>JAWQUS010000007.1:45000-10045000 GCA_036365455.1 Macrosoma leucophasiata | reverse complement strand
GATTCTTGCTAGTTGAGCTTTTATTTATTTTCCATAAGAACTGAACTTGAAGAAACAACAAATTTTATAGCCCGACCGAAAATCAATTTTTGGCAGAAATCGAAGCCGATTAATCGTCATAACCTTATGACTTTGGCTTCTTGAAGCCGAAGGATCAATGATCTTAAGATCAAGATGCAAGATTGGCTAAATAAATGTAAATTTACATGAATAAACAATGTTCACTGGATTTAAACCACTAAACGAAATTATCAGATTAATATTAGGTATCTTGCAACTACTCCAAAAATTGTATTTCTTTAAAATAATGTCAGTAAAATTATGTACATATTTGCCTCGCGAGTAAAGTCTCGGGATAAAGCTGCATTAAAACTTATTCATAATTACACAAATTAAATACAATCAATTCAGTTTTTCAAAATTAAAAAAATAACAATTACATATTATAACAATTACAAGCTATTAGGTCCCGAATTTTAGGAGGTAATTAGGTACTGTTCTACGTTGATTTTACCTACTTTACATTATATTAAGTAAAGTTCACCTTCTCAACTTTTTCATAATGATGTTAATTAAAGCTACCTTCGGCTTCGCGGCCCATATTGTCCGAAGGTAGCCGAAATCAAAGCTTCGGTCGAACACTAATAAAGGAGATGTTGCAAAAATGTATGGACCTCCGGCCATGTATTGTACACAATATCATTAAACAGGCAAAATCAATATAAAAACGTTTTTTACTGCATATTTTCACTTATTTAGCTTTGTTTGCAGTTACAAAACATTATTTGCAGTTTTCAGAATTGCAACTCAAAACCAACATGGCGAATATGGCGGGCGATGTTGTTTTGACATTTTTATTTTTTTAATTGTATTTTGATTTTATGGTACTTGGAGAAAAAAGTAATATTTTCTAAATACTATCGAAATCGATTGATCCCAAGTGTCAGCTGTATCGCCGCCATGTTTAACATAGTTGAAAAACATAAAATCGTTTGAATTAAATGTGTTTATAACTCTAAAATATATTCTTGAATAAATTAATTGTATTTTTTTCGGTTTCTTCTTTAATATACCCATTTTTTGAGGACGTGTACGATCCAGAGCCGAGCTCGCAACATCTCCTTTACACAACGAACGAACGAAGACGTTGTAGGAGGACACATATATGACATATGCGATAAGTAAAATAAAAAAAATATATATAAAAATAAATAAATACGCTTACACTCACAGCCCCACATTAGGTATAAACCTGTTTCGTGGGTGTCGTTATATACAAACAACACATACACAAACACCCAGACCCGAAACCAATATCTGTAGGCAATACAAATATTTGTCCCGGTGCGGGGATCAAACGGTCAACTCACTGGTCCAACCTGGTCGTCGAAAATATTATAATATCTACTTAGATATTAAAATCGAATGCTATCGGAGTCGATGGTATAAGTAGAAAAATGATTCTTCTCGTGCTTGACTCCGTGCTGCCCATCTTCGCGCACATTATTAACTTTTCCCTTCTCTCTGGAACTTACCCTTCTGCTTGGCGGAAAGTGTTTATTGTACCTTGTCCTAAATCCTCTTATCCCTGTGTCTCCTCTCATTACAGACCCATTTCTATCCTGCCTTTTCTTTCTAAGGTCCTAGAAGCAGCAGTTCACAAGCAACTCTCAAAATTTATTTTTTCTGATAACATTAATTCCCAATTTCAATCTGGATTTCGACCTGGACATAGCACTTCGACTGCTCTTGTAAAAGTCTTGGAGGATGTCAGATTAAATATGGAGAACTCTCAAGTGACTGTTCTTGTCCTTGTAGATTTCTCCAATGCTTTCAATAATGTTGACCATGACATTCTCCTTGGCATACTTAACTTCACTGGGATCTCATCACTGGGCCAGGAATGGTTCTCCTTTTATCTTCGTGGTCGCCAGCAGGCAGTGCGCGCCAATCAGGAGCTTTCTGACTGGTGCAATCTGGTCGCTGGTGTCCCAAAAGGCGGAATTCCTTCTCCTCTTTTATTTTCTCTGTTTATAAATCTTATCACTTCTTATCTTCACTGCAATTATCATCTGTATGCTGATGACCTTCAGATATACACTCAATCTGATACTTCTGATTTACATTCGGCCATCGCCAACATTAATAGGGATCAGCTAGTTATATCTGAGTGGTCACGCCAATTTGGTACTTCAGTAAATACATCAAAATGTCAAGCTATAGTAATTGGCAGCACGTACCCTATTAATAATCTTGATATGAATCATTTGCCTCCTGTTTTGTTTGACAATTCAATCATACCATTTGTAGATACCGTTAAGGATTTATTACTACACATAGATTCGACTTTGAAATGGAAACAACAGGTTAAAAAAATCAGTCAAAATACTATCGCTACTTTACGCTCTTTTTACATATATAAAAACTTTCTACCCACCAGCACAAAGATTCTCCTGGTTCGGTCCATTATTTTACCCACTCTTGATTATGCTGATGTTTGTTTTTCAGATATCTCACAAGAACTTCTTAACAAATTGGATCGATTACTCAATACTTCCATTCGATTTATCTTTGGCCTGCGATAGTATGACCACATCTCTCTTTATCGTTCTAAGCTTAAATGGCTTCCTATCCGTCAGAGACGATCCTGGCGGATACTCTGTTTACTTTTTTCCATCCTTACCGATCCATGCTCCCCGAATTATCTTCAAACAAAATTTAATTTTCTCGGCGACTCTCACAGTCTTTCTCTTCGTTCATCGGAGAATTTGACGCTTGCAATTCCTTCCCACCATTCTGTTTTTCTGTCGAAATCTTTTGTAATATCTGCTATCAAGCTCTGGAACACGCTGCCCCTTGACATTCGTAAGTCTCCCTCTAAGTTTTCATTCAAACGAAAGCTCTACAGTTACTTCTTGGAATTGTTGTCTAAGTTTTAACTTTCCGTCGTCCTATATAATATTTATGTCTATAATATTGTATATGTTTATATATTATATTGTATATCTTAATATATATAAATCTCGTGTCACAATGTTTGTCCTCAATGGACTCCTAAACCACTTAACCGATTTTAATAAAATTCGCACACCATGTGCAGTTCGATCCAACTTGAGAGATAGGATAGCTTACATTACGCTATGACTAATAGGAGCAGAGCAGCGCGGGCGAAGCCGGGGCGGGCCGCTAGTATTATCTATATATTGTTTAAAAGTTTAATGTATATATACCTATATTAGTATGATTAAACATAATATATATCAAATATATTTTATTTTATCTTTGTTATTGTCAGTATATTCAATTTGTAGTATGTCATAATTGCACCCCTACTAATAGGATCCCACTACCTCAAGGTTGACTGGTAGAGAATGCCCTGTGGCATTAAGTCCGCCTTATGTCCTAGGTGCATCAAAGTTTAAATAAATAAATATTATTTCGTAATCATTTCAGAAATTTAAAAAATATGAGATTTAAAGGAGAAGTTGCGAGATCGGCCCTGGTTCGTACACGTCCTCAAAAATGGGTAAATTAAAGAAGAAGCCGAAAAAAATACAATTAATTTATTCAAGAACATATTTTAGAGTTACAACCACATTTAATTCAAACGATTTTATCATTTTCAACTATGTTAAACATGGCGGCGATACAGCCGACACTTGGGATCGATCGATTTTGATAGTATTTAGAAAATATTACTTTTTTCTCCAAGTTCTATAATCAAAATACAATTTAAAAAACGAAAATGTCACAATGACATCGCCCGCCATATTTGCCATGTTAGTTCTGAGTAGCAATTCTAAGTGTCATTTATGTTTTGTAACTGCAAACAAAGTTAAAGAAGTGAAAATATGCAGTAAAAACGTTTTTATATTGATTTTGCCTGTGTAATGATATTGTGTACAATACCGGAGGTCCATACATTTTTGCAACATCTCCTTTTGTGATCATTACGATCGCTGGAGTTAATAACGAACATGTTATGGATGATAATTTCTAGACAAAAAATTTTAGGAGAAGTAAGGGACTACCGAAACAAACTTCATATCATGATGTTCTTAGGTTTTCGCGAATTTCGTAGAAATAAATAAAACTATAACTAACTATAAATAAAACTATATTTTTACGCTGTTTGCTACGCAATGCGTTTGAAATCGATAAAGGTAACTACGAATATTTTAAACTGCTGTCTGATAATTATGTCATTTTAGTGTGCCGGGACCACGGAAACTGGAAAGCGATCGAAACGTCAGCGTGGTAAGCGTGTTGAGCAACAAAAAAAAGGTAAAGTGTTTTAATTAATGACTTAAAGATGCAATTTTCTTATTTCTTGATTCTGAGCTTTGTGTGATCTAGAATTTTGCAGAGTTTAATTTTTTTGTATCTATTATATCTTTCGCACACAAAAATGTCTCTAATGAATTCATAATCCCCTCCTTTAGTTCTTTATAAATGGATAAAAATTAAATAGGTATTTTCGAACATTTTATTAAAAATCTAAAACTAGGAAGTGAAACTGAGGAATCAAATCTGAATTGCTATAAGTATTGTTTTCGTCTTATAAATACGTTAGATTCTATAAAGTTTGCTCACAAACAACGAAATAAACAACGTTGGAATTAAGTCACAAGCAAGAGCTAAGTAGTTTTTATAGAAAATAGATACGTAGTAACTGGCAAGATGCCCAAAATAGTCAAGTTTAATGAGATGGAGTTCACATTTGCCTTGACTCTACATTGTTGAAACGTTTAATATTATGTCTTATCTTGAATGCAATATGATTTGTAAACTTTTTATAAGCAACTTCTCTTTTAGAAATAATGTTTACGAATGTAATTCTACGTTAAATGCATTAATATAAATAGACGTACCTATAAATGAATATATTTTACCTTTGTCGCATAAAAATATGGTGTTTCAGAGAATATAAGGACACCATATCTATTAGAAGCACATTTCATATATCTTTAGTATGAAATATTTAAGCAAATTAAGTAGCACTGATTGGGCTGTATAATGTGTCCGAAAATACACAATAATAACATACCCAAATACATCTTTTGTATTATGTAAAAATATTAATATTTACGAAATAACTGGACTTTTCACGGTAATCTCCACCAACCCGCCCGTAAACTCTCCAAAACGGGTAGAGACTCGTGCCCAGCAGTGGGACGTCTCAAGGGTTGATACAACATATAATGGGAATAATGCACACTATCTAACACCTCGATCAGAAAATATAGTTATAATCATAATACATGAACTGAAATGACATGTTTATGTATTTTAATATTTTTTATTTAAGAAATAAGTTGTCCTCAATTTGTACGAACAGTATGCACACCCTATGCATACTTACCCTACCTCTACCTATGGCTACAAATTAAACACGAACCGAAAAAAGTGATGTAATAACACTCGCTAGTAATAAGATTAAATTTTATTTTTCACTCTTTTATTTTTTAAACGTTGTATAACTGGATTTTTGGAAGCCATATAATCAGTTCTTTAGAACTGTCAACTAGCTTATTACCTAAGAATATGTAAAAATACTACGTATAGAATGTATACTTCGACGTCCCGTCCGATTTCCCCGCCGCACCAAACCTTCTCCTCTCTTCTCTTATGGGCAACGTTTGTTATTATCTACGTGTTACGCAAACAGATGCACGTGTAAATACACGTCACTGATTGATGTCTGTGTAATAGACCATTGAGACCAAATTACGCGTATGTATGGAATTTTGGCGGAGTGTCCGCGGTGTGCTATTACAGTAATACACATACAATATTTGGCCCTGTAATTTCCGGCACAGAGGCATAACACATAATGCCTCAGGAGTGGCAGCGCATCTGCATTTTGACCTCTGGTCATTGTGTGGGTGTCTATAGGCTGCAGTCATCGCTTAACATCAATGTGAACTGCATGCTTGTTTGCTACTTTTAATACATAAAAAAAAGTAATCTGGACGCTAGCACTAACCTGCAAACTAGGATGCACGCCAAGCTGCAGCAGCGTGCGTACGACCCCCAGGTGTCCCTTGTTGACGGCGATGTGCAGCGGGGTCTGGCGGCGGCGGTTGCGGGCGTTGAGGTCTGCGCCGGCGGCGGCGAGGGCGCGGAGTGCGGCGGGCTCGTCGCCGAAGGCCGCGTGGTGTGCGGCGCGGTCCCCGTCCCGGTCCTCCGCGTCCGCCTCGGCGCCCGCCTCCACTAGCGCGCGGATCACTTCCACGTGCCCGTTTTGCGCTGCCGCCTGTTCAACGGTACACGTTAAAACGCATGAAAAGAAAAGGAAATAAATAAATATTGATTTTAACGTTTTCGCAGGGTTTCGGGAAATTCTATTTCTAACCGAGTTCAAAAAACGAGAAGGTTCTCAATTCGGCCGGTATATATATATATTTATTTTATGTATGTACGCGAATTTCGCCGAGATTTCTGGACCGATTTACGTAATTCTTTTTTGTTTGATGCGGAATAGTTCCGAATTGGTGCCATTAAAATTTGATTCAGATAGGCCTATCAGTTTTTATTTTATGAGCATTTTTTTACTTAACTCAGACTAAAGGAATAAGAATAGACGGCGAGTTGTCATACAGTGTGTTGAATCCACTGACGTCTTAGATAGCCCTAATGCGCATGACAACAAGATGACAACAAGTGACAATGACATATTTACTCATCGACACACACAACACAGCTTATTTACTCCTTCATGGATAACATTTTTTCATTGATTTCGTATAGTCTTGTAATAATTTTGTATCGACACACGTAAACAATTTAAATTCGGTATCTAATTGTCACGAAGCTAAAAGAGTCAGATTTTACAAATTTAACAGATGTGAACATTAATCTAATGGACAATGCAGCAATAAACTAAAAAGTATTAAATAAATATAACTGCGTTAAGAAAAACCGACTTCAAAACTGAAAAGTAAAAAATAATAAAGATTTGATTGTAATTATATACTACCTACTATTTATATGTGCTATTTACTAATAGGTTTGAAATCGGTGCTAAGCCAAAATCACTAAAGTAGGCATTTTATTGTATTAAAACGTAACTTCACGCCTGTAATCCCCGAAGGGGTAGGGAGAGGTAAATGCATAAATTCAAGCATACATGCAAACACCCACGATTCGCCGGTTACGTTTTGTTCAGTGTATTAATTTGCTCGTATTCATATTTAAGTGATTAAAATATTACTATTTGTTTAAGGCTTGGCACCGACTTCAAACCTATTAGCAAATAGCACACATAAATAATAGGTAGTATATAATTACAATTAAATCTTTTTTATTTTTTACTTTTCAGTTTTGAAGTCGGTTTTTCTTAACGCAGTTATATTTATTGGAGTTTTCTTTTTGAAGAGAATACTTCAACTTCGTAACTTACGATTACTTGAAGTTTCGTTTGCTTTCCAGGTACTGTTATCACGGACAGACATGACTGTCTGCATGATTGTTTCGAAATAAACATGTATGTTTAATATACAGGGTTAGTTTAAATTAGCGCATCACCTCTTGCAGGCAGCATCTCTGGATCAATTCCAACAACATAATTTGTTCTACGAGTTTTTAAGAATCTTGATAACCCAAAAAAAATTAACAAAACATTTTTTTAAAGATCATTGCCGCAACCCCGCTCCCTGCCGCACGTGGCGATATATTGCCTAGGCAAAGGTGCGTGGCATGCCTACGCTAAGAGTAAATTCCAGATTAGAAAAAAAAAAAATTATACAAGAAAATTAAAAATTTAAAAACTATGAATTTTAAAAGTCGTAGAGTACGTAATTGTGTTGTTGGGATTGATGAAGATAGGCTACCTGCAAGCTAATTACAAATAACGCTGTGTATGCGAGCTAAATCCATAAAAAACAAAGAGTAGGAATAGCTCCCAAAACCTAAGAAAATACTAAAATTAAAATAAGACACACTCAACTCACCATTAGTAAAACCGAACACCTATCGACGGGCAATTTTGGGGTCATATTAAGAGTAAGACCAAGCTGGCATTCAAGAAGCTCGGCGTGCTAAGCAATTAAACGTATAATTTTGTTTTTTTTTTTCTAATGTAAGTATTATATATCAATTTACTTTTTGTTAAGGTGGTGAGGTGAGCTCTACCTATTTGCCTATATGACGCCACAGATATAAACACCAAAGCGTTGTTGCCGTTCCGCTCTGCATAAAGTTAACAGCCATGGGAGTCTTTGTGTCTCCCGCAGTCAGTGTTCATCAGTATATTTATATTTTAAAGAAAAATGGAAAGAAAAATGTTGACTTCAGGCGAGACTCGAACTCGCGGCCTACTGGGAATCTAGTCCAGCCGCTCTTCCTATTGAGCTACTGAAGTCCTGCCCGATTTGTCGAATCTTTCCTTCACATTTATTGCATTGCTTTATGGTAGCAGCAGCGCCATCTATTGCCAACTATGCTAGTTAGGCAACCGATATAATAGACTTTGCAGTTTATTGAATATCGTAAAGAAGTCGCTTTTACCCTTCATAATTGTTTTATATTATTTCGCATTAAAAAATATATAAAATATATATTTAATTTTAAAGAAAAATGGAAAGAAAAATGTTGACTTCAGGCGAGACTCGAACTCGCGGCCTACTAGGAATCTAGTCCAGCCGCTCTTCCAATTATGAAGGGTAAAAGCGACTTCTTTACGATATTCAATAAACTGCAAAGTCTATTATATCGGTTGCCTAACTAGCATAGTCGGCAATAGATGGCGCTGCTGCTACCATAAAGCAATGCAATAAATGTGAAGGAAAGATTCGACAAATCGGGCAGGACTTCAGTAGCTCAATTGGAAGAGCGGCTGGACTAGATTCCCAGTAGGCCGCGAGTTCGAGTCTCGCCTGAAGTCAACATTTTTCTTTCCATTTTTCTTTAAAATATAAATATATTTCACAAGCATGTGTTAATGCGAAATAATATAAAACAATTATGAAGGGTAAAAGCGACTTCTTTACGATATTCAATAAACTGCAAAGTCTATTATATCGGTTGCCTAACTAGCATAGTTGGCAATAAATGGCGCTGCTGCTACCATAAAGCAATGCAATAAATGTGAAGGAAAGATTCGACAAATCGGGCAGGACTTCAGTAGCTCAATTGGAAGAGCGGCTGGACTAGATTCCCAGTAGGCCGCGAGTTCGAGTCTCGCCTGAAGTCAACATTTTTCTTTCCATTTTTCTTTAAAATATAAATATATTTCACAAGCATGTGTTAATGCGAAATAATATAAAACAATTATGAAGGGTAAAAGCGACTTCTTTACGATATTCAATAAACTGCAAAGTCTATTATATCGGTTGCCTAACTAGCATAGTTGGCAATAGATGGCGCTGCTGCTACCATAAAGCAATGCAATAAATGTGAAGGAAAGATTCGACAAATCGGGCAGGACTTCAGTAGCTCAATAGGAAGAGCGGCTGGACTAGATTCCCAGTAGGCCGCGAGTTCGAGTCTCGCCTGAAGTCAACATTTTTCTTTCCATTTTTCTTTAAAATATAAATATATTTCACAAGCATGTGTTAATGCGAAATAATATAAAACAGTTCATCAGTATGTTCTCGCCTTCATCAGCTAGCGTAGCCCATCACTTGGGATTCGAACAGTTAAACAGACACACAAGTGATCCTGTAAGGGTTACGTTTTTCCTTTTTACTAAAAAGGTAACCTTAAAAGTATGTAAATCTAACACCATCAATGTGAACTGTACGTTTTTTTTTCCACTACTGTTATATGTATTCACATACTGTATTTACATTAGTTGGGTACGTAGAGGACTAATATCGAGACAACCTTAAGGCCTTATTCATCGGACAAGTAGCGAGCGCGAATCGCTCTGTCTGTGAGTGACGTAATAAACCTGTAAGGCAGAGTGTCCACTGAGTGTGTGTGTGTGCTGAGACCATTGACTTTGATGTGCGCATCATAGTACATATCGTCAATGTAAACTGTATGCCGCAAACCACAACATTTTGTATCTGTAAGGCAGTGTATCCACCGTAGATGCCATTGATTTCGGTGTGCGCACCATTACATTTATCATCAGCGTGAACTGTATGCCGCAACCACGACTTATTGTACTTGTAAGGCAAGTGTGTCCATCGAAGAGACCGTTGACTTAGGTGTGCGGACCATCGCACTTATCATCGATGTGAACTGTATGCCGCAACCACAAGGCAGTGGGCACCGGCAGTTGTACCTGTAAGGCAGTGTGACCACCGTACACGCCGTTGACGTCGGCGTGGGCGCCGTCAGTGCGCGCCAGTATGTCAGCGCATCGCGTCGCGTCCCCGTTGGCGGCCGCTTTCACCAGCTCCTCGTTCGCGTCACCCGTCACGTGCGACTCGAACAGCTTCTTCAGGAGCACCGATAGACGCTCGCCTAAATCAACAAATATATGCTTACGAAACGTATTGTGTTAATAGTGAGTAAGATAGTAAATGTTGGAGAGAGGCGCGGTCTTAGACAGAGATGGATGAAAGGATCATCGGCCGCAAACATTGATTTTGGGGGAGTGTCACTTACGAAAGTGTAATTTGGATACTTTTTTACCTATAATCATAGTTTTAATAGGTTGAGGTACGCATGGACGGTATCGTCCACGAACAATATGATATCAATTGTTATATTATACTGCAGCTCAAGAGGTTAAGGACTCTATTAACATATTGATATGAATTTTGATAAATTTGATTATTATGTGTATGAATGTCTACATGCCATATTTGACAGCGAAGCTATTCAACGACTATTATTATTTTACTGGTGGTAGAGCTCCAGTGACGGAGCTCGCGGGCGTAGGCACCACCGCATTACCTAATATACTTGCCGCTAAATGGTAGTGTTCAGCACTATCGTGTTCCGGTCAGGTGGTAATGTACGGCCCTGTAATTTCTGGCACAGAGGCATAACACCTTAGGCCTCAGGAGTGGCAACGCATCTGCATTTTGACCTCTAGTCATTGCGTGGGTGTCTATAGGCTGCAGTCATCACTTAACATCAATGTGAACTGCATGCTTGTTTGCGACTACCATTACATAAAAAAAAAACTATATTTTTCCGATACCCCACATACTCAAAAAATGTTTTGAGATCAATTTTCTTCATTTCGATTTAGGTATATCAACAAAAATCAAATGAAAATTAAGAATTAAGATAGATATACAAGATATAATAATATGCATTTACAACTACAAACAAGACGTGTTAGTAGTTCAGTGAAACATAATATTTTTCCTAAAACGAGTACAACAATAATAAATACCTGATGAATTGCCCGGTATGCTGCCATCGGACGACGCCACTTTAGTGACAGCATTGGGATTGTACGTCCAAGAAGTATTGCAGACTTCAACTTTGAGATCATTATCATGATATATTTGTTGCACACGTCCTATTTTACCAAGGGTCTGCAAAACACAATATAAATCAAGATTATAATCGAGAATTATAATTTTAATTGAATCTTCAGTGATAACATATAATGAGAGAGGATCGAATAGAATGCATTGCAAAGTGGTCGATATTCAAAAGTAAAATTTCTCCCTATCTATAATATAAAAATAAGTCGGGTTTTCCTTCCTGACGCTATAACTCCAGAACGCACGAACCGATTTCCACGGTTTTGCATTCGTTGGAAAGGTCTCGGGCTCCGTGACGTTTGTAGCAAAGAAAATTCAGAAAATTATAGCGCGGGCGAAGCCGCGGGCAACAGCTAGTTTATTTATATATAGTAGCGGCTAGCTTGTCATTCCTTAACAATTATGTAGCTTAAGCTTGAGATTTGGTTTAAAATAAGAACTAGGTTAAGGCTTTAAGGCTACATTTTCGTTTAAATTATTATTGAGCACTGATTGCATTTGAAGCAAGGAAAAAACTGAATTAGTTACCGGTGCCATAGCTTCAGCCCATTCGCCATGTCCTCGCTGTAACGCCTTTACTCGCTCTTGATCCGAGCACACCTGAACCAAATCGCCCACAGCGAATCCTCCGCCGCTATTTGCACTGGCCAATCCGGCGGAGGTAGACGCGCTCATGCTACCGCTACACACCTGTAATAATAAATATTTTTTGAGTTCTAAAGGCGTTTTTTCTAAAGATACTCCTCCACTTGCGCATTAATTGAAATGCACGCATTAAATAATGCGTAAATTAACACGTTAGGGCGCAGGCGCAGGTCAGAGAATATGTAATAATACGACGTATAGAATGGACACTTCGACGTCCCGCCCGATTTCCCCGCATCACCCAACCTCCTCCCCTCTTATGGGCGACGGTTGGTATTTTGTACGTGCTACGCACACTAATAACCAACGCCAGGCTAATAGAGACCAAAATAAGCGTTTGTATGGAATTTTGGCGGAGTGTCCGCGGTGTGGCAGGAGCAGGTGGAGCAGTAGCAGTTACGGTTCTGCTCCGCCAGCGTAGATGGTCAACAACGCACATTTTGTAATAAACATGGACATAACTACTAAAATTCTCAAATAAAAAGAAGCTACCGCATTCATTTAAAGGTGCAAGTTTTTTGAAGTGAAAGCAATGCGCGGGTTCGTTTACGACTCACTTAATCATTTTTTCTAGACACTAGTAGTAGTGAAAATTAGACCGATCTATTGTGAAAAGAGTAATATTTAACTTTAGTGTGTTTCTATTGTCAAATGTCCGCTACAATTCTTTAGCTATTCTTTAGGTCTATTCGAATCCAGACATTCGCCATTGACAGTACGAATGTAATCAATTGTTTTATTTATTTTCATTACTACTTTCTATCAATTATATTTAACTGATAGATAATCTCATCATGTTTAGATAAATATTTTTCTTTTTCTTTTGTGAATTCATACGACGAAAATTATTATCGTCATGGCATATAATTTTCATTTAAATTTTAAACACTCTTGTTTCACCAGAAGGCTTATGTTGGATATATTTTATAGTTACTTTTTACAAATATGTATCTACACTGTTAAAGTTTAAGGTTGAATTTTCATTAAAATATTTTCAAATGATAATTACGTATAGCTGAATATTGTTTTAAATCGAATTCATTGGAACTGTCTATCTAGTTTGTATTATTAATCATAGTATGTATTGTATCTTCACGCCTGGTCCCTAACGGGGTAGGCAGAGAGTGTAGAGCGCCAGATATCCCGGTCCTGACATACCATTAATCAAAGTAAAAAACTATTGAATAAAAAATAATATCTACTCTCTCGCTCGACTCGTACCTTGGTTAATATAGCGGGGTTAAACGTCCACCGATTGCCGCTCGGATACGTGACGACTATATCGTTATCCTCGTCGATGCCAACCACTCTGCCCGTGGTACTGAGACACTCAAACATGCCGATAGTCCAGCCGCCGTGACCATGTTGTAAGGACTGAACTATCTCAAGATCTAAATCCACGTTAACCTGCAATATTTGTCAGATACATATGAGATGTGCCGGACAAGTAGTTAGTCGATAAGAAAAAAGCGATTTTATGGTGTAGGTGTAGAATGTGTCGACTGGCCAACACTGAAACGCGCTCTGTCACATCGCACATAATTGAAATAATTATTTTTCAAAAGATACTATCACACATCCTGTTAAATATGTTTGATTTTTAAGCAATGATGCTGGTAAGAAAGCATGCCGTTCACATTGATGTTAAGAGACAACTGCCTATAGTCATCTACACAAAAACCCGAGGTCAAATGTGTTTCAGATTAACTTATTGTTTCGCCTCTGTTATAAAAATTATTGGGCCATACATTATTATATAACTTTTTTCATACTTTTTTTTTTATGTAAGGAAGGTGGCAAACAAGAATGCAGCTCACATTGATGTTAAGTGATAACAGCAGTCTGTAGACATCTACACAAAAACTAGAGGTAAAAAAGTAGCCACCCTTGAGACCTAAGTTGTTGTCTGTGATAGTTATTATGGGGCCATACATTTTTTATAAATCTTCGTCGTCGTAAAATCGTAAAAAAAATCGTATCTTTTTCAGTAACCTGATCTCCAACTTGTAAACCATGGGGACCAGCACGCCCAGGTCCTAATTCTCCTAAAAGTGGTAAATGTTCTTTATACACATTTTGAGCCTTAACATCATTCACAACCTGCAAACAATAAAATTTAAATTAAAAACTATAGGTAAACTGCTAAAAAAATTGTTTATAAAATAATATACAGGGTTATTTGTAACCAGCGCATAATTCTTAAAGGGAGGCTTTGGCTTATCAAGACTAACACTTTGTTATACAACCTTTTCTAATTCATGTTTTTTTTACCATACAAAAAATAATAAATAGAATTTGCAGTTCTAACACTAAACACATCACTAGTTCTAAATGCTTAGTTTAGACGGGGCGCTTGACCGCGCTTTGCGAGTGCCCCCCTCCCCTCCGGCCGTTACGTAAAACTAAACAGCTGACGTCTGTACCTATATAAAAATATACCTATGAAACGTACCACTAACAATTGATAGAAGTCCCATTGGAAACGATTTTATTTCATAACATGTGATGTACTGCATTTTGGCAAAAGTCATAGAACAAAAGTTGTAAGACTTAACGTACCTAAGTCACCTTTGACAATTTATGCGTTAGATATATTTAACCCGGTATAGTCTGATGTTCGTATCAATTTTTGAGATATGACATATTTTCCAAAACTGCAATTAAATTGTCAATGAGTATTAGTTGCCACTATGGAACCCTTCATAGAAGTCCGACTCTCATATGACCAATTTTTTTTATAAATTTCTTTATAAGAATTTAGTAAGTACATTACCTTCAGATCTGCCATTCCCTCAAATCCAACTCTGTATAGATTCTTGGTACCATTGTCCCATACAACATAAGCTGCTGAACGGGGACTAGCTGCAGACCAATCCTGGATTTCATTAACTTTTCCTCGTCTACCATTACCTCCATCTTGATCTTCCCATTGCCAATCCACCTTTAAAGAGAGGAGATATTCAATTGAGAAAGATCTCAAAATGCTGTTAAATTAACCCTTAGTTTTCTACTTGATTATATTCAAATTAATTATTCAAATATACTGTTTGTGTCACATTCACACAGAACATAATTATTCAATAATTGTGCAATCAACTATTCTATCAACTGCTCTAAGAGATAAATACATTTTTCCATTGTTTATTTAACTTTCACCTACCTCTCCACACTCTATGCCTACCCCTTGAGAGACCTGGCGTGAAGATATATATATACATACCCAAAAATCATGTAGGTACACACAGGTAAGTAAAGCAATAGTGTACATACCCCTCTGACAACCCTTGCACCAGGAAATATGCCTCTAACAGCTTGTTTTTTACTCTTGCGTCTCGGCTCTACCAGGCAACGTTGAGCCCCTGGGGCACTGATTCTATAAAATCTATGTCGCAAATTATGTTTGTCTCCATGGTAGCAAACCGAACATAGATCATAGTTGCTGCATTCAGCACATTTCCAGCGAATACCTAAAAATTAAAGAAACCAGTATTTTAATACCAATTACTATTTAAAATTTCATTTGATAGGTACCTTATATCTAAAAATTGTAAAAACACATTTATATAACAATATTTATGTATATACATGTCAATATTTAACATAGGCTATATTTTATTTTGGAAAAAATAGGGTTCCGTAAGGATATTTGGGTTTTTCAGACACAAGGTGTAAAAAATCAACCAGAAAAGTTACTTATTTTGCGTACGCTGCCTAAACTATAAAAGATATCGAGGAAGACTTTAGGCTATATCCATATATAATCATCACTCTAAGACGAATAGGAGAGGGTAGGCAACATTGCACCGTGCGAAGCCGGGGCGGGCCACTAGTTACTTATACAAAGAAAACATCTTTTAAAAAACATTGGTATGTAGTGCTATTAAACACATTTAATTTAATCAAATAAAAAGGATTCACATTTAAATACTGCAATTTAAGAAATAGGACTTTTTCACCATAATTTGAGATGAAAAATTTTATCTATTTTTCAAATTACACTAAAGCAATTTTTAAGAATAGATCCAACATTTCAATTGCTTATCATCTCATATGATATTATATCCAAAAGGTATGGCACTGCTGTCTCTATAAGACCATTATTAACTAGAATTGTTTAAGAACTGAAAAGGTCTTACAAGTGGTACTGATTGGGAAATGGAGTCTTCAGATCTCTATCATAATATTAAAAAAAATATGGATTAAACTAGCAGTTAAGGAAATATACTACATGGTGTAAAAAAAATATAATAATCAATTTCACACCAATGTCACGAAAGAGCCTTTGAAGTATCAAAATACTGGGTCAGTTCTATCTATGTAAATACCTATAATTATGAATGATTAAGCATTTAATACCAAATATGGGCTGTTGACGGCAGGTGTCACACATAGTACCCTCATGTTTGACACCTGTAGGTGCGCTATCCAGTATGCGTAAATCATATGCGCCAGAACACCTGTAGTTTGCAGCAGTCCCATTATCCCATACCACCACAACTTCCTCTGGCGACTCAAAATTCCTCACAGTGCCAACATGACCCTCTCCACCATCCTAAAAGATAATGTTAATGTAAACTTTTACACCGTGATATTTATATATCTACCAGTAATAAATGTACAGTCAAGACGGAATTTTTCACCTGTTTACCCCATTTCCAATCAGGACCACGTATTACCCTAGCTCCTACACCTTCCATCATAAATCTAGTTGCTCTGGATGATGTCGACGAGCACGGGACATTAAGCTCCATTTCGCTGAATCTCTAACATACATTTGCTTATCAACTAAGAAACATTAAACAGACGAATACTGTTTTTATTTAGCTTCAATTCTATGAATTATCTTGAGAGAACAACTGTTTCTCTCTTTCCTTTCAATCTTTTGACATGCATTTGACGTTTGTTGTGACACACGCGAATCACGCGATTGACAATTGAACATGGAGAATAGCTGAAGGAGTGCAATCTAAAATGGTAGACTACTTTCGCTATTCCAATTTAGACTGAGACCACTGTGAAAAAAATAGTTCCGTTATCTTTAAGTCTATAGACATGTAGATTGACAGTATACCGGCCGCACATTGGAACCAGAGAATATGTAATAATGTCGGAACATAACCAACGATGGCTACTTATTTTACATAAAATGCAGCCACTGCAAGAGGTGACGTCAGTCTGGTACAGTCACAGGTACAGTGTACTGCGAAGCTGTTCCTTTTTTATTTAACTGTACTGTGTACTATAAAAAACGGTACGCTGTCCAGTATACTCGATGGATGCACGATCAACTTAAGTTGTTTTCTTTTTAAACGAAATATTGGTTCCACACTACAGTAAAAAAAGTGTGTGTGTCAGCTGAAATCAGCTCTGACGCACGACGGGTGTGTGGCCGACATGTTCGTTTTCCTCGGTACCGCACTGTTTCAGTGATCTCAGATTACATCGGAACACCCAAACCACACAGACTTGACTTCGTAAACGCCCGCAAGGCCATCGACCACGGCCGCTGAAATTGCCGTTCCACTATCATAAAAAGGCCGCGGGCAATTTCGGCGAATCTTATAAGTGGAACGCACATCTTGAGCGCTGCGTGCTCGTATTAGAGCGGCATGGTGAAATCTTTCTTTTTTTTGGTTTTCACGCTTCACGTTTCAGGGAATGTCCACTCCGCTCTGACCGATCAATATTTTGTGGGCGAAGTAGGCGAAATGCGGTCGCGAACAATAACGTCATTTATGACGTCGATCGATCGGATGACCACGGGCGCCTGCCGTGGAACGACACAGAGGGTGTTACAATCGTTGCCGTTGAGTGGAACGCACCCTTTGTTTGACATTTAATTAAATTTATTTTGACAATTATTAAAAAAATATTTTTGTCTTGGTGGTCCGTGAATTCCGTGATTTTATTCTTTCTTTCTTTTATTCACTTTTATTAACAGAGTTCTCATTTGTGGGCTTAGAATCTGTTGATATAATTATATTGCTAAAGCCGAAAACATTACAAGTTCCTTCGTAAAAATGTCTAACAATCGTAATAAATATGAAAAGGCTCGCCGCCGTCTTGCAGCTGTAACCTTTCTCTCAAATATTTCTTTGGATGGGTCGTTCAAAGATACGGAGCTCTGCCAAATACTGAAGAAACCTTCGAAAACTGACAAATGTGATTCTGAGACGAAAACAGATCCTTACGAAAAGGAGGTTCTTCGTGAAAGTGTTCGGAGTAGGAGTAAACTGCATTCGAGTCCTATACCACATGTCGGTGGCGGCAGCGATAATCATTCACTTAGTTCTGACTCTGAGCATGCCACTGTCACTCCTGTAAAAGGCGCTAGTAATCATTCTTTTCGGGAGAGGTATCCTTGAACTACTAGTACCTACCTATACATTTAAATGTTGAAATTCAGAAGAATCATAATTATTTTTTCGTGTTATAGGTGTTCTTCAGGCAATAATGATTTATTTAAAGAAAAACATTCCTCAATGAAGGTACGCAAAGGTCATCTGCCCCCACTTGTTGGGATAAACCAAGATGAAAAGAGTAGCTCAGAAAGCTTGAACTTAGGTATTCTATTGAATTCATGTCCCTTAATGAGTATGTATATTTTTCTATAACGTTCCTAAAAAATAATGTTTGATTGCCATTGCAGCTCGCTTTAGAACAAGCAGTAGCTGTATTCCTGAAAATCATTGTTTCACTAAAGAATTGAGAGTACTTCGCCCAACTAAAGGGGTATCTTTTAAAGATGAACGACTTGCATTTGCATTACCGCATGGAGTCCCATGTGTTGTGTTTAGTGTTATACCATATTCAAAGACTAAAAGCATAAGGTAATATTAGCATTATTTCGAATCTATTAAGTATAGGAGCAATAGACATATTTTTTTCTAAAAATGCTTATTTTTTTAGGTCTGATTTAAGAAAAGATGGTGTTCGCAGACGTAACACATCTGGTCCCAGACCTCTATCTGCTATTACTGATAATGGTATGGATCCCTTTGACCTTCTTGGATTGGAAAAAGAGGAGAATGGTCAAGACATCTCATACTCAAAACTACTGGTGCCTTCAAGAGTGTGCACAAGAGAGCAATATAGAAAAATGTACGAGAGTGATTTCAGTGAAAAAGCCACATGGAAGTTGATAAACCGCCACCCTCATGTTATTGCCAGGTACACATTTGTCATCAGATTTAAAATTTATGTTTTATCTAAATGTCTATAAAAGGAAAATGTTCTAAATATGCTAATGCATGTTTTGGGTGTCCTTTCCTTACTTTTATACTGAATGTTTGTTTTTTTTTTCCAAACTCAAAATAATTCATGCAGATCCATATTAATTATGATCATAGACTTGCATTGTGAAAAAATGTAACAAAAGGTGCAATCACAAAAACATCCACATTTATAATTTTCAAGACATAATATTTTAGCAAATTGCAATAGATTATGATAGTGTCATGAGTGTCATGATTATTGCCTGACCTGCTGTGAGTTTTACACCCCATCACTCATGTCATCACTAACATTTGAATTTCAGGACTAAATTATTGACGAGGCACCAGGATAAAAAATGGTAAATTTAAAATGTTGTATGTAATGCCCTGCTATTATTAGATTGGTTAATGCTGTAAATATTATTTTACTACAGAAATGAACACTACATGATATAGAACAAATCTAACAGATGGTAAAATATTTATAACTTTATGAGATTATTAAATAAAAAATATACCTATACAGATGAACACAACTTTTTTTTTGTATTCATTAAATTAATATTTTAACCAAATTCGCAAAATACAATAATATTATAAATACATTTTTATTTTATTAAATTATATAGAGCTGAATAAAAAAGAATTGAAGATTAGTTTCTTTCAATTTATTATTTTAAAACTTTTCGTCTTTTTCTATATTTATCTACGCATAATTTAATTATCTTGATTAACATCTTGCATGCCATTTGCATGAAAACATACATAAGCTTTATATGTCATTATATTTACGATTTTTTTATGTATAATATTTTTCAGCTCGTGCTGAAATAAATTAATTAAAGCCTTTCAAAATGGTAAAAAGTAAAAAAAGAAAGAACAGATTGATTGATCCTCTTAGAAAAGAAAGAAAATATTTTCAAAAACCTTACCTTAGTAGGTAAGTTAGATAATAGATACACTGCAGCTATTCTTTTGATTTAAATATTGTTTTTTTTCCTATTAATTTTATTTAATAAAAGTATCATAATTTTCAATCCAATATTCACACTGCAAAGTATCAGATTTAAAAGAATGGGGTGTGAAGTTTTTCGTTGGATTCTCTACTTTCTGAGGATACAAACAATATAATTGCTAAACTATCCCTCTTTTCTTGAATTAAAAGATGTTACAATACCTTTTAACCCAGACATGAGCCTGTTGGCAATGAGTAATATGAGTATTTGTTATTTGTGTATGTGAATTATGTGAAACAATCAGGACAATTACATATGAATAAGTTGAAATATCATTGCACAGACTGCACTGCTTCATACAAACACATCAACAAAGGAGTAGTTCCAAAATGTATGGAGCTTGGGCCCTCACCTTGTATACTATATGTATTGAGAGAAGAAACATTTCAGCTATTCAAATCGTTTATTATATCTTCAATTAATTGTTGTAAGTATATTTCAAAAACACGAATATCATAATAGCAATTTTGTGACATACTGTTGTCGTACAAAAAATTACATAAAATAAATATTTTCAACAAAAAAAAATAAAAAGTATTCAAATTATTTTTGGAGTATTTTTCTCTATCTTTTGATATAGTGTACAAGGTGCGGGCCCGAATGTGGAACTTGTCCTTTACTAACTAAGGACTAATGACAAACACTGCACGTTTATTTACCACTTTCAACAGTTATCTTATTAATTTAGTTAATAGGTAGATGCCTATTGCGTAGAATCGAGTTTATTACCTGATAATGCCCACTTCTGAACCATTCATGTTAAGGAACTTTGTTCATTTTACCTAGTTCTCAGATAATTTGATTTCTGCTATAGTAGGTAGGGCTATTTATTTTGATCCAACCTGCTTTATATTTTGTTACTAATTTTGTCTGCATAAAATTCGAGGAGTTACAACTAACAAGGGCATGGAAGGATGTTACCACACCAATCAATCGTTCGTCGATCGATGCCATCGTCGACTAGCGACTAGCATCGATCGCCGATCGATCGATTGGTGTGGTAACACCCTAAAAAAATATGTGCGGCATAGGACTAATTGCACGCATGTTGTTAGCTAATTGCCATGCAAAAGTGGGTATGCCTGCATGATGTTAATAAAAAGTCAATTGTCTGTATGGTTGCTTGGATACTAATTTTAGGTGTTTCTCTTACGAGTCGTCGCAGCGGACTACGATAGCATCATCGCCGCCGCACTCCTCTGTGGAAAACAAAACATTTGATTGGGATGAAGGGGCATTAATTTCTCAAAAATATGTAAGTATTTTTTCAGAGATGGATTTAGAAATGAGATAAATCTAGTTTTAGACTGTTCACTTTATTGTTTCAGGTTCACTATTGTCCAAATGTTCTTGATGATCCTGAGCTCATAGCGGGAAAACATAGAACTCTATTAACTTTTACTTCCTACATGACATCTATAATCGATTATGTTCGACCTCAAGATTTGAAGAAAGAATTAAATGATAAATTCAGGGAAAAGTTTCCACACATCAAGCTTACTCTCAGTAAACTTCGAAGGTAAAAACATTTCAAAGTGCCTCAGTAGTCTAGTGGTAGCAGGCCACTACTACTAAGCTGGAGATCCTGGGTTCGATTCCCTAGTCGGGGGCTATTAGAGATAACGGTTTAAAATCCTTTATCTCTGATTCTTTTGGGATTTTTCCATTTACTGGAAGTTTCCCAGTACCTCGGAGTTTGGTAATGTGACCGGAGATGGCAACAGGCTCGCCACCTGTTACATGGGCCAAAAACGTAACTGGAGAATCGTGTGTGTTTGGGGGTTACAGGCGTGAAGTTACGTTTTTAGTTATTACATTGCTTTTAAAAATTGGACTTCATAATACGCTTACACTCACAGCCCCACACTAGGTATAAACCTGTGTCGTGCGTACCGTTGTACACATACAACACATACACAAACACCCAGACCCGCAACAAATATCTGTAGGCCTTGCAAATATTTGTCCCGGTGCGAGGATCGAACCCGCGACCCTTCGAATCAAACGGTCGTCTCACACTACTGGACTAACCGGGTCGTCATCATTAAGATCATTCATTTGCAATTGTGTTTCCGGGCATACTTGCTTATGATAGTACGGCTATATAATATTTTTGCGACACAAGGCCTTTGTGTCGCAAATATATTATGTAGCCGTACTAAGGTCGAAATTCATAGAATGCACTACGACTTTGCTTTAACTTAGCCTCAAACTTTCCATGCTTATTTTATTTATTCCTGCATACCTAAGTATATAAAGAAGTATCGCCAAATTCTAAAGCAGTGATGCTTACGCTCTCAATCTTCAGCTATATTCTGATACTTATTAACTTTAAGTTTAGTTTCCTACAAAATGGATTCAATAAGTGACGAGCGTGGAATGTCAATCTACTATGTTCTGATTTTCTATTACTTACAGCATCAAGAAAGAAATGCGTAAGATTGCTAAACATGATTGCGGAGGCATTGATTTGCTGTCTGTGGCACAAGCGTACGTGTACTTCGAGAAGTTAATTCTCGCAAATCTCATCAATAAAGATAACAGGAAATTATGTGCTGGAGCCTGTCTCTTGCTATCTGCAAAACTGAATGACGTTAAAGGCGAAATGCTGAAAGCACTGATAGAGGTGAGTACGGGAGTAGAGATCTTATCGTTTACAATTTCAAAGCTAGAGGTGATTTTATTGGGTTCGTGTCCCACATTGTTCTTCTCTAGGAAAGCACGGATACGAAGGGATCAACGTGAAAATCTGTGTTTTGGCCGAGTCTGAGATTTTAAGACGAGTAAAAACCCAATATAACAAAATCTATTGACTGCATTACTTACCACTATGCTCCCATCAACTGGACCCTGTTAAGCATTAGTTAGTAGTAGTTATAGGCTGCAGTCATCACTTAACATCAGTGTGAACTGCACACTTGTTTGCCACTTTCATTACATAAAACAAAAATCTTCACGGACGCATTAAGTTTTGCTCGTTCTGTAGTTTAAGTATTGAAATAATTTTGAATATAGAGTGAAATATTTTATATTCCAGCGCATAGAGACGACATTCAGGCTGAACAGGAAGGATCTGATCAGGTTCGAGTTCGCCGTACTCGTGGCTTTGGAGTTCGGGCTACACGTGCCGCCTTACGAGGTGTTCCCGCACTACCAGCGGCTGCTGCACGACTCGTGACCTTGGCGCAAGCTGGCCTTCGAGCCGTACGCGCGTGTCTGCTATCGGAGACGGGCCAGTATCGTAGACAATCTGAGAGCTAGCTCTTGGATGTAATTATTCTAGAAAAAAGAGCCATTTAGACGGAGAGAGTTTCTCGTACGTTTTGGTTTGAGAAAATCGTACGCTACTATCACGAGCAATAATCGCCATAACGTAATCGTGTCAAAATGTTTACACACAGGCAAGAACTAAAATCCCGCGTACGATTATGTCATACGAGATTCGCTAGGACATATCGCCAGGCGATAATTGCCTATGTTTGTTTACATGACGAAAATATCGTAAGCAGATTCTAGCTATAAACACGATCTCGTATGACATATTTTCAAGTTCATACGAGTATTGTACAAATCAGTTTGAACCAATTTCTCATAAATGTTATGTCTCAAAAATCCTTTTTTGGAACTGCCGAGGTAAAACTTTTCTATAGCTGACGTCGATTTGGAAGTTCATGTTTTTTATAGATAGCACTCGTAAAAAGGAAGCGTCTTGCGAAGTCTTATGGCGAAACACAGAATGCAGTTTTTGAGATATAATAATAATAATGGCAACCCATTATACGTCCCACTGCTGGGCACGAGTCTCTCCCCTTTTTGGGGGGAGGCCTGGAGCTTACTCTACCACGCTGCTCCAATGCGGATTGGTGGAGGTGGGTGGGTTAGTGGCCAACCCACTGTGGGATGTTTTCAAACCGCCCATAAGGCCTCCGACAAGGTTTAACGACTGCTATCCATCGATAGCAACCGGGACCGAAGGCTTAACGTGCCCTCTGAAGCACGGAAACGCGCATTTAATTTGCCACTAGCGGTCACCCATCACACTACCCGACCGCGCCCGTAGTGCTTAACCGAGCAGATCGCTTACGATCTACACCAGCCGCTGGGCCATGTGCGCTTTGAGATATATTTTTTAATTTTCCATTTTCCACTAGTATTTCTTAACAAAAATTCGGCTCTGACGCTCCGCCGGCCGCTACCGCGGCACGCAAAAAGAATGTTTTATATTCCTTCGATGATCGTATCTTCGAGACGAGAAACTCTTTGTCTAAATGGCTCTTTATACACGGGTTGAAGAATGATACACGTACATGGGCAATAATTTAACGCTTTTACTCTAATAGTGTTGCTGTGATTGTTGATTTAATAATGTATAGATATAGGTAAAAAGGTAATTAGATTATCGCTATTGCTTTTATAGGCGGCACGAAAGGACAAGATAAACCAAAAATGTTAACTAGCACAAAAGCGATTCAGTCGTTCGAGCAGCTGCACTTGTGTTAAAAGGTTCCATAATTTACGGGGTACAATACTCAACAAGAAATATTGCACATCGAGCCTACGAAAGAGACAATCGGCTAAATTCGCCTTCGTAGAGCGTTATCTTTTTTTTCTTTTTTTTATTATGTAATGGAAGTGGCAAACAAGCATGCAGTTCAAATTGATGTTAAGTGATGACTGCACCTATAGACACCCACACAAAGACCAAGGTCAAAATGCAGATGCGTTAACACTCCTGAGGCCTAAGGTGTTATGCCTCTGTGCCGGAAATTACAGGGCCGTACATTACCATCTGACCGAAACACGGTAGTGCTGAACACTACCATTTAGCGGCAAGTATTAGGTAATGCGGTGGTGCCTACGCCCGTCACTGGAGCTCTAACACCAGTAAAAATATATATCTCTGCTGTACACTGTCTACATAAGCACTGATAGTCCGGTATTGGTCAAAACTTTGATCAAAATGGTCGACAAATGTCATATCGGTAAGGCGCGAAAGAGATAACGTTCTATAGGTATACCCCAAATAAGCCGAAGTCTCGTTCCTAAGGTCGATGGGCAATATTTTTTGTTGGATTCTATAGCTTCTGGATGTAGATTTCTTTCGTTTGCATTAAATACTTTGGGAATATGTTTACGCCGTACGCGTTCCCGCACTTCTAGCGGCTACTGCACGACTTGTGACCTTGGCGCAAGCTGGCCTTCGAGCCGTACGCGCGCGTCTTTTATCGAAGTCAGGCCAGCATCGTAGACAATCTGAGAGCCAGCTCTTTCGGTCAGTCGGGGAACTCTCTGCTTATCCAAAATCATTCAAATATAGCTTTTATTACGATTGCATGAGATGATGATCTGATCAAGCGGGCAGTTCCCTTATAGTACATTCAGAAATATTCCTATTCTGTCAGTGGTTGGTTCAGCAATAAAATAAGAATATTATGTGTATGATAATATTTTTAATAGATTGCTTTAATTTGCGTATCCGTAACACCGTTTTATTGCCAGAGAAGACACGTGCTCAAGTTAGAAAAACTTTTACCTTTAATTTAATTTCGTAATACTTGAGTGTACTTGACATCGACTGTAGCATGTATAATTTTCAATGACAATTTAAAAGATTTGTTCTAAGGTGCTGTTTATATCAGATTATAGTTAAATTAGCACAAAGTGAACCATTGTTAAAGTTAATGAACAGATTCGCTGTCCGTGAAGCAAACAATATTTTTTTACTAAATATAAAAATATGTGTGATTCATGGAACAGGGAATTTGTTACCAAATTTAGGTATTAATTAATATTTATTACTTTAAGGGTATGTGCAATAATGTGTAAAACTGGTAAAACTACGTCTCTCTAGTCAACAATATGAATTATAGATGGTATAGTGATTGTAAATAATTATTTTGTCTTATAAATTAAAGCACGCTTAGGCCGCTTTAATTTGTGATATTTGTAAGATATAATATTTCACGTTCCAGGTACAATAAATTGATTTGAATATTATGTTAATCGTCGTTTTAATAAAGTAATCGAAGGCTAATAAGGTCTTTTTAAATTATATATTTTCTATAATTCACTGCGCTATCTTAACTGCAAATTGATCGTAAATAACTAAAAACTGTTTTTGATCGTGACGATAATTGTTATTTTATAGTAGACACTTTATGTAAACATCCCATAAAACGGAACCTATGTTGGGTACAGTTAAAATAATTTTCCAGTCAAAAGTAATTTTAATTTATTGATTACAACAAACTGGGATTCTGACTACTACACTACGACAGTCCCCTACTACTACTACATAACTCAGCTTACCTTCAGCATGGATACTATAAAAATAATATGCTATATACTTATAGCGTGTATAAACAAGGCCTAGGATGGCTGGGGGAGCTGTCCCTCTTAAATTGGAGAGAGTATTTTTGGGCAGCTGACGTGTACCTCTTTTTACGCCTGATTTAACTTTGTTAAGTGCAGGTGCGAATTATAAGTGTAACTGTAAAGTGATTAGTAAAATCAATATGTAGTAAACGCAGGCGCTGTTGGTAAAATTTTTAATTCAATAATCTAACAGTCTTTTTATCTGACAAAAACGTTGACTGACGCGTTACAAGCAACGTAAATAAAAATTAAATATGCGACAACCCTATGAATTTGCGTTTGTATGGGTGAAGACGGCCTACTGTATGCTTTTCTTATACTGGGGTTAAGCGTTATGCATTAGTATAATTTTTACCTGCAGCATCTGAAACATTCAAGTACTTGATGTTTAGTTTTTATTCGCATTTGGCTCCAACTTGAAATTGTTCGGTAATGATCGCATAATTTGGTACTAAGTATGTAATTTATTTGTAAGTGTGATTATAAAAACATTGTTTTCGTTGAGGTTATAAAAAGAAGGTAAGTATTTGCTTATTTATTCTTACATTTAAATATTTTAAACGTATAAATAGAATTAATTGAATTCTTAAGGTTTGAAAGTTTGAGGTTATTTTGTTTGTAATTTTGTGATAAGGTAGGTACTACATTATTCTGTGCGTGATATTTCCAATACGTACTTAACGTATTGGAAATGATTTCAAATTTCAAATTAATATTTTATTGAGGTCAATGTTTTATTTAATTTCAAGTGTTCGTAACACATGTGTTTTAGGCCCTTAGCATGCGCGTCGATGCGACAGAGACTTGAGACTTGGTTCGTAACTGTCGATTTTATGTAGATATTGTGTCAATTAGCCTGGGTTGTACCATGGTTGTACCACGATATTTGTTAAAGTTATTGTTACATTTCACATCCTTCTCCAACTTAAACAGATTTTCTTAATTGAGAGATCTAGAGAGGCTTAGTATCGATGCGACGCGCTAAGTACATAATCGAGTCTCTGTCGCAACGACATGTGTACAAAGGGGCTTAAATATTTAAGTTTTTGCAGCCATTATTATCCACAAAAAATCACTCACTTTGTGTTTAAAAGAGCCTTCAAACTCACGCCGAAAACCCTCGATAACCCCCGAGAAGCGTGAATGTGATTTATGTGATCGCTTTCTTGCCGTCTCGTTCGCATGAGTGTACCTATACATATCTCGGTTCAAGTGTAATTTCTCGGCCAGACTTTATGCGAAACCCAGAGTGTTCTTTTCAATTGCAGCTAATTTAAAAAATCACATTTAAATAAGTACCTATAATATAAAAACTTAAAATACTTTCGTCATGAAATTTTGAACATGTCTTCGAGACATGTTCAAAATTACACAGAGAGTTTGTATGGCTCGATTTATGTTGATGTCTCATGTCTCGTGAGATGGTCAGTTATAGATGTTAAGTACAGGGGCCGTACCATGTCGTTATTGAGGTTCAAGTTGGCCTAAATGTTGGATAATTTTTGGAATTTAGCTTGTAAATAATTGGCATATTTTTTTTTTGGCAAAAACAATTCGAGTGTATTTTATAAATTAAAGAATAAATGGAAAGAAAAGTTCATTCCTCCTAATGTTATGGTTATGTATTCTGTGCTAAAGGCAAAGATCGAACCTGCGACCTCAGGATAACCAGTCTAGCCGTTTTACCACTAAGCTATCGAAGTCCACGAACACAGAACACAGGTCGCAGGTTCGATCCCTGCCTGAAGTAAAATATTTCTTTGCATTTTTTCTTGAATTCGTAAATAATCGTCTAAAATTAATACTGGCCGGAAAAAAGACGTTATTTGAGATTACTTTCAATTGGATTGGCCTCGCCTAATATTCTGTGATATTGTAATGACTTGTATTATGACTACATGTGTTAGAATACCTGTGGCGAAATAGTGCTATTTGTATTTTGTTGGGTACAGTTGCAGTAACTGAAATATTTAAGAAAAGCAAAAATTAAAAAGTTTGTTGTTCAATGAAAATTAAATAAACAAATATTTTAGTTTTTAACTGACTTTCTTTTGCAACTTCCAAACAAATAAATTACTCCAAATGCCAAATATCGTTTCAAACTTGACCTAAAATAAATTTTAAAAAATGTGTCCAAAGACTTGATACACGGTGAAATGAAATCACGAATGAAATGTCTTCTGAGAAAACGCGAAAAAATAAAACAAAACATTTAATTTTACGTAAGTACCTAGGAACTTAATGTTTAACATTTTGTGCATGGATGAATGATCAGCTCAATCAATAAGAATGCTACGGCAGTGGACACAGTTTCTGAATCTTACGACGCACGATTAGAGACAACCAACACCATGCATTCTTTTTTTTGTTATTTTTTCATTTCATGGATACAATAATAATTTTGGAGCTCTTAAGAAAATGTTAGTCATTACAGTCAGCAAAAGAGGAAAAAAAAAATTTTCTACTTCTAGTTTTTAATTGTAAGGTAGGTGTACCTATTACATACAGATTCTTTGTGGCGTGAAGCTGTGAATTCAAGCGTTCTATGCATTACGTACTGAATATTTATTTGGTACCAATTATTTAATATTGAGCAATGTAGATATCTACCTGTGGTATCTACTAGCGCTGCTGCGCAAAATGAAGAAAAAAAACTTGCACTTGTTATCGCAAAGTTTGACCGTAACTTATTGTAAAACAAAAGTAACTATTTATGTACTTAGGTTCTTTCCTACATTAGGAACTATATTATTTCCTACATTAGGAATCATAGTACTTACTTAGGACCGTATAGTTACGTAGGTACTTGCATCTTTTTAAAACATTAAACTAGACTATCTCTTAGTACCTACATACGGTACCTACGTAATATTTTACTTTGTCTATGACTGACTCCAACTTTGAAGTAGAGACTTATATGTAGTATTATTATATAATCTCTGTTACGAGTTAACTGTTAAAACAGATATATAGTCAGGTTATTATAGCCAGGTATGGGAAATCATGTTTCTAATTCTCATAACAAGTCATTATGTAAGCTACATTTACACAATGATGATAATTTATAACGTTACGCATTTCAGTAATTCCTTAGGTACATAGGTAGATACCTACCTATAGCAAATTGTGATTTCCTTGTATATACAATTGTTTATATATCTAAAGTATTTATTATTGAGTAGGCAAATAATTCAGGTCACTGAAATGATTTCAGTGAAATCATTTGTCTTCTGCCGTTACACATGAACATGTATTATGTAGCGCGAATGTCTTAACATAGGTACACTTACCTACTTAATGAAACATCCGCTGTGAAAATTTCAAAGTTCATTATAAGCAACACAACTGCAATGATTTATTCATTCACTCGTATATTTACAAGAAGTAAACTCGGCTCGGACGGTGTTAATTTATTGTGCCAGTAAATATGACCACAAAGGTAATCTGCCCAACATCTGCTTTGTATAATAAATATATATCTAATACAAGCTGTTGCGCGCGCCCGCGTGGATGTCGTTTCATAAAAAACTATGTAGCCTATGTTTTTTCTCAAAGTCAGCTCCATCTCTGTACCAAATTTCATTAAAATCGGTACAGTCGTTTGGACGTGAAAAGGTAACAGACAGACGGACAGACAGGGTTACTTTCGTATTTATAATATTATTAATATATTAAAAATTTATAATATTAATAAAATTAATTAATATTATTAATATTAATATAATAGGGAAGCAGGGATTAAGTGAATTTTTAATTACAATACGCACTAACTTAACGCGTCCGTGAAAATAGGTAGTCGTTGTGAAGTAGGTGATTTTAATGGTGACCTAACTAGAAGGGTTACGCAGCGCAAGTAGAAAAATGTGGTTGTTCGCTTTCATCAGGCCAACATTGAAACTAGCTTTATTTCTCGTGTGTGTGTTCGTCGCGAACTAGACAACTTCACTCAGTTTTGCGCATTCTGTAAGTTATCGACTAACCCCCTTCATAAACGTATTTTATTAGCACCACAATACATAAAGTGTTGCTAATCTCTGCTTTGTCTTTTTATATCCTGCACATTTGACAATGCAACTGACAAAGACAGCATTCTATAGCTAAAACGTATCCTATGTACGTTTATGAATAAGGAGGTTAGTTAAAGTTTAAAAAATTATTCCTTCCTACCGCCTCCCACTGACTTATGTAACTGAGTTGATATAAATCTGAGAGCAGCTAGGCGCTATGCATTGCTGGTTTCTTAAGCGGTAGTTGTCACTTTACGTCAAAACAGCAATGTAGAGAGACTGTATATCTACTGTATAGTATCAAGTAGATATCAAACTGATATCAACTGAGTTACTTGATTTGGTAGGCACTAGATACCTACCTATGCACTCAAAAATCAGGGCAAGTTCCATCTTATAGTTTATCTTCATCCACTTACCTACTTAAATACGCCGGCCGATTTGTTGGTGTTAGTAGGTAGGTACCTGTAACAGTTGAGTATAACTTCTTAACATTGTCTTTTATTTTATTGTCTCAGGTTTTGCCGTTATTAACTGTTCTGTGCCTTATGAGTTCGTGCTGGGGAGACGACGGAGCTTCGCAAACATCGCAGCACGAAAACATTCCCATCGAGCCGCTTTACGCTTCGTCCAACGATGAGCATAATCAAGGCAACAATTATCATCCAAGGCGATTATGGCGACCATGGAAATTTTGGAAATGGGGTTAAATTAGTTTTACTCAACGTTAATTTAATTTCATAAATCGGTATAAGTAATAACGATATGTTTTTCTATTACTAGGTCGTTCTATGTTAAACAGGGGGTTAACACGCTCTCCCGAGTCAATGGAGAGCGCATCGGGGAGACTTCATGGTCGTGACGATCGGCCTTGTAAACACAAATTAAAGAACAAAGTCAAGATACTTTTAAAAATACATCAGTTCGAAACTTATTTTTGTTTTAATAAACTTGGCTCCGCTTGGTGTCGTTTCCGAACAGCACTATCTACCTCATTTCTTCAATTGTGAATTATTACGCTTACGCTTATAACGCTTACACTCACAGCCCCACAGTAGGTATAATCCTGTGTCGTGGGTGCCGTTGTACACATACAACACATACACGAACACGAACACCCAGATCCGATACAAATATCTGTAGGCCATACAAATATTTGTCCCGGTGCGGGGATCGAACCCGTGACCCTTCGAATCAAACGGTCATGTCACCCCACTGGACTAACCGGGTCGTCAGATAACTATTATCTTATGAAGATTTATTAAGAAAATATTAATCAAAGAACCTAATCTATGTCATTTCCTGCAATCGCCTGTCTTACTTGACTGCCAGATATTTTCTGGGCCATTTACAACATTAGACGATTTATTATAATGAAGTGTGTTTTGATTAACTCCTTAAATATCTTTATGCACTTAATGAAATTATCTACATAAGTACAAACGGCTTACCCGAATCCCTTAGTTCTGCGTACGCTTGTACAGTCAAGGGCAAAGATATGTATACAACTGTAGTTACAGAAAATAAGTAATCATAGAAAGTTGCATAAAATTGTACGCGCACATATGCTCATAAATATGTACACATGATTGACCTCATAACTATGTATACAACACGAGCAATAATAAGTAATCAACTAAAGATGCAAAATATTGTTGTCAGTTAATGGGGCAAAAATATGTATACAACAAGAAAATTAACAAAAATGCATGGTATGTAAGTCGAGAGCATAGGTAAGTACCGTCAGCAGGAGCGGCTTAACCTATATTGGTGTATACAATTGAAGGAATTCTGAACCGCATTGTTACTTGTGACGAGAAATGTATCTTGTTTGACTGACAATCGTAAGCGCTCAGCAAGTTGGTTGGACCCTGGTTCAGCACCCAAACAATGCCCTAAACGAAAACTTACCCGCCAGAAAAGTGATGGTCATTGAAACTATTTCGATCGGGCGAGTCACCACCCGAATCCGCTGGTCAGAGCGGCCGCGATTTACACTCCTTTTGATCGTACCAAAAGGAGACGACTAAGGCACGTCCTAAAAGACCCGGACGATGAGACCACGTTGGCCATCGCCGCTATGAATGATCATCTACAGAAACACTCCACACAAACCGCCATTACAACGCGCCGACGAGTTTCGCGCCGCGCCCGCCCCTGATCCCGACCCTATCCCGAAGCGCCTAATGCGCTCGCCGATTGCCCGGTGAAGTAGACTAGTGCCGTCTTGAGACAGGCCGCCTACATAAATCCCGAACTGAAAAAAAAAAGTGTACTATGTAGAACTGAACACAATTATGGAGAAACTTGCACGTCTCCAAACCAGCTTTGTTCAATTTTACTCCACTGCTCCTGCACGACAACGCGCGACCTAATACTGCACAGCAGACGGGATCCAAGCTGCAGGGCTGGGGTTGAAAGTTCTCCGTTATCCGCCGTACTCACCAGACCTTGCGCCTACAGACTTCTACTTTTTCCAGAATTTGAAATACTTCTTGGCGGGAAAAAAAAATCAGTACTTACCCGAGAGGCAGTACAAAATGCCTTTGAAAAAATTGTTGCCAGTCCAGCTGATTTTTTCAAGAAGGGTATCAATAACTTACCAATGCGTTGGCACAGATGCATTGATTAAATCCCTACTAATATTATAAATGCGAAAGTACATATTTCTGTCTGTCTGTCTGTCTGTCTGTCTGTCTGGTACCTTTTCACGTCCAAACGACCGAACCGATTTTAATGAAATTTGGAGATAGAGCTGACTCCGAGAAAGAACATAGGCTACTTAGTTTTTTATAAAACGACATCCACGTGGGCGAAGCCGCGGGCAACAACTAGTAAATTATAATAGGAATAGCCTTTTTTAGATGAAGATGTTAAGCCTGGGTTACATAACATATTTTACGTTAACAATTTTTTTCAGCCACAATAAATATTAAAATAGGAACTTCGTGGTAGAGCTCGCTGAACGAGCTCGAGATCACTCGAGCTCGATCAGCACCACCGCATTATAATCATAGGTTGTATGTATATAATTTACCTGCAGCTAGGTGGTAGTGGTAATGTACGGTCGTAGAGCTTCAATGATAGAGCTCAAAGGCACACAAATAATAAGTGAGTAATATGAGTAGGTATGTCAGATAACCTATAATGATGGGTGTCAATTTTGTGGGTTCTTAGGCTGCTGATTACGAAAATGGCATCTGTTTTCAGATCAAAGATGGCGGACAGACTTTTTTATCTTTGATCTGAAAACAGATGCCATTTTCGTAATCAGCATCCCAAGAAACCTTGAAATCGACACCCAAATCATATTTATAAAAAATATCTGTCCGCCATCTTTGACTTGAAAGGAGATACCATTTTCGTAATTATCACCTCTAGCAACCCTAACATTGACACCCACATTGCTTAGATAATATATTACCGTTAGGTACTTACCATTAAGTGAAATGTAAATTGGGAAATGCGGTGGTGCTCGTACGCCCTGGAGCTCCATCACTGAAGCTCTACCACTTTAACCTACCCGGAACATGATAACGGTTTACATTGGAGAAAATCGATAACCACTTACTTGCAGGTCAAGTAGGTAACATGTAAGTGTTTACGGCTACGAGCTCGTTCATTGGAGCTCTCTCACCATGCATTATCACGGAACACAATAGCGTTATAACTACTTACCATTTTTAAATAAACAAAATAAATATTAAATGTATCAAACCTAGGGCGCACGGAACCTCGCTGTAGAATACCGTCCTTTGCCTAAAGAGGGGGGAGGTTGGGAGAGGCGGGGAAATCGGGCGGGACGTCGAAGTGTCCATTCTTTGCGTTACATATTCTCTGCATATGCGGTACATTTTAAACAACAAATGATTCTGGCATTCTGCTACGTATTCTATATAATGGCATCGTTATTACGCAGTTTGCCAGTGTCAAGTAAAACAATATTTTGTATTCGTAAAAAGCAGCGTAAAAGCAGTAAAAGTCAGTCAATTATCAGTCAGTCAGTCAGAGTCACAGCCAGTAATTCGAATAAAGCGATGGCTACCTTACCAGAACATTTATAATGAAGTTTTGTTGTGGTATAGTGTTGGTCCCAACACACTACCTTGTGGTACACCAAAAGAGAGTTTCGAGTCATGCTGAGGTCTGTTAGAAATATAAAAAAATATCCAGCAAACCATGCAGTGTTGCGTATTGATGACATTGTTGACTTTAATGATGTATACATATTTATGAGTTACATGGTGTTTCTTTTATGCGTCAATTGCTGGTGACATGTTATTGACCCTGTTGCTTACATACTTTTCTTTCAAACTGTGTATACATATTTTTGCAGCTTTTGAAGTTCCCTTATTTATGATACTATTGATGACATCTTTTTTTGAGACTGTGGTGTATACATATTTTTGCCCTTGACTGTAGATGTTGGTGAAGCAAGCGAAATCTAAACTTGGCAAGCGATCTCCATGCTCAACTGACAAGGCATTTAACTTTCTCTGTGGTTTACTTCACAGATCACTATATACTAGTCTAGTTTACTTGTCACGAAATAAGTCAATGTCTGTGCATGGAACTGAAACGTGGAAAACTCCAGAGAATATTATTTAAATCGTTTGATTGACTAGGAAGATTCCAAGGAAATATAATGTATTACATCGACTCGTCGCGGACTCTTACTCGTCGCGAAAGCTCATTGATTACTCCAAAAAGAATCTATGGAGATGGCAAATCTGAATTTGAAGCGTCAACACGTGGACAATCGACTATTCAACTTACAAGTGATTCTGGAATGTTGGTTATAAACCGTCCAAAGGGAACTGTGGAGAGAGAAGTAGTCACCATGCTCTTTGAGTCAATGATAGACAGCATTGTCGAATCCTGGGAAGTAATCGACCACCGTAAAGTAGATACAAGTTCCCCAAAGACAGATTTGGAGAAAATGGCCAGTGAAATAACGTTAACTAGCAAAAAGAAGAAGCCTTCAGGTCTGACCATTATTCAAATACTTACTACTATTTTAGTAATATTCTTACGAAAGCATTTATGAAAATTCTTGAGATTCTAGGGTCGTATGATAAGTACCCGGTGTAGGTCCGAAATATATTAACAATTTCAAAAGATAAGTAGGTATAAACGTTAATTAAATCTATTTACAACTCACTGCCCGGACTAAATTATTTATAGCCATTTCACTTAGAGGAATAACGCTCTATGCCATTTCATCTCTCGAGATGAGAAGAAAAATTTCCATCCCGCGGTTCAGTAGAAGTTATTCCTTCATTAATGGAAATATAATTTATTTTAGCAAAACCATCGAAAACTAAAAAAAGTCGGTCTAAAATGGAAATGAATGACGCCACGCAGGTAAAAATAACCGTACTTGTGTGATATATTTGTTTCTTGTAATCGAACGTGTTTTAAATCACAATGCCATTATTTACATTTGGTACAGGGTGAAATAATATCGTCGGGTAGATGGACGTCGCCGGATGAGCGAGCGATCATACGTTTTCGAAATGGAAATGTTTACGAGGGCAACCTTTCAATGAAATGTATGCATGGAGAGGGTCGATTTCAATGGACAAATGGAACAGTATATTTAGTAATGAAACCTTATTCTATATACACATTTCGTTAAGTAGGTACATAAATATACAAAGTTAACAAAAATATGTTTGTTAACTGACGTTTTGCAGGGTCATTTCAAAGAAAATGAAATTAATGGGAGAGGTTTGATATACTGGAAAGACGATACTTGGTATGAAGGCGATTTTTTGAACAATCTTCGACATGGCAAAGGTCTTTATGTTGACTCTCGTAGGCAACGATCTTATGCAGGTGGTTGGACTTTTGGTAGCAAAGATGGACAAGGCGTTATTTATTACTCAAGGGACTTCAAATGCTCTTACGACGGTGACTGGGAACACGTAAATGTTCATTTATTTTTGTTTCAATTGTAGTTACTAAGTAACATACTTACTTATTTTAACACTTTATTTTATTATATCTTTTTACCTTAATCTTTAAACGTAGTAATAATATTCCGTTTATCTGCACTAAAATAGAACGTACGTCATGGTTACGGCGCAAGAGAATATTGCTCTATGAGCGGCTATAAGGGCCAATGGGATAAATACATTAGGGAAGGTAAAGGACTAATGATATGGCCAAATCATGATGTGAGCAACTTTGTGTATAGGTATTCAATTTTTATCTTATTTAGACAGCCGGCAGTGTGTCAACCATAGAGTAGAGAACTGGCGTAAGTAGGTATACCTTACCTACTTGTTATTTGTGTATCTGCCTTACTCACTGGTAGGTAGGTATTACACGCACTCAGAAATACACAGGTCACAGAGTATATTTCGGGGTTCTTACATCAAATTAATCACATTTTAACAATATTGATCTATTTACACATTTGTTCTTTTGAATGCATAGGTATTGTTTATGTTGGTGCCTGAGTATAGATACATTGCTCCAGTTACGTTTTTTCTTTTGTAAAAGAGAGTTTTGATATCCATTGACATTACCATAACACCGGGGTCGCCACTGAGAATCTTCTGGCTAATAACACTTATCTTTCTCCTTCATCACCAACCTAACATGGCCGCCTTTGCCTACTTTAATAAGTATATTAAGTAATAATACCTCGAATTCCTCAAACCTATCAATAGGGACTAGGGGTCTACTGGGCCACAGGGCCGGCTTTAGGTATGTCGGTTACCACCAACTGAATATACTTATCGTCATTGGATAAAAAAATTATGAAGTTTTTTTGGTAACCTAAGATTTTTCCCTATTATGTTTTTGGATGTATGTAGAAGGTGGGAATCTACTCAGGGTACCAGGTCGAAAAGCAGGTAGGTAGTTCCTAATTTAAAAAAAAATAGTGCTTAACATAAGTTTTTAGTTTTATAGGGGCGAATGGAAAAACGGAGCTATGTCTGGATATGGAATTTATATTTGGGACGCTCATTTTAACTACTCCATGGCACTACCATCGATTAGCGCATATCGTGGATATTGGGAAAACGGCCTGCGTAATGGTTATGGAGTGATGAATTTTGGATCGGGCCTAGGCTCTAATTATAAAGGAGAATTTAGAGACAATAAAAAACATGGCGTTGGTAAATTGGTCACAAACAATGGATTGATACTGCAGGACAAACATTTGTTTATTGATGATAATCTCGGATCTCTGACTACCGATGAACACGATAAATATAATAATGCTACGGCAGATAGCAAGCGCCAACAGATACAAGAGCCGTATGCGTTCGATTTATGTGATGATAAATTCGGACTAATTTATCACGTAGAACGAGTGTTTAAGAAAATCGATAAGCAACATGAAATAAGGACAAATATAATTAATGACTTTCTCGAAAATAATAAAAAGTATCTGAGAAATAAGCCGTCCTGTCATGTTACAAATATGGGTCATCGCAATTGTATAAGCGATTTGATCGTTTTTGAAGAAAGGGCTTTAGAAAATTCGATTAGATGTTACGAAATTGAACTAAAAAATATTTATTACAAATACGCAACAATCTGTAATACGGAAGAGACATATTTTACCCCAATTCTCATACGTTTGTTTTTGTGGCAATTTTATTATGATTGCAATATTCACGAAAAAAACTTAACTCTATCAGAAATAGATAAAATGTTCTACGAAAATCCGGAATGGCTTGCCCAATCACCACATAATCCCTTTGAAAAAATATATTTCTGGCAGTTCGTGCATAGTTTGATATCAGTTGCTGATAGATTATACGCTAAACGACAATTGCCTGGACCGAAGCCAAATACGATTCTGGCCGATGGATTTAGGTATTTCATGGAGAATGATATATTACCAGGTGCAGGGCGCTGCAAAGGTAATTTAACAAGAAAAACACAATTGATTTTATTATAATTTTTGTTACTAGTTTCTAGCTTATATTACATTGTGTATTAGCCTAAGTAAACATATCTACTTATAAACCTAACTGCGTAAGGGAGACCCCTGTGAATCCGAACTATTTCGAACCTCAGCTTAGGACGTTACGGAGGGACACATAAGACATATTATGCGATTAGGGGCGGCCGACTTTAGATGATAAGTCTAGAGTCCATTACATAACAACTTTATAAGTAGGTAACTAAAAGTAAGTAAGTAGGTAAAAGATACCAGACAATCCTATCTTTAAAAATAATAGGTGAGAAGAAGGCGACGCGAGAGACGGGAAATGTCGCTTCTTTCTCGTCTGTCTCGTCATCGCAAGCTAAGAGACTGGCGCAAAGTTTACGCAAGCAACATCCTGAGTGACGTTGGCACTAACGTATTGTGCGTGTGCATATTGTGCGTAGCGTAGTGTACAAAATAGATTTAAGAATAATCTTGGATGACTTAAAAATACTATTAGGAAGGCCTTTGAGTTGATGTTTGTTTGAGTTACTACATTTTGTTCCATGTGGCGAGCGAACCTATTGACATCGCCTGGGAATATTATCAATTTTATTGCATATTCTCTGACATTAACGAACTCCCAGGAAAACTAAGGACATACTTATCATGAAATATTATTTCATCTTTTGGTTCTTATATTTCATTTTTTTCAACAATAATAATAATAATTATTATTTGAGAATCTGTAATCAATCAACGAATTATTTTATTTAACTTCGGAAAAACTAAAATAGCACTTACTTACCTCCAACGCTAATACTAGATATACTTATTGAGAAAAAATACACCTCTTTTATCCATCAGTTTTGTACGGTTAACCGTGCATTTACATGTTTCCCGCTGACGCTGCGTTTGCACACCCTGGCGATTCCCTCATTTCTTATACAATAAATCAGTGTTCATTATGCATTCAAACTGAGTGGTATTATTTATCAATCTCTTCCCAGAAATTATACCACCTTTATATCATTATCATTATCAACGAATGTGAGGACTTACAACCCCCACATTTTTTTGGTCCTTCGAGAAAATCGTTTTTCAGGATCACGTCTATTGAGTGTTTAGCCCAAACGCTCACGCGGTTCGGTCAGACGCCTCAGTATCGTGTTTCGCATTACGTAATAATCGGTAAAAGTGCAGTGCAGTTTAGTGTACCTACTAGGATTGCAGTGCTTTTACAGGCAGATTTTACGTCAGTAACAAATCTTGGGCCTTACACCCCGAGAATGTCACTTCGTATCAGCTTGGGCCTTGTACCCCGAGCCCCACTACATATCAAGCCTGGGCCTTATACCCCGAGCACGCAGCACTTCATATCAGCTTGGGCCTTGTACCTCGAGCACGCAGCACTTCATAGCAGCTTGGGCCTTGCACCCTGAGCACCACCGGAGCACTCACTTGTCATCAAGGCTAGGAAGCCTACAGCATCCAAGTATCAGTCTTCAAGTAAGTTCGTTCCATATTATATCATGGCAACTTCCTTGATTGACCGTCAACTTGATATCAGTAACAATATAAATAGAATATTAAGCAATTTTAGGAAAGATCCTTTATCAAGGAAGACACCAAAATATGTCAAGATAAGGCTAGAAACATTAGATAACCTCTGGGGAGAGTTCATTAAAAATCATAATTCTCTGTTACAATGTCGCGATCAGGCTAACGAATATTTTACTGACGATATTTATCAAAAAACCACGGAAATATATCAAACTACTCGAGCACTCCTAACTTCTTTCGGCAAGGAAGAGAAAGCTATACAACCAAGTGGAGAAATAGATTCGTTACTTTCCTTACAGAAGACATATTTTAGAGCATTAAGCAGAAAGTTGAATAATATTGATCTTTATCATATTACTGAATTATGGCAAATTGAAGATAGTCTTGAAAGCATTAAATCAACATGGTGAACTATTGAAGATTAACATATCAAAATTGATCATATTCTTGAAGGTGGCGATATTACATATGAACAAGAATTTTACAATTTTGAAAAAATGTATACAGAAATGAAAGAACAGCTTAAGGCCTTAAGATAGATGAAATGCCTAAATTCGTACATGATTTAAGTCAAATTCTAGAAAAAACGGTTAATTGAATCGGCAATATAAAAATACACGATGACAGGCAAGGATTCAATTAATATTTTGACTTGAACAGAATGTTATATTTGGTAACCCCCATTAGAAAAAACCATTTCAAAATGCACCCATTTTTGTCATAAAAAGCAAATGTTCTCCAAAACGTCACAATCTTTTTGCTTCGTTTTTATTGCAAAAGAAAAGGCTTTAAATTCTTTACAGTTTGACTTAAGAGTTTTATTTTTTTTTGGTTTTTTATTACTGAAAATTAATAAAATGTCGAAATTTCCGTGCATGAGCGCGAGCTTCTTCGTCCCGCCATATTGTAATCTCAGTCAACGTTAGTTGGCTAGTCGGCTACGGCCCTTTATGACGGGTGGATGTACAGCGTGCTGTCGGCATATAAACTTATGAATTTTGGGATGTTACTGCGAAGTTATGAGTAAAACCTAACAAAAAATATATATTACTATACAACACGAGTGTTTACGGACTGAATATTTTACTAAATAGTGCCCATTTCCTATGTTTTTGCGCGAGTTGGTCTTATGTTGTTGTCAAAGAATATAAATACATTGACAATATTGACATTGAGACACGGATCGTTGACGTAGAAAAAGAAACACAAATTAACTGAAGGAATACATGTATATAGTTGATTACTCTTTATACTTGCTATACCTACGTGTACTTTACCTACAAAGATATTTTTCAATCTTACTTACTATTATAAATGTGAAAGTATGGATGTTTGTTTGTTGTTGGTCAGTCATACTAAAGCGGCTGAACGGATTTCGATGAAATTTTGTTCACAGGTAGAGTATATATAGTTTACAGATGTGTTCAGAGGTAGAGGAGGTTTCTTTGCTGACAGTAGAACGAATGAGAAAAAAAATTCTCACCAGTTCAACGATCGAACTAATGAATTAAACTAATGGGACTAAAGGTGTTTCAAGAGTGTATTGATTTGACGTCATGGACACAATTGTTTTTCGAAAAAGTGGTATGGGTATCAATTTCTAGGTTTCTTGGAGTGCTCATTACGAAACTGACATCATTTTTCAGATCCAAGATGGCGGACATAATTATTTTCCAAACTGTGATATGGGTGTCAATTTCGAGGTTTCTTGGGGTGCTGATTGCGAAAATGGTTCGTCCGTTTCGCAAATGGATGCCATTTTCGTAATCAGCACTCCAAGAAACTATGAAATCAAGATCCAAAAAATCTGTCCGCCATCTTGGATTTGAAAAATCAGTACCCCAAGAAACCGTGAAATTGAAATCCATATCATATTTTCGAAAAATAATTATGTCCGCCGTCTTCGATTTCGATTTCGATTTTCTACTTACATAACTACTATTATCGCTTACAGTAGGTACTATTAATAAAATGTAAATTGGGAAATGTGGTGGTGCTCGCTTGCCCTGGAGCTTGGCCACCAAAGCTATGCCACTGTATATTACCACCTTACCAGAATATAATAACGGTCGACATGGAGATTATCATTCACTGGTAGGTAAAGTAGGTGATAAGGAGGTGTTCACGCCATCGAGCTCGTTCATTAAAGTTCTATCACCATAGCGTCATACATAGCACAATAGCCCACCATTTTTATGTACATAAAAAAATTAAGTTTTTGAATTGTCCAAGATTAGACCGCTCGCAACGCAGAAATAGAGCAAAATCAAGCAAGTTTCGCTCGCTACCCGTACCGGTAGCGAAACTTTCCGCTTAGGTGTGAACAGCGATTTTACCGCGTCTCCATGCGTGCGTCCATCTTTTGCTACCGTAGTCAGCAGCGGATAACGCTCAGGTCTGAATTGGACTTTATTCTTTTGATTATTTATGCATGATAGGTGACGACAAAATTGTTTTTTTTTTAAGATGACGGAAAGTAGTATTCCAGACTCCCTACAAAAGTGTTAAGTGCCCTTTGATCACTTTTATACACATAAATATGGAACGGTTGTAATGTTTGTTGTTGTATTCAAAATAGTTAAGCCGTTCTAGTAGTATAATCACTGTGATGCAATATTACTAAGCACAAGAATGCTTGTCTCCTCTTTAATTACTTATCTTTGATCTTTTCGACCAAGTACAGCGAGTATCCGCTAGATCGCACAAATTTTGACAAATATATGTTGAGCTCCGTTTTGCCAAGGTCATTCAGGCTACTTAACGCCTTAACACCAAATTATCCAACACCGACTTTAAAACTAAATCTGCTTTACAATTGGAGATCCCTATTTTTTCAGGAGGCTACACTCAGTGGCCTACGTTCTTTGATTTATTTACAGAGACCGTTCATAATAATAACGCCATCGCTAAAGCACAAAAACTTTTATATCTATAAAATAAAGTTAGGGGAGAAGCTCATGACCTTAAAAGGCTTTATGACACCACTACTGCTTGCATTCACGCCATACACAACCAAAAAGTAGATACTACGTCATGGGATCCATTTTTAGTGCATTTGTTATGCAAAAAATTGGACCCCCGAACACTTTCAGAATACAAGGCATCCCGTAGTAACCCTAAAGAGTTAGCAACAATGGAAAAGTTTATGACGTTTTTAGAGAAAAAAATCGAATCTATTGAAAATATTTACAGTCAAGATAATGCAAAACCATATACGTATAATTACAATAAATTCAATCCAAACCAGAATAAACCACGACAACCTTTACCTAACTTTAATAAGACAACCCAACTGGGGCCTCATCAATATAAACCATTCAATTCAAAACCTTATTATCAAGGCGATCAGAACTATCAAGCATTAGCAACATATGTATCACCGTGTATAGTATGCAGTCAACAACATGCAATATTTCAATGTAAGAAATTGTTGAACATGACACCAGAAAAACAGCACAAACCAATTGCGACTCTCCAAGTGTGTCCGAACTGCTTATAAAAAAAAGCATTATGGCAAGGAATGCACTTCTACAAAACGGTGTAAAGAATGTAATAGCAATCATAATACCTATTTACATCAAGCTTTTACCGCGGCTTCACCTGCCAACTCCAATAATATTTGGACGTCTTTTAAGTCAAAACAAAATCAGCTTAATCAACAAATACATGAGCCGGGAGATAGCTCTCAGACCAAGAATGCGTATCTTGTATCCTCGAGAGAGGAAGAATCGTTGTTGGCAACCGTTCTTGTTAACATTCAATCAGCTGACGGAACCTATTTCACATTTAGGGCTTTATTGGATCCCGCTTCTCAGGTCCTTAATATCAGATGATGTTGTCCAGATGTTAGGTTTAGAACGTCAGCGATCATTGTTATCTATTTCAGGCATCGATCTTTGTACTAAACAAAGCAAAGGAATGGTCAATATCAACTGTCGATCCATACATGACCCGAATTATAATTTTAAAGCAGATGCGTACATAGTTACCAAGGTCGTGAAAGATTTACCTCATACATCATTCCAACAGAAACCATGAAAACACCTCCAGCGTTTACAGCTGGTGGATCCTGATTTTAATATTTCCAGACAAATTGACTTACTTTTTAAAGTAAACATCTATTTTTTTTTTTAAATTATCAAAAGTGGCTAAATCAAGGGACCTAGTAGGAACACCTATTGCACAACAAACAAGCCTAGGGTGGATTGTATCCGGTAACATACAGACGTTACACTGTCACGCAGTCTTAAGTGAAGCTGTAAATCTGTCGAAAGTCGAGGATATCAATAATCAAGAGTCAACAATATCAGATGTAGATAATTACTGCGAATCATATTATCAAGAGACAATAAGACGTTTAGACGATGGGTAAATATGAAGTAGCTATTCCAATGAAAAACTTGGTTACCAAAAACTGATAGGCATATCAAAGGAAAAAGCTGTTGCATAATTTAAGCAATCGGAGAAAAATCTTTCCAAAAATCAGTCAGAGACCAAGACTACGCCATTTTTAGCTTTAAATAAAAATGCAACCTTACGCGCGTACTGTGACGCATCCGATTTGTATAGAATTGCTTGTGTTATTTACAAGCACCTCTAGCAAAAAAATTATCACTGTATACAAAATATTGATTTTTCAGAAGTGTCTATGCAATCAACACTACTACAATCATCACCAACTTCTAGCAAACCTGAACCTAATCAAGAGTCACCTCGACCACCTCCGCTTCGTCGATCAAAACGAATCCTCTACTGTTTCTTTGTCATCTTATCAACAATCTCAAGATCAAACCTATAATATTTCATCATTAAATAGCACCCGAGGATTATATTTCGACAAAATATCAGACCTGAGATATATCAAAGATGATTGGAAACTGATCGTTTATTACAATATGTCTACATACTGGCAAAGTGTAACCAATATCAAAATATATACATCACATATCAAAGAAATGACTAAGGGATCATATTCACAGTACAATAACATATTACAACAACTAGAGCAGGAGTTAAGAGAAATAGATCATTTCAACAGAATACTTACCAATGAATCATACTCTAAACGGACGAAGAGAGGTTTAATAAATGGGGTTGGATACCTCGCGAACCAGTTATTCGGTGTCTTAGATGACAGTTTCGCTAAACAGTACAGAGAAGATATTGAGAAAATATCCAGAAACGAAGATCATCTTAACAACTTATTAAAGAACCAAACTTCTGTCATAGAAGCGGAATATAATATTTTAAGACGCAACGAAGACGCAATGAAGCAACAATTTACTTTTATCGACGAGCATATTAGAAACTCATCGATAACGTTGAATCACGTGGTTCTCGATACCGTGAATGGATTCACCATATTGTCATCGACAATTACAGCAAATATTATTTTGTCAAACTTAAGACGTATGCAGCAAACCTTAATTGACACTATAACAGATATTTCGCATGGACACATCGATCCACATTTAATATTACCTGAGGAGTTACAGAGTCAATTAAATATTATATCGGGTCAATTACATGGCGATTTAATACAACCGGTCGATAGAAATAATATTAAGGATTTATATAAATTACTTAATTTTTCTGCACGGATAGTAACGAACTATTTAATCATAGAAATTAAAATTCCACTCCTAAGCTCAGACCTGTTTGAATTAAATAATATCATAACATTGCCGTTAAAACAAGGGTCTCGGTCTTTACGTGTTATTCCAGCATTTTCCTATTTGGCAAACGATTTGACAAAGGATCTCGCTTTTCTACTTTCCGAACGAGATATTCAGTCATCCTATCCTACTACTATTATAAAGGCGAAAGTTTGTATGTATGGATGTATGGATGTTTGTTACTCTTTCACGTAAAAACTACTGAATGGATTTGAATGAAACTTTACCACAATATAGCTTATACATCAGAATAACACATAGGCTATAGCTTATACATCAGAATAACACATAGGCTACAATTTTTGAGGTTTTTAATGTGAGGTCGTAGAAAAAACACATTTTTTGCGCTTACATTGCAAACGCTGACTGAATCCTACAAGATAGATCAAAACAATTTACTACACTATTGCACAACTTAAAAAGGTCTACAAAAAAGTCCGTGATGGTATATGTTTATCTCTTAGGAATAACCCACAATAACCATTTTTTATCCTTTACTTTGTACGAGAAATAATGGCTTATTTACGAAGCGATTTTAAGCAATACAGTATTAATCCTTATCCAATTAAGTATCTTAAATACATTGTGCATTTAATAAAGATCAATATGGCTTTTTACAGCATGTAAATTAAATAAATATTTTCGAAGATATCACAGATTTAAAATGCAGAGTCATAGCAATTTCGGCGATAAATACCGTTTCGGTGATAAATACCGGCAGCGGCGCCAGGCGAACGGGGCGTGGGGGGAGCGGGGTAGGTGCGGTGGGGAAGAAGTGGCTCATCGCTGAGTGCGCGACCCGAACGCGGGCAGACGCGTGAGGGCAAACGTCGTTGACGGTTGTGTCCGTTTTGCGAATTTTCAAGGCACTAGCGATTTGATAAAAACGTATGGTCGCCTACTTTAAGTAATATAGGCCTAAGGTTAGTTATTGCCAGGTTTCTTTTTGGTTAGGAGTTACACGTACAAAAAGATACTTCATTTTTACGAATTACTTCATTGATAATTCAATTACTATATAGATAGGTTACTTAGTTAATTATAACAAATTATATAAATAGGTCAGCTCTATGTGGCTTGCTCACGTGTTTCCAAAGCGAAGAATCTGCATGTTTATGCTGAAGGAAAAAGATCGTTAAATGTAGTTTATAGGAGCATACTGCAGTAGCTACCTATAGGCCTATGATTAGAGCTCTGCAGTGCTTAGTTACCGTATTTCTTACTTATTACTAGACTAGACGGGACGAACCTGAAGTCCACGCGAACGAAGTCGCGGGCAAAAGCTAGTGTATTCATATATCGCAAAGTAATACTATGTTGTGCTCATTAAACATGCCTCTTTATCAATTAAAACTTAAACAATCCCTTTGTGATATAAAGTTACTAAGCGCCGGCCGCAGCATCTCCACGTGCGAAACAATAACATCGCAACTGCGAAGATGTCTGGATCAAATTACACCAGGGCAATGACTGGCTCTTCGCGTGCTGTGAAGAATGCCACGTTCGCATTAATTGCACACCTGGCATGACTATTAAAGAAATTAAAGGTAGTGGTATAATTAATATAGGACAAGGTTGTACATTGAGAGCTAATTCGTTTAGTCTTTACGCACATAACAATTATATCAGTCGAACCCATATAAGGCAAGATTTTGAAGTCCCAGAGGTATCTATATTGAACAGGATCATTAATACATCGTTGGCTAAAAAATTGCTTGAGTATGAAGGTCATGATTCAAAATCATGGAACGAACTGAGAACCAAAATTGATGACTTAAAAGTTGAATCATCGAATGAGCTAAGTGTGCATGACGTACATCATTACACAGTACTGTACGTTATCCTATCATGCATCCTGGTCATCGGGATTTACGTCGTGTACTTCAAGTTTAAAGATAGATGCTGTATCAGACAGCCCAGGCAGGTCTCGGCGCTGCCTCCGCGAGACCAGATGGAGCTGCAGTCTTGTGAATGAGCAAATTTAATGAATAGCAAATAAAAGTATCGATAAAAGATATCCCTAGCTAGTGCATTGCCTAATATCAGTGTAGGTACTTCCCCCTTGCCCACTCGTTTATCGTATATCTATTAACCCAAAAATATTGTCCATCACCTTGTAGCATCTAACATATACCATTATATCATTATGCCCTAAGAATTTAATCATTTGTCATTGTTTAGACTTAGGTTAAGCATTGTATCATTTCACCCCTCTCTCTTCTCTGAGAGGGCAGAATGTACGGTCAACCGTGCATTTACATGTTTCCTGCTGACGCTGCGTTTGCACACGCTGGCGATTCCCTCATTTCTTATACAATAAATCAGTGTTCAAGATTGTAAAATAATACCACTCAGTTTTCGAAATCAGCATCCCGAGAAACCTCGAAATTGACACCCATATCACAATTTGGAAAAAACGTTTTGTCCGCCATCTTGGATCTGAAAAATGATGCCAGTTTCGTAATCAGCACCCCAAGAAACCTAGAAATTGATACTCATATCATATTATGAAAAAATAATCTGTCACCCATCTTGGATCTGCAAATGGATGCCATTTTCGTAATCAGCACCCCAAGAAACCTCGAAATTGACACCCATATCACAATTTGGAAAAGTTATTACGTCCCCCATCTTGGATCTGAAACATGATGCCATTTTCGTAATCAGCACCCCAAGACACTTCGAAATTGATACCCATATCAAATTATTAAAAAAAATCTGTCAGCCGTCTTGTATCTGCAAATGGATGCCATTTTCGAAATCAGCATCCCGAGAAACCTCGAAATTGACACCCATATCACAATTTGGCAAAAACGTTTTGTCCGCCCTCTTGGATCTGAAAAATGATGCCATTTTCGTAATCAGCACCCCAAGATACTTAGAAATTGATACCCATATCAAATAATTAAAAAAAAATCTGTCAGCCATCTTGGATCTGCAAATAGATGCTATTTTCGAAATCAACATCCCAAGAAACCTCGAAATTGACACCCATATCACAATTTGGAAAAAATGTTTTGTCCGCCATCTTGGATCTGATAAATGATGCCATTTGCGTAATCAGCACCCCAAGAAACCTCGAAATTGATACCCGTGTCACAATTTGGAAGAAAAAAAACTGTCAGCTATCTTGGATTTGCAAATAGATGCCTTTTTCGTAATCAGAACTCCCAAGAAACTGTAAAATTAAGACCCATAGAAAAAATAAATAATCTGTCCGCTATCTTGGATTTGAAAAAGGAGATGTTGCAAAAATGTATGGACCTCCGGCCATGTATTGTACACAATGTCATTAAACATGCAAAATCAATATAAAAACGTTTTTTACTGCATATTTTCACTTATTTAGCTTTGTTTGCAGTTACAAAATATTATTTGTAGTTAGAATTGCAACTCATAACCAACATGGCGAATATGGCGGGCGATGTCATTTTGACATATTCATTATTTAAATTGAATTCGATTATATAGTACTTGGAGAAAAAAGTAATATTTTCTAAATACTATCGAAATCGATTGATCCCAAGTGTCGGCTGTATCGCCACCATGTTCAACATAGTTGAAAATGATAAAATTGTTTGAATTAAATGTGGTTGTAACTCTAAAATATATTCATGATTAAGTTAATTGTATTTTTTTCGGATTCTTCCTTAATTTACCCATTTTTTGAGGACGTGTACGAACCTGAGCCAAGCTCGCAACATCTCCTTTGTACCTCAAGAAACCGTAAAATTGAAATCCATATCATATTTTCGAAAAATAATTATCTCCGCAGTCTTCGATTTTAAAGGAGATATCATTTTCGTAATGATCACCTCAAGGAACTCTGACATTGATACCCACATTGCTTACATACTACTCGTATTATCGCTTACAGTAGGTACCATTTAGAGAAATGTAAATTGCGAAATGCGGTGGTGCTCGCTCGCCCTGGAGCTTGGCCACTGAAGCTCTACCATTGTATACTACCACCTTACCAGAACATGATAACGGTGGACATGGAGTTATTATTTACTGGTAGGTAAAGTAGATGATATGGAGGTGTTCACGCCTTCGAGCTCGTTCATTAGAAATAGAAATAGAAAATATTTTTATTTCGAATAGATCTTTACAGATACTTTCAAAACGTCAAGAAATATATAAAATACGTATGCTCTGGTCGCCCTATTACGGATAAAATGGATGCCATTTTTGAAAAAGTGGAGCAAGTTCGACATATCAGTAGTTACGACGTAGCTGAAGAACTGAGAATTGATCACAAAACAGTTTTGGCGCATTTGAAAAAAGCTGGGTACAAACCCGGGTTAACTCGCAATAAGGTGATGTTGTGTGTGTGGTGGGATTGGAAGGGCATTATTCATTATGAGCTATTACCACCCGGCAGGACTATCGATTCTGACTCTACTGCGAACAACTGATGAGATTAAAGCAAGAACTTGAGAGAACGCGGCCGGAATTGATCAACAGAAGGGGTGTGGTGTTTCATCATGATAACGCTATACCTCACACATCTATAGCCACTCAGCAAAAATTAAGAGAGTTTGGCTGGGAGGTGTTAATGCATTCGCCTTATAGTCCTGACCTTGCACCTTCAGATTTCCACCTGTTTCGGTTTCTTCAGAATTCTTTATGCAATGTTAGGTTAACATCACGAGAGGACTGCCAAATCCACTTGTCGCGGTATTTTGATGAGAAGTCCCAAAATTTTTATAGCATTGGGATCATGTCGCTACCTACAAGATGGCAAAAGGTTATCGAACAAAATGGTACATACATACTTTAGTTAAATTTAAATAAACTATATTAAAAAATGTTTTGAATTATCTTAAAAAATGCGAAGAAACTTTTTCCCCGATCTAATACATTCCAAGTCGCTTTAATTTTGTTATTTGAATTTTGAATTTTATTTTTAATGTTAAGTGCCTTGGCTGCAAAACACACTTTCTTTAAAATTTTCGAATATAATTTAACATGATTTTTAAACGAATTTGTGTGATTATATGACTTTTCTCCATACAGGTCATACAATCTCTGTCTACTCTTATGTATTCCAACCGTCGGCCATTCATTGAACGACTCATGACTTCTTACATTTATTGTCTTGTTGGTAAAAACTAAATTATATTCTTTTATAATTGTGGCAAAAAAGTCATAGTATAATATGTTAGGCTCGTTATGGTATTGCATGTTTGCAAGTTTTTTGGGACAATATTTTCTCTGAATTTCTTAATTCGCTTCGCATTGATAGGAACAAATACAATTGCTCGTTTATTTTTATCATTATGTAATTGACAAAAGAAGGAAACTATCTGACCACAATGGTCGGAGCTTGATTCAGTCAAAATATTTTTATGTGTAGGTTCAAAATCGATAAAAATATTGTCTATGCATGTCGCTGAGTTCTGTGTAATTCTAGTAGGTTCTGAGAACAAATTATGCAGATTAAATGACATAAGTAACGATTTAAACCTCACAGTTGTTGGAGTTTCCTCCAATAAATTTATAATGAAATGGCCGTAAATAAGGACACGTTTTTTTGAAGCAGTTAGATTGTTTAGTACAACATCTAAAATTAAAGTTCTATCACCATACAGTCATACAAAGCACAACAGCCCACCATTCTTATGTACATAAAATATTAAGTTTTTAAATTATCCAAGATTAGACCGTTCGCAACGCAGAAATAACTAACGAACAAAAATCAAGCAAGTTTCGCTTGTTACCCGTACCAATAGCGAAAGTTGTATTCAAAACCGTTCTAGTAGTATAATCACTGTGATGCAATATTAATAAGCACAACAATACTTGTCTCCTCTTTATTTACTTAATCTTTGATCTTGTCTTTGATTATACACGTCTAGATGGAGCGTCGCTTTACAAACGTCGCAAAAACAATGTCCCAACTCGAGAAGCCTTGTGTGCGTGTAACGCACACAAATACGTTTATTTTATTCGCTTTACACACACTACTAAACTGGTGAATATGTTGCTTACTTGTGATTTTTTTCCCTAAAATAGGGAAAATTACCTTAAGTCGAGTTCTATTTTTTCCTAATGTATGACATATCGCCAATATCACCATATTGTTGAGAAAACTGTTTGACTACAATCTAACAAAATGACCAACTCAAGATATAATTATTTTATTGTAAGATACCTATAATTATAATCTAACAAAGGATTGTACGTAAGGTTATAATCTAACGGTCCTCTCAATGTTACGGTAGTATACAGATAATATAAATTCAAATAAATTCTGTCACAAAATTTTATGCATGCAAAGAAATGCCCGATGAACGTTAATGTGCTCGAATATACCATTTTAAACGTAACTGACGAATCGAAGATGCATGCACATAATAATAAAGGGTTACAGGGTTAATGCCGATGTATAAAATCAATTTAACTATGAGTTTTTTTAAAAGTTGTACATAAAACATAAAAAAATAAACAGTGGTGATAGAGTTCGGTTCGAGTGTAAGAGCTCGAGGGTGTAGGCACCACCGCATTACCCAATCAATCTGCCGCTAAATGGTTGTGTTCAGCACTATCGTGTTACTCAATCTGCCGCTAAGTGGTTGTGTTCGGCACTATCGTGTTCCGGTTAGATGGTAATCACAGAGTACTAAAATACATATGATGGTAATGTACGGCCCCAATAACTTATCACAGAGATGCTCGAATATACCACTTCATGGGACTAAACGTAACTGATGAATCGAAGATACATGCACATAATAATATAGGGTTATGGGGTTAAACAGATGTATAAAATCAATACAACAATGAGTTTTTTAAATGCGATTTAATAATATGGAACACAAAACATAAAAAATAGAACCGTTACTGATGGTAGAGTTTGGTTAGAGTGTAGGAGTTCGAGGGCGTAGGCCTAGACCACCGCATTACTCAATCAATTTGCCACTAAATGGTTGTGTTCGGCACTATCGTGTTCCGGTTAGATGGTAATCTACCGCGGCCCCGCAATAACTTTTCACAGAGACGTATTAACTAGGGATTCAGGGATTGCAATGCATCTGCATTTTGACTTCTGATCTTTGTGTGGGTATCTATAGGCTGCAGTCATCACTTAATATCAATGTGAACTGCATACTTGTTTGCCACCTGCATTACATAAAAAAAACCGTGTGGTGTCGTGGAACACCGAACAGAAACGAAGTTCCATATTATCTTCACAAATAAATAAAATTGGAGAGTATGTTGTAAGTATAAAAATAACCGCTTTTTACTAAATGCATATGTATACATGGTACATATACCAAAACATTTTTTGTCTGTCGGTTTGTTTGTCCGGCTAATCTCAGGAACGGCTGGACCGATTTTGACGGGACTTTCACTGGCAGATAGCTTATGTAATAAGAAGTTACTTAGGTTACTTTTATACTAGCTGCGCCTACGACTTCGTCCGGGTAGATACTAAACAATCATAAATTCTCATGTGGACGAAGTCGCGGGCACAGCTAGTAAAAGTATATAACACTTCGTTACTTATTTTTGTAAGGAACATTCCTTACAAAACTTATGAAGGAAGCCACGTTCCAAAATTTGTTATGAGGTACTTAGATTTATAGGAATAAATAAACTTTAAAAGTTGAACAATAATAAAATATAAAAAAATATCAAAAATAAAATATGCTGTTGAGATTTGAACCCGAGCACGCCAGTTTTCCTGTAGCTTTGTGGTAATGTTCTCCGTGTTATGCCATTTGTCTGTTTCTTGACGAGACGAATATTGAGTATAAAAATTGTTACAATAATAATCTTAGGTTGGTTACGTTACCAACGTTTATTTTTCGGCTAGGGTATCCCTCCGCATCGTCCCTTATGAATAAACGTTCCAATGTAAAATATTAAAAAAAAATCCTAATGACCTTCTCTTTGGACTTGCTTTTTAAATAATTTGCGTTTAGACATTATATCACTATTGATGTTGTTTAATTTTGTTTTATAGTAATATCTTAAATCAAGATATTTTTCTACAATCAATCTTATTAAATTCACTTGATGAATATGACCGCAAATATGATCAGTTTCTACTTCAAAATAATTAAAACTGCCGATAATTTTTTCCAATACAATCGATATTATTTTTGTATATTTCAATGGTGTCATTACAAAACCTTTTTTAATAAATTTTCGTATAACATTTTCCGCAGTTCTGCAAATATGGTATACACTCTGCGAGGCATATTAAGCCACCTTGGTCTCGCATACTCACCAATTTGTGGTATGGCAACTTTTCGTTTGAAAAGAGAGATTGAAAACAAACTGTACACTTAATCTTTTTTTGTAGCCGTCTCACAACAAAGCCTGCTATGTAGCCAATAATAGGCTGAATGTATTCAGACATTTCTGAATTGTCTAAGAGACTAAATTTTTTATCTTCATTTTCATTGAAATTTTCTTCAATATATTCTGTTTTTTCAGTCTCGTCTTCGTCATCCTTCCTGGACGACATAGCTGTTTGATTAATGCATTGGAGTGATTAAGAGCACATCAAAATACTTATATTTTCCAATGGCACACAGTTTCCAGACGCAGCGGCTTTAAGTTCCATATGGCACAAAAGTTTCCGGTAGATACCCTTTAGCTGACGTGTATTTGGGTTATTGTTATAGCCTCCATGCATCCGTATTGCACCAAAAAATAATTCGATGTGGTCTTGACTAATACGGTACGTAGTACGTATTTTAATTTGTTTGATTCAATAAAAGATTCGTACAAAAATTTTAAACTATTTATGCAAATGAGTACGCCAAGAAAACCCGTAAATGCTTGGGATTTAAGTACTGATACATAACTTTTTAATACCATTTTTTTGCTTTATCATCTTGCTTGTATGTTCTTTTCCTAGATACCTTTAGGCTTAAATTGAGAATCAAATCCCGCGCTTCTTCTAAAATGGCAAAAACTTCATTTTTATTCCCTGGAAATAAAGGATGTTTGTAGCCGTGCGCTTGCAAATTTCTGGAATTAAAAACATCAAAAATATTGTTCATAATCATAATGAATTTTTCAGTTGTGCCACTATCCAAAAAATCAACCAATTTTAATTCACTTCGGCAATATTCAATGGCAATAGCCACACTCCTACTCAGAAGCTGGGTTGCCAACTTAACGTTCATTATTGAGTTTCTGAATTTAATATGTTTTCGGGTCAAACGGTTGGCAAAATGCAAACCTGTTTGCTCTTGCAGTTCAGCTAATTTATTAACATATTCCCATTTTATTTCATTTTCTTTATATAAAAACACTTCTTTTGATTCAAAATGATTCCTAATCAATTTCAACATATGACAGAAGTCCAAAAATACTGCTACATCATAATCGGCGCATGGGTGTTTGAATGGAGTCTTCAATTCTAAATGATTTTTAATTTTACAACCCAACATTTCCATTGTTGATAAGTTGGTGCCGTGGCCATCAAAGGTTACAGATACAACGTCAACGCCTACTTCGTTGCATTTGCTTAGTATGGTTTTGATAATGTTGGCTTTTTGGTCGCCTTTCATACCATGCACTAAAAAATAAGCTACAGGCAATTTCCATGGTTCGTCTAAAGCGACGAGCAAAAAAACATAAGCCTCGGACGCTTTGACTGCTATGTTTTTATCTGGACCACTGCCTACATCAACAAGACCTTCATCTTGCATGGTTTTCTTGTTAAAGCATGCTTGCTGCCTAATTGCCATCTCATCAGCAATCAATGCGCAAATATTTTTTTTTCCCTTATTTTGATTATATTTAAGTTTTAAAATACGAAAAGCTTCTTCTGTGATGGCTGGAGAACCGTCAATATTCGAATACCACTTAGATATTGTTTTCGGATGCGGCAAGCATGTCTCAAATTTATTTCTGACATAGCTATAGGCTTTTGGTGATAAAAAGTGCAGAGTCAAACAAAACTTCCTGAACTCCGGAGCATACTTAGAAACTTGTTTCTGAGTTCCTTTTATCTTTTTTTTTCATATTCGTATACAAATCGGCAGCCAAAACATTACGACTTAAAATAATATGAAAATCATTGTCTATTTATCTGTCCTTTTTGAGATTAGCAATGATTTGCTTCAATGAGGCAACCTTTTTATTGAGCCGTAAGTTTTTACGTTTTAATGATTGTATTATTAAGGTATGTTTTTTTTGTAAATTAATTCTTCTCTGTAAATCTTTGCGCATTTTCGATTTCCTTGGCGTATCTAAAATGGAATCGATATCCGAAAAATTGTCATTAATGTCTTTAACAAGTTTAGAAGACTTCTCATAGTTAGATACCGAAGGTTGCTGAAAAAAAAATACATTTGAAAATTTTGTAGGTACTTAGTTATATATATAACAGTAACTAAACAAAATTAAAAACTTAATCATTAAGTAATAAAACTTACTGGATCATGTAAAAGATTTGTTACACCATCGTTTACGTTCTCTTGATCTACTAATAGATCTTCATTCTCATCATCATCTGAATGCACTGACGATAAAAACAAAGCCTGTAAGAGACAAAAATATAAATTAAATCAAGTTTTATTCATAATACATCGTTAAACTTTTTTAAAAAAGATATTAGAGTAAAATAAAAAGTTATAATAAAATTACGATAATGTATTTTAAGAAGTACCTTGCGTGGTACAGCGTTCTTTCTTAACCTTCGACGCCCTTGGTTGTTCACATAATATAAGTCTTCATCGCAGAAATGATCAGAGCAAATAACAGTAGTTTTTGATGGTTTCCACAAATCTTCGTCACGGCTTTTTCGTATAATATCAATCCAACGGCTTCGTGCCACAGGATCGTTGGGTATTCTATAAAAAAAATATATAAATATTACGAAGCGTCTCAACATTATGATACAATTTCCCCTTTTAAACGCGTGTACAATTTACGGATTTATTTATATTATTTTAGACGCGAAAAATAGTTTTAATTGAATCAGTGTAATTTGTGAACATAATAAATACATCTTTATACGCTTAGTTCTAGGTTTGCTCATAAACCATTCAAAGTTTGTACAAATAAAACGCCTGGATTAACAAAAGTCCAAATTGTCGTTTCAACAATCGATTCGATCAACGGTTTTTTTTAGAAAAGTAGGAATACTGTACTCTTGTTATATGATAGTAAAGAAATATCTGAGATCTGTCCCTAAATGTGCTGGTCGTCATCAGATCCTCATGAATTTTATAGATTAATAGCTATCTACCAGTGAAAGTTCCGTCAAAATCAGCCTAGCCGTTCCAGAGCCGGCACAGACAGACACAAAAATTTTAGAAATAGTGTTTGGGTATAAGTATCGTGTATGCATACACACTATGCGTTCGTTATAATAAAGCGGTTAATTATTTTAAAATTACAATATTAGTAATTACAAAAACACGCCCAATTTTATATTGATTAATTTTAAAAATTATACCTACATAATTTAAACAGCATAATATTATTCAAATTATGCTACTCAGATTAAGAACAAAATGCATGTACAGCCTAGTTATAACCTTTATGCACATACAACAGATGCACATACACCCAGACCCGAAACAAATATCTGTAGGCCATATAAATATTTGTTACGATGCGGGAATCGAACCCGCGACCTTCCGGCTAAAACGGTCGTCCCACATTGTTGGACTAACTGGATCGTCCCATAGTAGGTAGCTTTAGTTATTACTTTTTAGTTATTTTTATTTTTTTGATTGTATTGTATATTTGATGTATTGTATGGCAATCAGCTTTAGTTTAGTTTTAATTATTTCTGATTAGTTGTTAATATGAATTACTATTATTGTGGAGAAAAACAAATACATTTTTAAGAACAAAATCAAAATTGGTAGTTGGGAATTTACAAGCCCACAAACAGACACACTTAAAACACTTAAAACACCCCTCTTTTTCCATCGGGGGTTAATAAAATAATGTATTAATGTACTTAAACATGATTTACATACATTTTATTTTGTAACTTCATATTTCACTGGGCAGATTTTAAATAAAAACTAGCAACACAGTAAACATGGCGTTCAATAAATCGTACAATTCGAGATAAAATTAAAAATTGTTGTTTTATTTCTAACATTAATTTAGGACTATGGAAAGTGTACTTACCGATGATAAGAAATGTTTTTAGATGTTTTTATTCTTCCTTTGTAATTTCGGCACACTTTAATAGCGCAACTCGTCATATTGAAAGCACAGATGCGGACGTGTTCCCGTCACAATGACGGTGTCGCTACTGAGCGAGCGAAACAAAGATATCAGCTAACAGTTAACTGATATTTTTTTGGACGCTTAGGAACTCAAATGCTCCATCTAGACGTGTATATAATCAAAGGATCTTGTCGACCAAGTACAGCGAGTATCCGCTAGATCGCTCAAATTTTGACAAATATATGATGAGCTCCGTTTTGCCAAGGTCATTCAGGCTACTTAACCCCTTAATTGTATAAATTCTAATAAAATATACACTATAGGACGACTAACAAATGGATATGGCACATTCGTACCTCTGCAAAGTGTCTACAAATTGTATCTTAGTTTGGGAGAGCCATGCACGCTACGGACATTTTTACAATCAGTGCGGTATTCCCCTCACTCCATGGAGGAACCTCGACCAACTTTAGTTGAAGCTGAATATTGTCAAACTTATGGGCGTAATGTTTATGTAATTGGAGACGAGATAAGCTATGTGTCTGGTAAATTGCACCTTAATATTTTTGTAGTCGAATAACACCTACCCATATTATTTATAATGTACTTAATACGTAGCTCGTAGCTAGAAGCAGATTAAATAGGTAACTAATTGACTTGGTTGAGTTAAGGAACAGTTGCAAGTCTGCAAATTATCGGCGCCAACAAATCAGTGTGTAGCCGTCAGCGCTGAAGGTGAGCGCGAAACCAAACGTTTCAGTATCGTGCAATATAATATATGCCTAGTATGCCTACTAGGGACTATCGTGCTGATCGCCGCAGAGTACAGACTCAGACAGACGCAATATGCGTAGAGCAAATAAAGATTGCTATTTTATACCTACTACCTATCGAAAAAAAAGATAAAAACAGCGACTGAGACTTCATGTTCATCCATTGATTGGCACTTTATTTATGGGTCAATAAAACAAAATACTTTAAATACTTTCGAATGTCGACTAGACCCTTCGACGTATGTCTGTGTGCGTTATTCAAAAGCGCTTCCTAAAATTTAATAATATACATATTTTATCTATCAGCACCAAACCAGCCTAACTTAATAGCTTTTGTCTTGGCTAGGTCGATGTTACAGAGTTCCGTAGTCTTTAAAAAATATCTTCGCTATGTCCACGCCATGTCGTCCGCCTGCGTCAGGTCTTATCTGCCTGCAGTTTATATTGCTCTCAGACTCGATACTTGAAAGTAGTTATCTACTAGAACAGCGTTTCTCAAAGTGTGCTCCTCGGAGCCCTGGGGTTCCGCAAAGCCTTTGTGAGGGCTCCGCGAGAATACTAGATATACTTATTGAGAAAAAATACACCTCTTCTATCCATCAGTTTTTTTTACAAAACTACTTTCTGTGTCAGTCACTCAGTGACGTAAGAGAAAGTCTTAATTGATTTTAGTACCTACCTATACACTAGGGTTGTTGAGGAAGTGATTATGAGGAAGAGGAGGAGGAAGAGGAATTGTGACGCGCAAATTTAGAGGATGCGGATGAGGAAGAGGATATTTTATGAGGAAGAGGATGCGGATGAGGAAGAGGAAGAACGTACATTACTTCACGCCTGAAATCCCCGAAGGGTAGGCAGAGGTAAATGCATGCATTCAAGCATACATGCAAAACCCACGGCTCGCCGGTTAGGTTTTGGCCCATGTAACACGTGGCGAACCTGTTGCCATCTTCGGGCACATTGCCAAACTCCGAGTTATCTACTGGGAAACTTCCAGAAAATGGAAATTCCTGATAGAAACATAGATAAAGGATGTTTAACAGTTATCTCTGATAGGCCCCGACCCGGCAATCGAACCCAGGACCCCCAGCGTAGTAGTAGTGGCCTGCTACCACTACGCTACTGAGGCAGTTAATGATATAATAATAATAATAATGGCAACCGTTGAAACGTCCCACTGCTGGGCACGAGTTTCTCCCCTTCTTGAGGGGAGGCCTGGAGCTTACTCCACCACGCTGCTCCAATGCAGGTTGGTGGAGATAAAGGTTAGTGGCCAACCCGCTGTCGGATGTTTTCAAATCGGCCATACATATGGCCTGCGACAAGGTTTAACGACTGCTATTTATCTGCAGCAACCGGGACCGTCGGCTTAACTTGCTCTCCGTGGTCACCCGTCACATACCCGACCGCACCCGTATCGCTTAATCGAGTAGATCGCTTGCGATCTACACCAGCCGCGAGGCCTTGCGCGCTTCAGAAAGATGAAAAGAGGATGATACGAAATTATAAATACTAGCGTACCCAACTCAAAATCCGCTGTCCTGTCTCTATGTACATAACTAAGTACATACATACAAAAAAATAATAATTAAAAGGGCATTTTCCAGTGGACTAAATTATGAATCTAAACCATTCTCAAAACACACACAATAATGAATCATCAAAATCGGTCCAGCAGTTAAGGACGAGTTCAGTAACATATCAACACAACATACGCACACAAAAAAAATTGAGTGAATGATACAATTTAATTTAGAAATTGAAATGAAAATAAGAATGCAGTCTTTATTTCTTTGTTAATTAGGTACTTAAGTCGAATATTATTAATCAAAATAAAAGAATTTAATACTATCATAGAGCAACACCGGAGGGGAGTAGCCATATGCAGGCCTAAGCCTATACCTGTCGCCTAGATGTTTATGTGTGCGTGAAATTGTTTCTGTATTTTGTTAAAGTCGAGGTGTGAGTTTAGTAGTAATAGACGATTTTTGTAGTGTGCGTGTGTGTCGCAAATGCGTGCGAAAAATGGCAGACTGTTTTGCATCGGTAATAAACGCTATGGCTACTCCCCTCCAGTCCGCCGCGGTCGGTGGTCCGTGTTGCTCTATGAGTACTATTAATAAAAATTAATTACAGGGTGTTTTTTTTTTTTTACACAACAACCGGTTAGTACTAACCATAGTAATATACCTACCAATCCAGAATTGCTAAAAAGTCGTTCGCTGGGACATTTGATGGAAGAGAAGATAGGTATTGCCATAGATACAGTTCCGTAAAGCCCCGAATATTTCGAATTTTTTAGAGGCGTACGCGTATAAACATAGTATTTTATGTAATGTATGTCAATAAAATTAAAACAAACAAGCAAGGAACAGCGCCGCTGGCGGGAGGGGAGATCTCGCTCGCTTGTTCGGCCCGGCATCGCGCTGCGGCGTGTGTGTGTTCCTCTTAAATTTTGAGGAAGCGGTAGCGGAAGAGGATTTTTTATTTTTATTTATGAGGATGCGGTAACGGATTAGGAACCCAAAATATTGCGGAACTTCTTCATTACGAGGAAGAGGAAGAGAAATACTCAACAACCCTACTATACACTAACATACAATAACATGATTAGGTACTAAAATTATTAATCTTTTATAATAATAATTAAAGAATGTACGAAACTTTTCTTTTATTTTGGGGTTCCGTCAAAAATTTCGCTATTTAAAAGGGTTCCGCTACGAAAAAAGTTTGACAAACGCTGTACTAGAAACTTGTACCTTTAACGGTTCGCAATGACTGCGACTGATTGCAATACCATTTCCTATTGATTTGGTATTGGAATCGACGACGTCACTCCGTCTATTCTTATTCCTTCAGTCTGAGACCTTAGTATAGCGTGGCGAGCGACCCGTCGCCACGGCAAGCGTCGCCACGCCAACTATCCGGTTGATACTCGCGCCAATAGATGTTTCACATCAAATATGTAATAGGATTCTGCGGTCTTTATTCGGACCACACACAGACGCCCAGCCAGACGCCACTTGGGTGGATGGGTTTACGGTTACCGGCACACAGTTCGGCCCCGAGGGAGGGAGCGGGAGCATCGAATAAGCTCGACCCTGCAGCCACCCCTCCCCTACAGCGATCCTACCACGTCCCAAAAACGGTGGGACCATCGTTAGGCGACTGAGGATAGAGTGCAGGACTAACATCCAACCCCGTACACCTCTTCCCCAGCCGTCTCCTCACCATAGTGAATGGGGAAGTCCACGCCCAGCGCCGCTTCCTCGCTGAGTTCCTCTTGACTTCACCGATGTGAGACAACCACCGGTTACTAAGCCCCTCCGTCACGACAAGGCGGAAACCTTCGGCGGGGAATGTATCTAGTACTTACTTGGAATAACGGCACCCATATGGCTACAGTATTTTATTTTGTGCCTTGACAAGTCATATGCTTTCCTGCCGCCTGCCTCCCCCCCCTCCTCAGGGAAAGCAATTATGAGCATTATTAATCATTCAAATTTAATTTAAGTAAGTACCTAGTGTTACTTATACACAGTATAGGTAATAATATACATATTACTATCTACCTAATTCTATTCATTACGTTATTTTACAGAATCGCCTTATGGAAGCCGAGATTGTTATGGATCTGATAACTTGAAACTCTTCAATTTTTGTAATTTGACCAATAAATGTATAATTCGCTTGTTTTCTCGAATGTTTCCACAAGTATATGAACAGAATAAGATAATGGATTTGGATATAGAAATTACATTCTTTGAATTTTTTGAAATTTTCATCACTTGCGCTGAAGAAAGCATTCATGTAAATAATTATGAAAACAATTTACCCGAAACAATGTCGGGGTTTACCTAATTATCCATGGCTTTGGCAACATTTTAAATCTGTAGGTATCTGCCTAATATATCTTTGAACAATTTTGTCTTTTTTCAATCTTTAATTATGTACCTTCCAGATATCTTCTATATACCTACCTACCTATTTAAAAATAAAAAATGTATGTTTGATTATGTTTGTCTGTACTTATGTGACTTATGTCCTTGTCCTTACGTTGTGTTACTGCATTTTAAATTAAAGATCCAACTCTGCAGTTTGCGGAATGTTTCAAGATGGAGCTCAATTTCCACAATGAGAGCTTAGAGGACAACATTTCCAATGCGAGTGATGACTGGCACTCCACCATTTCAAACCTAGGCCAGAATCATACGACCCTAGTTCTTATTAAATTTATGCATCATTTAAAATCAAGAAAAATAACTTTTCCATAGCTAGGTACCTACCTATAGCAACTTTTTGATAGTGAAATAAACTTTGTCATATTAACAAATGTTTGTCAGTTTGTGGAGGTTAAACAATTCGGCAATCATTTCACATTTTATGACACATTTCACATATAGATATTTTCATACATTTCTCAATAGCTAATCCATTTCTGATTGGCAAGAAAATGCGAACTAAAAATCCTATGGCAAAAAAACCACAACAAATCTTATTTTCTAAAAACACTTACGGTCCCCGGGTAAGAGTAGAAAATTGGGACTTTAGGGTCCATGCTGAAAAGAAAGATAACTATGTTTATCGTGATGATCTCAGTAATCATTTAAGCACGTATTTGCGATGGGGTAATGAAGATCAAAATATTGGGAAATCTGAGACGCGAGATATGCTGGAACAAATATTCACGAGGACTGATCCCGTTTACGCGTTTAAACCACTGGTTAATTTTACATCATATCCCTGTACCGAGTAAGTGAATTTTGATGTGAATAAGTCTTTGCATCCGCATTCAAAAGGAACCCAAAAACTACCTAAGTGGTTACTTTGTTATCAATATCTAAGTTGTCTGGAGCCATTTGTAATATTACCTAGTGGCTAAGATGAATAATTCCAACATTCGTAGTTATATTATCCTCGTGTTACTGTAACGTAATGTATTTAGGTATTTTCCGGTGGTAGACCATTTGCCTCCGGTGGCAATCGCCGCGGGGGCAACTGGGAATAATTCTAGAATTTCAGTGCCGAAGCTTGAGGGCGTAGAGAACGCCGCATTAGCTATTTAACCTAGGTAAATACTTGCCTCTAAATGGTTGTGTAGCACTATTGTTTTCCGGTCAGGAGGTACATAATTTATGGACCCGTAACTTCTGGCATAACAACTAAGGCCTGAGACACTTTGATTATTATGTTGATTTTACAGGCTGAGTACCTATTCACTTACCATCAATGTGAACTGTATGCTTGTTTGCCACTAATTTTAAATTATCTTGACTAATAATATAGCTGTATGTATAGTATTTATTACAGTGATAATGTAGCATCCTATTGGTGAAAGATTTATTAAAATCGCTCCAGCAGTAGGTTCAACAATCCATAAATGTACCTACTATATATCTGACAATAACTATACCTACTTCTTATCATATTACTGTTGATAGCACACCGGGAAGGAATAAATTAATGAAAAACGCTGATTTGGCTCAACTACCGCCAGATTTTGGAGTTATGGATTATATGACAACTCAACAAGATGACTTTAGGAATCCTAACCCATCTGTAACAAGACCGGTAAGAATTTATCCTTATTATGTACAGTCCGGAACTCTCTGCTTATCCAAAATTTATCAAATATGGCCATTATTACCTACTAATATAGCATTCTTACCTTCTACTTGTCTCTACCGCATTGACCGATGTGTACTAAAGTACTACTAGACAAGACACTCCCCTTGGTAGCATGATTCCAGTTTCCAGAAGCCAATTTACCACACTTTCCTATAGTGCCTACCATGACAGATGACGTGGAAATCTGGTCTCACATAGACATGTGTCAAATAGATTTAAAAACCGAACCGGCTGTTTGTTCCGGTGTTTTTTCTTTACGTCGTTTTTTTTAATGAGACTGCGACGTCTGCGACTTCGCCTCCTTTATGGGCTCTAAGACATGCGCGACCGAAATACCTATTTAATAATTATTAGGTTTAATATGTAGTTAATTATTAATGTATTATTATTATCACAATAATCAACTGGTTGTATCGGGCATGCCTTTTCACTAATTTAACTTTACAAGCATTGTGGGCAGCGCTGGAAAAGATCGGTTTGAGCGATAAGATCGCCTGGTTGTATTACCTATGATTATTGATACATAAAAAATTATTTTCTAAAACAATTTGATGTTCATTATAGGCTATTCTATTTTATTCAACCCTTATGCACACCGCGGACACGCCGCCAAAATTCCATAATAATATTCGTGATCCTTACAACACCATGCCCTTCAATGCATGCATTTGCCTCTGCCTCTTTATATTTACACCCTACGGGTTTCCATAGTAGGAGGGAATTATTTTTGTTGCAGTTAACTATGCCGTCGCCAGTTTGGTTATTGAACCGTGTTATTCGCTCAGACTTGACGCACAACCATGGTACAGCTCCGCCCAGAGGAGATTATCAGTGCTTGGATACGCACACACCTATAGACCATATACGACGCATGAGATTGTTCCGCTACCAGTCTTTTAATCCCGCTACGTGCCAACAAGATTTTCCTACACCAGCTATATAAATGTGTCATAAATAAAAAGCAATGCGTAGAAATGTTTATTTTTTATTCAGGTATAACTTATACCTAGAAAAAAAACATGCTAAAGTAAAAAGAAATTATTAAGACAAGTTTAATACATAAGTAACAAAAACATTAACATAAACGAAACACTAGCATTAACAAACATAACTCATAAAGAAAATAACTTAAATTGGATGAATCTTCCGTGGATGAATCCAATATGCTGGCCGTTGACGTTAATCAGTGTACCGGACAGTACTTAGCATTATGTCGGCATCAACCGTCGAAACTAACACATCTTTCAGTTTACATGATAGGTAATATCTGAAAAATGTATGATAAAATACAGCCAGCAATAGATCCAAAAACATCCCTTCATTTTCAGGTAAATAAAAAGTACAACTCGTATTGAGAGGTACCTAGTTATCGCTACTTAAGCTTATAATTAAAAAAAAATGAAACCGCTTACATATTTGTGGAATAATAAAACAATCAATGGATGTCGTTGACCGACCCTAAATCGGTTAGAATAAAAAAAGGGAAGGAAAAAAATGTTGGGTGGATTTCGGTAGCTTAGTGGTAAAGGGGCTGGACTGATTATCCTGAGGTCACAGGTTCGATGCCTGCCCAAAGTCAATTTTTTCTTGCCATTTTTTAATTGATTTCGAATAATAAAATCTTTGAATAAAACATCCAATAACTTATTTCGGAACAGAGCAATATATGAATTTAATTGAAAAGAAATCAGATCTCTGAATTTAAGTTAAACAAAAATGGAATGCTACTTTTTTTTTTGTACTTATATTCAGAGAATCATTTCATTTCGGATACGTGTCTAGTTATCTTTGTAAGCAATATTAACGTCATGATAGATATTTAAGCACAACATTTGCTACTAAGTAAACATAAAATATTATACGATTCAAACGACGGCAGGAGCCGTCCGCCATGGGGTTCTGCAGGCCTCCACAGGTCGACTGAGCTAGAAAGGCTCGGATTTTTTGATCAGGAAAGTTTAACACCAAATTTAAGAGAGTTTTAGAGCCCATGGATAAAATTGTCGTTTTTCTTTGCTCGGGCGATGTTCATAATTATTTTAAATCTCTTAAGAGAATATAGAGGCTACACAGAAACAGAGAAGGTAAAGACGTTTTTTTTTATGCTCGTTTTTGTTTGCTTCTTAATTTTACTAATATGTCAGAAAGAGGGCGCCTGTTACGCCGGCACTGGACAGCTACCCAGACTACACGGACAGTCCGATACTGGGCCTCCAAATACCGCTCCGAGCTTCTGATGACCTGAGTCGGCTGATACGATTACATTATAAAACCTTAAATCAATACAAACAAAAACAATTTAACAAATGAAAATGTCAAAATGACATCGCTTGCCATATTCGCCATGTTGGTTTGAGTTGCAATTCTAACTGCAAATAATATTTTGTAACTGCAAACGAAGCTAAATAAGTGAAAATATGCAGTAAAAAACGTTTTTATATTGATTTTGCCTGTTAATGATTTTGTGTACAATACATGGCCGGAGGTCCATACATTTTTGCAACATCTCCTTTGTTGGTAAAAGCTTGGTGCAAATCTCTAAGCCTAAATGTCAGCTTAACTTGAATAATAGATATCACATAGAATAATAAAATATGACTTGCCAATAGAAACAGAAAAAATAACATGTATTTTCGAAGTCGACGTCAAGCCGGAACTGGGTGACAGATTAGTCAGTTATAACAGTCAGAAGATTTTTTTTAAATAGTGAATTACGTATTTTTGTTTATGAGTGTTGTTTAGCTAAGACGGCAGGAGCAGCACTACCGCCGTATCTGCCGTATCAATTATATGGGCTCCCCAAAGAACTTTGTAAAGCATTATCTCTGTTGCATACTGTAAACATAAGCACTGAAAATGGAGCACAGGTAAAAATTTAACCAAAATCGTTGACAAACGTCGCATAGGTAGTGTGCGAAAGAGATAACGCTCTACATAGCAAAAGTCTCTTTCCTTAGGTTGATGTGCAATACTTTTTGCTGACTGTTAATACTTTGTTTTGATAATAAATTGTTATTTTAATTTGTATGATTTGGTCTATCATCCAGTTCTGGCTTGACTCAAGAATATTAGCGTGATTATTAAGTGCTATAAATTATAAATATATGATTATATTCAACATATAATACACAACAAAGGGAGGCGTTGCTTAAACAATTTTATGTAATAAAGCTACCAATAATGTGCACATGGTCAAAGAGAAGTACCCTGTATTCTACTATAATTCAATTTATCTAACTATACAGTAGCCTTTGTCAAATTATTTTGATACAATTAGGTACATAAATATTAGTAGGTAGAGATTGTTTAGAGAAGTGTTCTTAAAAAAGCAACTTAGAGCCTGTTAAATAATATTTTATAAAAATTCTTTATGATCTGCTTTTCTCTCAAATATTATTATAATTATTTAGTGAATAGATAAAGAACTATGTATTTAAACTTTAGTCCTTTAAATTACTGTACACAATGATGATTATATTTTTCTATAATATCATTCAATGTAGTTAATTAAAATTAGTACATACCACATGTAAATATAATAAACAGAATACACTCAGAAACACAGTATTTTGCTTTGTAATAATCCTCTTCAGTAAAAATCACATTTAATATTATGGATAGGTACTATGCATTAACATGTGATATGAAAATTAGAAATACAATATAATTATAAATACAAAATGTAGAAATAACCGTACATATATTTAGTGTGTACGCCTTCTTTTAAAGCCTTTTCCCTTTTTGGATTTCAATTTATGTTTGTGGGTGAGGCGCGTTCCAGTAATTTCATCAGCTAACATTCCAACTGTGGTTAATTTTTTTCTGCGATTTTTCTCTGCTTTAGTTACAGGTAATCGGGTTAAATAGTTCTCTTCATATTCAGTCTTCTCATGTTCATATTTTGATACTGACTGCTTGATATGATTGCCTGAACTCACTTCTAAAGGAGCCTCAGAATATTCTTCTCTAAGTTCCCGCATTACACTCGAATTAAGGAATTGTTTCTTAGCTTTCTCCTTATTTTTCTTTTCGCTGTCAATTCTAGAAGTACTTTCATCAAAATGTACGGCTGCCAACTTAGGTGGTATGTAAATACTGGATTTATTACCTTTCTCTTTTTTGTCTTCTTCACCCTCCGAGCTGTCACTGGTATCTTCAGCATTTTCAATCTTGCTTACAAGATTTCCAGGATTGGCATGATATGATTGTGGATCTTCCTCTGATGTGGAACCAATTACAGCTGTTTTGACAAGTTTATCAATCTGGTATTTTAGCTTAGAATCTATAGGACGAATTTTCTCGAGAACTGTTCTTATTTCAATAAGACGATCAATAGATGGGTCAGATTCAATTTTTTCACCTGAACATTTTCTTAAGACTATGTAAGTTAAATTTATTAAATAGCTTAGAAGCATTTGATATTTCATTTCTAAGAAACTTAATCCTTTATCTGTTGTTATTTCTCCATTTTTTACACGAGCTAGCATATTATCTACAAGTTGTGAGACTTGTTGAACATTAGTGTTCATTTCTTTCAGTAATTTCAATGCCTGAGGTATGTCCGGTTGCTCCATTTCATCTGTAGCCTGAAACATATCATTACATTGTGAGCCCAGCTTAATTCAATGTATGTAAAGGTATCTACAATAATATTAATATTCATGGGTTTGCTTCAATTTTTTCAGCTGAATATTCTTGTTTTTAATTTTAGTTATAAGTTTATTGTTTGTGTTATGATATATCAACTGAGCCAACTTGGATATTTTAATACAACAAAAAACTCACTTGAACCATGATGCAAACTGTAAGAACCTTCAACCTTAATTCTCAAATTACTAAATCAATTAATACTATTTAAACAGGTATGACAAATGGGGACTTCGATTATTTGCTCTTCTATTAATTTCAATTTCATGTAGGTTATAAATAATTATTAGTCACTCTTTTGTTAAAAACGTTTTCAATTTTACTTTTGTACCAAGACAACAGAAACTAACACCAAATTAAAAATTGGACAGAAATATTATTATCCATTGGATAAAACATCTAATAAATATATTTCATGAACAATGCACGTGTGAATTAAAAAACGAGTATCGAATAAACGAAGCCAAAGCAAAAGGAAGCTAAAAAACACAGTTTATAAAACATGATGCAGTGACATGTTGCGTATTTGACATTTGACTTCTTTTTTTTTACTATGGCTTCGCTAATCGTTATTACGCATATTGGCAGTGTCAAGTAAACTAATATTTCGTATTCGTATAATTATGTTAGTATAATATTATAGTCAGTCAATTATATATTAGAATGTCAGTCAAGTGAGTTACAGTCAGTTGTTCAACAAGAAGCTTGAAGGTAAAAATGGAGTCCAAACTCCAAACAAAAGTTTGAGTCAAATACCTACATATCTCTATCTTCCTCTTGGGGGGCCGACCTCTCTTTTTAGTGTGATCTGTGGTATTGCTATCTTTTTATTTATATCTCCTACGAAACTTTGTGAAAGAAACACCACAGTTACAGAATTACATGATAAACATTACTGCATAATTTATTTACAACTTATTAAATGTATTCAATTAAGTGTCTTAAGAATTGTTAATAATATATTTCACATTGACTATTTTGAGTTTGTGTATCAGTTGAAATTATACACCGACTTCTATGGACTGTACGGTAATACATAGCACGGCAACATCGGTCTAATATGGCGGATGTTCATTATTTAGTTATTTTGTTTTCATTGTGCTTTTGATTGTAATTCGTTAAAGTTTGTAGCAATGGTAAATAATTGCATAGTTGGAGCTTGTGCTAGCTTATGGCATCCAGGAAGTGACCAAAGATTTCACGTGAACAAGTGTTTGAATCGTATTTTTTGTGTCGAATCACTGTAGACTGTAGACATATTCTTGTTGTATTTTCGCTTATTAACTTGCTAAAATTATGAGTCAGTGTTTTAAAAAAATAATGAATGTTAACTTTAGTAATTTCTAATAGTCTTACATTGAATTACATTGATTTATGCAATTTAAAATAGGTTTGTTTCTATCATATCGTTATCAGTAGTGTTGAAGTAGTGTGACAATAAAATTTTATTAATTGAGAATGTCTTATAGAATCGACTATTTTTGAAAATACGAACTAACATATATTATTTTCAATCAAACTAAATAAACTATGCCCGGGTAGGTATATAGTTTCTAAGGGTATATAAAACACAGTCATGTCCCAGGAAAATTGTAACTTTATGGTCACCCTACTTAGAAAGAGATGGCCTGCCCCCAGAGAGAGAGAGATAGCTATATTTATGTTTGCTTCATATAGGTATGCCGAGCGTGGTCTCCATTTTTACCTTCAAGCTTCTTGGTTATTCAAGTAAAGCGATGGCTTAGAATAAGGCTACTTTACCAGAACATTTACAATGAAGTTTTGGAGGCGTGAAAGGTCGTGTTTTCGCACTGTTATTCTATTTCATTATACACGGGCACTGTAATAAACCTTTAACAAACAAAATGCCACCAACTTTAAAATAAGTTAAAAATACACCAAGAAAATAAAATAAAATAAGAGCACCATACGCCTCTTTCAATTTTCCCACCAAAACCCCCCATTTGACAATTATCGAAGTCTGAGACATCCTTATACCTTAAATTATTCCTTAGACTTTAGACCACCTCGCTAGTGAGGCTAATAAGGGCCGTTACTCGGTCGGAGTCTTTCTAGACACAGAGAAGGCCTTCGACCGAGTATAGCACACAGGCCCACTATCCAAACTGGTGGAGCGAGTACCACTCGGGTTATACAGGATGATAGACAACTTTTTAAAACACAGGCGGTTCTTCGTAACGGTGGTCGCCGGCATTATATGAGGCGTACACGAACGATATTCCCACCTTGCTCGGAATTCTGCGTGAGGTCCCCCTCACGCAGAATTCCGAGCAAGGTGGGAATATCGGAGGAAAACGTCATACTGTCCTTGTTCGCCGATGACAGCTCCTTTATAACGTCATCATCCCGGCTGCATACCGCATGATAATAGCGATGATGCAACATCTGTTGGACCTGCTGGGGTGGCAGGATGAGGGGCGGATGGTTGTGAACGTGGATAAAACGGCTTCAATCGCAATGCGAGTTCTCCGCTCGTTACCGGCGCTCCGGTTGCGAGGTCACGATATAGAGTGGCGGTCTACGGTGAAGTAGTCTTGGGTGTAGCATCGATCGCTCGCTTCGCATGACGCCCACTGTTGATCACGCGGTGAGGCAGTCCGTGGCGGTGAGGCAGTCGGTGGTGGCGAGGGTGAAGCTGCATTCGATGCTTCGCTCTAGGCTGCCACTGCGTATTAAAATACGGTTCTACAAAACCTACTTCGCTCGAGATTAACGTACGCAGCGCCGGCATGGTATGCTTTATGCTCCGCCACGCAGTGACGTAGACATCAGGTCAAACAGAACGTAACTCGCCGGCTGATTACCGGCGCGGGGAGGTACGTTCGCAATGATGTCATTGTCCGCGACTTGCGGGTTGAATCCGTGAGAGAGCTCGTTGTCGGCTTGGCGCGAAATATGTTTGAACGAGCCGGCAATGGACCACACCATCATCTCCGCGGATTCGCCCCACTGCACGCACGACCACCACAGATCAAGTCCGGGCAAAGAGGATTGTCTCGTAGGCTCGCACCGCTACGAAGACATCACTACAATTACGAAGTAGATAATAAATCATATGATTAATATAGTATCAGCCTTAGACTGAGTACCTATAGACGTAGCCATGATCGCCATATGCTTTGTGGAAGTGAGACAGTTATATACAAAAAACATAAGAAAGTTGAAAAAAGAACATCGTATTTTGTCCCTTACGGTGTGCCGGTTTTTGCTTGGCGAACTTCACGAAGTTAGCCAAACAAATATCTGTCATCGCAATTACTGTAATAGATAACCTATCGTATATGCATTTATTTATTGTTTTCGACGTATATCGGCGATTATTAATAAGTTTTTGGGTATATATATGAGAAAAAGACTCAATTAGTTAAGTGATTAGTGTATAAGGTGTGCAGTAAAATAGGAGGTTGCAGTATTTTAGCCTGTATAAACCGTACAGAAACGAGGCCTCTAAACGACATCACTTTTCATTCGTAAGTAAACAGATAGTAGTAAATAATTTATGTCTATTGAACAAAATACACGTTGAAGCATATAAATCTTGATTATCAATTCAAAATAAAGCGTATTTCTCATGAAATTCTTGATTTTCATTCAACGAAATCCCACATACTTATTTTGGTGTGTTCTCATAAATTTACTTTTATATTCTCCCTAATTTCGTAGACATATAAGTTTTTGTTCTAACAGTGTTAGAATTGACAATAAGCCATAACAAAATATTAAGTGGCTTTGGTAATTCTTACCAAGATGGTGTAGAATAAAGAATATTGTTATTATAGAAAAAAATGGGAAAGAAAAATTTGACTTCGGGCAGGAATCGAACCTGCAACCTCAGGATAATCAGTCCAGCCGCTTTACCTCTAAGCTACAGAGGTCCCACACCAATGCGTCAAACTCTGCCTTCCCTTTTTTTATTTTTAACCGACTGAGGGTGGGTGAACGACGAGGTTTGTCAGTACCGGGATATCTGGCGCTCTACACTCTCTGTCTACCCCGTTAGGGATATGGCGTGAAGATAGACACACATCTGCATTTAAATCGAGATCTAGAGATCTCAATGCTTAAAAGGTTATCTGTAGGCTGCAGTTTTCATTTACTCGGTACCCACTTATCTATGTGAACTTGTTGATCATTGTTTGCCGGTGTATGTTGCTTGCTTTTAATGTTTTAAGGGCTAGCATTAAAAATGGTCGAGACCCTTCTGAACTTAGTATTTCCGTTCATTCCACGGAAGTACTAACATTCCCACATTCTGACATTTTATGACAGGACACTAACATTATAATTGTATAATAATTTATGTTTTGATATTTATAATTTGAATAATAAAGCGATAATCACGCTGAAACTCTTAGTTTTATTTAACTATTATCTATTACAGCAATCGTTCTGATTAATTATCTATAAGATCGCGGCCAAAGAAATAATACCCTGTAGATGATATTCTAGAGTGCGAGGTGTGAATAATCTAGAACCTAGCTTATTCACAGCTCGCAGCATAATAAATGCTAATTCATGGTTACCTATTTCAAATTATGTACATTTTCTCGATATGTTCTTGATCTTTCAGCAAAATTTTTATAGTTAATTGAATGGTAGATGCACATGTTTTAATTTATCATTCAATCAATTCGTTACAATTCAACTAATCTGAATAAAAGTAAAATTCTTAGGAATGTTTAACATAAAAACTTGCCGAGATAAATTAAATGGTTAGGAAGAAAATTGGGAAACTTTATTTACTAGCAACACTCATGATTTCATATGGCTATCGGGTTTTTGGCGGGAACGCGGAAAAGAGTTGTGTCGATGCGTGATATTATTTTCGAAATTTGTGTATAGTCACGTTTTTATGTGTAAAAATGGTGGGATTTTTATCATAAAGCATTCGATAATGTTCACGAGTGTAAGAAAGTGATATTATGAAGTGAAAAGTGATTTTTCGAGTTGCCTCCAAAACTTCGTAAAAACTCCTAGTGAAGTCGCCATCACTTTACTGGACCCATCTCATCATATTCCACATGGAAACATTCAATCATCGTCATTTTCCATATGGCCATTCATTAATTTATGAAATGAAGAATATATCAAATACTGAAGATTGGCTATTAAGGACTTGAATCTGTGGCCGTAAAACGATTAATAAAAAAAATCTGCATGTGGCAGCACTGATTGTCAATTGACATTGTCAAAGTGTCATGTCAATTGACAGTGATTGACAGTTCAACAACATGTCATCACGACAAAACTGAAATAGTTGAAGAATTTCAACAAAATTCACATTAAAATGAAGATATAAAATGAATTTGTGAATGATTTTTTATTTTGACTCAAAGCAAATTTTAAATATGTTTCCAGTAAGTGAGAACAATGAGTATAACGTTAAATATATTAAAATTGTGGGGTAGTGTTTGTTTCATACGTTCATTTCTTCTTATAGGTTCACCACCTGCCGTATTGCCTGGTATTAGTCAATTTTATAATATTTAGCAATGGATTTTACGTACCTGGAGTCGCACCTGTGGAGTTTAAAAAGGGGCAGAGGATTGAAGTGAAAGCTGTTAAAATGACAAGTATACATACTCAGTTACCTTACGAATATTACTCCCTTCCACTGTGTTTACCAAAAAATGGTACATTTATTTACAAGTCAGAAAATTTAGGAGAGGTATTACGCGGTGACCGCATTGTGAACACACCGTATGAGGTCCATATGGCTGAAAACATAAAATGTCGACTCCTGTGTCATAAAAAAAATAATCCCATTAACTGGAGTGTGGAAGAATCTGAAAAGGTTGCAAGTCGAATTGAACATGAATATTTTGTACATTTGTAAGTATCATACATATTTAGTTCTACCTATTTAATATAGCTTGCAGATTATTTGTAATTTAAAATGATTGCTTTGAAGGTTGGTTGATAATCTGCCGGTGGCTACAAGGATTTTTAATACTGATACTTCAGAGAGGACTATTGAGCAAGGTTATAGATTGGGATTCATGTCAAAAGGAAAGGCATACATAAATAATCACTTGAAGTTGCTTCTCAAGTACCACAAGCATAGTCAGTAAGTTGCCACAACACTAAATTGTGAATTAAATCATGAAAAAAACTAGCCAAATAAGTAAATAAAGGACTTTAAGACTCATTTGGCTAATTTTGTTCATGTTTTTATTGGCATTAGTATGTAGCTTGCCAGTGATAATGTTTTTTTTTATGTAATGGATGTGGCAAACAAGCATGCAGTTCACATTGATGTTAAATGATGACTGCAGCCTATAGACACCCACACAAAAAGCAAGGTCAAAATGCAGATACGTTAACACTTCTGAGGCTCAAGGTGTGCCTCTGTGCTGGAAATTACAAGGCATACATTACCACCTGACTGGAACATGATAGTGCTGAACACTACCATTTAGCGGCAAGTATATTAGGTAATGCGGTGGTGCCTACGCCCGTGAGCTCCGTTACTGGAGCTCTACCGCCAGTAATTATAATGTTACACATAATTATGAGACAATATTAGATGTTTTCCTATTGGATGTTGAGTGCAGGTAGTGGTGTGCATTGTATATAGCCAGAATGAATAGAGGTACTTGTTTTCTTTAGAAATACATCTACTAAGAATTAATTAATCCTATAATTTTGAATATTAATAAAAATAGTTGGAATATCAGTTTATTTTTTTGGTGAGGTGCTGAGGTGAGCCCTTCCTATTTGCATATACGCAATGAACACCCCAGAGTGCAGGTGACAAACATATGTAACTTCACGCCTGTAATCCCCGAAGGGGTAGGCAGAGGTAATGCATGCATTCGATCATACATGCAAACACCCACGACTCGCCAGTTACGTTTCGACGCCGGTGACAAACATACACAAACAAATAATAAGAATAATGACTCATTGACCAATACTAGGTCAGTGGGAGTCCTGTATAGTCAGAAATATATATACCTACCTGCTAAATGTCAGCAGGCTGCCAGTTCCTATCTTTACTCCTTTTACATGGGATTATGTAACTACTTACCATGTCCACTACCACTGATTTCCATTTCAACACTAACCAAAATTCAGATATGTTTAATTTTATATTATTTTATTTTATTATTATTATACATATATATTCATGCAATGGATGTCATCTACCCTGTTACTCAGTGAAGATGCAGTTTTCTTATGATGAAAGAGATTTTTGAAATCAATCCAGTAGCTTTTGTGTGAAAATGTTACAAACTTACATACAAAAATACAAAGTTTAATGTTTCCTCTTTAATTTAATTAATAATGCTAGTATAGATTATTGTATCTTTATTGCAGAGATTCATATAGAGTTGTGGGATTTGAAGTTGAAACTTTTTCTGTTGACAAAGATCATTTAAGTTTTGTGGATGATTCGTGTCAATTCTCGTCTGAGGCCAAACCCCAGCTGGTTAATGAGGATACAGGAACAAAACTGTACTTTACATATTCAGTTGAATGGGGAGAGTCAGATATTGGATGGGCATCTAGATGGGATATATATTTGGGCATGAAAGATGTACAAATTCATTGGTTTTCTATTGTCAATTCTATAGTGGTCTTATTTTTCTTGTCAGGTAAGTAAACAAAAAAATATATAAGAATTTTTGGAGTGCCAAAATAACACACTGGTCAGTTTTTAGTATCCACTATGCTATTATTTCTTATTTAAAGTACTTTATTGCTATTAGTAGAAAGACTTTGGGACATGAAAAATTGTAGACAATTTTGTTTAATGTATGATATAAATAACAATCTAAGTAGTAATTTTACCCTAATTTACTGTCTGTCGAATTGACTGTATTTCCTAGACTTCTTAGTAAATAATAATCAGTCAATTCCATAAAATATTTTTGTCAAAGATCAATATTATTCAAAAATTAAAAATTTAAAAATACTTTAGATATCTCAGTTATATCAGTATCACTATAAATTATATGTGTAAGTGGTTCGATTATTATTAATGAAATACTTCATCAAAATTAATTTCCAGGAATATTAACAATGATTATGGTTCGAACTCTACGAAGAGATATTGCTAGATACAATTCTGATGAAAGTATTGATGATATGATTGAAGAGACTGGGTGGAAGTTGGTACATGGGGATGTTTTTAGACCACCTCCAAAGAGGATGTTGTTTGCAGCTGTTATTGGAAGTGGAATCCAAGTTTTTCTAATGGCTCTTATAACTATTTGTAAGTTCACTTAAAAACGTTTGCCCAGTATAATTATATACTCCTTTTTTTTAGTTCATCCTTTCTTTTTCAACCTCATGGATTTAATATTAAAAAAGGCTGATATAATTGTTTGGTTATTTGAAATTAAGTATAATTTGAATTATGAATTACTTATTTTTTCTGTCCGATGGTGAGGTCTTAGGAATCGGCATGTATGGAATGATGAAGGTAGATGAGTCACGGGAGGTGTGTCAGGACCGGGATATCTGGTGCTTTACACTTTCTGCCTACCCCGTTAGGGACCTGACGTGAAGACACATTCCCTATTTCACCAAATAAGGGAATAATTTACCTAAAAAAAAAAAAAATTTCTAAGGAATTTTTTTTTCCACATTATGGACAACTTCTGTGATTTTTTTTCTCATTACAATTTACATTCTTACACGATATCCTGTTAATCCTAATTGATGAATTTTGCTCTCTATTAAAGTATATGTATATATAACTGGCAAATGATGGAGGTATAAACACCATTTGCTGGAATATTTGTATAATAATATTTTATAATATTAGTGTTTATGTGCCTATTTTTTTTAGAGAAAACATCTTTTCTATTTAGGATAACTTGATATTAATCTCATATTCATAAAATATTTTCATTTCAGTTATTGCAATGCTGGGAATGTTGTCACCAGCAAGCAGAGGGGCTCTAATGACAGCTGCCATATTTCTGTATGTGTTCATGGGCCTCATAGCGGGCTACTATTCTGCCCGCTTGTACAATACAATGAAAGGCAAACAGTGGAAGCAAGCAGCATTCTTAACTGCCACATTATACCCCGCTGTTGTATTTGGCACATGTTTCTTTTTAAACTTTTTCATAATGGGAAAGCATTCCAGTGGTGCAGTGCCGTTTTCAACTATGATGGCATTGCTGTGTCTTTGGTTTTGCATTTCATTGCCTTTAGTTTATTTGGGATATTATTTCGGATGTAGAAAGCAACCATTTCAACATCCTGTACGAACAAATTTCATTCCAAGAAAAGTTCCTGAACAAGTTTGGTACATGAATGTTTTTATATGGTAAGTGAGAATGTTGTGTTCGAGTTGTAGAATAGATGTGGTATTCTGAAAGAGTTTTAAACTAATATTAATTTCTTTTGCAGCATTCTAATGGCAGGTATATTACCTTTTGGAGCTGTGTTTATTGAGCTATTTTTTATTTTCAATGCTCTTTGGGAGAATCAATTCTACTACCTATTTGGATTCCTGTTTCTAGTGTTTTGCATTTTGGTTGTGTCTGTATCGCAAATTTCGATAGTAATGGTGTACTTCCAGTTATGTGGCGAGGTAAATGTAATTATTTAATTTATCAAATTACAGTACTAAAGGTGTAAAGGATATAGCTCTGACAATCTCTGTCCTGTGCATATTGCAAAGGAAACATTTTCGTATTGTATGGAGCCTGGACCCACTGTACAATATGTACAGGCAGGGAACTCTGCTTATTCCAAATCAATCAAAAATAGCTTTTATTATAATAGTATTAAAAGCTATATAAAAACATCGCATAAGGCGTAAAAGCAGGCGATTCCGTGATAGTTCAATAAAATTATAATTATTCTAAATAGTATTCTAATCATAGCTATGAATTTAATCAATCATGTTTGTTTTTTTTTGTGCAAATATAGCAAAGTTTTTACAAAATGGTCAATATTGTTAAATATCTCTATAGGTTATACATATTTTTAGTGTCTGGAGTAAGATGTTTTGTGCCGTGTTTGTACAAGGGCACCCACAATGCCTAGTGTGGGGCTGTAAGAAACATATTTTTTATTTTCGGATATTATTTTAATATAAAATTCTGCTTGTTTTATTCATTTGTTGTATTGTTGTATTCCAGGACTATCATTGGTGGTGGAAGAGCTTTATTGTTTCCGGAGGATCTGCTGTATATATTTTAATCTATTCAATATTTTATTTCTTCACAAAATTGGAAATAACAGAGTTTATACCTACATTACTCTACATTGGTTACACAGGTGAGTTATACATACAATAATTAAAACATGCTTAATCTCCCTAGATTGCATGACCCATTAGACCGTCGCGTCGGCTAGCGACGGTGTAATGGGTAATATGGTCATGCTAAAAATACTGTCTACTGTCAGCTACTAGCACCATAATGATTGGTGCTCGCAACATGTTTTAAGAAATTTTGCGACTCGATTTTGGGTCGCGATTCGAGATTTAGAAAATAAAGAAACGTTGGACGCAAGTTTTCCCTTTTCGGTTGAAATCGAGCATTCAACACGCGCGCCTAATAATAGCTCCCTCCCTATCCCCCTTGTGATGTGTCGTGGCTTTTTTCCCGAATTTCCGCTGCCCAATTCGAATCTCACGCGATTAATGGACGATCTCTAGGTAGTCAGATTAGCCACCTGATGATCTAGGGAGGGCCAGGACGAGCAGACTAGTCAAAGTTTCTATTAATTATCTGTATGTATGTTAATCTCTGGGGTAGCTGTTCCCCCTAGCCATACGCCGGTATGAATATAATCGCTGTGTTGTCAAATGTGACAGTACATGTTTAAGAAGATGGAAAGCGTGACGAAGTAGGGGTTGAAAATACCGTTTTGTTGCGTGGCGCAATGTATGCCACCAAACATACACAATGTTTGACATATGCCAATTTAAAATTGCTTTTGTTTATCGTCACGTATATTAATTAGTTTGCTTAAAAATCGTGATTATTCGAATTATTATAATTATTGTTTGCAAGTTTGAATTTGCGTACTAGTGTAGGACTGGCATTAATTTTCATTATGGCATATTTGATTTATTTAATATAATGGCTGATTCAAAGCCACATGTTGAGTTAACACGTTGCCTTTGAATCAGCCATTCTGTGGCCCCCGTACATTCCTAAATCACTCATACAAGTTGAAAAACAAAACTGCATACTTTTGCCCCTTGAGAGGTTAAAATAAATACGTGTGATACATCATTCCTAAACATAGATATGGTTTCAATTAAGTGAATATTGTAAGTGTGTAATAGGAAGTGAATAATGTGTGTACAGTAAAATATACCTTTTTTTTTTAGGTTTAATGGTGTTAACGTTTTGGCTGTTGACTGGAACCATTGGATTCTTTGCCGCTTATATGTTCATAAGGAAGATTTACGCTGCTGTGAAAATTGACTAAAAGTCATATGTGGAAAGTATTTCAATATGTAGTTAATTAATTATTATAAAATGAACCATTTATTAGTGTATGTGGATTATCAAAGAATTCGTTGCTGATTAGGTTGTATTGTATGTAAATATTAAGGATGTGTGAATGGGATTGTGAATTTAGAATATAAAAATGTTGAAGCTCAACAAACTGATCTTAATAATTTTAATAATAGTAATAATATGGAATTCACCAGGCTTAGTTAGGCTGAGGCTGCACTGCCGCTAAACTGCCGCATTTTAAATCATATTAGGTTTTTAAGGATAGTAACATTAACATGTGTAACATTTCACATCCGTCTCTAACTTAAAGAAATCTGTTAAAGTTAGAGAAGGATGTGAAATGTTACAATTACTTTAACTTTAACAAATATCTCGGTGCAACCCGAGCTAAGAGTAATGTCATGCCGTAATTACCGCGTTTATCCGCAGGTGATGTTGATCGGATTCCAATAAAACAAAATAATGCAGTTAAAAACTGCAGCGGTTTAGTCGGAACTGGAATTGGCGGTTATCACGGTTTTGACGCAGAACGTCACTTTCGCAAAAGATCATCTCGAAAATATTGGTCACTTTCGCAGAAAGTTATTTTCGCAAAAGGTCATTTTCTCAAAAAGTCATTTTCGCAAAAAGTCACTTTCGCAGAATGTCATCCACAATTTTTTTTCTGTAATATTAAGTAGGGTGTGAGATATTCAGTTTTTTCTACTTCCTGAAAAGGCGCGAAAACGATGGCGATTTTTACAAAGTGCAAATAAAAAAATAAATACAATAAAAATAATATTTTTTATAAAAATTGCAAACAGATTTATATTTTAAGTACACATTTTAGAACAGGAGATATATTTCTTACAGCTTAATCACTATCTCTATCACTTCACTTTATTATCACTATCACTACATATTATAAAGTAAAGTCCCCCTATTTAGTAGTGACTTTTTGCGAAAATGACTTTCTGAGAAAATGACCTATGCGAAAATGACTTTCTGAGAAAATGACAATTTTTTCGAGATGACGTTTGCGAAAGTGACGTTTTGCGTCAAAACCGTTATCACGTACTCCGGTTTGATAGGAGGGATAGTTGCAGTACAAATCTCTTCAAAACTTTCGTTAATGTGTTATTAGGTATAAGACATCTGATAGGGATTACTGTATATTATGTTGTCACATGCAAAATTCGAAATATAAATCCTTAGCCTAATAAGCTCTACGATGGACGATGTACCATCAGGAAACTGGCCGCTTTCTCGCATCTTATTCGGTGGTAATAAATGCTATATTTGATTGATTTTCAAATATAGCATTTATTATACAAGCGGATAAAAACAAAATTCATCAAAACTGTAGCTTATTTTGCCATTGAATAATACTGCACACGTACGGATCGGTTGAATAATACTACATGCATACACGTCTTTTTGTAGTCGCTTCGAATTCTAGTGTAGAAGGTAGGCATTGCATTTTTTTATCGATCAATCACAAAATACTCCTATTTATAAAGCAGTCGATCGATCTCTATGGATTAGTATTTATTTATTAAAAATATTTTTTTTCTTTATTAACATATATTATATCTACCTACTTCACACGGAATTGAAAAAAATAAGATTAAAAAACTATTAGGTATGACAGTATATATTTTATATTTATATATTCGTCAGCGAGTTCGTATCGACCTTTTATAATACCTGAAAAAAACGAGATTGAGAATAGAGTTATGTTGCAACAGTATTATATAACTAAACAGATGAACTAAACATATATACAATGCGAATGTGGATGGTTGCAGAGGCCCAGGAAGACCAAGACTGACCTGCCTTGACCAAATAGGTCGAGTACTGTCTGAGGGTGTGGTCAATAATCTTAGGAATCGGCGTGCATGTATGAAGTGAATGATGAATGTAATAGAAGCACGGGAAGTGTGTAAGGATCGGGTTATCTGGCGCTCCATATTCTCTGCCTACCCCGTGTGGGCCTTGGCGTGAAGATACACATATATTAGTGTAAAAGCTATATTATACTATATCTATGTCCTTTCTATTTGGTGGTAAGTATGGTGGCAAGAAGCTGGACTAGTGAGAGATTCTGAATTTTACTTAATTTGAACAGATAAGAAAATATATATTTAAGCCAGTGTTAATTTAGTGCTGTTATGTGTAGTTATATGCATTATATGCCACAGTGGAGGATTCTAAGTTTATACTTGTGGGCTTCTGTGAGTGTTGGACGACTCTTAAATTATTAGTAACTAGCTGTTGCCCGCGGCTTCGCCTGCGTGGATGTCGTTTTATGAATAACTAAGTAGACTATGTTCTTTCTCAAAGTCAGCTCTATCTCTTTACCAAATTTCATTAAAATCGGTTCAGTGGTTTGGACGTGAAAAGGTAACAGACAGACAGACAGAGTTACTTTCGCATTTATAATATTAGTAGGGATTGCACACAAAAAAACCTAGCCTGTAAATAAATTAACATTTAAACTATTGATACTTTACTGATTTGAATGATTGATCACATTTTTGTAATTTTTATTTATATTATTAATTTAACATAGAGACAACTCTTGTAATATACAAAAGAATCACTATAAACTGTGAACAAAACATACTTGACTGTAACTTGTTGCGCGTTGCTACACACTCAATATTCAAAGAAACATGCACACACAAACACACAAACCAACATTTATATTTAGCTTAGTTATCAAGAACCTAGTTCTAAGTACCTATATACTTATAAGATATTATCGAAATACATTAGGAGATAATTATGAAAAAACGTACTGGGATGGAAAAAGGTACAGTCCTCGGCAAGAAATATTGCTCATCGACCATAAGCAAGTTTTCGGCTCTGCAGGGCGTTATTTTTCCCACGCTATCTATGTCCCTATGTGATTAAGTTTTAACCAATACCGCACCATATCAGTGCTGCAGGGTCCCAACTCTCTACAAAGCTGAAACTAGCCAATAGTCTGTATCCTAAACTCTTGTACAATATATCTTGCCACGTACTTATTATTACAAATATTTATAATAATAATACGATTGCGAGGCAACCACAATTTTATAATGAACCAAATAGATTACTTATCCAGAACTACAATCTATACTTATAATAAAACTGTAGAAGTGTAAATTCAGTACATTAAAAATATTGAAAAAATAAATTCCAGGGGATGTTATTAGATCGATACCGAACCCAAATATGTGATTAGAAAAAATGTTGTCTGTCTGTCTGTCTGTTAGTTCAAGCATCACAGAAAAACTAAAGGTCCGATTACAATGAAACTTGGTATAATTATACTTTTACCTTTGGCGGACAACACTGGGTACTTTTTATCCCGGAAAAATGTCTGTTTGTATGTGTGTTTGTGCACGCTAATATCAGAAACGGCTTATTCGATTTGCTGTTTTCACTAATATATTGTGGTAAGTTTCACTTAACATTTAGTGTTTGTTTCATATGAATCGGTTCAGAAATAAAGTTATATCAATTTAAAGACTCATATCGAATATTTTTAAGCTATTCTGAATCTTTTAGGGGGTTTCGTACCTAAAAGGTAAAAATTGACCCCATGAATTACTAATCCTCCGCTGTCTGTCTGTCTGTCTGTCCGTCCGTCCGTCTGTCTATTTTCACAAATAGTGTTATTGAACGCGTTAATAACGTAAAACGTGTTTTATAAAATTTGATCGAGTTTTATTACTACGGTGAGATCGGCCCATAATGGTTCCAATATGTTCATTCTATCACAAGTACTCTTTGACATTTTTCAATAGACAGAAGCTGTATTCTCACTTTTTTTATTATTAAGGTATTATTTATTATTATGATTAAAAGCTGATGAAAACTAAAGTAACATCTAAAATAACTAAGAAGAGGACTATACGTAGACAAAATAATATATACTAAACAAGTTCGGAAAGCGAATTATGAATAAAGTCTGTTATTTTTCGGTACGGACTAAATTGTTTTTTTTTTTATAATTGTTTTACGGCTACGGATTCAAGTCCTTAACAGCCAATCTTCAGTAATTTTTATCTTCATTTCATATGAAAATGAATATCCATATGGAAGATGACGATGATTGGATGCTTCCATATGGAATATGATGAGATGGCTCCAGTAAAGTGATGGGGACGTTACTAGGAGCTTTTACGAAGTTTTGGAGGCAACATGAAAAATCACTTCACTTCATGATATCACTTTCCTATACTCGTGAACGTTATCGAATGTTTTATGATAAAAATCCCACCATTTTTACACAAAAAAACGCGCCTATACACAAATTTCGAAAATAATATCACGCAGCGACATAGCTCTTTTCCGCGTTCCCGCCAAAACTCCGGACTAAATTGACATAAGCTGTGTGGCTAGGTTTTTGGGAATCATTAATAGTGATGTGCCACTACCGTAACTTTATGTAATTTACAATCTAGTATCGTTTTTCAGTAATATATATTTTTTTATTTTATTCAAGAGAACAAACAGTCTTATTTGCTTACAAAAAATCTTAATAAAATTACATCAGACCATTTATAAGTTTCCGTATTTGGACATCTAAGGAATTGCATATTATTTCATAACAGTAACAAAAACAAAATATAAAAACAATATCAACAAAATCATCAAATCATGTAGACGTATAGAGCGTCATGGTCTTTGACCAAGCTCTTAAAACGGAGAATAAAAAAAAAAAAAAACGTCAAATCAATAATAAAAGGAAATTTAGTGCAACTTAGTACGTTTACTGCTCCTAGCCTTTTAATTTACATTATATCTTATTAATATTTTACATTGCGTTAATAAAGAAGAAATGGTACAGACGGCTTATTGCATGTCAAACCAGTGCCTAAAGAGAACCCTCTAGCATTTTGAGGTTTATATAAAAATTAGGTAATTACAAAAATGTGTCTTAAAAATTTTTCGAATGTGGCGACACCGGTAATGTACCTATAGGCATGCCTATACAAAAGCGCTAAGAATAAGTTACAGAAAATTTGGTACTGACTCACTCCGCGACACTTTTAAAAATGAAAAGATATTAACTCTTACGTGTATTTATATTTTAGAAATATGTTTGTTTGCAAAGAAGCACAATGATATATTCATTAGTAAGAGCTGTGGTAATAGAATTATGAGAACTGCAAATAAGTTTAATCTATGTGTGCCTAATTCAAGAAGTGCCCTGTTCAGTAAATGTGCTTATGCTAGTGCAGTTCGAATTTTTAATTTGTTACCATTAGAAATTAAAAAACTGGATGGTCCAGGCCTTAAAAGACAGCTCAAGGTGTGGCTTTTATCGATGTCTTTCTATAACTTGAATGAGTACTATAATTATAAACATGCATAACGTGTATAACCTATTAGATTTGTATAAATAATACTTTTACTTACAATTTATAAAAAATATGTTTGTATAGGTACCTACTAAAAATATTGAATGTCCGAAAAGGATAAACTGTTGTGTCGACTCTATTTTGTAAACATCTGTAATGTACATAGTTACTGTTCAATAAATAAATATTCTATTCTATCTTTAAAAGATTTGTGTAGTGTCAAATAATATTAAAATTATGTGGTAAAGTAAAAAGTAACGATTCATAAAACCGGTATCGTACAACACTAATACTAGAAAGCTGGTATCATTATTTTGGAAATTGACATTTGCATGTGTCAATTTAGTCCGTGGCGAAAAGAAACAGACTTAGGTAGATACTTATCTAGTTTAAGTGGAATTAAGTAGATAGGTATACTTAAAGCAATGTCAAGCGTGTTTATTGAAAACCAAATAATTTCTTGTGATTGTATTCTTAAATTTAATATGTTTTTTTGGCATTTATTTAATTGGTTGTTTTAATGCTGCATATTTCGTGACTACTTACTCATTTAAATTTTCACCAAAAAAGTCATCTTTTTTTATTTAGGTGATCCTCTTTCTCCGAGATATAAATCAAATTTAATAGCTATGAAACCTTTTTTTAATGTGGAAGTTATGTCTGATGCGACCGAATCCTACCTTGGCATAAAAATAATCAAATCTTGAAAAAAAATATTTACAAATTAAGATGTACAAAATATTGTTTTTGTACCTTTATGTTGAGGTAATATTGAATGAAGAATATCATAATATGACCTTGAATGGACTTAATTTATTTATCCATACATAAAGGTAAAGATGGAACATAAAAATACATAATTATTTTGAAAAAATACTCATTACAATAAATACATTAAATGTTACAATATTATTTAAATATATCCCGTTTGAAAATTATAAATCATATTATAGGACCCGGTCGACCCCAGTATTGTCATCAAAGCGGATATTGTCTCACTATTTATATTTTCGTGCGATTTCAAAGTATATTATAGGACCCGGTCGACCCCAGTATTGTCGTCAAAGCGGATATTGTCTCACTAATTATATTCTCGTGCTATTTCAAAGTAATTTAACAAGTGTATCTAAGTAATAACCAAGGAACTTCTTTTCTAACTGGAATGTTTACGTGCGCCAGAAAACGTTCCGAAGAATAAGCGATATTGGTAGCGCTTCTCCCTTTCTACCTAGTGCGTCTATTACTACAAAACTTACACCTTGACTTTAACAAAATACATAAACAATATCATCCACACATTTAACCTTCTAGGCGACAGTCATAGGTCCACTTAGGCTTGTACTTTGACAGAGGGGAAAGTCTGCATATGGCTACTCCCCTCCGGTCGGCCGGTAGCCCGTGTTGCTCTGTGGTGTCCATACATATTTTTGAAAGGGACTGATGCTACCAATCTCGTCCTCTCGGAACGTTTTCTGGCTTATCGATTTCACAAAGCAATATAACCTTTATTCAGTGTAATTATAGTATATTTTACAATGAGTAATATAATTTCGTAAGCATTTCAGTTGGATTCAAAGTTGCTTTGAATAAGCACGGAATAGATAAATAAGGATGGAAGGGCGTTTGCTTCAATTTAGTATTTCTTATACAAATTTACACCATCTCGGCAATCACCCACACATACATTCTCAGGTCAGAGCTATTTGTTTGCGTAAGTTTGCACACAGACAAAACTCCCGTAGACAAAAGGCACTCGCACGTACAGAACAACATACTCACCAGGAGCTCGCACGTCACGTCAATTTCTTTTATAAATATTAAAATGTTATTGTGACTTACGAATTAAAAAATATACTTCCTCGGGCTCCTCGCTTTATATTTGAGGCCTGACTTTTCATTTTATATGTTAAGTTTGCACAACACGGCATTTTTACCAAGAGATGTATCGTTCGAAGCAGTTTACACGCAACTACGAGCGACGAACGAATGGTTCGGTCCAACTATGATTGAGGTTACAAAGTTGCGGCGCGCTTTCCACGCCCACATTCTATTCCATCCTTATTTATCTATTCCGTGGTAGGTAATTAATAACATTATTGTAACCATGTAAGAAAAACATTTGTATATTCAGCGATGCCCCTTGGCGTGTATATTTAAGAACCTACGAATAAAAAGTAAGAACGAAATCATATAATATCGAGTAAGTACTCGGCTCCAAATTGTGCTTGACCAATTTGTTTCGTTTCAATAAATTGCCCTTAGTAACAAAAGATAGTCTGGATTATCGCATTTGCTCTAATATACAAATTGTATAGTATCTATTGTATTTTATATACCTACATTAAAACTGTAAATAAATAACATTGTTATAATTAAATTGCATATAGCGTGTGCGTTTGATGTTTATTTAGCACTGTCTCGGTCCATTCACAGGGGTTAACTCTGGCCAGCGCAATATTGCTATATGAGATCATCTATCTATTCAGTGTCCGAGCGCCGACTGGAAAACGCCTCTGCTTATAAACCTTCTTAAGATGTTCTGAGCTACTTATTTAATGGACCCCAAATGGTCCATGGTCGGGTCGGAATAGGGTCATCCATTGGAAAGAGATCCATATGGCGGGTTCCGCAAGGATCCGTATATCCTGGATGGACCTCTGCTGTAATACCTCGCGTAAGTCGCGGGTAACACGGTTCTACAGAGCAGTCTCTCCTTCGGAGTAACCGTTGATTGCTACGCTGACGATACTCTGGTACTAGCCCGGGGAATTGGGATTTGTTCGCGCATTTATGTGGGTGTTGTGAATTGAATGTTTAGGTGGAGCCATGCAAACAGTGGATACGTATTATAGGAATATAGTCCAGGAGAAAGGAAATTGCACACTTCAAACAATTCACCTTTTTATTCTGTTCAACATATGAATCACTTAATCACAACTTGTCGTTACCGAAGTCGGCACACCAATGCCCCTTGCCAACATTCGCCATATTATCTAGGCCCTGCTTATCAAAACCCCCTCCATTTCTAAATGCCGGCAATACGAAAGGTATTGCCGGTAATCTTATCGACTTATTACACTATTGGACATCAATAAAACAGCAATTATAGTGATTATGCTAACAGTATGTACAGGTACTTGATATCTAATTCTATCCGACCTCACCTTTGATACGCGCTGGGGCTTAGTGTTTGGTTCCCCGTGTGCGTCGTGTAGTGAAGTGAGAAGTGAGCGATGTTTCGTATAGACTTGTTGGAGGACGGGTTATAATAATATATGGTACCTACCAAGTACCTACTTACTGGGTAGTGTGATGTGATTCATAGATATTAAATCTATGTTCATGATACTCTAACCATCATTGAGGCGATGACAATCCTGGTTCATTTCCCGGTCCCGTCATAGCTGGCGGTTAGGCATGGGAGGATAAATGTTTATGATCACACACGTTCTGATTCTGGTAAGATAAATAAAATACGCTGTGATTTATTTAGACGCCTATGATTCTAAATAAATCATAATAGCCTAGTTTCACAGCGGAAATGCTGTCGCCGGCCGGGCCGATGATACAATCATCTACTATGTCTGTGATAGTGTTTTTTTTATCTGTGTACACGTGTCAATGTCATTTGGAGTGAACAGTGTAATCTGTGAAAAAAATGACCGGGCACGTCCAGTGTAATGTCACCGCTACCTGATAAAATAAATGTTTATTTTTACAACGTAGTATTTTCTACGTAATTTGTTTCTTATTTTTTATGTACAATATGGAAACCAAAGTAGCAGTAGTAACTGGTGGTAATAGGGGTATCGGATTCGAAATCGTCAAAGGGTTATGCCTGAAATTTGATGGTGCTGTGTACCTTACAGCTAGAGACGAAGCAAAAGGTCGAAGAGCCGTCGAAAAGCTGGAGAGTATGGGCCTACATCCTTTATTTCATACATTGGATGTTACGAAAGAAGACAGCATCCAACAGTTTACTACATTCATTACAACTAATCACCGGGGCATCGACATTTTGGTAAACAACGCCGGCATACTCGATTTCGATAAATCCGTATCATCTTTTGAAGACGCAAAGAAACTTATCGATACCAATTTCAGCAGCTTGCTAACTATTTCTAAAATATTGTATCCAATTCTCACGGACAGTGCGCGGATTATAAACATAAGTAGTGACTGGGGTTTGTTGTCAAACATCAGGAAACAGATGTGGCTGGATAACCTAGCGAAAGATAATCTGACTGTTGATGAAATTATACAGTTTGTTGACGATTTTCTTCAAGCAGCTAAGAATGGGAGAAATTCTTTTGTTTCGTTTGCGGGTCCTTTCGGAGATTATAAAGTGTCTAAAGTGGCTATGTCGGCTTTGACTTTTGTTCAGCAACGACAGTTCCAAGAGCAGGGTAAAGACATATCTATCAACTGTGTTCACCCTGGTTTCGTGAAGACTGACATGACAAAAGGTATGGGTGATTTTACCCCTGAACGTGGTGCCCGAGCTCCTTTGTACCTAGCACTGGATGCCCCGCAAACTCTCAAAGGCACTTTTGTATGGCATGATTGTCATCAAGTAAATTGGGATGATTAAGCAAGAAGATTTTGATGATTGTTTAAATCCTGTGATAATTTTTAGTGTCACACACACTTTAAACTGTAATATATGATTTTAAGTTGGATATTTTTTTTATTGATAACTCCATTATTGATAACATGTATTATCAGTATTTATTATTTATGTATTGCAGTTAGTAGCTATTATTTATCTTTACTGTGTTATTATATATGTTATTTGTTTATGAGTGATGATACATCATCATATTTGCTTCGCATTGGCATTTATAACTTGGTTACATAACAAAAGATTCTTGTTTTAGTATCTTTTAAAACTTCAGGGCTAGCTGTGACACTTAATGGTATTGTACTTGCATGTACCAAAAGTATAATGTCCAATGGCCCCACCTCAACGTCACGCTCAATCATGCTTGCCGTAGCCTCCACATGATAGTTTGAGTAGGTCAGAGAATAATAATTAATTTGTGTTCTGTCAGTAACACTGGACAGGACAGCATAGGCTAGACCAGAGGTTTCTAAACTATTTTTTCTTGTTTCGGTGGACTCCAAACTCCTTGCTACATTTATATCACATTCCCATATTTCCAATTTTTATTCACGCCTACGTAGACCCCCATCGAGTCTCCCTGAACCCCTGGGGTCCGCCTGCACCATTGGGAATCACTGGGCTAGACAAATAAAGGAATTTTGTAGTTGGGCTACCACTGGAGCACTTAGCAATGCATTTTTTTATTTGGATTTTTTCTAAAGACGAGTGTCAAACTTCAGTGTATTATTTCCTTACTACATTTTCATAAAAGTAGCATTTATAGTTATCTTGATTTTGCCATTCGATGGAAAATAATATCTTATTAGATAATTACTTTTTTGGGTTCCGTACCTAGCAGGTAAAAATGAGACCCAATTACTAAGCCTCCCCTGTCTGTCTGTCCGTTCATCTGTCTGTCACCAGGCTGTATCTCATAAACCGTTATAGCTAGAAAATTTGTCACAAAATATGATGTATTTCTGTTGTCGCTATCTCGCTATAACAACAAATATAAAAAATGAAAATATTAAGGATACTCACAAAATAAATGTGTTTTTTTTTTTGTATTTTTGCTGTACAGGTATACTTTAAAATATTGACAGAATATTAAGATGTATATTACCTTTCATGATAAGTAAATAAAAATAAAGCAAAATATTATAGGGGCTCCCATATAACAACTTAATTTTAAGCAATTTTTTTGTACGGAACACTGTGTGTGAGTCCTGACTCGCACTTCGCCGGTATTTTTCTACACTAATATTATATTGGTTGTATTGAATAGGCTCAAAAACTACTTGACCGATTTTAAAAATTCTTTCACTATTCGAAAGCTACATTATACGTGGGTAACATAGGCTATATTTTATTTAGGAATAAAGAGGGCTCCGTAAGATATTTGGGTTTTTCGGATACAAGATGTAAAAAATCAACCAGGAAAGTTATTTATTTTGCGTACGATGCCTAAAGTATAAAAGATATCGAGGAAGGCTCTAGGCTTTATCTACAATCTTCACGCTAAGACGAATAGGAGAGGGTAGACAGGTAACATTGCACCCGGGCGAAGCCGGGGCAAGCCGCTAGTATGTCATAAATGGTAGCTAAATAAGCATATAGTTTAAAATGAAGGTAAGTGAATACAATAGGTACCAGTTGTAAACACCTACATAAAAACCAGAGATTTTGTAGTGCCCCTGTGCTGGTAATTATGATAATTACAGGGCCGTATAGGTAATGTACTTATTACCACCCGGCCAGAACACGATGCAACGTTTCATTTCGCGAGAAGTAGATAACATAATACACTGGTGCCCAAACCCGCGAGCTCCTTAACTAGAGCTCTATCACCAGTAAATACTAGTACCAGTATAGTACTTGGATACAGGTAGGTACAGGATGTTCAAAACAATACAATATTAAAATTTACTTTAAACTGAGTAGGTACCTATTTAGTTTACTTTTCAACTGGTGGAAGAGTTCCAGTGTAGGAGCTCGAGGACGTAGGCACCACCGCATTACCTAATTTATCTGCCGCTAAATGGTAGTGTTAAGCGCTATCGTGTGCCGGTTATATGGTAATGTACGGCCCCGTAATTACTTATCACAGAGACATATCAACTAAGGTCTCAGGGGTGGCAACGCTTTCATAAAATGGTCTTCTAAACCCCGCCACACCGCGGACACTCCGCCAAAATTCCATACAAACGCTTAATTTGGTCTCTATTACACGGCATCAATCAGTGACGTGTATTTACACGTGCACCTGTGTGCGTAGCACGTAGAAAATACCAGCCGTCGCCCTTAAGTGGGGAGGAGGTTTGGAGATGCGTTGAAATCGGGCGGGACGTCGAAGTGTCCATTCTATACGTAGTATTATTACATATTCTCTGACCCCGCAATATTCTTAAAGACCTATTCAATAATCTCGCAAACACGATAGAATTCACGTGAAAAAAAAATCTGTCTCCACTACGTGTATGTGGGTATCTACCTGCCATAAATAACATTTTTCTAGATTGTAGGTATACCTATGTAATTTGGATTAACACATAGGATAGTTTTAAACCCGAAAAAATGTTCCTGTGGGATGATTTGATGAGTTCCCACAGGTTACGCGAATAGCAACATACACGCGCGCGGAGCCGCGGGCAACAGCTAGTCTTCAAATATTTAATAGGTAGTACCTACCTACCTACATATTTCCGTACTTACAAAGAAGGCGTAGGTACATAAAGTTTAGGCGACATTTTCCCTCCATATATCACTGTGTTACATTTTCTTCATTTGATTATGTAGGTACCCTGGTTTATACGATGCTTTATTGGATGCTGTAGAAGCTGTACTTACGTAGGTAGGTACCTAATTAAATAAAAATATTCAGTCATAAAAGCAGTAAACAGGCATACTTATAAGAACGTAAATTCTATTACCCAGTGCCAACACCTAACATAGCAACAAATCTCATTAGGGATTTTCCAATGCAGTTGCAGTTTTTGTATGGTTTCAGTTGTAGTAGGCTACTACCTAATTGTATTACAAAATCGTGATGGCGGAAAATAAAAGGGGTGGTGGATATAAACATGTCCTATCTAGTTACTTGTCCACTACCTATCGATATATTTTATACTTTAAAACACATTATTATATTACATATCGACGCTTCACGTGCAAGGTCTATTTGGCTAAACCGCCATTTAAAGTTGAATATACCTATACACGAAAAAAATAGTAGGTGTGTAGGTGTAATGTGTACCTATGTACGAACGTAAGAAGTTATACTTACCTATTTCTTTAGCGTAACAATCCAATATACTATTTAAGTACCAGAAATAAAACTTAACGACAAAAGTTTAGCAACTAAGTAATTTCAGATTGTTGCTTTTATCTGTTTAGCAACTAACTTCAGACTTTCGCTATTATCTGTCGGTGTGCACGCGCATCTTTAAAAATCTTTCTCATATTTTTTTCCAATCGCGCCACAAGAAGTAGGTATAACTTCAAAAAGTGTATTGTGTGTGTAGTGTAATGACATTATCTATAGGTATCTCGTTAAAACTCGAGAACGGCTGGACCGAATTTTGGTTTTGAATGATTTTTTGAAATCCAGGGAAGGTTAAAAGGTAAGAAAAAAAGAAATTGAAGGGAAATAGTAAAAACCACAATTTCATTTTCCCATACAAATAGTCCGTATCTATCAAAGCTTTGACACATTATTTCATTCTGAGGCAATACGAACTATACGAAGTTTGCCGGGTCTCCTAGTCTATATCTATACTTATAATAAAACTGTAGAAGTGTAAATTCTGTACATTCAAAATATTGAAGAAATAAATACCAGGGGATGTTACTAGCACTATATCGAACCCAAACATGTAGTTAGAAAAAAAATTGTATGTCTGTCTGTCTGTTTGTTCAAGCATCACACAAAAACTAGAGGTCCGATTACAATGAAACTTGGTATGATTATACTTTAACCTTTCGCGCACAACACTGGTTTTAGCCCGAAAAAATGTCTGTTTGTCTGTGTGTTTGTGCACTATAATATCAGAAACGGCTGCGGTTTTCATTAATATATTGTGGTAAGTTTCACCTAACATTTAGTGTTTGTTTCATGGAAATCGGTGCAGAAATAAAAAAGGTTAGGTATGTCAATTTAAAGAATCATATCGAATATTTTAAGCTATTCTGTATCTTAGTTCTATCTTTTAGGGGGTTTCGTACTTAAAAGGTAAAAACGAACCGGACTACGGATTATTAATCCTCCGCTGTCTGTCTGTCCGACCGTCCGTCTGTCTGTCACCAGCCTGTAGGTATCTCATAAATAGTGATAGCTAGAAAGTTAACATTTTCACAAATTATGTATTTCTGATACCGCAATAAAGACAAAATTAATTACTAAAAATAATAAAATGAAAATGTTAAGGGGTCCAAGGAGGGATACAATAAACGTGTTTTTTTTCGTATATTTTTTGCTCGAAAATAATAATGGTAGCAAGTAGACGCTTAAAATTTTTACAGAATTTTTCGCTCCTATGTTGTATATTACCTTCCATAATAAATAATTAAATAAAAATGAGGTAAATACTCGTATCAAATCAATACAACATACGTAATTTTTATGCAATTTTTTGTACGGAACCCTTTGTGCACGAGTTCGACTCACACTTGGCCGATTTTTTCTCTGTTAGTAACATTATACTACCGAGATGCTGCTATGCATACTGCATAGCAGCATCTCGGTATAAAACAATCGCCGCTATGATCACCAATCAGCATGCCAAGCGTGGCAATTAAGGCACATTCTTTCCTTTTGACGCTGAACACTGTTATGAGTTGGGGGTGTTGTTGGTAGTTTTGGATGCGTTGGTGGCATTGGTTGTGGTAGTGGTGGTGGTTTTGGTGGCGTTGGTGTCATTGGTGGGATTAGTGGCGTAGATGTTTGGTGGCGGTGGTGGAGGTGATAGTGGTGACAGTGGTGGTGGTGATGGTGGAGGTGGTGACGATGGTGGTGATGGTGGTGGTGGTGTTGGTGGAATTAGTGGTTATAACTGCACAACGTTAGTATTCAATTTTTCACTTGTGCCGGCTCTTACGGAGTGCATATTTATTATGTATAGATCTATCTTTTATCTTTCATTCTCTGTCAGTAGCACTAATTGACTGAAACTTTATAATAATCTATTATATAAAAATAAGTCGGATTTTCCTTCCTGACGTTATAACACCAGAACGCACGAACCGATTTCCACGGTTTTGCATTCGTTGGAAAGGTCTCGGGCTCCGTAAGGTTTATAGCAAAGAAAATTCAGTAAAAATTATTTATAAAACGACATCCACGCGGGCGAAGCTGCGGGCAACAGCTAGTTGTCTATAAAAAAAATATTATGCATTGAAGTTTAAAATTGCCTTTTCGAAAATATGGTTCAGCGTAGTATGGACGTTTGTAGGTAGGTACTTACACGACTGAGCGTTTAAACACATAATTAGCAATTTTTCGCAATCCTAGCAGCCTGTGTGCTTTTATCCCCGATGGCCATACGTCTTATATATAAAAATCGATTGCTGTTCGTTAGTCTCGCTAAAACTCGAGCACGGCTGGACCGCCTTACCGCTTAACTGCCTCGGTAGCCTAGTGGTAGCAGGCTACTACTACTACGCTGGGGTCCCGAGTTCGATTGCTGGGAAGGGAGTTATTTATTTAATCTTTAATGCACACAATTAGGGTTGTAAAAGAGAGCATCAAAAGTTGCAGAGAGAAAAAAAAATGAAATTCAAACCAAAATAACAGATTAATACATATATATATATTTATGTATTTATGTACACACCTAAATAATATACCTAAATATATAATAATAAAATACACATACTTAAAAATAATAATAGCATAATACATTAATAATGAACATATACACCAAGCTGCTATACCAATGACTATAATAAATAATAAAACATAAATACTGTTAAACATAGTGACAAATCGACGAAAGATTTAGATACCTAAATACATTTTCATACATATGTGTTAGCCGCTGTTTTGAGCCAATGAATTTAGAAAGAAACGACGAAGTTTGAATTTAAATGACAGCTTACTCGGAGTTTTTTTAATGTCAAAGGGTAGTGCATTCCAAAGTTTAACTGCTGTGCAGGTAAAAGAACACGGAATAGATAAATAAGGATGGAAAGGCCTTTGCTTCAATTTAATATGAGAACCAGTGTCGCCGCTTTTCTCCCACCATGCAATTTCTTACACAAATGTAACACCATCTCGACAATCACCCACACATTAATCCTCAGGGCAGCTATTCGTTTGCGTAAGTTTGCATACTAAGATGTAACGCCCGTAGACAATAAACACTCGCACGCACACAACAATATACTCACTAATAAACTAGTCGAAGTGTAGCGGACGCATTACATGCTGTACATTGCAAGCGGAGACAGTAGTAGCGTTAATTGAGCGAGTGCTTAACGAGCAATGTATTCGCTACCAGTAACGTTTAAATAATGCAGTTTAAGTTCGAATATTCATATTCCTTTGTATATTTTTATGTTTTTTACAAGTATTATAACAATAAATGTTATTTGTGACTTACCGATGAAAAGATATACCTCCTCGCTTTATACCTGAGGTCTGACATTTCATATTACATGTTAAAATTGGCACTACATGGTATTTTACCAAGAGATGCGTCGTTCGAAGCAGTCTACACGACACTACGAGCGGCGAACGAATGGTTCAGCCGAACTGTGTGTGTTCACGCATAGTTGTGGCGGGCTTGGCACGCCCACATTACCATTCCATCTTTATTTATCTATTCCGTGTAAAAGAACTTGACACAAAACCAGTGGGATCACCCAGAAATTTAAATTTTTGTTTGAGATAGATGGGAGAACACGGATCGTTAAGTATAGAGTGAAGTAAACAGAGAATTCTTTAAGATCTTCTTTGGCGAATAGGCAGCCAGTTCAGTTTGGACCTGTGATTCGATATATGATCGAATTTATGAAGTCCAAAGATGAAACGGATACAGTTATTGATGATACGATCTAATTTGTTGAGATGATATTGTTTAAGATCGGTGTAACAAATATCCGCATAATCCAAGATAGGAAAAATAAGAGACTGCACTAAGAGGGTTTTAGTACTTGAAGGTAGAAAGTTTTTGAATCTATAAAGAGACCGCCGCGTGGCCGTAGTATTCTTACAAATATTAGTGATTTGACAGTTCCAGTTGAGGGTGGCATCAATGTGCACACCTAAATCTTTAACATCTTTTGAAAAAGTTATAGTTGACATATTCAAGATAAGCGGCGGAGTATTATTTAAATTTAACTTATTTATATACACAGGTCTACCTAAAATAATTGCCTGCGTTTTGTTCGGATTGACTACTATAGCAAATTTATTAGACCAATTAGTTAGGGCCTGAAGATCATCGTTTAGAGCAGAAATGGCAAGCTCAAGATTATTGGGGTCGGCATGGCAATAAAGTTGAAGATCATCCGCATACAAATGGTAAGAGTATCCAAGTTCACGTGTGACAAAATTAATAAACAAAGAAAACAATAACGGAGATAGAATACCGCCTTGTGGCACACCAGTGGACAGATTACACCAATCAGACGAGTCCTGATCAGCGTGCACAGATTGCTGGTGACCACGAAGATATGACGAAAACCATTCCTGCACTAGAGGCGAGGTACCGATGTTCGAAAGAATAGCGATAAGAATATCATGGTCCACAGTATTGAACGCGTTAGTAAAATCAATTAGCACTAACACTGTAAGCAGAGACTTTTCCATACCTAATCTGACGTCTTCCACAATGTTAAGTGCATAAAATAATCGTTATGCGAATAAGCATTATCCGACGTGAATTTCTGCAATTTTAATATGATGCCAACTGAGTTACTGCGAAAAGAGTGTTATTCGAACTGATACTTAGGCCAATCGTAGTTTGATGCTAACATAGTATTCTACTAAAAAAAATCTGCGAATGCTGTTCTGCTAAGTGTATTTCTGTCAATAAAGTTTCTGCAATAAGTAATAGCGACACCCCCCAAGCACACCTGGAAGCGTTCGGTGCCGGAGGAGCTGAAAATGATCGGGCTGTCATGGTCCGAGGTGAAGGGCGCAGCCCAAGGCAGATCGAGATGGCGGAATACCGTGCATGCTGTCTGTCCCACCTAGGGGCATAGGACTTAAGTAGAAGTCAAGTAAGTCACTTTTATACAATAATGAGCTGACCCGGCGGACATCATTTTGCCATCGGCTATTTTTAAATATTTGCTTTTATACAACTGTACGTCTTCAGTATTTTAATCACCATTAGGAACTCCTTAGATACTTAAAGATGTCGAGCGGTTTTGATTTAAATATCAATCGGTGAGTTGGAACTTAAATCCGGGTAGTATTTTACAGGTAGAAGATTTAATAAAGAATAAGCAAATTAAAGATTACGACTATGACTTATATGTCTTCAACTGTTATTTCTACTCAAATAAGATAGGGGACAAGTTAATTGTACAATGTAAATAGCTATAAATGGAAATGACAACATTCTTTAAGCGCCATAACACCACACAAGTGATGAGTATCACGCGAACATCGTTATTTTGATTTCATTAGTACATTGCTCGAAATGAAATTGCTATAACAAACACTATTAATTCGAAATGAGTCGTGGGAAGGCTTGTCTAACGTCCACCCGTCCATATACGATATAGTAATTGTTTGTTTTCATAGTCGTGTGTAGGTACGTATTGAACGGTGGTGATGTCTATGTCTGTCTACCAACAATTTGTTCTATGCTATCAACTGATTGTTTCGTGCACTCATCACTTGTCGGCGTGTCTATGTATGTGTCGCCACTGCGCTCCGACACAAACTACCGACTTGATTATAGTTTGGAGGACCATTTTGCTCTTGAATAACTTAGCATTATGGATTGTGATTGTAGGTGTCGGCATTACGCTGGCTTTGATTTATGAATATGCCTCATCGTTATTGTTACGCTTTCTTCTTTATTTATTCGTGTAATTGGTACCTACTAGATTTTGGGTGTAACTTTGTTTAAATACCTTTTTTTAAGGCATCTAAAATGTGCTGCTCATGACACAATTCGGCCAGGAATAACAGTAACGCGGGATTTGTGAAACGTAACAAATTAGTTACAGAAAAAATATTTTGACAATATTTTGAGCACATGATGCTGCGCTATCAGGTTGGGGAGGTAGAAAGCACCTTTTCCTTAGGTTAGGTATTTTCAGTGAATTACCGTCTAACTGGAACACTAAAGTAGTATCTACCTAGATTTGATAATGTGATTTGTCTATGCTCTCGATAGTTCCATCACTGGCTAATCTTCTTATCGCTAAATGGTAGTGTTCAGCACTACAATAGTGCTTAACACTACCATTTAGCGGTAAGGTAATGTACTGCGCTGTAATTTTGGGCACAGAGGCCTTAGGGATCAGGAGTGGCAACGAATCTTCATTAAAATCTTTTCATGTGGTAGATGATAGATGTTTTTAGGCTACAGTATGACTTACCATCAATGTATGCTTGTTTGCCACTTGACATAAAAAATACCGACCTATTGCTAAATGGTTGACTTGATGTAGTATCCCGAAAATTACTTTACCCGGATAGTGACAATATTCACGTATATTTTATGGTCGTTGGAAATAAGTCACATCGAAAACTCGGCAAACACAAAAATTAAAACAAATAGGCTCACGAAGAACGTAGGTATAGAACATTTCTATTCTTAGAAGAATATGGAAAGAAAAATTTCAGTTTCTCAAAATTTTCCTTTAACTGTTTAAAAATTAGTTCATTTGTGTTATTTCCAAAAATAAAATATGACAATTTGTATTCTTTACTAGGAACTTTAAAGAGAAAATGGTAGGTAGCCCTATGGGCAGCTCTACTAAACTTACTCTCTCCTTATCCGTTTCTCATGTGGTTTATTAAATGTTCCATAATTTTTGTGGCAAGTGTTAGATAAAAGGGAATAAAAATAATAGATTATTTATTCATAAATATTTATATTAAACTGGCCTAAATAAATTACAACTTAAAATTAAACTTACAAAAAAAAATGACTTGACGAAACTGTGTACCGCCAATTTGACATTAACGAAGTCGTCTTTTACAGTGTACTTAATACTTTAATATTGATTCTAAACGGTTGCTTCGTCGGTCTTACCGTGCAACTACAGTGCATGTCTGTGCATTTTTTTCACATAATACGTAACATATATGTTCCCCATTTTATGTAATTCAGTCACAATCGGGCAATATCGGTATAGGATAACATTATTAGCTGTACTCTTTGGTGTTCTAGCCGTTAAATTTCATTGCACGAGTGTCGCTTCAACTTTATTGCAACATCCGCTATTTAACGAACGCGCGATTGTGAATATCTAGCTTTATATATTATTTGCAAGTATATCATACAAAAAATTACAAATAAGTACATAATAGTCGCACATGCAGTCTCATGCAAGAAATTTTAGCCTCTAGCAATGTCTAATGGTTCTGTACAAATTGGGCTCTCATTAGCCATAAAAACTTATGTTATAGTTTATCTATGTTAAGTAAATGCGATGGTAGGTATAGACAAAACACTCTTTATGATTACAAAAACAAATCACATTTGTATTTGTGGCGGATTTCTATGCCTGTCCTATTTACGGAACTTGGTAACGGACCAATGCGTCTAACGTTATAAAATGGTAACACGTTGGTAGCTCCCTTTTAAATGGTAATACATTAAAAATACAAATCCATCGTAAAAAATCGTCGTTGCATAAAATAAAAAAATAATTACTCGTAATATAATACATTTTAAATTCCTAATAGTTTATAGGAATGTTGAAACACTCATAATTTAACGCCACATTGGTTTTATAGTTTATAAAATTAAATATGAGACGCACACTTATAAAGTTTAGGACGAATTATTACTTAAACGTGGCTATATAAAATTAATATACTACATACTTTAACAACACCTTTGTTCATTACGCATGTTTCTTGGACATTAGGTAGATAGGTACATAGAATAAATAAAGCGTTTCACACTCGACTAAAAGACACTTATACTTCACTTTGGTTTAAATAAGACTATTATAATACATTCAAATGTTATAACCTTCAAACTTTATATAACTTATTTAATAATACACACGTGTCTATGAAGCATTTGTTTATAGTTACAAAATACCAATAATGTTCAATTTTGTTATTTTTTTTTTAAATAAAAACACCTACCAAGTATTAGTTTTGAATAAATTGTTATTTCTAAATTTTAGACAGAATTATTATTGTTTTAAGAGTCGTAAGAGTAGTAAGTCGGCAGAATTAGACAAAAGTTATCTCTACATTTTTATATTTTTATGTCGCTTTTGTTATACAGGGTATTTGAACATTTTGAACAGCGCGTATATTTGTTCTGGAGACTTGGTATCGATAGCAGAATATAGTTTAATTAACCAGAGTGGCAGTTTGTTTTAAATATGTACACATGAGATAGCTAATCATGAAAGAACTTTACCATTACTTCACCGGACACTTACTTACCCTCTGCGATTCAAGTTGTTGCTTATTCATACGAATCCAAAACTTAAATCTTTTGCTAAACTACAAAATATCAATATTATCGCACTGAAAAAAGTCAGTCTGTAGAGGTACACTTCATTACAAAATATTTTTTGAACCTGCTACGGAAAGTGTCTACGCAGAATCTTAAAAATAATATTATTTATAATCATAATAGGGACTAGGTTACATGCGTATTATTTGTATTAATTACGTACCTATCTTGTTGTAAAACAGAAACATTTTACTAAATATCTATCTATGGATACAAATGCAATCTCTATTATTGGTTTTAAACACGAGCTCAATACGAGTGTACATATTTAAATAATAAAAAATATATAATTATCACGAAATCAGTGGACGGAACATTCATAATTTATTTATACATATCACTTCTACAGACTGCAAACGCGCAGCATCCATTCATTCACATAATATTAATTATGACCACTTTAGGCATTTTCTAAGGCACTATAGGTAACACTGATGGTCCTTATTAAGTAGACAATTGTTATATTCAGAAAGTTTTTAAATCGTAATAAATAAAAGAAATTTAACTCTAGGTCTAATGACCGCATTGTCAAAAGCCGATGAACATTCAGAACGGAAATCTTTGGTTGTATAACTAATAAACATTTTGTAATTAAATAATTACTTACACTTTTCAATTCATAGGAAAAAGAAACAACGTCACAAAAAATTTTCACGAAAAAGTTTGTTTTCAAATATTTCTTAAAATTAACAATTTTCATGCTCTGTCACTTCGGGGTATTGAATGACGATAATTTGTTCAATTTGTGATGAGAGGTGCTAGTGGGGCAGATGTGTCATCACCATAAAATCTGTAGCGGTGGGTGACGGGCAGATTCGCGGACGGGTCAGCCACGTCGGAGTGTTGTGAATCCCTGTGACGTCGTAGATCCACCTTGCGCTGGAAAGCTTTGTCGCAAAGACCACACGAAAACGGTTTGTAGCCCGTATGCTTCCTCATGTGAGTGATGAGATTCGAACTCTGACTGAAAGCTTTCGAGCACACCACGCATTTGTGAGGTTTTTCACCTGCAACAAAAACACGTATGAAAATAATATGTTAATAATTTATTTAACTTATCCTGAGTTTACCCCTGATTTATTATTTTAACCCGATGATTGTTTGTTTGTTTGCTTGAACGCGCTAATCTCAGGAACTACTCTTCCGATTTGAAAAATTCTTTCAGTGTAAGATAGCCCATTTATCGAGGATGGCTTAAGGCTATATAACACGCTAAGATGAATAGAAGAAGGTGGGTTATATTACAACCGCGCGAAGGCGGGGCGGGCTGCTAGTACTTAATATGTTGATATCATGATCCTAATACCAATTGTAAAAAGGTGCATTTTTTATTGAAATTGTCACAGTGATTTTTCTGAAAAATGTGAATTGGTCTGTATTCTGTAGCGAGTATTCGAGTTTTGTCAAACCGAATATAATGAGTTGGTTTGTCCGCTATGTGATCACAGACTGCAGACCTCCCTCATCTACGGTGTTTGACATCAGCAATATGTCCTTTAATTCTGGTGGAAACAGCTCTCTTTGCTTGGCCTATTTATGAGAATCCACAATTACAATCGAGTTTATAAATACCGGAATTTTGTTTGGGAATGCTTCTTTTTTTATTATGTAAAAATAACACAATTATTATTAAAACGTGATCATTAGGTATAGTTAGTATAGGTAGTCATTTTTACAGAACATGTGTGTCACTGTATGCCTCTACGACGACAAATGACAAAAATTCAGTAAAGAACTATGTACGATGAACCCTTTATGCTTAAATTAGTCAATTTATAGGTTATTGATTAACATAAGCATTTCATTGATAGAGGATATTATATATATTTAATAACAGCTCAGTTATATTAAATAAATTGAGTCACTAATGAATAAGTCAATAATTAGCTACTAAGTATATGCTATACCAGCATGTGCTGCCTACATGTAACAATTACAAGTTATAAAAAGTAATTAATTAAATCCAATCAGCGAAGCAACATGGCTAGTTACATAACTGCGTGTAATATAGACTAAGATTACCATCAGAGTATCTACATAAACGTTTCAGTATAAGCATAGTATACAGTACAACACCATATGAATCAGTCTGAGAACCATTGATGAGTAAAACGAAAAATATAAATGTCATTTTATACATAGAACAGGATTTAAGTTGACTTTTTACTTTTTGTCTGCGGTGATCGCACGTGAAGGTCTGTGAAGGCTGTCGGCTAATTGCAGACCGGGCCGCATTTTGGAATATTGATGATGAGCCATTTATCGGGAGGACGAGCGCCTTGTAAGGTTACTGTAAATTGTGTAAATCATTCGGAACTGTGGGACGTGACGAGATGTCGCAGCCAATACAAATATGTCCGCCACATTTTTTAGGCGTTTAATTCGTCCCGTTGAGGTTGCTTGTAGTTGAATCGTTGGAAAAAACACGTGTCTTGCCTATTTCGTCTACGGCAATTCGGTTTCTTTTTATTTTAAATCTCGTTATTATCTCTCGACTATTAAACTACGCAGTAATAATATATGTATGGATTGGTTTATTTTCTCAATAAGTACAAAACAACTTAAAGACAAGTTTTGAAATGGTATTTTAATAAATTTTAGATTATATGAGATTATTTTAATACATTATATTTACCAAATTTCTGGTCATTTTAAAATTTACCTATAGGTTTAGTTTAGTGTTTATTGTTAGATTTAGGTCAAATTAATCACAAAATGTTTAGGAGGTAGAGCCACTTAAAAGTAGAACAACGGAAATATTTTCGACCTTGAGTTTTAAAAGATTGCCAGAAGAAATTAGAAAAATTGGCATTGCTTTATTTACATGATTTACATAAAAAATATGTAAGTACTTAAATTATATAATCTACTTTTGATATAAAATGTAGCATTTTCAAACTAAGTTCAATGGCATTTTTCAAACGGCACCTTTGATATAAATAATTATTTTACGTTTTAAAAAGATTTCTCTTTCATTAACATTTGGACTGACATCTGTGCTCATAAAAGTGGGGCGCAAAGGTAAATCTGTATCAATAAAACCGTCATCAAGTACCCAAAGCGGGCATCAGCTAAATCATATAAATAATGGTGAATTCAGACAAGAAGATGTAGGCTCTGACGCTGGCAATCGACTCCGGTACGACGGGTGTTTTTTGCTCATTGGAAATTCATTATCGTTGTGAACCGGCTGCGATTTTCCGTCGAAAAGGTAATTGTACGGTGTTTAAATTTTTAATCTGAGACATCGTGACATGCAATCTGTTATTTCGTTATTGGTATAATTTATATGAACACACGTCTGTGAGATCTAGCCAATGCAATGGCGAGATTATTGTAGCACCGAATTGTAGAGAATTAAAAATACAATATTCTTTAAGTTTAGAAATTAGTTCGTAACATCGCTTTATTTATTATTCATGGCGCCTGCCTATTGTATTATGTCAGCATTTAGATTTACGATTCCACGCTACAAAGTGACAAACTCTAATTAGAGAGATTACCTATTTTACGTAACACGTAACTACTCTTAACCTATCATTTTGTATTGTAACTTAGTTTGTTTGACATGATTGTAGATCGTTTTATTATGTAGCATCGATGTTATTTAAACGGTATAAAGTTAGTAAGTAAAAGTTACAAAAACGTGCTTTGATACGTGTATAATATGTACAAAATATTCATATAATTCGAATTCGATAGTTGAAAATTTCAAATCACTTTTATAATAACACATATATGGTGCATTTAGCGATAAAATCTACGTGTGATCATAAACAGTAGGTTATCGTGGGTCGGCACATGAATAGATAATGTGGTGTCCAGGAAAAAGTTATGTGCTACCGTCGAATATCTCTGATAATTTAATTTTTCTTTTCTTCCGGCACAGAAGAAAAGAAAAATTAAAAATCGCTACGCTTGCCATATTAATCGCAGTAGTTAGTTCGATCGTAAGACGCTGCTGCCCATCCATGCTGGCGTTATTGCATTTACTACCACCCTATTCGAATCATTCGGTGAGGACGTCACGTCTCTACGCTTTCAATCTTAATACGATCTTACATTTTTTATTTAAGGAAGATGGCAAACAGGCATACATCTCACATTGATGTTAAGTGATGACTGAAGCCTATAGACGTGTATATATAAAAACCTAAGGTAATGTCTTTGTGATAGTTATTACAAGGTCATACATTTCCATTTAACCGGAACACGATAGTGCCGAACTGTACCATTTAGCGGCAGAGAGGTAAATGCGGTGGTGCCTTAAGCCCTCGCGCTCCGACACTTCTCTACCACAACTCTACCACCAGTAAAACCAATCTAACCTCCTCTCATCTTACTCCAGCCAAAGCCAATCTAATCTCTAGGCGTTATATATTTTAGTTCATGTTGGGCACATGATTAGACTTACATATTTATCTAATACCTTTAAACGAGCAATTCTTGTATATATATATATAGAATCAAGATCTCGGAAACGGCTCCAACGATTTTCTTGAAACTTACAGATTAGGGGTTTTTCGGGACAAGAAATCGATTTATTTAGGTTCCAGGTCCAAGAAAAGCTCGGTTCCAAGTTAATAATAAATTTTCTTCATAACCGACGACTAACGCCATCTATTGATGAATAGAAGAAACATTAGTCTCTAGTTTTTCTGGTGGTAGAGCTCCAGTGACGGAGCTCGTGGGCGTAGGCACCACCGCATTACCTAATATACTTGCCGCTAAATGGTAGTGTTCAACACTATCGTGTTCCGGTCAGGTGGTAATGTACGGCCCTGTAATTTCCGGCACAGAGGCATAAGACCTTAGGCCTCAGGAGTGGTAACGCATCTGCATTTTGACCTTGGTCTTTGTGTGGGTGTCTATAGGCTGCAGTCATCACTTAACATCAATGTGAACTGCATGCTTGTTTACCACGTCCATTACATAAAAAAAAAAAAAAAAAAACAGAGCGAAGCTCGGTCAACCGGTACTATTATTTAAATTGTTTCGTTAGTCTAGTTATGCAAGTGCTATATGATCTGTTTTTAATAACAAACATGATTAAGAGTATAAAAAGCTATAAATAGTTATAATAGTACCTACATCGATCGTAGTCTACAAACTTACCCGTGTGAATGTAGGTGTGTTTCTTCATATCAGACTTCTGATGGAACCTTTTTCCGCAATACTGGCACGGGTACGGCCTGGTGTCGGAGTGGATGAGGAGGTGCGTGGACAGGGTACTGGAACGCTTGAAGCACTTGCCACATTGCTTGCACTGCTCAACAAACATACAGATTGATAAGACGTTGCTCTCTGAAGAAGCAGATGAATCCTATATGGTCCAAGAACAATTAGAAATCAACTGTTATATTTTTCTGGCGGCCTGAGAGTAGTTACTAACGTGTTTTTATGTAACGAATGTGGCAAACAAGCATGTAGTTTACATAGATTATGTGATGACTACAGCCTATAGACATACTTACACAAAAACCAGAGATAAAAATGAAAGCGCTGATCCCCAAATGATTTTGTCTTGGTAGTATATTAATCAATCTTTAATATTCAATTTTTATTAGTGTGTGACTTAACTGTGGCTTGGCACTTCAGCTTATTTTTATTAAAATTAATATTGACTGTCATTTCGCTATATCGACATTTAAAGAAAATAGATTAACTCTTATGTTACGACAATACCTACTACTGAAGGCAAATCAGTCAGCTGCGGGCAACCACCACTAAAATTTCACGATAATTAATGAAAATACTAATCATATTGGGGAAAAAAAATTAAGACACAAATAATTTTAAAACACAAGATACTCGTACAGCCACTAACAAACAGTCTATTTATAAGTAAAACAACAATAATTTGGTTTTTCAAACGATTACCTACTGTTTCTTAAGAAATATAGGGTGTTGTATAAGTTACAATAATGAAAAGTGTTTCGTGATTTTTTTTTATGTCAAAGTTGACAAGCAAACGGTCCACCTGATGGAAAGTAGTCACCGTCGCCTATGAACATTTGCAACTCCAGGGGAGTCGCCAACGCGCTGCCAGCCCTGAAGGACTCTTTTGACGCCATTTTTGAAGAACCCCATATTGTAGCACCGAGGGAACACCTCAGAGGGATAGGAAATACCTATTATTCAATTTTAATCCGGCACACTTGGAACGCTGCAGAATATACTCAGTTTAAATTAATGTCGTATGTTATTTAATATTGTCCACTCTTTAAATCGATGGACTCAATTAACGATGACGGTTCCGTAAAAAGTTTTTTTTTCAGTGGAGAAGTTCAAAGTTTGTTTGTTTGGAAATACTAAGATATCTTATATCGCCCGACGACGTGGTCAATGGCATTGGACTTGACAGATTAGCAATGGCAATCGCTGGATGAGAGCGACCCGTTTGTTGTGGTAATTTTTGAGCTTTTTGTCCAGTAGTCGATGTCTTATCCTCTGAAATTATGATGACGCTATATAATAGGTATATAAATATTTTCGTTTTTTTTGATCGTCGAAGCTAATTTTGATGTGCTTTACTGAAAGAACTCTTTACAGAGGTGATGTTGTTAATTGGGACTATCGATAAGCCGTGAGTAACAGCGCCGAACGCGACGTGGAGTCAATTTTAAAAATATTGTCGCCAGCAACATATGACAATTGTTTCTTATTGTTCTTGGATCATATAGGGTCCATCTGCTGCCTCAGGAATGAATGTTTTTAAATTGATTCCTTTGACGAAGTTGCATGCTCAAGATACCTAGTAAAATATTTACATGTTCGTAACAAATTATATTGTAAAACTGAGTGTAAAAAGCAAATAGTTCACAGTAATTCAACTATGTGTTTATGTTAGTTGGAAAATATTTAATTGCTTGGCCTATTGATTTTATTTTTCTTAAACAATTCAAAACAAATGATACGCGATAAAAGCAACCGACTACCATTGTAGAATAGTTTCAAATTCGCTTGTCCAAACACAAAACTACTTACTTGTCCGTTTGTACGTATAATTAGATGGCTATTGTGGTTGACAGCGTCCATCAGGATTCTAGGCAGCCAGTAATAAAGTAATAACAGGGCAATTCGAACCCTTTCTACACATTTCCTTGATTTTTTTGAGACTCACGAGTGATATATTTTTCCGTACCAGTAATTAACCCGTACATTTTCAAAGTATATATTACACCAACATGAATTTTAAATTACTGTCAAATTATGGATAAATAACTTTTGAAGATACTTGTGTCCTATTTCCGTATTTTTAAATATAAGTGTGCTTTTAAACTAAGAAATAAGTAGATACTTTGATCCAACAAAAACTCCCCGCGAGCGCTGCGACCGAGCGGACGTGTTTCACTCGGCCGCACGGAGCGGTGTAGTCGCAGGCGCTGTCCCGATGTGCTAGTTCGTTCCATTGCAAAGTACGTACCATTGCAAAAGAACCCGTATGCCTTGGAATTACAGTCGTTTTTCGAGTGCAGTGCAACCAAGGCACAACAAGTGAAAGTCGTGAAACCACCCGCTTCCCCGCGTAGAAGCCCCTCCTCCCCTGCTCCCCGGCGCGGCGAAAGCCCCGGGGCCACGTGAGTGTGTGTGTGCTCCGCGGAAAGTGTTCGAGATAGGACTCACAATTGCGACAGGACGCTAGTTGGTTACGGGAGTTCCGGGATGCGACTCTGCCCTGGTGTAAATTAGTAATTTACATCAGTCAGTACCACCGACCCGGGACTTGGACCCATATGTGTGTTACCCAGTGATGTTAAAGTGAGTCATGAGCGACCCATTGAAACCGCGCGCTGTTGGCTCGGGACGGCGATCTCGTATCCCCGCCCGCCAAATTCTCGCCCGCGATATACTCACCGGCCAGATCACCGCCGTTGGCGACGACCTGAGACCGCTGCCCTCACCAACGCCTGCAGTTGAGCTTGCTCCTGCGGGCCCCTCCGACCTTCACTCCGAACTGACTGAGGCGGGTCGCGCCTCGCCGGCGCCGGCCCATCCCGCGGAGGCTGCAACTTTGACTGTAGCCAGCGGTGATAGTGCCAAACGACGCCGAAGCGAGGCGAACTCGTCAGCCAGCAGCAGCGGCTCGGCAGCCCAGGAAGATAAGCGCCCTAGGCACCGAGTCCACTCAACCACCTCATCAGGGAGTTACGAAACGTCCGCTGACCAGGCCGAGGAGGTCGACGCGTGCCGCGATAGCTCGCGTCCCTCTCAGGAATCACCATCGCCAAGCCCATCGACGTCATATGCGGGACTCGAGTCTCCACGCCGACCGCCAGCAGACGTTGAGATGTGCCCCACCGAGGAAGGAGGGACGCCTCCCACAACCTCAACGCCAGTGCCGCACATACCTATACCTACACTACCGGCGTCATCATATGCTGCAATGGCTGCGGCTCCCCCCAGCCCTCAGCAGCGCCAGGAGGCGCCAATAGGTACTGCAACACAGCATAATAAAGCGTACCCACCGTTAATCGCCAATAAATTACCTAACTGGCCGCGACATATGGCGGCAATCGCGGGTAAGTTGGGTCACACCCCGAATGCAAGAACATTCGGTAAGGGGGTCCGGTTCATACCGACCTCGGCAGAAGAGTACCGAACAATACAAGCCTACCTTACAGCAGCTTCGGCCTCCGACGAATCCATCGAATGGTACTGCTATTCCCAAGAGGCTGACATACCTACCAAGATATGCCTGCGTGGCCTGCCAATAGACACTCCAACTGAAGACATCCTGGCCGCCCTTCAGGCCAAGGGCTTTGACGCCCAATCGGCGCGCCCACTGGAGGGCAAAAAAGATAGGCCATGCCTATCATTTTTCGTGCAACTTGGCCACCTGAACCAGGATGAATTAGCCAGGCTGTACAGAATCGATTCCCTGCTATATATGAAAGGAATCACCATCCGCGCATGGAGGGGCCGTATAGGGCCCTCCCAATGTCACCGCTGCCAGGCGCTCGGGCACGCATCGGCCAACTGTCATCGACCAATGAGGTGTGTGCGATGCGCCGGCAGCCACCCAGTGGCGGAGTGCGTGGTCCCGCGGGATCAACCGCACTGCGCAAATTGCGATGGGCCACATGCCGCAAGCGACCGGAGGTGCCCGGTATTTGTTAAGGAGGCGAGGAGGCGCAATGAGCGCATCCCCCCGCCCCTCCCGGGTGCTCCGGCGTCCTTCCCGCCCCAGGCGCAGGCAGCGCCGGGGCCTATCCAGCCACAAGCACAAGTCGGGCCGGAGTCCATTTTGTCCCAGGAGCAACTGGCGCCGACGCCCTTCCAATGCCAGGTGCGAACGGTGCCGGGGCCCAACCAGCCCCAGGCGCAAACCGCGCCATGGACCAAGGCGCGCGTGGTGTCAGGGCCCTCATTGGCTCAGGCACAAACCGTGCCGGAGCTTATTTTACCCCAGGAGCAACTGACGCCGACGACCTCCCAACTGCAGGCGCGTGTGGTGCCGGGGCCCATCCGGCCCCAGGCGCAAACCGTGCTATGGCCGTCTCTGCCCCAGGCGCGCGTGATGCCGGGGCCCATATTGCCCCAGGTTCTAAGCGTGCCGGGACCGAGCCACCAACTACCACCACAACATCAACAACGTGCACCACCAACCTGGCCGGAACACAACGCGCCGAGGAATAAGAAAACGAAGTCACGCGCCGCTCGTCGTCAACGACAACGCGCGGCAATGGAGACCCCTCGAGCCGAGCCGTCCGAATACACATCCCGAGAAGGGCATATCCAAGCCACTACGTCTACCCAACCTATGGGGGCACCGGAACCCCCTACAACTGCAGTCCCCGTCCTAGTTCTCCCAACCCAAGTAACCCCCTTCGCCCCTGAGCCGCATGGACCGCTGCCGGTGCCGCGGCCGACCGCAGGGCCCGCATTCGCGCCTCCACCGACGTACTCAGGTCCTGATTTTCAGAGGGAGCCGTCAGTGTCCCAGATTTTAGGGATATTCATCAGTACTCTGACAGGGATACTGACGGCCTACAATGCGGGCCAGGACATAGTTCCTGCCCTTTTAAGGGGCCTGGCCGACCTTACGCAACTGCAAGCACCGTAACGGGTGCAAACACACCAAACACAAATAACACAAACATCCCAACTACTCATCATCACATACCACAACAGTACACACCTACACAACCACAGCTACACCTCCTGCGGCTACTTTACTGGAACCCGGGAGGGATTAAGGGCCATATCCGGGAATTGAGGGATCTCGCCCAGTCGCAGGACATCCATGTAGTCCTCCTGGGCGAGACGAAACTCCGTAGTGGCGAAGAGCTCCGTATACCTAACTACTTCGTGTACCGTCACGACGAGGTTTCGCCGCGGGGGGTGGCATACAGAGGTACTGCTGCCCTCGTGCGTCGTGACGTCGTGCACGACGAGCTGGGTATTTTGCCGTTCGTGTCAGTGCGCTCCAAGGGAGTGTGCGTCAACGCGGACGGCACGGAGCTCAACATATTCGCCGCATATCGACCTCCGGGTGGGAGTGTCGATGTCCGGGACGTCCAAACTCTCCTCGGTGATGGGCCGACCATTGTGGCGGGAGATCTTAACGCCAAGCACCCCACTTGGGGGTCAAGGGTGATCTCCCCGCCTGGTCGAATTATCTTTGAGGACAGCCAGGTTGGTGGGTACAGCGTGATAGGGCCCGATGCGCCATCGCATGTACCTACCAACCCTGATCATCAGCCGGACGTACTGGACATCGTCATTCACAAACACCTACCATGGCCGGTCCACGTGGAGGTGCTGTACGACCTCGACGCGCAGCACCTCCCACTTTTGGTCACCCTGTCACTGACGAGCAGCTTCACCATCGCGCGCCCGCCGCGACGGCGCACCGACTGGCACGCTTTCGCGAGCACCATGAGTGAGGCCGAACCGCTGGGCACCCTGCAATCTCCAGAGGAGGTGGAGGCGGCCGCTAGTCGCCTCGCCTCAATCATCAAGGCCGCCAAGGAGGCGGCCACCACGACCTTACCGCCGAAGACATATCGCAGGGGTGCCCTACCCGCCTCACTCGAGTCCATGCGCCAGCGGAAGCGTGCGCTACGCCAGCTGTGGGCGCGCACCCGCTGCCCGTCGGTGAAAGGGGACCTCAACCGCCTAACTGAGCGCCTGAGCGCTGCCGTGAGTGCGTACCGCGGGTCGACGTGGGAAACCACGATCGACCGTGCGGGAGAGAGAGACACGAACCTCTACGCGCTCACGAGAGCGCTTACGCGTGAAGCCGCACCTATCTATCCGCTGCTCGATAGCAGCGGTAGACGGTGCTATAGGCCACAGGACCGCGCCGAAATTATGGCCAACCACCTGGAGGGGGTGTTTACCCCCAACCCCGCCAACGGCGCTGTCGCCGAGCACCTGGATGACTGCGAGCGCCGAGTGAGGGAATATCTGTCGGCCCCTGCCGCGCCGCTCCGGGGAGAGGACTTTATCTCCCCGTCCGAGCTTCGCAAAGCCGTCCTCCGACTACCCAGTCGGAGGGCCGCCGGGCCTGACGGAATCCCCATCGAGGCGCTCCGGCATCTACCGTGGAAGAGTTTAGTGTCTCTAGCCAAACTCTTCAACGGAGTGCTCCGGACTGGCCATTTTCCCACTGATTGGAAGCTGGGAAAGGTCATTGTCCTCCCGAAACCGGGCAAGGACCGTCGACTCCCGTCCAGCTATCGCCCTATAACGCTATTGTCGCATCTGGGCAAGCTGTTTGAGCGTCTCCTGCTGCGGAGGCTGAGACCGCTCCTCCCGATTAGGGAGGAGCAATTTGGCTTCCGCGCGGGACACTCTACCACGCTCCAGCTGACCCGGGTGCTACATCACCTTGCCGTGGAGGTCAACAGGGGCCACTACGCGGTCGGTGTTTTTCTAGACATAGAAAAAGCTTTCGACCGCGTGTGGCACGTTGGTCTCCTCGACAAAATAGCAGCCAACACACCATCCGGCATTTTTAGGGTGGTAGCTGACTTTCTCCAGGATCGGTGGTTCTACGTCACGGTGGAGGGTTGCGACTCGACCCAGCATCCAATCCGTGCCGGGGTACCACAAGGCAGCTGTCTGTCGCCGTGCCTTTATGCGGCGTACACAGACGACGTTCCCACCCTACGCGACCAACTGCGTGAAGGAGAGAGGGACGTCATGCTGTCCTTGTTTGCCGACGACAGCGCCTACATTGCGACATCGTCTCGGTTGCACTTAGCAATCACTAAAATGCAACACCTGCTGGACCTGCTGCCGGAGTGGCTGGACAAATGGCGGATGGCCGTCAACGTTGACAAGACGGCCGCATTCGTAACACGAGTCCGCCGCTGGCCGCAGCCGCTCCGTCTGCGAGGCCAGGACATAGCCTGGCAGCCTAAGGTTAAATACCTGGGGTGTAGCATCGACCGCGCGCTCCGCATGGTGCCCACTGTGAATCACGTGGTGCAGCAGGCGGCTGCGGCGCGATCGATGCTGCGCCCGGTATTGCAATCGAGGCTGCCTCTCCGGACCAAAATCCGGCTTTACAAAACCTATGTCCGCTCGAGGCTGACGTACGCTGCGCCTGCATGGTATGCTTTATGCTCCGCCGCGCAGCGACGTCGGCTTCAGGCTCAGCAGAACGTGTCTCTCCGGCTGATCACAGGAGCGGGGAGGTACGTGCGCAACGACGTCATCGCCCGGGACCTAGGGGTTGAGTCCGTGGAGGAATTTGTGGTCCGTCTAGCGCGTCGAATGTTCGACCGCGCGGACAATGGACCCCACGAACACCTCCGTGGATTCGCCCCTCTCCACAGCCGCCCGCCCGAGGGTCGTCCGTTGCCGCGCGAGATCCTCCCCCCTACATCGCCGGGCGCACGTCGAGTCGATGTCGCCCATCCCATCCCCCCTGTGGCCCCAATCCCCCGGATCACGGTGAGAGCCGCACAAACGCATACATACATAGACACACACATCCACATAGATACCCAACCTGACAGGCCCCACCCACCAGAATCATACTGGGCGGGTTCGAGCCCCCCCTACCGACCGGGATCATGCCCCGGTCGAGGACCGGAGTCGTCGTCAGAGTTCGCGGATGCGGCGCCCGGCTTAGGCCAAAGCGATGGCGCGGACGTGTGGCCCCTTACGATAGCTAATCTAAGTCTATTCAACCAGTTGTAAGCGGTGCGCGGGGGAATCACTGAGGGAAACAAAAGAATATACCCATTAAAAAAAAAAAACAAAAGAGCGGAAAAAAAAAGGAAAAAAAATAAAACAAAATAAAAAAAAAATGAAAAAAAAAATAATAAAAAAAAATAAAAAATAATATATTAATAAAAAAAAATTTAAAAAAAAAAAAGTATATGGCCTCCCTTAGTGAGTTACCCTGCGTACCAGTATCCCCTTCTATAGAACACGCCCCCGACGCTTCGGGGGCAGATAGGCCCGGGGAACGAGGACTTCCTCGACCCCCGAACCATCCCCTTCCTCTGTTTCGCTTCACGTGCGGAGGGAGGGATGATGATTATTCGTTCGTTCCAACAAAAATACGTGATGAGATTTAACGCTTACTTCGTTAGGACATTCCTTTCACAAGATATTAAACAAAACATTCCTACTTTAGATTTATTTGACCAGTTGTTAGTGGCATGGAGTAATTTCATTGTCCATGTCGAAATCATTTGCTTAAAACATGTACCTAAGACATTAAATGAGTATGTTTGAAACGAGAATAGTTTAAACAAAATTTTCATAACAAAGATTTTGTACTATCGAACATCGTACATTTCAATTGTTGAGTTCATGTATGATTAAAATAAAATGTAAATAAGTAGGTACCTATTTGTAAGTCGATACCTGTATAGGTAGGTACTACATATATGTATACTTATTTAGAAATAGAGTATTGTTTCTACGTTTTATTTACTGGTGGTAGGTTTTCAAAAGGGTGTAGGCACCTCCACATTACCTAATATATCTACTGCAAAATGGCAATGTTCAGTATTAATGTGATCCATTTATGGTTCTGTAGGTATAACAGAAGCAAAGTAACCTAAGCGTCAGGGATGGAACGCATCTGCATTTTACCTCAGGTTTTTGTTTAGGTAGATGTTTATAGTCAATATTCACTTACCATCAACATGGACATGAAAGTGGCAGTTATGCATGTTATGTGCCATTTTTATAAAAAAACTAAATAAGTAGGTACCTATCAATTATTATTTTTAAATAGAGTAGCGAAGGTAATACATAGGCATACGATTAGAGTAGGTACCTATATATTCCGTGAAGAATATTATATAAGTACCTACTCTAAACCACTGTAAGGGTAGACGTCATTGAACCCCATTTTCCATCTGTACAGTACAGTAACGTCACTCGTTATACGTTATTTTCACAAATAATGACGAATAAAATAAAAACACTATATAATAACGCTAAATTAATATCATAATTGAACGTGACTAGCCATAATAAGCACAGTTTTTTAAAGCAGAGAGGGAGGCCTGTGAAGTGATGAGCAAGAGGAATGAGTTGCGTGGCCATTATTCGGGTGGTTAGCCGTTAAGTATGTGGCGAATGTAATCCACGACACAAATCCGCGTAGCAGGGCGAATGACAGTTGGCCAGGCAGCTGCCTCGCCGTGCGTCTTACAAAAACGCTAGTTTTTTGGTCGTCTTTTTATAACGATGCACTCTCTTATAAACAACACAGGTGCTGGGGTATGACCGTCCACATATGGTTATCGGTTTATGCCGCGCACAGAGGTGATTTTTTACGATAGTCCGATATTAAAAACTGAGATGTAGGCATTTTATAAACGTTAACTGTTCTCTGTGTGTCGTCTGGGTCGTATAATTACGTACGTGTTCAAATGCTTCTCCTTAATCAATCGTACTAGTCTGTAAGTCTGAGCTCGATTAGATTTTTTGTAAATTAAGTGAGCTATTCCACATTTTTAACCGACTTCAAAAAAAGGAGGAGGTTTTCAATTCGTCCGGAACTTTTTTTTTTTGCCAATAAATTACTATTACAATCTAAAGGTAGATTGCAATTCAAATATAGCGTTTTTCTGTAGCTAGAGGTAGGTTTAGAATCTCGTTAGATTCATAAGATGTTGATTTTTAGCCAGTCATGTGCAAAAAAAGGTCCCTATCTCGAATAATTGGCCAAAATCGAATAAACCAAAATATGAGAAATTAAAATTAAAGTAAGTGTAAGTACTAAACGAAAACTTAGAACTGCAGTCCGTCCATCTGCCTGCCAGTTTTATATCTCTTGAATTAAAATAAATACTTCTTTTGATACTTTTGCGACACATAACTAAGACTTACTAATAGTAATAAAAATATCATTTTACGCGGTTCCGACTCGACGTAGCCATTTTTATATCCTCGATCTCAATCAAAAAGTGGTGAACATTTCAATACAGTTATATAATAAACACAAAAAATGTGTTAACACGAAAATAATGAAAGATAAAGAGCGAACGCAATATTTAATGTTTGTAGTCCGGTAGTAGTAATTAAGTCGGTGCGAGCGCGCGTGCCAGCCACGCGCCATATTTTCCGCTACTTGCCACATCCGCGCGTAAGTAGCCTGTAAAAGCTCTAATTGCATAAAAAAAACATCAAGCTTGTCGTCGCTCATAATAGAGTGAATTTATTATTAAGTATAATACAAATTATCTTGTGAGTTATTTACGCCAGTTACATTTTCGTCCATGTAACAGGTGGCGAGCCTATTGACATTTCCGGGCATATTACCAAACTCCATGGGTCCCAATAGCACCAAACGTACATAATACCTAATGCATCTTTATCTCTGATTGTCCACGACCCGGGTTTCGAACCCAGAACCTCAGCAATGAGAGCCAGTTACCACTAGGCTACCGAAGCAGTTTAATAAATTTTATATATTTGTGTTGCTTAAATTATTCGATTTAGAAACGAGACGATCACATAACAAAATTCTTCGAGTTTTGCAATTATCTATATACTAAGTAATTATTGTCCAATTATAAACCACCGCAGCGACGTGGTATTAAAAGAAGGTATTTTGATTAAAACCGATGAGGATTTTTATAATGACGCCGTGTAAAAAACGAAAAGTATAAAAATGGCCAGAAGACGAGCAGCAGTCGAGCGCCGCGTGCGGGGGACGCGCGACTCGTTTCGATACAAGAGTACTTATTAAGACAAGCGCAGTTTTTGCTATTTCATTTGTAAAAAAGGCTAAAACGCATACTGGTTTGCTATTTAAAACCAATTCGAACGGAAATTGTACAGTTATCCCGATCTTGTTAAAGGATGTCGCGTTTCACTAGCCATTACACTGTGGATTTTTAAACGCAAACCAAAGAATGTTGGTTTAACTATTTTATTTGTGTGATTGCGGTCTTGTGGTCGCAATCACGATACTTAAGCCTGAGGTCCCAGGTCCGATTTTCAGATCGGGAAAGTTGTTATTGGGTTTTTTCTGTACATACCTAGTAGCCCAGAGTTTGATACTCGTATTTAGGAGAGCACATAAAACCGCCGATCCTACGCCCGATCTCTCACCCGTCTTGTCGGAGTGCCCTTCCACTGGGCTGCCAGAATGAGGGAATAGGGACAGCACCTGTGTTTGTTCATACACTTGTACACATCATTATTTTGGGGAATTGACTATTCTCCGTTGAGATAGGCAACCGTGACCGGAATTCGGTCTAGAGGATATTATTAATTTTGTGTGAGTTGACTTACTTGAAAAGATTTCTCGTTTCTATTCTCATTTTTTAGTAGAAGCGAAAAGCTGACGTCGGTTGGCGGCGGCGGCGGCGGGGGTGGGAATGTTTGGTAGGCGGGAGCGGATGGACATCGACGGGGCTCCGCGCTCGAAGACCGCTCCGCATCAGGGCTGCTCCGGCATCGTTTCACCAGCTCAAGCGGAGTCTCCGCATCGTCTCTTCCATCCCACTTCGAACTCGGTGATTCTACCTCTGTATCTATTTGTTCACGCTCGCATGCGCTTCCCGGAGACCATATCTGGCGATTCTTTGTAGATAAATTCAGGGGCAGTTCCTCTTCGTCATCTACGAAAAAATAAACACCTATCAAATATGTCTACATCCGTCAGGTCAAAGCGGACGTCTGCTGAATGACTTAATCTGTACAGGTGTGCTAGTGTTTACTAAACTTACGTCAGTGTCTGGAGATATCCGAGAATTCGTAGTGCAATTGCGTTGCGTGAAGTATTTAAAAGTCATTAAAATCTCGAGACCGAAGAAGTATCTTCCATGATACTAAGTCTAGCACCTGTTTAAATATACTTAACTGCCACCAAATCTGTTTCAATTCGAGATATACCTAGATGAAAAAACGGTATAAAATACCTAGTAATCAAATGTAGTAAGTACCTACATAAACAGTTTTAACAAAATCAAGTAATTTTGAATCTAGGTCCTCTTCGTTTGTTATCACTGACACGCGGTCGTAACCGGTACGAAAGTGGATAAGGAGTCATTTGAATACTTAAAGAATTTGAAAAACAACGATGACGCTCGTATTGTAGCTGTCTACAATACAATGTGCATTTAGATTTCCTTGGCGAGTTGAAAACACGTAAGTTGGCTCCATTTGTGGAGGTAAACGACATGTAAACGACGACATATCGGCGGTTCGAGTTATTAATCGGTGAGCAACACTGATAGCTATTCTAATTAGGAGTTTCTGAAGAAGTCGCAAAAAGAGGCCGAGGTGAACACAAGTTTTATGTTTATGAAATATCCGTGCGAGAGGCCTGAAAATTATACAATCACTAATACGACTCGTGTAACATTTATGTACCTACCTATATGTCGGTTAAAATTAACATAAGAAAATCTAAGTATTTATGTACAACCATAGTACCTACCTACTAAATAATATCGAAGTAAGAATGCTAAATTATCAAAAGCGTCCAGAAAAAAAACAACGTGTTCGCTGTTTTATAATTTAATTAAAAAAACACGATTTTTCGACGATTTGTTTTGTTACTAATATTAATTATTTAAAGTACTATGACGAATATGGGTGTAGCGTCCACTACATTAAGGCGCCAACTAGTGGAATACAATGAAACCTTACAGTACTTGTCTAGTACGTAAGATGGCGTGCAGTCAAATTACATCGCACATAGGAAGATTTCTCAAGAGTTGGCATATATACAACTTCCCAACGTTAACCGTTGGGCCGCGGCCCGCCAGGCGCTACCACCTCGCCTGGTCGGAGGATCCTCCCTTTTCGCCGGAGGAACACTTCCACCCGTTCCTCCACATGGGGTAGATACCTTCAAAACACTTTTGTAAATAATCAGTAATCGGAAGTGGATCTAGAGGGTTTAGGAACCACCTTCCAAATTATCCAAATCCAGTCCAATCTATACAAATCTTACTTGGTTCTTGTATTTTATTTTTAAACCAAAAGCTGACAATCAATCAGAGACGCCACCAGATGCAAAGTGGTCATCGTCCTCAATGAACATTTGTAAGACCATGGAATGGAAGTTGCCAGAGCTATGAATAAGTCTTTTCACGCTTGTTTTGAGGGACCCCATATTGTACCGCTGACAGGTACATATGAAAAGGAAATTTGTTCTTTCGCACTTCTGGGTAAGAAAGAACGCTCGGAATCGGACTGTTGAGAAATGGAGTGCTGCTCTCTCTTCGACTGCTGGTGCGGTGTAGAAAAGAGACTTAGTCATCAAAATATTTGCCCTTAGTTGGATCAATCTTCTCCCAAACAAAACTTCCTCCATTATATACTAAGTAGTAGTAAGTATTATATAGTAGTAATAATTTTTAGAGAATACTAAGGATTAAACTTACCATCTCTAGGTGGTGTGTGGCGAGCATGGTCAAGCGATGGTAGTGGGTAGTGCGGTGATGCTCGTGGCATGAGAAGGGGCCACACTCCCGCACCGCCGTACAGTGCTCCCAGGCCACTGCAGTACATCAGTGCCCCAAGCTCTGTATAAAATTATATCTTTCATCGTTCATACTTTTGTTTAAGAAAATATTGATTAAGCTTTATTTTTGCTACAGGTAGATAACGCCGGTATAATATGACGCAAACAATCTGAGGGTGAACTGAATATAAATTAGAATACTTTAAAAATATTTGTCCAATAAACATCGTTATAGGAGCACATTTTTTATATCAAATAAGATAGTTATATTACAGAGACCATTAATTCATTTAATTGTCCATAATTAAATGAAATGTTAATTAAGGAGGAAGGAAATCTTTTAGTTTGCCAATATTAAGCTAGTATTAGCTAAGTATGCTTACAGAAACACTTGATTTTAGAGCAGCTTAAATCTAAAGACGACAAATCTAATACGCACCTGTTGCTCTAGCGTACTGCTTAAGCGCTCTACCAGCTATTTCAATGTCTCCAAGCTGCAGTAGATCCAGGCGGTGGTTAGCAAGAGAGTCAGGGGAATGTGGAGGGGAGTGAGTAGAGGTCGGGGAATGAGGGGAGATGCTGCGCTCAGGGGATAGAAACCGCTGCGGCGGTGGTGACGACGGCTGGAATTGCTCCGCCAAACGCGAAAGCAGCACGTGGCGGGACATTCTGAAAAAAACATTATTTCTGTATATCTTCATAAGTGGGTGTAGTGGGTAACATAGAAAATTATCCGGGATGTGATTAAAAATTCGGAAATTTTTGAAACACGGCTGGTATGGCATGTACGAAAAAAGCTCAATTCCTTAAGAATTAAGAGCGCTAATTCTTGTTTAAAATCAGTATCTACAAGTCATGTTTATACACATGGTAATGTGTAGGCATAAATGTAGGTATTTATTTCTTATCTGTTTGTTTGTGTTCATTTGTGCGCGTACCGTGACTAATTTATTTGGTTTGAGCTTATTAAAAAAAAGGTAATTAGTATCTACATAGTATTTTCAAATTAGCATTATGTATGATTTCACATAATAAAAAAAATAAAAAAATAAAATAAAATAAAATACGCTTACACTCCATAACTCCTGCATAATGCTTAGAACAATATAGGAATATATACCTACTACTATGGAAAATATTCAAATTTGTATCTCATTTAAAAAGTTTAAAAGCTGTCACATTACAAAATCAGACCAGTGATGGCGCGAATTTTAAAAGTAAGTAATACTTTTTTAATTTCCAAAATTGCCATTCTTCTTATTAAAATGTGATAAATACTGTAGTACTTTGTAGATATAGATTACAGAAATATTTTTTATATAAGGTAATTTAACTTAATATGTAAACGTGATCAACACGGTATTTGTAGGTACAGTACCTACAACTAATAATGCACATCGAGCCTGCGAAAGAGACGATCGGCTCGTTTCGACATCGTAGAGCGTTATCTCTGCTACACACTGCTTACGTAAGCACTGACAGTCTGGTATTGGTCAAAACTTGATCAAAATGGTCGACAAACGACAAAAAGGTACGGTGCGAAAGAGATAACGCTCTACAGACCCGAAATAAGCCGAAGTATCCTTCTTAGGCTCGATGTGCAATATTTATTGTTGAGCACTACTATAATTTGCAAGTTGCATCTATATGAATATTCAGCTGTATACACTGTGTAGTTTGTGGCAGTTAAAAATGGTATAATAGCGCTGCTATGCTAGCCGTCATTATTGTAATTTTAGTATTACCACTAATGACAATTGGCGTTGTTACAGTGATAATAATTGTTATGACAAGAAAATTTATTTGCATTTTAAATTTTCTCTTTATACATCGATGCTAAAAAAGACAAGGTGTGAACCTATGTGAAGTTTGTAATCACTTCAAAGAAAGAAACAACTCCGGTTTGATGAAATACAAACTTGATAGATATTGAAATGAAAAGACCAATCCAAATTTAATAATCAACGAATCACCCTGTCGTAACATGACAAAACAATCAATGCCTACTTATTAGGTATATATATGTTTATTTTCAGTTATCAACTGAATTAAAATAGGTAAATTGGAAACTTCACCGATGTAGTAAGATTACTATTTTATAGATTTAGATTTGGGCTGGAACGCTACGCAATGGTGCCAAAAACATGAAAAGTAACGTTTCTTTCTATTACTTTTCAGGTTAATATTGTAGTATATATGTTTAACATTAATAATTATGCGTCATGTCTCCAAGACATCTTTTTATTTTTTAAACTTAAACGCTACGCAATTGTGGTAAAAAACATGAAAATTAACAGTTTCTTTCGATTACTTTGCAGCGAGCTTTTCGGGTTGGCGTTGTAGTTTAACCCCCTTATTCATAAACGTACATTAGATACGTTTTAGCTATAGAATGCTTTGTCTTTGTCAGTTGCATTGTCAAATGTGCAGGATAGAAAAAGACAAAGGAGAGATTAGCAACACTTTAGCTAAAATACGTTTATGAATACGGGGGAAATGCTTAACATACAATTACGTTGCATTACGGCACGGAACGCTTTTATTTGTTGTAATTAACGGAAGGAAAGTGATCCCACAAGGAACTAGGTACTCTTTATGATTCCTGAAGACTAAAGGCGAGATTCACAGACCACCGCACTACGACTTTACTTTGAGCAAAGTATGCTTTGAACTGTCAGTACAGTATGGGATTCGACAGTTCGAAGCGTAGGTACTTTGCTTGAAGGTTAGTCGTATTGCGGTCTGTGAATCGCACCATTAGAGTTCCAATACCTACGTCTACTTATTTTCAATTACATTTTATAAGTTGATTGACTATTATTTACAAAATCAGTCTATACTATCATAATATTTATATTATTTACATAAATTCATTATATATTTTATGTATGTATGTATCTTCACGCCAGGTCCCTAACGGGGTAGGCAGAGAGTGTAGAGCGCCAGATATCCCGGTTCTGACAAACCTCTCGTGCCTCGTCTACTTTCATCATTCTCTTCATACATGCACGCCGATTCCTAAGACTTTTCATCCCACCATCAGACAGAACTCGACCTATTTGGTCATGGTAGGTCAGTCTTGGTCTTCCTGGGCCTCTGCAATCATCCACATTCGCATTGTATATCTGTTTAGTCATTCGCTCATTCGACATTCTTTCTATATGCCCGAACCATCGGAGCATGCCTTTTTTCATTTTTACACCGATACTATCATTCACACAAAGCCTCTTTCTTACATCTTCATTACGAACGCGATCGGTAAGTGATACACCGCAGATCTTGCGCAATGATCTCATCTCGACCGCGTTCAACTTACTTTCATGCTCTTTCCTGCATACCCAGCTCTCGCTTCCATATAAAAGCGTTGGAGTAAGTACAGTATTATGTACAGCTAGTCGCGCCCGCTTGCTGAGATGTTTAGATTCTAGCAGCTTACCCAACGCTCCATTCACGCAATTCCCAGCAAGCACTCTTCTTTCTATGTCAGTGGTGTACCTACCATCCTTGCTAAAAGCACGTCCAAAATATACAATTTCATCCACCTGTTCTAACACTGCATCATCTACTACTACCCTTGCATTTGTTCTATGCTCATCTCTTTCAAATACTAATTACTTTAGTTTTATCCACATTCAATTGTAAGCCTTTCTATGGAGAAAGGCTCCATAGAAAGCCTTCATGGCTTTCTATGGAGCCTTTCTCCATAGAAAGTCACAGTCATGAAAGAGGATTGTATGGACAATCCTCTTTCATGACTGTGACTAGTGCTTGTAGCCCAGATGGTGTAGAGCTAACAATTACCGCATCATCTGCGTAAAGCAGACAGTTCACCACTAAGTCACCCATACGCACTCCCACATCCATCAACTTCACCCTCTGGAGGCATTTGTCCAGATATATGATAAACAGCCTAGACGAAAGTACGCAACCCTGTCTGACACCGATGTTAACATCAAACCAGGGTGACATGTTACCATCTACCCGCACACATGCTTTACAGCCCACATACGTGGACTGTATTGCACGGAGCAGACTGCCATCAATACCATACTCGGGCAAAATGTCCCACAGCTCCTTTCAATCCACAAAACCGCAGAAAACCTTCTGGCTCACAGCCAGATGCTTCTCTACGATGTTGCGGAGGGAGAAAACTTGATCCATACATCCTCTTCCAGTTCTGAAACCACCCTGTGCATCCTACAACAACCCGTCGGACTTCTCTTTCATTCTTCTTTCTAAGACTTTCCCATACACTTTAGCTGCCAAACTGATCAAACTGATCGCTCGATAGCTGGTGCAGTCCATACGTGAACCCTTGCCTTTATACAAAGGCACGATGACCGCACACCGCCAATCCTTTGGGATTCTTCCGGATCTCCAGCAAAGGTTGCACAACACCCAGAAAGAATCCCATAGGGCAGCACCACCATATTTGATCATTTCGGCAGAAACCTGATCAATACCCGCAGCCTTACCACATTATAAACTTCGTATCGCCCATACAATCTCATCTATTGTTATATCCTTACAAGCCGGCACCGTCAAGTCAGCAACTCCGGCGTCAGTGTTGTGAGCATAATCATACATTTCCCCATAATACTCGTTCCATCGTTTTAACACATCTTGCGTGTTCTCAAGAATGTCACCCATCTTAGATTTTATTCTATTCATTCCAGAAACTGGAGAAGAGCTTCTAGACTTTTTCACCTCCCTCCAATAACGTTTGATGTTAGTCTCAAAGCTCTTCGCCAGTCTCTCATCAGCTACCACTTTATCTCTCCCACGCTTTTCATTCACTAAAATCTTGGTGTCATTCTTGAGCCGACGGTAAATTTACCTCTTCTCATCTCTCATACCATTATTCATTTGCAAAGATGCTACATAATCCACCCCCGCTTTCTTCTTTTTTTCAACGGAGTCTTGCACCTCCTTGTCCCACCACGCATCCCCTTTCAAGGATTTACGTATCTTTGCATAACCACATACTTCTTTCGCAACTTCCACCATACTATCTTTCATAACTTGCCAACATTCATCCACGTTCAAGTCCGTAAGACAAACCTTGTCTAACTTTTCACGGACTTGACGTTCATACACTCTCCTTGCACTAATGTCTTGAACTTTTCACTCTTTATTCTTTCAAGTCCTCCGAAAGGCACACGGACACGCCAATGTCGCCACTTTTTGAACAGACCCCTAAACCGGCTTATTACCAAGTAGTGATCTGTATCAAGAGTGGGACCTCTGTAGGCTCTAGTGTCCATCAGGCTCTTCCGAAGACGACTATCAACCATGATCAAATCAATCATACATTTTTCGTTCCTCCCCCATGTATACGTGTGAATGTCCTTATGACGGAATTCTGTGTTAGACACAAGGAGACTTCGTTCCAAGTATAAGTCAAGTATCAGCTTACCAGCATCATTTACTCTTCTATCACCATATGGACCTAGAACGGCCTCGTATCCTGGCCGCCTGGTCCCGACCCATCCATTCAAATCACCACACAAAATTACCCTTTCATTAGCTTCGACCATATAGAGAACTTCCCTTGTAGATTCCCAAAACTTCTCCAGGTCTTGGGTCATCGCTGATCTTTCACTCCAGTAACTAAACGAGAGGACAGAAGGACGCCCACCCCCGCGCTGGCATGATCGCTCTGTTGCACACCTGCCCACAGAGCCATCGCGCCACCCGGGAGATCTTCGACCTCGCAGCCCTTTCGTTTAGTCTCTGTTACACACAAAACATCCAGGCGTCTCACACTCATTACGTTCGTCAACTCATTCATCTTCTCACAAATTCCACCTCTCACATTCCACGTGCCTATCTGGCACTCCCCACTCCTCGATCCGCCGTATCGGGCCCGGTGTGACAGGTGGCGGTCCCCATCGCCGCTTTGGCCGCTTTTCGTACGCGTCGCCTCGGGGGGACGCCCTAACCCGCACTGCGGTACGCCTTCGTGCCAGAATTGCAGCCCTAAAGGACTGGCAGGGATCGCGACGTGCACGCTTCTAGCATGACCCCATATGATTATATATATTTTAAATAATAATAAGTATGTAAGTAGGTACATTTTATCGTGATTTTTTCATCCATCCAAATACCTACCACCATTTAGCTGGCAGGAAGAAGAATAAGAGGCGGTGCTTGACTTTAACAAAATATTACACTTAAAGCTAAATATTTTGCAAACAGATCGTTTAATCGAAAACTTGTATTGTCAAACCAAACCACCAATATTTTTAAAGACCTATCCAAAGACCCCATGTTAAGGGAGACGGAGAGGCGGACGGACGGACGGACTGAAGGACCTGGCGAAACTATAAGGGTTCCTTGTAGGTTATTAGGTTAGGCCACTAAAAAGAGCAGTGAACAACGTAGATACTTATCAACATAGCTCAGCGAAAGACTTAAGTTTCCATCTTTCATATGGTCATTTGGTTTATGCTAGATTCGACCCATTGTCCGCCTATACCACAACAGTGTGCTGGTGTGAACGTGTTGATAGAAGCAGATAGGTACCATATGGGTACGCCACTAAACGGGGTCCTGCACGGAATCAAAACGGTATGTGGTATAATGTGGCTGTGTACAAACGCCACATTATCTCGACTACTAACAAGTATATCGAGATAAATGATAAGAAAAGGGTGCTTACAATTTTACCAAATGACAATTAAATTGACCTATATATTCGTTACATCGAGACCGCTCCGAGTGCAGCGTCGATAACTGGTGCAGCTGACTAAATACGCGGCGGGCACACTTACAAACACATTGTACGTGCAAGTGCATATATTTCGAGAATGCCGGAAAATTTATAAGTTTAATTTAAAAAGAATACATTTTAAGATCTTATTAGGGTTTTGTACCCAAGCCTAAAACTAGGTACCTATTGCATTTATCATAAACTCTATTAAACAACCATTCTTTCATTTATGATCGAAAATAACGGATATTACACTCGAATGCAAAATAAGACTTAATAAAAAACGCTTGGTGCATACCTAATTATACGCACTTAAATTTTTCTGCCTAATCACTTGAATAATTAAGACATTTAAGCTTAACTTAGTGTTGTCGGTAACGCGTCGGCATTTGTGGTCGATTAATTTATTAAATTCCGTAATAAATAACTATACCTAAGTTTATACACATTTTAGCTTCTATTATTTTTATAATAATAATAATGGCAACCCTTGATACATCCCACTGATGGGCACGAGTCTCTGCTCTTCTTGGGAGGAGGCCTGGAGATTACTCCACCACGCTGCTCCAATGCGGGTTGGTGGAGATAAGGGTTAGTGATCAACCCATTGTCGGACGTTTTCAAACCGCCCATAAGACCTTCGACAAGGTTTAACAACTGCTATCTATAGATAGCAACCGGCACCGACGGCACGGAAACGCGCATTTTAATTTGCCACTAGCGGTCACCCATCGCACTCCCGACCGCGCCCGTTTCGCTTAACCGAGTAGATCGCTTCCTATTTACACTAGTCGCTTTGTTTATTTTTCTATTATTTTTAATCCATGCTAATGTTAGAAATATGTGAGAATAAGTTTGTCTTTCACTACCAAACCGTTGTGCCGATTTATATACTTAGAACCCTGAAAAAGGGCATTCATTTGCGTACGTGCAGTTACGTACTTACGTTTTGTGCCAAAAACAAAACGCACGCGCTCGAAGTCTTGGGTAAAAGTTTATCATAATCTATAATTTTAACCCTTCGCGAAATCACGACTTTAAAATACATCCAAATTACTATATCAGTTTTTAATTTGGAACGTTATCTATAATTATAATAGTAATTTATATTCATCGAAAACGTTTACGTCATCACATTCTAACGTGACCATCACCATTAACGTCGATCTGCCTATTTGTTGACAGCTCTTGCCCTGATTAAGGCACCGCGCGCCCACCGTCGCCGCGGCCTGTTGACAGCGAATCGTATTAAAAGCTCAATCAAGCAAATGAAGAATCAGAATAATGGAAGTGAACGCCGCCTGCTGCGTACGCGCATTAATAATTCACAATATATAGCCGTTAAACAATGTTCATTAGACTAAAACGCATTAGACATTACTGCATCAACATCTAATCCACGATAAAGGATAGGTATCCATAGAAAATTAAATTGAGGAAACAGCTTTGGGTTTATCTTCATTACTCAATCAGTCGTCGAAATCATACACGTAGATTGTAATCCTTAGAAATGAATTGCTAAATTTTCTAATTATGGTTATGGAAACTTATTGAGGACAGGGGTGATAATATCTAATGATGCCACCTGTATCGTAGTCGTCGAATAGTGTTGATGTCGCCCAGATATTATCAAGGTTACAAGGGTCCAATTCGGATTTGATCGTTAAAAGTAGGTTACATTTTTATTAATTATGTTACGTTTTTAAATACCAAGGTCGAAAGATTTGGTGTGAATTTAATTTGGGCAATCGCGGAGTATTTTTTATGAGAGTGTCATTTTTATGATATTCCTGTTACCTACATATTAAGTAATTTAAAACAGGTAATTAATCTTAGTTATATTGTCTTGATATCTGGTTGTCGAATTCCATTAATATATTATATCTATCACCTGTCTTCCTACAGGGACGAAAAGACGTTGAATAAAAAGATTGAAGGCAAAAGAATTAGAATTACACTCAGGAAGAATGTGGCCGAAAAATGAGGGAGCTGATGTCAACTCTACAATGTAGAGATCGCATCTCGTCAATATACGTTTTGTTGGTAATATCAGTGTCGCATGTAGTAAAAACAGGTGAAAGCAATTGATACGGTTTATTATCCTTAATTGTATAACGAGTTTCATGATGCGAGGGTTGTGTGTCGCAATTTCTTGTTCCAATAGAGGAAGTCTATTAGTTCATGAGTAGTAATTACGGCGTGCGATATAGCCTCTCATTTTTTCCTTTCTTCGTGATCAGTGGGAACTCGTACAAATGACGACTTGAGAAATCAATCACAATATTCAATTATTACCTTTATAAATCGCTATTGATTTGTATGATCAATATTTATAATACGTCTGTAGTTGCAAAAGGGTAGTCCCCATTGCTAGGGATTATTGAAAGCTATAGCTCTCTACTGAGATAATAAGTAGGTATGTACATTCTGCTTTTTCGTGTAACGGCCTTTAAAAATCAGCGGTCAATATGAAGATATGCGTTGCCAAAGATCTAAGTTATTTTCTCTCAATGATAGAAATTACCGATCCATACATTGCTGATAACACGATATTGCTGAACACCACCGTTTGGCGACCGATAAAAGTAATACGGTGGGGCTAAGCGCTCGAGCACCGTCACTGCAAGTCTACCATCGGTAAACGTGAAAAGGACATTGCAATTATTATTTAAGCATGAAGTTCAGTTCATTTATTGATTAGCAAGTATATAGATACACTTATTGATTTGGTGCTGCAAGAAAAAATAAATGTTGGCATGGATTAATTGCTTTGCAGACAATAATTAAACCCATACCTTGTTGAAATGTCACATATTTTTGTATTGGGAACTGTTTCCGTATGTTAACACAGTCGATTAAATTGGAATAATGTATAGTGATTGGTGGTAGAGCTTCAGAGTAGACGTTAAAGCAACCTTCTTCCTATAATAGTTACAAAAACATTTTATTTTGTTTACAGATAGATAATCTTCCAACAAAATCAGATTTCAAGCAAAACTTTCAAATTTATATAATTTAGACACCAATTTGAGATGATGGTTATTTCCATTTATTTTTTTTAATTCGGTTTGTTTTTATTTTGATACACTATTAGAGCAATTATATAATTTTATTTTTTCACTTTTTCATTCTTCATGACGAATAGGTTTTCTTCGAAAGCAAATATTTTACTCAACATATGTGAGATTATGTATTGTTTTGAAACTCCGGGGAGGCAATTTTTCAGTAATATCGCGTAGAAGAAGCTAAAAGACACACACACTCTCTCAGAGATTGAGTGTGAGTCTACTTGGGCATTGAGACTTCTTTTTATATGGTGGAATATCCACTTGCCGCCAATGTGAACGGGTTGCGAATTTGCCACTTAATGGAATATATATAATCTTTTATACCTATATAAAAATCTATTGCTGTTCGTTAGTCTCGCTAAAACTCGAAAACGGGTGGACCGATTTGGCTAATTTTGGTTTTGAATGATTTTTGGAAGTCCAGGAAAAGTTAAAAAGGTAAGAAAATATGAAGATATTGAAGGGAAACACATTATTTAATTCTGAGGCAATACGAAGTTTGTCGGGTCAACTAGTTTTGTTTTAAAAATCTGGAACCTTTACCTAGTCGATGTGTAACTTTTGCCTTTTTTTAATGTCTATGGACGAAATTAATTACGAGGATACTTTGATAAATTATAGTTTTGGTTGATACATTGGTTAATAATTTATTTAACAAACTGATATAAACTATAGTAAAAATGATCTGATATGAATGATAATGAGCTGCGGACTGAGGCGTGCGGGCCGCGAGACGAGGCGCCGCGGCACGCGTCAGCATTGTCAGTGTAAAATTATATGGTTTTCGGTTCATTACCCGAACAGTACCCATGGGTGTAGGAAAGGGGGGGCTGGATGGGCCGGCGCACACCCCTGAATAGTCTGGTGCCCAGTCTATAATTTTTAATAATAATACATTTAAGGCTGAAAATAATGCCATTATCGCTATGCGGTGCCTCCCCCCCCCAGAAAAAGATACGTCCATGACAGTACGTATCTATTCAATATCGGCGTAAAGCCGTAAAATTAGTAGGTATATGGCCGTATATTTCTTAAAATGGAGAAACTAAAGAACGTGTAAATTTTCGAATACTTATTACAAAAAGTGTACGAAGTTTAAATTACTTGAACCTTCTGTATTCAAAGGCAATCCTTGAAACCACAAAGTATTCGAGACATCACCACAATTTCAAAGTCATCATTAAATCAAGATAAAAAATCAACCTAGGTACTACAATAGATAGCAGACATGACTACTAAAAATTGAATTTAATATAAGTATATTCCTTACGGTAAAATAAATACCTATGATAATTCAACCCGTGTCAAAAAACATGCCTAATTGTATTTCACAAATAAAACCTATTAACCGAATTCAAAAATGTTGGGATGTACTTATATATGTTTAGCATGTTTACCGATAGGTATCTCAGTCAATTGCAGTAGCATTTTAAATGTCTTTTTGTTAGACACTCCTGAGGTGGTCCCATACGCAGTTATGATCTAAAGATGGCATCCTAGGGAAATCAAGGGAAATCTAGAGTTCCAAATATTACAATTTACAAGTATAAATTAAAAGTAGGTACCTACTACCTACGTGCAATGTACTTTTGCATTTATTTATCACTTTTTAATTTTTCTATTATTTATTTTTTTAATATAGGTAGGTAGTCGATTTTTCGATTACAGTAAAATTAAGATAATCAAAACATGACTACATTCGTAATTATACGACTAAGATAGGTAACTACGTACCTTCACGCCTGTAATTCCCGAAGGGGTAGGCAGAGGTAAATGCATGCATTGAAGCATACATGCAAACACCCACGATTTCGTGTTGACCCATGTAACAGGTGGCGAGCCTGTTGCCATCTCCGGGTACATTACCAAACTCCGAGGTACTGGGAAACTTCCAGAAAATGGAAAAATCCCAATAAAACCAGAGATAAAGGATTTTAAACCGTTATCTCTGATAGTCCCCGACCCGGGAATCGAACCCAGGACCTCCAGCGTAGTAGTAGTGGCCTGCTACCACTAGGCTACTGGGGCAGTTTTTTTTGTATATTTTAAACAGAAAGATCTCTCTCTTTCTCTCTCTTTCTCAAAAGAAACACTATCTTGTCACAGATATGATGTAGCACTTAACGGTACGTAAAGGGACGTTAAATGCTACACCAAATTTCAAGATATGGATAATTTTTTTTTACAATTCCACGCTCCAACAAGTTTTAACCTAGAGAACATTCTGCCACTATATGGTTGTAATTCTCCGAAGGAGCAAGTATAAGTCTATACCTACATCACTTTAGTACTTTCCATTAGAATTCGATTTAAAGAGAAAAAAAACAAGGTACCTATTTACCATTAAAATATCGTTTGGGATTTTTCCATTATAATCTTCTCTAGTGGAAAAAACTCCAAAATATCTTTATATCCGCCCGGGAATCGAAGCTGGGCTCTCAGGTCTAACATAGGTAACTTGCTAGTTACAATGAAGCCACCAAGGTAGTCAATTAAATAATAAGTAGTTCAATTTATCTTCACATTTTTGGCAGGTTAAATATAGGTATGTAGGGCATGAAATAACAAGCAGCTAAAGTGATATCCCATCAGTCAAATACGCTATAATAAATGATTGAAATTAAAATAACTATATTGATGTGTCTGCCTTTTCTTTTAAATTAAATAGAGCTAAAAAAATTCAATATGATTATGGTCATCCATTTTGGGTCATTTATGAAAATCAACGAAGTCATATCGGTACCTACCTAATAGACAATAAACTACAAAAAAGGTAATAAAAATCTAAACACTAACATCGATAACTTGTATTACCTACTTCTGACGAAAACTTTTCTGTTGCTCGCTATCGCAAAATATCTACTTGCTTGTTCTTTAACTGCCTATAATAATATTCATAAATAGGTATAAAACGATTCTATTACATTGTCTATAAATAATATTAAATCAATTGAGGTATAAAACATTCAAAACACTACTACATGTTCTAATAATATCTACTAACAAAACTTACTTAAAATCGGGACACGTATGTATACCTACCTACTCTAAATTCGTCAATAGTAAATTAATTACTTACAAAAATATAATTATAAATCTTTTTTATTCATTACTGATAAATAATCACAATAGAGGATATCAATTCTGGCATTCAAATCATAACAAAATTAAAGAAAAATCGTGTAGGGCGGCAGACTTACCTTGGGCGGCAAAACTTAGCACTGCGAGACTTTTCACTTATTCACTATAGAAATCCACTGAAAATACTGTAAATCGTTATACTCAGGAATCAGTTCCGAATCTATACATTAAAATCATTGTTTTCAAAATGAAAATCAAAATTGTGATGGGGCTGGTATCGTCGGCCGCGAGCGCACGGAAGGCTGTGTGGGACCACAAGTGTGCCGACACACGATGTTTCGCGTTCGGCGCCCAGCACCTGACTGAAAGAGGCTCGCGCGCCCCGACCTACCCAACTTATCCACGATAACGTTCTTTTTTCAAAACTCTGCAACAAAAAAAGAGCAGGTCGGGTGGAGGCTGCGCAGTAAAGAAATGATTTGATGAAACGACCACTTGACAGGTGGCTCGAGTCGCATCCTCGCATACGCCAGCTAATTGTAGGGTTTACTCGAGCCGCGTATGCGGTGAATATACTGAAAAATTGCTTTTAACTATTAATGCCTTCAAATGAGCGGTCTCCGCTCGTGTGACATTAAAAATACCTTATTACATCGCAACAGTTATGTGTTGATAAGTCGCTGGGCTCTATTAGATAGCGCTTACTGAGTATTACATTACAGTCTCGCAAAGGATTATAATTGATTATAATTGATGGTTGTGGGTAATGTTTTGGATAATTAGTATTTCTGTAAGTTGAAAATCATTGTGAATATGGTGAAGTTTAGATTTCATATGAGCGCGCGCTCCGCCCACTGCCTGTCATTGGCCGCAGCGTAGCGTTGGGCGGAGCGTAGCTTAGATGTTGTATTAGAAACCTTTTTGCAAAATTAAATATTGTGTATGTATTTTGTTTATGTTTATTCATTTACATCGTTTTTATTTTAAATTGATATTGGTTACATCACAAGTCACGTGTGATATGTATTACAAATTAATTTTTCAGTATATAATTCACCAGCACTTATCAAATTAATCGTAGAAGAGTCTACGAGAACTTTGATGTTGTTATAATAAAAATTAGAAAAATACCTTACATCTGTTATTATAATATGGTACCTATTTACCTATATTTGTATAGTTATGGTTTTCCATTGGAGCTCTACCAAGAAAGAAGTGTTTGTAGCTGCGGGCTTCCTCTATCTACGCCTTTACGATCTAATCTCACTACGACCCTCTCTATAAGACCGCCACTCAACAACTTCTCCTTTGTATGCTATGTTGAGACTTCAACATAGCAGTACAGAGAGGAAATAGAAAAACGCGTAACTCCGAATTTTGCAGGTTACGTTAAATACCTAATTAATGACACAGATAATTTTTATTTTTAGCATGCATTAACATACCCGAATCAAAAATGTATCAAATGTTTTTCCGGAAATCGAACATTCTAAAGTTATTTATAGGATAATTAAGACCGGCCTCTACCGCGTTTTTAACAACCTCAAGGTCGCAGGCGTGTCTGCTGCTAAATAGTATCTAATAAATTTAAAATTTATTCCCATTAGTGCTAAATGAACATCACTGATATTAAAAATATTTTTTATGTCATGAAATGAAAGAGGTCTTCTGACCACTTCCGATACAATGAAATAGACATGCAGCTGGAGTTGCTGGTCAGTAATGCAGTAGGTACTGCAGTGTGGCGTCGGAACGAGAAGACCTCACCGCCTACTATAATTTTCTTCTTCTGGAAGAGAATTCTCCTGTTGAACTGTTCGACATGCTGCCACCGTCTCTTTTCCTACACCCGCCGAGGAGAGAAGTTCCACCATCACCGACTGTAAATTTTGGAACGAACATCCCTCTGAGGTGTTCCTTAGGTGCTATAATATGGGGTCCTTTAAAAATGGCGTCAAAAGAGTCCTTTAGGGCTAAGAGCCTCCCCAAGAGAGCGAGACTCTCCTGGTGTTGTAAATGTTCATAGGCGCTGGTGACTACTTTCCATCAGGTGGTCCGTTTGCTTCTCTGTCAACCTTCAGACATTAAAAAAAAACAATGCTAGCAAAAATGTGAATGTCCAGGCACAATGTCCGGACAACCCTCCCTTTTCGATGGAAGAACATTTTCAACCGTTGCTATACCTATGTACCTACAAAGTAAATGCGGGCCGCTAAGGCGTAGGGCCGACCCCACCACCCACTAGTTGAGGAGAATTCTTCGGTTAGTGCAGTCACTCAAACGGACAATATGGTGGTCATAGCTCTACTGCAGGCAGCAGCGTCTCGTGATACATATATTTTTTTATGTGATGGAAGTGGTAAACAAGCGTGCAGTTCACATTTATGTTAAATGATGACTGCAACCCCATACCCCCCATAGACACCCAGACAAAGACCAAGGTCAAAATGCAGCTGCGTTACCACTCCTGAGGCCTAAGGTGTTATGCCTCTGTGCCGGCAATTACAGGGCCGTACATTACCTCCGCTGCGATCGTCAATCCGCATGCCAAGCGTGGCTATTATGGCATAATTATCCTCCTTATGAGAACGTTTTAGTTCAGCAGTGCCGTCTTTCGGTTGAAATAGACGTCTACATAAAAACCAAAGAACCTGTGGCAATGCGTTGTCATTTTTGAGGACCAAGATTCTTCGTCAATGCGCCAATAAATATATTCAATAATGACCTTACCTATCTAAAACGATTATCCTAAATATTGTACACTGAAAGGTATTGTTGCAATGGAAGTATAGGTATTGTATTTTTCAAAAAACTTGTGCCTACACCTATGAAAAACAATAAATATTAACAATAAATATTAACAATAAATAAAAAATTAAACCTACTCAAAATCAATTTGGACGATGGTAGGTTCTATCTACTGTTTATTACATTAGACAGTAGTAGGTGGACAGGATGGACAAAGTAAGACGATAATAATTAATTAAAACGGAGTAGATATGGGTTCCAAGTAGGTACGTTTGCAAAAACATAGTTTAATCTCAAAACAGTTTTATATACAACATACATTTGCAGCGTCCGACTAGCCAACTAGCCATACAGTCGAGGTAGAGTTTGCCAGCCGGGCCCCAGCCTACTCGGCCCCACGGTCCTTGCGAAGCTTGCTGCAATCATCTGTCTTACGGCCAAATACTCAAACGTCACTTAAATCTAAGTGGGACTTAAAAGTCTACTGTCTTCATAAAACACGTTCAAACGATAGAAATAGCGCACAATTGAGTGTTGCTTAAAATTGAGTCACGTTTGAGTATTCGGCCATTAGGCTTCGTGATTCCGAGATCACTATCAAGTGTTAGGCCCTGTGTGGGTGAGGAGCTTCCGAGCCACTCGAGCCCTTCCGGTCCATTCGGTAATTACTAATATATAGGGTGGGAAGGGTTAAATTTATCCAACGCTATTTATGTGTTATGAAGCTGAAACCATTTAAATATCACAAAAATTTTAGTTAATCAATACGTTTTTTTTTGTTAAGCGTTCTACAGAAAGTGCACAACATACAATTAAAAAATAGCACTGTTCATAAACCTAGTAACAAACTTGTTACACATTAAAACACGCTTAAATAACAACGACTTTTTTCGACTGTGTTTATAGCATAGCTGTTGCCCACGGCTTCGCCCGCGTGGATGTTATAAGTAGCCTATGTTCTTTCTCAAAGTCATCTCTATCTCTGTACGAAATTTCATTAAAATCGGTTCAGTTGTTTGTACGTAAAAAGGTAACAGACAGACAGACAGAGCTACTTTCGCATTTATAATATTAAGTATAAATAAATTTAATAATTTGTCAATGGTTTGATAGATACGAACTATTTGTATGGAAAATGAAATTGTGGTTTTTACTATTTCCCTCCAACTTCTTCACATTTTCTTACCTTTTAAACCTTCCCTGGACTTCCAAAAATCATTCAAAACCAAAAATAGCCAAATCGGTCCAGCCGTTCTCGAGTTTTAGCGAGACTAACGAACAGCAATTGATTTTTATATATATATAGATATAAGCACAATATTCCGTGCTATACCCCAAGGGGTAAGTACACAGTGCACTTTTACACCACTCATGTGGACATTGCACGCACATGCGCACTTCAGCTACGCTCAATCAACATCGCGACGCGACGTGGAGAAGCGCTTAGTTATTTTTAAGATACCCAAATTTTTGAACTCGCTATATCTTTTGAATGGCGTGTCCGATTAAAATAATTTAAACAGCAATGTAAGGGTATTGAACTACTGATAAATAAAAAGTAAGTTATTTAGATAAGTAGAAATACCATAGGATGAATATCGACATCTTATTTTCGTTGCCGATTTAAATAGTTTGTTAAACTATAAAAGTTTTTATATTGGCGCAACTATAATACTTAGATATACACTACCGCGGACTTTTCTGTATATAATAATGTGGTCTACAAAATCGTAGTACATTATTTTGCTCCATCATCAATAGTTATTGCAGCGCACGCGATTTAACACGTTCCCAGCTGCACGCATTTATCTATACTTTCCATTACAGCGTTACGAGTTGTTTTAAACCTCGTCCTATACCCGACATTGTAGCGGCACGGGGCGTATTAAGCCCCACCGCCCAAAGGAGACTAAAATCCTTTTTTTGGCGCCAAATAAGACAAAATGGACGACTTTTGTTTTGATTATTATTAACAATGAGTTGAATAACCTAGATCTGCCGCCGCCCGTGGTTAAATTAGTTAGTTTAGATTCTATGGGTAAAATAAAATGTGGGTCTAATGCACCTCGTACCGCACTGAAAAATGGAAAATTGTCATATAATTTAGTGATGGGAAAGTAAATGTCGATTTAATTTTATTGTTTTTATTTATTAAAGTTATGGACGGAATTAATACAAAAAAGGGAAAAAAGTTAAGGATGTTTTTCATTGAAACATGTCAGACAATAAGATTTTTTGCAAACAGTGCATTCTGTGAGAACTTTTTTGGTTTTTTTGTCTGCTTCACGACATGTCAAGGATGTACGGAGTTTGCCGTAGCATCCGACACATCTCTTCTTCTTTGGCCCCTTTTCGAGATGATGTGATTTCTTTGCAGTGGATTCTGAAAAGTAGGAACGAGTTGAGTAATGAGTAGATAGAGTAGATTAGGGCAAGAATAAGATAAAATTGGGTAGAGTTCGGTATAGTTGGTTAGATTAGAGATGAGTCGGGCAAAAGAACTAAATTTTGCAATCAATAACAATCATACTAATAAGTAGTTATCATTATTATCAGCCTATATGAAGAAAGTTACTCAACATGTCACATTCAAGTTTTTATTAACGATATAACGAGTAGTTAGGATATGAAAATTACCTTTATCCACATCAAAGTCTTTCTTTGTAAAAGCTTCAATAAGTTTTTCCACAAATATTATCTTTGGCATCTTATTTTTATCACCATTAATTGAATTACACACAATCCAGGCGTTAACAAGGGCTGTACCAAATATTAGCTCCATCATAACTTTTCTTCGCCACTTAATTCCTTTCTTTAATGTCACTATTACATTAAAGAAAGGAATTATATACATCCGGGTTTTTTAATTAGTTAGTTAGTTAGTGCCTCTTTTCTTTTTCACAGTATCTACTAGTTTATTGTCATGGTATTTGCACGTAGTCAACATTAAAACATTTCTTTTATCCACCCATTTCAATACTTTCACACCCTTTTTGTTCATTTTTCCAATAACCTGGCCCTTTTTTATTTTCGCATTAACAACCTTCTTTGGGAAATATTTTCTTCTTAAGTTCAAAGTTCCACATAAAAAGTTTTTGTAATAGAAGTTCTTCTGCCAAACTCAACGAAGTATAGAAATTATCTACTATTACGATTCTTCCTTCTTCTGTTAAATTTTTCCCAGACCAACTCTCTTAATTGTTGCTGAGTGGCTATAGATGTGTGAGGTCCAGCGTTATCATGATGAAACACCACACCCCTTCTGTTGATTAATTCCGGCCGCTTTCTCTCAACCTCTTGCTTTAATCTCATCAGTTGTTCGCAGTAGAGTTCAGAATCGATAGTCCTGCCTGGTGGTAATAGCTCATAATGAATAATGCCCTTCCAATCCCACCACACACACAACATCACCTTATTGCGAGTTAACCCGGGTTTCGCCACAGTCTGTGAAGCCTGACCGGCCTTTGACTACGACCTTTTTCGTACGTTCTTGTCGTACGTGATCCACTTTTCATCACCAGTTATCAGCTTCTTCAAAAATGATTCGGTTTCATTACGTCGTAATAAAGAATCACAAATGAGTACACGGTTCATTAGGTTTCTTTCAGTGAGCTCGTGAGGTACCCAAATATCGAGCTTTTTTTTGTACCCAGCTTTTGTAAAATGCGCTAAATCTGTTTTGTGATCAATTCTCAGTTCTTCAGCTACGTCGTAACTACTGATATGTCGATCTTGCTCCACTTTTTCAAAAATGGCATCCATTTTATCCGTAATAGGGCGACCAGAGCGAGGTGCATCTTTGACATCAAAATTTCCGGATTGAAAACGCCTTAACCAAATTTGTGCTACTCTCACAGACATTGCACTAGGTCCATAAACATCGCAATTTTTTTTCGTGGCTTGCGTTGCGTTTTTACCTTTTTTGTAGTAAAATTTTAACATGTATCGAATTTCTTCATTAGATTCACTCATCTTGACAGTACGAAAAACAAATAAAAATCACACATTTGCCTAATTTGAATTTGGAATTATGTTCTTTAAAATTTTAACTTTCAATGATACCAAAACCAGCCAGATACAAATACTACAGCCAAAGAGATTTTATTACAAGTTCATACATACTATAATGCGAAAAGACTTTTTCCCCAACCTATTATATCAAAGATATCAATTTTCATCTGAAAACTGTCATCGGTTCGGTACAATTTTTATTAAACTTCCGAAAAAGGCCTTTATTAGTAGTAAATATAATTTTTATAGCGGTGCAATTAGAGCATGCTATATTCAGAGCACATTGTATAAATTTTGTTAAAGAAAGCGAATCAAGCGTGCTAGTTGCAGGAGGGTGCTGGTTTATTTTATAGTACATAATATTTGCTATGCACACAAAAATGCCAAAAAATATAGCTCAGATAAATTAAAAGTGCCACGCCAACTTTACAGTACGTACTCACTGATTCGTTAGATATCGTCATTATTGGTAGAACACTAAAAACAAAATAAAAATTATGAATTATATTTAGCTGTCTGACATTAAAACTCAATAAATAATAAAACTCACTGAGAACACTTAATTAGAGTAGAGGTCGTCACAAATTAATAGGCCCGTTTGCTAGGTGTCAAATCTATACATATACATTTGGATTACTCTACAATCGATAATTAACTTTATTTCGTGGACATAAGGAAACGTCAGAACGGGCTTCTTAATTAATGTGTGACGCCTGAAGCGGCAAAAGAAATACACCATCAGAAGGTGGACTGATCGAGAAAGTGGACCGACCAGGAAAGTGGATCGGGAAATTAGACCCATGATTCCCACCGTACGTACCTACGTACGTAATACCTACCTAGGTATTCTTATATACCTAGGTAACCTGGCATAATTATTTCACCTAGACAGAGTAAATTTGTGACTTACCTGTTTTTGAAATATCTTCCTGTATTCTGATTTTGGCTCAGATTTTCCAACCGGTTTTTCTTTGTCTTCCTCCATGATTAACTTTTTTCGGCAACGTTTCGACATGATAATTTTCAACACTTCGTCGCGTGCGCAGCCTCAACTGCGTTGTACAACACTAGCTAGGTAAAGCTAGCGTGGGGTGCGGTACTAGGTGCGCGGGGGGTACGAGATGTTCGCAACCTCGTTCCGCACTGTGATGGTATTATTATTTGTTCAGTGCGTTACGAGATCTAACAAACCCGACATTTGGTTTTTGTACCATAGAACTAGGAACCAATAGCACATCTCAAATATATAGTTATCTCTCTCCTACACTGAATCAGACGGAAGTTATGCCTCTCGCACGACAGAGAAGTTAAAGGTTTTTCTTACCGCTGTAAAGACCAGACACGGACGAGATGTTCTAAGCCGCGTGCCGCACCTATCGTGTTAAGGTATTTCAATAGTGATTTTTATCGACGGTGGTTTATGTTATTGAAGTTTTCGCAAGGACCCCAATTTTTTTTTCAAAATAAAATATAGCCTATGTTACTTTGGATAGATGTACATTCATAATGGTGAAAGAATTTTTAAAATCGGTCCAGTAGTTATTGAGCCTATTCAAAACAAACAAACAAAAAAATATTACCTCTTTATAATATTAGTTTAGACTAGCTGTGCCAGCGACTTCGTCCACGTGAGAAAAAATATGATTGTTCAGTATCTACACGGACGAAGTCGTGGGCGCAGCTAGTATGAAAGTAGCCTAAGTTACTCCTTATCATATCAGCTATCTGCCAGTGAAAGTCCCGTCAAAATCGGAGACATTCGAATTCTATTTATTTGTATGTAGGTATCTATGTATGTATGGAGATAAAAGTAGCCTAAGTTACTCCTTATTACATCAGCTACCTACCCGTGGAAGTCCCGTCAAAGTCGGATACACTCCAATTCTACTTATTTGTATGTAGGTATGTATGTATGGATGTATGGAGATAAAAAGCCGTCAAAATCGGTCCAGCCGTTCCCAAGATTAGCCCCGCCAAACAGACAGACAGACAGACAGACAAAAATTGTAAAAAGAGTTGTTTTGGTATATGTACCGTGTATACATACATATGGATTTAGTAAAAAGCGGTTATTTTAATATTACAAACAGACACTCCAATTTTATTTATTTGTATAGATTGATTATGGAAGGTAATATACAACAAAAGATCTAAAAATTCTGTGAAAATTTTAAGCGTCTACTTGCTACCGTTATTATCGAGCAAAAAATATACGAAAAAAAACACCTTTGTTGTATGCCCCCTCATTTTCATTTTCTTATTTTTAGTTATTAATTTTGTCTATATAGCGATAACAGAAATACATGATTTGTGAAAATGTTAGCTTTCTAGCTATCACTATTTATGAGATACGGCCTGGTGACAGACAGACGGACGGACAAATAGACAGACAGCGATGGATTATTAATCCGTAGGGTCCGTTTTTACCTTTTAGTACGAAACCCCCTGAAAGATAGAACTATGATACAGAATAGCTTAAAAATATTCGATACGATTCTTTAAAATGACACAACTTTTTTATTTCTGAACCGATTCACATGAAAAAAACACTCAACATTAAGTAAAACTTACCACAATATATTAGTGAAAACAGCAGATCGAATAAGCCGTTTCTGAAATTAGCGTGCACAAACACACAGACAAACAGACATTTTTCTGGGATAAAAAGTACCCAGTGTTGTGCGCCAAAGGTTAAAGTATAATCATACCAAGTTTCATTATAATCGGAAAGGTAGTTTTTATGTGATGCTAGAACAAACAGACAGACAGACCAAAAAAATCTAATCACATATTTGGGTTCGGTATCGATTTAGTAACATCCCCTGGTATTTATTTTTTCAATATTTTTAATGTACAGTATTTGAACTTCTACAGTTTTATTATAAGTATAGATTATGATATTGAAAGGGTTGTCTCCATAATAAATAGAAACACTTCAAAATTACAACTGTGTGTAATGAATTAAAAAATGTAAGAAGCTATTAAAATTGTGATAGCGAATTGGAAAAATAGATAATTATCAATCCATAGAGCCCTATCCTTTAGAAAAACTAGGTATATCAATCTGTACATATGCCTGTTGAAGTAACGGTGTCTTTGAAAACCTATGGACCCACAAAAATTAAATAATGTAATATAAAATACTTACAGGCGAATTGAGAACCTCCTCCTTTCTGAAGTCGGTTAATTAGATAGGTACATACCTGTGCCGTTTTTTAAATAAATATAAACCATTGAAAAGATTATCTAAATAATCCTTCCCCCATGAAAAGAAAACCCATACTTAGATACTCGTAGGTAGGTAACATATCGCATGGTTATTTACAAGTCCTTTTTTCTGCCTTATTCCATCGTTAACCGATACTTGTACGTTTAAATGATATTTTACAGTCGATTAACCATACAGTTGCAATCTCGGGAAATTTAATTAAGCGACTAATCTGCTTTGGTTACGTCTTCTGTTACGATAGGGAAATATATGGTTTCAGAGGTGCTTCAGTGATCGCGTGGGGTGGCGGGTGGCGGGGACGCGCAAGGGTAGCTGTAAAGTTAACGGCGCGCGCGTGGCGGAGTCGCCCGACCCGTTAGCGACCCCGCGCTCCCTCCCCACCCCTAGCTCGTGCACATGTCGCCCCGGCACGCGCCCGCGCACCTTTTTATCATCCTTTTTCTGTCCTTGTTTTTGTATGCCACCTTTGTTCGAATTTTGACTACCTTTACGATTGAAGTTCGCTCAAAAAAAAGGCCAGATTGAAGATAGCGTTTTTTACACACTTAATGAATTATAGAATTGGGTCAAGTAAAGCGGCTCTACGGTTGTAGAATTTTAATCTATTTCGTGATTTAAATACAGGAGCTTACAAGTACACAAAGTTATATATCTTCGTGTTCAAGCTAAAAAATTCAGTGTCATAAATATTACAAGTTATAAAATACCAATGTACACAACCTACGTGTGTATAAGATTGATAGATAAGAATTAAATCAAAATAAAACAGTCGTTGGGATAGTTGCAGTAAGTTTCAGCTGCGAAGTGACAGAACCGGTACTGGCGGCGCAGGCGCAGGCGGCTGTTGCTGTCGCCGCGCCATTCTTTACGGTCAACTTTTATTAATTGGGCAGATGAGAACCACGGCTTCCATGATGAATGCCTCGACCATATATAGGCAACAGTTCGCGAAACCTTTTATAGATTCTCAATTAAAAGTGTCTATTATAGTTAATAGGACTGACGAACATTGTTCAGTTTATAGGAACAAGAATATTTGCTTTAAGCATGAGATAAAAAAAACTGGCATTATAACGGAAAGGACGATTAAGTAGAATAAAATATAGCGTGGGGGTGCGGGCGGCAGGTGGCAGCGACCAGTGATGTGCCTAGAATATCGATATTCGATACTACCTAATTGACGTATTCATGATATAAGATATAAAATATTGTGATATATTAAAAATAAAACGAATGACATCGACATTTTATATATAGATATACTTTTATATTTCTACTAGTAATTTCTACCCTTTCATGTTAATTTTGGTTTATTCGATATTTACGAATAATTTAAGATTTATTTCAAATTGAATAAAATCATCTTCACGCCACTGTTTCCCGGAGGTGTAGTAAGGAATTTATGCATATGAGTTGCCATGTGTGATTACAGTTGTAAACAAACGTGCAGTTCACTTACCATCTACATAAATATGGAGATCAAGATATAGATGCACTGCCTTCTAAAACCTATTTTTTTTGCCTCCTTGATCATTACTACGGAGCCGTATATTACTGTCTGACTGGAACACGATAGTGTTGAATATGAATACTACCGGTTGGTGGCAGATATATTAATGAGATAATGCGATGGTGCCTACGTCCTCGAGCTTCGATACTGATACAAACTACTAAAACTCTTAAATTACTATTTAAGTAAGTTTCCACTCTACTGACTGGAACAGAAAAAAAACTCTAATAAGTTACACTTAAATGGTCTTAATGTATTAACTTAATGATTCTATACGCATAGTAAGTCCCATCTATCGACCGACTATTTCCATGTCGTTATATTGACAAATGCCTCTAAGAACGGAAAATATATTTGCAAATATTAAGGGTTAAGTAACCCTTATTACTTACAAAAATGTATCGTGAACATATCATCGTGGTAAGGTATACAGAAGAATGGCCGCATTGCCAAAAATATAAGTCGATTGGTTATATTATTTATTAAAATCTTTTAAAATAGCGATTTCATTTTTTAAAGAATATTAAAATCAGAGGTAAAAATATCGATATGCGGCGTGTGCCTACGAACACCCTCAGTCTCGCTCGACAAGATTCACTACGCAACGCAAGGCGCGGCATGTGCGCCTTAACGGATTTATTCAAACGTCCACGCGTCTCCACTTTCGCCTGCCCGACACCGTTGCTATCACTTTAATCACTGACGCCACAAAAAAACATACAAACAAAAGAGGTTCTGAGCTAACAGTGTAATAGATGTATGTTGAATATTCATTAAAGGGACTTAGTTGGCGAACGCATCAGCAAATACACAAATGGATGTTTTGTATACCTCTTAGTAATTAAAAAAATAGATCTTTTTGTTTTACTGGTGGTAGAACGCCAGTGACGGAGCTCGCGGGCATAGGCACCACCGCATTACCTAATATACTTGCCGCTAAATGGGTAGTGTTCAGCACTATCGTGTGCCGGTTAGGTGATAATGTACGGCCTGTAATTTCCGGCACAGAGGCATAACACTTTGGTAGTGTGAGTGGTAACGCATCTGCATTTTGAGCTTGGTCTTTATGTGGGTGTCTATAGGCTGTAGTCATCACTTAACATCAATGTGAACTGTATGCTTGTTTGCCAGTTCCATTAAATAAAAAATAAACTAAAAATATACTATTGATCAATATATTCTTTATACTTAAGTAGAATTACTTAATTAGTAATACAAATAATATCTTGTGTCAAGGTGGTGTTTGTGATCACACTCTTCCAAAGCCTGTTCAATAGTTTGGTGCAAGAATATGTCGTAAAGTATATTTTATTTTATAGCTATAAATATAGTTTGCCAGGTCAACTAGTTTATTAATGTTTATGATCACTTTATTGATATAAATCAAAAACTGTTACTCTTTCTAAATATATCTACATACCTCTAATTATTTCTAAATAGTTATACCTACATTTTTGTATCTATTATTTCGAACTGATATTAACTAGTTCATGAGCTTCGAGAGGATGGACGTTATCGTCCGCATGACAATAGAAAATCAATTGTCATATTTTTCGTGTTTATTAATTCTTATAGTTTTCGTGGGTCAACAGATAGGTTACAATTTAAGATGCAAGATATATAAATATGAATAATATAATAATATCTCTTATTATTTACCCAATCCTGAGGCATAAGATGTTTCACCTCAGCGCTTGAAATCACGGGGTCGTATATTATCTAACTGGAACGTGTCGTGCGTACACCACAATTTGGTGGGTGCTAGATTATGTAATGAAACGGCCTAAGGCGATTTACACACAACGTATTTAATAGAGAGGCCAACAATGCTTCACCGCCTACCGCAGCGGCGCGCGGTCACGTGTGTGAATCGCTTAAACCTAAGTTCTATCATCAACTAATAAAATAATATCACTTTAGCCGAAAAAATTCCGTGGCTGGACAAAAGTCTTCGTCAATGATGTCCACAATAGAGTTGTGCGTTATTAGGGGAGAATATGCCATAATTGCCACGCTTAGTAAGGTGATTTCTGTCTGTCTGTTGATTGACTGTGAGCGCCAATCAACAATTCAGATAATTACAATATTTTTGCATTGGATTGACTCCAGCTGCTAAGTGTTTAAAAAAAGGTTATTGATCAGTGTGCTTGTGCTCTACGAAATCTGCTACGATTTCTGTCCCTTTTAATAACGTAGGCAATTTCTCTAATTTATTGCATTAAAGGTGTTCATTGCATAGCATGTGGCTAATTTTAGAATTACCCAGAGATTTATTTCTGTCAGAAAAACTAGTTGGCTGTAATTTATTGACATTATATAAAATGTTACTGAAGATACGTTTTATACATGAAAGATTATAAATGAAATTTATTGCAGGCTACAAAAGAAAACCTTAGAGCGTAGTTATAATATCATTATTTTTACTGCAAATATTTATAAGAAATGTATGGATGATTTTTCTTCCATAAGGATAATCGTTTATCATAAATGTATAATTTAATGCATCGAATTCAGTGGGTTTACTTCAACAAGAAACAGTTATGTAGCGTTAGTCATATGGCGGGCGTCGCGCAGGAGAAACCGTAAAAGCTCCGTGCGTGCGCAGAGCATACGACGCATATGCGCCCAAGAGAGCGTCGCGTCGCTCGTGCGACCGCCGAAGCCTCTGAGCCTGCGCACGAAACCGAGCATTGTGCATTTGCGCGCCCCGCCTGCTCATTACCACATCAGCCGTGGCTCTTCTGCGCTAATTGCGATCATTCTTACGCTCCCGTATTCAATGAGCATATGTTCCTGGTACCGAGGCCGCAGACTGCTGCTATGTTGCGGTTTTCGATTACTGTATGCGTAATGACTACGCACATTCCCGGCAAAAACTTACATTTACGCTATTCATAACTTTATTTTATTGCTTTTATCAATAAAATTATTAAGTACACAGCAGTTACGGTTTGTGGTGAAGGATCGGTGTGCGCTCGCGAAAGATGCTTTGAATGGACGCAAGTGCGCACTCGACTTTTGATTATTGGATTCGAAGCTACCAGGGGCGTATGTATATAGGTATGCGTACGTGTACTCTTTGACAATTTAATAGCATATGCCTGCGCACCTGCCATTGCAAAAAGTAGGAGCACGCTTCAGGCAGTGAAGCACGGAATTCGTCGCAGCGATCGCGCAGTTAGCCTATTTTATACGCTATTTATCGGTAGTTGATTGGTAAGGTGCATTAAGCTTTTCCCATTATAATTTTTTATCACGTTCATCCATATATGGATAAACTTTGTTCTCATCATTCAAATAGTTAAGGTGTCATGTACGAGTATGTCCGTGCGCATGTGTTCTTAGGATGCCGTTCCACTAACGATGTAGGTACCTACGTTATATTTGAGACTTAATGAAACATATAAATCTGAGGAGGAGCAGCATTTAGTCATTATAAGCTTATAATTTTCACGATGGGAACATTTACCGAGTGGTTACGTAGATGGCCAGAAAGCGGTGAAGATGTCTGGCGAAGTTAACGCGTGCCTCGAGGCGGTTGCGGTCGTGGCTCATGTCCTCTTAATGAATATTTTTACTGCTGCTGGTAAATCATCTTCTGATTCCTTTATGCAAACGTCGGTTGTATTAATATTAGTATGCGTGTGCATGTTGGTGTTTATTTTACTTTAATTAAATAATTCAACAGCTCAGTTTTTGCTGAAATGTGTCGATGCGTTTTGTATAACTTTTAAATAAATAAAAATAGTTAAATTAGTTAAACTTCTAGAATGATGTCTTCAATACCAAATAACTCTTACAAATTCTTCAGTGTGCGTTGATATGGAATAAATGATTCAGACAAAAGTCAATTGAGTCAAATGACTGAGACATTATTGATTATTATTAATTTAAAAATACAATTTATATGAACATCGCTAGACGACACTTAAAGGGGCGTGGAAGGGGGTGACAGGACTGACAGGTTCATGATCCAACCGTCCACAGGATTATTGAAAGTGTCTATGAATATGAAGCTATTTTTTATTTACGTTTTATTAATCTTTAAATACAACCAGCCTCGGAAATCATCGGAATCAATATATTAAAAATTCTGATAATAACATTATAAAGTGAGATGTTAAATACCTATAGGCAGGTGCCGGATATCATTCCATAACCCAGTCATCTAATCCCCCTAGTTCGTTCACATAGTCCAAAGTTTAGCAAGACAATTTTTATTACAATAGTCTCATGCATTCTCCGGACCTGTATTTGTTTGTATTAACCAGTGATCCAATGAGAGAGAGAATGAGATCCCGCCGAATGTAACTTATTTGTTTTTTATTTTATGTAATGGAAGTGGCAAATAGGCATTCAGCAGAATATAGGCAACAGCCTATAGACACCCACACAAAGACCAAGGTCAAAATGCAGATGCGTTACCACTCCTGAGGCCTAAGGTGTTATGCTTTTGTGCCAGAAAATACAGGGTCGTACATTACCACCTGATCGGAACACCATAGTGCTACCCTTTAGCGGCAAGTATTTTAGGTAATGCGGTTGTGCCTACGCTCGCAAGATCCGTCACTGCAGCTCTACCACCAGTCATAATTAGATTATTACAAATAAGATCAAAATTCTCGAAAGAGTCTTTAGTAGTCTTTACGTGCTGGACTCATGTCTTCGCGCGAGCCTATCAAAGTTCCAGGGTTTAATTGCCGCGTGGCTGGCTATCAGAGACATTATTAATTAACTTACTTAGATTTTCTAAAGTTTATGCAACTAAAATATTGCTGATAGTCTCATGACTTACGTCCACTCCACTTTCTAAGGGCTATTTGCTGGGCAGTGTGTACAGTATAGAAAAAATGCTATAGCTAGGTTATGGTCCTCAGCCGCGGTTGACGGACGCGTCCAATAATATGTTTTCAGCTTAATAGTTTCTCTGCAGGGCGCTCGGCGGACAGCCTGGCGGCCAGGCAGGTGGCACGAAGGACGCCGGCACTCGGGAGCGACTCGCCTCGCCTACAGTTAATTGATTCCAATCTGAGACAAGATCCCTGATAATTCATACGGTAAGTGCAAATTCACTCTTGCTCTCTGCCATTATTAACTATAGTCAGCCTTTGATAATATGTGTGTTCACAGTTAAATTAAACATGTTTTAGTGTGTGTAAGTACAGTTGCAAAGAGGAAAATTTTGATACAATTTTACTTAACGTGTATCCTGTTGAACGGATTTCTAAATAGGATGAATTTATTCTTCGCGTAAGTACAAGTTATATATCACTCTATAAATGTTTTCATATTAAATAATTATAATAATTTTTATACCTATTATAAAAGTAGATTAGGTAATGCGGTGGCGGCCGCGAACTCTATCACTGGGCCTGTACTACCAGCAAAAGAATAACCTGTGATATTAAATTTTCGTGAAAAGCAAATGCGTTCGAGCTCTACCTTTATAAATATAAATAATAATTAAATAGGTATACAACACGATTTAATATGTATCATCACGCTAGGTCCCTAACGGGGTAGGCAGACAGTGTAGAGCGCCAGATCCTGGATCCCGGTCCTGACACACCTCTCGTGCCTCGTCTACATTCTCTTCATACATGCACGCCGATTCCTAAGACTTTTACTAGCAGCTTACCCAACGCTCCATTCACGCAATTCACAGCAAGCACTCTTCTTTCTATGTCAGTGGTGTACCTACCACCCTTGCTAAAAGCACATCCAAGATATACAATTTCATCCACCTGTTCTAACACAGCATCATCTACTACTACCCTTGCAATTGTTCTCTGTTCATCTCTTTCAAATACTAATACTTTAATTTTATCCACATTCAATTGTAACGATTTAATAATTTAATTAAATTTACAACTATTAATAATAAGTAACACCCACGTAATTTTACCAATAACAGAAACACATAACTCACGCTACATTACCTTGGTATGATTACCAAAATAAATCAATGCATTGAGTACTGCTTAATCTTTTTACGTCACGAGCCATTGTCGCTAAGTACATTAATCTCAAAGGCGCAAGCGCATAATAAAACCATCGTGTCGAGCCTCCGTCGACCGCTGCCCGCCGTCGAAGTACCGATTAAATACCCACTATAAATCCAAACCGCCTTCCTTTGCAAGGCCCTTTGGTACAGACACCGTCATTTTCATTATGAGTATTACTTTAAAAGAAATGTCGATTTAAATTGTTTATTATTATTCTAATTACTATACTACATAAATTGATGTGTACATTATTGAAGGATTTACGATGAACGAGAAAATATTTCCTTGCCCCTAAATCAGAATCAATGACATTATACGTAAAAACGTATTCAGGCTAATACGTGGGTTCGCATGCACGTATGAATTTACGTTTGTTTATCCCTGAAATACAGGTGAAGTATGTTAGATACTATTTGTTCTTTATTCACACCATGTCATGTCAAAGAAATATATTAGAATAATACTAGCTGACCCGGCAAACTTCGTATTGCCTCAGAATGAAAATACGACATGTGTCAAAGGTTTGATAGATACGGACTATTTGTATGGGAAAATGAAATGGTGGTTTTAACTATTTCCCTTCAATTTCTTCATATTTTCTTACCTTTTAAACATTCCCTGGACTTCCAAAAATCATTCAAAATCAATATTAGCCAAATCGGTCCAGCCATTCACGCGTGATGCCGTGACCAAGGAAAACGGGTTGCATTTTTATATATATAGATAATGTTCGTTTAGCTTTTATATTTTACAAACATGCAACCTATAATAGGTACCTAGATATGATAACTAAGTAAACAATTGTCATACTAGTCCCATTTGATATTTAATCTCATACAAACATGTAAGTTCTTTTACAATGAGACTACGAAAAAAAAAGCACTATCCAAAATAAAACTTGTATAAAGTACATACCAGATAAAATACTATTTAAAATAAAAAATAATGAGATTTTATTTTATACATCATACCTATTTATCATCTATTAAAATAGATTGCCATCCCAAGTCAAATTTTTCTTCCAATTATTTCTTTAAAACCGCATGTGTTATCGTAAAATATACAATACTGTTATGCGAATTATTTAATTTTACACAGTAATATCTATAATGAAATATATAGGTAAAATTCTGTTTTTTAGTGTGATATAGCAGAGAATTTAAATTCTAACATAATGTGTACAGGATAAAGTATTAATTATGTGTTAATGAGTTTAAAAAATGTATAATTAACCTGGTGTATTATTATTCGGTTACTTTAAAAAATCTGACATTTTATTCTGTATAATTTAGTGGTAATAAATAGTACAACAACAATTTTAATTCAATGCGAGAGAAGAATAATAAGTACATTATGTATGCAGGTTGATTAAAATCTAATACAAAAAATATTTATCAAGATGGGTTTGTGTGAGGTAGCACTTTCCATATGTGTATGTAAGCAAGTAGGGTTGCGAAATAGTTCATCATATTGATAACTAATAATATAAAAACTAATGGAAAAATATTATCCACATCCAATAGTGTTAAAAGTTATGTTTGACAGTGTCTATTGCTAGTTAGGGCCTTATTATGCTCGGTACCCATTATATAAAATTCTAAGTGATTGAGCGCCTAGCGCACTCGCATAGATTTCATTGTAGGTCAGGATTTCACTGGCGCCGAACTCGTTGCGAGCTTTCAATCCGTTAGAAAATCGCTAGCGTGATAAAGCCTTTACAGTTGTAACGCATTATAATAAAACTGATGGAGAAAAATTCTTATTCTACGTTAATAATAAAGAAAAGATGCAATTTTTATAGCCATTTTACAAATATCGTTGTAAAATGCTATTATGTTGCAAACGGGTGATTTTTTTGCTAAAAAACTGTGGGTGTTTCCGTTACGATATTGATATGTTTTTTTATCATACTGATAAAGCAAAGGTTCAATATTTTCGGTATCCCGTTACATCGTAGCAGCCCTAAAAGCAAGCAGTGTGGTGCGCAGGCGCGGTGCGTGTTCGCACGCGCCCAATAATTACTCGCAAAAGGTCGCGCGCGCACATTGCGTCCGCGCACGGCCTGCACCGAACTACGGCAACCTCTTTGCGGACACTCCGCCCCAGGTGCTTCTTTGTTAACCTGCAAATAGATTATTTATTATGTATTTCAAAACAACCAAGTATTTGCTTTGTGTGAATGAGTCCATGAGGTGGAGTATTTGGTAGATTTATGAAGAAGTTCAAAAAAACCCCACGTTGCCCAAATGGATACGGCGAATTAGTATATAATATACCTAATCTATGCTACGGGAACGTGAACGTGAATATTCAGAGAAATGACCCTGAGTGTGAGATTCAAAGACCGCACTACGACTTTACTTTGGTCAACGTACGCTTACAACTGTCAGAAATGTATCGGTTTTGACAGTTCTAAGCGTACTTTGTCCAAAGTCGTAGTGCGGTTTGTGAATTTCACCCCTAGATCTCAGCGAAGTGGATTTATGTTTACAATTTCACGTAGGACGTTATAAACAACGTAATAAAATACATATTTACCTAATTAGTCAAATTAACAATTCAGTTTATCTCAAGAAACCGAATAGCGAAACTCAAGTGGCGGTAGGCAGAGCACATAGCTCGAAGAACCAACGGCCGTTGGGGCACAAGAGTTCTTGAATGGCGACCACGAGGTACACCGACTACCGGCTGAAGGTTGTTGGCAATCGCTGGATGAGGGCAGCCCTGGACCGTACGTCCAGCAGTTGACGTCCTTCAGCTGAAATGATGATGACATTGATGGTAAGTCTATTGACTTGAAGGTTATAGCGCTACAGTATTCTGTAGCGCTATTACGTTCAAACATCTACAAAAAAATATGCGTGAATAAAATGCAAAGAGGCAATGTACCTATCTATCTATCTAGATCCAATGCCTGCGACAGCCTAAGATGTCCCTCTGTGTCAGAAATTACGGGACTGGACCACCTGACGGAACACCTTAGCGCTGAACACTGCCATTTAGCGGCGAATAGATAAAGTAATGCACTGGTGCCTATGCCCTTGTGGAGGAACGGGTGGAAGTGTTCCTCCGGCGAAAAGGGAGGATCCTCCAACCAGGCGAGGTGGTAGCGCCTGGCGGGCCGCGGCCCAACGATTGACGTTGGAAAGTTGTATATATGCCAACTCTTGAGAAATCTTCGTATGTGCGTTGTAATTCGCATGCACGCCATCTATCGTACTAGACAAGTACTGTGTGGAGTGGACGCTACACCCTTAAGCTCTTCCGCCAGTTAAAATATACACAATGACATTCTATCCAAGTTCTATCCTAATCTAGCATTGTCTTAAGAAATCTATTTGAATTTCCATTTTTAACTCTCAAATGAAAGTAGATATTCCACTTTCAGTAAAGGTTCCAATAAAGTCATAACATCAAGCATGCCCGATGTGCTACAGTAGCTATGAGACCCGAACGGACGGAGCCCTGAAGCCATTATTAAAATAGAATGGCCGCATTTTATATTGCCTGGATAAAGTTCTTTTTCACTGGATTGCATGGGTAGAGATTAGCATACGAATTGATATTAAATAAACGAACTGTCCATGGGAAAGTGAACTTAAAAAAATAATTAAAAAAAGCAATAGTGCTACCACAATCCTACAATTTCAGACTTTTTATTTATTGATCGCAACAAATATTGTGGTCATAGAAATCTGAATAACAACTGTTTTTTATATTTCTATAACTGTGGAGGATGGTAAGTAACAACTGCAGATTATAGACATCTATACAAAACCGGGGATCAATATGTTTTTTTTTTATATAAATACGCTTACACTCACAGCCCCACACTAGGTATAAACCTGTATCGTGGGTGCCGTTGTACACACACAACACATACACAAACACCCAGACCCGAAACAAATATCTGTAGGTCATACAAATATTTATCCCGGTGCGGGGATCGAACCCGCGACCCTTTGAATCAAACGGTGGTTTCGCACCGCTGGACTAACCGGGTCGTCAACGTATATGCATTGAGGTCTAAGTAGTTTTGTCTCTGTGATAGTAATTAGTAAAATTACGGGACCACAATCAAACTCAACAAATCCCACAAGAATATGGCTATTAGGTACCATTTGGCGGTGGATGGTTTAAGTAATGCAGAGGTGCTTACGCCTCGATCTCCGATTCTAAATTTTACCTACATACCACCAGTAAAATACAATAGTTTCTGATAACGTTATATCTCTCGTCAGCACGGGGTCTAACTTGAACCCCGGACCTTTGTCAGACTTGCGCGGGCACATGGGGGGTCAGACTCAGAAAGACATTTATTAATTTAGGGTGACAAGCACCTCTTATGACAATATTATATAAAACAAAATTAATTAAAGTGAAGTGAAAAACAATTGATACATGGTCCAATACGTAGAAGCCCTTTCGAGAATTTTGATCTACTTCGTAATGGGTTAAATTCGTTATATTATTATTACTTTATTTAATTACAAAGTTTATTGACGTTAAATAATGATCGAAGTGATGGTCTCTTAAATGGATAATGATGAATTATTTTCGCATTGAAAAAGAAAAAACGAATAAACACTACAGTTAGTACCTACACTACAGTAAGTATATTTCTATTTTACATTTATGTAGAGGTGTGCATAGTAGCCAATGTTCTCCAAGAGGGAACTAGTCTGATCCTATTTCAAGTTCTATTAGAAGTCAAAGTAATATGGATAGAAAGCGACATTCATGATTATGATTTATTATTAAAATATAACATTAAGTCTACTACAATATCATTCCGTCAATAAAATGCTGCTTCACTTTAGAGCTTTTTTAATATAGTCGTAGCACGACTATATTAAAAAAGTGGTCGATGAGTTGTGCAAATATTTGCATGAAACTTACCATGACCCATATTATGATTTTCTACTGTGAAGGAATAAATATTGTCTTAGTTTTTAGTAGTAAACGATTCGAGCCGTGTGCCTCTGAACGAATAACTAAAGGATCAAGCTTCAAGCTGGTATGCAGGTGCAGGTGGTTTCATCCACGAGTAAGAGCAGTAATCCTGATTGAATCCACAAACAAGTGGAGAGTCTCTTATCATTTACCTAAAGAATATTTATGTATATTCATTGTACACATAAAAAAACATTATAGACTATGTCTATTTCGTAATTTAGGCGAACTAGTTTAGTTTACACAAGGCTTAAAATAAAACATACTCAGCAAATAAATTACGGAGATGCTTAGGTATTTCCATGATAGAAAATCAAAATAATATTGTTAAAAAGTGAATAAGTTTGACTAGTTGGATGTAGTATATTGACAAAGATAAATTGGTTTTGATCACTTCTTCTTAAATTTTTACTATTAATTTTATTAAACAATAAGTATAATAAAAGCTTGGCTCACGATTAAATCTACGGTGTGATCTGCCTGTCGAGCCGTCAGCATGTAATAAAGATGTTTGCCGATAAATTGTCCAGTCACCAGCTCTGTCCTATTAAATTATTGAAAGGCAATTGCAATTACGTGTCGGCTAAGGCATGTGGTGGGACAACAAAGCCTCCGTTACACTCGGCCATGAATTTCATGTGTTATGATTGCGCGACACGGCGGCGGACGAAACTAGTTGATGCATCTGCCAGCGTGTCTGCTAAAATTTTAACGTATATTTATAAAAATCTATCAACGAGAGTTGGTCTGACAAAAACTCTAGCTAAATGATATTTTGATTGGTTGGCTTTAGATGTAACGTTTGATTTTGGAAGTGGTTGACAATTCAGGCTTCATTAGGATCGGATTACTTAGCGGGCAGAATAACGTCTGCTGGATCCCCTAGTTTATCTTAAGTAAGTATTATGTACTGATTTACATTTTATACGTACGTAATTAGATAAGATATATATTTAAAAAAATACAAATTACTGTATACGGAGGTATAGGACTGTAAAAGAGACGGGTAATTATGGGCCCGCAAAATCGTTATTAGTTAACCATAACATAAGTTATTGAAGTGAGTATCAGAAAAAAAAATCAAATCTAACTACTCAGTGTAAATTTATGCGTGGTCATATATAAAAAAAATATACGCGTTGAGATTGATATACGTACTTGAGATTCTTCTCTGTTTTCTTCGTCGTTTAAAAATTATATGTTTTTTAAGGTAGGTAATAAACAAAATCCACAAATCCACAAACAAGTATCATTCTCTTTTAATTCTTACGGAAAAAGTGTATCGTGAAATGAGTTTCAAACTAAAGTACCTAGTAAATTATTCTCAGATTTTTAAAATATCTATTTACCTACGTGTCCCGAAAAGATGATATCTCTTTAGTTTGTGTTAATATAATTGATGACAATATATATAAAAGTATTTTACAATTACAATGCATTTATTTATTTTATTGTTACACCTTAAGTCACTTTATTAGAATGTATGTGTGTGATATATAAGAACTTTAAAACCTTTTCAATTAAAACAATCATTAAATAACCCTATATGCCTTTGACGGTAAAATCATGAAGATTAAACTTTTTATAGCTTCAATTAGGGACCAAGCAGTTATGTTATTAATAAAGAAATAAATAGATTTTATTGCAGTATAACTCGGAGCGAGAGAACCAGATTTCGAGATCAATAAATGGTCTGATCGTTTTTTGATGTGCAAGTTATAATTCTGTTAGCAATTAAGTACTACAAAAAGCATGGGAATCATGATTGATCAACAAGTCAAATTAATACTAAGTAGACATATTTGTTGTTGAGCTCTATAGACAGAGTTCGAGGACCTACGCACCACCGCAATACCTAATTTATCTGTCGCTAAATGTTAGTAGGTATATAATAATATGTAGTATTCAGTACTTTCGTGATTCAGTTATATGGTAATGTATGAGCCCGTAATTATTGTTACAGAAGCAATAAAATTAGGCCTTAGTGGCGTGAAGCATTGCAACGGTTTTACATTTTGACCTCTGGTTGTTGTGTAGCCATCTATAGGCTGTATGTAGTATTTGCTTACTATCATGACATGCTTGCTTGCCGATTCTGAGTTTTTTGTGGGATGACTATCATCACACAAAAAACTTATATTATATAGATCTATACACAGTGTCAAGAGTAACTACAGTGCATCGGCATTGAAGTTTCGATTTTGTTTTATTAGTGCAGTACCTAAACTATCATCAATATGCGAAATAAGTATGTATACTAGTGTACTAATAAACCTAAAGACAGATTTAACTGGTTCACTGTCCGAAAACCAAACACAATTGTTTTGAACCCCTCAAAGCATGGAATCTACAACCGTTTTCATTGAGATACAACAATTTTCGTAGTAATTAACTGTATAGACGCGAACGAATATACATTTTTATAAAATTACATGGTTTTGTACGGTGTAATCGTTATACTGCATACGCGGTACACGGTACTCAGCTATAAATAAAACTTTCGCGGCGCAAGCGCGTTAAATCGAATCCGACGATGGCAGAACTCGTCTGTGTGCACCTGCGACAATTTTTATAGTATAAATTTGCATTAATTCATTTAGTCCTGTTTTCATCGCTGTGCCGTTTAAATGGGTTAGCCGGTAAGTGGTGGCTCTAGCCGGCGCCGGGCGACGCGGGGAGAGCTGCCTGTCTATGTCTGGTATTATCTACGCACGCTTCCCTCGGGCACACACATACTACATTAGACACCTTACAACTTCATTAGAATCTTGTTGCATTGTTCGACTGTGTTTATTTACCAAGACGCAACTTATGGCTCATGAAATTTTAGATTCATGTTTTATATATACATGTGTGTCGTTTATAAGATAATGAATTATTTATTTTTGTTTTATATCACAAATTAAAGTTAACAATAGAAAATTAAATACAAAAGTTGATTATAACATTTATCTCTAAGATAATTGAACCCAAAAAGTGGCGCCTCTCTAAATGAATCTTTCTGAATAAGATCCCACAGCAGATATTTTGATAGGGTCTATTTACATCACAAACGATAAACTGTGATAACAGATTATGAAGCCAGATTAATCTTAGACCTAACTATTTAGGTAAAGATTTTTAATTAATGAAAAGGTTTTTTTTAAAGAATATACTGTTAAATTAAAAGTCATTAAATTAAACAGTATCTTTATACTTAAAAAACCTTTTTCTTTGTTATAATTAATACATATCTACCAGAACTTGAACTTGAAATGTTTCTATGTAGTGATAAATCAAAGATACGTCATGTAGTAGGTAATTTTTTTTAAAAATATATTTAAAACTTTATATTCATCGTGGGGGGTATAAAACCAAACACAAATAGGCCCGTCTACGAAAGTGAGTACGGTAAAACTTTTGTAAATTACATAATTAAGTGTATGTTATTTATCGTTGAAGTTAAGTGGACAAACGGCTTAACTTTATCAGTGTCTACCGTCGACTGGTTTGCGAAACATCTTGCGAATGCCTAGGCATTGCCCAGGTATGGATGCCTTCAAACACATGTTCTCTGGAATACCTTACAGTAAGATACACATAATCTTCTCATGAACACCGGTAACATGTTAATCTATTCCCTTCACACACAATTTACTCTAAAGTCGTTAATATTACACGTGTTCTATTACAAGAAAATGCACTTAAGTATTCTAACCGAGGGACGTTAGACATTACAAAGGATCCGGGCTAACCGTCTCATATCGTTTTTATGCAACAGTTTCCCACAGCTAACACAATTGACATATTGCTTAAAAGCAACAGATTTTGATGAAAGAATATAAGAAAACATTTTTTAAAGAAATTAATTCTATTAAGCGAAGTACAAGAACAATAAATTAATTCCACCACCTAAATAACCACAAATTAATTCTACGCAGTGGTCTGAAATTAAATAAGTAACTTATGCTTCTGTTCAGGTACATCCATTTAACGTTAATAGTCTTATAATTTTAATCTGCAATAATGGTTTAACTTTTCCCTAGATTTAATAGGCTGTAGTGTAACATTTACAAAAAAAATATAAACTTTGCAGGTGCATCTCTGGCATGTCGATGTAGCTATCAATAATCATGTAGTCTACTGACCAAGACACTTCACTGTCTATAGTTATAGACGAAATAGGATAGAGATGTGTTGTGGTAAAGTCTAAAACCGCGAGTTACTTTACCAGCACGTCATTACTAGTACACTCTAATCTATATTTTTTGCTTAGGTATTGCATTATACTAAGTTATTATAAGTAATATCTAAAATAATCTTAGTTTTTAAAATTAAACGGCGAGTCGTAGGTTTTTTTTTATGTAATGGAAGTGGCAAACAAGCATGCAGTTCGCATTGATGTTAAGTGATGACTGCAGCCTATAGACACCCACACAAAGACCAAGGTCAAAATGCAGATGCGTTACCACTCCTGAGGCTTAAGATGTTATTCCTCTGTGCCGGAAATTACAAGGCCATACATTACCACCTGATCGGAACACGATAGTGCTGAACACTACTATTTAGCGGCAAGTATATTAGGTAATGCGGTGGTACCTACGCCCGCGAGATCCGTCACTGGAGCTCTACCACCAGAAAAAGGTGTTTGCATGTATGCTTAAATGCATGCATTTGACTACCCCTTCGGGGAATACACGCGTGAAGTTACTTAATATTATGAAAACATTATAACGTTATAACATTATAATCCAGTATCCAGTATTGCTTAATACACTGTAATGTATGTAATGTATTGTGTAATACAAATACATATTTGCTAAATACTATAAGTAAAGAACCTCATTCACAATAGCCACTTATTTTAAGGCCCAGGAAGACCAAGGCTGACCTACCATGACCAAATAGGTCGAGTTCTGTCTGATGGTGGGGTCAAAAGTCTTAGGAATCGGCGTGCATGTATGAAGAGAATGATGAAGGTAGACGAAGCACGAGAGGTTTGTCAGAACCGGGATGTCTGGCGCTCTCGCGCTACACTCTCTGCCTACCCCGTTAGGGACCTGGCGTGAAGATACATACATACATAATACACTTATTTTAAAAACGTCAAAGTTCAAATCAATTATGTTAAAAGTATTTTATTATATCGAGTACATAAATAGGTATATCGACTATTTATTTGACATATCATTCAAAGCAACTTTCTCGTACTTTATTTTTAAGTCTAATTCACCAGTTACAAGGTTATTCTGAAAATCTCACCTCTCAACTCAAGAGACATCATTGGCATTTTCGGAAATTATTTCTGTACGCCTTTTTATCGTAAGCACAAGTATCTGGCTATTCCTTACTTACATGTTTATTTTACTATATTATAGATACTTATTGTAACTACTATATTACAAAAAAATATTTTGGAAATAATAATTAATAAGAACTAATCGCATTTACATTGTGCCATTATTTTTAGTAACTCTCCATGCAGCCCTTCATACACTGTAGACGTATAATGAACTCTGGAAAATATCTCTTAGGCAAGCAGAGAGAGACAGAGATGTTAACATTTTGTGCGCATAAAAAAAACCGCACCATACACGAAAATACATTGTATACCTATATTAAGAGATATGCATATAAATGTGTAATATTATGGCTATATAAACCGTTCATATAATTGGTTGGCGCAGCGATTAGTTGAACATTGTGTTTAAAATCAAACATTGTGATAGATAGCCGTCCGCTTTAATTCAATAGGAGCAATTGTAATAACCTGTAATTTTGGTGAGGGCACGAGCTCGGGCGCATGTGTATCGCCATATGGCGTGAATCCATCGCGAACAACTCGAGCGATCACTACCAAACTTTCTGTTCCAGATCTAAAGCGACTAGATGTGAAAGAGATATTAAAGATATGCCTATATATTTCAAAGATTTATTTTAACAGAGATTCGATTTTATAAACAATGTACATTTAGGAGAACTTAAAATATTAGTACCCACGGCCTCGCAATTTGCAACACAGAGTGTCACATAGACGTATCACCTCTGACCTCAGGAGTAGCGACGCATCTACATAGATTTTTCTTGGTTGGGTAAAAATTCATAGAGTAAAATTGGTAGGTACGGTTTGTCATACAGTGAAAAGAAACCAATGTTAGCAATAAATAACAAACAATAAAATATATTCTGACGCTTTTATTTCCTCCTAATATCCAAATCATATCTCGTTACGAATGTATACAAACATTCACGAGTTCATGATACATGTCCAAATTTTAGCTATATCAAATCATTTTCCCTTCACATAATAAACTTTTTGATTATTCATGCCGTTTCTAGTGATTTATCAAAAAAAAAAATAAGCATAAGTTTTTTCAAAGTACGAGTTGTTTGCTCCCTCACGACTTTTTATACGGCAAAGAACAGTTTCGATATTTTAGAATATCATAAGGCGAGTAATAAAAAAAACGCGCGGTTTTATTTTACACATATGTTTAGATACAGTTTTTGTGCTTAGTTGGTGTTAGAGCGCTCGTTGAAGTCTTTTATATGGGCGCTCGCTTTGATTTATTGATTTTTAATAAATGTGCTGAGTATTTATATCTTTTATAGAAAATTGTAAAATAATGCGTCTTAAGGCCACTTACGGAGATTAGTAATTTCTTGGGTTTAATATATAAACGGGTTTTACTCATTAAAGAAGATTGTAAGTTTCCGAATCGGCGAATAATTTTGTTCCACGACTCTGGCTCACATCCTATTACATGGGACTCAAGAAACAAAACTAGCTGATTGTAGCACATCTCTGTATATGTATATATTTTCACCACTGCCTGCCTATTTTAAAAAAGAAACAGACTTGAGGTTATGTTCTTAATTATAAAAATAAAAAAATATGATTGTGTTCTTAAATTCAAATGAGTTACATCACCGGTACACGACATGTTTCATAAATGAAAATGAAAATGAAAATGAAAATGAAAATGAAAATTTTATTTAGCGCTTAGCCAGGACACATATGTATACACACAACAAAATTAAATTTAAAAAAAGATAAAATAAAAAATAGATACAAAGTAAGTACTTAAATAATGAACTAAAATAACAATTATATCTAAATTAACCACCTATATTAAATTTATAATAATAATAAGGCATATGTGTCGCACGGCTGCGCCAAAAAGGTATCCAGTTCAGCATGATGTCAGGTACCTATAAGGTATAAGTACCTGACGCTGGTTTTCGACTGGAACCGTTGGATGCATGGTCACGGATGTCAAAGGTCCAATAAATATATAAACAAATATGTGGTGTGTCTAATGATAATAAGAGGATAAAACTATTAAATAAATAAAGAAGCAGACGGATTAGGCAACACCTTGAAATACCTACAACATTAACAAAATTAAAACGTAAAATACAAAAAACAACTTATTATCATTACATTACATTCTATCTCGATAATATTATTATACATTATTGTTCACACTATTTATATATTGCCTGTCACGCCACGATCGACCGCCTACCTATCTATGCGTATTTCAAAGCTTTTTTTTTTTTTTAAATTAGTGAAATATTTGTCATTAAAGAAGGCAATTTCCGCTGCTCTTCTATTAAATATTGTTTTAATCGTTTTTTAAATGAGATTAGAGAGCTGCCCATGTGTCTTAAAGGAGGTGGGAGGTTATTCCATATTTTTGATGCAGCGTAACGGAAACTACCTCTGAAAGAGGCCGTCTTGTGAGGTTGTATGGACAATTGTTGCGAACATTGTCTTCTTGAAATTTCACGTGTGCTGTTTACCCAACTAAGTTTATCATACAGGTAATAGGGTTCTTTAAATTTTATTATACCAAATAGAAGACAGGCTAAGTGAATCTTACGTCTAGTTTTCATTTTCAGCATTGAGTGGTTGTTAAGAATAAATAATGAAATAATAAATGAACAAGAACTTGTGCGGGTTCATTGCGGTAAGTACCTAAATGGTGCAATTTTCGATATACAAGATACAACTAAGTTTAATAATTCTGTTAACTGATGAAAATCATCTTGTTTATAACTTAACTAGAAAAGCTTGAGGGCCCAGATACCTACTATTGCTATACCTAATTATTATTGATCTCTGATCAAAAGTTTTTTTTTTAATGTAATGGAAGTGGTTAACAAGCATGCAGTTCACTTTGAAGTTAAGTGTTGACTGTAGCCTATAGACACCCACACAAAGACTAAGGTCAAAATGCAGATGCGTTACTACTTCTGAGGCCTAAGGTGTTATGCCTCTGTGCCGGAAATTACAGGGCCGTACATTACCACCTGACCGGAACACGATAGTGATGAACACTACCATTTAGCGGCAAGTATATTAGGTAATGCGGTGGTGCCTACGACCGCGAGCTCCGTCACTAGAGCTCTACCACCAGTAAAATAAGTAGTGGTAATAAAGTCTTACTGATGGTAGGAATCCGATGATGAAGCTCGAGGGTGTAGACCACCGCGTTATCTGTAGGTACTATGTGCCATTTAATTACAGTGTTGAGCATAATCAAGTTCCTGTTACTCTGTAATAAATGCCTCTTTTTTATTTATACTGTGTTATTTTTTACTGTATTTAGGCTTCTGGTAATTTATATATTTATATCCATAAGTTTGGTTTCCTGACATAATACACTTCTGTTTGTAAAAATGTATTGCTTTAAACATCTATTCTTGCCATTTGAAGCCAATTCTACTTAATGAGCTCACTTTACACACCAAGCCTCCGACAAAACTAAAGCATTCTCGTTGTCATACGTGAGATTAATCTAATAAAGGTGAGACAATATGTCAAGAAATTTTTCAAACACAAGAAACCACATTTTAGTACACTGCCAAAATTTTCAAACTGCTTGTGGACAACGGCTTCCAGGACCTTGGACAGAAAGGGTAGGATGGAAATTGATCGATAGGGGTCTACACAACAGGGGTTAAAAGTTTTCGGAAGACGAGAAACATAAGCTTTTCGCCAGATAAAAGGGAAAGAACCCGTTTGTAACGAAAAATTAATGATATGAGTGAAGAAGGGAAGTACACAGTCTAAAATAAAAAAAATCATTGTTCTACTAATGTTGTCACAACCCATGGCCTTTGCTTTGATGGATGTCGTTATCTTTCTAACCTCATCAACAGTTACAGGAGAAAAAGTGAATGAATAAAGAACCAGCAAGGAAGTTAGGTTAAGGATTGTTTTAGATTTGACTTGCGGCTCAAGAACTGAGGCAGTTGCAAAATCTTGCTGTATCATTAAATCTCGTAAATCTGTTCCTGTGAATGATAAAGTACAGTAAAGTATGTTCATTATAAATAAGCAACAACGATTCCTGGCCCGTTTACAGGTGCTCCAGTAAATAAACTGGAGGACGAAGGCCGCATCACATTACCTAATCTAAATGATAGTTATTATCCAGTGATAGTATTATCCATCCTATTCAATATTAAAATATTTGTTGACTAGGATTCCTTAATTTGCAAGTAAATCTGATAATGTTATAAATCACGTATCTGATTACTATTCAATTAATTATAAAATAAATGTTTCATAATTTACGTAAGTGACACACTCATTTAAAACTCATCAGTTACAACAATTCACGTAAAAAGTTTTTGCGTATTTTAAATAATAATGTTATATTATTTATATAAAATACGCAAAAACTTAAAGCAACATAAATTGTTGTCTTATTAACGAGTTTCATCTGTGGTGAAAAGCGCGTCGAATGGAATCACAAAACGACAAAAAAATACGTGGGGACGTTTTAATTGTTACACATTGTTTTAGATTAGTCCAATATGTTGAAGGCGGCGAGCCGTTATCTGATGAAATATGTCCGTTATGATTGGCAAACAAACAGTATGGCGCATCGCCATATGTCGTGGCACGTGCGCCGGCGCATCGCGCGCTGCTCACTCAGGGATGAAACTATAGACCTGAAATATATCTTGAGCGCTTGTTTATAAATACTCATATTTTAATTGAAATTTGTCTAAACATCATCCAGCAAAGAAAAAAGCTGTATACAAATTACAGGTTGATGATTTGATGAAGTAAAATATTTATAAAAAAAAATAAGCAAATCTCAATAATTAAGAATTGTATAAAATGTATTTTTTTGCAGATCAATAGCAAGCGAATTCCTTCAAAATATTTAAATTACATGGCCAACGGTTCTGTCTGATGGTGGGGTCAAAAGTCTTAGGAATCGGCGTGCATGTATGAAGAGAATGATGAAGGTAGACGAGGCACGAGAGGTTTGTCAGAACCGGGATGTCTGGCGCTCTACACTCTCTGCCTACCCCGTTAGGGACCTGGCGTGAAGATACATACATACATGGCCAACCAATGAAAAAATGGAACTAACCAATCGTGGGTGTGTGCATGTATGTTTGAAAGCATGGATTCATACTCTGCCTACCCCATCTTGGAGTAGAGGCACGAAGTTACGTAAAATAGATGATGTAACCATATAACGTCACCTTTTTAAATTAACTTTTGTTACTTAGCATATTTGTTATTTTCATCCGCTGCAGAATACATTCATAAATTATTAAACACTTGACCGGTGTAAAGATTCGTAACTCTATGGGCCGCGAAGCCAGTGCGGACGCTACCCATCCGTCAGCGTAATCGCTTGTTAATCATTTTTCGGTTGATGGGGTTCATTGTGCCCTCTACGGATTATTTATCCATGGCTAATTCTAAGCGCGCAAAATTATAACGATACCTTTGTGAAACGCACATGATAAGTAGTAAAGAATCGCCGAGTCATTAGTAGAGTGTCGCGCGTCGAATCAGATACAGCGGCTATAAAATTGTGGCATGTGTGAGTGACGATGGCGGTAACAGAGCCCGTATGATTGAACCACGCCAGTGACCCCATCATTGACATTGAACTCAACGCGCGTGCTTCAAACCTGCGGGTTACGTACGTATTCACATCAATATTCAGTACTTAACATCAATATGAATCCATAGTACATAAATCGTAATTTCTCGCCTGTATACCTTGAAGGATTAGGCAGATAGTAGGTAAAGAAGTGCAGCTGTTGGTACGTTGGACTTTTTAGGGTCCTGTGGTCAAATGGCAAAAAACAGAACCCTTATAAATTCGTCACGTCAGTCTATCTACCTGTCTGTATGTCCGTCCGTCCGTAGGTATATCACAGTTACTTTACTCCGAAACTATTAAGACTACATATTACTTACGACATATACTTAGACTACTTGAAACTCGGTTAGTATATACATGTATTCAGTAAACCACAAAAAAGAGATGTCTCCATACTTGGAACTGAAAATAATATACCTACTTAATTTATTACAGCAGAACTATACGTGTTGAGTATTTGTAGACAGATCTTTGAAAATAACATTGAGCTTTCTTAACATAATTATACCTCATATCTCACAATCTACGGTGTATCTACTTATAAATATTTTTGCCTTTGATTGATGAATATTCATTCCATTTATTCTTGTAAAATCTATAACTTCTCTGCCATGTGTTATTGTCGTGAAATTTATTAAGATATTTTGACACACATACAGATGGACAACGATCCTATAAGTTTCTTACAAAATAAAAAATCTTATAATATTAATCCTATAATCGTATAATATTACAAATTAATGTATTTTATAATGCAATAAATATATAAACACAAAGCATGAAGCCAAGCATGTGGGTGATGCGGTAACCTAGGGCCGAACCGCCCGCATCCAATGTCGGGGCTAGACCGCCGCCCGCGCTGATTTGCATTCCTGGCGACCGATCGCAGTCACGATAACTTAAATATGTTAAATTCGGCTTTAAGCTGTCAATAGAAAAGTGCCGTTTTTATAAATATTAATTAGAGCTCCAGAGCGTTTGAGAGTAGGTATAGACACCAGCGAAATATCTAGGTACCTAATCGTATGCTGTTATCATATTTCGCATTTTAGACTGGAGCGCCTTCAGCGCTCGCCGATTCCCCGGTGAAGTAGACTAGTTCCGTCTCGAGACGTGCCGTGTACATAAATCCGTCATAAAAAATGTTTCAAATCGAATTTATAAGTAGTTTTAGGAAAGCTCTTTGCGCTCGCCGATTGTTAACAACCGTCTCGAGACGAAAAGACTATAAAACGAAAAAAGCGGCCAAGTGCCATACTGGTGGTAGAATTTCAGTGTAGGAGCTAGGCACTATCGCATTACCTAATCTATCTACCGCCAAATGGTAATGCTCAGTACCATCGTGTTCCGGTTAAATGGTAACGTAGGTATGGCTCCTTTTTACTACACGTACAAAACTAGGGAACCTCAGAGGTGGCAAGTGTGACATGGTATGTTCTACACCTATCTTTCGGCGTTTGGTTTTTGTGTAGATGTCTATAGGCTGCAGTAATAACTTACCATTCAAGTGAAGAACATGCTTGTTTACCACCATCATAACATAAAAAAAAACGCGTGACGGCCACTGCAGGCTTGTTTGCTGTATTTATGTTAATAGATAGTAGGTAATAAATTTATCAATAGCAATCCAAGTTCTCAAAAGCCTATTTCCCACAGGAAATCAATTTGCCGAAACAACATTATGCAATAAAACAAAAGATAAGACTGTGTCCGTTCACACAATTAAAAACTTTCATTAGGGGACTCCGTCGACGCACCTCATTATCCTGTCGATATTTTCAATTAAGATTAAAAATTGACCCATTAAATTGCATCATCCATTAATACAATTCGCGAGAAAGGAAATTATCTGTCTGTCATCGCTATGAGCCATCCTACGATTTTTTTACGGCGTGCGATAAGGATAAAACAAATAAATTGTGAGGTGTAGGTACGTATTAATGGAGGATAATATTAATTGCGCGGACGCACCTGGGCCTCGCAGGTGAGGTTTTCGTTTTGGGGTCACTGGTGGTTTTTAATATGGAATCGATGCGCTATAGGATTGTGGGAATTGACACCTACACGAGTGCCCTTTACCGTAGATCAATTGATCTCGGTAATTACCAATATTGGTTATTATATTTGGTAATTGATAATTGATATAATCAAAACCATAGGGTAGGTAAGTTTAAACAATATTAGGTAGGTACTATATTCAAGATCCACGTACCCTAGATTCGTAAAATATGTTTTTGAGTCCCATGTCAATATGTATCAATGATGGAAGACGCGCCGTTCGTATCGTTAAAGACCCAGGGCCCAGGACTCACTGACATATTCGAACATCTGAGCCTACGCATAGCTATCCGGAATTAGTGCATTTTTTACCGTCTCTACAGTGGTAAGTGCTTCGTCGCTATCTCATTTTCTACACTGCACTACCTATCGAAGAGAGAAGTGCCGCCTCGATAAATGGCACTGCTCATTTCTTTCGGCGGTAAATTCAATATTGGGTTTTTAAAAAATGTTGTCAAGAGTTCCCTCAGGGCGCGAGAAGATGCGTTGACGTAGGAAATAGGTGACGATGACCTTGTCTATCAACAACATAAAAAACCTAATTCTATTAGAATCCAGAAACTTTTAAGGTAATGTACCCATAGCCCAGTAATTTCAGAAGCCAAAGAACTTGGGGTTCAGAAGTGGAAACGTATCTGTCAATTAATACATAATATAAAATGGTCTCAGGGGTGGCAACGCATCTGCATTGTGACCTTAGGTTTTTGTGTAGACGTCTATAGGCTGCAGTCATCACTTAACATCAATGTGACCTGCATGCTTGTGTGGAGGAACGGGTGGAAGTGTTCCTCCGGCGAAAAGGGAGGATCCTCCGACCAGGCGAGGTGATAGCGCCTGGCGGGCCGCGGCCCAACGTTTAACGTTGGGAAGTTGTATATATGCCAACTCTTTAGAAATCTTCGTATGTGCGATGTAATTTGACTGCACGCCATCTATCGTACTAGACAAGTACTGTAAGGTTTCATTGTATTCCACTAGTTGGCGCCTTAATGTAGTGGACGCTATACTTGTTTGCCACCTTCCTTACCTAAAAAAAATCGATTCGTTAAAATAAATGTTATAACGTAACAAGACATTGCAATAAAACTATTTTTACGGATTTATCTCGCGTATATGATTTTAAATTAAAAAACACCCAAATTTCAATAGAGAAGATGGATGGCGATTATCAACATCATGGGATCCCATACTTAGCAAGATTAAATCCCAGCCGCAGCAGTCTGCAAGACCTCAAGATACCATAAGTAATTATTGTGTTAATCCTGAATGCTACGCAAGACGTTTACGAAATCGATGGAGGTAGCTACATATAATTTTTTCAAAACTTCTGTCAGACAAATGTCACCTCAGTCTGCTCGGGACCACGGAAGCTGAAAAGCGACCGAAACGTCGGGTTGATTTTAAAAATCATTTTTGTTTAATATACGCGAGATAAATCCGTAAAAATAGTTTTATTTCAATAAGACATTGCATTAGTTGAGACTGAAATATCGATCGTAACGCAGAGGGCAAGTGCACAATAGAGTGCAGCCTATGACTTTGTTAAAAGTCATTCGAAAACGCTGTCTAATCCCTTTGACGTACAATTATTAAAAATTGAAACGTTTCTCAAACCGATCCAGTTGAATGGCAGGATGATCTGAGAATTGAATGATGACACCCCTGAGGTCTTAATTATTTTGCATCTATGATAGTTATTATTACGGCACCATACAAGGAAGGCTAGATAAGGTTTTTTTAATGTAAATATCTATAGCCAGCGGTATTCGTTTACCGTCACTGAGAACGGTAAAAAAATTGAAACCATACTTACACAGAAAAACTAGGAGTCACCTATAAAAATACAAAATAAAAGGAATAGCTTAAGCCACTATAATTAAAGAAATATAAAATAAATAATAAAATAAATAAAAATATGTTTATTTAGGAACATTACAACCGTTGTGTACAATTTTTATAAAACGATGAATATCTGCAAAAGTTGGAAACTGTGTCGCTGATACCATCGCCCCTCGAAACATTGGGTTCGGATTTTACACAATAGACTAAATTTAATTCAAACTAGATTAAGCTACAAAAAAAGAACATGTTATATTAGATTTTTTTTAAATATTAAAAATTATATAGTAAAAGTGTAAGTGTATGTGAATGTTTGTGTGTGTGTGAGAGAGAGTGTTTGTGTGTTATTGTGTTGAGTAATTAAACTATTGGTTTCAAAAGGCGTTCTGTGTCTTCGTGAGTAAAAGTAAGAAGCCAGTCTTTGCATTTCTGTTTTAATTTCTGCAGAGGAAGAGAATAAATTTGTAGTTCTTTATTTATTTTATTATAAAGGAAAGGACTAGCGTGAAAATAGTGTCGACTAGCTAGGGATGTACGATGTGGTTCAGTACGACAAACTTTGTCTGATCTTCGTTTATTAGAAGTAAAATCAGGGTTATAGGGTACTTCCGAATGTTTCCTCATTACTGCATTTAGGATAAATAATTGACGTACGTTAAGAACAGCACACATCTTATACACTTCAATGGTGGGGAATCTAATTGGTTTGTATGAAAGAACTTTGAGCACTGCTCTCTGCGCTACTTCCAGTCTTATGGACACTAACGGATCCTCCCCACGCAGATATGCAATAGCTAAGAATGGACTGAACAAGTGCAAGATAAACAACTTTGAGGGTACGAAAGTCAAGAATGTTCCTAAGGTTCTTAAACACATAAATAAGTTTTCTAAGTCGAGACGCCACGTTTGCAATGTGATGCTTCCAACACATTGCACTATCCATCCAAACATCAAGGTATTTAGTTGTGGAGGATTTCACTATACTTGTGCAGCAACAATGAGTAGAGTTAGCAGGACACGTGTGCGCTTGAAGCATAAAATTATCGGGTGGATGAGAAGTTATAGTTGGAGCGAACGGGACGAAAACTGTTTTGGAGAGATTTAAAGTAAGTCTATTTTTGGCTAACCAATACATGACTTGTCTTAAAGCGTCTTCAGAAAAGTCATGTACTTCCTGCCAGTTACGCCCATTGATGATGAGGGCTGTATCATCAGCGTAGGTTACAATTTTACAATTAGATAGAGACATGTTGCTTAAATCATTCAAATAAATAAGAAAAAGTGTTGGGTCAAGCACACTGCCTTGAGGAACGCCGTAGTTTACATATTTCGCATTACTATTATTGTTATTGATCGTTAGAATATGTGAGCGGTCAGACAGATAGCTACGAAATAGGTCATTGACTATTCCTCGAACTCCGAACCTCTCCAACCTATCCAACAAGATGGGAACAGTGTCAAAGACTTTAGAAAGGTCTAGGAAGATACCAATAGCTTTCTGTCTATTATCAATGTTCTTAATTATTGTATTGGTAACTTGTAAGACAGCATCTTCAAGTTAATATGAGTTTTTAACAAAAATGAATCCGCTGAAAACTTTGTTTAAGTTTAAAATAATTCAATGCGTATATAAATATACTGATGTAACATACTTATTTTGAGTAGGCTCCAATCCACATAAATGAATTAGCAAAAGGCACAAAGTTGCGTTGCATCACGATCGAAAAGGATTTTAATTAAATATAAATAAAACACATAAATAAGACTTCCATATTTATTTAGAATTGATAATTAATAGTATAGGTATTTATCACATGTCTGTAAGAATTTCTCATTAAGCACGCCAAGCATTCACTTTTCCGCAAACAGTTTATTCAGATTAACTAATTTAAGTTAATGGGAAGATTAAATACCACTGAGAACAATAAATACTTGGTAACATTTATAATATAATATTGCTATACTTTTTTGCTTCCATGTGATACAACATTTAAGTCCAATACATTTCATGATGATTATAAGTATATATATAAGACAATATAATAAAATTATGGTCAATCTAGTTCCTAAAATTCTAGATCATATCCATTAATCACGTCTTATTTAAGAGACAATAGTTCAAAAATAAATTCAGCATGTTAGACATTTTACTGAGATGAGAAATACATTATCTATAATTTAATAAATTCCTTATACAATTGATATAAATACAAGCGCTCTGTTCCGATACATTAGAAGTGTATAATATAAAAGAAATAAATGATAATGGCTGCAAGTTCAAAACGCTCATATTAACTTGAATGCATGTTATCATAAAGGACATAAAATTATTTGGAAATAATTGTCGTGATCGGACTCGCATGATATACAAATGAAAATAATTATTACTAATTGCAGAAATTTAAATGAAATAGTTCAGCTTTATGAACTGAATTTGTCATAATTCATAACAGACGAATATGCCATATATTCTGTATATTTCATTATTCGTCTTCAATGAAATTCAATGCACAATGATGTAGGTATAGACGTTTTCTGGACTATGACACAATCATATGAACATAGTTCAAAGAAATTCAAAATTAGAAATAAGCTTATTAACATTTATTATGATAACATCCAAACGTTCCACAAGTGCAGATCAAACGACTTGCACTTGTGAACTGTTATTTATTATATTATTAGTTAATAAATAACTCATCATGTCTGATGAGTCTTCTTTCATTAGAAACGAAAAGACAACAAGGCTGCATCCACATTTGTAGCATTCGAACATGAAAAGTCCATAAATGTATTTTTGTGATCAATACTATAAATTATGTTTCAGAAATTGATGAGATCGCTTTATGTTCCTTAGCACCCTGTTTCTTTTCTTATTAAAAAGTGTACAAAGCAACAAAATACAGCAGTTACCAACAACCACTGAGGAGCATCTGACGTAACAAGACACTGTAATAATAATCAATACGATACCCCAGACCAAAATCTACAAATGTGGCCCGCCTAGATCCAAATATCAAACGGTTTAATACAAAAAAAATCAAATAATAAACAAAGTTGAGCAATAAATCAATAAGTCGACAGGATTCGTTCTCATTAGTGCGTATAGAAATATCGTGTATCGTGATTTTATCTATTTTCTGCAAAAAAAAATCCTAAGACGTATGACAATAATAATCTAACAGGACGTTATTTCCCATTAAGCCGTTACAATGTTTGCGTCCTTTGAAAATTTTGTAATAATAACGATGGTAACTTAATGAAATTGCATGCACTGGATGCGAATAAAATTGTGGCTAGGTTAAAGTAAATTAAACGATACATCTTAGACAAAATATACACTGAAAAAGGTACGTTTGAGAACAATATATACAAACAAAATTTATGATGTTTGGTGTTATAAATAGAATAAGTACTTATCTTAATTCATAAAGAGGAGTCACAGTGAAATTGTATGTAGCCTATATCAATATCGTATTAAAAACAAGGATTTTCTCGAATAAGGTAAAACAGTGTAATCCAGAGTTTCTTAACATTTTTAGTTGGCGACCCTAAATATAAATACTGGCCCCGGATGACGTGTTAAAGATCCAGTGGATAACAGAAAGCATGGCGCGCTAAACATCTTTTAAAAATGCCCACGACTCAATACGGACTACAGCACGACTTTGGGTCGCGAGCCAAGGTTAAGAAACGCTGGTGTAGTCGAACATAGTCCTAAGGTTCTTTGAGTTATTAAGTCAAATTGTCACAAACCTCGACGATTGAAAGAATTAACACTCACATGGAGTGTAAGTAGATAACTATTTCAATCTTTACATTGCGAATAGGGAAAATCAAATTAATCGTTCCGAACATGACATGTAAGTGACCTACTTAGACAAAAGGAGTAAAATCACATTGAGCATATTTTAAATATATTTCAACAAACTCTTATTATTGATTTTGCTAAATAAAAAACATGGTATCGTTAAGAAATAATGCTTGTCATGAAATAAAGTTCAATATCACTACATACTTAAGATTGTCAACAGATTATACATATAAATAACAGATTAATCGATTTATTACAGTGATGTTTATATCTCGATACGTAAATATTATATAATACAACGTAACACTTTTATTTGGCGAGGTGCATTAAGAAGAACTTGATATGGCTTTTTAACAGGTCTATTTAGACTTACCGACACATAAATTGCAACAAAACTCTGGATGTTTTATTTCCAAACTTATATATAAATAAGTGGGTGAGCAGATTCATTTGAGCAATGAAAATGGACGTTAGCGACAGACATATGAAACATTATAAATTAAATTACAGACCTAAGGACGGCAACAATAGAAGCATAGAACCAGATATAAAAATATAGGTCCATCACAGAAACTTACATAGTTCCTTAAAAAATGGTTGACATATAGTTATCATTTGTAAAATTATATGTTAATCAAAGCTCCGATTCATTTATTTTATTGGTATAAGAACTATAATTTACTAGGGATATTCAAACGCGTTATAGCAATGAATAAGCCTCCTACAGCGAGTTCAGTGACAATATCACCATCGCTTGCGACAGACTTATTCCAATCTTACTTTGATTTAACGTTTAACAAACGTCAAGGCAAAGGAGATGATGTATGGACCTCCGGCCATGTATTGTACACAATATCATTAACAGGCAAAATCAATATAAAAACGTTTTTTACTGCATATTTTCACTTATTTAGCTTTGTTTGCAGTTACAAAATATTATTTGCAGTTTGAGTTGCAACTCAAACCAACATGGCGAATATGGCGGGCGATGTCATTTTGACATTTTAATTTTTTAATTGTTTTTTGATTATAAAGTACTTGGAGAAAAAAGTCTTATTTTCATAATACTATCGAAATTGATTTCATGTGATAATACTAAGAACTTAAACTAATCAATTTCCAATTTAAAAATGATAAAATAGTTTGAATTAAATGTGGTAGTAACTCTAAAATATATTCTTGAATAAATTAATTGTATTTTTTTCGGATTCTTCTTTAATTTACCCATTTTTTGAGGACGTGTACGAACTAGAGCCGAGCTCGCAACATCTCCTTTAGATTCACGGAAGTAATAGTTATTGTTGTTACTTCCAGTTTATATTATATCAAGACTGTTCTAAAGTTTGCTAATCGTTGATGTTCGTCATACGTCAAGAATATAGGAGATGGTGGTTTGATCCCAGAAGTGGAATGACTGCGACAATGTAATGCTGACGTCACGTTGCATCACAAAGACGCGTTTAAAGTTAGGTTAGCACGTCAAATATGGTCAAAATGATATACGTCGAATTGATAAATCTTAAATTAGAAAATCGTCTTAACAACAAAATCAAATAAGTAATTTGAAAGAATAAGTGCACAAAAGTTACATTTAGGGCAAACATAACTTATGCCCAACAAAGTCTTTGGCAGCGACCACAACTAAGAATAATGAACGCCAAGCGTATCTTTAGACTTCTATTTTCTCGGAGTTTCACAGTAATGGCACTGGTCTACACCGTCAGAATGTCTTGCTTGAAACCAGTCCACAAATCGCTCATGATATAAAGTCATAAGTTGTTTTAATGGCGTATTTTTAAGCGGTAGTACGGGCGAACCCTTCAATAAGTTCCAGTTTATGTGTCTGTTAGTTTATATAACGGGATATTATTAATGAACAAAGAAATAATACATATAGACCGTCGTATATCATGAACAAAGTACTTACATTACAACGACTATTGTGTGCTTCACTAATTGTAAAGACATAAAGATATGGTATTATTTTAAACATGTAGAATTGCGTTAGGTTTAACATTATAAGTATGATAATGATAATAAAATTTTGTAAAGAAATCACATTGGACTGGAGTTACTAATCAGTATTAAACCCTAAAAAAAGAGGGGGATATAATCGCCTTATTTTTATTAACATTACAACTAAACACCGCCACCCTGCGTGTGTCATTTCTGTGTGTTTGATCCCCTTAGGCGTGCACTACCGACCTTTATTAGGTCATAATAATGAGCACTATCATGAAAAAATATGTTCGCTATTTTGCCATAATATAACAAAATATTCACTATATCTAAGTGGGCTAGTATCTATATATCAAAGCGGACATGTGAATATATAACTTCAACATTAATTAATAAATGTATTTGGATATAGAGACATAGACTGCGACGGAGTTACTAGTGACATATATAACGTTTTTATACATACGGAAAATATAATATAAAACCTGTTTAAGGTCATTCAACTGAAATAATTACTTTAGCCTCTTTAAACAGCCCACAACTGGTTTCTAATCGTGTAATTTTAAAATGTACAGAATTGTTTACTTTGTTTTATTCACAATTATTTAGTAATCTTACAGTAGGTACCTAGATCCTGACCTTTGACGTACTAAAAGATGGAGTATTCGACAAGAATGTAAAAGTTATCCAGCACAAGCTTTATAACAGTTGGAAAGGTAGTCGATTTGAAAACTAGTGGGGGTTTTCAAGTCGACTACCTTTCCAACTGTCATAGAAGAAAATAAAAATGATAACCATAATTGTAAAAAAACTATATGATAAGATGGTAGGATTCAAATTGTGACATTGGTTACTATTTGAAGCCGTCCATATAATAATACGTCAATGATAGTGGTAGTCAGGAGTGACACAGACTAAATTTGAGACTCATGTTAATCTACTATTGAATTATTATTATCATAAGATATTGTACTAATTTGATAAACTACCTTTAATCTCACTATAATTCTGTTAGTAATTTGTAGCAATATGTATAGTCCACTCCAATAGAACCCTCAAACGGTAGAATTTAGTTTAATAATTAAAATATCATGTGGCAGAGATCAAATATTATTTTTATCGATATAGTACATACATACATTTTAATTAATACAATTCTAAATACTTTTGTGAGTATATAAAGAATGATACAAATATGTCAATATAAATGTGAAAAATACGAACAACGTATATAATATGTTTTTTATTTTTTAAAAGATAATTTCGACGATTATGCATATCACAATGTCTTGCTCGAATGTCGCATATTTTGTAAGTCTGTCTTTGCAATTATATAATAATAGATATATAGTATATAAAATAATTACGATCTAAACATGACATCCCTATTCAAACATGTTAATTAAGACAAAATAAACGATACGTGAAAATTAATTAGAAACAAAATTGTTAACTTTCTACGAATTATCTAATTTAAATGCATTGTTTTCGAGGAACATATAAATCACTATTACTAATGTTAAAAGAATGAAGTTCTATTGACGAGGACTACTTATATAAAATTATTGCGTTTATAAGCTATTGGGTTCTTCAGAGGTTATAAGGTTAACGTAGACCAAAGGTTGTCATGTATTCACTCGTTCAACGATGGGATGTTTAATGTATCTTTATATATTTTTTTCAGTTATAATTAAAAAATAAGCTCATGATTATGTAATACTTGAACGCATTACAAAAAACTAAGAAAATCTTCTATACTTTATTTGAACCGTGTAGAGGTGACAATGAAGACATCAATTGATAACAATTTGCTAACGACGCAAGGAACATGATAACTTTACAGCTTATACAATATTGTAAAGATGTGACTATATCTTTAACGTCCCATGATGATTATTTATTGATTATTAAGGTTGAAACCCACGAAGCTCAGTGAGCATTAATTATTTAGTATGAGACTGCGTGCAGCGTTCAATGCGACAAACGCGGCACACCGACTCGAATCATTCACCATAAGAAATAAATGTAAATCCACGCGCTCAAATGTAAATGTTGACGACAGGCTCTATACTGTATTTCATAGCAGTTATATCAATTTAATGCCAAACACCGTCACCTCGATTTGTTAAAGTAAAAAAGTAGAGTATACATCGGAGTCAAACGGCCCAGTTGGAGTATTTATCTAGAAGTCACAGGTTCAAGTGTTTTCCTACTTTTTCTTCAAATTCCTCATCCGCTCGCAAGTGTTATTGCGAAAAAAACAATTTCAGAAAACTAATATACGATAGCAATGCAGCAAGTTCACGGAACGTTTGACCACCTTATTTTTACGCAACCCTTAATCCCCTGACAATGAGTATAAGCCATAAGTACTAACAGAAACAACACTAACTGAATAACAATAAAGACGTATCACCAATAACAACAAGGAGAGTAGACACGTTGCATAAAATGTACTAATATAAACTAACAATGTACTTATTTTTGCACTAAAGATGTGAGCCTTCTTACACCGGACTTAGTAGTAGTGCCTTTGGTCTTCTTGGTCTGCTCCTTAACACCTCTGGAAAAACGAGTTTACATATTATGAAATATGATTTAAGTTACAAAATTAAAAAAAATACATATTTGGCTTTCACATCTGCTGGTGGTGGCTAACAGCCAGCCAATTTTTAGTTGTGTTGGTATAGAAGTAAAAACCAATCAAATAAAAAATAAGTATAAAATGTCACAGCAAGTTAAATAACTTTTCCTTTGATAATTACTACAATGTTGCAACATAAAGGTTGTTAAAGTATGTTTAAGTATTATGTCCATTGGTAACATTATAAAAGTGGATTTTAACAAAAACTATAATAACATGTGAAATGCAGATTTTTAATGGGTCATGTCTGGCCAAAAATGTATGTGACTGGTCCGTCCGGGTTTCACACACACATAGACAAACCCGAAACGAATATATAGGCCTGTAGGCAATGCAAATATTAGTCGTGATACAAGGATTGAACCCGTGAGCCTCGGTTAAAACGGTCGTCACACGTCGCTGAATCATGTCTCGTTATCATTGAAAACTTACAAATATCTTGTGAGATCCTCGATGTCGACGAGCATGGAGTCCTGCCCCATGTGGAGCTCGTCGCGCGCCATCAGCAGTTTGACGAGCGAGTCGTTCAGCGCCTCGATCTGTGAGTGTAGCTCGTTCACTATCACCTGCAATCATACACTTATAATTACTTCTCTAAAAACAGCGGCGACATGCGAGTCAGATTTGCGTTCGCAGGGTTCTGTGTTATTATAAATATCACAGACTTCTCATATATAATTTACTGTAATCATAAAGGTAAAGAACATTTTTTTTTTGTATTTCATTCACTATTATAAGCCAGTCGCGGAGATAAATAATGATAAGTCTTTGAGATCGTACAGAAGCCCCTATGATCGAAAACAATTTATTTTTCACATTAATGTTCATTTTGGACATTGATTTACACGTGCGTATCAAATTTCAATTCAATCGGTCTAACTTTCGGAGAAAATCGGCTGTGATAGACGGATAGACTGACAGACAGACAGGCACGAGTGATCTTGTAAAGGGCGCACTTATAAAATTAATCGTACCTGTTTTTTTTCCCCTTTTGAGGTATGGAACCCTATAGTCCTCTTTTCTCCCTTCTGTGCAAACCATAATAGGTACAGTCAGGGAACTCTCCGCTTACCCAAAATCAGTCAAATATAGCTTTTATTACAGTCGCTTAAGATACCCAAGCGGCGAGTTCTCTGACAGTACTAACACCGACACCCAAGAATTAATTAAATTTGAAATGTGTACTTAGATTAAGCCGTATTTGAATAAATTATACTCGAGAATAATCAGTTACATAAAGTGATGAAACATACCTACTTTAAATCATTTTTTATAGACTTTAAGGTGTAATTTTGTTTTACAATGCACATAAAACCATTTCCTGCTAACATTAAAATTAAGAAATACGTATTTTTTACAGTTTTATTATTAGAGCTAAATGGAATAGCTCTTATAGTATATAAGAAGGCATTTTACTGAGGCAAATAACAGAATCTTCTTATTTATAGTTCTCAGCAATAAAAATAAACGTGAAATATTTAAATGATTCATCATTCCAGCCAAGACATCCACAGCTGGACAAAGCCTTCCCCTAAGACGCCTACAACAGTGCTGTCCGTCATTAGGGGAGAATTTTCCATAATCGCCACGCTTAGCAGACGGATTAGCGATCACAGTGATGGTATCGGTGGTAGGTTTATCGCGAGTCGCTGCTGCCCATCCCGGTTTATTTTTTTTTATTTTTATGTAATTAAAGTGGCAAACAAGCATGCAGTTCACATTGATGTTAAGTGATGACTGCAGCCTATAGACACCCACACAAAGACCAGAGGTCAAAATGCATATGCGTTACCACTCCTGAGGGCTAAGGTGTTATGCCTCTGTGCCGGAAATTACACTCTGTGCCGGAAATTACAGGACCGTACATTACCACTTGACCGAGACACGATAGTGCTGAACACTACCATTTAGCGGCAAGTATATTAGTTAATGCGGTGGTGGTGGAGGGCGTAGGCACCACCACCAGAGAATAATAATATGTAATAATACTACGTATAGAATGGACACTTCGACGTCATGCCTGATTTTCCCACTTGCAGCCCGCACCTCCCCTTGAGTACCATGCCGGCAGCCTCGTGCACTGAGGATGCGAGCGGTCAACTGTGTGTGTGCGTGTGAAAACACGTCCTGATTGATGTCTGTGTTGTAGGTAGGTAACCCTATTAAGCGTTTGTATGGAATTTTAGCGGTAACACCCGACTAGTATAAAAATAAACAAATATATTTATTACATAAGACTTAAAATTGCGTATTCTTACGTTGACTAGTTATTTAATTTACTTATAAAAAAAAAACATCAATCAAGTGTTCGTCCGCCTTTGTTTATATTTATGTACAACTGTGAAATTTTTTACGCAAAATAATAATGAATACGTTATCATTGAAATGTAAATGTTTGGCAAGTATTTAAACGGCGGGAACAATACAGATTACACAATGGCTATTGTTGTGGAGATTTGCTCGCATGACTCGGCAAGCGTCAAGACCTGATACTGCAAGGTCATTGTGCACCACTACAAAAACACCGGTAAAAACTATATTTCAGCTCAAATGCGCATTTGTTTCTGTTTCTTATTACTAATTTATTATTGATATTGCATAAAATTGTAAAGTTTAATTTATTTGTTTCCCTCATATGCAGCTTGATCCGCATGTTCGTATGCGATATATTCCCAGGGTAAAAACAAAACTTCTGCTTTACATATTCTATCTTTAACTTTACAGGCAAAATTCTATGGGACCTAAGTCTATCTACGCAAAAAAAAGACGTTTTCGTAATATTTTCCATTACGCTATGGTTAAACATACCTACTTTACTTTTACTAATATTAGGTATCATCACTTCTTACAGCGCACATTTCCACCAAGTATAATTCAAAATAACGATCTTTCTTTACATGTATTATTCCTCATAAAAAGAAGTATATTTTGTTATAATACACAAGGCGTTTAGCTAATTCTAGAACATGAGGAAAGAAAGGAACTTGGAAAGGTGTGTCTTCCCGATGGGGTACCATCATGGGTACTTTTCCGAGCAGGGATAGATACATAAAATCAGGCATACATGTAAACCCCTGACGGGGTAACAAAGTAAGTGGATGCGTGAGTGGTAAGCGGGGATCGAACCCAGGACACCAGCGTAAGAGTAGTGGTCTGCTATAACTACTACTTATACTACTACTGAGGCCGTTTAGTAGCATGTAATATTTAACTACCTGTAATTGGGCTATGTTCATGTCGGTGAGAAGTTGTCGAGAAACACGGCGACGGTCGGGCGCGAGAGGCACGTTAGCTTTGTCCATGCTCTGGCGCAGCATCTCCGTCACCGGCGACACGGCTCGACTTCGACGCTCGCGCTGCAATCAAAACAATATCACTGTATAAAATACATCTTTTAATACGAATCGATAATCATTCTTAAATCATAATCATAATAAGATAACTTAAATGTAAAACTTCACATCTGCCTTTGGTAAAGGAGAAAGCATGCATTGAAGTACTGGGGGGACATGTCATGCACGCAACCAGTATTTATTTCGAAAGTATCTGAGTAAAATGTACTAAATTGTATAGTAAGGATAATTTATATTGCAGGAACAGCTGGCGTCGGGGCGTGTCGCTGAATTTTCTACTACTGGAAGAAAAATCTTCCACTAGTCTAATCAGTCAACTGAACAATGGCGATCAAACCTAGTAGTAAGTGCAATAACACAAAATTGCCTTGCGATAAAACTATCGCCACTGCGATCACCAATCTGCATGACAAGCGTGGCGATTACGGCATATCCCCATTATATGATGACGACTGCAGAGACAGGAACCAAGCAACAATATTTACCTCCATTTGTATACGCGCCATCTCCTTTGCTTGCGCTAATGCAATTCTGGCCTCGGTCTGAAGAGTGGCTTGTAACGCATAGAAGTCAGACTCTTTCAACTCAATATGTCCCAAGGAATGTGTTGATCGGGATTTTGTTGTTTTCAATGAAAATGATGATGGACGTATTTTCGAACCTGTAAAGTGTTAACATGGATAAGAATATATTTTTTGTTTGTGTACATACCTCTCATGCAATTTTGTAATGTTATTTATGGCATGCAATTATTATTAATACTGATGCATATAGTCAATGACAAAATTATAATAGATAGCATCATTTTATAATAATAATGTAAAACAATAAAAAATCATTCAACAAAAAGATGCATAATCTTATTTGTAATTGATAAATAAAGAAATATTTTTAAATAAAATAAAGTGATTTTTAAAATATACAGGTGTACTTATCATATTCTTAAAATACCTACGTAATGTTCTGTAATATTAAAAAATTCAATAGTTTTACAAATATTCTCATCACATTTACACAAATAAGCGCACAGCTCTTACTGGTGGTAGAGTTCCAAAGTAGGACCTCGAGGGGATAAGCACCACCATATCACCTCATCTATCGACCGCTAAATGTTAGTGTTCAGAACTATCGTATTCCGGTGAGATGGTATTATATGGCCTCATAATAACTATCACAGAGACAAAACCACTAAGGTCTCAGGGGTGGCAACACATCTGCATTTTGACATCTGGTCTTTGTCTGGGTGTCTATACGCTGCAGACATCACTTAACATCATGCTTGTTTGCCACCTTCATCACACAAAAAGCAAAAAAATCTGTGATCTCCATACATTGTACATAATGAAATAATAAAACAAATTTTTAGTTATCTTCTTACTTCTTGCTGTCTTTGTAGGAGAAGGTTAAACAAAATATCTATAGGTACAATCAGTGTTTTTGGTAAATACTTTAATGACAAATTAAAGTATTTACCAAAAACATTCTGGTATAGAACTGTGTTAAAGATAATAATTCAAGTGATATTTATAACAGGACCAACACCTTATCACTTCTTTATAATATACATAAGTACATAATAATAGAGGTAAGCAAGAAAGTGTAAAAGTAAGCAATGATTAGACTGATTAGAGTAACAAACAGATATTAAACAAGAATTAATTAACAAATAAAACATAATTAAGCTTTATTATATGGCCATGGTCTCATCAATCATGTTGTTATGCCTTCATATAGATAGACGAAACTATAACAAAAAGTATAGACTAACATGATATAATCACACCCTTATTCATAAACCTACATCAGATGTTTTAGTTAAAATATGCTTTGTCTTTATGTCTTTGTCAGTCGCATTGGCAATTGCACAGGATAGAAAAAGACAAAAAAAATAAGCAACAGTTTAGCTAAATATGTTTATGAATAAGGGGGTTAGGGTTTAAGGATTCCTGTATTGACTGAATTGAAATGAAAGTTGTATTTTGAAATATTTAATGACGTTGATGTAACAATTAAATCTGAATAGCATTATCCATCTTTAAAATATAAATATTCTAAGAAAATATGGTATATGGATGAAATTAGATTGATTGATTAGATTTTGGCTTATTGCAACTAAGTAAGCATTGTTTCAAGTTCTGTTCAAAGTACTCACCACTTTGAACAGGTGTTTTTTTTTCATGTTTTGTTATATTCACTGAAAGGGGTCTTGTGTGGTATGGATGATTATAATGAGACTTGCTGAAAAGACTTGACCGTGACAAACTTTTGTTGTTACTGTTTAGATTTCGTTCTAAATCTGAGGCTTGAGATTCATTATCAGATGCTGTTTCATTCATGAAACATATTTGGAGATTCATTCCTGCACCACACCATAATACACATTGTTAATTACCATGGAAGTAAAATCAAATTTGACAATCACATGTTTTGAATCAATTGTAATTTTTTTGAATGTCACAAAGCACCAGTTACTCAGGTACCTATCACATTTTGTTTGAATTAATTACATAAAGGAATCCTATGATACAGAGCTTTGCAAACTCCTAAATATTTTTTTCAGTAGAACTCGAATGTGATAAAAGATAATAATATAAAATAATATACTATATCACTGGCTCATCACAAATTTATTATTGAGTTTGCCACCAGATAAAATCATTATAAATTTAAAGTAAGTATTAAGAAGATTGTCAAATTTAATTTAATGTGCAAATACATTTCTAAAAAGACCAGAATACTAAAGTTATGAACTGATACCCAGTAAGCAATTAAACAAGGAAGAAATTACCAAAAACACAGTAGATATTTAAAAAAAAAATCATACAATTCCTTCCGCCATTATGATAATGCTGTGAATTATATTAAACATAAGCCCACAGTGAATGTTTGCTTTATCTAAAATAAGGAAAATTATGATATTATTATACCATTCTGCAATCTCGAATGTAGACTTGGTTTCTTCCCGGGTCGCTCCATGTGACCGAGACTAAAATATTCATCATTGTCAGCATCATTAGCTAACCTTTTCCTTATCTCTTCTCGATCATTCCGTTTCTGAAATAGAAATCAAATATTCACTTAATTTTCTCAGTGATAATGAACATTATAAATGGATAAAAATAAACGTTTTAGATTTATACATGTCTATCATATGGCATATCTTCATTTATGGTAACGATTCTTGTGAATTTCTCTAAAACATTTGGATTGTTATCAGTGAGGACTGGCCAATCAATCTCTGTCTGCGCGCACAAGTTTGTATTATTCGCTCTTGGACTTAAAGCTGGGCTATCACAACCATTGTATATTGTAGTCGGTGGGTCAAGCGGTTTCAAAAATTTCGATTTAAACACGTGCAAACTGCGCTTTAATCCAGTGGTTTCGCTAGCATTCTGAGGTAATTCACCAGCTGGTTTACCGAGTTTCCGTTTAATATTCGATAATATACTTTCGAACATCTTACACAATAATAACAATACTATTAAAATAATCAGTCTTTGATTTTTGGCAAAGTTATGGCACAATAATTATTGCATAAAAAACACAGGTACGTTAGTTCGATGATGTGGTAAATAAAAAACTGAAGTTTGTCCTTTGTGACTCCTGTCAACATTGACGTTTAGTCTATTATCCATTTACACGAATTAGGGCAAGGACAAACTACTGTGCTCCCTACACTTCCTGCTTTATGGTAGATTTGCTAAAGTACCTACCACTATCCGTACGCGAACGCCAAATCAAGCAATGGTCTTAACTAAGGCCCTAATGGTACATAGGGTTACCTTAGGTAAAGGAAAGGCAACTTACGAGACAGCAAATATTGTCGACAGATTCATGATTATCATATGTAATCGTGTACAAATCTAAAAGAAACCTTGTGTCCTTTTTATAATGCCTTTGTTCAGAGTTAAAATATGGCATTGACGCCATCACTATTTAAGTTATAAAAATCACGGAATTAAAAACACAGCACGCGTCTGCACACCCGTGCGCGATACAAAGTAAATAGGTACTAATAATGCTTGGAGAACGGCAGACAGCCTGCACCGTTGAATCACCGTAGAAAGCTGAACCCACTACCAACTGATAATTAACTGTTATAGGTAGGCGCAATAGATGTGGCAAACGTGGATTGAATGTATATTCAGTTACCGTTATTTGCGTACAGCTCTTTGAAAACCTTAAAACTTAGGTAATTATGTAGTTTTTTACATTTTATGTTCTACGGATGTATAATTATCTTATAAACAGCTATTGTAAACTTGACTTACAGGTATGTACGATTATTAATTTGTTATATAAGTTACTTTGGATCAAACATCTTTGCCATCCAATGAAATATCGCTGGTGGTAGAGCCAGTGTATAGGCAGTAGTCGCTATACTAATTAGGTATACCTATTAATATCACTTAGCTACCCATCGCTAGATGGTAGCACTTAGCGCTACCGGTCTTCGGTTATTTTTTTTTTTTGGCAGAGAGGCAAAAAATAGACTTCAGAACTTTTCGAAGTGATAGATAACAAGTCTCATTGAGCACGCATGTAGTTTAACACAGTCGAAACATTTTTGATCGTCTAAGGTGAGTACCTATAGATTTTAATTAAAGTCATTTTACTATGCGTTAGATACACTTAGATAAGTAGTCACTGTATAAATAAATCAATAATAATAAAATATGTTAATTGTAATTGTCACTTACTCTCCTTTCCGCTTCCTTTGCTGCTTTTAAATGATTTTCTATGGCATCCAAATCTAATTTTGGTAGCGCTGTTTCTATATTATAAACATCAAAGCTCCCTGAAATAAAAATTAAATCTTGATGATGAAAAATTCCTTTTCAACTCATTTAACATGTAGGTATACGACTCTCACACTACTTCCCCTCAATTGCTGTCATTGTTTTTTTTGAGGAAGGTGGCAAGCAAGCATGCAGTTCAGGGTTATTTTGGGTTATTCGTCAACTCAACACACGTGTGTCCAGTTGGTGAAACTTGAATGATGTTAAGTGATGACTGCAGCCTATAGACTTACACAAAGACAAGAGGTCAAAATGCAGATCGTTGCCACTTTTGAGACCTTAGTTGTTTTGTCTCTGTGATAGTTATTACGGGATTAAGTATATAGTTATTTATACACATTACCATCTAACAGGAACGCGATAGCGCTGAACACTACCATTTGGCGGCATATAGATTAGGTAATGCGGTGATGCTTACGTCCTCGAGCTCCTACAGTGTAACTCTTCCCCCATTAAATACCTACATAATCTGTTAAGATCATAGTTAAGTAACGGGTTATCGTTCTTGTGTCTGTTAAAATTTAATTTAATTTACAATCCGAAGTAGTGTCTATACGTATCTAACAAAGAAATTAATCGCGATGACATAATCTCTAATGAACCAATTCGCATATTGCTAAGGTACTTACAGAAAATATCTTTCAAAGAAATTAGCCAATTAAAATTTACATTTACTTAAGCAGGCATAGCATTATAAAAGTAATAGGACAGAATAGGTATGTGTATCTATTATTAAGTTAACGTATTTCTTACCAAAATCATATTCCTTCATGTTGTCATTTTTTAGGTGGACGGATGATGTGTTCATTTGAGCATTTTTATTTGTTTGAGACGTTGTTTGCCAATCACTTGCATCACTACAACCAGAACACAAATTTAATTAAAGATATAAGATCAATTTCTTGTATGTCAATAGAACTCATACACAACACCTCAATTTCGCACGGGTAGCCGGCAACATTGAATAGTCGCATACTAAATAAAACTATAAAAGATCGTCTATCTGTATGTATGCTGTTTTTTACACCTCACCAAAAACAGACTTATACAGGCTATGTTACGTCAGTTCTATTTAAAACGTGTACCTACGTTCGTTGCTTTGCTTTAGTTGGATGCTTCGTCATCAACCCATCAATTATTTTGATTTGGATGGATTATTTTACATCGTAAGTAGACATCACTAATTTGGAAATCAGAAATGTATTTCTACTGTCTTTGTTGCTAATTAGGATAATGTTATGATGATGCTCAGTCGATCAGCGAGCGAGGTATGTTGCGTAAATTACGTTTATTTGTAACAATTTTTAAGATTTCCAGTAATTTGCCTAGATTTTGGAAAAATATTCATTTATTTAAACTTTCTGCACAGATAAACGACAAGGGCCGATTTAATGCTATAAAGCTTTCTCTACCAGTCAACCTTAGGTTTATATAGAAGACGAAGATTGGTAGTGCAAAGAAAAAGTGTAACATATAGATAGTTGATCAATTACATTTATAGTAACGTATTTTCGTAAATAAATATGAACATAAGTAGGTACTGTTATGGAATATTTATAGAAAAATACATACATATCTGGATATACATTTATGAACATGGTCAAAAATAATACAAGTACATATTTATAATAATATAATACAACAAACAAATTAACAATAAAATGACGAATTCTACATTGTATCGAGAAGAATTGAAAACATCTTTTGGCAGTAGTGTCGGAGCTTTCTTTTATACGTGAATTTATTGAAAGCTTATATCAACGTTTAGCGAATTCCAGAGCTTGGACGAAACAGAAAAATTGTTGCCCGTGAAACCAGTATCGTGAGTGGGAAGACGAAGAGTTAGAGATTTCGACAAACGGAAATTGACACTATGAGAGTGGCCCAGAATATAAAAAATTGAGTTTTAGACAATCAGGAGAACTAGGGTTGTTTAGAATTGAGAATAATAAGCAGAATATACATTTATACATCCCGACAGATCGTCACTGCCGCATAGGAGGCCACTCAAACTTGGAACAAAAAGACGAAATGTGGTGTATTGCCGGAGTCCGTAAATAAAGAAAATTTTGTTATATAAAATACGATCCAATTTGTTCAGAAGTTCTTGGGAAATATCCGGAAAGCAAATATCACCACAATAGCTCTCTTATATGCATGAATGTTAAAAACTTATCTGTCAAATGGCCTGTAGGACCTGTCGATTCCTATATCAACGGAATAATATGATGAAAAACATAAGTTATGCAAGCATTACTTTGGGGCAAGCCGTATCCTTTAGAAAATTTAAAAAATGGAAAAAATGACTTCGGGCTGGAATCGAACCTGCAACCTCAGGATAACTAGTCCAGCCGATTTTCCACTAAACTAACTACTTCGATAGCTTAGTGTTACTTCACTCGCATGTATTATTGCGAAAAATAAAATATTACAAACTGTATCCTATTTGTCACATATGAATGAATGAAAATGTAAGTATACTCACAGTGATCATTGTAAAATGGAACATGAACCACTCACCTTTTTAATTTTTCAGGATATCTACGTGAAGTAGATTTTTTTATATCACGTTCTATACTACATCTTCTTTGGCTTGTTTCATTTTGTAAAACCTCAAGGGTGGTCTCACCAGCAACTATGTTATTAAATTTTATTGAACTGGGTGATATATTATTAAAATTACCATCAGTAATTATTGATACCTCTTTTTTACTGTCTGCCCATAATTTATCACGTTCACGCATTTCATTCAATTTTGGTATTATTTTTCTTAATTCAGTGCTTAATTGCTTAATTGTGTTTTCAACGTTGTGACTTAAAGTTTCTGTATCGTATTCCTTTTGGTAAATATTTATCTCTTCCTTACCATCTGATAAAAAGGCATCAGTTATCTTATTATTCGTGTGACTTTCTATTAATAAAAATGTAGGCCTACTCATGTTTATTTCTGTTCTAGTATTAGTTTCATTTTCCATGTGTATATCCGTTACATCTTCTACTTTATCTTTATTGACTTCGTTATCTAGTGGCTTGTTTTCTATATCATCGCACATATCACTTTGAGTCTCAACTAGTTTTTTAATTACATGATTTACAACATCACTTATGTTATTTATTGTATTTTCAATAGGTTTAGCAAACGTTTCCTTTATGTCATGTCTTAATTCCTCTAAATCATCTTGAATATTAATGTTATAATTAAGCAACTGTTTTATTTCATCTTCAATTTCCTTGTTAAAATCTCCTATTATATCTTTTGTATTAAAATTATTTTCTATGTCAATAGTCGAACAAGTTAGATCGTAACTTATGGAATCACCGTTATTGTTATTGGATGAAATCGTTTTTAAAAGATCGGGTACTTCAGTTCGTGTATTAGTTATTTGAAATGATTCATGTAATAAACTAGTTTTTGAACACTCACTTCTATTATTATTGTTATTTGCAATATTTAAATGATCATCCTGATTTTGTTCCAACTCAATAGTTGTTTCAGTAATATCGGCGTCCACGTCGTCATCAGTCATTTCATTTTCTGAATGATAGAAATTTTCTATATTTGAAGAATAATCCTGAATAAAATAAACATTCAATAATAAAGAATTATCTCACCTAAATTCATCTTACTCACTTTATTGGAACTATTTTCTTAAGTATGTATGTATCTTCACGCCAGGTCCCTAACGGGGTAAGCAGAAAGTGTAGAGCGCTATTTTACTATTTTCGTATTAACAAAATAACGATTTTATTGTATAAACTTAGTAATTTAATTTTTCTTATGCGTTGAGTAATATATAAGACACGTAAATCTATATTTATTTCATGCCCTCATTTGTAAATATAAACACCGGGCTTCACTTGTGTCCCGTTAAAACAAGCACGTGTTATTGTATGGTTTCTTACCCTTAGTGAAACTTTACCTGTAAAGTGTGCGCTAAATGTTGGAAGCCGGGATAGTTTGGATTCACAATTCCTCTTGGTAAATGTTGACTGCCGTTTTCAGACATTTCATCTGTATCCGATTGGTCAAACGTTCTCTCTTCATCAACAGGTGTTGTGTTGGCAGATTCATCGACATCAACTGCAAGAAACAAATTTTGTACTTGAATATTACGTTTTATAATTAATATAAGTCAATGTCCATTTTACAAGTTGTGTCACTTGTCTGGTTCGATCACCTATCCGTGTGGGCGTTGCGTAGATATCATGGTCGCCTATTTGGGGTGTCGTATCGGAGTGGCGTATAGGATATCGTATCGACCCGTCCAAATAGGCCATCATGATACGGTGATGATACGCATCAGCAATATGGATATGTTAGTGGGATCGGGCAAGTGATACATATCTTGATCCGCCTTATGTATAGCAATAACCTGGGGATAGAAGTGATAGAGAATGTACCAACCTAAGCCGTTGTCACAAGGATCGGTATCAATATCTCTGTATTTGCCCAGCTTAGTCGGATTCTTGCTGTTTACAGTTAAGTTTAATTTCTGATTGTTCAACATATATTGCCGATTACATATCACCAATTCATCATTAATATCACTTCTTTCATTGCAACTATTATTTCTTGCTCTATTGTCAATCGTGCCTGAAGTTTGCTTAAATTCATAAATATTAAAATTTGTGTTGAATGTTTGGTTGTCGTCCTTATTTGTATAACGGCAATCTTCTGAATCTGATGAAGAAACCCAAGATCTTGTATTTTCTGAATTGTTGTGTAATAATATTGATTGCCTATTTTCTGACACTACATTGCCGTTGTCAGTAGCACGTTGGATCCTCATCTTTTACTGAAAAATATAAACATCAAAATATAATACCACATGGGCAAAGGAATTCCCAGGCATCATAGCGCCGCCCATTTTAGCTACGCCACTCATACTATCACACATAGAAACAAGATTATCACAACTCTAATTAAAATGACTTTTAAAAATATAATTTAATGCTTCGGTTATGTGGCACCACGCACGGTAACTTCCGGCACAGAAGTAAAACAGCGTAGACCACAAGAGTGGCAACACATCTGCATTTAGATGTTTACTTTTTATCTACTTAAAAAGTAGAGATCTTAATGCAGATGCGTAATATCTACATATTAAGTTAATAAGCTACAGAATGTTGTATTTATTTACTATCAACGTGAGCAGTAGATTATGAGTCATAACAAAAAAACATGTTGAATATTATATTATAAACATGTTGAATTTAACATGTTTGTAGAAGAAGGTAATCCCCGCATTATTGATTTTAAAAATCAGTATTGCCTGGGTCAACATCAAGTCAATTTTAAATTGTACCTACTACCAGCAGTAGGTGAAACTGATAAGATTGTCTCCTGCTGATGCCGTAATTGATACTTATCAACTATTAAACAACACATTACATGTTTGTACCTACCTACTAAAAATTCCGAACCCCAACGAAAACAAAAGGTTCTCTTTCACTTACAAAGTCACGTCGGTTGGTAAATTATGGCCTACGATAATGAATTTAACGTGCTAAGAAGTTGAATACGAATATTTCGAAAAACGTATTGTTTGTTGAAGTTTGAAGGTTTCAAGTGCCGTAACGAAACAGGCGGCGTTGGGACGTGACGACCCTACCGCCAACTAATGGAGGAGTCTTATTCTGCTAGTGCAGTCAGTCAACCGCAAAAATGGCGATTACACCATTCCAAGAGGTAGTAAATGCATTAAGCTTTATATTGGTGGTACAGCTCCAGTGACGGAGCTCGCGGGCGTAGGCACCACCGCATTTCCTAATATACTTGCCGCTAAATGGTAGTGTTCAGCACTATTGTGTTCCGGTCAGGTGGTAATGTACGGCCCTGTAATTTCCGGCACAGAGGCATAACACCTTAGGCCTCAGGAGTGGCAACGCATCTGCATTTTGACATTGGTCTTTGTGTCTATAGGCTGCAGTCATCACTTAACATCAATGTGAAATGCATGTTTGGCAAACAAGCAAACAACTTCCATAACATAAAAAATAATAATAACGCGGGGTGCCCACCCCGCGTTATTATGCTATGATAAAACTACCGTCATTGCGATCGCCAACCGTGGCAATTAGGGGATATTATACAAAATTATACAAAAAGGTACCTTCATGGATTAGTCCGCCTCGCACTTGGCCTCTTTATTTACTAATTCTTATTTACTAATTTACTTATATTAGAAACAAAACATAAACATAGATAAAGGATCGAAAATCGGGTAAATGGTAAATATTTGTACGGAAATATTCTTGAAGTGGTCTTTCATTTGCTCGCACGTTCGAAAATACGAATTTTGTGATAGGTGCTACCACAGGTCACGCTCTGTGGGTGCTACTTACAAACATAATCTGAATATGGACTCTGAGATTTTACATTTGCTGTTCTGAAGAATTTTATTAGCCTAAGGGTGGCTTAAGTACATACTTAACCCCCTTGGAATTGGCGGTCAAGAGCTACGCTGTGGCGTCTACGATAAAGCGACTTTTAGTCTAGACTTCTAGACAAAATACATTTTAACGCATAACTTATATGTCCTTGAAACGAATGTTAGATTTTAAGTACAGTAAACGTTCTTTTCTCGAATAAATGTAAATAATAAACCAATCAACTAACTGAATTCTAATTCATATCTACACATGATTTTAATTAAGGACAGATCAATAACTACTTATTAGGTATACATCTTTTTAAGGTAATTTTATCTACTTACTCAAATACTACATAAATTGTTAAAATAAATTTTAATACGAGCTCCAAAGAACGTTACAAATAAAACCATGAACATTTTTCTTGATGTGTGTTATCGGAGTGGATATACAGTGGGAAGAGCACAAGCGCCTTTTTTATTGAAGAAACAGCTTTAAAAAATATACTTGTTTGTATTCAGGAATATCCTGAAAATTAAAGAAGTGGAATACAACAAAATGCCCAGAAATGCCCCATAAATTGCAGCGCTACAGTTCCAAGGCACCCAACGCACGCAGAGCGTCAACATATTGAATGAAATGCAATTCCAGGGTCACATAGACGGTAAGACCAAGTTGGCATCTAAGAAACTAGGGATGTTTAACAAAGCGACGCAGTATTTCTTATGAAGGCAACTACAGTTCAGGCGTTATTTAGAATACTTTTCTCATTGTCTGTACATATTATACTGCCCTGTTTGATCTAACACCACCATTTCTTATATCGCATCACGCGTCGGAAAGTGAAGTATCGCCCGCACACGTTTATTGGATACATGGAAGAGCTCATCGGAGAGAGCTCCACAATGTGCAAATTCTTAAAAAATTAACAGGACGGACTGTTAATTTTTTACGAATTTGCACATTGTGGTACGAAGTTTCTTTTATAGGTTATTGTCGTCAAAAAGTCCTTTAGGGGTAGCAGCGCGTTGACTCCCATGATGTTGCAAATGTTCATAGGCGCCCGTAACTTTACCAGAGCGTCCATCTGCTTTTCTGTCAACCTTACGACATTAAAAAGTCACAGGAGAGCATAGCAAAGTTGGAAATAAGTAAATACTTAGGGATGAAAATGTGTCGTTGCAAAGTGACCATAAAAATACCGGCTGATAATAAGATATTGAATACGCAAACCTGGAGGAAAGATTTAGACTCGATTGTTCACCTATTAGGTATTTTATCTCCTGGTTAGCCGGGTAAGGTGTGAATGTGAACACAGAAATAAAAAAAATAATATTCACTAGTGGTGTGTATGAATAATGCTTTTAAATGTGTAAATTATTGCACAGTTACATAACTGGAAGTAGTAGTTACAGGTAGCTTTTAATATTGAATCTCTATAGAATAAAGTATGCGGTCGTCTACTAGTTATATGGGAGTGTGCACACCGTGGAAGTATTGATTTGAAATACAGTTGAAGAGTCGGCCAACTGTTTAAATGATTGGTTGGGTGAAGGTTAAATCTTGTGGTTGGAATTATGGTTAATTACGGGAGAAATAAGAAGGAGAAATGTAGGTATATTATTTCAAAATTATTTGTTATAGCTTTGCATAAATTGTTTAGAATATGTATGTATCTTCACGCCAGATCCCTAACAGGGTAAGCAGAGAGTGTGGAGCGCCATATATTACGGTCCTGAAAAAAATTTCAAATTAATTTTCATACACGCACGCCGATTCCTGAGACTTTTGACCCTAACATCAGACAGAACTCGACGTATTTGGTCATGGTAAGTCAGTTTTGGTCTTCCTGGGCCTCTACAATCATCTACATTCGCATTGTATATCTGTTTTGACATTGCCTGGATCATGCCTTTTTTCATTTTTACACCGATACAATCATTCACACAAAGCCTTTAACTTTAGAATATATATACCTACCTAACGAAAAATCGAGGTGTCGGAAAAAATCAAACCGCCTGGAAACTTTCATCGAAGACGCTGCCTACACCTTTTTTATATATAACAAAACCATGTATATATATAATATCGACATTAACTATTCGGTCCAAAGTGCTTGATACTGAAAAAACCGGACAAGTGCGAGTTCGACTCGCGTGGTGAGGGTTCCGTAATTTAAATAAATACTTTCGAAAATATTACAGATTTAAAATGCAGGGACGTAGCGGTTACGGTGGTACCGGCAGGGGGGGGTATATTATAAAAAAAATTCGATTTAATTTGAATACTCAAACTTCTTATAGGTTTTCCAGTAATCTATAGGCAAAGAACTAATTTCCACATTTTTTTCAAAAGTTTAAGTTCAGTTGTTTCGGAGATAACGGGGGAGAATGGTCAATTTTCGTCGTTTTTCTTAAATAAGTTTAAATTTGTTTATGCAAAAATTATAAAAAATATATATCTGAAATGCTGACAACAACTTCTTTCATTTGATATGTCACACGACACAGATTGCGATTTTTTTTTTTAATTTTCTGATTTACCCCCGAAAGTGCCCCCCTTGTTTAAAACTTATTATTTTACTTCACGTGTTCATCTTTGGGTCACCAATTTACATATATTCATCAATTTTCAACTCAATCGGTCGAGTAGTTTCGGAGCAAATTGGCTGTGACAGACGGACAGACAGACAGACAGACGCACGAGTGATCCTATAAGGGTTCCTTTTTTCCTTTTAAGGTACGGAACCCTAAAAATCATGAAAATTAAATGTTGACTGAATTGTTGTAAAGTAGTTAGCTTTGTGACAAAATTACTATTTTACGTGTAAATAAGTATGTAAAATTAAACAAAAAAAATATACTGAAAATTTTTATTACCACTGTTAGTAGCTAAGGTAGTAAAAAATATTGTGAAATGCAAAAACATAGAACTGTTTCCGAGACTACCGACTACTGTAGAGCTACTATTCATAAAAAAATACTCTATACACGTACCTAGCTTACCCATTGTAGAAGAGTAATTAATGTCTTATATTCTGAGAGCCTGCGATGCCCAGACCTTCGTTATATTATAAAACCTGAAAATTCTTCTATATATGTCCCCTATACAGGTATAAGCAAAACCAAAATATACAACCTGGGTCGCGGTGGCTTTGGCAGGTAACAGGTAGTAAAGGTGAGTAAAATTGTGTTTCAAATTTTTGATAGCATAAAACTTAGTTTTCATATATTTTAACTTACAATCATATAAGAAACCGCCTCGTCTATCGGCGGACACTTTGGACGGTGGCAATCCCTTGCCAGACACCCTCACAGTCTAATTATTTATAAATCTACTTTCGTCATAGTATAAAATCTAATTTTTATATATGTTATTCAGAAAACTATACGAATAATGTTTCCACAATTCCCAGTCACTTTCGATGGTTCCCCTATCTTCCCAGACACATTGAAGTCTACTCCAGGCGTGCCCGCGATGAATATATGTACGTTGGTGCGAGTGAAATAGCGCGATCTATACTCTAAATTTATCAAAAAAAATAATTATGTAGATTTATAACAGATTAAAATAAATTAATGATATTATTGTATCAACAAAATATGAAATCTATACAAATAAATAAAATTGGAGTGTCTGTTTGTAATATTAAATAACCGCTTTTTACTAAATGCATATGTATGTATACGCGGTACATATACCAAAATAACATTTTTTACAATTTTTGTCTGTCTGTCTGTCTGTTTGGCGGGGCTAATCTTGTGAACGGCTGCATCGATTTTGTCGGGACTTTCACTGGCAGATAACTGATGTAAGAAGGAGTAACTTAGGCTCATTTTATACAAGCTGCGTCCACAACTTCGTCCGGGTAGGTACTGAACAATCATAAATTCTCACGCAAGCGAAGTCGCGGGCACAACTAGTCAACAATTGAATGCAATTCATTACGCTATTAACTTTAGCAAATTATCATTAAATTTTGCATTTAACTAAATATTTGAATTTTTTTAAGTGTTAAAAAATATCTATCAATTTTATTTTAAGTATTATGCAGAAAATACGAGTAATAAGAAAAATCGGCAGTCGATGATAAAATTCTAGAAGTTTAAAGTTAAAGCATGTGTACGGGTAGATGGTAACATGTCACCCTGGTTTGATGTTAACATCGGTGTCAGACATGGTTGCGTGCTTTCGTCTAGGCTATTTATCATATATCTGGACAAATGCCTCCAGAGGGTGAAGTAGATGGATGTGGGAGTTCGTATGGGTGACTTAGTGGTGAACTGTCTGCTTTACGCAGATGATGTGGTAATTGTTAGCTCTACACCATCTGGGCTACAAGCACTAATCATAGTCATGAAAGAGGATTGTATGGAAAGGCTTACAATTGAATGTGGATAAAACTAAAGTATTAGTATTTGAAAGAGATAAACAGAGAACAAATGCAAGGGTAGTAGTAGATGATGCAGTGTTAGAACAGGTGGATGAAATTGTATATCTTGAATATGCTTTTATATAGGATATTAGGTACACCACCGACATAGAAAGAAGAGTAGTAAGCTGCTAGAATCTGAACATCTCAGCCAGCGGGCTCGACTAGCTGTACATAATGCTGTACTTACTCCAACGCTATTATGGAAGCGAGAGCTGGGTATGCAGGAAAGAGCATGAAAGTAAGTTAAACGCGGTCGAGATGAGATCTTTGCGCAAGATCTGCGGTGTATCACTCACCGATCGCGTTCGTAATGAAGATGTAAGAAAGAGGCTTTGTGTGAATGATAGTATCGGTGTAAAAATGAAAAAAGGCATGCTCCGATGGTTCGGGCATATAGAAAGAATGTCGAATGAGCGCATGACTAAACAGATATACAATGCGAATGTGGATGGTTGCAGAGGCCCAGGAAGTTCAAGACTAACCTACTATGACCAAATAGGTCGAGTTCTGTCTGATGTTGGGGTCAAAAGTCTTAGGAATCGGCGTGCATGTATGAAGAGAATGATGATGACGAGGCACGAGAGGTTTTGTCAGGACCGGGGTATTTGGCGCTCTACACTCTCTGCCTACCCCGTTAGGGACCTGGCGTCAAGATACATACATACATAAGTTTAAAGTTAAGGAGATCAATTTTTATGTATGTCGGTTTTACTATAAGGAGAGAAAATAACTTAGATCGTATAATTTAATTATTTTTATTATAGCCAAAACAAAGTAAAAAAATAAAGTTTGGTATAATGGTGTCGGAGATTTTGTTGCAAGTTCAGTAGTTAACTCAGGTACTACCGGTGTATCTGGCGATGAGTTGTCTACACTGAACGACTTCTTGTTAACTCTTTTTTCTTTTTGAAAATCTGCAGGCTAAGAATGTTTTATTGCATTTCCGGTGATAACCTCCATCTGTATATTTATGAGGTAAAATAATGTTCGCATATTTAAGGTTATGTTTTTTTCTGACTTTCAGTTATAAAAATACGCTTACGCTTACACTCACAGCCCCACAGAAGGTATAAACCTGTGTCGTGGGTACCGTTATACACATATAACACATACACAAACACTCAGACCCGAAACAAATATCTGTAGGCCATACTAATATTGGTCCCGGTGCGGAGATCGAACCCGTGACCCTTCGAATTAAACGGTCATCTCACACCGTTGGGCTAAGCGGAACGTCAGTTTGACATTTCTTTAATGTCTCTTCAGAAAGCAAAATTAATTTTCCCTCACTTTATTTATCTTCATATTATGCACAATTGTATTTTCTAATAAACTTAATTAATTTGCCCCATCCCAGTTTGAAAGTCGAAGATAAAACTTTCAATATTAAGTCCCCCCAGAGATCTCAAGAGATAATTGGCAGATTTAATTAATTTAATTCTGGACTAAAGTCGAAACAACGATCTTAAGTAATTTTGCGGCAAGACATAAACACGCTTTTCTAACGATGCTTTCCTTAAAATGCCTTCAGTTCCTTCTATTTAAGGGAAATTAGATGAATTAATTCAGTAAATGGCGAAGTATTTTCAAAACGTAACAGCTGTTGTAACGATGTCGAAGACAAAACCATAAAAGTTTTTCTTTTCAGTGAAGTTGCCATTCTAATAGGTACTTTTATTCTTCCACGCTATACGCAATGAAAACATTGATTATAGATACTGCTCCCACCAAAACATTATCACGTAAAGTAAGCCAAGACAAATAATAGGTAGATACAACATATTGCTTGTAGGTATACTACAAAAAAAAATCATCAAATCTCATAGAGAGCCAAGCTTTTAACTACACCGTATCTAACTGAACCTATCAACTCTACTTACTCAAATGTATACTTATTTGCTACTTGCCACCTTCATTATATAAACAATTCAGTACATGAAAAAAAAACTTTTTCCAAGTAGGAACATTAAGTGACATATCAATAAAGTGGACAAAATCCTGAGGCGGAGACCAGGAGACTCATAGCACAGGGTTTACCTAGTATGAGCGCTCCTGTATTCACAATACCCTGAGTTAAATGTTAAAAAATATATATATAATGAAAAAACAAAAATAAGCTTCAATATCAGTTACTTACCATAATCATAAGAAAACATTGTGGAGAATATAAATAAATCTTTATATATCTTTATTATCTCATCTTAATCTTATCAAATAAAAGGCCTTTTGTCTCAATTTCGAACATAGGTAGGTATAGGTTTTTCATATTTCCTACCTATATATTTTCTTTAATTTGGAACAAATTTTAAAGTAATAAAAAACCATTGTTATTGTTGTTGTTGTTGCGGTGGTGCCTACGCCCGCGAGCTCCGTCACTGGAACTCTACCACCAGTAAACTGTGTGTTTATACTATTATTATCTTTGTTTTAATGTAATGATGTTAGTAAACAATCACACAGTTCACATTGATAGTAAGTGAATACTTCAGGCTATAGACATCTACCAAAAAACCGATGGTCAAATGCTGATGCGTTTCCACCCCTCTGAGGTTAAAGTTAATAAGCCTTTGTGAGGATGATTATTGAGGTGCCGTACATTATTTATTTCAATAAACTATGATTTACCTGGGCTAAATAAATAGAGCAAGTTCAAATTAGGATTAGAAAAGCCGACTGGAACATGGCGTATTGCCAATATATTGTTTTTATAATATTCGGTTTCCCCAACTAAGTAATCCGCATTAGGTATCTAGTTACGTAGGTACCTACTACATAACAAAGGAATCCGTTCCTCAAAAGGAAAAAAATACACATAACCCAAAATTTTCACTTTTCTATTACCAACCCCTATTTTTTTATAGCGGTATTGTTAACTGAAGACTAGGAGTGGAAATTAACAGACAGAAGATTTTAGAACCGATTTAAACTATACGCCCATCTGCTCCAGATAAACTTCTATTATTTTTGTAATTGCAAAAAAGATTGCTGTGCTAAATGTGGCTGTATAAGAGTCGGATTGTTGTGTTTAGCAGCTCGAATGCGCAATTGAATCCAATAGACGAAGATTCATGTGATATTGATGTAGAGACAGCTGATTCATCGTCAGTTGACCAATTTATGAATATCCAGTAAGAAGAAGAGGAAGAAGAAGAAGAAATCGAAGAAGACATGATTGTCGAAGTCAAATTTGAAGAGTATGAGGTGCTGTGGCAATGTGTACATAATGTGCATACCGCGTACAATGTAACTCTTAAACTTTTAAAATGTATATATCTTAGGAATGGTGATCCTTAGGAGGAACCACTTGAGGACGATCATATGATCTCTTATTTTATTCTGCGTTGTATTTTCAAAAACCTTACCGAAAATTTTGACCTTGAATAACTTTTTGAGCACACATGGGATCTATGGGGACTTTTGGTATTTTATTTCTATTGGTATACCCATGGTTTCCACAAAGCTTTTCAACTCTGTCGGAGTTTTCGTCATTTTTTCAATATTTTATGTCTAATTTGACCGGAATATCAGGAGTGACGACGCACTTTCATGAAAATCGCTGTTTTTTCAACCGGGGAAAAACATAAGGTTATCAATTCCACGTCTATATTTTTTACGTATGACCACGCATATTCCATAACTGTGTGGTCCGATTTTCATTATTCTTTTTTAATCGATAGTGTATATCGCCGAGTTAGTCCCATTTAAATTTAATTTAAAAAAATACCTTAGTGTGCTAATATCGAAGATGATTTTATTGATTCCGTGTTTACATTAATCTAGTTAGTTTTAATATATTTATATCTTCTCAGCTTATATTTTTAGCGGTATTTTTTTTTTGTTAATAAGTTATTGTGTATAAATGTCTTTAGGTTTGCCACCTCATGGCATAAAACAAATCTGTGTCATTGTATGAATTCTTTTGAACGAAAATTATACAGTGCCATGGCAATATAAAGCCCAGAAAGATAGTTTTTCTTTTTCCCTATCCCGTCCGTTGATATTTTGGCATCTATCCAAATAAAGTATACCTACATTGAGAGTTTCGTAAAATTTTGCTACAACAACAATAGTAATCATCACAGAAGTATGAATAATAAGAAATTGAATTGTGCGTTCTCGCCACACTGACCACATTTTCAAAAACGGACTATATAACAGATTTAATAATATATTTTAAGAGTCTACCTGCTACCGTTATTAATATTGAGCAAAAATACGAAAAAAACAAGTTTTTTGTTTATTGTATGTACCCTCCTGAATATTTTTATTATTGTAATTTTTATTATTTGCTGTTATAGCGGCAATAAAAATACATAACTAGTGAAAATTGCAGCTTTTTAGCTATCACGGTTTATATATAAGATACAACCTGATGACAGACAGAAATCTGATCTTCAGCGTCTCTTGACTTTTTATATAATTTAGTTCATATATAGTGGATATATGACACTAAATTATATAAAAAATTCAACCTTACATGTTCAAGTTTATTTTTACGTTTTTTTTTACATTTTCAAAAATGTGGGCCTGGTGACGTGCCTGGCTGATCCTTGCCAGGCGATGGTTTTTGTACTTGGCGTCTTATGATTTATCCCTACAAAAATTTCCAGCCTTACAGGACCAACCCAACCCAGGAGGGTTCAGTATCTCTTGGACCATTAAGCCTACATTTGATCTCTCTTGATGAGCATAAAAGGAAGGGTATTTTCTTTTTTTTTTGTTCAATATAAAATACGGAAAAAGGTTACATGTATTGGATGAGTAAAGAAAAAACAATTAGGCATCAAGAAGTTTTAATCCTACACTGGCTCTGTCCATCATGTTAGTTCAGAATCAGAAATGTATTTATTCACTTATGATATTTATACAAAAGAAAATGCCACAATACAGTTTTTCTGGTAACTTGTTACTGAACTGGTAGGTATTTTTTAACGAGTTCGGAAAAAAATTCAGGGCGGTCGAAAAAAACAAATTCCCAAGGGCATCATAGTACAAATAAATTTAGGAATGATCACAGTGAAATAAAATAAAAGTTCATCGTTTTAAAAAAAAAAAACAAATTCTGTTTTTATTTTTTAGGTGTTAATAATTAGTAGATTTTTACTAGTAGTAGAGCTCAAGGCCGTAGACACCACCACATTACCTAATCTATCTGCCGCCAAATGGTATCGTGTTCTGGTCAGATGGTATTATATGGCCACGTAACAACTATACAGAGGTATAACAACTAAGATCTCAGGGGTAGTAATACATCTACATTTTGACCTCTGGACTTTGTGTGGGTGTCTATAGGCTCCAATCATCACTTAACACCAATGTGAAATGCTTTCTTGTTTGCCCTCCCTAAAAAGATAAAATTTGTATGGAAATTTTCTCATTTCCGGCTTGCATCTGCCTGTCTGTCTATCACAGCCGATTTTGTCTGAAAGTAATGGACCGATTGAGTTGAAATTTGGTACACACATGTAAATCATGACCGTGTGGAAATCATGAATCTTTTGGAGGATTAATTGAACTACATAAAGAATATACTTATTAAATCTATACCGATTCTGCAACACAGTCCATTTTTCATCGAATTAACAATTGATGCTATAACGTCCATGGGTCTATTACACTATCTCAGATAATAATGGTTCATTAATTGGAAAATCATTTTTGTGTTGGAAACAGTAAGTACCTACATTTATTTAGAAATTTTCGAAAACGGGATTATGTGTTTTTTCTCTCTCTCTACGCGGACGAAGTGGCCGACACAGCTATAACCAGATATTATTACCGAATATCGGTACATAATACCCATAGGTATTTAAACTGTATAGATTAAGTAATTTTTCGAATAATATAAGGCGAAATTTAACGGAGATAAACTAGGTCTCTATAGGTAGAGTCCCTTACAAAAGTTGAAGTAGGCATATAGAATTGTATTTGCCTAAGTATTAACATATTCATATAGGTATACTGAGCGTTTGTAGCTTCTTGAAACAGTAAAACTTAGAAGGTTGATGTAATTATTAATTAATAAAATAATATTATGACTAAAAGTTTCGCGAACAAACCTCTAAGCCGATTATGATGAATTTTAACATGGATATAGATTAATCTTAAAAAAGGACTAGGGTAGAGGCATATATAATCCGCATCAATATTGATGCGGCGTATATATGTGATCTGATCTGATATGTGATACGTATATGATGTGTATGTGATCTCAGAGATATTAGAATTTCAAAGAACCGTTAGCCCCAGTTATCGTTTAGCTTCGTTAGCCCTTAAGTAACTTAGGTTGGTTTAGCAAAACAATAATGGACCGTTTTATGTTCATTTACCGAAATTACTCCCAGAATTACGACTGCCAAATCCACATGCCACATGGCGACAATTTTCCGGGACAAATCAATAAGTTTACTTATTTTAACTCCTTTGCTTTCTCGGCTTTCACAAGATATTAATCGTGTGGTAAAGTTGACTATTAATAGCAGGACGTGCCCCCATTCTCGTAAATGGCCTTAGAACGCCTAAGACATTTTTTGGCAATGGCCTTAGTGCTTTAGCTGAATTTCTTTTTATTTCCCATTAAAAAAATAAGCTGTAAGCTAAGTTATTGTATTTGTAATATTTGAATGCATATTTTTATTTTATGACGGTAAGGTTTTTTGGAGTTGTAAATGGTAAGATTAGATATTGTTCACCATGCAATGTAGGATTGTAAAAATAAGCTGTAGAAAATACAGTAGTATTGAAATGAAACTACGTATTTTTGTGTGATTTTATATTAATAAGGGTTGGAGGGGAAGATTGAATATGAATTGAAATTTGATACACATATCAGTAGAAGTTATCATCATTTCAGTCAGGCATAAAAAATAAAAGGTCATAAATTGCAGTCTCAAACATACATACATTTAAAATTATTTAAAAATAAATAGTTTACCTAATTTAATTTATCTGAAAAAAAGGCCATTGACCATTCACCTTCTCCCTCTCTTTTCGTTTTCAAAGCTCTTTAGATTACGAAAGAAGTCGATGGTATTTAGATATATACCTATATAAGATAACAAAGGAAATATCTCGATAGTAATGAACAAATTAAGTAAAGGGACACTCACAAATCTAAACTAGATTGCAGCATCATAAGTGCCGTAGATACACAACGCGAACAGAGACGTAAAGTAAACAAATATCTTTATGGTACCATCAAGTTATTGGTTTCTTTCCAGTGTGCACTAAGACATTTATCTGTATAGCTAGCTTATTGCAAGTGATAAACACGCAAGCAGTTCACATGGTCGATATGTCTATAGTAGTTATAAAAATATTATATTTGGTTTACTACTATTTTGATCTCTGATTTTTATGTGTATGTCTATAGGCTGTAGTCTGCGTTCCGTCGTCGATGGCTGCAGTCCCAACATCCAGGTGAATTTCATGGTTGTTTGTCACCTTCATTACACAAAAAAAGCTGTGATTATTTTCCTCTTAACTTCGTCATGTATAGATAGGTATTCCTACCGTGTACCGTATATCATTTCATATTTGCAAGCACAATAATTTATTTATTGCTTTTTTGCACATAGATAAAAAGCGGACTTAATGCCACTAGGCATTTTCTCCCAGTCAACCTGTGATTTTTAAGAATATAGCTAAAATTTGCAACCTAATATTTGACAAATGGATCCTTGAGCTTAAAAATGTTAATTATACTTTTGAGAACAGAGAGAAGAACGGACATGTCGAAACTACAAGCCGTCCTTGTAGACTTTAGCAGGATAAATATCCAAAAATAAAATCTCAATGCAGATACGCTGCCGCTTTTGAAGTCTAAGTTGATTTGCCTGTGATAGAAATAACAGGACCATATATCATAATCTAACCGGAAAGCAGTAGTTGAACAGGGTCGGACGAAGCCGTAAGGGTCCGGTTGGCTCAGTGGCTCCTCACGCGACCAAAGCTTAAGGCTGGATACCAAGCCCAAGAAAAACTGACGCTATGACAAGGCACACTCGCGAGATCCGTAGGGGTTCGAGTAGACTGGGGTTCGGCTGGCAAACGCCACCGAACTATTTATTATTTACGGTCCGACACTGGCTCTGTAATACTACTCGATTGGACTTTGATAGATTATGTATTGCCCTATTTTCTGCAGTCTCAAACTACGTCACTGGAACTCTATCCAGAAGAAACTCTAACTGACAAACTCTTACACCGGGACAGGCACACACTATTCTGTGTTTACTACACGACACGTTGTTTAAACAAGGTCGAAGTATATAATTATGGTAAATTATTCATTTGTTCAGGATTTTAACGAAATCCTAAGTTAACACACCGAAATATAGCAATTTAGCTTTGTGATTAATAAAAATTACTTTGCGGGTTGTACCTGTTCTTTGTTTACCGTCAATTTGTAGGTAGTACGAATACATTTTTTAATATTTGTAATGGAAAATCACGAAAATTACTGGATTCTTTCCAAATCTAACCCATGTTTTATTTAACTATCAATTATTAGATTTAACTAATTACTAATAAGTTAGTCTTAGGAATTGGCGTGCATGTATGAAGAGAATGATGAAGGTAGACGAGGCACGAGAGGTATGTCAGGTCCGGGATATCTGGCGCTCCACACTCTCTGCCTACCCCGTTAGATACATACATACTAAAAAGTATTTCTGATGTATTTTATTTTGTCTAAGAAATTTAAGCAATGAATTAGCCATTGTGAAACCATAAATGTTTAACTTTGGAAACCCTAAGAATACGTACATGTACACCTTCCCTTAACTGCCGAACAAAACAGTAAAATAAATAGAATATATTTTTATGAAATCTGAAGCAAAAACGTGATTCTCGATTCTCAAGTCAAGAGCGAATATGTCACAAATGAAGGTTTTTGGTTTCATATTGGACTGAAAGAATTTATATTCACGCAACCCTTTCGTACGACATGATACCCGTATCAACAAATTCTTATGAGGTTTTATTTTAACCAAAAATATAAGTATTCTTCATAAAAGAAATAGTTAAGTAAGTATTCATTATAAATCGATTTTACAAGCAAACAGATAATAACAGTACCATATCACAAACTCACAACATTTAATTAAATCTTCGATCACTATGACTATGAAAGTATCAATTAAAATTATTGCGACACTAGCCAAAAATATTCATAGCAATATTTTTTTATGTAATGGAAGTGGCTAACAAGCACGCAGTTCACATTGATGTTAAGTGATGACTACAGCCTATAGACATCGACACAATGACAATCGTCAAATATGCACAGAGGTCAAAATGCAGATGGCTTGAGGTGTTATGCCTCTGTGCCGGAAATTACAGGGGCGTACATTACCACCTGACCGGAACACGATAGTGCTGAACACTAGCATTTAGCGGCAAACACCGCCAAAAATTGTCACTGTTTTGCATCGATAACAAACGCTATGGCTACTCCCCTCCGATCCGCCGCGGCCTGTGGCCCGTGCTGCTCTATGGGATTGATATTATGTGACGATTGTTTGTTGGATCTGCAATATCTTATAACAGAACAGCTTGTGAGTTGCAATTTTGGAACCCTTATGCTTTATTGAGGGCAACATGATTGTTAAGTATCAAAACAATTCATTTCATTGATTTGTTACACGTGAACGTCACTTAAAAATATATCTAAGCGTGAGACTATTTGACTTTAGGATAACAATTTTAATAGCTTCTTTGTTTTAGCAAATAGTACTACAGTTGGTCGCTGTTTTTTAATTCAGCCATGTCAGATGTCTTAGGGCGGTTAAGTTTCTTACAGTGAGGCACTGACCTACTTCCACCAATCCACACTGAACCTGCATTGTAACAGAAGGATAATCGTACTATTTATTTTTCGCAATAACAGATGCGAGTGAACTTTAGAAGGATGATCGTTTTTAATTCTTTTCATTTTCTATAGACTGCTAAAAATCTTTCTATCGCACACTACTGACAGTACCTATAATTATTGCAAAATCACCACACAGTAGGTATTTTTCGCTCTGTATATTTACTAATTACAAGCTATAAAGACACTGTCATTGTAATCAACACTATAACGATATAGTATGTACGTAAAAAACAACATAATGAAGGCAACCAGCAGGTAGATACATTTAAAAGACATAAACGTCTCTTGGATACAAATGACTGTGAGCGTGTACTATACTCGTGTTATTGGATTTTGTGGGTCCCATACGCTATAATACTGTAGGCACCTACATAATAATCGATTTCTGTGGCACATCCTACCAATTTCAATATAGCGAACGATCTGCGTTCTATAAAAATATTTTGACATCAACAACAAAATATGACCGCGACGTCGCTCACATAATAGGTACATATTATAATTATTAGGCTGCACAATGTTTAACCTATTAGGTACTTTAAGAAAATAAAAAAACCTGATTTATTTTTGTAATTTTGCAAGGAATAGCTAGAAAAAAATATCTTCCTGTAGGTATGTCTACGTTACTGAACTCCTTCTGAGGAACTGCACTGGGCCGATTTCTATGAAATGTTTTGTATGAATCGCACTTGGATGATTTATATTCCCAATAGGACCCAGTAGGTACCCTAATCATCTACTAGCAAGACAGCATTTGGACAGAATATTTTTTACTGGGTACACGAGTTAACCCCGTTAGGGACCTGGCGTGAAGATACATACGAGTTAACCCTTTTACTTAAAAAAAATGAAATGGGACAGCAGAATCATTTAAATTGCTCTAACTTACGTTTAATTCTAGGAATGCCCTTCAAGTATTCGAATTGATATGAATTATTTTTTTTTATACCTAATTAATATTTTCCACATACCTATAATTATTTAACTTCTGTGTTTAATAAAGTGATGTTTATAAAAGCAATCTGCTATCCCTTATCTGAACACAGTAGGTATTATGAATATTTAGGTATAATAGACATAAAACACATTAACCTAATGGGATCGGAAACGTGTTAAACCATTCTGTGTCTCTCAAATTTAATACAAAAAACCCCTTTTTTTACACATAAATTGCAGATACCGTAACCAATAAATAAAATTCATTTATTTACCCAATAAAAATATCGTATGCGTGTAAAAGTAAGTACTTATCCTACATAAGCTGGAATTTAATAACGTTGACACATCCGTCGTTCTTATTGATTTTTACATGCGAAACAATGTAAGGCGCTATTCAGTTTGTTTGTACTTATTTTATATTAATAAGTAAGATTTTTTTTATTGGAAGAGATAGACTTTAAATCTAACGGTATGTGTCGTTTGTCATTTTCATTCTTGGTAATGAATTCATCTTGCATGCATAAGTCAATTACTTTCTTTTTTGTTGGTAGGTACATAGTAAACTTTTAGGTACAGAACGTCAACGAAACTAGATTTTTTTTATGTATGGAACATCTACATAAAACTGGTCAAGTGCATGTCGGGCCACGCGCAGTGTACGGTTCCGTAGTTTTTAGGTTTGAATAATGTAATCAAAATCAAATACCTATATATTTTCTATGAAGTTGTTCTAAATTTTCGAGTAAAATATCGAGTCGACTATTACTCGCAAACTTGTAAAGCCAACTTAAGTGTGACAGTTTTTCTTTAAATTTCATTATAAATATGTGGCTGCTATTTCCGTGACGTTTGAATTTCTAACAACAATAGTTTAGTCGAAAATTGGCACTTTATTTATTTATTTATTTATTCTTTATTGCATCAATAAAATATCGGTACAAATGGCGGACTTAACGCTTAAAGCGCTCTTTAATGAGTCACGAAAATTTAACTAAATCAAAAAATGACATTTGCACACCCCTACTATTTTTGAAAGACATCCAACGATACCCTACACTACACAAAAACCCTACATAAAATCCTATATTAAAAAAAAAACATATTTTTATTCTTTCACTTTGTCGGCGTGATTAAAGTGTATACTTGTGCCAAATTTCAATGCTCTAGTACATACCAAATACCAATAGTATTTGCGCTAAACCGCGGACGGACAAACAGACAGACGGACATGGCAAAACTATAAGGGTTCCTTGTTTACTACGGAACCCTAAAAAGCGCGTCATAATTGATAAAGATTCGCATCTGAATTTCATGTATTTTCAAGCGCGGCAAAATCTAAATCATAGCAGTCGATTCTACTATTCATATTCTGCATCAACATCAACATATCTGTGTTTATGTTTTAAATTACTACATGTTTTCTAACAATATATAAAAGATATGTGAATGTGCTAGTATTAGGGAGTTATAACTCCCCAGGGTAATCTATCTCTATATTTTGTAAGATGTTCAGGAAACTAAATTGCTTTTTATTATTTGATATGCAGTAACAACACAAATTTGCTGATATTTCATATTTTGTTAGCTTAAATGTAAATGTAAGTAGGCATCGGGCGATGAAAATGACGTGACCCGCCGCGCCCACCGTCTCTTACAGTTCAACCTTAATGGCTATAAAATGATGGATCACTCAAGCATACGCTTTCAACACGATACAACCTCCTCGTACACAAACCCTTAATTTACATATTCCACATTCTTAGGTGAATATCGGTAAATCTGCAACTCAACGAACACACGTGGGTTTGATACATATTTGTTAGTCCCCCTAAGATATTATTATGAAAAACATGACAATAGATTTCTTATTGTTCTCGCTCGTCTGCTACTTCAGGGATTAGTTTAATATTTCGAAATATCTTAATATTTATCATCTTCTTCAGAAGCCCTCGGAGGGGAGAGTCCAGCGCCTTACCACAACCTCCACCAATTCGTCGGTCTACCTCGTGACTTTGAGACTTCATATGAGATCCATAGTGAGCGATGCACCGCGACGTATCGTTAATCGTCTGGGTACCTCTAGCGTGACTGTAGCACAGCTTAAATATCGACCAAATCGAAAGCTTTCTCATAGTCAACAAATGAGGACATAGGAGCTGGTTATAGTCATCTGAATGAATTTTTTTTTTTACCTGGGGAAAATGCGTTATGCATACCCACCCGTGGGGAGAGGGGTGGGTTATGTGGGACTCCGGGAAAGGACATCCGTCTACCCATTAAAAACCCCTGGGTGTTCCGACTCGTCCGCCATCAGTGGCGGGGTCACGGGAACGCTATCGCACACATCCGCGACCCCACCGGGGGCTGCTCGCTGTCGAGCCCTCCTCCTCGGAGCCTTTCGGCTCCGACTACTACTAGTGGCGTGCGGAACACCTGCACGCCAGCCAGCCCGGGACCTCTCCAGTCGGGCGATGAACTTCCCCTAGTCCGTCGCCCGAAGGTCCCTGCCCTGACCACTCACAACACCAGGCGTCCCAAGACGCCCGGGTGGAGGGGTCCAGGGGCACACAGACCGGCCCTGGGGGAGCGTCGAAGAAATTTTGGTTCCCTCATATCGAGCGGCGGGACCACCGCTAGGCGGCTGGGGATAGGGTGCAGGGCCAATGACATACCCATACACCTCTTCTCCCGCCGCCTTCCCACCACGTCCCCATCTGAGGGCGGGACCACCGTTAGGCGGCTGGGGATAGGGTGCAGGGCCACCGAAATACCCGTACACCTTCTCCCCAGCCGTCTCCTCTCCACGGCAGCGAGTGGCGGGCTGAGCCACGCCAAACGCCGCCCCTCTCTGGGTTCCTCTTGGCTTCGCCGGTGTGAGGATGACCACCGGGTACTGAGCCCCCCCGCCACGACAAGGCGGAAACCCTCGGGGGGGTCATCTGAATGACCTGCCTCAACCTGTGTATGTGACTTCCGACTGCTTTCAGAAGTTTAGCAGTGATGCCGTCATCACCCGGCGCCGTGTTGTTTTTGAGTAGTTTGAGAGCCTTGCTAATCTTATCTAGATTGACGCCCGGGATATCTTTGGTGAAGTGTCGGGTCAGTCCGGCTCTTGGATCTGCTGCCGAACTGTTATCAGGTGGTCGTGCAGTTGCGTGTAACTGGCCGTAATACCTTTCGATCTCTTCTGCGAGCTCGGTGTAAATTTACATAATTATGCGTTTAGGCAACCATAAAATACAATAAAATTAGGTATATTTCATTCATTTTGCTCTAGGTATAATTATTGACCTCTGAACGAATGACAGTTTTCAAAAATAGATGCACGTTGAGAGGTTGCTAAATTTAAAACACGGAGAGAGAAAATAAAGAGAAACACATATATAATTTCTTTTTATAGAATAGAATGGAATAATAAAAATATTTTGTAGCACATACGTCCTTGAAGTACAACTTAAGAATAGGTCGGTGCCTCTTAATTTTACTTGAGCATAAAATATACGAGTAGGTACATTTACGTTGTATAAACAATTACAACTTCCCCAGTAAATAAATTGTTTCAAGAATTCTCCCTAAAAAGTGCCCTATTCGTAAGTACGACCAGTTAAAATAACTGGAACTAGAATTGTTATTTACCTAAGAACATTTAAGAGTGGTACTTAAATACCAGTAAAATATTGAAATAATTAACAATTTGCTTTTATTTGCCTAATTTTGCAAAAACAAATATCATATAAGACTCAAAACATATTTTACTTCTGCTGTGCATAGGTAACAGTGCCGCATAGTTCAGGTCACTGGAATTCCACCTTAATGATGACACAAATGACACAATAGCTGTAAGCTAGTGCTTTCATGTATGTGCTATTAGAAATAATATCCGGTCGGTACACATGGGCACTTTGTGAGATGGATTGAGAAGACTACAAATTCTCTGTCTATACAATGCGAAAACGACCGCCTACACCGCAACTTTTGCGCCTGTCGAGCACTGTCATAAAGCTTTTAGATCATTAAGAGCACAATGGTTTGTACTAAGTGCCAAATTTATATCAAAGACATTACGCTCCTAGGTGTATTGTCTATTTTGAATATAATCATTTATTGAACATTAAATAAGGGACGAAAAGGAAATTAATTACCATCTATGTGTTTGTTCGAAAGTTCGACCCATACTGACATAGTACAGTGTTGTGGACGGGAATGAAAAAGACGAGATGCAGTGAAGTCCTGCGGGAGGTATGTATATAGAATGCATGGTGTCTTCCACACTATTCCTACAGCGGTCATGGAGATCATCTGGGGACTCGAATCCTTTCACGTAGTAGTTGAGGTCAGAGCTAGGAGGGCACTATACAGGCTAGCGACAGCTCTATGCAGAGCTTGTGGTGAGCAGAACGGGACTTTGGATTATCTCTTATACCAGTGTGTTAGTTAGCATATGATGATCCTTACCCTGCACCGGGAGACTAAAATGACAGTATGAGGGTTGCACATAAAAGATCCCTATGGGGCTTAAATCGGCGTATCAGCCGGTCTAAGTAAGATTAGATAAAATAAGATTATATATAAATTAAATAACATACCTTATAATTTACTATAACCTCAAACGATACTAGATTTATTATGATTATGTGTCAAAAAAATCCGTCAAAAACAAAAATAGTACACCATATACGTTACATAGTCGTTCGATCTGATTATGGTTGTCTGTGAACTTGAATGGAAGACAACACGGAGTTTAATGTCCGAATACTCAAACGTCACTAAATTTAAAGCAACCCTCATATATGCGCTGCTACCTCTTTCGTTTGAAAGTGTTTTAGGTCCCACTTAGATTTAAGTGACGTTTGAGGATTTGGCCGTATGAGATTCATTACATCATTCAGACTTTATAAGAAAACAATAGATGCATCAGGAAAAAATATCACCGAGGTTATTTTTCTCAGCGGGAAAATAAAAATATAACCTACACGCTCATGCGAACATTCCAGTGGAATTTCATTTTACAAGTGTGCCTCCCGAAGTACTCCACTCAGCGTGTCTATTTGTGTTGCCACGAATAGCGCCTAACCTCTAAATATGTGCCGCTTTTTTTTTTTTGCTTGTTAAAACTTTACTTTGACTTTTGACTAAAAACCTGTTCAAGTACTAGTTACGCTAGCGTACAGTAAAATGAAGTCACTACGACGACGTATCTGATTACCTGCTTTTAACGTCTCATACCCGTTCGTAAGTAAATGGACATTGGTCTATCGATGTGTCCGAGAAGCTTCCAAAAACCTAATGACGCTTCGAAAGTTGCGTTGTAAAGATTTGTTTATCTTCTTCAAAATTAATAAATGTTTTATTCATATGTTTATATAACAAATATCTCTTAAACAAATAATTAAGTAGTCACGAATATACTCGTATAACCAATGTTCCTTTAAGTTTCTTAAAGGCTAGTAACATAAAAAGTGGTTATAAAAAATTTAATGTGTCCTACATATTAAAATAACTATAAGTTGATCGACACCGTAGAACAAAAAGGATAAGAATGTAAAAAAAAATATAATGACTTGGCGAAGCTTAATATAACGGTAACCTTTGGACGTTTAGAAAAAAGTAGTCTGAACGTAAATAGACTTAAAAAATCAATGTAGAGTAAAAAAGCGAACTTTTTTTCATAAGTTAAATAGAGAAAAACGAGATAATTAAAAACAAAATATTATCTAAATGAAAGTGTGACACATTTTACAGACAATAAGGCATCGAAAATGCGAAGTGCATATTTGCCACTGAAAATATGACTAAAAAGTATGTCGATTCCACGTAATGTATACACAACTAGTATCAATGTCTTTGTTTTATACTACTAAAAGCCTTTTCGTGCAAAAGTAATATATAGTATATAGTACCTATTTGTTGCTATGAAAAGTGCACTTATCAGACATAAGGCGCAACATGAATGCAATAATTTTCGTGCTCACTGGTCGCGTAGCATGAAGTCTGTACCACGATTTCCTCTACATAACACAATTGAAATAAGCAAGAACAATCTATTTTAGGAATCGTACCTGTAAAGGGCGCCATCCTGGCAATAGCTTAGCGCAGTCACTGAATAATAAATGCAGCGGGCAAGGTTATCTTTTATTTGTCCGTACACTATGCGATGCAGCGCGGTGCCACGTCGTCCGCGATTCCCGATCACTGTACGCAGTTATATGAAAAACCTTTACGTCACTTAAGTTTAACGAGGTTATAGTATAAGAAATGGTTAGGCGGGGGGTGGTGGGGGGATGGGCACTGTGGTTCGACGTGCACCCCGCCCGCCGGTCGCTGCAAAATGATCGCGTGGCCTACGCTAAGTCGCACGGCACGCACCCTCCGCCACCGCCAACGTCGCGCCGGCTGCAAGCTTGGACGGAATAAACCTACTAGCTATTTCTTTCATGGAAAATATTTCTCTTTCTAAGTACTGATATAACATAACGATAACGAAACTATTGACACGAAATTTGATGTAGTTCACTGTTTCTTTCATGTGAAAAATTGGTATTGTCGCAATCAATTTCAAGTTTCAGGGATCAAGGAACAACCCGTGCTGTTAAAATAAATAATATACGTAAATATTATAATTACGCACCATTCATCAAGCTTGCTTTACATATGAAGCATTTTTTTTAATAATTCACCGCTAAAACCTACATTGAATATTTAACTTGTTCAATTTATCTAAGTATCAAAAACTTTTGTTTATTTCAAGTTATTTTAACTGTGTAGGGTTATAACTAAAAGAAACACCTAACTATATATTCTTAGGACCATTTTGAAATATTATATCTCTTATTATTTTTTCTTTCGATGTTATGAAATCGTCATCTACGCCCTCTCTTACTATTAAAAACAAAACAGTAACTTTGAAGCAGCTTGCTTGTATTCCGTGAATTCTTTTTAGAAGAATACTGCCACAGCTCGTAAGATGTCGTTCTAAGAATTTCAAGTCGACAACTTTCCACGGTCCTTTCCTTTGAATCAACTGTAACAACCCTCCAATAGATGGCGCTAACTACGAAAATGGAATGTCATATTTACGATATAATTAATAGCAGGCTAATTGATGTACAATTTACATCGATACATAATTTATTGAATTCATCTTAGCAATTTCATCGTCATGGAAACACACTTCCGTTGTCATGGAAACACCACTACCAACATAAATAAGACGCAACAATTATGATCGCAAAACTATGGCTGCCAGATCTAAAATATGGAAATAACTTTTCTCGTCAGAAATCCAAAAGACGTGCAGGGCTGTTCCTTGCCAGGTGATGGTTTTGGTTACTTAGCATATTATAACTCATCCCTACAAAAAATTCTTAGCTTACAGGAGTTCCGATAATCAAAAGGTTCACTCACTAACTCTTGGACCAATACAAAACTAATTATTTTTTTGGTAGATGGTACATGATTAAAAAATCCGTAGAGAATTTGCAAATTATATTTGTAATAATCCAATAATACAGATTTGTTGACTCTGATTAATTACATTATTAGTATTCAATAATGTTTACTGTTTACATTATTTATACAAATAAAGTCAATATGCCCTTACTTATATAAATACTAGCTGTGCCCGCGACTTCATCCGCGTGAAAATGTATGGTTGTACAGTTCCTACCTGGTCGAAGTCGTGGGCGCAGCTAGTATAAAAATAGCCTAAGTTACTCTTTATTACATAAGCTATCTGCCAGTGAAAGTCCCGTCAAAATCGGTGCAGCCGTTTCCGAGATCAGCCGGAACAAACAGACAGACAGACAGACGTACAGACAGACAGACAGACAAAAAATGTAAAAAATGTCGTTTTGGTATATGTACCGTGTTAACATAGCATTTAGCATTTGTATTTAGTAAAACGCGGTTATTTTTATATAACAAACAGACACTCCAATTTTATTTATTTTTATAGATGGAACAATGTATAGTATGTGTATACAACAGAGTATAAAATCTATGTATACTACATATGTTTATATTTTCAATATCGCCAATTCCGAGAGACGCGAAGAGCGTAATGACGTGAAGTTTTTTTAATATAAAAACGTTCAAGTATGACCTCTTCACTATTATACTGAACACGTTTCAAGCTAACTTTTTAGTTTCCATATTTTGGCCACCAGTGTAATCTAGTCTGGTGTGACTTGAATAATGTGTGGATTTTTGTTGTGTCTCTTGAGAATGTCACATACTTAATGGATATATTATTATGCTTAGTAAAAATATTAAATGATAAACGTAATTTAATTTTTATTTAGCTAAATCGACTTTATTTTGTTTTTTTTTCATGTGCTATTGCGAAAAATACAATGTTACAAATACTTGAGTTGTTGAACAACTCTTCAGCTCTCAGCGGATCACTTTTTTAATGTGAATGTATATCTATAATTCGTTTTATGCTTGACTAAACTGTTAATACATATCGTTAATTTTGTAATCACTAAACAAACACACACCTTTTACAGAAACTTGCTATTTCTTCTACGACCTTAAAGTACCGACTCACCGCGTAGCACTTCCGCTACGAACTACGGACGTAGCATTGTAGATGAACGGCGTAGATCTTTCTTGCGAAATATTATCTAGGTACGTACCTGTTTTCGTCTTTTAATAACTTTTTTAAAGTAACGCATTTCACATTAGAGTGGAGCGAAAATCACCTTTTTCGTCGTATGTTATTTTATAAGTAAAAAAATTTTGCCTTTTAGGTTACCCGTTAATTGAACTATAAAAAAAATATTTGATTTCGTTTACGGTAACTGCCTCCGCAATGACAAATAATTATTGAAAAATAAAGACTTTAGTGGCTGTTTTGACGCCCGTATATTCTAATTTCTTATATTTATAAGAAATTCGATTTTTTTTTTACGTAATAACTGTTATTATATTCTTTTTCCATATACTACAAAATAAAAGCAGTACTTTGTGATCATCATTGAAAATAAGAATGTGAAGAAGCACTGGAATTGAAGCAAACTACGGGTGGCATCGTGATCCCACCGACCTCAGTGCGCTATTGTTATCGCCTACGCACTACCTAAAAGGCATAATATTTTTACTATTAGATTACCATACGTTGAAAAAGGTGATTTTCGCTCCACCCTATTTTACATCCATCGACATCAAATTTACACAGTTATTATTTAGGTGTTACTTAATTTACATTGGATGTACAATCCAATAGTCGATACTAATAACTAAGTAAAACCGATGATTATAATTATCAAGCCTTCAGTTCTAATCAACTAAATGAAGAAGACCACATTGTTAAGAATAATAAAGTGACGTTCATGAACGGCATTATTCCCTTTTTAGGGTTCCGTAGTAAACAAGGAACCCTTATAGTTGCTTTCTTTCACTTCACGCGCAGTTTAGGGTTCCGTAGTTCTTAGGTTTGATTAATGTAATGAAAAAAAATCATAAATATTTTCTATGGAGTTGTTACAAAAATTCGACTATTACTCGCAAACTTGTAAAACCATCTTAAGTGTGATAGTTTTCCTTTTTTTTTCGTCATATGTAGCTACTATTGCCGTAATGTTTGAATCGCTAACAACAACCGTTTAGTTGGTAGAGGGGGGAGACACTTGACTCTAACGAAAATGGGCACTTTTAAGCTTACTAGCACACCACTAACAGTTTTGAAAGACCTATCCAATGATATCCCACACTATATATAAAAATAAAAATATATTCGTGCGTTAAATATATACCCTAAATATTTTTTATTCTACCACTTTGTCGACGTGATTAAGGTGTATATTTTTTCCAAATTACAAGTCTCTAGTACCAACAGTTTTTGCGCTAAACCGCGGACGGACAGACAGACAAGCAGACAGACACAAAAAATTTGAAGAAATCCATAGATTTGTTTTATTTATAATTCAAATCTAAAAACTACGGAACCCTACACTGCTTGTGGCTCGACACGCACTTGACCGGTTTTTTTAGATATTTTGTTTCTAAAAGAAAATTCAAGAATAAAATTTAACGGTAGTTTCACCTTAAACCTTCTTACGTAAGTGTTCTTTTGTCTGAGAGTCCTATCATACGCCAAGGATATCAACCAAGCTAACTAATTGATATTTTGAGAGCTTTCGTATATATACGGCAAATTATGTAAGAACATGCCGAATCGTCGAGAGACGTCGAAGCATGTGGAAAGAATAACAGATTTTGTCATGTAGAAAAGAAGCAAAGAGAATTCATAAACAAGACAGCACCAAGATGATCTGAAAACGTACTTTTGTTTATCGTCTGTATAAAAGTCTGTACATTTTTATCGACTGTTTTACTGACGTCCGGATACATCAGTAAATCAATCGATAAAAATGTATGTTCATTACTTTATAACGGCTGCACCTATTTGTTTTTAGGGTTCCGTAGCCGAATAGCAAAAAACGGAACCCCAATAGATATCTCATGTAAGTCAGTCTACCTGTCCGTCTGTCCGTCCATCCATATATCACAGTCACCTTATTCCTAAATTATTAGGACTACATATTTGAATCTTGACCCGCTTTTTTAAAAAAATATGGGAGGTCTCCGTGCTTAGAAATGAGACCAACCATTTTTTTTTCATCGAACCTATACGTGTGAGAAATCTATAGATAGATCTTCAAAAATGACATTGAGGTTCCTGATATAATTTTTTCTCTGAAAATTTGACAGCAATGACAATGCCAACAGCAATTTCGATAGGCGGTCGCACCCCTGACCGGAACACGATAGTGCTGAACACTACCATTTAGCGGCAAGTATATTAGGTAATGCGGTGGTGCCTACGCCCGCGAGCTCCGTCACTGGAGCTCTACTACCAGTAACATAAATACAAACGAATAACGAAATTTAGATTGAAGCGAGTTTGAACGAGATATATAGTTGACAGCTTATGAGAAATAATATATTGCCCAAAAGTTGGAGTGGCGGGGGGGGGACTCATTTTGCTACTACGTGTCTTTTTTTCGAACTGAGTGAATTGACTTTGAGAATAATAGTTTAGAAACCTCAATGTCATTTTTAAAAGACCTTTCTAAAGACATCCCTATTGTAAAGGTTTGATGAAAATGATGGATAAACAGACAGATAGATAGAGAGACAGACATGAAGATTCGAATCGTCGACGACCCAGGAATCACAGATCGACTCGAAAATCTGAGTCTGCGCAGAGACATCGGTTGTCTGTGCATCTTCTACCGCCTTTACAATGGTGAATGCTCTGATGAACTGTTCGATCTGGTGCCATCGTCTTCATTCCTTCATCGTACCACCCGCCGAAGAGAGAAGTTTCACCCGCACAGATTGGACACTTGGCAGTGCTCAACAGCCCAATTCACGCGTTCATTCCTGCCCAGAACGTGCAAATTGTGGAACGAACTTCCCTCTGAGGTGTTCTCCCGGCGCTACAATATGGATTCTTCAAAACAGGCGTCAAAAGAGTCCTTCAGGGCTGACAGCGCGTTGGCAACTCCCCTGATGTTGCAAATGTTCATAGGCGACGGTAACCACTTTCCATCAGGTGGCCCGTCTGCTTGTCTGTCAATCAATTTACATAAAAAAAAAGAATCTTTAAGGGTGCCGTTATTCCCCATTTGGCAACGGAATTAAAAAAAGAAAAACAAATGAGTGCGTGAAAACGATTTGACTTAAAGTATGTTGTATTGATATAGATAATAATACGTATAGTAAATAACAAATAAAAACAAACACATTAGGTTTGTTGTTGTAGAAATCTTGAATAATCGCAAGACGCCTAAAAATGGGAACTCGAATAACACTTGACTACGTTACATCAACTCGACCCTGGTTATAACCGTGATAAATCTTGCTTGGTGCTCACGAATAAGGACAACCTTGAAACTTGAATTGTTATAAGTCAAATAAGGGAACCTTTTTTCGGTAATACGAGAATTTTCGATGATAAAGATAAATAAGAAAAATATATGGGATTTCGGTAGCTTAGTGGACTGGTTATGCTGCGGTCGCAGGTTCAATTCCTGCCCGAAGTCAAATTTTTCTTTCCATTTTTTCTTTAATTTCTAAAGTTCACTCGCGCGTGTTATTGCGAAAATAAAATATTACAAGAAAAACATAAAAAAATATAACATAAATATAAAAATATACAAAATATACATAAAAATACTTTTTCACACAACTTTCCTTGTCACAAAAATACTAAACAACTGCTATGATATAAATTAATAGAGAATAATACCTACAATTTATAAAATATCGTACATTTCTATTGACTACAGAGCGCCGTCTATAATTCATAGGTACGAGTATTATTAATTTATACATAACATCTCACTGGGACACTGGCTTGAAATAAGGCTGTTTACTATTTTTTTTAGTCACGAAGGTGGCAAACTTTCGTTCAGTTCACATGGTTATTAAGTGATAACTGCGGTCTATAGATAACTACTAGATCCTAAAACCAGATATGAAATGAAGATGCGTTGCCCTTACCCCTCAAACCTAAGTTGTTGTGTCACTGTGATAGTTATTACGGGGCCATACTTTACCATCTAACTGGAACACGATAGTAATAAACACTACCATTTGGCGGCAGATAGGTGAGGTATGCGGAGTTCCTGCACTAAAACTCTACCATCAGTACAAATAACATCCAGCGACAAACAGAATGCCACCTTGGATCTACAAAATGGAAACTACACCATTCTCCGTATTTTAACTTAAATTCATTGCAATTCAAAGGCATTCAAATATTATCATGTAGACTTTGTAGACTATGCCTAGATAAAAACATTTCAGTGTAATTTTCAATTTTCTTTCTCTTAGAGCTCCTATTACGGTAACTAGGTCAAGGAATCGAATCAGATTTAGACGAGGGATTTAAATTGTGTTGTTTCACATTTCAAATACAGTCTTTCAAAAGGTTAACTGAATTTAGCTGATGCTATTGTATGACAAATTTTCACAAGTCTATTACCTCGGTCTATTACGTATTCAATTCTGGAATATATTTAAACGATCTTATTGATATAATGTATAATTGGCACTTTTTGCAGTGACGTTTTTTAGGTTCTCGGTAATAATATTTCAAAGCTATTTCAATTTGGCCCTATTTTTAATATTTTTTTTACAAATTGGCTTGATTAGGCTTGATACTTTAGAGTGAATAGTGGCGTCACAAAAATATAAGCAAATTATTTGATTAACAGATGATAATATACAGACATATAAAAGATGTAGGTATATTAAATATATGTGCATATCTAATGCGTAAATGCAACAGTAAATACTCCAATCAATAAAAATGGATATTGATCGAATAGCAAACGTACAAAAGATAATATACTTCTGCATTATAATAAAACATAACAGATTAAATTATATTAAATCTACGGAAATGTCTACTACGCTCTGAATTTATATTATGTGCTCGGATAAATTTTCGTGCAAAATAAGCAAAGGTATGTTCTGATACCTACAACTCAAGGACAATCTTATTACGCAAACTATCTCAATGTTTCTATCTTCGACCGAGCGTAGTTTTCGCTATAAAAACTCTGAAAATAGAATGAAAACTCACAAAATAGATTTTCTGTGTTATGTAATCATTTGACTTGATGTAAGTGACTAATCCAGGCGACAAAAGAGAAAGAGAGAAAGCTGAACGCTAATTTCAAATATGCATTTTAAATACTGACAATAAGTATACAATTTATTCTAACATATATACATGTACGCATATACACAATTATATTTACGTTCTACCCTCACTAGAATGGGCTACAAGCTCGTCAAATATTGTCTATTTTTGGCATCTGCACAAGAACCTCGCTCTAGTCCGCAGTTTCTCATGTTGAAATAATTAAAACATTTTTAACAAAACAAAACAATTTTTTATGTTTAAAAGCATGAGCATTATGTTCATAATGACAAATCTGAAAATAACACAAGTAAAAACACGTAAACTATATTATTTCGCTATTTAAAATGAAAAGTCTGCACGAAGTTCGGCTGTGTCAGTCAGTTACATCATAAAGGACCGCAATAGAAATTACTTTTTTTTGGTCGAACTATAAAAGCAATCACCCTCGAGATGTTTTCATAAGATGTAATGGCTCTTCGCGCCGAGCTTTAACGTTGGAGAAAGTGGATTGCTCTTCAGCGTGGAGTTTCAAACGACAACATCACTTTCAAGTGGAAGCCTATTATTGCTTCGAATTCAAGTAAGTAATTAACCGAAAGAATATTAAGTAGGAACGTAAATTAAACAAATAATGAAAAAATAAGATTTGATCTAATTTCTCGACATTTTAAACTTAAACACCTATATTCACAGTAAGTTTGTGTTGTAGTTATGACACACAAGGCAGTTCTTTGCGTGTTTTTGTGATTTTCTAAACTAAACCAAAATGTAATAAGCCCCTGACCCTCAATTTAAACTTATTATGAATACCCTGCCATCATCGATGCTAGTATCAATTTTTTTACAGTAATTAACATCTATAATACACCAATTGATACCCATGTAAAGTGCGTTTGATTCGGCGTCAAATGATGAATGGGGTACAGGCATACGGCATCGATCCACACCGCGGGGCAGGATTCCAAAGTTAGCCGATGTAAATGGGAAGCCATTCTCTATAAGCTTATAACTTTACTGCGTCTTTTTGGTGCTTTGAATTTACGGCGTCCAGTTTTGAGTATTTTACCTAACGAAGAGATGTGTTGTTAGTGTTTTTTCGTCTTTTAACGTTCGGTACTTACTGAGCTAGTATAGTAAGCAAGTATCGGCTTTTGGCATCATGTGCCTTGTGACGGCATAACGAATAAAAAAAAAATATTGTAGATCTACTATACAACCAACACAAAATCATTATGCTGCGGGAATTCAATACTATACTACGATAATTCAATACTACGATAATACTCTCGACTAACAAACATTTTAGTGCGTACAGATCTTATCACAACCGGCATTATATAAAAATGATCATCGTATGTTTTATATAATACACATCAATTCTGCACAAAATGTTCAAAACGTATCTCTGGATTTTATTTAACAAAATAAAAAAAATCCTCTGCGTGGCAATAAAATTCACTACTACGCCTTTTACCTAATAGTTTCCTTAGTACAAAACACAATATATCGTTCGATTTAGAAAAAATGTGTAACCATCCTTCTATTTCATTTAAATTACGGGGGACACCACCATAATACCCTTCAGCCATTAAAGCCCCTCGCTCCCTTTTCAGGGTTCATAAAACTGTGGAATGTGATGTAATTTAAATATTCTTCAGCGTAAAAATGTATTAAGCAGTTAATGCTCAGAAAAAAATATTTTATGAAGTTATGACGAAGTCCAATATTAAGTAGTTGTTCTTTTAGAATAAGAACATTCGATCTAGGTATATTAACTGTTGTTCTGTGTCAACGTCATACCTATACTAAACATTTAAGATTAAAATATACCTTCTAAAAAACACTCTTTTTATATGAGACAATGCGTAAATTTTGAGATTTCTAACGTTATCATCTTATTTCTCATTTCCTTTTTGAAAGTCGATTAAAAGCCAAGTGTGATACTTGGCTTTTAGTCAATGCTATTTAACTAATGACGGTACGGAAATTTAAACAGAACTTTTATATTGATTACACACTATTTGCTTGTGCTCTTTATATCTTGCACAACATCTAATATGTTTTAAACTACTCGTGTCACGTAGGTCTGAGAATAGGTTGCAAACTATTTTTTCTACCGCTAAGGCGATACGAAATTCACCGGGACAGATAATATTTAAGTATGATGCAGATTTTTCAAAATTAATGTACGTAAGTACCTACTTATATCAATTAAATAAATAACTACTGGTGTTTATAGAGGTACTAACTAGTTGAAATATTATATCAGTACCTCTATAAACACCACTTCCTTTCAGAGTCTCCTCAAATTACGTTCTTAAAACCACAGTTTAACATGGCATTTTATCCTACACCTCTTGTATTATAATTGAACATTTAGGACCAAGGACGTGAACCATGTTAGTATAATTAGATTCCACATTAAAATATTCAAGCGCTTTTAAAGTAATGTTTAAAATTTTCTGGAACTATAAATGCACTATATAAATGTTTTATGAACTATATAAATGTACCTACTTTTATATTTACTAGTATCATTAGAAAATACAGTTAATCCAATAAATTAGCGTTCCCTATTTGGATCGATCTGATTTTATAGTTCTGAGTAGAGGAAAGTTGAGTGTCTGGTATACCACCGCAGCACCGCCTACTGTTTCCTAAAATAAATCTTATCAATCTAATACATTACATGTACTAGATACATTCATACAAATTCACCCAAAACATTTCATCGAAATCGGTCCAAATCGTTCAAAAAAAAAAGTCAGTCACATACACGCCTACAGTAGAATTATATCTATAAAGTTACGAAACAGATTAAACTGCATTGAATAATTTATAAGGTTTCTTAAGAATTTAAATGGACATTAAAGAAGTTAAATTAAAAAATTATAATACGTTACTGTCACTGAATTTGTAACATTCATTGCATTTGACCAAATCTAAATAAAGCAATGACTGGAATAAACTTGCATATCTAATAATCGCGTATTATACCTAATTCTGTTTAGCATGATGAGTGACGACCCCTCCGAGAATCGAACAATAGCGGTCAAGCCATTCTAATAACGCGGAATGGGCAGTAGCTTTCCGCGATAAAACTACTGCTACTGCGGCCGCCAATCCGCATGTCAAGAGTGGCGATTAAGGTATGACGCACAACACTGTTGTGAGCTTTTTTGGAAGGCTTTGTCCACCAGCGGATGTCCTTCACCCTGCCTAGCTACTTCCTATATTTCCAAAAATTAGCTGTTAAATTGCTAAAATTACTACGTGATTATTTATATATACAAATTGAATAATACATGAATTTATTATATACATATAAGAAAATATTAATGTCGCACGTGTATGGTACAAAAAACGTAATACATTTCAACTTTTTACTCACGCCAAAACGCAAGACGTGCATAAATATTTATGAAATGATAAGATCTTTACCGAAGACGAAATTATTCATTATTCCAAACCAAATCTTATTTTCCGTAAGCTTCCTTAAAAGCTTGTAATTTAAAATGATAATCAGTCTGCGAAACTAAGAAGACCTTGTTGTTAAGACAATTGAGAGAATCCTAGATTTTACGTGTCTAGGTTACTAAGCTCTGGTTGAATTAGAAGGCGCTAAAATAATGTAAATATGTAGTCAATTTACATAATTGCATATTGATAAAATACATTTGTGTTTATATCATATTGTATTACTTAGTGGTGGTAAAGCTCCAGTGACGGAGCTCGCGGGCGTAGGCATCACCGCATTACCCATAAACTTGCCGCTTAATGGTAGTGTTCAGCACTATGGTGTTCCGGTCAGGTGGTAATGTAATCCGGAACAGAGGCACAGAGGCATAACACCTTAGGCCTCAGGAGTGGTAACGCATCTGTATTTTGACCTTGGTCTTTGTGTGTCTATAGGCTGCAGTCATCACTTTACATCAATATGAACTGCAACCTTGTTTGCCACTTCCATAACATAAAAAAAATCAATTGAACAATGGCGGTCAAACAATTCCAATAGGGGCGGAAGTGGATGTCATGGCGCGGGATGGGCAGCAGTGTTCCGCGATAAAAACTGTCGCCACTGCGATGGCCAGTCCGCGTGCCAAATGTGGAGATTATGTCATATACTCCCGTAATGAGCCACAACGCTATTTATTTATTTATTAATCATTTATTTTAGATCACACATTCTTAGTAGGTACAAATAAAAATAAAATATAATAATAATTCATGTCCACATAAGTAATAAAATTAAAAGTTAAATAAATTAAATTAAATGTTACTAATTAAAACAAAACCAATAGTCAAATTACATATTAAAATTTGTACAATCAATAATTTTTACAAACTGAAGAATTCCATTTAAATCTCTACTGTGATCTCGCTATTGCGGGCATCTTGGGGGAAGACATTCGACCAGAAATAAACGTTTTTCGACTAAAGTGTAGATGAATGAACATGTTATGAAATCATGTAACATGCACATTTTTTTTAAATATAGTTAAATTCCATAATCTAATTTAATATTAATTCTATCTAATTCCTACTGATCAACCTAGCGTTTAAAAAACAGGATTTTAAACGTAACGCAAATGGATATCATGAAATAAATGTTAAATACTACTAGGTACTGAGCGACATCATCGCTTTGCAAGTCTTCAGAATTTAAAAGCTCATTATGGACGTAAGACTCTCTTGATCGAATCGAATTATATTATCCGGCAATGATGTCAATTATTTTGTAGGTGTAATCGTAACAAACAGGGCCTGTTTGTTGCGAATAATTTGTAATTAATACTTAAAGAAACCGTTACAGATATCGCAAATTGAAAACCACATATATATTAACGAAAAAACCTAAACAAACTATCAAAATCAAACTATAAAACATTAAAAATAACGTACATACCTTCTTTTTACAAGATCCTCAACTTAGAGCGATAAGTGTAAACATAAATAATCGCAATACGACAGAGAAGGAACGAAGCTGTATGCGGGCGTATTACATAGACAATGCGGAGCGACTGACGTTCATTCCGCCCAGCCGCGTCGGAGTCCGTGACGCCCGTACCGCACCCAAGAAGCTTGTAGATAAACGTGGAGACCACACTCCGAATACTTAATTGAAGCAACCTACCGGCCCTACCTGAATAACTAAACCTACCTTACTAACGCCATCCCTATCCCCGTGTGTATGCAAAATTCTGAGATAGTATTAATACAAATACAAAACCCGGTCAAGTGCGAGTTGGTCTGTGGTGCACAGGGATTTAAAAATAAAATAATTAAATAAATACGTATATACTTATACGTATTCCTGTACCAACTGTATTATAGGTACTTTCTTTTTCAACGTTTTAAGGTAATAAATAACTGGTAGTTTTAGAAATCAAAAGCAGGAGGAGGTATTTATTTACCTTTTTTTTAGATAACTTCAAAACCTCTTACCTGAGAAAGTATACAAAAATAGCTTAGAAATCGAAATAGGGTTTTCTATTTGATATGTCAATATATTTAGGTTTTTTTTATTTTTTGACAGACAGACGCACTTATGAGTTATCCTAACCATAAGAGTAGTATCGTAATTTTCCATTTATCGAGCATCACTATCACAAGACAAATCTAATGACAACTCTCAAAATAAAAATCATCAAGCTGTTTAAGATACAGACTCTTAGATTTCACCCGAGTGCGGCACTTGATCCCGGACGAACAGTTCGGGTTCCGTGCTCGCCACTCCTGTGTCCATCAAGTACATCGAATCACCGAGCATATACTCAGTAAATTCGATAGAAAGATTATGACGGGAGCCCTCTTCTTCGATATCGCTAAAGCGTTCGACCGCGTGTGGCACAACGGCTTATTATATAAGCTGTACACTCTCGGAGTGCCCACCCAAATCGTGCACATCATTCGCGATTTTCTGTCGGACAGAGGCTTTCGATATCGAGTCGAGGGTACCCTTTCGAACCGTCACACCATAACAGCCGGTGTTCCCCAAGGATCCGTACTCTCCCCCCTCCTATTCACGCTATACACTAGCGATATCCCTGTCCGCCATGGCGTTCAAGTGGCAATGTACGCTGACGACACTGCTATATACGTCTCTGGCAGAAAGCCAGAGATCATAAGGAAAACCTTGCAAGCGGCGGCCAAAGACCTTGAGTCTTGGTTCCGCCGCTGGCGTATAGAGGTAAATCCTAGCAAGAGCGCTGCCATCCTCTTTATACGGGACCGCGCTCCCAGACCTAACATAGCCCCAGTCCGAATGTTTGACGAGCCCATCCCCTGGATGGACAAAATCAAATACTTAGGAGTGACGCTTGATCGGCATCTGACCTTCGCTGCACATGTAAAAGCAGCGCGCGCTAAGGCTGCATTCGTGTTGTCCCAACTACATTGTTTATTAAATAAAAAGAGCAAGCTATCGGCCCGGAACAAACTCCGTGCCTATACGTCCTGCATAAGGCCCATACTATGTTACGCGTCTCCGGTATTCGCCCACGCGAAAAACACAACATTAAGCAAGCTTCAAACTTTGCAAAACCGATTCTTACGTAGAGCCGTAGGCGCGCCTTGGTACGTACGTAACAAAAACTTGCACATTGATGCTAACCTGCCTACCATCCAGCAGTTTATGAAGCGAGCTTCTGCTCGCTATTTCGATCGGGCGAGTCACCACCCAAATCCGCTAATCCGAGCGGCCGCCATTTACACTCCTTTTGATCGCGCCAAAAGGAGACGTCCAAGGCACGTCTTAAAAGATCCGGACGATGAGACCACGTTGGCCATCGCCGCTATGCAAAATCACCTACAGAATCACACTCCACAAACCGCCAACAATACAACGCGCCGATGCGTTTCGCGCCGCGCCCGCCCCTGATCCCGACCTTATCCCCGGCCCCGCGAGGCCGATGACATTCCGGTTATCACCAACCGAATGGAGTAGAGCGAAAGTTGCACCGCCCATAATCGCATATGTCTCATATGTCCCTCCGCAACGCCCTAAGCCGAGGCACGGACCCGCATGGGTCACCCTTAGGCAGTTGCGCTAACTTTTTTGCTAGGCTGGAGCGCCTTCTGCGCTCGCCGATTGCTCGGTGAAGTAGACTAGTGCCGTCTCGAGACAGGCCGCCTACATGAAGTCCGTCCTAAAAAAAAAAAAAAATCGCGCGTCGTCAGTTGACGATTAGCGTTCGGAGCGATAAGTTACTACCTACTTACAAGCTCGCTAGCGAGAAACTAGCGTTCATTGTTTTACTGCCTGCTGTATTCTGTCGTCTCAGTTTTATACATTTCTTCACTGTAGGTACTAAATTTAGTCTCTTATACGCAGTAACGATTGTGCATTATTTAAACCCCACTATCCTGACGTGTAACATTATAAATAAAGAAGAATGGAACGTTGGCATAAAGGTGTTGCAACAACCGCTTCTAATGACGCTGAATGTTCAAAAGCGGTGCGCGCGGAGAATATAGCAATCACCGATCCAGAAGATGATGCCACGACGTCAAGCTCGACGGTTTCAAAGACGAAAAGAAGGAAGTATGATGAATCTTATATCATTTTCGGATTTGTTGATTCCAACGGCTCACCTCTCTGCATGCTCTGTAGTAAACTGCTTCCTAATAGTTCCATGGCACCTGCCAAATTGCGCCGACATTTAGAAACTGTACACCCCGAGTCTAAAGACAAGAATAAAGAATTTTTTGTTCGCAAAAAAGATCAGTTATTACAAAGTCAAAAAATAAAGAAAATAATCTCAGTTGGAACAATTGCATTGATATTTGTACAGATGGGGCCAAGGCGATGACAGGTAAAACAGCAGGAGCAGTGTCATGAATAAAAAATAAAGCGCCTGATTGTAGTTCCAGTCATTGTATTCTGCATAGACAAGCACTTGCGATGAAACAAATGCCGTCAAATCTAAAATTAGTTATGGATGAAGCGGTAAAAATAATTAATTTTACCAAATCACGACCACTACAATCCCGATTGTTCTCATTATTGTGTGAGGATTATAGCAGCAAACATAAAACACTGCTGCTCCATACAGAAGTGCGATGGCTGTCTCGGGGTAAAACTTTAACAAGGCTATTTGAACTTAGAGCCGAGTTACAAATGTTTCTTTCAGCAGATACTTCTTTTAACTTGAAGGACCGTTTGTATGATAAAACTTGGTTGTTCCGATTGTCTTTTATGGCGGATATCTTTCAAAAACTTAACGAATTGAATTTATCGTTGCAAGGTAAGCAGACAACAGTGTTTCAGGCCTATAATAAAATAACTGCTTTTAAAAGAAAATTAGATTTTTGGATCATTTGCATTGGTAAGTAAGAAATAGAAAGCTTTACGTTACTCAGTGAGTTTGATAGCGAAAACGACTCATAAATGTTTGAAGATGATGTGTTTGAAGAATTGGTCCAATATCTCAGTTCGATGCGCGCATCTTTTGAAAAGTATTTTCCCGAAGAACACAATACAAAAATTAAAGTGAATTCATGGATTCATAATCTTTTTTTACCCAACTTGGAAAAGCCTGAAAACATGTCAAACGATTTAAATGAATCTCTTTTAGAAATGTCATCAGACACAAGTATGGAGTCACTGTTCAAAACGACGCCTCTCAATGATTTTTGGTGCAGAATCCAAGATGAATATGCAATGCTTGGCCAAATGGCTCTGGATATTCTTCTCCCGTTCCCAACTACATATTTGTGCGAAACAGGATTCTCTGCCTACGCAGCCACGAAAACAAAATATCGCAATAGACTGGACGCCGAAGCTGATATGAGACTCCAACTTTCTTCCATCAAACCTGATATCAACCAATTGATGAAAAATAAAAAACAGTTTCATACCTCCCACTAGTTATTTTTTTCTTTTTAAATGTTTTCTATTATTGGCCTTGCCAAGTGGTGAAGTAAATAATAATTAGTAACTGTTACATTGTACTTTTATTATGCTGATTAATAAAAAATACACACATAAAAACAATTGTTTTATTGTATGGTTCCATCAAGTATTTTGATTCCCAAAAGGGTTCCATCATTTAAAAAGTTTGAGAACCACTGATCTAACGGAATCAGGTAAACATTTTCTCTAAACGTAGTAGTAAAGACTAACAGGAATAACTAACCAGGGGAGTGTAGAGTGATGTCAAGGGGACGGCACATTAACGAAAAATCAATATGTAATAATGATTACAATATCACATGAACTTATTGTGTTCACCATTGTTTCAAAACCCAACGTCGTCAATCGCATTTCGTACGTTTAAGTTTCAATAAGTCAAGTCTAATCGAAACATAGTAAAGAAAAATTATTTATATTTGCAGAAGCGTCAACAAAATAAGGGTTGGGGAACCCTGATTTATAACATCATTGCTCAAACCGTTGTTCGAAGTGCCGCCTCCATGTATTTATATCTTCATGATCACACCCCTTCGCCCGCATACCACTCGCGTAGCGGGCCTACGTAGCACTCTACGTAACGTCTACGGATACGCATTTATTTGTTTCCTTACAAGATTGCTCAAATATATTTCGCTGAGATAAATATTGAGAAAAGCTGACATAAAATTATTGATTAGAACTTTTGATTATTGTACCGCAATGACAGACATATTTGTGGTAGTCTAAGCATTTAATTAATTACACGAAGTATACGAAATTTTCCTTTACTTCCGTTTTTATCTGCGTCATTTTTCTATTGTTAAAAAAAGTAAACTAAATTTAAATATAATAACGACCAAGCCTTTCGAGTTAATTTATATTAACAACATTTTGCTATTGTAGTTTTTGATATTGTAGCTTAACAACACAACTCCCAAGATACTGATACCTACATTTATATTATTCTTCTGAAAACACCAAATTTTAATCTTACGTCCTACCCTTCTCATTCAGGCCTGCTGAATTGATAAAACGTGGAATACTGGAAAAGCCAAATTTCTAAGACATAATGGTTGCTACTTACGTTATCTTTTTATTGCAGAAAACATTTTCTGTGTGTCTAAATGGTGTCTAATGATAACTAGTAAACTTCCATTCTGAAAATTAATTCCGCAAAATTTTAAATAAATAAACCGATAATTCGCAACACTTAAAAGTGGAACATCACAAAATACAGATCATGATTCAAATAAGAAAATACATGTCTTCTCATTTGAATCATGATGTTTTTTGTGATGTTTACATTCATACTTGTAAGAATAATAGGGCTGCCAATTATGCCTAGGGCTGCAAATTACGACTTCAAAATATTACAATTATATGATTCGGTTGCTCCAAACGCATTGCTCTATTGGATTAATCCTGTATTTTATGGGACCTCTTCGGAAGCGCAATCTAAACAAAAATGAACAGTCCACAATTCGCGGAGAAATCGGTGAACATGTATATAAAAAAACATACTAACAGCCGAACATAGAACGTATTCCGTTTTTAGGGTTCCGTAATAAACAAGTAACCCTTATAGTTTCGCCATGTCCGTCCGTCTGTCTGTCCGTCTGTCCGTCCGCGGTTTAGCGCAAAAACTATTGGTACTAAAGCCTTGAAATTTGGCACAAGTATGCACCTTAATCACGCCGACGAAGTGGTAGAATAAAAACATGTTTTTTTAGGGTACCTCCCTACATGTAACGCCCGGATATTTTTTTGTTTTCCATATTGTGTGGGATATTGTTGGATTCATCTTTCAAAAATGTTAGGGGTGTGCAAAAATTATTTTTCGATTTAGTTGATTATTCGTGACTTATTAAGCTTTAAAGTGCCAATTTTCGTTAGAGTAAGGTGTCCCCTCCTCTACCAACTAACGGTTGTCGTTAGAAATTCAAACGTAGTACGGTAATAGTAGATAGCTTTATATAATTAAATTAAAAGAATAACTAGCACACATAAGTTATCTTTACAAGTTTGCGAGTAATAGTCGACCAAATGTATTTTACCCGAAAATTTTGAACAACTCCATAGAAAATGTTTATTTATTTTTTCATTAGGTACATCTCTTACTCTGTAACTACGCGCGTGCCCGACACGCACTTGACCGGTTTTTTAACATAATACCGCAAACCACGCCATTTCTTACTCTCGTGATCATAACCCGGAGGGCCCCCAAGCCCTGAAGCGAGTGCGCCATTAGTAATCGGGTGTCAAGGATAAATTTGTTAAGAATTCCCTTGTTCCATTTCAGCGGACTTTTATATTTACTTACCTACTCATGTGGAGACCAGGGTTTATTGGCGCGCTTTCAAATTTAGGAAAAATGTTAAAATTACACAGACATGTATGCTCATGGATTCCTGATGATCTTGATAAATGAAAAAAAGACCATCATAAAAGTAATCATGAAATAATAAAGTATAAGATATTGTCCTAGCATGGCTTACTTTAAATATAAGGCAAAGTAATGTAAATCCGGCATTATTAGGAAAGGGAGTAGGTACCTAAATGGGTATAAACGGGCACACGGCACGCTTAGGGAAACTGGTTATCACTAGTCGATCGTTCGCATACCAATGCGATAACCGACAACTAACTTGGGCTACAATTGGATTGCTGCAATCCAAAAGAAATTTGCTTATTATATGAAAAGCTCGATTTCAGGGTAGGATAAAACTATTTACATACATAACATATGGTTTTTATTACGGAACCTAAATATAAAATAATATTTAGGTACGTTGCTGATAAGATTTTTTCCCCTCAGGGCAGTAATAATGATAAGACAAGTGATATGAAGAGGCAACGTTCATTGGTCGTAAACGCAAAGCTACAAGCCTTACCTGTGATTTTGATACTTTTTTTGTGGATACTTGTCTTTTATTTATTTAAATTGAATGCACACAAAAGATACATAAGGTGGACTTAATGCTACTACATGGCATTATCAACCAGCCAAGCTTTTCTGATTTTGGGGGTCATAAATCAGGTAAATAAGTAGGCCATGACCTAAGCTTTCATTGCGAATTTTAACTGAATCACTAATGCTTTGTCTCGTCTCTTCATGCGCGCTATCATATGAACAAAAATGAAACAAAGTCCATAACTGAATCACGATAATGATATTTAGTTTCTGCCTTTTTCTAGTTATTTCGAATGTAGCAATTATCTTCAGACTTCGCCGCTTTCTCCATCGATGCCAACTGTCACCAGCGCTGGTAAAAGTCAAAGAGTATACAAAGCATCAGCGCGACTACTGGCAGGGAATACTTCGGCACAGTTCACCCTGATCCGAGGGGCGAACCTAGCGCAATATCCAATAACAATTTAATAAAAAAAATTAAAACACAAAAAAATAAAAAATGAGTTTACATAACCCGATTAGGCAGCGGGAACTCTTACCTTGTAGGTACATTACCTATTCGTGAAATCGGTTTTGTAGAGTAACTATACCTACGAAAGGCAAAAAAAATCCCTATTATATTTGTGATAGGATTCTTTCTGATTATATATTATCCGCCATTGATGTTGGTTTTGTAGGAGGAAAGAAAGTTTCCTGTTACAAAACCCGGCTTTGAATTGGGAAATATATTATTATGTCCCCTAGATACCAGTGCTGGTTATGAAAAATGGTTATGGTTATACGAGTAACAAGTGGAATTATATGGTATGTCCTCTAATATGTTCCATGATTCACCAGTCACCCGGCATAGGTACTTGTAAGGATATAGAGCAACACGGGCCACCGACCGCGGCGAAACGGAGGGGAGTAGCCATATGCAGGCTTTCCCCTCAGTCACAGTACAAGCCCAACTGGGCAGATGTTTAAATGTGTGCGTGGAACTGTTTATGTATTTTGTCAAAGTCAAGGTATTAGTTTCATAGTAATAGACGATTCTTGTTGTGTGCGTGTTTCACACAAATTTCCTCCCGCAAAAAAATGCACTGTTTTGCATCGGTAATAAACGCTACTCCCCTCCGGTCGGCCAGTGGCCCGTGTTGCTCTATGCGTAAGGATAATATTGGAGCTCCACCATAAATATGTACTACGAATATGCCAGCTAGTATTTGGATAGCATATAGTAGGTATTGTTATATAAGATGTGATAAAATAATAAGATGTTGGGTAATTAAACAAAATTTTATTGATTCTAGTTTATTCATTGCAAGAAATAACACATGTAGGCTGATAATACCCATCAGTACTCATAGTATTCCGCTGTGACAGATGAATTTCAGTCAACTCCATGACACCAAAATCATAATCAGCAAACTTCTTGAAGATTTCCGTACCATCAAATGTTGTTCTGCCATTTTTTGAAATAGGCTCTTCGTGGACCGCTGACGACTTCAGTCTATATTTTGAATTTAAAAAAGTAACATGCAATTTGACGTTTTCCCTGCCGTGCTCCCTGTTCATGAAACCTGAAACCAAAGTATATAACACGTGAAGCAAAAACTTGATATCCCTTTTTACGAAATTTGCGCGGACGAAAGAGTATGAAAGGAGATGTTGCAAAAATGTATGGACCTCCGGCCATGTATTGTACACAATAACATTAAACAGGCAAAATAAAAACGTTTTTTACTGCATATTTTCACTTATTTAGCTTTGTTTGCAGTTACAAAACATTATTTGCATTTAGAATTGCAACTCAAAACCAACATGGCGAATATGGCGAGCGATGTCATTTTTTACATTTTTATTTTTTAAATTGTATTTTGATTATATAGTACTTGGAGAAAAAAGTAATATTTTTTAATTACTATCAAAATCGATTGATCCCAAGTGTCGGCTGTATCGCCGCCATGTTTTACATAGTTGAAAATGATAAAATCGTTTGAATTAAATGTGGTTGTAACTCTAAAATATATTCTTGAATAAATTAATTGATTGTTTTTCGGATTCTTCTTTAATTTACCTATTTTTTGAGGACGTGACCAGAGCTGAGCTCGCAACATCTCCTTTGGCACAAATATAATTTATATGTAGCAGAAGTGCAGAACGCTAATATTTTTCGAAAATAATGCTTATGGCATGGCAACAACCCCTTTTACGTCCCACTGCTGGGCACAAGTCTCTCCCTTTTTGGGGGAGGGAGGCCTGAAGATTTCTTCACCACACTGCTCCAATGCGGGTTTGTGGAGATACGGGTTAGTGGCCAACCTGCTGTCGGATGTTGTTAAACCGCCCACAAGGCCTCCGAAAAGGTTTAACGACTGCTATCTATCGATAGCAACCGGGACCGACGGCTTAACGTGCTCTTCGATGCATGGTAACGCGCATTTAATTCGTTACTAGCGGTCACCCATCACACACCCGACCGCACCCGTTTCGCACAACCGAGTAGATTGCTTGCGATCTAACCATTCGCAGGGCCATGCGAGCTTCTAGATAAGATATTACCGGATAGATTAAATTAGCGCCCTCATAAAGGATAACACTCACCTTCATGGTAATAATGATCCACTAAAGCATCAGCTACCCTTTGCAGTAAATCTGCCGGAGCACCTTCAACTTGTACACAACCATACAGCACATGAATTGCGCTTGGATCATCATTCATATATGACAAACCTTTTATTCTGATTTTTAATGGTAAGTAGTTTCGTAAAATAGGCCTGCAAACAAGAAAAATATGAGGTTATCTTAAAACTACAAAACTAGTATTAAATTGCGTAAATGAAATGATCTACACGTCTGTATTTCCCAAAGAAGTAGGCAGAGATAAATGCATGCATTCGAGCATACATACAAACACCCACGATTCGCTAATTACGATTTGTCAACAAAAAAATGCAAGTTAAGTAGCCACTCATTGTAAAAAACTATTATTTAAAAGTATAAAGGAAAAATTAAACATAAATATTTTTTCCTTTATACTTTAAAATATCAGTTTTTTAGACAGTGTAGTTACTTACAGAATAAAACTTATACCTTAAGTTTTATTCTTTGATATAAATCAAAGATAATTTTGTACTTTCAAGTTGCTTTATATTCATTATGTAATTTTTTACTTCTTTATTTGTTTATTTTATAAAATAGCCATTTCCAACTCTAGGATAAGAGGATTATTTAATTGATTCCGCCAAAACCTGGTAAAATTATTACCCTTATGTATGGCCGAATACTCAAACGTCACTCAATTTTAAGCAACTCTCAAATGTGCGCTATCCTTATCGTTTGAACGTGTTTTATAAAGACAGAAAAATTTTAAGTCCCACTTAAATTTAAATGACGTTTGAGTATTTGGCCGTTAGTCCAATATTACCTCATTAAATAGCAGAAATATTTGATATTTAAAATGCCAGCTAATTGTATGTACTTATTAGTACTATAGTTTTATTGGTATAAAAGTGAACCGACATACATACTTCTTGCAAGCTTGACTAGTAAAAACTAAGTAAGTGGCTATTTCTCGATATTTTACTTTGGGAGTAATTTTAATTTTGGTGGCGCTTGGGATCGGTTAGGACAAAATCTGACAGATAAACTGGCCTATTTCCTAATTTAAAATTAGCAAGTTAGACTGTTAAGCCGATTAAATGTAATTATTTCAATTTACAAATTAACATACATTATAATTTTTTCTTTAGCTCCAGATAGCAATTCATAAGCAAGTATTCTTTCTTCATTGTCCATCAAACACATTACTCCTAATGTGAGATGCAGTTTAGATGGTTTAATAAATAAAGATTCTTCTAATCCTTCACCTTTACATTCATGAAGCACTTTTTCCTAAAAAAAAAATGTAGTCATAATTTATATATTTATAGGCATAGTTTATAAATATATGTATTTAAAAAGTAAAATTATTAAATAACATATACATTTACGCTTTTAAAAATACATCACTACTAAATTAAAGATGATAGAAAGTACATACTTTGAATGTTTCAAAAGTGTTCATTATAGAAGGCTGATTCATAGGTATTGATAAAAAGTGTGTAGGTTTTTGTTTCATTCTTGAGGACATCACTATATTGTCAATTCTTCTTCTCGCTGCTTTGACATTCTGAAAAGATAAAAGATGAAGTATTACTAGCAGTTACAGGACAACCAGTTAAGGATCAACAATCATGTCCACTGGTGGTAGAGTTCCAGTGTAGGAGAGGCAAGGGTGTAGGCACCACCGTATAACCTAATCTATCTGCCGAGAAATGGTACTGTTCAGTTCAGCACTATCATGTTCAGGTTAGATAGTAATGTATGGCCCCGTAATAACAATCACAGAAACATAACAACTAAAGTTTCAGGGGTGGCAATGCATCTGGTCTTTGTGTGGGTGTCTCTGGGCTGCAGTCATCACTTAATATAAATGTAAACTGCATGTTTGTTTGCTTCCTTCATAACATAAAAATAACCTTTCTCTGTATCAATATGTTCCTAAATTGAAAAACTGCTTTAAAATGTTTTTCTCTACAATTTGTATGTATATTTATGTGTAAGGGATATGCAGTGTGGAGCACCAGATATCCCGGTCCTGACACACCTTCCATGCTTCTTCATTCATAATACTCTTGGACAATTTTTGTAATAATTAACAAAATGTGAACAATTTTTCTTCTAATGTTAAAATTAAAAAAAAATCTCACTGATACACTTGGTCCATAAATTGCAATATCTTTATTTTCACCATGTCGTGGTATTTTTATGTCTGTTCTGGTGTCTCTCTCTATTCTACATTTTGTTGCTCCTTTTTTACCAATAATAGATCCTAAATAATGCCTGAAAAAAAATCCAAACAATGCATCTTTCTTTACTAGAAAAATGTTATGGACACATGTAAAATTTTTCATCCAAATCTAAAATATACTAATAATTATATTCATAGGTATGTACTACATGAAATAATAAATTATATTTTCTGAGGTAATTAGTATAGCACTTGTAAGATAATTGATACCTACTTGGATACATGAAAATTTGAACAAAATCTATTGTTATCCAGCATTACCACTTCATATTTATCATCTTGGTCTTCATCATCTTCATTTTTTAATTCCAGATCTAAAAAGAAAAACAAATTGATGTTTCTAAACAAGAAATGTGAAACTGAAGCTCATAGATATTTCCGATGAAGCCAGAGTCAATTCAAAAAACGTGACTTCACGCCTATAATCCCCGAAGGGGTAGGCAGAGGTAAAATACATGCATTCATGCATTCAAGCATACATGCAAACACCCACGATTAGCCGTTTACGTTTTGGCCCATGTAACAGGTGGCAAGCCTGTTGCCATCCCCGGGCACATTGCCAAACTCCGAGGTACTGGGAAACTGCCAGAAAATGAAGAAATCCCTATCCAATAAGCAAGGAGGTCCACCGAAACCAGAAAAAAATTGAAAGGGGTCTACAAGAAAAATAGTTTGCAAACCTCTGCATTAAACAATAGCAGGTACTGTGGATACTTGTTAATTGCCCACCGAATTGTAAAACACAGTTTAATTACATACAATTATATAAATAAATATCTACATATAAAATACGCTTACACTTACAGCCCCAAAGTAGGTATAAACCTATATTTGTCCCGGTGCGGGGATCGAACCCGCGACCCTTCGAATCAAACGGTCATCTTACACTGCTGGACTAACCGGGTCATCAAGTTATATAATTATGTAAATAAATTAAAAAAAGATGAAATGTTTTAACTAGTTTTTTCTTTACAGCCCTGACTCGAGCTCGACAACCAATAGATATACCAAGGGATGTAAAGAAAACACCTTGCATTTGTAACTGATAATAGTTGATTGATCAAGGGAATTTAATTAAGCAGGCACCTTACCATCTTCATATAAGTCATGTTCCTGTAATGCAGATATTTCTCCAACAGGCTCATTCATCCTGTAACATCTTCCTTCTATCCATAACAATTCAGGTCTTAACACTGTATTCATATTTGCTAATGAATTGCCAAAGCAAAAAAATATTTGTCTATTCCGAATTCCGAGTTCGCCTCCCTTTAATGAATGACGTAATGTTCTCTTTGGATTGACGAAAGCAAAGGACGAAAGTAACTAAAGCAAAGAGTATAATAATTTAACTAAAGTAAGCTTTGTTTTAGAATTGGGTGTCAGATATTTGTAACTTTATTTTTTTTTTTTTTTATGGCATCGCTATTACGCATATTGCCAGTGTCAAGTAAAACGATATTTCGAATTTATTTAAAGCAGCGTAAACGTTAGTATCGATTCGAGTAAAGCGATGGCTACTTTACCAGAACATTTACAATGAAGTTTTGGAGGCAACTTTACCAGAACATTTACAATGAAGTTTTGGAGGCAATCTGAAAGGTCGTGATTTCGCACTGTTATTCTATTTCACTGTACACGGGCACTGTAATAAACCTATATCAAACAAAATGCCACCAACTTTATTCAATATAACTTAAAAATGTACTAAGAAAATGAAATAATTTAAGAGCACCATACGCCTCTTTCAAGGTTCCCGCCAAAACTGTATTTGTAACTTGACACTAAGCCTGGGTTGCACCACATGTTTGATAAAAATTAAAGTTATTGTAACATTTCACATCCTTCTATAGGATGTGAAATGTTACAATAAAATGTTACAAATATTTTGTTAGTTATTGCAGCCCAGGCTAAGATTTGCATTCACGCAAAATCCGCAAAAATTACATAAAACCCAACCAAGGCGGACAAACTTACCTAATTGACTGAGCTTGTCTTTCTTTACCAAGCAGTTTTGACTCTTTCTAACTAACCAGTTCTAGCTCCCTTTGAAAAAAGAGACACAAGATGTATGCAGAGTATCAATTTTGGAAATGTTTTGTTGTGACGTCATACTTATGCCTTCGCGTGCCCGTTTGTCAAACAAACAGGTGCTCGTAATATTTTTGCTGTTTTCTTGAAAAATAAATCTTTTAACTAGATAATGTGGTATTCTATGTTTTGCTTTATGTTGACTGATTATGCTCTCGTACTGTTTAAAACAGAGTGGTGCAAGGAAAAACGAAAATAATCTTGGATTGAAGTTTGTGAGGTTATGTACAAATTTTCACGGATTGTGTCGTATTCGATGGGATTTTGAAATCCAGTGATTTAAAGTTATATGTTTTATTAAGAGTTTTGAAGACCTGTGTAAGTTTCGTATGACTTGTACAACTTTAAATGCTATTCATTCTTTTCTAAATATAGCATTTTTATATAGTGATGTACGAATACTAACCTGATTTATCGTAGTATCGATATAAAATTATTTTCATATCAATTTAAATTATGTAATATTATATTGTATTAGCATTATACTCGATAGAATTTCTTGTTTCTTAATAAAATATCGAAGAAGAAATTGATGTAAATTTAATCAATTTTGTTTTCTCCTTTTTTGCACCCGATATAGCATGGATTTCATATATATAAGCACAACATAAAACAGTTATTTTTTCAATTTATGAAGTGACAAACAGGTATCAGTTTACATTGGTAAGTATTAGCCTATCAGTCTACACGAAACCAGAGCTTTCAATCTAAATGCGTTGCCACTCCTAAGGCCTAAGATATTACGCATCTGTGCTGGAAATCACAAGGCCGTACAGATCTGTGTCACTAACTTCTACATGCGTATCATTTGAAAATTGAAGCAGGTTCCATTTCGTTTCAATTAGTCGTATCATTAAAATACCTAGACCCGTTCCTGCTACTTTTATAATATTTTTTAAGGTATAGTAATAATGAAACATAAAAAAGATCCTGTTGCACTCACGTCCAACACGTAAGTAGAAGATCTTTCGAGAATGCACAATAATCAAATGTGTTTTTTGGCCTTTAACTTGACCGAAGCGTCATCGTGCTACTGAAATTAACTAAACATAATGATTAAAATTTGGAATACTTAGCAACAATATTTACACAGATGCATTCCAAGGAGCTGGTCAACATAAGATACATTTGAAGGCTGATATAGAAAATCCTGCTGAAATTCAACATTACAACAATTTGCAATTTTTAGCTCTAGTTCTGGCTACGACCCTTTCGCAAGCTGCTGGTAATCAATGAGATCATTTGAATGAATGAATTTATTTATTTGCTAAAGTATAGTAGGAACATAAGATCTTCAATATATAATATAGCTTTCTTTTATATTTTACTATTTAATTTGCATGCAAATTACAGCATACATTTTATTACTACATCATAATTATTACAATTATACTCAACTCTAATTTAGTGAGTGGATTTTACTAAGACTAAGCTTAAATACTTTAAAAGAATAAGAATTCGTGTTGATAAAATATCGATATTAACCGCTTATGTATTAGAAGATGATATCGATATTTATCGAAAACAACCCTATGAAAGGCGGCCATTGTAATCGCCCAAATTTTTGTAGGCAATCACGCCAATTCTGTAGGTATTTCTCCTCCATGTACTTTAGCTCAATGGACAGAACAGACAGAATTGATTGACACATGCCAAAAATGCCACTGCATGCAATAGATAATGTACTCTTTGGCTATTATTTTATTATTAAGGCGAAGGAGTTAATTGAGTAAGAGTCTCACTCAACCCGCCGTCTAGGGGAGCAGAGTCTGCTCCCCTAGACGGCGGGTGACCATGATGGGTTACTCAGCGAAAAAAAAACGTAGCTGGTTCTTTGGAACGGCGTTTGGAAACACCATCCAATCAGGGCCAGAGTTCCTGAGTGTTCGAGGAACAACACTATGCATGCAACTGAGGGCGGCTGTGTATCGCCGCTGTAATTTACAGCGTACACTGACGTTAAGAAGAAGAAGAAGCTCGCTTGCATAACTTTATTGCGAAATGCAACATCTGTTCGATCTAATAGACAGCCTGGATGCATATGAATGATTGCACGTTAATGTGGAAATACGGCCACCATCCCACTGCAAGCCCACCGCGCACTAGACCCGCTCCAACTGCGAGGACAGGATGTAGAGATAGACAAGTAAGGTACCTGGGGTGGAGTACAGGGGTCATAGCTCACTAGAGCCCCTGACCAGCGCCCGACCGCCTCGCGCGGTCTGCACTCATTACATCAACTCCGCTCCATGTCGACACCGGATCGGCTCGACCGCAAGCCATCAACGCGCAATTGGCGCACGGTCCACGCGCGTACTTTAAGTGGACCACTCGGTGACGACTAGCTTGTCTTGCGTTGACTTTGCATTGCTAACGCGCTATTCCCAAGTGCATCGCGCGCGGTTTACAAGTGGTTCACAAGTTACATCGCTTCATTCACCCGAGGACAACCAGTCGACAACCAGTTGACGCCGTAAAACGTGGTGGTGCTGGTCGGATGCCGGGTAGCTGTAATGAGCTATGGCCTAGATCGTGCACAGTCTGTTATCTCAAACGTGTGCCAAATGTAGTATAACAACAACAATATTCTTTAATGTAGGTATACCAATCAGGAATAGGTTAGATACGATTGCAGGACATAAGCACAAAAGTCGTACCTATCATAACTCAGCAAATATATGTGCGCATTAACAATATAATAGCTGTAGCGTCATATCAACAACGTAACGACGACAAAGTTGCTTAAACTTATCATTTATAATACTACCTACAACATTTTAGTACGTGTTATCATGTTGCGCGTGTTTTATAATGATAAGCCTATCAAACGACTCTCATGCAGTGCATTTGCTTGCGTGTTAGAATAAGTATCTATAATAACAGTGAATTATTTAGGAATCTCATTGGTTATAACAAAATATGAATTCATCGTATAGTAGATCTATTTATAATAAGAATTATGAGTATACATCTATACAAATTAAAGAAAATGGTAAGTCTTATTCTTCGTAATACGATAATACCTATAGAATCTAATCATTAAACAAATAGAAGGAAAATGGAAATGTATTGAGAAATGAAGTATGTACTATCTACATGAGTAAGTAGTTATAGGTTATAAGCGTAAAAATTAACTCCACGCCTGTATTCGTGTAGGCACACTACTCAATACAATCACTCACCATTTATGCTGTGTAGGTTACTTTTTTTATCGTACCGTAGTAAACAAAGAACCGTTATAGTTTCGCCATGTCCGTCTGTCTGTCTGTCTGTAAACCGCGCACGTTTAGCGCAAAAACGATTGTTACTAGAGACTTGAAATTTGGCACAAGTATACATCTTAATCACGCCGACAAAGTGGTACTTATTAATAGACTAAAAACATGAAAAAAAATATTTAGGGTACCTGCCCTACATCAGAGAATATGTAATAATACTGCCTACACGTAACGTGTATGTTTGGGCGGTTTGAAAACATCTGACAACGGGTTGGCAACTAACTCGTATCTCCACCAACCCGCATTGGAGTAAGCTTCAGGTGGCTTCAGGAGTCTTCCCAAAAAGGGGAGAAACTCGTGCCCAGCAGTGGTACGTGTCAAGGTTTGCCATTATTATGGTTGGATAGGTCCTTAAAAAATGTTAGGGATGTGCAAATATCATTATTCGATTTAGTTAACTGTTCGTGACTTATTAGGGTCATAGTTCTCTAGAGCCACCCGGCACCCGACCAGTGCTCGACCGCCCCAAGTGAACTGGGCTCATTACATCAACTCCGCTCCGTATCGCCTCGACCGCAAGCCATCAACAAGCGGGCGGCGCGCGGTCCACGCGCGGACGACGAGTGGACCACTCGGTAACCATTAGCTTGTCTTGCATTGACTTTGCATTGCCAACTCGCTGTTCCCAAGTGGACCGCACGCGGTCCGCGAGTGGTTCACAAGTAAGATTGCGTCGTTCACCCGTAGACCACCCGTCGACAACAAGTGGACGCCGTAAAACGAGGCGGTGCTGGTCGGGTGCCAGGTGGCTGTAGTGAGCTATGGTCTTAAAGCTTTAAAGGGCCAATTTTAGTTTTAGTCAAGTGTCCCCAACTAAACGGTTGTTGTTAGAAATTCAAACGTTCCGGCAATAGTAGCTATATAATGAAACTAGCAAAGCTAACTTTTACCCGCGGCTTCGCTCGCGTGGAATTTTGGTCTGCCATATTAAGTTTCGTGACATAGTTTAGGCGGGAACCTTGAAAGAGGCGTGTGGTGCTCTTAATGTATTTCATTCTCTTGGTGCATTTTTAAGTTATACTTAATTATCTATATTATTATATACATAAGACAGTAAAAATCGAGTGCCTGTACACTAAATATTTTTCCAGGGGCAATGGCCCCCTATCAGTTTCTTGGAAAAATATCATAGAAGAGTAACAGAAACAAACAACTTTTTTAACTTTTGTCTGTCTGTCTGTCTGGTCGAAACTACTCAACTGATTTGCACTGAGTTTGACTGATTCACAGATGGGTATAATTAGGAGCGTTGTCAAAACTTTGTTTCGTCAAAATCGGTTAAGGGAAAAAAAAGTTACTTCAAGCATTACTTTAAAACTTTTAAACAGTGTTGAATGCGGTTTACTTAGTTGTTAGTGGCGTTTGTGCCATTGCTGGTGGTGGCGATGGTAGCATTAGTGGCGTTGATGGCATTTGTGGCGTTGGTGGCATTGGTGGCGTTGGTGGCGTTAAGTGACATTGCAGGCGTTGTTGGTGGTGGTGGAGTTGGAGTTAGTTCAATATAGGTTGATAACATGCCCGTGTTGCCGTGTATATTAAAATGGAATTTAATAACGGTGCGAAAACACGGCCTATCAGTTTGTCTCCAAAACTTTATTGTAAATGTTCTGGTAAAGTAGTACCTACATAGCTTTACTCGAATTACTGACTGTGATTCATTCGACTGACGTAATAAATAACTGAGTGCCTAGTGCGAGATTTCCGATCGCGATCGCGTAAGAGTAAACGCAGATTTGTATGGAATTGAAGGAGCGTCATCGATTCACCGCTAGATGACGCTCCTTCAATTCCATACAAATCTGCGTTTACTCTTACGCGATCGAATTCGCGTAAGAGTAAATAAAATCTTTCACTAGGCACTCTGACTGATAGACTATACTTTATGACTTTTACGCGGCTTATTTGAAAAATAACTTTACTTGAAACTGGCGATATGCGTAGTTTAGCAATGCATGATGAATAATAAAAAAAAGTTTCATGGACGTGGGCGTGTGCGTGAGCTCCCTAATCCCACCCCACCCTCACGTATTTTTTATTCCTATAGAAAGACGACATCACTTTTTGAGTCCCTAACTTGGAAACTACCAAAAATCCCACACAAATTATAACCTAATTCCATACAAACACAACCCATCAATTTTACCACCACAAGGGGATTTTATCCATTTAGCCGGAACAAGACAGAGCCGAACACTACCATTTAGCGGCTGGTAGGCTGGTAGGTTAGATAATCGCGCAATCGCTATCATCGACTCAAATCGATTCGAATCGATGTGCCAAAAATCGATCTACGATTAAACCGACGTCGAAAAAATCGATCTATTTTCGATTTGGACTATATAATACTAATGTTCAAGGACGAGCAAAAATTTTTTCGGTCCAAAAGATCGATCTTCCGAGTAAGGGATCGCCATCCCTTTTCCCTTCCCTATGACACAGGCAATCACACCTGCCACCTGCCACTGCCACTGCCAAAACTGGCCAAAACGCCAAGAGTCTGAAGTTCGATCGATCGCCGCGCTGAATATCCAAAACAAGTCAAAATAATAATCGAGTTCACAGAGTATTATAATACCAACTCGTAACTTAAGTTTTTTTCAATTTACATAAATAACCAGTTTTTAAAACAAGGAAAAAACTGACCATAATATTCTTGATTCTTGCTTCTTGTTAAGCAGACAATACCTATGTAGTACGATCTTCAACGTTTTATCATAGAATGATGATTTGTAAGTAAATATCATCAATCATCATTATCTACTTACCTGTGAAAAAAATGCTGTAAAAGTTCCGACTAAATTATGTATTGTTACGTTAGCAACTTGGTTAAATGTGCGGTACGAGTGAACAGTGATCAGTTAATTTGGCAAGATTTCTTTGTGAAAAAGTTAACCGATTATAGGTACATATTAAATGTATCAATTAGTACCTAGGTACCTATTTATTGATATCCACGTCTACTTAAATAGGTAAGTAAATAAAAAAAATAGTAATAGTGATTACTTAATAGTCTTAATAATACAGGGCTTATTTTATATATATATATATATATATATATATATATTATTTATTTATTATTTTGAAACCTATATTATTTTATTTCAAGTGTAACTAAACCTATCTTGAGTCTTTTTCCTAAATAAATAGGCCAGAGCCGATAATTTTTGAGCCAAAAAAAATAAAGCATGATGAAATTCAGCACAAACCTCTTCAGGCTTTTTGATGTAGTTCAAATTGTACAATAGTTATAGTTATGATTAAATAAATGAAAAAAAAACTACTGGAAAAGAAAATATATCTAGGTAATAAAATAAAAAGGAAATATAATTTACGGGCAATATAAGAACGGTCGGGAAAGTGGAAAGGCGCGAGATTTTAAGGGTTAAACACGGTTTTATCACGATTTCCGCCAACACTATGTACCTACAAGTTGTATCGAAAAAATTTTGAACAGCAAAGTTGTCTGTAATAAAAACCGGTCAAGTGCGTGTCGGTCCACGCGCAGTGTAGGGTTCCGTAGTTTTTAGGTTTAAATAATGTAAGGAAACAAATTAATAAATATTTTCTATGAAGTTGCTCGAAATTTTCGAGTAATATACATTTGGTCGACTATCACTTGCAAACTTGTAAAGCCAACTTACGTATGATTGTTTTCCTTTTAATTTTGTTATATATGCTACTATTTGAGTAACGTTTGAATTTTTCACAACAACCGTTGGTGGAGCGCCAGATATCCCGCTTTCCGTATGCAATACAATTTTATCCACCTGTTCTAACACTGCATCATCAACTACTACCCTTTTGTTCTCTGTTACTCTCTTTCAAATACTAATACTTTAGTTTTATTCACATTCAATTGTAAGCCTTTCTCCATGCAATCTTCTTTTATGACTGTAGCCAGTGCTTGTAGCCCAGATGGTGTAGAGCTTACAATTACCGCATCGTCTGCGTAAAGCAAACAGTTCACCACTAAGTCACCCATACGCACTTCCACATCCATCAACTTCACCCTCTGGAGGCATTTGTCCAGATATATGATAAACAGCCTAGACGAAAGCACGCAACCCTGTCTGACACCGATGCTAACATCAAACCAGGGTGACATGTTCCCATTTACCCGCACACATGCTTGACAGTCCACTTACGTGGAGTGTATTGCACGGAGTAGACTGCCGTCAATATCATACTCTGGTAAAATGTCCCACAACTTCTTTCGTAATACTCTATCAAACGCTTTCTCCAAATTCACAAAACCGCAAAAAATCTTCTGGCTCACAGCCAGATGCTTCTCTACGATGTTGCGGAGGGAGAAAACCTGATCCATACATCCTCTTCCAGTTCTGAAACCACCCTGGGCATATCACAATAAACCGTCGGACTTCTCTTTTATTCTTATTTCTAAAACGTTCCCATACATTTTAGCTGCCAAACTGATCAAACTGATCGCTTTATAGCTGGTGCAGTCCATACGTAAACCCTTGCCTTTATACAAAGGCACGATGACCCAAAAAAATAAATACAAAACTTGAAAACTTGCCTTTTTATATCCCAAGGTACCTACCTACATACCCAAGTTACATTGTAATTATCTTGGTTAAAATATATTTTTCCCCTTAATTTGATGTAGGTAATATTAAAAAAGCATCAAAATTAGGAAGTGACTATTCTGTCAGTGACTGGATGAATAATTTAGAATTACATATTTGTCTTATTGTCTTATTTAAATAAAAATTTCATCAAAATATAGTAATACCTATTAATATAAGTATATTTTAAACTAGGCTTAGGTATGTATGTCAACAAAATTCAAAAGTATCATAAGAACAAAAAATATTTTCGTAATAAGTACAAATACTATCTATTTGTATTACGAAAAATTTTTCGTTCTTAAGATACTTTGATTGAACCTTGATTTTCCATTTTTTGGAAGTTTCCCAGTACCTACCAACGTCGGAGTTGGGTAGATGTAAGTAGCTCGCCGTTTACATGTAGTCTAATACTGGCGTGAAGTAACGTTTTTTTTCCCTGATACTGTGGCTAGATGTCGTCTGGTAGATATGTCTGTTTAAAATAATATTTTCATAGAAATAGAAATAGAAAATATTTTTATTTCGAATAGATCTTTACAGATACTTTCAAAACGTCAATAAATCATAAACTACCTAGAGTGAATAACCATTAAATATAGTAAACGCAAAATCATATATTAATAGTAAATTAAAATTATAATTTAAACTACTTGGTTAAAACATAATAATCATAAAATTTTTCAATGCCTTCAATTATAATAAATGAAGAAAAAGAAAAACTTATTCGTCAAGATCAATGTTATTCACTTAGCAGAGTTCCAAGTGCAGTCACTACTGAGAAGAACTCCGCTACCCAACAAACTCATATAATTGCATTTAATTCTAAACTGCCTCAGTAGCCTAGTGGTAGCAGGCCACTACTACTACGCTGAGGTCCTGGGTTCGATTCCTGGGTAAGGGGTTATCAGAGATAATGGTGTAAAGTCCATTATCTCTGGTTCTATTCTCTTCCTCTGCCTACCCCTTCGGGGATTACAGGCGTGAATTTCCTTTTTTTTTAATTTATTGAGTAGGCATTAAGCAATTTATCTACATCTCCACAACAAGGAGCCGCTGATAAGAACTTGAAAAATTACCTTGTTTAAGTCTCCCATTAAATAAACTCAATTCAAAGAACCAAATTACATAATAAAAAACCAAGAACTTATAAAACTAAACGACAGATGTTTCAACAAAAGTCTTGTCCCGTAAATGTGTAGGTAGGTAGGTATTAAACTAACATTACCAACCAACCTACCTACTTAATAAGTAGTAGCATTAGTAACGAATAGATGTAGAAACAACTGGGCCGATTTTTTTATAAACATTGTACGGTACCATCAGAGGTAAAATGCTGATACCTATTTATACATTAACTGTTACTATTAACTCAATTACTGTTATTGTTTGAGGTGTAGATATACATAAAGTTCTGTTATAGCATAAACATTAAAATTAAATTATCAAGCGCTCAAAAATACAAACGAGGCACTAAGTAGTTCATGTAAAATTACAAACGGCTGCTTCGTTACCAATTCTTTATTGAAATGTGCTGGACACTCGCGATCGTGTATCTTGATATCAACTACAGCAATCTGTGGTGGAAAACGAACCTAACTAAAGATATAAACTCAATAAAATTGTAATTTATTATTAATAATTTTGTCTTGTCTCACAGATGGTGTTAAAATGCATGGATCCCAAAGAGTAATCATATTCTGTTTACTCACGACAGTCTTGCCTACAGTACTCATTGTTGTGCCTTTATATTTAAGGAATATCAAATATGCAGATGTAATGTACAAAATATCTGATTCAGATGTTATTCAGATTCATAAAGGCCAATCGTCAGTGTTTTGTGAAAAACATTCCTTAAAAATGAACAGTACTTTCAATGCATTCCAAATGAGGGGAAAACCTGAACTTTCAAATAAAAGAAGACATATTAGTTTAAAGAAATCCATGTCTTTACCAGATGATACCCTGGAATACTGGGGATTTTATCTCTTTGCTGGCGCCACTGTCGAACTGAAAGCATGCTCGAGGTACGAGGGCTCTAAGATATTAGTGGTCAAAGGTGAAAGAATTTTAAATACGTGCGGGATATTAGAAAATAACAATTATAAAAGGGATCCTGCATTGGCAGAGAAGCATGGTCATGTGCTGGTAACATTAGAGAATCCATTTGATAAAGAAACAATAAGTACCCCACAAACAGTAATAAAGGAAAATGAAGATGCAATAATATCTGGTGAAGAAATAATTGAGACACTAAACAATACTAATAATCACAGACATAAAAGAGAAACTGGGACCTTGCCTTTGCATAATCCTAACACTGTGCTAGATGCTGGAGTGAACCATGGAGGAAACGCGTTTAATAAAACCGAATTAGTGCCAGCAGATAGTGCCATATCTAGTTTTGAAAGTGATTTACATGAATGTTATCATGACAATATAATTATGAATGATTTTTTCCCTTACTCAATACAATGTAACAACACCGACTATTTGCAGAGGACAACCACTTTGAAAGTTATTCACGATGTTCTTTCTGATGGATATTACTATTATATATTTTATAGTGATAACGATATTGTTAGCAATGATATTCATGCTATATTTGATATTTATAAGCCGACATTCCAATATACAAATATGTCTGAGTGTAAAGTCTGCCTAAATAAAAGCGAATGTGAATTCCATGTAGATTTTTTTAGTAGTGAATTAGTTATAGTTGAAGTTCCAACAAAAGATGGTTTGAAAAATGACGATACAAATTCTTCTATTTTAATATCCGTGTGCCATCCTCGCATGTCTGTTTATATATTTTTCCCAGTCGCAGTCCTCGTTTTAATACTCTTGTTTGCATTTTTATGATATTTACTCAAAATTTTAATATACGTTATATTTATAAAAATAAATATTACCAGAAGTATGATATTAATACATTAAAGATATATTATTATACAATAGTTGTTACAAAATAATATTTTAAATTGATTCATAAATTACTTAAGCTGTGATGTTAATTTACCTGCATAATTTAAGTGTTATAATAAATATAATTATTACTAATTATGTTTATTTTATACCTTTTTATCGAAAGACTAGCTGTGCCTGCGACTTCGCCCGCGTGAGAATTGATTATTGTTCGGTATCTACCCGGACGAAGTCGTAGTAATCAAGTAATCAGTCGTAGTAAGTATTCTTATTACATAAGCTATCTGCCAGTGAAAGTCCCGTCAAAATCGATCGAGCCGTTCCCAAGATTAGCCCCGCCAAACAGACAGACAGACAAAAATTGAAAAAAATGTTGTTTTGGTATATGTACCCTGTATACATACATATGCATTTAGTAGTATTTAGTGTTTTGTTGCCACTTCAATCACATAAAAAAAAAAAAAAAAAAAAAAGTAAAAAGCGGTTATTTTTACAATACAAACAGACACTACAATATCATTTATTTGTTTAGACTAGATATCTGTGAGGCTCAGAATACTTATAAAAAAGACACGAGCTTGACTTGACCCATGAACTGCGGTGCTCCCGCTGCTGAATTATATATTAAGAAAAACTACCACACCACGAGATCTACTACATAGATCTGTATCAGATATTGCGGAGAAATAGATTGGCAGATACTAACTACTTATACCTTCTGCACCCTACACATCACCAATTTACCACTACCCAGCTCGGCTCGACCGCGTAACTGAATTGCTTTTACTATCGTACCCATAGATGTATAGATCTATGATCGTACCTATGTCTTAGATTTTTCTTGTTCTTCCATACTTAGCGCCTATAAGAGCAATAACGTAAATATGACTGTCACTATCTACTATAGTTTATATTATTGTAGGCGATATTAAAGCGATAATCAGATTATCGCTTTTGATTTCGTAGGCCGTACGAAACGATAAGATATATCAGAGACGTTAACGAGGACAAAAGCAATTCAGTAATGCGGTCGTCGAGGTGCAGGGCAAGGAATAAACCGCCTGCTTAAAACTGGATCGTTTTAGAAATGGCCGTGCTCTCGACATTCACCGCATGTACTTCTCGGCTAGCATGGTCCACTGACACAACTAGTACCTATTTAATCGATGCCATACTTATTTTCGTACTCACGCTGACGCTATTGCACCGAAGCGACGTGGGTAGATATACTAGCAAGGGTGCCGTCCTACCGTAAAGGAACGTTTGTCGGGTCGCCAGTCTATAATAAATATGGATTAAACTGGTAGGTAAGAGAATTTTCATATCAAGACAGTAGGTACCTATGCAATAAACTCAGAGAAAGGACTATAAGATATAAAAAAGTAGATTTCGCACCCATTCCCTTTTACGATAGGACATGAGGTTAAAATATACGCGGTTCAGGGCTTAATCTATTTATGTAAAAATGCAACCGTTTTCCTTGGACCGATTTGGCTAATATTGATTTTGAATGATTTTTGGAAGTCCAGGGAATGTTTAAAAGGTAAGAAAATATGAAGAAATTGACGGGAAATAGTGAAAACCACCATTTCATTTTCCCATACAAATAGTCCGTATCTATCAAACCTTTGACACATGTCATATTTTTATTCTGAGGCAATACGAAGTTTACGGATATAATTTTATTCATCACCAGATAATCTTCTAGTTCTCCAATCAATTTTATTTATTTATTTTATTTAACTTTGCGTCTCCAATTACTGGATTCTGGCAGAATTACCCTTAGTCTTGGGTAGTAGCCATTAATTTAAATAAAGAAGTTTGCCGGGGCAGCTAGTAATATATATTTCAACAGATCGGACCATAGCATTTTTTTTTAAACCTATCCTCTTTCTTTTAGATACAATAAGTAAGATTTGCTTAGATAGCGAGTCGGCGGACATTACTTTTACAGTAGTGGTAATAGTAATACGACCGGCCGAAACCCCTGTGAGCAGACCGCATCAGACTTGATTAATAATCATTCTGTCCGCCGGACTCTACACATGGCCAGATTTGGTTCGGAGCGTACCGAATCCGCTCCGTACCAAATCCGGACGTGTGCTAAGACTATAATTCCGGCCATTTTTGGGCGAAGCCAAAAGAGAGTGGGCTCCACCTTATTCACTAAATGTCGCCCAAGGTAGTGTTTAAATGCTATCGTGAACCAGTTAAGCCCCGTAATTCCAATCAGAGGCTAAACATCAAAATCTGCAATCCGGTTTCTGTGTAGACGTCGTCAGAGAAGATGTAATAATACTACGTACAGAATGGACACTTCGACGTCCCGCCCGATTTTCCCCTCACCCAACCTCCTCCCCTCTTATGGGCGACGTTTGGTATTCTTTACGTGCTACGCACACAGGTGCACGTGTAAATGTAATGTAAACACGTCACTGATTAATGTCTGTGTAATAAAGACCAAATTAAGCGTTTGTATGGAATTTTGGCAGTCAGCGGTGTGACGTCGTGCTGCAGTATTCAGTTACCTAGGTAGGTACTTAATAACATCCATGTGAAATGCATGCTCTTTTGCCACTTTTAATACATAAAATAAAATGCGATTTTAACAGGTGCAGGGAAGGGACCAATGGAGAATTGTTGACTTGACCAAAGCGCGGGATCCAAGACGTTCAAGTTTCAAGTAAATCTGAGTTAGAGTGCCTATATGTATATGAAGAGCGATGAATGCAGCAGAAGCTGGGGTTAAGCAAGACAAGGCAAGGAAGCAGTGTGAAGATTCACATTTCCACTCTTGTAGAAAAATGGGGTTATTCCCAACGTCTCATGTGAGACGTTGGAACTAAGAAAAATAATGTTTGAGTTGCAACTGACCACGAACCGTATACTGATATTTTAAATATTAAATCGGAATCGGTTAAATTATTAGTCTCGCCTGAAGTCAAATTTTTCTTTCCATTTTTCTTTAAAAAAATATATTATTGGTTTTAGCGTGGCATGATATACCTATGAGACGGCTTCATAATAATATGCAATGTTTGTCACCTAATGTGATGTGGAGATTATTATTGTGTAGAGGTAATAATCGGCAAATAAGATTATCTAGTCTTGAACAAATGCAACAATTACTGAATTTCATAATTGTCAAAAAAAATGGGAAGCACCAACACAAGTCTCCGATTACTAAAATAAAATAATGAAGAGAAAAATTGAGTCCGGCAATAGGTCAGAAAGATCTTTGAAGCTATAGCTCAGTAGGCCTACCTAAGCGATGGGGCTAGTCATTCAATTGTTCCAGTCCCGCCCAAAGTATTATTCTTTCCATGTTTACTTAAATGATCTGTTCACTCGCATGTGTAATAACGAAAAACGCAAAATATTGGAAACTCTTGTGTGTTTGCATTTTACCTAGGAAGGTAAGGGCAGGCGTCAGTGATATTGCAAATTGATTTAATATTATCGCTATCCCTGATAATATCGCTAAAATAATCAACTTTACTTTAGCTGCTATAATAATAAATTATTTATACGGAATTGCAATATCCCCGATCGTGTTGGGCTGTTTTTATATTCATTAATTTAGAATATTTAGAATACTTCTCCACATAAAAACACGAAGCAAGTATATAATAATGAGATTTTATTTTTGTAGGTTATGATTCATACAATCAATGAATAGGACATGTTGCCACACCCATTTATAGAGGTTATAATTAGGTTATGTATGTAGCTTATTATATTTCTATTCTACTGTTTCCAAAACTATCATCATAGGGCTAGAATACTCATGTTGACTGATTATTTTCATATGAACAAAAATCGTAATAACCTATCTACCCATGTGAATTTTAACAGGTGTAATACATGAAGTAGGTAGGTACTGATCATTAGAAAAACTATCTATGTTGCTCACATTAATGAAACATTCACTACAGTGCTACTAAATGTATGTTATAAAATAGTTCACCTGAATTTTATTATGATGATGCTAAGAGTTCCATTTTTACTCATAATTATATATTACTGTAAAAATAGGAACTTCAATTACCAACTTCGACATGTTTCGAACATAATTTATTTTAAAAAATATAAATAAATCGAAATGAACATAAAAACCATGTAGAAAACAATTTTAAAAATGCAATAGCGCAGTATGTATAGGAAATACAGGATACAATAAGGACCTGTCAAAAGAAAGTAATGATCTTATTGAGGAAATTTTGATTTATTATTTCCACATAGTTGTGTCCAAAGTGTGTGTTCAACAGGCTCAGTTGGTAGGTCTTCTGTAAACAAAATTATACAATTGAGTACAATGATTCTTACTTCGAGTTCCGATCGGGAGTGGAGCGCTACAATATCACGTCAATAACAATACAATCAAAATATTTCATTATCATATTTATTTACCGTATTACAAAAACAGTTACCATATTATGTACAACTGGAAAGAGTTACAATACATTATTTCCTTCTAGTACTTTTGTGATTGAAATAGCCTCTCCAGTACCCGATGAGACCTCTCTGCAGGTGGCAGAGAGGCCTACGCGGAACGGGGGCCATCCGGCCGAGCCGGTCTTATTCCTATATAATATTAAACTTATATTGATACGTCTATTATAGTATAATGTAATCATTAATTAAACTAAAACAAATATATCGGTCCAAATAAAATGAGTTCCAATAAAAAAAAATCAGCGCAGTGGTACTTAGGAGGCTCCTCCTAATACTCACACCGTATAAATATCGCAATAGAATGCAGGACACAAAGTATAAACCGGAATGCGCAGGCTTCTCAGATGAGGTTAGCCACATCGTTGGGCATTTCAGCAATATTTGTATGATAGAAATCCTCAATATCCTTCAGTGCTCTCTTGTCAGCTTCAGTTACAAAGTTGATAGCAATTCCTTTACGGCCGAAACGACCACCTCGCCCAATTCTGGAATCAAATTCAACTCATGAGCCTACAGTTCTCAAAAAGCTAAAAGGGTTAAAGGAAATCATATCACAATTGTGTCTTTCAGTCTATTTGTTGCCTGTTACATTGTTCTATTTCTCCATGATAGAAATAACAACAATACATTATGGTGGTAACAATTAAATTGTTCAGATAAGGTTATAGTAAGGTGCATAAGCATTCCACTCATAAAAAAATGGCATGTGATATATCAAACAAACTCTACATTAAATAGTATGAGATTCAAACAATCTAAAAATGTTGATGTTTCAATATTAAGGTATTAATTATGATATCATGATGGATGATTATTCAGGTTTGTGCACTGCTATATTAACTTTTATATCAGAATTAAGTTTCATATTATGTAGGTATTTCATGTAACTCACCTATGGATGTAATTTTCACGATTAGTAGGCAGATCATAATTGATTACGCAAGACACTTGCTGCACATCAATACCACGAGCAAGCAAGTCAGTGGTGATGAGCACACGGGATGAGCCAGTACGGAACTGCCTCATGATAACCTCGCGCTCACGTTGCTCCATGTCACCGTGCATGGCAGACACGGTGAAATCACGCTGGTGCATCGACTCGGTGAGCCAGTCCACCTGGAATTTACATACAAGCTTTGTTTAGGTTTACTAGAACAGTAAACATATTCAAGGTCCAGAAAAAACACAAATTTACTTTGAAAGTCACCGAGTTTAGATAGAGATAGAGGATAATGAGTGAAAAGTGTAAAAGACAATACAAAAATACTAAATAAAAACCGGTCAAGTGCATGTCGGGCCACGCGCAGTGTAGGGTTCCGTAGTTTTTCGGTTTGATTAATGTAATGAAAAATATATATAAGCCGGAAGTTTTCTATGGAGTTGTTACAAAAAATCGAGTATTAAATTTGGTCGACTATTATTCGCAAACTTGTAAAGCCAACTTAGGTGTGATAGTTTTCCTTATAATTTCGTCATATTTAGCTAATATTGCCGTAACGTTTGAATTTCTAACAACAACCGTTTAGTTGGTAGAGGGCGGGGAGACACTTGACTGTAAGACAGATAGACAGACAGACGAAACTATGAGGGTTCCTTGTTTACTACAGAACCCTAAAAAACCTAAAACACCCGAAATTTATAAAACCCAGCCCCATGATGTAGAGTACAACAATAACGAGCTATTGTAACACGATTTGTGTGAAGTGTGAATGATTCACATGAAATGACGCACATAATATACATACGGATGATTTGATTTTATTATCTTCTGAAATACCTATTGACTCTCAACCAAATATAACTGGAAAATCGCAAGTTTATGCCCGACACATCGTATATTTTCGCTGTTCATACCACGATAGGATATATATTATGTGTATGCATTTCTTAGGACAGGGCAGTTGCACTCCCAAGTTTTTGATATTCATAAACTTAAGATAAAACAACGGTAAGATCGCCTTGGCGAATTAGCTCTTCACAAGAATACAAGCCAAACCAAGCCACGTCCAAACCCGACAGTTGTGGGAGAGACTTCATACCCATTGCTGATAAATAGTTACGCTTCATTGAAAGCATTATAGTGTAGCACATATTCCCTTATCACGAAAATTGGATACCCAGTCAGTATAAAAAAATAACACAGGTATATTTTTGCAACCTACCATGTATTATGAGTAATAACATAACAAAAAAACAATGAAAATTCTAAGAATAAAGAAACTTGACATGCATTATTATAATAACTATACAAGTAAAAGAAATTAAAGTTTGTCTGAACATGATCAAATATTAATAATAAATCAAATGTGATGCTGCCAGATATCTGTTGGTGCGACATTAGCCCCATGTCATGCATAGCATGTCAAATTTATATTTTCTAGAATTTAGAAGTGTTGAAAGAAAAAAAGTTATACTATAGGGGGCAATGTCCAAGAAGAAAATGCACCTATAAAATTTTCTGTTATGCACCATCATTAGGCATCTAGCATTAGGCTCTAAAGTGTCTACAGTTTTGTGTATTTGGATGAAGCATTTGATAGAGTATCATATAAATGTAGTTTGAGACATGTTGCCTAAACTTGTACCAACCCTGAAGTTGGTAATTGGTAATTGCTAATCACCCAAAGAAGAGAAATAGTTTTAAGTAGGCAGACATAATTTTTTTATCAACACCCATATCAAGGATAAACCTTGATAAACCTTGATTACAGGTGTTGATTTCATGTTTTTTTTTTGGGGTTTATGGAAATTACATTGAGTTTTGATTCCAAGATGGTGGACATACCGTAGATTTGTGAGAACTACAGTAAACCACTTAATGTCAATGTGAACAATGTGAAATTACAGGTACTTGATGCACTTAATTGACATAAAATTTGGTTACTTTTAAGACTAAAAAGTTAAAGGAATACATGCCTTGCGACGGGTATTACAGAAGATGACAGCCTGAGCAATGGATAGGGTGTCATACAAATCGCATAGGGTCTCCAACTTCCAGTCTTCCAGTTCAATTGAGATGAAAAATTGTTTAATACCTTCAAGTGTTAACTAGAAAGCAGAGAGAATAAATATTAATACAGATATAAAATTCAAAACTATAATTATTTTACGCATAATGAGAAAGTATTTTAATCCCCATCAAAATGATAATAACTTGTTAAGCTACAGTTGGACCGATATTGGTACACAAATAATAGAAATCTAATTGTAATAATTTTCTTGAGTATTGACAGAGCATACACTGAATTGATACTAATACATGAAACTATAATTAAATGAAACTGTTGTTCTCATACAAAAATAAACCTAGCAGATCACTTTATTTCAATATTGGCAAATAGCCTTGCAGTTCACATGGTAATTGCACACCATAGACATCTCGAAAACAACCAGAAATTAATATGGAGCTGCATTGCCATTCCTGAAGCCATTGTTTTGCTCCCATGATAGTTATTACGAAATTAAAACTACTTATGCTACTATTATGTAATTTTGTTTCAAAGTATTCAATTTTCAAACTTACAAGAACTGAATAAAAATGCTGATCTGATCTAGCTTTGAAACAACTCCAGAACCATTGTTTAAACAGTTAAGTGTTTTAAAATTTTTTGTATGAGTCTGTGAATGGACTCGCATAAGGTTAGGAATTATAGGCCGACCGTTTAACTCGCGTATCGCCTGCGGGGTGGGGTACAAAGAGCAGAGCAGCAGCAGAGAAAAAAAAAATACAAATAGCTTACAACGTCTATTCCTTTTTTAAAGCCAGAACACAAGATTATAGTTCTGCGGAGTATCTTCAAGATGATAACTTGAGAGAAGATGAAGAGATCGACAGCTTTATTATTAATTTGCAAGATTCTGACTCCTCAAGCTGCTCAGACAGTGAAGACGATTCAAGCAATATGTACCTATATTAGTGATGAATAGTCCTAATCCTATAAAACTTTTATTTGTGGTTACAATTTGTGAAAGGAGTTATTGTTATTATTTCGTACCTTAGAAGATTAAAATATTTGAAAAACTATAAGTTTAAAAACTTAAAAAATAGACAAGTTTGTATATAATCATATTTTATACTTTGCCAACAATATATCTCGAGAGATTATTGAGTCCGTGTGTAGCGTTACCCACCCCCGCTCCCCTAGTACCGCAGGCGATACGCGAGTTAAACGGTCGGTCTATAAAATATTTTGTCCTTGAAGCAGCAAATGGACCCCATATTGTCCAAGAACAATAAGAAATCAATTGACATATTTTTCTGCCGGCCTGGGGGAACCACCAGATTAAAAAGTCTTAATTTCATTATTTTTATATATGATTCATTCAATTGAACCAAGCCTTACTTGTAATTAAGGCAGTAATATTGCATTCACAATAAAAACTGCACAAATTATACACGAAAATTGTGAACATACCTCTTCTTTCTGCACAAGAATACGGACAGGGTCTCTCATGAAGCACCTTGATACATCTAATACATCATCAGGCATAGTAGCAGAAAGTAAAATGACTTGAACATCAGCAGACAACATCTTGAATACGTCATGGATTTGATCTTTGAATCTGGAATATAGAAAAATTATCATGAGCTCAGGAAACTATAATTTGATTATCTCAAATTCTAACCCCCTTATTCATAATTGTTGTATTGCATTTGTTCACAGGTGCTTATAATTAGAGATGACACAAATATTTGGCCTATTTGGCCACTTTTTTTTATATTTGGTATTCGGCCAAATACTGGGCTCTATTGGGAATAATAAATCATGGAAATCTAATACCACATAGTAAAAGCAATCAAGAATGCGATATTTTAATAAAAAATGATTGTATTAATACTTAAAATTAAATTTTACCATACCATTTAGGTAAGTAACATTAAAGAGCTAAATACATTTTTTTCAGCATTTGTTAACAGTAAACAACTGCACTTTTTTCATAAATAATACCCGATTCTGAAGTTTCACAGGCGACATTAGGCAAGCAGTTCTCAAATAAAAATAAATTGAATTATAACACAGAACTTCTCTATAACTATCTACCTAGTTAATATTTGGCCGCCGAAAATTCGGCTATTCGGCCGAGGGTGAAGCCGAACATTTGTTATTCACTTATTCAGCCAAATCATTATTCGTGGCACATTAACTGGGGTTTGTTTGGGAGTGGTAAACAAGTACACAGTTCACATGATGTTAAGTGAATATTGTAGTGTATAACTATCTACAAGTCAAAAATTCAATGTAAAAGTATTGGCAGAAATGTCATTGTTGATGAATTGGAGGCTTCAGCTGTTGATTTTATGGTGGAAATTATGGAGCTATTGATTACCACCTGAACAAAACTATGATGCAACAGCAAGTAGATTATGAAATACAGTTGTACTTATGCCCTCGAGCTCGGTCACTGAACTTCTACCACCAGAGGAAGATCTGTGACTTATAGTCACTAATCAATATTACAGTAGCTTACAGTATCAAGAATCAAGGTCATACTCACCCTCTAGACAACATTTCGTCAGCTTCATCAAGCACAAAGAGCTTGATTGTGTTAGCACGGAGCGCACGACGAGTTATCATGTCGTATACACGTCCCGGCGTACCCACAACCACATGCACACCACTCTCCAGCTGACGCATATCCTCGCGCACATTGGTACCGCCAATGCAAGCATGGCATTTGGCATTCAAGTGATCGCCAAGCGCTATAACCACCTAAAACATTAAAAAACACTAGTAATATATAGGTCACAAACACTCGAAAAAACCACTTGTCACACGCGTACCTTTTGGATCTGTTGGGCTAATTCCCTAGTCGGCGCTAAGATCAGCGCTTGGCATTCACGAATACTAGTATCAATTTGTTGAAGAATTGAAATCGAGAAAGTGGCTGTCTTGCCGGTTCCCGACTGCGCCTGAGCTATCACATCGCGCCCTTGGATGCACGGCATAATGGCGCGTTGCTGGATTGCCGATGGCTTCTCGAAACCATATGCGTAGATTCCTCTCAGCAATTCTTCCTTCAAATTCATGTCATCGAAGCTTTCCACGACTTGATCCCAGTTTGTATCCAAAGCAATTTCAGGTTGCACTGGCGGTCCATCGTAACTGCCTTGATCCTTAGAGGGCCCATTTTTGGAATCCTCCGGCCAATCTTCTGATCTGTGGAATGATAAATTCATAATTCCAACTATTGTACAATATCGTGGGGTGTGTAGAGGCCGAAATGAATAGACAAAAATCGTTAAAATGTAGGACTGTCAAAATGGCATTTCAATGTTGTTGCGTATTTTTCGCAATGTTTCACTGAAATATGTATGAAAAAGAGCACGGCGGAATACCTAATACACACATTCTAACTAATAATGAAGCTATATAGCCTTTATTACATTAGCAAAACACGTGCTCGAGGTGCCGAATCATTATAAATGTTCTCCTACCAGCGCCATGTTGGCAAATCGGCGACCGTGGAGAAATAAAGTATTTTATCGATTACAGTGTTCACGAGATATATTAGTTAAATCATTAACTCAATTGCCAAAATTAAGGCTTCTAAAATAACTATTTCTTTGTTAATTATCGGTCTATACAATGCAAAATCGGAACTTACCTTCTTTCTGGTGAATAGGACATGTTCCAATCGCGGTAGCTGAACGGAAAAGAACTAGCAAGGTCAAGTTAAGTTTCACAAAAGCTTTTTTTATAGCAGTGATCTCAGAACTCAATTGAATTATTTAAGGGATATAAAAACAATATTTTTATATTTTTTTAACGTTAAAGCATATATACAAGAAATTTAAATGTTATTTTTTTCAGGAATATGAATAGGACTAATAAAATAGGAAATAAAACGACGGAAGTACGTAATGTTCAATTTATATGAAATGATGTTTTGAAATAGGAGTAAGTGATATATTGAATACTGTAGTAAGAGGGAGATAAAACTACTTTATCCTTAAAATGAATGCATCTGAGTCATCTCATCCAAAATTGTCTATGAACAGAACATTCATAGGGAGCATTCCAATAATCGACCGCAACGATTGTAACGCCCTTTGTATCGTTCCATATTATTATGAGGCCCGTGGTCGTCGCGAGCGCTCCTTCGACATCCTAGATGACGTCACTGCTCGCGACCGCATCGCGCCCACTTCGCCCACAAAATATCGGTGGGTCGGAGTGGGCTTTCACCAAAAAATCGCGGGAATTCGAAAAAAGAACGACTCGCGTTCCATCTACGAGAATCGCCTAATCGCCTATCGCCAACGTCTTTGAACATCAATTTCAGCAGTCATAGCCTCGGTCGTTGTGGTCAATTACTGGAACGTACCCAGAAATATATTTTTTTATCCCTGGCTTCAAACGTTTTGTACATATGTACTTAAGACATGTGGAGAACATACTAGCGGATGTGTCCATCCGCCGCATAGAGTTAATACACATGGAGAAGGCACATTCTACTATAGAAACAGTAGTTTTACAATAATGGGTAAAATCGACATATGTCTGACAAAAACAGTTTTGACTCTTTCTAACTAACCAGTATCTCCCTATGTAAAAAGAAACACAAGATGTATGCAGAGTATCAATTTTGGGAATGATTTGATGTGACTTCATACTTATGCCTTCGCGTGACCGTCGGCGCCATTGTATGCGCCCGATTTGTGGTACATCTGTTGTCAAACAAATAGGTGCTCAGAATATTTTTGCTGTTTCCTTGAGAACTAAATCTTTTAACTAGTTATTGTGGTATTCTAGGTTTTGCTTTATGTTGACTGATTATGCTCTCGTATTGTTTAAAACAGAGTGATGCACGGAAAAACGAAAGTAATCTTGGATTGAACATTGTGAGGTTATGTACAAATTTTCACGGATTGTGTCGTATTCGGTGGGATTTTGAAATGCAGTGATTTAAAGTGATATGTTTTATTAAGAGTTTTGAAGACCTGTGTAAGTTTCGTATGATTTACATCACATTTAATGCTATTCATTCTTTTCTAAAAATATCATTTTTACATAGTGATGTACGAATACTAACCTGATATATCAAAATAAGTGAATGTACACGTTAGATTTCATTTTAATTTGCCAACAGCCATATGAGGATTTACTGAAATACATTCATTTAGGTTTTAAAATCAACACAAAAGACTAGTGACCCGATTAATGGATCGATATTCTTAAACATCGATATTTTGTGACAGCCGCCTATGTTGACACATCCTTTTTTGACGCTTTGATATGTCACCTCATGTCTGTCACGTCATTGATGATTAACGTCACGTCATTCACTTGGCGTTCTGTGACTTCTCTGTGTTTTGACTACTGGCTTGTTTAATGCTTGTTGAAACGAATTTCGAGTGCTTTTGCGATTTGAAATACGTAGGTAGTGCTAGAGGTTTCTGTTTAAGTCAGTTGATTGTGTTCGTTAGTTTTTTTGTAAACAATTAATTATAATCTGCAAAAGCAGACTGGAGTTTGCCAAAAAAAAGTACTCGGTATTCAGTGAAAAGCATTCATAGGTAGGTATTTGTGGATACAAGCGTGATTATTTAGTGTACAAAACACTTTCTTAGCGATAATAGCAATCTACAAACCGTTAATTTTAAATTAGAAAATAAAAATATATGGCGGAAAAACGACTTCATTCTAACAATTTTTAAATTGGTATATCTCATGAACCCCACGCGACAACGAAGTGAAATATGTTTTAAATAGTAGTATATGTGCTAATGTCTGAGGACGAAAAGTTTTATTGATGTACAATTATGTACCAATGCCCCATACAAAGTGGCGGATCCCCTTTTTTCTCCTTTTTTGCACCCATATATCACGGCTTTTTTTAAAGAGATTGTCAGAGTGTAATATAAGTATAAGCACAACATAACAGTTTTTTTTTCATTTCATGAAGTGGCAAACAGGTATCAGTTTACATTGGTAAGTAATAGCCTATCAGTCTACACGAAACTAGAGCTTTCAATCTAAATGCGTTGCCACTCCTAAGGCCTAAGATATTAAACATCCACAGAGCTAGACTGCTCTCGTGACATCAGAATCTATATCGAAAATTAAAAAGGCCTGAGGCTATGAAGCTTACTACCTTAAAATGTACCCAAAGTGCTATTGCCGGATTCGTTTTCGTTTCTTATTTTACCAAAAAGTATTCTTGGTAATATATTAGAAGCTATATCCAACGTGGATATAAAAGATAACTAAGACGAGGCAACTAACAATTATTAATTTTCATCACACATATCTTTGCTGGTTGGAAAATCCGTTTTCCATGTAGGTACCAGGTTTTTTTTTTTTAATTTTGGTACATACTCGTCATTATTTCTCTCGACTCAAATCGTTTCTTGGAATACACTCCATAAAAATCCATCCGTTTAAAATGATAGATAGCATTTGAAATCAATACACTTTTAAATAGACCAATCCTAAAAAAATAATTAGTTTTGTTACACAACTATTACATTTAATTTAGTTACTATCTTAACCGGCCTTAGTGTTATTAATTATGAACGCATCTTACTTTTTTATAGTTGGCAGCATTGAATTTCCTGTTGTGTCGTTGTCTATGCGCACGCTGCCATTTTGAAACGGCAGTGCTTTTTGTTCGTGTGGAGCGTTTGCTCGTTGCGAGAAGTAGACCGTGTTTAGCCAAGTTTAGTTTTATTTTATACGAACTCAATCAAAATGAGCTGGCAAGATTATGTTGATAAACAGTTAATGGCATCGCGATGTGTTACAAAAGCTGCAATTGCCGGTCACGACGGAAATGTCTGGGCCAAGTCGGAAGGCTTCGATGTAAGTTTCTCGCTACGTTATGGTACTAAGTGATCAGTGAGTTGCTGAAATTATTTAACGTGTAACGTGTGTTCAAAGTGCACAAATTGTGAGCTTGGAAGTGCTAAGGTTGTTCGGTAAGGGTGGATGACGAATCCGGCAAGATGACAAGATGGCGACATGTGGTTGCAGACGATTCATATTGGAATTGCTAATTTTATCATTTTCTTATCAATTTATAATTGCCTCAGCGTCAGATTAGAGCCCTGGGGTTAGGTACAATAATCAGCTTGCGTAATTATCCCGTTTATATCCATTTAAACACTAACCGGCCGGTGTGTGGGGTTAGTTACACGTCGTCGACGTCTTTTACTTCAATACCCGCCTGTAGCTTCACATCGAAATGTTTTATTGATTTTCGTAGTCTTGCTAAATCGAATAAAAACGTAATTGTTGAATTACGACCTATGATTTCCTGGTAAAGTATTTTTTTATATTCCATCCACATAATAATTTACATGACTTAGGTTCATGTTTTTACTCTCTAACCAGTATTTTAGTTTTTGAATAGGGCTCCGATGGGCACTTTACAATGCGCACTATCAAGTCAAACAATTGGTGGAATGATGGGTATGGTTGTACAATAAAATATTTTGCAAATACTCATATCTATAGATGAAATTTCTGTATGTTGTGAAAATGCTCTGTTTACACTTTTGATGAAACAGACTGAAAGTTATTATGTATAATCATAATGATGAGAATTAAGTTAAGGATTTTGATAGAATTGTTGCATTGAAGATTCCCAATATTATGTTTAATTGTGAAAATTAAGTCATAAAATGCCATTGCAATTGGTTTATTACAGCTGATTCAATTAGCAGTAACTTGTAGTACCCAAGATGGGATTATATTACCTATATCAACTATGATATTATCCTACACTGACTATTGATCTAATCAAATAAATTAAAGGACTTGTTTGCCATATTATTTTGTGTACAAATAAACAATAGGTACTACATATTTTTGTATCGGTAGACCTATAATAAAAGACCTGCGCTCCCAGACCCCTGACTTTTGACTTATAGGTGCTAATGCATTAAAGGAGATGTTTCAAAATGAATGGAGCTTGGGCCTGCACCTTGTACACTTTACTGAGAGAAGTAGCATAAAATACTAAAAATCATTTTCAGCTATTCAAATCGTTTATATCCCTTCAATTATATTATTGTCTTAAGTATATTTCAAAAACAACAATGTCATAGCAGCAATATGGTGACATATTGTTGTCATACAAAAACTACACAAAATAAATATTTCACACAAAGTAATGAGTTTCTAATTATTTTTTGAGTATATTTTCATGATTCTACATATTTTTCTCTATGTTTTGATATAGTGTACAAGTTGTGGGCCCAACATGGAATTTGTCCTTATAACACTACTTGAAACAGCACAAGTTTCAGAAAATAACACTTTCACTACCTACTCATTATGTTTACAAGTCACTTCAATATACCGAAACACTTCTATTACTAATGCAATCGCACAGCTTATGTAAGTTACAATACTATTTTCATATAAATTAAAACAAAAGATTTGTAATCTGAATAATCATAGATTATTGGGATTGTAACGTAACTTTACATTTGTAATTCCCGAAGGGGTAGGCAGAGGGAAATGCATGCATTCAAGCATACATGAGAACACCCATGATTCGTCAGTAGTTACATTTTGGCAAATGTATCAGGTGGCGAGGCTGTTGACATCAAAGGATTCTATTCTTTATTAAAATGTGATCAATGTGCCAATGATAGTGTGTATCTCAAATTGTGTTTCATCAACTTTTCTTTTTAATGAAAAGCTTGTGGAGGAAGGGTAGAATTTCTTACAGGTTCAATAATATTTTACCAAAATACACATTGTTTAACCCATCAGGCAGTGAGAAAAATATGAAAGTTGATTTCTTATTCTTTGCGGACTAGGTATATTGTCTCTGCGTTGCGTAACCTATTATTAGGCACTGTTTAAAATTCAAGATATCAATAAACAAACAAGTCTTTAATTATCAGCTCTATCTATATTAATTCAATTACAAATCTTTTAATTGTAATGATTTTGTGTAAAGTATTACACAGATAGGTTTAAATCTGCTAATTTAGGCTTGAAATATTTGTAGACAAGTGAGAAAATACCTATGATGAAATTGTGATACAAATTATATATGTATGTATCTGCATGTCAAGTCCCTTATGGGGTAGGTAGATAGTGTGGAGTGCCTGATATACCGGTCCTGACACACGCACATTAAAAATTATTATATAAATAATTTATTTATTGCTACCTAACTGGCTCTTAAGGATAAGTTTAAAATTACCATTGTTGTGCTCTATTAATAGACTATCATCATCACATTTGACTAGGTAGGATGTAAATTATGTTACCTAATGAATAACATAATTATAAATACGTAGATAATATAGAGAGGTACAATTATCAACAAAGTATCTGATGGAATATAAATGCAAAATAATTTGTAAATAAAAAAAAACATTAATAAATGTCCTATGTGATCAGTTAAAAATCATGGAATAAAGAAGTGATCACGTTTAAAAACATGTACTATCATAATAGACTGATACCTCAGTGAAACAATAAATTACAACTAGTTTTGTATCAAAATATTGTTACAGTAATAAGTTTCACAATTAAACTAATAAAAGATTGTGGTCAGCATTAGTCAAATTCATTAAACAGACTATGAACATAGAGCTAGAGCAAGATTATACCCTTATAATCTTTGTTTACAATATTTACTAATTTAATTTGTCTTTAATCTTTCAAGGATCGTAAGGCCATTGGCGCCCAGACACAATTGAATTTCAATTATCATATTTTTCTTGTGTCTGGAGGGATTAAAATGTCTTTGTTTACATTAAAAGTATCTGACATACATGCAGACAAATGTCTCTAGTGGGGCACTGGATGAGCATTAATTAGTATCTAAATTATCTAATGTATGGAAAAATAAAAAATAACAATACTTCTTAACCCAGGGACCTAGTGTATGGTCCATTCAAATATACTTGGCACAAATGGTAAACAAACATCCCTTGGTCATAAATTACAATATTCCAGAACAATTACTGCAATTGATTGAGGGCACTAGTTTATAACACACTAGCTGTTGCCCGCGGCTTCGCCCGCGTGGATGTTGTTTTATAATCTTGAATTTTCTTATAAATTATAAACCTCACGGAGCCCGAGACCTTTCCAACGAATGCAAAACCGTGGAAATCGGTTTGTGCGTTCTGGAGTTATAGCGTCAGGAAGGAAAACCCGACTTATTTTTATATTATAGATAATTATATTGCACATTGATATCCACAAAAAACAGTGTTCAGTTATATGGATGGGATTAAATGAACAAAACAAGGATACAGAGCGCAATGGAATGTTATCAAATGTAAATTATGATCATAAAATTTATTTCAATTCTATGTAGGATTTTAGCACAACTAGTAGGATTTAAATAAAAAAAAAAATATTTAAAAAATCTTGTTGATTAAATACAGGTAACCTATTAAAATATTTGAAAAGAAAGTATATGATTTTTTTAATGGATGATATCATTCACTGGCGATCATTATCTTTCATATTCAAATCATTTCATTTCAGTATGCTGTATTTTTTACACTTTTTGCCAAGTTTATTTGAATGGGGTATAGCAGTAGTGGCCTGCTATCTATCCTTAGACTTGAGTCCGTTAGGCCTCATAATAATTTAGAAACATACTTTATTTAATAATTTAGAAATCAACAACATATTTATAGCTTAGCTTTAGATGATTATGATTTTTGAATGTAATGTTTATTTACTTCTATAATTTTCATATAGAACTATTACAATTAAATAATTGGGAGCATATCAAGGATGTAGTCTAGTTTAAATTATAAGAACTACTTTCAGTCCTCCGTTAGCTTAACTATGTAATTTCACAGAGTTCACTTCTGTAATGTAGGCCTTGGCCTTGGATGGACCAAAGCATATTAACAATAAACCCAGTATTCTTTAGTTTTGTATATGATACCTCCAAACTCAAAGACAAAACCCCTTTAAAAAAAATGACCATATCAACAAATCCAAATTTTAGCAAATTTTGAATAAAATAAAATAAAACTTATTAAAATAATTCAAACACATTTATTAAAAAAAAACAAACATTACAATAAAAAAAAATCTTTGAATTATTTTTTTTTATCAAGGTAAACAATAAACAACACATAGTTCATTTCAAAGAAATCATGGTTTGACTAGATTTTAATTATTTTGGGTGGGTTTATTTCTACTTCAAATGACTATCTATATTATTATAATATCTGTTAACATTCATTATAAATTAATTTACTTGGCTAAATTTATTAGCCTCTTCAGATATTGACAATCAAAAACAAACTAGTCAAAAACTGGTCTAGTGCAAGTTGCGTTTGGGTGCACAGCATTGAGTACGTTTAACAGGTTTAATACTATCCATATTTTTTCAAAACTTATAGTTTCTGAAATGAGGAGATGCTTTTTTCTATAAAAATATTGTTAATGAAATGATAATAGTTGAGTAGTCAGATACCTATACAATGTTGTGTCTCTAGGTCCCTATATGTAAAAGATAGGTAAGTTTATATAAATATGTTTCGTAAAACTATTTTTTTAATATAATTTATTCTCCAAAAGTGGCTTTCTTATTTAAAATAATTTATGCTACTCACCCGTTTGGGTACCTGACGAAATCGTAACTGACGAATCGTGACTTATTGTGAGTTGCATGAATGCTTTAATTCATGTGAACTAGTCATCCTGCCAAGTACAAGTAAACCCGGTGAACTTTGGGAAACCCCTGTTTCGTGCTTCTATGATTTTCCCATCTGTCTCTAGGTTTATTTCATTAATTTTATTTCTTGCATGTTCTTTCCAACGTAATGAAGATTATGATTTTGTCAATGTTTTTTGAGTAACAAATTCACTACTGCACCACACAGTTATGCTGAACTAAAATATACTTATAAATAAATTATTCATTCTTAAATGTCATACCAAATACCTACTTAATAGAATTTTCAAATTTTAACTTAAACACAATAATGAAATCGGCTGTAATGAATTCATGCTATTGTTTAAATAAAACATGCATAGCTGCAGAAAAATAATTAGGTACCTATTTGCACATTTCTGATATAGATACCTATTTCAAACCTATTAAAACACTTTCAGGGACAGTAAACATCTAGACGTTAGGTATAACAATAAAACTTTTATTGTGACTCATATACCTACTGTCCTGGAAAGGGTTAAAATATGATTAGGTAGAATATAATATTGTAGTCAATTTGTTCAACATATCACACCATATTCTAAGAACCCCTTTGTATAATAGACATTAGGTATTACAATAAAACTTTTATTGTCTTGTATATGTACTGTCCCCAATCGGGTTAAAATATTATTTATTTAGGTAGAATATAATATTGTAGTCAATGTGTTCAACATATCACACCATATTCTAAGAATCCTTCGTATACCTATCTCTATATATATATTATATTCATAAGACGAGGGGGATAGGTATATTTAAATATATAGGATAGGTATATTCACGACAGAACATTACAGGTAGGCAGAGAGTGTGGAGTGCCCAGAATCTGACCCTTATAAACCGTACTTCTACACTACATTCATCACTCTCTTCATGTATGCATGCATGTCGATTCCGAATAATTTATTTAAAATAAGCGTGTAGGTATCACGTAGTTTTTTTTAATTTTATTTAGGTTATTCTTTTCTAATAGGTACCTACCTACATTAATTAGGTATCTAACACATAGAACTCGCCAAACTTAATAAAAGTTTGATGGCGAGATGTTTTTGGTTTATTAGGGTTCCGTACCTTAAAAGGAAAAAACGAAACCCTTGTAATAGCACTCGTGCATCTGTCTGTCTGTGTGTCACAGTGATTTTCTCCGAAAGTACTGGATCGATTGACTTGAAAGCAGATCCGCCACTTTGTATGGGGCATTGGTACATAACTGTACATCAATAAAAGTTTTCGTCCTCAGACATTAGTACATAATATACTACTATTTAAAACATATTTCACTTCGTTGACGCGTGGGGTTCATGAGGCATACCAATTTAAAAATTGTAAGATTGAAGTTGTTTTTCCGCCATATTTTTTTTTATTTTCGTACTAATAGGCGCTAATTTTAAAATTGACGGTTTGTAGATTGCTATTATCGCTAAGAAAGTGATTTGTACACTAAATAATCACGCTTGTATCCACAAATACCTACCTATGAATGCTTTTCACTGAACACCGAGCACTTTTTTTGGAAAACTCCAGTCTGCTTTTGCAGATTATAATAAATTGTTTACAGAAAAACTAACGAACACGATCGACTGACTTGAACAGAAACCTCTAGCACTACCTACGTATTCCAAATCGCAAGAGCAACTCTAAATTCGTTTCAACAAGCACATAAACAAGCCAGTAATCAAAACACAGAAAAGTCACAGAAATTCACCGAACGCCAAGTGAATGACGTGACGTCAATCATCAATGACGTGACAGACATGAGGTCAACATAGGCGGCTGTCACAAAATATCAATGTTTATGAATATCGATCCATTGATCGGGTCACTTAGTCTTTTGTGTTGATTTAGAACCTAAATGAATGTATTTTGGTTGGCAAATTAAAATGAAATCTAACGTGTACTTTCACTTATTTTTCTATTTATTATGTAACCGATTTTTTTAAATATGATTAATCGATACTTTCTGATACAATAATTATATCCTACGCCATTATAATATTATTATTATATTTCGTTACGTTCCTTTCTACACCATCATAAATATCAAAAGACAAAGTTTACAGATTTTTTCAAAACTGTTTTAAATAGTTTTCAGTATAATATTATACTGAAAAATTTACAGCTCTATGCGCACAAATTTTATGTAAAGTATTTGTTCATGTACAATCTATGTACCATTTTGGCTGATCTCCTTTACTACTTAAATCAGTACTACTTACCTAAATCAGTGAAAGTAAATCCTAAATATGAACGTGTAACAAAAAATACCTATGCGTATTACAAAAATAGGGGTCAGTTTTGTGAAAAAAATCTGAAATTGATCAAAATAATTGTCAAACTAGGTAAGTAGATACCTATAATGTGTGATTATTCTGAGTCAAGCCTTGTAAGGATCTCTAAAGATTTTTTTAAAGTATTTAACATGAATAAGTGCCTATAAGGTATGGTATTCAAAATAGGTATATATATACCCACGAAATTGGGCCTCTCTTTATCGCGGATATCGCGGGTTCGAGCTCCTCCCCCCGCCTGAAGTAAATTTTTCTTTTCATTTTTCTTTAAGTATATTTTCATTAGCATTTGTTATTGCGAAAAAAATATATAAAAACAAAGACTCGGTCCTTTTAAAGTCCTTGTCAGACCTGACAAAAATCATTGTATTGTCCACCTTTATAAGCATGTTGCGCACACGGTGGAATAGGCATAGGTAGATAATGTTAAATTTACGTTGAGTGTCCCACCCTTTTTAAGGCCCCAGCTATTGATGTAGTTAATAAAATGTAAAATTCAAATTTAATCTCACATCCTGTATCCAAACAATAAAATACATATCTTAAAAGGTCCATACCTACCTACTTAAATATTTATTTATAGCTTATCTAGTGACTGACTTGTTCTTTTTTCTCGATTTTGCAACATATTTCATTGATTTTCTGATCCTATTGGTCGTAGCGTTATTTTTCGCCTATAGTGGCATATAAACCTTCCCAGTTAAATGGGCTGTCTAACACAGAAATAACGTTTCTATTCAAACTAGTAGTTCCTAAATAATAAATCAAACAAACTGCAACTTTATAATAGATTGGGGAAAAAGTCTTTTCGATTATAGTATGTATGAACTTGTAATAAAATCTCTTTGGCTGTAGTATTTGTATCTGGCTGGTTTTGGTATCATTGAAAGTTAAAATTTTAAAGAACATCATTCCAAATTCAAATTAGGCAAATGTGTGATTTTTATTTGTTTTTCGTACTGTCAAGATGAGTGAATGTAATGAAGAAATTCGATACATTTTAAAATTTTACTATAAAAAAGGTAAAAATGCAACGCAAGCCGCGAAAAAAATTTCGATGTTTATGGACCTAGTGCAGTGTCTGTGAGAGTAGCACAAATTTGGTTTAAGCGTTTTCAATCCGGAAATTTTGATGTCAAAGATGCACCTCGCTCTGGTCGCCCTATTACGGATAAAATGGATGCCATTTTTGAAAAAGTGGAGCAAGATCGACATATCAGTAGTTACTACGTAGCTGAAGAACTGAGAACTGATCACAAAACAGTTTTGGCGCATTTGAAAAAAGCTGGGTACAAAAAAAAGCTCGATATTTGGGTACATCACGAGCTCACTGAAAGAAACCTAATGAACCGTGTACTCATTTGTGATTCTTTATTACGACGTAATGAAACCGAATCATTTTTGAAGAAGCTGATAACTGGTGATGAAAAGTGGATCACGTACGACAAGAACGTGCGAAAAAGGTCGTGGTCAAAGGCCGGTCAGGCTTCACAGACTGTGGCGAAACCCGGGTTAACTCGCAATAAGGTGATGTTGTGTGTGTGGTGGGATTGGAAGGGCATTATTCATTATGAGCTATTACCACCAGGCAGGACTATCGATTCTGAACTCTACTGCGAACAACTGATGAGATTAAAGCAAGAAGTTGAGAGAAAGCGGCCGGAATTGATCAACAGAAGGGGTGTGGTGTTTCATCATGATAACGCTAGACCTCACACATCTATAGCCACTCAGCAAAAATTAAGAGAGTTTGGCTGGGAGGTGTTAATGCATCCGCCGTATAGTCCTGACCTTGCACCTTCAGATTTCCACCTGTTTCGGTCTCTTCAGAATTCTTTATGCAATGGTAGGTTAACATCACGAGAGGACTGCCAAATCCACTTGTCGCGGTATTTTGATGAGAAGTCCCAAAATTTTTATAGCAATGGGATCATGTCCCTACCTACAAGATGGCAAAAGGTTATCGAACAAAATGGTACATCTATATTAAAAAATGTTTTGAATTATCTTAAAAAATGCGAAGAAACTTTTTCCCCAACCTAATATTATAAGGATTGATTTCAACTGTAACTAAACAATCGCGCAATACTGTAGTTAAAGGCCTAAAGAGAAGGTACTTATTTATTTTTTAAAAAGGTTTAAAAACGTTCATAGTAATATTATTGATTAGAAATATTTAAGTTTTTTGTTGAATTAGTGTGGTTTCTTGAGCTCAAGTGGCGGTGAGGGCGTAGGCACCACCGCAGTACCTAATCTATTTGCCGCTAAATGGTAACTAATAAATGGTGGCTGTTGAGTATTTGTGATGTTTAGTATTTATTAGATAGTATTCACTTACCATCAATGTGGACGCTAGTTTGCTACTTCATGACGTAAAACAGCTTGTTTGATAGTTCAAAAGTCTAAAAAAAACGAATGTGTTAATTACCTACAGTCATCCAACGAACGTGTGATGTCAGAGCAAACGTGAAAGGCGTGCGAGGCGCGGGCGGCGGGGGGGCTGTACCAAGTAGTCCATACGAAAACTGTCAAAATACTTTTTTATTTTTTAATTTAGTGTCAAGTAAAACGATATTTTGTATTCGTAATAAGCAGCGTACTAACCAACTTTATTTAATATAACTCAAAAATACACCAAGAAAATGAAAAAAATAAGAGCAGCACACGCCTCTTTCAAAATTCCCGCCAAAAACCGTCAAACTACTTGGTACTGAGCGATAAGGGGTGCGAGATTTATAATTTCTTTTACTTAGTTTTTGGAAAGAAGATAGGTAAATATTGAAAAATTTGATGTTAACTTTACTGTTAATATTTATTCTAATTTTCATTTATTAATAATGTCTGTTATATATTACACTTTATGTACCTACTTATAACTTACTTCACTTAAAACGAAAAAAATTTTAAAGAAAAACTCCAAAATTTTTGTTTGTATGTATTTGATATTCATACCTATTGGATGGAGTTAAAAACGTATGGAAGAATATTAGGATCGGTACATTATAATTGTTATAATTCTGGCGTACTGATACTGGTAGATTGATGATAGACTGGTAATTTGGTAGGTAGGTAGAAATCTGTTGATATCTGTGAAACGCGAGTGTTTTAAAAGTTATATCTGTTGATAGGTTGTGATATTTAATTTCATAGTCGAGAGATGATTTTTAGTGATAGATTTTTAAATTTCTGGAGGCTTCCCAGTACCTCGAAGTTTGGTAATGTGCCCCGAGATGTAACAGGCGTTTGGCCCATAAAACGTGACCACCGAATCGAGGATGTTTGCATGAATGCTATTTACCTCTGCCTACCGGGGATTACAGGCGTGATGTTTTTAGGATTTTTATATGTTCAACGTAAACTGACGCGTTACAAACAACGTAAATAAAAACCAAAAACGTGACAACCTTAATGAATTTGCGTTTTTATGGGTGAAGGCGGCATATTGCAAAACTTGAAAGGCGATTAACTACTGTGTACTGTGTACTTATACTGTGATAGTTCTAACGTATTATTATACGCTTTTTAGTGTTCTTAGTGATAGATAGTGATAGTTTCTCACTGTTGTTAGTACTTGGAAATGTGTCAGTTGTTTGTTACGTAATCGCGTAATATAAAGACCATGACCCGGATTAACACGTGAGTAAACTGAGCAAAAGTTATAAGTAATAAGTAATTGTTATAAATTACTTATAACCTACTGGTGGTGGAGCTCCAGTGACGGAGCTCGCGGGCGTAGGCACCACCGCATTACCTAATATACCTACCTACCTACTTGCCGCTAAATGGTAGTGTTTAGCACTATCGTGTTCAGTCCGGGTGTAATTTCCGGCACAGAGGCATAACACCTTAGGCCTCAGAAGTGGTAACGTATCTGCATTTTGACCTTGGTCTTTGTGTAGAACGGCTGAACTGGTTATCCTGAAGTTGCAGGTCAAATCACAAATCCAGCCTAAATTAAAAAAATTCTTTCAATTATTATTTTGATATTTCTACTTTTTAGTGTCACTTCTGTCTAAAATGTTTCACCACACTACGCCCTTTTACGTTCAACTTTCGTCTATAGATACAACTTTCGTTAGGCGCATTCATAATCGAATGCAACAACATTGTCGAACACATGTCCCACGAGAGCATTTTACTTATACTCGGATTTTTAATTCGATTCCCGATTTGACATTAGCTACTGTCACTTCGTAAAATAATGATACCACATTTAACCTTATAGTGAGTATAGGAATATAGTCCAGGAGAAAGGAAACTCTGCACACTTCAAACAATTCACCTTTTTATTCTGATCAACTTATGAATCACAATCACAACTTGTCGTTACCGTAGTCGGCACACCAATGCTCCTTGCCAACATTCGCCTTATTATATAAGGCCTGCTTATCAAAACCCCCTCCACTTCTAAATGCCGGCAAAACGAAAGGTATTGCCGGTAATCTTATCGACTTATTACACTATTGGACATCAATCAAACAGTAATTATAGTGATTATGCTAACATGAGGGACCCAACCATCGATAAAAAAGTCGCGATTTTGGGTCTTGGGGCGTTTCGGTCCGCTCGTGTTTCGTCCCGCGGACCGAAACGCCTAACAATGCCTTCTGAATGGGTCGATTCGGTCCGCGGGACGAATCACCCCCTATTTTTATTATTATAGGGCGATTCGTCGGGTCTTGGGGCGTTTCTGTCCGCTCCTGTTTCGTCCCGCGGACCGAAACACCCATAAGCATTTTATGCATGGGGATATTGGGCCCACAAATAGAAAGTGGACCGAATCGCCCAAGAGTTCTTCTTAAATGGGTAGATTCGGTCCAATTATATTGTCATGTACAGTCGAATACAAAAAAAAAATACTTTCGTTCACCAATTATTTGAGTTTTTTTAAGTGATTGATTATATACTACATATGATTAATGTTCTATCTCTCTCTCTCTCTCTCTCTCTCTCTGTGTGTGTGTGTGTGTAATATATTTAATTTGATTCATGTGATTTATTTGTTTAAGTTTATTTTTGTGTAGGTAAATATAAATTTTATCATAATACATTGCATTTTATTAATTTCTCAATTTTTTTTAACTAACTGTACTTAAATTTTTCAAATCAGGTATTCATATCGGGACGAATCGGGTCTTGGGGCGTTTCGGTCCGCTCGTGTTTCGTCCCGCGGACACACACACACACACACAGAACATTAATCATATGTAGTATATTATCAATCACTTAAAAAAACTCAAATAATTGGTGAACGAAAGTATTTTTTTTTGTATTCGTCTGTACATGACAATATAATTGGACCGAATCTACCCATTTAAGAACTGTTGGGCGATTCGGTCCACTTTCCATTTGTGGGCCGAATATCCCCATGCATAAAATTCTTATGGGCGTTTCGGTCCGCGGGACGAAACACGAGCGGACCGAAACGCCCCAAGACCCGCGATTTTATGTATAATAATAATATTGGTGTGCCAGTTTTAAGAATTATTGATCGATTTTATTGAAAAAAATACACTATTGTTCACAATGATTATTCATCAAGTTACCATTGCAATATTTTATTAAAAGTTAATGTTTTGTTTCAATTATATTAAAAGCTAGTTTTCTTTGACTTTAAGTGTATTTCGACGGTCCCTACGTACATAAAGACATGTCAAAAATGGCAATTTTTTTTTATTGCATATACGGTTTTAGTTTGTCCATGTAATCATACCTATATAAGATTTTTGCTGAAATGTTATGTATTTTACTCAATATACAAATCGTATAAGAATACAAGTAATATAAGTACGACGAATAAGTTCCGTAGATGCGGATATGTATACTTATCGTATTGTACAGTTTTAAAATGCGCGCCGCTCGATGCGAATGCGGTCTTATCTGACTTGTCGTCATTTACGGAGGTTCTCCAATAAAAAAACAAATCATTATAATAAGTTGCAGACTTCTTTATACTATGATTTACTCGATCATTTTTTATAATAAAAAAAAGATTTCATAATATTGAAGTACATATATGACGTCATGTCCTACATGTTTGTTTATACGTGTCACTATACATTTATTTATGGATTTGTCTTTATTTACTTTAACTACAGTTTAATAAACACCATTAAATTTACTCTTTATTTAGAGGCAAATGTATGTGGTGAAAAATACATTTCAATGGACCTTGAGGATCGCTCATTGGAAGTTTTTAACGACGAAATTACTAAAGACAAGCTGCCGAAGCACCTAGAGATATAGAACAATATTACACATCAGCTAATATACTATCACAAACTGATTTAAATCAAGTATATAATATTCATTAATAAGTTTTTTGCGGCTTTTGTCTTAATAGTAGATAATAGTATGAAAAACCATGCTGAGAAATACGTTTGAATATTTTTACGCGCATTTTAAGATCAGCGTAGAAACAGTTATCTGTCAGTTTTTCCAGAAAAATGTAAGAATAATAAATATGTATAAATATCATATTCAATTTCTAAATCTAATAAAACATTACCGAAAAAAAAGGTGTACTCGTAAATAGAATTATTTCTAGAGCGGTTTGAACAAAAATTACGCTCTCCTGTAAACCTCAGTTTTTGACATATCCTTATGTACGTAGGGACCGTCGATTTATTTGTTTCGGTATGCTATTAAAATGAATTCTCAGCCAAGTAAATCACAAAAAGACGTAAACACATTGTCCACAACGAAAGAAAAAACGTTTACGAAAAGCTTTGACGGTTACTGAAAAAGTAATGATCCGCAACGCCTAAGTACCTACATGAAAAACGAAACTACTGCGCTAAAATAGTAGTTGTTTAGATAATACTATAAACGAATCGATTCACGATTCAGAAATATATCATTTTCGTATCGATTAATTTCGCAACGTCACTATTTAAAAGTTGTCATTACGTTGCAACTCTGAAAATGTCAAATCAGGAATCTAATTAAAATTCCGAGTATAGGTACTTTTTGTTTTAGACGATTTTCTAATTTAGTATGTTGGTATGTTCTTAGCTTTTCGAGAGCTACACTCATTGATTGATCTCGCGTGTATTAAACTGAAATGTACCGGCCATACTACTATATGTATATATGGTACCATACCATACTAACAGTCACAGACAAAATAGCAAACATATAGGTATTAAGAAAATGATCCTTTAAAACGGTTTTTAAACCACACAAAAATTATCTGTCATAAATTAAACAAAGTAGGGAGCTGCTTGATCGGAAAAAAATTGGTTTTCTGTAGCTTTTCTGTTTTTGAACCATAAATTCGTCTTATTAATCCACACGCAATAAAGAGTAGGTAAAGTAATAAGTACCTAAGTTTTATGGTTATCAAAAGTACAACATTCTTTAATTAAACATAATTTTGTACAAGTTAACGAAAGCGCTAGTACAGGCATGCATTCAAACATAGGTACATGTATGTTCACAAACAAAAAAAAATCGATGAATTAATAGTTATATTTTGTCCTAAGAAATAAAAGCATAGAGCCTAGTGTCATCAGCAAGCACATGAACCGTATAGTTCAAAAAGAGGATGGCAGTGAGAACTCTGAAAAAAATTGAAATTCCAATGGTTCTTTGCCTTTAAGGGTTATTTGCCATACTCTGGACTAGCAATAGTGGCCTACTGCCACTAGACTAATGAGACTAAATTAAATAAAAAATATATGAAGTATTAAATTAAATTCAAAATAATAAGTAAAATTAAATGAACAAAATTATGGTTGATTTGTGATTTTTTTTTTGTTTCCTCACGCTTAAATTAAGTTCACTAATTTCTCGAAGACTCGAGCAGAAACCCTAAATCATCCGTTTCCACAACGTCATCTAGGAATATTTATACATACACTTTTAGTCGTATCATACCATCCAACTACTACTCCGCCGGAGCAGCGAAGCAGAGCTAAGTTATTTGCTGTTAGATGGCAATTATAATAAATTCGGTCTCTTCATCGTACACCTCTTTTTGAACCGACTTACGAAAGGCGCACGTGCCACTATTTCTGTTTATTGTATTATATATATATTATATATTTTTTTATTCATCAATTACTCGGAGATACAGTGCCCAGCAACAAACATTGCTCATCGAGTCTACGTGAGAGACAATCGGCTAGTTTCGACTTCGTAGAGCGTTATCTCTACTCCACACTGCCTACGTAAGCACTGAAATTCCGGTATTGGCCAAACTTAATAAAAAAATCGAAAGAGATAACGCTCTACACACCCGAAGTAAGCCGATCTTATCAAGATGATCTCATAGTATATTGTTTTGGTTTAGGGCTTTCATTCAGACTGTATCGGTTTTGAAAATTTCGAGATTAGACTGAACTCCACGAAACGATCATACATGTGAAAAAAACGCTTTAAATTTCGTATCTTTTCAGACACGACGAGGAATCTATTACCACATAGTCCTCTGCAAGATATTTTTTATATTGCTACTCATAAATTTTGCTAGTTTGGTTCGATTAGGTCAGTGAACTTGGTTGGACATTGTTAATATTTTGTATGGAGCTACCAAACAATAGGATCCAAACTTCAATTTGTACATGTCTAGTATATATTGGTATCTCTTCCGGTTTTCTGAGTTAGGAAGGTACGCCTACACGCTAAGGATGCATCAGGGCTATCAGAACTGTTTCGTGCGTTTCTCTTTCTTTCTATATACATACTTACCAATGTAGGTAATCTGTTCGTTATTCCAATAAAGATTTAGATCTTCGTGATATACTAGGGGAGCCCAACAGGGGATTTTTTAATTTACTCAAGTGCGTCAGATTAAGATATAGGGGATACCTTGCACCTCGTTCAGTACCTCCACCAAATCTAAGATAATAAAGGGCCGAACCCTTAGGGCTTCCGCCACAACCTTGCCTCGCATCCAAATCGTCAGAATTTTAGATGGGAGCTTTGATTGGGTTCACTTTACATCCTCTCTGACATTTTTTAAATAATTTTTCACCTTCATTTTGAAAGAACCAAATGTTTTTGGAAAGGGCGCGGCATCAACTTCATAGGTCAAGAGCGTGTCAGATATTCATAGGGTAAAATGTGTCTAAACAATGCTACTATCCAAAATTCAGACGAATCGGAAGATGAGTAGATAAGATCGTAGAGACGAATTTTGAATTTTTTTAAGGGTTACCCTTTATGCCCTTATATACAAACTTTAGACTTAGTGGAGGTAACCAACAGGGTGCAAGGTGTCTCCATATCTTAATGTGACGCACTCGAGTAAATACAAAAATAGCATCCTAGGCTCTCCTACTAATAAAAGTCAATTTAAAATTTTTGTTTGACGTTTCCGAACTCTCCGAGTGTCTTTGAGAATCTTCGCAATTGCAAAAATCCTGTCACTTTCAACCAATTATTGAATCATAAGTTATGAACCAAAGTGATATTTGCCACATGAGTGTTATGATAAAAACACTTAAATCCATATTTAATAAGTTCTATGGCATTGTTATCCAATGATGTCATATGTATGAACAATTTACAAAATATATCAATAACAGTTAACACAGACCGGTCACCGGTCGGGTTTTTTTTTTCGCTGACAGTACTAATTTGGCAAGTTTTTAATGCAATGAATGAACACGTTGCCATGTAATTATTTGTTATAATAATAAATTGCCGAAAATAGTATTGCTAACTGTAAAATTGCGAAAAGTTGTTTTGCCAAATGGTTTTTTTGCGAAATGAAAACTTGGAAAACATACTTTGGCATTGTACTATATATTTTTCTTTAATTTCTAAAATACTTTGGCATGTGATTCTTTGGGGTACGTTTTTTTGCCCAAAAATTAGTAATCCCTACAAATACCCAAGAAAATTTGAATTTGTGGTGTAGCTATACACCCTGTACTACATTTTTTTTTTGCGTTTATTTTGTGGTTTTAATTTTTTTTTGCTTGATGGCGAACACGTTTTTAACGTGATATACCTACCGCACAGCCCACGTCTTTACATTCTTGTACAAAAGGATTAATACGAGGGTGACACTGAAAGTTTTTAGAACTGACCACTTGTAAACAATGTAATAAAAAAATAACTGAACTGAAGATGGAACTCTAAATTTATTGAGTATGTGTATTTAATTCATTTGTCATTTGTTTGATGCTATGGCGACGACATAGATAGAAGATAACATCGGTGTTGTGCGGCGTAGGATTGAGACTGATAAAAGAGTAACCTATCAGCAGATTCAAATAAGCTTAGGTACATCGGTATGAGTCAGGTGCACAAAATCCTCCATGAACATTTAGCGGTCAGGAAGCTTTGTGTCCGGTGGATACCCCATAGTTTGACCGAGGCCTGAAAACTCCGTCGTGTTGATTGGTGTCGTTAAATGGTTCAAAGATTTCACGGAGGTGACTCAAATGCTGTGTTTGATATAGTTACGGGTGATGAAAGCTGGATTTACTGTTATGATCCGGAAACCAAAAGACAGTCTGCTCAGTGGTTGTTTCCTTCCGAGGAGTTGCCAACTAAATTGAAAAGAGGTCAAAGCGTGGGAAAACAGATGATGGCATCGTTTTTTGGAAGGAGATTGTTTTAGAAATTTAGAGGATCATTAATCAGTTTCTGCAGAGTGGTTCTCGGTGGTTCCACCGAAGGCAGCGATGTATTGATGTGAATGGACACTATTTTGTAAATATATAATAAAACTTATAACTTGCTTGTTTGCTCAGTTTTTGATTTTCTAAGAACTTTTAGTGTGGCCCTCGTATGCTTATAAATAGTCGTATTTTTTTATTGTGTTGATTTAGAAGTTTGACATATATTCTGACTATTTCTGACTATACTTGTTTGTATTCCTCGAATGGGTAAACAAAGGTAAATACATACAGTCAAGGCATACATAATTGTTTTATATTATTTCGCATTAACACATGCTTGTAAAATATATTTTATTTAAAGAAAAATGGAAAGAAAAAATTGAGTTCAGCCGAGACTCGAACTCGCGGCCACTGGGAATCTAGTCCAGCCGCTCTTCAAACTGAGCTACCGAAGTCCTCCGAAGGACTTCGGTAGTTCGAAGTGTTCAAGTCTCGCCTGAAGTCAAATTTTTCTTTCCATTTTTCTTTAAATAAAATACAAGGCATACATGTTAACACCCACCATTCGCCAGTTCCGTTTTATCCTTTGAAATAGGTGGCGAGCCTATTGTCATCTCCCGCACAGCGGTAAAAGTAATCTTAGTACTGAACAAGCCTTAGCCTATTTTCTATCACTTCGGCGTGAGGGTCGAATACAGAACCATCGTGGCAGTATAAGGGAGCGGCCACTAATTATTTTAGTGACTTGTTTTTGTTTAGTGGTCATGTTATAAATTTTGTTCCGCTAAAAACAGAAAAATTGCGAGAGTATAGTTTTAAATTATGTCAAACGTTTTCTTTATTACTCAAAACACGCTTGCAATCAAATCTTGCTTACTTTCGAAGCAGTATCAAATATTCGTTTTAAATATTCCCTTTTATATATATTTTCCTTGAGATTCGGAGATGGAGGTGTAGGCTGAGACAAATATTACTAGGGGAATGACAGGGGTTGTAAAATTGCTAATGACGCTTCACGTAATTAATGAACGTCGCCTAAAATTTAATATTGAGGCGAATTCTTACTTCGACCACAGTCTAAAGAAAACGAACGTGTTAATTACCTCCAGTCATCCAACGAACGTGTAATGTCAGAGCAATCGCGCGGGGCGCGGACGCGAGGGACGGAGGGGGCGGTACCAAGTAGCCCATACAATAACTGTCATCTACTTGGTACTTAGCGATAAGGGGTGCCAGATTTAAAATTTCTTTTACAAGTTTTTGGAAAGACGATATTGAAAAATTTGATGTCAACTTTACTGTTAATATTTTATTATATATTTTTTTTTATATAAAGGAATTGGTAAACAAGCATGCAGTTCACGTTGATGTTAAGTGATGACTGCAGCCTATTGACACCCACACAAAGACCAAGGTCAAAATGCAGATGCATTACCACTCCTGAGGCCTAAGGTTACGCCTCTGTGCCGGAATTTACAGGGCCGTACATTACCACCTGACCGGAACACGATAGTGCTGAACACTACCATTTAGCGGCAAAGTTTATTTATTTATTTGCTTGTCACATGGTTTCATGGTTTTAATAATGTCTGTTATATTTTACACTTTATGTACATACTTACTTCACTTAAAACGAAAAAATCTTTAAAGAAAACTCTAAATATTTTTTTATTTGTATGTATTTGATTTTCGGATTATATTGGACGGAGTTAAAAACGGATGAATATTAGGATCGGTACATTATAATTGTTATAATTCTGGCGTACGTCTGTTACATGGGCCAAAACGTGACCGGCGAATCGAGGATGTATGCATGAATCCATTTACCTCTGCCTACCCCTTAGGGGATTACAGGCGTGATGTTTTTAGGATTTTTATATACGTTCAACATACACTGACTATTTACAAACAACGTAAATAAAAACCAAAAACGTGACAACCTTAATGAATTTGCGTTTTTATGGGTGAAGGCGGCATATTGCAAAACTTCAAAGGCGATAAACTACTATATGTACTTATACTGTGCTTCGACGGTTCAAAGATGACGACCCGGTTAGTCCAGCGGAGTGTGATGACCGTTTGATTCGAAGGGTCGCGGGTTCGATCCCCGGGACGAATATTTGTATGGCCTACAGAATAAAGATATTTGTTTCGGGTCTGGGTGTTTGTGTATGTGTTGTATGTGTACAACGGCACCCATGACACATGTTTATACCTACTGTGGGGCTGTGAGTGTAAATGAGAACGAGTGTACATTGTCAACAGATATCAAAAGATGAAGTGGCGAAGATAGTTGCTGGGTTTGAAAATGAAACACTACTCACCAGCGGCGGCGTGACGATAGCGGGCACGCGGTACATCTACCTCAGTGGCACAGACCGTATCATTCGCGCAAAACTTGGCAAGGTCGGCGTACACTGCATGAAGACACAGCAAGGTAACTCGCCCGTTGTAATTCCTATTTACACTACACGATTTGTCGTGCCCTGTCTCTCAGGCGCCCTATTTTCCTAGTTTGGGTGCCGCTTATTAAACTACGCTAGAAATCGTGCCCTGTGTTACTCATCTCAGTCAGAAGGCGAACGTACATATATATTTCGTAAAACTTATTTTTCTTTCAACTCGCTACATTTTATACGTAGCTAGACTCGCAAACTATGCGCTGGCGCCGTTCTGATTGGACTCCCTACCACCCTTTTTATAAATACATTACCAAATTGGCAGGGTATCAGATGTGTTGTATACCTCATCGGCTTAGTCTACCTGCCGTCAAATGGTATTGTTCAGCAGTGTCGTATTCCGGTTAGATGGTAATATGGCCCGTTATAATTACCACAGAGGCAAATAAACTTAGGCCTCATGGGTGGCAACGCATCAGTATATTGTTTGATCTACAGTTTGGTATAGATGTCTATTAGCTCCAGTCGTCAGTTACCAGTTACCATCCATGAGAACTGTCTGTTTGTTTGCCATCTTCATTACTATATACTTCTACCTTTTATTAAAAGAGTGTTAGGAAATTCAAGAAATCTAAACTCTTCGATTGTGCTTTTTAACTAACCTAACTCCCTGTTTATTATTGTTCAACTTGTCTTCAAGTCTAGATAGGGCCTGAGAAATCGTGTAGTGTTATTACTGTTTTATACACATCTCACACCGTCGATTTATTTAAACAGCGAATGCTATGCGATTTATAACTTTATTCTATGAATGTGTACCGTTAGTGTCAGTGTAAAACATTCTAGATTTGAATTATGAATGGTGGTGGAAATCTTTTTTTGTGTCGGCTTTGATACCAGGCGAATTTATGATGTTATGGAAGAAACATTTCGGTTTGTATGGACAAAGACGCTATCTCGTTTTTTGATGCCTCTCTTGTATAGCACAGCCTAAAGTATAAAACAAACATTGCCTACCCGCTCCACCTTAACTTAGTGTAACGAAATTTTACTACAGTAATATACTAATTACCAAATGGTAAGATTCTGACGAAACTATTCGATACAAGGCACAGGAAAAAAGGTCTTTTCATTTGTTGTACGAAACCTTATTCGACCATATTAATTCTTCCTCAGTTTCTTTTGAAATGGGGAAATGGAGGAATTTGTAAATAATTGATTCTTTCTATATTATACAAAATTCTTTAGTGTTTCTGATAATTATTAGGGGGTATACACTCTAGGTTAGTTTGAAAAAAATTACGATGTAAAAGTGCTCTCCAGGAGCCTAATTATATGAAATAAATGAATAAACTGAAACTTATAATTATACTATACCAATATTATAAACAGGCAACATTTGTGTTTTTGTATGCATGTTTGTAACGTTTTCATACAAAAACTACTGGACCGATTTAAAACATTCTTTCACCACTAGAGAGCTGCAACTTCACTGAGTGACATAGCCTATATTACATTCATTGCACCCGCGCACAAGCCGGGGCGAAACCGGGGCGAACCGGTAGTGATTTATAAAATGTGAAAATCGGAAGTTACTTTGGAGTAAAACCATAAACCCGTTTAAATTCATATTCACAGAAAAGCGTTCTAAGCGTTCCGTATAATTAATATATTTGTAACTACTAATGTACAGTACAAGCGTAATCTTGAATAATATTATAGAAAAATGTAATTACATGCACACATAAGCAGGTGACCTTGACGCTACAGTTCCGAGATAACTATCGCTCCAAGGCCCGGTCTTACGTGAATGAAGTGTTCTTATTCTTAGATTTTGCATTTCGTTGGAACTGCTTAATCAATCACGGTGTTGTCATAAACTATTATCCGTCATTGTAGTCTGTTAAAAAGTTGTAAGACTTCACAGTTGGAATTTTTGGCCGAAAACCTTTAAGGGCAGAAAACAATCTTCCGCTATTGCCACCGTTCAGCATCCCTCTGTATATTTATTATAATTTTATTTCAAAAGCACTATAAGGTTGGGTTGCACCAAAATTACTTTTAAAGTTCTGGTATTTGTCTTGTAAATCTCACAATAACATTGAGTTAACAATTACTGCGGAGTACATTGCGTATTTTTGACAATGTTAAAGTTGCCAGAGTTGTAGGTGAAGTTTGTAAAAGGTTGTACTTAATTCACTAACAAACTTGTCCTTACCTACTTATAGATATATAGTAGATATTTGACTTTAACATTAGAGTTATTGTGGCGCCCGTTGGCAGATTACAGTCGTTATAATGTCATTTAATAATATTCAAATGGTGTAACGCATTTTTAGCTTAACTGGTACTTTAAATAATTGGTTAAAGCTCAATATGCAACCCAGCCTAAATGTCATAAATGTAACTTTTCTCTCTTATTTATCGTTAGATCTCTGTAATGTAACAATGTGTTACGAGGGTGGATCCAAAAGTTCGAAGCCCGACCAAGAAAATGTATGAAAAGTGGGTCTAAATTTATTTTTATTTTTCGACATAGTCTCCATCTAGCTCAACACACTTCTTCCACCTGAACTGCAACTTGTTTATCCCCTCGAAAAAAAAAAGATTCCAGAAGGTCGGCGAAATACTCGTTTACTGCGACTATCACCTCATCTTTGGTCGAAAATTTAGAGCCACCTAAATGTTTTTTTAAATTTGGAAATAAATTATAATCTGAGGGGGCTAAATCCGGCGAATAAGGTGGGTGGGGCAGCAATTCGTAGCCACAATCATGGATTACAGACATTGTTTCAACCGAAGTGTGAACACGTGCATTGTCTTGATGGAACAAAACTTTCTTACGCAACATTCCCGGCCTTTTTTCTTTTATTTCTTCTCGGAGTCTTCGTAAAAGGTTACAATAATAACTAGAATTAATAGTTTGACCTTTCGGTAAATAATCTACGAAAATAATGCCCTTCGCATCCCAAAAAACAGAAGCCATGACTTTGTTAGTCGACAAAACGACTTTAGCCTTTTTCGGTGTAGATGAGTCAGATCTTTTCCATTATTTGGATTGTTGCTTTGATTCAGGAATATGGTGGTGAACCCAGCTTTCATCCATGGTAACAAATCTAGACAAAAAGTCCTCGGGATCAGTCTCAAAAAGTTCCAAACAGTCTCGCGAAATTGTGAATCGAACTCGTTTTTGTTCAGCTGAAAGCAACCTCGGGACCCAGCGAGCAGAAACCTTATGGAATCCCAATTCTTTCGTTATTATGTGTTGCACCCGGCCATAACTAATGTCTGTTGTCTCAGCTATCTTACCAATGGTCAAACGTCGATCACCCAGTACGAGATCACAAATTTTATCGATGTTTTCTTTCGTAGTAGAGGTTGTAGGCCGTCCACTCCTAGGATCATCTTCAATGCTCTCACGACCGCGCTTAAACTCAGCTACCCGCTTCTTGACACTGGAATACGATGGAGCAGACTCCCCCAAAGTGCCCACCATATCTTGATGGATGTCTTTTTGTGACAGGCCTTTTTTATTGAGGTACTTAATGAGTGCACGATGTTCAATTTTCTCCATTGTTGAAAATCGCGTCAGAATGCTTCAAACAAATAATCACAGAAAATTAATATTGTGCAGTATCGGAATGAAACTGCGCACAATAAATTAATATGAGACACCCTAACAAATGACGGTAAATTTAAAAATATATTTTATCTCCTTGTAGTTTGGGCCACGAACTTTTGGATCCACCCTCGTATATTATTATGTACTATTACACAGAGTACATAAGTACATAGTACTACAATGGGTTCATAGTCCATACTTATCGTGTCAGCTGTTGTGGTGCTTTAGGTACAAAGGCGGTCAAAGGGTTAGTTAATACAATAGGGATAATGGACTTATGATAATAATATGTCGGAATACTTTATCGCTCTAATAATATATACTTACGTTTTTTTAGTATTATATCGATAACTGTCGCGCTTTTTTTGGAATCTGAACTTAGACTGCTGGAGAATCCTTTAACTTGAAAATTCGCCTTTTTATTGGAAGTAGGACATTATCTTATTTGAAAAATTCGTCTCGTACTGCTTTGTACTGTGTACTCAGCTGTAATTTTCATAGACTGAGTTACACCAAGGCCACTGTGAATAATAAATTATAACATAATTATGTTATACTAGCTGTTGACTGCGGCTTTTCCCGTGTGGATGTCGTTTTATAAATAACTATGTTCTTCCTCAAAGTCAACTCTATCTCTGTACCAAATTTCAACCGTTTTAACGTGAAAAGATGAGACAGACAGAGAGAGTTACTTTCGCATTTATAACATTAGTAGGGATTAAATAAATCGTGAAAGATCTACTGATATGCCAAAAATGGTAGTTGCTGTACAGAAATCCCGTACTTGAACTTGGCCACTCTATTCTCAGAATCTTTCTTCATTACAGTTCTAGATTTGTAGTTTCCGATATTTTATTTGTCACACAGTCGTAGTTCGTTTCAAGTTTTGAAAAATTCGACCGTATTGTCAATATAGTAACTACGAGACGGTTTGAGATAACCCGTTTCGTTAAATTTTTTTTTGTCGTTGTTTAATGTCGTGTAGTAATTGATTGCTTTCTTCGCTAGTTATTTGTTTGAATCTCAGTTCTTAATCTCTCCAGACACGAGAAAAATATGACAATTGAAATTCAATTGTGTCTCGCCGCCGGTGACCGTACGATCCTTGAAGGATTAAAGATTGAAGAGCCTTCATGTTTTATACTTGAATCCAGAGACGCTAATTTCATTGACATGAAGCACGCAAACTCAAATTAAAACATTATACGTAGCAATCTAAAAGTAGTTGAATATGAATTAATAGATTTGCGTACACACCTACACATTAAATGTGTTGAGGTCAGTTAACAGGAAGGAAAGAATAATAAAATTACCATTTGGTACGTTGGGCAGCTTTATTTGCCCATGTTTGATTAGGTTACGTGTACACTAGTGTACAGTACATTATTTCTAAGCAGAATTTTCTTTTGCAGCCGTCGTTATTGCTCTCTACGGAGAATCCATCCAGCCCCAGCAAGCCGCATCTGTAGTGGAGAAGTTAGGAGACTATTTAATTAGCTGTGGTTATTAGAGGTGAGTTCTCATTTGATTGCTTCATTCAAATATTCGAGACATATCTTCAAAACTATAACAGTTTTTCTTTCTTTCCAGATCGAAGCGCGCCGTGATCTAAGAATACTATAAGATAATATTTTTTCCACAGGGAAATAAGTAACTGCATTTTGTATATTCTATAAAAGTGATAAGGACCGTTCATTTGTTTTGATATTTGATAAATTATGGCGTCATCAGTGTCTGATGCGTTTAGTAACTGTGTGCAGATGCAATTACTTTGCGGATTCTGGACCCTTTTTATACGCTCACCGCTTCCACAGAGTGATTGTTGCTGTAAAATGGATTAAATTTGTATTTTAAAATTTTGCTTTTATCGACCAGTACAGTAAAGCAAATTTCAGCTTTGCAAGCAGGTCTCAAAGCATGATGTATAGAGATTTTTTAAAGATTTCTTTTCAAGCATACTGATACTTGTTCCAATTTCCAATGTCTCGCGTATTATTGATTGACGTCTTAAGTGTAAAGTACTGTGGAAGCTATCTCGCAATTCGGATGTAACGTAGCGCGTACAGATGCTTGATAAGAAATTATAATAACCACGTAATGAAATTACTGTAACAATATACAACATAATTATATATGTAATTACAAATAGGCATTCGTGTAAGGGCTTGTTACAAATCGAAAGACACTGTAACCCAAGTAAAATGTAACAATTTTATTGAAAATCTCTAGTCCCACTGGAACCATCGTGTGAGAATTACCGTGGGGTGAGTGAGTCGACGGCCGCGCTGGTCCCACCCGCTCCCCCCCCTTCGCTATGCTTCCTTTTTATTACGCCGCGATTATAATCTTGTGTAGTGAATAAATAAACATTTGCATTCTGTTCTATTCTATCTCTTAGCTGCAGAAACTAGAAGCGCTCAATTATCCTGTATCCTCAAACAAGGCTTGCAGTAAACGAAGGGTGCATATTGTTTATATTTGATATTACTACTATAGCTTTGTACATTGTTTCTGATAAGCGATGGGAACTGTGTCTATCTAATAATAAAATGATTTGTATTATAACGAACTCGTTTGTTTTTCTCGTCCCTCCTGTTAAAGGTAAAATGAAACGAAGTAGGTGCTAATGAACATAATTTATTTCATTTTGACAAAATCTACAATAATAAGAGTTAAGTACACTCGAATACAAGGATTGGTATAAAATGTTAAAACTGGTTGCTATAGCCTATATCTATCGAGTGAATTTGGTTCTTTAGAATCGTTACAACACACACGACAATCACCATACATGATGTGTAACACTACGTAAAGTAATTAGCGCTCAACTTTTTAACTTCAAACTTACAAACTTGTGTTTTGTGTATTATCTATTGCGTGAATCTCGTGATAATTAATACAAGTTAATTTATATAATTAAACAATTGTAATCTGTATATTTATTGAAGATGGTAATACATTGAAAATTTAAATTAACATCAGATTTACATGACTTACTACGTGGATATCTACATTTCTACATTTTCTATTTATATCAAAGAAAGATTGTCGTGAATACACAATGCACACGCTTTACCATCTTAGAAATAAATAATGCGTTGTTACAATAACCATTGATTACACAAATTAATAGTATAGCTCTATGCATTCCATTTAAAAGTAAACTTTACTCGAACCATAAGCGAACATTCTTTAAAACTAACTTGCCACAATCACACAGGTATTGTTAATTCAATCATTTTGTTTTTTTTTCAAACACGAACGTCGACTTTTTTTTACTTTTACTCATAGGCGAAAACCTTTTTGTTTCAAGTTTACTAAACTTGTCACAAACATGAAACCCTTTAGAGGTCACTGACAGTGTTTTTTGAAAGAGGTTGTTTGAGTGGAACCACAATCCGATTGGTCTGGTCACGGATGTTCCAAAGAATAATGCCTGGACTTCTTCCATAAACTTCTGAAGAACCCTTTGCGTTGTTTTTGTCCGGGATGATCTTCACCTGTTGACAAAAAGAAAAATATTTCATATTTGTCTTTGTTGGTAGGTAAGGTAGCAAACTGAGGTTGTAGAACGAACAAATACACAGGTAATAAGGAGGTAAATCTGTGGCACGCGCGGAGTTTGGAAATGTGTCCAACAAAGGTTCGCTACCTAGTACATGCATGCGACTGAAAAATGAAAATCTGGGTGAATCCACGTGTGTCTATGAAGGTACCCTAGAAATCTGCGGTAGATCACGTCGGTACCTTATTTGTGGGACTATAAAGTCTAACTTCCAATGGTTTTGGATCACCGGGAACTTCGATGGTACATACATAGGTAAGTATACGTCTGCCTGAACTTAATGGGTAATTTTGATCAAAATTATATAACTTATATTTACTTGTGATAAATTATTTTTATAAAGTGAACGTAATTCAATATCTTACTTGACTTTGAGTTACGCAATTTTGATCATACTATAGAATACTTCTATAATTCGAAAATTACAATTTTATTTTATTTAGATACTATGGGTATACATAGTACCTAATACATCATAATAATATACACGAAATATACAAAGGGTTTTCGCAATGTAACATTCGATATTTTAGGCGTGGTTCAAATAGTTATCTCTAAATATCGAAAAGTCTGTAAAGATTACAGATTACATTGCAATGCTATGAAAATGATACGAGAAATTAAATTGGCTCATGTACTTAATGAGTCATATTCGTGATAGTGCATATTGTTTGCAAAGGCCGTAAATACGGGGTCGTGAACCCCCAGTTGAGGGCAAGGGAACGCGAATGTCAAGTGTACGCGTGGCTGTTGCGGGGATCGATAGCCGCAAGCCGCGAGCTACCCGCAACGCGCGCCCGCCCATTCCCTAACACCGACTTCACACATTGGCGCCAACCCTCCAATACTGAATTCACAAACTGATACAAAATTTAGGAGCTGGCCGGTTTATGTCGGATGATCGAACAAAATATTAGGTACCTACTTAGATTGAATTACATATTGGAACCATAAACACCGTGTGTCCTGACTTTAAGGTCCTAGTATCACTGTATGTATCGATGAAATTAATGAGCTATTTCTCGAACCCTGTCTACAGAGACAGGTGGTGTGCAATCGAGTGGTTCCGATTTCTCGAGCTCTGTATTAAGGGAAAATAAGCTTTACCTACGTAATTTATAAAAATACTTTCGTTTGTCAGACCCAGTGTGTCAGACGGCTTGATTCCTAGCATTGGCCCTAGGCTTCTTAGCTTGGCTTAGCTTTTACTGGTAGTAGAACTCCAGTGACGGAGTTCGCGGGCGTAGGCACCACCGCATTACCTAATTATACTTGCCGCTTAATGGTTGCGTTCAGCACTATCGTGTTCCGGTCAGGTGGTAATGTACGGCCCTGTAATTTCCGGCACAGAGGCATAAATAAAACCTTAGGCCTCGGAAGTGGTAACGCATCTGCATTTTGACCTCTGGTCTTTGTGTCGGTGTCTATAGGCTGCAATCATCACTTAACATCATTGTGAACTGCAAGCCTGTTTGCCACTTTCATGCAATAAAAAAGGCTCTTATTAACAGACAATTCTCAGATCCAGAATTGTCAAGCTTAATTTTATTGTTTGTGTCTATACACCGAGTGTCTTATGGGTCGGTAGAATAATAAGATCTAAGAATAGGTAATTAAGATCTCGAGGAGCACGTATGAATTGCCTACTCTAGGGCGAAATTCACAGAGCGCACCACGACTTAACTTTGACCGCCCTATGAATTTGACTTTCGTCGTTTATTTTGTTGCTTTTCTTTACTTAGTAAAGAAGTTATTTTCAAATTAAGGTAAGAGTTTGGACACGTCTCTGTAACAAAATAAGCGTCCAAAGTTAAGTCGTGTAGTTAGACTCCAATATTTTTGTGAAACCTTTGTGATTATGTAATGCATTTAAGGAAAAAAAAACTGCATTGTAGTAAAATAAAAACATGTAGACCGTTGTTAATCGCCCTTCATTTTTATTATTTCTTGTTATCAGCCATTCATGTCAAAACAATTTAAACAATTTTCTTTAATGTAAATAATATATTAGATATATGAACGAACGGTAAATGAACGTTGACATCTTTTATGTGTGTTTATCTGTTATAATGAGGGCGATGACCTAGCACCGTGTTTTAATATTTTATACTTGTATCTATACCTACCTACTTGCATATAAATAAATTTAATGGCTGTAACACATACCTAGATGTTTATGGATAGCGTTAGAAGTAAGCCGTCATCACACCAATTATTTAATAACTAAGATTACTTTGTCAATGTAGATCAGTACTCAGTAATTATCCTAGTACTCAGTATATCTTCTTAATCTTAATATATATAAATCTCGTGTCACAATGTTTGTCCTCAATGGACTCCTAAACCACTCAACCGATTATAATAAAATTCGCACACCATGTGCAGTTCGATCCAACTTGAGAGATAGGATAGCTTACATTACGCTATGACTAAAGGAGCAGAGCAGCGCGGGCGAAGCCGGGGCGGGCCGCTAGTTATATTATATATTAGACGAGGCACGAGAGGTTTGTCAGAACCGGGATATCTGGCGCTCTACACTCTCTGCCTACCCCGTTAGGGACCTGGCGTGAAGATACATACATACTAAAAGGAAATGTCAAATCTCCCGGTACACGAAAACGTTAATATGAGCCGGTTTTCATACTTAGCCAAGTTGATTAAACCTAATTAGCTCTACTTTTTTATTTTGCTGCTCTGGATAGACACACGAATTAATTTAAAAGCCACGAGACCGTGAATCATTTCTGCATCCAATAACCCAGTTGCTGTTTTTCACATACCAACGTATTACCAATTATTTTTCTGAAAAAAATATTAATTAATTTCACTAGTTACTACGAAACAGAACTATGTTTTGATATTGTATAACTGAATGAGACTGTTTGTCTGATATATTTTATTTTAAATATCCAATCTTTTTTGATAGGATAATGGAATTATAAGGAATATGAGATAGCTATAGATAGAATTCTGAGAAAGGTCGTAAGTAGTGTCTTTTTTCGTCGAGATATTGAAGGCAACGGAGCCGCGGACAACGGCCAGTATTAATTACAACGAAATCCGTTCGAAATATTTGGAGGATGAAGTAAGATCGCAGAGTTAGTAGGGCGCGGGCCGCTCAGAATAGAGCTGTAAGTAGATATTTTCCAGCGCGCGTCCCAAATACTATAGCTGCCCAAAATAGCCGACGTGGCAATACCGACTGCCGACACCCGAGTCAACATGGAGCGGCTCATATTATTATGTATGTCAGATGCGCAAGACAATATCCTGACATATTCAAAAATATATGTAGGTATTATTATTGTGTAATAATGCAATATTAGAATTGTATTATTTGTCTTTGACTTGGTTGCGCAAGCGATTGATAATTTTGAAGTGCCGAGTCAGCGAAAGTGTCCTTCATACTGGTAAATTTTTTGAGCAGCGATCCGGTATTTGGGTAATTTACCCGAATTTCCTTTTTTTTATGTAATGATTCTGAATAAACAACTATGCATTTCAAACCGATGACAAGCCCATGGACACCCAAACCGGAGGTCAAAATGCAGATCATTACCAATAAGGCATAAGTAAGTGATTAAATTAAAATACATAATAATTTTAGTTTAATATGTATGAAATAAATCTGAAATCTAGTTTTATTTCATTATCCTAAGAACAATTTAAGACATAAGTTGTTTTGCTTCTATGATAGTTATTACGGGACCATACATTAGTATTAAATCTGAACACGATAGTGTTGAACACTGCCATTTGGGGACAAATGCACTATAACAGCACAGCAACTCTACCTCACTTAGGTAAGTTAGGTATGCTTTAAAAACATTGAAGTTAAGTAGGTAAATATCTACATTATTAATTTCATAACACCTATCTATCTATCAGGCGTGAAGTGATATAGATTGATAATAGTGTATGTAAACTTATTAGTAATTGATAACTCAGAATTTCACTTTAACTACTAATATTATCATACAAAACGATGACATATTGTTAGATATCTAAACGCCATCTGATCTGTGTGTTCCAGTGATCGAAACGGCTTCTATTTATAGCTTGCGCAGTGGAGGCCCATCCGATTTCAAGTTCATTGGCTAGACTCCCCGCAAAGATTGCGTTGGTATATTGTGCTCACGGTCGATTATCCCATAATTCATTAATCATTAGGTGGCAAATCATAGATTAAAGATTACTGTGTCACAGATAAAAGATATTAAATTTTGCTTTACAGTATGTGCCAATAACTAGATTTCCTCAAAGTCGAATGAGTGTGATAATAGTAAAGTTCTACAGTCTGAGAGGTGCCGCGCAGGCGTGTAGAGTTCTGATGTTTCTTTAAAATATAGAATGGTTACAGTTACCGCCACGGAATAGATAAGTTACCGCCATATCAGCGGCATTGAATCCGTCTGCCTTAAGTCTCTACCTCAATAAGGTAAAACACGGGTTTAGATCAATTTTACACTAGTGCTTAGCAAATCTTGTTAGCTGTTACTGATTTATTTCATTCATCCGTAGATAGGTATATCCATATACTTATTATCCAACATTGATCAATCGAGTACCTTATATAATACAAGGCAGGCAAGGTAAGTAGGTACCTACGTGCTGTATGCTATGATATGTTATCTAACTGTGATGTATGTTTTTATATTTGTCATTATAAAAATTATCAGTTTCTAGTCAAATTCAGCTAATAATGAGTCACTGTAGCAATTATCACATTCTACAAACAATGTATTTTCTTTGTACAATGAATCACAGGCGCGTTAGTCATATGGTTGACTCGGAAGTTTGACAGTGGGAATGAAAATATCTAATCGGGTCAGGGCGATCGGGCTGGGGAAGTTGTGAGGGGCTGATGTAAGGTGTAAGGGGCAGTGGGGGCGCGCGAGGCGGGGTCCAGGGTTCGTCGACTCTTCGGTGAAGGGCAGCGAGGTCGGCGCGGGCCACGCGGGAGGCGGCGCGGCGGCGGCGACGCGACGTATTGATCGCCGCAGCCTCCGCTCTCCCGCACTCGATCCTGCCTCTCTGTTTACCACCTTCTGAACAAGTATTCTTCAGACACCGAGAATTTCGTCCAAGACAAAGGTTCTGTTAATCGATCACATATTCTATGATTGCAAATATTAGGTTGGGGAAAAAGTTTCTTCGCATTTTTTAAGATAATTCAAAACATTTTTTTATATAGTTTATTTAAATTTAACTAAAGTATGTATGTACCATTTTGTACGATAACCTTTTGCCATCTTGTAGGGACATGATCCCATTGCTATAAAAATTTTTGGGACTTCTCATCAAAATACCGCGACAAGTGGATTTGGCAGTCCTCTCGTGATGTTAACCTAACATTGCATAAAGAATTCTGAAGAGACCGAAACAGGTGGAAATCTGAAGGTGCAAGGTCAGGCTATACGGCGGATGCATTAACACCTCCCAGCCAAACTATCTTAATTTTTGCTGAGTGGCTATAGATGTGTGAGGTCTAGCGTTATCATGATGAAACACCACACCCCTTCTGTTGATCAATTCCGGCCGCTTTCTATCAACTTCTTGCTTTAATCTCATCAATTGTTCGCAGTAGAGTTCAGAATCGATAGTCCTGCCTGGTGGTAATCGCTCATAATTAATAATGCCCTTCCAATCCCACCACACACACAACATCACCTTATTGCGAGTTAACCCGGGTTTCGCCACAGTCTGTAAAGCCTGACCGGCCTTTGACCACGACCTTTTTCGCACGTTCTTGTCGTACGTGATCGACTTTTCATCACCAGTTATCAGCTTCTTCAAAAATGATTCGGTTTCATTACGTCGTAATAAAGAATCACAAATGAGTACACGGTTCATTAGGTTTCTTTCAGTGAGCTCGTGAGGTACCCAAATATCGAGCTTTTTTTTGTACCCAGCTTTTTTCAAATGCGCCAAAACTGTTTTGTGATCAATTCTCAGTTCTTCAGCTACGTCGTAACTACTGATATGTCGATCTTGCTCCACTTTTTCAAAAATGGCATCCATTTTATCAGTAATAGGGCGACCAGAGCGAGGTGCATCTTTGACATCAAAATTTCCGGATTGAAAACGCTTAAACCAAATTTGTGCTACTCTCACAGACACTGCACTAGGTCCATAAACATCGCAAATTTTTTTCGCGGCTTGCGTTGCATTTTTACCTTTTTTGTAGTAAAATTTTAAAATGTATCGAATTTCTTCATTAGATTCACTGATCTTGACAGTACGAAAAACAAATGAAAATCACACATTTGCCTAATTTGAATTTGGAATTATGTTCTTTAAAATTTTAACTTTCAATGATACCAAAACCAGCCAGATACAAATACTACAGCCAAAGAAATTTTATTACAAGTTCATACATACTATAATGCGAAGAGACTTTTTCCCCAACCTATTAGATAGGCTGGCGATGATATATATTTTACAGTTCATGAACCTTTGCAATATAGGTACTCCGACTTTTCACTTTATAGTAAGTTTTTACGGGTTTACCTACCTATCTAATGAAATATCAGTTAATTAGGTATATTGTGGCAGATATAAGAATGCCTTTGCTCTAAGCTTGTAGCACAGTTGTGCTTGTAGACAGCGCAGCGCTACTTGTATCAGTAAATTCAATTATTAATTGTCAGCGAAATGCGGGCGAAACGTTTTTAAATTTTATTAATATCTTTATTACATAGCGTACCCGTAAACTGTAAAGGGACCCACGCTTTACGACCCTTTTCATGCAAATTCGTGAGGAGCAAATGTATAACACTTCCCAGGGGACAGAGAACATGCTAGGGCCGCAAACTTCGTATACTTACCTACAATTTCGTAGCTGCCGTTCGAGGGTGTACATTTATTCTATTAGCTGGCTTTATTTCATGTCTTCTGTAAAGCGATATCTTTAATCTTTATTATGGCCAATGAATGCCTAACGCATAGATAAAATTTGGGGTTATTCGTCAACTCGACACGGACGACCGGACACACGTAGGTCCAGTTGGTTAAATTTGAAATTGTAATGACTTCTTATTTCGTCGTCTGGACACGACAATATTTTTGCGTGTGTCCACATAGTGAAACATAAAAAAAAATACCATTTTGTTTTCGCCAGCTGGACACACGTTCACATTTTAACCGAATTCATGTCAAAGAACAGTCACGCAGATTATTTTTCAAGACAAAGGACTTCATTTAGTTGTCAATATCCCAACTGTCCGTCAACTGAACAATGATGGCCAAACCATTCCAATGGGGCGGTAGTAGGTAAGTGCAATAATGCAAGATGGGCAGCAGCGTCCTGCGATGAAACTACCGCCACCGCGATCGCCAATTTACAAGCCTAGCGTGGCGATTGTGGCAGGGGAGGAGGATGAGGGGGGAGGGTATGTATCCCATCATCTCCTTATGGGGTGGCTTTAGTCCAGCAGTGGACATATAACGGCTGATATGATGATCTCAACTATCCAAAGTGTAAACAAAAAACTGTATAGAAAAGGAAACTCATCACTAGGCGTTCAGTGGATGTTATTCAATAATATTACTAATATAGTTAAACTTGAACAGTTTCAGCATGTAGATCGCATCGGTATTCGCGTTTTTGCCCATCACAACATGTGAGAAATTGTTGACCAATCAAAGAGATTCTTCTGTGATGATTTAAAACATGCGTTAGAAAATTCCATCAACGATTCACGATTCATGTCGATATTGGGCGAACAAAATATAATACAAACATTATTCCTACTATTTATGCTCTGCTTCCCAATAAAAAAGTGGAAACTTATAAAACGTTATTTTGTTTAATTAAAAGCCAAATACCGCAGTGACACTCAGAAACGAATACATGGTTGTGATTTAAAAAGCACCTTAAACAGGGTTTGCAACATGAATTTAGTCTTGGTAAAATGAAAGTTATACCTACAAGTGCCTAGCTCTATGACAACATTTCATATTTTTAACCTACATGTTTTATTACATTATTCAAAGGTTAATCCAAAACTAGGGCACCCGTGTTTAACCATTTTTCGAAATTTTGTACTTTTCATTCATAATTTCTACTTTGAAAGTTAGTGTATTCTAAAAAGACGTATGCGCCATATTAAGTCATACATACGGTGGAATGGCGATAGAACCATTGCCTTGTGCCGTGACCCTACAAAAATTGTAGATGTCACTGTCTTGTCGTTGTCAGCTTGTCAAACTCGATGTAGGGCTGCTGATCTTTTTATTTTAAAATATCAGTACCAGTGTTCGATATATAGAAAAATTATCGATATATCAATATAATTTTAAAAAAATCTTTCTTAATTAAATCTTAAATCTTTCTGATTAATCGATGACACGCAGGGTGCGTGTGATCGATTAATCTCTCCCTTGATCCAACTACAAAATTATAAAAGGACGATCGAGCAAAAAAAACACAGCGTAGCTTCTTAAAATATAAAATGAATGAATGTATAAATTTACATTTTAATTAGTTTTTAATATCGACATATCGAAAAAAATATCAATATTATATCAATAGCCTGAGGGGTAAGTCGTCGTTTAAAACTTTAAAACTTGTTTTTTTTTTTTAATAAATAAGTTCGTAGCAGCTTTTTATATACTTCGTAGTAGGGATGGCGATTCCATTTCGGATTTCGAAGTGTCCAAAATCCATCCTCGATTAAATCGACATTGAAAAAATCGATCTTCGATTTTTGATTTGAGCTATGTAATACAAAATTTCAAGGAAAACAGACGACCAAAAAAAAAAGCATCTCAACAGTGTTCAATGTTGGTATAATGCTTCCTATACTCACGTTTAAACGTTAAATCTTATGATCTGTATGTTTACTATCTCCCTATGTAAATTAACCAAAAAGATCGATCATCGATTTGCCAGGGTATAGTATCGATTCGCTAGATCAATCCAGTACTGTGGATCGAGTTAAATAAATTATTATAATTATTTAAATAAGAATCCATTTATGGGTCCTAAAGATCGCTTTTCCGATTAATCGATCTCAGGTATCGGATCACCAACCCTACTTCCTAGTTTTATACTTTGACATTGACGTATCCGTAGCAATTTGACACATCTTGTCACAGAGTATGTAACAATGATCACATTTTCTTTAACTGTCCCTTATACCAAGTTTCCCTATACTCCCTCCTCCCTCCGAAAGTCCCTCGTCCTACTAATCTAAATTCTCTGTTAATGTTGGTCAACTCCCCCTTTGTATATATATTATGTAAATTTATCACTGTAAATAATATTAGAATGTAACTGTATATAATTAACATTACTAACATTAGGATTGTTCTGTGAAATTAATATAATAACAAATTGTGATTGTTTTTGTCTTTTGTTTTAGGTATTCATGGAACGCTGAGTAAATTTATTAAAACTTGAAATTCTAAATTACTGTAAATTTATTGACTCACCGGGTATTTTTATTCTACTAGTGCCTTTCCAATCACCAGATTCTGGCAGAATTACCCTATAGTTGGTAGTTGCCATAAAAAAAAAAATCATCTGAAGATGGTAACCATACTACCAACTACTTCATTCCACCATATAAGTGACGTCATCACATGTTTTTCCGTTTTATTTATTTTTCACAGAAATTAAGAAATAAAAAAATACAAAAAATATATGTATATTTGAACTCAGATAAGAAAAATAAAAAAAAGGTATTTTTCTTTTAGGGTCGTCTCAATTTTGAAATGATGGTTGGCTACTAACCCACCCACCTCCACCAATCCGCATTGGAGCAGCGTGGTGGAGTAAGCTCCAGGCCTCCCCCCAAAAAGGGGAGAGACTCGTGCCCAGCAGTGGGACGTATAATGGGTTGCCATTATTATCATTTAATTGCTACCTTAAATTATGTGTCTTACCTACTTCATTTTTGTGATATTTGAAGTAATGATTGTAAATCTAATATATAAAATTCTCGTGTCACAGTTTTCATTGCCATACTCCTCCGAAACGGACTTCGTCTACTTGACTATACTGTAAAGTTTCATCCAAATCCATCCAGTAGTTTTTTCTTGAAAGAGTACAAACATCCATACTCACAAACTTTAGCATTTAAAATATTAAGTAGGATGTAATAAACGAGGAGATTATGCATATGACTGTACATTTTTTCCAAAAAAAAGTTTTAGTGTCCAGTTGGTAAAAACATAAAAGTGGTTTTATTTAAGTTTCACCATGTAGACACACGCAAAATATTGTCGTGTCCAGACGACGAAATAACAAGTCAGTACAATTTCAAGTTTAACCAACTGGACATACGTGTGTCCGGTCGTCCGTGTCGAGTTGACGAATAATCCAAAATTTGAGCTATGATTTTTGACACAACACTCGCTAGGAATAAAAGGAGAATTTTATTTTGAAGTTTGAAATCATTAGTTTTTTTAACGCATTCGTATAAAAACAATATTTTGATATACCTAATTTTCAAAAACTTAAAAATAGTTGGAAGTTTATTTTAAACATTTTAAATTCGACGAAATAAATATTACTAGACACAGGTACGAGTATTAGGTAGATATATCAATTTAACGTGTCTTTACCTAGTTTGCCCGTGATCCAGTTTGATGTAACGTAAGTTAGTTAGATAGCCGCAGAAACCGCCATTTGTGGCAATTGTACCCCAAGCCTAGCGCCAAGTAGAGACGTGCCACATTGACTAACAAGCACCCAAGAATATTAGGATATTTATCCATTGAAGCTCACTATTGTCAAAAGTTTTCCTTATTTGAATCTACTTTGTCTTATAAAAGGTTTCGCTGTTTCGACTGTAGTTTATATTATGTTTATTAAGATAGATATTATCAGCCGCGTCGTCCATAAAAAAGACAATGGTTTATTGGTTTAAATATTAATAATAAGTAGGTATGTGTATGATTCATAGGACAGGAAATGTGTCAAAGAAGTGGTGAAAATACGTATGTCTGCAAGTACCTACCTACTAAGTTATTTGTTACTTCAGTTTAGTGAAACTAACGTAAACTTGTAAGTAGTAGCTATCTTAAAATTGTTTCAAAATGTTTTTTAATCCGAATTGATATTTTGTTCGGATCCGTTTCCTGAATTATTCGACCCTTTCCCATCACCAAATACATATATATATATATATACCTACTCATATCCTAAAGACATATTTAGATCATCACTATGGACTACCACAACGCCACTGCTCGTTGCTCGGTTTTTGCGCAATTTGTTATCCGAAATGCGAGTCTTGGCTAGTGACTATTTTGCTCAATACCAAAAAGCATTTTAATGCTCATATTCGGTGTCATAATTCGATCATGAGATATTAACCGAATTGTCACCTCATTTCGCAGAGAAAAGTCGAGCATAGACCTCTCTATTGCTCTCTGCGTGACCTTGAGCCTCCTTATGAGACCCATGGTGAGCGACCACGTTTCAGTTCTGTATGTCATCTCTAACAACAACAACGCAAACCATGGTGGTAGTAGGACGCGGGATGGGCAGCAGCGTCCCGTGAGAAAATTGTGGCCATTGCGATCGCTAACCCCCATGCCAAGTGAAGATTATGGCAAATTACTCCAAAATGAACCATTACCATTATTAGGTTACTCTGTATGAAATTCGGAATGCCTCCAAATTCGGTGAGAACATCTCTCACATTCTTCAGACTAATATTTAGGTACCTGAAATTGATGCTTTGAGATCCTGTTCGCAGGTTGTATTTTATAATACTACTTAGATCACATAACGGTGAACTGATTCTCTTTTTTGATAATTTAAATAGGTACCTACTTTAGTGATAATAAAAGATCGGACACAACAAACTAAAAAATCTAAATGTTCAAAACATGCAAATTCACCAAGCTTTCCATTAATTTTCAAACAATGATTATGCTCGAATTTCGACTAGTGGGCGAACACTCGTTTATTTTAATATTTAACAGGAGATATTGTGGAGGGACAAAACAACTAACGGCTTGCCAAGCAGTCAAAGATCATTTTTATTTTTAGTTCATTCATAAATAGTAATATGTAACGACTACAGCTAGTTTTATTTTCGTACTATCTATTTTAAGCAATTATAATTTTTATTTTCATTATTATTATTTTAATAGAAAAGCATACTAATTTATACCTAATTAAAAAAAAATGTTACAGGACAAGCACAGACCAATCACCTTGGTTCCTTAGTCGATGAGGACAAGCTTGTCATTGTCGCTCATAAAACGTCTTGGCTCTGTTATGAGTTTCGGATTTGATTTCTACGGACAAATTGTATCAGGTGTTTTTCTCATTTCCAATATTTGGGCAACGTTCCTGGGATACGGGTTATCAAAGGCAAAACCTAAGTAATTCTTATGCCTAGGTACGTTTAAAAATCGAATAGAATCAAATACCGTGTATCTGTATATATTTTTGAAATCTATTCTGTCGAATGGTGATTTGTTATAACTGCCATTTTCCTTCATAATGTCATAAATCTTTCATTCCCTCAGTAATAGGCCGCGCCGAGGCGCCGCCGCCAGCGGGTATATCGTTGCATCGCATGACCCCTTATCGACCGCCTCCTGCTTTGTCACTTGTTTACTTCATTAATATTACGTGCATTTATTTTTATCTAACCAACGTCAGCGTTCTTCGAATGAACAGCAAGCAAAAATGAACCCGGTTCACACTGACTGGGAGGTCGTATTTCCCGATGTAGATTCCATGAATAGGACTTTAAGTAGGCATGCTTTTGCCTCATGGTCATGTGCTAATGGTCATTTTAACACGAAATGTCATGTCATGCGTTTCTTTTTTAAAAAACGTTAACTTTGTTGTTGGCGAATCTTGTAATTATCTCAGACGGAATAAGAAGTAGGTACGAGTCTTCAATGTTTGTTCAATAAGAAGATCTTCAATGTTTGTTGTTGCCCATTTCTACAGGGAAATGATTAATGTTATGTAGCAATATCCTAATTAAAAAAAACGAAACGATTTTTCAATTATTTCTTGTTTCAACAACAGTGACATGGCATTGTTACTCACGTGGACTGCGTTCATGATTAAATAATAGGAATCGATTTTTAGAACCGCTGTGAATCCGAGCTGTTTGAAATACCTTCAACTTTACGAAATGAAATACGGGTTCAATACATTGTAATGAAAAGGAAGTGAAATGCCGTTTACAGGAGGACGTTATGGTTATATAGCTACGTGACTTACCTACTTACTGAGAATAACGGGTTCACTAACCAAAGTAGGATAGGTATACGGCATACTTACCGTCTAATAACAACGTTTAAAATACGGTATCTACTTTGACCGCTGCCGTGTTAGGTACACTGTCGATAAAAAATAATGAAAGAACCGACGTAATTGTATATTTCGCTCGAGAAGAATTCATTCGAATTCGAACACAGTCAGTATTTCGTCGAAAAGTGAGGTAGAAGTAGATAAATAAACCACTACATAATAATATGTAATGAAATTTATTTGAATTATTATTAATTTTATTTTCTTTTCCAAGTTAAATCGCTCATCTTTTCATATTCCTGCACCTTTTCGTTGCCTTTCTTTCCTACCCAATGGTTGACTGGGAAATAATGCTTAGAGGCATTAAGTCCGCCTTTTGTACTCTTTTATGTAAATGAATAATTAAATGAAAATAAATAAATAAATAATGGCAAGCCTTGAAACGTCCCACTGCTGGGCTAGAGTCTCTCCCCTTTTTGGGGGAGCACTCTAGCCCAGCAGTGGGACGTTTCAAGGCTTTCCCCTTTTTGGGGGGAGCCCTGGAGCTTACTTACTCCACCACGCTGCTCCAAGCGTAGCGCCAGATATCCCGGTCCTGACACACCTCCCGTGCCTCACCTTAATATTTATATAAGTAAGTGAGATCAAGAACCCTCGCCGATTTTAATATTCTATTTTCTTTAGCTGTAGTAGTTCTTTTGTTTATTTGAATGCGGTATGGTTTGAAACAAGCTGTCGGTTAAAAAAAAATATATTTGTGTGTGATATCCAGATAGCCGCATTCATGAGGAAGCGCATAACATCACACTATAATTCGGAGGAGCCAGCAGAGGCGATGCGCAAAGCCAGCGGGACTGTGCTGGACCGTACGGTCGCCATATTACAGGTCAGTGTAATATGGTGACTTTACAGCTTAAGGGAAACCATTTGAAAACGGAGACGAACCCGAGAACAACCTAAAACACACAGCAAAGTAATTTACTCATAACGATGATACTGTTAGCTGGAACTGTGTGCTGGTTTTTCGGGGCGCTATACGAACTTACGGCGGTCGACCATACATAAGAAGTGATTCAAATTGATAAATAATATAGCAACCTGGTTCATATTCGACAAAGATATGAATTACAGAACATAGACCCGTATTGGTAGACAGATCTCAGTTCTTGGGACGATCTTAATAAGATCACGTTCTTCCATACTAAACGTGTTAATGTCGTGCTCTGCGACAGATCTATCAATTAATGCGGGCCGCAGGCTATCTAATAATGCTATGATGCTGGTATGCTGTTACCAACTACCAAGAAAATGTTATCTTAAGATGCGAATACTTCATAATAGTCAGATATGATATTGATAAGTGCCTGTAATACCCCATATCACAATCATCTGAGATGAGGATGTGCGTATCAGATGCAGGATAACCGCGAACAGAACTTCTCACGGTAGATTAAATGTAACTCTGTACTCGTATTTACCTAACATTAGAATTTTTAAATATTTGTCTATATTACATTAACCAAGAAGTATTTGTATCCTCACATCTCTTACTTAGGGATAAACTTATCGTTATTAAGCCATATTATTGGTCGATTTTTTTAATGAGATTTGGTTGAATATTTCCTCAATTAGAAAAATCCTAATATCACTTTTCTCGGACTTCCAGGAAAACGACCCCGGGAACTTAAGTCATTGAGGTAGTTTTAGACAAAGTTGCTAAGGCAAGATTTCATAAAAAAAAGTTTTTCAAGTCTATAACAGCAATGTTAATCAACAGAAAGTGGATAAATGGCAATTAGTGACAACACGCTGTGACTGACTTTCGTATCCTAATGAGGTCGTTAGTGCGGAACCGGATCCGACCTTCTCCTACTTACCAAGAGACCTTCCTACGAGGTGCCTAGCATCGCATACCATTATGTGGGGCGCGCATTTAATTAAGTGCCGTTGTTATTTCTAGAAAAAACACGTTCGCCTCAAATAAATAAAATTGTATTTTAAATTATCATAAAAACAAAATGTCATCATAATTCACATTAAAGCTAACATCGCAAAAATAATAATGATTTATTTTAAGTCGTGTAAATACCATGGCATTCCAAAATGTTTGAACACAAACCATTTAATTCTCAAACAGAATTTGTTTAAAACGGTAACAGATGTTGATGGCCATTTAAACTTTTTTTAAATTGGTAGGTAGTAGGGGAGTACATTAATTTAAACGCGTAACACGTAACTGACCTCTACATATGTTAATTCTAGTAGGTGTGTTTATCTAATCAAATCCTTTGGACTATCGTTATGTATGTAATACCATCTTTTACTGGTGGTAGAGCTCCAGTGACGTAGCTCGCGGCCGTAGGCACCACCGCGTTACCTAATATACTTCACTATCAGTGTTCAGCACTATCGTGTTCCGGTCAGGTGGTAATGTATGACCCTATAATTGCCGGCACAGAGGCATAACATCTTAGACCTCAGGAGTGGCAACGCATCTGCATTTTGACCTCTGGTCATTATGTAGGTGTCTATAGGCTGCAGTCATCACTTAACATCAATGTGAACTACATGCTTCTTTGCCACACAAAAAAAATACGTAATTGAAAATTTATCAAATTTATTTTAAAATCTTGACTGAAAAAAAAAAAATTAATCTTATTGATAAATTCAAAATAAATGAGAGTGATTCGAAACGCAGGAACCTGAAGATGGTACAAACAGATTTGTTTGAGATCTTATAATATCATTAAGTACCTACCTATATTTATTAACTTAGAAAATATTTAAAAATGTTGTACTATTTATTTTTTGCAATAACACATGCGAGTGAACTTTAGAAATTATAGACTTCGGTAGTAAAGCGGCTGCACTGGTAACCCTGAGGTCGCAGGTTCGATTCCTGCCCGAAGTCAAATTTTTCTTTCGAAAAGAAAAATTTGTAAAAATTTGTAATTGTTGTTTAAAGAAATAATTCTTTAATTTTTTAAAATTATGTATATTAATTACTTTTAATTATATATATTACGTACTTATGTATCTACGCGAAAAAATATTAAAAGCTTTTGTTTTAATTGAAATAGATAACTAAACGGGTCTAACAAAAACAAGCGAACTGTAGATAGGTAGGTAGTAAAGTAAAAGCAATAGGTAGGTATATACGGAAGGAAGTATTGATTTTAAAAAATACACCTAATAGGTATTATGTAGCGAATCACGACACAATTTTAATTTATTCTTCATGCCAAACTCGGTGCGAAATTTTATGCGCTCAAGATGAATTATTAATATTAGAGTAGACAAACCGAATAGTGCAATGAACTCGATGTTCCAAGTAGGTATGGCATCGCCGCCGTCGGTCAATAATTATTACTATCAATATTTCACTGCAAAACAACTTGGTAACAATACAATAATACTTGGTGGTGTTTTATCGAATAAAACATACCTAATAGGTACATGACGAGCGCTAAGTATGAAGTATTATTTTATATGCTCTGGTATAGTTGCATATCATTATGATAACACACATAATAATAGCAAGATATACACAGGTACACCTTTTGAGTTTTTGAGCCTAAAGTAGATTAAGATTTCAGGACGTGTTTACACAGACCTTGTTTACCAGAGCCCGCCTGTAGGCTGCTGACGCTTGGCACTACTGTTATAAAGAACAAGGGCTCATGGTTTGATGAGGCTGCTTCGCATAAAAGTTTTTTAATACATCATAATTATTATAATATTGCCTGTAAGCGCTAAGAGATTCTCATTTATTTTCGGCTGCACACTCGCTCGTAGTGTTGCTAGGCGGATACCAGTGTAGGCACCTATATGAATCGAAATAAGGCTGCGGTTTTGCTCGCTAATAGGTATTTGAACAATAACAGCTGTCTGATATTAAAATCCAATAGGAAGGAAAATGAAGGTGAATTAGGTACTGTATGTATGTATGTATGTATCTTCACGCCAGGTCCCTAACGGGGTAGGCAGAGAGTGTAGAGCGCCAGACATCCCGGTTCTGACAAACCTCTCGTGCCTCGTCTACCTTCATCATTCTCTTCATACATGCACGCCGATTCCTAAGACTTTTGACCCCACCATCAGACAGAACTCGACCTATTTGGTCATGGTAGGTCAGCCTTGGTCTGACTAGGTACTGTTAATACACTTATTTATATATTTATGTATCTTCACGCCAAGTCCCTTAAGGGGTACACAGAGAGTGTAGAGAGCCAGATTTCACGGCCTGATACGCCTCCCTTGCTTCTTCTACATTCATCATTCTCTTCATACATGCATGACGATTCTGACCCCACCCGTGCACCCTCAGTACTCGACATATCCTTATTTATTTATCATCTTTAATTATCTACCTTTTATTAGACTATACAAAAAATGTATGAAGCTCAGAATAGAAAAAGCGATTTGCTATCCTATTACCTTTGGTATCTGAAAGAAGGTATAATTCAGTTGATATAATGATATACGAATTATACCTACTATCATTCGGCATTTTTCAATATAATCACTTGAGTTTTGTAAAGACAAGCAAGCTTTTTAAGTGTTTCTGATAGTAATAATTGTTAAATTAGGTAGATACAGTAGATAGTCATATTTGAGAAGCAAATTATAACAGCAAATTGGGACGTACGGTACCATACATGATGGAGATTTTGTGGCTTACTTCCAGCTTTTCATGGTCGAGAATGAAGCACTTTGAGACGAAATTTGGCTAACACACTCGCTGTTAATCCGATGCGGTGATTAATTCAGCATCAAGACCAAAATATATACTTATGTGTCCTAAACTAGCCAACAGGTAGCCAATAAACATCCTATTGTGTTGAGCCACAGAACAGACAAGATATACCTAATAGTGTAGCTCAGGCATGAAACTGTCACATCCAAAAACTCGGTTAACTACTTAGCCTAGGTTGCACCAAGATATTTGTTAAAGTTAAAGTTATTGTAACATTTCTCATTCTTCTCTAACTTTAACAGATTTCTTTAAGTTAGAGAAAGATGTGAAATGTTATAATAACTTTAACAAATATCTTGCTGCAACCATGGAATAGATGCAGCCCAGGTTTAGCAATGTTCTGAGTTCAAATCGGCTTGGCTGGTTGGCTGTTTCTAAATTGTAATTTTCTTATATTAATTCCCTGTAACCATATGTCATCATCATGCAGAGACCTATAAACTAATAAACTTTTTTTAATCTGCAAAAGGATGCGTAATATGCCTTTAGCTACTCAAATAAGCTAGAGATACTAGGATACAATACCTACTAGGTATAGACTAGGTAAAGACTTTAAATAAAGAGTCATTTTTAATGTAATGTAGAAGTGTAGGAAACTAGCAAAGCTGCAATTGATTCAAGATTCTGAGCACAATTTTGTTGGGGTTATTCACTTACTGGACAGGGGGAACTATATCGATTCGAAAAGGTTCGAACGCTTATAATAATAATTAATGCAGATTATGAAATGGTTAGTTCGACTGGAAAACTGTGGCGACGCGTTTACTATGATACTCGTAATATGTTGACTTTGAGGTATTTGCTGGAACAGTTCCAAATGGTGCGAATAACGCAAATGTTTACCAGTTGCTGTAAGCCGAGAATAAATGTTAAATTTGGAAGATGCGGTAAAGAACGAAAGAATACATTAGAGATCAGGTGTCTGCGATTTATGATAATTTATTTTATTGTAAACTATTCTGCATGAGAACTGTTTGATGGAACCGGTTCTAAAGAAATGTTGATATTGTGTGTTTAATTAAATAATGGAGGACAGCCTAAATTGAATAAACCTTGATGTGAACATGGCAACATTATCAACATTCATTTAAGGCTCATATAGGGATATAGGAATACTCGTGACTCCGAATGCCGCCATAAAATGATGTATTTTTTTTATAACGATTGTTTATATTTTTTTTTATGTAATGAGTGACAAACAAGCGTGCAGTTCACATTGATGTTAAGTGATGACTGCAGCCTATAGACACCCATACAATGACCAAGGTCATAGTGCAGATGCGTTACCACTCCTGAGGCCTAATGTTACGCCTCTGTGCCGGAGATTACAGGGCCGTACATTACCACCTGACCGGAACACGATAGTGCTGAACACTACGATTTAGCGGCAAGCAGGTATATTAGGTAATGCGGTGGTGCCTACGCCCGCGAGCTCCGTCACTGGAGCTCTACCACCGTTACATATTTTATCTATAATTTCATAGTAAATGATTGATTTATGATACATGGTTATTTTGGTTATGTTAATAATTGATTGGAAAGTAGGTAAGTAGGTATACCTAATATTTTAAATTAATAAACATTCAATAGCTAAATGGCGGTTTTTGTGAGAGCTTTCTCATCACGGGTTTATAAAACTAGGTCTTTATTTATCTTATACTGCGATAAAAACATTTTCTTCACTCATTCATTGTTAAAGGTAGGTTATATTTGCCTCTAAAAGATCATCAACCTGCATTCACAAGATTTATTAGAATTTTTATGTGTAACTAACTGTGTCCGCGACTTCTTCCACGTGAGAAAAAATATGATTGTTCAGTATCTACCCGGACGAAGTCGTAGGCGCAGCTAGTATAAAAGTAGCCTAAGTTACTCCTTATTACATCAGATATCTGCCAGTGAAAGTCCCGTCAAAATCGGAGACACTCAAATTCTATATATTTGTATGTAGGCATGCATGTATGTATGGTTGTATGGAGATAAAAGTAGCCTAAGTTACTCCTTATCATATCAGCTATCTGCCAGTGAAAGTCCCGTCAAAATCGGAGACACTCGAATTCTATTTATTTGTATGTAGGTATCTATGTATGTATGGAGATAAAAGTAGCCTAAGTTACTCCTTATTACATCAGCTACCAACCCATGGAAGTCCCGTCAAAGTCGGATACAATTAAATTCTACTTATTTGTATGTATAGGTATGTATGGATGTATGGAGATTAAAGTAGCCTAAGTTACTCCTTATTACGTCAGCTACCTACCCGTGGAAGTCCCGTCAAAGTCGGATACACTCCAATCTACTTATTTGTATGTAGGTATGTATGTATGTTTGGGTGTATGGAGATAAAAGTAGCCTAAGTTACTCCTTATCACATCAGCTATCTGCCAGTGAAAGTCCCGTCAAAATCGGTCCAGCCGTTCCTAAGATTAGCCCCGCCAAACAGACAGACAGACAAAAATTGTAAAAAATGTTGTTTTGGTATATGTACCGTGTATACATACATATGCATTTAGTAAAAAGCGGTTTTTTTAATATTACAAACAGACACTCCAATTTTATTTATTCGTATGTATGTATTAGTATGTATAGATGTATAGATTTATTATGGAAAGGTAAAATACAACATAAGACCTAAAAATTCTGTGAAAATTTTAAGCGTCTACTTGCTACCTTTATTTTTATCGAGCAAAAAATATACGAAAAAAAACACGTTTATTTTATGTCCCTTTGGACCCCTTAACATTTTAATTTTCTTATTTTTAGTTATTAATTTTCTCTTTATAGCGGTAACAGAAATACATAATTTGTGAAAATGTTAGCTTTCTAGCTATCACTATTTATGAGATACAGCCTGGTGACAGACAGACGGACGGAAGGTCAGACAGACAGGCAGACAGCGAAGGATTAGTAACCCGTGGGTCCGTTTTTAACTTTAAGGTACGAAACCCCATAGAAGATAGAACTAAGATAGACAGAATTGCTTAAAAATATTCGATATGATTCTTTAAATTGATATATTTTTTGTATTTCTGAACCAATTCACATGAAACAAACACTAAATGTTAAGTGAAACTTACCACAATATATTAGTGAAACCGCAAATCGAATAAGCTGTTTCTGATATTAGCGTGCACAAACATACAGACAAACAGACATTTTTCCGGGATAAAATGTACCCAGTGTTGTGCGCCAAAGGTTAAAGTATAATCATACCAAGTTTCATTGTAATCGGACCGTAGTTTTTCTGTGATGCTTGAACAAACAGACAGACAGACAGACAGACAAAATTTTTTCTAATCACATATTTGGGTTCGGTATCGATCTAGTAACATGGTACTTATTTTTTCAATATTTTTAATGTACAGAATTTACACTTCTACAGTTTTATTATAAGTATAGATTTGAAAAGATAGCAAATTGAGATAGTTTTGATATTCGAGTGATAAAGTCCGTGTCGTGTAAATAAATATTTGATTGACAAACTTTAGTATCAAGGATCTTCGCGAATACACTTGCCTTAATTGAGCAATTTAATAAGAGAAATTATGTATACCGCTTGACACCGTTTTTTATAGAACGATAAAGCAATCAGGCAATTAATGTTGTTTTAATTGTAAAAAAATGCGTTATTTTTTACATGATCATGGTAATTGTTGCCTAGACCGCATTACTTGCCTCTCAACGTTTGGTTTCTAACTACGAATAATATTCTGTTTTATTCGTGGGTTTCTAAATGCCTGTGCTCGACAAATTTAAGTTTTTATAAAGTCCAAAGGCCTGATTCTCGTAACACAAGTCGTTGAATCGAACTTGAATCGGTGCGCTGTTCTGCTCTAACATGACCGCGCGCATTGGTTAAAGCAAGACAGCGAATCGATTTTATTTCGAATCAACGACTTTATGTTACGAGAACTAGGCCCCTGTTGACTCAGGAGCAAGAATTAGGTATAAGTTATGTTACATACCTACATCTAATTACATTATTGATTTTACATCAATGGCGTTTTACAAATAGACGTGTCATACATCATTAAAATTGCACTGAAACAGCGTAAAATTTCTTTCACAGAAATAGAAATAGAAAATATTTTTATGCTTAGTTACAGAGAATCATCGGTTAATTTAGTGTTCGGCTATTTTCTTTCCACCGTTAAAGTATGGAATATATTGCAAAATGATATCCTCCAATAACTTGTCATCAACGCGAGCTGAATTTCCATTTACTACTTACAAAGAAAAGATCAAGGAAACAGAAGTAGAGTTGAACAGAGCTTTCTCCTTTTATGAAGTCCGGTAAAAGAGATGTTTTAAATTAAGTTTTCATATTACGTTGTTTACGTATTAGAAGCTGATCATATTGAGATTTTTAGGTAAGTAGCTGTCTATTTTGAAATAATTTATGAAGATTGATTTAAAATACAGTCATTCAACTTATTATTCTTATCCATATTCAATAACATGTCTCATCCGTTCTATGTTTTGACTGTAAAACAGGAATAAGCTTTTAGCTTAGAGCAGAGGTTCCCAAACTATTTTTTCTTGTAGACCTTTCAATTTTTTTCTGGTTTCGGTGGACCCCCACTTTCCCATATATCCCATTTTTATTTACGCATATACGAAGACCCCATCGAGTCTCCCATAGACCCCAGGGGGTCTATATGGACCACTTTGGGAATCACTGGCTTAGAGCAATGAACTGAGACTGAGCCACATTTAATGAAAAAGCAAAATTTTCTTCACTTGGAGCCAATATCCAATGGTATGAGGTAAATATTATTATTAATATCATATGTATTAATTTATAAAAATACTAGGTATTGCTATGCTGGTCTTTTGGGTTCGATTGGGGAGTAAGTTCTATAGTAACGTGTTCGTAGATAGATGTCAATAGGCTCACCTATTCACATGGAATAAGAACGTAACTAGCGAATCGATTGTGTTTCTATCTACGCTTGAATGCATGCATTTACCTCTTCCTACCCCTTCGTGGAATACAGGCGTGAAGTTTTCATATCGTGCATCTTATTGTAATATAATAATGGCAACCTATTATACGTCCTACTACTGGGCACGAGTCTTTCCCCTTTTTGGGGGAAAGCCTGGAGCTTACTCCACCACGCTGCTCCATTGTGGGTTGGTGGAAATACGGGTTATTGGCCAACCCGCTGTCGGATATTTTCAAACCGCCCATAAGGCCTCCGACAAGGTTTAACGACTGCTATCAATTTATAGCAACAGGGACCGACGGCTTAACGTGCCATCCGAAGCACGGAAACGCGCATTTTTTAATTTTGCTACTAACGATCACCCATCACACAACCTACCGCGCCTGTATCGCTTAACCGAGTAGAGAGACCGACTGTGTTGATTTTAAAAATCATATTGGTTTATTATACGCGCAATAAATCCGTATAAAATAGGTAGTTTTAAAGAATAATCTAGTCCTGTGAGGTGTGCATATGGCACGCCAAGAATTCACCGACGAAAGTTTTGTTTGCCATTAATTTCTCTTTTAGAAAACAGACAACGTACAACAATTAAGGATCCAACAATGTTATCTGTGCTACTGATAAAAGCGAGTCACACCATCAATTAACGAATACCACGACACTTGGTTGGCCCGATACGAGTAATGGACATGTACACTCAAACCAATTAACCACTTGTTCATGCCATACAGAAATAAGGGGGGTATGACGTCACCATTATCACTATGGAAAACTTACGCCGCATATAGACATAGGTACGTCGTAGCTGGTTATAGGTAAGCGTTTTTAATAAGTTTGAAAAATAACGGCCCGTGGTCGTCGATGTTTTTTTTGCTTATTATTTATTTATGATTTACTTATGACCTAACTGATATGTAAAAATTATCTGCTATCATTATTAGATGGATTCTACCATATTCAAAATACAAAATGTACAGTAACGTCTCTGGTTTTTATGTAAGTAGATGCGTTTAGGTTACTGTAGCAGTAGCAGTAGTGTTTACTTATACCATCAATGTGAACGGTATGCTTGTTTACCACTTCTAGTCATAAAAAACCGGTCAAGTGCGTGTCGAGCCACGCGCAGTGTAGGGATCCGTAATGTTTAGGTTTGAATAAGTAATGAATAAAATAAATAGATAAATAATTTCTATGGAGTTGTTCAATATTTTCGAGTAAAATCCATTTGGTCGACTATTGATATTAGAACATCTCTAACAATATTGAAAGACGAGAGTTTTGGCGGGAATCTTGAAAGAGGCGTGTAATGCTCTTATTTTATTTCATTTTCTTGGTGTATTTTTGAGTTATATTAAATAAAATTGATGGCATTTTTTTAATATAGGTTTATTACAGTGCCCGTGTATAGTGAAATAGAATAAAAGTGCGAAAACACGGCTTTTCAGTTTGCCTCCAAAACTTGATTGTAAATATTCTGGTAAAGTAGCCATCGCTTTACTCGAATTACTGACTGTGACTCTGACTGACTGACTGATAATTGACGAACTGACTTTAACTTTTACGCTGCTTATGATGAATACAAAATATCGTTTTACTTGACACTGGCAATATGCGTAATAGCGATGCCATTATATTAAAAAAAAGACAAAGAAACTATTTTTTGTTTACTACGAAACCCTTTAAATATCGCTGTCTGTTTGTCTATTACTTTCACAACTTAACCTCTGAGCCTTTTGTGATGAGAAACAAGTAAGTTATTTTTTTTACAGTGCAAGCGAAATGGTCTAGTCTTGGGAACATTTTACATGTAAATGTTTTGATATGTCATATTGAGCTTGCAAGGGTAAGTGAACAAAGAACATGATAAAAAAAGTCGGCTGACGTTCATCGCAGTTCTAACACGCTCTATTCAATATAGAGCCAAATATAGAACGTTCTCAAGTAAGTTACTACTTACTTTATCATAATAACATTTCAATAATTATTTTTTATTTATTTATGTGTGTACAAAAGAAGGAACTGTACATAAGGCGAACCTAATTCAACTAAGACATTATCTACCAGTCAACTTACATAGATTTAATTTTAAATATTATACCTAGATAAAGAAAACTATAAAAAACTGGGGAAAGGGGAAACTGAGAATAGTATTATTTTATTATCCGCAGAGGATTGTGAATGATGATGAAGAATTACTGGCATAGGTAAGAAAAAAGTCAAAAGTCAAAATTTTAGTACCTACGGCATCTACGTTGAATCAATAAATGTCGAGACTTAAGACTGCAGTTATCTAATCATGATTTTTCTTGGTCTCAATAAGTAATTTGACCATTCCCCCTGGATTCATAAAGACTAAGCTAAGGTTCGTGAAAAGAAGACAGACATTTGTCATTTTTCACCAAAATGCAAGCTTGCTTCTTGGTCAAATACAAAAAGGTTGTTCAGCTGTGTATTATACAAAACTCATCGTATAATATAAGCTCTAAAAAATAAATTATAGCCCACCTACTCAGTTGGAAAGACGGATGTCCCATTATCTAAACGTTTGTCCCATTGATATGTCACGTCTAACGATATACTGACATTGTAGTTGATTCTATTATCATATCGGGCGTTGTTGGTTTGCTTTTGTTTAAAGCTATTATTATTTCATTAATTATAACCATTTTATAGTCTGCACGCAACTATTTATAAATTCTATAAAGGAAATTCCCTATGTGAAATACATGTATGTACGTAGGTACCTAATTAAATACGTTGTATCCGCAATTAATTTATAATTTTATAGCTTACTTACTCTAGCCTGCAACATGTGTGTAGTTCACGGTTTTATTTTGCTATAAACGTTAGGTTATTTTTTTACTATAACTTTTATAGATATAGACAAATAGTATAAATATGATGGTAACTTTGTCGGTCTGTCTGTAACGCTTTCACAAAAAACCGCTGAGATCTCCGCCGATTGTAATGGAATTTGACATGACGGTAGTTCGAATCCTGAGAAATAACATAAGCTATTATTTGTGCCAAAAAGAAAGAACACGCGGACGAATACGCGGGAAACAACTAGATAAATAATAAATACTATACCTAATAGGTATAACAGTTTGTAAACTAGCATTGATCGATCGTGACAATGCTGTATTCTGTGAGTAAAAGAACTAAAATATTCAAACTAGGTACATAACTTCCTTAACCAGTTTCTGAGCGAAGACCGTAGAGGTAACATGTTGTAAATTCGAAGCTGCGTCGTCATCTCTCTATTATACCTATAACGTAAACTGTACCGGTTGACCGTCGATTGTTTTTTTAAATAAAGCGTTTAGCAGACTAGCTAGGTCTGACCTACGCGTCAGTTGTTAGGTAGGTATAATCCTGTAACTCGCAATTTGGATGTTACGGCTGGTTCGTAAATCGTAAACTGTGTAAGAAATAACTTAGGGCGGAGTCTACAATTCGAAATCTAATCGATTTTCGGTGTTCATTATTTCTTAACGTTTCAAATAAATGCGTAGTAGGTAGGTATATGGACGTCTGTTAAATCAGTTTAAGTATATTTGAAGACGTAAATATTACTGTAGATTTTAATACCTTACTAAGTATAGGTAGATACATAATACATAATAAGTATAATTAGTAAATATAGTTTAAATAATAGGATGCCTACCAGTCGGACTATGTTGTAATAATCAGACAGGCATACTCTCATACATGCAAAGTTATAGTGCGAAGAGTAGAAATAAACGTTCGATTTCGAGCGAATCGCAATAATCGAACATTAAGTAGTCGCCGCAGTAAGTATTGTAGGGAGAATTCCAATTTCCGCAAAAATCCGTGTAGAATGGGTCTGGTTGTGTCGTCGTCACCCCTGCAGAGAGGGGTGGGGCGCGGTGGGAGGCAGGGAGGGTTGCGGAGGGGGCGCGCGCTTGCGCCCTCGTCGCCGCAGCCCCAGGGGAGTCCGGGGACGCATGTGCGCCACGCTACTCTGCCTCCCCACGCTCCTCGCACAATAACCCTCTCTTACCCGCGTCGAGCTCGATCATTAAGCACTCATTCATGCTGTTATACTCCATTATCACAATAGCAACCTACCACAGCTTCTATCGATCTAAAATATAAGGTACTCGTATACTGGTGGTATTCTACTGGTGGTAGAGCTCCAGTGACGGAGCTTGCGGGCGTAGGCACCACCGCATTACCTAATAGACTTGCCGCTTAATGGTAGTGGTCAGCACTATCGTGTTCTGGTCAGGTGGTAATGTACGGCCCTGTAATTTCCGGCACAGAGGCATAGGTGTTTTAGGCCTCAGGAGTGGTAACGCATCTGCATTTTGATGTTGGTCTTTGTGTAAGTGACTATAGGCTGCAGTCATCACTAAAGATCAATGTAAACTGCATGCTTGTTTGCCACTTCCATTACATTTAAAAAAAAAATACTGACCATTGGCAGAACGAGCGGCCGGTGACGTTGCCTCCTTGCTGCGAGCGGTTTCCTTCTCCTTCCCGTTGTTTCCTATGAACATAAATATACATTTTACAACTCCTGTGTAGACTCCTGTGTTTGACTGGTGGTAGAGCTCCAGTGCGGAGCTCGCGGGCGTAGGCACCACCGCATTACCTAATATACTTGTCGCTAAAAGGTAGTGTTCAGCACTATCGTGTTCCGGTCAGGTGGTAATGTACGGCTCTGTAATTAAAGGCACAGAGGCATAACACCTAATGCCTCAGGAGTGACAGCGCATCTGCATTTTACCTCTGGTCATTGTGTGGGTGTCTATAGGCTGCAGTCATCACTTAACATCAATGTGAACTGCACGCTTGTTTGCCACTTTTATTACATAAAAAAAAGATTAATTATTTCATTATTTTTAATAATGCAAACGTGACAAACGTCACGTTTATTATTGTTTTATCATTGACTTGGAGTGCCTTTAATCATATTACTATCACAACTACGAGAACAAAGATGTTAGGAAAGGAAGAGGTAATAAAATTAAAACAAAGTCACGCTTCTGTTGACGAATGTGTAGTCATTTGTAGCTTTATCTATATTTACACAATATATTCCCAAAAAACTGTGGGAGACCCCCCCACCCATAGCTACATTTTAAGGACGACTCTACATTTAGAGAGTTTATCCTTTCTGTGGTGTAATCCAAGCAATATCCACATGAATTAATGAGCTCATCTCATTATCGTTTTCGAGTAAATCATATTGTATAATATATTAAGCATGGAAATATGATTTTTCGTCGAAATAATAGTTCAAAAGAAACAACACGCATTCAGTAATTTGCCGCTGTCACTTTCGCAATCGATATCTAATCTCATATGTTGAAAGTTAACGATAACAGGTAAGATAATAATATTTTACTTCATTATTTCGAATTGTTCGAATCTGTTATGCGCGATATTAATACGTAGAGTAGAACATAGGTATACATATACCTACATTTTATGTTACGTATTAAATGATGCCAGTTATTGTCTACATAGGTCACTAATTACTTATTGTCGAATGATGATAATAATAATTAAAAACTGTAATAAATTAGACATCGGAAAGATTCTGTTTATTAGCGTGACATTAACATTTATTATGTCATGAAGTGGCAAAAAAGCACACAGTTCACATTGATGGTAAGTAATACTGTACCCTGTAAATATCCACATGAAACCAGAGATTTCAAAACAGCTCCTGAGGCCTAAGATATTATACAACTGTGCAGGAAATTACAGGGCCGTATTTTATTACCATTACCACCTGACCGTAAAACGATAGTGCTGAACACTACCATTTAGCGGCAAGTAGATTGGGTAATGCGGTAGTGCCTACGCCTGCGAGCTCCAACACTGGAGCTCTACCACCAATAAATGTTACAAATGAATCAGTAATCGAAACTGTTTTTATTTTTAATCATATCAAAGAACGTTGCCATTTTGCCTATTTAAAACGTACCTATAATTTTGACCGTTTTAAACGAGGTTTTCTGAGATATATTATAAATCGTAGCCGGAAATATCAGCAAAGATATAGGAGTGCGGGAGTCGGTTACTTTTGAGGTCTGAGGTGAATTCCCGGGAGGATCATTTTTGCGGCGGCTGGTCGTCGGACCGGTTTCAGCGAACGTTCAACTCGGTCCGGCAACGCTCACAAATTTACACTGATCGACTTTCTCTAATGTTTCAGGGGACAACTAGCCGCGCCGGTTGTTCGAAATCCGAAACAATCTAGATACATAAATTAAACGCTAAAACAAGCGTTCGGCCATTGTGAAAGGTGCCGGCGAACTGAAAGTCATTCGCTAATTAAAGTAACCGAATCCAGTAGCAGTTCAGTAGCCACGGAGCACGGTATAGGCGAGTATAGCAACAGATGCGTTTCCACTAGACGCGAAATTATCTACATTGACTCGAAAACACCACGCTGCGAAGATAACATAGGGAGGGATTTCTAAGTTAAAATAAATATTGATTAAACATTCAGCAGTACCTAATAAAATAAAGCTATCAATCCTATTTATGTCATGAAAATAGCAAACAAGTTGATCGGGACATTGCAGTTCAGAACCACAGATCACCAATTTTAACCTTTACACCTAATACACCTGCCTACCTATTTTGCCTCTCTGCCGTACACTATCGTCTAACTAGAAAAAACGCGTGGAAAAACACAGATCTGTATACCTACCTACTAACAAGCGCGGCAGATAGTATAGGTAACGCAGTAGTGCCTACAATATCCACCGATAAAGCTCTACCAGCATGGTTATAACATTTACATACCTACTCGTTCCTTCATATCAATTGCAACACTGAAGCGGTTTTGAAAGTTTCATTTATTTTCGATAGCAAATAAATCTATGGCAGGTATCAAACGTGTTATTTCGTTACCGATAATAAGTACCCATTTCGGTTGATTGCATCGAAGTCTACTTGCGATTGTTTGTGGAGGCGGACGAGGCGACCTTGGCAGTGGCGTTGACTTGTGCGGCCTCAAATCCCAACCGTCCGTCGCGCCACTCGCGCCATACACTCAACACATGCCTAAGCCATCTGTACATTAGACCCTGTCATACCGACACATGACACATGTACTGACAGTTGTGACTTAACACCTATTAATAGCTAACGAATCATCCATAATGCCACACTATCCACTCTACCATATCCATATTGCCGTATTGCTATTGCGAAAGCGAGCATGCTTGTTTTTCTGTTACGCTTTCAAGAATAAACCGGTGAACCGTTTTAGTCAAAATTTGGTATGGAGATAGTTTGAACCCTGACGGAGTTCAAAGGCTACAAACTTTACAATTGCGACGCTGCAGGCAGTTAGTTACTATCAGAGAACTGGCCGCTTGATAGGCACTTTATGAGGTGGTGATAAATGTAGTATTTGATTCATTTTTGGATACGCAGTTAGTTCCCTGACTCTACAAGATAGCATTTAGCAATGAAACGGTAACTTGTCGGTGTAGCTACAGGAAAATGAAGCGTGGCGTTCTTATTACTGCACAAACAACAATTATTCCAGTGTCCTAATACAGTTTGACCTCTGATAAATATAAGGAAAGAACGACCTACAAAAGGATGTAATAACACCATTATTTATAAGTGATAAACTTAGTTACATAATAATTAGGTATTTAGGTGTACCAAACTATTTTTTTAGTTACAGTTTAAAAAGGTACTATAATTAAAATAGACATTTTACTGGTGGCAGGGCTCCAGTAACGGAGCTCATGGGCGTAGGCACCACCGCATTACCTACCTAATCTCCTTGCCGTTGACTAAGTGGTAGTGTTCAGCGCTATCGTGTACCGGTCAGGTGGTAATGTACGACCCAGTAATTTTCAACATCGAGATCCGTAGATTTTAGGATTTAATAATTTAATAAAAAAAATATTTTATATGGAGTTCTTCAAAATTTTCGAATAAAATACCTACATTTGGTCGACTAGTACTCGCAAACTTGTAAAGCCAACTTAAGTGTGATAGTTTTCCTTATAATTTCGTTGTATGTAGTTGCTATGTAGCTACTGTTGCCGTAACGTCTGAATTTCTAACAACAACTGTTTAGTTGGAAGAGTGGCGACACTTGACTCCACCGAAAATTAGCACTTTAAAGCTTAATAAGTCACGAATAGTTTACTAAATCGAAAAACGATATTGGCACATCTCGAACATTTTTGAAAGATCTATCCAACAATATACATACCACACTACATAGAGAAAACAAAAAATAAAAAAAATGTCCGCTCGTTAAATGTAGGGGCGGTACCCTAAATAATATATTTTTCAGACAGACAGACATACAGACAAACGGACATCGCGAAACTATAAGGGTTCCTTGTTAACTACGGAAACCTAAAAAGGTTAAATTAGAGACAATCTCCTAGACTCTTCATTTCAGCGAAATGTTCAATGATTACCTGTAGGTAGAATCGTGAAGTATATGTATCCTTTAGTCGATTAGACTTCTATTTAGTGATTCATATTTCTTGTCGCTTCACATACTATCACGATTAACGTACTAGGTACTTAAGTATATCAAATCGATTCGGAAAGTTAGCGAGTCACAGATAAAACGATATTGAATCTAGTAAAAATAATTGAAAATATTGAAATTATCTTTATTACACTTAATAGTATGACGAACACTGTCGTAGGTAATCTATTCGGGGAGTCTATAATTTACAGTGGTGAAGAGAAAGTGTTTTAGCATTGTACCTACATTTTATGACTACAGTTATTTTCAAATACTATTCTTATAATTAAAAATCTTAGGGTTATACTAATCCTTTAATGGTATACCATTTCTTCGCGGTTGCTCTTTGCTCAAGTTATAGGTATATAACTATATATAGTTATATACCTATAACTTGAGCAAAGAGCAACCGCGAAGAAAGTTTCGAAAACAAAACCCAATCACTAATAATTGTTTTATATTAAACAATTATTAGTGATTGGGTTTTGTTTTCGAAATCAAAAATATTGAACCTTCGATTACGGAAATATTTTGTTGTGGTTATCGTTATTATTACGTAAGAAATATGAAGGTAAGGTACCTATAAGGATAAGGATATGATAGATAGTATCAATAGCTCCATAAATTATGATGACTTTTGGCCGAATACTCAAACGTCACTCAATTTTAAGCAACCCTCAAAAGTGCGCTATCTCTATCGTTTGAACGTGTTTTATAAAGACAGAAGACTTTTAAGTCCTACTTAGATTTGAGTGACGTTTGAGTATTTGGCCTTTAGATGACTAACTTAAAAGTGAACAATCAGATAAGTAAAGTTTTTCTTCTAAGGATGTAAATACACACTTAATAATACATGTGCGTCAGTAGTTGCCAAGCTAACCTACCTACTCGTCACATTTAGATTTTATCTGATCACAGTCACAGTAGCGACGATAATAATTATTTCTGTCAGATAATGTCACGACAAAGTTAAACAATGAAGATTATAAAAAAAATACTGGTGGTAGAGTTCCAGTGACGGAGCTCGCGGGCGTAGGCACCACCTCATTACCTAATATACCTGCCGCTAAATGGTAGTGTTCAGCACTATCGTGTTCCGGTCAGGTGGTAATGTACGGCCCTGTAATTTCCGGCACAGAGGCATAACACCTTAGGCCTCAGGAGTGGTAACGCATCTTCATTTTGACCTTGGCCTTTGTGTGGGTGTCTATAGGCTGCAGTCATCACTTACCCTCACTGTGAACTGCAAGTTTGTTTGCTACTTCCGTTACATAAAAAAAAATGGTAATGTTATAATTTTTTACTGCTACGAATGACTAATAATATCGTCCGATTCAATAGTTAATTAACAGGGATACAACAAGTCGTATAGATACTTGAGATATTTTGTCTAATAATAAAATAGAAGATACATTGATGTTATGTGTCTAGTAGTCTGCGGTTTCATAGCAAAGATCATACTACAAGTCGAGCGTGGCGCCTCACCATATTGGATTACTACGAGGCCGTATTCGAGCGTGTGATACTAAAGGATACCACTAAGGTTAAGCTTAGTAATATCACGCACATAAGCTCTTAACAAACTGCATATTTTATCGCCACAAACATCAGTCCACTGCTGGGTACAGACAAATACAAATGGTTGACCCGAACAGCTCTACATTTTCCTGTAGCTCATACTTTTTAAAACACCAAGGATTTCTGGTTTATAAATACTGTATACGATAATAACTTTTTATTCAACTGTACTTCACCATATGGCTGTGATGGTAGTCGATAAAGTCATGCCCATAAAAGCTTTTAGGTTGTGCGCCTATAAATGTCGCGCTTTAACGTTTATATCAATGTATTTTTATGAAACAAACATGGGAAGGTCGTCTTATGCTACATTTGTAAGGTTAGGTCAAAGTTATTTTACATTAGATTATGTGATGAATGTTTTTAAAATGATTCATCGTAGAATCTATTCATATGCTTAATTTCTGTGTCATTGAATTCATTTTTTTACATGAAATAGCATCAAATATAATACTTAAACTTTATTTTAGGATGGAATCGAAAATATATGCGATAGAAGCTTTTAAGGTCCCAGTGGGTATGTCATCGACCGGATGTGCGAGCGGCCGTAGATTTGGTTGTAGACGGATGTGGTGCCATTTGCATGCGCGTCGTGTCCTCAGCGACAATGCGCAGAATACAGCGGGACCAGAATAACGAATGCGGAGGATCTTTAGGTACTTCTTTACTACCTTCATAAATGAGTTGATTGGTAAAACTTTGTTGAAGCGTCGCCTGGGAGCAAAGATAAATTAATGTTTTAGGTACTTATATTGGATCAGAACGATCGTGACTGTTGTACTTAGAAACGTATTTTTTGTCATTGTTTTGATTTAATATACCTACATTTAACTAAAAATATATTTTCTACACTATTCTAATGCAAGTACATTCTACACTATACTAGTGCAATGCAAGTTTAATTTCTACAATGTATCGCGAAAACCTACAAAAACGTTACACTATACTAATTTCTATTATTCAGCATATTGGGTCTCAAAGTTTCGACTTTCGAAGGTCCTGGATGGATTGCGACATTTACTGATACATATTATACCTATTGGCCTAAATTAAATAAACCGATAATTTAATATTCCTTGAAGTCGGTTAAAAATTAAATCTATATAAATAAAAATACACCACAGAATGTTTGTAAGTACAAACATCCAAACGATAAAATAAATCTTTCTTTTATGAGTTCGTTATTGTCAGGAGGTTTATTTTTAAAATTTATTAAATATATAGCATATTGCGCTAAGAAGTTTACCGGGTCAGTTAGTACACCTAATAAATGAATAATTAAATATATAATACGTACTTAATATATTTTATAAATTATATTCCAGTAGATATAGTTGTTGGTATTGTAAACGGAAGAGCCGAGAGTAATTTCCGTTAAGTGAAAAGATATTATGCCAGAGTGTTACTTCCTGTGATAATTTATGCTTCATAACTAAATATAACGTAGTAGGCAATGGTGAATTGGTCGATCCTGATAAGTATGATTTAGACGTGAATGATTAAAGAATGTTATCAGTATGATACGAAATGCTATCAATTCTGTTATCACTATCGGCCACGAACAAAGGTAAGTAAATTGAAGACTACCTACGTAAAATTATGGCAGGTTTTCGGTCTTCGAGTGGCTAGCTAAAGCATATCACGGTCATTTCTTCAAATCGAACACCAATGAGATAAAAATATGATGAGATAGGTACCTACATCAAGTTCTGTAATGTGTGCCATTGACAGGACACGAGGTTCATTAGTCTTTTACAAATCGAACGTAGCATGCGAGTGATTAATGTGATTATTGTTACTTTCTTTCTACATATTCTATGTAAATTATTGCGTATAACTTACCCAGTTGAAAAAGAAAATAACAGACGAACGAATATTAAACTCAGAGTGAGTTTCTCAATAACTTGTTTTAGATAATATATAGATTTATAACTAGGTGTATGTAATATATATCTATATAAATATTAATAATATTATAAAGCTGAAGAGTTTGTTTGTTTGTTTGTTTGCTTAAACGCGCTAATTGCAGGAACTACTGGTCCGATTTGAAAAGTTTTTTCAGTGTTAGATAGCCCATTTATCGAGGAAGGCTAAAGGCTATATCATCACACTATGACTAATAGGAACCGAGAAGCGCGGGCGAAGCCGGGGCGGGCCACTAGTAAGAAATAATAATAAGTATTCGTTCGTTTGTGATTGTCTTTTTCAACTGTTAGGTACAAAAACAGAAACGGATTTTGGGAAGTAACCAAAATTTGTAATATTTTAAAATATTGAGTTTATAACGTTGGCTCCTTTCCAGTAAATTTCAGTGCACAGGCAATAAAATTTATCGAAAGATGTAAGATTTTTAAAATTCAATCCCAGTTTTATACCTACCTGACTTGTAAGTCACAGAATTTCATTTTTGAATTGTGCAGTTACTACCACATCGAAAGTTTTACAAATTTATATTTTACCTATCGACAACGAACTGACCGGTGAGAGAAATAAGAAAAAACGTTACTAAAGATAATGGCTAGGTCATATGTAGGGCGCCGGCTGCGGCGGGGCCAAGTGTTGGCCTCAAATCCTGACCGGTTGCCATCTTTGGCAGCGACCGGTTTTCACAGCGCACACGTTCTTCATAACAGTTTACTCCCTACGATCGTGTTTCTTTTAGACACATTTAAACATTCGAATGACCGTTACGCCGTTATGTTATGAGTCACGAGTCTAGATTTTAAGATGGTCTCTACATAAATTATTAATAATTTCGAGTAAGAAGGCAGAGTTCGTATTAGCTTGAGATGATGGGTGTATCGGCAACCTTCCTCTTGGCGGAGGTGAGTCACTCGGAGTCGACATGCAGAGCGAGGACTGGCGACTGGCGACGGCGACGTCATTCTCTGTGAATCACTGCAGCGCGCCATGCCATACCATTATGCACATTTTGATGGCGCAGGTAACAGAATCGCCATTGTATGCCGTTCTCTATTGTGCGCCCAAACTTTGAGGTCCCCGTAACCGATTGTTAACGCCTTATTGTTACACGCTTCCAATGTGTAGGTTTATTATTTAGATTGGAATAATAACAAAGCCTATGCTGAACCCACATACCTACTGTAATCGAATTCACGTAGGGTCGATGACGTACGAATTCTTCAATGATGACTATCTTGTGTACCTAACTAATACCTACATGTACGATGAGTTTTGAGATGAACATCGATATTATCACTGTTGTAATTTTAATGAGCATTCACATTATGTAAGACAATTCGCATATTTAATTTGTTTGTGGTCAATATACGTGTAAAATTTAACAGGTAGTCCACTTAAAACTGTCCGTACTAAGTACCTACCTACTTGTTAAATAAAATTGGATCACAAAGGCAGAGAATATGTAATAATACTACCAAAGGTTAGTAGGTTAGCTAACCTACTTAACATTGTGAGTGTTTTAACTAGGTACAAAAACTATTTTGCCTTTTTAATAAATCGTTAATTGTGAAAGCTGCATTATGACAATGAAGGAAGGATTACCATTACGACACCTACTTATCTCTTTCTGGGTATCTTATTAGGCACGACTCAATGATAACACTGACGAATAAGGGAGAGTCGGTGTCAAATATAATTTTATAATGTGGATTATTTATAACAGTAGTAACACACGACCGTCCGATCCGTCGGACCGAATCCGCCGACCAAATCCGCGCGAGCGGACCGCATCGGACATGATTAATACTCGTAATAGTTCTGTCCGCCAGACTCCTCTTAAGACGGCCAGATTTGGTAGGTACGGAGCGTACCGAATCCACTGTCCGTTCCGTACCAAATCCGGACTTGTGTTAGGTACGACTTTATGGTTGATAGGTATAACATATTGAAACAATGACTGCCGACAATCGTTTTTGTTTTGGTATCAGTGATGAGGTGATAAGTGAGATAACTGGGCCAGTGGACTTCTAAAAAAAAGAAAGATGTCACTGGATAGGTCACCCACAACGTTAGCAACATTAATATTTTATTCTGTAACCGGGGTTAATAGTATATTCATCAATGATGGATAGCAAAATAATCTTACTCACAGATAAACGAAGTAGGTAGGTAGGTACCTAATTGGTATTATTTTCGAGCCCTTTTATTGCATTCTTATCACCAGTAATTTTTTTTTTACATATTACTTTTTGAATTATCAAGGTAATTCAAAAGTATTATGTACCATGTAGTAGGTACCTACATTATTTAAGTACGACAATAATAATACTCGTATTACGTAGGCACTAATACCTAGATTTTCTTTTGTTATATTCGGTAAACGACACACCCATAAATATTGTCGTACCTACCTGTATACCTAAGTAGTAATGAATAAAAGTTTCATTTTCACTTTGAGTAATTTTATCTCTTAACACAAATGAGTAATTCATATATTACGATAACAATGCCTAATTTTTGTGTAGGATAATAATTATTTATGTGCGTCTGTCTTAGAGTCTTAAACATATTTCAACAGAACGGTACTAGTAACGCCATCTGTTGCATTACCCAGTAATATAGCATCAAGACTTCAAGACCGGCTTTGTGTCCTACTTTAGCCGAAAAATCTACTTGAGTCCACGTGTTTTCTGCACAATCATGGGTTTAATGAATGACTTTTAGATAACCGTTGATTGTGCAAATTCAGTAGCTTCTAAAACATTGGATCAGTTGTCACATATGCGAATTATGGAGGTAGAGTCGCGTTTTTAATGAGTTAATAATAGGTACATAAGTAGGTAAGACAAGCAGTGCTAGGACATGTTTTGGATCGAGTTTTTTATTTGAGTTGAGTTGAGTTGTTGTTAGAAATTCTAAAGTTACGGCAAAAGTAGGTACGTATCGAAATTAAAAAGAAAACTATTAAGTTGGCTTTACAAGTTTGCGAGTAATAGTAGACCAAATGTATATTACTCTAAAAATTTTAAGAATTCCATCGAAAATATTTATTTTCGGCGAGATCGTATTCAGGAGATCTACCTACATGATAAAAAAGTAGTCGAGTCGACAAGTCGACATAGCCCACTGAATAACAAAACTGTGGTCAGGGCACATGGCTCGAAAAACCACGGCAGTTGAGGCAGATAAGTTGGCAGAAGGCACTCGCGCCTCCCCACAAGGTGGTCTGACTACCTGGTGAAGGTAGCGGGCAATCACTGGATGAGGGTAGCCCAGGGCCCTTTGTTGTGACAATCTTTGGCGGAGGTTTTTGTTTGGTGGACACCTTTCGGACTTTCGGCTGAAATAACTTCCTCATCTACCAGTATGCTGACAATCAGAGCTTCAAATATCGCTATAAAATCATAACGTTATCAACTACTTGCATGTGTACCGTTTTAGGAAACATAACGTTTTACAACTAAACGTTATAAATTTGCTCATCACAATAACGCTATGTCAGTTAACGCTATTTAGAAAATATCGATATACCTACCTTAATAATATTATTTATATTTACGAGGGATAGGCGGTGGTGTAGCGCGCTGGCAGCCTCTCTTAGCAATTATTACGATTTAATGTACCATAATTACAAAAAAAAAAAGGCGTAAAAATTCGTAAAAAAGGGTCCTAGAGATCTAGGTTTTTGCTTCACTTGTTAATATTATAATGATGTAGGTATATAAAGGCAAAAACAAGCAAACTCTTCAAATAAATGGTGCTTAATGTAGCCTAGCCCACAGATATCTGTATAAAAACTGGAGTCCCTACAACTTCTGATGTATTGGGATTGTGTTAAGAAATAAAGCTTCATACAAATGCTACAACTTAATAAATATGTTTTATTGTCTCTATACACATACATGTGATATAATTTCAAAGAATTATGTTTACTTTACAAGTACCTACATTCATCTGCTAGCGTAAATTATAACTCAAGGAAACATTTTCTGTAAATTATACGTAGGCGGACGATGTAGCAATTTACTAGAGTTTGGTATTTTTTCCACACTATTGATTTGCCATCAGTGACGTAAGTTCTCTTTTTGTAACAATTTTGTTTAGTTTGTTAAAAGTGTTATTTACAAAGATCGTTTAAAAAAAATCATTCAGATGTTCTGTTATCCGCACATTTCAGGTGTTTTTTTTTTAACAATAGGCATTAAGTAACTATTGAGGATTAAATTAATAATTAGGTACAGAAAACACTAATAACAGAGAGGTTGATCTCCTGGGACACCATGGTCTATCCTACAGCAGAAGCGCTGGCAGATTTGGTCGACTAATACCTACTGCGTATGTCTCTACTGCCTACGCTATTCGCGCGTATCGCGGTGTAACGAACAACTTTGAGTTACGGAATCTTTGTGCAAGTTTCTTAAAATTGTACCTACCAAATACTAGCTGCCATATTATAAAAATGATAATGTTATATTATGTAGATACTATATGTAGATATATTAATTATTATGTTATAGGTATGTAGATATATAAATTATTACGTTATATGCAGATATTAGGTACGTATCTACCTATACCACAAGGGTAGCAAAAGAACCCACTACATTTCTTACTCACGTGTTGAAATTGCCAAACACCAACCCGCATTGGAGCAACGTGGTGGAGTAAGCTCCAGACCTCCCTCCAAAAAGGGGAGAGACTCGTGCCCATTAGTGGACGTGTCTCTGGTGATTGCACGAAATGTGGCCGCGGGCAGAATCAAATTGCCTTTTTCTTTTATCTGTCAGGACGAGGTACTTAAACCCCGAACCTTTGTTAGACTTGTGCGGCGACATGTGTCCAACCCGTAGAGACCCCTTTCGGCAATTTTAATCTAATTTGTAATGGGTTGAATTCGGCAGGACCGCTTTCTGACTGCATTTATAGTTGATACGAGCTCAAACAGGACCCGCAGAATTCAAGGGAATATTGTAATGAAAATTGATAAACTTAATTAACTAGGGTACTAGCTAGTTGAACTATTTGGCTATTTATATGTATGGAAAAGACTATTATCTAGATTTATGCAAGTCGATCGATGCGACGGCTTAACGTGTCCTCCGAAGCACAGAAACGCGCATTTTAATTTGCCCCTAGCGGTCACCCATCACACACCCGACCGCGCCCGTATCGCTTTAACCGAGTAGATCGCTTCCGATCTATACCAGCCGCGGGGCCATGCGCGCTTGTGTGTGTGTTGGCTACAACACTATGCTTGTTTGAAGCTTTCATAACAAAAAAAGGTACCTACCCATGTGATTTTCACAGTAATTACTAATTACCATTGCTAGCCTGTATTTTTTCCAAAGTAGCTTTCATACCACAGCACAAACCGTACAGTCAATTAACTAAAATGAGCCCAGGTATCGTTTTTCTTAGATGCACTTACCTTAAAGAGATACTGGTTAAGAATCCTTAGGGCGTAGATAGCAGACTCGCGGGTATTGCGGCAGGATAGTCCGGCCTATCCTACCTAAGTCGGGGGCGATCATGGACCCCCCGTCACACCCAAATATGTATATTGCAATACTTTATTTGGAAAATGGTACGATGGGAAACAAAAAAAAAGTACTCCCAGAAGCTGGTATAACGATATCTGGATTATGAGAATATGGGAAACAAAAAAAATACTTTTTTTAAATTTGGTACCATTTGCACCAGGTGCTACGCGCAGGTGCACTATACCATCGTTTAGTGATGGTATAGTGCACCTGACAATTGATTCATCTAGAAATTAAAACAGGAATTTTAAAAAGTAACTACGAAAGGAGCTTTGGGCATTTTGCCAGAGTATGGTATTGATGGCAGTCTGCTCCGTGCTATACAGTCCACGTATGTGGACTGTCAAGCATGTGTGCGGGTAGATGGTGACATGTCACTCTGGTTTGATGTTAACATCGGTGTCAGACAGGGTTGCGTGCTTTCGTCTAGGCTGTTTATCATATACGAGTATCTGGACAAATGCCTTCAGTGGGTGAAGTTGATGGATGTGGGAGTGCGTATGGGTGACTTAGTGGTGAACTGTCTGCTTTACGCAAATGATGCGGTAATTGTTAGCTCTACACCATCTGGGCTACAAGCACTAGTCACAGTCATGAGGATGTATGGAGTAAGGCTTACGATTGAATGTGAATAAAACTAAAGTATAAGTATTTGAAAGAGATGAACAGAGAACAAATGCAAGGGGTAGTAGTAGATGATGCAGTGTTAGTACAGGTGGATGAAATTGTATATCTTGGATGTGCTTTTAGCAAGGATGGTAGGTACACCACTGACATAGAAAGAAGAGTGCTTGCTGGGAATAGCTTGAATGGAGCGTTGGGTAAGCTGCTAGAATCAAAACATCTCAGCCAGCGGGCTCGACTAGCTGTACATAACGCTGTACTTACTTCAACGCTTTTATATGGAAGCGAGAGCTGGGCATGCAGGAAAGAGCATGAAAGTAAGTTAAACGCGATCGAGTTGAGATCTTTGCACAAGATCTGCGGTGCATCACTCACCGACCGCGTTTGTAATGAAGATGTAAGAAAGAGGTTTTGTGTGAATGATAGTATCGGTGTAAAAATGAAAAAAAGGCATGCTCCGATGGTTCGGGCATATAGAAAGAATTTCGAATGAGCGAATGACTAAATAGATATACAATGCGAATGTAGATGGTTGCAGAGGCCCAGGAAGACCAAGACTGACCTACCGTGACCAACCAAATAGGTCGAGTTCTGTCTGATGGTGGGGTCAAAAGTCTAAGGAATCGGCGTGCATGTATGAAGAGAATGATGAAGGTAGACGAGGCACGAGAGGTATGTCAGGACCGGGCTATCTGGCGCTTCACACTCTCTGCCTACCCCGTTAGGGACCTGGCGTGAAGATACATACATAATAATTCTTTGTTTTTTTCATTAATTATTAATTACATATTATTTCTATTTGTCATTCTTTACCTCTGTCTTTTAAAAGTTCTACCAGCCGTTTTCGGGGTTTTAAGATTCGGGTAACAGAAATTCGAGATTTCAATAAGTTATCGACGAGAAGGAATCTACTAATCATATTACAATAACACCAAAATATTTTGATGATGCATAATTGTATTTGAGCTTAAATAGGTACAATCCTTACTATCTGATAACATAAGATAGCAAGACTATAGAAGGTATATATGTAGAGTAATTTTTTACAATGTTTCCACGTTTCCACATCAAATATTAAAATATATCGCTTTGCAACCAAAAATTGCCTGTTAATCTATACTTATAATAAAACTGTAGAAGTGTGAATTCTGTACATTGAAAATATTGAAAAAATAAATACCAGGGGATGTTACTAGATCGATACCGAACACAAATATGTGATTAGAAAAATTTTTGTTTCTCTGTCTGTCTGTTTGTTCAAGCATCACACAAAATCTACCGGTCCGATTACGATGAAACTTGATATAACTATATTTTAACCTTTGGCGCACAACACTGGGTACTTTTTATCCCGCAAAAATGTATGTTTGTCTGTGTGTTTGTGCACGCTTATTTCAGAAACGGCTTACCCGATATGCGGTTTTCACCAATATATTGTGGTAAATTTACTTAACATTTAGTGTTTGTTTCATGTCAATCGGTTCAGAAATAAAAAAGTTATGTCAATTTAAAGAATCATATCGAATCATATTTTTAGACTATTCTGCATCTATCGTCTATCTTTTTTAGGGTTCCGTAACTAAAAGATAAAAACGGACCCTATTTCTAATTCTCCGCTGTCTGTCTGCTGTCCGTCCGTCCGTCTGTCTTTCACCAGGCTGTATCTCATAAACAATGATAGCTAAAGAGCTAAAATTATGTATTTCTGTTACCGCTTTAACGACAAAATTAAATACTAAAAATAAGAAAATGAAAGTATAAAGGGGTCCAAGGGAGCATACAATAAACGTGTTTTTTTTCGTATATTTTCTACTCGATATTAACAACGGTAGCAAGTATACGCCTAAAATTTTCACAGAATATAAAGTTGCATATTACCTTTCTTAATATATCCATACTGTCTATACTAAGATTATAAATGTGAAAGTGTGTTTGTTTGTCCGTCTTTCACGTCAAAACGGAGCAACGGATTGGTGTAATTTTCTATGTAGAGAAACTTGAAAAGGTGCAGAGTGACATAGGCAACTTTTTGTCTTCTTATATTTCCCACCCCCCTAAAATAGGAGGTGGAAATTTAAATGGAGCATTCCACAATTTGCAAGGTATAAAGTTAAAATTTGGTACGCGAACTCTTTGAACCTAACAAACAATACGTTCTATTTTTTTTTTAGAAATCTGACCCCATTCCCTTATAAGAGGGAGTGAAAATTATATTGGGATTTCCGCAGTGTTCAAGGTGGAAAGTCAAAAATTAGTATGCGGACCCGTTGTTACTAAAAAAAACAGCATTTATGTATTTTTTTTTATATCTGCCTACCTCCCTAAAATCGCGGTTGGAGGTTTGTAGGAGCATTCCACAATTTTCAAGGCAAAAAATTAAAACTTGGTATGCTGACTCTTTGAAATGTAACGTAACTTCACGCCTGTAATCCCGAAGGGGTTGGTAGAAGTAAAGGCAATCATAATGCTTGCAAACACCGACTATTTGCCGGTTACGTTTGGACCCATGTAACAGGTGGCGAGCCTGTTGACATCTCCGGGCACATTACCAAACTTCGAGGTACTGAGAAATTTCCATTAAATGGAAAAGTCCCAATAGAACCAGAGATAAAGGACTGCCAAAAATTGGTATGCAGACTATTTGTCACTAACAAAAACAAGATAAAGTTTAAAAAGTTTAGACAGAATTTTCTCATTTTTAGACTATATGAAAATAGTTAGGTATACTGAAAGGTTTTGGATAACAATTGGAACTTGATTGGGACATTTCCGCGGGATCGTAAAATTTGAATTATTTATAAAACGAAATCCACGTGGGCGAAGCCGCGGGCAACAGCTAGTCTTATATAAAAATGAATGATATACTTAGGTAATAAGTAAATCTTTAATCAGATCAGTTACCGAAATAAAAGTTGAGGTGAACGAAGTCACCGTTCAAACCTATTGATTGTGATTTGACTTCAATTGACACTTTTTAAAAAAAAAAATACATGATTGACTTACCTTTTCGTATAAGTAAGCTCGTCACTCTCCGAAGAGCTTCCCTCGGCGATTTCTGGAAAAACTTAGGCGTCAGGTTTGGTGGCAAGGTTAGTGGTTTTCGTGCTCCAGATCCTTCCCATGGTGGAGAATGTTCGGAGGCCATTTTTGAAGATGCTGTTATTCTGTCAAGATGCTCGATCGATGCTGGCCTGTTGGAGAATAAAACAATAATTTGTGCTGTTGGGGATTTTTTTTTGCCCGGTCGGTGTCTTCCATTCCTTTGGTGGCTCAAAGGAATGGAAGATAGGAGACGAGATAAGATTTGTTTTGAATAGCCAATCAGATTTCTTTATATTCACATCTTCTCTCCGCTAAGTTTCGATAGAAATGGATCAAGCGGAATGGAGACGAGATGCCTCATTTTTCTACTGAAGAGCAGCGAGCAGCGAGCGAGCAAGCGGCGCACGGCGGGACAGAGCAAAGATGTGCGAGGCCAGGCAGCAGAAAGCACTGCGCTCGCACGATCCTTTCCAAACTTATTCTAGTTCTGACAGATTTTTAAAACCTTAAACCTCAAACCATTGAAATAGTGCAGTATATTTGCCATTACATGAGACATTCTTAATATGGTTTCTTATTCAGAATCTAATCTTCAGAATTGCGTCGTTAGTTTAGATATTGAAGAATTAATCGTTTCTTTAACATCTAATTCCTTTTCCTCAATTAAATTAAGATATAACTTTAGATAGATTGATTGATTTCGATGCTATGACCATTGCGGAGCGGAGAGTAAGCTGTGAGTGCTCGCTCGAGCTGTTAGGAGATGTAATATGTCCTCGCCGCTGCGCTTTTATTGAAATAACCTGCCAACTTACCAACTCATCTCCTCTCCTCTCCGCTTAGGTGGAAACCGGAGTTTTATGGCCTAATTACATAAAACATTCAACATTTTTTTTTCATTGAATTGATCTAATCATGCTCTAACAATACTAGATTTCATTTAAAATGTGTCGGGGAGTGGCTCATGTAACACTTAAATTATCTAAATGTAATTTTGTTACTATGTTTGAGATTACTATATTTTACGAATTTTGCCCTGTTCAAAAAGCCAATCAAGTCCGGCTAAAGCCGGAAAGATGGCGACCCTAGGTCCGGTATTTATAAAGTTCTAATACGAATTAAGATATCATTCTAACAGGTAAATATTTATGTAAATATATGTCTGTAGTATACCTGTGCCGTTGCCGAGGATACCACCCTCGAGGTGGGCCCCCGAGCCTCAAGAGATCAGCACCAGTGCACACTCCCGACGCTCCCATTATGGACCCTCGACCATATCCTCCTAATGTCACACTGCTTCCTATGGAAAATACAAATACCTATATTTTATTTTTACAAACTAATGAATAAGGAAGGTAAAACGGCCTACACACGAACCTAAAATCAGTAGCGATATCGGGGCACTAGTGGGGACGACCCTAGATCGTACCATAAATCGCCTCGTGTATAGGCAAATCGTAACAAGAATTATATCGCATTCAGCGAGCTCACTATTTACCCACGATCATCCCCACCACCACTGTCCCTATATCGCCTCTGATTTAAGTGTCGTGCGTGTGTAAGCCGTTAAAATCCGTTTTTTCAGGTGGTATAACTCTAGGGATACTTGCTGCTAGAGAGTGAGTTACTTAATTGAAAATGGCGGGTTATTAGGAATAGCTAGATCATGTTACACTGTTTTGAATCTTTTCAATAACTAGGTATATACGAAAAAAAAACAGGCAAAATAGCTTCAAAATAGTCATAGGTATGTGGTTACAGAATTTATATAATCCACCTAAATGTGTTTAGTAGTTTAGTTTTATATTATTAATTGAATGAGTTTAATTGGGTTTGTCCTTTCGATTACGGTTAACCTGATATAGAAATTTGTCATGGTTTGATACACAATCCCACCTCGCCACCTGTTACATGGACCAAAACGTAACCGGCGAATCGTGGGTGTTTGCATGTATGCTTGAATGCATTTTTTTACCTCTGCGTACCTCTTCGGAGATGTCAGGCGTGAAGTTAGGTACCTACGTATAATATCTATGTATTTATGTACTTACTGATGTCATTCCCAAGTTAATACGAGTACGAAAATTTCGGATAAACCGTCTTCTGTTTTTCTCGCATAAAACAACCCGAATCACGTCAATACCGCGAAATATAATCCTAAAAAGTACGTAGGCACGTGGAATGCCATTCATACGGTTTGTAAATAAGCTCATCGGTTATATGTGTGTTACCGTCGAAAAAGATACCTATGTCTGAATGAAGATTTTAAATACTGAATAACGGAGCTCATCTATTTTACGTGCTGATGAAAATTACGTAGATAATATTAGTCTGTGGGATTTTTTTTAACATCTTAAAAATGTCTCCTCTTTCTGCCTATACATATTTGATAGAGAAAGTTGGTAGGTTAAAAAGAATCGGAAAAAAATGTTCGTATAAAAACTTAAGGGATATGACTGTAGTTAGTTACAAACCTATGGATTGTATGGAGTTCATGGTATTGTTTCTTGGGGGGCCCGTGGAGTTCCTCGGCGGGGTTCGCGGCACGTCGCAGCCTCGCGCGAACACGGGCGTCTCGGGTAGACTGGCCGACGTCTGCAAGGGGCCTCGCACGTTGCCGGTTGCTTCACGGTTTTGTCTCTGCAAAGTCCGCCGTCGGGCTCCACTGGCGTTTATATCTGTAAGTAAAGTTAAATATTTTAAGGATTCCTTACTTCAAAAGAAAAAGCGGAACCCCTCATTCGCTACTGCTGGAGTGTTCGATCCCCAGATCGAGGAATAAAGGTATCTACCTAATCGGGTTTTTCATTTTTCGGAAGTTTCATAGTCTGAGGATGGCCTCAGAGTTTGGTAATGTGCTGTCAATTGATAGGCTCGCCACCTATTACAATGTGACAAAATGTAATCGGCGCGGCGAATCTTTGGTTTTTGCATGCGTAGGCAAGCCCCCACGAGATGCACTGATGAGTTGGTGAAGGTCGCGGGCAATCGTTGGATGAGGGCGGCCCAGTACGGTTCGTTGTGGCAATTTTTGGGGGAGGCCTTTGTCCAAACGTCTTTTGGCTGAAATTATGATGATGATAAGAGGAGGGGTCATAGGCGGTCTCAAATACAGATTGGGAGAGGGGAGAAGAGGTTCATGACTAGCCTAAGTGTCATTTCGACATTTTATTGTATGAATTTGAACCATCTTGTAAGGTTTGACATAAACGATCTAAAATTATCCCGCCTATATTAACGCCTGGCAATATCGACATAAAACTAGAGATTTGAAAGTAAATGCGCTGCCACACCTGAGGCCTAACTTTACTAAAAATGACGGGTCCATACAATTATTACCGTATCTGCCATTCAGAGACAGATAGATAGATAGTCACGCACGGTATAGAGGATAGATAAGGTTGGAATGATAATGCGCCGCGATGTATGCCGTGCCGAGTTGTAGAATCATTACAAAGTCCTTAATCGCTTAGAGTCTTCTCTCGGAGTTTAGTAACAAGCCCTTGGTAGGATCAATGGGTAAAAACAAAGATATGGTATTAGATAGTATCAAGGTTTAAGGACGGATTAGATTGTAAAGATGGAACGTACGTATAGTGGATGGATGCCTTTTATTGCAAATAGGCCTCCAAGTTAGTTGCCGCTACGCTGAACTGGCCAGATTTAAACTGTAATTCTATTAACATATCCGTCAACAAGAGCACTCGGATGTCGAGTATTCTCGAATATTTATAATATATATAGGTATACTTACACCCATATTCTAAGATGTTACTCGAAACATTCCTTGACGCACACTCAGCAGAGGACACTTTATGAGGACGCCTCGAAATCCATAATCTTAATTGTATTTTGACAGTAACTCATGTGTCGTATAGATCATTCATAAAGACTTAAAAATCAATTTTTAGGGTTCCGTAGTAAACAAGGAACCCGTATAGTTTCTCCATGTCCGTCTGTCTATCTGTCTGTCTGTCTGTCCGTCCGCGGTTTAGCGCAAAAACTATTAGTACTAGAGACTTGAAATTTGGCATCTTTATTACGCCGACAAAGTGGTAGAATAAAAACATGACATTTTTTTTTATTTAGGGTATTTCCCCTACATGTAACGCACGGATATTATTTTATTTTTCGTTTTTTATATATTGTGGAATTTCGTTGGATAGGGATTTTAAAAATGGTAGGGGTCTGCAAATATAACTTTTCGATTTAGTTAACAGTTTGTGACTTATTAAGCTTTAAAGTGCAAATTTTCTTTAGAATCAAGTGCCCCCCTCCCTCTACCAACTAAACGGTTGTAGTTAGATATTCAAACGTTACGGCAATAGTAGCTACATATAACGAAATTAAAAGGAAAACTATCATGCTTAAGTTGGCTTTACAAGTTTGCGAGTAATACGACCAAATTTATTTTATTCGAAAATTTTGAAAAACTCCATAGAAAATATTTATTATTTTTTTCATTACATTAATCAAACCTAAAAACTACGGAACCCTACACTGCGCGTGGCCCGACACACACTTGACCGGTTTTTATAGAGAAATTTGGTATTTAGAAGCGCGCATGGCTCCGCGGATAATGTAGATCGTAAGCGATCTACTCGGTTAAGCATTACAGGCGCGGTCGGGGACCGCTAGTGGCAAATTAAAATGCGCATTTTCGTGCTTCGGAGGGCACGTTAAACCGTCGGTCCCGGTTGCTATCGATAGATAACAGTCGTTAACCTTGTCGGAGGCCCTATGGGCGGTTTGAAAACACCCGACAGCGGGTTGGCCACTAACCCGTATCTCCACCAATCCCCATTGGAGCAGAATGGTGGAGTAAGCTCCAGGCCTCACCCTTCCAAAAAAACGGGGAGAGACTCGTGCCCAGTAGTGGGACGTATAATGGGTTGCCATTATTGTGGTATTTAATTATATTTCCAGACAGTTCCGACACGAAAAACTTATTGAGCGCAAGAATATGGCGTTAATGTAAATACTCCTCGAAACTTCAAGGTACGGTTAACGAAACAACAAGGTTACCTTGGAGTTTGAAAATTGGTTTTTACCTCAAACGGAGGCAGAATGTCGAGTTGACGTTATTAGTTACAACTAAGAATACCAATTCCATTGAGTGAGGTTGAGTTATGGTCGAGGTTACGACTTAGAATATGGGTGTTAGATATTATTTCGAAATTGAAATCGACTTTATTTGATATAGCCTTAATACATGCCAAAAAAGGCAACACGTAGGTACAATAAAATAGTGTTTGAATTTGGGAGAGTTCCATCAAATATTTGCACACAGGGCGGTAACGGAATAGTTAAGCCACTGAAGATATGACGTTTATACTGATACATATACGTATCCCCTATGTTACATACGGTACATACCAAGTAGATTTTCAAGCCGTGCTTAGCATGATATCATGCGTTTGAGATTTGAATAGGGAGCATACTAATTTTCATCCTTTGTTTAAGGATGATACTCATCAGAAATTATCACCTGTAGGTAATGTTCTTCTGTCCGTTGAACCACTTTTAAAGTTAGTGCTACTTCTTCTATTTTTGTTATAACTGGTTTCCATTGAACGCGTTTTGAGACTGTTGGTGGTATCGCGATGAGGTGGTACTGCAGGAGGTTCTGAAGGCCTAAAACACAAAAATTATAAATAAAAAGAAATATAACAGCTGACTTCAGTAATAATATTTTTTAAAAAAGGGACCGTCCATTAAGGTTGGTAGGGGACTCGCTGAGCGTGACAAAATGTGACAAAGGGCACGGGGGGTCTACGGCAACGTGACGTTCGCAGTTCATTAAAATATTTTAAATTAATAATAGTCAGAAAAAAATAAATTTTTTATATTCTGGGCGGAGGGGGAGGGGTGGATCTTAGTTTTTGTGACGTAATATTTTTAGGCGGGTCGCAGGTAGTGTCACAATAGGGGGAGAGGGATCAGACAAGGCTTATTTTAGCGCGACGTGTTTTATGGACGTCCCCAAAATGTAAATTATGGTCTTATCGATTCAATCAAACAATTCTTACGTAAACTTTTAGGGAATTGAATATTATTCTATAGATACCTTCTTCTCGATTCCATAGTTGGTGTCGGTATAGTATCTGCCTTTTTCAACTGTCGTTTTTCTGTTGGCTGCATTATTTCGGAATATTCATCTTCAACTTCTTGAACAGGCGAAGGTGGTAATGGAGGGAAATTTGGCGATTCTGGTGTTTGTGGTAATGGACCCATTTCATGACCTAAGTTCGGGGACGGCGGCAACGCATTATGTCTGTACGAATGTTCAACTATTTGTACGTTTAACGGGAAGTCGCCTCCGCTAGATACTGCGGAATCTGAAGAAGACGGTTGCCGCATTAAGCTCACAGGAACATCTTTAGCACTTGTAGACTTATGCATGCTATTAGATCTCCGACCCGAAGAACGGTCACGACGTTCTATGGACCTTTGGTTTTGAATCTCATTGTGACTCGATGACTTTTGTATGTCGTGCCTTTTCTGTTTCTCCCTAGAACTATAACGGAAATTGTTATCTAATATATCTTTAGATATTTCATCACAGTATTCATCCTTATGGATATTCCAGTCTTTAGGTATGTATGGGGTAAAATGTTTTTGGTCCCGACCTTGACTTAATATAGCGCTAATGTTATTTTCAATTTTACGTAGAGGTGAAGTTTCACCACTAGAGCCTGGGTCTCCACTTTCCTGATCTTCTTCCTCTTCCACTGTAGTGATAAGGGCTTGTCGACTCGAACTATTATTTTCACCCTCGACACCGAGGCTCGGCAGCGATATCACTCGAACCATATTAGGAGGCACTGTTGTTAACTCGTTAACAGTCTCATTACATTCTGTATGCGATGTCTCTTCTATCTTACCCTCTTTTATTAATGACTGTATATTATCAAATGTAGAAGAATATTTTTTAAAGTCTGTAAACCTATTTTGCGGGGAAAGTTTGTCCCGTATTGCACTACTTTTCGGTGTTATCGAATTTTTGTCATTAGATTTTCTACTTTTAGGACTGTGACCAAAAAAGTCTGGATTAATATATCGATCTTGACCATTATTAAGGTCCAAACTAAGTCTCGACTTCGGAGACGTCATTTCTTTACTTAGTCTCGAATTTGGCGTACACAAATCTATACTATATCTAGAATTAGGTGTGTTGAGTTCACGACTTAATCTCGAATTCAAATCTACACTATATCGAGATTGTGGTAAACTCATATCCGAACTGGGCCTTGAATTATAGGAACCAACTGATCCGGAACCACTTATCGATATACTTGAACCGTCAATAGATTTATCTGAGCTTCTGTTTAAGCTGCGACTTTGAAGTAAATTGCTTGTATTGGAAATTTTATTGTTCGTGTTTTTGTTGAAGCTCGGTAATTGTTTACGGTTTTTGCCTTTCCTGATGACGTAAGTGCCACAAGCGAGATCTTGAGCACGTCGGTTATCCGGTTCGGCATCAGATGATGGAGAAGCTAAGGGCTCGCACTGTGAGAGTGGTGGAGGTGGAGGCCAGTACTCTTCTCCCCATTCATCATCCACTCGTTGAGGTATAGAACTTGTGCTAGAATGTGACTGATCACCAGACTTTCTTCTTCGTCTCCCTATAACCTGCAATTGAAACATTAAACTTTAATATAGATAAACGAAAATCTCTGACTTATTACAGGGCAAACAGAGAAACGACTAGTAACAAGTACCTATCAGATAACTGTACACACGTCTTTCTTGCTTCATTATTCAAGCATATATATGCTTGAATTATGAAGCGTCGTTTTGACATATATATCAATAATATATATGTCAAAACGACTCACTAGATACGCTTTCTCCCATTTGATATGTTGTAAAGCTATTGCCATCTCTGAGCACATTACCAAACTCCGAAGACGGCACTCTAAAAATCCCAAAGCACTTACTTCTCGACTCGTGAATCGATTATTCGACCCCAGCGTAGCAGTAGTGACCTGTTATCATTAGGCTGTTACTACTGATTTACACACATAAATAATGGAGTTTGATTGTACCTTTGTACTTCCCGGTGTGAGAAGAGGATCATCGCCATCGAGAGACACTTCCCAAGCTATGGAATTGCGCTTCGAAGGCGTAGTAACGGCTGGTGGCGGCGGCGGGAACGATTCTTCGAGCGAATCGTCCGAGAAATGCTCGTCGTCGTTGCTTTTACTCGATTCTCTAATCTTACAGCCATCCATGATGTCCTCCGAAGATCCTCTACACACTTCTCTATGTCTCTCCATAGAACCGGCGAGAGTCCGCGGGGGTATTTTGCTTCTTGGCGATAACATCTCTCCGTCGGACCTGCTATCGCGCTTCATGCTATTCTTTCTCTCCGAACCCTTGGTGTTGGATGGTGATATTTTCTGGATACTGTACGTCGGTGAGTGAGATTGCCTATTGTATTGAATGTTCGGACCTGGATAAATAGTAACGGGGTGTTCATTGTACGGTTTATCACTAAATTCGCTAGAGAATCCCATGAAAGGGAATGCTGGTGGATTTTCAATACTTGGTGATTTCTTCTGGTTGGTAGGGGGCGGGCACTGGCGCGGGGGGAGCCAGGCGGGGACGTCGGGCTGCAGCGGGCGCGCGCCGTGTTGCAGGGAGGAAAACTTGTAAGGAGGTAGTGGCGGTTGCTGAAGTTGAAAACCGTTTGTTTCGTTATCCTTCTCCCAACCATATGGACGCTGGTGCCTTGTTTTCGGCTGAAATAATGAAAACAATGAATGTATTTTTATAGATTATAACCGTTCTGTTATTATTGCCTGATACCTAATTTGTTTCACATTTCAATTATTCTAATCAAGTAGGTTCTATTTTTAACAGAGTTCAAAAAACGAGAAGGTTCTCAATTCGGCCGGTATATTTTTATTTTTTTCTAAATTCCGTTTGATAAATAAATCATGCATACTTTGTACGGGACTAAGTAAGTATAGCGTTTAGAACCCGTTACAATAACAAGTATAATAATGGCAACCCATTATACGTCCCACTGCTGGGCACGAGTCTCTCCCCTTTTTGGGGGGAGGCCTGGAGCTTACTCCACCACGCTGCTCCAATGCGGATTGGTGGAGATACGGGTTAGTGACCAACCCGCTGTCAGATGTTTTTCAAACCGCTCATAAGGCCTCCGACAAGGTTTAACGACTGCTATCTATCGATAGCAACCGGGACCGACGGCTTAACGTGCATTCCGAAGCACTGAAACGCGCATTTAATTTGCCACTAGCGGTCACCCATCACTCTACCCGACCGCGCCCGTAGTTCTTAACCGAGTAGATCGCTTACGATCTACACCAGCCGCTGGGCGATTCGCGCTTCGTGTTATTTTCGTATTAATTACAAGTAAGGATAAATAGAATTTAACATCTTTGAATAACAACATCGCACATGTTGACCATTCTCGTCATTATTGACCATTACATAAACAAACATGTTCTCCTTGTTCCTTGTACAAAAAAACACATCGAAAGTCTTTTTGCTAGGTGATAAATAAACGGTGAAATTCAAGTTCTTTGGGGCCTAAAAGCCTGAATCTTCACCGATCGAGCAAATAAGTTACTGGTGCGTAGAGTTTCAGTGTAGAAGTTCAGGGTGTAGGCACCACCGAATTACCTTAACTATCTATCTGACGCCAAATGGTACTGTTCAACACTATCGTGTTCCGGTTAGATGGTAATGTATGGCCCCGTAATAACTATCACAGGGACATAACAACTTAGGTCTCATGGGTGCATCTGCATTTTGACCTTTGGTTTTTTGTGTAGATGTCTATAGGCTAAAGTCTAAAATACCACTATTTCAAGAAAAAAAAACAGATAAAAGTTTTAAGAAACCAATTTGATTGACTGAAATCGATTCAGGATTATCAGGTTCCGTCCGGCACATTTCAACTCTAAATGTGTTAGGCAATACTTACAAAGGTAGTTTGAGTAGCAGTAGTGATTCCATTGACACTAATGATGGAGTCCAGTCTTTCTTCTGCTTCACGCTGATCACCTGATATGGCGCGTTTTGCGGAGTTCGCTGGTGATACTCTGAAATTTTGAGTGTTATCATTTTACAATTTAAAAACTTTAGTAGAATATTTGTAAAAAAAAAAAGGTGTATGGAATTATTGTTTATATGTAGATACTTTATTGCAATGGTTGGAATAGATTGCGTTATCTGAATTTAGGAAACCTGGGTAGACTCTTATGGGTAATATATCATTTGATGCTAGGATCAAAATACACCCAGATTTTTTTAATGATTGATATGTTTTTGCAAAGTTTTCGGCTTCGAGTTAGCTTAATGACTCCGGACTCCGGAGCATGCGTAATTAAGAAATTATTATCTTATCTTTAAACAGACATATTTCTAGCAATTTTGATATCAATCATCACTAATCAATTTTGAAGTCGATATTTAATTTACCATTTGTTTTCATTATTTTTCACAATTATTGGCAAATTTTAAGTCCATTTTTTTAAATCGCTTTTTTCGTTATAAATATCAAAATAAAAAAAAACTGAATGTTATTGATTCACAACGCCAAAGATAAATTGGTAGTTAACTGACATGTGTGAAATTATAATAATAATAGATAATATATGTATGTAAAAATATACAAAATATGTAAAAAGCTAAATAAATGAGAATAATAATAAAGATAAAGTTTTTTATTCCTTAGACAGCAGTACAAAAAATAGTTAACATTTTTCTTTTACAATATTCATCATTTGTTTCAAATGTATGTAAAGTACGTCCTAATTAAACAATAAATTATTTTCTAAGCAATTTTAAAGTATCTACTCATCTCTTTATCACTATAAGTATACATTATATATTTTAACTTTTAACTTTGATTAGTTAATTTATTTTTTTTTTTTGAAGGGTATAACCCTTCATACTGCAAGACTACCTACTGTCTACTGCCCCCGCGCTGACATGGCGCCTTGGGGAGGGTTTGATTGTCAGTTTTTCATTTTTTTTTTCCTTTCATTATTTTAACTTCCTATGTTTCGTCTGTTGCTTGCTAGGTACTGTTATTTTCTGACTAGTTACCGGCTGTTCATTGCTATTGTTTTTTTTTTGTAAAAGTGTTAGTTAAGGAGTTTGATCGTCCTCTGATTACATAAAAGGCATTTGTGTATATAGTTTGTTGTTTTTTTCGTTGAGTCAACACACACAAAAGATTGACTGGTCGATAATGCCCTCTTGCATTAAGTCCGCCTTATGTGGTTTTTATATGTGTGCATAGAAGTTAAATAACTGTAACATACTTAGGTAACAAAGTAGAAATAATCCTCTGTGCTTCCTCGGGCGGCGGTGGTGAGTGCGGCGACGGCGGGTCCGGCGGCGACGGTTCCTCGCGCTCCTCCGTCGGTCGGAAACCCAGTGCGAATTTCGCTCTGAAAATTACAACCATTTTATTATAATAAGTAGTATAGCAACCAACTTGGCAACGCACGCGTGCAATGGAAGTACTTACTAACGGGGTGTCTTGCGTGAGCGACGAATAAGATGCGACACGAGGGCGCAAACGTGAAAAACGCAGCTACACGTGACACTACGAACTACAAGCAAAATTGCACTATGCCTACTTCTTCATGGTTCGAGAAATAATGACCTAAATCACGTAGGACATTTGTCGCGTGTAGCATCGCGTCGCGTACTATTCGTTGCTCAAGCAGGATAACGCGTAATTTTATGGTATCCTTCAATTTATTTTTCTTTAATTAAGGGTCATAGCTCAGTACAACCACCCGGCAGCCGACCAGCATCGCCTCGTTTTACGGCGTCCATTCGTAATCGACGGGTGGGCCAAGGGTGAACGACGCGTTGTTACTTGAGAACCGCGAATAGCGCGCGGTCCACTTGGCAACAGCGCGTTGGTAATGCAAAGTCAACGCAAGGCAAGCTAGTGGTCACCAAGTGGACCACTCGCCGTACGCGCGTTGAAAAACTGACAATCAAACCCTCCCCAAGGCGCCATGTCAGCGCGGGGGCAGTAGACAGTAGGTAGTCTTGCAGTTTGAAGGGTTATACCCTTCAAAAAAAATAAAAATTAAATTAAATAATCAAAGTCTATCGATTGTCTACCGATAAATGGCAGTGTTCACCACAGATCAGCCCTATCGTGTTCCGGTAAGATGGCAATGGATGGCCCCGTAATAGCTATCAGAGAGGCAATCAGTGAAGACAAGCGAGTGCAACTGTCTGGTAACGTTCTTTGGTCTATTAATCGGCTCTATTTATATAATTTTCATTGAGATAAAAATGTTATAATAGACTACGGCGGCCACATTCCTAATATAACAACAAAGATCTTTTACTTACTTTACTTTTTTACTTTTACTGTTGGTAGAGCTCCAGTGACGGCCCTCGCGGGCGTAGGCACCACCGCATTACCTAATATACTTGACGCTAAATGGTAGTGTTCGTCCTATCGTGTTCCGGTCAGGTGGTAAATAATGTACGGCCCTGTAATTTCCGGCACAGAGGCATAACACCTTAGGCCTCAGGAGTGGTAATCTGCATTTTGACTTTGGTCTTTTACCACTTCCATCACATAAAAAAAAGTAAGATAAGCGTCTATAGAACCGTGCACTTTATTATATTTTAGGTGCCATCAAAGAACACAAAATTCAAATATGTTTCGTCTGTAAATTCGCACTAGTGTTATGTGGTTTATACATTTCTAAACAGACCTAGCACTGAGCGCTGTTTGAATTTGTATGATGAGGCAACTCATTTCCCGCCCGCAATTAGTCTACATCAAGCGAGTGTAACTGTCTGATAGCGTTCTTACGTACTCATTTAGGGTTCAAGTCGGCTTTATTTTATGTTAATTGTAGGAACAAATATACATAGTTATTTAATTTTATTATTAGTGTTAAGTTAAATTTATTCTTGTTCAAATTTCTATTGCGAAATTTTGACGACCAGTTGGTCCAACGGCGTGGGAAGAGCGCCTGATCCGAGGGTCGCGGGTTCGAACACGATAGTGCTGAACACTAACATTTAGCGGCAAGTAAATAAGGTAATGCGGTGGTGCCTACGCCCGCGAGCTTCGTCACTGGAGCTCTACCACCAGAGTTTTCGATACGAGAACTCTACCTCTAGATTTACTGTATGATTCCATAAGTTCTGGCACTGAGGAAAATATTTAAGCTCCAGGAGTGTTATTTAGACTTATAACATTGCTAGTTATAACATAATGCTAGTTAACATAATACGGCACTGCAAATATAGACATTCGAAAATATCGAATGTCTATATTTGCAGTGCCGTATTCACTTATCACCGTTATCATCAATGAGAACTGCAGTTGTAGGTAAACTTGTTTTTCAATGAAATAAAAAAAACTTGCATCTTGTCGTGTGATATGTAAAAAGAAGTCAAGTACTACTTTTATTTTAAATAGCAATGTTATAACTATTGGCAAAGGTAAGAAGTTTAATTTATCCGAATGCCGTGAAAAGATAACTCGAGCCAAACCGCTATAATATTATAAAATGTTCTTTAAAAGTTTTGTCTTTATCCTGTTTGTTTACTCATGCTTTAATACGCTAAGTTCCGCATCGTAACTCGCGATCATAACACGTTCTAATGATGTTCACACATTTTATTGTACGCTTAGTGCAATGTTTTTGATATCTTGTACGCTTCTTTGTTGCAGTCAACCCTTGATGCCATATCCTCAATCCATTGTAAATACACTGTCTCAATAATTAAATGGCAATAGGCCACGTACGGTATGGGACCTTACACTGCGTTCCAACCGGAACACAAAACGCTGAACACTAACTGACATTCTCGTTCAAGTTATATGGGAATAGGCAAAATAATTTGCAGTTTAAAATCACGTGAAGCGTTAAACACGTTTTTAAATGTCGGTGAACTCCGCCCTGTCGTCGCATAAGTCTGCATTTCCCCAACGTTTTAATCGAGTTAAACGTTGAACTTGATATTATTGAGCTTAAACTCCATATTAGGTAAACCGTTTCTACTGTTCACCACTAGTTAGAGGATTCGGAAATCGCTTAAAATTTTCTTCAGTAAAGTCGCAGACGATGACCATCAAAGGCAAGTTTAAGCGTTCACCTACTATTGCTATGGACGGGGCGTGCATTGCAAGCGTGACGCACGCCAGGGTGCTGGGAGTCATCCTCGACGAGGCTAGGTCCTACGTGCGGCATGCGTTCTCCATTGGAGGGAGAGCGGCAAAATGTTTTGGAAAGATGACTTGAATTTCGGCTTCTTCACGGGGGGTACGGTACTGTGCGTCTAGATTCTTTACGTAGGTACCTACGTGGCCACAATTACCTACGCTGCGGCCGTATGGTGCCGACGCTCGTAACTTTGCACGGTGCCCAGTGCGCTCCTAAGAACTCAGAGACCATCTCTTATTCTGTTGACGAAGGCCTACAGGTCCACCAGCACCGCAGCTCTCGCAGGGGTACTGCCAGCGGACCTAGAGGTGCTTCGAGTGGGACGAATCGAGCAGGAAAGTATTGCCCTCGCAGACAAGGAGCGCAGTCATAATAAACGCAAAATCTGCGATAAGATCGTTGCCTTTTGGCAGGAACGATGGGAGCTGGGTGCGGACGTGGGGGAACTATTTAGTTTCTTTCCGGACGTTGCTGAACGCCTATCGCGCGTGTGGGTGGAGCCCAAATATGTTGTGCCCAAATTTCCCAAATTCTTACGCGACATGGATGTTTCCGGAGTCATCTCCACGCGATGAAGCTAGTGGAAGATCCTATATGCTTTTGCGGTCAGTCTCCAGGAACGAGATACCACATTTTGTGGTTTTGCGAGCTGTACACTGAACATCGGACAGATATGTCGGACGGACTAAAGAGAACAGCTATTGGGCCAGTTTATTTTCAACATTTAATTTGTTGTCCTGAAAATTTTGACCTGTTGCGCACTTTTGCACATCGTTGGCAAAACATCAGGTAGTTACTGAATTGAGCTGCTAAGTAAAATGAGAGGTAAGTCAAGTTCTTTATCAATCCTAGCGCGAGCATATCGCACCGAAGTCCTCTGTGTGTATTTTGTTGTGATACACCCCATTCGGGGAGGAGCGGTAACATAATAAGGACAAATTAAAGAAAATAACTTGTAGGGAGATCCAGAAATGCATGGAAGCAGACGTTTTTATGTGTTTCTTGATATCCCATGTTTAGCCCCATATACCGAAGGTAGGGAGGGGAATGGGAGGTGGTGGGAAGTGTTAAGCACTAGTTTAACGAAGTCAAATGTCAGTTTAAACAAAAGTTACGTTAACTAAGTTTATATTACGTCGGTAAAATCGAATCTAAGATGTTTTATTACGATTCAATTTTAGCACTCCCAAATTTTTGTTTCATTTGTATCATATGACGGCGCATATGAAGAAAAGAGACAAACCTAATAGCAATTCAATCTTGGTTAGCAATAAGTCATGGTATGACCGCAGATAGATTAGAGTTGCTTTTATTTTCGACACTGTAAAGAGTTACAGTGAGGCTGAGGACTGAGGATAGAGATCCTCAGTAACAATTGAGCTATCTTTCATTAAGAATATCTCAACACGAAGCCGGGGCAAATGGTTAACTTGTTTTAAATGTAATGTATAGCAGTAGTGCCTATGTTATTTTAAGGAGTCGCACTTCACTTTCTCGTAGGTACTGCTGTAGTACTTTATAATGAGCCAAAACTTTCCGTGTTTCACGTAATGTTTTAGTGCTAGGGTTTCCACAATTCATAATTGTGCTGGGGTCTAGGACCTCATTATTAGTAATGAGTCGAGGAGTAAGTCCTGGCGAAGGACGAAACAAGACGTGTAAATTATTATTTCGCAGTAGAAACTTAGCGAGGCTCATTTTAGAAGAGTAGGAAGTACCTAGACAATGCATAATGATAATTTACAAAAAAAAGATGTATGATAAACTTTACATAAGTAAGTTTTTATACAGTTTCTTTTATAAATCTGATATGAGGACTTCTACATGTATGTCAATATTTCATAATATGTTCATGTCTCATGTTTGACCGGTGAATGCGTCGTTGTTGCAGACAGGGGTAGCGGGGGTGGTTGAGGTGGCCGGGAGGGTGCAGGGATCGTGGGTTGGTGCAACCGGGGGATCAAAATAGAAATTTACCGTCTTCCGTTCATGCTCATGTATCCATCGTCCTCAGAGGTATGACCAGCGAATGGGGAGTCGTCGTCGGTGGCAGGAGTGGCGGGCGTGGCGGGAGTCGCAGGAGTGGCTGGAGTGGCCGGCGTGAGCACCGCGCGCGCCTCCAGCGATCGGGGTTCGCCCTCGTCGTACTCGCTCAGCACCTGGTCCAGAAGCTCCAGGGAACGCTGTACGTCGTCGCAGCCGCTGGAAATTGACGGTGACATTTCAAAATTGAAGACTGATTGGAGTAAGTTGAAAGAGAAGACTATTACGGATAGACTAACCAAGTCGTTTACTTGGTTAGTCTATCCAAGAGGTGGTCCATTCTTGCACGGGACGAAAATATGAACGACCTAAAGATGTTTTCTTCGGACCTTTGTTTTGCGTGTGTGTTGTGTGTGTACATGTACAACCACGAAGGTACCTAAGCTAAAGCATGATGTGGGCTCTCTCTTTTCATAAGAAAGTACATAATTGCTACAAAAAATCGTTTTGACGGTTAAAATGTAATGAGATTTTATAGAAATGATCTTAGAGCATACTCCAATAGCATGTATACTCTAAGGAAATTATTAATTAGGTACGCGGTTTCGCTCTATCCCTGACGAATCGAACAGTATAATTAGGTACATATTTGAGCCACACTGTGTACTGTACACACACCACTGCGTTTCTTTCTTCTGATCACAAAATTAATCTAAAAAAATACTCTGACTATCCAATTGATCTATCTGCCAGTTACGCAGTTACAGTTCTCTAAAAGTAACAAATTCACCTATATTTGTAAATCATGCTTCCAACAAGGAAAATTTGCAAACATTCATGATGTAAAAAATAAGACACGTACCTACTTCATAAAAATTAGGCACATATTTCATTCATAATTTTCACACAAAAGTTTACGAAGAATAATATTTATTTGCTTTTACCGCGAAACAAATAAGACTCGCCCGCAATAAATTTAAACTTCGCCGTGATGTATCTCCTGAGATAATTATCTCAATTTAACATATTTCTTGGTATAAACTGTACAATTTGAAACAAGATTCATGGTCTGTGTCTGCAGTACGTAACAAGCGGAGGTCGCGGTACTCAATTTTCCGAGATAATGTTAAATTGAACTCATTTCCTTCACGAGTCTCATTCGACTTGACTGGCGAGCGTTTCCTCTGGCTGCACCATTAGAACTGAATTAGAGATTACGGTATACGTACTCTTTATTATCTTCACTACTGATTTGTTGGCTAGATATTCATTTCATGTGACATCATTCATAGAAATTTTGCAATGTCTTTGAAACCTTTAAAGAAGCCTGTCCTGCCCGTGGATTTTATACTTTCCTTCAGTGTTCTTGATGATAACGTATTTACTAAATATAAAATGAACCGCCCTGATGTTAAGCGTATTAAGCTACCTCGGTTTACGTTGTAAATGTATTGTGCTTATCTGTCTCTCTCATAAAACCTATCAGACGGATGGACCGATTTTGATTTTGAATTAATTAATGAAAATATAAAGTATCAATGAAATAACTTGGAAATTATCTAGTGTTTATTAAATACGTAACTTCACGCCTGTAATCCCCGAAGGGGTAGGCAGAGGTAAATGCATTCAATCATACATGCAAACACCCACGACTCGCCTGTTACGTTTTGGCCCATGTAACAGGTGGCGAACCTGTTGCCATCTCCGGGCACATTACCAAACTCCGGGGTACTGGGAAACTTCCAGAAAATGGAAAAATCCCAATAGAAGCAGAGATAAAGGATTTGAAACCGTTATCTCTAATATCCCCGACCCGGGAATCGAATCCAGGACCTCCAGCGTAATAGTAGTAACCTGCTACCACTACGCTACTGAGGCAGTTAACCAAGGTAATGTATATAGGTGGTAATGTTTATTAAATAAATGTTTTCAAATATAAAATTAAAGGTTAGAAATAAGAACACTAACCAGAAAGTTTTATAAACGTCTAAATAAATACCTGTTGTAAAATATTGACATACTAATTCAAATATCATTTGAATATTTGTTCACTGCATGTAACAGGGAATTCTTTAAAAGTATTTTAATGGAAGTATGCCCCTTATAAAATGGTTCTAGTGGCAAAGCACAAAGCAACCCTTTTGAAAGAAGAGTCGTGCGCTTTCACGCCATCACTCGATAACCTCTCACCACCTCATGGCCTCTGTACTTCATATTTTTTATCGATAATTCTTACTTCCTGTTATTATATATCGGAAGTAGGCATATTCACATAATATAAAGAACATATAGAATAAATCTCAATAGCAAAACTGATAGTAAATCAATTTTGTTATTATCGCTTTAGGTTTAATATTCTTGTTAAAGAACTTTTTGAATTAGTCTACAGACTTTTATCAGCATAAAAAATAATATTTTTTCTGTCATATTCTGTCTGTAATGTATTTTATAAAATCCATTTTCTAGTATTTGGATAGATTGTACTCAAATAAGTACTTAGGTACCCACACTATTGCACTCAATTACAAAAATACCTAAATTACAAATCATAATATTCAGTAGGTCCATCAAACAAAGTAGGTAGGTAGCTCATTAATTCATAATTTTACCAAATTACTTTTAATTAGTGGATCTTGGCCTGAGGCGAGCTGATTAAGCTTAACGATTAGGGGAAGGTAGGATAATGGGAGTCAGCAGGTAATAAGAGTAGGTTACATATCCACGAAACTATACACGCAAGCAATGCATAAACTATCTCCCCGTCCCTGCCCTGTGTCCCCCTCATTGCGTTAGATGACTGATGATGGTTTGTAGGCGCACGCGCATTTGAGATATGGTAGTATTTTGTTTTTACGCCCCGCTGATATTATTATTCGTCAGTAAAACAAACTATAAATGTCCAATCCTTCCAATGAACTGTCAATAATTTTACATGTATGCGGACTAACAGACCATAATCAGACTTTCCGAGCATTGATGTGCAGTTTTAGACTCTCTCAATAATTTCTAGGATATTTTTTTTTCTGGCTTCAACCACAGATGTACTTTATGTGGGCTACGTTCTCACATAGACTACTCTAGTAGAAACTTGCCGGAATATTTGCCATATTTTATGTGCTAAATTTTCTTAGCCCACAAGGTGATCATCATCACCCTCATGTTAGTGCAATGGGAGTCGAAACCATTTTTTTGTTAAACTGTTATAATTCCTAAAGTTGCTTTCCCAATTCATTAAAATTGATCTCAATTGATAGACAGTTAAGTAAAGCTGACGTGTAGTCGGTTGCAATAAATATATTGTTTGAAATTAAGTTTTTATTTCATGTCGCGAATAGGTGACTCCCTTTACCCTATATTCCCCTACTACAAGCAGGGATCAATAGCTTAACGTAAGTATATTCTCCAACATTGATGGGGTAACTATACCTCACTTGTAACAATTAGGTACCTAAATATTTTAATGTGTGGCCTGCATTCGTGATAAAGTAATTGTAGGCTTGGTTATTTCGCACCTCAAAAAACAAATGTCGTTGATTAGCAAGGATGTCTTATACATTAATTACCTTTGCCTTTTGATAAATACAGGCGTAAAACTGTTTTGTTTAAAATATTTACACCTACCTACAACCCTACATAATATATGATGTGTTCTAAGGTTAACCCTACATATTAACCCCCTTATTCATAAACGTACATTAGATACGTTTTAGCTATAGAATGCTTTGTCTTTGTCAGTTGCATTGTCAAATGTGTAGAATAGAAAAAGACAAAGGAGAGATTAGCAACACTTTAGCTAAAATACGTTTATGAATAAGGGGGTTAGTATGTAAGATTTAAAAAAAAAAATTTTTTCCCATATTGTCTAGAAAAAATGTAAGGCCTTAAAACCTAACTAAGCTAAGGCGGCGCGGGCGGCTCGGTAAGATATTCTGTTAAATATTTCATAATTTATCTGATATCATAATAATATTATTATGATATCAAATAAATGGTCATCAACGCAAGCGATGCATTATTCGTTAGTCGAAGCAAACCCTGATAGGATAGCTACTCTCGCTCCTTGCGAAGATCTCTGTAGCCGATCGAGAGGTTCATTAGTGTTCACCTCACTAATGATGCCTCCTGTTTTGAAGAGCCGTCCTTTAAAAAACAATAGAGTTCTAGTTTCCACCAAGTTTTTCGCCAGTCCATACGTACATGTACAAACATGATTGATGCTAACAAAAAAAAAACAGCACACGTAAGTATGAAGGCGATAATAATTGTAAATCGCTACTTAGTTTACTTTAAACACGCAATGTGAGCGTAAAAACCGAAAAAACCGTACGATATTCATGAGAAAATTTATTTGTAAGAAACATTGGGTAATTGCGAGTAGATATCATAAATATGGTATTTTGTTGATAACCTAACCTATTATGGCAACAAGGACGGTAACTTTTGTTTATAAATAGAAAGGTTTTTTAAGGGAATTAGCCTAATTTATCTAATAAATAACATACATTTTTAGTACAAATACATTATGTAGTGAGTTCATTTAAGTGAAGGAATAGGTAATAAGCTTTAGCGTACAACTTAGCCGGGCTTGAGGTAGAGTAGTCGGCATGTACTAGGAGCAGTCGGGGATGTATCGTGTATTGTATCGCCCAGCCTGCCACAAAGCAGAGCACTCAGCATGAGTGCCGCGGCGAGCGCATGCCTGCCTTTGTTTTATTTCACCCACACTCCTTCGCTTTCGAAACTTTTATGGGAGACTTCAAATTGCGTTCCTCCTTTTAAGTTGAGCTTATGAGTCACTGATTACGGATTTCCTTTCCGCGCTAACTTTTACTCGAAATGTATAGAACTAATGAATGCAATGCTTTACATTATCTGTGTGCTTCAATCCTATAAACGTAACTTATCTTTCTTTATAGTAAGAATATTTTTGGAGTGCGCTAATACATAAAAAATAATAAGTGAAATTAGGGCGCATTTTGACGAGAACCGTAGGCCTGCATCTTGATACAGTGGGGTAGGCACTGTTTATGCGGAAATGAGTGCAGCGAGGCGGAAGTGCAAAACGCCCCCCGGCGCCCCCTCGGGCGTCGACCCCCGCCGTAGTCGAGCCGCGCCGCCTTGTCGCACACAACATCACCTGTAAAGTGCCGTCTTACATACAGACGCAACTACGCAAAAATACGAAGATCCATCACGAAGGGGCCCTACGAGTCGACTACTAATATTGTCACTTAGTATCGGGATCGGGGGTGTAAACGACCGACATTTTCGAGTACATTTACAAGAGCCGACGAAAAGGATTCGTTGTTATTTCTTGTTTATTGGCAAGAAATATTTAGAACGTTTGTTAAAAATAAAATATATAAGCAGACAATAAATTTCAAGTACCTATAAAAATACCTTTTGATTTGTGTTGCGAACGAATTTTCGTTGGAAAATTAGAGTAGCGCCCCAGGTTATGCAAATATTTTAGTGGAGCTCGCAATACATTATCATCAATCATACGACGGGGTGTGATTAGGTACACAAATTGGTCGCGATGCCTATATGCTCCATGTAAGAACGGATAATATTTATCGAGATTTTTCAACATTAATGATACAGATTATTTTTGTATCAATAATATAAATACACAACGAAAACGAAAAAATAAGAAAATAACACAAAAGCACATTCGTTAAAATATTTAATATATTTATTGAGATGAAATAGATTTGTGATCCCGAATTATGGAAATCAAAGCGCGGACTTACAGATAAATATCAATATTACCTATATGCAAAAATAAGTCCTTTATAGTGTTCCGTAGCCAAATGGCAAACACGGAACCCATCTTTGTCATGTCTTTCTGTATGTCTAACCGTCCGTCCGTATCTCACAGCCACTTTACTCTAAAACTATTAAGACTACACACATACTTGAAAACTTGATGAGTAGATTAGATGTATTCCGTGAACCGCTTTATGATTTTTATACAAAAAGTTATAAAAAAATATACCTACGTATGGGGTGTTCATAATTGGAACTGAAACAAAAAAAACTTTTATCTTTAAACCTTTTTTTTAAACGTTTTTGTGTAAGGTGTCTATAGATTTGAATTTTGAACATTGAGTGTTCTAGAACCATTTTTTTCTGAAAGTAGACACTTCCAAGGTAATTGAACGAGATATTCTAAATAGTCTGAAATAAAACTCTCAATAAATATTAGTACTTGCTACAGAACCCTTCATGGACGAGTCCGACTCTCAGTTGGCTATTTTTTATTTTTAAAGAAACATGTTTATTAGAAACTTCAGTTGAAAAGTTTATACCTATTTACAGCTCTACCGGATTCCAGTTCATTTTAAGTGCACAGAACTTGGCCAATTAAGTAGTTGAACCCTGAAGTTCTAAGTTGTTAGCGCACTGTCTGGACAAAGATTTACGAAATGTAGGCTTTAATTGAAACACTTTTTACATCAATATTAGAATGAAGCGCATCTTGTTGTATATAGAGACATTTAGCGTTATCTGTCTAGATAACGGATAATATAATCGTTATTACTAGTACTAGTCCAGCGTTGGGTTACGACCGCTCAATACGAGAGTCGCGGGTTCGATCCCTGCAAGTGCTGCGACGAATATTTGTAGGCTCTATTCGGTTAAAAAATCATTCAAATAAATAGAATTGTATATTGTTTATGACGTGAATAACAATAGATATAGGTGCACTGTGTAAATTTAGGTAAACATAGTAAAAAAAATCGTCATCCGAAAAACAACTACTAATAAAACTACTATATTAAAAAAATTGTTCAGTACATCAATAGAATGTCTCCTTGTCGCTTTTACAGAATAGGTATATATGACACATAAGAACAAATATGTAACTGCAAGTTACATCTTCTAATATATAATATTCTCGTGTCACAGTGTTTGTAACAATACTCCTCCGAAACAGCTGGACCGATCATAGTGAAATTTTCTGTGTAGTTTTGATGGGTATGAGAATCGGATGTAGTCTATTTTTAAAATCCCTAAATAGTAAGGGTAATTCTCCCTAAATATATTTATCCAATTTTTTGGATTTTTTTTTATACCTTTAAGGCGATACGAAGTTCATCGGGGCAGCTAGTGTTTAAATGAAATGTTTCGAAAAAATTACGTAATTTACATTTATTAATTAGGACCTTTAGTCCCCGCGGCGATTGCCTCCGGATATATTTAGGTACAATCGGTACAATCATATAAACACATATATTATACATTATGCAAGTCCTGTTAGCTTGGTATGATATGTCGACACAAAAGTATACATGAACCCATCAGATAAAGTGGGACGTGACCACAATATGAACGACGGAATTGTATAATAAAATCATTGGTACCTCGTCAAAATGTTTCTTTTTATTTTATCCCAAACTTTTTCAGATCTTCAGTTCTTTCTGATAATATTTTCTCTTTCTCGTATTTTTCAGTATCAATTGTAGTAAACTATTGCTATGACTATGTAGGTTAACAATTATAACTTTTAATCAGAAGAACGGGAGTTCCTCTTTTCACATAAAATTGTGTAGCCTATTCGAAAATCACTACCTATAAACATCAGTGATCTTATGGTTCAAAAGTTCGAAATGTTGTTTTGCATAAGCAATTGTATTTATTTACAGATAAAATTATTAAGCATGATAAGTATATATACTGTGTACTAATAATTCATTTATAAATGTGTGAACGAAACATGTTTCATGAGAATTGATTAAAAAGGTGATATAACATGATAATAGACCTCTGTTTTATGGGGAAAAGCTAAAGATCTAAATCAAATTAAAAAATTTACAAAACCTTGCTTGCGTAGGTACGTACCTAGCAGTAGCAACTGCAACATACATTTACTGTAAATGAACAGACAGGGAAATGCTTTTGCTGGTGTTTCATCTAACTCACAGCCATTAATTTTCCATGCGCGGGTACACCCGAAACAAAATAACTTTGTTAATAATACTTTTCTTGGTTGCGTGAGGAGAGAAAAGTAACATATTTTACTAGTCAAGTATTGGCGAAGGACGCGGATAAGGTCCGAAGTGTGTTATACGTCTTGTATTATACATATACGATATCGAAATAAAACTCAATAAGAGGTAATTATTAGTTCTTAGTTGTTACGCCGAAGTCGAAATAATTTATTTTGACAATATGATACTTATTGGTAACGATTATTTAGTTACTGTGTATGAATATCTAAAATAAAAATAACCCGGCCAAGTGTAACTCTGAATTTATTATCATTCAATTAATCATCGACGGGGTCCGTGGTAAAATGAAACTTAATGAAAGCGCTGAACATTGAGATTTTTTTATTCTGCACTTAGGCTATGGTGATTTAGTTAGATAATAACATAAGTACTATATATACTGTATATATAACCTGTAATAACTATCACAGAGGAAAAACAACTGAACAAGAGTAGATCCTGGTGCATACACCAGGGCATAAGTTGACAACGCATCTACGTTTTGACCTACGTTTATTGTGAAGATATCCATAGCGTCTATAGCCTGCAGTATTCACTTACCGTTAATGTAAATTATTTGCTTGTTTCCCCACCGGCATAACATAAAAATATCTATAGGCTCTGTAACGACTAAAAAAAAACTCTGTCAAACTAATGACATAAAAAATACACAATTTTTATTTACTCTTATGGTTTAATAAATTGTATTAGGAATATGTCCATACGCCAAGTTGCTCACGGGGTAGGCAGAGAGTGTGAAGCGCCAGATATCCCGGTCCTGACACATCTCCCGTGCTTCTTTTACATTCATCGTTCTCTTCATACATGTATGCCCCCGATGAGCTGGCGTATGGACCTATATATATTTATGTATGTATGTATCTTCACGCCAGGTCCCTAACGGGGTAGGCAGAGAGTGTAGAGCGCCACATATCCCGGTTCTGACAAACCTCTCGTGCCTCGTCTACTTTCATCATTCTCTTCATACATACACGCCGATTCCTAAGACTTTTGATCCCACCATCAGACAGAACTCGACCTATTTGGTCATGGTAGGTCAGTCTTGGTCTTCCTGGGCCTCTGCAACCATCCACATTCGCATTGTATATCTGTTTAGTCATTCGCTCATTCGACATTCTTTCTATATGCCCGAACCATCGGAGCATGCCTTTTTTCATTTTTACACCGATACTATCATTCACACAAAGCCTCTTTATTACATCTTCATTACGAACGCGATCGGTGAGTGATACACCGCAGATCTTGCGCAATGATCTCATCTCGACCGCGTTCAACTTACTTTCATGCTCTTTCCTGCATACCCAGCTCTCGCTTCCATATAAAAGCGTTGTTCATATACTTCCATTTGCAAGCTTAATCCACTTGTATCGATTATGTAAATACATTTGCACGCGTTGGTTGCCCGAGATATATAGGCAGAGGCATTAGCAAGCATGGTACTTATCATTCATGTGAACTGCTTGCATTAATGCATATATATTTAACAATTAAATTGAAACTTTTCAAGAGGAAACTTAAAATCGCATCATTAGGGTTAGCCTAAAAGACGGGCGTTGAGTTCCTACGACAAAATGTTATCGCGTCGAGTCGCGCGCCGCCGGAAGGAAGCTTGAGGACATGCCAATAAGCGCTAACAACACTTCGCTCAAACAACTCCCGGAACCAATTCCGCTCCTCAGCACATGCTATAAGGTTGACATTCCAAATAAGCTTTCACTATTATCGGCTGCGGCGGCTTAAAGCAATTTTGCGAGTCAATATTGAACTTTTCAACTCTTGGGTCCGATGTGTTCCTTTGAAATAAATCAACTAACAGATTATTAAGGAATTTCAAAGCTTTATGAATGCTGTTAAATATTATGAGAGTTCAGATTTTCCGTGAAATATTTCCGAGATGTTTTTATTGTATATTTTTATTGAGTAAAATTATTTTCATAAATATTTTTTCGGCTCAGTCATGTTGCCTCTACTTACCTATATCCATGAAGTCCCATGGTCGATTTAAGGACTAGGAAATAAATGAAATAGTTTTTATTTCAATGTTCGTAAAGTGTCAGCTATTAAAGTTCGTCCCAAGAAGAGCTAGCTCTACTAATATCATAATATCATTCAGTTCTTGGTTAATAAAATTAAGGAGCTCAAAAATTACTAACGTTTCCTATGTATAAATACTATCATAGAAGCAAAATTACTGACATCTCAGGGGTGATGATGATCTCTGTTTCTTGTGTAGATATCTATAGGCTGCATTAATGCAAGCAGTTCACATGAATGATAAGTACCATGCTTGCTAATGCCTCTGCCTATATATCTCGGGCAACCAACGCGTGCAAATGTATTTACATAATCGATGCAAGTGGATTAAGCTTGCAAATGGAAGTATATGAACAGTAACGAGCTGCATTAGGCGACCGGGATTACAGGTGTTAATTAAGCAATTAGCTGAGGTCTGGCCGTTCGCCTCGGCGACGCTCAGCTGCAACTACAAGCCACCTCGGAATTATCGTTAAAGAATTATGACTGGCAAACGATCTTCTAGAGGATTTTAGCAGAATTCTTTGCCTTGCGCTCTGACCTCAACGTTTATGTGTCTACAAAACATAAAATCCAACTTTAATTCCTTTATAATTTACGGTTCGCTTAATATGGGATTTAACCACCGTCGCTCATTTTATGGAAGTATTTACGCAGACTTACTCCTTAATGGTTCTTTAAATTAAGAAACTTACTAAATTAAATTCATAAAGTTGTTTTCGCCTTCACATTTTCTTTAAATATAAATGGGGCTGCGGGTATCATGTTTTAAAGTATAGTTTGCCAATCATTTTTCCGTGTCAAACTTTCGGTTAGTAAAACTTTTTTAATTTGTAACTTATAGGATGTTTTTTATTTTGGGAACAAAATAAAGCGGTGACAATATATTTGCGATAGCAATTGGGAAATGCAGTCGCGTCGCTATCGATCTAAAACAGCGACCAGACGACGCGCCAATGATAAACTATGCTTTTATACACAACTTTTCCATCAATTTTCGTATTTACGAATCCCAAAATACTATTGATATATACATATTATGGTAAAACACATTTTGTCACTAATTCTAAGTCCAAAAATTTATCAGACTTAGTTTTCACTCAATTTTGCTTCTAATTTCTAATCAATTGTAGGTTCTATTTATTTTTCTAACCGGCGGCTAAATCGTTATAAAATAATTTACAAGCGTTTTGTCATAACAAGGTATTGGGTAGGGTTATTCTGTTTTAATATCGAGGGGTCCGAAATTCAAATTCCGACCGCGAGCAGCGATGTGCGCAATTCTTGAACGCAATTATTTACGCTACGGTATGAATTTGTGAATCTTCATATTGTTACGTAAGGTATTAGGGAACAACCTTAATGATTTGATTGCTATGCTAATAGCATCAGGTATGTTATAATTGCTAACCTCTTTCCGCATTTCTAGTATAGTATAGATTACCTACCAAGTAGTCCAAGTATAACTTCCTGCGCGAGTACACAATACAAAACATACCATTAATCGGGACGACAATTGAAAAAAACAATTCAAGTGAATTAATAAATTACATCGTCGCCCTTCTTCCTCTGTCAGTGTCGTTGCCATGGTGCAGCGAGGGTGCCGCCATAGGGTGTACGAGTACCGAACATTAAGCAAATGTCGCCGCTTCACGACAATAAGCGGAGACGCGGCGGATGCTGCCGCATTAGACGCGTGATTTATACGTCTGGCGGCCTCTCTACTTGTATTGCGTTAATTCCACAAACAATGAGTACGGTTCCATCCGCCATGCGACCGATGAACCCCCTTCTTTTCTATCGCCATAAACAAAACAAACACGTTTTCACGAAATATCATAAATATGCAGATCAAACAGCCGCGTGAATCAGGGTAACATATCAAAGAAGATTACTTGGTACGATTTGAATTTGAATAGGTATCCCGACATATATGGCGACGGAGAAACCCTTCTTAATTTTAGGATGTGAATATATCTAAAGTTAAACAAATACGTCAGTATCTTTTTTTCCATTCTTTTTCAGCATCTATGAGCGCTTGGCTTAGCGAGTTGTGAAAAGAGACGTCATTTTTAAGAATCAATAAAATCACGGTCGTTTACCTAACCACCCTAACAAATTGTCCCAACCCTATCACAGTTGCGGCATACTCGACTCGCCCCAGTCGAACTGGCTCTTTAAAAAGCGGTGTATAAAATTTGATCCACCCCAATGACATGGGGTACCTATCTGCAGTTAATTATCTGCGTGCAGAGGGGACCGAAGGGGGAAGACGTCGCGAATGCCAATTTCTCCCCCAGTTGCGACTAGTCAGGCCCAAGATTCGTTCCATCTAAACGGCGAGCCCTTGTAATTAGTTTTAATTAAAGCCGATGGAGGATAAAATAATGTGTACTGATATAGGCAACGTGTCGGCACTCCGGATCGTGATGCGCAGTCACAAAGAAAGGTAAACGAATGTAGTTTAGGAGTAGGTAATTGAGCACGTATCAATATTAATGATTCTAATTTCTACAAACAAAATAACGACTAATTGTGGTTCGGATATTATTCCAAACGTAATTAATCTAAGATAATTATTATGAGGTAATTAGAAACATTAATCATCCCCGAAACTAATTATGAAAAATGTGAATTTAATATATAAAGTGGCTCGCAACATAAAAGCCCTGTAACCCATTAGGGTGACGTTGACGTCGCGCCAGCGTTACAAAACATCAAGCTAGTGCCTGAAAGAATAAGCTCTCGCTTGCATACGTCCAAAGGACGTAATACAGGCTTCAAATGGATAAATTAGATTAATCACACTTGCTTTGACGACCAGGTGCTAATGGAAAGTCACGTTACGACCTCTAAAATGTTTAAGTGTTGACGTGCTTCGCGAGCTTGTCGTAAAATTTAATACTATGTTTTCTCACCTTTATTTTTGTCAGCTTTTAAAAATGAAGACTATAAATATAGCTATAAAATAACATAACAATGCAATATTGTACTAGATTATTTTGTTGAATAATATAAATAACAAAGCTTTTTAAGAAGCTTTCAACACTTGACTTCAAACGACGATGAAATTGTGAATACTGAAGTATTTGTAGTGGGCTTTTTCCATTTTTGTCTTAATTTATGTGACTGAGACGAGAATAAATGTAAACACAAATAGATACTTATACGTGTACACTCAACACAAAACATGTGAAGAATTTAGGTACCACGCGAATAATGAACTTATAATTGCCGTTAAATGGTAGCGATAGCGCTATCGAGTTTCTGTCGTATTGTAAAGGAAATATCTACCACAAAAACAAAACTTTTTAGAACTAGCAACCAAATAGCGATGAGAATTTCAAATTTTAGTTCATTGAAATGGAGTTAAACAGTACAATGAATAACTATATTTTGATCTAATCCAATGTTTGTCCATGTTCCACGTAATTAGTCTACATTTTTACGAACGATGTGCCCCATCGTGATTGTTTGTCTCACCTCCTTTTTACTAGACGCCGGCACGCATACAAGCGGAGTATAAGGGTAAACGAGGGATGCTGTTTACATTAATGACATTCATGCAGATATCAAATGTGCAAATGAAGGATTTAAAACCGCAATATTACTTGTGATTTTACTGTCGTTTGCGGCACTTTGGGTAAGAGTTGGGAAGCTATAGTAATTTTATGTGTTATGGTTTAGTTTATGAGTGTACCAGTAAAAAGGATATACAGTTCATGATTGGGTTTACCTTCATGCCATATCCCAGGAAGAGAACGTGGAGCGCCTTACGTAATCACTAGTATAATACTTTATTATTAATCTTATCCATATCATTCAGTAGAAGATTTGAAACGGAGATCCGTCTGGAAATCTAGCAATTGATTGGAGCTCTACTAACATTTTTTGCAACTTTGTTTTTGTCCAGGCGCGAAGTTCTTTGAGCTTACTCTTAAAATCAGAGAGTTTGTAATTTTTTATCTTCCTACACTACCTTTTATCAAATTAAAGAACTTACGATCAATTTCCCTAAATGTATTTTAGGTTGACATAAACATTGTGATAACGAACATTTTTCAATAATTAATTTATAATCTTTATACTGACGATAGAGCTCTAAAGGCAAAGATGGACGTCGTAGGCATCACTGCATTTCCTACACTACTTGCCGATAAATTGTAGAATTCAGCACTATTGAGGTAATGTACTGTTCATTCCTGTCAGGTGGTAATGTACGGTCCATTATTACCAGCATAGAGGCATAACAGCTTAGGGCTCAGGAGGGGCAACACATCTATACGCAAATCTCTGTTTTTTGTGTAGATTTTTATAAGCTGCGGTAGCTTATAAAAATCTACTCCACTTGGCATCAATGTGTACTGCCACTTCACGATATAAAAAAATATTCCATGCTTTATTATAGAATGATTAAAGCTTACCAAGTTTTATTGTATCGAATAAAAGCAATTGTCTGGTAATGGCAACAAATGGTTAAGAAAATAAGAAACAAAATTATCTTCGTGATGATTAATAATTAGAAAGGAAATTAACTGTTCTTTTTTTTATTCATTAATACGCACGGGAGCCTGTCACGTTGTGCTAATCTATACTCGCAGGGAATATTGAGGGAGGAACAAAGTGGGTACAAATCTCACAATATCATGTAGTCTGTGGCAACAGCAATAAATGAGAAGAGAGACTTCACTCGAGTGCCTGCTCGTTAGTGGGAGAGCTTAAATTATGCCACAATTCTATGGATGCTCGTACATGCGTAAGATACTTGTGAATGTTTATATTAATTCGAAGGTATTTTTCTTTCTATTATTTTTTGTATATTTATTATTGGCTACTGTGTTAGCAACCAAGAGCGTAGTGGCTATTATATTACTTACGGTCAAATACTGAAACGACACTAAAATCTAAGTGGGACTTAAGTAAGTCTTTTGTCTGTACAAAACTCGTGCCAACGACAGGCATAGCTTCTATTCTAAGGGGTTGCTCAAAATTAAGTTTTAGTTTTAGGGCATTAAAATACTTTTTTTTTAAGTTATCTTTACTGTGATTGATTGAAATGGTAAGGCTTGGCACCGACTTCAAACCTATTAGTAAATAGCACATATAAATAATAGGTAGTATATAATTACAATTAAATCTTTATTATTTTTTACTTTTAATTTTGAAGTCGGTTTTTCTTAACGTAGTTATATTTATTTAATACTTTTTAGTTTATTGCTGCATTGTCAATTAGATTATTGTTCACATCTGTTAAATGTGTAAAAATCTGAAACTCTTTTAGCTTCGTGACAATTAGATACCTAATTTAAATTGTTTAGGTGTGTCGATACAAAATTATTACACGACTATACGAAATCAATGAAAAAATTTTAACCACGAAGGAGTAATTATGCTGTGTTGTGTCGTCGATGAGTAAATGTGTCATTATCACTTGTTGTCATCTTGTTGTCATGCGCATTAGGACTATCTAGGACGTCAGTCAACGCACTGTGTGACAACTCGCCGTCTATTCTTATTCCTTTAGTCTGAGGTGAAAGTAAGTAAAAAAATGCTCATAAAATAAAAACGAATGGGCCTATCTGAATCAAATTTTTATGGGACCAATTTGAAACTATTCCGCACCAAACAAAAGAAGAATTACGTAAAACGGTAAACAAATCTTGGCAAAATTCACGTACATTGCTAAAAAAAATATATATATATTTATACCGACTGAATTGAGAACCTTCTCGTTTTTGAACTCGGTTAAAAAACGTACCCGTCTTGTACTATAAGATATTCTCACGGGGAATAGGTATAGTGGGAGGAACAATGTGGGTACAAATCTCACAATATCATGCAGATAGTCTGTGGCAATTGCAATAAATGAGAAGAGAGGCTTCACTCGAGTGCCTGCTCGTTAGTGAGAGAGCTTAAATTACGCCACAACTCTATGAGTGCTCGTACATGCGTAAGATACTTTATAATACACTTACAAATGTTAATATTAATCCGAAGGTATTTTTGTTTGTTAGTTGCTGTATATTTATTATTGACCATTGTGCTAACAATTTAGAGGGCAGGCAATATTGTGGTAGGAACAATGTGCGTACAAATCTCACAAAATCATGTTGTTTGTAGCAACTGCAATAAATGAGAACAGAGGCTTCACTCGAGTGCCTGCTCGTTAGTGTGAGAGCTTATATTACCCCACAACTCTATGGGTGCTCATACACGCGTAAGATACTAGGAAATACACTTACAAATGTTGGTCAGAAGGTATTTTTGTTTTTATAAGTTGTTATTTAGAGCGGCTATTTAATTAGCTCAATTCAAAAGGATATCAATAAATTCATTAATTCTAAGGTTTACTAACTGCTACAGTAGCCTAGTGGTAGCAGGCCACTATTGGTCCCCAGCGTAGCAATATATCGCCCCGGGTGATAAGCGTCATTTATTAAAGCTAAAAGTTAACTAATACTCGCGGAGTTTGGTAATGTTTCCAGAGGTATCAATAGGCCACCTATTATGACATTTTACTGGTGGTAGAGCTCCAGTGACGGAGCTCGCGGGCGTAAGCACCACCGCATTACCTAATATACTTGCCGCTAAATGGTAGTGTTCATCACTATCGTGTTCCGGTCAGGTGGTAATGTACGGCCCTGTAATTTCCGGCACAGAGGCATAACACCTAATGTCTCAAGAGTGGCAGCGCATCTGCATTTTGACCTCTGGTCATTGTGTGGTTGTCTATAGGCTGCAGTCATCACTTAACATCAATGTGAACTGCATGCTTGTTTGCCACTTTTATTACATAAAAAAAAAAAAAAAAAAACATGGAACAAAATGTAACTGGCGAATCGCATAAAACCTAATAAGAGGCATGGATTCACGCATGCATTTACCTTTGCCTATTCCTTCAGGGAATATAAGCGTAAGGCTGACTACCACTTGTCATATTTCAATTTATACTTTGAAGAAAAGCTGATCAATGTCGAATGAGACTATAGTAAATTAACAATTTTACCATATTGTTGGTCTACTGGATACAATAAAATAGATTGCAATATTTTGTATGGATCGTATACATTATGCATGTACCTATAAATAGAAAAATAAGATCATTGTGAAGACAAACTATTTCGGGAATAAAAAGAAGAAACATTATATCTACATACATATGAGATAGAAGCTGATGTTGTTGTTGTTATTGGATATTATATGTTTCTTTGTATAGACGTAGAGCTTGTCCAGAAGGGACGAATTCGTCGCGATTTACACGCGCGAGCGTTTCGTCCAGACGAGTGTATCAATGCGCGAGACGTATTTAATAGGTAACATGGAGTTGAACTCTGGAGTTCGAGCGTTAACTGGACGCAACAAGGCGATCCTAGTATCTGAGAGTCTGGCGCAGTGCACGCGATTTACGCGCGTGTTTTTAATTCGCGCTACTCATGTAGACGCAATGTATTAGCGCCTCGCCTACGCGCGTATGAATACGTGCGAGACGATTCGCGGCGAATTCGGCCTTTCTGGACCAGGTCTTAGAGCCTGTCCAGATGAAGTGTTTTACGCGCGAGTCCACACGAGCGTTTCAATAAACCGAATGAGGAAATGCGCGTAGACATCTGTACGGGATATATTATGTAGCTCTAGTATCTCAGGTACGTGCGAGTGTCAACGCGCGTGTGGACTCGCGCATAAAACGCCTCATCTGGACAGGCTCTTACAGTTACTTGTACCCTATCGCATCATATTTCATGTTGACGTAGGAGGTAAGTATTATGTCTACCTCTGAAATCAAAACAAAATCCTGTTTTCATGTCTCGCGATATCATTATTTTCATAAGGAATACGAAAACAACGCCCACTTGGATATGTAATCGTGGTAATTAGGAGAAAATACTAGGGCTAGTATAATGTTCATATCCGTTGACCTTTTAAGTCTTTTAATAGACTTCGTAACTTGTGGCTTAATATTGTTTCTCAGCAACCGTCGAAACTCTTATATAAACTGTATTTTATTAAAACTTTATTAAAAAAAAATCAAACAAACATAAATCTTTATTGTATGTGAAAGATGATACAAATTGATTGTGAACTCTGTCTGCTGTTATAGTTAGCATTGTGTTGCAGCAGTTATTGTCTTTCCGTATAGGTACTTACACTAGGTACAATAAAAACAACGAAAGAAAAAAATATACCCAATTCCATATTTCAATTCCAACAGTCAGGGAACTCTCCGCTTATTCAAAGCCAATCAAATATAGCATTTATTACCATTGCATAAGGTGCTCGTGTGATCAAGCAGACAGTTCCCTGATAGAACGTCCCGTAGTTAAGCTTGAGGCATTTTATAAGTGGGTGATGATAATAAATTCATAAAGCAGTTATCGTGTAAGAGACATCGTGTATTGTAAGCGCCACGTAAGGTACCCACCCACGTGTGCGGCGGGCTGGGTGGTCAGACAGAGCGCGTGGCGCGTGGCGCGTAGGGGAGGCGGCGGCCCGGAGGGTGGAACTTCACTTTCGTCTGACACCCACTGACAATTACCACTGTGAAATTTACTCAATCGATTGTTTACAGACTGTTTACATTTACCTGCATTGATTGATTAGTGTTATTAAGTTAGAAAGATGAAGAGATTGCTTGTTTATAAAGAATCTGACAAGTTAGTGTTTTTAAAAAAAACCAAGTTAGGTAAGCTTAAGCTTACCTTAGATTACAGAAAATCTATGAGAAGTGTATCATCATGTGAAAATTATTGTACGGAACGCTGTGAACGTGAATCCGACTCGAACTTGGCCGGTTTTTTTTAATGGACGTTTGTAGACGGCTCGTTTCGAGAAGGCCGTAGTCTATTTTACTGAGCAATAGGCGAGTGCAAAGATCTAACCGCCTGAACATGGTTGTTAAACTGTGGCTTAAACCATTAACAATCTCTACCACTTATTGATACAACTCTATAAGATTATGCAAAACGATTAAGTAATCTGACAGAATTTAATTGCGCTTCACAAGCACAGTTAATTTCTGTCGCAGAAACATTTACGCAGATAATAGGTGTATCGTAAAATATGCCAACCCACATTCCCATAACAAAGAACAAAGGAAAAACAGGACTGGCTTCACATACGACGTGAAAGCGTATAATAATTACACCAGGCATCTGTTTGAATTTAATTTATTTCATTCCTAGAGTAATCTATTTTCCAATCTAATACAATGGTCATTCGGTTGTGTATTATTATCAATCTCGTGTGAGGATCACAAAGGGTTATGCAGGGTAGGGATATAATAATAATAACAGGTGGTCAGCGAAAACTGAAAAGCCAACGTCCTTCCATAATGGAAATTGTCAGATGTGTGGAAGAGAATAGGCGCTCCAGTATCATTTTCTACACCATTTAGAACGACCGAAAATGTTGAATATTAGTAGAGCATACCTAGCAAATTAAATTGTTTAAATCGTTCAGAGATTAGCTTCAGGAGCTTGGTTGCTTGCAAAGTGGATTTTACGGCTCCACGAAGTTAAGAACGTAAATGATTACTTGATATCAGCCGTTGCCCATGATTTTCTTATTTGGGTTTCATAATCGTTAACATTACGAGTCTATGAGAGTCAGAGTATCCATTTTTGAGATGTTAATTGTTTCTTGGTCGGAATCTGGCAGTTTTTTATTTAATTTGTTTTGGAAATCGATAAGCTTTTAGAAAGTGAGGAAAAAAGCAGCAAACGATTGCGAAGCGAACAAGCTATTGTAGTAAAAGTTGTTGGGAAATATTTGATATACAGACAGTTCAATAGGAATGCAATTCAATATAAACAATCGAATTCTAATACAAAGTAGAATATGTGAAAAATGTTATATCTTTTTAGACAGATTTAAGACTCGCACATCAACTTTTAAATTTATCTATTTTTCATTAAAATAATTTCCGCAGACTCAGATGAATGTATCCTAAAGCAATTGTATGAACACCAGGAATAACCAAAAGCAGAATCCTCACAACATTAAATACTTAAAAACAATGATATTATAAAAAGATTTAAGACTCGCACATCAACTTTTAAATTTATCTATTTTTCATTAAAACAATTTCCGCAGACTCAGATGAATGTATCCTAAAGCAATTGTATGAACACCAGGAATAACCAAAAGCAGAATCCTCACAACATTAAATACTTAAAAACAATGATATTATAAAAAGATTTAAGACTCGCACATCAACTTTTAAATTTATCTATTTTTCATTAAAACAATTTCCGCAGACTCAGATGAATGTATCCTAAAGCAATTGTATGAACACCAGGAATAACCAAAAGCAGAATCCTCACAACATTAAATACTTAAAAACAATGATATTATAAAAAGCTCATTGCTTAAAAATATGTAACAAACAATACACTAAAGCAATAAAGAAGATTAGTGAAGGGTAGGTCCTGTTTTCATCACGTAAAAACATGCATTGGAAGTAATTTGGAACATATTTTTTGATTAAGAAAGTGCTGGCTACTAAATCACGGCACGCCCAATATACAGCTGAGGCGTGGTATTAGATATTTCAAAGAAGACAGGAAACATTTTCAAATGAAAGGATTATGGGTACATTTTTAATCGACTTCATGAAGGTTCGACTGTTTGTATGTTTTTTGTATATTTACCGATGGAGAATCGAAAGAGCACAATCCTTAGGTGGTCCTGTTGTCATCAAGTTCGGACCTAATGATGGCATCCTAGGATAAATATAACTACGTTAAGAAAAACCGATTTCAAAACAGAAAAGTAAAAAATAATAATGATTTAATTGTAATTATATACTACCTATTATTTATATGTGCTATTTACCAATAGGTTTGAAGTCGGTGCCAAGCCTTAAACAAATAATTATATTTTAATCACTTAAATATCAATACGAGCAAATTAATACACTGAACAAAACGTGACCGGCGAATCGTGGGTGTTTGCATGTATGCTTGAATTCATGCATTTACCTCTGCCTACCCCTTCGGGGATTACAGGCGTGAAGTTACGTTTTAATACAATGAAATGCCTACTTTAGTGATTTTGGCTTGGCACCGACTTCAAACCTATTAGACTAAAGGTAGTCTGAGGTGAAAGTAAGTAAAAAAAAATGCGCATAAAATAAAAACTGATGGGCCTATCTGAATCAAAACTATTCCGCATCAAACAAAAAAAGAATAACGTAAATCGGTCCAGATATCTCGGCGAAAATCACGTACATACATAAAAAAAAATTAAAAAAATATATATACCGGCCGAATTGAGAACCTTTTGTTAAACTCGGTTAAAAAACGAGGAAAAACAAATATTGGGAATATTATACATATACAACATGTAACGGGAATAATGCACACTCTCTAACACTCCGATTAAAAAATCGAGTTATAATCACAATACATGAACTGAAATTACATGTTTATGTATTTAATATTTTTTATTTAAGAAATAAGTTGTCCTCAATTTGTACGAATAGTGTGCACAACCTATGCATACTTACCCTATCTCTACCTACGGCCGCACATAAAACACAAACCTACTCACACACGCACACTGTCGCAATGTGATGTAGCGTACCTACGCTGCGTAGCCTTATTCAACACTCGCTAGTAATAATATTAATTTCCACTATTTTATTTCTTAAATATGAATGTGAAAGTCCCGTAAAAATCGGTCCAGCCGTTCCCAAGATTAGCCCTGCCAAACACACAGACAGACAAAAATTGTAAAAAATGTTGTTTTGATATATGTACCGTGTATACATACATATGCATTTTATTTATTTGTATAGATATGTAGAATCATCGGGCTGTACTAGGTACACCTTTAGTTGGCGTAATTTCCAGTCCTATATTTCTCAACAAGCAAAGGTGTTTTTTTGTAAAAAAAAACACCTACTACTTTTTTTTACTACACAAACAGGCAACAACAATCAACATACAGATTCAGTTTACATTGAACTCTTTACTTCTTTAGCGAGAGAATGAGGTACAACGTCTTAGTCAAGTGAGGCGACATAACGTCCTAAACAAATTGACCCGAAACCCCTTTGAAAGTTTGCAATAGATTATTTATTTAATGTTGTCCATTTTGTTGCTATTCAAATAGTACTACGTCTCGTTTATTAGATTCTACGCAGTACATATTGCACAACATATTTTACGACAAAAAATTGCGACGCATTCATTTTGCGAGTAGCAATTTTCAATTAACATAAATCATGTTGGTCATGCCGTATGTTGCTCTGTAGTCCGTAGGTATACATACATGGGTATGGGTAGTAGGTGTTACTAAAACCTTTAAGCTATTAAGGTTCTGTTCTCGTGGTGTGTAAAACGAGCCGTAGCTACTAAACACATGCAAGTGAATTTAAAAAGTCAATTTTCACATATTTGCTTAGATATTTATTTATTAGAAAATAATTAATAATATAATTACGATCCTCTTATAAGACCTTTTATTTGGTACTAGCTGTGCCCGCGACTTCGTCTAAGTGAGAAAAAGTATGATTGTTCAGTATCTACCCAGACGAAGTCGTGGGCGCAGCTAGTATAAAAGTAGCGTAATTTACTCCTTATTACATCAGCTATCTGCCAGTGAAAGTCCCGTCAAAATCGGAGACACTCAAATTCTATGTATTTGTATGTAGTTATGTATGTATGTATGGTTGTATGGAGATAAAAGTAGCTCAAGTTACTCCTTATTACATCAGCCATCTGCCAGTGAAAGTCCCGTCAAAATCGGAGACATTTAAATTCTGTTTATTTGTATGTAGGTATGTATGTATGTATGGTTCTATGGAGATAAAAGTAGCCTAAGTTACTCCTTATCACATCAGCTATCTGCCAGTGAAAGTCCCGTCAAAGTCGAAGACACTCCAATTCTTCTTATTTGTATGTAGGTATGTATGTATGTATGTATGGATGAATGGAGATAAAAGTAGCCTAAGTTACTCCTTGTTACATCAGCTATCTGCCATTTTATACTGGTGGTAGAGCTCCAGTGACGGAGCTCGCGGGCGTAGGCACCACCGCATTACCTGATTTACTTGCCGCTAAATGGTAGTGTTCAGCACTATCATGTTCCGGTCAGGTGGTAATGTACGGCCCTGTAATTTCCGGCACAGAGGCATAACACCTTAGGCCTCAGGAGTGGTAACGCATTTGCATTTTGACCTTGGTCTTTGTGTGGGTGTCTATAGGCTGCAGTCATCACTTAACATCAATGTGAACTGCATGCTTGTTTGCCACTTCAATTACATAAAAAAAAAGTGAAAGTCTCATCAAAATCGGTCAAGCCGTTCTCAAGATTAGCCCCGCCAAACAAACAGACAGACAGACAGACAGACAGGCAGACGGACAAAAATTGAAAAAAATGTTGTTTTGGTATATGTACCGTGTATACATATATATGCGTTTAGTAAAAAGCGGTTATGTTAATATTACAAACAGACACTCCAATTTTATTTATTTGTATGTATATAGATTTATTATGGAAGACAAAAATTCTGTGAAAATTTTAAGCGCCTACATTATAGCGGTAACAGAAATACATAATTTGTGAAAATGTTAGCTTTCTAGCAATCACTATTTATGAGATACAGCCTGGTGACAGACAGACAGACGGACGGACGGACGGACAGACAGACAGACAGCGGAGGATTAGTTATCCGTAGGGTCCGTTTTGACCTATTAGGTACTAAACTCCCTAAAAGATAGAACTAATATACAAAATAGCTTAAAAATATTCGATACGATTCTTTAAATTGACATAACTTTTTTATTTCTGAACCCATTCACATGAAACAAATACTAAATGTTAAGTGAAACTTACTACAATATATTAGTGAAAACCGCAAATCGAATAAGCCGTTTCTGATATTAGCGTGCACAAACATACAGACAAACAGACCTTTTTCCGGGATAAAAAATACCCAGTGTTGTGCGCCAAAGGTTAAAGTATAATCATACCAAGTTTCATTGTAATCGGAATGGTAGTTTTTATGTGATGCTTGAACAAACAGACAGACAGACAGACAAACATTTTTCTAATCATATATTTGTGTTCGGTATCGATCTAATAACAATCCCCTGGTATTTATTTATTCTATATTTTGAATGTACAGAATTTACACTTCTACAGATTTATTATAAGTATAGATTACTTACGAGTAATATACTTTACAAAACTTCTATTACACCCTCGTGCTACATAATATCACAGTCTAAAGAAAACGAAGATAACCCACTAATGACCTATTATACTGTGATAATATTATGTGTATCAAATTTCAACCCTAGTAGCTTTAAAGAAAATTGTTTGTAGGTATTTATTTATATACGAAACCCGAAAAAGCAAATCATTTTAATATTATGAAAAACAATATAAACAACTTATTCATAAAATAAAAGACACAAATGAAAAAAAACAATAATTATTTGATTCTTTAGCTAAGTTGATAAAAACTGATTACATGAATCTCGTTAATGAAACAGATACTTGTATGTTTTCACACCGCGCTTCTAATTGAATGGAAAAATGTGTAAACAATAGAAACATTAAAATGTATTGTTAAATCGGTCGGTTTGGCTACATTATTAAATACTAACTGCAGTGATTGTCCATGTATGCTTCAATAACCTTGTAATATATAAACTGTAATTAATTGAAACATTATAATCACAAAAACAAATATTACCTGAAGATTCGATCAAGGTAAATAACTAAAGGGAGTTTTTACAAAAGCCAGATGTATTCAGATTTCTGACTCCACGCTCTAAAGATAATAAAACAATTGGATGAAATAAAAAAATAAATAAATAGGTAGCTTTAAAGTTGTATAAATATTTTGAATGAACATTAGATTGTAACATAAAATTGTAACATATAGCTACACATAGATAAATTGCTTTTAGAAAACATTGAAAGCTTTGAATGATAACTGAAATTGCCATCAGACATCGGAAATTATCCATGTGCAATCGACAAAATTGGAAACGGCCCCGAATCGTGATTCTCGATAAACCCATATTGAAATAACATTTCGTCTCTCAAATGTAGACGAAACAAGGTTATATTAATTTTAAGCGAGAAGCGAATTTAAGTTAGTTGCTAAAGTGTGCCACCTAATTTCCACAACTACCATTTAGAAACACTATGCTCGAGAACGTAATAATATATGCAAGAGCGTTTGTTCAATATTTAGGTATATTTTTGGTATTTTGACTGCTTCAGTAGTCTAGTGGTAGCAGGCCACTACTGTGCTACGCTAGGGTCCTAGGTTCGATTTTCGGGTCGGGGATACCAGAGATAAAGGCGTAAAAAGGGTGGGTGGAGATGCATGTATTCTTGAATGCATGCAAATACCTAGTATGATTCACCGATTACGTTTTGCAAAAATCAGCGAAAAATTGAGTCGTCAGCGAAAAACACCAGTCGAGTCGGACTAAAGTTTAACTAAACTTTTAGCAATTGAACTGCTGTCCAAGTGACGAGTTCCCTAAATGGTGGCTGTTGAAATATTATACATTGATTTACTAAGAATATCCAAGTCACGATTACCACACACGTAAGACTAATTGTATGTGTAGTATTTATTATGTAGGCGTGAAATGAAGTAATTGTAATAGTATGCAGCTTGTTTAATCAAACCTTGACATGTAAATTAGTAGAATGTAGATTTACCTAATGTCCACAATTCAATTATAAAGATTATAAAGATCGTCTAATCGAACATAACATTATCATTAAAATGCTTTTCATATAAAGAGATTTTGTAGATAGCGACAGAAATTAACATACCTACTTTATAAATCAATAAATGTCATTCACATTTTTAATCTTCTAGATATGTAGGATTCTTTACACAAAGTTAAATAAAAAAACCCCTTATGTCCCGAAGTCTCACAGGGGTCTTAATCAAAAGTAATAATTTTATCCGAGTATTGAACAATTCAAATTGTCTTTTTAATCTTGTCGTATGGTAAATATTCGTACAACTATACAGCAGAAGACTCAGGGAAACTTTTGCCCACGACTACTAACAACGACTTAGTGTTAGGAAAATGACTAGGAATCTTTATTGCCTACTTATTGTTATAATTTGACTAATTTGTCTCTAAAGAACATATGGTTCAATTGCAAAAAAAAAAGTCTACAGTAACTTGGTACATATATTTTCTGCTGCAATTTCCACATATTTTAATTCTAAAATGTTATCCTAAGCTTTTAGATATCAACGTATCATGAACCACGCGCCACAATCAAATTAAACCTCCTTATTTTCTTTCATAACTCATCCCTATGGTATACCTACATACGCATAATATATAACACAAGTGTGGGTCCGAACGACACAATATCGAATCCTAAGCAAATTGTTGGAACGAGCCCGAAGTGCGCATTATTTACTTTTATCGCAGAATTGCGAAACATTGTATTGGGGTACTTTTATGTCTCTGCGAAAGAATTTGTGGCGACTCTTCGTCTCGGGACTAAATATAATATTTCTTGACTCATAAAGACTTTGTTTTTTATTTAACTCAACTTTTACATATAAAGTTGCGATTTGAAACAAGTACGTGAAAAATTATTTGTTCAGTCTCAAAAAAAAGGAGGTAATCAAATTGACAGTAGGTACTAATGTTTTTTTTATATCTACTATTAAATAGTAAAACCGTTTTTAATTAGTCAGACATTAAACATAAGTACATAGTAGTATGTCAAAATATTTGTGTAGGTAGTCCGAGTTCTTTCATGTACCTACTCAATCAAACGCGTTTAAATTAAAGCAGCGAGAGCAATTTTGGTTAGTTGTACCTATCGACAAAAAAATGTCGACATTTAGCGGGTGCGAGTAACTTAACTTTGCTTGTACACACAAACATGCAGCTTATATTGATGTTAAATGATGACTGCAGCCTATAGAAATCGACATACAAACCAGAGGTCAAAATGCAGATGCGTTGCCACTCTTGAGACCTAAGGTGTCATGTCTCTGTGATAGTTATTACGAGGCCATACATTACCATTTAACCGGAACACGATAGTGCCGAACATTGCCATTTAGCGGCAGCTATATTAGGTAATGCGGTGGTGCCTACGCCCTCGAGCTCCTACACTTGGAACTCTACCACCGATTAAGTTACTGCTCCTAAAACACATTTGTCGTTATTTCGATTAACGCATCGTTGAAGTCATTCGAATGTACAAATGGGAACTCGCCTTAGGCACTTCAAGACTCATCTGGTATAACATTTGTACATTACCTCATGTTCGCATGTCCATTCATTCTATCTCAGAAAGTGTTTATAGGATTTGAACTAATCTTTATTTTTTTTTACGTTAGCATATTAGTCGGTTTTTCTTTCTTAGGTCTGACTGATCTACCAGTCATACTATATAATACTATCTCTAGATTATATAGGTACCAGTCAAAGCAGCCTTGAGAAGGTAACCAAACTGTGAGTGAGGAACAGTGTCCTTATTTCCTGAAGATGCTAAATGGTTAAATACCTTATGGTTAAATTGTAAAATAAAACTTATGCAGATTCAGTGTGCATCCAGTCTGAAAGTGAGCTGGCAGCAGATGTTAATGGGGAGCAAACACTGAACATAATTCAACGACGCGGCTTAGAAGATCGGAAAACAAAATTATACTCGTACTAAAACGCGTTTTCACTGCAAAGTTCAAGTATTTCATCTCAACTCGTATACACAGTGTTATAAACGAACACTCGAATGCAAGAACCAATAACACTTCTGTTATGAAAATAAATCTGTGACCTTTGAATGATAATAGGAATATAGGAATATTTCGCACGTCAAATTTTGTTTGGAAAATTGAATTATTTGCTTTGAACATTTTCACAACAGGTTTCAGGTTTACATAGTGAACTACTATATTACTGCTATATTTTGTTATTCAAGATGGTTACTTATATGTTCATATTTATGCTAAATTACACCTTTGTGGTAGGTACTAGTAGCTCTGAGCCTCTGAGCTATGTTGCGGACAGACGGACTGACTGATATGGCGAAACGATAAGGGTCCTTTTTAGACCACGGAACCCTCAAAATGGCGAGAGATTAAACTAAAAAACATAAATATAATTACAAATATTTTTAATTTTGAGCACACGAGTGCATCTATCTAGTATCTAAATATTCCTAAGATAGGAAACATTACACTTCTTGTGAATCAGCATTTATAAACATCTGTAAGCCATCAGTACTCGTAATTATTATTACGAGAACGATATGCGCTAGAATGAGTTAGAAGAGACAACCGCATGATTTTCCGAGAGGGCTCGTCAAGTGGGTTATCGTGTAGAGAGGCGGTAGCTTTGATCGGTTGCGGTAATGGCACTGGCAGACCACATTCGCGGAAACTTTTACGGGACACTGACCCACTTCTGAACCTATAAAAGTAATTCATAGTACGGCATTTCTTAAGACTCATCCCGCTCGTGTAAGGGCCTCCACGGAGATGATACAATAGAAATTCGGGACCCGTGTAATACGAACGAGTTGTAATGAAAAACCAAGTAAATACAAGTTATTGAAGCCCGTGATGAAAGTAGATCAAGTTCGTAATAAGACAGCTTTACTGAAACTGAAACGAATATACCTACTTCTAGGAGCAAAATAATATTTGCGAATAGTGTTATCGTAGATCAAATCTAGTTATAGCATTGTATTGTCTGCGATACAAAGGGGTTATTACTTACACACGATGCACGTAACAGTACCGCATTGACCCACAAACGATCAAGACCTTGAGGCTGAAGAGCCAATCAAAGTTATGAGCCATTTCCTTACCGCATGAAAATAGATTTATGATAGTCTGAGACAGAATAATAGGAACAAAACAACGCCGCAATCACCCGCAATCGTCAGCCTTGCAAGTTTATGAATAATCTTTATGTAGAGTTAACAAAAAAATTATGACACGAAAGTGGCAAACAGTTTACATGGGTGGTAAATTAATAAATACTGCAGCCTAGTATAGATTTCTATGACAGCTATTAACCCTAGAGAGTATGTACTAGTGGTAAAGTTCTATGTCGGCATTTTGGGTACGGTTTTTGTGTAGATGTCTATGCCATAGACTCTATGGGATACACTTACCATCAATGTGAATTAATGGTAAGTGTATTGTTAGACATCATCATAATTCAAGGTGCGTATCGTTAGCTTCACGGTCTTCTAGCAATTGCAATTCCGTACACGGTAACGTTAAATACTACCTTTGCAGGAGGTGGATTAGATAGGTAATGGAGTGGTGTCTTTCACCTCGAGCTCGTTTTCTAGCGCTTTAATTTAGCAAAGCATTACATTTTGTTTTTACTTTATAATAACTACATTACGCAGACTTTAAAAAATATATTCTATTGGTGAACGTCGGTCTATCTGATGTATACAACAAAATATTTATCATGAGTGATGCCGATATCGTGGTATATTCTTAAGGTGCCATACGCGAGGCCTTGTGCGTGACGGATCACCGTCTTCGATGAAATTAAATATCGCGCTCCCCACACAAAAATAACTACAAGTAAGTATATCAACCTGTTTAACGCTTCTATCCTCGATTCTGTTCTACAGGAACCAGTCTTTACATATTTTTGAAATACTAAGGCCTTATAGTAGTGGTTTACTAGCACGGGAGATGTGTCAGGACCGGGATATCTGGCGCTCCACTCTCTTTGCCTACCCCGTAAGGGACTTGGCGTGAAGATACGTACATACATACTGTCACTAATCCACAGAGAAAATCAATTGTACTTACTTAATTACATTGTTACATAGAGAAACTAGGCCTACCGGTCACGGCGGACCGGAAGGGAGTAGCCATAGCGTATATGACCGATGCAAAACAGTCTGTAATTTTTTGCGGGGAGAAATACGTGTGACACACACTCACACTACAAAAATCGTCTATTACTACGAAACTCACACCTTGACTTGAACAAAATATATAAACAATTTCACGCACACATTTAAATATCTGGGCGACAGGTACAGGACCATTGGTCTCGTACTTTGACAGAGGGGTAAGCCTGCATATGGCTACTTCCCTCCGGTCTGCCGCGGCCGGTGGCCCGTGTTTCTCTATGCTTTGTTAGAATAGCTATAGTTCTGTTTTAGTAAACAAAGTGGGGAAGCCTGAGAGCTTATGTATCATAACATCAGGTCCCCTAGCGTGTCCCTGTTAGGTACACATTGACGTAGGTAGGTCCCATAATAATCCCTCTGAAGCCAAGGTCAAAGACCTTAAACACAGACTCTTAAACTTGATATTCGTAACAAGTCTGCTCTTCTAACTGGACCTGTTTTAAATCACAATGCTATATATTCCTACCAACATGGACTAAGCTTGCTGAACATTAACGATTTAGAAAAACTAAATCTAGACACTTTTATTCGTGTCAGATAACATCCACAGATAACACTCCTCGGTATCATAACGTAAAAATAGTAAAAGCGGTTGAAGTGTAATACGAAAGTTAGGTATGAACAAATAAAGCTCATTTAAGTGGGAAGCAAAGTTGCAGCTGACAATTTAAAGTTAGCCGTAGCGTGAGTGCGGGACGAGGTGAGAAAATGTAGCTGTGAGGGGGGAGGCCCGGGTACACTCAGGCGGGGGGGCCGGGGAAGTCCCGGGTACCACCGCCGCCGGTATGAGCACTTCCAACATTGATAAAGTTGCAGCGAACCAGAAATAAGTGACTTAACCGAGCGAGGTCCAACTTCGAAATAGCCTTTAATATTGCATGGTCATGAACAGTATTGTCTAGTTTGGGCCGAACGCGACGGTAAGCAGGAATTCCGTTTGTGACATTGCTTTCATTAATTATACTTATGATTGTATTGTATGTAATTTCTGTGTAACTCCTATAGGTAGGTACATAATTTGTATCAGATCAAACAACCAGAGGTTACTTGTAGGTTCAATAGGTATCTATTAATTGTTTCACCACTTACGATAGGTTTTATATTCATGGACGTTATTTAATAGAAAATGAATGTATATACCTTTACCTGTTTCATTTTATTTTTTAATAATCTTTAATTTTTTCATTAAACTATTTTTCATTAAACTAGATACTTTTTGATAAGTAGTTATACCTATATCTGAAATATCTCAAACGTTTCAGAAAACAGAAAATAATACGATATTTATGTTCTAATCTTATTACACATTTTGATGTCTAGGTATGTACTAGTTGCATTTTCAGAAAATAATGTTAAAATGTTGGAAAGAACGTTTTTATCAATGAAGAAAAAGTTCGTGCACATACCTGAGCACGGCATCAGGTTCTATGTAATGACAATTCTCGAATACTTATGAAGATTAATTAATTATCAAAATTAAAAAATCCGAGAGTTTCTAAACTGTCATCGTAATTTCATCCTTACGTCCACCGCTGGACAAAGGGCTCGCTCAAGAATGTCCTATTGCATCATATTGGGGAATATGCCACGCCACGCTTGGTATGAGGGTTGGTGATCACAGTGACGGTAGTTTTATAGTGGGACTGCTACTTCTACTGCGTTATTTTATTTACCTCCTAACGCCGTATTGGAATGGTTTGACCGCCAGTGTTCGGTTGACAAATGGTTATAAACAGTTATGAAGGTATATTTATAAGGGATATCGACCAACTTCTGGATTATAATATATAAAAGTTTCTCGAAGATACGGAAGATGGAATTCCCAATCTGATTGGTTAATGTGGTTGTAAGCATAACAAACAGTGGGTTTAGTTCCGTATTGCAAGTAGAATGTCCTCAATGAATACTAAATAACTGCACCGATATCGTAGTGGGTACCTTCTTATTCGCAAGGGACTTGTCTAGGAAGTTAGTTGCGAGACACACAGCGTAACGTGACATTGAATATATTGATAGTCCCTTCTGGCTAATCTGTCTAATTTAGGAATTACAGAAAGTTTTTTTTTTATTTATACTACAAAGTACCATAGTTTTATGACCACGTACAAACGTAGACATAAAGTTCCTCTAATGGATTTGTACAAAATGTAGGAGAAAATTATATCCTTTAAGATACTTTTTACAGACCTCGCAAATGAAGTCGTTGGCGGAATGTAGTTTTATATACGAGAAAACCGCTCGCAAAAGCAAATGCTATGTTTATTAAAAAAAAAAATTGTGTTCTAGTAAAACCGCAGTTTTCAATAGTACAAAAGTCATATCGTACGTACTTAGAAAAACTGTTACAGAAGGAAGACTCTTACGTATACAACATTTTCATTTAAAATTATGTATATTAAGAATCTTGTAACTCAAATATTTTCATAAAGATACCAAACAATAGCTATAACAGTGAACTAAAGTACACTCGAAAAAGTCAGAGCATTGAAACAGTTAAAGCAAGATGAAACGTTTAAACTTGTTAAATTATGTAAAAGATCTAAAAGTACGCAGAGGAGCTGCAAACAGGGTTAAAAATATTAAAATAAGTAATTGCTCTATCAGGCTGGCACCTGCGACGAGTCGTACCCTACCGCCCACCCTTCCCTCTCCACGGCAATACCAACATAAGTATTTTATATCAAGAGTGATCTGCAAGGCTTTCTATTTAAAATAAGAGTGCCTACACCACTCTAATTGTATCAAAATATATCTACAAAATATTGTTAAAAAATTACGGTTTATCGTTATCGTTAAGTGCTAAATCATGTCTCGCCGAGAAAGTCGTTCGGATGGACAATTTTATAAGCCTTTTAATAAAATCGTGCTTTCACTCGTGAAAATTATAAAATCGAGCACTGTAATAAAATACAATTTTCAGTATAGCGCACAATTCTTATAATATTGTTATGCAAGTGGTTACGTGATCATATAATCATAATAAAACTTGATGACAGATAGATGGGCTAAACGACTACACCCTAAACCGTTGAGTTTCTTGACTGAAGCTCTACCGCAGTTTGATTCTGTTTCATAAGTTTATGAAACCTTGAACATAGCGGACAATAAGTTACCCTGACTAATCAAATTGAATGAAGCAAAAGGGCAGTTAAAATTAGCAGAATTTATGTGTAGGACTAAATACTCACTCGGCTCCATTTTTTCCTCCCCTGTGCAGCATGCCCGCGCGTGCCATCTCACGCCCACGCCCTGCAAAAAATACACCATCCATTAATGTCAAGAATAGTCGACATGTTCACGGGCTTTTTCCGCATCTTTTCGCTCACTAAACACGACTTAAGACCGTCTTTATCTCACACCAGCCGGACAATACACTAAATTAGTTCGACCGCAATTTTTACCCACCATAAATAATGCACTCCCATACCCCAATTAGTTTATCCCTCCTTTCTGAATTTCAAATTGAATCTACCGACTTATGCTGGTCCACTGATTTATTGTCATTTCCAATGATTTGGAATACGATCTGTATTAAAGGAGGTAAAAAAACGTATTAGTTATCAGAGCAATAGGGATAATTATGTAAATAATCTGAAAGCTAATAATATGGGATTTATAAACCAAACTAAGTTATGACAAAAATAAAATTGTCTTACTAACAAATTAATGTTCTATTTGTAGTAAATTACAAACATTTAACAAATTCGACGTAGCTTCGTTTAAACACCTGCCCCAAAGTAGAGATAATTAATATTCGTATAGTTATCAGAGAAATGGGAATAATTATGTGAACAATCTGAAAGCTAATAATATAGGATTTATAAACAAAACCAATTTTTAAAAAAAGTTGTCTTACTAACAAAATAACGTTGTATTTGTAGTAAATTAGGAACATTTAACAAATCCGACGTAGCATCGTTTAAACACCTGCCCAAAAGTGGAGAAAATGAAAGGATCTTGAATAAGTAATCGACGTTGTGGGAGCTTGATAGATAGCCAGTGGAAAACATATCAAAGTCAGCGAAGTGCTCCAACTATTTTAATTGCAACATCTTTAGCGGATAGACGCTTCAGGTGCACGGCTGACTGAAATGACGAAAGATTTTTTAACCTTTCGTAGTTGAAGCACTTTTTTATTTATACAGACAGAATTGTTAGTCCAATGGAATTGTTCATCTGGTACCTACATTCAAAATAACAATAATAATTAATATTGTCAAAACACTTAACTCTATTTCTCTCACGTAGAGGTAAGTAAAAAATAATAATAAATCAAATTATATTTTTCCTTCACAAAATTAGGCAGGTCCTTATTGTTAGTACATTAAACATTGCTTACTTAAATCCTAGTTTCGTTAGGGACTAGTGCCTGAAATAGGTTTCTGTGTGAATCTTGTGCTACATGTCACCAGGAACCTCACCCCGCACCCTCCCGCAAACAGTTTTCAGAAATAGCAATCCGATAGTAAATTATGTATATTTGTAAATTAAAAGTACTATTGTACAAAGTACTTCAATGAGATCTTCATTGTTAGGTACCCAAAAGAATCACGAGTTATACGAGTAGATATAGATAATGTGTGTGTGTGCGTGTGTGTGTGTGTGTGGTAAGACGACGGTAAGAATAAGTTTCGATCAGATATATAATTATTGTTAATGATATCGTCTTTATAGTAAAAAGCTTGCATCTCGCGGAAAGATAGTCACATTATTTAGTAATTTAATTTGTTGATGATTAAATCGCAGCATGATCTGGTTTTTAAAAAGATAAAAAGGTTCCTTCAAATAATTAACATCTTATAATGAAATATATTTTATACTGATATCAAATAAAAGTTGTAAAAACAGTGTTGTTGTGTAGTCGAACGAAACCCATTTATATGGTATGAATTAACATAATAATATATAATGTAAGTTTATGAAACGAATGGGACAGTTTTAAGTGGATTACAAGCTGTGTCGATCTCATGCTTTCTGTTCGTGTAATATGATGTTAAACTTCCATAGCACTGGCAACTGGCAAAACACGCGAACATACCATTACTGACAACACCATCTGGTGAACGTTCCTAATTTGACATACATCTACATGATTTATGTTGCCGCTAGTAGGTACCTACTCTAACTACGTGTTCTTCCTTTTCTTAGCATCGTAATAACGTGATAATTCGTATTTGGTAAATATGTAGTTAAATAATTCGTGATTGTTTCTTCTTCAGGTTCAACGTTGCTCTCCAAATTTTAACGTAGGTAACGTAAAATATTTTAAAAGCTCCAAATTAAAAAAAACTAGCTTTTTGCAATAAAAAACAGAAGCATAAAATTATGTAGGTAATATTCATATAAAAAGTTAAAGTTAGATGAGAATTCATGTTTATTTGTTTTCTAATCCTTACTCATATTATACACCTGGAAATAACTCTGTCTATATTTCTGTTACGCTTTTACAAATTAGGCGATTGAGATTAAATTTTACATAGAGATATGTTGCACTGCACCTTGTGAAGGAGACATAGCTTAGTTTTTATGTAAACGCCAAATAGGACGTGTACTACCTCACTGGAAACAGCGAGTAGTAAATACCTAAAAAGAAACTGCCAAAAACGTTTTATTAAAAAAAGTGGTTAAAATATTTTAGAAATAATTTTCAGTTCTAGTTGTAAGGAATAACTCTCATTTATATTAGTGAAAGTTGACGTTTATTACAAAGAATACCAAAACCCATCGCCTTAGAAAAAGAAGTCACGATGTGATGATCTTTCCATTTGTGTTTTCTTCATTGAATATAACTTTCAGCTATGGTTTTGCAATGCTGAATATTTAGAAGGCATTATAACTATTTAAACAAGTCAATTACTGACGACGAGACGTATATATCACAAGATGCCTCATACACCTATAACTTTTATTACATGATGTACTTATTACATTTATTGTGATAAAGGTCTGTACAGTTATTATATTATTTCTGTTTCAACCGAAACATACCAGCTGAGAAATAAAAAACATAGGTAGTACATATAAAACATGCTTCATACTAATAATATGCTAAATTTAATTTTACTAACAGTATATAAACAAAAAACTTAAGAACAAAACTGCAAATTTAAGTTCACACTGACATTATGGAGAGTATTAGGAAACGGAGGGTGTATTAAGTATGATCATGTACCTATAGTTTAAGAATGTCCCTCGTTCAACTAACTACAAAAATAGGTATTATTTGTTTTATATTATTTCGCATTAACACATGCTTGTGAAATATATTTTATTTAAAGAAAAATGGAAAGAAAAATTTGACTTCAGGCGAGACTCGAACTCGCGACCTACTGGGAATCTAGTCTTTGCCTAACTAGCATAGTTGGCAATAGATGGCGCTGCTGCTACCATAAAGCAATGTAATAAATGTGAAGGAAAGATTTGACAAATCGGGCAGGACTTCAGTAGCTCAATTGGAAGAGCGGCTGGACTAGATTCCCAGTAGGTCGCGAGTTCGAGTCTCGCCTGAAGTCAAATTTTTCTTTCCATTTTTCTTTAAATAAAATAGGTATTATTTGTCACGATGGTGGCAAAATAGTATGCAGTTTACATTGATAGTACATGATGATTGAAGCCTATAGACATAGACATAAAATGCAGAAGGCACCCCTGAGGCCTAAGATATTTTGCTCTTGTGATAGTTATTATGGGGCTATACATTACCATCTAACCGGAACACGATAGTGCTGAACATTACCATTTGGCGGCAGATGGTTTAGTTAGATAATGCTGTGGTACCTACGCCTTCGAGGGCCGACATACACCTGGTGGACTTACCTGGACGTCCAGTCTGGTAATTGGTGGTACGGCTTTTTAACTTGGTTCATTCCAGATATCTGAAACAATGAAATAAAATTCATTAATTGTTATTGATTTAAATGTCGAACATAAACTGAATAATGAGGTTTTTACGCTTCTTTGAAATGGCTAGTTACCAGGTAAAAAAGATTTGGTTGAAAAGCATTTGTTTATAATAAACTTGACGAAGAATTTAATAAATTATATGTCGTTCTTTCTTGGCTTATAAGCATATTATCTAAACCCAGTAAATCAGTGAAAGAAAACCATAGTTGGTAATTATAAAAAAAATCGTGATTGTATATAGGCAGGCATAACCTACATGCCTGTATGTCTCGAAAGGGATTTAGGCATTCATATACATTAATAAACGCCAAATACATTTTTAGGTCTATGTAATAAATGATTGCATATTACCATGGCCTAAAATGATATCATTGTATTGCGTGTATGCAACTTATTTATATACTTAGGGTGCTTAGGTAAGATATTTGCTGAATTTAAAAATAACATTTATTATGGCATTTTATCATATTGGGGTATCAGTTTGTATTGTTCAAAGTGACCTGCGACACATAGGCCTCGTTCAGCTTCTTTCATTCTTTCCTTGTCCATAATGCTCCTCCGATAGTCTTGGGATCATGTGTCCCTGCGTTTAGTTATGCTTGTCTCTTCTTTTGCTATGTCGTGGTTGGCCCATTTTTTTGACAGAGCATATTGTCCAATTAGTCCGTCGCATTTTCAATTGTTTATTTTCTCCTCTTGAATCATTAGGTACCTATACTTTTACTTATCTTCAATTTTGTTAAGGATCTTGTCATGTATAAATTATATTCTTATCTGCTTTTTTACGAATTTTTATTGTGGTCCTTCGGTCCTGGTGGTGATCATTATCCTTATGGTTTCCTCCCATTCAAGCTTGCCACAATCTAGAGCCAATTAACAAAATAACCAACTTCACCAAAGTCACAGGTGTAGGTAATGTAGCGCGGGGTTGGGCCCCGGGTGGGTTCCGTTCACCCTTCAATACTGTTCGTAAACCCTCTAGAAAAAAATCATTTGATCGGCTGCCGGCTTAAGAACAAAAATCCCTAGATAAGCCAACGGATGGGATCTCGACATGAACATTAAATATGGCCTTATTCAAATGTACAATTATTTACCAGGATTGCTTTAAATTTACTACATCTTAGCTACATCATTATAATATAATACTGTAGTCTTTATTTCATTTCTTCATTGGACGTGTCAGTGTAAATGTAAAGACGCACGTAACTTGCTTACGTTCGTTTGTTTGATAACTCATTCGCGATAGTGGTAAATCATCCTTGATGTTGTAGTCCTCCGGAGTAAATAATCCCTTCAAAAACCTACACACGACCCTAAAATCAGTGGCGATATCGTGTGGGTACTCAGTAGTGGGGAGGACCCTAGATCGTACCATAAATCGCCTAATGTATAGGCAAATCGTAACTAGAATTGTATCGCTTCCAGCGAGCTTACGATTTAGGGACGATCATCCACCATTGTCCCGATATCGTCACTGATTTTAGGGTCGTGTGTAATCTTAAATTATAGGCCGTTTAATCCTAGTAGAAAGTAGAAATGACTGGCTCAGTAGTCTAGTGCTACGCTGGGGTCCTGGCATCGTTTCCCGGGTCCCTGGTTCTATTAGGATTTTTCGATATTCGGGAAATATCCCGGTACCTCAGAGTTTGGTAATGTGGACGGAGATGTCAACAGGCTCGTCACCTGTACATGGGCTAAACCGGCGAATCGTGAGTGTTTGCATATATGCTTCAATTATGTGTTAGGTAGGTATATGATGTCTGAGTGTAAGGTGATGTGGGGTCAAAAGTCTTAGGAATCGGCGTGAATGTTTCATACATGAGAATGATGAACGTAGAAGAAGCGGGAGGTGCGTCAGGACCGGAATATCTGGCGCTCCACACTCCCTGCCTACTGGCGTGAAGATACATAGTTACATTATTATATAATAAATAACATTATACGTCCCACTGCTGGGCACGAGTCTCACCCCTTTTTGGGGGGAGGCCTGGAGCTTACTCCACCACGCTGCTCCAATGCGGATTGGTGGAAGTGGGTGGATTAATGGTCAACCCGCTGTCGGATGTTTTCAAACCGTCCATAAGGCCTCCGACAAGTTTTTGAAGACTGCTATCTATCGATGGCAACCGGGACCGACGGCTTAACGTGCATGGCACGTTAAGCCTCTGAAGCACGGAAACGCGCATTAAATTTGCCACTAGCGGTCACCCATCACACTACCCGACCGCGCCCGTAATGCTTAACCGAGTAGATCGCTTACGAACTACACCAGCCGCGGGGCCATGCGCGCTTCATTATAATATGCGCAAATTATATTCATATACTTTTTTTCGTACAGACATCGGTTAAATAAATAAGTAAAATTTAATATAGTTGACTTATTTATGAGTATGCCGAATACCGATTGACCTAGTTTCGGTGGACTCGATCAATCATTCATTTTTATCACGTATGAATGAGAGTCACGTTCCATATTTTAAGTTCACTGGAACGTGCAGAACAACCAACATATTTGTTTTAGCTGGCGCAATGTTGACGCTATTGTTTTTTTTTTAATTTTTAAATAACGCCATTTGTTTATTCTTTTTGCAAAACTGTATTGTATACTTTGTATAGGTACAAGTAGATGTCTACATTACGGATGTTACCTATAGGTACGATGGAAATTGAAAAATAGCAATCATCGAAGTGAAGTTTCTTTACTTTTAAGTAAGTCTGTAATAGGTAAGTATTTAATTTAAAATTACATTTTTTTATTTAAGGCAAGTGGCAAACAAGCCTGCTGTTCACATTAATGTTAAGTGATGACTGCAGCCTATAGACGTCTACACAAGAACCAGAGGTCAAAATGCAGATGCGTTGTCACACCGGAGACTCAAGTTGTTATGTCTCTGTGATACTCGTAGTAATTACGGGCCATACATTACCATCTAACCGGAACACGATGTTGTGATGAACACTACCATTTGGCGGCAGATAGAGGTAATGCGGTGGTGTCTACGCCCGTGAGCTCCGTCACTGGAGCTCTACCACCAGTAAATACAATGTAGTACAATGATATATAATATCATATTGCTTAGTTATGTGTAGGTAAATAAATAGCCTAGTAGGTACAGATGTTAAACCGTGTTACAAATATTACAAAATAATAGGTTGGGGAAAAAGTCTTTTCGCATTATAGTATGTATGAACTTGTAATAAAATCTCTTCGGCTGTAGTATTTGTATCTGGCTGGTTTTGGTATCATTGAAAGTTAAAATTTTAAAGAACATAATTCCAAATTCAAATTCGGCAAATGTGTGATTTTCATTTGTTTTTCGTACTGTCAAGATGAGTGAATCTAATGAAGAAATTCCATACATTTTAAAATTTTACTACAAAAAATGTAAAAATGCAACACAAGCCGCGAAAAAAATTTGCGATGTTTATGGACCTAGTGCAGTGTCTGTGAGAGTCGCATATTTGGTTTAAGCGTTTTCAATCCGGATATTTTGATGTCAAAGATGCACCTCGCTCTGGTCGCCCTATTACGGATAAAATGGATGTCATTTTTGAAAAAGTGGAGCAAGATCGACATATCAGTAGTTACGACGTAGCTGAAGAACTGAAAATTGATCACAAAATAGTTTTGGCGCATTTGAAAAAAGCTGGGTACAAAAAAAAACTCGATATTTGGGTACCTCACGAGCTCACTGAAAGAAACCTAATGAACCGTGTACTCATTTGTGATTCTTTATTACGACGTAATGAAACCGAATCATTTTTGAAGAAGCTGATAACTGGTGATGAAAAGTCGATCACGTACGACAAGAACGTGCGAAAAAGGTCGTGGTCAAAGGCCGGTCAGGCTTCACAGACTGGCGAAACCCGGGTTAACTCGCAATAAGGTGATGTTGTGTGTGTGGTGGGATTGGAAGGGCATTATTCATTATGAGCGATTACCACCAGGCAGGACTATCGATTCTGAACTCTACTGCGAACAATTGATGAGATTAAAGCAAGAAGTTGAGAGAAAGCGGCCGGAATTGATCAACAGAAGGGGTGTGGTGTTTCATCATGATAACGCTAGACCTCACACATCTATAGCCACTCAGCAAAAATTAAGAGAGTTTGGCTGGGAGGTGTTAATGCATCCGCCGTATAGTCCTGACCTTGCACCTTCAGATTTCCACCTGTTTCGGTCTCTTCAGAATTCTTTATGCAATGTTAGGTTAACATCACGAGAGGACTGCCAAATCCACTTGTCGCGGTATTTTGATGAGAAGTCCCAAAATTTTTATAGCAATGGGATCATGTCCCTACCTACAAGATGGCAAAAGGTTATCGAACAAAATGGTACATACATACTTTAGTTAAATTTAAATAAACTATATTAAAAAATGTTTTGAATTATCTTCAAAAATGCGAAGAAACTTTTTCCCCAACCTTCGAAATCCATAAGTAAGTAGGTACTTGAAATTAAACCTGTTTACACGTACCTGATGTTTAATTAAATTTATTCACACAACCGGCGAAGATAATAAACCCGATTTTCATGGTAAACGACACAAAAGAACATATTTTCAAGACAAACCATTTTGTACCTATTACACACTGTTAGGTACATTTATTTATACAAATGGTAAAATGATTCAATATAAGTAAGATTTGGTCGGTCAGCGTAATATAATAGACGATAGTCATTAGATTAATCTTAATAGACACATGATCTGGTCGCCACACTCGCCACGTCACACAAAACATACTTAATAGGCCTTAAATCTGCAGCAATCCAATATCTGCTTCCGTAGCCACGATAGTATACGGTACGTTACCCACCGCAACTCATCACAAGTAATGTCAACGGTATGAGCTAATATTGCATATGTAAACGTATTTGATGAGAACTTTACCTTACCACAAACGAAAACGACGTGTGAAGCTACTACTAAGTTATGTTGATTGAGCGTTGTTAAGTTGTTTTACAAAAGCAAGTGTAAGTATAAGTTCAGTTATACACGAAAACAAATGCTTTGCTTTTGTGTCATTTAATAAGTATCTGCTATTTTTATGCAAATGCTAAAATTATACAATGTTGTTCCCTTTATCCACCAATTGTATTACTGTGTAAATCATTCGATAAATATCAGTGTATACAATAATCTAGACACCACGCCACACAGGACATAATAGGCCTTAAATTATAGGAAACAAGACATAGACAACAAGCCAATTGCGGCTGTCGCAGCTACGATACATTAGAGCCGCATCTCATCACTAGTACCACGGTAATGTCACATACTGTCAACGGTGTGAGCTTATATTGATGTTAAGCCTGCGTTTGATGAGAACTTTACCACAAACGAAAACGACATGTAAAGCTACCTACTACTAAGTTTTGATTATTGAACGTTATGGTATGTGTATAGGTAAAGCAGCAAAAGAAAACAACTGCTTTGTTTTTATCGTAGTAAATACGGGTAAATATCCACAACTTTACGCAAATGGTAAAATGATATACTTAGTGCCATTTAATCCACACATGATATGACTGTGATAGAAATTCGACGAATTTCAATAGATACAGTAATGTAGAGACTACGTGACGATACACAGTACGTAATCGGATTTAAACCATAGGCAACAAGGTAATTGCTTCCACCTGCTTACTACCACCGCGTCTCACTACTAGTAACTACTGTAATCTGTATAAGCTGATATTGATTATGTAAACGTGTTTGATGAGAAGTTTAGCACAAACGAAGACGACGCGTGAAAGTACTATAAATTTTTGTTAGTGAATGTAGTTTATTAAATGTCTATATGTATGTATGTATCTTCACGCCAGGTCTCTAAAGGGGTAGGCAGAGAGTGTGGAGCGCCAGATATCCCAGTCTTGATACACTTCCCGTGCCTCATCTACTATTACTACTATTCATCATTCTCTTCATACATGTCGATTCCTTAGACTTATTAAATATCACATACCTACATTTAATACTACATTCATCGGTGTATGAACAAACGAAAACAAAGGCTATGATTTTGTGCTAGTTATTATGGGGTCACCGCAATAATAATAGACATTGTAACGGAAACACGGTAGTATCAAGTGCAAATTTAGCGGCAGAAGTATTAATTAATAGGTATGATGATGCCCCCCCCTCCCGCTTTCCTGGTAATGAATAAATGCTGTGGTTATGCGGTTTGTTTATGTTTCCTCAAGTCACGTAAACCGAATCGGATAAAACAAGGTAAGTAATCTCACTGGTGGTAGAGCTCCAGTGACGGAGTTCGCCTGCGTAGACACTTGCCTGCACAGTACTTACCGCCAAATGGTAGTGTTGAGCACAATCGTGTTCCGGTCAGGTGGTAATGTCCTCCTCCTCCTCCTATGTAATTTCCGCCACAGAGGCATAACACCTAAGGCCTCAGGAAATCTCTGGTTACGTAAAGTTATTCATAGGCTACATACAGTACGACTTACGAGAAGGTACAAATGAAAATTATTTGCAAATAGCTTCTGTATTTACGTTTGATGTGTATACATGAAAGCGTTTACAGGATGGCCCAATTTATAGTTGAAGGAATGTATTTAGGTGATATTGATGGCAGGCCCGAGGCCGCAGCTGCCGGTGTCCCCCTAACACGGATCCCGATGACCCACTGGAGGTGTGACCTGTTTGCGGATCATTTCACACTCTAATCCTTAAAACTTCATTAAGCACACGCGATTAGGCAGGGTGTCACACTGACCCGCACCTCGCTCCAGGTTCTCACATCCTTGTATCTTAAAAGGTAATACAGACGACCTTCGTTCGGGTGACTCCGCACGATCGTCCGGTATTACGGAACCGATGGGTCAACTTCCATATAGGTCACTGAATTCATTTAGTTTAAATACCTTCATATTTTATGGTAAATTTAATAAAGTTATTAGTAATAGTATACTGTAAAAAATATTATACTCTTCTATTATTATTAACACAATTATTAAACAGTTAAGTACACATAAACCAAAATCTAAGCGCAGATTTGTTGTCAATCATGAAGCTTACTTATGATCTTTTGTCACAAATCACAATAGCTGAGTTTAGTGCCTTACACATCCTGCTATTCAAGTTTTAGTAAAATATAGTGCGTCAAGCGTCAAGCAATACCAAGTCCCACAACTTGTAGCCTCGATGCAGTGTGTAATACGCCTAACGGACCAGTGGATTGGTCGACAATATCAGTTGGTGTAGTTAAACCCACTCAAGTCAAGGGATCTGCGGTGTAAAAGCTCCTTTACGACCATTCGGAACTGCGGCTTTTCATACACCGCACCTGTGGCTGCAATAAAATACTTTATAGCTTACAAAGTGGTACACAGTTCTGAGCGATTTCGCTTTTCAGAACCGTAATAATTTATACTCGAATGTAAATACGAGACTTAATACGGGATCTAAATGCAAATCGTTCTCGCAATGTTAGTCCAAGGAACGTATCATAAACCCGATTTGTTTACCTACATAATTTATTTAATTCAGGCACCTAATTCATTCCTGCGTTAACTTTCGAAAATCTTTCAATTTTCGTGAGACTCGCCAATATAGGACCTATGAAAAGCTGTAAACCATACTTTAAGCTATATAAAATATTAACCCTTCCATCTCTCTACATCCTAGAGACCTGTAAAATTGTTAAGCAAAATATATCAACTTTTGAACATGCTGACGACAGATTTACAGGAACAATAGGCTTAAGGAAAAGAAATAAGTTATTGTTACCAAACAGTAATTTAGCAATACATCAAAGTGGACCATATTCTATGTCAATAAGACTTTATAACGCTCTCCCCAACTATATAAAAGAACTTGATAAATATGACAAATTTGTAATAACTTTGACGGATTTTCTCAATAACAAATGCTTCTATATAGTAAGTGAATATTATACCAAAGTGCAATAGAATATAATAATATTATGAATGAATGATTGGAATTATATAAATTAAAATTGATACTTAGATAAATAAAAATAATATAGGTAAGTAATAGTATAGTAGATTTTAAGTTATTCATAAATAATTATACAGTGAATAATAATATGAGCATGTTAAATTAGATTAAAATTAGACTTTAAGATTTATTTTTGCTATGCCCTTACAGGGTGCATGTGCTGTACACCATATTACTATTTGTAACATCTTAAAACCACATGTGATGCAATAAATTATTTGAATTTGAATTTGACTCTTTAATTTTCGTACGGCATAAAATACCTACTACATTATGTAGGTATTGATATTTCTAAGAAATTTGTTTGTTATATCAATGTTGTTTTTATTTTCTCTTTATTTTATCGTACGAATAATAATTAAACGTAGATTTTATTTAATCGTAGATAATGAGCGCTCATTAATAATAAGGTTCATTCTGTTGAATACATCCAGAATAATACGGGAGAGGTTTCCCGAATTTCATTGTTTATCTTTGTAACCAAGTAAGTAAATTTGTTCTTGCGTACTAACTAAATTACAAAAGCGATTTCGACAAATGAGGGGTGTACCTATCAATTCAGTTGAGAAAGTTTTTTACCCATAGTCGTTAAAAATTGAGGTTTCAAATCTGTACAAAAATACAAATAACTATACACATATACGAGACACAAATAAAATTGGAGAGTCTGTTTGTAATATTAAAATAACCGCTTTTTACTAAATGCATATGTATGTATACACGGTACCTATACCAAAACAAAATTTTTTACTATCTTTGTCTGTCCGTCTGTCTGTCTGTCTGTTTGGCGGACTAATCTTGGGAACGGCGGGACCGATTTTGACGGGACTTTCACTGGCTATGTATATAATAGCGATAGCCGATGTAATAAGGAGTAACTAAGGCTACTTTTATACTAGCTGCGCCCACGACTTTGTCCGGGTAGATATTGAACAATCATAAATTCTCACGCGGACGACGTCGCGGGCACAGCTAGTAACAAATAATATTACATATATCGTTAATTGTAAAAAAGATTGTTCGTGCAGCTTTATTGTACGTGTATTCTCAGAGGAACATTACAACGATAAAAACAATACGATAGCATAAAACCTTCCAAATTTTCCCAAAGAACGCATTCAAAGAATTGCTGCTTAAATGCTCAATTTGACGTGTAGGTCCGACATTTTTACATATGACCGCTTTTTTTGGTTACCGGTTTTCGGTACCTAATTCTAGTCTGAATTCATTGATAGAGTAAAAAAAACTACAGTTTTATATTCTTAGCAGGCACGTTTAATGACTAGGTACCAAGTAATAAAACATTATTTTTTGTAAAAAAAAAGGCTTGAAAAAAATCCAATAACTCAATCAGATATCAAAAATAACGGACCGAATTAGGTACCTACATACACCTACCGTACCTAGATACACTTTGCAGTTGAAACAGAAAATATTCAGAGGTGGTCAACAGTTTTATTGTGCGGTCGCAGTGGCATTCAGGGTTATAGGAGAATAGGAATGATTTACGGCGGCAGTCGAACAATGGCATCTCCGGTATTCCGACCTACATTCTACAACTCAGTTTATACCAAGATACATTCTTTTAGAAAATAGAATACTCAATATTGTTATACGCACACCACGTATAGGTACAACAGCAAAGTCCTATTGAAAAATCTCTTTTATAGATACAGGAAATGCAATCTTAATGTACATTAAGCCCGTTCCTGGATTAACAGCTTTTATTCCGTTAATATTTTTTGAATAAACAAAGCGGGCAGCGAATTTTAAACACGCAGGCTTTCAAATTATTTTTTGGAATATAAGAGCCTTTTTAATAGGTACATTCATTTAATAATATGAAGTACCAACTTTATTACGCAGGTACTTATTTTATTTTTACTATCGTATAGCATGGTTCACGATTTTGTACAAAACGTTATTAGGTATTTCCGCGGATCTTTTTTCTGAAGTACCAATTTATTAGTTGTTATATTAGATATTATTAATTTTCGGTTAGGTAAATAACGCTGATTCTTGATAAGTATCATTTAAATTAAATAAGAAATTAAAATTTTATTTACTCTATTATTATTCTATCTTCAGCATTACGTACGTACTTTACTTACATGTCTAATACATAGAATAATGACGCAAGTCAGCTTATCTATTACGGTCGCGCATTAAAATATAATAAATGCTATTTAGGTAGCTATCAAAGTTAATTCCCAGCGTAGTGTCCTACATCCTGTTACCCCGTGGCCCAGTTAGCGGTCGACAATATAGAGAGAGCTATTAGAGTCGGCCATGTGTGTTAACCAGTTTAGTTCCTGTTGCCTGTTAAACGTACGGGCTGAAAAATAAAAATGAAAGTGGGAATCGGGCCGATACTAACAAAGGCTGCGAGGTGCTACGTCGCCTCAGTTCGCCGCGCGTGGTCGCATCACACTCGGCCAATTTAATTAAAACGGGAACCAACCCATAGATTAACGTGTTTCCTTCATAAAAATGAGACTCCACTAATGAATATAAATAATATTTTGTACATTTCGCCACAGCTATGAATACAAAACGGCATCAGGAGAAAATTATACGCCATTAATTATACTCGGTTTCATGTGCTTTTTACGAGTTTTTTTTGTCGTTTGTTACCTGAAATATTATTTATTTCGATCATAACTCTCTCGAAACACACATATATAATAATTTTCGATATAAAAGTTAGTATAGCATTAGACTAAAACCGTTGCGATGTTTGTAATGGAGTTTTCCACGCAAATAAAACGAATTGGCGTGTATTTTGTTTTTCTACACGAACACTAGCGAAACATCGATAAAAGCAACAAACAAAGCCAATAAAAGCCTTCGGGTATAACTTGGATGAAATTTCAGAGCCGAGAATTCGTGCAATAATTTAATGATAGCAGAATATTACATAGAATTTAGTAACAATTGGACTTTCAGTTCGTTATCGTTGGTCCTGCAGCCACCCGCAGCACGCCGCCCGCCCACAATCTGATTTACAAGCTCTGAGCTCGCCCATCAACAGCTCTACGCTAAACGTTGCTCGTTTTGAAAGGAATGCGAGACACTTTTCAATTTCGAAAATGTTTAAAGTTCCATAGTTTAGTTATACGTTGATTGAATACTTTAACTAAATAATTCATTAGTAAATAAAAATAAATTAGGTACCTAGTAATAGACATGTGTACGTATAGGTAGCCAAATCATAAATCGACAAGTTGATAGCAACCACAGAATTATGATTAATTGTTTAAATTTCTATAATAGCAACTAATCATTCCAGTGCATACTCTACGTCAGTGTTTTTCAATCTGTGGGTCGCAACCCCTGGGGGGGTCGCTGGCTGAAAGGACCAGTCCAGGTTCTTACACAATAAAAACACAATTTTAGTGCGAAGGATGTGCTTGTTTATTTTTCAAAAGTTTATCAAAGGTTGGTACTATTTTTGAAACCTTAACAATCAAATCATATTCTAATTGCAGTCTATTTCCCTTTGTAGTTTTAATGTGCACCATTGAAAAAAATGTCAGTTCACACAAGTATGAAGTTGCAAATTGCACTAATAATTTAAGAGCTTCCCTCGCCAGCTCTGGATATTTGTGTTCTTTTCATCCAAAATACGTCGAAACTTTGCGAAGTAAATTCCTCTTTAAGCATGCCATCAGCACCTAAATCTCGAAGACATTATTCTTCCATTTTTGTGTTGATATCAGCCAGATCTATTGATTTGTCCAAAAAGGGGTTTAAAATCCATCTACGCCCATTGTCAGTTTAGTATTTGTATCGCTAAAAATAGCGATACATTTTGCCAATCAATATTGTACTCGGCAGTGCTTTCTAAAAACATATCGTACAAACACTGGCTAGTAGTGTTTGCAGGAAGTGCTTTGCAAAATAAGTTTTCTTCCGTGATTACTGTCATCTGCTTCAAAGCGCTAAATACAACAAACTGTACACAGTCGGAAACATCTGTAGATTCGTCAAACTGTTTTTTCGACTACTTGTTCTTGAATATCCTTGGCCATATCGTTTACTCTGCGTGAAATAGTATTGTCAGAAAAAGGTATATTTTTAAATTTGTTTGCCTCCTGCTTACTGACTATAATTTCAACCATATCAAGTGCTGTTGGCAAACTAAGATTTTCGGCAATTGTATGTGGTTTCCCTGCTTGAGCAACTCGATATACGACTTTGTAGCTGGCTAATAATGTTGAATAGTCAATAAAAATTATGGACGCGGAACCTTTGCACACCAAAATTAAGTACGATTAGGTATATTCATGGATAAATGTCCATGGTATAATAATAATAATAATAATAATGGCAACCCATTATACGTCCCACTGCTGGGCACGAGTCTCTCCTTTTTGGGGGGAGGCCTGGAGCTTACTCCACCACGCTGCTCCAATGCGGATTGGTGGAGGTGGGGTTAGTGGCCAACCCGCTGTCGGATGTTTTTCAAACCGCCCATAAGGCCTCCGACAAGGTTTAACGACTGCTATCTATCGATAGCAACCGGGACCGACGACTTAACGTGCCCTCCGAAGCACGGAAACGCGCATTTAATTTGCCACTAGCGGTCACCCATCACACTACCCGACCGCGCCCGTTGTGCTTAACCGAGTAGATCGTTTACGATCTACACCAGCCGCCGGGCCATGCGCGCTTCGTCCATGGTATAATCAAAAGTTTTTATTACTCACTTGAACTGTAGTGTTCAAGCTTTCAACTTTCGTTCAAAGAAATCCAACGGCTCATCAGCTTCTCTTTAATGTTTGGTTGACAACGCGGTGTGGCAATGTCGCATTCGGCAACTCAGTTTAGCCCGCGTGAATAACTGTTCAATGTACCAAAATAGGAAAATTATTTCTTTGGCTTTCTATGACACAAGGCCCCCCCCCCTTGTGTCATAGGAAGCCAAAGAAAGTCGCCAGAAAATTTCATCCTATAAAGGGGTCGCGAAATCAAAAAGATTGGAAAACACTGCTCTACTTCCACAACAAAGATAAGGCTGTATTGAGCTTACAGTGTCTTGCAACTCGTACAACTACAAATATCAAGAAGGCTACTTTACTACCTAATCTACTCATCGTAATGGATATTTTGTACTATAACGACAAGTGGTAGATAGTGCAGAGACATTTTTGCTTTCGAACTGCTCTCCTTGAACTTAACTTAACTAGCAGTTAAAACACAACACATTATTTATGTATACTCATTTGGTGATTCCGTTTCTTTGGTATAAAATATATATTCCCCCTGAGAAGCCATAAACCGTCACAACGTTTATCTCAAAGGCAACACGTCAAATGAAAAAGTAAATAAAAGTTTTTACGGCTCGATCTCAGATGCAATAGTCGTGCGTCGTCGACTATGATCAGATTTGGAAATGAAAAAATTCCTCGTTCAATATTGTAGTCAGGTACTCCAATGAAAAGGTAAATGTTCTCATATTTATTGAACATCTGTGAAGGGAAATCACTCAACAAACATATTTAGAAAACAATTTCACAAGTCAAAGAAAGTTATTATAGATGGGAAGTTAAAAACTGACATTGTGTAAAGCAGACATCAAAAGGCGGAAATCAAAGAGAAACGTTGACACAGGGAATCCAGCATCAGGGAGCGACCCTTCAATAGGGTCCAGAAGCTAGCCAAATGTATCGAGCTATATAGGTACCTACCTGTGAATATGAAATTGGCATGTTTACACCTGAATGTGTGAACTTTGTTTAATAAATGTTTTTTTTGTTACAATGTTAATACACAATGCTCAAATTTAATACGGTAAATTTAAAAAACGTTGCCATAGAATTGAACAAAAATAACCAAGGGCATTAACGTAATTCCGTTTTATGGTGAATATGTAATAAATAGACTAATGCTACCTTCAATTCATTATGATCATGATCATATTGTAATAATATACGATTGGAGATATTTGGTCATAAACTTGGGATTGATATACGAAGACCCCTTTTCTTAGGGGTATGAAATGCCGGTCGTTTATGGCACCATACAACTTTTATGCATTCGTACGTGATCGATACCCAATCAGTTGTCCGAAGTTCGGGGCACGGTAGGGTTGCCACCCCATGGGGTTCAACCTGGAGTGGACGGATTTCAATGGTCCATATCAGGCTCACAAATCAACATGTCATGACACCTACTTATTAATCTCCGAGTAGACTTTTATTCAAAACGTTATTTGGTCTGAAAATTTTAGTACCGAAACCAATAGGAATAGTTAAATTTACTTATAGATATGTGTTCGTTGCGTATTATTTCAATTATCTGCTAAAAGAATTGATTAAATTTTGTAAGATTATTCGAACCTTTTTACAACGTAAATTAAATGCTGCATAGAATGCGTTTTATAATGAGGGCGTATTTTTTCAGAAAATACATAAGTTACATTTTACGCAAGCTTACAGTTCACATGGTCGGTAAGCCAAACTGCATGCTCTACACAAAAACCAGAGGTCAAAATGCAGTCGCGTTACCACTTCTGAGCCCTAACAAAATAAAATAAGAAATTCCAGGTTTATTACAACAAAATCCAATTCTATCCTCTTAACAATTAAAGGATATGTGGCAGCCCTAGTATCGATCGTGTGCAGGTGTCGAGTATGGTCGCAAGAAGAAGAACAGCTTCATTGCACTCGAGGATTATTTTAAGAAAATCGAGAGAATCATTACAATACCAAACAAAAGCTGACCGATATGGATCAAGCTGTTTCAAAACGTTAACGAAAGTTTCATTTAGCTGTGAGAGCGAAGTATAAATAAATCCTACGTCGAAAACAATGCACGCATTGTTCACTTGTAAATTGGATGGAATAACTTTACTTTTGCATGGAACTCTGCAACGATAAGAAGAATAATATTTACATAGCTGCCGGTTTTACTTTCATCGGTGATATTATTTATTATAAATTTTCTTCAAGAAACATCTTAGTACCAAACGCTTGTTTAAAAGAAAGATTCCCGTAAGGAAGCATTTTTAATTGGGTAAACGCTCATGGGCTTTATGTATAACATTATGCCTATTATTATTGACATATTTTATACTGATGCTAGAGAGGCTAAATTAAACTCAGATCATGAGTATTTAGAAACCAACATTGAGTAAATTTACACTTGTCTGAAATTATTGTAACAACTTTAAATAATTAATAACATTCTACATCCTTCAACAAATCCGAGTAGCAAGAGGGTAAAACATATTTTAAAGTCAGTAGGCTGGGATAACTATAAATAATTCTTTATTGGTAATATTCCGGAATGTCAAGAAATAAAAAATAAAACGTAATAACTCGAAAAGTACTAGTATATCATATTATAATCTAAACTAAAACACAATTCATTGGATATTGGCGCACAACATCGATATCAAATTGAATGGGTATTGCCATTGTTAACATATTGATTCAACAATGATAAGCCGGGACTATAGCGTTTCCCGTGACCCAGTTAGCATACAGGTGACCTGGCATGAAAGCCTGTTAACGCTATTAGACAGATCCAGGAGGCTTAAAAGGTTTATTCTGTTTACAGCCACATCGTACATATAAATGAAATGGGATTTGTTTGATCGCTTTCAAACGACGTTTATTGAATTGGCCGTAATCATTTATGATAGCTTTGGCACTTTGACACTTCATTTTTATTATCGTTTCGTAACTATTTAACTCGGTAATAAATTTCAATTGGGTTGAATAAAGAGACATTTTAACAAGTCGCCTATTTGCTTAATTCGGCATTTATTAAATTTATATTCTTGAGGCGGTCGCTTTGTTTTTCGTAGTACAAAAGCCTGTAATATATTTTTCTTACTTCTTCAGGATTTCATGAACATCTAATTTACCGTTCGCATTGATTATAAAAGATGTACAGAGTCAGATGTACCTATTAATACAGGCGATATGATAACGCTAATGAGTTCCATACACTTTGATCCTGGTGTGTCCATACATTTATAGCCCGCAATTTATTCCAGAATCTCTTTTAATCCGGATGATTTCAGCAACTTCGTCGTGCTATAAGGCCATCTGGATTCAATCTACCTTCACGTTAAATGTCATCGGAATGGCGGAGCGCGTGGTCGCGAATACAGACAGGCGGACAGACATACAGAGTCATTTTTACATTACACGTTTATAATATATTAATATAAATGTGGATTCAAGGCGTCGGGAAGTGACGACTCCATCGCCCACTAATGGAAGAGAAATCTTCGGTTAGTCAGTCAATTCAAAAATGATGGTTTAACCATTTCAATTTAAAATGATACACAACCTTGTTTTGTGCTTGGGGAAGGCTTCTATCAATAATATTCTCAAATTGAGCAACAATCCTCATTCGGTTTATATGTCAAATTTACTGAAAGAAAAAAAAAACTTCTCAGTTGAAGCACCGATTACAGTCATCAATTGATGTCCTTAACTTTATTGGTGCCGTAAAAGACAAACTAAAAGTAATAAAGTCAAACTGACATAGGCAAGTGTTTAGGGTTAATCTCCCTTTATAATTTGACGAGGGTTCACAGATACGTATTCTACAGGCGTAGATATGCCTACGCGTATGTTATTTTGTGTACCAACTCCAGAAATATTTCTATTACGTTTCAGTTTTTATATTCAGAATTTATTATTTAGGAGCCTTCATGTTGTAGCTTACTTACATTTATTTTTCTTATTATTTTATTTCGTAGTCAGATTACCATCGCTCACTGCTATTGCTAATGCGAACAGTGCAATAATTTGTTTGTAATGTTAATTATGTTTTAAGCTGCATTTTACACTCTGTGTGCTTGTAAAATTAGTGTCAAGTTTTCATACATGACCAGGTACCATTATTCAGTTGTGCCAGTATTCATCGATTTAATGGTAAATAGACAATAAAATTATACGGTGCTTATACCTACGCCCTTGAGCTTTTTTATTTTTACCCTTGTCACCATTCAAATGCGGAACATTGTACTAATATTTTATTTATTTAATTATTTTTTTTTCTTCATGGCATCAATGTAGCTGACCAATTCTTGTTCCAAATATATGGTCAGTGAAAAATGTGAAGACGCAAGCTAACCCAATTTTAGTTCCCGTACACAAAATGTAGGGTTTATCACGCTTCAGTGAGCTTAAACGATTTAGCATAAACAAACAACCCGGCTCAGATTTTGAAACTCGAACGACTTTTAAAAGCAACCAAAGGATAAAACAACAGGCGTATATTGAGTGCTCGGTATAAATTAGCATTTCACAGCCACGTGACAAAATACCTTCACACGGACGACTTAATGAACGTAGAACATTGTCATTAAACGGCTTGACGGAGGTGTATATCTAGTGACTCGGTAGGAGGCAGGAGGGAAGCGAGTCGTTGCCTAAATTTAGCAATTAAGGGGTGCACTCTACATATATTGATTAAGACAAGCTGGCAATTACCCTCGGCAGGATTTCACGGATAACACTGAACCGGAACGTGTAATCTGCCCTGGTCTGTGACACTGATTTGATTTTGTTTGCATTTACTTAAATGAGAAGCATTTAGGTACGTTTTGATAAAATAAATGCTGAGTTTTTTCATAATTTTTATGTGTCGGAATTTCGAAATTGAAAATTTTAAGTAGATATATGTGTGGACTCTGTGGACAAAGTTTGTTGAGTATTTCGCTATTAAAGTACAAGAGGATCGCTAGCTTCTTCTCTATAAAAACTAATGGAAACTCATTTAGCGGCATTCTTACTTCTGCAAGATATACCTACGTCTCAAAACTTAAAGTATAAGGGAGATTCAAACGAGAAAGCGAATGGAAAAATTGATTTAATAGAAGTATAAGCTCGTATAGCTTATCGATAAAGCAGGCAGTATCAAAATGTCCTGACTCGGCGCCAGAATTGTCTTCCGGTTGGCCGCCCGCCAGGCCCCTTCACCAACTCAAATTCTGGTAGACGATAAAATATTTTTTTAACTTAAACATATAATACGTAATAGTCCTGAAAAACCTGTCTTGTCTTTTTCATTCAATTTGCATATAATTCATTTAAGGGAGCTCATGAAAGCTCAGTTAAAGTACGAATAAAATAAAAGCACGTTTTGTACCTACATACCTATTTGCAGCATTTTAAAGGAGAATTTGTTACTTTTACCTCGGATTCTTGTCGAAACCGAGGAAGTAAATTGTGGTTTCATTTTGTCAAATTCCACTCCGAAGAATTTACTTAAGAATAGGCACCAAATTGAGATTTAATTTATTTTAAACCAAGTTTACTATTATTGGATTACATACAATGACTGAAACGATATCAAATATATTACCTTACAGTACGTGCAAAACTTAAATGCCACTGAGAGAAGTTGTCTGCGTAAATGCGCCAGATCTCTTAGCTTACGACGACGACAAAGACGAGAAAGAGAGCGAGTTTCAATGTTGACCTGATGAAATCGAACTACTGCCGCATTTTCTCCCTCGCGCATCCCTTCTATACTATAAAATCGCCTTCTTCGCAGTGACTTGTAAAAAAATTCACGGACGCATTTAAGTTTTGCGTGTACTATACGTTGAGAAAATTATGAGTAGGTAAGTTGAACACGCAGATGACGTAACTTATTTAAACAAGAACTTATTTAAAGTATGACACCAGTGGCGTGTGTAGTCATCGTTCGATTAATAGTGAACAAGTATATTTGATAACAAAATATTACCTTAAATATTTGAATGATCAAACATCGAAATTATCCCCAGGCGGATTAGTGAAGTTGCTGATTAAAGCAATAAGCACAATCACCTCAAGTAGTTTTAGGTTTTCATTTTCTTAAAAGGTACAAAGGTATAGATATTTGTTAATAATAATAATAATAATGGCGGTCCATTATACGTCTCACTGCTGGGCACAAGTCTCTCCCCTATTTGGGAGGAGGCCTGGAGCTTACTCCACCACGCTGCTCCGATGCGGGTTGGTGGAGATACGGGTTAGTGGCCAACCCGCTGTCGGATGTTTTCAAACCGCCCATAAGGCCTCCGACAAGGTTTAACGACTGCTATCTATCGATAGCAACCGGGACCGACGGCTTAACGTGCTCTCCGAAGCACGGAAACGCGCATTTCAATTAGCCACTAGCGGTCACCCGTCACACACCCGACCGCGCCCGTATCGCTTAACCGAGTAAAATTAAATCGCTTACGATCTCACCAGCCGGCGAGGCCATGCGCGCTTGCGCACGATAACTTTAAATTTTTGTTAACTATATTATAATAATTATGATCAAATCGAAAGTAGTAATATATATAACAATGTTTTAAAACACAACTTTACTCCTGAATCTCATTGCGTTTTCTTGAATTAGTACATAGTTGAACCACAGTCTAAAGAAAACAAACGTGTTAAGTTGAGCTAATCTTAATATATATAAATCTCGTGTCACAATGTTTGTCCTCAATGGACTCCGAAACCACTTAACCGATTATAATAAAATTCGCACACCATGTGCAGTTCGATCCAACTTGAGAGATAGGATAGTTTAAATCTCAAATTATAGTCGCAATTTTATTTTATTGCTAATTATTTGTCCGTTATTATTTGACAGTCACAATTATCTGTTAACTCCAAATGATTCTAACAGATGTCGATACTTTTCGACTGGGTTGAGTAAGTAATCAATAGATGGCGCTGCTATGGTAAATCTACAAACATGTCATATAAGCTACATTTTAACAGCATAATTACCACGTGTTGTTGACGCTATAAAATTAATTAAATTTATTTTGTAGTGAACGAAATACCGTATAATTCAATTATTTCCACTTTTTAAATTTTTGGTGTGAGCATAGCCGGCCACGACTATATATATAAAAATGCAACCCGTTTTCCTTGGTCACAGCATCACGCGTGAATGGCTTCACCGATCTGGCTAATTTTGGTTTTGAATGATTTTTGGAAGTCTAGGGAAGGTTTAAAAGGTAAGAAAATATGAAGAAATTGAAGGGAAACAGTAAAACCCACAATTTTATTTTTCCATACAAATAGTCCGTATCTATCAAACCTTTGACACCTTATTTCATTCTGAGGCAATACGAAGTTTGCCGGGTCAGCTAGTAATTGTATAAAAAGAAAAATCCTAACTCACTGACTGATAAAAAAAAAACGCTTTACACTTAGGGCGAGATTCACAGACCGCACTACGACTTTACTTCCGAGCAAAGTACGCTTCGAACTGTCAAAACCCATACATATCTGACAGTTCTAAGCATACTTTGCTCAAAGTAAAGTCGTAGTGCGGTCTGTGAATCTCGCCCTTACAGCCCTATAGTAGGTATAAACCTGTGTCGTGGGTGCCGTTGTACATATACAACACATACACAAACACCCAGACCTGAAACAAATATCTGTAGGCCATACGAATATTTGTCACGGTGCGGGGATCGAACCCGCGACCTTTCGAATCAAACGGTCATCTCACACCGCTGGACTAACCGGGTCGTCGACTGATATACCAAGGTTGTGCCTAAACCCTTGCCCCGATAAGGTTGAATTTTTTCACACGGATTGTTCTTACGATAATAATGCTTAGTTTCCTAAACGATACCCAAAATGGGCTTTTGCACGCAACTGCGGGCAAAAGCTAATTGATAATAGCAGTGCAGCTCTAAAAAGTAAATTTTGAAGTTGATGAATACGCGCTGTAATAAGTCGTGAGTTAGTAAGCTACATAAAATAAAAACCGCAAACGTTACTGATAAATGTACGAAATAATTGCTTATGATGCCACTTACGTTGTAACATTTAGCACTCCGTTATAAAGTCGTTTCGATAAAATTCGTATGCGATCGTAAAGGATGACTAAGCATGGAATAAATCGATTTCAATGATTGTATCTTTCACTTTTGTGAAAGCTTCGAAAGTGTAGTTGGTTATAGCTTTTTCTCAATTTAACGCATTCTAATATGTTCTGTAAACTTGCACCAAAATCGTAACGCTTATATAGATTTTACATTGGCTTCAATTAAATAATTTTTTGACTGATTAGCCTGATCTAGTGCTTTTAAGTTAGTGAAAGTGTATCAGAAAAAAATCCCAAGCCATTCGAATAAATAACTATATGTTTGTTTTGACAGATTAATTATATAAACACACGTGAATAAATAACTACTTAGCCTGGGTTGCACCACGATCTTTGTTAAAGTTAAAAGTCGTGATGCAAGTGGTGCAATCCAGGTTTAGTTTTTTTTAATGTAATGGAAGTGGCAAACAAGAATGCAGTTCACATTGATGTTAAGTGATGACTGCAGCCTATAGACACCCACACAAAGACCAAGGTCAAAATGCAGATGCGTTACAACTCCTGAGGCCTAAGGTGTTATGCCTCTATGCCGGAAATTACAGAACCGTACATTACCACCTGACCGGAACACGATAGTGCTGAATACTACCATTTAGCGGCAAGTAAATTAGGTAATGCGGTGGTGCCTACGTCAGCGAGCTCCGTCACTGGAGCTCTACCACCAATAAGTGTTGCGAAAACGCTTGCTCTGCTACAAAAACACTCGATCCTTTTAATTATATAGAACATTAAGAAGGTGTGCCGTCTCAGCGCTTCGCTTATTAGATTGTAATAAGTGGATCAATTAAATGTTACAGATAATGCAAAAACGTATTTTGTTCTCGAATGTGCGTTTTTAGTAACATTTTTGCATAATATCTATCGTTTATTAACTCTATTGCGTTCAATTGAATAGGCGATAGGTTAGTAAACATAATAATTGTAGCCCTCGAAGTTTACTTTCCTGTCGCATGGTCATACGATTAGATCAGACAGGCCGGCGGCACTGCTATCAATTTATGGCATATTAACATATTCCCATTGATAAATCCGCAAGATGGGAACCAATCGACTTTATCAATAAATCCATTCATAGATGAAAAATTATCTCGCGTATATTTAACTAAAATGATTTTTAAAATCAACCCGACGTTTCGGTCGTTTTTCAACTTCCGGTCCCGGACAGACTGAGGTGACATTTGCCAGACAGAAGTTTGAAAAATTGTATGATCTACATACAATTTTTAAAACTTCTTCTACCTCCATCAATTTCGTAAACGCCTTGCGTAGCGTTCAGGATTAACGCAAAAATTACTTAAGGCATCTTGAGGTCTTGCAGACTGCTGCGGCTGGGATTTAATTTTGCCGTAGCAAAATTATTATTTTTGATTTTTAAAATAATTTTAGTTTAATCAATATACGCGAGATAAATCCGTAAAAACAATTTTATTTCAATGAGTGTAGCATGCGAAAACCTAAGAACATATAATACATGAAAATTGTTCAATAGGATAAAGGAAATGGAAACAAACAGTTCCGATGCAAGTAGTGACGTCACAGGCGGATCCACAGCGTCCCGGACGCAGCTGGCGGGCACGGGTAGACTGGCCTGGGAAAACGGTCCCCCGCCCCCTACTGACATTGGACGTCAATTATTATGTAGTATGAACTTGACATACTTTTATTGCTTATTTTATCATTGAACAACGTAGAGCTACAAGTGCACGTTACGTTGATTGGCGTTAGTGATTGATGACAGATGACAGACTGGCGCTACATTGAACATCTAACCAAAGGCAGACGTTATACAGTCAATGACCCAATAGCTATGTTGCTATAGTGAACTTGACTATTATGAAGGCTGGTTCGCTATTTAAGGTAGAGGTACTTACCTATAAAGTTTGCGAATAATCATCAATTAATAAAAGTTGTAAAATATTATGTATAAATGAACTGAAAAATAACATCACACATATTTCCTATCTCACCAATATTTACCGCAGATAATTTTATATTTATTCCTCTTTTTTATGTAATGATGGGGGCAAAAAGCATGCAGTTCACATTGATGTTTAGTGATGACTGCAGCCAATAAACACCCACACAGAGACTAGAGGTCAAAATGCCGATCCGGTGCCATCCCTGAGACCTTAGTTCTTGTCTCTGTGAGAGTTATTACGGGGCCATACTTTACCATCTAACCAGAACACGATAGTGCTGAAGTCTACCATTTGGCGGCAAATAGATTAGGTAATGCGGTGGCTCCTACATTGGAACTCTACCACTAGTAAAAGTTTTCTGTTAAAATGTTGCAGATATTTGATAATGTGTCATGAAAATTAAATTTATTCGTAAAAATTTAAAGCGACCAGTTTAGTTTTTTTTTTATATTTCAAAATAATAGATTTTATGATAGTTAATGTAGACGTGCTGTTAAATCATAAGGATTATTATTATCTTTGTTTCTGATAAGAACTATCGGAAACCAGTTAAGTAGTAGGTATAACCCGTTATATTTCTTACGTTTTCTTAATTCTAAGAAGACAACGCTCTAAATAAAATGTGTATAACGTTACTGGGAGGTTGACAGAAGCCCACTAGTCTTTCTTAATATGAGTAATTCCCTAATTTGACTAGAGCTCTATCATCGATTGTTTGGAATATATGATTACATTAGACCACTGAGCTATATCACCAAAAAATAATAATGAAGTGTAGTAAAGTGGTGATTTGCAAAGTCGTTTCACATATTCAGGTCAAACTATGTTAATGTAGATTATACGTAACTCTGTTTTTACAACACAACGAGATCTTCCGGTTAAATATAACTTGACGTTTACGGCGAGTAGTCGGCTGTAACGAGCTCAATTTCATATAAGTGAAAGGAACAATAGATGTTTTGTTTGCTAACTATAATCATGTGATTATTGATATTTGCACAGAAGCTATTCTCTATTTTGTATCTACGATGTTAAGAAAACTACGACAGTCTGCGAAATTTGTATTTATTGAGGTTGCAGTGCGAATAAAACGGCGTAGCAAATGGAACATTAGAAAAAAAAACATTAATTGTCGTTTTGAAGCCATTCTTGAGTTATTGATGTCACCAATATAATTATATATATATAGTGCACACAGCAACAGACATGATAAATGAAAACTGTAGCACAGAGACATTTGAATAAAAACAAAAACATCTGAACACAGAGTTACAATGACTCTATGTGTATTGGACCCTAAAATATTTTACCAATCAGTGTTACAAATTAGGGCCGTAAATTACCATTTAACAAGACACGATAGAATCTAACATTTAGCTGGAGATAGATTATGGGAAATAGATAATAGAAGGAATATAGTGATGCTTCTATTATATCTTATCTAGAAAAAATAGATTGCAAAATAAATTCAACGCGGTAAGCATATTACGTTCTCGACGCTCATCTTAGTGTAACACGCAAAAACTCTATTGTACTTTTTATACACAAGCACTCTTTACAACACATCGTTTCAAGGCCGTTCTCGGCAAATGACATTGCTGATGATCTAATAGACACACTTAACTTCACTTGGCAGCCTGATGTGAAGTAAGGTAGTCTGACGTAAGTGCATTGAGAATAGTTATTTTTGTCTCTTTAAAATAATATTATGGTTCCACAATATCTAACACATATACGTAACATCTTACGCTTCTAGAGAAGTAATGTCATTTCCTACTTCAAATTTTTTCTATGGCACCTTTCTGGGAATCTAAGGGAAGGTTTCATTCTACCACTTTTTGGAAAGGTAATGAAATAAAGGATGTGAAACAAGCACGCATATGTGATGACTACATCTTATAGACATCTGCACAACAACGGTAGATGATAATGCAGCATGCGTTGCCACCGGTATGCGTTGTAACCGGCACACGATAGTGCTGAACACTACCATTTGGCGGTAGATAGATAATGTGGCGGTGCCTACACCCTCAATCTCCGACATCGGATCTCTGCCAGCAGTTACCACTACTACCCTACTACTATTAAGCATCAGAGCACCACTTTTTCTCCACTGCTGTCGAATTCTGTCTTTAGAGCTCTACAAGTTTCCCTTGCTCTCATACTTTTGGGTGTATTCATATATTAGTAGTATACATAGTATTCCCTTTATAAATGAACCTTGATGATTCCAGAATTATCCTTCAAGTGTTCTCAACCGAACATAAGATAAGATCTGACCTTTTCTAAAGATCGACACTAAAATGTATTTCAAGTTTAGATTAAAAGAACTCAATATACATTTTAATCACTCTTAGGTTTTAATTCAATACCCATTGAAATAAATCTCTTTTGCTTACTTATGTTAAAATTAAAACATTTTTATAAATCACGTTGATGTTTTATTTCACTTAACGCTTCACGCTCTCTACCTAACCTATAAAAGGTAAGGCATAAAGACACAGATAATAATATGTTCTAATAAATTAGCTTCTGTTTTTAAGGACTAATCACTTATAGAAGCGTCGAGGATGAGTTCTGTTCACAAAGCTCAATTTAATAGTTAGGTCAAGTAAGCCCAAATAGACAGTGCACTGGATAATGCTGTTATCGTGTCAATATATTATACTAGCTTTGACATAAAATCCCTACTGCACTTCCAACCGTAACTAAAGTGCCGTCACTTCGCTTCCGATTTCTACTTCGATGTCCTCGATCGGGAGTTATACTTTAGTCGAATTACCATTTGCATTCTTCATTCGCAAACCGGATCGGTCGGCGGACGGGTCGGTTTAAACCTGCAGCGGATCCAGCGTAAACTTAGCGTTCGTAGGACTGGTCTAGGTAGCCCGTCGCGTCTAGACGGCGCGTCGGATCCCTATCAGTCTCTGTGAAATTGTGTGACGTAAGCGAAAATTGGGATCCCGTTGTAGGATATCCGGGAGAATTCGACCTTCATACCAATTTCGGTTGATCGGTTGTAGTAATTGTTTGTTTATGTAAGTTCGTTCGCGATCTTGTTCTATTTCAGATCGTGAAGATGTTATGAGAAATTTCATAACCCGTGCAGTATTTTAGTTATTTTACATGACTGTTTTAAGGGATTTTACTCACAGGGGATCAAGGATGTTTGTAAGTTTATGTGTAGATACGAATTACGAATTATTATTGACATTTATCGTGTGTATTTAGAATATTTATATGCTACGACTCTTTCAAACAGAAAACATCCATTTTCATCAACACCTGGACCTGTAAATTAAACTTACTACCGTTAAACGATCGATACCGTTTTTAGAGCTTCATTCAATAGAGGACGAGATTATCGTGCATGATTTGAAATAAAATAATAACACGTATTTCCCAATCGAGTATGGAACGCAAGGTCATCCAAGTTTGCATTAGTATTTACAATGTTTACAAGCAAAAGTTTTAAAAGTTTTACATCAAATTTTATTAGAATCATCCAGCTGCAGCCTCCGAAGCAACCTATCGTAAAATTTTACTATTCACGAGTACAACTTTATACGATCGTACGTAATCTAAATATCATAGCCGGAGTCAAGCATTTGACGGCGAACAATAGAGGTCAAGAGAAACAATCGAGCAACAATGAAAATCTAGATCAAACGGACAATGCGTTTTACGAAACACGTAAGTAATTTGAGGCGTTATCGTCTTTTCTCTGCTGTGAGAGTGGTGCTAAGTGGCGAAACTGAGTCTACAATGGTACAAGAGTCCACCGCCGACGGCCCCTGTATCTGTTGCGGGTCATCGCGCCAACCTTTCACCATCTGCTCGCGATATGCCTCCACACTTAAATACCGTGCACTGAGAATCTCACGGCACGTACGGGCTACGTGCATGCCGCATTAGACAAGCATCGTGCTCGTCAGTACACTCGCCTTGTTGTTGCTTATTTTATAGAATGAGTTGTCCGTTTTATTGCAGCAAATTTGTTGGAAAATAAGACAGGTACAGCTCAAGGAATAAAAAACATAATTGCGCTAATTACTTTTTGTTTTTTGGTACGCACTCAGTAGATAATATCAAATCAAAATTTTAGATGCCCTGAAAATAACTCTACAAGTGTACTTCTAGATTAGCCTATCTCGTTGGTACTCTTGATGAAAGTGTAACAATCTAAGTGGACAATGGTAGCGCTTAAAACTATAATTTAGCGACAGGTAATGCCTACACTACATCCTTGAACGCCGATACTATTGGATATGAATGTCAGTAGTCTAGTATTAGCAGACCACTAGTGCTACGCTGAGGTCCTTCCTGTGTTAGTCCCCTGGCTCGAGGGAAGCCACCATAGTGTGTTGGTAATGTACCCGGAAACGTATGTTCGCCACACGATAAAATCTAACTCGCTCCTTTGTTTCAATAGTGTGTTATAACAAAAAACTCAATTTTACAGGAGGCCATTTTTTTACTTTCAAAAAATTGTTGTAGCTAATGGACCTATTTCTTTACCTTTATTTATGATTAACTACATAGCTTAACAACTAAGCTTTCTGATATTATAATATTGCTTTTATATTACAATCAATTTAACAAAAGAAATGCCATAATTTCGAAAAAAAAAGGGTAATTGTGTCAGATTTTTCCCGATAAGATCATGAAATATAAATATAACAAGTAAATTAGTCATGGTGTTGATGATTATTCACTTTATTTAGTTTAAGTGTAAAGTTATGTAGACTACACGTTGTTGAAATAAAAGTCTTTAAATTTGAGAAAATATTTATTTCTTTTAAATCGAAAGAACGAAAGTAACAACTGGCTTGTTTCTTTGTCGAAACAAACTATCTTTACGAAAGAGACAATGAAATAGCCTTTGACCATGACCTTTTTCGCACGTTCTTGTCGTACGTGATCCACTTTTCATCACCAGTTATCAGCTTCTTCAAAAATGATTCGGTTTCATTACGTCGTAATAAAGAACCACAAATGAGTACACGGTTCATTAGGTTTCTTTCAGTGAGCTCGTGAGGTACCCAAATATCGAGCTTTTTTTGTACCCAGCTTTTTTCAAATGCGCCAAAACTGTTTTGTGATCAATTCTCAGTTCTTCAGCTACGTCGTAACTACAGATATGTCGATCTTGCTCCACTTTTTCAAAAATGGCATCCATTTTATTTGTAATAGGGCGACCAGAGCGAGGTGCATCTATGACATCAAAATTTCCGGATTGAAAACGCTTAAACCAAATTTGTGCTACTCTCACAGACACTGCACTAGGTCCATAAACATCGCAAATATTTTTCGCGGCTTGCGTTGCATTTTTACCTTTTTTGTAGTAAAATTTTAAAATGTATCAAATTTCTTCATTAGAATCACTCATCTTGACAGTACGAAAAACAAATGAAAATCACACATTTGCCTAATTTGAATTTGGAATTATGTTCTTTAAAATTTTAACTTTCAATGATACCAAAACCAGCCAGATACAAATACTGCAGCCAAAGAGATTTTATTACAAGTTCATACATACTATAATGCGAAAAGACTTTTTCCCCAACCTATTATTATCAATTATCATGATTGCTCTGTCTTTTTCCTTCATAAATTCGGCATTTTTCACGTAAAAAATACCGAATTTATTATTTTAGATTATTTTAGATTTTATTTTAGTAGAAAATAAATTAAAATACAGCGGTTTATATTATCAAGTAAAAAAAACGAGTATTTGAACTTGTCACGTTATTGAAGCAAAGAAGTGAACTATCGTATTATGGGTGTTTGTTGCATGCTTGGATACAGACAGAGATACATGCGTAAATGCATGCATTCTCTGTCTGTATTCGAGTCAAAAAGCTTTTGAGTTACGTTAAATATTATATGTAGATTCGTACTTATCATGAATGACGATTGGATGGGATAGCAATCACGTCGTAAAATCAATCATCAATCTGACTGACAGTAAAATTAAGTGCACCCCAGTATAAAAAGTCCCACAATTGATTGGCTAATAACTGTTGATTAATCGTACCGAGCTATCGGGTCATCTTCTCGGTTTCCATTCATTTTATTTATGGATTCGCAATTGAATCAGTAACGAAACGTACAATAGGTTTTGAAAGAACGCTATATTTTAGTACCTCTACATTATTAGATACATTCGACATTTCTGACAAACAGAACTACCTACTGACACCAACATATTATTCTCAGCTCATACACGAACCGTATCTAATAATGTGAACAGCCGTAACTATAATTAAAAGTATAAGGCACTCAAACTCAACTCAAATGTATTTAGATTTCTAGGTTATGTCCTGTAACTATGTTGTCATGTACCTATAATGAAAGGAAAATTAAACGTAAACGTCTTTATATTTTAATTAATCTAAACATTGATGCAAATTTCCCGCCTTAAATTGTATCAGAACAAAAGCTTTGGTGTGACGTTGTACCTATCCTTTTAATTATGCGGTTTGGAGAGACCGCAAGCACAGAATAGACCAGGAACTAAGCGTCAACCGTTTCTTTGTTATTATTATGGATACCTTCTATTCAGAAATAAAAGATTAATTCCCCTTCATGTGACTATGATCTCTAAATATAACATAGAATAACCGAAATCTTGAAAAGTTTTTTAACTTTCTCTAGGTAAGTATGATTTTGTTCTAGTTTATTAACAAATCACAGCCTTAATGCTAATCTTAGTCTTAAAATAATATTGTTACCACAGAATAGATAAATTTATCTATACCGTGAGTATTACCAATTATTGGTTTTGATTGGTAGATGTGTTCAAATTCATTATTTTCATTTTTATTAAACCTTGCTCGCACGTGAATACAACATAATGGCATATTGCTGCATTTACCAATTAATCATAACGATGTATTTATTCCACGTCCAAATATAAATCACCTATTAGGTACCTAAATTCCTACATATCACCCTCCTTTAGAAATTCTGAGCTGCAAGGCACTTCACACGACCGATTTGAAGAGGGTATGGATGTCATATTATTATAAACTTCGTAACTATTCTGAATATGATATAGTTCTTCACAAATCTTCATGTAATTTTTCGTTCTTGTAGTTTTTCATCTACCCATTAAGTAAGTAGGTATACTTAATCCTCACTTCAACCTGAGAATAATTTGTAGATAAAGCATAATTTCTATCAATATTGTATTTTACATTTGTGCCTTAGCTCACATTCCACTCATATTATACGGACTATTTTATTACAAAGGCAAATTAATAATACATTTCACGGTGAAGCATTCTTATTAACTCCTGTTCGTAATTGATTTTCATACAAGTTATCATAGATTCAACTCAGTTAACATGGAAACGCGTGCTATTCACCACTGTTATTTAATTAGTTTATTTCTTTATTTCGTAAGTGTGTATGTGTACATTTGCTTGCAAGATGTTACTTGAATTGGTGTCTATAATTATTCAAAATTTTTAAAATTACAGCTTACAGATTGCGCAAGGTACATTGCTGCACATTCCTATGAAAAATTAACTCCTCAAGAAAATATGAGTTTGTATATTTTTATTCATTGTTATATATCGTGAAATACATTTCTATAGTAAAATTATTGATGGTAAATTTGCTTGGTTTGAAACAATAATCTATAAAATCATTTCATATTTCTTTATGTACAAAGTTTTCGCGAATCAGTCATTCCTAGACTAAACCGTTGAGATGGTAGATCTTGGTTGTACTGACTTCGGTAATTCAAAAAAGTGAAATTTCGAAATAATTATTTTTCATTAGCATCTTATACAATGATTGAGCAGTGCGAGCTATGTCGGAGTCAGTGATCGAAAAAATTACTACGACTTGTATAGTAGTAGCCTAGTCGTATATATCTGAGAAACCTAACTATTAAATAATTAAACTCTCTGAAAACTGTAAACCATAAAATTGTCAATTAATCATTTAATTAATTGTAAAATATTATTATTATGTTGTTTATTATTATAAGTTAATTAATTCTGTTTCATACAGGTAATGGGCGCCGTGTAATGGCGGGTAATTAATTGATTATTTTATTTATTTACAGTGAACACGATGTTCGATTAAATAAATTACTAACATATCTTTACAGAAAATTCGCAACATTCCCTTCAAATTCAGCAAAACGCATTTGGTAACAACTAGGTAGATAATGTTAGTTTTATCTCGAGCTAACGGTAAAAATATTTTATAGCGAATAGGTAAATTTTGAAGTTTTGAATTCACTTCATCGTGTGTCATCGTATTTTTTTGCTGAACATTTGTAAAGAGTCAAAATGAAACATTATGCGCTTTGCAAATTAGTTGGTACCTTTTTACGAAAATTGAAATGATGGTGGGCCTACATAGCTGTAGGCAATACAAGTTTGATTGACATCAAAATTGTTCTTGTTTAACTATTATTTATTTAAACCATTTGTTTTCTGTTGCTGATAACTTATAAATATACTTAGATTCGTAAATAAATATATTTTTTAGTTATTAGGTATAGTAATATTAGATATACCTAAATAGAACACGATAAATAACTTTATTCTAACAATAAACGTATACTATATACTATATACAATAACTTATATATGCACGCTGTACCTTATATAGAATTAGTTAAAGAACCGCTTCAGAAATTGCCAGCGTCTAAGAATAATTTTTTCTTCGTTATTTTTATCCCAATGCTTTTTACAGGGGATATCTTTACTCCTTTTGAAATGTCAGAAATTGCATCAAAATTACTGGCAAAAGGTACCTGTTCTCATATCTTGAATTACTATATATACGCTTTAATTACGTCAGATTATAATTCAATTCGATACACAACTGACTCATATTTTTTGTTTAAGTCGAAGAACCTGGAAGTAAGTTAATCATGTTAAAAATTAATTGAAAAATCTATTTCATTAATTAAATAAATGTACCATGAAGATTATAAAATATGTATCGAGTATGTTTTTAAACACAGAAGGGAAAGGCATTATAAGCTCCGCGAAACGATTCGAAGATCTCGCAGATAAACTATTTGAAGCTTTTTGTGAGTTCTTCTTTTAATATCTAAAATTAAATAATGTATTAACATTTTTCTATAATGCAATTCAAATAGGTACCTACATTAAATATTTATTTATTTTACAGTTTTAACTACAAATCGAATTGTGACGTTATCAGGTTTCATTATTTTTTTTAAAGTCTACTACTTACTATGGCACCTGCTTGCCTGGGTTGCACCACGATATTTGTCAAACTTAAAGTAATTGTAACATTTCACATACTTCTCTAACTTTTTTTTTTTTTATGTAATGGGCGTGGCAAACAAGCATGCAGTTCACATTGATGTTAAGTAATGACTGCAGCCTATAGACACCCACATGAAGACCAAGGTCAAAATGCAGATGCGTTACCACTCCTGAGGCCTAAGGTGTTATGCCTCTGTGCCGGAAATTATTAACTTTAACACATTTCTTTTAGTTAGAGATGGGTGTGAAATGTTACAATAATTTTAACAACTTTTTTAACTTTGTCGTGGTGCAACCCATGCTAAGTATATCTACAGCTCGTGTTGTAAAATTATCCTCTTCTTTTTAGTGGTTCAAAAAAAATACTTTCATAAGTACCAATTTAATCTATATTATGTGCATTTTAAATCTTACATAACATATCTCCATTTATTTCATTGTTACTAACAAAATGTACGCTTGCTTAAATTCTATTTTCATGATACATATTGACAATACTTAACCGCTTCATTAAATATGTTATAGAGTAGGTATATATTGACTCTCTGTTTGTTTATTTCAGATAATGATATAGCTGGACTTGATGCCCTTCAGGCCTTAGCACTAAGTGGAGAAGGTAATACTTTATATTATTAATTTTGCATTAATTGCGACTTACTTACGTAGGTTCTGAGACAAATAACAATGGAACTGTTTTGTAGATGCAAAATTTACGGAAAATCCAGTCACAGAGCCACAAGAAAAGCGATACTTGCGAGGTAAGTAAAACCAATAAACTATAGGTGTATCAAATCTGACTAATGATGCTTAATTTACACGATTGTATTGTTATTGCAACATTTTCTGATAAAGCAAGATCTCTGCTTAAAAAATAGGATAATATTCTTTAAATTTTTTTATACTGAATCATAATTTTGTTATTTGACTGAGAAGTTGTTTACAAAACATCATCTTTTCTTATAATAGAATATGAAACAAATATAATAAGCATGGCAATGTGATGTGGAACATCGATACCACCACCATTATCTACGAATTATTCACTACTCATACACTTTAAGGGCCCTAACTCACTAGGACGCCATGGCGACCTAGTGAGTTAGAGCCCTAACCATATATAAACGCCCCTTGACATTTGGATTAAGTGTGGGGTTTCAAATCCGATTGTCATTCTCATGACATATATTTTTTTAGTTATTATGGCATCGCTATTACGCATATTTCCAGTGTCAAGTAAAACGATATTTCGTATTTATTTAAGTAGCGTCAAAGTTAGTATAATATCAAGTATAATATGTAAGTATCAAGTATATAAGTTATCAAGTATAATATGTCAGTCAAGTGAGTTACAGTCAAGTTAAGTCGAGTAAAGCGATGGCTACTTTACCAGAACATTTACAATGAAATTTGGAGGCAACCTGAAAGGCACTGTTATTCTATTTATTTACTACTATGCACGGGCACTGTAATAAACCTATATCAAACAAAATGCCACCAACTTTATTCAATATAACTTAAAAATACACCAAGAAAATGAAATAAAATAAGAGCACCATACGCCTCTTTCAAGGTTCCCGCCAAAACTCGGACAAGTCATGACATATTATTATTTCACAACATGCAAAACATACCTTTTTACGACGAAATCCTACAAGTTGTTTAATTACAGTTACTCGGAAAGACCAGGTTAAACCAGTTTTTAAACCGATTGTCAAAATGTAGGTATATAGTGTTGCTACTCCTGAGGCCTAAGTATTTATGCCTCTGTAAAAGTTATTACGAGGTTATACATTGCCATTTAACCGCAGCACGATAGTGCTGAACACTGCCATTTAAGGACAGATAGATACTCACATGTATCTGTAATCATTACCTAATAGGTATATTAGTACTCAAGTTTAATGATACCGCTTTGAAAAATGTAGTCGAACTATTCAAATCAAATATATATATATACAATTTTATTTGTCGGTCCGTTGTTTGAAAACTACTACATTCTGTGTTTTAGGACAACTAGTTGATGTCGGCTTTAAACCAAAAATATCTAAATATTCTTGTAAGTAATTTATATTATGCAATCAATAAAACTTATATCAAATCCTGTTATTCCCGTGAGTACGATACAAATATTAAAGGCATCACGTATGTGCCAACGAGGAAGCACGACCGAGTATCTAATAAGCACCTATGTAGAAAGAACAACAAATATTTGAATGTGAAGGTGGGAAATAAGCATGTAGTTCACAGTTCACATGGATGTTAAGTGATGACTGCAGCGTATAGACTTCCCACATAAACCACATTTCAAAATGTAGATGCGATGCCTCTCCTGAGGTCCTAGCTGTTACTCGGTAATAGTTAGGTATTATGGGGCCATATATCACCATCTAACCGGAACACGATAGTGCCGAACCACCACACACACCACGAACACATTACCACTTGGCGCCAAATAGATAGAATAATGTGGTGATGCCAACTGGCTGGCTGGTGATGCGTGCTTACTGCAGTTACTGCCGCTTATTGAAATAGTTTGACATTGTTCGGTTGACAGACTGCATTAGTAGGTAATGGGTCATCACGTTCTGATACCAAAAATTAATTATAGTAAAGCAGCAAAGATTATTGTCATATTATATGACTCATATATAGGTACTTTTCTCAAATTTGACACTGTGTTACGCCAAAAATATAAAATGTTTCAATAAACATTAAGAGAGAGACAACTTTCCAAATTGAGCCCAACAAGCGAATGAAGCATCCGCTATTGAAATACCTTCAGCTGTAGCGTCAATCATTCATCATCATCATTCATCACTACCATCAAAATCATTTGAAACCATCAATCACGTGACAATTATACGAGTTATTGTTTTTAATTGCAACTGATCATCTCGCGGATTCATATCATAACACTATTCGAAAAGCATTTTTTAGTTTTATTATACCTAATAGCGTTTATTGAAATACATATTACTTGCAGTGGTAACAAAAAAATCTGATTTGCCCATCAATAACGCTCATGTTAAACCAGGTCGTAGAGGTAAGTAAATAATTGTCATATTTTTCAATAGCGTAGGTACTGTGAGACACGAACTTGTAGAGACTATCCAAGTGGTAGTTTTCAGGTTTCATGTTTGTATCCAAGTATATTAGTATAATAATGAGTTGATTTATTTTAATATAACTTGTGAATGCCTTAAGGACGCTTACACAAAACTGCGATGCGGCGTTGCATCGCTTCGCAGTTTTGGGGGCGCCTTTACTTGCGTTATTCCTAAGTACATAGGAAGTGAAAAATTGAATAAAACATTAACTAATTAATTATATATAAACCGAAACGAATGAAACAACGCAAGTAGTCTATTAGGACTATTTGGAGCATAATTTATTAAAGCACTCGGGCCCATACGAAATCAAGACCGTTACAAATGTGCCTAATAATGGGTCCCGAATGTTGATCCCGTCCCGTGCTATCCCAGTGGCATAATCATCGACAGATCAGCTTATAAAAAATACCTGTGTACACACAAAACAGCGAATATTTAGATCTTGCCTGAATAAAATTAGAATAATATATTTATATACAGAATATTAATTACGATACAAGATAATATTTTACAGGAATAAAACTAGCAAAGAAATTGAATAAAAAGAGACAACTTATAGTCAAAGGTCGAAAAGATATGAATTCACAAGAGGGAATCCAAGGATCCAATCTGAAACAAGTACAACAACAGGAAGGAAAAGCAATCGTTGCAAACGTTAATGGTAAAGTAAAATATAAAATTATGACTAACCTATACTTAGCCGATAATAACTATATTATCAAACTTGGGCACCTGTGGCCTATAACCATGAAACTAAAAGAAAATAAATAGATTTACAATCAACCCATTTTAGTGTATCCGTGGATATTATGTACTATATCGAATTCTATCACTCGAAATTTATCTGGACACTCACCATTTCTAATTTTCTTTTAAATTTCCTTGATTTTATTTTAAAAAATACACACATATTTCTTAACAAAACGTTTTGATTATCAATATCTTTAAAATAAACTTATTAATGAGATAACATTAAGAGGAACATTTGTTTTACCAAACGTAGATTGATTGCATAAATGATAGTCAACCCAATATTTTTAATTAGAAAAATCATTAAGATATCAATAACACTGGAATGTTTAAAGGGTCCAATAAATCAGCATGTCATTGGAGGTACCAGTGTATAAACCCAGCTGATTTGGATACTTGTCATTTAAAGACCCAGTGCAAGCAAGGAGCCGACAAAAACACAGGCAACTGTAAGTTTCTAAATCAACTTGTGTTTGTGTTTAAGTAAATAGTTTTAGGTTTAATAAAAACTGTTATATTACTAGCTGACCCGGCAAACTTCGTATGCCTCAGAATGAAATAATGTGTTATAGGTTTGATAGATACGGACTATTTGTATGGGAAAATGAAATTGTGGTTTTTACTATTTACCTTCAATTTCTTCACATTTTTACCTTTTAAACCTTCCCTGGACTTCCAAAAATCAATCAATACCAATATTAGCCAAATCGGTCCAGCCGTTCTCGAGTTTTAGCGAGACTAACGAACAGCAATTGATTTTTATGTATATATAGATACATAGATAAGATGTATTATAATGATTTTAATATTTAAGCAGATATCGGTGTTAAGCATAAAAGGGATGAACATACGATGGCACTACATCAGTTTCGCAAAATGTGTGAGTAATTCACTGTAGTATTTTTAATGAAAATGAAGTCTGTTTATGATTTATTTCTCGACCACCGTCTTTTTTTTTGTATTTCAGTAGGAATATCAATAATAGACGAGGAAGTCGAAAAAATTTGTAAGTTTATAGCACTAATTATTATGGATGGGAACTTTTTACTATTAAACTAAAAAGTTAGGAATAAAAGTTTAAATATAATTTCAGTGGCAGCGCGGATTCTTCAGATCAGACCCAAAAATCTTGGTATGTAATCAATATCTCAACAAAATTGATAAAACAAATGTTGTTTATTTTACTATTAAGAATTGTTTATTGATAATATTTTTTATAATGTTATGTTAGATGCAAATGCAAAAGCAGAAGGCCTCGGAGAATATTTCAATAACATTGTTATAGCGGAACGATTCGGTGAGTTGCTTGACCGTAAATCCGGTTCTTTAGTAGATAAGAGATGCAAAATCTATCTCGCGACGAAAGTTATGTATTTCACCTCAAATCACGACAAATTTTATTTCACTGTGTGTTTAGGTATCATCAAAAATATTTAAGTAGTCTATCATGATGACAAAATCTATCTCATAACTATCTCCAGTAAATACCTTTGAATGTATGTACTGGATTAAACACAGTTGAAATATTAAAAAATAAACTTTAACTTGAAGGACACGGAGTCACTCTTTTGAACTCTAATAATATTATATGAATACTTAAAACCCGACACGATATTTAACCTGCCAATATTGTAGTTAACATGTATGCTGTATTTTAATCGACAAAATTTGTGCCCTTTTAAATTGTTGAATTTTTGAACCTCACTTATTTCTAACAGAAACGACAACCTCCAGCAGTAATACTCGTGATAGGAAACTTAAAGATGATTGTGTTGAGAAGGAGAAGAAGGATGCTGAATTTCTGCAGAAATTACGGAGGTAAATAATATACTTCAAAGATACTTCTAATTCGACCAGTTTCGTTTTACATGTCTATGAATGAAGTTGAATATTTTTTATTCTTTACTTTTGTTAGTGAGACTAATTATTCAACGCAATTACTCATATTACTTACTTATCTAAAAATCATGGAAAAAGAATCTGAGTCAGCTTATGACGCAAGACACAGTGGACAGTAGTCATTATTTATTTGATGGCTGCTCTTCTTTTGGTATATTTTTGAACGTAGGTATCTAATTCAAAGGAAGAGGTTATTTACATTGATTTTTTTCTTAAGCTAAAGACAAACTTTTCTATCTAAAATGAAAATTACATAAATAATATCAGTAGTTACCTTTATTATAATTCAAACTGTGCTATATTTGATAATGTTAATTTTATCTTTTTATCCTTCTATGACTAACTATCACGACTAAAACAATTTTTCAATAATATTTTCCAGTGTAACGGCGATGGAGAAGACATATTCATAAAGCGAAGATTAGAAAGTCTATTATCTCTACTTGGTCTTGTCTTCACTTCATTATCAACTTCGTATCTGAATTATGTATCGGATTGTAAAATAAATATTTTTTTAATATTAAATCGTAACGTTTTGTAAAAGGTGAAAGGTTACACACGTCGTTCCTTCTTTATACGCTCCAACTAGAACCTCCAGTGTGGCATACAATGTCGGACAAGGCCAGTGTGGTAGGCATCAATAACAACTAGCAACACTGTCTCAGACATCCGGCATTCAAATGGCAGTGAGTTGAATAGATTTCCACCACAGCCTTTTGTTATTCCAAGAAAACGAGAATCTGGAACACTTACCATTAATCAAATTATTGGATGCCTATTTTCTGAAGCTTATGATTAAACTAAATTCAATTTTACTGTGAACCATATTATTAATGGTAACAGCACTTGAAAAAAATAGTCAACAGTTAATTATTAAGCGAAGATTATAAAAAATCTTTAAGACAGACAGACGGACAACAAAGTGATCTTATAAGCGTTCCTTTTTTTCTGTAGAGGTCCCGCACCTTAAAAACAAGAAGTACCTAAGTAGTTGTTTTGTTAAAGACTTCGTAGATGATACATCTAAAATTGTATAAAGGAGTTAAATAGTTCTTATTATAGTTTTATGTAATTCATTAACGTTTATTCATCGAATTATCATATTGCAAATCTAATTATTGTATTATTATTCAGATCTACCCGCATATTGACTTGCATTCATCATAATGAATCAGAAAGCGATGGGAGCCCCTTATGAATTTCTGATGAATAGTCGTAATCCATATTTGAACGGAACTAGCCGATGAACCGGAGATTGTGACTTTTCAAGAGAAAACTCATTACTCTAATGAAAAACTTGATAATAATGTTGATGATATGATAATGATAACTTGATAAAACATTCTAAAAAACTTGAAAAAATTTACATAAGTATGTTGTGTCGAAGATGATATTACATACCTACATTTTATTCAAATCACTTAGACGATGAAATTGGGGATGGCAATTCATTAAATTTAACCTATTTTTGTAGCATAGTTTATCGCTACATACCTACTCTGTGCAACTGTTTGCACATTAGCTGAGTATATTTCTATGTAATATTCGTCCATTCATTAATTGTTTAAAATCATAGCCTTATCTCAATATATTAATATATAACTCTTGTGTGCAGTTTCAGTAGGTATGTCACTGAACTCCAAAACGGCTTTACCGATTGAATGATTTTGTTTGTATGCGTTTGGGTGGCGCCCTGGATGGTTTAGTTAGATCCACGAATCAGCCCAGCAGATGACGCTGCAGTCCGTATATAGGTCATTTATGTATACTAATTCTGAAGCAATACGAAGTTTTCCGGGACAGCCAGTATATGCTAAAGTACTAGATAGGACTCTACCCTTGGTAGCACGGTTCCAATTTCCAGAAGCCAATTTACCACATATTCACATAGTAACATGATAGATGACGTGACAACGTCTCACATAAATATCTGTCAAAACTATTTAAGAATGGAACCGGCTGTTAGTTCTTTCTTTGAGATTAAGACGGCAGAATTGAATTTCATATTTTGTTTAATTATTCATAATAATGTACAATAAAAGGATATAATTACCTAAATTTATTTCGAAGTTATTACACATACATCTACTCGCACTTACCAGTTTTTTTTGCTTGTCTAATCGCATATTTTAAAACAATTCTTTACTTCTATTATTCAAAGCGAAAACCAAAACGCTGGCGAATTATTTGATAAACTGACGTTTCAATTTGACTTTGTTGCGCTCCGTTTGTAACAACTGCCGCAGAAACTGCACGGGCACGGTAGTGGAGCGGGCAATGCACATGACAGTTTGTAATATTCTTGCTATTTCTCCAAATACTTGTACCAACTATCAAGATAACAATTCAAGAATTAATTAATCCAAAACAAAGCACAATTGTGTAATTTTAATTCATTCAAAACAAACATCGTGACGTACAGAAAAGCTTACGGATTAAATAGCGCGGGCATTACCTGTTAACGGTTAATTTCCCTTTTCTAATTTCCCACCGCGTTTTACGGGAATTGAAATTTGGCAATTTATATTTCAACCTGTAACTTTATTTCAGTTAATTACGAGTCGCAAATAAATTAAATTATTGCCCTCATTTTGGATTTTGCGTGAAACATTAAAATTCGGTGAAATGGGTTCGAGTGGAACTTGTTTCGGTTTTTTACTGTCGGTACGGTTATTCAGTGGCAAGCAGTGATCGTGCTTGTTTTAACTGTTTATTTTATAATCGGTCTGTGCGGCAGGTGAGTACACCCAATTAGGTTTCGATCAAGGCGGCGTGGTGGCGGCCGTGGTGGCGTCGGGCGCGTGCGGTCTCCCTAACCAGATTATTGGCCGGTGCCGGTGCCGGCGGCAAGTCGTGGGGGTAAATAGGTAATACAACCTCCCACCACCTCCGATAATTCGATACAGATTCATCAGCGTGTCCCTAACTCTCAAGCAAAATGTTATACTTTTTATCTATGACGTATATTTGACGACCCGAATAGTCCAGCGGTGTGAGACGACCGTTTGATTCAAAGGGTCGCGGGTTCGATCACCACATCGAAACAAATATTTGTGTGGCCTACATATATTTATTTCGGGTCTGGGTGTTTGTGAGTTTGGGTATGTGTTGTGTGTGAACAACGGCACCCACGACACAGCTTTATACCAAGTGTGGGGCTGTGAGTGTAAGCATATAAGCGTGTAAGCATAATAGTAATTATATTCGGTCAATAGGCACCTAGTTTGATTTTGATCTAGAAATTTCATATTTTTTATTATTCTGTGTAAGTATACTTTCTACAACTTTGAAAACAAAAAGAACTCTTATCATTATTACATATTCTCTGCCCTTATAGCTTACAGGATCTCTTTGTTGTCAAATCAAATACAGTTGGTAGGTATTAGTAGTTGTTCTAATCCCTGCGAATATTGCCAACCTACATAGATTGACAACAGTTTTCTAACGGAAAAGTTAACTTTGTCTCTCAAACCAGTTCATATTGTTACCTACCTACATCAATGTTCTGCAGGTACTTCCTTTTTATACCTACGGAATTCTTGTCTGTATGCGAGTCCGACTCGCACTATTTTTTAAAAATTTTTCTTAAATTGAAACAGGTTGCATTCCATGTTCATTGAGGGTGTTGTAGCCTAGATTGTTCCTGTTACCATTTCCCCATTCAGATAAACTTGGCACAAAATGTAAACAAATATGGCGTACGGAAAAAATAGTGATGTGAATCATTGAGTGATCTAGGTCCTTAGAATGAGTATTTGAATATGAAAGACAATGATCGCCAGCGAATGCTACACATCCATCAAAAAATCGTATATATACTTTCTTTTGAAATATTTAATGTATTACCTGTATTTTAATCGACGAAGATATTTTTAATGAACAGTTTTTCGTAAATCCTGCAAAGAATTTAAATAAAGTAATCATCATTTACATTGGATAACATTCCGTTCTCTATCCTTGTTTTGTTCACTTAATCCCATCCCTATAACTGAACGTCAAACTCGAACATAGTCTATTATAATCTGTGTAATTACGAAACTTGTAAATTAATGTAATTTACTAAGTGAATTTGCACTGTTTTATTATGGAAATCAATTTTTATAAAAAAAAAATTATAATGTGTTATAAACTCACTAGTTTGCAGTCCTCAATCAGTTGCAGTGTGTAATTCTCCTGGAATATCGTAATTTGTGACCGGGGGATGTTTGTTTACCATTTGTGCCAAGTTTATCTGAATGGAGTATACGTGGTAGCATTTGGTATGACCATGTAAATGTATACCAATGTAGAGCACGAATATTTGAAATATTATTTTATTTGACTGGGGCTTAAGAGAATTATATTTTAAAATAAAATGCAGGTGGCATTTTATTTTAAAATATAATTCTCATCATAAAAGACACGCTGAAATCTCATTTGATTGTATTTTTGCAATTACGTATCAATAACTCAAAAGGTGCCTTTTTTACTATTGTATGTTTGAAAAGCAAATAGGTACCAGATTCATTAAAATATTTTCGACCGATGATAAATTGTTTGTTATCTTTTTATCAAGACATTCAGGCAAGACAGACAGGTTTAAAATACAAATCGTATAAATTGATGCTGTGTAAGTACGAAATATGCACAATATTGACAATCATGATAGAACACGACGAAATTCAAACAATGAAGCATGCCTATACTATTGCAGTTTGGTTTATGTATTTGAAAAAAACACTGGCAGCAGTGAAGCGTAAACTCCGATAGCAGACAGACAAACATTGAATTGTAATATTTCTTTGTACTTTTCGTGTATCGCTCACCGATCTCCGATCTCTTTCGTAATACAGAGACTTTGTGTGAATATCGGTGTAAAAATGGGAAGAAACCCTTCTTATTTTTTAAAATACAGAATATTGTACACGAGGGAAAGACAAACCAAATTACCTTATAGACTCATAATAGCATAGTATACCTACATCTTTTATGATGTTTTTAGTTGTTATTATTGATTTAATTTTGTAAACTTTTGTAAAGTAACAAAAATAAAACAAAAATCTATTAAGTACTTATTGCGTTGTTAACATTTCAGAGATCTAGACTAGTCTACATTGACCATATACCCGAGGTGCATGTTTGAAGAAAATAGTCATCGGGCATACCTGGTTACTATCAGGGAACTGGCCGCTTGAACGCACGGGCACATGCGTTGGTAATAAAACTTATTCCTATGATGATTTTGAATAAGCGATGAGTCCCCAGACTTTACCTATACTAACAAAACTGTTATCACAATTGAGATACGATCTATGCTTATTACGCTATTATAGTATTTAAAAAAAGGCAGGACAAAGCCCTATAACCTGTGACAAAACTACAGAAGATGTATTTTTTTATAAAATAATTTATAAGTATCATAAAATAGATATATATTATGTGAAACCTCCTTCATTTTGAATTTATGCGAGTCTCATTTAATTAAAATCTAAATAAGATTAGTTACTTTAGTTTAATTTTATAAATTAACTTTATCTTCCTATACAAGTGGATATCAAATGATTCCACATAAAGCTAATTTCTATGAATAACTTCTGGCTTCTTGGCAACTTCAAAGGATTCCGATGTCGAGAATTGGGCTACTTAACTTGCTAATATGACATCAAGGACGTAACCTAATTACAATAACCATTTCGCTATTCATTTCTGCTAGCCTAACAATATTCTATATTGTAAGCTCCAAGGAGCTTATGGAAATTGTAATTTAGATACACAGCTATTAAATTGTTTAAGGTTGATTAAGTTCTTAGGGAAGGATTTAAATAAGTAGAAATATTGCCGGCTATTATAGTTTTTCTAGATAGATTGTACCTACCTTTACACCACAATCACTGTTACAAAGATAAGAACTAATTATTTCAAAGGAACTAAATATACCTACATAACTCATGTTATCCTAGAGATATTTCGTTCATTCTGTTTCATATTCAATTCCAAGAATGAAATGCCGTATCTGTAACATCGTTTATGAACAATCCAGCAAAAACTAGGCCGATGGATAGATCGAAGCAAAAAAAGAAACAATGTTAATTAAAAATCCGAATCAGAAATAAAACGCGAACTCTATTCAGCTGAACGCGAAAATTCCAGCTGTCCATTATAAATGGTGATCTGGTTATTTACTTAACCTGTTTCATCGAGAGACAAAGCTCGTTCTATTTGACGTTGATATCTAGTGGAGCAGAAGGTGGACAAAGTGAATAAAATGAATTGTCACAGCGGGAAATGAAGAACTGACCGATTCCACGACATATTTACTCTTTTTGCTTTCACCACTTTTATGGAATATCACTTTCATCTTCATTGAATGTCCACACTGTTAGTCCCGACAGTCACTAATTCGATTTACATAGTTGCTAGCGCACGCTGAAATTGTCTAGGAGTCCCATAAAGGGACGCATCTTACGGAAGTTGCTCTACTTGTGAAATATTCAGATCTCTAGGGTGACTTTCCCCGCACCCCCGTAAAATGCAAAACAAGGAAGTTCTCCCCTAAATCAGCGTAGTGGCGTCCCCACGAGCCTTGGCACAAACATGCCCGAACGACAAACTTTCTTTCAACTTTAGCTTTGATCCCACTTTCGAATTAGTGTGTCATAATTAATTATTTTTCTTGATTATACATATTTGCTTATTCCTCCTAAATACGATAACAAAGAATTGAAGAAGAAATGAAACTTATTATTTAATTGGTAGTGATCATTTCAGCGCTCTAGAACAAAACAAGAATATAATGTGATATTTAATTCAATTAGGACGGATAGTTATGTTATTATGTAGATGTACAAACAATATCTACTGCAGAGCAGGCGGTGGTAGTATAGTAGTCTCTGGCGACCACAGCCAGTAAAGCACTTACCGCAGTATCAACTATCCGCGTTTACGGTTACATTCATCCACTGTAATTTGCTCCGACAGTCTACTTGTAGCTCCATACTCCATAAATCAAACAATGCGAGTACACATAATACATTATGTACATTCGATACATTCACGTACCTACTGTAAAAATATCTAGTAATATTTCGGAGAATCTTGTCACTTCTGATAAAATGAGTTGAAGACTTTCGTCGTCTAATCAACTTGTAAACAAGAATAACAATTTTTTACGAAGGGACTTCCGTTTGTCTATAGGGTATATCTCACAAGTTGCAAATGAGGATGATACCATAACAAACGAAACTTACAACGACCCGGATGCCGCACGTAATAACATTTTCGTCGAAAAAGAACACAGACAAATAGTGAAGGCAATAACAACATTGCTCAAACTGAAAAAGGCACGCCTATTAACTTCGAGAACTTTTTTCGATAGAGTGAGCGCGGAAGAGAATGCAAACAACAATGAGGCAAACAGCCGGGACGGGCAGCCATTATCTCACTATAACCCAGTTCTACGTGGTGAACGAGAAAACTAAACAAAGCTAAAATTGCAAACGGTTGTAAATGTACAAATGAACCTCTATCGAAAAAATGCCCCGTCAGACATTTAAGTCGGGACTGTGCAACTCAAAATGCCATCGACACAATTAATATTTATTACCTGTTTATGAATGTATTAAACTAACCACTTGACGAACTAATTTTATCTGAATTGACAGTCGTGTATTAGATAGCACACAGGGAGTAGAACGAAGTTCCAGAAAGAGTATTTGAGAACTTAGGCATTATAAGTTTAACGCCCGTAAATGCGTTCGTCTGTTGCTTTAGACACCCATTGAGTTCTGTACTCTATTTGTAAATAATCAAATGTTGTAGTTATCTGTAATTTTGGTGTCAATAAATTGATAATAATTGTGAAAGCAATTCATATAAATGTACAAATCTTAATGTTTTATGACGGTACAGGTAGATAAGTACTGATAGAAAAGATAGCAATTTTTAAAGAGTTATATTTTGACCGATTATTAAATTGATTGTTCTGTGACATGATGTGTTATGAGATTGGTTTGATATGTGTCATTTTGAAGAACCGTAACTATTACTCGTGATCATAATTTTGGCAAAATTGTTCAGGCGTTTAAACCATTGATTTGGACTGAGTAGGTAACATAAATAAATCACATAATAGCACATATTATGTAAATATATTATGAAGATCTTACACAAAAGCATAATAACTATAACCCACCTTATGCGATGTTGGAAATCTCAAAACTGTGTCCGATCTGAAACAAAACAAAAATACATATATCAAACAAAGTACATTACACATGGCTAACACAGAATGCTTTTTGAACTGTAAACTTTCAAAACATCTCCTTAATAAACAATTCAATTTGAATAGAGAAGCAGTATGCCGTGACCATAACGAGAGTAAAAAATCAAATAAGGCTGGGAATACAATAAACAATTGATTAAAGAGAGTAACATTTGCATGATAATGAAAGGTACTGTGTATTACGCATTGCACAACGAGTGCCGTTCAAGTGTTGTTAGTCCCGGGAGTAGTAATTAGTAATCGTTTGGCCGCCAGGCGCATTTCTCAAGAGCTCCAGCATCGCACAGCACGCATCCTTGAACACAATAGCTGCTCAGACCGCTTCACTTTTTCACCTAGTGAAGTGCCCGGAATAATAAAATTATGTGTAATTCTTTCGCCACTTCACAATATCCTACGCAAAGTCATTGTGACGCTCGTGCTCAAGAATGCCTAGCGCCGTATATCCGTTTCGATTTTATCATACGTTTCAACATAAGTATATTTCTGAATAGGTATTTAAAATTACTTAAAATAATAACGTGTGAAAATTACTTGAATATATTGTGTGTCGATGGTCATATAATCATTAAATATTATTTAAATTAGGAGGTAGTCTCTAAAGCAGCTTTTAAGAACTAATCTTCCACAACCGAGTGGAAGTAATTCCGAGGCTTCCCATTCTCTATTATACAATAGAGAGCAGTAATTTTTATCTTACAGCCAAACTTATGAGCTCATAAATAAAACTCCCCGTCCATTTAGCTTCAGTCATGGTGCCATATGAGCCATACGAAGTATACAAGAGAGTATGCGAAAGCAACGCCAGGCCCCATCAATATCTGTCATCGGTCACCGAGTAGCCAAATAAAATTATTATGAATGGCCCATATATAGGCGCATGACGTGCACATCCCTGCCCAGCTCTAATGTTTCACGAGATGATATATTATTAACATCTTAATAATATAATTCATGGCATGAGCAATTACGGTTGGAAGAGGGGATTGCAATATTTTCGTTTAAGCGTCATTTACATAGGTGAATAAGAACATGTAAGATGTAGAGTTTTGCAAGCTTGTTAATAAGTTAACATGAATATTAAAAGGTAACTAGATAACCAACTTAAATATGTTAGTTAAATCGGAAAATGTTTTTTGAAAGACTAACCCCCTTATTCATAAACGTATTTTAGCTAAAGTGTTTCTAATCTCTCCTTTTTCTTTTTCTATTCTGCACATTTGACAATGCAACTGACAAAGACAAAGCATTCTATAGCTAAAACGTATCTAATGTACGTTTATGAATAAGGCGGTATGTTTTTAAGTTTGTTACCTACAATGTCAAATATTAATATGTAATACAAAGTGTCACCGAAAGGTCCAACATTATTGAAAGGTGACATCTATATCAAGTTTCGAATCACTTTACGTAAACAATAAGAATGAAATCACAACTTTTTTTTAATATAAGGCATAATAATAGTAGGCACATGTGAAATATTTTAACACATTCTGGTAAAAGTAAAACGAAATAGATGTAGTTTTATTGGGATCCGTAAAGGGTAATTTAATTACGCTTTCACAAAAATACAGTTATTGGTTGCCCGTGCTTGGGTTTTTTGTATTCAGAACTGCAACTCCACCGGACGATAGAGCATAAAAATTACGGACTCCAAGTGGACGAAATTGCGGTCTTCATGTATACATATAAAAGAATGACAAACATATTTTGAGAATATTTTTAGAGATGCGGCTGCTGTATTCGCGCGGTTCATTTACACATCTAGTTAGTACCTTGTTATTTTATATAAGAGAAAAGTAAAACAAAATAGGGTAGGATGCGCGAACTCGTACATTGCGAAGCTCACAACTGTGTCAAGGATGATAAGCGGAAAATTTCCTTTGAAAAAGCGGAATACGCCGCGTTTAGCGTACCGCTCGCGTCGGGATTAATGGAGGCTGCTGGCTGACTCGTCGTCCCCGCAGCCAGCACCGAGTACGCACGTGCGGAGACGAGGAAACAAAGGATTTAACGTAACATGTCATTTCCTCTGTCTCTGGCAGCGAAATTAAATACGTATTATTTTTATATGAAACTCGCAGGGATAAATGCTATAAGAGAAGCTGTGTTGTGTGGTCGATGGCTATAGGTAATGTACGATGAAAGTAATTTTTGCAGTCTATGCGTTTCTATGAACAATGGTTACCTTTTGCATGCCGACAGATAAAATTAGGTTGTGTGGTAGAGGATAGAGGTTACGCAAAGGAGCTACTGGAAGTCTGAAAAAACACGTGCAATATATTTACATACAATACGACCGTCGTGGATTACACACGTAACTCATTAGATATTTATGAATATATTCGCCTCTTTGCACAGTCCCGCCTCAGTAGTAGCGCTTAGTAAATTAAAAGTAGGGGTACCTATTTGTTATTCATAAGTAACTGGAAATTGTAATCTTGATCAGAAGATTTTACATCAAAGTATAAGTAACATCTATCCACAGTATCCAATCAATATAATATCAATTTCACAAACTATATCACGCGAACTGCCTCAGTAGCGTAGTGGTAGCAGGCCACTACTATTATGCTGAAGGTCCTGGGTTTGATTCCCGGGTCGGGGACTATCAGAGATAACGGTTTAAAATCCTTTATCTCTGCTTCTGTAGGGATTTTCCCATTTTCTGGAAGTACCCCGGAGTTTGGTAATGTGCCCGGAGATGGCAACAGGTTCGCCACCTGTTACATGAGCCAAAACGTAACCGGCGAGTCGTAGGTGTTTGCATGTATGATTGAATGCATGCATTTACCTCTGCCTACCGCTTCGGGGATTACAGGCGTGAAGTTACGTTTATATCACGCTAAAATAAAAATCTATTCCTTTTAGGCACATGCATTAGAAATAAAGTTAACTGTTGTTAGTAACAGCAGATAAAGCTAACTACTGGCCCTAGTAATAGTATTAGACATTTACTGGGTACTTTGAACCCTGGCTTTTGTGTTATATCATATTTTGAGTAGAAAATGGTTCAAAAGTTATACAGACTTAAAACAGCAAACAAAGTGGGCTATTTATTTGCGTTGTTTAACATTTTTAACTTGCATTTCCCGTGAAAATATCTAACAAATCTCTATTTGCCACGAAATGACGACATGAACCAGCAATCTTATACTGTTAAAGATACAATGAAACACAAAACAACCATTTATGTGTTCGTTGTGATGTTTTGTTGCATTTTTATCCCTGGAGACGTTGCTTTACTTGCTTTATACTAGAACCGGGGACATTTTTATGGTCCCTTTGAACGTGCGTATTGCAAAAAAGATTCTTCAACGAATGTTTACTTCTTTAGGTTTTTCACGACAATGCTTTGCATCTATTTTACGTCGCAAAACAATCCAGGCGAGGGCTAAAATTCTGAATCGACAATTGTTTCGCTGATAATTAATTTAAAGCAAATATTGGAAGCATGAATATTAATCGGCAAAACAAACATTCGAAGAATTCAGCTAGATAGTTACGGAATTATTACGTTAGGTAAATCGAGTTGATCCTAGAAAAATTATTATACGTGTTGGAACTTTGTGTTGTGTAGAAGGTACTTATTTTTTACATAGCATGGATTTGTGCTATGCACAAAGAAACTATCGTTTATACCGTACCACGTCAAAACGTAGATTTCAAAATGTATGTTTTAGAGTTCCGTAGTCTCTGCAGGAACCCGTACAGTATGGCCATGTCCGTCCTTTCGTTCGTCCCTCTGTCCGCAGCTAAGCTCAGAAATAATAGGAAACTACAATTTGGTATGAATATACCTACATATTATGATATCAGTCACGCCGATAAAACAGTGCAATAAATATGAGAAAAAAGGTATTTTTTAGGGTTGCTTGTACTGTTAACAGTATTATACTGATTTTGACTACATTATACTTTTCACTGTTCAACAAAAATAGAGTACACAAAAATGCTATTTTCAACATCAAAATGCTTAACACTATAAGCTGGACTATAGTAAATTAATAATTTGTGCCAGAAACTCTTAAAATATGTATTTAAAACATGAAATAAATAAAAAATTGTAATTTTTTAAATCTAAAATATTGTTTAATATTCTTCTCAGACCTAAATATACTTTATTTCTTGCAATACAAATTGGCAATCCTGCTTCCCATACATGTAGTGGGGATTCTTTTTTTCTTTCACGAACATCCTTCTATCCATTGCGGGATGCAATTGATCCGATTGATCGAAGGATGTGCGTGAAATGCAATGCACAAATGTAGATGCAATCAGAAGTCCAGAGGCTATGGACATAAGTTTAAGATCAGTTTCTTATAAATAAACGTCTTTATTATGAGGTCGATGTTTTTCTCATGCATGATGGATATGAAAACACCGTAATAAAACTAGTGGTGGCACAATGCCAACAATATCGGATGTATTGGTGCCCAAGAGCGCTGCACATGGCTACGTTATCTGCCAGTTCTTGTGTGTGGAAGGCTGGCAGGTTAATTATGAAATTGGAATATAATGGTGGATCTGTTGTAATAAGTTGATATTTATAGCAGGTATATTGACTCAAATACATACATATAAATATGTGGGTACTACCATAGGTGCTATAATGGCAACTCATTAAACCACAATGGATATGACAAAAACTATTACTTCACGAAATACTTTCACGTTCTACGAAGTAGATCTACGAAATCGAGTATTCAGATAGGTACATATAGGGATGAAAAATACATGCAGAGTAAGTTCTTTTTTTATTGAGGAGAGTCGGTTTTCGTATAAAACCTATCTTATCACTTATTCTATATGCTGCGTTGTGTCGTCGATGATTATCATCATATCTTGTTTACCTATACTAAAACAAAATCGTAACCACAATAAGTAGGCAATACACACACTCCACGTAACATTGGTAGTCGTACTGTTTCTCTGAAGCTTAAATATTGTTTCTGCAGTGCCGTGCCTGATATTAAATGACATGTAAATTTGTTACTTGCTAAACACATACATATTTTTATGTCATACATCGTCAAACAGGCTACCTAAAGGTAAAGTAATACTGTAGCCTATAAACATCTATGAAACCAGACATTGTGTCGGAAATAGCAGGGCCGTACATTACCACCTGACTGGAACACGATAGTGCTGATGTGCCGGTGGTGCCTACACCTGCGAACTCCGTCACTGGAGCTCTACCACCCGTAAACTAATTATTTATAACTAGCCATTAAATAAATTTCAATAAAACCTCGCACACATTTAAAATAACCTAGATAAGTGCATACAAATTTAATTTTTATCCCTTTGAAATTCTTCGCTACGTAAACGAATACGCGGGTTAAATTAAAAAAAAAATCTCTCCTAGTTGTGGCTAGTAACATTGCGATTATTCAAACAAGCTTCTATTAACCTTTTTAACATACTATGTATGTTATCATATTATGTATGTTATTCAATATTTGTTAGCGTACTAAGCGGTGTAGTGAGCACGTGTTGGAAAGGTCGGTCAGTGACCCGTCATTTTACGGCACCGTTAATCACTTTCGCGTTGGAAGAACAACTACACGCGACTCGAAATGCTTGCATTGCCCCCATTTCCTACTTTTAGGGGGCTCGCATGTCTGTGGTATCAAAACAGAAACATATCGAACGCTGAGTGAAACAATCTTTTTCTTGTAACCATTTTTCGTAAAAACATAACGACCAACACAAATCATATTTTTTAATTCTACGTCATGTTATGGTTATTAAATAAAAGGATGTAAAATTCTACTATAACACGGATTAATAAAGCATATATATAATAATACATAGGGACTAATTTTGATTCCACATGGACACGTAATAAATGCAATCATAATTTTACTACATAGGTATGTAGGTACATATATCTAAGTAGGTATCCTTTGGTCTGAGATTTCTACCTACTGTAATTAAAGATTATTTTATGTATTATATTTATTAGATTATAGATTATGGAAATTACAAACTATAGGTACGACATGTTCATGTGCATACCCATTATGGTAGTAACACAGTCTAAAGAAAACGAACGTGTATGTATATACTTATACTGTGGTAGTAATACAATGACATCAATATTATTATTCAAATGATATTCACCGTGCACAATAGCACGTGTCTAGTAGATATTGTTTCCGCTGCGATGACAGTTAGGTACCTAAATACATCAATAACGTGATTGATTTGACTGGTAGGTACCAGGGCTTACAAAACGCGAAAGGATCGTCTAATAGAGAAAACTTTGCATGAATAATAAGCAGTGTTAAGCATTTCAATACATATCAATATAGGTATTATCTCCTATACAGACATCTTTACATATACCTATGAATAAATATTTTTATGTGTAGTTGTTGCCGCAACATTGACATGCCGCAACCTAAAATTACCCGTACCGTACATAGGTACATACAGTTCACAGATATCAGTGTTAAATAAATACTACAGGTAACTAGGTAGGTACAAACGTTTATTCGAAAGGTCCCTGACCTACGTACAATAAAAAATAAAGACCTTAATACAAATGCGTTACCTGATTTTCCAGGCACTCCCGCGCCAGAACTCTTGGATTACCATCCAACCATAATATGATGGCGCTGAATCTACCTGACCTATCAGTACTCACCTCACCACCATATCAAAAATTATACTGAATTAGGTATTTACCTACTTACTTTTTTTTAATATTAATTAAATGTATTTTTAAAGAAATCAATTAAACCCAACCGAAAACCGGCGCGAAATACTGAGGTAGGCTCCGGCCGTTTTGCCATTATGCAATGCACGCCACTGTCACATGCCATACCATTTATTGGTATAGTAGTTTGGTAATTTGAAAATATTGGCATCCTCCATCATACATATAAATACGACCTCGAAAGCCGCCACTTCCATTTACAATAGAAAAAAATTACAGCGCATTTACAAATTTTCCTTATATCCCCAGTTCATGGATGTTAATAAATCGATTATTTTGATAGGTGTAGATGGTGTCCATTTGAATCAAATATGAATGGAATGAGGTGCCAAACTGGCACACGACGGCTAGGATCCACAGGTCCTGATTGTGTTCATCATGAAAACTCCTCACGTTCTAACATCTAACCCGAGTGAACCCCAAAAAAGGAAATTCTTCGCCCGAGGGTAAAGCCCGCCATCTATACACATACCTAATGTAGAACATTTAGGTGCCTTTTACATAATGTATGACGCTTACACGTGCAAATTATGTTCCCCGCACTTCCAACGCCGTAGCTGATTGACAATTTCATATTCCATTCCATTTTTGAATAAAGAACCACGGGAAGTTTTTGGGTGGAAGTATTCGCTCAATACTTTTTGCTGATCCTATAGGATTATTTGTGTAATGGATCTTAAAGAATGTCCCTAGAAAAAAAAGATCAATTGACAGTCAGACACGTGTGCTACAATTTTTCATATTATTTTACCTCTGAGACTTAATTTGTTATGTCTCTGTGATAGTTATAATGACTTATAACGGGGCCATACATTACCATCTAACCGGAACACGATTGCCCTGAACAACATTTAGCGGCAGATAGGTACATTAGGTAATGCGGTTGAGCCTACGCCCTCGAGCTCCTACACTGGAACTCTACCACCAGTAAATTTCTTACAGGTTATGTAATTTAAAGACAAAGAATTTCTTTCTTTTAAATTTTGCGATTCAGTAGTCTATCTTCGTCTGTTTATAATAAAACTACCAAACTACTTACTTTAGTTCTCAATGGCAATTAAAAAAATATCATAGCAGATATCACACAATATAGTTTGCCAAACTTTATTTGCCCTAATTACGCCCTAAAAGTGGTTCCTATGTTTGAAATTGTTTGGGTTGGTTGGTTGGTGACAAGTCCATGTTTGGGCAACAGATTTACATATGTGCACCTCAATTTCAACTCAAGTGACCCAATAGTTTTGAAGCAAGTTGACTGTGACAGATGGAACCCTATACCCCGTATATGACCAGTATTTTATCAATGTCATGATAATGAGAAACAGTCATATCTACAGTTCACATAATATGTTGCCACGTATTATGTGTGTCAGAATCTATAAGGGTACCTACATCACCCTCTGACCACTATCACTGTGATCCTGATTACATACTGCTATTTAAGATAAATTAAGTAATCTTACTTATATTTTTTTTTTCTGTAATAAAAGTGGCAAACAAGCATGCTGTTCACATTGATGTTAAGTGATGACTGCAGTCTATAGACAATCACACAATGACCAGAGGTCAAAATGCAGATGCACATGCCTTGCCACTCCTGAGGCCTCCCTCTGTGCCGGAAATTACAGGACCGTACATTACCACCTGACCGGAACACGATAGTGCTGAACACTATCATTTAGCGGCAAGTATATTAGGTAATGCGGTGGTGCCTACGCCTGCGAGCTTCGTCACTGGAGCTCTTCCACTAGGTATATATATGAATATTATAAAGAAATTTTGTATGTTTGTTTGTTTGTTTCTTACTCCTTCACGCAAAAACTGCTGAACCGATTTTCATGAAATTTGGATTAACACATAGAATAGTTTTTATCCCGAAAAAATGTTCCTGGTGGTGAGTTTCCACAGGATACACAAAAAGCGACCTACACGCGGGTGGAGCCGCGGGCAACAGCTAGTACTGTGATTGTACTTATGTGTGGTCTAGAGCTCTACTACTGAAACTCTTCCAAGTGTGAATATATAAGTATCATCGTATTATCGTAGCAAGTTTGTTTAGGCGTCGAATAAATTTAGCTTTGGAAAATTTTTAATGGTGTCATCACCTCATTATCTGTAGTAATATTTGTTCCGCTATTTTTATGTCGGTACAAATACGCATAATGTTACAATTAGAGAGGCGTAATAGTTGTGAAATCCGAAAGTATAATTTTATCGTTGTTATAGGTTTAGTAAATGAATATATTTATGTCTGTCTCGATGTTTTAGCAGACAACTGCCTACTGATTATTTTCAAGCCCAATATTATTATTATTATAAATTATTTCCCTAAGCATTTCTTTCCCTTATTGGCCTGCATATTCGATTTTTTTTGTTATCGTCCATGTCGGGTCACTGATTTACACTGTGAGCCAAATTTCTACTTAATCGGTCTAGTACATTCAGCGAAAATTGGCTGTGACAGATAGAAGCGCGAGTGTTTTCATAAGGGTTTATTTTATCATTTTCAGGTTCGGAACCCTAAAAACACATGTTACCATCATTACGTAGGTAATTAGCCAAACGAGAATAATATGTGGCGCGGGTGCATTTAAAATTGTGAACGTACGCAGCATAAATCTAGAAAAAACGTATCGCGTAGAGTTAAACATAGCGACTGGTGTGAGGAATCTCCTGGACCATGCAAATCGCATAAGCTCTGCTGCGGAGCCGAGCCGCCCGCCCACCGCCCGGCTCACGGCCGCCCACCGTGCATGCAGGATAATTTCACCTTCCGACCAGTTAAGTTGTTATTTGTTTATTGAAATGGAATTATCTTAACATGATAATAATTATTATAAGCTTTTCCTTAAACATTACTGACACTTACGCTTTTTGTTTTTATTGTTTCTTGTCTCTTAAATCCAAAAGTTTGTTAATAAGTATGTAGAAAATTAAATAGAAGTTGGTGGTTTTCATTCAATGTAAACTTAGCGCCCAGAAAGATTATCATAGAAGATCGGTGCGGTGTAAAATCTGACATGATAAAAAGCCATATAAATAATTAGAAAGTCAATTCCATCCAGAGTGGTCTTAAACAAACACATAATTAAGAAACCGCAAACGTTAAACATTGCCATTTTTATGACTTACTCTACAGTCTTATCATGAATAAGGAATTCCCTCCATTACGAACTTTATTTAAATACCGACACAAAACTTAATGACTTACGAAAAACTGGACTTTAAAATTGGGCACTCCTAAGACGAGCATTAATGATACGCCCGAGCCCCGGCATTTTGAAAGACTCCTTCAAAGAAAAAAAAATATCTTTTCGTGTCCGAAGGGGAAGTAATGCATTTTCTTTTATCGCCACACTGACAGTTCGCACTTCTCAATGGAAGGGAAGCCCCTTTTACGTTTATGTGGACACATTTTAAATGACGTGTTGTGTAAAATAGTAAAAGACGAAGGGTTCAGACGTGCGAGTATTATGTTTGAAATTAAGTTGATCTTGAATGCTATTGAAATATCAAATGAGAAGGTAACTTAACTGATGTTAGATGATACCTAAATATTGATGAATAATTGTCACTTCTATAGCTAATGATAAGCCTTCTGATAGGCGACTGAATTAAATATGGTTACCTGCGTGACGTTACCTTATCAGTTTCGTACCGCATATTAAAACATTTTGCTCTTAAGTATAGGTATACCTGCGGATGACAACACTTTCAGGAAAAAGTTAGGCGGTATGAAACAGACAAGATCATGTCATAATCGAAAGCTAAATTAAAGAATTAGAGTTACGCGGTCGACCCCCAGGGTTTTCGAACCGAGACCTCAGGAGATCTTTATAGATAATAGCTAGGGGCGAGAATCAGTGAAATTAGTTTTAACAATTAAAATTATATTCTCAGTAGCAACCCTGGTAATATTAAATATGCCCAATTAATATCAACTAGTGATCGCCCAATGGTCGGATTCCACCGCAATAGGCAAATTAAATATATCGAGTACCGAGGTTTAAAATTCTATAGTGAACTTCTATGATAATCTCTATTTTGATTTGTGAATTCGTTTTATCAGAGGCTTGTACACAGCACATCATATGATTACGTTTGTAACGTAATTTATCAAATATATGGTAGTGGTTGATTTCACTCTTTCTCTATTTTAATTATAACTGTGCCAAATTTCATACTCCTCTTTAAGCAAAATTTTCATAAAAAGGGTACAAAGCACGGGCGAATCACGTATTGCTCTTGATTTTTCGGTAATCCCAGAACTCAAATAATATTTTCTACTAAGAAAACTAAAATGCTTTCAAGCTATAATAACATCGTTATAAAAATAACAATGGAACTAGATTTCGAGTTGCGCTATTAGCCCACGCGTTATTCACGACTTTAGCCTTTCAAAAAGTTGTGCAAGTATGACCTTATTAATAATGTCAAATTCATTTATAGTCGTGCACCCTGGGAACCAAGTTGGTGCATATTGCACCGGAAAACAGTCGTGCACGTGGTGCGTGAAATAATGCGCCACATGTTGAATAACATCTGTAATTAATCGCAGTGGGGAAAGTGCGAGCGTTCTCATGCAAGTTACACTTTAAAGTCCGCTTATTAGATAATTGCAAAGTAATTATTAAAAGTTACGTATGGTTACGTCGTGAAAACGAACGGGTGGCGTGCGACAGGAGGTGGTTACCACCCCACGCTATCCCCACCGTGGCGTCTGCATGCCTTACATGGTTTTTGTATATTTTAAGTACGCTCTACAAGATTTTTATATCATGAAATTCTCAAACAAAAGTAATTACTAGTTATTTTTCTTTAATTTCTTAATTCACTAACACGTGTTATTGTAGAAAATAAAGATGACAAGTGAGTTGATACCAGGTACCATTTAAAGCGCTTTCACACAACCACATACCGTTTCGTTTCCACGCAGGTAACATCCCGTTTCGTGGATTAATGGACTATGTGTTTTTTTCTACACGCACGTTTACATGAACATACTGATGCAGTGTCGCCGCGAAACTTTAGTTGGTCTAGCAAAAATTTTTTAACTGAATTTCATGAAAAATTGGCTAGTTAAATCGGTATTGCTAACAACGCTCACGAACTTAAACACTGAAGCTCTACATCAGTTATAATTTAAAACGAACGTACCTAACATTCTGATTGTAATCTACGTGCAAAAAATCGATATTATGCACTCGGCAACGAATATAAATTACACTGTGCATTTCTCACGTCAAAGTTTATTGAACTCAAAGAATTTATTTACCTTGGAGATAAAACTGTCCTCGCGACCGTCAACCAAATCCGACAACAAACAGTATTATTATAACTTTCCATGTTTAGATTATCGTGTAGGCATACGGGTCGGCGTTTCCTGAGAATATTTTAAAAATCGGATACTGATGACGGAGCCACCAAAGTCGTTAGTGGACGGTATTTCCTCCTTTAGCAGTATTACAGATTAATGTAATGTAATTAATGCTCCGATGGTTCGGGCATATAGAAAGAATGTCGAATGAGCGAATGACTAAACAGATATACAATGCGAATGTGGATGGTTGCAGAAGCCCAGGAAGACCAAGACTGACCTACCATGACCAAATAGGTGGAGTTCTGTCTGATGGTGGGGTTAAAAGTCTTAGGAATCGGCGTGCATGTATGAAGAGAATGATGAAGGTAGACGAGGCACGAGAGGTTTGTCAGGACGGGGATATCTGATGCTCTACACTCTCTGCATACCCCGTTAGGGACCTGACGTGAAGATACATACAGATAAATGTAACTTAAAGGTTTTGAAAGTATTATTTGTCACAGTTTCGCAAGTTAAATATAGGTTAATCGTGGAGGAGAAAGTGTGCTATAGAGTCGTGACTCTACGAGGACGTGCTTACATTTTGAGTCCACTTACTATCAGTAGCAGCACCCAGGTGCAATTGTACACGCAAACCGAACTAAATATTTGTTATAACATAATTCAATTCCAATACAAACCAGTATTATCAATAAAAGTGATAAAATGAGTTCTATTGATATTAAAGTGAAAATCAATGCGAGGTCACGACTGGGCATTCGTAGCACGAAACCAAAGGATTTCACTAGAAAGCTTCCTATGACGCAACTACAGACACCACGAGGTGTCTGGTCCATTTGAAGCTGTTAAACAGATAGGTATCTTGCCATAATAGAACATTTTATGCAGTGCGTGTAGGTACTCCGATTATTTAATTATTTATAATATTAAAATATTATTTATAATAGATTTTAATTAAATGTATAAAGATTGGTAGTATTTGATTTCAGGGTGATATATTCAAATATTTCTTAAAATAAATATGATGATACCTAATTATAATAATATTTATATTAACTGCATGTTTGTGCATTGAGGTAATATTATACCGCAGTGCGTTAGTGAGTACATAAGAATAGAAAGTATTATCAGTTTATTAGCAACTGAATTCTTTTGGAAGTGTAGTTTTTAATTATTTATGAATTAATAAGTACTTACCGCCGCCAGTGTCTACTTAGATCACCGTTTGTTATATTTATATACACTATTTTTGTGATTTATATTAATGTTTCTTAACGGCTGTCCTATCAGAGAACTGACTATTTGAGCACATGTGATGGTATTAAAAGCTATATTGAATAAGCGGAAAGTTTCCTGGTGGTACCTACATTTGTTCAGATTGATTGCCAGCTGTACCATTTGAAATATTTATAGAAAAGGAAAAATTATAATCTTCATGCCAATCCCTTACAAAGGGTCAGAGGGCGAGAAGAGCTAAACATTTAGATCCATATTAATATACATCACTACCCTTTTCCTACATTCTTGTCAGTTTCAAAGACTCCACTCTCAAATAATAATATATGTGACCTACTTACTCAAAGTAAGCTTGTCTTGATATCCCTCTGTTCGTTACTATCCCATTTAATATACCTTCAATATATAGGTATATCCATACCAAGAGAGAAAGAACTCCGGACTCTATCAACTGTTTTATATTGGTGGTAGGTAGTAGTTCCAGTGTCGGAGATCGATCGCTCACCACCGCAATTCGTAATCAATCTGCCGCCAAATGATAGTGTTCATAATCATCATCACCAGGAGTGAGTGAGTGGAGGATAGTGTTCAGCACTATCGTATTCCGGTCTATAGCCCCGCAATAACTATTACAGAGACAAACAAATTAGGCTTTACAGGTGGTAATGCATTTGCCATTTTTTGTGTAGATGACTTGCAATGTTCACTTATCATTAATGAGAACTGTATGCTGGTTTGCCATTATCCCCACTTCCCTACTTTCTTACTTATAATATAATAAATGCGAAAGTAACTCTGTCTGTCTGTCAGAAATTGTCAGTCAAATGAAATTTGGTACAGAGATAGAGTTGACTTTGAGAAAGAACATAGGCTACTTTTTAAACGACATCCACGCAGGCGATGCCGCGTGCAACAGCTAGTAATACATATTTTATTTAAAGAAAAATGGAAAGAAAAATTTGACTTCAGGCGAGACTCGAACTCGCGGCCTACTGGGAATCTAGTCCAGCCGCTCTTCCAATTGAGCTACTGAAGTCCTGCCCGATTTGTCAAATCTTTCCTTCACATTTATTGCATTGCTTTATGGTAGCAGCAGCGCCATCTATTGCCAACTATGCTAGTTAGGCAAATTTTTCTTTCCATTTTTCTTTAAATAAAATATATTTCACAAGCATGTGTTAATGCGAAATAATATAAAAGTATAAGTATAAGTTTTTATAAAAATGAATTTTTCACGAAATCATCTACAATATTCAGCCATATTACAAATGACAATAATATTATAATACAAAATAAGCTGGCTAAAATTATTTCTCTAACTCACGACCTTTATACATGCTGTTGTTTTTGTTGTGTGCAATGTGCGAGCTCGGGCATCGAACCGCCACGCACCGTGGACGTGACCTCCGCAGACGTGCACATCGCCCCTTGTTATTCTGCCGACGATCACTTGCCCTTATGAGCATGCAATTTCATTCTATTTTATATCTTGCATCAGATTAACTTATTTCTCAGGGGAATATGATAATAACATAATTTACATATTTTGAATGCGTTCTCAAATAACACACACTGCTTTTTAATTTCTTTAGAAAGTTCAGTGGACTTAGATTCCGCATATTAGGTACATGTAATGATAGTGGCAAACAAACATGCAATTCACATGGATGTAAGTGAATACAAGTGAATACAGCCTATAGACATCATTTATTTCAAAATGGTCTACAAGGACACTTTTGCATTGTCAGGCTATAAGCTACTTATAGTGAATGACTTATAATAATAATCCAATACGTATTAATGAATACCAATTTATATTCAAATTTAACCGATATCAAAGTTTTCAATTTCTTCATTGAACAAAAAGAAAAAAATCCAATTCCTTTTTTTTTATGTAATGGAAGTGGCAAACAAGCTTGCAGTTCACATTGATGTTAAGTGATGACTGCAGCCTATAGACACCCACACAAAGACCAAGGTCAAAATGCAGATGCGTTACAACTCATGAGGCTTAAGGTGTTATGCCTCTGTGCCGGAAATTACAGGGCCGTACATTACCACCTGACCGGAACACGATAGTGCTGAACACTACCATTTAGCGGCAAGTATATCAGGTAATGCGGTGGTGCCTACGCACGCGAGCTCCGTCACTGGAGCTCTACCACCAGTGCAAAACCTCCTCCTTCCAAAAGCTCCTTCATCGATTATCGTTATATTTTTATCAATTAATACAGAACTGTAACAAATTTAATTACCAAAACCTGTCAAGTCATAAGTTACTCTAACTATCGGCAATTATTACATATTCAGGGCTATCGGTGAAAATCTCATGAAAATCCGTGCAATAGTCATTGAGTTTATCGCGAACAGACAGGACGCGGCAGGGGACTTCGGTTTATAATATGTGTATAATTCTATGAATATAAGTGCCTACTTACCTATATTTAAGAAACAGACGTTAATAAAACTTTATTGGCTATAGGATACTTAGGTACTTACAAAAATAAAAACCTGCAAATATTGTGTCTGTGCCAGTTATTACAGAGGCAGGTACCTATATCACGAATCACCGTGCAATATAATACATAAGGCACTTGAAATTTTAAAGATGTTAAGTTCTTTTTATCTATACCTATTTTTTACTCCATGCAAATAAATGAAACCCAAGTGTTCAGGTCAAGTCGTCTTTATCTATGTGAAATTGTTGACCTAAACACAGTATTTTTTGCGTGATTCACAGATTAAATAGGTAAATGCAATTACAGCGGATGAATGCAGATTTAGTGTTATGTTTATACAATGTAAGCAGGTATAATATTATTACATATCTTAAATGTTTGTTTAATCACAGAACAGTAAAAAGGTGTCTTATAAATGAATAACATTCAAATGCAAGCACAAAAACAAACGTAACTTCACGCCTGTAATCCCCGAAGGGGTAGGCAGAGGTAAATGCATGCATTCAAGCATACATGCAAACACCCACGATTCGTCGGTTACGTTTATCGTGTAAAATGTGAATACTATACTAACGAGTACATTCTCGCAGAAGTTAAATGGTATTCGGATTTCATTACTGAACATGTTTTTTCACGGCATTTAATGTAAACAAATACAACTACGCACCCAAATGTCTTATTTGCGTATACCTACTTGGTTATTAAGTTTTTGTGTTTTATTTTTAACACTTAGACAAAGAGACTTGGTGCAAGACATTAATCACGAACGAGTTTCTGTAACATTTATACCTAACACAAGGAATAGCGTCATTCATGTTTTTATCATTATGTCAGCAGCAAGCCTGTTAGACGAGATGATTCGTTTCAGCTCGCACAACGCCTGGCCGGTCAAACAGCTGTTAGATGAGCGATGATCGTCTAATAATAGCATGAAATAATAAATAACCGACTAGTCAGACTGACCTGACCACTATTGATTTTTTCTTAATCATAAAACACGGCACTAACTCATTCAGTTTTGAATTTTATTCGTACAAAGCATCTTCTAAATAAGATACTATTGACCGAGTATAGTCATTAATTACCTAATTACTCGGTAAGTAGGTACAACAACAATAACACAAAGATTTGTTTTTAGATGCGTTAATTTTAACGCTAGTAGGTAATTATTGCATAACTCTGTAGTGATTCAGAATGATAATTAAAATACTATCTTGAGTTTTTATGTCCACGATTACGGCGTAATATATCAGTATAATCGTTGTAACATAATTGTCAGAGCAATGTGTCGAAGAAAGTATGTCGAGGTTTAGTTCTTTATGGATGGTAAGTAATTAATACCTACGCTCTAATTAAATGTTTTCATAAAATATTATCTCAACAAATTATAAAGATGAATCATTATTGATTCTGAAGTACAGAAATTAATTTAGCTATCGAGAAATGTATCTACAGTTGGTGGGTGGTGATCCTCACCGGAAGCCCCGCTAAGGCGATCCTTGTCGCCTTCTTTGATCTCGTAATCTATTTATGTCTCTGCCGGAAGTCCTTCTCGATCACTTTGTTTTTGTAATATAATTTGAAACCACGTAAGAAATTTGCCGGTTTTATATATATATAAGTATGTAGGTAGGTACCTATGGATATGTTTATTGCACTAGATAAACGGCGAAGATTATTTTATAACGTTTTAAAATCTAGAAAGCTCTTTTATGAGCATATCCATATTTTAACATAGATAACCGGCTAGAATCAGGTTTTACACGTATCGTAAACACGAGATACACTAAAAATAAAATACATTTCATTTTTAAAACTCCTCATAAAAGAGGTTCAACAGGTGCATCTCTGAGCCCGCGATGCAAAGTAATATCGCCATCAAGTAGCTCATAACTCCGACAATAGAATTCCGAGTGACTATCGTGTATGCTTTAAGAAAATTGAGCACAGAGTGGATATGTAAAAATCGGAGTAAAATCACAACGGCGAGGCTTGCAGTATCCGCAAAGGCTGTATACACAAGTGCACCTTATGTACGAGTAGGACTATAAAATCTAAACATTCATGTTTACCCCCTCGACGTGCAGAATGTTACACGTTTATATTTTCGGCGATTCCCTAGGAACTGTACTCGGGCTTAAAATGGCTTTTTACGCTTAGTTGGGATCACGAATTTCGTTTTCGTATACGTTTTGGATAGCTGCGGGCTATAAGTATCATGTTATGCAGAATATTTTTAAAGCAACCAAATCTTGCAAAATTAGATAAGTAAGTTAGTTATTTAATTAAAACAAACGATAATTTTATTTATGTTGAGATATAAATGTAGGAGCTAAGATGATGATGATGATAAATGTTGTACACGTAACTTGCGATTAATTAATTTCAAAATTGTAAACGACCCCATAGAATCTGAAATTATTTGGTAGCTATTATCTTACCCAGATATATGACATGTAAAGTGAACTAGGGGAAAACTTTAAAGCGATGAAGAATAGGAACGGACGGGGTCGGGTCGCGGGTTAATCATTGCAGACGCGATGCGGCGCGGCGCGGCGTGCTCTATCACCCGGGGATAAGCGGCAATTTGTCAATCACCACGTGAACGCCTTACAAAAGCTTTCAATAAACGTCCCGTGCCTCCAACGACGACGACATCATCCAAAGCTATTAATATTGTTGAACCTTTTGAAAACTGATTTCATTATCCGGTTTCGTACCCGTTAACATTGGAAAATGACGGTGAAAGCAATTACGCAGCAAAATTACTTATGACTTACTTAATTGCGAATTCGTGAGTAGATACCTAAGTATGAAGAATATTAACATTGCATTCACAAAAAACGTGCACGTTTATCATATTCGTAATAAAATAAATATTGATCAGAAGTACCTACGTCTACGTCGTCTGCAACCGTAACGCGATACACTTACAGCGCCATTTTTTCTTTTCACTTTATGTTTGCCACCGTTTGGTATAGATACCTAATATCTACGATAAACTGCATAAAAAACATAGGCAATGAAATGGTAAAATTCACACCGAATAATATTCTGAATCATAGACAAATCTTTACTGCAATTAATTCATATCCAACTCTCTGAGAATTAAATAATATCGTTAATTATAGACAAATCTTTACTTCAATTAATTCGTATCTAACTTTAACAAGAAGAAAAGATGTAAGATGCAAGCTCAATGTTGTCATGATAATGTCGTTTATGAGAAACAACTTGTGATTAAAACATTTTAAGATAACTGTCCTAACGACACTAATTGTTTCTACGCTGGTTTCAGTACCATATGAAAATAAACAAAGTATTTCTGTAACAAAAATTAATCACTAGTGTGTAGTAGCCACATCCACAATCATAGTCAACGCTTGATTGGGTTACGCTCGTCACAGCATGATATCATTGTCGGCGTTCGTGGTGACCTTGTCACACCTTATTCATTTTACTGTATATTATTTAAAATAACGAATAATAGTAGCTATAGTAGATACTACATTTGAACACCAGAAATAAGGAAATAAATGTGTGGTCTGCGGTTTACGAAAAATAAAATTCACTGCTCGCCCACTATTTCAAGTAAATCTTTATTCGAGTAGGTTTAATGTGCTAATACAGCACTTTTAAGACGTCAAGATGTATATTTTAATAATAGACAAAGTAACTGTTTTTTAATTACAAACTGAAGGTTCATTTGACGCAACAGTGCAATCACCCTGCCAAAATCGAGTTTCATAAGCCTAGTTAAAAATGTTCTTTCTCTAAGTAGAAAACTAGTAGGTATGTAAATATATGTATACAAAATGGGCAAAATATATGAGGGACTATATTCGATCAATTATTTTGTAATAAAATATGTACGAGTATACTAACAGAGGTTTTGATACTGAAAGTTTTGTATGTATTTGCATAAATTATGAATGACGTAACGCATACATACTATTTTGTTCACAATGAAACGCGTGAACTGACAACGAACGTGAGCGTATCTAATCTTGTTCCACTTAAATAAAAAAAACTAATCACGACAATATAATCTGTCACTTTCACTTTACGTTTACCATAAAAAGAAGTGCAAAGTTGCCGGATTAACGACATCCTTAAGATACAACGTCAACAGTATTCAGTTAGTTATGTAACATCATTTTCATAGGTATTCAGTGTCTAAATCAGGAATTAGGTAGTTTCAGGATATTACGACGATTCTAATTGACCGATGGAGATGGGTGTCGCGTATCAGTAAACAATCGATTTCAATTAAAAGAGCAAACAATGCCGCTATTATTCGCTCTGGTAAAGCTGCCACGAGGCCGAACGAAATTGCCTTTGCGATAGACGTGTCACTGGAAACCGATGGCGGCTAAAATTTCTTACTGTCGTCTATAATTAAGTAGAATTTAGTAGAATCTATTGTGTGTTGTAACTATTTTATTATTCCTTGATTGCTGTATTGCCTATTTGTTTAGTAATCGAAAGCATTAAGATTCGAAAAAGATAATTTAATTTTTTAAAACACTAGCTGACTCGGGTATTGCCTCAGAATTAAATAATTTGTCAAAGGTTTGATAGGTACGAAGTATTTGTATGAAAACATTAAATTGTTGTTTTTGCTATTTCCCTTACAATTTTCATATTTTCTCACCTTTTAAACCTTCCTTATAAAAAACTAAAAAAAGCCAAATCCAGCCGTTCTCGAGTTTTAGCGACACTAACGAAAAGCAATTTGTGGCGAACCACACTTTACTATTTACTGGATTGAAGACACACGCCGTATGGCGGATATAGCAGTGCAAGCGAACCAGGGTGACACGCTCTACCGATCTTCCAATAAAACGCTTTTTAACTATTAATTTCCTTCTTCTGATTTCTTCCTTTGGTAGTGATCCGAGTATTCCGAGTGCTGTCGACGAACTGTACCGGCCATATATATATTTTTTTTTATTTTATTTTTTTTAGGTCGGGCTTTATGTAGGCGGCCTGTCTCGAGACGGCACTAGTCTACTTCACCGGGCAATCGGCGAGCGCAGAAGGCGCTCCAGCCTAGCAAAAAAGTTAGCGCAACTGCCTAAGGGTGACCCATGCGGGTCCGTGCCTCGGCTTAGGGCGTTGCGGAGGGACATATGAGACATATGCGATTATGGGCGGTGCAACTTTCGCTCTACTCCATTCGGTTGGTGATAACCGGAATGTCATCGGCCTCGCGGGGCCGGGGATAAGGTCGGGATCAGGGGCGGGCGCGGCGCGAAACGCGTCGGCGCATTGTGTTGTTGGCGGTTTGTGCAGTGTGATTCTGTAAATGATTGTTCATAGCGGCGATAGCCAACGTGGTCTCATCGTCCGGATCTTTTAAGACGTGCCTTGGACGTCTCCTTTTGACGCGATCAAAAGGAGTGTAAATCGCGGCCGCTCTGACCAGCGGATTCGGGTGGTGACTCGCCCGGTCGAAATAGCGAGCTGAAGCTCGCTTCATAAACTGCCGGATGGTAGGCAGATTTGCGTCAATGTGCAAGTTTTTATTACGTACGTACCAAGGCGCGCCTACGGCTCTACGTAAGAATCGATTCTGCAAAGTTTGAAGCTTATGTAATATTGTCTTTTTCGCGTGGGCGAATACCGGGGACGCGTAACATAGTATGGGCCTTATGCAGGACGTATAGGCACGGAGTTTGTTCCGGGCCGATAACTTGCTCTTTTTGTTTAATAAACAATGTAATTGGGACAACACGAATGCAGCCTTTGCGCGCGCTGCTTTAACATGTGCAGTGAATGTCAGATGCCGATCAAGCGTCACTCCTAAGTATTTGATTTTGTCCATCCAGGGGATGGGCTCGTCAAACATTTGGACTGGGTACCGGCCATACAAACCTGCCCTACTTTTATTCTAAAATCTCAAGGTCATCGAGCTTAAGAAAACCTCTGGTGATTGGTTATTGGTTCAAGTAACCAATCACAAGAGATATTTAAATTTCAAGTAAACAAATTTTACTATCCATGATTGGTTGATTCGAACAACCAATCAGCTATCAGATCTATTTGGCCAATTAAAATCTCTATGTATCTCAGATCATTACCGAAAGGAAACAAACAACATCAAAATTCTTTATTTTCAGTGAAAATAAACACATTACAACTATAAAACTTACATGAAACTATTACAAATGTTCAAAGATACAAACAGAAGTCAAGAAAAACAAACATATTCAAAAAACAATAAAATTATACACGAAAAACTGTTAAATTATACAAAATAAAGTAATATTAAACACAAACGAGCTTTAAGTGACACAAGACTATTAATTACACTCTAAATTACACAAATTTTACATAAAAAAGACAAAATCTAAAAATAGAAGTTATACAATACTCTAACGCTATTGGTCACTTAAGCTCTATCTACGTTCCGACAACGTATACTATTGTGTACTATGCTATCAACCACTACACAACGTGATTGTTATAGGTTGTCTACGCGCTGACAACGTACACTATTGAGGACTGTATGGTCGATCACTATCAAAACTGTATTTTAATCACAAACACTGCACACTATTCACGAGCGTCCTGCACACAATTGATATTTATATAATTATATACCTGTAGATTTTATGGCACTCAATCTAACGTACCTACCAAATGTGAAGATATTGGGACGAGGAATTTTGTAAATGTATCCATCGCTGAAACTAAAGATAATCCTAAAGAAAATTGGCAAAATAGACATCATTTTACAAAACAAGAAGAAAGTAATATTTCTACTCACGGATGTATATAACAATGCAGTTTTTTTGACAAGGTTACAAAAATTGAGACACATTACAATTTGATTATTTTTTGTTACTATCTTGTACATAGACTAACCCCCTTATTCATAAACGTATTTTAGCTAAAGTGTTGCTAATCTCTCCTTTGTCTTTTTATCCTGTACATTTGACAATGCAACTGACAAAGACAAAGCATTCTATAGCTAAAACGTATCTAATGTACGTTTATGAATAAGGGGGTAATTATTTAAGGTCGATAAATAATTTTCAAAGGTACACTTCCTCGTAGAGGCATATTTTTCAATAAAAAAAGCAATGTCGATCAAATTGATTGCCACGCAATGTTTTAATAGCTGCAAAACACCACATTACCATTATCACGAGCGACGAGCAGATGAAGCGTGAACTGAACAGCAAATTATGTTACGTGTCCTAACGTGATGGTCACGATATGTTTAGATTAATAGCAGGCTACGATGACCATTTTTGCACATGTACATAATTCATAAATATTGACAGATCAGCAAGAAGGACTGTTTATTTTGATATAAGTGATGTTAATTGTCCATTGTTTTATCGAATCTTCATAATTTGCTTCGTTAAGAGTTATTGAATTGATGTCTTTTTCCTTTGATTTTTCAAAATATGATGACACATCACATCAAATATAAGGGCTTATTAATTTATTATTTCTATTTCATAAAACCTGTTTTTATTGAAAATACGGTTGGTAAATAATGTCAAATGTATTTATTTTATCTCCAAAACTACTAAACCTAAAATTTTCAATAATATACAGGAAATATATTTTTAGCTATTTTTTAGTTTATTAATTAGAAGGGTTTTAAATATACTACAACCATACATTAACAGTGCACGCGAATCCGACTCGCACTTGACCGGTTTTTCACACAAATTCGCACTTGTGTATAGTTTAATCGATAGTAAATATTTTTATGCGTTTTACTACCCTATTTTGAAATAAAAGTGTAAATGGTCTCATTTCTATTGCCGTTAGTTCATCGACCCAATAAACAATAGCTGGCTAAGGTCCATCACCTCGTATCATTGTGAACAGAAGAAAAGCAATCGCTGTTGATGCGTGGTATTTCTTCGCGTGGCGGTAATGGCGGAAAGTTGATTTGTACGCGTTGTTTCTCACGGTATTCACAAGAAGGAATTATATCAAACATTACCGTAACAAGTACTTGTTGGATTGCAGCTAATTCTATTTTATTATATGCAAATGCGTACGTGAATGTGGGCATAGAAAATTGTAGAGCAATTACTCACGAATCGAGTAGTGTGCTAACCCGCAGTGAAACCGTAATTGTTTTAGTACAAACTTGAGTTGTGGTTTGAAGAACCTTGAAACCAACTCAGTAAAAACAAAAGAATACAGACATCAGGCAGTCATTGCCCAATATTTCACTCTCACTTTATCTATAGTTCAGAAATTTTCTCAAACCTGGAGTACTAGATATACATATATATAAATAAAGACCGAAAACACGTCTGTTACAATCTAATTGTTCAGCCAATTACGTCGAAATATCGATGCCATTTAAGCAATTGAAGTGTACTTATAAGTAACAATGGAGAGAGAGTTCTCAGCTAAATCACTGCTACGGCGACCGCGACACCTACGCGGGGACGGTGAGTCAGACCTAGAGCACATCTGGCGATTGGTCGATACACAAATATACAAACCGACTGCGGCTAAGATCCGATACTAATGCACGTACTTTAGAACGGATGAGTTTAATGTTCACCTTGGGTAATAAAAATAAGAACATTTTTCTAAGTCATTGAAATAATGAACGCGCAGTTCCATATTGCTTATTTTATTTGCATTAGTATAATATGTTATATTTACTACCGTCCAATAGGGCTTGTGTATGTCTGTTAATCGACTTTCAAGCGTTATATCTTGTTTTTTACGATTTCAGCCACTATTTTTAGAGCTAAATACCTAGATGACTTTAGTTCGCCAATGGATTTATTCGCTGCGAACTTTTCTCATAAAGAAATACCGAACATACTCGTAGCTCTCACCATAGCGCGCTGAATGCTTTTGAGCTACCGAATGAGGTCAGTATTGCAGAACCATGAATTAACTCCATGTGTTACTGGGTTTGTAGGTGCCTACTTAGTAAAGAGGAGCATTAATGTAGAGATGCTTTTAATTCTTTCTACACTTTCACCGTCAATACATTTTTGAATATTACGACAGGATTAAAGCATACTTAAATCATAATTTAATGCATCTCTGTTCCTAAAATAGAAAATCAGATATATCAACTTGATTAGGCATCGCGCTCAAGGGTCAAGTAAAAAATATATATATCTATTCATTGTGACATTATATTTTTGTGTGGTGGTGTTGGTGTTTATACGGTGGTATATTTCTTTCACAATTGTTCGAATGTCGCCTCCTCACGGTGTGTATTACAGTCCATCTCTCAGGGACCATTTGTTTAAGTTCTCCATCTAATTAGCTTTATACGTACCCTCAAATTAAACTTGACGGTCACAGATAAAGCAATATACACAACAAAAGCATTAAAAATTAAGTGTCGTGTCTACGTTCATCTCAAGAACCCACCCATTGCGTTATTTATAGATATCTGAATATAGAAATATATCGATATACTCATATTTTCGAGAGTGACACGAATATCATATAAGAAATGCCTTGGGTGATCGATGTATTGCTTTGTAAACACATGCTGGAGATCAATGACGAGCAAAGCGAGTGGAGCTCGAGTCGCAGCGAGCGTGAAATGTGGGACGACGCACCGCTGCCGGCACCAGCTAGAGTTGCATCAGTGATCCGATAGTATCGATGCCACTCAAATGAAGATATCGATATAACAAGAACAATGAAGAGCAAAGCTAATGGAGCTAGAATTACAGCGAGCGTGAAATGTGGGTTGAGTGGACTGACACACACAGCCAGCATCGGCAAGAGTAGCATCAGTGATCCAATAGTAACGATACCGTCCAAACAAAGACACTTTTGAAGGTATGCTAGCCTAGTACCTACCTATGATTACATGCATTTTTAATAAACTAATAATTTTAAGTCTTTTTTTTCGCAACATACGATTGAATTCATGAAATTGTTTATTAAAGAAAATTTGACTTCGGGCAGGATACGAACCTGCGACCTCAGGATAACCGCCTACCACTAAGCTACAAAAGCCCACATCCGGGCGTTGAATTTCCCTTTCCCTTTTTGACTTAAACGCTTCGAGATCGGTGAACGTAAATAATACCTACTCATAATTTAATCATTAATTTTCTTAAATTTGTTCATTCATCTGAATCAAATTTAATCAATGACAACAGAGATATGCATCGACATTTTATCGAGGTTCATAATGCATCCCTACTGGCTGCTGAGTGCCGCTCACCTGATCGATACTTGATACGCACACCGCGCTCTGAATGTCGTGACCGGCTTCGAAGATTTATCCGTGAGTAGCTACACTTTTTCTGAAACAAAACGACGCACTTTTCAATTTTTAAATAGAAAGGCGCCGCTGCTGTCGCGTCGTAAACATTTTATTGATAGTCCAATTTAATCGTGTGTTCTGTTGGAGTTAAATTTAACAACGACTAGTCGTCTAAATTTATTTTATGCAAGTTTTATTAATTTAATTATATGCAAACAGAATAGTACAGTGCTCTGTCGAACTGTTCGACATGGTGCCACCGTCTCTTTTTCTACACCGTACTACCCGCCGAAGAGAGAAGTTTCACCCTCACACCTGGCAGTGCTCAACGGTGCGGTTTTCTCGTTCGTTTCTGCCCAGAACGTGTAAATTGTGGAACGAACTTCCCTCTGAGGTGTTCCCTCTGTGCTACAATATGGAGTGCTACAATAAAAAGTCCTTCAGGGCTGGCAGCGCGTTGGCAACTCCCCTGGTGTTGCAAATGTTCATAGGCGACGGTGACCACTTACCATCAGGTGGCCCGTCTGCTTGTCTGTCAACTTAATGACATAAAAGAAAACAAAAAAAAAGTAACAAATAGGCATATTAATAACGATGGTACGTTTTAAATTATAAATATATAGTATATTAATTATAATATTTTATTAATAGAAAATGAAAATGTTAAGTGGTTCAAGGGGGCAAACAATAAACGTGTTTTTTTTTCGTATATTTTTTTTCTCGATAAAAATAACGGTAGCAAGTAGACGCTTAAAATTTTCACAGAATTGTTAGGTCTTATGTTGTATATTACCTTTCCATAATAAATCTATACATCTATACATATATACATATACATACATACATACAAATAAATAAAATTGGAGTGTCTGTTTGTAGTATTAAAATAACCGCTTTTTACTAAATGCATATGTATGTATACAGGGTACATATACCAAAACAACATTTTTTACAATTTTTGTCTGTCTGTCTGTCTATTTGGCGGGGCTAATCTTGGGGACGGCTGGACCGATTTTGACAAGACTTTCACTGGCAGATAGCTGATGTGATAAGGAGTAACTTAGGCTACTTTATCTCCATACATCCATACATACATAGTTACCTACATTGAAATAAGTAGAATTGGTGTGTATCCGACTTTGACGGGACTTCCACGGGTAGGTAGCTGATATAATAAGGAGTAACTTAGGCTACTTTTATCTCCATACATCCATACATACATACCTACATACAAATAAATAGAATTGGACTATATCCGACTTTGACGGGACTTCCACAGGTAGGTAGCTGATGTAATAAGGAGTAACTTAGGCTACTTTTACACTAGCTGCGCCCACGACTTCTTCCGGGTAGATACTGAACAATCACATTTTTTCTCACGTGGACGAAGTCGCGGGCACAGCTAGTTCATAATGTGATTCTATGTTATCATTTAGTTTCTGCAAGACTACCCAAACATCGTAAGGAATGTCCCGACGCCCAGTGTCCCGACGTCCAGCGTCCCGACGCCCAGCGTCATGACGCCCATCGTCCCGACGCCCAACGTACCGACGCCCAGCGTCCCGACGCCCAGCGTCCCGACGCCCAGCGTCCCGACGCCCAGCGTCCCGACGCCCATCGTCCCGACAGACAACGTCCCGACGCCCAGCATCACGACGCTCAGCGTCCCGACGTTTTGCGTCCCGATGCCCAGCGTCCCGACGCCCAGCGTCCCGACGCCCATCATCCCGACAGACAACGTCCCGACGCCCATCGTCCCGACAGACAACGTCCCGACGCCCAGCGTCCCGACGCCCAGCGTCCCGACGCCCAGCGTCCCGACGCCCAGCGTCCCGACGCCAAGCTTCCCGACGCCCATCGTCCCGACGCCCAGCGTCCCGACGCCCAGCGTCACGACGCCCAGCGTCCCGACGCCCACAGTCACGACGCACAGCGTCCCGACGCTTAGCGTAACGATGCCCAGCGTCACGACGCCCAGCGTCACGACGCCCAGCGTCCTGACGCCCAGCGTCCCGACGCCCAGCGTCCCGACGCCCATCGTCCCGACAGACAACGTCCCGACGCCCAACGTCCCGACAGACAACGTCCCGACGCCCAGCGTCCCGACGCCCAGCGTCCCGACGTCGACCGTCCCGACGCTTTGCGTCCCAACGCCCAGCATCACGACGCCCAGCGTCCCGATGCTTAGCGTCCCAACGCCCAGCGTCCCGATGCCCAGCGTCCCGACGCCCAGCGTCCCGACGCCCAGCGTCCCGACGCCCAGCGTCCCGACGCCCATCGTCCCGACAGACAACGTCCCGACGCCCATCGTCCCGACAGACAACGTCCCGATGCCCAAAGTCCCGACGCCCAGCGTCCCGACGTCGAGCGTCCCGACGCTTTGCGTCCCAACGCCCAGCATCACGACGCCCAGCGTCCCGACGCCCAGCGTCCCGACGCCCAGCGTCCCGACGCCCATCGTCCCGACAGACAACGTCCCGACGCCCATCGTCCCGACAGACAACGTCCCGATGCCCAAAGTCCCGACGCCCAGCGTCCCGACGTCGAGCGTCCCGACGCTTTGCGTCCCAACGCCCAGCATCACGACGCCCAGCGTCCCGACGCCCAGCGTCCCGACGCCCAGCGTCCCGACGCCCAGCGTCCCGACGCCCAGCGTCCCGACGCCCAGCGTCCCGACGCCAAGCTTCCCGACGCCCATCGTCCCGACGCCCAGCGTCCCGACGCCCAGCGTCCCGACGCCCAGCGTCCCGACGCCCAGCGTCCCGACGCCCAGCGTCCCGACGCCCAGCGTCCCGACGCCCAGCGTCCCGACGTCCAGCGTCACGACGCCCATCGTCCCGACGCTTTGCGTCCCAACGCCCAGCATCACGACGCCCAGCGTCATGACGCCCATCGTCCCAACGCCCAGCGTCCCTACGCTTAGCGTCCCAACGCCCAGCGTCCCGACGCCCAGCGTCCCGACGCCCACCGTCACGACGCCCAGCGTCCCGACGCCCAGAGTCCCGACGCCCAGCGTCCCGTGACGCCCAGCGTCCCGACGCCCAGTGCCCCGACGCCCAGCGTCCCAACGCCCAGCATCACGACGCCCAGCGTCCCGCCGCCCAGCGTTCCGACGCTTTGCGTCCCGACGTCTAGCGTCACGACGCCCAGCGTCATGACGCCCATCGTCCCGACGCCCAGCGTCCCGACGCCCAGCGTCCCGACGCCCAGCGTCCCGACGCCCAGCGTCCCGACGCCCAGCGTCATGACGCCCATCGTCCCGACGCCCAGCGTCCCGACGCCAAGCTTCCCGACGCCAAGCTTCCCGACGCACAGCGTCCCGACGTCCAGCGTCACGACGCCCAGCGTCACGACGCCCATCGTCCCGACGCTTAGTGTAACGTCAGCCAGCGTCGCGACGCCCAGCGTCCCGACGCCCAGCGTCCCGACGCCCAGTGCCCCGACGCCCTATGTCCCGACGTCGAGCGTCCCGACGCTTTGCGTCCCAACGCCCAGCATCACGACGCCCAGCGTCCCGACGCCCAGCGTCCCGACGTCGAGCGTCCCGACGCTTTGCGTCCCAACGCCCAGCATCACGACGCCCAGCGTCCCGACGCTTAGCGTCCCAACGCCCAGCATCACGACGCCCAGCGTCCCGACGCTTTGCGTCCCGATGCCCAGCGTCCCGACGCCCAGCTTCCCGACGCCCATCGTCCCGACAGACAACGTCCCGATACCCAGCGTCCCGACGCCCAGCGTCCCGACGCCAAGCTTCCCGACGCCAAGCTTCCCGACGCACAGCGTCCCGACGCTTAGCGTAACGACAGCCAGCGTTCCGACGCTCAACGTCCCGACGCCCAGCGTCCCGACGCCCAGCGTCCCGACGCCCAGCGTCCCGACGCCCACCGTCACGACGACCAGCGTCCCGACGCCCAGCGTCCCGACGCCCACCGTCACGACGCCCAGCGTCCCGACGCCCAGAGTCCCGACGCCCAGCGTCCCGTGACGCCCAGCGTACCGACGCCCAGCGTCCCGACGCCCAGAGTAACGACACCCAGAGTCCCTCGAGTCGAGTAAGTATATTTGAGTATTAATGCTACGCAGTATTGTTACATGTCATGTTCTCTGCCAAAGTCACTATTCTACGCGAACGAAGTCGCGGGCACAGCTATTATTAAATAATCTTAAAACACAAATGTGATGAAATCAGTATCCGATAAGAAACATATCTCGTCACATAGACATCTTATATCTTTAAGGTAAGTAGGTACGTCTATATAGGCACTTGAAGTGTGCACCCCGCTTAAACCAAGATGCCCCTAGTAGATGGGCCACTAATCCTGCTTTTATCTGTGGATCTCGAAGCTCTTACGTGAAGTGTCCAATTGAAAACAAGATGAGATAGAGTATTCAATAGCGGTGAATTAGCTTTTCGGAATACTAATCAGACCCAAAAACAATTATGATGTTATTAAAAAATAACGTCCTCTTAATCAAAAGCGGTTTTATAAATTAATGTTTATCTCGTCACTGTTAAATATTAATTGAACTCACAGGAGTTTTAACGTCTTCCAAATTGATTTACAATTTTAAAGGCTTACGTAATGTATATGTAGGTACATTCATGAAGTAAGGTTAAAATAAAATTATTGAATTACAAATATTTTTATCAATTTATTGTTACTTGAGCTATGGAAGAGCGCGACCATCTGTCACGGGTACATTTCATAGCCTTTTAATTGATCCCAGTCTTTGTATGTACCTATCTATACTTTACTAAAAACGTAAAAATATTCAATACATTTTTCCAATGTATTGATTAATTTAAGACAATACTATGGAAAGAAAAGTAAATAGAGGGGTTACAGTATCGAGTACTCGAAAAAAACTACCCGCAGTAGTTTTTACTTTCTGTCCATTTTGTTTGACAATTCAGTCGCATGTGTAAATGTTTTTCGTACTGACGGCAAATAAGCAATTAAGGCTAAATAAATTAAATGAATTCAAACAAGACACCGAATCAAACAGTTATGTTCAGTCTAGCGCTGAATCGGAATAAAATTCCTGTTTACGTTTCAATCTAGAGTTAATCACTTTTCAGTCTCCGTTTACACCACAAGCTTTTAGCTAACATTATTTTTCATTCTATAGATTCTAAATATACCACACCAGTAGATTAAGTGCATTGGTATTAGAGTATTTAACAAAACAGGTTAACTAGCTGGACCAAATTCATTTAAACAAGATCCAGTTCATTAATTAACACAGTTTAAAGCTCCTAAAACTGTATCCAGCCCAAAATCTATGACCCAGCTATTATGATATTGTAAAATTGCGTTCAATGCCAGTAATATAATTATTCAAGCAGTTTGGGAGCAGTTTAGTATCGTAACAACACTTTGATCTAAAGCGCCCAGGGTGGGCCTTGGCCTGCTTAAGAATGTCCTTCCAGTCCGATCAATTCTTGGCCTAGGAATGCTGGGCGTAAGGAATTGGAGAGAAAGATCTCCAATTCCTTACGCTCAACGTTCCCAAGTCCTGCTCTACACCGTCTAGCCATCTGAGTTTAGGTCCACCTCGGTTTCTACGCCCGATCGATTTACCATTCAGTAGAAATTTGGGTGTTCGGGATTCGTCCATTTTAATAGTGTTAATGACATTCGTTTTATCACATATTCACGACAAATTGTAGACTTTAAATGAGATCCTAAACGTTCCAAGTTCGAATTGTCACGTTGCAGTTCCTTTGCGTGATTCAAAACAAATCGATTTACGATTATAGAGACGTCATCACGCATAAAGTTCATCTTTACGCCAACTTGCTAACGCTTTCACTCTTTGACAATTTGTCGGCCTAATCACATTCACAGTGACAAAAGTCGCAGTTACAGAACAAAATGTAATATAAAAAAGATTAAAAGAATTGAGGAAGTGAACATCATGTTCAAATCGCATGTCTGTTTGGTATTTTCTCTCAAAATGTACTAAGAACTTACAGAAAAAATAACATTTCGGCATTCATCGCGTAATATCCGTGATTAGAAACAATCTTGTTTCTTTATAAACCGTACGGAGAAATCGCGTCACAATCGACAACAGTCACGCGAACTTACAAACATAATTCGAATAATTTATTTTGCTTCACTCGTATTTTGAAACTATTTCATCGTGTCATAACAAATGTGCGTATTAATATAATACGTATTCACAATTATGTTGTCAGAGCTTTGGTGCCTGCTACATGATTAAATTTGCTGATTGCAGGCTGGGCTGTAATATAATAACAAAAGCGTGCCGGTCTGGCGGCACGATCACTCTGTAAGAATTCATTGACGGACTATAGCCTATCGAGGCTTTTACTGTGGTTAATCATTTTGTTTAGAGAAACTGGTGAACCGTTATACGTCATGCTCCGTTTTTACGATGCGGGCCGAACGATTACAAATCGGTTTTGAATTTATTTGGCGAAAAATAGCTTTCGCATCTGCATTTTCGCCAAATGTCGCCAAATTCAATATACTGGTGGCAGATATTGATTCGTGATAAGAAAGCAACATCTTCACAGCGATCTCGACTCTTATGAAACTGGGTCCCGCTGATACTTTCAACATGCCATTACAAGGGTTTGTGAATGAGCTTAATAATTGTTTGTAGTTATTACCTGGATTACATAGTTCGAGTAATGTATTTTTTACGAAAATACTACTGTTTTATTATTTGCAAGACACATACCTGGTCTATATAAATATAACACGTTTATAAATGTTGTGTATTATGTAGGTAAACGAGATCTAAAAGCGTAGAAAAACTGTTTTGTTTACCTTACATTTCAGCTACATTAGGTAGAAATCAAGAGGTTCGACACGAAACACGAGACTTAAGAATATAAAAGTTGAATCATGAAATTCTAGTATGTTTTTACTTACAGGAAATATAGTGAACGATTTTTACGTACCTATTAAGCAACAAAGCACAAATTCATTATGTATTAAGAATACTGATAAAGAAGTCTTTATGTTTAAATTATGCCGTTTATACAAGGAGTTATCTTTCCGACTTAGTCACCAAGGCATCTGTGACTCCACACCTATCGGCGTGTGCGACCTTGGGCGATGCCGCTTGTCCGTGTTGTTCCGGTCTGTCTCACCCTAAATAATAAATGCAGATGTGGTAATTCCATTTCACTTACCTTCACGATGTGATGTAACAGGTTATTAAAATGATAAAACAAGCGCGAGAGTGAGGCGAAATGTATACCAAACCTTACTTTGTAATAATTTATTTAGAACTGGGTACGGGTTGAAGGTGTCAGGGAAGATGGTTTTGATGTTACGGAAAATACGTTCATATTCAAGGTGAGTTCTTAATTTTATCAATGTTTCCCTTTTCATATGATTAAACTTGTAACGTGTATTGAAAAGCACGCTTTATGCTTTACAAATATACCTAGGTACCTCACCGTTATTCACGCAAAATAATAACTATATAAAACTTGATAATTTACATACCCATCTAGTAGGTAATTCAATTATTATGTCATAACATATTGCATTTTGGCTTTAGTTGTTCGCAAAACATATATGCATATAGATGCATATTTATTTTCTTTGCAATAACATTACAGCTAATACATTTTACTAACCAAGTGTAGCTTTATCTATACTTTTGCGTATGCAATGTAGACTATTCCAATAGGATTAAGACCGATCGTGTAGATAAAAGATAGAAAGCAGTCACACAATAATGCGATTGAGTGGTCGGAGATCACGTTTCAGCTATAGATCAGAAAGCTAGGTTAGTGCCACCTCCGCGCCTGGACCAATCTAGTCATGCATTAATGAAAGTAATCATTCCAGCCTCGACCCCGTTTGTTCTCAAACCTTGCATTAGCGAATGAAGTCGCGTGAAAACGAATTAATCTTTGACCTATTCCCATTTGCAATGTTAAGGCTGAATACGCTAAGGTATATGGTTCATAACTGGATGTAAACAGTAAAATAAATATTTCTGTAATTTTGGTCCTTGGTGGTTGTTTTCCGTTTTTTTGTGGTAAAAAAACATGTAAGTAGTTCAATGTGAATATAAAGACATATAGATATTAAAACCGGAGGTTAAAATGCATATTATTATACGCTGTCACCCCTGAGGCATATGATATTGTGCCTTTGTGGTAATTATTTCTATACCATACATAATTATATCTATGTTTGCCTTTTATCTACGAAAACTAAAACAACAAATTTTAAAATATTACCTATGGCGACCGGTGACCCAATCCCTTCACACATAACAATAGCTTCCAAAATATCATTCTAATTAATCGTACTAATGATAGGGTGATTGACATATGCATGCACGAATGGTGAGGTCACCTAGCGGTACAAGTTTATTGCTAATGCCGTAGCTTTTATCATTTGAATGATCAGATTTAGGCAAAGTACATTGAGTGAAGGGTTTAGTTACTTTGATTATATTGAATCAAACCTTTTATTGAGATAGATGATGCACCTATTTAAATTGAAGTGTCCAACGTGGATTATACCTACATAATAAACGTTACTTCACAACTCATGTCTGTTCCGTACATCGGTCGGACACATTTCCAAACATTTCAAATGGCACTGAGACTGTTCTCAAATGGAAAAAAAACAATTTCACACCCTGACGCGGAGATCAAACCCAGTACCTACTACTACATACCTAAATCGTCGGGGCAATTGCTGGCTTCGCGATACTAAGCTTTAAAGCGCCATTTCATATTTCAATGATGTCATAGTTCTAGTCATTTTTGTCAAAAGGACCTTTTCACACATTCACTCACTTGCTGTATAATATATATTTGGTTGGTACTAATGTATGCCTCTGTAATTACCGGCACAGAGGCATAACAGGACTAGCAACGCGTTGAAAATTACCTTGATCTCTGGTATTTATGCATACTTACAATTGTATGAAATTTAAAGTTATAATTAAAATGTAACGCCTAGCCGAGCCACGCCATGCCTTGCCGAGCCACGCCACGTCTTGCCAAGCCAAGCCAAGCCAAAGCCACGCCCAGCCAAGCCAAGCCAAGCTACAATGTGTTTGCTAGCCATGCCGTACAAGCGACCGTTAGTGACGTCACTTGTTGACAAGAATTGTAAAAGTATATAAACACCCTTCCGGCTGAATCCGGTTATCACCAACCGAATGGAGTAGAGCGAAAGTTGCACCGCCCATAATCGCATATGTCTCATATGTCCCTCCGCAACGCCCTAAGCCGAGGCACGGACCCGCATGGGTCACCCTTAGGCAGTTGCGCTAACTTTTTTGCTAGGCTGGAGCGCCTTCTGCGCTTGCCGATTGCCCGGTGAAGTAGACTAGTGCCGTCTCGAGACAGGCCGCCTACATAAAGCCCGACCTAAAAAAAAAATAAAAAAAAAAAAAAAAAAGATAAAAAGAAGAAAGATAAGAAAAGATAAGATGAAACTCTGTCCGATTGTTGTACGATTTGTGAATAAAATAAATAATCAAAGTAAAATCAGTGAATAAAAGTTATTATTTTCCTCCTTCTGTTTCAAAAAGCTATATTTGTAAGAAAACAAATACATAACATAAATACTTTATCGCTACAGTATATCACTGAATCTCTCTCGGTGAAATCCACGGATATTGTAAGTCGGCTCGATTAATGTCAATTAGGCTAACTGGTTCATATACACCTTGTATAATAATATGAACAATTATACTTCGTCGCCGCATCCTCGAGATTTTCACCCGGTAGTCCATTTCTTAATGTACTAGGCATCGAACACTAATTTAGAGCTGAAATCTAGAAAAAGAAAGTTCTCATTTCCTGTAGGTACCTAGGTGGCGCGCCGCGCGCGCACCCTTTCCACCCGAACTGTCAGGACGTCATTCGTTTCTAGTGTTCGGGCATCGAAACACACTCCCTAGTTTCAAGAATTAACAGTGTTTTAAGTGTATTTACGGTGCTTACAAGTGCAGTTTTTTCATTCCCCAAGACAAATATGAGAATCAGGAAAGAATTCGCCGGAAAATACGTCTCAAACGTCGCTTGGTATTCAGCAGTAATGTAGTAGCAATGAAGGTGAGTAATATGCTTAATTCGTTATTACGGGGGTAGATAATTCCTCCAATCGATCAGATCCGAGTATTTGACGACAATAACGCATATTAAATGCATTAATTCTAATAATTTTATCATTAAAAGTTAAATTTTATTCAAATATACTCCTACCCGCTTTTAGTGGATAAATAAATACCTAAGTTACATTATTGAACGTCGTACATAGATCGTTTGCTGAAATACGTATTTACGTATTCTAAATTGTTATTATTATAATTTTCTTATTTTGAGGTAGATACTATTCATGAATCCGAACCTATTCATTATGAAAAATAATGAGGTATCTGTTCTTTGCTATATAATCGTGTGATACTCGTAACTCTCGTATTAAAACTCGTTAGCTGTTCAAACACGTAAACATCACGTTATAATTTTGTCACTTTATGAAATTATCATTCTTATTATGTATTGGCCAGAATCGTGATGCGATTACGATCAGGTCTACTGTAAGTGGTTATACTTATACAACTAAGAACCATGATAATAAATTATGGAAGGACAAAATATGCAATACAGAGTTGTGATGCGATTACAACTAGACTGCATTATTATACATATATTTGTAATTATTAACGAAGAACCACGATGTGATTGTGGTCACAAAAATAACGCTTTACATGTTATAAAGAGTCGTGATGCGATAACGACAAACATGTTATTTCGGAAATATTTTCCTGAGTAAAATTTTCATCAATTTCTTTTGGAATGGATGCTACATAAGTAGCGGGCGTTAAAGGCCGGCAACGCATTTGCGACTCCACTGGTGTTACAGCTGTCCGGGGGCGGCAGTAATTGCTTACCATCAGGTGATCCGCCTGTTCGTCTGTTCCCTATGATATAAAATATATATTTACATGAGTTCAATCTCCGTTGGTTACACTGCTTATTAACGCTTGCAGATTACAATTCAGCCTATGCTAACTCACATATGCGATCAGTAGTAACTATTCTATTCCCATTACGACCAGATGATATTATGGAATCTGAACCTTCGGAATGAGAATTTTAAGGAACTGAACCTCACGAACCTGTCGTTGAGTTCTAAGAAATTGCTCCGACTACGCTTTCTAGGCCTAATGATGTTGAGCTTGAGGCACCGAGTCTTCCGATTGATATCCTGGAAGCCTCGGGAGAAACTAAAGATAAAGTGGAAATTTACACTCCTAAAATACGCCATGAAAATCGCTGAACGCTGGGGGAGATTATTGATTATTGGTGTAAACCTTAATGTCACCTCTTGTCAGCATTCTGGATAAGACCGATCTTATAAAAATACTTTCAGAAGCAGGACTAAAAGTTATAAACTATAAGAGTGTTCTGTTTGAATAGGAATAAATATATTTTATTTCTTAATTATAAGTAGATACTTGTTTGATATTATTTCGCATTAACACATGCTTGTGAAATATATTTTATTTTTAAAGAAAAATGGAAAGAAAAATTTGACTTCAGGCGAGGCTCGAACTCGCGACCTACTGGGAATCTAGTCCAGCCGCTCTTCCAATTGAGCTACTGAAGCCCTGCCCGATTTGTCAAATCTTTCCTTCACATCTATTGCATTGCTTTATAGTAGCAGTAGCGCCATCTATTACCAACTATGCTAGTTAGGCAACCGATATAATAGACTTTTCAGTTTATTGAATATCGTAAAGAAGTCGCTTTTACCCTTAATAATTGTTTGATATTATTTCGCATTAACACATGCTTGTGAAATATATTTTATTTTTAAAGAAAAATGGAAAGAAAAATTTGACTTCAGGCGAGGCTCGAACTCGCGACCTACTGGGAATCTAGTCCAGCCGCTCTTCCAATTGAGCTACTGAAGCCCTGCCCGATTTGTCAAATCTTTCCTTCACATCTATTGCATTGCTTTATGGTAGCAGTAGCGCCATCTATTACCAACTATGCTAGTTAGGCAACCGATATAATAGACTTTTCAGTTTATTGAATATCGTAAAGAAGTCGCTTTTACCCTTAATAATTGTTTGATATTATTTCGCATTAACACATGCTTGTGAAATATATTTTATTTTTAAAGAAAAATGGAAAGAAAAAATTGACTTCAGGCGAGGCTCGAACTCGCGACCTACTGGGAATCTAGTCCAGCCGCTCTTCCAATTGAGCTACTGAAGCCCTGCCCGATTTGTCAAATCTTTCCTTCACATCTATTGCATTGCTTTATGGTAGCAGTAGCGCCATCTATTACCAACTATGCTAGTTAGGCAACCGATATAATAGACTTTTCAGTTTATTGAATATCATAAAGAAGTCGCTTTTACCCTTAATAATTGTTTGATATTATTTCGCATTAACACATGCTTGTGAAATATATTTTATTTTTAAAGAAAAATGGAAAGAAAAATTTGACTTCAGGCGAGGCTCGAACTCGCGACCTACTGGGAATCTAGTCCAGCCGCTCTTCCAATTGAGCTACTGAAGCCCTGCCCGATTTGTCAAATCTTTCCTTCACATCTATTGCATTGCTTTATGGTAGCAGTAGCGCCATCTATTACCAACTATGCTAGTTAGGCAACCAATATAATAGACTTTTCAGTTTATTGAATATCGTAAAGAAGTCGCTTTTACCCTTAATAATTGTTTGATATTATTTCGCATTAACACATGCTTGTGAAATATATTTTATTTTTAAAGAAAAATGGAAAGAAAAATTTGACTTCAGGCGAGGCTCGAACTCGCGACCTACTGGGAATCTAGTCCAGCCACTCTTCCAATTGAGCTACTGAAGCCCTGCCCGATTTGTCAAATCTTTCCTTCACATCTATTGCATTGCTTTATGGTAGCAGTAGCGCCATCTATTACCAACTATGCTAGTTAGGCAACCGATATAATAGACTTTTCAGTTTATTGAATATCGTAAAGAAGTCGCTTAGCATAGTTGGTAATAGATGGCGCTACTGCTACCATAAAGCAATGCAATAGATGTGAAGGAAAGATTTGACAAATCGGGCAGGGCTTCAGTAGCTCAATTGGAAGAGCGGCTGGACTAGATTCCCAGTAGGTCGCGAGTTCGAGCCTCGCCTGAAGTCAAATTTTTCTTTCCATTTTTCTTTAAAAATAAAATATATTTCACAAGCATGTGTTAATGCTAAATAATATCAAACAATTATTAAGGGTAAAAGCGACTTCTTTACGATATTCAATAAACTGAAAAGTCTATTATATCGGTTGCCTAATTAGCATAGTTGGTAATAGATGGCGCTACTGCTACCATAAAGCAATGCAATAGATGTGAAGGAAAGATTTGACAAATCGGGCAGGGCTTCAGTAGCTCAATTGGAAGAGCGGCTGGACTAGATTCCCAGTAGGTCGCGAGTTCGAGCCTCGCCTGAAGTCAAATTTGTCTTTCCATTTTTCTTTAAAAATAAAATAAGTAGATACTTATTATAATATTATGAATTATGATTTCCCTAAATACTCTAAACATCTACCGGGTGAAAATCTCGAGGATGCGGCGACGAAGTATAATTGAACGTAAAACAAACTTACCTTATGTGAAGTTTGACCGTAATTATACTAGTCGCCGCATCCGAAGAGATTTTCAATCCCTCCCTTCCCATGTGCTTATACTAAAGCACCCCTGGAAATATTTTAGTGAAATCATGCTCTAAACTAAATGACGTCCTGACAGTTCGGGTGGAAGGGGTGCGCGCACGGCGCGCCACCTAGGTACCTACAGGAAATGAGAACTTTCTTTTTCTAGATTTCAGCTCTAAATTAGTGTTCGATGCCTAGTACATTAAGAAATGGACTACCGGGTGAAATCTCTTCGGATGCGGCGACTAGTATAATTACGGTCAAACTTCACTTAAGGTAAGTTTGTTTAACCTTCAATTATACTATACTAGGTACCTACATACCAACTCACGATTGATATTATTCAGTGACGGAGCTCGCGGGCGTAGGCACCACCGCATTACCTAATATAGGCACTTGCCGATAAATGGTAGTGTTCAGCACTATCGTGTTCCGGTCAGTTGGTAATGTACGGCCCTGTAATTTCCGGCACAGAGGCATAACACCTAAGGCCTCAGGAGTGGTAACGCATCTGCATTTTGACCTTGGTCTTTGTGTGGGTGTCTATAGGCTGCAGTCATCACTTAACATCTCACCTGCAAGCTTGATTGCCACCATTTCATAAAAAAGTGACTGTGACCTTTCAACGAAATGCAGTGCCTTCACGGCTGTGAAGTTATGTACTGTTTTCTACTAGGAATAAAATGATGACTCTCACATAAATCTATTCATAACAGAAGCCTATGTAAAAATCTTATCAGTTTCATGCAAAGCGTAGCTATCTCAGTTTCCGATAGACAAGCTGAAACTTGGTAAAAGGTACCTACGGGGGAGCATTTGTTAAAAGATAAAGGAAAGCTCGCCCCTTGAACTATAAATAATGAGATTTAGACATCGGCGTTGTTCTTTTTATCCCCCGGTAACATAGAAACGGCGTACCTACTTGCGATTATTAAATAAATATAGAAATAATAAAACCATAAGCCGATTTATGCTTGCTTTTAACGGATAAACGAATAGAAAAAGCAAAACGAAGCATTCTTATTCGATTCGATTTTATTTCAGGTTGAATCCGTAATATCGATATAGTGTTAGAAGAATCAATTAACCTGAACCTAGAGTTAGTAGGTAGGTACATATTACCATTTAGCTGAGCAGATTTACAATTGGATTGTTAAAACTGTCAGCTCTTATGAAAGAACAGTCATTTCTGTAAGTGTGCTTTTCGCTATTTTAGTAACAAACCAACTTGTTTCTTGACATGGTCGCATGTACAATGCGAGTAAATTCGCAGAACTTCAGCGAAACTCTAGGTAGGTACATTATCTGTATCTAACACATAAAAATTAACATAAAATCATTAATTTTATTATTAGTCGTAGTTATTATTGTTAATTAATACCTATACTATTTACTAGTCACTACCCACGCAAATTGCCTATATCAAAGTATTAAGATTATATCTATTTAGAACTCTCACTTCTAAATCGAATAGGTACCCTGCAAGAAATATTGCACATCTAAAAAAGGGACAATTGGCTAGTTTCAACTACATAGAGAGTTATCTCTACTGCATACTGCCAAAAAATATGTAATACGAGTAATACTACGTATAGAATGGACACTTCGACGTCTCGCCCGATTTCCCCGCATCACAACACCTCTCCCCTCTTATGGGCGACGGTTGGTATTTTGTACGTGCTACGCACAGGTGCGCGTGTAAATACATGTCACTGACTGATGTCTCTGTAATAGAGACCAAATAAAGCGTTTGTATGGAATTTTGGCGGAGTGTCCGCGGTGTGATACTGCCTACAGCAAGCACTGATAGTCCGGTGTTAAGTCAAAATGGTCGACAAACGTCACAAAGGTAAGGTGCGAAAGAGATTGAAACGCTTTTCAGACCCGAAATAAGTCGAAGTCTTCTTCCTAAGATCGATGTCCAATGTTTCTTGTTGGATACTGTACAATCGTTTTGCAGCGCATAATATGCAGAAAAAGTATTGGTTGGTAAATAAGTAGTAGAGTTGCTTGTAACGTTATAACTATATCTAAATGTAGTTACAATACAAAATAGAATAATGACAACGGAAGGTGACACTTGTTTCATTGAATTGAAAAATGCACACGCTGAAAAAGACTCTTTCCCATAAAGACTGTAATTTACTTCACCTGCATGAAATATTAGACCATTAGTATGTGCTTATGTCTTGTGAATTAAATATAAATCAGACTTGACATTTGTAGTAAATATTCCTACTGTTACGATATAAAACTACCTACTGCGTTATGTAGAAACATAAATCGAATATCCAATCTAATACATGTGTATAACAAAAATGTAACTGGGATTTGTCTCTTCGTAGGAGAAATTTAAATTTTCTTCTTAAATTGGGAAAAAATTAAGAGGATAACTAAGGTCCTTATAGTTTAGAATTAAAATAGCTTGCTGGCTAAAAGTTGCCGGAAGGATTTTTTAGTAATTGTAATGGTGGTAGCAGCAAGTATGCTATTCACGTACTATTGTGCAGCCTATAGACATCTTTACAAAAACCAGATTATAAGGGGTGCCAACGCATTTGCTTTTGAACCTCCGATATTTGTGTAAATGTGTATAAGCTGCCGTCGTCATTTAACATCCATACGAACTTCATGCTTGTTTGCTACTATCATTATATGTATAAAAATGAAGTTAAAGCCTTGAATGAAAACTCATATAGGTATACGTGTGTCGGTAATTTTTTTATGTGATGGAAGTGGTAAACAAGCCTGCAGTTCACATTGATGTTAAGTGATGACTGCAGCCTATAGACACCCACACAAAGACCATGGTCAAAATGCAGATGCGTTACCATTCCTGAAGCCTAAGGTGTTATGCCTCTGTGCCGGAAATTATAGGGCCGTGCATTACAACCTGACCGGAACACGATAGTGCTAAACACTACCATTTAGCGGCAAGGTAATGCGGTGGTGCCTACGCCCGCGAACTCCGTCACTGGAGCTCTATCACCAGTAAAAACGTAGACCGCAATAATTTTCCTTTGTTAGAAAAAATTGACATGTTTTTCATTACGAAGTCCCGGAGTAATGACATTAAAATACTTATTACAAAGTTTAATGCGGACTTATCTCATTTAAGGCTTCATATTTGATACAGGTACATTGGTAGGGTCGGAGCCCCGGGGAGTGGTAATGTGGGCCGTAAGTAGACTTTGCATTCAGCGCACATTAGCCAGGGCTGCACGCCGTCACGCAGTCACGCTGAGGGTGCTGTTTCAAATTAATGCGCGTGTTTAAGGGACACACACATTAATAACTTTTCATGTGGTCACCCCTGTTAAAATGTACAATTACAGAAGTTTGATTAAATGATATAGAGCATGTCATTCGATTGGAATGACGATAAACGACGACCCTTCTTCACGTCCTTTTTAATGTATAGGTAAATAATAAAATTAAATGTGAAAAACACAAACGTTTAAAACGAGAGTGAACGTAATATTTAAGGTTTTTTTACAAAATGTAGTAGGTAATATAAACGTTAATTTTTAACAAATTATGTTGTTGCATGTTACTAAGTATTTAATGAAATGCTCATAAATTTATTTAATGAGCACAATTAAGTAACGTGTCAACAAAGATATCAAACCAACAAAGTACGAGTCGGACTCGTCAATGAAGGGTTCCGTAGTAGCAAGTTATATTTGACTGAATACGTATTTAAAGCCCTTGAGAATAGCTGTTCTCCTACAAATTAAATTTGTTGATTGTTTTTATTAAGGACTAAGTACAGCATATTTTCTTTAGATTTTTCAATTTCATATAGGTAGATATAGAAATCATAAAGTGAAATCACAAATTAAAGAAATCATCTACCTACCGAGTTTCTAGTATTAAATTAGCCCTAATTACCCCTAATAGATTCGAAGTAAAGTAGCTGTGACTTACGGACGGACGGACAGACAGACAGATAGACACACATGATGAATTAATAAGGATATTGATATTTGCTTTTTTATGTTATGAAAGTGGCAAACAAGCACGCAGTTCACATTGATGTTAAGTGATGACTGCAGACTATAGACCCACACAAAGACCAAAGATCACAATGCAGATGCGTTACCATTTCTAAGGCCTAAGGTGTTATGCCTCTGTGCCGGAAATTACAGGGCCGTACATTAATTACCACCTCACCGGAACACGATAGTGCTGAACACTACAATTTAGCGACAACCATATTAGGTAATGCTCTGGAGCTCTGGAGCTGGAGTAAAAAACAAATGCAAGTATAACTCGTAATTACAACATAAATAGCGCCATAGCTAGCTATAGCGGTTACTTGCTAGCTGACGGCATCATTCTGAGTCATAGCTCGATGTACTAAGTCTTGGCATGAGCAACGTCTGGATTTGTTTACAAACACATTGACTTACGACACACCGCAAGCATATCTTTGTAAAGGAGAGCAAACCCGTAAATTTTAAACTGTAAATGTCGCAATCACGCCTCCGCGTAAAATGTCGAAGCTCACATGACGATGGCACATTAAAAGCGTCAATAAATAAATAAGAATAACCCCAATATGTAACGATCTTGGGATTCTACGCGTCCTACATACTGACGCACACAAATATCCAAATCACTCTAATTTCCCGAGGGACCAATGATATCCTTGAAAGCTATTTCGGTTCTTGACGGCGCAACCAAGTAGGTATCTTTAGTTCAATTTATTTTAAAATCTCATTACGTATCCAATGGAAATTAAACATACGTATTATGGAATACATTCATGTGCTTTAGGTCATAGAGCAACATGGGTTACCGGCCGCGGCGGACTGGAGAGGAGTAGCCATAGCGTTTATATTACCGATGCAAAACAGTCTGTCATTTTTCGCGGGGGGAAATGCGTGCGACACACACGCACACTACAAAAATCGTCTATTACTACGAAACTCACACAAGGACTTTAACAAAATACAGAAACAATTTCACATTTAAACATCTCGACGACAGGTATAGGCCCATTTGGCCTTGTACTTTGATAGAGAGGAAAGCCTGCATGTGGCTACTCCCCTCCGGTGTTGCTCTATGGCTTTAGTTACTAATGTTTGCTCAAGAAAAATTATCAGTTTTCGTTGCTGTATTATATCGTGACTTGTTATTAATTTATCGAATAAATATTTATTACGCAAATGATACCTAGATGTATAAACACCATGATAGTTATTTGTACAGCCAATTATTTAATCATGTTATTTAATTTATTATTGAAGCGTTATGAATTATGTTACCTAATTATTGCAGCGAGCAACACACAACACTGAACTATTGTGTAAGTATAAATTAACGGTTTTAAGATTGTCACATGTTTCAAGATTTTTATTGCTGTTTATAAAGTAATGAAGTTTATTATAAAAACACATACACAAACACTTTTAGACCCGAAATTACCGATAATTGTCAATTTTAGAAATTGATTAAACCCGGGTAGTTGGGTAGCCTCGATTGAAACGTCGTCACATACCGCTGGACCAACTGGCTTGTCAAATTATTGATGAATTCTATTAAAATTGTAGAGAAAAGTGTGTTTTATTATCACGAGCAAACAATGGATTGACACAGCCTTAACTTTTTCATTTACCCAATAGCCAGATTATAGTGATTGGTAGTCATATCATGGCTTACAATTTCCTCAGGGTAGCAGTCAAGCTGTAACCGAAGATGTCTATTGAAATGATTTGAACGATGGTCGAGTGATGGTGAAACACACCGTAAAATAGGACAGAATCGACAATCGATCTTAACTGTTATTAGCCACCGGCCGCATGGCATGCAGGCTTTCCGCTCTGTCAAAGTACAAGACCAAATGGTCCTATACCTGTCGCCCAGATATTTAAAGGTGTGCGTGAACTGTTTTGCATCGGTAATAAACGGTATGGCTTCTTCCCTCCGGTCCGCCGGCCGGTGAACCGAGTTGCTCTATGTTCCATGATAAAGCAACACTTCAGCCGAGAAACTATTTTATCTATATCATCATTCTCTTGTCCTACAATTTATTTTCCATTTCATCAATGTTGCCTATAGACATCTACACAAAAATTGGGGTTACAATGAAGATGCGTTGCTACTCCTGAGATTTAAGTTGTTATGTCTCTGTGATAGTAATTACGGGACCATTCATTACCATCAGAACACGATAGTGCTGAACACTTCTATTTGGCGGCAGATAGATTAGGTAATGCGATGATGCCTACGCCCTCTGGCTCCTACACCGGAGCTCTACCATCAATTGATTTTAATAGAGAAAACCATATTTAAAATAAAACATCTCTTCACAGCCATGTTTTATCGAAAGGGTAATAGGGTTGAGCCTATTGGCATTCATTTAACACGTTTTCACTCCAGGGGTGCGACTGAGAATCTCCCCAATTGGGATAACCCGATATCACTTAAAGTGCTCTCCGATAAAAGGGTTCCAAACTGGCATCTCAAACATAGCATTTGTGGTCTACCAGTACGCCACCGAAGCAGTTTAAAGTCCACTTTATTAAAAAATTCACATGTCAATAATCAATATGATGAAAGTAACTGTCTGTAAGGTTTTAATTTAATAGTAGGTGAACCGATGAGCTAATGGCCATTAAATATAATTTTGAAACCTGAGGCAGGATGTAGCCTGTTTTACCTGCCAAAACTCAGCACATGACGTTATGGTATGGGTTAAATCTAGTTAGTTATTCATAAATATAAAACAACACTTAACGCGACGGCTCTACATGCTCTACAACAAATACTGCAAATAAATATTGCACAGACAAAATCCCGTGTACATACATACATATATGCATTAAGCTTCAAAGCTATGGGCGTCCGTCGACCTCATCGCGCCGCCATTGTAGCTCAGACCGGTGCTCATGAAATATGAATACTTCGCCTGAAAGAACGGACGGTCCCGGCTCGTTCGCTATAGACGTCCAAAGCACCCCAATATCAAAATATACCCGACAGACTGTGAATGCTTAACGATAATAACAGACACAAAACCAGTCTTAACTTTTAACTTGTTTTCACACGCCCGATTTGTACGGAGCCGGCATTCATTGTACGATTGTGGCCGTCGAAAGAAACTAGTCAATTTACTTATCGCCCAATGAATGGGATGCGCGTCTTTCAAACCGGTATGCGGTAGTTTGCTGGTAACAAGAAATTCTCAATATATTTTTTAAGAACGATTTATTTGTTTCCGATTTGATTTAGCGTCTGAATTTCTGATTGAATACAGAATGTAATTAGAAAATCACATTTCAAGATACCTAATTAAGATTTTCGTACCTAGTAGGTACTGAAAGTGGTAAATGAGCATGCGGTTCACGTTGATGGTAAGTAAATAGTCTGAATACTGTACCTAGTCTAGATCTACAAAAAACCAAATATCTCAATGCCGCCTCAAGGCCTCTCTTAAATACTAAGATCTTCAGTCTCTGTGCCAGAAATTGACCTATCTACCTACCTATATCTTGTTTAACAAATAAATAATACATTATAACAAGAATGTGAATCTGCATTAATTAAAACAAATTCAAATTACCTACATAAGCAAATAAATAAATTATAAGTACGTTTAAATTATATAATTTATTTTCACAATATATATTGTTGAGTGAGTAGGTAGGTACTTAGTATTCAACATTTTATTACCTACTACTTATTGGATTTTGATTCATTAACCATAATACAGGCGCCTATTATTATACATGTGATCAATAAAGTAAAAATTATATTATCATTGAGATATACGGAAACTACCTACCGATAGAATAATAGTCATAGACATAGTCAGGTACCACTAGGTAGGTACCTTAGAATAATAATAGAGCTTCTAATTAATAATATATTATTTCTCTCGTCAGCACGGGGTCCAATTTGAACCCCGGACCTTTGTCAGGCTTGCGCGGGGACATGGGGGATCCAACACGTAGAGGCCCTTTCGAGAATTTTGATCTACTTTGTAATGGGTTATATATATATATATATATTATTCCACTTATTTATTTATCCAACTTATTAAATAATTTTTTACATATATATGTATAAAAAAAAACAACAAATATATATATAAAAAATTAAAAAATAGTGTGCCGCCGGCAGCGAGAGCAGGGTCCAAGCTGCCGGTGGTTAGGGACACAGAGACAGGAACCTCCTCACTATACGTGCCGTGCCGAGGAGTACTGCTTTCTGTATCAGACCCTTGATCCATCCACCTAGCGAGAGCCTCTTGAGATGTTGGTCGAGGCTCTTCGCTATCAGCCCGTTCACCGATACGACTATCGGCACAATGATGGCCGAATCCACATCCCACATGGCGACAACCTCGTGAGCCAGATCAAGATATTTTATTTCCTTGTCTTTTTCGGCTTTCACGAGATTCTCATCATGCGGGACGGTGATGTCGATCATCATTACGCGGCGCTCCGAGCGATCTATCACCACTATATCAGGCTTATTGGCAACAATAGTCCTGTCAGTGATGATAGATCGGTCCCAATACATCGTGACATGGTCATTTTCCAGAACTGGGTCGGGCACATACCTGTAGTACGGCACCTCCGCGGCTACAAGACCGTATTTCAAGGCAAGTTGCTGATGGATTATCCTGGCTACTTGGTTGTGTCTGTGCAATATATTATTTATTATTAATAGTATAATACATACTGCAAACTGCAAATTATTAAAATTATACGGTCCATTTTGTCCTATACCTATAATAGAAATAATAAGATAATGATACGAATGAACGCAAAAACATCAGGGCTCTCATTACAGTTGAAACGGTGGTAAGATCTCATTCAGTTTCAGTTTATTCATTTATTTCATATAATTAGGCTCCTGGGGAGCACTTTCAACCAATGTTCTGTAAAACAACAGATGTCTACATTACGATCATTCATAAATAACTCAATTTCTAAGTCCTTAAAATGAATTCTTCAATTCATATTTAATTTTAGAAAGTTCGCAGTAAAAATTATGATTATAAAACAACTTCGTCTTTCCATGTTAGGATCTAATTCAATAAATTCTAAAAGACGTTGTCAATTATATTCAACCCACGCTATTTACTGCAAAAACATTTCACCTGTAATGCTACGGCTACGGAAGGTAATAAGCTGCTTTTGTAGGCGGATGTCAGTTCCGTTTTAAATTTAATTGAAATACCAACTGGCTCGTCATCTGTATGAAAATCCTATTACAAATCAAATTAAATTAATAGTGATATTTCATATATTTAACGACTGTACAAGATGTAGAGTCATCTCTAATAATAAAAAAAAAACAAAATTAACAAAGGCACGTAAAATTAAAAAAACATAAAACGTAACGTAATATGTATAATTCCTACAATTACAATTTAAAAAATAAAGCATAACTAACTGCAAGATAAACAAAAGATAAGAAGGTTAAAAATGAACGGGACGTAACTCACCCATCGCTGACATTCGACAAAAAGTTGTCAAGGTGTAACAAATGACATGTATCACTGTGGACAGTTAGCACAGTGCATATTACCAAGGTAAACAATGATTACGTAAACGCAATCCCACGCACGCACGTCACCCGATCGATTTTCAAACTTTCGAATACGCCCACTTACATTTTACAAGAGCAACGTAGCTAGGATTGCTGTATCAGCTCTAAAACACCGCATCCAAAGCACAACGCAAGAATCCCGTGCCCTTGAAGTCGTACAGGTTATATTATCATCGATAGAGCACAACACGCGCACTGACAGTTCGGCCAAACAATCACAGGTCAAGTTTGGAGCCGGTTCGGCTTAGAGGGACGGGAGGCTGAATCTGCAGCAGTTTGTAAATAAAAGTCGCGTCAATGGCGTATCGCGAATGTGGTATGCGCGTGTAAGGTTAGCGGCGCGGCAGTCGCGGATCGCCGCGGCTCGTCCCCTCGTGGTCAGGCACTGACTGAACTGCTAGGGCGCCGCGGAGCGTATGGCGAGTGCCGGAGGACCCCGCACCTCCGCAGTTATCGCGCGGCCTGCCGCCGCCTGCCGCCTGCCGCCTTGTGCGCGCGCCACTCTACACTCTTCGGATCAAAAAATATGCCTTTAAGGATATTCAAATTATCATTATAATGACATAACCAAGTATCAATACTACACCATCTTACATTATGATACTGTGAAGATGCTGTTGTTTGTATTAATTTAAACTAAGTAGGTTTTACCTGTGACTTTGCTTCGTAACTGTCAATTTTGGTCGAAAATCGTCAGAAATTATTCTAGTTCCTCCTCAAACTGTAAGCGTAGCTCTAACCTGATAGGTAGGTCCAATCCTTTAATTCTGCTTGTAGATCGTAAAAAATACATACAATATCGATAGATCAAATATACACAAAATATAGATTTCAATAAAATTGAGGTGACAATTATTTAGATAAAATTTGTGATTTGGCCAAAGAAGTAACAGACCGACACCATGTATAACCCATAACATTATATTTCAAGTGGGTGAGCAGCTGAGTAGCAAATAGGTACTATCGTTGCATTTGAAAAGGTCAAGCAAAAAAACATCAAAACAATTTAGCAAAAGGAAAAAAAACAACGAACGCACCAAATCAATTTGTAGTTCCATTACACACTGCGATAGTTGACTATTGTTTTACGACCAACAGCGTAGCAATAAAATCCCACAATATTTTTATGTTTTTTTTTGTATGCTCCAATAATTATTTTCGTAAATCGTTAAACGTCTAAAATCTTCTTACAAACCATATATTTTATTTCTCTACAATGGTAGCTGTATACGTACAAAAATGTAGAGCTATCAAAAAAATACACAACAACTTATCAACCAAGCACACTCCTGCTATAGTGATGTAAGATAAATAATAATATTTGATGGCAAAATTTCATAATACATAGAGGGGAGGCGGCACTTGAGACGTCAGGGACAGAATTGAGTCTTTATTGCCGTATCAGCGCAACTCTGGGGTGTATACTGCATCCGTATATTGTCTCTGCCCCATTAATTTATCATCGATGAGAGTTTTAGAAACCCAACATTTAAATACAAATCAACGCAATAATCAGGTGTGAATCACTCTCATAAATCTTTTTCTTTCTGATTAACAGTAATAAAAATTACCGCAGAAAATACACGACTGAAACAACATTCTCAAATAGAATGGCTTTAGAACAGCCCATTAAATTACAAGTCGGCGTTTTGTTTTTACTACGCCGAGGGAAAAAGCCGTTGACGCTAATGGCAGGTAGACAAGAGGGAGACAGGTAGCGGTATTATTCAAGCATTTACTTGAAGATACCGTCCAAGGGTAGCCCACTAACCTCTCTTCCAAGAAAGCAACGACCGCTCGCCGACAACCACTATTTAACATAAAAATATTCTTGCCAACTTTTATTTTCCATGGTATCGTTTTATTTTGCTTGTTTAATATGATTTTAAAGTTAATACCGTAGAACATTTTATTAAATAACTCATCCAACATATTCGAAATACGAAAGTTACCTATCAGCTAATCATTCGACTCTATAGTCTCAATGGTGGTAACAAGTAATTAAAAATTACATCGCATAACTTTTATTTATGTATAGCAACAAAAAAGCCTTCGCGGGTAACTTTTTTTATATTTTGAGTATAATTTGCAATAATCTTATTTTAATTTAGGGTTGGAACTTAAAAATCATCAAGGCATTTTCACGAATTAAAAGGAGTAATATGTAGAGTTCAGGCTAATACTGTAACTACGGATGTTGATACTTAAATGTCAGGTTAACGTATAAGGTCAGGTTTTCTGTACAAAGTAACTCACTTCACGATGAACAACAAAACTCCTCATTACCTTAAAGAACTGTGGCAAGATTTTTAACTGAGTAGGAAACCAAACTGCGGTGCACTTTCGCCAATTATTCACCGATTGTCCAAAAAAAAACAAGCACTCAGCTTGTTTTTTTTGAGCGAGTCGGACTCGCATATACAGTGCTCTATACAACTGAGGGATTTCTTATGTTACCTCACTTCAATTTCGGTTGCGATGTAGGTAGTATAAGTTTTGAACTCTATCAAAATATGATAATTTAATTAAGGTGAATGTCGTACAATCACCTGTTTGAAAATTATTATTTTCAATCCCGCAATGTTTTTCGAAAGAGCATCGATCAACACTTTCACAAACTAGGTACACTATGGAGTACACAAGAAATATATAATCTACATAACGTGTCAGTTGTGTTACGTCGTCAACCCTAAATATATTATTCAATCTTTTATTTTACCACTTTATCGACTTAAAAAATCTACATTCATGCTAAATTACAGCTTTCTACAATTATGTTACAGGTAGTAATTGGCATAGGACTAGAAGTCCTAAGAGTTTCTGAACTGAGCCGGGGACGGACGGGTAATTATGTTGAAGTTCTTTTTAGGCTACCGAACCCTAAACGGATTAAAGAATAATGAAAAATGAATCTGTCAAGAAAATGCGTACGGAGAAGAATATAATTCGTATAATGTTATCCATTGTGACTTACACAATATAATGAATGACATATAATATTATATTAGTTACTGTTATATGTAAGAAGGTATACGAAAGTAATATTCACGAAGGATAATAAGTTAACTTGACATGTTTCATATGCTATTACCACCTATTACACCATATCCATTATTCACACGTCAGATCCCGACTGTCGTCAATTTATCACAAAAGACCCAATGTTTCCGAATAAGTATAAGCGAAAATGCACAGTGTCGGTAATATTATTTTCCACATTCAAAAAAGGACTAGGTCATAGTTAAATGATATAAATACTTTTACAGCCACGAGGGTACTGCCGTAAAAGACTTGAGCAATCCTTAGATAGGTGTCCGGATCAATATCCAATTCTTTATTTATTTAATTACCTAGTTAGTTCTTAAGTATCGCTGTCTATAAGTAAGTAAGTCTGTCTGTCTGTTTGTTCAAGCACCACACAAAAACTACAGGTCTGATTACGATGAAACTTGGTTTAATTATACTTTAACAATGTTTTTAGTTCAATGTAAGGATGGAGGTGGTAGTTTCCCTTAAATTCCGAAGATATTTACGAAAGTTAATGACATACATGCAATTTACCGATGAACATTGATATTATTTTTTTGTAATTAGATATTTTTTTATGTGTAACGAAGGTAGCAAACAAGCATGCAGTTCACATGGATGGAGTGATGACCGCAGCCTGTCGCCATTTACACAAAGACCAGAGGTCAAAATGCAAATACGTTGCCACCCTGCGTTGCTTAGTTATGTCTCTGTGATAGTTAATACGAGGCCATACATTACCATCTAACTGGAACACTTCTATTTGGCGGCAGATAGATTAGTGTGGTGGTGTCAACGCCCTCGAGTCTCAACTCTGGAATTCTACCACCAGTAAATCGATTTGATTAACTAACACACGAGTACAAAGTTGTACTCATATAGGTAATATTTAGTCCACATAACGATACCAACATTTTCATAAATCTGAGCGATACCTACTTGTTTAAATTTTCGATTATTCTATTTCCGAACATCTCTTGTCACAGGAGGAAACGATTGAAGCAATGTTTAAAAAATCCAATATTTTCATTCGAAATTGAAATTTAATAGGTCTATCGTTGAAATGTTCGTAGCAAAGTTCGTAGAAAAACCCTTTACCCGATCATTCATTGGCTGGCACTTTGTAAGCGACTGAGTGACTGAGCAATGTTGCAATGAATGATCGGAAAAGTCATACTACTAACTCTTAATGTTTCGAGTGTATTTACTAAATATAAAGCTCCTGTGACAGTTCATCAGGGGCTCGTTTGCCACTGCATTTTTTTATATTATGAAATGGCAAACTAGCATACAGTTTACATTGATGGTCAGTAATACTGAAGTCTATAAACATCTACATGTAACTAGAGATTTCAATGCAGATGCGTTGCCACTCCTGAGACCTAAGGTATTATGCCTCTGTGCCAGTAATTAGCCATACATTACCACCTGTACGGAACACGATAGTGCTGAACACTACCATTCAGCGGCAAGTAGATAAGATAATGCGGCGGTGCCTACGCCTGCTCCTTCCCTCCCTGGAGCTCTACTACCAGTACATATCTTATAAGTACAGCATCTTATCGTATAACTCTACCATATTCCGAAAATATGGTAATGTATTTCTAAAAAACATTAGGCCATACAAATTAGAAAGTGGAAGTTACCTAGTACATTATATCATTCAAGAAAGTAGGTATTTAAATTCTCTTGCTATCGATCTAAACTACAGGTAATAGGTACATTTAGTTGTTGTTTGCTCTATAGGAGGTATCCTATCATCGGTAGAGTATTGATGCTTACAAACATGCTGTGCTGCCATTAAACCACAGACGCAGTAAGTGTATGTTCAACTATGTTTGTTTTAGTTTTGTGCAGACTGTTTAGTTCATGCGATGCTTGACGGGACTTCAAAAAATTACAAAATGATGCCTGGTTCTTCACTAGGCATCATTTTGTATAATAACCCGACGCAATAAATGTCAATAAGTTACATAACAAGTTTGTGTTTAGGTACATATTATTACGGAAATCGAAATAAAACGGCAATCGTTGAAATTGTACAGGTTGCAAGCAATAAAGTAATATTTGATCAGACGCACAGGTGAAGGTATCGCCGAAGCGAGGCGCCTGTCACAGCTCATCTGCGGCCCATTTCCTGTTCAGACGTGGTTCAGACAACTGTACCTTGCAATACAACTATAGTAGGTACATGTTACGCTACATGTGTACATTTTTGTACTTATTTGAAAAATTGGTAGACAAACGTATCACGAAGATCATCATTGGCTCAGTGCGAACATCATTGTAAATCTGTTGACTGATTATAAAGCTTGTATTTAAAGTATTTCAATGTGAATACAAAAGACGTGATTAATTATTATTATTTAATGCAGTAGTCTTTGTGGGAATCCGGGTAAGAACATGCGTTTACCCACTAAAAACTCCCGGGTGTTCCGACTCATCCGCCATAAGTGGCGGGGTCACGGGAAAGCACACATCCGCGACCCCACTTCCCCTAGTCCGTCGCCGGAAGGCCCCTGCCCCGACCACTCACAACACCGGACGTCTCAAGACGCCCGGGTGGAGGGATCCAGGGCACACGGTTCGACCCTGGGGGAGCGTCGAAGGACATCTAGTTCCCTCGTCCGCCCCCCCGGCCCCATTACTTCCCTATCCGACGGCGGGATTACCGTTAGGCGGCTGGGGATATGGTGCAGGGTCAACAAAATACCCGTACACCTGCTCTCCTCAGCTCTCTCAGACGTCTCTTTTCCACAGCAGCGAATGGCGGGCAGAGCCAGGCCAAAGGCCGCTCCCTCTCTGGGTTCCTCTTGGCTTCGCCGGTGTGGGGACGGGACAACCACCGGGTACTGAGCCCCCCCCCCGCTCCGATAATTCATAGATTAGACCCCCCGGTCTAATCTATGACTTAACCCAACCTTATTCATCCTCTTATATTTTCCCCATAAAAATAGTTACGAATAGCTGAAAACTGATCGGCCGAATGTTGTAGTTTTTTCCCCAATTTATGGAGTTATTAGGTAGCTAGTTCAAAATTCGGTTGGGCCCATGACAGTCCAATATTCAAAAGTACATAAGTACATTTTGTTTATTTACTGCTGCCATATTTTGCTTGTTTATTAGATTTTCCTCGTGCTTACACTAGAGGGCTACAGACGTTGCAAAATATCTCCAGTTCGAAGTAATAGATTGTGGAATGATAGTTATTGTATAATCGAAAGTAAACAAACGTATGCTGAAAGAATGGTTTAGAAACTTATCAGACTACATAACATATTTTATAATACCACAGATAAAACTGGGTAGAAATTTTAAAATCGAGATACAGCATGTTCTGTTTATCTACACACGTACGCAAAATTGTGAAATCGTTATCTAAGGCTTGTTTATGTAATGTAACGTAACTTTCGCCGTTATTCCCCCTAAGGGATAGGTAAATGCAAGCATTCAAGCAAACATGCAAAAACACGAAAAAATAAAAAACGTTATCTTTAAACCGTAAGCATTTCGGAAATTTCCAAAAGCCTATTGATTACTTCGAGCACATGGCCAATGTTCTGTAACATTGAAACAATCCCAATAGGTCTTACACCCCCAAACCGAGGATTGAACATAGGATCCCAGCGAAGCAGGAACGGCCTGCTGCTACCATGAGCCTACTTCGACTTCTTTGTGCATATTTAGGTATTTGTCAGTAATGTGTTTATACATACACGAGATGCATGAGATTTTCCCATTTTTCTAAAGTTATTTTTCTACCTTCGGACTTTGGCAAAGTTCATGGGACAAAACGTAACTATCGAGAAACTGGGGAGGTTTGCAATTATACATGCATTCTTCTATCTCAACATTAAAATTTTAAAGTAGGATCAATATTAAAAGCAAATTAACAAAATCCAATTTTCTCAATCGTTGTACAACTCATACTAACGTGTATAAGTCGCTCAATAAGATTGACGTCACAATTAAATTACCAACTCCTTCTATCGAGAAAATTAACTAAACACCTGCGTCCTGCGGAGCAAGTGAAAAGTATTTTTCCCATCAAACTCGGTGGTAACGTTTTCTCAAAAGTGTCTGAAAAATTAAATACTAAAGCATTTATAAATCTTTGTACATCATAAAGTGCAACAGCTAACACTTATACAAGCACATAATTTACATTGATGGTAAGTAAGACTGTAGCCGATAAACATCTACATGAAACCAGAGATTTCAATACAGATGTGTTGGCGCTCCAGAAGCCTTAGGTATTAGGTATGTCTCTGTGCCCGAAATTATAGGGCCGTACATTATTACCACCTGACCGGGACACGGTACTGCGGATCACTATTATTTAGCGGTAAATAGGTGGTAGCGGTGGTGCCTACGCCCACGAGTTCTGTCACTAGAGTTCTACCGCCAGTATTATGTATAGGTAATGTATTACTTAGTATAGGGACCGTGCGAAGAACAAAGTGAAGGTAATATATCGCAGCGCCCATGGTGGCGAAAAGTAGCAATAATGTTGGCTCTGTAATCAACCCCTGTAATCTATCATGTCTCAAAGTAATCTATTTAGACTTGATTATATCATTTTCATAATGCGAAAACATGGTTAATAATCAGATTGATAACACAAATAAACTAACGAATAATTTCGAAGTGATCATACATGTACCATAAGTATCTTATTCACCCATACTCAGAAAAAAAATTGTTTCATAAACATATAATTTGGTAGGGCAATAAACACTGAAACAATATTATTTGTTTGAGACATACGTAGATTTTGTTTGTGAAACAGTGGTAACACTGTGGTTGCTTTAAGGCATCGACGACACAACGCAGCTGTAAGGCCAGTAAGAATTTACACATCTATGTTTCTCCATTCTACCTCTACAAATTATCTCATGGAATATCTTCATTCTTATACAATTACTTCGGTAGCTAAATGGTAAAGCGGCTGGACTGGTTATCCTGAGGTCGCAGGTTCGATTCCTGCCCGAAGTAAAATTTTTCTTTCCATTTTTTCTTTATTATGTAAAATATCTACATGTTCGCTCATTTCCGTTTATTACGTGGAAAATAATACGTGAATACAAAAAGTCCTCGTCTGCAACTAATAGCGTCTCGGAAGAGCAAGATAAAACAAAAATGGCAAAATTAAAGGTCTTTTCGATGATTTGCAAAACAAATTGAGGAAAATTAAATAAGCTTTTTATGGAAAAATTTTTTTAGGATAAATAGTACAAGGAAGTCATTTAATTGAATGTACTTAATTTCAATATTTATCTGATACCAATGATCAAATTACCAAGCAGTAGTCAGCAGTACCTATTCACGGCATTATAGTACCTATTCATGCGTCAAGGATTAAATAAAATCTTTGTCTGAATAACGACGTCGTAATTTTGTTATTGGAGAAACGACAGTAAAACTGATTATAATGCAAATTGCAAAATACAAAGGATTACAGACAACGGGCAAAACCAATCCGTGATACCTGTTTAAAACAGAAGACAAAGAAAGAAAACTGCCTCAGAAGCCTAGCGATAGCAGGTCACTACTACTACACTGGGGTCCTGGGTTCGAGACCCGGGTCGGGGACTATCAGACATAACGGTGTAAAATCCATTATCTCTGGTTCTATTGGGATTTATCAATTTTTTGGAAGTTTCTCAGTACTTTGGAGCTTGGTTATATGCCCGGAGATGTCAACAGGTTCGCCACCTGTTATATGGGCCAAAACGTAACCGGCGAAACGTGGGTGTTTGCAAATATGCTTGAATGTATGCATTTACCTCTGCCTACCCCTTCAGGGAATACAGGTGTGAAATTACGTTGAAGTTACAAAGAAATAAACCAATTTTGTCAACTTCTCTATCAAATACTTCGATATATAGAATACCTCGTTCGTACGTTGGACCAATCTCATCGCTGCGATTGTGACATTCCTAATGTTATAACTATTCGCAATTTTAAAAGCGGAATTTATATTATCGCCTTATTCGTGTATAGGTAATATTCAAATGTAAGTGCTAATTTAAAATGAAAATTAATTAATTGACGACATTTAAAATGTCAAACTGTTATATGTGCCGTATACGGATCGGATCGAGGCATCCCTAGCCTTCACTCGCCTACGTTGGCCTAACGTCTAGACACACCTTTAAAATAAACTGAATGTAAATAAATAAAATCCTATCTCTCTTCATAAACTTATTCAGCTAGAATAGTTGAAGTAAAGTGCAGACTATTACCTGCGTTCACTCTGCAGAAATAAGTTGTTCCTAAACTGTTGTTGCATTGTGAGCGCACACGGTTCTCATTCATCTTAAACCTTTTCAGTCGCGAGGTTTAATTCTCGCCGAGACGAATGCATGCCGGCGTTGCGCGCCGCCGCGCCATAACGCTCCACGCCACGCCGCTGTGGGAGACATAAAAACGTTCATTTGCATTGGTGCTTCCAGCACACCGCCACGGACCTAGTGTTTATCTAGTGTTACCGTGCCGCATAATAAGTGAACACAGCTTTGACTGACGCATACCCCTGAGTCACTATAAAACCATGATCTTTTGAAAGAACGTATAAACTCTTCAGTGAGGACCGTTAATTAGCCAAAGTATTGTGATTGTAGCGTCTGGAATGGCTAATGTAATTTTGACCTCTGTAGCGAGATACCATTGATGAAGTCCGTGTTGGATTTCTAGCCAAAATTATGAAAAATATTGTAATTTGGAACAAATGGAAATTGTTGATATTGTCGACTTGCCCCTATAACCAAAGTTCGTGTTTTTTATTTGAAAGTCATGTTATTGTCTATGCCTTCATCCAAACCTGAGACGGTTTATTTAGTGCTTGCATACATATTTCATCCCAATTTTGTAGGTAGCTCTACCCGATCATAAACATTTTAAATAAATCTAGCTCTTACTTATTATTTCTTGAGGTAATAATTTCGGAGTACCTAATGTATTATTATCATATATCATCAATGTAGACATAATAGTACCTAGGAGAGATTCTGAATCCTCCGAGTAACTTCGGCCCTGTAAGGCCAGAAATTTTTGTAGGGTTGAAACATAACATCCTAGAAACAAAAACGCATCGCCTGGTAAGGATCAGTGTGTTATTGTGGTGTGCTATTTAAAAAAAAACCACGATTTGTTTACTGCAAATGAGCGACTCGATCGTATATCAATAGCAGGCTAATTGATGTACAATTTACGTTACATGATACGCTCGATACATAATTTATTAAATTGGTCCTAACAAGAGCAACAGTGTGAAACACTTCCGTTGTCATGGAAACACCACTACAAATATAAATAAAACGCAACAATTATGGTTGCAAAACTTCGACTGTCGACTAAAATATGGAAGTATTTTTTCTCATCAGAAATCCAGATGACGTGACGGGCTGATTTTTGCCAGGCGATGGTTATTGTACTTAGCATATTATTCATCCCTACAAAAATTTCTAGCCTTACTTGCGTTCCGATACTCGAAGGGTTCACTAGCTCTTGGACCATAACTTTGACATCGAAATTGATTTCGCGTCGTGTCAGTATGAATCATATTCACTCAATTACATAGTTAGTTGCTCATGATTTATTAATAGATTGATGAAATGTTTGTTGAGATGCTGCATTTAAAATTAATACATTGCCATTTGAAAGTGAATTAATTCGTGTCCATTAATAATGACGTAATGTTATTAGCGTAATACATTTTATAGATCTGATATGGTGTAATAATGTAATAAAAATCTAATCGCATAGTTTCAATTGATATGATTCTCACAAATGCAACTAATGTATAGTTTCATCAAAATAATTCATCATCATCATCATATCAGCCATAGGACGTACACTGCTGAACATAGGCCTCCCCCAATGACCTCCATGCCGACCGATCGGAAGCAACGTGCATCCAGCGGGTACCTGCAGCCTTGATCAGGTCGTCGGTCCATCTTGCAGGTGGACGTCCTACGCTGCGTTTGCCGATACGTGGTCTCCACTCAAGAACCTTTCTGCCCTAGTGGCTATCGGTTCTCCGAGCTATGTGCCCTGCCCATTGCCACTTCAGCTTGGAAATATGCTTGGCTATGTCAGCGACTTTCGTTCGCCTACGGATCTCCTCATTTCTGATTCGATCCAGTAGGGAAACGCCGAGCATAGCCCTTTCCATTGACCGCTGAGTGAATTGGAGCTTTCGTACGAGACCCATAGTGAGAGACCACGTCTCGGCACCGTAGGTCATCACCAGTAAAACGCACTGGTTAAAGACTTTCGTCTTCAAGGACTGCAGGATGTTTGACGAGAAAACGCTCCTTAACTTCCCGAACGCTGCCCAGCCGAGTTGGATTCGGCGAATGACCTCTTTCTCGAAGCTCGACCTGCCTAGTTGTATGGTGTGTCCTAAATAGACATATTTGTCGACAACTTCGATGATCGAGTTCCCAACGGATACTGGAGTGGGCGATACAAGATTATTAAACATGACCTTGGTCTTATCCATGTTCATGTTAAGGCCCACTCTTTGGGACACTCGATTGAGGTCTTCGAGCATTGTGCTGAGATCTTCCAGCGACTCTGCCATGACTATAATATCGTCGGCAAACCGAGGGTGAGTGATGTATTCGCCGTTGACATTGATGCCTAGTCCTTGCCATTCCAGGAGCTTGAAGGCGTCTTCCATTGCATTGGTGAAGAGCAGGGGTGAAATGACATCTCCCTGTTTTACTCCCCTCTGCAAAGGAATCGCCTTCGTCGCCATCAAAATAATTATATGGACGATAATCACATTCCACATCAATATTTATTTTTAATGTACAGAATTTACACTTCTACAGATTTATTATAAGTATAGATTATATTAAAAAACCTTAATTAATCTACATAAAATAAAATAAAATAACATTAAAATATATTTAAAAGCTAAATAATATTTACATAAAATAAAGTTATACCTAAACTAAAAACAATATGCGTCCAAAAATTCAGCATCACTGCCTTCCTGTGTTATGGTACCCAGAAGGATGGCAGCATTGCCTCGTTGGATGGCAATGCTGATTCTTTGAATATTTATTTATTTATTTGTTTTTATTTATTGTAATAATAATATATTTTAATCCCAAAGAACCAAAAATCATTAAGTGTGGAGAAATCGCTAGTTAAGTGCATACTTTATATTAAAAGAGGATGACTAAAGAGAAAAATTGCAAACTTATGCCTATCGTCTTCAAGTAGGATTGCTGTGAAAGCGAATGAGCTCAACATAAAACCAGCATGGATTGGTTTTGAAAGCTAAAGATGAGTAGCGAAATAAGATTTACTAAAGTCAGAAATTTTTGAATGTCTAATTTAATCGAATTTCTCTTAAAATATACCTGAATCAAAACAATGTAATCAATTAAATATTGTTATTTTAAATGATAATATATTATGTAATATTTTAAATGCACCAATCAGCACCAATCTTATATCTAGAGAGACCTATTTTTATTTTTTCAATGTTTTTAGTTTATGCCTGAATCTAGAGGCAAGGTATTGTACCTATCTGCCAAGACCACCTAAGCGAAGCGCAAGAGCACATCTTTTCCCGAAACGCTTCGTCTCGTTTTTTGAACATTATACATAACTTGAATATTCATTATGCTTGTGAAATAAAGTTTTCTAGATATGATGTCAACAGTCACAGACTAAGCAGCCTATATCGTCGAAGTCAACAGCGGATGTTTTAAATATACAAGGTTTGAATTGCATTTTATCGGTAGGTATCTAAAACCCGATTTCGCTCACTCACTTACTGCGTGATGATAATCAAATTGATCTTCAGGTCATTGCTGGTGGAACATTTATTTATCTGTCACACACAAAGCTTTACGAGTAATACAGAAAGTTATAAATGAATAATAATGGTAACCCTTGAGACGTCCCACTGCTGGGCACGAGCCTCTCCCCTTTTTAGAGGGAGGCCTGGAGTTTACTCCACCACGCTGTTCCAATGCGGGTTGGTGGAGATACAGGTAAGCGGCTAACGCTGCCTATCCGAAAATATTTGATGTATAATATTTCAAGACTTAATTCAATAGTAAACCGGGATATCTGGCGCTCTACACTCGCTGCCTACCCCGTTAGGGACCTGGCGTGATGATACATAATTCAATAGTGGTGTTCTCTCTGATCCCATACATAACAATAAATACATTTTTGGCTTTACGGTTATTTTAAAACCACTATCCTAATTTTAAGGGGTCATTTGATTCATTATCATAAATAATTATTACTATGAGCCACTATGAGGCTAATCGTGGAAATAAAATCAGCTGCTATAATATTTTATCACGGGGCGATCAACACTTTGTATGACCAGATAGATAGAAATTTGCTAGGTCAAATATTCACAGTCAAATATTATTGTATGTATCTTCACGCCAGGTCCCTAACGGGGTAGGCAGAGAGTGTAGATAAAAATTAAAAAAATTGTATAAATATTATTCATATTTCATGTAAAGCCAAGTTTCTACCTTTACTCTAACTCTAGGTACAATTTAGTCAAAACTGCGAGGATTCGTCGTTTTTCCAACCGGGCGAGAAGTGAAAGTCATCCGCTGTTCACTTACTTTTCCCTTTTTTTTATTTTGGATCCCTAAAACTTTGATAGTGACATAAAAATAACCATGTATGTTTCAGAGCTACAAGAATGAATCCTTGTTGCTAAACTTTACTACCAGATATAAAACAGAAATGGTTGGCATTTGTGCTTTATATCCGACCGCCATTAAATGAAATTTAAATAAGCTGTTACAAAAATGTTGAATTGTTGTGTTACTTTAAATATAGGATTGTGGCTCTCAGAACACGAGCCCTGTTCGTCGACGCCGCGCGCCGTAGGCTAAAGGTAACATAACAAACTGTAATAACAATTTATCTTCATCGTCTGGTTCGCCATACTGTTATTTTTATACAATTTCAGCTTTGTGAATGTTTTATGGCATTTGAAGTTTAAAATCTAAGAACCTTTCGGGTAAAGTAGGTACACAATATTTTCTGATGTCAGATTGGTAGTATTTGATGGGATTACGATCGCGTAAAATCCTCGCATCAAATACTACCAATCAACAACAAACAACAATTTACTCGATTTATTCAAACTTAGGGTAACTAAAAGGGATCAAAAATTTGAAAAAGTATCCAATCAATACGTTTCCACCAATATCCACAAATAAACGTTGAAACAATTGTATTGGTATCACTTTTTGCTTACGAAATACGGCCAATGAAGGCTTATGGCCGATTATAGACGAGCACGTGACGTAGTTATCGGGACGTTGGCTTGTCTCGATTTTATATCGCTACGAGTAGTCGGGTGGATAGCCCCCCGTGTGGCGCGCAGTGATTTAGAGGCCATTTTTCATTTTGTATTGCACGTGAGCCCGGAACTGGGATCAGATTTGCCCGCAGTTCCCGCACCGCAATCAATTGAACGCTTTTTACTGCTGTCCAACAATAAGCGACCCTCTAGGCGACTATTATGTAGGCAACCCGAATAAAGTTATATAAGTGGATAACGTTGTGTTTGATTATATTTAAGTTATCTTTATTAAACGTAAACATAAAATGTAAGTATTATTGATGACTTAATACTTCGCAATAAGCACAACATGAATATAGTAGGTATTAAGCTATGTATAGTTTCTTGAAAATACCAACCTCAGCATAAGGATTACCTCACACGCAGGAGTGTTTTTTTTTGTAATGCGAATAAAATTATGTTGACTCGGTAGTACTTTTATTTCACTGTTTTTAAATAAATTCCCCGATCCATCCGCGCACCGGTTTACGCGCCTTACATACATCGCGCTGTGCACTTGCCCTTCGCGCATTTAAAATAAAGATAATGAACATCGAACACGGTCTCTGTATTGAAAAAGTGTCCATCAAGGCATGACAAATAGGAGTGATTTTTATTCAGAGAGAGTTACAGTTCACTATAAATCTATTACCTTTTTCCACAGTTTTTTTACGGTTAGATTTATCAAACAAATATTAAATATTTGGGACTATACAAATATTTGAGTATAATATATTGTACTGACTACTTTAGTCATGAATCATGAACTTGTCATGAAATTACTTTAAATACGAGCTCTAAATATTGGCAGATACCTACCTACTAGTCAATTTATTTGCAGCCGGTTCGCTGGAAACTTTTTCAAGTTCCCGTATCAGTTATCACTCCTTCCATTTATTCTCCATGCCTTCGCGGTACAACCGGGTTTTAATTCACAACTTATTTTAATTACATAAGTTGTTATGTTGCAACACTTGAATATACGTTCAATAGCTAATTTTATAAAATGTTTAAATAAATCTACCTCTATCTATAATCTTCTCCAAAAAGAACTTAGATCTTCTTACTACAAAATATAAAAAACGTGAGTATGCATGTATCGTACCTACATATGTTTGAATACATGCATTAATTACCTACCTATATAGGTGTGAAGTAACATAAAAACAAATAGACCCAGTAACAACTCTGGCATAACCTTTTTAACATTTAACATCTGCATGAGATCACCAAAAAACTTCGTAAATTTGATTACATATTTATCTACATCGTTCACGTAAAATAGAATTTAATACTTGATCTTGAATGACCAAAATATCTGAAAAGGGATCCTCCTGAATAATGAACGAGTGAAAACTGAAAGGGACTTGTGGAAAAACGCCCAAGTGTATTTCGTTTCTGGCCTTCATGAAAAAAAACGTCCGTCCGTGAAACGACTCGAGTTGGGTCGAAAGGATCCGCTAATGGTGAGCCCAAACGCCAATTACATCAATTAAATACTTTACGGCTACGCGATAACATACTTTTGGTTGAACCTATATAAAACTCTGAATGTCAGTCTATTTTTGCCCGTTGCTGTATTTTATTCCTTATTAAATTCGAGCTGCTTGGCTTAAAGTTAGTCATTTCTGACTTACACAATTTAAGTTTTGGATAATGGTAAATGCATACGTAGTTTGCTCAGCAAACTATATATGCATATAAGTATGAAGACATGAATAAAATTTTTAATTGAGAATTCGATCTGTACCTATTTAGCTTGAAAATTTATACAATGTGTCCCAGGGATAATCAGCCCGACGTTTTTCGAATATTTGAACAAAATTAAGGAAAATTAAAAAATTAAGGAGTAAGCTCCAGGCCTCCTCCCCAAAAAAAAAAGGGGGAGAGACTCGTGCCCAGCAGTGGGACGTAATATATAATGGGTTGCCATTATTATTCCACTTATTTATTTTTTTAACTCATTAAATATTTTTTTACATTTACAAAAATTAAAAAATAGTGTGCCGCCGACAGCGGGAGCAGGGTCCAAGCTGCCGATTTTTAGGGACACAGATACAGGAACCTCCTCACTATGCGTGCCGTGCCGAGGAGTACTGCTTGCTTGATCCATCCACCTAGCGAGAGCCTCTTGAGATGTTGGTCGAGGTTCTTCGCTATCAGCCCGTTCACCGATACGACTATCGGCACAATGATGGCCGAATCCACATCCCACATGGTGACAACCTCGTGAGCCAGATCAAGAGCCATTATTATTATTATTATAAGGATTATTACTCTTATATATATGGGACTTATCGGCTTTAATTTTTTTTAATGGTTTTTAAAAATAAAACAGTAAATACGCGTGCCGTGCTGCAGTTTTTACATCTAGCCCAGAACAATGTTTGTTATTGTAGGAAATGATATAGTATATCATCAAATATCATGTAGTTTTTAGACCTATTTTAAAAAAAATAAAATAAGAGTTTTATAATTTTTTTTTTTTAATAAATGTTTATTTACATTTTAACTGTTTGATCACTTTAATTGATAAACTATGATGTCGGCTAGTCAATATACAAAAAAGAATGAAGTAAGATGTAAAAACTTAGGAAATATCGTAAAAAACTGCAGCACGTCACGCGTATTTACTTAAAAAAATTACAAACTTGTTTTAAAAAAACCGGACAAGTGCGAGTTCGACTCGCGTGGTGAGGGTTCCGTAATTTAAATAAATATTTTCGAAAATATTACGGATTTCAAATGCAGGGACATAGCGGTTACGGTGGTACCGGCAAGGGGGGGTATATTATTAAGAATTTTCGATTTAATTTGAATACTCAAACTTCTTATAGATTTTCCAGTAATCTTTAGGCAAAGACCTATTTTCCACATTTTTTTCAAAATGTTAAGTTCAGTAGTTTCGGAAATAGGGGAGGGGAATGGTCAATTTTCGTCGTTTTTCTTAAATAACTTCAAATTTGTTTATGTAAAAATTATAAAAAAAATATATCTGAGATGCTGACAACAACTTCTTTCATTTGATATGTCACACGACACAGTTGACGATTTTTTTTTTAATTTTCTGATTTACCTCCCGAAAGTCCCCCCTGTTTAAAATTTATTATTTTACTTGACGTGTTCATCTTTGGGTCACCAATTTATATATATTCATCAAATTTCAACTCAATCGGTCGAGTAGTTTCGGAGAAAATTGGCTGTGACAGACGGACAGACAGACAGACAGACAGACAGACGCACGAGTGATCCTATAAGGGTTCCTTTTTTCCTTTTAAGGTACGGAACCCTAAAAACCAAACCCGCTAAGTCCCATATATATAAGAGTTATTAATTATCCCTGGGACACATTGTATAATCTATATCTATACTTATAATAAAACTGTAAAAGTGTAAATTCTGTACATTGAAAATATTAAAAAAATAAATACCAGGGGATGTAACTACATCGATACCGAACACAAATATGTGATTAGATTTTTTTTTGTCTGTCTGTCTGTCTGTCTGTCTGTCTGTCTGTCTGTCAGTCTGTCTGTCTGTTTGTTCAAGCATCACACACTACCGGTCCGATTACGATGAAACTTGGTATACTTATACTTTAACCTTTGGCGCACAACACTGGGTACTTTTTATACCGGAAAAAATGGCTGTTTGTCTGTGTGTTTGTGTGTGCTTATATCAGAAACAGCTTATTCGATTTGCAATTTTTCAAATTCGGTTCAGAAATAAAAAAGTTACGACAGTTTAAAAAAAATATATATCGAATATTTTTAAACTATTCTGTATCTTTATTCTGTATTTTTTAGGGTTCCGTATCTAAAAGGTAAAAACGGACTCTATTACTAATCCTCCACTGTCTGCCTGTCTGTCCATACTTCCGTCTGTCTATCACCAGGCTGTATCTCATAAACAGTGATAGCTAGAAAGCTAAAATTTTCACAAATTACGTATTTTTGTTACCACTATAACGACAAAATTCAATACTAAAAATAAGTAAATGAAAATATCAAGAGGTCCAAGGGGGCATACAATAAACGTGTTTTATTTCGTATATTTTTTTGCTCGTTATCAATAACGGTAGCAAGTAGACGCTTGAAATTTTCACAGAATTTTCAGGACTTAGGTAAATTGTATATTATCTTACAACAAACGTAATTTTTATGCCATTTTTTTACGGAACCCGTGCACGAGTTCGACTCGCACTTGGTCGTTTTTTTCTCTGTTAGTAACAATAAGCATACCGCATAGCAGCGTCCCGGCATAAAACAATCCTCGCTATGATCACCATTCAGGATGCCAAGCGTGGCAATTATGGCGTATTCTTTCCTTATGACGCACAACACTTTTAGGAGCATCTTCGGGAAAGGCTTTGTCCAGCGGAGATGGATGGACGTCTTCCGGATGTAACTATGATGGTGGTGGTGGCGTTAGTGGTGTTGGTGACATTGGAGGTGTTGGAAGTGGTGGTGGTGGTAGCGTTGGTGTCGTTGGTGGCATAGGTGTTGTTGGTGACTCTGGTGGTGGTGTTGGTGGCGTTAGTGGTGCTGGCTGTGGTTGTAAGTGGCGATTGGACCAATGGCGTTGGTGACGTTGGAGGTGTTGTTGGTAGTTTTGGAGGCGTTAGTGGCATTGGTTGTGGTGGTGGTGGTGGTGGTTTTGGTGGCGTTTGTGTCATTGGTGGCGTGGTGTTTGGTGATGATGATGACGTTGATGGCGTTGGTGGCGATTGTAGTGGTGGCGGTGGTGGAGGTGGTAGTAATGAAACTGGTGGTGGTGATGAGGATGGTGGTGGTGGTGTTGGTGGCATTAGTGGGTAAAAATGCACAACGTTAATATGCCATTTTTCTCTTCTGCCGGCTCTTACGGAGTGCCTATATTATGCATAGATCTATATTTTGTCTTTCATTCTCTGTTTGAAGCGCTAATTGACTGAAACTTTACAAAAGTTTATAATAATTATCTATAAGAAAAATGTGCATAGAAGTTTAAAATGCCTTTTCGAAAATATGATTCAGCATAGGATGGATGCGCGTTCAAACACATAAATAGCAACATTTCGCAATCCTAACAGCCCGTGTGCTTTTATCCCCGATGGCCATACGTCTAATATCGTATACAGAGAAGCATTACTGCAAAGTAGATTTTTTTAGCTACCCGAAAGTGTTTATGATCCAAAACTAATCAAAATGTATATCCAAAAGCGCTGCCCAAAGTCCCAAAGTCATTATTCCACGCAAACAAAGTTGCGGGCACAGCTAGTTCTCAACTAAAAATAAAGGATCGAAATCTAAAAAATCTGGTTTACTGAAAAAAAAAAAGCGTACTTAGAATAGAACTGATAAATTCATTGCACATCAAACAACGCCTTAAGACCTCAAACTGGACGTCAGCGATCAGCGGCGCACCGGCGATGGCGCCGCTGCCATTCCACTTCAATTAATATCTATATTGACAAATCTATGACATACTAATATCATAAAAAAATCAATATAAATAAGGCAGTGTAACTACTTTTGAAGCTGTTGAATTCGGATTCGAATTCAAAGACGAAAACGCAGAATAGAATTTTAGATGGTAGAAATACATTTTAATCTCTACATTAAATGTAGGAACGAAATAAATAAAGGCCTGTGTTAAGAAATTCATAGATAAGTCAACATTACTTTGTACCACGTTCCCGTAGGCACAAAGCAAAATATAAGTAGGAAATTATTATGCTGTTACCGAGTCCAGTGCAGAAAGCTTCCCCGTAAATGTTGAATGCTATTGAAAGGTCGGCTAAAGTATTTAATTACTCTCGGTCAAGTCGTTTGCATCGTTACTGTTCGTTTAGCTACATTTGCCGTGTAATTTGGACCCTTGGAATCTCGGTCCGGAATTCGGCAGTTTCATAAATGAGCGTCTTAAATATAAAACAGAACAAAAGACTATCTTTAAAAAAAACCTTGTTTCCACACCTTCGTCACACATCCTTTACTTGCTCATGGTAGAATATTGGTGATATAACATAATTTTATAAGATGAGTGGATAACATCAAAATGGTATATATATTGTGAATTCAAGGATAATAAATAGAATTGAATGTAACAAGCTACTGTACCAGGGTTCGAAATATGTCGTTGTATCAACAACGCCGAGTAAAATTGTGTTTGTGTTTACGAAGCCCGAGATTGATGCAAATCTCAGGAGTTGACGAAAATAACTGATTCACACATTTCTTCTCGTTCAAAGGCATTTGAGGTAGGAATTATTGCAATATTAACGTATTTAATTACTCTCGATCTAGTTTACATCGTTAAAGGGCTGTTCGTTTGTTGGTACTTGTTGTGTAATTCGGCAGTTTCATAAATAGCGCCTAAATATAAAAACCGGTCATGTGCGCGTCGGACCACGTGCAGTGTAGGGTTCCGTAGTTTTAGATTTGAATAATGTAATTAAAAAAATAAATACTTAAATATTTTCTATGGTGTTGTTAGAAATATTCGAGTAAAATACATTTGGTCGACTATTACTCGCAAACATGTAAAGCCAACTTTAGTGTGATAGTTTTCCTTTTAATTTCGTTTTATGTATGCTGTATGTTAGAAATTTAAATGTTACGGTAATCCGTAATATTTAAATTTCTAACAACAACCGTTTACTTGGTAGAGGGGACACATGACTCCATCGAAAATTGGCACTTTAAAGCTTTATAAGTCAAAAACCGTTAACTAAATCGAAAAATTATATTTGTACACCCCTAACATTTTTGAAAGACCTATCCAATGATATCCCACACTACATAAAAAACGAAAAATTAAAAAAAATCCGCGCGTTACATTAAAAATATGTCATGTTTTTATTTTACCACTTTTTCGGCGTAGTAAAGATGTATACTTGTGCTAAATTTCAAGTCTCTAGTACCAATAGCGCGGACGGACAGACAGACGGACATGGCGAAACTATAAGGGTTCCTTGTTTACTACGGAACCTTAAAAGTAGAACGAAATTGCATTGTATTTTTTTATCATATTCCTTTTACAATGCAAATATTGTTCTACTCATTTATCGATTGTAGAGATTAGACGTGTTAATATACCATCATATCATTAGTGTAAGCCAGAGAATCCAAGGGTAATAAATAGAATTGAATAAAAAGACAAGGGTTGACTGGCAGAAAATGCCTAGTGGCATTAAATCCGCCTTTATGTATATATCTTTGTGCATAAAAAGAATAAATAAATAAAAAAGAGCTGCTTTATCAGGGTTTCAGTGTATACGACGAATGTAATTATGTTTGCAGAGTCCGAGATAGATGTAATCTCTGGTAGTGTAATATATAAAAGTAAAACGAAAGAGTAAAATTGAAGAGATTTAATATTTTGAAAGATATCATATTATGAGTCCACGCCGAAGAATGCAAGAGTAATAAATAGAATTGAATAAAAGGAGCTTCTGTACCAAGGTTCACAATTTTTCAGTGTAAACGATGAGAAATGTGTTTGCTGAGTCCGGGATAGATGAAAATCTCTGGCAGTGACGAAAATGCATGCGATTTCTCCTCGTTGCATGACTACATTTGAGTTGGACATTAATTAAAGATATTGATACAGTATTTCATGCGAAGAGCTAACCCGTAAATATTGTAGGTATGCGTAAATTCTCTCACATGGGTAAAGTAACCAGGTCGCGTGTGGCAACGAATCTGTATTTTGACCTTTGGTTTTTGTGTAGGTATGGGCTGCAGTTGTTTCTCTTTTAACATCTATCTGTACTACACGCTTCTATAACACCATTTTTACATAAAAAACATAATAAAAATAATCTGTAAAGGTTGCTTGTTATTGATCACCCAAAGTGTTTAATTACTTTAAGCCAAGTCGTTTGCATCATTACTCTCGACCAAGTTAATTGCATCGACCCTGCTCATTTGCCTTTATATACTTCAGTTATATGCCGTGTAATTTACACGTCGCGAATCTGGATTCGGCAGTTTCATCAATAAATTACGTAAATTTATATAAAACTTGAATGAAAGTTCATTTTTAAATAATGCAGTTTACTGGTTTCGTTCAATGATTGTAGCGCTACGGCGTAGAGGCAGTTAGTCTAGCAACGACGACGGTTTGAACCAAGGATCACGGATTTGATCACCATACCTTTTTTTTTTAGGTCCGGTCGGTCTTATGCACGCGGCACGTTTCGAGACGGCACTAGTCTACTTCAGCGGGTAATCGGCGCTCCAGCCTAAAATCTCCGTACCGGCTATTTTTTGGGATTCAGAATTCTCTTTGGATCTAAAGATAGCAAAAGATAAATATTACCAATTTTTCAAATAATGAGAGTTAAATGGTTTTTCATCGATAGGAACGATATAGAATAAAATAGATATAAGTGCAATTTTAGTGATTGTTTTCCAGTGGCAGCACGATTTAGCTTCAATAGTAGGTAAGTATTATCGAAACATACCTAAGAGTTAAAATTTAGAAAAGTATAATAAGTTTTGGTTTTCAAACAATTTAAAAATGACCATCAACTCGAAAACGTGGGAATTGATAGTCCTTAGTATATTAAAGTAATCCTTGTACTACTTGAAGTAGGCTTTATCGGCAGCGCACGGTGGTTTGCGGTCTATGCGAATAAAGCGAAAAAACAGTGAATATTCCATTGACGTATATGTACCTACTAAACTCCAGGACAGCACACTCTCCTTGGTAGCATGGTTCCAGTTTCCGGAAGTCAATTTACCACACTTTTCACAGTAACATGATAGATGACGTAGAAATATCTCAAATAAATATCAGTCAAATAAATTCAAAACCTGAATCGGCTCTTTCCAGTGTATAATCTATAGGTATATTTAATCTCGGTGGTAATCTCATATTTTTAAAGCATATTAAGCTTACTTGCATTGTGACACTGCGTTAGTAATAAAAAAGTATATTATAGATCGATTACACTAGCAAGAATTTTTTTTTTCCTGCGGGTAAACAACTACTATAATTTCTCCGTATATAGATATCTATCTGGCCTAACAAGAGCGGCCTGCTCAGCGTCTGATGCTGTAACTCAGATAAACTGATTGTCTTCATTATAGTACCCAGCAGGAAAGTAACAAGCCAACAGGCACACATGCATATCAGTTTACGCTCGTACTCAAAACAAATTTCCTATAAACTCAGTTAGCCTGAACTAACGTAGTTACAAAATAGAACTTTGTTTATAAATTATAGATGATGTTGTTGCATTACACCCGTGTTGTAGTTGGCATACTGAACAAGACGAATTGCTTCTGTTCATCATTGACTCTACATTGTACATACAAAATAATATATTGTCTTTTGATTATGATAAGAAATAGGTACAATTTTTTGTCATTAAAGTGATAGACAAGTATACAGTTCACATTGATGGTAAATCATTTCAAAAACGACTGCTCCACTTTGGCCTATGCTTAGATTATTTATTTCTATCTTACTACTTTCAAAATCATATTGATAATCTACTTTGATAGCTGTGTAAATAAAAATCCGAGTTCTTATAACGATCGGCTTCGGCGAAAGCTTCGGTTGGACTGTCGGACACTAACCGTTAAGCAGCTGTGCTGCCGACGCAACGTACCCCTTGCCCATTCATCTCCTCACCACAGCAGCGAATAGCGGGCAGACCCACGCCAAACGCAACTCCCTCGCTGTGTTCCTCTTCTCTTTGCCGATGTAAGACCAGGAAGCTCAGTAGCCAATGATCACTGGCTTGAGCGGACTGAGTCCTCTTGCCGCGACACGGCACAAAACTCCTTTATCACGCCTTTATCTTAGTCTGCCTCAGTTAAATAACTGGTATGAGGACTGGTATACATATGTATTAAAGATAAAAACACGAACAATTTACCTCAACATACAATAAGACAGTAACAATCGAGTGTCTGCACATTAAATATTTTTTTCAAAAAATTGATAGGAGGTGATTTAAAATAAGTAACAGAAACTAAAAAATCAATTTTTGAAATTTTTGCCTATTTGTCTGTCTGATACGTTATATTAACTTCAAATCTACTCAAGGGATTTGAAAGCGGTTTTGACAGGTGGATTACATATAAATAGACTCAAGTCAAAACTTCTTGTTTCGTCAAAATCGTTAAAAGAAAACGAAGTTATGATCAAAATATTTATACTTCAAGCTCTGCATCAAACTTTTAAACAGAGTTGAATGCGGTTTACATTGGCGTGTGGCGTTTGTGGCGTTGCTGGTGGTGGTGGCGTTGGTGGTGTTAGTGACGTTGATGACGTTTGTTGCTTTGGTGGGATTTGTGGCGTTGGTGGCGTTGGTTCCTCATCTTTATTTTACATGATCATAGGTAAGGTTTCGTTTCACCTTCATGTGTATGAAGGTGAAAAGATAGGCACTAATAAAATAAAATCATTACCTGCAACCAAAATAAACTAATATATGATAATAAATTATAGCAGAGGTACAAAAGTACACGTTTAAGGTACACAAACAAGTGTAACAACTTTTTTGAATAATTTACATCAATATGTCTGTGACAGTGTCAAATATAGTAGGGAGAATATGGAAATGTTGAATGGAGTAAGTTTATGTCCCTAAGGAACATGTGAATAGTTTTATCCCGAATTCATGAAGAGTGATAAATAATACAAATTTTATCTAGCATATTCAAATAAGTATTAAATGGATACCTACTAGGGATCGCCTGGTGAATTAGAACGTCAGAGTTTAATTTATTTCTACGGATTTATCTCGCGTATATTAAACTAAAATGATTTTTAAAATCAACCCGAAGTTTCGGTCGCTTTTCAGCTTCCGTGGTCCCGGGCAAACTGAGGTGACATTTGTGTGACAGAAATTTGAAGAAATTATATGTTAACACAATAATTACATATGGTAAGGACTTCGGTAGCTTAGTGGTAAAGCGGCTAGACTGGTTATCCTGAGGTCGCAGGTTCAATTCCTGCCCGAAGTCAAATTTTTCTTTCCGTTTTTTCTTTAATTTCTTAAGTCCACTCTCATGTGTTATTGTGAAAAATAAATAGTACAATAATTGATAACTAACTAACTTAATAAATGCTAACGTTTCGCTTGCACGTTAAAAATTGCAGTTGCACTTTTCATCGTAATCATAAAAACTAATTTCACCGCTCTCACCGATCAATATTTACATATTCGATAAATAACAGAAATAACAGAACATGCTATAGTTATAGCACGCAATAACGCTATGAAAATAAATTGGATTTCAAATAACAATATTTTATGCTAACTTCCTCTTGTTTGCTTCATTAGTGCAATCTTTCTTGTCTACGTTCAATAGCATTAATGTTGTCGACAGGCGTGGTAATCTAATTTTGTAGGATACATCCAGAATACTCGAGGAATAAATAAAGCATACAAAAAGCGTTGGATGGCAACTAGCGGTTGCTTTGAGATGAATGTTAGAATCACACTCTCGCTCGTTACGTTGAATGGCCCCGTAATTGTAACTCTTTCATCATCCCCTCATGTTACTCAAACAGCCATCTTAAATAATGTTTTTCTTGGATGTATGTGCTTGATTTGCTTTGGTGATTTCTTTTTTATGTAATGGAAGTGGCAAACAAGCATACAGTTCACATTAATGTTACAAGTGATGACTGCAGCCATAGATATTATTCATCTAATATCTTTGACTGCAGCCTATAGACACCTACACACGCACGCAGATGCGTCACCACTCCTGAGGCCGAAGGTGTTATGCCTCTGTGTCGGAAATTACAGGGCCGTACAAGCGGTGAATGGAATGTCTGTTTTTCTATCGTATATTAATATCTCTACACTATCAGCATCGAAATTTGTAAGCGTCATTTTCGAGTTGTAAGATCAAATTAGTACTTCTACGTTTTCAGTTTAAAAATCGTTTACTAACACACTACCATTTACTTTTTTGCCAATTCCGTTTGAAAATGGATCACCAAAAGAAATCTAATTTGTTTGCAGTAGTAAAAACTCGTATAAATTAGATATCCTTGGCAAAAAATTGGTATTTTCACTGATAGATCAATAGTGACGTACCTATTACAAATGCATTTCTGATGGATGGTTTTTTACACCTACATACATAATTAAATATCTGAAACGCTATCTCACTGAGGTGTAAATGTCGATCGATCTGCATTAACATTAGTATGAAATACCTAAATCTTTCAGTTATCTTATCAATAGGCATGTAGGTGTGAATGATGAAGCATAAAAGAGGTTTTCTAATGACAGATTTAAATATGTACACCTACTCATAGGTAGGTACAACACTAATCGTTGACTCAAATAGCTTTAACTGGGTACTTAACTTTACCAAATACCTAAATGAGTAAATTGGTAATGAAGAATCTTGCACATACAGTAGTTTCAACATAATAATATAGGTAAGTAAGTATGTAAGTCTATTAAGAGGGCAAAGCTTTGCCAAAAGCTATTGCAGTTTCCGACCGTCTAATAGCTTTAGTTTCAAAGTAACTGTACTAGAATATTGATTTTAATTAGATTTTTTCTAATTAAAATCAACCGGTCAAGTGCGTGTCAGACCACGCGCAGTGTAGGCTTCCGTAGCTTTTAGGTTGAATAATGTAATGAAAAAAAAAATGTTTTCTATGGAGTAGTTATTCAAAATTTTGGAGTAAAATACATTTGGTCTACTATTACTCGCAACTTGTAAAGCCAACTTAAGTGTGATAGTTTTCCTTTTAATTTCGTTATATGTAGCTACCATTGCCGTAACGTTTGAATTCCTAACAACAATCCTCAAGTACTGACTCTACTGTTCTACTCACAAATCATTTCGTCCATTGCTGAATACTGCATCATATCTTCAGTGACTTTAAACCTGTTTTTTTAGAAATACAAACAAAGAAATACCTGTGGAAACATCATTTTGTAATATGTAGATAATGATAGTGTGATTTGTCACCTATGTAGAATTGGCGGACGCATCAGAAGAGGAGAGTAATCTGTTTTACCCTAAATGATGAAAAATTATCTTCGCATACTCCTAAGATTTTTTTTTCTTTATGTAATGGAAGTGGCAAACAAGCATGCAGTTCATGTTAAGTGATGACTGCAGCGTATAGACACCACACGAAGACCAAGGTCAAAATGCAGATGCGCCACTCCTGAGGCCTAAGGTGTTATGCCTCTGTGCCGGAAATTACAGGGCCGTACATTACCACCTGACCGGAACACGATAGTGCTGAACACTACCATTTAGCGGCAAGTAAATTAGGTAATGCGGTGGTGCCTACGCCCGCGAGCTCCGTCACTGGAGCTCTACCACCAGTAGATATTACATGTAATACAACAATACACTTCAAATTGTATATATGCAGTCACCAGCATTTCTATATTACGAGTCAAATTGTGTGAACTTGTTCCGTAACTTATATTCAGAATACTGAAGTTTTCATCAGCATGCATAATACAAGGAGCTAGACAAGATTACACATGAGATTGCAAAAGCAAAACAATAGTCGCGTTCAGGATAGCGACTACGAAGCAGTTTTTGTATGGCGAACCCCGTCAGACGCGTAGTGTCCGAGAAGAAAAATGTGGGGAGGGACGGGGGCTCAGAATAGGCCGGGGTCGACGACCCCTTAGGCGTCGTCTGTACCGCCTTCGAATAACTTGCGTCACTTAAACAGGATATACGATAACTACCGAATCTTCAACTGAAAATACTGCGCATCTGAAAAAATACGTGGTTAATAGATTTATGCGGAAATGATGTGTAAAATTAATCACTGTCTTTTTAAAAACAAGATCCTGCACTTTTTTAATTTAGTTAAAAACAACAGTAACAGTCCAGAAATCTTGGCTTAATACTACCTAAAAGACATACCTAACAAGTATCAACCGAATTGAGAATCTTCTCCTGTTTGAAATTAGTTAAAAATTAAAGAGGTGTACTTTGCAGACCAAAAGAGGTGTACTGTATACAGACCTATAAGTATGTAGGTAAAACCATAAATGTAGAACTTTGCCTACCAAGTTTTATACAAATTCAAAAAGTAAATAGCTCAACTGACGGTGCACGAAAAATGATTAATAACATCGAGCAAACGAGGAAGTAGCAGGAAATAACATGTTGCACAACAAATATAAAAATATCATCGACGGGAAATCTAGCACACCATGCGTTTCAATGTTGTTTCCAAATCAATAATATCGCTCCAAATCCTATCATGTTATGTTTCATTGTTAAATTACTGAATATTTTGGTATGTTTTAATCAAATTGTTGTTAAAACAAAGCAAGTATTTATATAGCACATACTAAAATAGGTCACCTATATGTCATTGTATTGATTCCCACAATAGTGTATTGTTGTATAATTAATGCATGTTTTTGAACTTGTGTTTTGCGGATATTTTTTTTTATTCAATCTCCATATCGTGTAAGTTATCATTGGATAGGTCTTTCAAAAACATTATTGATGTCCCAACATCATTTATCGGTTTAGTAAACTGTTCGTGACTTATTAAGCTTTAAAGTGCAAATTTTCGATAGAGTCAAGTGTCCCCCCGCCCCCTACCAACTGAACGGTTGTTGTTAGAAATTCAAACGTTACGGCAATAGTAGCTACATATAACGAAATTAAAAGGAAAACTATCACATTTAAGTTGGCCTTGCAATTTTGCGACTAATAGTCGACCAAACGTATTTAACTCGAAAATTTCGAACAACTCCATAAAAAATATCTATTTTTTTTATTACATCTCTTACTCTGTAACTACGGAACCCTACACTGTTCGTGGACTGGCACGCACTTGACCGGTTTTTTTTTAAATGCAGAACTCTTAATGTGACACCAGATGTTTAATTTATTCCAAAATTGAATAAAAATTGATTTCACTTAAAATATTATAATAAGTATATAACGACTCTAATCAGGACTTGACTCTAATTTTGCCAGAAACTTGGCGTTTGTTTCAAGCAGTTTCAGAACCTCTCCACCGTAGTAAAGTTTGACAGCTGTCAAGAACGTCATGTTACGTTGAACAGATTAAGAAGCCCTATCGCCTTGACAAACAGTCCAACAATGAACTGACTGACATCTGTGCAATCAACGGACGACTGATAATAAAATCCGATAAGTTAGACGACGACAGCGATCTCGGGTGAAACTTCTGGATCTTTGCCTTTCATATCATTAATGTCACTCAAGCGTTCATTTAATGTTGACGAATGAGGTACAAAATATTACTTTATAGAGATAATACAGCAAACTCGATACCATTAATAACGAGTTAACCAGGAAAATTAGTCGAGTGTTTCTATATGTCTACAGCTAGCTGTTAACCGTTTTTAATGTTAATACGTAACTTCACGCCTGTAATCCCGAAAGGGTAGGCAGAGGTGTTTGCATGTATGCTTGAATGCATGCATTTACCCACTTGAATGCATTATTTACCCACGATTCGCCGGTTACGTTTTTGGCCCATGTAACAGGTGGCGAGCCTGTTGCCATCTCCGGGCACATTACCAAACTCCGAGGTACCTACTGAGGAACCAGAGAATTGAAAAATCCCAATAGAACCAGAGATAAAGGATTTTAAACCGTTATCTTTGATAGCCCCCGACCCGGGAATCGAACCCAGGACCTCCAGCGTAGTAGTAGTGGCCTGCTACCACTGGGCTACTGGCAGTAAGTAGTAATTAATATTAAGAATTATTTAATTTTTTTGGACGAGATTCATAGACCGCAGACTTTACTTTAACTTGGATACTTATTTTGTTAAACGCTTATTTTGTTCCACAGACGTGTCAAAACTCACTTTACATTAGAAAGTACATTTTTACTAAGTAAAGAATAAGTAGGATAAAGTAAAATAGAGCTTAACTCTTCTGTGAAACAAAATAAACACTTTCAGTGTCCACTCCAGACTAAAGTTAAGTCGTAATGGGGCGTGTGAATCTCGCTCTTATTACTATTGATAAACATATTAATTAATTGTGAACAATTAAAGCTTAAGCGCGCATGGCCCCGCGGCTGGTGTAGATCGGAAGCGATTTCGCATTTCCGTGCTTCGGAGGGCACGTTAAGTCGTCGGTCCCGGTTGCTATCGATAGATAGCGGTCGTTAAACCTTGTCGGAGGCCTTATGGGCGGTTTGAAAAATATCCGACAACGGGTTGGAAACTAACCCTTATCTCCACCAACCCGCATTGGAGCAGGGTGGTGGAGTAAGCTCCAGGCATAGAGCAACACGGGCCACCGGCCGTCGCGGCGGACCGGAGGGGAGTAGCCCTAGCGTCTATTACCGATGCAAAACAGTCTGTCATTTTTTTGTGGGGGGAAATACGTGTGACACACACTCATACTACAAAAATTGTCTATTACTACGAAACTCACACCTTGACTTTAACAAAGACATAAACGATTTCACGCACACATTTAAACATCTAGGCGACAAAGTATTGGTTCAATTGGGCTTGTACTTTGACAGAGGGGAAAGCCGTCATATGGCTACTCCCCTCTATTCTGGCGCGGCCTGTGGCCCATGTTGCTCTATGGCTCCAGGCCTCCTCCCAAGAAGGGGAGATACTCGTGCGCAGCAGTGGGACTACATAAGTGTAAAAGGTTGCCATAATTAATTATTAAAGCTTACGTTAATTCACTGAGATATAATAACGAATAATATCTGTTCACGTGATGACATAAGTACCTAAGATACTGAAGAACGAAAGGCATTATCAATTTTCCATGTAAAAAAGATAACACACACGGGCCTATAGTTTACATTGATGGTAAGTGATTCATCACTTCAGTCGATAGACGTCCACTGCTGGACAAAATCCTTCCCCAAAGATGCTCAGAACAGTCGTGCGTCACTAGAAGAGAATATGCCATGATCGTTCGTTTGGCGTGCGGATTGGCGATCGTAGTTTTTTTATCGCTGCTTCCCACCCCGCGTTATTGTACTTATTTACTGTCGCCTTTAAAATAGGTTCACTGCCATTGCTCGGTCGACTGGTAAATTATTACTACATGTCATCGACAGAAATCGTGGAAAGTTCGTTGAATCTGTTTCTGAGACCTAAGCTTTTATGCCCAAAGATGCCTACAAATAAGACAAACGATAAAGGAATGTGCATTGTCAACACTAACATCACCAAACACTAGTAAGCTACAAGTAAATTAGGAAATACAGTGACCTCTTTGAGCTCGTCTGTTGCAGCTCTACCGGAAACTCTTCGATTCATTTTGTTTACTTGAAGTAACTTTTTTATATGTAGTGCAAAGTGGCAAACAAGCATGCAGTTCACATTGATGTTAAGTGATGACTGCAACCTATAGACACTAACACAAAGACCATAGGTCAAAATGCAAATGCGTTACCACTTCTGAGGCCTAAGGTGTTATGCTTCTGTGCCGGAAATTATTCTGGCTTTACATTACCTGACCAGAACAGTGCTGAACACTACCATTTAGCGGCAAGTATATTCTGTAATGCGGTGGTGCCTACGCCCGCGAGCTCCGTCACTGAACTTTACCACCAGTAAATCAGTAACATCATCCAACCCAAACATATCCCATAGTTGCTCTCTCAATCTAATGGGCACATGGAGAAAGTAAATCTAGGCACAAACTTGAAAACTCAGAAGCAATGACATAAAGAGACAAGGAAATAAATAAAAAGACTGAACTCAATCATGTGATGTATGTGGGAAAGGAGTGCGTAGTGTATTGTTCCATAACAGCGTACGTAACGTATGTGTACGTTGACTGGTATTAAAAAAGTTGCATGCTCTGAACAAAGAGTCAATCATGTGTCGCTGTGCAAACACAAAGACACAAAGATTCATGATTGAAAAACATCAAAATAATATTCCCGTGGAAGTTACGTAAATTTGTAAAAAGATACGTTATAGGTTACATACCTCAACAACGTTAAACAACGTTTTATATCAGTTTAAAAAAAAAAACAATAGTATTAAGGGATACGAAATTAAATTTATAATTGCAATTATTCACTTGGAATTACTTATGATTGTTCAAATACCTCATGTTATAAAAAAGAATCAAAGAAATTGGTCAGAACCTGAGAACTACCATTAAGTCGCAGATTATGTGGCCTGGTGTCTGTCTATGCTATACTTACTATCAAACTCTAATTGTACATGGAATGTAAAAAATGAGTAGGTAAATGTAATTATTTAATTTAATACCTTTTACTGGTGGTAGTGCTCCAGTGACGGGCCTCGCGGTCGTAGTCACCACGGCATTACCTAATATACTTTCCGCTAGATGGTAGTGTTCAGTTCAGTTCACTATCGTGTTCCGGTCAGGTGGTAATGTACGGCCCTGTAATTTCCGTCACAGAGGCATAACACCTTAGGCCTAAGGAATGGTAACGCATCTGCATTTTGACCTTGGTCTTGGTGTGGTTGGCTATAGGCTGCAGCCATCACTTAACATCAATGTGAACTGCATGCTTGTTTACCACTTCTATAAAACAAGCATCTTCTGTGATCCATTCCTCGTGACGAGAATCTTGTGAAGGTTGAGAAGGACAACGAAGTAAAGTAACTTATTCTGGCCCACGAGGTTGTCAATATGTCATGTCATGTTCATTAGGCGATTACGGTTCCGAGCGTATTGGGAGGCTGGGTCAACAAGGGCCTGATGCAGTAGGCACTACTTCTCGACAGCGCACGCATAGTGAGGAGGTTCCTAAGCTCTGCCTTCCCGGTTTGACCGACAATTTGGTCCTTGCTCCCACTGCCGACACGGCACATTATTTAATCCGACTTCAAAATAGATAAGAGGTTCTATGTTCGACTGTATGTTATTTCCTGTTATGTTTGTCGGGCCCCGAATTACGCCCAATAAAGATGTTTGGCCCGACTTCTGAATATTCCAAACTAGATGACAAGGCAAACGTTGTTCTGCCATACAATAAACGTTAAAGCCAGTGGTGGATACATAATTATGTATGAATCAAAGTGGGGGTGTGTATAAATATGCCCCGTGTGAAGAGTAGTTTAATACGAATTCCATTTATTATAAAATAGACAACAGCAAATTAATTGTACACATTCTGAGTGTAATTTATGTCACAGAATGTACCCAGATAAACAATTGACCAGATTAAATATAATGTTTTAGCGTTTTTATAGCCATTACAAAAAAAAATATCTAGTGAACCCCACTCCCCATATATGTAAAGAATGATTATATAAGTCTGGCAGTAAATAAATGGGCAAAATAAAAATATTTAATTTTCTTTAGAAAATTTTCTAATAGTTAAAATGGTCAGTTATCTGTTTTATCAGTAAAAGTGTACGTACCTGTATAGTAGGTGTAGTAGGTGTATATCACAATTTCAAATTAAAAAATATTTATATTTTTATGCAAATGAAAAATGCCTTTGAATAGAGTGTTTAACACAATCTAACTTCCAACTTTCTTAATTACACTGTTCGAAGTCAATTGACGTCTGACCTAAATCTGCATTTGAATAAGGACTCGGCCTCACTGTTCCGACAAGTTAAGCACAATCGCAGCTCCATCTTAATAATTCCAATCTCGCAGTTTGAATGTAAACAGAGCTGCAGTGTAAGGATTAGAGTGGTGATTTGACAAAGTTTGCCCCTACTTGGCTCGGAGCGAGCGTATTGCCGCTGCCGCTGCCGACACTTGATATCATCGCTTTTCATCGCCACTTCGAGAATCTGGGACGAATTATTTCAATTATTAATTAAGTTATCTAAGTAAGAAGAAAAAATTGTTACTGACTAAGTGCTGCTACAAATGAATAGAAACGTTGATTTGCAATTTTGTTATCACATTTCTAACATCAATAAATGTCGTATTTGTTTTTTATTATCTGGCAAAATCGTCCTTACATAGTTTAACCTCTTTTTTAACTTTGTATCAAAGCTTACATGGAATGATAATATGTATGGGTCCAATAAAGTGGTGGGAACTGTACTAGGAGTTGTCGCGAAGTTATGGAGGCAGCACGAAGTCACTTTTTACTGTTATCGAATGCTTTATGATAAAAATCCTACTCTTACATTAAAAATCATGATGCCAGTCACGCCAGCCAACCCCAGACCTCTCCATTCGGGCGTCGAACATCCCCTACTCCGACGCCCAAACGTCCCGCACCAACCACTTACAACACCAGGCGTCCCAAGGCGCCCGGGTGGATCCAGGAGCACACAGTTCGCCCCAGGGGAGCGGAAGTGTCAGGGTCGAACTGACGCTCAACTCTGCGGTCCCGCCTCGTCCCAATCTGACGGCTGGGGATAGGGTGCAGGGCCAACGACATACCCATGCACCTCTTCCCCAGCCGTCTCCCCACCACAGCAACAAGTGGGGGACAGAGCCACGCCAAACGCCGCTCCCTCTCTGGGTTCCTCTTAGCTACGCCGGTGTGAGGACAACCACCGGATACTGAGTCCCCCCGCCACGATAGGGTGGAAACCCTCGGGGGGGGCTACCAGACCAACACCAACGCACAATTGGCATTGCATTGACACGAGTGTGGCGATACTGCCTGCTATGATGTAAAATCCGGCTGCAAGATCATATTATGATAGATTTATGCATCTATGCATAAATCTATAAATGAGGGAATATGGTTTGGCTAGGTTACCATTTTACTATAAAATATAATAATATTTGAGGAATAATAGGTGATAATAGTCTCTATAATGATGAGTGCTCTTCTGAACTGTATGGTGCCATCGTCTCTTTTTCTACATCGCGCTACCGGCCGAAGTGAGAAATTCCACTTACACAGACTGCGTGACAGTGCCTAACGGTGCGGTGTTCGTGTCCGTTTCTACCCCGAACGTTTATATGGAATGAGGTGTTCCCTCGGTGTTATAATATGAGGTAAAAATACGTAAGTACTTGATAGTGTTCTTTAGTTAGTTAAATTGACTAACTTTAATTACGATGTAATTATGTTTAGTTGTTAGTAATAACTTTACAAATAAAGCACTTTTATTAATTCTATACACGCTTCTTGTATCAAAATGATATAGCAGACAATCTCGAATAGCCAATAATGCATTCTGAATCCCGATCTATCTTATCCGACTCGTAAAACTTCAGAAGGGGCAAGATATAAAGGATCAACTGTGAGCAACTTTTTCAGACGAGATTTGCTATCCGGATCCAATTCGATGATTAGTTTATTCTTGGTAAGTCTATTAATATTGCATAATATATTTTAAGGCAATAACTTTCATAAAATATATGACTAAAGATAGACAAATAGGTTAGTAGTTAAGGAAGTACGATTAACTACTTCACATCGCCTCCGTGCTGCGTAGGAATGCTTCAAAAGCGTTTCGTACTCCCCAAATAGTAAAAACGAAAACCTATTACTAAGACTCCGCTGTCTGTCTGTCTGTCTGTGACCAGGCTGTACTCATGAACCGTCTTAATCTTAGATAAAGTACCTATAGATGTACCCAGCGTGTGGCCGCTCATGAGACAGCCATATGAAATCATGAGTGTTGCTAGTAAATAAAGTTTCCCAATTTTCTTCCTAATAATTTACTAAATCTCAGCAAGTTTTATGTTAAACATTCCTAAGCATTTTACTTTTATTCAGATTAGTTGAATTGTAACGAATTGATTGAATGATAAATTAAAACATGTGCATCTACCATTCAATTAATTCTATACATTTTGCTGAAAGATCAAGAACATATCGAGAAAATGTACATTTGAAATAGGTAACAAAGAATTAGCATTTATTATGCTGCGAGCTGTGAATAATCTAGGTTCTAGATTATTCACAGCTCGCACTCTAGAACATCATCTTTGGCCGCGATCTAATAAATAGTTGATCAGAACGATTGGTGTATCGGGTAAGGCATTCAATATTTGCGTGTAAGTAATAGTTAAATAAAACTAAGAGTTTCAGTGTAATTATCGCTTTATTATTCAAATTATAAATATCAAAACATAAATCATTATACAATTATAATGTTCAATTCAAACACTGTGAGAACAAAAACTTCTATGTCTACGAAATTAGGGAGAATATAAAAGTAAATTTATAGCAACACACAAAAATAAGTGTGTGGGATTTCGTTGAATGAAAATCAAGAATTTCATGAGAAATGTGCTTTAATTTGAATTGATAATCAAGAGTTATATGCTTCAACGTGTATTTTGTTCAATAGACATACATTATTTACTAATATCTGTTTACTTACGAATGAAAAGTGATGTCGTTTCTGTACGGTTTATACAGGCTAAAATACTGCAACCTCCTATTTTACTGCACACCTTATACACTTATCACTTAACTAATTGAGTCTTTTTCTCATAAATACCCAAAAACTTATTAATAATCGCCGATATACGTCGAAAACAATAAATAAATGCGTATACGATAGGTTATCTATTACAGCAATTGCGATGACAGATATTTGTTTGGCTAACTTTTACTGTCACTTACGAAGTTCGCCAAGCAAAAACCGGCACGCCGTAAGGGACAAGAGATACGATGCTCTATTTCAACTTTCTTATGTTCTTTGTATATAACTGTCTCACTTCTACAAAGCATATGGCGAACATGGCTACGTCTATAGGTACTTAGTCTACGGTCTTAATAGACATAAATAATTTGAATTTTCACAGATAATAAACTAAAAACAGTATAAAATAAATATTTATGAACGATTTTAACAAGTGAAAACTTCTTTAGCGGCGTTGTGCACTTTTTGTGATGGATAAAAAATTTAAACTCGCGTCAGGACACATGACTTCGTAAGACGGAGGGAGAGTAGAGTAGAAAATGTTTGCCTGCGCCTGCTGTTTCGTTAAGGCGGCACAGGGCGCTTCCGCGAATGTGCTCGTGACTGTTTGTGTTACATCGTGCTGCTTACGGGTCATAGCTCATTGGAGCCACCGGGCACCCGACCAGCGCTCGATCGCCTCGAGCGATCTGCGCTTATTATGTCAACTACGCTCCGTATCGCCTCGACCGCAAGCCGTCAACGCGCGGTCCACGCGCGGGCTTTTTCTATACATATAATAAAACAGTAAAAACCCGCGTGTCTGTACATTGTATATATTTACGAAAAACTAATTGGGGGCGATGTTAAAATAGTATTAGAACACTTTTCAATGATTTTTAATTTTATTGTCTGTCTGTTTGTCTGTTTGTCCCTTTGTCCAGGCTAATCTCCGAAGATACTGAACGGATTCGAATGAAACTTTTTGTGGTGTATAGATACTAAGCCTGGCCAACATTTAGGCTACTTTTTACTGCGGGAAAATCCCTCATTCCCACGGGTATCTCTACATTTAATAAGATCGTAGGAAAGTCAAAAATGTACATTGAATATTTTTTAAAAGAATACTTGGGACGTGATCTACAATAGAAATCGAAGCCAAAAATATAGTTTTCAGAGTTTTTGTCTCTATGTATGTCCGGGCTAAACTAAAAAAGTACCTACTAAATGGCGCCTGTTAGTAATATTCATGCAAAATTTGAAGAAACATTGTGCATTGTTTTATATTATTTCGCATTAACACATGCTTGTGAAATATATTTTATTTTAAAGAAAAATGGAAAGAAAAATTTGACTTCAGGCGAGACTCGAACTCGCGGCCTACTGGGAATCTAGTCCAGCCGCTCTTCCAATTGAGCTACTGAAGTCCTGCCCGATTTGTCAAATCTTTCCTTCACATTTATTTGCATTTATGGTTGCAGCAGCGCCATCTATTGCCAACTATGCTAGTTAGGCAACCGATATAATAGACTTTTCAGTTTATTGAATATCGTAAAGAAGTCGCTTTTACCCTTAATAATTGTTTTATATTATTTCGCATTTTAAAGAAAATAAAATAAAATATATTTCACAAGCATGTGTTAATGCGAAATAATATAAAACAATTATTAAGGGTAAAAGCGACTTCTTTACGATATTCAATAAACTGCAAAGTCTATTATATCGGTTGCCTAACTAACATAGTTGGTAATAGATGGCGCTGCTGCTACCATAAAGCAATGCAATAAATGTGAAGGAAAGATTTGACAAATCGGGCAGGACTTCAGTAGCTCAATTGGAAGAGCGGCTGGACTAGATTCCCTAGTAGGCCGCGAGTTCGAGTCTCGCCTGAAGTCAAATTTTTCTTTCCATTTTTCTTTAAAATAAAATATATTTCACAAGCATGTGTTAATGCGAAATAATATAAAACAATTATTAAGGGTAAAAGCGACTTCTTTACGATATTCAATAAACTGCAAAGTCTATTATATCGGTTGCCTAACTAGCATAGTTGGCAATAGATGGCGCTGCTGCTACCATAAAGCAATGCAATAAATGTGAAGGAAAGATTTGACAAATCGGGCAGGACTTTAGTAGCTCAATTGGAAAAGCGGCTGGACTAGATTCTCAGTAGGCCGCGAGTTCGAGTCTCGCCTGAAGTCAAATTTTTCTTTCCATTTTTCTTTAAAATAAAATAAACATTGTGCATGCATATTACTAACAGGTCCGGTCAACATATAAGCTAAATATTATCACGCCATCTCCTACGGGGGAAGAGCTGTAAATCTTTAAAATCGTAGGAAAGTCAAAACTGTACATTGTTTTTTTGTTTTAAAGAATATTTGGGGTGTGATTTACTATTGTTATCGAAGCCAAATATAGTGTTTGTTTTGTCTGTTGTTGTTTGTCTGTATGTATGTGCGAGCTAAACTCAAAAAATAATGGATCTTAATGGATTTACTTCTAATTTTGCATGAATATCCGAGAATTTTCAAGGACACCTCTCATTGGGTAAGGTTTATAGGTACCGTGCATCCAAATAATGGATAGCATACGAAAGCTATTTCCTGCGGTTGTTACTTCACACGGTCCGAGGCCCAACGTATTTCACTTTTCTGAGGATATTTGATGGCGTGGATTATCCCACTTACCGCGCAGCCTGCGTAGCACGTCACCTTCTCGACGGTTACCAAAACTGGGATTACACCCTCGCGGAGGCAAGCGTCAGTGACGGAGAAATATCGCCATCATCTGTCTGAAGATTTTCTACAAGCTTTGAGACACGTGCTACTGGAGACGAAGTCGAAGTAACTAATGATCGCATGCTGAACACCTGTATTAGTTCATTTCAAGATGTGGTAATTTCCACCACCGATTGAACTATCGAATATGGGTTACCAGCTCCCCAAATCATCACCGCATCAAGACCGTAGAAATTGGGAGTATATCCAATGACCGAAATGACCATGTCGCTTTATTCTCTTTAGAGCAAAAACAAATTTATGATACCGTCCTCGAAAGCGTTGGGCAAAACCAGGGTAAAATGTTTTTCTCCTAGATTTTGGATGCTCCTGGTGGAACAGGAAAAACATTTGTTATCACTGGCATACTTGCAGAGGTCAGGAGGCAAGGCAAAATTGCTATTGCTGTAGCGTCGTAGGGAGTTCGTACTAACGCTGCGCTTGACCAACCATATGAGAGCTCGGCTCGACGACAATGCACGTGCTCAAGAATTTGCCGATGTCCTACTAAGTCTTTGCGGAAGCACTCTACCAGAAGAGAGAGGGTGGTGTTTTCAGAACCCTCGACAGAGATGTATCCAGGAGAGAAGAACTCATTCTTGGTGTCTACGGGGGGACTTTAGTCGTAAACCGCACCAGCAGAAAACGACGTTTTGCGTGTTTAAGCGGGCCATTTTGACGCCCAAAAATGATCAACCTGCAGCAATTAATAATAGGCAATGAAGTGGTCTATACCTCCATAAATACTGTCGTCAAGCAAAATGACGCCACACATTATCCCATGGCATTTCTGAACTTCCTGTGAGCAAGCGGACTTCCATCGCATACCATCAAGCTGAAGGTAGGTGTCCCGATTATGCTTCTTCGGAACTTATCTCCTCCGAAGTTGTATAACGGGACCCGGCATTGGCGAGGCAGTATTTATACCAGGCATTCAAAACATCGTTGAGTTGACATCTGTTGGATTCATCGGAGATGCAGTGGGACTTCTTATTATAAACGATAGATATTCTATATATTCACATCAACAAGTGTTTATCGGATTTGAAACTACATTTCACAACAGTGCCTAACAAGTCCTTTGACTAGCCTCTACATACAAAACTACACAACGCATGTTATTGAATAAAAATTCTGTGATATCTGTGAGTGAAAAAAAGGAATAGGTACGGAAGTATGTCAAACTACGCGAATCGGTTGCAAATAGTACAGAGGAATGAAGCGAGAGTTTAGCAAAAATTCTACAGAGTGCGAATTTCATGCTACACTGAAACCATAAGTTGATTTTAACATGTTTTAAACCAGACCCAGTATAAAATTTACGCGTGATGCATTGACGTTAAATTCAACAAGCTCGCTGCAGCAAGTTCTACTTGCATACGAAATAGTGCGCTAGTTAGGGTTGGCAAACGTTTTGTTTAAAATATTGAACCTAAAGCTAATGAAATTGATAGAAACAGGCGGTGAATGGTTTGAAAATATGTATGTAGTATAATTTTGCCTTACATTTTTCTTCTGTGTCTTACTCATCAACTATAAACAAACTGGCGGTGGCAATTTTATTATTACTAAAGGTATTACTAGTTAGTAGTAAAAGAAGTAAAGTAAAGGTTCGTACCCCGCCAGTCCAACTTAAAACGTGAAGCTTATTTGCAAGCTTTGTTTAGTTCCCACGTAGGTTCATAACAGGGGCAAATGGTGCATTGAGGCAATTCCGAAAAAGAGGATATTCCGGAAAATACAAATTATTACTAAACGACGCGTATATTTCTGGTGTGCATTTTGAAGCCATCTTATTCACCTCCCCCGCTTCAGTTACATTATGCAGTTTATGTAGGTTATACGGGTACAAAAAAAACTTTTCGTTGGGAAGAACTTTTTTTACAGTTAGTGCAGTTTCGGTACCCCCCCACCCCACCCCCCACGTGCTTTACTTTAGGAAATTGAAAAGTTATTTTATTGATTGTTTCTCCTTATGATAAATTATCATCCTTTTATTGTGAGTTATGACATGCTAGCTATCGTTTTAAGGTTTCATTCAGTATTAGCCCTCTGGTTAATTCCGACTTTAAATATGTATTAGTTTTTTTACGTTATTACAATAAATCAATAAAATACATATTCACGAACGCTTGTTGGGTGTTTTTTCCTTTCTTAAATGTTTAGAATATATGAATGCTATACGGGATGATTCCGATAGTCAAAGTGATGAAATTTGACTGCAGCATTACTGTAAAGTCTGCTTCAAACTACGTAAGTTGTAGGTAAATGCGTAACAAAGCCAGTTAAATTTTAGACAATACATTATGAGGATATTGGCTTATCTTATACAGACAGGCTGCAACATAGAAGCGAGTGTTAGGTACCTATTGGAACATTTGATGTTAATGTGAGCAACATTTGAAGTACGAGTATACACCTACTATTACACAACGTAGGCAACGTATCGATTTTGGATTTAGTTTACGTTTTGAAAACGTAACTTCACGCCTGTAATCCCCGAAGGGGTAGGAGAGGCTAGGCAGAGGTAAATGCATGCATTCAAGCATACATGCAAACACCCATGATTCGCCGGTTACGTTTTTGACCCATGTAACAGGTGGCGATATTGCCTGTTGCCATCTCCGGGCACATTACCAAACTCCAAGGTACCTACTGGGAAAATTCCAGAAAATGGAAAATCCCAATAGAACCAGAGATAAAGCATTTAAATCGTTATCTCTGATCGCCCCCGACTCGGGAATCGAACGCAGGACCTCCAGTGGAGTAGTAGTGGCCTGCTACCACTAGGCTACTGAGGCAGTTATAGGAATAAATAATCTGAAGATTTCCGTATCGGTTAAATATTATTATTAAATTTGTACTTATTAATACCAATTCTCGCGAAAGTAAATTGGTTCGAAATGACTTGGCCGATTTAAAAAAAAATCACAAACTCAACAGATTATCCTAGTTGGACTGATCAAGTGTTTAAAAATCCAATAAGCTTATGTAATAATTATTATTACTAATTAAGTAAGTACATTCTAAAATTATTACGAACTTTAAAATACGAAATCGAATAATTATTAATCACTAGCTGTTGCCCGCGGCTTCGTCCGCGTGGATGTCATTTCATATATATATTTCCTGAATTTTCATTGCTATAAACCTCACGGAGCCCGCGACGTTTCCAACTAATGCAAATCCGTGGAAATCGATTCGTGCGATCTGGAGTCATAGCGTCAGGAAGGAAAACCCGACTTATTTTTATATTGTAGATTATCTTAAATTGAAAATAGACGCAGACTTCTAAATAAAAACCGAAATTTTTGAACATAATCCGTAGGATATAGGCTCCGATTTATCCAAGCCGGTAGCGGTTTCACAAAGTCGACAAAAAATGAAGCTTTCCGCTTTATCTTTTGTCGACTATGTCAACACAACACAGAAATAAGAAATAATATATACATATAATATATATATAGAAGATACATATTATATATATATATATATATATATATATATATAGATATATAATATATGTATCTTCACGTCAAATCCGTTACGATGCAGGCAGAGAACGTGACTAACACACCTCCCATGGCTCTTCCTTAAATGCCTGGTCGATCACATTGGCGCCTTGTATGTGTACCTAGTAGTAATAGAGTCTAATAAATAAATAATGCAATATTTTTGCATGACCGAAAACTTCTTCAATGGGAATGTTGGCTGTTCAACATTTCACGAAACTAAGTAGGTAAATGTTAAACTATGTCATAAAATGCTACGATTTGGCCCAAACATCCGCATACATAGAACACATGAAAACATCACGGATTCATATACTCTGGTACGTACACATCAATCGCTATTGACCGTAAAAGTAATCCCCTTTTGATAAATCGTTTTCTTGGCCTATTTACGATGTTTCAATCGGGTAACGTTTTGCCAAGTCGCAGTGTATTTGCTTGGTTTTAAAGTACTAGAGCAAAATAGAAAAATATTAGGTATAGTCAAGTCAACCTACTAAAATTTGACATAGACTTTAAAAAAAACCTGTATATTAATAATATGCCCCTAATTTTTTTTTCGTCTACTTTTGACTTTAATTGGTCAGCTTATTTCAAAAATAGACACTCATTACTTACCCATTGTAAGTAACAATATGGAAATGTGTACGAAGAGATTTTTAGTCCTGTGACTGACGGACAGACAGATACCTAACAGATACAGTTTTATTCACTTCCAATGTACTTATAATCATAAAGTTATGTTTATTTGTTACACAGAAAATAGATTCATTAACATATTGTTGACAACTATACGAAACACTGAAAATTAAGATAAAATGTTTGCCATACATACCTACGTTTGGCAACAAAAAAATACTTGGCGTTATTTCACTTCTATATTTATATATCTAAAGAAGACCCCGGTAGCAAGAATGAAGTTCTTATGCCGAGATGGTAAGTACTTATTACAGTCGATAGATAGATATCTACATAACAACAAAAATCAGGGCTCAAAATGCAGCTGCATTGCCACCCTCTGACAGGCCTAAGTTGTTTTGCCTGTGTAGCAGAAATTCCGGGTCAATATTTCCATCCAACCAAAACACGCTAATGCTGAACCTACCTAAGCTACCATTTGGTGGCAGTTAAATTAGATATTACAGTGGTATGTATTGTGGTGGATAGTGGAACTCTACCACCAGTTTAATTTTAGTTAAAAATACACAAAATTAACGTTTTCGTAGGTTTTCGCGAGCTTCATACGTTGTAGAAATTAAACTTGCGGATTTTCTCGCGTAGTGTTGTATACGCGAGAAAATCGAGCAAGTTTAATTTCTACAATACACAAAATTACTTAAGGTTAGAATTAGAATATGTATTTGAAAAAAAAGTAGACTCATCAGATTCAGTCAACTATCAGTTAAAAGTGCTTGAAGAACACCATCTATTTTAACGTTCAATTTTCTAAGCGAAATTGGGATTGCGATGTTAATGCAATTTTTTCGTTAGAGCAGCTTTCAGCTCGTCACTTGATTAGGGAAGTGTTTATTAAATTACCCGATTGCTGGTGTCCAGTTCGTCGAGCAGATTGCAGCAGAGCCGGTTCTACAAAGTAATTCGTTTTTCAACTGTAACCTAAGCTTTTCAGAGTCAAAATACTACTTTTATTAAAGTATGGTTGATTCTGCGGTTAACACAATAACAATACATATTCTCTGACAATAGACTATTTCTTATAGGTATACCTATATTTTTTAACAACTTAAGTATAAATTATATAAAACTATAAATCACATAATATACTAAAGGATATATGTATATAATGTACCACACTTATTAAATTTTATTAATGTATATTTCCAAAACGCAGGTCAATAAGGTTGGGTCAAACATGGGTCAAACCTTTTTCATGATTTGGAGGGGTTGTTATCCACAAAGGCTATTTCTGTATCGTTTGTTGTCGTAAAACTGTTCACCCGTCACAGGATCGTCTCCGAAAATAAATATCAACAGCATACCATTAATGAAACATACAAATTTGCATAAATAATTGTTGATGAAAGAAATGAAGTCAAAAGCGTAAAGATTAGATATCAATTACAGGCCAATAAAATTGCCTTTCAAGTGCCCTACTATCTTCTAAAATATTGTTGAAAATTATCTGATTGAACAACCCCCGTTTAGTATATGATTCCAGTTTAAAGCTCGCAAGTGTACCTAGTACAAGTAGTAGAAGTAGGAACAATATACAATAATGCAATGTGACATATACCTACTGCATTAAATATTTTATACCTACTGACTGTGCAATAAGAGAAGACATCAATAATAAAAATAGGACAATGAATGTTCCAATATCGGTCTATCCTAAACCATTTACCAAACGAAAGAAATAGACGCAAGATTGATGGCCTAGCTACCGAATGTTATCTCGTGGTTATCTCCACCTTGCGTCATTGCCACAATTTACGAGTGTGTACACAAACATGCACACGTGTAATCAATATGGTAAATACTATTTAAAAGTATTTCTACATAGGTTTAGGACACGTAAAAGCAAAATAGATTTTCTTTGAAGTCTTTTCTGTAGACGACCTATGTAGGCTTTTTAATAAGAGGTTCTACATAAAACGACTAACGTCCATAATTGTGGTAATTACCTATTAATTACCACAATTATGGACGTTAGTCGTTTTATGTAGAACCTCTTATTAAAAAGCCTACATAGGTCGTCTACAGAAAAGACACCACTTATGTATACTATATTAGTTGATACGAATTTCATAAAAACAGGACACCGGTGATAGACCGACAAACTGATTATATTTGTTTAACAAAGAAACACAGGCCGAACTTGGGCGATTAGCTAGCCTTTAAGTGTTGAACTAAGTTACAATGTCTCCTTAGAGGCCAACAAATCCATTAAAACTTTTACTAGGAATTGTACTATAAATCACATACCAAAAACTTCGTACAGCTTGATTTTTGAATCTTTGTACTTTATTGCTTGTAGGTAATAAACTAACTTAGGTATACCCAAATTACCCATTTGATAATTCGCAGTTTCTGTTTGACTGACACGACTTAAGTTTTTAGGTAACTGGGGTTCAGCGTTATTGTGCTAACCTGGACTAATGAAAAATCACCTGGATGTAGATCGCGTCGATAGATCCTCCAAATGAATGGCTGGCGACGCGATGCCATGCCCTATTGTAAGGGGATAACTTTTTCTACGATAAAGATAAGTTTGTTCTCAGATTGAGTTTAAATTTTCGTTAGAATAATGTGCTTTATTATTTTGTACGGAACTCTCTGTGCGTGAGTTCGACGACGACATGCACTTGGCTAGTTATTAGTTCTGATGTTTTTAGAATCATATTAGCCTCAGTCAGTTTCAAAATTTAACAAAGGGTCGATTGAATTACAGCTACGTTACGATTGTTAAGAATCGTCAGATACCTACAATTTCTGACATCTACGAGCTCGAAATGAAACAAGCGAGTTCCGAGGACAGGGTCCGACAATTAGTGCACTGCACACGTCCTCAGACGGCCCTCCACTCGTTCTGCGCTGAAACTTGCAACTAAACGCGACACATTTATTCTCCTCCTGTAATTTTACTTTTTACTTGAAATGTATTGATTAACGATCCAAAGACTTTTGTCATGTTAAAATTATTAAGTACTTAGGTATGTAGTATAAAAATACTTTATTATTGACTTGATTCATAACTTCAAAATGTAGACATAGACATGCCCAATAATAATTACGAGGTTAAAAACACGTGTTTTAACAAAAAGACTGACAAACTCTGTAATATTTTTTTTAAAGAAAAATGGAAAGAAAAATTTGACTTCAGGCGAGACTCGAACTCGCGGCCTACTGGAAATCTAGTCCAGCCGCTCTTCCAATTGAGCTACTGAAGTCCTGCCCGATTTGTCAAATCTTTCCTTCACATTTATTGCCTTGCTTTATGGTAGCAGTAGCGCCATCTATTGCCAACTATGCTAGTTAGGCAACCGATATAATAGACTGCAGTTTATTGAATATCGTAAAGAAGTCGCTTTTACCCTTAATAATTGTTTTATATTATTTCGCATTAACACATGCTTGTGAAATATATATTTTTTAACAAGCACGTGTGTTAATGCGAAATAATATAAAACAAACTCTGTAATACAAAACATGGCCTATCAGAAATACTTACCTATTAGTACATACTACGGTCGAACCCTCTTTCATTGTAGATTGAGGTTAGATAGAACTGCCTCTGCCAATAGATTGAACTGCCTCTGCCAATAGATTGAACTGCCTCGGTAGCCTAGTGGTAGCAGGCCACTACTACTACGCTGAGGTCCTGGGTTCGATTCCCGGGTACGGGGTTATCAGAGATAATGGTGTAAAGACCTTTATCTCTGGTCCTATTGGGCTTTTTCCATTTTCTGGCAATTTCCAAGTTTGGTAATGTGCCCGGAGATGTCAACAGGCTCGCCACCTGTTACGTGGGCCAAAAACGTAACCGGCGAATCGTGGGTGTTGGCATGAATGCGTGCATTTACCTCTGCCTACCCCTTCGGAGACTACAGGCGTGAAGTTACGTTTTTTTGTCGACCGTTTTGATCAAGTTTTGACCAATACCGGGCTACCAGTGCTTACGTAGGCATGTGTAACAGAGATAACGCTCTACGAAGTCGAAACGAGCCGATCGTCTCTTTCCCAGGCTCGATGTGCATTATTAATTGTTTAGTGTCGTAAATAGGTGTCCCCAAAAATGTATTGTTTTGTTACGATTTTTTAAATCCTATCTGATACAGCCACTCGCAGACTTCGTTAGGCTCGAAACGAAACAAGCGAGTATAGGATAGGGTCTGACAATTAGTGCACTATACACGCCCTCAGACGGCCCTCCAGTTAGACTTCACTGAGAGTTGCGACTAAACGTGACAGAAAAATTATTCTCCTCATACGTACTTAACACTTGCATTCGTTTTTCTTCAAACGTATGGAACAGTTTACATACTCCACAATGCTTAAAATTTCAAAGATGTATTTTCATTCTGTTTATCTTTGTAGCTCTTCAAAAAACAAAACCGTAAAAAGTAGCCTATACTCGATCTATCATCTTTTTAAAAAAATTGCATGAATGAATATATTCATATTTTTATTCAGTTCGGCAGCGCTTTATATTCTTTTCGGTGATATTAAAAACTCCTTTACTCCCGTCACCACGAACCACGGAGTCCGAAATAATGAGTATTTAAAAATGGAAATCTCAATTAATTAAGCATTCAAGGAACAAAGGACATCACAAAACGTTGCTTGGTATTAGGTACCATTGTCGTTTAATATAAACACAAAGAACAAAAATGTTTGATCCTGAACAATGTCTATTGTTGGCTATGCATTTTAATCAGTGTCTTGAGACCGCGTGACATTATTGTGGCAGACTTTGGGGAAATTACAAAGCAATGAGTTAACTTCAATTTTGGTAATACGAGCATGAACGCACGTTTAGAGACCCGTGTAATGGCATTAATAACCGCCTCGTAGGACATTAATTTTACTGTAATACGCTTTTTATGGCAAAAAATACGCTGGAAATGTTACTATTGTTGGATAATCTCCGACAACTAGGTATAAGTTATTTTAGTCGGGGCAGGATGCTTAAATATTTAAGCGAGACAAAACTGAAGACGGAACGGGGAAGTAAGGTTGTATCTAAATTGAGAAAATTGGTCTACCATACAGTCTCTACATCTCTCTGTATCTCATAAAAGAGGTTTCTATAGGTAGATACAATGTCATATACATACGTACCTGTTATTTTATTCTATGCAAGATATTGCATTGTATTTTTTAATATGTATTAGCACAATTAGTTATTTGCGCTTTCGCAACGTTTAGGAAGATACCAACTCTAATTATAATAAATAGTTTCGGTTGTTATTATTCGGCTACGGACCCCTAAAAAGAAACACAGTTCTTTTTTCCAAATTTTGTAAATTTATCTTTATGTGACGCATAGGTTAGGTATATATACGAATAATGAGCGTCTGTCTATAGATATTACAAAACCGTCATAGATCTGCTTGAGAAAGGATCAGAGAAGCTATTTCACGCGCGATCGCACTCAATCATACTCGTATCATCACATGTGATAGAAAGCCGTATCCTCGAAGATTATAGAAAATATAACGAAAACACATTTAACAATAGGTATACATTTTTATGTACCTAATGAAGGTGCCAAACAAGCATGCAGTTCACATTGATGTTAATGTGACAACAGCAGCCTCTACACTGCCTATAGTTAATTGAGCTCATAATAAGGTCAATGCTATAATTGCTACCTTGTCAGGTCGTTGCTACCCCTGGGACCTTAGTCGTTTTGTCCCTGTAATAGTTATTACGGGGCCATACATTACCATCTAACCGGATAACCTTTGGCGCACAACACTGGGTACTATTAATCCCGAAAAAATGTCTGTTTGTCTGTGTGTTTGTGCACCCTAATTTCTGAAACGCCTTATTCGATTTGCGGTTTTTATTAATATATCGTGGTAAGTTTAACTTAACATTTAGTGGTTGTTTCATGTGAATCTGTTCAGAAATAAAAAAGTTATGTCAATTTAAGGAATCATATCGAATATTTTTAAGCTATTCTGTATCTTAGTTCTATCTTTTAGAGGATTTCGTACCTAAAAGGTAAAAACGGTTTCGCACTCGGTCAATTATACAGTGAAGTTTTGGAGGCAAACTGAAAAGCCGTGTTTTCGCACTGTTATTCTATTTCACTATACACGGGCACTGTATTATGCCTATATCAAAGAAAATGCAACTTTATTTGATGTAACTCAAAAATACACCAAGAAAATGAAATAAAATAAGAGCACCATGCGCCTCTTTCAAGGTTCCCGCCAAGAAGCTTGAAGGTAAAAATGGAGTCCAAACTCCAAACAAAAGTTTGAGTCAAATACCTACATATCTCTATCCTCCTCTTGGGGGGGGCGACCTCTCTTTTTAGTGTGATCTGTGGTATTGCTATCTTTTTATTTATATCTCCTACGAAACTTTGTGAAAGAAACACCACAGTTACAGAATTACATGATAAACATTACTGCATAATTTATTTACAATCTATTAAATGTATTCATTTAACTGTTTTAAAAATTATTAATAATATATCTCACATTGACTATTTTGAGTTAGTGTATCAGTTGAAATTATACACCGACTTCTATGGACTGTACGGAAATACATAGCACGGCAACATTGATTCTGCTTATCAGTAATGTCAAAACCGGATTGGTCTAATATAGCGGATGTTCACTATTTAGTTTTTATGTTTTCGTTGTGTTTTCGATTGTAATTCGTTAAAGTTTGTAGCAATGGTGAATAATTGCATAGTTGGAGGTTGTGCTAGCTTATGGCATCCAGGAAGTGACCAAAGATTTCACGTGAACAAGTGATTGAATCGTAATTTTTGTGTCTAATCACTGTAGACATATTCTTGTTGTATTTTCGCTTAATATCTTGCTAAAATTATAAGTCAGTGTTTTAAACAAATTAATGAATGTTAACTTTAGTAATTTCTAATAGTCTTACATTGAATTACATTGATTTATGCAATTTAAAATAGGTTTGTTTCTATCATATCGTTATCAGTAGTGTTGAAGTAGTGTGACAATAAAATTTTATTAATTGAGAATGTCTTATAGAATCGACTTTTTTTGAAAATACGAACAAACATATATTATTTTCAATCAAACTAAATAAACTATGCCCGGATAGGTATTTAGTTTCTAAGGGTATATAACTTTCTCGTTGCTTGAGAAGCTAACCCGAGCGTGAAGTTACAAGTTGTATTTCATCCATAAATTTAAGTAGATAATAAATCTGTGACTTCGTCCACGACATTTTAGAACTATAACTTTAAGTAGTACCTATGTATTAATAATTCAATAATGCAAGACGTTTGCAGAAAAAAGTATTTTTTTATTGATTATGTTATACTTTAATGTATACATTAAAATCTAAACTTACATTGTAAACCACTATAAACTTTGTTAATAAATTGATTATAATGGCTGTAAGTCCATTTTATTTTATCTCTATTTTCCTTAAGCTTAATTTAAAATCATGGACTCGTAGCTGTCTTTGGAACTCATTTCGCTATGGATCTGCAAAAATAATCAACTAGAAAATAGAATCATCGCCACACCCATATAGTATCTACACATAGTATGATACCATGGAATATTTAAAATTTAATGTTTAATTATTTCAAATTTAATGTACGGCTCCGTAATTGCCAGGACCAGAGGCATAACACCTTGGGCCTCAGGGGTCGACGCATCTACACTTCGACCTTGGTCTTTGTGTGAGTATCTATAGGCTGCAGTTATCACTTAACATCAATGTGAACTGCAAGCTTGTTTGCCACTTCCATTACATTAAAAAATGCGATTTACCACAATTCTTTTCTAATACAATATATATATATATATATTGTATTCATCTATGTCTATATATATATATATATAGATATATATATATATATATATATATCGGCACAGACGTATTACTAGTTTCATCGTCCGACATAGTGGGCATATAAAGTGGGTAGTCGAGCAACGAAACAACGAATTACACAATTTATTACTCTCACAAGTCACTGTACACAACCACAATACAATATCAGACCGAAACGACAGAAACAGTTCCAAGCTTGGAGGAGAACTTATCACGAGAACGATCAAATGGTAAGTGAGCCTTGACGGATCAAGGCTCCCTCCAACGGCTAGGCTCTGTTGTAGCATGAAGTTAATTGCAACATGGCGACGGTGGCGCCCTTTACCGGAACTCGTGTTTTGTCAGTTATCGGTCCGTACTAGTGACCGTCTCCGACATATATATATAAATATATATATATATACAGGGTTACAGATTAAGTCGACCTATTCCCGTTAAGGGCGTGTAGTTTACATTGTTTCTGACTGATTTGTCTACGAAACACCCTATCCCAAATCTAACCGTTTTCGAGATATTTAAATTTAATTGTTTTAAATAAAAATGAGATGTAAGAATATGAGAATGAGATGAGAATAAAATAAGATGCTTTATAGCCGCAATAATCAAAATTTTACATAAAACGAATAAATAATTCGTTGCAGACGTTCTAAACTTATAAAAAGGAACATAAAATTCCAAAGTTATTTTTTTTTCAAGGATATTAAAAAATAATAATATGGCGCCTGTCTTGCATATGTGCTTAATAATATGCACGTTTTGTCAGCTGTCCAACGAGGTATAACAATAATAGGGTGTTAATAAAAATTCAAGACGACGTACATACTTGGGAAGACCACGTGTCCTTGATGATGACGAAGAACAAAATAATGAAATAGTGGAACGATTTCGATTGGATCCAACTACTTCTACTAATATACTCCCGTGATCTGGGACTCACGCAATGGAAAGTGTGGTTTACCATTCATACAGCGGGCCTGTACCCATATCATTATACGCCGGTACAGGTTATCGAAGAGGGAGATCCCATAAGAAGATTAGATTTCTGCAGATTCATGTTGAATGATGATATCGAAGACCCGACTTTCTTAAAAAAAATATTGTGGACAGATGAGTCGGAATTTGATAAAGATGGGATTACCAATTATCATAACGCTCATTATTGGGCCCCGAAAGAACAGCGAAATCCCAACAAGAAGAGAGTAAAGGGCTCACAACGAAGATTTAGCCTGAATGTGTGGATGGGTATTATTTCAGACCATTTGATTGGGCCTTACTTTCTCCTCGACAATTTAAATGGAGAACACTACGAAAATTTCCTCCGAGAAGAACTAAGCAACCTTCTAGATGATTTGCCACTCAATCTTATTCGAGACATGTGATTTCAGCATGATGGCTGCCCTGCACATTTCAGGAGAAGTGTCAGAGAATGGCTGGACACAAATTACCCAAACCAATAGATTGGACGAGGTGGGCCTTTGCCCTGGCCAGCTAGAAGTCCGGACCTTACCCCTATGGATTTTTACGTGTGGGGGCACATGAAGAGCCTTGTTTACAGTGCTCCCAACCCAATTTCCTCAGTTGAAATGTTGAGAGAAGGAATAATTAATGCGGCGAATAAAATGAGAAGGACGCTTACAACTGGTGTAGTAAAAAGTGGGCTTCGTAAAAGAATGCGAACATGTGTGCGAAACCGAGGTGGACATGTTGAGCATGAACTTTAGATTTTAAGATGTTTTGTCGGAAAGTTTAATAAATTTTGTGTTTTTTGTTCTCACCGGTATTGTTTTGTTTAATTTTATTGTCTCTCCTGTAGCTTACGAAAACGACGTTTTTCTACCTTTTTTATCTCTTTTATACCTCGTTGGATAGCTGATAAAACATGCATATTATTAAGCACATCTGCAACACAGGCGCCATATATTTTTTTTTAATATCCTTGAAAGTAAAAATAACTTTCAATTTTATGTTCCTTTTTATAAGTTTAGAACGTCTGCAACGAATTATTTATTCGTTTTATGTAAAATTTTGGTTATTGAGGTTATAAAGCATCTTACATGCAAAAATCGACTAACAGTAATAATAAGACTTATAAATTTCAAAATAACTAAGGAGATAGCCGAAAATCGAGCATTTTTTATTAAAAACAATTAAATTTAAATATCTCGAAAACGGTTAGATTTGGGATAGGATGTTTCATAGACAAATCAGTCAGAAACAATGTAAACTACACGCCCTTAACGGGAATAGGTCGACTTAACCTGTAACCCTGTATATATATATATATATATATATATATATATATATATATATTCTATATATGTATCTATATTAAATAAACTTTGTTAAACACTCTTAAATTCATACTTTTTACTTCGTTCAATATCTTATGTACCACAAGACATTTCGTCTTAAAGTTTGGGATTCATTGATAAATGCTTCATTATCGACAAGATTTTCATTCTTTTCCTATGCTCGGTTTCAATAAATTACTAACGTAGGTAGGCCTACATAGCTTACTATCCGTTATAATTTGACATTTCATCCATACATTAACTCTCACAATCAACCGTTCCTAAATATACGTACGGAATAGTACGGATGTTGGTAAGTTATTGGAACCTGGCCCTAGTAATGCCATCTTACCAGAAAGAAGAAGGTTTTAACAGACTATTATAATGGGGATGTTTGTATCAACTGAGATCTTAGAAATCCTTAACTACCACAGAGGCAGATCATCTTAAGCCTTAGGGGTGACAACGCATCTGCACATTTACCACTGGTTTTTGTGTAGGTGTCTTTAGGCTACAGTCGTCACTAAACATCCGTGCTGCGTGTTTGTCACCTTCGTTACATAAAAAAAATATGTATGTGTAGTTATGTTTTATGTGTCAAAATTGTGGGATTTTTATCATAAAGCAATCGATAGCGTGCACGGGTGTAAGAAAGTGATTTAATGCAATGTAAAGTCTTTTTTCTTGCTCCTCCGAGACTTCATAAGAAGGTCCTACTCCCCATTAGTTCACTGGACATCCCATCAACTTCCATATGGAACCATCTCATCATCGCGATCGTCATCCTCCATAAATATATTCATTCACTATGTTAGAGATTTATGAAATGAGCAGTTGTATGTAATTATAATATTACTTGATCAATAGCGTTATAGTATATAGCTGTCTCTTTACTAAACGAAAAGAAAAATTAAAACATTTTGTCATCTTAAATAAAATTGTAACTTTATGGTCACCCTACTTAGAAAGAGAGGGCCTGCCCCCAGAGAGAGGGATAGCTATATTTAAGCTTCTTGGTTCCCGCCAAAACTCCAATGAACCCATTAATGAACCTTGGTTATTGGTCTTGGTCTGTACAATGAACTACAATGTAGGTACTTGGTTATTGGTCTGTGTAATTGTTCTGTGGTACCAAAGAGTATACAAATACTGGTACCACTTAAAAATCACAGATAGTTGTAATTTTTTTTTTTTTTATATCAACTTTTTAATTTTATTATTTATTAAAGCGTTCATAGCCGAGGCGCGATTTTAATAAATTCTTAATACCTTAAAACCATTGTACAAAATAAATTACATGTGTAGTTTGGAACGTGCACCTTAGTTTTTTAGACGGAATACCGAAATTAATACAGAATTAAAAACTCGACCAATGGCATTATGGTCTACACCCGACCCTTTGCCAGAAGCAAAGAAAAAAAAAAAGAATACAGAATTCTGACAGCTCGCAGCTGTATTTTCGCTGTATATGAGAAATTTTATGCCATTTATGGGTCTTGGAGCTTAATATGCTCGTGATTTTTTCCATAAAAGTGTTAACTTTAAACATATAATCAGTTTTATCTCGCTTGTGATCAAAAGTGAATAAAATCTTCATTATGATCCAGGTAATTATTTTTGTTTATAGATCCATAGTTTCGGGTCAATTGTATACATTTGCGCATGAATTTAATGTGTTTATCATAGATTTTGCTTATTTGTGTTGAATTCACATAAATGAACGTTAAATAAAATTATTATTTGTCATCGAATAACCTGTTGACATTAACCAATATGGCTCGCTCCGGTCATTTTACGGTACGTACATTAAGGAACACGAAAACATTTTCGCAAATTTTATGACATGCGCGAATCTATGCATTATTAAAATTTTCAACCGTGTCTAATACTTGAATGTTCATAGATGTTTACTTGAATTCTCCACGTTTTATAAAGCACTACGAATTTCAATGTGAACTTTATTTTTGGTTATACCTAACAATAGAATTTTTTATAATAATTGATTTTAATTAATGATGTTTTCCGTTTCAGAATCACATTTATCTGTCTTCTTCATTAACCATCAATTAAGAAGGTATCTAGTCGTAATAAACTATAACACTAATAAATTATAATTTATTTACGTTATACTGACTTAATTATCAAGAGGAACTCTGTTGCATCAATGCTATTTATTCGCAATACTATATATTTTTCGCAATAACACATGCGAGTGAAATTTAGAAATTAAAGAAAAATTTGACTTTGAGCAAGATCATTCAAATTTTTCTTTCCGTTTTTTCTTTAAGTTCTAAAGTGCACTTGCAACAGTACCTCTTTTGAGGATAACATATATATAATATGCCCCAAATAAATTTATTTGTTTTGTATGCAATAGTTATTTATCTATAAAATCTTTCTGCTAAATTTCTGTATAAAGTAATACCCCGGACTTATGTAGGACCACTTGATCATCAACTTATATTATAAAAATCAAATGTCTGTAAGTATGCAGAATAATATTTTGATTTGAACCATATTCATGATCCTTTAAAAAACATGTAAAATAACAAGGTTTAAAAATCAAGATTTTGACTAAAATATAATGTAAAGTTGAATAAATTTATTTTTTTATGCAGGGTAATGGATCCAATAATAGATAATGACTGGCTTGGATGTAAGAATGATTCAGTCGATGAAGCTCAAAATGTGGGAAACATTGCGCGCAGTTGGCAATGGAGAGAACGGGGGATTGATCCACTGCACTGCCCAAACAACAAGACTGTATTGGAGAACATTGCTGAAGATATACTTGTCCAAAAACCACTTAAAATAAGAGTAAGGTCGTACTAGTACTTTGAAAATGATCTTTGAACTTTCATTAAATACAATCATGTCTTATGAATTATAGAAGCTTCAATAAATAATAATAAAGTAAAAGCATATCTAAAACTGCTAATGTACACAGCTTAGGTCTCAGGAGTGGCTACACTTATGATTTGAAACTTTAATTTTTAAATAGATATAATAATATGCAATAAGCAAATGCTCTTTTTTGGCAGGGTATGCATTCCGTAAATATGCCGCGAATATAGAAATCGTGAATAAGGAATGGTAATTTATATAGAATTATAGGGGATACATTCCTAGGAGGCGAAATAAAAAAAAACAACATAAAAAATCAGTTTAATTTAAGTTTTTGATTATTCATTTTGATAAGTTACATAATATCTTCAGATTTAGGCAATGGTCCAATTGTGGCAGCATTCAATAATATACTTTGTGTTTAGAGTAAAAAGTTGTTTTATCTAAATTTTCAGTTTGTTTACTTGAAAACATCGACCGCGTCGAAGACGACTTTACCTCAAAGGAACCGACGAACTAAATAAACAACGCCGTTAGCTTTCGAAAACACTATCTAGGCGTAGTTGTAATAATCTCTATTTCATTTATCTCTTGTAGCGTTGACAACGGATACGGAATGCTTTTTATTTAGGGACATATATATGTACCGATGTACCGATTCAATCCGCGAATAACGAAATCTTATGCCGCGAATATAGGACTTGAGTCGCATTTTTTCAATCCGCGAATAGTGAAAACGCGAATGAAGGAAGCACAAATACAGAGCTTCTACTGTACTCATCATTGTGAAGCTGTATGCTTGTATGCCAACTTCATAACAAAAGAACAAAATAACAATATCCTACAATATACTAACTGCATCATGAACATAGTTCATTCCTTTTTGGAATGCCAGTTTTTTAAACCTGTTTTGTGGGTGCCACACATACAATCACCCAAATCCGAAACAAACATCTGTAGGCCCTACAAATATTTGTCCCGGTGCGGAAATTGAACCCACAACCCTTAGAATCAAATGTCATCTCACACTGCTGGACTAACCAGGTCGCTGGGAAGCATTTTGTAATAGAATCAAAACATAAATAATAACCATAAAATAAACAACTAGACATAGAACTTTTTAATATGTATGTATGTATTATTTTTTCAAAAATTATAAAAATTATTCAGTCATTCTTGAGTTATAAATTTTGGAATTAACACCACTCATTATTTTATAAATTTTTACAATAATTCTCCATATATTATTATATAACTTATGGAGAAAATAATATATTATGGAGAACTTCATGTCAAATTAACGTTTAAGGTGGTTAGTATTATTAGATGTTATTTTGTATATTTTCTATTGATCAAGTTATTTAATTAATAAATAACATTTAAACAATATTTTGGAATAGAATAAATAAACATGGATAAAAAATATATGCCAAATAAGTGGGTAGAAAACTTGGCAACCATAGTGGATTTTATTCCAATTTTTATTATTATTTTATTTTTACAATGTTAGGGTAACTAACAGCTAGTTATAACAATAAATAGACATGTAAAAAAAATATTATAAATATTATGTTCTAAGTGCCTTTGAGTCGGAGGCTTGCCTAAAATATTATTTCCATCCTTTTTTAATAACAATAATGAGATACAGCTGTTGTAAGTTTTTCCAAAATTTTTAGTTTTGCTTTTTAATTAATTGAAGCTGCAAAAGTATAATACACAAATATAAGAAAACGATAAATCTATACAAATAAATAAAATTGGAGTGTTTGTTTGTAATATAAAAATTACCGCTTTTTACTAAATGACCATTCGTTGTGGCATTCTTTGGGGGAGGCCTTTGTTCAGCAGTGGACGTACTTTGGCTGAAATGATGATGATGACTAAATGCATATGTATGTATACATGGTACATATACTAAAACAACATTACAAGTTTTGTCTGTCTGTCTGGCGGGGCTAATCTTGGGAACGGCTGGACCTATTTTGACGGAACTTTCACTAGCAGATAGCTGAAGTGATATGGAGTAACTTAGGCTACTTTTATCTCCATACAACCATACATACATACCTACATACAAATAAACAATTTGAGTGTCTCCGATTTTGACGGGACTTTCACTGGCAGATAGCTGATGTAATAAGGAGTAACTTACGCTACTTTTATACTAGTTGCGCCCACGACTTCGTCCGGGTAGATACTGAACAATCATATTTTTTCTCACGTAGACGAAGTCGCGGGCACAGCTAGTATAAAATATAAATTAACTGGCATCACCTTTTACTAAACTGTAATTTCAAAGTGTGTAGTTTATTTATATTAACAACACTTGTGCCTTATGTTTTTCAGTGCTGTGAATTGCCGGGTTATCCAAGATCTACATTTCTTATGGTTTTCAGTCCTGATGGGTGAATAAATATTTCTTTACTTGTTCTTTTTATCACTAGTAAATGTTTATATAATATTTAGATCTTCAGTTATTATTTTTATGTGCACACAATTGCCTCTCTTGCCTCTTTGGTTTGCATTATGTTTATTAATTTTTCAGAACTAAAGTTGCATCAACACACGGAAATCACAATGTTTATGTATCAGAACTAGCAAGTGGAAAACATGTGAGAATATTAAAGGGCCACCCTCGGACTCCTTGGTGTATAGCTTTTCACCCTTCTCATCCGCAGCTTATCGGATCAGGATGTCTGGGAGGTCAAGTGAGGGTTTGGGACATATCCAGCGTAAGTATACTATCAAGCCGTGGAGGCTTCGTAGTAAATAATTATGTTTTTTTTTATCATAAAGTTAGAACCTTTTTATAAATATTAATTGCATTAATAATTATTTTCGTATTGGTAATTACTTCTTGGTGTAACCTGTGAAAACTTCCTACTGGGTGTATATGAACAGAATGACGAATATGCAACAGAATTGGGTTATGCTGAACAACGTATAATACTTACATAATTATTTCACACAAAAATTATGAAAATTGGAGTTGAATCATATGAATTAACTTTAAAATTGGCTCGCTGGAAAGAGACCGATACGTCGGTTATACGAAGAAGTTTGGGAGTGTTGTATACACGAGAAAATTTGCAAATTTTTATTTCTACAATGTATGAAGCTCGCGAAAACGATATAACTTTGACGACCCGGTTAGTCCAGCGGTGTGAGATGACCGTTTGATTCGAAGGGTCGCGGGTTCGATCCCCGCACCGGGACAAATATTTGTATGGCCTACAGATATTTGTTTCGGGTCTGGGTGTTTGTGTATGTGTTGTATGTGTACAACGGCACCCACGACACAGGTTTATATACCTACTGTGGGGCTGTGAGTGTAAGCGTATTTAATTTAATTTTAATTTATTTAATTAAATTTTTAACTTTAAAATGTTTCGATTTCACCCCACAAGTGTTTCACCAGGCGGTGACGTCCTATTTGTCAAGTCATTTTATATGAACCATTTTTAGGGTTCCGTAGTAAACGAGGATCCCTTATGGTTTCGCCATGTCTGTCTGTCTGTCTGTCTGTCCGTTCGCGGTTTAGCGCAAAAACTATTGGTACTAGAGAATTGAAATTTGGTACAAGTATACTCCTAATCACGCCGACAAAGTGATAGAATGAAAACATTTTTTTTATTTAGGGTCCTCTCCTCCTACCTCCACCTCCGCTACATGTAACGCGCGAATAATTTTAATTAGTTTTTTGAATTACATTTTAAAAACCCAATCCATATCCGTATTATTTCCTTTCCAGGGTGGTAGTGAAGTATGGAATGTACGGAATGAAACTGTTATAGCATCCATAGCATTCCATCCACGCGAACAACTGCTGGTCATAGCTACATACAATGAACTATATTTTTGGGACTGGAGCCAACCTGCACCATTCACAAAAGTATCAACAAATAATTTTAATGAAAAAGTTAGGTAAGAATTATGCGAAAGCAACTACAATGTCTACAATCCTTTACAGTAAAATTTACTAAGCCTAATATACTCGTAATATATTATGTTACACATTTCAGGTATGTGGCATTTGATTCTTTAGGCTATAAATTAATAACGGGAATATCTCTCTGGGAGATACCCGGTGGGGCTGGAGCCTCATTATTGCATCCAAGTTCCAATTCACCAAACAACCAAAATAACAATAGAAGAGACGACCCTGATGAGAATTCAGGCAATGATCGACCTCAACAAAATCCCTCATCAGCACAAGAAATAATAGTTAATTCCTACCAGAATTTAGTGCAGAGGTACGACAGTTTAGTAAGGAACTATCAACGTTTATTCCTGGTTCGACACCGACTCAATGGATCACCACCTTCGCCAAGTACGGTAAGCGTAACATGTTTTAATAGAAAAATTATGAAACCCATTTTTACATGCCACTGTAATAATTTATTCATTTTATACTCAATAAATCATTACATTTCATCATACCAAATAAAAAATTGGTATACTTATTGTATGTAGTAATGATACTTACTAATAATATAAAACTGAATTTTAGATGGATCGAGGGACAGATCCTATGGATTTGGATTTGGCAGTAGACAACAATGTTAACACATTGTCGGCTCGTTCAAACACATCCTCATCACACTCTAATACTGGTAAAATATTTTATTATTCAATGGTTCGTATTGAAATAACAAAATGGCTTCATTATAATTCTTGAAATGAAGTGTGAACCGAGAGATTAAATCAATTGGTCAGTTCAAAACGCATTACAAGGAGTCAAATATAAAATAAATAAATGAAAAATTGTAGACATACACGGTAATTTATTTCACAAAGCAATCTTCATTTAAAAAACAATAGACTTCCATACCAAATGACGGGATTTTTTAATTGTATTTTTTTTTTATATAATTTGCTAGTTTATTAAATTTCGTTTGCTATTTCAAGTACAATATATATCAATACGAAAGGATATTGTTGAAATATTATGCCTGATTAACACTTTGTTTAGTGTAGGTACGAGAGATAAGTCAAGTGTAAAAGTATATTAAAAAAAAGCTCACAAATTCTAACTAAAAAAAATTAAACTATAACAAAAAAAAATAAAAAAATCTCTTTAGTGAGTTACCATGCATGCCCGTCACGCAACTCTCAGGACTCGACCACGCTCCAGAACCTTCGGTAGCAGATATGCTCGGGAAGAGGGGAATAGCCCAACACCCGGGTGACGAAGACATTACTGACTGACAGATATACAACATGTAACGGGAATAATGCGCACCCTCTAACACCCCGAGTCGAAAATCGAGTTATAATACATTTTCACGGCATCGTAAAATTTAAATAATTTATAAAACGACATCCACGCGGGCGAAGCCGCGGGCAACAGCTAGTTACAAATAAAATTCCTCTTAATATGGGGTAAATATTGAGGGCACAGATCACCCCCAATAGATACCGCATTAGTGAATATTTGTTCGGAGCCGTGTTGACCGTTTTTGAGGTACGCGGGTGTAGCGGGGAGACCAACGTAACTAAAGCGCTGTGATTGGCTGTTTGAATTGGAGACTTGGATTCGCCCACTCATTGAGCTGTCGATATTTCTTATCGATATTTTTTCCACATTTATTTGCTTTTTTAAAGATAATTCAGCAGAACTTGGAAAGAGTTGTCAGTAATTGGAAATAACATAATCATAATTTCAGAAATAGGTCAATTAAGACAGTATATCATTTGGGTAGGTAAATAAAAACGCATAAATTAATGCCAATAAAGTAATTATTTTACGTTAAACAAATTTTAAGCGTTTGGAACTCCATACAAACGCTTAAAATATGGTTACCTATTACATAGACATAGACATTCCGTACAATTATTATAATTTATAAGATGCTTTCAAGTGGCCTATTTAAATGTTATTTTAATAAATAATCATAATCCGCTGTGCTGTACATGCACGATGGCCTGTCAAACATTTAAAGTTACTCATACTTTTAAGCTATATACTTTTACCCGATTTTAATATTGTATGGAATTCCACACAAACGCTTAAAATCTGGTTACCTATTACATAGTATAGATAGACATCAATGAGTGACGTGTATTTCCACACGCACTTATCAACATTCAAATTTTTATTTAGCCAAAAAAATAAATTTAAAAAATAGGAAATTTGTGGTATAGCTTACTTAACGAGCTCAAGATCACTCTCGAACTCGATCAGCACCTCCGCATTTTATCATTTACCTGGCGCTAAGTGATAGTGGTAATGTATGGTAGTAGAGCCAGAGAATATGTAATAATAATACGTATAGAATGGACACTTCGACATCCCGCCCGATTTCCCCGCCTCACCCAACCTCCCTCCTCTTTTGGCAACGGAATGGTATTCTACAGCGAGGATCCGTTCAATGTTAGGGTTCCTTGAGGTGTTAATTACGAAAATGGTATCTCCATTCAAGTCAAAGATGGCGGACATAATTATTTTTAGTAAATACGATATGGATTTCGGTACGGTTTCCTGAGGTGCATTTTTCTAATCCAAGATGGCGGACAGATTTTTTTATAAATATGATATGGCTATCAATTTAGAGGTTTCTTGGGGTCCTGATTACTAAAATGGCATCCGTTTTCAGATCCAAGATGGTGGACAGTTTTTTGTTTCAAAATATAATATGGATATAAATTTCGAGATTTTTTGGGGTGCTGATAAGAAAAATGGCATCCATTTTCAGATCCAAGATGGCGGACGGCCTTTTTTTTTTCAAAATGTGATATGGTTATAAATTTCGAGGTTTCTTGGAGTGCTGATTACGAAAATAGCATCTGTTTTCAGATCCGAAATGGCGGACGGACTTTTTTTTTCAAAATGTGATATGGGTATCAATTTCGAGGTTTCTTGAGGTGATAATTACGAAAATGGCATCCGTTTTCAGATTCAAAATGGCGGACGAACTTTTTTTTTAAAATGGTTATTGGTATCAATTTTGAGGTTTGAGGTCAGACTTTTTTGTTTCAAAATATTATATGGATATAATTATTTATTAAATTGATACCCATATCACATTTTGAAAAAAAAGTCTGTCCGCCATCTTGGATCTGAAAACGGATGCCATTTTCGTAATCATCACCCCAAGAAACCTCGAAATTGATACCCATATCACATTTTGAAAAAATGTCTGTCCGCCATCTTGGATCTGAAAACGGATGCCATTTTCGTAATCATGACCCCAAGCAACCTCGAAATTGATAACCATATCACATTTTGAAAAAAAAGTCTGTCTGTCATCTTGGATCTGAAAACGGATGCCATTTTCGTAATCAGCACCTCGAAAAACCTCGAAATTGATACCCATATCATATTTTGAAAGAAAATCTGTTCGCCATCTTGGATATGAAAAAACATGACATTTTCGCAATCAGTACCCCCAAGAAACCGCGAATTTAACACCATATCACAATGTAGAAAAATAATTAAGTCCGCCATCTTCGATTTGAAAGGAGATACCATTCAGAATCAGAATCAGAAATTAATTTATTCATTTACGGTGACAAGCACCACTTATGACAAGTCAAAAACGAACGAAATAAATTAAAGTGAAAAACAATTATTGATATGCACGTCTAATTGAAAAAAATATATAAAAATTATATATATACATATATATTTTTATTGTATTATTTATATATTATATATGCGGTACAACACTATCGATCGACTTTCTTATCTTAGAAAGGGACAAATAATGTAAATAACGTAATGAGTGAGCAGAACTTTGCGAAAATATACTTGTGCATAATCCAGTTTAATTGATCTCTGATGATACGTGTTTTGTATGAATTATTTACTTACCGGTAAACTATCATACCATCTTTTTTAATATTTTATGTTCTAGACGTATTTAGATATGATTTTAGTGCGCAGGAAGCCATTTCCTGGATATTTTCGGTCGAAAATGAATTATTTCTCACGTACGAACGGGTCGAAGGCTTGGTAATGGCGTCATTGGCGACGCGATTTCGAGCATTGAAAATTAGCTAGCAACTTGCTGTGCGCGTCGGTTGCCCTGTATGCGGTATCTATTGGGGGTGATCTGTGATTGAGGGGCTGTTTATAAAATACGTTCGCATACAAGTGACGCGTGTCGCTGAGCGTGACAAAATCTAACAAGAAGGAACGGGGGGTCCACGGGTCCACGGCAACGTGACATTCGCAGTTCATTAAAATATTTTTAATTAATATTTTGTAAGACTATTAATATTATTTAAAAAATGGCCTATCAGTTTTAGTTTTTGTGGCGCAATATTTTTAGGAAGGGGTCACGTCACAGATAGTGTGACACAGCGTGCCAATAGAGGGAAGGGTCAGAAACGCCTTATTTTAGCGTGACGTATTTTATGGACGGCCCCTGAACAGTTCTTCAATTTTTTCAAAACTTCTACGTTCACTTGGTTACGAATATATGTTATTATATACTTTTTATAATTACGATTTTTCGACATTCTCAGGTAATCTATCAACTCCTGGTCCATCAAACCAGCAAACTGGAAATAATAATGCAACAAGTTCTAATGCAGACAGTAGTAATTCCCGAACACTATTGAACCTCGATGTGCTGTCTTTTGACAATAACGCCTCTAGGTAAACAGCAATGACGCTATTCGTGATATAGTATTGAAATTAACATGTTAAGTGTTTTATATTTCAATATCTAACTTTCTTTTCTTTTCAGAGAACCAAATACGTCGCGACCCGAACATTCCGCGTTTGGATCACGTCCTTCAGCTTTTCAGCGCTTGAATGAGAGTAACAGAAGATTATTTCTTAGAATAAATCCAAACGAACGAGGAGCAAGTAGACTGTTACCAAATCCGTTTTCATCTACCAACAGCATGCCTCGACCTACCAGAACCCCCGTGGCTGATGATACACCACAATCTTCAGACAATGGAGCAAACTCATCTCGGACGAGTATATTTCCAGCTTATAGACCGGAATCATCATCACTTTCGTCTCCCCGCAGAAGACATCGAAGGCTTTCAGCATTACTTTTTGACAATCACTTTGACCGTTGCAACGAGACCCGATTAAACTCTGCCGGAGCTTCGACAAGTAGAGGATCCCCACGAAATATTGGTTCGACATCGAGTACAAATGCTACTCAAAGATCAACTACGTCCAATACGTCAACACAAGCTTCTTTTAATGATTCTGAAGATGCAGATACTATAAATGAGAGCTTAGACTTAATACGCGATATTCTACGTGATTCAGGCGCTAGGTTGTTGAATCTTATCACTAGCATGTCTTTTTCAAGTTCAAGACGCCAAGGCTCTACACGAGATTCTGATGACAGTGAGAGCGACGAAGAACGTCGAAATATTCATCCACGCATACGTCTGTTTAGTACTGCCATACAAGATGCATTTTTTTCTTCCAGTTCCGAATCAGATAGTAGCGATCAATCGCTCGAAGTAAATATTCTTAGAACAAGAAATTCTACATTTAGGGAAGATGATACAAATGAAAATGATCGTTCCGGCAATTCGACTCCAACAGACTTATTATCGCATCCTACAGATAGATTATTCTTTGAGCTAGATAATGATACTCGGACTGAAAATGACTCCCAAGATGGAAGTGGATTTAATGTTTCTTCCAATAGTAGCCGATTCCATGTTCGGACACAAAACGATTCTGCCGGTGAAGGACCAAGTACTTCCAATAGAGATTCAGATGTACCAAGACAAACACAAGATCAACATTCTGATAATAATAGACCGTCAACGAGTAGAGATACTTTTTTGGCAACTGGTTCCACTGTGCCACCTGACGAAGCATTTAGAAGGGTAAAAGGAGGCGTCATAGCTTTACAAAAACACACTTTGCAACTAACGAATTTATGGTTACGTGGTAATCATACCACTGTACGAGAATTGAGAAACATGTGGGAAAACTTACGTCGGAGAATTTTATCACTACAACGAGATATTGGAGCCCAAGATGTGCCGACCAGTTACACTCGAAGTGCTTTAGAAAGGTGTATGATGTTATCAGATATGAACGTTGGTCGGGAACTTGGAAGAGGTTCCAGAAGTAATCAGAGAAGTGAAGAAAACAGTAGAACCACAGAATCTTCGTCCCCATCAGTAAGTCGTGAAGCTTGTGACACAAATGCTAGCACGTCAACTCCAAGAAAAATGAATAGGACGACAACTAATACAAGGGATGTTAGACAAACTCTAACAGCTAATGCTAGAGATGCGAGACATAATCCTTCAAGCAGCAACAGGGACGCTAGACAAGCTGCAACTACCGACACTAGGCGGGCTAGTCAAACTCAGACAAACAACTCCACAGATTCTAGTCAAACTCCGACAAACAATACTAGAGATGCTAGACCAAATGCTGCATCAAACAGTAGATCTTCTAGGTCCCCGCAAACAAGATCGGCTACCAACGCCAGAACTGCACTAACTTTGAGAAGGAGACTTCTATCTAATTATAGACTGACGGAAAACGAAATAAGGCGAACTAGAAATTCTGCCGCAGCACGTTTATCCCAGAGACAAAGTGGTCGACCGCGCAGAGATATCACAAGAGCGGTTGAAATAAGTGCAACTAGACATGAGATACGCATGCGTGCTATGCAAGTTTTATCAGTTATGTTCAATATGATGATGATGTGTTTAGAGGAACGTGGACTTAGTCAACTTATTATTACCATGCTACGCACCTTAAAAAAGGCGCTAGCTTTGACATGCTTGATGCTAATGTCCAATAGAAGTGTCAATCGTGGTAGCAACACTTCATCACAGACACCGAGGCAGCGATTGAACGCTTTAAATGTTATTCGCATAGAAAATGTTGATCATGCCGGACCAGTAAACGTCGATGGTCCAGATGAATCGCCTAATAATTCTATCACTAGTGAACCAGAAGAAGATCGGTCACAAAATAAAAATAAGGAAAGCAATATTACAAAACGCGAAAATTCTACCACGACTCAGTCCACGTCTACTGGAAATAATTCACAAGCAATCTCTAATGCGACTTTGATAAACAGTGTCGCACAAAGATGGAGTAATCGTCTTGCTGTACAAATTGCTGCGGCAAATAGAAATAATTCTTCACTAGCAAGAAATCGCAGGGAGATTTATATTAATAGTAAGAGGGAAGAAGCATTACATAGAACTAATCCCACAGCTCACCCTATATTTAAAAAAAGGGTTCTTGCACCAGTGCGCACCCATAGAATTCCTGCATTGCGAATGCTACCAGGACAACTTCCAAAACCATCTGTTATTAGACACCGTAACGCAGGATGTGGAGAAGGTCCATCTAGGGCTGCAAATGAAAATACTAGCCAAGGCTCTAGATTGGGATCACGGCTTCCCCCAGATGTGATGAACGAATTTGAGAATAGAATAAATTTAATAAGGATGGCGCATATGCAAGCGGTGAGACTTCGAAACGTAGCTAGAAATAGATTCAGGCGGCTGCAAACTATTCGTTTGTTTACCCCGTCTTCGGTACGCGAAAGGTTCACTTTGCAAACGAATAATCTCGAGAACCGCTCGGGGAGCCAGTCCCCAACACGAAACGCTTCAGACGAAGGCGGGCGTAGTCGTCCACATTTTTCTCCACCAGAACAGCGGCCGCACATATTGGGTCGAGATCGCATATATTCCAGAGTTCATTTTAGTGGGCCGCCTGATGAACGGGGCCATTATCACACGGTTCTGAACAATGTCGCTATGCCGTTGGTTCAAGTTAATGATCTGCCTGTTAACTCGGGGGAAGCTCAAGGTAGTCAACCGCAAAGAATGCCCAGGATTCATGAATACCTACAACCTATAATACTCGCCCAGGTATGATTTTATATAACTCAACAGTAACAGTTAAATCAGTGCTTTTTTATGTAATGAAAGTAGCAAACAAGCAGGCAGTTCACTTTGATGTTAAGTGATGACTGCAGCCTATAGACACTTACACAAAGACCAGAGGTCAAAATGCAGATGCGTTACCACTCTGACGCTTAAGGTGTTAGCCTCTGTGCCGGAAATTATAGGGCCGTACCTACATTACCACCTGACCGGAACACGATAGTGCTGAACACAACCATTTAGCGGCATGTATATTAGGTAATGCGGTGGTGCCTACGCCCGCGATCTGCGTCACTGGAGCTCTACCACCAGTGGTATGAATGCTGAACTATTCTCGACTTTCCTGTACGTTTTACATACGTCAAATATAATATTATTATAATCTGTCAAATTTCAAAGTACTTACTCAATCTTAATGAAAAATATCTGATGGAATATAAATCCAAAATAGGGTGTAAATAAATGAGATAACAACATTTGTAACTGGCTATGGCAGGACTCTTATGTGAAGTGATCACGTTTATATTCGTTCATAATTGACTGACAATTCGCTGAAACAAAAAAATAGAGTTAGTTCCGTATCCAAATATTTTAACAGAATAAAGCTTTCTAATCAAAATAGTTCCGTATCCAAATATTTTAACAGAATAAAGCTTTCTAATCAAAATATTGTAACAGAATAAACTTTCGTAAATAAACAAAGTATTGTCGAGGCAAGCATCGGTCAAATTCATGAAACAAACAATAAATATAGAGCTAGAACAAAAACATGATCATCTAAGGATGGCATAAACGTTTTTATTAATACCTTTCATTTCGTCTTACAATTTTTGACGGCTTAATAAATCCGGTTTTTCATTGTTACTTATACAAAACACTGGTAGCTTAACTATTTTATCTAAAACCAAGCATTAAAAAATAACAACAAATAACGCCTTAAAATAGTGGTATTTTAGCTATGTGTGTGTATGTATATGTGTGTGTGTGTGTATTCATTTCAATACGAATAACTCGTTTATAATACAGTGAACAAAATTGTTGCCAAAAGTTGTCCTAGTGACAACTTTTGGCAACAATTTTGTTCACAGCTTTAATATATTTATTTCATATTGAAGTTTTCATTCTGTTCTGTTGCCCATATTGCCAACGATGAAAAATTCTAATTATTATATTACAGAACGCGATGATAGTAGATCAAGACGAGAACGGTGGCGGAGGCGGCGGGGGCGGGGGTGGGGGCCCCGGTGGAGGTGGTGGGGGTGGGCGAGGCGGCGCCGGGGGGGGTGGGGGAGCGAGCTTCGCTCGGCGGCTGACCGGCATGGCGGGCCTCCTCGACGCCGGCATCATCTCCGAAGCGCTGCCCGCGCCCTCGCACCGCGTCCAGGCCTGGGACTTCACCACCGGCAAAGCGCCAGATATTTCTGATTGTTAGTTGAAACGAAAGTCTCTTATACGGCATGGATAAATAAGTTTGTAATGGTAATGCGAGCGTGTGCGACACTTCTAACATTTATAAGCTGTTTTCGAGGGTGATTATGAGCCATGTATATCGCAGACTAGACTACTTCCAGTCACCATAAAAAACGTAACTTCACGCCTGTAATCCCCTAAGGGTTAGGCAGAGGTAAATGCATGCATTCAAGCTTACATGCAAACACCCACGATTCGCCGGTTACGTTTTTGGCCCATGTAACAGGTGGCGAGCCTGTTGACTTCTCCGGGCACATCACCAAACTTCGAGGTACTGGGCAATTTCCAGAAAATGGAAAAATCCCAATAGAGATAAAAGACAACACCATTATCTCTGATAACCCCCTACTCGGGAATCAAACCCAGGACCTCAGCGTAGTAGTAGTGGCCTGCTACCACTAGGCTCCCGAGGCAGTTTCTGCATAATGTAACAAAGGACTGCATAATGTAACCAGCCCCTATGTTTAGCGCTCATGGACTATGAGCGAAACCCTCAGCTCGCTATGGGCCTCATAAGAAGGCTCAAGGTCACGTAGAGAGCTATGCTCGGAATTTCCCTGCGGAATCGAATCAGAGTTGACCGATTGAGAGCAGACCGACGACCTGGTGAAAGTTCCGAGCAATCGCTGGATAAGGGTGGACCGGACCGTAGTGGCAATCTTCGGATCCGGCTTTTGAAATGCAATTGACGTCTTTCGGCTGAAATGATGATGATCATATAACCAAACTCCGAAAGTGGCACTGGAAAACCGAAGAATGGATAACCCAAAAGCAGTAACCCTACCCTAAGCCTGGCCTGCTACCACCGGACAACAAAGGCAGTCAGTTATTTACACTTTTTCACGAAGGAAATCTTTCATCATCTCATGTTAAAAAATAATCATAAAACCTTTTACTAGTATTAAGAATAGAATATCAGGATAGAATGGTCTCCCATCCCTTCTCTGTATGGTCCCCTAGCTCGCTGGTCTCCCTATACTAATGTAGTAAAACTCAGAGGGTTTTTAAGTTTATTTAAATTGCGAATTTCGGTAACTACCGTATTTGAAAAAAATATTTTGGAATACGATACCACTTTCATGGGGAAGGCTATAAAACGATGATAATATATACGAGAAGACCCGTGAGAAGTACAATTGAAACATTGTGCTATGGATACGTCAAAATGCTAAAATGTAAATCCTTCTTTTTTGTAGGTACCAAAAATGTAGTAGTGCAGAGATGTAGGATTCACAACGATGCCAGCATCGACATTTCTAAAGACGGAAGGCTGCTTGTTGCTCTCTTACCAGTTCCGCGTTTGAGGAATTCCAACCATTGGCTTGGTGAGTTGTCAGAAAAAATATTATCTGATGCAACACTCATTTATGGTATAAGTATCAAGAGATTATATTTATGAGATAATTTTAACCCATATTAAGTTCCTTCTTTCTTATTCCTGTTATTCAGAATTTGATAATTTATCAAGCACCAAGCAAATGCAAACGCAATATAATAATTCACTTAATTGTAATTAGTTTTGGGATAAAATATTACCTTATACGTATTAAAAATGCCTGAAATGGATTCGATTATCGATTCTTAACAAACTGCTTTCAGGGTGTGCGTTTAATATGATACATTCTCGCCGACTCTTGAAACAAAAAAAATACTGTTTGCATGACTGAATGAAGCAATTAATGCGTATCCTAATAGTGTTAAACACATACAGCAACAACAACGAATAAATACAAATTTACAAATAAAGGAGATATTGCGAGCTCGACTCTGGTTCGTACACTACCTCAAAAAATGGGTAAATCAAAGAAGAATCCGAAAAAAATACAATTAATTAATTCAAGAATATATTTTAGAGTTACAACCACATTTAGTTCAAACGATTTTATCATTTTCAACTATGTTCAACATGGCGGCGATACAGCCGATGCTTGGGATCAATCGATTTCGATAGTATTTAGAAAATATTACTTTTTTCTCCAAGTACTATATAATATAAACAATTTTAAAAAATTAAAATGTCAACTTGACATTACTCGCCATATTCGCCATGTTGGTTTTGAGTTGCAATTATAACTGTAAATAATGTTTTGTAACTGCAAACAAAGCTAAATAATTGAAAATATGCAGTAAAAAACGTTTTTATTTTGCAACATCACCTTTATAACAAAATATTATAATTTATTTTACAAATAAAAATAAAATATCTTTATCATTACTAATTTCGGCTATATGTGTACAGGGGTGTACTCGCTGGAGTGGTCGCGATTGGGGCAGTGTTTGCATACAGCGGTGTTAGAACAGAGCGCAGTGTCGGTGGCGCTGTCCCCGACGGCGCGTCACCTTGCCGTGGGACTTGGCTCGCGACGATTCACTTCCGCGCCACATGCGCGACCTAATGTCTTCGCCCTGCTCTACCGACTCGAGCCAAAAGGTTGGTGTGACTTGTACATTATTTTATTTTTAAAGAAAAATGGAAAGAAAAATTTGACTTCAGGCGAGACTCGAACTCGCGACCTACTGGGAATCTAGTCCAGCCGCTCTTCCAATTGAGCTACTGAAGCCCTGCCCGATTTGTCGAATTTTTCCTTCACATCTATTGCATTGCTTTATGGTAACAGTAGCGCCATCTATTACCAACTATGCTAGTTAGGCAACCGATATAATAGACTTTTCAGTTTATTGAATATCGTAAAGAAGTCGCTTTTACCCTTAATAATTGTTTTATATTATTTCGCATTAACACATGCTTGTGAAATATATTTTATTTTTAAAGAAAAATGGAAAGAAAAATTTGACTTCAGGCGAGACTCGAACTCGCGACCTACTGGGAATCTAGTCCAGCCGCTCTTCCAATTGAGCTACTGAAGCCCTGCCCGATTTGTCGAATTTTTCCTTCACATCTATTGCATTGCTTTATGGTAACAGTAGCGCCATCTATTACCAACTATGCTAGTTAGGCAACCGATATAATAGACTTTTCAGTTTATTGAATATCGTAAAGAAGTCGCTTTTACCCTTAATAATTGTTTTATATTATTTCGCATTAACACATGCTTGTGAAATATATTTTATTTTTAAAGAAAAATGGAAAGAAAAATTTGACTTCAGGCGAGACTCGAACTCGCGACCTACTGGGAATCTAGTCCAGCCGCTCTTCCAATTGAGCTACTGAAGCCCTGCCCGATTTGTCGAATTTTTCCTTCACATCTATTGCATTGCTTTATGGTAACAGTAGCGCCATCTATTACCAACTATGCTAGTTAGGCAACCGATATAATAGACTTTTCAGTTTATTGAATATCGTAAAGAAGTCGCTTTTACCCTTAATAATTGGTAATAGATGGCGCTACTGTTACCATAAAGCAATGCAATAGATGTGAAGGAAAAATTCGACAAATCGGGCAGGGCTTCAGTAGCTCAATTGGAAGAGCGGCTGGACTAGATTCCCAGTAGGTCGCGAGTTCGAGTCTCGCCTGAAGTCAAATTTTTCTTTCCATTTTTCTTTAAAAATAAAATATATTTCACAAGCATGTGTTAATGCGAAATAATATAAAACAATGACTTGTACATTATTCACATACACTTTTTATGTCATAATATGTGTTTAAGTCTTTTTTATTATTTTTATATGTTTTAGTCTTTGTTATGACAGATAAGCAAACGGGGCCACCTGATGGAAAATGGTCACCGTCGCCTATGAACATTTACTACACCACGAGAGTTGCTAACGCGCTGCCAGCGCTGAAGAACTCCATATTGTAGCACCGAGGAAACACCTCAGAGGGAAGTTCGTTCCACAATTAACACGTTCTGGGCAGAAACGAATGTAAAAATCGCACCGTTGAGCACTGTCAAGTGTCCAGTTGGTGAGATTGGAATTTCTTTCTTCGGCGGGTAGTGCGATGTAAGAAATGAGACGGTGACACCATATCAAATAGTTCAGCAGAGCACTCACCGTTGTAGAGACGGTAAAAAACTCACAGACGCCCAACATCTCTGCGCAGACTCAGATGTTCGAGTCTATCAATGAGTCCTGGATCATTAACAACACGAACGGCGCGTATTTGTTAGGAGTCGAGCAGACCGCCCACAAATGACACTACGCGCAAAACTCAAATGCCATTGAACGAAGTTGCCTGCGCCATTCTCTTAGCTCGCGTCGAAGACACAAGCTAGAAAGAGAGCGAGTTTCAATGTTGGCCTGATGAAATTGAACTACTGTCACATCTTCCTCGCGTATATCGTATATTTATACCATGAAATCGCCTTCTTCTCAGCGCCTAACTTTTGCGCGTACTGTACGTGCAGGATTAGTCGCAACTGAGCAGTATCTGCATACAGTAATAAACCTAATGTGAAACCTACTCGCTGAATTAGTTTCGACTGGTGACCAATCTGCCTTCAACAGCCCATGGTCGGTGTCGGCACGAGAATTGAATGATATGCCGATGGGCGGGCAAGGTATTGAATGGGTTAACATGTGGCAGTTCACGAGCCCGCCCCACTTTCTGCTCTCCAACCGCCTCCAAAAATATGCTGGTTACATATAATCCAGTTTTTCTCCCTTTATGTTATTATTATATTTTTTGTTTTTTTTTTTCTTTAATTTTTAAATTCACTCGCATGTGTTATTATGAAAAATAAAAATATTACAAAAATCATTCTAGATAATATATATTGTTGTACAAATTAACATTTACAGAAAGTTCAAGTCGAACCGGATTATCGCCGATCAAAGAATTGGACCAGAATTGGGAGCACGGTTTCACAAGTCTTAACTGCCTCCGATGGGCTCCACAGCCGGGCCAAGGGCTTGTTTATGCAAACAACACTGGTCAACTTATTATAATGAGTTAAGTGCAATCTGTAAATTATGGAACCCATGTCACAACTCCACTGCCATTTGTATAATTTTATAGTAAGGTGGCTAGGAAACTACACATATATTTAATCAATATAGTTATGTTAATACTGTATTTAGTAGCTATCTACAGATCCCTCAAAATCAAAACGCACCAAATATCGAAACTAAAGTTTTGAGCAAGAACCGTACACCTTCTGTACCATGTGTTGTGCGCATATTAAGGATATAAAATTAGGAACAACATATGCAAACTATGTCGTATCTCTTGAGTATTTTAAATACACAACGAGCCACCTGAGGCGCATCCATCATGCTACGGCGATTGCGTGCACTATGGCAATGGCTTGGGATGTTGACTAAGTATCCAATTTTTTATTTTTTTTATTTTTTATTTTATGTAATGTAAGTGGTAAACAATCATGCGGTTCACGTTGATTTTAAGTGATGACTGCAGCCTATAGACACCCACATAAAGACCAAGGTCAAAATGCAGATGCGTTACCACTCCTGAGGCCTAAGGTATTATGCCTCTGTGCCGGAAATTACAGGGCCGTACATTACCACCTAACCGGAACACGATAGTGCTAAACACTACCATTTAGCGGCAAGTATATTAGGTAACGCGGTGCGTAGGCACCACCGGTTAGGTGGTAATGTACGGCCCTGTAATTTCCCGCGAGCTCCGTCACTGGAGCTCTATTACCAGTTTTTTTATCAAAGTAAAATACTTTCATATAATTTGGTAATACTCGATTTTATTTTTTTATCCAATAGATAATCAAAAACACAATTACAATTTAAATAAAAAATAATTAGGAATAAATTCAATTATTTGCAAAAAAAAAAATTAAATTATGATTAAAGAAAAATAATTATTATCATTAAACTCACACACTAAATGATATAATAAAAAGAAGTGATGCGATAGATAAAAAAATAACGAAATGTGATGACCGTACCATTTACCTTCAATATGCACTGCATGCTTGTTTGCCGTTTGTCTTGTTATCTTACGATAAAAAAATTGTAAAGAATTACATTTCCCAATGAGGTTAATAGGTATAAAGAGTAGACACGGGGAACAAACAGCCAGTTCCGTTTTTAAATTGATTTTTCAGATATTTTGTATGACGTTTTCACGTCAGCTGTCCTATTAATATGGGAAAGTGCAGGTAATTGTATGCATAAAACTGGAACCATGCTAGCAAGGAGAATGTCCAGTCTAGTATTTTAGTACATGTAGGTCAATGTATTTTCCAATTATTATTGTTTTACTTAAAAAATAAATAACATATAAATATATGTGCCCGGGATATCTGGCGCTCCACACTCTCTGCCTACCCCGTTAGGGACCTGGCGTGAAGATACATACGTACATACATATACTTAAAAAATGGTTAGTCAACATCTCAGTTGCGCCAAATGAAAATTTAGGGACTAGTTGCACACACAGAGTACACTAATGTGCACGCACAATAAACGTACTTGTTTGAACTATTTATGTGACTTTTGCAAGCACTATCCTTCTTGAACATCATTAAAGTTGGCGTACTGCGCACTTATAATAATTAAGAAGGTTTGAGTTTTTCCATTAGGCATTGCATACGCATAAAAAACAGCTTCAACGCTAACACATTAATATATTAAATAAACACATTTAATACAACTCCTATCCCAAAACTATATAATAGTATGTAGTAGGCTCGTAATTTTTTTTTGTAGTTTTATTAATGTAGCATCTTGAATTTAACTTTAATTAAATTTTCATAGTTATTTGTTTATATTATAGCAATAACTCGATTAGATCTCCACGTCTGTGAAATCGTATATAATAATATAATTAATACGTTAAATTATTATAGACGAGTTTTAAAGATATAATTGAAATTTATACCTATTGGATCCAGTAGAGTAGACAATCGTTATATTGAACTATATATAGATAGCGACTTAGTGTCTGGTAAATTTATTATGACAAGTCTTTCACATTTCTATAGCTTATTAAATAATTGTAAAAGTTATTGTATTTTAAAAATCTTATGTAAATGAATAAATGTAAATTATGCTGGGCATTGCTGGGTGCACAGAAATTTAAGTGTTAGTTTCGCTGTTTGAATAGCCTTCTCAAATTGGGTTAATTTAACTTTGCTCAATTCTATTTATGTTAATCTCCATTTAATTTTGCAGTGTAGTGTTATTTTCCATATTATTATAATGTTCTACCACAAAAATTGTATTTAAAAATGTGTCCCTTCACCATATAAAGATAATATTTATGCTCGGATCAGTTTTTAATAAGTACATAACATGAAACACAATCATATGTTGAATTCAAATCTGCTGTTAATTTTGCAAATTAGTTCCTTAAAATTTAATTATAATATTATTTTTATTACGTAGACTGATCTAAATTTTTCAGGGTATAAACAATAATATAATATTGAAATGCAAAAATATAAGTTACTTTTTGATTTAATTAACATTGGAATCCCTCGATATTATTAAGGATCATGCCAAGACTTTTACAGAAATAAAAAAAAGGTACAAATTAATCCCGGTGAGGTAAAAATATTTTAAGTACCAAGAAATGATCTTTAGGTTCTCTAGATAATATTTCATAGATGTTTTATCTTGTAAAAAGAGAAGAGAATGATGAATGTAAAAGAGGCACGCGAGATGTCAGAACCGAGATATCTGGCGCTTCACACTCTGTCTACCCCCTAAGAGACTTGGCGTGAAGATACATTTTATTTTGTTTTTTTATTTCTTTTTTTTTTGTACAAATCAATGTATGGAACTTGTCATGATTCCTTTATATATATATATGTTAAAAATAATATTATAAAGCTACTGTTAAACGCATCTTTCGTGTTCTGTACTTTAAAACAGACCTAAATATTTCATTTTACATTTGCATTAATTTGATAATTTTATTGTGTATTGTTCTTGTGTGTAAAAATGATATTTTAGGCACTCGATTAAATTTAACGAGGTGGTATTAACATGATAATGCTAATAATTATTTTTACCCTGGGCAACCTTTTTAAATGAATATTATTACAACTGGCTCTTTCTATAAAAATATTTCTATTGTCCAAGCTGCTATATTCATGGCACTAAACTTTCATGTGCGGTTATTCTGATCCGCTTATGGGCCTAAATTCTCACGAATTCTCTGAATTATTAGTGTATATTTTCGATAAAAATACTTGTAATAATTAACTATTATATTACTACACTCACTCTCTACTTCTCACTTTATACCTTACTTTTCTCTGCATCATTTCATTAAGGGTATTTTTCCTGTCAAGCGGGTTTGCGTCCGCATGCGGGTAATCACGTCTGCGAGCCACACGCAGAACAAGAAATCTGCATTAGAGTTGTTGAGGAAGTGATTATTAGGAAGAGGAGGAGGAAGAGGAATTGTGACGCGCAACTTTAGAGGATGCGGATGAGGAAGAGGATATTTTATGAGGAAGAGGATGTGGATGAGGAAGCGTAAGAGGAAGAACGTACGTAACTTCACGCCTGTAATCCCGAAGGGATAGGCAGAGGTAAATGCATGCATTCAAGCATACATGCAAACACCCACGTCTCGCCGGTTACGTTTTGGCCCATGTAACAGGTGGCGAACCTGTTACATCTGCCATCCCCGGGCACATTGCCAAACTCCGAGGTACCTACTGGGAAACTTCCAGAAAATGGAAAAAGCCCAATAAATCCAGAGACAAAGGATTTTTAACCGTTATCTCGGATAGTCCCGACCTGGGAATCGAACCCAGGACCCCCAGCGTAGTAGTAGTGGCCTGCTACCACTACGCTTCTGAGGCAGTTAATGATATAATAATATTAATAATGGCAACCGGTGAAACGTCCCACTGCTGGGACTCGTTCCGAGCAGTGGGACGTCTCACCCCTTCTTGAGGGGAGGCCTGGAGCTTACTCCACCACGCTGCTCCAATGCGGGTTGGTGGAGATAACGGTTAGTGGCCAACCCGCTGTCGGATGTTTTCAAACTGCCCATGCATATGGCCCGCGACAAGGTTTAACGACTGCTATTTATCTATAGCAACCGGGACCGTCGGCTTCACGTGTTCTCCGAAGCACGGAATCGCGCATTTTAATTTGTCACTAGTGTTCACCCGTCACATACCCGACCGCATCCGTATCGCTTAATCGAGTAGATCGTTCTACACCAGCCGCGAGGCATTGCGCGCTTCAGAAAGATGAAAAGAGGATGATACGAAATTATAAATACTAGCAGACCCAACCCAAAATCCGCTATCCTGTCTCTATGTACATAACTAAGTACATACATACAAAAAAAATAATTAAAAGGGCATTTTCCAGTGGACCAAACTTTGAATCTAAACCATTCTCAAAACACACACAATAATGAATCATCAAAATCGGTCCAGCAGTTAAGGACGAGTTCAGTAACATATCTACACAACACACGCACCCAAAAAAAGATGATTGAATGATACTATTTAATTTAGAAATTGAAATAAAAATAAGAATGCAGTCTTTATTTATTTATTAATTAGGTACTTAAGTCGAATATTATTAATCAAAATGAATTATAGGGAGGTTAATTTTTATAAAAAATAATTTGGAAGCTGTTCCTCTGACAACCGATTTCTTAGCTCATCATTTTAATATACCAATCCAACATTGCTAAATAGTCGTTCGCTGGGACATTTGATGGAAGACAAGATAGGTATTGGATGGTAAAGCCCCGAATATTTCGATTTTTTTAGTTGCATACGCGTATAAACATGATATTGTATGTAATGTATGTCAATAAAATTAAAACAAACAAGCAAGGAACAGCGCCGGTGGCGGAAGGGGAGGTCTCGCTCGCTAGTTCGGCCCGGCGCTGCGGCGTGTGTGTGCGGTGCCATGGATACGCGACGCGCATGCGCAATGAAATGCCTCATAAATTCCTCAAAATTTTGAGGAAGCGATAGCGGAAGAGGATTTTTTTATTTTTGTTTATGAGGTTGCGGTAACGGATGTGGAACCCAAAATATTGCGGAACTTCCTCATTATGAGGAAGCGGAAGAGGAATCCTCAACAACCCTAATCTGCTTCATAGCAATTTGATGCATGCCGCTAACAGATAGTCGTATACAGTATGGACATAAAAAAGCCATGCTCCGCAACCGCACGCGAGTGCCACGCGTCAAAGGAAAAGATTATATGAAGCGATGGGATCCGTGTGTGACACGCATGCGGGTTACTCAGGCGTGGGAGAAACGTCTCACCTTTGTGATTGGAACACTAGCATCTAAAACATAAAACTGTTCCGAATCTTTGTATGCATCATTTCGAACATTTGGAACATTGCGTCAAAGATCTACTGTGGCGAAAGTCCAAATAAACAACTCGCCTCATAAAAGCAAAATAATGCAAACGAAAAACGCTCTTAAATTATTCGTCTTACAAACGCCATAGTCGTTATTATTACGTGCATAGGTGCAAGGTACTGTATAGGCGCAATGTAATAAGTAACAAATTATCATCTCATTTGGTATCCCACTCTCACTTGCTTAATATTGTATTGTTCTCTCGCTCTCTCGCTTCGCTAGCTGATTCAGATTTAAATGTTTCAAATGTCAAGCGTCTCGGTTGCGGTCATGCGGTCACACTCAATCACTCAAGCGACATGAACGCGCTAAGCAGAGCAATAATGTTCGAGTTCGAAATTGTTCTAAATGATGCATTTGAAATATTATTGGTGTTCCAATCTTTCGGCACATCGAAATGTTTCGGAACAGTGAATCAGAACAGTAAAGAGTTACACACGTCTACACCCGCGTGCGGGCGGAAACCCGCTTGTCAGGAAAAAGGCCCTAAACTTGTGAGAATAATCTGGGGAAATTAATTAAGTTTAAGATTAAAGCTATATCATAAATCGTGTCTTTAAATAAAAAGTGTTATTGAAACGTAACTTTCTTGTTGTATATCTATATATGAATATGTATGAATAAGTACATTTCATAACGACATTTTTATGTCATTGTGATCATATAAACATCTATCATTTTACATTAAATTGTTACTTACAAAATTAGACGAGCCAAAATTAGTTGCCATGTTGCCATATTAAATAACTTCAAATCTATAATATTATGATCTAACGTTCCAACTTCCAACATCTATGTAATATATACTTATTAAAAGAGCGCGGGAATGCTATTGTATAAGGTTTATTGCTTTTGCTGTATCATTATTAAACATTCAATCAGCCACATCAAAATCATAACGAATGACAGTATATGACATCATTAATGATCAATATAAAAAATTAGAACTATTAAGCGCTTCGATTGTATCTATTTATAATTTTATTTTTAAATAGATACAATCGAAACACCTTTAATTAATGTTATGTTACTTAGATAATAAATTAGAATGCACATTAGATCTTTTGACGTTGTCGTAAGTAGTGTGAAAAATGGCAAGGATTTAAAATGAGTTTAGAGTAAACCTAGTCATTAAAAAAAAAACAATAATTTTCGTACTATCAGGTTCATTATAAAAGCATGGAACGGGTCTTGAGCGCTGAATCGTTGCGTAAATTAATGGCTTGATCACTTCTAAGTATTCTACAAGGAATGTAATGTTATTTTGTAGAATTATGTTTGTGTGAATACGAATATTTAATAAAAATCAACTAAACCTGTTTGTATACAAACAGCCAAGGTAGTTCAAATACAACTAAAAGATTATTTTATGTACTTATTATTATACATTATTTTAACAATCGGGGTGCCTTTGCCTGAGGATCGCACATTGGAAATTTATGTTACCGTGAAAATTGAATCAATCATTTTTATTACCACATTCCACGTTTTCCATAAAAGCCTACCCACCTTTCCTTTTTCTCCTGAAACTTTATTGATTTGCGAATGAAATATTATAAGCATGCTTTATTTGCTGCCGGGTGTAGGTATACCTACCTACCTGCGCCTACTATGTATTTTTTTGCAGTGAGAATATTTTTTGTGGTCACTTGGTGTCGACGAGTCGACAGTAGAACATACATTTATTAAAATAGAATTTTACCATATTTTTCAACAATATTGAAAGAAAGAAAGATTTACAATATATATTCTTTATTTGCGCACACCACTTCCCGGGCTGTGCGCTTGCCCTCTGCAATACGAGCTGTTTTCCTTCTCCAATGCAATATGTAACTATGTTTAAATATTTTGCTTACGTTTAATACATAGTTTATTTTTTTTTAATCTCAGTAATGGAAAATGTATCAAACCATTTTTGCTATACTATGTACAAAATATCAAACTTTTCACACTGCAAAATGTCAACCTACATCAAGTGTTGATTTTAAATTCTAGGAGAGGTAAAATATTTCGTGCATCATATTAATTATTCAGAACCGTGTCATGTTTTAAAATAATGGAACGTAAACTCTTGAGTTTGAAAAATTATATGAATTATTTCATGATACATATCAGACACAACCCTGTTTATTTATGTGATATCAGATATGATACTAAGCCTTGGTTGCACCTAGATATTTGTTAAAGTTATTGTTACATTTCCCATCCTTCTCTCTCTTCATCTTTAACAGATTTATTTAAGTAAGAGAAGGATATGAAATGTTACTATGACTAAATTGAACAAGTATTTTGGTGCAACCCAGGCTAAGCGTATGAAAAGAAATACTATGGGAGAATGATTCTAAATTTTAAAAAAAGCATTTTGATGTGTCCCGTTTTCCCAAGTGAGTATTTTTATGCAACGACAGGATTATTTTACAGATTATATTATTTACGTTCGGTCGTCGTATTTTATTTAAGAAAAATATAAAATTGCTGCTTTTCTGATCTTGTGTGTATTGTAATGGTTATAAAAGATTTGGAATTTTTCCTAACAATATATAGTTGTATATTATTTTCGAGTTGGCGTAATATTCCTTTGTTTTAATCACTATATAATTTTGTAAATAATTATCCCAATATTGGATAGTTTTGTGATAATGTGAGATGTTATTTCAATAATGTACAGATACGTTGTAAGGAAAGTGTACAGTGAATTACCAACATTATGCTTGAGACTATTAAAAACATATTAGAAAATATTCTGTGTTTTAATTTATTTATCGAAACACATAGTTACATACCGACGTGTCTATAATTCCGAGTATAACTAGGTCAAATATGTCATAAAAAGTGTTCGTATAACTTATGAACTTACTTTAACCACAGTCTAAAGAAACCAAACATGTTAATTAATTTCATTATCTACAGTCATTCTAGGAACGTGTAATGTCAGAGCAAGCGTGCGGGTCGTGCGACGCTAGGGAGGGAGAGGGCGGTACCAAGTAGCTCAATCAAAAACTGACAACTATTTGGTTGGTACTAGGCGATAAGGGGTGTGAGATTTAAATATTTATTTGACTAAGTTTTTGGAAAGGAGATATTGAAGAATTTGAAGATATCTTTACTGTTAATATTTGTTATAATGTTTATTTATTAATAGTATCTGTTTTATTTTTTACTTAATGAATTTACTATAGTTATTAGCCGTGTACCTAGTGATTTTCTTTTATTAATCTAAACAGATTTCTTCTTTAGTCTTATTTCTATTCTAGTTTATCTCTACTATAGATATTTTATTTCTATATGTGCGTCAGAATGGCCGGTCACTACTCATATTTAACGTTAATGTAGATTTAGAAAATTGCTACCTATTTGCTACTATTTGCTACTTAACGTGAAATATTTGCTACCTGCGTATTTTTCAAAATATATCACTTTTAAAGGTGACAGGCCATTCTGACGTCAGCTTGGCCGGTCACTCATCCCGTATGTACAAACTTCAGCAAATTATCGAAATGTTTTTTCACTATTAATTGCTACCTAAAAACCTAGCGGTCTGGATTCCGTAGCTTTTAAGGATAAATAGTTATTAACAAAAACAGTTTACGAAACATTAAACGCCTACCATATGGAAATAGCAAATGATGCATAGATGTTTACGTTGCATTATTATTACGTAAGGCGCTAAATGAAAAGTATACCTAGGTACTAAAAACACTTAAAGTAAACTGTTTTTGTTAATAACTATTTATCCTTAAAAGCTACGGAATCCAGACCGCTAGGTTTTTAGGTAGCAATTAATAGAGAAAAAACATTTCGATAATTCGCAGAAGTTTGTACATACGGGATGAGTGACCGGCCAAGCTGACGTCAGAATGGCCTGTCACCTTTAAAAGTGATATATTTTGAAAAAATACGCAGGTAGCAAATATTTCACGTTGGGTAGCAAATAGTAGCAAATAGGTAGCAATTTTCTAAATCTACATCAACGTTAAATACGAGTAGTGACCGGCCATTCTGACGCACACTAAAAAACCTAGAAAAAAGGTAGAAAAACGTCGTTTTCGTAAGCTACAGGAGAGGCAAAAAAATTAAATAAAACAATACCGGTGAGAACAAAACACAAAATTTATTAAACTTTCAAGTTCCGACAAAACATCTTAAAATCTAAAGTTCATGCTCAACATGTCCACCTCGGTTTCGCACACATGTTCGCATTCTTTTACGACGCCCACTTTTTACTACACCAGTTGTTAGCGTCCTTCTCATTTCATTCGCCGCATTAATTATTCGTTCTCTCAACATTTCAACTGAGGAAATTGGGTTGGGAGCACTGTAAACAAGGCTCTTCATGTGCCCCCACACATAAAAATCCATGGGGGTAAGGTCCGGACTTCTAACTGGCCAGGGCAAAGGCCCACCTCGTCCAATCCATTGGTTTGGGTAATTTGTGTCCAGCCATTCTCTGACACTTCTCCTGAAATGTGCAGGGCAGCCATCATGCTGAAACCACATGTCTCGAATAAGATTGAGTGGCAAATCATCTAGAAGGTTGCTTAGTTCTCCTCGGAGGAAATTTTCGTAGTGTTCTCCATTTAAATTGTCGGGGAGAAAGTAAGGCCCAATCAAATGGTCTGAAATAATACCCATCCACACATTCAGGCTAAATCTTCGTTGTGAGCCCTTTACTCTCTTCTTGTTGGGATTTCGCTGTTCTTTCGGGGCCCAATAATGAGCGTTATGATAATTAGTAATCCCATCTTTATCAAATTTCGACTCATCTGTCTACAACATTTTTTAAAGAAAGTCGGGTCTTCGATATCTGCATTCAACATGAATCTGCAGAAATCTAATCTTCTTACGGGATCTCCCTCTTCGATAACCTGTACCGGCGTATAATGATATGGGTACAGGCCCGCTGTATGAATGGTAAACCACACTTTCCATTGCGTGAGTCCCAGATCACGGGAGTATATTAGTAGAAGTAGTTGGATCCAATCGAAATCGTTCCACTATTTCATTATTTTGTTCTTCGTTATCATCAATGACACGTGGTCTTCCCAAGTCTGTACGTCGTCTTGAAACGGAGCCAGTTTCTCGAAGTCGTCGATGAATTCCGTCAAAAACGCTTACATCCGGCACTCGACGATCGGGATAGCGAGTTGTGTACTCATTACGAGAATGTGCGGACACAATTGCAGTATCCGTAGCAAATTAACATGTCAGCATATTCCTCATTCCTGTAGGTCGTCATCTTTCTCAGTTCCGTATCACAAGCACAAATCGGTGTCCAGTTTACAAGCACAGCAGTCAGGAATTAGAAGAAACACTCCAGAAACACAGCCAAGTTGAGTAAGAAACAGAGAACATAATAATATCGCATCTACTACGGACGAATCACATAAGCAGACTAACTTAGTCTAGTAACATAGTAACATGTTTTGTTTTGCGCAAAACATGTTGCATTCCCAAAGTGCAATAACTGCACATTATTTTACTCACTCACACCTGCATAAATCGTAAAGTGTCTCGCTCGCACACACCGCATTAACCCTAAAGGGCAATTGGCGAGAGCGTTAGAAATGCTACCTGAGGGCACGCAACTTAGTTTTTTCTAAGAATTTTTATTAACAACCTATTATTGTTATACCTCGTTGGATAGCTGACAAAACGTGCATATTATTAAGCACATCTGCAAGACAGGCGCCATATTATTATTTTTTAATATCCTTGAAAGAAAAATTCACTTTCGAATTTATGTTCCTTTTTATAAGTTTAAGAACGTCTGCAACTAATTATTTATTCGTTTTATGTAAAATTTTGGTTATTGAGGTTATAAAGCACCTTATTTTACATACAAAAATCGACTAACAGTAATAATAAGACTTATAAATTTCAAAATAACTAAGGAGATTTTTAATTAAAAACAATTAAATTTAAATATCTCGAAAACGGTTAGATTTGGGATAGGGTGTTTCATAGACAAATCAGTCAGAAACAATGTAAACTACACGCCCTTAACGGGAATAGGTTGACTTAACCTGTAACCCTGTATAAGAGTAGTGACCGGCCATTCTGACACATTTCTTTGTTTGTTATTCGGGTGGACGTTTGGACTCATGGATGGCAGATAAGATGATTGATTGATAGAATGTTGTAAACTGGAAAACCGGCACACTACTTCGTAGACTGAGAGAATGGCAGACTGGCGTTATTGTAATATAGACAGAGATATGGTAGACGTTTCAGAAAATAAATCTGTTTTTGAGATTCAATGTCATCAAAAGTCCTCAAGTTTTACGTGTCAAATTTCAAGAAGAATTTATTTAATGAAGGTGGCAGACTATCTTTCTGTTCACGTTGATGTTAAAAGTAATGACTCAATCCCATAGACATCTACATAAAACCGGAGGTCAAAATGTAGATGCGTTGCCACCCTTGAGGCGTAATTTGTTTTTCCTCTGTAATAGTTATAACGGTTTTTTTCTTGTATACTTTTACTTAATTCGATTACCATACGACATAAACTGACGTGAAACACGACCGTAATTAAACTAAAAACTAAATGTGACAACGTGTGTGAAGGAAAGCGGCATTTTGCAAAACTTCAAAGGCGATAAACTTCTGTACGTAGGTATCTAAACTGTGCCTTAACTATGACGTTTGCAATGGTCATGTTCAAGCCGAAAAAAATTGCTAATTGACTAATTGAAAAATTGAGAGTACTTAGGTAACTAACTTTTTTGACGACGGATTGTTCATCTATCCAGTATCTAGGTGTATTAATTTTTTTAACATTTACGTTTTGTTAGGAGTCCGGTGTGTAAGTAGCTCGCGACAGCTAAAATAGGTAGATAATAATAATACCTGTTTTGTGTCGTATTTTCTCACCTCTTGAGAAAATAATAAATATTTCCGAAATGATTAAGTGTAAGCTCTTTTTAGGACTTTCCTAAAAATAAATATAAACGTAGGTTTTTAGTTTCCTACTCTTTTAGAATCTCTTAAATTCCTGATTTCATAAATCTATAAGCTGTTGTGATTTTTGAAAAAACCGAACCTCCTAGGAAGAAGAAAAAGCCACTTTTACAAGCGGGAAGTAGGTAAATACTTCGTTTCTTTTACTTTTCACCTCAAAAACCCTAGAAGAATAAAATCGTCGTTAAAAAATGTTTATTGCTCTCTTATTAGGTACTTACCCATTTTGTATTCTTAGTACGCGGCTTCAAGTATTACTACCAGTTACCAGTTATTTTTTAAAAGACAAATATTTACTCCAAGTGTCGAGACAAATTTGACAATAAAATTGAATAAATTATGATATGTAGACACTTAAGCATACCAGAGTTGCAAAGTAGGTATATATGTTTTTGTCCCAGTCAAGCACTACGAGAGAAGCAGCAATTTATTAATCTCTGGGGAAGGGAGAGGACAGCTGCGCACTTACATTAAAATTAACACTTCATTTGTACAAATTAGGCGATTATCACAGCCCCGCATAACGCTGCATGTCGCATTAATATCATCGCGCGTAGGTACTTGCGCGAGTCCAGATCTGCATCATCATGTGGGTTTTTTACGCACTCACTCGCTTAGTGCGTTTTCTGGATTCACGGCGGCTCTGACTCATTTCATTCAAAATCACGCGCGGCAATGAAGAATAGCGTTAGAAGAAGCACGGGAGATATGTCAGGACCAGGATATCTAGCGCTCTACTCTCTGCCTGCCCCGTAAGGGACCTGGCGTGAAGATACATTGGACTGTGCCTGTTTTCTATGCAAACGGAGATACTTACAAGCAACGTTCGAACACCCATTCACGGGCTACGTTCCGTGGTGTGTAGCAGTGTGTTAACCGCCAGGACAAGGTTTTAAAACAAGATAAATATTCGGTTGGTTTAGGGATCATGAACAATGAAATAACGATGATATAAATATCTTATTTTATTCAGTTTTGATAGAATGTAGTAGCATTTATTGATGCTGACAAAATAAATTGTTAAACTATAATTTGCAGAAATTTTGACATTGTTCAGACTTAAGGATAAACAATATAAAAATATCAATCATAACTTTTGCAAATATTTTAATAACATCTGAATTAACTTAATTATAAGTATTTGCAAATGGCAAATTATTAATAATTTTATGTGTTTGAGGACATGGAACAATAGTACTTTATGCAATAAATAACCAATACTGACAATATTATATAAAATATACTTCTTTTATGTTCAACAATCTATACTTCTGATAATGACATAGAATACAAAATAAACATAAAAAATTAAAAGATGTCATATTTACATATCTCCTTTAAGAACTTTACTCGATTTCTGGTATTATCGTATCTAAGGTCCAAATAATTAAATGGCTCGTAAGCTAAGGTGATAAAATTTGAATATGCTATTCCATTGTGACTTAGGAACTGTCACTAAACACGTCATATAACTAAAATGGTTTTAACAACTTACAAAATATATAAGTGAAACCATTAAAATAATTCTAATCCCTACAAATCTTTTATTAAATGTTAATTTGCTCGTAGCACAAATATACTTTCTTCCCTGACTCATCACAGACCGAATGTAAAATCCATTAGAATTCCAACAATTGTCACGAAGCCTGGTGTTGCCGGTGCCCGTGACACTTTCTGGTGATTTAAAAGCATTTAAATATAATAGCATCTATAACTAACTTCTTTTCTGAGGAGGAAGTGGCAATTTAATAAAATGCAATAAATGTTAGTGTTCTAATGGCTTGAGCTCTTTGATTTGCTTTATAAGATAAGCTTTTTCGTCATTAAACTGTTCGTCTTCGGAACGATCCGTGTGAAATTTCGTAAGAAAGTCTACCAACTTGTCTTGATTCCTCAGCAGAATATCCAAGATTGGTTTTGGTTTATTCGGGTTAGCTACAAAAACCTGCAAAAGAAATAAATATATTCTAAAATTAAACATTCAAACAAAAATAGCAAAAATTTCAACTACTCCATGCAGCATTGGAGGTAATTACTAGTATCGTAGTGTGCCATTTTGCCAACTATATAACACCTTAATCGAAATTTGTTTAAAAAAATCTACACCGCCAACATGGAAAGATACTTTACAGTTTTTAGGATTCACGACATACATTTTTAACTCTGCTAAATTAGCGATATGCCTATTTGAATTCTGTTTTCAAATATTTCTTCTATTTATCTCTAAATCATTCTAATTAGCTCGCATGAAACGCGCCAATACACAATTCATAAATTACTAATAATAACGTTTTCCTTAAAACATAATACATTGGCAACAAATATTTTAAATATATATACCTATCTACGTATATTATGAATGTACGTAACTAAACATGAAGGTACATAACTATACGAATTAATAACATAAAATACATAATTTTATAAATGTTTCCCTTTACTATCAAGAACCACATTAATCCTTCAAGGATCGTACGGCCACCGGCGGCGAGACACAATTGAATTTCAATTGTCATATTTTTCTCGTGTCTGGAGAGATTAAGCATAATACCTATTTTATGGATGATATTATTAGCTTTCGGATTAAACACAGGTCGTTCACGACCTTGCCGCTGTGAGCGGCTTAGCGGAGAGCGACGAACGGTAAAATCAAACCTATAAAAATGTACGAGTTGATAAGTACGACGCCACAACGCAGAGCGGCAAGGTCTGTGGGGACAGACTCAGCAGCGAGGTTAGAAAAATTCAATATTGTAGATTTTGTGACGTTAATGAATACCGAACTATTTCTAACAGAGGCATCAAATCGACCTCTTAAATGGATGCCGAAACATATTCAACATGAATCAACAAGATCGATGTCAAAAAAATATTTTTGAAATGTAAAAAATTTTTTTTCTTTCCGGAATATGATAATAATATTGTTCACATACAAAAAATTGCGGGACAGCTGACAAATAATTTTTGGGAAGGTGCATCCAAAACTAGATAAAATAACATTTTATGAATAGGACCTGAAACTGTCCATAGAAGTTTATAGAAGCTACAAAAAATATTTCTAAATATAATATATTTAGTCTTAATTAAATTATAGACATCAAAGATACGTATCAGGCATTCTGAAACGTATAACTTGTTTGTTCTGGACATCTAAAAACCGCTACAACGAGTATGTGGCGTACAAAACGCCGGAGACCCTTGCCGTCGCATGCATGGGTCGCAACTCGCGTCGCCTTACGGCCACCGCTGTGTAAGACTCTTAAAGTAGAGGATGCAGTCATTCCTACTTAGTGTCTTGATTTAAAATCCCTCAGCAGGCTCACCTTAACAAAAATATTCTGGATCACTGGGTCGCTGCAAACTTTAATTATGGCTGATAGTAATCAGCCATAATTAAAGTTTGCAGTTCGCGCAGTTTGATATTACTAGTGTCCGGATCTCAATTATATGAAAAGATATTTTTTCTCATTTATCAATTGCTATATTACTAGCGTTTACCCGCAACTCCGTAAGCGAGTAATAGGGAATCGGACAACTTTTGAGAATATGTCTAAAATTATTCTTTATACGTTTATGCATGTATGTATGTATCTTCACGCCAGGTCCCTAACGGGTTATACGTTTATTTAACCATAAAAAATATTTATTTTATTATTTAAACATGTTAAAGTACCAGAAACTGCACATACATTTTATAATTTCAAAAATGCCGCGTAAATGGTGCCGAATTACTCTGAACAATGTGACGTCAACTGTTTGCAATCAAAGTGAATCTTTTAATTCCATACGACTAACCAAGAGCAAATTAATTTTGTTGAATTTCGTATAACTTATTTTTTGTGTAAACAACTTAGAAAATATCCAAAAAAAAGAGCCAATAAATCAAAGTATCACTTGTGTTAAATATTTGTTGTACAAACATATGACGTCACGTCCTGTGATTGATGTTTCGTTCAACATGGAGCACAGATAAAAAATATTAAAATTATTACATTTTATTTTGCAATTTAAAAATATAAATCTTTAATATTTCAGGAAAATATTTAATGAGTCATCGTATTATTTCACAAACATTCATTCTATTCATAGTTTACATTTATTTTCGATAGCTGTCCGATTGCCTATACCCATTTCCGGAAATCTTTTCTTAGTGAAGTCACTTCTTATAGAAGCTACATGCTAAATTCAGCTTTTTACAACTAGTAAGTATTTTCGGCTGCGCGTTGTCTGATAGTAATTCATTCAGGAAGAGGTTTAGGTTTATAATTATTTTTATATGTTGAAGAAAACATTTTATAAAAGACATTTAATAAATTTAGGGGTTTGAGTTGTCCAAATGGAAATTATATAAATACTTGCAAATGTAATAAGGAATAGGTAAAAGCAAGATACAATGATAAAATATTTAAAAAATATTACCTTAAAAACATGGAAAGCTTCAAACTGAATATTACGAGATTTCTCCTTAAGCATGTTCATCATCAATTTCAAATTATCTGGGTTGGTAATATAACGTGTCATGATAGAAAAATTGTGGCGATCCAACAGCAACTCTCCAAGCAACTTGAGACTCTGCCGTCTAGTGACATAATTCTCAGAATTTAAAAGCCGCTGGTAATGGCTGAACACTTTATCGTAATTTGCTTCTAGAAATTCAGCACATAGCATTTTATGTCTTGTTAATAGTTCCTGAAAAACAATATAGATCATATATGAATAATATGCTTAGAAAAGAGAAAAAACATTTACCATCTAAGTCAGAGGTTCCCAAACTATTTTTCTTGTAGACCCCTTTCAATTTTTTTCTGGTTTCGGTGGACCCCCTTGCTAACATTTATATCACTTTGCCATATATCCCATTTTTATTTACGCATATACGTAGACCCCATCGAGTCTCCCATAGACCCCAGGGGGTCTATATGGACCACTTTGGGCATCACTGATCTAAGTGATGAAATAATTACGACCTACTTAAATAGTACTCAAATAATTGGACTTTTGAATATCAATTTTAAGTTAGAATAGCAGGCTCCCCTGTATTGAGTAAATCTATATTATTCTAGCCCCAAGAGTGGATATATAAATTTACTGAAGCTAATCAATTTAGATTTAGGATGTACATTGCACCATGTTGAGTAACTCCCTCAAATCAAAGGTTTAGAATATTAAGAACTCACTTTGAGTTGACCGTTACAGCAATAAGAATTTTATAGTATAAAATTGGAAAAATTCATGATAATGCCAAAATCCAATTACATAAGCAATCTAAATATGTTTTCTATATCTGCAGCATATTGTTAAAGAGATCCTTATGTCATGAAAATCTCTATTTGTATGTAATTATTGTCTAAAATATTAATATTTCCATAAGAAGAGTTCAGAAATATCTTATTTGGCAAGGTTCACTCATCATCTTTGTGACAAGATATCAAAAATAGAAATAATTCTTTTACCTATTGTTTTTTTCTTCACTTTTTCTGTAAGTTACCTCTCTCTCACTATCTCTATATTGCTTGTCATAGCAAAATCTTTATGATCCAGCCTTGCCCACTGTTTCAATTTACTTTTTACTTTGGATTACAAAAGAAAAACTTTAACCAATTGTGCAGAATCAGACATATTATGTCTGGTGTTGTTGTTATCACAAATTTTTTTACCAACAGATGACCTGATAATCTATGATGAAAATTATTTAAGGATGGACCTTTGGAAATTATGATGTTATCTTGTGGTTTTCTTTGACATGACATTAATTGTTTTATATTATTTCGCATTAACACATGCTTGTGAATGCTTTTCTTTAAAAATAAAACATGACATTAATATTTTTCTACATTCTTGGATGTCCGGACATTACAAGAAGTGCATACAAAATCAATTTCAGAAGTAAAATTCCGATTTTTTTTTATTATTACATGTTAATCTTGTAATATTTTTATGAGGCTATTGGTTAAAAATTTGTTTTGAAGGGTAGAGTTCTTAATTCGAATAGAATATACTTACCCCCTTATTACCTCGTTAAACAATGTGCAAAGTATATTTATAACTTTATACTATGTTAACTGAAAAGTGTACCCTCTGGATTCTCTTTATCATAATATATTACCATCTAATGAATGTTCATAGATTGTTGTTCTAATATTTGCATTTCACTTAGGTATTTACCCTCAAATCTATTGTGGCGGAGGTTTGATGGTAAAATTACCCTCAGTTAACAAATAAAAAAATAATGTTAAATGAAGTATATAACTGTATTCAATAAATTACCACTTAGGTACTTGGTTAAAACAAACCTTAAATGTAGAAAAGGCATCTGAGGCGATATCAAATGTGGAAACTTCTACATAACGGAAGAAATTGTAAAAATCATCTGAATATAACATTATCTTAGCTAAAGCCTCATATCTAGCACACTCTCTTAGCATTGTTCCACAGTTTGAAGCTATTTCTTGATGTTCATACCTGAAAATTAGAACAATATTGCAGTTTAGATTTAATTTTAAAATTCACATACCTATTCTCCGTCTGTGAATACTATCGAATAACATAAAAAAAAGAAAAATATAATATCTATAAAAGACACAGACAAGAAAAAAATATATAAAATGAGCATACCCTGACATCAAGGTGAACAATATCTCTGGCTTGGTACATATGTACTCAACTGTGGGTGATCGGGTTCCAATTTGACGTCTCAAAACATTATTAAAAACTTGAGCCACATCCTTTTTTCCTTCAAAATCAATGCGGTTTAAATTCTGTTTGGAAGAAATAATAGGTTAGAGTATTTATACAACTTCATAATATTATTAACAACAACAATAAATGTGGACATACTTGAATCAAGAGCAAGAGCAAATTTGTATTGTAGAGCTCCTGAGCTAGCTGGGCCACTATAATATCGGTTTGTGGTTCTGCATCAGATGTACCATAAAGCATATTCTTTATCAAGACCTTTGAACGAATAAATAAAATATGTCATTACAATAAGCAGTTTGCTATATAATTACCATGTTTTAGTAACAAGTGCATGTTTAAATGACTTACCAGATTTTTGCTCACATCCTCTTGCGCTTTTTCAGCTTTCTTGTCACCCCTTTCTAGCGCCGTAACCGCATCTTTCAAAGATCTTACAAGCTCCGCAGGGCTCTTTTGAGACTTACCAAAAAGAGGCATAGTATCAAGTTAGTTTGCACAGATGATCTGAGCAACTTTGTCTGCATAAGATTGTACCTGTAAAAGTGTAAACAACAATTATGTTCGAAAACAAAAACAGAAACTTCTAACCACAGAAACAGTGGAATAGTTTATTCGCTAGAATGCAAGACAAATAAAACTAAGCTCTGATGGATTTATAAAACGTAAGCCAACCTGGCGTAGTAATCACAAAATAATCTAGATTTGAATTCGAAAAGATTACAAGTACTTGCGAAGGCAAAATTATACAGAAACGCACTCACTTTCTGAATTAATACAAATTATTGTACCATGTAGAGAAGAGAATACAGACTTTACAGATCATACCATAGCCCATATACAATGTACTCTGTGCCATAGCCAGACAAAACGAACAGCTGTGATGTCAATACAAATATTACCAGTTAAAAAAATCAAAATCTACTCTATGTAAATAGTGGCACTCACGAACCGACAAACTGCCACAAATGGCCACAATTTTTTAAACTACACCTATCTATTTCGTTATCTCACAATCAGTGGTTCAGTGGCCACTGGTACTATGTCTGGGTTGATAAGCAAATGCAAGAATTAGTATTCTTAATTTAAAACATTCTGATGCTATGGCCTTATTACACAACTCGGTATTCAGACTCCGATAGCAAGGGTCAGGCTAGTGTACATTTAGGGAGTAAGGGTCCTTAATTAGGGCGACCGGAGCGGCCCGGATAGCCTAACACCCTAACACCCTTACTACCGGACAGGGTAATAGCATTCAGGGAGTTAGGGCGCCCAGTCGCCGCGTCCCCGCCACGCGAGCACATTGAACAGACGTCCGCGTCGTATGAAACAAACTATGAAATTGTTCACGACGTCGTTTAATAAAGAAAAGGAGATTCTAAATAAGATTAATAATGGCAACCCATTTATACGTCCACTGCTGGGCACGAGTCTCTCCCCTTTTTTGGGGGAGGCCTGGAGCTTACTCCACCACGCTGCTCCAATGCGGATTGGTGGAGAAACGGGTTAGTGGCCAACCCGGTGTCGGATGTTTTCAAACCGCCCATAAGGCCTCCGACAAGGTTTAACGACTGCTATCTATCGATAGCAACCGGGACCGACGGCTTAACGTGCCCTCCGAAGCACGGAAACGCGCATTTAATTTGCCACTAGCGGTCACCCATCACACTACCCGACCGCGCCCGTAGTGCTTAACCGAGGAGATCGCTTACGATCTACATCAATCGCTGGGCCATGCGCGCTTAAAATAAGATTACTGAAAAGTAATATTTTTATTTTTCGCAATGACACATGCGAGTAAACTTAAAAATAAAGAAAAATGGAAATAAAAATTTGACTTCAGGCAGGAATTGAATAAATAAAAATTGTAAGAATACATATTTATACGAGTATATAGATATGTATTAGTTATCAATGGATGTTGTTCACTGATCCTAAATCAGAATGGGAAAGAAAAATTGGACGTTCAGCTTGAGGACTTCGGTAGCTTAGTGGTAAAGCAGCTGGACTGGTTATTATTCCTGATATTCGGTTAGGATTCCTGTCTGAAGTCAAATTTTTCTTTCCATTTTAAACAATCTAGGTGCCATTATAGTAAGCGTGCAAGACGTATTAGTCGTGTGACCGTCGTTCTTCAACTGAGTTGTCAGTATTAGTGTATAATCTATGAACTGAGTTAGGGCTCTGTCGACCGGATAGTGTAATAAGCGGCAACCCGGTGCGAGGCCACGCCCACCCTTTCTGCCGGATCCTGAATACCGTGTCATATAATAACCGCATTAATCCGTCAAATGGCAAACATGATCTGCACGATAGCACAGCCTAGAGAAAACGAAAGTGTTATAATACGATATTACTATAGATTGAGTACGTCAAAACAGCACTGTAGGTACGTACACTCCAAAGTCCAAACTGGCTATCAAAATGATCTCAATCAGCAATCAAGAACTATGACTATGATGTCTAAGTCTAAGAAACATCATCCACAATATTTATTTTGAAATATTTACAATCACATATGTTATTATTTATGAATTGTATTGAAATTCAGTTGAAGGATTTAAAAATATTCCGTGTCTACCACTGCTCGATTTGTATGCTAAAATCATAGAGCAACACGGGCCACCGGCTGGGCCGCGGCGGACAGAAGTGAGTAGCCATGTGCAATGCAGGCTTTCCCCTCTGTCAAAGTACAAGTACAAGTGTACTTTTACGCCTGTCGCCCAGATGTTGAAATGTGTGCGTGAAATTGCTTATGTACTTTGTTAAATTCAAGGTGTGAGTTTCGTCGTTATAGACGATTTTTGTTGTGTGTTTCTGTCTGTCACACGCATTGCCCTCCGCAAAAAATGACTCTGTTTTGCATTGGTAATGAACGCCGCGCCGAGTTGCTCTACGACTTAAATAAATACCTATTACTATTCAAATCACCACACATAACTACGATTTTGTTACCTGACAGATTACTATCTATGTAAAAGGTTTAAATAATTTCATTTTTTCTATCTGTTGAAAAATGTACGTAGAAAGTAGCGATTACATAACATATTTCAATCATTTGCTATTGTTTTATTGAAAATTTATGATTTCATTATAATTAATAAATTCAAATCGATTTTTTTCTAATATATTGTATTATTTTTCCTAAAAAAACGTTGGCAACACTGGTCTGTGGTGTCGTGGTTCATCATTGAGTTTAATACATGGAGAGGTCCTACCAAGAAGCTTGAAGGTAAAAATGGAGACCACACAATCCATACCTATTTGAAGCAAACCTAAATATAGCTATCTCTCTCTCTCTCTCTGGGGGCAGGCCGTCTCTTTCTAAGTAGGGTGACCATTAAGTTACAATTTTCCTGGGACATGCCTGTGATTTTTATTTAAGATTACAAAATGTTTTAATTTTTCTTTTCGTTTGGCAAAGAGACAGCTATATACTATAACGCTATTGATCAAGTAATATTATAATTACATACTCTTTCATAAATCTCTAACACAGTGAATGAATATATTTATGGAGGATGACGATCGCGATGATGAGATGGTTCCATATGGAAGTTGATGGGATGTCCAGTGAACTAATGGGGAGTAGGACCTTCTTATGAAGTCTCGGAGGAGCACGAAAAAACATTCCTACACCCGTGCACGCTATCGATTGCTTTATGATAAAAATCCCACATATTTGACACATAAAACATAACTACACGTATATTTTTTTTATGTAACGAAGGTGACAAACCCGCAGCACGGATGTTTAGTGACGACTGCAGCCTAAAGACACCTACACAAAAACCAGTGGTAAATGTACAGATGCGTTGCCACCCCTAAGGCTTAAGATGGTTTGCCTCTGTTGTAGTTAAGGATTTCGAAGATCTCAGTTAATACGAACATCCTCATTATAACAGTCAGTAAAAACCTTCTTCCTTCTGGTTAGATGGCATTACTAGGGCCGGGTTCCAATAACTTACCAACATCCGTACTATTCCGTACGTATATTTAGGAACGGTTGATTGTGAGAGTTAATGTATGGATGAAATGTCAAATTATGACGGATAGTAAGCTATGTAAGCCTACCTACGTTAGTAATTTATTGAAACCGAGCATAGGAAAAGAATGAAAATATTGTCGATAATGAAGCATTTATCAATGAATCCCAAACTTTAAGACGAAATCTCTTGTGGTACACAAGACATTAAATGAAGTAAAAATTATGAATTTAAGAGTGTTTAACAAAGTTTATTATATATAGATATAATATATATATATATATATATATATATATATAATCTGTCGGAGACGGTCACTAGTACGGACCGATAACTGACAAAGCACGAATTCTGGTAAAGGGCGCCACCGTCGCCATGTTGCAATTAACTTCGTGCTACAATAGAGCCTAGCCGTTGGAGGGAGGTCGGATCAAGGCTCACTTACCATTTGATCGTTCTCGTGATAAGTTCTCCTCCAAGCTAGGAACTGTTTCTGTCTTTTCGGTCTGATATTGTGTTGTAGTTGTGTACAGTGACTTGTGAGTGTAATTAATTGTTTAATTCGTTGTTTCGTTGCTCGACTGAACTCGCTGAAACTAATAATTCGTCCGTGCCGATATATATATATAAAGAATTGTGGTAAATCGCATTTTCTTATGTAATGGAAGTGGCAAACAAGCTTGCAGTTCACAATGATGTTAAGTGATGACGAAGGCCTGAGGCCTAAGGTGTTATGGTCCTGGAAATTACGGAGCCGTACATAAAACTTGAAATAATTAAACATTAAATTTGAAATATTCCATGGTATCATACTGTGTAGATACGATATGGGTGTGGCGATGATTCTATTTTCTAGTTGATTATTTTTGCAGAAATCCATAGCGAAATGAGTTCCACAGACAGCTACGAGTCCATGATTTTAAATTAAGCTTAACGAAAATAGGGATAAAATAAAATGAACTTACAGCCATTATAATCAATTTAGTAACAAAGTTTATAGTGGTTTACAATGTAAGTTTAGATTTTAATGTATTATTATTAAAGTATAACATACTCAATAAATGTTTTTTTTTCTGCAAACGTCTTGCATTATTGAATTATTAATAATACTACTTAAAGTTATTGTTCTAAATTTTCGTGGATGAAATCATAGATTTATTATCTACTTAAATCTATGGATGAAATACAACTTGTATTTTCACGCTCGGCTTAGCCTCTCAAGCAACGAGAAAATTATATACCCTTAGAAACTATATACCTACCCGGGCATAGTTTATTTAGTTTGATTGAAAATAATATATGTTTGTTCGTATTTTTAAAAAAAGTCGATTTTTTAAGACATTCTCAATTACAAAAATTTTATTGTCACACTACTTCAACACTACTGATAACGATATGATAGAAACAAACCTATTTTTAATTGCATAAATCAATGTAATTCAATGTAAGACTATTAGAAATTACTAAAGTTAACATTCATTAATTTGTTTAAAACACTGACTTATAATTTTAGCAAGATATTAAGCGAAAATACAACAAGAATATGTCTCAGTGATTCGACACAAAAATTACGATTCACACACATGTTCACGTGAAATCTTTGGTCACTATGCACATGCCATAAGCTAGCACAACCTCCAACTATGCAATTATTTACCATTGCTACAAACTTTAAGGAATTACAATCGAAAACGCAACGAAAACATCAAAACTAAACAGTGAACATCCGCCATATTAGATGGTTTTGACACTACTGATATACATATATATTTTTTTAATTTATTCATGACCATAGATACAGTGTCTTTCAGTCGTATACATATTGAATTTCACATTTCTTTAAATTAATGAATATCCATATGGAAGATGACGATGATTAAATGCTTCCATGAGGAATATGATGAGATGGCTCCAGTAAAGCGATGGGGACTTTACTAGGAGTTTTTACGAAGTTTTGGAGGCAATACGATAAATCACTTTTCACTTCATAATATCACTTTCTTACATTCGCGAACGTTATCGAATGCTTTATGATAAAAATCCCACCATTTTTACACATAAAAACGCGACTATACTCAAATTTCGAAAATAATATCACGCAGCGACACAGCTCTTTTCCGCGTTCCCGCCAAAACTCCATTACTGATAAGCAGATTCAATGTTGCCGTGCTATGTATTTCCGTACAGTCCATAGAAGTCGGTGTATAATTTCAACTGATACACTAACTCAAAATAGTCAATGTGAGATATATTATTAATAATTCTTAAAACACTTCATTGAATAAATTTAATAAGTTGTAAATAAATTATGCAGTAATGTTTCTCATGTAATTCTGTAACTGTGGTGTTTCTTTCACAAAGTTTCGTAGGAGATATAAATAAAAAGATGGCAATACACACATCACACTAAAAAGAGAGGTCGGCCCCCAAGAGGAGGATAGAGATATGTAGGTATTTGACTCAAACTTTCGTTTGGAATTTGGACTCCATTTTTACCTTCAAGCTTCTTGGGTCCTACCTACAGCATTGGCGGGACTACCTTCGTCTGGGCGATTAAAATGGCCGCCTTCCATAGGGTTGTTTTCGATAAATATCGATATCATCTTCTCATACATGAGCAATTAATATCGATATTTTATCAACACGAATTCTTATTCTTCTAAAGTATATATGCTTAGTCTTAATAAAATCCACTCACTAAATTAGAGTTGAGTATAATTGTAATAATTAAGATGTAGTAACAAAATGTATCCTGTAATTTACATGCCAATTAAATGGTGATATATAAAAGGAAGCTGTATTGTATACTGAAGATCTTATGTACCTACTATATTTGTAGCAAATAAATAAATTCATTCATTCAAATGAGGATCTCATAGATTACCAACAGCGTGCGAAAGGTTCTCAACCAGTAGCTAAAAATTGCAAATTGTGGTACTGTTAAAGATGTTGCAAAAATGTATGGACCTCCGGCCATGTATTGTACACAATATCATTAACAGGCAAAATCAATATTCAAAAAAACGTTTTTTACTGCATATTTTCACTTATTTAGCTTTGTCTGCAGTTACAAAACATTATTTGCAGTTAGAATTACAACTCAAAACCAATATGGCGGGCGATGTCATTTTGACAAATTCAACTAATAATCGATACTAATCGATTGCCAATGTAAAGAACTTCATCAGAACTTCTTTAAATTGATCGATTCGATACATCGTTTTTTTGTAAATATACGATGCACTAGTTAGATACAGATAGCATTCGTTTTGTTTTATCTACATAGGTACTATCCCAAGCGTAGGCTGTACCGCCGCCATGTTGAATATGGTTGAAAATGATAAAATCGTTTGTTAAATGTCGTTGTAACTCTAAAATATATTCTTGAATAAATTAATTGTATTTTTTTCGGATTCTTCTTTAATTTACCCATTTTTTGAGGTAGTGTACGAACCAGAGCCGAGCCCGCAACATCTCCTTTCAAAATAATTTTCTATATCAGCCTTCAAATGTGTCTCTTATGCTGACCAGCTCCTTGGAATGCATGTCTGTAAATATTGTTGCTAAGTATTCCAAATTTTAATCATGTTCTACATCTCTTATGGTACACATCACACATCTATGTATTGTTCTCTTCTTTTTTGCACCCATATAGCACGATTTTTTAATAGATATTGTTAGAGTGTAATATAAGTATAAGCACAACATAACACAGTTTTTTTTTCATTTCACGAAGTGGCAATCAGGCATCAGTTTACATTGGTAAATAAAAGCCTATCAGTCAACACGAAACCAGAGTTTTAAATCTAAATGCGTTGCCACTCCTAAGGCCTGAGACATTACGCATCTGTGCTGGAAATCACAGGGCCGTACAGATCTGTGTCACTAACTTCTACATGCGTTCATCTGAAAATTTAAGCAAGTTCCATTTCTCTTCAATTACTCATATCATTAACATACCTAGAGCTGTTCCTGTTACTTTTATGTAGTATTGTTTAAGATAAAGTAATAATGAAAACATAAAAACAAGATCCTGTTAGACTTACGTCCAACACGTAGAAGATCTTTCGACAATGTACATAAATCAAATGTGTTTATTGGCCTTTAACTTGACCGAAACTCCTGTGCTACTCAAATTGGAAGTGGCAAACAAGCATGCAGTTCACATTGATGTTATGTGATGACTGCAGCCTATAGACACCCACACAAAGACCAAGATCAAAATGCAGATGTGTTATCACTTCTGAGGCCTACTACCATTTAGCGGGAAGTATATTAGGTAATGCGGTGGTGCCTACGCCCGCGAGCTCCGTCACTGGAGCTCTACCACCAGTAAATTAATAAAAATTACAGGATACAGTTTGTTACTACATCATAATTATTACAATTATACTCAACTCTAATTTAGTAAGTGGATTTCACTAAGACGAAGCATACATTTCGTATTGATAAAATATCGATATATCAACTGCTCATGTATGAGAAGATGATATCGATATTTATCGAAAACTACCCTATGAAAGGCGGCCATTGTAATCGCCCTTTTCGTATGTAGTCACGCCAATTCTGTAGGTAGGGATTCTCCATTTATTTTTTTTTAATTTAAAATGGCATCGCTATTACGCATTTTGCCAGTGTCAAGTTAAATAATGTTTCGTATTCGTATAAAAGCGGCGTTAAAGTTAAAATTAGTCAGTCAGTTATTTGTTTATTATGTCAGTCAATTGAGTCACAGTCAGTAATTCGAGTTAAGCGATGGCTACTTTACCAGAACATTTACAATGAAGTTTTGGAGGCAACCTGAAAGGCCGTGTTTTCGCATTGTTATTCTATTTCATCAAACACGGGCACTGTAATAAACCTAGATTAAACAAAATGCCACCAATTTTATTTAATGTAACTCAAAAATACACTAAGAAAACGAAATAAAATAAGAGCACCACACGCCTCTATCAAGGTTCCCGCCAAAACCTCTAATTGATTTATGTCTTCTCCATGTTTAAATCTGAGTGAGTTGTCATTACGTTGCAACACTGAAGTTTTGGCGGGAACCTTGAAAGAGGCGTATGGTGCTCGTATTTCATTTTCTTGGTGTATTTTTAAGATAGATTGAATAAAGTTGGTGGGATTTTGTTTGATATAGGTGAGAAAACACGACCTTTCAGGTTGCCTCCAAAACTTTTTTTTTTTATTATTATTTATTATGGCATCGCTATTACGCATATTGCCAGTGTCAAGTAAAACGATATTTCATATTTATATAAGCAGCGTAAAAGTTAGTATAATATAGTCATCAAGTATAATATGTAAGTAATAAGTATATAAGTTATCAAGTATAATATGTCAGTCAAGTGAGTTACAATCAAGTTATTCGAGTAAAGCGATAGCTACTTTACCAGAACATTTACAATGAAGTTTTGGAGGCAACCTGAAAGGTCGTGTTTTCGCACTGTTATTCTATTTCACTATACACGGGCACTGTAATAAACCTATATCAAACAAAATGCCACCAACTTTATTCAATATAACTTAAAAATACACCAAGAAAATGAAATAAAATAAGAGCACCATACGCCTCTTTCAAGGTTCCCGCCAAAACTCCCTCCAAAACTTCATTGTAAATGTTCTGGTAAAGTAGCCATCGCTTTACTCGAATAACTTAATTGTAACTCACTTGACTGACATATTATACTTGATTACTTATATACTTGATACTTACTTATTATACTTGATGACTATATTATACTAGCTTTTACGCTGCTTAAATAAATACGAAATATCGTTTTACTTGACACTGGCACTATGCGTAAAAGCGATGCCATAATAATAAAAAAAAAGAACACTGAAAATGTCAAATCAATTCCGAGATTGAATATCCATTTTCCATTCTTTCCATACATTTTTAGGTTAGAGGGGTACATACTCGTTGACATATTTTTATTTTAACTCCCCTTTAGTTTTTGTATTTTACTTATTTACTTGTATTCTTAAATTAAGTTATGGCTGAATCTACAAGTGAGAAATTGTCTAAGAAGTGAGTATAACGTGAATTGAGAAATATGTTTGCATCGAAGACTTTAACAGCCTTGCCTGTGTTGGCTAAAAATATTTTTTTAGTCGAACGTTTTACAAAATTTTCATCCGCAGTCAGTACATGGTTGGTTCTGTACTTTGATATTTATTGTCATGTTATTATCAGATGTTGATATTAATATTCATTATAGTGAACTGAAACGTCGGCTAAAAGCTGAACAGAAGTTGAAAGAAAAGGCTGAAAAAGCATCGCAACAACCGGCTTCCACGGTAGAGAAAAAGTCTACGAAACCTGAAGAAGAAATTAGCCCTAATGAGTATTATAAGCTGCGGTCAGCAGCGGTTGCTGCACTCAAGAGTGGTGCTAAGGAGGATCATCCATATCCTCACAAATTCACAGTCACAATCTCACTAGAAGAATTCATTGAGAAATACAACAACCTAAACAATGGAGATGTATTAGAAAATATCACGCTATCCCTGGCAGGCAGAATACATTCAATAAGAGAATCCGGTGCTAAACTTATATTTTACGATTTAAGGGCAGAAGGTGTCAAAATTCAGGTATTGAAAGAATTTCTCATAGTTTGAACATAATTGTTAGGTAGCCTCAAATTTGATGCCAAATAATAAAGATTTTGTATGTATCTGCACCTTTTTACAACCTCGCTTTGTATTGGCATTTGCTACCACTGTTTAATAGTTATAGTAGTTAAAATGTAGAAATTAAAATAGAACAACATAAACATTTTATATTAATTTTAGGTGATGGCTAATGCAAAGATGTATGACACAGAAGAAAAATTTGCCTTAGATACTGACAAACTGAGAAGAGGGGACATCATTGGTTGTGTAGGACACCCTGGAAAAACCAAGAAAGGAGAACTGTCTATTGTACCCAAAACCATTAAACTATTGTCTCCTTGTCTTCATATGTTACCACATCTCCACTTTGGATTGAAAGACAAAGAGACTAGATTCAGGAAAAGATATTTAGATCTTATTTTAAATGACAAGGTAATTTGCTGGGCATATTTTCATGCCAAGCCCCTACTTCGTAAGTGACTTGGCATGAAGATACATACATACCTACATATTTTTTGACCTATTTCATAATTTATAATTATTATTGTTTTAAGGTCCGACAAACTTTTTACACCAGAGCCAAAATTATATCCTATATCCGCCGATTTTTGGATAACATGGGCTTCTTAGAAATAGAAACCCCAATGATGAACATGATTCCGGGTGGTGCAACTGCCAAACCATTTGTAACTCATCACAATGATTTGAATATGGACTTGTACATGAGGATAGCTCCGGAACTTTACCACAAAATGCTTGTGGTTGGAGGTTTAGATCGTGTCTATGAAATTGGGAGACAGTTCAGAAATGAGGGCATTGATTTGACACACAACCCTGAATTCACCACTTGTGAGTTTTATATGGCTTATGCTGACTACAATGATCTTATTACTATCACTGAAACTATGATTTCAGGTATGGTAAAAAGTATTCACGGTACTTACAAGGTGAGTAAATATAAATATATTTTGTAACCTCCATCTAAATGAAACATCATACATATTTATATAATATGATTATCTTTAATTTACTATAATGACTGAAGCGCACATGGCCCAGTGGCTGGTGTAGATTGTAAGCGATCTGGTCAGTTAAGCACTACGGGCGCGGTCGGGTAGTGTGATGGGTGACCGCTAGTGGCAAATTAAATGCGCGTTTCCGTGCTTCGGAGGGCACGTTAAGCCGTCGGTCCCGGTTGCTATCGATGGATAGCAGTCGTTAAACCTTGTCGGAGGCCTTATGGGCGGTTTGAAAACATACGACAGTGGGTTGGCCACTAACCCACCCACCTCCACCAATCCGCATTGGAGCAGCGTGGTGGAGTAAACTCCAGGCCTCCCAAAAAGGGAAGAGACTCATGCCCAGCAGTGGGACGTATAATGGGTTGCCATTATTATTATATTTGTAATTCCAGGTCAAATATCATCCTGATGGGCTAGAAGGTGAAGAGGTGGAGATTGATTTTACTCCACCATTTGCCAGAGTACCTATGATTGCTTCTTTAGAGAAAGCATTAAATGTAAAATTGCCACCTGCAGACAAATTAGACTCGGTTGAAACTAATACACTTCTAAGTCAACTGTGTGAAAAACATGAGGTAAATTCAGTATAGATTTTTGTAGTACTTATAGAGTTTTTTAAGAGAGAAATTATAAAGATTTATGTATTGTTGGTTTACCAATGAACCAGCTCATTTTTAGAAGTTAACAACAAATGTTTCAATATCCTATAACTATTCAAATCTCTATGTGGATGAAATTCGAACATATATTGTTGTTTAATTTTTTTATTAACAATATAGGTTGAATGTCCTCCTCCAAGAACCACAGCTCGACTTCTTGATAAACTTGTTGGAGAATTCCTGGAAGAGAAATGTATTAATCCTACATTTATATTGGATCATCCACAAATCATGAGTCCACTGTCTAAATATCATAGAGATATTCCAGGTCTAACTGAAAGGTAAATATTGTCTTAAAGTAAATCTATTTGTCATTTTAATATTTTATGTATTGCTGTCTGTATATTACTGCATACCTTAAAAATGTTTTTTATGTGCCCATACCTCAAAAGGAACAGAACCCTTATAATATCACTAGTGCGCGCTCTGTCTGCCTGTGTGGCTGTCATTAGCTTCGAAAGTAGTGGAAAGAGTTGAGTTGTAATTTGGTATACATAATATGTATGTCAGTAACCCAAACATGCACATGTGACATTAATTTTATATAGAAGAGCCACTTTATTACTATGACTAAATAGAATTGTTTAACATGTTTTGCAGATTATATATAGTTTGAACTTCATAAGAGTTTATAAGTTTGTAAGAAATAACATTTAGGGTCCCACTCCTTATTTCCGAAAATCCTAAAAGTCCTAAAATTGTGAAAAAATGCAGAAAATAATTCTTTACCTAATGATTACTGGAAAACTATTAAGAATTCTATTAAATTAAGGGTAACATAAGAAAATAGTTCTACATAACTATGTGAACGTTAGTCAGACTCGTATTTGGCGGTTTTTTTACCTGGTATGTTAGACAATAATAATACGAAAATTTCAACTGTTTAGGTTTGAGCTGTTTGTCATGAAGAAAGAAATTTGCAACGCTTACACTGAGCTGAATGATCCAGCGACCCAGCGAGAACGTTTTGAGCAGCAGGCTAAAGATCGTGCAGCAGGAGATGATGAAACACCACCAACTGATGAAGCTTTCTGTACTGCTTTAGAATATGGACTGCCACCTACAGCAGGCTGGGGAGTTGGCGTTGACCGCCTCACTATGTTCCTCACAGATTCCAATAACATAAAGGTTTGTTATAACTTTACGTAATATACATAATACTTACATTGTTTAAGCCTGGGTTCCACCAAGATATTTGTTAAACTTAAAGTTATTGTAACATTTCACATCCTTCTGTAACTTTAACAGATTTTAAGTTAGAGATGGATGTGAAATGTTACAATAACTTTAACTCCATCATCTATCTTGGTGCAACCCAGGCTAAGTAAAAGTTTTTTTTGTTCTATTTTATATGCAACTAGCTGGCCCGATGAACTTCGTATCGCCTTAAAGTTACAAAAAATTAAATGTCTATAAATCGACAAAAAAATTGGTGAGAATCACCTGTACCATTTAGGGATATAAAAAAAAAGACTATAACTGATTCTCATACCTACCAAATATACATACATAATTTCATAATGATCGGTCCATTCGTTTCAGAGGAATATTGTTACCAACACTGTGACACGAGAATTTTATAGATAGGTATATGTAGATATTAGATTACTGTACTACATTTCCATAATCTTTTTGTTTTCAAAGAATCTTGCAGCTCAAATATAAAAATTATACATGCGAAAATGTGTTGTAAACACATAAAGTATGTACATGTTTCGCTTGCACGTGAAAACGGTTCAAACGATTTCAATGAAATTTAGAATAGAGATAGTGATTCTTTCCAACAAAAGATCAATTCAAATCGAGGCCAGTTAAATCGATCCATAAAAAATCGAGATAGGAATGATGCTCGATTAATCTCTTATGGCACAAATATTAAAAAACGCATGTTTTCACTATGTTAAGGTATTTGGGAGGAAACACTGAACTTAGAATCATAAGTTCTACTTAAATCGAAGTTCAGGATTTCATTATGTACTGAGGCAAAATGTTTCAAATCAAATGTATTTTATTATTAGGTAATTTAAATTATTTCTATGGTTGTTATTGAAACAAAAATCTAACCTCGATTTTGGAGTATCCATTCACTGGACCGATCCATACCAGAGATCGATTAAATAATTTACAGGTGGTAGAGTTCCATTGTAGGAGCTCGAGGGCATAGGCACCACCGCATTGCCTAATTTATCTGCCGCTAAATGGTACGATAGTTCAGCACTATCGTTTTCCGGTTAGATGGTAATTGTATGGCCCCATAATAACTATCACAGAGACATAATAACTAAAGTCTCTGGGGTGGCAACTCATTTTGACCTCTGGTCTTTGCGTGGTGTCTACACTTCTATAGGATGCAGTCATCACTTAACATCAATGTGAACTGCTATCTTGTTTGCCACCTTCATAACATAACAAAATATCTTAAGCAACCCTGTGTAAAATTTGAAATGGAGATAATTTGTATCCTGAAAAAGGACATGGGCTACTTTTTGTTCCAAAAACAAAGAGCACGTCGACGAAGTTGGGGGTTACAGCTAGTTGTAAATAAACAGATACACCAGTTCAAATCTTGACTATACTAATATTAGGTAAAAACACATTACAATATTTAATACTACTGATAGATCTATTGCTTACACTACTAATCAATAGTATTGCAAATTACGTAGTTATCTTAACAAGTTATCTATCTTATAGTAATGTTAACCCAAAGTGCATTCTGATAATAATATAATGAATGGTATGGTATGGTCATCTATCTGTCAATGGCTTATTAATATATTGAATGACATAATAAAATGTTATCAAATAATAGAAGACCTTAAATCTGTAAACCTGACACTTGCACGCTTTTCCTTAATGGTGGCTATATTATATAGGCTTGAGAATAATGTGCAGACGGAGAACTCTCCGCTTATCCAAAATCAACCAAATATTTATTTTATTATCATTGCATAACGATGGTGGATTTACCAGCAGGCTGAGTAGGCTGGAACCTAGGGCGACAGATTTTGTTCCTATTTATTTTATTTAGATTTAAAAAATAAGAAAATATATATTATAGGTAGACACACAAAATGAGAATTTAGAAAATTGGGTAGAAATTAAAATATTCAGCAAAAAGCGAATTATAGTATATACAATGATAAATACGAATTATTTCAACATCGTTACATAAATAAATAATTGCTAAACGCTTTATTAAGTATATACTCAATGATCTTTATTTTTAAAATATCGCCATAGCGATTCGATATTATAGTCGAAATTTAGTTATATTTTCGTCTCTGATAATAATTGTAATAATATTTTCTACGTGTATGTTATCTTTTTACACAATTCAATCTTAACTTATCATCGATGGTATATTAATTAACAATGTTCGTTTTCTTTAGCTAATATGCAAATAGTCAAATTCAATGTCAGCAAGTTATATCTTTAGGCGTAAACATAATAAAAATTAGAAAACTAAACTAGTTCAATATCATAAAGAGATAAGTCTTTTGGTTTAAAATAACTGAATAAATAATATTTGGCCGACTGCGACTTGACAATAAAAAAATCCTTTAAAAAAAATATGAAGTTCGACCATAATAGATACTAAATCTATGAGTTCGACAATTTGCTGATTTGAAAATTAATACACGTCGTTAGTAATTTAGAAAAAAAAGTGTTTATGTTCAATTATTTTGTTTGACAGGAGGTTTTGCTGTTCCCTGCTATGAAACCTGATGATCCCAACAAACACAATATTGACGAAGAAAAACCTGCAGAAGAATCGGTAAATCAAAATGGAGCATAAATATTTCACAATTATTTACTTATGTTAAGCTTACATGTTGCTTTGATAAATAAATTATTCATATTTCAATCAGACTTCTATAATACTTTCAGTATTTATAAGTTTTATTATTATATCCCAGGAAAACTTTGTAAACGATTTTACATTGGTTTTCCGTAATGTAGCCTCACGCTAGGTCCCTTACAGGGCAGGCAAAGAGCGCGGAGCGCCATTCTTGTCGTTATTTTTACTAATTAGTTTACTTACCAATAATATTATATTGGTGGTAGACCTCCAGCGACGGACTTCGCGGGCGAAGGCACCACCGCTATCGTGCTATCTTGTTTCGGTCAGGTCGCTATTAACGGCCCTATCGGCGCTGTTATTTCCGGAACTAAGACAACACAAGCATAAGGTTCAGGAGTGGGACTGGTTTTTATGTAGACGTTTGTAAGCTACAGAATTCACTTATCTACCATCAATCTGAATGATGTAAACTGTATGCAAGAAGCATACAACCATTTCATGACTTTAAAAAAAATATGAATCAAGCAAAGGTAATTGATATATTTATGGATGGGATCTGTATGAATTACAGGTTCGGTCAAGGTTCCTAATGCATTGGACTATTTTAATCTCCAGAGAGATCATCTCAAGTCTTTTACTTGCTTCCCTAAGTATGACATTGAAACTATATTTTCATTATTTTTACTATGTTAACATAATATAGTATCTTCACGCCAAGTCCCTTACGAGGTAGGAAGAGAATGCAGTGTAGTGAATGAAAATAAAGTAAGTAGGTAAATTACATAAGGAAAATCCATATTTATTGCCAGTGATTATGAACACATTCGCTGTGGCCCAAAAACTGCGCCATCTTAATAATTTATTGAATAATATTTTTTATAACATTTTTTTATATTGGCTTCTTATTTATTATTAGGAGCAAAAAAAAGCTGCAACACTTTATGGATTTGAAAAACAGGCTGCGCGTGTGTTTCCGCTTCGCAGTCTTGGGAAAAAATAATGCGTGTAATGTTCTATTCTCTTTGCGTGTAATGTTACTGCGTTTTTTTTAGGGTGGTCTTATGAAGGCGGCACGTCTCGAAACGGCAGTAGTCTAATTCAATCGGCGAGCGCAGACGGCGCTCCAGCCTGTGTTGATTACACGCCTCTTGGATTATTATTATTTTACAAGTTCATACTCTAACACTACAATTGGTTGGAATCATAATAAATTGCAAAAGGTTCAAACATGGAGCAAAATTATTAAAACTGTATAGGTATGCTTTTCTGGTGGTAGAGCTCCAGTGACGGAGCTCATAGGTGTAGACCACCACATTACCTAATTTACTTGCCACTAAATTGTAGTGTTCAGTACTATCATATTCTGGCACAGAGACATAACATTCTGGGCCTCAGGAGTTCCTGTATGCTAGTTTGCAATTTCATGACATAAATAAATATATTTTCAATGTGTATATATTACAGACTATTGGTATAAATAGATAATTTTTGACCATACAGTGAGTTGGATCCTTTTTACATATCTACATTCAATTTAATTAAATATGAAAGGCTTTAACAATGCTGTCATTAAAATATAATGCACTTATGAATATATGATATGTGTAGTTCAATAGGATATAAGGCATTATAGTTTATGGACAGCTTAATAGTGGAAACTTAAGATTAAATAAACAGCTCATTGATCTTCAATTGCTTCACCTTCAGTGTCATTTTGAGTTGAATTATAATGTTCTCCTAAACTGTACATATGCCTGTGGTATGTTATTATCAAAGGGGAACCCTCATACTCTGCACCCTGTTCAATGCAATTAGGCCCTGTTGCTTGAATAACTGTAATGGGACACATTAAGTAATTTGACAATGCCCTTATTTCTATTTGCCCTCCCCACACTTTTGTATTCACTATTTTGTCACAATACTCTTCAAATTCTTGGTCAGTCAACTTTTTAAATGTGTCAGGGTTACTGAGAAAAGGTATGAAATCTTCTTTATGCTCTTTTATGTTATAAGCCACATTTTTCCTAAGATCATCGATGCTTATTAATATTCCTCTTTTGATTTCCATCTGGTGTGCTACAGCTTTATACAGACAATCACCATCTGAAGGTATAGAGTAGATTTTAAGACCTTTGTCCTGCAAGTTTCTGGTAATAGCTTGTGTTTCTGTAAATCGAGGTCCAAGTAAATTCTCCTTTTCTTGAAGTTTTATCTGCTCTTCCCTTTCCTTTTCCTGTTGTTGTTTCTTTTCTCTTCTTTTTTGCGCTTTAGACGTTTTCATTTTTGCAGATTCTTGTTCAAAATTTGTAGTATTTTCAGAATCTTTTATTGTAACTTGTTCTAATGCAGCGGTTTCATTTTTATGACGCTCTTCTAAATCTATTTCTAGTTTTGCGATTTCAGCAGAAAGTTCCTTTTTTTTAGTTTTATCATTTTTAGCCGCCTTTTTCAATGCTTGTATTTGACTTTGCAGTTCTTTCTTCTCCTTTCTATGTTTACTTTCCAAGGAGATAAGATCATTCGATACCTCATTGGTATCCATATTTTGGTAAATTGAGACAGTTAAAAAGAGAGAAATGATGGTCACTAAAAAATGCAACTAACAGCCAATATTCACTAAAAATTAATTATATTAGAATTTTGAATTGAAGTCACATTTTGATTTTTTGATTATTTTGGTTAGATTCCTGACATTCCTGTCATGGCTGTCATCACAGACCAATGCTGTCATGTCAACTGTCAAAAGAAAGAAGTTAATCACAGACTAAGACTTTTTTTTTAATAATTGTTTTACGGCTACAGCTTCAAGTCCTTAACAGCCAATCTTCACTAATTTTTATCTTCATTTCTTATGATAATGAATATCCATATGGAAGATGACGATGATTGGATGCTTCCGATTACTTCCATGTGGAATATGATGAGAAGGCTCCAGTAAAGTGATGGGGACTTTACTAGGAGATTTTACGAAGTTTTGGAGGCAACATGAAAAATCACTTTTCACTTCATAATTCATCACTTTCCTACACCCGTGAACGTTATCGAATGTTTTATGATAAAGATTCCACCATTTCTACACATAAAAACGCGACTGTACACAAATTTCGAAAATAATATCACGCAGCGACGCTGCTCTTTTCCGCGTTCCCGCCAAAAGGGTGCGATATGGGACTTCGAAAAGTGGACCACCGAAAATCACGTCCCCGTAAGTTCACTAACACGAATCACGTGACAACGAATGCACGGTACAACGAAAAAAAAAACGCAGACCAACACATACTACTTATAGGTAGGTACCTTGGTTATTGGTCTGTGGAAAGAGGCGTATGATCACGGAATAAACACAAAGATGGAATGGTAATGTGGACGTGGCAAGCGCGCCGCAACTATATATGAACAACCACAGTTCGGCGGCATGGAAGGCATGGATCTACAGACTCAGAGTACTTTAATACATACTGAAATAGAGAACTATTAGACCAATTTTCAATATCAAAGAAAGCAACAGCTTACTTACGCTATCTGGCGACTCGTTTTGGAACTACATTTTAAGGTCAATAGCGCGTGCGTAGCTATTCACTGATATTCATTACAAAAACAGTATTTTGGGCCGCTTTCTGTATATCTATCTGTTACGTGCATGCCAAACATCTCAACTCGATGGAAAAATCACGAAAAACGTTTAAAAACACTGTTTTTTGCTTAATTAAATACGAAATATCGTTTTCCTTTTTTCCTTGACACGGGCATGGCAATATGCGTAACAGCAATACCTTAATAACTAAAAAAAATATTGTCATTGTCAAAATAAAAAATGTCATAAATTTTGACAAAGGTTTACGAAGATTTTCACTCATCTCATTCAGTACTTGAAAATTATTTATGTACATTTTTTCAACATACAAATAAGATTTAAATTATTTAACTAATATCTAACGCATTATTTGTGAATTATAGATAGAAAAAAATCAGATAATGAATCCGTGTTCAGCAGCAGCACCACAGCAGGATTATGAAGGCGACGGTAGATGGAATAGCATTGTAAGTTTTCGTTTATTCGACGTGGTCTAAATCACATCTAACATGCATTCATGAATTACAACCTTATTATTTATGAACAGTTCTTTAACACATTATAAAATATTAGTAGCGAAAAATCTGTACAAACAGTTTGTAATTTTTGTATGTTATTTTCTTTTCAGCACAATAGATTCCTTTCGGACGCGAAGGGTAAAGACGCTGATGTTATTTTCATAGGGGATTCAATATTGCAAGCATTAGAACACACTGAAGTGTGGAACCAATGGTTTGCACCTCTTCACTGCCTTAACTTTAGCATTCATAGAGATCAAACTCAAAATGTTCTTTGGCGTATCAAAAATGGAGAGCTGGATCATGTTGACCCAAAGGTAAAAATATTATAGCTTCGATTTAAAATTTAAAGTAAAATTGAATAAATAAATGATTGTTGTACAGTCAGTGTTAGATAATGTGATACTATAGGTTATATAGTGGTACTATATAACCTGGTACTACTACTGAACATAACTTGTACTGGCTATGGAATTAAACACCCATGCTTATCTTGACCTGTCTGTATAACATCCACTCACTGAATTTCTGTACATTTAAAAATTAATATATATTTATTTATTTTAAAATTATACCTATTGAATTTACAGGTAATAGTTGTTCATGTTGGAACCAACAATGTAGAACATTCACCGGAACAAATCACAGAGGGAATTTTAGAAATAATAAATACAATTAGGGAGAAGCATCCAAGTGCATACATAGTATTACCTGTAAGTAATTTGTTTGTGTTAATTTAATTGACAGTAAAAAAAGTATTAAATTGGGTGTGTGAAAGTGATGACTGATAATTCAAAATAAGGTTTTATAACCAAGTTAAATTAGGTGGAAAGCAATTTCAATATCAAGTACTTAGAACTAGTACTAAGTAAGTTAGTAAGTTTAAAGATCGTCCGCATTACGATAGAAGATCATTAAGACAAACTATTACGTAACTCATACACTCCAATCTGTTCATAAAAGGAAATAAAAAATATTTATTGATATAAAATGTCAAAGAGTGCATAATAATTCTAAATAATCATAATACAGTCATTTAATCATAATAATAAAAATTTTGTAAGCTTCTTTAATGAGTTAATCTTATAGTAATAATATGCACAGTGTTAAAACTTTAATAATGTTTTTTAATCATACACTAATGGACCTGTTTTTGATTAGTGATTCTTAATTTTTCAGAGTTTACTTCCCCGAGGTCAACATCCCAATCAACTAAGAGACAGAAATTCTAAAATTAACCATTTCCTACGTGAGAAAGTGTCTAGTATGAATAAAGTTGAGATGGTGTCAATTGATAAAGGTTTCATACAGAGTGATGGCACAATAAGCCACCATGATATGCATGATTACCTTATCCCTACAAATGCAGCTTGCCGCAAGGCATTTGAGCCAATATACGATCTTCTTCAGCAGTTGTTGTCAGAAGGAGAACCTGAAAAAGACTTAACACCTTCTGAATAACTAAGGTTTGACATAAAGAAATGCTTTTATTGCGCAGCAAGCTCATTGTGATTGAATAGTAGTACTTACAGTTAGCTTTTTTATCTTAGGCTTAAGTCCAATATTTATGTATATTTATTATGTTTTTCGACTTTTAACATTCCAAAATTATTTTTTTATTGGCTGTGCTTAATGTCTTAAGGTCCATAAAAGATTTTGTTACAAGGTAAAGGCACCTTATGGATCTATATCGGCCGAAAATTCAGTCGCATGACTATTTTTTTACAAGAGTAATGTGTGAGTTTAAAAAAGACAGCTAAAATTTATTACGGATTTTTTATTTCTACACATTCCTGTATAATGTATAATAGAATAATTATGTATGAATCATTAAATCTCCTTTTGAGAAAATGTCTTTTAACCAGGAATTGTTTACTTACAGTGCTAGCTAAACTTAAATGTGTCTGTAATGTAAGATACCAAGGTGCTGCGAAGAAGACAATTTTATGGAATTGAAAAGATACACGAAGAGAAAAATGTAGCAGCCTTTTACTTTCATCAGGCTAACATTGAAACTCGCTTTTTTTTCTGGTCTGTATGGTCGTCGCGAGTTATTTCCGGCACAGAGGCATAACACCCTAGGTCTCAGGAATGGTAACGCATCTGCATTTTGACCTTGGTCTTTCTGTGGGTGTCTATAGGCTGCAGTCATCACTTAACATCAATGTGAACTGCATGCTTGTTTGCCATTCCATATCATAAAAAAAACATGAGACTGGCACAAAGTTTAAGCAGGCAACTTCACTTCACTCAGTGGCATTTAAGTTTTGCATGTACTGTACTACTTTATATTTGCGGAAAATTTTTACCCTACATCTCAACTGTATTTATTTTTAGACTGACTACTTAATTATACTCTTATCTTTGTCTCCTTCAATAGTAGTATACCTGTAATATTTTTGAAAGATAATTCATAAGAATCTGGTTAAATAAGGATGAACACAAGGAGAATACTATGAATTATATACCAGACTATCTTATATGTTATTACTTTGGAAATATTCATACACATTTTTTGTATTCAATGTATATGAGAATATCTTTCTGGCATTCCTGCACATTTAAAAAGTTTCACTGTAATTGTCTCATCAATAGCCGGGTCCACGCAGAGAAAACAGTCTCGCGCGGCAAATACCTCGCGAGGCTGCTCGCTCTGTGTGAACTCAGCTATTAACAACAATTATAATATGATTATTTTTATAACTATAAAATGTTTGAGCTATTGAAACATAAGACTGAGCTCGCGGGCGTAGGCACCTCCACATTACCTAATATACTTGCCGCTAAATGGCGGCCCTGTAATTTCTGGCATAGAGGCATAACACCTTAGGCCTCAGGAGTGGTAACGCAACTGCATTTTGACCTTGGTCTTTGTGTGGGTGTCGTCATCACATCATAGGCTGTAGTCATCACTTAAAATCAATGTGAACTGCATGCATGTTTGCCACTTCCATTACATAAAAAAAATATTAAGAAAATGTTAACTGACAGTAGCTGTTCCAGTCAATAAACTTAAAATCACCTGCATGTAGTCAGGTATATTTACATGTAAAAAAAACATTGCATTTTTGGTGAATGAAGTTATGACGAGTTCTCTTCTATACAGTATACATATACAAGCCGGTCATATTTGCTTGAACTAGGGAATGTTTTGTTTGACATTTATATGTGCCTCAATGTGTATAAAAAAATATTCTTGTATTTTGCTAATTTTAATGTGAAAACCAGGGTCCTGTACTTAAAAATTATGTTGTGAAGAAATGTCATTTTATTTTCTAATAAGACAACATTCATTGATGTAGACGTTGATTAATTTAAGATCTTGCCTGCTTATTGTTTTAAAATGAAATACAATATTTTGTTTATTTTTAAGACTTATAAAAATTATGATTAATGACTATGATGTGTACCTAGTAAATCAAGCCGTAACAAGTCTGCAAGTCTGTGCTAATACTGTTCAATTTAGTGATTTGATCACATTATTATTCTTGTGAAATTAAGTATAACCAAAGAATGTCGTTCTATGTTAGCCAAAGGTAAAAATGCTTTGTTCAGATTGATATAATGAATGAATGATGTTTAACTATTCAATACCACTGTACCTCAGCGTCTTGTCCCAAACAAGCTGATTGGTGGAATTATTTAATTTTATTTTACCAATATGCTGTAAGAAAGAATTTAAGTATTTAAAATTGGCAGTTAATTCTTAGATTCCTTGTGTACGGTACTGTACGTCGTTTTTTGTATGATTTTTTTTATAAACACTGTTTACAACCTTTTAGTTACTACTCATGTTGATTTTATTTAATTTAAAAAATGATTTTTTTTTCAATAAAATTCAAAGTATTATGTTTATTAGAGTTGGGTTGGCAGCTACGATTTTATTTATTAGATGAAATTATAACGAATCTGTTAGATATTATGCAGTGTAACATAATATATCTATGTAATTAGCCAATTAAGTGCACCTGTAAAGAGGAGGGTATGATCAAAAATAAAATATTTTTAACTTTTGAATTGCTGTTGAATCTATAATTTCAAATTAGCACAATCATGCATTGGATTATTTTCTTTTATTGTAGTAATGTATAAATTCACTGGTACCTGATATCTGCGGAAGGTATAAATATTATCCAAATGATCTATTATATTTCACGATTGGATAATGTTTATCACCTTATCAGTGAATTCCATAATAAATAAGGAAATATTGTAATTAACAATAGTGTTATCGACGGTTTTAATTATTTTAAATAATGTGTCCTTGTTGTAACAAAAATTACCTAGGTAGAGTCAACGTCAGATCAACCTTCTTTACAAATAATATTAAAAATAAATATCTACTTGAAAGCACACTTTGTAACATTTACGTAAAGTACATGTGTGTATAGCCTGACCTGTCGTCGACTGTACCACTCTGTTGTTCTATCCTAGAAGGCTGTTATGTGACGTTTGACTAGGATGGCTTTAGAACTGAAAAGGACTTAAAAGGTGTACCTAGTTGTAGTTATCGGGGTCCGGATTTGGGGATCTCCGTCAATATAATGCAAATAAATGTGGATTAAACTGTACTTTAGAAAAAAAACGTACGGGTCGTCTCGACTATAAAATATATAAAGTTAATTTGCGTCACTATACGGCCTTTCAAGATAGGATGGCAGCACTAGTGGCTCCGAAGTCTCCGTACATTGCAGTCGCAGAGAGATGAATAAGATGCAAGATGAAATTACTTATTATTTTAGGGCTCTGATGCAGGGTCGGATTATCCATAAGGTAGTGTAGAAATAAGTCAGAGATCAGGCGTGTCCTTACTTTTCGCGTTTAATTTTACTTTTGTACTTAAATTGGACATTAGATGACCATAAAATGCTTCACAGACCTAAAAAAGGCTTTAGTGACACGTCCGAATTGGTCCCTGACCTGAAACGTGCACTACATAAAGGCCAAGACTTGCTTGATCTGACTCTGGTTTTGTGGTCGGTACTTACAAGACCGACCTAGACCGGATTATTCGGCTAATACCCAAACGATCAGGGGTGATACAAAATAATATATATATAAAAAAAAGTCTACTCGAAAGCCAAACTTGCTCTAATCTATATATATAAAAATGCAACCCGTTTTCCTTGGTCACGGCATCACGCGTGAATGGCTGGACCGATTTGGCTAATATTGATTTTGAATGATTTTTGGAAGTCCAGGGAATGTTTAAAAGGTAAGAAAATATGAAGAAACTGAAGGGAAATAGTAAAAACCACCATTTATATTCCCATACAAATAGTCCGTATCTATCAAACCTTTGACACATGTCATATTTTTATTCTGAGGCAATACGAAGTTTGCCGGGTCAGCTAGTATAAAAATATAGAGCCAAACGAGCGGCACTGTAATATAATTTGACAACAGGTGCAATATCTTTACCGTCATTTTAGAATGTACATGCACGTCGTGAAATATTAAGTCTAGTAAATATATTTTAATTTATTTGTATGTAGTTATTGGTATTCTTAGGTATCTACTCAAGTTGCCAAACATTGCTTGAATCTCATATGTGATTATTTATTTGCATGGAAATGCTTTGAGAGTAAATGGTGCAATTGTTTCTAACAAACTGTTTTATTGCGACCTTTTTATAGGTGCTGTGTTGTTTGGAACACCTTATCTTCAGATTAATTATTTTACCCTAGGTAATCAAATAAAAATTAAATCTGAACTGAATTACTAAATCTAAACTGCTATGAATGCTAAATCTAAACTAAAATCATACATTTTAGCCCACTCACCTCCCGACGCGGCGGGTCGCATCCATAGCTACACCATTGTGTACTTTTACCTACGTACTTGCTGTTTATGTAATGGCAGAGAATATGTAATAAAATAATACTACGTATAGAATGGACACTTCGACGTCCCGCCCCATTTCCCCGCCTCACCCAACTTCCTCCTCTCTTATGGGCGACGCTTGGTATTATACAGCGAGGTTGCGAGCGGCCTAGTTTTGATACATTTTAAATTCAATATATTATTTATTTACTTAAAAATGGTAGTTGTAACGCTATTGTGTTCGATGGTAAAATACGGTGATAGAGCTCCAATGAACGAGCTCGAAAGCGTGAACACCTACATGTTATCTATTTGACCTGCCAGTAAGTAGTTATCGGTTTTCTCCGCGACAAAAATATTGATGTCTTCCTCATCCAGGAGACATTTTTAAAACCGCCGTAACCCAAGCTTGGCCAATTATAGTTTAGTACGAAACGATCGTACAGACGGTGCCCTCGGGGGCACCACCACAAGAGGACGCTGCATTGCACGCCTCTCCCCTCCCCCGACGACCTGGAGAACATTGAAGTCTCAGTTTGCCTATTAGCGATGACCGGTCATCAGCCGATCACTATAGTGTCGGCGTATCTATCTCCCCAACGCGATCTCTTAGTAGGCGACCTAGATCGTCTATTCAAGCTTGGCGACTCCGTCATAGTGGCAGGAGATCTCAACGCCAAACACATAATGTGGATCTGTAACTCGTCTAACGCACGTTTTTTGTACCCAGCTTTTTTCAAATGCGCCAAAACTGTTTTGTGATCAATTCTCAGTTCTTCAGCTACGTCGTAACTACTGATAGGTCGATCTTGCTCCACTTTTTCAAAAATGGCATCCATTATATCCGTAATAGGGCGACCAGAGCGAGGTGCATCTTTGACATAAAAAAAATCCGGATTGAAAACGCTTAAACCAAATTTGTGCTACTCTCGCAGACACTGCACTAGGTCCTAAACATCGCAAATTTTTTTCGCTGCTTGCGTTGCATTTTTACCTTTTTTGTAGTAAAATTTTAAAATGTATCGAATTTCTTCATTAGATTCACTCATCTTGACAGTATGAAATACAAATGAAAATCACACATTTGCCTAATTTGAATTTGGAATTATGTTCTTTAAAATTTTAACTTTCAATGATACCAAAACCAGCCAGATACAAATACTACAGCCAAAGAGATTTTATTACAAGTTCATACATACTATAATGCGAAAAGACTTTCCCCAACCTATTATTATATTGACCTCACACATCTATAGCCACTCAGCAAAAATGAAGAGAGTTTGGCTGGGTGTTAATGCATCCGCCGTATAGTCCTGACCTTGCACCTTCAGATTTCCACCTGTTTCGGTCTCTTCAGAATTCTTTATGCAATGTTAGGTTAACATCACGAGAGGACTGCCAAATCCACTTGTCGCGGTATTTTGATGAGAAGTCCCAAAATTTTTATAGCAATGGGATCATGTCCCTACCTACAGGATGGCAAAAGGTTATCGAACAAAATGGTACATACATACTTTCGTTAAATTTAAATATTTTTCCAAATATTTTTTTTATAAAAATTAACCTCCCTGTTTAAAATAAATTTCGATTAATAATAGTGTTCAATTCTTTTATTTTGATTAATAATATTCGACTTAAATACCTAATTAACAAAGAAATAAAGACTGCATTCTTATTTTCATTTCAATTCCTAAATGAAATTGTGTCATTCACTCATCTTTTTTTTTGGTGTGCGTGTGTTTTTTTTATGTCTGTAGGTTGACAGACAAGCAGACGGGCCACTTGATGGAAAGTGGTCACCGTTGCCTATGAACATTTGCATCACCAGGGGAGTTGCCAACGCGCTGCCAGCCCTGAAGGACTCCTTTGACGCCATTTTTGAAGAACCTCTTAATGTAGCACCTAGGGAACACCTCAGAGGGAAGTTCTTTCCACAATTTACACGTTCTGGGCAAGAATGAACGTGAAAACCGCACCGTTGAGCACTGCCAGGTGTCCAGTCGGTGTGGGTGGAACTTCTCTCTTCGGCGGGTAGTACGGTGTAGTAATAGATGGTAGCACCATGTCAAACAGTTCAGCAGAGCACTCACCATTGTAGAGACGGTACAACACGCACATACTCCCAATGTCTCTGCGTAGGCTCAGATGTTCGAGCCTGTCAGAAAGTCCTAAATCGTTAACAATATGAACGGCGCGTTTTTGTAGGGAGTCAAGTGGACCAAGCTAGTATTTGGGGGCTCCGGCCCACAAATGAGTATGAGTAGTAGTAGCTGCCCCGAAGTGAAAGTGAATACTGCCTGGCTTTGTTAAGCACCCCTAGCTTTTTGGATGCCAACTTGGTCTTACACTCAATGTGACTCCCGAATTGCACTTCGTTCGATATGTCAACGCCCAGGATACAGATATTCTTACCAACGGCGATCGGAATGCCCTGGAACTGTGGTGCTACAGTGCATGGCGTTTTTTTAGCGGTGAACGTGCAGACTTGTGTCCTCGAGGGGTTGAACTGCATTAAATTAATTCGACCCCAATCCGAGACCCGCTCCAGAGAGTACTCGATTTCAGACAAGTCTAGTCCTTCTTTCCTCGATAAGTGTCCGAGAGGCATTTGCACGGCTAGTGTAGTGTGCATATCCCGTACTATCATCGGTCTAGCAATGAAAATTGGAGTTTTGCTCCAACATTTCATTGATGTGCAGAAGAAAAAGCGTGGGAGATAGCACAGAGCCTTGCGGCACACCAGCGTTGATAGGTATAGTCGGTCTGAGCGCTGACCATCCACTAAGACTTGTATATAACGCTCAGAAAAAGCTGGCTATCCAGTTGCATAGCCTCTCGGGAAGACCGTAGGATGGAAGTTTCGCGAGAAGTGCCCTGTACCAGACCCGGTCAAAGGCCTTATCAATGTGGTTGGTCCACTACAAAATGCTCTTTTTATTATTTTTTTGTATATATATATATATACTTAGTTAAGTAGATAGAGACAGGACAGCGGATTTTAGGTTGGGTCCGCTAGTATTTATATCTTCGTATCATCCTCTTCTCATCTTTCTGTAGCGCGCAAGGCCTCCCGGCTGGTATAGAACGCAAGCGATCTACTCGATTAAGCGATACGGGTGCGGTCGGGTGTGTGACGGGTGACCACTAGTGGCAAATTAAAATGCGCATTTTCGTGCTTCGGAGAGCAGGACGCCGACGGTCCCGGTTGCTATCGACAGATAGCAGTCGTTAAACCTTGTCGGAGGCTTTATGGGCGGTTTGAAAACATCCGACAGCGGGTTGGCCACTAACCCTTGCAAGTAACTCCACCAACCCGCATTAGAGCAGCGTGGTGGAGTAAACTTCAGACCTCCCCTCAAGAAGGGGAGAGACTTGTGCCCAGTGCCCAGCAGTGGGACGTTTCAAGAGTTGCTATTATTAGCCTCTTCCTCATAAAAATATCCTCTTCCTCATCCGCATCCTCTAAATTGGCGCATCACAATTCCTCTTCCTCCTCCTCTTCCTCATAATCACTTCCTCAACAACCCTACAGTAGACCTCTTTAAGATGAAATCCATCAGAAACTCTATTACTCGAACTTCCCTTTGGGTTCTACTTATAGAGATCTTACTGTATTAGTTGGTGACAATGATTTAGATAGTCGTACTAGTTTTTGATATTTGAAGACTATTGCTGGATATTATCTGCGATTAAGCTCTGGAACACGCTGCCCCATGACATTCGTAAGTCTCCCTCTAAGTTTTCATTCAAACGAAAGCTCTTTAATCACTTCCTGGAGTCGTTCTCTTAGTTTTAACTATGTGTCGTGCTATGCATGTTTATTTTTATATATATATATATATATATATATATATATATATATCTATATATAATAAACTTTGTTAAACACTCTTAAATTCATAATGTTTACTTCATTCAATGTCTTGTGTACCACAAGAGATTTCGTCTTAAAGTTTGGGATTCATTGATAAATGCTTCATTATCGACAAGATTTTCATTCTTTTCCTATGCTCGGTTTCAATAAATTACTAACATAGGTAGGCTTACATAGCTTACTATCCGTTATAATTTGACATTTCATCCATACATTAACTCTCACAATCAACCGTTCCTGAATATACGTACGGAATAGTACGGATGTTGGTAAGTTATTGGAACCCGGCCCTAGTAATGCCATCTAACCAGAAAGAAGAAGGTTTTAACAGACTTATAATGGGGATGTTCGTATCAACTGTGATCTTCGAAATCCTTAACTACCACAGAGATAAAATAATATAACTGCAAAGACTTCAGATTTTAATATCGATATCGATGATCGATGCAATCTATCTTCTGATTTTTAACATATCAACCAGGGAATATTTTTATAATAAAACTACAAACAAAATTATTTTTATTTTCCTCCAACCATTATTAATTTACTATAGAAATGCCGTAGTTTTCTTTGGAGGTGCTGGGCACTGGCGATATATCTCTGTAGACATAAGACGATACTTTGCGTTTTGGTTTCAATGTTACCTGCCAACAAATTTAGTACCTATCATTTTGTATCTACTAACAACTGCAATGAATATGCATCACACTAGTGTACTGCAATAAATACATAGAAACTATAACAAAAAGAAAATTATTAGCTACTATTAGTACACGTTAGAAGACATGTCATGACGCCGCTTTTATACGAATACGAAATATCGTTTAACTTGACAGTGGCAAAATGCGTAATAGCGATGCCATTTTAGATTAAAAAAAACAGTGCGAAAACACATCCTTTCAAGTTGCCTCCAAAACATAATTGTAAATTTTCTGGTAAAGTAGCCATCGCCACAGACCAATAACCAAGGCCATCGCTTTCTTGAATTACTAGAATTACTGACTGTGACTCTGACTGACTGACTGACTCTGACTTTAACTGTTTTTACGCTGCTTATTATGAATACGAAATATCGTTCTACTTGACACTGGCAATATGCGTAATAGCGATGCCATTTTAAACAAAACAAAGTAATGACAAGCTGTGACAAGTGACAAGCAACAAGTCATAGCTAATTTTTCAGCTGATTGGGCTGAAAATTGAATTATAATCTATAATTAAAAAAAAATAGTATAAAGCTGCTTTAATCAACTATGTAAAATTAAGTCAAAATGTTGAATATTATTAAACGTTGTAAAACAATGCGCTTAGCCAGAAATCTATCGAAGCAAACTGTCACCGCGAATGCGAACATCGCAGGTTTAGAGTATTGCACTAATATAGTAAGGTAATATAAATATTAAAATTTATTTACACCTATCTTTTAATATATTTATACTTATGTTACGAAATATTATGGGCAATCTAATGACGTATTTTTTTAACTATCATGTTTTGTAATCAATTTATATGCATGCATTTACTATGTGTCACACAAGAATTTAATATTATTGCTGTTCTGGTACTTTATTTTTAATCACCAGATAGACAGCATGACTACGAAAACTATTTGGCAACTCTACTTATGACTAAAGCAATTCGATCTCCAGCACTTGTTGTTAGAGCTTTCAATGTGGAAATAGCAAGGATCCAAGATCAAACAAGCGACCCACAGACAGCAGCATTCAGGTTACAATTCTGGCAGGATACTCTTGGTAAAATCTACAAAAATGATCAAGAGTTAGTTAATATACCTGCAAATCCTATTGCTCAGGAATTAGATAAGGTAAACAATAATTTACATATATTTCATTATATTATTTGAATTTTAGTAGTCTTAGTTAGTTAGTTAGTCTTTTCTAATCCCGATGGTAATTTTGTCAATGTAAACCATACAAATGGTGCTTGTCATGACCAGCTCACTCTTATATTACTTTCTGGATACTACAAACAAGCAGGCTTATTTAAAATATAACCATGCCCAGATTATAAATTGAAAATACATAGTTTATAAATCTTGAGTAATACACATCAATATAATTTCAGGTTTGCAGATGTTACAGTCTACCCAAGAGGCATCTAGAAAAGTTAATATCATCAAGGAGTATAATAGCAAAAACTAAATATTTCCAAACCTTGGAGGATGTAGAAAAATATGCTGAGAGCACAGTATCTTCAATATATTATCTAATCTTGTGTATTGCTGGAGTCACAAATGTTCATGCTGACCATGCGGCTTCTCATCTGGGAAAAGCACAAGGGCTGGCTAATATATTAAGGTTGTTTTAATTTTTTTGTTTAATGTTTGAATGAATTCCATCCACATTTTTTTTTATGCTATGGAAGTTGCAAGCAATTGTGCAGTTAACATTGATGTTACCACTCCTGAGGCCTTAGGTGTTATGCCAGAAATTACAGGGCCGTACATTACTACCTGACTGGAACACAATAGTGCTGAACACTGCCATTTAATGGCCAGTATATTAGGTAATGTGGTGGTGCCTATGCCCCTGAACTCCTTCACTGGCGCTCTACCAGCAGTACAACCAAATTACACTGCTAATTTTTCATAAATATTTAAATAATAAAATTTAATGTTTATTTCAGGTCAGTTCATGTTGCCAATTACCATAAAACAGTTTCTTTACCAATGGACATATTGATGAAGAACCAAATAAGTCAAGAAGCCGTATTGAGAGGCACTGACAGTGAGAAAATGAGGAATGTAATCTTTGAAATTGCCAGCCGAGCAAATACTCACTTACAAAAGGTTTCCTCAAAAAAATTGTTATTATTTTCATATTTTCAAGTTCTTTCAATTTTGCTAAATTATCAAAATAAATAATATTGTATTGTTTCAGGCCAGAAAAATTGATGTGCCGAAAATTGTAAATCAAATACTTCTACCAGCTGTAGGAGTAGATAATTATTTAGATAAACTGCGAAAGAATAATTTTAATGCTTTTGATAAAATATTACAAAGAGGCAGCCCTACATTACCACTGAAATTGTATTATAAGAGATTGTTAAATAAATATTAACATGTCTATGTCTAGTCCAGTATTTTAGTCATTGATGAATTATCTCATGAATAAAAATATTTATTTAAAATTTGGAATCTGTAATTTTGAGATCCTTCTTCTATTCATACAAGGTGTAGCCAGAAAAGTCCAACAATACTTAAACAGTCTATGCCTGTACGAATGTTGACTTCATCCCCCAAGGTCTTTTTCTCCTGAGAATGTAAAATCATCAGTTACTATGAGTAAAACTTTGATTCAAATTGTATGAACTCAACAGCTGACAGCATTACCGTTTGCCTCACCGTCACCACAGAACATAAAGGTACAGAAGTCAATCTTCATACAAAGCGCACTCGAGCAACGCACACATAGACACCGCTCGCCGACGCGGTGTCTGGGTCGGAACCAGTTGAATTCGAGCGCGACTGTCATAGTAGTAGAATAAAAACATGAAAAAATATTTAGGGTAATCTGCCCTACTTGAAACGCGCGAATATTTTTTTTATTTTCGATTTTCATCCCCCCCAAGGAGTATACAAATCCCCCCTACCAATGAAACGGTTGTTGTTAGAAATTCAAACGTTACGGCAATAGTAGCTACGTATTACGAAATTATAAGGAAAACTATCACACTTAAGAGTGCCTAGTGCGAGATTTCCGATCACGATTTTCGATCGCGATCGCGTAAGAGTAAACGCAGATTTGTATGGAATTGAAGTAGCGTCATCTAGCGGTGAATCGATGACGCTCCTTCTATTCTATACAAATCTGCGTTTACTCTTACGCGATCGAATTCGCGTAAGAGTAAATAAAATCTCGCACTAGGCACTAAGTTGACCTTGCAAGTTTGCGAGTAATAGTCGACCAAATGTATTTTATTCGAAAATTTCGAACAACTCCATAGAAAAAAAAAATATTTTTTCATTACATCTTACCCCGTAACTACGGAACCCTACACTGCGCGTGGCCCGACACGCACTTGACCGGTTTTTTTAAAATAAAAAATTAAATCGATAAAAGCTCAGTAGAAACAAAATAATAAGAATTTTGTTAATTCAAAAACTTTAATTTTTTTTTTGAGGGAAATAGATTTCGACAATATTTTCGATACACTTTTATAATTATGTTCAACTCAGTTGAGAAATAATTTAGCTTGTAGGTTGTGTAAGTGAATATGTTAGCCAACATATTCACTTGCTCTCCTCTTCTATAATTCGACCCTAATAGAAACTTTCAACAGTTAACGACAAACGATTTGAGGGCCTCCACCACATGCTCTGCCTACGGGCCGCCGAAGTGCAAATCGAGCACTGTTGAGATATGTATCCTCTGATTCCTCTGGCTTTTGTGAGGGACGATTATGCCGTCGGTTGTCCAATTCACTAGTACTAAACCTGTAGGTATCGTGGGTACCTTTGAACACATACAACATATACACAAACGCTCAGACTCGAAACAAATATCAGTAGGTCATACAAATATTTATCCCGGTGCCAGAGAATACGTAATAATATTACCCAGTGCGAGGATAATATTACCCTTCGAATCAAACGGTCGTCTCGCTCCACTAAGTCATCAAAAATAATAAAATTAGGTGTAATAATATGTTGTGGACAGACACAGGCATATTTTCAGCAGGTATAGGTATAATAATAATAATAATGAAGGGGGCATAGCAGCTTGTGGAGAGCTGTTGGTGAGTAGCGACACCACCCTCTACCATCATCTCGAGTTCCTCCGAGAGAATTGGGCTTCGCCTCGTCCGCCACAAAGAGGTACGGCCGGACAGAGCATCAGGTCTCTCACCTCTGGCTTGCTTTCGTTGGCCGGTCAGAGTGGGGCGCTAAAGGTATGGCATTTGCAGAAATTTGGATAATAGGCTGTTGTCAAAATTTCTGCAAGAGCCATACACTCGGGGGTGGAAGTGTCTAAAGGCATAATAGCGGGGAAGCCCGCTCTGAGCTTGAGATTACTTGCTCGTGATGGTGAAACCGGAGCCACACCTGTCGACACCCCCAGCCTCTCTCAACAGTGTTGATCCCCGTCGACCATCGGGTTGGCTGTTTGGGGGACCCACCAAGGAGAGGCGAATCACCACCTGCCTAAAGTAGGATTCGATAATGTGAGATGTTGAATATAGGCAGGTGCCGGATCTCACTCCATAGGCCCAGCCAGCTAGTCCCCCCAGTTCTTCCACATAGCCCAAAGTCTGGCGTATCGCTCATCATTACAATAGTCTCATATATTCTGCGGGGTATGTCTGTGTCTGTATTAACTATTGATGCAAGAGGTCCCGCCGAATATAACCTTTTACAAAGTAGATCAAAATTCTCGAAAGGGCCTCTACGTGTTGGACCACCCATGTCCTCGCGCAAGCCTGTCATAGGTCCGGGGTTCAAATTGGACCCCGTGCTGACGAGAGACATAATAATGGCAACCCTTGATACGTCCCATTGCTGGGCACGAGTCTCTTCCCTTCTTGGGTATATATGCCCTCAGCTCTCAGAGATCGGACTGTGGCATTAGAAATTTTGTAAGCAGGTTCGCTCGTGCATATTACAGTTATTATTGCGTAATCACTAGGTAATTACCTATTTACATTTGACTGCCTCGTTGGCTCAGGGGTCGCAATCGCGATGACGAAGCCTGAGGTCCAGGAACTCAGGCTCAGTTCGATCCCCAGGTCGGGAAAATCTGTTATTGGCCTTTTTTCTGTGAGGAAATTCCCATTAGTAGCCCGGAGTCTGGTCGTGCCTCGGAGAGCACGTATAGCCGTCGGTCCTGCGCCTGATCTCTCTCCGGTCGTGTCGGATTGCCGTCCCATCGGGCTATGAGAGTGTGGGAATAGAGAGTGCACCTGTGTTTGCGCATACACTTGTGCAGCTTGTGCACTATAATATCTCCCGCGCAGTTGGCTAGTCTCCGTTGAGATTGGATAGTCCGCCGTGACCGAAATTCGGTCTGGAGGACATTATTATTATTATTATTACATTACGAATAGGAAAGTTGATGAATCGTCACATTTGTACGAGCTATTAGGTATGCACAACTAGTTCAGCATACAAGAGAAAAGAAAATGTGACGACACCTTCCCCATGTCATCCTTATGTGTTCGTACATAAATTAGTTTTCGCATAATACATGTTATTATGATTAGATTGATAAAAGGAATAGATTATGTTATTGCCATCGAAGGTGAGGGTGGAATATTTAAACAGGCTCCGTTATCGTCATTTCATATACATTTTCAAACCAGTTTCGCGACTTGGAAGCCAGCGTTCGTAAAACGCCAGTTTCCATACAAAAGTGAGGCGTATCGAAAGGCTAGCTGTATTCTCAATTCAATTGTCGCCGTTGCTTAGATATTCGTCGTGTTTTGTGTCAATGTCAGGACGGGTCCGCCACCGTCAGGAATGGGATGTTCGCGCTTCTGTGCTGGCTCGCAACACCCAAAACCTGATTCGTCAAATCGTCGAGAACCTTCGCGTCGAGCCTAATCCCACTAAGGAACTTATTGCACTGTCTATTGGTGAGAATCTTGTGAATTATACCTAACATTAAAATTTATAGAAACGTAAAACACCACAATTATTGCAGAATAAGAACAATTTCAGCAGAGGTTTATTTTGAAAACCAATTAGGCACATTCTTCTTTTCGAGTCAGCGGCTCTATACGTTAAATTTGTTAGGCACCTAAGGTGTAGGTACGGATTCTCATGTTTGTTAAAATGGAATGAATGTATTTTTACGTAGGTATAGTTTTTCTAATTCAATTTTATCTTACCATACATACAAACCTACTTTGAAATAATTATTTTTAAAAGTTTCAATGGTTTGTAGCGACAAAATAATTTAACCAGCATTCCAAGAAGCTCACTAGAGCATGACTTTTACCTAGTCATGAAATTGTTATCAGTCTCTGTCATAGGAATGTATTAAGAGTGCGAAATCAATTGAACACTGATTTTTTAAAGTAAAGATTAGGTAGATAAGTAAGTATTTAGATGTTATTTTTTTTCGTGAACATTTAAAATAATATATGAATAATAGGTACGAGGTCTATGATTGCCTAGATTCATTACTAAATCGCCAGTGTGACTTCTGGTGGTAATAAATAACAAGAAAAAAACAAATGAAAATATATTAAACTCCTACTACTCCGCCTCGGTAGCATAGTGGTAGCAGGCCACTACTACTACGCTGAGGTCCTGGGTTCGATTCCCGGGTAGGGTTATCAGAGATAATGGTGTAATCTCTGGTTTATTGGGATTTTTCCATTTTCTGAAAATTTCCCAGTACCTCGAAGTTTGATAATGTGCCCGGAGATGTCAGTCAACAGGCTCGCCACCTGTTACATGGGTCAAAACGTAACTGGCGAATCGTGGGTATTTGCATGTATGCTTGAACGCATGCATTTACCTCTGCCTACCCCTTCGGGGATTACAGGCGTAAAATTACATTACTTACCTACTACCACCTACATAAAACTTGTTTTTTATTTCTTTTCAAATATTTTGATTTTTACATAAAGCTACGTTTAATTTCTTCCCTCTTACCGAACAAATACTTACCTGAACCCACTTACCTACCTACACAATATTACATCAAATTAATCTTCTGTGGATTTAATTAGATAATCTTTATATTCTTAAATACTCACATCAAAGTACTTGATTGGTATAGGTATCTTAGGGACTAGAGCAGTGATTCCCAAAGTGGTCCATATAGACCCCCTGGGGTCTATGGGAGACCCGATGGGGTCTACGCATATGCGTAAATAAAAATGGGATATATGGGAAAGTGATATAAATGTTAGCAAGGGGGTCCACCGAAACCAGAAAAAAATTTAAAGGGAAGGTCTACAAGAAAAAATAGTTTGGGAACCTCTGGACTAGACGAATAAAATCATCTTTAACAATAATTAAGTCAAGGTAATCAACTTCTCTTTCGCATCATAATATACATACCTATGTATATTTATCATAAAAATACTAGTTAGAATACCTACTCGTAAAATTTATGCTTATGTAAGTTACTCTACCTTATTTAAGATGTTGACTGGGTACATGAAATCACTGGGTAGGTAGGTAGGTACCTACTTTTATACAAAATATATTAAAGTTTAAATAAGTAGGTACTAGTATCTACTTATGAGAAAAATATTTAAAAAACAGTGAACGAAAAATTTAGGACAGGTAATTTCTCTTTTAGATTCAAGCAATTTGCAATAACTTTTAATAAAGCGGGATGTAAATAACGTCTGGCGCCATCTATTGCCTAATTTCTATGGAGTTGTTCGAAATTTTCGAGTAAAATACATTTGGTCGACTATTACTCGCAAACTTGTACAGCTAATTTAAGTGTGATAGTTTTCCTTTTCATTTCATTATATATGGCTACTATTGCCGTAACGTTTGAATTTCTCACAACAACCGTTTAGTCGGTAGTTCATTTGATTCTAACGAAAATTAGCCTTTTAAACCCGTAACATTTTTGAAAGACCTATCCAACGATATCCCACACTACATAGAAAACAAAAATAAAAAAAATATCCCCGCGTTAAATGTAGGGGAAGTACCTTAAATAAAAAAAAACTCACGTTTTTATTCTACCACTTTGTCGGTGTGATTAAGTGGTATACTTGTGCCAAATTTCAAGCCTCTATCCTCTATTATCTATAGTTTTTGCGCTAAACCGAGAACGGACAGACAGACGGACATGGCGAAACTATAAGGGTTCCTTGTTTACTACGGAACCCTAAAAACGGACCTCTACATTGCTCGTGTCCCGACACGCACTTGGCCGGTTTTTTAGGGATCCGTCGCCTACAAGGAACCTTAAGCCTTATAGCTTCGTCATGTCTTTCCTTCCGTTTGTCCACTGCTTAACTTAGAGACCGCTGAATTTAAGCTTGACTAACTAGTGCTCTTTATATTTACTAATGAATACTAGAAAGCTGTAATTCAATGAATAAACCTACATAGGTATTAATCATGCCAACAAAGTGGTAAAGTTTATTGTAGAAACATAGAGCAACACGGGCCACAGGCCGCTCCGGTCCGCCGCGCGCCGCGTCAGACCGGAGCGGCCTGTGTAGCGGCCAGACGTAGGTACGAGTACCTACGCGACCCGATGCGCAGGCACAAAAAGTATTTGTTGCTAAAAAATATATATTTGTTTGCAAAAGTGCCAATTTTTGTTAGCTTATTTTATTATCATTTTTTTTTCACTTCCATTGGGAGATGTGAAATAATTCACGTTAGTAAGTAGTTGCCTAACTAGCATAGTTGGTAATAGATGGTGCTGCTGCTACCATAAAGCAATGCAATAGATGCGAAGGAAAGATTTGACAAATCGGGCAGGGCTTCAGTAGCTCAATTGGAAGAGCGGCTGGACTAGATTCCCAGTAGGTCGCGAGTTCGAGTCTCGCCTGAAGTCAAATTTTTCTTCCCATTTTTCTTTAAAAATAAAATATATTTCACAAGCATGTGTTAATGCGACATAATATAAAACAATTATTAAGGGTAAAAGCGACTTCTTTACGATATTCAATAAACTGAAAAGTCTATTATATCGGTTGCCTAACTAGCATAGTTGGTAATAGATGGCGCTGCTGCTACCATAAAGCAATGCAATAGATGTGAAGGAAAGATTTGACAAATCGGGCAGGGCTTCAGTAGCTCAATTGGAAGAGCGGCTGGACTAGATTCCCAGTAGGTCGCGAGTTCGAGTCTCGCCTGAAGTCAAATTTTTCTTTCCATTTTTCTTTAAAAATAAAATATATTTCACAAGCATGTGTTAATGCGAAATAATATAAAACAATTAAGTAGTTACTAAACCAAGTTTACTTATTCTCTGACGAAGTTTAAAGGGAAACTATCGTAGCTAAGGCCTTAAAAATATACAAGTACCTGAAAGTCAACCAAATGAAAGTAAGGTAAGTACCTACCTACGAGAAATGCAAGTTTTTCTCCTAGAGTTTTCGAGCAGTGTTTCCCAAACATTGTTCTGTCATGGCCCGGTAATTTTCACACTGCCCCTTAGTGACCCTAGTGAGTAAAATACTTAATGCAAAGTAAAAAGATTTTATTAGTACGAAGTATGGAGCTGCTGCTTAATTTTTACTAAAGAATCTGAGTTCGCGGAAAATGACAAAAGTTTTATCCTAAGGTATGGTTTCAATCCAGGTCGGTTTACATATTTATTTGGTAAACTAGTTTTGAACTCAGCTTCACAAGTTTCGGTAGATAGTAGGTAATGTTTTCAAAACAAGGCGGGAATGTTGCAATCCGGTATATTATTTTGACGGCCCGGAACCGAGTCGCGACCCGGCAAATAGGAAACGCTGTTTTAGAGGATTGTTTCTTGAATTGTAACAACGGCTATTTTTAAAGTCCACACCAAAGCCATAGCTAGAGCGATGACCATTATGAAAAACAGTTAGGTTCTTCAATGTACCTCCTGAAAATGATAATTAAATCCATTTAGCCTAAAAATAGCGCCCAATCGTCATTTTAAGCCAGCGGGGTTCTTGTTAGAGGTTTTTGTTACTTATAAAAGCTAAATCAGTTGCAAATTACATCAAATGATGTTTATTCCTAGGTATGTGCCATTCGATTATTATACCAATTCAGATAGAGAAGCAGAAATTCGATTGGGAAGTTGTTTTGAACCCAACGGGATCCTTATTATCCGAATAGTTTACAAATACATATAGGTTACAAGTACACCTACCATACCGAATAAAAGGCTTTTCAATATAGGTACTTACTTATCTATTGATATTGACGCATTTTACTATATTACACTTGTAGGAAGCGCGCATGGCCCCGCGGCTGGTGTAGATCGGAGGCGATCTACTCGGTTAAGCGATACGGGCGTGGTCGGGTGTATAATGGTTGCCCACTAGTGGCAAATTATAATGCGCGTTTCCGTGCTTCGGAGGGTACGTTAAGCCGTCGGTCCCGGTTGCTATCGATAGATAGCAGTCGTTAAACCTTGTCGAAGGCTTAATCTATTACTAATATAAAAACCTTACCAAACTTTTTGCCCCACGGGCGTCTTTAATTTTAACATAATATATTTTATCAACTAACTTTCTCTATTTTATTATTATAATTATTAAATATATTTTCTAGGTGACCCCACCATTTTTGGTAATTTGAACCCTCCCGATCAAGTACTACAAGCGGTCAGAGAGAGCATTGAATTGCACACTAGTCGAAGCTATGGCGCTAGCAAAGGCCACTTGGAAGCGAGGCAGGCTGTCGCCGAATACAGTGCTCATCAGGGAGACATCACGGCTGAAGACGTAATTCTATGCAGCGGATGCTCACACGCTATCGAAATGTGCATCTCAGTGCTGGCGGATTCCGGCCAAAACATACTAGTACCTCGACCAGGTTTCACCTTATACCAAACGCTGTCCAAAGGATTAGGAGTACAATTAAAATATTATAACCTATTGGTGAGTATTGTGTTAATATTCTGGAGAGATTGTTATCATAATCTTAATATTATTAAAACCGTCCAAATGCGAGTCGGACTCGCGTGTAGAGGGTTCCATACAATTGTGAAATTGCATGCAACTTTAAATATCAGAGACATCTCAGAGCAGTCAGTCAGCCAGCTAAACTCAAGTGTGCTCCGTGGAGCTCAGACAAATCATCTCTTGGGGCTCCACAACAAAGTCGATCAAATCGTAACAAGATGACTAAAGGGCGATATCATTTGCTCTCTAAGGCTACTATATTATATTACTAGGTACTTTAAAATCTAGAGCAGCGTTTCTCAAAGTGTGCTCCGCGGAGCCCTGGGGCTCGGCAAAGCCTTTGTGGGGGCTCCGCGAGAATACTAGATATAATGAGAAAAAATACATTTCTATCCATCAGTGTTTTTTATGTATTCGATTACAAAACCCGATATCGCTTCAACTCTCTTCGATCAAATCTAATATCAACGAATCGATGAAAAATAAGAAACAGTTACATACATCCCATTAGGTTTTATTTCTTTTAATAAACTACTAGCGACAAAAGTTACAAAACTACGTTGTCTGTCAGTCAGTCAGTCAGTAACGTAACAGTTTTATATTGATCATAATAGGAACCTTTACACTTCCCCATTGTTACATCATAACTTATTATTAATCTTTAATATAATAATAATTAAATAAACACTGATCTAGAGTAATAATCTACAGCCATGACATATATAGGTACTACGTGTTTTACCATACGCTATATATTTTGGTTAATTAAATTTTGTTTCATTTTCATGTCACACCTTTTTGCTGATAAATGTAGGTAATTAGATAAAGTAAAATAATAAGCAGAAGTAATAAAATAAGGTTACCAACCTTTGGGCTGCGTCAAATAAGTATTTGGGGTACCTATTCCATAAGTGCTCAGTCTTCAAAAAGTTTGAGAACCACGGTCTCACGGTGAAATTCACAGACCGGACTATGACTTTACTTAAAGCAAAGTACCTACGCTTAGAACTGTCAAAACTTATACTTTGCTGACAGTTCTAAGCGTACTTTGCTCAACGTGAAGTCGTAGCAGAGAATATGTAGTCGTAGTGCGGTCTATGCATCTCACCCTTAGACGTTTTCTTTCAGATTTTTTCCTTTATTAGTCCTGTAAGATATTGCTTGTAACGGGAACAGGAAGTACTTATTCCATAGATTGATACACTTACCTACTTACAAATGTAAATGTATGGAAGTATACAAATGAACCGATGTAGGTATCTTTTTATTGCGTTGTCTATTAAGTCAGAACTCCAAGCCTTGTATACCTATCTGATATTGATTTAAATTGAATACTTCCACGCACTCTTGAAAAAGAGTTTTTACAGACGGATATCCATAAAAATAGTCTGTGGATTAGGAATAAATGAAGTTGAGTGTTTTTGCTCTGAACTTCATTTATTCCTAATCCGCAGACTATTTTTATGGATATCCGTCTAATATATAGATTATGAAGTAAATCTAAAATTCAGAAACGACAATTGTACTTAACATTTTATTTCATCTAATGTTAAAATAAATAACTTGGATCTCTATAGACAGATCTTCGAATTTTGAATGATTGTAGGTAAGTAGTTCATGGCAGAGATAAATCAATCTTTTTTTCTGGTTTAGTGGCAAATTACTTCTTACTTGCACGGATAGACTAGACAAATAACTCTAAGTATTACATAATGTAATATCTGTAAGCAGTACCATACTAACTATACTAAGTAATATATGTAAGTTGTAAGTTGTCTATAAATCGGAAGGAATGAGTAAATATAATTAATTTATTTGTCACCTTGAAAAGTTTTCTTATGACGTGTTACGTACGCCACTAAACCATTAGGGGTATGCTGACGAATAACGAACCTAATTGCGACATCGAGGGCACCGAATGACGATTCCACAATTCAAGGCAGCTGAGGCGGTGATTTACAAGGACGCGCAGTCATCACCTAACATCTAGAACACTAGGTAACTGCGACACCAGGGCACCGAATGAGGAAGCTGAGGCAGCGGTTTTACGAGGTCGCGTTGTCTTGATGCGCTCGGTTGTGATAAATGTGAACATTCTATAGCTAACATCGCTTAGGGTCACTAGTTTTAGTTTAGTTATAGTTTAATATGTAATCATTTAATAAATTAGTTTCTTTATTATAAAAATGTCTTTTTATAAGTATTCCGGCAGCGACCTTTACATAATTGGCGCAGTCGGTAGGATACTCGAGGTTAGGGTTTATCTAATATCGATAGACCACGCGAAGGCGGCTGACCCGACTATCAAGTCTAATCGAGTATTCAGAACCTAAGGAGTGCTGCCGGGAGAGAACGGGATCCAAAAATCGACCCCAGAGACCGACATGCAGTGCTTGTAAGTACCTTTGAATACTTTCATGTGTTGCATCCTGTGTCTCCTAAAAATTTTCACCCCGAAAAATTTGAACTTAGCTAGTCTACATTGCGTAGATATAGCAGTAAATTAGTATTAGATTCGAATAGGGATATATATGGTAGTTTAGTCTACATCAAGTAGACATAACTGTAAATTAGTATTAGATTCGAATAGGGATATATATTGTAGTTTAGTCTACATCAAGTAGACATAACTGTAAATTGGTATTAGATTCGTATAGGGATATATAATGTAGTTTAGTCTACATCAAGTAGACATAGCCGTAAATTAGTTTCAGATTCGAATAGGAATAAGATTGTAGTTTAAAATATCCCCTTTAAAATTATGAATTGATTCCTGGGCTAGTTAGTCATTTATAAGCCCCACTATTGAATATTTTTTTTAATTTTGCACCCGATTGCTACCCGTTTGAGGTCACTAATATTCATGCAATTACGACTAGGAACGATCATTCAATTACCGTAATTTTGTTTTAATTTAACGACCCTAATGATGTAATTTTTTTTATTTTTATGAATATCAGCTAAAATACCTAATTAGTTAATCAGTTGAAAACACTATTAGAGCCAGGTCGTGATAAACGAAGTCTTGTAAACGGGTTAGGATGTATCTTTAAAAAAAAAGTATTACATAAAACCTTGACTATTCGGATGCCATTATTTATAATAATGCGATAAAAAAAATTACAGAATAGACAGGGGTATATTATAGATGAAGTTAATTAGCAAAGAATAGATGATTTATCATTCAGCGTTATACTATATATTAGATATAATAATTAGTAACTTAGTCACAAATCAAAGCAAAATTAAAACGACATTACAGTTGATTTTAGACAGCGAAGTGCAAAAAGACTCCAGCCTTACAAATTTACAAATTTCTCGCAAATTTTGAATATTATAGGAGAAGTTAAAGAGGATCTTTTGACCGAACTGTTTAGAGTAGAAAGTTCTTTGTCATTTATACGCACTATGACAACTTATCATAGTATGTATTAAATATTTTAAAGAATATGTTAAATAAGTCATAGTATGTATTAAATATTTTAAAGAATATGTTAAATAAGCCTTGTGAAAATTTATAATAGAAATCAAATATTACAATTAGAATTACGTAATTACTATGACGTCATTAAGTACGCTCATTATTACGACGATAAAATGACAGTTATATTTTTTATTAATTGCACATAATTTCAATAGACGTATATATTATAATTTATATAGACTCGCTAAAGTTTCCAATAAATCCCATCAGTCCCTTATAACCCCTATCCTTTATAAGCAACTAATGGGAAGGCATTCATGTACATAGAGGCTGAATGCCCGAAGTTTAGTTACAATCGGTATCTCTGCGAACAGAAGACTAACCACTACCTTGAACTGGAGAACTGCGATCAAAACTTAATCTATTGCAAGCCATTGCATTATCTTTGGAGAAGCAAGCTGTAGACTACAGAGACCAGTCGAGCAAGGCGCCGTGTCGATGTACCTTACCACTTTACCGTACATACCACTATACAGTACTGTCGAGTGCAGTTGTACTGGCCATCATGATCATGCTGAGAAGACTTATTACCAGATCCATTCCAGCAACAGCAGTAGTAGTAACCAGAGTAGAAGAAGCTGATGATTACGCCAGCCCTGATAGTCCTAGAAGAATTTCGCAACCAGCAACATTTTCACTAGGCGTTTTAAAATAGTCGCTGAACTGCGGGTGGAGGTGTTACGTACGCCACTAAACCATTAGGGGTATGCTGACGAATAACGAACCTAATTGCGACATCGAGGGCACCGAATGACGATTCCACAATTCAAGGCAGCTGAGGCGGTGATTTACAAGGACGCGCAGTCATCACCTAACATCTAGAACACTAGGTAACTGCGACACCAGGGCACCGAATGAGGAAGCTGAGGCAGCGGTTTTACGAGGTCGCGTTGTCTTGATGCGCTCGGTTGTGATAAATGTGAACATTCTATAGCTAACATCGCTTAGGGTCACTAGTTTTAGTTTAGTTATAGTTTAATATGTAATCATTTAATAAATTAGTTTCTTTATTATAAAAATGTCTTTTTATAAGTATTCCGGCAGCGACCTTTACATAATTGACGTAGTGGATGCTGTGCATAACAAAAACAATAACAAATACTTAGGTAACAAACAAATAGCCTATATTATTGGTATCTGGAAAAATAAATGATCTGCGTAGTGTTTTTAAAATCGTTTATTTATCTTGATCTGATTCTGTTTTGTAAGCATACTGATATTTATTTTATAGGGGATTGTAGGTAATCTGTTGATTTTTTAAATTCTGTTCACTAACTTCTGCTAAACGTTAAACTTTAAGACATTAGTTTTAAGTAGTAAGTAAGGAAGTATTTATTTGCATAAAATATAGGTAACAATTGTTGGATGGAATTGATTATACTGTTTTTTTTTAAATGAAATTAAAGTGGCAAACAAGCATGCAGTTCACATTGATGTTAAGTGATGACTGCAGCCTAGAGACACCTACACAAAGACCAATGTCAAAATGCAGATGCGTTACCACTCCTGGGGCCTAAGGTGTTATGCCTCTGTGCCGGAAATTACGGGGCCGTACATTACCACCTGACCGAAATACGATAGTGCTCAACACTACCATGTAGCGGGAAGTATATTAGGTAATGCGGTGGTGGTATGCTCGAGAGCTCCGTCACCGGAGCTCTACCACCAGTAAAAGCTCTACCACTAGTAAAAGTAGTACAGACCATGTACTTACCTAAATAGGTAGGTACCTACGTGTATAATATTTTTTTCTAGGCTACAAAATATCACAATTAGAGTACCACCTACCTACCAACAGAAAAAAGTTACCTTATATATATCTCTGTTTTTCACAGTGCCTCTATTGCCGTGTTTCTGGTGCCTCTACTGCCGGGTCTTTGTTAAGCTCTGTTCCCATATCTCTAGCTTTCTCCGTGCCAGCGTCTCCATATACTTACTTATATTATTATGTCTATGTCCCTTTGCCTATATCTCGGTTTCTCTCTGTCTGTGTGTCTCTGTATTCTGGCATGTGCCTACAATTCTGTCTCTATCTTCTTGTTCCTGTTTCAGTAATGGGGCTTTTTCGTATACCTATAGAGAGAAGACGCTAAAGCGTTCAGTGCACTGACCCTGCCGCATTAAACAATTAAATTTTTTTTGGTGATGTTTTTCTTTATTTTCGTAAATAACATTTGGGGCCAAATTTTCCGCCCTCTGAAAACTGTAACCCCAGGCTGCAGCCTACTTAGCGTTCTAGTAAATCCTCTACTGTCTATAAGGAAATCATGCGCAGGGTGGCGTAATAGTGGCTCTTTTAAGTAATCGTAGGGAAATTAAAGAAAAAATGGAAACATAAAATTGACTTTGTGTGTGATTTGAACCTGTAACCTTTGGATGACTAGCCCAACCACGAAACCCATTTTTCCTCCACCCATTAACCACGCTTTCGCTAGATTTGCCATCCAAAATGCCCTAATAAGACATGAGCGACATAGTCCCCAAACTCTTGCACCCAGAGGCGAAATATATTGACCCAGATGAATATCGATGATATCGGTCAATCGGTCATCATCTCAAAGAGCGACAGCCAGTGTCAGCAAATCGCACTACCTGTGAGCAAATTATGGTCTAAGTACCTGCAAATTTGTCTTTATTAAAGGAGATTATCACATTTACACAGGCGACTTTGTTACAACTTTGTTGTTGACTTGACTTGTTTTTTGGCAGTGCTTTTTACGCAACCTAGGAGTCTGAATTGCACTTTTTGGCTCGGTTATATTTCTTACCCTTTAAGAGGGACGCCCTTGCGAAAAAGTTCAGTACCTACCTATTTTTTTTAATTTTTTCCGAACCCTATCCGAAATCTAAACATGGATACACACATGCTCCCAATGTTTTTTTATGCCATGCAGTGGCAAACAATAGATAGCGCTGAACACTACCATTTAGAGACAAGTAACGTAGGTATATTAGGAAATGAGGTGGCGCCTACGCCCGCGAGCTCATCAATCACGAACTATTTTCAGTTGAGAAAGATATACTTGTAGCTTAATAAAAACTTGGAACTTAGAAAATGAAGTCTTCTTTACTACGAGTATTTATTCAATTCTTGCGGTGTCATACCAAATGAAAAGTTTTTATGCCCTGATAGTAGCAAAGAAGTGAGCAATTCCCACTTTTAATGCTAGACAAGAGGCCGTAATAATGTAGGTACTTAGTGCATTATTAGAACTTTTCTATCATTCGGAAGTGGAACTTGTCCCACCAGCTCTACATCCATAGCTCTACGCAGTCTACGATTGGTACCTAACTACTTAATTATAATGAGTCAACGATATTTGTAGATACGTATTAAACTTTGAAGGACAATAAAAGCTTTTCATCTAGAACATTCTGAATATGTCTCTAGTATTCTCTACTATTTCTATCTGTAGATACGCTTCAACTTTGAGTAAAGAGTATAACGTTGCATCTAGATGCTTATTTCATAACTTCATCTTCTATTCGCGTACATCCTATACTGATGTACCTATACATCGGGAAAATACCGATGGTATACAGTGAATGTCCAATAATATAAACCGATGAACAAGTTTCTAGAATCATAACAAGTTTCCAGTTTATTGGACATTTGCATATTGTTAATGACGCATTTTCTGTTGGTCTTTGTCAATAAATTCTAAAGATCTAGTTCTTTAATCAAGGAAGAAGAATGACATGCTATTTGAATATTCGACTTATTGTTGCAGCCTGAAAAACAATGGAAGGTGGATCTCGAGGACATGGAGAGTCAAATCGATGACGACACTGCGGCAATTATTGTAATCAATCCATCGAATCCTTGCGGATCAGTGTACGAAGCTGATCATCTCAATGAAATACTGGATGTAGCATCCAGAAATCGGGTTCCGATTATAGCTGATGAAATATATGAACACTTTGTTTTTTCTGGATATCAGTATGCAGCATTATCGTCTTTGTCGAAGGATGTTCCAATATTGACGTGCAGTGGACTGACGAAGAGGTTTCTAGTTCCAGGCTGGAGAATGGGTTGGGTGGTAATTCACGACAGACAAAATATATTTGGGAAAGAAATTCGTAAAGGCTTAGCTAATCTGTCGACAAGAATTCTTGGGCCCAGCACCTTGTTGCAAAGAGCATTACCAACCATATTAAAATATACCCCGCAGAGTTTCTTCGACGAAGTGTTACTGTTTATTGAGGTGAGTGGGAATTTCCGACGTGAAAACAGTCTACGAACAGTGGAATGTTTTTTTTAATGTATTTGAAGTGGCAAACAAGCATGCAGTTCACATTGATGTTAAGTGATGACTGCAGCCTATAGACACCCACACAAAGACCAAGGTCAAAACGCAGATGCGTTACCACTCTTGAGGCCTAAAATGTTATGTCTCTGTGCCGGTAATTACAGGGCCGCGCATTACCACCTGACCGGAACACGATAGTGCTGAACACTACCATTTAGCGCCAAGTATATTAGGTAATGCGGTGGTGCCTACGCCCGCGAGCTCCGTCACTGGAGCTCTACCACCAGTAATGTTGATATGACTAGACCAGTTCGAGTGTCTTTTATTTACCATTGTAAGAATGTACCTAGCCAAATATGAAAATAAAAGTTAACGCAGCAATATAAAAATCTCGAAACACTCTCTGCCTACCCTGTAAGGGATTTGGCGAGAAGATATTATATACATGCATAAATATCTCGAAATTTAAGTTTTAACCCACTAATCGCTACAGTGTATTTCAGCCACTACGTTTCTTTTTGTCTTTGTAATTGTATAGGTAATTAATCTTCTACTAACGAGATTTCTTCATAGTCGTGGAATACAAAATTAGGAAAGATACTTTTTCAAGTACTTATCTACTTACGAATATCCAAGCGCTCAAAATAGTCTGAGCATGGGATTAACGTCTAACATGTGCTATTCATTTTTTAGTACTTCAGTAGATGGCGCAGTCCTAGACAAAGATTTGGAAGAGGGGTCAATAGTCACAAATATAATTTGTAGATAGGAAGAGGGAGAGGTTTCAAGACTTGTGGGGTGTGATTTCGATACCTTTTTGGATTTCCTACAAAAACACTCCGCTACGACTTCTTCTCGCTCTGGTCTCCAGATCTGTGACTGCTACTGCTCTACAGACCTAAAATTACGCTAGTTTACTGGTATAAAAAAGAAAGTATATATTTCAGTTTATACTTGATTCAGAACCAACTCATTTTCAGAACCAAGCAAAACTTGCGTACGAAGAGTTGCGCCGAGCTCCAGGCCTGCGCCCGATCATGCCTCAGGGAGCAATGTATATGATGATCGGCATACAAATGTCCCAGTTCCCTGAATTCAAGAGCGACATACAGTTTGTGGAGCGTATGGTTTCAGAGCAATCAGTCTTTTGTTTACCAGGAGACGTAAGTTAATCTATATTATCTTTAAATATTATAAATAATTAAATATGTAGAGACTACTAGAAACCTACCTACCTGATTTGAAGGTGGAAAGAATAAATATGTAAGTTACACAGATTTTTTAATCAAAATAAAATGTTCTCGTTTTTTGAAGACCACGATCGTCTTTATATGCTATTATTATTTCTCGCGTATCCCAGTGTGTTTAAAAATTTTCCTCGCTTGACCGTCTTGGAACACCTATTTCATATTGTTAAATATATTATGCACCTATTTCTCTCTGTCCGCAGTGTTTTATATATCCGAACTACATGAGAATTGTGCTGACGGTGCCTGAAGATAAACTTAGGGAGGCATGCCAGAGGATAGTGGTGTTTTGCAATGAACACATTGATACCGGATTGAAAATTAAGGATATAGACACTAATATGATATCAATGCCAGCCGAAACTGAGGTTATATCGATGTGACCGAAAGCTTTTACATCTAGATTAATATACTTGGTACCTAAGAAAACATTAGTGATAATTTACAATGTTGGGTTAAACGAGGGACTTCATGCAGATAGGTGATTCAGGGATTGATTCTGAAACTATTTGAAATGTAATTATATTAATATGCATTACATGGCATGTTGCAAAACACGTGATAACGTGGAGTAGTATATTGAGCTGACATTTATCTATACTATCGATATCGCTTACAGAGTTTATTCTTTTCGTGTAATTTTATAGTTGTTAATAGTCCTTTCTAGAGTAGGTGTCTGTTCTTTTTTATTATATCATCCTCATAGTCGGAGTGATTGAACTGTCGTTTCCTTCGTTTAGCCTGGCATTCTATTGTATAGCGCAAACCCTCGCTAGTAAAAGTGATGTACCTAGATATAGATATACACATATATAAATAAATAAATAAAAATATAAAATAAGTTTTTATTGATCGTACTTTAAGTGGCACAAAAATTCCAAGAAGCCCTGTAGCCATTGCTAGCATACCTGTTTTACAGGCTACAGTGTCTTCCTCATCATACATGTCATGAATACGTATAATAAACAGGTGCAGTAAAAAAAAAGAACAAAATAGAAAAATACAAGAAAACAATTTGGACGAACGTGAGTGTGTAGGAGTCCGAGGGCGGACCCCACCGTTTGCTCTGAGACCTGATTTTAATAAAACGCGGCTTAGTCTAGAATTCTAGTCTCACAAACAATTTTCGTCAGTGAAATCCAAGTAGTTTCCTTTCGCACGTTCTTGTCGTACGTGATCCATTGTTCATCACCAGTTATCAGCTTCTTCAAAAATGATTCGGTTTCATTACGTCGTAATAAAGAATCACAAATGAGTATACGGTTCATTAGGTTTCTTTCAGTGAGCTCGTGAGGTACCCAAATATCGAGCTTTTTTTTTGTACCCAGCTTTTTTCAAATGCGCCAAAACTGTTTTGTGATCAATTCTCAGTTCTTCAGCTACGTCGTAACTACTGATATGTCGATCTTGCTCCACTTTTTCAAAAATGGCATCCATTTTATCCGTAATAGGGCGACCAGAGCGAGGTGCATCTTTGACATCAAAATTTCCGGATTGAAAACGCTTAAACCATAGGAGATGTTGCGAGCTCGGCTCTAGTTCGTACACGTCCTCAAAAAATGGGTAAATTAAAGAAGAATCCGAAAAAAATACAACTAAATTATTCAAGAATATATTTTAGAGTTACTACTACATTTCATTCAAAGGATTTTATAATTTTTAACCATATTCAACATGGCGGCGACACAGCCGACGCTTCTTTAAATAGGAAATCGATTAGTTTAAGTTCTTAGTATTAACACATGAAATCGATTTCGATAGTACTTAGAAAATATTACTTTTTGCCCCAAGTACTATATAATCAAAAAACAATAAAAAAAATGAAAATGTCAAAATGACATCGCCCGCCATATTCGCCCATATTCGCCATGTTGGTTTGAGTTGCAATTCTTAACTGCAAATAATATTTTGTAACTGCAAACAAAGCTAAATAAGTGAAAATATGCAGTAAAAAACGTTTTTATATTGATTTCGCCTATTAATGATATTGTGTACAATACATGGCCGGAGGTCTATACATTTTTGCAACATCTCCTTTGTGCTACTCTCACAGACACTGCACTAGGTCCATAAACATCGAAAATTTTTTTCGCTGCTTGCGTTGCATTTTTTTCTTTTTTGTAGTAAAATTTTAAAATGTATCGAATTTTTTCATTAGATTCACTCATCTTGACAGTACGAAAAACAAATGAAAATCACACATTTGCCTAATTTGAATTTGGAATTATGTTCTTTAAAATTTTAAATTTCAATGATACCAAAACCAGCCAGATACAAATACTACAGCCAAAGAGATTTTATTACAAGTTCATACATACTATAATGTGAAAAGACTTTTTCCCCAACCTATTATAAACGAATTTAAATACACACCGCGTTTTTCTGTAATAAAACCTGATACACCTACATGTTATCGTAACCTAAGTATTAAAAATAGTAGAATAAAAATAATTGACGACCCGGTTAGTCCAGCGGTGAGAGAAAAGGCGTATTTATTTTTCATACGGAACTGACACGTGTTCGATCACTATGGCCCTTATAAGAAGGCTCAAATTCAGAGTTCCTCTGCGAGATCGATTCAGAAATGAGGAGAACCGCATGAAAACTAAAATGGCCAACATAGCCCACTGAAAAGTTAAACTGAAGTTGCAATAGGCAGGCACATAGCTCAAAGAACTGACGAATGTTGGGGCTAAAGATTTCTCGAATGGCGATCGTAGTTACCGGAAGACGAAGCATTAGCAGGCCTTAGCCAGGCGGGTCTTAGATGGAACAATGAAGAGGGCGTTACAATCGTTTAGTCATACATAATTATAATACATGAGCGTTCAGTGGAACGCGCCCCATCTGTCATGATTTGTTTGTCATTGCTATTTGACACCAAAAATGTCAAATTGGTGACCCTATCATCTAAGACGGGAATTGTGCGAATGAAATTGAGGATATTATCAAATTAAAACCTACCATAAATATTATTTTACTGTAAAATAATTATCTGACAACATGTCTCAACAAAAATCAAACAAGAAATTCAAATGGGCACTTGATTTTAACCAAAAGTAAGTGCCTACAGCATATCACACATTCATTACTGTTTGTCTCAAAATTAGTAATTCATTAATTCCACTTGTTTTCCTGCAGAAATCGTACGCCTGCTACGGAGTTACCTTCCCCACCGGGCTACAGTCCGTCAACTAACGCAAGTTACACTGAATCATCAAAAGACACAGACTCAAATATGCTTCTGATAAAGAAACTGTGGGATGTTGCACTTGGACCATTGAAACAGGTGCCGATGAATTTATTTATAATGTACATGGCGGGCAATTCCATTTCGATTTTCCCAATAATGATGGTAGGCATGCTTATTGTTCGTCCAGTGAAAGCATTATTTGCCACTCAAAGCACTTTCAAAATGGTAGAAGGGACTCAAGCAACTGGCCAAAAATTTGTTTACTTCATTGGCAATATAGTTAACATTCTTTTGGCTTTATACAAATGTCAAAGTATGGGTTTATTGCCAACTCATTCCAGCGACTGGTTAGCATTTGAAGAGCCACTGACACGAGTAGAACATATTGGAGGAGGTTTATCTATGTTATAAATAAAATAAACTTGGTGGTGTTAAATAAAATCCTGTCTTATTCTTAATTTTATTTATTATATCATAATGTTGAACTAATAGATGTATGTACAATAAATAATAAAATAAAAATAAGATTCCTGTATCAAGCTATATTTCTTCATTAATCTCCCTTTTTCCCATTACTGAACTCTGCTATTTTAGCTTTTACGTAAGCTTGTGCCTTTTCAAATAGTACCTTGGGGTCTTCCACTTTATCTATCTAAGATAAAAACATGAGATTAGAAAAAATAGTTGATATTATATTATTTTATTCAAATTATTCCTGGTTCAAGTTATAACAATCAAAATAAAAATAAAATTTACATTAAAAAAAACTAACCAGTCCTTTTTATCTATTGCTTTTTTACATTCATTCATAGTTTTCTTACAAATAAGTGAAACGGCATACTGTATTGGAAAGAAGACATAATTGCGAGATAGTAATTCAACAATACAAAAAATACAAAAGAGGCCATACATATTTTATGTCTCTATAACATTTATAATGAACCAGGAATAATTTTATTCACCAAAAGCTATTATTATTGTGTTATAATAATATTTTTTTTATTCATATTAATTATCTATACATATGTAGGTATAATTGAGTTGAACCTATAGGTAAGTATTTTATGTAAGTAATAAAACATTTTTATTTTATATTAGGTGTATGTTTATTTATATATTCACATAGTAAAATAATCATGGATCTTAATTTAATGTAAACTACAATTTTTTATTTATTCAATTAGTTCTTACAATAACATTGGTAATGTAGATATTTATGTCCTTTTTAAGTACCGATATTCATCAAAAGTTGAATGTCACCATCTTTATAAACATGGCCCTCTTACAGAGCAGTCAAGAAAATTAAGCATGGCCTCCTTTGTTAATTGACAAATTTAAAAAACAATATAGGGTTCTAAATAAATACTACGTAACTTCACGCCTGTAATCCCCGAAGGGGTAGGCAGAGGTACATGCATGCATTCAAGCATACATGCAAACACCCACGATTCGCCGGTTACGTTTTTGGCCCATGTAACAGGTGGCGAGCCTGTTGACATCTCCGGGCACATTACCAAACTTCAAGGTACTAGGAAATTTCCAGAAAATGGAAAAATCCTAATAGAACCAGAGATAAAGGACTTTACACCATCATCTCTGATAACCCCCTACCCGGGAATCGAACCCAGGACCTCAGCGTAGTAGTAGTGGCCTGCTACCACTAGGCTACCGAGGCAGTTTAAATAATGTCCTCTAATGTATGGTTACCAGGTAGGTATGTACAGAACTCTTTTTTTTTATCAAAGCTCTATATATGTATGAAAGGTAGATATTAAAAGACTCATGATAATTCTTCAAAGCTGAAGTTACCAGAGCAAAAAACAGGTTGAAGTTATACAGTAAAATACCTACTTCCACCAATCTTTATAATGTGGCCTTTAGACAACTTTTCTCATAGTAAGAAGATACCTAGGCCAGACATTATTCATTAATACAGATTATAACAAAAATAACTCCTAACCTGATAGTTTTGTGCTATATATACTCCTGTATACACACCAGTACCAAATATTATCTGAAATTAAAAAAAAAATGTAAATAAACATTATTAATGGCTGTGGTGATTGATAACAGCCAAATAGATTTTATTTGGGACGATTAGTTTATCACTATTAGTGATTCATTGAAATGTATAGATGTTTCCTGTGAATAAAAAGTAATAAAGAGATATTAACACAAACAAACTTACATTAAAGGAGTCCTACTCTCATAAATACCCTGAAAACAACTTGAACTCTAACAATATATTATGAATATATCAAGTAAAAGCTAAAGCTATAGGTGTCAGGCAGAAAATTACACTCACACTGGTTTTGATTACTGAAGTAATACATCCCATATTAATTACACTTATAAATTTAGTTGACAAATTATTATGTTTTGAGTAAATGCATTATAATGAAAAACACATTAAAAGAAAATAATATGAAAATATAAATTTTTAAGTAAATGTTCACATGGCTATTTATTGACAATTTTGATTGAAAGTCATGTCATTCCAATTTTGAATAAACCATCGATTTAGCACAGTCTAAAGAAAACGAACGTGTTAATTACCTACAGTCATCCAACGAATGTGTAATGTCAGAGCAATCATGCGGGGCGTGCGACGCGAGGGATGGAGGGGGCGGAACCAAGTAGTCCAAACAACAACTGTCATCTACTTGGGACTTAGCAATAAGGGGTGCGAGATTTAAAATTTCTATTACTAAGTTTTTGGAAAGAAGATATTGAAAAGTTTGATGTCAACTTTACTGTTAATATTTTATTCTAATTTTCATTTATTATTATTGTCTGTTATAATGCTTACATTCTTAATTCACTTAAAACGAAAAAATATGTATTTGATATTCGGATTATAATGGACGGAGTTAAAAACGTATGGATTAATATTAGGATCGGTACATTATAATTGTTAGAATTCTGGGGAACTGATAGACCGCCCAACTGGAATACTGGTAGATTGATAATAGACTGGTAAATTGTTGATAGGTTGAGATATTTAGAGTTTGATAGAATTTCCCATTTTCTGGAGGCTACCCAGTACCTCAAAGTTTGGTAAAGTGCCCGGAGATGTCAACAGGCTCGCCGCCTATTATATGGGGCAAAACGTGACCGGCGAATCGTGGATGTATGCATTTACCTCTGCCTACCCCTTAGGGGATTACAGGCGTGATGTTTTTTAGGATTTTTGTATATGTTCAACGTAAACTCACGCGTTACAAACAACGTAAATAAAAATCAAAAATGTGACAACCTTAATTAATTTGCATTTTTATGGGTGAAGGTGGCATATTGCAAATCTTTTAAGGCGATAAACTACTGTATGTACTTATACTGTGGATTTAGTATGTATAGATACCATAGATTGGCAATAGGTAGGTATGCAAGTGATGTACATGGATGCAGTACAAGTAGAATCACATCATAAAATGCTGATCTGAATATTAATATAATTTTGTTTATTTTTCAAAATTAATTTTTTTTAGTAATAGAAGTATACAATAATATCCTTTTTTGAGTATTAACTTATAGGCAAGTACCCACCTACCATCATAAAAATATTTATGAAATCTTCAGTAGGTACCTACTAAAAAATAATAACAAGGTGTCTATGTAGATAATAATGAAAAACTGAAAGTAGACAGAGCTAATGTAATAATCAGTGCCGGATTAGCCATATAGCAGGAGTAGCAAATGCTACGGGCCCCGCGCCATTGGGGGCCCCATGCCTGTGCCCAAAAAAAACCACAAATATGTAATACACCTTAGCTATTCTCAAAGGGAGCGTTGACCACTAATTATATAGGTACCTATATTATTATGTTGCAAGTTGGCAATACCACAATACTTACAGGGGGAATCCCCTAAATTTTCGATTCATTTTCGTAAATGTTGTTTTATTTACATCCTAAATTTCAAGTAGGCAATGTAACTCTAGGGCCCCATGGTCACATTTGCTACGGGCCCCGCACCGGCTTTATCCGGCACTGGTAATAATGGAGCATGAAGGTGTAAGCACCACTGCATTACCTAATCTACTTGCTGCTAAATGGTAGCATTCAGCGCTATCTATCACAAAGTAAATGCATATCAACATTGTAACTGAGTATCTTTACATATACCGAAACTAGTAGATCTATATTTTTTTATGAGTTTAATTATTAGTGGTAATCTTTCACCGACTTTTGTTATTAAATTAATAAGTGAATTTGTAACAAAACTTACTCTCCAAAATCTTAACAGTTAATTAAAAATGCCTTGTTTGAATAAATAAAAATTATAAATTATTAAATAAATGAAGTTTTACATTACGAATATTGTAATATTAAGGTACTCACCACTGCTTTGATCATTTTAAAAATACTGGCTAATAAAATGTAGTAGCAACACGTGTATTCGATAACGATATGAAAAGAATTCAAATATGTAGTAAAATAACAAACTAGAACATCGTTTTTATTATTTTTCGAGTAGGTTTCAGGTTATGTTACCAAAATATGACATAACACCATAACACAAACTATCATAATCACAGATGGTCATAATATCAGTAAATGACATGACACAGCTGACATGACTCATGACAGCTACAGCCACAGACTAGACTACAGACAGCGACGGTACATACCATAGATTTATTATACTACTTTATAAATCTATGGTACATACGGAGTGTAGATCATAAGATTACCTTCTGATATGGTTCCAGCCAGTCAGAGGTATGTATTATCGTATCGTTTATCCGTAATACTGTTACAGTGCTGAACATTAAAATTTGGCCGCAGATGGTTTGCGTAATTGGTTTGATGGTTTTGGTTGTGGATTTCTTGGTCACAATCGCGATGCTGAGCCTGAGGTACCTGGTTAGATCCCAGAAGGCGTATTATGTATCGCGGTTGACATCATTTTGATAGCCTATGTGTAGCCACTCGATAGCTGCCTTGACGTTACGTGATATAACGATCATTTTAGGAAAACAGTAATGCAGCAACAACCCAACAAAGTGGTTTTCAATTGATGGCCACCGAGACACAGAATACACCTGTAGGTGGGTGGGGTAAAACTGTTTTTGGGATTTTTCTATAAGCAAATTCGCAATAGCAGCCCGGAGTCTGGTGCCCGTGCCTCGGAGGACATGTAAAGCCTGTCCGCTCTCTCTCTGGTCGTGTCGGATTGCCATTTTACCGAGCTATAAAAGTGAGGGAGAAATAGTGGAGGAGAATTCTGCCGCTAGTGCAGTCAGTCAACCGAACAATGGCGATAATTCCAATAGAGTGGTAGTAAATAGGATATCGCGGGATAGGCAGCAGCGTCCTGTGGTAAAAATACCTTCAATGCGAAGGCCAAGCGTAACGAGTATGGTAGACCTATATTCTCCCCTAATGACGCACAAGGCTGTTGTGGGCGAGTGGGCGTCACCGGAGAAGACTTTTTCTAGCAGTGGACGTCTTTCACCTGAAGTGAGGATTGTCTGGACTTAATAATGTTCTATTGTATTTTGTATTTTTTCTGTTGTAATGTAATGGAAGGCAATAAACTCTACTCATATAAAATATCCATATTTAATGCGAATTTATTAATTCGAACTCAAAATATAATACAATAACAAATTGCATCATACACAAAAAGAAATAAATAAACATTAAACATGCAACGCTTTTCGCGACAGGTAAAAAAATGAATTCAATTTGTAGAGCTTTACCAAGCTTTGAGTGTACAGTCACAAAAAGTTCATAACTAAAGTCGTACTAATAAAACTAGGAACATAATTTAGTAAAAGACTAAATAATCTTTAAAAAAATCTTATATAATCTTTATAAAAGTACCCACTAAAATAACTTAAAAATAAAAGACAACACGATTTACATTACTCATGCATATTAAATCCAGTTGGGCTCATTTGGATTTAATTTGAATGTAAAAAAAAAAGATCCGGGCGAATTGAGAACCTCCTCCTTTTTTCGAGGTCGGTTAAAATAATTTATAATAATCTTATAATTTATCGTCTAAATTAGTAGTGTTGGATACCTATATAGTGTACTTGTGTCTATAGATAAAATTCTTATTATATGGATTTCATTACTATTAGGTACCTTTGTATATGTAGGCATGCTACCTATTAAGTTTAGGTTTCTCTATTTTTATAGTTATTAGGTAAAAGAAATATCAATAAAGTTAGTTTTTATTGATATTTTTTACATTTCGGTTGAAACATGGGCTGTGCTGCAGTCTTTATAGCGTTGCCACATTGACTATCGGTATATCGAAGTGTTGAAGTGTCTGTATAAAAACGCCACCATGTCAGTCCGAGTACAGGACCAATGCACGAAGGCGATTCCTTTACAGAGGGGAGTAAGACAGGGAGATGTCATCTCACCTCTACTCTTCACCAATGCAATGGAAGACGCCTTCAAGCTCCTGGAATGGCAAGGACTAGGCATCAATATCAACGGCGAATACATCACTCACCTTCGGTTTGCCGACGATATTATAGTCATGGCAGAGTCGCTGGAAGATCTCAGCACAATGCTCGAAGACCTCAATCGAGTGTCCCAAAGAGTGGGCCTGAAAATGAACATGGATAAGACCAAGGTCATGTTCAATAACCTTGTATCGCCCACTCCAGTGTCCGTTGGGAACTCGATGTTCGAAGTTGTCGACGACTACGTCTATTTAGGACAAACCATACAACTAGGCAGGTCGAACTTCGAGAAAGAGGTCATTCGCCGAATCCAACTCGGCTGGGCAGCGTTCGGGAAGTTAAGGAGCGTTTTCTCGTCAAACATCCCGCAGTCCTTGAAGACGAAAGTCTTTAACCAGTGCGTTTTGCCGGTGATGACCTACGGTGCCGAGACGTGGTCTCTCACTATGGGTCTCGTACGAAAGCTCCAAGTCACTCAGCGGTCAATGGAAAGGGCTATGCTCGGCGTTTCCCTACTGGATCGAATCAGAAATGAGGAGATCCGTAGGCGAACGAAAGTCGCTGACATAGCCAAGCAGTTTTCCAAGCTGAAGTGGCAATGGGCAGGACACATAGCTCGGAGAACCGATAGCCGCTGGGGCAGAAAGGTTCTCGAGTGGAGACCACGTATCGGCAAACGCAGCGTAGGACGTCCACCTGCAAGATGGACCGACGACCTGATCAAGGCTGCAGGTACCCGCTGGATGCACGTCGCTTCCGATCGGTCGGCATGGAGGTCCTTGGGGGAGGCCTATGTTCAGCAGTGGACGTCTTATGGCTGATATGATGATGATAGTTTTTATTGCTAACTAGCTAAAAATTATAACCTAACTGATATTTAACTACACAGCAGGTAAGTATTAAGATCATAAATGTAATGTTATTTTGTGAAATAATACCTATACTTTCCATATAGGTACAAAACTCTGATACCTACTTTGTTCTATTTACGTATTATAGGTAGGTATCTGTTGCATAGCTAATGTGGAAAAAAAGTACTACCCAATTGTCTCATTTGTTCTAAATAGGTATGTAGACATCTGAATACACAGTAGGTTAATATGAATAAAGCCCGGGCAAACGGGACGTTTACTAAGAACCTACTTAAGAAATATAAAATAATAAGCATATTAGGAACGATGATTTATAAAGAAGTCATTGAAATGAAACTAAGCAAAAATTCTTAAATGTTATGTAGGTACCAAGTTACCTACTTTTTTAAATTTGAAGTTGAGCTCGCAAGAATAATTTCGATTCACGGTGGAGGTGGAGGACACCAACAATCATTTTACGTCAGTAGTACCTAAACAATGTTTTGTTTCTATGCGCAAAGTACAACAAAATTAATCAAATATTAAATATTCCTTCGGTAGTAAGTATTCCATTGTAGAAATATAAACATTTAAACTAAGTAGGTAGGTACTACCTGCAGTAAAAAATGTTCTGTGGTACCTCCTGTCTAAATAGGTATTTACAAATCAAGAATAACAGGTAGTGTTTACGTAAAATAATCATTTACACATAACGCGAGAGCACCGGAGCGGCGCGCGGTTCGAAAAGAAATTAAAGAGACGTGAAACGATCTATCTACCAATCTATATATTTTTTTGAAAATCGAAAATCTTAAAAAAAATCGAAAATGATATTGTAAAATGTCATTTGGCGAAAATGCATGTACATGTATAGATGTTAATTATTTGTAACCACTCCGCTATTGAATTTCGAAGTGCGAAATTCCACAATTTGTGAGATCTAATGTATACCATTACGATGTTTGTTAGTTAGACAATTAGTAGGTACATTATAGTGACGTTTGAAATTCCGAATTTTGTGAGAACATTGAGTCGCTACAGAGTACTGTCTAACTAACTAACATTGTTCATTAAATCTCACGAAATGCGGTATTTTGCACTTCGAAATTCAATACCGGAGTCATCTGTAACTCGTTCATTTATTCACGGATTTAATTTTATTTGCAGAGATGATTCACTTTTTGAAATATATATAGGTACATACATATTACGTTAAATAGGTAGCAATTACTATATCATAAAACTTCCTCATCATAACAAACGAACGTTTTAAAAAAAAAAAAAAAGGGATCGTTAGTAATAAAGTGCAGCTTCTCCCCGCCACCTTCTGGCGTTCGTATAAGTAGATAACTGACGAAAAAGATGAATAAAAATATAAGTAAGCTTTATTATTCCCCCGTTTCCCCCGATACGTAGGTATAGGTACCTACCTTTATTCGAAACATCTTGTTTTTGCTACAATGAGATGTTCAAAGTATCATACAATGCGCCAAGTACTTATCGGTAGTACCTTTATAATTTTTCATTCCGGTGAGGTAAAAGCAAGAAAACCCTATGCGAGGCTCGATATTTCAGTAGGTATGATCAAGCTTTATATGATATTATCGGTAGTAGCTTAAACATGTTTTGTTCAGTAAGTTATAATAAAAAATGGATAACTTTTTATAAAATTTGTGTCATTTTATCGCTTTCATAAAACGTGTAGCTGCTCTCAGAGATGTTTATCTCTGAATCATCTCAGATTAATACATACTCGTATTAACATGTGCAACTTAAATTAAATAGAAAGGAATGACACGAGGAACTTAATAAGACAATAAGACTATTAATAACAATTAACGAATAATCAGCAAGTCATTTCTTAAGAATAACAAACGTATTAATCTAAAACGAACAAAAACGTCAGATACTTATTTAGACAAAGGTAAAATCATTTAAAATTATCATTATTCCTAACTCACTCGAGTTCAGTAACAACCCTGTTTTTCAAACACATTAATTATTATCACATAAAATACTTACAAAGTATCTTAAACTTACAAATGAACATTTATATTATGCGGTCTATTTTTCCACGTTTCTAAATAGATACTGTATTGAATCTTCATGCAATGCTATCAAAAGCATGATAACTCCGCCAGTGAGGATGCCGAGAATAGCAAGAAGTAAGTTCAGACTTTTCCCGTGGTTGTTTTCATTTATTTCTGGAACTAAATCAGCAAGTGCTATGTAAAAGAAAGTGCCGGCCGTTGCGGCATAAATCCACTGGGAAGCAGATTCGTGATCTTCTGCTAGCCAAATTCCGCCAGCCATACCCATAAAACTGAGCACTGATGATAATAGATTGTAATACAACGCACGTCTAATGCTCATGCCAGACCGGAGTAGAACAGCGAAATCACCAAGCTCATGTGGAAGCTCGTGACAAAATACAGCTAGAGCGGTTGCAAATCCAGTGACTGGATCCCCACTAAATGCTGCCCCGATAGCTAATCCATCTGTTAGATTGTGTAACCCATCTCCCACTATAACCATCAGCGCAGTCGATGTCATAGGGCGGTCCACTGGAGGCGGCGGTGAGCCAGGCATCATTGCCCCAAGTTCTATCGGTTCGATTTGTTTGCCGGATTCTGTTTTCATTTCTTCGACCGATTTTCCTTGCGAGTGATCGTGCGAGTGTCCACCATTAATAGTTTGCATTATTGCTTCGACCGAGTAGAATAGAAGAATTGTGAGAAATGTGACGCTGCACTTGAGGACAACTTCGGTTTCTTCTTGAGGCGAGTCGGGTGCTGCGTGTGATTTCAACGCATGAGGCAGTAAATGGAGTAGAGCATCCCCACACAATGTTCCGACTGCCACCGCTACGAGGAAGTGGAGAACGTAGCTAAATATTATTGATTTAAGCATTGGCACAATGGCCACTCCCAATAATCCAGTGGCACTTATAACTAGGATGCTCAAACTTGCAAATATCCAAGCTGAAACAAATTTCATAAAATTTATTAATAATTTTATTAGGTACAAGCTTTATGAAAATAAATCATCATAGATTTTTTTAATTCATCTCGACTATGGAGATTTTTTAAATTCATATCGGCTACCTTTAAGAGTGTTGCACTATCATGTTGGATCTCTTACGAACATTCATTGTTTTGATGGTAAGTAGGTATCTAATAATCTCAAAAATCTAAATACCAAGACAATAGAAATGGAATGTTGCTAAAAACGGTCGGGAAATCATATCGCCGCGCCGCTATTGACATATTTTGATAGGCAAAATATGCAAGACGTGTTTGTAAGTTTGAAATTGTCATTTGGTAAACAGATGGGCGATGATCGACCTAGGTTCGTATCTACCATACCCTAAATGTACATTGACGGTGAGAACTACTGTCAGTGAGTAAAATAACGTCATTGCTTCACTGTCGAGATCTGTCATACAATCTATCTCTAGTAGTGTAGCTAAAAATGAGCTGTAGATACTTGTAAGTAGTTACCACGAGATAAAATTAGATTTACAATAGGCTAAGAACTTTTAAGAAGCGAGGAGGTAGATAGGTACATATGTATCTTAGCAGTAATGAAAAAGACTAAATACTTAGAGGCAATTAGTTATTAAGTAGCATCTGCGCGATTAAGATTCATAACTATATTATCTACAGCCGTTTCCGCTTGTGTTTTCTATGATTTGCAAAAAAATTGGTTTTCATTAAAGATTCTTACTCCATAGTTTATCAACTTTAGGTGGTGTGGCTTCGGTCTTATAACAGGATCGCTGATCCAGTTGGTAAACGAGGGCTGGACACATCTCCAAAAACGTCTTCGGATTTATGGTAATCACCCCGGGTTCGTTCTCCATGCCGTAGACTTCCAGGATTTCTCTTGGTGATAGACATGATTTGCGTAATATTGGATCCGCTGGAAAATAAGATAATTTTTATTTAAATTTTTATACGTCAAGTCCCTTACGTGTAGTCTGTGGTAGGCAAGGTCTGCCTTGTGTGCCACACCAAGTGTGTAAGCAAGTAGAGTAGAGTTTTATAGTACATAAGTATGATAATGTAATAAACATAATTGTATTTCGACACTTTCTTTATTACGTTCTTAGACTGTGGCAGTAGTGTGTACAATTTTACATTTGGAAAAGTGCTGTAAATGTGAATAGACTCTACCCTCGATGGCAACTTTCAACTTATAACAGTACAAGAGGTAGGTAGTAGAGATATTCCATAACCATAACTCTGTGAATCCTATGATAGATCTACGGAAATCTGTCTTAGTGATAGAATCCATTGGTACTTAGTAAGCTGTCCTTCTGATTCTGATTCTGAAAGAAAATGATAAAATAACCCAATAAAGAGCACCCTTATTGCAAAAAATATGAATCTGCCTCCCCTAAGTAGATCTTCGACTGACGAACTCGACGTTCGCCCTTGTTGGTTACATATTATATTATCAGGAGTGCTTTCGGCGATATGTAGATAGGTATCTTTTGTATCTTAATCAAAAAGACAAATTGGGTACACCATCTTAATAAATGATCTGACAGGCCTTGCATTATGTGCTTAGAGAGTTAAATAGGACGTGGTCATACGCGAGCGATTTACCAATGATAATTTATCATTATCACGAATCCTTCAGATCAATTCCCGAGATGGTCTCAACTCAACAGAGTCGCCTTGTCGCTTCGGACTACAGGAGCACCGAGAAGGGTAGCAGTAATAGGATAATCGCTCACAAAATGACAATTGTGTTTATCAGTTGGATTGTTGCGTTGCTTTGCGTACCAATTCATCTTTTTGTTCACAGATTGGCCGACGTAGTACAGAAACGTTTCAACTAAGTAACAAAAGTTTTCAATTGACGAACTTTTGTGGATTAAAACATTGTTTAACAATGCGGTCAAATTATGGAAGAGATTATGTTAACTTCGTTACTGGCAGTAGTAGATACCTGAGAAACCTTTAAGTGTGCTAAAAATAATCTGAATAATAAAAGCCATAATAAATTTAATAATATTTATGCTCAATTTTGACAGCATAACTACGTAAGTATTTAATACTAGCTGTGCCCGCAACTTTGTTCGCGTGGAATAGTGACTTCGGGACTTTGGGCAGGGCTTTTGGATATAACTTTTGGTTAATTTTGGATCATAAACACATAAATTGGATCAAAACCAAATAAATACATTTGAGTATTTAAAAAAATCTACTTTACAGTAATGCTTTTCTATACACGATTTCCGACGTATGGCCATCGGGGATAAAAGCACACAGGCTGCTAGGATTGCTAACACGTGACAGAGCTAATTAGCTAATTATGTGTTTAAACGCGCAGTCGTATAAGTACCTACAATTTACAAACGTCCATCCTATGCAGAACCGTATTTTCGAAAAGGCCATATTAAACTTCTATGTATAATATTTTTATATAGACAATATTATATAGTTTTGTAAAGTTTCAGTCAATTATTATTTTATATATAATGATAAATTATAGATCTATACATATTATATGCACTCCGTAAGAGCCGACAGAAGTGAAAACTTGAATATTAACGTTGTGCATTTTACTACTAATGTCACCAACACCACCACCATCACCACCATCGTCACCACCACCACCACCACCACCACCACCATCACCACCACCACTGTCACCACTACCACCTCCACCACTGCCAGCACCACAAACGCCACCAACGCCATCAACGCCACCACCAACACCAACGCAACCAACATCACCAAACACCTACGCCACCAATGACACCAACGCCACTAAAACCATCACCACCGCCACCGCCAACGTCACCAACACCACCAATGTCACCATCGCCACAAAAAATACCACCATCACCCCTAACGCCACCACCACTGCCACCAGGGTCACCAACAACACCTACGCCACCAACGACACCAATGACACCAAAGACACCAACGCCACGAACATTAATTATTTTTAACATTATTAATATTGAGCAAATTACACGAAAAAAAAAACACGTTTATTGTATGCCCCCTTGGATCCCTTAATATGAGGTTGGGGAAAAAGTCTTTTCGCATTATAGTATGTATGAACTTGTAATAAAATCTCTTTGGCTGTAGTATTTGTATCTGGCTGGTTTTGGTATCATTGAAAGTTAAAATTTTAAAGAACATAATTCCAAATTCAAATTAGGCAAATGTGTGATTTTCATTTGTTTTTCGTACTGTCAAGACGAGTGAATCTAATGAAGAAATTCGATACATTTTAAAATTTTACTACAAAAAAAGATAAAAATGCAACGCAAGTCGCGAAAAAAATTTGCGATGTTTATGGACCTAGTGCAGTGTCTGTGAGAGTAGCACAAATTTGGTTTAAGCGTTTTCAATCCGGAAATTTTGATGTCAAAGATGCACCTCGCTCTGGTCGCCCTATTCCGGATAAAATGGATGCCATTTTTGAAAAAGTGGAGCAAGATCGACATATCAGTAGTTACGACGTAGCTGAAGAACTGAGAATTGATCACAAAACAGTTTTGGCGCATTTGAAAAAAGCTGGGTACAAAAAAAGCTCGATATTTGGGTACCTCACGAGCTCACTGAAAGAAACCTAATGAACCGTGTACTCATTTGTGATTCTTTATTACGACGTAATGAAACCGAATCATTTTTGAAGAAGCTGATAACTGGTGATGAAAAGTGGATCACGTACGACAAGAACGTGCGAAAAAGGTCGTGGTCAAAGGCCGGTCAGGCTTCACAGACTGTGGCGAAACCCGGGTTAACTCGCAATAAGGTGATGTTGTGTGTGTGTGGTGGGATTGGAAGGGCATTATTAATTATGAGCTATTACCACCAGGCAGGACTATCGATTCTAAACTCTACTATGAGAACAACTGATGAGATTAAAGCAAGAAGTTGAGAGAAAGCGGCCGGAATTGATCAACAGGGGTGTGGTGTTTCATCATGATAACGCTAGACCTCACACATCTATAGCCACTCAGCAAAAATTAAGAGAGTTTGGCTGGGAGGTGTTAATGCATCCCCGGTATAGTCCTGACCTTGTACCTTCAGATTTCCACCTGTTTCGGTCTCTTCAGAATTCTTTATGCAATGTTAGGTTAACATCACGAGAGGACTGCCAAATCCACTTGTCGCGGTATTTTGATGAGAAGTCCCAAAATTTTTATAGCAATGGGATCATGTCCCTACCTACAAGAAGGCAAAAGGTTATCGAACAAAATGGTACATACATACTTTAGTTAAATTTAAATAAACTATATTAAAAATGTTTTGAATTATCTTAAAAAATGCGAAGAAGCTTTTTCCCCAACCTATTACTTTCATTTTCTTATTTTAAGTATAAAATTTTGTCGTAATAGCGGTAAAAAAATACATAATTTGTGAAAATTTTAACTTTATAGCTATCATTGTTTATGAGATACAGCCTGGTGACAAGACGGATAGACAGACAGACAGCGGAGGATTAGTAATAGGGTCTGCTTTTACCTTTTAGGAACGGAACCCTAAAAAAGATAGATGCAGAATAGTTTAAAAATATTCGATATGATTCTTTAAATTGACGTAACTTTTTTATTTCTGAACCGATTCACATAAAACAAACACCAAATGTTAAGTGAAACTTACCACAATATATGAGTGAAAATCAGAAATCGATAAGCCATTTCTGAAATTAGCGTGTACAAACACACAGACAAACAGACATTTTTTCGGGTTAAAAAGTACCCAGTGTTGTGCGCCAAAGGTTAAAGAATAATTATACCAAGTTTCATCGTAATCGTACTGGTAGATTTTGTGTGATACTTGAACAAATAGACAGACAGACAGACAGACAAAAAAAAATCTAATCACATGTTTGTGTTCGGTATCGATCTAGTAACATCCCCTGGTATTTATTTTTTCAATATTTTTAATGTACAGAATTTACACTTCTACAGGTTTATTATAAGTATAGATTATCCAAACGAGCGAGTACAATCTGCATAAAATCAATGCAGAATTAAATCTTGTACCTATCTATTTCTATTCTAAAAACAATATTTCAAATGTGTTCTGGTAAGTATACCTACATTAAGTTTAAGATATTAATGTGCAATGTGTAGATTATTTAAGTATGTAGATGATTCTAGAGAAGAAATCTACCTAACTAAAGGCACACCGCGGACACTCCGCCAAAATTCCATACAAACGCTTAATTTGGTTTCTATCCATCAGTGACTTGTATTTATACGCGCACCTGTGTGCGTAGCACGTACAAAATACATAAGAAAGGAAGGGGTTGTGTATGTGTGCAAATCGGGCGGGACGTCGAAGTGTCCATTCTATACTTAGTATTATTATATATTTTCTGTTAAAGGTGGTATATATGTGGTTTTTGAATTTAGTTCAATATTGCCGAGGTAACTGAATTAAATGACTCAAAGTTATCTTACTGTTCTTCTCAGGTTTTTTGAATGCAGATTTATCAATGCAACATATCAGTATGTCAAGCAAGTTTCGCAGCAGTCACTTTCGCCAACTCTGCTAGGTAGATGCTAATTAATTTAGATTCAGCACGTTTTTCGTTCCGCAGGAGAGTGCTTACATTAAACGCTGTCATACTGCTCCTGCCGACCTTAATCAGACCAGAGGACGTGTTTGGTTGCAAACAATTTGGTTCTATGCAGTAGGTAGTCTTCGTCAACGTAACGTGACAATTACCAACAATTTAGGAAAGAGTGTATGTACCTACTGACTGCATTGTTCCTATCAAATTGATGTTAACCGTCTGCTTATCTGGCCAAAAAATTTCAGCAGTACCTAATAAGTTAAAAGTTACGCACTTTATGTACCTCGTACTAAGTTCAGTTCGTTTCAGTTTCCTAATTCAATAGCTAAGTGAAAAGAACGAGACTGCAATTGATTGAATAAGAAGTGAGAGCAAGAGATACTGAGGTGAGAGTACCTAATAGGGTATTTATCACATATTACCTATTATGATGAGAGTATGCCTTTATTGTTATAAATATTATCTTTAATTCGATTGTAATCTGTATATGATCGAGGCTTGAAAAGATTAAGATAACGACAACCACACAAGACTTACATTTTCACTTTAAGCCATACCACACCGCGGACACTTCGCCTAAATTCCATACACGCTTAATTTGGTCTCTATTACACAAACATCAATCAGTGACGTGTATAGTAGCACGTAGAGAATACCAATCGTCGCCCATAAGAGGGGAGCAGGTTGGGTGAGGCGGGGAAATCGTAGTATTTTATTACATACTCTCTAGCCATACTCCGTTACAATAATCTTGTAATTGTTTTTTCAATCTGCCCGTATGCTTTCAAATAATAAAGCAACCAAAAAATAACATAAGTAAGGATCATGTCTACTTGTCTAGAATTTGAATCGAAACTCGAATGTAGAATTTATATCTAGTTCCCCTTTGCAGTTTTTTTTTTGTTGACAAAAGGCGAAAAAAGTAGCTAGTCATTCTGCCAAATATTTGTTATATGTATGTATACGTAGTTAATAAACATTACATGTTTCCGAACAGGTAGGACCGAGAGAGCATAAAATAATGATTAAGTATGAAAATACAGAGCTGAAATTATTTTGTATTTATTAATTTACTTAAGCTCTAAACAAAAAATATAAGAAAATATTTAATAAACTCGATACTCGATATGAGATTTTTGCTCATAATTGGACCTAATTGGACAAAGACGATTTATGTAAATACCTATGTAAGAACCTATAAATCATATATTATGATAGCATCTCTTTAGATCTCCTTTTTTGGATTAATTTTAGGCTTTATAATAGATTTTGTCAACTTTTATTACCTAAATATGGACTGGCACATGCAGTGTTGATCGCGTCATTTTCAAGTACAAAAGTAAAAAAGAGAGGAAAAAAGATTGATGATAGCTCTCTCTATCATCAAATAAAAAAGTAAAAAAGGGAGGAAAAAAGATTGATGATAGCTCTATCATCAAATAAAACAGAGAGGAAAAAAGATTGATTGATTTGAAATGATTTGATTTGATTGATGATAGCTCTGTCGTCAATCTTTTTTCCTCTCTGTTTTACTTATGTATGTACTTGAAAATGACGCGATCAACAAAAAATTTAATATACGGAATTGCTCAAAGGAAACATTAGTTATTTGTGTTATTACGTGTTGTTTCGTCCTGTTCTGGGATATAGCGTAATTCTCTGTATAAGAGCTTCTCGGCATAAGGTACTATTAAGTATCACGTGTGTTTGGAAAGCAGAATTGACTCTACATTGCTTTCTAGTGGTCTCACCGGTTATTATTCAATTCCAACTTATGTGTTTATGAAACTATTTATATTATATGTATCAGTATATTAAGTTGATATTCTACTCTCTCTTTTAGTAAATCCTATTTCAAATATAATTGTTTTTTTATCGATCTACTATCTTACTTTCGTTTTTGAATTTAATGATCTTTACTGACTTATTAAACAAATTATTCAATACAGACTTGCTATACCTAAAGTGTAATGCAGAAGTGATTACTAGAATAGACCCACGGAATAGATAAATAAGAATAGACCCATCCATGATACCTAATACATGTTCACTATCTGCCAACTTACTGGTGGAAGGGCTCCATATGCTCGAGGGCACAAAGGCCACCGCATTACCTAATCTATCTACCGCCAAATAGTAGTGTTCAGCATTATATTGTTCCAGTTAGATGATAATGTATGGCCCCGTTATAACTATCACTGTGAGCTGTATGCATGTTTGCCACCTTTGTTACATATAAAATTGATTTCCGTTATGGCTGAATACTCAAACGTCTCTCAATTTTAAGCAACCCTCAAATGTGCGCTATCTCTATAAATATGGCTACTCCCCTCCGGTGTTGCTCTATGTTTGAACGTGTTTTATAAATACAGAAGATTTTTAAGTCTTACTCAGATTTAAGTGACGTTTGAGTATTTGGCCGTAAGTCTCATAGGATAGGAGGCAGGTCCATCCGTACATATTTCCAACCATAGAGCAACGCGGCCCACCGGTCGCGCCGGACCGGAGGGAAATAGCCATAGCGTATATTATCGATGCAAAACAGTCTGTCTTTTTTTGCGGGGGGAAATGCGTGCGACACACACGCACACTACAAAAATCGTCTATTACTACGAAACTCACTCGTTGACTTTAACAAAATACAGAAACCATTTCACGCACACATTTAAACATCTAGGCGATAGGTATAGGCCCATTCGGGTTTGTACTTTAACAGAGGGGAAGCCTGCAAATGGCTACTCCCCGCCGGTGTTGCTCTATGTTTCCAACAGATGCTTTTTCCAAACTGGAAAAAGAAGCAATTATACTGTGTGCCTGCCACTAGTGGCCACTACTTACTATATATACTACTGTTATATAAAATACTGTATACCTACGATTGTTTTGTGGTACCTACTAGTTTCTGATGCGGAATTCAAAGTTGAGCCCTTAGACAGAGCAGTAGGTCACTATTTACGAGATTGCCACTAATAAGGGTGACATTCACAGACCGCACTACGACTTTACTTTCGAGCAAAGTACGCTTCAAACTATCAAAACCCATACATTTCTGACAGTTCTAAGCATACTTTGCTCAAAGTAAAGTCGTAGTGCGGTCTGTGAATCTCGCACTAAGGGTGACATTCACAGACCTCACTATGACTTTATTTTCAGCAAAGTATGCTTGGAACTGTCAGTAGGCAATAGGGAATCGGACAACTTTTGCGAATGTGTCTAAAATTATTCTTTATACGTTTATTTAACCATAAAAAATATAAATTTTAATATTTAAACATGTTAAAGTATCAGAAACTACTCATACATTTTATAATTTCAAAAATGCCGCGTAAACGGTGCCGAATGATTCTGAACAATGTGACGTCAAATGTTTGCAATCAAAGTGAATCTTTTAATTCCATACGGCTAACCAAGTGCAAATTAATTTTGTTGAATTTCGTATAACTTATTTTTTGTTTAAATAACGTAGAAAATATCCAAAAAAAGTGCCAATAAATCAAAGTATCACTTGTTTTAAATATTTGTTGTACAAAGATATGACGTCACGTCCTGTGATTGATGTTTTGTTCAACATGGAGCACAGATAAAAAATATTAAAATTTTTACATTTTATTTTGCAATTTAAAAATATAAATAATTAATATTACACGAAAATATTTAATGATCCATCGTATTATTTTACAAACGTTCATTCTAATCATAGTTTACATTTATTTTCGATAGCTGTCCGTTTGCCTATTATGAGTTTTAACAGTTCTAAGCGTAGGTACTCGTACTTTGCAGAAAGTAAAGTCGTAGTGCGGTCTGTGAATCTCACTTATACCACCGATGCAGTTAATTAAGGTTATATCCAAATTATATTTGTTGAAGTTATTTAACACAGCCACAATAATAAAGTATTAATTAAGTATAGGCAAAACAGAATCACGTTTAGATCATCGACCGACAACGGGGACGTAAGGCAATCTAGAGAGATTGGTCACAGTTACTGAAAATATAGAATGAGGCAGGTTGAATTCGGAAAAAACTTGGATTGTAGGTACCTATTTTTCGCTTCTTGCGTTGCTCACGTAATCACTTAGATACTGTCGTATTTTTTACAGAAAATAAATTACAAGAAATAGATTTCGATAGCTGTGAGCGAACACGAAGATTATAGTCCTAATGGTCGCACCGAAACCGCAATGAAATAAAAAAAAGAAAATTTAAAGTAGGTACCTATCTAAAATGGTGACAAGATAAATGATTCGGTAGATACTTTTCGACTAATATTTATTTGTGAATATTTGCTAAAGCCTATTGCAAACATCGATATGGTGTACCCTAATCTGACCTTGTAGACCTTTATTTAATGTGAACTTGATGTATCTGACCAAATATCAACATACTACACTAGTACTACATACTGCTCTCAGTAAGACATTGATAATGATAGAAATTGCCATTAAATTCAGCGTGGAAAGAAGCAAATCGAGAGATAAGAGATAATATAATGGTAACGGCAGCTTCAAGGTAACGAATAAAAACTACTTCAGAGCTGACGGAGTCTGCAACAAATTGGTACTTCTTCATTACACTGATGATAACTACTTATCCCGGGTTGAAGACCCACCAACGGACCTTGAGAGACGAACCGATAAGTGTTATCTACTAAGTAATACTAGAATTCAATGGAATGGTCGCGTCGATGCAAGTATACAAATACCAAAAGTAAATGACATTATGTCATTGGTATGATAAACAAATTATACTGTAGCTGAAAAGCGTGAAGGCCAAGACTCTGTTTCCCACTATAGTAAATGTTCATTTAAGATAGTCACAAAATAAATAAACCAACTTATCTTTTTTATTAAACACCAATTGAAATAGGTCAATTAATAAATTTCCGCATTTCACTGTACCTGGTGTTTATTTGGAATTCAATTGTAATACTTACTCGATTACTGACAAGGACAATATTAGTGCAGAGTAGATTTTTTAAGTGAAAAACAGGCAAACTATAGTTGTGCAATTAATTTATGGTGAAAATGCTATGTGTCTGAAAGTTCCTACTGTTGTCATACTATTACGGACAATAGCCGCACTACTAAGTACCTATTCTGTGACCGTACCTAGAATTATATGCCACTAGCTGTTGCCCGCGGCTTCGCCGTCGTGGATGTTGTTTTATAAATATTTTTTCCGAATTTTCTTTGCTATAAACCTCACGGAGCCCGAAACCTTTCCAACGAATGCAAAACCGTGGAAATGCGTGGTTCGTGCGTTCTGGAGTTATAGCGTCAGGAAGGAAAACCCGACTTATTTTTATATTATAGATATATATCTACATCCTTATTCGACTTATAGGAATTTTATGAAAAAAACATTTAAAATAGAAGACCAGGACTGACTTACCTTGACCAAATAGTTCGACTACTGTCTGAGAGTGGGGTCAAGCTTTAGGAATCGGCGTGCATGTAAAGAGAATAATGAATGTAGAAGAAGCACGGGAGGTGTGTCAGGACCGGGATATCTGGCGCTACACACTCTCTGCCTACCCGTAAAGAACTTGTGGCGTAAAGATACATACATACATTTAAAGTAAATTATTATGTGTGATTATCAACAGAGATTATTCCGTTGTGGAGTCGCGGTCGCGCATTAAATTGTCCATTTAAAGTTTTAAATGAATCACGACGAATGGAAGATTTTAAGAGTTCTGTGTGAAATTGTGATTTTTTTACAATATTAGGTTGGGGAAAAAGTTTCTTCGCATTTTTTAAGATAATTCAAAACATTTTTTAATATAGTTTTTTAAATTTAACTAAAGTATGTATGTACCATTTTGTTCGATAACCTTTTGCCATCTTGTAGGTAGGGACATGATCCCATTGCTATAAAAATTTTGGGACTTCTCATCAAAATACCGCGACAAGTGGATTTGGCAGTCCTCTCGTGATGTTAACCTAACATTGCATAAAGAATTCTGAAGAGACCGAAACAGGTGGAAATCTGAAGGTGCAAGGTCAGGACTATACGGCGGATGCATTAACACCTCCCAGCCAAACTCTCTTAATTTTTGCTGAGTGGCTATAGATGTGTGAGGTCTAGCGTTATCATGATGAAACACCACACCGCTTCTGTTGATCAATTCCGGCCGCTTTCTCTCAACTTCTTGCTTTAATCTCATCAGATGTTCGCAGTAGAGTTCAGAATCGATAGTCCTGCCTGGTGGTAATAGCTCATAATGAATAATGCCCTTCCAATCCCACCACACACACAACATCACCTTATTGCGAGTTAACCCGGGTTTCGCCACAGTCTGTGAAGCCTGACCGGCCTTTGACCACGACCTTTTTTGCACGTTCTTGTCGTACGTGATCCACTTTTCATCACCAGTTATCAGCTTCTTCAAAAATGATTCGGTTTCATTACGTCGTAATAAAGAATCACAAATGAGTACATGGTTCATTAGGTTTCTTTCAATGAGCTCGTGAGGTACCCAAATATCGAGCTTTTTTTTGTACCCAGCTTTTTTCAAATGCGCCAAAACTGTTTTGTGGTCAATTCTCAGTTCTTCAGCTACGTCGTAACTACTGATATGTCGATCTTGCTCCACTTTTTCAAAAATGGCATCCATTATATCCGTAATAGGGCGACCAGAGCGAGGTGCATCTTTGACATAAAAATTTCCGGATTGAAAACGCTTAAACCAAATTTGTGCTACTCTCGCAGACACTGCACTAGGTCCTAAACATCGCAAATTGCTGCTTGCGTTGCTTTTTTCCTTTTTTTGTAGTCAAATTTTTAAATGTATCGAATTTCTTCATTAGATTCACTCATCTTGACAGTACGAAAAACAAATGAAAATCACACATTTGCCTAATTTGAATTTGGAATTATGTTCTTTAAAATTTTAACTTTCAATGATACCAAAACCAGCCAGATACAAATACTACAGCCAAAGAGATTTTATAACAAGTTCATACATACTATAATGCGAAAAGACTTTTTCCCCAACCTATTATATACGAGTACAGAGCTAACCGTTAAAATAAATAGGGCATTTTTAAATATTTCGAAAAGTGCAACGGCGGTAGAGGTAAACAAATGGGAGAGAGCAATAGTAAAACAAAAAATAACCGAGAATTACCTAACTTAAATCGAGATGATCCTATGTGCCACAAAATTTTTCTATTATAAAGAACCGCGTTGATTTTCACAAAATTGTGTGATTACTTGAATAGTGAATTTGTTTTAGATTGAAATATAGTATTACCGAAATAGAAGGTTAGGTTAGGTTGAAATACAGCAGTGGGAGACTTCTTAAAAGATTTTGTCTGTGTGTAGGGTGTACAATGCTTAGTGTGTTACTTACTAGATGCTGGTGATCTCCTGTGTCGGTGTTGTGTATCATGCAGTTGTCGGAAGGTCCCGTTGATACGGTGGATGGCGAGGTCGTGTGGGGAGTTGAACACGCGGCCTCCCAGACCCAGGCTGTCCAGTAGGTGCTCGAACCCCTGTAATATTTATATGCTCGGTTATTTTGGTAATCTTTTCAAAACCATATTGATTAACAAAACTAATCAAGGTTGAGAAGATAATTTTATTAATTTACATTCAATAAAATAGTCTGTGGTTATACACGCTGCAGCAGAGAGCCATACATACATACCTACATAGCCATACATTTTGCTTAATTTTACCTACCAAAGTGCTGTGAGCGACTCGGCCCACCGGTCGCGGTGGACCGGAGGGGAGTAGCCATAGCGTTTATTACCGATGCAAAACAGTCAGTATTTTTTTTGCGGGGGGAAATACGTGTGACCCACACTAACAAAAATCGTCTATTTCTACGAAACTCACACCTTAACATTAACAAAATACATAAACAATTTCACGCACACATTTAAATATCTGGCCGACAGGCATAGGATCATTTGGTCTTGTACTTTGACAGAGGGGAAACCCTGCATATGGCTACTCCCCTCCGGTGGCCCATGTTGCTCTATGGTGCCGAATTAACTATTAATTTTATTAGAGTAATTGCCTTTTCACATGAACTGGTCGCCGGGTTGCTGGCGCCGACAGTCCGGTATCATATTCAGGACAAATTCCGCCGGTAAATGTGAAAACTAAAGTAAATGGCTATACACTTAGCCGCCGGGTATCCGGCGCCGGTTACCAGGCAACCGGTTCATGTGAAAAGGTACTAAGTTACAGATGAGTTTGACCGATATCCGTTTATCCGGCCTGAAGGTCAGTCGGAAATCCGGTACCTATCCGGCCAAACTGTTATCAGTTTTTGTCTCTAAGAAATATATAAATGCATTCTGCATTTGTGAATATAACGGGATACTTACCTACATTTACTCCGCATGAAAACTTTAGGTACCTATAGGTAGGTAAAGTATTTGTAAGGCAGATACCGTAGTGTTATTATTAGTTAAAACTACTTAAGTATCCTTATGATCTATTTACCAACAGTTTGCCCTTAGTCCTTTGTTTGATCTGGCAGAATGCCAGTCACAAGGTTTTCATGACCTCATCTCATTGAAAACTCATTTAGTGTGTAATGTGTGCCTAGTCATTTACAAATAATCTATATCTATACTTATAATAAATCTGTAGAAGTGTAAATTCTGTACGTTAAAAATATTGAAAAAATAAATACCAGGGGATGTTATTTTATGATGATCGATACCGAACACAAATATGTGATTAGATTTTTTTTTGTCTGTCTGTCTGTCTGTCTGTCTGTTTGTTCAAGCATCACATAAAAACTACCAGTCCGATTACAATGAAACTTGGCATGATTATACTTTAACCTTTGGCACACAACACTGGGTACTTTTTATCCCGGAAAAATGTATGTTTGTCTGTGTGTTTGTGCACGCTAATATCAGAAACGGCTTATTCGATTTGCGGTTTCCACTAATATATTGTGGTAAGTTTCACTTAAGATTTAGTGTTTGTTTCATGTGAATCGGTTCAGAAATAAAAAAGTTATGTCAATTTAAAGAATCGTATCGAATATTTTTAAGCTATTCTGTATCTTAGTTCTATCTTTTAGGGAGTTTCGTACCTAATAGGTAAAAACGGACCCTGCGGATAACTAATCCTCCGCTGTCTGTCTGACTGTCCGTCCGTCCGTCTGTCTGTCACCAGGCTGTATCTCATAAATAGTGATAGCTAGAAAGGTAACAGTTTCACAAATTATGTATTTCTGTTACCGCTATAATGTAGGCGCTTAAAATTTTCACAGAATTTTTAAGTCTTATGTTGTATTGTAGCCTCCATAATAAATCTATAAACATACAAATAAATAAAATTGGATTGTCTGTTTGTAATATTAAAATTACCGCTTTTTACTAAACGCATATGTATGTATACACGGTACATATACCTTACAATTTTTGTCTGTCTGTCTGTTTGGCGGGGCTAATCTTGGGAACGGCTTGACCGATTTTGACGGGACATTCACTGGCAGATAGCTGATGTGGTAAGAAGTAACTAAGGCTACTTTTATCTCCATACATCCATACACACATACATACCTATATACAAATAAGTAGAATTGGAGTGTATCCGATTTTGACGGGACATTCACTGGCAGATAGCTGATGTGATAAGAAGTAACTTAGGCTACTTTTATCTCCATCCAACCGTACAACATACCTACATACAAATAAACCGAATTTGAGTGTCTCCGATTTTGACGGGACTTTCACTGGCAGATAGCTGATGTCATAAGGAGTAACTTACGCTACTTTTATACTAGCTGCGCCCACGACTTCGTCGGTGTAGATACTGATCAATCATATTTTTTCTCACGTAGACGAAGTCGCGGGCACAGTAGTGATTAATAAAATCCATCAATCTGTCCCAGCCATATTTTATTCTTGATGATTTTCCATCGATTTTTGAGGTTATGTTGTCGCTGTTTAAATCCTACTAATGGGTATTATAAATGCGAAAGTTTGTGAGTAGGTATGGATGGATGTTTGTCAAGTAACTCTTTCACGAAAAAACTACTAGACGGACTTGAATGAAACTTTACAGTAATGTAGGTTAAACATTGGAATAACATATCTATAAGCTACAATTATTTTTTGTAATGAATAGATAAAATGATAAATGTAACGCGGACGAAGTCGCGGTCAAAAACTAGTTAGGACATAATTTGTGCTAATTTATTCGAAAATTAAGCATTACGTTTTCTGAAATACCTATCTTGTAGCAGTCTAATTTAGTGCTGATCTGTGAAATAGAGATCACTAACATCAAAACGGGCTGTTACTTAAAACTTTTAGAGTAAAACTTTGACCTCGATTTCCGCCTAAAGTATAAGCTTCTCAATTGCCTGATTAGCACAGTTAAATAAAACACTACTGACACAAGATAATATAAAAGGCTATTACACGACACGGTATTCAGGGTCCGGCAAAAAGGGTGGGCGTGGCCTCGCGCCGGGTTGCCGCTTATTACACTTTCCGGTAGACAGCGCCCTAACTCAATCACAGTACAAATACACGGGCCGCTCCGGTCGCCCTAATTAGGCCCTAACTCCCTAAATGTTATTACACTACCCTGACCCTTGCTATCGTACCCTGAATACCGTGCCGTGTAATAAGTCCTTAGGGGCCGTTCAAGTATTACGTAAGCATATTTATTACATTTCTTTACCCCCCCATCCCCCTTGTCAGCAAAAGTAAGCAAAGCTCTTACCCCCTCCCCCTATGCTTACGTAAACATTTTTCAATTAATGTTTTTTTTATATTATAATTATAATATTATAATTATATATGTATGTATCTTCACGCCAGGTCCCTAACGGGGTAGGCAGAGAGTGTAGAGCGCCAGATATCCCGGTTCTGACAAACCTCTCGTGCCTCGTCTACCTTCATCATTCTCTTCATACATGCACGCCAATTCCTAAGACTTTTGATCCCACCATCAGACAGAACTCGACCTATTTGGTCATGGTAGGTCAGTCTTGGTCTTCCTGGGCCTCTGCAACCATCCACATTCGCAAAGGATTGGCGGTGTGCGGTCATCGTGCATTTGTATAAAGGCAAGGGTTCACGTATGGACTGCACCAGCTATCGAGCGATCAGTTTGATCAGTTTGGCAGCTAAAGTGTATGGGAAAGTCTTAGAAAGAAGAATGAAAGAGAAGTCCGACGGGTTGTTGTGGGATGCACAGGGTGGTTTCAGAACTGGAAGAGGATGTATGGATCAAGTTTTCGCCCTCCGCAACATCGTAGAGAAGCATCTGGCTGTGAGCCAGAAGGTTTTCTGCGGTTTTGTGGTTTTGGAGAAAGCGTTTGATAGGGTATTACGAAAGGAGCTGTGGGACATTTTGCCAGAGTGAAGAAGAGAAGAAGAAGAAAAAACATTTATTGGTGCAGCCCCCATACCAATATCAGGTACTGCATTACTGCTTTCGTCTAGGCTGTTTATCATATATCTGGACAAATGCCTCCAGAAGGTGAAGTTGATGGATGTGGGAGTGCGTATGGGTGACTTAGTGGTGAACTGTCTGCTTTACGCAGATGATGCGGTAATTGTTAGCTCTACACCATCTGGGCTACAAGCACTAGTCACAGTCATGATAGAGGATTGTATGGAGAAAGTCTTACAATTGAATGTGGATAAAACTAAAGTATTAGTATTTGAAAGAGATGAGCTGAGAACAAATGCAAGGGTAGTAGATGATGCAGTGTTAGAACAGGTGGATGAAATTGTATATCTTGGACGTGCTTTTAGCAAGGATGGTGGTACACCATTGACATAGAAAGAAGAGTGCTTGCTGGGAATTGCGTGAATGGAGCGTTGGGTAAGCTGCTAGAATCTAAACATCTCAGCCAGCGCGCTCGACTAGCCGTACATAATGCTGTACTTACTCCAACGCTTTTATATGGAAACGAGAGCTGGGTATGCAGAAAAGAGCATGAAAGTAAGTTGAACGCGGTCGAGATGAGATCTCTGCGAAAGATCTGCGGTGTATCACTCACCGATCGCGTTCGTAATGAAGATGTAAGAAAGAGGCTTTGTGTGAATGATGGTATCGGTGTAAAAATGAAAAAAGGCATGCTCCGATGGTTCGGGCATATAGAAAGAATGTCGAATGAGCGAATGACTAAACAGATATACAATGCGAATGTGGATGGTTATAATTATAATTTTAGAAATAAGAAAATAGATATTAGATTTTACGGATGTAATAAGTAAATAACTACCGATGACGTAATCATCATCTAGACTCCCCTACCCCCCATGTCATCCAAAATAAGCAGAGCAAAGACCCCCCCGCCCCCCCATAGTGCTTACGTAATACTTGAACGGCCCCTTAGCCTTAAGATTTATCTTACCATTACACGTTGTACCTATATTATAGAGATATTGTCCTGGAGGAAGGAGGCACTGCATCATAATATATGTAAAGTGGCACATTTCAGCCTTGAATTATAGAATTTACTTCAATATTATAGATATTTGATAGTCTACCTCTACTGTGGTGCGTCACAACATGAGTGCAACCTTATGGAATGGCGTCTTCCTCGTGGACTAAGAGGAATAACTCATGCGTGCTAGTAGGTATGACGTTTGATGATTACAAAGCACGGGATTTGTAGAAGTAACGCTCCACGTTTGGACTGTGAAGAGACTCGAAGATACATGTACCTACTTATTTATATCATAAATAGCTTACATAAAAAAAATATATATATACCGGCCGAATTGAGAACCTTCTCGTTTTTTGAACTCGGTTAAAAATAGTATCAAGCTATTTATTAGAAACGTTAAATCAATGTCACATTATTTAAAGATGCAAGTACCTACTTTCTATACCGAGAAAGAAATAATCAAGATTAACTTATCGATATTGATAATGTTATTTATGTTTACTCGTCTGCTTTATATTTAATCAAGAAGTGGTACCTACGTACCTAGGTGCTGATATAATTAATACATTTATGAGTTAGTAGATACCTACTTATAATTTTTCCTTTTTTTACAGATAAATTACAAACAGGCAAATTAACGAAATAAAAATTAAATGTACTTACTGTAAAGTAAAAGTAGGTTGGTATTAAAAACTGTAGATTACTCATCTTTGAAATAATAATACTTATATCGAATAACTAACTTAATTAGCTATATAGGTATACCTACGGCACACGGATTAACGTATACTTAAATTATGATAAGCACTTGATAGAATCCATTATTTGACTTTAGGTGATTCTATCAAAATCACATAGCATTAATGCATGTTTTTTTATGTATTAAAAGAGGCAAACAAGCATGCAGTTCACATTGATGTTAAGTGATGACTGCAGCCTGTAGACAGTAGACACCCACATAGTGACCAGAGGTCAAAATGCAGATGCGTTGTTGCCACTTCTGAGGCCTAAGTTGTTATGCCTCTGTGCCGGAAATTACAGGGCCGTACATTACCAACTGACCGGAACACGATAGTGCTGAACACTACCACTTAGCGGCAAGTATATTAGGTAATGCGGCGGTGCCTTCGCCCCCGAGCTCCGTCACTGGAGCTCTACCACCAGTAAAAATAACCAGTAACAGTGTACCTAAAGGATGGAGAGAAGACAGAAGAAGTTGTTTTTAACGTATACACGTAAGTCTGAAGATGAAGTCAGTTCCTGATTACATTAGATAGGTAAGTTTTTACTGGTGGTAGAGTTCCCGTGCAGGAGCTCGACAGCGTAGGCACCACCGCATTATGATAGGTAATGTACAGCACTATTGTATTCCGGTTATATGGTAGTGTATGGCTCCGTAATAACTATCACACAGACATAACAACTTAGGTCTCAGGCGTGGCAACCTGGCAACATTGTCTTGTTATAATGTCTATGGCGGCACCGCATCACCCCTACCATCGACTATAGAAGAAGGAAGGCTGGTTGGTCTGTGACCCCTACCTATAAGTTTATATACGCCTCCGTAATTGCAGGCACAAAGTTCAGAAGTGGCAACGCTTCTGCATTGAGGCCTCTGATTTTTATGTAGATGTCTATATGCAGCAGACTTACCGTGGATACCATTTATAAGCATACTTTTTTTAGCACCTGTGTAGCTATACAGAAAAAATCGAGAAGGCTCCAGGTCTAGTGATCGTGGTCGTGGATTTAGTGAGCCTTCCTAAAATGAGGTTGACATAAACCTGGCCGTTAGACCTTGACATAGTTTCAAAAACTCCAAAATTACTGTTGGACAACCATCAAATCAACAATTCACTGATCAATACAGACTCATACTCGTACAATAGCGTTTACGATCTTTTGACTCTATGACTGCTGAAGGTCAAATTGTCGTTTGGTAGATACCAAAAACAGATGCAGATTGTTATTAGAAGTAGGTATGTGGTGTTAAGCCGTGCCAGTATTTGCAGGGCCGTACCCTTACATCTTATCAATCCCTAATTAGGTAATTACGTCACTGCTGGGCTACAATTATCATAATTGGTAGGTGATAGTAGGTAAGTAACCTATCTACTCGTAAAATCATACATGCTTATTTTTTAAGAGAAATTCATAATGTTTGTAGTAGTTTGTACTAAAGCGTACCTACTAACATAAAGTTAGTAGGATAGGTAGGATAGGTACCTAGATACTATAAATAGTACTAACCTAAATTTAACTATTCTAAGATGTATACCTAATTAAATCAATGCATAAGAATGAAAGAAGAATAATGAATGAAAGAATTTAATCAAAGAATTACTCAATGGAAAAAATCAATAGCTGCACGATCCTGAAACTATTACCATGTACCTAGGTACCTACCACAGCAGAAGTTTTCGGTCAACTAAAAATATTGAAAATTAGACTTTACCACCACACCTCCTTCCGTAGAAATCTATCTTATACTCGTATATATATAAAAATCAATTGCTGTTCGTTAGTCTCGATTAAACTCAAGAACGGCTCTATAGATTTGGTTAATTTTAGTTTTGAATGATTTTTGGAAGTGCAGGGAAGGTTTAAAAGGTATGAAAATATGAAGGAATTGAAGGGAATAATAAGAACCACAATTTCAATTTTCCCATAGAGATAGTCCGTATCTATTAAAACTTTGACACATTATTTCATTCTGAGGCAATACGAAGTTTGCCGGGTCAGCTAGTAGAAAATAAAAACAGGACAACTGAATAGATATAGATATATAAGTACCTAGTATTAGACTTTCACAGTCTCACACTGATGTGTCTATTCATCATGTGAGCCGAAAGACTGCTTGCTGGACAAAACCCTCTATCAAAGATGCAATCTATCGTCTGTGATCTTCAGCAGATCGTCAGTCCACTCTACCCACACTTCGTCTTCCGGTACACGGTCGGCATTCATGAATCCTTTTCCCTTAAGGACCATCGGTTTTCGACCTATTTCGAGTACCTATTCGTTGGAGTATGTCGGCTTTTCGGTTCTCTATTCCCCTCATATCTGTCTTCCTTTGACCTATTTCTTCTATGCGTAGTGATATGTCGGCTTTTTTGGTTCTAGAGCAGTGATTCCCAAAGTGGTCTATATCGACCCCTGGGGGTCTATGACAACCTGAAAGGTAGACCCCTTTCAGGTTGTCATAGACCCCCAGACGTCAGCGAAATATACATTTGGGGGTCCACGAAATGAAAATGGGGGTCCACGATAATGGATCTCAACACATACACTGCTAGTACCAATTTACTTACATCATTCATCATTGATTCTCAAAGTGGTCCATGGGAGACTCGATGGGGGTCTACGAGGCGTGAATAAAATTGGAAATATGGGAATGTGATATAAAAGTAGCAAGGACGAGGGTCAACAGAAACCACAAAAAAATGTAAAGGGTCTACAAGAAAAAATAGTTTGGGAACCTCTGTTCTAGAGTCAGATATGTATATAGGGAAGAACCCTATATTTTTGTTTGGATCTCACATGGGAACTCTATCTACATTGTCTTCTACGTGGCCTTGAGCGTTCTCATTAGGTTCGTGATGCGCGACCACATTAAATAATTCTATACCTACCTATTTCGTCATTGGAAACACACACTGGTCAAAAAACTTCATCTTGAGACACCTCGGGTAGTATTAGTACATATTCTCTGACCTCGGTAAGTTGCCTTGTAAGTTGCCAATGTATCAGAAGATGTATCGATTTGTCTAGTTCTTAACGACATTACTATTAGTTGGAATTCCATATATTTTTTCTATAACAATAGATAGTATATTATTCACACATAGATTTTTAATGACAAAACATTTGAGTCAGGCCCCGTGTGCCGCACGTTACTTGTTTATTCTTTTAGCGAGAGAACAATGCTACCGAAGGCATAATTTTCGCGCTAAGTAGGTAGGTAGTGTTGATTTATGTAAAAATAAAAGGCTGTTGTACGATTGTTGAATACACCTGTTACAAAGGCTTCAAAAGATAGCCGGCGTTTGTTATCATGCGGAAATATTTCATATTTCAAAGGCAATTGCACTCATCTCAAAATAATTTAACTAAAATGTAGGTAGATATATCAAAATCGCTGTAGTGTACTTTTCCAAAGTATGATGAATGTGTGACTGATTTCACGATTCTTGTCTCTTAAGTTAAAACACAAGATAATCGCAATCACACACTATTTTAGAAATAAAGTCATAAAAAATATGATAGGGTAAACTCGGTAAGTCATAGGTATTGCTCTAAGGATCGAGTAATATTAGAGTCCACAGAACATGTTTTTTCTGTTCTGTGTTAGAGCCTAAGATATAGGTATAAATATGTTAATGTTAGGTAAGTACCGCTATGTCTCGGACACATTCAGTCATTAAGCCCATCAGTCTGATGTAGTGCTAACTCACATATGGGACCTATTAAAACATACCTACTTAAGTTAAGATTTCGATGAAGAGGTGGTGAAAGTTTGATCTTTGAACTTAGAATTTGTAGAACAGACAAGACTTCACAACATTAACTTCAAATATTGATTAATGATTGTACAAAAAATGTTCGATACCTCAATAAATAGGTAACTCCTCTCCGACCCGCCGCGGCCGGTGGCCCGTGTTGCTCTATGATTTACCCCATCAATAAATAACATAATAATGAAATATATATACTAAACTAACCACTAAATTAAAAGCGGTTCAATGATGTAACTTATATACACACGATAGGTAGGTAGGTACCTTCTTATAACATTTCCGTTTTTGCGTCAAGACGATTTAACCCTAGCTTAGCCTAAAAAAATGTATTATTCAAATTAGTAACGTGCGCTTAATGCACAAACTAATCGGGTAGGTAGGTATATCGTCGAAAGCTTAATGTGTTTAGTACTCAGGCATTTGCATATTTAAAACCGATGCAAACGTTTGCATTGTTTTTTCAAATCTAATTGATTTGGAGTAATTATGAGGTATGTTGAAAATTGTAATATTTTGGAACGTATGGACACATCGCATATTGTAGATGTCGAATTACCTGTTCACGATAACGATGAATACTTAATACATATTTTATCGGTATCTTTTACTATATCTACTATTTGGCAACTCATTCGTCGAATGCGTTTAGTGTAAACTTAACAACGTAAATGTAACACAAATATATTTTTAAAAGTGCTTTGCTTCATAAGTTGAAAACGGAGCAAAATGGGTTCAAGAAAAATTTGCAGATGAACATAAAGAATTAAAGACACGCAAAATTAAGCGATCGAACATTTTTTTAAACGTAATATAAGTGGTAAACAAGCATGCAGTTCACATTGATGTTAAGTGATGACTGCAGCCTATAGACATGCACATAATGACCAGAGTTCAAAATGCAGATGCGTTACCACTCCTGAGGCCTAAGGTGTCATACCTCTGTGCCGGAAATTACAGGGAACATCATTGAACAGGTCTGACAAGTAGAAACTAATTATAAAAATCGTGTTTAGAGGTAACTAATTAGGTCCTTAAGTGTAATTTTCGAATCAGCTAAATAAAACAAAATCACAACGGGACACCTACTTCGATTTTTCCTATATAAATCAAATGTACAAACTATCTTATAGTGTTAACAAATTTTAATTCGTTTAATTGTATGGTCTGGTTGTTTAATGTCCCACATGAGTTTGATAAATAAATTAATCTATGATGTTTTTCCACATTAACACTTCAATAACTATTGTTAACGATAATATTTCAATACAGAGGATTAAAGTGTGAAGTTTACATTGATGAACAACGACGAAATTATCGTACCTACTCATATTTAATGCGCCATTAGGTAGGTGTCTATTCAAATTGATGGTTATTTCAAAATCAAAGACTAACATTTGATTGTGACTTCGTTTACGTAAATGACAATTACCACGATAAAGATTCTATTTGGAAATTTAAGTTATACCTACATTATTTAACAGTTAAATTTCATCCAAATATGATCAGCCGTTTTAACGTTAATTGTTATGCTATGCTATGCGTTGTTTACAACAAACATGCGTTCACGAGCATTTAGTTACAAGCTATTAAAGTAGGCAATTTTAAGAAAACCTCAGATGTTACCAATTAGATAAATGTTAGGGACTTGGCGTGTATGATACATAAATACATAGGTACAAAAAATGTACAAGTAGGTAAACATTGTCATCTCGTGGTCGTCTCAGTGATATAATCAGCATATCAAAGAGTAGCTCACAGGGACAAATTTACGAATTCGTCATGTCCGTTGGTGGGATTAAATTCACGACTTCCTTTTCTGCAATCTATTGTCAATCTAAAATAAGAAGAGACAAACGAAGCTACGAATCGTGTAGCGTGTTACGCATTTACATTGTCAAATATTGAATAGCTATCTTATCGTTTATTAATCGCACTGAGTTAAGTTACACAACCGACGGTCAGTCAGATTTAAATAATCTATTGAAATCTGACTGATTTCTATCACGTTTCGCTTATAGACTAGCAACATGCAGTCAGACCTTACCTAGCGTATCAATAGATTTAACTAAACATAGATAAACAATTTTCGATTATGATAAGGAAACGATTAAGTATTGGAGTAAAGTTAAGTTCGATGAACTTCCATTTACGAAATAGGGAAAGGTGTTTTAGAAAATGCTTTTAGAAATTTTCCGTTAAGCATGAATAGAGAGTGTGGGATTCATGTTTCTACTCAGTAGGCAATATCATAATAACATATTCCACGTCTGCGAGAACATCGCAAATGAAAAAGTAACAAAACCATCAGATAATTACTTAATATTAATAAAACGAAAAATTCACTATAATGATAATAATTTGGCTAAATACTGACCTCGAAAGTGATGACACCCTTGTATCCATACTTGTCGAATATCTTGTCAATGAAATACTGTTCGGCGTCAAGGGTGTTGTTGAGTTCCATGTTGAGAGACAGGACTGCGGCGTTGGAGAGGAGCGGCGCTGCCGCGAGCACTAGGAGGCAGGAGACCCACATGTTGGCGATACGAGCTGGGAGCTGGGGCGGCGGCGCCAGAGCGGGCGTCGCTCCGCGCCTGCGTGCTACACTGTCACCCGACCAACCTCGATTGCACCTCAGCCTCGAGCCTCGGCTGCCGGTCCGCCGGCTCGCGATATGACGCGGTACAAGTTGCGCCCGCGCATACACTACACACCTCAAGCTTATTTATTTGTTTATTGGCGATAAATAATCACTCACAAAATTGCAAGCGTGATTATTTTAAATTGGACGAAAGGCGTGTTTGCTGCTTGAGTCAAGACGTGTGTCTGAGACTTTCACTCGACGCTCGCTGATGTCTTCGAGGCCGATTCTAACACCGTTACTGATAAAATGTGTATTTACCTACTGTCAATCGATCGTCCATTCATGTTATTCGCCTGTGCGGTAGTAGGTAAGTATTTAGGGATATCCCAGGGTTACTCGAGTGACTGGTGCACACACGGTGACAAATAATCAATCAATTTGATTTTGTTCCTGATTTTTATATATAAGTACTCGTAACTCATTAAACAGCTGTGCAAAAAGAAACAAAGAAAAATGAAAAAGAAAACGCGTCAGTAATTTTCACTAAAATTAATAAATTCACTGACGTAAAGGCTTTATCACCTTTAACTATTAATTAACTACTCGGTCTATATGAATTCTCTAAATTATTTTTCTGTATTATGTTATCACCACGATGGCAATCCTGACAATATTGATAGTCACATTGTAATTTTGTAGTTTTATCTAATGCTCGATCGATAAATTACATTTGTCGGAAAACTTCGGCCCAATAAAGCGTATCAATCAACTTCCTTGTTTTCTTTGGAAGTTAATTAGATTACGTACGTGGATAGGTCCACTTTTAGAAATCGGTTTCGATAAAACATTATTGTAAAATCGTATATTAAAAACTTTTCTAAATTTTAATTTTAACTGCTCAGTCACAGAATAGATAAGTTTTTAAGCTATTCCGTGCCTCAGTAGCCTAGTGGCAGCAGGCTTCTACTAATACGCTGGGGTCACGGGTTCGATTCCCGGGTAGGGTATCAGAGATAATGGTGTAAAGTCCCTTAACTCCGGTTCTATTGGAAATTTTAATTTTCTAAAAAAATCCCAGTACCACGAAAGTTTGGTAATGTGCAAATGAGAATTCTGATGTCAACAGGCTCGACCGACACCTGTTATATTTCCAAAACGTAACCGGCAAATCGTGGGTGTATGAATGTATGCTTGAATGCATGCATTTATCTCTGCCTACCCCTTCGGGGATCACAGACGTGAAGTTACGAAGTTACGTAAATTTTAATGTAATTAAGAAGTCAATAATAGATTGCAGGTACTTATAAGGCAAAAAAAAAAGGTTTTTTAAAATTTCTACTCAATTTTTCATCGGACTACCAGGTTAAGTGGTCAGCGTGTCGTGCGACAGATAGGCCTCCTCCAGCTCTTTCCATTCATTTCTATCTTCCGTTTTTCTTGACCAAATTGTTCCTTCGATTTTCTTTATATCATCTGTCCATCTTTTGACTTGTCTGCCTCTTCTCCTTTTTCCATCTCGTGGTTGCCACTCTGTTATAATTTGTGTCCATTTTGTTCTACTTTCTCTTGTCATGTGTCCTACCCACCGCCATTTCAACTGTCTAATTTTAACTACGTAGTATTTTACCTTTGTAGTGTGTGTGTGTGTCAATCGGTTATAGTCTTACTTAAATCCTTTTTAGGGATCTGTAGCCAAATAGCAAAAAACGTAACGCATACTACATGTCTCTGCCTGTCTGTCCGTCCGTCCGTCCGTTCGTCTCTATAATTATCACAGCCACTTTACTCCGAAACTATTCGAGGACCACATATGTACTAGAAACTCGGTAGGTAGAAGTGTTTTGTGAACCGCTACGTAGTCATATTACGTTTTTAAACAAAACCAAAAATTAAATTATATGGGTGATTTCCATAAGTACTCGGAATTGAAACTAAAAATAAACTTTTCTCATCAAACCTTACGTTCGTGTACCTACGAGGCACGATATTATGGTTTCTAAAACCATTTATTTTTCATTCGCTTAATTAAAAGATGTGCATTTCAAAAGTGGATAGGTACCTACCTAAAACGTGTGTCCCACTCCCTTCCCTATAACCATCGACGACACAACGCCCTATAACATTTAAAATGAGAAAGCCAAAATCTAGAAACATAATGAGCTGTATGTAGTCCGTAAGGAAATTTATTTATCTGCTACCTACTTTTTAGGGTTCCGAGTTAACAAGGAACCCTTATAGTTTCGCCATATCAGTTCACGCATTAGCGTCTGAACAAAAAAACCCTTTCTGATTAATTTTTGAGTGTCGATTTTGCTGGAAATGTATAAAAAACAAAAGGAATTATTTTAAATGCAGGAACATCAATCAAGTTGGCATTTTCATAATTATTATCTTTGTCTCTACAAATACCTCTGCCAATTTTTTAAAAGCTGTCTACAGTGAAAAACTATTTTTATACCTAAGTTAATAGAGATAAAATAATACAGATGATGATGATACACCTTACTCTTAAATTTAGAATCCTTTATTTAAGTATTTTTTCACTTAGTCAATATTATATTTCATTGGTTTGACTGATTTTTCATTGAGTTGGTAAGTACTACCTACCTAATATATTTACGTTATGAAATAAAATCTCATCATTAATACATCTTGAATACCGAAATTAAACTTTTTCCAGAAAAGTCATCGTTAAAAAGTGTACCTACCCACTTTATAAATTATACCTCAACATGTTTTATAATTTTAAGTCTCTAATTTTATTTGATACGTAGTAGGTACGTAGGTAAGTACCAATTCATCTACATACCCACTAATCTTTAGATTAGGCATTGGGTGCGTTGTTTCGAACGCTATCCTCATTATCTAGTATATCTACGTAATGCCAGTCAGGGCCAGGGATATAACACAATGCCAATGTTCATTTAAATTATTGATTACGGAATGGTTTACTCTTAGGTAATAGATTGTGATATTATTATGTGCCTATATATGTATTATCATTATAGAGAGAGATCAAATTATCACTATACATTGCTTGGAGAATAAATGTATCTCTTCATCCTCTTAAGTAAGCACAACATTAATATTAGGATACTGCAGTCATTCAAAATCAAATGGACGACCACTAAACTATTGAAGGACCATTTACAATTTTTTGATATCTCACCACGGACTACCACATCACCGGCATCATTAAATGTAAATTGTTATTATACAAATAGAAAACTAGGGGTAAATAGTAAAATAAATAATGGCACATCAAGAATAATGATCATAATGAAATGACATATGAAAACAAACTAAATAAATATATTGTTATAAATGTTGGTGTGATTGCAACCTAAACAGGACTGTTATTTCATATATTGTAATTTTATTGAGGTATTTTATTCTCAACCACTTCAGATGGTTTTAGATATAATTCTCATTGGTTAAGAGCCTTTGATATTGCAAATAAATACATTAGACAACGCGATTGGTCCTATGATTTCGAGCTACTCGTTAAATACCCACCAATAAAATAACGTCTAATGTTATTAGTAGATAAACTACTCGTAGATACTCGTAAGTATCCAAGTCGCAATGTTGGTGGTAAATACGACGAGCAAAAATAAATACCTACAAACGAATTTGACAGGATTTCTATGCATTGGATCCTGTATCAATAATGATGTAGTAAATATTAGCGGATAGCCGGAATATAACGCGTATTTAATTAAGAAGTAAAGGGTCGATTAACATAATTGAACTGGAAAATAGATCAGCTAAATAATACACGTATATCGAGATGATCGATATCAAAATCAAGTATTTGTAGTCGTAAGTAAATTATTAGATACTAATGAACATTAATAATAGACAGCATTCCGTCTGTGACAGGTATATAACTTCTTAATAATGAACACAATTAAGAAGTCTGGTGAATCGAAGGGAGGTTGTGGGGATATAACTTGATTTTAGGAAAGCTGAGTTAAATTAAATTCTGAAGTTCTTTCTTTCATGCAGACATTCGGTATCTGACAGCAATGGTTTTATGCTTGCCGAGACAACTTAGTATCTCCAAAGTATGCTTGTGTGAATAGGCCCGTAGAAATACATAATAATATTTACGCTATTAAACGAGATCCTGCATGGGACCGAAACAGCGAATGGTGTGAAAGCACTCACTGTAAACTTGACAGTTATTTAATTTAATTTGACTCTATCTATTGGCTCATTATCGGGACCCCGTAATGAGGGGGGAAGAATTGGTGACATGGAAAATATTATATCTCGGTTTGTTTTATGTTGGACGATTTTGCAATGTCTTTGCATGTTTACATACAGTAGCACTTACTTCATATTAATCTCTTACTTTGTTGTACATAAGAACACTTATAGTTCAATGCTTAATGCGTAATGTTTTGTTTAATTTTCAATCATGTAACGTGATCAATATGTACCGCTTCTTATTTACCGACTGCGCCCATAACAAACATTCCCAGCAACTGAAGATAGCGTGGGTCAATATTTTTCTACTACAAATTGTGATGTTTTCACATTATCCAATACGACATATTGGACGGAACAGGAATAAGTCCGATCCGAAATGTAACTCATCCACAAGCCAACAAGTCTGTGCATTTGTAAGAATAAGATAGAAATGAGGATTATGTTGGTACTGTAAAGTGTTGGGTTTGTTTTGCGAATAGCATTGGTGGGACGTGTAAATAGTCCACACCAAGGCGGATTATAAATCCTAAGTAAAGTATGATGATCACCCTCAAAACTTCGGCACCAGATCACCTATCCCTCCGGATCAAACACCCCAATAACTAACGTGCAAGCCACTCACCAAATTGGAGACTGTACCGAGGTACCGCAGATCAGGTTATTGTTCTTGACGACACACGTAGTCAGGTTTTGTGTTGATTACTTCTCGACGCCGGCGTCTTCTTCGACCATAAATTGATCTCCACCAGCTTATTTATCGGAGTTGTCGGACCCTCCGAGGGTCCGATAACTCCGGAATCAGGTAAAAGGGCATAAAATTCAATGCAAATTCACAGATTTTTAATTAATATAAAATCTTGTGTTCACATTTGATAAAGTAAGAGAGCAATGAAAAAATCTTAATTTGTTTATTTTTTCTTCGATTATTTGAAATAAACTTTTTTTCTTTTAAATATTCGGCCAGTCATGGTCGCGCTAATTCTCATTAGGCTAAGTAAAAACTCTTTGGACGCCCGGCAAATCAAATTAGTGCTAGCGATACACAGCAGTCCTTAAGTATCTAATCCAGAGGGACAAAATAATAAAGTACCAACATTAAGAGGATTCACCAAGCATAGTAGGCTAATTAAAACATGCAACGTATACTTAACCTGGGTTGCACCACATGTTTGTTAGTTAATGTAATATTTCACATCCTTCTTAAAGTTAGAAAAGGATGTAAAATGTAACAATAACTTTAACAAATATCGTGGTGCAACCCAGGCTAAATGTTACAATTATCAAATTTCTTTGTATTGCTGTCGGATCGGATGATGTGAAAACTGTGTTATGTTGTCCATCCGTTAGATATGTAGGTAAATATGTGTAATAGGTATGTGTATACTTTACCGTGACAACCATTCAACAGGAAATGATCAACTTATGTCATGGCGTAGCCTTATTTTGATCTAAGGGGAAAATAATATATAAAACATGGATTTATGTATATATCAAATATAGACACGTCCTCGCTTGTACATGTAGATAAGTAGATACGTTGAAGGGAAATTTGGAAAATAATGAATTGGAATAATGGATTGGATAAAATCTGGGTGAATTATAGAAAATGCTACAATAAAGACTCAGTGAGCTGATTTCCGTAAATACATTTAAAGATTTGAACAAATAACAAACAAATAAAAACAAATTGACAAATTACCTGTTACGGTGGGACTAGTTAAACCTATTTATGTGCTGTAGGTAATATATTATTCACCTCATTGGCCTATTATTTTTTCGAGTTTTAGCAATAACACATGAGAACGAATGAATTAGAAAAAATGGAAAGAGAAATTTGACTTCGGGCAGGTATCTTCAGGACCAGGGTAGCTCAATGGTAAAGTGGCTGGACTACTAGGTATGTACCTACTATGCCTGTAGGTATACACTGCCTCTAATTCAGGATTTAATTCAGAAGTAGGTAGGTACGTATCACCTATATCGTAATACCTATTGCATTATTCGCAATAAATCTTAGTGAATTAATTTCCTTAGAAAATCATAAGACTATTTTATTAACTTATCTTAAAAAATCAATTGCTGTTCGTAAGTCTCGCTAATAGGTGGACCGATTTGGCTATTTTTGGTTTTGCATTATTTTTGGAAGTCCAGAGAAGGTTTAAAATATGAAGAAATTGGAGGGAACTAATAAAAACCACAATTTTATTTTCCTATACAAATAGTCCGTATCTATCAAACATTATTTCATTCTGACAGAATACGAAGTTTGCCGGGTCAGCTAATTCATTATAATCTATACCTACTTATAATAAAACTGTAGAAGTGTAAATTCTGTACATTAAAAACATTGAAAAAGTAAATACCAGCATCACATAAAAACTACTGGTCCGATTACAATGAAACATGGTATGATTATACTTTAACCTTTGGCGCACAACACTGGGTACTTTATATCCCGGAAAAATGTCTGTCTGTGTGTTTGTGCACGCTAATATCAGAAATGGCTTATTCGGTTTGCGGTTTTCAGTAATATATTGTGGTAAGTTTCACATAACATTTAGTGTTTGTTTCATGTAAATCAGTTCAGAAATAAAAAAAATGATGTCAATTTAAAGAATCACATCGAATATGTTTAAGCTGTTCTGTATCATAGTTCTATTTTTTATGGGGTTTCGTACTTAAAAGGTAAAAACAGACACTACGCATTACCAATCCTCCGCTGTCTGCCTATCTGTCCGTCCGTCCGTCTGTCTGTCACCAGCCTGTATCTCATAAATAGTAATACCTAAAAAGCTAACATTTTTACAAATTATGTATTTCTGATACCGCTATAAAGACAAGATTAATTACAAAAAAGAGGCGTGAGACAAGGAGATCCGCTCTCACCGAAACTTTTCTCTTCGATACTAGAAGACATTTTCAGGAAGGTCGACTGGGACAATTTTGGAGTAAACATCAATGGAATAAATTTAAATTACTTACGATTCGCTGACGACATAGTACTCATTACTAACAACCCTGAAAATCTTCAATTCATGTTGCAAGATCTAGCACAACAAAGCAAAAAGGTGGGCTTAACAATTAACAAAACAAAGACTAAAATAATAACAAACAAATCCCAAGAAAAAATTAAAGTAGAAGAGGATGAAATAGAATATGTAAATTCGTATGTATTTTTAGGTCAACTTATTTCTTTCAATGACCAATCGGAGCTAGAAATAGAGAGACGGATTACTAATTCATGGAAAAGGTTTTGTGCCCTAAAAGAAGTAATGAAAGGTAAAGAATATAACATGGCAATGAAAAGAAAAATATACGATATATGCATCTTACCAATACTAACTTATGGCTGCCAGACCTGGGCAAATACACAGAAACAAAACCAAAAAACTGATCTCATGTCAAAGAGCTATGGAGAGGAGCATGTTGGGTTATAAGAAAAGAGACAGAAAAAGGACATAAGACATATTACAAAGATAGAAGATGTTGTCTAGAAAACAAAAATACTCAATTGGAGATGGATAGGCCATATACTAAGAGAGAAAAACAATAAATGGACAAAAAATATTATACCCAGAACCAAAAGAAAAAGAGGTAGACCGAGAAAACGTTGGTCCGACGATATAAAAAAGACAGCGGATCCATTATGGCACAGAACGGCTATGTTACGAGAGGAGTGGAAAAAGCTGGAAGAGGCTTTTGTGTCGCATAGACACGCCGATACTAAATAACTGTTTATTGTGTTGAACAAATAGTAAAAATATATGTAAATTGTGTTGGCAATAAAGACTATAATAATAAAATTACAAAAAAAAAGAAAATGAATATGTTAAGGGGTCCAAGGGGGCATACAATAAACGTGTTTTTTTTTCGTATATTTTTTGCTCGATAGTAATATCGGTAGCGAATAGACGCTTAAAAATTTCACAGCATTTTTAGCTCTTAAGTTGTACTCGTATATTAGCTTCCATAATAAATTTATACATCTATTCATCTATTTAAACAAATTAATAAAATTGGAGTGTCTGTTTGTAATATTATAATAACCGCTTTTTACTAAATGCATATGTTTGTACACACGGTACCAAAACAACATTTATTACAATTTTTGTCAGTCTGTCTATTTGGCGGGGCTAATCTTGGGAACGGCTGGACCGATTTTGACGGGACTTCCACGGGTAGGTAGCTAATGTAATAAGGAGTAACTTAGGCTACTTTTATCTCCATACATACATACATAATAATGGCAACCCATTATACGTCCCACTGCTGGGCACGAGTCTCTCCCCTTTTTGGGGGGAGGCCTGGAACTTACTCCACCACGCTGCTTCAATGCGGATTGGTGGAGGTGGGTGTGGGTTAGTGGCCAACCCACTGTCGGATGTTTTCAAACCGCCCATAAGGCCTCCGACAAGGTTTAACGACTGCTATCCATCGATAGCAACCGGGACCTCCGGCTTAACGAGCCCTCCGAACCACGGAAACGCGCATTTAATTTGCCACTAGCGGTCACCCATCACACTACCCGACCGCGCCCGTAGTGCTTAACCCAGCAGATCGCTTACGATCTACATCAACCGCTGGGCCATGCGCGCTTCATACATAGGTACACCTACATACAAATAAATAGAATTTGAGTGTCTCCGAATTTGACGGGACTTTCACTGGCAAGCTGATGTAATAAGGAGTAACTTAGGCTACTTTTGTACTAGCTGCGCCCACGACTTCGTCCGGGTAGATATTGAGCAATCATATTTTTTGTCACGTGGACGAAGTCGCGGGCACAGATAGTTCTTCGAATAAACTTAGAGATCATTTTGCTTTATAAAAATGTTGTGCTTTATGAAGTGTTATCAACCTATAACTAAATTATTATCTATCTACCACTAGGTACCTACTATCTACTTACGAACTAATGTTTCCAATATTCAACATTCGCCGTCGATGTTAGATACCTATATTTTTTAAGCATCGTTATTGTTGAGCACGTTTTAGTAGGTAGTCAATTGTAATCTCGTGACTGTTATGAAAAACTGTTCATAACAGTTAGTTATGAGACTACAATTTATTCATTTCCTCACTGAACACACAAAGGAGACGTCGTAGCTTATAACCAATGACACTTTATCTACGTGCTTATTTAGTTCGACTGACAAGCAGCTTTAGGGACTAAACACATTTATTCAGCTGGGTGTTAATAACAGTCCCGTGACCCGTGTGTGTAGTGGGGACCCAGAATTTTAATTTGGGGGCCGAAAGACGCGGGTCTGACCAGAATTTTTGTATAGGGATCTTTACTTAACAATATAAATACTAAAACACTCACTAAGATTCATCGTGGATGGACTTGAATTTCCTTAGTTGTTATGTCTCTGATAGTTATTACAGGGCCATTCAAAAACTTAAAAGTACCTATGTTTATTACCTAGGTATGTCATCTGCGAATATCTGTGGACTGTCAGCACCGGCTTCATGACATTACTGATTACTGGTGGTAGAGCTCCTAGGCACTACCGAATTACCTAATATTCTTGCCGCTAAATTTTAGTGTTCAGCACTATCGTGTTCCGGTCAGGTGGTAATGTACTCTCTCGCGGGCGTAGGCACCACCGCATTACCTAATATACTTGCCGTTAAATGGTAGTGTTCAGCACTATCGTGTTCCGGTCAGGTGGTAATGTACGGCCCTGTAATTTCCGGCACAGAGGCGTAACACCTTAGGCCTCAGGAGTGGTAACGCATCTGCACTTTGACCTTGGTCTTTGTATGGGTGTCTGTCTATAGGCTGCAGTCATCACTTAACATCAATGTGAACTGCATGCTTGTTTGCCACTTTCATTACATAAAAAAAAACACTGTCGTTGCTGAAATTCTTTCGTCTGCCTCATGCTTAACTTGTTTACCGCAATTTTATTAATAGGTATTACCTATATGATATTTAGTTGACATAGGTACCTATTCTATTACTCCTGTTAAAAGTACTAAAACGAAATTATTTGCACTTGTGCCTACCTACAATGAAAAGAGACTTGTGCACACCATGGGTCATGTCCCATGGAAAGACAAATTGCCTGAGCCCATGGGCTCAACATGTAGTCTACAGGTTCAACATGAAAATGTAGAGTTGATTTAAATTATGTTGGACGGTGGATCCATATCCTGACAAAAATCCGAAGTATAGCCTAAATATCGCCCGCTTACGAGAAATTGAATGAGTAATAAAATAAGTAATACTTATATGATTCCTCGTGCAGGTAAGTAGGTATTACTTACCTGTTTGCCACCTGAATAGACAAGCGAAGTTGAAATGAGTAGAGACGAATAAATGTATTATATCCCTTATCGAGCAACAAAATAAAAGATTTAAGTACTCACAGCCTTCATAGGTAGGTTCGGATGCCTAAAGTTATTTACTAAATAAGAATTTGTCACACCCGTATTCAAGGATTTTAGTATGAATACGTATTGGTTGAACACAGCACAATGTGACAATGACAACAGGAAGGCAGTGATGCACAAAATTTCTGGAGATACAGTAATTTAAAGTTTGAATTTATTTCGGTTTAACCTTGAATTTTGTGAGTTAGACTCGTAGACTAGTATAGTTATCTGTGGTTAGACCGTTTGCTACCAATTGAATTCATAAAATGTATAGTAACGTAAAAAAAAACGTTACTTCACGCCTGTAATCCCCGAAGGGGTAGGCAGAGGTAAATGCGTGCATTCAAGCATACATGCAAACACCCGCGACTCGCCGGTTACGTTTTGGCCCATGTGACAGGTGGCGAACCTGTTGCCATCTCCGGGCACATTACCAAACTCCGAGATACTAGGAAACTTTCCAGAAAATGGAAAAATCCCAATAGAACCAGAGATAAAGGATTTTAAACCGTTATCTCTGATAGTCCCCGACCCGGGAATCGAACCCAGGACCCCCAGCGTAGTAGTAGTGGCCTGCTTCCACTACGCTACTGAGGCAGTTAAAAAAATAAAATGTATCATACTACTTAAGAAGTTATTAACTAGACTGTTATTTTTGAATTACCAGTATTGAAGGAATATAGGTACTTAGGTACGTTTAGTTCTGGCATATACAGTGGCGTAGCTAACATGGATGGCGGGGCGGATGAGCAAAAAAATATTCTTATGTATCATATATCTCCACCTGTGTACCCCCATTATTAACAAAAACTCTGTCTCTGTTGCCGACGTGATGCCTTATTATCTAAACTAATATTATAAAGAGGTAATATTTTTTTGTTTGTTTGTTTGTAATGAATAGGCTCAATAACTACTGGACCGATTTTAAAAATTCTTTCATTATTCGAAAGCTACATCTATTATCCACGGGTAACATAGGCTATATTTTATTTTGGAAAAATAGGGTTCCGTAAGATATTTGGGTTTTTCAGACACAAGGTGTAAAAAATCAACCAGAAAAGTTACTTATTTTGCGTACGCTGCCTAAACTATAAAAGATATCGAGGAATATCTTTTATAGTTTATTTCACTATTCGAAAGCTACATTATCCACGGGTAACATAGGCTATATTTTATTTTTGAAAAAATAGGGTTCCGTAAGATATTTGGGTTTTTCAGACACAAGAGAGTTTGGCTGGGAGGTGTTAATGCATCCGCCGTATAGTTCTAACCTTGCACCTTCAGATTTCCACCTGTTTCGGTCCCTTCAGAATTCTTTATGTAATGTTAGGTTAACATCACGAGAGGACTGCCAAATCCACTTGTCGCGGTATTTTGATGAGATGTCCCAAAATTTTTATAGCAATGGGATCATGTCCCTACCTACAAGATGGCAAAAGGTTATCGAACAAAATGGAACATACATACTTTAGTTAAATTTAAATAAACTATATTAAAAAATGTTTTGAATTATCTTAAAAATGCGAAGAAACTGTTTCCCCAATCTAATATGTATAATCATCACGCTAAGACGAATAGGAGAGGGTAGGCAACATTGCACCGCGCGAAGCCGGGGCGGGCCGCTAGTTTATTATAAATGCGAAAGTGAGTAGGTACATAGCGCTCCCACCCAAATTTTTCTTTCCATTTTTGAGGATTGTTTCCCTAGAGATGACCACTGTAGAGGATGTTAACCTAAAACGCTTAGCAACCGGTAAGGACTTACTTTCCATCTATTGTCATTACTATCAGGCTTCAATGTAGGTACTCTGTTGCCTTGGGGTATCATCTAGCTCTTACTCCGTAGTAAGCTCAATAACTTTTATGTTTCAATACAGCCTGACTAGGCAGTCGCTAAAGAACGGTAGGTAGGTTATAGTTATTCAGTGCTACCATTTTCTGGTAAGAATTAAGTAGGTACTTACTTAATGTAACGTAGGTTGTACAAGATGTACAGAGACAGGTAAAGCATCTTACGCTTCCTAAATAACAAAGCGTTTTCATTGAATATTGGATTTTATTGTATCAATTTGCTACAATGCTACCGTGGAACTGTTTTCCGTTTGTAATTTTCAACGCAGAAAATTAAATTCAAAATATACCTAAAAGTCGCTGGTGTGAAACGTACGCCAACTCTAAGTACCTAGGACAGGTGTGCCTAGGTATTATGCCAATAATCACCATTAGCCTATTGTACTGTGTTAAGTTCTCTTTTATGTATTTCTTTTAATGTTATGTCTGGTGTACAATAAAGTGTATTGTTGTTGTTGTTGCTGTAATTATTATTATAGAGTAGGTACAGGTACACGCACTTTCTACGTAACATGAATACAATAGGTAGTGCTTAGGCACTCAGCTGAAATATTTTATTGTAAGTACCTATTAGATAATAATCCATAACATAATTTACATTCTATTCCTTTGTCAGCACTATATGTTACATCTTTGGATTGTAACGTAAATCGCACATGCGTCGCGAATATTTATATTTTATGAATAAATTAAACACAAATCAAACATTGCCTAGAACAATGTCGTCATCATTCTTTGTTCGTTTCGTAGTACACCATATTGGCAACAACGCTTTGTCTAATAAAGTGTATCTGTCCACAGACTACTCAATAAGTATGTTAGGCACATCACATTATAAATTGTAACAGCAAAAATGGTTAATTAAAAAAAATCAGCTGTCGCATGATTGTGGCTGCAAAAACACCTACTTGTTTACAATAAATGAATAAACGATCGTTCTCTAGATTAGCGTTCTTCGCCTAATTACCTACCATGACATTTTTCAGAGGTAGGTGTAATCAACTAATCAACACATATCTCTGAAAAACCTTATTTGGTTTTGGTGGTTTGTTTAATGCCGAGTCCACACCGCAGCGACTTTAGTAAACGACGGAAATAATAATATATCCCCGTCGCTTACTATTACCAATATTAGGTACTATTAAAGATAGGTATGAAAACTGACTGGCGCTCGCTCGATCAATGCCAGACATGCCAGTGACTCTCAAAGAGAAGTGACTAGATCACCTTTGTCACTATCGCGACCTCGAGAGTTCTAGGGCTCTCAATGTTGAAGTTATCAAAGGATTAAAACAATAAACATTAACAATAAACAAGGCCATTACTCCCCAGCTAATAAAAATTGGTAGGTACCTACGTAATATAGAACATGTCAAATTCTAATCTACTTAGCCGGGGTCGTACCCTGTATTTACTGTTGTATTTGTTATAGTTATTGTAACATTTCACATCCTTCTCTAACTTAAAATCTTTTAAGTTATAAAAGTTTGCTCAAAGTAAAGTCGTAGTGCGGTTTGTGAATCGCACACTAAGGGCGAGATTCACAGCCCGCACTACGCATTTACATTGAGCAAAGTACGCTTAGAACTGTCAGTACAGTATGAGATTTGACAGTTCGAAGCTTAGGGTGAGATTCACAGACCGCACTACGACTTTACTTTGAGCAAAGTATGCTTAGAACTGTCAGAAATGTACGGGTTTTGAAAGTTCGAAGCGTACTTTGCTCCAAAGTAAAATCGTAGTGCGCTCTGTGAATCTCACCATTACTTTGCTTGAAAGTAAAGTCGTAGTGCGGTCTGTGAATCTCGCTCTAAGGGCGAGATTCGCTCCTAGTAATGTTAAATTAATTTAACGTTACTAGGCGTAGCTCGCACTTGCTACGTTTAAATAAGTAGGCGTAGGTCGAGTCGCAGTGCATCCAATCTACTTTCCGTCGCATTTTATGTAGGTGTCATTTGTTTTTTAGATATTATCGTCACGTCTCGACGCATTCTACCTTATCATGGATGTGATATAATTATAGTTTGAAAAAAAAACCAAATAAACTAATACTGTTGATATGTGTAAAATTTTATTTGTCTCATTTTATTTTTTATAAATTTAACCTATAGTGCATAGGAATCAATAATCAATCTTAACATAAACAAACAAAGACTAGCTGCACAAGACACCGAAATTACGAAACTTGTCAGAACACACAGCAGAAACAACATACGATCACATCACAATTTAAAAATAAAATATAGCATCATAATTCTTTAGAGTCTTCAGGCAAGCAGAGAAACATTTTGGAGCACATGATATTGAAGGAATCACAGGCGGACTGTATCCACTTAGGTTTTTGTTTGCCCACGGTGAATATGTAGACCGGGGCGCCTAGGAGTATGAAGGCGATGCCGATTCCGACTTCCTTGGGGTTGTTGATGCAGGAGAATACGACTAGGAATGTGCAGATGATCATGTAGACGATGGGTAGGAGGAGGTTGACGCGTATGGGGCGCGGGAGGCGCGGGTGCGAGTGGCGCATCCACAGCAGGCCGGTGATGGAGCACAGCGTGAACAGCGCCTCTACCGCCATCACGTACACTATCAGCGCCTCCACGTTGTTCGTTATCAGCATCACCAACGTCACCACGCACTGTAAGAAGATAATTGATGTTTCAACTTAAAATATAGTTAGATCCCCTTTTCCATTAGGGCAGATTCCAAGTGGTACATTCGAGGTATTGTGCCAGATGAATGAAGTATAATTCAGAGAAATATTATTCTCTATTGTATGCCGCGAGAGCACCTACGGCACCAGTGTTTGTTTCATGTCAATCGGTTTAGAAATAAAAAAGTTATGTCAATTTAAAGAATCGAAATCGAATATTTTTAAACTATTCTGCATTTATCTTCTATTTATTTTAGGGTTCCGTACCTAAAAGATAAAAACGGACCCTATTTCTAATCCTCCGTTGTCTGTCTGTCTGTCTGTCCGTCCGTCCGTCTGTCTGTCACCAGGCTGTATCTCACAAACAATGATAGCTAGAAAGCTAAGATTTTCACAAATTATGTATTTCTGTTACCGCTATAACGGGAAAATTAAATACTAAAAATAAGAAAATGAAAGTATTAAAGGATCCAAGGGGGCATACAATAAACGTTTTTTTTTTCGTATGTTTTCTGCTCGATATTAACAACGGTACATAGCAAGTAGACGCTTAAAATTTTCACAGAATATGAAGTTGTATATTACCTTCCTTAATAAATCCATACTGTCTATACTAAGATTATAAATGTGAAAGTGTGTTTGTTTGTCCGTCTTTTACGTCAAAACGGAGCAACGGATTGGTGTAATTTTCTATGTAGAGATACTTGAAAAGGTGCAGAGTGACATAGGCAACTTTTTGTCTTCTTATATTTCCCCTCCCCCTAAAATGGAAATTTAAATGGAACATTCCACAATTTGCAAGGTACAACGTTAAAGCTTGGTACGTGAACTCTTTGAGCCTTACAAACAATAGGTACATCTTTTTTTTTAGAAATCTGCCCCCAACCCCTTATAAAATGGAGTGAAAATTCTATTGGGACGTCCGCAGTGTTCAAGGTGGAAAGTCAAAAATTGGTATGCGGACTCTTTGTTATTAAAAAAACAGCATTTACTTAATTTTTTTTTGATATCTGCCTATCTCCCTAAAATAGCAGGTGGAGGTTTGTAGGAGCATGCCACAATTTTCAAGGCAGAAAATTAAAACTTGGTATACTGACTCTTTGAAATGTAACGTAACTTCACACCTGTAATCCCGAAGGGGTTGGCAGAAGTAAAGGCAATCATAATGCTTGCAAACACCGAGGTTACGTTTGGGCCCATGCGAGCCTGTTGACATCTCCGGGCACATTACCAAACTTCGCAGTACTGAGCAATTTCTAAAAAATTCCCAATATAACCAGAGATAAAGGACTGCCAACAATTGGTAGGCAGACTATTTGTCACTAAAAAAACAAGACTAAGTAATAAAAGTTTATACAGAATTTTCTCATTTTTAGACTATAAGAAAATAGTTAGGTATACTTAAAGGTTTTGGATAACAATTGGAACTTGATTGGGACATTTCCGCGGGATCGTAAAATTTGAATTATTTATAAAACGAAATCCACGTGGGCGAAGCCACGGGCAACAGCTAGTTTAAAATAAAAAAAATCCCATCTACAATAATTCTGTAGCCTAATGTTTTACCTGTGGGTTTACTAAGTAATTTAAGTATTATTAGGTTTAATTTTGTTCACACGGGGACTAACATTCCTAAGTACACTCCATAAACACCATCGTTATGCAACTGACGTCGTTTTTCACGGAGTAACAGTGGAACGGTCCTACGCCCTTGAACATATACATAAATAGATAAATAAAACATGTATGGCTTGTCTGTTTTAGTCGTATAACTTATGATAGAGTTCCAATATGCTCAAGTGTTCTCACGTGAAAAACGGCGTCAGTTGCATAATGGAGTGTACCTAGGAATGTAGTCCCCGTGTGAACAAAATTAAACATTAAAAACTTTGTTCTTATCAGTAAAAATAAATAAAATCGCTTTATTAAAATTTATATTAGTAATGTATTAGTAACTTCGTTATTATTTATACAAATTTTTTTACGTGCAATAGCTGCAAAATATTTGTTTGCCTTTAATTAATGTGCATATTATACACATTTTAGACGTTTTTTGCATTGATAAGATTTATATTATTGCGGTACTTATGAACGAAATCATAAAAATATAATTAAACTTCTTTCATCAAATATCTGCATAAAATGACAAAAGAAATATCATTTAGGCCATCTCCCAAATTAATGAACGTGTGCAACTCCATTATAAAACCTCTCACCCTAATCGATCAATCATATAATCTAACCTATCTGTTCCGGCGTAAGTATTAAAACCAAAAGAAAAATTGACCTTTTTAACAAAACAAAAATTTTACAGAAATATGTACCTACTTAATTAAATTTGAAATCAAATAACGCAACTAGAGAGCCCATTCTACGTCAGCACCATAAAAAATATAATCAACGTTATCAGCACACTATGGTGAAGTAAGTTACAGGCTTATCAGTTATCATGTGCGTATTATTTCACATTATTAAAGTGCCTTTACACAATATTAGAGCTCCTTACTATAAAGCTGGGGCATGAAAGAAAGAGCTAATTAAATGCGGGCTAGATGTAGTCGATTATAATCTCAATAAGAGCGTTCGTAATATCGATGAAAGAAAGACGTTTTCTGATGATATAATGACACAAGAAGATAAGTATGTTTAAACTTGTGGATCTGATACCATATTGCGGCGCGAGACTTGAAACATACATGGGGACACATTTTGCGAAACCAATACTTTCTAGAAACTAAATTTGTGAAAGCGGGGGGAGGAGAGGGCATCATCTTCTGCTCACAGATACTTGGTCATTAATTTTTCCGGTCTTGTTAGAAAGAACTGATCTAGCAAAAAGAGTAGAAAGCAGTCCGTTCAAACCAATATTTTGACACATCTACAGAGAAAGGAGCAAGGGTGAAACGGGTCAGCTACGACATGGTCTGACAAACTCTTTGTTAATGTAAATTTAAATCTATTTCATTTAGAATAATTACTTATTCCGTTCTGCTAAGCCATTTCTCACTCATGACCTAGTGGCACAAGGGCATAAGAAAAAATGAGAAAAGAGCTACAGACCTACTCACATTAACCAAATAGGTTGAGTATTGTCCGAAGCCGGGACGGGACGGGATCGGCGTATTAATAGGAAACTGGCCGCTTGTCCACATGACTACAAATTAACCATTGCTTAGGACATCAGACATGAGCGGATATAGATACCATCCAGTTTACTGACAAATGTGACATAAAAGTGTGATGTCGATTGCTGAGAGCATTAAGTATCACGCCGAATCAGGGCGATTCGGCGTTGACCTTTTGCCGTGGTAATATATACTATATTTGATTGATTTTAGATAAGCGGCGAGTTCCCTTACTGTATGCGGGGAGCGAAGAATGCAACGGAGATATTTTGCAATTGCTTACCATAAAAATGAGAGACGGTACGGGTGTGAGCCGTCGGACATCTATGAGGGATATCGCCAGAGGTAAGTGTCCATTTCTGGCACCAACGAAGAACAGCCTCGAAGAAGCGTATATGGCTCCGTTTAGAGATCCAAATGTGCATAATGCGACAAAGAGCGGCATGATCCAGGACATGAAATGAAGGACCTTCTCGCTGAAGGTGACGGCTACGGCTTCTGAAGCTATGATCTCGTCGTTGGTCAGCACCACGAAGTAGGCGATATTGGTCAGGGCATATACTAAAGTCACCACGGGCATCGATATGCAGATCGCTCGCTGCAGGTTTCTGAAAATGGAGTAAGAATAATTTTAGTTAATACTGTTCTTTTTCTCGAAGCTCGAGAATTTATGCATGATTTCATTAGTTACTAGTGGCGATTGAATAATTTTTGGTTGTCGGGAGGCTTGATGTAGAATTTAAATTTCACAAAATCTTATTACTTACAGATCTTATAGTTACACAAAATTTAGATAAGTCCAAGTCTATTCTATCTATTATATGTTCTTGTGTATTTTTTCTTCACGTAGTGTGTGATACCCGAGAAGGAAAATGTGGCAGTAGTTCACTTTCATCAGGCCAACATTAAAATTCGTCTCTTTTTCGTCTGTGTAGTCGTCATGAGCTCAGAAATTTGCTCAGCTCAGCTCAGAAGTATACGCAGTCAACTTTACTCAGTAGCATTTATGATGTGCGCGTTCTGTATCTACCTACGTAAGCAGAATTAGATCCCTGGGCTTTAATTAGGGTAATATTTTTTAACGTGTCTGAAAAATTTTTCTTTCATGGCTAAGTCTCTTCCTTTTTCAATTTAAACTAAGAAACAATTAATTATTACGGTAGTTGACAAGGTCTGTAAACACATTAGTATTTAATTATGATTTAAGGTTTAAGTAGGCACCATAAAATGTACTCACTTGTAAGGGTCCTTCAGTTCTTCAGTGACAAAATTGAGATAATTCCAGCCAGAATATGAGAAGAGACCGAAGTAAAACGCAATAGCGATTTGTCCCGGTTCCGTACTCGTGCTTTCCGTCATCGATGGCAGATTTTCTGTGTGGCCTGAGAATAAGTACCACAGACTAGCAAAGAACGGCACCAGCAGGGCAAGGATCTTGGCGATGGTGAAGGAATCCTGCACTCGAGTCACCCACTTCACATTGTAACAGTTGATGGCAGTGAGGAAACCTGGAATTATAATATTTGCAAATGTCAGACACAAAACTTTTACGTATCGAAAACTTGTGTCCGTGTGTCCATGAAACTTCACACGTCTTCTCCACAAGGACGCCTGGTATTGTGCAAGGTCTGGGTGGGGGCGGTAGATGGGCGCCCTAACGCCACATTCAGGACCTTGCCGTGCGAGTCTCACACGTCATCTGCGCCTGCGCTCCTAGACGGCGGGTGTCGATGATGCGTTTTTCCGCGAAAAAACGGTACCTTACATTATGCTCGTGTGAACACGCCCAGAGAAATTCATACGCCACATAACAGAATCCTGCAGCAGACCGAAACGGTATGTGGCTTTGTGAACGCCACCGAATCACCGAGATCCTTCCAAACGACTGCACCAAATTGCATATATTAATATTTAATATTTTAAATATAATAGCTAATATGTAAAAATCCCTGACGGCGTTAGAAGTTTGCTTTCGAAGAGACCAGTTGTTTGAATATATTCTATAAATGTTGGCAACAACATAATTTTGTGCTTATTTGAGGCAGAAGAAAAATACATATCGGTCTGAAAATTGTAAATCAAGAGGCCATTCCTATTAAAATCAAACTTGCTATGTTCATCCGATTATTCCATAGATATCACTTTACTTAGGGGATTGTTAGCGGTTTATGCGATTTCGTACAATCGATAGCGATGAGTGTTTTATATTTGTTTATCATTAGGAGAACCAAAAACAGTTTGTTCGGCGATTTCAATATAAACATTATTATTTTTGTCGATTATTATGAAAGTTGGTCGGTATCTTTTTCTGTCCATTAAGTAGGTAGTACTAAGGGACAAAAAAGAGCAATGCCAGTTCAGCTTCAAAAGTGTACGCTTTCGGCTAAATTGAATAATTGATGCAGATTGATTGATGATGATACAATAATAAATATAGCTAATATTTAAGATATGCTTGTAGTTTCCTCGAACAAAACAGCGAAGCATCATTTAATAAACTATGTATTACATTATCGAATCAAAATATGATGATTCCATAAAGTGTGAGGACTTAAAAAATAGTAGATACGTGTCACATATCAATCTGAACTGGGTCAATGTGTCGGATCCAACTATTGTTCGGGATAAAAGCCGTAACTCGGAAGTCAATTTTACATTGAAGGAAAGGATGTGACGGACAGAGGACCGAGGTCCGATGTGTTGGCGATACGTAATACAATCAACGTGATTAAGTGTCCTTACGTTACACGTATGAGCGGCAAGATAATTCCGCGCAAGAGTATGTGTCAGTGCGATGCGGGAGGAAGCCCTCGTTATCCTGTCAGGCACAATCAGTGGCGCGGCTACCGCGGCCGCCAGATAAATAAAGACGCGACCACACTACTATGGACCTTGCCACGATTAGCTTCTAGCCGTTCTTTTTATTAGTCCAGATAGAAGTGGGGTTAGACGCGGTCCTAGATAAAGATTTTTAGGGAGGTTATGACCTATATAGGTGAGATTAGCATATTTTTTTTGGATGTATGTCTTTATTTTAGATTCGCTGGCGTATTCTGTAATTCGATGGCCATCGATTTGTAAGTCGTTTTGCGGTACATTGCTGTTTTCCTAAATTTATCGTAATTATCACGTTACGTTAAAGCAGCAATGTACTACCGTAACTATAATACACCTGGTTATGGGGAGAGAGTCATGGCCCTACAACTGCTCCCTCCCTAGGTCTACAACCGGGTGGAATGCTTAGGGAGATGCCAGGAAATTTTACTGCTTAACCCTATTTCTTATTAAATATTCGAGGACTCCGGGAACTATCCCATGTTCCAATTAACCTCTATGGTCCTGAGGAGTTCACATATTAAGTTATGACAATCTAAAGTCATTACCAGTACACCTCTCTCGATCACAGGAAGTCCATTTGACAGATTCGGAATATCACCATCCTTAACATCCTAAATGTTGAACTCGTAGACAATCAGCTCGCTACTGTTGAGGACGGTCTGAACCGTCTTAATATGGGTGTATGGTCCATTTTATTGGAGCGGCCACCAATTGAACCTTTAATTGTTTTTTTTTTTGTGGGTTTGTGAGTATTAAAATATTATTTATAACTATGGATCTGATTAGATAGTCTTAAAAGAAATGTACAAAGGAGATGTTGCGAGCTCGGCTCTGGATAGTACATGTCCTCAAAAAATGGGTAAATTAAAGAAGAATCCGAAAAAAATACAATTAATTTATTCCATAATATATTTTAGAGTTACAACCACATTTAATTCAAACGATTTTATCATTTTCAACCATGTTCAACATGGCGGCGATACAGCCGACGCTTGGGATCAATCGATTTCGATAGTATTTAGAAAATATTACTTTTTTCTCCAAGTACTATAGAATCAAAAAAACAATTAAAAAAATGAAAATGTCAAAACGACATCGCCCGCAATATTCGCCATGTTGGTTTTGTGTTGCAATTCTAACTGTAAATAATGTTTTGTAACTGCAAACAAAGCTAAATAAGTGAAAATATGCAGTAAAAAACGTTTTTATATTGATTTTGCCTGGTTAATGATATTGTGTACATGGCCGGAGGTCCATACATTTTTGCAACATCTCCTTTAAGTAAAAAAGGAGAAGTTAATATTTCGTCAAATCATGTTATTTAACGTACATATTGTTAAATTTTAATATGTTGTAGGTATAACCATATAACCAGATATAAGAATAATATATAGGTACCAGATAAGTATTGGAATATAGGTATTAATACACAGATGTAGAAAACGGGAAGTTATCTTATTTTCATGATTACAACCAGAATTGTAAGAAAAATGTATTAATTGTTTTATATACCTATTATTATATCGTATTTAGATATGTATATGTCGTGGCTCTATCGTAAAATTGGTCACATCATAGGTATGTTTGATCATTTCATGATATGATCGCAGTTCATGAGGTGGTCAAACAAAATTTGATCCGATCGTTTAATCGTAGGTATAATTATGTATGTTTAATGATGTAGACAACCACGTCTGGACATATAACAAATAAGGTCTACCTATATTTTTTCCAAATAAATTGTTATCCAAATACAACATACATTTTATGAAAATTGTTTCTACTTTGCTTCGGCTTACTCCTTCAGAGAATACAGCCCTGAAATTACATTACGTTTAGTGGGAATTACCTAAGTCCACGACGTTTTATCAAAGAGCTTCTCTGTGTTCAGTCTGTGTAGGTGACTGCCAACTTACGAGTTACAAAACCACAATGAATATTTCGATATGTCAATGGACGGCAAATGGACGACCAAAGTCATGGCTTGGCAGCCCCTCTTATAGCTATTAGTGTAGTAAACAACCGACGCTATCTGTCCCTATATGGTGACTGCTCGGTTCCTGGTTGAATGTTATCATGATATTATTTATACGATGACAACTCGTCCTTGCATTTTGTTAAGGGGTCAAGCGTAAATTGTTGAATTTTCCGTCAGATTTGACATTATTGCAGACTCAAGAACATATTTTGTTTCAATTGAATACGTCAACTCAAAATCTCATAACAAACATCAAATTATGATAATTAACTAACGTGGGTAACAATGCCATGGCTTGGGTACAGTGTGGATGTGGTCCATGGTTCTGAAATTACCATTTAAATCTTTTAGAAAGCGGCATGTTAAATTAGGCTAAGGCTTAGGCTAAGGCTAGCTAAATAATTCTGCAACACACTATCCCCTTTATTCATAAACGTACATTAGATACGTTTTAGCTACATAATGCTTTGTCTTTGTCAGTTGTATTGTAAAATGTGCAGGATAGAAAAAGACAAAGGAGAGATTAGCATTTTAGCAACACTTTACCTAAAATACGTCTATACTTGAACCCCCTTAGGTTCAAGTATAGATTCATCGAAAGTTGTAAACATGTAACCCTTTATAGTTCAGCCCATGTTTTGTAGTGTATATCTATGTGACAAATCATACCCGAGCATAAGCATGTAAATGATGTGTGACAAAAGTGATACGGAATAGACGGCTCTGGTAAGGACAAAGATGTTTGGTCCTCTACGCAGGCGTGGATCCAGCTGCTAAAGATTATACATACTTAGTGAGAACCGTCACTCGAAAACTCAAAAATCTGGTAAGTAGGTACTTGCTACTCGTTTTATGCCTGTCACATAACCTTACAAGTTTATGGAGATAATGGTTGTATAATTTTGTGGAAAACCCATGGACACACAGTTGGGAGGCCCTTGAAATCAAACGAGTGGTCTGGAATGTAATTTTATGAATTCCTACTGACCTACAAAAACTTATCATCAATGTGAACTGCATGAATATTTGCCACCACCATAACATTAAAACGAAGTATAACTTTAAAATGGGTCTGAGAATAGGTCCTTAGCAATTTTTTTGTAGTCCTAGTCTCCTAAGAAGATGGTCCTTAGGTACATCGTACTAACTACTTACTCACAATGTTTACCCCGAAAACTAGTAATTTTAAAGACATCTACACGATAGAGGAAGTAGGGAAAAATCTTCTAATACTACTAGTAAAAATAGTTTGTACCTTCCTACTATGGATCGTAATGCTAACTTAACACTACCGAAAATAAGACAAGCTTCAACTTTAATTCTTCTTCTTCTCGTGTCAATGGCCAATTTTATTACTTTATGTGTTATATTGATCCTGATAAAAAACATGACAACGCAATAGCCGAGTCCGTTGCCTTCATCAAGTCTTTGCTTGTGCAGCTATTAGGGCACAATGGGCAGGAAAGAAGATGCGTCATGTCTTGTATCGGAGCACCGCAGTCACATTCAGGTCTAGAAGAAAAGCCCCATTTGGACATATTGGATCTGCAGCGGCCCACTCCGGAACGTAACCGATTTAGCGTACGCCAAATAGGCCACTGCAGCTCAGAACCTGGCGGAATATTTTCCGAGGGCGATATGAAATCGGAAGGGACTGGATATTTTTGGTTCCAAAGTCGCTTCTTCACCTCATTTGGAAAACCTACAATTGGTTTAGTGCAGCCTAAGAAACTTTTGCGACTTTTCAAACGCGCTTGCGCTTTAACGCAGCCAAACAATGGGTGACGATTATCGCTCTCCTGATGGTGTTTCTCAATCTCGCAGGCTACCTGTCGGCGAATTTCTGGCGGAGCAACACCGGCTAGGGGATAGAGTTTATCTAGCGGTGTTGGTTTTAAGCATCCGGTCATAATTCTGCAGGTTTCATTCAATGCGACATTTACCTCTCCAGCATGGGCCGAGCGATGCCACACTGGACATGCATATTCACCTGTAGAGAAGCAAAGGGCAAGGCCTGACGATCTTAGTACATTCGGGGATGCTCCCCAAGATGTCGAGATAAGACGCTTTAAAAGATTGTTTCGCGCTCTCACTTTCTTTTTTATACCGTGACAGTGTGGTTTAAAGGTCAGCGATCTGTCTAGTGTGACCCCCAAATAGCGCGGTTTACTGCAGTGCTCGATCTTAACTCCTCGCCATGACAATTTAAGAACCCGATTAGCTTCACGGTTGCGCAGGTGGTACACACATGTCTGGGTTTTAGCTGGATTCGGCCTTAGGGCATTCTCATCATAATACACATCGAGTGCCTCCAGCGCAACCGTCAAGTTTTTTTCAGCCTCCTCAAAACTAGTTGTCTGAGCAGCTAGCGCAAGATCATCAGCATAGAGGAAGTGTCGCGTATTGGGTATAATGGGCTGGTCATTTGTGTAGATATTAAAAAGCGCTGGAGCGAGGACACTTCCTTGCGGGAGACCATTCTTCTGACATCTCCATCGACTTTTGGTGTGATTTAAGTGCACTCGGAATCTTCTATTGTTCAAGACTTCACGGAGGATGCCGACTAAACCTAGGTCCTTAGTTAGCTGATGGACTTTGACAAGTAGACGTTTAATATTGACTGTGTCATAGGCCGCGGACAAATCAACAAAAACGACACCGGTAATTTTTCTCTCTTCAAAACCATCCTCAATATACTGAGTGAGACTTAAAGTTTGGTTGGTGCATGATTTACCAGGACGGAAGCCAGCCTGTTGAGGGATAATATTAGGTTCCAGAACTGTTGTGAGACGATTGAGGAGAAGTCTTTCGAAGAGTTTGTATGTGTGACAAAGAAGTGAAATGGGGCGGTAACTTTTTGGATCCTTAGGGCATTTACCGGGTTTTAATATGGCCATGACTTCCGACTTTCTCCATTGTTTTGGGAATTTAAGCGATTCTAGGCAGTTATTAAAAAGAGCCAAAAGCCAAGAAACCGCCACAGGGCCAAAATGCTTAAGTTGGTCCGTCGTAAGGTCATCTATGCCCGCTGCCTTACCTTTCTTCAAATCCATAATGCCCTTTTGAATTTCTGGCAGAGTGAAACTTCTACTTATCAGGTCAGAATTCTCATGGTTTGAAGAGCATTTTACTGGCTTTTTTAGGCGATGGGGAGGCTTTCCGTTTTGTAATAGTTGATATGCTACTTGGTTGGCAGTTACTGGGCCTGGACTGGTTGCAATGGGAGGGTCGTCAGTGAGTTTTCTAATGGTGCTCCACGCCTTTTTGCTATTGTGCGTCAAATCAACGCTGGCCACGAGATCCATCCATGTCTCAAGACGACTTTCACCTATTTTCTTCATTAGATCCTCGCCAAGCGCCAGTGTATTAGTTGAAAAGGGGTCTTTTTCGTATTCAGTTTCGTAGGCTGACAGGAGGTTGGAACAGTTTTCATTTAGTCCTGGGATATATGTTGTACGGCAGCCACGAGGTATTGTCCGACGTGATATCAGTTGGATGGTTTTAACAAACTGGTCGTAATTTTCATGGACAGGTTCTAGATTTAGTAAACACGAATCAACTCCTTTCGAAAAGCTCTCCCAATCAGCTTTTTTAAAATTAAACCTGCGTCGGAACGGAATAATCGTTGGTTTCACGGCCGCATAGACTCTGCAGCTAATTGGTCTATGTTGACTCCGAGGAATGGGTCGTTCGATACTTTTTTTACTCAATGCACTGATGTTTTCACTGACAAAAAGCAGGTCAGGGTTATAACCACGATTCCATCTTGCACTGTTAAAGTATGCGGGCAATTTGGCATCATGTATAAGAACCAGTCGATTCGCGTCCGCCCACTCCTCAACCGCATCCCCATCAGAATTCGTGGTGTTATAGCCCCATATAGTGTTATGGCTATTGAAGTCTCCTACTACTATTTTTACTGGTTGATCGTTAAAGTTTTGTGGCGGAGTGAATTCAAAAGGTTGATTTGGTGGTTTATATACTGAGGTTATTGTGCAGTTGCCGATGTTAATAGTGAGAACTTCAATAAAGTAGATAAAGACTGAAGTACTTGAGTTCTCCAAAACTACGATTTTGCTTAGTTCTTAAACTAGTCTGGGAATATCAGTTGCTTACATAAACGATGGACTAGCGGCAGCTGCTGCGCAAAGTAAGGGGAGCCTTGTAATTACTATTGTCTTGTTTAGCAAGGGGAAACAGCTTATTGGTTATGAATTTTTAGTAAAGGTAAGTTTATAATTCTTTTAAGTATTTGTATATAAAATATTAGAAGGGGTCTCACCGGGTTAGATTTAGACAATACTTCATAAAAAGTCATAATTTCAGGTCTGTATTATATCAAAGTTACTGCTAGTTTTCCGCGTTGAAAGCAGAATTCTGAGTTAGGTTTCTCAGTTCTAGCTAGATATAGTGATTGGGGACGTCGAGTGATGTTTTTTTTTTTTTTTTTTTTTTTTTTTTTTCTCGTCTTCCTCTAACATAATTAGAGACATTGCTTACTATTTTATTTAATATCTATTTGTAGTTTTACTGTCTGGTTCCTAATGAAAGGCATTCCTCTTTTTGTTAACTGTTTTATTTTGTACAGACGACTATCATATTTTTGTTATTTAATTATATATTTTCTAGACTTTCTACAATTAATTTCATTTTAACTGTTTATCCTATTCTAAATACTTAGCGAACTATGACGTGCCACACTTATTTCCTTATGATGTTTTATTTATATTTATTCCTATGCTGTCTTATTTTTGCTTATTAACTATTTTATTATCTATGTAGTCTACTAATTATACTACTAATTTAAGAAACTTAATTTACTAATGCTTATATTGTATACTTTATGCTTAACTATGCTATTGGTATATAATCTATACTATATATAATAGCATATGCTTATATATCTGTTTTATTTCTATTAACTACCTTATTACTAACTTTTAAACAATATTTTATGAACACATTTTGATAATTTTTACTTTTTATTAGTGTAGACAAATGATTTTCCGTTATTTTATCTTCTATTTTTGTTTCCAGGTCGTGCCTGTCGCTGCCAAACACCGGACAGTCCAGGAGAACATGCGGAACTGATTCGACGACTCCCGGCTCGCAGATACATGACGGGCTCTCCTTACACTTGAAGCGATTTAGGTATTCAGAGAACCCGCCATGTCCTGTTAGTATCTGTGTTAATACGCCCGTTGGTTTTAGTTGTCTCACCAACCTGTACGCACATCTGGCATCGGGAAGGAACAGCTTTGTAACTGAGGCCGTTTCCCCGGACCGGTATCTATGGTTCCATTCGTCAAGCGACTCTTCACGTATTAGTCGCTTGGCGAATGATGCCGGACACCGGTCGTAATCCGGTTTTTTCTTTCTGTTCTGAGCAGCTTCCTTAGCCAGTTGATCTGCACGCTCGTTACCGAGGAGCCCCGCGTGAGCCTTGACCCAGAACAAGGAAACAACTTTGCCCTGAGTCAAGGCTGCCTTTAGGTTACTCCTTGTTTGCTCTGCAAGAGGGTGAAGTGAGCTTTGGTTAGTGACTGTCTCCAATGCGGCCCGCGAGTCACTGTAAATTCCAAAGCTCACCTCTTTACTCTTCAGGACTTCGCTCGTTGCTCTGCATATGGCCAGTAATTCGGCCTGGTAGACCGTGCAGTACGATGAGAGGCAAAGTTTGACGGCTTTGGTTTCAGCTGCACTGTTCCATAGTGACAGTGCTGCTCCGACCCTGCCGTCAATTTTGCTCCCATCGGTGAAGATCCGTACTGCCTGCGTACTGTGTGAATCGACGAGTTGTTGGTCTACCAGTTTCACAAATCCTAAATCCATATGCAGCGCAGGGTGAGGAGCTTCTGCAAATCTCACCGCACGCTCAGGTTCCCTGTCTCCTATCACTGACCGGAACGACCCTCTCCTTACCTCATACAGGGCAGCTGCCTCCTGTATTCTAAGGTCGAGAGGTAGTATCCCGGCCAGTATCAACGCTGCATTTAAGGAGACCGTGCGGTATGATTTGCAGAGCTTTTGAGCGAAGCCTCGCTGGACTGAATTCAAGAGCCTTCCAATGCCGATCTTCTTAGTAGCTGGTGCCCAGGCGCTAGCGGCGTAAGTGATGATGGGCTCCACCGCAGCTGTGTAAATGATACGTATAATGTCTGGGTGGAGACCCCAACTTGCCTTTGCGGCCTTGGAAAGCTGCTTGTAAACGTCCAGCGCCCTCTTGCAGATGTTTTCGACGTGGCCATTGAATGACAATCTGTCGTCTATTGTCAGACCTAAAATCTTTATTTTACGAGACATGCCAATGTCGACCCCGCCCATCCTCAGCAGTGGGGCGTCGTATTTCAGTTTCTTCGTGATGACCATTGCGCAGGTTTTATGCGGTGCGAATGTTAGTTTGTTTCTGACACCCCACTGCCGAACACGCGCGAGGGCGGCATTGGCCTGTCTTTGTACCTCTAAACCGGTGTTTCCGTCAAAGACAAGCACGACGTCGTCTGCAAAGGCTTGGCAGTAGACGTCGTCACGCTCCAATTCTTTGAGCAGAGGATCTAGGAGGAGGTTCCATAGGATAGGGCCACCAATGGATCCCTGGACGCAGCCTTTATTGGTGCCTTTGGAATGTTCCACCCCGGAGTATCTGACTGTGACGGTTCTGCAGTCGAGGTAGCTGTCGAGTAACCTCCTGATGTTGACCGGACACCTTTCCTCAGCCAGTCTGACCTTTATGGCCGGCCACCATGCGTTATCGAAGGCTCCCTCTATATCCAATGATACCAAGGTAATTAGCTTTTTTGCTTCCAGCTTCTTGCGAATATGGTTTATCATTGTATAGAGGGAGTCCTCGGTGCTTCTTTGTGGCATAAAGCCAAACTGGCGAGTACTCATCTTCGGTATTAGGTGCCACTTCAACCTAGCTACCACCATCTTCTCTAGGACCTTTCCCAAGACCGGAAGTAGGCCAATCGGCCTATAGGCTTTGGGACTTGTGTAGTCGTCCTTACCCGGCTTTCTAAGCGCCACGACAATGGCCCTTTTCCAAATAGTTGGAAAGTGGCCCATTTCAAGGCACTTATTCGCTAGGGCAAGGAACGACTGTGGGTCCTGGAAGATGGCTTGACTGCAGATGTCCGACGTGAGGCCGTCTGCGTTGCCGTCGAGTGATGTTTGGATTTATCTCCTCGAGCGCGATATATTAACCCGCCAGTTCACGAGAAAAATATGACAATTGATTTCATATTGTTCGTGGCCGACAGCGGCTCAAGTACTGATATGAGGGATACTTTGCAAACTGTTGAGTATCACCGCATTCACCGCCAAACCTAAGATCTGTATAAAGATATCACAGCGCCCGTATGGCAGCCGTATACAATTTGAATGCTGGATTCGATAGTCAGAATAAAATTCATGAAACTTAATATTCCGCTAACAGGACAATATTTTATCCTTGTTTATGATATTATTACACATTTATTGTGGACCATTAATTGCTAGTTATTGCGTAATCGAATTAAATACATACCTACTACGATAAGAGCTTGCGGTTTAAAATTAAAATTTAAAATAACTGCCAGTTGTTGTTAAAATTCTCGTGACTGTTCTGGGAAGCGGCACGTCGGGAAGGCACAAAATAAATCATCCAAATGCAATATTTCAAGTTGAACCGGTCCTCTGCATGGGGTAATGCATAATAATTGACGTGACCAATATTGTTACTCCAAACGGGACATTTTATAATTTCTGATAAAGGTACCGGGGAGAGGGGGAGGCTACTTACGTCCAGCTTTACATAATACAGGGTTCTATTGTCATACCGTGGATGAGATGGAAATTATAATTGAAAGTAAACTTACTGTGATGTGACCAACTCTGTGATAGGTACACTAATTAAGCGCGAACGATTGACGATATCGAAGTCCTCTCACTCTCTATTTCTTATAGATTCGCTGATTTTATCTAAAACAGGACAAATGCGCATCTCAAAGTCCTTCTCGTTCTGTATCTGTGACACAGGGATGGCAAAACGGGACTGTCCAGTTAAAACTGGAACGTATGGTCAGGTTACGCATAACTTGCTTATGGTAAAAAACTGGTAAGGACTGTCTGTAATTTACAAATCCAAAAAATACTTTATGCACGTAACATCACTGAGTAATTTCAATATCTTCCGAAGACATACGGGATCCAATTTCTGGGAATATAAGCCCGGTGTAAGAATATTTATTTCTAAAATGATATTAAATTTATGACCCACACGAAATCGAAAATATGGGTTTTGGAATTGCTTTTGTTAGATAAAAATAAACTCAAAATACTATATCAAATTAACAAGAAGCGATATGAAATGTAAACAAAGTCAGTGCTTGGTTGTTTCCAACGAAGCAGCTATTATCAAATAAATTATTTAAAATATTGATTAAGTACTTAAGTATCTCCTCTAGTCATCAAACGTAGGTTAGGCATTTTATTCTAACGAGGATCTTATAATCAGTACCTAAGAGTCTAAAAGCTCCAATGTTTTAGCTATATTAAGGTACCTACTGCTAATCTTCAGCTTCTGCATTCTATTGCCCGGCGAAAAAGGCATAGGTAATTATTGTGTTATCATTGTGTCATTCAAAATTATTAGTAGCAGTCTACGAATAAATAGTAGCAGTCTTCAAATAAATAGTAGCAGTCTACGAATAAATAGTAGCAGTCTACGAATAAATAGTAGCAGTCTACGAGTAAATAGTAGCAGTCTACGAATATATAGGAGCAGTCTACGAATAAATAGTAGCAGTCTACGAGTAAATAGAAGTAGTCTACGAATAAATAGGAGCAGTCTACGAATAAATAATTGGGAGTAAGTGTAATCTGTAATGAAAAGTGTCCCCAATTTTTTTTAAGGAATGCTATGTTTGACCGTAGGTAGATATGTTTATTTCATGTAGACATGTTCACCGATTACCTACTCAAAGTTCTCGTGTCATGCGAAATGGTTTATTTTCAAGTTGATTCCATTGTCACCAAGTTGGCATCTTATGATGGAGGAACGAAAACCCTAAAAAAGTACCTATATGGAACTAAGTTTTTTTTTCATCCGCGTGTACTTTTAATCATTACAAATTGTTGTCCATATGTTATTCCCATGTATAACCTGTATTACTGCAGTTTTTTTTTATTTAAAGTTGTATTCATTAGACATCTTAACTCTGTGGTGCAATTTTTATACCTAGTACTGTGCTGGGAAGGAGAGTTACCTACATTCTTCCCAAATAGGTATTTACTATTCGTAGATTCGCCAAGCACTTTATCCAATTAATAAATCCCTTAGACCCTAAGCCGTCAATTATAACAAAGAATGGATTGCAGTACTTACACGTCACAATAGCGGCTATTAGGCTGACAGCATCGCCAGGCGGCTCGCACGCTGGCCACAGAGGTGTGAGGATATTCTTGGCGAATGTCAGCGCTGTAATAGCATTCCCCGTGGGCACCAGAATGAACAGCGACACCCACAGATACAGGAACCCTGGGAGGTCGCCGAACGCTTCACGGATGTACGCGTAGTCACCCCCGGACTTGGGTATCATTGTGCCTGAAATGTGTCATAGTTTTAATTCCCTCGCCTTATGAGATTGAAAATTAAATTTTAAATTTATTTATTTGATAGATCATATTATTACGTTTTACATTAAACCGTGGCTAGAACCTCCTTTTAAGTATACCTACAATACCTGTATTGGGAGATAACTGTTGTCATTTAGATAAGACTGCATTTTTTAAACATGAGAGTTAATTGGTAAACGACGAGTCACTAAGTAGGTACATTTACAAAAAGCGCGACAAATGCATTTTTTATTCCATAATCTAAGGGAGATTCGAGACCGAGGAGACCGCACTACAACTTTGAGCAAAGTGTAGAACAGTGTAGAACTGTCGCGGTCTGTGAATCTCACCTTAATAAGTACCAGATACAAGAGGCTAGTTTTTCCGATGACTTGAATTATTCCCCAATTATTTATTCAAACCGTATGTACCGTGATCAGAGTAACAATTTTTCTTCAATTTTTTCAAAAACCCGTCGCGCGTATTTGCGATACAAGAATTATGCTTTTTTATGTAATGGAAGTGGCACACAATCATGCTGTTCACATTGATATTAAGTGATGACTGCAGCCTATAGACACTCACACAAAGACCAAAGGTCAAAATGCTGATGCGTTGCCATTGCCACCCCTGAGACCTTTGATGTTTTGTCTCTGTGAGAGTTATTACTGATGAGCACTACCATTTGGTGGCAGATAGATTAGGTAATGCGGTGGTGCCCTGCCTCGCCCTCGAGCTCCTACGCTGGAAATGGCTGGAACTCTACCATATTCTATAACTACATTTTAAAATACTTAATCGAATTTAGATGTATTTTATAATCAACGTCCTTGTAATCAATTAATGTCCATCTGAAACTTAAACCGTAACTCATTAGTATCTAATGAATATTTTCTAGGTTGCATCTAATTAACAACTACAATTACCTATTATATTTGAAGCAGTGTAATAATTTTGAGGGTTCCGAACTTCAAAAGGAAATAATACACAGGATCACCTGTGTGTCTCAGTCTGCCTGTCTGCTTATTAAATGTAATTTGCTTCGATACTATTTTAACTGAGCTGTTTGAGTACCTAAATTAAAATTTGATATGCATATGTAAATCAGTCACCCTTTGCAGATTTAACGAAGGAATAAATGAACTTTAAAGAAAGAATACCCTCGGACATTGTAATAAGTATACCTACCTATTAAATATACTTATAATATTTTTAAGAGCGCACATTTCCACCTCACCAAGTATAATTAATTAGGCTTAGAGGAATACCTAAATGGTATTAGGTAGGTACTTACTTATATTATTTCACCACTTTTTGACAAAAAGATATCTGATTGTTGATGCTGAACTCATAAGTTAAGAACAAATAAAAATAATAAATAATGACCTATTAACGGACATTCCCTAACAATCTAAGAGGATTTTGTGGCGCCAAAAACGTTGTCTGTTGTCTCTTTACAACAGTTAATAGGCAAAGCGGAAAGGAACGATGTACAAAAAGGCATGTCATATTTTTATTTAAAAAAAAAAATCGTTTGTCATTTTGTAGAGATGAATCACTATTTAATAGACCTTCCTTTTTCTGTAGGTAAATGTGCACAGTGAAGGGCGAAGTTATGAATTGGGCAAGGGTTTTCTACACCCTCTTACAAATACAACCACGTTAAACTTAAGGGGAAATCCCACGTATTCATTCGCATGACCTTGTGTAATAGAGAATATTCAAAATAACTTGTAGTTATAATAAACATACCTTATTAATATTACTCGAAGATTACTATATATGCACCTACTGTTGTATTGTTACGATTTCTCCCAGTGATCAACCGGCGGGACTGGCATATGATTTCTTCTTTGCCAATTTGTTCTTCTTCTGTCTATTCTTTAATTGAGGTTATATTTAATTATATATACATATTACTTATTTATTTATATATACCATTATAATTTATTTATTATGTCTGATGATGATAATGATTCATTTTATTCTGCTTGCGCCTTTAACACATCTACTGATGATTCCTCTGAAGATCTTTTAACTTTGGGTAATTCATTAAACTATGAACTGGATTATATTTCACATTCATTAAACATATGTCACCTCAATGCACAAAGCGTTCCCTCACACTACAATGATTTGCTTGAAACCTTTTCTTCATGTTCAAAATTAGACGTTGTTTTAATTTCAGAAAGCTGGTTCAAGCCTTCTCTGCCAAACACTTCTTTCAGTCTCCCGGTATGTTTTACTGAGGAATTACAGAATTGGGAAGGTTATCTCTTCTTCACCTTCTATTTATTCTGCTTCTGCAGAATATCTGTTTCTAGAAATAGTAGTCAATCATGTCAAGCTACTTCTAGGCGTGGTGTACTGTCCTCCTGGAACAGATTTTTTCTCAGATCTTGAACTGGTACTGGATGCCCACTGTATCGATTACACACATCACATCATCATGGGTGATTTCAACACAAATCTTTTTAAGGTTACGCCTCTCTCTTCCAAACTTCAAAACATATTGAAGTCAGTTAATCTTTCCATTTTACCTCTAGGTCCCACCCATCACAATCTCAACACCTCTGACACTTGGCTTGATTTAATAGTTACGTCTACACTAAGTCGCGTGATTAAGCATGGTCAAGTACCAGCCCCTGGTTTTTCTTTACATGACCTCATATATTTGGCCTATAAGCCGTCGGTTGATGAAAAACTTTTTCACCTTAACGTACAAATTCTGAAATAGTACGACGCGCATGCACCGATGAGAGCAGTCAAACTGAAGCGGCCGCCTGCACCCTGGTTAACAGTGGGTGTTCGAATGGCGATGTCACGACGTGATAAAGCTTTCCGGATCTTTAAGCGTGATAGGTGTGACGAGAACTGGAGTCTGTATAAGGTCGCTCGGAACCAATGTAATGATGGTAAGGGCAGCCAAACGTCGCTATTTTTTTGATAAAATCTGTGATTCTTCACCGACTGACATTTGGAAATTTCTCCATTCTCTTGGTTTTGGTAAAACTGCTAAACCTTCAGATGGTAATCTTTTTAGTCCTAATGATTTTATTACTTATTTTTCCTATATCTCCCCTCTTAACTCTACTGTAAAAAAACCACCCTGTCGGAAATTTCACTCATGTCTCACCCCTCCACCTGACAGCTTCATTCAGTGAAATAAATGAACAGGAAACGCTAAAAGTTATCAACTCCATCAAATCAAACGCAGTTGGCAGTGACGAAATAAGTCGAATGATGATTATGCCTATACTCCAGTTCATTATTCCCACTTTAACGCATATCATTAATTTTTCTTTAACATCGGGGGTATTTCCTTTGATTTGGCAAAAAGTATTCGTGATCCCACTTCCAAAGGTTTCTTCTTATAATAATATTGTATCTCAATTCCAATCCGGTTTTCGCGCTGGCCACAGCACCGCCACTGCTTTACTTAAGGTAACGGAGGATATTAGGAGTGGCATGGAGGATAGGATGGTCGCTATTTTGGTCCTTATTGATTTTTCAAACGCATATAACATGGTTGATCATGATATCCTCCTTGCTGTCTTAAAACATTTAAATTTTTCCTCTAAAGCTGTTGACTGGTTTTCTTCGTACCTCAAGAATAGGCAGCAGGCGGTTAAGGGCAATGGAGTTATTTCTAACTGGTGTCATCTTAGTGCAGGTGTCCCTCAAGGGGGCATTCTTTCTCCCCTGCTGTTCTCAGTTTTCATAAACATTCTTTCAGATGTGTTGGACTGCTCTTACTATTTTTATGCAGATGACTTGCAATTGTATAGCCAATGTAGGTAATATCAATAGTGCTATTGACAGTATTAACTTTAACCTCGATAAAATTAGTTCTTGGTCTCACAAATATGGCATCCAAGTTAATCCGAATAAGTGCCAAGCTATCATACTTGATAGTTATGTAACGACAGTTATGTAAATTAAATTATAGTGCTATTACTCCGGTCAAGTATGAAAGTCAAATAATAACTTTTTCTTCAGCCGTCAAGGATCTGGCCTTATACATTGATGCAACTCTAAGCTGGAGTCCATATCAGTGAGGTGAGCCGAGCTGTGTATGGTGCTCTTTATTCCCTCAACCGACTTAGAAATTTCCTGCCAATTGAAACTAAGATTCGTCTTGTTCAGGCTCTCATTTTTCCCATCATTGATGTGTGTTATTCGGATCTAAATGAGATTTTATTGGACAAACTTGATCGATTAAATAATAACTCAATCCGCTTTATTTTTTGTCTTCGCAAGTTTGACCATGTTTCTTCGTTTCGAACAAAACTTCATTGGCTTCCTGTTCGACAGCGAAGACAAGCACGGCTTCCTAACCAACTTTTTTCTATTCTTACCGATCCTACATCTCCTTTTTATTTAAAATGCAAATTTCAATATCTTTCGTCTTCTCATTCACTTCAATTGCGCTCTAATAATTCTAATATTCTTTCTATACCACTTCACAGTTTCAGCTTTGTATCCAGTTCATTTCTTGTCCAAGTAGTACGTTTGTGGAATGCTCTTCCAGAGAATATACGTAAGCTCACTTCAAAAATAACGTTCAAAAAAAGGGTTAAGGAATATTTTCGAACGTAAATTTTTCGTAAAATCATCATCAATATTTAAATATATATAAGTCTGTTTTACTACATGAAAGAAATAAACCTTGTGTTGCTGTAAAGAAGATTTATTGTTAGTTTTTTTTATACAGAGACTATTTTATTTAGGTAATATAAAACAATATGAACTCAAACCTGTAAAGAAGAAACGACAATGAAAGTTTATTCTTTCACTTTTAAAACATAAAATAATATAATATTAAAATTTTCATTGATTATCCAATTGTCAATCAACTCATATTTAAATCTGTCATCTGACATTCTGAATTCGTTTCTTCTTTAAAATCAGACAGTTAAAAAGTTAAAAACTATAACCAAACTTCATGGTAAGTAAACACACAGAGTGCGAAGAAAGAAATAGTATTTCTTTACATCTCCCCCCATGGGGAAGAAAATTCACCCGTGAATTTTCACTCCAGTTCTCCATTTGATACTTGCACATTCTCATCCTCTGTTATCTGTACTGGAATTAGTTTTGTGATATGAAAAAGATTTGACTCTGTTTTTCTATGTCCTGTATCTATCTCGTAAATTGTATTAGATTTCTTTTTAATTATTTTATATGGTCCAATTCTCAATTCATCTAGCTTTTTCCTATTTAGTTTATTCCCATTTTCTATATATACTAGATCTCCCACACTGAATTCTCTTTGTTTTCTATTCCTATCATACCTCATTTTGTTATAGTAATGTGATTTCAAGGTATTATTAAGCGCTGTTTTCTTATCTCCGATCCAGTCACTATTTATACCTCCTTGTTGTAGTTCTTTTGGTAAAACCTTAACATCTGTTCCGTATAGCAAATAACATGGTGCATAGCCAGTTACTGAGTGGTTAGTCTGATTGTATTTTTCTACACATTCATGTGCTATTGTAGTCCACGCTCTGTTTTCTCCATCTTCATTGATTTTGCATCTAATTTTGTTAACTATCGTTTGATTCAACCTTTCATTTAGGCCATTAGAAAACGGTGCATTCACTGCTGTAAAAATTATTGTTATTTGTTTGTCAGTAAGGAACTTCTTGAATTCTTTAGAGTTTATTCCTGGATACTGGTCGGTAAGGAGCATCCCAATCTCTTCGGTTTCAGCGACCTTATTTATTAGCTTTATAAAGTCATGTGCACCCTGGGTTTTTGATGTTATAATAAATGCATATCTAGTGAAGTGGTCCACTAAAAGATGTATGTATTTCTTGGTTGATCTAGAACCACCAAAACCTCCAATTGTGTCTATTGATACTATTTCAAAGGGTCTTGTCGCTGGGCCTAAATATGACATTAATCCGTATTTGTGTTGTCCTCTTGTTTTGTTCTTTATGCAAATTTCACAATTCCTACAAACATTTTTAATATTTTTCGTTAAATTTTTTGTTGCGTACAGTGAACTAATAGTCGTTAGCATTTGTCCCACTCCAATGTGACATAGATTTTCATGTATTCGCTTTATAAATTTAATACTGAATTCTTCTGTTATTATTATTTTCTCTTTGTTCCTAATTCTTTTGAAGTATAAATTGTGTTTTTTGATTATTTTATTACTGTTTCTCTGTATTTCTTTATTTTGATTCTGATCTATTACAATATCTTCTAATGTAATTAAGTTCACAACTTTCAGTTGTTCTTCTAGATTATCCTCTGGTTCTAATACAGGATTCCGACTTAAACAGTCCGCTTCTAAATTATCTTTTCCAGGGGAATATTTGATTTTAAAATCATATTGTGAAAGGTAATAAGTCAAATCACCTAGTTCTTCGTCTGTTCTAGCTTTTAAGTTCATGTTTTCTAATGGTTTATGGTCTGTGTAGACTGTAAACGATTTACCTATCAGCCAGTACTGCCAATATCTTAGTGCTTCTTTAATAGCTAAGCATTCTAAATATATTGCCTTTTTCTTCTTTTGCGCTCCATTCAGTTTTTTTGAAAAATAGGCTACTGGTTTTTCTTTACCATCTAGTTGTACTTGTTTTAAAATTGCTCCAACACCCAGCAGAGAACCATCAGTATAAATATTTATTGGTAGATTTTGATCATAAATTTCTAGTATTGGCTGTGAACACAAGAGACTCTTTATTTTTTCAAACGCATTTTGACATTCTTCAGACCAAACAAACTTTTGATTTTTTCTTAGCAAATTATGTAATGGGTCAAGAATTATTGCGCTCCTTGGTATATATTTATGGTAAAAGTTTACTTTTCCCAAAAATTGTCGAATATTCTTCTGTGTTTTTGGTACTGGAAATTCTTTTATCGAAATGAGATTGTCCTTCAGTGGTTGGATAGAATTATATTGAATGATATGTCCCAGGTATTTTACCGAATCTGATGCAAATATACATTTTATAAATTTTAGTCGAAATCCTTCCATTTGAATTGCTTCTAGTAACTGTTTCAAGTGACTTATGTGTTCATCAAATGAGTTTGAAAATATCAGGATGTCATCTATATAATTGACAGCAAAATCGGTTAGTTTATATTTTCTAAGTATGTTACACAATATTCTTTGAAATATTGCTGGAGCAGTCTTCAAACCAAATGGTAGGCAAGTCCATTGAAAGTGTCCCTCTTGAGTTACAAACCCTGTCTTCTTCCTGTCCTCTACTCGTAGAGGTATAGACCAAAAAGCTGAATTAACGTCTAAGCTTGTAAAAAATTTGCAATTTCTTGTTTTTGTCATTAAATCGTCAATTAATGGGAAGGGTTGAGCCTGAGGAACTACAATTTTATTTAAATCCCTGAAGTCTATACAGAGCCTTGATTTTTTATTTTCTTCCTTTTTAAATGTCAAAGTTACTGGTGCTGCGAATGGACTATAAGATTCTTCTATAAGCGCATTATCCAATAATTCGGCTATTTGTTCTGCTATCTCTTTTTTGTCTTCTATAGTGCATCTGTATGGCCTCTTGCTGCAGTATTTATCCATTAATAAATCTATTCTTGCTTCATATCCTTTAACCTTTCCCACGTCATACTTGTTTTTGGCAAAAACTGATTGATATTGTTGTATTAGCTTATTTATTTCTTCCCTTTTATCATCATCTAAATGACCAACCTTTATTTCAAATTCCTCCTCTTTGATATGTTCATTAAAATTAATTTTGTTTTCGTTTTCATATTTATTACCTTCATTTTCACCTTCGTCTATCTTTTTCTCCATTTTTTTACTATTCTTTTCATGTAAGTATTGTTTCTGAGTTATTTTTAACTCCTCATTTTGTACTAGCTTGTATTTCTTTATCATATCTAATCCTATTAAGAAATCATATCTGAATTTGTGTTCGTCAATGATGTACACATCCACATTTTCTTCTATTTCAAAAATTTTTATTTTTAAAAATTTTTTTGTCAAACCACTTGTTTTTTGGACACCATTAATTGTTACTATATTTTCTTCATTCGAGTTATGTCCTTTTGTATTTAGTTTTAGTAATTTGGAATTAATTAGAGATACATTTGAACCTGAATCGTATACTCCATAAATTTCTAATTTATTATTTAACAGTAGTTTGATCTTAATTAATGGTGTCACTACTAGTTTTTTTGTTCTGTTTCATTTAACTCTGCTTCAATCACTGAATTATTTACATGTTTAATATATCTTTTATTTAATTTATCATCTTCTCTAACTCTAAACCAGCATGCAGCTTCGGAATGATAGCGAACCCCTTTATTTAATTTTACGCATATTTTGCATGGATAACGTCCTTCATTTGTAATATTTATCCTTTGATTTTCATACTTACGTACGTTCCATTCCTATTTTTATTTACCAAATGTTCATACTTTCTCACCTCATTGAATAAACATACTATATCGTTCATTGCTTCTCTATTTATCTTCTCTAATACAAAACCTGGCAAACCTACCGCTATCAGATCCACCAGTGTACCTGTATCAATTGAATTTCTCATGTCCAATAAAAGTTTTTCCTTTTTAATGGCATAGTCCACTAATGAACCATCCTTATATTTAAATAACAATGCATAGGTCACTTGGTTCCAGTTTTGGTTTGCAAATGACTCGCACAACTTTTCTTTCCAAACTATCCACTCTGAGTTGAGTGTTAATTTTATAATCATTGAGCTGTACCAATCAACACAACTTTTATCCATAAATAGTCGGAGAATCTCAATTTTTTGTTCATCTTTCATAATACCGAAGCGAGAACATTCTCTCTCAAAAATGTCAATCCATTGCCTTGCATTCGAGTTTTTGCTCGTAAATTTCTCAATCACAAACTTCTCTGCGACATATTTCAGATTCTGTTTTTTTAAATCATGTGTATTTTCTATTAACTTTGTAAACATTTCTTCCAATAAATTCGAATCTCTAATTTGTTCTTCAGATGCTCGGTTATGTTCAATTTCCTCCAGATATTGTTCTCCAAATTGTAAGTTACCATCAGCATCTATGTAAATTTCTCGTAATTTATCTGTCATAGTTATCCAAACTCTTCGTGTCTGATGTCTTTTCTTTAAACTATTTTTTACTTTGTTGTACACAGCTGTCTCAATTAATTCTTCGTGAAATCCAACAGACTGTAATTCCTCTGGTATAGCAAATTTTTTTTCATCTTTAGTTGTGATTGAGGCTACACAACAAATATTAGATTTTCCATCATTCGCCGGTAAAATCGTGAATTCAAAACGTAACTGCTCCATTTGCATCTTTTTATAAACAAAATTGTCGTTTTATAAGTCTGTTTTACTACATGAAAGAAATAAACCTTGTGTTGCTGTAAAGAAGATTTATTGTTAGTTTTTTTTATACAGAGACTATTTTATTTAGGTAATATAAAACAATATGAACTCAAACCTGTAAAGAAGAAACGACAATGAAAGTTTATTCTTTCACTTTTAAAACATAAAATAATATAATATTAAAATTTTCATTGATTATCCAATTGTCAATCAACTCATATTTAAATCTGTCATCTGACATTCTGAATTCGTTTCTTCTTTAAAATCAGACAGTTAAAAAGTTAAAAACTATAACCAAACTTCATGGTAAGTAAACACACAGAGTGCGAAGAAAGAAATAGTATTTCTTTACATATATATTTATTGTATTTTATATATTTAATTATGTAGATTATTTTGTAGGTTTATGTATGTACGTATATTCTTATATCCATGTGTGTATGAAAGTATTATTAGTGTTAACATTTTTGTTTCATTATAAGCATTTCTTTACTAATCCCGCTCACCATTTTCTTTTCTATACTACCAATGGTTGACTGGTAGAGAATGCTTTTAGCGTTAAGTCCGCCATTTGTTCCGATATTTATATTGTGGCAATAAAGAATAAATAAATAAATAAATAATACCTACCTTGTAAAGACCTTTTCACAAATTTCTGAATAGGCAATCTAGGTTATTCAAGGGTCATCTTTATCTAAGTTTCGTTAAACCGGAAGTCCCTATGGTGTTTTTGACTTAAAAAACAAACAAACGAGCCAAGTGATAAAAAGGTTTGATGAAAACGGTAATGGAACATAAAAATGCTGCATCAGAGAACAAAGTACACTTTTGACTTGAAAACCACCATAATATTGTAGTCGAGGGAACACCTTAGGTGTGGCGAACCTTTATGTACTTATTAACGTGCCATTTTGTCTAAACTAATGTATAATGAGGTCATAGACGTGCCATTAATATATTAAGTGTTATTGGGATAATAATAAATGCGCCTTAAAGTCATTGATATACAAAGGTTTTTTGTATATCAATGATTAAAGTACACATGATTCAAATTGAAGTAACTTTTGAATGAGTTGTTCAAGGGCGGATTAGATGATTCCATCTTTAGATAGTGTAAATAAGCGTAGTAACAAAAATAATGAGTCGCGTAGGTACTTTCAATCAACGGCACCAGTATCTTTGAATCAGCATCCCTGCCTTAGATATTAGATGCCCGTTTCTTCCACAATTTTCGTGTACTTAAGTTTAACATTATTCAAAATTTTTTTGTTATGATAATTGTCTATTCTTAATAATAAAAAAAACTTACTGTCAAAAAGTCGATAAGACACATTTTTGATCTGCTCTTTAGTAAGCCATTTCCTTTTCAAAATGCAAATGATCAACTTTTCTACGTTCAATTTTATTTTTACTATTCCAGGTTTAATTTTATAGAACTGAGTGAAAATCTAATTATAAAATAAAAAAAAATTACAGATAAATACACAGAATTACCCTGCTTAAAGCTTCGAATAAAAATAGCTTAATAAAGCTAAGGTAAACTGTCCTTACAAGAATAAAGAGAGTAATGACAGAGAATATTATGTATGGTAATGATAAGAGAGAAAAATATAAGAATATATTTTATTATGATAGGTATAAGGAGAACATAGGTAAGTACCTAATTAAGTTTCTAAATCTAAAGTATTCTAAAAATTTTAAGGTAGATATAGTCAAACGCAGAAATATATTGAACTCTAATTGTTTTTGTTTGTTTACATAAGATACTCCAGACACAATAGCAGGCTGAATTTCGCTGAAAAGATTGACTAAGAACATAGACTAAGTACAATATTGTTTGTGTTGGTCACTATTGGAATTTTTAATAAAATCTACGCGATTTTTTAAATTTCATTTCGTCAATAGTTCTATGGTTAGAGTAGGTAAAGAGATATGTATGAAAACATTTTGATCAATTATTATTTATCAATATAAAATACTATGTTTTAAAATCACTTCATATCTGTGGTTTAACCTTTTGATAGTGGTTATCGGTTTAGTTTGGGTATCTCTAAAAATATAACTTTTAATTATATTATTATGGTACCTATTTGATATAAAAGCACTATCTCCAAAAAAAACAACGCAAATGGAGTTATTTCTCTGTAGATTTGTGACGATATTATTGACTTCATAAACTTTACATTATTGTCTTATTTTTACACTTGGTTAACAATTACTCGGTAGTAATTATCGATATCAATAAACATTATAGAAATGCAGCCTACCCCTTTACCTCATGTCTGAATTTTCAGCTATTAAATTCCGAAGCGAAGTCTCGAAATGAAAGCTCTAGTCCCGGGGCCATAGAGATAGTTGTCCGAATGAAATTCGCGTGATCAGACCTGAGCAACTCCAGGCGATGTGCGTCATAGGCTGAGAAGGCTTGCACGCATCGATATCTCATTGTCGCTGCTTGCACGCCATAATAATATAGTATTATTACATTAGTATCTGGCCATAGCCAGACCACAACGACAAAGCATTTTCTTCGATCAACGAGCGACGGTTTACTACTTTTTTTGATGGTAGAGTAGAAGTGAACGCAAAACTGGGCAGGAGCTCCGGCATTGCTAAGCTGCGGACAGACGGTCGGACGGACTGACGAACATGGCGAAATTATAAGGTTTCCTTGCAGGTTACGGAATCCTTAAAAATATGATGATGAGATATTTGATAGTTTTTAAAAAAATTGCCAGCGGGTTGGGTACCTAAATTACCTATATGCCATTTTTTATCTATAGATACCTATAAATCGTTCAATCAATTAGCGAAAAAAAACAAGTTTCATATATTTAGGTACTAGTTACTAGTTACCTATTTAGAGATACTAATTATAAGGTATACCTACTTTAAAAGAAATGCGCATTATCTTATATTTAATAATATTAATAGAGATAATACAATGTGGGGTAAAAGTAGATTCGTGTCACATTTTTTTTTTCAAGAAACATGTTTGGTCGTAGTCATAGAATTGAGCGTTGTTTTTTCTACGAAGAGCGGCCAATTGCGAGACGCATTCGCGTTCACAGGGTTCCGTATAATGAATTAAAGGAAATATAGGGGAAGAGGGTGTCAATCTTTGTCTATTCAGTACCTACTTACTTTAAAAACTACTTTTTTCAATTCTCCAATTTATCGCTGAAAAGTAATTACGGCAACGTGACGTTCGCAGTTCATTAAAATATTTTGTCATATTCTGGAGAGTTAGCCGTCTTAATTTATGTGACGTGGGTAACATTTTTATTTTAATAGGCGGGGTCAGAAAATACGCTTTCTTTTCGCGTGACGTAGGTATTTTATTGGACGGCCCCTTATATTAAAAGGCACTGTATGTTTGTATTATGTAGTCATAAACCGCGGGGCAGGGAATTTTACGTATGCAAATTGGTCAGGTCGAAAATGCAGTTAGGTAAGTGCTACAAATCCATTTCGCACTGCTAGTTGGCATTCGGACACTGGCTAGGAAGGACCAGAGAAAGACGCGCTATAAGCGTAGGTAGTGTAAGTATATCTACCTACATTTCAACCAATTTAAGTAAAAATCGGCCAAATGAGTGTCGGGCAATGATAATAATTTATAAAATATTTTTGATCAAAATAATAATAATAATGTCCTCAAGACCGAATTTCGGTCACGACGGCCAATAATCTCAACGGAGTCTAGCCAACTGCGCGCAGGATATAAGATTTATTCAACGACTCCTCTCAATATAGAGTAGGTCGCGAGAAAAAAAATCATACCCCCACTAGGTGTACGGGACCTACCTACGTAAGCTAAAAAAGTTTTTTTTTTCAAGATTTTGTTGGCTATTGGTGCCAAATTATATTCTAACAAATAGATCCTCTGAGCTAACGGACATACGGAGAGACGGACAGGGCGAAACGATAAGAGTTTCTTGCACGCTATGGAATCCTATTGACACCTACACAAAAACCAGAGGCCAAAATGCAGATGCGTGGCAACCCTAAGACCTTAGTTGTTATGTGATAGTTATTACGAGGACATAGGTACATAACCATCTAACCAGAACAGGACTGAACACTACCATTTGGCAGCAGATAAATTAGGTAAAGCGGTGGTGCCTACGTCCTCGAGTCCCGACACTAGAAACCACCAGTAAAACTTACTTCAACTATCCCCAATTTACCAATTAGATATTTATACCTACGTCATATAGGTAAGTCGTACATGATCGAAATACTTATAGATCGAGAATGTATCTATATCTGATAGGTATAATAAGTATATGATAATGTTGTCATTCGTTTTGCATAATGCAAGTAGCAAGGTCGGCAAGATGAGATAACTTTCTGTTTTTATCAATATGGAAACTATTATTCAATATTAATTAAAAATCTGTTTCATACAACTCAATTTTTTGTCAACCTCACTGCAAGGAAAAAAATTTCAAAAATTCATGATCCGTCGTTGGGGTAGGCAAGTACCACCCATGACGGTCTTGGATGGTTGAATAATATACCTACGTACGTACTAAAAAATCAGGCGAAAATTAGTCCCTAACTTTACCAATAAAATTATCTCTATTTTTGAATACTTATCTATTTTCTATCCATTCGAATTACCTATCTGAAGTGCAACAGGTTGCAACTATTATTCTCAATTTTTTCAGTATTTCGTTAATAACTATCGCAAAATTATGGCGTAGGCATTAAGTGTGTACATAAAGTTTAATAATGAGACGATTGCGTAGTAGTTTTACATAATTAAAGGTTGATAAGGAACCTGTAACATGCATTTTGTTATTAAATTTTAACCGATAACGATTCGATCAAAAAAGTTAATAAGTGTAAACACTCACCTAGTTCAGCATAGCATAAAGCACCAATCATCGATAAGAATCCTGAGAGAATCCATACTATGAGCGCCATCCCTTTGGATCCCGCTTGCTTGAGAGTCAGGCTTGGAGACACGAAAATACCGGAGCCCACTATCACACCCACAATGATGGCCACTCCGTTCATCAAACCCAATTCCTTCTTCAATCGCACCCCTTCTGATGAGCCATTTTCTGCAATTTCTCCGTTTTCACCGCAGTCCATCACCTTGGGTGGCAACCCTTCGGTGACCGATACTTTGGCCATTTTAATCGGTTATATATTTTTCTATAGTATAACGGAGATTAACATTAATATCTCAGAACCCCTTATACACTATATATGGATAGAACATCTGTTCAGCGATAACAATTTTGACAAGTATTCCGTATTGCCAAAATACTGATTTGACTTCATGGGGACATTGCATCACTCTGCTGCTGAGAGCCGGCGGGAAACACCACGTGCGATACGTTTACCATAAAACAGCCATATACTGATAAGATATTATTTACAAAGCCTTTTAGCTTACAATCGGGTCGATGGCATCAAAATTAATATGAAATAAATAGCGAGAGCCCAGGTATCATCACTTCGTAAGTGACTAGGTTAAAATATTCAATACGAAATGAATTTTAATTATTTACATTCGAAACGAACTATTCCGTAAATGGTGAATTAAACATAAAATTTCTGAATGTTTGTTTAACATGTCAAATATAATATTGTTAGGTAAATTTAACGTGAAAGTCGTGCGTCCGTAACGAAACCACGAGTCTCCGCAACAAGGTGCACACGTTCAACTTCGCGTCCCCACTTCACTCACTATTCGGTTTTACTTTGCAAGTTACCACGACTCCGACCGTCTACCGCCATCACAACGCTCAGTGTACTAAACGGCTTTTGTGCCTCGCGCCATCGTGCTTTTTGAACCTTTATGCACAACCATAGAGTTGATTTTCATACACCTCTCATTATGTGTGAATTCAGTGTCAAGTTTGAACAACTGGTTTCTGCCGTCTCTTTCCCACCAGACTGCAAACCACGTGTCCGTATGGAACTGACATACTTTTTATGCTGGAATACTAATTAGTATGATAGGAAACCCGCAATAGATACCGTGGCATCTGTTCGGTAGTGATAAGAGATAAAAGATAAGTACGAGCATTGACCGTCCGATGAATGGCAGTTTCTTCTGACAGGAAATGAACAATTCATTTATAGCAACTTATAGGTACACAGGAGGTCAATGACAGACTTACGAAGTCTGGCTATTGTTGTTCATCCATATTGCCTGCGCATCATTCTTATAAAAGTGGTTTTGGTAATACCACAGAATAGAGAATAATGCTTCGGACTTTTCTTTTGTAGTATTGAGAGTAGTGCCCTCTATTAATTTTAGGTTTTGTCCTTTGATAATGTAAAAACATTTGGCTTCAAAACACTTTGCTATTAGCTAGTGTTTTCAAGCATGTAGCGTGTTTCGTGTTCCTCAACAAACTACCTATATGATTTTAACAATACCTACCTGATCTTCATTGTCCATCCAAAAAACTGAAGCTTTTTTAACCTATCAGATAGACTTGATCATTGGGGTATAATCACTTTTGGCGTATTTAGATCTGTTTACTAAGTAAACAGAAAAAAAATAAATACGGTTGATGTCCTGGAGGTTATTTTGAAATTTATCCCAAATATTGCAAACTATGCAAATTTAAAATTTATGCAATCCTTTCATATATGTAGAAATAGCCCTGAAATCAGGAATGGGAGATCATTCGATTATTAAATATATTTACTAGAGAAAACAGGTTAATAAAACTCTAAGGAAAATATACAAATATTTTATTGCGTAACATTATACGAAACAACGGAATATCAATATAAATTAAATAACAGACTTAACCTAGGCTAGTTAATCTTTATCATTTTTCAACTCGAATTTAAATATCCTTGCGGTACTATCGTCTGATGTTGTGAGTATGATATTCTCTGTAGCATTGTAACATAGGTCTAGTACTTCTGACCAGTGGCCAGTCAACATCAGGCTTCTTTCACCAGATCGCCCCTGATAAGCTCGTACTGAGCCATCCAAACATCCTGTCACCAGCTGATCTTTTATCCAAATCATTTTAGTGACACCATTCGCGACGTCCTCTGCCGTTTTAGCGCAGTGGTGGCGAATCATTTGTCTTGCTAGGTCCCATATTGTGACAGAACCATTCAATGTACCTGGTGATATCAATGAACATAATTATTATACACTAGCTCATGTACGTATTGTTTGTTAAGCTCAAATAATTCCCATACCGAGTTTAACTTTCTGTCTTGAAAATTGTGGAATGCTCCATACAAATTTCCACCCCCCATTTTAGAGTGGTGGGGGAATATAAGGAGACAAAAAGTAGCCTATGTTCTTTCTCAAAGTCAACTCTATCTCTGTACCAAATTTCATTAAAATCGGTTCACTCGTTTGGACGTGAAAAGGTAACAGACAGACCGACAGACAGACAGAGTTACTTTCACATTTATAATATTAGTAGGGAATAAGGGATAGTAGGGATGATAAACTTATCGAACTGATGTTGTTAAATTTGGGAGGCAGGAAGCTATGGTGTCAACCCAAACATAATACCTATATCTAGGTAAACAGAATAACGGGCGTAGTAACTGAAATATTCTTTTTTTTGAGTTCATTGTTAATTATCACGAATAGAGAACAAAAGGACAATCCCTTTATCTTAAAGTACTTATCTTACTAAGAACACTCAAATAACAATAAAAACCCTCTGTAAGGATGGAAGTTTTTATGGCAGTAACACAATTGAGCATTTCTGTCTATATTATGTACTATGTATTTGCTCCAACACAACCAATTGATATAAATACATTGTTATTTTTAATGTTTGAAACCTAGTAGTGAACCTTACTAGTTTAAACAGGTGCAGTAGGTATCGAAGAAATATCCGGCCACGGCGGCGGTGCCTAATTTGTTTAGAGATAAAGTCTAATTTGCAATGGTTTTGGATTACCGGGAACTTCTTCAATGGTACCTATCTATATGCCGAAAAAGAAGACATTTTGGAAATAAACCTATCCATATAAACAAGGATAAGCACCCATTTAAACGAGGATAACCCATATGATATGTAAACTTAAATAAACTGGGTGTTTAGAAGCAAATAATAATATTATTATCACCAGATATTCTCAATAATAATTGTGTAACTGCTTGAAAAATGATATAGATAAATCCATACTAATATTATAAATGTGAAAGTGTGTTTGTCTGTCTTTCACGTCAAAACGGAGCAACAGATTGGTGTGATTTTTTATGAAGAGATACTTGAAGAGGTGGAGAGTGACATAGGCTACTTTTTGTCTCCTTATATTACCCCATCCCCTTAAAATAGGGGGTGGAAATTTGTATGGAGCATTGCACAATTTTTAAGGTAGAAAGTTATAACTCGGCATGCGAACTCTTTGAGCCTAACAAACAATATGTATATAATTTTTTTCGAGAAATCTGCCCCTATTCCTTTAAAAAAAAGCTGTGTGAGTGAGAAGGAAAGTGAAAACAGAGATTTTTAAAGTATAGACGTCAATAATACTATTAGTATCTACTTTTGAATAGGAAACTTGATTAGGACATTTCCACGCAATCGTAAAATTTAAATCGTATTATTTATAAAACGACATCCACGCGAGCGAAGCCGCGGGAAACAGCTAGTTAATAAATACAGTTAAAAGTTCGCAACGTGATTAATTAAATACACATTTTATCTTTTGACCTCGATTTTGGGATGCCACCGTTTTATCTAGAGCTATGGTGTTGCCATAGCTGTGTTGTTGTTCATTTATTATATTATTATTCATACCAGCGTAGTAAATAAACATTAATACACACCTAAAGCAAAGAATCCCAACTGTGGATCTGGAGACATGGCAACAGCTTCTAAATCATTCTCTGCTTCCAATTGTGCAACAATCTTACCATTATTAGATGTTGAGATTAGAACTTTACCTAAAATGCATAATAAATATGGTTACATACACAAATAGACAGTAACCAAAACATGAACATGTAACAAAAATAAGTGAATTTCAAACATAGAAGCCATTTTTGGAGGACAAATCAAAGGTTCTTCAAACTACATACAAGTGATGATATTCACAGGTCCCTTAAGAAGTATATTGTATAAATGATCTAATATATAAAATTCTCGTGTCACAGTGTTGGTAACAATACTCCTCCGAAACCGTGACCGACCCGTGGTACAACTGCGATGTCCAACTGGTTGTACTACGGAGAAGTAAAGTTACCGATAGTTCAACTCTTTTTTTTATACTTATGATTATGACCCGTGGTACAACTGTGAAATTATGCCCAACTGGTTTGACCACGGGGATAAGATGATTATCGTTTATTATATAGGATTGTGCCTTTTATTTCAATTATTGTAACTTCACAATTTTCCGACATTTTACTTTGGTATCGTGTGAAAACGAGAAATATTCTCGCGTACTTATCAACGTTTTAATCATCAATAGACAATTAAACAAAAGAGGTACCAGTACCATCGGGTCGTTTCCCGTGGTACACCTACTTAGTCCACCTGGGTGAACCAGGGGTAAAATATTCTACCCGTGGTCCACCTATTATTATTAATTGGGTGTACCAGGGGTAATTACTTATTTCTGTTATCTAGCTTAGTTCACCTAGGTCCACCTGTAGTGTTAGCGTAGAATACTCAACTTTTTGGAACTTAAACTTAATCATCAGATGTTTTCTTATGAGTTGAGTGTCATAGAGCAACGTAATACGATCAAATATTTATAGCATCGAAACAGATGCGTTAGGTTTAAAATTAATTTAAAAACCAGAAAGGAATTGAAGTTGGACGTTTTTTTTATCTGTGTCAACTAGTCTTTTATTCACAATTGAAAATTGTTAGGTGGAGCATGGGCAATGTATTCCACTGAACTATCTAGCAGGTGGACCACCGAAAGTATAAATTACCTCTGGTATACCTTACTGACAAGAGGTGTACTATGGGCAGAAAATTTTACCCCAGTTTCACCCAGGTGGACTAAATAGGTGTACCACGGGCAATGACTGATAACCTGTTTACTAACAGTAGTTGTTCCATAGATACATTCAATTCCCAGTAGTACAACTAGTTGGACCAAGGAAAGAACTACTCACTCGAGTTGAACCATCGGTAAAGATATTTCCCCACAGAACAACCAGTTGAACTATGGGTAACTTTACTTCTCCGTAGTACAACCAGTTGGATATCGCAGTTGTACCACGGGTCGGTCACGTCCGAAACGGCTGGACCGATCATTACAAAATTTTGTGCGTGTATTTAGTAGGTATAAGAATCGGATGTAGTCTATTTTTTATATCCCTAAACGGTAAGAATGATTCTCACTGAATATATTTTTTCGATTTTTTTGGAAATTAGATTTTTTTATATCTGTAAGGCGATACCTACGAAGTTCGTCGGGGCTAGTGATAAAAATAAAAAAATCATTAATTGTATGGAACCTTCTGAATGCAAGTGATTTGCATTTGACTGCTTTATTTTTAGATATTTTTACAAAAATAAAACATGGTAGAACTGAATACTACCATTAAGTGATAGATAGATAGGTAAAGTCGCAATACTTTTAAACTCTTTTAGGGCTCTACTTTACTAGGACGCCGTGGCCACGTTACTAGTGATGTATCCAAGCAGTGAGTCTTATGTGGCGAATTAGCCACAAGGATAGCAGGCGACGTCGCCATAGCGTCCTAGTGAGTAAGAACTCTTAACCTTCACTTTTTAAACTGTGGCATCAATTAGTATAGTGATCAATAAATCAATTAAATAAAACAAATATGTTGTGTTTTATACAACGTTTGGATTTGTGTGAGCGTTCGATAATGCGTTCATACGAAATATTTTAGATTATTATTCATTCGTTTGCAAACAATACAAAGTGACTACTTTGATAATCGACCTTCCCAAATTCGTCGATGCTTTCGTTTTCGTCTCAGACGTCTTTAAAGTGACAAAACCAAGAGCAGTGTTTCCTCGACGGAATCCATTTTGAGTATTTAACGTCGTTAATTCGGTACAAACACGCGATGATATTGTTGCGTATTTACCATGCGTCCGCAACGAATTCGTCGTGCATGCGCCCGCTTCGCTTTAAGGCTGAGGCTACAGTGGGCAGCGATTTGCGATGCGACTAAAAGAGCGAATCAAAATTTATTACATACAATTGTGATTCAGTGTAGCCGCATAGGGGAGTATATATTAAGTTGTTTTATTCGCTCATGTGTCGCAGTTCGCGTCGCGGCTCAGGGTAGCTTAAGCCTAACGGTCGTAATCCGCTAGTATGATAAGGCCCTTACTGTATTTTGATAATATCTAGATTAAATCTTTCTACTGAATTTTATTTTCATTCTAAATCCAATATGGTGGTCTATTTATTTTTATGTACCGTCAATTAAGTCACATTTTTGTTTGTTGATAAAGTCTAATTTGTAATGCTTTTGAATAACCAGAAACCTCCTCAATAGTATCTATTTCCAAGATTATGTACAAATGCTTTTAATATAATATGCTTCGAATTAAAAACTTTAAAATATTACCGTCAGTACATATAGCAACCATAAGATTATTGTCAGGATGAGTATCAACTGCTGTGATTCGAGTTTGATCAGGTCCAGCTGAGATTTGTTGAAGAACAGAATTTGTTTTTAAGTCCCATACTTTTACAACACCATCTTCGTAACCAGCCACTAATCGGACACCATCACTGAACAACTGTAAATTTGAAAAATGAAAACATTTATGATTTGTTCCTAATAATTAAAATTTTATGACGTTTATAGGCTCCATAATTTATGGCAGAGGTATAGGAGCACGGGATTCAGGGATGGTAATGTGTCTACATTGAAATCTCTACTTTTTGTATAGATGTTTATAGGCATTTAATAAAGTAGTATATCCAGTATTTATTAACCATCTATATGAGAACTGTATGCTTGTTTACTGTTTCATGACAAAAAATGGTCTTAAACCATTATATTTGTGAAATCTTGGAGCAAATTTATGAATAAGGATCATAAATAATATCCTTGCAATTTCTTTCACTTGGTTACGTTTTCATTTTTCTTGCAGCATGTCTACAGTCACAGCATGATAGAGAGTAGATAAATAAACCTACAACTGTCTTTCAAGAAAGTTCTACAGTTTGGTATATCAAGAGTCAAGCGGCAGAACAGACAAATTCAGCACGAGGGGTTAAAACATTAAAAATAACAAAGTAACTAAATACTCTACATGTTGTGAATGCTTCCCAGGTTATAATATATAAGTGCCAGAATTTTAATAGAAGTGCCAGAATTTTAATAGGTTTTTTTTTTATGTAATGGAAGTGGCAAGCAAGCATGCAGTGCACATTGATGTTAAGTGATGACTGCAGCCTATACAAAGACTGATAGCGGCAAGTACATTAGGTAATGCGGTGGTGCCTACGTCCGCAAGCTCCATCACTGGAGCTCTACCAAAAAAAAGTTTAGAAAAGTTACTTTGTACTCACTTTACCGCACTCACTTCTGCTGTTATGTCCTTGCAACACTTTTGTGTCACCTGATGGTACTTTCAACACATATATATCTCCAGCTGCAGCTCCACAAATCAGTACTCTAGCTCCAAAATGCCAGAGACCCCAGGACATATCGTCAGCTTCATATTCAAAAGCCAAAGGCCACTTTTCCTGTTGAATTTGTTCCAAATTGCATGTCCACACCTTTATAAGGCCACCCATATCGACAGAAGCTAAATATGTGCCATCGAAACTGAAACCAACAAATATAACAGAGTCTTTATGGCCAACGCATTCTGTTACTACCTTTCCATTTTCCACCGACCACACATAAGCTTTGTCGTCCTCTCCACCCGTCACTGCTAATTTACCACCAGGGTGGAGATCACAGGAAAAAACTGAACCTGTATGCTGGTCGAAAACTAGAACAGCGTGATCCTCAGGGCGTTCCATTTCCATATCCTCCTCTTCTTGGTCTTCAACTTCTTCCATATCGTCAAACTGAAGCTCTTCCATTTCTTCGAGATACATAACCCCATCTTCATCCATGCCTGTAATTTCGTCCCCGTTGATTGAAGACGGTGGCGTGTCCTCTTTATTATTTCTCATATTATCCGATATCTGTAAACATTGTGAATTGTAAAATGTAAAAAGGTTAAATTAAAAATGTGTGATTGACACCTAACCTCCGTGGTAGATTCTTACCCAATAATTCGCGTTATATAGATGAGAGACCTCCGGTTTAATATTTGGTAGTCAAACTGAACTTAACTGAATAAATTCTTGGTACAGGTAAAGTACAATAATTCTAGTTCATCAATATTAATTGAATTATAAAAATACCCAATGAACACAACAAAATACAAGACGACACTTGTCACTTGTCACTTGGTCACTTGACGCACAGACCATTAGCCAAGGCACAGATGACTTGACGAACATGACGAAGTTTTTTATTTTTTTGATTTTATGGCATCGCTATTTCGCATATTGCCAGTGTCAAGTAAAACGATATTTCGTATTTATTTAAGCAGCGTAAAAGTTAGTATACTATAGTCATCAAGTATAATATGTAAGTATCAAGTATGTAAGTTATCAAATATTATATGTCAGTCAAGTGAGTTACAGTCAAGTTATTCGAGTAAAGCGATGGCTACTTTACCAGAACATTTACAATGAAGTTTGGAGGCAACCTGAAAGGTCGTGTTTTTGCACTGTTATTCTATTTCACTATACACGGGCACTGTAATAAACCTATATCAAACAAAATGCCACCAACTTTATTCAATATAACTTAAAAATACACCAAGAAATTGAAATAAAATAAGAGCACCATACGTCTCTTTCAAGGTGCCCGCCAAAACCTCAACTAACTCAATTTCAGTGTTGCAACGTAATGACAAATGCTAAATTGTGACGTTGCGAAATTAATCGATACGGAAATTAAATATTTCTGACTCGATTTATTTCGTTTCTAGTATCTAAACCACTACTACTTTAGAGCAGAAGTTTCGTTTTTCACGTACCTACAAGTACGTGAAAAACGAAACTTCTGCGTTGCGGATCATAACTTTTTCAGTAACCATCAAAGCTTTCCGTAAACGTTTTTTCTTTGGGAACAATGTATCTACGTCTTTTGTGATGTTTTTGGCTGAGGATTCATTTTGATGACAAATCATAACAAAATAAATACACTCAAAGTGAAAACTAGGCTTTTTTATTATAGTTATCTAGGCTCTTTTATTATAAGTTTTGTTTTTCATATAATTGAAAGAAAACATTAACTTTTAATAAAATAATGCAATGGTTACTAATTAACTGCCTTGGTAGCCTAGTGGTAGCAGGCCAATACTACTACGCTGAGGTCCTGGGTTCAATTCCCGGGTTGGGGGTTATCAGAGATAATGGTGTAAAGTCCTTTATCTCTGGTCCTATTGGGATTTTTCAATTTTCTGGAAATTTCATAGTACCTCGAAGTTTGGTAATGTGCCCGGAGATGTCAACAGGCTCGCCACTTGTTACATGGGCCAAAACATAACCGGCGAATCGTGGGTGTTTGCATGTATGTTTGAATGCATGCATTTACTCTCATATTTCTCTCCTACCCCTTCGGGGATTACAGGCGTGAAGTTACGTTACTAATTAATAAATAATTATTGTGAATAATAATTCATTTATTTCAATAAATTCAATCATTTTATTCTTAAAATTAGCACTCCAATATTAAAATTACATAAACATAAATCGCGATTTTTAATCGATTGTTGGGTCCATCAACTCTTATATGTGGTATCATTATTTTACAAAGTGACAGTAACTAATGTCAAATGTCAATGAGTTTTGGTGGGAACCTTGAAAGAGGCGTATTAATAGTGCTCTTATTTTATTTCATTTTCTTGGCGTATTTTTAAGTTATATTGAATAAAGTCGGTGGCATTTTGTTTGATATTGGTTTATTACAGTGCCCGTGTATAGTGAAATAGAATAACAGTGCGAAAAACACGACCACTCAGGTTGCCTCCAAAACTGTACTCACTGTCTGTGTCTCTTTTTACTGTATTTACTGCCTGTTTCCTTTAAGTAATGAAGCAAAAAGGTCGATCTTCGATTTTCCAAGGTAAAGTATCGATTCACTAGATCGATTCAGTGCAGTGAATCGATTCAAATAATCGATCTTTTCGGTCTAAAAGATTGATCTTCCGATTAATCGATCTCATATCGCCATCCCTATTCCGAGTCCTAATGAAATGAAAATTGAAAAGAATTTTTGTAGGTTAGAAAGAACAAGAAAGAACGTAAACGCTGGTTAATGCCAGAAAGTTTAAATTTTATTAGTGTAAAAAATCTACTTTTATATCAGAAATTAATGATCATTGATGTCTAAATATTAGAATATTTTAGGAAGTCTATCATTTAATAAAAATGGCTACACTTAACAAAGGTTCTGTGATTGTATAGTAAAAAGTGATTGCATTTTTTATCAACGAATATATAAACTTCTATCTTAAAAAGTTATTTCTTTCTAATTTCAGTATTATTGCTGCCACAGACCCCATTTTTAGTTGCCAGAAGATTTCGTGGAAAGATAAATATCCAGAAACCAAGAAAACCGCATTTTAAAAGACAGCTTCTAATAGATTTTACTAAACCAGTGTTTGGACCACCGAAATATACCTTGCCTGATTTCATTTTGTGTGACCAGGGAAAGATTACAACTAAAGCAACCATTGACAATCCTTTTGAAAGAATATTGGCGAGAGAATGCTTGGAATGGTTTAATACATCCAAAATGATAATTTTTTTACACATGAATTCTATAAGTATGGAAGATAAAACTCCAGTTTTTGCGGCATTAAAAAAGAATGACATGCATTTAAGAACTTACGGGAAGAAGATTGTTAGTATGGCTACTAAGGGGACTCGTTACGAAGTTGTTAGTCAATTGTTTACTTCTCACCAGAACATAATATTTGGTCAGCCTGAGAATGCTAATAAAATGTTTAAACTATTAAAGAAAACTCCTCAATTAGTGGTTATGGGTAAGTATTCATTTGATAAATGTATTAGATACTTTATACAAAACCCTCACAACCTGTTTGGAGGCCCCCAGAACCGGAGGCCTATGGCGGGCCTCCCCTGCCGCCTCCCCTTAGTCCCCAACTGATGAACCTTAAATTTTTTTATGGTCCCGTAATAACTATCATAGAGACAACATCTAAGGTCTCAGGGGTGGTAATGCATCTGCATTTTTACACACTTTCTGTGGGTGTCTATAGGCTGCAGTTATCACTTAACATCAATGTGAACTACATGCTTGTATGCCACCTTTGAAACATAAAACAAAAACAATGCAGCAATACATGTGTTGTATCAGGTGTACTATAAGGGATCTTGCTTGATCACATGGTCACCTTATGGGATGGTAACAAGAGCTATATTTGATTGATTTGATTTTGGATAAAATAAGTTCCTTGACTGTACATTGATTACCTACTGGTGCAAGAAAAAATGATCTTAACTCGATTATGGCATGTTTGTGGATTGGTTCCTTCCTGCATGTATAGGTCCTAGCTCTGCTGTACTATTACAATGCTGTTAAGTGATGTTGGTGAGAAATTGACTTTTATATATTATGTAGTCCTTTCTCTGAGTTTTATACAAGGTACAAAATTGCTCTAACTGCCAGTTTAACTCATATTTACTATAGATTTTATGACGGAGATCTGAAGCCACCATCCATACCCCAATAACTACACCTTTTTAAGTAAATGTCATTGAATGGACTTTTAAGATCTGATGGCAGAACTGTGAAGTGTTGTTGTTACAATGGGAAAAAAAGGCTAATTCATTTCGATACATAATATTAATCCTCTGCCTATGTGTTGGTGACCTCATCTGAAAAATACTTTTATAGTCACTACTTTGTTTATATGTATACCCGTGTCCATATTTGTTATTCTTGCAAGTCACGGATAATTTGTTCATAACATTGAATTTATGTTTTCACTCATTGCAGCTGCTTATTTTAGGGTGTTATATTGCTGATCTATTAATTCTAAGAAATATGTATGTAGCTAATTAGGTAATTTTTCGAATATTTACATCCAAAACAACTACACTTAATATTAGGTTTTTTTTTTTTTATTGGCAACCGCCAGTAGGCTTAACTGCCAGCATCACGTTTGAATGATTGGATATATATGGTACATAAATCAATTAATTAAATCCGCGTAGACACCATTAAATCTGTAAACACATAATAGGTAAGGTTAGTAGATTATTAAACGATACACATTGTTAGAAACACTCAAAGCGTTGTATGGACATTTATACAATTTAATATTTACAATTTTATTTTATTTTTACTTACAAAATTTACAATTTCTGAGAGGATATCAGGATTAAGGAGGGATAGAAGATTTGGTATATTTGTCGGAAAAGGAAAAGGAACTAATTTCTGGAGGGCACTTAGAAATTGACGACAATCGTAAATAGGGCAAGAGAAAAATATATGGTTCACATTACCATCATCAAGCCCACATTCGCAAGTAGATGAGTCCCTGATCCTAAGCTTTTTAAGAAAAACGGGACAACAACAATGACCTAGGCGGAGACGACAAATGATAGAATAATATTAGGTTGGGGAAAAAGTTTCTTCGCATTTTTTAAGATAATTCAAAACATTTTTTAATATAGTTTATTTAAATTTAACTAAAGTATGTATGTACCATTTTGTTCGATAACCTTTTGCCATCTTGTAGGTAGGGACACGATCCCATTGCTATAAAAATTTTGGGACTTCTCATCAAAATACCGCGACAAGTGGATTTGGCAGTCCTCTCGTGATGTTAACCTAACATTGCTTATAGAATTCTGAAGAGACCGAAACAGGTGGAAATCTGAAGGTCAGGACTATACTATCAGGACTATACGGCGGATGCATTAACACCTCCCAGCCAAACTCTCTTAATTTTTGCTGAGGGGCTATAGATGTGTGAGGTCTAGCGTTATCATGATGAAATACCACATCCCTTCTGTTGATCAATTCCGGCCGCTTTCTCTCAACTTCTTGCTTTAATCTCATCAGTTGTTCGCAGTAGAGTTCAGAATCGATAGTCCTGCCTGGTGGTAATAGCTCATAATGAATAATGCCCTTCCAATCCCACCACACACACAGCATCACCTTATTGCGAGTATACGGTTCCTTAGGTTTCTTTCAGTGAGCTCGTGAGGTACCCAAATATTTGTTGCAGCTTTTTTTTTGTACCCAGCTTTTTTCAAATGCGCCAAAACTGTTTTGAGATCAATTCTCAGTTCTTCAGCTACGTCGTAACTACTGATATGTCGATCTTGCTCCACTTTTAAAAAAATGGCATCCATTTTATCCGTAATAGGGCGACCAGAGCGAGGTGCATCTTTGACATCAAAATTTCCGGATCGAAAACGCTTAAACCAAATTTGTGCTACTCTCACAGACACTGCACTAGGTCCATAAACATCGCAAATTTTTTTCGCGGCTTGCGTTGCATTTTTACCTTTTTGTAGTAAAATTTTAAAATGTATTGAATTTCTTCAGATTCTTAGATTCACTCATCTTGACAGTACGAAAAACGAATAAAAATCACACATTTGCCTAATTTGAATTTGGAATTATGTTCTTTAAAATTTTAACTTTCAATGATACCAAAACCAGCCAGAGATTACAAGTTCATACATACTATAATGCGAAAAGACTTTTTCCCCAACCTATTATATGAAATTAATTTGTTAACAATAAGTTACATAAAATTATATAACTACATACCTTCTTACTATTTTTTAACAGCGGGCATCATCCAAGATAGATTGATGTCAAAGAATGAACTTTTGGAGTACAGTCAATTGCCAAGTCTAGATGCAGCTAGAAGTCAACTGTGTTCCGTGCTACAGAGTGCAGCAACAAGCCTTGTTGGTCAGCTCAACCAAGCACCACAGCTACTTGTATCACAACTGGAGAAACACATAGAATTGCAGAACTCTCAACATGAAAAATCGAACCCAAATCCAGATAGCCAATGATCATTATTGTTTAGAAGAAATGTAATTATGTTGATATGAATATAGATTTAATTAAGGTATTTATGATGTTTCCTTATGTTTGTTTTGTTTGTTGTAATTTTTACTCATGTGTTTGCTGTCCATGATGACGCTAAAGTCTTCCCAAAGAGTATACAAATACTAGTTTTCCTAGCAAGCAAGTCCGACACACGCTTCGTCGGCGATAATTTTTGTTTTGTAGAGCAGCAATAAATAAGCCAGTTGTTATGAAGCACGGAATAGATAAATAAATTATGAAGGCTGTAAATAAAAAAGTGAATCAGTAGATCAAAAGTCTTGAAATGTCAAAAAATGGGAAATAAGTCGCTGCGTACCTGCTCAGACCTTGCCCAGAAGGGTCGCGTTAGAACGACTACACACGAGCCGATAATCACGCGATATTGGGGCAGTTGGGGGGGACCCTAGATCGTACCCTAAATCGCCTCGTGTGTAGGCAAATCGTAACCAGAATTGTATCGTTTTCAGCGAGCGATTTAGGGACGATCATCCCCACTACAACTGCCCCGATATCGCGTCTGATTATCGGGTGGTGTGTAGCCGATCTTAGCGTGATATCAGAGTGCCAATATCAGAGAATACATAAGACAACAGGTACAATAATATTTAAAAAGTAATACACCACCAATCCATCACGTCAAAACGTTCAAATAATTTCCCCAGGCTCAACAATGCCCGCGCCATAGCGCTTCACGCGAAACGCGCGTGTTACGCGATTTCAGGTTTCTCATTCGCCACGCACGAATCGCGCTAATACATACGCGCGTTGATCATTTTCATTCGGCTTAACTTCAGCAGAGAATATGTAATAATGACTTTGTCAACATTTTATCGTATGTGACTGTAAATCATCGTCATCATTTCAGCCGAAAGACGTCCACTACTGGACAAAAGCCTGCCCCAAAGATTGCTACAACGAACGGTCCTGGGGGCCGACCGCCTGACTCTAATGCTTTCGTTTATCTTTTGATTATTACATCATCTTATCAATTTCGTACCACCTAACTTTTTCCTGGAAGTGTTTTCGTCCGCAGGTATTCTTACTTACTTAAGTGCAAAATCTTTTAATAGGCGGTACGAAACTGACTAGATAACGTCCTAAACGACAGCATTTGAGCTAGGCGGTTGACCCCTGAGCCGCCAACGATTGCCTATTACCTTCACCGGATCGTCGGTCCTCCTCGTGGGTTTCCTGCCTTCGCTTCGTCATCTGGTAGGTACGCGGTCGCCACTCTAGAGAACTTTTCTGCCCACAGTTGACGGCTATTGCCGTCGGTTCTTCGAGTGAACTGCCACTTGAGTTTCGCTATTCATTTGTCTATGTCGGCTACTTTGGTTCTCATGTTAATCACCTCATTTTCGTTTAGATCTCGAAGGGAAACATCGAGCACTGAAGAAGACCTACCTACCTACCTACCTACTATTAGGGATAAGTAGATTGGTTAATCGGCATTAACCAATCTACTTGGGGCCTTTGCCCTAGAGCTTCAGTTCTGGAGCTCTAACCATCGGTGGATAATTCTTTCCAATATTGTGAATAAATCGTAACAAGGCTCGCTTTGATGCGAATTTTACTTGCTTAACTTTAATAACATGGGTAGCTCAAGAAGAATTAAAAGAACAAAAACGTCCGGCTTGTGTGCGTTTTCATTTTTTGATATGAAGAAGTCGATGGAACAACTTACAAAAAGTCCGTAATGACTGATGTGCATTCCGTAGATGACCTTTTTCACAAATTTCTTAACATTACGATCACGGAATAGATAAATAAAGTTAACTATTCTGTGGTTACGATACTGTCTTAATGGTAAAAAGCTCCTGGTAAAGTTGATGATCTGTTGAATTATAAGTTCTTAGGTTGTAGCTAGTTTTTAAACTGTACCTGAGTATTTACATAGTTTATGTTTTTAGAAGCAAAATTGTACAGTAAGTAGGTACCTAGATATATTATTTAATGTTGGGTAAAAATTAAACAATTGTATTTAACACATGTTTATTTGCAATAAACTCAATCTTTGGTAGTAACTTTGACTTAAAACGTAACTAATAGAGATCGAAATATACCTATAATAATTATTATTACGTATGAATGAACATACCATAAATAGATAAACAATTTTTACTGGTGGTAGAGCTCCAGTGTCGGAGCTCGCGGGCGTAGGCACCACCGCATTACCTAATATACTTGCCGCTAAATGGTAGTGTTCAACACTATCGTGTTCCGGTCAGGTGGTAATGTACGGCCCTGTAATTTCCGGCACAGAGGCATAAGACCTTAGGCCTCAGGAGTGGTAACGCATCTGCATTTTGACCTTGGTCTTTGTGTGGGTGTCTATAGGCTGCAGTCATCACTTAACATCAATGTGAACTGCATGCTTGTTTACCACTTCCATAACATAAAAAAAAAAAAAAAAAAAAAATATTTTTTGAGCAATTAATTAGATGTAGGTGTACATTGACTTAATCAAAGATATTGACCTACTACATTCGGTATTATGCTTGATATTTTGATAATGTTTTGATTTCAATGAATAATGCCACGTATTGCTGTGGCCAAAACATGTTCATGCTCCCTCCCTACTCCCTTGGCGATCCGCAGCATCCTTCAGTGAACTTCTCACAGCTTGCGTCCACTCACAAGTCTCACAACCCGCAAGTACGCCCAAGGTTAACAATTTGTAGTATCTGTGTGTCCTAAACACTACTTATTAGCACTACATTTAGGTAATTTAGATCAGGTGGATTTCAGAGTGGTATCTTGCGTCAATTTTTAAGTTTGTACGTAACCGTATCTACACTCTGGCCTCTCCAATTAGGAGAATAATTTTATAATAAAATTTTCGATGCTTCAACTTCAACGCTAACGTTAATACCGTCTTTTATTTTGTAAGGTAAGTAGTAAGTACAGGTAACAGGTATTCTTAACTACTTTAAATAGGTAAAATACCTAAGTATTCCGTAATTTTCGTCAGAATGACTTACGGAATTTAAAATTACTTGAAAAATTGAACTAAAACTAACAAAGTAGGTATTTGGGTACTAAACGTAATTCCAAATGTTAGCAGTGCATTTATCGGTAAATACATTATATTTATAGTTAAAAAGTATGGCATAAGAATTATTCCCAAACTTGTAATAATTATTTTACTTTTATCACGTGCGCTATTCCATAGCGCTTATTTAAACTCAAATTTCATGTAGCTCTTTCAGGGTGCGATGAGCCGGTTCGTTGCGTTAGCTAATGAAGTGAGTGCCACTGCTGCTTCAACTTCGTCTTTATCGTGGCGTAAAGTATTCGCTGGCACACGTTGACACTTCGCTTCTAGTTTTCGTCGCCTCCCTTCCGCCCACCACGAGTAGTTAGCTTCACTGGGTTGAAACCTAGCTGCACTCTCCAACCATTTGCTGAGAAGCAAAGGGCTTGTGATATTCTTCGAGTTGTCTTCTTTGGCTTCGTTGTGATTAATTTCGTTGGAATTGTTGTTGAAATTTTCAAACTTTTCCAACGAGGTGGAAGACGCATCAGTTTCGTCATTGATGTATTCATTTCTTATTTCTGGGCTATTTATAAGTCTGGTGTCGCCGTCGTGCGGTTCGTACTCCGGGCTTGTCGGCTCTGGTTCGCTCCAAATGCTGTCATCGGAGCATATGCTGAACTGTTCCACGTTACCTTGAGCGCGATCGTTGTAGGTGCGGATGAGATGTCCCCATGTTGGTTGATTCCTGTCAGCATTTACATTCTTCAATTTTCTGCGCCAATTAGCAAACCAATTGCAAATCTGCAAAAAAAAAATTTTTTCAGTTCCAATTTTGTTTGATATCACGTAACCAGCTGATTGGTCTGTGCGCGTAACTCATGTCGAACTCACAAGATTGTCAGTAGGTAGGCATGCTTATGCTTACGTTCTCATGTTTCGTCTCTCGTGGTTGCAAGGCACTAGGTATATTGTCAAAGATTCTTACTAAGTACCTAAAGTTTTCTTTATCAAACATGCTTCTCTTAAATATTGGTGTTCCAACTTTAAAGTTGGAGTAGTAATTGTACCTACGTCTCGTTATTACAGGTATCTGGCTGTAGCTAAAGCGAAGACCAATCAATAAACTAAGATTAGATTAAAAAGTTAACACACTTCATCAAAATGTAAAAAAATCAGCACCCGCACAAAAAGTGATATTTTGCACTTGTCTCAAAAGTTTTCTTCCTGATATCATTTGGATTAAAAACAATGTCTACAAAGTAATGAGTCCATAAATGAGCCTTATAATACACAGCTAAGTAACTTGACTAAGTTAAATAAAACACTCGGAATGTACCTATAAGATAAAAGTAAACTAAAATTACTTTCAACACTTGTATGTAAACATATTAGTCTGTCGAAATCTAGATGACAGACAGACTTGAGTGAGAGTTTAACCAAGCAGTGACAAAAATAGTGCCTATTTATGTACAAATAGCAATTCTTGGCATTAATCCAATTAGGTTGCTACTAGAACTAACATGATACTACAGAATAGGCATTGTTTAAAAAAATGTAATATGACACTGAATTGATTTCTTACATACCTACTTATCTATAAATGAACTTACTTGAATGTATGTTAGTCCTGTTTCGCGTGATAAATACTTCTTTTCGTCCCGATTGGGATATGGATTCTCTCTCCGTCTTACAAGCCAATCTTTCAAATAACGTTTTATTTCTGGAGTGAACAACCTCTTCTGTGGCCGCTGGCCCGCTACTAAACTTCTTCTGAAAAGTTAAAACACAAACATGATGTTATACCTACTTGAAAAACATTACGCACCTACAAATCTTTGATACATGGGTGACGACGCGACGCCGAGTCTTTTAGGAAAATAATTGTAACAAAAGGATTTTAATGTATGTACACTGATTTGCCAATGACGCACAAAGAAAATATATCACAAACTCTAAAAGTAATGAGTCACCTAAGTAGGTACTGACCGGGTGTATCGTCTGTTTCTTACAGGCCTCAAGGATTTCCCACTGTCTTCTTTTGTCGGTGACCCGTCCATGTTTTGGATGTTCTCCTCATTCGCCGTTTGAATGAAAGTCATCAGTTACGTTATCGTGCTATGCACGTGAAGTGTTCACTTTCCAGAATTCCTGTGATGGTGTACAAGTGTCACGCTGCAGCACGTGCGAAGGGCGCCGTGGCCTACCGTACGACTCGTGGCTCGCTACACTGCCGCAGCGGGGGATGCTTACTGATCTATTAAAAAATAAGGACATGATGACATAAATAGATTGTCTTTTTCAACATAAATACACATATTTTCTAATCATTTCGAACGCAAATGTTTCAGTGTTAGTACTCGATGAATGCGTTGATGTAACCGAAACACGACGGTCGCATTCCTGAGATCGATTTTAGATGTTATTAGCGCTGAAAGTTCTGATAATGAGTGAAATTGGGATTTGTTTATGTTTTATATGAACAGAAAATGCCGATTTTAATTAAAGTAGACGCTGTGTAAATTGGTGTTCAGTAAAAGTGATTAAAAACAAAAAACATGTTGCCTGTTACGTGTGCCCTCGAGGTCATTGTTCTTCTTTCTAAAACAATTAAAAAATTTGCCGTAACTGTGTCGTATTAAAAAATCTAATAGAATTAACAACTTTAATATGTCGCTCATGGTATGGTATCGTTAGTGTGTAATTAAGTAAGAAAAATATGAAGTACATACCTAGGTCCGGGAAAGCTCGGGTACTGCGTGAAAATGGCGTCGGCTAAGCATGCGACGGTGGCGCCACTGCGCGGGCGCACTGACTTGCTGCAAAATAAATGTTATTTCAGGATGTCTCCCGCGATGTCTTCAAACATCATTTGTTACCGCGGTGTTTATACTATGTAAATAATGTCTTAATTGTGTTGATATTACCAATAGGTGCTAATCTTATCCACGCGCTTAATAATAATTAAAGGTAGGTACATTTAAAGTGACAGTAATTTATTATTTTCAGTAGGCACCCACACACGACTGTTCCTACATTCTTAAAGTTTTTTAAGATCGCTTCTTGTGTTTATACATGTCTTTATAAATATTGCTTCTCACGCGACGCATCTAGGAGTATCTACCTATTTAGGACAATTTAGGTGTACTTATCGTAGCCGCAGAATGTAAATTGTGCGTATTGTTGCACCTAATTTTGTATTCTGCACTCGGCCTATTTTAATAAATTATTTTTTAATCTCATTAGTAGGTAATTTTGAGTTTAGACATTGAATCTTACTTTTCTGTTAATAAGTTAACATAGTTAGATATATAATGCTTTATGAAGAGATTCACATTGTCACACTTAGGGCGAGATTCACAGCCCGCTCTGTGACTTTACTTTCAAGCAAAGTACGCTTCGAAATGTCAAATCTCATACTGTACTGACAGTTCTAAGCATATTGCTCAAAGTAAAATCGTAGTACGGTCTGTGAATCTCACCATTAGTTATGTTTGTTTTTACATAGAATCTCTAATTACCTACCTCAGTGAATGAGTAACAGTTCACAATGGCCCCGTAATAACCATCACAGAGACAAAAACTAAGGTCTCAGGGGTAGCAACGCATCTGCATTTTGACCTCTGGTCTTTGTGTGGGTGTCTATATAATATGGTATAGATAGGCTGCAGTCATCACTTAACATCAATGTGAAAGCTTGTTTGCCGCCTTCCTTACATAAAAAAAAAGGAAATGTACTTACGAGTGCAGGTTTACTGATATTAGAGCTCCTATGACGAAGATCGTCGGCGTAGGCGCCACCGCATCACCAAATCCACTTGCCGCTATATGAGAGTGTTCAGCGCTATATCTAGTGAGCTGGTCAGGTAGATAATGACATGTAGGTACACTGGCATAACAGCTTAGATTTTTATAGGCAGTATTTATGTAATTACCACAAATATGCAACTGCATGCTTGTTCGTAAAAATCATCGTATAAATAAAAGAAACTTAATACCAACCACTTTTCACTCACTCTGATTTCTAATAGCAAAAGTAAATTTCTGTCTAGATAATTACTGGTTCAGGGATATTAATAACGCTATCCATCCATCTAGATTTGGTAGGTAGTTAGGTAATCCTGATATTACCTATAGTATTACGTTCTCTGTCCCCTGACAGTATAAATGTAAGTTCTATATACATAGTGCACCTAATTACCTATTGTTAATAATGGTTAATAGGTTGCGTGAATTTATAACATACTAGGTACAGACGTGAACACGTGACAAATTCTAAATTCTTGCCGCTTAGGGGCCGTTCAAGTATTACGTAAGCAGATTTATTACAATTCTTTTCCCCCCACCCCCCTTGTCAGCAAAAGTAAGCAAAGCTCTTACCCTCTCCCCCCATGCTTACTAAAAAAACATTTTTCTTTTTTTTTATCGTTTTATTTTTTATATGACTTATAAGTGAATTTTTGGGTATTTTTTACGTAACCCCCCGCGCGCGGTAGTTCCTCTACTCGGTTCTAAAGCGAGTGGCCTTATTTGTTATAAGACATGCCTAATTATTATTATGTATTTAATTTTAACTTACAATTTTTTATTTTAGGCGAGGAGTGTCAACACCATCCATTTGTTGTCGCTGGTCAACACCTACTTACTCGAGTTAATCCGAAAGAACAGTCTCCGCATCGCTCGCCGTACGGCTGGACTGAGCGACTGTCTCTCATCTCTGGCTTAATTGTCTACATTGGTTGGCCAGAGCGGTGTGCTAGATGGATTCTGTTATAGCTATAGGTACACTCGGATCGGAAGTGTCTATAGGCGTAATTCTAACGGGGTAACCTACTCGCTCGCGATGTATTCAGCGCCGCTGCACCTCTTGGCACCCCCAGTCCTCCCCAAGTAGATTAGGTAATGTGCGGTGCCTACGGCCGCAAGCTCCGTCAATGGAGATCTACTACCAGTAAAAGTACTAATTATGTGGTAATTGCAGTAATCGTTACAAATAAACACGGAAAAACTGTATATACCTATATCTCCACCACGTAGAATGCGACGGTATGTTTTGCTTATAAATGATAAACACTTCGGATATCACGTTTGCAAAATACGCAATGTGCTGATTATTATTACATGCAGCAAACATAAGCAAAAATCCACTATGAAAGAAAAATGCGTGCTTTCGAAAAAAGACCGATTATTGCATAAAAATAGAAGTAGGTACCTAATTGAAAGTGTCAATACGATTACAGTGTATAGTTCCAGTCATCACCGGCGCTCTACCTACATAGATTGGGCAGATGAACCTTACCACTTATTATCTACATATTCCTACTCCTAAACAGTTGTTTTCACAAAGATATCACGAAGTACCATAAAAATATTATTTCCAGCGCGTATGAATTCGCCCCTTCTGGGGACCAGAAGAGGCGAAATCATACGCGCGTTGGCGAGGTGCTAGGCATAATAGGTACATTGCGTCCATTAAAAACACGTGCGTAAATCGCGTGTACTGCGCCAGTCGAGATACTAGGATCGTCTTGTTGCGTCCAGTCCAGTTGACGCGCCCGAGTTCAACTCAATGCCACCTACTAAATTCGCCTCTCAAACGCTCGCGCGTTGATACACTCTTCTGGACGCATCACGACGATTTTGCCCCTTCTGGACAAGCTCTTATCTATGTACTACCTGACTCATCATCATCATTTCAGCTGAAAGACGTGCTGGACGGTCTACTTCTCGGACGCATTTAAGGTTTGCGCGTACTGTAGAATTGCAACTATGCAAATGAGATGAATCTACAAGACTAAATAACTGCTGTTAAAACGTATGTGTAAGTGGCTAATAGCTACGAGACGTATTTTCTTTCCACATAGATTAAGTATTCCTTTATCTTTGAATAAGTATAGGTTACCTATCGGACAATCTCTAACACATTTGTAATGACTTACACACGTGCAGTATACAATAAGAAATATGGAGTTTTGGCGGGAACCTTGAAAAAGGCGTATGGTGCTCTTATTTTATTTCATTTTCTTGGTGTATTTTGAAGTTATATTGAATAAAGTTGGTGGCATTTTGTTTGAAATAGGTTTATTACAGTGCCCGTGTATAGTTAAATAGAATAACAGTGCGAAAACACGACCTTTCAGGTTGCCTCCAAAACTTCATTGTAAATGTTCTGGTAAAGTAGCCATCGCTTTACTCGAATAACTTGACTGTAACTCACTTGACTGACATAATATACTTGATACTTACATATTATACTTTATGACTATATTATACTAACTTACGCTGCTTAAATAAATACGAAATATCGTTTTACTTGACACTGGCAATATGCGTAATAGCGATGCCATAATAACAAATAAAAAAAAAAAATAAGAAATATTGCACTGCGACTAATTTCGAGTCTGATCGTTATCTCTTTCTCACCTCACCTATGTGACGTGACGTTTGTTGACCATTTTAAGTTTTGAATTTTGACCAATACCGGATTGTTATTATTTACGTAGGCAGAGTGCAGCAGAGATAACGCTCTATGATTGTCTCTTTCGTAGGCTCGATGTGCAATATTTCTTTGCTGGGCAATACCCATAACTTTACTGAAGTTGCTAATAAGTTTTAGTTTTTAAGAAAATAGCACATTATTGCAACTTTTTCAAGATTTCGTTTCTATTGGACGCAGATTGAAACGGATCTTCTGGAAATTTTAAAGACAAATTTTACAACACCAACATGTTATAACTTGTCTACCTTTTATTCCACTTACTTATTCTGTTAATATTTATTCTTTATGTAGATAATTTGAAAATATGAGAAATCAATATTTCATATTTTAATTAGTTGAAAAATTTGAAAAAAATTGAAAATAAAATAAAATAGAAGTGTTGAAGGTCATCCACATATCTTCACATATTTAGGTACCTGATGTCTTTTTATTGCTGCGATAATATTTATTGAAATACTTATTATTATCTTTTATTCATAGACAAGCAGATACCTACTTACATATTATTTGACTCTTTAATAAAAGTAGGCGCTAAAAACTTCACATCTTACCTCGTTTAATTATTGGCAGTTGGGAGAGAGTCAATGTTATTGTATTTATATGTACTTATTGACTCTCTCCGGGGTTTTTTTTGCTGACAATACAATTTTGCTCAAAATATTATGTATCTTAGGGTAGGCAGAGAGTGTGGAGCGCCAGATATCCCGGTCCTGACATACCACCCGTGCCTCATCTACCTTCATCATTCTCTTCATACATGCACGCCGATTCCTAAGACTTTTGACCGTACCATCAGACAGAACTCGACTATTTGGTCGTGGTAAGTAAGTCTTGGTCTTCCTGGGCCTCTGCAACTATCCACATTTGCATTGTATATCTGTTTAGTCATTCGCTCTTTCGACATTCTTTCTATATGCCCGAACCATCAGAGCATGTCTTTTTTCATTTTTACACCGATACTCTCATTCATACATAGCCTCTTTCTAATTGGTCAAAATATGCACTGAAGTAAAGCTGTTATGTTGGCGAAACGTTCGTGGGTGAGAAGTCCTTTGGATGATAAGTTAATAATTAAAAGATTATTATGACTAACGATTCATGAACTAATTACATGTTGGTAAACAGTTTCAGAATGAGAGGTTCCGGAAACATTAACGGTGTAGGTACGACATTGCTCGAGTTCATTTATGCTATTTAGCGAATGGCAGGAACTATACCAGCTATTTATACCAGTCTATTGTTATAGCTCCAGTGAACAAATATATATTTTTTTAATTTCATCACAAAGCACAATTTGGTTAAAATAAAAAATTGCAGTAAGTATTCCAAAGTAAGTTGCAGTTCCTAAATCCATTCTTATTTAATTTTCTACCGGGCAATTTTAAATAAAATACGCATTCAATTTATCGTAGCTCCTATGTTGGAAAATTCGTACAGTGTGGAAACACCATTCACATAGTGTTTCCTTATATTTCGTAGTGTAAGGTGAGATATTATTTCGATCTAGAATTTGATTGACGATATCGTGTAGGTACCTATATAAGTATACCATATTGACGATAAAAGTATCGTTTGTTTACTTACATAAAAAAGTAAGTTTCTATAACTTATAACTTAACATTATAACTTGATCTTAAATCATACACCAAAAAGAACCCTTCTTGTGGATTTGCTGTAACTTTCAATCAGTATAATTAATGTACTCTTTGCTTTCAATGGGGCTACAACGTTGTAAACGAGTCACAAACGTTGTACAATAATCTTGACATCTAAAAGTATCTGATGTAGTGTTCTCAAGAAATGATGCAACATTTTTATTGATTCGTGTCATGTTTTTATATCGCAAATGTACTGGAAACGGATTGAGGAAGTGAGGCGGGAGTTGACGGCCGATGCCTCATATTGTTTTACTCGTAGACGTCGTCGTAGTTACTCGTAGCATGCAATAAAGCTACAAAAAATTCGCGTGTAAACAAACTCTATTTAAATATTGCCGGCTACTGGAGTGGTGAATGTAGAGATACATCGTGCTATCTTTTTCATACCTGTATATTAATGGTGTATATCATCTCTGTCCCTTGCGTTGCATACACTAGGGGTCTTCCCACAATCGGTTGGTTACTGAATGTATCAAGTCCCACACATGCGCAGAGGCGTCTGTTCAGTACGTACGCGCAACGCGTTGCTCCACGTTTGACGTCAACTCCTGTGCGACTATTCCAGTTTTACAGATCGTAAAAATGCTAACAGAAAGTGATTCAGTTGTGTAGGAGATACTACAGAGAACTGACGACGGAGGCTTCGTCTATAGTATTCTCCAGTTAGGCTGTGTTCTCTGTGGACGTAAATCATTTCGTGTCAGTCGCACGTGCGTTGTGTTTACCGGTGTTTGTGATTGATTTTTTGCGGAATGGGTGAAGAAACTCATGGGAAAGACGGAAATGTAACGCTGAAACGTAAAATAACCCTGTTTAATGGTGTGGGCATAATAATTGGGACTATTATTGGCTCCGGAATATTTATTTCGCCGACTGGAGTTTTTAAATATACAGAGTGAGTAAAAATATTTTTCCCGCTATATTATTTTATTATTAACAAGAATTATATTTTAAAATTGTTATAATAATTGGGGGCCTCCCCCCAAAAAGGGGAGAGACTCGTGCCCAGCAGTGGGACGTATAATAGGTTGCCATTATTATTTTTATATTTTTAAAATATATGAGTTTAACTTTTAAAAACAGTTTGCAAATTCCTTTTTATTTAAAAGAAAAATTTAATATTTATTTAGGTAGGGTAGGCTTAACAGCTCAGGCCTTAAAAAGTAAAAAAAAATCGATCTTTTTAAACTACTTGGCTTAAAAGAAGATGTTTATTGGCTACAGCATTCACTTGACATCCATGTGAACTGTATGCTTGTTTTTGTGACATAAAGAATGTAGGTACTTATTCGGATTCTAATTATTCAGTTATTGAATTTTGTAAATTAAAGTTAAGATTTAGCTCGGAAGTCGATAAGCCTTATAATAATAATAATTATTATTATTTCCTTATTTGAGGCAATTTGGGCTCACTTGTTAGTATTACAAAAATCTTATGACTAAGTTAGTAAAGTTACATTTTAAAACAATAGGATATTAATAAGGACTACACTATGTCTTATAAGCACTTTTAGAAAATGCTTTAGCATCGGCGAATCACTTTTAGCCGCTTACATACCTATTTAGGATGCTGTTTGAACTTATGGTAAGCTATATTATTTAATAGCAGAAGTAAAGGAGCATTTGATCGCCATCCATTAAAAAGGCTTCAGTAGAGCTTGGCATTAATGATACCTTGTGCAATTTTACGGAACGCATGCTAAAAGCACAGTAAATTACTGTGATAAAAGGGAGGAAAATCTCCACAATAATGGGAGAGTTTATAAACAGCAAGAGGGTGTAAGCAAGATAAAGTTTTATCACCGCTTTTATGGCACCTTCTGATGCAGATTAACTTTTGATAGAACTTAATGAGAGTGCTTTTATACAGTGGGCTATGCTGATGACCTGGTCATTATGGTCAACAACGGTAAGTCTGTGGGTCCGGTATCTGCTTTCGTGAACAATGGGACTGATTTAGTTTTTTTTTATGAGCAACTTGAAATACGCGTAAACGTAATAAGTTAGTACCAGGTAGGAATAGTGTAGTAAGCCATACTCTTATCTATTCCATGATACCTATACTTACTATTAATTTTGACTAGAACTTTATACCTGCCGACAACACAAGTATTTATTAGCATCAGACATATTATAAGGCAACATACTCTAGACTCTAGACTAGATGCTCGAAGTCCTCACTCCGCACAATGAATAGGTAGTAGGTAACAGGTTCTGCAATAACCTTCCTACGGCGCGTCGTGCACCAGTTAATCAGTTTGAAATATAGATTAGGTATTTGTAAATGACGATTGGGCATAGGGACTGTTTTGAACCATTATTTAATGATGACTGAACTAGCTTGGGAAAACTCACAAAAATAATTTATTCTGTCTCTATTTTATTTAACACGGAACTGCCGTCTGTACACAACTATTTAGCGTCAGACATATATGGAAAAACTGGTGGTAGAGCTCCAGTGACGGAGCTCGCGGGCGTAGGCACCACCGTATTACCTAATTTACTTGCCACTAAATGGTAGTGTTCAGCACTATCGTTTTCCGGTCAGGTGGTAATGTACGGCCCTGTAATTTGACACACAGAGGCACAGAGGTATAACACCTTAGGCCTCAGGAGTGGTAACGCATCTGCATTTTGACCTGGTCTTCGTGTAAGTGTCTATAGGCTGCAGTCATCACTTAACATCAATATGAACTGCAAGCTTGTTTGCCAATTCCATAACATTAAAAAAGACTCTACATATAGTCCTAATCCACACAATGTCACAGGTAACATGTAGGTACCGTAAAAACCTCCTTGAGTATCAGTTGATTAGTTTGAAATATCTACGAGATATTTCATATCCAAAGAATTATATAAAGGAACTGATTTGGGTCCTCATAAAATCAAGACTGAAGTAGCTTGGGAAAACATGTAAAATCTTCACACCATTGCATATTAACAGGTTCCGTTAGAACCTTTGATTATAAAAGGTTCGAACCTTCCAATGACGCATCGAGCTCTATTTAATCAGTTTGAAATGCGTACAAGGCAGATATTTCATGACTCCAGTAGAGCACAATTTTAAAAGGAATAATTTTGGTCGATTTATGTGCAGTACTGAAGCTAATAGTGAACAAAAATGCTGCATTATATACCTAATATCTCTATTTATTTTAACCGGAACGTGTCTGCCGAAACATAAGCATTTAGCATCATACATCTATGGTACTAGACTCTACATTCTCTAAGTTCTTCATCACGCATGGTTACAGTAGTCCCTAATACAGAGGCAAAACAAATTAGGCCTCGAGAATGGTAACGCTTCTGTACTTTGACCTACGGGTTTTATACAGATGGCTGGTCGTATTCACTTACCATCAATGTGAACTGTATGCTTGTTGGCCATTATCATAACATAAAAAAGGTTCCGTTAAAACCTTACGGTGCTACAATAATAAAATGAATACAAGATAGGTAGGTATGTAAAGATTATATTGTTCGTTACATTTATCAATGAAAATGCGTGCGCCGAACTTTGTGTAGTGTCAATGACTACTGATTTCGTTTGTAAATCAATGCTAATAATGTTCGGAACTATGTGGCACCAAGGGGCCTGCGGTGAACGACTGACTTAGCAACAGGGCCAAGGCCTAACCGGTGTCGGTGGTTTTTTAATACGTGTCTGAACTACTAATATTCTGATATTATCTAAGTTATATAGTTTTGCGCTCATCTAGAGTGTTCTGCCGGATACTGAACTGTTGATGAGATCAAATTGAGTGTTGTTTTGAAAACATGTGTATTACAACAGTTTATCGATATGTTCAAACTAATAAATAAAAATACTGCGCGTGTATATTGTAAAGATGCAATGATAACCGGCCACCCGCGGTGCAGGCACTCTTATTATTTTTGTTAAAATAAATAGTTTTGTTTTGCACAATATTTATGTTATTTGTCTGCAATATTTACGTGGTTTCCAATGTCGATAATTAAGGATAATAATATTACTTACAATAATAATATTTACATACTAGCTGTGCCCGCGACTTCGTCCACGTGAGAAAAATATGATTGTTCAGTATCTACCCGGACGAAGTCATGGGCGCAGCTAGTATAAAAGTAGCCTAAGTTACTCCTTATTACATCAGCTATCTGCCATTGAAAGGCCCGTCAAAATCGGAGACACTCAAATTCTATTTATTTGTATGTAGGTATGTATGCATGTATGGTTGTATGGAGATAAAAGTAACCTAAGTTACTCCTTATCATATCAGCTATCTGCCAGTGAAAGTCCCGTCAAAATCGGAGACACTCAAATTCTATTAATTTGTATGTAGGTATGTATGTATGTATGGATGTATGGAGATAAAAGTAGCTTATGTTACTCCTTATCACATCAGCTATCTGCCATTGCAAGTCCCGTCAAAATCGAAAACACTCAAATTCTATTTATTTGTATGTAGGTATCTAGATATGTATGTATGGTTGTATGAAGATAAAAGTAGCCTAAGTTACTCCTTATCATATCAGCTATCTGCCAGTGAAAGTCCCGTCAAAATCGGAGACACTCAAATTCTATTTATTTATATGTAGGTATGTATGTATGGATGTATGGAGATAAAAGTAGCCTAAGTTACTCCTTATCACATCAGCTATCTGCCATTGCAAGTCCCGTCAAAATCGGTCCAGCCGTTCCCAAGATTAGCCCCGCCAAACAGACAGACAGATAAACAGACAGACAGACAAAAATTGTAAAATGTATATACATACATATGCATAAAGTAAAAAGCGGTTATTTTAATATTACAAACAGACACTCCAATTTTATTTATTTGTTCATATTTATTATGGAAGGTAATATACCACATAATATCTAAAAATTCTGTGCAAATTTTAAGCGTACTTGCAACCGTTATCATTATCGAGCAAAAAATATACGAAAAAAAAAACACATTTATTGTATGCCTCCTTGTACCCCTTAACATTTTCCTTTTCTTATTTTTAGTAATTAATTTTATCTTTATAGTGGTAACAGAAATACATAATTTGTGAAAGTGTTAGCTTTCTAGCTATCACGATTTATGAGATCTAGCCTGGTGACAGACAGACGGACGGACGGACAGACAGACAGACAGACAGACAGACAGCGGAGGATTAGTAATAAGGGTCCGTTTTTACCTTTTAGGTACGAAACCCCCTAAAAGATAGAACTAAGATACAGAATAGCTTTAAACTATTCGATATGATTCTTTAAATTGACATGACTTTTTTATTTTTGAACCGATTCACATGAAACAAACACTAAATGTTAAGTGAAACTTACCATAATAATAGGTTGGAGAAAAAGTCTTTTCGCATTATAGTATGTATGGACTTGTAATAAATCTCTTTGGCTGTAGTATTTGTATCTGGCTGGTTTTGGTATCATTGAAAGTTAAAATTTTAAAGAACATAATTCCAAATTCAAATTAGGCAAATGTGTGATTTTCATTTGTTTTTCGTACTGTCAAGATGAGTGAATCTAATGAAGAAATTCGATACATTTTAAAATTTTACTACAAAAAAGGTAAAAATGCAACGCAAGCCGCGAAAAAAATTTGCGATGTTTATGGACCTAGTGCAGTGTCTGTGAGAGTAGCACAAATTTGGTTTAAGCGTTTTCAATCCGGAAATTTTGATGTCAAAGATGTACCTCGCTCTGGTCGCCCTATTACGGATAAAATGGATGCCATTTTTGCAAAAGTAGAGCAAGATCGACATATCAGTAGTTACGACGTAGCTGAAGAACTGATAATTGATCACAAAACAGTTTTGGCGCATTTGAAAAAAGCTGGGTATAAAAAAAAAGCTGCAGCAAATATTTGGGTACCTCACGAGCTCACTGAAAGAAACCTAATGAACGGTGTACTCATTTGTGATTCTTTATTACGACGTAATGAAACCGAATCATTTTTGAAGAAGCTGATAACTGGTGATGAAATGTGGATCACGTACGACAAGAACGTGCGCAAAAGGTCGTGGTCAAAGGCCGGTCAGGCTTCACAGACTGTGGCGAAACCCGGGTTAACTCGCAATAAGGTGATGTTGTGTATGTGGTGGGATTGGAAGGGCATTATTCATTATGAGCTATTACCATCAGGCAGGACTATCGATTCTGAACTCTACTGCGAACAACTGATGAGATTAAAGCAAGAAGTTGAGAGAAAGCGGCCGTAGTTGATCAACAGAAGGGGTGTGGTGTATCATCATGTTAACGCTAGACCTCACACATCTATAGCCACTCAGCAAAAATTAAGAGAGTTTGGCTGGGAGGTGTTATTGCATCCGCCGTATAGTCCTGACCTTGCACCTTCAGATTTCCACCTGTTTCGGTCTCTTCAGAATTCTTTATGCAATGTTAGGTTAACATCACGAGAGGACTGCCAAATCCACTTGTCGCGGTATTTTGATGAGAAGTCCCAAAATTTTTATAGCAATGGGATCATGTCCCTACCTACAAGATGGCAAAAGGTTATCGAACAAAATGGAACATACATACTTTAGTTAAATTTAAATAAACTTTATTAAAAAATGTTTTGAATTATCTTAAAAAATGCGAAGAAACTTTTTCCCCAACCTTATATATAAGTGAAAACCGCAAATCGAATAAGTCGTTTCTGATATTAGCGTGCACAAACACACATACAAACAGACATTTTTCCGGGATAAAACAAAAAAAAAAGTACCCAGTGTTGTGCGCCAAAGGTTAAAGTATAATCACACCAAGTTTCATTGTAATCGGACCGCTAGTTTTTATGTGATGCTTGAACAAACAGACAGACAGACAGACCAAAAATTTTCTAATCACATTTTTGTGTTCGGTATCGATCTAATGGTATTTGTCCCCCTGGTATTTATTTTTTCCATATTTTTAATGTACAGAATTCACACTTCTACAGATTTATTATAAGTATAGATAAAGTGTCGTTGCAAAAGGTTTGTGGACATGGGACAAGACTAGTGATGGTCGCTTGTTTATGAAAGTAACAATCGAATTATTCGAATGATTTTGTAACAAGTATTCGAATAGTCATTCGTCATTCGAATGTATTTTTTCATTCGAATGAATTTTCGGTATGTACTTGATTTATTTCATTTTAGTGAAGTTTTAAGACTTGTTTATTGTTTTTGTCTTTAACGGTAGCAATTGCACAAAAAAATATTGTTATTTTTTAAAAGTTTATTTCTTTATTTTAATACTTACTTCAAAGTTCCTAGTAAAACTTACATAGTATTATTAATTTATTTATGAGAAAAAATTCGATTGTAAGAGCCATTCGAGTGATGTAAAATCATTCGAATTATTCTTTATCGCTTGAATATTTTTTTATAATTCAAATTATTTTTATCATACGAATGGCTTTTTCTTATTATCGAATAATTTGAATACCTGCCTATCCGAAAAATAATTCGAATGATTCATTCGCATTCGCCCATCACTAGACAAGATATCGGGGACCTCTACTGGGGAATCCCAATATTCAGGGGCCGAAAGGAAAGGGGTAACGAAAGTGGCAAACAAGCATGCAGTTCACATGGATGTTAAGTGATGACTGCAGCCTATAGACATCTACGCAAAAACCAGAGGTCAAAATGCAGTGTTTTGCCACGCTTGAGTCCTTTGTTGTTATGATTTATGTGATAGTTATTACCGGATCATACAATACAATCTAACCGCAATACGATAGCGCTAAATACTTCCTACCATTTGGCAGTAGATAGATAAAATAATGCCGTGTACCTCTGTCCTCGAGTCTCTACATTGGATCTCTACCACCTGTAAAATTTTATTTATTTGTACTTAGTTAATTTACGCTGGGTACAATATGTTACGGACACCACGTAGGTACATACTGCTGTGTAAGTAAGTACCTATAGTTGCAAACTGAAACGGATGGCTGCATAGTTTTCGATATAGATTATTGGTACATATATTAGGTATGCGAAGAAAATTAAATGTATAACATCAATGTATGCGAATGATTTTTGACGTCGGGACGTGACAGCCCACCACCCCTTCAGCGGAAGAATTTTCTTTCACTGGAAGAGAATTCTTCCACTAGCGCAGTCAGTCAACCGAACGATGGCGGTCAAACCAATCCAATAGGGGGGTAGTAAAAATAAACTGCCTCGGTAGACTAGTGATAGCAGGCCACTACTACTACGCTGAGGTCCTGGGTTTGATTCCCGGGTAGGGGGTTATCAGAGATAATGGTGTAAAGTCCTTTATTTCTGGTTCTATTGGGATTTTTCCATTTTCGGGAAATTTCCCAGTACTTCGAAGTTTAGTAATGTGCCCAGAGATGTCAACAGGCTCGCCACCTGTTACATGAGCCAAAAACGTAACCGGCGAATTGTGGGTGTTTGCATGTATGCTTGAATGCATGCATTTACCTCTGCCTATCCCTTCGGGGAATACAGGCGTGAAGTTACGTTTTTAGTAAAAAAAAAACGCGGGACGGGCAGCAGCGCCCTGCGATAGAATCTATCGTAACCGCGATCGCCAATCCGCCTGCCAAGCGTGGCGATTATGGCATCTCCCCTAATGACGCAAAACACTTTTGTGGGCGTATTAGCGGAAGCCTTTGTCCAGCAGTGGGCGTTTTTCGGCTAGAATGATGATGATGCGAATGATTAATTATTCAGATACGCCGCGACGTGTTTCAATTACCAATTCGCATACGCAATTAGATCACTGAATGATCTTGTTGACAACGTTCCAGAAGGTACAGTCACAGACATTTTCCTCTTATAATAATTAATAATTATTATCAAATTCATTTGAAATTTCTCATTCCTACGTGCTTAAAGATATAAGGGTCTGTACACACGTTAGCGTAGTTGTGACGCGATGCCGCGATGCATCGCGTTGCATATTCACACTTCTCTTGTTATAAATATAACGATGTAACTCTTCATATACGGGAAAATGTGAAATAATTGTTATAACAATAGCACCAGCATACCTAATAATCTCAATGTATGATGTCGCTGAAGCGATAAGTGACGTTTGTCGACTTTCACTTTTAAACTGTAGGTAACTATAATTTCACAAGGACACGTTATATTGTTTCCTTTGATCTCAAAATCGAACACTATACGGACAAAGTCGAACACAAGCAATTAGTACTTATACCTATATTTCAGATTGATTAGGTGGTATCTTTGTTTTTGGTGCTGCCATGAGAGCAATATGTGAATGTTAACTAGAAGCCAAATTCTCGTAAAATAATCGTTATTGGATAGCAATTCAATGGCTTCACAGTCTTGCTCTAACATAGGAAGCGGTCATTGGTTAAAATAAGACAGCAAAATGTTTTAATTGCGATTCAATTACTATTCTGTTACCCGGATTTGCCATCTGATTGCTTTCATCGCAGCAAATCAACGATTGAATGAAACTTGTTTAACCATAAACATCGATGTATTCCTTTCCGTAACCAGTTGGCAAATAAAAATTGTTCATGACTGTACATACATAGCAATTACAATATGAGGAGCGAAATATGACCGGACATACCATCGTATTGCCTACTGAAGTTGATTCTGTTGGTTTCGTATCTCACCGAATAATAATAAAATTAACTATTTTCATAAGGCCTCAATGCAGCGGTGCTTTTCGGGAATATTTTGTCACAAATAAGTATAGTTATTGAGGCGGCTGTGTATGTATAGTGGGATACAGCATCAAACCATAGACCTATCTGAACTAAAGTACTAGACAGGACGAATAGATAATTCATGTGCAAATGCCATACCTCTTCTACGCCCTTCTACGCCCCTTGGTTGCACGGTTCCAGTTTCCAGAAGTCAATTTACCACACTTTCACACAGTAACAGAACAGATGACGTGGGAATGTCTCACATTAATATCTGTCTAATCAATTTATACCTACCTTTCAATATACCTTATATAAAGGCACAAATGGCTATTTTATTTAAGTCTCAGCCTCCATCTATCTATAATTCATTGATTCACATATTGCCTGTAGTGAAAATAAGTAATCCGATTATAAACAAATTCCATGATGATAATATAACTCCACTATGACACCTAATTATTATCGATACTAATAACACAGTCTAAAGAAAACGAACGTGCTAATAATATAACCCATTCAGAGACTTTAAATCGTAATCCGCGTTATCATTAGTTTGTCATATACGTTGAGGTCTCTTGGCTTTGAGGCTTTAATGACAGAGTTCATTATCGTAATTGCATTCCTTTTCGCTATATCAGTCACATAAAAAATAGTCCGAACAAATTTTCTTAATGAATGTGAACTTACAAAAAATCCGTAATTAGTAAAATGTCACCAATCATACTTCGACTCCGTTTCAAGTCAGTCGTCCGTATTATCCGGTAACCTAGTTTAGTTAGGTTATCTTTTATCTTTATTCGTCTTATCATTTTTAGTGCGACGGCATCTAAAATTATAATTGCAGAATATAGGTATATCCGCTCCATATATTATATGACAGTTCCATTTCCGGTAATAAATCTTAACATTTTGTGATTAATTCTTAGTGCATTACAGCAACATATCATTATTGTTTGTGATTTTTATGATGTTTAAAAGGCTATAAATAAATAATATATACAAAAGAAAAATGAACGTTCATTGTTTGGCGTCAAGACGGGATATTTTGCGGTTACGCGACAACCACTAAAACCGCATTCTGTTAAATACCGTAGTGTGTGCTAGCCTTTATTATCGCCTACTTTAATATGAAGAGGTTTGACCCTGGCATTGAAATGCGTACGGGTCAGTTTCATGGTTATGAAGATAAATTAGCATGGCCGCTAAATTGATAACAATTTGAATGAACGCTTGTTCTTCATTGTTAAATTATTAAGCTTGTTAAAGTAAAATAATTAGGTACAATACTATACAATTTTAAGGGAGAGATAGATACTCGTAGAGGGATAAAACAAGCAGGAGAGAGGATAAGAGTGTTAAGAAGATACAGCCTACATCGTTTCGTTAATAAGAACGACGCACGGTGTACACAAGATACATCAAACCTTAGAAGCCCTACCCACCTATCAAGATAAAGGTTATCCGTGAACTTCGAGAAAACGCAGGTAACACTGGCTATTATGACTGGCCGTTTGCAACTCCCGCCACCATTCAAACACTACGGACGTAGTATCACATGGTCCCCTACGGCGAAATACCTAGGCGAATCCATGGATCGGATGCTGCAAATGAAGCAGTCATCGCATGTGCTCCGGTCGGTGGTCTCCTCCCGACTCTCTCTCTGCACGGAGAATTCCGCGTTCCAGAGAGACTTCAAGATGGAGAGCATCAAGGACTTCATCATATGGGTCAGCCAGAATATGTTCGCGCGTGTCGATGCCACGGATCTGACTCACATCTGGGAGGTAGTTCTCTTGCACGCGCAATCTCCTCACGAAAGGTCATACCTGCGGGAGTTCGTCCTACCGGAGGACTAGACGTGCTGCCGACCACGCCCCAGGTTGACTTCATGACCCAGGTTATCTCTGCTTTCGGTGGTCGCCTAAGCTGGGCCTCCCCTAGAGGTCTTCCCCGACTGAGCGGACTGCGCTCGTTGACAAACAGCCAGAAAAACAATGATTTTGACGAAAGATGAACAGTGGATTCAACGAAACAGTTGCAAGAATTGCTGCCAATTCAAGGACTCTGACATGCTTAGAGCAAGCGCGCAGAAACTCCAAGCCGAAGGCGCCTCTTACAATTTGTATCCCCGCACCCGAGCAAAAGTCACGAACTAGAAGGGTTCAGTCACCCATAACGTGTGACTTTACCTGAAAGTTATAGGGACTATTATCATTCAGTCATTAACTTATCCAGTATTCAAATTTTTTCCTACTATGTTACTGTTAGTGTAGCACTTGCACTTACTTATAGATATTCAATGTTTGTTTCATCCATAATTATTTATTTTCTTGTTTCAGATCCGTCGCAACCTCCTTGTTAATATGGCTCGTGTGTGGGTTACTGTCGACTCTAGGAGCTCTATGCTACGCGGAGTTAGGCACCTCCATCACAAGGTCTGGCGGTGACTACGCCTACATCTACACGGCCTTCGGTCCGCTGCCCGCCTTCCTCCGCATGTGGATAGCCCTGCTCATCATCAGGCCGACCACGCAGGCTATAGTGGCACTTACTTTCGGCCACTACGTCGTGAAGCCATTTTTCCCTGAGTGCACACCACCTCAAGATGCTGTGAAACTTCTTGCAGCTGTTTGTCTTTGTGAGTGAGTTTTATATTTTTTATATTAGATAGAATCTTATATAGTCGCAATTTTTAATGATATTTAATGGTAAACGGTGGTAGCAGGCCGCGTTGCATTGCGTTTTTTTTTTTTTCAATTTCAGATGATTACAGTGCTATTATATTATTATGATATGTCCGGTAATTGTCGATATTTTCATCATCATCTCAAATATTACACAGAACATAACTGGAGAATTGTGGCTTTATGTCATATTGCACCTTTGTCCCCACTTTCATTAATTATAGTCGAGACGTTAGGATTTTCTTTTCGTTTCTGTAAAATTGAAGTTATAATTCAATTTTCTCAAGAAGAAAATCTCTTGGCCTGAGAGCCGACGAAGAAATTTTGGGAAGGTGTTTTAGGCATGTCCAAACAATGATAAACTGACAATCTATGAATAAGGGGACCGGAAAATGTACGCAAATCCAAAATAACCGCATTTTTCCAGTTAGACTCACATTGTCAGATTCTCCTATTTATATAGTGTTATTATATCCATATTTGAACATACCTGAAAGACCTTCCTAAAATTCCTTCGTCACCTCCCCGGCTCTCCGTATTAAGGTAGCAATCTTCCTCGCCGTGTATATCTACATTATATACATTAATTAACACACGTAATACCACAGTACAGTAATACCCCGGACTTACGCGATAGGTGGGACCCAAGCGATATTATTGTAAGTCAAATTCGCGTAGCTTTTTTTTTATATGTTATGGAAGTGGCAAACAAGCATGCAGCTCACATTGATGTTAAGTGATGACTGTAGCCTATAGACACCCACACAAAGACCGAGATCAAAATGCAGATACGTTACCATTCCTGAGGCCTAAGTTGCTATGCCTCTGTGCCGGAAATTACAGGGCCGTACATTACCACCTAACCGGAACACGATAATACTGAACACTACCATTTAGCGGCAAGTATATTAGGTAATGCGGTGGTGCCTACGCCCGCGAGCTCCGTCACGGGAGCTCTTCCACCAGCTCGGGGTTCACCTTTGCATACAAATACCTACTAGGTTCAAATTACTCATTTTATTTTCTTTTAGATGACAAAATTATAGGTATAATAATATGTTCTCGAACTTCTTGTAAACTGAACATTGACAGAGCGAATAGAGGAAGACGAAGCGCGCGGTATGATAAAAAATCTCGGAATTCGCATAACACGGGGTAGCGTAAGTCAGGGTATTACCACTGTCTAAAGTAAACGAACGTGTTATGGTATTACTGTATAAGGATACGTTCCTTTCTTTCCTTAGATTGTGATAATACTTTGTGAAATACAGACAATAGAAATGCTATTTTGTTATTTGCCTTGTCACAGCTCTAACGTCATTAAGGGTGACTCGTCCGTTAATCATATGGTGCCTGCCTTCTTGGCCCCAATCTCCTACATCATTAAGTCATTAAGAACACGCTTATGAGTAGGTATACCTTAAGAGAACAAAGATAAACTCATATTCTATCTAAGTACTAGCTGTGCCCGCGACTTCGCCCGCGTGAGAATGTATGATTGTTTAGTATGTACCCGGACGAAGTCGTGGGTGCAGCTAGTATAAAAGCCTAAGTTACAGCTTATTACATAAGCTATCTACCAGTGAAAGTCCCGTCAAAATCGGTAAAGCCGTTCCCAAGATTAGCCCCGCTAAACAGACAGACAGATAAAAATTGTAAAAAAAATTGTTTTGGTATATGTACCGTGTATACATACACATGCATTTAGTAAAAAGCGGTTACTTTTATATTACAAACAGACACTCCATTTTTATTTATTTGTATAGATGTATAGATATGAAATAATACAGATAGTGGTAATAGCAGGCAATATTCTTGTATGCCATCATTACTCATTTGATTTTAAGTCTTAGGATTAGGAAGACTTCGAGACGCTCTGTTTAATAGGTACTTAAGTGTATCTACGAATGGATATAAGTGCTATCAGGGCCACACGGGCCACACGGGCGCCTTAAGCGATGGCAATAAAAGCTGTATTAGAATTTGATTCATTTTGCATAGGCATTTGCATAAACACTCAGTTAATATATTTCTAAGTAAAATACCAACGCGCATATTATCTGCTCTTACTCATTTTGTTTATTATAGCAAAAGCAAACACGTATTGAATATTACGAATAATTAGAATAGCTACAATAAACTAGTAGCTATATGAATGATTGAAAAACTCTATCATTAGTTAAATCATAATTATTAAATATTATCATATTTTATATCTCCAATGACGTTTGTTAGTCTTACTACCAATTAAGAAGGGCGGGACCGATTTTGATATGAAATGAATGTAACGCACAACCTGACATGTTGCTTGTTTAACACGTTATCAATAAATTATCTGTATTTGATTAATTAAGTTTTGAAATAAAAAGTCTGAGGAGGGTTTAAAAGGTGAGATAATATGTTGAAAGTTTCACAGTTGAGACAGAAAGTTGAGCATTCACAGCCTCACATTAGGTATAAACCTGTGTCGTGGGTGCCGTCACAGTATAATTGTATCTATATACTGTTGTGCCGTTGTACACATACAACACATACACAAACACCCAGACCCGAAACAAATATCTGTTGGCCATACTGTACTATACCGTACCACAGTATAGATTTGTTATCTATCTACTGTGATTGAAGGGTCGCGATCTTCGAATCAAACGGTCATGTCACACCGCTGGACTAACCGAGTCGTATGTATTGATAAACCTAAAAGAATAAAATATACAAGTAGTCCAGGCACTAGGATTACCAGAACCTACACCGGGACCCTTTATTTGGTAGATCTGTGCCGGTCTAGGTTTCGTATCGGTCCCGGCTGGGATCCCGAGTTTTGAAATAAATTGAAATAATTTTGTTCCGTATAATTCTAGTTGGACTAGCTTGTTTTTTCCTTTTCGGTTTACATTTAATATAAAAACAGTTTAATTTACTATCATCAGCTAGTTTTACTATAGAAAGACACTAGTGGCCCGGTATGTGCTTCACTATTGAATATAAAGTGAAATATTAAAAAAAATACTGTCATCACTGAAAAAAGTTTCAATTTGACAGCACAATCCCGATCTGAGAAAAGTTTCAATTTGACAGTACAATCTCCATCTGAGAAAAGATTCAATTTGACAGTACAATCCCCATCTGAGAAAAGGTTTAATTTGACAGCAAAATCCCCATATACCTACAAAATGATCCGCCACTTATTGAATTAATTTGTTACAAAAAATATTCTATATAGTACCTATACTATAAATTATACTGGTGGTAGAGTTCCAGTGCAGGAGCTCGAGGGCGTAGGCACCACCGCATTACGTAACATATCTGCCGCTAAATGGTAGTGTTCAGCACTATCGTGTTCCGGTTAGATGGTAATGTATGGCCCCGTAATAACTTCATAGAGACATGACAACTTAGGTCTCAGGGGTGGCAACGCATCTGCATTTTGACCTCTGGTTTTTGTGAAGGTGTCTATAGGCGGCAGTCATCGTTTAACATCAATGTGATCTGCATGCTACTTTGCCGTCTTCCGTAGGTACATAAAAAAATGTGATAAGTGAAGAACCGCTCCGCTGATTTTGTGCAAATTTAAACAAACCATCCACTAAATAGTCCGAACAAAGCCTAAACATTTGGTAGGGATAGGTGAGCTCGTTCTTGAGTTATAAAATTACAACGAAAAGTGGCACTGATTTTTATCACATTTAGTTTATAGAATATAGATATAGATTTAGCGGAGCAACTGTTTAACTATCGGTCTCTAGTTAAACTTTATCTCAGCGTCTTATAGCGTGCCTTAGTCGTTCTGAAAAAACGGTAGAGTTCCGGTCGAGACGGGATGTGGTCACACACACCTCATCAATTTGATGATCACATGTAAGTGGGTACTTAACAAGTTTGTTTACAATCCGCTGAGAACGTTTCGATATTCTTTTGTGGTGTCACAATGTTGTTTTGATACCAGTGAACTTCCTTCCCAGTATCGATTCCTACAAAACGACTGTTAGCGTAATCCATTTTTATGTAACAGGGAATCAATTGCGTAAAAGTTGTTACTTATTTCTACAAATTATTACTATTTATTACTATATACCTATCAACATATTATTTTAACATTATCATCTATCGTAAGAAAAGAAGCTAAACATTGATACTGACGTTAGCAGATATTTATAATATTTTTGATTAATATTAAAAAAAAGAGTGCAAGCGCAATGTAAATAAAATATTAATAAGTACAAAAAGTATAGTACCTACAGTATATATAGGGTACTAAAGAATAATGAAGACAAATCTCTTTTTTTAGGTAGATACCTACATAAATGTAATTTAGGTTTGTTATTCACACTAAAACTCGAGAACGGCCATATTGATTTGGCTTATTTTATTGTAGAAGTTTAAGCAAGGTTTAAAACGTGACAAAATGACATAAAAGTTACTTGTATGGGAATGTGTTGGAAGCATCACATTGGTGACGTGGCACCTTGAGTTATGACCATTCTTGATTCTCGTAGCCTCAAAATTGTTTATCTTGTAACCTGTTGAAATTGTTTTGAAGTAACGTGTACATTCGACGACAAATGAAGTATAAAAGACGTGTGCAGTTCTTAACCTTAATGTACGTCATTTGTTTATTCCGGTCTTAATGCAGTCACGAGCAAACTAAAAAATATGGAAGTACTTACATTACAACCCCGTTCTTATCTAGCGATCGCAGCCTCGGCAGTTTTATCGCGGCACGCTTCGCCCTATCCCACGTTATTGTACTTACATAGTGCTGTCTATCGGAATGGTTTGAAACCCATGCGCCACTAATCGATTGATAAATAATAACTTGATTATAAATAAATAATCTACAAAACATACAGTTATTGTACTAAATATTTCACTTATGATGTAGTGTTTTTTTCCTGATTGGGTCATTTATTTCCTTGAGTGATTACAGAGTAGGTATTTAATTCACGATTTCATTTTGACTACCAAAACATAAACAATTGATTGTATTATTTTTATTAAGATTGTGAAAATCTGATACTAACATCTCAAGAACCTATAACATTTGCCATGTTAAATTTTATAATTTTAGATATGGGATATTACTTAAGGTAAAAGATATTACATAAGACCAAGACTGACCTACCATGACCAAATAGGTCGAGGTCTGTCTGATGGTGGGGTCAAAAGAAGGAATCTGCGTGCATGTATGAAGAGAATGATGAAGGTAGACGAGGCACGAGAGGTATGTCAGGACCGGGATATCTGGCGCTCTACACTCTTTGCCTACCCCGTTAGGGCTCTGGCGCGAAGATACATACATACATAAGGTAAGTATAGGTACCTATCCGTCTATAGATACGTCCGTCCGCGGCTTAGCTGAGAGACTGAGAGTAAAGCCTTATGGCGAGATTCACAGACCGCACTACGACTTTACTTTCGAGCAAAGTACGCTTGGAACTGTCAAAACCCATACATTTCTTACTGTTCTAAGCATACTTTGCTCAAAGTAAAGTCGTAGTGCGGTCTGTGAATCTCACCATTAGTCCAGTCTGTGAATCTCACCCTACTTTTAGCGTACCTATTATGCTTAGAATTGTCGGTAGATAATGTATGAGTTTTGAAAGAATGTACTTTGCTCAAAGTTCTGCACAATGCAAATAAAACCTTCTTCAATAAAAATCCTGTTTCTTGCAGTTATTTTGCTGTTAAACGTATACAGACGACTACTGGTTATAAAAACTCGAATGCAGTTTTCTCAGTTAACGGTACTTGCAAGAAACTTGTTCCTTGCAACATCCTCAGCAGACTACTTAAAATACAGATATTATTATCATAGTTTGTGATAATATTATCTAAGTAGGTACTAAAATATCACTTTCTGTGAACCTGTGCAATATTAGTGTAAAAAAATCGACACAGTAGTGCAATCGGTCTACCGAACAATGGCGGTCAAACCAATCCAGTAGGACGGTAGTAAGTCCAATAACGCAAGATGGACAGCAGCGTCCTGCGATAAAACTGCCGCCACTGCGACTGTCAGTCCAAGGCCAAGCGTGGCGCTTATGGCATATCCCCCTTTATGGGGGGAGGCTTTGGTTTTTCAGCTAAAGTGATGGTGACATCGACACAGAAAATTTAAAGCTTATAAAAATATTATGCTATTGATACTAGCCGATTGTATGCAGAATCAGACATATTATGACTGGTAAGGGTTATCTGTGGAGGCAGTGTCTTTCAAGTGTGTAAATAATTAGGTACCTACTTACAGGAATAGAATATTATTAAAAAAATATGTAACTTCACGCCTGAAATTCCCGAAGGCTTAGGCTTAGGCTTAGAGGTAAATGCATGCATTCACGCATACATTTTTAATAAAAAAAAAAGTCCTTATAATGTATTATGTTTTAGCAACCCGCTCCGGCTTCGCGCGGGTGCTATGTAGATTGTTACTGATAATTTGATGCCATACTCAATCATCAATTTCTACCTATTCATCTTTTTAAAACGATCATTGTCGAATGAATGTTAGGTCAAGATTTTTAAATTAAAATTTACCGCGTAGCTATATATTTTTTCTTTCATAAAAACCTTCTACAGATAATAACAAATACAACAAAAAAGAAATAGCAAACTTGCTTATTTCTTTTTGCGCTTAGCAACACATTTAGCGATTCATTTTTATATATTTAGATAGATAGTACAGGTGAACGTAATACTTTCCACCAAGATTATACACACAATAATATCTAGGAACATAACAATCAAGATTCCTAATAAATACAAAATGAAGCTTGATAGCTACCATTGATTCCTATCGTCTCCTCAGAGTATTCACTTAAGAATATCCGCTTCCCCGATTAAACTGCGGCACCCGAGGATTGGCGGAAATTATCACTTAACCTAATTACGACGTACGAAGTGTTCCCTTGCAATAAAGTTTATCCAAGCTCAATTGAGATCGCATCGATATAGTTGTTTTCTTTTAGTGTTTGTGTATCTTCTAAGTGTTCTATGCATTGTTTAAGAATTATTTGAAATTACCGCGTATTGTTACATAGTGTCTTCAAACCAGACATCTTCGTCAAACTGGTTGTGATGGGTAAACTAGACAGAGGAAGAGTAAGAGGCCGATCACCTAGCGGATGGTCTGATTTCATAAAAGAAATAACCCCCGGTTACAGCAGCTTTCCGAAAAGCTGAAGATAGAGCGGTCTGGAAGCAGTTCGTTAGCTCCTCCACGAAGACTTTTAGCGGGCATGACTTTCAGTAATGAAGAGTGCGACGAAGAAGAAGTGTATGTGTCTATATGACGTAGTCTTTTAATATAAACACTACCTATACATGGTGTCCACTGCCGAATTGAACTGCGGTTGCCATGATGAAGAAGCCCAGTAGTGCTGAACTGATCATTTAACTACTTGGTTAAATGATCAGTTCAGCACTACTGGTTGGTTGGGTTTGGTAATACCCGGCCACTGAGTGGCTAGTGCGAGATTATATGCGAATTCGATCGCGTAAGAGTAAACGCAGAATTGTATGGAATTGAAGGAGCGTCATTTAGCGGTGAATAGATGACGCTCCTTCAATTCCATACAAATCTGCGTTTACTCTTACGCGATCGCGATCGAAAACCTCGCACTAGGCACTCTGTCCGGACCACTAGATTTTGCGGCACCTTGACATTGAGTTTATCGCTTTTAGGGACTCTACTATCTCTATCTTGGATCCCTTTTACCAATTTAGTGCAATCGGAGTTATTTCGACTATAATTGGGGATAAAAGTTGTTAATATAAGTTCAATCATATTCGTTAAGTCATTTCGTATTCAGAAGCTGCAGCTTTAAGAAATGGTGGTAAAGGTACTAACAAACCAGCAACTACCACTTTGAAGGGAAAGCGGTTCCTATTACGTCATCGATAGTCATCCAATGGCAGTATAAACTTTCTAATTAACGTCATATGAAAGCTTTTTGATGGATACTTGTATAGTAATTGCTCATAAACATCAAACTAGATGAATAACCACAAGTAATCATCTAATAGGTACAACTTCTAATATATAAAATTCTCGTGTCAAAGTGTTTGTAACGATACTCCTCCGAAACGACTGAACCAATCATTATGAAATTTTGTGTGTGTATTTGGTAGGTATGAGAATCGGTTGTGGTTATTTTTTTATATCCTATTGTTACCAACATTTTTTCGATTTAGTTTCTAGAAATTACGGAGCCGTTCATTATAATCTACATATTTAATTATGATACACATGATATACTGAATAACTACCGCACACTTACCATATGGTGGCTGATATATTACATAATGTAACGTAACTTCTGGCGTCGGGACGTGACGACCCCACCGCCCACTAGCGGAAGACTTTTTTTCCACTAGAATAGAATTCTTCCGCAAGTGTAGTCAGCCGAACAATGGTGGTCAAACCATTCCAATAGGACGGTAGTAAATATAACAACACGGCATGGGCAGCAGCGTCCCACGATAAAACTACCGTCACTGCGATCGCCAATCCATCTGTCAAGGGACACTATTATGGCATATTCTCCCCTAATGACTCACGACGCTGCTGTAAGCGTCTTTGGGGAAGGCTTTGTTCAGCAGTGGACGTCATTCGGCTGGAGTGATGAACGTAACTTCACACTTGTAATCCCCAGAAAAGGGTAGGCAGAGGTAAATGCATGCATTCAAACATACATGCAAACACCCTTGATACGCCGGTTACATTTGCACCCTTGTAACAAGCGGCGAACCTGTTTACTTGAACTTCGGATTCATTAACAAACGCCGAAGTACTGGAAATTCCCAGAAATCGAACCTACAACCCTGGAGTATTAGTAGTTAGAAAAAATAAAATAAGATGAAATTTTTTAATGTATTGTTTTTTTATATTATTTCGCATTAACACATGCTTGTGAAATATATATTTTTAAAGGAAAATGGAAAGAAAAATTTTACTTCAGGCGAGACTAAAACTCGCGGCCACTGGGAATCTAGTCCAGCCGCTCTTCCAACTGAGCTACCGAAGTCCTGCCCGATTTGTCAAATCTTTCCTTCACATTTATTGCATTGCCTTATGGTGGCAGTAGCGCCATCTATTGCCACACTATGCTTTTAATGTAGTGGTGCCTATACCCTTAAGTTTCGCCACAGGAACTCTACCAGCAGGTTGTGGTGGACCTATTTTCACTTTTAGACAGCAACTATATTTTTTTTAATAAGCTGAACTTAGATGAAGTTAAAATATAGTAAAGATTGCGTTTCACAATCCATGTTTTTCCATCTCCATAGAATTGTGTTTTTTTTTTCTACAGGTGTACTGACGGCGATCAACTGTATCAGCGTTCGATGGACCATGAGGATACAGGATGTATTCACCACGTCCAAGTTACTGGCGTTGGTGGTTATCATTATTGCAGGAATTTATTACATGTGCATAGGTAAGCAGTTAACATTGTGATATTTACCATTTATATAAGAGTTTCATAATATGTAGGGTTGTAGAGTCTCAGGACTTATTTTCCATACTAATTTCTCGTGTCACCGACGTGTCAGTCAGTATTGTTATTTTACTTATTCTTCTTCTTTTCACCCTATAAATGATTTTTATTTTTAACCGACTTCCAAAAAAAGGAGGAGGTTCTCAATTCGTCCGGATCTTTTTTTTTCCAATCGCTTCTTATGGCGCGATTGGAAAAATTAAGAGACTGAATTTTTACGATGCGCGCGCACTCTGACAGATAAAATTGCCAGTCTGAAGTTAATAGTTGCTAAACAGATAAGAGCAACAGCCTGGAGTTAGTTGCTAAACTTATTTTGTCGTTTTGTTTAATTTCTGGTAATATTGGAATGTTACGCTAAATAAGTATAACTTCTTACATGCGTACATAAGTACGGAGGTGATAAGTACACATACTATTTTTTTTACTTTGACTTGGAGTCCGCATTTCAAAGACTTATTTTATTTTACTTTACTTTACCTTTATCTTGTAAAGATTTGTTTCTCAAGTTAAAGGAAGAGTACTAACACGCCTGAGAAACAAAATAAATTTCGACTCCAAGTCAAATTATACAGCGATTTATAAATCTCGCCGTAAGTCCATGAAAAGTCGATATTACTTTGATTAAAAATCTCTCGTATTATTTCATAGATGTCAATATCAAACTGTAATTTTTCTTAACGTTACTTACTTTTTTAAATTTAGTAGGTAGAGCTGAGAGCTGTGCTTACCAAAGTAGGTAAGTTGTTTGACATGTAGGTAGTATGTGAAACAAAATAATTGAAAGTTAAACTTTCATTCTAAGTAGACTTTAAACAGATGTAGTCTATGAATTTACGTACCGACTTATGTAGATATTTTAAGAGGAACTTATTCTATGTTTAAGCTCATTGTGTCCGATTAATGATCATCATTTATGTCACAAAAAGATAAACGATGTTTATGATACCTATATCAGTAATAAACAAAGAAACTACTATATTACTAAAAGAGCCTCGTCCATGATAAATCCGTGGAATAGTATTTTGTAGATAGTAGGTACGAGAACTAAATACATTCGATTGTGCTATAAAACACATTGGTTGCGTGGCGACCCGGCATACAATGTTATTACCTAGTTACCTACAATTCAATGATAAAACACGAGTACAATTTTGTATCAAGAAATGTTGTTCAGTATTTATAAAAAAATTCCAGCGTAGGTAAGTAAGTACCTTTGTCTGATCAATTTTCTTCTCCTTAGCAGTAAGTATGATTGATTTTTAATGTTTTTTAACTTCAGTTACTTACCTAGATGTTTCTTAACTATACCTACCTAGCAGGTTAGCAATGTCGTACCTACTCTAATAGAACGCGGGGAATAGTACAGGTTAAGTCTAACAGGTTAAGTCTTAAGGCTAAGTCGGCGGGACACAGCCCGCCGACTTAACCCGGTGGGCTCGGTATATGAAAAGAATCATGACAGCGCGCGTGTTACCTGTCGACGTGTTGGCGGCTTGCGGATATGCGCTCAGTTTCCCGGCGACTAGGCGTGGGAGAAACGTCTCACCTTCGTGATTGGAACATTAGCATTTGAAACACTAAACTGTTTCGAATCTTTGAATGTATCATTTCGAACATTTGGCACATTGCGTCAAAGATCTACTGTGGCGAAAGTCCAAAACAAACAACTCGGCTTATAAAAGCAAAATAATGCAAACGAAAAACGCTCTTAAATTATTCGTCTTACAAACACCATAGTCGTTAATATTACGTGCATAAGGTACTGTATAGGCGCAACGGAGTAGGTAACAAAATATCATCTCATTTGGTATCCCACTCTCACTTGCTTAATATTGTATCGTTATCTCGCTCTCTCGCTTCGCTAACTGATTCAGTTTCAAATGTCAAGTGTCTCGGTTGCGGTCATGCGGTCACACTCAATCACTCATTCACTCAAGCGACATGAACGCGCTAAACAGAGAGCAATAATGTTCGAGTTCCAAATGATGCAAATGATGCATTTGAAACAGTATTAGTGTTCCAATCTTCCCGAACATTGAAATGTTTCGTAACAGTGATTCGAAACAGTAAAGAGTTACACACGTCTACCGGCGACACTCAAGCGGTAGTGACAAGTTCCTCATCACAAGCCGCCGACATGCCGCCAACAAACTTTTACGACTTGCAAAGAGTAAAGCCGACAAAAAGTTGCCGACATAGGTCGGCGGCCCGGCGGGCTCATGTGTGCGTAATCTTCTCATAGTTGGCATTTGGCAATTAAAGGAATCAAAAACATTAGCAGGAGACATTAAGGGCGAGATTAACAGACCGCACTACGACTTTACTTTCAAGCAAAGTACGCTTCGAACTGTTAAATCCCATACTGTACTGACAGTTCTAAGCATACTTTGCTCAAAGTAAAGTCGTAGTGCGGTCTGTGAATCTCACCATATGACATATTGTAGGAACCTACTTACTAAAGTCATTATTTTTCTAATGTGGCACTTGCTGTCTCTACATAATTCATAAGACGACAGAGATAATGAGATTAAGGGTAAGATACTATGAGATAAAGGTAGTTATGTAAATTTATTTAGGCTAAGAGTCCTTTGCGCTCGCCGATTGCCCGTTGAAGTAGACTAGTGCCGTCTCGAGACGAGTCGCCTCCATTAAAAAGTAGATACAGTTTTTAACAGCGTGCGAATGGACTTATTCAGATTAGGTTTGACAAAATAATAAAAAAGATCGCTTAAAACGCTTAAAATATGTCACTTATTGCTACGGAATTTGTCAGATAATAAGAATTTTTGTTACGGTAGGTCACATGGAGAATTTTGAGAACCCGTTCGAGGGAGAATATGACGCGGGCAACGTGGCGCTCGCATTCTACTCCGGACTCTTCGCGTTCGGTGGCTGGAACTACCTCAACTTCGTCACTGAAGAGCTGCAGGATCCGTACAAGTGAGTATCAGTTTTACTGTGAGATTCACTTTATTAAATAGGTATTAGTAGTGTGGTTCCACCACTAAACAAATGATATTAAAAACTCGAATAATTAAAATACACTTTTCCTTACTCTTCTTACTACACTCTTACTTACTATTTCCACAAGTTTACAGAAGTTTTTTTCTGAACCTTATTATTTATTAGGTACCTACATTCTATAGATATATTTTTCTGTTAGTTATATACCATTTAACACATTTAAAACACCTAAAATACCAATACATCGTCATTATCATTTCTGACGATACTTAGAAGTGTTTGTGTATTATATATAGGTATTACCTAATGTTTATGGCAAGAATTTGTTCATAGCATTTTCCTGTGACCTTCAGAATCAGACCTCGAGTTGACTTGCGAGCAAAAAAGCTTTTAAGTATATCTGCTAGGTATATTCATTTTAGTAATTAAGTAGTTGTTGCTCGAAGTAACATCCATCTCCAATTAAGATAAAATTGTATAGGTACGTAGCCGGCGACGTCGCCATGGCATCCTAGTGAGTTAGGGCCCTAATCGAAACAAAGTCAAAGTGGACTTACTACATTTTTATGAAAAGTCCGTGTCATAATTTGACAAACTCGGTTCACTGGTTTAGCCATAAAACGATAACAAACTGACAGGCAGACTTTACTTTGCATAAACATGTGAATTATCTTTTATCTATATTAGTATGGATTTTTGTACGTAGGTATGTGACATGAACGTACAACCCAGCTTTGTTGTAATGAGATTAAACACTATTCAGGTCATCATTGTCCAGGAAATGTAACTTGTTTGTTACAATGTACCTACTCCATATTTTTTATTAGAAAGAAAAGATTTTTAAGTGAGAGTACAGACACCACTATGACTTAAAAATAAGTAATGATCTGTATTGGTAATCAATTTATATTAAAGGGAAAAAAGAAAACTTAGTGAAAAAGAAGTGAAGTCCTCGTTGGCAACTTTACAATCATTGACCGCTAAAGTAGACTAGTGCCGTCCGTAAGATCATTAAAAAATACTCAAATAAATAGATAAGTAATAAAAACTACTAAATATAGTACCTTTATTTTTTTCATTATGCCCGCTTTTGCGAAATAATCTCGCATTTTTACTGAACAGGTTTAAAACTCCCACTTCTCTCGAAAACCAAATCTGGCAACGCTTGTTCTCACACTCTATCCTATCACTGAAAAACAATTATTTTAAACAATGTTATAGAAACAATTTTGTTACAGGAACGCGTAAGCATAACAGAACTAATCACACTTACATTTAGCTCTATGTGTATTCTATGTATTTACATATATCCAATCTATTATTGGAATTTGGAATAAAATTCATTTGAACTGACGACAAATGTAACGAGGAGGACAAGGAAAATTATTTCTACATCCCACGTAGTGTTACCGATAATAAGCGTCGTTACTTCTAAACACGCTCTGAATCATCTGAGTCAAACTATCGAATCAATGAACGATACCAATATAACATAGGTAGGTATATATTTCTTCCTTCTGCAGAATCCGGTGTCATAATTTAGTAATAAAAATATCTATATCTTAAATAGTTGGTAGGTACCTATATTGTTTAATATCAAAAGCATTCTCCAAAAAGTGCTTCACTAAACGTATTTGGAGGCTTTTTTATGAATAAACTTTTATTAAGTATCATCATATTCACTTTGTCCAGGTGCTTTATTATTTTTTAGGGTTCCATAACCTAAACAAAAAAAAAACGGAACCCCTTAAAGTTCACTCGTGTGTCTGTTTGCCTCAGTCAAAACTGCAGTCGATTGAGTTTAAATTTAGTAATACATTTGTAAATCAGTGATCTAAACATGAAAGTGAAGGTTTTTTTATGTAATGAAGGTGACAAGCAAGCATGCAGCTCACAAAGATTTTAAAAGATGACCGCCTATAGACATCTACACAAAAACCAGAGGTCAAAATACAGATTCGTTGCCAACCCAGAGACCTAAGTTATGTCTCTGTGATAGTTATTAGGTACATCACAAGGCCATACATTACCATCGTTTATTTTGTCTTTATCTCACTGAAACACGGTAGTGCTGAACACTATAATTTCGCGGTAGATAGATTAGCTAATGCAGTGGTGGTGCCCACGACCTCGAGTTCCTGCACATGAACTCTACCACCAGTAAAATTTAAACATGAGGACCACTTCTTTCAGAATAAATAAGCTTTTTTAAGTGTTGAAAACTTTATTGTGTGATATTTAAAAGTACTTCCTATCATAAACTAATATCTTTAAACGAGCAATTCTTGTATAAATAAATTATGTGTAATCAGGACCCCTGAAACGGCTCCAACGATTTTCATGAAATTCAGTATGCAAGGAGTTTTGGGAGTGATAAATCGATCTCCAAAGGCACGGTTTGAGTCTAGATGATTTTTTTGTCCTTTTTTAATAATTGTTTTATATTATTTCGCATTAACACATGCTTGTGAAATATATTTTATTTTTAAAGAAAAATGGAAAGAAAAATTTGACTTCAGGCGAGACTCGAACTCGCGACCTACTGGGAATCTAGTCCAGCCGCTCTTCTAATTGAGCTACTGAAGCCCTGCCCGATTTGTCAAATCTTTCCTTCACATCTATTGCATTGCTTTATGGTAGCAGCAGCGCCATCTATTACCAACTATATTTATTTTTTCTTTCCATTTTTCTTTAAAAATAAAATATATTTCACAAGCATGTGTTAATGCGAAATAATATAAAACAATTATTAAGGGTAAAAGCGACTTCTTTACGATATTCAATAAACTGAAAAGTCTATTTTATCGGTTGCCTAACTAGCATAGTTGGTAATAGATGGCGCTGCTGCTACCATAAAGCAATGCAATAGATGTGAAGGAAAGATTTGACAAATCGGGCAGAGCTTCAATAGCTAAATTGGAAGAGCGGCTGGACTAGATTCGCAGTAGGTCGCGAGTTCGAGTCTCGCCTGAAGTCAAATTTTTCTTTTTTAATAAATTTTGTAGGTATGTACCTCTATTTTCCTATTTAAGTAACTCTAAAATATGTGTACTTAGCAAAGCTAAGGTGCTCCAGGTACGAGCATAATAAATGCGTCACCACGTATAATCACGGAATTCACAGAACAATTTTTTCCTTATGCGTAGAATTTTATTAATATAACGTCTTTACCCATAAAATACTTATTAATGTACTGAGCCTAAATTTAAAAAAACGTCAATAGTTCTGTACCTATCGATTACACGAAAACCTATATACCTACCTACCTATAAATTTTAATAGACTTACCAGTCGGACGGTACCATAAGAAATGTCTCATTAAGGATATTGCCTTGGTACGAAATCATCACTTTTTGTAGGTATCATATGAAAGTTTATTATACATGGAATTTAAAAGAAAATGAAAATTTAAGTACCTATAAGGTACCTATAGTAGGAGCTGAAAGTCTAAAATGACGAAAAATTGTAAATAAAAGTAAAGTTAAAAATTAAATTATTTTTTACTCTTTCACTTTTAGAATCTTTGTAGAAATTCCAACAACTTTTAGCAACACAACGTCAGACAAAAACATAGTACCTATTGACGGAGATATCTTGATTTCACCTTGCAGTAAAATTCGTCGGTGTTGTACCTACCTACACGCTGTGACGTCATTAAGTGCTACAATTATATAGGGACTGTTTCGAGTCATTGAGTCATTTCACTACTCGCAACGCACAATCGTTGTATCTTAAAAACTTTTACTTATTGACTTTAAATATATTTCAAAGAAAAATTATAGGTATTTATTAATTTAATACTTTTTGGAAATCCAATAAAATAAAAATAGTCAATATCAACCAATTCTACCTACAGTACGAATGGCACCGCACGTTCAAAGCACGAGTGCAACTTGCACTTCAAAAAGATGTGAACTGAAGAGGGATTGATGTCGGAGTAAAGAAATGGAGGAAAAAGTAAAGCAACGAGCTCAGTGAAGAATAGGTGAAGGTTTTAAGCAAACAACTCACTTGCATTGAAAGATTCTTTGTTTGCTTAAACCGTTTTATTAGCTCTTCGTTTGAAAAATAGTGTATAGATACTATTGATAGTAGTTAGGTATATCCGTTCCAGTAGGTATCACACGGTACTATGTCGTAGCAAGTAAATAACTTTAAAAAATGCTGCTCGCTCAATCCTTTCACCTTTTATAGGTAAGTAGGTAGCATTTTATTTAATTTGTTCAATGGGTCAAATGAACAAAATCCATATTTCATACTTAATAGGTACTACTACCTCTACTATTAATGTCAGTCTATCTGTCTGTTACACTTTTACGGTTAAACAGCGCTGATTTGGATGAAATCTGAAATGAATAATATACCTACGTACCTACTGTTGTATTTTTACTGGTGGTAGAGCTCCAGTGAAGGACCTCGCGGGCGTAGGCACCACCGCATTACCTAATATTACTTGCCGCTAAATGGTAGTGTTCAGCACTATCGTGTTCCGGTACGGCCCTGTAATTTCAGGCACAGGGGCATATCACCTTAGACCTCAGAAGTGGTAACGCATCTGCATTTTGACCTCTGGTCTTTGTGTAGGTGTCTATAGGCTGCAGTCATCACTTAACATCAATGTGAACTGCATGCTTGTTTGCCACATTAATGACATAAAAAAGTACCCTACTTGCCTAAATTATTGAAATAATTGAAGACCCAGGGTAAAACATGGGCAAGTTTCATGGATTCTTTTTATGTACCTAATGAAGGTGGGAAATAAGCATGCAGCTCACACTGATGTTAAATGATGACTGCAGCTTAGTCACATCTACACAAAAACCAGATGTCAAAATGCAGGTGCGTTGTCACCCATTAGACCTAAGTTGTTATGTCTCTGTGATTAGTAATTACCATCTAACCGGAACACGATAGTGCTAAGCACCCATTTGGTGGTAGGATAGGTTAGGTAATGCGGTGGTGCCTACCCCCTCGAGTCTCTACACTGGAACTCTACCACCAGTAAAAATAGTAGGTAATAGTAATTATAGTAACACTACTCTTTATGTTAATAATTGAAATCAATAATATAAGTACTGCTGTATTTTTACTGGTGGTACAGCTCCAGTGACGGAGCTCGCGGGCGTAGGCACCACCGCATTACCTAATATACTTGGCGTTCACTGGTAGTGTTCAGCACTATCGTATTCCGGTCAGGTGGTAATGTACGGCCCTGTAATTTCCGTCACAGAGGCATAACATCTTAGGCCTCAGGATCAGGCCATCATCTGCATTTTGACCTTGGTCTTTGTGTGGGTGTCTATAGGCTGCAATGATCACATAACATCAATGTGAACTGCATGCTTGTTTGCCACTTCCATTACATTAAAAAAAAGGTTTTACATTGTGCCCATTTTATTTCAAAGAGAAAAGGAACGTTGTATCTAAGAGTATTACTTACTGGAGAGTGATAAGTGGGTGCGGGTAAGCGTTCAATGAATAAAACATGAAATAGGGAAAGAGCTCTACTGATAAAACGACGAAAAGAAATCGCAGAATAACTTTTATCGTTCTTTCTTGATTGAAATTATAATTCTGTAGAAGGGATGTAAAATTAGGAGAACCTTTATTATTATAACGATTGTTTCCTTTTTTATTGGAAAGTCGACAAAGTAGGACACACCTACTTTGTCGACTTTCCAATAATAAAATTAATGCTAATTTAAACAATGTTTATGACGTTGTTATATTAAACTTAATGGTCTCAAATTATCTAACTGAGTAAACATGATAATGATTATTAAATAGGTACATTAATCTTTGCATTTCAAGTTCATGTATTATAAAAGGCGATAATATTGGTATTTATTAAATGGTATTTTCATTTTTGAGTTCTAGTAATAGAAGTTATGTGTAAAGATTATCTTTTTTATGTCATGAAGTGAACTGAACTTTATCCATTAACCGGCAAGTCAAGTAGGAAAAATATTTTTTTTTAACTCACCGAAAAAAAATATCTTGCCTACCAATAATAGTAGAAGCTCTCCATACCTACTAAGCTAATTTCTAACTTTTTATTCAGGAGAGGCAATAATATTTTAAACACGAGGAAATGTTTTTTTTTTAGTTTCTCAAAACAATATTTTGAAGGTGTTATACACCTTAGGTATACCTTTTTTTTCACTTTTTTGAACTAATGTTGAAATTATACTTCCTTTTTCATATGACTTGAGTCAGAAATCTTCGGAATCGGCATGCATGAATGAAGAAAGTGATGAATCCAGGAAAGGCACGGGATGTGTATAAGTACCCATATTTGGCGTTTCACGCTCTCTACCTACCCCGTGTTGTGCTTAGCCTGAAGATACATAACTATTAATGAATGTTTGTGAATAGAAAACGTCGCTTATTTACCGCAATAGTCATCATGACACAGTTTTTACTCGTTTTATAGTTGGTAGTAAAAATTGGCAGCCGTCGACATAAACATGGATCCAAAGCAGTTTTTTACGATGCATCTTTGTTTACGTCTTTCAGAACAATTTGCTGGAAGAGAATAATGCGTTATGCTTTTTTACTGATGGTACGGATTTATTGACGGAGCCATACTATTGTGATAGTTATTGGCTGCCACATTGAGAATTAAATTAATAATTATATAAGATATTAATAGGCTAGGCGGTATTTTTCCTTAATTTACCTACATAGGATTTTTTTTATGTTATGAAAGTGGCAAACAAGCATGCAGTTGACATTGATGTTAAGTGATGACTGCAGCCTATAGACACCCACAGAAAAACCAGAGGTCAAAATCCAGATGCGTTACCGCTCCTGAAGCTTAAGGTGTTATGCCTCTGTGCCGCGAATTACAGGGCCGTACATTACCACCTGACCGGAACACGATAGTGCTGATCACTACCATTTAGCGGCAAGTATATTAGGTAATGCGGTGGTACCTACGCCCACGAGCTCCGCCACTGGAGCTCTACCACGAGTAAAAAAGGTACATGTACCTATCATAGAACTCCACATCGGTCTTCTCCTGTGGTAATGGCTTAGTCGTTAGAAGACTGACCAATCTTTCACGTTGAATGGCAAGATATCTAATTTACCTACCATGCATGTTATCGCAGTGCCCTGCAGTATTGACCAACTAACTAGAAATCATAGCATTTATTTTAAAACACTTTCGAACACGGATTTAAGCTAAACGCTAATACGGCGGTATAAATTTATTGTTACGAAACCCTTCAAACGTGATTAGAGTGGCTGACCTCAATATTGTGCTGTTCAAGTTCTCTATTTTTTCTAGCACTTAGGTAAACAATATTATACTTATAGCGATGGATGGAGGAAAGTAATACGTCCCGACATCTCATTATGATGGTCGTTTTGTGGTATGCGTCATATTTAATATGGATCTTTGGAATTTCAGGAATCTGCCGCGGGCGATATGGATCGCAATGCCGATGGTGACAATAATATACGTCATGGCAAATTTGGCCTACTTCGCAGTCGTCTCCAAAATGGAAATGAAATCTAATGCGGCGGTAGCCGTTGTAAGTATACAATACACAGATTATAAAAATATATTTCTTAGGTAGGTAGGTACCTACTGTATTATTGTGAATGTGGGATAAACTTACAGGAATTAGGAAATTAAAGAACAAGAAATTCGCGCTTTTGTTTCTAGTTAGGCGTAGGGAGACGTGTTAATCACCTAGTCCATGTAGGTTGTTGCAAAAGCAAATAAGTTGAATACCTACGTAAATATTTCAAAATTATTGTACCGACTATCATGTAGGTACTTTCTATTCATTTATATACATAAATACACATTTATTTTAATATTACAAAGCCGATGTGATTCATGTTAACGTTTAAATGTTTATTTAGCATTTCGCCAACCTTGGATCGATGTTTTGATCAAATTTTACAAAATTATTTGCTGTTATTCGCGTCCTTGCCCGCTTTATTTGTGATAGGTATGTAAAATCTTATTGAAGATCATTGTAAGTACGAAAAAATATCGGTCAAACCACGAGAGAATTATGAACACACAGACACCGGCTTTTTATATTTAGATTTGTTAGCAAATTGTACGAGACATTTAACACATTGTTGATATCTTAATGTTTGTGACAGCACTAGAGTATGATCAAACGACAAAAAACGTTAAATATTTCTCATAAGTAGGTGGGTACCTGAATTTCCACGAAAAAGTAAAATAAAGAAGTATCATAAAACTCTTAAATACTGTCCCAAAACTCCAGTGACGGAGCGCTCGGGCGCAGGTCACACCATATCACCTAATCTACTTGCCGCCAAATGTCGCCATATTAGGTTCTTGTGTTCCGTGTTCCGGCCTAGTGGTAACATTCGACACAGGGTCTCATCAACACTTCAGAAGTGAGAATGGCATCTGCATTGAGATCTCTGGTATTGCAGTAGGTATCCACATACCATCAATATGAACTTTGCCACTCTCATGAGGTAATACATGTTAGGGCAGGATCGGCAATTACGGCAATCAATAGTAAAAAACATTAAAAGTTGTACCTACTTAGAATTCGACAAGGCTTAGATACACGTGCAATGCCCGTTACAGTTACGAGAATGCATCTGTGTTCGATATCATAATATTTTATACATAATATTTTATACATAATATTATCTCTCTAAAAGACATACTTAGTATTAAATAGGTCACGCTGTGCACTAATTCTAATATAGACACCCAACCCTTGACTCGTGGTTTATCAAGAAATTCTAGTTACTAACTGATATTGTTGTAGATATTAATAGCAAATTAATATTAAATTGTTCATTATGGCCTCATGTTTTATAGCAGATTAGTAAGAATGTTACAAGTGCACTAGTACCAGTGACATTAAGTTAGGCGATCTTATTAACTAGTACTACAATGTATGTACTACAATGTAGGCACATACCATGCTGTCAAAAGCTACGTTAAGTGTTTAATAACCGAATTTGAATGTCCAAAATAAGACTAGGTCTTACATTGCGTAAGTAAGGATCTTCAAAACTTCAGTGAAGTTTGTTTCGATTTTTGCATATAAACTTTATTTCATTATAGATATCTGTAAATTATACAAATACTTTAACTTATTAGACAACTTAAACTATATAAATTAAAACTACGTGTTACTGAACTTCATAAACGTACAAGTGGGAAAAACTTCCTACACACATTTTCAAGTAAAATGTTGCCAATACGAGACCATTATGTCTCGCACTTTCAATAAGTTGTCTGATCTCATGTAAAGCCAAGTTTCTAACTCTACATGCCCTAATTTGACCTATGAGGTAACGGTTTCATTTCTACAACTATTGTACTTATTAGATATTATGTTGAACAGAAAGGAATTGAACAGTGGATGTATTTTTCACCTACGATTAGGCTATGGCTATGTGAGCTGAGTTCAATAAAAATTGTTTTAACTTAATTGAGTTCAAAGCTTACGTTTTCACGCTTGAAACTTCGATCCAATTTGTTAACCATTGCCTAAACGTAGTTTTATAATATAAAACTACGTTTAGGCAATGGTTTGCCTGAGATATTGTTTTATATTATAAAACTACGTTTAAGATGCGGACTATTTGTTAACCATTGCCTAAACGTAGTTTTATAATATAAAACAATATCTCAGGCAAACCATTGCCTAAACGTAGTTTTATATTATAAAACTACGTTTAGGCAAAAAAACGTAGTTTTATAATATAAAACGTAGTTTTATATTATAAAACTACGTTTAGGCAATGGTTAACCAATAGTCCGCATCTCTTTTCAAACAATAATAAAATATGTTACTAAATATAAAACGCTGTTAAAAGTGCGTTAAAGTCAAAGTTATCAAAGACAGTTCCTGAACACGTTTAAATGCGATGCGCGAGTATTTTTCGGCCGTTTAGAATATAAAACACATTTAAGTTTAATGGCTATAATTTTTTGTCACTGAAACCCAAATAGTGTAGCTAAGCACGTTAAGCAAATTTATCTTAATACGATGGTAAAATCCGTCCTAACGCGTAGAGTTTGTGAAGTTTGGGCCTGTAGTGTTAAAAAACTTGGCTCTACCTCTATATGAGATCAGTGGCTCGACCGCTTAACTGAATCGTTTTTTGTGCTCGTCAATGTCATTAATTTTTATTATTCTTTTGTGCCGTTCTGAACTAAAGGACAAGAAAAAGCAATGCCAAATCTTCAGAAGACGTTATTTCATAGATTTTCGGTGATCGTCTATTCGGGGGTTGGAGCTGGGTGATCCCGGTGTTCGTGGCGCTGTCGACCTTCGGCGGGGTGAATGGCGTGCTGTTCACGTCGGCGCGGCTTTTCGCCACCGGTGCGCAGGAGGGTCACATGCCGGCCTTCTTCACCTTGTTCCACGTGGACAAGCAGACTCCCATACCTTCACTCATATTCACGGTAGGTATTATGAAAAATCATTTTAAGAAACTGAATAATAATACAAACGCTTTAATAGCCTATATGTTCGGTAGAAATCGTGACGCGAAAACAATCAGGGACACTAGCCTTGCATCCGATTCGTCTTTATTTTTGAAAAGAGCACCAATTACACATTTTGACACCGCGATTCATCATCCGAATCCCCTTTTCACCCTCTATTATTTAGATTTACACTCCTTTAGATTGCGTCAAAAGGCCAGAATGTACCAGGCACGTCTTAAAAGACCCGGACAATGAGACCACGTTGGCCATCACCGCAATGAATAAACAACTACACTCCACAAACACCCGAATAAAGCGTCGTCGCGTTCCGCGCCGTGCTCACCCCTAGCCCCGACCCTAGCACGACCCGCTTGATCGTTTTTCCGGTTATCACCAATCGATGACTGGAGCGGAAGATGCGTCGCCCCTAATCGCATATGTCTTATGTGTCCCTCTATGGGTCCTAAGCCGTGTTTCGGACCCACAGGAGTCTCCTTAAGGAAATTATGCTAACTTTTTATTTAGGTTTGAACTCCTTCTGCGCTCGCCGATTGCCCGGTGAAGTAGACTAGTGCTGTCTCGAGACGTGCCGCCTACATGAGCCCGTTCTAAAAAAGTCTTTGTTTTTGTTACATATTACGGCGGCCTAATGTAGGCCTACATTCTGTCGTTATATGCACGACTTCATTGCAGTAGAAGTCACCTGCCCTATTGTTGTTCGGGAGACTTTTGCCCACGAATGGACGTCTTACAGCTGAAATAGTGATGATGAGCTTGCGAACGTATTTACACAGTAAACACAGTATTATAATTCATCTTTTTGTTTCCAGTGCATCTTCTCACTGCTGATGCTGACTACGAGTAATGTGTTCGACTTGATTAACTACTTCTCCCAAACGCTGTGGCTTTCGGTGGGTGCGTCAGTGGTAGGAATGCTGTGGCTGCGACGCTCCAAGCCTGACCTCCCCAGGCCTATCAAAGTCAACATCATCATACCACTCCTTTTCCTCGTGGCGATCGGCTGTTTAGTCATCATTCCCGCGATATATAAACCCAAAGACACCGCTATAGGCATCGCAATATTACTATCGGGTGTACCGGTATATTACTTGTGCGTTAAGTGGAAAAATAAACCTTTATGTTACCACAAGTTCTCAAGCGCCGTGCTGAGGTTCATGCAAAGGATATGTGCATGTGTTTATATTGAATCGTCCGAAAAAATGTCTAACTAAATTATAATTACCTGGTTGCTATATTGGACCAAGACTCAAAACGAATTGTATTAACTATTTTATGTAGACAAAATGTAGAGCATTTTTTGGATTTTATATTTTATATGAATATTTAATGACGATGCTGAAATATTTAATCGTTCGCTCGGTATATTCTATTTTTAAGGATACTGTAATTTTGACTCGATGTGATTTATAAATGTTGTTTTATTTTAAATGACAACAGACCAACCATACAAAATATAATTATGATATAAATTATTGTGAAATTGAATCGTTTGATATTTGAAGCAATGTAATAAGCCCATCGTCTTCGACAGTATCAGACATACCTATTATGTATGTAGTTATGCGATAGAGAATAACTTATGATTAATTAAAAGTGAGTTAAAATGCTTCAAAGAGGTCTCCTACATTCCCGGCTTTTAAGTTAAAGAGGATGATTGTTTTCCATAACTGTAGAAGCTGTGTTGTGTCGTCGATGCTGCAGAATGAAAGAATGATTGATGAACTGACTTTTTATTTAATTTCGCATTTTGTATTTTGAGCTACAACGAAGGATATCCCGATTATCTAGTGAAATTATATTATTATGTTATATTAATGTTCGAAAGCAATGACTTTTAAATAGCTATAGACGCATTATTCGCGCTTCAACGGTGGCAAGTAAAAAGTTTTGCAATTTCCCGGCTTTTCTTAGGGTACAATACAAGGTGCAAAAAGACCGCTTGCGAACAATTACTGGTAATACATAGTTACTCATGATTCTGGATACAATGACGTATAAAAATAATTTTCAAAAATTCAAATTTTAAAATTTAGTATTTTTGTCACACCCATGTTTGGGCTTTGGAAGAGGTTTTCCTACACTCTATATAGATACCCACATGAATAACTGTGTTTGTAATTTAAAATGTATTTTCACATAACTTTTTGACGATATATTGACGAACAGAACAACTTTAATGTTCGTGGAATCTGAGACTATTAATAGCGTAGGTATGACGCGTCTGTTCGTAAAACGTCGACGTCACGTTGTAAAACTGGAGAAAAACTATAAGTCACGTTGGAGGCTCCCTGGAGCTTCATTCAAACCCACCACCACTCTTCACGTGACACTCGCTTTTTGCAGTAGGTAATCTTAAATCATGGTGGTTTGGCCTAAGTTAACTGACTGAACAGTGATAAGACGTTATAATATAAATATAACGTTTTTTATACTATAATGAAACAAAATGTCCAATGTGATTTGTGCTCATGATGAGACAATATACTTACGTACATGAACGCATTTACATATTTTTTTTTACATTTAACCGATTTTAGGGCTTGTTCTTTTTAAACTTTATTACTATTTATTTACCTACCTTATTAATGTAGATATCCACTAATACATATTATAAGTAAATTTGTATAAAGACGAACATTTTTCACGGCACATTTCAGTAAGGTATCTACTATTGAGGCAATTTTCGGTCATCCAAAAAACATTGCAAATTTATCTTTATGTTTATACGAATCAGCCAATGACGTGATGGACCCAAAATTTAATCGATACTAACTACCTAACATCGATACATAAAATCTTTGCAGTTCAAGAGTGCGGTCGACACTTGATTGCAGTAAAGACTGTGCCTACACGGGTAAATGTATGTGTGCGAGCGAGAGTGGGAGCGCGATTGGCCACCCATAGGGACCTATCTAAGCACCGACCGCACTCGCGAATTGCAAGAATACCTGCGTATATTTTATCCAGTTTTACTTAGAGGTAAATTTTTACTCGTATTTTCCACCGAATATTATTTTTTGCTTATAAAGGTAAAGGATGGAGGAAGGAAAGGATTTTGAAAATATCAGTTCCGTGTTCGAACAATCTATTTTAATTTGTATAGAGATAGACTATACTTACCATACCAGTATTCATTTTTCCCGAACATATTGAGGTCTTACCTTACACACTTATGATATTTATTTACTCCTTTTTGTACCTATATGTTTCACACACAGAGAAAACATGAGATTAATCAGTAGTTTACATCTTAGAGGAATAAATTAATAATAGTAGGCAGTAAAGTGACTCAGTCAAACTACACATTTATAGGTACAAAAGAAGAGATAATACCTAGTAGTTAACTTTGAAAAAAATCTATGCCGTAGCTATTATCTAATTGGTGGATTTATATTACTTTAGTTAGTAGGTATACCACCAAGTATAGTATGAGGTTATAAAGGTACCTTCCTACTTAGGCATCTTTTAAAATAACTCTTTTTTATTAAGTATGTTACTTTCTTACATTTATAATGACTAATATGCTAAAAAGCTCTCTGTGCCTGCATTATCTTTAAGATTAATTTACATAGAAATTAAATTTACTTAATTTATTTTACACAATAATCTTAGGAATAACCTAATACATTCCTTAGTTTAATGCACTTATTGACGTATAATGCACACATGAATGATGCACTTAATGTGTACGATTCGATCATCGATCATTATAAGATCATACTTAACTGACTCACAGATAAAGTAGATATTAAAACAAAATTCATAGGCATTAATTTTTAAATTAATTATTATTATACTTCTTGTTCATATTGTTAAAAACATAAGTACATTTGTTTACCAATTCATAAACTTCTTACAACGGAAGGAAAGATCTGGATAAAATATTTTCTTTCATTTGTTAACGCTTCGAACATTTCTACTCAATTAAACGTACTTACCTACTTAGTTGTTGTACAGTGATAGGTAGAGCTCCAATAGTCGTTTATGATTTTTCATTCGTATGCATCTCGTATGTTACCGTTGGTTGCGTTCTCGGATAATGAAACAATAGACATCTCATTTAGCCTTTAGTTACTTTTTACGTACTATTTATAATGCAAAGTTGGGTATGTACGTTAACTGTTTTTCTTTTTTTTTTAATATTAAAATATAACGTAACGTAAACGTTTATGAAATTTATACAGGCACATTGAAAACAAAAAGAGCTTCATTAAAATTAAATATGGTTTGTAGATTCTAGTTTAACTTAATTCAATACTCGGATGTTATTAGATACTGAAACTGTAACTGCTAGCTGAAGGTTGGTATACATAAACTTTAGATTTGGTGGAGCTACCCAACAGGGTGCAAGGTATTTTCCATATAACCCTATCTGACGCGTTCGGGTAAATCCAAAAAATCCTTCCTTGGGCTCCCCTACTAATACTGTTTAGTTTTTGTAGAGTCCATGGAAGTAATATTAATCATTATGTGATAGGGACATTGCGCTTTCAGTTTTTATTTTGTTTATGTATGCAAGTCTGGCAGTGACGGTCTCTTACTATATAATGTTTATACGTAGGTATATCACGTAGGTATCTAGACCTACGTGATTTTACAGAGGATAAAACTACTAGGTATATACTTACATACATTTCGAACGAAATATGTTCAGAAGAATTGTTTTTCGTTAACAGGTAGGTATATATTATATTTATTAATATACCTACGACTCAATAAAACATAAAATAAGTTGATTTTAGAAGAAGTGGTTCCTTGTGATTTTGAATTGAGTAAAAATGTGAAAAACTATTTATATTTATTAAACCTATTTATATAGTGATATACCCATGTATATTAATAGAGTATATGTCATAATACCTATTTCAGTAGGTATTTAATTAAAATTATAATTTGTGTATTATTTTGCTGTTTATAATAAGTTTTATTATAAATATTTATCGTTGAATCTAAATGATATATCTTTCTGCATGTAGACTACTGATGCAATAAATTAATCATCTTTATGAATTAATGTAATTTATTCTTCTACCCCCTCTTGGTTTATTATACTGACCCGGCAAACTTCGTATTGCCTCAGAATGAAAATATAATGTGTCAAAGGTTTCATAGATACGGACTATTTGTATGGGAAAATAAAATTGTGGTTTTTACTGTTTCCCTTCAATTTCTTCATATTTTCTTAACTTTTAAACCTTCCCTGGATTTCCAAAAATCATTCAAAACCAAAATTAGCCAAATCGATCCAGCCGTTCTCGAGTTTTAGCGAGACTAACGAACAGCAATTGATTTTTATATAGGTATGTAGATTCGGTACCTAATCTATCAACGTCAAAAGAACTTTTTGTTTGCTTCACAGATGTAATCAAATAATAGTGGCTCGTCAATTTCTAGTCGTCGCCGAAGATTTAAAAATAACTACATAAACACAAAGTAAGTTATAAAATATGTAGACATTAGTCATAGATATTGACTTTAATAGAAGTAGGAAATTTGAACTAAAGGATACGATCCACGTGTTTCTTATTGTGGAAACTATGTAAAAAACTAAACGATGTGTGGTTGTTTGTCTGTAAGCACCCGAATCGACAGCGAATCGATTCAGTTGCGATTCAACGACTTATAAGTAGGCATGTTATGAGAATCAGGCCCCTGATTCTACTTGAATGAAGAGCTCAACACTACCACTGAACTCCTGATGGTTAATTAATAACATCGTGATTACCAGTAGATAATATAGCACTATATATGAATAATAAATTATGGCCTTTGTTTCGTTTTCATTGTGCGTGTGTTAAGTCAGGTTAATTCCCCCGAGGGCTTCCGCCTTGTCGTGGCTCAGTACCCGGTGGTCCCCTCACCGGCGAAGCCAAGAGGAACCCCAAGAGGGGGCGGCGGTTGTCGTGGCTCTGCCCGCCACTCGCTGCTGTGGAGAGGAGACAGCTGGGGAGGAGGTGAATGGGTATTTCGTTGACCTTGCACCCTATGTCCAGCCACCTAACGGTGGTCCCGCCTTCGGATAGGGACGTGGTGGGGCCGCGGGGGAGGGCGGACGAGGGAACCAGAATGCCTTCGACGCGCCTCCAGGGCCAAACTGTGTGCCCTGGATCCCTCAACCGGGGCGTCTTGAAACGCCTGGTGTTGTGAGTGGTCGGGGCAGGGACCTTCGGGCGACCGTCGCCCGAATATTAAATAATAAAATACGCTTACACTCACAGCCCCACAGTAGGTATAAACCTGTGTCGTGGGTGCCGTTGTACACATACAACACATACACAAACACCCAGACCCGAAACGAATATCTGTAGGCGATACAAATATTTGTCCCGGTGCGGGGATCGAACCCGCGACCCTTCGAATAAAACGGTCATCTTACACCGCTGGACTTACCGGGTCGTCAAATGGCCGGCCGAATGGAGAGGTCCCGGTCTGGCTGGCGTGCAGGTGTTCTGCACGCCACTAGTAGTTGTTGGAGCCGAAAGGCTCCAAGGAGGGCTATAGCATGTGTGCTATAGCGTTCCCGTGACCCTGCCACTTATGGCGGACGAGTCGGAACACCCAGGGGTTTTTAGTGGGTAGACGGATGTCCTTTCCCGGAGTCCTACATAACCCACCCCTCTCATCAAGGGTGGGGGTATGCGTAACGTATTTTCCCCTGGTAAAAAAAGCTTAATTGTTGTGAACTTCACCAGTGACATAGTTGGAGCAGTGAAAATATGAATTGTAATACCCAAAATTTTTTAACACATTTTTAAACAGTAATTTGATTTGATTATTCGATTATTAGGTATTAAAAATAATACTTATTTTTACTTCAGTAGGTACAACTCTAACGAAGTAGATAATAAATCTATGGGTACAACAGAAAAACTTACTGGCTACCAAAATGATTGTGTATTTGGACTGACTTGTGACTTGCCTATTTAAAAAAATATCTACGTCAATAATTTAACTGATTGACATGCGATTGGTAGAATATTCGTATACTCTTTGGATTAGTCAACAATTGGGTCGCAAAATATAATTAAATATAGCAAATATACTTAGATTTAGATTTAAAAATGAATTATAGAACTCTAATCTCCTCAATAAATCATGTGGCACAAGTGCGGCATTTGAAAGTATGCTTTGCACTTCGTGGACATAGATGGTATCCAGATGTAGACTTTGTAAAACAGTTCACCGGAGTTGCGATATTTCGTACTGAAGAAATGGAGAAGTATCATGTCGTGTACCACGGTATCGTAAGACCGGTGGAGCGGAAACTCAAAAATATGTGGATTAACTTTGGTCCACAGCATCCAGCTGCGCACGGTGTACTTAGATTAATTTTGGAATTAGACGGTGAAACTGTAGTCAGAGCAGATCCACACATTGGATTTTTACACAGAGCTACAGAAAAATTGATGGAATACAAGCATTACAATCAAAGTCTTCCGTACATGGATCGTCTCGATTACGTGTCGACTCTGGCAAACGAACAGGGCTTCGTATTAGCTGTTGAAAAGTTACTCAATATCGAGGTCCCGCCCCGTGCGAAGGCCATACGAGTCCTCGGCTCTGAACTTTGTCGTATTGCGAATCATCTCTTGAATATTTCTGGTACAATACTGGATGCAGGTGGAATAACGCCCTTCTTTTGGATGTGTGAGGAACGTGAAAAAATTTACGAATTATGTGAAAGACTTTGCGGTGCTCGTGTTCATTGCGCTTATTTAAAACCAGGCGGTGTCACGCAGGACATTCCAATTGGTTTTCTGGATGATGTGCATGAGTTTTGCATGAAATTAGGCGAACGATGTGACGAAACTGAGGACGTTGCCACAGGAAATCGATTGTATTATGCAAGAACTGCAGGCATCGGTGCCATAAGTGCACACGAAGCTATTAATCTTGGATTCACTGGGCCTATGCTAAGGTGCACTGGAGTAAAATGGGACTTGCGCATAACGGAGCCTTATGACGGATATGATTTATATGACTTTGATGTTCCAGTTGGTACTTTTGGTGATAGTTATGATCGCCATCTCTTGCGTCTACAGGAATTACGTCAGTCCTTGAGAATTATAAATCAAGTTATTGATACCATGCCTCAAGGCGAAGTTAGAACAGACGATTCAAAGATTTCACTTCCTTCCCGGCAAGAAATGAAAACCTCAATGGAGGCTCTGATACATCATTTTAAATTGTGCACCGAAGGATACGTGGTGCCACCGGGAGCCACATACACAGCAGTGGAATGTCCGAAAGGTGAACTAGGTATTTATATGGTGGCAGATGGAACTTCAAAACCTTATAGAGTGCATATAAGGCCAAGTTCCTATACTCATTTAGCAGGATTGGCTGTATTAGGAAAACAAATGATGTTAGCTGATATAGCTGTTCTGGTTGCTACTATTGACATAGTTTTTGGTGACATTGACCGTTAGCAACTTTAATTTATGACTAATCATTGATTATATAACATTTTATTCCTTTTAATACATACCTTCCTACATAGCTATTTGAAAAAAAAAACAATAAATATTATTTGTTATCCAACCTTGTTATATTATACTAGCTGCCCCGGCGAACTTCGTATCGCCTCAGAAGTATGTTAAAATGAAATGGTGAAAAATCGAAAAAAATAAACTATTTTATAGTACTATATACTTTGTACGAATAGTATATACACACCCCACATAAAACAAAAAAACTATTCATAAACCCACACTGTCGCTGCCGAGGCGGAAAAAAATTTACGGTTCAACTGGTCAAGTCGGTTCAGGAAAGAACAAGGGGCGGCTTGCATACTACAATTGAATTTCGAATTTCTTCTGATATGTAATCCACGACCACAAGGGGCGGCTTTCATACATTAATTGAATTTAAAATTTCTTCTGATATGAAATCAATATGTGGAAAGGTGGGTCAGATACGTCCTAGGCGTACGTCTTAAAATATTTTTTGTATTTTTTCAAACGTCCAATACCTTAGACTAAGTACCTATCTAAGTCCAAAACAAAGCCGGCCTACCAGCCGCTCCTGGGCCGCCTTTCGCGACCTGCCACCCCGGGCTATAGCCCTTTTGGCCCTAGGGTAAATACACCCCTGCTTACCACTTGCGAAAAGTTTATCTGAATGCATTATAGGTCGCGATTGCGATTGCTTTGGGCATCGACGACACAATATTAATATTGACCGTTATTGACATAGATTTATTATCTTTCTTCTTTCTTTCTTCTTTCTTAATATATATAAATCTCGTGTCACAATGTTTGTCCTCAATGGACTCCTAATCCACTTAACCGATTATAATAAAATTCGCACACCATGTGCAGTTCGATCCAACTTGAGAGATAGGATAGCTTACATTACGCTATGACTAATAGGAGCAGAGCAGCGCGGGCGAAGCCGGGGCGGGCCGCTAGTCTAATATAAATCTATGGTTATTGATTATTAATGGTCTGTGATGTGGTGACATGACAAATGACAAATGTCAGTAAATGTCATGTCAGTGTCAGGACATCAACGAGCCAGCCAAGCCAGCATAGATTAATTTTCGTAAAGAAAATTTTACAAATCATCGAGTGAATCGAGTCAACTCCATTGTTTACTTAAAGTTTTCTTCTGTATTCTTATAAGTGATTGTTTGGTAAACATTTGAAGTTGTATTAAATTTAAATTGGGATCATAAACATGTTAGTTTTTAGAATAGTATCGTCGCGTACAGTCGAGGGCGTCGACAATGAAAAAAAGTTTGTGTCTTACATGGTGCAAGCTTGCCAGGACTCCTCAGCCACCGTCTTTGATCAGGACCCAGCGAATGTTGAACGGCGGTACACTCATTTCTTAGACCTGTATACTGGCCTGAAGAAAGAATATCCAGCTCTATTGAACAGCGTTTCCTTCCCACGGAAGGTATGTTTCATGAATCATTGTTGTGTAAACAATGCAATGTTTTTACTTCCTTGTTGTGATTATGATATATTGTGAGTCATGGACTCATGGAGAAGGTTGTAGGTACCTATGAGTTTTACTGTATTGTTTAAATATAGTTTATAGGAAAAAGTCTTAATGCCTAAACTGTTCTATTTATGCATTCAAAATTAAATTTTCTGTCTCTTGCAGATAGTGATGGGAAACTTTGAACCTAATTTAATACAAACCAGATGTGAAGCTTTTGGGTCCTTACTAAATTTGGTAGCAAATGAATCCCGGCTCAGAGACTCCCCGGCAGCTATTTCTTTTTTCCAAGATATTGAACTTAATGATGCAAGACGTCTTATTGATGAAGGAAAATTTGATCAAGCCTTATCGGTGTTGGAAACCAGTTTTAAATTACTCAATAAGGTATTATATTTTTTAGACATTAAATTGTATATGAATTTCGCTAGAGTAGTTGATGAGCCTCTGTAGTGAAAAACTCCAACAAGTCTGAATACATTGGATACAAAGCCTTCATCTCTACCGGGCATTTTCCTTTCACTTGTGCCTCTTCTATCACCGGACTTTGGCAGAATTACCCTTAAAGTTGGTAGTTGCCATTAATCAAAAGAAAGAAAGAAAGTCTGAAGAGAAGCTTTTGTTGGTGATGGTGAACCTGACATTTATTATACTTCGTGGAAGAATACACGAAGAGAGGTACCGATGACCAGCGGGCAAGCGCTGCATTAGGGTGGCCCAGGACTGATTGTTTGGCCATGTTAGGGGGAGTCTTTTGTCCAGCATTGGATGTCTTTCGGCTGAAATGATGTCAACTGTTCTGATTAGATGTTAACTGTTAAAATTTGCTACATCTGCATGCTCTGAATTGGAACTCTTACCTTGTTATGAAAATAGAATTGAATCTTTTCAATTTTATGTAATGACTTAAAGTTATATGATTATGTTACAGGTATATACAGACAGGTCACGAGTGGTGTTAAGTGCACTGTGTCGTATAGTAGCCTGTGCGGGATCCAGTGGTGGAGCTCTAGCAGGTCCAGTGGAAAGATGGGCACAGCTAGCGCTCCGGCGCTACGAAGCTGTCAGTGACTCTGATCTATTACTATTCTATGTGCCCCTACTGCACACTTGCATATCAATATGGTTGGTAACACTAAAATATTCCTTGAGTTAATGTATTTTTATATTATCTAATTTGCTGAGTGTTGGATTAATACTGTAGTACTAGATAGAGAATATCTTTCCTATTACATTTCATTCATTAGGGGCCGTTCAAGTATTACGTAAGCAGATTTATTACAATTCTTTACCCCCCCCATCCCCCTTGTCAGCAAAAGTAAGCAAAGCTCTTACCCCCTCCCCCCATGCTTACGTAAACATTTTTCAATTAATGTATTGTTTTTTTTTATATTATACATTATAATGTTATAATTATAATTTTAGAAATAAGAAAATAGATTTATGATAGAGATTAGATTTTACTGATGTAATAAGTAAATAACTACCGATGACGCAATCATTATCTAGACTCCCCTACCCCCCATGTCATCCAAAATAAGCAAAGCAAAGACCCCCCCGCCCCCCCATAGTGCTTACGTAATACTTGAACGGCCCCTTATCCGCAATTGGTAATATTTTGTTGTTCGTGAAAAAACTTATTTCTTAGAGTTCTAATAAAAATTTGTTTACCGAAATGGTTTATTACACAAGGTGGTACCTATTGAGTAGAAAATATTGGCTCTAATAATTTCAATCTCTATAGTGCTGTCAGGATTCGGAAATTATGTCACCAAAAGTGCAGTCTGCCAATGATCCTGTGGTTGGCAGAATTTTGGAACTTAAAGGCAGCTGATAGAAAACGCGTTGGCGCTTGTGTGCTGCGAGCAGATGTTGCGCATTCCTTGAGCGGCTTTATGAATCAAAAGCATATTTCAAAGAGAAATTTTAAATATAAATGGCAATCATAAGGGAAAAAAACAAAAAACAAATTAAAGACACCAAAATAAACACTACTTAAAGCACTAATAAGTTTACTAATACTGAATAAGTACATAAAATATGTCATGCAGCTGTGGCAAAAAGGTGTCCAGTTCAGCATATGTCAGGTAACATGCCTGACCTTGATTTTCAACTGGAACCTTGTGTGAATAACGGATATCAAGGTTAAATAATAACTGTAAAACAAGATTATGTTGCCCTTGATCTCAAACCGCAAACTAAGATACTGCATTTGCATTGAAACTTTTAGGACTCAAATTAAAACTTTTTTTTATTGTTTTCATTAAGCATAATACTACTTTCTGAGTATCTGAATATCATAGTGCCACAAATGCAGTATTCCAGTGTCTGCCTATGCCTAGTTCTAGCTGCCAACACACAATATGAAATTGGTTCACTAGGTTACTTGTACTCTGCAAATTGGATAATGTTATGCTTAATATGGAATCTAAGCGTTACAATATTGTCGCGTATATTATTCACGCGGTTAGGTATATTGTTAATACAAATCAATTAGAATTATATATACAATAGGGAATTCAATATTCATTTTAAAAAATTGTGTTTTTGTCACGAAGCTTCACGAACGTTTCAGCAGCTAATTCAAATTTGCGGGATCCGCGGATCCGCGTTTTGAAGGTGCGGGATCCACCAGATTGATAATAGGTGCGGGATCCACTTTGCGGGATTGCAATCCCTACTTGTGGTGACATAAATATCTTGTATAATTTATGCCTATAAATTGTAATAGAAAGTCGCACGTTTTAGCGTACTGTCGATAACTGGTGATTCATATTTTTGTGAACGAGTACAGGAACAGTGTAGGAAGTAGTTTGATAACATGACATCTGAATTACCCCAAAGGGGAACATCCATCCATGCAAACAGTTATTTTTAGGGTTCCGTACCCAAAGAATAAAAACGTGACCCTAATTATCGTATAAATAGACCGATCTCTGTCACAGAACACGGAATTATGATCCCGTCTAGTACCTACGGAAATACGTGATCGTGATAATATCGCTTTGGACCTAAATATGTCTATTATTATAAGACCTATATTGGGCCTAAGACTCCATTGTTTTGATGGTGGTGGCAAACAATCATGCAGTTCACATGAATGTTAAGTGACGACTGCAGCCTATAGATATCACACAATAACTAGGAGGCCTAACTGATTTCAGTTAGGCGGTCGATAACGTCCTAAACGAAAGCATTTGCTTCGTTTAGGACGTTATCTTGTCCGTTTCGTACCGCCTATTAAAACATTTTGCTCTTAAGGATATACCTGCGGACGAAAACACTTCCAGGAATAAGTAAGATGGTACGAAACTGATAAGATGGTGTCATAATCGAAAGCTAAAGGAAAATATTTCAGTTAGGCGGTCGGCCCCTAGACACAGTACAAATATGAACAGTATGGAAACTACGTACAAACCGTTCGAAATGGCACACTAACACAAACATGCGCATCGACGCTCGATGTACCGAGTGACTCAGTACTGCAGCACCGCGAGAACCGCTTAGAGGTCGATGCGCATGTTTGTGTGAGTGTGACGTTTCAAGGTTTTGTACATCGTTTTCACACTGTGCATATTTGCATTGTGCCCTAGAGGACCCTGAAGCCGTCCTCAGGGCTTGAGGGCCCTGAGGATCCCTGAGGATTAAGATCTTTTGCCTCTGTGACAGTTATTACGGGGCCATACAACGTCTACGTCATACCGGGTCTGTCTGTCACCAGACTGTATATAATGAACCGTGATAGCTAGACAGTTGAAATTTTCACAGATTATGTATCTATTTCCGTTGCGCTATAATAACAAATACTAAAAACAATAAAATAAATATATAAGAGGCCTCGAATACAAAAAGCGTAATTCTTGTGTTCGATATTAATAACGGTAACTTCTAAAATATATTCATTTTAAAAATAAATAATTAAATAAAATATATTTAAAGGGAACTTCCACATATAAAGAACGTGATCTTTAATAAATTATAGTGCGATGGTTCGAATCTCACTTGGCCTGCAGGATAATTTTTTGACCCCGACTTTAAAATAGGTAGGAGCAAAAAACTGCCAAAAAACTTTTTTTTTGGCAGGACGAAGTCTGTCGGGTCCGCTAGTTCATAATAATTGTAAGATTAATAAGAGAATACTTATAGCCTATAGAAATCTTTGTGATTTTTAAATAGCTTTGCTAAATTTTTTGCGCATACATGTTTTGATTCTGCACAGAAATTATTTATAGGCACAACCAAATAAAAGAACAAAAATATCATATAATTCCAGGGAGACACTCGGTCGTGACAAATCGAAATTGGTGGAAGAGCTGAACGCACTGCGCAAGAGAGGGATGAAGGTAGATTCTGTGCCAAGCTTAATGGAGGCAGTGGACGGCTTAAATTCAACCGTCTAGTTTAGGATTAAGTGAAACTAATTGCAGCTGATAAACATAGCAGATTTAAGGAATGTATTATGGATTATGAAAATATTAATTTAAAAAATCATTAATTGGAATCATCTTGTAGATGAGCTATTTACACTTTTACATTGAAGCATGATGATGATGTGATGGAAATATCGTTATATTACTACTATTGTATTAATTTTCCGATCATTAATGTTCTAAATTTTGTTCAATTTTTGTCCAATTGTGTTTTGTATTTTTTACGGTAACATTCCGTTATACAATTAAAAGGGCGAATTATCATAAAAATAAAATATATTATGTTGATGTTAATGCTCACCGACATAGATAAAACAAAGCATAATGCAGACATGTAGGCCAAGACTCAAGAGGGAAGTCTTGAGGTCTAAGTCATTTATTGATGGTAACAAAGAACATCAGCAACGGAAATCCTACGATCTCGAACTCCGCCAATGTTTTATCAAGGAACTGGACGCTTGACCATCTTAAGTGGTGGTAATAAAAACTGTATTTCATTGACTGGATAAGCTGAGAGTTCCCTGACTACCTACTGCCGTCTGTAAAATTTATTGATAAAATCAATTTAAGTCTCGACATATTATATTATGATCTTTCATTCTTGTTTATTCAAATGTCTCATGTTTTACAAGTTCTGCAGCTAACAATAACAACATGTGACGTACGTTTCTCACATTTGAACCTAAATATCTTGTGATATGTTAAAATTATGATGATATTATTGAATGGCAATGGCAAATGCAATTTGTGTCTTTATTATTGCAGCAATCAGAATTCTCTTTACAATTTTATTTTATTTTCTAGTATTTTATTTTATATTTATGATGTAGTATTTTATCAGAGTTTTTATTTGTGATCATAATAGTATTTTAAGAGTTCATCTCATTAGTCGTAAGAAGATTTTTACATAGTATTAGCATCTGATATTTTACATTTTGTAATTACATAGTTCCATTTCATATGAACTATATTTATATAAGTGAATGTTAGATCGCTGCGTGCCTAAGAATATTGAAGCTTAACAATAATAATTATGAAAATGTGATAGCCTGCTAAAATGCTAGGTGAATAATGAATTATATGGAAAAAAGAAATGGTCAATTTATTAATATAAAAATAATATGTAATTAATTAATAGGCATTTAAACATAATAAAATGTTAGGCTTAAAGAATTAAATATACAAGTAATTGTGATTTATATTTTACGCTATGAATGATTGATGGGTATTATAAAGTACTTTTTTAAAATTACAGGTGATTAGGTGATCGAAAACAGTGAACCATCACTATTTTAGTTGTATTGTAAAGCATAATCATTTACTTGAGACCCAGGAGGGCATTTTCATGATTATTATAATCAAAACTATTCAGTTAATTTAAATTGTCTTTTTTGATGATCAACCACTCACGCAATGTGAAATACACTTATTAGCAACGGAATATAAATATTTTTCTTAAAAAAGAAAAACACATAGCATTGCTGTTTATTTTGTTCTTTGAGTCTAACATTATATGTAATATCCATAATAATCTTTATCGCTAATGATATGTTTTTAAAGAGTAAATTGATATTATTTGATGCCTGTACTTTAATTTATTTTCTAGTCTAGATCACAAAGACATATATTATTTAGTATTATATTGTTTTACGGATTGTGTATGGTCACCTGTAGGTAAAAATGTAATAATTTGAGATTAAGGAACAAATTGAGGAAGGATAGGAATACGTTCTTAACAGTAATAATAATTCTTTAAAATATTAACAATGTAAGGGAGGGCAAGGCGAGTTAATTAATGTTATGTCAACTGTGTTATTAAAAGTAAGAGATTTGAAATTCAAGATTAAGTTATCAATCGTTATTAAATCAATTCTTTGATTGTTCATATTATATTCATTCAACGTCTAATTAAATTTTAGTCGACAGGCTTTAACGATGAGGTTATTGTTTTATGAAAACAGTGAGTTCTTCTTCTGGTGCCATCTCTCACTGACGGCGATAACTTTCAATACGAATATTTTCATAGCAATTGAATAACTATTTTACAGTGTTCCATTTTAGAGTGTTCCTTATAAGGACACAGATAATTTTACATTCTTATTGATTTTTTTTATGTAATGAAAGTGGCAAACAAGCATGCAGTTCACATTGATGTTAACTAAGTGATGACTGCAGCCTATATGCAGATGCTTTACCACTTTTGAGGCCCAAGGTTTTATGTCTTTGTGCCGGAAATTACGGGACCGTACAGTACCACCTAACCGGAACACGATGGTGCTGAATACTGCCATTTGGCGGCAAGTATATTAGGTTATGCGGTGGTCCCTACGCCTGCGAGCTTCGCCACTGGAGTTCTATCACCAGTAAAAATTTTCTTCCGTTGATTGTTACTTCTTTAATTGTTTTCGGTAGCTATAACAGATACAGTAGGTAATTTTTATTTTGAATATTGCCTTAATTGAGCTGTTTAAAAGAAATCACAAACTTGTGTATCTTATGAATTGTGAAGTGATCATCGAAAGTAATGAACTTATAAGTTTGTTTGTTTGTTTGAAATAATTGTCCATCACTGTATACCATTTCCAAAAGTTGTAAAATGTCATTGGATATTTAGACAAAAGTATTTTTTTTATGTATGAAGGTGGCAAACAGGCGTGCAGTTCACATTGATCAACATCTACTCGGACTAGAGATTAAAATTTTGATTTGTCTCTGTGATAGTTATTACGGGGCCATACAATATGATTTGTTTGTTGTTTTAAAGATTAATGTTATGGCGTATTTTTTCTCTGCTTTTTTAGAAATACGATGCCAACGTAGGTTTTTTGAATTGTTTTGCTTACTGTTCGTGATCTATAAAAATGGAACCTTTTTAGTAGTTGTAATGTAGCCAGAAAATGTGAATTGATTGTTATTTTCTTTAACAACGTTTTCTGAACGGTTTCGGTTTTTTTGCGGATTTTTATTCATAAGAAACTTGAACCTTGAAGAAACTTGAGAAAAAATTATGTGGTAAATAATATAATATCTAAATGTTCGTTATGCAAGAAAGTCCTATGTAAAAGGTTAATTATTTGGTTATAATTAATCTTATCATGTTGATTATAAGTTCTAGAAGGGACGTGGTAGTGGACATTGCTTGTGAAAATCACTTGTGAGAAATAATCACGCATGCCTTCGCTAGTAGCAGCTAAAGTGATTCATATCAATTTCAGTAGTATTCCCTACAACATTTATTTTATAAAAAGTATAAGAAATCACAAATTTAAAATCATTTAGATTGAAATCTTGTTATGGCCAGATAGATTTAACATATTTTTTTATATAAAATGTACTTTCACAAAAAAAACATTGATTTAATAAACTAGTTTGCTAACTCTGACCCTGTTTTTTTAAGCAAAATGTATAGTTTTAAGAAATAAATGCATTAATGTACACTCAAAATAAGTATTTATTTATTTATATTCTTTAAATGTTCCCATGTAAAAGGAGGAGTGTTTTGACAGTCATTGGGACTCGTATAGACTCCGAAGGTGTTTTGAAATTCTTTTCAATTGGAGCTAGCTAATTTTCTATTACTACCTGACCCAAGATTGAAACTGGGACCTCAGGAAGCCTACTCTACAAGTGAGCCACCAAGGCAGTTTATATTATATGTATGTATAACGATAAATTTAGATTAATTTTATTTTTTATTGGAATTATAGATGTTAATTATTACTTATCTTAAGGTGACTGATATTTTATACATTTGTAGTCATGATAATAATAAAAAATGTATTTCAAAATCTAGTTTTATTCATCGGTTTCTTTCCTCGCTGATAGGTATGTATGTATGTATCTTCACGCCATGTCCCTAACGGGGTAGGCAGAGTGTGGAGCGCCAGATATCCCGGTCCTGACACACCTCTCGTGCCTCGTCTACCTTCTCTTCTTTCTCTGATAGGTGAAGTATTAAATGTTGTAGTAGGCGTTCTACGAATAAATAATTCTATTAATCGTAGTAGGGGTTATGAAATTCGGCCAAACAGACTTATCACTAAGGAAGAAACTTACATATTGGAGTTCATATAACGTACAGTAAAATACATGTTACATTTAGCAAAATGGCATCTTTCCCTTACTCTCTTAGCGCTTCAGTGATTCGGCCGAAAATTCAGTGAACACGCTGATTTAATTAAAAATTTTCATATCTTAATTTTTCTTAACGCACCAATTATTAACCGTACTTTCAAGTTAGGTACCTACTTACGTCTTAGAATTTAGTACCAAAAAGGAACGTAACGCCTAATAGGATGCAAACACCCTCGATTCGTGGGTGGCCTTCTGGACGGTCCGGGGGTGATACTGGAAATCTTGGAAACTATGGAAAATTTAGTTTATAAAAAAATATTTTTTATACCCATATGCTACTTATAGATTTATAATACTAGATAATAAATCTATGATGCTACCTATCAACATAGAATAGATCATGGTAAGTATTTAAGTAGCAAAGATAATAATTCCTACTCGCAATTTATCTGATATTTGCGAAATAAAGGTAATTAAACAAGCGGTGCAACTTCTGAATTCCGCAATAATTGAATCATAAAAAATGGTAGTTTTAATATAGGGACACAAACGTAATGCCACTACTGAGACCTGGGGGCCGACCGCCTAACTCTAATGCTTTCGTTGCTGACTATATTGCCAGTTCCGTACCGCCTATTAAAACATTTACAACTACCTGCCGACGAAAACAGTTCCAAAAAAAAGTTAGACGGTACAAAACTGACAAGATGATGATTTGAACGAAAGCATTAGAGTTAGGCGGTCGGCCCTCTGTTTTGTTTCTATGTAATGGGTATACTCATTATTACTAGGTATACTCATTTATGAGCTTGTGTAGAAGGGGCGAATTCGTCGCCAATCACACGCGCGAGCTTTGCGTCCAGAAGAATATCGACTCAGATTCGCGGCGAATTCGCCCTTTCTGGACAAGGTCTATGTACCTAGGTACATCTTGTCAGAGTTGTCTAGCAAGAATAACATTTAACGGCAAGTAGGTATGTAATAAGGTAGGGGGCCTCGGCCTTTCTACATCGCCAGAGATCCATCACCAGTAATATTTAATTAAAAAATAGATTCACTCGATGTTCCTAATAGGAGGCGAACCTGCCACAACGAACGATACTGAGCCGCCCTCATGCTGGGATTGCCTGCGCCCATCATCAAGTCGTACGTCCATCGCCTGCCTACGCTTCGTCTTTCGGTACTTAGGCGGTCGTAACTCAAAAACTCTACCGACAGTCGTTGACTGTCTTTTCTTTGTTTTATTTTCATTTACTTTTAACTTTGAAAGTAAAAGTATATGGAAGATATATTTATTATATTTATATTTTTATTTTTATAGAAAAATGGAAAGAAAAATTTGACTTCAGGCGAGGCTCGAACTCGCGACCTACTGGGAATCTAGTCCAGCCGCTCTTCCAATTGAGCTACTGAAGCCCTGCATAGTTGGTAATAGATGGCGCTGCTGCTACCATAAAGCAATGCAATAGATGTGAAGGAAAGATTTGACAAATCGGGCAGGGTTTCAGTAGCTCAATTGGAAGAGCGGCTGGACTAGATTCCCAGTAGGTCGCGAGTTCGAGCCTCGCCTGAAGTCAAATTTTTCTTTCCATTTTTCTTTAAAAATAAAAATATATTTCACAAGCATGTGTTAATGCGAAATAATATTAACAATTATTAAGGGTAAAAGCGACTTCTTTACGATATTCAATAAACTGAAAAGTCTATTATATCGGTTGCCTAACTAGCATAGTTGGTAATAGATGGCACTGCTGCTACCATAAAGCAATGCAATAGATGTGAAGGAAAGATTTGACAAATCGGGCAGGGCTTCAGTAGCTCAATTGGAAGAGCGGCTGGACTAGATTCCCAGTAGGTCGCGAGTTCGAGCCTCGCCTGAAGTCAAATTTTTCTTTCCATTTTTCTTTAAAAATAAAAATATATTTCACAAGCATGTGTAAATGCGAAATAATATAAAACAATTATATGGAAGATACATGATAAGACGGTTGCAGGTTCCATAAGAAAGATTAGTCTAGTAAAGTAGTTTTTCTCTGCAAAATGATTTATTATAAAAACTTCATTAAACTTACTAAGTAGGTATGCCAAGTCGAATGCCAAAGTGTCGAATATCAATCGATTGATATTGATGACGTCTAAATAAGTAGCCTACCTACGTAGCTACTCGAACGTTATCAATATCCAATATGGACCTACCTAGTCTATACTTGTAATAAAACTGTAGAAGTGTGAATTCTGTACATTAAAAATATTAAAAAAATAAATACGAGGGGATGTTACTACATCGATACCGAACACAAATATGTGATTAGAAAAATTTTTGTCTGTCTGTCTGTTTGTTCAAGCATCACACAAAATCTACGGGTCCGATTACGATGAAACTTGGTATAATTATATTTTAACCTTTGGTGCACAACACTGGGTACTTTTTATCGCGGAAAAATGTCTGTTTGTCTGTGTGTTTGTGCATGCTAATTTCAGAAACTGCTTATGCGATTTGCAGTTTTCACTAATATATTGTGGTAAGTTTTACTTAACATTTAGTGTTTGTTTCATGTCAATCGGTTCAGAAATAAAAAAGTTATGTCAATTTAAAGAATCATATCGAATATTTTTAGACTATTCTGCATATATCTTCTATCTAAAAGATAAAACGGACCCTATTTTTAATTCTCCGCTGTCTGTCTGTCTGTCCGTCCGTCCATCTGTCTGTCACCAGGCTATATCTCATAAACAATGATAGCTAGAAAGCTAACATTTTCACAAATTATGTATTTCTGTTACCGCTATAACGACAAAAATTAAATACTCAAAATAAGAAAATGAAAGTATTAAGGGGTCCAAGGGGGCATACAATAAACGTGTTTTTTTTTGTATATTTTCTGCTCGATATTAACAGCGGTACAAAGCAAGTAGACGCTTAAATTTTTTCACAGAATATGAAGTTGTATATTACCTTCCTTAATGAATCCATACTGTCTATACTATAAGATTATAAACGTGAAAGTGTGTTTGTTTGTCCGTCTTTCACGTCAAAACGGAGCAACGGAGCAACGGATTGGTGTAATTTTCTATGTAGAGATACTTGAAAAGGTGCACAGTGACTAAGCAACTTTTTGTCTTCTTATATTTCCTCACCCCCCTAAAATAGGAGGTGGAAATTTAAATGGAGCATTCCAAAATTTGCAAGGCACAAAGTTAAAACTTAGTACGCGAACTCTTTGAGCCTAACAAACAATACGTACATCTAACAATACTTACAATAATAGAAATCTGCCCCCATCCCCTTATAAGAGGGAGTGAAAATTGTATTGGGATTTCCGCAGTGTTCAAGGTGGAAAGTCAAAAATTGGTATGCGGACTCTTTGTTACTAAAAAACAGCATATACTGAATTTTTTTTTTGGATATCTGCCTATCTCTCTCAAATAGCGGGTGGATGTTTGTAGCAGCATTCCATAATTTTCAAGGCAGAAAATTAAAACTTGGTATACTGACTCTTTGAAATGTAACGTAACTTCACGCCTGTAATCCCGAAGGGGTTGGCAGAAGTAAAGGCAATCATAATGCCAACACCCACTATTTGCCGGTAACGTTGGGGCCCATGTAACAGGTGGCGAGCCTGTTGTCATCTCCGGAGGTACTGAGAAGTTTCCAGAAAATGGAAAAATCCCAATAGAACCAGAGATAAAGGACTGCCAAAATTGGTATGCATACTATTTGTCACTAAAAAAAAACAAGATAAAGTAAAAAGTATATACAGAATTTTCTCATTTTTAAGACTATATGAAAATCGTTAGGTATACAAGGTTTTGGATAACAATTGGAACTTGATTGGGACATTTCCGCGGGATCGTAAAATTTGAATTATCTATAAAACGAAATCCACGTGGGCAAAGCCGCGGGCAACAGCTAGTTGTTTAATAAATCAAACATTTAATGTATCGTTCCTACATTCAATACATCGAGTGTTTAAAATATCCAATGATTGCTTGATGTGTTTTCACGATAGATTACCTTACTTATAAGTTCTAGACATTCTAGACTACATCAAAATGTCAGTAGGTAGATATACCGAAATTCTTTTTATATAGGTAGAATACCTACAAGAAAAATGTACAACAAGACACAAGTTTTATATCATGCTCAGACTCGGCTCTCTTCTGCCTCGCCGCTTTCAATAATCTTAGATAACAATAGAATAGATGAGGGTGTATATTTGTAATAAGTATCGTATTTTAGAAAGACTAGTGTTCACCCATAAAAATATGAATAGGTACCTAGTTTAAATTTCTGTCAATTCACCGTATAAATTACTATGCCTGATAAAAAATTGCAAAAACTGCAATAAATATTTATACCAGCAAAAAAATATTGTTTTATTTTCTGTAGGCGCATGAATAACGTAGGTACCTTCAGCCAGGAAACTTATATATACCATTATATATAAGATGCTCACCTGGTCAAGCACGATAGGATAGTTCGCTGATAGTACCAATATAACCATTTAAATAGTTATGTACCATTTTCTTAAATAGCAAAACAACGTACCACTAAACCACAAACCAATAACTAAAACCGTACCTAGCTAGCAAACAAAACAGTGGTACCTACTTTTTTTTTTTTTTTTTATGAAATTGAAGTGGCAAACAAGCATGCAGTTCACATTGATGTTAAGTGATGACTGCAGCCTATAGACACCCACACAAAAACCAAGGTCAAAATGCAAATGCGTTACCACTCCTGAGGCCTAAGGTGTTATACCTCTGTGCCGGAAATTACAGGGCCGTACATTACCACCTGACCGGAACACGATAGTGCTGAACACTACCATTTAGCGGCAAGTAAATCAGGTAATGCGGTGGTGCCTACGCCCGCGAGCTCCGTCACTGGAGCTCTACCACCAGTAAAAACCTACTTACTTACCTACTTACCTACCTTACCTTACCTTACCTACTTACTTCAAAGCCAGTTTTTTTGTCTCATAAAATAATCTTATAACACAAAACATCGATATTCATCGAACATACCTAATTAATCCGTAACTTCGTTTTAGTGGGACGAGTAACAACAGTATTAATAATTAAATATTATGGTGATGTGGTGTCATAAAATAGATCTATTATGTAAATTGACGAGGGATTCACCAAAACAATTCGCCCTTCATAAACGTAATGAATTCGGGACCAATTACCTCATGTAATGACTATGATGTAGTCGTTCTTTCATATCTATTTGATTGCTCGGCAATTTCGATCGAGGCATATGGCTAATACAGGAATATCATCAACATAAGTAAATTTATAAATATCGACTGCTACGACTTCGGGTGAACGTAAACATAATAGGTATTAGATAGGTTTGTAAATACAGATAATTCTGGGGATAGTACTAGTGAATTGCAGATGGAGCAATTAATCTGCAGGAAGAAATATTATCTACAGTACCTATAATAATTAATAGTGCACATCGAGCCTGCGAAAGAGACGATCGACTCGTTTCGACTTCGTAGAGCGTTATCTCTGTTGCACACTGCCTGCCTAAGCACAGACAGTCCGGTACAAACGTGAAACAGATACGGTGCGAAAGAGATAACGTTCTACAGACTCGAAATAAGCCGATCGTCTCTTTCACAGGCTCGATGTGCAATATTAACTGTTGAGTACTGGAATTTGTCGTTCGAAAGTGGCTCCTTTAAAATTCATTTATTTACGTCAAACGTCCATGTTTGGGTCCTTGATTTACATAAGTAAAGTGGACTGGTAGATAACGCCTAGTGGCGTTAAGTCCGCCTTATGTATAATTTCTGTGCATAAAAGAATAAATAAATAAATAAGTGTACCTACGAAGCTTCAATTCAATCTGCTCCATTATTGGCTGTGGTAGACAGACAGAGAGGACAGACACGCGAGTGACCTTATAAGGGTTCCGTTTTTCTTTCAAATATGCTTACACTCACAGCCCCACACTAGATAAACTTGTGTCGTGGTTGCCGTTGTACACACACAACACATACACAAATACCCAGATTCGAAACAAATATACAGATTATACAATATAACATATTATACAGATTTTTGTCCCGGTGCGGGGATCGAACCGGCGACCCTTTGATTCAAACGGTTGTCTCACACCGCTGGACCAACCGGGTCGACATCACATAATTAGGTACAATTCGCCTATATTTATCTTACTCATAGCCTAAATCTTACTGATAGAAGAGTTTGTGTCTAAGCACTCGGCCACCAGTAGTAGTGCCATCACTACGTATTTACACAGGAAAATATAAAACAATCTCTTAAATACTAGCTTTTACTTACGACTTCGTCTACGTGGAATTCCTAACAAAAATGACGGATTTCAATACAATTTTAATTTTGTTATTTTGAACTCTTGAGTTGTTGATTTTTGAAAAAGTAAACTATTTTTAAATTCCGGGTCATCAAATATTTTTATTCCAATTTTCATAAAAATCGCTGATTTGGTTCAACCATGGCCACATCTAGAGATACCTACCTATATTTTCCAATGATTTTTTTTAATGTTATGAACGTGGCAAACAAGCATGCAGCTCACATTGATGTTAAGCACAGACCAATCAGCCTTCCTATGTTAAGTGATGACCGCAGCCTATAGACACCCACAGATAAACCAGAGGTTAAAATGCAGATGCGTTACCACTCCTGAGGCTTAAGGTGTTATGCCTCTGTGCCGGGAATTACAGGGCCGTACATTACCACCTAATCGGAACACGATTGTGCTGAACACTACTATTTAGCGGTATATACATGTGACAAATAACTCATAATAAAATAAAATTGTTTACCTAAAGATGAAAATAAATACCTATTTCGTTACGTAAAATAATATCGGATACGAACGCGTTTCTTGAAGCCTTCTGGGAAAACATGTTTGCCCCAAAACATATTTTAGTCAGAATTTTTGTATATTTTTTCCAGATATCGACAAGTTTAAGACAACCGCGGAGATAAGAACTTTCTTTAAGCGCGGCTGGTAACAGCCATAAATCGGCCGTCCAGAATTTACGAGGGACCTCTGCAAATCGGTTTATATTTTCGATAAATAAAATTGGCACGGGTTTTGCGAGGTAAGCAGAGGCAGTTAGGAACGCTTCGCCGCCCGGTGCCGCCAGCTGCCGCGCGTACATAAACCCAACTACCCTCGTGTTTTCTTGCTGACAATTTTTTCCTGCTTCGGTCATTACGCAGCTGGGCCCGAGACAAAACGGCGAATCGTTTAAGCCCTCTCCGGAGATCGTCCAATTTTATTGTGTGTACCTAGTCGAAATTGATATGCTGCACGAGTGGTGTTGGCACATGTGACGGTCAACAGACATCTTGGACCATTTGCGATGTGTCGACTAAGCCGAAGACAAGAATACAATAATGGGGTTCTATTTGTGCGCTCAACTTTTGCATAGAGCGGATAATTATTAGGTATATGCTATCATGATAAGTTGAGTGGGTAATAATGAGGAAGAACATACTTTACAAAAAATGGGAAATGATATGTTATGTTTTTTTTAATGTTAGTAGATGCTTTTAATAATTAAAAAAAAATATTTATTACAGTCCAAAAATATATTTTATACGATATGCAAATAGGCCGTTACGCGAATTGGTCATTATGCGAATTGGCCATTATGCGAACTAGTCATTATGCGAATGGGACATTATGCGAATTGGACATAATACAAATTGGACTTGGCAACACTAGTCGGGACTGTGCCGAACCTATTCACATCATCGGGCACATTTTCTAAGTCCGAGGGTGGCACTGGGAAACTAAACTTACGAGAAATGAGAATGTGATTTGTTGATTAACAGTCTTAAAGTTTCGTCATACGAAATAGCTGAAATGAAATAAAATACGCTTACACTCACAGCCGCACAGTAAATATAAACCTGTGTCGTGGGTGCCGTTGTACACAAATAACACATACTCAAACACCCAGACCCGAAACAAATATCTTTAGGCCATACAAATATTTGTCCCGGTGCGGGGATTGAACCCGCGACCCTTCAAATCAAACCGTCTTCTCACACCGCCGGTCTAACCGGGTCCTCTAAATAAAAGAAATACTTAGGTTTTAGTACATAATTATTCAAGTAACAGCAAATAAGTGCACACCTACTTAAAAACGAATAAAAAATTAGATAGAATAACTAAAAAATAACATTCGTCTATAGATATAATTACATATAAGTTCTAACTCATTCTAGTTAAATACATAATACATAATCATAGGTACCTATGTTAGCAACAAATTAATGTAAATCTGGAAATAAAAGGCTTTTTATTTTTTTTATATTATTTATTTATTTATTCAAGTTTCATTCAGTAAGTCAATGTATGATTGAGATAAAAATAATACCTATCTAATTGTTTTATATTATTTCGCATTAACAAATGCTTGTAAAATATATTTTATTTTAAGAAAAATGAAAAGAAAAATTTGACTTCAGGCGAGACTCGAACTCCCGGCCTACTGGGAATCTAGTCCAGCAGCTCTTCCAACTGAGCTACTGAAATCCTGCCCGATTTGTCAAATCTTTCCTTCACATTTATTGCATTGCTTTATGGTAGCAGTAGCGCCATCTATTGCCAACTATGCTAGTTAGGCAACCGATATAATAGACTTTGCAGTTTATTGAATATCGTAAAGAAGTCGCTTTTACCCTTAATAATTGTTTTATATTATTTCGCATTAACACATGCTTGTGAAATATATTTTATTTAAAGAAAAATGGAAAGAATAATTTGACTTCAGGCAAGACTCGAACTCGCGGCCTACTGGGAATCTAGTCCAGCCGCTCTTCCAATTGAGCTACTGAAGTCCTGCCCGATTTGTCAAATCTTTCCTTCACATTTATTGCATTGCTTTATGGTAGCAGTAGCGCCATCTATTGCCAACTATGCTAGTTAGGCAACCGATATAATAGACTTTGCAGTTTATTGAATATCGTAAAGAAGTCGCTTTTACCCTTAATAATTGTTTTATATTATTTCGCATTAACACATGCTTGTGAAATATATTTTATTTAAAGAAAAATAGAAAGAATAATTTGACTTCAAGCGAGACTCGAACTCGCGGCCTACTGGGAATCCAGTCCAGCCGCTCTTCCAATTGAGCTACTGAAGTCCTGTCCGATTTGTCAAATCTTTCCTTCACATTTATTGCATTGCTTTATGGTAGCAGTAGCGCCATCTATTGCCAACTATGCTAGTTAGGCAACCGATATAATAGACTTTACAGTTTATTGAATATCGTAAAGAAGTCGCTTTTACCCTTAATAATTGTTTTATATTATTTCGCATTAACACATGCTTGTGAAATATATTTTATTTAAAGAAAAATGGAAAGAAAAATCTGACTTCAGGCGAGACTCGAACTCGCGGCCTACTGGGAATCTAGTCCAGCCGCTCTTCCAATTGAGCTACTGATAATACCTATCTACTTATCTGTTCATTAATTTGTTAACTCTTTAGGTCTACCTAAGTATTTACTAATATGTTCATAGGTTTTGGCCATCGACGACACAACGCCGTCGATGGTTTTGGCATACTTAGATAAATTATAACTTATCTACTAGATATAACATAATCTGTAAAATTTGACGTACCTACTTATAATAACAGTGAATCAAAATTTATGCTTGATTTATACTTGATGAAAAATCATTTGTTACTTCATCATTTTTAAGTATAAAAGTGATGTCCAAAAGATCGGAGTGCGATGTAGTAGCCGTGTTGGGTGGTTTGATAGTGTTCGCACTGCCACTCACTCTCCTTATCCCTGATTTCTCCCCCTGCCATGTGGTGCCCAAGGTCCAAGTGACCCGGTTCCACATCCTCAGTCAGCACGCCACGTGGAACCAACTACATACCGGTCTGGTGACCTGTCTGGTGGTCTTCTTTTGTTTGTACCTAGAGATTCGGAAACGCAAGTAAGTGGAAGTAGGTATATGAACTAAAAAGTAGCAAACGTGCATACAATACAAATTAGTGTGAATACTAGAGTCTGTAGAGATTCTCATAAGAACAAGTTTTCAACGCACTTCCACTCACTCTGCCTGGCACTTCCACTCAGCCCTGACCTGTCTGGTGATCTTTTTCTGTGCGACCTTGTGATTGGGAAACGAAAGCAGGTGTTGTACATTTTTTTTGCTTGAGAGTAGAAACTGGAGGTAGAGCCCCAGTATCGGAACATCGTGTACCAATTAGATGGTAATTTAAGGCCTTGTAATAACTATCACAGAGGCTTTGGTTAACATATTATGTCTGTTCTTGTTCCTACTATAATGTCTATCTGTTTTATTAACACGCTTTTATAAGCTTGGATTTTTCGTGATTTTTTTAGTATTACTTTTTAAAAGCGAGTGTTTTAAAGTTTTTTAAACTATGCATATTTTTATGTAAGTAGGTATGTTATTGTCCTTATATTAATGCCTTTTCTTTAGTAACAAAGTCCTTTTATTTATATTTTGTTTTTTACTACAGTCTTATATTTATTTTTTTACGGTGTTTTGTTGTGTTAAATTAATTATCTTACGCCGTGCAACCATGTTAGTGCATATGCTATTATAATTAACTACAAAAAGGGCTCTTCCTAGTTCAATTTTCATTTACTTGAACTTGATGCGCGATCTCTAGGGGTTAATTCGTTTTTGAATATAAGTGTTTTACTTTGTTGCAGATTAGACGATTTAGTAGAGAATGTTATAGCAGTAAGCAAAGCTGCAAATGTCGTGATGATCGAGGAACGTGAACGGCAGACGGCAACTGTTCAAACCTGCGTGAAACTGATCGAAACTTCGATAGATCACTACGAAAACTTGATGCTTTTCAGGGACGAACTTAGTAAAAAGGATGCCACCAAAGTCCAACATCCACCTGCTGTTGAGCTTAGTTCTTCAGAAATGTAATTCTTTATTTAGAAATAACTTGCGAGTATTGGTTTAGAATCAATTATTTACAAGGCTGCTCAAATTCTATAAATAAACAAATAAAGGCGTTGTCTTTTTCCATTTTCTGCAATTGCGTGTATAAGAAACGTTGTGAAACGAAGTGGCCTACGTCTTTTTCAATATCGGCAGGTACATGTCCATCGTATCACTTTTAATCGAAATGTTTATTTCTGAAAATATAACCAAGATACAAATATAATATATAAGATGCTTTTGTAAGATTAATATTTGTGTTATTAGATTGATAAAAAATATTTCATGAAAATAATGAAAATGTAATTCTTGGTGATTTAGTAAATGTTTATGTAAGTAACTATTTTATTAAATTACGTAACTTTTTAACTCAGCAGAAGGCCCATGAAGTTTCTGTTTAAACGTGATTTCAAATCATTATTACTTAAGTTAACTTAGTTTTAATGACAAACGTCCAACTTACCATCTTTCTCGTATTATTGCATCAACCAAACCTACGAATACAAATAAAAATAATTTAACTAACTTTATTTTGTCGAATGAAACCGGCGGTAATCAACTGACTAGAATTGTTACTTTTATTTCAACTTAACCACTAGACGTGTTCATTAGACCAAATGTCTCTGAGTCCTCATGGGACCTTGTTGACGCGAAAAAACCAATCTGGAGCTCGCAATTGCGGCAAATGACCTAATTAGATACTCTGCTACCGTACTTGCTTAACGCTACCCTTCACTTTATTTCTTTTTCATCGTTTATAACAATATTTTTATTTAGGTTCAAATTATCTATATCTATACCTACCTAACACGGAATTTGTTCTGGTAGTAGATATCGTAGGCAAAATCGCAGTAGGAAATCGATCTGCTGTCAAGTGTATAAGTGTTCAGCAATATCAAGTTCCGGTTAGATGGTGTTATAAGCCCCGTATTTTTTGCAAATAAAAGCTCTTAGGTCTCAAGATTAGTAATACGTCTGCATTTGAGACAGACTTGTTTTAATGCTGCTAACCTTGCTTTTGTATGAATGAGAACTGCAGTATTGCCAGTTTGATTAAATAGAAATGTAAATGAAGTAAACAATTTTATTCATATTGTTAAACCACTAACATCCGTTATATTTAGATATTGAACGTTTTTCGAGTAGACATCTACTCCCTGTTCTGTCGGTAAGATCATAGAAATACGAGTAAGTATTTACCACCACCACTCACGCCTTATTTCTTTGATGCCTCATCCTTTACATAAAATAAATAGACGTGTTAAAACTATTCTTATAATCTCATATCTTTTGCATCCGTTTTGCATTCTTCGTATCCGCGAAATCCCGTCACACTGATGGAACTCGACGCAAACATACAGCGTCGACTGTGACGGGTACACGCGATGTAAACATTAGTCATGTGCATAGCATAGTAGTTAGTAGTTCGCGACCGAGAATGTCATTTTAGTTCACAATTCCATGACGAACTAGATCAGATATGACTAGGCGGCGGTAGATTGCTGTGTTAGTTCATCAGCTTTCGTGAAGCTACGTAATGAAATAGAGTAAATAAGTTCTTTCACTCATTTTGTTGCATTTGCTCGTTTTCTTCTACTAATGCTCGATTCTTAGTTTTCAATTTTTTTTATGTTATGGAAGTGGCAAACAGCTTGCAGTTCACATTGATGTTAAGTGATGACTGCAGCCTATAGACATTTACAAAAAGACCATGGTCAAAATGCAGATGCGTTACCACTCCTGAGGCCTAATATGTTATATCTCTGTGCCGGAAATTACAGGGTCGTACATTACCACCTGACCGGAACACGATAGTGCTGAACACTACCATTTAGCGGCAAGTACCTATATTAGGTAAGGCGGTGGTGCCTACGCCCGCGAGCTCCGTCACTAGAGCTCTACCACCAGTAAAAATGTTCGTAATGCTAATTTAGCTATTGATTTAACATAGTTGTAGGAAATATAAACGTCGCGTCGCATGATTATCATTGTGATTCATTATGAATACTGCCGACAACATTGTCACCGAAAATATACTTTGGTCACTTTATTGTAGATATTGTTATAAGTATGTTAATTTCGAAGATAATAAGTTGCCAAAAAGTTTATAAAGACATTTGGATACTTCTATTTCTGTGGTACGTAAAGTTCTGCTAGTTATGGAAATTAAACATCACATAAAGTTATGGAATTATTGGCCATTTACGTAAGGATATATTTTTGTACTGGCAAGAGTAAATTAATCTTTCAGCAGATCAACGAACAAAGAACAAGAGGAATTGGGAACTATGTCGCATAGTTCACATACAAGAGCATTCTTAGGACCTAGTTCGTTCGCGAACTGCGCGAGACTAGTGAACACATCTTCTATTTTCATTTAGACAGATCCGCCGGGAGCGGATCAGGCGCTCACAAAAATAAATAAAACTGTTATTGAGATAAGCATCTGCACAGGCGGCTTTTCGCTAAGTCCCATTGTGTCGCGCTGAGCAATGTACTGAGATATGTAAGGATTACGGCGCACCGCAGCTCGCCGCATTTTCCTTCAAATCTGCCGCTTTTCTGCGAAGTTTCACAGCTGAAACCGCTTAGTAGATGGGTGGATGGAATTACATAAAAAATTACATCCTTCGAGTAGGTACCATTTATATGTTTAGTCTAAGTTCTATCGTGTTTATTTAGTAAATCGTCGATGTTCTTGAAACTAAACTTATATTAAGTTATTTTAGTTTACTCTTTAAAGCTACTTGAAAGCCTCTATATTAATCTACACTTGCGAGCTTTACGGGAATCACATAAACTGGGGTAATAATATAAATAAAACAATAATAACACATCATTGAACAATGCCCGTTTATGTGATTCCAGTTTAAATCTCGTAAGTGTAGTTAGTTACTGAAATTTACCATTTACGATTAAGATTCCATGTAGAGCCTATAATAAAATATCTATAAATTTTCCGTGTTATGACAAAATTTAAGCTAACAAATACATTTGAAATAAAACGTTTTCTTAAAAAGACTCCAATAGCCCTATTCCCCGACACGGAGCTCCAACCACGACGAGCATAGTAAGAGTGGCCTGGTACTACTAGACCAGAGGTTCTCAAACTATTTTTTTCTGGTTTCGGTGGACCCCCTCTTGGTTACATTTATATCACTAATAATAACTATCACGTAGAGACGTAACAACTTATGTCCTATGGGTGGCAACGTATCTGCATTTTGACCTTTAGTTTTTGTGTAGATGTTTATAGGCTGCATTTATCATTTAGCATTCGTGTGAACTGCATGCTCGTTCGCAACTACGTTATATAAAAAAAAACTGAGGCAGGTTTGTAAAGAATGGACCAAGTTCAACTAAAAAAATGAAACGTAACTTCACGCATGTAGTCCCCGAAGCGGTAGGCAGAGGTAAACACCCACGATTCGCCGGCGTTACGTTTTGGTCCATGTAACAGGTGGCGAGCCTGTTGACATCTCCGGGCACATTACCAAACTTCGAGGTACTGGGAAATTGCCAGAAAATGGAAAAATCCCAATAACTTTACACCATTAACTCTGATATCCCCCTACCCGGGAATCGAACCCAGGACCCCAGTGTAGTAGTCGTGGCTTGCTACCACTAGGCTACTGAGGCAGTTAAAAAAAATATGTTTTTAATATCATAGAGTTATGTTATGAAATTTATAGCTGTAATGGTGAGCGTAGTTTCATAGGCATTTCCTGGTGACGTAGACGCACGTATAATCGTAAGAAACGTTGTCTCGCAGCGTACTCTTGCCGCAAATTAGTCGCGGGCCGCACCTGCGCCACCTGCCCACCCCCGGATTAATTTCTCATCACGCCGTCCGCCTTCCCGGGAAATAATGGACATGACATCCTTCGAGAAAAATGTCCTGAGCCCAGAGAGATGTCGTTCCGGTTGATTAATAAACTCCCCGCATAGCTCCGCCTGGGTACATTTACGACGGCTCTGTGCTGAAATTGGACAAAAATGGCAAATGAGTAATATCCTAAGTACTTTTAAAACAGACAAGTGAAGGTATTGATTAAGGGCTAGCTTTGCCTGCTGCTTCCATGCTTACCATTTTTATTTTCATTATGAAAAACGGATTATGCATACAATATTTTAAATTAAAAGTAACATAGAGCACTGAATTTGTACATAATGCATGCAAGATAACCTATGTGAGTTACATACATTCTGTCAAGAAATATTATTTTGGAAGAAACATTAGTATCAGTAATTAAGTCCCAATTTAGGTCAATTTTATTGGATTTTCCACTCGAGAAAGATGACACCTCTGAATAGGTAATTGTGCCTTTCATGACTTATGTGAAATTAACTCACAGAGTGACCACCCAGCACCCAGCACCCGCCCTGGCTTCGCGCGGGTGCAATGTAGATTGTCACTGGTAATTTGATGCCATTTTTAACCGACTCCAAAAAAGGAGGAGGTTCTCAATTCATCCGGATCTTTTTTTTATGTACATATGTTCATCAATCATCAATTCCTACAGATCCAACTGTTTCAAACAATGATTGACGACTGACCGTTATGTCAAGCGCTATAAGGTTTGTTTATATTAGAAAAATTGATATGGTCGTTAAGTTTTCGTAAAAATGTCTAATTTTTCGCGCTACTGTCTATTTTATATTTCACACAAACCCTCCCTGGACAGTTATAAATACTTACAACATAAAAGCGAAATCGACCAGCCGTTCTCGAGTTTTATGTTTAGCAACACATTTATCGATTAATTTTTATTTATATAGATTTAATGGAATTTACTATATGCCATTTAGGTATATAGTAAATTCCAAAGAAGACTCAAAAATAAAACAGTCTCCCAATCATAATGTGATTTTTCTATATTTACAAAATAGTGTTAGACTTTGTTCGTCATTAGTTAAGTATCATAAGAATTTTATGAAATGATAATAATGATAATGAGAAAAAGTGAGTTTGCGTGTAGTGAGCGGTGCAAAACTTGTGACAGTGGTGGTCAGCTACTGATTTATCGGAAGTAGAGCTTAAAACAGAAGAATGATAGAAAATATTATAATAACCCTGTATTCAAGATTCCCTCATTAAGCCGTAAGATATAAAGTTAATTAATTATTTTCTATAACCACTTAGTAAAACAAAATGGTACCATACGTGTAACATTCACACGTGCAGCGGCAGCTAATATTACGGTAGGTAGGTATCCGTACCTAGAAATGAAGTAGGTTTAAACTTTTCTAAATTAATCATGAACAAGCTCATCCAACTTTGCTGTCACGTCGTACGCATAAAACCTGCAACTTTCAACTATTACCGAGTAATTTTGAGGCGCTTTGTTACCGAAATTTGATTTTAAACGGTGACATTGCGACCACAAAGTCACGAAGTCGACATGCGATACTTTTCCTCGCAGCCGCTACATGGCCGCGAGCATCTGTCGGTTTGTCGCTCTTTCCTTTAAATAACTGTACTTTGGTATAATTATTGCTATGTCATTATTATTGTGGTCGGTGCACCTTCACGCAAACACTTTCGCTCCGACTCAAGAACGCCTTGAGATACGTAAATTGTTAAAACATATATTACACCACAGAACGCCTGCGGAAAGTTAAAAAACGACGCGGCGATAAACAGTGAAAATGATTTTGTATTTTTCTTTCTGTAATTAACGACAACACTATTTGAAATGATAGAGTGCCTGCCGTAAAACAAGTGATGTGTGTTATTTTAACTCTTTAGTTGTTTAATTATCTATTATTAGTAGTGTTTGTATGGTGTACGTTATTTAGAATTAGTTTTAATTGATGGGTTAAGATTTGAATTGAAATGTTGACTAAATTTTAATATACGAGTATTATGTTTAGGTTCTCATAATGTACTTCAATAGTTTGTTATTTATTTAGGTTTTTACATGATTTCGCTCGTTGGTATATACCTATGTAGGTAGGTAGGCTCCACCGCATTACCTAATCTACTTGCCGCTTAATGGTAGTGTTCAGCACTAAGGGAAACTCTCAGAAAAAGGTAAAATCCCAATTGCACCAGAGACAAAGGATAATACGCAATTCGCAGTAGTGGCCTGCTACCACTAGACTACTCAACTAAACTCCAACAATCGAGGACTGATAAGAACATGTTAGTTTTTAATGAACGAGATTGTAATTTGTTTAACGGAGGACAGACATTGACTGTCTAGGTATAATATTGTAACTGGTGACGAAACCTTTGGCTAGCTTTGAAGTGGATAGCTTTGAACCCGAAAAAAAGCCAGTCGGCCTAGTGGAATTTTTGTTATATTTTTTTAAATTGGCGGCGACACCTGAGAAACGTTAAAACATTGGTTGGTAAAAAAAAAAATTACTTTTTTTTTTCGGTAGAACAGGGAACTAGACTATACTATACTATTGCTTGAAGATCAAAAAAACAGAGACTGCAGATTGGTACCAAGATTAGCAGAGCCAAATTAAAAAACAAAGTTCACGAAAAGCGTCCTCGAAGTAATGTTCTTCTTCACCACGATAGTGCATCCTTAAGGAAACCACATTTAAAGGCTTCAATGTGGAACTAATGGTGCATCCACCTGACAGCCTGGACTTCGCTTCCTATTACTTTTTTTATTTCCTAAAATTAAAAGTACCTATACTTAGAGACACACGTTTCATGAGCGCTGCATCGGTGGTAAATGCCTTCCATGAAGCCATTGAAGAGGTGTTTAAGGAAGACTAGTCTAACTGCTTTTTACAATAAAAATGTGTTAGGTACGAAGGCATATTTTATATTATTATATACTTAAAAAAAAAAGAATATTTCGACAGTCTTATCCTATTCTATTAATTTTCAGTATACCATAAATATTTGATATGTGAGAAGTTTCAACTACACCGACTGCGTGCATAATGTTTATGGACCAAACGAAGAAATATTCCAAGTGATTATCCTTACAATGTTTCTTCTTGGAATATGTAATGACACTACAACAAGCAAATAAAATTTCAAGTTACCTATATTAAAGCACATCTGCACTAATTTATTTAAATCATACTTAGTAATTGTGTTTCACTCGAAGCTTATCCTAAACGTTTCTGAAACAAATCTAGCGGTATACATTTTAAGAACCCGCTCCCATCTTCATAAATTTAAATTGTCTATTGGGGCTTCACTTAGAATTATTTATGTCACTATTTATTGTATTAACATAAATTGGACATGAGTTATTTTATTGTCCCGAATGCTCCGAGAATGCGATGGACAAAGGTTATGATTGTAATTCAGATTTGTCATAGCTCGTAAAGGCAAAGTTTGTTTATTATCTTTTGGATATACAACCTCCGTGCACTGTAGTCAGGAGCGGTTAGAAAGTGACAAAGATTAGAGTTGATTACAGGATGAATCAGTTATAATCTGTTACAGCAAATCGTGTAGATCTGTGTAGATAGACAGTATTAACCAGATAATATCAAATTAATCTATGTTTTTTTTTTGTTTTTCTGGGCTAAGTCCCGGATACACACCACCTTACATACACCTTATCTATCAAATGTTGTTTTAAATATCTGACCTTTATGGTCAAGAGTCAATTGTTTTGTTGTAAGTTAAGCTTTGTTTTTTCAGATGCAATTTGTAATATCTAAACTCATCCTTATATAATTGTTATGGTTCCGTAGCCAAGGTACCTTTATAGTGTCTTCATATTCAGCCGTCTGTCCGTTGGCAGCATAACTGTTAGAATCTGTGTACTAGGAAACTGTATTCTGGCATGAATGTACAAATAAGTCATGCCGACAGAAAAGTAAAAAATTATCTAGATTCCTTTACCTACATATAACAGAGGTGATATTTGAACTTTCGAAATATAACGCCTTAAAGTAAGACGGCCAATTTTTTTGGAAACTGAAGGCGTGAATTTTTGTTAGCGAGGGAGGGGGTTGAGCTCTCATTGATGTTAAGTGATGACTGCAGCCTATAGACATATACACAAAAACCAGAGGTTAAAATACAGATGCGTTGCCACCCTTGAGACCTAAGTTGTTATGTCTCTGTGATTGTTATTACGGAGCCATACATTACCATCTAACCGGAACACGATAGTGCTAAACACTGTCGTATGGCGGCAGATGGATTAGTTAATGTGGTGGTGTCTACGCCCTTGAGTCCCTACACTAGGACTCTGCCACCAGTAAAAGTTATCTAATAGAATACAAGTATTGCTCTTGAAAAAAGATATTCGAAAAACGCAATTGTGAATGTATTAGAGTTTGAAAGAGTAGGCTAGGTAGACTAGGTTTGACATCACCGCATTTCATAATAGATTCGTTTATATTAGATTATAGATAGTTTTCGTGATGGTAGAGCTCCAGTGATGGAGCTCGCGGGCGTAGGCACCACCGCATTACCTATTGCCGCTAAATGGTAGTGTTCAGCACTATCGTGTTCAGGTGGTAATGTACGGCCCTGTAATTTCCGGCACAGGGGCATAACACCTTTGGCCTCAGGAGTGGTAACGCATCTGCATTTTGACCTTGGTCTTTGTGTGGGTGTCTATAGGCTGCAGTCATCACTTAACATCAATGTGAACTCATACTTGTTTGCCACTTCCATTACATAAAAAAAGATAATGTTCACAGTCTGTGTGTTATTAACTTGCAATCAATGTCGTCATAGTTTGCTAGTTCAGCTACTTTATAGATATAAAAAAATGTTATTTGTTCCGCATGATTGAATCCAATGTTTGATTTGTTATAAAATACAAAGAGCATTGGTGTCGTGATGTCTAACGACATTTTATAATGGAGTAGGTTCTGTGGGCGCAGAGAATGGGTCGGAAACGGCAGGGGTCCACGTTTAGTGGTGACTTGTGCTTTAATTTAATAATCGCATTTCAAACATACTACTAAAATAATGTGCAGTCCGATTCATGCAATTGTAGATCAGTATTTATTGCGAATGGTCATTGATATTAGTGGTGTTACGTAGGTACTCATTTTCAAAATGGAATTGGAGAAATGCTGATGTTGATTTTTAATTAGGATTGTGCTTTGTGTGTCTGAGGATTTATAGCTTTTTATAGACAATGTGTTACGTCCAATGATTATTGACAAATTTGTTTTTTTTTATCATTAAAGTTTATCCACTTTATCTATATTAATTATGCAAACAATGTACATGAATTTGCATGACGTAGTTGCGGTCGATAACTAATTTTATATTTCATTTCATGACTTGAACAATTCAAAGAAATTAAATAAGTGCTTTGAACTTATTTAATTTTGTAGTTATTTACAGACGGTATAGAGAAATTGAATTCTTGTGTAGGTAGTGGATAGTCCTATCCACTACATGATACAGTCTGCAATTTTCATCCCTGTCCGGATAGACAGGTAAGGTAAGGTAATCTAACTATCGAAAATAACTTGAAATTCAGCATAATTGCTTATGATCGTATGTCAGTTTCTAAATGTTGATTCATTCATTCAATATCTTTAAAAGATCTACTTATACGTAATATACATATTTTTCTTATCAAATTTCGACAATCTCATAAACAATAGAAATTTTAATAAGATAATTAGGTACAAACGCTTATTTCAGATAAACCTTGTGTAAGTAAAGGTGCCATGGCAAATTATATATTTCAACAACTGTTAAATGAACGAAGAAACGGATCCCTTTCTCCATTCACAGCTTTAAATAGTTTTGGATGACCAGATGACCACTGTTAATAAACACGTTAATCATTCTTAACTGTTCCACCATGTAGAGCCCCCATTTTATTTGACACGTTAGCAATATAACGTGGTACCACTCAGAATCAAGCCTTTTCATCTGTCAAGTTTTAGAATTGGGTTATAATTTACGATTTAATCTCGCACTCGGCATAGGGGTTGCGGTCAGTGTGGCCGTTGAAAAAACCCGCGTAGAAGTGCATGCACAAATGGTCAAGCGGCCTCCCGCCAGGAAGGCCACACCCGCCCTGTTATGACTTGCCAAAATAGAGTCGTAATAATGAAAGATGGCTCGCGTAACTTGCGCGTAATTTAGAACGATGTCGTAACGACCGCCGGGGCTATTTGTCCGGTGGGCGCCTCGCTTGTTCTGTTTGGGGTGATTCAGTTTCACTTTTGTTGGTCAAGCTGTCCACTTATTTATTGTTAACGTTTAGTTAATGGCGGGGGGACGTTATGAACTGGGTGTCTGTTGATAGAGGTCGAATCGAATGCGCTGATGAGAGACGAATCGTTGACTGCGGCAAATAGTATGGTCCATAATAGTTCGCGATCGAGAGTACTTCGTTTTATTTGCCAAACTAGTTCACATAAAGCCTATTTATTTTGTGGGATTGGGCAGCAATGACTGTAGTTCGTAGTTACTTAAACGAACTAGTTCGCTCTTTTAGTTTGTCGAATTCCAGAAAAGCAGATTATATATTTCACTCACTTTTATAATGTTATAACACGCGTTTTTTTGCACTGAATTGAAATGAATTGTTGCCAAGTTTTATTTAATATATACTTATCAAATATGTTTATTTGGTCTATTCTTAGTACGTAAAGAAGTAACTAACAGAACCAGAGTGAGATGGATCTGAGAATTCGTTTTGCAAGTTAGCATAGGTCGCTCTTCGGATCTACTCTGTTCGCGAACTACGCCAGGTCAGTCACAAATCGTTATGCTGCGACGAGATTCATAGGACACTTGCAATTTTTTCATCCAATCATCTAAAAACAATTGCACCCGTTTTTTTTACTGCTTTGAAACTAATTTGATATTTTGTTGTATCCCTACATCCTCCCTACATCCTCCCTACTACCTACAATTATAAAAAATAGTAATTGTTATGAATTGATGAACTTACTGACAATAATTTAAATAAGTTTTGATTTTTTTCCTAAATTTCCATTTAGAACGTAAAAAATAAACCTCTGAATCGACTAATGAATAGACAGAGCGACGGCGATGTGGGAACTAGTTGAAATAGTGAAGCGTTATAAGGAACTAATTTGTTCGCGAACTACACGACACGAACTATGTATTGACTTACCGCTAGGGCAAGTCCCAAATCGCTAAGCTGAGACGAGATTGATAGAACGCTAGCAGCCGGTGCCTGACAAATAGACAGAGCAGCGGAGGCGTCGTGCGGCGTCTTACCATAAATAAGGATTAGGGCGGTGACCACGCAGTCTTGCGGAGTGGACGCTGGACAGCTTTTGTGATGCTCCTCAATACCACACCAGCCTCATGTCGCATCGCTTCGCCGACCGCGTACTTTGTTACTTTATGCTACGCTTCGATGACGTTTTGTAGGTCCTATTAATATCATCAATGTGTTGTTCGTATCGCGATATCAGTTAAACATTTTTGTAGGAGAATCTTGTTGTAACAGATAGGTGGAGGTAAATGCATGCATACAAAACTCTCACGATTCACAACTCACGTTTTTATCCTGATTAATAAATGGCGAGCATTGACATCTCTGGGCACATTATCAAACTCAGTGGGTGGGTGGCAAACTTCCGGAAAAAGCAAAAATGTAATTTATCCGGATCCGGGGACTGAAGGCTGGACCCCAGCGTAGCAGTAGTGGTCTGCTACCACTAGACTACTGAGACATTTAAATATATAATTCCAGAGGTAGTTACCAGAGTAGTACACTTATACACACAAAAATATTAATTTCTATTACCTTTAAATACGTAATACTACGTCACGTTTACAAATTTAGAGTATAATATCTTTTACTTCACAAAATATCTACAGCAGGTCTGGTCTATATCAAACTGCCTCAGAAGCCTAGTTAGTGGGAGCAGGCCACTTCTACTACGCTGAGGTCCTGGGGTCGATTCCCGGGTTGGGGAATATCAGAGATAACGGTGTAAAATCCTTTATCTCTGGTTCATTTAGGATTTTTCCATTTCCATTTACCAAACTCTGAGGTACAGGAAGTTTTCCAGTACCTCAGAGTTTGGTAATGTGCCCAAGGGTGTTAACAGGCTCGCCACCTGTTACATGGGCCAATACGCAACCGGTGAATCGTGGGTGACATAATATTACTAGCTGTTACCCGCGGCTCCACCCGCGTGTAGGTCGCTTTTCGCGTAACCTGTGGAAACTCATCAAATCATCCCATGGCATTCCACAGGCACATTTTTACGGGATAAAAACTGCTATTAAAATATCCTATAATCTAAATCAGTTAATACCCTATCTGTATAACTAATTTCATCAAAATCAGTAGTTTCGCCGTGATTGACGGACAAACATCCAAACATCCAAACAAAGAAACTTCAACATTTATAATCTATACATCTATACAAATAAATAAAATTTTAGTTTCTGTTTGTAATATAAAAATAACCGCGTTTTACTAAATGCATATGTATGTATACACGATACATATACCAATTTTTGTCTGTCTGTCTGTTTGTTCCCGCTAATCTCAGGAACGGCTGGACCGATTTTGACGGGACGTAGATACTGAACAATCATAAATTATCACCCGAACGAAGTCGCGAGCACAGCTAGTATTATATATACCTAGTGTGAAGTTAGTGTGATTACGTAAGTTTTTACAGCAGGCCTTAAAATACATAAGACATAAAAATAAAGCAAAACCATGACTCGTGTAAGTTCCGTAAGCAAAATGACAACTAAGTTACTACATCCGAGATCCGTAATGTTGCGATTGCAATTTAAACTCGCATAGAAAAGCGTCGAGTTAGTAGAAGTCTCGTGAATTTGCGTTATTTCGGCGCCTAAATCTCGAGTTACAAGTTAGAAGACGGGGTATCAACTTTGGCTCGGGAAGCGTTAAGCAAGGCTGTTTTAGGCTCGGCGGCGATGTTTCAATTGCGATTGTGCCCTTGGCTTACCGGATCACGGCTAGTGATGCAATCATCGTAAACAAAACTACGATATATCGATATTTTGATGCTTCTGAAAAACAACATAAAAATTGATGCGAAATAGTTACGATATATTATTATGACGTATCGCGACATCTGAGATCATCGATTTCGCGGTATTTCATATTTTTTTAAATTTGGTGCCAAGTCTATGAAATGACTATATTTTAAGGGGTTCCGTAACTCAAAAGGAAAACTGGTACCCTTATAAGTTGTAAGTAAGTCGTGGATATGTATGTTTGTCTGTATGTCTGTGACATCCGGGTTTCTATTCCAAAAAGACTAACTAAATAGCTTAAAATACATTATAAATGATTTTAAAAACTCAATGTAGGTACCTATGAAGTAATGACAGCATCGATATTTTCGTGAAATAGAATCTGTCTGTCAAAAAATTGTATTGGTAGGATTTAGGTTAGGATTATTTGATGTAAAAAGATAACATTACCGACACAGAAAAAAATATTTTAGGTTACAGGAGTGGCAAAATATTAAGGTTTATGGAATACTAGCGGCCCGCCCCGGCTTCGCCCGCGCTGCTCCGTTCCTATTGGTCATAGCGTGATGATATATAACCTATAGCCTTCCTTGATAAATGGGCTATTTAACATTTGAAAGGATCGGACCAGTAGTAGAGATTAGCGCGTTCAAGCAAAACAAACAAACAAACTCTTCAGCTTTATAATATTAGTATAGATTTAGTTAATGCTAAGTCCTTTACGGGATTAGTAATTTTAATGCTATAGTTATAGACCATCTACGTGTTAGTGGAAATATTATTTCGCAAGGTCCATTGCGCATATATTTTTATTTGATATTTTATCAACACATACGTATTGAAATAAACACATACGTGTTGATTAAATAAAAGGTCTTCTTCTTTAATGAATCCATCAACAATTAAACATCGTATACAGTAACATCGATACATCAATATTTCATAATAGTGAAAATCGATGGCAAAAATTTACTTTTGAAGGTGAAACATCGATATTTTGGAAACATCGGTGTATCCCTTGCATCCTTATTACCAGCCCACGTCGAGTGAAGAGGAACGCGACGAAATGCGCGTCAAATCCCTATTAAACTTATCTAGATGACTATACATTCGTAACTGGGGTATGTAATGCCATGGGATAATTAAATTGCCTCAAACTTAGTTGTTCCAAATGCCTCCAACCTTCGATTGTTTAGTTCTTGTAGTTTAAGCTATGCTCAATCTTGGGTGGATTGTTGTGCCCTTGTTTGTTAAGTACAGTGTACAGTGTCAATTTAGGTTTGATCTACTTAATGAACCAAGATTAATTAATTCATACTATTAAAAGACAAACAAGCATACTATTAATTTATTGATAGGTACTCTAGGTATCACATTGATGATATGAAACACCCGACGAACGTGGCGCCGCGTTCTGCGTAGCGCCCGCCCTCAGCCCCTACCCTAGGACGACCCGCGTGGTCGTTATTCCGTTAACCACCAACCGATGACCAGGGCGAAAGTTGCATCGCCTCTAAACGCATATGTCTCATGTGTCCCTCCACAATGCTCTAAGCCGAGGATCGGACCCATAGGGGTCTCCCTTAAGCAGTTGTGTAAATGTATTTAGGCTGAGGGCCCTTTGCGATCACCGATTGCCCGGTGAGGTGGACTAGTGCCATCTCGTAACGAGCCGCCTACGTAAGACTTAAAGAAATGAACACTGAAACGTATCTTATACTTCTAAAGAAATCTACACAAATCTTAATATACTAAAGTAAGTACGATAAAATACCCGATATCAATACGGATCCAGCTCCTACAGAGGTCTAAGTTGTTTTTAATGCCTTTATAAATAAATTACGGGGTTGAGTAGTAGGTTATCTACTATATAAGCACTACCTAATCTATCTGACTCTAAATGGTCGTGTTTAGTACTTCGTGTACCGGTGAGATGCTAAACTAGGTTTCATTAGCATCTCGTCTCGTAATTTCTCGAGACTTCTGGTTGTTGTGTAGATGTCTATAGGCTGCAGTAGTCATTTACCATCCATATGAGCTGCATTCTTGTTGGCCATCTTAAGATTATAAAAAAATGATGCGGTGGTAGTGCAAATGTCTTTCAAACATAATCATTACAATTAAATCGTTAGAAATGTAATGCAATAAGTAATTACATTAGACCAGTCATCAGAATGGTATGTGAAATTTCATATCACCGCAGGGTACATTGGGTAAATCGCGCGTCCATTTCATAATTAGGGGCCATAGTGTTATCTCGTGAAATCTCCAATTATATATTATAGCTTGGGATAGGCAAGGGCCGAGGATTAGCCGATGGTTAGTCTTCTCACGTCGTGGCGGTGCGGGGTTTCAATTAGAACGGCCACCGGACCCGGCCGCAATGCCAATATTGGTTTATTACAACCGACTATGAATATGGAACGGATGTAGTTCGTGTACATTGATTATGTTAGTAATGATAGTTTGATGTAATTTATTGATTTTTTTACTGATATTTGTACGAATAAGCAATTGGGAAGGAGTGTTTGATAAATCATAAAAAGTGTCCCCAAAATATTTCAGAAGTGAATAAAACTTTAGAAATCGTTTGGGGACACTTTTTGCGTGCGTAGTCTGTATAGGTATTTCAATTGACAGCTCATACCAGTTGTGCCACTTAATATACAGTGCTCAGTAACAAGAGAATATTCTTTTCACATATACCTAGGTATTTCGGTTTACTTTTGTGTATTCGAAATTGTAAGGAGATCTTAGAGTGTAGGTATCTTTATTACACTTTGTATGTTATATACCTAATAAGGCGATATATTTACACAGGTACATTTAAAAAAATAATAAAATAATTCCTCGTAAATATCACCCACGATCAATGTGAAGATAGATCCGTTTTGTTTTTTTTAATGTAAAGAAGGTAGCAAACAAGCATGCAGTTACATTGATGTTAAGTGATGACTGCAGCCTATAGACACCCACATAAAGACCAGAGGCCAAATGCAGATGTGTTGTCACCCCTGAGACCTTAGTGGTCATGTCTCTGTGATAAGTTATTACGATGTTAACATCTAACTGGAACACGATATTGCTAAACACTACCATTTGACGGCAGATAGATTAGGTAATGCGGTGGTGCCCCTGCCCTTCAGCTCCTACAGAGAACTCTACCACCAGTAAAATTCTTTGATTGACCAGGGTTGGCAACACATCTGTATTTGGACATTTCGATTTTGTGTAGGTAAATGATTATTGGCAACTTGGCTACAGTAGTCACTGACCATTCATGTTAACATCAATGTGAACTGCATGCTTCTTTGCCACTTCCATTACATAAAAAATGTGAATGACATACTTGTTTACCACCATTTTTTATATACAAAAAAACATAACATACAGAATACAAGTCAAATCCGCTTTGAAAAGCCACGTAAGAGGGACTAATATAAAGGGTTGCGTTAATATCGCGTAAAAGTACACCTACAATGTAAATTTGATACTTTTTAAAACGTTTTAATCGCGGATCTACATAATAATATGAAGCGGGACTTCCTGTCCCTCTGACAACTTGATTGATGTCCCGTCCTAGATTTATTTGCCCGAAAAGTAACACGCCACACGTCCGCAAAGCTTGACAACATAAAAATGCCCCGTCCCATACTTTTGTTTCATTTTTAAATACGTACCTCTCATAATTAGCGTAATAAATTATAAAATGATAATGCTGCTAGGGCCATCTTGTGAAACGCTTAATGCTGCGCGTCAGGGGGCGCCGCCGGCGACCGCATGTCAATCACTCTCCCGAATGTAGAACAATTCTTATTTCGAAAAAGAATAAAAAAAATACGTATCACTTTTATTTTCCGTCCCACTCTGACCACGACGTGCGGGGCCCGTACGACTGGAACAAAATATGAAATCGGTCTTGTGGTAACATCTGTGCTTTATAATAGACGCTTACGTAGGCTTCTTTTCGGGGATCGGTGCGAGCCCGGTGGGATCGCTTTAACATGATTGATCTGTTTATTTTACATTTTAAAGGAACATTTTTACGGTTGCTTGTCAACTTAATAACAAAGTGTTTTATTTCGGGACACGTTAAGTTCGGTTTTATTGATAGGTTCTTTTAACTTTATTCATTTCTTGAGTTGGGTCGATAGTATAAACGAATCGGTAATGAATTAGCCGAGGGTGATTGGCATGTTAGAGGGCAGAAGTAAATGTTTCATTGTGTGTAATGTAGCGAGCGTTCTTTGCGTTAATGTACGATGAAGAGGTTCTAAAAATACTGTTAAAAGTACTTATCAGGTTTGTAAGGTGGCGCCGAGCAGTGAAGTGGTGCTGTGCTTAGTCTAAGTTATAATGGGTGAAGAGGTTTGAATGTTGGGTGCGGTAGCAAGCGCGGGCGTCGGCGCCGTCGCGGCCTTTCAGTGTGCTCTTGTGCTGTCACTTAAAATGAGATAACACAATCGAACACTGACATGACAGGTGCCGGGACATGCTGCTACTTAAAAAAAAATATTGTGTAACTTATTTGTACAGTGCGAGTGTATTGCCAAAGTGTAATTAACGTGCTGTTTACATGGTATTTTTGATTATACAACAACTACTTACCTATAGATATCTCTTACCTATATAAATCTGAAGAAATATTTGTAAGTCGTTTAAAGCTACCTACGTAGTGGTTAGATTTATTTGAATATTTCTACTATAATTATCATAGGGCTGATTATTGTTATTCATCCGAGCTAGAACGAAAAACTACCTATATTTATACAGACAACATTAACGCATACAATGAAGATAACATTACCTTACTTAGACAGATAGTGTATTTAAAAATATATGTTGAATGAAATTCAACGGGTTCAAAGGTATTCTGATAGATATCTTAATTAAAACTAAAATGAAAAATAAAATTGCGTGAGTTAAAAAACATGGTCTTGTGGTCTTAATACACTGTTTCAAATAAAAAATTAAGGTAAATAACCATCAATTTCGTGATCGTATCTAAATGTGCTGATAAACTCATTGCTAAGTAACTTTAAAGAGTGCATTGTGTCTTGTTAAACATCAAATGATCGACAAAAAACAAGAGTGGTCCCGCGCAGCCGCCTTATCGGAAGCAATTACACGTCGCTTTATTAATTTTCATAACTACCCCTCGCGACATCAAAGAACGCCGCCGTGTGCATGCGCCGCTTAGCGTATGGTCCAATATGAAACGTTTTTTACTTTTTTCAATTTTTTCAGTTACTGTTTCCAGACGCCAAATGATGGTTTTGAGCACTATCGTGTTCCGGTTAGATTGTAATGTACCCATAATTACTATCACAGAGACATAACAACTTAGGTCAATAGGCTGCAGTCATCACTTAATATCCACCTGAGCTGCTTGATTTTTTGCCACCTTCGTTACAAAAATGTTAGACTAGTATTTCAGTAATAAAACTAATCGAATTTATCTGGCATAAAACATGACCGAAAATATGTATTTAAAGTGATACCTTAGTGAGTGCATAGGCTTAGACGAAAAGAGATATTGCGAGGAATAATCCATTTTTTCGCAGTACGAATAACAGAATGCTAATTTTTCTTTCCCCGGAGGAATATGGAAGAAGTAATTGGAAAAAGGAAATTTCTTAAGTCTGACAGACTCATGACGTAGATATCTGTTAGTCTTTTAAATTAAAGCTTTTTAATCATTGGCGAAAAATAAGATACATTTATTTTAGAACTATTTTCGTAATTAAGTTACAGTTAGTTAATAGACTCAGTATAGAGCTTCAAATCAAAATTAAGCTTCTAGAACGAATAATACTTATGTACTTAATATACTCATAATATAAGTAAACGACTTTAACAAGCAACTCTTTATAATCGCTAATAATAAAAACAAATCTCTCAGTGTTATTCACTTGTACCAAACACAATGCTACTGTTTACCGCGCTGAAGTCCTTGAATCCGTTTTAACAGCACTCTCGGCCTGGCACATCAATCTTTGATCTGCTGCGACACTTCAAACACCGCCTCAAGTGAATGTTTGGGAATCCGACTTAATAGGCTAATAAGTTGTTTATGAAAGCGTTTTCGTATATTCAAATATATTGTTGCATAATTTCTAAGGATTTCAATAAAATTACAATATAACGTGTTAGGGTTTCTTTAGAATTATGATATAAATATAGTATAAAAATAAACTAGTAATAAAATGTTACAAAGTGCTAAGATCGTCAAAGTGATAAAATGCATTCACCATAAATTGTTGGTGGCAGTGTTCGGTACTATCGTGTTCCGGTTAGATGGTAATGTATGGCCCCGTAATAACTTATCACAGAAACATAACAACTAAGGTCTCAGGTGTGGCAACGCATCTGCATGTTGACTTCTGGTCTTTATGTGGGTGCCTATAGGCTGCAGTCATCACACAACTGCATGCTAGGCACCTAGTACCTAAATTACATAAAAAAAAAAATCGTTACTGTAGGTACCTACGGAGAGCAGATAGATAAGTCTATTTTTACCCCCAAAACGCGTTTGAACGAAAACGAATAAGATAAAGAATATATTACAAATTATATGCTTATATCATCAACGATGTCTTATGACGTTTTTAAAGTTAATTGTTTTCGTATTCTACCTAAATGCAGACGTTTCACGCTTTTAGAAAATTATTCTATTTGCGTTTGGTGTTGTCTATTGCTGATGTAGTTACCGTATACATATGGGATTTATACTCCTAAGTACTTTTTTCATCATGAGTTCTGATCTACATTAGATACAATCCAGTAAGGTCCATTATGTTATACTCCATAGCACTCTGTGTATCTGTCTTCTCATGAGTCATAAGAGCTACAGTAAACTCATGCCTCAGTAAAGTTTTGTATGTATAATAATAATAATGGCAACCCATTATACGTCACACTGCTGGGCACGAGTCTCTCCCCTTTTTTGGGGGGAGGCCTGGAGCTTACTCCACCACGCTGCTCCAATGCGGATTGGTGGAGGTGGGTGTGTTAGTGGCCAACCCGTTGTCGGATGTTTTCAAACCGCCCATAAGGCCTCCGACAAGGTTTAACGACTGCTATCTATCGATAGCAACCGGGACCGACGGCTTAACGTGTCCTCCGAAGCACGGAAAAGCGCATTTAATTTTGCCACTAGCGGTCACCCATCATACTACCCGACGGCGCCCGTAGTGCTTAACCGAGTAGATCGCTAAAATTGCAAGTCTCAACAGAGTGCAAACGTTATGAAGATTAACCGTTATAAGAGACCCGTTATTCTGGATTGTCAGTTAATACAACCAAATAAAATATATGACAATTGACAATACGAAGACATACCTACAAAAACTGAGTTTGGTTTGTTGACGTTTCAATCTGAAATAAAATGTCCAATATTAGTCGCATATGGCTTTTGTTATGCAAATAAATTTTACTACTGAACCCTTCAACGACGTACAATTTCCTGAATACCCAAGTTCGAAAGATATTTTGGAATTTCGGGCAAAAATAAATCATACATTTCGATATCAAATAAAATTTGCATGCGTCACAAGAGGTGAACACTGAAACAGAAGAGAGACTTATCTCGCTAAAACGATTCCCACATAAATAAAGCTCATCGGATATGAAACTGTATTTACATAAGAAAAATATAAAGAGGCCTAAACGATAGGTCCATAAGGGCGGCATATCGGGCGGGCCGGCGCTTGGGAGGCAACTCACGTCCGCGGGGAGCGCAGCCTTTAATAACAATACGAAATATCAGTTCGTTCCTCCGATCGCAAATCTACGTCAATAACATATCCAATAGTAGCGCTCAATTCATTTCGACATAATCTAATATGGCAGGGCACGTTTCCCGCCTAAATCTCCCGCCACATGTCGCCAAGATGGCCGTTCGACCGAAACGCGAAACTAAAGAAAAAGGAGATCACGAATCGGTAATATCTTTCGAGTCCATAAACTTAAATGTTTATTTGCAGCGATATTTTGTCCTTTTGCGGATATTGTTTTAATAAATAAGTATCGGGATATAGTTTGGGTGAGAGATGTTGTGGGTAGAGTCACTATGTTATTACAGAGTTAGGTATATACATTTGCGAGCTTTATATGTACTGCAATCATATAAAGTAAACAATTAAATTAAACAACATTATTATTATTTTTAACAACCACAGTTTATGTGATTCCATTTGTGCAGCTGGTGTTTTTTTCTTCTCTACTGGCATTTTAACACTGAAATAGTATAAAGACTTCAAAATAAAATTATAATGACAGAGCTGGATTTTATATAGGAAATGAGATTTCTGGCATAAGAAATGATATCTTCGTAAAAGATTGGCTTTAGGAGTGCACAACATTGTAATTTACCGGTGGTAGAGTTTCATTGTCTTAGCTTAAAGGGATAGGTACCACTGTATTACCGAATCTACCTATAATACATTACATTAGTACAATTATATTCCAATTCGATGGTATGGCTCCGCAAAAACTGTCACGAAGGCAAAACGGCTTCCTCTGCAGCAACGCATGTACCATCGATTTTTGTGTAGATGTCTATTCTTATTAACTTATCATCCATGTGAAAGATATTGTTTGCCCCCATCAATTCATAAAAAAGTGAATCTGGATATTTTTTTCATTTATTTCCAATGTGATCAGCATGCTTATTGCCTCCGACTTTGTATGCACATAATTCAACTTCGTTAGGAATCTTGGAAATATTGATTAGTGCTTCGCTATACTCGCCAAGGAACCTACATGTACATTACTACATTTACCACTACATTTTTTATTAAACGTTTGACTCTATTTTTCGATATAAAACCTACCGAAGAACAAATTGTTCTTCTTTTCTTAATGGACTTAATATTACCTAGGCTTGAAAAAAAGGCTTAAAAAAGGTTGATAACAGTACGTTTGGCATAACACGGTCAACGACAAATATTGGTGTAAAATATAGTATAATATCTGTATGTAATGACCACTCCCATGATCGTGGAGACACGAGAAATTATTTGGATATTCCATGAGCTTAGTAGATATAGTTGAGTTGTTCTAGTTGCTACAGTCTCGCGTAGCAGTCCGTGTAGCTTGTTATTCAGGAGCATAGAGCAACGCGGCTCACCGGTCGCGGTGGACCGGAGGGGAGTAGCCATAGCGTGTATTACCGATGCAAAACAGTCTGTCATTTTTTGCGGGGGGGGAAATGCGTGCGACACACACGCACACTACAAAAATCGTCTAATACAACGAAACTCACACCTTGACTTTAACAAAATACAAAAACAATTTCACGCACACATTTAAACATCTAGGCGACAGGTATAGGCCCATTTGGGCTTGTACTTTGACAGAGGGGAAAGCCTGCATATGGCTACTCCCCTCCGGTGTTGCTCTATGTTCAGGAGCATCGCCGATGGTTTATATTATGTTGTTATTGTCAGATTATTATTATTTGTTTATTATTATTATTTTTATTTGTTTTGCAAGCTAACTATGATATTTTGCTCATTCGAATCAGGGTAAATTAATTACTAGTTTGTTTATAACGTTAATATTTGTGTATAAATCGCTATGGATATTTATGGACCAATAAATTATAGAATCACAGAAAATTGCCCATGATGAAAGATGGTAGGAAGTTAAAAAAAAGCCTACGATAAAAATTACTTAAAGGTATAAAGATTCACTCGCATGAAGTAATGCGAAAAATAAAATTTGTCAGAAATTATTTGTATACATACCTAGATCATTTAAGGATCATTCGATAAAGAGATCCTTAGAAGTATATCACCAAAGAGTATACAAATACTACGTAAGAAGAGGCGGATCTCCCTTAAAGGATGCGAGACCTTTAGTTTTGTATGAAACGTGCAACCAGAACTCATACCAACATGAAGCTACAAATTTACATCGTTTTTATGTTGTCAGCATTGTCAAAACTACTCGTAGCATCGATAGAGATGTACCATCGTGTCATGAAATAAATATCGATATCGATAACATTACCGAATATTATCGATATCGATATTTTTAGAGGAAATTCAATTATATTCGACTACAATCATACTTTTACAAAAAAATGAAAGATGTATTTAATATTAATTATTTATTTATTTTCACTATAAACATATTATAGATAAATTATTTATGAAATAAAAAAAATATAAAAAATTAAGCCTCGCAGGCCTCACAAACCTATTGGTAATGTTGAATACATTACCAAGTATTTTCTTCACAGACACATGACCTTCCAAGAACTCATTTATTAATTTTGTCAATAGAAATAAAAACAAGGTAAGAAAATAAACACGATACCTTGTATACCATGACTACAATAATCATGGTCTCTTAGAGAGACGTGTATTGTTACATCCCGGGAAACATGTAATGGAAAGTCTTTCATCATTTATTCCGGAATTGGATTTAAAACAATGTCAATACAAGGCACTGCTGTTTTTTTCAGTGGAGTTCTCTTTTTTTAAATCTTTCGGCCTAAAATGCTTGCCACACACATATTTTAACTGGTTTAATTTTTATATAGGCACGTAAATCAAGTCTCTGTTTCCTGTTGCTGCTACCCATTTTTGACATCTATAAATAAATAATAATATATTTTTTTAATAACGTTTTTTTTTTATAGTACGGCCCTGTAATTTGGCGGCTGGCACAGAGGCCTCAGGAGTGGTAACGCATCTGCATTTCGACCTTGGTCTTTGTGTAAGTGTCTATAGGCTGCAGTCATCACTTAACATCAATGTGAACTGCATAGTTGTTTACCACTTTACGCATAAAAAAAAACTTCCTTGTGTGAATTTTAAGTATGTTTGTATAATTCAAAATACGCTATACGTAATCACTACTTTTATTCAATAATTATAGTTCCAAATAGATATATCGGATTATCGATATATGACAGGCAACACTTTTGCTTATACTTGGTTATGAAACTTTAAAATGAATATTTCCTTATTTTATAATTATGTATAATTGAAATATCAAACATTATAAATACCTACTCACCGATCTTTATCATTATCTAGAGGAAATTTTGCCATGAATATCCTCTTTTATCCGCCTGACCGGCATGTCTTTACATGGCATATTTCGCACTTAATTTTTCTCGTTTCCATTAGGTTCTTTAACGCTTAAGTATCAAGCGAATGCTAATATTAATATTGTGTGCAAAATAACAATTAATTGGTAGATACGTTCGCTACGTTATAATATATACAAACTGCAAATTTATTTTCAAATGGCCGTCAATAGTGACACGAGTGACACTTGTCACTATTGACGGCCATGGCGGCATTGTACATATAATCCGTCTAATTTTGAAAGAATACTATTCTAATGGTACGTAGTGAATATACTATCTTCGCGTTTTAAACGTGTATAGTCGCCATTAAAAAGGATGCCCGTTTCATAGATCCGTTTTTTCTTAAGGACTTGCGCCAGACTGTATATCACCAGCTTGAATTAGGTATACATGTACAAGCGATAATGGCACATCTATTGTCTTGTTATTTACTTTTTGTGGTAACAACTATAGAAATTTAGAATTGTCATTAATTATTTTAACTAGTTGTTTTGAGATCATCGTAGTTGCAATGATACGAAAATACAGAAATACAATTCTTTTAGTAAACTTATAATTTTTATATCACCTCACTTTTCCAAATTTGATTGCACCTGAACCGTTATAGGATGGTGATTCACCTGAAGGTTTTACTGTGATGAAATATTCAGGCTTTGCATGTTGACAAGTGGTTTCACGGTACTGTCTAAATTGCTCAATTTACAGTTACAGGAAATATATTTTAAAAGACATGTTTTTTTTTTAATGTAATGGAAGTGATAAATAAGCATGCAGTTCACATTGATGTTAAGTGATGACTGCAGCCTATAAGCACCCATACAAAGACCTAACCTAGAGGCCTAAGGTGTTATGCCTCTGTGCCGGAAATTACATCACACCTGACCGGAACACGATAGTGCTGAACACTACCATTTAGCGGCAAGTATATTAGGTAATGCGGTGGTGCCTACGCCCGCGAGCTCCATCACTGGAGCTCTACCACCACTAAAAATGTGGACATGATATCTCCTAAGTTATAAAGATGTTAGTGATTTTATGAAATGGAATATTTTTTAAGGTAGAAACATACACATTTCATTCATTGGCGTCGGGACGTGACGACCCCCCCGTCCACTAGCGGAAGGATTTTCTTCTACTGCAAGATAATTCTACCACTAGTGCAGTCAGTCAACCGAACAATGGCAGTCAAACCATTCCAATGGGGCAGTGGTAAGTGCAATAACGCAAGATACCCTAGCAGCTTTCTGCAATATAACTACCGCCATTGCAAAATGAAAGCTTAATAAGGTTACTCAATTTTCTTTTTCAGAACACCCTTTATTCAAGGGTAGAGCGTTAGGGGAGGATCTTGGTTTGATTACACTACTTCCATAATTCAAGCATCGATCGCCAGTTCAAATAAACGCACGAAATCGCCGCAATTAAGTACGCCTTTCTAATGCACTGATTGATCAATCATCGGACGCCGACAATCGAAGGAAGTGCTGCTTTGTCTGTAGAGGCGCATTGTCCGTGGACGTGTTGCCCGGACACAGAATACTCGGCACAGAGTAGCTGCCGATAGAGACGCTTAAATATTTTTTTGAAAAATACAAGCCTGTTGCAGTAGGGGGTTAGCATTCTGGATAATCCACTGGCATTCTTTAAATGACCAGTTTCGCACATCATATCATAGGACAGGGATATCTGGCGCTCTACACTCTCTGCCTACCCCGTTAGGGACCTGGCATGAAGATACTTACATATTAAAATAACTTTGTTCTGCAACCGTAATTCTCAAAACCTTTCACGTTTTTAAAAATACACTTTAATCCCTTTAAGGATAATAGTATATTCCTTATCTTATGTGTTGTAGAATTTTAGCTTCAAAATATGTCGCAGTATGATAGATAAAGCCGTAACATATACATACTAGTAGCTACGACTTCGTAGCACTTGGCTACGCCACTTGCTCAACGTTGTTACTAATGATTTCTACTTATATACATTACAAGATTATTACCCTCTTATTCATAAAGGTATACTAGATACGTTTAAGCTATAATATGCCTTGTTTTTGTCAGGAGGGGGTCTTGGTTCGTCAATTTGGTAAGATAGAAAAAATAAAAGTGAGATTAATAACAGTTTCGCTGAAATACGTTTGTGTGTACAACCAGGCTTTAAAATCGGTTTAAATTTATGTAAATAAATACTAACCCCCTTATTCATAAACGTACATTAGATACGTTTTAGCTATAGAATGCTTTGTCTTTGTCAGTTGCATTGTCAAATGTGCAGGATAGAAAGAGACAAAGGAGACATTAGCAACACTTCAGCTAAAATACGTTTATGAATAAGGGGGTAAAAATGCAAATTCTCAAAATTCATACAACAAAATAGATATTTTGTGCTGTCCCGTATATCTATAGATATCGGTATGTTTAAACCCAGTAATATATGTACATGTATTAATGGATACATAGGTATATGTAATTTCACGTTAAGTCCCTCACGGGGTAGATAGGAGCTAGGGTACTAGGAGTGTGATGTGAAAAGACACAGATATTTTACTTTCCTCTGGTCATGGATATACTCACCGTTTGCAACAATCCAAGTATAGACACACGTGAAGTCTCTAAAAACGTCTACTCTGCACTAGTAATCGTAGTCGATTTCAATTGATTCCGTCATTGTGTCTGAGAGTAGTGATTTCAGCACGAATTGTTCCGACGGACTCCCGGATAGCTGCAGAGTTACTAGTAATTTGTGCCGATCAAACTCTACCATGTACGATTTTATTTAGAAATAATTTGATCAATAATATGTAATGAGAATAATGAAATTTCGTGTTGTTTGTAGCAACATTCATTTTGTAGTGTGGTAGTAGGAAAACTTTATTTATCTGATGTAAAGTTTGTGCCTAGTGAATAGCGAAACGTTTCGTAAAATGTTGAGTGTGCTGGTACAGTACCCAGTAAGAAATATTTATTGCCGAAACAGAAAATCGTCTAGGTTCAACTTCGTGGAGAGGTATCTCATCGTAGCGGACAAACCGACTCATTATATTCGGTTTGACAAAACTCGAATGTATACTCGCTACAGAACTCAGACCAATTCCAAGAATGGTTTGCGCAACTACTGAGATTTAAAAATATCCAAATTTCAATAGAGAAGATGGTTGGCGATTGTCTTCAACATGGGATCCAATACTCAGTAGAATTAAAGCCCAACCGCAGCAGTCTGTAAAACCTCAAGATACATTAGTAACTACGCTATGCAAGATGTTTGCGAAATAGATGGAGGTAGCTGCACATAATAATTTTTCAAACTCCTGTCAGAATAATGTCACCTCAGTCTGCTCGAAACCACGGAAGCTCAAAAGTGACCGAAACGTCGGGTTCGATTTTAAATAATCATTTTAGTTTCTTATACGCGAGATTAATCCGAAAACTAGTTTGATTTCAATGAGTGTAACTCGGGAAAATCTAAGAACATCTCTACTGCTTACTGCCTGCGTAAGCACGTACTGTATTATATTGGTCAAGACTTGATTTAAATGGTCGACAAACGTCACATAGGTAAGGTGCGAAAGAGAAAACACTCCACAGACCCAAAATGAGTCGAAGTCTCCTTCCCAAAGACGATGTGCAATATTTCTTGTTGGATCAGTGTTATACTGTTTTTTTTTGTATTTAAGGTTACAGTACGCCGTACACTTGCAGTTCATATAGATTTAAGTGATGATTGCACCCATCCACCATTTTAATGACTTTACATTTATACAAAAACTAGAGATCAAAATGCAGACACATTTTCTCATGAGACCTTAGATGTTTTGCCTCTGTGATAGTTATTTTTTTCCACGTTATCTTAAATATAGTAGACTTCTGACAGGTTTTTCTATAATCTATTGGTAAAGGTTTTTTTTTAATTAAAAGCCCAAGCATTTTAGGAACAGAGATCAAATTGTTGGTTTTAAATTAAATTAAAAAAAGATTATTACATATGAGGCGATGTAATTTGTATTTTATTAAATATTCTAATTACTGCAATAAAATAGCCCTTATATTAATATTCATTTACAGATATCTAATAGCAGAGTATAAAGGAAGACAATAAATGCGTTCGGGAAACATTACTATGTTTTGCCTAAACTGTTACAACCACAGAAATGCGAATAACTCTTATTATTTCGATTTCTATGGTACCTTCGCAGTATTGCTTTTTTTACTATTTGTACGGACTGTAATAATAACTTGAAATTAAACGTGAAAAGGAAAATGATAAATGGCCGATTTTCTCTAATGAATAGTCAATTATTTTTTTTACTGGTGGTAAAGCTCCAATGGCGGATCTCGTGGGCGAAAGCACCACCGCATAATATACATGCTGCTAAATGTTAGTGTTCAGCACTATCGTGTTCCGGTCAGGTGGTAATGTACGGCCCTGTAATTTCCGACACAGAGGCATAACACCTCAGGACTCAGGAGTGGTAACGCATCTGCATTTTGATCTCGGTCTTTGTGTGGGTGTCTATAGGCTGCAGTCATCACTTAACATCAATGTGAACTGCATGCTTGTTTGCCACTTCCATAACATAAAAAATAATAATTGAACGACATTTTTTTAAGAAATAAACATAAAGAAAGGACTAAACTAAACCGAATCAGAATTGCAACAGAATCGAGATAAGATTTCGTGTGTTCAATGATCACTAGTTCGGTCGTGCTGAGTATTCTGTTGTCGGCAATGAGATGTATGGGTCGTCGGTCACGTCGGCCGTTGCTATTGATTTCCATTTAATTCGGCGCGTGCTCCCGCCTCATTGCCCGCTGCTGCGCTGCCGACATCGACAAATTGCTTCAAACATCGCCTTCAATTCAACTGATTGAAGGGTGCGCGCTGTTATTTCGATCTATATTCTGTTTGATTTTTTCGTACGGCAGCGGTTTTGTGGTTTCTTGGTTGTCTATTTCATTTAGTTAAGAGTACACAGTGGTATTGCTTTGATTGTATTAAAATGTTACATTCGAATGTTCTTAATTTGTAGGAAAATGTTGAGGAACCTTATATTAAGTTGTTCTTATTGGTGTTATGCCTTCTTTAGCTATTTGTATATTATGGCATCAATAGAGAAATACGAGAAACTGCGGCGGGAATTTTTAGTTTACAATTTTAAATACTATGGATTTTGGGGCACTTGCTATTATCCAAATGCAATAGTTGTAAGTTGAAATTGGAAAATGTCTCATGCTAAAAATGTTTATTAGATGCGGAGCATGATAGTGTCATAGGTTTTTTAAATAATTCTTAAAATTTTGTTGGGTTCTTGAGCACTGTCATAGTTATACCTAATCAGTATGTATGTATTCTACTGTTTGGGCGATAATAAAGAGTGTGATTATGATTGCCACTCTCTTAAACGTTGTATTTACTTAGAATTTATTTACTTTTACATAATTAAATAATGCTTAACGTTATCGTTCAAGCTAAATGTATTTGATCAATTACTTTCGGATGGGCACCGCGTTTTTTAACCGAAATTGTTTTTTAGTAGCCCAGTAAATTTCGAGATGGCTTACGCCGCCTAAAAATTAATTGATCGGATCTCGTTTCTCAGAGGAAACAGCGCGGAAGAGTTTTAATTAGCGAGAAAAAAGCACCACAAAACTTCCGACGTAAAAAACCGGGAGACAAGGGTGGGCGTAGCGAAGAATAAAAATCTCCCGCTCGTAATGCGGGCAACATTTGTGTGAGGAAGACGCTCAGTAATGGAAGACAAATTTCAATATAATTTGCAATACATAAGCGTGTTACTTTAATAGCCCAGAACCACCCTTCAAATTAAACGGGGCTTAAGTTTTATTTTATTTTTTCCTGGTCGGAACGCACGACTGCGGTGCGGCGGCGTGCTAGCGGTAGAGGCAGCGGTGCGGCAGGACTTCTTTGTAACTACTCGTAGCAACGGACGTAGAATTCTCAGACCCTACGCCGCGCGCTGCACGCAACCGCTCCGCGTCCGCTGCTGCCAAGAAAAAATAATCCGCACAAATTAATTGCCGCAACTGGCAATAGTGGTGCGGCCGCGATGCCGCCAAATCAAATTAAGGACGCGCTATAAAAACCAAATTAGTGCCCGCTTTAACCGTGAGAGGGTATTTAGTTACAAGACGTTAGTTCAAATCCCGCCATTTTCATTAACAATAAATATCCCCTCGCAGCCGCACGGAATCCTTATTGTTTTACTTTTTACACCCTTGTGTCCCGAGTGGGATATAGCGCGGACGGCGTCTCCTGCTGAGGCCCCGGCTAATTTGTTCTTTTTGTTTACTTACTTATAGGCCGTAGGTAATAAAAATTTGTGTTGCGCGAATTGTATGGACTTTAAATTTTATATAACCACCGCCGGTGCTTCAGGGCGAGTTTTGCATTTAATTGGAGAAAAATTTAGGCCGACGAAGCGCCTCGGCGAGGATTCTTAAATTAATTGGACGGCCGTTACAAAGTTTTTTCGTTTTAACTGTTTACGCAATCAAAAGTAGGGAAAAGGTCTTCACTGTCGCGAATGACACTCCCCGGCACGGTTGCGAAATTTGAATGGATTAACAAAAATGGTGAGCCGGATCAAGGCGGTTATGTTAAGTCCGATCGTGGTTGTTATTTGGACATGGCCGTATATCAGTATCAGGCACAGATGCAATATTGAAGGGGTGAAATTGATGTGCTTTTTTTCGGCACGTTAGACCTTAATTACAGGCGATGCACTGAATTAAAGGGCGGCGTCGCGGTGATATAAAACAATAAGCTTACACCGTCATTAGTGAACCTGGCCGTTGTGTATTAGTGGCCTCACCTTCCTAATGTGACGACATTACGTATTTATTACGTATTCACAGATTGAATGCCAAGATAACATATTATTATGGATATTGGGTATCTACGTCAATCCCCCAAAACAATCATTAAAGTAATACGATAGTAGTAAAGAATAGGAAGATGTTTCGTTTAATTGATCGCCTTTATATAGTTCTTTAATATTCTTTATATATATGTATACCTACCTATCAATTTACAGAAATTGTTGTTTTTAAAACTAAAATTAGCCAAATACCTATGTCCCTACTGTCTCGAGTCTTAGTGTGAATAGTAAACACACGTCATTTAATTTTTATGTATATCTCTATTGTATAAAAATAAGTCGGGTTTTCCTTCCTGACGCTATAACTCCAGAACGCACAAACCGATTTTCACGGTTTTGCATTCGTTGGAAAGGTCTCGGGCTCCGTGAGGTTTATAGCAAAAATTTTATAAAAAATAGGATTATAGAACGACATCCACGCGGGCGAAGCCGCGGGCAACAGCTAGTTACCTATAGAGATGTCATCGTGCCATATTATTTATCCTTAATAATATATTTGAATATTACAGACATTATAAAAATTATAACAGTTATCCATTACAGGGAATCAACTTATAACCCAATTTCCTACACGCATCAATTATACATCAAAATGCGTTAGTTACGGACACTGGGTACATTTAAGAGCCTAATTAACGGCTTAACTCTTAGTTTAATTTCTCTGATGAAGGGGCATATGGTTGAAACTGTGTGATAAATTGCATCCTTAATTAACATTAAATTAAGTACAAATTAAGGCTTTAGATTACATTTTTTCCACGTTGTAATAAATCGACTTGATCTTTTATTTATGGTGGAGGAGCTGTGGTGGAGCTCAATTGAGAAGGTACTACTACGTCACCAAAACTGTCTAACGCTACAGGCTATTGTTCAATGCGGTACACCGATTACAGAAGAATGTGCAGTCCGGTAATTTTTGTTGCAAAACCAAACCGTCTAGGACCCTTATTGACTATCACAGAGGTAAAACAACTATGAACTCAGAGGTGCAACGTATCTACGCTTAGACCTCCGGCTTTGATGTCTGTAGGCTACAGTATTTATTTACCATCAATGTCAACTACAAGCTTGTTTTCCACTATCATAACACGAAAAAGACTTCAAGAGTGACAATACATCTGCTTTGAAACGTGGAGGTTTACTAATATTTCCTCCTTTATCTCATGCAGCTGTATATTAACTGCAGTTGCTGCATGAGACTGCATTCGCATACCATTATTTGCATTTTACACTTTTCCCGTGTTAGCTGCATTATGTATTGTGTAATAAAACATATATCGTACCGTGCAAAATTTCCTGAAATGTAAAAATGAATGTTTGTCTGTATGTCATCGATGAACTCAAAAACTACTAGACCGATTATTATCAAAATTGGTACATATATGTATTTTTTCACGGAGAAGGTTTGTATAATATGCTCATTGATGCCACTCGCCACCAGGTGGCGCTTCAGAGTAGCAACTTCTGCCCCGTTCATCCGATTGTCATGAAAATCAGTATGACCATGTATTTTTACACAGAGGAAACGAATATGACATGTTTATAGATGTAACTCGCCACGAGATGGCGCTGCAGTCTTTTTCTTAAATTTATTTTGGCGTAGCAAATCGCGCCGCTAGATGTAAAATAAAAATTTCGGCACGTATTAAAAGAGCAAAAAAGAACTCCAATATTAATAATAGCATTGTTAATTTAAAATATTTAATCTTTCGTGTCCAATTTTTATGCCTGTACTGTATCTACCGAACATTTCTATGAAATGGGGTGGATGCCTAGACTGTACTTATTTTTGATGACCCAGCAGAGACACTGGCTAGAGGGAATTATATAACCATCAAGCAATTAAACTATGAGTTAAATCTTGGTACAGCAAGGGGCTAGCCACTCTACTTGGTTAATAATAACTTACTATAAACGCTATTTAATAAGAATGTAATTATTAGGTATCTATTGCTAGTTCTAGACTATATTTATTTCAATTTCTATAAATTGACGTAGGATTCTAGGTTTACTGCCATTAATCCACCGTTAAAATAAGTCAACCATAAAATAACTTTCATAACTATTATTATGACAAATTTATAAAAAAACATACGTTTAAAATAATCTAATGCATACAGATCATCAGTCATTAGTTTAATCACAACAATGGTAATCATTACAGGCCTGAAAAGCCGCCTGACGAAAATTATAATTATATTATTAGAATTAGCTCAATGATTGCAGGAAACGTGTTATTTAACGTTGATCCGATAAGATGCTATCGGCGCCGATCGTAATATTCGGCGTGTGGATATTATCGCTACCTGCCGAAATCGTCCTATGTTATGGATATCCCACACATGCCATCTACCTTTATACAGTGTGCTGTCGATTTTATTTTTCGCCTGATTTTTCTAATAATGCTAACACTTTGAGCCAATCGTAAAAAACGTCTCGTACTATTGAGATATCTGTGTAAAAACTACAGTGCAATCCTAGGGTTGTGTGTGTGATATAATGCTTATAATAGTTCCATACAACCTCGATATTAGGAAATTATGATATTCATTATAGCATGTAACACTACTTATAATTTTCCAGACAGGTAGGTAAGTGATCTCGAAATGTATACCTATAGCTTATGATAAAATGAACCCCATTTTATCATATTGGCTAATTTATGAACAAGTTACACTCAGTTAAGTATTTTGTAAGTAAAATACGATTGAATATATCAAAAAGGAACAATACAAATAGGTTTGGAAATGCAACAATTTGTCATTACGACAGCTGTAAGTAAACAACGTTTCAATAGATACAAAGGGAACACCCACTATAAGGTGTTATTATCGAGACAAAGCGGTCTGTTTGTCTATCACGATAATCTGTGGACTGCTCGTTTCAATTCCGTGTTGTGTAAACGCCCTAATGGACTCTGGTAATGTGACACGCTTGACGATTTTACTCACAAATTGTTGTACGAAACTCTATTACAATCTAATGATAGCCACCGTCTAATTGCAAGGTTATTACGTTTTGTTGTGCACGCGGCTTAATGATAGTGCCCTGTAATTATTGGGCGAGGTGAAACACTGAAGATGTGTCGAATTGAATCGTCGGCGCTGTAATGATGGCAACGGATGCGCGCTCTCAAATTATCCACATATCAATGATAGCGCGCGATTAATTTTTAATAGTTCATGCCTGTGGGCTACCTTAAAATTGATGCTTTACTTTGTTGTGGATATCAATCAGAATTCACCTATAATCGTAATTTTAGGTTATTCACGATCACTCTTACTTTGATCGAGTTTCGACTCGATGTCTACACTGAATTTAGACTGAGCGAAACACTTTCGAAAGTAAGTGCAACAGTTTTACAAATTTAATATTTGATTACAATAACTGATACATACATATTAAATTATTATATTCTAAGATCAAACTAATGACACAGTTTGATTTTTGGTTAATTTGTTATTACAGTGAGATACAAATGTCTTTTCGAATCTAAACTCACATCGCATTACAAAATCCATCGATGTAGGCTCAAAAGCGTAAGTGATAACAAATAGACATATTATACATACCTCCCAACCAACTTGAAAAAAAAATTATAACAATACTTATAGTAAAACACTTTCGTTACTGCAAAGTGGAGGTAAAGAGACCGAGAGGCCAAAGTCCTAAAAGATGGCCAGATCAAATGTAGCAGGAGCTGAAAATACTTACCCCCTTATTCATAAACGTACATTAGCTACGATTTAGTTATAGAATGCTTTGTCCTTGTCATTTGCATTGTCAAATGTGTAGGATAGAAAAAGGCAAAGGAGAGATTAGCAACACTTTAGCTAAAATACGTTTATGAATAAGGGGGTTATTATTTAGTGTTGCACCCTAAGCGACGGAACAAAACCGATAGGTTGGTCGAAATGGTCAAAAGGATCTGATCCTCAGCAGTGAGGGGCTGGGGGAAAGAGTACACTAGTACTACAAGAGTACCTACGTTTGTAAAGGTACCTTTTATTTATCTTTAGGAATGTTCATTGATTGAATTGTGTAGTATTTTAGTGCAATCGTAGTTGGGTGCATTTGTAGCAATAAGACGAAAGTTGTTTGAAGAACCCATTATATAATTAATTCTAGAAATTAAATAAATTTCTACATTTTGTTATTTGTGTTACATACGAGTAAATTTGGAACCATTCTCATATCTTTAATTACGCAAATTAAAAATATACAATGGTTAGGTACTGTCCGAGTAGTCTGTTTGAGGGTGGGGTCAAAAATATTAAGAATCTTCGTGCATGTATGAAATCAATGATGAAATGTAGACGAAGCATGGGAGGTGTATAGGATAAGGAGTAAAGACTTGGTATGAAGATAGATACACACAATGGTTAATTATTTTGAAAAGAAGTGATGGTAACAACTTTAAAATATACCAATGATATTTTTTTTAATGTAATGAACGTTGCAAATAAGCATGCAGCTCATATTGGTGTTAAGCGATGACTGCAGCCTATAGACATCTTCATAAAAACCAGAGGTCAAAATGCAGATGCGTTGCCTCCCTTGAGATCTAAGTTGTTATGTCTCTGTGAAAGTTATTACTGGGCCATACATTACCATCTAACCGGAACACGATAGTGCTGAACACTACCATTTGGCGGCAGAAAAAGGTAATGCGGCGGTGCCTACGCCCGCGAGCTCTGTCACTAGAGCTCTACCACCAGTAAAAGACAATTTACGTTTTATTCATCAACCCAATAGATAGTTACACAGAACACCATTTAAAGTAAGTACTAAACAACTTTTTAAACTCTTATAATAATCAAAGTTACAAAAAACACAGTATTAATGTCACCGGAATGTTTTTTATGTTATTTCATGTAAACAATTCCACCTTTTCTGCTTTTGTAACGAAAGTCGTAGCGCCCACGTAACAATACATTGTTGGTGTTTATCTAATAGCTTTTGTGTCGACATCATTAACTAAAACATACAATAAGTCATACAAATGTCGATATGGACTGTCATCAGGGAGGTTTCACTGGCCATGAAATATGGAAACGTGTGTAATTCCCCGTATCACACGATCTCGACGGAGATCTAGAGCGACAAATATATTTCGTGAATAATTTAACACACAATGGACTGATAACTCATTTTTCTATTTTTTGGTAAGTATTGTTGTGCGCTGCTGTTGCAATAATTTATATAAAACCTCTTATTCATAGAGAAGATTTAGGCCAGAATTGTACTTAAAACAAACAATAATATGTCTCGATGATTGAATTGAAAAATGCAAATATAAAATTGCATAAGACGTATTCTACATTTTAAATATTAACTATACCAAATTTGTCAAAAAAGTTTTATATAAGTATAGCTCTACTATTAGCTATTATATGGTAAACAAGCGTCCAATTCACATGAATGGTAGGACAATGCAGTCTAGAAAAACACGAAAACCGGAGGTACCTGCAGTTGCATTACCACCGCTGAAGCTGTAGTTGCTTTGCCTCTGTGATAATTATTATTGCTGTCGAACTGGAATAAGTGTCTGAACATTAGCACATTATTGTAGATATTGACTTTTGTAGGCGGCTCGTCTTGAGTCGGCACAAGTCTACTTTTCCAAGCAATTGGCGAGTGCAAAAGGATCACAGCCTAAATAAATTTACACACCTGTCTAAGAAAGATCCCTGCGGTGCCCGATCCTCGGCTTCTGGCGTTGTGGGGGACATGGGGCGGCATATTTGCGGTGCAATTTTCGTGTCGGTGTTGGTACCTATCATCAGTACGTGCTATGCGGAAATTGAAGTGAAACGCACACCCTGATAATACTTAAAAATTGACAAGGTAACATAATGACAACGATCCTGCTACATTAATTCAGTAGGGTCCTTCGGAAGCCTTGTTTTCGTGAGCTGCATTCATTGATATAAAACGATTTTTACAGATTTATCTCTCGTTATCTAGTTTTATACGTATAATTTTTATACTAAATTGTACACACGTTTTATATTTTCTCGGTCTCGTTGTTGTATTAGGTAAGTAAGATACCTACAGGCATGTATATAAAAATAATCATATCTAAGTACTGCTTGAAACAATTCAAATTGAATAACTCGTCTTCTTTAGGATTCTTGCTAAACTCATTTTTAAACACTTGTTTGTTCTTATAAGTGTACCTTAAAGCTGTTTATAAAAGTAGTCAACCACTGACCTCCAACTAAGTTGGATCAGACGTAAGCGGCTTTCCGTAGCATCGGGGAATCCTTGTCATAAAACACCGAGGGTACGAAAGGTAAGCTTTATACATTAACTAACATAAAAGATATCTAAATAAAAAACATCTTTACAGAGAAATTGTGTGTTTAGTGTGTGCCTTCCAGATTGCACTAAACTTATTTGGTTGAGCAAATCATTTTAAAAGAGGATTGATTTAAGTATGGCTGATTTAGTTTGGAAAATAAATTAGAAAGTCGGCAGGTCTTCATAGGCGCGATAGAAAAAATTTAAATCTTAATGAATGTATGTGAAGAGTTCACAATAGTAAATTAATAAAATAATAATTAAATGCCAACATGAAAAGTTTGGGTCCAAGGTCATTGACGTAATTGAGGGGCACCACTGACAGTAATACACAGACAAATATTTTTAATGTTACGATTACCCGATTTTTTCTTAATGTAAGGACTTCGATTTCTATGCCTGGGGACCACACCGGAATTCATTGCCTGAAGCTCCAGGTTCCGCGTTTGATCTAGGTAAATAATATACTTTTACTATTTTAACTATGAGTCCTAGAAATTATTTTCTATCACTATGTTATTGAGGCATCAAGAACGCTATTTCCGTGTAGGAGCCCGAGGGTGTAGGCCATCTGCCGCCAAGTGGTAAAGTGTTGCTATACAGTGTTCCGGGTAGATGGTAAATATGGCTCCGTAGTTTCTATTAAAGAGGCCAAACAACTATGTAGATATATTATCTGTAAGTTGCAGTAGTTACCTACTTACCATCCACGATGGTCACTTAACATTGCCACCTTCTCTACATTAAAAAAAATAGCAAGCGGCAAAAAGATAATATTACTTTCAGTACTCTCGGTGTTTCTTTGCTTTATTTTTGCCGGATCGTCTCACACGGACTCTTGATTTACGGGACGAAGTGCGATATGCCCTCAACCCCGATCCGGCCCGGATTACTCCTAACTAAACCTTATGCGGAACCCCAAACATGCCAACTGACGCCGTGACACATGCCGAAGGGACCCTCGGCCTTTGCAAAAATAGACCATTAAATAGACTTGCTAACGTTTTTCTTGTTTGTTTTGTTTGTTTACAGTGATGAAGGGAGGCGAATTTTTTATAACAACAAAATCAAATAAGTTTTTTTTGGAAATTAAAGCATCCATTTTTGCGAAATATTATAAAATTAAGCTATCTTAAGGTTGTTTTAGCTAACAATAGACGTTTATCTACTTTTAAACGCATGGTAGATAATTTTAGACTTGTAATTTTATTATTGTTGTAATATTCGGATACGCATTTACTGGCACACAGTAAAAAGCATTATAGCCGTTACTAGGTATTTTAACTCATGAAATGGCAAATAATGCCTGTAAAAATCAACATGAAACCAGAGGTTTCAATATAGATGACTTGCCACTCCTGAGGCCTAAGGTATTACCTCCTTGCCAGAAACTACCACCTGGCCAGAACACGCTGGTGCTAAACACTACCTTTTAGCGGGATTTGGACTACCATTGGAGCTCTACTATCAGTAAGACATCTGTTTTAGGACTAATTTTATACAGACGTATATAATACGATTATGTTTAGTAAGAACATTATTTAGATCTAAAAAAAGGGCAATTTCTAAACTCGGGACGCGTTGTCTAGTAATTAAGCGACTGCAATCGCTTTGAAAGTAATTAATGAACAATTTGTTTTTAAATTGAGTCAGCCTAAATTACACTGTAGCGATCTAATCCCGTGAAATTCAGTGTTGCCAGCTTACAAATCTCATCGATAACAAACGTTTTAGATTCTTATATTTCGATGCCATTTATTCGAGTTTGTCCCACGGCGAAAATTTAATTCTAAATCTTTTTTGTTAAAATTATTACACCTATTAAGCTCGAAGTAAGGAGACACGTTCTGCCATTAAGGCAGTCTTGAGCAGCGAGGCTGGCTGAAGCGCATATTATCGCGCCGCTTGTTGGCCGCGTAAAATAATAATGGCCGAACTTCCGGTGCCGGCGGCGCGGAAAACTTAAGCGAAAAAGGCGGGAAACGCCCCCGGCCGCTGCTTAACTTTGTTAACTGCTCGGATGTGACGTCACTTAATTTATTAACACACCCCTACCTTTGCTGAGAGGTAATTTTTACGTTTAACGACTCTTTTCAGTTTCCATTTTACGCATAGGCGTAAAGGTAGCCGGTAAATGTTCATACGATCTTTTAATGTTTCACGATTTCACAAGTTAATATAAGATATAATCCTTGCAATATACGTCTATAAAAACCCTGTCATCATGGTCACGTCACGATTTTAGGCGAAAGACGTTCACTGCTAGATAAATCCCTCCAGAGATCTCCCACAATGATCGGTCCTGGGCTACCCTGTACCAGCCTCTCCCTTTATTTTACCAGGTCGTCGTCGATCCATTTTGCCTACGGTTCGTATACTGGTGTGTAGCGTCCTCTCTTCAGAACCTTTATGACCACAACGGCCGTCAGTTCTAGGAGATATGTTTAGCTACTTATATCTTAATATTTGACTTGACTTAGTACGTTATTAGGAAGGTTAAAGAGAAAAACATATCTCTGTGCATAACGTTACAAATTTTACTGCCGATAATTCATAACTACTGCTCAAATCATTTACAAAGAAAAATCATCGTTTTTTCATCTTGAAACTTTATCTTACTTAAAACTTAACTTTTTTTTTTTAATTGAATGAAGAACTCTAAAATAAATATCCTGAATTAAATAAAGAAAAAGCTTCTGATACTTAATTATCAATAATGGTTACTACCTATACAGAACTATCCGAACAAAGCCATCTTTGTCATTAAAAGACAGGAAATTTATCTTCTGAACTATGAGGAACAATTTCCATCCTATTTTTATACGTATCACTCTCAATCCATTGAAACTCAAAATAAATCATGTCACGTGTCCACCGCGACAGCGACAGGTAAAACTTAAAAACTGCGACGGAGCCGTAAAATCAATAAGCGAAACCGCATCGACTGTGTCCACTCGAATAAACATGGGACCAACTATCCAATAAAACACGCGAATCGTTTACAATTAAAGCTTTAAATCTGCAATAGGTGTTGCCATAAATCGGGAGAGAAAACAATCAGCGGGGTTCCGTCGTTTGCAATTAGCGCTGCGCGGCTCGATAAATTTGCATTAATGCTCTCGAAAAATCCGGGCGGCAATAATTTTCACGTGCCATGTGTAGTGTAGTGCTGGGCGCTGCCGGGCAGTGGGTGCCGCCCGGCGATTGTCGCTTTCCGCCAGTACTTGTTAGGTCGTGTCGATACCGCGAGTAGACTTTAACATGCACTAATATTAATACCTACATAATAATTATTTTTACTGGTTGTAGAGTTCGAGTAATGGAGCACGCGGATATAGGCACGAACGCATTACCTAATCCACTTGCCGATAAATGGTACTGTGTACTATTATCGTGTTCCGGTCAGGTAGTAATATACGGTCTACGAATAAGTAATGTACGGTCCTGCTATTTTAACAAAGGCATAAAATCTTAGATCTCAGGGGCTGTAGCACATCTCTTTCTTATTTTTTTATGTAGTGGAAGTGGTAAACAAGCATTCAATTCACATTGATGTTAAGTGATGACCGCAGCCTATAGACACCCACATAGACACACAGACCAAGGTCAAAATGCGTTACCATTCCTGAGGCCTGAGGCCTGTTATGACTCTGTGCCGGAAATTACAGGGTCGTACATTACCACCTGACTGGAACACGGTAGTGCTGAACACTACCATTTAGCGGCAAGTATATTAGGTAATGCGGTGGTGCTTACGCCTGCGAGCTCCGTCCCTGGAGCTCTACCACCAGTGAGAAAGACTAAAGATAAATCTCTGGTTTTTATGTTGATGTTTATAGGCTACAATATTCACTTGCCAGCAATGTGAGTGCCTATTTGCCATTTCATTACAATAAAATATATACATAAAACTGTTCCGGTTACTGTCTGGGTGACGGGGTGTCTGACAGACATCGCACAGTCTGCTGGTTGTAGAAAGCTGAAATTAGCGAATGTTACCCATACATAACTAACTTTCATAACCAGCACTGGTAGGGCCAAATATTTCTCCAATCAGGTTCCCATGATTGAATGTATACGCAACGTGAGTGTTTGGATGAGAAGAAACAAACAACACAAAGCATGAACTGAGGAAGGAATTTCCGAAACTAGCACAGGTACCTGCTAGAAGTCACGGGCAAAAGCTAATAAATTAAGAACACCCAAAAATCTGAATAATGGCTGCATTTATCTGAAGTATTAAGCAAGTTTTACTCAACGACTTTTACCAAAAAAAAAGTTTCTCAAAAACAGTAGGTATGTATGTGATATTGTATAATTATTGTACGATCATCGGTTAATCCAGGCGTCGTAGACTTTTGTCGAATAGTAGGTAATGCAATGGGGCGCGTCGTAGCACAATGCTAGCGTAGTCAATTGTTCTACTGAACGATTATTAATATTATTATGTTGAACGATTGATTTATTCAGTACTAGCTGACCCGGCAAACTTCGTATTGCCTCACAATGAAATAATGTGTCAAAGGTTTGACAGATACGAACTATTTCTATGGAAAAATGAAATTGTGGTTTTTACTATTCCTTCATATTTTCTTACCTTTTAAACCTTCCCTGGACTTCCGAAAATCATTGAAATCCAAAATTAGCCAAATCGGTCCAGCCGTTCTCGACTTTTAGCGAGACTAACGAACAGCAATTGATTTTTATGTTTATAGATTATTTTGAGCGATCGAGTAATTTTTTTAAGTTTTGTTAACTGAACGTCACATCAACATAATTCACAAAAGGGATAAATGACAAAACCTATTAAATAGAAAACTTATTAAATAAAAATATGATTTATGACAAGGTTATCTTGTAAATGTCCTATATAGTCGATGTAAATGTCAATGTTAGTCGATGTAGGTTTAAAGTAGTCGATGTAGGTTTGAAGCGTATTTTAGTAACTTTCCCAACAATGTTTACAGTCGCCTCTATATTGATTGAACGTTAAAATAAAACGTTAACTTATCACACTGCGTGTAGCTATCAGGAAATTATCCATGCATTAAGAGCACGGAGGTGAAACGCTGAGTGAGCCGCGTATTTCAGGGTAATTACGCAAAATACTGCGAAATAAGTAAAATTAAAAAAAAAAAACGCTTACACTCACATCCCTACATTAGGTATTATATAAATATGTGTCGTGAATGCCGTTGTACACATAAGACACATAGACAAACACCCAGACCCGAAGCAAACATCTGTAAGCCATACAAAGAAAATTCCCGGTGGGGGGATCGTACCCTGCTACCCTTCGAATCAAACGGTCGTCTCACACCACTAGACTAACTGGGTCGTCGAAAGTACAAAACTCTCTATAACATACTATAATAACATTGATCAAGACGTATTCCTTAGTCTAACCCCGCGTTTCTTAGCCTCGGGTTAAGGCCTTCCTGACAGAATCAGAATCAGAAACTCATTTATTCATTTAGGGTGACAGGCACCTCTTATGACACGTCAAAAGCAAACAAAATAAATTAAAGTGAATAACTATTGATATACATGTCAAACAAGATAAAAAAAACCTAACCTAATAACACGACCTATAATCGGGTCGTGATATTAGGTTAAGAAGCAATTTTTTTTAAAAGGCGTTATCCCTGTTATCTTGATTTTTATTTTATTTTTCTTATTATGGCATCGCTATTACGCATATTGCCAGTGTCAAGTAAAACGATATTTCATATTTATTTAAGCAGCGTAAAAGTTAGTATAATATAGTCATCAAGTATAATATGTAAGTATCAAGTATGTAGGTTATCAAATATAATATGTCAGTCAAATGAGTAACAGTCAAGTTACTCGAGTAAAGCGATGGCTACTTTACCAGAACATTTACAATGAAGTTTGGAGGCAACCTGAAAGGTCGTGTTTTTGCACTGTTATTCTATTTCACTATACACGGGCACTGTAATAAACCTATATCAAACAAAATGCCACCAATCTTTATTCAATATAACTTAAAAATACATGAAGAAAATGAAATAAAATAAGAGCACCACACGCCTCTTTCAATGTTCCCGCCAAAAACCTATCTTGATTTTATCTTCAAAATAACAATATGTCCAATAAATAAAAATTTAATAACAATATATACATGTCCTTTAAATATACTTTTATGAATTGATTGGGTGGCTAGCTAAGGAGGTTAAGAATCGCTCGTCTAATTACTTACGGGCATAAAATAATCAGTCAGTGTGTAGAGGGCACGGAAGTGAAACGCGGAGTGTGCCGCGTATTTCAGCGCTGTCGATTACGCAGATCGGAACGTGATTTACGTAACGCACCCCGCTCCACTGCACTTTACACTTTTGCAGCTCCGCGCACACGAATGCCTATTAATTGATATTGGCTGCGACATGCAAGCTCACTGATATACCACTTTTTACAAATAAAATCCAATGGCCGCTTCTCGCTTTTCGTTTGATGTTTAAAACGTTTCATGTTTAAATAAAAACGTTGTCGGTTCATAAAATTACACTAAGTTCTTTCCCTATCGCTGAAATTTCGAAATAATTGCTCACTTACATGAACAATAAATCTGCGGACGTTATTTATTCCTGAAACAATATTAATGTGGGTTTTTAACCTACATATTACAGATTTTTCATGTCAGGAAATTATTAAACAAGCACACAGAGCATACACATTTACACTTAGGTACATCTTTGTTATTAAGGTTTTACAATACCGGTAAATACTTAACAAGATATTAAAAAAAAAAACAAACACAGTACAATTCGCACGAATCGCATAGCCCAGTTGCAATGATTTGACACACAAACATCATTGTTTAAATCTTTAAATAGACAATTAATACAAATTGCATTAAGCTTCGTTCTAACCATTCTGCGTTTTATACGTGGGAGTTGAAATCAATAAGCTTGCTGACTAGCCTGTCTCCTGGTGTGCTAATGGTTCTTAAGCACCCACCTTCGCTCTGTATTCATTACACATACGTTGGCGTATAAATGTGTAACTGTATTTATATATTCACTAATCGATGTGGCGCTGTCTTCATTCTCTATTAAATAGATCAGCTATACTCTAAGTGTGTTCCGCGGAACCCTAGGGTTCCGTGATACCTCTGTCGGGGTTCCGCAAGAATTTAGAAAAAAAAATCAAAACACCTCTCTCTGGTCGCTCCGCGGCCGCACAAAACGCTATAAAAAGTCGCGCGTCGTCAGTTGACGATTAAACCGCCAACAATACAACGCGCCGACGCGTTTCGCGCCGCGCCCGCCCCTGATCCCGACCTTATCCCCGGCCCCGCGAGGCCGATGACATTCCGGTTATCACCAACCGAATGGAGTAGAGCGAAAGTTGCACCGCCCATAGTCGCATATGTCTCATATGTCCCTCCGCAACGCTCTAAGCCGAGGCACGGACCCGCATGGGTCACCCTTAGGCAGTTGCGCTAACTTTTTTGCTAGGCTAGAGCGCCTTCTGCGCTCGCCGATTGCCCGGTGAAGTAGACTAGTGCCGTCTCGAGACAGGCCGCCTACATAAAGCCCGACCTAAAAAAAAAAAAATAGTTGACGATTAGCGTTCGGAGCGATAAGTTACTACCTACTTACAAGTTCGCTAGCGAGAAACTAGTGTTCATTGTTTTACTGCCTGCTGTATTCTGACGTCTCAGTTTTGTACATTTCTTCACTGTAGGTACTAAATTTAGTTTCTTATACGCAGTAACGATTGTGCATTATTTAAACCCCACTATCCTGACGTGTAACATTATAAATAAAGAAGAATGGAACGTTGGCTTAAAGGTGTTGCAACAACCGCTTCTAATGACGCTGAATGTTAAAAAGCGGTGCGCGCGGAGAATATAGCAATCACCGATCCAGAAGATGATGCCACGACGTCAAGCTCGACGGTTTCAAAGACGAAAAGAAGGAAGTATGATAAATCTTATATCAGTTTCGGATTTGTTGATTCCAACGGCTCACCTCTCTGCATGCTCTGTAGTAAACTGCTTCCTTATAGTTCCATGGCACCTGCCAAATTGCGCCGACATTTAGAAACTGTACACCCCGAGTCTAAAGATAAGAATAAATAATTTTTTGTTCGCAAAATAGATCAGTTATTACAAAGTCAAAAAAAATATGATGCATGTAACACAAACTATCAACGAAAAGGCCACGGAGGCATTATGTTTAGTTAGCTGTCGCATTGCACAAGCAGGCGAAGCGCATACTATCGCTGAGAAATTAATAAAACCATGTGTATTAGACATAACAAAATGTATGCTCGATGAAAAATCTGCAAAGCATCTTTCTACTGTTCCGCTATCAAACGATACTGTTTCACGACGAATCCATGATCTGGCAAGCTTCGTCAAACAAGAACTAGTAACACGTCTACAAAATACACGATTCGCCTTGCAAATGGACGAGTCGACTGATGTCGCTGGTTTGGCTATCCTGCTGGTTATTGTGAGATATGCATATAAAAATTATTTTGAAGAAGACATGCTTATGTGTTCATCGCTGCTTACAAACACTACCGGGGAAGAAATTTTAATAAAATAAATATATTTTTTGAAGAAAATAATCTCAGTTGGAACAATTGCATTGACATTTGTACAGATGGGGCCAAGGCGATGACAGGTAAAACAGTAGGAGCAGTGTCACGAATGAAAAATAACGCGCCTAATTGTAGTTCCAGTCATTGTATTCTGCATAGACAAGCACTTGCAATGAAGCAAATGCCGTCAAATCTAAAAATTAGTTAAGCGGTAAAAATAATTAATTTTATCAAATCACGACCACTACAATCCCGATTGTTCTCATTATTGTGTGAGGATTATGGCAGCAAACATAAAACACCGCTGCTCCATACAGAAGTGCGATGGCTGTCTCGGGGTAAAACTTTAACAAGACTATTTGAACTTAGAGCCGAGTTACAAATGTTTCTTTCAGCAGATACTTCTTATAATTTGAAGGACCGTTTGTATGATAAAACTTGGTTGTTCCGATTATCTTTTATGGCGGATTACTTTCAAAAACTTAACGAATTGAATTTATCGTTGCAAGGTAAACAGACAACAGTGTTTCAGGCCTATAATAAAATAACTGCTTTAAAAAAAAAATAGATTTTTGGATCATTTGCATTGATAAGAAAGAAATAGAAAGCTTTACGTTACTCAGTGAGTTTGTTAGCGAAAACTACTCAGAAATGTTTGAAGAATTGCTCCAATATCTCAGTTCGATCTTTTGAAAAGTATTTTCCCGAAGAACACAATACAAAACTTAAAGTGAATTCATGGATTCATAATCCTTTTTTACCCAACTTGGAAAAGCCTGAAAACATGTTAAACGAGATATATGAATCTCTTTTAGAAATGTCATCAGACACAAGTATTGAGTCACTGTTCAAAACGACGCCTCTCAATGATTTTTGGCGCAGAATCCAAGATGAATATGCAATGCTTGGCCAAATGGCTCTGGATATTCTTCTCCCGTTCCCAACTACATATTTGTGCGAAACAGGATTTTCTGCCTACGCAGCCACGCAAACAAAATATCGCAATAGACTGGACGCCGAAGCTGATATGAGACTCCAACTTTCTTCCATCAAACCTGATATCAACCAATTGATGAAAAATAAAAAACAGTTTCATACCTCCCACTAGTTAGATTTTTTCTTTTTAATTGTTTTCTATTATTGTCCTTACCAAGTGGTGAAGTAAATAATAATTAGTAACTGTTACATTGTACTTTTATTATGCTGATTAATACAAAATATACATATAAAAACAATTGTCTTATTGTACGGTTCCATCAAGTATTTTGATTCCCAAAAGGGTTCCATCATTTTAAAAGTTTGAGAACCACTGAATTAGATAATGTGGGTATTTCACATTGCCTTTTATTGTCAACATAAACTGAATAGCTATATCGCTAATGGCGTTGTCTCATATATTGACGACCCGGTTAGTCCAGCGGTGTGAGATGACCGTTTGATTCGAAGGGTCGCGGGTTCTATCCCCGCACCGGGACAAATTTTTGTATGGCCTACAGATATTTGTTTCGGGTTCGGGTGTATGTGTATGTGTTGTATGTGTACAACGGCACCCCCGACACAGGTTTATACTTACTGTGGGGCTGTGAGTGTAAGCGTATTTTATTTATTATGACATTTTACCAACTGTCTTATTAGGATAGAAGCTACTGCTACTGCTACGTCCCAGATCCGATTCTCGGGTCGAGAGTTAGGATGCCTGGGTCCGAAAAGCACTTAGATCTAGGGGGTAGCATACCTACTCGTATTTAGGTTCATCACCTGGCGTGGAGAGTGAAGTGAAATTTGTATCACTACGATACACTAGGCTCAAACTAGCTGCCCGAAGACTGGTGAACTTATTCTTCAAGCACGTGATAGATTTAAGTGCAGTGATCAACATAGTTCTTTGTTATGAAACCTTAAATAAAATATACACCTAAAAGGAACAAACAAATAATTAACTAGGCAATATGAAGCAATACGATATTTAAAACTACAAACTACTACTACTAGTTTTGATTTTGACTATTACCACCTGAGAACACGACTGCGAGGAATACTATCACAAGTATTTTAAAACATACCAACATAAAAACAATTATAAATGGCGTAGGTATAGCCAGTTTCGACGTTGTGTCAATTCATTAAAAATTATGCAAACTTTACGTTTTCTTTAGAAGTTATAAATGTTTCTTTCTGAAAGCACCTTTAGGACGCTACAGACGTATGTAAACCGAATTACCGTAACCGGTCCAAAAGTGGCCCACAATCTATTACCATCCGACGCGAATCTTGCCCAAAATTACTTAAATAACAAATTTAAACATTAAGCTACGATATTTATTGATATTAAAAAACCATTTACTTAAAGTGTTATTTAGTTAGCACAAATTTAATTTAAGAATCAAATAGAGTGGCGGATGGAGTTGGAAATGTCGTGCTGGGCACCTACTGTGATACGAGTCAATTCTCTCTTTACTTATGGGGTTTTGTAGAGAAAACTTAGTTTGATACGTGATTACGTTTATTTTCGTTAATATACTTAGTGTTACTTTATTATTCGTTTTGGCAGATTATTAACATAAATATTTGGACATAGGTGCGTTAAATGTTTTTTGTTGATTCTTTTTGTCAAATGTCTACCGAAATTGTCTATAATTATGTCATTTCTATATTTATTGTATGCTTCTCTTTTCAAAATACTATGCTCACCTCATAGCAGTATATTCGAATAGCGTCAAATACCCGCAAATTTTAAAAATACACATTTCAAACTACATGTTCTTATTTGTTTCTCGAAAATAGATTTGTAATTTTAATCCGCTTTTTTAAATAAAATATGATGTAAATTGGTATAATTTTTGGATTGGATTTGGTTTTACAATAATAAACCACAAGCGTTTTTATTTCTCAAAGATCGATAAGAAGATAATGCAAGTCGTTATAAGAACAGTAACGAGTTATAAATTATTGAAATAGTTTTATAATAGGTACAACATACATAGGCATACATACATCATAATATTTACATTTAAACTGGTTGGTGGTGGAAAAGATTTTACTGGTGGTAGAGTTCCAGTATAGGGACTCGAGGGCGTAGTCACTACCGCATTACCAAGGTGGCAAACAAACGTAATAAAAAAATGTATTGCGTTAATTAGGGCTAATGCAGTAATCGATAATATTTCAGTCATTTCCATTTTTTTTAAAAGGTTTTTGAGTGCAACAAAGCATACATTTGTTAGGTCGTAAGGAAGTCCACGGGGTCCACGTCAGAGGCTGTATAATACACAAAAGTTTAATGCAGCGTATAGTTTCCTTTATTATAAGTTATTTATAGATATCATAAACTTTGACAACACATGAGGTAAACGCACTCAACGAAAAAAGCTAAAATAACATCTTTCAAATTTTGTAGAGACGTTAACAGCCATATTAAATAACATCTCTATTCAACATAAAATGTATCATAAAATAGGATAGTTGGTAGTTGGTTTTGGACGACGTCGAACGTCATCTGCGCCGGAAGAGTCGCTCTGCGGGGTGACGCCCGAGTGGGTGCTTAGCATATGAAAATATTCAATTTTATAACATTCCTAAGCGATAACATCTCTGCTTGTCGATTTGATATTTTCGGCGGTAAGGTAATATTATATCCTGCCAGTGAATGGAGGTTGGTGCCACGCTGCGCGCGCGCCGCGAACTCTGGAACTTAGCACTTAATCATTCATATGGTCACTTTATAGTGCCCTACGGAGAGGATAGCACGGATGGTGTCGATCATAATGCCCATTCAAATAATGTACGCATTGTTAATGGAATTTGCTACACCATCTTCGATAAAATGTCAGATGTAGTATACGAGGGGTTTTAATATTATACTCATTGTTTATTCAATTGAACGTAGTTCGTAGTAATTTACATAAAAATATTAAGTATACTAAATTTAGAAATCTTTTCACTCTAAAATAAATTGTCGCTTGAATGAAAAAAATCTTTAGACAATAAGCTTAGTGATTTGACCACTGAGTAGGTTAGTAGGTACCCCGATAAGTAACATTGATAAATTATACAATGAAATGTTTCGATTTACATTTATTCGTATTTATTAAGCTAATGCTAGACAGCTGATTTCATTAGTTTCTGTCTAATAGATTATTATCATCATTTTAAATTCAGTTCCATAACTATTTTATAGCATTAACTAACTGTTACATACTTACATAATTTACGGTAAATTAGGTTACTTTTAATTATTAATCAAAAAACTATGTTACCTACACCAGCAATGCCATTAATGTCACTAACGCCACAAACGCCACCAACGTTACTAACAAAACCAACGCCATCACCATCAACGCTAGCAACGCCACCAATATCACCATCGCCACCAGTGTTACCAATGCCACCAACGCCACAAACGCCATCAACGCCATCAACGTCATCAACGCCACCAACGCCAGCACCACCCCAGCAACGCCACAAATCCCACTAACGCCTACGTAAACTGCATTCAACTTTAAATTATAAATTTTCAATTGGCCATAACTTCTTCTTCCCTTAACAGATTTTGACGAAATAGTTTTGACAATGCTTCTTATTATCCTTATCAATTATAATTATGTAATCCACCTGTGAAAATCGCGTTCAAATCAGTTGAGTTAGTCCATTGAAATGTTACATTTTTTAGGCCTTACCTTGCGTTTCTTAGAGGACGCAATTGTATTTTTTTGATGTGTAGGGGGGGTAAGTGTAAAGCTAAAATCAAGTTTGTGGGGTCGCCACCCTTGTCCCACAACCGCCATCTTGAAAATAGGGGTTGAAACGGTTTTTACGATATATCTCTTAAACTATTTATCTTATAAAAAAAAATGTTAACGTTTATTGTTGCAAATTAAATTCTCTATAATTTTGGTCCAGTAACTTTTTGTCGTAAAACTATAAATAAAAAAGTTATAAGTGAAAATGTTCAGAAATTCGAGAAAATAATTTATGTTTTTCGATATAACTTTTTTTTTTATCATTTTACGAAAAAACGATATCAGACCATTTTTGTAGATTCTTTAATCGCCCCCTATCAGTTTTTTGGAAAAACATTTAATGTACAGACACTCACTAATGTACTCACACAGACACTGTCTAGGTATGTATAGATAATAAATAGTGTAGGGATATGTATAAGGATTGATATATTTATTATAAATGGTGTCTAACGGGGCATCGGACCTGAGGATACGGGGCCCAGTTGTCATAAGTCAGGCGGGTGACGGAGGTGGGACTATAAATAACAGGTTGTTTTGCCTCCCGTGTTATGTGTTGGTGGTGTCGGCCTGTGTCTGCGTGGGTTGAAAGTAGCGTGTAGTAAATCTACAATTTCCTCAGTGGACTCTCCAATCTCAGATATATCAGATTTCAAGTGTTGGATTCCACAAAATACAAATTTCAAACTGTTCTACAAATGTGGTGGCTAAATAATCAGTAACATTTTATACATTTTTTTGGAGTCATGAATGGAACGAATAAACAAAGAGTTCATTTGATGATAAGAGAACACTGTAGCCATAAATATGTACATAAAAATAAGGGGTTTCGATGCAGATATTGCCGAATTCCTGACACTTAAGATGTTATGCAAACCACCTGTCCGGAACACGATAGTGTTGAAGACTACTAGGTATATAGCGACAAGTAGGTACAATCGATTCAATGTGGCGGTGCCAACGCTCACGAGCTTCGTCACCCTAGTTCTACTTACTATCAGTGTTTCCATAATAGTCTTAATTTTTGTAACATTTATAAATAAGGTCTTTATCGTGTATCGATATCGATTTACATGTCTGATGGTGTGACATGCATTTCTGTCATTGTGAGTGAATAAGGAATACGGCAAATGGGTGGCAAGACGCGAGATACTTTATACAGCGACAATAATCCGTTGGTAGAGCGACGTGCGACGCAAAGTTGCAACCGTGCCACGCTCGAACACTGCTTATTCACCTCAAGCCCGAATTATGACCTGACAACAAAACGCTTGTTAGTCAACGGACACTACCTACACGTCAGCCCATAACACAGTTCATTATTTATATTAACAGTTTAGCAGTCAGTGGCCAGTGCGCTCGATCTCGACTTATAGCCGCGTGAATATGCGTGGGCATTATTTGTACCCTTGTTAAGCGCTGAGGATATTATAAAAATGAATCCTTTATCCGCGCTGTGACACTCGCTGGAAATTGGTCGTTTAATTTATGATCATCATAAAAAAGGATTCGAACCCGTGCAGGTTGGAATTTCATTCATAAGAAAGCAGAGGCGTTTGGGTCTTTATGGATGGATGTTTTCATTAATTTAACGCTGAGCAGGGAAACGGAGTATCAGATTCTGTCACGGTGGCGGTCAAGGTATCTTCGTATCACTGGCTCGACTACCGTATACCTTGTTGAGATTTTATCAGGGAGTGTCTATGTCATTCACGCGCGTTACAACGATATGATTGAGTTTTTATGATAGGTAGGTATATGGAAGGTATAAAGGTGGTAAAAAGTATGCAATACCACCGATATGCGTGTTATGTAAATCATTATTAGTGAATCAAATTTCTCATCACTGTCTGGTCAGGTATGCTCTTTAATTTATTACCGCGATCAGTGTAGAATATTTCTTAGTCATTTCGTAACGCCAGTCATTAGTCATTCAGAAGCGATTGAGGCAAGCGAGAGCGGAGAGTGGCCCCATGGCCGGCGACTCGGGCGCATCATCATCAGATAAGCGACAATAAGTCGATACGCGCTCCAAATAAACCCGGTTGTGCATTAGTCACCACGGTGAGCGACTGTCGGACGACACCGACAGTTCACCTAATCCACTCAAAACATACAGGCACACATTTGTCGGGCCGCGCCAGGGATCGGGTGATCGATAGCGCGACTCGCCACAAAACGATAGATAAAAGCCGATAAGTCAGAAGAAATATGACGCGAACAAAATCGGGAGATATACGTAATAAGATAAAAGTCAAACAATGATTCGACCGCGGATTCGCCGCGGCATAATTTATGTGACAACGCGTGATGGACGAGCGGCGACTTTCGGTAAACTATTTACATACGGCGGCGGCCGCGCTGTCGGATTGGATTCTGTTGTGACAGAGGGTGGGGCTTAGTACCGAAAACAAATGTCACTGTTATTTATTAGGTTACACTACTATTAAGCCTAAGACGAGAATTATGGTTCGGGGATGGTGGTAGCGGCGCGATACATGAAAAATACTGTTGAGAAATTTACTCGCTACTGTATTATTAATCAGTCTTTAAAGTATTGCACCTTTGAGCAGAAGTTTTCCTGCAGAATGTTGGAAATATGTGAGTGGCCAACCTATTGTTAGATTTTCTAAGACGTGCAGGAAGGCGTTTGGCTTGGTTTATGGACATTTGCGTTTACAGTTACATTAATAACCTTTGCACATAGATTGTCTTCACCTTATCGTGGCGGGGTTGGGGTGGGCGGGTGCTCAGTAGCCGGTGGTTGTCCCCACACCAGCGAAGCCAAGAGAAACTCAGCGAGGAGTCAGCGTTTGGCGTGGCGTTGCCCGCCACTGCTATGGTGAGGAGACGACTGAGAAAGAGGTGTACGGGTGTGTCGTCGGCCCTGCGTCCTGTCCTGTTTTTTAATCGGGACATGGTGGGTCTGCGGTTGAGTAACGAATTACTTTGACGCTCCCGCTACCTCGGGGCTGAACAGTGGGCACATGAACCCCTCCACCCGAGCATTACGGGACACCTGGCGTTGTGAGTGGTCTGCGCAAGGAGCTCCGGGTGTAGGACTAGAGGAAGTCCGTCACCCAAATGGAGAAAGGTGCCGGCGTGTAGGTGTTCCACTAGTATTGGTTGGAGCCTATGTGCTCGGAAGCGAGCACATATCGTGGATATGTGCGTAAGCATTCCCGTGTCCCACCACCACCACTGTTGGAGGACGAGTCGGAACACCGCGGGGTCTTAGTGAGCACTACCCCTCGTCTGTTCCCCTCGACGACGGGTGCCCACAATGGGTCTCCTCGCGTAAAAAAGGGGCTTTAGTTAGTGGCTAGACTTAAAGGCACCGCTTAATTTAATCTTACCATAGCTATCTATTAGATAAAAACTGGCCTAGGACCACGCGCAATGTAGGTTTTCATTTTTCAAGTTTTAGCTAAAAAAAAAAAATCTGCGTTGAAAGTTGACAGGTTTTTAGTGCGTGGCCTATAGTTTCATCTTGCCAGTGGTTCAAAATCTTTCTTAGTATCTAGTAAACAATAAATAATAAAGCCTAAGTGAGCACGGGGTCGGATGCAGGAAGCTTCCCACGATGATCGCTTTAATTGAATCAAGAGCTTGCGGTCTCCGCGGCTCGCTCGTCAATTCCCTTGGCACGTCTACTTAGATTGCTTCTTGGTGGCTATGGAAAACTGTTTTCATGTTTCATGGGACGTTGCAGTAAAGTTGAAATGAATTTGTTCTTTACTAAGACATAAGAGAAATATTAGTAATTTTTTATTTATTTATTTAAACTTTAATGCACCTAGTACATAAGGCGGACTTAATGCCATAGGGCATTCTCTACCAGTCAACCTTGAGGTAGTGGGATACTGATAGTAGGGGTGCAATAATAAAAACTTTATGGACAGTAGAAATAGGTATTGTTTAGAAACAAAAACATTATAAATTGTATTTAACAATCAATAAAAAGATAAAAATATATTAGATATAATTATTATATTTACGTATCATAAGTAATATATACATAACTAATACTGTATATAGATAATATATACAATAATATATTATAAATATATATGCATAGGACGACAGAAAGTTAAAACTAAGGCATCGATTCCAGGAAGTGACTATAGAGCTTTCGTTTGAATGAAAACTTAGAGGGAGACTTACGAATGTCAAGGGGCAGCGTGTTCCAGAGCTTAATCGCAGATATTACCAAAGATTTCGACAAAAAAACAGAATGGTGGGAAGGTATAGCAAGCGTCAAATTTTTATACACTCAATTAATACTGCCGGTTGCCTAACTAACATTTTTAGCAATCGATGTCGCTACTGTTCTTCCCTCTTATCAGCAAAACTAATTAGTCTAAAATGTTTTCAAAAAATACGACTAATCGTTTTTTAACTGAATATTACAGGAAAACCAGAAATAGATTCTATGGTATTTAGGGAAACAAAAGAAATCTCTCAATGGTATGGGACCCTGTGAACGCAAGACCGACTTGCACTTAACCACTTTTTTTTCGCAATCATTTATTAGTATCATTATTAACAAAAGTGCAATAACGCAAGATGGGCAGCAGCGTCCTGTGATAAAACTAAACCAAGCTTGGTACGCCAATCAGCATGCCAAGCGTGGCGATTATGGTATACCCCTTTATGGGGAGGCTTTGGCATAGCAGTGGACGTCTTTCGGCTGAAATGATGATTAGTGAAACGGTCGTATATTTTACTATATAGGTAGGTATACTGATTATTTAAATATAATCATACTGTCGATTACGTACGAGCGTTCATTTTCTATTTTTAAACGACTGCGGAGAAACCCAACGGAGGGTTATGATACTTATGACTGCCGCAGTTTATTATGTCCAGAGCACTAAATGGGAGTGCTTAAAAAATTAAGATCTTATAAGATCTTACATAACTCAGTAAGACCTTAACGGAGCATCTTTGTATAGAGTCAAGTGGACCAAATTGGTATTTTGGGGCTCTCGCTCACAGATGCGAGCAGTATTCCAGGTGGGGCCGCACTTATGCCTTATAAAGCTGTCGTATTCATCAGCCTCGATATAAAATACTGTCTCGTTTAGTCAAGTGTCCTCAGCTTATTGAATGAACTTGATCTTACATTCAATATGACTCCCGAATTGCACTTCGTTCTAAGTGTTTGTCAACGCTCGTCAAGACTCCGACAATCGATGAGTGGGGCCCCTGGAACGCGCAGACTTGTACCTTTGAGGGGTTACGGCCTCGAGCGGTCTGCGCTCATTACATCAACCGCATCATTGACCGCAAGTCGTCAACGCGCGGTCGGTGCGCGGTCCACGTGCGGTCTGTGAACGAACGCCATAAAACGAGGCGGTGCTGGTCGGTGCCGGGTGGCTGTAGTGAGGTATGACCTTAAACTGCACTAAATTAAGTCGATTCCACACACATGTAAACGAAAAAAAATAGAGCCTATTACAGGACAAAAATGATAAACGAAAATTTTGTTAAAACCAAAATTCAAACATTGGATGTAGGTGCAGCATATCTTCATTACTAATGAACATGGCTGGTGGCATAAACCCACGGCGTTTGTTTTATCGAATATCGATGTCAAAGAGAAGAAATAACATTGGAAAGACGGGTGGTAGGTGAAAACGTTAGGCGAGCGACAATCCCCGCGGAGACAGCGTCGAGGCAACTTCGCTTTTTATCTACGCGCTGTACCACGCCGCGCTCGCTCGACCGTGTAATTGGATGAGAACGATGCCATCCCAATAGCGCGCCCTTATCTGTTCGCGGCAAATCCACCCCCGTCGCCCCCGACCCCCCGCAACCCCCACGCACCCCGCCGACGCCGCGCCAATAAGTTTTTAGTGAGTAATTCAAGATAACCCCTTGATGTTGTTCATTTTCACACTTCCTTTCGCGAGAACAGCTCTTTATTGCGTAATATGTAACTGTCTCTTCGCCGACGGGTGTCCCGGGGGCGAGACAACTTCGCCCCTTTTATGATGTTTATGCGATCGCCTCCGACCCTTCCTATCTGGATAATGATAATTGCTTTTTCCGAATTATTGTTTGATGTTGTCGCTAGATGCCATTTCCGCAGGATTTCTCAATGAGCTCTAGAATGATTGGAGTCATTATCAACTCATTCATTAAAAACGAGATAGTGTTTAAGCCATTCAACAGGCTGTTTATTTCATATGTATGTTAAAATGTTTTAATATTTAATGAATGTAACCGGTAAAATATACCCGGTATGTAAATGAACGGTTTATGTTAATTGCTTGATAAGCAATTTTAATCTTAAAAAAACACATTTATTTTTTTACGAATAAAGCCTTATTCATAAGTCCGTTATTATACATTAAAATTATTGATAATGGTCTGGAAAAACATGAGTGTTTAAACTATTATTTATGTCTGTATATTTTATAGTTACATATATACTGTAAGTATTTATAACATACTTTATCAAAACGGCCGCAATGATTTCGATGATATTTGTAAAAATCAGAGATTTACAGTTGCGAAAAATCAATTAAGATACCTATGTAAGGTTTCTTATTCTGCGTATTTTGATACAAAATTAAGCCTGATCAGCTCTTCGTGTTTATTCAGTTTATTCATTTATTTCATATAATTACACTCCTGGAGAGCATTATAATTTTTTCTTCATTCCTTCTGTATACGGTCGAGATAGCAACGTTCTCAAGACAGAATTTTAAGAAAGTTGGTTTTAAAATTTGTTTGAAATAAACTACCAGTAAAAGTCGTAAATATTTATATTTCAGTTCATTTAGTTATTTCAAAATCGTCAATACAATTTAATATGAGTTTCTTATTGTGTCTACCAATATTTTGTTTTATTTTGATAAGACCGCAAAAAAACGGAATCAACGCAACAGAAAATATAGACTGTTGTGATGCAGTACCTACATCATTGATTAACATTAGGTGTTTGAATTCAGCAGTCATATTACAAATGCATAGTAGGTCCTATCTATGACTATGTAACTAGTTACAAAACAATTTTATATTCTACCCGAAAATTTATGTAAAATCAAGCCAAACAGCAAAGTACATTTGCAAACAGATTAAAAAAAGAACAGACACAACGTGTGCAGGATACCCTCTGGCAGAGGTCCTCTATTTTTAGCGTAGTAAACATGGAGTGCAGAAGAAAGAGAGCACCATTTAGTATGGAGAAAATTGGAAAAATATCCAGCACACTTCTTACAGGACCCTGGCAGTATTTGTACAGAAAAATTAAAAAAAGGTACATGGTAAAACAGGTTTTACTTATTAACTAATGAAACTAAGAAACATTTTCTAGTATTTAAATTATTTTTAACTCTCTGGAGTAAAAAGTTTCGAATTTGTATGGAGTGCTTATATTGTTGTTAGGAAAGACCATTTTTATTCCGGTGATTTTAAAATATTTAAAATAGATACCAACATTTGTTCTTTAGGTTCCCTATATTATGGGTAATTTATAACGAATTACCTATAGTTTTAAAAATTATAACAATCATAACCGGCAATATTTGATGGATAGTAGATAGAAATGAATATTATTTAATGTAAATAACGATTCGCCTAATCAATTACCTTAAACAATTAAAGTTGTGAAGTCGAATGGCAGAGAAATATTGTATTTTCAAGTTTCTCGCTATAAGTGAACTATGTAAAGTTCTTGTTGAGAAAATAAATGTCTTAAACCCTTAAACCCTTAGATAATATTTCTAAGCTATTTTACCGTGAACTGTTTTTTTATTTTTTTCTGTACAAAGTAATAGGTATATTATTGTGGAACTTGCCATGATTCTTTCACCCGTAATTTAAGTAGATGATATTTCTATACCCATTTGAATGGCTCTTTTAGGCTTTCAAATATATTCCAGTGAAGGTGTATGAACTTACAGTTAAGGTCGTAGTGAAAATTGCTGCGTAGAAAAAATGTTAGTATTAAATGTATTATACAAAAGTCCCATTTGTATTAGATTGAAGAATTTTGACTAAAAGAGCAACAGTCTGAGTTTGTTGGGCAGCGGAGTTCTTCTCAGTAGTGCCTGCACTTGGAACTGTTAAGTGAATGACTATGTTGATGACGAATTGATTTTTCTTTTTCTTCTATGAAGGAATTGAAAGATTTGATGTACCAACGAACCGATTTAGGTTAAATTTTAATTTAATTTTTATGTTTTAATTTGATATTAATACCTATTGAATAATAATACTTATTATTAGTCATTCGCTATAGGTAGCTTGTAAGCTGACAAAGCAAAAGTGTCCTTATAGACCAATTTAAAATAAAATATTTTAGTTTGAGTTCCCGTGTCACAGTGTTCATATTTGTAACCAAAGTCCTTCGAAACGTATTTACTGATTTTAAGGATTTTTTTTGGGTACATTCGGTAGGTTTGAGAACAGGTCGTAAACTACTTTTTATACCGGAAAGGCATTATGGTGATACGAATTTCGCAGGGTAAGTTATGTAAAAATTGCTGTAACATAATTTGAAGAGTGATTTATTTTGACGAGAAATTCCACTGACACATCTAAAAACGTATTATAGAGTATTCATCGATTTTTTTATAGTGTAGTGAGCCTCCTTTACTAGTACCTCCACAGTAGTAAAGCGGCAGGCTGCGAATTGTCGTCGTATTAGTCCGTATCAGATGGGCGCTGGCCACTCCGCCCGGGCTCGCCTCCCTAGCCTCCACGGCAGCTACCGGATCGTTTTGCATTCGTTTCATAAGCTCTTTGATATTCTGTCCTCTTCGACCAATACTTAAAATGACCTAGTTTTGAATCATATTATTACAAGTAGTTTGTTGTTTGTTTGTTGTCGTTGTTTGTAGTACCTAGTTTGATAATAATTATTAAACTTTCACATAATATAATACAATTGAAAAATTTAAGTACATTCTCAATTATAATGTGACTTTGAACTAGTCAACGTAATAAGTAATAATTCGGTAATATTAAAAAAACATAATGGAATCCGATGACAGAGGGCTTATATTTATGAATTTTGACAATGTGTTGATCATCAATAACTGCCTTCAATTCACTGATTCTATCGGTCAGCGTAGTGCAATATTCTGTCAGAATTATCCAAATTCTTGGTTAGTGGCCATTAATTATAAAAGAAGAAGAATAACATTTAGTTTCCGTCAATCATTTGAGAGAGAAAGTTAGACTGAGGCTCTTTAGTTGGTCAAAATTGTGCCAATTATTATAGCTTATCAGAAGTAAAACTGCAAAACAATTTGCAAGAAACACATTCATGAGGATGAGGAGGTGCGGGAGCAGGAGCCACGTCTCACGTCGCCAACTCTCATTTAGTGATCCGACGAAAACGTATTTTTTATTGTGTTCATCATTTTGAGTGAAATTGCGAGAGCATTAAGTTGAGTGTAGGGTGGGACGAGTGGGTCTATTACCGGCCGCCTTGTGATCAGCCCGCCGCCCCGGTGCCTTCTCAACCACCGACACACGTATTAACGTCAAATTAATTTGTTCACTCGCCTTTCCAATTACCTGCGTTATTGATATGTGCTAAAATAAAAAAGGAATTGAAAATTATTTTTAATAGTATATTTTTTGTCTAACACCTAGTGTGTATTGTAATCGTATACGAGTTTGTGAGTTTTAGCTATTTTTTAACTTAGTATTATTTATCCTATTATTTATTTATCAATAATCGCTTCCCTTCTTATGTCATAATCAATTGTCTTCAAAAAAATCGTCACTGAAGTACGCATATAATTGACAATAAATATATTATTATATTATAATAATCCTCTATAACAGTTATTAAAGCCGATGACTTTATTCTGCACATTATTATTTATTTCATTATATAGCGACATCGAGAGAAAAGCATGGTCTTTTATATTGATATTTTTATCCATGGACTCAGAGGTCGCAATTTTTTTAAAATTCTTGTGCAATTTTTTGCTAATTCTTTTATATGATATATATTTTTAAATGGTAATTATGATTACATGCAATATATTTCTGTATCAATTTCTGTTTACTGAGTTTTTAATTAGTCACATACTTACTTAGTAAAATCAATGTATGGTTTAACCGGTTCTGGCTGGCCTAGTAAAAAAGCTTAGTTATCTTTTCTTAATTTTGTCAAATTTAGAAACGGCCATTTAGTCTCAATTTTATGCATTTCAACAAGAACAGAGAGTTTGTGGCGGGAACCTTGAAGAAGGCGTGTGGTGCTCTTAGTTTATTTCATTACCTCGGTGCGATTTTGAGTTATCTATACTTATAATAAAACTGTAGAAGTGTAAATTCTGTACATTAAAAATATTAAAAAAATAAATACCAGGGGTTGTTGCTAGATCGATACTGAACACAAATATGTAATTAGATTTTTTTTTGTCTGTCTGTCTGCCTGTCTGTCTGTTTGTTCAAGCATCACAGAAAAACTACCAGTCCGATTACAATGAAACTTGGCATGATTATACTTTAACTTTGGCGCACAACACTGGGTACTACTACTACTATCCCGGAAAAATGTCTGTTTGTCTGTGTGTTTGTGCACGCTAATATCAGAAACTTATTCAATTTGCGGTTTACACTAATACATTGTGGTAAGTTTCACTTAACATTTAGTGTTTGTTTTATGTGAATCGGTTCAGAAATAAAAAAGATATGTCAATTTAAAGAATCATATCGAATATTTTTAAGCTATTCTGTATCTTTTGGGGGGTTTCGTACCTAAAAGGTAAAAACGGACCCTACGGATTACTAATCCTCCGCTGTCTGTCTGTCTGTCCGTCCATCCATCTGCATGTCACCAGCCTGTATCTCATAAATAGTGATAGCTAGAAAGCTAACATTTTCACAAATTATGTATTTCTGATACCGCTATAAAGACAAAATTAATTACTAAAAATAAGAAAATTTAAATGTTAAGGGGTCCAAGGGGGCATACAATAAACGTGTTTTTTTTTATATTTTTTGCTCTATAATAATGACGGTAGCAAGTAGACGCTTAAAATTTTTACAGAACTTTTAGGTCTTTTTACCTTCCATACTAAATAATTAAATGCAAATAAAAGAAAAAAAAAGAGAAAAATGAAACAATAATTTTCTATTAATATTTACCACTTTTTAAATATTGAATGGAAAAAAAAACAATAAAAAAAATAAACAAAAACATTCTTGGCAGCGGTGGGATTCGAACCCACGCCTCCGAAGTGACTGGTGCCTTAAACCAGCGCCTTAGACCGCTCGGCCACGCTACCCACGAGATCGGACGGCGAAATTATACATGACTTTCTTTAAATTAGTTTAAAATTTGTAATCCGGAGAGTCAGGTTTTTTCGTTACGGAATTTCTGAATAATAACATACGTAATTTTTATGCAATTTTTTCTTCGTGCACAAGCACTTTTTCGCAATCCTAGCAGCCTGTGTGCTTTTATCCTCGATGGTCATACGTGTTATATCGTGTACAGAGAAGCATTACTGTAAAGTAGATTTTTTTAGCTACCCAAAATTTATATCCAAAAGCGCTGCCCAAGGTCCCAAAGTCACGATTCCACGCGAACATAGTTGCAGGTACAGCTAGTATTAAATAAAGTAGGTGGCATTTTGTTTGATATCGGTTTATTACAGTGCCTGTGTATAGTGAAATAGAATAACAGTGCAAAAACACGTCTTTTCAAGTTGTCTCCAAAATTTCATTGTAAATGTTTTCATGTATAATGTCAATAATGTCATAAAGTAGCCATCGCTTTTCTCGAATTACTGACTGTGACTCTGACTGACTGACTGATAATTGACTGACTGACTCTGACTTTTACTGTTTTTATGCTGCTTATTACGAATACGAAATATCGTTTTACTTGACACTGGCAATATGCGTGATAACGATGCCATTATAAACAAAAAAAAACTACTTGCACTTACTTGTCATGCTTGTAAAACTACTGTCATCTGACATTCAGTCGTGATAAATATGTGTTGAATGATTCATTTATTTTTAAATTAATTCTTAAATATCTCCACAGTAACATAAGTTAACACTTCATGCAAACAGCGAGGCTATAGTTAATCGCGCTATCGGCATTTCAGTCCTATAATTTAGCAAATCCTCACACCAAACCCGCGATCCACTTAAATTTGCATAAAATTGCTAATACCACTCGACGTGTCAAATTTGGCATCTATTCCAATTTGGTTGCGAGGCATATTATCGACGTCATTTAAAATCAGGTTCGACGAGCAATTTAGTTCGAATATTATGTTCGGGTAGGCAACGAATTCCTCATACGATGATTGTGGGTTCTCAATGACTTTACTGTAGTTTTTACTTGTTGGGTGGTAATAATTACTCACTAACACTTTATTATAGTCTAAATAATGATTATAAGTGAGAGAGCACGGCCGGTGGCGTGTCCCCGGTCTGTAATCTCACGCCGGCCCACAATCACGCATTTCTCACCCGAGCGCGTTGAAAAAATAATACCTCCCTGAGATTTGTCTATAATTTGGTCGATGCCGCTCGGCCGCAGCGTCCGGAGTCGCGGGGCTTGCGTGCGCGCACTTCTCGCTACCGCTTTGCTATCGCCTATATAATGGCTGAATCATCGCTCTATACTATTTAGATAGTAGCTTTCTAATACAAACTGTAATTTTCGGTAATTTGATACTAAAATCTTCTATTAATGTAATTATGATTTGATGTTAGAATTGAACATTCGATTCTGGTGGAACTGTTTCGATGTAAAGGTAGAGTTAAGAATTCTATTTTTTATTTGTCTGCTATCAAACCGATATGTTGAAGTTTGTTGCTGACTCTCTTGTGCTATACCTACGGCAATATAATGATAATAACATCATTTCTGACTGTGGTCTGGGAACACGAAGAATTTTTTTTTAGTAAGGTGACAAACAAGCATGCAGCTCACAGTGATGGGTGCAGCCTATATACATCCACATAGAAACGTTGCCACCCCTGAGACTTAAGGTGTCATGTCTCTGTGATAGTAATTACAGGGCCATACCTACATACATCTAAACGGAACACTATAGCGCCGAACACTACCAATCAGCGGCAGATAGGTTAGGTAATGCGGTGGTTTCCACCGAGGGTTTCCGCCTTGTCGTGGCGGGGGGACTCAGTACCCAGTACCCGGCGAAGCCAAGAGAAACCCAGAGAGGGAGCGGCGTTTGACGTGGCTCTGCCCGCCACTTGCTGCTCTAGAGGGGAGGCGGCTGAGAAAGAGGTGTATGGGTATGTCGTTGGCCCTGCACCCTATCCCTAGCCGCTGAGAGGAGCAGCCACCGGTGGGGTCGCGGACGTGTGCGATAGCGTTCCAGTGACCCCACCACTGATGGCGGACGAGTCGGAAAACCCAATTTTTTGTGGGTAGACGGATGCCCTTCCCGGAGTCCCACATAACTCACCCCTCCCCCCAAGGGTGGGAATGCGTATCGCATTTTCCCCTGGTAAAAAAAAAATAATGCGGTGGTGCCTACGCCCTCGAGCTCCTACACTTGTAACTCTACCACCAGTGTCTTGAATCGCCATTGCTTCGCTCCTTATTGAAATTTTACCACAAATAAAAAAATACATTTTATCATACTGCAACGTCCAATAATACATTGTCCGGTTTGTTATTCAACGTGGAGCGAATGTAACAAAAAATCCATAGCATTGAAAATTAGGCGAAAAATTCATAATCGGGTGATGTTTTGACATTTGAGTGACAGTTTGCTTTCAATAATGAATTATGCGTAACCGTCAATGAATAGAGAGTGTCATCTTTGCCGCAGTTCCCCTGCGCTTTTGTGTCCGCATGAGTATGAATGCCAATAATAAATACGAATAATAGTATTATGATGAACGACATGTTATAGGGGTTTTTTATATTACTCAAATATTTTTGCCAAAAATTGTCAATGGTCATTTCATTATTAAACATTTTGGGAACAGAATGTGAAAAAATGTGTTTTAGTTTTTACGGCTTAACTAATGATAAGGAAAAATAAAGATCGATTGCACTACCAAGACAAAAACATTTTGTTACGGGAAAACATCCACTACAATTTTACAGAGGCAGGTATATGAATACTGATGCATCACTCGCGGAAAGTAGAATGTAAATTATAACATTATTTTCAAAAGCATTGCGTACCTAAGTAACTAGTACGTAAATAATATATGGATATTATGTTATTATATATATATGTTATTATATTATTATTGTAATGGTACAAGGGGTCCCACTACCTACCTACAATAATATGATGGCCTTTGTATTTACATATTATGGGCAAACGTGTAAATTGTTACCGACGGATTACCGTGTGATATATTAGCTCTTGCAATTCACGAATGTAGCTGAGCTGGCGCTTGGTTCAAGTCATAGAGTAACACGGGCCCCCGGCCACCGCGGCGGACCGGAGGTGAGTAGCCATAGCGCTTATTACCGATGCAAAACAGTCTGTCATTTTTTGCGGGGGGAACTACGTGTGATACACACACACACTACAAAAATCGTCTATTACTACGAAACTCACACCTTGACTTTAACAAAATACATAAACAATTAATACAAAATACAAAAACGACAGGCGTAGGACCATTTGGGCTTGTACTTTGCCAGAGGGGCAAGCCTGCATATGGCTACTCCCCTCCGGTCCGCCACGGGCGGTGGCTATGTTGCTCTATGGTTCAAGTATTATACATATTCTCTGCTTGGTTGTAGTTTGAATTGACTAAAGTAGTGCATCAGTGTGCGTGCCTACGGAGAGGCTAATCGTGCGCCTACTGGGCCTACTTTTGCTTGCGCACACACACTTACGCGTGTACAGACACAGTTTTACCACTACCAAGAACGAAGTGAGCTCGTGAATTAAATATTGCAACGACTACAGCCGCTTACACCCAATATTTAGAAATTATAGAGTTCCCAACCCAATATTTACATACCAAGTCATTACTAGTCGTATTGATGAATTGCTAGATTTTTTTAAGAATTTTGTAATGAGAATGTTCCTTTAGAAAGAATATACCAACCAATACCAAAGAGTTACTAAAATCACACCAACACTGAAGTCAAAAAGAGCGTCTAATCATGATAAGTCGTGAACTACTCTCCAATCAAATCACTTTATGTGTCACTCGCGGGAAGGTAGAATGTGAATAATAGCAATATTTTCAAAAGCAGAACGTATATCAGATAGTGGTGGTCCTGCGCCTTTGTGTTGATGTCGGGTAAGCGCGTCACTTACTGACGGATTACCGCGCTGTTAGCCGCTTACACACAATATACACCCTTTGTACTGTACCTTTTGTAAATACCGACTACATTTTTTTTATCTTGTCAACAAAAATATGCTTGGTGTCTTCGTATATTCGAATCGCGGATCAATGAGTATTTGACATTTTGTTGCAATCAATTTTGTCCGAATTGTTTGTGTATGATTGGTAAATTTTAGTTCGTTGTCGTGTTGGTCGGTGCTCATTGAGTTCTAAAGTTATCTACATATTATTATTATGAACCCTGCCTCCAATATGCAGTTCTACTCAAACTCAAATTGCTATCAATGCTAATCGATCAGATTTACTGACGTTGCAACTATTAGCGGCCGAAAGCGGCCGCTAAGTATTGACACTAAAAAGAAGTAGTCTGAAAATACATAGGTACCTACAGTTAAAAAAGCGTAGCGAGAGGTTTTCCGAATAGGTTGTTCCTAATTGTACTGAATTTCTGGAAATTAATTTCTAGTATATTAGAAGATTCAGGGTGCAAGGAGCTAGGAGCCCCCTAATCTGACATCGTATCACAATTTTCTTTCTTTCTACTTACAATACATATCAGACCCAATGTCATATACCAGGAGGTCTGATACCTGATACCTACCAGCAGCACTGATACTTAGCGGCCGCTTTCGGCCGCTAAGTATTGACACTAAAAAGAAGTAGTCTGAAAATACATAGGTACCTACAGTTAAAAAAGCGTAGCGAAAGGTTTTCCGAATAGGTTGTTCCTAATTGTACTGAATTTCTGGAAATTAATTTCTAGTATATTAGAAGATTCAGGGTGCAATGCACTCCGTATTGCATTGTCATGCATATTTTTTGAGTTTTTACGTAAACTCCACTCACCATCAATATGAACTGCAAGGAAACGTTTTTGTGAATGTAGATTTTGTAGATAAAAGAGTTGGTTACAGACGTCAATAAATAGGGTTGTCACGTGTTTGTAAAATGTAACAAACACTTTTGTTATTTAGAAATATTTGCCTTTTGGTGGCTCTGCGTTGATCGAAGAACTGTAAAATATGAGCTATATGTGTCTGCAAAAAATATTTTCTTTCTTTCTACTTACAATACATATCAGACCCAATGTCATATACCAGGAGGTCTGATACCTGATACCTACCAGCAGCACTGATCGTTATTATTACTAATCGTTTGAACAACAGAATAAATACTGATATTTATCAAATGAAATGCACATTTGTAACAATCATTTGTCGATAAATAACAATCCAGTTAGTCATCACAAGCAGCGGCGCGCGGCTACTCAACGATAGCGTATTTTCACGGTCAACGGATCACAGATACAAAAACAATAATTGATAAAGAATCAAGAAGGCTAACGGAGTGACGTAGCTCGCAAGTCATCCAGGCATCTTGGCCATCACAAATTACAAACAAAAGGAGCTAGGAGCCCCCTAATCTGACATCGTATCACGATCATCGGTTGATCATGATTTACGGATACACCGAATGGTGATAGGTGATCTTTTACAATTTTGATTGTCGGTTCTCGCATACCAAATCATAAAAAATATTGGAGTGTTTAAGCCTACTTTATAACATTTTACGCAATGTAACTGCTATGTATAGTTTCATAATGAAGTATGATTGATGAGCGGTGTGCAAACCATTGTTTAGCGCTCCATTTTTGTGCGCAGATTGTTAGAAAAATTGCGTAACTTACCTATCAAAAATTTAGCATGAAGATACTTTTGTTATTGCGATAAATATGGCTTGCATGATCGTCTGCTTATATACCAAAGTTTCATTTTCGGCGACAAAGACAGAACTCAAGTCAAAATCTGTCTGTGTGCGAAATTGCAAACAAATCCATATTCTTTTTTATGTGAATGTTGGACAAATAAATAAAGATAAAATATAAAAATATTCTCATTATTATAAAATAGGATTTGGGCTACAGTAAAAAAACACTTATTAAAGTAATAGATCACAATCCGATAAACAAGTGCCGACCATTACAAAGAGTCCCCGTCAGCTTCCCTGTCCGATTAGCATCATGCATCACCCATTTGTAAGGGTCACTCACTGACGGGACTCACAAAATCAGTTTCGTTATGCCGTGTCAAGGAAACTTGCTGACACGAAGAAATGCCGGTGGATTAGACTGACTCATACGCTACAAATAATCCAAACCAACAATGTAAGCGCAAGCTCGCGTGTCTTTAGAATCAATCAACATGATAGTCGGCACTCAACGATATCAATATTCCATTACCCTCCAATATCAGTAGATAGTTTAATTGATTATAAAAACAATGCTACCTCAGCACCTACTACGCGGCCATAAGAGCGTTCGCTTCCTGACTTCTTGAATATATTAATCTAAATTAAAAGCAGCGATGGTTACCAAACGCCGCGCATTAACCGGCCGACCCTAGAGACTCCATTACAGGCAATAAAATGCCTATTATTATCGAGGGCCGAAAAGTCGATGCACGCGATGCAATTACTTGATTGGCGGTGTTCTGGCGCTGGCTGAGCCGTGATTGATGGTGAACATAATTAGAAAACACTTCAGCATGTGTCTTCATCGGCGCAATCTTAATTGTGGCCAGCACTTACCTCGCTGACTCAAACAGCACGTGCCGGAGGTATTCGGATGCAGATGAACAAACACAATCGTTATTGATATTGGATAATATTTGAAATATATCGATTTGTCTTTATTAAATTGCCTTGTAGTAACGAAGTAACTTATTTTTTTTTCTGTAATAAAAGTGGCAAACAAGCATGCAGTTCACATTGATGTTAAGTGATGACTGCAACCTATAGACACCTACACAATGACCAGAATGACCTGAGGCCTAAGGTGTTATGCCTCTGTGCCGGAAAATACAGCGCCGCAAATTCAGTGAAATCAGCCCATCTGTAGACTAGATAGGTTTGTTTCATAAATGGGGAGGTGTAAAATTTTCAATACCACTGATGCATAGATACTTGATGAAATCATCACTGGTTTCAGAAATTTCTGTAAAGGTTACTCATAGTCATAACTATCCGCTATTAGTGTTTTTAATTAACCGACATTTCAAAGGTTATCAAGCGACATGTGATAGGTACCTACGTACATTAATAATAAAAATAATAATTATTGTTTTAGGAATTAAATGGGACGTTTACAATTGAATTAACATTCATTTGAACAGAACCTTCCGGACGGAAGTCCGGGACTTGACCGGACGTGATTAAATTATAGATTTTCTTGTGATCACAAATGGTGTGTAGGTATTTTGGTGGGGGTGCATACGTGATATCGAATGTCGATATAATATTGGTGTATTCAGTGCAAATTTAAATGTTATTTTATAATTTACAGTATTAAAAAAAAACTAATTTTCTACTGGTGGTAGAGCTCCAGTGACGGAGCTCGTGGGAGTAGGCACCACCGCATTACCTTATATACTTGCCGCTAAATGGTAGTGTTCAGCACTATCGTGTTCCGGTCAGTTGGTAATGTACGGCCCTGTAATTTCCTGCACAGAGGCATAACACCTTTGGCCTCAGGAGTGGTAACGCATCTGCATTTTGACCTTTGTCTTTGTGTGGGTGTCTATATGCTGCAGACATCACTTAACGTTAATGTGAACTGCAAGGTTGTTTACCACTTCAATTACTTAAAAAAATATATAATCGCCAATTTGATCAACCAAACCAAACCAAACCATACCTGCACATTTTTTGTTGGACCCGCGAATTTGAAGCCACGATCCCGCGACACAGCGAGTTGGCTGAACCAGTCGGCTCGGCACCTTCACAGCGTACTGCTACATTAAATTTAACGCCGAATTTAATAGGTGTAGCACTTGAAATACTTGGTACGCTGCTTTGCAAATGATACAAACCATCAGGCAGAGAACAAGCGTGCGATAGTACCCGACACCTTGCAGATTTATGAGCGCAGCGCAGATATCACAGCTATTTCCGGACAATATTGATATTTTCAGCTCGCTACGAGGCTATCAACCGACGCGTTAAAGTACCCCACAAAGTGAAATAACTGAAACGAATAACAATTCGTCTTTTTAATGGTTTGACCATGTTTGTGGAATTGGAGATCGGAACTTGCGTTGTGCATCCAATATCTGTTACGTTGTGTATGTATGTAAACAGTTTAATTGTTTAATGAATGCTAGGAAGTAATCTTTATTTTAAAAATAATGGGAGAATTTCCTCAAATAGGGGAAGTATTTTCTTTTTTTTTTTGCTTATCGGCCCCGGGTGCCTCCCATGTTAGCTACGTCATTGATATACGAGCTCATCTCGAGGCGGCACTAGTTAGTCTACTTCACCGGGTAATGTAACTTCCTCATTCAAATAGGTTCTATTTGAGAGATTTTAAGATATAATTCATAATCATAAAGTTGGTATCAGTGATTCAACAAATTTATAGGCACTCAAGATTTAATTTTGGCTGAAGTGTAGCTATACCTAATTATTTTGAACTGTTCTTGTAAGAATTATTTAAAACTAGCTGTGCCCGCGACTTCGTCCACATGAGAAAAAAATATGATTGTTCTGTATCTACCCGGACGAAGTCGTAGGCGCAGCTAGTATAAAAGTAGCCTAAGTAACTCCTTATTACATCAGCTATTTGCCAGTGAAAGTCCCGTCAAAATCGGAGACACTCAAATTCAATTTATTTGTAAGTAGGTATGCATGTATGGTTGTATGGAGATAAAAGTAGCCTAAGTTACTCCTTATTACATCAGCTACCTACCCGTGGAAGTCGGATATAGTCCAATTCTACTTATTTGTATGTAGGTATATATGTATGTATGGATGTATGGATATAAAAGTAGCCTAAGTTACTCCTTATTACATCAGCTACCTAGTCTAGCAACCCGTGGAAGTCCCGTCAAAGTCGGATACACTCTAATTCTACTTATTTGTCTGTAGGTATGTATGTATGTATGGAGATAAAACGTATGTAGTACGTATCTATGTGTGTATGTATAGATGTATAGATTTATGATGGAAGGTAATATATTATACAACATAAGACCTAAAAATTCTGTGAAAATTTAAAGCGTCTACTTGCTACGTGCTACCGTTATTTTTATCGAGCAAAAAATATACGAAAAAAATACACGTTTATTGTATGCCCCCTTGGATCCCTTAACATTTTCATTTTCTTATTTTTAGTAATTAATTTTGTCTTTATAGCGGTATCAGAAATACCTAATTTGTGAAAATGTTAGCTTTCTAGCTATCACTATTTATGAGATACCTACAGGCTGGTGACAGACAGACGGACGAACGGACAGACAGACAGACAGCGGAGGATTAGTAAGTAATCCGTAGGGTCCGTTCTTATCTTTTAGGTACGAAACCCCCAAAAGGATAGAACTAAGTTACAGCATAGCTTAAAAATATTCGATATGATTTTTTAAATTAACATTACTTTTTTATTTCTTCACCGATTCACATGAAACAAACACTAAAAGTTAAGTGAAACTTACCACAATATATTAGTGAAAATCGCAAATCGAATAAGCCGTTTCTGATATTAGCGTGCGCAAACACACAGACAAACAGACATTTTTCCGGGATAAAAAGTACCCAGTGTTGTGCGCCAAAGGTTAAAGTATAATCGTACCAAGTTTCATTGTAATCGGACCAGTAGTTTTTATGTGATGCTTGAACAAACAGACAGACAGACAGACAGACAAAAATTTTTCTAATCACATATTTGGGTTCGGTATCTATCTAGTAACATCCCCTGGTATTTATTTTTTCAATATTTTTAATGTACAGAATTTACACTTCTACAGTTTTATTATAAGTATAGAGTATAGATCAGATAGGTGGTTTTATACGTTTACATTTTGTTAGAAAAGAAGAAAAGCTTCATGAAAGCACGAAACAAACCTTTTAAATTTTGTCTCGGCAGTATTTATCAAGTTAACCCTATCGGAATTCCAATAATATGAATTGGTTAATATGCTCGTAAATATGTTCAGGACTGAATTCAGCGAACTTCCGACAATAAACTACAGTAAACGCTTCTTTAATGCGCGTTATGGATTTTCTTGTAATACTGGCAATTGCATCTGGTGCACTTACAGAGATTTTCTTAGAGTTGTCGCGTAAGGAAATCCGGGCCCTGGGCGTCCGCAAGATGCCGCTGCCGGTCCGTAAGTAACCAACCTATTAATAAAGGGATCAGCTCTAATGCGACCAATTAAAACGGAGACTCTCATCTTAAGACACTCACAGTTTTTGGGCTCGTTCCAGCCGGATTAGGATTACTTTGGCGACTCTACTAAGTGTTTTAAAGTGAATTTGTATTTTATTTTTGCTGAACGCGTGAGACGATGCTAAGCATGCCGCTTCAGTGTGTTTTAATTAGTATTATATGTGCCGTGGTACCTAGTTACGAAGCTTGGTAAATGTAAGCTACATTTACGGTGTCGGTAGGTACATTTTTTTCATATGGATCAAGGTGATACCTTTAGTGAAAGTTGATTCATTTGCATTTAGTTCCTCTATCACGTACCTTGAGATGGTTGAATGGATTTGTATGAATTTTTGAATAAAAATGGATTAAGATAATTTTAATCCCGGTCAATAACCAAGCTGCGGGCAGAAGTCTGTTCACTTAAACATAGTTTATTTCATACAAAATGTGTTCTATACGACCTAAGCTTTTATGTTTTCGGCATACGCAATTAAAGCTAATAACGTACGTTTTTGGCATCTTTATATATTTTGGGCGCGCTTAATTTTCGGCGCATTTTATCTTATTTTGATGAAAATTTTATGTAAATTTCAACAATTCAATTATCGCTAACACTCATCGCTCATAATTTTAGCTCTAGGCGAGTATTACGTATGTACCGTGACCGCGTTGACAGGGCAGGTAAAAGCTCGGGCGGCGCCTTTGTCGGCGGCTCTCTTTGATCGGTGCGCGAGCGCAGGCGCGGGCGCCAGTAGCAATGGTTTCGAGTGCCAGTTTACGACCACCGACGCGTTTTATTACTCGTCTTCCAGCCTCAATCAATAAGCGTGAATGGCCATTATAGCCAGGCTACATTTTTGAGCAAAATTCATCAGTGAATTTTGATATCTTGCATTTTGATAAACTTTGAAAGCTATGAGCCATTTCGGTTAGCAAATTTTGAGTATATTTTTTTTTATTAAATGGAAGTGGCAAATAAGCATGCAGTTCACATTGACGTTCAGTGATGACTGCAGCCTATAGACACCATTTTTTTTACGAGTTGGAAATGCCATTGCGTTCAACCGACTCTTTGGGGGAACAGTCGGGATACGAATGACTTGGACCCTCTAAAACCACCTCGGTGCCGACTTCAGTGCAGAAAGGGGGGATCCGGGTACACTATAGACACTGCTCCGGATCTCGCCTCGCACTTCGCCTCCATCCAAGGCTCGTTCACGGGGGCTTTTTGAGCCCCCCATCGTCACTTGCCACGATGACCTACGGCTACCTCGGTCATTGTCCTCACAGGGCCGCGAGTGCTGAGTGACCAGAGCCCCCACCTATGCGACAGGCATTAGCATTAGTCGCCTATTACGACAGGCAGAGGATACCTCAGTCCTATTCTATAGGCCCGAAACTGCAGGATCCACGGCCGGGGCTACTGACTATTGCCATCACCCCCGCGCCTTCTTTCCCTCCGAACGGGATCATTCCTTTCCCGAACACGCTCGGTGGTCTCTTTCTGGAGCATTATTTCCTCACAGAAAGAGACCAAAGCTTTCCACGCTATGTCATCCGCCAGCATAGACGCTACAATAGCAGGTGGAGATAAATCAGACCCAATTCGTGCCACCAGGACTCTCCATTCCGCCACACAAGCTGTACACTCAGCGAGCGTGAGCCTATAGACACCTATAAAAAGATCAAGGTCGAAATGCAGATGCATTACCACTCCTGAGGCCTAAGGAGTTATGCCTCTGTGCCGGAAATTACAGGATCGTACATTACCACCTGACCCAAACACGATAGTGCTGAACACCATTTAGCGGCAAGTATATTAGGTAATGTGGTGGTGCCTACGCCTGCGAGCTCCGTCACTAGAGCTCTACCATCAGTAAGTAGGTAGTCATTATGTAGGTAAGTCTTAGTTTTTGGGATGAATAAAGTATTGATTCACCATACATTTTTACTCAGTGATTTGAATTGGTTTCAGTCAAATACGATTCATGATTCGAAAAACGCTAATCGGACACAAATTTTAAAAGGAAATGTTAGTTTGCTTGTAGGTATGTGTCTTCATGCCATGTCCCTTGCATGTAGTAGATACCTACCTACAGTAATTTTTGTTCTTAAATATTATGAACATTTAATCCTCTGCTTCATAAATTATAAACTGATTATTGTTTTTCAGAGTGGATCGGCTTGTACGGTAAAGCTCAAGCAAGAAAATATGTGTTTAACGTGGTTAAGGAGGCGTGCCGTTTATTCGCCATGAGCCCGCTACCGCGAATCTTGGCAAAAAAGTTGTTTCATCAACACCAACACCGGACGGGCACGGCAATTAGATTCGATTGCGCAGACAGTTTTATGCAATATACATTAATTACAAATTAATTTCTTAAGATTTTAGTATTTCGTTTTTAAAGTCTATAAACCTGCCTCAACAGTGGTAGCCGGCCACTACTACTGCGCTGGAGTCCTGGGTTCATCGTCGTCGGGGGATATCAGAGATGAAGGTGTTAATTCCTTTACTTATCTCTGCTTCTTTTGGGATTTTCTATTTTCTGGAAGTTGCCCAGTATCTCGGCGTAAACCCTCGGGCACATTACCACAGGCTTGCTACCTGTTACATGGGCCAAAACGTAACCGGTGAATCGTGGGTGTTTGCACATATGCTTGAATGCATGTATTTACCTCTGCCTACCCTTTCGGAGATTACAGGCGTGAAGTTACGTCTAATGTTATAATATGGTACTGACAGAGCTTTCAACTATTTTTGATTATTACGTATGGAAGACGCACGAGGATTTATTGAAGTAAAAATGTTAGGTTAGTAAAGTTAGTTAACCTACCTTGCGTACAAACGGACTTTCTGGGCTATCTATAAGCGCGATACTCAATCGACACATTTATCCACCTGATTGTAGTAAGTTTAATAACCTAACGAGTTCATGATAGCTGTAATTTAAATTAGCTGTTAGTTGATATTTTTCAACAAACGACAGCATCTCGTTTAAAGCGTTCCATGTTATTGTTGAACAGGATCCGTTCCATGATATCGTTACAATTTAAGGTGAGCAGTAATAGGCGAGACTGCTTCAACAGCCGAATTTGCAAAAAACGCGTCGCCAGTTAACTGACGTGGTAGAGTCAGACAAAAAATCACTTACGGCGTTCTTTTTATGATTCAATATAAAATTATTATGAAGCTTCTTCTTATGTAATGATGACAAACAAGTTTACATGTATGTAATGTATGGTGAGTTTATACTGCAACCTACATCTACACAAAAATATAAGCCAAAATAGTTTTATCATTGTGCAGAAATTACGGGGCCGTTTACGATTTTTATAGGTCATGAAATGGCAAACAAGCATACAATTCACATTAATGGTAAGTGATACTGCGTTTATAAACATCTACATAAAATTCTGAGATTTCGAAGTAGATGCGTTGCCACTCCAGAAGTCTAAGCTCCTTGTACTTCTGTACCATTAATTACATACACACAATTGTATAGGTACATTATAACCTGACCGGAATACGATACTGCTGAACACCACCATTTAGCGGCAAGTAGATTAGGTAATGCGATGGTGCCTACGCCCGCGAGCTCGTGCAGCAGTGGTTATCCTTTGGCTAAGGTGACGATAATGACCATTTCTTTAATGAAGGAGTGAGAGCGATGAGGGACAGAGACACAAAGAGAGTATATTAAATTAGGTATGGTCAACATCTTATTTTGTAAACGGTACTTGTAAGAGCTGCGCGGCGTATACAAAGACTAATATCTACAAGCTAACTGCTATAGGTGCTTAAATTGCGATCAAACATAATCGAGACGAGCTGCTCACCGCCTTCACCAATCGATGTTCCAAGCCAAATGATGGCGAACGTGTGAAAGAAATTGAAACTCAGAAGGTAGCTAGTTAAGCTAGTTAACAAATATTAACAAAGAATGGGACGGGAAATTATTCCTTTTCTTTCTTTGATAGATATAGATATATATTACTCTTATATTTTTGACCTCGTGGAGAAACTTGGAAGGGATTTGGAATTTGTTATAAATTTGTAAAGCTATTTTAAAGAAAAAATGGACAGAAAATTATATCTTCAGGCGGGACTTGAGCCCGCGACCGCTGGTATCACTAGTCCAGTCGCTCAACCAATTGAGGTACCGAAATCCACACCCGTCTGTCTAGCTTTGAAGGAAGCTCAGTAGGTAGAGCCACTGAACTAGACTCTCCTTCCACTCTTAATTTTTTTTCGAAAAACCTATATTTGGAAAAATATAATAAGATAAAACATACCTATGAGGTTATTTTTTTGTCTCTAGAGCTTCAATTACATACCGAGTGAACCCAGAATTTCGTACCCATAGATCTGGTTTCTTTTATGGGTGAAGTATTTATATTATTGAATATTGAACATTATCGAATATTGAACTTGACTCTCTTGAATTTCTCTTGTCCTTATTGACATTTCACTGAGATATGGATCAAAATAGCTAAAAATAGAGGTTTAAAAATATTTAATGATTTGCTTTGGTATATATTCATCAAAATCTTTAAGCATCTTACTTCGAAATTAAAATATATGTATGTATGTATCTTCACGCCAGGTCCCTAACGGGGTAGGCAGATAGTGTAGAGCGCCAGATATCCCGGTTCTGACAAACCTCTCGTGCTTCATCATTATCTTCGTCCATGCACGCCGATTCCTAAGACTTTTGATCCCACCATCAGACAGAACTCGACCTATTTGGTCATGGTAGGTCAGTCTTGGTCTTCCTAGGCCTCTGCAACCATCCACATTCGCATTGTATATCTGTTTAGTCATTCGCTCATTCGACATTCTTTCTATATGCCCAACCATCGGAGCATGTCTTTTTTCATTTTTACACCGATACTATCATTCACACAAAGCCTCTTTCTTACATCTTCATTACATTCACAACGCGATCGGTGAGTGATACACCGCAGATCTTGAGCAATGATCTCATCTCGACCGCGTTCAACTTACTTTCATGCTCTTTCCTGCATACCCAGCTCTCGCTTCCATATAAAAGCGTTGGAGTAAGTACAGCATTATGTACGGCTAGTCGAGCCCGTTGGCTGAGATGTTTAGATTCTAGCAGCTTACCCAACGCTCCATTCACGCAATTCCCAGCAAGCACTCTTCTTTCTATGTCAGTGGTGTACCTACTATCCTTGCTAAAAGCACATCCAAGATATACAATTTCATCCACCTGTCCTAACACTGCATCATCTACTACTACCTTTGCATTTGTTCTCTGTTCATCTCTTTCAAATACTAATACTTTAGTTTTATCCACATTCAATTGTAAGCCTTTCTCCATACAATCCACTTTCATGACTGTGACTAGTGCTTGTAGCCCAGATGGTGTACAGCTAACAATTACTGCATCATCTGCGTAAAGCAGACAGTTCACCACTAAGTCACCCATACGCACTCCTACATCCATCAACTTCACTCGCTGGAGGCATTTGTCCAGATATATGATAAACAGCCTAGACGAAAGCACGCAACCCTGTCTGACACCAACAAATTAAAATATGGGTACGATAACCACGATATAGGGAAATACTAAATAAGCAAGAAGGTAAGGTACTTAATTAAGCAATGAACGTAAATTTAGATTTGATTTGGCCATGATCTTTACAACATTAAAGGCCGTGTTCATTTCAAACATATTCATCACGATATCCTTAATGTCACAATAGTCATTTATTTTGAATAAGTATACACCTTGAATGATATAGTTCTTAGTAGTTACCAGTTACTACTTATTTCTATACTTATTTCTGGCCATTGGTTAATTTGGATTACGAAATACGTAAAATTTTTACCTCTCACCTCTATTAGAACCTCTTTTGTTATATTTTAATATTATACCTACTATAAACTGCTGGCCAAACTGGCTCAGTAGTTAGTAGCTGGACTCTGTTACTACACTGGGATCCTGGATTCGATCCCCGGGTCGGGGGCTATTAGATAAAGGTGTATTGTCAATTGTTTGGGTTTATTGATTCAATAGGGAAAATAATCTTTAATTTCAGACACTACAAATTTTCAACGCGTATTTGTAAATCTTGGCCGTAAAGTGTTTCGTTCAATAGCTAACGTAACTCGGTAGCTAATCCACAGCAAAGTCGACGAGTCCATCGCTCTCAGCTCTTGATGGTACAGGAATAGATGTAGAAAAACTGCATATGGCCTCTTTATCTTCAGCCAACGTGCACTTGTTCCTACTGTTTAATGGAGTTCAGTTTTTGTCTTGCTGCAACTTGAAACTGGTGATATATTGAGTTTTATTTTGGTGCTTACTTTTTTTTTGTATACTAAGTAGCGGCTGTTTAGGTCGCGAAAATAATTTAAGCAAATTCTATATACATGTAGATACATTGATTTGTACAAAAATTATGAAAACATAATTTAAGATCAAACCTGTGGAATATCATCTTTTGGCGATTTTTAAGCTAATTTTATCTCACCTATATTAAAAATGAGCTACCCTACATCTATAACGACGGGCGCTATAGCATAAGATATACCGATGACCTATGTCTATTGAGTCGCATACACGCTGACATGAAAGAGAAATGCAACGATTTGCAATCGTAAGCGCTGAACATAGGTTTACAAATCAATGCAAGAAAGGAGTGAGGAATACGTCACCGTTGTTGCTTGGTGTTGATAGTCGATTGCATCCACAAGTTCAAATATCTCAACAACATCGTGTCGGAGACTGGAGGATGTTGTTACTTCAAGGATCGCTATTTTCCCAAGTAGGCCCAAGCTTTCGCGCAGATGCGACCCGTCTGGCAGTCGCAAAAGCTGACTTGTAGAGTTAAGCTCTGAATTTTTGGATCCAACGTGAAGTCCATATTTCCTCTATGGTTGTGAGATATGTAAAAGTTACTAAGGCCATTACGCACCAGATCCAGGTTTACGTCAAATATTGTCTTCGTCAAATCTTCGATGTTTACTGGCCTGACAAAGTTTCGAATGACGACTTGAAACACCAATCGCCCATCAAATAAGGCCCAGGGAATGCACTGGAATCCCCATGGACAGACGTTACCGTCCCAAACAGACTTGGCGCCGTACGACGACGTGAAGAAGATCGGGGAATGCTGGAGCGAAATTAAGCATGAGGCTAAAGACCGATCGAGATGGAGATCCGCCGTGGATGCCCCCTGCCCCACCAAGGGTCATAGAATCTTAAGTCAAGTAAGTCATCCTACCTACAGCAGTAGTCATCCATTTTGGTTCCAGTGAGATAAAATATTTAAAACTTCGGAAAATGTTGTTTTGATCCCCAAGATATTATTTCAAAACTTTATTAACAGTGGACCTATTTTTGCAAAAGACGATCATCATATTTTGTCTCAAATTGGCACGCGAGCAAATCTTTCTTCTTTATCGAACAATTCTTGAATTATTTTATAGGTTCACGTATCTGTTAAAAAAACCAACAATCGAAACCGTTCGCTCTACCGCTATGATTAGCAAAAATGTTTTATCTAAAAAGTCACACCTACCAACAAGATTCACAAAAAACATGCGTCAGCCACTAGTTCATTATAAGGAAACATCTCTCTTCACTGCAACGGTCGGTCATATTGTCACCAATTAACAGTCAGTGGGCGCAAAAAATTGGACCACCACAGTGGAAAACACCTTGGCTAATGTGCAAGTTGACATACCAAGATATGAGCGCTATAAAAAAAGGAGTTTCACGAAACCACAGGGGTGCGGAACGTTAATGGCGGGTAACGAGTCCAAACATGGACCTCCATGGACGACCACGTGATATTTGCAATCATCTGTCTATTGGGCACATGTGCTAAATGATTAGTAGGCGTAGCTTGATGTATGATGATCTTTCAAATTGTTAAATAACAAAAAAAAACAAATACAAGAGCGATTGATTTTTTTCTTACATTCTGTACATACGCAAACGAATGACAAAGAAAGAAATGTATTAAAAAACGGTTAAGTGCGAATCGGACTCGTCCATGAAGGGTTCCGTAGTAGCAAGTAATATCTGACTGAATATTTAACATAGAATGTAGTTTTTTAAAATATATATCAAGGAGTAAGTAAGTAGTAGAAAGTTAAGGGTTGTATGGCTACCTCCGCAATACCTTGATGAATAAATTTAAGGTAAGCAAACTACGGCCTGGTTCACTATAACGATGTTTTCAAAAGTATTTTCATATACCCGTAAAAGATGTTAGGTACTACTAAGTAAACAGGACTATCAAAATAATGGATAGAAAACGTATAGGTAAGCGTATAAGTCTACAAACTTATCTACATCCTCACTTCGTAGGTATAACGATGAGAATAAAGTTGTTTAAATTGTTCGCTTTCGTAAGATCAGATCATTTTTACGTTGGACAGTCATCGCGCTAATGGCATGCGACCATAGAAATGTCTTTATCTTGAAAACACATTAAGAATGAACTAGCAGACGCCCCCGTTATTTTATAGACACAATGGCATTGTTGTATTGCAAATGTCTCACTCACAATAGCCTTGCGATGGAACAGTGAGAGCTAACCGAGGTGTATCATCAGGTATTGATTGAAAGATATACTTATATCAATGACTTAGCGAACTGTTTGTATACTTACCCCTTATTCATAAACGTACATTAGATACGTTTTAGCTATAGTATTCTTTGTCTTTGTCAGTTGCATTGTCAAATGTGCAGGATAGAAAAAGATAAAGAAGAGATTAGCAACACTTTAGCTAAAATACGTTTATGAATAAGGGGGTAAGGATGTAAGTAAGTATTCATAAACGTGCATTAGATTTGTCTTTGCCAGTGATATTGTCAATTGAGCAGAATAGAAAAAAAGAAAAGAGCTTAGCTACATTTCAGTTAAAATGCGTTTATGAATAGGGAGGAAAGTACATTAGCAAATGGCATAGGGTTCTACTTTTGGTCTAGCAATGACAGATGTTTTAACTCGGTGAAGGTACTAACTAGGAAAGGGATGATGGATAGATGAGGACTGAAACAAAACATATTTCTCTTCCTGACAATTTGGTGTCGTGCGATACCACCAAGTCGTCTCTAACATTAAGATATTATCATTAATTTATCAGCAGATAATTATAATGGCATGTCATAGTACTGACTATACTAACTACGTAATTGCACGCCTGTTTTCTTCGAAACGATAGGCAGAGGTAAATGTATGTATGCATTGAAGCCTACTTGTAAACACCCAACATTCACCGGTTATACTTTGGCCCACGTAACAGGTGGCGAGCCTGTTGTCATCTCCGGACATTTAACCAAACTCCGATGTGTGCAGTAGGAAATTTCCAGAAAATAGAAAAAACCTAAATAGCACCGGGATAACGGGTAATACTTATACCTAATATCTGATGGATCCCGACCTGGGAAATCGACCCCAGCGTATCCTGTGGCCTGTGTATCAGTTGTGGCCTGCTACCACTAGACAACCCACTGAAGCAGTTACAAATGTTTCAAATTATCTTTAAAATGATGTCTCTGGTGTACAAAAAATGCTATTATCTTTTTTTAATGTAATGGAAGTGGCAAACAAGCATGCAGTTCACATTGATGTTAAGTGATGAGGTATAGACATGTTAAGGTATAGACACCCACACAAAGACCAAGGTCAAAATGTAGATGCGTTACCACTCCTGAGGACTAAGGTGTTATGCCTATGTGCCGGAAATTACTGGGCCGTACATTACCACCTGACCGGAACACGATATGAACATACCATTAAGCGGCAAGTAAATTAGATAATGCGGTGGTGCCTACGCTCGCGAGCTCCGTCACTGGAGCCCTACCACCTGTAAAAATCTACTTTCTACTGTCAACCCTTCTGTATCTTAGGAGGACCTACGTGTAATTAACATGAAAATACATAAACGGCTAAAACCGACTGTTCTGATAATCCCTTTCTTTATTTTTAGCCCTTTTGGAACGTTTGATTTATATGGTCTTAATTTTATTATAAGAAGATAAGTATCACTATAGCAGGTAGGGTAGTATAGTATACAGCATGATTTATTTCAGTAATTAATATTTTACATCATAATACGGGCTTATGCTCGAAATCCTTTAGAAATCACTTGTATACATTATTGCTACTTCTTATGTGGTCCAAGAAAAAAAAAAGAGATTGATGCCACTTAAATACCATCAAATCACTGTACACTTATAGAAATTCACAAATCAATCTTGTTTAAATTGAGTCGCCAAACAGTTGTCACAACACAACAATAAGACTACGCTGTATAGCAAACAAAGACCCTTTACACACTCAATGGGGCAATTGAGTGTTGGGAGTAAACGTGGTTACGGCATAATAGGAGACAATATATCTTAAACAATCATTACGTTGAAGCACTTGCATACACACCTGGTGTAAGTATTTAGAATCGGGGAAACCATGTTTTTTTATTGATACCTACATCAAAACTATCTTATAATTTAGATGACTAATAAAGAAATTACAATCGCTTAAATCTTTAGATCTTTCTACCTTGAAACTTTGTTCACAGCATTTACACCAAAGCTCCAGATTTTCATTGCAGATTTTACTCAAGTAAAGCTGCAGACGAGCCACTTCACGATGATAGTAAGTGACGGCAGAGATCAATGAAGATGTTCAATCAAGATGGACTACAAATTTTAGTATTTTATTATTATTTAGTATTTTTAATCTACTTTCTATTATGATTGGCTACAAAAGTGGTAAATATTAAGCTAATGCTTATGAGTTAAGATTTTATTGATACCTACTTGAAAATTAAATTCTATACTAGTGTTTAAAAAAATGTACTAATGAATTTATGTATTACTAGCTGGCCCGGCGAATTTTATATCGATTTAAGTAAAGATAAAAAAATACACTACTGTATTAGCAGAAAGTAACAAACAGCAATTCATTTTCATCATCATCATTTCAGCCAAAAGACGTCCACTGCTGAACAAAGGCCTCCCCCAAGGAATGCCACAACGAACGGTCCTGGGCCGCCCTCATCCAGCGATTGCCCACGACCTAAAAACAAACAGTAATTGATTTTTGAAAATTGCCTATCCGGTCCAGTTACGGATGTAATGTCTGTGCTTAGGTTCATAATGATGTGAAAATTGAATATTGATGTTGTGCATTTTTAACCACTATTGTCACCAACACTACCACCACCATCGTCACCACCACCACTGTCACCGCTACCACCTCCACCACCGCCACCACCACAAACGACTCCAACGCCATCAACGCCACCACCAACACCAACATAACCAAACACCTACGCCACCAATGCCACCAATGACACCTAAACCATCACCACCACCACCACAACCAATGCCTCCAAAACTACAAACAACACGACCAACATCAGCAACGCCACTAATGCCTCCGTTGCGACTAAATACCACCACCACCAACGCCATCAACACCGCCACCAGAGTCACCAACAACACCTACGCCACCAAGGCCACCACCACCACCACTATCAACACCACCAATACCACCAACACCACTAACGCCACAAAATAAGGAGCAAAAATATACGAAAAAAACACGTTTATTGTATGCCCCCTTGGACTCCTTAATATTTACATTTTCTTATTTTTTGTATTTCTTTTGTCGTTATTGCAGTAACAGAAATTCGTAATTTGTGAAAATTTTTAACTTTCTAGCTATCACTGATTATAAGATACAGCCTGGTGACAGACAGTCGGACGGTTAGACAGACAGCGGAGGATTAGTAATAGGGTCCGTCTTTACCTTTTAGGTACGGGAACCCTAAAAAATAAAAGATGGATACAGAATAGTTTAAAAATATTCGATATGATTCTTTAAACAGACGTAACTTTTTTATTTCTGAACCGATTGACATGAAACAAACACTAAATGCTATGTGAAACTTACCACAATATATTAGTGAAAATCGCCAATCGAATCAGCCGTTTCTGATATTAGCGTACACAAACACACAGACAAACAGACATTTTTTCGGGATAAAAAGTACCCAGTGTTGTGCGCCAAAGGTTACAGTATAATCATACCAAGTTTCATTGTAATCGGACCAGTATTTTTTCTGTGATGCTTGAACAAACAGACAGACAGACAAAAATTTTTCTAACCACATATTTGGGTTCGGTATCGATCTAGTAACACCCCCTGGTATTTATTTTTTCAATATTTTTAATGTACAGAATTTACACTTCTACAGATTTATTATAAGTATAGATGAGTACTAGTAGCTCGACCCGGCTCCGTACGGGTGCTATGAATGAAATTATTATAGCCTATGCCACTCATTGAAAATCCATGAAAGAATTTTTGAAATCGCTCCTGTAGTTTTTGTGTGTACACGTTACAAACATACATACAAAAACAGAGATGTTTCCACTCTATGATATTAGTCTTTATAGATGGCTTATCGATATCATCAAAATTTATAATCTGAAAATCAACGCACGTTCAATCCGTCCAAGAAAAGAGCAGTCACACGAACAGACTATGCTCCGACATAAACTTATTCGTGGATTTATTAACAACACTAAGCAAGGAATGCACGTCGTGTGGAGTGGAGGCAGCTTGCAAGCGAGCTAGATATGTCTTCGTCACAATTTACATAAATGATATATTCGATCCGCCTAATACTGCGAGATGGTCATTTATTAAGCTGGAGTGTATGAGGTGCGCTCGCGCAGCCACATAGCGCGCGTGCCTGGACTCATGCGCCGACAGCGCTGGCGACGCTGGACCACACTGAAATAAATACAAGCAGGGCTGCCACCTTAGTTCATAAAAAATAGGAGGAATTGAATTTTTTCAGACTGATGAGAGCCCTTTTCGTATACGTACCGACCGACCACCGATCATTCAAAACAAAGTAACACCTAAAAATGATAGATAGCGTTTCTGCAGCTGACGTTTTTGCTTTCATGTAAACATTAGTAGATTTTAATAATGAGTTGCTTCCAGAAGAATTCTGAAATCACAGGTGAGTTTGCATTGGCACCCCTAAGCACAACTCGTGCTCGCGAGACCGTGCTTCATTCTAGGTCAACGTTGTTGACGTATGTAAATCGTTGAGATTTTTATCTCAAATGAGACTGATATTTAGAATGACCGTGTGGACTAACGGCATTCGTAGATGCCGATGGGGGGACCGTCCAAAACCTGTCGTCGTCGTGAGAAATGTATTTGGTTGTAACTATTTGCGATATAAAAATCTGTGTATGTAAATATTTTTGTTTGTTTTTATTACAATGAGCATGTGTCGTGCATAAGTCGGCTGGATAGCGGGAGCATGCGGGTGGTCCGCGCGCGCCGCCTGCTGTAGGCGTTTGCTTCACACCTCTGTGAGCCGACTCTCTAGTTCACTGTACACGTCGAAGCAAAACTAATCTCTATACTACAAATCTAACGATCAAATTTCTTTAAAACCCTCCATCATAAGCCCTTTACGTATCCAATCCGGACATAAGCAACTCATTAAAAATGATTACGACTCCACCGTAAGTAAAGATTTGGACGTAACGACAGATGGGTGCCAATTACTATCATGAGAAGTTAGTAATTTTTTTTTACTACTTATGGTAATGGAATTTTTGACTACAAATGTTTTTGTGTGGGATACAATTGTGTTGTAAGCTGTAATCAGCGGTTCGTCCTAGGCCTAGAGCGTGTGAGGAGAACGTTGCCTCTCTCTGTTCATGGAAATTACAACTTTGGTAGTAGCGTTATTTTCGTGCTGGGGCGTTGTGAGAATCGTATGAAGACATTAGAGAGATCTTTAGGATCCATTGCGTGTGGTTACCGCAATTGGTAATTCATGCCGCAATCAAAACTGTTATGTCTCTGCAATTTGTGAGTAAACGTTGGTTTTGTGAGGCTATCGAATCATGAATTTTGTTTTTGTTACAAAGCCGTAAACACACATTGCTTCAGTAGATGAACTTCCCAATATTCATCCCATCCATTCTGCCGGAAATATTTACGTTAAAAAAAGATGCTAAAACCAATTTGTGATAGTTTATTGAACTCAATGAATCATATTTTAGAATCTTGTTTCTGAAGAACGTCACATTGTCGAAATATTTCGGATCGTAGCTGTCATTCGACGGGTAGTTTTTTGCTGATCCTTGTTTTTGTCTCCGACTCGCTACCGCTACCGATGCTGCTAATGAGATGAAGGTTCATTTCAGTTGCTTTTATGATGATAATTATCTTGTCAATAATAATACTGCAAATATTGTTTAAACAGTAACAAACAATGCCTATAGGTAGGTGAAATGAGACAGCTATGTTTACAATGACAAATTTGCCTCAAGAATATTAAACTAAATTTATTATTTTGGAATTAGTTTTCTAACACATTTGTATATAAATGATAATATAATAATAATATAATCATAATATTATTTTTACGTTTTGTTTTACAAACAAAGTAGAGAAGTGTTTATCTGCCTACTTCTAGAAAATATGTACGTATGTGAAGAGGTTTTGACCTCTGTACCGCCCACGTTCCGACAACTGTCATGGAATATTCTACAGCATTACGTTGTATTGTGATCACGAACACATGAATTTAGAAGTTATTACGTGGTAAAATTATATTTACATACTTTTTTATGCAATTACATATTGAGTTGAATGTTATGTTTATTATTCGGCGTTTTATCCTCGTAAACAAAAGGTTGCGTGAAAAAACAAGGAAATGATCTTGCAAATAAAAATTTGTACACCGAAATTGCGGGATCCGACAGATGTTATCTAAAACCCACTATTTTCCATCGCGGCTAGCCATATTTTTGTCAATTTTTCGTCTGACATATCCCATTTCCTATTCCGAAAAACACGGAGTAGACATGAAGTTGGAAAACAAGGGAATGGAAAAAAAGATCGTCTCGGTCGAAACGCCAGATAATCGTGTTAGCCGGCCGCACCGGCGAATAACTGATGTGTACCGCTCGGTGCACCGACCCAATGAGATTGCGGTGTTTTTTCCGCCGAAGCTCCGTGGAGACAAACAAGGGATGCAAATTCGTGTTGACACCGCGATCCATCTTGTTCGCCTCTCCGGAGACCGGCTCCTGAACAAATAGAGTCGTGATTGAGACGCTTTATTTGTGGGATGCTTAAACGGTTTCGATTCGTGCGGGTTTATTATTGCGGGTTGTATTTTCTGTTTCCGAGCATTTATGCCAAAGGCAATAAATAAGTGTAAGGTCAGTGAGTAGCGGATGCCAGCAGTTTTAGTTTCGCTTAATCTTGGAAACAAAACTGCAGTGAGTCGTAAAATAGGAGCAGGGCGAGAGGTGAGAGTGGCCGGGCGGCGAGGGCGGCGGCGGGCGGCGGCGCCGACTGAACAAAGTGTGACCTTCTGCACTGAGGCACTGTTTGCGCTCCGTTGCACAACATAGATTATGGAAATATTTAACGTTTCTTAGACAACTTTTATTTACAGCATTTTATTTTGTAGGTTAGAAATAAATTGGAACTGAGCTCATTATTTTAATGGATCCCATTGGACAATAAATGAGATACTTGTATGAACTAAGTTTTGATATTCTTTATTTTGAAAAATGCTTATGAGTTGTGCGTACAATAAGGATTGGAGTAGATAATAGATAGAGAGTATTTTTGCTTAAACGGATAATATACATCTACTATGGTTCGATTAAAAATATTTTTAATTTGAATAATTATCATGATACGTAAATTCTTTTGCAAAGTAGGTAATTTAAATCTTGCTAATTTTAGAGGAGCCTCAACACAATCACCAAACAATGTCAATGGGCCTGCACTATGGTAATTCGTTAGTGGTGGACTATATTAATAAAAAGAATTTAAAAACATACTGAAACTTATTTTAGTCTATGGTGTCACTGTAAGGCACTTCCAATTTATGGACACATTCACAGCTGATGTTTGGCTATAATAATTGATGTACATTAAAGTTAATTTCACATGATTTACTAGATGTTTGTTTAACGGATAAAGGAAAAGGACAAGTACATGCATTTTCTTAGTTCAGGGGTATGTACATAAGAACCTCTGTTTCTCGATGTTCTGCAGTGGCAATGTAAGTATACAACGAATAGATCATCCGCCGGGATCGGCCGCGGCTGCTACTGTCCAATAAATATATTGTTTCGCGCAGAGCCAGCGCAGATAAAGCAAGCTCGCGCCTCGCTTTGCCTCGGTGCCTCCGCGATGGGGCCTCTGTGATAGCAGATTACAGAAGATATTAATATTTTAGTAGGTAACAATTTTTATGCAGTGATAGTGGCAATCACACAGACAGTTTCCTTTTTAAGTGAACACTGTCTGTTATCGTAAACATTACATAAAAACCAGACATTTCATTGTAGGCACTTTGCCTCTCGTGAATTTACCAAGCTGTAGGTACTTTACCACTGACTGAAACGTTTTTTCATGGTGTGATATCGCTGAACCATAATGTTAAGCAGCAAGTAGATTAGGTAATGCTGTACTGCCTACTCTCTACAGCTTCATTAATGGAGGTCTGCCACCAGTAAAAAAACTGTAATCCGTCGTCAATTAGTCAGACAAATTCTAAATTTGAGAAACCTTTTTCATATAAGCTCCTGTTTTACCTACTTACCTATGCGTCCGACAGAAACGGCCCATAGATAGCTAGATAGTTATAACTATGCTTATAAAACTGCTCAGGGATATTCGACTGCAACGTTATCGCATAAGTACAAGGTTCAAGATCTTATCAATCAGCATTTGCGATTCTATAGATCTATAATGTGTATTGATCAGATCAATCCATTTTAACTGGATGCTTGTTGACCACATTTAAAAATGTATAAAAATAACCAACCTTTCATAAACATGTAGTTATCTCTTTATATAATATATCTATAATACGAAAGAGGAACCAGATAGACAGGGACACAAAATAATATTTCGATGAAAATTAATTATTTATTTTTTTTTGACATAATTGATTTGCTACTGCTGCTATGCTTTGCTGAAAAATTTTCGGGAATATTAATAAAATATTTGAAGCTTATAATAAAACGCCCAAACCTTGTATTCTTATTCACCCGCTGACACTATGGCGCGAGCCCACCACCCGCTTGGAACACTGTCAGCCAAACGCGGAGAGCTTGGCGTTTGCACATTATGACCATGTGGACGATGCGCTATTAGAACAACCGCTCTCTGAACGTTTTATACATACCTATGAGAACGCTGTATTTTGGAGCCAGGTTATGTAAGTCGACCACATTGCTTATGAACGTTTGAATTTTTGTGGTTCGGTATTTATTTTAGCTTCTGTTACGTGCATATTATTTACCAGTAAGTTGGTTTCGCATCTTACTATTTTATAGGGTGTCTAATTGAGATGAACAAATGCCTTAATTCAAGCCTACCAAAGGCCATCTTGATCCGTTAAAAAGGGTTGGAAATGTATACTTTCAGTTGTTTAGTTCTCGAGATTTTAACTCTTTGACTTTTTTATACTACTCTAAAGTTCGGTTGCACCAAAAGAATTGTTAAAGTTAATGTTAAATTTTACATCCTTCTCTAACTGTACCAAATTTGTTAAATTGAGATAAGGATGTAAAATGTTACATTTACTTTAACCTGAACACTTATTTTGGTGCAACCGAACCTAAATATACTTGTTTGTCTTTGACAGCACCTTTCTGCATTCAGACCAAAGCGTAGTATTAGGTATTACCACAGACCAATCAGCCTTCCTATTATTACATATTCTCGGCCAAAGCTCAAATTTGTCTTTGGACTACAGATTAACCGTTGATCTTGTTAGCAAAGTTTGAGACATAAAAAAAAGTTACTTATTCTGTTTTCATGGGTTACGTTCTATCTAAAACCATGTCTAACTTACTTTACTAACAGTAATGAATTCACATTCAAGCCAAAGTATATTTCTACAATCAAATGTCAACGAAGTCCCAAGTTAACCACATGCCACTTTCCACAGACAATAATCTTCGTGACTAACACCAATTCCTACCTTATTATATCACCTGCGAACTTAAAGTGCTTATTTTAATCAGACGAAAATTAGACAAGGACATGTGGAAGTTGCGGTTTGCGGCTTCGAAATGATACAAATTATACGCAAGTAATCAAATTAAGGAAAACAGTGCAATGTCTATTGTAATTTTAAAGGGGTTTCGTTTTATATTTACAGTAGTACGAACTGGATAAAAGTCCATGGTGTATTGCCCCTATCATTTCATCTGTCGTTATTTGTAATAAGAATACCCATTGAACTCAGTTGAGGCTACAGGTAAGTCTATTAGGTACATATTGCTAATGAACTATTATTTTATTCAAAAGCAAATCATTCTTGAGAATTACCCTCCAAGATACAATAAGATCAGTGATTGAGGAATTTAACATACAATGGACAAATAAACGTACCTACATTATTTGTCTAAGTGTCGTTATGTTATAAATACAGAAAAAGAAGGTTTACACGACATACCTACATGTTTACCTAAATCATAACTAAGTGCCTATATAACACATCAAAAATAAAATAAAAATATGTTATGAATCGTTAGTCTGTGTAGGTAATATAAATAAACATATTTTATTTTAAGTCGATAAAAATTCAATTTTACGATTAAAGATCTGCTATTATTCCGAAGGGACCTGGTGACAAATAACAAGTAAATATCATTAGAAGAATTGCATAACGAACTTCAACGAATAACAATATTATTCCATTAAATCTTTGCTGTAGCTTCAAAAAAACGACATTCATTAGATTTATTTTATTCAAATTAAATACGTCTATCATCGTTCTCTCAAACGACGTGTTGTTCTCGCTCCACGTAAGAGCTTTATTTGGCTTTCGTTTTACAGAAGGAAACGAAATAAACAAAAAAAGGTAGGGTAACCGACACGATTTAGCGAGTCCCGTGAGGCTGGTGGATACCGTCTGTCTGGCGGAGCGAACGTATTGTCACCCTACACAAGGGATGCGCGTACGTTAAAGACATCGGAAATGCTTACATTGATATGTTTGCTGGGATTCCCTTCGAGTTAATAAATTAGGTTTCGGTGTTGGATTTTTTAAGCCGTGCAGTTAATTTAATTATTTTTAGATTATTTTTTTTATCTTTTGCTGCCAAAAGATAGTGAACCCATTATCACCATCCAGTTAGATGAAAATGTTCGGCTCTGAAATTATTGTCAAAGGTAGGAGAGTCCTGTATGCTGCATGTTGGCAGAGAGCATTTAGTGTAGGACATGTGTCGCATTATAAGTTATTTTAAATTTTAAGTAACAAACGATTATTACTAGTGATGCACCGAAACGTGGTTTCACCGAATAACCAAAACCAGAAAATTATTCGGTTTAACCTTTACCGAACCGAATATTCGGTCGAATTATTCGGTTTAATAGCATTTTATTTAAATTTGATTAAAGTTTTCAAAATAAAAGTTGATTTGTAATTTAATGGTTTTATTTTTTAAGCTTTATTCAACACATTCTTTTATAGGATTTATTTGGCTTATAAAATAACATAAGATTTTTTTCTTGTAGTTATAGGTATCTACCGTGTCGTATAGCCAATAAAATATAAATATTCGAACCGAATATATTCGGCACCAAAACCGAATAATTCGGCCGAGTACGAATAGTGGAAAAGATACCGAATACGCCGAATACCGAATACCAACCGAATATTCGGCGCATCTCTAATTATTACCGTGTACCTTATAACGAACTTATAATGAGTGTTTCTAAATACTAGCCCGCTGCAACGTTATCGTGTGCCAATATTTTGGCAACACAATAAACGGTTAATTATGGATGTTCTCCACCCAAGAGATGTTAATCACGATAAAAGTAGTGGTGTGCCATTAATTAAGTTCGGACGATCCTAATTTATTCAGGTGACGTGAAGTTACCGCTGCGACGTTTGTCGCCGGCACTACGTAGGTAGGTGCTTACCATGTAACAGTTGTTTGTTTGAAATGTTATCTATACAAATAAATAAAATTGGAGTGTCTGTTTGTAATAAAAAAATTACCGCTTTTTACTAAATGCATATGTATGTATACACGGTACATATACCAAAACAACATTATTTACAATTTTTGTCTGTCTGTCCGTCTGTTTATCTGTTTGTCTGTCTGTTTGTTCCCGCTAATCTCGGGAACGGCTTGCCCGATTTTGACGGGACTTTCACTGGTAGATAGCTTATGTAATAAGGAGTAATTTAGGCTTTTAGGCTACTTTTATACTAGCTGCGCCCCCGACTTCGTCCGGGTAGATACTGAACAATGAGTCGCGGGCACAGCTAGTAAAAAATAAACGGTGACGAACTATTCTTATGAAGGGTTATATTATATACGTAACTTCATGCCTGTAATCCCCGAGGGGGTAGGCAGAGGTAAATGCATGCATTCAAGCATACATGCAAACACTGACGATTCGCCGGTTACTTTTGGCCCCTGTAACAGGCGGTGAGCCTGTTGACATCTCCGGGCATATTAACAAACTTCGAGGTACTTGGAAATTTCCAGAAAATGGAAAAATCCCAATAAAACCAGAGATAAAGGAATTTACACCATTATCTCTGATAACCCCCTACCCGGGAATCGAACCCAGGACCTCAGCGCAGTAGTGGTGGCCTGCTACCACTAGACTACCGAGGCATTTTATTATATAGCTACATATTAGATATTTTAGATAACGCCTAACCGGCGAGTCGTGGGTGTTTGCATGTATGATTGAATGCATGCATTTACCTCTGCCTACCCCTTCAAGGATTACAGGCGTGAAGTTACATTTTTAGATATTTTTTATTTATCCATTTATTACAGGCAACAAAATTGATTAAAATTAAACAACAGGCCCATAGAAATATATACCTTATAAACTAACATACATATTAATAAATATTATAGTGTTAGTAGGTACATAAAACTTAATACTATGTTAGTACACTTCACTTGCACTATGTCATTGTGCGTTCGAGTGGCACTTGTCCCCGAAAGCGACGGAACACCACATCTTGCGGCCAAAAGCTTTCCTCCATGACGAGGTGCAGCAGGAATGTCGGCACACGCACCACGAACGACTTGAAGTTGACGTTGCGCTGCGACTCCAGCAGCTGCACTCTCAGTGTGTACTTCAGTTTTCGACGAAGAAACTCCACGACGTCCTCCTCCTCAGTGGTGTAGTGGAGGCGGGAGATGTACACCGGGGTATTCGGTTTAGCTGCGTGTAAACCTATATTGTGCTCCACGGGAGCCTTACCGCAGCTGTTCTTGTTGGTTCGCTGACGGCGCTTCCTCCTTTGCACCATCACGAAACCATCATTATGATCAGCCCGGTTCGTGACCTTTACAGGCCCGGGCTTCGCAGGGAACGTTGCAGAGACGCTCTCAGTGACCATACGGTCCAGTCGTATAGGAGACCGTGCAGCACGAGGAGGAGCTGCGGGGACGGGTGCTGGGCTGCGGGGTGCACGGTCAGCGCATACCACAGGCATAGCATTCGGCGCCGGCGACAATACCGCTGACGCGAAACTTGCAGGCGATGCATCGAGGGGGCAAGCACCTCGCACGGTGTTGATGTTATTAGACACCGTCGGCGACAGTATTACGCAACTCATTTACTTGGTTGCGCAAATCAGCGACGGTAACTTGGGAGGCGTCTAACTTATTCCGCACCTCTGCTAAACTTGCCTTCAAAGAAACGATGTCTCTCAAAAGGCAACTCACGTCCACATGGTCAAAGGTTACCGGAGGCAACTTATTTAGATCCTTGGCCACAAACGTCGGCACCTCGTCAGGATCCACCTCCTTCAGCAGGGTAATTATATCCTGCAGACTCTTCTTAGTCCCGTCACGCCTGCGGGTCACCATCTGGTCGCTTCTGTTAAGCAACTTAAACAGCAACAGCTTGGCATTTGCTATTTCTTGTTCGCTGAAACTTGTTGAACATATTTGGATGGCGGACACCTCGTCTATCACATCCAATTTCTGTTGCAAGAAAGCCAACAGCTCGTTCGCCACCAGGGTATCACTCATGGCAACCAAAGTTTCGAGCGACAGCTAGTGCCGCGCTAAATGATAATAATTGATTTTTAAAGAAAAATGGAAAGAAAAATTTGACTTCAGGCGAGACTCGAACTCGAGACCTACTGGGAATCTAGTCCAGCCGCTCTTCCAATTGAGCTACTGAAGAGGGCTTCAAGAAAGATTTGACAAATCGGGCAGGGGCCCGATTTGTCAAATCTTTCCTTCACATCTGTTGCATTGCTTTATGGTAGCAGCAGCGCCATCTATTACCAACTATGCTAGTTAGGCAACCGATATAATATCGTAAAGAAGTCGCTTTTACCCAGTAGGTCGCGAGTTCGAGTCTCGCCTGAAGTCAAATTTTTCTTTCCATTTTTCTTTAAAAATAAAATATATTTCACAAGCATGTGTTAATGCGAAATAATATAAAACGATAATAATTGAGTAAAGTGAAATAATGCCTTTTAGCAGATTTTAGTCCATAAGACAGACTACAATTTGCTTTTTGTGTTTTAATGTAAAATATTATGATTAACGATAGTTTCTATGAAAAAATAAGCGCTTGTTACATACTCTGTATTAAACTTTATCAAACCACTGTATAGATCTGTAAAGGTGATAGGACAAACTCATCACCTAAGACTGGCATTTTTAAAGATACCTACTCTTAAATTATTAAATAACTTACCTAGGAATATTAATAAAAAAAAATCACGTACGGCTAAGTCTAGAACCTAATCTTGTATGATTTAAAAAAAAAACCGACGTGACGTTTTAATCTCAGTTACCGTGGACAGTTCATTTTACTAACTAATTTACTAAAATTATTTGTCAGGATATGAAATACGTATATCTATATCTACCACATTTCTTGCTAGTGGTTGAGTTTTAACAATAGATCCTTAAAGACCTTATAAAGCCGAATATAATTTCCGGATATTATTTTGGTTAAGGCTTGTCCGCTATGTAGGTATATATTCCTAGACTGCAGACCTCCCTGATCAGCTGTCTTAGAGACCATTTTAGTTTAAACTACCCGTCCGTAAAAAAATAAAAAATATGTCAACGAGTGTAGCTTGTGAAAATCTAAGTTGACATTGATGGTAAGTACCTAAAGCCTGAAGTAACTTACCTATAGGTAAACATAAACAACAAATCATAGATTTCAATATATGTATTTTATTTATTTAAATTTAATGCACACAAAAGGTACATAAGGTGGACTTAATGCTACAAGGCATTATCAACCAGCCAACCTTTGGGTTGAGTTGAAAACGTAAGATGGTGCTGATAAAATATACCTAAATGCTGAGGCTTAATTTTGCAAGTAATTTAGGTAATGCGGTGATGACAATCCCCTTGAGCTCAATAACTGTAGCTCTTTCTTTGAATACAATATCAATAGGTAAATAAATATTATCTACGAGATACGTTTATAAATCCAATATGGAGGGGACTACATTATGCAGGGGAACAGCGAGTAGGTAACTGGTATATCTCTAGTCTTGGTTACACGTGTATGGATAGTTAATATCCAACAACAATAGAACAAGATAGGAATTTCCATCGTTGCTTATTCCAGAATGTCTGTGGTAGAGACGCCCGTGGTATAGTTTGATTTAGTTCTTCCAATATTGCCGTGGTCCTAAAATTTCATTGTTCAAGTGTGGTATGGTATGAGTTGATATTGCGAAACTAATATGTTTTTTGGCAGGAGTTTCATATATTTGTACTTGGAAACTGCTGCTGTAGGTACCTACCTATATTGATATTTTTATGAAGCAAAATATTGACTATAGGTACCTATAGAGCGGTAGGTAGGTACCTACCAATACATATACCATTGATTATTTTTTTTAAGAAAAATGGAAATAAAGTATTGACTCCTAGAGCTACTTTGGTAGCTCTGGTAAAGAGCGGCTGGATTAGAGATCCCATAGATTTTTTCCTTAAAAATTTTATAGGTACCTATTTACCTCGCGTGTGTTGTTGCGAAATATCAAAAATAATAGGTATAGTATGTAGGTACTTATATAAGAAATTTTCAGAGTATTTAAGAAGGTAGATCCCTACTTTTTTAAATAATCAGAAAATTTGTTTATAGGTACCTGTCTAATTATTTTGTTCTGAATATACAACAAATGTGTCAGTATCATAAAAAATATATTCGATACCTAATAAAATTTTTATTCAAATGTTAAGTAGGTACATAACTAAGTAGGTACCTACTAATTCTTAATTTAAAAATAAGATAGGTACCAACCTACCTCCAGGTCCAAGAATAGCTAATGAATATAATTACTAAGTGCATTAGTCTGTTCAATTTGTCTTTTAAACGGTGTACTGTGGACGTTAGTGGGTACAGACAATACAGACGAGCGCTGATTATCATGACTACCTATTTCTTGCAAAAAATTTAAAGAACTTCCAGTACTTGAACACTTATGCTACTTTGCGGAGAGTCGTCCCTCACTCCCATGCTGAGGTGCATCGAATGCATCCATTTTGTCAATTCCATTTTGGATTCTATACACAAGTAAATAAGGTACGTTTTAGCTAGCGTTGACCTCGTCCCGCCTACTAGGGGCGTCGCTCCCCCCTCCGTCACAGCGAGTGCGTTCACACGACTTGCTTACTTTTAAATTTTAATCACAACTCGGTCGTTGATTTGTACAAAAAGTGAAATGGACGCGTCCAGTGACAAGTCAAAAGCCCTCGATTTTTATATCAAAGATGCTTAAATAAGCACTTCCATTATTTTTTACACGGCTTAGCCGCATTAGTCTGTGGTATGAATGAAATGATGTGCCTTTTAATTTGAGAAATAAAAGAAATACGAACGTTTATCTCGATGGTTGGAACTTGATAATTTATCAAAATAACATTTAAGCCAGGTGTAAATCGTGTAATGATATCCAATGGCGATATTTTTACAGATTAATTAGGTAGATATGTAGATAAGTACTAGGTATATAGTATAATTTCGACAGTCATTTAATTAATTATTTTTTGTGCTTCGTTTGTATTATAAAATCGATTTTACGATTATGATGTATCTAATTACGTTTTTTTTTTTTTTTTATGTAATGGAAGTGGTAAACAAGCATGCAGTTCACATTGATGTTAAGTGATGACTACACCCACACAAAGACCAAGGTCAAAATGCAGATGCGTTACCACTCTTGAGGCCTAAGGTCTTATGCCTCTGTGCCGGAAATTACAGGGCCGTACATCACCACCTGACCGGAACACGATAGTGTTGAACACTACCATTTAGCGGCAAGTATATTAGGTAATGCGGTGGTGCCTACGCCCGCGAGCTCCGTCACTGGAGCTCTACCACCAGTAAAACGTACGTACGTGGATAGATATCTAATTAGTTATTTACATATCTCACAGAACTCTAACACTTACCTATTAGGTAATGACCACCTATATGGAACACATAGGTATTGTAAACCGAACAGGAGCATGAAGTTTTGCACAGAAAGGAAACGTTCCAAAATGTATGGAGCTTGGGCCCGCACTCTGTACACGAGGTACCTATACTTATTGAGAAAAGAAGCATAAAATACTAAATCATTTTCAGCTATTAAAATCGTTTATTATACCTACCTTCAATTAATTGCCGTAAGTATATTTCAAAAATAAGAATGTCATAGGAACCTAGTAGCAATATGGTGACATATTGTTGTCACACAAAAATGACTAAAAATACATTTTCCGACAAGAAAACAACGAATCTAATTATTTTTGCGTATTTTTCCACAATTCTACGTATTTTTCTCTATCTTTCTAAGTACTCTTAGGGCGAGATTCACAGACCGCACTACGACTTTACTTTCGAGCAAAGTACGCTTCGAACTGTCAAAACCCATACATTTCTGACAGTTCTAAGCATACTTTACTCAAAGTAAAGTCGTAGTGCGGTCTGTGAATCTCACCATCAGAGACCGCACTACGACTTTACTTTCGAGCAAAGCACGCTTCGAACTGTCAAAACCCATACATTTCTGACAGTTCTAAGCATACTTTGCTCAAAGTAAAGTCGTAGTGCGGTCTGTGAATCTCACCATTAGTGTACAAGGTAGAGCTTGTTCTTTACTATCTAAAGTGTGCACCTACCTTTAAACCTACCGACAAATGTTATTTGAACTGTGCGACGTAGTGCCGTTGCCATAAAGTGCAATTCTGAAAGGAAATGGCATTGAAATCTAACCCTCAAAAATAAAATTAAAAACAATATCCTGGACTTAATTAATTTTCATTACATACTAATACTAATTCTTCATAGATTATAACTTCTTGATTGTAAGTACCTACATTAATCAGATCAAGTGTGAGTTAAATTTTGTTCAATAGTTTTCAGTCTACGTAGTTTTTTCTATAAGTATTTTTTAAATTCTGTTTGTTAGATTTCGGTCTTGTTTCATCTTTGTTTGAAACAAAAATTAATCCCGAATTCTGATTTTTAAATATTTTCTTTTATCTAGGTAGTATTCTAAATCTACTTAATTCTTGTGATTTTAAAATTAATTCCGCGTTCTATTTTAAAAATTTTGTTTTTGTTGAAGTAATTCGGTCTTACTAATTCTTTAAATTTTGTGTTTATCGATAGAATTCGGTCTACTTTTATCCCTTTTGATTACACGTCATCCCACGTCACACTATAGGTATAGGTACCTAATTATGAATGGGTTGAAGACTTCCCAGGTAGATGTGGAATATTGTCGAGACATCTACTTAAATCTACTTACTCAACGTGCTGTATAAGAGCATCGGTTCATTACCTAATAATTCTTAAATGAAATTTATTTACCTAAAAAATCGTTTCAATTCAACAAGTTAAAAAAAAAATATTTTTATTTTATCTATCAAGCGTAATAATAATGATAACTTCGTTCAAAAAGATATTTTACAAGAAAATGTCAGATTAATACAACGTAACAATTAAATGTTTAAAAAACTAACAAAAAATTGTTTCCATAGATTTATTTGGTACATTTATTTGTATTATTTAAAAATGAAATATTATTCGTAAAAGAGTAAAACCAGGGAAACTTCATAATTTTTATGACGTAGATAAATCATGTTTTAAAAGTATTTTTTATTCCTAAACTTAGTAGCTACCTACCTACTGCGAAGAAAAACTATAGATGCGTAGGTATTGCTGATTATTTGTTCAACTCAACAATGGAGCTTTCAATATTATAGTAATGTTTTTTTTTCAAATCTCAAGAGTTTTATTTGTTGTGGTCTCTACAATTTTCATTAGAGCTCTCTTTTATGATGTAGGTAGATGCTGGAATTCGAGGACGTTGATACAACCACTTTTCTTTACTAAATGATAGTGCTCAATGCTGTTTACATTTCGGTCTGATGGTACGTACCTAATATTTATGTTAGGAACATAAATATTAGGTACATACCATCAGACCGATTATTTCAGCATGCAGGAGTAGCCACTGATTTCAAGTGATATGCGTATTAAGATGCGAAATGCATGCTAAATGTCCATTTTAGGACAAAGAAATAAATGTTATATTTTTTTGTTTTCGATTTTTTTGACAGATCATTGACATAGTAGGTGATATGCGTATTAAGATGCGAAATGCATGCTAAATGTAAAAAATAATTTTAGGACAAAGAAATAAATGTTAGGTATATTTTTAGATAGGTACCTCCCTAAGCTTAGGTAGGTATATAGTAAGGCAATAGTAGGTAACTCAATATCAAAAAAGAACTGATCATCGGTAGATAAAATAAAAATACACCTAACTACGTAAAGTAATTCGCAAGCTATGCTTGATTTACCCTAGCAACCTCAAGGAAATCAACAAAATAATTAATACGATTCGTCACAATTCGCATATCGTGGCCATTTGTGCGACCATTACCGGCCTACCGTTGATAAGAATTACTGCCCTACGACACGGTTAGTTTCAGCCACTCACACATTATAAATTATTATAACTACCAACTAGAAAGTCCCTAAGTTCAATTTTACGCAAATTTGAACTAGCGCTATAAATGTGGTTGGCGGTGACGGACGGATTGTCATCGATTCGGCATCTTAATCTGTGATTTCTTCAGATGCTAAGATGCTCTTGGTTTTCATGAGACGTTCGAATAATGTTTTGTAAAAAGATTGAATATTTGAGGACGTTATAGGTGAGCCGCATTATTTATTTGTTATTTTGATAAGGTAGACATTATTTTAATGTACACATTTGCATTAGCCTATTATTGATTATAGCTTAAGTTTCTTAGATTTTGAGGTAATTATAATAGTAAGCCTAATTGCCTCAGTAGCGTAGTGGTAGCAGGCCACTATTATTACGCTGGAGGTCCTGGGTTCGATTCCCGGGTCGGGGACTATCAGAGATAACGGTTTAAAATCCTTTATCTCTGCTTCTATTGGGATTTTTCCATTTTCTGGAAGTTTCCCAGTACCCCGGAGTTTGGTAATGTGCCCGGAGATGGCAACAGGTTCGCCACCTGTTACATGGGCCAAAAACGTAACCGGCGAGTCGTGGGTGTTTGCATGTATGATTGAATGCATGCATTTACCTCTGCCTACCCCTTCGGGGATTACAGGCGTGAAATTACGTTCGTATAATAGTAAGTTACCCATAGTTTATTTTACCCGGAAATTTTGAGAACATTTGCAACTAATACCTACCTAATTCTAAGTATCGTAGTGGACCATGTAACTGATGCCACTTACTATAATAAAGTAAGAGGTTATTTATTAATTCATAATAATATAACCGCGAATATCCTTCCGCAAGTAATCAAGAGAGCCGGCACCATAGGCTGCGTGCTCTCACAGTGCAAATAGTGATGCGAAGCGTCGGCACAACGAGTTATGCGAATAAATACATCGATACGATCGCCTCACCGTTTAACGAGAGCCTTTTCATTGCCGCGGTGAGCCATTTAGCGAATTTCAATAGTTATCACGCGGAGAAAAACTCGCCGGCCGAAAGGGATGGGCGACGAGCGCGGCCGGCGGCGGCGCGAGCGAGACGGACGCATTAAGAAAGAAGTAATAAAAAAGTGGTAGTGTGCGTGGTCGGAGTGTGGTGGCGTAGGGCGGCGATGCAGGCCCCTCCCTGCGGCCGGTGCCGCCTCGCCGCCTCGCCGCCGCCGCAGTCGAGTCGACAACGCGCGGCGCCGCACCGGTCCGCTCCTCGCCTGCTGTACACGCGCGTAAAAAGTTTCCTACTCCTCCGAAACTTCCGACCGCAGTGACAACTAGTCCAAACTTACATTCATTATAGTCATCCCCTATCACGGCACGTTGCTTTCGATCAGACTGTATTCTCAAAGTTTGTGTTAATTTTATAAATCGTCCACGTGTTTGTTCAGTAGGTTTGAAACTTTTGTCAAACATTTTCTTATAAGTTATTTCTGACATAGATCGATCGGTTGTTAGATTTTAAGACCAACAGCGGGTATTGCATTATCTAGGCTGCAAAGACTATGTTCTGTGCGTTCGATGGGATGTACGGACGGTGACGGCTTGTGGGTAGGCAGCAGGCTGGGCTCGGAAGCCAACTCGATGCTGCTGCAGGGCGAGGGCCGGGAGCGGCAAGGGCCCATGGAGGAGGAGTGCTCGGCGCGGCCCTGCGCCACTGACTTCTCCATCGCTGCCATCATGGCCAGGGACAGACAGGAACGGAGGGAGCGCCGGAGACACAGGGACCCCAGGGAAGACACACTTACGCCATTAGGTAAGTCCATTAAATCATAATATTAAAAAAAAATCCCTTGTAATCACTCTACGAAAAAAAAAAATTCATTCTCAATTCAGATCATGCCAGATACTCATGAACATTTCTTCTTATAGATACCTTTCTATATTATGTACTAAAAGTGAATTACTTTTACATAAAATAAAACAGCTGTTATCAATCAATACACACTTCAAAAATCGAATGACTCTATAATTTGCTCTACATACAGTTTTATTTTTTATGGTTCATTAAATAGCATAAATACGAGGATAATACGTTTTATCAAATGGGGACCAATAAAATATTCAACCTAACTTATTAAGCATGGATGAGGCAATTATAATTACTTAAAGTTGTGAACCTGGACTTCTTTTACAACTACGTAATTAAAGTAAATCTAGGAATATGATAACTCTTTACAATACACTCTTCAACAACTGCAATTGGCTCTATATACGATTATACTTACCTATTATATGTTCAATAAATAGTATAAATATAAGGATAACGTATTTTATAAATATAGGACCAATAAGCCTAACCATCTAAGCAAACTTTTTTGGCATAGCTGAGAAAACTGTAATTTATTCAAGCTGCAGGTCTTGATTCCTTTTACTATTGATAATTGAATAAGATAGGATGGTTTTCTATTGATTTAATACGTTTATAATATTCATTTCAGAGAAAACTTCTTTAAAAATACACTTCAACGGTTGAATAATTCTGTGATTGGCTCTTCATATACTTTCTAATTAAATAATAAATACATTAAGCACAAAAATAATATGTTATAAAAAAAAATAAGCATTTAAGACAACCAATCTAATTTTTACAATGTTAATCTTAGCAATATTTCTTTAAAATACACTACAAAAATTGAATGACTTTACAATTGACTCTTTATAAACTCTCTATGTATAATAAAAATTTACTGGTGGTAGAGCTTCAGTGACGGAGCTAGCGGGCGTAGGCACCACCGCATTACCTAATATACTTGCCGCTAAATGGTAGTGTTCAGCACTATCGTGTTCCGGTCAGGTGGTAATGTACGGCCCTGTAATTTCCGGCACAGAGGCATAACACCTTAGGCCTCAGGAGTGGTATCGCATCTGCATTTTGATCGTGGTCTTTGTGTGGGTGTCTATAGGCTGCAGTCATCACTTAACATCAATGTGAACTGCATGCTTGTTTGCCACTTCGATTACATAAAAAAAAAAGATTAAATTAATTAGGTGTTTTATGAGATTACAAGCATTAAGACATCCAATCTATATCCTTATACATGGATGAGGAAGTAGGTACTACTTTTACTATTAAATAGGTAGGTAGTTAAATGAGATAGGATAATATCCATTATTTGTTTTAACTACTTCACAGTTAATCATCTCACTCTACATTTGTTTCTTCGTATACTTATAAATTCAATAAATAGTATACCTAAATATAAGGATAATATTTTATTAATTTATGACCAATAAGATATCCTACCTAACTCCCCTGGCATGGGTTAAGAAACCTTAATTATTTATGGCTCGATTCCTTTTACTATTATGGAATTAAATTAAACAGCATGAAAGCCATTTGCTTTAACCGTTACAATACTCTCCCGCCAATATCTCTCTACATTAGGTACATACACATTTCAACAATTAGGTAAGTGACACTACAATTAGCCAATTTTAGAGTCGGTTTTTAAATGTTTAAACAATCGTTTAAATGTATGTTATATTCAATAAGTATGCTGTTTGTTACCTACATAATAATATTCAACAATAAACAGCTTAAAGCCCTACTTCCCTGCTAATATTATAAATGCGAAAGTAACTCTGTCTGTCTGTTACCTTTTCACGTCCAAAGGACTGAATCGATTTTCATGAAATCTGGTACAGAGATAGAGTTAACTTTGAGAAAGAACATAGGCTACTTTTCGACATCCACGCGGGCGAAGCCGAAGGCAACAGCTAGTATTTTATAAATTTAGGACCAATAAAGGTGTGATATGAAATATTTTAATGGTTTATTATACCTAAGTAATAATACAAAATATTCCAAGTATAGAATCAAAATTGTGTGACAAGCCAAATGGTTGCAGTTCATTATAACATATTAACGGAGACGTAAATAACAACTTACTAAACTATGAGTTCTGTTTGCCGGTGTAGGTACCTACTTGTATTGTCAACATTGGATTTTGCAGTTCACACAAGCTAAGTCGAAATTAAGTTCCGAACTTTAGTTTTAGTAACTAGGTTTGCATTAACTTTTGTCCACGGGATTTTAACGACACTTACGATGTTATAAGTATTTGATGATTTTCAACTATTTTTATTGGTAAAAAAATATAATTACTGTAAAAGTTAATCTGACGTTCTATTTCTGAATACTTTTTAGAACTGCATGCAACACATAGCTAGGTATGCATTTTAACTGCCGGTCTTGAAGTAGGTGTCTATTAGGTGCAGTTGTTACGTACCATGTGAATTGCACACTTGTTAGACATCATCATCAGCTTAAACATTCTTAGACATTTAGTAGGTACTTCAATACTTCTGTATGTTTTTTTCCTAGTCTTTATAGAGTACGGTAGGTATAGAATCCGTCTGTAGTATTCAGAAGGAGCATTGTAAACAACAACTTTCTTTGCCATTAAATTAATTTAACTAACATAATTTCAAATTTGTGTATGGCCCTATAATAGCTGTCACAGACACAAAACAACTTAGGTCTCAGCGGTGGCAACACATTAGCATTTTGACCTCGGGTTTTTAGAGTTTCGTAGTAAACAAGGAACCCTTATAGTTTCACCTTTTCTGTCTGTCTGTCTGTCTGTCTGTCTGTTCGTCCGCGGTTTAGCGCAAAAAGTATTGGTACTAGAGACTTGAAATTTGGCACAGGTAACCTTAAGCACGCCTACAAAGTGGTAGAATAAAAATATGAAAAATAAAATTATTTAGGGTACCTCCCCTACATGTAACGCACGGATATTTTTTTTATTTTTCGTTTCCTATCTTTTGTGTGGTATATCGTTAGATAGGTCTTTCAAAAATGTTAGGGGTGTGCTACCATGATTTTTGGCTTTAGATAACTGTTCATGACTTATTAAGCTTTAAAGTGCTAATTTTCGTTAGAGTCAAGTGTCCTCCCCCTTTACCTACTAAACGGTTGTTGCTAGAAATTCAAACTTCACGGCAATAGTAGCTACATATAACGAAATTAAAAGCAAAACTATCACACCTAAGTTGGCTTTACAATTTTGCGAGTAATAGTCGACCAAATGTTATACTCGAAATTTTTTAACAACTCCATAGAAAATATTTATATATTTTATTTATTACATTAATCAAACCTGAAAACTACGGAACCCTACACTGCGCGTGGCCCGACACGCACTTGACCGGTTTTTGTGTAGATGTCTTTACGCTACAGTCATAACTTAACATCCGTGTGAGCTGCATGCTTGCTTGCCACCTTCGTTACATGAACAAAACGTCAGTTATACCTATGTACCTACCCACTCGGGTTATTGGACGTCTACTTCTTGTTCACAAATCAACTCACCTTACTAGAGACCGTCAGCCTTACATACCTACCAGCCTACACTCACCTCCGATCTGCAAATACTTTACCCTGAATTTAGGTTACCTGACCATAATTCAGGTTGCCTTCAAGTCATAGCTATCCTAAATGTCGATTGGTCTAGCTAGTTGAAAGAGATACCTAACCTGAAAATCTCAGTCTTGTTTCTTATAGCAATTTAAATAAATAAATAGTCATTTAGAATTAAACTAATAATTAAACAAAATGCACCACATATCTATTAAAAATCAATCTAAATTAATTTGCAAAGCCTATTCATTTACCTACATAGGTATTTATGTGCAAAGCTCATCGCTCTCCTCCTGTGGTAATATCCCCAGAAGACTGGCCGCTTCATAGCCTCAGTAAAATTATTCAAAGCAGAATTATATATTTTCTTTACTTTTGTTTCAATTTTCATTATCATGTTAATTTTATATTGTGTTCTTGTTATAAATGTATTGATTTCTATTTTCTTTTATCATTGTACGAGCCTGTACAATGATAATAATAAATTACATTATACCTACAACGGCTACAACATTAGTAAAACTGGTAGCTTGCAATAAATAAAAAAAAGAAACTTTTTCTGCATTCTCGTAATAAGTACGTGATAATATTTTTTGAAGTTAGGTAGGTAGGTACTTCTATTGGCGAGATTGGAAAAAAATGTGAGAGTGAATTTTTACGATGCGCGCACACACCGACAGATAAAAGTGACAGTCTGAAGTTAGTTGTTAAACTTTTAAGTAACTCAATCGTATACAGAGTTAATTGAAATTACCTCATGCAGGCATCCTCAGTATATTGCTATTCTGACGTAATGTGATCATTTTAGGAAAATAGCTAGGTATGTACTGCAAAGTGGCTTTAATTTGATGGTGACTGAGTTACAGAATACGACTGATGGGTACAAATGTCAAGTGTCATTTTATGCAAATTTTTCTAAATTAACTTTTTAAGTTAAGTAACAATTTCACCAGATTCTGACAGTATCAATCCTAAAGTAAGTAAATGTCATGTTATAAAGAATAGAAAGAAATAAGGCGGTAATATTGTTAAGAGAATTGCCATAATTAGTAAAAAAGAACCCGATTGAAGAAATCAATTTGTATTAAACTTAATCAAAGGAGATGTTGCGAACTCGGCCCTGGTTCGTACACGTCCTCAAAAAATGGGTAAATTAAAGAAGAATCCAAAAAAAAAAATACAATTAATTTATTCAAGAATATATTTTAGAGTTACAACCACATTTAATTCAAACGATTTTATCATTTTCAACTATATTAAACATGGCGGCGATACAGCCGACACTTGGGATCAATGGATTTTTATAGTATTTAGAAAATATTACTTTTTTCTCCAAGTTCTTTAATCAAAATACAATTTGAAAAAAGGAAATGTCAAAATGACATCGCCCGCCATATTCGCCATGTTAGTTTTGAGTTGCAATTCTAACTGCAAATTATGTTTTGTAACTGCAAACAAAGCTGAATAAGTGAAAATATGCATTAAAAAACGTTTTTATATTGATTTTGCCTGTTTAATGATATTGTGTACAATACATGGCCGGAGGTCCATACATTTTTGCAACATCTCCTTTACTTAATTTTTTCTCGATATCCTTGAAATATAAGGGTTTTTGGCGTACTGGTACAGTACGTCAATAACCCGTACAGTGAGTAGGTAACTACAAAACCTAGTAAATACAATGAGTGACTACAAAATGAAACAAGTCCTTTGTGTACCAGCAAAGTAGAATACTCATACAAACAAACTTTTGCACAGGTACATAAAATTAGATTTGACCGCCATCTTTACTGACTCATCTCAATACAATTCTATTTTATATTTTTAACTATAATTCTATGACAATTTTTATGCTCCTTTTATACCAACTTGATTGAATGTTATTCTTATGAATGTAATTAAGGCATTCTAAGCGCGCATGGCCCAGCGGCTGGTGTAGATCGTAAGCGATCTGCTCGGTTAAGCACTACGGGCGCGGTCGGGTAGTGTGATGGGTGACCGCTAGTGGCAAATTAAATGCGCGTTTCCGTGCTTCGGAGGGCACGTTAAGCCGTCGGTCCCGGTTGCTATCGATAGATAGCAGTCGTTAAACCTTGTCGGAGGCCTTATGGGCGGTTTGAAAACATCCGACAGCGGGCTGGCCACTAACCCACCCACCTCCACCAATCCGCATTGGAGCAGCGTGGTGGAGTAAGCTCCAGGCCTCCCCCCAAAAAGGGGGAGACTCGTGCCCAGCAGTGGGACGTATAATGGGTTGCCATTATTATTATTATTATTATAGGCATTCTAGTTATAAGTATAAAAACTACCTTAGTATAAAAATTACTTTACGACCTATGGTTTGTTTCTTGATAAAGATCGAACGTTCTATTTATTTTATAATGTCAAGCAAACAATGGGATCCGATTCCACCATGCTTTATTGGTGGAAACGGATCCCAGCAACGTTGTCGTGTTGTCAAATCAAGGAGGGTGTGTGGTGACAGTAGTCGACACCGACGTCGCTGACGACGATGACGACCAACCACAAAGGAGCCTTCAATTGCCTCAATCATTCAGTCGTACATCAATCTTCAATCTTCGATTCGCAAACTTACATTTATTCATACCACGGCCTCTTTTCTCGGCCTTCAAGAATTCTTGTAAGTCTAAAATAATTTCTCATAACTTTTGTTCAAAGAACCCATATTAAACAGTCTACTCTTAACACCCTTTAGGACTCTTACACATAACTGCGAATTCGCATCGCAAATATCTGCGAGCTCGCACGAATACATCGCCTGCGATGCAGCATCGCATCGCAGTTTTGTATGGCCGCCCTGACACATAATTATTTAATGAAGTATTAATATAATTATGTGTAAAGGGTGACAAGAATTATATTTAAAATAGGGACATACTTATTTAAAATATTCAAATGATTTATTTAGATATTAAAATTGCTCTACTAAATAACACTCACCTCACTTAGCCTGTGTGCGTTTTTTATTTTTATTCATTTACAAAGTGTTTATCAATATAATCAACATCAATTAATCACAAATAAGTATATGTATTTACGATGTAATGATTATGTAGGTATAAAGTGTATTTATATAAAATACATTAAATCTGTAGGTTCATACACATTTTACTGCATCCTATCGATTAACCAACATGATGTACCAACATGTAAATATTTACCTTTAAGGAATTAAGAAACCTATATCAGAACTACCCTTAATATTTACAAAAAACAGTAGGTATATTACCGCGATTTGACTAGCGTTGATTCCACGTGGGATATCAGGAAAAAAGTAGCCTATTGTAGCGTTGTATTTCATTTGTAAAGTATTTTTTCTTATTTATTCGTTTCAAACATACAAGAATAAATGTTTGTTGAATTAAATGTTTTTCCTTTATACAATTAGTAGGTATAGACGCGTATCATAGAACTCCGTGTTGTTTTCTGCCTGAAGTATGTGGTAGTGGCAATATTCAGCACTATCGTGTTCCGGTCAGGTGAAAATGTACGGCCCCGTAATTTCCGACACAACGCAACTACATTGAAATCGAGGCTACCTACAGTAATATTTGCCGTCAATGTAAACTGTATGCTTGATTGCCACATGTGAAAGAAAACTCTATCAACGTTACGATTTTAAAATTATATTAAAAGACAATGTATTAAGTTTTTTCAATAATATTTACAGGAATTATTATGATTTCATGACGAACCGTTTCATTTTAACATATACGCTCTATGATGTATGTCATAGAGCGTATATATTAATATTAAACTTTTCAAATAAATGTCCTCTACTACCTAGGTATATATATTCCGCAGGTATTCTCGCATTGGCCGAATGATCAATGCATGGTCCATAAGAAAGGGATAGCCTTTATCATGAATCTGGTTTAACCACAACACGGTAGTGTTCGCTGTCTATATATTTGAAGAAAAATTTGATTGATTTGAGATTTGTTTTATTAAACAAAAATATTCTTTTTATTAAACAAACATATTTTTTTTTCTTCAAATATATAGACAGCGAACACTACCTTATATTGTGCTGTAATACCTGCATTTCAATACCTGGTTTTAGTGTAGATTTCTATAGGCTGCAGTAGTCACTCAACATCCATTTTACTTATCGGTTGTACGTCACCTTCGTAAATGAAAAAGTTGTATGTCACATTTTTTTTATGTTATGGAAGTGGCAAACAAGCTTGCAGTTCACATTGATGTTAAGTGATGACTGCAGCCTATAGACACCCACATAAAGACCAAGGTCAAAATGCAGATACGTTACCACTCCTGAGTCCTAAGGTGTTATGCCTCTGTGCCGGAAATTACAGGGCCGTGCATTATCACACAGGGCCACCTGACCGGAACACGATAGTGCTGAACAGTACCATTTAGCGGCAAGTAAATTAGGTAATGCGGTAGTGCCTACGCCCGCGAGTTCCTGGAACTCTACCACCAGTAAACATGCATGGTTGTATGTCACCTTCGTAAATGAAAAAGTTCTCCATTAGGGCGGCCACACAAAACTGCGATGCGATGCGACGCCGCATCGCAGTTATCGCATCATGCCTTAAGCAGAAATTTTTGCATTATGTAATATGTTGAATCCAACTATTAAATACATTAAAACCACTATAAAAATCGTTCGTCTAAACCACGACCTGTCGGATTCCATCCTAATCTAGTTTTCTAACAAGAAAATTTGTGCTTCCAGAAAAGTTTGTAGACGCGGCGGCTTCCGCGTCCGGGTCCCCTTCGCCGCCTTTAGCTGAGTACGAGCGGGATTCTCCGGTCGATGTATCGTCGACCTCCGAGGCGGGCTCGGCGAGCGGCGCGCCGAGCGGCTCGCGAGCACTCTCCCCACCACCCCGCAATCCCCAGCTTGTGGAACGCTGGTCTAGCGAAGAAATGAGGCATATACAATGCCACTTAGAAACTAAAGAACTATGGGACAAATTCAACGAACTCGGCACGGAAATGATCATCACGAAAACTGGAAGGTAATTTATTTTTAATATTTTGGTTTCAAGTGTTTTATAAGGTTTTTTGTATGTGATGAAGTAGCAAACAAGCATACAGTTCATATCGATGGTAAGTGAATAGCCTTCCAACATCTACATAAAAACAGAGATGTCAATACAGTCACTCCTGAGCTCTATGTTGCTATACCTCTATGCCAGAAATTACAGGGCCTGTACGGCCTTACTACCTGACCGTAACACGATAGCGCTGACCACTACCGTTTAGCGGAAAGCAGATTAGGTAATGCAGTGGCGCCTAAGCGTGAACGTCGTCACTGGAGGTCTACCAACACTGAAAGAGTTTTAAATAAGTAGTATTGAAAAAGATACCTTCGCTTTTATGACACAAAAATCCACAGGTGATACGAGTCAAATGTATATGCGAATTTGTCACTAGTATTACAACTAACAATAGAGCGTTAGGTACACCTCCAACATCAGTTAACATTCGCTACGGGAGTATCGTATTAACTCCGCCAGTTTGGACCATAGTTCATAGCGTCAATAACAACAGTATAAGTAACAACCCAACCGTTTAATAACACTACAAACATACACTTCTTGTAAATCAGTCGAAACAAATCAAAGGTACCAATTATGCATTCGTACAATAACCAAACAATGAGCTCCAATCGTACTTTGAAAAACGCGGTGGTAGGTAATTGTGAGATTGTTGTTTGAGCGAGATCAAGGTAATGTCGATGGTGCGCGTCGGTCGATAAGGTAGGCTGGTGGTTGGTGGCAGCCGCGCGAGGCGTGTCGGTCGCGCCCGTTGGACACAATGGACAATCGGCCACCGGCGGGCCACATCGGTCCACACCACTCTGCGCCCGCGTAACCGATATTCAATTGTAGTCCACTTTGCCGAATTACGGTTTTTATATAAATTGTTACAAGAATATGTAGTACAACTGCTTTTGGTTACGAACGAGCTTACCACGAAGTTTTTTTGGCCACTGTTCTGAAATTACTGAGCTTTGCCTATTTTTCCGGAACTTTGTTCCGGTTAGATGGAACGGGGTTAAACTTACTATTTGGTGGTAAATAAACTACATCCTCCTTCAATACTGGAACCTATAGAGCAACACGGGCCACCGGCCGACCGGTCCGCCGCGGCCGGTGGCCCGTGTTGCTCTATACTGGAACCCTACCACTAAAATAATTTTCTTGGCTATAGATACATTATTTCATAAAGATACTTTTTGATAAGTTATTTATATTATATAATCACACACCTCGTCTATCGCGTAAAAGAAGGAAGTTAATGCAAGTGCAAGTATTTAATTAACTCGAGTTTAAAATATTTATTTTTACATAAATTGATTCGATCTGTACTGGAATTAATTAAGATTAAAAAAACATTTTATTTAACATTTCGCTAAGAGTTATTTTAAAACATAATTAAAGTCATCGTTTCCTTAATACGGCTTTTAAGCGGTTATTTACATTTTAAAATAACATTGTATTTGCGAGTTTTGAAAGAAGTTACCCGAGTAAAAAGTAGGAACGATATCTAGTTATGTTTTCGGAGTCCCTTAAAATCCCTAATAATGATACATAATTTATCTCGGAATCTGTCCTGTTAGAAAAAGAACATTATCTCTGTTAGTTAGTCTTAACCCCTTATTCATAAACGTATTTTAGCTAAAGTGTTGCTAATCTAATCTTTGTCCTTTTCTATCCTGCACATTTGACAATGCAACTGACAAAGACAAAGCATTCTATAGCTAAAACGTATCTAATGTACGTTTATGAATAAGGTGGTAACCCCCTAGTCTATACTCGTATATTCATTATCACTGATACTATCTCTTTATATAGAATTTGATTGAGCGACACGTTGCTATTCGGCACCGACTTAACTATCCGGAAACAACCTACTATCCCACCAAAATAATGCAAAATGAACTGAAAAAAAATTGAAATGAAAAAGACGCATTTTAGGCACCATTCTGCAGTATTTTTTGCATTCGCAACCAAGAAAAGTTGAGTAATAAGTAAAACTTAAATACACTAAATACACTGTATTTTAAAGCGTAGAAATCTAGATGGTGTTATCAGAGTTGAATGCGTTGTCGCCAAGCGGGCGTCGCGGCGACGTTATCGCGCCGGTATAAATCAACACGACAGCCCACCGATCGTGACAAATTCGCAAACGCAATCTTTTGATAACATTCGCTACTTCATTAGGCGACCCTGATGGGATGTTTCAGAAAAACAGTTTCGGAAAAAGTTTAGTTTTAGTACGCCAGTGTCCGATAAGTTTGGTAACGTGCCTGGTTAATGTCAACAGGCTTCCTACTTATTACGGGGCTTCGAAAACATAACTGGCATGTCGTGGGTATGTAAGAACTTATTCTATATGGCTACCCTCAAGGAAAATACTGATGTTAAGTTAATGTTTCCAATGCGTGTATGAATTTTTCTTTCGAAAGATCAAAGCAAACTGGTTGAAGGGCGTGTTTTACAAAATACACGTCAGTACGCAGCAGCATTTTTTTTATTAACTGTTTTCTCAAGTCGGACATCAAAAGGCCTTGTCATAAATGGTCTTGCAATTTTATCGTATGTCATTTAGCAGGACCAAATATCAATCCAGATTTTTACATACTCGTGTAGTAAAGGAGATGTTGCGAGCTCGGCTCTGGTTCGTACACGTCCTCAAAAAATGGGTAAATTAAAGAAGAATCCGAAAAAAATACAATTAATTTATTCAAGAATATATTTTAGAGTTACAACCACATTTAATTCAAACAATTTTATCATTTTCAACCATGTTCAACATGGCGGCGATACAGCCGACGCTTGGGATTAATCAATTTCGACAGTATTTAGAAAATATTACTTTTTTCTCGAAGTACTCTAAATCAAAATACAATTTAAAAAATGAAAATGTCAAAATGACATCGCCCGCCATATTCGCCATGTTGGTTTTGAGTTGCAATTCTAACTGCAAATAATGTTTTGTAACTGCAAACAAAGCTAAATAAGTGAAAATATGCAGCAAAAAACATTTTTATATTGATTTTGCCTGTTTAATGATATTGTGTACAATACATGGCCGTTCATTGCTTGATTGAATAACAAAAAAATGTTAGTAGGCACGATAGAAATAAATATGTTGGCATCGTTGAAGAATTTTATTCTTTTACATTATGACAACCATAGCTAAACGCTGTAACATTTAATAATTGGGGAAAAAGTTTCTTCGCATTTTTTAAGATAATTCAAAACATTTTTTTATATAGTTTATTTAAATTTAACTAAAGTATGTATGTACCATTTTGTTCGATAACTTTTTGCCATCTTGTAGGTAGGGACATGATCCCATTGCTATAAAAAATTTGGGACTTCTCATCAAAATACCGCGACAAGTGGATTTGGCAGTCCTCTCGTGATGTTAACCTAACATTGCATAAAGAATTCTGAAGAGACCGAAACAGATGGAAATCTGAAGGTGCAAGGTCAGGACTATACGGCGGATGCATTAACACCTACCAGCCAAACTCTCTTAATTTTTGCTGAGTGGCTATAGATGTGTGAGGTCTAGCGTTATCATGATGAAACACCACACCCTTTCTGTTGATCAATTCCGGCCGCTTTCTCTCAACTTCTTGCTTTAATCTCATCAGTTGTTCGCAGTAGAGTTCAGAATCGATAGTCCTGCCTGGTGGTAATAGCTCATAATGAATAATGCCCTTCCAATCCCACCACACACACAACATCACCTTCTTGCGAGTTAACCCGGGTTTCGCCACAGTCTGTGAAGCCTGACCGGCCTTTGACCACGACCTTTTTCGCACGTTCTTGTCGTACGTGATCCACTTTTCATCACCAGTTATCAGCTTCTTCAAAAATGATTCGGTTTCATTACGTCGTAATAAAGAATCACAAATGAGTACACGGTTCATTAGGTTTCTTTCAGTGAGCTCGTGAGGTACCCAAATATCGACCTTTTTTTTGTACCCAGCTTTTTTCAAATGCGCCAAAACTGTTTAGTGATCAATTCTCAGTTCTTCAGCTACGTCGTAACTACTGATATGTCGATCTTGCTCTACTTTTTCAAAAATGGCATCCATTTTATCCGTAATAGGGCGACCAGAGCGAGGTGCATCTTGGACATCAAAATTTCCGGATTGGAAACGCTTAAACCAAATTTGTGCTACTCTCACAGACACAACATCGCAAATTTTTTTCGCGGCTTGTTTTGCATTTTTACCTTTTTTTGTAGTAAAATTTTAAAATGTATCGAATTTCTTCATTAGATTCACTCATCTTGACAGTACGAAAAACAAATGAAAATCACACATTTTTTGATACACATAATTTGAATTTGGAATTATGTTCTTTAAAATTTTAACTTTCAATGATACCAAAACCAGCCAGATACAAATACTACAGCCAAAGAGATTTTATTACAAGTTCATACATACTATAATGCAAAAAGACTTTTTCCCCAACCTATTATAATAAACCGACCAGATGAAGAGAATCGAAAGTTCAAGTACTAGAGAAGATGAAATAAATGACACAAAGTAACCGTCCAAAATAAAATACAATTCAGTTTCGCAGAAAACAGTTGTCATCTCGCAAACTTTTCACGAATTCCGTTGATGTGATCATAAAGCAGCGAACGATCATTAATTCATAACTGGAATCGCAATTACGCTGACGGAGAAATATTTAGAGGCAAAGAGAGATTCATTTCACAGCTACGCTTTGAAATGTTAAAATACGTCGCCTATACAAATAAATGGCAACAAAGGCCGACTACACAAAACAATGAGGGTTCTTTCACGGACTATAAAGCTGTATTAATACCTCACTTATTTATTCCTTATAATGTTCTCGAGTTAACGACGCCTCCGGCAGTTTTTATTCCATGCACCATAAAATACAACATCTGGAAATATATTCTAATAACGTTGACTTAACTCCAACTTCGGAATGCGCTCCCCAGACCTAATTTTTCTAGCGAATTTTTTATTTTGACCTTGTTTTGTTATCATTTTATCATAACAATCATTTTCCATACATATCATTCAAGTAGGTTAATCAATTTACTTTTTTAAATACTATAATATTGAATTAATTAGCACCTCAATGCGTTGAAAAAGTGGCCTTTGAATGCCAAAAGGCTCACTTCCAATTTATATTTATTAAATTACTTAGGGCCATTGATATACAAAAAACCCATAGGGCCGATTTCACTCACCGTCGTAATAAATCGCGATCAATTCTTGTAAAACGCGTTTTTCGTTATTCAACGTGTTCAATAACACTATTTGGATTTTACCGACAAAAATTGATCGTAGTTAAGTTGAAATTGGATGCAATTTTAAATTCAGTTATGTTAAAACGCGTTTTATTAATAAAACAGGTCTTACAGCAAACGGTGTATTTAATTTACAAACACCTACTTAACACAAGTGTACTGTTTTGTCCGTTTTAAAATCTAAGGGTAGATTAGGTAGGTATATAAGTAATAAAATTCTCCTTATTTTACTTTATACTATTCTTCATTATTTACTGAATTCTATTTTTCATTATCAGATAAATGCCGCTTCTTCACGACTTACCTATTTTTAGTAGCTTAATCAATGCTTTTTGTGTATTACCTCTAACGTTGGTTGTCTTTCAACGTAGCGACCGTGAAATCCAATGCAAATTTAACCATATCAACATTCAAGACCATAATTCACGCCAGTTATCCCATTTTCGTAATCTGTATTCGATACACGTTATTACGGTCATAAGATAAAGGGCTTTTAAAAATCACCATGGGAGACAATTTGCCACGCACTGTCACGCGAGTTTATCCGACTCGTCCTCATCGATTAGCATAAATCTTGCCAACTAACCGTCACAAATGAACGGGCCGAGCTAAACAAACAGGACGCGATGGCGACGCGTTGAGGCGACATTCAGCGCGCGTCGCGTCGCGGTCGCGGCGACGAAGCGCGACGAATCGCGACCGTCGCTCGCCCACATAAATCAGCATTATCTCGCGAGATAGCCGCTCTTGGACCCACCCCGCCATATCACGCCGAGCCCCGTGTCGTTCGAAAAAATTAATGACTCGGAAAAACGATTCGCTTATGAGGGATCTTTCAATGTAATTGAATTGCCCCACTGAGATCCGCCGAATTGTCGCGAGGACGTAATGCCGAGTCAGGTGCACCCTGTATTCAACGGGGTTTTATTGTGTTTTCGCGTATATTGTTTTTATTTGAGATTCACTGAAAATAGCAGATAAATTGAAGGTATAACGCTTGAATTAATTCGAGGTATGAAACTTGATTATTTCGTTATTGTTGAATAATTGAAAAAGTACCTACCTTACTGTGTACATAGTATTGAACATAAAATGAGTAGAGTTCTGTTAATAATTTAAGAAACCGTCAGTCATTGTACACGCATCCCGTGAAATGTACATAGGTACATTAGGTACCTATGTTCAAATTCTACCCATTTTTGACTAAATGCTTACGTAAATATTAAAGTGACTTAATAATTTCACCCCAAAGCTTCTCGTAACGCGCTAATATGACAGATTAAATTTGCATACGAATCAAAAAATGGGCAGGAGAAAAAACGCGGCAACGGTAAATCCGAGCATATTAGCTGCACCCCCGCGAGATTATGATAACAAGCGTAATAGAATATGTCTGTCTGTCAGTCGCTAGTTGCACTGCTAATCGCGCAAAGCTAATGCGGTAAGCTACAGTTTAAACCAGTCTCTTAAGTTTGCACAGAGGGTAGCCATTTTTCATCCGCTGTGCAAATATTTTTATGTTAGTTAAATTTAAACGTGCTGTACTGAATGGAATATGCGAACAGCGACTTGAAAATATAAAACTTGAAGTCCGTGTAGGTATAGGTGGTGTTTTTTGGGTCACAGTGACGATTTGCATGTTTAATTTTTGACGCTTATATAATTTCATAGTCATAAAGTTTATGAACTTATTAGATTTAAAAATACAAGTCTGAAAATTGGTTGTAGCAACATAATGTTTTTTTTTTATTGGAATACAAACAGTTATTATAACTAATAAGCATTATAACAATAAATATCTAATATAAACTAATCACCTATATGTAATTGTATTACTAACCATAACAATTATAATAAATTTTATAAGTATACTTCTATAGTCTTTGCTACTTCTTAGCAAACTTCTTTCTTTTTTACTTTCTTTTTTCACACAGGTGTGGCGGGTAAGGGTATTTTGCTCGTGTAAACCTGTGTGTATGCGTACACATGCGCTAAGTATTGCACAGCAGAATCCTGCATGGATCTGAAATGCCATGGGGTCTGTAAAAGAACTGTAAAATAAACGAATTAATATGTATTATTATTTGGAGTTTCTCTCATCATAATTTGTGTGGATAATAATTTTCCAACTAGGTAAAATGTATCGCGCGTCAGTAAGAAGACACGATGAAGATGTTTCGAAAACGTTGCCAACACTTTATAATCACAGACTTGGCAGACAACAGTCTATTTGATTTACTTCTCACCACCATTCCCCATATTATAAATATTTGCCTTCACGTATAATAATGATAAATAATATGAATATTTTTGATTCATGATATTAATATTTTGTTGGTACAATATTATAGCAGCACGCATTGTTTTTATGTCATCATAAAATGCCGTTACACAGACAGATATTGTTATTTAATTGGTTCTCTTGAAGACACTTTGATGTCACGATATTTAGATAACTATAAGCGAATATCATAACGTTTTATATGAGTTATGACGACATATGACTCGTGTAATTATTGTAAGACAAAAATTATGAAGAAATATTACTGCCGAGTGTAAGGTATTATATTTTATCGTTATGTCAGATTAAAAGTCCAATTCCTACTACAACTATTGTCCGACAATATATCGAACAATATTGTAAATGTATTTTATGTATCTACATGTGTTAAACATACTGATCTCGGAGAAACAAATTAAATGGATGCGGTAAACATTTTTTTTTGTATTTACATTTAATTTGATCAAGAAAAGTGATGAATTACAAAAGAGTCAAGTAATAATTGTAATCAAACAATTGTTTGTGTCAGTTATACAAGGTTGAAGTTAATTTTACTGTTTATAAATTTGTGTTTACTGTTGTAAATACAGTGAACTGTTTTTTTTTTTAAATTGATTCATGACCATCCTAAAAATATATCATCAGATATTTTGTCGCATAATGTAGACAGGTACGATTGGTAATAAATGCTAAGACTTCACACACGTATGGCAACAAAATCTGTACCTTGGTATTATTATGGGCAGTAAGATATCTAGAGTAAAATGAAATCATCTTTATTGCAACTGTCTGCCAGTGCGGCGTTGTTAACAAATAGTGGCGTTTTTGAGCTCACTTCCGTGATTTTCAGCAACGTTTGCAAGAGACTCATCCAGTCTGCTATAACAGTGGATTCAGGTGGATTGTAGCGCACACCGCGCTTACACGTACATCGGGCCAGTTCGCCATTTGTCGCGCTCGCACGATAATTGTTGATATACGATCGCGATCCGACACTGTAATTGTCAACGCTTAATCTTCTAATTGGCTCGCATTTACCAATGCCAGCGTGTCGCCTCCATTCGTTCGACGATAGTTCACACACAAAAAAAGTATCACCAAATTTCAACGTAAAACATAATCCGACGAACAAAAGGTGAGCGCGAGAAGAAAAGCAATTCGCGTCGCCAATTTCAAGAACAGTAAAAAGTGCGATTCACAAGTGCAACTTGAAACGGCGTTTAAGAGCGAACCGAGGGCGGCGCCCACCGGGGGCGAGAAAACAATTTGGAATTTTATCGGTGGTGAGGTGGTGTGCGGTGTGAGGAGGTAGGGGACTACGGGGCGGGGAGGGGAGGGGTAGTAACGTGTTACTTGTGATTTATGTTCACATTAGGCGCGATCCGCGAGGCGGGCAGAACGCGCGAAATGCACACGCGTCCTTCAAACGAGCCTTCGAATTCTCACCTGCCGCTGATGTTTCATGTCGTTAAGACGTTTCATGTGGATTGTGAGGTAGACAAACTTTGTGCTTTGTAACTTCGAATATGGATATGTGTAAAAGATAGCTGTTTTTTATTGATAGCGCGACGCTGTGCGTTAAATTTGTTGAAACTTTGAGAGCATAAGTACCAATAGAAGAGAGAACTGCGAAATGCTAGCTGTTTCAGTATATTATTGTAGGAGATAGTGTACTGAAAGACGAAGTGTAGGCAGGCTCCCCACGAGGTGGACCGACGACCTGATGAAGGTTGCGGGCAATCTCTGGATGAGGGCGGCCCAAAACCGTACGTTGAGGCAATCTTTGGGGGAGGCCTTTGTCCAGCAGTGGATGGATCTTTTGGCTGAGATAATGATGATGAGTGTAGATGATCATCGCGGCTAGGACTGAGATCGCGGGCTTAAATCTCGAAAAAGATTCTCAGTAATATCTTCGTCCTTTGGAGATTTTCCCAATTATCGAGTTAAGCTATCATCTAATGGCACTAAAATACGAATCCCATTAGTGAAAGATAGGCGTATGCATGAAACTATATAGGTATTATATCTCTATTTACCTCATCTGGAATTATTACCTGTAGAAATCTACATTCACATTTCTTTGGGTAATGGTGGTTATGTCATATTTTATGTTTATGTTTTATAGTACTCGTGATAAAAAGACGATGCGTATGTTCTGGAGTCCTTGATGTATTACTCAACCTGTCGTAATAAAACGATTGTTTATACGGAACACTAAAGCTTGAGCTCACTGCGACACTTCTTGGGATGAAATTGTTTAACAATTTACTTCAACAAATAACTTTGCTGAATTCTTACGAAAGTATAAAAATGAACATTGTCATATTTGTTATAGGCATGTGATTTGCTGCAACGTTAAGAACGACGACTAGAAAGAAGTTTTTTGTCATTAATACTGTGATTTTGGTACACTTACGTAAATGTTACAATTATCAAATACCCGAAGGAAGAAAACACCTTTTACTGGTGGTAGAGCAGCAGTGACGGAGCTCGCAGGGGTAGGCACCACCGCATTACCTAATATACTTGCCGCTAAATGGTAGTGTTCAGCACTATCGTGTTCCGGTTAGGTGGTAATGTACGGCCCTGTAATATCCGGCACAGAGGCATAATACCTTAGGCTTCAGGAGTGGTAACGCATCTGCATTTTGACCTTGGCCTTTGCAGGCTGCAGTCATCACTTAACATTAATGTGAACTGCATGCTTGTTTGCCACTACCATTACATAAAAAAACATTATCCGAATTAAGCGGGTGCCAATGAGAACCTTATCTATCTCACTGAAAAACACTAATTACTTTTTTATGCAACGAGGATGGTAAACAATCATGCAGTTCACATTGTTGACTGCTGACATCTACACAAAAAACAGAGGTCAAAGTGCAGAAAGCGTTGCCACTCCTGAGTCCTTAGTTGTTATGTCTCTGTGATAGTTTTAAGCGAAGATAGGACCTAGTTTGTCAAATTTAGCAGAAAAGATCCATAGATACCGAAGCGCGTATGGCCTGGCGGCTGGTGTAGATCATAAGCGATCTACTCGGTGAAGCACTACGGGCGCGGTCGAGTTGTGTGATGGGTGACCGCCAGTGGCAAATTGAATGCGCGTTTCCGTGCTTCGGAGGGCACGTTAAGCCGTCGGTCCCGGTTGCTATCGATAGATAGCAGCCGTTAAACCTTGTCGGAGGCCTTATGGGCGGTTTGAAAACATCCGACAGCGGGTTGGCCACTAACCCACCCATCTTCACCAATCCGCATTGGAGCAGCGTGGTGGAGTAAGCTCCAGGCCTCCTCCTCCCCCCCAAAAAAGGGGAGATACTCGTGCCCAGCAGTGGGACGTATAATGGGTTGTCATTATTAATCTGTCGGAGTTAAAAATAATGATGATAATAAAGTAAGTAGTTGTTATCAAAAATCCACAAGCTTAGTATTTAAATAATTTAGTCACGATCTCAAAGTTTCACCTCACCACCAGTCAAGTTCACATATTAAAATTTAACGTCATTGCAACTCAAAAGCTAATTTTACTAAAACCTTAAATGAATCGAGTTGGCAGAAGCTCGCACATTATTTAACTTGTACCAAGTTTAAATTGAAAACGCCACCGAACTCTTTACGTAGTCCGACTCAAATTTTGAACTTTGCCGCTGAATCGGAAATTTCTTTATAAATATCTTATTAAGCTTAAATTCAGTTGGTGTCACGCTGCCGACACTAATTTTATTCGTGAAAGACGGGGTCGGGGCGGTCGAGGGGTTCACGCGGGCGGTGTTCGGTGAAAATGTATGCAAACGGGAAGCGCGTTATTTGACGGAGCTGAAAACGACAAAAGAATTAATGGTCCAAGAGCTAAATAACCATTCGGGTATCGGAACGCCTGTAAGCCTAGAAATTTTTGTAGGGATGAATCATATTAAGCTAAGTAAAATAACCATCAGGTCGTCACGTCATCTGGATTTCTGATGAGAAAAGTTTCTTTCATTTTTTGTATATAAGTGTATCATAGTTTTGCGACTAATATTGTTGCGTCTTATCCTGCTTATCTTAGCCTGCTATTGATATACGATTGAATCGCTCATCTGCAGTAAACAAATTTCCTTTTTTAATTCATTTTCTTAAATTATCCGAACACACAAAACTTAAACTTTAAGACGCAACATAAGTGGTCGCAATCGAGCTAGACCTAAAATATGGAAGTATTTTTTCTCATCAGAAATCCAGATAACGTCACGGGTTGATCCTTGCCAGGCGATGGTTATTGTACTAAGCACGTTGATTCATCCCTACAAAAATCTTACAATTTTACAATTCTAGCCTTACAGGGCCAACGTCACTTGGAGGGTTCAATATCTCTCCTACTATAAGGAGGAGGTCCCATTCGCTCGCGTCGCGACGTCGGTGTCGTGTCGGTGTCGGTGTCGGCACCGCACCCGCCGCCCACACTTCCACATTGCGAATTTACTTTGCTTTGTATCTTATTAAGAGATTAGCTGTCACTCAAACCGCGATGAATCTACACTGCTCTTTCATTTGAATAAAATGTCTTGTTCTAATAACAGGGTATCCGTTACGAGTTTTCCCGTGTACAACACATGTTTTCTCATGTTGTAGGTATTTATATTTAGCTGACGGTAATGTCGCCTTCTATATGTATCTACAATAAAGTTAATCAAAATTTTGTATGAAACTACACATAATTATTTTAATTACTTAGATAATTATGGGTGCAATGTTTTTTAATGTAACTAAAGTGGTAAACAAGCATACAGTTCACATGGATGGTAAGTGATTATTGCAGCCTATAGACATCTACACAAAACTAGAGGTCAAAATGTCGTTGTGTTGTCACCCCTGAGACCTTAGTTCTTATTTCTATGAGATAGTTATTACGCGGCCATACATTACCTATATGACATGTGTTTTATGTCAACTTGACTCTTCGTAAATAAATAAGTATGAGAAAGGATAATGGAAACGTAATTACCCGGAACACGGCTTACAGTAAATATATAATTATAGTCTTCTACATAATATTTTAAACGTATTAGTTTCGTGATAACACAGTGTCCCGCATTTAAACGGGAGTTAGGTAGGTACGCACATTTATAATGCAGGCGCACAACCCTATCTGTTGCTATCTAGGTTATGAGAAGAGAACACATGCAGCCTATTTGAACACAGCGTGTAATAGATGTGTGATTCATGTAAATGTACCCTTAGCGAGTGTATCGTGGTCTAATCTCGCCTCCCCGCCCGTACCCCTCGACGCAATATGCCGCGGGCCGGGGGTGGCAGGGTGCTACGGAGAAAACGTGTAAACTAATTATGTACATTTTCGTAGCCACTTATTTACATAACCACGGGCTGAACCCCGCTTTCACCGTGAATATTTCATTTGTAATCTTTACTTTGACGGTTTAATATGACAGCTGTTGGTTTGTTTGGTGGAAACTTTTAATTCTCGCCGTTTCTTCCTGCCACCCTTTTGTGTACTAGGCCGACGCCTCCCGCGAATAATGATAGGTGATTGTCGAACGAGTTTTTTAAGGATAATCGTCTGGGAAACTTTAAAACGTGTAATTTGAAATTTTAGCCGAGACGGCTACCGTCGGCTGTCTGTCGCAGCACCCGCTTATTATATTGTGGATTGTTATGCCTAATAAATGACACCGTTAATTGTTTACGACTGAGTCGACTTAAAAAATGGTTTCTATGTCGTTTTCACAGGGACGATTTAAATAACAGCAGGTTTCGTATCGATGTTATTGATTGTTTGTTATCACCTGTTATATTGTTGGTGGATAAAGTTGACTGACTGTAACCGATAATCTATTATGTCTTTTTGCTGTGTGCTGTAAATCGATAAATAAATCTATTAGTAGGTAATGAGCGAGTGGCCAAGCGTTTCGCGGGTATTAATACCGCGCCTTCTCGAGAAGTAATTTATGGAAGTAAGTACGCGGAAAATGTTAATGTACGCACTACACTAGCAGTCCCTCTCCCCCCACCTCGTGATGTTGACATCCGGTACATTCCTTGCCCTATTGCCCGTTGAAAACATAGGCATAAATGCATCGTACAATTATTGCCTCTATTACCTTATATACAGTGTGCGTCAAGCCTAGCATTCTGTTTAATTACAGGTCCATTTTACAATGAATTTCACAGTCATCAAACGTCGCATTGTAATTTGTTCATTAGACTTATAATTTTACTCACACATGCTCTATATCTGTGTATGTCTTGTATATGTATGTATATCAACGGATGCATGGATAGCGCAGTCATTTCAAACATAGCAAAGAAGAGGCTATAAAATAGAAAATAAATGTATGTAATTTTACACTTTTAATATGAGGTCTTTACATGGAGTCGAATATCTATCTTATATATATAAACAATTGCTGTTCGTTAGTCTCGCTAAAACTCGAGAATGGCAGGACCGATTTGGCTAATTTTAGTTTTGAATTATTTTTGGAAGTCCAGGGAAGGTTTAAAAGGTAAGAAAATATGAACAAATTGAAGGGAAACAGTAAAAACCACAATTTTATTTTCCCGTACAAAGACATATTATTGCATTCTCAGATGATTCTCAGGCAATACGAAGTTTGCCGGGGCAGCTAGTCTTATATAAAATTATCATACTTATTTATTATTATTATACCTGGTAATGAGACAATAATATGAAGAAAGCTACTTAAAGCTATTATATATTTTTACTAAACCAAAGATTTTTATAGTACCTATAAAACGTAGAATTTTATACGAGGTGCTCAGTAATTCCTACTAGAAATCAAAAAATAGGTAAAAAAGGAAATACTAAAACTATAATGTAGGCATGCAATGTGTGGCCGCGTCAACACCGTCATCTAGCAGCACGATCGTTTGATCTTTTAAATTTGGTGGAAAGTTGTGACGACTGATGTCGCGCCACCAGTGCCGACCTAATGTTTCAACGTCGGTGGTATTTATTTCTTTGTGAATTTATAATTTAAATACGAAAGGTGATTTTAATATTCAGGCCGTATGATTCTTTTATTGTTTGAACCTTATGGAATTCCTTAATCGTTCACGCATGTGCAACAAAACTTAAAATTTACGTTACGGAGAGTTCTGAGTTCGAAATGATTAAGAAAATGAAGTCACAAAATGAGTAGCTGATTCGAAAATCCGAAATTCTATTATCTACATAACAAGACGAAATTGTTTTGAAATAAAATTCCTAGTAAGCACAAAATCGTTACTTACGTATTTCTAAATCCACTAAACGCTTGGATTTTAGTGACGGTCAATTTAGTAGCCATGTTACATTAGCACATTGAACGCTTAATCTAATTATCTACAAACTGAACGCTAATAAATGAACGTTGCATATCTAAGCGTAAATACCATTAGTAGGCACAACTACGCTTACATTTGTCACTAAGCTGAAATTATAGATAAACTGCACGCTATTTTCTCAGAAAGGAAAAAGAAGAAGGATCAAATTACAAATACTACTACAGCATAATTAGGATTGGTTTTCGCCTTCCTAAATGGATAAATCTTAGTGTTCCTACCTTACTCTCCGGTTCATAGATCATGCAGTATTCAAGCAGGAGTGGTACTTACGGATTTGAAATAATAAAAAAGTGTTTACCTAGGTACCTACTATGGTTACATTATTCCATTTGAAACAATATTTACGTTCTTCCAATCTACCAATCTGTAGCGAATAAAATGAGGAGCTCTTATTCTTCGCTACAGACTCTAGCTCTTATTATGTGGCGAGCCTGTTGACAACTCCGGGCACATTACCAAACTTCGATGCAAAAATTCCAATAGAACCAGAGATAAAGGACTTTACACCATAATCTCTGATAACCTCTTACCTGGAAATCAAACCCAGGACATCAGCGTAATAGAAGTGGCTTGCTACCACTAGGCTACCGAGGCAGTCTATAATTATATTATTATTCACTATATTCTATGCTTCATGCAAATAACCAGCTTTTCCACGACAGATGCGCGAGGTGGTCGAGCCCTGCGATGATGTGTAGCGATTCTGTGAAACTGTGCGTAAATAAGCGATAACATCTAATGTCTGCTAGCATTTTCTCGATCGCATCCATCCATCCCTGGCATTCCATATCTCACATACATTCCTCGCATCTATCTCTCATTCGTTTTGTATGTACGAAAGCCTCCCCTCTCTTAGTCATTTCCAATAGAGATGCGCTGAGCTGGGGTACTTAGTTCCTCGCTACGCATTCTTACACATCTCTGGTGGAAACGCATCTTTAATTATTCCAAAATATTAGACTTATTTATTTTCGCCTCCAAATTTATCAATGAACTTTATTAGTGACTATAGAACTATAGATAGACTTATATATAGACTGATATATCACAACCAAATCAACGGACCTCCATCACAGCGATTACTGTAAAGCGAGAACCCCTGTTTCGTTGACATGTCGCGTTTTAACAGTCAGTACGTGCATCCCCCACTTTCATACTTCCTACCCCTTCCACCACCTCACTACCAAAGAACTAACGGTATTAGATTTACTCACGAAAAGGATGTATGTACGGGAAATGCATTGAATGAATTTTATTACAAAGTAAAGTTAAAACGTAACTTCACGCCTGTAATCTCCGAAGAAGTAGGCAGAGGTAAATGCATGCTTTCAAGCATACATGGGAACACCCACGATTCGCCTGTTACGTTTTTGGCCCAGGTAATAGGTGGCCAGCCTGTTGTCATCTCCGGGCACATTACTCTACTTACAAACTCCGAGGTAGTGGGTAACTTCCAGAAAACGGAAAAATCCCAATAGAACCAGAGATAGAGGATTTTAAACCGTTATATCTGGTAGCACCCGACCCGGATATCGAACCCAAGACCTCCAGCGTAGTAGTAGAGCTGCTACCACTAGGCTACTGAGGCAGATAAACAAAGTAAAGTTGTATCAGTGATACCTAAAATTCCATTTCCATATGAATTAACCGCATTGATATTAATCAGGAGGTTTTATCAGTGACCTTTCCTGAAACGTCCCTAAGTATATACCCATAAAGGTCACGACATAATCAAGCTCTCGATTACTGGAAGACGAGAGCCCCCGTTCCGTTGACATGTCGCGTTTTAACAGTCAGTACGTGCATACCCCACTTACCCCCTCCCACCCCTCCCACCGCCTGCCTACCCTAGAACTGACGACATTAGCAGCCGCAGACATAGGGCACGTACCCGGCCAGACGTTGACGTAGCTAGAGATATGGTATATCACGAGTTTTGATGGCTGTATTAGTGCTACGATACGGTAAAGTGTTTGTACCTATATATTTCTTATAAATAAGTATTAGTAGGGTTTAGGCTACTTGGTCATAGCTGAGAAATTGCTGTAAAACTTACTAACTATATATTGTACTAGTTGTGCCCGCGACTTCGCCCGCGTGAGGATTTATTATTGTTCAGTATCTACACGGACGAAGTCGTGGGCGCAGCTAGTATAAAAGTAGCCTATGTTACTCCTAGGTAGAAATATCGCAAAATATAACGAGCCGTGGTTGTGTATTTAAAAAGCCTAACAATGTCGCGTCCCCTGGTTGTTTAAGTCAGTAAATGGACGATATTTTGAACAAGAAAAATTACGTCAATCAAAAATCGAAAGACAAAACGAAAACGTCTCTATCATACCTACTTGTCACTGATTAATCATCTCCAAATATATTACAGCAAACAGAGTGTGCTCAATTTAGTATCATTCTATTTCGAGTCATCTATTCTTATGATATTGTATGTGGTTCAAGAGAGACAGGAGCTGGGCGGGATCGGTACGGCAGGCATTGTTGATCGCTGCGAAATTCCTACGCCTTGTTGCTCCTTTGTTCGCGCATTTGCATTAATGTAGTCAGTCACAATGTAAAACAACAGTGAATTAAATTAGTATACTGCGATACATACATGACTTTCCCTTATAATATACCTACTTTACCTACTTCATTTCCAAATGTATGGAAAAACATTTTGTTGATTTCGTGTATGTAGACGTCATTTACCTGGATTCAAGTCATGAATGAGTATCTCAAAACTTAATGCGTATACTTGGCATTGCATATTAATATGTTATTTATATAAGTTCTGACAATCCAAATCTACTTGGACAAAAAAAAAACTATCAGGATCCATCTCTATGTTATTTTTGATGCTAGATGTTATGATCATAGAAACGATGAATAAGCAATGCAATTAATAATAGTGCATAAATAAATAGAAAAAGATAGTTGTGGTCGTGCTGATAACTATCCAATTTAAATTCTATCGTAGTTGCATCATTTAATCTATTGGAATAAAAAAAAACAGTAATTTTAAATTCGAGTTCAAAAATGGGAAGCGTATTGTTCTAAACAGACGGATTTGTTGAAACCATAGCTTGCAAATGCGGCGCTAATTCCCGCAAAGCCCTCAATTTTAACATCACGTCCGTAAAGCGCCGGCAGCACAGTACAACGTTAACGGCTGTGCCTATACTATACTCACACCTGTGTTTTCGTTCACGGCGAGGAGTTTCGCAAGTCGACACTGAAATTGGGAAGTTTGGCGACAATACTGCGAAAACAGTCGCCCCCACCACCCCTTGTCTTAGGCTTCCTTCTAATTTTATGTAATAAGTACAAAACACAAATGCAGACGTTCAATATGGCAAAAGTGTAAACCGTGAACACATATTTAAAGAAGTATTCATAAATAGAAACTTCGCAATTCGCCCCCAGGAATTGCAGTGACAATAAAATTTTATTTAACTGCAGTAAATGATACGCAATTGGAAACCACGCAAGCGTAACCACAGTCGGTTCCCTATTAGTTCATAACTACATATATTATTAAAGTGGCGTTTAAGACGCGGTAAAACGGGCATCGGCCACAGGTCTATAGTTAGATTGTTTTCATTTCAGCGCAATACCAGAGTAAACGAGCTCGCTATGAGCGAAACGGGTTGAATGATGTAGGGTACATCATTCAACCCGTCGGGCTCAATCGGGCTTTGAAAGTCCATCAAGTCATCTGATATCCCCGGAAAAATCAGAAGATTTTAATTAGCTCCAAACTATATTTCGTTTAGATTTTAACTATCATCGCTAACTTTTCAAAGACGTCCAAATATTATTCATTGTTGATTTATCTACTATTTTACTGATGATCTGCAAACATGCAAATAAGGTGTTGTAATAAATAGCAATCAGGCCTGGGAGTATATTAAAGTCATTACTCTTGATTGTGTCATTAATAGGTTATTATCGACATGGTTGGACGCCTGTCTGCATTTTTCAAGTTTAGTATAGAAACATATTTAAAGTTTAGACAAGAATCCTCATCAAACATTTTTAATAATAGATGATTTTTTTGAACACTTTAACTATCATTTTTCTTCAAACGTTTAAAATTCAATTACAATTACATACGAGTAGTTCCATTTAGGGTTTAATGTAACTACAAATAGGAGAATGTACACTGAAGACACATGTTACTTACATGGTATCTCAGTGCGACATTCCTTGCAGATTCCCAACGCCCTAGGGCCGACCAGTCTCCACTCTCGACGCTGTTCTATTTGGACGAGGTAAAGTAACAATATGCCGGAATTTTAACGACGTCGTGTCATGAGCGTTGCACAAAAAGTACAATTTATTGATGAACTCGGAATCCAAAACATTGAAGTAAAAGAATAAAAAGTTCATTACGCTTCCGGCGATCGCCATCAGTCTCTGAAGGTTGATACTCTGTGTCATTACCTCAGCAATTAAAATTGTACGCTTAAGTAATATTTGTTTAAAATCACTAATTATGTTGCCGCTAATAAATACTTACACGCAACATCTGCTGTGGTAATGGCCACCGTATTGCATTGTAGAAATGTTTTATTTGCTACGCGCGCCGTCGACGAACCTTATAATTTTCTGTTCGTGTGAACACTGTTTTTACGTAAACTGAATATGCATTTACCATTGAAGATTAGGTTTGCATCACTTTTTGTTAACAGTCCACTGTCTATTCGTTATTTATTTTTAACTAGCTTTTGTTCGTGACATTTTTTCTCTGTTTTTGAAAAGATTGTAGGTAGGTACTTTATCCCCATTCTCGGGATGGAAACAAAAGTTTATGTATGATAATTAAATAAACTATTCGTTGTTAAAAATCACGTTGTTAAAGGTTAAACTTAATTGAACCCTTAACAACGTGATGTATTGTTGTAGAAAATATGTAGATGGAAAATAAATTGTAAAAGAAATTGTATTAAAACTACTTATGAAAAAAATTTTATAAAATTACATCGGCACGTTAAAAGATTTAAGCCCGAATAAAATTTTTAAAATCCACTTTGTTCCTTTAATCATGGACACCGCTGTTATCGTATAAAACTCTCCTTATAACAATGTTATAGGTATGACGGAGACAAAGTTGTAAGTTGCAATTATAAACACTAATAGTTATCGAAGCATTGCGATCGCACACCTGGTGCGCCTACCTAGTACAATTGAATGCACTCTGCAATCTATATAAAATAACACAAAAAATATTAAATTGATTGATGTGGTAGGAAATCTTAATGTTGTTAAAAAAAAGGTAGTAGTGTTTGGCAAGTCAGAGAGTTCCGTGACAAGCCAGACGCGGTAACTATCTGAGATCTCACCGCGTCTATACCCGACAGAGATATTAATCAATAAATTTGACAAAATCGTGCGAGTGTCGAAAATTTGACGTAGTCGAGGCTCAGACCTCCCAGGAAGCGCAATATTTCACCCTATGCGCCACCACCGCCCTACCACGCCCCATCAGCTGATTAACTGTCTAATACACATTCATCTCTCACACATTCCTTTGAATGTATAAGAGCACCTAAATATTTTAAAACAACATTACATTTCACAATATAGGTATTTGATCTATACCGGTTGAATCGTGCACTAAAAATGAGACGAAATCTTTTGCTAACTACAGACAATAAGTACCTAATATAATCGTATTTAGGTTTTGTTAGGTTTAGTTAGGTCTTACTAAATGTTAGGATGCGAGTGGTACTTATACCAAAGCAGGTGCAACATTAATAAACGGCTATAAAAATGTATCAGTTTTAAATATTTTTAGAGCCGTTACAAGGGACGTAGCTAAGGTATTTTTATAAGACTAACCAAGTTGCCGTTCTTTTTTTATTTTTTTTTAATGTAATAAATGTGGCAAACAAGCATGCAGTTCACATTGATGTTAAGTGATGACTGCAGCCTATAGACACCCATGACCAGAGGTCAAAATGCAGATGCGCTGCCACTCCTGAGGCCTAAGGTGTTATGGCCTCTGTGCCTGAAATTACAGGGCCGTACATTACCACCTGACCGGAACACGATAGTGCCGAACACTACCATTTAGCGGCAAGTATATTAGGTAATGCGGTAGTGCCTACGCCCGCGAGCTCCGTCACTGGAGCTCTACCACCAGTCTTTTGATCATATTTTAGTGTTTCAATAAAAAACCGGTCATGTGCGAATCGGACTCGAGCGCAGAGGGTTAATTAATGATAATTGAAACATTTTATAAGTAACTTAAATACCTTATACCTCTTCACTAATTTATTTGTGTACCAAACAACTGTATCGGTCCAGTAGTTTCGAAGACTGTGGCAGATAGATGGAACCGTAAGAAGTTGGGTATTTAATAGAACAATCTTATAAATACTTGCCTCACAAAATATAATAGATTCTCAGTTACCGCAAGTGCTGGCAATGTGTGATATAATCACGGGTCGGCGGTCGGTCATTTGTCATCGCGTCAGTCAGACGTCAGCGAGTGGTACGCCCTTTTCCATCACAACTGCATCTTGGCCAGCGTATAAATCTAAACTATTGTAAACCAATTGTAGCCAAAGCCATATGAAAACAAATTAATAGTTATATGTTAATATTAGATATCACGCAAAATAACGCCATGAATGATCCTACGAAAAGTACATGATTATTACTTATTTGGAACACAGTTTTAAAAATCAAAGGATTTTGAATTTGAATTTTGCAGATGCCAGTATATTTATCTTGCCTGCCATAATATTGTTGTCATCAGACCAATTTAGTTCGAGAGTCGAATTTCAAGTGTGAAGGTGAAATTTATTGGCGATTGCAGAGACATAACCATTATAGTTTTAATTAATTTAAATGATGCATAGGATATTCAGGCGTAAAAGGCAAAGATCGAGGATTTGGGTTTCAAAGAGATCGGATGTGAGGAGGCGACAGATCGTGACGACGGTGGATGTCGTGGCGTCAAGTAACGTCTTTTCGTTTCTGCCCACATCCATCACGCGACGAATACCGTGACGCACGGGGAAACGACACCGATTAGGGCTTGTACATAATGTTGGAGAGGTAATGCTTAACTCAAAGTATTTCAGTGTCAATTCGAGACTTAATCTAATTGTGAACGCATTGAAACACATCTAGTATGAACTAAAAATAAACTAAGTAGGTACTTACTGAAAAACATCCTTAAAAAATGTAAAATCTTGGTATGAATCATGATTACTATAAATGCACAGCATTAATATTTTTTCGTGTATTTATTTTTATTGGAAAAAAATTGTAATATTACCACATTTCTTTTGAAAGTACCAAGTACAAACTTAAGCGTCAATAATTACACAAAAAACATAAAAAATAATTCTATGTATCCTATACTTTAAATGTTGAATAAAAAAATAAAATTAACATTTAATTTTATAAAATGATCAAACATCATTAATTACCGTTAGGCATATGTAGTACACTTTAGCAGCGGTACCCTGGAATTAGCTGTAAGTGGAGCCATTATCCGGTATGAAATATTCATTGGCCACCGGCACGGATTGTTGTCACTGGAATTATGCGGCAGAAATCACTCACGGCTCACTATTAGCACTAATTCGCGGTAATGGCGAGCAGGAGCACTTTACCACGTACCGTTAGGGTTATGTAAGTAGAAGTATGAAAAAATCTGACATATTCGGCATTTCAGGGCTTTACTAGAGAAAAGTGAAAATTGAAACAAATCTTTTCAAAAATATTAGTAAATAGGGCACACAGAAAGAACTTACGGCTATTGGGTTACGTTTACGAGGTGGACCGACGGCTTGGTGCAAGTCAAACGCTTCATGAATGCGACCCAGGGCCATTCGTTTCGTAATCTTTGCGGAGGCTTATATCAGCAGTGGCCATATTTCGACTAAAACTATGATGATTCGAAAATACTTATATATTTTAAGCCTAAAATCTAAAACTCGGCGTGTGACGCATATTTCTGCAATCTCGAGATATAAACTTCAAGGACCCTTTCTCAGGAAAATGCTATTTTTGATCTGATAACCCTACATCGACGACGACTCGTGTTACACGTTGGGGGAGGTTACAATTCTCTCATGCATGAAGCCCTCTTTTCACTTCTGCAATATAACCCCCATTACGGTCGGTCATTTTCCGCAAATTTGCAAAATGAATGCGAAATAGCGATTATTTTCCCGTAATGTCCTCGCACAATACATGCTGTGGAAAATCATTGTAATGACGTTTCATGGACATTTAGACGACATAATGTCTGATATTCATTGCTCTTTTCCTTTCAAGCTTGAAGTGATTTGCGAAAAATATTATGTGTAGGTATGGACACAACAATCTAAGGGTAGCGTGTACCTGTTTTGAGAAAAATGTGTGCTATCTATAATATGTAGTTCGTATATTACGTATTTGTGGGACACTATAATCGCACTGGATGCAGAATTATCACCCAATGAGACCCTACAATAATATACAAAATTGATAGATGGAACTCCAAAAACAAAAATTACTGTATTATCTAAAGTTTTCTTCTAGGCAATCATATTTTAGCAATGTTTTTGTTCGGACCGCCTACATTATTTATGATTATCTAGGCAATAACATTGCAGTTTCAATTTATTCATATTTTCTACCTATTTATCATGTTTTTATGTCACTTTCATGTTTATTTCCAAAAAAGTAATGTCTATTGACCAATCCATACGCACACCTATGTTTTATATTTAGGGATGTACTCAAACATGTAAATATATCTAGAAATCTGGAAGGTTTAATCGACGAACTAGAAATTAAACATTGCAAAACATCAAAGTAGGATTTTTATAAGATAATGTTATCTTGGAATATGGATTAGACGAATACTACTAAGAGAACTATTTCAAAAATATAAGAGCACTTAAGTATCGTTAATGACGGAAAGGTGATACATAATTGTAAAGCAGTTAAAATCTTCAGGAAATCAGTAGTCAAAAGTGCGCTAATGAGTGGCGCGTTTGGAATCTGCAATCTCACGCCATCTGTCCCTAATCAACGAATAGAGTTAATTAAATCGAGTTGGCAATATGGCGGCGGGTATAATTGCTATTAATAAAGCGCTTTCCTGTATAATTAGACGGTGTGCGCGGATTGGCTGCGCGACGGACCCTAATCACGGAGTGATAACACTGCGCTAATGGTGTTCGCTGTACACACTTCCTATGCCACGACCGCAGTCTTTATTACCTTAGGTACTGTTTTCCTACCTTCTCATATAATGTAGGTATTCAGATTTTTCATAAATATTATGATATATTTTTGGGTTTATGTTTTGGGGTTCAATATTGATACCACTCTGTCGTGTTTGTGAGTGAAATGAGCAACATGGTATGGTAGTGCAATTTCTTGAGTAAGTAATAGGTATATAGGTTTTGACAAAATTTGTCGTTTACTACTTCTTCATAGATGTAGTTAAACATGCCGCCTCCATGGAACGTAAGTAAATGCTAGTACATAGGTAAATACTAAGGATATAAGCCCCTACTCAGCAAAAAAGAAGATTCAGTCCAAAATCTGACTCTGAACATAAATTTTAGGAATGGACAGGATCAAGTCGCTGTTTACTAATAATAATTTGGTGGAAGATACATTAGATAATATGGTACCTAACCTCTGATGCATGGCAGAGTTATATACTTACTCTGTCACCAAATAAAAATCTATCCGCCTTTGATATATAGGTACCTAAAATATTTGTTATAGCAGAATTGTTAGACCAATTACACAGGACAAAAAGGTAAAAAATTGACCTCAGATGTTAAAAACGAACAACTTAATTCATGAAATGTCGAAACTTTTTATATTAATTTAAGCAAGTTATAATTGCCCAATGTAGTATGCCCTGAGATATCGCAGTCAAGATCATAACAGGCAATTGAGGGATATTACAGGTCAGCATCTTAATCATAATTGACGCAGTTAAAGCATTTTCTTGTCCTTACAGGTAGGCTATAACATTTATTGTAATGAAACTCAACTTACATATGACAACAAATATTTTAATAATCTATCTACAATTTATGTAAATTAAAAATCATTCACCGTCACAAAATATTCTCGACAGAGAATATAGAAGTACACAGTTTAATACAAACCGTATAGATATCTCATTATATCAAATACGTTCACAATAAAATGATTATGATGAGGATGCATGGTCGACAAAATACCAATAGTGCGTAGAACATTCATCCAGGGCGACACGCCAACAATGATTGACGAGTTCGCACCTCGCTTCGTGTCTCTAATTAAGACGACATGCGTCTGCGCACTGCTGCTACTCTTTGAATGCATTTAACCGATATCCTTACTAATTTAACTACATATTCACTTTAATTCTCGTATAGGAAATCATTGATATTGAGTTTGTTGAACCTATTGTCTTCATTCATCATGATGCCTATAAAGAACCCTCAGCTCCAATATGATATACAGATGAGAGACTAGTTGGTACATTAATTTATGATCTCCTTGTATGTCTTGATTTCAACCAAAGACTACTTTAACAAATGTCATAACAATAACAAGGCGTTGTAAAACGGTCGCCCCTTATTTCTGTCTTCGGTATCTGCTCATTAAAACGGGTGTATGCATCGGTGTCCTTTTGCTCACGCTCGGTTTTCCGCTAAGTTTTGGGTGGTAGAATGATGGACGACGTCGGCGGTCATATATCATTGCGGTAATATATATACCAGTGCGTCGAGTGTCGGCATTAACGCGCGCGCGAAATTGCCCGTGCCAGAGTGTGCACTATCGCGAATGCTATAAGAAGCGTCACACAAATCGACGCGCGCGACCGAAGCTAAACGCGCATAAATCTTATTAATGGTATTCTTATTTTCGTCCTCCTTCGATCTTGTAAAATCGTTAGAACGAAACGTATGTCACTAACGATGCCCCGCTTTGTTAAATGTCCCACAGCATAAATGAACTAGTCGAGTCCCGCGAGGCATAAACTGTCCATAGAAATTCTGCCAATCAAAATCGTATTGTAAATTATAATGCTCGATGTACGATGGACGACTTGGGTGGTCGGTTCCGATAGTTTGCAGGTCAGAAGCCGCATTCCGTTCGCGTTGCCTAAGGTTCGATGGAAAATTGTCAATCATACAAGCGGCTGTAGCTCGTCAACAAAAAGTGAGAGGCCGCTAAGCGTAACTATATCCATGGCTACAGTTGAAGATTTTCTTGTTTCCGTTCTCGCCGCCTCAATGACTACCATTTTATGTCGATTAGGAGATAGTGTTTCACTCGCGCGCTACCGACACCAGTTTTTGTGACACTCCTCTTGGCGCACAACGAGTTTATTATCGTTGATCGGTTTTTGTTGGTTTTTTGTATTCCTATTTCAGCGATTTGTTTGTTCTGTTTCTTGTAACATTTGAGATATCGTTTTTAATAAGTTTGAGATAGTCCAACGGTTGTTAACCCGCTAAGCATGATCAGATTCCATGGTCTCTGGCTGTATGGTTTACCGTAAATAATTCAAGCATCCATTTTTATACTCTAAGATATATAACTTGTAGGTGGGTTGAATTAAAATAAAGCTGGTATTTACGCAAGGTCAGAACTAATAAAATCGCTTCATTGATGGTACCACATTTGAAAATGAGTATTAAGATGAATTTGTTGGAACTTACCTGCTGGTGATAATTGAAGGCTATCACATTCTCAACATTTATTTATCTTAGAATAACGAACAGACAATACATACTACATAGTTAAGGTACTTATATAGAAAACAAGATAAATAAATAACGCTAACTTTCAAAGCTCCACACTAGGTGTAAATCTGAGTTATGGGTGCCGTTGTACACGACACACAACACATACACAAATACCCAAACCCGAAACAAATATCTGCAGGCCATACAAATATTAGTCACGATACGGGCATCAAACCCGTGTACTTACATACATATATATGAAATTATCCTGTTCCACTTGTAGACAACGATTGCGTAATTTTTATTAAAAGTTCTATGAAGTGACATATGCTCAATGAGACCCAAGCAAACAGAAGTCCGAAGAATTAACGAAAAATACATTATGGTTGGCTATAAATAATAGGTTTTACTGGCGGTAGAGAACCAGTGTAGAAGCTTGAGTGCGTAGGCACCACCACATTACTTAATCTATCTGCCACTAAATGAAAGTGTTCAACACTATCGTGTTCCGGTCTGCTTGTTTGCTACCTTAATTACATAAAATAATCGCAATTCCATTATGAAGTTTAGATTTTGTTTAAATTTCATATTTATTTACATAAATATTTGGTTAGATGGATGGCCTGTTAATTACATACAAGGAGACACAATATGTTTGAGCTAAGCATTTTAAAGTTAAACCATATTAAGATTATCATTTTTTTATAAATAAAAAAACAGTGGTTATAACTACTATTTACATTACTTACAACTATTTATTGCTTAACCATTTACTTACATTACTTACAAACAAGTTTACTTACTGTATCTAAACAAAAATATACAACTCCACAAAAATGTCTACCCATTCATCTTTCTCCGACGGCAGACATTAAAGAATGTCTCCGTTAAAAAGGGGAAGGGGACTGGAAGTTAAGAACCATAGTTGCATAAAGACATCTGCGCCACATCTTTATATTTGTTTCGCTGGTCGCGGGATCCCTGCTAAACCATTTTCGACTTTATTGTATGTTATATCAGTACTTATGTCTTATTTTTTATTATTCTAAATATTTATTATTGCTGACAATGTCTTTGCAGAGGGGAATAAATATAAGCAGTCGAACCCTCTCGAGTAAATGTATCTTTCTTGTTTAGAAAACATACCTTGGTACCTACTCGTACTTGGTGAACGGCGTAGCAAGTTCTACATTAACCAGCAAGCACATAAGATGCGTATAAAATGTTAAATGTGTTACGTTTCACTATTGTTTTGTTGTTGAACTAATTACTTGCGATAATTTGCGATAAACTCAACACTAATGAGCAAAAAACGATTTGTGACGGTCTTGGTGAACGATAATGTGAGTTCACCCGGGTAATTGTCGAATAATTGCGCTAATGTGAAAATACACGCTTTAATATAACAATTGCACAAGGAAGTATAAACAGTAAAAATATATAATTATTTCAAAAATTTCTGTATTTTAAAGCCTACCACAAGAAGGGTTCGAGAATCTTTTCAACCAATTGTTATGCCTTAAATGATTTCATGCATGCAAGCGATGTAAATAAACTATAATTTATTCAGCATTCATATTTTTACTGTACAGATTTTAAAAGGAAATTCAAGTCATCATTCTTTTGGCACTATTTACAGTCTTGTAGATGAAACAAACTATTAATTTTTAAATTTTTAAATCAACTGTGTAGATGAATAGAGAACTAAAATAGATAACTAATAGGTTTAGTCATTGAAGTTCTAACAGTGCGATGCCGTCGAGTAAAAAAGGGCGACAATCGTATTTCATCATTTCAACCGAAAAACGCTCACTGCTGGACAAAAGCCTTCCCAAATATTGTCACAACGAACACGTTCGTAACGTTCTAGGCCGCCCTCATCCTGCGATTGCCCGCAACCTTAACTAGGTCATCGGTCCACCTCATGGAGGGCTTGCCTACGCTTCGTCTTCCGGTACGCGGTCGCCATTCGAACTCTTCTGCCCAACGGCCGTCGGTTCTACGAGCTATATGCCACTGCCACTTGAGTTTCGCTATTCGGTGGGCTATGTCGGTTACTTTGGTTCTCATGTGGATCTTTTAATTTCTGATTTGTTCTCTCCCAGAATTGTGTATTGCATATGGGCAGAACGGGCAGTGTACCTCAGTATCTCGGGATAGGATTGGGTTCGGCTACTTGATTTGTTTACAAAAAATACGATAACTAAGAATGAATTTGCAAAACTCTATCTTTTTTGTATAGTAAGTATGTATTTCAGTTTTTTTTTTGATGAGGTGGCGAGGTTATTTGGGTCTTCATATTTGCCTAGATGCAATGCACGCCCTCAATTATCCTCTGCGTGACCTTAACTCTTCCTACGAAGCCCATAGTGAGCCTCACGTCGACGTTTCATTTTTCAAGTTCCATATGTCATTTATGGTAACATACACTGGTCAAAGACCTTCTTCTTGAAACACGGCTAAACACGTCGCCGCCCAACCGGGTTGAATTCGGCGATTGATGATATTATTATCCAAAATTAATTGCCGGACAAATTACTTTTAAAATGCAGTTTAAAGTTGGCCCAGGAGTGTAGTACCATTGGTGGTAGAGCTCCAGTGACGGAGCTCGCGGGCGTAGGCACCACCGCATTATCTAGGTAATATACCTGCCGGTAAATGGTTATATTCAGCACTATCATGTTCCGGTCAGGTAATGTAGGGCCCTCTAATTTCGGGCACAGAGGCAATAGACCTTAGGCCTCAGGAGTGGTAACGCATCTGCATTTTTATCTTGGTCTTTGTGTAGGTGTCTATAGGCTGCAGTCATCACTTAACATCAATGTGTTTGCCACTTCCATTACATATGAAAAAGTATAGTGTATACCTACATGTTTAAATTGCCATAAACTATATTGTGTGCAGGCGCATGTTTCCGACGGTGCGCGTGTCGTTCGCGGGGTGCCGCGCGGAGGCGCGCTACGCCGTGCTACTGGACGTGGTACCGGTGGACGGCAAGCGTTACCGCTACGCCTACCACCGTTCCTCGTGGCTGGTGGCGGGCAAGGCCGACCCGCCCGCGCCCGCGCGCCTCTACCCGCACCCCGACTCACCCTTCTCCGGCGACCAGCTGCGCAAGCAGGTCGTCTCCTTTGAGAAGGTCAAGCTCACCAACAACGAAATGGACAAAAATGGCCAGGTATTTTATAGATATTAACCATTACCATCTTTTTGGTAATGTTTTTTTCACTTGTTAACAGTTAAATACTTACTTACTATAGGTATTTTTCCTCATAAAATGCAATTTTTAACGTGTACTACGGTTTTATTCAAAACCGTCTTAAAGGTAAGTAGTAAAATTCTCATTAAAAAAAAGTTGTTCTGGTCCTATAATATCATTTTGACTCTGTAATATTGACTCGTAGTCATGAGACAGGCGACTTCTTAGCGCAAAGGTGATGAAGCGTAGCGTCGTTAATCGTTCTAGTTTTTAAGTTACCTAGTTATTAATTTTTATGGAGTTTATAAGTGATATTTTGATCCAGCCTATTCATATATATATATATATATATATATATATATATATATATATATATATATATATATATATATATACACGATTAATCAAGAAAACAAAATTAAAGTCCTAAAATCATTAACATAACTAAGAGATCCAACAAACTTAAAACTGGATATCAACATAAAATGTAAAAGTATGACGTTTAAGATCAAGAAAAAACATAAAATATTAAAATTAATGTTATTTATATACGTTAAAAAGAGCTAGCTTATGACGTGCGTAGATATTCATACGCTTTTTAATACCCTGTATTGAATGTTTAATGTACAGTATTAATATTTGTTTATTTTTTTGTATTTTCATGATATGAAGTGGCAAACAAGCATATAGTTCATATTTTGTGGTTAATGAATACTGAGTAGGTAACCTATAAACATCTACATATACAGACATTTCAATGTAGACAGGTTGCCACTCATGAAATTTAACAACACTACCATTTAGCGGCGAGTAGTAATCCGGTGGTGTCTACTCCCGCAAGCACCGTTACTGGAGCTCTATCAACAGTAAAATTTAAAAATAATTATTACTATTAAATTATAATAATTGTCGGCAGTTGGTGCTCAATTCCATGCACAAATATCAACCGCGTATCCACTTGGTGCTGCGACGAGAGGGCGCTGTCAACGCGCCCATTACTGACCTCGAGCAAGAGGAGTTCAAGACCTTTATATTCCCGGAATGCGTTTTCACCGCGGTCACAGCGTATCAGAACCAATTGGTGAGTAAATTTTTAAGATCTCGTATCGAAAAGCAAAAAAAAATTTTTTAAGTTAAACAAAAAAACACTAGATTTTCCAAGTACATTTGAAAATAAACTGACTTTTTCATTATACCTAATGTATAAACTTACGAGTATGTTTTGAAGTTTACTTTTAATTAATGTAGCAACTACTTCGTTGTTGTTTATTGTCTTTGGGTATAGAAGTCTTAATATTATAATTACAATCCTTATGTCCATCCGTACGTCTGTCCATCACAACTACACCATTTATTATGTCACAAAGAATATATCCTTGAAACCACATATCTGCAGCTCTACTACCATTGATATAATGCAAGACAAAACTCTCAACATTGCTGTTTGCTGACGCCAGTACAGCTTGTATTGTCGTACATCAGAACTGTACATTAGCCAACAACACTAGTAGATCATTAGAAATTTTGGTGTCTCTGAAGCTCCCAGTCCAGCCTCCAGCAAAACATCTACGTCATCGGATAGTCACTATCGATAACTTCATAAATCAGACGTACGTCGCATGGCATCACATTTGATACTTGTATCTAAAATAGATCAGACGAGCGTTTGAAATCGCACCGCGCTGTCGGCCGACTAGCGACGAGTGCTATTTATGTAGCACTAATTGCATCTTGCTGAAAGGTATGTCCAGTCCGAACAAAGGGAGGTGGGACATAATTTTTTGTCTATCAAGCGGCCACACGCGTCTGACGTTGACGACGGACGGACAGCGCGCCTGACGGCACGGTGACGATTAAAGTTTTCACCCGCGCTAAATATAACAATTGCCTGCGCAGTCACTGCGATTGCTAATGTTCCGACTGAAAAACTTCTACGTATTGGTATTTAAGTGTAACAAATCGTCCACTGGACAGAAATTTAACCTAAATCAATTTGGACCAGGAACACTCAGGATAAAAAATGGTTCATAGATTATCTAGGCTCTTAAAAGCTCCTTAAAAGGGTTTACCATTCTTGAATACCTTCGAGTTGGAGAACTTTTGAACAGTGCAACCGATTTGAATAAAATCGGTTGCATTGTAAAAAAGTTGGGTTAATTTTTCATAATCTTCTATTGCTGGATTTAAGACTGTTGGATTGGATTTAAAAATTACGGATTGGGGTTAAAGATTTATTTATTAAATTTGATTATTTATTTACCTAAGCACATAGAGCAACACGGGCCACCGGCCACGGCGAACTGGAGGGGAGTAGCCATATGTAGGCTTTCCCCTCCGTCAAAGTGGGCCGAGATGTTTAGGTACGTGCTATTGTTTATGTATTTTGTTAAAGTCAAGATGTGAGTTTCCGATTTTTGTTGTGTGTGTGTGTGTCACATAAATTTCCCACCGCAAAAAAATGACAGAAGGTTTTGCATCGGTAATAAACGCTATAGGGCTACTCCTCTCTGGTCGGCCGGTGGCCCGTGTTGCTCTATGCCTACGTGGCATTTGGATAATAAAAGCCGTAATTCCTGTTCCGTAATTTCAGGAAATCTTTAGTGCTGCCCTACCCTTCCCAAGGTGCCTATACCAAAATCCACCTTTCTACTAACAGCATTTTCGACCAGCTATGGAAAAGTAATAAGGGTATCAAATTGATGAATTCACGTGTAACGACTTCGTACGAGCATAATTTCCGTTCTAGTTAACATTTTCAATAGGATCCATTTTCAATACTCCTCTACACTCCGAGTTCATCCAATGTAGAAAGCTAATATTTTACACATCTCAAATATCAGCTTCTAGCAATTTCGACTTTGCGCTGTGTCAGTCATATAAGTAACAGAATCTTTGCAAATATATTGATGAATGTGTGAAACAAATATTATTCACGTTCTAATATCTAATATCCGTAAAATGTCATATCAGTACAATGAATGCGTCCCCGCGTCTGCGCCTGCTTCGCTCATCACTATGGCGCGGTATCGGCGCCCGCTGCATGTGTCTCCACGACCAATTAATTCTCTGTCACAAGAGCGTTTGGGCGTCTCCAAGCTCCTCGTTTTGTAGTCTCGCGTAGTAATTAGGACGTTTTGAGGTTCATAAAGGAAGCGTTACTTTATATCGACAACGCGGTACATAAATCTTCATTCGTTCGTTAATTAGCTGTTCCGTGAGTTTGCTTGTTGCTCTTTTACGGTGTTAGGACGATTTGTACATTCTCGAATGTGGGTAAATATAAAACACCTAGAGCGCAGTTATAAAGTTCTTCAGTAATACTCAGTAGTCTAGTGGTGGCAGACCATTACTGCTGGGGTTCTGGGTTCGATCCCCTGGTCGGGGGGTAAGTTCTATTGGGATTTCTCCATATCTCAGAAGATTCCCAGCGCCACGGAGTTTGTTAATGTGACGTCATATGTTTGTACACAGGACGTGACGTCATATGTTTGTACAACAAATATTTAACACAAGTGATACTTTGATTTATTGCCCCTTTTTTCACCGTTGGCACCGTTTACGCGGCATTTTTGAAATTATAAAATGTGTGTGTATTTTCTGGTACTTTAACATGTTTAAATAATAAAAATAATATTTTTTATAGTTAAATAAACGTGTAACGAATAATTTTAGACACATTCTCAAAAGTTGTCCGATTCCCTATAGTATTATTAGACGGAAATAGTATATATTTACAAACACAATTAAACCCTAATAGCATTATTCTTATAAACAATCAACATGATATTATGCAATATCGCATGATGTAATTGGTAATCAGGTGAACGTAATTAATTGGTGCGTGGTAGAGCGCACAACGTATCGGGATTCACTGACCGTGGAATTACTCCCTAGAGACATTTTATTGATATCCATTGATTCTAACGTACCTCTAGATTTACTACCGATACCTAACGACAGTACTAGTACATAAAATATTGCTCACAGCGAGAGGAGACGTATTGTTACATTATTATTGTATGTACAAAAAAAATGTCATCTAATACTACTATAGTAATTGATCAGATTTTCTAAAAAAACAAATAGGTAAGTACCTGCATTTTTTATCTTCTGTAGGTACTAACAATCTATATTCTATAATATATAACCTTTACATCTTTTACACGTGAACCTACAGGTACCTACTTTAAAAGTGATAATGTAAATAAATATTTAACTTTTAAGTGCACCTAGTTATTTACGTAAATAATGACATGAAGTCTGATGGTTTTATTCCATCAGACGTGTATAAAGATACCTACGCTTCTTAATCGAACAATACTAATCATTTATTGTAATATAAAAATTATAAAGGTGATGAATAATATTTTTTAAATATATTTATATTACTACCAGCTGGCGCTCGCTTTTCATGCTAAATTACTAATTGTATGTACCTTGCTACTAAATGGTATAACATACCTACCTATAATCTCACCTACTATTAGCATAGTAGTGGATCGCAGCCTTACGAGATCCGTCGCCAGTATTGTGTAAGTTCATTCAAATTGAATAGAAAATACGCTTAAAGGAAGACAAGTGTGCTAAGCGACATATTTTCCAATCTAACTTAGTTACATACACATAATCTATTTTTAATAAGTATAACGTCAAAGATGTAGCGCTGATAACTTATAATTATAAAGCAGTTACACGTTATAACGATGTAGTATCAATAAATCTTCAGCGTAATATAATTAATTACCGTCTGTCTAATAAGTATGTTTAACGATCTCAAAATCATCAGATAAGTCAATACGTATCTTTTTTTATCGCAGACTCTATCGGTCCTTCGAGCTTCAAACTGGTTACTGACACAATCATCATAGAGCTCGCTATAATCGTCACATCGAAATCGATGTTTAAAAGACATAGAAGTTTTATAGATGTTTTTGAACGCAATCGGTAACTACTTGAGAACGCAAAGAGCGTGATATCGGGGCTAAGATCGCGACACGAACGCGGGCGAGCGGCCGCACCGATCGCTCCGATTTGGCTGACGTCACAATTCTGACAGCTAAAACATTTGTCGAACAGCGGAGATAGTGTCACTGATAACCCAATCCCTTACAACAATAAGAACACACTTAGCATGTTTGCACCTGCTCGCCGACCGATACGTCTTATGCCCACCTCGTTTATGCCTCTCGTAAAATGCTCTTTGATTGCCCTTTCTGATAAAATGTGAGAGTCAAAAAATTTATAAATGCAATCTGAAACAATGTGTTTTAGTAAAACGTAAAAAAAAGTGTCACCACATGCTTATTTAAGATGCGCGACGTTTTGTTAAATCGATTCAAAATGAAACATCATTATTGGTCCTTTATCATGTGAGATATAAGACGAGATAAGATCATGGGACAGAAAAAAGTGAATAGTGGGTAGTTTTTTGTGTGCGTTTCGCCGTATGAGACTGAGCGTCGCCTCGCGCTCGCGCCGCGGGGCGGTTTCCCGGGAAAGTGCGCCCGCTTCGATGTTTAAACATTTTTACACCCACCACACACACCAGTCTAGTTGTTCCTTTTGAGAACAATCCTTTGTTTGGAATTCGACTCGCAGCGAGGTGACAATGTTTGTTAGAGTTTACGCATCCTCAATGCACACAATGCGTTTTTTAATAGCCGATGACTTGTGAATTTGTTATGATTGATCGCTCGTCCGGCTTACTTTCGAGTGAAAAAATCTCGTGGATGGCAACCTGCCGTGACGGATTGTAACTGTACAAACATGTTTATCACTACGATTACCTAAGTCCTACGTACCTATCGTTCAGGTGAAGTTTATAGACGCGACACCGTATAATAGAGAGTTAATAAGTTTACCTACAGCGAAGTATGATGTCGGTGAACAATAAATATCAAAATATGTAATAGAAGAAATGATTAGAGAAATCGTGCCACAATTTTTTGTAAGTCATACCACGAGAGCATTATGCGACTCGAGAAGATAATCACGGAAATAACTGCTCCCGGCCACCGCGCCATAGACGCGTAAACATATTCAATAGCTGCTTAATTGAAATTTATTTCTCATTTCTCAGTATCAACAATCAATATTCTAAAACTCCCAATCCGATGCTATTCTCACATTGAGCGTCCACAAACGAGTTCTACTCAGACATAATCGAACAATATAAAGAAGGAGTAAAGGCAAACACAATTTCAATAACAAAGGGCAGCCATGACAAATAAACATATTTCACGGGCCAAAATGGCTGCGGTCAGGTGTCACGAGCTCACGAGGTGTCCCTCCCTCGCGCCTCGCGCCTCTCGTTCCTTCTTCTTTTTATCTTCAAATAATCGATTCATTCCGAAGAATACGGTCTTTTTATATTTGTCAACGTGTACGGTTCGATCTCTACACATTGTTCGCTTGTTAAAAATGACTAATGTATACGAAAATGTAAAATTATTGCGTAAAAAAACCGTCACCCACCTAATTTAAAATAAACGACATATTGAATAAGCGGATATCAATAATAAGCGTTTAAATAATTACTATAAAAACATCAGTGTCACTGCATCCGTTTATTTTTCAACGAATAATACGGCGCGATAACACGAAACCAACATAAGTCAAAAATACAAGAAGTCAACGTACTTGGTTATGAGAGGATTTAAAATAATTTAACTTGAAATTATTTATTGGACGTCGGTCTCGCTCTCGCTCGAGGGAGCTGGCGGGAGTGGTAGAGCGTGATCCCGTTCCCGCGCGCCATCGATCACGCGAGGTGTGACGTCACGCAGCGCCGTCGTGTGCGGCCTGCCTGAATTTATTGCGTCTGCGCACCCAGCCACCACAGGAGAACTACATTTATTGTGACTATCTACTGTAAATTTTAATTATTCCTTTACCACCTATAAATAATATATCAGCATCATCTGATAGCATTCAACGCACGACTCATATTTTTTGAAAAGTAAGTAATCATTTTGATCACCCTGTATTACCTACTTTGAAGAACAACATACAACAAACTGCAACGTATTTGACATAAAAAATTTAAATGTGATGATCATAGGTAATTGTCGTTTTCTGTACACTTTAGTAATTAGGTACTACACTATAATTATTACCACTCGCATTTCCCTCATTGCTCCGTGCACGACGCAATATGCTTAACAATATTGACCTCATTGGCTTAAAAAGGGGTCCAAAGTTTTCTCTTCACCTATTTAATTTATCAATATCTAAATATGGTAAATACTCTTTGTAAAGTAACGATGACATGTTATGTAACCTTACAATGGCACATAACGTCAATCATTGCCAAATCATTACCCATAGATATTTATACAATTATCATCTTAAAAATAATAAACATTGAAATGTGGCAAATAGCGTATTCTATAATATTTCGAGTGCTCAGTCAAAATAATGGTCACGAATGTAAAGTGGATCTAGTTCTGATGGTTGGCCCTTTGAAGGAACTTTTGTCTCGTCTCAATAGGAATGCGGAAAGATTAACTGAATGAATCTATGAAAAACTTATTGATACTTCTTGGAAGAAAACTGTTTGATAATAAATTAATATGTGGATGTGCCGAGCAATATTAAGGGTGGCGACAGAAATAGCCCAAGGTTTATACAATTTACATACAATATCATTCATTATATCTGTGGGTAGTGTCGCTGAGAGCTTACAGTTACTTGAAATATTAGACGCGGAAGAGAGTTATAGTTAGAAGAATGTTTGCAGGTTATTATGTATATGTACTGTTTACCAATAAACTTGTAGATCACTCTTTGATTTTTTTTCTTTTAATTTTAATTAACAGTCTTTATATGAATTTGTGTAGTCTTGTATGTCTGAAAACCCCACTTGTGAAGACCACCAATGAAAAACGGCGAAATAAAAACTCTACCGTCTCTATCTCATCTAGTCAGTGCCATTGTAAAGTAGGTACCTACTGGGGTGTTTCAGTAAGGTGATATGCATGATCTAGTCATTAGTGGCATATTGGATCATAAAGCATTAAACCTAAGGGCGAGATTCACAGGGCATTTACGATTTTAGGTACTTTGAATGTGTATATTCCAACACTAATTTTTGTTTTCAGATGTATCAAAACTTACTTTGGGAAGCACATCTTTACTTATCAAAAATAAGTAAAGTCATAAATCTAACATATCTGTAAAAAAAAAAATATATTGAAATTTCGGCTTTACCTAAATAGGCCACGGTTAGGACTTGGAGCCGAAATTACAATGCTTATTTTATTTAACAGACATGTCAAAACTTTTGTCTAATGGAAACCCTTGATACGTACCACTGCTGGGCATGAGTCTCTCCCCTTTTTGGGGGAGGCCTGGAGCTTACTCCACCACGCTCCTACAATGCGAGTTGGTGGCGATACGGGTAAGTGGCCAACCCGCTGTCGGATGTTTTCAAGCCGCCCATAGCCCTCCAACAAGGTTTAATGACTGCTATATATCGATAGCAACCATATAAAATAAGATAAGGATCAAAAGTTCGAGTTTAAGCCTGGGTTGCACCAAGATATTTGTTAAAGTTGAAGTGTTACAATAACTTTAACAGATCTCTTTAATAATTGTTTTATATTATTTCGCATTAACACATGCTTGTGAATAATGTTTTTTTAAAGAAAAATGGAATGAAAAAGTCTCGCCTGAAGTCGAATTTTTCTCAGTCAAATTTTTCTTAGTATGAAAATCTTAGTATGAAAAGGATATGAAATGTTACAATAACTTTAACTTTAGCAAATATCTTGGTGTAACCCAGGCTAAATCAAAGTAAAGTCGTAGTGTGGTCATAGAATCTCTCTCTAAGGGTGAGATTCACAGACCGCAGCACGACTTTACTTTCATAAAAGTACGCTTAGAACTGACAATACAGTATGGGTTTTGACAGTTCTAAACGAACTTTGGTCAAAATAAAGTCATTGTGCGCTCTGTGAATCTAATGGTAAGTGTAGAGAAAGCAATGTACATACTCGAACATTCATGCTTGCATCGAATTAAAAGCCGGTCCGATTAGGGCTCTTCTAGTAATATTCAGAGATAATTTACTACCTGATAAAAGAAAAGAGTTTCCCTCAAACTACTTCATCAAATGATGTTCCCATCCCATTATTTCATATTTCGATACTTAACCGTTTTCTGCTAAATTGCATTCGACATTGTCATCAACTCATTTTTATTTGCTCTCTCATACCTACTGTTCGTTTATAAATGTCGATAATCGTACCTAAATAAGCGGAAAAAATACATTGATATTATGACAAACAACCGGTAGCACCTACTTATCGATTCCACATGCATCGGTCATAATTTTGGAACAGTCGCGAATTATTGATAATAAAGCACAGCATCGTTTTACTGGAAAACATAGTTTACAGCACACACATCTGCATGTCGTTTTGAATGAACACTGTCTGCGAACTCGTTTCAATGTAACATCTATCTATATATATACAAAAATCAATTGCTGTTCGTTAGTCTCGCTAAAACTCGAGAACGGCTTTACCGATTTGGCTAATTCTGGTTTTGAATTATTTTTGGAAGTCCAGGGAAGGTTTAAAAGGTAATAAAATATGAAGAAATTGAAGAGTAACAGTAAAAACCACAATTTAATTTTTCCATACAAATAGTCCGTTTCTATGAAACCTTTGACACATTATTTAATTCTGAGGTAATACGAAGTTTGCCGGGTCAGCTAGCTCGTTATAAAATATGTACTGGTAGGGTATCCATTGTAGGAGATTCAGAGCTTATGCACCACCGCATGACCTAATCTATCTGCCGCTAAAAGGTAGAATTCAGCTCTCTCGTGTTCCGGTTGGATGGTAATGTATGGTCCACATCGACTATTAGAAGAAGGAAGGCTGATTGGTCTGTGATCGTCCATTATGCAGCAGAAGACCTCTTCTTTGGGGCCTGGATCCGTGCCTGTACGTCTTTTTATCAATAAGTCACCTAGTACATTTCGGTAATAGAAATATTTCATATGCCCAACACTTAAAATAACTGCCAGTGTGAACATCTGTACTAATATTATAAAGAGGTAATATTTTTTTGTTTGTTTGTTTTGAATAGGCTCAATAACTACTGGACCGATTTTAAAAATTCTTTCACTATTCGAAAGCTACATTATCCACGGGTAACATAGGGTATATTTTATTTTGGAAAAAATAGGGTTCCGTAAGATATTTGGGTTTTTTCGGACACAAGGTGTAAAAAATCAATTAGAAAAGTTAATTATTTTGCGTACGCTGCCTAAACTATAAAATATATCGTCACTATTCGAAAGCTACATTATCCACGAGTAACATAGGCTATATTTTATTTTGGAAAAAATAAGGTTCCGTAAGATCTTTGACATTATTATAGGGTTTTTCAGACACAAGGTGTAAAAAATCAACCAGAAAAGTTACTTATTTTGCGTACGCTGCCTAAACTATAAAAGATATCGAGGAAGACTTTAGGCTATATCTATCTCATCTTATCATCACGCTAAGACGAATAGGAGAGGGTAGGCAACATTACACCGCGCGAAGCCGGGACGGGCCGCTAGTAATTGTATATTATTGTGGACTTTGACATGACTTTTGAATAAAACAATATAATAATACGAAATAATTTACTTAACTTAAATTTAATATTAATCGGAAAACAAAATGTAAAGATAAATAAAAAAAAATGTGTATAGGTACCTATTAAGAATTGTGGCTTGCGAAAACCTGAGGCACTTTCTAATTATAACTATCATGATAATTTCTTGTACAAAACAATGAGCCTGTAAAAAAAAAATTGCGACTTTGTTTTTTTTCTAAAATTCTTGCGTCCTCAATCGGTACACTCGCGGTATGCAGTGACGTCGCTCGCAGTCCCGCATCAATCAATGAGTACGGCGGGACGGAGCCGGTAACGTGACATTTATTTATTCTTCAGAATGTTCCCGTCGTGTCCCGCTCGACCGACGCTTGTTTACATGACACCCAAGTGGATTTTACGTCTTTTTTTCTGAAATGTAGACAGAACTTTAAGTACTTACAACAACTATAAAACTATGGTAGGTACCTATCTACTAATACCTATTGCTACTTAATTTAGATACATTGTCATATCCGAAGTTCTGATTGATGAGATTTATTGTTTGTAACAACTCTATAATTGTTAGAGAAAATATGCATAATATATGAAGCACACTATCACACATTAAAAGATTCAAGGCTACTTATACGCATACCTACTCGCAACTTAAACCTTTTATGCACATGTTTTCCCTGTAACTAAAAACAAGGCACAAAGAAATCTGCTTCCGAAAACGATACGTTATCGCCGTAAATAATTAGAAGTCCTGAATCTCTGCACAGAAGTTTGGTACGCAGTTGCGTCTGTGCGACTCATATCGCTCCCTCCTTGACGACTTTTTGTTACATTTTTTTGTTTCCCGCTCGGGAATAATGTCATTAAGACGCCTTTAATGTTGTCAGTGAGCGGGAGCAAGCCGCCGCCCAAGGCGAACGTTTGTTGATACTTAAATTAGGTTGTTTTGACACGCCTCGTCCTTATGCTTGCACTAAATCTAATAAACGTCTACGCCGAGAACGCGTTACATTCATTATTCCGATACTTTTACAGGGCAATCGATCTCGTGTAAAAGACTGGTACCTATACGTAACATAAATTGATGTAAGGAATCCGTCATTTGACATCGTCTAACCAATACCGAGGTAGATAAAGTTTTTACGTAAACGGAATGTACAAAACAAACACGAGGTACGCATGGAAAACAATTACGTGGCCGAACACGAGGCATACATAATGTATGATACGTCAATATTGTCGCTACTACTCGCATTGTAGGCGCACTCATTACGCGAGGCGCAGGCGCGACGAGTGGGGCCATTGTAGTCAATGGCGTTCGCCAGGTGGGTGTGCAAGCTAAGTAGCTGTGGCTCTGACCCTCGACACCGCAACCCACAGCGCCCTTCGCTGGTTCCAGACATGCCACGCTCTCTCGGACATCCTATCGATGCCTCATTGTCTACTGTCTACCAACGTTCCATCGTCATTCTTGCCCCACTAACAATGCTTCCCTCCGCTTTTTATCTTCCTTAACTTTTGCCCCGCATATTAATATTCGGTACTATTTTTAGAATCCTACTTGACGCGGCGTCAACGAAAAGTTAAACGTGATTGTCTGTTCTGTGTACCTATTTTCGTAATCATTAGTCCCGAAACACCCCGCTGCATATTATTCACAGCAAACCGAAGACTTGTCGTGGTGCGGTCAATATTTTGTCATGTTTATTATTTTTCTTTGATCCGGGACAATGCTACGCGGGATGTTTATCAAGACATTTCGTAGATTAACGCATGTCTGTGACATCAAACAAATGCATAAAATATTCTTAACGAAAAATAAGTAGTTAATAGCCGTTTCAAAATAGTTCCGGGCATAAACTGGCTTAATAAGCCTGCGTCGGTGGAATATACGAAGATTCCATTGGTCGGGTTTACGTTCCAAATTACGGGGCAGTGCGAACTTGTCAAAACACCTTGCAATTAACCGGTGAGTGGGTGTGTGTCAGGTGAAGGAGATGAATCCAGAGTGATCTCAATCGGCAGATAATTACCGCCGCCGAGTGCCGGTACAAGCATCGCTGAAAGATTGACATGCGCAAGCGGTGCCCGATGACTTGTTTATTGCAAACAACCGATGTGTCCACTCTACATTAGCATACTTGGTAGAGTCACGTTATATTAGCTCACTTTTCAGCAAACTTATATTAATCACACACGATTTTAAATTTTTCTTTGATGCCGAGATACATAGACGTCACTATTTTATGAAGTCATTCATTACAGCTAAATTAATCTGCACAAAACTACAAATTAAGGAATCACAAAATTACAGCAAATCATTACTGTTGTAAAATCTAAGATTAATATCTCACTATCGACGATTTAAACCATTCTTTCGTGGCGGAGTGATACCTAACCCGTCCGGATGTTAGGTGACCGAGCACTTTTAATAGTAACAGGTTTCTGTTGAAGATTTGTCGTAAATATTATTCACAAATTGTGCGTCGCCCCAGCGGGAGCACCGTGCGCAGCGAGGGGGCGATTTCTCATCGATGCTGCATTTACTCTGCCAAACACATTTTTTAACACCTCGGCCCGCGCTTAAATCATGCACGTACTTTATGGGTGCATCGACTCAATTCAGTTCTCGTTTTCTTAGAAAAAATGCATTATGTAATTTGCCCGAGGTGAAACATTTTGCAACTAATTGTGGGGATAAAGGAAATCGATGTGGTAAAAAACTGAACATTCATAAAGAATAAGTATCAGAGATTTATCATGTACATACCTATACCAGCACTTTTTTGTTCTTTCAATGTACAGACATGTTTAAAAATATTTTTTTAAATGTAGATATCTTAACGAATACCTCCATACAAGGAGCACAATCCTCTCGTGCCTCTACTAGGTATATCAATTACTCTCTTCATACATAGACACTCGTTTCGTATCTACTTGAAAAACGTACCTTAGAAAATGCATTAAAAAATATATGTAACAAAGTGGAGTGACAGTATATTTCTTTTGTTTCAGATCACAAAATTGAAAATCGACAGTAATCCGTTTGCCAAAGGATTCCGCGATTCCTCCCGTCTCACCGAATTCGAGAGGTAGGTTGATCTCATCCACTTTGTTTTATTTAACTTTGAAATAAACACCATGGAATAATTGAGTAGTTATTAAAATAGTCATTTTATATTTAGTCAAAATGATGTTACCTTCAAAACACTATCCCTACAAATACTATAAATGTAAAAATTTGTCCATATATTGCGTGACAGTACAGCATAGATTTGCATGAATTTAACAAAGAGATGGATTATACTTTTCCACCAATCTAGCAAACGAATTCGTGGGCGGAAACTAGTATTAAATAATTAATTCGTGGCAATATGGCACATAAAAGCTTAGCAAATTCCGTAAAATATTTCTTATAATAAAAATGAATGAATAATGATATTAAATTTATATTGGAATTTGCGAGATGACCTGTCGTTAAAAAGACCACCATGTATAATTCAAATAAGCACCAGTATTCATTAGGTCTCATTACACGAACGACAGAATTTGGTATCTGTTCTCTAATCGCGCATTGGACACGCTCTCAGAAACAAACTTGAACGACACTGATTGATGTCCGTGCGTACTCAATTACGTCTCTATCTTTACTGCCTCATAGCCAATCGAATCGAGATAAATGTAAGCATGGGCCGATGTGGCGCTCGCTCGCCGTGATTTATCATTTTTGCGATTTCTCTTGCGCCATTCCTTACACCGAACTCGTTTCGCTGACTCTATTTCACTCCATATATTCTAACACATATTTTTAGTTGTACATAATATTTTATTTTGCATTTCTTTCTTTGTTGAGATTCTATATCACCGGGGAACACGAAAGGTCATCAGTCTTCCCCGATGACGCGCGCTACGGCGCTGCCAATCCTAGGTAGATAATCATTATCATTTTAGCTTTAATTCGTGTCGATAGGAGCGAGCTCATTTTCGATTCAATCATTTCAGGGAGACGATGGAGTCCATGCTGGCGGAGCAGCACTACTTGCGATCGCCATTGCGGCCATTCGACTTGGATCACCACAACAATAATTTGACGTTGGAGGAGAAGGCGATATTGGCGGCGCGGTCGCAGTTGTTTTTGAGAGCGGCGTACCCATTGTATGGAGTTCCGGCGGCAGCGTTATGGGGACAGTGGGCTTGCCTGGCGCCTCAGTTGTTGGCGCAGCAGCATTTGGCTTCGGGGTCGGGGTTGCAGTTGCCCCGACCAGTGTACCCTGGCGGGGTACCGGGAGTACTGTCCCAGCACCGGTTTTCTCCGTACCCACCTCGGCGCGCTTCGCCGGGCTCATCTCCGGACTCGCTCCGCGACGCGAGTCCGCATCCCCTGCCCCCGCACCCACCACACACACCCCACCCTCCCCACAGCCCAACCTAGTGACCGCATTCACGATGCCCTGATCTCTAGATATTTGTAGATAACTTGAAGATGCTGCTAGATATGCGGTCGCCGAGTATTGAAACTCATCTTGCCTTGTAATATACAAATTTTGAACTAGTTTTCTTTACATGCGGGTCCGATTCAAATGTGACCTTATTTGGCACTGTGAATTGAAGAAGTTACAAAAGAATCCTCCTAAAAGTGACCCAGAAAAGTGAGCATGGTTTATTTTCTGTTTGATATTGCGGTGGATATTTGGCTTGATTCCCGCCGAATAGTCATAAATTGGTAACGATCACAAACTCCTCATGTCTATGTCATAAGAAGAGAAGACCTTGGCATCCATAGCCCAGCAGGCGCGTACTGATGATAATATAATTAGTTCTCCTTGTTGTTTTATTGGAAGCAGAAAAAAATCAATGGAGTTTACTTGTCTACGTCTGTCTACGTATCATTGAATTGAGCGGCTTAAAAAGCTCTGTTATAATTGGGAAATTAGCGTGGGATTGTTTAAATTATCTTATTACACATGTTTATATCAACACGAATTGTATAGCTATTTGCTACGCTAATACGTCTATTATTTAAAAGCTGACTCATCATGCCATAACATTTATAAAGACAGACCCACCGGACTTTGGCAGAATTACCCTTAAAAGTTGGTAGTTGCCATTAACCAAAAGAAAGAAAGAAAGAAAGACAGATGTACGCAGGCAATTACTTTAGAATTCGGTGAAATTCCTTAGACATTAAAGTTTGCTAGACAAATATTTAGTGAAAAGTAATTGCGTAAATATGAAGTGAAGGATAGAAGATTGAAAAAGAAACACGAGTGTAAAATAAACAGTTGAACAGTAGTGTTCGTGCAGACGCAGCGAAGACTTTTGTATTATATTGTAATATAAAATAATTTAATTTATAACTTTAAGACTGTAATTATTGTTATTATACTATTGTATTATGTTCCTAATATTTTCGTCTTGTAGTGAAGTTTTCGTAAAATTCATGTTGTAAACTTGTAGCGTGATAGTAAATGCATTCAAGGAAAGCATTTGAGTAGTTCAGTATTCATTTGATGTTTTGTGAATCTACATTATGTTCACGAAGGTTCCCATTGTTTAGGTGAAGTGTGCAATACAACAATGAAACATGTTATAGAAGACTAGCAGTTTGTAGTAAGATAGATGTATTAATAAATTAGATTATATTATATGCGGTCTGTGTTTCAACATCTATGTCACCTGGATACATCTCCAACGGACAACTAGAAATATCTACATTGATATTTTGTAGTAAAATATAGTTATTATATATAATATATTGATAAAGAATACAAAATTAAATGTTTGTTAACATATAACGTTTTGTTTTATTTGCCTGGTTTCAAAAAAGTAATAATATCATGCCCGAAAATCTTAGTGGTTTACCACACGTCAGATGCATGGTTATATATTTTGATAATACTTTTTTACTAATATCCTAGGATACTGTATATTATTTCATAAGATTAAATATAAGATTTTTTACTGGTGGTATAGCTCCAGTGACGAAGCTCGCGGGCGTAGGCACCACCGCATTACCACCTGACCGGAAAACGATAGTGCTGAACACTACCATTAAGCGGCAAGTATATTAGGTAATGCGGTGGTGCCTACGCCCGCGAGCTCCGTCACTGGAGCACTACCCCCAGTAAAAAATACCTGTAATTTCCGGTGCAGAGGCATAACACCTTAGGCCTCAGGAGTGGTAACGCATCTGCATCTTGACCTTGGTCTTGGTGTGCGTGTCTATAGGCTGCAGTCATCACTTAACATCAATGTGAACTGCATGCTTGTTTGCCACTTCCATTACAAAAAAAAAATAAGTCATCTTCCAACACACTAAACATGTTTGGGTTGGTGTAATTAGTGAAAATTTGTTGTCTTATTTTTCTATAAGCACCCAAAGTGTTATAACTATTGCAATAGTAGATTTAATATATAATTTCGCAATGACGCAATAAAGAATTGTTACAAACATTCGTCGTTACTATTTTTACCCACTACTCCGTACATGAGCGAATGACTAAACAGATATACAATGCGAATGTGGATGCTTGCAGAGGCCCAGGAAGACCAAGGCTGACCTACCATGACCAAATAGGTCGAGTTCTGTCTGATGGTGGGGTCAAAAGTCTTAGGAATCGGCGTGCATGTATGAAGAGAATGATGAAGGTAGACGAGGCACGAGAGGTTTGTCTGAACCGGGATATCTGGCGCTCTACACTCTCTGCCTACCCCGTTAGGGACCTGGCGTGAAGATACATACATACATACTCCGTACATAATCGACACGCACTTTCCCGGTTTTTTATTAACCTTGGGTGTCCTACTGTTTGTCAAAGGTCAATAATTTCCATTCTTCTCTGTCCTTAGCCAGATCTCTCCACCTTATTATAACGAATATGGAAAATAAGTAGAGCTAAGTTCTTTTTACTCACAAATATTAAGAAACAGCATTTCACCTTTTCTGTAGTATCTATATATGTCTATAAACAGAGGTACTTAAGTTATGTCTGTGCCATTTTCGACTTACATCAACCCTTCTTATACACCTTCTTTATTAATTCAGCTACATTCATCGTCTCCGCGTCAGGTATATGAGAAATGTGAAATAAAATGTAATTTTCAAATAGGTAGGTGGTACGTAGGAATATTTACTTAATATTATCTTTTCTATAACTTTATTTGTAAAGGAGTTTTTTTATTTTCAAACTGTCCACTATTATAAATTTTATGATTTTGCAGTCTATTTCCAACAAAAAAGGAAGTGTCCAATCGTACCGACACATTTAACTTATTGAACCACATGAGAATACTAACCTTTTTTGTTACGCAATGAAAATGGCAATCATGGCAATTGATGTTAAGTGACTAGACAGTGACAAAGACCAGAGGTCCAAATGTAGATGCGTTGTCAGCACTGAGACTTTAGTTGTTATGTCTCTGTGATAATTATTAGGGGGCATGCATTACCATCTGACCGGAATACGATAGTGCTAAACACTACCATTTGGCGGCAGATAGATCAGGTAATGCGGTGATACCTACGCCCTTGAGCGACTACACTGGAACTCTATCACCCGTAAAGTCCCGATGTTCTCGTATATAACATGACAAGAAAGTTATGTGGTTTATCTCTCTATATTAGATGAAGTAGTGGATACAACTGGGCCCAGCGATTACCTTCACAAAAGCATACAAGCACAACCTCAGGGATTCCGGATTTTTTGACGTCCATAGCTTGAGTCTGCATAGCTACAGTTCCATAATATTGGTCATATAAGCATACAGTACTATCAAATTATAATGCACGCTCAGATACTTTTATTTAGATGAAAACAAAATTTACCTACTAATAAAATTAACATCAATTCATGCTTAAAAATGTAGAAGCTACACTCGAAGAAATAAGACAATTCCAGATTTATCCGACGCATAGGTAGAAGACCTGACTTAGAAAAACCCAAAGAAATGTCCGGTAGATCACGTCGGTGCCTTATTTGTGTATTGATAAAGTCTAATTTGAAATGGCTTTGGATCACCTGAAACTACTTTGGTACATCCGTAATCTATGTAACAAACACACACACATACACACACACACACTTTTTCACTCACTCACATACTCACCCTTCTTTGTAAAATTTTTGATTACTTGATATATCTACCTTGTTTAATGTTTAATGACAAAATAATTTTAAGTGAAGTTATAACTCGGAGAAGCCACTGATTCCCGAAATACAGTGTAGACTAGTTCGGGAATCTATGAATTCAATATTAACCATTGTAAAAATGTTTTTGTCAATAAATGATTATATTATTATATTTATGTAAGTTCAGTTTATTCAATAAACATGGAAATAAAAATATCTTGTATCCTTGATCAAATCAATCAATCAATGTAGGATGCAAAAAGAATGCAGTTCGGTTCAAATTAGCTTCAATTTGCAAATGGTACTAAATAAAATGTACAGCCTGATGTTTCCCATTTACGTCGGCGGTGTTGCGTTTTATTGTAGCGGTTCCAGAGGTCATGGAAACCGGTCCTGCGTCGTGCGAGAGGGCACCGCTAGATGGCGGTACTCGTACCAAACGAATGTAGAGATCGGTTGGTAGAGTCTTTCGTTATTGGTATGAACGTCATATTAAGTTTAAATGGTTTGTTAAGTTTTATTTTAAAGGGCCATTTTGTCATTATATTTGTGAATTGTATAGTTGATTCGGTCGTATAATAATATATTAACTTCCAACATATTAGGCTACTAAATTTGTATAAAAAAAATAATATTATAAGTATTTAACTGCCTCGCTAGCCTATTGGTAGCAGGCCACTACTACTATGCTGAGGTCCTGGTTTCGATTCCCAAGTAGAGGGTTATCACAGATAATGGTGTAAAGTCCTTTATCTCTGGTTCTATTGAGATTTTTCCATTTTCTGTAAATTTCCCAGTACCTCGAAGTTTGGTAATGTGCCCGGAGATGTCTACAGGCTCGCCACCTGTTACATGGGCCAAAAACGTAACTGGCAAATCGTGGGTGTTTGTATGTATGCTTGAATGCATGCAATTACCTCTGCCTACCCTTTCGGGGATTACAGGCGTGAAGTTACGTTATAAATATTTTAAATGGTAAAGTCAAAACTTTCACGCGCCAAATTTTTGCGACGATTTCTAAGTAATGTACCTATCTATTTATTTTACTTATTTATTTTGTGATCATATATTATGATTACTTATTTGCATTCAATGAATTTATAAGAGTGATCCACTTACACCCTGTTCTGGCTTATTTTTCGTCACACGTTGACTTGGAACTTCATATAGGTCTTCTACACTATTTTGCCGGCATTTTGGATCGTCCAATTGATAGACGGTCCTAATATTGCACCCTTGATCGCAGATCGCACCAACCTAGATTGCAAACGATTTTTGATCGATCCGCTGTCAGCATTTTAATAACAACAGGCAACAAAAACCTCTGTAGATTTGTTATTGAGACGCCTTTTTGACAAACGGAGACTAGTATCTACCGAAGGTCATCAAAGATGTGTTAAGATTTTAAGATTGAATAGCTTGCTGTTAGACGACCCAGTAATGCCCTGTTCACATTTCAATCTATATCCATTCGCTCGAGGTGACCAATAAATAAGCCAAGCCGATAAGCTTTAAATTCACCAAAAACATTCGGTTATGCCACTAACTCCTCTACTTTTGGATCTCACCTTACTATCCTCCAGGAACTCCTCTCTCCTTGTTCCACCCAAATTCAATAAAATATAATTTGGTAAAAGTTGTGAGTAACCTACATACTTAAACATTAAACATTACAATTTCATTAGGTACTTGTAAGAAAAACTTCACATTTTATTAATAAAAAATCAACCACCAATTATCTTGCAAGGGTATTTAATTAAAAACGATTTTAACCTTACTTTTATTACTAATTTTACACACAAATAAGTGCGTGTTTTGTTTATCACTACCTTTTAATAAAAACCCACAATTATGCAAACGCCAATATCATTGTTTATTTAATTATCGTCGTCGAAACCAGCGCAACAAAATTAATATAATAAAATATATTCACGCGCAACAGTTGCTTTCATTGCCGATTCACGGACATTGATTCGCATTGAATAGACAAAGCGTGACAGATTGCGAAATTGTAACAAATTAGAGGCGACATGGGCCGCAATTATGCAAAGTGACTATAAAGTTATCTTTAGGAAAACAACGGCGTCACCCCACGCCAACTATTCAATTAAAATGAAACAGTGTCGAGGCGACATTCGAGTCACATAGGAAGGGTCGGTTGACTCCATCGAATTACTACGGCGCGTGGCCACATTACGGGGACAAATTTCACGTCCCGAGGGTACTGGCCCACGGCTAGGGATGCAACGCTAATCTAATCTGGATTGTAGCTAATAAATGTTGTACCCGCCGACGCTGACGCGGGTTGCAGGAATTTATTGCTTGTAAAACTGTTTCCAATCGTAGAAATTGCTCGGATGACGCGCTGCTTTCGTTATGGTCTGATTGAATTTAGTCGTGTGACTGTCTTGTTTGGCTTCAGCGTCGAGTCACAAGTGTGATGTTCGAACTTTTTGACATGGGCACGTTAAAAATAAAGATGTTCTAGAATATTACATTCCTCATGTTTAGGTATAATTTAACAAAAGAATGGGAGTTTTAAGTCGAGGATAAGGTTACACGTCGTTTAATTTGATTCGCTTATTTATAAACACATCGCACTCGTCCTCTTTTTTTATTACGAACGTTAAGGCATCGTCAGTGGACTTTTTAAGGATCGACACAAATTTTGCTTTACGCCTTAGTGAAAATGCGTAGCTTGAACTAAACAAACCTGCGATGTGACGGTAGCAAGACGGCCAAGTATTTTGACTAAGGTGTAAAGTTTGAAAAATTAGAGCTTGTATACTTACCTACTTAGAAACTCGGCACTACATAAAATCTGATAACTTTTTGACAGTGCAAGCCATGTATATTCTCGCCTTGGCCACATTTCACATGAAAATGTTTCTTGTGGGCTCATAATTACGTGGACGTCCTTTATTATAACTGTTTCGAATGATTGATTTACTATGTGTGCTTCATATGCTTACACTTCTTCAAACAGATTCTTTAGGGCGGTCATCATACCTACGAACATAGACAAAACAAAAGTCCACTTAGCCGAAGCAAATCCTTGTACAGCATGGATTATCGACATGCCTCCTTGCCAACGTACCCGGGGCGTATCGCCCGTAATGCCGTGTTATTGGCCACTCCGCTCATAATCCCCTTTTAACTGCGGATCTGGGCTCCGGCGGACGTGCCTCGAATCTTTATATCCTAGTTTTTCTGTTCGTGAACATTTGCACTCCTTAGCTGTAATGTCGACCCGTCGACAGACTACATACTTAGAAACAGTGGGCGCTTACTGAATAATGTAAGTATATGATGAAACCACCGAAATTATTTTTTATATTGACGCTTGGGTTGGGAAAATAGCTGCTCTTTCTTCTGTTTCATACAATTCAATGACATGTATACATGGCCATCTATCTGCTGCAAAATAAGTCCTTGCCTTATTTATAATCCTATGTATATTTTGTTCAAATTTTCAGGCATCTTAATCATCTGATTTATTTTGACGATTGATATAAATCTACTACCTAATATCAACGAGATTATTACAGAAACGCGTTGTAAGTGGTAATCCCTTACGGTTAAAGTGTGCTGTATCTGTGTAGTCGAAAACGTATGCATTGGAAAGCTATCTACTAGTAACCTTCTACTTTCTAGCGCCTACTGCATTTTTCTCTTAGATAAAGGCTGTCATTTCGCGATACTTCGCTAACAACAAAAGACTTCGTGTAACAGAAATAATAATTATAATATTCTAGATTTATCTGGATAAATGTTAAGGGATATAGCTATATTGCAAGTTATAGTACGCAAAAGCAAATATCCATACTGTAAAAAAAAAACTAAAACTCAAATTCAAGGATCTGCGGTCAGGAAATCACAAGCCATTTGAGGAAGAAAGGTTCTGTAAAAAGTGTCTGAAGAACACTGTATACTTACAACACTTCCACTTAATGCAGATTGTTGTTCTACTTACGAATCGGTGTGCATATAGAGCATAAAGAGAATTATGAACGTAGGTAGGTAGTAGAACTAGTGGAAGCACGGGAGGTGTGTAAAGACTCAGATATCTGGCGTTCCAAGCTTTCTGCCTACCCCGTAAGGGACTTAGCGTGAAGATAAAAAACATAAATACTTACATACACATTAAGTACTTGCATTTTCCCACTCTTTCATTTGATTATTGTATAAGTAACGTGAAGGGAAGAACTAATGAGCCCAGACGCGTCCGTTGTTGTTCCGCGCACATCTCTTACATTTCACGAAAACTGCAAACGTAACAGAGCAATAAATTCACGTTTATTACCGCGAATATACGTACCACAGTCGGTACCGGAACAAATCGGCGGGCCGGCGTTTACGCGGAACCGTCAGAACGTGTTCTATGAAAATTTAACGTTTACACACACGTTACCACGAAAACAATACACGTAGAATAACGTATCGAGCCCTCAACGCTAAGGTGTACGCATTATCGAAATGGCTCGCTAATGGCATCGAACCTTTTTATTTATGACCAGGTATCCATTGTTACCCACCATTTTGACAACGTTATGCATAATGGCCTCGCGTAACTCATAGAAGTTTACTTTTATGGTCTTTTATGTCATGCGCCATTTTACGAACGAATGAAATACGGTTAATGGCAATGAAATTATCAATCATTGTTGATTTATCGGTTGGGATTCTTATGCCTCAATGAACAGTTACTTACATGCGTCACTGAGTGATAGGTCTCAAGTCAAAAGACGTCATAAGGTTGGTATTAAATACACCAGTTTCCTACGATACCTAAATAAAGTTTAGTCATAATTTAATGTATCGTGCGAGAAATAGGAAGCAGATATAGTTTTTTTTATTATGGAAAACCTTAACATTCTCCCTGATAATATTTTCAGTCACATTGTAACTTATCAAACAGAAACACAGAGTTAACTACGAAGTGCACAACTTTTCCATAACAAACATTATATACAAATAAACTTTAATATAAATTGTTCAAGATATAAAAAACTATATCCAGCGCATATTGCAACTCGATAAAGTTATTCGCGTTCAATAAGGCGAATGATCTGACTTTTCACATTTTTCCTCCACAAACGGCTCCACCCCCTCTATGTACTCACACTCGTACATACCTCCTGCCTCCCCATTGCGGTGCAAAGTTGAGGGCATTAGCGTGTTATCGGCGGCGGCGGCGTGAAGACGTAGTCCACCTGAACTCCCACCACAAATCGTCTAACAACCCCACACACGACGAGATTATTAACTTTTCATTAGCACTTTGCGCGCCTTACATGCCTGCTCAAACCGTGCCGCTGCCAAAAGCAGCAGTGTACTCAAAACAAAGCGGCATCGACTCACGCTGTTTCTTTTAACAGATGTAACAGATACTATCTATAAGCGTTGAGATGTGGGAATAGGTGGAAACGTGAACGTGTTTTGCAAACCAGCCGAGGAAATAAGGTGTCCCCAATTTTACTTTGTCGGCCACTGATAGCGAATAATGGCTTGTGCCTCTGCGAATTGCGTTGTATTTTTCCGGGTAAATTACTGAAGTTTAATGAAACAAAGAATTAAAAAAAAAAACTTGATTTCGGACCGGTTTCTACTTTCTACTCTTAATTTACACTTTTTACATTTAGATTCTCTTATTTTTTACGAGTAGTTCTTCAGTAGCAGAGCTCTAGTGCATAGTAGTAGTAAGCACAACAGAAGAAATTTCATAATCTATCTACTCGTAATATTGATTGGAATTTTGACTGCCTCGTTGGCTCAGTGGTCGCAATCGCGATGGTGAAGCCTGAGGTCCTGGGTTCGATCCCCAGGTCGGGAAAATCTGTTATTGGGTTTTTTCTGTGAGGAAATTCCCAGTAGTAGCCCGGAGTCTGGTCGTGCCTCGGAGAGCATGTAAAGCCGTCGGTCCTGCGCCCGATCTCTCTCCGGTCGGGTCCATTGTTACATCGACCTTGGGAACGAGACTTCGGCTTATTTCGGGTCTGTAGAGCGTTATCTCTTTGGCACCTTACCTATCTGATGTTTCTTGACCATTTTGATCAAATATTGACCAATACCGGACTACAAATGCTTACGTAGGTAGTGTATATCAGACATAACGCTCTACGAAGCCGATACTAGCCGAGTGTCTCTTTCATAAACTCGATGTGCAATATTTATTGTTGAGCACTGTATATCAGTAATCGATACATATATTCAAATCTGCCTTCTTTTTGTCTGGAATATAAGCGCCAAGTTACGTTAATCTAGCCGTAAAGCATTAAAATCAAGCAACGCACGACAAACATCATTTAAAGCTATTGTCTTAAATCCAATTTCAAAGCTTTAGGTTTATTTTTATCTATGCCAGTAACTGCCTCAGTACCCTAGTGGTAGCAGGCCACTACTACTGCGCTGGAGGTCTGGTAGGTACATGCATCGAAGAATCGAAAATATTTTTTTGCAATCCTGAAGGAATTTTGGGCTAACCTCTTGTAGCACTTCCCTATAGGTCCCAAGACCTACATGAGTAGTAATTTTGCCCGTGGGTCGTGTGTCAATGTCAATCACTCAGTCAGTAACGGAAGAGTAAATAAGCTACATTATTAACTTGCTTTGTAAACAGTTCAGTTCCTAAATCAGCGTTTCTCAAACTTTTTTCGTGGCGGAACCTTTTTGAATAGCGAAATTTTTGACAAAACCCCAAATTAAAAATAAAAGTTACGTACATTCTTTAATTATTATAATTAAAGATTAATAATTAGTAATCATGTTATTGTGTAAGTGTATAGGTACTATAATCAAACTCTTACGTTACTGAGTGTCTGACAGACAACGTAGTTTTGTAACTTTTGTCGCTAGTAGCAAAATAAAATTAAAAGAAACTGATGGATAGAAGAGGTGTATTTTTTTCTCAATACTTATATCTAGTATTCTCGCAGAGCCCTCACAAACGCTTTGCGGAGCCCCGGGGCTCCCCGGAGCACACTTTGAGAAACGCTGCCCTAAATCATCGTTCGTGTGCCTGAACATTAGTCTATTCATGTTTGATGTGCTCCTAAAAATCGTAGCGTAATGTTAGATAGCCTAATTATAATAACCTTGTGTGTAAAATAAACAAAAAATATTGTTTTATATCTGGTCAAACGTTAACGGCTATTGATAGATAGGTTTAATAAAGGAGGAATTAGGAAAGTTAAAAAAAGATAACAATTTCCAAGCATATAGGTACTAAACAAAATTGACACTCGCAAACCGCAAATCCCTTTGCCGCCTTCCGCAAACCGCGTCTTTCACACGCCCATCGCAATACGTCCCTAATCAAATCAGTGGTGGGTCAGACGCCGAGGTGGTCCCGGTCCCCAGTCCCACTGGAACTGCGGCTCATTGACAGGTTATTGATACAAATAGCCGCACCTCCCTCGCCTCACCACCACCCACCCCGCCCGCCTCGATAACACCAATAAAACCTGATTGATATTGTGTAAGTGCGCCCGGAAAATGTGGGAACTCGATTGATGTTACAGCCAAATTCGATTAGAGGAAAATTGAAAAGAATCACGCCGTCACACCACTGTACACTTTACTCCACACAGGATAGAGTTCAATGTCTGTATGTGGATATACCTGTATACCGTTTCGACATAGAGATTGTTGTATTGATAGTGGTCGGAGGCGTGAATAGTGTTGTCTAATGGTGGTGCACGCGCTACTTTAGGTAGTCACGGCAGGTCGGTCTTTGTTGTCCGTTGTTCGGGTGACACACATATACTGTGACATGTCTACGGTATCAAACATCTACCTGTCTCTGAATCACTTTCATATTTGTAACAGTGATCGAGTAATAAGAATTGGGGTTAAATATTTAAACCAATTTGTGCATGTCTCTTTTTAACATTGGTAGGTAACCAATGATTGTAGAAAATGTCTTCATAACACAAGTAAGTGAAATATGAAAAATGCAATAGTAGGTACAGTGAATTGGATGTTAAAGCAAGCATCTTTTAATTTAGATTCCATACCCAATGCAACCTTACAATTTTTAAGCTTCAGAGAATCTGATCATTGATCTATCTGTTAGGTAGCTGCAGAATTTGTGACACGCAGTGCAAGGCAATTATTGTACGTCATTAAGCATTTAAATACTTAAAAAGCTTTCCACAGATGGATGTGCAATTAGTCTTTTAATAACACGCCATTACCGTAAAGTTTATTCCACGGCACAATAACCCCTTTTTTGTGATAATCAAAATAAGCAAAAAGTTTTTAACTTAAAATCACGAGTCACGACAAACTTCGTCATATAGATATATTTAACCTGTATTTGGAACATATTCCAGCAGAGCAATTTTTTATATACTGAAAGTGGAAGCAAGCATGCAATTCGCAGAGATATCTATTCAGAAGCGTTGCCATTCCCGATGGTCTAACATTTAATTCCTGGTGAAATGAAGAATGATTTTTGTTGTATCACCGCGCCAATTTAGTGTCTCCTGGTGCGGCGATACCATAGTACGCTAACATACGTCACAAATCTGGAATTGGTTCAAAACAGTATGAGCACAGTCTAAAGAACGTACTTATCTATTTGTGGTATGAGGCTGTGTGATACAAATACAATAATCACCCCTGCAATTCAAATTAGAGGCCTTACAATTCTGTGTCTGATAAATCTGATAAAGGAGATGTTGCGAGCTCGGCTCTGGTTTGTACATGTCCTCAAAAAAAGAAATGGGTAAATTAAAGAAGAATCGGAAAAAAATACAATCAAGTTATTCAAGAATATATTTTAGAGTTACAAACACATTTAATTCAAACGATTTTATCATTTTCAACTATGTTCAACAAGGCGGCGATAGAGCCGACGCTTGGGATAGTCCCTATGTAGATAAAACAAAACTAATGCTATCTGTATCTTACTAGTGCATCATGTTGTCAAAAAAAAAAAAAAAACAATGTATCGAATTGATCAATTTAAAGAAGTTCCGATGATTTTCTTTAAACTGGAAATCGATTAGTATAGTATTAACACTTAAAATTGATTTTGATAGTAATTAAGAAAAAAATACTCTTTTCTGCAAGTACTAATATAATAAAAAAAAACAATTAAAAAAATGAAAATGTCAAAATGACGTCGCCCGCCATATTCGCCATGTTGATTTTAAGTTGCAATTCTAACTGCGAGTTTTGGCGGGAACCTTGATAGAGGCGTGTGGTGCTCTTATTTTATTTCATTTTCTTGGTGTATTTTTTAGTTATATTGAATAAAATTGGTGGCATTTTGTTTGATATAGGTTTATTACAGTGCCCGTGTATAGTGAAATAGAATAACAGTGCGAAAACACAACCTTTCAGGTTGCCTCCAAAACTTCATTGTAAATGTTCTGGTAAAGTAGCCATCGCTTTACTCGAATAACTTGATTGTAACTCACTTGACTGACATATTATACTTGATAACTTATATACTTGATACTTACATACTTGATGACTATATTATACTAACTTTTACGCTGCTTATATAAATATGAAATATCGTTTTACTTGACACTGGCAATATGCGTAATAGCGATGCCACAATAAGAAAAAAAAAAATTCTAACTGCAAATAATCTTTTGTAACTGCAAACAAACCTAAATAAGTGAAAATATGCAGTAAAAAAACGTTTTTATATTGATTTTGCCTGTTAATGATATTGTGTACAATACATGGCCGGAGGTCCATACATTTTTAAAACATCTCCTTTGGGCGACTTCAAGTTCGCAAAATCACACGGTACCATCAGAATACTAGCGCTGTAGTGCTTACTATTTTTTATTAGCTAAGATGGGTGCCATTTTTTTTCGGCCTCGCACATACATCATACTATTTCTTTCTTTCTACAATCAAATACATATTATTATCATAAAACCTCATCGTGTAAGTACCTACATTTGTGAAACCGGTAGCCATCGAAGTGTCCTAGACGTGACAATAACTATTGACGAGGCTGTGTTGACCCCGAATTACTTATTCCACGCGTAGGCGTCAATTAACAACCGATAGGCGGAACCGCGTATGTTAAAAGCCCCGTGTGTCAGTGTACGTTGTATGTAATGAGACAGGCTAGGTACTTCACTAATAACATTTATTATGAAAGGTTGTTCTGACAACGTATAATTGTTTAAAACACGAAATTCATAGAACTACTTCAAGGGTAAGATAAAAATGTATTTCAATTACTTAATTATTTTTAGTTATACTCGTAGGTACAAGTTGTCGTTTGTCTATGGACGAGTTTTTCAGGTTTTTTACTGTTTTGCATTAACGACTACATAGTATTTTTTATTCTGTCAACGTATGTATGGCAGTACTTTTTATATTAGGCAAAGTTAGTGTTGTTTAGTAACTATCCCCCTTATTCATAAACGTACATTAGATACGTTTTAGCTATAGAATGCTTTGTCTTTGTCAGTTGCATTGTCAAATGTACAGGATAAAAAGACAAAGGAGAGATTAGCAACACTTCAGCTAAAATACGTTAATGAATAAGGCGTAAGTGTTTATCTGTAATGATAGGTATTACTTGAAAAAAATTTTTGGTAATGTTACGCATGGTATTGCATGCATTACTGTGCGTAATACCGTAATACCTGGCACAGAAGCAAAAGTGCATAGTATCTTACTCTGAGATGTGGCAAAGCAAATCGTCGCTGGCATATTCACCTTTCACTAACGCTACTTGCTTTCATCATAAAAAACATATCCATAAAAGGATCAAATAAAAGAGGTAATCGTGTTAATGCATATTTTATTCCGTGGTATTCAATAATATGATACAGAATGTTAACAACAAGTGAGACAAGCAAATAATTTCGCTTAGTAAGCTCTCAGAGGGTTGAGCAAATGGAATTTATGTCATTCCGATCAGTCCAGCCGTTACGATGCTCTTGAGGGTTAACGGGTGTGAATGGCCACCCCATTGTGGGAAAATATCTATTAAATATTTATGATGCTTTTATATCGAAGGAACATTACATCTATCGCCGAATGTAATATAGACTGTAACGCGGTACGTAATATTTTTATAGCCAATGCTACGCAATGGGAAACGATCGAGAGTTAAGTGTATTCCTGTTACCCGGTTGCACAATACTTCATATAACAACGTTTACCATTTCGGGGGTAACAAGTAGGATTATGACTAAGATGTGTATGTTTTTATAGTAGTGGTAGAGCTCCAGTGTCATATATGGCTTGAAGGGACCATCGTATTACCTAATCGATCTGCTACCAAATGGTTACTTAACTACTACTTAATAACATCAGAAAACGCAGTCAGTTAACCGAACAATGGCAGTCAAATCGTACTAGTAGGGCAGTAGTAAGCGCAATAATACAGAATGGGCAGTAGCGTCTTACGATAAAACTACCTCCATTACGATCTTCAATCCACATTTTTTACAGGTGGTAGAGCTCCAGTGACGGAGCTCGCGGCCGTAGGCACTACCGCATTACCTAATCTACTTGCCGCTAAGTGGTAGTGTTCAGCACTATCGTGTTCTGGTCAAGTGGTAATGTACAGCCCTGTAATTTCCGGCACCTCCTGAGGCATAACACCTTAGGCCTCAGGAGTGGCAACGCATTTACATAGAAATCTCTGGTCTCAGGCTACAGTATCACTTACCATCAATGTAAACTGTATGCTTGTTTGCCACTTCATGGCATAAAAAACATGCCAAGCGTGCCGATTGTTACACAACTGTGAAATTCATTGAAATGAAATGAAGATTTGCGTAACGTTTGTCGGTGAAACATTAGTAAACGCTTTATTTGTCGATTCCGTGGTCAGACTAATGTCACCTCTATGATCACGGCACCACTTAGACAATGCAAACTGAAAAGCAACTGAAACGTTGTTGATAATGAAAAAAAAAAAATATTTTACGTATAATTTTATTTTCATGAATGTAGCCTCAGGAAAGATCAGAATCATCTAACATCAGATTATTGTTTAAACAGCTGTGTTTTGAGTTCAACAATGCTCTCTCACTTGCTGCCGTATTTAATGCAGGTACTCGCATAATCCTTATTAGAAAATAAAACAAGGGTAGAATTAAATTAAAAAGAAACACCTGTTTTCCGCGAAAACAAAAAGAAATACCTACCTAGTCCCTCGTGCAGGAGAAAACACGACGTGTTCAAATTTTACGTTTTCATTAAATACGTAGTTTGCCTATCGTCTCTAGTACCTAAGTACCAATTAGCAGTAGGTGTAGTAAATTTAGATTCGTTCACGGCCAAATACTCAAATGTCACTTAAATCTAAGTGGGACTTAAAAGTCTTCTGTCTTTAAAAAACACGTTCAAACGATAGAGATAGCGCACATTTGAGGGTTGCTTAAAATTGAGTGACGTTTGAGTATTCGGCCATTAGACAGTTTAAAGTTAAGTAAATTATAAACTCAAAAAAATCTATATCAATAAGTAATCGGACAAAAAAATACTCATTATCCTGTTTCTCACAAAATTATTGTTTAGCAAAACAGCTCGAAGGTGGTAGAGCTCCAGTGACGGAGCTCGCGGGCGTAGGCACCACCGCATTACCTAATACACTTGCCGCTAAATGGTAGTGTTCAGCACTATCGTGTTCCGGTCAGGTGGTAATTTACGGCCCTGTAATTTCCGGCACAGAGGCATAACACCTTAGGCCTCAGAAGTGGTAAAGAATCTGCATTTTGACCTCTGGTCTTTGAGTGGGTGTCTATAGGCTGCAGTCATCACTTAACATCAATGTGAACTGCATGCTTGTTTACCACTTCCATTACACAAAAACAAGATCGAATATCAATCAACAATAACGCGGCAATCGACCAACAAAAACCAATGACAGTTAATAAGGGCAAGCGTCCCCAAAACAGGAATCACAGAGAGCAATAATGTAGATGCTCGTAGGCGCAGAATAAATCAATTAGGAGCACCCGCCACGACAATTACACTTGATAACTTGTTCCAGAGTGATACCGCACTTGTACACACACATACACACTCCCCCAACACACCCTACAAACTTACAATAACTACCAGTATCTGTTTCGCTTACTAGCTTATAGCTGCCCTAATCAATGAACCCTCTGATTTAAACTACCCTCAAACAGGAGTTAAAGTAAGCTCAATGATCAAACAGATAGAATTTAGTTTTGAACAACAGACAAGATAAGCATTTGTAACACTGCAATTTGGGAACAAGTGTATTTAGAGGGTTAATGGTTGACTTATTGAGGATGGATTAGAAAATAAAATGTTTTTGTGATATAAGATATAATTACCACAGCACGTTTGTGAAATGGTTTATCTGTAGAAGATATTTTATGACTGGTGGCTTACAAACATGCAGTAATTACTGGGCCATGCAATAACATCTAACTGAATGCGATGGTGCTGAACACTGCCATTCAGCGGCAGACGTTTTTTTTTAAATATTTTTTTACACAAAAAAACAATGCGGGCTTAATAGGTAAGGATCACACTGCAGAATCATTTCGTTTATCCAAATATGCTGCAAACCTAGTTTTTATCCATATTTATAATCTACAGAATATACTCGTATATCCATCCAATAGGTTGCCAAATCAAAATTTGGCCGCAAGTATTTTAATTATTTTTTTTTTAATCTTTAACAGCCCGCAACTCTTATTGTCGGCCGATTGAATTTGGCTCCCGTATATCATAACAATGAGAAAAAATAGCTTTAACTTGATATATTTATAATACACGTACATTATGGACGTAAAAAGTTATCGGAGCGGAATGAAAATAGGTAGGCGCGGCCAAACGCGCAACGGCAGCCGTGATTTTTCAGTCTTGAAAGTCTTGAAGTCTGGTTGAAATTCAAACCCTAAAGCATAAACTATGGTTGTAATGTAACTATTGGTACCTACTCAACAACTTAAAAATATATTATTAAGCATAATCTATGTTGAATATTCCAATTTATTTTTAAACCCATAAAACTCAGAATAAAGTTTCACTGCCCTTTTTTCGATTGAGCATTTTAAATGAAGGGCGATCGCGAAAGGGGAGTCTAATAACTTCATATATAATAGCATTGGTACCGTAATAGGTATTTGTAGAGACACGTCGTGAATGGACTGCAAGTCATTCATTTTTATTGCAAGATAAGATTATTGGTCTGCAATTTCTTAGTAAGAGAAGTCCTTAAAAAGTCTTATTAGCGTATTTTTTAATATCAGCCTATTTATTAAACTAACCATCAAAACTACATATTCCAGCAAACAATTCTTGGATGTGTAGTAAAATAAATTGGATTCCCATCAGTTCAAGATCGCCCCCCGTTTAAATTATGTACATCTTGTGGTCTTATTTCTTAGCTCCCACTGTCTACCGATATCGTGTTTTACAAGATTGATCTCCGGCTAAGTTTTTGATCGCCTTGAGACGCTTCCTAGAATTCAGCGCATAATAAATATTTACAAAGTGCGGTGCGGTGCATCCAACCACTTTGTAGCCGTCGCCTTCCTGCTGCTATCAATACATAATATCATATTTCACTGTTTCACCAAGACCTCTTTATCAAGACGAAATAAATGCAAGTCAATTTTGTTATTTATTTTTATATTACATCTATCTGCCTATTATCTGTTTACCTAATCTTCCTGCTAAATGGTGGCGTCCAGCACTACCGTGTCTCTAAAACGAGCTCTATTCCCTCACAAATGGCCTCAGAAATTTGAAAATGCGTCTTCACTGGTATTTTCTGTTTTGATTCCCTCAATATAAATTAACAATTTGTACATTTTTACACTTTCACTACTGTTTATTAATTAATAGTTATAAATTAAGTTTATTCTTATTTATTCATATCAGCTCCGTATACCTATCCAATGCAGATATTAAACATTCCAAAGTTCCGAACATATTTTTATAATTCCCTGCACACATAATGATAGGACAAAAAATATTCGAAGCGGCATCATTTTAGGGCTTAGCGAGGTTTTGATGGATAGATGCGACCAGTACAATACCGTCACCGAGATATCAAGCTCGATAGGTTTCAGCGAAGGTGCGATGTCACCGCTCTGATGCCATCAAACGACAACCGACGCGAAGACTCAGCGGATTGTCCTAATGATGATTTCCAAATCTTGTTAGCGTAGAAAAAAGATGACAATTTGTGACAATTCGTCCCTCGATTTTTTTATTGGACGTCTTGAGACTGCACTAATCTACTTCGCCGGGAGCACAGAGGCCGCTCTCAGCCTAAATAAAGTTAGTAGGTACAACTGCCTAAGAGAGACATCCTATTCGTTTACCGAACATATTTTCAAATGATTTTGATTTGGCATCTGCGGATCTAATACTGTTGACCTCATTTTTAATCATCAATTTACATTTTAGGTTTATGCCAAAAGATGTAATATGAAAACAAGTTGAATACTTTTTAAAACTCGAAAAACATACCGTAACCTTTAGATGTCGAGACTCACAACGCATTAATTAGTATCGAAAGTCGTGTTTTCTCTCAGTATTTATTTTGTAGATTTCTATGAGCTGCAGTAATCTTTTATCATCACATCATACCACCAGTCTTGTATTAATGAATATAGATATATTATGCTAACAGAAAGGTGTTAAATAAGGATTAATTAGTGCTTAGGCTTAATAGATATCGCTACTGCCATCACAAGGCCATGCAATAAATGTGAAGGAAAATCGACAATCAGGTATGGACTTCGGTAGCTCAGTTGGTAGAGCGGCTGGGCTAGAGATCCCAGTGATCGCGGGTTCAAATCCCCTTGAAGTCAATTTTTTCTTTCCATTTTTCTATAAAAAGGCTTAACTGTTATACTTACAATAGCTAACTCTTCATATATTTTAATGTTAAAAGCAGCTTAAGTAACAACAACTTAAAACATTTCAAGAGTCGTGTGTAAAAGGCGTGTTGAGATCGCAAGATGAGCAGTCGAGGCAGGTGTGTCTGATTTATTCGAATAGTAAACTGAGCACAGGAATACCTTAATACAATGTTAATAAGATACATAATTGTCTAACTAGGATCGTAATGAAACTTCCCATATTATCTGTAGCCCCGCGGAGACAAGGCAGATCGGTACGGCATCCGATCGAATTATCGTAGCACAGGTATCGAACTATCGTAAAGCAATCGGACGACTGTCTTTCCTTCCTGTGACGCGAGATATTACATCCTGACTTTCTAAGTTGTTAAGGTTCTCATGTAATACTTAATGCCTTGGTAGGCTTGTGATTGTGAGTGTTACAGATTCGTGAATTTTGGTTAGATTTTTAAATGAAAATAAGTACATACAGCAACGTAGCTAGGGGGCAGGGGCGGTAAGGGCCTTTTAAGGGTATTTGAATAACCCAAATTTGAGCTGTTAAGACGTGAAAGCGCAACACAAAACTCTCTTTCGCATTTATAATACCAGGGAGCGTCAGAGGCAGAATTTGCTCAAATAAGAAGTACCTATTTCTTTCCTTTTGCTCAGTCGCCCACGTTAGCTACGCCACTGCCTGCGAATTATCTAGTTACAAACCGTTATAAGATAAAAAAAAAACAGTAAAAAATGGTATAATTTACCTATTGTATAAATTTGAACTTAGTTAAAGATTAAAGAAAAAAGATTAAGGTTTTTCTAATGAAACTTTAGTGAGAAGCTCGCGGGCGAAGGTTCAGGAGCCACCGGAAATATTTAGAAGTACTTACTTACGATTTATTTTGTAATATCGGGTTCCTCAAAAGAAGCATTAAAAAACCTACTCTTCAGGTTTAGGCTAGGTGCAGCAAGCAGCGTGATGTGACAGGTTTTTATCGTTGTCAATCTTGACAATAACTTGCTTCTACCTCAAGTTTTTATCCCTTCGTAAAACATTTTGCACAAAAATATAATTAATCTACCACCACAAGGAATTACGAAGAATTTTTAAGTGCTTGCCTTAGTATCTAATTCATTAAATAATATGACGATAATTGTTAAAAGATCATACCCATTGAGTTTTATTTAATTCATTAGCCCGTGTTGGATAGCTTACCCAATGTGATGACTATGTGAAAACAATATACCGTGTAATTGTTTTTTTTTTTCATATTATTTCGCATTAACACATGCTTGTGAAATATATTTTTTTTTAAAGAAAAATGGATAGAATAGTGTGGCAATAGATAGCGCTACTGCCACCATAAGGCAATGCAATAAATGTGAAGGAAAGATTTGACTAATCGGGCAGGACTTCGGTAGCTCAGTTGGAAGAACGGCTGGACTAGATTCCCAGTGGCCGCGAGTTCAAGTCTCGCCTGAAGTCAAATTTTTCTTTCTATTTTTCTTTAAAAAAATATATGCTGTGTAGTATTGAGATTAAATGCCCGAGCCAAATAAGTTTTTTTTTAATTAGGTAAGTAATTTTTTAACGGTAAAGAATAAGTTATTAGTCGCGCTGTATGCTCCAAAACAAAACTTAAAAACATACGAATACAGTGACGAGCAGCCGACCCAATTCAAGATGTCCTGTTATTATAACCCGTCGCGCCACATCAAAAGGTGATACCTACTAATGAAAGAGCAGTTTTATTGGTATGTTCCGGAAGCTCCAATTAAGCCATCACATTATTCATTACTTTATAGCTGAATGGCGCATGGCGGCGCCCCTTCCCTCCTAGCGTCTCAGATCCTTTTTTCGCTTTTTCACTGTTCGATACGATATTCATGCCTAATTTAAGTATTTGAAGAAAATAAAAAAGAAATCATTCTAAAACTTAGATGGCCTTAATATCTGCGAGGAAACGTAACGTGTTTTTTTACAAGTAATCATAATAAAAATTCAGCGCTTTCAGAAAGCGACATACCATTTCGGTTCTATGCAATCCCGTATTATGGCGTATGAGTTTGAATACGCTACCTAGTTTTAGCATATTATTGCGGTATCGTCACACCAGTTTAGACGCCTTAGCACGAACTACGTGGTCGTTATTCTTGTTACCACCATACAATGACTAAAGCAAAAGTTTAAACGCCCCTAATCGCATATGTCTTAATTGTCTCTCCACAAGACCACATGGACACATAGACCAGTGCCGTTTCGAGACAAACTGCATTTAGCAAAAGCATCAGTTTAGTCAATCTATTAAAGTCAAAGGCATTACATTACATTATAAGGGGTTACCCGCAGAACCAAATGCCAGTGTGAAAAAGGGTTACGGAAATATAAACTGAGATAGATATTCCCGTTCCAAAAAAGTTAAGTTATACTGCCAAAAAATATTTACCTTTTTACACTCGCACAGTGGCAATAAAAGGGCTCTGGACGAGCTTCTCTTCTACTTACTTTTGGAGTACTTAATTAAGTTAAATAGGTAATACCGATGGCTCTACGCCTAAACAAGTCTCGATAGGACTACATAAAAATATTTGACAGTAACATTTTATTCCTATCATCCCTTATACTTTTTAGTAATAAGAGATAATTTTATCTCAAATTAAGGCTCCCAAAATAGACTTCACCGAAATCCAGGAGCCAAAATTCACTGGTCTACATTATTTAGCTCGAACACAGCCGTTTGTTACATATAAATTAACTTAAGATATCTACAGTGAGAAATATTACTGAAATCACTTTATATATATGTATGTAACTTCACGCCAGGTCCCTAACGGGGTAGGCAGAGAGTGTAGATTACTGTATTAGATCACTTTATAAACATTTTAAAACACGAAAACAGTACCCAGTAAGAATTATTGCACATCAAGCCTACGAAAGAAAAAGTCGTCTAGTTTCGACTTTGTAGAGCGTTATCTCAGCTCATCGACGAAGAGAAGCTGTGTTGTGTCGTCGATGTCTCTGCTGTACACTGCATACATAAGCACTGATAGTCCGTTATTTGTCAAAATTTGATCAAAATGGTCAACAAACATCACATAGGTAAGATGCGAAAGAGATAACAGCTCTATACCTATACGATAACGCTCTATAAACCCGAAATAAGCCGAAGTCTTGTTTCTAAGGTCAATGTGCAATATTTTTTTTTTTTTGATACTGTAATAAACAATTACTTACATCAGACGACCATGAAAACGATACCTACAGAAAAAATTATAATATACTTTGAAATTATAATATGAAACCTACTTATCTAACTTTCAATTTGATTATCTTCTTATTTTGAGTCGGTGTATGTGTACGAAGAGAATGATGAAGGTAGATGAGGCACGGGAGGTGTGTCAGGACCGGGATATCTGGCGCTCCACACTCTCTGACTACCCCGATAGGAATCTGGCGTGAAGATACATACATACAATTCCATTATGGCAATGTAAGTACTAGCACCAATAACTGGAAGATACAGAAAATCTATTGAATAAAAATAATATTCTTAAAGCATTTGCTGATAATTACAACATCAAACTACGTTGCATTCCTTGTAAAGATTAAAATCGTACGTTCATCGTGGCGTCGTATTCATGTCGGAATATGTAAAATAAAAGTCGTGGAAGGATCTAACCATACAAGTCCGGTCGAGTGATCGCAACGGGCAATTGGCACGTTAGAACTAATAAAATTACAATGTTGATGTCCCATTACGTTCATAAAATGTCCATTTTTACAATTAAGCCGTTATAATTTCCTTTCACGGTTCGTAAATTGTTAGTAGCGATTAAATACATTGTTGGTGAGGTGACGTCAAGCAACCATCAATATTTATTGCAGGTTTTCCATAATCCTATAAAGAATAAATACCCTTCCTGGTGCATATGGCGGTAGAGCTCCAGTAACGGAGCTCGGGGGCGTAGGCACCACCGCATGACCTAATATACTTGCCGCTAAATGGTAGTGTTCAGCACTATCGTGTTCCGGTCAGGTGGCAATGTACGGCCCTGTAATTTCCGGCACAGAGGCATAACACCTCATGCCTCAGGAGTGGTAACGCATCTGCATTTTGACCTCAGTCTCCGTGTGGGTGTCTATAGGCTGCAGTCATCACTTAACATCAATGTGAACTGCATGCTTGTTTTTATAGGTATTTTCACTGGTGGCAGAGTTCCAGTGACGGAACTCGCCACAAGGCGTAGGCACCACCGCATTGCCTAATCTACTCGCCGCTAAATAGGTTTCTATCTATAAATATGTCTATGAAGTGATCTTTGAATGCCAAATATTTATTTCTGTAGTATAAGGTACCGACGTACCTATTGATAAAATATTCAGTGAGTAGGCCTACGTAGTAACCTATATTAGAACATTGTGCACGAATAACCTATTTGCTTCATAAGGAAAATATGTGGTATGAAATTTTTATGTTTGAACATCTGAAACGGCAGATATAGTACTCAAGTAAAAAAAGTAGAGATTACTGGTGGTAGAGTTCTAGTGTAAGAGTACGAGCGCGTAGGCATTACCTAATTTATCTGCCTCCAAATGTTCAGCACTATCGTGTTTCGGTTAGATGGTAATGTATGGTCCCGTAATAATTATCACAGAGACATAACCACTTAGATCTTAGGAGTGGAAACGCATCTGCATTTTCACCTCTGGTTTTTGTGTAGATGTCTATAGGCTGCAGTCATCACTTAACATCAATGTGAGCTGCATGCTTATTTGACATCTTCCTTACATTAAAAAAAGCTCTCAATTATTAACTGCTAATGATTGAAGTAATCATAAACCCCTGCCCCTCTACGACGCCGACGTAGATCTGCACGAAAGGCGATCGTTTCCGCACTCGTACACTTAAGTGCATTAGTCGTAAATTAAATATGCTTATTAATAATTGCACCACAAAAAGCCGACCAGCACATGAGAAAGCCAAGATAATATCGGCTATAAAACGTGCACCTTTATTGCGCCAACAGTTAACACGACTGATTATACTTTTTTTTTCGAATACTCTCGTCGTAAATAAACAAAAGGTAATCAAAATGTCGACTTTATTTTGCAATAATTGCATCAACAATGAAACCACAATGTAGCTCTATGAAAAAAGCCTAATGCAGGTATATGTCAGGGATGTGTTTGACCTAATGTTATTTAAGTTACTCATACATGAGGCACCTTAAATGTACCATTCAAAGTAATAAGGTATCTGTTCCATCACCTCAAACACACACACATTTTATACCATCTCAAACTCGTTACGGCTGTGAAGTTGTAAACTTACTCACTCACTCCAGAAGAAGTGCAATGCATGCAAAAATAAAAGTAGTAAATCATATAAATCATTATCATTGTAATGTAAGTATTCTACTCAAGTCTTCACTAACCTGACCCAGGATTGTGTGGTATTGTCACACCGCGGATACTCCGCCAAAATTCCATAATAAATATAATAATAATGACAACCCATTATACGTCCCACTGCTGGGCACGAGTCTCTCCCCTTTTTGGGGGGAGGCCTGGAGCTTACTCCACCACGCTGCTCCAATGCGGATCGGTGGAGGTGGGTGGGTTAGTGGTCAACCCACTGTCGGATGTTTTCAAACCGCCCATAAGGCCTCCGACAAGGTTTAACGACTGCTATCCATCGATAGCAACCGAGACCGACGGCTTAACGTGCCCTCCGAAGCAGGAAACGCGCATTTAATTTGCCACTAGCGGTCACCCATCACACTACCCGACCGCGCCCGTAGTGCTTAACCGAGCAGATCGCTTCCGATCTACACCAGCCGCTGGGCCATGCGCGCTTCTGCAAAATTCCATACAAACGCTTAATTTGGGTACCTATTACACAGGTCAATCGGTGACGTGTATTTACACGTGCACCTGTGTGCGTAGCACGTAGGGTTTTGACTTCGGGCCGCGACGAGAGAAGAACATTTCAACATTCAATTTTTTTTAGCCACAATAACATCTTCTTAACACAATAACTTTACTAGGAAATTCGTGGTAGAGCTCGCTGAACGAGCTCGAGATCGCACTCGAGCTCGATCAGAACCACCGTATTACACTAGGTATGTATATAATTTAGCTGCTGCTAAGTGATAGTGGTAATGTTCGGTGGTATATAACCTATATAGTACCTATATTATATAACCTACCTAGAACATGATAACGGTTTACATTGGAGCAAACCGACAACCACTTACGGGCAGGTCAAATAGGTAACATGTAGGTGTTCACGCTTTCGAGCACGTTCATTAAAGCTCTATCACATTACCATCGAACACAATAGCGTAACAACTACAATTATTAAGTAAATAAATAATATATTGAAATTAAAATATATCAAAATGAGGCCACTCGCAACCTCGCTGTAGAATACCAACCGTCGCCCATAAGAGGGGAGGAGGTTGGGTGAGGCGGGGAAATCGGGCGGCACGTCGAAGTGTCAATTCTATACGTAGTATTATTACATATTCTCTTGTATTGTTTCCGAGTGAAGCGCGCGGCACGCGGCAACGCGCGTTGCGCGACCTGCGCCCGCCGCGGCCGAGGCGTGGTCGCCCGATCTTATCACACCCATTAGCGCGCGCCGCGCCCAGCCACTATCTGCCGCATCACACGCGCTTGCACATCGTCAAACATCATAATACTATCCACAAACCCTCAAAATCTTAACTAAATCCATAGTATCCAAGGTTCAAAACACACTGTCGCCGATTATCAACTTACAAGGCGTCATATGAGCCCCGAGAGATGAGGCTCATCTTTCTCTGTTCCATGTTATAACTCAGTAAGATTGTTCGCCGACTTTTTTCGCTTTCGTAGATTTACGTTTGGGTATCGCGATTCGTATCGCGGCCGTAATTTGCGTGATGCAGCCCTTTTCGACGATGATAGGCTTCGTCGTATCATCGCATTAGACGGCCTCCATCAAACGTTGTCAATCTCTTGTTAGAAAGATATTCGGGGAATGTTTCACCCACGCCCGACCACGTAGGTGCCTAATGCGTTCACTATTGAATAAGACTGATATCGATCTTTTTTCCCAGAATAAGTTCGGCATTTGAGTGAGAAAAAATTAATATCTATATAGGATTTATGAATTTGAACATCCATCACAAACTGTGTATATGTTTCGATTGTATTACACACTGTAGGTACCTACTTATTACCTATTCAATTTATCTGAGTCGATATATATTATTATTTTAGAAATGGCGTTAAACGTGAGCTAGCTAAAAAGTTTATCATTGATATGTTATGAAATTGTAACTTTCATGCACCTGTTCATGAAGACCTTTCAAAATTAATTTTAGATTACACTCTTTTTAGTACGGCATCCATATTATCAGTGTACTTATCTACTTACGCGTTTGCTAACCAAAAGGTTAAATGATTGTAAAATACAAAGTACCTATTAAGGCACATTCGTGTACGAATGTACCAGCTCAATTTAAGAATCTAATGCAGTATGAACTCGATAATGTGTGTAGTGCATATTAAGTGTAGATAGTCACGAGCAAGCATGCTAATTTTGTAATAGTGTAGAGAGTACACCTAGATGTATAAGTTAGTGTAATAACTATCACAGAGACATAGGTAACAACTTAGGTCTCAGGGGTGGCCAACATATTTGCATTCTGATCTCTGGTTTTTGTAAAGATAGGCTGCAATCATGACATCTATGTGAACTGCATGCTTATTTGCTACCTTCGTTACAACGATACCAGTTCGAACGATACCAGTAGGAACGATAGCACTACATAGGTAGAATAGAATTCTCCGCTGAAACGCAAAATCGATGAAACAGTTTCTACTGGTGGTAACTCTACAGTGTCGGAGCGTAGTCACTACCGCATTACCTAATATACTTGCCGCTAAGTGGTAGTATTCAGCACTGTCGTGTTCCGGTCAGGTGGTTATGTACGGCCCTGTGATTTCCGGCACAGAGACAAACCCACATTAGGCCTCAGGAGTGGTAACGCATCTGCATTTTGACCTTGGTCTTTGTGTGGGTGTCTATAGGCTGCAGTAATCACTTATCATCGATGTGAGCTGCACGCTTGTTTGCCACTTCCATAACATAAAAAAAAACATGGATGTCGTATGAACAAATATCCATTTCCGAAACAAAATATCTGTCGGGCCATACAAATATTTGTCTCGGTGTCGGGATCGACCCCGCTATCCTCATCGGGGGTTTATTAGTACGCGTGTCAAGCGGTTATTATCGACACAATCTGGAGGCCTAATTGGATCGTCAAATAAACCTACATCAAAAAAATTTCAGTTCATTGTATGTAAAAATAACATAATATGCCAACGTTGCCACCTCGCCAGACTATCCTCTGGCAACGTATTTTGGCAACCGAATCCTAAAAAAATATATTTTATTGAGTTAGCTTACACTGATTATCGCATGTGAAGGTATCTCCTCAAAGTCACAAAGTGGAGGAGGAACCTGGAAAAGGAAAGAATCACCACACTTCTTTATCTACCAGCTTGATAGTGACACACTTGATCAAAGATAATAGTGATCGAAGGAAGGATCGAGCCTTGGGTTCGATCCCTACTTCGTTCATTCCCGATCCCTTCATCAATAAGTTCTAAGAGAATTTTCCCATTTGGGAGTTTGTTAATAATGTCCACCTTGCTTTTTTTCTAAGACGGACTTTGTGTAGGCGGCCTATCTCGAGGCGGCACCAGTCTACTTCACCGGGCAATCGACGAGCGCAGAAGGCGCCCAGCCTAAATAAAAGTTAGAGCAACTGCCTAAGGTTGACCCAGAGCCATTTGTTGTGAACTGCCCTGTATCCAGGACTAAACTGTGGGTCGCGTGATCGAAACGTGGGTGTCGGCTTGTACACTTGGATGCATGCATTTACCTCAACCTACCCTTCGAGAAATACAGGCGTGATGTTACGTTTAAAAAACTCAATTTCCGTACAAATACACAAACTCCACAGAACTTTCACAACCTCAGTACGAAAAGCTCGCTGCGTCCGCGCATCGTGCGAGGTGATCCCTCAGGTGCGGCTTTGGACCCCGCCCCCTTGTTTATTGCTTATTAGCGAGCGCCGCGGCACGTTTGAACTGTTGCTCTTTGTTCTCGCCGACACCCCCGCGTCCCCCACCCGGTCACGACTCCCGCGTACCTCGCCCAACTCATAAATACTTGCTATTTGACGTTAGCGCGCACTGTACCAGATATTGATCTTGCAATGATATCTAGAGGAAGTAAACTTTACGATCATGTTCATATATTATGACATAACAATAATATACGAGTAATCTAGCTCAATTAGTTTTTTATGGTTATCATTTTATTGTACTTGGATCATCCTCACTTCGAAGTTGTTCAGTTGATTTGGAGTGAGTATCACCTTGTATTTAGCAGAGGTTGATGGGATGATTTTTATAGTAAGATTTTAAATTGAAGTGTTATTGCTGTTCAGTATTTATGTTGTGTTAGTATAAAAGTAGATAGATATCCACTGCAGCCTACAAAGGACAAATAACTACTGAAAAACATCTATACTTAATAAAACTGTAGAAGTGTGAATTCTGAACATTAAAAATATTAAAAAAATAAATACCAGGGGATGTTACTAGATCGATACCGAACACAAATATGTGATTAGAAAAATTTTTCCGACGCCCAGCGTCCCGACGGCCAGAGTCCCGACGCCCAACGTCCCGCCGCCCCGCGTCCCGACGCCCAGCGTCCTGATGATGAGCGTCCTGACGCCCAGCGTCCCGCCGCTCCACGTCCCGCCGCTCCACGTCCCGACGCGCAGCGTCCCGTCGTCGAGGGTCTCGACGCCTAACGTCCCGACGTCGAGCGTCTCGACGCCCAGCGTCCCGACGTCGAGCATCCTGACGCCCAGGACGCCCAGCGTCTCGACGCCCGGCGCCCCGACGCCCAGCGTCCCGACGCCCAGCGTCCCGACGCCTAGAGTCCCGACGCCCAGCGTCCTGACGCCCAGCGTACCGACGCCCAGCGTCCCGACGCCCAGCGTCACGATGCCCAGCGTCCCGACGCCCAGCGACCCGACGCCCAGCGTCCCGACGTCAAGCGTCTCGACGCCCAGCGTCCCGACGTCGAGCGTCCCGACGTCGAGCGTCTCGAAGCCCAGCGTCCCGACGCCCAGCGTCCCGACGCACAGGACGCCCAGCGACCCGACGCCCAGCGTCTCGATGCCCGTCGCCCCGACGCCCAGCGTCCCGACGCCTAGAGTCCCGACGCCCAGCGTCCTGACGCACAGCGATGTAGTACGATGATGGTGATGGTGGTGGTGGTGGCATTAGTGGTTAAAAATGCACAACGTTAATATTCAATTTTTCACTTCTGCCGGCTCTTACACAGTGCATATTTATTATGTATAGATCTATCTTTCATCTTTCATTCTGTCAGTAGCACTAATTGACTGAAACTTTACAAAACTTTATGATAATTGTCTATAAAAAAAAATTACGCATAGAAGTTAAAAATGCACTTTTCGAAAATACGGTTCAGCGTAGGATGGACGTTTGTAGGTAGGTAGTTACACGACTGAGTGTTTAAACACATAATTAGCAATGTTTCGTAATCCTGTACTGTACTGTACACGATATTAGACGTATGGCCATCGGGGATAAAAGCACTCAGGCCTGTGAGCTTTTATCCCCGATGGCCATACGTCTAATATCGTGTACAGTGTACAGTGTAGCATACTGTAAAGTAGATTTTTTAGCTACCTAAAATTTATATCCTATATCGCTGTCCAAAGTCCCAAAGTAACTATTTCACGCGAACAAAGTCGCAAGCACAGCTAGTACCTATTATAATAAAAGTAAAAAAAATATTTAAAAAAAGGTGTAGGGAGTCAGAAGCTAACGAATCGAAAATGGTTTGATGATCCCTGTATCTTCACCAATTACCTATGTCGAAGCTGCATACAGTGGCATTTTCACCACGATATGCACGATTTATACATATACAATATACTTATACAGTATAAGTATATTGTATATTGTTATAAAGTTTGCAAAACCTCACAGGCACATCAGTCAACGTGGTTATCAGACATCAACCAACTACCGCTCACAAAAAAAAAAAAAAATTATGCAAACACAACAACAAACGCACAACTACCATAATATAATATTTTTTTCTTAAAATTATATAAACATGATAATTTACTTAACAAACTCCTCCTTTTCGTGGTCACATTAGGTAGTGTTCATTATGACTAACCTTGAGCAGTCATTTGGGTCGGAAGACCAGCGGAGCGTGGCTTGCTTTCATTGCAATTATAAAGCTATAAACTGCTATAAAAAGGCATCCATAGACAATGTGCCGTACCACAATTAGCAGCTTCAATAAAATTGCAGTGATTTGAACTCGAATTGTATAATCTCTAATTAAATTGGCTTTAAGTTCAAAGTAGAGCAACGAATAAAAATAATACATATAACCTATGACTTTATTATAACGTGTAACAGCTTAAGATTCCGTAGCATGCTAATTAACGGAACCCTTATAGCTTCGTCATGTCTGTCTGTCATTTTGCCCGTCTGTCCGTATGTCACAGCCACTTTATTCCGATACTATTAAGACTACATACCTACTTGAAATTAAGTGGGTAGATGTATTTGTGAACGGCTTTATGATGCTTGAAACTGAAACCTGTGCATGTTGGGTGTATGTAGATAGATTTTTGAAAATAATATCTAGAATAATCTTTCATGGGAAATGCTGAAAGCGTAGAGCACCAAACATATCTGTTTGTAAACGTCTCGAACTATTTCTATATGCATGAATCTCACCCTTAGATAATGACCTGTTAGGTCATGGTAGATATTAAATAGAAACTTCTAGTTGACCATTGCTCTTCTAATATTTTTACGAAAATGGCAAACTAGCATGTTTACACAACTACTAACTGATAAATACTACCCTTGAAATCTACATAAAAACAGAAGATTACAATGGCAGCGTGTTACAGTTCTTGGCACATAAAATTTATTTCTCTGTCTTGGCGAGATAGTGGGAACCTTAGTCCTGTTCCTCACTACGTTTGCATTTTTTTAGTCCAAATATCAATTGAAGAGTTCAAATATTAACTCATAGAACAATCAATATTTAGTGTCTGCCCGAGACCACGGAAGATGGAAAGCGACCGAAACGTCGGGTTGATTTGGAAAATAATTAAACTTTAATATGTATGTAGCTTCACGCCAGGTCCCTAACGGGGTAGGCAGAGAGTGTAGAGCGCAACGATATGCCGGTCCTGACATACCTCTCGCACCTCATCTACCTTCATCATTCTCTTCATACATGCACGCCGATTCCTTTTGAATCCATCATCAGATAGAACTCGACCTATTTGGTCATGACAGGTCAGTATTGGTCTTCCTGGGCCTCTGCAACCATCCACATTCGCATTGTATAGGTATCTGTTTATTCATTCGCGCATTCGACATTCTTTCTATATGCCCAAACCATCGGAGCATCACTTTTTTCATTTTTAAACTTTAAGATTCGCGCGTTAAATCCGAAAACTAGTAGTATTTCAAATCTTTATTTTGTTCTTCTCTAGCTTTTACAAGCCGCTGACACACGAGTAGGTACTCCAGGTCACCAGTTATCCTGTCAAATGTCCATCACTTCTGAATACCGCCCAGCGCGTCGGTCATGACCTATACAATCATATGCCCTCTGGCTTTTGTATAGATGCACATAGGCTACAGTAATCACCTATCATTTGCCTGGACTGGAATGCGTGTAGCTATGTTCAATACGTTAAGGTTACGGACTGTTACTTATACGTAGTCTGCTTGTTTTAAGTTTTTTAATGTGGTAATATAGGTAATCGTTTTAGTTTAATATACGCGAGATAAATCCGTAAAAATAGTTTTATTTCAATGAGTGTAGCTCGCGAAAACCTAAGAACATATCAATATAGGTAATCGTTAATTTTTAAAACACTTCCTTGTGTCCCTACACATCTGACTTGGTTGGAACCATAAAATTTGAGAAATCGCTCGACCATTATGGTCGAGCTAATTGTCCATTATCTCGGATACACTATAATACTATAGCAATGGAATGTATGACATAATAAGGATAATTAAAATTATCTATCTACCGCGTCACAAAAAAATGTAGCTACCCACCCTATATTGGACACCAAAATAACAAGAATCAATCACATGACAATAATAACAATCTTAGGTAATATTACGCAATTAGTCAGTCCACAAAATGTTTATTCAACAATCTGAGCTTAATACCACAATATAAGAAGAACGTGTCTGTAATATGTACTTAGACTGTTATAATGTTGTAGTACCAATAATATTAATCCCTACTCCCTACTAATAATATAAATGCGAAAGTAACTCTGTCTGTCTGTCTGTTACCGTTTCACGTCCAAACGACTGAACCGATTTTGATGAAATTTGGTACAGAGATAGAGCTGACTTTGAGAAAGAACATAGGCTACTTAGTTATTTATAAAACGACATCCACGCTGACGGAGCCGCGGGCTACAGCTAGTTCATAATAAAATGTTCGATGGAACTTAAAGATGTTTCTTTCACATTAAATAACGAATTATTATGCTTTTATTATAGGTATCTACTAAGTTACTTAGTTCAATGCACATATAATTTACCTTACCTAGTACGATATTTGAAATCTATTAATCTTAATAGACTTTCCCATTTAAGACCCTTGCTTTTTGGAATGTCTAACAGTAGGTACTCACAACCACAGATCACTATATCAGCTCACAACATATTAACATTTAAAAACAAAACTTGAACTTTGACCTAGTAGATAGTTTCCTTGGTCTATCCCCTGGTCACAAGCCGCTGACAGGAGTATATCCCCAGGTCACCAGTTACCCTGTCAGATGTCCATCACACCCTAACGACGGCACCACTCCGCACCGGTCACGACCAACATAATCATGCTACTTTGCACCAACTACCCTGTCAATCACATACGCTAAACATACAATTTAGTACTACGAGGCCGCGGACTGATAGATAACATAAGGCACAATCAAATAATGTATCGTGTTAATTCACGAAGTTTTTAAGCTGATGATTTTATCGAATGCCTTAACACTTGCATTAGATTTTTTTGGTATTATAAAAAACTTTTAAAAATTGGAAAACGTGAAATTTCAATTTAAATTATGTAAATATAATTTATTTATTGTTCTTTCCATTGCGATACTTGAATTCCCTAATATAATCTGCTATTCAATGAGAAAATGATACTGGACTTTTTAAATTGAGAAGATTCTTGGTTGTTGAATCACTCAATGGGATCTCCAATCATTCTCCTATCCTAAGTCCCAAGACTTAAAATTATCACTATTCATTAAAAAACTCTACCCCTTTGAAAAAAGATGGATGTGAAGCTTTTTTTTTTTTAATTCCATTTATTTTATTTATTATATTTATTATGATATTTATCCATAACTCAGTGACCAAACCACTTTGGAGACACACAGGGAGCTGTTAGGGAGCTGTTATAGTTCGTGTATGTGTATACATCTCATAAAAAGCCTGCGCATGATAGAAAAACGATAGGCGAATCCCTACAGGTGTTGACTATATATTATAACTTTGGTTACAATTAGGTCAGCTATTCGAGATTAGGTTCGATCCGGTGCAAAGTTCACAAAGGTGCCACGTCCTATCAATCGTCCATCTATCGCCAATAACAAAGCAATTGTTGGGAACTCCGTGACGGAGTAATTCGTCGTTTCCCTTGCTGGACGCGACGATTAGCTCACCTCTATTTACTTGTCTATCCGATCAGCTAGAGCTGGCAGCTGACGCCGGACGTGCCCGACAGACGGACACCGTTACAATTACAACATTGACTTAGAAAAACGCCCGATACGGACAACCGACCTGTCCATACTAATTCGACTGGACGATACTAGTCTGTTCCGCAATCGACTTGAATAGAATGTATCAGAATCAGAATCAGAATCAGAAACTCATTTATTCATTTAGGGTGACAGGCACCTCTTATGACACGTCAAAAACAAACAAAATAAATTAAAGCGAATAACAATTGATATACATGTCAAACAAGATAAAAAATATATGTAAATGTATCTCTGTAGGAATGCATAAAACCTTACCCTGTTTAAATTCCCTTTAGCCACGATTCGACTTAACAATTGACCGACGCCGCTTTGTGATATCGAAATGTTTCATCTAAAAATAGACTAAAATCCATACGTTTCGTAGGCTCTTGAGGTTCCCACAGGCGCAATATAAAGAGATCGCCATCTCGCGCAGGGCATGACCGGCCACAGAGATCGCACGTGGAGCCAAGACATCTATCGGCTTTAATCACTGATAATCTGGCGCGGCATAGGAACAATACCGCCATAACCCTCGACAAATGAGTGCAATTAATGCCAAGGGAACTAAATGGTTTTGGTCATAAACATTGTCTCAAGGAGTGCGGTACTTGCTATTCCCAGATCGTTTTATAGATCTCCTTTTTAACTTCTCATTGTTAATCTACTGTCATAATCTCTTCTCTGTCAATTTAATATGACGTATATGAGTTGTAAAATTCACAACCTGATTAACAAAAGCAACTTAACCTTACTCCTGTAGACCTTTCCTCGAACTAGTGTTTCTTTTGAAAACTAATCAACGCGGACCATTCTGACATCGGACTTCGTCTTTATATTCAACAATATGCGTTTTGAAAATTCCTTTAGCGCGAAGAGCTCATCCTCGAGGAATTAACTCTGACAACGCCACAATAGTCCATAATTATGAAATGTGTTGTGATTCCAAAAGGATGTGCAATTTTTCTGTGGTGCCGAACAATGCGAGACGGTAATGAAAGGAGTCAATCAGTCGGTGTCCGTGAAATACGCTCGCGTTAATTTATGCGTCGCTCGACGCGAGCTCGCAAATTCCCGTTTATTCCCTTCTTTTAATACGCCTTCTCGCAGACAAAGGACGATGAAATCGGGCCACGTCCGCAGATATTGGTTCAAAATAGAAGTTGAATTTTCAAGAGACAATTTATACCCGTCGTAGTACGGAATTAATGGAAAGCGTGATAGAGCGAATGTGTCGGCTGGCAGCGCGGCGACGCATCGACACAGGAACACGTGTTGCACACGCGCGATCCTGCGCGAAAGCCATACTTAGGTACTTACGAGCTAGGGCTCTTATAAATTTATAGCGAACGCCGTATTATTTACTAGCATTATACGCACAATTTGCGAAGCTGTCGCAAGAGCCGGCCATAATTTCTCGATGGCAGCAGATCCATCAATACACGCCTCGGGCTGCGGCCGCTTTCAATTTGTAGGCCGCTTACATCGACGGCAATTACCGTACGGACGGAAGGCCGATCATCATCGATACACGCGCTTAATAATGCCTAATGACACTTAATAAAGACGGAAAATAAAAGTGTGACGATTATTGACTGTCTTTCACACAACTCGTAACGGTTTCAACAAAGTTGCCAATGATAGATAGTGACGAATATTCTACGAGTATATTATGAAAAAATAAAACAATCAGATATTTCATTTTCTTGGATACTGACGTTCCGTACCCATTTATTTTCAATTTATTTTGAAATTCAAACGAGCATGTAATCTAGGTTGATTATGATAAAAACGACTGTTGTCAATCGACATCTCTACAATACTTCAATGTAACTTGATACTCCTTAGGATAGATATTTCATTACATTTTTATGCATCCATTGATAACTGGTCTCGCAATCGCAATGTTCAAAGTACCTTCGCTAATATCTATCAATAATACCTACCTACCAACCAATTCCACAATATCTTTCGATGGGCCGGTTTAAATATCACCATACTTTGCTACGAATTTTGGGTAAAGTCTCATCGATATGATTACGATTCATCTGAATAAGTCGATCATCTGAATGGTAGTGTTCAGCTTTGTCGTGTTCTGGTCAAGTGGTAATGTATGTCATTTCTGGTACAGAGGCATAAATAACACCTTAGGCCTCAGGAGTGGTAACGCATCTGCATTTTGACCTTGGTCTTTGTGTGGGTGTCTATAGGCTGCAGTCATCACTTAACATCAACGTGAACTGCATGCTTGTTTGCCACTTCCAATACATAAAAAAAAGAATTTGTTACGCACAAAATATTAGTGCTTTAAAAATGTAAAAATAGGTTGACAGATAGGTAAGAGGACGGGACCGATGGGGAGTGGTTATCATTTCCTATGGACATATACAACACCAGGAGATTACCAAACGCGCAGCTAGTCCAGAAAAAAATTTGTTTGAAGTTTTGAAGGACCTCACATTGTGGTGCCGCTCCGAGTAAACACCTCAAGAACGAAAGAAAACCAATTAACTCTATATGCTATAGTTTATGTAATAAGATATCCTCTACATAATTATTAATAGCTTAACACTCCGCTTTTGGGACAGCATAAAAAGCAAAATGTAATCAGTCTACTTACTCTTTTGGACTGTTATTGTTAAATACTTAAAAGTTTTTAATATTGTTAGAATTACGAGTTAAATTTAATAACAGTACTAATTTATGTTCCGATAACTTTACCACAATAAAATGTCAGTCAGCGTTTATTTGCCTGAATCAGTATTCCTAAACCGGTCTTAACAGGTAATAAATTCTGCTACTGGTTTCGAATGGTATTTTACTTTTGCTTTAGCAATCATAAAAATAAACAGTGTAGAATTAAAAGTGACAGAGCGATATAACGATATTTTTATGTAACAAAATATTTGTTAATTTTAATTCGAAAAAAGTTTGTAGTAACGGTGAGCAGAGTAGTGTGATGCTATTGAAACAAGGGAATCTGATAAAGTACAGATAAATTATTTGACGCTACTGTGTTTCAGCTGTGTGGAAATTGACGACTCACTAATTATTCGCACAGACGCATTTTTTAAACACTTTTTTGTACCGCCTAGCAGAAAATAATAGAAATAGGTACCTTACAGAATACAAAACTACCTTATAGTATATATACATTATAGTATAGTAATAATAAACCGTTCGCCCAACACTATTTCAACAGTTATCAATGTTTTGCTCCATAACAACAGGAATATTTTAGCTAAAACTACACAACCCTATTTCACTGGTGGTAGATTAGACCAACAAAGGGTTCTAGGATACTGGCACGACCCATTACACCAGACACCGCATCTTTATTAAATTTGATGTAGGTAATGATGGTAAAAAAAAAAGCATAATACTTCGTATGTTTAGTACGAAATACCTATTTTCAAGTAGATGTCAGATGGTTGTAGAGCTCCAGTGAAGCTTCCCTGGTGGAGCTCGAGGGGATGCCTACCACATTTCCAAATCAATCTGTCATCTCTCAATCAAACATATGCAATCTATTCTTCGCAAGATTGTAATACAGTATCCAAAAAGAAATATTGCATTAGAATTGACATTAGGAAGGAGACTCGGCTTATGTCGGGTCTGTAAAGCATTATCTCTTTCGCACCTTGCTTATGTGACGTTTGTCCACCATTTTGATCAAATCGGGTGAAATAAACGAACAGACAGACGCACGATTGATCTATAAACAATAGTATGCCAATCATAGATAATGAAAGAAGCAAGCAAATTAATATTACATACCAAACACTAATCTAATGAAAGATTAACTTTTTTTGATTTGATCAACTCTAAAAACACTATAAGCCTGGGTTGCACCACATCATTTGTTAAAGTTAAAGTAATTGTTACATTGCACATCCTTTTCTAACTTAAGGAAATCTGTTAAAGTTAGAGCAGGATGTGAAATGTTACAATAACTTTAACTTTATCTAAAGTCGTGGTGCAACCCAGGCTTAAGAAAAAAATGTTTTTGTCCGAAGTCATAGTCAATATCGAGGGCTTTCGTCAAATCAACCATCACCGATTGCCATTCGTTATAGTAGAGGGAGGGAAAAAAATAGATAAAATTATTCCCAGCCACCCTCGTTTGATAATGTACTTACCCTCGCAATGTACCTACTACCTACACGGGAGCTTGAAAAACATAACCATCGAATTGTAAGTGTTTGTATGAATGAATGAATGCACTCTTTAGGAGAAGTAATTAACCATCACGTCTGCCTGGAGATCACAGGTTTAAGTTCTATCCGAAGGTGTTAATTTCATACCTTTCGTTTAATTTCTCTTTTTTTTATGTAATGGAAGAGGCAAACAAGCATGCAGTTCACATTGATGTTAAGTGATGACTCCAGCCAATAGACACCCACACAAAGACCAAGGTCAAAATGCAGATGCGTTACCACTCCTGAGGCCTAAGGTGTTGTGCCTCTGTGCCGGAAATTACAGGGCCGTACATTACCACCTGGCCGGAACACGATAGTGCTGAACACTACCATTTAGCAGCAAGTATACCTATTAGGTAATGCGGTGGTGCCTACGCCTGCCTCCGTCACTGGAGCTCTACCACCAGTAAATAAGTATTTTTTTAAGTTACCTACTTGCATTTGTTTAAACGAGTAAAGCCTATAATCCTTCAGCCAGAGCGTTAAAATACATATTATTATCTATTTTATTTATTGTATTTAAATTATGTGAAGTAGGTACATAAACGGATATTTTTTTTTCTGATAATAAAAACTATTGAGTTTGGTAATATTTCCAAACTCCAACTCCAGGCATATGCCCAGATATGTCAATACTTCAGTAGGCTCTCACCTTTCACATGGATTTATTAATGGTAACTAATCTTGAATGTATGCGAGTATGCTTGAATGTATGCATGCACCTCTGCCTTAAAACAGGCCTGAAGTTACGTTTTTGAAGTGAAACAACAACATATTTTGTTTTGTGTACGCAACTCATAATAATTAGAGATGCGCCGAATATTCGGTTCGTATTCGGTATTCGGTATATTCAGCATCATTTCTACTATTCGTATTCGGCCGAATTATTCGGTTTCGATGCCGAATATATTCGGTTTGAATATTTATATTTTATTGGCTACACAACACGGACCACGGTATCTACATAATATACTTAACTACAAGATAAAAATTCTCATGTTATTTTATAAGCCAAAGAAATCCTATGAAGAATGTGTTGAATAAAGCTAATAAAATAAAACCATTAAATTACACGTAGGTAACTGCCTCGGTAGCCTACTGGTAGCAGGCCACTACTACTACGCTGAGGCCCTGGGTTCGATTCGCGGGTAGGAGGTTATCAGAGATAATGGTGAAAAGTCCTTTATCTCTTTCTATTGGGATTTTTCCATTTTCTGGAAATTTCCAAGTACCTCGAGGTTTGGTAATGTGCCCGGAGATATCAACAGGCTCGCCACATGGGCCAAAACGTAACAGGCGGATCGTGGGCGTTTTCATTTATGCTTGAATGCATGCATTTACCTCTGCCTACCCCTTCGGGGATTACAGGCGTGATGTTATGTTACATTAAATTATAAATCAACATATTCTTAACCTGAGGTGGCTTAGAGCTCGCGCGCTTTACCACTGCCGCATGGCTCGGCTCCGAGGCATGCTCGGCAGAGGCACCGTGCGCCCGCACGACCCTGATGCACGTCCACACTGACTGTCACTGACCAAGTATTTCGCTCACGAGGCTGCATCTCCCGAGTATGCGTCCAGTGTAGATGCGGCTATTTAGCAAACAGCGACATTTTAGAACCGCGTTTACGCGGCAAAACAGTGAAATGGTAAACCGAATAATTCGGCCGAATATTCGGTTCGGTACAGGTTAATCCGAATAATATTCGGTATTCGGTTATTCGGTGAAACCATTATTCGGCGCATCACTAATAATAATAATGCTTGTGGGTAGAAAAATTAAACAACGATGTAATTTCTTTCAGTTTATTAACACTTAGGGATTATCCCTGATATGTGTCACTACTGTCGCGACCTGCTCACACACGGTACTATACAATTCAGCATACAAAGGAGTTGTTTCATTCTGAGCCCAGTGTACATACGGTATACCTAAAAATGTGAGTGTTTATTATGATTACAATTAATTACATGACATTAATGTTTTTTAATTGAATTGACTTTATTAATTGTTAAATGTTATTAATTTATCTTTTTTGCTTGTCTATCGCATTGGGGAACACCGGTTATGGTAAATTTAAGTTCGACAAATAAATAAATTAATTAATTAATTAATTAATTTGCGTAGATTTTTGTATTGTTGTAGGTATTATTTCATTGTTTATGATTGTATGAAAGTTATTTTTCTATACGTAATTGTTTGTAGGTTTAAATCAAAGATTATTTTGTAAAAGCAAATTGCTTTTCATCTTCTATGGTAATTTTTACCTTTCTCTGCCTTTGTTTTCTTCATAAAATGGCAATTTTCAACTTTAAGTGTGATTCTGCCAGAACCTAGGTAATCAAATTTCTTCCTTATCCCAAAAAGTTTTTCGAAGTTTTTTAAAATGGCAGGTAACATTTGTGACGATTTTGTAAAAAGTTGTTTTTATGTATTAAGAAAACAAAATTGATTGTTCAATACGGTTAAGAATATTTTTAACTTTTATACGGTACTGTACATAGAGTGGGCTCAGGCTCCAAACATAAAGGTTTAAACATCTACTTTGATATATTTTAACAAAAACCAGAGTGCTAAATATAATTATACACAACAATTTCATTCGCGATCATAATTAAATACAATTCATGAATTCATGAATATAAATACACATTTTAATACACTCGTAGGTATAGGTATTATGAGCTAATATTGTATCGTCGTCTGAATTTATGTCTTTTTATGCTTACATTGAAGTCTGATAAAAATGCAACATTTAGTAAATGTTCACGTACCTACGCTTATATTAAGCACAATCTGTAAATTTACTTGTTAATTAAATGTTACGTTGTGGTTTTAGGTAATCAATTTGCTCGGTTTATTTTTTTATAAAATTATAATCACAGACAATTTGATCACAATTTAACAATTTTTATACTTAGGTACAGTGGTTAAATTTTACAGATTCTCAAATTGATTTTTACAGTAAAAATGAATAAGGGTAAGGAAAAAAAGCTTTGAAATATGATTAAAGAACATTTTCTGATATTTATAATATTTTTTACCTCGCCGGAATAAAAATGGTCGTTCGTAAGAAAAGTAGATGTACCTACTCAATATTAAACTTCAATTTTAAACTTTTTATTCCGGAGTGTTAAAATATTATAAATATCTGAAAATGTTATTTACTTTTTTCACTAGATAAATTTTCAAGGTAGTTCTACCGTGTACCTTTTTTCGTTTTTTTTCTGTACAAATATTGCCATGATCTTTTGTGATCTATTTCCAAAATTCCTAAAACACACGATCTCATACTGTAATGATGGTAATAAAAGTCACAATAATATTTCCAGGTATATTGGTAAGGAAATTGTAGATAATATAGGAAAGGGTAGTGTGTGATTCTGATAATTTTATTTAAAAAATAAATTGACAATTAGGTACATATAATAAAAAAGTGCGAGCAGTCTGCGAGTATGAATGTCTACCGAAACGTTCCCATTCAAATCTCTTACTTATACAAACGTCTACGTGATTCCTCTATATACAGTGCTTATTCTACAAAAATAATTTAATCAACCACTATACAATACATACATTTTCTTATAACTTACACATTATGGAATATAAATAGACTTACTTATGGAATTTTAATGTACATGTGGGTACAATAAAGTACGCTTAACATCGCTTAAACATGATCACTGGCTTTTGTTTTTATGTTGTTTTACATTTGAATATTTTTGACATTTGACCAAAAAAGAGGAGAGGATATAAAAATCTGTGTTAATGTACCTACGGGTATTTTGTTTGCGTAGGTATAATTTGTTTTTTTTTTTTATAAATTCAAATTAAGAAATAAAGAAAAATATAAAAAGGATTTCTTAGATCATCAATAAGAAAATTATGAAAATCAGATACCTATTGAATTAAATTAAAAGGGAATTAACGGACTTTCTGGCAACTTAATTATTAGGAATATATTTATTGATATGTAAATTATTTATCTTGCAAAGTTGGAATATTCCCGGATAAAAATCTGAGCCTTTTAACCTACTCATTTTTTTTAGACATACACAGTTATCTCAATGATGAAGGTATATGATTAATTTTGAGAGTGAAATAAAATGGGCGCTCAGAGCCCACACATGGTGTACAGCCAGGCAACTCTCCACTTATCCAAAATTAATCAAATATATTTTTTATTACCACTGTATACGGTACCAATGTGATTAAGCGACCAGTTCCCTGATAGTACGGTCGGTTAGAAACATAGGTCTAAAATTTGAAGCCCGGACGCAGGTAATAAAGACTTGATTATACTTGCAACCGTTTGGCCATACAATTTGAATTTGAATACTTGAAATGACATTTCATTAGTAAACAGTGGAGAGACTTCTTCATTCGCAGCTTATGTACAAATTTATTTTTTGCTCAATAGTTAGGTATTACTTGATTTATAAATTAGTATCTGGAATGTAGGAGAGTATTTGTATATAGAATATATTGTGAATCACCGCGTCTGGCATAATATAAATCAACGAAATATTACTGAACATATTGCAAAAAAATCTTTGGTTAGTAGGTATTTAATAGTTGTTATGTCTTCGATACAATAGAACGAATATAAAACAGAATGATATTTTTACTTCCAATAATGAATAAGTAGTAAATTTCAAAGATTTATCAACCGCAGCAGGTAACTATTGTGAAAATTGCTCTAACTATAGGTACAATTAAAAATATTTTGGGTAGGAACCTTCAAATCATGTTTTATAGTAAATCTATAGACAACCTTTAAAATCTAATCAATTACAGATATTTCTCTATTAAAGTATATAGGTACCATTTACTTAGTTATAGTGGAGACGCCGATATCCGCAGGGTTCCGTTCACATTGTTATCACTATGTCACAGCACTATACCAATTTAAACAATGTTTCTTAAAGCAAACTTAAACGATGATAGATTGTGAGATGACCTTCAAAACGCATGGCACGTTTTTAATTTATTTTGCTACAGTGTTAACACAGTAATAAATAATAATATACCTTTGTGTTTAACTCGTTTTATTGCGAAACTACTATTTTTTCAAATTCTGCAATTGAGTTTAATTTATTTTAAGTATGTAACTTTAAAAACAAGTACCTAGGCCTGGTTGGTTTCTATCTTTCAAAAAATAATATATTTTAGTAGGATTAAATATTTGAAATAATTTTAAATACTTTTTTATTTTAGTTACTTCGCCAACAGCGATATTATACAGTGACAGTGAGACTATGCGCAAAGTTAACTAAGGCCAATTTGGAATTTCCCAAACAAAATGATACTTTTCGTGTAACCAAAAATAAGAGTTAACAACTTTACTGAAAGGCCACTTCTCAATCTATCTTCCCGGGTTGCTTACAGACTGTCCTGTCCACATCACAATCGCAGTAACTTCACAGCGGATGTCTCGGTGAAGCGTGTTCGGGGCGAGGCGTGACGCTGGGATGCGTGGGCGGCGGATACGGACAGTAGCGTAGCGGGGTCGGCGGCTTCTGTATCCAGAGGTCTGGAGGTAAGGCCAGCGGCTGGGGCCAGGCGGCGGGCCAGGCGCGGCCTCCTAACGCCAACAGCTGCAACGCCGGCGGGGTCCGGGCCCATGCCGCTCGCTTCTCCGCCTCCTCTTCCCCAGGGCTGGCCCCCGCGCCACCTGCGTATAGCCGCAGCGGTGACCGTAGTAATTGCTGCTCCATCAGCATCAGTTCCATTGGGTCTCTGGAATATAATGACATGCAACATTTATAAAACGGCCAAATCAAAGTAATTTATTTTCGATTCAATATCAGGAAAAGAGAAATCTTATAATTATACTCGCTAATATTAAAGAGAGTCCCTACTCGGGAATTTAAATCAGGACATAGTATTTTCATGTAAAAGTAGATCTCAGAGGGATAAATATTACACACCCATGATTCACCAATTACCTACGTAAACAAGAATTATCATCTGTTTGTTGTGTCACTAATAACGTTCCAGATTCCAGCGTTCCATAAGTGTTCATAACTGATCTCATTGTGAACCTAAACCAGAGAATATGTAATAATACGTCCTAAACTGAATTGCTACTGCTTTGTCTCATTTCTTTATACGCACTTACTATACTTACAAACAAATGAAATAACAATTTGTGACTGCTGATACCTATTTACATTTATTGAAAACCCAATAACGCTTTAACCGCCATCCGGAAATCATCTACAAGATCTCACATACACCATTGTTGAGTCATGGAGGTAGCAAGATTCCAATAATCACTAAAACTAGACTATTTGTCCTGCCAGACAGAACGCATTCTAGTTTCAAAGAATTATACAGAGGGAAGCAAATGCTAAGATAAGTGATTATTCGTTCTATTTCGGTATCTAGCAGTACGCACTTACGAAGTGCAAGATTGCATTGAATTCCCCGAACGCAGCGGTTTGCAAGTTCGCCTGTTTCGTTGCCTTTCAGCGGTTCATGCCCTATAAAACGGAGTTCGCAGAATGACGGGCGCCCACCGCCGTGCCACGTGCTTACAAATCTCGTAAAATGTTATTATTCTTGTCAAGTTATAGGATAATAAGTACCTACTGTGTATGCATGGCGTCTATACATTAGGGGATTTATATTTAGAAGTGCAAAGAAATAGTTAGGAAGACATTTTATATAACCTCACATTATGGATGCTGCATGTTGATATGCAAATTAAATATATCTATAGACGTGAGAAAGTGAATTTTACGCGATGCTATCCGGTGATTGTTTCGTCGAAGCATATTTACGAGTTCGAGCGTAGTTAACGAGGCGCAGGGAGCGCGTCCCGGCCTTTATTGCAGCGCAGTGCGTGATGGCCTTTATCGGTTCCCGGAGGTTGTCGCCACCGCCACCGACGCTTCCCACTAACTCGCTATTTTAACATCTCTCCGAAGCTATCGGCTAACTCTCAAAGCGTGCGGTAATGCATCTTTCACGGCCGGTCAATAGAAATCGAATGGCCCGGTAACGCTCTCGGGCGAGTGCGTTTCGAATTTTATCTGGCAAATCGGCGGGTGTTATTAACGGACCGTGCGTTTTGAGATATGTACGAGCGGGCGATAAATGAGCGTGACGATATGCCAGAGTGGAGGTGAGCCTCAAAATTGGCATGACATCACGAGATGCCGTGTCGAATTTAATCTATCACCGGTGCGCCGCGGCAGAGCGTGGCCGAGCCGCGGGCGCCGGCTCTTCCGTGGAAATTAAAACAGGTAGTGCCCGTGCACGATTGCCGAAACTTTTTTTTCAAATAGGTAGTTAGATACCTTCTTTTATCAAGGAACCTAATTGCCATTTATAGAAAGAAATCGGTATTAATGCTATTTTTTATAAGTGGGCTTAAAAAATGTAACTAAGGAAAAGTTTTCATGGAGAGGATTTAAAAACACGTAAAAAAAATTAATTGTATGACATATTTTTAGGTCACTTATTATATACCTACCTATAGGTGAAAATGTTTCACAACGTAGAGATAAATCAAAGAAATTCATCAATATTAAAATTTCAACTTTCGATATGATGAATAGCTGTGCTGTGTGGTAGATGGGTGAATATGAACACTGAGCTTATCTATTATTACATGATATTTTGTTGGATATTCAAAGAACTGTCCTTAAAATGTTACCTACATAATGCAAATGATTTATTAGCAGTTTCCTTATTGAAGAATATTATAACCAATAATATAATAATGTGCGTAGGCGAGCATTCAAATCTAACGTTGCAAAGCGCTGAGTGCGATCAGATTATGTCGGGTGGTTATGTCGTTTCGGGTGCTGTGGGGGCGTTAATGGCGTATTTATTATGATCTCGGTATCAGCTGTAATAGCCAACACTCTCCGCCGGCAAATTACAGGGCGGCTCTGCTCTAAGAGGCCCGCCGGTAGGTACGGACGACTGCGCTTATCGATACTGCAGTGCTGGACTCTTATCGATATAGGTACCCAGCTATGAAACACGGTATCTGATAAAGTTGATGCATTGTTTCCTCTTAATGCAAAGCGTTTTGTTAAATGCCTGACATTGCATATTATTCAACATCAGCTAAAAACATAGTATTTTTTCTTTAATTATAATAGGCAAGTGCGTGTTGTTAATTTTATTGTTTTCTGTATTTATTTATAAGTTTGAAATGATCGATATATTTCATCAACGTCTCTCCACTATTCATCCAACGAAGTCCGAACAGCCAACAGACTTTTATTATTTCGTTGAAATATCGTAAACACGGCAAGGGTATCGCGATCACGTGAAGATGGCGGCATTATAAAACGCACACGCCGTGTGACGAAACAAACGTGCACGGCCCGCGGGCAGCACGTTGTTGTCATTAATATCATGCCTAGTGCGTAAGTGAATCGCAGGCAATTAACGCAGAGGTGCGCCGAGGCATAAAATATAACTCGCTAACATCGGCCCTGATTGAGCGAGGGGCGTATCTTATTAATTAATGGATGAAAAGCCGTCTCGACTACACCGAATAACTTCTCCGCCCGATTCTCACACAATGCCGATTTATCATACTTATTGTCCGACGATTTCGGACGTCAGCGAAGGAAGTCATTAAGGCTGTGCCCATTACGTTACTCTTAAACGTTTTTACTGGCTCAAGTTTAAATACGGTTCGTAATGAGTAAAGTAGGTATAATAATCTGACTTTGTTTAAATAGAAATACGATTCGGCTTCAATTAAATAGCTTGCATTTTATATCTTGTTCTATTTGACAATATACCGCATTATTTGATTTATGAAGGGCTTAGATGAACAATTGCGCCGTTTAGTTTGTTCAAGCTCCGTGAGTGATCACTTGCGGTATTCATAGGGCTCTTACACATAACTGCGAATTCGGATCGCATCGCAAATATCTACGAGCTCGCACGTATGTACCTATTGCCTGCGATGCGGCGTCGCATCGCATCGCATCGCAGTTTTGTGCGGCCACCCATAAAGTGTAGAGTGGTAGAGTTAGTTTTTAAATTGTACCTATTAGGTTTGTTATATATTTTATGGTAAGGATCTTCAAAATGTTTTTTTATACATAATAAAATGTTCATTGTGAAAATTGACGGATATTGATCATTACAACCTTCAACACAGAAACTATTGTGCCTAAAATTTTGAAAAAATCTAGAACATGTTCTTTACTAGATTGCAGAAACACCTCTAAGAAATCTATGATACTTAGGATATTATAGGAAATTCATTATTGTACGGGATACCTATTGTGAATGCGAATCCGAATCGCACTTGGCTTTTTTTCTCACAAACATTAAAAGTACCGTAAAGCGATAACAAGAATTTTATAAAGGTAGGAGGTAGGTACCCAGTGTAGTAACTGAAGTGAACTTAAAACTAGTTTTTAAAAGACTTGACATAATCAAATTGATTGACAGCACTCAGGGCCGGAGTGGCAATTTACAATAAGATATTATCGCAATACGACGTGCTGCACTGAATTACCGGATCGGGCAGTACAGTAGCAGACTGGCAGTGCTGGCACAGATCTACGAAACACGCGATACGACAAACCTCTAATTATTCGGCCTTTCTCGTGCACGTGGAAACAGAGATTGTGACCCAACTGCATTAACACGAACGAAACCGCAAATATTACACATAATTGAGGCGTTTATCAAAAAATAATAGATTATTATTCTAACGTTGAGAGTGTTTTCACCCATTGTCCGTTTTTTTTAACATCAAATTATTTAAGATCTACCGCAGACCTTGACGATGAGCGTGAACTTATTTTAAATAATTTGATCAATTTTACTCCAATATTTTAATCCTCTTAAAATATTGGATTTATTTAACGTTTAATCGAACATCTGTTTTATACGTTTCGCTCTAAAGTAAGATACCTACTAGCGACTATTTCAACGCAGACATGTTTGGATATAAATAAAATTATACAATTCCAAAAATAAAATATCGAACATTTGAAAATCTCACAAGCATTCAAACATGACAGCTTAGAAGACTAAATTTTAGGCTGACATATTAAAACGTTTAATACTAATGTAAAACACATCAATGATTCATACAAAAAACCGGCTAAGTGGGAGTCAAACTTGCGCACGAAGAGTTCCGTAACATTATTTATTAATAAAAACGGCCAAAAATACGTTAGTTGTATGAGTGAGAGTCTATCTTAAACATTGATTTCATTTTAATGTATTTTTTTATTTATATAACTAAATATTCTGTGAACATCTCAAGCGTCTACCTGTTATAGTTATTTATATTGAGCAAAAAAATAACGTTGGTTTTATGGCAGCCCTCCTTAAATATTTATGTTATTATATTTTTAATATTTGTTATTACAGCGGCAACAGAAATACATCGTCTGTGAAAATCTCAAGTCTCTAGCTAATTCATGAGATACAGCCTGGTGACAGACAGACAGACATACAGACGGACAGAGATCTTAGTAATAGGGTCCCGTTTATACACCTTCAGTATGGAACCCTATAAAACAAAATAGGATAATAGCATTCCGGTCTCGATGTCTAAAAACGAGTGAAGGCACATTCTCGTCCGCGTCGGAGCGGCCCGGTAGCCACGGAGGAGTGTGGTAATTGCATCGATAACATCTCGAATTAGCCGTCAATCACTCGAGTGGTGAACTATCAACGCCGCCGATGCTATATCAATTAATCCAAATCGGTAGCCACATACTGACGTGTTCGGAGATTAGATTATTAATAGGTTCAATAATTCCGTTCATCATATTTAAAGCGTGAATTAGCCACCGTGTTGGGAAAAGAATCTGGTCATGCTGGTACTCTACACAATGTAGATACTTTCACTTATATGATAGGGACTTATATATATTTATATCAAATTATAAGATAGGTATCTATAGTATCAAGAAAGAAGAACATTAAATACAGTGTAATAGATATTTTCCCTGAGTGAGAAGGGCATGCTAGTGTTATACGATTGTTTTAAGTAAAAAAATGTCTGTGTAGCAATTTTACTACTTAATTTTAATTGAATATGTAGTTAGTGCTAATGAGAGCTCCGTGAACGGAACAATCACAATAGAAACAGACGGCAAAAGTGAGATGAGCAACATTGTAACGATACAATAAGCTGTTGAGCTCTTACAATAAGTTTAGAACCATTAGGTATAGTTTTACATAATTGGCAAACCGCTTATAAACACCTAAGCGAACATGCCGCGCACACGTTACGCCCGAGGAACCGGTCCGGCCAAATGTGCATAAGACGGAGTGCGAGGCAGATAATAGAAATGCGCTTTAATTTGTCGTTTAGGGCATAATGAGGAGCGAGCCCTGTGATTACGCGCCGCCGACGCCGCCGGCTCGCCCGCTGTTGACGTGAGTGTTTCCACACGCCTCGCCTCGACACTCGCGCTACGAATCCTCGAACGTGTTAAGGTTAAACATTTCCTATACAAATTTGAACTGCTATTTTTTTCTTTACTGTAATGATTTTATACTCAGAATGACTTAATATAGCCCTAATTTACGTACTTATTTTCGCTCGTGTAATAATATAATAATAAAATGCCCTAAAAGTACGTTGTATTTACCTGAAAATAATCGACAAATTTACGCATGTAGTAGTGCGTGCGACAGAGTCAGACTGACATTGCGAGAACTAAACAGCAATACTACCAACAGCGCAATCGCGACGTTGCCGCTCTGTGAGAAACAAAACCCAATCTAAAATTATTTCAAGCATATCGCGTCGTAGATCAACTCACTATATAATCAGCCGAAAAGGAACTCGTGCTCGAAGTCCTGTACCTTTATTGTTCTGGCATGTAAATAAATATCACCGTACATGAAATGATTCACAAGTTAGTGTCATTATTATCTGAATTTTCACCCAAATTAGGGTCTATGTGCAAAAATTGTCTCAATATAGGAAAACACATAATAAAATGAATAAACACAATATGATATAGGTATGGAGATATAAATTATACATATTTGTGCAGTAAAATTGAGTATGAATCTTTAAATATGGTACAATCTAGTTCATTAAAAATACCTTTATGATTGGTAAGACACTGAGGCTAGGCCAGGCCGTATACAGGGATTCGGAAGACAATTCATATGATATTATCATATTATCACACAAACATTCTGTGAATAAATAATTTCAAGTACAATGATATACCTACCAGAAATAACTTGCCAATGATTATACATTTTATTAACCTGATGTAAAATTTGTTACAGATGTGATAACAATAAAAAAGTAATTTTATAAAACAAATTCTATTTTTCACTTGAATATGGGTGATATTATTACAAGCGCTGCTAAGGAATAAAAATACTTACTTACATAAAGAGATTGGAAATTAATAAACAACACAAATAAACTCTTACCAGGTATGTGGAATTAATATCATTCTCATGTCATATATTATGTGCCTACTAGCGGCCCGCCCTACCGCATTGCATGTTACCTACCCTCTCTTATTCACTTTAGCATGATGTTACATAGCCTAAACCCTTCCTCGATAAATGAGCTATCTAAACTTCATATCAATATCACTGAAAGATTTTTTTCAAATCAGACCCGTATTTCCTTAGATTAGTTCAAGCAAACAGACAAACAAACTCTTCAGCTTTATTAAATTAGTATAGATAGAAAATATAAGTAATTTATTATGTAATTAACTGTTCACATTGATGGTATGTAATACAGCAGCCCATAGGAAATCAGGTACATAAAAACTAGAAGGTTCAATGCATTATTTTCTCACCTCTGAAACCTAAGAAGGTCTACCTCTGTTCTGAAATTTATGGGGTTTCAATCATGTGTATTGATTACATGGTAACCCATCTAACTAGATCACAATAATAGTGCTGAACATTTTAATTGGGACGTAGAAATATTAGGTAATGTGATAGTGCATATCTCCTCCAGCTCTTAATGAGTAAATAATAAGATAAATATGTCATATTATTTTTTATCTACAGGTACAAGGTCAGCTACAAGAAACAAGAAAACTTCTGCACTTCACCTCACTAGTGCAGTGCAACCAAAAACTAATAGAAATTCATCAAAGCAAAATACCTACTTCTGCCTTTTATTTCTTATGTAGGTATATAATGTTGAGACGTAATTGGATGAGAGATCAATAAAATAAAATTATTTCATTATAAATATGTAGTTGCAAGTTCTGTGGATATATGTCTTTGAACTGAAATGATTCTATACAAATAATTACTTATTTGAAATATATGTTGTTGGAAGTATCTTATTGAATCTTTTATTTTCCTATAAATTATATAGATAGGTATCTATGCTCCACACGCTGAGCCTACCCTGTAAGGGGTGAAGATATATCCGTACATAGATAACCTATGTTAGCGTAATCTACGTTATTATTAGTTTGTGTAATAAAATGGCAAACAAGCATATTGTATAGGTACTTGAATTTTTTAATGTAGGTACTTATTGAAAGTGGCAAACAAACATGCAGTTCACATTGATGATAAATGATGACTGCAGCCTATAGACACCCATACAAAGACCAGAGGTCTAAATGCAGATGTGTTACCACTACTGAGGCCTAAGGTGTTATGCCTCTGTGCCGGAAATTACAGGGCCGTACAAAACCACCTGACTAGAAAACGATAGTGATGAACACTACCATTTAGTGACAAGTAAATATATTAGGTAATGCGGTAGTGCTTACGTCCGCGAGCTCCGTCCCTGGAGCGCTACCACCAGTAAAGCTCCAATGATTTTGATAACATTGATTGCAAATGAATACTGTAGGTACCCTACATATATCTAGGTAGTTATAAATAAGCCGGTCAAGTCATAGTTGGTAGGCAGGGTTTTTTTTTACCTTTGTTGTTAAAGTGGGAAACAAGCATGCAGTTCACATTGATGTTAAGTGATGACTGCAGCCTATAGACACCCACAAAAAGAACAAGGTCAAAATGCATATGCGTTACCACTCCTGAGGCCTGAGGTGTTATGCCTCTGTGCCGGAAATTACAGGGCCGTAACCCTAGGATTCTCATGCTGTGAAACAATATTAAAAACAAATTAGTCATTTTATAATTTCACCTTCACAAACACGCTGGACCGTAACTAAACTATTTTTTCACGGATTGCAGAGTAAATATATAAGTTGGAAAGTAAATACATTAGACTATTATTTTATTACGTTAGTGTCTAATATATTGAATTATTGGTTTGAACATACGAATTATTCTATAATTATTCGTACAGATAAACTTATTTTTGTTAGGAACATTAACGTTTAATAAAAAGTAAAAAAAAAAACAACACTAACTTATTAGACAGAATGTTAACATCTGACAGGATTCGGACCCTGGGTACGCCGCCGGTTAGACTGTAGCATTCTCCATTACGCCATATGTCTGTTTCTTGATGCGACGAATATTGGTTATATAAATTATAACATTTCTTTCGTTTGCTAGTTCACGTATTCTAGTCGCAGTACAATAACCAATATTTCGATATTGTAGCTATGAGTAGTCTCAACTAAATCAGAAATGTATACAGAAATTATTTTCATGTTCGCAAAACTTACATTAATTACTCCCTTTCGCTTTAGTTTTGTTGAAATGAATTAAAAACACGCTTTCCGAGAAACTGCGCCATCTTTTGGGATAAGTTGCTTAGCTGATGCGAACGTTTAACCTTAACTCGCTTTATTCCCAGGGCCGACCAAATCAAGGAGTCGTGAATAATTGCAAGCGTAATAACTATGTTTATTTCTTTCGAATATTCTTTACACCCGTAATAACTCGAGAAAAATGTAAATTTGTGATCTGAACTTCTCATACCGGCATTATTAAGATAAAGTAATTTGGTAGTAAAATGTGATCGAGATCCAAAAGTAGTGGATGATGGGAACGCCCGCGTTTGCCTCCCGGCTAATTCTCACCTCACTGGACGACCGTCAGAGCACCTTCAATTTAATGAGTAGAAATCTGTGAATTACTGAACATTCTTAGACGTGGATCTAAATAAGTTTACTGCTAAGAATATTTAACTTTGGATAAAAGCCCTAATAAATAAAAAAAAACAACCAAAACGAAAATGCAATAAAAACTGATGATTGAAGATAGAAGTGTTAATTAGTAACGCTAACAAAAACCTCATCAATCAGTTTTTAGGCTATAAAAATTAATTACCTCCCCACTTTAGAAGTGGCAACCAAAAAATGTTAGATTCCGTTATATAAATCAACAGTGAATAAATGTATAAATTGAAGTAAACATTTAAATAAAGGAGACGTTCCAGAATGTATAGAGCTTGCGCCTGCATCTTGTAGATACGCTCTAGATATTAAGAGAAGAAACGTAAAACACTAAATCGTTTTCAGCTATTCAAACCGTTAATTATGCTTTCAATTAACCATAGTAAGTATATTTCAAAAAACAAGAAAATATAATAAAATTCGGTAACATATCGTTGTCATACAAAAATTACATAAAATAAATTTCCGACAAAAAAACAACGATTCAAATTATTTTTTGAGTATTTTTCCACGATTCTACATATTTTTCTTTTTCCTTTGATATACGGTAAAAGGCGCGGGCCCAACATGCAACTTCTCCTTTGGTGATAAAATAATAGCAATTTGGTAAAAAGAACAAACTAAAACGCAACACTCTCGTTTAATTTTTTCATACATTTAGTTGGTACGTCATACTTTGCAAGTCGATTAGGCGATAGGGGATAACAACGAGCAATCCTAAATCGGTGTTCCGATCAGTATTCAGCGTGGTATCAACCGCAATCAGGCGAAGAGGCGCGTTTTTAATCTTTTATTCATGTTAAAGCCGCTCACCGCACAAATTGCAGGGCGGCCAACCTAATGCCTTTCAACTGTTGCTAATAACCTGCCAATTTATCAAACTTGCCTCCAGCGCCGCAACACATCGATTTCGACCATTTTACCTTTCCAAATATACGCCACGTGAAGCATATGCCCAAACTCCTCACTTATCTTGCATTTTGATGAACCCCATGATATATTACATTATTGAGGTGTAATAATATATGGCAATATCTTAAAATTGCATAAGGACCAATTTTAGATTGGGGCGAGAACGTAATTACACTGCACTGTTGCAATAACTTTAAAGGTTTAAAATGTACTTGCCTACTACACTCGCATTTGTCTGTAAACTCATTGAAAATAATTTAAAACGTATTTTTTGGGTTGGTAACATAGAGCAACACGAGTCACCGGTACCAGAGAATATGTAAAATAATACTACGTACCTGTTGCTCAATGGTTGGCAACAAATATTATTTTTGGATAAATTATTCAATATTTGGCGATGGAAAGTTTCGCTGACCTAAGGGAGCATACTACTCGCGGCCGGTTTATTCCGTCTATTTCTTATTCATTATTTAGTTCGGTAAGATACAGTTCCGGGAATTAGGGAAGAAAAGTTTCAGTTAAACCTAGAGAGAAACATCGACTTATAAAGCTCAAAACGAGCAAACTATCCATCTACTTTATAATATTAAACCCAATCAGTGTAAAAATCTCCTGACTAGACACAAGAGTGGGAAAAACCATAGGTATTTAAAAACCGGTCAAGTGCATGTCGGGCCACGCGCAGTGTAGGGTTCCGTAGTTACCGAGTAAAAGGTGAAATAAAAAAATATATATATATATTTTGTAAGGACTTGTTCGAAATTTTCGAGTAAAGTACATTTTGACTATTACTCGCAAACTTGCAAGGCCAACTTAAGTGTGATAGTTTTCCTTTTAATTTCGTTATATATAGCTACTATTGCCGTAACGTTTGAATTTCTAACAACAACCGTTTAGTCTGTAGGGTGGGGGGACACTTGAGTCTAACGAAAATTTGCACTTAAAAGCATAATAAGTCACGATCAGTTAACTAAATTGAAAAATGATGTTCGAAAACCCATACTATTTTTAAAAACCTATCCAAGGATACTACTCACTATATGGAAATCGAAAAAAAAAAAAAAATATCTGCGAGTTACATGTAGGCGAGGTTACCCTAAATATATATTTTTTCATGTTTTTATTCTACAATTTTGTCGGCGTAATTAAGATGTATACTTGTGCCAAATTTCAAGTCTCTAGTACTTATAGTTTTTGTGCTAAACCGCGGACAGACAGACAGACAGACAGACAGACAGACAGACAGACAGACAGACAGACAGACAGACAGACAGACAGACAGACATAGAGACAGACAGACAGACAGACAGACAGACGGAGACAGACGGACATGGCGAAACTATAAGGGTTCCTTGTTTACTACGGAACCCTAAAAACAGGAATTTCATCACCAACTATCTTGTGTTAACTTGGGTAGAGTATATAATACAACTAAGACAGTTCTCGGTTGAGAGTGGTGAGAAGCCACAGCTGCTACGCTGGGGTCTTGAATTTGGTCGGACGGTAGGTCGGTGAGTGGTGGTATCGAGTTTTTTTTAATCATTCACGGCAGTTTCCAAGGAATTTGGTAAAAAAACGTAACTGGCGAATCGTGGGTGTCTGCATGTATACTTGCCTACTATCTTTACCTACCTCTTCGGGGGATACAATCGTGAAATAATGTTTTGTTATAGTATGGATAGTATGAATACCCAATTATGATAGTATAAACTCACCTGTCAAAATCTGTAAGTCTCGACGAATCCCTGAAGCCTTTGGCGAATGGATTCGAGTCAATCTTCAGTTTGGTGATCAACTGGTTTTGATAGGCGGTAACAGCCGTGAACACTGTCTCCGGGAAGACGAAGGTCCGGTGCTGCTCCCTTGAGAGGTCCGTAATGGGCCCTCCACCGTCACGCACCTTCACCAAATGGATGCGGGGCTGATACCGATGCATGGAATTCAAAACGATCTGCGAAATAAAATTAGAGGTCGTTAGATTGCAGCTGTTGATATATCATTTCAGGAAACGAAGATGATTTGCTTAAATATTATGATAGAGGTATCTTTTTTCAATGGTGGTAGAGCTCCAGCTCGCGGCCGTAGGCGTCACCGCATTATCTAATATACTTGCCGCTAAATGGTAGTGTTCAACACTGTCGTGTTCCGGTCAAGTGGTAATGTCACGGCCCTGTAATTTCCGGCACAGAGGCATAACACCTTAGCCCTCAGGAGTGACAACGCATCTGCATTTTGAACTCTGGTCATTGTGTAAGTGTCTATAGGCTGCAGTCATCACTTAACATCAATGTGAACTGCATGCTTAAGTTGTAACAAAAAATCGTACTTACATCTATTATTAAAATTATTCATAAATATCATCGACGATAGAACTAGAGAAGAGAAGCTGCGTTGTGTCGTCGATGTTAAATTGGATGAAATGAAGTTAACTTATGTTGTCAAATTAATCCACTAAAAAATTTCGCTAAACAGCAGTTTTTTTCTTTTCTTAGTGAAACGAAATCTTGCCTTAGTAGTCTTATCATCTAGTGGAAGTAGTCCATTGCTATATATACCCTAATGTCCTTGGTTCGTGGTCAGGAAGTGATTTGGATTGCGACTTTTCCATTTTTCGGAAATGTCCCAGTACCAGTTGGAATTTAAAAATGTACCAAAACGTATCCGGCAAAGCGTACGCTTGAATTCATGCATTTACCGCTACCTACCCCTTCGGGAAATACAGGCGTGAGGTTACAAACGTTTAAATTAACCTAATTTATTTCTATCATCAACTTAGCTTAACTTATAATGCTAGGAAAATATAAAGTAGGTAAGTATTAGTTTTAATGGCTTTGATTCAATTTTTATAAATTAATCGTCCAGTCAACCAAGCAAGATCGATCATCATTACATCTCACCGCGATGAAGGTTATTTGTAAGTGGTTAACGTCAAGATAAAAAAAAATTAAGGACATTTAACCGTAAAGAAAACCTTGTTGGCTTGGTTTAATTTAGTGCAAAGTGACGGTCGGTACTTTCGAAATATCTTTGCAATTTTGAAATATCTTTATCAAAAACATGTAAAAAAATTTAATCAATTATAAAAACGCTCCGTTATCTACTTAATGATAGTGTCGGTGATTTCTCATCACATAACATTGTACGTAATTAATTGGTGTGTTGTAGGCACGATGCGACGCGCCGATATGCCGCCATTGTACCTACGTCAGTACCGCGCTGATGAGATAATTAACGTACGTTAATTAATTAATTTGGATGTCTAATTCATTTTTATTACCAAACCGTGTTACCGGCAAGACCACTGAGTCAATTATGGGGGAATTCTTATTATTTCATTCACCACATTCTACAGTTTAGTAGCCGTGTACGAAAGCAATTTAATTAACTATGTATCTACCTATAGTAAGCCAATGAATGAATATTTCCAGAGAAGACTTTTTTATGTTCATACTGGTTTTTACCGGTTCAAATTCTTATTATTGGATGTAGAGTTACATTGATAGAAATGACTCTATATAATACATTAATATTAACATATGTTTTTATTTTACTGTGAGTTCCGCGTATTAAAGTTAAGTAGGTAAGTAGGTATCAGTATCCACATTCATTAATTTAATGTTTTTAGATTTAAATCTCAATGAGTAGTGGTTAAACATGAGGTTGCTGTGTAAGGATTAAAAAAGAGTGCATGTATTAAAATTAATCTGTACATTTGTCGGTCTAATTTTTGGTTAGGGTCTTTGTAGAGATCTGGAAACTTTATCCTTTACGCAAGAAAATATATTTATGGTAGTTAATTTTGATCTTAGGTAGGTGAGTTAGGAGGCAACTCTACATTGTCTTACTCTTTTTTTCATTCGGGCATTTGGTTTCTGACTGTTTAGATTTTTAGCTGCATTGCCAGTTTAGTAGGTACCTACTGGCGAGGCAATATCGCAGTTTGCTCGTATGAACACATAGAAACACATGCGCCTCCATACGGGATCCTGCATGAGATCGAAACGGAATATAGCTGTGTGATCGCGCTGTTACTCTTCATTGTCCAAAAAAAGATAATAAAATAGGTAAATTATGAAATTACTTTGATAACAACCCCGGTATATCTTATATTCAGAAGTAGGCATACAAATATAAAATAAAATAAATAAAATAAATAAATAAAATACGCTTACACTCACAGCCCCACAGTAGGTATAAACCTGTGTCGTGGGTGCCGTTGTACACATACAACACATACACAAACACCCAGACCCGAAACAAATATCTGTAGGCCATACAAATATTTGTCCCGGTGCGGGGATCGAACCCGCGACCCTTCGAATCAAACGGTCATCTCACACCGCTGGACTAACCGGGTCGTCAAATAACACTAAATACCTGTAGATAAATGGTCTCATAAGTCTTTTACGCTTGTAACAGTTACAGAATACACAAGTCATAGACTACAAAAGGTCTAATCGAGTGTATAAACAAAGGCAATAAAAAGCTTGTGTGAATTCGAGTTTAATAGGTAGGTACATCTTTTTTTTTGTCTAATTTGAAACATTTCGAAGAGCCTGAGTGTCATATCTATGGTAGGTAGGTACCTATACTTATTTTGTAACTCGAAGCGAATGTTCAAGGTGTGGTTTTACCACTTTACTTTGTCTTCTGCCATACTCACAAGTAATCTATATCTATAAATGTATATAAATCAATTGCTGTTCGTTAGTCTCGCTAAAACTCGAGAACGGTTGTACCGATTTGGCTAATTTTGGTATTGAATGATTTTTGTAAGTCCAGAGAAGGTTTAAAAGGTAAGAAAATATGAAGAAATTGAAGGGATATAGTAAAAACCACAATTTCATTTTCCCATACAAATAGTCCGTATCTATCAAACCTTTAACACATTATTTCATTGTGAGGCAATACGAAATTTGCCGGGTCACCTAGTTATAGACACAATTATAAAATTATTAATGTAATTTCAATTGGATAGGATCACGGATTCGGGAGAAAAAAATCCCGATCTACGGACAAACAGACAGACGAGGAGCAAAGCGATCGTACAAAGAAAAATTTGACTTCAGGCGAGACTCGAACTCGCGGCCTACTGGGAATCTAGTCCAGCCGCTCTTCCAACTGAGCTATTGAAGTCCTGCCCGATTTGTCAAATCTTTCCTTCACATTTATTGCATTGCTTTATGGTAGCAATAACGACATCTATTGCCAACTATGCTAGTTAGGCAACCGATATAATGAACTTTGCAGTTTATTGAATATCGTAAAGAAGTCGCTTTTACCCTTAATAATTGTTTTATATTATTTCGCATTAACACATGCTTGTGAAATATATTTTAAAGAAAAATGGAAAGAAAAATTTGACTTCAGGCCCTACTGGGAATCTAGTCCAGCCGCTCTTCCAACTGAGCTACAAATTTTTCTTTCCATTTTTCTTTAAAATATATTTCACAAGCATGTGTTAATGCGAAATAATATAAAACGATCGTACAAAGGTTCCACTGTTGCCGATCAAAATTGAATTATCTAGAAGGGGCCGAGTGTCGTGTGTGGCTCGGCGAATGTCCAGGGCGTGGTCCTTGTCATTACCGCGCCTCTAATATCCACACCTGCCTTAATGAATTATCCTCGGCCGGGATTCTCTAGATGCCTTTTTTATAACCCACTAATTACTGTATGGATGAGTCGATGGTTGCGTGGTGTGATAGCAGCTATTCATACATAAAATCTTGGTTCAATATGAGATTAGGTATTTATTTTATCCTGTAGGTACAATGAAGGTTCTCTACTAAGGCTGGGTTGCACCAATTTATTTGTTAAAGTTGAAGTTATTGTTTTTATATTATTTCGCATTAACACATGCTTGTGAAATATATTTTATTTTTAAAGAAAAATGGAAAGAAAAATTTGTCTTCAGGCGAGACTCGAACTCGCGACCTACTGGGAATCTAGTCCAGCCGCTCTTCCAACTGAGCTACTGAAGCCCTGCCCGATTTGTCAAATCTTTCATTCACATCTATTGCATCGCTGACAGCAGCAGCGCCATCTATTACCAACTATACTAGTTAGGCAACCGATATAATAGACTTTTCAGTTTATTGAATATCGTAAAGAAGTCGCTTTTACCCTTAATAATTGTTTTTATATTATTTCGCATTAACACATGCTTGTGAAATATATTGAAGTTATTGTTACATTCTTCTTTAACTAAAAAAATCTGTTAAAATTAGAGAAGGATGTGAAATGTTAGAGATACAGTAACTTTATCTTTGTGCAACCCAGGCTAAGTAGGTATCTTCAAGGGGTGGGTCAATAACTCAATATGTGCTGGCATTGTTGGGCTTCTGTAGGTACCGGAAATTACAGAATCGGAATCAGAATCAGAAACTCATTTATTCATTTAGGGTGACAGGCACCTCTTATGACACGTCAAAAACAAACAAAATAAATTAAAGCGAATAACAATTGATATACATGTCAAACAAGATAAAAAATATATGTAAAGTCAAGAATATCACTAAGATAAAACTAAATGTCATAAACTAATGTAAAAAGTATATCATATCAGTAGAATGTCTCTTTTCCCCTTTACAAACTTATAACAATTACCTACATGCTCTACCTACAATATTTTATCCGAATATTTTGTTTAAAATTTAGTTACTATTGGATACCGCGCGCATGGCCCAGCGGCTGGTGTAGATCGTAAGCGATCTGTTCGGTTAAGCACTACGGGCGCGGTCGGGTAGTGTGATGGGTGACCGCTAGTGGCAAATTAATTGCGCGTTTCCGTGCTTCGGAGGGCACGTTAAGCCGTCGGTCCCGGTTGCTATCGATGGATAGCAATCGTTAAACCTTGTCGGAGGCCTTATGGGCGGTTTGAAAACATCCGACAGTGGGTCGGCCACTAACCCACCCACCACTACCAATCCGCATTGGAGCAGCGTGGTGGAGTAAGCTCCAGGCCTCCCCCCAAAAAAGGGGAGAGACTCGTGCCCAGCAGTGGGACGTATAATGGGTTGCCATTATTATTATTATTAGATACCGATGGGAAAAATATTTCAGAGATATTTTGTATTGTACCTATATATTTCAGACATACCTATATCTATAGTTTGTTACTGGTGGTAGAGCTGCTTGTGGTAGATATAGGTACCTATTCCTAAATATTGCACAACAGTGGGCGTCTTAGAAGGAAGCTTTTGCCCAGCACAGGACGTCTATCCTACCTTATATTAGAGACTTAAACATAACAGTACCTATGTGCATTAAATAATTCCTATTAGTTACGGACACATTAGATACACATCGGCATGTATGAAGAGAATGATGAAGGTAGACGAGGCACGAGAGGTTTGTCAGAACCGGGATGTCTGGCGCACTACATTCTCTGCCTACCCCGTTAGGGACCTGGCGTGAAGATACATACATACATACATACACATTAGATACCTGCTGATCACTGACCACCAACTAAATTAATGGTGCTACTCGGCGCTAGCAAACAATAGCATCATTAAGGTATCATTTAGACGTTAGCTTGGTAGGTACCTAATATTTCAATAAAAGCGATTTAGAGAGAGTAAGTTTAGAAAATTAATGACCTCAACAATTTCAAACTCTTTAAATTGATGAAGGGTACTTCAGTCCAAATATTATGTCAAAATAATATAAACACAAAGTTGTGGCTTAATAAACATCAATACCTATTTGTATATTATATGGCGACGAAACGATTTAATCTGAAGGGATGCGGATCGGCCCACCGGGGCGAATCTCATGTTAAGCGCCATGCAATATTAATCTTTAATGTCTAAAGATTAAGATAATATATGCCGTGGTGGCGAAAGGGCCACAAAGCTGTAATTGCGGTGGGGCGGTGGGAGGGCCGTGGGGAGGAGCGGAACATGGCCGACGGCGAAAGTGGGGGTCACATCGTTGTAGACCACCGAACAGAGCGCACGTCTTTTTGTTAAACCAATTTAAAAGAATTTCTTATTGGACAATTGTTTATGTTTCTAAATAGTAAATTAAAAATGAATAACAATACGTAGCTGTAATTAAATGTTTTATATGAATCAGTAGGCAAACAGAAATCTGTGTTATTCACCTATGACTTAGCAGGTATTTAGGTAGATATCTATCGCTAATCATGGATTCTTTTATGCCTAAATAAAATCAAAGCCTTTTGCTGCAGCTTAGAGTAGCAGAAGGCAATCTTTTTAATTACGTATAAGTTTAAAAAAATGTCTATTCTACTGTCAGGGCATCGTTACTAAATACCCGTTATAAAATCCGCCCGCGTTTTTAATATTCGTTGAATCGAAAAGGGTATGCATAAACAGTTACCGGAAAGTAACGAGGGACGGACCGTCAATAATCCGCGCCGTGTCGATATTTCGATTAGCGCGCGAATGTACGGATTACGGCGGATTTTCGCCTCCACGCCGCCGCAGCGACAAATTGGCCCATTTGTACCTACCACGCACCGGTGACACTGAAATCTACTTACCTACGTTGTAAAATCTGTTGCAAATTTGACCTGTACATGCTTTGAAGAATTACGGTCGAATGTAGGTTTTCATTTACAACCATCAGTGCTGTCAACTACCTATTATTTTTTTATGGAAAATCGTTACCGTTGTTTAAGGATATTTGAAATACCAGTTATTGAAGACTAACCCCAGGTTTGCAGAACTCTTTTGACGCCAGTTTTGCTCTTTTATGGAACACCTAATCCTTATTCGTTTTTATTTTGCTTCCCTTTTATTGGTAGGTAGGTACTTGTTTGAACGCACAGTAAAGTTTCGTATGACTGTGTAGTTGACGACCCTATAACACATTTGTAAGTATTCGTTTTGAACGGTCATTCCGTCATTTTTATAATTCTTTATTTTGCTCTCTGCGTAAAGCAATAGCTCGCATTAATACCTACCTAGGTATAGTATACACATTTGAATAAAAAACCCTTTTTATAGTGAATTAGGTACGACCTTGAAAGAAAGAAAGAAAATATTTTAATTTCGAATTGATCTTTACAGATACTTTCAAAGTGTCAAGAAATCTTAAATTATCTAGACTGAATAACCATTATAGTGAAAGGAAAAACAAATCTAGTACAGATGATCGTGAAAATCAAATAATGTGAACGTCCATAGCATAAATGCAAATAAACTGCTGTCTACTAAATGAGATGTACCTCCTGCAAATCAGAACAGACCAGTTCCCACCAACAGCACCCGTTCACGAGTATGACGCATGTGACAGCCATTGCCCTCCTCGACCATTTTAGAGGGAAGTGAGCAACCCGCCACACGACGCCGCCAAAGGCAAAGACATTTAGAGATTGGATATCTTTTATTAGCTAAGATAAACATCATTATTTACAAAAACTTTCCAAAACTACGTAGTTTTGGAAGTACTTTTTAAAAGGAATGTTTACATAATGAAATATCCTCTCTACCTGCATCTCTTTATGATTATGGGGCAGTCGGTGGTAGAGCTCCAGTGACGGAGTTCGCGGGCGTAGGCACCACCGCATTACCTGATTTACTTGCCGCTAAGTGGTAGTGTTCAGCACTATCGTGTTCCGGTCAGGTGGTAATGTACGGCCCTGTAATTTCCGGCACAGAGGCATAACACCTTAGGCCTCAGGAGTGGTAACGCATTTGCATTTTGACCTTGGTCTTTGTGTGGGTGTCTATAGGCTGCAGTCATCACTTAACATCAATGTGAACTGCATGCTTGTTTGCCACTTCAATTACATAAAAAAAAAAAATAAAAAAAAAGTCACTAGATTTTTTGGTAAATAGGTATATAAAAGCTGGTAAGAATAATAAGTAGCTTTAGTATTATGTGTAGATAGATATGTTGGTTAGTACCAGTTAACAGTAGGGTAAAAGCCGGATAGTTGCCTCGGACGGATACATGCCCCGGTTTTTAATACACTATGTTAGGAGTATAAGATGTTTTGGCGCTTTACTACAATAAATGGAGACCCCCCGCAGGCCTCAGTGCCGCATAAGCCATCGAAATAGGCGTACGTGTTTTGTTCGTGTGAGTAAAAATCTTCCGCGGCGAAACCTTGACGGACGCTTTAATTATATTGGTAAGTAATTTCTATTAAATATCTTTAATACTGATAGTGGTTTCAGTCAACTTTTTGTTTTTTTGCATACATTAGAGTTCAAATTACATTGTGTGATGTTTTATAGTTAAATAATTTTTATTTATTTCACAAATAAAAAGGGCAAGTATCCGCATCAAAAAGGATAGTTGCCCTACTTACTTTCGCGGATAGTTGCCCCTATAGTGGCTAGTAGTATTGTTACAAGCAAAGACGGATTCTAATTTTTTTGTTGTTTTTTCGAATTTTCTGTGACTAACTTGTTGTAAATAAAACATATATCTATTTAACTGTTTTATACATTTATTCTAGATAAACAAAATGCCTCGCAAATATAAAAGAAAAGCAGGTGTCGTGCCACGCAGCATTAACTGGACAGAAGATAGTTTGGTACTTGCCTTGGAAGAATTGAGAGAAAAAAAAAAGTATCAATGAGATTTCCCGAATGTACGGAATATCTTCTCGAACTCTACGAAGACGCTACAAAAACAGTAACCAGCAACTGCTAACTTAATTAATATTTTAATTATTCTTAACAAAAGATCTCAGTAAATTATATAATAAAATATAAAGACTGTTAAATAATGAATAAAGATTACTTTAATTGATATAAATTTCTTTTTATTCTTATTAAATACACACCGAGGTTACTATCCCCGCGTGAGGCAAGTATCCCTCGAAGCATTTTCCGCGCTAGGCTACTATCCGCCATAGTAGGCAACTATCCCTTTTTTGAGAGGCCATGTAAAACAGTATTTATTTAAAAACGTTGCTAATTATGTATAAAAAAATAGGCTATTATAAAAGATAAAAGACCAAAGTTTTGAAATTCATACAAAGCCATTTTCAGCAAGTTTATATTTTTGAAAAATAAATCTTTTTCGTAAAGTGGGGCATTATCCGGCTTTTACCCTAGTTACTTGCAAAAATTGTTGGCATAATAGGTACCAACCTATTTTTTTTTAAGCTTCAACTATGTATTTGTACAATTTCGCTTCAAATATAGGTAATACTATACCTCCCAAAGTGAGCAATAATCAACTAGGTAGATCATTTTTATTACTTTCTAGCTGACCCGGAAAACTTCGTATTGCATCACAATGAAATAATGTGTCAAAGGTTTGATATAATAATATAGGGACTATTTGTATGGGGAAAAAAATGTGGTTTTTACCATTTCTCTTCAATTTCTTCATATTTTGTTACCTTTCAAACCTTCCCTGGACTTCCAAAAATCATTCAAAACCTAAATTAACCAAATCGGTAAAGCCGTTCTCGAGTTTTAGCGAGACTAACGAACAGCAATTGATTTTTATACATATACTGGATGACTTTTTTTACCGTCTTGAAAAAAATAGTGCGTGATAAGCAAATGAAATAAAAGCCTATGGCATAGTTATTTATATTATTTTTTTATATTTTCTAACTTCATCTGAAATTAAAATTTCACTAAACATTTCTATTCATTATTCTATTTTTAATTTTAGAACACTGAATTTCAACAAACAAACGCCGGCAACTTGACACGATCCTGTTTTTGCAAGTTTTGTAGGTAATAGAATAATGAATAGAAATGTTTTATGAAATTTTAATTTCAGATGAAGTTAGAAAATATAAAAAAATAATATAAGTAACTATGCCATAGGCTTTTATTTCATTTGCTTATCACGCACTATTTTTTTCAAGACGGTAAAAAAAGTCACCCAGTATAAATAGATTAAACAAAACATTTTTAAATAATTATACTGAAGATCGAACTAAAAAATTATCATATTATATGTATGTATGGATCTTCACGCCAAGTGTACGGGGTAGACAGAGTGTGAAAGGTCAGATATCCCGATCCTGACACACCTATCGTCCTTCTTCTACATTCATCATTATCTTCAAACATGCACGCCGATTCCTAAGACTCTTGACCCAAATATCATATTCGTACACACTTACCTATCATCGTAAACAATTACAAAACCAATATAGTAAGTTTAACCGGTGAAGATAACTTAAAAAAATTAACATAAACTACCTGTCAGTTGTTTATTAAAAAAAATGCATTTATATATACAAACATCGCACGCTCATTGAATACCAGATGTCAACGGACAACGGATTCAATGGAGCGGGCGTAGGCGACTGACTGTCGCGCGCACAATTCACATATCTGCATAAACCGGCCAAGTGCGAGTCGAACTCACATGCAGAGTTGCAGAGGTTTCCGCAGTTAATTATGATAATAACTTTTTACAAAATCTATGAAGAATTGAAATATCACTATTCATAACAACAAAAAACTAAACTTCCATCACACATTGACTAATAAATCGATCCATCAACACAAAAAAAAATGACATCATTTTAAAAACAAACAAGATACTATTCAATTCTGAACAAAATGTTGAAGACAGAAACCAAATAACTTAAATAGGAAAGCAATTAACGCAGAAATTTCCATCGAATCCATCTTCATATACATCATTACTACCATCCAAAGTTGACTCATTCTTACTATCGAATACAGATGTTAATGAGGTGAGTGCTGTCATAGATTCACTAAAAGGAGATGCAGCAGCTGGATGGGATGGTATATCCTCTGAGTTTCTAAAGACATATAAGTCTATACTATTACCCTCTATTGTTCATATTTGTAATCTTTGTATAAATTCTGGCACTTTTCCTAATATATTTAAAATTGCTCTGGTTCACCCTATACATAAGTCTGGCAATCTGAATCTTGTAGATAATTTTCGTCCTATTTCTATTCTTCCGGCGCTGTCAAAAATTATAGAGCGAGTTATACAAAGGAGATTTGTAACATATCTTGAAAAAAAGTCACTTTTGTCTGAACACCAATTTGGATTTCGTACGGGGAGATCTACATCACAAGCTGTTGATACTGTTGTGAATTACGTCGCGAAGGCCCTTGATGCTAACTTAAAATGCCTAATTATTTATCTTGACCTGGCCAAGGCCTTTGATACCGTATCAACGCGTCTCCTTCTTTCCAAATTGGAAAAAATTGGTATTAGGGGCACTCAATTGAAGTTGTTTCGTGATTACTTGTCCGACCGCATTCAAAGAGTAAAGATTGGTTCATATATTAGTTCTGATCAGTGCATAGATAATGGTGTACCACAAGGCAGTATTTTAGGACCTAGTCTATTTCTAGCCTATATAAACGATTTATGTAATATAGAGTTGGAAAATACAAAAGTTGTTTCTTTCGCTGACACAACTGCTTTAATTTTTACGGGTAACACTTGGAAAGAAACGTTCAAATTTGCTCAAATTGGTCTTGATAGGGTCAGAAGGTGGCTTTTCGATAATTTCCTAACCCTGAATGTCAATAAAACTCATTATATGATTTTCAGTATGAGAAATATTTTGCGACCTCATACTGATGAATTTAAACTATATGCTCACACATCTAACTCACCTCAGTGTGCAACTTCCAGCTGCAATTGCCCAAGTCTTGTAATGAGTAATACTGCTAAATACCTAGGTGTGACCATTGATACCAATTTGAACTTTGAATCTCATATCTTACTCTTAAGCACCCGTATCAGAAAACTTATCTATATTTTAAAGAAATTGAGACATTTTGCCGATTCCAAAATTCTCAAAATGACATGTATGGCCTTATACCAATCAATAACAACTTATTGTATTACATCTTGGGGACCTGCGGCTCAATCTCATCTAATCACAGTTGAACGAGCACAAAGAGCAGTTCTTAAAGTCTGTCTTTTCCAAACATATCGTTGTCCAACAATTGATTCATATAAATTGAGTAATGTTCTCACGGTTAGACAGCTATTTATTCTGAACTGTATATTAAAGCAACATAACTTATTTCCCTATACTCAACAAACACCACCTACTCGTAATAACAGGATCAACTTACCTCTACCATCAGTTAGAACTGCTTTTATTCAAAGATTCTTTTGTTATCTGGGACCCTTTCTATATAAGGCTGTTAATGCAAAACTTTCAATATATCCTCTTAATAAGTATACTTGCAAAAAAACTGTAAATTTGTGGCTGAAATCATTGACATATGATGAAACCGAAAAGTTGATGCATCCTTTAAGATAATCTAATTATATACTAATGTTGCATACCCATTTCACATTAAACTTACTTAGATCTACTTGTGTCTAGTGGTTCATTTGAGTAAGATCAATTGACAACCGATTCCAAGATTAATTATCGTAGGACTAGACACAGGTAACTCACACTCACACTGACACACTCACACACACACACACACACACACACACACACACACACACACACACACACACACACACACACACTAATACTTACCTAACAAACAAATTATATTCTCTTATTTTTATATTACTTGCATGCTATAACAAACTCTGTTTACATTGTATATAATGTTTTTAATGACAAGTTAATATAATAGCTATTAGGCACCACCTTAATTCTTGCTTCATGATGTCATTTGAATATGGGGAGACCTGGTGACCTGTTTTTCAGGTTCTTTTGACACCTAGTACAGGCGCCAGTTCTTCACAAACTTTTATTGTACCTCATAAACATTATAATTAACCCCTTATGTAAGCCTAATGTTTGTGGAGAAAAATAAAGTTTATTTTATTATTATTATTAACTTGATATTGTGCGCGAGTGTCCCATAGAGTCATTAGGGTTAACTGGGTTAAGTCAACAGCAGAGGTAAGCGGTGAAAAACAATGCATTAAAGAAACAAATTGCTCTATTTAAAAAAAAAACGGATTTACAAATATCCAGATTTTGCATTTCCTAAACCACGGTAAAGAAATAAATTGCTGACCTTGACAGGTGGCAAAATAATCTAGCTAAGTATTATTATAACCTTTTACAAAAACTATGAAGGAACTAGCTGCCCCGACTAACTTCGTATCGCCTTAGAAGTACCTACCTATACAAAAATTGAATTGCCGAAAATTCGAAAAAAAAATATTTGGTGTGAAACACCCATACCGTTTAGGGATATAAAAAATAGACTACAACAGATTCTGATACCCACCAAATATACAAAAAAAACATAATAAAGAATCAAAAATACTCTAAACAATCTAACAAGAAAAAAAAACATAACTAAAAAAAAATATATCATTCAATTCTTAACAAAATGTTATAGACATCGGACAGAAACCAAAATAACCTGATATTGTGCGCGAGTGTCCCATAGAGTCATTAGGGTTAAGTCAACAGCGGAGGTAAGCGGTGAAAAACGATGCTTTAAAGTAGCGGATTTCTCTGCATTTAAATTACATTAGTTATCGTCCGCGGACTACGAGTGCTTTTATAAAAAAAATAATTTAAATTAATACTTTTATGTGACGACCATGTTGGTCAAGTTGTTCGTTATGAATGACACTGTTTGCGGGCTTAATTCCCGCACGGTGATAAACAATATTTGTATGACCTATATTCATTTTCGGTATAGTACTTATTGTTGTAAAAAGGGTAAAACCTAATGTACAGATCAGTTTTACTCTGTGTTGTGGGTGTTGTTATACCTAAGTATGCACACAACAATACCTACTACGCGTTAATTATATACCTACTTTTATATTAAGTTATCTTTATAGTCTTCAAAATGTATTCTACAAATAACTATAATAATGTTATTACCTACTTATAGAATTTTCTGACTCTAAATAATTCGGTAGCTCCCATAGCTTTTATAGGCTACGCATTTGAATAAAAAAATCGCTTTTTTATAGTATAGAAGTATAATAGACTATTAATCTACACGGATTGTATACTCGTTAGCTTAGGCAATAAAAAAACATCATGCGATGACATATACGATGACAACCGAGTTGGCTACCACCGTATTATCATCAAAAAATGTTAATTAATAGCGGAACAATTTAAAGGTTTCCCATAAAAATTTAGTAGGTACTCTCAAATATAAATCAAATATAAATTTATTACCTATCTATTCTTTAATAAAAATATTATGTTCAACGGAATCAAATATGTATGAGTTGCAGGTGTTAGTGTCAACACAGAATTCATTGATAGCCTCAAAAACAGTGTATTGGGGGCCTACCACCAACGCTTGCGTCAATAAAAAAAAAACTCACTTTCATTCAATCCTAACATGTCATGTCACAAAACATTTTGCAGCGTCTATAATGTCTTGCTTTGTTTTGCATTCAGTTTTGTTTTACAAATGTTTTGTGATGACATGTTATGACAGCAATTAGGTAATATTTTTATGTTAATCCAACAATAGCTAATTTTGTTTTCTTTCACTAGACATAAATTCAGCAGTATCGTCGACGTAATAGTCGTATGTGGCATAAATCACATGCATACACAGAGATTAAATATTGTAATTCCGTTATTTTAAGATAAGCTTTTTCATATATATGATATACACAGAAACTACATGTGACTCTCTGTGAATGCGCTGTCAGGCATCGACCACGAAACCTCAGAAACTATGAGGCTGATCCGATATACATATACTGCGGCCTCTGCAAGATGAGACGTCAGTATGTATAATATACAGTATCCATCAAGAAATAATGCACATCGACCTCAGGAAGAGATGTCGGCTTATTTCGGATCTGTAGAGCGTTATCTCTTTAACACCTTACCTATTTGACGTTTGTCGACCATTTTGATCAAGTTTTGACCAATACCGGACTACGGATGCTTACGTAGGCAGTGTGCAACAGAGATAACGCTCTATGAAGCCGAAACTAGCCGATTCTCACTTTCATTGGCTCGAAGTGCATTTTTCCTGATGGGCACTGTACTGCGAAACCGTTCCGTTATAGTTGACTGTACTGGTTACTGCTTAAAATGGATACGCTGTTCAGTACTGCATGGGTGTACGATTATACATTTCTTCAGTTACTTTCTTTTCACCCAAAATTGTTGGTATATTAAATTTGCCTTTTTTATATTGATGGAAGCTTTAAGTGACAATCAATAAATACCTAAAGCAATAGTGACATGTCGATCACGACGTGATCAAACCACTGAGAGCACCTTACCTCGGGACCTTGTGCTCACAGTATGAAAATGGCGACAATTATGACGTCATATACTTCTGGTATACTGTCAGTCTATATCGGAACTAAATTTTCCCCACTACAGCACTGTGGCAGTAGCCGCTGTCTATATCGGAACAGCCTCTAAAGCCTCCGAAGCAATGTAAAGTTCCATGTTTCTTATTAATGACTTAGTAGGCCTCCTAGCCAAGTAACATCAATATAGCAGAATAGTGAATACTTGTAACATGTAATTATTATGAAAACGTTTCTCTACAAATCATAATTTAACATGACAGGAAAGCAGGTATTTAAAATCAATGGACAACGTTGTTTTTTTTTTATAAAAAATGTACACTTTCTATACGGAATATTAAAAGAAGAAATTTCTGTAAAAGATACATTAAAAAATCATTGAACCAATATAGAATATCGTTATCTAGGACTAGTTATGTTATCAGGGGATAAAACATGCCATACCTATTATATAAGATGTTTGCTGGTTGCAAATAGATTTATTGAATGTCACCAGTGTCGATTAGAAATTATACCTACTTACGTGAGTAAAGTACTACTAAAATACCTACTCGACTTCTTGAAACAGTTTAAAGTTTAAAAGCCGATGACTAAATTGATAAATTAATTGTATGTACTTGAAAGAAGACTTCTCTTATGAATCACAATTCGAGACAACATGCTAATTTTATCTCGATCGTTAAGAATATTTAAACAGTCTTATTACATTACACAGTTTTGTGTGAAATCTACCCCTCTAAAGAAAAAATGATTCTCACGAATAAAAGGTAGCCAAATCGATTTTTCGCAACCGTAAATCATTCAAATTTCATTAAAATCATTACAGCCGTTTTTGAGAATGTTAGTGTAAGCATTTAGATGTATTATTTATTATACACAAACAGTCCATTTAATCTATAATCTAATTGGTTTTAGGATAGAAAAAGTTTTAGAATTATTCATACTCACTTCATTTTAGATGGCAGAATGTTAGAGCAGAACATAGAGCAACACGGGCCACCAGCCGCGGTGGACTGGAGGGGAGTAGCCATAGCGTTTATTACCGATGCAAAACAGTCTGACATTTTTTGCGAGGGGAAATGCGCGCGACACACACGCACACTACAATAATCATCTATTACTACGAAACTTACACCTTGAATTTAACAAAATACAGAAACATTTCACGCACACATTTAAACATCTAGGCGACAGGTATTGGCCCATTTGGGCTTGTACTGTGACAGAGGGAAAAACCTGCATATGGCTACTCCCCTCCGGTGTTGCTCTATGGAGCAGAATGCCATAACAGTCAAACTTTCTTTGTAGTTTTCGAACAAGTTATAGATTTTTCAAATTCGTATAAAACTACAAAAATTATTGCAATGCAACATAAACATGAACAAGCGTAAATAACTCTACATTTTAACGTATTAGTATACAGTTACGTAACCTCTAATCAAGCGTACTTACTACATACCTACTACAAATACATTTTTAACGAATTCATTAGACTCTGTGGTCAAAAATCAAATTCAATTAATAAATTTCCAAGTCAATGAATATTAAAGCGTACATTTCTCCTACGCAGCGACATCGATATGCATACCGCATCTAAATTCAATATAGACTTCTATGTTTATCATTAATTTTACAAACGTCTCGTCGTAAAACAAAAAAAAAAAACAATATTCGTGTTCTGTTTTACGGTTTTATTATTTTATGTTCCTGTCAGAAAATTAATAAGCTTATTAAAATAACAATCAACAAGTATATTGTGACATTTATTATCTCACCATTAAATTGTTAATAAGTTTTAAATAAATAAATAATGCAAATGTAGATGGCACCAGGAGCCAAGGAATATAGAGAGTGATGAGTAAGTAAAGATTTGCACAGATGTGGAACAAAAAGAGAAAGAAGACATGGCTGAAGATACCAATATTACATAATAAATAAAAGGAATCGGTTAGCAGCATTTGGTTCAGTTTGTGAGAAAAAAAGATACGCTTACACTCACAGCCCCAGTAGGTATAAAACTGTGCCGTGGGTGCCGTTGTACACACACAACACATACACAAATACCCAGACCCAAAACAAATATCGGTAGGCCATACAAATATTTCTCCCGGTGCGAGGATCGAACCCGCGACCCTTCGAATCAAACGGTCTTCTCACACCGCTGGACTAACCGGGTCGTCAAGGTGTACCTACATACATTCTTGTTTTATTTTCACTTTCTGATAAACGCATATTCTTGACAACTGCAAGACATTGTAGTACTGACGTCAGAAAACTGATAATTTTATTTTATCTATCGGCGTATACATACAACAATACATTACATTTTTGTTCCATTATTAACAAACGAATACCTATGTAACTACTTGATAGAAACCCTACTAAGGTAATTGTTATGCGGTAGTAAGCATACTGAGTTGGTATTAGCGACAGTAACACATTGTGTGTTACTGTTATCTAACATCTAAGTCCATAAAATAATTTCTAGAAACTATTTTATGGACTTAAGACCCGGTACCTATTACGGACCTAGATACAATCCATTGTAACCCCTTGGAATACGTAGTAACGCATCTGCACTAAATCCTGAAGTTTTTTGTAAATGTCTATACTCAGTAAGTAATGTTCAGTCACCATCATAACAGAATATACAAAAATGTAGAGTGCATGTTTGTTTGATAACAATCGAACAACATGAACTATCTACATTTGGAGCGTGAGTAAAAAACAAGTTGACGACCCGCAGGCGTATTCTGTAACTCGGTGGCCATCAATTAAGCCACTTTGCAGTACATTACTGTTTTCTTAAAATTATCGTACCTAATTATCACATTACATGAATACAGCAATGTACTGCAAAATGGCAATTGAAATTATGTGAGCTGTGCTGCGTAATACGCCTCCAGGTTTATCTATACTTAGAGGTTTGGTTACTAAGTACATCGTGAACCTACCGAGTGAGCGTAAATTTGATATCCACAAAGTTCATAACCCTTACAGCTGGATGTTCATGAGGGTTGGACTTGCAATTGAGTATTTTACTTTCATTCAGGTATGTACGTTGAAAAAAGATAGATCCTGACTACTGACTTAGAAAGGTCTGTGCGTATCACTGCTCAGCCTAAACACTTGGACCAAGAAGGATGAATATTTTCGCTGTTGTTCTTACAATGTAGAAGAGGTTATCTTTCTCTTATCAAAGGTAAATCCTTAACAAAAGATAAGGATTTTTCAAAATTCATCCCCTGAGGTACAAGTTTACTTGTGTGGAAAAAAAAAATAGTTGCACCGATCGTCTTGAAAATTTGCACACTTTAACTCTATTAAATTTCTTCATTTTTCAACTCTTAAAGATTTCCTCGTGTTCTTACCTTTTGAGAAAGGTGGACTTATAACAAATTCCACGATGACGTAGTCGCGGGCAAAAGCTATATATATAGTTTACCTAGTGCACACTATAGGTACCTACCTACGTAATAGTGTAAAACTTCGTGCTGAGCTATAGGTGGATAATAAAAAATGGCTTCGACTACTAATTACCTTCAACGTTAATTGACCACTTCTCGATTAAGTTACAAGTGTATTTTAGAGTTAATTGAATTCTTATTCATTACACATACTTGAAAAGGAAGTTTCAAATGTAATTAGTTTACAGCGTACATAAATCATAACATTGTAATAATATACACCGGCGTTTAAATTTTTAATACCCTCATTTTTTATTGGCTCGAGTCATCTCGGGTTAAAAATCTTGAAACTTAACATTAAAATAACTTAGAAGCGCGTATAACGTTCATCATAATATCAGTGGCAATAAAATATCTCCAAATAAAATAGTCGCTCGTAAAGAGAGTGACACGGACAGTCGGGTGGACAACTGGTAAATCTTCATGTGAACACCTTTTACACTACACGATTTCTCAGGCCCGGTCTTCAGTAACAGAGAAAATTAAAGTACAATAGGATAACCGAATTGTTCTGATTTCTAAAGCTCTGCATTACAGTAATACCTATAAGTTTTACGCACCGAATTTATATTTACGTTCGCACTTAGACTTAGTGAATAACCCTTGGAATGATTAGATTTTGGGATAACATCCTTACTAGGGAGGCAGGACATTTGAAAAGCATAGCACGATAAATCGTGTAATGTAATATGCCTTGTAGAGAGGAGCACGGCACGCGGCGCTGCGTCACCGGGGAGCCACGATAAACGTCACCTCGGAATGAAAAAGGACGAACGGATTATTAAAAAACGACCTCCAATTGAAATGAAGTGAGACGGGAGAAAGAAAAACAAATACGGCCACAAATTGAAGTGAGAAATGCGTTGTCGCTTCGAGCGCCCCCCGCGTGGCCGGTCCACTCGCCTTGTGGGCTCTCGGAGGCATTTTAAAGGTATCATTACATCGTTTGATTAATATACGGCGTCATATCATCGGCATCGCGTCACGACGACACTCTAAGCCCATAACTCTGCTAAATGAGCTCACCTCCACGCGGGCGGAACCGATGCGTATTTGCATACAATGTCTCGTGGAACTACCAGTACCTCACTTTTTCCTCTGGACCACATTCCGACGCATAGTTTTACGTCGCTTGCACCTAAACTTGAGGCGAGAATGTGTTTCGAGATACGTGAAGGATAAATAATGACCGGCGAGCAATAAATAATGCATGCAAAACAATGTGCAATCAGGCAGTCCAACTTTCAATACAACTAATTTAAACTCAACGTGCAATCATTCATAAAAATACACGAGTTTCGAAGCGGACATGTTTGCTTAGAAACTGGCTTTATTGGTAATAATTATCACGGAGGAGTGATTTGTGGATCGGGCCTTTGTTGGTGAGAAACGAGACAAAGTTTCCTTCCAGGTGTGTCCATAAAAAGCGTGGTTTAGTGGGCGCGCAGCGGCGACGGAGGTGACAACAGACTGGTTCGTAAACATTGGGTTGCTGTTCAAAACAAACAGACGCGGTGTAAATCACGTGCCAACAATATTACCGCGCCAACTAGGTATATTACCGCTGCCACAGATGAGCTTCTATTGTATAAGAGGAGCCTGAACCGGATATTGACACCTTTATTTAAATTGTAGTTTAGGTTAGCTTCAATTAATTACGATTTTTTTAGTAAGATTCAATTCTCTTCTTTAACAAATTGAAATAATACACAATAAATATTTCAGAACAGGTACAGGTAGTATATTAGAAATGGAATTCGTCGTATATTTATTTAACAGTGAGAATAAGTAAATGATATGTACCGACACTATATTAAATGAAGAAGCCCAAGTTTGTGCATAATCGAATCATGATTGTAATATTGTAATATGATTGTAATATAACACGTTAGGAAATGGGTAATAAATATTTTTGAATGTTATTGGCTTTTGTTTCCGTTATTTTATGTTATTCAAACATCGTCATGTTGTATCCTTCTCTAAATCACGTCAGCACATATTGAAGAAAATATTATAACTCCGTTTAATATAAATATGATATTTTATTACTAGTCTTTAAAAATGTGACATCACATAGACCTACAGACACGATCATTCACTAAATAGGTAATTCACAACATTTTTTTCTATTTAAAAATCAATTACAACCAACAAACAAAATAATGTTAATTTCAAAGGTGGTAATAGACAAAATGTTCTGCCACATTTGGACTCGAAAAAAAACACACATTATTGTATATTGTAGGAAGGTTTTATAAAATAAATGATATTATAGATTATAAAATACCACCAATAGTACCTATTTTACCCACTACTTAAAAAATAGTTTAATTCAATACGTCAATCCAATAAACAAATCAATACACAAATGTAGCGTAAAATAATAACAAAGAACGTTAGAACCACATTATTTTATCCAATTTTCAACTTTTTAAACCTGCAACGGTAGTAAAATCTGTACCTTTTACATCCCTATTGACATTTTTATGCCCTGTCGGCTGAGTAGGTGCAATAAATGATAAAACTAGATATAAGTTTAGTCCTTGAAGCCAACTACATTTCTTAATGCTTGTAAATTGACGGTGTCCTCAGTGTTGTTACCCTACCCCGTCATTATGCGCCATCTGGTGTTTCAAGTATTTTCTTGCTATACTTACTACAAATTACAAACTATGCTGTGAACTCGTCTTAAACATAGGGTATTAGTTATATGCCCACACACAAGAACACAGAGTAACAAAAGATTTGCACAAAATAATAGAGTAATACTTTAACCAAGAACGATTATTCCTCCAAAATAAAAATATCAAGAACAATGTACAAAACAAATACAATTATTGAACAAAACGCAGAGATACTTACCATAAAATCAATGTACAAAATATTTAATTAACAAAGTTGAAATGTTTATCGCGAAGAGGCATTCTACTTGCATAACCAACGACTATTTATAGGTAAAAGTGTTATAATGTCAAATATGTAATGATGTGACATTATATCATATTTATTACATTTTTACGGTTCTGTAGTAAAAGGAACGCTTATATAGTTTCGCTATGTCTGTCTGTCTGTCCGTCCGCGGTTTAGCGCAAAAACTGTTGGTATTAGAGACTTGAAATTTGGCACACGTATACACCTTAATCACGCCGACAAAGTGGTAGAATAAAAATATGAAAAATAAAATTACTTAGGGTACCTGCCCTACAAGTAAAGCGCGGATATTTTTTTTTTGTTTCGTTTTCTATATAGTGAGGGGTACTGATGGACAGATCTTTTAAAAATGTTAGGGGTGTGCAAATATCATTTTTCGATTTAGTTAACGGTTGGTGACTTATTAAGCTTTAAAGAGCTAAATTTTTGAACAACTCCATAGAAAATATTTATATAATTTTTTAATTACATTAATCAGACCTAAAAACTACGGAACCCTACACTGCGCGTGGCCCGACACGCACTTGACCGGTTTTTTGATTAAAGAATCTACTGAAAAAACAAGCACTCGTTGATAATAAGATAGAATCCGTCCTCCCTGCGGCAGTAAAAACAACTTTAGATAAAACCAAAAATTTAGAACTACTTATATAAGTATGAAGTACAACCAGGGAACTCTCCGCTTATCCAAAATCAATCATATATAGCATTTATAACCACCGCATAACGTGCCTGTTTGGTCAAGTGGTCAGTTTCCCTATAGAACAGTCATGGAACGCCGCTGATTCGAAATCAATCAAATATAGCATTTATTACGACCGTATAAAGTACCCATATGTTCAAACGGCCAGTTCCACGATAGCACTTTATTATTTGCAAAGATTAGTTAATATATAGAGAAGATACCGGGAACAAACAGCTAATGCCATTTTAAATTTGATTTTACTTATATAATTGATTTGATAGATACCTATTTATGTGGGACTTTTTACGTCATCTGTCATGTTAACTAAGTTGTTGCAAGTTAAAGTGTTGGTAAATTTCGTTTAGGAAATTGGAACCGTGCTACCAAGGGTGGTGTCCCCTCTAGTACATAAGTACATATATAGGTCAATGATTCTGAGACTAGCTGTGCCCGCGACTTCGTCTGCGTGAGAATTTATGATTGTTCAGTATGTACCCAGACGAAGTCGTGGGCGCAGCTAGTATAAAAGTAGCCTAAGTTACTCCTTTTTACATAATCTGCCAGTGAAAGTCCCGTCAAAATCTGTCCAATCGTTCCCGAGATTAGCGGGAACAAACAGACAGACAAAAATTGTAAAAAAATGTTTTGGTATATCTACCGTGTATACATATATATGCATTTAGTAAAAGGCGGTTATTTTTATATAACAAACAGACACTCTAATAAAAGATCTTGTAGGCGCAGCGCATCCTTACTTTGTTCTTGTTATTAAAATGGAAATGTGTGACTCTACAATTACTACCACAGTATAAAAAACAGTGCGTTCACGTTAAAGCGTATTAGTTTTTTACAAATGTCTATCAATTGCAAAAACCTCTTACCATGAATACCGATTGCATGTTTGGTTTTTTACTTCTATCTCATAAAAAAAAACCGGCTATGTGCCTGTCGGACACGCGCACAAAGGGTTCCGTACCATTTTATCTATAAATAACGGCAATTGCCTTAGTTGGGTATGGGAGGGGGGAGTCCATCTTAAGTATTAATTATATAATATATATTTTATTCTGTTTGTATTTTATTTTGTAGCATTTGTTCTTAAAGCGGCAACAGAAATTTCAAATCTCTTGCTATCACGGTTATAGAAATACACAGGCGGACGGATGGACAAGTAAGAGAGTCCGGTTTTTACCCTTTGGGTACGGAACTCTAAAAAACTGAAGTTTTGTAGCACGACCGGTATAAACATGATTAGCAATGATCACATATAAATGGTCAATTCTGAGTTATAAAACCAATGAATATAACGAACTTGATATTGGGAATACCACAAATTTATTAATTTTGTAGGAAAGTATCTATAAAGTTTACTTGGATCTTGATACCTATGTTAGTATTTTAATAATTACTGTTATTTTCGACGTTTTGCGGTAAATCATCCAATGTTAGCTGGAAATTATGTGTATAGGTACCTACTTTTGTTTTCAGAGACACAACTATAGAACTCCAATAAATCACAAATATACCTATGTATATCAATAGATTTATCACACAGTATTTTAAATTGAATATCAGGTAGTGTTGTTGTTAAAAGAGTTGTGTAAAGTCTTGTCCGATTTATAACAAGAAGCGATGGACCCCCTATTTGAACGCACCGGTTACTTTCCGTTGCTTACCCCGGCTCTTGCTATTGGCCTTATTATGACATAAAAATAATTCATGGGATTCTGCTCACACACAGTACATAAAAAAGCAAACAGCTGTTGGTAGAGTTGAATAATAAACACAAATTAATATCAAACGTTATGATTAATATTTTAGTTTGGGTCACTTTAATATAAACTATGATTTGTTTTGCAGTCATATACCTATTAACGACATTGAATACCTACTTTTTTTAACCGCAATTATGAAATGTAGGATAGCCTAGTTTAGTTTTAGTGTAAGGTGCTTCGCCAAAACAAAAAAGAAAAAGTGACACAGGAATGTCAACAAAAGAAAATTTACGGTTCCGTATCAGCGTCGCAAGTTCAATTCTTTTTTTTAATACTAACATGCATATGTATCTACGAACGTACAGACGCAATGTTATATACCATCAAAACAGATTCCGGTAATCCGCAAACATTGCACTACACTAATAAGGCACCAACGTGACCAACCAGACAGACCAGACATTTCTTATATATATATATATATAAGTATTTAGAAGAAATGTCTGGTTGGTCACGTTGGTGCCTTATTAGTGTAGTGCAATGTTTTCGGACAACACCTCTGTATATATATATATATATATATATATATATATATATATATATATACAGAGGTGTTGGAACACTGTTCGCAATCATAATACATTTATTTTTAGGTAATAACTATATACATTAGTATAACAGTAACACTATTTATCACGTAAAGTTGGCGATGTGATACGCGGTAGGACGGCAGACAGTTATCACACTGTTTTTTACCTTGTCAAAAAATGCTGAACGCCCCGAAAGTACTAATATGAACTTCTAAGTCTAATTTTATACGAATTATGGTTAGAGTTCACTATGTTAGTTGCACATTGGGAATGTAATGGGAAAGTATTGCAAATATCACCTGTTTCCAAAGTCATGATATTCACTGATTGATATCTTACTAAACTCTCTCTTACTAAAACAACTAATTATCTCAAAAATATCACTTATACGAGTATTTATAAAAGTAGTAGGAATATAGAACAATGGGGCTTTCTCGTTGACTTTTCGTTTGGCTGCTCTACAGATGTAATGACGGATTGTGCTCATTTTGTTCTAATTGAAAGCAGTAAAACTTCGAGATGTTGACGAACAATGATAAGTTTGTTCACTATTTTATTTTACACAGCGTAATTTTCGTTCTTAATGACTTAGGGGAAGTGCTCACAATATTGCGAGTTATGTTTTTAGAGATACAATTGTCTCTAAATGAACTCTGATTGGGTCATCCTTTCCCAACTCCACGTTAAGACCACATGCACTTAGCCTCCAATGTATACCTACTGACGTATTTCGGCCTTGATATGAGAAGAGGAAATATTGATCTATAAAAATGGGTTATTATTGACACTATCTAAGAAAAAAGAGTGCAAGGCCGGACACTATCACGATGGTCTGACCAATTTAAGAAACTTTTAATCAAACTTCAACAGACTGTGATAGCAACTGTGACCACGTATTAGATCACGTAGTAGTACCCTCAGTAACGAGGGACTGATGAGAGTGAAAAGAGTATTCTAATAGTTTCCTGATGTTTGAAATCTGTATTACGATCAGACTTTTTTCGTAGACATCTGTAGATTATATCAAATAGTGATTCCCAGAAGAATTATCACCGTACATGTACTAATTACTGATTATCATTTACGTGATAACAAATACTAAGTACCAACTAATGATTATATAATGAAGGGTTGTATGTCTAAAGGGTCTAAGTGCCAATTTCATGTTTTAGAGATATAACAAATAAAGGTTTATAAAATACACAAATTAATGAAATAATTATTTATTTTTACTTAAATCAATTTAACACATACCTTTTATTTATATTATATGGAAAATATTAAAATAAGATTGGCAATCAAGAAATAAATACGAAATAAACATTCAGTATTTTAGAATGTCCTAAGTGTCAAAAGAAATAATATTCAAAATGGGCTAAGTGCCTTTATAAAAGATATTAAAAAGTTCTCAGGCTTAGGATTGACTAATCAAATGTTCGTCATAAGCTTTATTTTCGGGGGGTATGTATGGTAGCATTTGCTTTAAATTCTTTAATTTTTCTTTAGAAATATTATTTCGAGCTTCTAGCACTGGCAAAACGTAGTTTTTCAGTTGATTTGGTGACTTGCCTTTTTTAAAAATGTTGATACTGTCCCACGGTATTGAATCGCTGTGCGATTCTATTAAATCAACCTAAGGAAACTTTTCTTTATCGATGCGGATCCAAGAAATAGTTGAGATTTTTAACAGCAGTATTTAAAGGTGGCGGATGCCTGATTAAAGTCTTTAAAATCCATTTGCTCTAAATTAATTACGGAAAATGGATTCTTGTGACACGAGTCTTGAATGATTTTTGCGACATCCTTTGGTTCGAAACATTTAACGACTTTCTACCTTTATTCAATTTGAGCGAAATCTCGATCGCAGGACATGAAAGAATGACCACTGACCAAGTATTTATGATCAATAGTATCATAAATACCGTTAGCTACCAAATAGATCAAGGCAAAAAGAACCATTCGGTTTTTGTTCTGTCCAATACAGTTATCACTCCAAATAACTGCGTGCTTTTTAAAAGTTTTAGTTGACATCATGTTTAGTACCTTGAAAATAGAAGAGCCTACTTCATTACCACCTCTGCCTGCATACGACTCGTTCCAAAGGCACATGTATGCTTGCTGATTACCAGCAATATGAACACATAGGTTGTAGCATGTTAGTTGCCTACTGTACTACCACACGCACACAATCACAGTCCCTTTCGAGCGAAAGTACGTTGGCACTTTATGGTGAGATTCACAGACTGCACTTCGACTTTACTTTGAGCAAAGTATGCTTAGATCTGTCAGAAATGTATGGGTTTTGACAGTTCGAAGTGTACTTTGCTCGAAAGTAAAGTTGTAGTGCGGTCTGTGAATCTTGCCCTTAGACCGCGCCACAACTTTATCGGTGTGTGAGTAAAAAATTCAAAGACACTGGCCCATAGATCCATTTGAATATTATTAGGCTTGGCACATAGATTGTATTTTTGTAATAATATTGTTTTTCTTTTTTTGGCACAATTTATATATTTAATGTGCTATTTCCGTCTACGCTTGAGTCACATAAAATTCAGAGTTCTCATAAAATATGTGTACCAAAAATTTTACTCAATCGGCTCAGTATCTAGTTTTGAACCAAATTGGCTGTAATAAACAGACACACTAATCATCCTTTACGGTTCTGTTTCTTCCTTTTGAACTAATGAAACATAAAAATCTCTACTTGGTCCAACTCGAATAAATATCTTAGGCAACCCAAGTAAAAAGCACGCCTAAGTTGTTTAACAGCTAGTCAAAAACTCGTTAACTTATGGAGGCAATTTTATTTCAAATCATATGTACCAGCTACAATATTAGTTTATCTACAATTTCCCAATGACAGCAAAATCATCGTGTTTTGCCATAATTTATTAACACGGATAATAGCTGTTGTGTGTAACTAGCTTATCCATCATTGCTTCGCGTCGTTCTAGACAAAATAATCGCGCTCACCTATATTTTTTATTTGTGCTATTGTTATCGGTGTTACTTACGTAGGTTTGTAGTTTTAGAACATTCGACCTAACGCCACGTAATGTGTTCATTGTCTTGTATTCTTTTGTCACCAATTTTGTTAATTGATTAGTAATAAATTATTTAAATATTTTAACAGCAGGTTTAATTTTAATAATAAGCGTGGTTATGATTTGCAAAACTTAGGTTTATGTGCTACACCTTTAAATTTGGTCAAAAATAAAAGCATTATGTTTCTTTTTTTGGAAAACCTTCAAGTAAGAATTATATAATTATTAAGTTAATGAACTCATTGGTTAAAAAAAATACAAAGACGTGTACCTCTACATGTTTCTATTGCTACATAGTTTGCAAAAGGTGGAAAAGTCGTATTATAATATTTATAATTTATGAGTCCACTTGTATAATCACAGGTGAGTGAGAAGGGGAGTTGGCTGATGACTGGTGGTGAAGTAGCCGGGGTAATTGGTATAGAGAGCGGCGCAGGCGCAGCAGGAGACCAAATAACTTATTAATTTATATTACACTTTTACGTTTATTCACTACCAACTTAAATCACCTGTCTACATTTGTTTTTATAATCACCTTATCTTACTACATGCTAACGACGTGAAAATATCAACAGTAATTAAAAACGCAAACGTTCAGTGGGAATTGATGTGAGCCGTTGTTCGTAATTATGATGGCCACGATGCATTAAGGGTTATATATTTTATTGGTTTGTTTCATAATTATGCGCGGTGATGGTGAATTTTATATGTGCGTATTAACCTGTGAAAGTGCTTCGACTTTCATGTCGCAAACCAATACCTATTATTGAAGGTACACGTAGCAACAATTTGTACAAATTAGCTTATTCATTTGTAAAAAAATAACATTAACTTGAGTAATATTACGTTTTTGTAGCACAAAGGAAATAGAATATATCTTCACCAAACAGAATTTAACAATAAATAGTAAATTTTATTTATAATCCCTCGATATGTAAGTACCTATATGTATAACTCTTGAAACTATTGAGGATCAACAAAGTAAACGCTTTTAATTTTCATAAATGAGTTCTCTATCTATCACAAAACTTATGCAAATCTAAAATTGACAAGGTATTATAAATAATAGGTACCCTCGTTAACAAACGTTACCAACTAGCAACGGAAAAATTATGTCTGTAATTTGTCTAATGCCATTTTATAGAATTGACACAGACTAATGACGAACTAATTCGCGCCTAAGCAATGTTTATTAATAAGGTAAAGCAATAGTTTATAACGTAAAATGGCCTCGTTATTAAGTGATGGTAAGCCGTTATTACTTAAGACCCCGAGTTTGGTCTATAATATTAAGATCATTCCAATAGGAACATTCTGAAAAGACCATCAGAGGTTAAAAGTTTAATGAATGTCAATAAGCCCATCTCCTACCACTGTATACCTCCAGATAATAACTCAATACAGGCGTAAAAATACGTGTATGTAACCAAAAACTTTAATACCACTAGATATTCCAAAAGTGTAGGTACCTTACATTGTTATTTGGGATTAAATCTTATTATTTCTGTTATTTTTAACTTTTTGGAATTAGGGTACTGAAGTCGGTATTTCACACATGTAGGTACACGTCTCTTGAAAATATCCGTAGCAACACTGGTGCAGCGCTGCATATCTCTTTAAGACAATTAATTGCTATACATACATGTTCGGAGAAGGATGTTGCATAAAACAAACACGCCGATGGCAATTCTAACAACGTAATGCCTCGTGAAATAAAGGGGATAAACGGCTGTGATTAAGTTAGCGACCGCGCGGTTACGTGGTTTGGCCGGTGGTCATATTAATATATATCCACAATACCATACCAGTGATCGTTTATATTTAACTATAAATCGATATTGCTACACAAGTTTACTAAACTGTATCAATTTTTCCGAAGAGGTAGGCAGAAGGTATTATTGAAATAAAACTATTTTTACGGATTTATCTCGCGTATATTAAACTAAAATGATAGAAGGTATTATTGCATAACTACAAAATATAAGTTTGCATGCAATACCCATTGAAGCGCGCATGGCTCCGCGGCTGGCTTTTAACCAAAACATTAAAAAATAATTGTGGGATCTCCCCATAGTTGGATCTGAAATCAAAAACTGTCTACGAAATTAAGTTTCAGCGAGTGAAATAGGAATTATATAAAAAAAAAAATTGCAAATATAGTCAAATTTTAACTACGGAATCTTTAATAGGTACGCACTCGCACTTGGCGGCTTTTTATCCATTCATGTCATAATTTTATTATAATGCAGGAGATTTAATTGTGTGCTATAGAAAAACGACGTCTAAATATATATTTATATTAGACATAATAATAAAATCGATCAACATGCCAGCAAAGTTTAATCGATGTATATTATAAATAAAGGTAATTGAGAGCAAAATATTTCACTGTCAATTCGTTCTATTGTTGTTGTGAATAAAATATTGAGACCCGCCTCGGTATTACAAGATGTAGTATCCGGAAGATATTACTAAATTATGATATTGGCTAAGTACCTAGTTTAAAAGGTATGAAAAAACAAAGAGACTTCAATTAATGTAATGAAAATAATTATTGATAAGAAATTTCTTACCGCCATGTTGATGTTTATTTCAGAATGAAAATTAATATTTGAACTTATCAATACTTTTAAAGATCATCAACGTTTCAAAACTTTTGAATAAATAATCTGACATAGTTTTTTTATGTTAGTAGGGCTACGACACACCAACTGAGACTGGCAATTATTAATTTTATGGCGAAATAAGCACACGAATATTCGTTATCGCGTTATCGCGCTATAATTTAACCTACGACACATTGCAAAAAATCGCAATGTCGCGACAATGAAAAACTGCGCGATAATTTACCTATTTGCGCGTTTTAGATATAACATGACAGGAAATATTTAGATAACAATTTACTGCATGTCTATTATTTGAATGAAAAATATTTATTTTTCGCAATAACACATATGCAAGTCAACTTTAGAAATTAAAGAAAAAAACGGAAATAATAATTTGACTTCGAAATTCGACTTGAATAAATGCGCGTGATAAGATACATTTGCGGATGAGTTATCACCTAAGTCTTCGAAGGGCACGTAAAGCCGTCGGTCCCGGTTGCTATCGATAGATAGAGCAGTCGTTAAACCTTGTCGGAGGCCTTATGGGGACGGTTCGAAAACATTCGACATCGGGTTGGCCACTAACCCACCCACCTCCACCAATTCGCATTGGAGCAGCGTGGTGGAGTAATCTCCAGGCTTCCCCCCAAAAAAAGGGGGAGAGACTCGTGCCCAGCAGTGGGACGTATAATGGGTTGCCATTATTAAGTGTAACCAGAAATAGGTTGGATTTGTCTTCCTGGTCAACTACTGGTGTCTACATTTTGAAACCTTCCTTTACGTATATTTAGTTCAATTGTTGTAAAAAAAAATTGCAACATCAGGCAAATTTTTAAAATCCTGAAAATACTCCTTGACCATTTGATTATACTTCAGTAAAAACAATACTCATTATTTTAATAAACGGATAAATAGCTGTTCATAAATCATCACGAACGTTCGTCATTAGCATCGGACCACTACGGAACCGGCAATTTCCATATTTTCATTAATTTAATGTGCTGCATTTAAACTCTATTCTGGGTTCCGTGTTAGTTCTTTACATTCAAAATTACTAAGAGTTTATAGATTAGAGATCGTTTCCTTTATTCTTCTCCTTAATAATTGTTTACTGTAAACTAATTGGTGGTTAAATATCAGATCACTTACGGTAAGTGAATAAATACCACTAAGCTGGTACTATCAAGGAAAAGTCCAGTAGTACACACGAATGAAATAAGTAAAACTTAATATAGTTGTAATAAAAGCTACATTTGATTGAATTTGGAAAACAGGAGGCTTCGTTGACTGTACATAATACTTAGGTAAATCTCACTGCAGATACACAGCAAGTTCAAAGGCCTAAAATTTTCCCCATTACTATCCTACACGGTAGCGCTGCATACATAGGTACCTACATGGAAAAGATTGGTGCAGCATAAGTACAGGGACCTAACTCTGCGATCGTAACCAGTTATAATAGTCATCGTATCACAATTGAATCGCTCTGCTGTCTCACCAATGCGCAATTCTGTCACCACAATTACGATTGATCACGTTAATAGAACTAGGCCCTAGATCTGCCATCAGAATAAAAAACTACTTTATGGTTAAATCCGATTTGCACATTCTACTGCCTCAGTAGCGTAGAGGTAGCAGGCCACTACTATTACGCTGGGGTTCCTGGGTTCGATTCCCGGGAACTATCAGAGATAGCGGTTTAAAATCCTTTATCTCTGGTTCTGTTGGGATTTTCATTTTCTGGAAGTTTCCCAGTACCTCGGAGTTTGGAAATGTGCCCGGAGATGGCAACAGGTTCGCCACCTGTTACATGCGCCAAAACGTAACCGGCGAGTTGTGTTTGTTTGCATGTATGCTTGAATGCATGCATTTACCTCTGCCTACCCCTTCGCGGATTACTTCAAGCGGGGTAGAGATTAAACACGCAAACCCTCGGAACAAACGTTTGTTACTCAGTCGACCAAACGGGTCATCTCTCAATTCAAACACTTTTTTTTGCAAAATAATGTCAGTCAATAAATCTATTTGTTCACGGTCTGCCGCCGATCTACATTCATATTAACCCACTTCAACCCTAGAACACTTCTCACTAAATACTGAGTAAAACCTACCTACACTTGACGTTACTATACTAGCACGCTTCGATATAGAAATGTAATTATATGACGCACACAAATTTACGCTAGAATAAATTTACTATTTACTCCATTACTCTACTATATTATATTGGGTAGTATTATTTATGGCTTATTAACGTTACTTCGTACGCACACAATCTCAACCAGTCATCAAGTGATTTCGTGCGACCGTTCTCATGAATTGTACTATTCTTACCCCAATTCTACCACACGAAATATTAAATTAAGCTTAACACTAAAATGCAACATAATATCAGTAACTAGTCTACAAATATCGTTTATGTTTATAACATTATATTGAGTTCGGATCATGCTGTAATTATAAAAAAACATAAAAAAGGTGGTTTCTGTTTAATTCTATTTTGTTTCAACTTCATACATAAGCTTGAGGTAGCAACTACTGGCCTATGTAGGTTAGTACCTACATAGGCTAGTAGTTGTCAAAGCTACCGGGTTTCGATTAAATTATGATAACCTTTAATTTATGAAACAGATTCAAATCATCACGTCTCAAAGAGTGGCAACAGAACTACATTAAGTTGACAACTTTCTTCTTAATATAAACGCTTTTTGTAATTAATGTATAACTCTTATCTAGTAGGTATGTCCTTTACATTACTTGAAATATAGTATGCATTTTTATACAAGGACATGTCTATAAATATTCTCTAACTATAATAATAGTCCCATAGTCGGAACTTATTACGAAATTTAGGTATATCATATGCCATATGCTTAAAACATAGTTCATACTCTCACTTAATATGCCTACCTATTCTTGTAGCAGGTTATATTATTTCAATATCTTGCCTAATAAATATTGAGTGGAAGTTTTTACAAAGACAACCATAGTAAACAGTTATAATTGTTGTTTTTACAACAATTGTTAAAGCTTTTGAAATAAAAGAATCCGATCCCGTAGCAGCATGTGCAGGGTTGAAATTTCATTATAAGTTTCCTTGAATGGTACGGTTATTTCGGTAGTATTGTGATAGAGGCCTAATGATTAATTCTTCGATTTCATGGAGTTTTTGTAGTACAATTAGGCGGGATCCGTAGCGTGCGTGCCAGTGTCGCCTCGCGTGGCCGATACATTGTTCCAAGCATTAACCAAAGACCCACGCCACTTCCGTCTTCAATAATTTATTGCTAATTAGAACTTTTTTTTTCACAAATTTCGGCGATTCAATCTTTCTGCTCAAGTATTATGGATAACTTCATCAAAATTACCTCCTTACCAAATCTTTGTACGAAATCACACCCATTTTTTATAATGTAGCTTATTATTTTTAATAACTATTATTTCGCCATAACTAACAGTGAGATAGATATTATCAGTTTGCGTTATGGGAAAGCCAATTAGAGTTGGGTACGTTTTTGGTCAGAGTCAGTCCATCCATCACGACGCTCCGCCCTATCGTTCCGTTTCGTTACTCTCCTGCTCGTCACGAGCCTCATATGAACGTAGACGACTGAAGGTTGACAAATGATCTTTACTTATTTACACATTACAGTAAAAGAAAGGAACTGTTGCCAAATAATATTCACACAAATATGTCTAATGAATTTTTGAAAATGGGGGTGAATAGTTACATGTACATAGAAATAAGAGATAGGTATTGATGCCCAATGCATCAATACCTATCTCTTATTTCTATGTACTTTCTATTCTATGCCGCTCATAAGACCCACAATATTTTGCCTTGGTTGCAAAAATTACGGTGCCATACCGTATTGTTTAACAAAGTAATTATAGCGCTGAACTCTACCATACAGAACTTATTGAATATTTGACCTATTTTGATATCACAAAGGCCTCATTTAAAACACTAATTTAACATTCCATACATCTGAACCAATGAACTTTGTAAGATTCTACTATACCTTGTAATAAGACTTTTCTACTGGTGGTAGAGCTCTAGTGACGGAGCGTAGGCACCACCTCATTACCTAATATACTTGCCGCTAAATGGTAGTGTTCATCACTATCGTGTTCCAGTCAGATGGTAATGTACGGTCCTGTAATCTCCGGCACAGAGGCATAACACCTTAGGCCTCAGGAGTGGTAACGCATCTGCATTTTGACCTTGGTCTTTGTGTAAGTGTCTATAGGCTGCAGTCATCACTTAACGTCAATGTTAACTGTACATACATAAAAAATTATTTATAACTGTATCCGCACCCGAGGACCCGGGAAACTTAACAAAAAAGTCTAAATCCGCGGATTTACATTTTAGACTATTTAGACTACTACGATCCAGTACACCACTATTATCCAAAAGTAAAACCATAAAGTAAGTTTTTTTTAGGACTTACTTATGTAGGCGGCACGTCTTGGGGCGCCACTAGTTTACTTCACCGGGCAATCGGCGAGCACAGAAGGCGCTCCAACCTAAGGAGTGTTTACCTCAGTGAAGTGAGGTTATGTTTGTAAGTACGAGTATAGCACAAAAACATTTTTTTATCACAAAGCATAATGATATGATAGGTAGATAAATTATAAATTCTTGTCCAAATAATGAGATCTTTGATTCAAATTCACCGACTCTCGTCTACACCGACCTACCTATAGATAGAAAAGTCTTATTTACATCTGAGTTCGTTTATCTTATCTATCATCTGTAATTATCCATTCATTGATAATTTAATAGGGATACCTGAATAATAACAATTGCAAATATCGAGTCCTTGACATCATTCACGTCTATATTTGGCATCCTCACAATTCTAGAAAATACGTATTGATGAAAACAATTAATAATTGCGATGTTATCAATTCATATTCTTCGTAACTGCCATAATGCTCGCTACCTACCCGTGTAAATACTAAACACCTTGGCCAGCCCGAGTAGACCGAGCAAACATAATAGAGCGACATGATATGCTGTGGAATGTAGGTACGATGGCACGTCAGAAGACCAAGAGCGAGATGGAAGAGGGTCTGGTAATGATGGTGGAACCCGTGACATTTGCACTGGTAGCACCTGCGACGTAAACGTTATAGTGGTGAGTGCCTGCTGTCATGTAACGACATGTGCGACTAATTTGTCGGCTACAACGCACTCATTACCGAGCCACGACGCCCGAGGTGTCGCACACACGGTCAATTTCACTCGTAATTCTATAAAATTGCCACACGCATAAGGAAAACATAAGAGACATCTTTAAGGATGTGTCGCTGTATTTTTATAGGGTTAATAGCTTGTGTTAATTTTTTGTTGAATAGGAAAAATGTTGCGATTTGTCTTAGATACGACTTATAAAAAAAGTACTCAGCGTAGTTTAACGATGCGAGACGTTATCATGCATTGTATCTGGCACAATCAGATATGACGAGTGTTATGTTTTATACGATTCATTATAAATAGATGAGCTGTCCGCGATTTCAGTCTCGAGTATGTATAAATAAGATTTAGTGCAATATAACCTTTCTAACGAAATGGAGGACTTATGGAATAAGAGCTCACGGGCGTAGACACTACCGCATTACCTAATCTACTTGCCGCTAAATGATAGTGTTCAGAACTATCGTGTTCCGATCAAGTGGTATAATGTAAGACCCTGTAATATCCGCCACAGAGGCATAATACCTTAGGCTTTAGGCAACGCATCTACATTGAAATTTCTGGTTTCATGTAGATGTTTATAGGCTACAATATTACTTACCATCAATGTAAACTGTATGCTCATTTGCCACTCCATGACATTAAAGAAAAACTGTTTTCTGATATTTTTCACATTTTGTGTAGGTATGTTTTTTTTTTTGTTTTTAAGTTTTATTGACATGCGACACCGTGAATTGTTTAAAATAAATACGCATATAAAATATCGTTGCTGTATTATTGCTGTTGCCAAAATATTACAAAACAATACGCGTTGCTGAGATCCTCTTTAGGTATGTATGTATCTTCACGACATGTCTCTTACGAGATAGGCAGAGAGTATGAAAAGCCAGATATCCCGGCAGGAATCGCTGTTATAGGTATATGTGTGTATGTTCATAGTACTTACACAAAAAGATGCCGATTAATTAAAAACCTCTTCCTTTTCTTAAATCGGTTAAGAAGACTATCTCCCTTATTCATAAACGTATTTTAGCTAAAGTGTTGCTAATCTCTCCTTTGTCTTTTTCTATCCTGCACATTTGACAATGCAACTGACAAAGACAAAGCATTCTGTAGCTAAAACGTATCTAAAGTACGTTTATGAATAAGGGGGTTTGTGTTTATGTCAGTTTGAAAATTTCGATTTGGCAATCTACAATCGCCACACAGACAAAATCATTTTTTTCGAAAAATATTTTCAGTAGGTAGGCTTTTTCCTCGACAGTACCTAATTGCATTTATTATCCTTAGTAGTCTGAGCACTGTTTATTTTTACATTTAAAGTTATGTACGGTGCTCTTTCAATATTAAAGACCACACAAATTGGTTGCAAAAATAGTGATGTGAAACACAAAAACAATTCCACCTATATTATGCAGCTGAACGCTGCTCTTTAACTTAAAAAAAAGAAACATTTAATACTCAGGACGACCCATGTCGATACGCTCTTCGCTACTTTACTAAGTTGACCCTACTACACCGATTGAACGGTAATTTATGATACTTCCAACGTACTACTAAAAGAACAAGTTTCTCATTGTTGTTTAGTACGTTAGCAGGTGTACGAATTAACAAGTATATTGGTATCTATTGCCCAATTTAATCAGTTTGATTATCTTGCCGACTTTGATTAGCAGATTTGTGAATTGGAGTGTTGTTGATTTAATGATTTTAAAGCTTCTTTTTTCCTTTTATATCACAGAATCGAAGTGTGTGTCTAATAACAATAATAACGTGGCAGTGGACTTGGGTCTTAAAAAGTTTCTCGTTGCAGTTGAATAATCAATTCTGTCTTTTTGTCAAGAAATTAAGCAATTGCATAACGTACCTGTCCATTTTTGTCCATCTCGTTATTGGTGAGCTTGACCTTCTCGAAGGAGACGACCTGCTTGCGCAGCTGGTCGCCAGAGAAGGGTGAGTCGGGGTGCGGGTAGAGGCGCGCGGGCGCGGGCGGGTCTGCCTTGCCCGCCACCAGCCACGAAGAGCGGTGGTAGGCGTAGCGGTAGCGCTTGCCGTCCACCGGTACCACGTCCAGCAGCACGGCGTAGCGCGCCTCCGCGCGGCACCCCGCGAACGACACGCGCACCGTCGGAAACATGCGCCTGCGCACAATACAGACATTTTTATTATTTAATAAGTACATGTATTTTTCTTTCAGCAGTATATCTACTTTATACTAACTTAAATACGAACATATTAAATCAATCATGATCATACTTCATACTGACATAACCTATGTCAGTATGAAGTATGATATATCTAATGATATAATGTTTTTGAAATAAGTTCCCATAACTTATGGAATTACAGTGAAGAATCACAAAAAACTGAAAATCTGGCATTGCTACATATTTTTGTTGCAGGATGTGAAGAAGAGGAATAATAGGTAGAGTTTTCGTTCATACCCTTAAATAATTCTATTAAAAATAGCTATAGGTATCAATCACATATGAAAAGGAAATTGTTAAACGTACCTGTAATCATAATAGGTACATATAATACGGCGAAAACATAGAAATATGAATATTATGACAATGTTTTTAAGATTTCAAGGGGTGAAAATTAAAGACGTCCCTATGATGTATGTAATTATGATATTGTACCTATGTATGATATTACATCCGGTATTAACAAATGTATTACGTCCATAATGTATTACGTTAATAAGATCGCAAATTACTTCTTCCTCGGTACTTATCTCAATGGATCTGAATGGGAAACCTACCCGTTTACGTTTCGAATAGATAAATAACAGACATACGAACCAAACAGCTTTACAACAGTTCTTTGAAAAAAAAAACTGTTAAAAGGCTGGTTGGGAGAAAAAAAAATGGTTATGTTGCATTAACCACTAATCGCTTTTATCTTACTACTCTCTGTGATATAACATACGAAAAAAAATATGATATGGTCCGAACATAAATTTGTCATCGCTGACGAAACGGAGCTCACTGCACTAATGACCTCATAAGGACCGACAGAAAACTAAATTAGACATTAAGCCACAAAAAGCTTATGAAACTCGAAAGTGTTTTACGAGACCAAAACACATGCTTGCAATAAAAAAAGATGATTAATGCATCTCTACAAAAAATGCCAAAGATCCGGGCACGGACGGTGACTTGTATAATTACAGGGTGAAACGCGAACTAGGAAATCAAACAAATATGATGTATTCGATTTTAATGCACCCCTAAATGGGCCGAAGCGCTTCCTGCCGGCCCGGGGGCGATAACATCTCGCCGCTGCTTATTTATAACACACTCTCTCTTAATATATTTTTTTTTAATACTTTAAACGGTACTTTTTATAATTTCCAAGGCTAAACACGTAGTCATGGATTAGATAACGTCGGATAACAATTTGTTCGCTTGCCTTAACACGGTCGGACACCGGTCGTCGCGGTAGAGTCGTTTCTATTACCCATTCAAATGTCCGATAGGCAGCCGATGTCGTGATGGACTCTTCGGAGTTTATGATTAAATTATTTCAATATGTTACCATAATAAAATCCAGAAGTGAAAGAAAGAATTATTAGCGGTCATAAAACACCGACACGGTGTCAACCAATAAGTGTAATAATAAATACGAAACCTATAAAATTGGAAGGCAGAACCCTAGAGAGGCGATAAAGCACGGTGTAGAGTCTCTCGGTCGAGGTAAGTGCGGCCCATAAATAAATCGTATTAAGGTGTGTTTTGAACGGTTGTTCCGTATCGTGCGGGATCTGTGGTTGCGATCGACAATAAGTCGGTGTCAGTTACGTTTATGAGTGTGTTATGCGCGGTTTACACGGGTCGATTTTTTCTCGTACGGCTCAGACGTCGCGTCGACCAATCGCCTTATGGCACTGAAAAACTTGAATAATTCATGTAGTAGCGCGTATCACTACCCCCACTCTGTAGCTTGGTAGGGTTTCACATAGCTGCCAATATGAAAAATACCTACCTATTTATAAAAACGTCATATCAGGATTGACACGGCAGTAGGTATCTTATAGGTACCTAAGCATCGAAGCTGCGTTGTGTCGACGATGTCGATGTACCTAAGTATAGGTAATGGTTTTTACTTAGATACCTAGAAATAAAACCCATTTGGGATTTTTCCTATCGTATGGATTGACATCGCATTGCGCGAGTGCATTTTTAGTTGACTATTATGTTTTGTTTGTTACACGGCTTAATGTTAACCCATTAACATAATAGAATTTCCGACGTAAGTTAGGAATGTAAAACGTGTATTAACGTATCTATAGTACCGCATAATGCGAAATAAGTGGCAGAAATCGTGCGTACCACCCAACGCGTGGCCTTATATTTTTTTTAATTGACTAATAGTACTGGTTAGGAGCTCCCGGTTTAAGCTTGAGTCTATTGACAATAAAGGCACATTCCGATTTTAGCTACGTCAAGCGTGTATTTAACATCGCATAGTGCGAAAGCAGTCGCAGAGTTCGCGCGTATGTGGCCATGTCGCGAGTCCCGCGCCCGCGCCAGTCGCGCCACCCAACGCGGGCGCCTAATGAGGTGCGGTGCATCCATCAACCTCGGTGATCGATAGCCGCGCTCGCGACATACCATCGCAATTTCAATACTATCCATTGTCCAATGAATCGTTGGGCTAAGTTATGTTACTGAAATATTTCTTCGTGATTTACATTATTGGTGTGAAACTTATTTGACCGCGGTGAGACTATGCGAAGACATAATTTTAACTACGGTTAAATAGCGTGAAAATTTAATTTCTCGAAGATAGTTGGCTTCAGTGATAAAATTAAATAGATATAATATTTTCAATGGCATTTTTAAGTGCTCATTTTATCTTTTACGATTAACCTTATAAATATAGTTTTATCGAAAGCCCAATTACAAAATTAATAACTGTCACAATTAGCAAAATGTTAAGAATTTATATTAACTTTATTTCATCGGATTAAATTCAAAATAAATCATCGGGTTAAATAGATAACGATCACCCTTACGCTTTGCGATTTAATTAGATTCTATTTTTAGACGTCGCTTAAATTTTGCATAAGTAGGTAATGTTTGTGTAGCCAAAATGAAAGTAGGATAAAAAAAGGTTATTATAATTGTTAAATAAATCTAGCCAAATGTAATGCCTACCTTGGTAGCCCAACTGGGGCTAGGTATCCAGAGGTCGTTAGTTTGAATCCTGCCCGAAGTCACAATTAGGTACTTATTTTTCGAATGTTTAAGATTCACTTACATGTGTATTTATGAATAAGACAATATGAAAATGATTGTTTGATATTATTTCGCATTAACAAATCGGGCAGGGCTTCAGTAGCTCTATTGGAAGAGCGGCTGGACTAGATTCCCAGTAGGTCGCGAGTTCGAGCCTCGCCTGAAGTCAAATTTTTCTTTCCATTTTTCTTTAAAAATAAAATATGAAAATGTCTACTTTGATTATTTTGAGTCTCAATCCCGCAGAAAGCTGTGCACATAGAGCAACGCGGCCCACCGGTCGCGCCGATGGCTGTGCATTATGAGCCTTTTGAAATGAATGTTTATAAAACTAGGTACCTAATAGCATTCCTTCAGGTGGACAAGAAAACTATTAATTACGATTTGTTTGGAAAAACTTCTCAAATTGACATGGGCTGAGAAAGTGTGTACTTATAAACGTGTCCTGTCGTACAATTTGAATAATAAAAAAGCCAACTTATAAAATTTGTGATGCAAATGCAGTTCTATCCGCTAATCCTATCTCTTAAATTAATTTTAAACACGACACGGAAGTAGCTTATAGCTCGTAAGCTTACGGAGTTAATAATTTCCGACAGACTCGCAACACCGTGAACATTTAAGGACAGAAACATATTTTTTTCTAAAATACAAATACACACCGACTTTTGCAGGACAAAATTCACGTACATACCTCTATAATTTGTCAGCATTACTAAATTTTAAATAAACAACACTTTTTAAATAACCGCTGAAAGCCCTTGTCGGGTGTCTGGCAAAAGATATATTAATGGCATTAATTTCAGCGAGCAATTAAGCGGGTCTTTGCAGAAACAAAGGTAACAATTCGATATTAATGCGGCATTTCACGAGTAATAAAGTTGGTAGAATTGTCGGCGGGTCCCTTGGTACCTACTCCGTCGCATTTACATAATTCATTAATAACCGTCCGCTCGCAATGCCCTCGGATAAGCTTAACAAATACCGTATACCTCCTATCGGCCTATCTAGAGTCGAGTACGCAAAATACTTATACACTTACGCAACTAATCAAAAATGTTAACAGTAACTAATAGTTCAAATTAACTCTGCATCTTTATGTTCCTAGCCTCCATTTTAATAGAGATAATTAGCTCAACGAAACAGAAAAAAATTAGCCGAACAAGCACTCTAGGTAATTTAATTGCAATATTAACTAAGGACCACAGGCTACAATTAAGTGTTGCAACGAATATAACATTCACGATAATGCGCATCGGGGCCGTGGAATTTAGCTCCGCAAATATGCTTTGGACAAAGTAATATGTACTGTGTATGTAACATATGATCGCAATTTGTTCCATTTGACAATGATACCAATTTGTGGTTTCAGACCGCAATTCTGCGACAAGTCAAATACAAGTCTGAATTAAAGTACAATTGGAGGTGGTCGCGAACGACGATTACGGGGGACCGCTTCCGGTGAGAGGCGCGAAATTTGCGCTCTTCCCCTATCTTTCTTTAGAAACCTTATTTGTATATAGCCCTACATCCCCCTCAATAAAACCGCAATTCATTTTGTTTGCCTTTATTGGACATTAATATTGTTATTTTAACAATTGCTTAGTGACGAACTGAATATGACTGTATGTATTTTAATATGAATTAAGAACGTAGGTGCTTATGATCATTTATACAATGTCAATAATATGTTATAACGAATGTTTTTGATCGGCTTGTGGTAGCACCGGAAAATCAAAAGAGAAAATGTAAAATTATTTTGATTATTTGTAAGTACTTTTTGAAAAAGATTGACGGTCGGGTATAATAAAAGTACTTAAAAATAAGGTATTTTTTAACATATTTTCATACACAAATTTACTGTTTCCAAAACTTTAATGTAAGTGTAAATAATTCACTAAATATTTAATGAGGAACGAATCTTGGCGGGGGTCCTCCGATCGCATATCTTATTATTTTGCTGTCTAAAATTGCTTAAATTGTATGATATAATTATTCCAAATCTGAATATGTTTTATGACTATAAACCGCGTTAAATGGACATTAATTTTCGCTACTTATAACCGTATTATTGCACGTGGCTATAGGTAGGTAGACGACCTTTTGCACAATCCATTAATAAGTAAACAAAAACTGTATAGTGTCTATCAATTCTAGTTTATAATTGTAATACTATAATAAGACTGGACTGTTTTTGTAATACAAGACCACGCGAGTGTCTGTGCATTGGAATGTAACCGCAGAATGTTATTATACTGATGATGCTTTGCCATTTTTTACAACAATTATGCTTATCGAATTAGATCGCCATTATTGATGACTTAATGAGATCACAAAGAAACGACAAAAAAAAATTTTTCTGAGATAACATTTATAACGTTATTTTGAAAAACCAACAAAGCGATTAGAAGTCTTCAGTCTTAATTAAGACATGTACTACAAGAGCTGTGGAACCAAATTAAGTCATTATATCTACAAAAATTGTATAGCGCAGCACGGAATAGTAGTTGCCTTTGGTCGGGCCAACAATTGTTTCAACGTAACTTCACGCCTGTAATCTCCGAAGAGGTAGGCAGAGGTAAATGCATGCATTCAAGCATACATGCAATTACACAATATTTTGGCCCATGTAACAGGTGGCGAGCCCGTTGACATCTCCGGGCACATTACCAAACTTCGAGGTAGTGGAAAATTTCCAGAAAATGGAAAAAAATTGCAATAGAGCCAGAGATAAAGGACTTTACACCATTATCTCTGATAACCCCCTACCCGGGAATCGAACCCAAACCACAGCGTAGTAGTAGTGGCCTGCTACTACTAGGCTACCGAAGCAGTTTCAAATAGCGGATATTATAATTCCTGTATACTCAACAGAAATAATTGATGAGAAGACATTAATAAAGCCTTCCAATTTCAATACGCTCTAAATTTTACCATACATACAGGTTATATAAATATTTGTACAATAACAATTTATTATCTACACTCCAAAAAAAAATAATGCAAATAATTTAACTTACTTCTGACGTTCCTTCCACTATCAAATTGCATTTTTTTGCGACCACGCAATGTCTTAACTAAAAGCGAATGATCACTACGTACGTCGCAATTTACTATTTTAAACGACTTATCACATAATAACATGAAACTGATAAGTGTAGTTAATCTATCAAAGTCCATTGTAAAAGTTTAACAGGCGGGTGTCATTTAAAAGTAAAGAGGTACATGTGTCGTGTTTATCGGGAAATGTTTAACTAGCAGAGAGGGTTAAAGGAGGCTATTCGTCACCTGGTGCGGTGTCGGTGGGAGATAAAGAGGCGATCGCTGACACGTGTTGTGGACTGAACGACGACCCGTCCACGCCTAATTTATCCTATAATTAATGCTTGATACTCTGAAATACATGCTTTGTTTGTTTTTTTTATGTTATGAACGTTGCAAACAAACATACAGTTCTCATGCTACTACTTTTTATTTTTTTTTCTTTTTTATTTGACTAAATAACACATTGCGTTTGAGTTTAATTATCTAATACTATTGTAAATGTTTACTATTTTAAGGCCTTATTTGCCTCTATGATATAAATGACTGATACCATTACTATCTAACCAGAACGATAGCGCCGAACACTTATAGGTTAGGATCCCACTGCAAAATCATTTCGTTCATGCAGATACGCTGCAAACCTATACTATACTTATAATCTAGACAATATCATAATATATCCACTTGGTTGCCTATAAAAAATGATCGCAATAACTTTTTTGTTTTTTTTTTTGGAAAGATTTTAATTTTTTTTAAATTTATTTTTTTAATAAAATATCGTCCATTTGACGGCAGCATGTATAAATAAAAAAGGTAAAATAGTGTTTTTATCGAAATATCTATATCGCGTCACGACCCGGTTCGTAAAAATCAGTGTAATGAGTATGTATAAAGACTCTGAAAAATCACAGTTGCCGTTGTCACTTGGCCGCAATTACATATTTACGTTCCGCTCCGATAACTTTTCACGTCCTTAACGTATAATACATGTGTATTATTTATATATACATTTTTTCACATTATTATATTATAGGTATCCACGGGAGCCAAATTAAATCAGCCGCAAATAAGAGTTGCTAGCAGTTATTTTTTCTTTTTTTTTTGTAATGGAAGAGGCAAACAAGCTTGCAGTTCACATTGATGTTAAGTGACGACTGCAGGCTATAGACACCCACACAAAGACCAAGGTCAAAATGCAGATGCGTTACCACTCCTGAGGCCTAAGGTGTTATGCCTCTGTGCCGGAAATTACAGGGCCGTACATTACCACCTGACCGGAACACAGTAGTGCTGAACACTACCATTTAGCGGCAAGTATATTAGGTAATGCGGTGGTGCCTACGCCCGCGAGCTCCGTCACTGGAGCTCTACCACCAGTAAAAGATAAAATAAATTAATTAAAAATACTTGCGGCCAAATTTTCATTGGCAACCTAGTCGATATTAATTATATTTTCTAGATTATAAATATGAGTAAAAATGAGGTTTGCAACATATCTGGATGAACGAAATGATTCTGCAGTGGGATCCTAACCTATTAGCAGCAAATTAATTCGGTAATATGCGTGCTGCTATGACGAGGACACTAAAAATCGTACCTATGAATTTATTTGCTAAAAGAATTGATACACACTTCATGACAGGTTTTTCTCATCCTAATGAAGCGTAAGTATATATTAGTTTAACACATTAATTGAGGATGATTGTAGGTGCTGTAACCATCCAACACAATCAGTTTCAAATAAAAATACACATTCTACTGTCAGTGACAGTTCAAGCTATACTTGAGTGGTCATTTAATGAGTTCTATATAGGTTGACCTGTCGTTGATTGTACTTACATAAACATTGTTGATGAACTTTCATTGATTCATAATTTTTTGCAAGCAGTTATAAGCTTTGGAATAGATAGGTACCTATCGTATAGTCAATAAAGTAACGCGTAGACGTCTAGGAAAAAATCACTTTTTTTTTTAATTACATATTTTATTATTCATACATATATTAATTTACATTTTGCATCGGTTACTATTTGTTCGATTAACATTGTAGTTAGTTGATATTAGAAGCACGACTGGTTTCCATGAAATGTCATCCGCAGGCGTATTATGTAACTCGGTATCCATCAATTTTAAAGACACTATGCAGTACATTGCTGTTTTCTAAAATTGATGTTAATGATTATGTCACGTAAAGGTAGCAATGTATTACTAAGTGACTTAAAAAAGATGGGAACTTAGATAATACGGCCGCTGGTTAGTGTGATGGCGGCGTGGCGACGTGGCGCGCACGCAACGCGATCTCGACGCAACGTATTTACGGCCTCTCGATTTACACCCAATAATAGCGCGATTATGTATGACCTTTTGCAATAATTGGAATTTTATAAGCAGTTATTTTAATCGTAATGAACTTGTACTATTTATAATCGTTTCATTAATTGCTTACTTTTGTGACCTACATAATACATGTTGAGTTGTACACTCAACCAGGCTGCCGGGGGTGGACTGAGAGGCGCGGGGACACTGGAGCTGTCATTGGCTGTCGACCGTTCCCGCCACTTGTCGGCCACGCATCGTCTTAGCGCACGGCCGCGCTCGCGCATATTACTTACTCTTAATTATTTGTCTATACGTAGTTACGATTAAATTGTGATATAGTTCTGATTACAAAATAATACAGTCCGCTTGAGTTTAATTCCACAACTCCACCGTGATCCGCAACTACAATACAATATACCTAAATTAAAACAAAATGTATTTTCGCGTACGCTCATATTTCAACGTAGCCGTCCATATTGTGCGACCCAAAATTTAGTATCATCATCATCATCATATCAGCCATAAGACGTCCACTGCTGAACATAGGCCTCCCCCAAGGACCTCCATGCCGACCGATCGGAAGCGACGTGCATCCAGCGGGTACCTGCAGCCTTGATCAGGTCGTCGGTCCATCTTGCAGGTGGACGTCCTACGCTGCGTTTGCCGATACGTGGTCTCCACTCGAGAACCTTTCTGCCCCAGCGGCTATCGGTTCTCCGAGCTATGTGCCCTGCCCATTGCCACTTCAGCTTGGAAATCTGCGTGGCTATGTCAGCGACTTTCGTTCGCCTACGGATCTCCTCATTTCTGATTCGATCCAGTAGGGAAACGCCGAGCATAGCCCTTTCCATTGACCGCTGAGTGACTTGGAGCTTTCGTACGAGACCCATAGTGAGAGACCACGTCTCGGCACCGTAGGTCATCACCGGTAAAACGCACTGGTTAAAGACTTTCGTCTTCAAGGACTGCGGGATGTTTGACGAGAAAACGCTCCTTAACTTCCCGAACGCTGCCCAGCCGAGTTGGATTCGGCGAATGACCTCTTTCTCAAAGTTCGACCTGCCTAGTTGTATGGTGTGTCCTAAATAGACATATTCGTCGACAACTTCGAGGATCGAGTTCCCAACGGATACTGGAGTGGGCGATACAAGGTTATTAAACATGACCTTGGTCTTATCCATGTTCATTTTAAGGCCCACTCTTTGGGACACTCGATTGAGGTCTTCGAGCATTGTGCTGAGATCTTCCAGCGACTCTGCCATGACTATAATATCGTCGGCAAACCGAAGGTGAGTGATGTATTCGCCGTTGACATTGATGCCTAGTCCTTGCCATTCCAGGAGCTTGAAGGCGTCTTCCATTGCATTGGTGAAGAGCAGGGGTGAAATGACATCTCCCTGTCTTACTCCCCTCTGCAAAGGAATCGCCCTCGTGCATTGGTCCTGTACTCGGACTGACATGGTGGCGTTTTTATACAGACACTTCAACACTTCGATATACCGATAGTCAATGTGGCAACGCTGTAAAGACTGCAGCACAGCCCATGTTTCAACCGAATCAAAGGCTTTCTCATAGTCCACGAACGCTAAGCATAATGGCCGGTTATACTCCTCGGACTTCTGTATAACCTGCCGCAGCGTGTGTATGTGGTCTATGGTACTATAGCCTTTTCGGAAACCGGCTTGTTCGGGAGGCTGGAAGTCATCAAACCTGCGAGCGAGACGGTTCGTGATCACCCTCGAAAACAGCTTGTAGACATGGCTCAGAAGCGAGATGGGTCTATAGTTCTTCAATAGGGCTTTATCACCTTTTTTGAAGAAAAGCACCACCACGCCTCTGTTCCATGCTTCTGGCGTAGTACCTTCGAATAGGACGGAATTAAAGAGCTTCTGAAGGACTTTCAGTAACGGTGATCCACCCGCTTGCAGAAGCTCTGTAGTGATTCCGTCCTCTCCAGGCGCCTTGTTGTTCTTAAGCTGTTTGAGGGCCATCCTAATCTCGTACAGGCTGATGTCCGGGATATCTTCGGTATAGTGTCGGGTTAATTTGGCTCTCGGGTCTCTAACCAAATCAGAGGCAGGTTGTGCGACCGAGGTATATAACTGCCCATAGAACCTCTCGATCTCCCGCAATACCTCAGGCTTAGTCGACGCTAAACTGCCGTCCTCTGTCTTCAGCTGCATAAGCCGGCTCTGTCCAATAGACAGATCCCTTGCAAACACTTTGGAGCCCTTGTTTCTCTCTATCGTTTCCTCAACACATTTTGTGTTGAAGGATCTGATATCGTGCCGCAAGGACTGTTGGATCTGTCTATTAAGTTGCCGGTATTTTTCAGCTTCATCAGAGGTCTGCAGTGTCATTGAGCGTCGTTCTGCCATAAGGTTGAGGGTTTGATCGGTTAGTTTTTGAGGTCTATTTCGTCGGCGAGTTTTAAAGTATTTATACCCCACCGACTGGACAGTTTCTACCAACCTGTCATTTATATCGTCCACTGAGATGCAATCCTCCAGGCAAGCAAAGCGATTTTTCAATTCGAGCTGAAAGCTCTCGGGATTTTGTATGTGAGAAATAGTAGGTCGGAGCGTAGACTTCATTAGACGAGATCTTTCGATCTTGATGTTTAAATTCAATGTGCCCCTAACCATTCGGTGATCACTTCCGGTTTTCACCCTGTGAATCACGGAGACATCATTGAATATGTGTTTCTTGTTGGTCATAATGAAGTCTATCTCATTTTTTGTGGAACCGTCGGGGCTCATCCAGGTCCATTTCCTATGAGGCGGCTTCTTGAAAAAGGAGTTCATCATAAAAAGTTCCTCCTTCTCCAGAAAATTGGCCAGCCTCTGGCCCCTAGGGTTCCGATTCCCACATCCAAATTGCCCCACTCTCAGCTCATTATCGCATCCCTTGCCCAGCTTTGCGTTGAAGTCTCCCATTACAACAGTGAAATACGTTTTGGAAGTATGTATGGCCCTACTTATGTCCTCATACGTAGCTTCCACCTCGTCGTCCGGGTGTGCCGAGGTCGGTGCGTAGACCTGGATGACCTTCAAGGAATATCTCTTGGATATTCTGAGTATCAGGTACGCGACCCTACTCGACACACTCGTGATGCATTCAATGCTGTTAACGAGAGACTTGTGGACGATAAACCCGACACCACCTTGGGACTGCTGGTCGCCCTCCCGGTAGTAGAACAAGTTGCCAGACTTCAGGGTTATCGTGTCCTCTCCCTCTCTACGGACTTCAGATAGACCTAAGATGTCCCAGTGCAACTTGTTCAGTTCTTCTTCCAGCTCAGCAATTTTCTCGTCTGTCCTTAACGTGCGTGTATTGTATGTTACCAGTGATAACCTACGTCGGTTTTCCGTTGTGCATGCCGAAGTCGTTTGACGGAAGCGACTCACCCGGAGATTCTTAGCACCCCTGGCTCCAGAGCTCGACCAGCGCCTCGACCATTTAGTATATCTTCTTATATTTAATTATATTTGTCTTTCGTAAAAAGTATATCCCATTGCAGCTTAATATACTTACCGCCTTATTCATAAACGTATTTTAGCTACAGTGTTTCTAATCTCTCCTGTGTCTTTTTCTATCCTGCACATTTGACAATACAACTGACAAAGACAAAGCATTCTATAGCTAAAACGTATCTAATGTACGTTTATGAATAAGGGGGTAAGTAGTTATTATGAGTGTATTCCCTTTTCTTGTATACGTCTTTCTACTGATATAGGTATCTAACAAAAAAATAACGTCTCAAATTATCAATTTTAGTAGATTGTATAGATACACGTACTTTATGTCATGATTTTTTTTATGTTATGGAAGTGGCAAACAAACATGCAGTTCACATTGATGTTAAGCGATGACTGCAGCCAAGAGACACCCACACAAAGACCAAGGTCAAAATGCAGATGCGTTATCACTCCTGAGGCCTAAGGTGTTATGCCTCTGTGCCGGCAATTACAGGGCCGTACATTACCACCTGACCGGAACATGATAGAGCTGAACACTACCATTTAGCGGCAAGTATATTAGGTAATGTGGTGGTGCCTACGCCCTCGAGCTCCGTCACTGGAGCTCTACCACAATGAAAACGATGATGGAAGCAAACAAGCATGCTAATTCACATTGATGATAAATTATGATTGCAGCCTATAGACCGTTTGTTACCTGAAGTTTGACCTCTGTGATAGTGATAACGAGATCGATTAGGTAATTCGGTGAGGCCTACGCCCTCGGGCTCGGACACTGGAACTATCACAAGTAAAAGGAGTTAGTGATTTAAGACCATTTTAATTCAAAAGTTCGCTTTAAAGTTCTTACTCATGCCTATTTGTTAGGTAGGTACGTAACCACGTTAATATTTATTTACATCGCTATAAAACAAAACATCAATTACTATACAACGATAGAAAGCACATCAAATCTACGGATGAATATCAAAGAATATTCAAACAACAGTTCAATGATTGAATGTGCGAAATGGGAATTAGTGTCAGGTCGGGTCGCGTGGCGCCCGTCACTCGTCTGTCGCTCTCGCGTCGCGTTACGTCGCCACGCGACAACCTCGCCGACTAATCTCCTCATTCAAAACAAAGTGTCCAATTACCAATAAACTAGGTGTTACATTTTCTACAACGTGACGTCAGCCCTCGTTTGCTTTATCCTCTGTGGCTTAGCTTTTGTACTGCTAAATGTGAGGTTCCATTTTGAAAACGAATACAACAGTTATTTAGTTTCTTCAATTAGTTTTTAGGTATCCCTACCTCAAATGAAAAAACGATACTTCTTATAAGATCACTCGTGCATCTGTCTGTATGCGTCTCTCACAGCCTCACAGCACACAGAGACTTCAATAGATGCGTTGACACTTCTGAGGTGTATGTTTTTATACCTCTTATATAGCTAGGATATTACAAAGCAACACTACCATTTAGTGGCAAGTAGATTACGTAATGTGGCGACACCTACGCCCGCGAGCTCCACCACTCGAGCTCTCCCACCAATAACTGGGCTCGGTAGTCCGTAGTACCTATAGTAATCCGTAGCATATAATTCTAATATAGCATTTTTAATAAGAAGGAAAACATTTAATAATTGGTAAAAGAGATACAAAGATCAAGTTTTACCTGGCAAATAGTCAAATGGCATGTATAGTAGCTATATTAAGGTAAGTATGTGTCTTTTTTCGTCAAGGACGAATTACAGGCGTGAAATTATGTTTTTAGACGTCGACATGATATTCGATATCATCTAACGGACATCTTCTCTACGTGAGTCTGAAGATAGATAGACATCACAGTTTTATTACTCATTATATTTTTTAATAATTATAATTAATTAACTACGCGAATAACAGAACAGTAAATGTAATGTATCTTTTATTAATAAAAACAATGAATGTATAATTAACGTCTTCGTGTCTTCCGAAAGGCTAACGTAAAGCGCCACGCGAACTGTCATCTGTCAACTCGCCGTTTTAATTCCCGTGTAAAATTATGTAAATTGACATTTGACATGTTTTGTCATCTCCGGAGTGGTTGTGAATTTAACTCTCGTTTTATTATTTTTGCAGGAGCCGAAGAGTTTCGGTTTATATCTTTTAGTAGGATCTTGTTTACACATTGTGTTTTTATCGGTAATTGGCTGCTACGACAATTGCCGATTTTAGTATTTGATAAATTATTATGAAAAAGCTTGCTCACTTCCCTCTAAAATGGTCGAGGAGGGCAATGGCTGTCACATGCGTCATACTCGTGAACGGGTGCTGTTGGTGGGGACTGGTCTGTTCTGGTTTGCAGGGGCTACATCACATTTAGTAGATAGCAGTTTATTTGCATCTATGCTATGGACGTTGACATTATTTGATTTTTCACGATAATCTGTACTAGATTTAAGCTCTCATTTAAAAGAGCTCTTACTGAGTTTGTTGGGTAGCGGAGTTCTTCTCAGTAGTGACTGCACTTGGAACTCTGCTAAGTGAATAACATTGATCTTGACGAATAAGTTTTTCTTTTTCTTCATTTATTATCATTGAAGGAATTGAAAAAATTTATGATTATTATGTTTTAACCAAATAGTTTAAATTTTAATTTTTAATTTACTTTAATATATGATTTTGCTTTTACTATATGTAATGGTTATTCGCTCTAGGTAGTTTATAATTTATTGACGTTTTGAAAGTATCTGTAAAGATCTATTCGAAATAAAAATATTTTCTATTTCTATTTCTATTTCTAAAAAGGAACTTTGATGTCGGTTTTCGTAGTAATAAGCATAAGATAACAAAAAACATGAGGATTTTACTGGTGGTAGAGCTCTGATGACGGAGCTGATCGCGGGCGTAGACACCACCGCAATACCTAATCTGTCTACCGCTAAATGGTAATGTTCAGCACTACCGTGTTCCGGTAAGATGGCAATGTATGGCTCTGTAATAACTATCACAGAGACTTACCAACTTAGGTATCTAGGGTGGCAACGCATTTTGTGTAGATTTCTATAGCCTGCAGTCATTACTTAACATGAATGTGAACTGCAACCTTGGTTGCCACCTTCAAGACATAAAAAAATCCAATGTGAATATGAAGTTTTCATATTACCCTACTAAGGTTCAATTTCACCAACATTTTATCTAATGTAAGTCCGTAACTGACAGTCAAATTTTTCAAGTTTGTTGAAACACTTTAAACTGACATTTAACATTGTCGTATTTTACTTATGGATAGCTTCTGTGACGGGGCTCGAGCGTTGGCACCACCGCATTACCTAAAAAATCTCTAGTACCTAGCCTATAAACAACTATAAGAAACTATTGAAGTAAGTAATAACTTACCATCAATATAAACTATATGCTTGTTGGCCACTTCAAGGAATATGATTCACGAATCATGATATCAGATCACGTTTAACTGGTGGTGAACAGCAAAAATGATTTAACTTGGAATTTAAGCTCAAGTTTAGTGGTGAAATACAACCTAAACTTATAAAGTTAACTTAAAATAATGTGTTTGTTATTTTTTTTTATCTCAGCACGAGTATTTTTGTTTGACATATCACACGACATCGGTTTAATGTTTATTGAAATATAAGGATATTTCATAATATTATATTTTATATGATGTACCCTTCCATATTTTTCAAAACAGAGGTGGTCCTTTTTATCGCTTCGTAGCATCAAAGAAAAAAAAATAAACAGGTTTAAAGCCAAATAACGTACGGTTTCGTGGATTTAAAAAAAAAACATGAATTAGAAAACAGGCTTTGACATAATGTGTAATACCTACTAGAATATGACATATTTTTAGGTGCTGATCCTTATTGTCAAGTATGGGTGGTAGTAGATAGCAATAATTTACACTCGTTTGGTACAATTTATAATCGGTCTATAATTTATAGTCAACTTTTACTTGTGTAGTCTGGACAGAATCCACGGGCTCAGTCGTATAGTTGGTCAAATGACGATATAAGGGAATAATAAGAGAATCGGCCCTGTGGAATATAGCTTCCGTAGGCAACCTTTTTCTAAGCCATGTGCAAATATTTGGTGCACTGCGCTTATTTCTGAAAAAATCCAGATAGATAGGTAAGTAGTATTAATTCAAATACATAATATTTATTTTTTGAAGTGGACCCATCAACGTACGAACCAATTCATTTTGTACTGTTATTGTCTTAAACATTGACTTTTTTATAAGTACCATTGTTATTGCATACCCCCGAGGCCTGTGCCGAGGCCAAGGATGTGATGATAAGTGATTAAATTCGCAGTTGAAAGATTTATCTTAATGAGGCGTGATTAATTTGAGAAACTGAGGAGCTCTTCATCGAAAACAGAATATTTTACGATGTCATTATAAATGAATAATAATGGAGACATAAATATTGTGAAAAATGACGTTTTGTTAACGACCTCGACGCAATGTGTATAAAGTAGCCACTCCACGGGGCGTCTCGTTGGTCTCACTACAAGTCAACGTGTTGCTAATTAAAAATTCTTCTTTGTTTTTCCTTTGAGATTGTAGTTATGCGAGAAATGCTTGATTATTTATCGCCTAATGCAAAGCGGGTAATGGTACATTAAACGTTGACCGGATACCTTCAACACGTATTTATTTATTAAATAACTGTGTTGCCAGCTAACAACGCTTTATTTTTAATCGGCAATATTATTGCTTCCGGGTTTTTGTTTTAATATTTTAACTTGAACTTTGTCTTGTTTTTGTAATAGGTACCTGTTCATCTATTACAAACGTTAAAGGAGGATGTAATTGAAATGAATCAGTAGATATTTATTTAAAAGTACTGCGGCGTTCTTCGCTATCAATTCTGATCTCTACCTCAATCAAAACGTAATAACAGATTTGACAAAAATGATACATACATTTTCTTTGGTTGGAAACACAAAACTACAGATTCACAGATTAGGTATAGTGTTACAGAATGGTTAAACTAAGGTGTGCAACAGAAAATGATTTAAGAGTGTACATTAAAGTTTTACGACGTAGCGAAGCCTGGCCCGACTGTACTGCCGCCATTTTGTACTTTATTATCGTCATCCTAACTGGGACCTCATACTGTTGGTTTTTCTTTTAACAATTTTATGATATTAAACATAAATCATTACCGAAGACAGTATCGAAGTTATTTTAACCAAAGGTCCTTTCTACTATATTTATCGTAATATAAGAATTCAAACAGAAATCAATAGCTTTTTTTAGTTTCGTGATTATACAAGTATGTCGTAGTATGATAACTTAAATAGAGTGCAGAAACATATTAATACATTCACTATGTTTGCTAAAAAATGTAGAGATACAAATAAGTACATGCAGAAATTGAGTAGGTAAGTATAGTTTCTTATCGAAACACGGTAAGGCTGAAAATTACTAATCAGCAGCTGATAAGTGACATTTGGCGCTCCACGCTCTATACTTATTTCATGAGGGGACTTGGCGTGAAGACAGAGACATATGGACTATCAGAAAACTCCCCGCTTAACCACACGGGCACCTTATGTATGACGGCATTAAAAACTGTATATGACTGATTTTGAGCAAACGGCGAGTTTCCTGACTGTTCATATGAAGATTCAGGAATGCATGCTTCTATTTGAACCTCCAGAAATCAAGCACAACAGAACTACTACCAGTGAAAGTGTACGCAAATCGTATCGCCTAAGATAAATAGTGATTTCATAAACTGGCTGCCAAACCAGTCAAGTGAATAACTCTATCCAACGCGGCGGTTAAAGTTAGCCTCTCGACGGTTTTATCGACATATGAACTAATTAGTTTTAATCAGCTATTATAAAACAGTTAACATTAACAAGGTGCTCTTTAATATTTATCGGCGGAATCTGGCGCTGTCGGTTTATGATGCTTCCGGTTACACCCTCTGTTCGCCATAAACTTAATCATATTCGAATATTGTTGGTGCAATTAAAATTGTAAATAATTATTATGGTTACGTATAAATGAAACAATATATTCAAATCGAATGAGGCGCTTGAAGTATTATAATCGAATTAATCGAATGATTACCAATAATCGTTGTAGCGGCTTTCATTTTACTATGTTACGGGATTGTTTAGTAACTTAGTTGTTAGCTACACGCTCCAATAATGTTGTTGTTTTCTGTTGAACCACTGATCTGACTGATGAATTGCTAATTGTGAGCATTATCTATATGAAGATAAAATTTTACGGCTTTATAACACTGTTATAATAATCAGATTGAATAATGTGAATACCCTGGCTGAAAATGAATTCCATCTTTTATTTTGCCGTATGCATATCCGGAACAGTCATGCACACTTAAATGTCTTTGCCTTTGGCGGCGTCGTGTGGCGGGTTGCTCACTTCCCTCTAAAATGGTCGAGGAGGGCAATGGCTGTCACATGCGTCATACTCGTGAACGGGTGCTGTTGGTGGGGACTGGTCTGTTCTGGTTTGCAGGAGCTACATCATATTTAGTAGATAGCAGTTTATTTGCATCTACGCTATGGACGTTCACATTATTTGATTTTTCACGATAATCTGTACTAGATTTAAGCTCTCATTTAAAAGAGCTCTTACTGAGTTTGTTGGGTAGCGGAGTTCTTCTCAGTAGTGACTGCACTTGGAACTCTGCTAAGTGAATAACATTGATCTTGACGAATAAGTTTTTCTTTTTCTTCATTTATTATCATTGAAGGAATTGAAAAATTTTATGATTATTATGTTTTAACCAAATAGTTTAAATCTTAATTTTTAATTTACTATTAATATATGATTTTGCTTTTACTATATGTAATGGTTATTCGCTCTAGGTAGTTTATGATTTATTGACGTTTTGAAAGTATCTGTAAAGGTCTATTCGAAATAAAAATATTTTCTATTTCTATTTCTATTTCTATTTCTATTTCTATTTCTAGTTATAATGCTACAATAGGTACAGCCAGACTAACGTTGAATGGAAATCGGGATAGTATTGTTTCAGTACAAGATATATTTCAAGTCAGAATCGCATTTTATAATGTTTACTATGTTTATAAATTTTAGAGTTCAAACGTTAACTTGAAATTCAAAATTTTAATGGCCTGATCGGAAACGCGTCAGGTTAATAGTAGGTACTTACTTACATTTGAATAAAATAGTCTAATCGTAGGTATATCTATATTTGTTATGTAACGTTGGTGGCAATCAAGTATGCCTTTCACATGGATGAAGATATTAATAGACATTACTTATACCGTATACACATTAAATGTGTAGGCAATAACCCAAAACTAAATTTATACTGTCTGCAGGAAAGTTAATTGAAAATTTTCAAAAATTTAAATTTCAAAACTACATCCATTCATTCCACGAAAGAGCTAGCAGCCAATAAAGAATTACGAATTATTGTCAACCATTACCCGTGTCGGTAATTATCAGGGTAAGTAACTTGAGAACTCCACCTCGAGCCGAGATTATACCACAGTAATTAACTGTTTTACACGCTCCTAATGGCTTCATTTCGCTAATGACCGTCTCATCTCGTCCTTTTTGCTATCTACACTTACCCACACCCTTTCTGCTTTATTACAAAGTCATTTAAACTCAAGTCATGATCAAAGTGAACTCTGTACTTCGAATTTGCGGCTCACTTGTAATGTTTGATTTATTTACTTGCACCGAATCAAGTGATGCAACCTGCCGCTTACGGATGTATAAATTAAATTATTTTTCAACTAGTTTTTGCCCGCGACTTCATCCGCGTGTACTTTTAATCATATAATGAATTGTAGCTTAAATGTTATTCCAAAACCTATATTACAGTAAAGTTTCATCCAAATCCGTCCAGTAGTTTTTTCTTGAAAGAGTCATCCATCCATCCGTACTGACAAACGTTCGCATTTTTTTAAATAGAATTATTGATTTAGCAGATTAGGATGTAGGTATATATTTTTGGCTTGAGACATTATTTTAACAGATGTTTCTATTTTTCTCGATCTTCATATTTTTATCAGGCTACCAAATACCTGAGGGTAGATGGGCGCTGGCAGATAAGCGAAACATGAGGAAATTGAGGAAATTTTGTTAGTTTCGTGTTATATACTTCTTATAGTGTATAATACACTATAAGAATCAGTAGGTAAATATAACTTTTTTGCCAAACCCACAAATACGTATATGGAAAGTGATAATTAGTATTTTTTTTTCTAAAATTAACATATCAAGAGAAACTATTATTTCTGGCTACTCCAAGTACAGTAGAGAATGATGTTTTGTATGATATTGACATGACAAGCAAAATTTAATTCAATAAACCAGCACAGTAACCATTAAAGAAAAGATTATTCAATTCAGACATCGAAATAACTAACTATATTAATAGATATCTATATTGCGTGTAAAATGTTATACAGTTAAATTAGCAGGCTGGCTGTCGGCAGCTGCAATTATCGCATCACAGTAACATATAGTATACTTATAGCTTTGTTTGTTCACAATGATAATTATAGGGTTAGTATTGTGAACGAACTAAAGTTTAAAATATACATTTTATTAGTGAAAAGACTAAACTCAAAACTTTTCAACTAGTTATTAGTTTTTAGCTTAAGCATCACCGCAATACCTAATCTATCTACCGCTAAATGGCAGTGTATCGTGTTCCGGTTAGATGGTATCAGTAGTGACTTAATAACTGTCACAGAGGCCGCTAAATGGTAGTGTTCAGTTAGGTGGTAATGTACGGCCCTGTAATTTCCGGCACAGAGGCTCAACACATTAGGCCTCAGGAGTGGTAACGCATCTGCATTTTGACCTTGGTCTTTGTGTAAGTGTTTATAGGCTGCAGTCATCACTTAACATCAATGTGAACTGCATGCTTGTTTACCACTTCCATTACATAAAAAAAACTACAAGGTAAGTCTAGTGCTAACACTAGTTAACATTTTTTTTTTCATTTGTATACAAGAGGAAGTATGGTTGTAGACTTGTGGATGACTTTATAACATTCTACTACGGATCAGCAATTTTTTGGGACTCGAGACGGCACTAGTCTACTAGGTACCAGAAAATCAGCGTGCGCAAAGGGCACTCAGCCTTTTTTTATGTTATGGAAGTGCTTGTATGCCAAGCATGCAGTTCACATTCATCGGTGTTAAGTGATGACTGCAGCCTATAGACACTTACACAAAGACCAAGGTCAAAATGCAGATGCGTTACCACTCCTGAGGCCTAAGGTGTTTACTCTGTGCCGGAAACTACAGGTCCGTAATAGCCTAAAGGGGCCACCAAGTTTACTTTTACCATACTATTTTGTTTAAGCATATGAAGTGATAAAATTAAAGTCAATACCGTGAGCACCTAAAATCAACGACTAGGAACCCTTGAACTGAATCTCACCTATAATTATTAAACTAGGTCGGCCAACAACTGCAGCTAGTAATGGAACCTCTACGCTAATCAAACGCGGGACATGACTTGTCTTCGCACCTTTTAATGTCAATTCTTAGCTGCAATATTAGGGTTGCCAAAGGTGATACAGGAGTAATGAATGAAAAAATACGGGACTTTCTTTAATAAGTACATATAAGGAAATATGAGTTGGTAAACTACATTTATTCTATTTATTTATTTATCAATAAAAATACATAGGTATTTCGATGACCAGCTTCACTCCCTTAAACCATAATCTTCAGAAGTAAATGGTAAAAGTTATATTGCGTTGAATTAAGGATTCGTTGATTGGATACAAGACCAAAGATCTCTAATTCTAAACAATCAGGATTTTGTTCACAATTTAAAATGTATTGTTCTTATATATTTGCATAATTGACGAAAAGTGTCCTTTGACATTATTATTATGTCTATATCTATGCAGAATTTTATTTAAGAAGGACATCATTTCAATATGAGTTAGGGACAGCAGGAGAAGAAAATATTTCATTTTATAAAATATAGAACATGTTCTTTTTACTTCACTAGTGGCAGAGATCCAGTGGCAGTATATAAAAACGTAGGCACCATCGCATGACCTCACTAATATTTTATGCTAAACAGTAGAGTTCAGCACTGCCATATTCCATTTAGGTGGTAATATACCACCTAATTTCTGACGCAGAGGCAAAAAATCTTAAACCTCAGGAGCGGCAACGTATCTGAAGTTTATGTGTAGATATTTAGCTGCAGTATTCACTTACCACCTATGTGACCTTCAGGCTTGTTTGCCACATTCAAAACAAACAAAAACCAAGGAACAACCCTAATCTATAGACAACTTATTGCAATGTTCTAGTTAACAGCTAACGTTTCATTAAAATTTGTTAGCGTCAAGCTAATTGTTTTCCTATAATTCATAAATATGTAGAGTTTATGGAGTCCATTGTACATACCTATATTTATTGATTTGTCTATTAAAAACTGTTATAGGTTATACACATCAGGGTCGGACTGAGACGGAAGGCCCCGGATGGATCGGTGGCTCCTTATATGCCCGGGGCTTAAGACTGGGTGGAAGAAGACCTAGAACCTAAGACAGATGCTTGCAGCAAGCCCGGAAGCCAGAACTGTGAGGCCCGAGTAGACTGGGTTCGACTGGCAAACGCCACCTCGACTATCGATATGGCCAGTTCAACCCTGGTACACTCCATATTACTTAGTATAATGGCATATCTTTTTTTTTTATATTTTTTTTTTATTTTAAACTGAACTAAATTTTTTCCTGGTTTTAATAATTAGGGTTACTTATAGAATTTATTGTTATAGAAAAAATATTTCAACGGCTCCACTGAAATTTGGATTTGCACCCGATGAAGGTCAATAGCCTCGCGAACTTTTACGACAAAATGTGACAAAAAAATCACAAATTGAGTGTAGGTATAATTATATCTATATATATAAAAATCAACTGCTGTTCGTTAGTCTCGCTAAGACTCGAGAACGGCTGGACCGATTTGGCTAAATTTGGTTTCGAATGATTTTTGGAAGTCCAGGGAAGGTTTAAAAGGTAAGGTATGAAGAAATTGAAGAAAAAATAATAAAAAACCTCAATTTCATTTTCCTATACAAATAGTCCGTATATATCAAACCTTTGACGATTATTTCATTTTGTCGCCATACGAAGTTTGCCGGGTCAGCTAGTATAAAATATAAATGCACCCTATTTTCATGCAAAACATTGACGAGTAGGAGTTCCTATGCATTCGAAATATAAAAAGAAAATTACATTACTTTCAAATCCAACTTTCCATTTCGATTCACTATTAATCAAGCTATCCAATAGCTGTACTTCAAATAAATTCATGGCCAATTAGTACCGGACAAGACGACTAACAAGAGGCGTTACCACCGGGTCAGTGGTCACAGTTCCCTATTAATTCATGTGAAATCAGGCGTAACACGTCCATATAAACGCCAATAAAGCAGAACGCAGGTGTTCAAAAGCTTCTGACACGGATGATATGGCGGATAATCGTATAGTAAACGTGAAATTATACTGCTATGTTATCGCTTAACAAAAATGTTTGATTAGCTAATCTTTTTGCGATAGATAAAGATTTAAGCATTCGTTATTTCACAGCGATTTCCCTTACGCGGTTTCTTGAATATATAGGTTAAGATCCATTTTACACCCGCTACTTGTTCGTTGAAGAAAATGTTGTTTAGTGATTAGGCGTCTATATACGTCGAAATAAAAAAAAGCGTAAGGGGTTTCACCTCTGTGGTTGAATTTACAGGTAATGGGCATACTAACATTGAACCGAGACGACAACGCTAAACATATAGGAGCAGATAGGCACTTACATTAAAGTAATGCCCTAGAGAGGTTAGGTGATCTGTGAATAATGCAGAGTTTCCGACATCCACAAACTGCATCGTTGTACATAATTGCAATATTTTCCGGCTGAAATATTATTTACAACATTTTGTGGAAGACAATACAGTTTTGTGTGGATGTAGGAAACTCTGCATAATTCACAGATCACAGAAACCGATCTGAGGTGACATCTTGCAGTTGAGATCGTCTTCACGTACTAACAAAAGATTCTAGCTGGACAAATAATAATTATCTTAATCATCCGATCATTGGCAGAATAGACTCAGCCTAATTTGTTGTACTGGCAGAAAAAAAATTACATCCACATAAAACAATTATTTTATTTATGATTGCATCAAAACGCGAAAGTGAACAAGTGTCAACAGAGTGATGAATCGTGTAGGATGCTCGGGAAGGCTGCCTTGACGGACAGAGGGCAGGGTCGTTAGTTCCATTACTGGTGATGGATGACCATCGCCGGCGCCGCTCCGACACCCGACAAATTTAATTTAGACCGCTAATGTCGTGTGATACGTACAGATGAAGTGATTACGTATATGGTGAAGATTGTGTCATATTCGTCGAGGAAACGTCGACTAAGTGCTATCGAATTAGATTATCTAGTCATGTCAACATTGCCGTAAAAAACGAATGAATTGTCTTTTATGTTCAGTACTCTTAAAAGTGTGTACCTACCTAAATTATTGTTCCAGCGGGTAGGTAGTAAGTACTTACACAATACTAAATACCTAAAATGTTGGATGTTTTATTTTTTATATAGAGCATGTAAATCCATTAAGCTTTCCTACATGCAAACACCCACGATACGCCGGTTAACTTTATGTCCCATGTAACAGGTATAACAATATACACATGCAAAACATCTAATTGATACTTTTATCATAATGTGTCACAAAATCTTGTCCAAGTCAAGTTTAAGAACTCATAGCTGAAAGATGAATATTTTGCTGACCGTATATCACTCACTCACCACTCGGCAACCTCATTCTGTCCACGCGCCACGTCACCTAAGTCCTCAATTCGACCGGCTAATAAGAATGTTCAATACCTTCTTAGAAAATGAACGCGTAACTAAGTCCCGGTCCCGGCTATCGAAAGTTCGACACGTTACTTAACTTTCAAGAAAACATGCCTAATCTGATCGCCGCTTAACTGGTCAAAATAACACGCAACGCTACGCACACCGGCCAATAACATTTTTACAGAATTTTTATGGCCGTGATTACCCACTCCTAATTACAGAAACTGTGAGTAGGCCCAAATTATTCCTATAAAATTTAACAAGTGCTTATACGATTTTTCGTTTTAATATATCGCATTCCTGTATAAACGCGATACAATGTTTCGGTAATTTCTTGAGAACGTTAACGTGGCTACATCGTACGCACATAAAATTTATAACGTAATTCTGTTTTAATGAGCACAAATAACATTTACAGGTCGCTCGCGAAGTGATGTAAACTGCTGTAATTGCTCCGGCGGAATTGAACACTGCGAGGCTGCTGAATCAACACCTCAGCGCGATAAACTTGGCGATTTCTATTTGGCTCCTGTGATAAACGAAACAAATGCAAGCGTGCAAAAATATGCTAGGGTTATTCGCGGTTAGAGGGAAAGGGAGGAGACAGGTAGATCGTATGTATGAGGGGGTGGCGGGTGGTAAATGCAGTCGGTCGGGGCGCTAACGTGCGCGGGGGTGTGCGGGGCGAGGTGGGGGGACGATGCTGGGAGCAGACGTCGTCGAGGAGCGTCGGAGGCTGCGATCGATGAAGCGCGGACACGCCTCGCGCACGCCGCTCCGGCCGCAGCCCGCCGACCTACGCTCATTGTTCATTCAAACGCTGTCTGTTCATTCCGTCGCTTAACTCCTCATTACCTCTATTGTCGATCACGTATACTTATTTGATACTAAGCGCAGCCTTTATTTCTTGATATAAACGGTGATGTCGAGAAGAGCGCAGTCAAATACACATGTCTTTATTCTCACGATTTTGCTGAATGTAGGTAACTCGAAAATGGGCTATCCATCCGTTATGACATTCATCATTGTTCACGATTTCCAAAAGATGCGGAGTAACACGGCACATAGTTTTTATGTAAGTAATTACGTAAATAATATACTAAGGAGCACAGTGTAATCAAAGCACAATCTACTTGAAGAATGCGGTTCACACGATTCCCGAAACGAATCAGCTTATTTGAGGCATGTGAGCTGTCAAAAGACCGTCCACTTGTGTTGAGCGTATTAATCGGACGTACAATTGTGATGTGCTGTCACTGCGGAGGTCGGTACCTTTGTTTCGTCCAAGTTGATATCATCTCGAAGACTAGGAAGCCACTCGCATATAAGGTCAGAATAGGTACAATATATATACAATAGGTATATATACAATAGAGTAGGTAGTTACAATACCGGCTTATAATCAATATTTTTCCATAATACATTGATTATTCCCAAAATTCTTTGGAAACTTATAATATACGCCAAGATCCTAACTGATTCTTCCAATAACGTCCAAAAGAATTATGATAGAAAATTAATACAAACTCAATCCAACAATCGAATAATAAAAATTGGAGACCGCTCTAGTCTTATCGCTACATCTAAAATCTTGTCAAAACGGTTAGCTAAGAGCAGGATTACACGACAAGGGCAAAACGACCAAAGTGAACACACCGAGCCCAGCCTTCATTCCGGTATTTCAGTCAGGACGTAACCAAGCAGCCTTTCACTAGAATAAACAACTCTACACGCCGACCACAAAGCTGTTATTTGTGTGCCCTGCATTCCAGAGTAGTAGTAAGTGACGACCGATTTGAATTCCACATAATTTCAGAGGATACTGATCTGTCACCGATAACACACCATCTACGTTCGGTGACGAGTCAGTCGTCCACTTGTAATCCGACAGATTAGAAATATCTCAATCGAAGACCCGCCGAACGGTTTCCATCGTCATTGCCTCGCCTGTTGTTTTATATTACCTACGCGTTGTGATGTACCACTAATAGCCGGGTGTTCGTTAATACCTCACTTTATACTGACGTGTGTGAAATATGATTAAGAATCTTTTGTTTTTGGATAGCACTTTAGTAATTTATAATCATTATGAACAACGTAGTTTTATTAACTTTAATGGGCTCCATAACAATTGCCACGTAGAGTGTAACGCTGGTGGATATACCTAAGCTTAAGCAATTGAATGCCGCAACATGAACATACTACCACGTGTAAGGTTGGCTTGGTATTTGTCGCCTTAATGTAATGTTCCAGGCGGGTAAGCAACGATGGTTGTTTCCAATGAGGAAACATGCCTACAATAGTGTCTTGAAACCTTTACCCGGAACAGAAGTCATGATCATTTACATCTCTCAGATATTTATGTAGAAATTAGCATCATGCTATTCAAACGAATGTGATCCTTGAATTCTTTTTTTTACGACTCATTTTCAAATTCATCAAATTATATACTTAATATCAAATTTATTAATATTTACATAAAAACGTTTCAAAAAATGCTGATACGTTTTATAACGAAATCAAAAAAAATACTAAATAGTCACTAGGGTGGACGGAAATCACCTTTTTTGACGTATGGTAATCTAATATCTAGTAAAACATGGTGCCTTTTAGGTTCAAACTTAACCCTAAAATATATTATTTGATTTCGTTTACGGTAAGTGATTCTGCACCTGACCTCCGCAATGACATACCTACATAATTATATTTTATGCTAAAAATAAGATTTTAGTGTCTGTTTTGACGCCGTATAAGTCGTTAAGTGTCTGTAGAAATCCTACAGATTAATGGCTAGACTCATACAATATCTAAAATACACTTTTGTCGTTGTAACTCTTCTTTAACACAGACATTTGGTTTCTGACGGTATCCAGTATTTTACTATACCGCATACTTTTAGTAGGTACCTACTGGCGATGGCGGGGCGATACCGCAACAATATGCTCGTACGATCACGCCCATAGAAACACAAACGCTTCTAGACAGAATCCTGCATGGGGACAAAACGGTATATGGTCATGTGAAAGCGCAGTGGGTCCCTTGTTAACAAAACAAAAACATTCCGGGGTTTAAACCTTTTAAAGTTTACAACTTGTAGGCTACAAGATGCCAGTAGATTAATTTAAAATAGTCAAGAGACACGCGACGTTGTGACATAAAATCTTATCAGTGCTTTATAGACTTAATTAGAGCTATACTAATTGCTGTTTTTAGCTATATAATAACTTGTAAACTTGCTGCCGGGCCATGCTAACATGAAAATAAAGACATACTACATTGACGGAAGTTTGACAAGGTGTAATTGCTTTTGCTATGAAACGTCGTGTCGTTAATCGGACATTTTTTCGGGAGCTTGTATTGGCTACTAAACGGCGGATTACACAGTTAGATAATGTCAAGATATCATTGTTGGCTGGGAAGTTTGATGGGACAGGTTGCACCTGTACGCGGTAGACGGATCGACAACATAATTCGGTCGAATGCTAATGAACTACCCGACCGGCAGCGGAGACCACGTAACCCGACTCTCCACCTGTCCTGGTTAAAACAATTTTTATTTACGAAGCCCTCCGGAGATTATGAATATTTCGAGGCCCTATCGTTATCACCATCGGACCGCATATTATGTTACGGCGCGGGATGTACTATGACTATCTGTTATTTATGCGCGAGCCTAATTTCTTTGCTCTCCAAGTCTATGTTTTTAGATATAGTAGTGCCCATTTTTCCAAGTCCTAATAGGTAGTTTGTGATCATTAACAATTCAGATAGGTAATACGATTGATGTCTAGATAATAATTTATATTCACAACCAATAACAGTGTTGTATTTGTAACACAATACATAATTAACTACACTATTATTAAAATAAACAAATAGGTCAACCAAATACCTAATGTTTTATATTTTCAAATTAATCGTTATTTTAATGTTACATTATAGTAATGGACTAACTATGTGGGTATGTTATTTTGAAGCTAAATCAATAAAATGAGATATCTAGTACAGTATTCAATTTAATGTCGTATTGTTCTTATTACACATCTTTTCTTTCCATTTTTCTTTAAATAAAAAATGACATATTATTAAAAGAGAGTTAATACAATACAGGTATGAATAAATTCATATTGCATGAAAACGAAAGGCCCGGGTGGCAGGCCTTTGCGGAGGCGCGGCAATCAATCACGGACCGCGCCCGAACGCCCCGTGACTAATGCCAATCAAACACCATTTTAGAGCTGCGTGACATGCCACTGCAGGACAAGATATAAGTGCCAGTTTACAGATGACATTTGCTTGCAATATGGACTGCCAGTTTTCTATTTTTAAATTGTACTAAAAGCTGCAATTAATGTCTAAGTGCATATTTAAAAAAAACGGAGAAAATTGAGTATACATGTTATTAAACTAAAATGATTATTTAAAATCGAACTCGACGTTTCGGTCGCTTTTCAGCTTCCGTGGTCTCGGGCAGAAATATTAAAATAATAAATTAATATATTTTAAATAATCATTTTAGTTTAATACACGCGAGATAAATCCGAAATCTAGTTTTATTTCAATGAGTGCAGCTCGAGAAAACCTAAGAATATACTATATTGAGAATACAGTTTAAAAATGTCATTTTTTTACCCTAAGAGATGTAGGCTACTTTTGTTAAAAACCAAGCTAATAGTACAGATAGTTTTGCATGTGGACGATTAGCCGGGGTGGCAGGTCTAAGCGAAGGCATGACAATCAATCATAGACCGCGCACGAACGCCTCGTGACGAATGCCAACTCAAACACTATTGTAGCTGCGTTCCAGTACCTATAAAACAAACATGCATGACAAATTGCAAGTAGGTAATATTTTGCTTGTAATATAAATATATGAATTCCTATTTACAATTTGAAATCGTATTTAATAATATGTCATTCTCTATGGCAATGTGTAGGAATATTTTAATTTAATGTTAACTCTGTAGATCTACCTATTCTATATTCACGAACAAATTTCTGAGTTGATTGTGGTAAAATTATACATAGATACCTTCCTACTGCCGTTTGAATCCTGAACTAACATCGGTTACTATTTAGACAGAAATAAGGAACAAGCGATTACATAAAATTGTAGGCAAAAGTTAGTAGGTAAGTACAACAAAAATAATATTGTATGAAGATGATTGGCGGGGTTGGTAGGTCTTGGCGGAGGCGCGGCAATCAATCATGGCCCGCACCCGCGGCGTCCCGTGACGAATGCCAACTCAAACACCATTGTGACCGCGCCACCCACAAGCCAAACCTGTGCCGGTTTACAGGTGACACTTGCTTGCAATGTGGTCCTGCATACTTTTTACCTACATTTTTCTTTAATGATTGAGAATTAAACTCTTTTGTTTTCTGAAAGTAAATATAAAAGGGTAATTACTGTAAATTTTGCGAGTATTTACCTGTTGTTAGTGTTATATTAAAAAATATTCCGTATCTACCCCGAACATGATCGACTATGATGTAGGCGCTATTAAGTTTTTTGAAAACGTAGAATTCAGAATAAATCATGAATAAATATGTCCGATTAGAAGAGTAACAGGCAAACTAGGCAAAGCATGCACATATTAATATACCTATATCACACTAGCAGTTGCACGCGGCTCCGCCCGCGTGTAGTTCGCTTATCGCAAAACGTGTAAAAACTCATCAAATCATCCCATGGCATCCCACAGGAACATTTTATTGAGATAAAAACTATCCTATGTGTTAATCCAAGTTACCCTGTATATGTGTGTGCCTAATTTCATGACAATCGGTTCAGCAGTTTTTGCGTGAAGGAGTAACAAACAAACAAACATACAAACTTTCATATTTATAATATTAGTAGGATGTTTGGAACTAAACCATAAATGTTGTACCTTTGTGATGCAAAACAGGCGATATGTTAACGTGAAAAAAAGCTAAAACCCATGGACCGGTCGTACCTAATTGGGTAACGTCTGCTTTCATCAAAGTACCACTGATATGAACCAACCTACTGAGGTATAGAAAGTATAAATATTTGGTTCCGTACATAATTAGTGGTATGTACATGCGATCATCATAATAGCTAGGATTTCATATTATGTATTTTAAAAAATGCAACATTTTTTGGTAATAGAATGGATTCGATCATTGAGAATTGTTCAAATCCATTAGACATGAACCTTTGACGAAGATGGGAAACGAAACCAAAATTTGTGTGCAAAAACTTGAATGTAACAAATTCTTATTGTCAGTCTTTTCAACGACCACAACAAGTCCTTTGTCATATAATTAATGGCCTCGCACCTCGCAATACAAGACGCACTTCCAAGAAGCCCTCCTACGGAGCCTACAATCCACTAATAGTTTCGACTGAAATAGTTAACTGCTAATAATATACCACACACGAATCTATTTCATGTTACAAGTAAACAAAGTAAATTATGACACTTCCTTATAATAACGATAAGCTAAGTTGAAAATTATTATTCAAGTAATTTTTTTTGTAATGTTACTAGTACTAAAAAAAATATTTTGTATTCGGTATATTTGTGTACGTATGAAGGTTATATGTACCGATTTTAGTATAATTGTTGTTGATTCAATACGTGCACGGTCCACCTCAGGGAATGGAGGCGAACGCTTGTGCAATTAATTGGCTTATCGTACGAGTTTATTGATTCGGTAAGGCGATCCGTTTTAATTACCACCATCGCTCATTTGCCGTTGATTGGTTCGCTACATACATCGCCATCATAATATATAAGCTAAGGCTAGACTCGGCGATAACCCGGCTAAAGAGAAATCACCATAACTGCACTACGCCTTACCTACATATTCTCTGACTACGCACACTCACCGACCGATACCTCCTCAATTCTACATGGTTATTTTTTAATTACAAACCCACCATTAACACCACTTCTTAAATCAACATTGACAAGAATTGCTCCTTGCCTGTTAAATATTCTGTTTATTCATGCATTCAATTAATTCAGTGTAACGAGCAGTGCTCGGATATCTATTTATCATTCAATGAATACGGTTTTATGATATTTCAATATTTATAGGTATCTGTTCTGATAGCCATGGTTGTAAAAAAATCGTTGAAAACAATTGGAACTTAACGATCATATTTTATGGTATGCATCATCGTCATCTTTACAAAAACCACATGCCAAAATGCAGATGTGTTATCACCCGTGAGGTGAGGTCTAAGATGTTTCGAATCTGTAATAGAAATTACAGATCATTTGGCGCCAAATAGGTTATACAAGGCGGTGGTGCCTACGCCCTCGAGCTTCAACACTAGTACACTACCACCGTTATAATAAAAGGTATATATGCCATAAACGCCTTGCTTGGCAAACGGACTGGCGGTATTTTTTTCGATGGTACGTATAAAGAGCAAAGATAGTAGATCGTTAAAAAATTGAAATTTAATTGCGTTTATATCGCCAGCAGTTTTATTGGACGTGTCCTCCATAATTTTGTGTAGTAAAGGATAACAAATACATATAAAAGACGGCCGCTGAGCATATGTCGCAAGTGTACTATTATAGCTAATTGACAGTCGACACACGAGCTGTGTTTACTGCTGCATTTGTCACTTTCCCCCGCTAATGACATATTACGCGTCGATACCACGGAACCCTTTAGAAATAAACAAAAACTACGTACCAGACCACCTTCTGTATTATGCAGAACGTTTTATGACTATCAGTTTGTAATTCCATGCGTAACTTGAAACATAATTTATAATAAAAAAACCCGGCCAAGTGGGAGCCGGACTCGCGTACCTACAGGTTCCGCTCAGTTAAGAAATTTCTGACTGTACCTTAAATACAAACTCCGCATATAGTGTTCTGTGATCAGTAGGTAAAGATCTATTTTCCCTATGTTTTTTTATGAGTATATTTCAGAATGTATTGATTATTTTTTTATTTTTTTTTATCTTTGTTCGGGCCAGTGATCTACATGTATGTTATGTATACATGCATCAAAAATACCATTCCGAATCGACTCAGTGGCAATACAACGACTTCTAGGTAACGGACTATCGTCCAACACACGAGATTCCGATTTCCTTTTGTGGTACGGAACCCTATATAACACGTTAATATAAAATTGATGCGTAAGTTAAATGTTAAGCAAGTGAGTTATCTACATCTCGCGGTGTAAATGACAAGTGACATAATAATTGAAGGCCGAACGGCGTGACGGGGCAGCCCTCCACCGAACTCTAACAAACAAAGTTATCAATAATCACGATTTCGTTAATCGCCCGCAGCGGACGATGGGTTCTGTACAGACTCATAATAAAGATGTAATAACAGCGGCGTGCTCTCCCGAGGGTGACGAAGCGCTCGACCGATTAACTCTTAAACGACAAATAGAGGAACTCCCTTCCCGCAGCCCTCCCGCTCGGGGGAAAACTAAGGCACGACTTCAACTAATTATTCGGGGGAGCAGCTCCGCAAATACCGCCGTCCCCCTCGCGCTTCGCGTTCCGATGCACATCTCCGCAAAAACTCTGAAAACCAAAATTTTCCCTACCCCGACGGGCGGTCATATTTCTTCCCTCTCGCTCCCATTAAACACACCGTAAACGCTTTCCTTTTTTCACGCCCTCGCTCTAATAGAAAGGCAAATTACGAGCTTACGGGCGCGGACGGGTGGCGATGTACGAAACCGCCGCCTGGCCGTGCCTCGACGTCCCTCTCTCTCCTGTCCTCCGCCATATTTCCGTGCCGTTCGGGAAAACAGGGGTCGACTACGTGAACTTTCACATCATATGTTTGTACCTATCATGTACTAGCTACCACAACACAAAGCAGTCATAAATATTGTAGCGATTTGTTGCCTTGAAAACACGCGCTTCGCTGCAATAGACATATTTATTTGTGTGATGAAACTTGAAGTTGGTTTTCTGAAAATATTTTGTTGTTTATAGACACTAATCACACATTGTCATAGTTTTTAATAAACCATTCTGTTACATTCAAATAAAATAAACCAAAGGCTATTATGGCATTAGTATTATATACCCTGTTGCCTTAGCTCGCCCCATCTTGTAGAGTTGTGTTGTGTTGAGTAGAAAAATCATGTATGACTGAATGTAAGCAATGTTGATACAAAAAGTTTTAGTCGTCCCACATCTAGCCGCCGCGTTCATCATTTTATACACGTTTTTGACTGGTATTAGTATATGTGTAAGGCCGGGAACAAACTACCGGACGCATCCGTAAGCTGCGGCCGATGTAGATTCGCGACTGAATTATTTGTAATTGTTGAAAAAAAAAAATAATGGTTTTGGATGTTTTGTAAGAGAGAGGTGCTTGTCATCTTAAATGAATAAATAAGTTTCTGATTCTGTGAAACATCCAGTGGAATATTGGCCTCTGACATCTGATTCTTCACATTTAAAAGAAATTGCTGACATCTATCAGCCGCAGCTTACGGATGCGTCCGATAGTTTGTCCACAGCTTAAAACGTTGACATGCGTGAGTTGACTCGCTGGAGTCGAACCCCGAGTGAGTTGTAAAACAACAATGAACATCAGCGTAACAATACTGACGAGCTAGTCGCGTGACGTCACCGAATCAAGATTGAGTGATGCAACCCCACGACACCATTTTTTTAGTTACAATGTTGCCACAGGGAATTTGAATTTCACTAAAATTAACATGTAGGTATAAAAATACGCTAGATGTAAGTATTAACATATCAGTTTATGGGAGGTCATTGTAGTTATTGAATATGTGTGTTTCATTATAGAAAATGTCATATGATAAATCAATGAAAACAATCACTAGATATATTATAGATTTTATAGTTTACATTTAAAAATTTCCTTCATGTTTTTTCACTTAATTGCATGCCCTTTTTTCTTAGAAAAATTGATACTGACCGAGGAACATGTTTCTATAAAGGTACTAATATTGACTGTATCCCATCTGGCCCGGTGACCTGGCCAGCCACCGGGCCACATGGGAAAAAAAAGTTTCAACTGGCCTGGTGATACATGATTCATCATTGTTACTTGAAAAGAAGCCGAGAGCATCAGAAAGAGTTTAAAACAAATTGAACAAAGTTAAAGATGTAACCACTCATCATGTCATCGCGTGGCCGAAATGACTGGTCAAACATTTGACGACGCTGAAAGAACCTTCAGCCTATGATTCAGTAATGAGCAGATCGTACGCCTTGTTGATACTAATGACGGTCATTTTCGAGTTATCGACTTAACGCCACCACGGAAATGGAAAATAATGACTTCATCGCGGGGTTATGTCGGTAACAAATACAATTTGGACGAAATAGACGTCATTTGCTCGAAAACTTGGAGGTGTGCGTGACAATCAGCTTACTGCGCGCGACGGTTGGAAGTTTGTTGATAATATCCTCTATCCTACCGTTCAAAACTATCGTAAATGTGATACGTAACGACCGGGGTAAAAAACTAAATTACTGTACATCTGCAGGGCGAGTTAAGTAATAACCTCCGAACATCTTAACCAACCCTTACTTCCGCGGCACGGGGGCCGTTTATGTTTTTGTCACGAACTAACTTGGCCACCCGGAATCAACATAAAAATAATTTATTTGTGTCGAGGGGTAGATGTGAAAATTTAACGCGCTGTATGAAAAAAAATGACAACACATGACAAATTCTAATCCTGTATCTATCCTTTACCGGTGCTTGCGGTGAGAAAGGGACGGAGAGGAAGGGTTTTTTATGGTATCGTATTAGCGCCTGCGGTGGTTACAATTTAAAAAAGTCTACAGTGCAACTGCTTTCGTATATTGATCGTGAGGGGCTACTAACGAGCTGCAGCACTAATTAGCTTCGGAACAGATGAGACACGAACTGCGCTCAAAAACTAGAAACTATTTACATACATCTTCTGACCTTCACGCTAATTAGATGAAGAGGTAATGCGAACCTGATGATTATTGTGAGTCGGAATTAAAATAATTTGGGATTGAATATCAAACCGTTATTGGATAAAAACGTTACATAATAACAAGGAAAAAAAAAGGGTAAGAGACAAAATTTATATATAATTTGATATTAAATATCAAAATTTTATCTCCACAAATTGTGAATCGAAACCTTGTGAATGCAAACAAACCTTTGTGTAGGTTTGTTTTGCATACATTTCTGAAAAAAAGCTCTTTATAGTATCAGATGCTTGGATATAATTATACAGATTGTACTTCTTATATATTTGTTGAACAAAACAATAAAATTCGGATCATCGATTTAACTTTCATTTGGTATTGTAGTAGGAAAGATCAAAATGATTATTTACCTGTCACAAACGGATATTAACTGCTTTGAAAAACTAGCACCAGTACCATAGTAGGTAGGTACTCTATCGTCATTTCGGTAAGACAGAAATAACCAAAGAAATGATCACTCAAGTAACCATACTATGGTTAGATGGGTTAATCAGATTTGGGATGATCTGACAAGACGAAGATTTAAGTGAGAATGAGCAGCGGTAATAAGTAGCAGGTCGGGGGTCGGCGTGCATAATGCCTCCCTTGTTCTAGCGTTTCGACTCCAGGCAATTAAAAATATAGTCCTTTTTTTGAAGATTTTTAAATGAGTGCCTGAAGTAGCAGCAGCGCCGAAAGAACGCGAATCAATAAGCAGCTTAAGCGTCAAAGGAATGTTATGGCACGATACTGCAGATAATCAGATCTGATCGATCTGATTTTAATCAGCAAGATGAGGTCAACCTTCACTGGCAATCCGACGAGGTGAGATTACAAAGAGTGGCAAGGACTGGAAAGTTGGCGTTTACAATACCTCGTTTATAGACACAAAGTATCAAGAACTCCATTATTTTGCCAAATTATCCCATGGACCATTATTCTATGGTATTTTCAAGAACAAAAGTTTAAACCGGGAATATTTCAGGGTTTGGCAAGCACGATGCCTCGTTGTGAACTCAAAATACCAGAAAACCCGGGTATTCACTTTTTTACCGAATACCATCAAAACCGGGAGAGTTACAGTGCTCTTTTCAGGCACACAGCGGAAAACTGACTCTGAAGTGAGTTTGTAGAAATCTTTACGCAAAGAATCTAATGACACTATACTAAGGTTATATTGGTTAATCAGATTTGGCTGATCTGGACATCCAGCACGATGAAGGTTGAGGTGAGAGAGGGCAGCGGTAACGAGTGGCAGGTCGGGGGTCGGCGAGCACAATGCTTCGTTTGTGGACACAATGCCGCCCCCTCGCGGCCCACTTCATTACGCGCGTATTGTGTGGTTCGCGCCGCACACGGCATCGTCTAGGTACTTGATGACACAACCTCCTAGCATTCCTTTACTTTTGTCTATCCAGTCTAGTGTATACGTTTTACTTGAGTATAGAGCGCTTCATGTGTTTTATCATTGCAGATAGAAGAAGAATGACGGGCCCCGTATGGCTACTTGCGATATGGTTACTTGCAATTCAATTTTGGAACTGCCAAATTTTGTAGCAGTTAATTATATGACAGCACACGTTAAGATAAAAAGTTTTTTTTTTAATCTAAATTCTATTGTCGGCTTTTGTCCACTGGATGGATATGTCAGCCCTGACTGAGGATATGTCAGCCCCATCACATCCTAATCTACAATAGTGTGATGTTTCTTATTTTATTTTAACAGTCGATTTTATACTCAACTGCATGCTTCATTGTCCTCTAGCCTGAGATATTTAAACAATTGTGTTGTAGCGATCTCAATACGAAATAAGAACTTTTCCACGTTTTATTTGGTTTTTGAAAATCCCAGACTCCAAAACCTATTACTAGTCCTAAACAATGCCAAAAATGTATTAAAAATCGATAAAGAGTTACTATTAATTTAAATAGTCTGGTACTTAATTTAATACAGCAGTTTTAAATCAATAAATATTCAACCCAGCTACAAAAAGGTGCAATAGATTTACAATGCTTATTAATGATTTATCCATTACAAATAAACGTTTATCATTTTTAAGCCGCTACCTGCCTGGTAACTAAGAGCATTGTATCGATCAATCACAATAATTAATTTCGAATTCAACACAGCAAGGAACTAAATAAATATTATTAAGATATTTATTTATACAGAACAGAATATTGAGCTAATGATACTTGAGATAATATCACATTGAACAGGGTAAGTGCGATCGAGGTGTTCACAATGAGCGTAGGAGTAAAAGCAACACGGACCGGCGGCGCCCGCGCACTCCTTACTATAGTATTGCACAGTATACGCCACACAATAGCCTGCTAATTGTACGTCGACAGCAGATACAGACCCTTTGTTGCGAACACAACAACAAGGTATCAATGTCCATGTTACAATCAAACATTGTGTTTATCATATCTTTCATTTTTTAAACAAACATTTCAAACCCTGTCACTGATTAATTTCGATTGCTTACGCAGTTAAATCCTTGCATTATATGTGTTCAATGTAACGTCAACGAGGCGTAAGATGAATGATGATTGCTCTCTATGAGATTCCCAAAATTACACGATGTTCATGATTACCTAATCAATCTCCGTCGACCTTCGCCGTCAGCCTTTCATCGAGAGGCGCGGGCGCATCGTTCTCTGTATTCAATAGCCTTTTACACCTTTTTTTCATAATTGTTTAACGTTCCATATTATATTTGAGCGTTAATGGCCGTTAAATGACCACCCTCTTTAATGATGACTCTCCTTTGTGGTAAATTTGTACGAAAATTGCTTTGAAGATTATGTAGAGTTTTATATTAGAGTTCAATTAATTAGTCATTCAAAGTTACATTAGCCCATAAATGTTCCATGACACGCCGTTAAGATAAGATGTGATATAAAGTGTCGGAGTCGGTAGCGCGGTGGCGGGGAAGGGGCATACAAACAAACGGTAGCTGACAGAGAGCGGCGCGAATCGCGACGCATGCGTGGGCGCACCTTCATTGTAAGCCACGATCATTTCATATTCTCTCGTTTGAATTAAAGCCAGCGTAAGCAGTAGCAACTCTTCTCTACATTAATCATTGTGATCTGAAAATTATCTTTGTCAGACGCTCAAATCATAATTGAAAACGTAGGTTGGGGCTGTGTTGCTGCATTTCAAGCGGTGAAGCAAATCCTTATATAGACGCCCTGGTAGTCTGCACAATAGCATAATTATTGGAAATATGAACTTTGAATATACAATTGATATGTTAGTTTGGATGTTAAATCAAAAATTGTTAAAAATATAGAAATCTAATGACTAGGTTCCACATATTGTTTATAATGGCAACCCATTATACGTCCCACTGCTGGGCACGAGTCTCTTGCATTTTTTTTTGGGGAGGGGAGGCCTGGAGCTAACTTCACCTCTCCATCTTTTGTTTAATTATGAATATTGGGATCATACGATTGGTTTTGATTTGTATAAAGATAAATAAAGAACCGGTTATATTAAAAAAATAACAAATATTTAGATATATTAACATAATTTGACGAGCTGATTAGTCCAGCAGTGTGAGACGACCGTTTGATCCGGAGGATCGCGGGTTTGTGCGGGACAAATATTTGTGTGGCCTACACATAGAATTATAACGCATACAGATATTTGTTTCGGGTCTGGTCTCTCGACTAATTTGTCTGTTATGTCGTAACAGTTAGCATAAGAAATATAACAAGTATAATTATCTATACTTATAATAAAACTGTAGAAGTGTAAATTCTGTACATTAAAAATATTGAAAAAATAAATACCAGGGGATGTTACTAGATCGATACCGAACCCAAATATGTGAATAGAAAATTTTTGTCTGTCTGTTTGTCTGTCTGTCTGTCTGTCTGTTTGTTCAAGCATCACATAAAAAATACTGGTCCGATTACAATTAAACTTGGTATGATTATATTTTAACCTTTGGCGCACAACACTGGGTACTTTTTATCCCGGAAAAATGTCTGTTTGTCTGTGTGTTTGTGCACGCTAATATCAGAAACGGCTAATTCGATTTGCGGTTTTCACTAATATATTGTGGTAAGTTTCACTTAATATTTAGTGTTTGTTTCATGTGAATCGGTTCAGAAATTAAAAAGTTATGTCAATTTAAAGAATCGTATCGAATATTTTAACCTATGCTGTATCTTAGTTCTATCTTTTAGGGAGTTTCGTACCTAATAGGTAAAAACGGAACCGGACGGATTACTGAGGACTAAGCTGTTCTGTGTTCTAAATAGGTATGTATAAGAAATATTTGACCGACTGTTACCATCTCACTGGGAAACAATAGCACCGCATACCTATGACCATTTTTCGGCAGATAAATTCGATAATGCGGTCTTGCCTAAATCCTCGAGCTCCTCTCCCCTTCATTCAAGATCTAAGACACGTTTATTTTTTGTAGAACACTTCATCGTCGCTATCATTTTCACTGGTGGCAGAGCTCCAGTGACGGAGCTCGCGGGCGTAGTGGTAGTATGGTATGGTAGTGTCCAGCACTATCGTGTTCCGGTCAGGTGGTAATGTACGGCCCTGTATTTTCCGACACAGATGCATAGCACCTTAGGCCTCAGGAGGGGTAACATGCATTTTGACCTTGGTCTTTGTGTGGGTGTCTATAGGCTGCAGTCATCACTTAACAGCAATGTGAACTGTATCCTTGTTTAACACTTCCATTATATAAAAAAAACAAAAGTCATTACATATTATAAAGTGAAGTCCTCCTATTTTCTCTGTCTGTATGTATGCACTAGTCTCGGACAGTTGTGAAAGATTTTGTTCCTGATTAAAATGTTGGCAAGTGGGTTTTCTGACTCTGTAATTTATGAATATCATACTTATATTTATTTATTTATTTATTCTTTTTATGCACGAAGATGGTGTACATAAAGGCGGACTTAATGCCACTAGGCATTATCTCCCAGTCAGCCTTTGGGTTATGAAGAGAGCGACGATGGAGGTGCAAAACGGGTCTTTATTTACCGAGATGTCACGGTTTTTGTCGAAGAAATCCGGCGCGGTCGCTGGTTAAAAATATAGGCAAGATGAATTAGTGCTCCACACTCTCTGCCTACCTGACTTAGCGTAAATATATATATGTATATGAAATAGTCATGGATCAGATACATCGTAGGTACTTGGTACTTAATTCGTAATGTACCTAACTGTTACTCTACGGGAAGTATAAAAAAAAGTGATTGTGATCTCACTGTTTATTTGACTAATGCTACTGGTCGTGAAAATAATGAAGATTAAATTTAACTACCTACTTACAGTTTTCTATATTTATAACGGTTTACTAAAATATACTGCGGATTTTGTGAACCATTAAAAAATGACAGTTACAGCATACATAGACAGTTGTTGGCTTAATTTAATATGCTAACATTCTTACTCCATTTTTAGAAAATATAGAAGTCGTCTCGGTTAACGTTGTCCAGTATGATTGCAGCGACATCTATTGACTCCAATTAATATGAAATGCATACCAAAAATATTTAACTTATACAAACCAAACATTTAAGCCATTTTTAAGGTTTTGCGAGTGTTACGCATTGCAATTCAGTTTAATTTAAAATGGAGTTAGAAACTGGAGTTCTAAGTTAGAAGTGTAGCATATTTAGTGAAAAGTGTTACTTAAGGATTGAATGATACCTATTATTTAAATGTGCTAAAAGTATGCACGACTCCAGAATTTCCACAAATGAAGTGCATTTTGTGCTGTTTGACATTTTCATATTACCTACTTAAAACTACTTTAACCCAAAAAATATGCCTAGATGCATATTAATCATGCCTCTCATATTGCAAATACTCATAGACCGTTATAAAAGTTATAACTACCTTGTATAGTCCTAAATTAAGCTAGAGGTTTAATGGTATAATATAGTTGCTACGGGGAATCATCCAGTTCCAATTAGGAGTTGTGCATTAATTAGTTAGTATGGTGAACATAATTGCGTTTTATTACTACACGTTGGCGGGTTGATCAACTTATCGAAGATCGCGGCCGCCGGCGCGTGCGCAGCGCTAACACGAAAGATTCTCATCTCAACAATTATGTACCCACCTAATGATGAAAGTATAAAATGACTTTACGTGATAATGGCAAATTAATTCGGCCGAGCAAAAGCGCTGCGAGCTTGAATAATTGGTCTTCGTCGTGTGAAATGAAACTTTATTGTAATTCCTATTAGATTGTAAACTAAGACTTCATTTTTGTACTCGTCCCAATTAATTGCATACAATATTAGCAATGTTCGCACGTATCTCATTCCTCCTAAGTATTTTTTGTACTCTTACTGGAGAATTATATTTACGGAAAACTTCAAAAAAAACCTGCTTGATCTATGTAATCACACGTTTGTTAACACTTCTTTTTACTTGCTCAACTACATTCGACACAATTCGCATAGTTACGTTTCTTATTTAGCAAGTCTGAGAACGCTTTAAACTTCAGTCCTTCATTCAAATCTTAATATTTTTATTACGTATGCAAATACGCATTTATCGACATATCGAAGGGTATCGAATAAAAAAACATCGATTCGTTATAAATCTTCATCAAGCGCACGCTGCGAACGGACGAGCGTTGAACTCTTTATTATGTGCGTGTATGCAGAGTACATGGTCTTGTCAAGTTGAAAGGTGCATTAGTGCGAAATAACACGTAGCCACGAAAATTTCAATTAAGTTTAATGCATATGTCGGACCCCTTGCCCGTTACCCCCCTACCCCTATCCCCGTACCCCTCTCTCGATTTATTAAAACCGATTACTGAGCTAAGCCGCCGCGCGCCTGGCTTCGCGATTGTTTTATCGCCGCCGTTGCATTTTATTAGCCGAAGTATGATCGTTATAATTAACACACCTTTAATGTTATTGCGAATTATAATTCCTGATTATTGTTTTTCTCATTAAAATTTCATATAGGTACAGTCGCTACATATTAAACGTAATTTTGTTTTAGGTTCCATTTTTACCATCGAACTTCTTTTCGTTTAAAACGATTGTAAGAGAGTAGAAAATTTTAAAGATTTTTTAAATAAATATATCAATTAATTCTTTTAAAACAGCATCTTTAATTTAAATACACCTACATACACGAGGCAGCAGGAAATATTATGACGCACCTGCAGGCTATTGCCTACAGAAAAAACTGCATAATAACCGGCTATAGTCCTCAATAATTATTGAGTCCAATAACTGTCAAAACGCCACTAAATATTGTTTGTTAAGAGCCGATTTTTTTTAATAATCGACACCTTTGAAGCGGACGACAAAAAAGTGTGAGCTTTCATAACTTGGAGCCAGGTGCTTATGATGTATCAGATAGTTTTTAAGATCTTCAAAAATGTAAATGAAATGTCTGATTATTTTTTCTTTCCGGGTAGTAAGTACAGACAACGATCATAGCCCACACCATAGATTCAAGAAATAGGTAAACATAACATGTTTAGTAAAAAAATGTACGGTCCTGTAATTTCCGGCACAGAGGCATAACACCTTAGGTCTCAGGAGTGGTAACACATCTGCATTTCGACCTTGGTTTTTGTGTGGGCGTCTATAGGCTGCAGTCATCACTTAACATCAATGTGAACTGCATGCTTGTTTACCACTTCCAACACATAAAAAAAATAAAAAAAAATCTGTCGCTAATCTAGGGTGCGTATCGTAAGCCGATGTCTATGAAAATCAAACGAACTTTATTTAAGTCTATGGTCAATCTTACTCACGGGGCTAATATTAATTGTCTCTGAACCTTTATTATGAGAAAATGTACATCAATTTTATTGGTGGTATAATTTCGGGGTAGGCCCGAGGGCGTAGACACTACCGCATAACCTAATCTATCTGTCGCCAAATGATAGTGTTCAGCATTACCGTGTTCCGAATATATGGTAATGTATGACCCCGTAATGACTATCACAGAGACATAACTACTTAATTATGTCTCAGGAGTGGCAACGCATCTGCATTTTGACTCTCTCTCTCACTCTGGTTTTTGGGTGCAGTCGGCATCACTTAACATCCACGTGGACTACATGCTTACTTGTTACCTTTTTTACATAATAAAAATATAGGCGCTCGAAATTCCCATAGATTACTTGTTACTATTTACAACGATATATAGTTAAAATCAAACGTACCACTGCACCATACTTACTTGCAAATCTCATTCGCACTTCCTTAATCCTAGGTGATACAACTTTGTATGAAAACCAGAAGCGGCTTTAAGAGTACAATCTACTTAATTTCCTGCAGAAGTCTACAATGTGATCAGTGTATGATTATAAAAATAACACACGTTTGTACACCCGCTGGCGTATAATGGCCGTCACGTTCCCGACAGCGGCGGATAATAATTGTCGACGTATTAAAAACCGATAAAAACCATTAATATCGCGAACCATCGGTCAAATTGCGGATATGAATAATTTGCATCGATGCCCTCGGATCGATGGCCTAACTACAACATAATTATGCTGAAATAGAAACAGAAAATCGCAATTCATTTAATTTGCGGTAGTGTTTCAACTACAAAGTCTTAACAGGTTTTAAGCAAGTGAACGATTGATTCAACAAAAGAGATATACAAAATTACACATAAATATAAAAAAAAGAGTTGAACTATCGGTAACTTTACTTCCCCGTAGTACAAGCGGCAAATAAGTATGCAGTTCACAAGGATATTAAGTGACGACTGCAGCCTATAGACATCTACACAAAAACCGGAGGTCAAATGCAGATGTACTACCCCTAAGGCCTTAATTTTTGTCTCTGTAATATTTATTTTTCGCAATAACACATGCTAGTGAACTTTAAAAATGAAAGAAAAAACGGAAAGAAATATTTGACTTCGGGCAGGAATCGAACCTGCGACTTCAGGATAACCAGTCCAGCCGCCTTACCACTAAGCTACCGAACCACACCGATGCGTCTAATTATGCTTTCACTTTTTGATTTTTAACCGATTTATGGTCGGTGAACGACTTCCATTGATAACTAATTAGCTATACAATATGATATGATAGACTTTGCAGCTTATACAATATCGTTAAGATGTCGCTGTTCTCTTAATAATTGTAATATATATTTTTTTGTTATGTCTCTGTTAGAGTTATTACGGGCCATTCATAACCACCTAACCAGAACACGATAGTGCTGAACAATAGAATTTCGTAGCAGATAGATTAGGTAATACTGTATTAGGTATCTTACTTACTGCCTCAGTAGCGTAGTGGTAGCAGGCCACTACTATTACGCTGGAGGTCCCGGGTTCGATTCCCGAGTCGGGGACTATCAGAGATAACGGTTTAAAATCCTTTATCTCTGCTTCTATTGGGATTTTTCCATTTTCTGGAAGTTTCCCAGTACCCCGGAGTTTGGTAATGTGCCCGGAGATGGCAGGTTCGCCACCTGTTACATGAACCAAAACGTAACCGGTGAGTCGTGGGTGTTTGCATGTATGATTGAATGCATGCATTTACCTCTGCCTACCCCTTTGGGGATTACAGGCGTGAAGTTACGAAGTTACGTAGGTATCTTACCTACGCCCTCGAGTCTCTACACTGGAACTCTACCGCCAGTAAAACCAGTATTTATTTCCAGATAATGTTAACAGTTCTCTTAATCCACGCTGAAAAAATACAAACAATTTTTTCTATCTTGAAGGTCATATAATCAATAGTTATAACACATATAAACTATAGACAATGTATCATTTCGGCTACTCAAGAGGCCCAAGTGTTACGATTAGCGGTTGAAATATTGCAATAACATTGTTAACAAATGCCCAAATGCGAAAAGCATAAAACATGAACGTTGTGACAGGGTCCAAATATTTTGGACAAACTCATCGAGGTCGAGCAGACATAAATCGCTGACCAGTTAGGTCCTAACAAAGTCCAGACAGTTGTAAAGTGGCCGCCAGTAAATCAAAACGACGAATCGAAAAAAGTATAAATAAATTGCGGCTGACATTTCTTATAAGCCTCGACGGTAGTGACGAGACAGACTTGTTAAATATATCGATAATGTAATGAGTTGCTTTAGCTTAGAACATTTAGTTATTGATCTAAATTATACAGCTCGATAATTTTGCTGTAAATAAAATTTTAACCAATTTGGTCTATATTTCTTTTCCAAAAGTTATTGATGATTATTCTTAGCTTAAATTAATTACAATAGACTAAATTTTTGGCATTTATATTCAGATGACTGTCAAACTCAATATTCATAATTATAAAAAAATATTGGTAGTTAAAGCATATTTCACCTTCCACATATTTTATGTAAGCTGGATTTTTCCGACTTTGTCGGATATATCGATTCAAACAGCACCACCTTCCAAAAACTTAAGTGTCGCCCAACAACATCATACAAAACGTACCTACATCACCACACGCCAGCAAAACGACGTGGAAAGGAAAGGATTGGACATCGCAATAAAAAAAGATAAAGCGTATTACGGGATGTCCGGAGATATGACGCCACTTTATGTTTTCATATTAAGTTTGTCATAAAATGAGCGCAATAATATTTTATTGGTAAGCTTTGTTAGTTCAACAAACAAGTTCAGTTAAATGTTACATTTCACAAGATTTGTTTAATGAGGAAGAGAGACAAGTATTGCATTACAATAAGACGGAGATTATCTAAGATTTTTGAGAAAGAATTAATACTGGAACCGAAATTTTATCGGTAACTGGTAACTGGTGGTACTTAGTGCTTCATTGTGTAAAAGCTGTGCTCCGTTTTGATAGGTTGTATGTCATGAATTGGTAAACAAGCATACAGTTTACCTCTGTATGCCTCTGTGCCGGAAATAACAGGGCCGTACATTACCACCGAAACACGATAGTGCCGAATAGTATCGTTTATGTGTACCACCTTGTATCATCGTATTAAAGACACTTTTTTGGCAAAGAAGCCAAAAAAGTGTCTTTAATACGATTATTGGTTGTTGAGCTCCAGTGACAGCTCGAGGTTGTAGGCATCAACTTTACCTTATCTATTTGTCACAAAATGGTAGTGTTCAACGTTATCACGTATCGATAATGTAGGTTTGGTCCCGTAATTTCCAGCACAACGACGTATCAACCATCCTCTTCTTTCTTCTACGTTCTTCTGTTCACTATTGTCCTTAATCGTGGCTCTAATATGCATTCACTTACCACTCAAAATGCGATCTACATACCAATTTGTGACTTTTATTGTACAGAAAGTGTCACTAAACTAACAACTGCATATGTCTCCCTACTTAAGAAGAAAAAAAACTCGCTACAAAAATTAATAGACAATACATTGTAAAGCAATTTAAAAACACGCTCCGCCACCCTCTACGATAAAATTTGTCCCTGATATCCCATTTTGATTGGACGGGTTGATTTATCTCTTGTTTAGACCTTAATGGCGAGATTAAATGATGTTGATACTTTTATTTATTAAGCTATAATAATTTACGAGCGAATGAATATAAACTAAGTAGGTTACTATTTTCATAAATTTTGAGAATGTGTATGTGTTCATGTTTAACGTTTATAGGAGGTATAAAGATGGTTTACTAGTAAAATTGTAACAATAAAATGAGTTTAGAACTTTCCATCAATAACAACGAAACAATAAAAAAGCATTATTATATTACAACTGTTCTGGTAGATCTGCAACTGTTACCATTAGGTCCTCAGTTCTACCCTCAGATCAAGGAATAATAATAGGAAATAAATATTGTCAGTGAAAATCATTCGCCATTTTATACGGGACAGTAAAATATGGTATTTAATAGTAAAATAGTATTAGGTAGATGTATTTTAACTTCAGTAGAAGTGATGTAGAAAACAGATCACGTCTCATTATTGCAGTGTTCCGATTGTTGTAATTATAGATTCTTTGCAAAATATGTTGGTCATTAAAGCTAACAATCTAGAGTTGAATTCGCTGACTGCAGATCACTGTGGCCTACATTCCCATTTGCTAGTATTGTCGCAAAAAAGTTACAAGAAATAAATCCAATAAGCATTTACAAAAGGATCAAAAAGATCCAGTCACATCGTACTCATTGAGTGTATCAATAGAGACATTTCCCTCGAGATTGAAAATCCTCTCGGGTGAGCGGCGGCTACTGTGATTTAGACTAACTGCACTTGTTGTGATACAAGGGGATTCCCCCACGTGTAACGCGGGACTAATACACCGATTATATTGTTCTTATCGCGCTATTACTCCAAATAGAAACATTTGTTTTTAGCTCTAATTAAATAGGTATAACAAATCTTTACCAAATCTTGTCATTTTTATATGAAAAATAGCACATTAAATTTATTATATAAATTGCTGATAATATTTTAATTACATAAATTGACAACATTCTTATTCTATCTAGGTAAACATTCTTTAAAAAGTTCACAACTCTATAATCATTTTAAACTCATCATCATAAATCATGATCAACATGCGTGCTTACACAATAATTAAAAGCGTTATTAGACAATAATAGTAACTTGGTAATGTCAAAGAAAGTGATTCACATTGTTCACATGAATGTGCAAACCGAAAACAGCGGAGGGCGCGGTATCCGACCGTGCACAGTGCCAATTTTCCGCTCGCCGCCACCGACTACGCAATTATTTAGATAAACCTCTCGGCGTGACTATAAAAACATCTTCCCCCCACCCCCATCGCGTTTGTTGTCTTTGGGGCTTCGGGAATTTATAGCCCGGCATTACGCCGACGGTTAGGATAAAAATGTACTTTTAATTTATCTCGTTAAAGGGTTGAAGGACGACCGGGCCCGCGAAGTAATTATTCCGGAATTGGCCACTTTGCCTGATGAATCCATTTCGCCGAACCCTTTGTTGGGATGATTTCGAGCGATTTCATTCGGTTTCGACTGCGATTTTCGTGGAGTGAAAGATTAAGTTAGGTGTATAGGGAGAGCGATCATTTATACAACGTTATTACGAAATCAACAGTCGTCAGGGTTGTCTATTAATTAATAAAGATGAATTATCTACACTAAAAATACAAAGGGAGAGTGAAATTTTTTATGTTATGCGATACGAATGGAAATCTCCCGAATAACGTTTTTTTTTTGAAAATGTCTTTAATTTTTCGAATGGCAATATTGTTTCTGATGCACGTAAATAAACTACAGATAATATTTAAACAGATATTTTAACAGATAAATAGATATCTAAACCAATTTACAATTAGACTAAATTAAAAGTGGCATCAAATATTCTATTATAGCTAAACTGCACGAAGTCGAAGTTTGTAAAGTAAAGCTTACCTGCCGGTTTTAGTGATGATCATCTCCGTGCCAAGGTCATGGAATTTGTCCCAAAGCTCCTTGGTCTCGAGCTGACAGTCCACTGATAGTAACTCTTCGCAGTTGCAGGAGGTGGCGGGTGGTAAGGGCCGCGCTGGTGAAGGCGTATCTCTCTCTCCTAGTTCTAAGGACATTAACATCACTTTTTCAATGACCTTGCTCAAATTAATACATTTTTAAAATATTAATTATAGATGACCAGACAACTGGTTACATTTTATAATTCAAACCGAAAACCGATTAATTTATTTATTATCTGTTTACTCAAACTGGAAGAAATTGATAATAGAATATTTTATTTTGTGACATGGTTAGTAGCTATATAAAAATATGTCTAAAAACTTCCAGATATTTACATACCTACAGTTTTATGAATTTTATTGCCACTTGTTATTGCACTTGGCTACTACTTGCTAGCCAGACTGAAGAATTTGTTAAATAACACGAATGTTAAGTTAAAATATTCGTCTTTTAATAAATAACTAAGACATTAAAATATTTTAGTTTCAATTATTATAGAAAATACTGCAAAAAATACGCCTGTTTGTTTTAAAAAATAATAAACATTCGTGTTGATGCTATCAATGCCATATATTTTTTAAAACGTTTTATTTATTTTACAGTGGATAAGATATTTGTTCAATAAAATCACAGGTATTACTATGAGTTTAATGTAAATTTAAATGTGATAAAATATAGTTAGAAAGACGACCTCAACAACACTGTTATGACTGTTAATAATAGATTTATACCTCATACAAGTGTCATATCACAACAAGTGCGAGAACAATGTTTCATATCAGTGAACTCGATTTACTTTTAATACATCTATGACGATAGCGTGATTTTCTTTATTCAAACACTTAACAGCAAACGTTGTGAGAACCGAATGATTACCACTATGAGAAAGCTTGTTTATTATGCTAATAACGCTTGCCGTAATCACAACTTCAATTTACTTTTTGCGTCACAATGACTGAATACGGTGGTATTGTGTGTCAAAAGTATAATTACCAACATGCACTTTATACGTTTTAAAATTATAAATAAAGGTTCATTTTTATGATAACGGAACACATGAACATTCGTACTAACAACCCGAGTATGAGTTATTACGAGATAAAATTTATTAGTTGCGTACTTAAATTAAATTATAATTAAATTTTCTTTCACTTTTATGCTCGGTTTATACCTTCGCCTTAGTTAGGGAGAAAGTAGAGTGCCAGTTACAAATGTGCAGTCAAGTTGAACCAAACATGATTTCTGGATTTATGAGAGTGCGTGTAGAATTCAGGCGCCATGAGCCTATTCTAAAACAAAATAAAAGCGGTTTTTTTCCTATTTTTTTAATTACTTTTCCATTTAGTTACTTAATAGTCTAAATACATACTAAGAGCGGTTGAGGAGGACACACAGACAGATAGATAGTACGAGTAGTTAGGTAGGTGTAACGTTTTGTGTTATCACACAAATACTTGATTTGTATGAAATGCGTATTCATTGAGAAGATATCAGGAAGCTCTGTTATTCTAATCTTGCCATTGTCAACAATACTAGAGTGCTTACCAGAAGAAGGTGCAGGGGAGGGAATGGCGTGGTCGGAGGCGTCCCTTTCGCCATCCGAACACTGTTCGACGTCCACTTCGACGTCCTCTTCAGGCGGTGGTGACCGGCAACTTGACGCCGGCGAACTGAGCGACGTCGGGGAACTCTGTCTTGATAGCCCTGTTCAAAGCACACCACCATTACTTAATCTATATTCGGCAAAAGAATAGTGTTCAGTACTTAGTAGCGTTCCAGATAGAAGATAATATCCCCGTTACTTCTAATTCTATTCCTACTACTTCTCGCTAAATGGTAGAATTCAGCACTATCGTGTTCCAGTCAGGTGGTAATGTACAGTCCTGTGATTTCCGGAACAGAAACATAACATACCTCTTAGTAGCATTAAGTCCGCCTTTTGTACAACATTCACGGGTAGCAGAGTTCCAAGTGTAGGAGCTCGAGGGCGTAGGCATCACTGCATTACTTAACCTATAGGCCACGGGCAGGGCCGGATTTAAGCATAGGCAACATAGGCAATTGCCTATGCCTATATGCAAATTGTTAGACGAAAACACATTCTTTTAAGACTTCGTCAATAACGCTTGTTAAACTCAGACGAAAAATTATTTTATTCAGCTTGTAGCTTGCTCTAGTATAATTTTGAATAAATTTTATGTTAGCAAACATTCAGTTGTTCTCTTCTTTAACTGAAACTTTCAACAGTTAACTACAAACGATTTGAGGGCCTACATCACATGGTCTGCCTAGGGGCCGCCAAAGTTAAAAATCCGTACACGGGAGTGGCAACGCATCTCCATTGAAATCTTTGGTTTCATATAGATAGATGTTTACAGTGATTGAACTTTGATCTTTAAGAAGCATATGTTTAACTAGAAAGTTATTAATTTAGTCAATATCAATTCAAATCACGTACCTAGTCATGCCATATTACCTTTGATATAAATGTTATGCAGCAATTGCAGCAAAAACGCAATTGGTATCGGCGATTGCTCACTCGTAACGTAATTGCGATATGGTACCGTATTACTCGAACAACGACTTGTACTAGACAGTTTTTGCTTAAAGAAGGAAACCAGGTGATGAAATAATGGTTTCATATGCATTCTTTTAGTAATATCTCATCATACCCAACTCTAGGGCTAACTACAGGTGTCCAGCCATTTTTAGATCCTTATCTCCGTATCGCATCTTAATCTATCTAGATAAAGATCTAAAAATGTATCGATATTGCAATTACTTAGTACGTTAAACTTTACGCATATAAAATATTGCCGAAGGACGACAATGAACTTTAAAGACTCGTAAGAAAATTGCTGTTAATTATCTTTATAATGAATAAATATGATGATGAAATATTAGTCACGACTATGTTGTACCCATAAATATCTACGCGATATTTTTTTTCTATATAAGTCTATTGAATTGGTATTTTTACATGTTACCTATATTATGTAGGTAATTACTATCTTGAAATTATGCATCCATTAAATAAAAGCATTATATTACCACCGATTGATTCACTCGATATTTTTATGAAAAATGAAGGTGTGAAATTAATATTATATTATTATGATGAAAATAAATAACAATTATAAAAATATACCTAACATAAATGTACATATTATTTCGTCTCGTGAAATAAACGAGGATGTAGGTAAAATACTTACTCAAACATTTTAAAATGTCATGTTCGCTTTTTTATCTATATCTATTATTGCGCCACGAAGCTATCTCTATTTTTTTTCATTACAACGTTCAGGGCTTTGGAACCCGCATGACATACCTAAGTCAAGTTTTTTTTTTGGCGCGAATTTTGAAGGATGCTTTTGGTGCTCTTATTTTATTTAATTTTATTGGTGTATTTTTTAGTTATATAAAAAACATTTTATTTGATAAAGGTTTATTACAGAGCCCGTGTAGGTATAGTGAAATAGAATTACCTACAGTGCGAAAACATGGCCTTCCAGGTTAACTCCAAAACTTAATTGTAAATGTTCTGGTAAAGTAGGTAGCAATCGCTTTACTCAAATTACTGACAATAACTCACTTGACTAGCATAATAGATAAATTATTGACTTACTGACTGATTCTTACTTTTACGCTGCTTTCTATAGAAATACGAAAATATATTTTTACTTGACACTGGCAATATGCGTAACAGTGATGCCATTAACATAAAAAAAACATAAGTTAAAAGATATTTCGCGCACGTTTTTTCTTTCAAAAATTTATAGCGCTAGTTATAAAATTATTTTATCATATTTATATATTTTTTTTGTACGAGTATTCAGGCTTTTCTGAGGATGAAATGCATAAACACGGATAGATATACCTATACTTTCTACTTACGCCATAGACAACTTACGTAATATCAAAAAAATCTATGACCCGTAATATCTATCCCAGAGACATGACACCTTAGGTCTCAGGGGTGGCAACGCATCTGCATTTTGACCTCTGGTTTTTATGTAAATGTCTATAGGCTGCAGTCATCACTTAGCATCAATGTGAGATGACCTTATTAATAAAAATCTAACCTAATTTTAGTTATCGTCAAAAATGTAGTCGAAAAATGCGAAACATGAATCGCTGTGTTTTGTGGTTGTCCCGTTGTACCCGGTGTCGAATATGCGTGGTTCCGCACAATTTCCTCAATAACGAACGGTCGTCAATAAGTAACGATCCCCGAAACACGACGCTGCGCCCGCGCAACCCACACCAATTAGTCCGCTTTTATACCTCAAAACGGTTGACGCCAAAATCAAGAAAATAAGGCGCATATTTGGAACATTGGAACACAATTCGCTCATTGAAAATATTCTTATTATTATACTTGTCACTTAAATTAGTGTAAAGTTTTATAATAAATAGTTATGATTTATAGTAACTGTAGAAGTGTAAATTCTGTACATTAAAAATATTTAAAAAATAAATACCAGGGGATGTTACTAGATCCATACCGAACACGAATATGTGATTAGAAAAAAAATTGTCTGTCTGTCTGTCTGTTTGTTCAAGCATCACACAAAATCTACCGGTCCGATTACGATGAAACTTGGTATTAGTATTATACTTTTACCTTCGGCGCACAACACTGGGTACTTTTTATTCCGGAAAAATGTCTGTTTGTCTGTGTGTTTGTGCACGCTAATTTCAGAAACGAATTATCCGATTTGCAGTTTATATGCCATTAATATAATTATATTGTGGTAAGTTTCACTTAATATTTAGTGTTTGTTTAATGTCAATCGGTTCAGAAATAAAAAAGATACGTCAATTTAAAGAATCATATTGAATATTTTTAAACTACTATTTTATTTTTTAGAGTTCGTACGGAACCCTAAGAAAGATAGATAAAAGGTAAAAACGAACCCTATTACTAATCCTCCGCTGTCTGTCTGTCTGTCCGTCTGTCCGTCCGTCTGTCACCAGGCTGTATATCATAAACAGTGATAGCAAGCTAAAATTTTCACAAATTATATATTTGTGTTACCAATATAACGACAAAATTAAATACTAAAAATAAGAAAATTAAAATATGAAGGGGTCCAAGAGGCATACAATACCTACAAGTTTTTTTTTTCGTATATTTATTTGCTTGATATTAATAACGCCTTAGAGTATTATTACATATTCTAAGTAAGGGGATACATGCCTCTAAGGGCATTAATTCCCAGCCAAACGAAGGCGTCTATCCGTTTTGTACGGGATAGATGCCTTTTGTTGCATAAAAAATATTCTTAAATATTTGATGATAACAATTCTTTTAATTGTAGGTTTTTCTAGATAGCTATCCTTATCTATGCAAATAAATAAAATTGGAGTGTCTATTTGTAATATTAAAATAACCGCTTTTTACTAAATGCATATGTATGTATACACGGTGCATATACGAGTACCAAAACAACATTTTTATTTTTTTGTCTGTCTGTCTGTTTGGCGGGCCTAATCTTGGGAACGGGTGGACCGATTTTGACGGAACTTTCACTGGCAGATAGCTGAGGTTATAAGGAGTAAGTTAAGCTACTTTTATACTAGCTTCGCCCACGACTTTGTCCTCGTAGATACTGAACAATCATAAATTCTCACGGGGACGAAGTCGCGGGGACAGCTAGTATGTACTAAGTACCTAGTCATAGTAACATGGGACATGTGATTGTGACATTAAGGATAGGTTCGTTATTATACCTACAATATTTATTAGAAGAGAATGATGAATGTCGAAGAAGCACGGGGGTTATGTATGGACCGGTACCTATGTATCTTGGCGTGAAAATACATACATCATATTTATAAGACAGATGTTTTTTTTATATTACAAAGTGGCAAACAAACATGCAGTTCACATTGGTGGTAGTTGAAGTGCAGCCTATTAGATTAGGATCCCACTGCAGAATCATTTCGTTGTACCAAAATGTAACAGCGTAGTTACGGTATAGAGTTGCACAGTCAGAGAGTTACATATTATTATGACTACACTAAATACCTATACTCGAAGATAGAATCTTCGTTTTCTACACAGCCTATAAGGTTGACTGGAAGAAAATTATTTCAGACCTCAAGTCTGCCTCTTGTTCCTTATTTCTGCAGAAAGAAGATATAACGTAGAATATTTCCAATTGGAAAGATCTGGGATGTAAACGTTTACTAATGGGTATATACCTACGTACCTAATAGTGGATCACATTATGCCAACAGGACACGAAGGTATAAGACACATTCTATACTAGAAATAGAAAATATTTTTATTTCGAATAGATCTTTACATAGAAATAGAAAATATTTTTATTTCGAATAGATCTTTACAGATACTTTCAAAACGTCAATAAATCATAAACTACCTAGAGCGAATAACCATTACATATAGTAAAAGCAAAATCATATTAATAGTAAATTAAAAATTAAAATTTAAACTATTTGGTTAAAACATAATAATCATAAAATTTTTCAATTCCTTCAATGATAATAAATGAAGAAAAAGAAAAACTTATTCGTCAAGATCAATGTTATTCACTTAGCAGAGTTCCAAGTGCAGTCACTACTGAGAAGAACTCCGCTACCCAACAAACTCAGTAAGAGCTCTTACTATGTATTACTTTTATTACGACATCCACACAAGACCCAGAGGTCGAAATGCAGATGCGTTGCCACCCCTGAGACCCAAGTCGTCAATGTTGTGTCAATGTCTCTGGTATAGATATTACGGGGCCATACCAACATCCAACCGGAACACGGTACTGCTGAACACTAAGTACCTACCATTTAGCGGCAGATAAATAAGGTAATGCGGTGGTGCCTACGCCCTTGAGCTCCTGCACTGGGACTCTACTCTACCAGTAAAGCATATAAAGTAAATATTACGTACTATTTACTTCGATTAAAATAGTACGCGATTAAGTCCCGTTTACAATATAAAAAAAAAATATGAATACAAATCGTGAAAGTTTAAAACAATTAAAAGTAAATATTACTTTTTAAGCTTTACTTTTTAACTAATTCTGCAATAGACATTACTTTTGATTACATTTACCTACTTAGCCTGAGTTGCACCACGACTTTTTTTAAAGTTAAAGTTATTGTAACATTTCACGTCCTTTTCTAACTTAAAGAAATCTGTTAAAGTTAGGGCAGGATGAGAAATGTTACAATAGCTTTAACAAAAGTCGTGGTGCAACCCAGGCTTAGATAGCTATATCCGAAACCCTCTTAATTACTCTTATAAACAATTTTTTACTGGTGGTAGAGCTCCAGTGACGGAGCTCGCGGGCGTAGGCACCACCGCATTACCTAATATTGCCTTGCCGCTAAATGGTAGTGTTCAGCACTGTCGTGTTCCGGCCAGGTGGTAATGTACGGCCCTGTAATTGCACAGATGCATAACACCTTAGGCCTCAGGAGTGGTAACGCATCTGCATCTTGACCTTGGTCTTTGTGTGGGTGTCTATAGGCTGCAGTCATCACTTAACATCAATGTGAACTGCATGCTTGTTTGCCACTTCCATTACATAAAAAAATACCTAAACTAGAAAAGGATGTTTACTATATTGAAATTATTAATTAACTTACTTAACAAAACTGGACATAGCATATGGTGTATTTTGTGTATATGACAACCTCAACTAAATTTGAATTCGTTCGATGATAAAATCAACAGACACTTCGTTAAATTTGCGGCAAAATCAAATTAATATTGGCCATCGCACTAGTGTTTATCTTGATATACAATGTCCATGTCGCCGCCAAAGCAGGAATTTTCATGATAAGCAGAAATCAACTTTTGCAAAAAGAGAAGTATTGTGGGAAAGTTTGAGCATGTACGGAAATGACGATGATTTTATCAATTAATCGCGAACCGCAAGCGACAGAAATTAAAAAGAACTCAACTAGCTTTTTTACTCTTTTAATTTATTCCTTCAGAGTAATGGTGTGATGGTGAGTGAAACCTACAGCTTACAGGCATCGATGTCAGGACACTTTCCGCTTATTAAAAATCAATTAGGTACAGTATAGTTTTTATTACCACAGTATAAGATGCACATGTAGTCAAGCGGCGAGTTTCCTGATATATATAACCTAGAGATTAAGCCTTATTCAATCCATTCAAAAGGCATAAGACGATTCCCCATTGCTGTCCCAGCAGTTATAGAACTTCTCAACATTACAGCATAAACGGATTATGGTAGAGCTGAACACTGCCATTTAGTGGTAGATATAATCTAACGACTTACCAATTTTTTTCATATTAGTTAAAAATACAGTCAAGTAGATTTGGTGTTAATCTACTGAAATGTCCTATAGTATAGAACATTATTGAAAATGCATAGGACCTAGGTATACAGATCAAAACTAGGTACCTACTTATTTTTGTTTTTTTAAGCTATTTCAATGAAATCCTACAATTTAATACCGGCCGCACACCTGACATTTTAAGTGTCCAAATTTAGGTAGGTACACACAAGTAAAATGTCACTTTTTGCCCGAACTCATACAACAATTATTTATCATTGTTGGCTTGTGCAATCCTATGGGTAAGTAGGTATGTGGTTGACATAAGGTATGTATTTTATTATCGGTCGTCGAGTATTTTTGTAATGTAGAGTCGGCAACATAATATTTATCCATAAGTAAGTCCCCTACCTACACGATTCGTGTACCTGATGTTTAACTTTATTTACTTCAGAAAATAAACATCTTATTTAAGTTTTAATTAGGTAGGTACATTGTTTCTAATTAAATAGTATAATTTAATCTTGAAACATAAGTAATAAAGATCATCTAAATATTCGTCAATTTTCTTTGTTTTAACCACATATCAACCTATTAAACTAAGATTGATACCTAATCAATCAATGGTCCCAACTGTTTATATAAATCTAAACTACCTAGGTAGGTATTTATTTAGTAACGAAAAAGATGAAAAAATAATAAAATTAGATACTGAGTGAATAGGTAAGGTTAAAGGTGGTAGAGTCAATGTTTCGTCGATATTTTTTCCGATAAGAAATTTCATTATATTTATTTACACCTAGATGTTACCTATAAAGCTGCTTTCTTATAGTTTTCAACACAACCATTTATTATTTCCAATTAATGACATAAGAATAGCCTAACCGGACAGCGACGGCATTTAACACGGGCGCGGCTTTTATGCAAAAAAATAATTGCCAGTAATATTTCCTGAAATATAGGTATAAGATATATTATATACCTATCATATGCACAGGTACTTCATTTTCTAATCACTAATGTAACAATAAATTGTGATAGGTAGCCTATGTTATTGTAAATTACCTTTGAAAAGTTACTAAAAATGTAGTCATAGAGTTCGAATGCAAACTTTAGGAGTGAATATTATGATAGTCCTTAATGTACTGTAAAATTTCACTTTTACTGCCTTTTTGTATACGGTGAGCATGAAGACATACATTATATAATTTTTTTGTCACTGAATCGGTGCTGTTTGTTTGATTATTTACTGCTTGCCTATAACAATCACAACAGCATTTAATTTTTTTATTTCTTAACTTTTCAATTAAGTTTAAAATGAGTTAACTACATATTAATCAAGAAATTAGGAGCTAATTAAAGAAAAACAAAAGGCTAGGCCTATCTGACCGATATGTGTCGGCGAGCGAGCGACGGGGCTGCGCGGCTCGGCGGCGCTACGGGCCATGATCGCGGCGATGGAGAAGTCCGTCGCCCGCGTCTTGCCCTCCTCGGCCACCATCCTGGAGCCCGGCCACCCCGCGCTTTCCACATCCATCAAAACCTCAGCACACCAGTTCAACCGACCATCGCACCAGCGTCATGTTACGAACTCATAGCACACTGAACGCGGGATCGGAACGCTCGGCGGTGAGCGGACGCGAGCGGAGTTTGGACGGCTCGGCGCGGACTGAGCGCGCGGGAGCGGAGCGCGCGCGGGCGGGGCGGGGGGCGGGGCTGCCTCCCCATCAGCCACTGGCCGCGCTACCCGCTGTCGCCGACCCCCGGCACCCGGCACCCGGCACCCGGGCGCCCTCGCCGCTCCCCATCATATCGCTTTATTATTTAATTTGTATTCCATAGCTCAACGAACATTGCTTATTGTTATTACATTTCATCGGGTTTCATTTGTCATAGCATCATTTTTTTTTTCAAAATTCATCGCTATACCTAGTGTGATAGGAAATAAATTTAATCATTCAAAATGTCACCCTGAATAAGTAATCTTACTACAATGAACATAATTGTCTTTATTAATATACAAAAACATACGATTTTATAAAATAAACATAAAGAGAAAACGCGCGCGCAATAAAGTGATTGCGCCGCCCATAAAACAGATCGCTAGATTCGAGCGAGACAGCGTTTGATTACCAATCCTCGTGAATGTAAGTGTAAGCGAGATAGCTGCATTTCTAGGAGCGCGGCTACGAAAAGATGCGCAGGACGTCTTGCAATATTAAAACACTCGCCGTAAAAACAATTTCCACAGCCACTCGCTAATTTGCTAAACAAGCCGACACGTATTATAAATGTCAATCTACGCTGTTGACTTTAAATAGACATTTTTTACCGTCGTGCGGATAATTTTTATTCCAGAAAATGAAATTAAAGACTAGCGTAAAACAGGTAGGTAAATTATATTTCTTACACAAAAACTTATTATTTTATTTGTTGAAAAGATTTCCACATAAATACTATTTGGTTCTCTACATTTTGAATTCAGAAATGAATTTACAATATTTACGTTACCTATAAGTTTTGCGGTTAATGCCAACCTAAAGTTTTTAGGTAAATAGGTAGAAATATAATATCTCTATAGGTATTTAAGATCTATTGATTAATTCAATGATACCTACTTCATTTAAAAAATTCAACGACTTTACTTGTACGAGCAAAGAAGTAGGTGAAGTTTGTTGACCGACTATAAAATACTATCAAAAAGCGAAGATAGAGTCATCGAACCTCGTATTAGAATTATAATGCCGTCACGTTTGACATTAATTTCATTAGATAAATCACACATATTTAGAAAAAATGCTCAAATAAGCGTTAGGTAGATATCTGTCTGAGGCGCGCATGGCCCAGCGGCTGGTGTAGATCGTAAGCGATCTGCTCGGTTAAGCACTACGGGCGCGGTCGGGTAGTGTGATGGGTGACCGCTAGTGGCAAATTAAATGCGCGTTTCCGTGCTTCGGAGGGCACGTTAAGCCGTCGGTCCCGGTTGCTATCGATGTATAGCAGTCGTTAAACCTTGTCGGAGGCCTTATGGGCGGTTTGAAAACATCCGACAGTGGGTTGGCCACTAACCCACCCACCTCCACCAATCCGCATTGGAGCAGCGTGGTGGAGTAAGCTCCAGGCCTCCCCCCCAAAAAAGGGGAGAGACTCGTGCCCAGCAGTGGGACGTATAATGGGTTGCCATTATTATTATTTATTATAGATATCTGTCTATCTTTTACTGGTAGTAGACTTCCAGTGAAGGAGCTCACAGGCGTAGGCACCACCTCAGTACCTTATATACTTGCCGCTAAATGGTAGTGTTCAGCACTATCGTGTTCCGGTCAGGTGGTAATGTACGGCGCTGTAATTTCCGGCACAGAGGCATAACATCTTAGGCCTCAGTGGTGGTAACGCATCTGCATTTTGACCTTAGTCTTTATATAAGTGTCTATAGGCTGCAGTCGTCACTTAACATCAATGTGAACTGTATGTATGTTTGCCACTTCCATTAAATTAAAAAAAAAATCTGTCATAAATAATTATAAAAACACCTTTAGATCAGTTAAACTTACAACAAAATTAATTACTAACTCGAGAAAGGCTGCTCGTTAGTGTGTGTTATACAAAAAAGGTTAATTTTTGAATGCACCTAACGTATAATTAATACTCACTTAATAGTTAACACACGCTCTCTTTAAAATATTAGTCTGCTCACTTTTTTTACTTATATAGAGTTGTAGAGTCAACAAAGCATAAATGAAAAGGTCACCTATTCTGTTTTTGTATATGAATAATATATAGACAACTAGCTGTTGCCCGCGGCTTCGCCCGCGTAGATGTCGTTCTATAAGTCCTGATACATTTTCTTTGCTATAAACCTCACGGAGCCCGAGACCTTTCCAACGAATGCAAAACCGTGGCAATCGGTTCGTGCGTTCTGGAGTTATAGCGTCAGGAAGGAAAATCCGACTTATTTTTATATAGTAGATAAGTTAGTGTCAATTGTGACACTGATTACTACCTACCTACTGATTAGTTTGTAGCCGTTCAATTTACTTGACATTTTAATGTCATCTTACGACGTTTTTATAAAACAAGAAAGCAAAAGGCTTTGGCGGGAACCTTGAAAGAGGCGTGTGGTGCTCTTATTTTATTTCATTTTCTTGGTGTATTATTAAGCGAATAGGTATTAGCTACATAACTGTTGTACTGGTGGTAGAGCTCCAGTGACGGAGCTCACGGGCGTAGGCACCACCGCATTACCTAATATATTTGCCGCTAAATGGTAGTGTTCAGCACTATCGTGTTCCGGTCAGGTGGTAATCCACCTGACCGGAACACGATAGTAGCATTAGCTTGCCCTGTAATTTCCGGCACAGGGGCATAACACCTTAGGCCTCAGGAGTGGTAACGCATCTGCATTTTGACTTTGGTCTTTGTGTACCTAAATGTCTATAGGCTGCAGTCATCACTTAACATCAATGTGAACTGCATGCTTGTTTGCCACTTCCATTACATAAAAAAACATAAAGTTGGTGGGATTTTGTTTGATATAGGTAGGTACCTAGGCTTATTACAGTGCCCGTGTATAGTGAAATAGAATAACAGTGCTTAAACACGTCCTTTCGGCACAATGTAAATATACTGTGCTTTCGGGTTGCCTCCTAAACTTCATTATAATAGTTCTGGTAAAGTGGCCATCGCTTTACTCGATTTACTGACTGTGACGCTTACTGACGGACAGAGAAATTGACTGACTGACTCTGACTTTTACGCTGCTTTTTAAGAATACGAAATAATGTTTTACTTTACACTGGCAATATGCGTAATAGCGATGCCATTACTTAACCGGAAAATATACTTAGCCCTGTAATTTCTGGTAGGTACAGAGGCATAAGATCAAAGGTTTAAGTAGTGTAAACCTATCTGCATACCTATGTCACGAACTGGGAAACAAAACAAACCAACAGTTCACATTGATGGTCGGTGAATATTGTCTGAAAATCTCTACATAAAAACTAAAAATTTAAGTGCCACTACTGATGTAGGTACTTACCTATAGGTAACCAGGGGTCAAAATGCAGATGCGTTGCCATCCCTGTGGTCTAAGATGTTTCGCCTATTTGATAAAAATTACAGGGCCATTTACCTATTATGATTTAACCGGAACACGACAGTTCTGAACACTACTTTGGCAGTAATTTTCACTGGTGGTAGAGCTCCAGTGACGGAGCTCGCGGCCGTAGGCACCACCGCATTACCTGATTTACTTGCCGCTAAATGATAGTGTTCAGCACTATCGTGTTCCGGTCAGATGGTAATGTACGGCCCTGTAATTTCCGGCACAGAGGCATAACACCTTAGGCCTCAGGAGTGGTAACGCGTTTGCATTTTGACCTTGGTCTTTGTGTGGGTGTCTATAGGCTGCAGTCATCACTTAACATCAATGTGAACTGCATGCTTGTTTGCCACTTCAATTACATAAAAAAAAAAAAAATATTATGGCAGCAGATTATTTATAAAGTAATGCGGTGGTGGTTAAGCCCTCGAGCTCCAGACTGGAGCTCTACCACCAGTGAAAAATAATTTGCATGTATGTATGTAGTTAGGGCGTTAGGCTGACCGGGCCACTCTGATCGCACTAACTCTCTAAAAGTTATTACACTACCCTGACCCTTGCTATCGCACCCTAAATACCGTCTCATAACATCCATGTGAACTGCATACTTGTTTCCCACCATCATAACACAAAAAAAATAACTGTACGATAAAGATATTAAAATATCTGCATAAAGTTCTAACCGTCTAGTGCCAGGTCTAAATTAATGAGATACTTTTAAGTACTAGGTACATACAGCAAATGTACCAATTACTACTTTAATTACTTATTTAACGTACCTACTTTTTACTGGTGGTAGAGCTCCAGTGACGGAGCTCGGGGCGTAGGCAGCACCACATTACCTAATATACCTACTTGCCGCTAAGTGGTAGTGTCCAGCACAATCGTGTTCCGGTCAGGTGGTAATGTACGGCCCTGTAATTTCCGGCACAGGGGCATAACACCTTAGGCCTCAGGAGTGGTTACGCATCTGCGTTGACTTTGGTTTTTGTGTGGGTGTCTATAGGCTGCAGTCATCACTTAACATCAAAAAATAGGTAATTGTAAGTACCCAGCTGATTGGTAGATCTCGTGTTTCATTACAAAAAACTAATAGGTAGAATATTTTAGTGGCTATAGTTTGCATAGCGTGTACAATAATATAATCCCTACCTAAATCTCTAAAGACAACTTGCATATCTGCTTATACCTAATTTTGTACATGCCTAACATTTTTATTGTGAAATATTGTAACATACCTACTTTCTATGATAGGGAAAAAATAAGTAGATAAAATTAAAGTGCTGATGTTCATCTCAGTATTTAATAAATACCAGGTAAAAGTCCTCCCTAACAAAAATTAAATAAGTATTAAATTAAGTAATTAAATTACCCTGCCACTTTTCTGTAAATTTGCATTAAATTTCCTAATCTGGCCGCACGTTATCAATTTGTAGCTGTTTATATTTAACTGCCTCGGTAGCCTAGTGGTAGCAGGCCACTACTACTACGCTGAGGTCCTGGGTTCGATTCCCGGGTAGGGGGTTATCAGAGATAATGGTGAAAAAGCCTTTATCTCCGGTTCTATTGGGATTTTTCCATTTTCTGGAAATTTCCCAGTACCTCAAAGTTTGGTAATGTGCCCGGAGATGTCAACAGGCTCGCCACCTGTTACATGGGCCAAAACGTAACCGGCGAATCGTGGGTTTTTGCATGTATGCTTGAATGCATTCATTTACCTCTGCCTACCCCTTCGGGGATTACAGGCGTGAAGTTACGTTTTTATATTTAACGGCACATTGACTCTACGTATACCAAAACTTTTAATAATTCATGTCCTTTTAAGCGAAATGAGAGAACAACACAAAGCACCTATTCGGGCGTCGCGGGCGTTTATGTATTAGGTATATAAACCGTGAAATATTGCCTTCCTCCCACGTACCTACCGATTGCACTCAACAAGAACAACTCACACTCCACGTCACACTACGCTCTTGTCGAATACTCGCATTATTTGCGAAAATATGAAAAATACTGCATACTTAAAAGAAGCAATAACTCTCTCGGTAAGGCATTAAGAGGCATTATGAGGCACTCAGATGTTTTTCAATTTGGTGGAATGGCGTCTGCGGGGTTTTTATGACAATACGGGCTCCCACCTCGTACCTACCCGTGTTCGTTTACTCGCGAACCAACCCCATGAGTCCCAAATGTTTCAAATGTCTATGCAAGTACTTCGTGATTTACGGTGATCGTATTTTAAGAACGTAAAGCTACTGTTTGTTTGTTGTTACTGGTGGTAGAGCTTCAGTGACGGAGCTCGCGGGCGTAGGCACCACCGCATTACTTAATATACTTGCCGCTAAATGGTAGTGTTCAGCACTATCGTGTTCCGGTCAGGTGGTAATGTACGGCCCTGTAATTTCCGGCACAGAGGCATAACACCTTAGGCCTCAGGAGTGGTAACGCATCTGCATTTTGACCTTGGTCTTCATGTGGGTGTCTATAGGCTGCAGTCATCACTTAACATCAATGTGAACTGCATGCTTGTTTGCCAAGCCCATTACATTAAAAAAAATATGTATATATAAAAACATAAAACGTAACTTCACGCCTGTAATTCCCGAAGGGGTAGGCAGAGGAAAATGCATGCATTCAAGCATATATGCCATCACCCACGATTCACCGGTTACGTTTTGACCCATGTAACAGGTGGCGAGCCTGTTGACGTCTCCGGGCACATCACCAAACTTCAAGGTACTGGGAAATTTCCAGAAAATTGAAAAATCCCAATAGAACCATGGATAAAGGACTTTACACCATTATCTCTGATAACCCCCTACCCGGGAATCGAACCCAGGACCTCAGCGTGGTAGTAGTAAGTAGTGGCCTGCTACCACTAGGCCACCGAGGCAGTTTAAACACACATCTGAAGAAAAGGTACATACTTATTTCAATTAATAGAAGTTTATTAATAATAGTAGGTAAAAAGGGATCCTATAATAGGTACCTAATATTCATATAAATATTTTGTCACTCCTATACACAACTAGACAAACTTTAAATAACTTCATTTCAAAACTGATTATAGGGTAGGTAACCTACGCTTAAAGTTTGGATGATTTAACATCACAAATTAGTCTTTGTCCCATATTCTAGCGGAATAATAGCGTAAGTCCCTACCTACTTTAAAGTATATTTCCAAGTTCCAGTATTATTAAATCAGCTCGAACCATCAAAACATTGTAAAATAAGTCGGAACTAATAATTCACTCCTAAAATCAACAAGCACATAAAAAGTATTAAGGAAATAGTACATGAATAGATGTCGTGGAGAAGCGCACAATACTGACGTATTGTTATTTGAGCAAAGTTGTACAAAATGCGAAAATACAAGCTGTTCCATAGATATAAGCTGTTCCGACTCTCGGCGCCCGATTTTTTATGATACAATGTCAAAACGTCAATGGACCTTTGAAACGACCAAATATTTGCGTGGAACGGAACGCACATGGCATAACGACCACACAGGATGTGCTGGTTACGTAACATTAGAAAGCGGTAAATTATGACTTTTGGCTGAAAAGGCAAATTCAATCAAATCAGCAACAAATCGGTTACATACGAAGCGTGAAATGAACAACACACCGACGAGTAGTACCACGCTAATCAATTGTATACGCTGGTTTAATAAACAAAATCGTTATCGACAATAGAGTTTTAAATTTTTATCAACGTACCTAATCTCGTTGATTAACCGAACCACTCTGATGTAACTTTGCCTTTGCTGGTAAAGAAGCTGTAAAAGAAAGAGCTCTGGTTATTATAATCTCGACATTTATCTATGTAAACATATTTTCTACTTTAAATACCCACGAAAAAGATTGACTTTAATTACCTATATAATTATATTCACTAACGGCTATATTCCATATCGAAATAGATACCTATTGTACTTATTTATATTGGAATTGCAATTTACAATAATAAGGGCTCGTGCTCCATACATTACTTGATATTAACATACACAATAATATAGAGATGTAGTTAAATAAAACCATAAAAACAAACAGGTTTATAAATATATCGATGTAGGTATCTAATAGCTGAATATTTAATTTTAAATCAAATTGAATGTAGATATCTATAGTAGTTTTTATTCTCGGGTTAATTTAATTTTCACCTACCTATGGTAAATTTAAAGCAAATAAATGGACTATGCTAACACATCCAACGATATCTACTTATTTCTGAAACGGCTACTGCATTTCAGTGTAACAACATCAAATGAAATATTACAGCTCATAGCGTTACACTGCCATAACCTGTCATAAAAAATATTGCGAACGTTTTGTATTTGAATATGGAATGCGAATGGAGGTAAAAAGGTTGCGTAGCGTACTCGTGAGTGAGGCGAGTGAACAAATCGCGCGCATTATAAATGACAAATGTAAGCTGTGCCCGCGGTGTCAGGTTGCGGCCACCCGTGCGCCGGATTAGTTTCAGTTTACTTTCCGTTCCACGGGAACCCTGCTCCTGCTCCCTGCACCGAAATAGAGTGCGCCCTCTGCCCTTGACGCCTGCTCCGCTGCCATCCATACCGGCTTAAAATAATTCAATCGTTAACGAGACAAATCATTCGTTCTATTTATGTTAAACACGAGAGTTTAACCTGGGAAACGCGGAAATTTCATTATGACGTTGATTGTTTTACGATCACTCGTAATGTTGTAACGTTTATCGATTGCTATCACAAGATCAATGATAAATTTAATTTTTTGATGGTCAATAAAAAAAAAATACTTTAAAAGAACGTCAATAAAAAAAAGAAATTATTTTTTGCTAGAAACACTGCAACACAATTATAATATTGACGGTGCAATGTAGCATGTGAACCTATTGCTTACATTTTTATTGGTATAAAATTATTCTTATGACCGTGGCAGTTTAATAAATATAATTAAGAGAAATCTTATTAATACACGTAATTTGATATTTCTAAACTTAAGTATAGCAAGCACATATCTAAAAACTGAACAAGAGAGATAAAACTGCAGGCAGTCAACGCCGCAGGACGTAACGTTGTTAATAACATTACCATACACAAAATTTGTAGTTACTTAATATAGAATATAAACATAAGCAGCCGCCGTGTCAATTACGGTGATGTTGGCTCATAGTCAATGAATATTCGAGTAAAATAATATAACGATTATGGCTCGATAGGTGAATATGCGGTTATGGAGTGAGAGTCGTACACTCGACCTGAAATCGGGTAATGCTTCATTATCCATAAACCAGGGTGTAACCGTCGCTGAACACAGCCTCTATTGTTGCCTGGATAAGCTCATTATTTATGTACCTATTACGTACACAATCTGTACTTAAGTTTCGGTTCGAGCATTAACAATCTAGGTAACTACCGCCCACATCGCTACCGAGTCTCGGGACTGGAATGTGAATTTCATTACGAGTCACTATTACTTTAAAAGGCATGTTATTTCATGTTTGTTACTTGTTAATTCAAGGAATTATAAATATACTTAAAGCACCAGCTTGAAATTTTATTTGAATGGTTTAACATTGTTTCTTGAACACTTAACCTCGGAACCCTAAGTAGAGTAGGTAAACCTATCGTTGATAAGAATCACAAATCATACAACAATGCTGGTAAATGCTTTTGAGGATCATTTGAAAAATTTCAAAAATTGTTTTGTGCTCCCCTAAGACAGGCAGTATGAGTTATTTTCAATGAACGTAGAACCGGACGTTCTAGTGAAATGAGGTGCTGGTCAGCAGCGGCCGCGCCTCGCACAGCCTCACACGGTGTTGTCTCGACAACACAATGCCTCTGATACGAGCATTCATACTTACCCTTTGAATAATTTCCAGTTGAGAGTATTTAAGCTTTTATCGAGGTGCGGCCATAAATCGGTGCGCAGACGCAGTAATCCCCGCCCGCGCCCCGCCGCTAGCTATAAACAGAAGTCAACGTGTCGGACTTATAAATCGTGCTCTTAACTATTGTATCTCACGCCACAATAATGAAGTTAGCTCGTTCAGGAAGAAATACGGCCACCACGTGGGTGGCCGCGGTCGGAATAAATCCTTACAGATGATTGTGTACGAATGTGTTTAACCGAGTTTTTGTGTAAGGCGGTAGTTGCCCGTCGACACCCGAGGGCCTGGAGCCCGCAGCCGGTGAAAGGTCCTGAAAAAACAACGGTTCGGTGGTCCTCGGCGCGGTGACGAGGTGTCAGGTTGCGGATCTTTATGGGTTATTTACGAGCGTGCCGGTCACGATCGCCGCCCTGCCTATAAAAACGATAAATCATTATCACCATCAACTACATGATACATCAGAAATTTGTGGTTCTAACGAACGACACCAATAAAGTTATAAAGTATTATCAATAAAAACCTCGGTTATTGTAATATTGATATTTGTTTTAGGTTCTGGTAGTAGAGTTCCAGTAAAAGAGCTCAACGGCATAATCTCCACCACGTTACCAACTTTTTCGATGTCCTGAATGAATGCAGCATCTATTTGACGCTGCATTGTTTTTTCTTGTTAAGAATACGTATTATCCCGATAGCAAAGTATAGGGTACCTCCTATTTTCATAAATTCATATAAGTTACAGTTCAACAATTACGCCGATTCAACGAGAAACGTATATCTATTAATTAATTCAAGTCCATAATAATTCTGGTTACACACCATACGTTTTAGGCTTGCACAAGCCAACAGTGACAGTTGTAGTATAGGTTTACCTAAAATCTGTAGCGACACGCTTTGTTTTACTTATGCAAACGTAAATTTATGCAGTTTAAGCATAATAAGAGTGCCGGCGTAAGAGTATTGTCAGTGGCAACCCTTAGTTTTTTTCCGTTAGGTACAGTTATATGACACAGAGGTGAGGTGGGCTATTTTTGAGTTATCAATCAATCAAACAAACAAACAGTTTAATATAAATAATAATGGCAACCCATTGCTAGGCACGAGTCTCTCCCCTTATTGGGGGGAGGCCTGGAGCTTACTCCACCACGCTGCTCCAATACGGATTGGTGGATGTGGGTGGGTTAGTGGCCAACCCGCTGTCGGATGTTTTCAAACCGCTTATAAGGCCTCCGACAAGGTTTAACGACTGCTATCTATCGATAGCAACCGGGACCGTCGGCTTAACGTGCCCTTCGAAGCACGGAAACGCGCATTTTAATTTGCCACTAGCGGTCACCCATCACAATACCCCACCGCGCCCGTAGTGCTTAACCGAGTAGATCGCTTATGATCTACACCAGCCGCCGGGCCATGCGCGCTTCAACGCAGCTTAAAGTAACCTTAAATTTTACTTACCTATTCCCAGTTGTCAAATCTTACTCTTCTATATTAATTTACAAGGTAGAGCAGAGCTGTTTAGTAACGACTAGACACGTGAGGACCATGGCTTGAGGTAAAGAGGCGAGCATAATCGCGCGATAAACAAACACTCGCCCAACAATAAAAAACTGATATATTTCACCAAACTTTTATATCTGTTCGCTCCAACTTAAAATATATTACTTTTCTTTAGCACCTTTTGTTACTTTTAGTGCGTTGTCCCCACTTTTTATGGGCACAAGACGGTTCGTAAATCATTGTAGTGGAAGTGGCGTACACTCGTAAACAATATGCGTCCCGCAGGGCGCAGGCGCAGCCGCGGCTCGCACCATCACACCAACTCACAGCCCTTACTGCTATTAGGTTATGAAAGACACATAAATTAGGTCTTGCCTATAATATGAATACGCAAACAAGTACCTGTATTGTGCAATATAAGCATTTTTTTTTTTAATTTTGGGGTAAAGTGTTGTTGTGTCTTCTATACCTACCTACTAGTTTTTTTTTTATTTTTCATTGAAATTCTTGATTTTTTTTGAATAGATTGTAAACTGACATGACATTGTAGATATATATTGTTATTCACCACAGCTTAAAATAATTATTAATTCTTTTCTTGTCAACCCCAAATGATAAATTAACTTTTGACTGTAACTCTAGTCTCTCTAAAAAGCGCATTTCCAGAGAAGCAGCTTTAATTTTTTATCTTGTTTATCAAGGTAACATAGGCCTAACCATATCCCATCGATCCGCCACTACAATATCCATTTGTTGCTGGTCGCAGAACTTGGTACATACGAGTATAAGTACTACCTAATTCAAATCGGGATCAAATTCTATTCGTTGCGGTAAATTGACATAGCAAACCAACGTCGGTTGCGAATTGGTTGGGGCCTCAGCCCATTGCTAGAGCACCCTAAGATCCCGAGTTCGACCTCGGGTTGGGAGGTATAGATATTGTATTTTTTTAAAGATTTTCTGTGGTATCAGTTGTGATCGGAAATTGTACCTGATTAATATCATAGGCCAACTTCCTATATCTCTCAGCCCGACAAATGTTTGGCATCGTAAGTCATCCTCATCATTATCACTGCAGCCGAATGACGTCCACTGCTGGATAAAAGTCTTCCCCAAAGATGTTTACAACACGAAGTGTCCATTCTATACGTAGTATTATTACATTACATATTCTCTGCCTCAGTGACGGTAGTTTTACCGCGGGCCGTTGCTACGTATGGTAGAAGCCACAGAATAGATAATCAATTCCGTGGTAGTAGCGGTATTCGTTAGTATTTAACTGTCTTTTTTTATTGGTTTGTCCGCCATTTTTCAATTGACTGACTGCACTAGTAGAAAAAAACTGCAATACTACGTCAAATAAAATTTCCAAATACGCATTTACTTTATAGGTATAGTCAGTGTAGGTATACTTACTGACATACCAATCTTCTGTAATGCCTATTTAAATTTAAAAAACGCAGGAACAAACAGGTACCTACTTATAACTTTATTGAACACTGAACTTATCGAAATAAACTATACGCAGCGAATGTTAGAGATTAAGCAATAAAAAAAATCTTAATTTTATTTCAACAAAAGAAACGATTTTCACTCTAGAACTGAATGTGGACATTACGTTCCCGATAACAGTTAATCCGAGACACGCCAGTGTTGTAAATTAAACTTTATATCATTTTTAACGACCGCCTGGAATGGTGTTTTGATTGCAGCCGGCTGGAGGCGTCGACAACTCGACACACTGATAAGGCGACAGTTACCACACGCCACAAAAAACGCACGTTTAATGGTCAAAAAAGCGACTACGACGCAGCAAGCGACGACCTAGAGCTCCGGACCCAAGACCCAATGCTTCATCTCAACGAACATACACTTTTATGTGGATTCCTACACCGCAACACACTTCAATTTTACGATCTCCTATATAGGATCAACTTGACGTTATGGGACATCGTCAATAATTTTAAGTATCTCCCTAATAGCTCTGTTTTGTAAGACCTTATACGTTACGGGTACGCTTCACGAGTTGCCGGAAAGTTCGATATTTTTGCTACAAAATATGTTGTGACAACGTTCGAAATTTATGTTTATGCTAAACACAAGTAACGTATTGAAAATGTGTTCTATTGTTTTGTTAAAATGCAAACAACAAAGTGATTTAACGCTCATTGATATTTATCCAACTAAATAAACCGTGAAACGAGACCACAAAACGCGTAAAGACCATCGAATGATAACAAAAAGAGGGCCATTAATCTCTTATTGTGTGATGTCGGTGAAACGTCCCGTTTTGTTTGCGGAGTCGCTCCGATTTATTCAAACATCGCTCGTTTACAGTACCCTATTGTCCTTAAACGATCGGGTGTGATCAAATACAAAGAATGATACAAATGGGGCGAAAATAACTGTCTATACATCATACTTATGTACACAGACCATAGATTTAATCCAGCCGTGAAACTAATGCCATCAAACGAAAATTCTTCACGCTTAAATTTAATGCTAGTGTCTTGTAAGCACAGTTTGAAGAATAATTTAGTGTTCATTGATTACCTTATGAAATGTAATAGAAATATAAAGTAGGTGATACCTGCAGGCAGCAATCCCTACCATCAACGACAGAATTTTGACAAAACATCCGAATATTAGTAACCGATTAAAAGAAAAGAGGAGTACACTACTTATTAATACAACTTTTTTGCAATAAGTGTAACTTTAGTTAACACTACACTCACATTTAACTAAAATCGAATTATATTTTTACATAAATAATTGCTAAAGTTTAATCGTTTAAGTATACTTCAAAGATCATGACGATTCGATGTTATTGTCGAAATTTAATTATATTTACTTATCGTCTTCTCTCATAATTGTTCTGTAATTGATATGATTGTGGACTACTATATCAAAATTTAGGGGCGGCAAAAATCGGATAGCCTACAGGCGGCAAATTTGTAAATCCGCCACTGCATATACAAACATCTAGACCTGGAACAAATATTATGGTCAAAATATTAGTGCGGGGTGCGAGACTTCAACCCGCAACCTCTCCCACAAACGTTCGTTGCAAGCCACTGGACTAATCGGATTGTATTTTATTAAACTATACCTACTGAGAAGTCGGTCCCTCATGAGTTTAATAACAATTGGGATATGTGTCGACGATGCCGTCCGCATTGCCTTGGGACGGTGATCCCCCGAGCCCGCTACCCGCTTCTCATGCCACTCGATTGACAGCGTGTGACGTGTGACGGCCATTGTCGTTTTGACATGTTGACACTGTCGAAACTTGACTTCTGTCCGGATTCCTCATGTAAATACGGAAATATTACCCTCGCGGCGGCGGCGGCGATGGACACAATGAAACGACAAATTAAATAATAGAATAATAAGTTTATTCTTTTCCTACTTGTCCAACTGTACAGCTGCTGACTGTAACGTTTGCCGATAGACAAGGTTGTGTGCCGAGTGATTTAACAGTTACTCCTAAAGTGTCGTTGGTTAGAATAATTATTCATTTTTATAAAATCTAACGTTAACTTCCAAATGTGCACCTACTCTTAAGCAATCTGTAATGTACTACTAATACAATACTATATGATTCATTAGTAGTTCCCCTCCCAAGAGATAAAAAATGACGCGCAATTTACAGCAAAGACTAACTAAGACTATGTGTCATAAGTATAGGTACCAACGTAATCGGCCTAGAACCAACCTGCCCTCCCCTATAGCCTAAACTGCCACCTCTATTTCGTCGGCTGGCAACGCCCTCGGTGTTACGTTAATACTTTAGCCTATAGGTAAACATCTACATAAAAACGAGAGATATCAATAGATGCGTTGCCACTCCTAAGGGATAAGGTTTAAGTTGATATGACTGTGCCGGAAGTTACAGAGTCGCACATTACCACCCGATCGAAACACTACCATTTAGCGACAAGGTTTTATATAAGTACTTGCCGCTAAATGGTAGTGTTCAGCACTATCGTGTTCCGGTCAGGTGGTAATGTACGGCCCTGTAATTTCCGGCACAGAGGCTCAACACATTAGGCCTCAGGAGTGGTAACGCATCTGCATTTTGACCTTGGTCTTTGTGTGGGTGTCTTAAGGCTGCAGTCATCACTTAACATCAATGTGAACTGCAAGCTTGTTTACCAATTCCATAAGATAATAAATAAAAAAATTGTCAAAGGATTGACAGACAAGCAGACGGACCACCTGATGGAAAGTAGTCACCGTCGCCTATGAACATTTGCAACACCAAGGGCGTCGCAAACGCGCTGCCAGCCCTGAAGGACTCTTTTGATCCCATTTTTGAAGAACCCCATATTGTAGCACCGACGGAACACCTCAAAGGGAAGCTCATTCCACAATTTACACATTCTGAAAACATATATACATAAAAATATATATATATGAAATGATAAAAGTCACGTCCATATTAAAAATATTTCCACTGTTTTGTAGGTACCCATACCAAATTATGTACAACATTTGAATATGAAACATATTAACGTACCTACAGCAAAATGTTGTCAGCACTCGATTCGTTACGAAAAAAAGAAACAGAATAACATTAATGGTTAAGCAAGTACTGGTACATAACAAGATTTGGTTTATGGTGGGAACCCCGCGGAGCACCCCCGTGGGCCTCAGCGACTGTCAACCCTGTCTCCAACCGAGCATCTTTCTCTTCACTAAAGTGACAATACAAACATTCAGCCCTAATGTTGTTTAGGAACATTCAATAGACCAACAATTCGCTTAATTTATGACCGTGTTGTGATACCACAATGAACAAGTCGTCTTAAATTCTTTAAGCTGCATCATTTCCGGACTGGCTTGAGCGTTGGTTTCGCTTAATGGTGGATGAGCCAAAAAATTACTTGTTAATAATTCACAACATTTATCCGATTACATTAAGGTAACTTTTTATCTTCTCTACTGATGGAAATTATATAATGATGAAATTCGATGACGAAGACCTTACTAATTTATTCGCTCTTGAATAGCAACATTTAGTGTTGTCACTTGTTAACCTAGTTATAGATTCATCCATAATTTTAGCAAAGAGATAAAATTTTATGTTTAATATTAATGTAGAGTTTTAGCTTATTCAACCATCGATCTACTACGTTCCACACGTAGCCTATGTACTTGTGTGCGTACGTAGCTTACTACACCCCTTACCGTTAATAAAAACAAATGGGAAAATTATAAATTAAGTTATCAGTTATTATTATTATAATGCATTTTAATTTTATTTATTTTTACCTTAACGCATAAAATACCTACTATAGCTAGGCATGTAGAGATCTACATAATATGTTTTACTTACATTATTTATTATTGGATAGAAAATCTAAAAATAAATGTTTACTGCTCGCAAACATGAATACGAGAACATGTAACTCCAATTTGTATTAAAATTTGACATAACACAAAGTCCTTATTAAGACTACGATTAAAACTGCTTTAGTAGTCTAGAATCTAGTGGTATTAGGTCACTACTACTGGGCTGGGGTCCGGGGTTTGATTCCCGGGTCAGGGGCTATCAGATATTATGGTGTGAAATCCTTTATCTCTGGTTCTATTGGGAGTTTCCCATTTTAGGGCAGTTTCCCAGAACCTCCGAGTTTAGTAATGTATTCGGAGATGTCAACAGACTCAACAGGCTCGTCATCTAGTACCTACATGGGCCAAAAAAAAAACCGGCGAATCCGGGGATTACAGGGGGCGTGAAGTTACGTTACGTAAGTACGTACCCAATTAAATACACATATTTGATAATATTTTTCCTCCTCAGGATACCAAAAAAATCTACATTCCTTAAAATCATTCTCTGCAAAACGTACCTACCGTTAAGCAATGTAGAAGCAAGACATACCTGCTTATTTCAATCAATTTATTATCAATCAATCAATTTATTAATTGCCAACATGTACATATACATTACATTAAAGGTCTTATACATATAACACTTACATCAGTAGTTAAGTAGGTACATGGGACCCTTCTATGGGGCATCGCAATATGGAGTACAGAGTGATTCGTCTTGCAGTCATATTAATTTATATTTCTTATGAATCTTACAAATTACAATGTTTGTGAATATATATACTGATAGGTAAGTAGGAACGTTCTAAATGTACACATAATCGTAACGCTCAATTAACCTTACTTGATTACCCTTTTACAACTTTTCTATGAGTTGTTGTAGTATCGGTAATTAGTTACGGTTTTTTTACACACAGTTATATATATGTATACGTATCTACTTTGTATCCTAGTATTGTTTTATGAATAATATACACAAGAAGATTACCAGTCGTATACTTTCAGTTCTCAATTTATAACCGAAGGGACGTGGAGCTATATTTTATTTTTTCATACAGTTTAGCGTTGCTACCGAGGCAAGCATGAAATATGAAGACAGTTCTATGCATACTCTCCCCAGCCGTATGTTGCTCAAGTAAGTTCTTGTAATCCCGGCTAAGTCATACAATCATTGCATTCTAACAGGGAGACATCGGCCCGCCCCTGTTATTTGCTTCACTTTATCTGTACCTAGGGTTGGCAAGAGTGCCAACCATACACATAAAAACAGTATTATAGGTACTATTTTTAACTCATCAGTACTGTTACTACTGTCTTTAAGAAAATGTTGTTCATCAAGAGTGAACTTGTACAAAAAATATTGTATTATTTTAACATTATACGAAATGTTCCTTTTTGCAAACAGTGCTAATATTCTCTCTCTAGAAAGCTCTGAATATTATATCTATACCTAATGTAGGAAAATATAAATGCTGTTAAAAAAATCAAATAGGTACTGCTTATTTCATTTGTGATGCCTATTTAACTTACTTTAACTTTAGTGAAATACTTGGCAACCCTAACCGTGGCGATGTGCAACCCCCCGTCTTTGTACGCCACTAATCCGCCGGGGAAGTGGCTAAATATCTTGTGCAAATAAACATTTGGCCGTTCCTATTGTCAGGGGATGACCGTAGCTGTTGCAAATCGGATTACGCGGCGTGCGGTTACGATATCTTACTGTTCATAATTAGTTTGCCCAGAACTTAGATTTATTGGCCGCCTTGATGCGAAACTAAATAGTTTTGATGATAAGTATTTTGTTATTCTTTAGTTTGTATAATGCTTTAGGATAAAACCACTAACATGTTGCTACGCTTTTTTTTAAGGAAATGGTTTCATTTCGATTATATATATCTACTAGGTATTAAAACAAATTTAAATGACAGTTTACAACTTCACTTTGTTAATCACAATTTTCCGTAGAATATGGAAATATGTAATTATATACATTTGTGATAGTTCACTTAAAATAAAGCTAAGCCTGATTGAAGACATGTTGCACTTCTGTAAATAAAAAATTAAATTAGGAGACGGTAAGTTGTTGCTGCATTCTGTTCTCCCTCTTAAAATATGGAGACTTTAATAGGTACAGTACATCTACTATAAATAGCTATGCATACCTTTAAAAAAGATTGTATTAAATCGACTCATTATCCACTTTCAACTTTAATATCTGAATGTCTATAGGTATTCTATTTTAATTCTAATATGTATAAGTTTTAAGTTAGGTTTTGTTACTGAGCTGTTCTGTAACAATGTTGCAAAGTTATGGTCAGTAGTGACTTTACTTGGACCTTTGCTAAATCATCATGACTGAGATCATCACGATGAGGTACCTTACCTTTTGATCATCATCATCATCATTTCAGCCAAAAGACGTCCACTGCTGAACAAAGGCCTCCCCCAAAGAATGCCACAACGAACGGTCCTGGGCCGCCCTCATCCAACGATTGCCCGCGACCTTCACCAGGTCGTCGGTCCACCTCGTGGGGGGCCTGCCTACGCTTCGTCTTCCGGTACGCGGTCGCCACTCTAGAACTCTTCTGCCCCAACGGCCATCAGTTCTGCGAGCTATGTGCCCTGCCTACTGCCACTTGAGTTTCGCTATTCGATGGGCTATGTCGGTTACTTTGGTCCTCATGCGGATCTCATCATTTCTGATTCGATCTCGCAGAGTAACTCCGAGCATAGCCCTCTCCATCGCTCTCTGAGTGACCTTGATTGAGCCTTCTTATGAGGCCCATAGTGAGCGACCACCTTTTGATAACACCACTGTATTTTCTATAATTGTGTTGTACAATAAAGAATATTCTGGCTTATTCTATTTACCTATGAACTAATATGTTTGCGATGAACATTTTTTCCCTTCATTATTTGAAAAAAATAAAGGATTGATTAAAATTAAAATTCTAGGTAATTTGTAATTCGACTATGGCAAAGTGATGGACCGATTTGGGATAAAACATTTGGATTTGAATTGTTTAAGAGATCAACTACAGTAATAAACAAAATAGCTATGTATATAAGTATGTATATGTAGTTATTTTGTAACCACAGGTCACCGATGTACCATTAGAATAAAAATAACCGAAGGTTGCAAAGATAAGTAAGCAAAGTAAAACAAAAAATCTCATAAAATATAGGTATCTCATAATATGTTACTTTCTTAAGGCTAAACTGAATAATACGACGATAAGAACATTGAATAACCGAATAGCAAAAATAATAAATGTTATAGGTAGATAGATTTAACCTATCCTAGCAAGTGTGTCCATAAGTACCATACCTACTACTATATTTTTTTAAACCGTCATATGAATATAGATTACTAGTTTAGAATCTTTTAAAACATTTTCCTAAACAAGACTAAGAGGCGATTGTCATCGAGACAGGGCTCCGCCCAGCAGCGACTCGCGTGCCACTCAAGCCTTCTTACGACTAACCCATATGTAAATAATACTGCTTACTGGAATACCAAATCATTCTTGTTTGTATTATACTCCTGCTGGTATGTTAGTACTGGCGTTATGGACAAATTCCATAGTATTGTTAATAACCTACGTAATCAAAATATATTTCTAAATATATTACCTTACTCGATCACTCAGTGGTAATGCACCTCAACTGTTAGGCCTAAGTCCTGGTTCTATTTATCGGACGCGATTATTATGGGACTGGCGAATAAATAATGTTTGATTTTACCAAATTCTGTAGTCTGAAAATGTGTCCATTGAACCTGAAAAACATGTTTTGACTTGTATGAACTCAAATGTGCAACAACTTGTCTAACTCTTAAAAAATAATCAGCTTTCAAGTTATGTTTTTCTGTTAGTAGAGTTTTCAGTGTCGGAGTTCGAGCGTCCACCATCGGATTATCTAATCTAACTGCCGTCAAAAAGTAATTATTTAGCACTATCTGGTGGTAGAGTTCTGCTAAATGGCAGTGTTCAACACCATCGTGTTTTAGTAAGATGGTTATGTATGGCCCCGTAATGACTATCAAAGAGACATAACAACTTAGGTCTCAGGGGTGGCAACGCATCTACCTTTTGACCTCTGGTTTTGTGTAGATGTCTGTAGGCTGCAGACATCACATAACATCAATGCTTACTTAGCATGCTTGTTTGCCACTTTCATTGCACAAAATAACTAGCGTATTCCAGAGTACTATCGGGTGGGTCGGTAATGTATGGCCCCGTAATTTCAATCATAGAGGCAAACAACTTATACCTCAGGGATCGCTTCTGCATTTGGACCTCTTATTACGTCTTTAGGCTGCAATAGTCACCGACAAACCATGTGAACTGCGTGTTTACATAATAAGTTTAAATATAGCGTACCTAGTTACGTAGGTACCTCCAACTACCTACCAACTACATTCAATGACGTGAATGTAGAGCAAGGTGAAGCAGTTAACTATTTTAAATGAAGTAGGTTCTCCAAACTGGCTTTTGCCCACGACTTAATACAAGCATAATTCCCGTTCGCATTTACGGTTGGTAAGTAAGTATAGGCTTCTGGTAAACCCACTCTTACTGCAACCTTATCACTTTATGAACTGTTTCAGAAAGAAAATATAATCTTAAAAAATATTTTCTGCAATAAATAATGCTGTGTCCCTCAGGACGACAAGAATCTAAATAACAGATAAATATATTATAATTTTTTGGATTTCTGTAAATGTCATGAAGTGGCAAACAATGATACAGTTTACATTGATGATAAGTAATCAGAAAGAAACCAGAGTTTTTAATGAAGATGCATTGCCGCTCCTAAGGCCTTAGGAATTATTAATAATATTCTTACACTTTTTTTTTTCACATGTCATCCCTTGAAAGTCATGAACTTTTTCATAATATCCCGAAAATATATAATTTCCTACTTAACGTTAAGCAACCTCACACCTATATTCTTCGAAGAGATAGACACCAGCTAAGTAGAAAGCCTTTTAAATCCGAGATTCACCATTGCAGATATGCAACGTATTAAATAAAGTTCTGAACGTACTCTTTCTGCTCCTTTTAGCAAGGAATAAAATGTTGTAGATTAATGTGTTAGATTAAGTTTTTTCAGCATGCAATGTGGCGCACTGTTGAACTCATCTGCACAGTGCAAAGGGGTGTGTACCTCTAGTGTATACAAAGCGTGAAATTTAAATAAAGCTCGTTGGCATCGCAGCAGCCCGAGAAGCGGGGACGAGCAGTGACTGTGCACATAACGCGGAAGGCCGAGCGCCGCATGCCTATTCATGAGGCGACGGCTGCGCCCACAGCCCCTGTCTCCCCGTCGCATTTGAATAAATACAATTAACTTGTTTGTTTTACTCGCCCTGTCACGCCCCGACAACCCCAGCCTTCCGGCGACACATTCCTGCGGCCCGCACTTCGTTGGCGATCGGCGAAAACTATTTCGCATTTTTCGATATTCAAATTGCGGCTAATAGTGATATTCGGCAGCGGGCGGCGGCTCAAAGGCGAGCCGCGGCCGCGGCTCGGTGCACTGTTATTATCTCAACACCATCGCGGCTCTCACCTAACCCATTCCTTTTTTACCAGACGCCTCCGTCTCCTTCCTTCGCTCTTCGCGGGCAAGCCTCGCACTCACTTTTACACTAAACTCGACTCGAGGGCGTTCCCTCAGCGATTTATCATTTAGCGTTGCCTACGGACATTATTTGAAACGCATTAAAATCGCGGTTGTGGAAAATTTGTCGGCATCGAAATTAGTACTCCTCTCCGAGTGCATAATTTATCGCTTAAACCGCATCCGTTGCGAGTTGTGATGTTCTCAATTAGAAATTCATTGACGTTGATCATCCGCTGTCTACTATCGACTCGTTCGTCTCAATAGAGCCTTATTTAGATGATTATGGTAATTGGTAGAACAATGTAGGTACATATAGAACTTACTTTGAGAATTAATTTAGTATCGGAGATCGCTTATTGAAATTTATTGTTTAATAGGTATGTATGTATGTATACGTATCTTCACGCTAGGTCCCTAGGTATGTCAATAAAATGACACCTTGTGATACTTACATTCCTTTCCACAAACAATCAGATCACTTGTCTAACTAACGGTACTCAGTACGATAAAGTATTTACAGTACTCAATAACTAATATTGCAGATCGAGCCTGCGAAAGAGACGGTCGGCTCGTTTCGACTTGGTAGAGCGTTATATCTGTTGCACACTGCCTACGTAAAAGCACTGTCAGTCCGGTATTGGTCAAAACTTGATCAAAATAGTCGACAAACGTCAAATAGATACTTACGATGCGAAAGAGATAACGCTCTACAGACCCGAAATAAGCCGAAGTCTCCTTCCTAGGCTCTGTGTGCAATATTTGTTGTTGAGCACACTGTACCTAAATCACAATAAACATTTATACACATCTTAAGGTAATACTAATGAGCTGAAATTGTACTAGCGTCGCTAAATAAAACTTCATACTGAACAGTGCTATTCGATTCCATGCTCTACTTTTACTCACACTAATTCAACATAAAAAATGACGACTCTTTGGCTCATTGTCCCGAAGGTATTTTCAGGGCAAATCAGATGACTCTGCAGTATCTCCGATACAGGAAACGAATATTAATGAAATAAACAAAATTCTTCGAATGTTTTCGTCAATGAACTATATAGGTAGTGGCGCAGTACCCAAGACTGGAGCCGGTAAGACCCATATATAAATGATATTGATCCTTAACTTTGTCCAAATATTCGAAAAACGCCGGGCGGTCATTTATCCCTGGGACACATTGTATAAAGAGGCCTAACACCAAATCGTAAAAAAAAATTTCATGCAAGCATTTCCCACACAGGGCAAATCAGATTCCCGTTACTCAAAAACGAATATTAAATTAATTTCACAAAATTCTTCGAATGTTTTCATCAATGAAATAGGGTAGTGGCGCAGTACCACTTGCGCTTGCCCTGAGGAAGCAGTCACGCGCGGTATGAGCACGTGATGAATATGTATCGGCAGGCCGCAGCGGCGCCTTGTAATTTGAACCTCGCCGATAATTATTTACGTGAGAACGGCCCTCCCCGAGCCCCCTCTGGACCGAAACGAATCGTTGATTGCGAGCCGAGATGCCGCCGCGAGATTGCACCTATGTCGAGTGCTGTCTTGTCTACTGCCCACTTGCTACAATGTGCGATCTTTCCTATAACGTTTATTTTCTATACACGTTATAGGAAAGATAAAAGATAGAAAGTTTTCATAAATGCTTATTATACTAGTTTCAATGTTGAAACTTTGAAACAAATGAAATACAACAAAATAGTCCTATAGAAGAAGTACCCTCCATAACATATTCGTTTGTTGGCTAATAAGTACATCGCGTGCCCTAGATTTTCGAGTGTTAAATTCATTGAAATAACGGTTTTTTTACCGATTAGGTATAAAAATAAAATTATTACTGTAACGTCCGGGCAGAACAAACAGAAAAAACATTTTTTTTTTAATTTGATGTCAGTCAAATCAATACCTACCAATGAAACTGCGTACACTCTTAACTTCAACTTTACTCACAATTTCCACAAAGCTATGTCCACCTAAACAGAAACGCATAAAAATAGTAATGCATCATTAGCTGACCCTAATATCATATTTTTTTATCCTATCCAATTCAGTGCAGTTGTTCGAAAGTTATGCGCTTCCAAACATTTCAGTGATTCATTTTTATTTTTATGTACTTAAAGGTAATTTGAAACGATTCTACTAGCATTCACTTTCTATACTCCGGGAATGCCATTAAATCCTTAATAGAAAAACGCAATATCATATTTACCCGGGATATAGGTATAATTAAATGATATTGATTTTTTTAGTGGTTACGGAGCTGGAATAAAACCTCGAAATCGTAAACTAGAACCTCGAGCACACTATGATTAAGCCACCGAACCAGTCAATCATAAATCAATACATGATTTCATTAAACCTCCTTAAACGTCCATCAAAGCAACAAACAAAAAGCAAAAACAAACCAGTATTAGCTGCGACGAAACAAGGCGCTTATAAGCTAAATAAAATGTACAAATCAAATCGTATTAGCACGGCAATTTAGCACAGGACGAGAGTTAAGTGGAACAAAAGCAGAGGTTTGTGGGATATTACGTTTTTTGCGGGTGCGGTGTTGGAGTGATGACGGTTGTTGTGACTTGTACTGACACATTGCGTGTTCGTATCGAGTTTCGGTCTAATATCTGCAACTGAATTGAATGCAACGGGGCGCATTGCAAAAAGATTATATGAGATAGGTGCTACGATTAACATATCGATGTTAGCATAAAGCAATGTTTACAACAAATAGTGAATATGGTTCAAGATTAGAGTTCAAATGTGAATAACAATTACGTAAAAACATGTCGCAAACTACGAAGTATTTACCTATGATAAAATAATTGACATGCACTCTGCAATTATTTTATCATATATATAAGTATAAGAACGGACCATAAGTAAATAGGTACCATTCTTTGGGGACGCTGCCTGCTGCCTTGAACAATACCACTTGGCGGCAAATATTTTTTTTTTTATAATACGACGTACTTGTGACTTAATCACAGCCTATATTTTTCTATTAGAGATGGTATCACGCACTCGAGTTCCTTCACTTAAGCGCTATCACTTCATTGTCGCCATTTTGCTTTTCTAGCAATACAGTAAATAAAAATTTGTATAATAATATTATATAGGAGCTTGAAACAGCTGACGAGGTTTTATTCGGATTTCTATATAAATTACAAGGTCAGGTACAGTTAAAAAAGTACGTAGGTACTTAATTGCATGAGAAGGCAAGCTTACAATGGATTGAAAGTTTAGGCATTCGAAAGCGACGAATATAGTAAGCAAAGACTCCTCTAATATCTTCGATATTAAGAATAAATTTTACGGTAGATATAAATGTAGAGCAACAAATGGGTAAAACTATAGAGATAGAGATATGTGTAACAATCTGTACGTTCGACATACCTAATATTTCTCATGTAAGTGATTTTTTGTGTATTCCTAATCTATACTTATAATAAAACTGTAGAAGTGTGAATTCTGTGCATTAAAATTATTAGATCGATACCGAACACAAATATGTGATTAGAAACGTACGGCCCTGTAATTTCAGGCACAGAGGCATATCACCTAATGCCTCAGACGAGGCAGCGCATCTGCATTTTGACCTCTGGTCATTGTGTGGGTGTCTATAGGCTGCAGTCATCACTTAACATCAATGTGAACTGCATGCTTGTTTGCCACTATTATTACACAAAAAAAAAAAAAAAAATGTCTGTCTGTCTGTCTGCCTGTCTGTCTGTCTGTCTGTTTGTTCAAGCATCACACAAAATCTACCGGTCCGATTACGATGAAACTTGATATAATTATACTTTAACCTTTGGCGCACAACACTGGGTACTTTTTATCCCGGGAAAATGTCTGTTTGTCTGTGTGTTTGTGCACGCTAATTTCAGAAATGGCTCCGATCCGATTTGCAGTTTCTCTAATATATTGTGGTAAGTTTTACTTAACAATTAGGTGTTTGTTTAGTGTCAATCGGTTCAGAAATAAAAGAGTTATGACAATTTAACTATTCTTTTACCTATTCTATTTTTTTATTATTTAACTATTATTCTTTTTACTAACTATTCTGTATCTATCTTCTATCTTTTAGGGGGTTTCGTACCTAAAAGGTAAAAACGGACCCTACGGATTACTAATTCTCCACTGTCTGTCTGTCACCAGGCTGTACCTATCTCATAAATAGTGATAGCTAGAAAGCTTACATTTTCACAAATTATATATTTCTGTTACCGCTATAAAGACAAAATTAAATACTAAAAACAAGAAAATGAAAATTTTAAGGGGTCCAAGGGGGCATACAGTAAACGTATTTTTTTGCACGAGTTCGACTCGCACTTGCTCGGTTTTTTCTCTGTTAGTAACGTTAAGCATACCGCATAGCAGCGTCCCGGCATAAAACGCCCAGCGTCCCGACGCCCAGCGTCCCGACGCCCAGCGTCCCGACGCCCAGCGTCCCGACGCCCAGCGTCCCGACGCCCAGCGTCCCGACGCCCAGCGTCCCGACGCCAAGCGTCCCGACGCCCAGCGTCCCGACGCCCAGCGTCCCGACGCCCAGCGTCCCGACGCCCAGCGTCCCGACGCCCAACGTCCCGACGCCCAGCGTCCCGACGCCCAGCGTCCCGACGCCCAGCGTCCCGACGCCCAGCGTCCCGACGCCCAGCGTCCCGACGCCCAGCGTCCCGGCGCCCAGCGTCCCGACGTTGAGCATCTCGACGCCCAGCGTCCCGACGTCGAGCGTCCCGACACCCAGCGTCCCGAAGCCCAGCATCTTGACGCCCAGCGTCACGACGCCCAGCGTCCCGACGCCCAGCGTCCCGACGCCCAGCGTCCCGACGCCCAGCGTCCCGACGCCCAGCGTCCCTACGCCCAGCGTCCCGACGCCCAGCGTCCCGACGCCCAGCGTCCCGGCGTCGAGCGTCCCGACACCCAGCGTCCCGAAGCCCAGCGTCCCGAAGCCCAGCGTCCCGACGCCCAGCATCCCGACGCCCAGCGTCCCGACGCCCAGCGTCCCGACGCCCAGCGTCCCGACGGCCAGCGTCCCGACGCCCAGCGTCCCGACGTCCAGCGTTCCGACGCCAAGTGTCCCGACGCCAAGTGTCCCGACACCCAGCGTCCAGATGCCCAGCGTCCCGACGCCCAGCGTCCCGACGCCCAGCGTCCCGACGCCCAGCGTCCCGACGTCCAGCGTCCCGACGTCGAGCGTCTCGACGCCCAGCGTCTCGACGCCCAGCGTCCCGACGCCCAGCGTCCAGATGCCCAACGTTCCGACGCCCTGCGTCCCGACGCCCAGCGTCCCGACGCTCAGCGTCCCGACGCCCAGCGTCCCGACGCCCAGCGTCCCGACGCCAAGCGTCCCGACACCCAGCATCCCGACGCTCAGCGTCCCGACGTCGAGAATCTCGACGCCCAGCGTCCCGACGTCCAGCGTCCCGACGCCGAGCGTCTCGACGCCCAGCGTCCCGACGCCCAGCGTCCCGACGTCCATCGTCCCGACGCCCAGCGTCCCGACGCCCAGCGTCCCGACGCCCAGCGTCCCGACGGCGTTTGGACGCTGGGCGTCGGGACGCTGCATGCATTTACCTCTGCCTACCCCTTCGGGGATTAAAGGCGTAAGGTTACGTTATAACAAAAATAATTTACAAAAAATATATTTTAAACACAATAGCTTTAACAATGCAAATGCTTGCATGTGATTTATGGGACAGATAGCCTGTTAGTATACTGCTTATATATTACAATTTCTCAACTACTACTACTACAGTAGGTACCTACCTACTTCAGGTTCCGGGTACGATTCTCGGGTCGGCTAGTAAATACTAAGTGCGAGATTCACATACCACACTACGGCTTCTGTTTGATACTCGTAGTCTAACTTTAAGTACCTACTTAATTTATTTCACAGAAGCTGTTAGGTACTTTCTGGTGCGTATTTACTTAGTAAAAAATAGTCAAATGAAGTAAAATAAGCTTTTGATATGTCTGTGAAACAAAATATGGATGGAAAGTTTGTCTCTATTCAAAGTAATGTCGTAGTGAGGTCTACGACTATAAATCTCGCCCTGAGCGACATTGGAATTATTATCCGTAAAATCCTCAGAATTTTTTTTTATGTTTTTATTTTCTGGAAGTGGCAAACAAGCATGCAGTTCACATTGATGTTAAGTGATGACTCCCGCCTATAGACACTTACAAAAAGACCAAAGTCAAAATGCAGATGCGTTACCACTCCTGAGGCCCAAAGTGTTATGCCTCTGTGCCGGAAATTACAGGGCCGTACATTACCACCTGACCGAAACACGGTAGTGCTGAACACTACCATTTAGCTGCACGTTTATTATTAGGTAATGCGGTGGTGCCTACGCCCGCGAGCTCCGTCACTGGAGCTCTACCACCAGTAGAAAGTTCCAGACCAAGACCAGTTCGTTGAATTAATAATAATAGTTTTATAGTCAATAATGCACCTACCAATACATTATAATTAAATTTATAATAGAATATTAAAATTTATCGTGCTCATAATACCAAAAACGTATTTGCTCAAATGCTATGACGTTTGAGCAAACATGTTTTTCAGAGCAACAGTTTATTGTTTCCAACAAAATACTTCGTTTCGACAGGTGGCGCCATCTAGCTTAATATATTAAAACTAGTAAAACTTTTTCTCTACTAAACGAACCTGACTACTCTCACTGACTCTAGATGTCTAGCAAACAGCATTCATGCCTCAATATTGATTTTATGTAATAAATTATACTCTTAATTTCAATAATCTCTTAGATCTCTCACGGCAACTGTGTTTGTTTAAACAACAAATGGCTATTTTCAATACGTGGCCGCGTTGCCTGTACGGTGTACAACATTTTCTGTAATGTGTGACCGATACTAGATTTCGGATGTGTGTTTTATTTCAAGAAATCTAAGGTTTGAAATGGTATAACTTTGTTTTATGCATGTTGCGCCCAAAACGTGGCAAGTGTACAGCTGACTCGGCGGCATGGCGCCCCGCCGCGCTGCGTCCCTAAAAACACACAGACCGCAGGGCGCCGCTCTCTGCCCGCACTTTTTACTAATAACACCGTCTTTCTTCTGTCATACCTTATTTCATCCGAACATCTCGTTTTTTCCCTGACTCCGTTTTTTCGTCCTCATGGAGCTCGAACAATAACAATAAAACGATTCCCTGATGATAGTAATCCTTCATCCTCATTGTCTTTTGGCAGTTTCGTGGAATAAAATATGTTATGCTCTTGCGACGTGATATCTGAACGTCATATTATAAATGGCATCGTTTAAAATATTTTAATACCCTCTATATCACTGTGATATTAATTTAGTACGCTTGAGTTGAACGGTCCGGATGCCTGTGCTGGAATGTTAAATGACGGATTACCTACCGCCGAGATCGCGTGATAAGCGCTGAGATCTCGCTGATTCTATCACAGCTCTTCGTTAATACTTAACTATATTTCATGAAACATCCATTTCAATTTGTTATTTAAAAAGATTATTAAAAAAACCACGTCTAAGGCCATTTTAATTACCAAAACGGTAGCTGAAGAATTATAAAGAAAAGTTACCTACTTGATGCAGGTAGGCAGGTACATTTAGTTACAATGAAAAGATGACGTCAAATTCAATAATATCACTCCTTCCCCGTCGCAGGATAAAATTCGGAATCGCTATTGAAAGATCGAATTTGCCTTTTGTCCCCCGTATTTTTACTGGTGGTAGAGCTCCAGTGACGGAGCTCGCGGGCGTACGCATTACCTAATATACTTGCCGCTAAATGGTAGTGTTCAGTATCATCGTGTTCCGGTCAGGTCGTAATGTACGATCCTGTAATTTCCAGCACAGAGGAATAACACCATAGGCCTCAGGAGTGGCAACTCATTTGCATTTTCTCTTTGTGTAGGTGTCTATAGGCTGGATTCACCACTTAACATCAATGTGAACTGCATGCTTGATAGCCACTTCCATTACATAAAAAAAAACTAATAAGTACCTCAATGGTCAAAAACTTTATCAATCCTCGTTGCTGGGTTACGGTTGTCATTACAACGTCGATCTAACTAAAGCATAACGTAAGCCTGACGCACTCCATGTGTCACAAGTCAAAGGTTTTTCTTTTTAAATTAATATAACAAATAAACTGAAATGGTGCGTATAACTGTAGAATTAGTGCGTAAAAAGGCTGAACACCATGATCGTCTACTGGCTCCATTAGAAGAAATTGCGTTACACCAAGAAAACATAGAAAAAATAGAATACATACAAGATTGGTGTCCGAAGTTAAAAATACTTTTACTCCAAAGCAATCTTATTGCTAAAATTGAAAATATTAACAAACTGAAAAATCTTGTTTATTTGAATTTAGCTTTGAATAACATTGAAATTATAGAAAACTTGGAAAGATGCGAGTCATTAGAAAAATTGGACTTGACACTGAACTTTATTGGAGAAATTGTAAGCATTGAGTCTCTTGTTGACAATTATAACTTACAAAATTTATATCTCACCGGAAATCCTTGTACAGACTTTGAAAACTATCGGGAATTTGTAATTGCAACTCTTCCCCAACTTATTACCCTCGATGGTAAGGATATAGAGAGGTCAGAAAGAATCAAAGCCTTGCAAAACCTTTCAATAATACGGTCAGATATTATGTTCGAACAAGGAAATCATAGAGCTCAGAGAAGAAAACAAAAATCAAGATTGGAACATGATATACAAAATAAATGGGAGAACGATTATAAAGGTATGGACGAAGATGAGAGAAATAAAAAGTTTTGGGCAGAAAAATGTGAGCATGCTCCAGAAGTGCGATACGAGATAGAACGTATGAGACAACTAAAACTAAAAAACTACGAAACTGAAGAAAAGAAAGAAGAAAAAAGAGTTTACAAATTGTTTGCACCAGACGGTCGTCCTTTTAATATAAATCAAGCTAAAATAGATTTCAAATTCGATGACACAGACTCTGAAAAATATGAGTTAGAACTTGCTGTTTATAAGCATTTAGACACCAGTTTACTTGACATCGATATTCAAGTGAACTACATACGAGTTACTATAAAGGGTAAAATATTTCAGCTGCACATTCCAGAAGAAGTGGATACTACGAATTCAAATGCCAAGCGATCTCAAATTACTGGCCACTTATTAATTACAATGCCTAAAGTTAAATCAGTCTTGAAGAAATCTGTTGATAGCAATGTCTTAAAAAAACTTTCGACCTGTCTGAACACTTACAGCCACAAAGCTCAAAATTACGAACTAGATGTTTCTCAATCAAAAAGAGAGTTTTTAGAGATAGGGCCTGCCGACCATGTACTAGATTTTTCCAAAATGACCCAGTTAAAATCTGAACCAGATTATATTAATCCAAGGCTTCGTCTGCAGGGAAAACAGCCATCGCCTGATTTTGTAGACAATCCTAATGTTCCTGAATTAATTTAATCACCTGGTAACACGGTAGGTACTTTGTTAGCAATTTTCTGCAAATAAGAGTATGGATTCAATCGTCACATATATTCATGTTATACTAATTCACTTGTCCACGTTTATATTAGGGATAATCTTCAACGATTCCAACATAGGAAACTCAAAGTCAAGCTATGAGTATCATTTTTAATAATAGCAGTCAGAACATGATTTATCTAAAGTTGAGGTTAACAAACCAACATGTTATTTAATCTTACAAGAAGACAGTATCCAAACAATGTGAAATTGTAAGAAAATTTGGATGTAAATTAAAACATCATATCTTTTTCATAAATAAAATATATTTATTATATTTACACTAACGTTAAAGCTCAATATTTTGTTATTATAGTATTCTATAGCACCAAATTCAAACATAAAACTAGCCACACTTACAGAAGATTTACATATTTTTTATGTTCACGACATCGAAAATAGAACATTGTTTTTATGTATAGTATAGGTACCTAATTAATAGTTTTGGTTTATCCTAATGAATATATTGCTTATGGTATCTATTTGGCAATTTTGTATCAATAAGGACTTACCTATCACAGAAAAACTATGATTAGCAGCACTGGGTATTGTCATACTTACGAAATAATAAAACATGGAAGACCTAAATGTTTTCGCAGGTTTTCGCAAGTTTCATACATTGTAGAAATTATGATATTTGCGGATGTTCTCGTCTGTCCGTGACCACTGTAGCTGGAAAGCGACCGAAACGTTGGGAGTGTTGTATACGCGAGAATCCGCAAATATACAATAGTCAATGTACCTAGTCTTAATTAATTTGATGATCTATCATTATAGCAGCACCATGTCGATGGATTTTCATAAGATGACTATGTACATTTCAATAATGAATCATCAATCATTAAATAAAAATATTTTGTTGTTGTTTAAATACATTAATATTGAGAAACATACAAAGACTATAACTCAAGTCTTTCTTTCTGGATAATGAACGATACCAACATAATATTGTATATATCTACATACTATCATAGACAGATATAAAATATTTATGTGCTCTCACTCTTCGTAGAATAAACAACATTCAAATCATAAGTTTTGATATGTATTCAATTTGGTTACTCAGCTAAATAAAGTTGTAATACTAGCGCGATGACGATAAACGGACACATATTATTCTTATTTAAGCGATACGATATTATATAATTAATTAGGTACATTTTCTCAGAAAACATAACACCTTAATACTTTATATAAACTAAAAAAAATAAATAATGTATCATCAAAACAGGAAGATATTGAGTGGTTCATTAATCAAAATAAGTTGAGATAGTATCTTTCTAAATATCTAGGTAATTACTTTTTAAACTAATGAATTGACAATCATTAGTGAAGTGCACAGGTTGAGTGGTACGATTGACAACTTATTCTCAAGCTTTCAATGTTTTTGACCTTACTTAATCATACTTAAAATTCCACTGAAACCTACGGATATATGTATCCACCCGTACCCGTTTATTTCTGTAAGAAGGGCCCATATGGAAAGATCTATACAATTATTAAAATAACTACAATTATTAGTCTAAGGTACGAATATGACTTATCTTAATAATAAAATACATTTTGAAGACTACTTTCAACCTACTTGAGACTAAAATGTTACATACACAAATACACAATGAAGATATAAACGCAATTATATCTGATGTGTTTCCACATCCGTAGTTGCTAGACCATTAGTGTCTGGTGGTGCTACCATAAAGGATAGGAAACCGTCGACATCTCGCATCTCCTTGGAAGTGAACTTGGCGGATATCTGGTGGCGGCCGGCCCAGGGTGGCGTCAGCTTGAACTGCGATGTTGCTACTGACCCTGGAGCCACGTTCTGGAAATTATTGACAAAAATATTGAAATGCACTCAAGCATATTCGTACGTTTCTCTGAAGAGACAGGGAAAACAGGTGTTCGCCCTCAAATTCCGCATTATATTGACATATTTCTAATTATTTTATTAACAGATTGTTGAAGTTAAATCTTTCATGTTACAATTATACTACTTGCAACACTAACGATTGGTGGCAATCAGCATGGCAAAGAGAAGCGCCTGCCAAAAACATAATCAAGTTGCGCACTAGTGGTGTTTGCAAGTAGTAAAGGTCCAGTGAGTGCTTAAAACCGTGTGCGCCATGGTATCTAATTTATTCCGTAAATAGTTATGCTTGTCACTTACATTCCGCCTCAAAATCACATAAAATATTATTATACTGAGTGAGGTATATCACTAGAATTTGACTACAGACAGGTAATTCCGTAAATAGGTTATAGCAACGCTGTCGCTAGCACATTAATTCTAATCTAGCTACTTAAGCTGGGTTGCACCAAGATATTTGTTAATGTTACAATAACTTTAACTTTAATAAATATCGTGCCACCCAGCTTAAGTAGTCATTTAACCTCATCAAGGACTGCAAGCAAAATGAGGAATCCGTAAATTTCTTTTTTAGGCGTCGGAACGTGAAGTTTTATTTTCATCAAATCATTAAATTATTAATATAAACTGTGAAAATAATAGTACCTAGTAATTACATAAGTGCTCACACAACATTACTGTCTTGAGGATTTTGATAAATTGAAGAACTTGGTTATGGCTAAAACGAATAGAAAAATGCCTCTAATGACACCTCAGAAAGGAAACTAGAATTAAGACATGAACATAATTTCTTGGCCTACTCTGATTAAATAACAAACAATTTTCATAGTCTTACCTCTTGTAATTCAATTTTAAGTTGCTTATCCAATCCGGGTCCTTGAATATAGAACTTGCCGCTCTTCAGAGGTATCGGCAGAGGGTTCTCCACCTTCACTGTGACGTTGAACTCTTTGTGGGAGACGGGCTTTCCGTCGATCGTTATCTTGATGTCTGGATTGCGAACACGGAAGTCGTCTTGAGCGAAGAAGTCGAAATTTCTATCCACTATTGAAGCAATACACGCTATGTTGAATGAGGCCTATAATGTGAAAAATAAAATGTGATATTATAAGTGTAAGTTTTCATTCAAACGCAGGCTGAAAGAACATTTCTTATCTATCTCTAATCAAAATTAAATGTTGCAAATTGCTCCGTCATCATTGTTTCTCTTTTAACTGTTACTATTATCTTAAATAATATTTATATGTATTCTTTTATACTTAAAAATCTACTTAAATCGATTTTCCTCACTACCAATCATTGCACCCCTTCGACTGCCCTATTTGGCCCTAAGGTTGACTGGGAGAGAATACCACTCGGTATTAAGTCCGCCTTATGTATATCATGAATGTGCAAAAAGCTTAAATAAATAAAATAAATATTATATGATGTATCTAAAATTGAGTAGTTTCATAACATTTGCAGTACATTACTGTAATACAGTTATTGTTTTTCGTTCAGAAGTACGATGATACAGCAATGTCTAACTAATGTCGCGAAACTGCTAAGTAAATTAAATTAAACTTATGAGTCTTACTTAATGCAGTCGACCTGGAATTTAGTCAAAAACTGGGAACGAACGTTACAGAAGAAAAATAATATTGAAAAATCAGTAAGTAACATTGAGTGCAAACCACGAAACCACAGACAGTGCTAACGCTCCTTTTTACAAAAGTTTGTGTGGAACTGTGGAGAACAATCCCAGCATCAAAACTTGAGAATCCAGACACCAGGCAACGTTACATTAAATTATCCTGTATCTAATATGTTAATCTTGATTTCAATGAAATAGTTAAACAACCCTGCATTTTTTCCACATACACGTTAAGCCTGGTAAAGTGGCACAAGGTATAAGTACAAGTAAGTCAATTTAGGGTTTCCATTTTAACATTTTTAGTCTGCTTTTTGACCTCATTGTTTGTATTTAACAAACTAACACAAAATCTGTATCATAAACCATAGTCCCTTTATTAACGGATAATAATGTATAAACATTTGTAGTTGTTTTTTTTTCGATATTTATTTCAAGTTCCTGCAATTTATAAAATGCTGACTGAAGGGACTCATTTTACGCTATTGTAAATTATATGCGTAAATCAATTTTTATTCGTCATCTTTTACATAATAAATTCATAAAAATTCTTGCTTCTGACCTTTAACTACAGTCATATATACTTATACCTATTAAAGTAATGTTCATCAATTAAGCAAACGCTGAACAAGAATAACGGAATGTCACAATGACATCACGATGAAATCATTGTCAAACATACAAATGTGTCATATTGATCTTTTCCTTCATAATTAAAACGTTAATCGATTACTTTTCTCCTCTCCGTAAACCATTTGTTTTGCCTAAAGAAATGAGTTAAATACCTAATGACCATAATAATATAGAAAGCTACTTGCTACTTAACACTATCACAGTGGAACAGACCCGTGATAATTTTGATTTTCGTTTATAATTAAAACAGAGTTCCTGTTATTTTAAAGACGTGTGGTATGTGGCTTACATGATTAATTTACCCTTATTTTGACCCTAAGAGCAGTTTTATCACAGTCATGTCTTTTCATAATATTATCACCAGTGACATCGTACCGTGGCCACCTCGATTAATGTCATTTACTCAAAACTGTTGCCTGATCGACTAATCCCTTGTAAGAGCCGTCGTAGGTAAAAAGCAAGCAGATTTTTTCCTTGACCTGAGGCAGAGAATATGTAATAGGTATTACTACGTATACAAAGGACACTTCGACGTCCCGCCCGATTTCCCCGCCTTACCCAACCACCTCCCCTCTTATGGGCGACGGTTGGTATTTTCTACGTGCTACGCACACAGGTGCACGTGTAAATACACGTCATTGATTGATGTTTGTGTAATAGAGACCAAATTAAGCATTTGTATGGCATTTTGGCGGAGTGTCCGCGGTGTGGCTGAGGTCACCACACTCAAGTCGAAATCGTGTCATCTCAGGAAAATACAAGACTGTCGCCTATCACGCCGGTGTTAGTTACCATGTTAACCTGAATTATTATCAAATTGTTACCTGATCGACTAGTTTCTTGTAATAATCGTCGTATGTAACTAGCATTGAAACTTTTTCCTTGGCTTCGGGTGCCATGACTAAATCAAACTCGTGTCTCTTCACACTGTCACCCGTGACGCTGGTATACGTTACGGTGTCAACCCGGAGGACACCTTTCACGTTGTGCTGGTTTATTGTAGACCTGTTCCTTATGTGCAGGATCTGGAATAGATAAACAAATGATAGAGTAGATAGTTATATTTCATTGAATAATACTTCAAATACATAACGTTAAGTATTTTAATAATATTAGAGGTTCTATTATATGGTTATAAAAGGACTTATTTTTACTCGGTGGAACATATCGCCAGTTACATTTAAGTCTCTTATGGCCGGAGGTAACCAATATAAAGCATATTTATGTTAATTAACTTTAACTTTTTTTTTCCTGAATCGATTGAAAATCATTAAAACGGTGTCAAACTGTTAAACTTAAAAAATTATTTCTCAAATAATTTAGTTACGATTAAGGTCCCGATCACGCTTATCATTCGAACCAAAAAAATATATGCACTTAGTACTATTGTGATTCATACTCACAACACTGAAATCCTGTCCAATTTTGATATCGTCTCTGAGTTCAAAGTCAAACGTGACGTCATTGAAGGCATCGTTCAAGTAATATCGAGCAAAGATGCTCTCTGATTTGCGTAAAGCTTTTTCCATCGTGTCCCGTTCCTCTCGCGTCCTCTCTGGGTATTTGTATAAGTTTGTTAGGTCCTGAAAAGAATAGCAGAATTATTATTTTTTAATCGTCTTTACTTTGCACAAAAATGTAAAAGTAATTTTGTAGGTTTACAAATTAAAGACAGTAAGTCGAATTTGTTACTCGTTATTAATTTGGACATACACATTTTTATTTTTGTACAAATCTTGTTATGATTTTTAGTGACCCTTGTACAAACATTAATGTCGTATATTTATATTTACCTCACGTTCCATTTTGCCAATTGCTTTGGTTGAAATATTCTGTCCTATTGATGTGGTATCCCGCGCTAAAAGTTTAAGAGGTTGAATTTCGCCGGCATATTTCCATAGCACCTGAAAGTAAACATCATAATGAAGAATTGGTATTTTTTAAACACCTATACCTATACAAGCGGCCCGCCCCGGCTTCGCATGGGTGCAATGTAGTAGATACTACTAATAATATGGTACTAATCTAAAAATAATCGCTTTGGTTACGAAAGCTCGCTCGCTCGCTCGAAAGAATCGCTTTCGTAACCCAATGGTTACGAAAGCGATTATTTTTCCTTAAACCGATCCTGCTGTATCTGTTTCATACATACTATCCCTCTATATATTATTTTCATACATACTAATCCCTCTGCAAAAATTTGAAACTCCAAGCACTAATAGTAACGGAGTTTCATTCAAACGATCAACCCCAAAAACACACCCTTAAGAGTCAAATTTCGCAAAAATCTTGTCATACGTGGCACCTACGTTATTATTATTTACTTAAAAAAATAACTATGCTCCTAGCACTTATATATTTCTTGAGATTTCGTGATAAGTGTATATACCTCTCGTCCTAATCCACTCGTAGCACAAGAGTAGAATATAAGAAATAATATAAGAATCGGAAAAGAATTTATAATTCTCTCACATCTCTCCTCAAATACACTTACCTTATCAGCGTTCACCTGTGCGAAGACATACGCAGCGTCATAAGGTTTCTGGAGTTCACCATCGCGAATCGCGCGCAGTGACGCTGGCCCGCAACGGAACATGTCCTCGGAGGTCTCCTGCGGCGTGGAGTCAATGGCCTGCCAGCCGCTGTACTCCGATCCCAAGTCCGGACGGTCCATCCATACCTACGAACATAACATTGTTTTAGGAGATAAAGCGGATGCAATCGAAGTGTGAACCTCGATGGATCAGTTACCTCCAACGTTTGAAAAAACATTCACGAACGTTATCTATATTATATGTACGAGTATATAAAAATCAATTGCTGTTCGTTAGTCTCGCTAAAACTCGAGAACGCTGGACCAATTTGGCTAATTTTGGTTTTGAATTATTTTTGGAAGTCCAGGGAAGGTTTAAAAGGTAAGAAAATATGAATAAATTGAAGGTAAATAGTAAAAACCACAATTTCATTTTTCCATACAAATAGTCCGTATCAATGAATTACACATTATTTCATTGTGAGGCAATACGAAGTTTGCAGGGTCAGCTAGTGCAGAATAATTATTTAAATCGTACTTCCGGTTATTACAATCGTAACTATTAAGTCACATAAAAAATTGGGATGGATTTGATTTTCCTAATGATGATCAAAAGTCTAAAACATATCTAGAGTAGGGAGGAAACAACCCATCTATATTGAAAAAGTATTGAAAGCTCCAGTCCGGTTAGCAAACAAATAAACTGCCTCCCTCGCCTGTGAATTACCGCTTGTTGAATTACTTGCTGACCCGACAAACGTCATTCTGCCATATAATAAATGTTTGAGCCACGGCTTTAAAATATTGAAAAAAACAGACTTGTACCGACTTTTGTGTGAGCAACGCGTTTGAATTAAATTAAATTTATTTTCTGTATTTATTGCGACAACTTTTTCCTACAAGTATGGAATGGACACTATCATACAAGATATTTTAAGATTTCTATGTCTATCAAAATGTATAAATAAGGAAAGTTGACTGTTGAGAGTGTCCTTAAGAAATCGTAGAAAATAGCTCATGTTGAAATCGCAAAACCTATTAAACCACGACTAGGTAACATTACTAAAATAAAACACGGAAAGATTCGTTACAACATCTTCATAAAAAACAGATGTGGCGTCAATAAACCTGCAGTCGATAATAATAAAGGTTCTCCATTAGTCGGAAGATATCCAAATAGTGTTGTTGTAATGTCTATGGTTGTAAGTAATAAAAGATTTACAAAACTTTTAGATGTCTCAACTGCTAATAATATTGTGAATAGTAAAAATGTAATTTATGAACATGGAAATTAATTCATTTTCATCTCTTTAAATAACATAGGTATAGCGAGTAATTAAACGCTATTAATCTAAAAGACAGTAGTCATAAACAAATAGCTAACATAAAGAGCAAGCTGAAGTAAACAGATAATAATATATCGTATCAAATGACATTGTTTCAGACAAGTATTTGTATACTCTTTGGTTTAAGACAGTGTAATAATTACCTGAAATTGACGCCCAGCTTTATTAGCAAGTAGGTAGGTATGTAAATAACATATTTGCTAAAGAAACTATTGACGTTATGGGGTCTCTTATGTCTCATACCACGATGAAGAGTCTCTTCTCCAAAATTTACCAACACTTTTCCTTAACTTATGATATATATTTATTTATTTTAAAGAAAAATGGAAAGAAAAATTTGCATTCAGGCGAGACTCGAACTCGCGGCCACTGGGAATCTAGTCCAGCCGCTCTTCCAACTGAGCTACCGAAGTCCTGCCCGATTTGTCAAATCTTTCCTTCGCATTTATTGCATTGCCTTATGGTGGCAGCAGCGCCATCTATTGCCAAACTATGCTAGTTAGGCAACCGATATAATAGACTTAATGGGGAAAATATTGATTATTTATGCTTATCATCATCATGTTTGTAATAGATTTTCTCAAGTCATTGGTTTTATATAGATTGGAGGAATTCCGTTAAAAAAAGTCGGACGCGTCGTATTTGTGTCTATATGAGTAGTTAATTATGCGGTACAAAATATCTAAATAGCAGTTTATTGAATATCGTAAAGAAGTCGCTTTTACCCTTAATAATTGTTTTATATTATTTCGCGGAAGATCGGCTGGACTAGATTCCCAGTGGCCGCGAGTTCGAGTCTCGTCTGAAGTCAATTTTTTCTTTCCATTTTTCTTTAAAATAAATAAATATATTTCACAAGCATGTGTTAATGCGAAATAATATAAAACAATTATTAAGGGTAAAAGCGACTTCTTTACGATATTCAATAAACTGCAAAGTCTATTATATCGGTTGCCTAACTAGCATAGTTTGGCAATAGATGGCGCTGCTGCCACCATAAGGCAATGCAATAAATGTTAAGGAAAGATTTGACAAATCGGCCAGGACTTCGGTAGCTCAGTTGGAAGAGCAGCTGGACTAGATTCCCAGGGGCCGCGAGTTCGAGTCTCGCCTGTAATCAAATTTTTCTTTCCATTTTTCTTTAAAATAAATAAATATATTTCACAAGCATGTGTTAATGCGAAATAATATAAAACAATTATGATATATATATAACTTAACCCAACTTATACTGTGATATGTGGCATTAAAAATATAATAATTCAACAATTAGGTACGTAACAATTTCATTTGCTTCAAAACAATCAATATCATCCGAACTGCCTGAGTAGCCAGTGGTAGAAGACCATTACCGCTACGCTAGGGTTCTGGATTTGATCTCTCGTTCAGGGGGCAAGTAAATGCTATTGGGATCTATTATCGGAAATTTCCTACTGCCACCTTGGAGTTTATTAATGTGCTCAGAGTTGTCAATAGGCTCACCACCTACTAAGTGCATGGAACAAAACATAACTATGGATATTCCCATGTATTCTTGAATACATGCACTTACCTCAAGAATACAGGCGTGTAGATGTTACGTTTTCAATATCATCAAAATCGATCAATATTTTTATAAATCAAAAAATTTACAAACTCTCGTCGTAAATTAGTACCTACTAGAGTTAGTTAACTACAAAAATAACTAAATAACAGTATCATACCTCATTCCAAACATGATAGTTCCAAACGGAGTCTCTAGTGAATTCGTCCAAGGTGTTTCCTTCTTCGTCCTTTATGATGTCGATGGTGAGGCTACCTTGGCTGTCGTGCGCTGCGTCATACCCCGACACGGGTCTGCAGGGAATACCCAGCGTTCTGCAAACTGAATGGGGAAAATATTGATTATTTATGCTTATCATCATCATGTTTGTAATAGATTTTCTCAAGTCATTGGTTTTATATAGATTGGAGGAATTCCGTTAAAAAAAGTCGGACGCGTCTTATTTGTGTCTATATGAGTAGTTAATTATGCGGTACAAAATATCTCTCAAATCTAAAGGAAACATAATTTTCAAATTAACTCAATGCATATTGTGATATAACTATTATTGTAAAACAAGAAATTTTAATTAAAACAGGCACTCACTAGTTGTCAGTACTCCGGCGTACACCCAGCATTGGGCGTATTTAACCGGTTTCTTCTTTTCATAGTACTTCTGAAGTATTGTTAATGAACCGACCCATTTCAGGGGATGAGTGCCTCCATTGTAATCGCTCAGTTCCGTACCCCAGTTGCCAAACAAGACGCCATTATCGTCCTGGACGTTTACCGCGGCCGACAGAGCCCGTACAGTTCTGATTGGATCGCTCCGAGCACGGCCTTTGAGCTAGGACAATGATTAATACATGATTCACATATTTTATGTGATAATTTATTATAGGAATTGTTATTTATTAATGGAATAATTGAAAAGACATTCATTGATTTTTCGTCATTTAAAGATATTACAATGGCATTCCGGTTAACCTTATATGTTCGTACTGTTGAAATGTGGTTGTGATATTAAAATTCGATTGATTGAACATATCATTTCTTATAAGTCTTTTCCTGCAGAGATGGGCACAAATATAATGCCTAATAATACACAATGTATAAGATTAACTGTGATAGAAGTACCTATTACGAGAAAACTTTGACAATGGTAGACATTAAGCATAAAACCGGTGCAACAGCCCTGTCCTAATAATTTCAAATATTCGGTCACCTAGCAAGAGTTACGATTACTTCGAATTCTTACCTTGCCAACAACTTTGATAATTTCAAATATTCGGTCACCTAGCAAGAGTTACGATTACTTCGAATTCTTACCTTGCCAACAACTTTGACTAGATACAAAGCGCACTCAAGTATATCTTTCTCATACTGCGCGTAATTCCACGGCGTAGGCTTGATTCGGTTGTAAACACCTCTGAACATAAGACCACCATCTGCTTGCACGTATTCTTCTCTGTGAGTGTGGCCTGTAATGGACAATCAAAGGAAAATGTAACATGTACCAGAATTAGAGAAAAATAGAGCAGCTAAGTAGGAAATCTAAAGGTCGTGGGTACTGTACTCTTATTGGTGGTAGGGCTTTATACTGATTGAATTCGAAGTTGATGGACCACTGGATTGCCTAACCTGTCTGCTGCCTGCTCTGTTTTTGTATGAAGCGAGAAGTGAAACGTGCATGCTTATTTGCCATCATGGTGATGATGGCAAATAAGCATGCACGTTTCACTCGGATGGCACGTGATTGCTGTAGTGCCTGCAGTCTATAGACCTCTTCACAAAAACCAGAGGTTAAAAAATAAACGCGTCGCCACCCCTGGCCCTGAGGCTTAAGTTGTTTTATCATTGTGATAGTCATTACCATCTAACCAGAACACGATAATTCCTTACCTCTCTTCAACGAATACGTAGAAGATACAGGCTCCACATTGATTGGAGTAAAGTAACTACAGTAAAATTGAGAATAGAGCCAGTCAGTTTAAGTTACTCAGGAAAATCTTAGGCAAAAGTAATATTTGCATTAAAGAGTGAATGTAACAAAGAAGATATTGAAGATGCCATTATACTGAAGCAATAACTAACCACATATGAATAAAACCCTCTCTCACGATAGGCGAGAAACAGAATCTCGGTAATTTTCTCGGTGCTCTATTTAGGGTACCTACATAGCAGGTACAATGCTGCCGTGAATGAGCGTTTTTGTTGCCGAATATCATATTCACATTTTAATAAAAAAAAAGCTCAGTTAGGTCCATCTATCTCAATTATAGAACATAACTCAAAAACTAGAAAAAAATTGACAATTGATTAAATTATTAAATGTCCCTCTCGATGTTGGCAGCTTTGGATAGTAAAAATTACCCAAAAAATATTTTATCTCAAATTTCCAAATAAATGTTTACGTCGTTAAAGTCATTGTGACGAGCCAGTTGGTTCCGCGGTGTTATCCCGGGTTCAATCCCTGTACCGGGATAAATATTTGAATGGTCTACAGATATTTATTTCGGGCTTTGGTGTTTGTGTATGTATTGTGTGTGTACAACGGCACCCACTTCACATGTTTATATTAAGAGTGGGGCTGTGTGTATAAGCGTTTTTATTTATTGTCTTTTTTTTCTGTAATGGAAGTGGCAAACAAGCATGCAGTTCACATTTATGTTAAGTGATGACTGCAGCCTATAGACACCCACACAAAGACCAGTGGCCAAAATGCAGATGCGTTACCACTCCTGAGGCCTAAGGTGTTATGCAACTGTGCCGGAAATTACAGGGCCGTACATTGCCACCTGACTGGAACACGATAGTGCTGAATACTACCATTTAGCGGCAAGTGTATTAGGTAATGCGGTGGTGCCTACGCCCGCGAGCTCCGTCACTGGAGCTCTACCACCAGCAAAACACTTCAAAACTTTTTATATAAAAATAAAACTACTAACCTGGCATATAAACAGAATCGTTTATACTCCAAGGATTGAAGAGGACGTATATCGGCTGCGAATGAGTGTAGCTTAATGAACCGCCTCCGTTCAATTTGGTGTCGATATCTAACTTCCAGGCAGCCACGATGCAATCAGCAGCAGGAGTGACAGCCACCATGAGATGCGAGTCTATTTGACCCTCATACACCGCATTCCACGCTCCGACGGTCTCTGTACCCTTCTCAAGCATAGCAACTGCAGCTGATGTTTCATCTGACGGCCCACGCTTCTCTACATCTGTTCGATACACACCATTAAATCGCTCTTAAAATAAACTAGTCAGTAATATTATTGAAGCATTCAAAGCGGTTGGAAATTGTTCGTATTATCAGTATCATGGAATTGGAAACGTACGCAACTCCTCGCCCGTAGTCCATGTAAAGGTTGGCAATCGTACACATATAAAGCATTCATGCTAACACCAACAACAACCAGTCTCAGACTGGCGAACCTATTTGCCTTCTGCGAGCTCATTATCAAACTCCAAGGGTAGTAAGTATTGGGAAGTTACCGGAAAAATCTCAATAAAATTTACCTCCGAACCTGTAGATCGCAAAACGTAACGGACAAATCGATGGGATGTATGTAAGTTTGATACCTCTGCCTACCCCTTCGGTGAATATAGGCGTGAAGTTACGTATATGTTTTAACACCAATTAAAACGATCGGTATCCTGTATATTCATTAAATTTACGTACCTGCTACATAAAATATAAAAGAAATAGCATCTCTGTTGGCGTCATATGGTCTGTTCAAAAGAAGGTCCAGTTTAAACGCCTGCCCGCGTCTCACTACCAGGCACTTGTCAACATTTCTTGACATCAGGTGGAATTTGTTGGTATGATGGTTCTCTCCATTGGTGTCTGTACAGAAGTCCACACTTTGCACCGCGAGGACGCCCTGTCTGGTTCCGTCGATCACATCTGGATAAACAAACGACACTTTTAACTCACCTATTTACATACATTACGCAAATTGAATAAGTTTAGTATGCACTTATAATGCATAACGAGGTGCCGAGCCGTATAGATACAATGTAGGTGTAGATATGAATTATGCATTGCTGCTGTCATCATCATCATCATGATTTCAGTCGAAAGACCTCCACTGCTATAATAAAGCCTCTCCCAAAAATACCATACGCATCATATCCCGTAATCGCTACGGTGCCATAGAGCAACACGGGCCACCGGCCGCTGCTGCGGCGGACCGGAGGGGAGTAGCCATAGCGCTTATTACCGATGCAAAACAGTCATTTTTTGCGGGTAGAACTACGTGTGACGCACTACAAAAATCGTCTATTACTACGAAACTCACACCTTGACTTTAACAAAATAATTGTTTTATATTATTTCGCATTAACACATGCTTGTGAAATATATTTTATTTAAAGAAAAATGGAAAGAAAAATTTGACTTCAGACGAGATTCGAACTCGCGGCCTACTGGGAATCTAGTCCAGCCGCTCTTCCAATTGAGCTACTGAAGTCCTGCCCGATTTGTCAAATCTTTCCTTCACATTTATTGCATTGCTTTATGGTAGCAGCAGCGCCATCTATTGCCAACTATGCTAGTTTAACAAAATACATAAACAAATTCACGCACACATTTAAACATCTGGGCGACAGGCGTAGGACCATTTGGGATTGTACTTTGACAGAGGGGAAAGCCTGCATATGGCTACTCCCCTCCGGTCCGCCGTGGCCCGTGTTGCTCTATTCTCGGTGCAGTAGACTAGTGCCGTCTCGAGACGAGCCACGTACTTAAGTCCACCCTATCAAAATGCGGATTGGCGATCTCAGTGGCGGTAGATTAATCGCTGGACGCTGCTGCGCATCCCACGTTGTTGTATTTACTTATTAATTGGAAAGGATTGACCGCCATTCCTCGGTTGACTCATTGCACTAGCGGAAGACTTCTTCTTCGCTAGTGGGCGATAGGATCGTCACCTCTCGACGCCTTAAACTTTGCTGCTGTCAATTCTAATCATTTTTGAAGCAAGTCAATTAGATTAAGATCTACCGGTAGAGTCGATGAGTATATTATACATGTAATTTATCGTTTGAGCTTGAACATTTTAGTAAGCTGATAGTTGACTAAATAAACAAATTAAAGGTTACCTACTGCTTAACTGAATAAGTAAAAAAACATAAAGTTATAAGTATCTATTCAGTTAACAAAATAAAATTATCGATAAACTTAGAGGAAATATAATTATGAACTAAAAATTGAATAATAATGTATTTATTTCTACATCTACATGGACATAAATAATGACCAAACTGACGTTAGTAAATTTAAATTAATAAGTATTTTAATAAACAAATGCATGAAAGGTAAATGAATAATTCATTGATTAGTCATCACAAAAAAAAACTTGGGTATAAGTTTTTTTTTGTGTCAATCAATCGACTGAAAGACTGAAAGTTTGGACGCACGCCAATACATTGAATTACAAAGAACGCTTCCTATTAATAAAAAAAACGTTATTCTTCCATTCACAAAAATACATAAAATCAATCTAATAAAACAAAACACTTACAAAAATGCAAGTCGTTTGTCATATTTACCTGGTTGAAAAGGCACTATAATATACTTCTTTTTCTTCCCAAAATAGTACTGCCACAAATTTTTCATATACTCCATGATTGAATCTGTACTATTTCGAGATTAAAATACAGAGGCCGTATCGATAAGAATACGGCATCGATAGAACTGACCGCGACGCGACTACACGCTAATTGTATCAACAAACGTCTAGTGCTTTTTGAATGGCGTCATACACTGCGGGTTCCCGCTACAGCACCAGAAATATAACACTCCTACAACTAGATGGATGATGTCATGGAGCAAACAGCACAAGGCTTAAGCAGAAAATATTCACACAGGACGGAACTGATGTTGGCTACACCGTTACTCACATCTTGTCAATCATCTCCAAATCTGTAAAACTTTTGTTTACTTATGTTACTCAATAGGTACTATATACTCATAATGGCTTTTTTTTCTTGAAATGAGCAACTAAATAAGTAGACTATACTTATTGTAAGCTTTAACTACAGATGTAAATGCGTTACCACTAGCCACTCCTAGATCCTAAGCTAATACCGGAGAACAACAATAATATTTATGTTCATGCCCATGGTATTGCTGAACCAAAGGAATTTCATGATCTGGCAAATGCAAACAAGACAAAGATTTCACGTTACTGGTAAGTGAATACTGTAGCCTTTAAACATCTATAAAATAAAACTAGAGTTGAAATCTCTCAATCTGTAGATGCGGTACCTGAGGTCTAAGTTCTAGTTGTGCCTGTGCCAAAGTTACAGGGCCGCGCACGGAACACGATAGCGCTGAATACTTATTTAAAGGGATGTATATTAGGAAATGCGGTGGTGCCTACTCCAGTGAAATTATATATTGAAGCACTCATGCAAATTGAATGGCAGTAATAAAAATAATGTTATTGTTGGCGCGACTTCGCTACAATTTCTTTAAAACGATACTAATATTTTAAGAGTCAGGTTGTTTTTGGCATTGTTTCATTCTCCTCAGACCGTAAATTTGAACTATCAATTTCGATAAATAATATGAATAAATAAAATTTCAATCAATTTGGCCCATAGATTTATATGGTTAACGTTCGGGTTGATAAGCTAAGATTAACGCTCACTTTAAATAAACGCATTTCCAACTCTTGAAAACTTATCTTGTTGTCCTATCCTCACAATACGATATAGGATAATATATTACAAAAGATGGCTAATGAGGTCAGATTGTTCTAGAGTAAAAAACCAGAAGAATACCTAGAGGATCACTCGTACATTGGAGACTATTTATTATTTCTTCCATTCTGCCTCCCATAATTATAATATTACTGATGATGTTGAAAGATTGGATGAAAAGTATTAAAACAAAATCGTTGACTATTAAGAACAAGCGGCCAAGTTTTAAATTTTAGAGAACAAACAGCTCTATTACAATAGAGAGAAAGATGCTTCGTACCAGAATTTGATATGGATTTTGGAATCAAAAGCTGTTACCGTTTGGCCTTCATATATCTAGCACATTAGTGCGAATTTTACATTGAAATTCCAGATACTAGGTACACAGTACACATACGTATTATATTCAATACTACAATTATATTCATGATTAATTCCTTCGTAAAACATTCAGATTTTTTCTTGGAAACTCGTTATGGATCATCTCGGAAATACTAAATAATTTGGACGTGGCAAGCAAAGGGTGTGAACTGTGCAGAAATCCTAATGACCTCAGGCTAAAGCAGTAAGAAATAATGACGCTAACGTACAAGAAATCAGGTATTTCTATTCTATTTTATTTTAGACTACCTTCTACCTACTACCTACCTACCTACTACTAGGAAACAGCAGCTCAGTCTTACAAGAAATATCTGCTCAGCGTTTGATGAAAATTTGTAAAAATAAATATTTAATTTGTAAAAGACGTTAAGTACTTTCAAAAAATCTGCGTAGTTGTGAAACTTGATCTGCAATTAGCTAATTTAGTAAAATATTTGGTGCTCAAACTTTGACATTATTGTCTCAATATTTGTCAATGTGTTCTATTTCTCCATCTTCTTTCTGATGAGTGCAGTAATAAAAACGTTTGTCTGTTTATGACACTAGTTTCATAATCAACACATGGAATGTAGTGATTTCAATTAATTACTCGCGTTAGCTCCGATGACCTGAGATTGTGGGTGTAACTCCAATTGTCCCTAATATCTAATTGGTTCTCTATGACAGTTTTACGAAATCAATCATCCAAATATATTTAGAAATTATACGACTACATGATTTCGATGACAACATTTATATCTCCATTCCTATTCAAGACAAACATAAATATAAGATATCAATAAGATAAAAAACTTGAACCTATGTGTTTTTCTAAAAACATGTTTATTGAGTTAGCATTTTTGTGCAGTTCTATTCCAACATAAGTAGATAATATCAATCAAGATACGTCTTATTTGGTATTAATTAGCAGTGTGGGTGACCAGACCGTCTATACCAGGACATACGTAGGCATCAGACTAGCCTTGAATGTAGTTTTCTCACACACGCGTAGGTTTTTCTGCATAACCAGCCTTTGTACGGTCATACAATAACCGTCTCATTAATGACCTGTCTGCTTCATTGTGAGAACAACATAAATCAAACGAGAAGATACCTTGTTTTGTGACGAACTCTATTCTCTGTCAAGGTTTAATTTGAAGTTTTCTATGATTTATCTATGCTTTTATAGTTCTGTTTCATGTCTGTTTCCAAATGACCAGGGCTTAATACCAGGAACCCAATTAATTTCGTCATGCCCAAAGAGATTATAACCGCATCATGCCCGTCGTCTGCCATAGGGTATTTAACAATGTGTTTTGTTTTTTTAAATTGTATAGTCCAAAAGTAACTTGGAAGTTAAAAGTATAAACACAAAAATGATTGTTGTTGTGGAACAAAAATTAAAAGTGAAAAATAAAAATACTTGTTTTTTTTTTGTGTAAAGATGGTAGCAAACAAGCATGCAGCTCACCTAGATCTTAAATAATGACTGCATCCTATAGACGTCTATACAGAAACCAGAGGTCAAAATGCAGATGCGTTGCCATGCGTTGGTGGCGTTGGGACGTGACGCTGACCCCACCGACCCCACCACCTACTAGCGAAAGAATTTCCTACTACTGGAAGAGATTCTTCCACTGGTGCAGTCAGTCTACCGAACAATAGCAGTCTACTATTCCAATGAGACGGTAGTAAATGCAATAACGCAAGATGGACATCGCAGCGTCCTTCGATAAAACTACCGCCACTGTGAACGCCACTCCGCATGCTAAGCGTGGCGATTGTGGCGTATCCCCCCCTTATGTGGAGGCTTTGATCCAGCAGTAGACTTCTTTCAAGTTCTTTCGGCTGATATGATGATATGACTACCATTTGACTGCAGATAGAGTAGGTAGATCTACGCCCTCGAGCTCCTACACTCGAACTGTACTACCAGTGGAAAAACTTATTAACCTCATCGCTTTCGACCTAACGGCATTTGAATAAATATTTACCCTCTTATTCATAAACGTATTTTAGCTAAAGTGTTACTAATCTCTACTTTGTCTTTTTCTATCCTGCACTTTGACAATGCAACTGACAAAGCCAAAGCATTCTATAGCTAAAACGTATCTAATGTACGTTTATGAATAAGGGGGTTAGGCCAAGATAAACTTAATCGTAATGAAACCCAGATGATGGTAGATATACTCAGAATATGATACTTAAAGATTTACAATTAATTTTATCTTTATCAGTCTAGAGATTTAAGATCTATTGACAAATCTACACTATAATGTATGCATAGATTATACAAACAAATAGCTAAATCCCGATCTCAAGTAATCAGCTGTTGCAAACACGACCGTTTAACAAATAACTCTACACTTTATTACATTAAAAATAGAGACTCAAATTGAAAATGAGGTGTTGGTAAACATACAGAACAGATAAAACGTAGGACGAGTCGCATCACAAGTAGCTGGCTCACCTTGAGCGATATGCGCTTACACCGGTCATCCGTTTTGTTTGTCAACTTACTACCATACTAATAAATAGGTGTCTGATACTGATGCAAATATCTCAATCACTAATTAAAGTTCAATGATTCCATAACACAGCCTTGAAACCTTTTAACAAAGGAGATGTTGCAAAAATGTATGAACCTCCGGCCATGTATTGTACACAATATCATTAAACAGGCAAAATCAATATAAAAACGTTTTTTACTGCATATTTTCACTTATTTGGCTTTGTTTGCAGTTACAAAACATTATTTGCAGTTAGAATTGCAACTCAAAACCAACATGGCGAATATGGCGGGCGATGTCATTTTGACATTTTCATATTTTAAATAGTTTTTTAATTATATAGTACTTGGAGAAAAAATTAATATTTTCTAAGTACTATCGAAATCGATTGATCCTAAGTGTCGGCTGTATCGCCGCCATGTTTAACATAGTTGAAAATGATAAAATCATTTGAATTAAACGTGGTTGTAACTCTAAAATATATTGTTGAATAAATTAATTGTATTTTTTTCAAATTCTTCTTCAATTTACCCATTTTTCGAGGACGTGTACGAACCAGAGCCGAGCTCGCAACATCTCCTTTAATTTTAAAAACTTAACTGCCTCAGTAGCCTAGGCCACTACTACTACGCTGGAGGTCCTGGGTTCGATTCCTAGTTCGGGGGCTATAAGAGATAACGGTTTAAAATCCTTTATCTCTGGTTCTATTGGGCTTTTTCCATTTTCTGGAAGTTTCCCTATTCGCAGTACCCTACAGCATTCGCTTATCATCAACGTGAACTATATGCTTAAAAAATATGTGAAATAAAATAGGTAATTAAGCTTAGTATCGATCAAAGAATACACGTATGCCATACATGGAAAGCTCTACATTGTAGAGTCTACACAGACTCTGAGTAACTTGACGACTAGATAGTTAGACTTGAAAGTTCATAAAAATAAAGTCTGAGTGCGTGAATCGGTTGTGAATCTAGCCGTTGGTAGACACATGATTTTTCATTACTGTAAAATAATATAATGTAACTGGATGTGATAAGTGAACTAAGAAAGAAAGGGAAAACATATAAAACTTCCGTAATGAAATTGTAAGAGTTTCGAATTTAGTTCTTTTTTTTTGTTAAATGGGAGAAAGGAATATTTTATAAGAAATACTGCTTAAGATTATATTTAAGTAGATAGTAAACAAAAAAACAGTATGTTAAACGCTGGCGACCATGAAAATGTAGAGACCAATTTTAGTTGGGAAGAATGGCGCAGAAATTAGAATTGAGCTTATCTTAGAGAGGTAATCTTTTGCCTCTGAAATGATTATCACAAGATTTACAAAGTTACTAATCCATTATTAAAGGACTACACTCAATCTGAATTACTCGTACACTTCGTCCGCACTTGCACTTCGTTGATATTTCTGTATAGTTACGTTATGGCGTCTTTTCTTTAACAAAAACGCTACCATCAATAACCGTTTGAAATTCGAACATTCAAATATGTTCAAATTCTATTAGCGGTTTATGAGTTAAGTTTGTTTTACCAATCCCAACAACAAAACCAACATAACGTATTCAAGACATCTGTAGACATGCGTAAAATATGCAACATATTTCAATGGAAAGGAAAGAAACATTCTTCAAATGTTATTTTTAGTAAATTTCACTGAAATTACGTGTGTGTGATTGTGAGTGAGAATATTTTATCACGTTAGCTTTGTTCTAATTTGATGACACTTTTGTGGTTTAAATAGTAAGATGACTATTAAACTCGGAAACTACTAACACTGACACGAATAGATTTCAACGAAGTGTCATAAAGGTTCTCAAGCGAATATTCCAAAGCTATTTCTTAATTTTTACGTTTTGTAACTTGACAAATCAATGCATGGAACTGGTCATGATTATTTATATCATTAACTCCACCTCACATTTTCAAAGCTTCTTAAGTATGCACTAGTGTTTTCCTTCCTTATCTCAATTAATCATCGTAATACCTATATCACTGTTAAAAAAATACATAGGTATAAGCATATTATTGGTTTAACTGATCTGAAGATTGAAAATGTTACAAAAAGTGGAATCTGACCTGAATCCGAGTATGGTATCGCATCTGTCGAAGTGCTTATTTTAAATTCAGCCTTGACTTACCGTTTGAGATATCCAATCGTGGCGGACGCGGCAGCTCCTTGAGATCATACGAATCAGCCCTGCCAATTCCACAGCACGCACACCTGCTGGGACAACATTGCTCCAACTTGCTCTTCACTGCACCCATAATTCACACCGTTGCACGAACATAGGAAAACACAAATCCTTCAAGTCTGTTCACCTCCAATCTCTAATGAACACTATCGATATCTACGTAAAAACTGGCTTAGATCAACACTGGCGCCAATAGTCCAACCGTTTATTCAGTTTGCCACTAATTATACAAAATGATCGGCAGCTTCGTAATAGTTTCTTTTTTATTTACGTTTTATACCGAACCTGTTTTACGTAATTAAATGATTTAATATTTTCGATAAAGTAACATCGAAAGCGTGCGCACTTGTCGGCAAGGTAAAGTCGTCTGCGGTGGTCGACATCCTCGATACCTATACATATTCAGAATTGACCTCTTATCAGCGACCAGTCAGAAAATGGGGATTCCGTGAATGTATGGTTCAATAAAATACTAACAACTTCAACCTAACCTGACCTAACCTATATTACTCATTAATTATAGCTGGGAATTTAATTTACATATTGTTATTTATTTTGAAAGTAAATAGGTATGTAAGGAAAATTCATTCATTAGTCAAACATAATATTATTTCTCTAAGGTACAGTATTTTACTTATATTTATTTTATGTACTTATAATACGTTTTATTTACTATGTTATTATTAAACATTTATTTTCTTGTGAGGCAATAGAAGTAACTAAATGTATGTAATAAGAATTATGACCCATATAAGACCCATTTTAATAATGAATTATGATTGCAAACAAGAATGCAGTTCACATTGACGTTAAGTGAATAGGTACTACATCTTTTTATTTACTGGTGGTAGAACTCCAGTGACGAAGCTCGCGGGCGTAGGCACCACCAATTTACCTAATATACTTGCCGCTAAATGGTAGTGTTCAGCACTATCGTGTTCAACTCAGGTGGTAATTTCCGGCATGGAGGCATAACACCTTTTTCCTCAGGAGTGGTAAAGCATCTGCATTTTGACCTTGGTCTTTGAGTGGGTGTCTATAGGCTGCAGTCATCACTTAACATCGATGTGAACTGCATGCTTGTTTGCCACTTATATTACATTAAAAAAATCGACCTATATTCACAAAAAACCCAAGATCAATATGCAGATGCGTTGTCACCCCCAAGCCTCACAAGGCACAAGGCCTAAGTTGTTATGGATTTGTGATAGTTATTACAGGGACACATAATTCAGTTAATATACATGTCATAATCATAACTTATTCAATCATTGCAGAATTTTATTTTGTTTTTATGGGACATAGACCGAAATTATCGGTTTGTACCTACCTAAAATTATTTTGTACCAACATATATATTGAAAGAAACATCTAACTTTTGGCCAATTTAATACTTTCAATCTTAACGTATAAGTAGGTATATTACGTTTACCTTGACCCTAGCTGGATTCTTATACAGCTGCAATGGTAACTTGTATCTAGGTAGGTAAAAGGTTGTATAACTCTCGGCACATTATGAATAGATATAAGAAACTAGTTTGGGTTACTCCTACCTAATAATAGTACATATATACCTAATTAATATGCAACCGATTTACTTTTTTTTTACTTAACGGGCCAGGAGTGTGTTTATTTGTAACTTCTGTGAGTGAATGATGCCATCTTCTTTTTAGGCTGTACCACAGAACAGAAAAAAAAACTGTTCTGTGGGCTGTACCATAATAATTACCATTGAACTGTAGGTAAGAACTCGACTTGACTAAAAGAGATGTTGCGAGCTCGGCTCTGGTTCGTACACTACCTCAAAAAATGAGTAAATTAAAGAAGAATCCGATAAAAATACAATTAATTTATTGAAGAATATATTTTAGAGTTACAACCACATTTAATTTCAATATGATTATTAGTGGAATTTGTCAAAATGATATCGCCCACCATATTCGCCATGTTGGTTTTCAGTTGCAATTCTAACTGCAAATAATGTTTTGTAACTGCAAACAAAGCTAAATAAGTGAATATATGCAGTAAAAAACGTTTTTTTATAGATTTTGCCTGTTAATGATATTGTGTAAAATACTTGGCTGGAGGTCCATACATTTTTGCAACATCTTTGTTTCAAATATGTGAAATATGCTGTTAAAGTTCTTTTTATGTACCTAAAGATTAGGTACGTACAAAATTCGCTTCGTTCGGGTTGAACAAGTACCTATATTATCCAACTCCATTTCTATATTAGGTACCATTTTTATACATGTGTATTATCTTAAAAGTCTATAACTCTGTTTGTCTGTTTGTTGAGCTTTCACTGCAAAATCGCTGAGCCAATTGTATTTACGTTTAACAAAGAGATAATTTGAGTCCTGTTGAGAAAGGACAGAAGTAGGTACACTACGCGCAGAAATGCCACCGATTAAAGTTGCCTCCGTAATTATTTATCCCAGTCTTTTAGCATGCGACGACGACACAGTCAAAAAATTTACATGTATGGCAATTACGATTATTAGAAGTGTTGCTCATACGGCAATCTTTCATAGGCCTAAGGCACCCAACTTATCAAATCCGCCCCGGAGCACTGGTAGTGCGGCATTGATCAAAATTTAATCAAAACTGATAACAAACGTCACATAGGTACTATAGGTAGTGTGCGAAAGAGATAACGCTCTACAGAGCCGAAAATAGCCGAAATCTTTTTCCTAAGGTCGATGTGCAATATTTCTTGTGGAGACTGTAGGTACCTAGTAACCGCGAACGCAGTAGGTAATGGCAGACGTAATAACTTATAGGTAGGTATTAAATGGTAAGATACAACATACTGGTTGACTGGTCGAAAATGCTTCATAGCATTAAGTCCGCCTCATGTACTTGTAAGCGGGCGTCCATAAATTACGTAAGATGTTTAAGGGGGGAGTGGGTCGAGACAAATCTCATCTAATCTTACGTTGGGGGTCTCGGTCAATCTCGAAGCATATTTTTTTCTTTTTCAATAAAAAATCCAACAAGTTTATATACCCACATTTTAAAAAATCTCACGCGAGATTGGGGGACGGGGGAGGGGATTGAATAAAATATCACGACATCTCACCAAAAAAATAAACATAATTCTAAATTGTTTATTTTTGTTATTGTGTACCTATTATTGTTCTATATGAATTTTAATATCTGAGTTAAATAAACAAAAATATAATAATGAACAACGCAGAGAGAAAAACATTCAATCAAAAAGGTTTTTTCCCGTTGTCCCCGTGGGAAATAATTCTGTAATTGAAATATTCTTTGAATAATAGTGTTTAAATAAACAAAAAAAATTAAATCACAACTCCGTAGCGTTATCAAAATATTATACAGTGTATCATAAAATTGACCATCTTTTAAATGATATAACAACATACACACGATTATGTTAATTTACTATATGTGACATCATGTACGGCGGAGTGTAAACTTATGATGTCAATAGTGACTTGTCACACACACACGTGTCGAAGGCTACGTAATTTTTACTCGGAATGAATGAAATTCCAAGTGAAAAGGGACAAGGTTAAACCATGATTTACTCTAGACGTCATCGTAACAAAATTGGTCACAGTTACACTAATGCTTGGTCATCGCTCGGAGTAAACACCAATATGCGAGTGGGACTCGCGTGCACGGGGTTCTGTACAAATGAGAGATATCGTTGGAAGGCTGATTGGTCTGTGGGTACACCTTAATCACGCCGACAAAGTGGTAGAATAAAAGCGTGAAAAAAAAATATTTAGGGTAGGTACCTCCCATACATGTAACGCGCGGATTTTCTTTGATTTTTCGTTTTCTATATAGTGTGAGATAGGGATGTGCTAATATCATTTTTCGATTTATATAATTTTCGTTAGAGTCAAGTGTCCCCCCCCCCACTCTACCAACTAAACGGTTGTTGTTATAAATTCAAACGTTACGGCAACAGTAGCTACATATAACGAAATTAAAAGGAAAACTATCACACTTAAGTTGGCTTTACAAGTTTGCGAGTAATAGTCGTATGTAAAAAATGTTATACGATTATATTATATTATATTTTACTCGAAATTTTTGAACAGCTCTATTTAAATTTTTTTTTTTCATTGCTTTATTCAAATCTGAAAACTACGCAACTCTACACTGCCCGTGGCCCGACACGCACTTGAACGGTTTTATCCTTTGGAAGTACGGAACCCTTAAAACGTAAATTGACGCTTGTACCTACGTACCTATTAAGGGAAAAGCAGCGGTAAATACATACATTCATGCATACGTGTAAACAAACACCGACGCTTGTCTCATGTAAATTAAGGTAGTGACCATAGTGATGGCCAGTCTATCGACATTCAGCGGGCACTTTACCAAACTCCAAAGGTGGCACTGAGAATAATTCGAATGGTGAAATCACAATGGTCCCTTAATTAAGGATCGAATCCCGGACCTCAGGGTAACAATTAAATAGCTGCGGCGACTTAACTACCGAGGTATATGATGATTAGGTACCTACCTACATTCACAGAAATTTAAATAATATTTATTTTTCTATGGGTACTTCTACATTACAATCTTAAATTATGTATAAACAAATTGACTTAAAAAATTATTCCTAAAAGTAAGATAATTTCATCAGAATAAAACATGATCCAGAACACAAATTGAAGAAAGGAGAACTCTATCATGTTTCGTGTTTTAAACAATGATGATAACGTATATGATAGGGCCTTCAAAAATAGATAAAGAGTTATAAAAAAATTGACAAAGACAAAGCTTTTTATTTATTTTTTTGACCCTAGAAATAGCAACACATTATTATTATTGAGCCCGCTAGTTATAATTCTTCATTTAGGTACCTGCTATCAATTTAGCTTGCTGGCTTGCTACTGTCATATCAATAAGTTCAAGAAATAAAAATGACATAGCCACAAACATTTTAATTTAATCGACACTTAGTTTAATATTTGTTTTTAATGTTATGCCAAAACATTTTGATCCGGCCTTCGTCAAAAGCACGTTCTATGCATGTTTTCAAAGTTATTTCAGTTCCTGACCGACGAAAACAATACCGTGCCCCATTTCCATGCTCGCACATTCCTCATATTGTATACCTATCAATATGCAATCACTAATTTCGCGATTAAAATAGCAAGCCGATAGCTACTAGACAGGTATTTCGTAAAAGAACAACAGCATACATAGCAATGTTTGATAAAAAAAGTAGTAAAAAGTAGGTACCTATATTATGTACCGCCGATCTATGAAATTTGACATTACCAAACTTCGAGGGTTGCACTGAGAATTCTCAGTTACCTCGCCGACTCGGGGATCGAAGCCAGGACACTAACGTAGCAATGACGCCCGTTTGAAGCGAGGCTCGCGGGTTCGATCCCAGTACCGAGACAAATATTTGTTTAGCCTACAGATATTTGTTTCGGGTCTAAGTGTTTTTGAAACTGTTGGATGTTATTAGACGCCAGAGTACCGACGCCCAGCGTACCGATGCCCAGCGTACCGACGCCTAGCGTCCCGACATCGAGCGTCCCGACGCCCAGCGTACCGACACCCAGCGTCCCGACGTTGAGCGTCCCGACGTCGAGCGTCTCGACGCCCAGCGTCCCGACGCCCAGCATCTCGACGCTGGGCGTCGGGACGCTGGACGCCCGACGTCAAACATCTCGACACCCAGCGTCCCGACGTCCGGACGCTCGGCGTCGGGACGCTCAAAGTCGGGACGCTGGGCGTCGGTACGCTGGGCGTCGGGACGCTGGGCGTCGGGACGCTGGGCGTCGGGACGCTGGGCGTCGGGACGCTGGGCGTCGGGACGCTCGACGTCGGGACGCTAGGCGCCAGGTTGCTGGGCGTCGGGACGCTGGGCGTCGAGACGCTCGACGTCGGACACGCTGGGCGTCAAGACGCGGGGCGTCGGGACGCTGGGCGTCGGGACGCTGGGCGTCGGTACGCTGGGCGTCAGGACGCTGACCGTCGGGACGCTGAGTGTCGGGACGCTGGGCGTCGGGACGCTTGACGTCGGAACGCTGGGCGTCGGAACGCTGGGCGTCGGGACGCTGGGCGTCGAGACACTCGACGTCGGGACGATGGGCGTCGGGACGCTGGGCAACGGGATGCTGGGCGTCAAGACGCTCGACGTCGGGACGCAGGGCGTCGGGTTGATGGGCGTCTGGACGCTGGGCGTCCAGACGCTCGACGGTGAGACGCTCGACGTCGAGACGCTCGACGTCGGGACGCTGGGCCTCGGGACGCTGAGCGGCGAGACGCTCGACTTCGGGACGCTGGACGTCGGGACGCTGGGCGTCGAGACACTGGGCGTCGGGATGCTGGGCGTCGGGACGCTGGGCGTCGGGACGCTGGGCGTCGAAACGCTCGACGCCGGGACGCAGGGCGTTGGGACGCTGGGCGTCGAGTTGATGGGCGTCGAGACGCTCAACGTCGGGACGCAGGGCGTTGGGACGCTGGGCGTCGGGTAGATGGGCGTCTGGTCGCTGGGCGTCGGTACTCTGGGCGTCTAATAACCTGTTGTATGCATAGGCATACAACAGTTTCAAAAACACTTAGACCCGAAACAAATATCTGTAGGCTATACAAATATTTGTCTCGGTACTGGGATCGAACCCGCGAGCCTCGCTTCAAACGGGCGTCATTGCTACGTTAGTGTCCTGGCTTCGATCCCCGAGTCGGCGAGGTAACTGAGAATTCTCAGTGCAACCCTCGAAGTTTGGTAATGTCAAATTTCATAGATCGGCGGTACATAATGTAGGTACCTACTTTTTACTATTTTTTTTATCAAACATTGCTATGTATGCTGTTTTTCTTTTACGAAATACCTGTCTAGTAGCTATCGGCTTGCTATTTTAATCGCGAAATTAGTGATTGCGTCTCGACGCCTAGCGTGCCGACGCCCAGCATCCCGACGTCGAGCGTCCCGACGCCCAGCGTCCCGACGTCGAGCGTCTCGACGCCCAGCGTCCAAACGCCCATCAACCCGACGCCCATCGTCCCGACGCCCAGCGGCCCGACGCCCAGCGTAACGACGCCCCGACGCCCAGCGTCCCAACACCCCGACGCCCAGCATCCCGACGCCCAGCGTCCCGACGCCCAGCGTCCCGACGTCAAGCGTCCCGACGCCCAGCATCCCGACGCTCAGCGTCCCGACGCCCAGCGTACCGACACCCAGCGTACCGACGCCCAGCGTCCCGACGCCCAGCGTCCCGACGTCAAGCGTCCCGACGCCCAGCATCCCGACGCTCAGCGTCCCGACGTCGAGCGTCTTGACGCCCAGCATCCCGTTGCCCAGCGTCCCGACGCCCATCGTCCCGACGTCGAGTGTCTCGACGCCCAGCGTCCCGACGCCCAGCGTTCCGACGCCCAGCGTTCCGACGTCAAGCGTCCCGACGCCCAGCGTCCCGACACTCAGCGTCCCGACGGTCAGCGTCCTGACGCCCAGCGTACCGACGCCCAGCGTCCCGACGCCCAGCGTCCCGACGCCCCGCGTCTTGACGCCCAGCGTGTCCGACGTCGAGCGTCTCGACGCCCAGCGTCCCGACGCCCAGCAACCTGGCGCCTAGCGTCCCGACGTCGAGCGTCCCGACGCCCAGCGTCCCGACGCCCAGCGTCCCGACGCCCAGCGTCCCGACGCCCAGCGTCCCGACGCCCAGCGTACCGACGCCCAGCGTCCCGACTTTGAGCGTCCCGACGCCGAGCGTCCGGACGTCGGGACGCTGGGTGTCGAGATGTTTGACGTCGGGCGTCCAGCGTCCCGACGCCCAGCGTCGAGATGCTGGGCGTCGGGACGCTGGGCGTCGAGACGCTCGACGTCGGGACGCTCAACGTCGGGACGCTGGGTGTCGGTACGCTGGGCGTCGGGACGCTCGATGTCGGGACGCTAGGCGTCGGTACGCTGGGCATCGGTACGCTGGGCGTCGGTACTCTGGCGTCTAATAACATCCAACAGTTTCAAAAACACTTAGACCCGAAACAAATATCTGTAGGCTAAACAAATATTTGTCTCGGTACTGGGATCGAACCCGCGAGCCTCGCTTCAAACGGGCGTCATTGCTACGTTAGTGTCCTGGCTTCGATCCCCGAGTCGGCGAGGTAACTGAGAATTCTCAGTGCAACCCTCGAAGTTTGGTAATGTCAAATTTCATAGATCGGCGGTACATAATATAGGTACCTACTTTTTACTACTTTTTTTATCAAACATTGCTATGTATGCTGTTGTTCTTTTACGAAATACCTGTCTAGTAGCTATCGGCTTGCTATTTTAATCGCGAAATTAGTGATTGCGTCTCGACGCCTAGCGTGCCGACGCCCAGCATCCCGACGTCGAGCGTCCCGACGCCCAGCGTCCCGACGTCGAGCGTCTCGACGCCCAGCGTCCAAACGCCCATCAACCCGACGCCCATCGTCCCGACGCCCAGCGGCCCGACGCCCAGCGTAACGACGCCCCGACGCCCAGCGTCCCAACACCCCGACGCCCAGCATCCCGACGCCCAGCGTCCCGACGCCCAGCGTCCCGACGTCAAGCGTCCCGACGCCCAGCATCCCGACGCTCAGCGTCCCGACGCCCAGCGTACCGACACCCAGCGTACCGACGCCCAGCGTCCCGACGCCTAGCGTCCCGACGCCCAGCGTCCCGACGCCCAGCGTCCCGACGCCCAGCGTCCCGACGTCGAGCGTCCCGAATCCCAACAACCCGACGTCGAGCGTTTCGACGCCCAGCGTCCCGACGACCAGCATGCCGACGTCGAGCGTCCCGACGCCCAGCGTCCCGACGTCGAGCGTCTCGACGCCCATCAACCCGACGCCCAGCGTCCCGACGCCCAGCGTCCCGACGCCCAGCGTCCCGACGCCCAGCGTCCCGACGCCCAGCGTCCCGACGCCCAGCGTCCCGACGCCCAGCGTCCCGACGCTCAGCATCCCGACGTTGAGCGTCCCGACGCCCAGCGTCCCGACGTCGAGCGTCTCGACGCCCAGCGTCCAAACGCCCATCAACCCGACGCCCAGCGTCCCGACGCCCAGCGTCCCGACGCCCAGCGTCCCGACGCCCAGCGTCCCGACGCCCAGCGTCCCGATGCCCAGCGTCCCGATGCCCAGCGTCCCGACGCCCAGCGTCTCGTCGCCCAGCGTCCCGACGCCCAGCGTCCCAACGCCCAGCGTCCCGACGCCCAGCGTCTCAACGCCCAGCGTTCAGACGCCCATCATCCCGACTTTGGGACTTCTCATCAAAATACCGCGACAAGTGGATTTGGCAGTCCTCTCGTGATGTTAACCTAACATTGCAAAAAGAATTCTGAAGAGACCGAAACAGGTGGAAATCTGAAGGTGCAAGGTCAGGACTATACGGCGGATGCATTAACACCTCCCAGCCAAACTCTCTTAATTTTTGCTGAGTGGCTATAGATGAGTGAGGTCTCGCGTTATCATGATGAAACACCACACCCCTTCTGTTGATCAATTCCGGCCGCTTTCTCTCAACTTCTTGCTTTAATCTCATCAGTTGTTCGCAGTAGAGTTCAGATTCGAACGTCCTGCCTGGCGGTAATAGCTCATAATGAATAATGCCCTTCCAATCCCACCACACACACAACATCACCTTATTGCGAGTTAACCCGGGTTTCGCCACAGTCTGTGTAGCCTGACCGGCCTTTGACCACGACCTTTTTCGCACGTTCCAACACCCCGATGATGATGTGATCCACTTTTCGTCACTAGTTATCAGCGTCTTCAAAAATGATTCGGTTTCATTACGTCGTAATAAAGAATCACAAATGAGTACACGGTTCATTAGGTTTCTTTCAGTGAGCTCGTGAGATACCCAAATATCGAGCTTTTTTTTGTACCCAGCTTTTTTCAAATGCGCCAAAACTGTTTTGTGTTCAATTCTCAGTTCTTCAGCTACGTCGTAACTACTGATATGTCGTTCTTGCTCCACTTTTTCAAAAATGTCATTCATTTTATCCGTAATAGGGCGACCAGAGCGAGGTGCATCTTTGACAGTACGATTGTTAGGTTGTTTTGTCTTATCTTGCCGTTTGTAAAAGAAAGTATGGAACATTCTGTTGATACCTATTTTTATCATTAAGTATTTTTGGACTATTATTTATTTTATTTTGTTTACTTTGACATATTAATCAACGTATCAGTTGTTATTCGCTTTAATTTTATATTTGTAATTTGACCTATCACAAGCAAATTCTATTATTTCCAAGTGATTAAATGAATTTTTGAGTTTGAGTTTGAGTTTGACATCAAAATTTCCGGATTGAAAACGCTTAAACCAAATTGGTGCTACTCTCACAGACACTGCACTAGGTCCATAAACATCGCAAATTTTTTTCGCGGCTTGCGTTGCATTTTTACCTTTTTTGTAGTAAAATTTTAAAATGTATCGAATTTCTTCATTAGATTCACCCATCTTGACAGTACGAAAAACAAATGAAAATCACACATTAGTCTAATTTGAATTTGGAATTATGTTCTTTAAAATTTTAACTTTCAATGATACCAAAACCAGCCAGATACAAATACTACAGCCAAAGAGATTTTATTACAAGTTCATACATACTATAATGCGAAAAGACTTTTTCCCCAACCTATTATTAGTGAAACTGCAAATCGGATAAACAATTTCTGAAATTAGCGTGCACGAACAGACAGACAAACAGACATTTTTCCGGGATAAAAAGTATTGTGCGCCAAAGGTTAAAGTATAATTATATCAAGTTTCATCGTAATCGGACCGGTAGATTTTGTGTGATGCTTGAACAAACAGACAGACAGACTGACAAACATTTTTCTAATCACATATTTGTGTTCGGTATCGATCTTATAACTGGTATTTATTTTTTTTATATTTTTAATGTACAGAATTCACACTTCTACAGTTTTATTATAAGTATAGATTCTCTGCCGGAGGGGGTGCCCTACTCCGGAGTTCGGAGTTCGTTTATGTGAGGCTGTGAGTATAGGCTTCTATATTTTTTTAATATTCAATCATGTGTCTTTTATTCTTTTTTTATTATGTAATAAAAGTGGCAAACAAGCGTGCAGTTCACATTGATGTTAAGTGATGACTGCAGCCTATAGACACCCCACACACTGACCAGAGGTCTAAATGCAGATGCGTTGCCACTCCTAAGGCATTAGGTGTTATGCCTCTGTGCCGGAAATTACGGAGCCGTACATTACGACCTGACCGGAACACGATAGTGCTGAACACTACCATTTAGCGGCAAGTAGGTATATTAGGTAATGCGGTGGTGCCTACGCCCGCGAGCTCCGTCACTGGAGCTCTACCATCAGTCAAAATCTACGTGACTTAGATGCATTTGACCATAATTTTGTATCATATTAAATGGAATCGAAAAGATATGTGTCATAAGTACTATAAGTAGGTATTTCAATATGTAGGTCACTCGTGAGCGTCATTTACGGTCAAATGTTATTCCCGATGAGTAATTTGATTTGCACCATACATCGACGTTTTGAATCATAATTTAAAAAGATAAAACTTATTAAACTATTCCAGTAGTCTCTTTGACTGGTGGTAGAGTTCCAAGTGTAAGAGCTCGAGGGTGTAGGCACCACCGCATTACCTAATTTATATCTAAATGGAAGCGTTCAGCGCTATCATGTTCCGATTAGATGGTAATGCATGTCCACGTAATAACTCACCATTACCACCATAAGTAAAGGTGTTGGGTATCCTGGGTGTTCACATATCGAATGAGGTGCAGTTTCGAGGTCACATTGAGGGTAATACTAAGCTGGCATCCAAGAAGCTCGGGGTACTAAACAAAGCAAGACAGTATTTCACATCGGGGCAATTTCTACTGCTCTATAAAGCTCAAGTAGGGATTTGGAATACTTACTGCTCTCATCTTTGGGCGGGAGCCCCTAAATACCAGCTTGGTCCCCTTGACTCCATTAAAAAACGTGCCATTCAAATCGTCAACGCCCAGGAATCACAGATAGACTCGAAGATCTGAGTCTGCGCAGAGACATCGGATGTCTGTGCATTTTCTACCGCCTTTACGTGGCCTTTACAATGGTGAGTTCTCTGTTGAACTGTTCGATCTGGTGCCATCGTCTACATTCCTCCATCGCACCATTTGTACTTTTAATTTGAATCGTCTACCTCTTCTGGATAACTAGCCCAGGCGTTTTGACGCTTAGCTACCGAAGGCGACCGTTGAATTTTGTATAACCATCTACGTTGGAGCTGATGAACGACAACCACGGCGGTGGTGACTTGCGACAAATAAAAAATGAGTAGATAGGTATTCTGAAGAATAATACATCGGGACGTGATGACCCCATCGCCTACTAGTGGTGGCCAATTCTTCCGATAGCACAGTCAGTCAACCGCATAATGGTGGTCAAACCATTCCAATGTGGCGGTGGCAGATGGAAATGCAATAATAACGCGGGGTTTGCAGTCACGATCGCACTAAAACTACCACCACAACGATCGCCAACCCAGATGCCAGGCGTGGAGATTATGGCGTATGGCTCTAGCAGGCGTAGGCACCGCATTACTAAGTGTGATATTCACAGACCGCACTACGACTTTACTTTGAGCAAAGTATGCTTAGAACTGTTAGTAGAGTATAAGGGCGAGATTCACAGACCGCACTACGACTTTACTTTCAAGCAAAGTACGCTTCGAACTGTCAAATCCCATACTGTACTGACAGTTCTAAGCGTACTTTGCTCAAAGTAAAGTCGTAGTGCGTGCGGTCTGTGTATGTCACCATTCTCACCCTTAATCTACTTGCCGCTAAATCTTATAATTTATAAATAAATAAAAATCAATTGCCGTTCGTTAGTCTCGCTAAAACTTGAAAACGGCTGGACCGATTTGGCTAATTTTGGTTTTGAATTATTTTTGGAAGTCTAGGGAAGGTTTAAAAGGTAAGAAAATATGAATTTGCAGAGGAATAATAAAAAACACAATTTCATTTTCCCATACAAATAGTCCGTATCTATCAAATCTTTGACACATGTCATTCTAAAGCAATACGAAGTTTGCCGGGTCAGCAAGTGGTAAATAAATAAATGATTTTAATGCTACATTAACTTACCTACCTATAAGTAGATAAGTATTTTTCTTAGCCACAGCATAACATAAAAAAAAGATATGTATTGATGGATATTTGTATAAAAATAAAATAAAACATGTAAATAATCGCAGTGAATGCTTTATTATTTTTGAGATCCCAAAAACACACAAACACAGTGCAAAATTATACGTATTTTTGTATTTATATAATTTCATTATTAACGATAAAAAATATTAAAGTAGACATTAGATTAAAATAAAATTAACTTAACAACACCTTACTCCTAAACTCTTACAACAAGAGTGAATAATAATAATATCAACACAAAATGGCACTTGAAGCATCGGTCTCATTCTTATCAATAAAATAATTAATTCAATATTTTTTTTTTAAATCCACTCAGTGCTTTCGGTGATACAATTTAAAATATGTGTTTTTTTATACTTTTTATATATTTGATGTGCGTACGTGTTTATCTTAAAAATTAAGGTCAATCCGAGCGGGCCGAGTCGTCGTAATAGGTACGTAAAAGTCCATTGTTTCACACCGGCAGTCAACATTTGCACATTCAACTAAACACACGAGGAGACTCATGTCTGAAGGAAGTCTATATAGATTTGAGGATGACAACTTCCTCTTCTTGAACGTAGACATGTTGCTCGGGGGCTACATACGACACGTAGGAGCGGTCGAGCTGCAGCGCCGGCGGTGACGCAGGCCCCGGGGAAGTGCGCGGAGAGAGCGCGCGGGGCCCGGGGGCTAGCTAGCCGCGCACATTCACCGTTGTACAACCGAAGATCTCGTCCATCTGCCGCGACGAGAAAGTCACCACGATGCGCCGCTCACCGTGACGTCGTGGAATGAACTTGTCCTGGTAGTTCACGAACTCGCCCGGCTTTACGTCACGGAACCGGATCTACAGATACAGATACAGATCATTTATTGATAACGTGTTAAGTTACATGTCAGGTTGCTATAGGGAGGCAACCATGTGTTAGTTGATCCATTCAACTTTGGGTTTAAATAAAAACAATGTAATAAATAAATTACCTGTCGCGGCCTTTGTACACCGTTTCCTTCGAAGGTGAAGTAGCAGTCAGTAAGGTGAACGTTCAACGGATTCTGGAAGCTGAATGTCACTGCACACTCCTGGCCTATACAAGGCTGGCTTCTCACCTGTCACCAAATCAAAGTACTGTTAATAACATTCATGAAGAAAAACAGTTTATCACAAATATCTCAATTGACAGCTGAAGTTACCTGCACTTGCATCCTTGGCTTATGCAGAGGGAAGTCATCCTCATCTGACCAGGCCTGGCGCGTCTGTTTAACGTAGGCCATGGCATGCACCTTTACCATCGAATGGTCCACTAGCTTATCCATGTATTCTTGAGGTGTAACGTGTAGCTTTAGAACCTCACGTTGTCCAGCGCGAACAACGAATTCACCTTGAGCCCTTCGTAGACGAGAAGCGATCGCGCCTGTATAGTAGCATGATGAGGCAGTCAGCACACACCAAATTGTACGGTCTTCGTGCGATTTGTTCTGTTAACAAACAATGAGATAATTTAGCTCTTTTTTTACTAAATTCAGTCAATATAACATATCCATTATGTAGTAATCACTAAAATAAGTACCTGAATGTTCATCGTGCAGTCAAACGGTTGACCGTAGGGAACAATGTCAATATCCATAAGATCGAAGTAAACATCTTCGAAGTTGCGGTCGGGGTATTCGTAGTATTGTTGAAGACGCTGATAACCACGGCATGAAGCGATCACCGCAAGGCGTTCAGGAGATGAACTATCCACGGTTTTGTATTCGTGGGTTATTTCCAGCATATCACTTTCACCCTCATCGTCATCGCGGTTGGGGTTCTTTGTTAGAATCTTACGGCCCACTCTGCAAATAAATTGTTTTTACACTTTTTTATTATTTACGTTTTACCTATCTTGACGATGGATAAAAAAGATGCGTCGCTAATTATCTTCTCAATCATTTAATTTAGATTCTATTGAATAAAAACATATTTATAACTCACTGATATTGATTCGAAGCCATCCTGATGAAGCCCCATTCCGAGTTTTCTTCCTCTTGGAAGTGACAAAGTTCGGCATTAAGCTGGCAGTACATGAAGGGTGTATCATATTGGAATCCAACCTCTCCACGGCGAACTGCCTCCACACTAGCTGGACCGCAATGATATACCGATTCTGATTCTTCCTGGGGTGTCGAGTCAATGATTTGCCAACCACTGTAACCTGTTAAATTTGGAGAGAATAAGTAATAATTCGAGTAGTGTGCCATTAAGATTATGGTTTGATAAAACTGTTTATACCCTGTGGTAGATCAGGTCGCTGCATCCATACATCATTCCACACGTGGAAGTTCCAGCATGAGTCGTAACAATCTTCATCGGGGCCATTTGGTACTTCATTTCCATCTCGGTCAAAGTATTTATCCACGGTAAATGTTCTATTGGTATCATGTGCGGATACATAGTTTGTTACAGATCGGCAAGGTATACCTAGGAATGTCACAAAGAATTAATGCATTGTTTACCTACAACAGATAACAAGGGGCAAAAAGATAATTTAAAAGTGAAAATTACCGAGTGCTCTGCAAATAGTGACGACTAAGCCAGAGAATATCCAGCACTGGCCGTATTCAACAGGTCGGCCGCCATCGGTCAAGTATCGTTCCAGAATGGCCACGGAACCAGTCCATGCGTGCGGCGCTACACCATCTTTGTATTCTCCATCATATCGACCTACCATAAGACCGTCGTCGTCGTGATTTGAATTGATCTGAAATATAATAAATGTAACAATATTTAGCGAATAAATTTGAGGTACTGAATAAAATGGGTTCCGTTGGAACTATTAACATACCATTGATGAAATCGCTCTGCAAACCCGGATAGGATTGCTTCGCTCAGAATGTTCAAGACCACTACGTTCAAGCAAATACATACAAGCTGGCAAAGCAACATCATCAAATTGCCCGTAAATCCATTTGCGTCCTTTGGGTTGGCGCCAAGTACCACACCAGATCTTTCCATGCTCATTAAGTACGTATTCCTTCCTGGATGATTCATTGTCCATATACACGGAATCCTCACGACACCATGGGTTGAACAAGATGTAAATGTCCTCATCGCATTTGTAATCGTGGCGGTTATCGCGCTGGCCAAACCGGTTAGTTTGTACCCAGCAGTTCCAAATACCAACTGGAGCTGTGGCTGGGACATGCACTTGGAATGTAATCGTGTTGCCATCCTGACGCTGGATGCTAATGTCCCATCGATCCATCTCGTGAGCGAGCGATGCCAAGTTTTGCATTGATCCATGGCGAGATCCATGACGTGATCCGTATCCGCGTCCAAACGACGAATGTTGGGTGGTACCTCCATAACGGTCGATCATTGGCCGATCCATAGGTCCATGAGGGCTAAGCGGACTATGCTGCAAAGGCAGTGGTTCGTTGCTGAAGGAACTGCGACGCACACCATAGCTAGTCGTTTCTCGCATGCCACTCATTGGGCCCATTGTTCCCATAGTACCCATAGTACCCATAGAACTCATAGTACCCATCGTGCCCATAGATCCCATTGGAGCCATACTAGTACTAGTGTCCTGCATACGCGACATACCCATGCCCATTCCCATCATATCCCGTGAATGCTGGAATACTCCTTGCTGGGTGCTCCAATTAACGGGTAGGACTACCCGAGTTCCTTTAGTAACGCTGGGCTTGGACCCTGTCAAAGAAATTAATTATTATATTACTATATTTCATTTAAATATTTGTTAGTGCCTTCAGTACAGAGCTAACAACAAATATACAAACCAAAGCAGAAGACCACGCGAATCATATCCTGCTGTTTATCGTAGGTCCTGTCAAATCGAACAGCAAAGAAGAAGTTTTGGCCTCTTCGTAGTACTGGATTGGGCAAGATGTTATCGTTAACAAGATCATATTGCTCGGTGTGATGATCCTTCGAATTATCCCGTGAGTAAAATTCCGTGAGTTCCACTTTCAGCGGTTGTTGCGAATAGTAACTCTGCGGAATCATTTCCATTGTATCCTGACGACGGCGACGTTCATTTTGGTCAGCCAGCTTGCAGATTAGGTTGTGAGTGTACTGAGTATTAGGGCTGTTCCTCATGGAATGCTTCATGCGATGTAAAGCTCCAGTGCTGTGTGAACGCCCCGGGCGATGTTGTGCGGTAGGTCCAGCTCGCTGCATGGGCCAGCGTCGAGTCTGCCCTGGTCGCTGGCAGAAGCTCGAAATATTGTAATAAGCCGACAATCCCGGGACGTAATTAGAAGGCATCCCTCCAATCGTCATCTGTTGCTCCCTCATGCAGCTAAGCGTACTCATCCCCGATGTAAGTCCAGTGATCCCACCAAGTCCCATGCCGGTCATGCTGGACGTCATGCTGGAGGACATTCTGTCCATGCTAGACCTTCGGACCATGGACATCTTGGCGTCGATAAAATACGAGCGATTATTTCAAACAAGTCCCAGAAGAGGACCGCACTATGCTCCGGAAGAACACCAGAGCGAATGATGTTTTCGTTTAAGTCTGAGGCTTATATAGGGAAGTCTAGTCTTTGTAAAAAGATCGTTCACCGCTAGGGTGTCAGTTGTCACCGTAGGCGCCGGGCTGCTGGTTTCTGGCAGCGCTATTGTTTTAATTCACTCACTTGTAAATAACCGGGCACGCGTCATATTGTATCAGAGTAGCGAGGGTCAGCAGTCTTTTATTATGTAGATATATATTTGAATAAAATTTTACATTTCAAACTATTGATAAGACCTTCAAGTTACGTACTTAGATTAAAATGGTAAGAACTTCGGAGCATAAGACCAGACAAGTATTCTGGGCTGCCGAATTGAGTGCCAAATGCCGTATCTTTCCTCTAAATTTTATTGAAACCGAGTTGAGTTAAAATACAATACCTAACCAATATAAGTATATATGATGAAAGATAGGCTTGAGATGGCTTCAGTAGATATGGTTACAATACAATACGGTGGCAAATAACAAATGGTTGAAGGTTGAATGGAGTTTTTATCACCTTCATGCAAGATTTTGAAAAAGTTTCTTAAAATTTGATAATAATTACCTAGTAAGTGGTCTTAAGGAAATGTACGTCTTCGTAAAAAAAATATGTATATAGGCAATTCATAAATACAATCATATGTACGGCCCTGTAAATTCCACAGTGCATTGCACAGAGGCATACCACCTTAGGCCTCAGGAGTGGTAACGCATCTGCATTTTGACCTTGGTCTTTATGTGGGTGTCTATAGGCTGCAGTCATCACTTAACATCAATGTGAACTGCATGCATGTTTTTTTGCCACTTCGATTACATAAAAAAAAAACTCCTATTGTATATCATTAGGGTTCCGTAGTAAACAAGGAACCCTTATAGTTTCGCCATGTCCGTCTGTCTGCCTATCATTCTGTCTGTCCGCGGTTTAGCGCAAAAACTATTGGTACTAGAGACTTGAAATTTGGCACAAGTATACACCTTAATCATGCCGACAAAGTGGTAGAACAAAAACTTGAAAAAAACGCGCGGATATTTTTCTATTTTTCATTTTCTATATAGTGTAAGATATCGTTGGATAGGTCTTTCAAAAATGTTAGGGGTGTGCTAACATCATTATTTCGATTTAGTTAACCGTTCGTGACTTATTAAGCTTTAAAGTGCCAATTTTCGTTAGAGTGAAGTGTCCGCACCCCCTCTACGAACTAAACGGTTGTTGTTAGAAATTCAAATATTACGGCAATAGTAGCCACTGTTACATAGTAGCAAATGTATGCTACATATAACGAAATAAAAAGGAAAACTATCAAAGTTAAGTTAAGGCAACTTAAGTTTGATAGTTTTCCTTTTCATTTCCTTTTAATTTAGTTTTCCTTTACAAGTTTGCGAGTCATGGTCGACCAAATGTATTTTACTCGAAATATTCAAACAACTCCCTAGAAAATATTTATTAATCTTTTTCATAACATTCATCATCATCATCATATCAGCCATAAGACGTCCACTGCTGAACATAGGCCTCCCCCAAGGACCTCCATGCCGACCGATCGGAAGCGACGTGCATCCAGCGGGTACCTGCAGCCTTGATCAGGTCGTCGGTCCATCTTGCAGGTGGACATCCTACGCTGCGTTTGCCGACACGTGGTCTCCACTCGAGAACATTTCTGCCCCAGCGGCTATCGGTTCTCCGAGCTATGTGCCCTGCCCATTGCCACTTCAGCTTGGAAATCTGCTTGGCTATGTCAGCGACTTTCGTTCGCCTACGGATCTCCTCATTTCTGATTCGATCCAGCAGGGAAACGCCGAGCATAGCCCTTTCCATTGACCGCTGAGTGACTTGGAGCTTTCGTACGAGACCCATAGTGAGAGACCACGTCTCGGCACCGTATAACATTATTCATACCTAAAAACTACGGAACCCTGCAATGCGCGTGGCCCGACACGCACTAGACCGGTTTTTTTTAAATTGCATAACTATACGAACCTAAGTAACACCAATGTAAACAAATTTAATGTTGGTATATTTGTATTAGGTACTGTATCTGTATCAGGTCTCTTACGGGGCAGGCAGAGAGCGTGGAGCGCCAAACAACCCGGTTCATACAATCTCTAATGTCATCACAGTGATACTTACGCAAATGTTTATTTAAATGTCTAATAAAGTATTTTCTTTTTTATGTAAATTAGGTGGCAAACAAGCTGCAGTCATCACTTAACATCCATGTGACATAGGAATATCTAGGCACAATAAACATAATAAAACATAAACTACACTATAGACATACCTATACACAAAAACCAGACGTCAAAATGCAGATGCTTTGTCACCCCTGTGACCTTAGTTGCTACGTCGCTGTGATAGGTATTACGGGGCCATACATTATCATTTAACGGACACACAATAGTGCTGAACACTACCACATGACGGCAGTTAGACCTACGCTTTAATAATACTTAAATCTAATACTTACCTGTCCTTACACGTCCTATAAGATTCTTCTGTTTCTGTTCACCTTATAAAATAATCATTTTTTATCATCAAATTAACCATAACTGAAGGAAATTAACGAAATAGGTACCCACATAGATACTGGTACCGACAGTAAATATCAAGCTTTGTGTCTATTGTTCTATATACAAAACAGTGTAATCGACACTGTCCTGCCTACCGCTTGAATAAAATAGATGTCTTTCTTTTGTTTTAGTTCTTTGCCTCCCGAGCTGCCACTCAACTTGTATAGAGGTGCTTGCCCAAACTAGTTTATATAAATCCATACATTTTTTTTCATGCTTTAGGCATTCAAATATTTAACACACTATTTTTTGATTATAAATATCATTTATACGCTAGATATATAGATATAACAGAAAACAAAAAATCAGAAAATGTCACGAAATTCAAGCGTTTAGGCAAATAAGCATACAGTTCACATACATTCATGGTAAGTCTGCTGTAGCCTATAAACATCTACATCAAACCAGAGATTTCAATGTAAATGCGTTTGTAATGGTTTGTTTTTATTACTTTTTTATTTGCCTCCGTGCCAGAAATTATAGAGCCGTTACATTACCATCTAACCGAAACACAATAGCGATGAGTTCTACCATTTAGCGGCAAGTAGATGTGGTAATGCGGTAGTGCCTACGCTCTCGAGCTCCATCAATGAAGCCTCCTAAAGCTGCGATATTGTTAATCTGGCATCTAGTTCAAACTAAATCATTTTGTGAATGTTTTCATATGTATAGTTAGTTATGTTTTTTTACATTTTTCACTTTCTTATTTTAAAAATTAGAAGACGGATACACTTTTAATTATTTTATTTATTTTGCTTAAAATTATAAAACGGTTTACAGAATACATCTAACCTACTCAGCTTCATGTAAGTAGTTATAATAGTTCCGGAGTAAAGTAGCTGTGACATACAGACAGACAGACAATGACGAATCTATAAGAGTTCCGTTTTTTACCTTTTGGCTACGAAAGCCTAAAAAGGTAACATAAAACATTGATCCCATGTAGAGTAGACAGGGGCAGCTCTGGCTCGGGTAGCGCCCGTGTGCAATAGTCGCACTCCATTCGAATCATAGAGCAACACCGGAGGGGGTAGCCATATGCAGGCTTTCCCCTCTGTCAAAGTACAAGCCCAAATGGGCCTATACCTGTCGCCTAAATGTTTAAATATGTGCATCTTTGTAGTGTGCGTATGTGTCGCACGCATTTCCCCCGCAAAAAATTACGTTATAGAGCAAAAAAGAAAATTTTTATAACAATTTTCTCACATTTTTGGTTATAACTTCTTTAATTTTTGATTTATGGCAAAAAGTTGTATAAACATATTTGTAGGAAATAATAAAAATAATTTGCTACAAATTATGATATTACAATTTTTTTGTGAGACGCATAGTTTCGGAGATATCGAGAAAAACGTGCTTTCACCCCTTTTTTTCAAGATGGCGGCCGGGGGACAAGGGTGGCGACCCCACAAACTTGAGGTTAAGCTTCTATTGACCACATGTCCCAAAAATAAAATTGCGTCCTCTCACAAATGCAATATTCGGCCCACAAAATGTAACATTTCAATGGACTATAGGTCTTATCCCTACGTCCTACATTTCTGTGTGCGCATGTACTGATTGATGTCTGTGCGGTTACCTATTGCACAGAATAAGCGTTTGTATGAAATTTTGTTTAAGGGGTGTGCTTTATGGTGTGGACCCGACCATATTATAGTACTCTGTGGACCCGACTTAACAACGCACCAGCGAGGATAAGGTTGCTAGGCAACAACAAACAACATCACACTGAAATGTCAAAGAAAGAAACTGTCAGAAGATACAAACTATTACAAACAAAGCTATCAAAAAGCTTTTCATTTTCTAAGCAATTTAATTTTACTTTAAGTACGTACAAATTGGTTATCTTACAATATATTAAATAGTAAAAAGGAAGCCAGATATTGCTTCTGTGTACTTATTAGTGTAAGTTTCAAACACAAGACCATCACAAGGTTCAATGTTTCAACATGAAATTAATTCGATCGCATCAATAGAATTAGGATTACGTACATAGTATAAAAAATATTTAAACTATCATGGGCTTGTTCAACTTGTTCAGTTACAATGTAGAAATTCACTACAAAAGCTGTTTTCTGTCAAAGGCAATGTTTTTCACCATAATCACGACATTATTCAATGTGATTTTACCATTTGTTATTGCCTACAGAAGTCGAGGTAAGCAGAACATTGCAATTCTATTTTACACATATTAGTATTGACATTTGTGTATGTTAAAAATATTAAGTTTGGTGCATAACATCTGTAGGTATCCATTGATTTTTCTATATAAAGTATATAATATAATACAACCTAGTGAATTATATCATGAACATATTGTAAGGTGTTTTATTATGTACTAAATAATTAATTTGTTTTCTCAACCAACTATAAGTGAACACTATTCAGTGATGCTGTATTATTCCATACCTAGGTAGTACCTGTATCTGTTTCAAAAAGTATGTATAACATTTCTCTTTATAATTCCAGGATTTTGGTTGAAATCTCAAAGTTTTTTTGAACAACCCTCAATACAATCAACTTATGATTATTTGGTTTTAATTGAAACAGAAGATCCTAGTTTTTCAATATTATGTGGTGATATGGCCAATGAGATAACCAACTTAGAAGAAAGATGTACAGAGATTCAGGTAATGTAACTTAAAATGATATTCTTTTGTTTTGATAACTAATTATCACAAAGCTAAGGTTTTTTTTTCAGATAAAGGAATATGACCACAATAAAGATAGTAAAAATGATGTTCTTGAATTTAAATTCAATGTAAATATACCATTCGAACATACAATAACATCTATTATTTTATTATTAGGAATAGACTTCCAGTTAACAGTAAGTAATAAATATTATTATAGTTTTGATGGATAAGATTTTCTCTCAATGTTACATTTATTCACTACCTAATATTTTACATTTCAGACTGTTTGTCCACTCCATATGCAAAGTTTAGCCATACTAAATACAGATTTTGCAGTGCCACCTTCTGGAGTGAAATACTATGGAGATATTAGTTTCCATCAAATTGCTCATCTGCCTTGTATAAGAAACAAAATTTATACCAAATATAACACATCCTTATTTAGCATAATAAATGACAACATGAATGAAAATACAATAGACTACATTGTGAAAACATACATAAGTCGACAAGGTAATTGCACTATATTCTGACATGTTTTAAAATGTATAATATTTTAAATGTCTTCATATATATATCTTTGTTTCTTTTCAGTAATCACAAAAGTAGAAAATATTTATACAAGAAACCAAAATGGTCATACTGGGAATATGGACATTTACATTCACCTAAGAATACCAGAATTTCAAATTCATTATTTACCAACCGTTTTGCAGGAATTAAAATGGGCATGGCCGCAATATCTCTCACTTTTTATTATCTTTTATTGGGTGTTTAATAAGATAAAAAGATTTGTTTTCAAACATCGTTTATTCATGGCCTGGGAGGTAGTGCCCTGGAAGAAACTGAAGTAAATAATATGGACTCACTCAGTGTCTCGGGCAGTTTCGTCTTTGAGAATGAATAATAATTTCTCCTTTTCTTTCATTAATTAAGTTTATCATTTTCATTGATTGCTGAAATGGTACAAATATAAACCAAATATTGGATTTGTTTTAAATAAAATGAGTAATGAACCAATGCTAATATATTTTATTTACAATTTCATTACAAACACTTAAGTAACTATCTACATATATAATTTACATTTTGAATGCCTCTCACTGAGTTAATGTGAGAGTAGGAAGTTGACTGCCAAAGTCAGTTTTCATGTTGTCTAGTTCAGCCCTATTGTCTTCAATGATAAATGTTTTTCCACTATAATCATCAAGTTGTACTAGTAGGTACCGACAGCCATAGTTCCCATATTCATTCTGTAATAAGATAAAATTTTCATTAATTTTTAATAATTAAAATAAGTTACCAAATAAAGTAATTATTAACACCTTAATGGTAGCAGGGCAGTAATGCTAAACTCAATGTTATGGATATGATCCAACAACATCCATTTATGATGTTGAAATTTTGCACCAACTTTTTACAACTGACTAAAATAAACAGCTTGTAATTTATATTGTCTTCCTTTGCAGCAAATGCAGGGATATAACATATCAATGTTTCATATTGAAAATATGACAAATAACAGTGACTCTTAATTTACCTGTTTCATGTCCAACTCTACAACCGCTTTGTTCCTTATACCCTTTATATAGAATCTCATTCTCATGTGCTTAACTCCTTCTTTTTCGTACACTGCATGACTGACATGTGTCCTTCGTCTTCTGGTAGTCTCTTCTCCAAAACCTTTGATAGGTGTACCAAGCGCATCTTGTATACGAGGATCCTGCGCAAATCATTATGAACATTGAAAATAACTTTGGTAGACTACAATTGACAGGTCAGTTGTGACTTGTGATAATATTGACATTTTTTAATGGAAATGAATCCCAGTGGAATTTATTAATCTGCTAAGATTGTAGGTTGTTTGTTGACAAGAATATTCAACAGTTCCTCCCCACTAGCATACTTACATTCTTGCATTTCTCCAGGGCCGCTGAATATATGCTATTAGGACTGTTACTAGAGAACAATTCCCGAAATACATAGTAAAATATAACGCCTGTTACGCCGACACCAGCCAAAATCACTCCAGTGTATGACACAGTTTTCGTGGTCTCCTTGATTTTCTCACCCAAAGGTCTCACATCTGTGGACACATCAGATCTTTCCTTACTCTTCGCTAGTCCGCTTTCTTTATTTGTTGAATAGCACCTGTGAATTCGACATTTAGGTAATGCTAATCCCGGTGATAAGAAGTACGGTGCTTTATTGGTTCGTATCACAGGTATGATTTTCGATATGAGTGCCATATTTCACTTATTTTAATTATTAATATATTTTATTTATTTTAATTACTGTCTAAGCCCTCTTACAAATGGATTATTAATTCCAACATTCCAAAAAAGTCCAAATTTTCTAAAATAATGAATGAATAACTGTCAAACTGACATTTTGAATAAACAGCTGTTCAGGGTGACCAGCGAGAGTTGAAGAAATCTGCCAATTATTTTTCTAAGGCTCTATATGGTTTCATCAATGGTTTCCAAAACCAGATATATTTAATACCGGTATATAACACCGAAAATGTGTTCCTTAATACCGGGATCCCGGTATACTGTACTGCTAACACAGAACAATATACTTACAAGGAGACTGCTGTACTGTTATATAATAATATAGTATGATAAAACTATGACTTTATGAATGAGTATTTTCAGTATCAGTTGGAAACAGGACGCACAACTTATGAATTTTATGATGTATCATATGTAATAAAGAATAGGGCTTCCCGTCCCTGCACTCAGCTCTTTATTCAATTTTGTGTTTTGGTTTAAAATTCAATAAGAAAAGGATAACTATTGTAGGCCCAATCTAGAGCACGGCTAGACATGCCTATTTCTGTCATATTTGGTTTATTCTTTCTTTCTTTATCTATTATTAATAATATATAATACCTTTAAACGAGCAATTCTTGTATATATATAGAATCAAGATCTCGGAAACGGCTCCAACGATTTTCTTGAAACTTACAGATTAGGGGTTTTTCGGGTCAAGAAATCGATTTATTTAGGTTCCAGGTCCAAGAAAAGCTCGGTTCCAAGTTAATAATAAATTTTCTTCATAACCGACGACTAACGCCATCTATTGATGAATAGAAGAACCATTAGTCTACTAACGTAAGTCGTATTTTTAGCAAAGAAGAAGTGTTTGATTTGAGGTTAGACCAAAAAAATCAATTGTTTTTATTCATATTTCTTCAATAATTTTCAAAAATCGCTACGGAGCGAAGCTCGGTCAACCAGGTACTTTTATTTAATGGCTACTATCCAAGACTAATGGTAGTTCTGCCAGAATCCAGTAATTGGAGACGCACAGTAAAATACAAATAAAATAAAATAAATAAATAAAATTGATCGGTGGACTAGAAGACTGTCTGGTGATGAATAAAATTATATCCTCTGATGGTACCTTACCTACAACAAAAACAAAGACAATCATTTGGTTTATTGGTTTGGCGTTTCTTTTTCGTTGGTACGTCACGCGTCACTGTCATGACTGTCATATCTCCACACCTACCTCTTCTTGTCATTCAATAATTACTGATTTTTAATTAATGTTTGCTTGTCGTTTGTCGTACCTACTGTTGTGACTGTCGTCGTTAATTTGCAGTATAGAAACTCGCATAAACTTAATTTACAGAAGCAATGGAAATTCCGTGTATTTAATTCTATTGCAAATATGATTGCGCTATCTTTGATTCACAAGTGCATTGCAAACTCAAGACTGTAACGTAGGGTTTGAAGTAGGGTGTGTTGTTTATCATCGTACAATATGGATTGGATAATATCGGACGAACTAGGACTTACTGTAGGCCACTTGGTAGGATGGGGAGCAGCCGGGGCCATGATCATAGGTGGTGTGGCCCCCTACATTCCACAATATAGACAGATCAAAAGGACTCAAGATGCTGAAGGCTTTTCTTTATATGTGTGTTTAACGCTGCTAGTAGCCAACACATTACGTATTTTGTTTTGGTATGTATCTATTATTATATCCATCAAACAAATATTTTGATATATAGTAAAGAGAACACAATGTTGCATATATTTATTGTTATTTATACACCCTGCTCATTGTTTCAATGTCAATATTTTTCCCATTGCACAAGCACATGGTTTGATCAACATTCAGTTGTTGTAACAATACCTAGAATAATAATCATATATTACCGAATTTGAACAGCTTTCCTTCTTTTTCAATAGTCATTCTTGCTATGTAGGTATATAAAATAATGATAATGATTTGATATCTTGTGTTTTACAATGCATGTTCCATCTCCTCGTCTAGTTCATTAGGTGAAAGATGAGTGAAACACCAAACTTTGTTGAAAATCTCTGCACTATTTATACAATTTTCAATGATATTTTGCATCACAGTTTTTTCTGTTATCAGATCATTGTCTATAACATTATAAATACCTATTTTAATTAGACTACAAATTAATAAAATGTTGTATACTTTCAGGTTTGGTAAGAGATATGAACTGCCCCTTTTGATCCAAAGTATTGTTATGAATATAACAATGTTCATAATGATACACCTTTGTGTCACCGTTAGAAAGAAAAACCAGATAATTAGAGCAAGAGAAAGGATATTTACAGGTTTGTTTGAATACTATTGTAAAGCTTTAAGTAATTATTAAATCATATTTATCTGCTCTTGCTGATTAGATATATTTAGATAACCGTATTTATTAACTTTGAACATTTATTTACCTGTGGGTTTATATTTGTATTTTGGTTCAGAAATTTTATTTTAAGATTTCATTAAATGCTTTTATTACCTATATTGCACAATTTTTTTATATATTATTTTTTTGGTTTCTGCTTTTTTATTTTTAATTATTTTTTGTTTTGTTTGGTGGTTGGTGTAATTGACGGTGACATTAGGTGCAATATTCATGTTATATATACTGTTATGTTGTGTGAACGGCTCAGCTCAGCCGGATGAAACGGCCTGCTGGTTGGATCAGCGTAGTGGTATCAGTGGAGGGGAGAAGCCACACCGTTTCTATGGTAAGTTGCAACATGAGAACCTGTATAAGTGGACTTTTTTTTTTCTTGGAAAATGTATTACCATTCATCATCATGTTATTGTTTTTGTTGCAGCATCCAATGACGTTCATGCTTGCCCTCTGGGTTTTTGTTCAGTATATGGGTGTTTGTGAAGCCTGTTGTTAGTCCAGTTGGAATATACATTGTTTTTATTTTTATGATATGTTAAAAGAAGAATGGTGATTATTGATACGTTATTTATTGAATGTTCTAGTTTGTATCCAAATCTAAATATTCTTAGTTACGTGTTTGTAATAAATACATTTATTAATCAACCAAATCTCTATGCTAAAAAACATATCACATGGAAATAAAATTGAAATTAATACTGCATGTATTTTTCACCATTCTCCTTTGCCTGCCTGCATGTTGGATTTTGTTTTAAATATTGTGAATTTCTGTTTAAAATATAACATTATTAAAGTTTTACGGTATTTATGTGAATTGCATAGAATAGTTTTGTTTTATTGCTTCTTAGTTGATTGTCCTTGTAATTTTTGCATGTGTGTTATAGTCATATTATTGCAGATATGTGATAATTGTTATGCTTAGCATTCCATCCCTTCCCGGAGCAATGACCAGTTTGTGTGATTGTACATGTCATTCTGATATCTTATCATTCCATGTCATGTGTGAGTTCCTACTCATTAATAACTATATATAGAGTAAATTTTATCTAAATATCAACAGACAAATTTGTATTATAATTTTGAGGTCAAATGTCAGGAGTGCGGCAAAATGTGATGTCACAGAAAATAATGTAGGTACTTTGTATATTTACACATGATGTAGATAGGTTTAATAATTAAAAACCAGCTAAAACAATCGGCAACTGCTATTAGTGATATACAAGCTTACACTTCACATTGTTGATGATATGTAATACTGTTGGTGTACCCTATAAACATGTACATCACACCAGAGATTTTAGTGTAGATGCATTGTCTCTCTCGAGGCTTAAGTTGTCATCTGGTATAACTTATGCCTCTGTGCCGGATATTACAGAGCCGAACATTACCACCTGGCCAGTAAAGAATAGCGCTGTACCACTGCTATTTGCAGGAAGTAGATTAAGAATACGGTGGAGCCTACGCCCTCGATCTCTATCACTGGAGCTCTACCATCAGTAAAAAAACTTCACGCCTGTTATCCCCGAAGGGGTAGGCAGAGGTAAATGCATGCAAACATGCGTTTACGTTTTGGCCCATATAACAGGTGGCGAGCCTGTTGATATCCCCGGGCACATTACCAAACTTCGAGGTACTGCGAATTTTCCAGAAAATAGAAAAACCCAATTAAACCAGAAATAAAGGACTACACCATTATCTGTGATAACCCCGTACCCGGGAATCGAACCCAAGACCTCAGCATAGTAGTAGTGGCCTGCTACCACGAGGCTACCGAGTCAGCAAGTTTATTTAAAATCATATTAAATTACATTGAAGAGTAAAAAAATACCTTGAAAAAGTCTTAGAATACGTAATATTTACTTTTATCGTTCCTTGGATGATTGCAAAGAGCAGCGGGCTATACCGTGCTCACACTATAGATTGACCAGACTATCCTCCAAAACCACTTTACTGTACAATAAAATAATGGACATTACGTAACAGATCCCATGTTCTTTGAATGGGAATGATGAACTATAGGTATTTCGATTTATCTTTAGTCTCGCCAACAAACAATCTGAAATATTAGCATAAGTTGGTGTCAAAATAAAACACCTATCGAACCAAATAAATAAGTAGATCAACCTATACAATGGACATTCATATACATAGGGGGTATTCTATTTTATAATTTTGCGCCTTAACATTGATATATAGCTAATCACCGACCCCTGATAAGCATGGAGATCCTTTAATAATATAATTTCATAGTTATCCCCAATTTGTAACACATCTTACTAACTATGCTCCTTTGTGCCAACGTCTTGGTTACTCAACACATTTTAAAACGAAACGCGCCTTTCAGATATGGACCGCAAATATTTTTGGGCGTGGACAGACTTCCAGAGTTACGTGGACTGTATGCTGGTGTTCTCGGTCCTGGGTGCTGCGATAACATACCTACTGATTGAGTTTTCGCCCTTTGTGGAACTGATCGGGTTCCTGGCCGTGTTCACCGAGGCCATGCTCGGGGCGCCGCAGATTGCCAAAAACCATCAAAATAAGAGTACGGAGGGAATGAGGTAATTAGAAGAACTAGATTTGCTCAAACGCAGTACGATATGGTTACTACACAATTGTGCAATAAATTACATAAAACTCTTGTAAATAAAAATAAAAACATAAAAAATACAAATAATAATGAGTTTAAGAAGATTATTTCCGCATGGCTCAGGAATTTTGACTTGGTATTGAAGTTATGTGAGCAAATCTGTTTTTTTCATAATATGGCGAAGTATAGACGTACACGATTTCTGATACACACAGTTATTACAAACACACACACACACACACACTTTTTCACCCACTCACACACTCACCCTTCTTTGTAAAATTTTTGATTACTTGATGACCTTATGTAATGTTTTATGACAAAATGATTTTAAGTGAAGTTATAACTCGGAGAAGCCTAGGGAATCTATGGATTCAATATTAACCATTGTAAAAATGTTTTTGTCAATAAATAATTATATTATTATTATTATTAGTTTACTGAGTGATACCTGTTTGTTGGCATTGTCAGACGGTATCTTTGCCAGCTTATCAAGAGTCTTTTTGAATGATCATGAATCACTGGTGCCTCAACTGATTATATTGGTGGAGGAATGCATTTTCTTGCATATATCGCTGTAGTTTCTGCATGGAGTAGCATTGTCAATCGATCTGCCCGTCCCCCCCTATAAAGACACAGTAGTTTCTTAATCTGCCTACTGAACTACTCTAAACTACTGAAGATCTTAGCGGATGTTACCATACATAGATATATCAAATGTACCTATGCTATGATTGTGCCAAACCAGCGTGCAGTTCACATGAATAACGAATGCTAATGTGTAGGTGAATGTTTGTATAGGTATGTGTTGTATGTGTATAACGGCATCCACGACACATGTTTATTTAATACCTAATGTGGAGCAGTGAGTAATAAGCCTTATTTTTTTTTTATTATAGCACAAAAACCAAAGATACAGATGCGTTTTCACCTTTGGGCTAAGTTATTTTGCCTTTGTTAAGCCATACATTACCATGTAACCGGAACACGACAGTGCTGAGCACTGCCATTTTCAGATAGATTAGGTAATCTGACTGTGCTCTCCGATACTGGAACTCAGTAAATAAATAGTTTATATTATTAACTAGCTGACCCGGCAAACTTCGTATTGCCTCAGAATGAAATAACGTGTCAAAGGTTTGATAGATAGGTACGGACTATTTGTATGGGAAAATAAAATTATGGTTTTTACTATTTCCCTTCTTTTTAAACCTTCCCTGGACTTCCCAAAACCAAAATTAGCCAAATCGGACCAGCCGTTCTCGAGTTTTAGCGAGACTAACGAACAGCAATTGAATTTTTTATATAGATGAAACTTAATTTTCAGTTTAAGCATGGTAATAATGTGGACATGTGGAGATGTATTCAAGACTGCATATTTTGTGATAAGAGAAGCGCCTACTCAATTCTGGGTGTGTGGTGGCCTACAAGTTACATTGGATATTGTAATTCTTATACAAGTAAGTTAACATTGAAATAATTAGTACCATTTTACGTTAATCTACGACAGTTAATCTACGACAGTTGATCAACGACAGTTGATCTACGACAGTTGATCTACGACAGTTGATCTACGACAGTTGATCTACGACAGTTGATCTACGACAGTTGATCTACGACAGTTGATCTACGACAGTTGATCTACGACAGTTGATCTACGACAGTTGATCTACGACAGTTGATCTACGACAGTTGATCTACGACAGTTAATCCCCCTTTTACGCAGCTGCATCCTTATAACACTTAATATTTCACAGACGGTTCCCCTTGATCTAGACAGTGTTTTTAAAACTCACTATATTTTTTTAAGAACTTTCGAACGATACCCCGGTCTATGGGATGCGTCAAGAAAAAAAATACAGCTCCACTTTACGTAAAGGGGAAAAAAATTTTTTCAAGAACTTTCTCGGTATTCTAACTGTATATTGTAAATATAATAAAGTGCCAAAATACAGCTTTCTAGTACTAACAGTCTATGAGCATAACTGCGGACAGACTGATGGCGAACATGGCGCTAGGGTTCCATAAAGGCTATGGAACACTGAAATAGTGAAATACCTACATTTTGTCGCTTACGATGTTCTTCCACAATAGGCTCGATATATCTATGAGATATATTTATGTGCGAGATTGAGTGACTACTAAGTGTTTGAGTGTTTGAAGTTGTCAGTATGAACGTAAACTATGAATGCTTTTTATGCTCTAATCACTGCTTCTCTGTTCACTATAAAAGAGTAGAGATAAATTAATTAAATTTGAAGTAATAAATGCATTTAGGTATGTGCACAAAAAAAAATTGTGAACACTTCCAATTGGCGGCAGATTAATAATGCAATATGGTGATACCTTCGCCTGTGAACTCCGTCACTAGAGATCTATTATGAATTTGTCTATATTCCAGGTGTGGTTATACCGGCACAATACGGCGGCGGCGCGGCGGCTGAGACGCGGCGACTAGCAGTGGACCGAGACCGACTTATAGCACACGCGGCGCACGCGCACGGTATATATGTTTTGCCTCGCTTTTGTCTTATGACGATCGTCAATCAAGCTCTAATACTTGGATTTTTAAAAATATTGTTGTTTGCAGGGGGGCAAAAGAAATTATTGACTTACGCGTCTATTACAGTCGAATTTATCTGTGACAGAGTTAGTTTAAAGAGTATGTAGACGCCATTATACCATGGTGATACCATTTCATCAAAACTAATGGTCTTAAACAATCCGTGTTTTCAACAAAAATATGCTCTTAATTAACAATATCAAAAAAAGGTGCGACTTTTTGCAGGTTTTTGCACTGAAGTGAAATAAGTTTATTAATATTAAACTGGCGTACCTATATGAATATAACGATTTCAAGTAGAGAGAATATAGAAGATATAATATATATATTCTGTGGTATTAAAACTTAATTGATGATACGTCATACGCGAAATATACACTCGCTGTATCGGTTGTGTATACAAAAGCCAACTACTTGAAGCGTTTGCGAAGTGGATAGTTACCAACACGGCTTCTTAGCATATCTAAGATTGATAGGTGTTTTTTATTAAGCTAACAGAGGCGACTAAACGTAAAAACATGACTTTGACCATAGATAATAATTGTAAATAGCTAGACTATGTTGGTCATACTATATCAAAAGAAGACCATTTCAGTCAAAGGGTGCTATGAGTACTAACAGTCAATAAGGCTAATGTTACATTAGGAATGTAGATTATAAGATTATAAGTAAATTATTAGATAAATAAAAATCCCCAATTATATGCTATAATAAATATTACAGTTTTATTTGACCAATGATAAGATTTTTGACTCGTATAAAGCTAATGATGACTAGTCATTAATAGAAATCATTATATGTAATATTCGTTTTTATGAGTGTATATTTAGAAACGTTTCTTCATGTCGAGTCTAACGACATGAAGTCACAACAGAAGAGAGAAAATATTATATAATTTAATACATTGAATTTGAATAGATAGCTATTAAAAGTATATTGTATATAATAATGCACTTTGTTATATAACTCATTGTAAGTATTTACACTATAGTAGATGTGAAATGATTTTTAATAAAATTGTGATAGTCCGTAAGTTTTGAGTACAACATGCACACTTTTCTATAAGTTTGATATTCGATAATAAGAAGTAAACAATAAATTATTATATTATAATTTTCAAAATTACGATAATTAAACATTCAGTTATTTATTTTTCTAATATTAGATGCATGATGTTAAAGTAATATGCCATACATAAAATATATTCCTGTCATGTGGCTGTGATCCGACATAGAACCCAATTTTGGCATTAACGATCAATATCGGTAAGATTTTTTATTATTCAATCTTTCTAAATGCTTCTTCAATTTTGGAATCGAATTAGTTGCGTCATAATATATGCCCATGCTATCTGCAGTGATAGCGATGACCAATCAATAATATAACATTAGACATCGATGTCCCACGGGCTTAGCATGCATTTACTTATTTTTATGTATTGGTGACGTCGCTCCAGACGTGTGTGTAAAAGACCCTTTAAAGCAAATCACTAAATAACAAGCAGCAATTACAATTTACATAACTTACGAACAGGGTAGAAAACAATCTTAATCGTATTGCAGTAAAAATATTACCGGTTAAAAAAATATGATCACAATTCTAAACTCACATAAAATGTACCAAGACAAAGCTTGCGTGTTGTACTACATAATATTACAGTTGTCTATAAAGTACCTAATGTATTACTTGTGATATATTTTTTGTTGTTAATAAAAGTCATATTTTAATTCACCTGCATGTACAAGCTTTATGTAGAACATTTGAATCGATTTGTATTCATATGTCGACGACGATATACGATTTATATTAGTGTATCGATTTGTATTTTAAATGTGTTTCATGTAAAATTTAAAACATTCTTTAAATTATATTTTAAAGGGCCTGTTTTAGAAATAATATAATATATGTACTATCAGGGACCTGTCCATTTAACCAATGGGCACTTTATGCGGCAGTAATAAAATATATATTTCACTGTTTTTGCATAGTCGGAGAGTTCCTCGATATTACCTATGTAGGTATTTATTTGCATAATAACAGAGGTGCCAATTTTACTTCCAATTTTCCATATTTTCTATTGTGAATGAGAAAGTATTTTCCAGTGTGGTTGTTGTGTTTTCAGGGTTGAAATTTGAATTGTACAAAGCTAACCATTCAGTAATATTAAGAAACTATACATATTCGTCATGAGAATCATCAAAAGTACATACCTACCTAAGTATTATTTATTCATACAAATACAACGAGCATTTTATTGTTTAATTTTTAAACACAGAATTTTGTGTCAGGATCACTCATTTATTTTAGACTCAAAAGTACAGATAATATTAAATACTGCTTCGATGGTATTGTAACATAATTATATGTATAAATACTTCATAGCTACAAACGCGTAAAGATTTTCTATTCTATTTAATATAAACCTATTTTATAATGTTAACGCCACTGTAACAGACTTTCTTAGCGGAAGCAGTTAAAATATAGCCTTAAAGACATAGGTAATACAAAGTTTACTGACGCAAACCAGGATTGTACAAAGATAAAATCAACAGACATATCCGCATTTATCTGTCTTGACGGGATTATCATATCAGAGAATAAAGTTAATTGAAACAAAGTATGTATTTTATACAGATAAAATGTACACCTATAATCATTCAATATGCACTAAATGCAAAACCTGCTGGTAGCTACTGAAATCAAAAATGTGATAAAGCTTCAAATTGAAGGATATAATCGAATCGATAGTCGTAACCAAAGACCACACAGTCTGACCTTTAGTCAAACAATTACATAAAGTGTAGACAGGCACTAAAGTATTACAGAGATGTGTTCTACTGTTTTATAATAGAACCTCAATAATATTTAACCAATAAAGATCTACGTATCGCGATCGAATTTGAACCATCGGGCGACCACTAGGTAGTTACGTTAATAGAGATAACTATGCTAGAATCACTCGAATCTAAATAATAATTTTTCACTAGTGATAAAGCTCCAGTGATGGAGTTGACGGGCGTAGGCACCACCGCATTACCTAATATACTTGCCGCTAAATAGCCGGTAGTGTTCAGCACTATCGTGTACCGGTCAGGTGGTAATGTCCTTTTTAAAACGGGGGTTTAACCCCGTTAAACGGCCCTGTAATTCCCGGCACAGAGGCATATCACCTTAGGCCTCAGGAGTGGTAACGCATCCGCATTTTGACCGTGGTCTTTGTGTGAATGTTATAGGGGCGGTATGTTATATAAGCGATAGGCTGCAGTCATCACTTAACATCAATGTGAACTGCATGCTTGTTTTCCATTTCCATTACAAAAAAAAATAAGACAGAAGCTGAAGGTTCCGAGTGTTCCGAGAGTAGCGAACAGCCGGTATTTGTAATGATCTACGAATAATAATATTAATAAATAGAAATGTAACTCTCATACAACCATCGCTTCGATTTTGGTTCCATTTACGCAAACAAACCGCAATCATAACAAACACTCACACTTTCAACATAAACAATGCTGGTATTTGATTAGTCGCGACAAGATCATTTCGCCGAGCGGTAAGGAAAGGTCCAATAGCCGGACGCGCTGCGGTGGACTATATTTAAGCCCCGCCCACGGTCCACCATATTAAGTGGCACCATTTTTTTGCTTAGTAGTTACACTTCTTTACATCATTATTCGTAGGAAACGGTGCTGTGAGTCACCATTGTGGCGATTTCATGCGCTCGTAACACTTCTGTAGTCTTATTATTCACATCTTTGTAGTTAGAGCAGAACTGCAAATCTCATTCGTATACTATTATGGCTGCAGAAATGTAGGGATATTTTGAAGCCTGTAATTAATACCACTAATAGGCGGGGATCCCACCGCAGAATCATTTCGTTCATCCAGATATGCTGCAAACTTGATTTTTATGCATATTTATAATCTAGAGAATATATATCCACTAGGTTGCCAATCAAATATAGGATCCCCTAACCTATAAATTTAAATAAAATCAGCTATTGATTTTGGTGTTTAAACTAACTTAAAATGAATTCTACCTCAAATTAGTAAGACCAGTGATCTAGTGGTTAGATAAGCTAGTATTGCGACTTTGCTGACATTTCTAACATATAATTTTTATCTGTTTTCTGTATGCATTTAAAACAAAGTACCGCTGAAATTACGTTCTTAAAGATGTGTGAATTATATTAATACCAGCAATTGAATTGAATATATCTTCATGGTACGAAAAATGTATGTTTAGTGCATTTTGTACTATGTATAAAAATATATTCTTGATTTAAATGAAACCTTGTATTTCCAATCTATATCTATACATATAATAAAACAGTAAAATCCGCGTGTCTGTACATTGTATATATTTACGAAAAACCAATTGGTGGCGATGTTCAAATAGTATTAGAACACTTTTCAATTATTTTTAAATTCTTTGTCCGTCTGTTTGTCCCTTTGTCCATGCTAATCTCCGAAGATACTGGACGGATGAAACTTTTTGTGGTGTATAGATACTAAGCCTGGCCAACATTTAGGCTACTTTTTACTGCGGGAATATCACTCATTCCCACGGGAATCTCTACATTTAATTTCATTTTCCTATACAAACAGTCCGTATCTATCAAACCTTTGACACATTATTTCATTGTGAGGCAATACGAAGTTTGCCGGGTCAGCTAGTAAGTAATAAATCAAAATAATCATATTCTCTTTCAACTCTTTTGACGATTAGTCCAGCTGTGGGTGACGCGGTCGTCACCCACCGCTGGACTAATCGGAGACTGATTCGAAGATCGCGGGTTAGAGCCTGCACCGTGAAGTATATGTTTTGCTTACAGATATTTGGGATCTGAGTGTATGTGTTGTGTCTGTACAATGGCATCCATTATACCGGTTTATATCTAGTGCGAGTGTGTGAGTGTAAGCTGACTTTTAACTGACGCGATACTGTATAGGTAGCTGGTTATCACTACCTGCTACTGCGAAGTCCCAGCTCGTGATTGCATATTATTATAAACATATCCTACTCTTCGGAAAATACTATGCGTGAAGATATGAATACAAAATCGCAACGAAAGTTACTCGTGGGCCCTCAATCCATTAAAAAAAGTATCCGCGACTTAATAAAATGTCGAAGATATTATTTTATCCATTGGCTAAGTTTATTTTGATAAAATATATACATATGTGAAAAGGAATTGTATTGCATTGTTAAAAAGAAAAATATGTAATTTGATCGTAACTAACGACATAAAATATCGAATTGAATATGACTTCAATATTTATTTACTTACGTACCATTATATTCCTATTTGGCGATAGATTTCAAGTCGCACTGAATTTTCAAATTGTAGCATTCATGAGAAGCTTCTTTTTATATTTTTATATAATTTTACAGGCGTGTAGAATTAGCGAATAGTTGTTTCTTGAGAGCGTAGATAGCTTGTTGAAATATAAGATTAATCTTTTCATTATTTGATCGTAATAAACAACGATAATTTACAATGTTTGAATATTTTCGGCATTATAATAAAATTAACTTAATCCTATAGATAATAATAGGTTGTATAACATTCTATATTTTAAATTTTAAGTAATGAAAGAGGAAGAATTCGGATTTGATTTCGCAGACGACTGTTTAGAATTCGACTATTATTTGGTACTAGCTTTTGCCCGCGACTTCGTTCGCGTGGACTTCAGGTTCGTCCCGTCTAGTCTAGTAATAAGTAAAAAATACGGTAACTAAGCACTGCAGAGCCCTAATTTGTACGTGTAACTCCTAACCAAAAAGAAACCTGGCAATAACTAACCTTAGGCCTATATTACTTAAAGTAGGCGACCATACGTTTTTATCAAGTCACTAGTGCCTTGAAAATTCGCAAAACGGACACAACCGTCAACGACGTCTGCCCTCACGCGTCTACCCGCGTTCGGGTCGCGCACTCAGCGATGAGCCACTTCTTCCCCACCGCACCTACCCCGCTCCCCCCACGCCCCGTTCGCCTGGCGCCGCTGCCGGTATTTATCACCGAAACGGTATTTATCGCCGAAATTGCTATGACTCTGCATTTTAAATATGTGATATCTTCGAAAATATTTATTTAATTTACATGCTGTAAAAAGCCATATTGATCTTTATTAAATGCACAATGTATTTAAGATACTCAATTGGATAAGGATTAATACTGTATTGCTTAAAATCGCTTCGTAAATAAGCCATTATTTCTCGTACAAAGTAAAGGATAAAAAATGGTTATTGTGGGTTATTCCTAAGAGATAAACATATACCATCACGGACTTTTTTGTAGACCTTTTTAAGTTGTACAATACTGTAGTAAATTGTTTTGATCTGTCTTGTAGGATTCAGTCAGCGTTTGCAATGTAAGCGCAAAAAATGTGTTTTTTCTACGACCTCACATTAAAAACCTCAAAAATTGTAGCCTATGTGTTATTCTGATGTATAAGCTATAGCCTATGTGTTATTCTGATGTATAAGCTATATTGTGGTAAAGTTTCATTCAAATCCATTCAGTAGTTTTTACGTGAAAGAGTAACAAACATCCATACATCCATACATACAAACTTTCGCCTTTATAATAGTAGTAGGATTGTACTGGTTATACCTAACTTTACTCGAATCTCATTTAGTCGATATTATTTATCTGATGTGAAAATTACCAATCACGGCGTTTTAGGGGTAACAAAAATAAGATATCTTATAATATCAGGGGAGAATATTTTGTACGGCATGTGATTTATTATTTAGAAGGGAAATCGAACATTTTAATATCGATGAATACTTATTAGATCGAATTCCTGATGAGAAAAGACATCGAAACATATTTTTAACTTTAGGTTGTAGACTTCATATAGGTAATGTGGACTGTCATTGTGAGAACATGCAACAACGGTTGTTCCGGAAACTTATTGTTCAAGTGTTGTCGTGGTTTCAAGTATCTTACAATGTGGTACACATACATTGTATATCTGCTAAATAACACCATTTTTACCATAATACATTCCAATTTAATCCTGAAGGCTCATTGTATTCTTCACAGAACTAGATTAATTATTTTGAATCAAATAGGTTTTTATATGCCTATATTTTAACAAGAATAAAAATTTATTTGACATAATTAAAAAGGTAAGTCATGTAATTTTCTACCCGAATTATGTTTAAAGTTTATTAAACACTTCCAAGAGTAAATTAAAAGTTATTCCAAGGACAAAACTTTGTAAAATTAATTATGAAATAATGAATGTACTGCTCTCGCAATTACAAAATTTCGTATAAACAATAAAATTATATTAAATTGACTTTGAATGAAGAAAAGAATGTGTTAATTTTATTTATAAATTAAATGTGATGATACATATCATATTATATATGTAGTGAAATCATAAAATATAAGGTACCTTTCGGACATTTGGGATCGAACTTGCCATAGTTTATAGACTTCTAGACTATTTTTTTTTCCAAGCAGATCAATTAATATAGGTACTTATTAATTGTATTATTCTAAAAATGGCAGCCATTGTAGGAGAGAATTTCTATGATATCTTTAAATGATATCAGTTTATATCCCAAGCGAACCGACAATTTTAGAGTGTGAAAGTAACTATTTGTCTCTGAAAACGTCGTTTATATGATATGGAATTAATACGCAATGATCCTGTCGTATATATTTAATTATTTTTAAATTATTGAGGCATAAATATTTCAAAGTAATATACCCACTGGAATTTGTGTTAATTTATATTATTATGTCCTTACAGTTTCTTATATGTATATATATATATATATATATATATATATATATATATATATATATATATATATACATACTACCTACCTATATACGTATACTTACTGAATGCAGTTTAAATCGAAAATGTTATTCGGTTAGTGTAATATTATTGTAATCAAATTTCTAGATCGATTGTAGCTATGTTGTGATTTTAATTTACTTTTCGTACGAAAATAAAAGTTGATTGTTTGTTAATTCCTTGGTTTTATTTCTTCTGTTTGTCACTTTAAACTTCAGTTCTAAGGGTTTTCCACTAGAGATGGGCTATGCTACTATGGATGCGTTTGATATCCAATCATATTAATTGGTGCACATAGCTTAGCACTGGTGAAAAAACGGATTCGGCTAAGATGTGTTTTTTATATGGATGGATGTGTGCTATAGATGCGAGCGATGGATGTGTTTCATAGCGCATCCGTGACCGACCAGACGCAGTCGTAGTGAAATCTAGCTCATCTCTGATGAAAAAAAGCCTAATTCTCGTTACAAATTATACATTGCATTTCAATTGCGTGTATATTTACTGGTGTTCGGGTTCCAGACTAGGAGCTCGAGGGTATAGGCACCACCAAATTACGTAATCTATTATGACGTTATGATCAAATTAGTTTGAACATTTCATCAAGAGAACACGCTTTTAACCGGCTATAACGACGAACGATTAGGTAGGTACTTATCAATAATCGCCAAGGCACATCATGATGTAGCCAATGGACAGTGAACATTTCATGAAATGCAATCATTCCATGAAATTCTCAATCATTTCATAATATGCTCAATTTAACGAAATAGCTACGACATACATTTGTTGAGTATGGGGTGTTTAGGCTAAGTATAAATTATGTTTAGATTAGCGATGGCAGACACCACCGTAGCCTGTTAAATAATTCATAGCTGTGGGCCGGCGCTTACGATAGACCCGCGCGTCGTTATTGTAAACGACATCTTGCTTTTCTTTTGCCGCAAGTATTAACTACCTATCTATCTCAAGCTATAGTTGCATTGCGTCAAGCAATGATGTTCTGTGGATTTGCGCTAAAATTGAGGCCGCAAACGTTACGTTTTACGTGTGCAAATCTAAATTTGCGTAAGATGAGTAGCGCCAGTAATTTCGATTCTCCCATTACAAGCGAGGATTCGGTGAGGTCCATGTGCCTATAAATGGTTTGAGGGTACAGCCCCCTCTCATATACCTAAAATGATTCGGTGTTTAAAAGAACATCCACTCTGGTAATAAGCGTAGCTGGGACTTTATATGGCCCCCATTCAGAATGTTTAGCCTAAAGAGCAACGCATGTAGCTTAGATGGGAAACGACTTTTTAGCGCCTGTATAATGCTTTAAGGTTTTTTTTATGTAATAAGAGTGGCAAACAAGCATGCAGTTCACATTGATGTTAAGTGATGACTGCAGCCTATAGACACCCACACAATGACCAGAGGTCAAAATGCAGATGCGTTGCCACTCCTGAGGCCTAAGGTGTTATGCCTCTGTGCCGGAAAATACAGGGCTGTACATTACCACCTAACCGGAACACGATGGTGCTGAACACTACCATTTAGCGCCAAGTAGGTATACTTATCAGCTAATGCGGTGGCGCCTACGCCCGCGAACTCCGTCACTGGAGCTCTACTACTAGTAAAGGTCCGTACGAATTATGAAGATCCCAGCCTGAAGACAGCGTTTTTGCGCACAAATGTCACAAACCTATTACAATGGCGGACTAAGGTCATCAGAGGCCCAGCATCCGGTGCCAGCGTTACAACCATTAATACCCGGGCAAAAATATTGTGGCACCCTCTTTCTAATATAAATAAGTTAAATTTAAGGAGCAAACAAAAACGCGCGAGCAAAAAAACAATATCTTTACCCTCTCTGTCTCTGCGACCTCTAACCGTAATCTCTCGTGTGTTTGTTTGTCTGTCAAAACGGAGCAACGGATTGGAGTGATTTTTGATACAGAGATACTTGAAGAGATGGAGAGTGACATAGGCTGCTTTTGGTCTTCTTATATTCTCCCACCCCTATAAAATGGGGGGTGGAAGTTTGAAGGGAGCATTCCACAATTTTCAAAGTAGAAAGTTAAAACTTGGTAGGTATGCGGACTCCTTGAACCTAACTGAAGTGTATTAGGTTTATTAACGAGCAATAGGGATAATTGATACGGCACTGTACTTTCACAAACCACGTTTATTCGAAGACTGGCTGACGTAACAAGTGTCTCAAGTACCCTCCCATGATGGTATATACAAATATATCACACCTCCAGCACAATACAAGAAATTTAACAATTACAACATACTACACAATTACAATCTAAATCGTTCTACTGGTCTACGTGTTCGCTTCGAGTACTGGCTCGCTGGTGATACGACTGGCGGTGGCAATGTTGGTGATTTGCCACATACAGGAGAAGTAGTGTTTTTACTAGTTGTAGGTATACTCTCAAAATCCTGGCCTACACCACCCTCACCATAAACAGAGCAATCACGAGCTATGTCCTGCTCCGTTATCTCGTTTGATTGCTCGACTGCACTTTGTTTTTCCACCGAACGCTCGCTACTGGATACAGGAACAGTAACATCAGAGAGATAAGATCTGCGTCGAACTTGATCAATATGTCTTTTGTGTAATTGACCGTCATCCCCTACTATCGAGTATCGTCGAACACTATCTATTAATTTCACTTTACCCTTTACCCATTTATCTTGTGTGCCATAACCTCGAGCCCAAACTGTGTCCCCCTCTCGAAAACTTCGTTGCACACCCCCGGCGTACTCAACCTGCCGCTTCTGAGCTTCACTAACCCTATCTTCTACCACTCGCTCCGTCCGCAAAAGATCTAACCTTGAACGCAATGATCGTCTTTGCAATAGCATAGCCGGCGTTTCACCAGTCGTGCAATGTGGTGTATTTCTATATGTCAGTAAAAATGTTTGTAAAGCTGTGTCAATGTCCACCTTATCCCTGTAAGCTTTTTTAATTGCACGTTTACATAATTTTACTGCGTTCTCAGCTGCACCGTTTGAAGACGGGTGGTACGCTGGCGAGAAACTTTGCCTTATTCCATTATTAATTAGAAATGTTTTAAATTCTAGACTTGTAAATGGTGGACCCTGATCCGAAACTAACTCCTCTGGTAGGCCAAATCTTGCAAAAGTAGACCTTAAAATTTTAATTACATTCGAGGCGTTAGTACGATTGATTTCAAAAATTTCTATCCATTTTGATGTGGCGTCTACAATTACAAAAAAAGTAGAACCTTTGTAAGGACCCAAGAAATCTATGTGCAATCTACTCCATGGTCGTGTAATGTATGGCCATGGTTGTATGACAGCTCTCGGCGCCCCGTCCGCCTCTGTCGCACATGTCTCACACTGCTTAACTAACGTTTCCACATCTGAATCAATATTAGGCCACCACACATAACTCCGAGCTAATGCTTTTGTTTTTACCATGCCCATATGACTGATGTGCAATTGTTTTAATATATCCATTTGTAATAGATGTGGTATCACTATACGATAACCCCACATAACACAACCGCATTCGGTATATAATTCATGACGTCTAGCAAAATAAGGTTTGATTTCATCGAGATTGCAAGTTGTTGGCCACCCCGATTGAATATACGCTAAAACCTTACTGAGTACCCTATCACCGGCAGTCGCCCGTTTAACTTCTTTACTTGTTATTGGCAAAAAACTTTCTACAAAATTGACGTACGTTTTCTCACTGGGTATATTTAAATTACATTCCCTATGCGGTAACCGTGATAAAGCATCCGCACAATTTTTACTAGACGCTACGTATTCAATGTCGTAGGTATAACCGGATAGCAACACTGCCCAACGTTGTAATCTCGAGGCAGCCATCACTGGTATGCCAACTTTATTACCAAAAATATATGTTAAGGGTTTGTGATCCGTTCTTAACAAAAAATGACGGCCATAAAGATATTGGTGAAACTTACGAACGCCGTAAACAATGGCAAGTGCCTCTCGGTCGATTTGTGAATACGCGCGCTCAGCCGGTGTGAGTGCGCGTGACGCATACGCTACGGGGCGCTCGCCACTCGCTGTCGAGTGTGATATTACCGCGCCTATACCTACACTACTCGCGTCTGTCGTTAATATTATAGGCAGTTCTGGTGCATAATGCATTAATATTTTAGTACTGGCCAATAATTGCTTAACCCTACGAAAAGTGAGCTGACAGGTATCACACCACTCGTACGGAACCCCTTTCTTAAGTAAATTGTATAATGGGGCTAATATTGTACTAATATTCTCAATAAACTTTCCGTAATACATGATCATACCTATAAACGCCCGTAGCTCGGAAACGTTCTTCGGTTCTGGCGTTTCCAATATAGCTCGAACTTTATCAGGACATGTATGAATTCCTTCTTTACTAATGGTATGACCTAAATAATTAACTGACTTGGCAAAAAAAACACACTTTTCTTTTTTAACGCGCAAGCCATATTTTTTTAAACAATCAAATACTTTGCATAAATTACTTATGTGTTCCTCATTTGTACTTCCAGTTATGATAATGTCATCCAAGAAAATGCCGACGTGAGGCATGTTGAATAATTGTTCTAAATGCCTTTGAAATATACCCGGACTCGATGAAAGTCCGTACACTAATCTGTTATACATGAATAACCCTTTATGAGTGTTAATTACCGTGTATTTTTTTGTGTCGTCTAGCTCAAATTGTGCATACGCTTGGGACAAATCTATTTTACTGAACCGCTCGCCGCCTTTTAAGCGCAACAGCAGCTCCTCCACTCTAGGTAAAGGGTGACGGTCAATTTCGACAACCTTATTCAAAGTTAATTTGTAATCTGCACAAATTCTGATGTTACCGTCCTTTTTAACGACCGGCACGATGGGTGTCGCCCAGTCCGAGCGCTCGACGGGTGAGAGGACACCATCGCGCACCAGCTGCGCCAGCGCGCGCTCCACCGGCTCGCGCAGCGCGTAGGCCAGCGGCCGCGCGCGCATGTACACCGGCCGCGTGCCCTCTCGCACATGAATGCTCACCGTACCACCAGTGAATCGACCCAGACCTTCCGCGAACACTTCACAATATCTGGAACTGAACACGGACTCGTTGAATACATTATTATTAAGCAATGTCATATTATTACAATTGTAATCTACCACGGGTAATTTTATTTTAAGTTCAGCCATCCAGTGCCGACCTAAAAGTACGGTTTTACCATTTTCTACAACAAACAACTCTAATATTTTACAATTATTATCATACTTAACTAATGTTCGTAACACACCTAAGGGTTTAATCGATTCACCTGTATAATATCTAAATGTTAACGGAGTGGGTTCTAAACATACGTCTTTAAACAACGAATTATAACACTCTCGGTTTATACATGACACGGCGCTACCGGTGTCGCATTCCATTTTTAAATCTTTACCATGTACATTTAACGTCATATAAATAGGCTTACACAATGTGGCTGATAATAAACAGACATCAATAAAAATTACCTCATCGCTCTCCGTATCGCTTTCCTTATTTAAATTAGAGTCCGTAATGTCAACATGATGTGCCGCTACGTTGGGGCACATACGCTGCAGGTGTCCCTGGGTGTTGCACACGCGGCACACATACCGCGCATACTTGCAGACGCCTGTCTCGTGCCGCGCCCCACACACCCGACACTGCTGATGCCACTGCGCCCGCTCCACCGGCGCCCGAGCCGAAGGTGTCCTTTGTCCCGCGCGCCAACCGCGGGCCCCTTGTGACCTCCGGTCTGCCGTCTTGCTATTATGCGCAGCACTAACCATCACCGCCTGACAATCGACATCCGTAGAACTCGTTCCCGCCATCGGTAACCTTATTCGTCCCTCAACCGATGCCGCATCTTTTTCCGCTGCCTCTAAACTCGCGGCCAATGTATATGCCTTGCCAAAATCTAACTGAGTCTCCGCAAATAACCGCTGCCGTATAGCTTCACTTGATATGCCACAAACCAGCTGGTCTCTCAAACTCTCCTCAAGCCACGTACCAAACTCGCACGTTTTTGAAATTTTTTTTAAAACCGCCGTATACTCCGATATTGTTTCTCCGTCCTTTTGCTTTCTGTGTCTAAATTTATATCTCTCTGCTAATATACTCGGTTTCGGTTGCAAATGTTTCTCCATAATTTCAGTTATTTCGGCGAAGGTTTTATCTTTGGGTTTGACGGGTGTACACAAATTCACTAATAGTTCATAACTTTCCGCACCCATCACTGTAATTAATGTTGGCACTTGTAGTTCTATTGTTATTTTGTTCACTAAAAAATATTGTTCTAAACGTTCCGTGTATAACCTCCAGTCGTCACTGTGGACTTTAAACTCGGAAATTTTTCCGATCGACATATTTACGTATAAATTCTCAGTTTCTCTTGCACACTTTAACTAATACGCGTATTATAGTTCGTTTTCGTCGCCACTGAAGTGTATTAGGTTTATTAACGAGCAATAGGGATAATTGATACGGCACTGTACTTTCACAAACCACGTTTATTCGAAGACTGGCTGACGTAACAAGTGTCTCAAGTACCCTCCCATGATGGTATATACAAATATATCACACTAACAAATAATTCGTACATCATTTTTTTTAGACATCGGCCCCCATCCCCTCAACAGAGGGGGCAATGTTTTGAATTGGATCTCATGAGAACTAAAAAAGCAACTGACTTGACCCCGTAACTTTTTGCCATACAATACCATCTAGCTGGCACACGATAATGCGAAACACTATCGCTTAATGGCAGATACCTATATTTGATAATGCGATGCTTAAGCTCCCGAGCTCCATCACCGGCACTCTACCAGAAATAATTACATAGAATAAGTATTATTTTTACCTACCTACTACTTATATACTTAGTTTATGTAGTAATACGCGTAGTGTTTTCTAATAAGTAGGTACCTATCTAAATAAAAAAGCGATATTACGATTGATGAATGTAATTAAACCGATAGGTTACGTCGCAGAACTTTTATATCGAGTCGCATAAAGCTCAGCAATCAGCGTCACAAAGCTCGCTCTACGTCAGCGAGGGATCGCTGACTGAGAGCACTCATCTGGGATATCTAGTGACGTTGAAATACGAGTTCTGGGTGGAGGTAATAAGAGCGCGCAGACGGAGGGATGCGTTGGTGTAATGAAGGGTGGATCGATGGTGCTGGGTGGCGGGGGCGCCCTCTGCCGGTGGAATGGCGACGTCGCCAGTGCTCGGGGCCGGCAGCTGTGGCTCGGCCGTGCGCGGACCGAACTGCATCGCAGCCTCCGATTTGGAGAGAGGTAAGCTCTACATATTTGTAACATCAATAAAAATTACTCGTAAAATCATAACGGCGCCGTTCATTTCATAATTATCTAAGTTACTGTTGATTTTTTGAGGCGTTTTATAGGGTTAACATAGGAAGGACTGGAATTAGGACATTTTTTTATCACAATTCTGTGTTATCATATTATAACTTATTGTTTTGTGTATTTTGAGATGTAAACATATGTTCATAAACCATAAACATGTGTTCATAAACCATCGGTTGTCGCACAGATAAGGGATCAAAGACAAATATTGAATATTATTATCTCGATTATTAATTGTATTTGGAGTAACCGTACCTATGTGTATTTAATTTTGATATCTAAATAAGTAATTGACTTAACGGTATGACAAATGCCTACTTTAATTATTAAATTACTTTCTCATGAATTGGTTTTCATTTTTATAAATGTACCGCATTGTAGTTTAAAAACTATTTCTCTTCTTGTATAATATTAGTGCTCATTTTATTTCGATTATGTAAACGCAGCTCAGTATCTAAGTTTAAATATACATAGGTACATATTGGAGCTTTAGAATAATTTGAGCTTTGACCAAAATACTTGAACCATAATTCAAGATCGAACTGAACAATGTTATTGTTTATAAAGTATTTCGGAAATCATAATCAGATATGTTATTGATGTCTAGAAACTTTCGGTATTAACAAAACTATTAGGTCCCTGTAGTTATTTACCATATCGGCTTACTTTCTTATCAAAGATTAGGGTAAATCTGTATGTGTCGGGACAAGTGGTTTTTAAATAATATTTCTATAATCAAACCGACAAACTAATGCTAAATCTGCACATCAATCAAAAGAAAATACCTAATTATCAAATTAATTAGCGTATCGTTTCAAGAGTCTCAAACAAAGAGATCTGACACATATCTAATCTGTGTTTATACTGCCTTTGTCTTTGTTTATACGGCCTTATGGTAGATACTTAAAGGTAGGTCAAGTTTAACAATACTTTACCTTTAATCAAGTTCGTGTTACTTTATTCCTGGGTCTCGGCGCTAATAATATCGCAGCTTTTCATAGTACCTACCTATAAAGAAAAAATACGTTTATCTAATTAACTGCCTCAGTAGCCTAGTGGTAGCAGGCCACTACTGCTACGCTGAGGTCCTGGGTTCGATTCCCGGGTAGGGGGCTATCAGAGATAGGGGTGTAAAGTCCTTTATCACTGGTTCTATTGAAATTTTTCCATTTTCTGGAAATTTCCCAGTACCTCGAAGTTTGGTAATGTGCCCGGAGATGTTAACAGACTCGTCTCCTGTTACACGGGCAAAACCGTAACTGGCGAATCGTGGGTGTTTTGTTTTGGGGCATGTATGCTTGAATGCATGCATTTACCCCTGCCTACCCCTTCAGGGATTACAGGCGTGAAGTTACGTTTTTTTTTAATGAAGTTTGACAAAGCCTACCTTCAATTATTTCGTATAGTAGGTATAAGTTGTACTATATTACTTTAGTTTATAATGCGATTGCAAAACAACCTTTAACATTATATTTTCAATGCTGTCTTTGCCTGCGTTCATCAATTACCTACATTCAAGTGCAAGTTAAAGAGAGAAAGGGTCTTAGGACCACCATGCAAAAAGCGAGTAGAGTCGTAAAAATTATTCGATGAAAGCTTCTGTTTAATGTTTCGCGTGGGGTATCTTTCATTGTGTAAAAAAATATGTCTGGCTAAAATGCTTAACACGTGTAAGTGCAACGTCAAGTGGGCGACACCGCATGCTGTAGCAAGATGCAGTTTGCGATCTCAAGGTGACTCGATATACTGTAATTAGACCAACTTCCTGCATCATATTCCAGTTTTACTAATTTACGATACCTTACTAAAATAACAAGATCACTGTTTACATCCTAATTAACGAGTAGGTTAACGAGAAGCGTAGGACGAGTCATACGAGTTTTTTAAATACTTGTACGTTTCCGGGATCTACGATACAATTACGCCACTGTTTACTGTTTATTTTTCCGTAACTAGATCGATATGATCGCGTCGTATATCTTTAGAATATGACGTTCGTTTATTATCTTAATCTACAGTTCATACATTGATTCCCAAAGGATCCAAGATGTTTAAAAAAATTAATATTTTCTTTCCCATGGGGTCCATGACATGGTTTAGTATAATCAGCAGCATATTTTATGAAGTAAAAAAACTAAGTACTGTTTAACTAAGTAAGTACTTAGTTAAACAAGAACTTTGATGTTTAAATGGCAGCTAACATTTGAGACCATTTTGTTACAATTTTTAGTTTTTTTTGTATGTGTACCATAGATTTATTATCTACTTATGTGTAGGTACATATTGTTAGTAACACTACATCTATACAAATAAATAAAATTGGAGTGCCTGTTTGTAATATAAAAATAACCGCTTTTTACTAAATGCATAAGTATGTATACACGGTACATATACCAAAACAACATTTTTTACAATTTTTGTCTGTCTGTCTGTTCTGTCTGCTTGTGCCCGCTAATCTCGGGAATGGCTGGACCGATTTTGACGGGACTTTCACTGGCAGATAGCTTATGTAGTAAGGAGTAACTTAGGCTACTTTTATACTAGCTGCACCCACGACTTCGTTCGGGTACATACTGAACAATCATAAATTCTCACGGGGACGAAGTCGCGGGCACAGCTAGTAAAATATATAAATTGGATACAGACTCTTAACATTTCTCAAACATCTCCTTTCCATAAATAGGAAATTCCTTTAAATTCAAGATAGTTATAACATAATCAGAGGGAGTCAATAAAAAACGTGGCTGGCTGGGTTTGGCTAGTCGATATCTTCATTTTACTTTATTGGACATTTTCTCTAAATTCCTCCGAATATTTCTAGTTTTGTCATAAGATGGTATTCATGGTATGTATTTTCGAAAATATAACACACAGACAATTTTATGAGCGTCACGGAGAGAGAATTTTATATGAGGATGCTAAGGAGATTGCATCTTGATTAAATGCATTCGAGCATTTATTGCATGTTTATTAAAATCGTTTTCTCGCGACTTCGTAATTTTGTTTGTGATATAATAGTACTTTCTATCTGAGAATAATTAATATCAGACGGATTACATAGAATACATACCTATAATATTAATGTTAAGTGATTAAAGGTAGGTACCTACTAGCGCTTTGGTCATTAATAATATTCGAAGTAAATATTTCCAATTTACTAGTAGTAGGTACACATAAAACAATATCCTACTATTTGATTTAAGATAACTTCACGCCACCCTTACTTCCACGCAAGAGGTGGGCAGTGATGGCTCATATAGGTTGGGGAAAGTCTTTTCGCATTATAGTATGTATGAACTTGTAATAAAATCTCTTTGGCTGTAGTATTTGTATCTGGCTGGTTTTGGTATCATTGAAAGTTAAAATTTTAAAGAACATAATTCCAAATTCAATTTAGGCAAATGTGTGATTTTCATTTGTTTTGCGTACTGTCAAGATGAGTGAAACTAATGAAGAAATTCGATACATTTTAAAATTTCACTACAAAAAAATACAGTAAATATGCAACGAAAGCCGCGAAAAAAATTTGCGATGTTTATGGACCTAGTGCAGTGTCTGTGAGAGTAGCACCAATTTGGTTTAAGCGTTTTCAATCCGGAAATTTTGATGTCAAAGATGCACCTCGCTCTGGTCTCCCTATTACGGATAAAATGGATGCCATTTTTGAAAAAGTGGAGCAAGATCGACATATCAATAGTTACGACGTAGCTGAAGAACTGAGAATTGATCACAAACAGTTTTGGCGCATTTGAAAAAAGCTGGGTACAAAAAAAAGCTCGATATTTGGGTACCTCACGAGCTCTCTGAAAGAAACCTAATGAACTGTGTATTCATTTGTGATTCTTTATTACGACGTAATGAAACTTAATCATTTTTGAAGAACCTGATAACTGGTGATGAAAAGTGGATCACGTACGACAAGAACGTGCGAAAAAGGTCGTGGTCAAAGGCCGGTCAGGCTTCACAGACTGTGGCGAAACCCGGGTTAACCCGCAATAAGGTGATGTTGGTTGTGTGGTGGGATTGGAAGGGCATTATTCATTATGAGCTATTACCACCAGGCAGGACTATTGATTCTGAACTCTACTGCGAACAACTGATGAGATTAAAGCAAGAAGTTGAGAGGAAGCGGCCGAAATTGATCAACAGAAGGGGTGCGGTAACTAAACTGAAAAGTCTATTATATCGGTTGCCTAACTAGCATGGTTGGTAATAGATGGCGCTGCTGCTACCATAAAGCAAGGAAATAAATGTGAAGGAAAGATTTGACAAATCGGGCAGGACTTCAGTAGCTCAATTGGAAGAGCGGTTGGACTAGATTCCCAGTAGGCCGCGAGTTCGAGTGTCGCCTGAAGTCAATATTTTCTTTCCATTTTTCTTTAAAATAAAAATATATTTCACAAGCATGTGTTATTGCGAAATAAAATAAAAACAATTATTAAGAGTAAAAGCGACTTCTTTACGATATTCAATAAACTGAAAAGTCTATTATATCGGTTGCCTAACTAGCATGGTTGGTAATAGATGGCGCTACTGCTACCATAAAGCAAGGAAATAAATGTGAAGGCAAGATTTGACAAATCGGGCAGGACTTCAGTAGCTCAATTGGAAGAGCGGCTGGACTAGATTCCCAGTAGGCCGCGAGTTCGAGTCTCGCCTGAAGTCAAATTTTTCTTTCCATTTTTCTTTAAAATAAAAATAAGTATATTTCACAAGCATGTGTTATTGCGAAATAATATAAAAACAATTATTAAGGGGTGTGGTGTTTCATCATGATAACGCTAGACCTCACACATCTATAGCCACTCAGCAAAAATTAAGAGAGTTTGGCTGGGAGGTGTTAATGCATCCGCCGTATAGTCCTGACCTTGCACCTTCAGATTTCCACCTGTTTCGGTCTCTTCAGAATTCTTTATGCAATGTTAGGTTAACATCACGAGAGGACTGCCAAATCCACTTGTCGCGGTATTTTGATGAGAAGTCTCAAAATTTTTATAGCTATGGGATCATGTCCCTACCTACAAGATGGCAAAAGCTTATCGAACAAAATGGTACATACATACTTTAGTTAAATTTAAATAAACTATATTAAAAAATGTTTTGAATTATCTCAAAAAATGCGAAGAAACTTTTTCCTCAACCTTATATTATTATGTAGGTACTACTTCCATTATTCGCAAGTTAATTTGTTTAATAGAGAGCGAGAATTTTAAAACAATTGAACAAAAATACTTATTTCCTTTCGCCATTATTGTACCCGGGTGGCCCATTATCACTGAGGTCATTACGATTTCAACTCCATCAGTCATGAATGAGGTATGACTGATGGTTGCTGAATATACATATTACATACTTAGTAGTAACACGACAGACCGCCTAAATCGCCGCCGACTAAATCCGCTGTCCGACAGCTGTCGCTACACACGACGGACTTGATTAATAATAATTCTGTCCGCCGGACTCCTCTACACACGGCCAGTTTTGATTCGCGAATCGAAGAAGTAGCGAATCGAATCCGCTGTCCGCTGTACCAAATCCGGATGTGTGTTACGACTAATAAAACAATTTTACTTTTTAAAACTTCATACAAGCTTCACAGCTATGACTGCGGTTAAACTGACAACCGATCATATCGTCTACTGGACGCCTTAGCTACGAAGGTAGTTTTGATTTAATGTTTAATAATTATACAATAAATTTAATTGGACACCGTAGAGTGTCCAATTAAATTTATTGCTGGTATGCGCACGGGGGCGGGCCTATAGTGCCTATTCATGTCAGGTGGTATGATAATTCGAAAAGTTTCGCATCTTTGCATTTATTATTAATTTCAAATATTCGTAGGCGGGACATGAGCGAGTAGAACAGCATTTGAGATTAAATTAATCGTAGGTACTAAGCTCGAATCCCCCGCACCAAATCAATGAACCTCGCAGACTGAACCACTTACGTAATATTATTTATTCACTTAATTGGTAGAGATCATCAGGTCCATTAGAATTATCATTATAAAGATAGTAGTACCTAATCCATTTTCCATACCTGCTTAGGTACTATGTTATTATTTTCGTTATTATCCAAATTATTAACCGTATTAATGTATAATACTAAATAGGTATTGTAACGTGAAAGTAACTCTATCTGTTATCCTTTCACAACCATACGGCGGAGCCGATTGTGATGAAATTTGAATTCAAAAATTTTGAAGCCTAACAAAGGACATAGGTTTACACTTAGACTACCTAACTTTATACCAAAACCAAATACCTACCACGCGAACTATGGCGCGGAAAACAGCTAGTTATCTAATAGGTATAATGTCAATATCACATATTCCGGCCACATGCCTTACGTTTTAGGTTTGCACAAGTAAAATAAAGTGTGTGTTGCTACAACTTTTGCACAAACTCATACAACTGATACAACAACTGTCATTGTTGGCTCGTGCACACCTTAAATTGCGCAAATAAATGGTAAGGTTTCCGATATTAGATATGAAAAAAAAAAAAATTTACTAAAGTTAAGTAAGTACGGGTTAGGTTAGTTAGACCTACATTCGTGTCTATAAGTACATTTAATTTTATAAAGTAATAAGTTTTAGTATCTTTTAGAGAAAAATTATTGGATTTAAATAAAAAACGGCATAACTTGATACATATTAATGCGATCACTTAACCTACTTGACTCCTTGGTACAGCCAGTTATTTTTAATCAAGGGACTCTAAGGAATTCAATTCGTTTCGTACACGCCTTTGCCAGCAACATTCACAGATTACATTCCAGTATTGCTCTCAATACATAAGTTTCGTAGTAGACATCATTGTGCTATGTATTTTTGTGAGACTTATAAGGCCAAGTTGGATCTGCAAGAAAAAAAATACGTAGGTACCTATCTATATTGTTGGTTCATCCATGAAAGATGCTAATTTTATATATTATTCTAAGTAATTTGTTTTTCTGGTCGTAGAGTTAGTAGAGACCCTACACCCTACTGTAGGGTCCCGAAGGCGCGACCACATTTCCTAATCAATCAGTCGTTAAATGGTAGTGTTCATCACTATCATGTTCCGGTATGATGGTAATAGGTAGGTATATGGCCACGTAACAACTAAGGTCTCAGGGGTGGCAACGCATCTGCATTTTGACTTATGGTTTTTGTGTAAGTAGATGTCTTTAGTCTGTAGTCATCACTTGTAGGTAGGTATACTATACCTACACGGTATACAATAAAAAATAATTACGTGTAAAGTTAAGTCCCACGTAGGTAGCTATCCCATGACCATGCCCAGTAGTCCCACTTACCAGAAAACATAGACATAAGTTAGCTATTATCTACTGCTTTAAAAATTTCAATTTTAAATATACGTACCCAAACTTGATTATATCATGAAGTACCACAGTTTGCTGTTCTGCCAAATAAGGAAACAGATACCTAACCGTTTATTGTCAATGCGTCAACACATATTTTCAACACACAATCATGATAAACTTGATTATAAGCCTGATGTAGGTATATCCATACTAATTTTATGACTGCAACATACCTACCTACTTATTATGCTTTTTAGGATTGCGTAGTAAACAAGGAACCCTTATAGTTTCGCTATGTCCGTCTGTCTGTCTGTCCGTCCACGGTTTAGCGCAAAAACTATTACTAGAGACTTGAAATTTGGCACAAGTAGGTATACATATAGTACGTTAATCACGCCGACAAAGTGGTAGAATAAAAACATGTAAAATAAAATTATTTAAGGTACCTACCTACACGTAACGCACGGATATATATATTTTTTTCAATATACTCGTAGTATGGGATATCGTTGGATAGGTCTTTCAAAAATGTTAGGGGTGTGCATTTTTGGATTTAGTTCACTATTCGGTCCGACGCGCACTTGACCGGTTTTTTTTATGAAATATTATCTATTCTCTATTCTATGGCTTTGGTAGTACCTAATGCATGTTGTCTGCCATGGTAAGATATGAATTCATGGTACACCGCTGTAAACTTTTGCAAGCGTAATCAAATGTTTTTTATTCTATTCGTTATGGTATACCATACACCTCTTCTTATTTCTAAGGAACATTAATAAATCTCGAAATGTCTCTAGGTGAGGTGTTTAGTGTCGCGTAATAAATAGTAATTATGTAGGTAGGTATCTATTTGTTTTTAATTAAAAAAATATATGAATCGCGTATAAAGTGCTCCTTATTTATATGATATGTGTAAAGTACATCGTGAGTAAAACGCGTGCTTATACATGTATGAGTAGGTAAATGCACCCTTTCCAACTAAAAGCGTGATGTTATGTTTGATTAATCAACAAGTACCCCAAATACCGTTAGGTAGGCACTAGATAGCAGGGCTGGCTGTTATATAACACCGTTTTCCTAGACGCAAGCTTTATTGCATCAACAGTAAAGAGACAATGTTATAAAGATTAAGTTTTGGTAGAGATACTCTACACTGTAGAGTAGAGTCTACAGGATGCCAGACATACCCCATATTATAATATGACGCGCTTGAGTATATCCAAAAATCCCCCCTAGGTATATGATTAATTTACATTTGGACTATAATGTAGGTACCTATAGCTACTACGAGATACAAACAAACCTATCTATATCTGAACGTCTCTAAAAGTAGATCTACTTAAACACGTTCACCATATCTGCACTGCCTGTTGCCGTATTAGTATCAAGGAAGCAGATAAAACGTCACAATATAGTACCTACCTTATAGATTTAAATGAACAACAAAAGAAAGTGCTACGGATCAAACGAAGTATGCCTTATTGTATGCGCACTAGTGAACTTTGCTCAACAAGGACGATATACGCCAAAAATAGAAAATGCCCTTTAAGCGTATCAGTATTCAAGTGTGTACATGGTAAATATTTTATTATGTCCCACGCTTTACGTGTTTGGCAATACAACACAGAGAAGATTTCTTTGCATACGTCAAACCTTGATAGAGTTCAGAATCAGGCTCTACGCATTATTGGAGGTATCATTAAAAGTACGCCCATTCATATAATGGAGAGCGAATTGAACTTATCTCCACTTTATTTAAGAAGACTTTATCGAGGTTATAAGTTTCGTTTTAAAAGTTTTTCATGGTGCAATAATTTAAACATAGATACATTAAAATCACTGAATTCACTGATACACCTTGATTACTGGCAAAGAAAAAAGAAACCTATGTTACTGAAAATGTATGATGAGTTACACAGTTTAGATATATGTATTCATGACAGACTTAAAATATTCAGTTTCGATATTTGGTTAAGTTCAATGAGCACCAAACATTGCCTAAATACTAATTTGAAGTCAGTTCAAGTTGCTAAGCATTGTTACGGTCCGATAGTTTTGAAAAATGAGATAATAATGGAATTGAACGACAAGTATCGAGGGTGGCATAAAATATTTACGGATGGGTCTAAGGGAGATGATGGACTAGGGGCCGCTTTTTATGAGCAAACCTTAAATCATAGAAAATTGTATCAAATTAATAATTCAAATATTTGTATCATGACCTTGGAATTGATTGCAATCTTCCAGGCTCTGTTATATGTCGATAGTAATGAAATTAAGAATGTTGTTATTTTTTCTGTCTGTAAAAGTGCATTAGAACATGTAGCTTGTTGTTCCTCTGCTTCCAGAGGTCGATCGATAGCTTTCGAAATCCTAAATTGTATCAATTTATTATAGAAACAATGTATTTGTGTAAAACTTCAATGGATTCCATCTAACATTGGAATATTGGGTAATGAGGAAGCAGATCAAATTTCAAAACTAGCAGCAACTGAGGGTGCACCACTTAACTTTACACCGGATTATACAGAGTATGTTTCTAAATTCTAAATAAAATGTTCTATGAATTGGTCAAATCATTTCAATAGTATTTCTAAAGAAAAAGGCATTTGGTACAAAAGTATTCAGGGTGAACTTCCTCGTTTCCCGTGGTTCAATGATATAAGCGATAGGAATTATGTTCAGTTAGTTTTAAGATTACATTCTGGTCACTATCCATCCGCAAAATTTGCATTCTTGGTGAAAAAGAAAGAATCACCAAATTGTGAAGTGTGCAACAAAATTCAAGACGTGCAGCATTTGCTGATGGAGTGTGTACGGAACAGAAATGAGAGTATATTACTAGTGCAGGAATTGAATTTAAATTTCATGAATGTTGGCCTTCTTCAGGAAATTTTAGCTAATCCAAATGCAGAAATCGCAAAAGAATTATGTAAGTTAATTCCTCGCCAGTAACATTTTCCTTTCTATTTTATTATATTATTATCAGTAATGGTTTAAGTTTGTATTGGGTACGATGGGGTTGACATGTCGTTAGACAAAACCCCTTTAAAAAAATAGAATAAAAAAATAATAAAAAAAAAATCTTTTAATTGTTGTGGTTTTAAAAATGAAATGACAATACCTTTTTTGGACATGTCTATGGACGATAAAATAACAATCGAAGATTATTATTTTTTTTTTTCAAACAAAATTTTTCATTGGATCGTGATTGAATTAGTGATGCGATTCGAATGGAATTTTGTGACTCGAGTCACTCGAGTAATTTTACAGCCTCACTCGAGTCATACTCGAGTTTTCGAGTCACTCGAGTAAAAAATCTTACTCGAGTAAAAATCTCACTCGAGTAGAAAATCGCACTCGAGTTGCAAGTTTGCAATTCAAGTGCAATTTTTATTTTCTTATTCACTCATATTTTTTAACAATAAAATTAAGTAGGTTACTTACAATCAAATACCTAAGGTATAATCACTTTTACACTTTAATTTATTTTCACCAATACTAATAATATCAACTCTTTTACGTATTTTTCACTTTTAAACACTAATATTCAATCAATTTTGGTAAAAAAAACTTAAAGTACGGTTAACTACGAGATGCAAGTTTAAACCTGTCAGTTTTGATTTGTTTGTACCGGCCCGACACAGATAAGTAAAATAGAGTAGTGAAGTGACATCTAGTGGCAACAGAATTAACTCGACGCGCCGAGTTGACTCGGTAACTCGAGTGCATAGAGACTCGAGTAATATTTTTTTTCAATCGAGTAAGAGTTTGACAAATTCACTCGAGTGACTCGAGTAAAAACACGGCTCGAGTCGCATCACTAGATTGAATCACTTCACTCTCTTGCTCTGACATAGGCCGCACGCGTTGATTAGGGCAAGACAGCGGAGAGACTTAATCGCGACGAGAATAAGCCTCATCCCAATCTTTTAATAAGATTTATTGCAAACTAACAGGGAAATATTATTGTATACTTTGTATAGGTATTCTCTGCTATCAGGGTATCGATTAATGAAGGGCGTAATCTAGACGGGTAGGCAATAAACTTCTATAGAAGATAACATTTGGGATATCCTAGAGGGCATTGGGTGGCATAAATTGAAAAGACATATTTTAAGTTCGCATACCGTTTTTTGGCATACTTATTCATTGTTTCGCATAACGTACATAAAAAATAAATCAAAATTATTTACAATATGTATTTTCACTTCTTAAATAATATGAAACAAATTTATTATTTATTTATGACTTTGAAGGTTATGGATACATCAATAATTGCAATTCCTTCCCACCATTCTGTTTTTCTGTCGAAATCTTTTGTAATATCTGCTATCAAGCTCATCTGGAACACGCTCCCCCTTGACATTCGTAAGTCTCCCTCTAAGTTTTCATTCAAACGAAAGCTCTACAGTTACTTTCTGGAATCGTTGTCTTAGTTTTAACTTTCCGTCGTCCTATATATTTATATCATATCTATAATATTGTATATGTTTATATATTATATTGTATATATTATCTATATATTGTTTATAAGTTTAATGTATATATACCTATTTTATTATGATTAAACATAATATGTATCAAATATATTTTATTTTATCTTTGTTATTATCAGTATATTCAATTTGTAGTATGTCATTATTATTATTTTTTCCTCTTACATCTACTCTCCTTAAGGTTATTATAATTGCACCCCTACTATTAGTATCCCACTACCTCAAGGTTGACTGGTAGAGAATGCCCTATGGCATTAAGTCCGCGTTTTGTACTAGGTGCATCAAAGTTTAAATAAATAAATAAATAATTATGCGTTTTGTATTTTCGAATAAGGACTTTACTTTTAAGAAGAACATAATAATGTTCTTTACATTTATGCTAACTAATATTATGATAAAGAAAATTATAGTTACTTAAAATTATGCCAATGAAACCATTCTACGTTTATAACACTTTGCTTATCATAATTTATGCGAAAAAACTATATGCTAAAACTGTTATGCCATACTAGATTATGAAGAAAATTATTTTGCGTTTGAAGACGCTCCCTCCTTTAAGTAAGCTTTCTCTAGCAATGCTCGTCTTTCGCCCGTTTTACCAATAGGAGGCAAGGATTCCTGTGCCTGATTGAATATCAGTACATTAAATATAACGTAACGTAACTTCACGCCTGTATTCCTCGAAAGGGTAGGCAGACACTCTCGATTCGCCGGTTACGTTTTGGTCCATGGTACAGGTGCCGAGCATTTTGTCATGTCCGAACACATGTCATGACCAAGCCCTGAGCTATTAGATCACTTCCTCAAAACGGAAAAAACTTGGTCCTTAACTGTTATAATAATATCTGATAGACTCCGATCCGGGAATGAAACTCACAACATTCAATTGAAACTCAACATAGTATAGTGGCTTGCTGCCGCTAGACTACTGAGATAGTTAATATAAAAGTAAATATTTGTTAAAAGATTTGTATCATTAGGTACTTAATCAGTCCTATGGTGTAAAGGTCATTGTCCCTCTTTTATGATGCTCTAACGATATTCAAGCAATAATCGTCAGCCAGCTCTACTCTGTAGTCATAATAAATATCATTAAGCTTAACGAGTCTCCGTTATGTTTGAATTTTACATTTCGCAGAGCCGTGAATGGAGGCGTCGCGTTCGCTTTAATTACTATTGTTATGAAAATTAATTTACGCTCTCGTTTTAACCGGACGACTATAGTAGGTAGTATCAGATTCGGTAATAACAGGCTTGATAGCGAATCCTCCATAAAATATATAACGTCCAATGAAAGGTGTTGTACCTACTACTACCTACCTATCAAGTATCAAAATTAATTAGACCTCTGCTATTGTACAGGATATTTACTGGTGGTAGAGCTCCAGTGACGGAGCTCGCGGGCGTAGGCACCACCGCATTACCTAATATACTTGCCGCTAAATGGTGGTGTTCAGCACTATCATGTTCTGGTCAGGTGGTAACGTACGGACCTGTAATTTCCGGTACAGAGGCATAACACGTTAGGCCTCAGGAGTGGTAACGTATCTACATTCTGACCTAGGTCTTTGTGTAGGCGTCTATAGGCTGCAGTCATCACTTAACATCAATGTGAACTGCATGCTGGTTTACCACTTCTATTTCATTAAAAAAAGAAGGATATAGTTCTCTTATTTTTTAACAGATAAGTTACTGCTTGTGTAATGTAGATATAGGTACAAACGGGTGAAGTACATAGGATGAAATGTGTCTTCAAGTCAGATCCAATAGTTAACATATATTGTCAATAATGCACATCACGTAACAATCACATACGTTGATATTGTGAATATCGAGACCTACATATTTTTTTTTACAAAGAAATAAAGATGAAGTTGCGGAAGATATTAAGGTGTGTACAGTATCCAACAAGAAATAATGCACCTCGACCTCAGTAAGAGACGTCGGCTTATTTCGGATCTGTATAGCGTTATCTCTTTCGCACCTTGCCTATTTGACGTTTGTCGACCATTTTGATCAAGTTTTGACCAATACCGGACTACGGATGCTTACGGAGGCAGTGTGCAGCAGAGATAACGCTCTATGAAGCCGAAACTAGCCGATTGTCACTTTCATAGGCTCGATGTGCATTATTTCTTGATGAGCACTGAACACATAACGAATTACCATCCCAAAACTCATCTACCTGCATTTATTTAGTTAAAATACCTATTGTTCTTGACGATTTTCATGTTTTGAAAGATTTTACGTAGCTGCTGTCTTGTTATATCAACTGCCTCTAACTTCTCGGACTAAACAGAGATAAATATAGCTGGTAAGTAACAACTGCAACCTTAGACTTCTAGGCAAAAACCTCGGGTGCGGGTGTCGGTCAAAATGCAGGTGCACCACCTCTCAGGGCTATGTTATCTTGTCTCAGTTAATTGTTACGAGGTCCCATACCAGAGAAGAAGAATACTACGGAACATCGAAGTGTCCATTCTATAAATGGACACTTCGATGTTCCGCCCAATTTCCTCGGCTCACCCAACCTCCTCTCCTCTTATGGGCGACGTTTGGTATTCTCGACGTGCTACGCACACAGGTGCACGTGTACACGTCACTGATTGATGTCTGTGTAATAGAGACTAAATAAAGCGTTTGTATGGAATTTTGGCGGAGTGTCTGCGGTGTGCCCATACATTACCATCTAACCGGAACTCGATAGTGCTGCATTCTACAATTGGTGATGAGTTGCTAGGCGATGAGTTGGTGCCTACGCCCTCGAACTCCGACACTGTAACCCTGCTACCAGTAATTATACATATTGAACTGATGCATGTTTGCATATTGATGTTTTCTAGTCCCATGTTATCGACGAACGGACTATTGATTGACATTAGGCACAATGCCAAACTTTAACTTAGTTGCTGATGAGTTGCTGTCAATTTGAAAAACTCATTACCTATGGCCTACTTGGGTCAAACCGACCTACATATCAACATTCTCCCAAACATCCATAATTGAATACAGTTTCAATTCAAAATTAAATCTAGAAAACTGCGATTCGTAACCTACATCAGAACTAGGCTACTGCATTATAGGTAGGTATATCTCCTTACTCTATCGAACTCGTCGAGAATTCATTACAGTGCTGTCACGAATGCAGACTACCTACTTACTATGTATGCTATTATTGATAAAATACCAACATGTTTAGTTTACCAACATGCATGTTATCACAAGTAAATAATAATTACTGTTAGGAGAATACCATATTTGCGAAATATACTGAAAGCAATAGAATGACGCTTAGGGCGTCTTTAATTCGACACAAGGAAGGAGGCTATTATTTACTGCCTGAACGCTGTACATAACGATGAATATAATAATAATATGCTTGGTGGTACAACTACTAGATCTATCTCATACAAAAAAATTTTTTGAAACCCAAAACTTAATTAAGCCTTCTTTCTAAGATACTCTAAATAGGTACCTTTTACTATTGTCCCTATTTACTTTTGAGTCTATAAATAAAAGAAAATTTTGACTTCGGGCAGGGATCGAACCTGCGACTTTAGGATATCTAGTCCAGCCCATTTAACCACTCAGCTACCACTTATTATTTATTCACTCGCATGTGCTATTTATTGCAAAAAATATAAAAATACTAGTTGACCCGGCAAACTTCGTATTGCCTCAGAATGAAATAATATCAAAGGTTTGATAGATACGGACTATTTGTATGGGAAGATAAAGTTGTGGTTTTTATCATTTCCATTCAATTTTTTCATATTTTCTTACCTTTTAAACCTGCCCTGGACTTCCAAAAATCTTGCAAAACCAAAATTAGCCAAATCGGTCCAGCCGTTCTCGAGTTTTAGCGAGACTAACGAACAGCAATTGATTTTTATATACATATACTAGCTGACCCGGCAAACTTCGTATTGCCTCAGAATGAAATAAGGTGTCAAAGGTTTGTGATAGATACGGACTATTTGTATGGAAAAATAAAATTTGGGGTTTTTACTGTTTCCCTTCAATTTCTTCATATTTTCTTACCTTTTAAACCTTCCCTAGACTTCCAAAAATCATTCAAAACCAAAATTAGCCAAATCGGTGAAGCCATTCACGCGTGATGCCGTGACCAAGGAAAACGGGTTGCATTTTTATATATATAGACGTGGCCGGCTATGCTAACACCAAAAATTTAAAAAGTGGAAATAATTGAATTATACGGTATTTCGTTCACTACAAAATAAATTTAATTAATTTTATAGCGTCAACAACACGTGGTAATTATGCTGTTAAAATGTAGCTTATATGACACGTTTGTAGATTTACCATAGCAGCGCCATCTATTGATTACTTACTCAACCCAGTCGAAAGGTATCGACATCTGTTAGAATCATTTGGAGTTAAGAGATAATTGTGACTGTCAAATAATAACAGACAAATAATTAGCAATAAATTAAAATTGCGACTATAATTTGAGATTTAAACTATCCTATCTCTCAAGTTGGATCGAACTGCACATGGTGTGCGAATTTTATTATAATCGGTTAAGTGGTTTAGGAGTCCATTGAGGACAAACATTGTGACACGAGATTTATATATATTAAGATAGATAAGAAAATACTAATACTTACTAATTACCAATTACTTTTCTTAAAAAATCTCGTGTATACATTAATAGGTACTTGTTTCTCATCGTCCATTAAGTTTCCTGTCCCTAGCTATATTATGGAGTTATGGACCTCCACAGCTTTACCGGATCTATATTGCAAGATAAACAAGAATATTTTTTAACAATTTAAAATATCCCTTGTGCGACAAAGCAAAATTGTTTCGGTAACCGGGACGGGATATCAAGAGTCGGGTCGTATGTAAATTGCGCCATTCGCAACACATTTTCATATAGATAGATACTGTTTTTCATGGATCGAAGCGAAACGAGAGACTTCAGCGTGCGATCCAATCTGCGTAGTAATGAACTTCTAAGTACTTTTACGGGTGGTAAAATGCCTGGATGGAGTTAGAGTATGTCCACTTGCCAAATTTATCAGCACTTATAATAGCAGTGTCAGACGCAGGCGTGATCCTGTATAATCAAGCACATCGACGACACAACGCAGCTTAAGCAATATTACTGGTGATAGAGTTCCAATGTCGGAGCACGTGATCGTAAGCAATAATACCACATTACTTACCCTATGTGCCGGAACAAACAACAATTAACATAGTCAAGTAGGTACTATCGTGTTCCAATTAGGTTTTATCTATATAAGTCTGTGACTGAAATTACAGGACTATACAATATACCTACCATATTGTATAGTCCTGTAATTTCAGTCACAGACTTATATGGATAAAACCTATTAAGTAGGTATTTACGTGCAATAAATTTGCTATTCCAAAATTTAGTAAGCACGCTGATGGTAAAAGATGTCATGACATATTGTGACCGTTCGAAAAGATCTGTCTATACATTACACAACACCCAAGAACACAGATAACTAGTAAATTCAACGTAGACAAGTTTATGACAGTTCGTATTTTACGAATCGCCATCTTCTGCGTATAAACTTGTTATTCAGCAGATTTGCGAAATCCCCGGCGCTGGGCAAGTCAACAAGATTAACCGTAACACCCACTGGAGCGGACGACCCGTCCCACTCCGTTCGCACCATTTGTCTGTAACCCACGCGCACTCCCCAATTTTCACGACCATCTACTTCCGTAATTAGATAAATAGATTTAATTACACAAACTGATCAATAGATAAGATTTTTTAACTTTATTTTATGTCATGATGGCAAACAAAAATACAGTTAGCATTGATGGCAAGTAATACTGTAGCTTTTAAACATCTATATTAAATCAGAAATTTCAATGTAGATGCATTGCCACTTGCCACTCCTGAGGTTTACGATATTACGCCTCTGTGTCGGAAATTACAGGGCCGTACATTGCCTGACCGCAACACGGTAGTGCTGAACACTACCATTTAGCGGCAAGTACATTAGATAATGCGGTGATGTTACGCCCGGAAACTCCGTCATTTGAGCTTTACCACCGGTATTAATAATACCTTTTAAGAATTAAGCATTCTATGCGCATTCTGTTTACGAGATTTTTTTAATAGATTTGTCAGATAATTTGTAAAGTCTAAGCTCTACATTGCTTATAGAGCTTTTATTGTATGGAACATAAAAAAATATGTAAAATGAATTTAATTTGTTTAGTTTTATTTAATTTGTAACAGAATAACGTCAGTTAAATTAATTATCAAATTTCAATCGAAATAAATTTAATGACTTACAATGACACACAACACCAAGTAAGCCTGAGTTGCACAACATCTTTTGTTAAAGTTAAAGTAATAGTTTTTTTTTTTTATTATGGCATTGCTATTACGCATATTGCCAGTGTCAAGTAAAACGATATTTCATATTTATTAAAGCAGCGTAAAAGTTAGTATAATATAGTCATCAAGTATAATATGTAAGTATCAAGTATATAAGTTATCAAGTATAATATGTCAGTCAAGTGAGTTACAATCAAGTTATTCGAGTAAAGCGATGGCTACTTTACCAGAACATTTACAATGAAGTTTTGGAGGTAACCTGAAAGGTCGTGTTTTCGCACTGTTATTCTATTTCACTATACACGGGCACTGTAATAAACCTATATCAAACAAAATGCCACCAATTTTATTCAATATAACTTAAAAATACACCAAGAAAATGAAATAAAGTAAGAGCACCATACGCCCCTTTCAAGGTTCCCGCCAAAACTCAAAAGTAATTGTTACATTGCACATCCTTCTCTAACATAGAGAAATCTGTTAAAGTTAGAGCAGGATGTGAAATGTTACAATAACTTTAACTTCAACAAAAGTGGTGGTGCAACGCAGGCTTAGAAACATTTAAATTTAAATAGTCTACTGAGATATAAATATTTTATCGAAGTAAAAATGTCCAAAAAGAAATAACATTTACATGGAGGCTGATATTTTCTGAATCTGGCCACTTACAAAAGAAGAAAGCGAAAAACAATTATGGAACTCTTTGCGAACATTTAATGTTAGATACTTTTTAATTTAACGAGATTGTCATTTGTTTTTTCATTGTGGCCATCTTCCGAAAGTGGCGTGTAGCTATCAAAATTAATTTAAACTCATAACAATTTTTTTTTTTAAATATTTTTATGATTTTCCCTGTGGCTTTTAAGTCAATAAGGAAATTGCTAGAGATTTCAATTGGCATTTAATGAAGCGCCATGTCGCAGCTTTGTGTATTTGCGGTTAAATAATTTAGACGTAGACGTGATAATCAGCCATTCCTCCATGGTGTGGCACTTAAAGGTAGGCTAGCGACTGCGGTTAAAGAATCCCAAATTGACATCAAAAGACAACTTTTTGAAGCTGGTAAAAAAATGGTGTCAAATGGAGCAAGCAATGGAAAATGAAGATGTGACCGATGATAAAAGACATTGGTCTACAAGGTTTTTTTCCCAGGTGGTAGTGTTCTAGTGAAGGGCCTCGAGGGCGTAGGCATTACCACAATACGAAATCTATCTACAATCTATCGTCAAATGATAGTGTTCAGCACTATCGTGTTTCGGTTAGATAGTAAAGTTTGTCACCATCATAACATAAAATAGATTTGAATCATGAATTTCCGAGGTCACAATTTTCCAGAAACAAAGAATGAGAAGCCAGGTTTTTTCTTTTCCTTTATCTCTGGTTGTACCTACCTTATCTAAAATAAGTTTAAAGACCAAACCACGATAATTATATCTACATTGCTTAACCCAACCTCTTGGTACGAATTTTAGGAATAACACTAGATACTACTAGGTATTGCAGGTCACAAGGTGAGGTAATGTGACTCCACCACTGAAACACTGCCATCAATAAAAAATATACCTACCTAATGACCTATTGCCCTTTCGCGACAAATTCTCAAGTCAATATCAATTGTCGAATAAAACTCATACATACATGACCTTAGGATAGTTATATAGGAATGCGATGTGGAACGTTTATTGACACTCATCGAATACTTCCTTTGTGACATGCATCGTCGTCATAAGTATAATGCCATACGGTTATATGAGACAGACCGGATCAATTTTCAAGCCGGAATACGCATAACTGAACACTTATATTATTATGCCCGTCGCTCACTAAAATCTCACTTGCATACACTACTATGTATGATATAGTAACTGTAAGCATTAAACAGATGTAGAGATTAAAATTAAATAACATCACCTGCCAGTCCGGAAATATTTTCATTTCACAAATTAACACAACAAAACAAAAAGGACGTCTTTGTTTTTAACAAAAAGTATTTTTTTTTAATTATGCAGTCAGATTCACAGATATCTCATCCTCATGTCATGTGAAAATAAATGCCTGAAACCAAGAAAAAATAATGTAATGCTGCTGAAATATGAGCGAACAAGAGATTTAAGAATAGGTTTTTGTAAGTAAGAATTCTAAGTTTTTGTGCCTACGGGGCGATACATTACCATCTAACTATAGTGCTGAAACTATTTTCAGGTAGGTAGCAGGTTGATTACCTAAAATAGTTGTTTCTACGCCCTCGACTCCGACACGAGAACTCTACCACCAATGTTTATTTGTTATTAACATTATTATTATAATATAATTTTAACGGTGCACTGAGAAGATTGAGTGCTTGAATTAGAGCAAATTGAATGGGTAAACAACAGTTAACATTTTAAACTTTTAAACCAGAGAGAGAGCTCAGCTGGTCATTTATAATTCCGCATTTAATTAACTCCAACGTACCTACTCGTATTTCATGCAAAATGTGCGGTTTAACACTCGACGCTTTGTAATACAACTGTGAGAGAGATTGTGTTACAAAGAGTATTTGGGTCAAAATGAGGAACGCATGGTCTGCTGGAGAGAACGGACGTAACTAGGTAGGTGGAATTGACGTAGAGTTTTTTGTTTTCTATATCTTATCTGCGCTATAAGCCGGATTTCTTTAGGTTTTTTGAGTCGTGTCCGGTCATATATTTATTTGTGCAGCTTTTCCGGCTTTGGATTTATTGGCGTAAAAACCTACCTATGTAGTACATAAAAAGGTACATTAAAAATACAATAGACAATGTCGGGCTTTTTGTGCAAAAAGTCCGCTCTAATTGAGCGCAGAGTCAGCTTTTTTGTTTTAGCAGGTGGTAACCCTACCCGAGGACACTGAAATCTGTCCATGTATGTGTAGGTACTTCAATCTTCAAACCACGTTGTATAAACCAACCCTACAACCACGATCACAGCCCCTACCTATCTCCCACAGGAGCATTTCGTATCGTATATGCATAAAATATGTACCTACATTTCCACACTTTTAATTAATTCGCCTAACACCGAATCTCAAGAGACCTCTATCATCTTCTGTTTAGGAAAATGATCTCTTGGGATTTGGAGAATAGTTTTACAATTTGTTTGTAGATTCTGTTAAATGATTTCCCTTCTCAATTATTGCTACTCATACTAGAGTCGGCTTAATTAACTACCAAAGGAGATGTTGCGAGCACGGCTCTAGTTCGTACACGTCCTCAAAAAATGAGTAAATTAAAGAAGAATCCGAAAAAAATACAATTAATTTATTCAAGAATATATTTAAGAGTTACATCCACATTTAATTCAAACGATTTTATTATTTTCAACTATGTTCAACATGGCGGCGATACAGCCGACGCTTGGGATCAATCGATTTCGATAGTATTTAGAAAATATTACTTTTTCTCCAAGTACATAATCAAAAAACAATAAAATAATGAAAATGTCAAAATGACGTCGCCCGCCTTATTCGCCATGTTGGTTTTGAGTTGCAATTCTAACTGCAAATAATATTTTGTAACTGCAAACAAGGCTAAATAAGTGAAAATATGCAGTAAAAAATGTTTTTACATTGATTTTGCCTGTTTAATGATATTGTGTACAATACATGGCCGGAGGTTCATACATTTTTGCAACATCTCCTTTAAATAATGAAAAGTTCGTTCTTCATTTGATGCCTAATGAGTACCTACATCTATAAGCTATAGCAGAGAACCACCATAATAAATTTAAAAAAACTGTTAGGTGCAGGGTAGGTTAGGTACATAGCTACTGGTTAGAAGAATGTGGCGTAGAGAACTACCTACTGCCTACTTCTAATTTTAGTCTATCTGTGGTATGAAATCGCAAGATGGGCAGTAGCATCCCTCGATAGAAGTCTTTCGGCTCAAGTGATGATGAAGATGATTTTCCACGTATGAGATAGCACGTTTGGGGTTGTTTATAACAGGTAGGTAGATGTTTCATTCATCAATCAAATTGACAGATTTACAAATTTTCCTCATTTAAAAAGTAGGTACCTACCTAATTTCTATTTTCCTCATAATAATGTTTTGTATGAATCATTTGACTCATATGCTTTCTTCGAATCATGGTGAGACAATTGAAGTGCAATGTAAAAATAGTTTGCTAAGTCAAAATTGTATTTTTCAATCATTTTCCTCCAACAGATGTCTTCAAGGTACATATTCTAACTAGTGGCAGTGTTCCAGTAACTGATGGTAGAGTTTCAGCTTCGAAGTACGAAGGCCTAGCTTGTCCTAAGATATAAACTAGTAAATGGAACTTAATAAACCTTATTTTATGTAGGTATACTTACTGTTTATTAATAATCTAATTACATTAAGTACATTGTTTACTTAGGTACTTGCCCGCACGGATTTTTTTTTACAATACTAGCGGACCCGACAGACTTTGTTTTTGTCAAAAAGATTTGCAATTTGCTAGTTTTTTGATCCTATATATTTTATTGTCAGGTCAAAAAATTCTCCTGAACAGAACCGTCACGTGCAAATTGACTCTGACGTTAGGATCACACATATTATTTACTAGCTGCTGCCCGCAACGTCGTCTGCGTAAAGGCATTACAGCACCAAACATACCTAAGATGCCAATGTCGCTTTAGCATTATAAGCAAACTACTTTTAAAATAGCATTAAATTAAAACTATACGTTTTTTTGCAAGCGAAGCAAGTGAAGGGAGTCATATGGGAATCCTGCTGAGTTCAGTCATAAGATGTGACTGAAGGAAATAGAGAAAATAATGCAGGAATATATTCCCAGACACAAAAAGAGTAAAAATACGTACAAAGGTATCAATCCTTACGACACTTTCCTATAAACTACGTTGGTAATTATTCTGCCGGGAGCCAAAATGTAAAGAGGGTCAGGACTGGTGACGCGGTAGCAAGCGACGTACAGTTGCCCGTGTGAGAAGCAACTCGTCCTGAGGTTAACACCCGCTGCCCTCAGTGTCTGCCCCTGCAACTTATTAATGGTCATCGCGAAGCAAGCATTCAACTGAACGCGCTTGAACTGGAACGTGGAGTTATGAGGTATGAGAGGAATGCGTGGTATAAATACTGCCTCACCAATGCCACAACCCGTAAGAATTTCCGCCTCAATGGTGTGCCTGTGGAGCAAGATGGCTTTAAGTCCCGTTATCCAACTTCGGAGGAGATAAGTTTCGAAGAAGCATAATCGGGACACCTACCTTCAGCTTGATGGTATGCGATGGTCCGCTTGCTGACAGGAAGTTCAGAAATGCCATGGAATAACGTGTGGCGTCATCTTGCTCGACGACAGTATTTATGGAGGTATAGACCACTTCACTTCCTATTAATTGCTGCAGTCTGATAATTTTTGGGCGTCAAAATGGCCCGCTCACACACCCAAAACGTTGTATTCTGCTGGTGCGGTATACGACTGATGTCCCTGTAGACACCGAGAATGAGTTCTTCTAAGCTGGATACTTCTCTGCCGGAAGACTCTGGAAGCACCACCTGTCCACCTCTCTCTTCTGGTAGAGTGCTTTTGCGAAGACTAAGAAAGGACATCAGAAAATTTTGAGCACGTGCATTGTCGCTGAGCGGAGCTCTCATATTAATGGTTGCCCTTGGGCAGCGTACGAACTCGTTAAGATCGTGACAACAAAGCATTCACCTCGTCAGCCCTCGATCTTCGCGTCACCACGTTTGCCGGAAATCGCCAGTGAACAGTAATGTGACACCACCCACATTCCTGCGGATGTCCTGCAGGGTTCTGTCCACGGCCTCAACTGCCTTTCTATTGGCCTTCGTACACTCATCCCATACAATCAGGGAGCAATCCTTGAGCACGTGTCCCTTATCGCTGTTACATGACACACCAAAAACAGTCGTTTAGGCGCTCTCTAAACGTAAGGGTATTTTAAACATGGCATGTGCTGTCTTGCTTTCCGGAAGCAGTGTGGCAGCAATTCCCGACGCTACAGCAATAGCAATTTTGCCTTGCCTCCTGACCTTTGCAAGTATACCAGTGGTAACAAATGTTTTTCCTGTTCCACCAGGAGCATCCAAGAAAAACATTTTACCCTGGTTTTGCCCAACGCTTTCAAGGACGGTATCATAAATTTGTTTTTGCTCTGAAGAGAACAAAGTGACATGATCATTTCGCCCGGATCGTAATTTGTCTCAGCGTTATACTCCCAATTTCTACGGTCTTGATGGGGTGATGATTGAGCAGCTGGTAACGCATATTTGATAGTTTAATCGGCGGTGGAAATGACCACATCTTGAAATGAACTAATACAGGTGTTCAGCATGCGTTCATTAGTTACTTTGACTTCGTCTCCAGTAGCACGTGTCTCAAAGCTCGTAGAAAATCTTCAGACCGATGATGCTGATATTTCTCCGCCACTGACGCTTGCCTCCGCGAGGGTGTAGGCCCAGTTTTGGTAACCGTCGAGAAGGCTACGCAGGCTGCGCGGTAAGTGGGATACTCCACGCCATCAAGTGTCCTCAGAAAAGTGAAATACGTTGGGCCTCGGACCGTGTGAAGTAACAACCGCAGGAAATAGCTTTCGCCATTATTTGGATGCACTATACCTTACCCAATGCGATGTCCTTGAAAATTTCCTTGAAAAAATCCATTAAGATCCATTACTTTTTGAGTTTAGCTCGCACATACATACAGACAAACAACAACAGACAAAACAAACACTATATTTGGCTTCGATATCGATAGTAGATCACGCCCCAAGTATTCTTTAAAACAAAAAAAACAATGTACAGTTTTGACTTTCCAACGATTTTAAAGATTTACAGCTTTACCCCGTAGGAGATAGCGTGATAATATGTAGCCTATATGTTGACCGGACCTGTTAGTAATATGCATGCAAAATTTTTCTTCAAATTTTGCATGAATATTACTAACAGGCGCCATTTAGTAGGTACTTTTTTAGTTTAGCCCGGACATACATAGAGACAAACAAACAAAAAATCTGTAAACTACTACTACCCAAGTATTCTTTTAAAAAATATTCAATGTACAGTTTTGACTTTCCTACGATTTTATTAAATGTAGAGATTCCCGTGGGAATGAGGGATTTTCCCGCAGTAAAAAGTAGCCTAAATGTTGGCCAGGCTTAGTATCTAGGTATACACCACAAAAAGTTTCATTCGAATCCGTCAAGTATCTTCGGAGATTAGCCTGGACAAAGGGACAAACAGACAAACAGACAGACAATAAAATTAAAAATCATTGAAAAGTGTTCTAATACTATTTTAACATCGCCCCCAATTCGTTTTTCGTAAATATATACAATGTACAGACACGCGGGTTTTACTGTTTTATTATATGTATAGATACAATAGCAATAAAGCTCAAATTGACTCTACGTTTTAGTTAAAAAACGTTTGTATGGGAAAAAGAAAAGGGCTGTTTTTAGGATTTTGCCAGCAATTATTCGATTTATCTAGCCGTAAAAACCATCCTTGAAATTCTACGAACATTTAGAAAAAAGTTGTGCCAACGTTGGCCCAAATTGGCCAACTTGGTTTAGGCGTTGCTGAGTTATGCGCTTACCAAGACTTTTTGCGATTCATTTTTATATTATAAAAAATATTATCATCACCTGACACAATTATATTTTCTGCCTAATGGTAGTATGACCACTATCATGCTCCGGTTAGATACAAGATACTAAGATGGCCCGTAACTTTACCTATCACAGACACGAGTCCATCACTTTACATCCATATAATCTGCAAGCTTGTATGCCACTTTCGTTACATAAAAAAAAACTACACTTAAGTAATAATAATATAGATACCTACACATGATTATGCAACAATCAATTTACCACCCATTAAAACTTCTGCAGCTAGCTAGTGTAATCTTCCTGAGAGCTTTAAGTAGTTTAGTCATTAGCGTGGCTCAGCACCGTGCTTTGTGTGTACATGTGAAAGCCTCATTAATTGCTAAAGTGAGCACTCAACAACGTGGTTCGCTGCTATACTTCGTAGGGTAGTGTGAGTTAACCCTCTAAATAAACATGCAGGGCCAGCTCACAAATCCAGTCATGTCTATTAGTTGTTCTCATATAGAATGTGCTTTACAGCTGTAATCACTTTGTGATTTAGATGCTCGTATCTATTTTAGTTTAAAAATCTATTGAAACTAGCGGACCGCCCCGGCTTCGCGCGGGTGCCTTATTACCTTCCCTCTCCAATTCGTCTTAGCGTGATGTTATATAGCCTAAAGTCTTCCTCGATAAATGGGCTATCTAACACTGAAATAATTTTTCAAATTGGAGCAGTGGTTCCTGAGCTTAGCGCGTTCAAACAAACAAACTCTTCAGTTTTATAATAATTATAAAGTTTAGATAACAATTTGAATACAGAAATGTATGTCCTATTTTCTCTGCATACCCTGTAAGGGACTATCGGCGTGGTGATACATTAACATTTATACAAATAAAAATAACTTTACATTCCTTATGTAAAGGACATAAAGAAGTTTTTATATCTTATCTTTAGTTTGGTTTTTAGGATATCTCTAATTCATTGAACAACTTACTCTACCGGAAAGGATCGGGATATAATACATATAATGCGTTGATTGATAAAGTATAATAAGTTACGGGGGCTCCAAATAACCATTGGGTACACGGGTGGATCCTAAGGGATGTAATCTTGGCGGGCAATTTGCCAGCGTGCGTGGGCCGACCATGTCCTTCGTCGGACCCAAGGACGCTTGAAGGTCGCTCACGTGAACGAATACTGTACTATTTGTGGACCAAATAATGCTTTGTAAGTAAAGTTATCAAAACTTAATCAAATTAATTAATTCTTACATTATTTAAAACGATACACGCAATTTGATTACAAAATTAATCATCATTCTGTAGGAAAATTTTCGAATAAAAAAAATTTGAAAGTTGTGTGAAAACTAATAAAAAGATATTTATATCTAATAGATTTAACCATTCAGAATTAGTTAATTTTATATCTCTACATAGAGTCAGAGAAAGGGATAGAGTTTAAGGATTCTCTTACACATGTTATATCTAACCAAGTAGGTATTGACTATACCTACTTGGTTAGATAGAACATATGCATTAGTATAGGCACCTAGGTAGGTATATAATGTGAAACAGTGCCATGTTAATAAATAATTAGGTAAGTACCTACTACTACGTATTTAATAAAATATTTATAGAAACAGTGCCACGTTTCACATATAAATATTTTATGTTTACCTGGTTGCGAATAAACGCATGTACCTAACTACGTTTTTTTTTATTTCTCCTGAATAAAATTAGGGTAGTTGGTAGTAGGTATTGTAAAATGCGGGTACATACGTCTGCCATTAGGTACTGCTATTGTCGCTAGCAAAATACTAGTATCTGCCCCGATCACGCATAATAACAGACAGTAGGGCCATAATGACGCCCCTTCCCAATCAATCACGAACAGGTTGAAATTTAAACAAAAATGTACCAAAATTTGCACTTATACAGGTCATGAATGACTCCCTCCGCACCATCTTTATTCGCGACCGATGAGTAGATGTCCCATGTTCATGACAGATTTGTAGAGCTTGCGGAGGGAAATGTTTTTATTTTTTTTTAGCGCGTTTTTGTTGGTCTGTATTTTAGAATGTATATTATACCGTATCAATGATACGAGGGGGCCCAATATGAGTATGAGCGTGGCCCCCTAATTTTACCTCATAACCAATTTTTTTGCTTGTGCGTCAAGCTGCTGGGCCTCCAAATGTCAAATGCCGCCCCGGCCTGCCATGAAGCCTAAGATGTTTTGCCTCGGTGATAGGTAGTTCATCCATACCTGACATCTCACTGGAAAACGATACTTCTACTACAATTTGGTGGGCCCATGTCATTGGAGCTCTAACACCAATAAATCTACCAACATCAATATACCTTCTTTAAAAAGAAGTTATTTCCATACAAATAAACATCCTTGACAGCTGTAGCGCGAAAGTAACAGCTGAGGAGACATAACCTGGAATGAGTCCTTCAGAAAACCGGCGTTTTTAATTAGTCTTAATTCATGAGATTCCTGATGAAAAAAAACGGTTTTTATTGTTAAACGGCAAGGCAACCCTTAACCTTAAATACCTAGCTACCAATTTACATCCAAGTAGCTTATTTATGTATCTCCATTCGAAATAATGTATTGATTAAAAAAGGTTCAATACCTATACTTAATTACATATAGAATAAAGGAAGCATTGAGTAGGGTCAAGGATATTAAACCCAATAGGTAGGTACAATTACGTGCGGCACGAAATCAGTGAAAGCTACTGATTTCATTACAAGACCTGATACGTAACATGAAACTACCTCTCTTCTTCATGTTTATGTATATGTACCTACTATGTATTTAATAAAGAATGTGAGAAATGCGATGCGATCAAACGCAAGCAATTACTCACGGATGTTTTGCATAAAAACGATATAGATAAAGCGGTCTCTTTTGTTACAGTGCTGGGCAGTTCGCAGAGTTTACGGCGGAGATTAATCACGGACTGAGTACTAGTTTCACGGCGATCTCATTCCAGGGAGCGACGCGCGGTTCATTCACACAAAGATCGTAGCGGCGGCTGGGCGGCCGCGTCCATGCGCCTACGCACTGTGTCATGTGTGTGACACACTTGCGTCCGCACTCGTACTCCGGCCCGATGAGCATCGGTCGAGGAGCGATAACCGACCTCTTCCACCCGATCTGCCAAGTTTCGATTTCATCGGCAGCGGCACTCTCACTTTGCCAGTAGTCGCACGTCGCACGTGTCCCGCACGCGACGCACACCGCGAGACCTCGTGTGAGACCAGTGATGCAACCTCCGCGCTGCAGCGCTGGCAGCCGACACTGAACGCAGTGGACGATTCAAATTCGGAACGTTGACAGGCGTCAAAACAAACAGTGTGATAGTTCAAAGTGTACAAGTGACTAAAAAACGGTTCAAATAGTGCGAGATGACGTCCCGATCGAAGGAGAAGGTGGCGGCCGCCTTCCGGAAGCTGTTCCGGTCGCCGGAGAAGTTGGTGAACAACGACGGTGCTGGCCCCAGCGGCTCTCCTGCCAGACGCGGTCTGCTACGCCGCCACAGGTACCACACTTGATAAATATTTAAGTCAAGTAAGTCAATTTAGTAAAACATGTTGTTATCCCAAAACAAGCATTGTTTAAGTAGATACCACAATGATAAAATCTTGTAAATTACATAGATTTCATCAATGATAATAAAAATAAAATAATTGAATTGGTTTTCATGACATGTGCCTTTCCTGAAGCAACATGTAATTATGAAGTTAGTTCCTTTGAGTTAAGGGTCAATCCAGCAGCACAATGTAGCATTTAAAATCAAAAGCTGTTCGTTAAGTTTTAATAACTAGAGCCCAACTCTCATAACTTGGCAGCTTCAGTACCTACCTAATAAATTCTAACCACTTTCATAATATAAAAGCTCACCTGTAAGTACATTCTAATAGAGACGTATGTCGTGTGATAGTACAGATGTATTGTGTATTTACTTCAATTGCAATACAAATACACAATAATAGCAATATTAAGTTATTATTTAATTTATCCTCCTTACCTAGGTAATTGCCAACACATTCAGGTTACTCGTAACGTATTCTTATTTGTTATTTTTAATTTTGTTTAAACTAATTTCCATAGTTACGATGTGTTTATTTTCTTAACTATTTTCCTTAGTTGTTTTTCTAACCAGTGAATGCAATTCATATAGCTACATTATTACAATATTTTTAACGCTGTTTTAATTCAATTTCAAACTGCGGCCGATATTTTTTCTTGTAAACAACGCTTCTGTCATAGCCACCACAATAGAATCGCAACATTAGTAAGTTGTTCAATGTTGCAATAACGCTTTATTTGGAAAAGCGTAATGCCTACATAACAGAATGTGGACAAACGCACGTAATCAATTTACCTACATTCGTATGTTTTATTGTACGCAACGAAAACAGGCACCTTAAAAAATTACGGGTTCATTCATTCAAATTTTCTTTGTACGTATCTTCACGCCAAGTCCCTCACGAGGTTAGCAGAGAGTGTGAAACGCCAGATATCCCAGTGCTGACACACCTTCCTTGCTTCTTCTACATTCATCATTCTCATACATGCACGCCGATTCCTAAGTCCTAAGACTCTTGACCCCACCCTCAGACAGTACTCGACCTATTTGTCAAGGTAGGTAAGTCTTGGTCTTCCTGGCCTCTGCAACCATCCACAGTTGCATTGTATATTTTCTTTGTAAATAACCATACATGACCTACCATTACTACGTGCGTATCTCCTAAAATAAGTAGGTACGTTCCTTCAATGATTCAGTTACCTTTGGCCTTTAGCCTGGTACGAAATGGTTGATGAATATTATCAAGACGCTAACCCAGCTATTGAATACAATCTTGTATAAGTTACTTATACTCAATATTAGATACTGATATAAGTAATTTATATGATGAGTAATCAAGATAAATAATTCATGTTATTATTTTTATCGCGTAGGTAATTTAAGTAGCAAAAACAATCATACAGTTCACATGCATCGGTGAAACTAATCTATAGATTATTATTACCACCTGATGGTCGCCATTGTTGAGGTCTAAAATCAATTATTTCTGCTAAAATGACAAGACTCTACATTACAATTTGTATGTACTAATTGGCAAGTTGTATCTACAGCTAAAGTCAGGGCTAGATCCCTCTAGTTGGTTGTAGGGCTCGTAGGGGTCAAATGACTCCATCCCGCAATCCAGGCATGACAAATGGATAAAGACTAAAAAAAAGGGTCTCAACAGACGGACGGACGGTCGGACAACAAAGTTGTCCTATAAGGGTTCCGTTTTTCCCTTTCGAGGTACGGAACCCTAAAAAGCGGCTAATTGCGAGTTGAATTCGCGTTCACATAGTTCCTTACACTTAACGAATTTTCTATGTTATCATAAATATCAATAATTTCTCAATCTATGCATCCAACATAAAGCCGTGCTATATAAATATATATATATATACTTTTTGTTCATGTTGGGTCATCATGATTTACGTGTGTGCACCAAATTTCAACTCTATCTCTAGTCCCGTACTTTCGAAGAAAATCGGCTGTTACAGACAGAGTGACTTACAGACAGACGGTTCATTTATTTATCACCCAATCCCCCAAGTCTCAATTTGTGTGCGATGATTCCTGCCAAAATCTTTTTATAGCAACTGAGTTATCAACTTAGATATCGCACGACCGTAACTACTCTGTAACTGCCTCGGTAGCCTAGTGGTAGCTGGCCACTACTACTACGCTGAGGTCCTGGGTTCGATTCCCAGGTAGGGGGTTATCAGAGATAATGGTGTAAAGTCCTTTATCTCTGGTTCTATTGGGATTTTTCCATTTTCTGGAAATTTCCCAGTACCTCGAAGTTTGGTAATGTGTCCGGAGATGTCAACAGGCTCGCCACCTGTTACATGGGCAAAAACGTAACCGGCGAAACGTGGGTGTTTGCATGTATGCTTGAATGCATGCATTTACCTCTGCCTACGTACACGTGAAGTTACGAAACTACTGTATCTAGAAACTTGACATTTAGTACAGCGGTAGTTCATGGTGAAAGTGAACACTAAAAAAGAAATTTTATAAATTCAACCCCTAAGGGGGTTAAATAGGGAGGTGATGTTATAAGAAGTAGGTATATAGAATTTTCTTATTTCTGGACTTAGAAATATGAATTATATAATTTCTCGCAATAACACATGCTAGTGAAAATATTTTTTACAGAAAAATGGAAAAAAAAAATTACTTCAGGCGGAGCTAGAACTCGAGACCACTGGAAATCGGGTCCAGCCGCATTGATAACTAAATAACACGCGGATGAAGTCGTGGGCAAAAATATGCTAATATAGTATAGCATCTTCTTATCTTGGTCACCTACATAAAATTTATCCTAAATTAATAATACTAATAAAACATTAGGTATCTATATTATAAAAATAAGTCGGGTTTTCCTTCCTGACGCTATAACTCCAGAACGCACCAACCGATTTCCACGGTTTTGCATTCGTTGGAAAGGTCTCGAGCTCCGTGAGGTTTATAGCAGAAAAAAAAAATTAGGAAAAAATATTTATAAAACGACATCCACGCGGGCGAAGCCGTGGGCAACAGCTAGTTGTTTATAAAAATGAATGACCTACCTACGAACCCCATTTGATAATTCTAAAGAATAGATTATATACCTACCTAGTAGTTACCATTACCTATACAGTTAACATTTTAATCACATGATTAGCTATAATACCTACTTCGATATGAAATAAAGCTATCGTAGTGCTTAATTATCTCTGTCCATAAATTATCGTAGCACAATGTCAATGTCGCATATCGTATGTGCTCAATCAATAGACAAATATGTTTGCAATCATGAAGTCATACAAAAACTTGAACAGAGACATGTAGGTATGTACCGTACATAATATATTTAAATTAGATAAATATCCTCTCTATTTGATGGTAGTGTCTTACGTAATGCAGCCTTGGTTGTTCGGATATTTTAATCTTTAACTATTGACCCGCCCCGGTTACGCATGAGGCATAATATACCTAAGGCATAACACTAGCATACACCTATATTGTATGAATATGTAGCCTAAACATCTGTATAAATACTAGAGAGCTTTATTGCTACTCCTTATTATGATTTTCGTCCTTATTATGACGTTCCTCCAAACAAGACATATCAACATGAAATATAAATTACATTCCCCTTTCCTTTGATACATAAATAGCACTAAGGTGCGTAAATATAAATGCAATGAATGTAGCTATGAGAGCAAATAAGGGCAAACGCAATATTGACTATAAACAGGAAAACTGTGTTGTTCAATGAACCATTCCCGTTTGGAAACTTGCTTCTCGTCGTCAATAAATACAAGTCGAATAACGAGTATTCCTTTATGATATTATTTCAGGTTACTTGAGCTATATTTGCATTCCTTTGTCTGATTTAATTGATATTAGGAAACCTTAGGCTTATTAAAACCAGTCAATTACAAGTTTTCACAAGCATTTTCACTGATTTCTGCAAATTTTCGGACTTTCTGCGTGATTTGATTTTTTTTTATTTTCAGTGAAATTCTTGATTAAGTACTATTTTTTATAATTTGTACCTACAACGTCTTGGCATGCTTATTTGTGTAGGTCTTATTTAAAATTATCAATTGTTATTCATCACTGTTTAAGTTTAAAATAATATCTAATATTTTTTGAACGAATAAGCGATTCTCATAATCTAAAATGACAAATAAAGTTTTGGCTCTACCTAGAACTTAAATAAGTGTTTGTTAACTGAAATGTTAACTCTCTACCTAGAACTTAAATAAGTGTTTGTTAACATTTCAGTTAACAAACACTTATTTAAGTTCTAGGTAGAGCCAAAACTTTATTTGTCATTTTAGATTATGAGAATCGCTTATTCGTTCAAAAAATATTAGATATTATTTTAAACTTAAACAGTGATGAATAACAATTGATAATTTTAAATAAGACCTACACAAATAAGCATGCCAAGACGTTGTAGGTACAAATTATAAAAAATAGTACTTAATCAAGAATTTCACTGAAAATAAAAAAAAAACTATACGATGGATAGATGAAAGACACAGATGTTATTTTGAAAAACTTGACAAAGAAAAGAATGTAAATACATAACAAAGAAGAAAGTTCCCAGCCTCTCTATAACCATCCATCCACAACTCCCAGTGCGCTGTCACAGTCCATCTAGTGACGTATAAAAGACAATAAAATTAATGAACAATAGCGCTCAAGTTGGCGATTCAAGGAACAGCAAAATCAACATTGACGAGCCGTCAGCGTCTGTTTGCGATTCCGTTGCAAACAAAGACATTGTATTGCGGTCTCTGATGATGAAACCTGACGTGTCGTGCCACCGCGCCGCATTAGGTTTGGGTACAACATATCGATATTGTTTAAAAAAATAATCAATATATTAATATCCATAGAAACATAGACATATACATACATACTTACATACATACATATAGATACATACTTCTGATCTCAATACCTATGCCTATATCAATTTTCGATATTTATTTCAGGGTATCAAATTCAACTTGCTAGAAAGTAGATAGGCATACTACTCGTACTTATTCATTCTATTTCTTTTTTAAATAACGATCATAATTTTATTTCATAACGGTTTTAACATAACATGCAAAGATATTTGTAGGTCAGTTTTCAAAGGAGTTGTTTCATTATGTACCCACTCGTTATACAGTATAAAAAAACTTAAAGGATTAAGAGTAAAATAAAGTTAATCTGATTATAAAAAAGATTAAATTTGTTCAATCGCGTTCTTTTTTAGTAAGTATGATAATATTTACCTTTTCATAGATAATACAATGATGGAGTACCTACGATATATAATAACATAATAGCTCTTTCCATAAACATATCATGTTTATGAAGTATTTACCACTACTTATCGATTTTTTTATTTCTGCCCATCTCTACGCCGCACTCACCGGCGATCACACGCCAAACGCCAATGCGGAACTTTTCACAACACACATTTCGGACAAAATACGATATACTTACACCGCTATATTTATCACAATGTGAACGAACGTGACGGCAGCGTAATTAATTAAACTGTAAAGTTTTAGCAGACGTTGATGAGAAATTATTGCTTTCCACGGCAATCCTAAATCTTTTTGGATGCATTTCAGACGGTGATAGCCTCCTTGGACTTATCCTTTTACACATCCTTCTATTGAAGCAAACACTCACAAGTCGACAGTTAAAAGTCAACTCCAAATTTTAGTCCCAACGTATTATGTAGATATTGATATCTCCGGGAACATACCAAACTCCGACGGTGGCACTGGGACACTTCCGAAACATGAAAAAAAAACCAACGGCACTTACCCCCTCACTTGGACCTGGGGATCAAATCCAAGCGTAGTAGCCAGCTACTACTGACTATCTACTACTGATTATGTATGTATGTATGTATGTATCTTCACGCCAGGTCCCTAACGGGGTAGGCAGAGAGTGTAGAGCGCCAGACATCCCGGTTCTGACAAACCTCTCGTGCCTCGTCTACCTTCATCATTCTCTTCATACATGCACGCCGATTCCTAAGACTTTTGACCCCACCATCAGACAGAACTCGACCTATTTGGTCATGGTAGGTCAGCCTTGGTCTTCCTGGGCCTCTGCAACCATCCACATTCGCATTGTATATCTGTTTAGTCATTCGCTCATTCGACATTCTTTCTATATGCCCGAACCGTCGGAGCATGCCTTTTTTCATTTTTACACCGATACTATCATTCACACAAAGTCTCTTTCTTACATCTTCATTTCTAACGCGATCGGTGAGTGATACACCGCAGATCTTGCGCAAAGATCTCATCTCGACCGCGTTCAACTTACTTTCATGCTCTTTCCTGCATACCCAGCTCTCGCTTCCATATAAAAGCGTTGGAGTAAGTACAGCATTATGTACGGCTAGTCGAGCCCGCTGGCTGAGATGTTTCGATTCTAGCAGCTTACCCAACGCTCCATTCACGCAATTCCCAGCAAGCACTCTTCTTTCTATGTCAGTGGTGTACCTACCATCCTTGCTAAAAGCACATCCAAGATATACAATTTCATCAACCTGTTCTAACACTGCATCATCTACTACTACCCTTGCATTTGTTCTCTGTTCATCTCTTTCAAATACTAATACTTTAGTTTTATCCACATTCAATTGTAAGCCTTTCTCCATACAATCCTCTTTCATGACTGTGACTAGTGCTTGTAGCCCAGATGGTGTAGAGCTGACAATTACCGCATCATCTGCGTAAAGCAGACAGTTCACCACTAAGTCACCCATACGCACTCCCACATCCATCAACTTCACCCTCTGGAGGCATTTGTCCAGATATATAATAAACAGCCTAGACGAAAGCACGCAACCCTGTTTGACACCGATGTTAACATCAAACCAGGGTGACATGTTACCATCTACCCGCACACATGCTTGACAGCCCACATACGTGGACTGTATTGCACGGAGCAGACTGCCATCAATACCATACTCTGGCAAAATGTCCCACAGCTCCTTTCGTAATACCCTATCAAACGCCTTCTCCAAGTCCACAAAACCGCAGAAAACCTTCTGGCTCACAGCAAGATGCTTCTCTACGATGTTGCGGAGGGAGAAAACTTGATCCATACATCCTCTTCCAGTTCTGAAACCACCCTGTGCATCCCACAACAACCCGTCGGACTTCTCTTTCATTCTTCTTTCTAAGACTTTCCCATACACTTTAGCTGCCAAACTGATCAAACTGATCGCTTGATAGCTGGTGCAGTCCATACGTGAACCCTTGCCTTTATACAAAGGCACGATGACCGCACACCGCCAATCCTTTGGGATTCTTCCGGACCTCCAGCAAAGGTTGCACAACACCCAGAAAGAATCCCAAAGGGCAGCACCACCATATTTGATCATTTCGGCAGAAACCTGATCAATACCCGCAGCCTTACCACATTTCAAACTTCGTATCGCCCTTACAATCTCATCTATTGTTATATCCTCACAAGCCGGCACCGTCAAGTCAGCAACTCCGGCGTCAGGGTTGTGAGCATAATCATACATTTCCCCATAATACTCGCTCCATCGTTTTAACACATCTTGCGTGTTCTCAAGAATGTCACCCAACTTAGATTTTATTCTATTCATTCCAGAAACTGGACCAACTACTGATTATAATTATTGACAATGAGACATTCATCAAACCATTTGCAAAAACCGGCAGTAAGTATCTAATTCAGAGGGTTTATTGTGCCTCTCTCCGTGTAACCGTGTATAATTTCATATCCGTTACTGTTTTAGTTCCAAAATCCTATTTACTTACTTAGAAGTAAAAGCAACATCGTGCTGTCTGCACTTTCAGATCTCCTAAGTCACAAAACATTGGCTTGCCCTACAGTCTCTACCTCTACATAATGTTTTATGATAATTTAACAAGATATTATTATGATCGACTAATTTAACCTTGCTGATATTATCCAATAATTAAGATCACCGATCTGACAGTTAACTATCTATATGTAACCCGGTACAGAGCATGATTGTAGGACCGCATTTTTGTTTACTTTGAATAAACTTAAGGAATGTTTAACCGGACCTGATGGCTTACTCACTTGTAGCAGGTTTGTTTATTAGTAACGATGTATAAAGGTCATTTATTACTAAACCAGCTGATTGACTTGTGACTGCAGTAACTAAAGTCAGATTTAAATTAAACTTGATGTGTTCAATGAATTTCAAAGCTTTGGTCGTTGGTAGTATGTACTTATGTAGTTGGTATTTTAATGTGCAGTAAGTATAAAAAATATTGAGGAAGCTGTGGCCTGATTATGAATTCTGAGTAATTGTACGCCTATAACGAATGGATGACCTTATCATACGAACAATGACCATGGTAGTGTATTTAGAGTTACCAGCTAACTAATAGCATTTTATCGTCAGATTTTTTGTTAGTTTAACGTTACCTATATTATAATGGTTACATTGAAATGCCGGGCCTTTTAACAATTATCTTGGTAATAATTATTTCTCAAAACATGAACGCTAGATGATTAGACTAATCGAGGGGTGGTGCTGAGAAAATTAACATCAACTCAGTGACTGATTTACTCACGCCATTCTACACTAAAAAACGCTTCGTTTTTTAGGCAAATAAAACTAAATTCTGCAGTAAATTGATCTCCACATGAAAATGAAATTCCTATCTTAATTCCTTTGATTATATTATAATCAAAGCTTAATTCAGCCGCAACTTTACGACTGGATATGTTCAGTCAGAGAATATTTAATAATACTACGTATAGAATGGACACTTCGACGTCCCGCCCGATTTCCCCGCATCACTCAACCTCCTCTCCTCTTATGGGCGACGGTTGGAATTGGAATTTTGGCGGAGTGTGCGCGGTGTGGTTCAGCGCTAATATTTTAAATAAGAAAAACCACAGTATGGTAAAGTTGGAGCTGTAATACCATTTAACGTAGATAAACAATATTTCTATAATATTCATAGCAATCATAAACAGCGTAGATCAGAACGATAAGATCAATGTACAAAAATATATCGCACATAACGTAAACATGACCAGTATACGTAACAGTTATCATATCTCCGCCAAGCTCACTTGACTGTCTCAAGTTGCTCGACCTCTGGCGTTGTGACGTGTGTGCCTCATTTCGCTTTCACATTGTAGGTACCCGATACAATAACAGATTACGCTACACACACGTCCCCATTTGGAAAATAATTTGTAACTTTGCACAATATTTATAATTTGAACAAACTGATCACGCATTGAATTGATTTATCTTATGATTAGACCAAATTGCTTAAGTATTGGTTAAGTTTAATGTCTTGGGGTATTTTTTACTAGCTCGTTATTTCGTAATACTGCAAAGCTCTGAGTTCCGGATACGAAAACGAAATCGAATTGCATTTCGTGCTGGTGGTAGAGTTCCAGTGTAGGAGGTTGAGGGCGTAGGCACCACCGAATTACCTAATCTGTCTGCCACCAAATGGTCGTGTCCAGTATTATCGTGTTCCGGTTAGATGGTAATGTATGGCCCGCTAATAAGTATCACAGAGGCAAAACAAGTACCTAAGGCCGCAGGGTTGGCAACGTATCTCACTTAACTGCATGCTCACTATCATTACATGGGGAAGAAAACTCTCAAAATGTCTTGTCCGTTCGGAAAGTTTCTCAGTGCAACAATGGGACAAAAATTATACCTATGTAATCTCTATATAATAGAGAGAGAGAGAGAGAGCGAGAAAGAGATTACATAGGTATAAATAATAGGTATATATATATATAAATCAATTGCTGTTCGTTATCTCGCTAAAACGCGAGAACGGCTGGACCGATTTGGGTAATTTTGGTTTTGAATTATTTTTAGAAGTCCAGGGAAGGTTTAAAAGGTAAGAAAACATGAAGAAATTGAACGGAAATAGAAAACCACAATTTTATTGTCCCATACAAATAGTCCCTATACATATATCAAACCTTTGACACATTATTTCACTGGGGCAATACGAAGTTTGCCGGGACAGCTAGTTTATTAATATTAATAGACTCGTTCCCTAAACTACACCCTCACTATTTAACTCCCCCCAATCCTGCTTAAGCATAATCGATGAATCGTTGATGGGTATTAAAAAAAATCGCAATTCAAAGGGTCGCAGGTTCGAAGCTAGCCTACTAAGGTCAGCAGGCTTTTTTATAACTATTCTGTTTCCTTAAAAAAGATAAATGTACAGTCGGGAACCTTTTTGCTTATCCAAAATGAATCAAATATGGTTTTTATTTCCAGTTCCCTTGTCCCTTATTAGTAGACCTACATTAGGTCTAGCACTTACAAACGATTGCGTTTACGTGATCGCATTCCCTTTCTTCATTCAGATGGAAATTGTGAGTCATAAAATCTTATAATTTCAAGATATTTGTTTTGGTATTCATAAATACCTGTGTCCATATAAACCAACGACCAACGACCGCACGTTTTTCACAAACGCATAGTAGTTAGTACTTACCTACCCACCTACATAGGTAGGTACCAACTATTTGAAACGTTCAATAATTGGATACAATCCAAAGTCAAGAATCTGATAACATGAAAATTATATTAAGTACAACACTCTTACTCCAAGATAAATAGGACGTTTTGAAATAACTAAAATAGGTAGGTAAGCGGTGAATGAGAGGTTGACCTGATTCCTAAATAAGTCATTCATACTTTTACCACAGTCTAAGAAATTAAGTAGGTATAAAGTGTTCTTATTATATTAACACTGTGTTGTTTCCATTGGTACACGATTTTCAAATAGGTATTGTAACTATTTCGTAATTTTTAGAACGCTATTGTGTCACGGTGTGCTTAAATTTGTGATTGATATTATTAGGTATATAGTATTGATATAGGATATAAATATATTTGTGAGCGGATCTTCGTAATGAATTGCAGTCGTTTTGGAATTCGATCCAAGAATACTGATCGCACAAACATGACTTCGTAATGAGGACATTCATCGTCTACATACGCATAGTCTTTGTTATAATGTAAATATTACGAATCACAGCACAATAGATGTAAACGCAGTCTCCTTGTTCGAGTTAAATAAGCGTGTTTAAGGCCGCTAAAATCTAAATTTTTGTTCGTAATGTCTGCAACAAAAAACTGCAACCAAAAATTTTAATCTGAACATTTTTGCTGAGCAAATATTTTGGAATGTTGAACAAAAGTGGTAAAAAAACAATTTTCCAAAATGCTAATCTACTATTTTGTTAAAACTGTTTGCCTAACTGTAACTGAAACTAGAATATGATTAGTCTCACTGTAAATAAAATTATGAATGAATTGTTAACGTGAATACATAAAACAGGTATTTGTGCTGCGAATGTAGAGCACTTGCTCTACATTTGCAGATTCAGCTTTTTAATTTTTCTTAGTCTAAGAAAGTAAGATAACGGTCTAAGTATATTATTTGATAATAATGCGGATCATTAAAAATTATTAGCATTATTAAACTGTTTTGACTTAACAGCTTAAGTAACTAGCTCTACATTTGCGCTACATCTACATATTTTAGTCATGTAGTAGATACAACTATTCACGTAGGCACAGTTAACATTCATCATTATTCACAAAGTCAGGCATAAATCATGTGATACAATAACATCAGTTAGGACTTGTAGTAAAACTTGTTTAATTCAAGAATGCACACAAACAGGTAGCCATGGAATAAAAACAATGTTCGCTATCACTTTCACGAGTCATTCATTTATCATATTAAATACGTATGTTAATGAACATAAAAATATAGGTACACACAGGTTGAATTGATTACCGTGTCAGGTTGTTTTTCGTCGGTTAAAAATGTACCTACCAACAGCAACAGTTAACGCGTTCGGTTTCATACGATTAGCATAATAATCTTGATCTCTAGTCAACATAATATTTTATTTCGCAATGTAATCCGAATCCGCACTATTCTGTAATCGCTAAGTGGTATCATATTTTTATAACTTATAAACTTTTGATAGAAGTGGAGAAATACATGGGTACTAGATTAACGTTTTTATTTGTTGCAAAATTTGCGGATTCATTATTAGATCCAGGTTCATCTTACTCAAGCTCGACTTGCGAGATTCGCCAAAGCATCTGTCATCATTTAGGGACTGAGTCTATAGTCCAGACTAGGTTTCGGGTGTGTGAGGAGTCACGGAGCCACCGAACCACTTAAGACTCTTCTGACCTAGTATGACCATATATGCATGGATGTGAAGTCCATAACACCATAGCATAGCCCATCTTAGGTAGAAATATATCCTAACCCCCTTATTCATAAACGTATTTTAGCTAAAGTGTTGCTAATCTCTTCTTTGTCCTTTTCTTTCCTACACATTTGACAATGCAACTGACAAAGACAAAGCATTCTATAGCTAAATGTATCTAATGTACGTTTATGAATAAGGGGGTAACTCTACACCTTCTTCATCTCCCTACTCTGACCAAAAATGACTGATACCTTTTATTGTCACTGTTATAGCTGTTTAAAATAATGGATAAAAGTAGGATAGACTCGGTTTTTTATAAATTAAACGTACTTAACTACAACAACAACAATATTCTTTATTGTATACAGACAGTAGGGTGTACAAAAAGCTTACAAATAAAAACAAAAAAGAGGAAAAGAAAAAAAATATAGTAATGAAGAAAAAGGTATACAAATTACACACAGAAACAGTAACCGAAGACGACCATATCGATGATGATCATGAACACTCACAATAGGTACATAAAAAGGATGTTAGTTTACGATAGTAACAAAGTTGACAGAAATTTATTTTAAACCAGAGTTTTAAATTAATCAGGGAGCCTGCTTGATATTAAGTGGTAATGAGTTCCATAACCAGAGTGCCTCAACCGCAACAGATTTGTCGTAAAAGTTTGTTAAATGTACCGGAGTATTGAGACGTCAATTGGAAAAGGAACGTAAGGCACAGAAATAGGACGATAAGAACTCAAATCTATCTTTAAGGTAAGAAGGACTATTTGGACTAAATAACACGCAGTAAATAAGAGAAAGTATGTGAACTTTCCGGCGAAGGTGAATGGGGAGCCACTTGAGACGATTACGATATTCAGAAACATGGTCATATTTGCGAATATCAAATATGAACCTGATTAAAACATTTTGAAGGCGCTCAAGTTTATTTAGTTGCACAAGGGTCAAGTCGAGGTAACAGATGTCAGTATAATCTAGTATAGGGAAAAGTAGAATGTGTGCCAGCGCAAATTTAGTAGGTGTGGGGAGAAAGTTGCGTAATCTTTTTTAATTAACCAATAGTACCAAACACCTTCCTGCTAATCTCACACAACTGAGGAGACCACGAAAGGCATTGATCAAATATCATACCATTTTTTTTTAGTTTTACTAAATGGAATAAGAATACCGTCAAAGATTACTCGAGGTAGCTTATCCCAATCGATCGATCGATCGATCTGATTGTTATTACAATCAGTTGCGTTTTCTCTGGCTTTACCTGGAGCCCAAACGAATAGCTCCACGAGGAAATATGTGAAAGGTCGCTATTAATTTGACAAATTACATTTGATTTTCTACATTCGACCGAGAATACATTTAGAGATCCTCTGCATATAGACGGTAGAGATAAGATATAGCTACGAATACAGACAGAGTTAATAAATATGGCGAATAAAAGAGGAGACAACACGCCACCTTGTGAAACGCCGGCATCAGTTACACCAGGTCAAACATTGATCTTGAATAAAAACCCGATGCCGACGTCCGAACAAGTACGAGTAACTACGAAACCATTCAATTAATGACGGAGATATGTTAAGAGAACTCAAGGTAGCTAGCATAATATCAAAATTAACTGAGTTAAAGGCATTACTAAAGTAAAGTAAAGTACTTATGTAGTTATTTATCCTTTTCCAAATGTTGTGTGTTTTTGTGTGGCCCTATAATAACTATTACATAGATATAACAACTTAAGTCTCAGGGTGGCAACGCATCTACAATTTGACATATCTGGTTTTTGTGTAGATGTCTATAAGCGGCAGTCATCACTTAACATCCATGTGAGCTGCATGCTTGTTTGCCACCATTGTCGGTACATGAAAAAAAAATCAAAATCTTGTTTGTTTCATTACAGAGATGGTGTGAGTCCAGCAGAGGCCGCAGCAAGTCTGCCCGCAAGTCCCGCCGCCACGAACCTTGCGAAAAAGAAGGGCGGCAATGTCAACGAGGTCCGAGAGCGCGCAGCAGCCGTGCGCACGCGCCGGTTGATGAAGGAGCTCAAGGAAATACAGCGGTCACAGGAGAAGCGGCCGGATCCCATATTTACGGTATGCGAAATGTTTAAGGAAATATTTTTGCTAACCAACAGAGTCTAGAGGAAAATGTTTGACCCCAAGTCTACCCGAGATAACTTGCATGGATTCCTAAGTAAATACAAAAACCTATTCTTCATTTACTTCTTATGTATATGTATCTTCACAACAAGTCTCTTCAAGTCAAAAGGCGTGATTTTATAACTCTGGAAAATAAAGCACGCAAGCAAGAAAGACGTCGACTACTGGACATAAGCCTTCCCAACGATTCAGTTAATTCTAGGGAGAATATGCCATAATCGCGGTTGGAACGAGGATTGGCGGTGGCGGCAGTTCTATCGCATATTCATCCATTAACTACCACCCTATTCGAATGGTTTGACCGCTATTGTTCGATTGACTGACTGTACAAACGGAAGAATTCTCCTTCACTAGTGGCCGTCACGTTGAGACGCCTTAACGCGACGGTCCTTCGGTGAATACAGGTACATAATAATGTTGCAGGTGGAGCTAGTGAACGACAACCTGTTCGAGTGGCACGTGCGGCTGCATCAGATCGACCCGGAGAGCGAGCTGGCGGGTGACCTGCGCGAACTCAACATTGCCAACATTCTTCTGCACCTCATATTCCCAGAGAACTTCCCCTTCGCTCCGCCCTTCATGCGCGTCATCGAACCCAGGATAGAGAAGGGTTTTGTTATGGAAGGTAAGATATTGGTCTAATAACGCTTATAACTAACCTTACTTTTTAATCAGTTCCAATGACAAAGGATGGTCAATTGCAATTGACAATGTTTACATGAGTAATGCGAATTGACGCAAAAATTGATGATTTACTATAGTTTGAATTCAAGCGATTGTTTGTAGAATATTACTACGTTATTGACGTCAAAACATCTCTGTTCTTGAGTAGAAGAAAAGTGTACTGTATATCTGATAGATTCCTTAATTATAACAAATATCAAACCCTATAATACAGTTGGAAATACTTATTAAATGGGAACTCGAATCACAACAGTCGAAGGTGGCAAACAAGCATGCAGATCACACGAATGATAAGTGATGAGTGTGTTGACTGCAGCCTATAGACACATCTTCACAAAAACCAGGGGTAAAATGCAGATTCGTTTCCACTGATACCTTCGTTGTTATATCTTGTTATGTGAGATATTTACAGGGAATTATTGTGTAGTTACACTAGTTACCAATAACAGTGCGTTTTTGCGATAGTGATATACAATGTGATGAGACGTGAAGTATAATTATCTATTATTTTAAGTCTTTTTACACAAGACAAAATACGAAAGTGGGTATAAGTAGGTAGGTACTTGCTTATTAAACACTGTACCGATAATAAAATGCAGGCGAACGATTGCATGATGCATTCAGGGCACGAATACAGAATCGAATTGTAATGTTTTTTTCTTCTTTGTGTGCAAATCAAAATGCACTTATTGATTATGGATTCTCTCTTAATTTCAAGACACAAAAACTACAAAAAAAAAGTTGAAAAGCATATAGCGAAGGATAAGTACAGTTTACGCAAATCTTAAATGCGTCCGTAATATTATTTAGGTACAAGTCAACAGTGTCGGACTGAGCCGGAAGGGCCCGGGTTTCTCAGTGGTTCCTCACACGTCGGGACCGCAATGATAGCCACACACGTTGCGTTTTAATGCCCAATTTAAACTTGTACAAGTAAAACTTTAAGTGTTTGGCCACAAGTAAGATGTGTGACCGACATAATACTGGATAGTCCCGGTGACTAAGACGCTTACAGACCCCTGGGCGGCCCGAGTAGAAGGCGATTTTATGTTGTCAAAGGGATACGCAAGAGGGCACATGTCGCAGTAGTTTCCTTTCGTCTGAAATCTCTGTCTCGTCTGCGTAAAATATAAATAGAATTTATGTGTCGTCGTCGCGAGCTAAGAAATTGACGCAAGCTAACGCAATCAACGGCACTAAGTGTCATTTAAGTTTTGCACGTAAGGACAGTACATTACTGTAGGTTAGAGGTGCGTGATAAATAACTTCACTGTGAAAAAAACACAGTGATCTGAAGTCGTAAGCGATCACTGTGACTTATCGCGAAATATCGTCGTTCCAAGGAACGACCATTGTTATTTGTTCCATCAACGTTCCAGTATGTGTCGTTCTTCAGTCACTCACATCACAAGGAACGAAATGAACGTTACTAACGCCTACGAAATCGAATGCGCTGGCTTGAGTGATTGAGTGTGAAGGAGTTGCATGCAGTTAGTCGGAATACCTTTCATAGAGTTAACTATTCATAGAAACGAAATGTATATTTTGGAAATTATTATGAAAATAAAATGATATTACCTACATAAATACTTAATTAGTTGAATAAAGATTCTCGAATAATTATTATTACTCTACAAACATTTAGGTAATAATTTAGTTGCATTTAATACAATAATTCTTTAGAATTATTTATATAATCATGTTTCAGTAATATCAATATAAATAAATAAAATTGGAGTCTCTGTTTATTATATAAAAATAACCGCTTTTTACTAAATGCATACGTATGTATACACGGTACATATACTAAAACATTTTTTTTTACAATTTTTGTCTGTCTGTCTGTTTGTTGCCGCTAATCTCGGGAAAGGCTGAACCGATTTTGACGGGACTTTCACTGGCAGATAGCTGATGTAATAAGGAGTAACTTAGGCTACTTTTATACTAGCTTCGTCCACGACTTCGTCCGGGTAGATACTGAAAAAACTACTTTTTTATTACATATTTCATAATGTCTCTGAGCCGCTGTGATGAAATGTACCTTTTCCAAGGTGGGAGTTGCCATCGTAATTGCTTATCTACAGGGGGATTGCAACAGCAACATTTTTTCTAATTTAACTGAATGTACATAAGAAGCGCTCATACAGCATTCAATTAGTGTACCTACCTACCGTCAAACTTAATCTACATTGATCAGTGACTGTCGTGAATTGTGAGCGAATTTCGTCCAGGGTTTTTATTTCGGAAGACACGTTAAGTCGTTGCCGTAGAATCCAGAGAAAACTTTGTTGTTTACAACTAAGGGAAGCCAAATGCCAAACGACGACTCAAAGAAAGCATTTCTTTACAGTAAAATGGCCACTTCAGCACTTACATTCAGTCAGCACGGTGAAGTAGGATTTATTGCTCTCTCAATGTGTACGACTAACGCTAACGAGTACGAGTACGCCTAAATCCAACAATGAGAAGTCCATTAATTTTTCAACTTAACAAACACAGGTGGTGCTATCTGCATGGAGCTTCTAACGCCGAGAGGCTGGGCGTCCGCGTACACGGTGGAGGCGGTTGTGATGCAGTTCGCCGCCTCCGTTGTAAAGGGCCAAGGACGTGTGGCAAGAGCACCTCCGAGGTCTTCGAGAGAGTTCTCCCGCAGGCGCGCCGAGGAGGCGTTCCGTTCCCTCGTCAAAACACACGACAAATATGGCTGGGTCACTCCGGCGCTATCGGACGGTTGAGGATTTAAGGTGATTTTTAATTGGTTTCCAATGTTAACAAAGTGGACGCAAATCTAGAACTCCTTTTGTATACTGCTCGACAGTGTCAGAGCCGGGAGACGTTTCTACTGCGAAATTAGATACGGCGAAGTAATGCATGTACCTACTTAGATATTCAAAAAAATGAAAGCTGAATTAAATAAGTTAAATAACATAACATCTATATACAAAAATCAATTGCTGTTCGTTAGTCTCACTACAACTCGAGAACGGCTGGACCGATTTGGCTAATTTTGGTTTAGAATGATTTTTGGAAGTCCTGAGAAGGTTTAAAAGGTAAGAAAATATGAAGAAATTTAAGGGAAACAGTAAAAACCACAATTTTATTTTCCCATACAAATAGTCCGTATCTATCAAACCTTTGACACATTATTTCATTCTGAGGCAATACGAAGTTTGTCGGGTCAGCTAGTAGGTATATAATATTATTATAAATTGCAATACGGTCGGATGAACGCAAGCCGGGAAATTATTTAAAAAAAAAAACAAAGTTAGGTAGGTAGGTATATGAGTTCCTTGTACGGAACTGCTGTTCACACAAATAAAGCTGCTTAGCTGAATTAAAGATTAATAATTATTCTATTAGAATAAGTATATAATTCCTAAAATTGATGAAATTCCAGCTAAATGCAAAAAAAAATAGCTAAGACACCTGATTAAAGGTATAAAGATACCGCACCGAATCTTATTTTCAAATGGCCCAAGCGTTAAAAACATAATTAAAAATTATTATTTTTTTTTTTTTAAATTAATTTTTAATTTTAAACATTAAATTAAAATAATACGTATCTTTTTATTTTCAGGTCATACCTATCTACAGCCAGCAATGCAGCAATGGATCTCCTGTAGTTTAATGCAGAAACAAACTACCTAGTTGTAATTAATTAGATACCTATTAAAAACACAATGCTCTATGTAAAAAAAACTTTAGATTATGTTAACCTTGTTTCGAATACAGTGAAATACTGAATATTATTAATTCCTAACTATGTACTTACGTACTTAGTTAAATATATTATATTAAGGTGGGTGCGAAGCAATTTAAGTCATTCAAAATGCTATCTCGCCTCAAATCTAGAGAAAAATGTGAAATCTAGAGTATTCTAAAGAATAAAATAAATAATAATGTAAATAAAATAAGTATGTGTGCCAAAACATTTGTTCATAGGTGTACTTATTTTATTATGCAAATCTGTGGTAGCCTCGATATTGTTTAGTCCAATTTTCTAGTTTATAAATTCGTATTTTAATTTTTATCTGATCTGCACAGAACAAATCGGAAGTACTCCACTATTCCTTTTTCTCATAAATGTTTTAATGGAAATGTTTCCGTCCCAAAGTCATTTAATCGTCTTTGATATTGTATAACTAAAAATATGTATTCTGTAAAATTCAATCGGTCATGGACAGATAACGCCTCTTCCATTTTTTCCCCTTTCAATGTAGATTTTTAAAAAATATCGCGTTTGTGCTGTATTTCTGTGCATGCTGTCTCTACACCAAATTTATAGAAACGGTGTATATTTTTAAGAGTACTAAATGCTCAAAATTATTAAATATTTCTATTGAAATGTAAACTGAAAGGCTTGTGGCTACATTTTACTATAATATTGTAAGAATTTTATCTTATGTAGGTATTATAAGAACATTGATGTTGTTGATTTGTTTGGAGAACCAAAGATGTTTATTTTTTATGTAAAACTGAATTCAGTGCAAGATGTGTATTTATATATACCAGGACTATATTATGTACAATGTTATGAGTGTAATAAATTACCCGCTCAAGAACGCCCACTTTCATTTCTTGTTATGCCCTTGAAAAGTAACGTGAGCCGTTTTTTTATTTTACGAGAATTCTGAATAATGTAAGTCTTGTAACTAAATTAGTCAATTCGAGCGCTTACCTATGGTAGGAGAGACGAACCTAGGTCGAACTTCACCCATCTGTTTACCGAATGAAATATTGTTTTTATCAAATTTCATACTTAAACAAACACGTCTTACATGTTTCTTTACCTACTGCCTCAGTAGCGTAGTGGTAGCAGGCCGCTACTACTACGCTGGGGGTCCTGGGTTCGATTCCCGGGTCCGTGACTATCAGAGATAACGGTTTAAAATCCTTTATCTCTGGTTCTATTAGGATTTTTCAATTTTCTGGAAGTTTCCCAGTACCTCGGAGTTTGGAAATGGGCCCGGAGATGGCAACAGGTTCGCCACCAGAGTGCTCTATTCACCGCTAGATGACACTCCTTCAATTCCATACAAATCTGCGTTTACTCTTACGCGATCGAATTCGCATAAAATCTCTGAGATCTCGCACTAGGCACTCTGTTACATGGGCCAAAACGTAACCGGCGAGTCGTAATTGTTTGTATGTATGCTTGAATGCATGCATTTACCTCTGCCTACCCCTTCGGGGTTTACAAGCGCGAAGTTACGTTTTTAAAGCAAGTTTCACCCATTTGTTTACCAAACAAATGTGTTTGAAACTAAAAGTTTTAAATACCTATATAAAATACGTCTATGAGGTACCGCTTTATAATATTTATGTTCATGGCTACCGGGCAAGGAGGTGTAAACAGGTAGCTCCATCATTCTTTATAACACTTAATAAATCACTCGGCTTTCTCTCTCACGTAACTTATTTGCTCCGATTTCGTAAGTTTAAAGCCTGACAATAGTATTTTATGAACGGTTTATGGCACACAATACTATACCATCGCATTTGTTATTAAATAATAATGATATTTCCTAGTTCGATAAGATGATATAGGTATGTATAAATAGTCACGTCATCAACGTAGGAACACGAAATGACGATGATGCATTGCAAAAACCTGGCAGCGACATACAAAAAAAAATAGTTAAAAAATCTATTTTTCTCATCTATTACCAGCTAAAGGAGTCTTTAGAAAATGTGTTTGAATGCAACATTGGAATGGAAAGAACACTTTTAGACTTTTCTAATATATTCAATCAACATCTCAATTCTTTTTTTTTTTCAACAAATTCATCTCAACATCTTAAATGTTTTTGCCGGTGTCGTGTGGCGGGTTGCTCACTTACCTCTAAAATGGTTAACGAGGGCAATGGCTGTCACATACGTCATACTCGTGAAGGGGTGCTGTTGGTGGGGAGTGTGGGGACGGCTCTGTTCTGGTTTGCAGGAGCTACATCTCATGTAAAGATAGCATTTGTTTCAATCTATGCTATGGGCGTTCACATTATTAGATTTTCATGGTAATCTGTACTAGATTTAAGCTCTCATTTAAAAGAGCTCTTACTGAGTTTGTTGGGTAGCGGTGTTCATCTCAGTAGGACTTGGAACTCTGCTAAGTGAATAATCTTGACGAATAAGTTTTTCTTTTTCTTCATTTATCATCCATGAAGAAATTTAAAAATTTTATGATAGGTATGAAAAATCTTGCTTTCGCGAGCTACACTCATTGAAATTAACCTATTTTTAACAGAGTTCAAAAAGGAGGAGGTTCGCAGTTCGGCCGGAATTTTTTTTTGTATATGTACCTACGCCGATTTCGCCGAGATTTGTGGATCGATTTACGTAATTATTTTTTTGTTTGATGCGGAATAGTTTCGAATTTGTCCCATAAAAATTTGATTCAGGTAGGCCCAATTACGGATTTATCTCGCGTATATTAAACTAAAATTATTTTTTAAATCAACCCGACGTTTCGGTCGCTTCTCAGCTTCCATGGTACCAGGCAGACTGAGGTGACATTTGTCTGGTTAAAAATCATTTTAGTTTAATATACCTATGAAAATATATCCGTAAAAATGGTTTTATTTCAATAAGTATGATAAATAATGATATTTTAACTAAGTTCTTTAAATCCTAAGTTTAATTTACTATTAAATTATGTTTTTGCTTTTATTATACACTAGCTGTATCCCGCGGCTTCGTCCGCGTTTTTTTTTTAATTTTCTTTGCTATAAACCTCACGGAGCCCGAGACCTTTCCGACGAATGCAAAACCGTGGAAATCGGTTGGTGCGTTCTGGAGTTATAGCGTCAGGAAGGAAAACCCGACTTATTTTTATATAATAGATAATGGTTATTCACTCTAGGTATGATTTCTTGACGTTTTGAAAGTATCTGTAAAGATCTATTAGAAATAAAAATATTTTCTTTCTTCTTTCTTTCTTTCAACAATAATAGGATATGACAAAGACAGCTGTTTTGTTTTACAATATTATTACCATATTTCACTTTATACAGGAAATGAAGAATTAAATTAAAGTATAAAATATTAAATATATGAGATGATAATCACATAATCACAGGAGATCACTCGCCTCCTCGGAGAGCCAACACAAGATGGAGAACGGAGCCACCTTGCACTTTGTAGTCTTGCGCCGTTTTTTCATCATTCCTGAAAAGATTTGAATACATGTATGTATTACTAAAGTTAGAAGTAAACATTTTGAGAATGCACTACATTTAATTGGAAGTTTAAGATCAGTATGGGATAATAAATACTCAAATACGTTATTTTTTTAATTGGACATATTATGTAGGCAGCTCATCTTGAGATGGCTTTTGTTTACTGATAGGGCTAGTGGTGAGCACAAAGGTTCATCGTAAAAAAAAAATGGGTAATATTTTAAATTGAACTAATAGTACTCAAACTATTTGATTTTATATATCATCAAGCTGTGTACAGGCTTGCAGTACCACCTCATGAAACTTATTCTTGAAGCAGTTTCTCTCAAAAAATATAGGAAAAATAAATAAATACAGTTTTTTAAACTTTAAAACAACATTCTTAATGCCTGAAGCCACAATGGACCCGATAGGGTCCGAGAACAATAAGAAATAGGTTAAGATCCCATGACACAAACATTTCGTTCATCGAGTTTATGCTGTAAACCCATTTTTTACGCATATTTATGATCCAGAGAATATAAATCCACTAGGTTGCCAATCAAAATATGGCCGCAAGTATTTTTAAAGAATTTTTATTTTTGGGACTAAATTTCGTTGACTTGTTTTTTCAATAAAATATTGTCCACTTCACGGCAATATATGTAAAGACTCTGACTCAGACTGATGATCACTGACTGGTGATGTTACGCGCTAGCTATTTTTCACAATATTTACAATATTAACCATCTTTAACAGCCAGAAACCCTTATTTGCAGCCAGATTTAATTTGGCAACTGCATACCATAATAATGAGAAAAAAAATAGCTTTAATTTGATATATAACCAATTCAATAAAAATTCCAAATTTCAATAATTCCAAATTTCAATAGAGAAGATGGATGGCGATTATCTACATCATGGGATCCCATACTTAGCAAGATTAAATCCCAGCCGCAGCAGTCTGCAAGACCTCAAGATACCATAAGTAATTATTGTGTTAATCCTGAACGCTACGCACGGCGTTTACGAAATCGATGGAGGTAGCTACATATAATTTTTCAAACTTCTGTCAGACAAATGTCACCTCAGTCTGCCCGGGACCACGGAAGCTGAAAAGCGACCGAAACGTCGGGTTGATTTTAAAAATCATTTTAGTTTAATATACGCGAGATAAATCCGTAAAAATAGTTTTATTTCAATAACCAATTAAAGTACGTTATGAACATAAAAATGTTTCCTTGATCATACCTGTTTACCCCTGGCTTCGAAGAGGTGCGGCCAAGTGCGCAACGGCTGCCGTGATTTTTCAGAGTCTTTACATATATTGCCGTGAAGTGGACGATAGTTTATTGAAAAAACAAGTCAATGAAATTTTGTCCCAAAAATAAAAAAAATAAAAATTATTTAAAAATACTTGCGGCCACCTTTTTATTGGCAACCTAGTGGATTTATATTCTCTGGATCATAAATATGCGTAAAAAAATAGGTTTGCAGCATAAACTCGATGAACGAAATGTTTGTGTTATGGGATCTTAACCTAAAATCAATTGTCATATTTTTCTGGTGGCCTGAGGGTTAGTTTCTTACATTCATGAAAATATCGCTATGTCAAAATCAAGAAATCACTCTGACAATGAGGAATACCTCCCAGTGTATAATACTTTTTAGCTTATATCTGAAAGGGATCTGCAGTATACTCCAGCAGTTTACAAACACTTATTTGCCATACAAATCATGTTTTTTATGTAATGAAGGTGGCAAACAAGTAATTAACATTGATGGTAAGTGAATACTGCAGCTTATAGATAACTACACAAAATAACAGAGGTCAAAATGCGATGCAATCCTGAGGGCTAAGCTGGTTTGACTCTATTATAATATTTAAATGAGTAGTAAGTAGAGAGAAATAATAACTAACATAGGGGCAAAATAGCTTCAATGGTTATGTATAGCCCTAAGGTAATAACACTAACCTTAGGGATAAGCATCTGACCAGAACACGAAAATTAACTGAGATTCTCAAAGTTTACGAGCTCGATAATTTATATACCCACATTTGTTTGCCGGAGAATATAAGTCGCTGTTGCTGTGGTGGAATGCCCTCTTTTTCTTCAACTCTTTCCTTGATTCTTTCAACTTTGTCTGTAGGCTCTATATCTATTTCAATCTCCTTGCCTGTAAGCGTCTGCAAAAAGAGGTTATGATTGATAAAGTAGTAGCTATAAATGAATGCTTATGTTTAAGTTTTTAGTCATACCTTTACTTTGATTAACATCTTTGTTGCAGTTTATTTCAATTTTTTTTTTCGTGAAACTTATTTCGTTTGCTTTGAGATATTGTAATTCGGCAATTTTACTACTCATCCGTTGAATTGGTGAATGACCACTTGAGTGACATTTAAATTGTCAAACAAATTGTCAATTTTTTTTTAATCGTTTTACGGTACGGATTGATGTTCTTAACAGACAATCTTCAGTAGTTTTTATATTCCTCATTTCTTATAAATACTAATTAATATCCATAAGGAAGATGACGACGATTAAATGCTTCCATGTGGAATATGATGATCAGTATCTCATCATATTTCACATGGAAGCATCCATCATATGCCATAATATGGATGTTCATTATAAAAAAAATACTGAAGATTGGCTGTTAGGGACTTGAATCTGTATCGTAAAACAATTTAAAAAAAAATGGTTGACAATGTTGACATTGACTGACAAATAGACGTAGGAAAATACGTTACTTTGGAATCGCTGTGACCGCTGTGACAGTTCCTAAAAAGTCACGGTGATTTATCACCGTGACTTTGTCGAGTCAATCACGCACGTCACAGTTAAGGCAAATCTAAATAACATGGTTCATGTCACAAACGTTACAAGCTGCTATTGACTAAAGTTCTGTACTTACATTACTTCAGTTAGGTATTTTAATATTCTAATCTATACAAATTAATAAAATTGGAGTGTCTGTTTGTAATATTAAAATAACCGCTTTTTACTAAACTCACATGTATATATACACGGTACATATACCAAAACATTTTTTTTTTACAATTTTTGTCTGTCTGTCTGTTTGTTCCCGCTAATCTCGGGAACGGCTGAACCGATTTTGACGGGACTTTCACTGGCAGATAGCTGATGTAATAAGGATTAACTTAGGCTACTTTTATACTAGCTCTCACGCGGTTGAAGTAGCGGGTACAGCTAGTGTAAAATAAAATTGAAAATTTAATTATTTAAAGATGAAAGCGTGTTTTCTGTTGTGAAAAAACAAGCATACATGACTTTAATGATGCATCATACAAAAAGTGTTGTTAAAAATGTTTTTATTTTTTCGTAAGAAAAATTTAAATATCACGTCACTTTATTTACAATTGAATTCACCGATGCTTGGATATCATACAGTGTTTTAAAAAAAATACAGTTTTTAAAAAAAAAGGTAAAGAAGAATTTGAAAATTTTTACAAAATACAAAAAGTAAGTAAAATTTTAATTGAATTTAAGAATAACAAGTTGTACCCGCGACTTCGTCCGCGTAGAATTTAACAAAATTATTGTTCAGTATCTACCCAGACGAAGTTGTGGGCGCAGCTAGTATAAAAGTAGCCAAAGTTACTCTAGCTATATGCCAGTGAAAGTCCCGTCAAAATCGGTTCAGCCTTTCCCGAGATTAGCGGGAACAAACAGACAGACAGACAAAAAATATTGTTTTAGTATATGTACCGTGTATACATACGTATGCATTTAGTAAAAAGCGGTTATTTTTATATTATAAACAGAGACTCCAATTTTATTTATTTATATTGATATTACTGAAACATGATTATATAAATAATTCTAAAGAATTATTGTATTAAATGCAACTAAATTATTACCTAAATGTTTGTAGAGTAATAATAATTATTCGAGAATCTTTATTCAATTAATTAAGTATTTATGTAGGTAATATCATTTTATTTTCATAATAATTTCCAAAATATACATTTCGTTTCTATGAATAGTTAACTCTATGAAAGGTATTCCGACTAACTGCATGCAACTCCTTCACACTCAATCACTCAAGCCAGCGCATTCGATTTAGTAGGCGTAAGTAACGTTCATTTCGTTCCTTGTGATGTGAGTGACTGAAGAACGACACATACTGGAACGTTGATGCAACAAATAACAATGGTCGTTCCTTGGAACGACGATATTTCGCGATAAGTCACAGTGATCGCTTACGACTTCAGATCACTTTGATTTTTTCACAGTGAAGTTACTTATCACGCACCTCTACTGACAAAAGACATCCTGTTTTGGTTTTGTATTTAATGTGCATTTTTCATCTGATATTTTTCATAATTCTTATCTATATATCTTCTATTTGTGATAATAGTAGGTACAAAAAATTCAAGATTGCGAAGATACGTTCAATCCACGACTTTTCACTAAACTTCGCTAAAGTCATAGGTTATAAATTTTATTGTAATACAAACATTAATTGGTTAGAGTCAAAGAGTAATTTTATAAAAGGGGTGGTTAAAGTACCTAATTATGTGGTTATAAAGTACCTAATTATATTGACTTTCTCAAACTTCTGTACAAAGATTGTGTTATACTCATTTAACATAGTTTTATAGGAAGCATAGTCCCCATCCCCAAAAACGCGTCAGTGGATAATTCTAATTATTAGCAGGAATTGGAAACCTATAATGGACAAAGTCAATAAGATATTCAAACAGATAGAAAGAATAATAGACGTTGGTAAGCATTTCTACTAATTTCACTGATTTGTATTTATATTAAGTTGTCATTCATCCGTAAAACATTTACTTCCAGATTCAGACTGTAAATTTATTTCAATTGTAAAAAAAATAAATAACAAACTTAAAAATCAATCAAACGAAAATACTGACACATATAAGGTGCTTAAGAACTTTCTACAGAGTATTTTCAAAGAAATTGATAATATAGCACAAGAAATTAAGCAAGATGATACTCTCCTTATAAGTGTTAAAAATCAGAAAATATTGAGAACATGTTTTGAACTAGTGACATCATTTGGCATTCTACAATGCTTGATACCTGGGCTGGGCATAAGCCTTTCAAAGAGATCTGTAACCTCAAACACTGTTCCATCGCTTCATTTATCAGATGAACAAAAGTATGAATTATTGGTTGACTGTACCAATTTCTTTGTTAGAAGTTATAATGTTCCTGTACTTAAGAATATCATAATGACTTCACATTTAAGTGATTATTTAGCTGCCCTAATTCAACTATCATTTGCGCCTTTGAAGAAACCTGGTGTGTATTCAAATTTCACTATGACTGAGGAGATGTATGTCAAATTAAACACAGACAGAAAGCAATACATTGAATTGTATGAATATCTTGTGAGCAACTGTTTTCAACCCATCCTTATGAAAGAACTACTTGTCTTGCAGAATGGAGCTGACCAAGCCCCACCTGCATTTGTGAAGAAAGTTATCGCAAAAGAAATGAGCAGAAGGCTCATGGCACCCGGTGGATTACTGAGCTTCATTAGATGCTTAATAGATAGCTATGATATGGATACAGGACTTGATTGGAGAAAAGTTGAGATGATATGTAAAATTGTTTCCGTCAGGCATGGAAATGTGAATGAAGAGATTTATTTGAGTAACATCTGTGCTCAATTGAAGCAAATACTGACCATTAATAATACACAATATTTGACAACTGCAGTGACTTGTTTGTTGAGTCTCTCAGAAAAATATCCTCAAAATGGATCTGTACATAATTTGGGGAAAGAAACATTTGGATGTCTAGATTATGACCACTTGAAATCTATAAGTGATTTTCCGGGTACAGTGATACTCACTCCTCAAGAAGTAGAGCACAGAGTTTTTCTCCTACATGCATGTGTGTGCACAATCAAAATGAAATGTCCTGTGTCTCTTTTGACGCCAAACTTATATGTCTCTTTCCTTCTCGCTTTAAAGTGTACCAAAAAAGATATCAAGATGAAACTGAATGAGTTCATCTTGAAATGTCTGGAACAATTGAATAATATTGCAATGTGTAAAATTGTCAAAATGTTTTTATTTGGAAGCAATAATCAAGAAATGTCTGATATTATAATAGAAAACTATGAAGCTGGGCTGATAGTAAAATATACCAATTCATCAGTAGACTATATGTATGATGATTCTCAGAGGTATATATTAGAATTATTTAATGATATCAAAGACACTAAACATATACACAATCTTTTTGAAACATGTGTACAAATATTTATTGATTTGAATGCACATAAACAGCAAAAAGATAGTTCAGAGACTTTACTTATATTGGAGGATGATATTGTGATAAGTAATAATGATATATATTATGCCAATATTCTAAATTTACTTTCTGAAATGTCTGCATCGCCAAAACTGATAAATGCACTAAAGTCAAATCCATCAACTGTGATTGATTTTGTTGGAACAATATTGCTTAGAAATCTAAAAAGCCCTAAGGAAGAAAGTTCCACTATTGCGTTAGTACTTTTGAATACTATATTATCAAATACAACAATAACTACTAATATGAGAAGTAAATTACAGGACTTAATACCTTTGTTAAAGAAGTATTCAGAAGAGGAATCTAACTTTGAAAACATTCTCTATAAAGAAGCGCTCTCATTAATATTATCAGAAAATCCTGTGAATCAAGAAACAGCATATTCCACAGCTTTAGCAGATGTTTTTGATAAATTGCTTCCCGTTCGAGCTCATGGAATCATGGAACTTACAAAACTTATAGATGCTGCCGATTCAGAGACTATTTCTAAAAGACATTACATATTTTGCTTGTTTCAGGTAAGTTAAAGTAAATTTTACCTTAATTGTTAGAGCGCATGGAGTTTTGAGAGTACCACATTGCCAGTAATTATTCAATAACTATTCTAACTATGAAAGAAACTGCAGATTGGTAATTTCATTTTTTCAGGAACAGCTGAAAGATCCTGATACTTATATTTATTTATCTGCAATAAATGGTATTGCTTCTTTGGGTACCCATTGCACAGAAGATGTTCTAGCTGTTCTGTGTACCGAGTTTCTGCAATTTCCCAATAGAAAAACTCTAGAAACCAAAACCTCTCTCGACAAGATGGCAGAGTTGAGAATGAAAATTGGTGATATTATTGTCAAAGTTACACGAAGACTTGGTAAGTCTGGGTGATTTAAAGCAAGGAGATAATTGTTTGATTGTCATTTGTTAGATGTATAATTTAATAAACTGTATGAGTAATTTGATTGTAGTGTGCAGATTACATTATATTATTTTACTAGCTTTTTCCTGCTACTTTCTGTCGGTGTGCAATTTGATTTTCAGGATGGAATATGGGAACAACCCACAAGTGTTCCTCCAACCATATTTGCGACCAATGATCCCCTCCATTTATTTTTATAAACCGCGCCCGGCTCCCTACATTTCGTACTTGCCTGGCCTGTCCCGCGCCCGTAGAAAAGAGCATATTACACTCACTGCGTATCACGGAGCCGCAATTACTTAGCACTGTTATTTTTCTCATCGGCCATCCCTGCCCACTGCCAATAATAATCGCTACGGCCGTGCTTAGTACCCAACCTCGGGTTCGATCCTAAGACCTCGGGAATAACAGTATTAGTCTACTAATACCACTAAGCCATTGATTCATTTTAATTTAATTGATTCATTATAAAGCATTCATTATAAATATTAAATTTTTGGTGCATATTGATTTTTGAGATCTTTAAAGTGTCTATACCAAACAAAAAATGTGCAAAAAATGTGTTTTGGAAAGTGGGAATTTTTTTTTTTAATGTTTTGGAAGTGGTAAACAAGCAAGTATTAGTCTACTGGTACCACTAAGCCATTGAGGCATTCATTAAAAATATTAAATTTTTGGTGCATATTGATTTTTGAGATCTTTATAGTGTCTATACCAAACAACAAATGTGCAAAAAATGTGTTTTGGAAAGTGGGTTTTTTTTTTTTTATTTGGTGTAAGTGGTCAACAATCATGCAGTTCACATTGATGTTAAGTGATGACTGCAGCCTATAGACACCCACACAAAGACCAAGGTCAAAATGCAGATGCGTTACCACTCCTGAGGCCTAAGGTGTTATGCCTGTGCCGGAAATTACAGGGCCGTAATATAAACGATAATTATTTGTATTCAGGTGAAATGGCGATAGTTCATAAAACAACATTACTTAACACGATGCTCTGTGGATGCAGAGACGACGATCCTTTGATCAGAACATCAGCGCTCTCCAACTTAGCTGAAATTGCTGTAGTACTGCACTATAAAATTGGTACAATAATTTATGAGGTGAGAATAAATTATAATTATAGTTAAAACTATGAATACTCTTGTATCACATCCAAAGGATATAGATAGGTTATTGAAATGGAATTTTTAAAATGTGTATGTTATGATAGTGACAAGCGAACAAACATACAGTTAATGATAGGAAGTAAATACCGCAGCCTATAGAAGTCTACAATGCGCGCAATTCCTAAATACCTTCGTGAAATTAGTTACCAAGTTTCTATGAAGAGGCGATTCTTGGTCGTAGTTTGTTGGATTTAGAAGCAATTCGCATTCGTCAGGCCAACATGGAAACTTGCTTTCATTCAAGCTAAGAGACTGGCGCTTTACGCAGACCACTTTACTCGATGGAATTTAAGTAAAACTAGAACTCCCTTAGCTGATGGATTATAATATTTATAATGCTTTGATTGTTTAACTTTATTTTCTGTGTCAGAAATGTATTCTTTTCTTTTTTAGGTACTTTTATGTATTTGGAGCATCATAGAGACCGATAAGGCGATCGAGTGTCGACGTGCAGCAGTCATGGTTATCTCAAGTTTACTCAAAGGTTTGGGCAGAGAAACATTGGTTGAGCTAAAAGAAAATATACTTCCAATATATAGAACTTTAAACAAGCTATATAAAGACAATAATGAAGATTCTGTGGTCAGACTACACGCGCAGATCGCACTTGAGGAACTAAATGAAATAGTCAATCAGTTTCTGTTTGCTAAGTTACCTATGGAAAAAGACTTTGTAATACAAACATCTTCAAAGGACATAGTGTATAAATAAAACAAATAAACTATATATAATACTTTAATATCACTCCATATGTTTTCTTATCCTAAAATTACGCACTATATATCTAAACGATTGTTATTGCTATCTTTGTATGGCAATTACAGCATTATATAGTACCAGGCAAGAAATATTGCATATCGATCTTTGGAAAGAGACTTCTGCTCTGTAGAGCAGAAATCTCGTTATCTCTTTCGCACCCTATGTGACGTTTGTCGACCATTTCGATCAATGCTTACGTAGGCAGTGTGCAGTAGAGATAACGCTCTACGAAACTGGCCGATTGTCTCTTTCAAAAGCTCGATGTAGGTACAATAGGTACTTCTTGCTGGGTACTATAGGTGAATATCAAAGCACTGGCCACATAATGAATGGACCTAATATTTATTATGTAGATATAGTATATTCAGTTCTTTTCAACTTATGACAAACATATACTTACCGATCGCCCTAATACTACAAGACGTGCAGTTTAAGTATTCTAAGTTTCTCTTGAGGCAAATGTAGCTTCACGCAGTTCACGCTTCTGAAGTATTGTCGCCATCGTTCGGTTTTTTCGTAAGATCTTCATCTTTTTCGGATAACGTTATGGAATAGACAGAACTTTGGTCAGAAAATCTATCCCTGTTTCGCCTACTGAAAATGCCGCTGCGAGAGAGAGACGATACTGTTGCTATGGAAATATCATCTCTGTCCCTTTGGGGCACCACTTTCCAAATCAGCAGGGCGATGCCTCCAAACGCAGCAACTACTAGGAACATAACCAATGTCACCTCGCCGAAAACACCTGAAAACATACGAAGTACAACAACATGAAAGGAGGTAGATATACAAAAAGTTACGTAATGGAATGTAATAGGTATATTCGTGCCAAATTACAGTTTTCTAGTGTTGAGCCTACGAGCTTAGCTGCGGAAAGTCGGACAGACGGACATAATAATAATGACAACCCATTACGTCTTACTGTTGGGCTCGAGACTCCCCTTTTTGGGGGAGACATGGAGCTTACTCCACCACGCTGCTCCAATGCGGGTTGGTGGAGATACTAGTTAGTGGTCAACACGCTGTCGGATGTTTTCAAACCGTCCATAAGGCAAGGTTTAATGACTGCTATCTATCTATAGCAACCGGGACCGACGGCTTAACGTTCCCTCCGAAGCACGGAAACACGCATTTTAATTTGCCACTAGCGGTCACCCATCACACACTCGACCGCGCCCGTATCGCTTAACCAAGTAGATCGCTTACTATCTACTCCAGCCGCGGGGCCATGCGCGCTTTGGACGGACATGGCGAAACTATATCTAAGAGTTCCTTGTAGGCTACGGAACTCTAAAAAAAATCAGACTTGTCTGACAACAAAGCTTTATTAAACAAATCACAAGTATAAGAAAAAAAATGCTTCGTAGCCAGACACCCTACAGTTTTTCTCCAAGTAGTTATAAAATAAACTAACTTTCTGAAGATTCTTCCTTCCGTGCCTCAAGTCTTGCGGGCTGAAGACCGTTGTCCTCGAGGTCCTGAGTCTCGTACGGTTCCACAGAACCTAGATTGGGCTTGGTCTCTAGTAGCACATCCCCAGGATTAGCTTTGGGCAAATTAATGCCAGCTCTCACCGTTAATGTCTCCGGTTTATAAGTGCAGAGGACTAAAAATCTGAAAATATATTCAAAAGTTAAAGTCACTTGTTGGTAGAGCGCAAGTAAGAGGTACCTACTGCTAGAACGCCTAGGACAAAGAGAAAGTAAATTAGTACGTATGCGTATTATTAATGTATTATAATTTATATTCTCTGCTCATTAGCAGATGTCCCAACAGCTCGACTGCCTGTTTGTTTAATGTCAAGTGACAAGCAAGCATACAGTTCACATTGACGGTAGGTAAGTGAATTCTATAGCCTAGAAACATCTAGAGCCACTCCTGAGATTTGATCTCTTATGCTTCTGCGCTGGAAATTACAGAGCTGTACCTATATATCCACCTGATCGGAACATGATAGTACTGAACACTATGGCAAGTAGTTTAGGTAGTGCGGCACCAGTCTACGCCCGCAAACTCCGTCACTGGAGCTCTACCACCAGTGAATGACATTTGTCCTCGCTTGCGTCTGTGATTTGACTTGATGACTGGTCACATAGTTGAGTTGGCGTTTATCAGGTGACTCGCCTCTCCTTCCACGCGAATTCGTGCAAACTTTGTATGTAGGTACTATTAGGGAAAATGTAGAGCTCTTTATGCCCTGGTAATAAAAGCTATATTTGACTGAAGACCAAAAAGTTCCCTGACTGTACCTAAGTAGGTGCCTATCAAACGCGGTCCTAGACAAAGAGATTGATAATGGGAGTGAGTCATTATCAATATTATGACCTTACTCCCTCCTCTTAGGGCTGTCCATAAAATAGATAAAGTCAACAAAGCATCAAAGTTATGTAGATCACGTCATATCGTAAAAATATATGTATATGAATCTGATTATGATTACTTACACAAGTCTCAGAAAGAAGTATCTCTTCTAGCCAACATGTTCTTATATCCATAAATAGAGACGCTCTATTGTAATATCGTTACGTTATACTTACCGTCTAGTGCTATGTGTTAGTATCGGCAGGTTTTCTTGCACTATGACGTAAGTTGCCACCGTAGTATCGTTGACTTCCGAACCGCATTCATCATGGTGGATCCGTAAGATATACGCGTCTTGTGCACTGTTGGGGTTGCCCTGTAAAGAGCATCGTTCGGGGCCCCCGTCCGCCGCCTCGACTGCGATGCGACCCCCGAAGTATGGTCCTGTAGAGACCTCCACTTCGCTGGCGTGAGGCAAACATTGTGTTGCGCGAGCTGAAACTAAAGATATACCTACGTTTAAGAACGTATATCTAACGCCTTTTATACGACGGTGAAATCGGCCCTTATACGTTGACATGATATGATTTATTGCCGTTTTGAAAATGAGACTACAGTAGCAGTCCTAGGACAACAGATGTAACCCATTCCCCCGCAAAATTAGACACATGTAGTGTGCAGGACGCTCGTGAATAGTGTACAGTGTTTGTGATTAAAAAACAATTTTGATAGTGATCGGCCATACATTATACGTTGTCAGCGCGTAGACACCATAGAACAATCGCGTTGTGTAGTCGTCGATAGCATAGTACGCAATAGTATACGTTGTCGGAACGTAGACGGTGCGTAAGTGACCAGTAGCGTTAGAGTATTGTGTAATATCTATTTTTAGATTTTGTCTTTTTTACGTTATATTTGTGATAATTTAGAATAATATTGATAGTTTTGTGTCACTTAAAGCTCGTTTGTGTTTTAGATAACTTAATTTTGTATAGTTTAATAGTTTTTTATTTAATTTCATAGTTCTTTGCATATGTTTGTTTTATTTGACTTTGTTTTATAGTTTTTAACATTTGTAATAGTTTTATGTTTGTTTTATAATTGTAACATGTGTAATTTGGCTGAAAATAAAGAATTTTGATGTTGTTAGTTTCCTTTCGGTAATGATCTGAGGTACATAGAGATTTTAATTGGCCAAATAGATCTGATAGCTGATTGGTTGTTCGAATCAACCAATCATCGATAGTAAAAGTTGTTTACTTAAAATTTAAATACCTTTTGTGATTGGTTACTTGAACCGATAACCAATCACCAGAGGTTTTCTTAAGTTCGGTGACCTTGAGATTAGAATAAAAGTAGGGCAGTTTTGTATGGCCGGTACGCTATTTCGATCGGGCGAGTCACCACCCGAATCCGCTAATCCGAGCGGCCGCCATTTACACTCCTTTTGATCGCGCCAAAAGGAGACGTCCAAGGCACGTCTTAAAAGATCCGGACGATGAGACCACGTTGGCCATCGCCGCTATGCAAAATCACCTACAGAATCACACTCCACAAACCGCCAATACAACGCGCCGACGCGTTTCGCGCCGCGCCCGCCCCTGATCCCGACCTTATCCCCGGCCCCGCGAGGCCGATGACATTCCGGTTATCACCAACCGAATGGAGTAGAGCGAAAGTTGCACCGCCCATAATCGCATATGTCTCATATGTCCCTCCGCAACGCCCTAAGCCGAGGCACGCACCCGCATGGGTCACACTTAGGCAGTTGCGCTAACTTTTTTGCTAGGCTGGAGCGCCTTCTGCGCTCGCCGATTGCCCGGTGAAGTAGACTAGTGCCGTCTCGAGACAGGCCGCGTACATAAAGCCAGACCAAAAAAAAAAAAAAAAAAAAATATGGCCGGTACAGTTCGTCGACAGCACTGGGAATACTCGGATCACTACCAAAGGAAGAAATCAGAAGAAGGAAATTAATAGTGAAAAAGTGTTTTATTGGAAGATCGGTAGAGCGTGTCACCCTGGTTCGCTTGCACTGCTATATCCGCCATACGGCGTGCGTCTTCAATCCAGTAAATAGTAAAGTGTGGTTCGCCACATGTAGAGATTTATACAAAAGTATCAAAATCACACTGAAAATCAGGCCCTCTCACGCCAACATCTCTATTTGCATTTGTTTAAGACCGCGCCTGGTTATTTTATTATATTACAGAAACCTAAAAATAAAAGATACGTAACTAAATTCACTTGCATCTTTTAGCAAGAACAATAATAATTTTAGAACCGATAGATTGATTTGAAATTATTCTGTTCTAATGCCGGTCGACGAGGTCGCGACTGTTTTGCCTTACGGCTGCTTACGGCACGGACTTCAAAGCAGTAGATACGAGTGCTCACGTTGTAGGTATACGCGGCCCCGGGATTAGAAGATAATACTATAATATTTCATACCGAGATGAAGATAGGTAGCATACGTACGCAAAAAATTACAGACTGTTTTGCATCGGTAATAAACGATATGGCTACTCCCCTCCGGTCCGCCGCGGCCGGTGGCCCGTGTTGCTCTATGGCGGTAGCCATGCGCAGTCCTGTGACGTAGGTATCATACGTACTCATAGAAGGCTGATTGGTCTGTGTACGTACTACTCTGTTCTTCTAGTCGGACTCGGTGCTTAGCCTTTACTACTCATCATCATCAAAAGTAGTTAAAAATTCACTTACATCCCTTAGTCGGTACAATAATAATTTTAGACCCAATAGAATGCGGATCTGCGAGGTCACGAGCATCTCGCCTTACGGGGCGAACCTCGAAGGAGTACGTGGTAGCCATGCGCAGCCCCGTGATGTAGGTAGCGTACGTGCGCCCGCGTCTACCCACGGGCCTAATCGTCGTCTCGGTGCTAAGCATTCGCGACTTATCTTCATCCAAATTATCCACCACCTGTAATTATAATAATATTTAAATATTATTGTCTACGTCATCTGCCAATAAGACAAGGTTTTTTATGTGATGGTGGTGGCAAACAAGCATGCAGTTCACATGGATGTTGAGTGACAACTGCAGCCTATAGATACCTACACAAAGACCGAGGAAGAAATGCAGATGCGCTGCCACCCCTGAGACCTTAGTTATTAAGTCTCTGTGATAGTTATTACGAGGCCATACATTACCTACTATCTAACCGGAACACGATAGTGCTGAACACTACCATTTAATTTTAGCGAAATTTTTGAACACAAAAAAACGAAATAATCAAAATAAACTAAGTAGGTATCTAACTACTTAAGTAGTTAATATTATGACTCATGTTGTTCTTTAAAATCTACAAAATATTGTCAAATATTTACCTACTTCCTATTTTGTAATGATTATAAATATATCCTTAGAGATATATTTTCTAGTGGTAAAGCTATCGTAGAGTCGAAGTATCCAAAACTCTGGGCAGTTTCTACCTACCGGTGCTTAGTATTAATTAGGTTGTCACTACTAGTACAAATTCATGAAATCATTTTCACCAGCTTATATGTACATACCTGTATGGCTCGAAACTTACGCAAAAAATGCACAAATCAAACTCCAGTATTGATATGATGTGCCGTAATGCCATTATCGTGATCCAGAATGCTTTAAATTGAATTATTATTGCTGATCTCTACCATTCTAAGGCCGCGATAATATGTATTGTGGTGTATCACGTTAGTAAAGTAACAAATGGCAGGCATTTTGCCTTTCGCAGGCGAAACTGTAGGTCGTCACGTCACGGTCACGCTTTGGCGCGCAAACCAGCGCCATTATCCCCCGTTTTGGAGTGCCAACGGGCGAAGTAGGACGTCCCTAGTTCCGAGATTATCTGCATTGAAACAACCGTGAGCTCTACGAGCATATCATTCGTGTTCAGTATTGTTTTGTTTGACCGAAATGCAAGTTTAGGCTGTTTTTACATGTATCTATGTACTAGCCCAACCGTTTAAAGAGAAAACAAATAAAGAAAAGAAAGAAAGAAAGAAAACATTTATTTGGACAGCACAGTGACATGACGATACAACAATAACAATTAAAAAAGAAAAAAAAAAGAGATTAAGTCTCACGGCTGGTCCAAATGGGAGCCCAGATCAGCTTCATGTCAAGTCGATCACATCAATCGACTTGACATGAAGCAAATAAACATCGAATCCAAGAGTCCGAGGGGTCCTTCGAAACTGGGGGTTAGTTTTTCTACATTGTAGATTACCTATTTTAGACATACTTTTCAATATTGAAATATAAAACATTAACTCTTAAAGAAGATTACCTTGGTTCTACATCTGTATTGTCCCCAAGCTTGCAACTCGCAGTAATGGACCTGAAAGGCCAACAGTTTCCTAGGATCTGCGTCATCCGTCATACCGTACTCCCATCGAAGACGTACATCCCGGAAGTCTGGCTCGCCGATTAGATGCAGCACTTCTGTAACAAAATAATTTTATGTTCCAGACGTCTGAAATACCTTCAATACTCGCGTTGTGGTCAGGGTTTTTTTCTACGGTAGGTACTTTTGATGTTTATGGTGACATTCTGAATTTGTTAAATTTAAATGTTAATTATGGTTTCAGAATCATTCTTATTCATCGGTATACAATTGTAAAGGCAGAAGCCTTAATCTCCAACTCAATTGTAGCAACAAGCAACCTATTTATACATTTGCAATAATAAATCTCTAGCTCGTTTGAAAAGAACTTGAACTGAAATTTAAACATAACAGCTCGCGTTTGAAAATGAACCTGACAAAATATCAATCGGAAAGTTCCCTAGGTACGAAAATTAAAATAAACTGGTGTTTCGTGGTTTCATACCTAACATTGGGTTCTTCTACTTTACAACTAATATCTGTGTCCTCTCTGACATTCCTCCGTGAGGTTGTCCATTCTAAAACATTTTCTATGTTGGGTACTACGCGTCAAGTGGTTTTCTAAGTAAATTTCTGTAATTGCTTTCCTTTGCTCCAGAGATGCGGTTGGATGCGTCAATGCAGCCGCGTGTACCATTAACCCAATGACTTGCTCACTGAGCCGTCCGGCTAATAGCCGAGCGTAATATAACCGATGTAATGGGATATCTATCTTATACTGAAAACCTTTCACAATACGATACGCAAAGTCATGGGAAAAAATAATTCAATCTCAAAACCGAATGATATGCTTTTGATCACTGTTGGGTTGACGTCATTTGTATTACCCAGTTGACGGGATAGAAGTCTTTGACAATAAAATGTACCTACTCAACCTGAGTAGGTACATTTTATCAGGTTAGAGAAAATATAAAAATACTATGTATGTAGGTAGAGCTGGTTGATAGAGACATTTTGAACATTATGGATAGTGACCAAACGCATGAAAGTTGGCGTGTTATGTTATGTATCTAAAAGTAGGTATATAAAAAAAATCAAAACATTGAACATTAAAATAAATTTTATCGAAGTCTATCTATACGTACAATGTCATACATACGCCCATTATTTACACAAAAGGTGCATAACACGTCTATCCTAGCACTCTACCAAACTGTAGCTATCCATTAATTGCCTATACTAACTATCCACTAATATTATTTATTTAAAACAAGGTAAGCAAGTAATTAAATATGAACATATTATGTAAATTACATTTCAGATATCTGAACTAGGTGAGAAAATTATTCTGTGGCTTATCTAAGAAAACGGGACGAGACAAGCCGCCAAGCTGGCCGCAGGGCCGACTGGCGCCGCTCCGCCAACTCTGTATTTAAACTATTTTAAAGCTATAATACCATCAGGATATAATGAGAAATGTATCTAGGACAATAAACAGCTCCATTAAACTCCAAGCCCATTATTTCGCAGTTATCTTACGTTATACTTTGAAATTAATACTATTTAGTGCGAATTCGTTCGACACTATTCAATCCAAATTATATTATTAAGGTGTGCGTTTTCATCAAAGGTTTTAGTAGTTTCTGATCAGGTAAATACATAACAAACATACCGTTATCATTCTAAGCTGAATTAATACTAAGTTAGGATATCTAGGGATTAAGGGAGGTTTTCAGAGAGTGTGCAGTTTCCCGGAAGGCAAATAGTAAAGTCCTTCAAGCCTTCAACCGTATCAGTAGGACAAATATAATAAAAGATTAATGAAGATCAGCCAATATTCAGTAGGTATAGGCTGGTACCTGTAATGGAGCCTAGATGAGGAGATGAACACTGACATTTGGCCAGATTAGGTAGGTTATGCGGTAGTGCCTCGAGCTTCTGTACTGGAACTCTACCAACAGTAAAATACTATGGTCGAAAATGGCTAATCTTGGCTAGAGATAGCTCACTATATTTTCTATTGGTATCTATAGAGAGTGGCCTAACCACACCGTGTTAGTCCGTAATAGATATCACAAGGTAAAATTATAAAAATACAAATACGAAACCGAAGTCCGGTACAATTAATCGCGATAACAAGCTAGAAAGCAAAACATAGACGCTCCATTTCATTTATATTCCGCAACATAACTCCTTAACTTTCACGTTTACTTTTTCATTACATACCTACAAAGTTTCTTATTTATTAACATCTAACTCCATGCTCGTAGGTATACAGCGAAGGGGTAGACCGAGGTAAATCCATGCATTCAAACAGACCTACATGCAGACTCCTACGATTCGCCGGTTACGTTTTGGCCTATTGACTATTGACATCTCCAGGCACATTACCTAACTCCGAGAAATTTAAGGATCTCAATAGCACGACAGATAAATAATAATACACCTTTTATCTCTGTTAGCCCGTGACCCGCGGATCGAACCCAGATTATCTGTGCCAGCGTAGCGGTAGCGGCCTGCTACCACTTGCGACTATGGTAGCGGACAGCATTAATAAAGACTACTCACAGCCCCACACTAGGCATAAACCTGTATCGTGTCTAAGTACCGTTGTGCACACACAACACATACACAAACACCCAGACCCGAAACAAATATCTGTAGGCCATACAAATATTTGTTCCGGTGCGGGTATCGAACCCGAACCAAACGGTCATCTCACACCGCTGGACTAACTGGGTCGTCTAAGTAGATAAATTTTATTTCATAAAATAATATATTATTATCTTTTACTTTTACCCTTGCAATCTCTCTTACTGTACATTTTCAAAAACTTAAGTACCTACCTACCTAGTTTTCAAAGGTACAAACACCTATACCACTCATACTCACGGCAGAGACTCGCGGGCTAATTTACCGTAGAGCAGAGAATATGTAATAATACTACCTAGAGCCAAGGCTGCGAGAGAGGGTGGCAAAGTCTCTGGGCCCAGGGCGCAGATTTTCTACTCGTAAATACGCTCAGCTAATACAAACTTATTATTATTTACTTCATAAGTATTCATAACCTTAATGAGTATTTAATGTTTCTACGAAAAACAAAATATACTTACATAATTCATAAAATAGTTTACTTGCCTACTTATTAAATAAATACACAATATAATAAAGTAATTTTATTTTATTGCGACGCCACCGATACCTGGCACTTACACAGAACCTTGGTGTTGGAGCGAAATCATTATTTGAATAATTCTCCGAAATGAAATTGCGGTCGTTATTTTTTTTTTGTTTTTTGTGTTTCAACGGATACGGATGTGACCTCCACTGCGGAACATATTGATTATATTCCTATTCTATTTTATTTGTATAGCGCGTTCCAAAATGTAGATAGGTACATATTTAATTTTAGATCATTCCGCATCATACACGTACACGACAATCATTATAAAAAGTAAGCACTTACACCCTTATTCATGTTTATGAATAAGGGGGTAAGTGCTTTATAGAATACTTTGTCAGTTGCATTGTCAAATGTGCAGGATAGAAAAAGACAAAGGAGAGATAAACAACACTTTAGCACACATACGTTTATGAATAAGGGGGTAATTGTATTTTTCACCGACGTCCATAGCGTTATTGCTCTAAGGCGACGTAAAAACCAAAACAATAGGTTTAATTTAGATTTAGGTAATTATACCTATGTTTGTAACGAGTAATTTAAAAACTTCTAGATTGATGTTAATTAAACATTATTTATTTATAGAATTTATAGAAAAATATATAGAATGCTATTTTTTATGTCATGCTATTTTTTTTATACTAGATACCTAAAGTTCACATTGATGGTAAGTCAATACCTACTGGTAGCCTATAAACATTTACTTAAAACGAAAGATTTAAATGTAAATGCGTTACCACTCCTGACGTCTAAGTTGCCTGACCGGAAATCGATAGCGCTGAACACTACCATTTCACGGCAAGTAGATAAGGCAATGCGGTTGTGCCTACACCCACGAGTTTCGTCATTGGACCTCTACCACCAGTATAAATAATCTCTGATTGACATCTATATCCCGTGGGATATAGGAAGAAGTAATCTATATATTTTTCACTGGTGGTGGCTCACTGGAACTCTCCAGTGTAGGAGCTAGAAGGCGTAGGCACCACCGCATTACCTAATCTATCTGCCGTCAAATGGTAATATTCAGCACTATCGTGTTCGGGTCAGATGGCAATATATGGTCCCGTAATAACAGTGACTGTCACAGAGACAACAAAGGACTCAGGAGTGGTTACGCATCTACATTTTGACCTCTGGTTGTGATATCTATTATGTTGCAGTCATCAGTTAACATCCATGAGAGCTGCATGCTAATTTGCTACCTTACATAAAAAACAACTTTTTCTTTTATCGATCGATATCAACATGAGTGAAAACATAGTTAACTGCTAATCTATTACATACAATGAGTTGAAATCTTTTGTTGATGATTAGGTGAACCTCGAATGTAGAGCAGAGTACCTACCCGCTCCGACTTTGTATAACAAAAAAGCAGGAAAGTTGAAATGGCTTTAACCGCTTAATAAGTGTTAGTAAAATTATGTTTGATTGTCACAAACAGAAAAATTACGTTCGAGTTCTATTTCCAAAAATACACTTGCGTGCAAAAAATTAAATTCTTGATTTGCGACACAATAAGATTAGTTAAACAAAAACTATTAATGTAATTTGAAAGAATGTTGTTAACAAATATATTTGCGAGCAGCCGCTGTGCATTCAGCTTCCTGAATAACATTAGGTATGCGTGCTATAAACAAATGAGCATACATAATACAGTTTTGTGACGGATGTGCCGACATGACCTGGCAACTGGACCGTAACCACTCGCGTTCATTCAACATAACCCATCAACTATCTAAGTATCTATCTTCGATGAATAAAATAGTGCATCTATAATAGATAGAAGATACTCGTGAGCGTCTAATTATATTATCTGTCTCTACCACAGAAATCTGTAAAATCAGACTCCAGCTATTCGCCTGTATTTCGGGTGCATCGACTTTGTATGATCAATGTCAAGAGTCTGTATTTGTATAGGGGCAGCTATTACAGCTTTATAAGGCCCAAGTGCGGCCCCGTCGGGAATACTGTTCTCATTTGTGGGCGGGAGCCCCCATATACCAACTTGGTCCACTCGACTCCCTACAAAGACGCGCCGTTCGTATTGTTAACGACCCAGGACTTACTGACAGGCTCGAATATCTGAGCCTGCGCAGAGACGTTGGGAGTCTATGCGTTTTATACCGTCTCTATAATGGCGAGTGCTCTGTCGAACTGTTCGACATGTTGCCACCGTCTCTTTTCCTACACCGCACTACCCGCCGAAGAGAGAAGTTCCACCCTCACCGACTGGACACTTGGCAATGTTCAACGGTGCGGTTCTCACGTTCGTTTTTGCCCAGAACGTGCAAATTGTGGAATGAACTTCCCTCTGAGGTGTTCCCTCGGGGCTACAATATGAAGTTCTTCAAAAATGGCGTCAAAAGAGTCCTTCAGGGCTGGCAGCGCGTTGGCGACTCCCCTGGTGTTGCAAATGTTCATAAGCGACGGTGACTACTTTCCATCAGGTGGCCCGTCTGCTTGTCTGTCAATCCTATGACATAAAAAAAAATAGAACTTAGTCCTTCTGGTCTTAACTGTATAGGTCTTTAAGTTGTTCATGACCTGTAGTAATCCCCTAAAATAAAAATGACTCCGTTTTGAAATAGAATAAAAAGTAACTTTGTTTTGTTACTAAAACATATCACGTTCCCACGGTAACGTCAATACTTTCAATTGGGAACCAATAACGATTGTCATCTTCATCCAATACCGAAGTATTTCTTGTCACGACCATTTGTTAGTACTAACTTACAACTTTATTCTTTGTTAAAGATTTAACAAACTACTTTGTGATGGAAGCTATCGGACGTTGTGGCGGATTTTCACATTTTCCGCATCATACATACCTAGTAATATAAAACACCCTTTCATGAAATAAAGTAAGAGCTCTAGTAAATAATCCTGTACCTATAGTGTTCTATAGCCTAGCTATCTTAAAAACCTTCGCAATTTGTTGGGATTGGAACACTTTATTCATACCTATCAAAAACACGAAAATAATCCGCAATCCCTAAAGGATCTGTGCTTCTTTTATTTCGTACTTAGTTTACACGAAACCTTGCACTTAACCTTACCAAGGTAAAAAAACACGATGAAAATTAAGTAAGTAACTCTGCATCAGTTTGTATGTTAATTGAAAAATATATTATGTATGTTAAAGTATTATAATTATTATAAGTAGGTATGATGCTAGTTTTTTATAAGTAAATAGATATAAACAATGTACCTATGCTTCACGCCAAGTCCCTTACGGGGTAGGTAGAGAGTGTGGAGCAGAAATCTCGATCCTGACACGCCTCCCGTGCTGCTTCTACATTCATAAACAAACATAATGAACCTATATTTATTAAATGTTATTATTAAGGCCTATGTTGTGTGCTATACGATAAAGCAGATGAACTCTACTATTTTGCTGTAGTTAGATTAGATTATTAGGTGGTGGCTAAGTCCTGAATCCTAAGCTAAATTACTGGAGCTATATAAGCAAAATTGAACCCATTTGAATAACACAACGCATGCACTTTAAAAACTAATTTAGATTGTTTGAATAATTGAGAGTGAGCATACACCGAGCGTGTGATTGTACGCAGTGAGTGGTGCGAAACGACAGTAAGTACCTAACCAAACAATAAAAGAGCTTCACGCGTAACGCTCTTCCTGTCGGTAGCAGTTTATGAGGCCATCTGATTCAGACAGTATGTCGTACAATATGATGCTATTTTGCCACCGATGTGTTACTAGTGACAACACTACATAGGACCTACCTATGTAGTGTTGTCACTATGTATATTAACATAAGGTATATAACAGTGGGTACCGTATGATTTTATAGAGTCATGAGGTGGCAAACCAGAGATTTAACGTTGTATGCCTCTGTGCCGGCTATTACGTTGCCGTACATTACTACCAGACCGGAACACGATAGCGCTGAACATTTAGCGGTAAGTGGATTAGGTAATGCTGTGATGCCTACGCTCTCAAACTCCATTACTGGTGCTCTACCGCCAGTAATAACTTCTTCAAAAAACATATTAGTTAAAAAATATGGGTACCTATGAATCTAACATAAAATATATTTTATTTTATGAAGCTAATAGGTATGTAAGTATATTAGTGCCAGATTACAGCTTTCCAGAATGTACTAATAGTCTTCGGTATAGCGGCAGACAGACGTACAGACGGATGGACTGGATATGGCGAAACTATATCTATGTTATACTCGTAGGTTCCTTGTAGGCTACGGAACCGTAACATTTTTTCTAAGGCATGCAGTGAAATATTCTAAGAAATTCCGTATTTGAAAAATACTGAATTTGAGACAATTTGAGATTGGGGCTAAGATTTCTGTGGTACTACCGCACCGAGCATCGATTTGGTTCTGTTGTCGCTGGCACCGAATCAATTCCATTGCGGCAACCAGCGGCACCCTGAGGGTAAGGGTACCTCTGGGTGTAGTGCTAGGGCATTAGCACTTCACCCGGTACAAATAGATTTGTCAATAAAACAAGCTCATGCGAGATGAAATAACCACTAAAATCATACTTGGAAATGTAGAAACGACGTGAATCGCATTTTTAGTTGACCATGCGTGTATAATCACAGTTTTTGCCGCATTCAATTAAAAATTGACCCACTGTCGAGGCCGCGAATCGACCAAAATGGGCTTGTTGAGTGAGTGTAGGTATTAATCCACCAAAACATAGCAAACCTGAAAATTTGTTAGAGACTTTTTTCTAACAAATTTTTTCAAAGATTTGGAACTTCCGAAATTTATTCAATTATTTATCGTAATTGCAGTAAATGGCAGTTTCTAATTGTTGCTTTGTCACACAATTTAATGACACACATTTTATTTAGAGCAGGTTATTGTTGTTGTTTACAGGTGAATGCTCATCTGGCTAGAGTTACAAGAATACCAATTAACTTTTTTTTCAAATCTTATTCAGCCTTGTGTTACCTACTCGTTTTATTAATATCAGATAGGTAATTTGAAGTCCGCTGTATCAAACAAATATTCTCTAAAATTAGTCAAATGAAGATATCATTTGACTAATTTTAGTTTGGAAATATTCGTAGACGAAGGAAGGTTCAATATTTCAGAAAATATATTACGAAGAAATGGTTAAGGAAAGTTTGAATAACAAAAATTTAATTTTCCCATAGGGATAAATTACGTCACGTTAAATATCGGTATAGTCCACCGTCGCCCTCTCTCCTTCGTTACGTTTTTCCCGCCTTTCCGTGTCTTCATCCTTCATCACACTTGACACACGTTCCCCATAAAAACAGTTCGTACTTACCTGTCAAATCTTTGACACAATAATGACATTATTCGGAAGTCGCAATTCGGTGGGTTACTCATACGTTCGTTTATTCCGTTATGTGCCGTCAACATCACAAAACTATAAATGGACTCATTAGGTATAATAATTTAAGATTGGTTTGCATTGACAGCATTCAGATAAACTAGTGGAGCATATCTACATAATTAATATCTTGTACCTATTAGCTAAATAAAACTAGCTAAAGGCTTGACCGATTTTTATTTTTTATTATTTTTTTTTGTGTATGTGAGGATAGGTTTTAAACTATTTTTATATCCCTAAGGTGATAGAAAGTTTCCTAGGACAACTACAGCTAGTTTGGCTATAGATTGTTCAGATTTAAGGTTTTTTCAAAAACGCATCTACCTATGTTGTTGATGGAACATTAAGGTGAATGCTAAACGATGAGGTAATGTTCGCTTCAAAACATCGATTAAATCTTACGCCTTTGGTACACTTTCGGAATTGAGGCATACAGCTAAATAAGAACAAATTAAACTTTTTCAGACTCATAAATACGAGTATGTTATCTTACATTCATTGTATGTAAGACTTTTCATGCCGCTTAGCAACAGTGATGCAACAGATCAGACCCAGACAAATCTGACCATGTTAACAGTATCGACATTGCAAGTGAAATTACTACTTGACCGCGAAACCCGTGGACAAATGACTTTAACGGATATCTCCATCGCCAATAAAATGAATAACCGTTTATGGTTACGCAATTTGTTGTATGCAGACATTGTACTGAGCTAGCTTACTGCATTAAATGCATTTAGTAGAAAAGTTAACCATTTGCATATATTACTAACTACGTAATAGTTACGTTACGAATAGATACACCATTTCAATTTCAAAATTAAGAAAAATTGTGAGGTCAAAATTGAATAATTGTATCAAATTATCACGTTTTTTTTTTCAATTTAAGTTTCTATTAGAAACTTTAGTTTCTATTACATACATGTTATCGAATACCTATAGTTAAAAGACTATGGTTAAACGAGGTAAACTCACAATGTCTTTTTTTATTAGATTAACCCACGTGTGTTTTAAATTTGGTATCTTCAGAATGAATAGGTATGTATAGCGTGGGTAAGGCTCATATAAAGACATTCATTTAAGGCCACAGAGCCATTACCCCGCTTCTGATAATATTTGATAGACTATTGTAGCTACGAGCTGCAATACAGACAAAGATAAAGATGAACAAGGAACTTATCACAGTTTTAACCTAAACGGTTCTCCGCCGAAGGTCCGGTCACCGACCCGTGCTCGATCAGGACCCTAGTCCCACCCGTTGACCCACTTCCAGTGCTTACCATGTTACACCACGCATTCTACAACCTACGTGGTAGATAAACTTTATAAGGCCCTTAATGACCCCTTTGATGATCGAGAAATAGATTTCAATTCTTTCTGATAACGCTTCAAGAAAAGGTATATGGTTTGTTATGGATTAAGACACGCAAAGATAACTATTAGGTACCTTCACAACATAGAAAAGCAAAAAAGCCTAGCCGGACCCTACCTACGTCTTAAATTTGCTTAGACTGCATTTCTTCGTACTGGGTTGTTACTTTATGTGTTTGCTATAGCGATTTATGATCTAGAACACGCATTAATAATTGACTTTGCCGCCGATCACGGACAGGTAGATATATTATTATTTATGATTAAACGTTTTAATCCAGCCGAAGACGAATGATCACAATTTTAGTATTTACTACTGTGGCCTGTACCTGAGGTTTTATTTCTTTTTTAGTTCAAATATAGACTTGGTTTCTTATATCAAGTCTACGAACTTGGAAGGACACCTTTACTAGTTTTATTTTTATTTTACTTATCAAACTATCTAACTACTTTTGTAATAAAAACTATGTAGGTACTTACTATGTATTACAGAACTAACTTAGGTATCATGTTTTTGAAATATCAATTTAGTTATCGAAAGCGATTAATTTGAAGATAATGAATAATATAAATATCGACTGATACATAACATAAAATATGAAATTGTCTTTTACAACACCTTAACTATAAATTAACAAGTTATTAAAACGACGTCTAGCCATACGTTAGTGAAAGCAAAGTTTCACACATGGCCCATTTAGATGAGTTCGTAACGAGAGCAAAAACCAAACTATTTTGGCGCGACATCTACATTTCACTCATTAGTCCATAGTGATCTGTAATGTCAAGCTATTAAGTAGGTAGTTAGACGGTATTCATGGTGTGTCACTGGTCGTTGCGGTGAAGTTATTAGGAGCGCCGTTTGGCTGCGCGGGCGCAGACGCGGTGTTGTCTTGCCAAGTTGTCGCTCACACGCAACCGTTAGTGCATGTATAATGCTGACCGCGAACTGTTCCACTGACGTAATGACATGCGCACTATGATTCCAAGCCTGTTCAAATTGTTGGACAAAAAATTGACCGGGCCACGTAACTATGTCATGAAGGTTGTTAATGTTTTTACCTTATTTCACCAAGCCAGTGATGATGGCAGGGCGGACAGTTAAGATGTCAGCCCATAGAGACGACCATTTCCTCAGCTTAGTTAGACGTGAGGACATGACGACTTCACCGCCCACAAGTGGAGAAGAATTCAATTCAGTCAACCCAACAATGGCGGTCAAACCAATAACGCGGGTTGGGTAGTAACATCTCTTATAAAACTACCGCCACTGTGATAACCAATACGCATGCCAAGCATGGTCATTATGGCATATTCTCCCCAAAATTATGCACATTCCTGTTGCGGCCATCATTGGAGACTTGAAGGCTTTTATCCAGCTGTGAACGTCTTTCAGTTGAAGTGATGATGATGAATTGAGTATCCTTGTAGCTAGCAAAGGTATTCAGTAGCGAGTCCTAGTCACAAGGCATCAGCTCAGCATCTGCAATGACTAGTGAAGGAACATGCTCCCATTTGTGAAGATCTTAAAATGTTATGCCTGAACAGATCATCAGAGAGCTGATCCCATTTGGAAAAGATATGGCCAAAGATAAGCCAATACACGGTAATAAATTAAATTGTCAATTAAAATACAATTTCATTTTCGGAAATAATTTTTATGTCAGCTCTACCTGGCTCTACAATTGTTACATACATTCGTTTATTACAAAGTTTTAAGTTGATATATCTACACTTTATTTGAAAAACAAAGTCTTGATCATTTATGTTTAGATGATAGATGTGTCATCTATTCTTATTTGCAAATCACGGGTGATCCATCATCGTGGTGTACAGATGCCATTGACGAGACATTTCTCTTCATTGTACTTATCGGCTCCGACATCGTTGATGTTAAGAATGTTAAAGTGGATACTAACGTATATTCAGGCCTATTCTCCGAAGAAATAGGCAAGAGGTAAACAGAAAGAATGAAGAAACTCACATACTTTTTCAAATAATATATGGCGACCTTCATCGATAATTTCAAGTCATAGAGCCCACACATATCTGGGCGACAGGCGTAGGTACACTTGTACCTACCTACTTGTACTTTAACAGAGGAGAAAGCCTGCATATGGCTTCTCCCCTCCCGTGTTGCTCTATGTCTGAAATAGTCTCAGGTAAATCCCTACATAATGTATTAATTTGCACCTTGATATTTTTACTAGCGACCCGTCCCAGTTCAGCCATGTAACAAGCAAAAATTTGTTTATTTACGACATCATATTTCTAATGTGAAACTTCACAAAGTATCAGTGTTTCTCCACTAAATTAAGCATGTAAACGTTACTCTATCTACTTAAAAAAACGCTTCAATATCCGTTGTGAGGTTTTAAAGATCTAAGCATAGTACATATGTAGTGATTTAATTAGCTAGAAGCTTAATCATTCTGTTACCCCAGATTCAATTCAAATACTCGAATCTGAGAATGACTGATATGTATCTACCAAACATATTATACTTATTGTTTTTTTAGATACCTGGTGTTTCATTTTTTAAATCAGAGATCTATCCTCTCAACATCTAAATTCATTCCATGAGCACTAACTAATTTCCATAGGCTTCCATTCAACTTAAAAAATAATTATTAGCAAATCGTGGATGTATAGACGTATTCAGACGTATGTATGTATGAATACATTTATTTATACACGTACGATACCAGCCTACCCGTCCTAGGAAATACAATCAAAGAGTTAATAATACGTCAATCTACGCCCTAAACTTACAAACATAATAGGTTAAGATCCCAAAACACAAACATTTCGTTCATCGAGTATATGCTGCAAACCCATTTTTTACGCATATTGATCCAGAGAATATAAATCCGCTAGGTTACCTATCAAAATGTGACCGCAAGTATTTTTAAATATTTTTTATTTTTGGGACAAAATTTCGTTCATTTGTTTTTACAATAAAATACTTCACGGCAATATATGTAAAGACTCTGAAAAATCACGGTAGCCGTTGCGCACTTGGCCGCACCTCTTCGCAGCCAGGTGTAAACAGGTATGATCAAGGAAACGTTTTTAAGTTCATAACGTACATTAATTATTTATATATCAAATTAAAGCTAATTTTTTTCTCATTATTATGGTATGCAGTTAGGGATTGCAATCCCACAGTTTCTTCAATCCCGCGGGATTGATATGCGGGATTGATGAATCCCGCGCGGATCCCGCGGGATCCCGCATTTTAGAAATATTGTTATAAAATCAATTGAAACCGCAGGTTTTTTAGGGTTCCGTTGTAAACAAGGAACCCTTATAGTTTCGGCATGTCATGTCTGTCTATCTGTCCGTCCGTCCGCGGTTTAGCGAAAAACTATTGGTAACAGAGATTTGAAAGGAGATGTTGCGAGCTCGGCCCTGGTTCGTACATGTCCTCAAAAAATGGGTAAATTATAGCAGAATCCGAAAAAAATACAATTAATTTAATCAAGACTATATTTTAGAGTTACCACCACATTTAATTCAAACGATTTTATCATTTTCAACCATGTTCAACACGGTGGCGATACAGCCAACGCTTGGTATCAATCGATTGCTATAGTATTTATAATTTTTTTTTCTCCAAGTACTAGATAATCAAAAAACAATTTAAAAAAGGAAAATGTCAAAATGACATCGTCCGCCATATTCGCCATGTTGGTTTTAAGTTGCAATTCTAACTGCAAATAATGTTTTGTAACTGCAAACAAAGCTAAATAAGTGAAAATATGCAGTAAAAAAGTTTTTAAATTGATTTTGCCTGTTTAATGATATTGTGTACAATACATGGCCGGAGTTCCATACACTTTTGCAACATCTCCTTGGCCTAAGTATACCTTGAACACGCCGACAAAAAGGTAGAATAAAAATATGAAAAAAAAAAGAATTATTTAGGATACCTCTCCTACATGTAACGCGCGGATATTTTTTTTAGTTTTCGTTTTCTGTAAAGTGTGGTTTCAAAAATGTTAGGGATGTGGTAATATCATTTTTCGATCATGTTAACAGTTCGTGACTAAAAGTGGCAATATTCGTAAGAGTCAAGTGTCTCCCTATTCTACCAACTAAACGGTTGTTGTTAGAAATTCAAATGTACAATAGCTACATATAATGAAATTAAAAGAAGAAAGAAAAAGAAGATCCCGCGGGATTGCGGGATCCCACTTTGCGGGATTGCAATCTCTATATGCAGTTGTCAAATTAAATCTGGTTGCAAATAAGGGTTGCTGGCTGTTAAAGATGGTTAATATTGTAAATAGAGTGAAAAATAGCTAGCGCGTAACATCACCAGTCAGACGAGGACAGCGATACGACGCTTGTAAATCCATTGCGCATGCGTGGGATGCTACTTTTCTCAACTATCAAATTACTTTAATCTCCACCACCTACTCCACCATCCTATTGTCATTCAGTTTACATAGACCCATAAAAAAACAGTGGATACCGCTGGCCTGAATAACTAAAAATATGTGCATTGTGTTGCAGTTAATTTGACCAAACCGATGTGTGATGTAAAGTGATGTAAAGATTTGTTCTACAGATAGGTTCATGTTCCCGGTGCGGTTACGATCTGTGACACAGATATCACTAGATTAACGTTTCCTGTCAGGTTTAAATACACGACGCGAGTAATGTCTGCACAACATAACGATGCCTTTGATATCCACAACCGTTAGTCCCAGCCGAACTGTATCCCTGCGTGATTATGATGTAATTGCAACATTGTAAGAAAAGCCAAGGGTGTACGTGCGTGCAACCATGGATTACGTGCATGGGAACCGCTAACTGTATGGTAGCGCTGTGGGAAAAGTGTTAAATGTCGTTTACGATAAAGCAGCGACAGGTCAGACTTCAAACTTTCAAACGAAGTTCAAACTTTTTATTGACTGGGCAACTTACACATTGCACTTATTTGTCTTGCGAAAGAACCTTCCGGCCACGTTTCAATCATGTCACATAATTTTAAAATGTTACCTTCCATGTCCTGTAGTAATAATTCTAGCAAATCCTTTCGCAAGTCTACCAGGTGATACATTATCTAAGCATCCTAGTCATCAAGTCACATAATTAAATTGCAGAACTTTTATTTTCCTTTTTGGGTGGGTTTACGCATACAGTAAGAAACTTATACCCTCCTTTAAATCTTGTGGAGCTTCATTAGCTGTATAAACCACAGTTTATTCCTCTTGTCCCTAGTGCGTCAACAGTAGATATTGCTCGTTAGGTAATATTTTCACTCGCTTTCTATTGCTAAATTAAATATGCAGATACTTTTAAAACACTGACAATAAAAAATGTAGAGCTGGAATACCTACAATGCTTATTTACACTAATTTCATCACACTACATAATGCTCAGCGAATGTGATCTACTGAAATAGGAGTGCACGTGACGGGGGAAATGTTAGTTTCATAATTTCATTAAACTGCATTAGTTCTTGCAGACTTCTACGTTAAAATGTCTTGCGTCATGAGTTTCCGTAAACTTTTACTGAATGAACTATAAAAAAACATTTTTTCACTTTCTTCTAAGGTAAATACAAACGAACTTAAGTGTAATAAATAGAGAAAAGTAACGTTCTCAGATAAATCGACCAAACACACATTTAACGGATAGCAAGTAAATTACACTACCATTTCTCAAACGCTATTAAGTTAAAAAACTTCGTGTGACCGCAGTTAACTCGCCAAATTGGAACAAGAGAGTAATAAACAAACATTATTCGAAAACTGGGGGCTGCTTGCTGTTACATTCGCTTTAGGCAGTATGTCCAGTGTCCCACTAATGCAGGAAATGTCAAAAAGGTCATGACTTGTCGACAAAACAGGACTTACGTAGAGTAAGGGTACGTTCTTAAATTATTATGGAATTTTATTCTCTGGTAAGTTACTAAAAGCCAATGTTATTAAATTAAATATTTGAGCCTGTCTTAAAATATTGGGAAAGCCATGTTTGGTAAGATTTAGTTGTTCCCGTAATCTATGGTTGCCTTTGATTCTTTAACTAGCTAAGTGTATTTTTTTAGTTTCTTTTCAAATTATCTCTGTAAGCATCGGTGCCTGTCTTCCTCATTTTTGCATCGATACTCCTATTCACACTTAGCCTCTATCTTACATCTGTACAAGAACGGGGTCACTAGTGTTACACTTCATAATTCGTGCAAAAATCTCGTCTTGACCGAGTCTAATTAATACAAAATGGAATATGTACTAACTTTAGTACTTAAATGATTTATCAAAGTTTATTGTTACATTAATACACTATAGAAAGTTTTATAAACATTATAGAGGTATAGCAGGGAAGCCCACTCTGAGCTTGAGATTACTCGCTCGCGATGGCTAAACCGGTGCTGCACCTCTCGATACTCCCGGCCCACCAGCAAGAGTGGCTAACGCCAGTGTTGCCCCTCGGCGACCATCGGATGATATAGATAATATGAGATGTTGAATATAGCCATCTAGTAGTCCCCTATATTTAACCGACTTCGAAACGGAGGAGGTTCTCAAGTCGTCTGTATTTTTTTATGTAAGATTTTATTGCATCTTCTAATATTATCTTTATTAGCGTGACTAATATGCATATTTCTGTCAAATTACAGCTTTCTAGTACTAAAACTCTGTGCGCTTAGCTGTAAATAGGCGAAAAGGCGGATGGACATGGCGAAACTATAAGGGTTCCTAGTAGACTACAAAACCCTATGAAGCGATTGCACTCTACCACCAAATTATCTCTGTCTACCGCAAAACAATTATCAGTACCTGCTTGCCAGATGAGATCGGCAACTACGAATACTTTGTAGTTACTAACAGATAATATTATCAACTAGACATTACATTGTATTGAATTGTAAAGCCATATTATCTACTGCTTTTATTGGTAGATGGGCATAACTCTTCGGCAAGTGTCAAACAAAGTTATTGCCGCTTATTCATGGATTTCAGAAATCGTAATAAATTATCGGTGTGTACCTATATTACCTATAGGCTGACCTACCATGACCAAATAGGTCGAGTTCTGTCTGATGGTGGGGTCAAAAGTCTTAGGAATCGGCGTGCATGTATGAAGAGAATGATGAAGGTAGACGAGGCACGAGAGGTTTGTCAGAACCGGGATGTCTGGCGCTCTACACTCTCTGCCTACCCCGTTAGGGACCTGGCGTGAAGATACATACATACATACATACCTATATTACCTTCGCTATTGTAAACCTTTTATTCTGGAAAATGTAGCGGATGTAATTAACAATACCTACCTAATTCAACTAAAATGATTATTTATAATCAATCCGACATTTGGGTCGCTATTCAGCTTCCGTGGACCGTGGCAGACGAGGCAAATTCAATTCAAAATTCAAATAATTAAAAATGTTCAAAAATTAGATTTTAAATTGTCATTTTAGTTTAATTCACCTACGCGAAATAAATCCGAAAACTAGTTTTAATTCAATAAGCGTAATAACCTAACATACCTTATAGTATATGTATAATAAGTAATATAATATGTGTAATTTTGTTCAATTCTACGCGGACGAAGTCGTGGGCACAGCTAGTCCGAAATAAAACTTTGACGGAAGAAGGAAAGCAACGTTGATTAAGTTACGATACTGTAATATATGGCTCTGTAATTCCCGTTACAGAAGCCTAACAACTTGGACCTCAGGGTTGGCAACTCATCTCGATTTTTACCTCTGTGTGTTTTTGTGTAGATCTCTATAGACTGCAGTATTCGTTTAGATACTATCCATGTCAACTGCAGGCTTATTTACCACCTTGATTACAAGAAAATAAACGTAACATTACTTATATTCCCGGATGGTGTAGGCAGAGGTTTTTTTTTTTTAATTTCTCCACAATGTTTTCTTATGTTATGGTAAATACATAATATGAAGCTTATTTTATTTTTAAAATTATACTGTATTATTTTTAAAACATTTATCTCAGGGTATTGTGGAGACAGGAGCGCTCAAACTAGGTAAACCATGTGCTATGAGTCTCCTGGTCTCCGCCTCAGGATTTTGTCCACTTAATTACTAGTACAATTTTAGTAATAGCTCATGAGAGCAATAAAGAGAACTAAGCACTATAAGGGAACGCTTTGCCTGTCCAAAAACGTAACTTCACGCCTGTAATCCCCGAAGGGGTAGGCAGAGGTAAATGCATACATTCAATCATACATGCAAACACCCACGACTCGCCGGTTACGTTTTAGGCCCATGTAACAGGTGGCGAACCTGTTGCCATCTCCGGGCACATTACCAAACTCCGGGGTACTGGGAAACTTCCAGAAAATTGAAAAATCCCAATAGAAGCAGAGATAAAGGATTTTAAACCGTTATCTCTGATAGTCCCCGACCCGGGAATCGAACCCAGGACCTCCAGCGTAATAGTAGTGGCCTGCTACCACTACGCTACTGAGGCAGTTCAGAGGCCTGTCCAAAAACAAACATTTGAATGCATTCAAACATACACGCAAACACCCACGATTCGCTTGTTACATTTTGTCCCAGTTGGTGACAAGCCTTAAAATATCTTTGAACATCGACTTGCCTGAAAAAACTTGTAAATCGTATTGTTATTTAAATAACAATAGTGAACAATTGTACCGCTAAAGTGTAACGTTCTAGAGTCCATGCATTCGATGCGCTTTTCTTTTCCGCGTAGGTCAAACGGCTGCGTCAATTTTGATGCACGTCGTGCCGAAATTCCGCGTATACGAAAGTATTACAAAAGTTTTATGCGTGTAAAACGAATTTTGTTTTAAAAGTCACTAGAGGTAATAGTAATAGTTTTTACTAGTGGTAGAGTTCCAGGGACGGAGCTCACTGGCGTAGACACCACCGCATAACCTAATCTACTTGCCACTAAATGGTAGTGTTTAGAATTACCGTGTTCTGGTCAGGTGGGAATGTACGGCCCTGTAATTTCCGGTACATAACATCAACAACAACGCATCTACGTTGAAATCACGGCGGTGAATGGGTCGTGAACATGGTTTCATATAGGTAAATGTTTATGGACTAGAACATTACTTACCATCAATGTGAACTGTATGCTTGTTTGCCACTTCATGCCATAAAAGAAGTTATTTACGCATAAGTATAAATATGTTTTATTCAACCTGAGTTCGAAGTTATAATTACATATATTACATATATGGACCGTGCACGAGTTCAGCGCCACCTAGCGTCCGCAACTTTGTGGGACCGTTGCTTGTCTGACCATAATGACATATTACCGCGAAATTTTGATAAAATATTATTTTAATCTCTTAATTTTTAATTATTAATTAATTACTCTGATACCTTAACTTGGGTGGAGAAAGGGTTGTGAAACAATTTTTGATCATTCAAATCAAATGAGTTGAGTAAAATTTATTCAAAAAGTCTGTTTTATTTCGAATATATTAGGTTGGGGAAAAAGTTTCTTCGCATTTTTTAAGATAATTCAAAACATTTTTTAATATAGTTTATTTAAATTTAACTAAAGTATGTATGTACCACTTTGTTCGATAACCTTTTGCCATCTTGTAGGTAGGGACATGATCCCATTGCTATAAAAATTTTGGGACTTCTCATCAAAATACCGCGACAAGTGGATTTGGCAGTCCTCTCGTGATGTTAACCTAACATTGCATAAAGAATTCTGAAGAGATTGAAACAGGTGGAAATCTGAAGGTGCAAGGTCAGGACTATACGGCGGATGCATTAACACCTCCCAGCCAAACTCTCTTAATTTTTGCTGAGTGGCTATAGATGTGTGAGGTCTAGCGTTATCGTGATGAAACACCACACCCCTTCTGTTGATCAATTCCGGCCGCTTTCTCTAAACTTCTTGCTTTAATCTCATCAGTTGTTCGCAGTAGAGTTCAGAATCGATAGTCCTGCCTGGTGGTAATAGCTCATAATGAATAATGCCCTTCCAATCCCACCACACACACAACATCACCTTATTGCGAGTTAACCCGGGTTTCGCCACAGTCTGCGAAGCCTGACCGGCCTTTGACCACGACCTTTTTGGCACGTTCTTGTCGTACGTGATCCACTTTTCATCACCAGTTATCAGCTTCTTCAAAAATGATTCGGTTTCATTACGTCGTAATAAAGAATCACAAATGAGTACACGGTTCATTAGGTTTCTTTCAGTGAGCTCGTGAGGTACCCAAATAACGAGCTTTTTTTTGTACCCAGCTTTTTTCAAATGCGCCAAAACTGTTTTGTGATCAATTCTCAGTTCTTCAGCTACGTCGTAACTACTGATATGTCGATCTTGCTCCACTTTTTCAAAAATGGCATCCATTTTATCCGTAATAGGGCGACCAGAGCGAGGTGCATCTTTGACATCAAAATTTCCGGATTGAAAACGCTTAAACCAAATTTGTGCTACTCTCACAGACACTGCACTAGGTCCATAAACATCGCAAATTTTTTTCGCGGCTTGCGTTGCATTTTTACCTTTTTTGTAGTAAAATTTTAAAATGTATCGAATTTCTTCATTAGATTCACTCATCTTGACAGTACGAAAAACAAATGAAAATCACACATTTGCCTAATTTGAATTTGGAATAATGTTCTTTAAAATTTTAACTTTCAATGATACCAAAACCAGCCATATACAAATACTACAGCCAAAGAGATTTTATTACATGTTCATACATACTATAATGCGAAAAGATTTTTTCCCCAACCTATTATGTCAGGGTTTGTTTAGTTCATTTTTAGTTGTAGTTTTACAGTAAACAAGATAATATAGCTATTTTGCAATAATTATAAACATATAGAATTGTTCTTGTATCGCTAGTAATAAATTAAATGTCGTTTTCAAATCGAAATGAGTATTATTTTAGGATCAGGGTTTGTGAGTATCATACACTATAAAATTTTAACCACAAACATCTTTAAAGGAAAATGTTGGTTTCTGCTGGACATTTCCTTGATATAGAGAAATTAAGAAGAAAACAAGGACAGAGATCAATAATTCAAGCTGGCATCATAAGATAAACATGTAGGTATTTTGATACCTTACAAAACTTCTTTAGGTATAAACAATTAATCTCAGTTTGAAGTCAGAATTGATTGATTGGGTTGTAATAGACGTAATATTCAAATAAAATGCAGCGTGAGTGTGAAATTTTAAATTAATTGCGTGTTTGTTTTATCCATTTCTTGAATTGTTCAATTTTCCAAGTAGCTATTGAGAATCAATCGCGTATAGTAAACTTGCGTTTACTACGGCGGGTGGCTCACTTCCCTTTGAATGGTCGAGGAGAGCAATGGTCATGCGCCATACTCGTGAACGGGTGTTGATGGTGACTGATCTATTCTGATCTGCCGGTGCTACATTTCATTAAGGTGGATAGTTGTTGATTTCTTCTTATACAAATGGGTACATATATTATGCTATGTACGTTAACATTACTAGATTTGAATTACTATCTGTATTAGACTTATGTTTTAAAATTAAAAGAGTTTCTATGGTAGAGGAGTTCTTCTCAATAGTGACTGTACTTGGAAGTCCGCTAAGTGAATAACATAGATTTTGATTTTGACGAATGATGAAGGTAGACGAGGCACGAGAGGTTTGTCAGAACCGGGATATCTGGCGCTCTACACTCTCTGCCTACCCCGTTAGGGACCTGGCGTGAAGATACATACGAATAAGTTTTACTTTCTTTTCTTATCTAGTTTTTAGAAGGAAGGAATAGAAATATTTTTATCTAATAGTAAGTTTATTTTATCCCTATTTTAATTAACTTAATGATCTGTTTTACTTTTACTTTATTTAACTAGTAATTATTCACTTTAAGTTATTATTGACTTCTAAGGACTACTCGAAAACGGTTGTAAAATTTTACTCGAAATAAACATATTTTCGTTCTTTCTTTCTCCTTTACTACCTTTACTCTTATTTATAACTATACTTTTTGCAGTTTACAACACAAACACTTCTGTTTACCATTTTGTCGGCGGATAAATGTGATTATGAAAATTACATATCCCACTCTAAACAGTTTACTTTGAGATGACAAGTCCCACATTATTGCTACTTTTCGCCACCATGGGCGCTGCGATCGATTACATTACCCCCACCTAGTACTTCGCACGGTCCCTATAGGTACCCTCCTACCTACATGACAAACGTTTAAATTGCCTGAATACTGTATTCGGGGAACCGAATTAAAGACCGAGAAAAACCGTACTAAAGTAAGTCCTACCTATACCTATTATTCACATTTGAGCATGGATTTTCTAGTACTTCTATACATAGGTATTTATTTGCTTTACCTAATGAATGCATTTGCCGTAGCTCACTGTCCTATTACTTTACCATAAATCGTTTTTTTTCTGCATTGTCTCAGGTAGAGTCGGTACTGAGTGCCTAGTGCGAGATTTCCGATCGCGATTTTCGGTCGCGATCGCGTAAGAGTAAACAAAATCTCGCACTAGGCACTCTGATAACGACTGTTATGTCATTATTAGGTCTCTACCTAACTCTACAAAAAAATACACGGTACTAGTAGATAGTGTTGTGTGAATTATTTTAACCCTAAAAAATCATGTCAAGAGTCGATCATAGATTTGTGCACAGATACCTACAAGTTAAAACAGCTCTTGAGAAATTAAAGAATATTTCGTGATAATTATAATATTTTTACCTCACTGGATTAAAAACAGTCTTTCCTATTCCTTATTATATACAGTGTGCCCCCTTCAATACAAGACTTCTTTCTTCTTTCCGGAGAGGTCAAAACATTATAAACATATTTGATGTAGGTACTTCAGGTTCTCAAAATCATATTTCAAATTTATTACAACTTGTGCCTTTTTAAAAATTATTTTTGTAGAAATTATAATAAATTGTAGGTACCAAATGCGACGACCTAGTATTTATCTAGGTATATTCGTCGACAAAAAAATATTGTCAATATTATAACATGTGTCTGCAGAAAATATTAATAAAATCGATCTCACCATCGTCTGCTTCAATTTCAGCAATCGGGGACACAAAAGTTATTTGCATAATTAGTCCAATAACGTAAATATTTGCGCGGCAAATCATAACGCCGGAATGATAAATACTATTATTTGGAAATAAATCACATTCGACGAGGTTTATATTCGAAGTGTTACGATTTTAAAAATGCACATTCTTTTTTATAAATTAATTATCTTCGCTTAGCCGGTGCGTTGCGCGTGTCTAAGAGAATGGGCCGGCAGAGCGTGCGCGTGCGCAGCTGTGTGCTTGCTGAACGACTAACAACACGCCGACAAAACAAGCCGGGCCAGTCAGTCTCAGCAAAGCTTTATTATAGATATTCAACGTTAAAAAGACTAAAAAGCAGCTCCTATAAAACCTTAAGAGGATTAGAAAGGACTATCTCAGTTAAGGCACATTTTATATCTATACATTTGTCCCTTTAAATGGATAGATAGGGCGTTTTTAACAATAGGTTGATATTCTGGTTTGTTGTTCCCCTACTAGGTAATTTGTTTTCAACAAAAATGTATAGGTAGGTAGTACCTAGGTACGAGAGATATAATAAACCTGGGGCCACGATAGAGCCTTTTTCAAGATAAGCTAAGCGAAGCACAAGGACACTGCCTTTTCTTGAAATGCTTCTTCGTTTTTTGAACCCACATAACTTGGATCGAATAAACTCGCCGGATATGATGTCAATAGTATATTTATTAAATATACAAAATAAATTAATACGTTTCAATTCTATATCTAAAAAAAACTATTTCGTCACTCACTCACTGATGATCATCAAAATTCTTAAGGTACTTGCCGAAGACATAGAAAGCTGAAATTTTGAACGTGACCTAGTATTAGTAGAATTACACAGACAACAACTAAAAAGTTATAAACAGTGGATGAAACCTAAACGAGGTTACGTTACTTTCCGAAGTCCTAGAAAGCTGAAATTTTCGACGTGAGCTTAGTAGGTACCTATTAATAGTACTTTTAGTACACAGATAACAACTAAAAAGTTATAAACACTGAATGATTTTTTTCACCTCAGGTTCGCTTAAAGGACTTATTACACGGCACGGTATTCAGGGTACGATAGCAAGGGTCAGGGAAGTGTAATAACTTTTAGGGAGTTAGGGCCCTAATTAGGGCGACCGGAGCGGCCCGTGTATTTGTACTGTGATTGAGTTAGGGCGCTGTCGACCGGATAGTGTAATAAGCGGCAACCCGGCGCGAGGTTACGCTTACTCTTTCTGCTGGACCCTGAATACCGTGTCGTGTAATAGCCTTTTTAATATGACGATAGATAAACGGCCAAGCGACACATTTTGACTAAGGTAGTTCATGAAGATAGCGTGTAGAGTTAGAAACTAGGCTCTACAAGAAATCTGATACCTTTTTCACAGTGCGACGTGCGATATAGTCTCGTCTTGACATTTTACATGAAAATATGTTTCGACTTTTTGATGAGAAACTGTTTAATTGAAATTAAATCTACCTAATGTAACTAATTTGGCCAAAGTGAAAGTTCTCTGATCTCCGTAAAAGCCGAAAAATCTCCGCAAAGTAATATCCTGAGTCTTAGCATATAAATAATGAAAAATGCTTTATACTCGTTATGCAATGCAGTGAAATGAAGTTGCATTTTAATATTATAAGTATAGCTAACATGAGGTAGATATACACAAGTATACAACATAAAATCTTTGTGCAGTCGACTAGATTCATGAGACTTTAGGTCTACAATTAGATACATACTGGATTCTGTATCTGTTACCATCTGTGTACCGCGACTAAGTAGGTACCTAGTTACATAAAATATTTTTTTATTGCTTAATTTGCGTATTTGCAAAATTGCACCACCTAACAGAAACAGTGCTGTTGGTTGGTTACACCGATTACCTTCGTCACTGGTGGATCCGGAATGACGGGAAAGGTTTCGTCCTAAACATTTTTAAGCCCTTCCTTAGACCTTTAGTCAGATGTTATTCCGACCTAGCCATGGGCATAATTTATCAAGGTATACACGTAGTAAAGATGGTCTTGGTTGGACAAAAGATTAATGATAGGTATAGGAAGAGAACTTGAACCAGTTAGCCTCCCCTCCTGTCTAAATTCACGCCAGCAAAACGTTAATTAGATTTTCGACTTCGAAGAGGAATCGAAAATGCGACCTCGGGATAATCAGTCCAGCCGCTTAACTACTAAGCTACCGTAGCCCATAAAAGAGAGAAGATATTATATCTACCTATTTTCAAACATAAATAATTCCCAGGTACACAAGTACACAAACAAATTCTCGATCTATTTGCGCATGCGTAACCACTTGCGCACCCTTGTCGACAATCGCGGTCTTACCACAGGGTGGGTCGCGCTGTTTACACTATTATACTCTGATTTTTCCATCAACTAACTTGTGAAAAGTGAATGATAATGTGAATTAATTAACAAAATATAAATATCTGTCACAATGGGCAACCAATTCAAGAATGTAGCAGTTATAGCCTGCTTAAAAACATTACTTTTCGTGTTCAATGTTGTGTTTTGGGTAAGTGCCACTTAAATTTTAAATAAATACCTACCTAGGTATCTCCGTGGTAGCGGATAGCGGGAAAGCGAGTAGATAGCCGGAGCTAAGGAACTCAGGAACCCGTAATATCATCTATGTCCAGTCCTACTACCACAATGCTATGACAGATCTCACCTAGAAATATAGTACATACTAAGCAACAGCTGGTTCCAGGTCTCAGATAAAAATTGTAGATTTATTAGTTGTTAATCATTATTTTATAAACGTAGGTATCTCAATATCACATAGATAATTTAATTAAATTAAATTAGCAAATTGTTAAATTGACATGGTCCTATGAAATAAAATTATTGATGACGTTGAAATATAAATAACTCGATTGGTACCTTTAGAAACAACTTCATAGAGGTTCGTTTCTTGACTAAAATTCATTATTATGCAAGTAAATATAAAATATAAAGTAAGTAGGTATGACATTTTAGTGCTGAAATATGCATTACATATGGTGTAATCTGAACAACTGGTTGGTCTACTTATTCGAATAAGTAGGTATTTGCTGAACGAGGCTCAACCAGCTGTTAGGTACATTTACATTTCGATTATACCTAATAATGTTAAGTAAACGAAGATACAATAAAATGGAAATCTAAAACGCAACTTCACTGAAATTCCCAAAGACAACAATATTTTTTTTTCAGTCCCATATAATAAAAGGTGGCGAGACCATTAATGCTCATCGGTCACATTACCGAACTCCGAGAGTGCCACTGAAAATCTTTAGGTATGACAGAAATATCATCACACACTTAGGTTACAGTACGTCTGAGGTTATAGGTTTGGTGAACAACCTCAGGTACGTTTGAGGTTATAGGTCTGGTGAACAACCTCAGACGTTGAAGTAATGGCCTACTTACCTATCCCCAAAGCAGGTCAAAAACGCAATTTAAAAAATAATTACCATTGCAATGTTTCACAGCTGACGGGTCTGCTCATCTTGGTCGTGGGGCTATGGGCCGAATTCGATCTGTACAAATACATGGAACTGTCTTCTGATTTCTCCGGGACGGCCCCACACGTGATGATCGGCATCGCCAGCCTGATTGTGATCATCAGCTCAGTCGCCTTCTCTTGCATCATCAAAGGACAACCGGTGCTTCTGTATATTGTAATCTATACTTATAATAAATCTGTAGAAGTGTAAATTCTGTACATAAAAATATTGAAAAAATAAATACCAGGGGATGTTATTAGATCGATACCGAACACAAATATGTGATTAGAAAATTTTTTGTCTGTCTGTCTGTCTGTCTGTTTGTTCAAGCATCACATAAAAACTACCGGTACCGGTAGTTTTTATGTTTTGTCTGTCTGTCTGTCTGTTTGGCGGGACTTATCTTGGGAACGACTTGACCGATTTTGACGGGACTTTCACCGGCAGATAGCTGATGTGATAAGGAGAAACTTAGGCTTTTATCTCCATACATCCATACATACATACATACCTACATACAAATAAGTAGAATTGAACTGTATCCGACTTTGACGGCACTACCACGGGTAGGTAGCTGATGTAACAAGGAGTAACTTAGGCTACTTTTATCTCCATACATCCATACATACAAACATACCTACATACAAATAAGTAGAATTGTAGTGTATCCAACTTTGACGGGACTTCCATGGGTAGGTAGCTGATGTAATAAGGAGTAACTTAGGCTACCTTCTATCTCCATACATGCATACCTACATACAAATAAGAAGAATTGGAGTGTCTCCGATTTTGACGGGACTTTCACTGGCAGATAGCTGATGTGATATGGAGTAACTTAGGCTACTTTTATCTCCCTACATCCATACATACATACATACCTACATACAAATAAGTAGAATTGTAGTGTATCCGACTTTGACGGGACTTCCATGGGTAGGTAGCTGATGTAACAAGGAGTAACTAAGGCTACCTTCTATCTCCATACATCCATACATACATACATACATACCTACATACAAATAAGAAGAATTGGAGTGTCTCCGATTTTGACGGGTCTTTCACTGGCAGATAGCTGATGTGATATGGAGTAACTTGAGCTACTTTTATCTCCATACATACATACATAACTACATACAAATACATAGAATTTGAGTGTCTCCGATTTTGACGGGACTTTCACTGGCAGATAGCTGATGTAATAAGGAGTAACTTACGCTACTTTTATACTAGCTGCACCCACGACTTCATCCGGGTAGATACTGAACAATCATATTTTTTCTCACGTAGACGTAGTCGCGGGCACAGCGAGTCAAGAATAAGTACTTATTCGTTATTTTATTTAGTGTACAGTTAGGTGTATTCCGTATACCTACCTATAGCTCCGTGTCCGTTTTTTATATTATGGTAGTGGCAAACAAGCATGCAGTTCACAATGATGTTACGTGATGACTGCATCCTATAGGAACCCACGCAAAGACCAAGGTCAAAATGCAGATGCGTTACCACTCCTGAGGCCTAAGGTGTTATGCCTCTATGCCGTAAATTACAGGGCCATACATTACCTGACCGGAACACGATAGTGCTGAACACTACCATTTAGCAGCAAGTATTTTTATTTTTATCATTTAGTAATATTAGGTAATGCGGTGGTGCCTACGTCCGCGAGCTCCGTTACTGGAGCACTACCACCGGTAAAACTAAAACTTAAAATTACTAGCACAAAGGCAAAAAAACTTAGTCACACCTTAGAGCTCAGACCTGGCAAGTGACAACACTCTGTAACTGGTTATAGAGCTCCAGTGCCAGAACTCGTGGGCGTAGGCACCGCATTACCTAATCTACTTGCCGCTAAATGGTATTATTCAGCGCTATTAGTTTCGGTCAGGTGGTAATGTACGGCCCTGTAATTTCCGACACAGAAGCACAACAACTTAGAGACAACAACAGACCTCAGGAGTGGCAACGCATCTATATAAAAATCTCTATTTTGTATGTAGACGTTTTTACACTACACTTCACATGGTAGGTATTCACTTACCATGTGAAATGTATGCTTCATATATTTTATCTAAATTGCGATGTTTGTGATGTTCGATGATACATAATATCTAAGTTAGTATCTGTAATGTACTAAAGCACACATTTTTATTAACAGTACGGCGGGTTCCTTGTGTGCATATTCATGATGGACGCGGGCGTGGGTGCGTCGGTGGCGTGCTACCGGGACACCTTTGCTCAAAGCCTGCACGTTGGCCTCACGCAGACCGTTACCAATTACGATCCTCATAAGACCAATTTCGATTCCGCTCAAGCGACGGTAAGGTTCACCATTACTTCCGTTGTTCGGAGTTGGTCGGCGGAATAGGTAAGTAGGTACATATTTATAAATCAGATGTGCATGGGTTTGAACGCAGCATTTTTTTTTCAATTTTGATATGATGCAATGCGTCACAATGGATAATGTAATTTTAAAGTTATTCCGAAGAAAGTAGGTATGTAAACAAAAAAATTAGGCAGGTCAGTCTTTGACTGCCTGTAACAATGTTAAATTGCTGCTCCCTGCTAATACCTAGCGAATCCACGATGATCCCAAACTTCATTGTAGCCAGTCACTAAGCTTGAAAGTCATTGCGCAAAAAAGTCTAGGTATGACAGAAAGTAGTAGTTACAAGTTCTTCCTATTCCGCTATAACATAAAAGATGTAGGTAAACCTTGCATTTAAAATAACGGAACTAAATTTGATAGAATATGGAACATTGAAATTTCTCTATCGAAAAAAGCAGGTATCTACTGGTATCTACTTTGCAATATACCTTTAGTGGAACTAACAAAGCTATCTTGAAGTTTTTATGATTGTATACAGAAACGGTAGTAATTACGTGTCAAGGTATCTACTTATAGAAAACTATATAGGTAGGTAACTACTATAATTGACAAGCTGTTGATATATAAGAATAAACGTAGGATACGTTACAGCGGATTAAGACTTAAAATTGGATGGGGTACGAGGGATACACCTCGGTACCTAATAGAACTATTATTAGTACGTAAAGTGTAAAAAGATGCAGTTAATAGCCTAATTATCCCACTTTGCGGTAACTAAGTGAGGTAATTGGGTACGTTACTTTGTAAATACTCTTAATCCACATTTATTTACATTCTTGGAACGTTATTGCTGATGGTTCTCCAGTATGATATAGGTAGGTTCCTACTTAGCTGTCTACTTGGATACCTACAACGTTTATCTTAAGAAAATAAAACCTATACGTAAGACGTAAGTATAGGTGCTTGTACAAGCAGCATGGATTGCATCCGTTTTGTGCCAATAATTACGGCTAAAGATAAAATCCATCCCGGTGTTACCTTAACAAGAAAGCGATATAGCTAAACACTACTATTTAGCTGCAAATGGATTGGGTAATGAGATTGGAGATGAGTGTGTAGGCCCTCAAGATGCGCCACTAGAACAGAGAATATGTAATAATACTACGTACTAGAGCTCTGCTACAGGCTACAGGCCATACGAAATCAAGTTATCAATTCGACGTGTGTTTTTAAAGTGCAAACTTTTTCGCCAAGCATCGTTGTGGTATATGAAAGACGATGAAACAAAAAATCAAAAGATTGAAGGCTTCAATGGTAAAGGACTTGATATAGAGTAGTAACAGGAAAGTGGAATGCAAATGACTACATTAGGGAGTTTAACTAAGACGCAGATGCGAAGGATCGTAAAGATCGGGGATGTGAGGATAAGTATCTAAAGCGATCATTTAGATATTTGGGAGTATTTGGGTTGAATAGCAGGCAGTACAAGAGAGAAAGAATATGAGTATTCCGGGGAAGATGAATTAGGAGCCACTTGAGCTTAATACGGAGATAGAGTATGACTGAATCGGATAAATAGCTACGTTTTGATGACGCTCAATAATTTCATTAAGTTGCTCTCTTGAGATAAATCGAGATAGCTTAATTAGCACTATTAAATAGGTATTTTTTAAATAAAATAGCCCTAAGTACGTTTATAGATTTTTTTCTTTTTCTTCACCGGGCAAGCAAAATTACTCTCAAACTTTTAAGCAACAGCGTAAGAGAGACTCCGTTGGTTTCGATCCTCGGCTTAGGGCATTACTGAGGGGAGTATGTCATGTGAGGAGTGATTAGGAGGGTGTAACTGTCGTTCTTGTTATCTTTTGGTGATAAGTGATAGAGAATGCTTAGATACAATCATATTTTAACTTTTTGTTTGACTGCCTCAGTAGTCCAGTGGTAGCAAGCATCTACTGCTACGCTGGGTTCCGAGATTGGATCCCCGGGTCAGGTAAACGAAGAAATGAGACATTCAACTGATATACATAAGTGTACCTATATATAAGGTTGGGGAAAAAGTCTTTTCGCATTATAGTATGTATGAACTTGTAATAAAATCTCTTTGGCTGTAGTATTTGTATCTGGCTGGTTTTGGTATCATTGAAAGTTAAAATTTTAAAGATAATTCCAAATTCAAATTAGGCAAATGTGTGATTTTCATTTGTTTTTCGTACTGTCAAGATGAGTGAATCTAATGAAGAAATTCTATACATTTTAAAATTTTACTACAAAAAAGGTAAAAATGCAACGCAAGCCGCGAAAAACATTTGCGATGTTTATGAACCTAGTGCAGTGTCTGTGAGAGTAGCACAAATTTGGTTTAAGCGTTTTCAATCCGGAAATTTTGATGTCAAAGATGCACCTCGCTCTGGTCGCCCTATTACGGATAAAATGGATGCCATTTTTGAAAAAGTGGAGCAAGATCGACTTAACAGTAGTTACGACGTAGCTGAAGAACTGAGAATTGATCACAAAACAGTTTTGGCGCATTTGAAAAAAGCTGGGTACAAAATGAACTGTATACTCATTTGTGATTCTTTATTACGACGTAATGAAACCGAATCATTTCAGAAATGATTCGGTTCAAGCTGATAACTGGTGATGAAAAGTGGATCACGTCCGACAAGAACGTGCGAAAAAGGTCGTGGTCAAAGGCCGGTCAGGCTTCACAGACTGTGGCGAAACCCGGGTTAACTCGCAATAAGGTGATGTTGTGTGTGTGGTGGGATTGGAAGGGCATTATTCATTCTGAGCTATTACCACCAGGCAGGACTATCGATTCTGAACTCTACTGCGAACAACTGATGAGATTAAAGCAAGAAGTTGAGAGAAAGCGGCCGGAATTGATCAACAGAAGGGGTGTGGTGTTTCATCGTGATAACGCTAGACCTCACACATCTATAGCCACTCAGCAAAAATTAAGAGAGTTTGGCTGGGAGGTGTTAATGCATCCGCCGTATAGTCCTGACCTTGCACCTTCAGATTTCCACCTGTTTCGGTCTCTGCAGAATTCTTTATGCAATGGTAGGTTAACATCACGAGAGGACTGCCAAATCCACTTGTCGCGGTATTTTGATGAGAAGTCCCAAAATTTTTATTAGCAATGGGATCATGCCCCTACCTACAAGATGGCAAAAGGTTATCGAACAAAATGGTACATACATACTTTAGTAAAATTTAAATAAACTATATTAAAAAATGTTTTGAATTATCTTAAAAAATGCGAAAAAACTTTTTCCCCAACCTATTATATTTATTCTTAGTGACATTGTTGATTCTCAGATTTTACAGTTATAAATCGTCATGTGTAGGTATCTATTGTTATTCACCTTAGTTTAAAATAGTTTTTGATTTCTGACATGTCTTACAAGATGCTTGAAATCCTAATTGATAAATAAACAGTTTGACTTTGAGGCAGTAAGTGCTATTTCTAATTTTCAGATATTTCCCCGTGCCACCTTCGGAGTTTCGTAGCCTAAGATATTAAAGGATCTCCTCTAATATCTTTGTTGGTAGCTATCTATAACATGGGAAAAACCGTAACTGACAAATCATGCTTAAATAGGGGCGGATTTCTCTATAGGCCGACTAGGCCCGGGCCTAGGACGGCAAAATTTAGGAGGCGGCAAAATTTGGTCGTTTTTTTTAAATAGTTGCGTAGTCACATGGACATTTTTGAGATTTTTTTCTCAAAAATGTGTCCAAATAATTAGTGAAAACCGCAAATCGAATTAGCCGTTTCTGATATTAGCGTGCACAAACACACAGACAAACAGACATTTTTCCGGGATAAAAAGTACCCAGTATTGTGCGCCAAAGGTTAAAATATAATCATACCAAGTTTAATTGTAATCGGACCGGTAGTTTTTATGTGATGCTTGAACAAACAGACAGACAGACAGACAGTCAAAAAATTTTCTAATCACATATTTGTGTTCGGTATCGATCTAATAACATCCCCTGGTATTTATTTTTTCAATATTTTTAATGTACAGAATTTACACTTCTACAGATTTATTATAAGTATAGATGTCAACAGTTGCAATGTTGCGGCGTTTCCAACTACACGGACTGGATAAGGCTGTCACCGATGCACGTGATCCCTACCTCCTGCTGCCTCGACCCCAACCAGTGCGTCACGGCCAACTACAAGGACGTCTTTCAAAGGGTATGTCACATTTGAAGGCTTAATAGTAAGTAGGTAACTGAGTTGTCATAAATATTTCGTTGGCACAATGCGATACGTTGTCGTTTTAACGTAAGCTGAATGCAGCAATGTAGGTATACTGAATAGTGCTAATCAACGACTGATGATGATGACGATGAATTTGAGTTGGAATTGCATCCATGTTCATATGGAATTCTTGAACAATAAAATATTATAAATATCTCCGTGCTTATAGATTGGTTACCAAAATATTTTTTCACTGGTGGTAGAGTAGTGTAGGAGCTAGAGGGCGTAGGCACCACAGCATTACTTAATCTGTCTGTCGCCAATTGATAGTGTTGAGCACTATCGTGTGCCCGTTAGATGGTAATGTATGGTAATAATAACTATCACAGAGAAAAAAGTACAACTAAGGTCCCGGGGGTGGCAACGCATCTGCATTTTGACTTCTGGTCTTTGTGTGGGTGTCTATAGTTAACATCAATGTGAACTGCATGCTTGTTTGACACCCTTAATTACTTAAAATATATAATTAATTACTTAATAAATATTTTTTTCAGAAAAACAAGTTCTTTTGAATATTGTTCATGTCTGACGCAAATTCTGTCTATAGCTCCCGCTTTGTATCTTTTCATGTGCCTATCTAAAAACGTCCACCAGCCGAAAGACGTCCACAGCTGGACAAAGCCATCCCCAAAGACGCCTGCACTACAACAGTGTTGCGCATCATAACTTAATTCATAAGGGGAAAATGTTCCATGATCGCCACGCTTTCGCGCTGGCGGATTGGCGATCGCAGTGGCGATATTAGAGTTTTATCGCAGGACGCTGCTGCCCATCCCACGTTGTTAAATTTACTGCCACCCATTGGAATAGCTTGATCGCCATTGCAATAGCGTCGCTATAGGGAGGCGGCGGGTGCAGCCCGAACCCTTACATCTCTTTAAATATCCAAAACTTAGCTGTTTAGCGCGACACAAAACTCACTTTCGCATTTATAATACCAGGGGGCGCCAGAGACAGCGAATTTGCTCAAATAGAGGGGCACAAGGATGGAGAATGGAGAAATAACATAAAAAATGGGGAGTATTTCCTTTTTTTTATGCTCATCTGCCCCCTGCCACCCATGTTAGCTACGCCACTGCGCCATTGTTGGGTATACTTGACAAAATCAAATAACAATCTCTAATAAAGGACACTTTAAATTGTAATTAAAGTATTTAACTAATTTATTATTCCGCCATAAATTTAAAACAAACTTTCTTTTGTTTCTAGGGTTGCTACGAAGTGATTGTGGAGTATCTGCAAAGTAATATGACCATATTAATCGGTATAGCAGTGGGCACTGCCCTTCTGCCAGTATTTGGTGCCATACTGTCATGCTCCCTTGCTCGCTGCATTGAAAAATCTAAATATGACATCATTAACTAAAATCTATATATTATCCAATACTCACAACTCAATTTTGAAATCTTTACTATTTGACTGAATAGAATTATTTTAGTAGTTAAATTGTTTATTCATATTATTTACACATTGAATGTTAAAAATAATTATTTAAAACTTTATATAGAGGTTTATATTATAGTTATTGTCATAAATGTCTGCTATTTTCCTTCTTTAAACTACTTTGAAATTCTATATTTAAAATGTATATCTTGAGCAATCATTGTCTGTTGTTTTATTTGAATACAAAAACATACTCATTAACAATTTTTATTCAATTTCATCACAATAATGCATGTTTTGTCATCCAGTCTTATGCATAACATTCAGTTCTGTACAAGTTCTTAACACTATTATTAAAAAAAAATACAATCAATCGCTGTCAGAACTATTTTTGTCTTCTTTTGTCTCAACAGGCACTTCTTGTTTGTAATGCCTGTACTCTGGCTTCAGTTCCCACATATTTTTATGAGGATTTTTTAAATTATAATTGCAAACCTCTTTTAAAATCTCTTTTAAATAAACTATGGGCTGTCTTGTAATCTGAAAAAAAAAAGTAACAAAATCAAATTGCATGTTTGGAGGCAGGAATTGTGTGTGATCAGTAGCAGACTAGGGGGAGGCGGCAGGGGCTGTCTGCCATGGGCCTCTGGTTCTGGGGACCGCCAAAGATTGACTAGTCTCTGGGAATCATGAATGATTTGTAGAGCTTACAGAGGGAAATGTATTATAATCTATCTAATCCATATCAATCATACAGAATGGCCCAATTTATGTGTTGACGGGTGTCCCAAATGTTAACTCACAACCCTTTTTGTTTGCTCATGCGTCAGTCTACTTTGCCTCGAAATACCAAATGCTGTCCCGGGCCCCTGATGACCAGTATCAGAGTCCCACTGTGTGATAGAATAAGGAGTTTTAAGATACCTTCTGCAAATCTTTAATATTGTAGTATTGATGTTTCTCGAATGCCGCAAACAATACATTAAGTACTGCATCCTTGTCATCTCGTGCTTTCTTGCCCTCAGCTTTCTTTCTCTCTTGGTATTCAATCTAAAACATCATCAAAGATTTTGAATAAGTATGCTGAAAGTAAGATTTGTCTACTATGTGTACATTTAAAGTGAATGAATCAATAAAGTACATGTTGCATTACACTGACATTCTTATTACTTTAAAATTAAAATGTGGAATAACTTTGCAAATATATTTGAAGATGCCTACATTATATAAGAGTGTCACATTTAAACCAGTAAGTTGCCACAGTATACATTAATGGTAAGTATAAAGGTAATGCAGCAAACTACATTTATATTGAAATCTATAGAATACATCTTCAAAGAACTGAAATTTAAGGATGTATCTGAGTTTTGACTCAGATTAATTGATTTTAAAGATCTTCTTCCATCAACTAGCACTTTTATATTTACAATTAAAACCCAATACTCACATTATGCTTGTGATCTGCAACAGGTTTAAAGTTCTGCACAATTCTGTCTAACTGTTGCACTTGTCTCTGTGGCATAGATGCTTTCCTTATAGATTCTGATTTGAGTTTATAGTATGTTGTGTCGGCATAGGGTCTGCATTCCAACTTCTGTACAATCCTTCCTTCCATATACAGCTTTTCAGATTCCGGCACAATAGCATCAGTGTTGGAGGCTAAAAAACAATTAAACACTGAACATTTGAATCAATTGCTAAAAATAACAGACCTTGGGAATGCAGTCATTTAATATATAAGTCAACAACAAAATAACTTACGGACGACGTGAGAAAATACTCCCAAAGATTGTCGTGTAACATTTGACACGTCAAGACGATGCTCCTTTGGTATACTTTGCTCTCCAGGATCCTTTAGACACAACACCGCTTCGGACAAAGATAATTGGACTTGAGGACGATGTCCAGGTGTACGAGATATCTTTAACTTGCCTACCTCAATGCTCCCATCAGCTTTTTCCCATTTATTTGCTATATATTTAGGAACTTTGACTAACCAAACTCCTCGTCCTGTGTTCGATAAATCTAATTCACGGTCAACATGGGGCGTATTAGTCGTAGGAGTACTCATTATGTAAACAGGTATAAACAGTGGCTATCTGTACTGTTTATTTTATCCTATTTTATGCAAGGAACACAAAACACAAATAATGATATGAATAACGAATCACAAAACTCGCAAATTCACAACATCAAACATCAAAACAATAATTACATGACATGTGTCAATGAATGTCAATGTCAATTATGTCAAAGTACAATCTATGGTCGGAGTTTTGGGGGAAACCTTGAAAGAGGCGTATGGTGCTCTTATTTTATTTCATTTTCTTGGTGTATTTTTATTATTCCATCTGGAACCATCCAATTGCTTCTATCATCATCTTCCACATACATGACATGTATTACCATAAGAAATGAAAATTGGTTGTAAAAAAACTTGAATCCATACCGTAAAATAAATTTAAAAAAATCGTCATCCCTCTCCTGTCATCTGAGACTCATCTGTCATGTCAAGTCCTGCCAGACCTGTCATATTGGGATTTTTTTGTGAAATGAATTGAATTGAAAGCCAACAAGCCAAGGCTTTATCGAGTTACTTTTATAATGCTCGTTGGATTTTAATTATTGTAAACTGTAGAATGGAAAGAGTGACCTACATTTCTCGGTTTTGTTTTATGAAATAGATTTTGTGTCCTTGTTGGTGATATTATGTAGACATGTTCGGATACAGTAAAGAAGCAGTAAGGGTGAAAGTCAAGGTTTGTATTTTGTAAAAATTGTATGAATGCAAAAAAAAACTACATTTATTAAACATAAACAGCAGTTCAAATTACATTTTATCTCTTAACCGGATGTGGGGATCCGTAATTGGGACGTACGTTTTGTACGTTTTGTGGTTGTCGTGTTTAAAAGATCGATAGCAATTGGAAATTCCAAACTCGCATTTGTACTAGTCTTATTAAATACGCTAGTCTGTATCATATTGTTTCCATGTTTTTATGTAAATAATTGAACAAAAATATTTGCAGAAGTGTGAAGGTAAGCTACAGCCTGAGTTGAGAAAGTTTTCAGTGGATCCTCAGATAACTTCATTAGAAGTACTGCAGAGCATTTTAGTGAAGGCTTTTGATATAAAATCTGATTTTACACTCTCATATAGAACTCTTGATGACTATGGACAAGAGGTATATTTACCTCTTCTCTCTGATTGGGACTTGGATGCTGCTTTTCTCAAGTGGGTAATATTGTAAATAAAAATTATGTTTAATTTAGTAATATATTATTATGTTATACTGTACAGAAAGTTTATATTGATATACTAAAATGTTTAAACTGAACTTTTTAATGAAAAGTTTATGTTGCCATTCTTTTTGCCAACAATTACATAGATTACATTATTGTTTTACCAGAATATTAAAGTATTGAACACTTCTGTTAAGTCACAAATAAACCAGGCACTGTGTTGGTGTCACCACAATTTATTTTTACATTGAAATTAACTTTTACTACAGGGCGCATAATATAGCACTGTCTCAAAAATCAGAGCCATGTGTTCAATTAAAAGTGGATATGAAACCATTTTCTGAAGCCTCGGAGGATTGGGAGCCTCCGAACATGCCTCAGGCGAATATAGTGAATCAGAGCTTTAAGGAGCAACCGGCTGTGCAAGCAGCTCAACAAACAGAGAAACAGGAACTGCAGACAGGGTTTCAAGGTCTCATTATGAATCAGGTAATGTTGAAAACTCATTCCTCTTTCTTTTAATTTATCATATTTACATTTATCATATATCATATTTATCAGTTTTATTCCTATTTAACACCATTAAACTATGATACATGTTGAAAACACATTTATTCAGAATTTGTATTCTGTGAAAAGATAAGCGGAGGTAAATACATGACATGTATTGAAGCATACACATAGCAGCCACAATTCACCAGTTACATTTTGTCCCATGTATTAGATGAATATATATTAACAAGGATACAGCTAGAGCGGGATAGATTTAATATGGTTGTATTTGAATAAGTGGTTGGTGATTATAAGAAGTTTAGCAACCAGTGGTCAGAAATACGTCATTGTTTTTTTTTATGTTATGGCATCTCTATTACACATATTGCCAGTGTCAAATAAAACAATATTTCGTATTCGTAATGAGCAGCATAAAAGTCAGAGTCAGTCAGTCAATTTATCAGTCAGTCAGAGTCACAGTAATTCGAGTAAAGCAATGGCAACTGTACCAGAAAATAAAAAAAAAAAATGTTTATTATCATTTACAATGAAGTTATGGAGGCAACCTAAAAGAACGTGTTTTTGCACTGTTATTCTATTTCACTATACATGGGCACTGTAATAAGCCTATATCAAACAAAATGCCACCAACTTTATTTAATATAACTCAAAATACAACAAGAAAATGAAATAAAATAAGAGCACAACACGCCTCTTTCAAGGTTCTACCAAAACTCTCCTATGTCATTGTTCAACTTATACACTGGAATCTCATAAACAAGGGTCATTCAATCATGTGTTATTATTGTTTTATTTATATTGTTACCCCAGTTTATGTGATTCAGTTTAAAGTTTGCAAGTATTTTAAAATGTTCTACATAATGATTCTTTAATTTTATATCAATATCAACCTGGTCAAAATATGACCTTATGTTTTGTATGTCTAATGTAAAATAGACAAAGATTTCCGTACTTAACATTTATACCTTCCTAATTATATAAAAATATTTAGTTGTTAAATTATACAATAAAGTATGCATAAATAAACAGGTCGAAAAAACATTCAATATGGTATCAAGAGCTCTCAATTTATATGAAGATCCAAATACAGCACCAAGACCACCATTGAGTGATATTGAATTCAGAGCTTTCTTGGATGCAGTCGGCCAAATAACCAATACTTCTAAATTACGAGAAGTAATTTATTGTGGCGGAATAGAACCTAGTTTAAGGTATTTAATTTGACTAGAATGATAATTTACTAATTATTTGCAAATAATGCTTTATTTTTTAATCATCATCATCAATATTTTTAGGAAAGTGGTGTGGAAACATATTTTAAATGTGTACCCTGATGGTATGACTGGCAAGGAAAGGATGGATTATATTAAAAAGAAGGCTAATGAATATTATGCGTTGAGGGCTTGTTGGAAAGACTGTATACAGAAGGGAAAAGTATGACTTTTTTCTCATTATGTAATAAATTACTATAGGTAATAATTTGTGTAATGCATTAATTGAGTTCTTAAACAAACTTTCAGGTAAATGCTGATTTAGCTTATGTAACAAGTATGGTCCGAAAAGATGTTCTCCGAACTGATCGGCATCACAATTTTTATGCTGGCAGCGATGACAACCAAAATATTGCATCACTCTTTAATATACTGACCACGTAAGTTTTTAAGACGGATTTATCTCGCGTATATTAAACTAAAATGATTATTTATTAAAGTCAATGAGTGTAGCTAGCGAAAACCTAAGAACATACTATGATATGTATTTGCCGAGAATAATGCCCTTTAATAAATTAATAATTATAGTAATTAATATTCAATTTTATTTTTAGTTGAAATTATATTTTATTCCAAATTATAAATTTAGGAAATTGAAGACATTTTCATGATTCAAGAAATGTAAAATCTGGTTACAATATTTACTTGAAAAAAAAATATTGTTTATATTATGCATTATTTGTTTGCAGGTATGCGCTGTACCATCCCACAGTAAGCTATTGTCAAGGGATGTCAGACTTGGCTTCCCCATTGTTGGTGACAATGGGTGATGAAGCTCATGCCTATATATGTCTCTGCGCCCTTATGACTAGATTATACCCTAATTTCCTACTGGATGGAGAAGCAATGACACTCAAATTTTCACACTTGACTGAATCCCTACAAGTTTATGATCTTGATTTTTACAATTATTTGAAATCTCAACAAGCTGATGATCTTTTGTTTTGCTATAGATGGCTACTTTTGGAAATGAAGCGAGAATTTGCTTTTGACGATGCTCTTAGAATGTTAGAAGTACTCTGGGCATCACTGCCACAAAAGGCTCCATCTGCAGAGTTATCCCTTAAAGAGAAAGAATTTGATCCTTCTGTTGAAACAGAAACAAATCCTCCACCCCTGAGCCCTATGATTAAAGCACCTCGAGAAAATGCTTATACCAAAGTGTGTGCAATTAGACGTCAAAGTTCTAGTTTTAGTCTAGCAAACGTTAAAACACCTAAACTTGCTACCTTAAAACAAACAAATCATAGTTTAGATGAAAATGTAACGCGCCAAATTTTAACAAATTCTTCTCTAAAACACGCAAAAGAATTCCAAAGTTTAGACGATGCAGTTTTGCAGATGCCGAAATCACCAATGGAGGAAAATGGACTGAAAAATAAAAATAATTCTCAATTAAAAGAAACAAAACTTATTACGAAAAGAAGTATGAAAAGTGTACCCGAAGATGGTAAAAGCTCAGAGGTTCAAGAAACAGACCGCACGGTGTGGTCAAGTACAGGAAACCTAGTAAATGGTACATCACAAGGAGAAAGCAAAGATACTCCATTAGGTAGTCAAATAAGACTGCTCAGGGATAAAATATCTGTGCACAACAATAGATTCTTTTCTTCCTTAGATAAACTTGATGACTCTTCCAACGTAGACAGTAGCAATAGGCCAAAAGTTAAAATGATAAAGAACCTTAATGAATTCCTAAGTTTCGCAGCTGGCAAAACTAATAATTTTAAAGTAGAAAAATTACAGAGAACTCATTCCGCTATAGAGCGCAGTCGTTCTAAGGATTGCCCAAAAATTACGCTAACCAAAACATCTTTAGATGAGACTGAGCTAATTGCACAAAGTAATGGTGATAAAATCACGAAATTCAAAAAATCTGTTACTGATATAAATGACGGCAGCAGCCCTGATGACTCGCAGGAATATTATCCCATGACAACATCTATGACAAGAGAACTGAGACTAGAATTAGAACATTTAGACCGTCAAGTATTTGGGCAGTCGTATGTTAACCGATGTAGTATGATATGTGATTCACCATCTGATTCTACAAGTACTGACGAAAAACCAACTAGGTACCATTCCGACACTAAACAAGAATATGTCCCATTAGACAATTTAGAAATACAGGCGGAAACAACTGAATCTATCGAAACAATGAAACGGTCACCTTTGCTGGAGACCATAAAATCGAATGCAAGGAGTGCGGAAGATATTTATTTATGGGAAAATCCCTTGCATCGCAATACACCCACCACTCGGACAACGGCCAGTTGCCCTCAAACCCCCGATGAACAGGCAGAACTTGATTTTGATGGAGACACTGGTGAAATATTTGAAGAACACTCTGGGAAAAAATCAATAACACCAATTCGATTGTTGAGGAAAAATCATTCACTAGAACCTCAAGATCTGTGTAATGATACCAAACATTCCAATGCACATTCCATCGAATCAGATTCCTCAGAAAAAGATCTCGTCGAATCAATTAATGTAGGAACTGTAAAAAGTAATCCACTAGATAGTACGAATAATATCAAATCACATAAATTCTTCAGCAACATGTCGCAGGAATTAGAAAATGCGAAGAAAAATTGCGAGTCACTTCTTAACGTTAAACAACCTAATTTACATAGTGTCGCATCGACGATAAATAATTTCCAGAAAAAATACGAAGTTTTCAAACCACCCCTGCAAAAAACTGTTGGTCCTACGTCAGTTAGTGGCGAGAGTGGCGCTAAAATCAGTATTAGTAGTCTTCCTTCACCGACAGTATTTGGAGGGGGCAATCCATTCTTGATGTATTTATGTTTGACGGTTTTATTACAACACAGAGATTATATTATGAGGAATCGTATGGATTATAATGAATTAGCAATGCATTTTGATAAGATGGTAAGGAAACATAACGTAAACAGGGTACTGAATCAGGCACGACAAATGTACGCCATGTATTTGAAACAACAAGCACATAAGACTGGAGATATAACTACTTGACTAACGTAAATGATCTCGAATTTTATATATTTAATTTGCTCATGAGATGATATACAATTGATCCCTTACTTGAATAATTATTTTAAATAGCTATGTAATAAACTCTTGATCTCCAGTTTTAAGAATGAGTATCTGAGATAACTGCCATTTTAATTTACGTAAACAAAAGCTGTATTTCTTCACTAGGGTACTTTCAACAAGAAAGTTTCAAGTCAAATACACATTTTTCTTTAAAAATATAACTGAGTCTTCACTTTTTGGCAGCGCTATTTGGGTAATATCGACTTAAGCATTTAGGATTTTCTCTGATTGTTCATACGTAAGGCAGCTATATACATATACACAGTATAAACCTGTGAACTAGGATAGCTACATCCCATTATTTTTTCCCATAAATCCAAATGCCTTGGCGACGCAGCTTCATCCCCAATAGTTTTTCTAGTTACTCTCTTTAAAGTTAGCTTGTTACGAACAAAGTAATATCGCGATTATGTAGCTTCTATATTATTATCTCTCGACTTTATTCTCATGTTCAGTAACACAAAGAATACTAGTGGGTAATCATATTCTGGATATGGATTAAAAGTGGTGACCGCTTGGGTTTTAAAAATACGTAACCAAAACTGATAAAAAGTTAACGACGATCAAGTGTTGTAAGTTAGTGTCTACTTATTGTTAGATATTTAAATCAACTTCAACTCAAATATCCATGTAAGAATGTATATATAGAAATATTTAATAAAGTACTTATAGAAAAGTCTTACCTATTTTTTGGACTACCACTAGGTCTATGAGCATTTAAATACTTATGATTTCATTGATCTTTATCTTATTCACAATATAGGTAATTAAAATTATATATCGTACATGTAGCACTTATATTCTTGATATTATATTAAATTATGGACTACTATTGTTGTAAACAGGATTAACAATTTCAAACTGCTTAAACAACGCTTATTCCAAAGATTTTGTTTGTGATATTATTATATGTTGGTAAGTTTTACTTACAAAATTAATTATGTTGTCAATATTTTTTCGTGAATAGGTTTTGATATGGAATAAAGAGACGCCCATTTGTTGTAAATGGTTAAGCACTCGTACAAGTAATTATCAATGTAAACCGACGTTCTTTATTGTATACATAACAGAGATTTACTAAAGGCGCAGTATATGCCTAATATTCAAATTGGTAGTAGGCAAATACTGCGCCTAAAATTTTGTGATATGTCAATAAATATCTAAACAGAGATTTTCGAAATAATAATTTTAACTATCTCTCGGATTTCAGTTTTTTAATATCTCTCGGATTTCAGGTTCTTAACACGTTAGCTGCCATGCATAAAAAATACTTTTTCCGTTCGAGCCTTGGGGGACAATGTTGAGCGACATTGAAGCTTTCCATTCAAGCCGCGTCTGACAATGCTGACCGCGCGTCAGGTCTGTGTTCAAAACGCTCTATTGCGCCAACATACAACAGTATCGACATAATTCACTTACACGGTGACCCTCGCGGCCCTCTAGTTCAACTTACATAGCTTGGTTTTTCTAAATAGGGGTTTTGACTTAGAAAAAATCGCACTTTTAAAAATTTTAATCACTGATTGAGTCTTTTGGGTTTATATTAGAGTAAACAAGATAAATACAACTGTATTAAAATAATAAAAAAGACCCGTATCAGTAGAACTTCTTAAATAAATTTAAATTAACTTATAAAAAAAAAATCAAACGTTACAGTTAATGGATTTTAGTAAAACATTCAACACATAGATAGGGTTCATCAGGACAATTAGCACAAAAAGTATTAAGTTTTTTAGTCCTCTTTTTAGCTATTAAACGGCCTCGGGAAGTCACCATATCCATATAGCATTTTTTTATGTTTTGGAAGTGGTAAACAAGCATGCAGTTCACATTGGTGTTAAGTGATGACTGCAGCCTATGGACACCCACATAAAGACCAAGGTCAAAATGCAGATGCGTTACCACTCTTGAGGCCTAAGATGTTATGCCTCTGTGCCGGAAGTTACAGGGCCGCGGGGGTGTAATTTCGGGGTCGCGAGGGTGAGCGGCAACATGACCGCGCGGCCCTACCAAACGAATATTTCGATTTTTTGTTGCGGAGGTCAATGTTGTGCGATGAATAATAAATATTTAAAAAAGGTCTATTTCAGTGTATGTTTAATAAAACATGTTATTTAAAAACATAGGGTTTCTAAATATTAAATAAAAACAATATACAAAAATTAAGAAGTTGAGGGTTTTTACGTACTCAAGCATCGCACAACATTGACCGCGTTGGCAGTTAACGTGTTAATAGTTACGTTTGCAAAAGGATGTATATTATTATTTGTTTTTAGCCTTTTTGAAAATATGTTGTCTGTCTCAAAGTTGTAAAAAATAAGTAAATGTAGTTTTTATAAATATGTTGTAGAAAATGTATTTTAAAATAATGAAAATTGAAATCCGAATAATTGAAATGTTCCTGTTTGGTAATTTGGTACCAATAGATATGAAAAAGCATTTATTTTCATGTCTTTCTATTGAATTGTAATTATGTATTTCTATTGAAAGCCTGATGGACTACCTTTTTGTGTGATTATACTCACAAGCATATTTTAAGTGGATTTTTAATTTATGTTTTAGAATACGAGGCATATTTCAAGAAAACATTACTTAAATAATGCTTACAGGCCTATTTATCTTATATCTACGCTATGCTTTGTTTCAATTGAATATTGTACCTACCTTTATGGAATGCCACTTACATACATTGCTGTACATAAATAAAACAAACTTATTCTGAACAGTTTAGTTCATTTGAATGTCAATGTCCTTGGCGTTAAAAACCTACTCAAAGTAAGAAGTAGTAGGAACAGTACTAAACTATTTTAAGATTTATAGTCAAGTTTTATGTGCCACAGACACGATGTTTTGGATATGAATTTATATATGTAAGTACGAATTACCGAAATGTTTGTAAGCGCATGATTGCCAAACCACTGCACCAGTAAGATTTTTCCAATTATAAATCTTTTTTGCAGTCTTCGTTATTGTCAGAGGTTTGTATGAAAAACAGATATTTGAGGCTGAATGTGGGAATTGGTGTGACTGGAACATTCTGCAGCCCTCGCAAATCGCCATTTATTGGTTGTATAACTAACTGTGATGCGTTAGGTATCTCAGATTTTGTCCTCGATTCACGGCGGATCTTTTTTCACTGGTTGCCTAAAATGTCAGTTGCGAAAGCAATTCAAAGTTCTCTTGTGACCTCCGTAAATCGCTAAGGGAAGTGGATCGATAAAATGCCCATTTTGTTTTATTTTCTACTGAAGGTGGCAAACAAGCATGCAGCTGACAATGATCTTAAGTAATGACTGCAGCCTACAGACATCACACAAAGACCAGAGGTCAAAATGCAAATGCGTTGACACTCCTCAGACCTTAGTTGTTAATTATATCTGTGTGTTATAGTTATTACGGGGCCATATATCCTTAATATACATGTCCCCGATGCCCTAAAATATTGATCTATTAACGTACATTTAACAATGTATTTATCGCTGGATGAGGGCGGCCCAGAACAGTTCGTTGTGGCATTCTTTGGGGGAGGCCTTTGTTTAGCAGTGGACGTCTTTTGGCTGAATTGATGACTTATTGGTGAAATGTGATGTTCTTAAAAGTATTATTACGGCTGTTGCTTCGATACCACTTAATAGCGCAATTTGGCATTGTTTGCCAATTTTGTTAGTTACCGCTCCCGCTCGCATACATGTTACGTACGGGGCGAGGTCCTAGTGTACGATTGCGCGTTTTCAACAGTTTACACTCGCTAATATGGGCGGGTGGGCGATGTGACAGAAAACTATACCCTCTCTTTGCATATCGACGACCCGATATGCAGTATCAGTAATAGTATTAGTCTAGCGGTGTGAGACGACCGTTTGATTTGAAGGGTCGCGGGTTCGATCCCATGTGGATATACCCAGTGTGGGGCAGTGGGTGTAAAAAAATCTAGAGGTTAGGTGCTCTGTGGGTGATTATAACTATTCATGTCAGGACCGGGATATTCTGGCGCTCTACACTCTCTGCCTACCCCGTCAGGGACCTGGCGTGAATACATACATACATAGAAATGAAATATACAAATCTAAACTCTACAATTTATTAACGTAAAATAGCCGATTTCAAACTAAGTATGGGAAACTTAAACAGCTAATCTATACATTAATATCACATTCGTAGTCAACGCTTTCGATTTGAAGGCCCAAAACAAACACAAAAATTTATACAGCGCAATATAAGCTGGATAATTAGGCTATTTCATGACTGTAGCCGAAAATAGATCATTATAAGATGTATGGTGCTAACTATTTTTTCACTTCCTCCTGTTGTTTCCACCACCAGCCAGAATCATTGCAATACGCATGAAAATGTTGAGTACATCCAAATACACCGAAATGGCCCTGAAAGTAAAAATCAAATTATATTGTATAAGTTTTATTTAATCTATACTTGTACATTGCAGATAATGCTTGAAACAAATCCAAGAATTAAAAAAAATTTTATTATTATACTTATGTTTCGATAATACTAGGTAAATTGTTATCTATAATGTAAAAATAAGTCGGGTTTTTCTTCCTGACGCTATAAATTCAGAACGCACGAACCGATTTCCACGGTTTTGCATTCGTTGGAAAGGTCTCGGGCTCCGTGAGGTTTATAGCAAAGAAAATTCAGAAAATTCAACGCAGGCGGAGCCGCGGGCAACAGCTAGTGTCGTATAAATTTATGTTATGTGATTATTATTGTATTTACTGGTGGTAGAGCTTCAGTGACGGAGCTCGCGGGCGTAGAGACCACCGCATTACCTAATATACTTGCCGCTAAATGGTAGTGTTCAGCACTATCGTGTTCCGGTCAGGTGGTAATGTACGGCCTGTAATTTCCGGTACAGAGGCATAACACCTTAGGCCTCATCACTTAACATCAATTTGAACTGCATGCTAGTTTGCCACTACTGATACATAAAAAAAAATGTCGCAGAAAAACAACCACTAAAATTGCATCCAGTATATTATCTCGTAACACGCACTATGACGTCTATGGCATCTAATAATAATACATGTAAGACTTTAAATTACTTACGAGTTGATTGGGTCATATGGCCTCATTCCGTAAACAGGATGCAACTCTGCGCGTTTGATAATCGCTTGTGTATCATACAACAAGAATCCACCGAATACTATTAAACCACCATATAAGCTCAGAGAATATAATCCTGCAAAATAAAACATTATATATTTTTTTTTCAATAAATGTGAGGATTCAAGTTTGAATTAAAAAATTAAACAATATCAATTTTCGTCCTTGATAATTATACAATTATCTTCTAGCGCTAAATGAAAAATATTTTTTTCAAATGCAGCACAAATTACAAGTGCAGATGTAGGCGGCAGGAACATGCCAAGGAGGCTGCGAATACAGCATTTGGTCACATGGCGAGCGTCGTTCATATCCAGAACTATAACGACGGAGCATACGCCGCGATCGTGATCACAAGCTGTGTACCAGTGCCCGATAGTACGATGGGATTGAGTTCAATTTCAATTGAAGGTCAATACCGGAATAAATGTGGTCTCTCACCAGCGCCAAGTGCTGAGGTGGGCGGCAGGAACATGCCGGCCAGGGAAGCCGCGAACACGGCACCCAGCCCCATGGCCAGCGGCGCTCGCATATTTAGGAACTCGCCCGACGGTGCACAAACCGCGATAGTGCTCAGCCCACCGACCACGCCTGCTGTGTACCTAATACATTTTTATCAATTATAGCCGCAGCGTCTGTAAACTCAATTAACTAGTTAGCAGTATTGCAGGGCATGCAGAACGGGTCTGTGGAGCCATTCAAGAAATACATAAGCGAAATTACTTTTAAACATTATCTCCCCTTATGTGAAAATATCCTAAACAGGGCAGGGCCGCCTCCCTTCAATTTAATGACAAATTTTTCCTAAATTATTTGGAGCTCTTTCAAACTATGACGTTTGGAGTCAAGAATGCATTTATGCTGGAGCAGAATAGCGAACTGCGCATGGTTAGATTTTTCATCCACCTCAAGCGACACAACCGCGGTCCGACGACAGTACTAATCACGCACGTTGGGAGGATGGCGCTCACGTAATCTCAAAATAAAAAATATTTTAAGTAATGCTAAACCTTCGTGCATAGCACGACAAGCGCATCGCTCTGCGTTTAAGCGCATCTAACCCCTACCCTCCCCTTGGTGATATGTTGAGAGATTTGGCTCAACCTCCTCCCTATCTCATGTATTTTTATTTTAAAATGTAAACGCGTTTAATTTATTAAAAACAGGAAGAATGGTTAGCTAAATATGAATAATGTAACTAGTTCTAGGTACGTTTTGGGTGATGGAACATGTTTTAATTAATTTAACACTGCTTTTCCTGTTTCTTCTTTCTGCGGAACAAATCACATACGTGATATTTTCCGAGATCTCCCCTCTCCCCTAAGTGATATTAGATGAGATTGGCTCGACCCCCTCCCCCTCCTAAACATTTTACGAAATTAATGGACGCCCCCCAAGATGTTAAGCGCTAGAACTTACCAAGCAGCACGCATCAGAATTGGTCCACCGAGGAAACACATGGGCGCGATAACAGCACCCATTATGCCAGTATGCACCATCCATGCCATTTGTTTAGCCCCGAAGCCAGGCGTGTAGTCCATACCGCGCACCAACATGCCCGAACCAATCATCAGACCCAATGTGACAATTATTGACTGGAATCACACAATTATTGATATTTATTAGATATACATAGAGAGAGATAAGGGGCCATCCATAAATTACGTCACACGAATTTCGGGACTTTTGGACCCCTCCCCCCGTCCTTGTCACAGGTTGTCACATTTTTATAAGCCCCCCCCCCCCCCCCCTCCTGATGTGACGTCACATATTTTTAAAATTTATTCATGTACTCAAAAATAATCGAGAGAAAACAGCTTTTTCCATTTTTTGCTTATTTTTATTAAATAATCTTATAAAATCAACATAAATTCCAATATTTCAGATAACTGAAAAAACAACGACTAGTTAAAAAACAATAAACGACTAATTACGTTAATTATATATATAAAAAACTTAATTATCTAGTGTCCATGGGCTTTGGATCCACTCTTTTATATCAGCAATTACTGGTAAATCAGGCACTTCATTTTCGTTCTTAATTTGAACATCAGGAACATCCTTTATGTCGACATCATTTTCTTCCATCCATAAAGCATCGTCATCATTCATTAAACAGAGAATTTCTCGGGCACGTCTAGCTGCAATTCTTTGAGGACGAATTTTTGTTATAGGTAACATCTCTTGTTTTTTATGTGATTGTTTGTGTTGATTAGAGGCTTTATATGATGAAAAATATAAACCACATACGCTACACGATCTTTTAAAAATGTATGACTCGACACTAGGGCAATAACTGTCGTATGGAACTTGTTTCAAATGGGATGATGCTCGGAGATTTAATGACAATTGTAGTAATAATGGAGCAAACTTAGCCTCGTTGTCATCAGTTCCTACGACTACATAACCATTTGATTTTTGTTTAATCAACACAGGTGGTGGTAAAAATGCTTCTTTTAATAATTGGCCAAGACTAGAACGTCGTGCTGGGCAACATGTGATAGTCTCGCATTTTACTATTTGTAATAAATATTGTGATTCACGTACGTGATTAGCATACCAAGTAGCATTATTTTTCAACATCATGGCAAGTTTAGCATCCAGTCTAGTATCAGTTGGTACAACATATTCGGCAGCTACAGGAAAATCATCAATGACTAATTTACTCCAAATATCAGCCAACACATTTCCTGCATTTCCAAAGTTTCGTTTTTCTAGCTCCAAGTCAGTAGTTCGATTACTTGAATCAAGATGTGACCCAAAATCGTCATGATTTAATACTACACCAGTAAGTTCGCGACTAAGAGGTGCCATGCGTCGTTCAACTCTATTAAATGCACTCCTTCCTGGGGCATTTGTAGCTATAAAAATTGCATCTAAATCAAAATCTTTAAAATGTTTTATAGCTGAAACTATAACCCGCTCGTACCGTGGATTTTCATCAGGACCACCATCACATGTGAAAATAAAAACAGGTTTTACAAAACCTTCTCTGGTTCTCAATAAGTTTTCAAAAGTCGGTAATTCTGAAAGCTTATGAATGTCAATGGCATGAGTCTCTGCATTGGAAGATGAATGTTTCCCACTACGAATTGCTACGTATGTAGGCCCAGAATACGTCACAGCTTCAGGTGATCCTTCACCATCTTTTTTGATTACAATACCCGCATAGACAGATGGAATAAGTTTATGTTTCTCAGCAACTACAAAATCATGATCTGGCAATTGAACTCGGTAATCAAGATGCATTAGTATTGGTGCTTGAGCGTTAGCTGCTGTAATGCCTAAAGGTACACGCGCTTTATCATCCATAGATAAAAAAAAAAACTTGTTCCGGACCCAAAATTGAAGCTACAGATTCAAGATTTCGTATAGTAGCGGTACAAAATTTGCCATCTTTATGCTTTGAGTGTAACGTAGAGTCTGGTTTACAAAGCTTAACAGGAACGGTTACGACATGTTTTTTACCTTCTTCTGTATTTACTCGCTTGGGAAGAAGCCTCAAATATAATCCTGAGCGACTGATGGTATAGCCTTGCTTAAATAGTTCAGCTTGCAAGTCGTCTAATGTTTTACAACACCTTATAACTTCAGTACGACGGCGATCATCAGCTGCGCCACCAAAAAGAGCAATTGATTTTATTACTTCAAGTAAACCGGTACGGTAGAGAATACCTAAATCTATCTTTTTATTCATTTTAAAATAATTTAATGATAAATTAAAAATATTAAAATAAGTATTTAAACTGAGATAACTTTGACTGTCACTCGGCAAAAGACAATGGTCAAGTAAACAATAGGAACGTATTGAAGTCACTGCGCCGGCGCATGTGGCAGTACTTGTCGCAGGTCTCGCTAACAACCGACGCGCGGAACGGTAGAAAAGCGAGCGAGCACTCGCAGACGACTTAAACCTATTTAAACCCTTACCATTCAAAATTCTTGTGAAGTTGAGTCTCACTCGAATCAATAAATATAGTGAATTATTGATAAATATAGAACAAGTTCGTAGATTTTTAGAGTTTTTTATTCACATCTAGATTTCACGTTTCAGTATTTTAAATTTTAACATGTGACGTCACAAAACTTTCGACCCCTCCTGCCCCTTGTCACACATTGTCACATTTCGGTGATACCCTCCCTCCCCATTTACGTGTGACGTAATTTATGGATGGCCCCTAAGGTAATAAAATACATAATATAAGTAATTAAAATATCGATAATTATATCGAATTGGCGAAATTACCGATATTCGCGATAATATCAGAAATGTTAATCAGTATCGGTAATATCGATATTAATCGACATTCTCAAACTTATTACGTCTTAGTATATTATAAACTGTACAGTATTCAACAATGAATATTGCATATCGAGCCTACGAAAGAGACATTTTGCTAGTTTCGGCTTTGTAGAGCGTTGTCTCTGCTGTACCCTGCCTACGTAAGCACTGATAGTCCGGTATTGGTCAAAACTTGATCAACGTGGACAAACGTCATATTGGTAAGGTGCGAAAAAGATAACGCTCTACAGACCCGAAATAAGCCGAAGTATCTTTACTGAGGTCTATGTGCATTATTTCTTGTTGAATACTGTATTATAACTTTTTAGACATTCGGATATTTTTAAACCGCCTATAAGGCCTCCGACAAGGTTTAACGACTGCTATCTATCGATAGCAACCGAGACCGACGGCTTAACGTGCCCTCCGAAACACGAAAACGCGCATTTTAATTTGCCACTAGCGGTCACCCATCACACACCCGACCGCGCCCGTATCGCTTAACCGAGCAGATCGCTTACGATCTACACCAGCCGCTGGGCACGTTAAGCCGTCGGTCCCGGTTGCTATCGATGGATAGAAGTCGTTAAACCTTGTTGGAGGCCTTATCGGCGGTTTGAAAACATCCGACAGTGGGTGGGCCACTAACCCACCCACTTCCACCAATCCGCATTGGAGCAGCGTGGTGGAGTAAGCTCCAGGCCTCCCCCCCAAAAAAAAAGGGGAGAGACTCGTGCCCAGCAGTGGGACGTATAATGGGTTGCCATTATTATTATTATTGTTACAATTTTATGTATATTGATTGGAATACATGATAAATGTTGGAAGTGGAGAAGACTGTATAAACTTTTTGAGTTTTAACAAAACAATGGTTTGGTAGATCTACAAAAAAGCCCACAATGGCATTTCTATCTTTAAAGTATAGCCTATTGTATCTTTAGAAAAAAACTGTAATTAAAAAGTATAATAGTATAGACTATACTGTGTGCAGCAGAGACAACGCTCTACGAAGCCGAAACTAGCTAAATGTCTCTTTCGTAGGCTCGATATGCAATATTTTTTGTTGAATACTGTACAGTTTATAATATACTAAGACGTAATAAGTTTGAGATTGTCGATTAATATCGATATTACTATAGAGCAGTGGTTCTCAAACTTTTTAAACGACGGAACCCTTTTGGGAATCAAAATACTTGATGGAACCCTACAATAAAACAATTAATTGTTTTTATAAGTGTATTTTTTATTAATCAGCATATTAACCACTTACTTCACCACTTGGCATGGACAATAATAGAAAACATTATAAAAGAAAAAATCTAACTAGTGGGAGGTATGAAACTGTTCTTTATTTTTCATCAATTGGTTGATATCAGGTTTGATGGAAGAAAGTTGGAGTCTCATAACTGCTGGCTTGCCCGTGTCAACTAGTAGTTAACAAACCGAGAATTTAGAATCGACCATGTCAAGTAGTAGTTAACATAACCTTGAAGGCGGCTTTGCCCGTGTTAACTGGTAGTTGACATTGCATTTCACTCAGTTATGACCATGTCAACCTGTGGTTAACATCGCTCCCGCCGTCGAAAAAGCTGATTCTACCCGTCTTTATCGCTCGAAGGCCTAATTTGTATTATTTGTCCCGTTTCTTCGTGAAATTTCCCCTTCACACACAACCAGTCAAGCATCCAACCCATAGACAAAAGTCAAGAAAAAAAATAAAAACGTTCCGTTTCACTCCAGTTTGGCGGCGCCAGATACAGGTATAAACAGGAAACAAAGGCCTTTTAAATAATAAATATTTATGAACAAGTGATCATTTTTTTTTTCTTATTCGATTATTTATTATATTGACAACATAATCAAAGAATAAAAACCATATGTCATCGCTTTTATTTTTGAGGTATGAGCTTTTGAATACAAGACGAGCTTCAAAACGCCCTACTTCTAAGTTCAGCACAGCATAACTCTGCACCAAAGTCGTAATTTGATAAACAAAAGATAACATTGTTTAGCTAGTTTCATAATAAACATAAATATATTTAATACTTGCCTTTTTTTTAAACAAATTGAGTCACAAGAATCGATTTTGTGAAACCAGACCCGGGCGCTTACGGCGCAAAAAATGGCGGGGCAAAGTAAGGTCGTCACGTTTTTCTTCGTGGGACATTTGAGGTAGGCACGCGCTGAGGGCCGGGGCAAAGGCACATTGCGCGCGGACCCCCCTTGTGCAAGCGAGCGGATATCAGCTTCGGCGTCCAGTATATTGCGATATTTTGTTTTCGTGGCTGCGTAGGTAGAGAATCCTGTTTCGCAAAATATGTAGTTGGGAACGGGAGAAGAATATCCAGAGCCATTTGGCCAAGCATTGCATATTCATCTTGTATTCTGCACCAAAAATCATTGAGAGGCGTCGTTTTGAACAGTAACTCCATACTTGTGTCTGATGACATTTCTAAAAGAGATTCATATATCTCGTTTGACATGTTTTCAGGCTTTTCCAAGTTAAGTAAAAAAGGATTATGAATCCATGAATTCACTTTAATTTTTGTATTGTGTTCTTCGGAAAAATACTGCACTACTGCATCGAACTGAGATATTGGACCAATTCTTCAAACACATCATCTTCAAACATTTCTGAGTCGTTTTTGCTAACAAACTCACTGAGTAACGTAAAGCTTTCTTACCAATGCAAATGATCCAAACATCTAATTTTCTTTTAAAAGCAGTTATTTTATTATAGACCTGAAACACTGTTGTCTGTTTACCTTGCAACGATAAATTCAATTCGTTAAGTTTTTGAAAGATATCCGCCATAAAAGACAATCGGAACAAACAAGTTTTATCATACAAACGGTCCTTCAAATTAAAAGAAGTATCTGCTGAAAGAAACATTTGTAACTCGGCTCTAAGTTCAAATAGCCTTGTTAAAGTTTTACCCCGAGACAGCCATCGCACTTCTGTATGGAAAACACTGCTAGTTGTATGTTTGCTGCCATAATCCTCACACAATAATGAGAACAATCGGGATTGTAGTGGTCGTGATTTGATAAAATTAATTATTTTTACCGCTTAACTAATTTTAGATTTGACGGCATTTGCTTCATTGCAAGTGCTTGTCTATGCAGAATACAATGACTGGAACTACAATTAGGCGCGTTATTTTTCATTCATGACACTGCTCCTACTGTTTTACCTGTCATCGCCATGGCCCCATCTGTACAAACGTCAATGCAATTGTTCCAACTGAGATTATTTTCTTCAAAAACTAGATTTATTTTACTAAAAATTTCTTCCCCGGTAGTGTTTGTAAGCAGCGATGAACACATGAGCATGTCTTCTTCAAAATAACTTTTATATGGATCACAATAACTAGCAGCCAAACCAGCGACATCAGTCGACTCGTCCATTTGCAAGGCAAATCGTGTATTTGGTGGTTTTATTAATTTCTCAGCGATAGTATGCGCTTCACCTGCTTGTGCAATGCGATAGCTAACTTAATATGATGCCTCCGTGGCCTTTTCGTTGATAGTTTGTGTTACACGCATCATATTTTTTTGACTTTGTAATAACTGATCTTTTTTGCGAACAAAAAATTATTTATTCTTGTCGTTAGACTCGGGGTGTACAGTTTCTAAATGTCGGCGCAATTTAGCAGGTGCCATGGAACTATTAGGAAGCAGTTTACTACAGAGCATGCAGAGAGGTGAGCCGTTGGAATCAACAAATCCGAAACTGATATAAGATTCATCATACTTCCTTCTTTTCGTATTTGAAACCGTCAAGCTTGACGTTGTGGCATCATCTTCTGGATCGGTGATTGCTATATTCTCCTGCTTTTGAACATTCAGCGTCATTAGAAGATATTGTTGCAACACGTTTAACACCTTTAAGCCAACGTTCCATTCTTCTTTATTCATAATGTTACACGTCAGGATAGTGGGGTTTAAATAATGCACAATCGTTGCTGCGTATAAGAGACTAAATTTAGTACCTACAGTGAAGAAATGTATAAAACTGAGACAACAGAATACAGCAGGCAGTAAAACAATGAAGTTCAATGAACACTAGTATCACGCTAGCGAGCTTGTAAGTAGGTAGTAACTTATCGCTCCAAACGCTAATCGTCAACTGACGACGCGCCCTGGGGAGGCGTAGAGAGATGTCAGGGGGGGCGCGGCGCAATTGCGTGCCGTACCTAGGTATTCGACTCGGTTCTGTTAAAGTTCGTTCGCATAAAAATCCAAGTTCCTCCAGCAAGTAATAATACTTGGTAAGCCAGTAGGTACAGATATTTAAAAAAAAAAATAGTTACAGGATTAAATTCATCTAAAAAAGAAAATATAATAAAAATAACAGGAAAAAAAATTACGGGTGATTTGAGGTCGGGAAGTGGGAGGGGATTTAGGCTTTTTAGGTTTAAAACGGGTTTATTACGATTTGAGGAAAAACTACAAGTCCTACTATAAAACTTTGAATGGCAAAGTTGTAGGCCATAAAAAGGACTACAACTTTTATCTTCACACTTTTTTCACATCACCTCAAAATAATTACTTTATAATAATTGCGAAAAAGCCAAATAACCGACATTTTGGTTTTTTATATTTCTCTCACACAAAACAAATCGGGTTTTTATGAAACTTGGCGAAAATGTTCGCTTTTATGTCCCAAACGTTTTTAGTTTTTAGTGGTTAGATTTTTTTCAGAAATAAACCAATTTCAAACCTAAAAAGCCAATATCCTCCCACTTTCTGACCTCAAATCGCAAATCGTAATTTGCGTTTCCTTTTATATTTATTAATTTCTGTTCCTTGATCAATGGGTATCGTACTGTTACTATTTTCTATAATTCTTCATCAATTTCAAAGCTATGTGCACTGGCATATGGTTGGTCTTTTCATCATCAACATTTCAGCCAAATGACGTAAACAGATGGACAAAGGCCTCTCTCAAAGATTGTCACAACTGACTCAATGAACAGACTTGGGCCGCCCTCATCCAGCGATTGCTTACATCCTTCGCCAGGTCGTCGGTCCATCTTGTCGGTGGCCTGCCTACACTTCGCCTTCCGGTACGTGGTCGCCACTCGAGAACTCTTCTGCCCCAACGACCGGAGCTATGTGGACAGGGCACATAGCTCGAAGTCTAGTAGTAATAGTCTCGCTATTCGGTGAGCTATGTCTGTAACTTTGGTTCTCATGCGGATCTCCTCATTTCTAATTCGTTCTTGCAGATAAACTTCAAGCATAGCTCTCTCCATTGCTCTCTGCATAACCTTGAGCCTTCTTGTGAGGCCCATAGTGAGCGACCAACTTTCTGTTCCTTGTGTCATCACTGGCAACACACACTGGTCAAAGACCTTTTTCTTGAGACAGGTAAGTTTAGGTAAGTCGTACGAGAAGAGGTATCGCAGCTTCCCGAACGCTGCGCTACCGAATAGGATTCGGCGATTGACCTCTTTTACGAAGTTGTACCGACATTTGACATGATCTTTGTCTTGTCCATGTTCATTTTAAGGTCCACTCATTGGGAGGCCCTACTGAGGCCATTGAGCTTTGTGCCATTTTCTTCCAGTCATGACTACGATATCATCCACAAATCTGAGGCGGGAGATGTACTCGCCTTTAATGCTGACGCCGAGTCCGTTCCAGTCCAGAAGCTTGAAGACATCTTCCAATGCAGCGGTGAACAGTTTCGGAGATATAACATCTCTGTCTTACCCCTCGCTGCCATTGGATAGGTTTCGAGTTTTGATCCTGAAGACGATCTGACATAGTGGAATTAGCGTACAAGCTCCTCAGCACCTCGATGTATCCGTAGTCGACTTGGCACCTCTAGAGTGATTGTTACACAGCCCAAATTCCAACTGAATCGAAGGCCTTTTCATAGTCCAGGAATGGACTATGCATACGACCTGGTTATATTCTTCGGTCTTCTGTTTGACCTGCCACAGCGGGTGTATGTGGTCTATGGTACTAAAGCCTTTACAGAACCCGGCTTATTCGGGAAGCTGGAAGTCGTCGAGTCTGTGAGATAGACGGTTCGAAATCACTCTCGAAAACAGCTTATAGACGTGACTCTTCCCGGGGCTTTAAATTTTTAGACACCTTTTTTAAAAAAACAGTATCACCATACTTCTGTGCCACGCTTGTGGCGTTTTTCCCTCGAGTATGACGCAATTGGACAACTTTAAAAGGGCTTCTAATACTGGTTTTCGCCGTCACCCAGCGCCCTGTTGTTTCTGAGCTTTTTGAGAGCCGCGCTTATGGTTGGTCTTTTATAATTAAAATGTAACTTAAAAATGTCACGGAGTAATAATCAAGGCAAAGTCAGTTATTGACATAGGATTAGCACGTTGAAGTGGCAGTAGGCCGGTAATGTCTGCCCGACAATTGTTGGAACAGACGTGTCCTAGAGAGGTGACCACGTTTAGGCCGCCGTAGTGTAAGAGTCTTTGTACTGACAACTTTAAGAGGATAGAGATTTGTGGCGCGACCTGAAAGAGGCCTTCAACTGTGGACGGTAATAGCCTGTTGACTGATTGACTGATAAGAAATGTTAATGTGAAAGTACTTAATGATATCCAAATGTATTCCATCGTTAATTATCCTTAATCCGGTAGCCTGGTGGTAGCAGGCCACTACTACTACGCTGAGGTCCTGTGTTCGATTCCCGGGTAGAGGGTTATTAGAAATAATGGTGTAAAGTCCTTTATCTCTGGTTCTATTGGAATTTTTCCACTTTCTGGAAATTCACCAGTACCTCGAAGTTTGGTAATGTGCCCGGAGATGTCAACAGGCTCGCCACCTGTTACATGGCCCAAAAACGTAACCGACGTATCGTGGGTGTTTGCATGTATGCTTGAGTGCATGCATTTACCTCTGCCTTCTCCTTCGGGGACAACAGGCGTTACGTTTTTATCTGCGTTCAACCTATTTGAAACACCTACATTTAAACAATTAAATTTAAAAAAAGTGCAATCCAAATTTTTATTGAAACTTACCTAAGGGGGGCATGAAAATATTATTTTTTGCTCGGGGAGGCTTGGCAAAATAAAGGTTGGGAAACCCTGAGATAGAGGATCTACAGTATAATGGTGGAGCTTGCTTTGTTTTTTTTTTTAATTTTCTGTACAGCAATGGCAATGGCACATTTATTGTATAGAAGAACAATGTCTGCCACATCAACTAGTTAAAAACATTAGTTAATAACAAATATTTTTTTTTTCAAACAGATTCTATTATTCGCATATAAAAATATTACCCATTATGATTATAGTGTTATTAATATTACATAAGAGGAAATTTAAAAAAATCAAGCATTGTGATAGTTACCATCCATCCATTTCTTGCTACTAAATTAAGTAGAGCTGGAGTCCTGAATACAGCAATTGCACTGCCAGCTGTAAACACCAGGGATCCAGCAATATAGCCATATGTAGTTTTAATACGATCTTTTACATGTTGTGGCCAGAGGCTGAAATAATTATTAATAATTTATAAATATTAAATCTGTCCAAAAGTAATTTCATTTTTATGAAATGATGGAACTGGTTAATGGAATTTATAATTAATATTTTTCTTGAATAAAAGTATGTGTTCCCCAAATACTGTTTTTTTAGGCAATGTCAATGGGTCAAAGAAAAGGATTAAATTTTATTATTGCAAATTTTACAATCATATTATTCCTCTTGCAATTTATTTAGGTATATTATGTGAAAAGGTTCCATTACACCAAAACATTTATTAATGTAACAATAACAGTTACACTGAATCAGAATTAGAAATTCAGTAATTCAATGGCTGACAGGCACCTCTTATGACACGTCAAAAACAAACAAAATAAATGAAAGTGAATAACCATTGATATTCATGTCAATTTTGAATTTACAAGCTAAAAAAAAAGGAGCTAAGCAAGCTAAGATAAACCTAAATATAATATAATATGTAAGTAAGTATAATGTCTCATTTCCCCTTTTACAAACTGATAACAAAGAGAAAAGAAAAAGAGTCATTCTTTGTCATTCACCAATTGACTTTTACAGTTACTGCAGTATGGGTTTTACAAATTAAAGCAAAGAAAAAATATAAAGTATGGCTGACTTACTGAGCTTCCTGAAGAGTCCCAGGCTTGACACCTGAACCATAATAACAAAGTGCAACCAGTCCCACAGCTGATGCTCCTGCTAGAGCCCCCTTTCCTAGGCTGAAAGCTGAAATATATCATCATTTATGAAATTTATACATTTATTGGATCATTAACTAGCTAATAAATAGAACATTGCATAAGTGATTATATAAATAAAGAAGTTTCCACAACTTAAGGATAATAATAGACAGAATTTACATAATACATCTTTAAGCTTGGGTTGCACCACAATATTTGTTAAAGTTGTACGGTAACATTTCACATCCTTCTCTAACTTTAACAGATTTCTTTAAGTTAAACAAGGATGTGAAATGTTACAATAACTTCAACTCTAACTATTGCGGTGCAACCCAGGCTAAGAGTTTATAAACCCCTCTTTGTCCTAAAATAGTATTAGAAAAGTTCAATTGTTCTAATGCTATTCCAAGATCATTACTGTTTGTTGAAGATCATTGAGTCATGAGGTTGGACTTTGACCTAATAATGATAATACTAAATTTTAACAAAACACCAGTTATAGGTACCATGAGGCAACTTACTCCGGCGCCTACTCCGTCGCTGCGCCATAATCGGCGACGCGGCGCTTACCACTGCGCCACCCATACAAGACGCCGCTCTCATTATTATAAAAGCTACATTTCAGTGATTTTGGATAAAAGGTAAGTTCCCTGTTATTGGGAGCAAGGGACAACTGCAAAATAGGTCCATTATCCTTTACATATCAAGACTGCTCTCCTTATCAGCTGTTCTGATAAAATATTCCCTTTCATTGTCTAGACCCTAGCGTAGGTACAGTGATACAAAAATGCATAACTATGCTCTATATTGCGATTATCCTCATTTAACATGCTATGAACTTACCATTTGGTCCAGCCGGTGCCATCAACCGCTGCCAGAGAGAAGGCTGGGTTCTTGTAACCACTCGTGAACGAGGCTCCCTAGCATAATTCCTGATGATATAGTTTTTCGGCACCAACTGTTGTGGTACCGGAGTCTTTAATGTTTGCGAAACATTGACGACAGAACGCGCGACGCACATTCGGGACAACATGATGCAATCTGCCGAAATTAGTAACCGTAAGGTAAATTAAGTTAAAAATTATTCAAAAGGTAATTATATAAAACAAAAATGTATGTTGCATTGTATGCTCAACGTTACTATTAACATGTTCAATAATTACCGTTTGTTTTCAATCGGCAATCTTATTGTGAATACAGTTTTACTTCAAACGTCGTAGAACTGTTGATTGTCACGAATTTTTTGGTATCGTGTTTTACACTGAAAAATAAAATTAACAAACACTACACAGGTATTTTACACTGATTGGTAATGATACTAATGATAGAAATCTAGAAACTAATAAATTATCTCACAGAATTTTCGGTCTTTTCGATTTGACAAATTCTAGAACATGAATTCTGGACTGAGCACTATCAAAATAGGTATTAACAAAAATTAACTTTAAATATATGCTCATAAGGTTAGGTTTTGGATAAACGATCTAAGAGGGCCAAAACGAGCCGAGAGATATAGCTAGAACAGAGGCCGTTTGTCCCTTTCTCAGACTTGCCATACTACAAAAATCATGAACATAGTAGGAAAATTAGGAACTTCATTTAAATACAAAACGAATTTCGTATGTTTTAAAGAAAGTTAATAAAAAGTAATAATTATTACAATTGTTTTACATTTACTGTGGTTAAGCAAATGTAAAGCGATGAAATGTAAAATTGTCTAGAATTTTTCTCATTATTGTTCTGGTATCCCTCATTCATAGAACTACCACAGCGTAATGGCCGACATATAAATCTAAACAAACATAACCTATATTGTATTGTGGAAACGAAGAAGCATCAAATTTTCAACTGTTTGATACATGTTTGATATCAAAAATGGTAAAGAAATGTTGTGTTTTAACTTGTGCAAGTGAATCTTACAGTGGTTGCGGTATTTCATTTCACATAAGTCAATCATTGTTTATTTACATTTTTGCTGACTAAAGTGACCTCACTTTATGAAATTTATGGTATTTTTGTTTTAAAAGTCTCTGATATAATCTTCTTTTAATGGTATATAGATATATATAGATAGTTATTTGGTGATGTTATGTAGGTAGAATCATCGTTTTATACTGTGATATAATCAATTTTCCCCAAGAACAAAAATGCTTTCAGAGAATGTGAAGTTTAGAGAAGTATAGTCAGTTAATATTATCACGTGCGATTTTATAAATCGCTTGAGAAGCGTTCAGTTTCAAATTAATACAAAAGAGAAAAAAAAAATAGGTGAATAACAATAGATAAACTTTGTCAATTTAAATCTTTATCTATTAAAAAATAAAAAGCATATTTTATAAATGTTATTTGAAGGTAAATACGAGGTGGATCCAAAAGTTCGTGGCCCAAACTACAAGGAGACATGACATCTTTTTAAATTTACCGTCATTTGTTAGTATGTCTTCTATTGATTTATTGTGCGCAGTTTCATTCCGATACTGCACAATATACATTTTCTGTGATTATTTGTTTGAAGCATTCTGACGCGATTTTCATTAATGGAGAAAATTGAACATCGTGCAGTCATTAAGTACCTCAATAAAAAAGCCCTGTCACCAAAAGACATCCATCAAGATATGGTGGGCACTTTGGGGGAGTCTGCTCCATCGTATTCCAGTGTCAAGAAGTGGGTTGCTGAGTTTAAGCGCGGTCGTGAGAGCATTGAAGATGATCCTAGGAGTGGACGGCCTACAACCTCTACCACGAAAGAAAACATCGATAAAATTTGTGATCTCGTACTGGGTGATCGACGTTTGACCATCGGTAAGATAGCTGAGACAACAGACATTAGTTATGGCCGGGTGCAACACATAATAACGAAAGAATTGGGATTACATAAGGTTTCTGCTCGCTGGGTCCCGAGGTTGCTTTCAGCTGAACAAAAACGAGTTCGATTCACAATTTCGCGAGACTGTTTGGAACTTTTTGAGACTGATCCCGAGGACTTTTTGTCTAGATTTGTTACCATGGATGAAAGCTGGGTTCACCACCATATTCCTGAATCAAAGCGCAACAATCCAAACAGTGGAAAAGATCTGACTCACCTACACCGAAAAATACTAAAGTCGTTTTGTCGACTAACAAAGTCATGGCTTCTGTTTTTTGGGATGCGAAGGGCATTATTTTTGTAGATTATTTACCGAAAGGTCAAACTATTAATTCTAGTTATTATTGTAACCTTTTACGAAATCTTCGAGAAGAAATAAAAGAAAAAAGGCCGGGAACGTTGCGTAAGAAAGTTTTGTTCCATCAAGACAATGCACGTGTTCACACTTCGGTTGAAACAATGTCTGTAATCCATGATTGTAGCTACGAATAGCTGCCCCACCCACCTTATTCGCCGGATTTAGCCCCCTCAGATTATCATTTATTTCCAAATTTAAAAAAACATTTGGGTGGCTCGAAATTTTCGACCAAAGATGAGGTGATAGTCGCAGTAAACGAGTATTTCGCTGACCTTCCGGAATCTTTTTTTTTCGAGGGAATAAACAAGTTGCAGTTCAGGTGGAAGAAGTGTGTTGAGTGTGTGATGGAGACTATGTCGAAAAATAAAAATAAAATTAGACCCACTTTTCTTTCATTTTCTTGGTCGGGCTTCGAACTTTTGGATCCATCCTCGTAGTTAATAATAAATGTTTTTTCAAGTGTGTGTTTTCCTGTTTACTTTTATTTCACATTAACGAATACCCCCATCTCTAGTCTCAAATGGCGCAGAAAATCTATTTTGTTGTAAGAAAACCTAACATAATTAAAATTGTGATTCTCATTATTTAGAGACTCCAGAATTTCTGCATATGCACAACCTTACAACTAAGTACTAACACACATAAAAAAATATGCAAAGACAAGGTACTTTTTTTCGAAGAATTTATATTTATTTAGAGCCTCTACAAGAGTCGATGCTGTGTCGAAGCGTTAGCAGACAAACTGCTGCTTCTTTTTTAAATCAGTTAAATCATAACGGGTAAAGAAGAAGGCTTCACCATTTTGTCATTCTGATTCATTCTTAGGTAACGTGTCAAAGTCTCGACGCTGTAGACACAGTACACACTGACTATGCCGGCACGCCGCCTTTAATAGTGAGACTGAGCAAGCGACGCGCCTTCCGCGCTTTAGGCTGCGGCCTGGAATCTTGCGGGCAGTGGCGTGGGAGCGGCGAGATTTCACTTGAGCGCGCCGCTGTGTTCCAGAACGAGTCCATTTAAATGTGCGCATAGGACCTCGCCGCTGCCCGCAAGATTCCAGGCCGCAGCCTAATATAGCGATAACATTCTGATGCAGCTCAGTTTAGGTCATATCTGGATTACGTAATCGAGTATAATCGCCGTCAGTTAAACACTTCAATTTGTAGTCTCTTTAATAATCTACAAAATAATATATATAAAATAAATTTAATAAAATAATCATAAATATTTTTGCCTATCAAAAAAATGGACACCCTAATAAAAACGAGACAAACAGCCTCGGTTCTGTCTATCTCACTCGGCTCAGATTTTTGATGCGAGTGCTCAGTCCTGTTAGGTATAATAAGTCCATGCTTGATTGTAACTCACTTGACTGACATATTATACTTGATACTTACATATTATACTTGATGACTATATTATAATTACTTTTACGCTGCTTAAATAAATACGAAATATCGTTTTATATAGCGAAAAAAAAAAGTTACCGACACTAAAAAAACAGGTTGACTTTGACCAAGAAGCTTGAAGGTAAATATGGAGTCAAAACTCCAAACAAAAGTTTGAGTCAAATACCTACATATTTCTATGAATATGATATGAAATGAGCTGTTGTAATCATAATATTACTTGATCAATGGCGTTATAGTCTATAGCTGTCTCTTTGCCAAACGAAAAGAAAAATAAAACATTTTATCATCTTAAGAAAAATCACAGTCATGTCCCAGGAAAATTGTAACTTTATGGTCACCCTACTTAGAAAGAGACGACCTGCCCCCGGAGAGAGAGATAGCTATATTTAGGTTTGCTTCAAATAGGTATGGAAAGTGTGGTCTCCATTTTTACCTTCAAGCTTCTTGGAATTTCCGAACAAGAAGCTTGTAGGTAAAAATGGAGTCCAAACTCCAAACAAAAGTTTGAGTCAAATACCTATATATCTCTATCCTCCTATTGGGGGGCCGACCTCTCTTTTTAGTGTGATCTGTGGTATTGCTATCTTTTTATTTATATCTCCTACTAAACTTTGTGAAAGAAACACCACAGTTACAGAATTACATGTTATACATTACTGCATAATTTATTTAAAACTTGTTAAATGTGTTCATTTAACTGTTTTAAAAATTATTAATAATATATCTCACATTGACTATTTTGAGTTAGTGTATCAGTTGAAATTATACACCGACTTCTATGGACTGTACGGAAATACATAGCATGGCAACATTGAATCTGCTTATCAGTAATGTCAAAACCAGATCGGTCTAATAAGGCGGATGTTCAATATTTAGTTTTTATGTTTTCGTTGTGTTTTCGATTGTAATTCGTTAAAGTTTGTAGCAATGGTAAATAATTGCATAGTTGGAGGTTGTGTTAGCTTATGGCATACAGGAAGTGACCAAAGATTTCACGTGAACAAGTGTTTGAATCGTAATTTTTGTGTCGAATCACTGCAGACATATTCTTGTTGTATTTTCGCTTAATATCTTGCTAAAATTATAAGTTTTATTCATTTTTCATTCATTAATTTGTTTAAAACACTGTTTTAAACAAATTAATGAATGTTAACTTTAGTAATTTCTAATAGTCTTACACTGAATTACATTGATTTATGCAATTTAAAATAGGTTCGTTTCTATCATATCGTTATCAGTAGTGTTGAAGTAGTGTGACAATAAAATTTAATTAATTGAGAATGTCTTAAAGAATCGAGTTTTTTAAAAATACGAACTATCATAATATATATTATTTTCAATCAAACTAAATAAACTATGCCCGGGTAGGTATATAATTTCTAAGGGTACATAATTTTCTCGTTGCTTGAGAGGCTAACCCGAGCCTGAAGTTACAAGTTGTATTTCATCCATAGATTTAAGTAGATAATAAATCTTAGAACATTAACTTTAAGTAGTATGTATTAATAATTCAATAATGCAAGACGTTTGCAGAACAAAATATTTTTTTATTGATTATGTTATACTTTAATGTATACATTAAAATCTAAACTGTCATTGTAAAACACTATAAACTTTGTTAATAAATTGATTATTATGTCTGTTAGTCCATTTTATTTTATCCCTATTTTCCTTAAGCTTAATTTAAAATCATGGACTCGTAGCTGTCTGTGGAACTCATTTCGCTATGGATTTCTGCAAAAATAATCAACCAGAAAATAGAATCATCGCCACACCCATATAGTATCTACACATAGTATGATACCATGGAATCTTTCAAATTTAATGTTTAATTATTTCAAGTTTAATGTACGGCTCCGTAATTGCCAGGACCAGAGGCATAACACCTTAGGCCTAAGGGGTCGACGCATCTACTTCGACCTTGGTCTTTGTGTGGGTGTCTATAGGCTGCAGTCATCACTTAACATCAATGTGAACTGCAAGCTTGTATGCCACTTCCATTACATAAAAAAAATGCAATTTACCTCAATTCTATATGGTATATCGGCACGGACGTATTATTAGTTTCATCGTCCGACATAGTGGGCGTATATGTGGGTAGTCGAGCAACGAAACAACGAATTACACAATTAATTACACTCACAAGTCACTGTTCACAACCACAACACAATATCAGACCGAAACGACAGAAACAGTTCCTAGCTTGGAGGAGAACTTATCACGAGAAGGATCAAATGGTAAGTGAGCCTTGATCCGACCTCCCTCCAACGGCTAGGCTCTATTGTAGCACGAAGTTGCAACATGGCGACGGTGACGCCCTTTACCGGAACTCGTGCTTTGTCAGTTATCGGTCCGTACTGGTGACCGTCTCCGACATTATATATAATTATATATATATATATAATGTCGGAGTCATATATATATATATTTGTTAAACACTCTTAAATTCATAATTTTTACTTCATTCAATGTCTTGTGTACCACAAGACATTTCGTCTTAAAGTTTGGGATTCATTGATAAATGCTTCATTATCGACAAGATAGGCTAACATAGCTTACTATCCGTTATAATTTGACATTTCATCCATACATTAACTCTCACAATCAACCGTTCCTAAATATACGTACGGAATAGTACGGATGTTGGTAAGTTATTGGAACCTGGCCCTAGTAATGCCATCTTACCAGAAAGAAGAAGGTTTTAACAGACTGTTATAATGGGGATGTTTGTATCAACTGAGATCTTCGAAATCCTTAACTACCACAGAGGCAGATCATCTTAAGCCTTGGGGTGGCAACGCATCTGCACATTTACCACTGGTTTTTGTGTAGGTGTCTTTAGGCTACAGTCGTCACTAAACATCCGTGCGGCGTGTTTGTCACCCTCGTTACATAAAAAAAATATGTATGTGTAGTTATGTTTTATGTGTCAAAATTGTGGGATTTTTATCATAAAGCAATCGATAGCGTGCACGGGTGTAAGAAAGTGATTTAATGCAATGTAAAGTCTTTTTTCGTGCTCCTCCGAGACTTCATAAGAAGGTCTTACTCCCCATTAGTTCACTGGACATCTCATCAACTTCCATATGGAACCATCTCATCATCGCGATCGTCATCCTCCATAAATATATTCATTCACTATGTTAGAGATTTATGAAATGAGCAGTTGTATGTAATTATAATATTACTTGATCAATGGCGTTATAGTCTATAGCTGTCTCTTTGCCAAACGAAAAGAAAAAAAAACGTTTTGTCATCTTAACAAAAAAATCACAGTCATGTCCCAGGAAAATTGTAACTTTATGGTCACCCTACTTAGAAAGAGGCGGCCTGCCCCCAGAGAGAGAGATAGCTATATTTAGGTTTGCTATGGCTAGCGTGGTCTCCATTTTTACCTTCAAGCTTCTTGACTTTGACTTTGCAATAAAATGACGAAAATGACAATGGCCGCGTTCCACATAGAGTACCTTTAGAGTACCTAGTAACACAGGTCCGGATTCGGTCGACCAAACCCGCGCGAGTGGACCGCATCGGTCATCGGACTTGATTAATAATAATTCGGTTCGGAGCGTACCGAAACCGCGGTCTGCTCCGTACCAAATGTGTGTTTTAATTTGTTTCCCAAAACAATATAAAAAAATACTTGCGGCCATTTTATGATAGGCAACCTGGTGGATACTCTAGATTATAGATATGCGTAAAAATGAGGTTTGCAGCATATCTGGATGAACGAAATGATTCTGCAGTGGGATCCTAACCTATTACTACAATTAAAAACCGACAATAAAGTTCCTAACGAAGGTATAACTTGTGATTGAGCGGGATCAGCTAGACCTCAAACAAGTTATTTTTTGTAGTTGTACTGATCCCGGTATCGGTTGCAACAAATCTTATAGCGTACTAACGGCTCGCCCCGGCTTCAAGTGGGCGCAGTGTTACCTACCCTCTCCTATTCATCTTAGCGTGATGTTATAATATGAGGATCCAAAAGTTCGTGGCCCAAACTACAAGGAGATATGACATCTTTTTAAATTTACCGTCATTTGTTACTATGTCTCATATTGATTTATTGTGCGCAATTTCATTCAGATACTCCACAATATAAATTTTTTGTGATTATTTGTTTGAAGCATTCTGACACGATTTTCAATAATGGAGAAAATTGAACATCATGCAGTCATTAAGTACCTCAATAAAAAAGGCCTGTCACCAAAAGAGATCCATCAAGATATGGTGGGCACTTTGGGGGAGTCTGCTCCATTCTGTATTTCATTTCTGTATGTCTGTATTTCAGTGTCAAGAAGTGGGTTGCTGAGTTTAAGCACGGTCGTGAGAGCATTGAAGATGATCCTAGGAGTGGACGGCCTACAACCTCTACCACGAAAGAAAACACCGATAAAATTTGTGATTTCGTACTGGGTGATCGACGTTTGACCATCGGTAAGATAGCTGAGACAACAGACATTAGTTATGGCCGGGTGCAATACATAATAACGAAAGAATTGGGATTCCATAAGGTTTCTGCTCGCTGGGTCCCGAGGTTGCTTTCAGCTGAACAAAAACGAGTTCGATTCACAATTTCGCGAGACTGTTTGGAACTTTTTGAGACTGATCCCGAGGACTTTTTGTCTAGATTTGTTACCATGGATGAAAGCTGGGTTCACCACCATATTCCTGAATCAAAGCAACAATCCAAACAGTGGAAAAGATCTGACTCACCTACACCGAAAAAGGCTAAGGTCGTTTTGTCGACTAACAAAGTCATGGCTTCTGTTTTTTTGGGATGCAAAGGGCATTATTTTTGTAGATTATTTACCGAAAGGTCAAACTATTAATTCTAGTTATTATTGTAACCTTTTACGAAATCTTCGAGAAGAAATAAAAGAAAAAAGGCCGGGAATGTTGCGTAAGAAAGTTTTGTTCCATCAAGACAATGCACGTGTTCACACTTCGGTTGAAACAATGTCTGTAATCCATGATTGTGGCTACGAATAGCTGCCCCACCCACCTTATTCGCCGGATTTAGCCCCCTCAGATTATCATTTATTTCCAAATTTAAAAAAACATTTGGGTGGCTCGAAATTTTTGACCAAAGATGAGATGATAGTCGCAGTAGACGAGTATTTCGCCGACCTTCCGGAATCTTTTTTTTCGAGGGGATAAACAAGTTGCAGTTCAGGTGGAAGAAGTGTGTTGAGCTAGATGGAGACTATGTCGAATAATAAAAATAAATTTAGACCCACTTTTCTTTCATTTTCTTGGTCGGACTTCGAACTTTTGGATCCACCCTCGTAATATAGCCTAAAGCCTTCCTCGATGGATGGGCTATCTAACACTGAAATAACTTTTCAAATCGGACCAGTAGTTCCTGAGATTAGCGCGTTCAAGAAAACAAATAAGCTTTATAATATTAACAAGTCAGTAAGTATAGTATAGATTTAGGGGTGGAACCGATACCGGTATCGGGTGAAACTAACTCAGAACGAATACCGGAATCAGATGCAAATAACCCCTGCGTGTGGGTCACACACCGCTCGATTTTACCACCCCGCACAGTCACCATAGCGCGCTACATGCTATTAAATAACAAAGCCGAAATATTATGTTTTCACCCAGCTAAACCTGGGCTATATCCCACCAGTGGGTTTTAATCCGGGTGATTACCCGTCGCTAGTTGCGTGAGGGCTAATCTTAATAATCTTATATGTGAAATGCACACTAGTCACCGTCGTTCTTTTTTCGAATCCCCTTGTCGTTTGACGTTTTGATGAAAGCCCACTCCGATCCACCTATACTTTGTCAGACTTTGTGGGCGATGCGATTGCGAGCAGTGACATCATCTATGACATCAAACGATCGCTCGCGACTACCACGGGCCTTATAGTCGTAACCCACGTCCGGATTTGGTACGAAGCGGACAGTGTATTCGGTACGCTCCGAACCACTGCCGGCCGTGTGTAGAGGACGAGAGGACTCCGACGGACAGAATTATTATTAATGAAGTCCGATGCGATCAGCTCGCCGGGGATTTGGTCCGGCGAACTGAATCCGTTCGTGTGTTACTACTATTCGGTGGAACGATATACAGCGAACGCTACAATCGTTGCGGCAGTTTAGTGGAACGAGCCCATTGATGTCATGATAAATGACATGAATGTCTGAATGGACATGAATGACGTTTCTTGTCATTGTCATTTGCAAAGAGTACATTATTTTTGTCATTCGCACGCGGCTCATCGCGCTCATGCAAATTACAGAATTTACCTTTATATTACTTACTACTTTTAGTCAGAATTGTTTCCGAATTCCAGAAATACAACAACATGAAGGTTCTGCATAAAATTAGAAAAAAGACGAAAGTCGCTAAAAAGGAAGAAACACATAAAAAGCCATCGGTACCAGACATGAACAACTCAGGTTGGTCGTCATAACCTTCTCGCATTTTAATTCTCATTAATTTATGATTTTACTCGTGACCAAGTTCATGTTTTATTAGTTTCAGACGAAGAAGAAGAACTTGATCTTGATGCCCATAAAAAATCCTTGGAGAAACTCAAAAAGATAGACCCAGACTTTTACAACTTCTTGGAAGAAAATGATGAAGAATTACTGAATTTTGATGATGATTCTGATGACAATGACTCTGTTAAAGCAGATGATGATCAGATTCATACACCAGGACCACTCAAAGGTGATAGTGATGAAAGTGATTTTGAGGTAACAGCCAATTTTTGCAAATGCAACTTATCTCTAATTCAGCCTATATTCCCCACCTTTGGTACTCTTATAAATTAACTAGTGGCAATATGCCTGAATTCGGAACTATAAGCAGAGTCTGTACTGCTCTGTTAGTTTTTTATATTGCCATATTTTTTAATATCTTGCTCCATTGCAGTCCTAGTATAATGAAATAAGGCACTACTGTGTGCTGTTTTGCATCTGATTGAAGATGAAAAGGAGAATATTTATATAAAACTTAATTGAACAATAGTATTTGCCTAGAAATATGTCCTAAGGGCTAAGGGTCACATGTCTTTAATCAGTGAATATTTTTCTGATTTTGGTTTTATTTATAGGGGCAAGACAAAAGGCTACTTTTGACACTAGTGTAACAATATACAGTAAAACACATTAACATTTTGCCAGTTTAAACTTTTTTCATGCTCGCCTTTTTATTTGTTTGGGGCAGTAAAACCTTCAGCATTCACATCAACCGTAAGCTTGTCTGTCTCTTTCATACCATAAAAAAAACTTTAAAATGTAGTAAAATACGATGTGTTGACAGGATCAAGATGATAAGAGAGTTGAAGGGAAGATCACTCTTAAAATGGTATCACAATGGCAATCACAGTTACAGAGTGAAGGCAAAATCAAATTAAAAACAATAACTACTGTTATTAAAGCATTTAATGCAGCTATGCTGAGAGCCACCAGTGATGATGGTTCATCAGCTGGTGAATATAAAGTAGAAGGTAATATATACATTTATTGCCTATTCTTGGTCATTCAGTTCACTTATTTTTAATCTATGTAATGGTTAATACTTTGATTTATTATCATGTTTGGTTTTTGTTCTTTATAAAGGTAAACTAACACTTTGTTTGTTACAGGATCTTCTGTCTTCAATGCAGTAATACAGATGTGTGTTATGTATCTTCCTCCTGCCATAAAAAAATATTTGGGACTTGAACAATCTGCAAAAGATCCTCAAAAATGTAAATTCTTTGCAAAAATTAAGGCACCGCTTATTGCCTATTTCAAGGATTTATTAAAACTTCTTACAGGAGTTACTTCAGACAATATACTTACAGTGCTATTGAAACATTTGCATCAAATGTCTGTTTATGTAGCTTGCTTCAGCAGAATAGCTAAACAGTCTCTGAAACGATTAATATCACTATGGAGCACAGGAGAGGAAACAGTCAGAGTGTTAGCATTTTTGTGTATATTGAGAATAACGAGAAATCAGCAAACAGCCCTACTTGATCTAGTCTTGAAGGCCATGTATCTGACTTATGTCAAGAACTGTAAATTTGTGAGTCCATCCACATGGCCCAGCATTAATTTCATGAGGCGATCACTTGTAGAAATGTTTTCGCTAGATCTAAATGCGTCATATCAACATGTTTTCCTATACATCAGACAGCTGGCGATACATTTGAGAAATGCTATTGTTGTACAGAAGGTGGAAAACAGGCAAGCAGTTTATAACTGGCAATTTATTAATTCCCTGCATTTGTGGGCAGAATTAATATCTGCAACATCCAATAAACCCCAACTACAACCTTTGCTGTATCCATTAGTGATGGTAATAACAAACACTATCAAATTAGTGCCGACACATCAATATTATCCGTTGCGGTTTCACTGTGTGGAAATCATGATTAATTTGTCAAAAGAGACAAATACCTTTATTCCTATATTACCCTTTTTAGTAGAGGTGAGATTTTATTTTTACCTTGTATTTTTCTATCCCACCAAATTTAGACATACAATTTTGAGAAACTTTCTTCAACTTTTTATTGAACCTATTCATATTGTGACGATTTTTTTGGACTTATGTAGGTGGCTCATCTCGAGACCGCACCAGTCTACTTCACCGGGCAATTGGCGGAAGCAGAGGGCTCTTAGCCTAAATAAATTTACACAACTGCTTAAACCCTGTGAGTGAGATCCTAGGCTGAGGGTGTTGTGGGGAACGAAATTACACATTTTTTGTTTTATGTACTGGAAGTGGCAAATAAGCATACAGTTCACATTGATGTTAAGTGATGACTGCAGCCTATAGACACCCACAAAAAGACCAAGTTCAAAGTGCAGATGCGTTACCTGAGGCCTAAGGTGTTATGCCTCTGTGCCGGAAATTACAGGGCCGTACATTACCACCTGCACCTGCCCGCAAGCTCCATCACTGGAGCTCTACCAACAGTAAAATATGCGATTAGGGGCGTTGCAGCTTTCGATTCGACATCATTTTGGTGGTAACCGGAAATGACCTGATAACGACCATGCGACAATGATGGTTTAAAAAAATTCTTGAAATTAGATTATAATTACCTAATTACATTGTTGAATTAGGAACCTACTTTTGTATTTTAATCCATATTAAATTTATTCTGCAGGTGTTAACAACATATGATTTTAATAAAAAGCACAAAAAAATGTCAATGAAACCATTGGACTTCTCCTGTATACTAAGACTTGCAAAATCACAGTTATCAGAAAATGGCTTCAAAGATTCTGTTATAGAACGATTGTACACCTTATTATTGGAATACACTGCCAATATATCCCATAGTATTGCCTTTCCTGATATTAGCATACTTGCCATCTTACAGGTTTGTATTGCAGTTTTTTAAGTAAGTATTTAAAATGTATACGACATGGACTGAATTCGAAGTTAATTTTATTGTTTATGTGTTTTTCAGATTAAACAATTTTTGAAAACTTGCAATGTGTCTAATTACACAAAAAAGTTACGGCAGTTGCTGGATAAAATTGAAGAAAGTTCGAAATTCATTGAACAAGAGCGTTCTAAAGTCACATTTGCGCTTAGTGATGAAAAAATTATAACAGCATGGGAAGCAAACATAAATAATAAAGGCACACCTTTGATTTCGTTCTTTGAAAACTGGAATAAGATCAATAAGATTCAGAAACGTAAGAAAGTAACTAAGAACGATGAAATCGCGGGAGAGCTACCTATGATAAAAAGACGAAAAATATCAGAATCAGAAGACAACCCTAATGTTAAACCTGACAACAAAGGCCCCATGGTATTATTCCCATCTGACAGTGAAGATGATAATCACGATTTCAAAATAGATGAAAACGACGGTAATGTAGCAGCTGCGCCTATAGTTAAGAAATTGAAGAAAAAAACGAACAAAAAGACAGCAAGTAAAAATAAAACCTTACCGGAAGCTGATAATATTGTTGATGAAGGTGATTTTGTACAGGACTTAAGTGTTAACGATTGGTAATATCAAAGATATTAGATGCAAGTTAGATAATACGCACCGGCCGCTGAGCGTTCGTTTAGACTTGCGGACGGTCAGGCGACCGTTCCCGTTCACGCGGCAAGAATCATCCATTCACTGATTGTGCTTTCGCCCGCTGAGCGCAAACTTAGTGAGAAAAAACCGTTAAAAATCACTCAGTAGCATTAATTATCACCGTTAAGTAATAATTTTGTCCTTTTTTAGTTCAACACGATATCACATCATCCGTTATCAAATATGTCGTGTCAAAACAGGGAGTATTGCCAGCTAACTCATTCACACGGAAAACGACGACATCTCGATTTTGTAGTATAATCACGTCTTTATACTCGTGTAGAAATTGTTAATACGCAATTTTTGTGACGTTTTGTGGCGCCATCAAACATTAATCAGGTCAAGTCAGGTGTGTTTGCCTCGCGCCTAATTGGTGTATATTTTCGCGCCAAGATAAGCTCCACCCACTTACAATTGAAGCAGTTTTCATAGAAAAGCGTGTGTATTGTCAATCTAACTTTATCTAATATCTTTGGGTAATATAATAAGTATGTATAAATAAATTGTGATACTTATTATTTTTAGTGAAATAAAAATAATATTTGTAAAGAACATTTTTTTTATTGAATTACAAAACAAAATCAGACTCGACAATTGAAGATTGACTAGCAATTACTTCACTAAGCATCTAAGGCACGCCTTGTAAGAAGTAGGTCCATAATAGTTTTGGCTCCGATGGTTCATATGTTTCGATAGTCAGTGATCCTGCAGGCAAATCGGAGTAATCACGTGGAGGCCTCTCGGCAAGATAAACGATGACTTTCGTTTCCTAAAAATAAAAAATTGGTTTTATGCATAGGCAACTGATTAGGATGAAATAAAGACTTATGATTTGTTTGATATAAAAAAAACCGGTCAAGCGCGTCTGGCTGGCACGCGCTGTGTAGGGTTCCGTAGTGTTTAGGTTTGAATAATTTAATGAAAAAAAAAAAAAAAATTCTATGGAGTTGTTCAAAATTTTCGAGAAAAATATATTTGGTCGACTATTACCTACTCGTAAACTTGTAAAGCCAACTTACTCGTAAGTGCGATATTTTTCCTTTTAATTTCGTTACTTACATGTAGCTAGTTTTTATTTTATTGCCGTTACGTTTAAATTTCTAACAATAATCGTTTAGTTGGCAATTTAAAGCTTAATAAGTCAGGAACAGTTAATTAAATCGAAAAATTATATTTCCACACCCCTAACATTTTTGAAAGACCTATCCAACGATATCTTACAGTATAATTATAGAAAACGAGAAATTAATAATTTATCCGCGCGTCACATGTAGGGGAAGTACCCTAAATTTTTTTTTCCATGTTTTTATCCTACCACGTTGTCGGCGTAATTAAGGTGTATACTTGTGCCAAATTTCAAGTCTCTAGTACCAATAGTTTTTGCGCTAAACCGCGGACGGACAGACAAGACAGACGGACATGGCGAAACAATAAGGTTCCTTGTTAACTACGGAACCCTAAAAAATAAGTGGGTGTATTAAATCTGTGGCCTAATTCTCGTAACACAAAGTCGTTAAATCGAAATAGAATCAATTCGCTGTCTTTCTTTAACCAATGCGCGCAGCCTATCTTAGAGCAGGACACCATTCATGTTCGATTCAACGACTGTGTCACGAGAATCAGGCCTTAGAATATTATTAGAAAATTATAAAATGGCTAATAAAATAATTATAAACAAATGAACCGTACCTACAGTACAGTACCTACCCGTCAAAACATATTGCACATCGAGCTTAGAAAAGAGACAATCTGCTAATTTCGAGTTCGTAGTGCGTTATCCTTGCTGCACACTGCCTTCGCTCCCTAGGCACTAATAATCCGGTATAGGTCAAAACTTGATCAAAATAGTCTACGTTTGTAGACTATTTTGATCAAGTTATGTGGAAAAGAGAAAACGCTCCACAGAGCCGAAATTATCCTAAGTCTCTCTCGAAATGTCGATGTGCAAATATCTTGCTGCGTATTATAGGTAATATAGGGACCGTGCGAAGTACTAGGTGGGGGTAATGTAATCGATCGCAGCGCCCATGGTGGCGAAAAGTAGCAATAATGTGGGACTTGTCATCTCAAAGTAATCTGTTTAGACTGGGATATGCAATTTTCAAAATCACATTTAACCGCCGACAAAATGGTAAACAGCAGTTTTTGTGTTGTTAACTGCAAAAATATCAGTTATAAATAAAAGTAAAGATAGTAAGGAAGAAAGAAAGAACGAAAATATGTTCATTTCGAGTAAAATTTTACAACCGTTTTCGAATAGTCCTTAGAAGTCAATAATAACTTAAAGTGAATACATAAAGTAAAAGTAAAACAAATAATTAAGTATATTTTATTTTTAAAGAAAAATGGAAAGAAACATTTGACTTCAGGCGAGGCTCGAACTCGCGACCTACTGGGAATCTAGTCCAGCCGCTCTTCCAAGCAGTAGCGCCATCTATTACCAACATGCCATGTTGGTAATAGATGGCGCTACTGCTACCATAAAGCAATGCAATAGATGTGAAGGAAAGATTTGACAAATCGGGCAGGGCTTCAGTAGCTCAATTGGAAGAGCGACTGGACTAGATTCCCAGTAGGTCGCGAGTTCGAGCCTCGCCTGAAGTCAAATTTTTCTTTCCATTTTTCTTTAAAAATAAAATATATTTCACAAGCATGTGTTAATGCGAAATAATATCAAACAATTATTAAGGGTAAAAGCGACTTCTTTACGATATTCAATAAACTGAAAAGTCTATTATATCGGTTGCCTAACTGGCATAGTTGGTAATAGATGGCGCTACTGCTACCATAAAGCAATGCAATAGATGTGAAGGAAAGATTTGACAAATCGGGCAGGGCTTCAGTAGCTCAATTGGAAGAGCGGCTGGACTAGATTCCCAGTAGGTCGCGAGTTCGAGCCTCGCCTGAAGTCAAATTTTTCTTTCCATTTTTCTTTAAAAATAAAATATATTTCACAAGCATGTGTTAATGCGAAATAATATCAAACAGATAATTAAGTAAATTAAAAAAGGGATAAAAAAACTTACTATTAGATAAAAACATTTCTATTCCTTCCTTCTAAACACTAGATAAGAAGAGAAAGAAAAACTTATTCGTCAATATCAAAATCTATGTTACTTACTTAGCGGACTTCCAAGTACAGTCACTATTGAGAAGAACTCCTCTACCAAAGAAACTCAGTAGGAGCTCTTTTAATTTTATAACTTATGTCTAATACAGATAGTCATTGAAATCTAGTAATATAAACGTACATAGCATAATATATGTACCCATTTGTATAAGTAGAAATCAACAATTATCCACCGTAATGAAATGTAGCACCGGCAGATCAGAACAGGCAGTCACCATCAGCACCCGTTCACGAGTATAGCGCATGACCATTGCTCTCCTCGACCATTCAAAGGGAAGTGAGCCACCCGCCGTAGTAAACGCAAGTTTACTATACACGATTGATTCTCAAGAGCTACTTGGGAAATTGAACAATTCAAGAAATTGATAAAACAAACACGCAATTTCATTAAAATTTCACACTCACGCTGCATTTTATTTAAATATTATATCTATTATAACCCAATCAAATTGATTCTGACTTCAAACTGAGATTAATTGTTTATACCTAAAGAAGTTTTGTAAGGTATCAAAATACCTACATGTTTGTCTTATGATGCCAGCTTGAATTATTGATCTCTGTCCTTGTTTTCTTCTTAATTTCTCTAAATCAAGGACGTGTCCAGCAGAAATCAATGTTTGTAATTGAAATTTTATAGTTTGTGATACTCACAAAACCCGGATCCTAAAATAATACTCATTTCGATTTGAAAACGACATTTAATTTATTACTAGCGATACAAGAACAATTCTATATGTTTATAATTATTGCAAGTATCCCATAAAATAGCTATATTGTCTTGTTTTACTGTAAAACTACAATTAAAAATGAACTAAACAAACTCTGACATATATTCGAAATAAAACAGACTTTTTGAATAAATTTTACTCAACTCATTTGATTTGAATGATCTAAAATTGTTTCACAACCCTTTCTCAACCCAAGTTAAGGTATCAGAGTAATTTTGGAAGAACATTAATAGATCATTTTCGATTATAATAATATTTTATCAAACGCGGTAATATGTCATTATGGTTAGACAAGCAACGGTCCCACAAAGTTGCGGACGCTAGGTGGCGCTGAACTCGTGCACGGTCCCTACAGGTACCTTTAGAAATGAAAGAAAAAATTGACTTCAGGCAGGATAGTGGGACTTCGGTAGCTAAGTTGTAAAGCCGCTGGACTGGTTATCCTGAGGTCGCCGGTTCGATTCCTGCCCGAAGTCAAATTTTTCTTTCCGTTTTTTCTTTCATTTCTAAAGTTCACTCGCATGTGTTATTGCGAAAAATAAATATTACAATGTAGGTACCTACCACGGAATAGATTATCTATTCTGTGGTACCTACCTATCCAGTGTATGCAATAGTATTTATACCTATACCTTTTTTCCCTTGATAGATTCAAATGGCGTTTTAACAGTAAACTCTTCTCTGTCAATACTTATTTTAAATAATCTTGTTTCTTCAAATATGTTTTTAAATTTGATCGTTGTAAATCCGCCCGATTTTATTTCAAATGGCCCTTGTGGTTTCGGTTCATCCGCTATACCTTTAATGGCAAATCTGTAAATAATCAGATATCCTTTTTTCAAGTTTATTCAAAAATAGATACCTCATCATTACTTACATCATTCTTTTTTATGGTGCTGAGAATATAATTATAATGATATCCCTGTATTTAGCATATGAGAAGATATCAGTATTATTATAAAAATATTGAACCTAAAATTGGAGTTATGTGTATTTGAAGAATTCAGTATACCTATGTACCTACCTAGCATTGAGCGTGTGTTGAGGTAGTCACTTAGAGAACAGAGTGTATTTTCTCTCTTTGATTAGGTCTTCGGCGTGAGATCACGTGTCAGATTTTGCGGTCTTCCTTCTCAACAGCCCTAGCATTTTTTTTCTTCACCCCTCTCTCGTATCTTTTAAACCTAAGTTCCGCAGTGGTTGAATAGAAATTGACTACTTTTTCCTCGTAAATTTATTACTATCTTTTTCCTATAGGTTTTGACCATTATAATTGATTCATTTACAACAAAACTCACAACATGCACAGGTTCAAATAGCTTCCATTCTTAATATATAAGAAAATCAGCATTGAAGTTTGAAATTGTATCTATCCAATTTTGCGGTACTTATCTACATTACTTTATAAAAGTGACATATAAAACTATAACTTACACAAATTCTCCCGCTGTCGGAGAGTTGAAAGAAACTTTACAAAACTGAATTCCAAATTCAATAGGCTCAAACCACGCTTGAAATTTGCCTTTCTCAAAAGGACCGAGTGCATAATTTTTTTCAGTCACGACAGAAGGATGGGAAACCTGCATATAAAATAAATGTGTGTTTTATCTAAATGTAGGTAGGAAATGCAGGAGGACACATTCATGATCTGTTACAAAGCCAGCTTCGTTGATCAACTTACGGTAGCTAGAAAATCCGCTTTCATATCTGTTTTGTTTTGTACTCTTAACCGTAGTGGTATGCAGCTCCCTAGAGTTGTCTTAAAGGTCAAATCTTTCTCCTTCGCCGGAAGACATTTCAGGATTGCTTTGTACATTAATGAGCCCACTAGTTGATTGTAAACTTCCAAGAATTCTTCAGTTTGACCGACGACTAAAGGCGAGTATGTCATTACAATTACAGTCTGTGAATTGAAAAGTTTAAAACGCTCAGTCAGAAAGCTAGCTGTCCAGCCTCTCGGGAAGATTGTAGAGATGGTAGTTTTGCCAGAAGTAGGTACCTTGTGCCAGAGCAGGACCAAAGGCCTTAACAATATCTAAGCTTTAATGGCAAATTAATACTGTAGCCTATAAACATTGGGTTGCTACTCCTGAGTCTTAAGCTGTCATATCTCGGTGCCGGAAATTACATGACTGTACATAACCTGACCGGAATACCATAGCGCTGAATATTAGGTTTTAGCGGCAAGACATTAATTTGGTAAAGCAGTGCATACGTCCTCGAGCTCCTCTAAAACTTACCGCCAGTAATCTATGTAAAAAAATACCTTGGAATTTCTACCGATCTTGATTACGTCAGGGCAAATGAGCTTTTCGCATCGTATAAAGAAGTCAGCGTCAGTTGACAATGGATTCTTTATAACAAGCTCTCGTTGAACTGTTTCCCGTGCTCGTGACTCGAACCTGAAGGTATCGACGATCATGCACGGAGTCATTGTCACGCTAATGTTGTAGAATTGATACTCCCTAGTTTCTTCGTTAATGAACATAACCTGTAAATAAATATTATTATTAACTTCGCAGACAAGGAGTAGGTAATATACTCGTCGCTGATTTCTGCTCGTATTTTGATATTGAATTAGATTTCTGACATTATATTAACTACCTATGTAGGTAAAACAATGTCTACATTTTGAACAAGCTTAATTTTATAGAAAGTTAAAAGAATTAGGCACTGTTCCACATTCAGTTGCTACATTAGTTTAACTTGGTCTAAATAAAAGAAAACAAGAGTTGCAGTTATTACGAGATAATCGTAAACAGCGTGTCTTTGTTTTCACTAACCAGGGACAGGAAGCGCTTTCCCTATCTTTATTTTTAGCGGGTAAATTGATAGGTTAGAATATTTTTACCCTATAAAAACGCCTTACAACTTGGTTACCTTTCGATTGACTTACTCTATCATACGGAAAGCCTTTAATATGGTTTCCCTTAGTTAGGGTTACCCTAACGTTATGATAGATTATTAGGTTACCCTTTCCTTGGGTAAGACTTTCTAGAGGCTAATATGGGCGCAATAGTAAGGATAAAAATTTAAAGCGCTTAAAATTAGCCGCTAATCCGGTCCCTTTCACTAACTTTAGTTTGTATTTCGCATTCCTCGTAGCAAACGAAGCTCCATCGACAAGTAGCTGAAGCTTCACCCCACACCTTGATCGTCTCGGGATGCTTTATTTCGTAGTAACCTTCGAATTTGTCTGGCATCACCTTTACTATTTCCGTTGATACTATATAAGATTCTGGGAACTGTAATCAATATTTATCAATTAGGTAGCCAAATTTAATTTTTAGTGCAGGCCTACAAGGAACCCTTAGTTTCGCTATGTTTGTCCGTCCAAGAAGCTCTTGGAAAGCTGTAATTTGGTACGAATGTACCTACATTTTAATAAACGTAATTCCAACAAAGTGGTGTATTAAAATATTTATTTAGGGCCCTTCCCTACACGTAACGTGTTATTTTTTCGTTGTTGGATGTCGTTACCAAGTCTTTAAAAAATATTGGTTTTAAATATAATTTTTAGATCTTATAATGGATCTAAGGGATTTGTTACCTACACACACACTACAAAAATCGTCTATTACTACGAAACTCACACCTTGGCTTTAACAAAATACATAAACAATTTCACGCACACATTTAAACATCTGGGCGACAGGCGTAGGAACACTTGTACTTGTACTTTGACAGAGGGGAAATCCTGCATATGGCAACTTCCTTCCGGTCCGCCGCGGCCGGTGGCCATAGAGCAACACGGGCCACCGGCCGCGGCGGACTGGAGGGGAGTAGCCATAGCCTTTATTACCGATGCATAATATAATTTTTGCGGGGGGAAATGCGTGCGACACACACGCACACTACATAAATCGTCTATTACTACGAAACTCACACCTTGATTTTAACAAAATACAGAAACAATTTCACGCACACATTTAAACATCTAGGCGACAGGTATAGGCCCATTTGGGCTTGTACTTTGACAGAGGGAAAAGCCTGCATATGGCTACTCCCCTCCGGTGTTGCTCTGCCGGTGGCCCGTGTTGCTCTATGGTGAAATATTAAGGTATTAAAGTGATATATTTTTGGGAAACAAGTCTTCAACGCGATTGTTTAATAAACAATGTTTATGTACCTATACAAAGAAGTTAAAAGGAAATCTATCACAGCAGGCTCAAAGTTACGAGTATTAGTCGATGAACTTATGTATAGGTACTGAGAAACGAAACCCTACATTGCGCGTGTACATTGTTAGTACTCACTGGGGTCCTTGTATCTTAGATATATGATCTGATCACAAACCTCTGTAATGTTATACACCAATAGCTCCTCCGTATGACATTCTTTAGCAGGCACAGTTATTGTTATCGATCCATTAGGGTTTGGATGTCCAGCGGATCCATTCAGTGTGATAAACAAGGCGCTTTCCCCGAGCGGTGAAAATAGAACCTGGCCCTGGTTTCATAAAAAAACAATAGGTACATTAAAATTCAAGTATATCCCCGTACGTATTCCAAAGTTTTAATAATTGAGAATTATTATTGGTTTTTTAATACGTCCATTATATTATATTTGAGTAGATACGTTTTGTTACATTCAAATTTGGAATACTGACTACCTACCTCATGTTTACCAATTAATTTTGGTTTAAAAGAAATTGGTATATTAAACGTAGAATTGGGTTCAACGTTAAATTCTTTCAGAGTTTCGAATGGCCCGCCGGATACTTCAGATAAAACAAGCCACATATCGTCTGACCTGTAAGTAAAACTTAGTTAAATTGATTAGGGTAAAGTTCTTACGTTTAACGTTTTTTTATTATTAGCGCTAAAACATAGTCAATATGACAAGGTAACATAAAAAAGGTTATAAAACTTAAGATCGTACAGAACGGGCAAAGTGGTCGTCGCAAGCTAAGAGACTGGCGCAAAGTCTACACAGGCAATCGCCTAAAATAATTGCTTTTGTCTTGATCAAGAGATTATCATACCGCTTTTCTATTTTCATCCCCGCTAAAATCAATAACCAATAACGACAGTTAAGTTATTAGGTATCGCAATTGCTCTCATACGTTATACCAAAGGACGGTTTTTTTTTGTATAAAACTCAGAGCTGTTCACAAAATACACCGAGTTTCAGGTACGTACTTAGTCCTAATAAGTTCGGAAGCTAACAGAGAAAAAGGAAGGACGGACAGACAGACAGACAGAATTTATAAGGGTTCTATCTTATGTCATTTGGCTACGGAGTCTTAAAAAACCAAAGACATAAAAGCAACAACAGGGACAAAAGTAAAAATGACCCCCACTCCTCTCTTTCTCCCTGAATCCACTCTTGAGACCCAGCTGCTCTCACTCCTTTTTCTTCACCCTAGGTAAGCCATGGAAGTGCCTTGAACCACAGCATAGTGCTTGAACTATCCGGTTACAAACATAATTAAACGTCAGTTTTGAATAATTTACTCACGGATTCGTAACCACGACTATCTCCGTCTGCACTTCTCTTACAGGACAGTCAAAATAAATTGTTTTATTTTGAACGTTGCCGATATCGACGCAAGTGGCATATAGAGCCAATTCCAAAGGCGTGTAGTTTTCGATGTTGCAACTCGCCTGTTTAAATATTTATTCATTTATATTATAAGTAAAAGTAACTTTAAAAAGTAGCCATTTAGGTATCTCTTTCTTTTATTTTAAAACACTTACCCAGACTTTGATAAAAGGATTATGTTTGACAGGCCTAAATGTAATAGTAAATGTAACGTTGGTACGAGCAGCGATGTTTCCTTGCATTGGAGAAATTGTGAATTCGTTTGAAGTCAACGGCTGCCACCAGAATCTAAACATGAAATAATTAAATCACTTGCGGTCAACACTAGTTCTAGTCTATGTTCTTTAAATCAATTAAAAGTTGCCCATACAACACAAAGTAGAGTTCTCGTAGGATCACTCGTATTCGTAATGTTTCAATTTTTAAAAACCTATCTGTCAAGAATTCACATTAAGAAAATACTTAAAATATTGGTAATCTACTGAAGTGTGGGTCCTGTGGGTATAGGTTATTATCGATACATATTTCTATGTTTCTATATATGTAGGTTAACAAGGGCGTCGCCTATTTCACTTGTGGCTACTTATCTCAAACAACAATTTTGTTTTGACCACATAATTACGTAGTTTAACTTATTATCATTGCTAAATTCATTGTGGCTCCTAATTCAGTATTCGGGGTTGCCGAACTGCAATTCCATCCAGAGTGGATAGTATGTTGTGGAACCAATTAATAATGTCAACACACTACATCATACGTTTTCTAACGAAAAAATCATTTGTTTACCGGTAGCCATTATACGGTAGCCACTCTATAGGACCTTCGGTAAAAGAAATCCAGAAGGCTTCACGCCGCTCTCCGCAAAATTATCTTATGATATCCTATGGCTCCTATCGTTAACCGGAGATAAATAGGTTAACTTGCCTACATATATCGAATAATAATATCTATTCTTTCCTGTTCCAGCTTTTTTAGGTTTTTGAAAAATAGGCGAGTTTTTGAAATACCTTGCACCAAAGTCTCCTTTGTTGAATAACATAACTTTCAATATTTTACAACCGCGTTTGCGCACTCGGCCAAACTGCAGAGAATTCTGACTGAAGCATAGGCTCATGCCCGTGGCACTGCCGCTCAATCGGACCAAGGGCCTTTCAAATTGAAAAACTTTCATGTTAAGCTGCAAAATAATTGCTATTCTTATCTGGATGAAAGGAAGAGGTAGACAAAAGTCTTAACTGTTGGAACTTCCCGATAATTTAATACGTAAGCCTGAAAATATCTACTGTTGGTAAAGTAGAAGTAATATCGTCTTGTTAAGTCACGACTTCAAGTAATCGTATGTTGCAGTAATCGTAACCTTTATCTAAGAAATAACTCACGTCATAGGTACCAGTGAAGTGAAATAGGCGAGTCGAGGCGACGTCATGGCGGCGCGGGCGTCGCGTCACGGTCGAATTGCGAACTATGTAGAGTCGAAACGATAGCCACTAATGACAAAATGTTAAAACAGTCGCGACTCGAGGTACGCCTGTGCCGAGACTCAACTATGTGAACGTACGGTCATTTATACATAAAGTGAAGCTAAACGCGGCGCGCATCGCTCGACTATTGATCAGTTGTGAGCGGCGCCCAATAGCAATTCTACTATTACAAAAATACGCAACTTAGATTTTTCTACGATATAAAATTCCCTTCATCGGATTTAGAATTATTGTCGATCTTGCTCAATGAAATAACGCTTTTCATTTGTTTTTTCTATGTAATGGAAGTGGCAAACAAGCATGCAGTTCACATTGATGTTAAGTGATGACTGCAGCCTATAGACACCCTAACACAAAGAACACAAAGTGTTCAAAGGTAGGTGTTTGTAGGTCAAAATGCAGATGCGTTACCACTTCTGGGGCCTAAGGTGTTATGCCCCTGTGCCGGAAATTAAAAGGCCGTACAAAGTTTGTTAAAGTAAATGCGGAGTTATTCCGATCGAGTAAAGTGGTAGGTACCTACGCTCAGGTTCATAATGTCCCTTTCCCATAATGTCCCTCGGTTTCAAAATGTGCCTTTCTCGAAATGTCCCTTTCCCAAAAAGTCCCTTTCCCGAAATGTCCCTTTCCCAAAAAGTCCCTTTCCCAAAAAGTCCCTTTCCCGAAATGTCCCTTTCCCAAAATATCCCTGCCCCAAAATGATATTTTCATACAACGGATAGATAATAATTGATTGCACACGAGAAATATGGATAGAATGAAATAAAACAAAACCATAAATAACAATCAAATTAATCCTAAATCATTTTCATTACGATTATATTTTACAAGATAGCCTAGCTTACCGTAGATCTATATTTGCAAGATATATTTGGCATAGAATACTGCCTCTACTAAATAGTAAAGACAGAGGAGACGATCTACAAACGGTAAATCCTACAAAAGTCCCGATTGGCTTTACATAACTATTTAAACCGAGAGTTAGGCATTTATTAACTTTGAAACATGAGCTTGGGAATGTACGAGTGAGTAAGGCTCCCTCTGGTAACTACAACGAGAGAAGGAATCCTGAAAGCTTACGAATAAAGCTCGATTGTTGGATGATAATTATGATCATTCACATTATAATATATCTATTATACCTGGACATTGAGTGTGCTTATCATTCCAATGGGTTTAAATTGTATTTTCAAAGGGACTTTTCGATGTGACTTTATAGAACATTTGTTAGGTATTACTTTAAGCGAAGACAGTGCGTTCTGAACGTCCATATCTATTTGCTCTTGAGTTTTGTTAGTTTTATAACTTTGCAACATTTTTCTTCTGAAAATAAAAAAAATACTTAATAATAACAAGAATGGCAACCCTTGATACGTCCCACTGCTGGGCACGAGTCTCTGCCCTTTTTGCGGCTTACTCAAATGCGGGTTGGTGCGGAGATAAGGGTTAGTGGCCAACCCTCTGTCGGATGTTTTCAAACCGCCCATATGACCTCCGACAAGGTTTAACGACTGCTATCTATCGACAGCAACCAGGCTCGACGGCTTAATGTGTCCTCCGAAGCACGCAAACGCGCATTTTTATTTTCAACTTGCGGTCACCCTTCGCACACCCGACCGCGCCCGTATCGCTTAATCGAGTAGATCGCTTGCAATTTACAACAGCCGCGGGGCCATGCGCGCTTCCTTCCTACTTATAATATTAAATTATTACTTCACGCCATTGCCTGCATAGTGGTAGCTGGCCACTACTATTACGCTGTGGTCCTGGATTCTACCCCGGATCAGAAGCTATCATAGATTTATTATTTTTTATCTCTGGTGATGTTGGGATTTTTCAATTTTCTTAGAGCCATCCTCGAAGTTTGGTAAGCAGGAATACAATTGACCTACATGCACGATTCTCCAATTACGTTTTGTCCCATGTAGTAGATGGCGAGTCATTTGGCATCTCCGGGCACATTACCAAACGCCAAGACTGGGAGGCTAACAAAAAATTTTGAACATCCATTGAAAAAAATTGCTGAAATAGTAGTAGCAGTCATAGTGGTAGATGAAGTAATGTTTCGGGAAATAGATGTAAGTACCTAATTTTATAACATGAATCTGTTTTTATTGGCAGTTAGTTTAACTATTAGTTATTTTTGTACAGTCATCAAACTATACAAATAAACTGAAAATTTTTGGCAGTTAGTTTTACTATTAGTTATTTTTGTACAGTCATCAAACTGTACAAAAAAACTAAAGATGACACCGAAGAAGACGATAATGTAGTAATATTATACTTTGATGGAGATAATAATAATTAATTTATTGTAATTATTAAATACCTAGACTGTCCAGGGGCAGTGATTGCACTACTTGCACTAGGGCTGAGGCACACACTTGTACCTTCCGAGTTAATATCATCTTCTAGAGTAGGATACATATCCCTGAAAATGAAACTAGCATCGATGGACACTTTACTATGATTCATCACTTCAATTTGACGAATTATCTTTTCGCCAACCTTTACCGGTCCCAGATCGAAACTCTTTTGACAACCTTCGTATAGATCGAATAGGAGGGGAACGCCTGAAATAAATGTTTTAATTGAAAATTGGTATATAATCATGACTATTTACTATTTTACTATCCAAAGATTAATGCCGTTTCTAATAATTGTAAGACTATCTAATTTTGGTGCAGGTAGGTATATACACTAATGAATAGGTTGAGCTACGCGTGGACGATATCGTCTACGAACAATATGAAATCAATTGTCATATTATACTGCAGCTCAAGAGGTTAATCCGAGTGTGGATTGAAAAGTTCACGTCCTCACATCGCGTTGTAGCAAAACAGTGTTCTGTGGTGTGGTATTCTGATGTTATAACGAAGAACCTTATATGAAAGCCAACCTTCTCCTCGTATGGTGACGATTTCTTCGCAGAGGGAATCCACCCAAAAATTAAGCGTAAACTCATACTCTTTCACTTGTTTTGGTCGGAAGAATATTGAAATTTTCATTCGTTGTTGCGGCTTTAAGTTACTTTCTTGGTTGTATTGAACGAATAATTCAGGTAAATTGGAAAAATTTAAATCGAGTCTATAAAATAAAATATTATTTCTTAGTCATTTAAATAAAAGCAAAGCTTGATTTGCAAAAAAAAGTTACGTCCCAGTTAAGTAATGTACAGGTTCCATGATTTCTGGAATAGATCAATAGGTATCCCTTTAGGCTTCAGGACCGATTCTGCTTTGGAATCTCTTAATGACCTTAGTTGTAACTAGATATCTTTGGACTTCAACATTTTCTTAACATTGATGAAAACAATATCGCTGTATGCCACATTCAAGAGATGAAAAAATGTAAATTGGATTTTTCTGTTTACTTACATTATTGGTACTTTATCATCATTATAGAAAGCTATATTCTTTTTATAAGTTGTATCTGGAGCGTTTACAATGCATTTCCCAAAATCAAAATCCATACACGAAAAATGGTACAGTGGCTTTTTTATTTCAGAATGAAGATATATGTCGTACGTTGGTCCGTCCGAGATCTGTATATAGTAAAAATGTTAAAAATCACTTACCTACTTCTTCTTAAAATAACAAAACATATCTTACCGACAAAGTAACAGGAAATGCCTGCACTGGTACTTGTTTCAGAGTGAAGTAGAGGATACATTCCACCTCATTACCGGGCGCGATGTGACCACTCTTTGGCTCTACACTCACTTGGAGATACTTCTTCACAGCACTGATGCTGTAGTGCCAATCATAAAAGAAAGTCGCAGATCCATCATTGCGAATTCGAAATGGTACTGTTCTTTCATAAGTTGATGCAGTCTGCAATCGAATTGGACAAGAAACGAATATTTTGTTACCAATAATATTTCAAAGCTGTTAAATTTTAAATGTTATGATGTATTAGTACCTGATCTAAGTGTATATTGGTAACAGTTTCACTATCCAAAATATGCTCATTCCCAATCAGATAATATGATACTTTAGGTCTTATGGAATGGCTCAAGGTATTGACACACAATGTTAAGTACTTTGTCAAATAAGTTACACTACAGAAAATTTTGAAACTTAACGGGCCATCTTGTATTGGTGTGTAAATAACTCTGTAATATAATTTTAATGATTAATTAGGTTAAACTTTGCTATTAAATTAAAAGTCTAAAATTGATAAAGGTTGTTTACTTGATATTTGTCTCTGAACGAGGCTTCAGAACTCCTTTCTCCGGTTCTACGATGACTGGAGTTTTTCCGGATTCGTTACTAATAGAGTTGCCTTTGAACTCAAAATTTAGACTGTCGTTTTCATTATTTTTCAAAACGACTACATTTTGTGTAGTAAATCCTACGAGTGTATTCCTTATCACCAATATTGTTGGTATAAATACAACTTCTGGTTCACTCACTACGCCGACGACTAATAAATTTATCATTAAAGAATAACTGGGTATTATAAACTTCCATTGAGATTCATAAACCTTAAAAAAAAGATTAATTATCATAATTTATACAGGTTGGTGTAGTATGTATAATATATGCAAATATTAGAAAAAAATAATACTACCCCTGGTGCAGTTGGTGAAAAAGTAAATGTGACTTCAGTAGAAGTTCCTCCATCCACGTAACCTTTCAGTGTATTACAATGCATCGGTATAAGCTCTGTTTTATCAGACATTACCATTTCAAATATAAATTCGTATGATTCGGATGTTGGGTTTATCACATTAAACGATCTAAAATTAAAATAAATGGTTTTAATATGGACAAATTTTAAAATAATTTCTTAAAATCAGTTAGACATTAAAATTTGACTATAATTATATAACTAACAAATTATTAAAACGACAAACAAATGTATGCCTAAGACGGTATTTATTGATCAACCTTCATACACAAATGAAACAGTTACACACAAACTTCTAGACCTGAAAAAATATCTGTCGCTCACATACATAAACATAGGAAAGAACAACAGACTGCTGAATCATAGGACATAATAATTCAGGATGATAATATATGACACATAAATTAGTTAAATTACTTCAGCACTTATAAATAAAATAGAAATTATTAATTTCTTGTCAAGTCATGTGACTTTTTAAAAACTTTTTAGCCAGGCGACCGTAGCGGAGTAAGTAAACAACGTCAAGTGTTATTATCCTATGGCCGCATACCGATAAGATGTCTTGGGCGCGCGTGTGCGTGTCCTAAATTTTGTAATTTTGGTAGAAAATTTGGTCAAAAACTACTTAGATACCTATTTTTTACATGTTTCTGGCGAAAATCAAGTACCGAGCACCCTTTGTTAATATGACCCATGATAAGCATTTTGATGTCTTGCGTTATGATGGAGTAGATTGATTAGAAGCTGTTTCATTGCGTATGTCACCGTCATTGTTCAATGTTCTACACAGTACCTACTTACTCATACATGCTCGACTAATTTTACCTATAGCGAGTTTTCTATGAACTCGTTCGAACGCGTTTAAAGTAAGTAAAAAAAAAAGTAAGTAGTACCGTCTGGGAGCACGCCATGACTTTGCCAACGATGAGAGTAGACTGTTTGGCGCGCTAATGAATCACCTCCGCGAGTCGACAGTCCGACGAGCCTACAGTTTATACCGTTACCTCGCCGACTCGCCAATGAATCACCCACTTTTAAACATTGCGAATACAAGTTACCTACTCTTGGCAGTTCGGATTAAAACAAGGGTGAAACACCACGTATTTGTTGTCAAATCGAAATATGCGTAAGCAACCTAACGCAATTGTGAAGTCATTCGAATATAATTTTGTAAAACTTGCAAGGCATTCAGTTCAGATCTAAGGATATTCCAGACACCTGAACCTTGGTAGAGTCCGGCGATACAGAGAGTTCTAAGATCATACTTTTTGTAACAGCCCGATCCCAACACGTTAAATTCGAGAACAGTCATATGTGGTGGCAACGCTACTCCCGTAATTTTTCTTCTGCCGGAGGTGAGGTAATCGCTTTCTTCGATGTCAAGATGAACATACGGAATCAATGATTTGGCAGCTATTTTGCAAGATATATTTTGGTCGTACGGATCTAAATTATCTACAAAACAAACAAAAACCATTAAGTTTTTGTAGGTTAGCATATCAAAGAGCTTCCATAGGTTATAGTGACGGGAATAACTACCAATAGAACTTTTTAATCGAAGTTTAAAGAAGAAAGCATCGAGAGGTGCAAATGTGACGTGAAAATCTTGACTTTGATTTGGCTTTAAACATTCTTTTATAGGTTCTATCGTGAATGGCAAATCTGCTTCAAACCAAGTATCTACACTCTCCCTAGTAGCGCTCGCGCTGAATAAAGTAACTTTACTCAAATCTGAAAAATAATAATAAATTTAAAATGTTACTTAAAATAACCTTAAAATAACTCATTGTGTTTATATGTTTTACTACCATTTCTGTTAATATTTTCAGGTGATATTTCATCTGAAGTTTCATTTTGTTCACTCATTTTACTTTCAGCATAAACAAATTCTCTGTTCTCCTTAAAATAAAAAAATACATTTTATTTTTCCGATTAACCACTTTATCAATAGGTGATAAAACCGATTGATAAAACTTATGTTATAGCCAGTAAATGCTTTAAGGACTTACTTCATTTGTAATATACTTATCGGTTCTCGATGGAAATTCATCATCAATTACAAAATTCCATGTTATTTTCAAAGGTACTTTGCCAGTATTTTGTACTTTAAAAGTAAAATTTCTAATCTAAAAAAAATATATTTTAAAATAAGACGTTAAATTAGGAATTACAGTAAAGTTAAAAGTTATCTACTACTAGCTGCCCTGACTAACTACGTATCGCCTTAGGAAAATTAAAAAAATGTTTAAAAAATCGAAAAAAAAAATTTTGCGAACCACCCTTACTATCATCACTTAGGGGTATGAAAAAATAGACGTTGGCCGATTCTCAGATCTACCCAATAGGCACACAAAATTTCACGAGAATCGGTCCAGCCGTTTCGAAGAAGTACGGTAAGAAACATTGTGACACGAGAATTATATATACATACTCGTATATAGAGATATGTTTACAACAAAGTTGTGTTAGTTACACCAATTATAACTCAAGAATGGCTGAACTGATATTTATAAATTTTGTGTTTTTGGATTTGTTTTTGTCTAGAATTGAATAACGAATAAAAAATATTATATGCATAAAAAATGTCAATAAAAACATAATCAAAACATCAATCAGTCTAGCCATTCATTTTTTAAGGAGTGGGTAGGATATTGTAGCATAGTGTAGTGTAGTAGTACCTATAATTTTATTGCAAGGCAAAACTGAGTGCCGGGACAGTTTGTAGTTTTATAAATACAGTTTTACCTGATAAATAAATGTGTCTTCTAATTGTATTTCTTCTTCCAAAGTGCATGAATATTTAGTATATTCACTCAGTGCAGAATACATGACAACTATGTAAATAATATCCAACGACATTTGCGAAATAGTGTCAAGTTGTTCGTTTAATACCACTTCTTGCCTTTCATGAAGACTATTTTCACTATAGGTACATAAATCAGAAATTTCGTAAAGATTTAACATACTTGGAAATTAAAAACAAAATAACTTACTTATCGTGTTGAAATAGTGTAAGTGTTTGACGATTATCCCAGGTTGCTCCTTTTAATTCTAAAGTCATATTATCCTTATTTAAAGCTGTCAAACACACATTTAAATATTCCTGAAATTATGAGAGGAACATAATTATCAAGCTATAAGTTTATGATTTGTGCCTGCAATTATTGTCTTGAATTATTTTAAATTGACCTTTTTTAATGTGACCGGTTGGGTTGTGTAAAATATAATTTCTATATCCTTTTCTTCACCGGGTGATATATAGCCAACACAAGGTTTTACAACGATATAATCTATACTATCCCATTTAAATCTGTACACTTTTTCGGAATTGTTCACCATGATTACTGCTCTTTTTTGAATATAACATAATTCACAACCACCTAAAAATATCAAATACGTACTAATAATAAGTTTCATTTTTAATACGTATGAATTAAACTGTTCATGGCTTTTACTTGCCGAAATTGAGAACATATTTCAACACAGAATGCTCGTAATGTGCCGTTTCACTATGTTTTAAAGATGCTTGCGACATTTTTTTACTCCTTTTCATTTCTATTTGTTTCGATCTTTTTTTATCGATTGGTGCACTTTTACTCTTTTTTCTGCTATCGGTCGTGGAGACGGTTGATATTGTTCTGTAAATCATGTGCGTATTTACAATTTACTTTTAAATTCCAGAACTACATTTCCGTCAGCTGAATATTGTATGTATCTTACCCATCAACAGAAGCTCTATAAGCCTCTAAGTCTGTGTCCATTGGAAGCATATCTAGACCGATAAGGATAACATCTTCCATAAATGCCTCTGCTTCACACAAAATCTGATAACGGATGATACTGTTAATTATGTAAGAGACGATTTAATAGAAAGGCATGTAGGCAAATGTATTGCATCCTAAACGTCTTACCGATTTTGAACTTATAAGCCTGGGTTACACCAAAATATTTGTTAAGTTATTGTAACATTTCACATCCTTCTCTAACTTTAACTTAAAGTTATAGAAGGATGTGAAATGTTACAATAACTTTAACAAACATCATGGTGCAACCCAGGCTAAGACATTAAGATTCCCATCCCCTTAGGTTATTTAACTGCAGTGGGATCAAATAGCCGGTCCTATTGTTGAAATCCAAAAATATCTACAAAATAAACTTACCATGAAAAATTCATAGGGATTGTCAGTAATTGTGAGTTTAACATCGCAATTGGTCCTGCCTCTTCTCAGCGGATTGTAGTTGATATTAATTGATGCAATTTCGACGGGCTTTAAAATCGTTTTCATTTGCATATTTGTTTGTTCTAAATTAAAAAGATGAATTGAATGATAGATGATAGATAATTACATCTAAATGAATTCCAAACAGTATCTATGATTCGAAAAGTAAGGAAATTTTAGTATTGTGCTTTCTCTACACTATCAATTTAGGAGAATAATGAAAATCAACTGACAAACTCAATGTAACAAACTCACCATTATAACCAATCATGGGAATTTGTTCAGTATCAGTAGAGGAAGTAAACCAAAAAACTGACCGTTCTTCTTGAAGAGGTTGGACAATATCAGCGACCACTACAGTTTTCACTGAACTAATGTTTTGGAATCTTATCACTTTAGTACTAACGGAACCCAAACACGTTACCGGGAATTTAAGAATTCCCATTTTATGATGTTTCAATGAAGGAGTTAATAGATTTATTCTAGGTATAACACCTTCACCTATTAAACATATTTTAAACGATTGCTCATGATTGTCCAGCAACTTCAATTTGATTTCAAGGACTGCTCGGTATTCCTTAAATAATTAACAAGTGTAAATATCTTGGAAATTGAGATGGTATATTTAAAAACGAAAATAAAAATTATAAATAATAATAATGCCACTCAATTAAAGTACCTGAAGTGCCCTAGGACTGAATATGATTCCCAGATTTTTATGTAATAGCGGCTCTATATGAGTTTGATATTTATCCAAAGAAAATATGTCTTGATTAGAATTGGATTGATAGTGTAATTTCATCGTGAGAGCACACGCCACTAAACCATTGTTATATAAGTCTATTATTCCAACATGGCTCGTATTTATTGTTACGCAGAAAAAATACAACGTAACGGAATCTTCAACGAATACACAATGTGCAGAGGACTAAAAAAAACAACAACTGATTTCATTCCCACTCCCTCCAACCACTTTAAAATATTTATTTTTTTAATACACACTTCAGGAACTTTGTATTCCGTTAAATTTTTAACAATAAGGTGTTCTCTGAAAGTGGTTTCCAAGTTCCAAAAATCCAAAGTAGGCATCGCTCCTGTACCAATTAGTTTGAGAGGTACTCCTTGAGACTCAGCGGGGCATGTATCGCTTATTATAAAATTGATGGTTTCTTCAAACGTTCTAGCTGCAGTTGCGAGGAACTGTATTTGTAAGGTACGACTAGTACCAGGTGCGAGAAGATTATCGTCATTGCAGATAACAAAGTTACCACATTTCAAAGGCGGGTTCTTTATTCTGTAGACGAACTCAGTATATATAAAACATATCAGTAGAGCTTTAAATAAATTGTTGTCTAGAGTGTAGATACAATAACATAAGATGTAACAGTATAATCACTAGTCATAAGCGGATAGCAGGTACGGACCTACTCTTTTTTAGAATTGTTTACAAACCAGTCTGTATTATCTTATATCTACCAATAAGATCCGCAGTAACCGAAAATTTATACTATATTATCACTAACTTGTTATCTTTTATTTTAGCTGGAGATGGTAGTGAATCAAGTTCAAGATATTTAGGCGGTAAAATAATTTCATAAGTGACAGGGCATTTACTAGTGTTGTTGAGAATAACTTCCTTCACTACGCCGCTACCAACTGGTATAATGTGGAAATTCAATTCACCCAAAGGGAATAGTGTAAATCTGAAATTGTGTATTCATTTGATAATAATTCTTACGTTATTTTATGTCACATCTCATTCATTGTTTTCAATAAGAATGTACTAACGTGTTGTAAAATGATGCTATTGACACACACACGGGAAACTTTGCGACCACGACTTGGTTTTTGCTGCCATCCAATAAAGAACACATGTAGGCGGGCACGTTCACTAAATTAAGAGATGTTGTAGGAGTACATTCGAATTCAATCGTGACCAACTTTAATGACGGTGGTATCACACCACTCATTGGCACTGCCTCAAAAGACCGTAGTAATGAAGGTACTGGAAAATCCTTCACCTTTTTTAGCCTAAAAGTTTTTGTTTTTAATTATTAACCCTTAAAGAGATATAATGTAAAGTACTTAAATAACTACTTACTTGTAAAATATATTATATCTTCCCCTATTTAGCAGATACATTTCTCTAGTAATTGTAGAGTTAACTTTGACATTTCCGTAATTGAGAAAATTTTCTTGAGGATTATCATATGCACATTCCACCATGACGTCATAGCATTCAGCAGATAATTGCAGGACATCAGTTATCATAGGCTCTCCACGGCCTTCTGAATCATATATCTAATGGATATAACGGTTAAAATAAACAAGGTGATTGGCCGAAAGTGGTTTGAATCAAAAACGAAATTTGGCGGCACATTCGGTAAAAATGAAAAAGAATGTCTGAATTTCAGCCGAACTTCGGTGTAATTAGCTCGCACTTTTTTAAAGTGATTTGTCGTTGTTTGTTTACATATTTATTTTACTTACTGTTAACTATTGAATCATTGGTATATAGAGTGAGTAAAATGACCTTGAGCGCTCTATGTATTCAAGGTCATTTTACACATTTTATATATATATACGAGTACTAGCTTACCCGGTAAATTTCGTATTGCCTCAGAATGAAATAATGTGTCAAAGGTTTGATATATACGGACTATTTGTATGGGAAAATGAAATTGTATTTTTTAATATTTCTCTTCAATTTCTTCATATTTTCTTACCTTTTAAACCTTCCCTGGACTTCCAAAAATCATTCAAAACCAAAATTAGCCGAATCGGTCCAACCATTCTCGAAGTTTAGCGAGACTAACGAACAGCAATTGATTTATGTATATATGAACAATCAACGACAAGTCTTATTTTTACTTGAGTATTATGTTACAGCTGTATAACAGATATATGTTTTTTATTAATGTCTGTCAAGAATAATCTCTATTCTTGACAGACATTAACGCAATTACATAGTATTGTATGTGGTATTCAAAATGGACGAATTTCGTCAGTTGAGCCGAAAGTTCGAAGTTTCAAAATTCAGTTCAACCGAATTTAAACAAACTTCGGCCTATGTCTAAAAATAATATTTCTTTAGAAAAGGTGCTTACTTCAATATTTAGTGATTTAAGCGATATAACTCCAACTCTACAGGCAATGTAAGTTACAGCTACAACTTGATTATCATATCTCTGTACTAAGCCCGACGTATGTTCTATAATGAAATCTTCAACAAACTCTTGCGCGTTCCGTATTTTCCACATAATAGGAAGAATGGAATCGTTTTTTACAATAAGCCTATCGTCTGCTTTGCGATACAATAAATGTTTTCCGTATTCTGAAACACAATTTGCCTTCTAAATGAATTCTATTTAAAAACTTAGATGACAAAAATATATAATAATATATTACAAAAGCTTACCTATAGCTTTACTTTGCGGAAGTATTTCAACAACGGGCACCACTCCAATGCACGCAATTTTAACCTTTATGATTTCCGGATTATCCTTTACGCAAAATACCAAAACACTAGCATGAATACCGACTTCTGTAGGCGCTGCTGAAATCGTTAAATTCCCTCGACAGCCGGGCTAAATAACAACAAAAAGTTATTTAAGAGTATTGTACCCACTCAGAATATAAAATCAGCTACCATTAGGCTGCGTCCAAAAAACTAGAATATGGTGCTTGTATGGCGTCGTAATAAATCTTCTTCTTCTTGGGGTGCCCCTCGACTAGCGAAGGTTGGCGGTCAATATGGAATATTGTTCCCGGCTTATAATATCCCGGTCGTAATAAATATCACAGTGTAAAACGGACTTAAGCCTCGGGGGTCGCATCTACATTTTGCCCTCCGGTTTTATGGAGATGTAAGTTGTCTGTAGGCTGCTATAGACATCTTACACATCTACACAAAACCGAACCAAAATACCATAGTATTGACTTAGCATCCATGTAAACTCCTTGCTTATTTGTCACGTAACGTAACGTAACGTAACTTCACGCCTGTAATCCCCGAAGGGGTAGGCAGAGGTAAATGCATGCATTCATGCAAACACCCACGACTCGCCGGTTACGTTTTGGCCCATGTAACAGGTGGTGAACCTGTTGCCATCTCCGGGCACATTACCAAACTCCAAGGTACTGGGAAACTTCCAGAAAATGGAAAAATCCCAATAGAAGCAGAGATAAAGGATTTTAAACCGTTATCTCCGTTAGTCCCCGACCCGGGAATCGAACCCAGGACCCCCAGCGTAGTAGTAGTGGCCTGGTACCACTACGCTACGGAGGCGTAGTCAATCCGTCTACGTCCGGCTACGTTAATGTCTACGCGGCAACTCGTAGATATTTCGTAGCTCGGGGACTACTGCACATTTGTAAGATAGTATCAATCAAAAATATAAAAAAAAATATTTTTTTAAGTAAAAAATTGAAAGAAAAGTTATATAAAGGAAGTTTTTGTTACCAGTAGCGGAGGTTAAGGCCTCCTCCATTCATCGAAGATCTCACAGACACAGTTTATTGTAAGTATATCTTGAAAATACTAATAGTGTATGTAACTACTTTATTTATTTTTGTTATAGTTATGCCTATATATTAATTTAATTGTATTTATATAAATTACCTATTACACATTTAATCTACTTAAACCGATTTTCCTCACTACCAATCATTGCACCCCTTCGACTGCTCTATTTGGCCCTAAGGTTGACTGGGAGAGAATACCACTCGGTATTAAGTCCGCCTTATGTACATCATTAATGTGCAAAAAGCATAAATAAATAAATAAATAAAATACCTGCCCACAATAGGCTGAGGCTTACCTCCACCAAACAAATTATTGATCAACTTTTAATTAAATTTATTATACGCACTGTCTATCATCATAATAATATGTTTTCATCTATTTATTTGGTGTCTATGAATTTGACATAACGCATTGTACATTTAAGACAAGGCAACCTATGGCAATCATTGCTGGCTATAAAGTGGCAAAACGTACATTACCTCCAGCTTTATGCAGTTTTTATCAATTTGAAACACATTTGTATCTTGCATAAATTCTATTCTTACATCCGTTGTTATCAGCGAAGAATTTTTTAGTTCAATTGTGTATTCCTCTTCATATATTCTTAAAATGTTTCAAAATAGTCGTTTAGGGAATAATTGAAATAAAAAAGACTTGTTGTTGAGAAAAAAACATAACCGAACCTGTTACTGCCAACAAATATGGGTCCAAACTCAAATATCTTTTGATCATCTAAATATGTCACTTTATACACATTTCCTTCTATCGTCCGTCTCACGAAATTAGCAAACATTTTTTTTGGACGGCTATCTAATCTGCAAACATTAATTGTAACACGTGTATAAATGTATCAAATTGTAATGGCTTATATAAAACTAGCTATTTATTAGCCCTTCTTGCGTAAATAAATGATAATATGACCCATATGTTTTTCATTTAGTTACCTACTGTTAATGTTAGTCACTGTTCTTTTCTACGATTTTTTAATACTTTTGAAAAATGATTTAAAGTAAACATTTTTCAAAAGTAGTAAAAAATCGTCTTTCGGCGAACAGGACACTGTCATTGTCACTGCGGACAGATTTACCTATTTAATGTATTTATGTAAGCACCCTTAGGATTCGAACTATCTGCGTGTAAAATTTCATCACAATCAGCTTTGCAGTTTGCTCGTGAAAGCGTAATAGATAAAATGAGTAACTTACTTTTAAAATATTTTATTTAAATAAAACTTTTACCTTGGCAAATCACATATGCCGTAAACGTTAATATCAACTCTGGATTCAGGCCACCCGCATACTTCAACAAACCGCTTAACACTGTAATTGCCTTCTACTTGCGGATTAAATGAATATTTACATCTCATAAGGTCACCAGGATGTAACACTATACGTCCTTCGTAATCTAAAACATATTATTATTAACGATGCCGTATTGATGATTATTATAGCAATGTAATGGATTCTTAAATACCACGTTATTATTACTCATAGAGCAACAACTAAATTTGGCATAAGACTGAATGTGAGCATCACCATACAAAAAAGAAAGCCGAGAACACCTAAATGATTAGTAATTTGTATAAATATTATCGATGTTGCTCCAAGCACCAAGTCCTTTTAAAAGTTAAAGTATGAAAAATAGGTACGAATTGACCAGTCTTCCGTTCTTTATCTCCGAAACAATTGGGTTTAATAAAATATTTGGAAAAAAGCACCCTATAATAATATTTTTGGGTGCAGATTACCTAAAGAGAAATCTCTTTGGTATTTTTAATCAAGATCGCACTTGAATCGATTTTTACCCCAATAAAAAGGAACTTATGGCCGAATACTCAAACGTCACTCAAGTTTAATCAACCCTCAAATGTGCGCTATCTCTATCGTTTGAACGTGTTTTATAAAGACAAAAGACATCCCACTTAGATTTAAGTGACGTTTGAGTATTTGGCCGTTAGAGTTTCTGAGTCCCTCTGATACTATATATAAGTATAGTTTTCGGTGGTAGAAGTCAATGCCTGACGTCGAAACAATTTCTGATTAAATATGATAGATGTAATTTTTTTAAGCGACGATTATCGAATTTCTGTTTTGTACCAACAATCGCTGTTGGTATAATTTCTATAATTAGTTATCCATTAATTATTGTAGACTAGCTGACCCGGCAAACTTCGTATTGCCTCACAATGAAATAACGTGTCAAAGGTTTGATATAGTCTAAGTAAATTAAATGTAAAGATTCCCGTGGGAATCCCTTTTAACTGCGGGAAAAAATAATTTTCCCGCAGTAAAAAGTAACCTAAATGTTGGCCAGGCTTAGTATCTATACACCACAAAAAAAATCATTCGAATCCTTCCAGTATCTTCGGAGATTAGCCTGGACAAACAGACAGACAAAAAATTTGAAAATCATTGAAAAGTGTTCTAATACTATTTTAACATCGCCCCCAATTGGTTTTTCGTAAATATATGCAATGTACAGACACGCGGGTTTTACTGTTTTATTATATGTATAGATAGCTGCAATACCTGTAGCTGATTTAACGCTATTTAAAGGCAATGGTGACATTGTATCAGATCTACTTTGTTCTTCCACTGTTTTGGCCATATTTACTGCAGGGATCTCACTAGTTGACGTCTGAGAAGATGTAACCTACATCATACAATTTCAATTAAAAGTTAAAAACAAAATTAGTAAGTTCAATTTGCAAAGGATACTAAAAATGTAACAATTACTTTTCGCGCTTACCTTTTTACCGCAGGTACAATGCCACTTAGAAATAATATTGAGGACACTATCTTGGTTGGAATCATCTACCAAATTGAGATCAGTTAGAGGATTGCATTGACATTTTTTTATCTAAAATGTTAGATATATTTTTTAGTATATAAAATATCAGAAGAATACGATAAATAACCAAATTGCAGAATGCATAGAGAGCTCCAGTGAGGGAGCTCGCGGGCGTAGGCACTACCGCATTACCTAATAGTGCTGAACACTACCATAATTGCCGCTAAATGGTAGTGTTCAGCACTATCGTGTTCCGCTCACGTGGTAATGTACGGCCCTGTAATTTTCGGTACAGAGGCATAACACCTTAGGCCTCAGGAGTGGTAACGCATCTGCATTTTGACCTCTGGTCATTGTGTAGGTGTCTATAGGCTGCAGTCATCACTTAACATCAATGTGAACTACATGCTTGTTTGCCACTTTAATACATAAAATAAATGCATTCTGCAAGTACTTAATTAACATTATAACTTACCGGTCGTTCATTTAAGTAACGCCACTGCAAAGATTCTTCATGCAATATATTTGGCATCGTTTTTGTAAATAAAACAGTATAGTCTTTTCTGTTCATTGTAGATTGTAAGATATCGAATTCGTCGGTTTTTGATAGAGCTACTTGAACCAGTGGTGATTTTAAAAATATGTCTATTAAGGCGTTCTTATAACGTAAACAGGGACACATGATCATTGTCAACGGGAAACCCCTTTCAGATAGATTTACTTCTGATACCTGTTTGGACAAATCATGATACAAATAGAATATATGAATTTGAAATATAATACTTGGCGCAGTTCCAAAATGTATATTTACTTTTCTTTATTGCTATATATTAAGGAATGCAAGTAATTGCTTTAGCATGCCAAACATCACAGTGAAAAAAAAACTTAACTTCCCAACTGACTTTACATAGGGAGATGGATCTATTGTGAATGAATTCGTATTTTAATTCTGTACTCTAACTATCAAGCGATACCCGATCGTCTTGAAGGAGATTTTTTGAAGAAATAAAAGCTGCATTTGTTTGATTTCACTAAGAAGACCGAAAAGTTTTGTAACTATACAAGATCTCGTAGAAGTACCAATAACATCAATGTGAATTTTTATCGTTGGTTAACGTGTTTGCTTCTATCATGGGATAGAAATAACGTTTTTTTTTTTCACTAGGTAGATTGATTTTATCACCTGTATCTGTACATCTGATTTTTTCTTAGCTTTCTTTTGCATACTGCCAACAATTTGTCCGTTAAATCCTAACAAAGGAGAACCCACATCACATTCTTCAACGACCCAATTATTTGCTATGTTTATAAGATTTTCATAAGTGTTTTTTGAATAATCATTATATTTTGTGTTCATTAATAAATATTCACTTGTAGGTTTTGCTACAAAACGATAAAAATATATTTATTACATTTTATATAGTTCCAAATAATAACATACATAAAAATTATACAGTAAAATGTTAACCACCTTTGGTATCATCTTTCTTTATCTTCTTTTTGGATTCATCATCTATCAACAAAATCGATTTACTGTGGTCTGTTGAAAAATATAAGCAGTTAATATAATAATATCTGTGTAACGTAATAATAACAAATGAACTTCATTCCTTTCTTTAACTAAATCCAAACTAGATTTCATTCAATTATTCAGATCTAGAATAGAAGAAAGTGGATTTCATTAATTGAATATCATCAACGTTATATATGCTTACCTTTAATAGTCTTTTCTTTTTTATCAGTATCGATTAATCGCCTGAAAGTAAAATCAATTTCAGCATGGATTACAAATATAATGTGGATTCACTGCGATCCTCAAGGTAACGTATGTTTACATATCTCACAAAATATTTTCTTGTTGTGTTAAGCAGTTAGTGATAATGAGCTCAGTCTCACCCAGTTTTTTCTAAGAACTTTCTCCGTCTCTCTTCTAAGCCGTAAGTTATGTACATAGTTTTTAATTCAAGGTTTGCTTTGTCATATTCTTCGTCGTCCATATCATCAAAACTTTTAACAATCTCATCTATTTCGGATTCATCATAGACTTTAGATATGTTCCTAAATCAATATATGTCAGGTGATTAGTTATTCGTGGAAACGTTAGCATAAAAGTAATTCCATCTACTCATACATACTCATTTAGGTCGTTCTCTCGCTGAGCTTCCTCGTAGGTTTGTGCCCACTTACTGAAATCTGAATGGCATAGTACTAAATGAATGTTCCGTATTGTATGCTTGCACTTAAGAATTGTAATCACCACTGTACATGGATTCTTTAATACAGCACTTGTTAATGTGTCCACAATAAACCCCGCACTAAATTTTGGATGCTTGAAGAAATCAATAAGAAGCTCTTGTATTAATTCCTGTTCAAATAAAAAGAGATGAACATAACACTGTTTTGTAGCTTTACTCTCTTTATTGATAATTAGAAGACTTTTTTACAAAACATTACCATATGAAACATTGTGCTAGACCCGATCGCTCCTATTGCAGTATGAGAAGCAATTGAAGACGTTGGAGATCTTTTCTTTTTTCTTTCACTAGTTTTTGAACGGGGAGTGCCAACACTTTTGCTGTGAGCAAGAAATTCTAATTTCTTCCAAATTATTTCAAATTCATCTTCAGATTGGACAGAAAATCCTTGACCGAAAAATATTCAAGTTAACATAATGACAATAAATATTCATGTACGTACCTATATAAGTACATTCAGCTACGTTTTTAGGGTGCCGTAGTAAATAAGGAACCCTTATAGTTTCGCCATGTCCGTCTGTCTGTCTGTCTGACCGTCCGCGGTTTAGCGCGAAAACGATTGGTACTAGAGACTTGAAATTTGGCACAAGTATACACCTTAATCACGCCGACAAAATGGTAGAATAAAAACAAAAAAATATGTTTAGGAAAAAAAATACCTTCCCTACCTTCATGTACGCGTAATTTTTTTTTTTATTTTTCGTTTTCTTCAAAGTGTGATCACCGATGACACAACACAGATTCTCGTGAGATATCGTTGAATAGGTCTTTCAAATATGTTAGGGATGTGCTAATATCATTTTTTGATTTAGTTAACCGTTCGTGACTTATTAAGCTTTAAAGTGCCAATTTTCGTTAAAGTGTCCCCCACTCCCCAACCAACTAAATGGTTGTTGTTAGAAATTCAAACGTAACGTTAATCATCATCATCATTTCAGCCAAAAGACGTCCACTGCTGAACAAAGGCCTCCCACAAAGAATGCCACAACGAGCGGTACTAGTAGTCACAAAAATTGTGTCTTGGGTCACGCTTTTTGTGACCCAGTGGACCCGTGACGCCAGAGAAATTAAGCAGTATTTTTGATGAATTGTAAAAGAAATATTTAATAAACAATAAATTATATATTAAATGGCTATTTCAGACCTTACTAACGGTAACGGTAATAGTAGCTACATAATCTACATATAACGAAATTAAAAGGAAGAGTATCACTCTTAAGTTGCTTTACAAGTTTACGAATAATAGTCGACCAAATGTATTTTACTCGAAAATGTTGAAGAATTACATAGAATTTTTTTTTATTACATTATATAGACCTAAAAAGTACGGAACCCTACACTGCGCGTGGCCCGATACGCACTTCACCAATTTTCGTTAGTTAGCTTATAATTAGTATCGTTTCGAAAATATGCAACATTTTAAATATGCAAATAATTTAAAATTTAAATATAAAATGAGTAGGTACTTTGATGTATATGAAAGTACTACATAAAGCAATGATATGAAGAAAGTACCACTACTAATTATTTTTATGAGTAGAAGTTTAAATCGGAAGATAGATTTAGACCACAGCTTAGAGCTATTCTATACAAATTTATTTTTTGTATAGAATAGATCAACTATCTTACTATTGTTTAGCGGATAAATAGAATAAGAGTATCTATTACTGCCAACCTCGACATACGTTGCTGGGACTCTAAAATTTGCAAAAATAAACTAAGTAACATAATTTCCACTTCTGTGCAACCTTAACTTTACCTTCAATGTTCTCGTTATCATTCTGTGAGTCTGTATTGGTAGCCATCTGTTGCTTTTGTGCAATATCGTATAATTCGTTGATGGCATTCAATAATATTACCTTTGCAGAACAATTACAAGTACAAAGTGCTTCGACTATACACATGTCAACATTAATAGTAGGCAATTGAAGTTTTTGTCCAAGACTATAAGCCATTTCTTGACATTGATTTTCTAAAATAATATTCATTTTATTTTATATTATACTTATTTATATTATTATTTCGTCATAATTACCAAAATCTTACATTTTTCTGTACAAACGATTCAAATTTTTAAAAGTGGCATTAAATAAATTATCTTTAAGTTACCTTCACACGGAGATCCATGAAAAAAGATAATAAATCCTTTAGAATATCTCTCAGTGCCCGTGTCAGTAGACAAGTGATCCATCACGTGTAAGCTTTCATTTATAGGATCCACGTTACATTCCTTCATGGCTTTTATTTCATCTATTTATTTACAGAAATACCAAAAACTCGTAAATAAACGAAAGAATCATGGCAAGTTTCATACATTGATTTGTACAAAAAAAGTTAGAAAAAGGTACAAGATAAAACGGATTAGAAATGTTATCTAGGGAACCTAAAGAACATTTACTGTGTACATTTTTTTCTGACCAAATCTTTTGCCATGTTCCTTTCAAACTCCACTCAACAAACAATTGCATATGTTCTCTTAATAAACAAAATATATTTAGAAAACACTTACTAATACCTAATTCTTAATGTGGAGTTCATCAAAAGTTGACAGAATATATTTTAGAAGTGGCAATATTTTCCGAACCTTGATTAAAGTAAAGTTCGACTATTTACTTGAAGCTTGGGTAGTATAGTTAAGTGGTTACTAACCAAGTTGTATTGAACAAGAGTAGGTTGTGAAAGTAATGTTTTAAGGTTGTATTGTTCAATTAAGTTTGGCTTAAAGTGTTGATGGATCTCCTTAATTATTTAAAACTATCCAAACTAACCCGCTACAATTTCAGCCTCAGTTCGAAATTTTCGAGGAGTGGATGCATCTCGGGAGGTTGCTGTCTTAGTAGGACTTTTGGGACTTTTAGATTTTCTAAAACAATATATTTTCTCAGTTAAAATTAACGAAAAACAATTTATTTATAAAATAAGAGCATTTGAGGAAATTGGGAGCCTACCGTTTGACCAAAATTATTTCGACAAATTTTCACTACGCAAGCAAATATTAGCAACCTCATTTTATGATATTTTAAATAATTTTAGTCTTAGAGCATTTTTATTTGTTCAAATTTCTTAATTATTAAGCATAATTTCTTTAAAGAATTCTGCTTTTAATAAGAGCAAAGCATATACTTTTAGACAAATGATTTTTTATGACAAAAACATAGTAACAAAAATATTTTTTTGGAATTATCTGATGGCATCCTTCTTATATTGTGTAAAATATTATTTTGTATAGTTTATAATTTTGTTATACTTAAGTGAAATTTGAAACACGCTTAAATAAAATATCTTTTTAGGTTAGAACGGTGATCATGATTACATACGCTAGAAACATATTTTTGAGTTTGAAACCATTTGGAAAAAACAACCTTGTACTCGTATTAAAACATCTTCAAAGTTATACCTTATGCCTGAAATAGCTGCCCTTTACAGCTCTTTCGAAACATATGTATATAATTTTTTTGGCGTCATGTCAACTATTCATTTACATATTACTTTATTAAAAAAAAAAATAGTTAAAAACTGACGATACCAAATATTTGCCCTATTTTATTTTGCATAAATTATATTTTTTCAATAGGAATATTCGACTACATTACAAAATGATACAAGTAATATTTAATTGATAAGCAAATTAATCTCGCGTAAATTAAACTAAAATAATTATTTAAAACCAACCCGACGTTTCGCTTTTGAGCTCCGAGCTAGTTTTATTTCAATGAGGGTGGGTAGCTCGCGAAACCTTAAGAACATACTAAAGTAACCGTCACGAGAAGCTATAAATTATGTAAACAAACATCTTTTACTAAGTAAACATTTTATACTGCGAGATAATAATAACTTGAACATATTCAATCGACATGAAATATAGACGGGTTATATGAAAGTAACAACCTATTTAATTTAGTCGAATTATATTTTAACGACGCAAAGCGCTATCGTTTGTGTTTCTTGGTACCGGAACGCGTCCGTCGCAGGGATTGTAAACTATCGGGACGCCATTTTGAAATAAACAGTCATTCGAGTTTCGAATGCGTACGAGTTTGTTTGTTTCATTGCTTTGCATATATCGCGGATCTGGTTGTTATTGTTAATTTTGTTTTTGTTTCGTTATCACTTTTTAATTGTTGTAACTTTAATTGTTGCGTTAATTTTATTTGTTATTACGTATAATGGAGCCAGTAGCCAGTACATCTAAGGAAATAAATATTAGAATTAATAGAAATATTCCAAAATCGATGAGATGATTGATAAAACTGTAGACAGCTTCGTGATACATGTCACTGATTCTGACACAGAAATGGAAACATCTGAATCTGACGAATAATTATTCTGAAATAATATATGTTAATTAATAAATTATTAAATCTTAAACAAATTCTTTTTTTTTATTGGTCCAAATGTTGTGAACTCCTGAACACTTGTTTACAAAATTTATAGCTTCTCGTGACGGGGACTTTAAGTAAATTAATGTTTTTCGTTCACTTGAAAGACATCAGGTTTGCGTTACAACCATATGTACTGAGTATTGTACTGTTACAATTATTTGTAAAGGGTTTATATGATAGGTATTATTTGGGGGTGTAAACGGCGCCATACCATCTTGGTGCCGAAGCCAACCTTACCTGCACGTGGTGCACCCTGCCGACCAACAAACAAGGCTCTGGCGACTGGTTCCATATGGTTGCTGGGTCGGCACTACCAGTGTAATCCTTTCTAGTGTCCTGCTTGGTGGTAAGGCCCCTCCGGGGATCTGCCTGGCTAGCTACCACCCTCAGGTCGTAATCTGCCGCTAAACGTCTTAGGACGTGTTCCGGCTTCCGAGCCTGAGAGCCAGTTCCCCCCCCATCCTCTATCCCATCCTTGAAGTGCGCCGTATTGTTCACCCCGGGGACCAGTTAGTGTAGCGACATCTTACGCTCAGAGGTGCAACATGTTGGCCCGGGGGCCAGGAAGTTATCCGCTGCCGCCCGCCAGTCAGTTGGGGACCCGAACCCAGGCCTCACTATTAACCTCTGGCCTGGGAGGCTGTCCCGCCAACCGGTGCAAAGTCCCGTGTGCAGTCGCCATGCCGGAGTAAGAGACCGGAGTGGGGCCAGGCGCCTGTGCACGGGGGGGATCGGGGGTCCTTCCGTCCCCCGGGCCAGCAATTTGCACCACCTCTGAGAGTAGATAGTCTAACTCACTGACAATTTTTGTTCGTAGAGTGACCAATGCGGTGCACATCATCCTTCCTCTTCCTCGACCCAAAAAAAAAAATGGTCAAACAAAAGAAGCATGAGTTTTACACAGCGGACACCCTCCCCCCCACATTTACTGTGGACATGTGCAACATCAGGGGTTTACATACCAACCTAAACGCCGTTCATCATCACCTTGAAACGGCTAAGCCAGCCCTACTCTTTCTGACGGAGACACAAATATCCTCTCCTTTTGACACTGCGTACCTTTCTTACCCCGGCTACACTCTGGAGAACACTTTCATTCGCCGCGCCGGGGTATGTCTGTATGTCCGAGAGGATGTCTGTTGTCGCCGTCTTGACCATTTTGAAGACAAGAACCTGTCTCTATTGTGGACGCGCTTGGATTACGGTGGTTCTACCAGAATATACGCGTGCGTGTATATACCTATAGCGGAGACGGGGAGACAGCTCGCTTGTTCGAGCCCATCCAACAGGTGGTCGACACGGTGCTTGCGCAGTAACCTTCTGTGGAGTTGGTGATTCTTGGTGACTTTAACGCACACCATACGGAGTGGTTGAGCCCCCGAATCACTGACTTCGCTGGCAGGACTGCATATGACTTTGCGCTGGCTAATGGGTCACACAAGTCGTATCCGGGTTCACCCGGATACCGATGTCGAGGGTCACACCGCCTCTTTGCTGGATCTTCTGCTGACCTCACATCCTGCCAACTATCAGGTGATGGTCGAGGCTCCTTTAGGATCCTCAGATCACTGCCTGGTACGCACGAAAACCCTCTTGTCGGTTCGGCCGCCTCTGCAGCCCTCTTCCACCCGGCAATTGTGGCATTTCAGGTCAGCAGATTGGGATGGACTGAGGGAGTTCCTATCGTCCTACCCATGGAGGCAGCTTTGTTTCTCGTCGGAAGATCCGAGCACGTGCGCTGAATCTGTAACCGATGTGATACACCAGGGTATGGAATGTTTCATCCCGCACTCTGTGGTATCCATTGGCGGTCGGTATCAGCCCTGGTTCGATAAGTCTTGTGCTGTGGCTTCTAACCATAAGCAGGAGACTTACAGAACCTGGACTGTGGCTCACGCTTGCAAGGATCCCAATGCTTCCGGCTTGAAAAGAGTACTCAACGCTGCCTCCAGGTCCACGAAGCTGCGGATAGCCAAAGCAAAGTCCAAGCATGTCGGTAGAGTTGGCAAGAAACTAATGAGGCATCCTCCCAGGAGCCGTGCCTATTGGTCTCTTTCCAAAGCTATCGAAGGAAACTTTTGTCGGTCATCCTTCCCACCACTGCGAAAACTTGATGATAGCCTGGCCCACACGGCAAAAGAGAAAGCCGATCTCCTGGGCAGCCTCTTTGCCTAAACTCGACTCTTGATGACATGGGTGTCACAGCGACTACCATCCCGCGCCTGTGAAAGCTCTATGCCTGACGTCAAATTTACTCAGAAGAACGTCAGGCGAGCGCTTTTATCCCTTGACATCAAGAAATCGAGTGGGCTGGACTCCGTCCCTGCAGTGGTGTTGAAGATGTGCGCTCCCGAGCTTACCCCCGTACTGACGCGCCTGTTCTCGCTTTCCTACGATCATGAAAAGGTACCGTCTGCGTGGAAGACAGCCCTCGTACACCCGATACCCAAAAAAGGGGATCGCAGTGACCCGGCCAATTACAGGCCCATAGCAATAACCTCCCTACTCTGCAAAATCATGGAGCGTGTGATCAACACACAACTGCTGCAGTATCTTGAGGATCATCAGCTGATCAGTGGCCGCCAATATGGCTTCCGTCACGCTGGTGATCTTCTAGTATATCTCACGCACCGTTGGTCTCACGCCTTGGACAAGAGTGGGGAGGCATTGGGTGTAAGCCTAGATATTGCTAAGGCCTTTGACCGGGTCTGACACAGGGCACTTCTCGGGAAACTTCCATCTTACGGTCTTCCCGGGCGGCTTTGCTACTGGACAGCCAGCTTTCTGTCTGAGCGTTTTATACAAGTCCTAGTTGACGGTCAGCGCTTAGACAGACTACCTATCAACGCTGGTGTGCCGCAAGGCTCGTTGTTATCTCCCACGCTTTTCCTTCTGCATATCAATGAAATGTTGGAGCTAAACCCCAATTTTCATTGCTATGCGGATGACAGTACGGGAGATGCATACTACACTAGCCGTGCAAATGCTTCTCGGACGCTTATCGGGGAAAGCAGGACTAGACTTGTGTCTGAAGTCGAGCACTCTCTGGAGCGGGTCTCAGATTGGGGTCGACTCAACTTAGTGCAGTTCAACCCCTCGAAGACACAAGTCTGCGCGTTCACCGCTAAAAAAAACCCCATTCATTGTAGCACCACAGTTCCAGGGCACTCCGCTCGTCGTTGGTAAGAGTATCGGTATCCTGGGCGTTGACATATCGAACGAAGTGCAATTCGGGAGTCACATTGAGTGTAAGACCAAGTTGGCATCCAAAAAGCTAGGGGTGCTTAACAAAGCGAGGCAGTATTTCACATCGGGGTAGCTATTACAGCTTTATAAGGCCCAAGTGCGGTCCCATCTGGAATACTGCTCTCATTTGTGGGCGGGAGCCCCCAAATGCCAACTTGGTCCACTTGACTCACTACAAAGACGCGCCATTCGTATTGTTAACGACCCAGGACTTACTGACAGGCTCGAACATCTGAGCCTGCGCCGAGACATGGGAAGTCTTTGCGTTTTATACCGTCTCTACAACGGCGAGTGCTCTGTTGAACTGTTCGACATGGTGCCACCGTCTCTTTTCCTACACCGTACTACCCGCCGAAGAGAGAAGTTCCACCCTCACCATCTGGACACCTGGCAATGTTCAACGGTACGGTTCTCACGTTCGTTTTTACCCAGAACGTGTAAATTGTGGAATGAGCTTCCTTCGGAGGTATTCCCTCGGTGCTACAATATGGGGTTCTTCAAAAATGGCGTCAAAAGAGTCCTTCAGGGCTGGTAGCGCGTTGGTGACGCCCCTGGTGTTGCAAATGTTCATTCATAGGCGACGGTGACTACTTTCCATCAGGTGGCCCGTCTGCTTGTCTGTCAATCCTTTGACATAAAAAAAGGTAATAATTCGGCAAATTATTGGAATTGGCTAAAAATTGATTGGAAAGTGAAATTTGTCAACTTTTTAGTCAAACATAGTACACCCGAGAAAATTACTTAGTCGGTCCTGATGATTTAGCACTAGTAGATTTCATTGCTTCCTCTTCTTCCAGGCACCTAAAATGACAAATAGGTATATTGTGTAAAATATAAAGCAAGATTGAAAAGCATTAATAATATTGATTTGAATCAAGACTGGGATTTGAATCAAGACAAATCGTGATAGAACGTGACAAAATAAAATGTTGAGGGACATGGATTTTTCGGGTAATCCAGTATCTCAATAACTTATTTGCAAAATCATAATAATTTCATATCGTTGTCCATATTTTTTGAAAATGCTGGCTCAAATGTGCGGACATGGCAAAACTATAAGGGTTCCTCGTAGGCTACCGATCTACTGAACCCTAGTAAAAACGTTGAATGGCATATGCAAATACACAGCCCATTCAATGGTTTTAGTTTCTATATAGGTACTTAATGTTATTGATGACGCAGTGATCAATCTCACTTTTTAATACGTTCTTGAAACTTGTAATAAAAGTTAACAATTTCCGATGGCAGTCCGATACCAGGTTTCATAGCTGGAATTAATAATTCTTCAGGTTTATTATAATATTTATATAATAGTTGATATATTTCTTCCTCTTCCTTCCATTTCCTATGTAAAATAAACGTGATATTAATTTAAACTATACTTACTTTAACTTATTTTTTCACATTATCTACCGAAATATACATATATATATAAAAATCAATCGCTGTTCGTTAGTCTCGCCAAAACTCGAGAACGGACCGATTTGGCTAATTTTCGTATTGAATGATTTTTGAAAGTCCAGGGCAGGTTTCAAAGGTAAAAAAATATGAAGAAATTGAAGGGAAATAGTAAAAACCACAATTTTTTTTTTCATACATATAGCTCGTATCTATCAAACCTTTGACACATTATTTCATTGTGGGGCAATACCACAGTCTAAAGAATACGAACGTGTTAATTACCTACAGTCATCCAACGAACGTGTAATGTCAGAGCAATCGTGCGACGCGAGGGACGGAGGGAGCGGTACCAAGTAGCCCATACAAAAACTGTCATCTACTTGGGACTTAGCGTTAAGGAGTGCGAGATTTAAAATTTCTTTGACAAAGATTTTGGAAAAATGATATTGAAATATTCGATGTCATATTTACTGTTAATATTTTATTCTAATTTTCATTTATTAATAATGTCTGTTATATTTTACACTTTATGTACATACTTACTTCACGAAACAAAAAATTTTTTAAAGAAAACTCTAAATATATGTATTTGTTTGTATGTATAATTTGATATACGGATTACATTGGACGGAGTTAAAAGGGTATGGATGAATATTAGGATCGGTAAGTACATTATAATTGTTAGAATTCTGGCGTACTGATAGACCACCCAACTGGAATACTGGTAGATTGATGATAGACTGGTAAATTGTTGACAGGTTAAGATATTTATAGTTTGATAGAAAGTGCCCGGAGATGTCAACAGGCTCGCCGCGTGTTACATGGGCCAAAACGTGACCGGCGAATCGAGGATGTATGCATGAATCCGATTTACCTCTCCCTACCCCTTAGGGGATTACAGGCATCATGTTTTTAGGATTTTTATATATGTTCAACGTAAACTGACGCGTTACAAACAACGTAAATTAAAACCAAAAACGTGACAACCTTAATGAATTTGCGTTTTTATGGGTGAAGGCGGCATATTGCAAAACTTCAAAGGCGATAAACTACTGTATGTACTTATACTGTGGCAAAACGATATTTGCCGCGTCAGCTAGTATGTTGTAATTATTATATTATCATGTTACTTACATATCACTGTGAGCAATTATGAGTTCTATAGGAAATGGACAAGGGTTTGTCAAACCAAAGTACATATTAGTTGTTTCTGCCCACGGCAATGTTGGAGGGAAAACAATATTAGGTCCAATTACATGTACATGTGGAAAAATTCCTTGACCTGATACTGGGATAGACATTCTATTTGGATTCATATGAAATTTAAATATCAGCAATCCTTCAAAGATCATCTGTGGAACAAAATGCATGTTTATCAAATAATGAAATATTTTCATTGAAATATTATCAAAAATATGTTAAAATAATTATTGAATTAACCTCTATTGTCGGTTTGAAGGCAATACTCAGCCATCCTCCTTCCCCTGGTTCATATTTTCCTGAACTCTCGAGGACCATCATTGGACTGGTGCCCGGAGTTTTAAGCCTCAAAGTTACATACCAAATGCAAGTTGGCTTTCCACTAAATAATACAAAAAATAATATAAAATACTCAGTGTTAGTTTCAAGTTACACTTTAATTACGGCTCTACTTGACTTACGTACACATTTTTTAAAGGTATTGAACAAATTATTTTATCACCACATCTCACCGCCCCAAAATTGATTGAAGATACATTTGTCGTCAAATATGGAACTGCACAAAGAGCCTTAATCTGCACCGGAATAGTGACTCCATATGGAACCTATTTAAAAGATATTTTTTAAACTCTTGAAAAATAATTGAATAAATTATATTGGTTTAAAAGCCTTACTTCTAAATTAAATGATGTTTCGACACATTGTTCTAACTGTGTAAAATCGTTTGGAGTAGGATTAAACGTTATGTCTAACTTTCCTGTCTCTCCAACGTTTAATTTACCACACAATTTTATATTAAGCCAAGACGGGATATGAGTTCCTTTTGAAAAATGTAGTTTTGTAACATTTGGTCCATAATTTATGACGTCGATTGCACATTGCACCTAACAAAATACTAGTTAGTAAATAGTTTAAACAAAGAAATTAACAAATTTTTGAAGTAATGTTAACATAATACTAACCACACTACCTGTGATAATTACACCGTAATCGACAATATATGGTGTTGTATGAAAACCAGGTATAGGACCCATCTTAGTTGTTGTAAAAAATGTGTCTAGCATTTCTGGTCTTAACTTTACGTGATTGATTACAAGCAGTCTCTCTATGGCTAATTCAATATCCATAATTGATGGATATTTATCCTAAAATGTAAAAAGGGTATCACTTATAACCCTGACATTTTTTAATGAATGAATACATGTAAATCTTGGAAACCCACATATGATGAACAAATATGCCACTCTTGTTGAAAAATTGAATCTTCGAAACATTTTTCAATTAATGGAGAATTCAAATGTTCAGAAGTTCCTCTCATAAATATTTCTCTTATAACTTCCAAATATTCTAATGTAATCATTGCAATGGCTCTATAACCCATTTCTGGATGCACCTATTTTTTAATATAGAATTTAAAATATAATTTCCTAATTACAATATTAATTAATTTATATATATAATATTAAGTCCAACAAAAAAATAAATGCATAATATCAACAACCAATAAACATAAACGTACATCAACAGTATTTGAGCGTTGCAAAGAAAAATAAATCTGTTGAATTTCACCCCATCCATTGACTCCAATCGGAATATGAGGAAGATGCCCAATTTCGAGCAAGAACGTTCTGCTAAAGTAACCCATGATCCCCGGTCTTATTTCAATTTTTATTTCGATTTCTTCCTCTGGTTCTAAGCATTTCTCTGCAGGCGTCAAATTGAGGATAGTTCCATACAGGTCGTTTTCAAATTTCGGTTCGTTAATGTATGTTTGAAATTCGAAGGACAGTTGTGACACATTCGAAATTAACAGATGTCCAGTTGCATTTTCATGAAATGATCTAATTTTGAAATTTATAATTTCTGTATTTATTTTAAACATAAGATCTGAACTTTGCCCTGTAACGATTATAGTTTCTGATGGCCCTCCTAGTACATCACACTCTAACGTAGCACGAACACTAATATTCGGTTTTGGTTTAAAAACCACATTAATATTTTGTATTTCATTTGGTTTCAATAAGCTCCTGTGCGGAACCACTTGTAAAATATCATTTATATCTATATTTTGACGTTTAGCGATTCTAGAAAGTTTTTCATTCCATTCAAAATGTATGTCGTTCTCCATTTCTATCATTGGAATTATTTTCGTCATAACACTAGTTTTCATATTTATAAAAATAGTTTCAATATCTTCATAAGACGTTGAATGTTCGATATATGGTTCTTGAGTAATAGATGTTTTGTTCTTTGATATCCCTTCACCTTCAGTTCCCCTGTCAGCAGTAGAGCCCGCTAGTGTTCGACATGCTAAAATTTCATGAAGCTCTTCAACTAAAATACATCACATAGCACAGTTTTTATGATATGATATTTCATAAAAAGTAAATTATTTTTTGTTTTCGAGACTTACCACTAGCTTCAGAATCATTTAAAGAACTATTATATGCCTTTAATTTAGTTGGGTATAAACTATGCTGCAAGTTTTTACATTAAAATTAATTTCATCATCTTACATATGAAGTTAAAATTAAGTTTCGTTTATAATTATTACGTACCATTGGACTTGATGTAATTTTACATTTTTTCCAATTAAATTTGAAGCAAACAAGAAGTGGTGTCATATTTTGAACTTTAATTGTTTTACTTTTTATAGCCCCATTTAAAATGCACTGAAACTCGACTTTTGGTGTCATTACAAACAAGTTAGGAATATTTATTTTTCCTATTAATTTAATCGCGTCCTGTAGAAGAAATAATAATAATTTCGTAATTAGATAAACCTTATTCTGAATATTTCAATCTTACTGATTTCCCAAGCATAATGGGTATTACTTACTTTATTTTTATGGCCCTTGAATTTTATTTTCATTAAATCACAATACACGCGTGATTTAAGAGAGGCATGTTTTGTTGTGTCAAACAAAATCTGAATCTTCATTGCGTCCTGGTGTTCTAGGCGTTCTTCTACACAATATGTTAAATTGAATGTGCATTTAATTTTGTAAATATCTTCAAAAAAGTGCAATGGTTCTTTTCTGACAGGATCTACAGGCTTTAAAGTTAGAAAGTCTATTAATTCTTTAGATTTATGGACGCCAACATCATTAATAATTCTTGGTATGTTTAAATCAGCTTCATTATAACATATACAACCGCAGATATTTTCTTGATGTGGTAGTACTTTATAAGTGCCTTGTTTCTGTATTATTGCAAATGGTGGTCTAACATTTAATTCAAAATCCAAAGGCAACTTAGACACATTTTTTATTGTAAGAATATCTGAAAATATTAAATTAAACAGACCAATAAGTAATTTTATACCTAATACTTTAAAAAAATATATAAGTATTGCCTTACAATCAACTGAACGCCTAAGATTATTTTATAATATTTAGAGAAAAGTACTAAAATACGTGCCAATACAAATCAGTCAATCCTTGTGGTAATTGTTACCTGTCAATTTGTAATATTCACTGTATGGTCCATTATCGTATTGAAATTCTATAACCGGAGTAGACACTTCGATTTTTGGATCTACAAACTCTGCTATAAATTGACACTCGAGAAGTAATTCCTTTTTATTTATACCCTCCACACTTCCCACTAAATACCACATTTCTTTGACAGTAAACATTTTGTGGGATAATCCAGTTACAGACAATTCTATTTTCTCGCCAGCAGCCATTTTAAAGACTTTAGGTTCTAAATGGAAAAATCCACTAAAAATACAACAGAATAAAATTATTTAAACCATGTAATGGTGTATTAAATTTAAGAAAATATGTTAAGATAATTATTTTTTTACGAAATGTAATTTGATGCATAAAATTATATGAATAAATATGAATAACTTCTTGACCATGATTTCGTAACAATAAGTATTTAATAAATCAAGAGATACCAATATGTTAAATACGGAATCGGATGAAAATGATATCACTATAAAAATACCAACGTCGCATTTTGTTTTGTTTTTGGTGCCTTATAATGTTCACTCCATTCCAACGCATGCATACGGGTGCCACAATTTTCCATCATCACTTTACAGTCGAGTGGTATTTTTGTAAAATGTTGCCCAAGCACAACTTTGTCTCGTAGATCTCCCACCAGAATACTGGTTCCCACACCTGTAGCTGATAGCGGTACTAACTGTTCAACGTTAAAAAATAGATGTAGTTTATATAAAATGTTATTTATATTCATGATTTACATTTATGGATACTTTTTGATGTAAGAACTTACAATATCTTTTACTTTTTCAAGTTGAATAACCACTTTATTTGTGTAAGTGTCAGAGTCAATTAGATAAAGACTAACATTTAAATCTGTTTCTGATTCTGGATTTATATATCCTTCTGTTGGTTGGATTTGCCACCTACTATCACGGTTGAGCTAAAATGACAAATTCACTTTTTATTAACCAAAAGAAAAAAATAATTTAGGAACTGAATATTATGTTGATTTTCACAATTTCAAAACAACTTACTAAAAACACTTTAAAATTAACGACAACTGGGGAGTCATTGCATAAAGTAAGAGTCTTGTGTGTTCTATTTAAAAGCTTCACTTGGCCCCAATGTAGAGTCATAGGTGTGCAAGTCACTATAGGGCGAACTCCACAACCTGTTATGTGGCACACTTCTAAAGGTTTTGACATACCAAAAAGACGCATGCTGTAAATCGTACATTTGATCAATTTTTATCTGTATGTTTTAAAGTTGGTACTGGTAATATAAAAAATAAGATAGCTATATTTAGAAATAGGTATTACTCACCGAATAACATTTTCTTGGACTCCTAATACACCAGTTTTAATTGTTACTGGTAAGCATATTGAATTATTAGGTTCGATTAGACCTTGTTTTACGCTAACATCTACTTCTAGAGTGGAGTCGTCCTAAAACACAGTAGTTTAATTTACCTAAAATATTCGAAGATTAACAATACATTCAGAACTTATTTATTTAGTAGGATTGTGTAACACTGTTATCAAGGTACTATATTGCTCCTCTAGTTTGCTATTGCTTCTCTCGGAAATAATCCGCCCATAATAATCTTCAGTTAGTATCTATATTTTTAAGCACTGGAAAACATCTAAAAGTGGGCGAAGAACAAAGAATTGAATACGCTGCATACTTTATAATAATATATATTAGCTTTTACAAGTATTAGACAAGCTCACTGGCTTAAATGTTTAGCTCGTACCAATTTTACTTAAAGTAATAAGTTTGACGTTGTTCGGCTGAAGTGATGATGATATCACTTCAGCCGAAAAACGTCCTCTGTTGGACCAAAGCCTTCCTACCTGTAAAGTAGTATATGTAATAATCGCCACCCTTGGCCCAAAGAATTCTTCCACAAGAAGCATTATTTCCACTTGAAGAGAATTCTGCCGCTAGTGGGCGGTGGGGTCGCAATGTCGTCAAGTCCAGACGCCGAAAAAAAAAGTAAAAAGTACATAATTAATTAGGTACCTGAGATTCCTCCAATATGAAATATCCCCAAATATCATTAGCTGTGATGTATATTTTTTCATGATATGGAAAATCTAAGAAACACGTCCTCATCTTAATCGCCGGTGCAGGTGGTATATGAGGCACCATTGCATTAAAAACAACGGGTAATATTATCGGTGGACTGTCAGATTTGTCCAATTCCAATTCCAGTGATGTTTGATTAGCTCGAATCAAATTAGCAATTAATGTCACCTAAACAAAAATAGTAAGACTTAATCAATCAAGTACATCCGTCATAGGCGTCGTCACGGAATGGCATGGGAGCAGGTTCCCATATTCTTATAATTAAAAAAAACCCAATTTTAAAGAAAATTTGCAAAATAAACATACCTATATCCATTAATTTTATTATTTTGACGATCCGGTTAGTCCAGCGGTGTGAGACGACCGTTTGATTCGAAGAGTGGCGGGTTCGATCGCGCACCGGGACAAATATTCGTATGACCTATAGATATTCGTTTTGGGTCTGGGTGTTTATTATGTGTACAACGGCATCCACGACACAGGTTTATTTATACCTAGTGTGGGGCTGTGAGTGTAAGCGTACTGTGAGTGCAATGCTTAAAATTAAATAATAGGCCCATAGAAAACATATACGCATTCTAGTAATAACAAGTGACACATTTCTACGAGCTTTCGTCCTCATTGACCTCATGACCAAACGTTACAGCTATGATTCTGAAACTTTACCACTAGTGGTGGTAATAAGCATTCATGACCCCCTACACCGTCCTCGGTACATAGATACGACAAGTTTAAATCGCACTAGTGCAAGCTATGACTTGCGTGTCGTAAATTTTCTCAAATCTTTTAGGTCCCATTAACTCCCCTCCCCTCTAAAATTTTCGTCTAAGCCCACACCTTAGTTGAGTGTATATTTTACGTTCTTTAAAAATATCGCTGATAAAATGCAAAGAATTTAATAGCCAGGTACAGCTATTAAATGCTTTGAATTTGATCACAGTAGCGTTTATCAACAAATAGTACCAACAATACCTGATCATCATCGGAATAACTTAGTGCAATAATGTCTTTTTATGCCTTTTGTGTCTGCATTTTTGTAGGTACTTACACATATAATAGTAAAATACTTTTTCTGTCCTGATAATGAAGCTAAATATTTTAAGTTTTAACATGCTTCTTATTTGTAATGAAAGAAATATAATTTTAAAATGTACCTTCAAAAAAATCTTAGTTTCTGGACCAATATTTATTTTGCACGGTTCTATGTTAAATTCCCGCGGCCACTGAGGTACTTCTGGTTTTGGATTGTCAGCTACAGCATAGTCCTCTAAAGTAATACTACTTATTTCCGGTCCGTCCGACGAAATCTTCACTGATGCGTTGACATTGACTATAGACTCATTAATCACATCAAATTCCAAAGATTTTGGAACTCCTGTTAGAAAACGTGTGATCAGTAAGTCTACGGTAAAAAGTTAAGCATAACGTTAATTATAAAAATATGTCTTGTTTACCTAAACTAACTATCCCAAAATCTAAGCAGGGAACACTGAACGCAAGTGATGGATAAATAACTTGTCCTCTGAAATAAAACAATAACAATCAGAATCTTGCACCTTTACAAAATTAGGTCATCCTAAATGATAAATAGCTACTCATATTCACTTACTTCAAATATAGTTTCAATATTACTTTAGTATCGCGTACAGCAAAATTAATTTCTTCGAAGAACGGTCCTTGATTGGAATTGCAAAACGAGATCACAAATGTGTCCTTTTCTCCGGGACGTAGGGAATGAAATGCAGGCTTACACGTTATTATACTCCCAAAAAGTGGCTCAACGTGCTTATATAAAATAACTCCGTTTATATGACCTGTATAAACAAATTGACAATCATTTACAACAGCGAATAAAATTAAGTATCAATTCATGAATACCTATCACGAAGTAGTGATTTTGAAAACTGATTTATTAAACAGGAGACAACTATGGATACAGGCTAGAGAGTAAGCCCCTGTAAAATAATCCAACTTCAGTCCGACTTTAGCAATTCCTACTTAGTATTTTAGTTTTTATCTTAATAAAGCCTTCAGCTGAGTCAGGCCGACTACGACAGACAAACATTCTAGATCAGTAATCACTCTCTTTAGAAAATTTAACCCCTTCTAGGAAAAACTTCATTTTAATGAAATTGAGGTTTTCTTTAAAAAAAACAGTGAATAATTATTTTTATACAGTTAATTATCGTATTTTCCCGACGACCGGGTAGGCTTGCTTAAATAGGCATATTTAGATACATGCATTTATGCAAATACTTGGTCGGTTATTAAACGTTTCAACTTATAATCACAACTTCTCGAAATGACAATCTGAGGAAAGTAGGAAGAACTAGTTAAAATGTACTATGTAGAGAAAGATGAAGTCTCTTACTTCATATGAAGTTGAATCCATCAACAGCAGTATATTAATGGAATTCTGAATACATAGGATTCTAATTGCATCAATGCCATTGGTTATTTTTTACCTTTGTTCATTGCTACGATTTCATAGTTATAAGTCTTGTTGATATAAACGCAGTCCATGTCAAGATTTTCCAAATTTAATTGTATGGAAGGAGGTAAAGATGCGCCAACTATTTTCAGCGGTATTCGGTCACTGACTCCGTCTATGTCTAGGTACGCTGTCGCATCGAACTCTCCAATAGCTTTTGGCGAAAATGTGAAACATAGTTCTGTTGTCTTATTAGGCCAGACATTTCCTTTCTGCACAAAATGTAAAATTAAAAATCAATTATCTTTTTTTTTAATTCAGTAGATTGTAGATTTACATTACTTTAAGTAGCTAGTACTCACTATGGGAGATATCCCAAAATGTGTATTTCTAAAATATAAAGTTTCATCGGCTGCAAGTGCTTGAATTTCATCATAAAATATCCGCGTGTACACACGTTCGTGTTCGTCACTGCTCAATACGTCGTAATGTACTAATTTAGCCGATTTCATAGACTCATTCACCTTCAAATCGTAAAAGGCAGTTGCGAGTGTCACTTTGTCTTCGAAATCTAGAATGGCATTATACACGCAGTGCAGTTATTGAAAAATATGACATTATTTTATTTAATTTAATTTATGTAGGTACTGTACTATCGTATATTACCACTATATACATTTTCGTTCTTCATACACATGAATGTAAGCAAATAGTTAGATTTGTTTGTAATCTTCAAGATTTGCTGTCGAATCATAGTATTGTATGTATCAAGAAATCGTACAACTTGCTTTTCTAACTCTATATTCACTGTATGTGTTGTACCAGATAAGCTAATCCGAAAATTTTCTCCTGAAAGCAAAGCATAATTTGAGCAACTGTCGCATACATCGGTAGATCAATAAGAAATCTATAAGTACATTTTTATCATCACGGACCCGTTTCAAATACTGCGTTCATTATTCCGTGAGTTTCCCCGAAGTGCATGGTCTTAAAAGATACTTTAATTTCAATTTTCTCGTCAGGATTTAAATATGCAGATTTCGGATGCACTGAAAATGGACTATTAAACAAAATAAATACTGGATGAGAATGTCGCTAAAAATAAATTTTACAAAATAACTATTTGTAAGAAAACCCCCAAATACTCACCATCGCGTGACCAATGAGAAACCTGCTGATACCATACTGATGTTGCGAACCAATAAAACAACGTGATTCTCAACCTTCAAAGGCACCTCAGGTACAACGACTGTATTAGGAAAATTAAAAATTGGCCGAGGTCCCATCGCTACAAAGAAATCTGGCTTTATTTTTAACAACTCAATTACTACCCATTACATAAAAGTTGAATTAGTAGATACTAACCGAGAAATAATAATAAAGATTTTAAATAAGTATAGTTTCCTAACTCAATCTACAAATATTTGTGTTCCTGAAGTAAGTGTAAGTAGTGTTCTTTGGAGTAAACGACACTACATTAAAATATTTTGCATTAACATCTTACCTATCAATGGTAAAACATACTGGTCTAAATCAGTGTAGAAAGTTACTCTATGTATACAATCTTCATATTGCGTTGGGTGGAAAGAAATCGCAAAGGTAACACTGATGCCTGGTGCCAAACGAGACAGTAATTCACCCCCACAGGGTTTAATGAAAAAATAAGATGATTCTTTGTACACCATGTTTAAATATGTTGGAGCCTAAAACAAATCAAAACTGCACTCTCATATTCAAAATTAAAAGGCAACAAGTAGCTTGTGACGATGTAAACAACACCCTCTCTAAATTTGTTTTTATTTTACAAAACTTTACTTAGAAGAAAGAATTTAACTCAATATAATGTATATTGCGTTAAATTCTTCGCGCCTTACCTATGTGACGTTTTTCGACCATTTTGATCAAGTTTTGAGCAATACCGGACTTACGAAGACAGTTTGCAGCAGACTTAGACAGCAGAGATAACGCTCTACGAAGTCGAAACTAGCCGATTGTCTCTTTCGTATTCTCGATGTGAAATATTCATTGTTCGATAATGTAAATCTTATGTCTATCCGAAGGTATCTTATCTCTATTTCCTCCTGATCGTTATATTTTTAATGGCGGATTTAAACCCTACGAGCGAATGCTCATTCTTATTCCACTAAGTCAGATTCTTTTGGTGTAAACAGAGACAGACCATTCATTCGTTGTAAAAAATCCGCAGATGTATGGTTGTAGAGAGCGTCAAACGAATCTTTGTTTACACTAAAAGATTCTGTAACAATGTTATTGCTTAAGTTCAACCTCTATGATCATGTGGTCTACGAGTAAACTAACCTTTTCTGTATTTTTTTATTAATAAAAATAAATATTTTTTACCTTGCTAATGTTTTTAACAGAAAATTTTGCTACAAGCTTTTCATTGGGCTTGAAATTTTGAAACACTATGATTTTTGGCGTAAACGCCAATACAGCTTGTTTCTGTGTCTTGCCAGTGCTCACTATATTATCGACCAATATACTGTTTAAGGTCTGAAGACGTCGACTGACAGTCATCTTCATTTCTTTTTCATATTCAGACGGGATAATCTGATTTTAAATTAAAAAGGAAGAATTAGCCACTAAATATTATTCCGGTCACTCCAAATAAAAATACTCCATTCAGATGTTGTGGTGACGGAGTAGGGCCTGTTCTTCACCTATGTGCCGCTAAATTATAACGCTTGATACTGATACGTTCAACAAAATAGGTATATATTGCATAAATAACGCACTGCTAAATAACAGTTTGAAGGGAACGCATCTTCATAAACACTTCCAAGTTTTTTTAAGGCCCAAATGCTACTACAATACGGGTAGAGAACAATCGCTTTACTTTTAAACTCTTTCCAAAATCAGTTCTACATTCGCTACTTTTTTACATTTAATGAAAGTATGATGCAAGCTTGCAATTCATGTTCATGGTAATAGACATGTTAAGGGGAACCAGCAATTTTAACCAAGTGTGTTACCATCCTGAAGTGTAAGCTGTTATCTTGTGTCAAATCCTGTTTTATGTATCTTTGCAAATATAAGAATTCTCAGTATGTTTGTTGTGTCGTAATACCGCCATATAACTTTCTGTACTAGTATCTAATGGTTTAACTAGTAGAGAACGCTCTTAGCGTTAAGTTCGCCATTTGTAACAATATTGTGTATTGTGATAATAAAGACTTAATAAATAAAAACTGAGTCTAGGTTGCAGGAATTCAAGATATTAGGGTTGCTGTACATGTAACTGGAATACAGTAGCGCTGACCACTTGTATTTAGCGGCAAATAAATAATATAAATCCCAACAACCCTATTTTATATTTACTTTACGCTTACTGATGTCAGTAGACTAATCAAATAAAAAAAATCATATCGTGGGATGAATAATTTAACCTGCTAGCTCCAATTTAAGCATATAGACCAGTGGACCTACTGACTTTATCCTACCCGATCGCAGCAGCACCTTTCGGGTTCAATTGTAAATCTGGGGCATCCTTGAACCCACTATCATACACACAACAAATATCATCGAAATCAGTCTATACATTTTCAGGTTTTTACGACATTAACGCACAGCAATTGAAATTAGTCTTAATTGAAAATAGATAGCTGGTTAGATTACTTACTTACAGATTATTTTTTTCAGGGACACTACTGAAGTAGTATCGAAGTAGTGATTATAAAGATCCGTACTAATCTACCAAATATGACGTAGTGCGGAGTGTCGAATCCCCTAGCAGCAGGTGCTACCACCGTAGCAGGCGTTTAGCGTCCTACCAAGAATAAACCTCGTAGCAGCTCGTAGTAACGTTAAGTTAATCGCGCCTACTCAAAAACATTTACATTTTAAAATTAAAAGCATGGTGCCACTGAGTATTCCTCTGACGGTTTAAGCCGTCAGAGGAATACTCAGTGGCACCATGCTTTTCATTACAGCATTGTACGCAGACGACTGGGAAAAGTATTTTTCCACAAATTGTCTTAACCTATTCATGGAAAATTTAAATTAATTTATACGAGTATGATTATCTATTCAGATTTGATGATATTACCACCTAAATCGACCTAGAGGAAATAGGAACATGGGACAAAATGCACAAATTAATTTCAAAGGACGTTATAAAAATACCTGCCGATTTTAGTGTTTTGTCTCTTGACAGTTACTAAAATTTGCGTCTATGTAAAACTCTAGTAGATTTTTTTAATATTTAATATTAAAGCAACATAACTTTGGGTAAACTCTTACTAAAGCTACTATCCCAAATCATAACGGCAGTGGATAAAAAGGAGATTGTTCTTATATTACCTCTTCCGTAGCATTCACTAGTTTCTTTTTCGCAAGCAAGTGATATAAATCAGCTGTAAAATATCCATGCTGCTTAAATTTGTGCAGAATCTCCATATTATTTAATGTTATTTATCACAATTACATTCACCCGTTCTCATTAGGTCAAAGGTAAATGACGTAACACAATCACAGTTGCTATGATTTCAAAATGTTTGTCATAATAGTTTTTAATTTTTAGTCTGCCATTGTGATTTGTGATTTCCGATCCGGTTTTTACTGTTTTTTTTTTGGTACCATTTTAGTGTGCTATCCAATCTGCTAGGTATTAAGGTACCATTATGCTGAATTGGAGACCATTTTGTAACAAAAATTTGTAATATATAGAATGTTATAATTATTTTTATTTTAGTACTAAGTTGTTGTTGCAAATAAAGTATTATTCTACTCTATTCCAATAACTATAGAAATTTTATTATTTTATTATATCTATTGTTTCCAAGCGAAGAGTTAAAAAATAATGATACTACAATTATTGTTGTAGTAGGAGGATAAATAAAGTCCGGTCCTATGTCCTGTCCGAAGTCGATTTTTATTTCCGTTTTTTATAATTACCTACCTACCTATTTTTGTAATTCGCTAGTTAGTGGCTACGTGTACCTAAATTACAATGTAGTACGATCAACGCACAACATTGTCTAAGAACATATTATTCATAGAGTTTTTATACCGTGGTACGAAAAATCAATACACCAATGTACCAATTAAATATGCAATAAATATTAAATGTATTTATTACAGATATTAATTTAGTTTACAGACAACTTAATTGTACAACTTTATAAATTCAATGTAAATATCGATATGATATGTTCTTAGGTTTTCGCGAGCTACACTCATTGAAATAAAACTATTTTACGGATTTATCTCGCGTATATTAAACTAGATATCGATAATTAGGTATGTGTTATAAACAGTAAATGTAAACGTGTACCCATTGGTGTCAGAAAATAAACTTCGTTCAGATCTTAATGTTGTATTCAATGAATCAGTCGCCGGGTTTCTATTTTCATGTCAATTTATTGCTAATCAAGCTACTTGGCTACGATTGCGCTCGCAAAATAAACATAATACCTAAGTATAAATGAAAACCCGGCAGTTAGTATGTTTTAATTAACAAAAAACAAATTTGCGAGTGCTTGACGCGGGCAAGGGGGCGCATTGAGTTGAGTGCGGAAATAGCAGCGGCTCGTAATTTTAGTAGAATCAGGGCAACGCGGCCGCGGACAGAAATAGAGACGATGGCGGCGCGCGCGTCTTCGCACTGTCAATTTCGTCCGGATAGGGTGTACGATTAGCCAGCTCGACTGGCTCACGGCGCGAACGTGTGGAGCCCCTCGCTGCACCGGCCTCCTGGTGCGTGGCCCACTACCGCGTGTGCAGTGACCTGGATTGTGGTTGCATAATTCTTTCACGAAAAACTATGACGAACAAGACTCGCGCTCAGAGTGCTAAAAGTGTTTTTCACCCCAGTGTTTAGATACTAAAGGATTTAACACCAAGGCAAGTTATGCGCCTGAGATTTATATGAGCTTTATAATCGTATTAAATATATTGAAATCATTGTTTAGAGTGTGTTGTAACATTCAGCGCATACAGTATAATATGTAGGTAAAATGCTTTTGATATTTTGGGATATGCGAGGCGGAATAAATGGGTCGACGAGGCGTCAGCGACGCGGCAACGCCCGCACTATCCCGGTCACAGCTGCTGTTCCCTTTTCTCATGATAATATGTCATTATTGTTTGGAAACTAAGATACAGACTTTTATATAATATCTACATAATATATTAATCATATGATATCTGTACTAATATTTTAAAAAGGAAACATTTGTGTTTTTGGACCTATCTTTGTAATGTTTATCACATAAAAACACAGTTTTTAAAAAGTTTTCACCATTAGAAAGCTTCATCTTCACTGTGTGGCATAGGCTTATATTACATTCATTGCACCCGTGCGAAGCCGGGGCGAGCTGCTAGTCATCCAATAAATCTAGTCCGTATCTTGTTTATCTCTATCCATTTATCATTTTATTGTCATCATCATAAAAAATCGTAAGGGGAACGTTGCCAATTATCCACATCTATAATTTTTATTCTTTTACGACAGTCCAGCAATGCAGTCGATGCAGGTAGCGGAAACTTTATTAAGCTAGGTTAGCCTATACAAAACTAGGATAGATAGATATTAAAGCCCAATAGTTTTATTTCTATCTACTAACTACTTGAAATATTATGTTGGTGTACCTAAGCATTCACCCGCAATTTCATTTGTTTCAATTTAATTTAACTTGTACTCAGTAGATAACCCTTTCATGATTATCAAACATTTTATTTACGTGTTAAGGTACGCAGTAGTTTTTATGTGATTAAGTTACATCGATAGTAAATAATAACGAAACGATTTTTATTTTCAATATATATTACTATTGAAATGAAAATTTCTGCTCAGTCCATTTCTTTTTTCTTTCTCCACCTATAATAAAACTAGTTGTATGTCTTGAACATTACAAATGATACTTAGACATTTCACATTGCGCCTCCCCAATGCCAGCGTATAAAATATGTAATAACATAAAAAATAACGCCTCAATGTAGAAGCGTAGCCACTTTTGAGGCCTAAGCTTTTATCTCTTTGTGAGAAATTACGTAACCTATATATTTTGTTTATTATACTTGACTAGCGGCCCGCCCCGGCTTCGCGCGGTTGCAATGTTACCTACCCTCTCCTGTTCATCTCAACGTGATATAGCCTAAAGTCTTCCTCAATAATTGGGCTATCCCACAATCAATTATTTTTTTAATCGGACTAGTAGTTCCTGAGATTAGCGCATTTAAGCAAACAAAAAAACTCTTTAGCTTTATAATTAGTATAGATGGATATGATATTCCTAGTACTTATCTAGTGCACATATGCCAACCACACATTGAGGTACTGCATGAAGGCTAATAGTATCTATTAGTAGATACAGTTAGGTATATCTACTCGTATTTGAGTACTATTCAGGGAATTTATACGATAATTTGTCAAGGAGTTTATTGTAAGTTTAGGTTTACATTTCTTTGCCAATCTACTCTGTTCAACCATAATGACCACAAATCACAGAATAGCTGTAGGTACTGTCAACCACAAATTCGTAAAAAATTAGGTATAACCTATCCAAGCGTCATGGGATAAATGAACTCATAAAATATCACATAAACATTTTACTATCTACCAATGAATAAAACTATGTCAGTTCTAAAACAAAGGCAACCATCACTTAATTTATGGAAACGCTCTTTATTTAAGAAAACTTTTTCCGTTGAATAAAAATTCATCGACAATATTTTCTATTTCAGTTCTATGACCACCATTTCCTTGCTCTTTGTTATCCTTTAAAATGTACCATTGATAGATAATTAAAATATACCGTAGGTTAAGGTATTTCAACTATCGGAATTTACATTGATCTTGGTAAATTTATTGTCGCAGAATAACGTTTGATAAAAAACGTGTTCACGCCTGTATTCCCTGAAGGTATAGGCAGAGGCATACCTACATTCAAGCATACCTACTTGTAAACGCCCATTATTCGACGGTTATGTGCCGAGCTTATTCACATTACCAACACCGAGGAGGCACTGGAATACTACCAGAAAATATAAAATCCCAATAAACAAACCTTCATCTCTGATAGTTCCCGACCCGGGTCCCGAACCCATTGATAATGGCAAATGTGCCGTTCCCGGGAACTTTCCCCAAAGTGGGAACATAGGGGATCATCTTCTTCTTCTTTATAAATAAAAATGAGCCCGCGAGCTCCAGTAACGGAACTTGCGGGCGTAGGCACCACCGCATTACGTAATACAATTTATCAGGCAGTACAGTATACCAGACTCCTATGTAAATTAACTTATTTAGGCTGACAGCTCTGGACAGCTCTTTGCGCTCGCCGATTGCGGTAATTATAACGATAACGATAAGCAATTATATGGATGCAGATACATCGCCCTGAAAATAATCCTGGCGACACCCCTGAAATCAATAACAAGTGAAATGTGTTTTGCGGAAAACTATAGGTTAAATATAGTTTATAATAGAAAATTGGATTCGATGCATCTTAAGTCATAAGTAGATACTGAATGGTGGCATGACAGTTGCATTGATATTTTAGCATACCAGTGCGATATGTGCGAATAAACGTTACTACTTGGTAGGCCAACTCTTATGGTGCGATTCACAGACCGCACTACGGGCGAGATTCACAGACCGCACTACGACTTTACTTCGAGCAAAGTATGCTTAGAACTGTCAGTTTAGTATAGGTTTTGACAGTTCAAAGACGTACTTTGCTCAAAGTAAAGTCGTAGTGCGGTCTGTGAATCTCACCCGTAGTGCGGTCTGTGAATCTCACCGTACGACTCTACTTTCAGTAAAGTATGCTAAGAACTATCAGTAAAGTACCAATGAGTTTTAACAGTTTTAAAAACGACATTATTTCTAAGCAAAAAAAAATAACAGAGTAAAGTAAGAGTTGAACTCATCTGTGGAACAAAATAACTAGGTACCTACTTACTTAATAAGTTGTTTCATTTTCTTAGGTTGGCTTACATCATTATTTAAATGTCTAGGTGTCGTTAAGGTATTATGAAGGTTATCTCGGACCTACTTTGAACTTTGATCCTGTTTATAGGTCGAAGAGGTATATTATTTAATTTTAGTGTATATCTCACAGATGCTGAAAGGGAGAGGGAGGGACCCCCGGTCCACGATGCCGGGGACCCCAACCCTGACGATACGGTCCATGGTGCCGCAGCGGGCACCGCTAGCAAAACCCGAGCCAGATTACGAAGTGGTAGAGTTCCCTTCCGAACAATACCAAAATGCCAAGTTGCAGCCACCTCCACCGCCACCACCGCGTCCAATGGGTAAGTAAGGTGAACATTTTTTATGGTTGAATCGTTCTTTTTATAAACATGTCGGCTTAAACTGCATATTTATGGTAAGGGATTATAGCCTTTTATGCAGCCACATACCATCCCATGCAGGATCCCGTTTAGTGGCATATTTACTATTAAAGGCGTGTTCCCACGAGCATATACTATTAAGGTATCGCCGCACCAGTACTAAGCTAGCGTAGTACCTAATACAGCAAAATATCGTAAACCGCAGCAAACGAATGCCCATGTTAAATAAGGGTTATCGAGCAGCCCATGTCCGGCCCTGTAATTTCTGACACAAAAGTAAAAGATTTTGTACCTCAGGAGTGGCAACGCCCAACGTAGCTGTTTTGTTTAAATGTGTCAACAATAAACATCTAAACTATTTACAATAAACTGCTTTAATAGTTCATTTTCATCCATAACGTACTTATTCATTGACTTTCTTCAAAAAATAATTGAGAGAAAAAATATATAAAAATATAAATATTAGGTAACTTATTATTCTAATAGCGTAACGTATATAACAGTCTCCATAAGAAAGGACCCCAGTAAAAAAATTTTTTTTTATTCAAAAAATAATTACGAGTGCCACAACCAATTATTTCAGCGTGGCCTACGTAATTAAAAACTTACCTGCCTATTGTTTTACCAATAAGGTGCCACTAATATTATCACCAATAAATACCTTATGAGATGGTAATAAAAGCTATTTTTAATTGATTTTGTACAGGTGGAGATTGCCTTGCTTGTACATATTTCATTTTTTTTTACTCTAACGATCACGGAAGTTCTATTCACAAGAATTACCAGCATTCCAGTTTTCGCGAATTAAATAAACATTATGTTAATAAACCAGGGCACCCGGCGGACGCGCTGTGCGGACTATGCGGGGGCGGCGGCGCTCGGGTGCGGTGTACTGAGTGCGGCCGCAGAACCCTGTGCTCATCCTGCGACGAAATGTACCATCGCCACCCCAAGCGCAGGAACCATCAACGACTGGTGATTACTTTTGATTTTTTATATATTATTTCTAACTACATATTATTTATGCTACTATAACTACATATATATTATATACCTACAGATAATATTTTTTTTCGAAAGCTTTTCTTTTTTATTGGATTTTTCGCAATAACACATTAGAGTAAAATATTAAAAAGAAAAAAATTAAATAAAAAAAATACGGAACTGACTTCAGACGGAACTTGAACCCGCGACCACTGGGACCACTTTTACTAGTCCAGTCTCTCTCCCAACTACCAGCTACCGAAGTCCACAACCGACCACATTCTTCCTTCATATTTTATAACATAGAGAGCTTTTACCTATTACTACTATGATGGTCGAACTCGCATTACAATAAAAATCACTGTGCCTAGTATTAATACTAAGGTACTCCAGAGATAGAGCTCGACCTCATATAAACACGATCGTAATAGCTAATCTACTTACCTCTATATAAAACGATAGTGTTGAGAACTACCATGCTCCAATTAGGTGGTATCTAATGAACGGCTCTGTAGGTAGGTGCACGGAATACCTTAAGTATTTATTCCGTAGTTCTGTACAATAAGCAAAAGATCTTAGGTCTCAGCCATGGCAACGCATTTACATTGAGACTATTTGAGACGTTTGAATTTTGGGTAGATATCTTTTATAGTTCACAGCATTAGTTTAGGAAGATTTAAATGATATAGGAACTAGGCACTTTTACTGGTGGTAGAGTTTTAAATCCAGAAGCTCGAGGGTGTATACATCACCGCATTACCTAATTTGTAAATCTGCCGCCAAACCTCGACCGCCTTGCCGAGAGACAAATAAGCGCGGTTTCCTGCGGGATGCCGAATCAGTCTCTTTCCAACCCTGGCGATGTGCTTAAACTCGCTATTCGCTTCTTTGTAGACGTGGAAACAGCGTTGAGTCTTTTTTTCAGGGCGGAAGCAATAAGAAGATGGCACATTATTTAAGGCAATCTTCGAAAATAATACCGGCGCAGAGGCATGAGCAACAGCCGAGACCACAGAAGTGGTTACGCATCTACGTTGAGATCTCCAGTTTTCTCCTCTGATTTGCGGATGTTATTGTAGTCATGGCTGAGACCCTGGAAGACACAATGCTCGATGCCTTCAGTAGACGCTCTCAACGAGTGGATCTTAATATAAACATGGATACAACAAAGATCAAGTCAAGAGTCATGGACTCTCTTTCTCTCTCTTAAACCCACTTTTTACAAGGTTGAGGGCACTTCGATCTAATTTGTTGACGTACCTGGGACAAACAGCAGTAAGGTTAATCCAGTTTTGAAAAAAAGGTCAATATTGATTCCAACTCGGTTGGGCAGCGTAAGGAAATCTTCGAATCATCTTCTCGTCCAATTTACCGCACTTTCTCAAGGCGAAGTTCATCGACTAGTGCGTGCCAGTGCCACGGAGTTGAAACATGAGTGAATGGGCCTCATAAAAAGCTCAAGATCATGCAGAGAGCAAAGGAGAGAGCTTTGCTCGGCGTTTTCCAGGGAGATTGAAAAAGAAATCAGGAGATCCGTATGAGAACCAACCATATAGCCCAGCGTAAAGGGAAACGCAAACGACAATGGGCAGGACACATTATAGACATTCGCTTTATGAAAGTTTGAGAGCAAGAGTTTGTATAGAGCGGTGATAGGATCGTTGAGCTTCTTTTACATAGATATTTTATACAGTACCATATAGTACTGTATAAAATATATAGTAGTAGATCTGTGTAGCTCAGAAATATACCCAAAAATATTTCTTATTTAACTAATAGGATGCAAGTTTTGTGACACAATAAATTTAATGTAACTAATATGATTGCAAACCAGGGCATATTATTATATATTCTCTGACCAGGGTATCAGAATTCAGTAGTCAGTAAAGTAGCAAAAATTTAAAAATTTAATTGAACAGCCTACTGGCGGCAAATTAGTGAATCGGCCACTGTTTTAAATTTAATAAGCTTAGAAGATTATAAGGCTACGCTATGAACGTTACCTACTATTACAAGTTGCACGATATTTTTTTTGTTGTGTCTACGCTGTTAATATTAGTTACTGTAATGTATGCCAAATCCTTTAATAACACAATGGAGTTTATCCTGATTATAAATACCAAATGTCGCATCAAAGTTTGGCACAATGCCTATCATAGAAACTGTATGAGCATTTAAATGCGGAATAATTACCTACTGTACTAGAGTTAAATTAATAATTCAAGTGATATTGTAACTAATTTTATTACATAATGTAGTTTGAAAGTCTAGCATTTAATTTTGTACTTTTTCATTGCCAGGCGTTAACGCAAAGCCAGCTACGTGATGAACGTCCACCGCTACCTCCGAAAGCAGGCCCTCCTGTTCCACCGCCGCGTAAACATAAAGTGGGTATCTGTGGAAAAATAAAATAATTTCTTTATTTCCTGAACGGTTTACAAGACAAAAAACTAACGATAAATTATAATTTTAAAAATAACACTAGAAAAGCTAATCGTTTGACAAACATATCATTTAGCAAACATAGGAAGGTACTACTTCATAATAATCATTTAACAAACCACAGGATTAGCAAATGTTTTACTTTGTAAATATTTACGTTATTATACTATAATTCCAAAAGCATTAATTTCACTAAGTAGGTACTACGTGTATTAAAATTGTGATTGTATAAAGTAACAGTAGATAAAATGTTACTGCGCTAAACAAGTGAAATAAATAAAATTCGGTTCCTGCATGGTGCCTTACCTAACCTAACACGCTGGTCGCTTCGCTTCTCGTAAACTAACTTCACGTTTTGTTATCGTAAAAATAATAAATTTAGTAGGATAACCAGTATTATTAAGTAATAAATTTTGTCAAACTTTATTTAAGTTATCGTTGTTTTGCCTATTGACATATTTATAAAAAAATATTAGGTACTTTGTAAATTATGTTATGATGTAGGTATGTAATGAAATTTTGTCTCTAAATAAATTTATGAAATAAAGAAAGAATAGTTTGGTTTGTAAACAAATACAAAAAAAAATATATTTTTTTAATTCTATGAACATATTTTGATACATGCAAGACGTACTTATTTGTTTATATGTGAAATTTTGATAAAAACAATGTTTAATTCGGTAAACAGATGGGTGAAGGTCGACCTAGTTTCGGCTCCCCTACCATAATCATAATTATTTGCGTAAATATTTTTTCTATAAACTAAACTTTCCTTATCTGACGCGAGTCCGCCCGAGCTCAAACACGAGGTCATTTATGTAAACAACTTATTCAGACAACATTTTCAGTAGCATCAATATTACAATTAATAATGCACATCGAGCCTGCGAAAGAGACGATCGGCTCGTTTCGACTTCGTAGAGCGTTATCTCTGCTGCACACTGCCTACGTAAGCACTGACAGTCTGAGATTAGTCAAAACTTGATCAAAATGGTCGACAAACGTCAAATAGGTACGGTGCGAAAGAGATAACGCTATACAGAGCCGAAATAAGCCGAAGGCTTCCTAGGCTCGATGTGCAATATTTAATTGTTGAGCAGTGTACATTTCGTAATGTCATTACAGGGCGGTGGGGATAGATCGAGCGCAAGTCCCAGACTGCCCGCCCCACAAGATCCTCGTCGAGCCACCCTCGGCGGTATGTCCATGATGCCAGGACTGCCCGGACAGATGTCGACAATGCCTCATACCAACAACTTCGGCACTCAACGTCCGCACCAGCAGATGCCACATCCTCAGGCGATGCGACCGACGACCCCAGCCCATCTCGGCAGTATGCCGTATTTACCGGCGACCGCCCAACATCCAAACATGCACCAAAATGCGGAACAAACCAACACCCTCGGACATTTCCCATCGACATGGAGCCGACCGCGCAGCAACTTAACAGGATTCAATATGGTAATTTTATTAGTTATCCTAGTAGGTACACTTAGGTGGTGCTAAGCGTACAAAAATGTCAAGGGCACATTTTTGAACGACATCCAAGACAAATAACACGGTTATTAAAAATATCGTGTACAGAGCAAACTAAATGACAATAAGGAAGTGTGTGAAAAGAGATTCATTCCCTTCTACGTAGAGAAATATCATATTTACGCTGGCAAACTTTCTGGTATAGTTTGATCTTGATTCTTCAATAGATTTCGGCGAAAGTTTATTATTGATAATACTAATAATTAGTCTTCAAAGACTTGAATGGTTAATTTTGTGAATTATTTATCAGTACCTAGTCGCAATAACTAGGTACTGTAAGCTAAGGCTCGTTTTGGAATGATTTTGAAGAGATTACCTACCATGGTGTCTGGTCAAAAAGTTTGCAACTTTCCCTGACATTACCATCTTACTTTTGGTTGCTTTGGGTACTTCGTTTTTTGTACATAGACAATAATGTCAATGCCTGAAATGTTTTAGGTCCAACCCGCGCCGATGGAGGCTTGGGAGGGTCAGGACAACGTCCACTCTGCGTGGGGACGTCCGCTGAGGCGCGGCACGTCGGTGATGGAGCTGGGGGGCATGGGTCCGGTCGGGGTCGGCGGGATGGTCGGGGCGGGGGCAGCGGGAGGGGCGTGCGGAGGGTGCGCGCACTGCGCGGGCACATGGCGATACGGCAGCTGTGCGGCACTGGACCACCCGTGGGCCGCGGGCTGGCCGCCCTGCTACCCGCCGCCGGCGCAGCCACCGCCCGCCGCCGCCCGGCTGCACCCGCATGCGTACGGACACCCGCCGCACACGCCGCACACGCCGCAGCCCTATCGAAGATGTAAGTTTACATTACGCGACCATCCGTGGCCGAGGCTCGGCTGCCCTGCTACCCGCAGCCCACACCGCCGCCGTTCTGGTAAAGTAGATATATAAAAATAACCAATGCATCTTAAATGGTGCAATTTGTTACCTAAGCCATAGGCTACATTATTGACTAGAAAACTGCCATTCGGCGATGTTGTCCGGAAATGGTTTTGTGAAGAAAATAATATGGAGACACTTCACTCGTCCGTCGACCGCGGCTGTTTTTTTTTATGAACTGTACTGGACTACAATAAATTTGTGCTTCTGAAATGTTTTTGATAACATTTTTTTTAACGTATCATCAACAAAGACCCGCCCGCGGGCCTTCAGCTTTTTAAATACGATAAATCATAAGGTTGGTGCTTGCAGCGGATAGTCGCGCGGTGTCTCGTGCGGCGTCCCGTGCGGGGTCCCGCGCCGCCTCGCCGGCGGCCAGCGTGCGGTCGCGCCTGTCGCGGCGCGCCAAGCCGCGCTCGCCCTCCCCGCCGCTGCCCTCCAGCGACGCCGACTCTGAGAGCGACGCCGACAGCCCCGGCCGCCTCCCGTCACCCCCTTCGCCCCCGGCACCCCCGGCCCACGACGACGACGGCCTCGGCCCGGCCCCGCCCCCGCCCGACTGCTCCTGGCAGTGCGAACACTGCACCTTCGTCAACGAGCCCGGCGTCCGCGTCTGCGTCGTCTGCTGCCGCACGCCCATCGCCAAACCGAAAATCGTCGCCCCGACCGCCCTGAGGAACGGTGTGGCGAAGTTAAATATTTCCGAGACGACCTCGCCTCTTCCTTCGCGTAAAATTCAAGAGGAGTCTAGAAGGAAACGTGGTACGTATTTTTCACGTTATTACTTATGAGGTAAGCAGTAAATTATAAAAATTGGCACTCTACAAGGAACGTAACGCCGCCGGCGGCTAAACACAATTGAAAATCAATTGTCATCTTTTTCTCGTGACTTGACTCGTGGGTTAATTCATAAAAATTTAAAATATCGTTTCTTTTCTTCTCGACAGCCTCCGAACCGAAAAAATCTCAAACGTTCAAAGAAAAAACTTCGACCGGGTGCGGTCCGTCGCCCCCACGGACCGAATCACCTAAGATACCCCAAAATAGACTGGCGACTCCGATGAGAGAGCAAAACGACAGTGATCGTGCGGAATTTTCACGCGTTCGCCACGATATAGCGGTTGGACCTTCGCCACCGAAAGAAATTCAGGAGAGACGTAGACTCATGAATGCAAATTCGTCGCAAGAAAATATTTCTATGAGAGTTTCGCCTTTTAGGGAAAAGATGGAGAAGCAGAAGGAAATTCCACAAAAACATAGTATCTCTGTGGGTCCCTCTCCGCCACGAGAATCGCCGTCTTCGATGACTAAACAAATAAGTCCTGGAATTCAAAAAAAGTCCGCTGGCACATCTCCGCCACGCGACCCTTATGACAACCGTTCTACAAAATCGAGCCGCACGAATGTATCAAATACAGGCACTTCTCCACCACCACAAAGCATATCTACTCAGGTATACTTTAATTCATTGCTGTCTCTTATTCTTATAATCACAAGTTGCGCTATTGAACTGTTGACTGAATGCTGTTATATCCAATTTTGACTTTTGATAACAAGACCTGACCAGACCCAGGCGCGATTTTAGACTAAGTTTTTGGGAAAGGGAGGGGGTCATGGGTCGCATACAAAGATGGGGAGCAATCAGTCGAGTGTTGCATAATTATCACGATGATTTGTTTGGGTCGCGACCTCTAATATCTAGGACCGCCATTGTCCAAACCGATGTTTTTGTAATAGATACATTTGGCCAACTTCAGTTAGTCAATAAACTTGCATACTTACAGTTTAATATACTTGCAAACCAGTAGGTATTGATATTTTTTGTATGTAACAAAGGTGGCAGTCAAGCCTGCAGCTCACACGGATGTTTAAGTGATGACTGCAGCCTATAGACATCTACACAAAACCAGAGGTCATAATCCAGATGCGTTGTCACCCTGAGACCTAAGATGTTATGTCTCTGTGACAGTTGTTACGAGGCCATACATTACCATCTAACCGGAAAACGATAATACCTACACTACCATTTGGCCGCAGATGGATTAGGTAATGCAGTGGGGCCTACAGCCTCGTGCTCCTACACTGAAACTCTACCACCAGTCAAATGTCACAGATTGGGCCCAGAGTAGGGTTTTCACTACTTAACACCTACAACTTGTCATGTTCCAGACCTACGAGGTGCCAAACAGCTGGGACCGAGCCGCGTCAGTGACTCGGTCGCGACCTCGCAGGCGCTTCCGCGACGACCGCCGCGAGCGCTCCCACAGCCGACACTCGCTCTCCAGCGACACGCGTGTGAGTCGTTACTAGACAAATTAGCTACACGTAGTATTTGCATACTCTTTATTAACTACTATAGTACATTTTTCTTAGAATTAGACAGAAGGAAATCCAAGCAGGTATCACAAAACTTTTTGTTTAAGATATATCAGCAAAATTGTCATTGTATAATCCGACTTTATTAAAATACCATGTTGTGCGTCCTGCGTGCGTGATAAACGTATTCTTTTTAATATGCTGTCATTATAATATCGTGTTCCGTTCGTTTTGTGTTCTTGACTACTACATCTTTAGGTCTTTTATATATAGGAGACGTTTTATAAAACGCACAAGTTTAATACAGTACATAACAGTCCATAGAAAGAAGTATTGTTTAAAACCTAATATTTAAAAATAATACAGTATTGTATAGGTATCATTAGTTTTCGGAATGAAGATCAACATTTTTGAACATTTTACTTAAAACCTACCTAAAAAAACACCTAAATTCCGTCTGTCTAATGCTAAAAATTTTTTACTATACATAAAATTATTTACTAGTACTGGTCATTCAATCGACGACCCGGTTAGACCAACGGTGTGTGACGATCGTTTGATTCGAAAGGTCGCGGGTTCGATCCCAGCACCGGGACAAATATTTGTATGGCCTACAGATATTTGTTCCGGGACTGGCCGTTTGTGTAAAAGTGTTGTTTGTGTACAACGTCACCCACGACACAGGTTATATCTAGTGTGGAGCTGTAAGAGTAAGCGTAAAAAATCTAGTCGTAGTCCTGATCACAGCCTTTATCACTAGAGTAGCGAGAGAATTAACGAGAGGCTGTGATGTAGTGTGAGTACGTTACTTGTGAACTCACTCACCCGGCCCGACGATCCATTTACTATTAGTTTCTATGCGGAAAGCAAAAATACGAAATGACGAGCGGGTTGACGAACAGAGTGCCTAGTGCGAGATTTCCGATCGCGATCGCTAGATGACGCTCCTTCAATTCCATACAAATCTGCGTTTACTCTTACGCGATTGAATTCGCGTAAGAGTAAATAAAATCTCGCACTAGGCACTCTGAACGAGAAACAGTGTGAAGTATAAAATAAAAAATAATAATATAATTGGCTATTAGGTAGGTACTTTTGTTAAAAACTACTGTAACACTGCAAGTAAACGTTGTAAAAACACTTGACAAAAAAAATCTGTTAAGCAATCACGGAGCACTCGCACAATAACAAGATAGCAGACGTGGGAGGCCCGAATAGGCTGGGGTCCGGCTGGAAAACGCTCACTCGACTATATGGCGAGTTTGATACTGTGATCCCAGTAGGCTGGGGCAGGCTGGCAAACGCTACGTCGACTATTTTTTTATGTAATGAAGGTGGCAAACACGCACTCAGTTCACATTGATGTTAAGTTATGACTGCAACCTATAGACACTTACACAAACACCACAAGTCAATATGCAGAAGCGTTGCCACCCCTGAGACCTTAGTTGTTGTGTTTGTGATACTTACTACGGGGCCATATAGGGAGTTGGACTATGTGTACCTGTACCTGTCTGTGTACCTGTACCTATCTGTACCTATCTGTATACTTAACTTAGCCTGGGTTGCACCAAGATATTTGTTAAAGTTATTGTTATATTTCACATCCTTATCTAACTTAAAGAAATCTGTTAAAGTTAGAGAGGAATGTGAAATGTTACACTAACTCTAAATTTAACAAATGTCGTGGTTCAACCCAGGTTTATACTTGTGTTCTACGGGGCTAACAGGAGAGCGAGCGAAGCGCGCGCGGCGGAGGGGCGGGAGGGGGTGGCGGGCGCTGGGAGTGGCGCGAGCCGCGGGACAGCAGCCCGGGCGGCGAGTGGAGCGGCAGCGAGCGCCGCGACGCGCGCCTCACTCGCCGCGCCTCGCACCTCGACCTGCGCCGCACCCGCACCCCGCGCCGCTCCAGCCTCTACGGCTCTGAGGTCAGTCTAGTGACTATAGGTGCCCTACCAATCTCTCTCTTCGACCTGAGCCTCTATGGCTCCGGGGTTAGTCTAGTGACTAGGCACACCGCGCATCTCGCACCTCTACTTATATCGCACTCTCATCCCGAGCCGCTCCAGCTACTCAGTAGTAGTAGCATCGTTCAGTCCAGTACCTAACTATACCGTGCGTAGCCTCTATGGCTCCAAGGTGATCGATTTTGCGAACAAAACCACGCCGCACGAGGATCTCACACTCACTGAACACCATGCGTGGATTTATGGATTAACTTCTCTTGGACCGAATAACTTGTAAATGGTCTTTCAGTTCACGGTGAATATTTGCAAATTACGCAAAACCCACAGAAGCAAAACTGAAGACATTTGTAAGACCTCTTCCTTCCTAAGGGATAAATTACCTTGACAATGCGGTGTATTCACTTGTAGATATACCTCATCTTCCCAGAGGATTTAGATACCTTCTAACTATATCATCACTCCAGCCGGAAGTCGTCTACTGATGGACAAAGCCTTCCTCAAAAACTCTCATAAAAGTGTTGTGCCTCATAAGGTGATAATATGCCTTAATGGCTACGCTTGGTCGGCAGATTGGCAATCGCAATGGTGGTAGTGTTTACGCGGGACGCTGCTCCTCATCCCGTGTTATTATTACATTTACTACCGCCCTATGAGAATGGTTGGACCACCATTCTACGGTTGACTGCGATAGCGGATGAATTCTCCTCCACTAGAGAACGATGGGGTAGTCACGTCCCGACGCCTTTTGAATATATATTGCATTCAATTCGAATTCCCTACCTCGTTCTAGGCTCCGTCCCCCGAACCGCTGTCCGGCAACCGCACAGTTTCACTCGAAGCTTTAACCGGCACCGGAGCGCGGCGGGAAGTAGTAAGGGGGCTCGAGTTGGCACGTCTGATGGGAGAGGCGGAAAGATTGGGCTTCAGTGCGGCAGAAGTACATGCGGCGTTAGCTCAGAATCCGGCGGCGCCTCTGGCGTGGCTCCGGGAACGTTGGCCGAGCCTCTGCGCCGGAGTGCGTGCGGCGGCCGCCAAGCTGGCGCCCGGGGCCAACGTCACCGAGCTGGAGGCCCGCGCCGCCCTGGCCCGCCACAGAGGGGCCATGTGGCCGGCCGTCACCGAGTGCGTCGAGAAATGCCGTCGTCAGGTATGATACAGTTTGTCTCTGATCAGATTCTTATAAATTAATAATGGTATACATACATAATTCGAGATCTGAATAAACTTTTCTGCCTCAGTATTCTACTAGTTGCAGGCCAATACTGCTACGTTGGGGTCTGGTTTCGATTCCCGGTCGGGAGCTATCCGAGAAAAAGGTGTAGGTATTATCCTTTATCTCTGATGCTATTGCGATTTTTCCTATTTCCAGAAGTGTCCTATTGTCATTCTCGGAGTTTGGTTATGTGCACGGCGATGTCCACAGATGGCCATGTGTTCGACGGGCCAAAACGTAACCTGCAAATTGAAGGTTTTATATTTATAACACATCGCCATATGAAATTTTAAACGCACCTCTAAAGTCATAATAAATTCGCAATATTCTTTCATTGTTGGACAAAATAAAAACTGACTCTCTTTCAGGCGGATATACTGGGTGTTAGTGAAGAAAGACGATTGAGAGGACACGTTTGGGGCTCTCCGACCGGCGCCGACGATGATGCTGCACCGCCTTTAGGCTCCGGTCGATCACACCGCATCCGCGGTAATCTTAAAGAAAACAAAAACCATTAAGTTTCATAAAAATCGCCGAATCGTCATCATAATCTTCACATTTGTATTTCAGCAGACTACAGTTCAGATGAATTTGAAGTGCCTACAGTAAACAAATTCCAAGATGACGACTGGATGTATTTACCGTTGGAAACGAACACGAATATGCTATACCCGAATGAGCCACGACAAAAACTATTAAAAGAATACAATACAACAACGAACGGCCAACCTACAAAAGAGATATCTGAGAAATTAATATCACTACTAATACAAGCTGGAATGCCATCTATTGATGAAAATTTACTATTACAGGGTTTACTTACAGAAAATTCAGTAAAGAAATATGAAAAGAGCAGTAATGCATCCAGTTTAAGTTCGCTACAAAACAAGCCAAATTCGCTGGATTTCATACAATCTGAAAACGATTTCATTGACGCTTATAATGCTTTAACACGATTAAGTCCATTGCCTAACACCAATAAGCACTCTAATGACATACAAACACTTAGGGAAACACCTGCATCAAATGTTGAAGAATTGGAATTTAGACAAATGAATAACGATAATGAAAGTACTTCGAAGAAAAATCATTCACAAAGTAATCATGAAACAGTCTCACGTCAAGAGGAATTAAATGATGAAACTATTCCACAAATATCACATATACCCAAGGACAAAAAAGTAATACTAATGGAAAATAACCAAACTCATATTAACGTTACTAAAGAAATATTAATTCAACCAGATGCGCAGTCATCTTTGCGAACTGATAATGAACAAGAATTAATGTCAGACTACAGGGAACAAGTTACTCAGCAACGTGATAGTAAAAATGATCAAGAAAAATCAAACAATCTTAGTGAAATCGTTGATAACACACAAAAGTTAATACAACAGATGAAGAATGAAATAAATTCAGATATAAAATCTTTCCAAAGTAGATCCCAAAGTGAAGCAAGTTCAAATGAAGTAGATTTCTCTTCAGAACACGAATCAAGTTACAGCGATACCCATGATGACACCGATGATATGACTTCTGATGAAAAAGAAATCACAAGCAGTGAAGAAGAAAATAATGACAAACAGAACCGTAACATTATCATAAATAGAACAAGTTCAGAAGATAATGAACAATTTGAAGAAGCAATGGATCATCTTGATAGTCAGATTGAAGATTTCAAACAAACAAACATAGACATTTTAGATTCAATTGCTCGAAGTCTACAAGAAGAACATACCATAACAATAGAAATCAATAATAGAAACGATGCTCAAATGAAGCAGCAAGATTCAAATAACAATTTGTTTGCTGCTGTTAATAGTTTTGAAGAAATCTATGAAGAGCTAAACAAAAACAACGATGAGCCGCAAACTATACAAAATTTTCCAAATGTTTTACATAAACCTGTACCAACTTTAGTAAAGGAAATAGTAAATATGATCTTCGTCAAACCGGAAGTATCACGGAAATTAAGTATAACAGAAAATAAACCAGTAGCACTGAACGCTGTAATGGAAAACATCGAGCTTCCATCAGAAATAAAGCAAGCTGAAGAATCACAACAAAATATTCATGACGATAAACAAGAAACGTCATCTTCGGATGAGTCTTCTTTTGAAGGAAATTCAGAGTTCACTACTCAAATGGAAATCAAGATATCCAATGATGAACCACTTACTATCGGATCTGATATTTTGATAATTCCTATGACAATGCCAGTTCAAACTGCAAATAATGTTTCAGAAGTAAATATACATGTAGAAGACAAAATAAACAATGTAACTGATAGTGCAATAGTTAATAACATACAAAAAACTGAGAGTGATAATGTACCTTTAGACTCAAACAATGAAATAATTTCAACTGTAATAAAGTTAACAAGTTTATCGCCTGATAAGTTATTGAAAGAATCATCGCCTAATAAATTATTAAAAGAATCATCGCCTGACAAGTTTTTAAAAGAATCATCGCCTGACAAATTATTAAAAGAATCATCGCCTGACAAGTTATTAAAAGAAACATCCCCTGATAATTTATTAATAGAAGAGACTGATAGCAATAAATCTAAAAATTCAGTTTCAAACAAATCCAATATTCCAAAACTGATTAAGGCCGTACCGAATACTAAAGTTAAACCAGAAAAAAATAGTACAAAGGTTGCATCAAAAGTACCCATACGAAAAGCTTCTATAAAACAATATCCTGCACCGTCTCCACCGAAAACTCAATTCGGAAATGTACAAAGTGGACAGGTAAAAAAATTACAAACTAGGCTATTCAATAAGCCCATAGAACAGGCTATAAAATCTGAAACAATCGACATGAAAGCTTCGACCTCAACAGTAAATAAAAAGAAACAAGCCCCGGCCCCTCCCCTTCATGAAGACAGACAACCTTCTCCCTTTAAGCAGTCTCCACCAAGGGACAAAAAGAGCAATTACTTCCGTGAAACCTGCCGCACAGAAGACGAGTGGACCGAGAGTGATACCGAAATAAATGATGTGCAAACGCGGAAGCCTAGTTTTGATAGAGAACAAACGCCCACGATGTCACCGCCTCCGCCGATAACATTGCGACGAGTATCGGGTCAACTGATCGACTTAGCCCGCATACACATTCCGGAAGGTTCACCAGAGGTGAGTTATTTTATTGATTCTCTTTAGAAGGCTACCAACAATTAAATTTCATATTATGGTGTAATTGTAATAACTGACCCCCTTATTCATAAACGTACATTAGATACGTTTTAGCTATAATTCGCTTTGTCTTTGTCAGTCGTGTTGTCAATTGCGTAAGAAAGAAAGATAAAAGAGAGATTAGCAACACTTAACTAAATTAAGTTTATGAATAAGGGGGTGAGTGTTACAATAATATGACTTAATGATTGAGAGACTACCCACAAATCGTAATTCCATGTGAATTTCGGAAAATGCCCTCAGTGCACACACGCCAAAGTTTAGCTTTTATACAACTAAGTACTCGTAGTTTCAGCTGAACATTTTGCTATCAGTCACTCAATCGCTCACAATATGTATTCTGTGCTCACAATAATAATTATTATTAAACCTGAATATGTCCGGTATTCATCAACATATTATTATATTCATTTTTTATAAGTGTGCCTGCAAAAAATCATAGTTTAGTCATAAATATTTTTGTTTATCTATTATTATTACAAGTAGGTACCACTGACACACACCATCTGCTGTTATTATTTGTATCAAAAATGATAGTTCTTTTACCTGTTGTATTACTTAGTTTTAATAAGCCAAAGTATGCTATGATAACCATGGCTTTAGTTTTGAAAAAAATGTTCTATTTCTGTTCCCCAGTATGACCACTACTGTCATTTACTATCTAATAGTTGATAAGTAATCGTTTTCATACGAAATACATAATGATAAGGACATACGTTAGCGACAAGCGCGAATGCTGCTCGCGGAGGGGGCGACGGAGAACTGGGCGCAGGCGCAGCTGGCGGTGGAGCTGATCGCGCGCGGGGCCGAGCCGCCCGCCGCGCTGCTCGCCGCGCTCGAGTGCGCCGACCTCGCCGCCGCGCTCGCCTACTTGCACCAAGACTGCGAACTGTGCGCCTCGAGACTGCCCGAACATGAAGTAAGTAATATACCTAAACTTTACAAAGCAAATACTAACCCAGCCTTTGCTGCATCATCAAATTACTTAATGAACCGGATATCATTTGAAAATTGTAAAATGATATCATAACTTTAACCGTAACTGGCCGAGCTGCGACGATTAACAAATATTTTGGTGTAACCTAACCTAAGATCCCGGACGTAGGCTCCAACGCATTACGTACTTATAATATCTTCTTCTTAAAGTGCCACTTCTCTACGAAGGTTGGCGACCATTGGTGGTAGAGTTCCTACACTAGAACTCTACCACCAGTAGGTCTTTATCTCCTCCTACCTCTTTTGACGGTACCCTTGCCTCAAAATACAATAATGAATTACAGATGGTGTCGATGTTGCGGTGCACCCACAGATGTTGTAGGGAATGTGCGCGCCACTACTTCACAGTACAAATAACAGAGAGGAGTATCGCCGACTGTGTGTGTCCCTATTGCAAAGAGCCGGAATTAGAAAACCTCCCAGAAGATGCTTGGCTCGAATACTTTGCGCATCTTGATATATTGTTGAAGACTCTTCTTGATATCGAATTACACGAGCTGTTCCAAAGAAAGGTATTATAATTACGTTTTATGAGTCACAATCTGACCCGGCGAACTCCTTTCCGCCTCACCAATAAACAAATAAACGGCTAGATTGATATCTTCATTTATGTTTTAATGATATTTTTGTAATTTATGAATATATTTTTTTAATATAAATAATATATTAGGTTGGGGAAAGTCTTTTCGCATTATAGTATGTATGAACTTGTAATAAAATCTCTTTGGCTGTAGTATTTGTATCTGGCTGGTTTTGGTATCATTGAACGTTAAAATTCCAACATAATTCCAAATTCAAATTAGGCAAATGTGTGATTTTCATTTGTTTTTCGTACTGTCAAGATGAGTGAATCTAATGAAGAAATTCGACACATTTTAAAATTTTACTACAAAAAAGGTTAAAATGCAACGCAAGCCGCGAAAAAAATTTGCGATGTTTATGGACCTAGTGCAGTGTCTGAGAGTAGCACAAATTTGGTTAAAACGTTTTCAATCCGGAAATTTTGATGTCAAAGATGCACCTCGCTCTGGTCGCCCTATTACGGATAAAATGGATGTCATTTTTGAAAAAGTGGAGCAAGATCGACATATCAGTAGTTACGACGTAGCTGAAGAACTGAGAATTGATCACAAAACAGTTTTGTCGCGTTTGAAAAAGGCTGGGTACAAAAAAAAGCTCGATATTTGGGTACCTCACGAGCTCACTGAAAGAAACCTAATGAACCGTGTAATCATTTGTGATTCTTTATTACGACGTAATGAAACCGAATCATTTTTGAAGAAGCTGATAACTGGTGATGAAAAGTGGATCACGTACGACAAGAACGTGCGAAAATGGTCGCGGTCAAAGGCCGGTCAGGCTTCACAGACTTTCGCGAAACCCGGGTTAACTCGCAATAAGGTGATGTTGTGAGTGTGGTGGGATTGGAAGGGCATTATTCATTATGAGCTATTACCACCAGGCAGGACTATCGATTCTGAACTCTACTGCGAACAACTGATGAGATTAAAGCAAGAAGTTGAGAGAAAGCGGCCGGAATTGATCAACAGAAGGGGTATGGTGTTTCATCATGATAACGCTAGACCTCACACATCTATAGCCACTCAGCAAAAATTAAGAGAGTTTGGCTGGGAGGTGTTAATGCATCCGCCGTATAGTCCTGACCTTGCACCTTCAGATTTCCACCTGTTTCGGTCTCTGCAGAATTCTTTATGCAATGTTAGGTTAACATCACGAGAGGACTGCCAAATGCACTTGTCGCGGTATTTTGATGAGAAGTCCCAAATTTTTTATAGCAATGGGATCATGTCCCTACCTACAAGATGGCAAAAGGTTATCGAACAAAATGGTACATATATACTTTAGTTAAAATTAAATAAACTATATTAAAAAATGTTTTGAATTATCTTAAAAAATGCGAAGAAACTTTTTCCCCAACCATAATGTCAATCCTCGATACGTCCCACTGCTGGGCACGAGTCTCTCCCCTTATTGGGAGAGGTCTGGAGCTGACTCCACCACGCTGCTCCAATGCGGGTTGGTGGAGATACGGTTTAGTGGCCGGGGCCAACCCGCTGTCGGAGGTTATAAGGCCTCCGACAAGATTTTAACGACTGCTATTTATCGATAGCAACTGGGAGCAACCGATGACTTAACGTGCCCTCCGAAGCACGGAAACGCGCATTTTTAATTTGCTACTGGCGGTCACCCATCACACACCCGACCGCGCCCGTGTCGCTTAACCCAGTAGATCGCTTGTGATCTCCACCAGCCGCGGGGCTATGCGCGCTTCAATTTTGTGATACTTATTTTAAAAAAATATCGTTTTTTTACTATTAGCTAGACAAAAAAAAACAAAAAATGTCATAAAAATCGTTACTGTTGTTCTTGATTAATAAAATGTGTGCAACTTTATATAAAACAAAGTAGGAGAAGCAGATTTTTTATTAAATCAGATTTGTTATCTAACCTTATATACTTACCCCCTTATTCATAAACGTACATTAGATACGTTTTAGTGATAGAATGCTTTGTCTTTGTCAGTTGAATTGTCAAATGTGTAGGATAGAAAAAGACAAAGGAGAGATTAGCAATACTTTAGCTAAAATACGTTTATGACTAAGGGGGTAACATTTTAACTTTCTTACCAGTTACGAGACCGAACACTAGCAAGAGATCCGAACTTCAGATGGTGCGTTGAATGTTCATCTGGATTTTTTGTTCATCCGAAACAAAAGAAACTGCGATGTCCAGAATGTAAATCTATCAGCTGCGCTACTTGCAGAAAGTCTGTAAGTTAATTCAATTCAATTTCAAAATCGTTTGATCATAGTTTAAAAAAATACTTATGACGTGTCCAGTTACAGAAGAACAATAGATAAACTCTGTCAATTTAGGCAAATATAATTAAAAACAATATTACCTAATCATCATTTTATTGAACTATTTATCGGTAATATCGTGATTTTGGACCTTCATAGGTGTACATACCAATTGAGATAAAGGTAGGTATAACACCAACAAGAAAACAATAACTAGCTATACCCATCTTATCTTATCTTATCTTATTGTGGGGCCAGCTGTTACACTGGGACACTTCGACCCATTGGGATCTTTTGTGTTCACCCCCAAGACCCTATATACTTCCATCCATGGTCCCTTTAAATATATCTGAGATATATTTGATGGTGTCCCTGATGTACAGTACCTTATAATCTCCCGGTGTAGGATATGCCACCCCGAGGATCTTCATACGCTTACCAGCAAGGCCATCACATTGGCATAAGAGATGTTCCATTGTCTCCTCGTGCTCACCACAAGCTCTGCACAGTGAATCTTCACCCAGGTGCATCCGCTGTAGGTGCTGCCTCGTGCCGAAATGGCCTGTGAAAACTCCCACAATCATTCGCAAATCTTGCCTATTTAATCGTAGGATGTTCTTATTGTAGATCGTGTCGACCCCTAGAAACCTTTTCGAATGTACCTGTCCCTGGACGTTCGTCCATTCCTTCAGATGTCGTTCTGCGGCATACGCCCTTAAGGCAGTGTATGTGGTGCTTGCTGAAATTCCCACGAATGGCTCAGGACCCACTAGTTTGGTATTGGAACCAAGTCTAGCTAGTTCATCGGCCCTTTCATTGCCCCTGATGCCTTCATGCCCCGGCACCCATATTAGCCTAACTCTGTTGTGCTTACCTAATTTATTAAGGGTTTGCACACCTTCAAGTATCAGCCTCGAGTTAACCCTAAACGATGTCAGGGCTTTCAGAGCTGCCTGGCTATCGCTGAGAATGTAAATGTCTTTCCCGGCTGCACCTCTTGACAGACTCTCCTTGGCACATGCCACAATCGCATAAGCCTCTGCTTGGAAAACTGTGGCATATTTACCCATACTTTGACTACACTCGTAGTCACAGCTGTATACTCCAGCCCCTGTACCAGCAGTCATCTTGGATCCATCAGTATACCAGATTACGCTGTTGGATCCAAGAGAGCGCATTCCCCTTTTCCACTCCTCCCTTGTCGGGATGGTGACGTTGTAGTTCCTATGGAATACAAACGTAGTTAGACATTTGTCACTTACCATGTGCAGTACTCTATCAAGCCCAGTGTTGGTCTCGAATCGCGTGTGTTGCAATCTCGGCATGGAGCTGTGCCAATAACCAGCTGTCGCCAGTCTATGGAGTGCTTTCCTAGCTTCGACCTCAACTGTTATGTGAAGTGGTTCAAGTCCCAAAATGATTTCCAAGGCCGCTGTGGGTGTAGTGCGGAAAGCACCAGAAATGGCCATGCATGCCGTTCTCTGTATCTTTCGTAGAAGTTCTCTACATGTCGTCAGTTTGGTTCTTGGCCACCACACTATACTACCATATAACAGAATGGGTCGAACCATTACTGTATACAACCATTTTATTACCTGTGGTTTCAGACCCCAGGTTTTGCCATACGTTGATCTGCACCAGCCAAAAATTCTAAGAGCCTTTTGGGTAATACAGTTAACATGGCCCTTCCACGTGAGCTTTTTATCTAGTGTTACACCTAAATACTTTACCTCTGTGGACCATTCCAGCTCCACATTATAAAGAGTTAGTCTCCTTAGTTCTGTTAGAGCCCTTCGTCTTGTAAACGGTATTATCGTAGTTTTAGACGGGTTGATAGTCAAACTATTGTGTTTACACCAGTGTTCAACCATCATCAGTGCTTTCTGCATTAGAGTTGATACAGTACCCGGAAACTTACCATTGACCATAATGGCCAGGTCGTCCGCATAGCCCACTGTATAAAAAGCACCCTCGTTGAGCTCAACCAAGAGCGAATTTACAACGAGGCTCCACAAAAGCGGTGATAGAACCCCCCCTTGCGGGCACCCTCTCGTTGTTTTCGCCTTTATGGACTCACCCATTACAGTAGAGTTTATTATCCTCCCCTTTAGCATGCATTCGATCCATTTGCAAAGGGTATCATTAATACCATGCTCTGTTGCAGCCCTTCTGATGGATAGGAAGGTGGTGCGATCAAATGCTCCTTCCACATCCAGGAATGCTCCTAGGCATATTTCTTTATTTTCTAGGGCTGCCTCAGCACGACTTACCACATAATGTAGTGCAGTTTCAGTTGACTTACCAGGCTGATAGGCGCACTGAAGTCTCTGCAATGGTTTCTTCTTTAGTGGACCCTCCCGTATGTGTCTATCCACTAATTTTTCCATTGCCTTAAGCAGAAATGATTGAAGACTAATAGGTCTATATGATTTAGCCTCCTCATAGTCTGCCTTACCCGGTTTTGGTATAAATACCACATTTACCTGTCTCCAAGCCTTCGGTATATAACCAAAGGCGATACAAGCCCTGTATAACCTACAAAGATGTTTATTAAGTATAGGCATACCTTGTTGTAGCATTACAGGATAGATTCCATCCGGGCCAGGGGATTTGAATGGCTGGAAGGTTCCCATGGCCCAGGCAATCTTTTTATCGTCTACTACCTTTTTCGCAGTCATCCAGTCATGTTTACGAGTGTGGCACTGCACTTCTTCTGCATGAATCACATCTTCATCATCATGTAGAGCAATAGAGTCCGGAAAGTGTGTGTTTAGCATTACCTCTAACGTATCCCTCCCGGATTCGGTTAGTCGACCGTCATGTTTGCGGACCGTCGTAAGTGGACAGTCTTTGGTTGTCGACAACGCCTTCGAGAGTCGCATCCCTTCTGGGGCACTAGTAATTCTACTACAGTGATCTCTCCAAGCCCTGCGTTTTGCCTTCCTAACTGCATTGCTGTACAGTGTAAGGGCCCTCGAATATATTTCAAAGTTCTTACAAGCTTTGGCAGTGTTGAAGGCCCGTCTGGCCTCCTGACGGCTCTTCGCTACCTCAGGAGTCCACCATGGTTCCTTTTTACTAATTACCTTATGCTCTGGGCAATTGCTTACCCACGAGGTCACAATGGCTTTGCACAACCTCTCTGCTTCGAATTCAATATCCAAGGCTGAGTTCAGTTTACCTGTTAGATTCCCTAGTTCTACTTTTAGGTCACGTCTAAACGACGTCCAGTCAGTGTGCCGGGGATTCCTTCTTCGTACAGCTGCATCCGTGGGCTTTACTGTGCGATACGTAAAGCATATGTAGTTGTGATCCGATAAGGAAACTTCACCTGACACATGCCAGTTGTCAATGTTTTTGCTGGCCCTATTGGTGGCTAGCGTAACATCTATGACCTCTGCTCTTCGAGCATTTACAAATGTAGGCTTATTGCCCTTATTAAGGATTTGAAGATTTGAACTTACCACAAAGTCTAGTAACTTCTCTCCCCTTCGATTTATATCCGAGCTCCCCCAAGCGATGTGGTGAGAGTTCGCGTCGCAGCCCACGATGAGGTCAAGGTTCTCGTGGTTGCAGTTGTCTACCAGTGTCCTGAATTCAGCGGACGCCGGCTCTTCTTTCTCGTAGGGGAAATAAGCAGAAGCAAGGGTAGCTGTTCTTCTCGAATTTCCCCTACCAGCCTCGACCTTAACCACCGTAAGGTCCCTAGAACATAATGCATTTAGTGGAATGACATTTAAACTATCCCTAACATATATGCATGTTCTCATGTCACCGGTGGCACATTTATAGTAAATGAAGCCGCCACAGTTACCTAAGCCTTTGATCTGTCCCCTATATAAATAGGGTTCCTGAATCAACGCTATGTCAAATTTGCCCATCTTTAACTGCCTTGCCAGAAGAGCTGTGGCAGCCTTAGAATGGTGAAGGTTAATCTGTACGCACCTTAGGCCTGCTATGCTTGTGGTGGCTGTCAGAAGACCATTACTGGTCCTCCGACAGAAGATCTTCAAGGGCGGAGGTGACGCTCACGTCAAGACATGTCGCCTCCTCCAGCTCCTCTTCACTTGCGTCTTCTACCGCCCCCGACTGGGTAGTCAGCGGCGATGAGGTCGCTCTTCCCCGGGGTGGTTCAGCCTCCTCTTTCCCTGATCCCGACCCGCCTTCAGCGCATACTGCAGCTGCTCTCTTGAAGAGGGCAGCAAGAGCATCGCCCTCAGCCGGCTCTGCAGCCGCCTTCACCTCCGTCCCGGGCCTCAGTGCCGATGAGGGACCGGGCTGTGGAACCAACTCAGTAGGTTTTGAGCTCGGCTCCCCCCTCGGCCCGGAGTCTGACAGCAGCTTAAAGTGGCTGCGGTCCAGCCCTGTTGTGAGGGTGAAGCCACGTTCAGCGATGTAATCCGCCGACACTTTATCCATCAGGACAATGTGCCGAGCACTGATTCCCTCGGTGACCGTCTCCACAACCCTCCACTTTTTGGCCTGTACCTTCGGATGGATGCGCTGGATTACCCCTAGGACTGACGCGAGCTCAAGTTTGCCGGCATTCCTAGTCCTCCAGGCCATCTTCACCGGTTTGGGCAGGTCCTTGGCGTTCACCACCCTGTACGAAGTGCCCTTGATAGACATGCCATCCTGGGCACTCAGCCAGGTTGCTGAGCGCTGGTCTTCACACTGCACATGCAGTGCCCCCGCTATGATATTGCCCAGAATGATAACTGGCAACGGATCCGGCTGAGCAATCAGCCTCTCCCATAGCATTGCCTGCAGCGCCACAAAATCCTCTTCAGCCATCGAGTCAGCAGGATATTGCTCCGGGACGATCGCCATCCTTACTCCGACAAGAGTCTCCCTGAAGGTATCCCTAAGGTCTCGCTTCTTGTTGGAATCAGGATAGCCCCCGCCCTCTTCGCTCACATCCCGCCGCCTCTTGGAAGTCCCGACAGCCGTAGCGCCAGTATCTCCCTGATGAGCTTTTTTATCGCGACGCGCAGCCCCTGTCTGCCTTCTCACCCTACGCCTACGTGAGTTGGCCTTTTTGCTAGGGGCCCCATCGTTGGGAGAAGCGGTTACCACCGCACCCTCAGACGAGGACCCACCAACCATAATAGGTCCACCTTCAGCCGGTCGGGCCACCATGCCGTCCCTGTCCACCGGCGCCGAAGCGCCTGGCTTCCCGGTGTCAGCTCGGAGCCTGCCCAACATCAGGCTTCCCCCCTTTTCAACCCTGGTTTTACCCGAGGGCCCTTTTACCGGATGTCCCGAGTCGGTCCACCCCCCTTTTTTTTTGATTTGTTTAGGATCCATCATTAACAAAAAAACAAATCATCATCCACCTGACTCCCCACCCTCCATGGAGCCCTCAAATGGGGATGCTGCGGTAGCACCAGGGCTATCAGATGGATTTAGCTCCCCTCTGGGCGTTGCCCTCGAGACCGCGTGCCAATTGACCTAAGGCCTACCGACACCGCCTGCGGACCCCATCCCATCAGGAAGCTCACCGGCGACCGTCTGACCGGACGCCACAGCCGATTGACCACGACTGGCTGCATCGTGGCCTCCCGTGTTGGAGGAAATTCGGGCCAAAGTAGCGTGTTGCCCCGTCGGTCGAACAGAGGCTCAGCATACCAGGATCCCGTCATCCCCCCGTACTGGGTCCCCGCGCACGGCACAAACACGCGGGTGGTCTTTAACAAAAAAACACGCCATCAGCCGACCTTGTGATGACATGCCCGTGACGACAGGACCACTCCATCGCACAGCGGAGAGGGGGGGTGTGAGGACTGGAACGGGATTGGGTAATTGATGGATATAGACAGGAAAGGATTCTACTCTGTTCTGCCGGTCTGAGTACTGTGCCGTACCGGTGTCACCGGCGCCAGAGGCGCTTGGCGTCCCAGTATCAGCTTGGTGCCTCCCAGCATAACGTTAAGGAACACAGGAATTTGGGTAGGGACCACCCAGCACCTGGGACTGGGCGCCGAATGTTGCTGATATCTTCGCCGACGTCCGCTCACGCTTCTGTATCCGGTCATGGCGTCATTAGAGCTCATCCAATGTCGCCATGATCATACACAGTGCGCCCGGCGAAACGTCGCCCAGAGTGCACCGGTTGCACATCCAAGTCCCAGACCAATCCAAGGAATCACCCCGGGTCAATGGATGTGCAACACACGAGGAGGTGTACCAGCGTCACACCCCGTGCGTAGCTATACCCATAGTATGTACCTACTCTAAAGCACAGGAGTTAGTGTAAGGAAAGAATAAATACATATATTTTTTACCTTTTACATAGATGCTATTTGAAATACTTAATTCAAATCTTGCACGCAGTGGTCTCCCAACCACGACGGTCTAACGTGTGAGCAATATGCCGCCTGGCTAGAAGATAATGATCCAGAGCGGTCCATCGTTGCAGTCCAGCAACATTTGAAAGAAAACGGACTCGAGTGCCCACGATGCAAATTCAAATATTCATTATCAAGGTATTTTTTTCATTAAACTGTTTAAGTTTTAAGTATGACATAGTAGTCGATAAGAATGATTCATTAAACTAATAGGGAACTAGAGAGAAAAGATTCATTTCACAAAAATTAGGAACTTGGGACCTGAATGATTAAAATAGGCTATTCCTATAAATAAAAGTGCGAAAGAGGAAGTTGTGTCAATACTGAGCATTACAGTGGCATTTTGCTACAGCTGCACAGTACCGAAAGGTACACAATATTGCAACACAGCAGATAGAGGATGTGTACTGCCACAGTAGTGTGCCTACACCCTTGAGGACCACTTCTGAAGCCACTCAGTACACGTTAGATAAAATAATAATACAATTATTCAATTTCTTACAAAATTACTTGTGAATATTTGTGATAAATTAATCTTTAATCAGGTCGGAAAATCGAAAAAAAATCTCATTGCACTTTTTTGATTTTTCAGAGGAGGATGTATGCATTTTACATGCACGCAATGCAAGTACGAATTCTGCTACGGATGCGGGAAACCTTTTATGATGGGTGCGCGGTGCGGCCTGAGCGAATACTGCGCTAAACTAGGCCTTCATGCTCACCATCCACGGAACTGTTTATTTTACCTGCGGGACAAGGAACCACACGAATTGCAGACTCTTTTGCAGGTTCATCACCTTTGCTATATTTTTACGAATATTTAAAATTAGTGCTTAAGTGCCTAATGTTTAGATGATTGTTTCCTTAACTGTTTCAAAACAATTTTGATATTTTCCAGATGAATAACGTAGATTACGAAACGGAAGCAGCGGAAGGCAGCACGGGACGCTGTCCCATACAATTACAACGCGAGACACCCACCGGCTTGGTAGATGCCGCTTGCGGCAGCGAGGTTTCTCCCAAACAAGCGGGACTTTGCAAGTGCGTTTATAATCTGTCTGTCAATTAAGCAATCGATTTATAGACAAAATTAATATTTGGCCGTTCCAACTAAATTAAAATTAAAAATGTAGTAAACAACTTATACCCAAGTAATTCAAAAACGACCAAACAGATTTTTTCCCACAATGTACCTACCTGCCTACCCACTAACAAATATCTCAAAATTAAAAACATGAACATCAGAATCACCACTAACCATCCTACAATCGTACCTCGACTACAAAATCCTAACGCTTGTTACGGTGTGCCCATGGAAATATCGGAGTAGAGGCGAGGAGGACGCGGCGGTGAGCGCGGGATGTGTTTACAGGAACCATTACCTGGAGTATCTGAGCCGGCTGGTGCGGGGCCGGCGGGTCGATCCGCTGCCCATCCTGGCCGTGGACGACCTGGAGACGCTGGTGCGGCGCGCGGCGCTGCGCCCGCCGCCTCGCCCCTACGGCTCGCTCGACGGCCTCTTCAAGCGGGGCCTTATCGAGGTGTGTTCACGCCCTCTGTTCTTGCAGGGCCCACTACGTCGAGTACCTGGCGGGGCTGGCGCGCGCGCTCGACCCCATCCCCATCATGGAGGTGAGCGAGCTCGTGGCCGAGCTCCGCCGCCGCGCGCTGCCCCTGCCCGAGCGCGGCCCCTGGGACACTGACCCCATATACGCGGGGATGTGCGCCGAGGTACCGTCATCGTTCCGCCTACTTTCCGAGTCTTCTAATGTTGTGCGTTTAACATTTGACCGCCACGGGCCTACAAGACAATACAACAGACCGATGGCGAGTCTTAATATAGACAACCTAGATGTATTACATATTTTAACTTTAAATTCAATAACTTTATAAGTATACTACAGTAATACAAATTTAAAAAAAAAACTCGCAGTGATGTTTCCATGCAAGAGTTGTATCGTTAAAACGGTTAAAAAAAAGATATTCATAACCCTCAAATTCTAACTAACTTCTAACTCTTTGATATATTATCTAATACTGCCTACTAAGAACGATTATTATGGATATAATGGAACTCGGATGACATAATTTCTATAGGAACTTTGGAATACATTGTATATTATAACAACGTATAACGGGAATAACGCACACCCTCAAATACCCCAATTAGATAATCGAGTTATAATCATATAAAATTACATGTTTGTGTTTTAAATATTTTTATTTAAGAAATAAGTTGTCCTCAATTTGTGCACATCCTATTTACTCTACCTACGGCTGCACATAAAACACAAACCACTCCACGCACTCTGTCGCAATCTGATGTAGTGTAACCTGCACAACACCGCTATTTAACACTCGCTCATTATAATAAGATTGTTTTTCACTAGGTATTGTATTTCTTAAGTTATTCTTTTTAACAGACTTCAAAAAAAAGGGGGAGGTTCACAATTCTTCGGAAACTTGTTTAGACTTGCATTTTAATGTAAATAGACGTAAGTCTCGTTTTCATTTGCATTAACTGTTCACCAAATGGGTGGTGTGAACAAACTCCCTTCAGGCTGTGCGTTTACCACGTTACACGTTGTATATACTATTTTCCCAAAAAAACCGTAATAGTCACGGTACCTAAAAGTAGTAATGACTGCATAGTTCCCATAAAATTGATGTTAACCACAGTTACATGACACGCCGACAGGTCATGATTTCACACATTGGGAAAAACGTACAGCTCTCTCCTACATGCCATTTAACCTTTATATTCATATTGCTGTTGTAACTTTAGGTTAAACATTCACGTTTCAGATCGTGAAAGAGAAAATACCACTGGATTGAAGATAATTAGAAAACTGAAGACTACGAAAATAGAATAACAAATTTATTTATATTTTATTATACAAAAAAATAGTGACTAGCAAAATTTCCTGTCCTGGCTCTACTAATAAATATTTAAAGTAGGTATGTCGTTCACCTATACATGTACAACATAATGTCATGCATTTAATAAAGTGGAAAAGTGGAAAACAAATGTTAAGTTGATTATGAACTTGAAAACTTGAATTTCTATTTAAATCCTCTTGCATTCTTAGTTGATGATTGAAGATATTTTCACTATACGCCCTTAAGTGTTATTTAGTACCTATTTATTCAACAGGTTATTAGTATTGGATTAACAATTGATTAACATCAGTAATTATTTATTAAAATAGAAATATGTATATCATAAGTGTCATAATAAAACTGCTATTTAAGATTTGATAATTGTTTTAATACTACCTCCTAGCAAAGTGTTCATTCATATGTCGACGATCACGCTGTATATAATGTCTATTGGAGTGAATGCGACTCTCGAGAGAATCCGGCAAAGCTCGCGCTTCATTACGAGACGTCACTCGTGATCCATGATTATTTTTTTCACTAGCAGAAATTTCTTCTCGCTGCGCGGCTACTCTGCGTCCACGTTGAATTTCCCGCTCAGCTCCAGCAGCAGCCATTTCTTGTAATCTTGCAGCCATATCTGCCTTACTAAGTTTAACAGGCTTTTTACTCCGTTGCTCCTCTTTTTCTTCATTTTGTAGTTTATTTCTTTGCCTTTTCTGACTTTCACCATATCGATCTTGGCTGCTAGATTCTCTGTTGTACCTTCTTTGCTCCTTATCTGATCTACGTTTTTCAGGTGACATATCTCTTTCATGATAGTCTTTTTTCCGACTATCTCCCCACCGATCTTGGCTTCTAGTATTGGATCTATTTTGCCCTATTTCTGCTCCTCGGTTTTCAGGTTTTATATTCCTTTCATGATAATATCTTTTCCGACTCACTTCCCATCGATCTTGACTACTAGACTCCCTATTGCGTCTTCTTTGTTCCTTTTCTGGTCTTATTTTTTCAGATGTTATATATCTTCTTTTTTTGTGTTGAACTATACTACTACCTTCATCTTCACTTCCAGATTTCCTTTCATGATTTTTGGTATCTGTGCTACAGCCCTTAGGTTTTTTAGATTTTAATGGCGATTCTGTACCACTTCCACTTTCCTTTTTAACGTGTTCTTTAGGCTTTTTCTTCTTTTTCTTTTCTTTTTTTTTCTTTTTCGCCTTTTTTTCGTCAGATGATGAATCTGAACTAGAGTCATCAGACGCAAGTAATTTTGCAATATCAAGATTTTGTTCACCTTTTAAAGCACTGAATTTGGCTGCTAACATAGAGTCTAAATCTTTATCTTTCTTTTTCGTTTTCTTTTTACCTTTATCTTCTTTTCGTTGTTCCTAAAATAATAATCAGATACTATTCATTAAGAAGAAACGTACAGTAAACCATGCAATGCAAAAAAAGAAGTCAATGTTGATCCTTATAAAATTAAATACTTTAGTGACTTGATGCATTACAAGCACATTTAAATAATACATTACGTCGTATACCTAAATAATATCTAAGAAGTACTCCCAAAAAAATTGCGAGCTTGGAAAGAAAATTCAATTCAAACGCGTTGCTCACACCGATAATGAAACCTGATTGAATTTTTATTTTCGGCCAAATGATATGCCATAGTCAATACAAAACTCGTTTATTGACAACATTTAAATTTCCTGGGCATATTGTTCATGCTTAACTGAATTTCAACAATGTCCTTTCATGGACTAAAATATACTAGAGAACTAGCAAGTCGTACATCGGAAGTTATAAAAAATCCTATATTTAATCTAGGTTGACAGGTTAGGACTCTTTAAATATAAGCGCTACCTACATTTTTATTAAGTAAAGGCCATTCAAAATCATTGCCTTCGATTGAGTGTTTTCTTTTTATTTTCCAAAAAAAATGTGTTTATTATAGTAACTATCAGGTTGGGGAAGTTTCTTCGCATTTTTTAAGATAATTCAAAACAAATTTTAATATAGTTTATTTAAATTTAACTAAAGTATGTATGTACCATTTTGTTCGAAAACCTTTTGCCATCTTGTAGGTAGGGACATGATCCCATTGCTATAAAAATTTTTGGACTTCTCATCAAAATACCGCGACAAGTGGATTTGGCAGTCCTCTCGTGATGTTAACCTAACATTGCATAAAGAATTCTGAAGAGACCGAAACAGGTGGAAATCTGAAGGTGCAAGGTCAGGACTATACGGCGGATGCATTAACACCTCCCAGCCAAACTCTCTTAATTTTTGCTGAGTGGCTATAGATGTGTGAGGTCTAGCGTTACCATGATGAAACACCACACCCCTTCTGTTGATCAATTCCGGCCGCTTTCTCTCAACTTCTTGCTTTAATCTCATCAGTTGTTCGCAGTAGAGTTCAGAATCGATAGTCCTGCCTGGTGGTAATAGCTCATAATGAAATGCCCTTCCAATCCCACCACACACACAACATCACCTTATTGCGAGTTAACCCGGGTTTCGCCACAGTCTGTGAAGCCTGACCGGCCTTTGACCACGACCTTTTTCGCACGTTCTTGTCGTACGTGATCCACTTTTCATCACCAGTTATCAGCTTCTTCAAAAATGATTCGGTTTCATTACGTCGTAATAAAGAATCACAAATGAGTATACGGTTCATTAGGTTTCTTTCAGTGAGCTCGTGAGGTACCCAAATATCGAGCTTTTTTTTGTACCCAGCTTTTTTCAAATGCGCCAAAACTTTTTTGTGATCAATTCTCAGTTCTTCAGCTACGTCGTAACTACTGATATGTCGAATTTGCTGCATTTTTTCAAAAATGGCATCCATTTTATCCGTAATAGGGCGACCAGAGCGAGGTGCATCTTTGACATCAAAATTTCCGGATTGAAAACGCTTATACCAAATTTGTGCTACTCTCACAGACACTGCACTAGGTCCATAAACATCGCAATTATTTTCGCGGCTTGCGTTGCATTTTTACCTTTTTTGTAGTAAATTTTAAAATGTATCGAATTTATTCATTGGATTCACTCATCTTGACAGTACGAAAAACAAATAAAAATCACACATTTGCCTAAATTGAATTTGGAATTATGTTCTTTAAAATTTTAACTTTCAATGATACCAAAACCAGCCAGATACAAATACTACATCCAAAGAGATTTTATTACAAGTTCATACATACTATAATGCGAAAAGACTTTTTTGTGTTTATGCTGACATTTAAAAATAAATAAACTGAATTCAGTTAGAATATGAATAACAAGTATACGTATTCATCTACATAGAAACAGAACATATGAATCTTCATGCCACGTTCCTTACATAAGAGGGCAGAGAGTGTGGAGTACCAGGTATCCATGTCAGAAATGAAACGAAAGGTGTAAAGGGCTGACAGCGCCTGATCTAGACTGTCCCTGACGACTCTCTGTCGTCTTACCACAATAGACGAGTAGGCTGCATTTGCACGAGAATAAAAGGTAGATTAATAGCCTTAATAGGTATCATGTTCATAAAACTATTTGCATCAGCAGATGCAAGCAGCATCTAGCGAGGCATGAGGTACCAAAACCCGATGTACGATTTTTTTGTTTGATTGCATATTTCCTCTAGTATATTTCGTCCATGGTTCTTTTAAAGTTTGCTAATTCAAATATTCTAACCTGTTCCTTTCTCAATAATTCTGCAAGTCGTCGACGATGCAATGGATTATTCAATAGAGCAGCTCGAGCCGCGCGCTCACGTTCTTTGACCAGTAATAATGGATCCTCACGAATTTTGCGAGCTAAATCTACTTGAGTATCTCCAGCAGTAGCCAACATGCTCGAGCCTACTATTCGCCGCGCCACCGCCGGTATCTCATCGGGCACAGACTTTCCTGCTTGATCATGATTTTTATCTATAGCTTTACCTAACAAATAATCCTCATCTTGCACTTTCTTATCAGGTTTCTGCAAAGAAAGAGTGATATTATTATGATAAGTACAATAATTGATAAACGACATCATACATAATAAATAATAATAAAAAATACTTCGTGCGGGCTCCGAACCTGCTAAGTATCACTGATTTCACTCAGTCCAGTCGTTGTTAGAACGACCAAAGTAGCTTAGAGCAGCTCCCGAAGCACCGCACCCAACTGGCGAATTTCTATTTCACATTTTATTCCATCGCCTTGGGGTGCCGGTTCATCTATTGTCGATATCTATTGACAAGTGAGCATTTATTGCCGATGCCGAACTTATCAACTAAGAAAGCAACCTGTACAATAAACTTCGTGCCTAAGCCTAACCTACTTACTAAATATCGTAAGAAAGATGCTATAAGTACCCTTACTAACTTAACCTAACTACGCTGGGATCCTGGGTTCGATTCCCGGGTCAGGGGATATTAAAGATAACGGTGAAAAACACTTTATCTTTGGTTCTATTGGGTCTTCTGTAAGTGCCCCAGTAGGTACCTCGAAGTTTGGTTATATGCCCGGAGATGTCATTAGGCTCGCCACCTGTTACATGGGCCAAAACGTAACTGGAGAATCGTAAGCGCTTGCATGTATGATTGAATGCATGCATTTACCTCTGCCTACCCCTTCGGGGATTACGGGCGTGAAGTTACGTGTATGTTTTACTAAGTGATAAACATTATTGTGTATTTTCTCAATTCTAAATAACAAAAGAAAAAATTGAAAGGAAATAATTGAAAAGGACGTCGTCAGCCGGTGGTCTAGAAACGAGGGAGATTTCATCCAAAAGCAGCTGGTTCGTATACAACAGGTGTATGATTTTATTTGATACCTATATGATTTTAATCTATGATGATCTCCTAATTTCCGGCATAGAGAGATTACAACTTGAGGCTTAGGATTGGCGACTCATCCACATTGAAATCTCAGTTTTATGTAGATATTTATACTGTAGCCAATATTCACCTGTATGCTTACACTTTGTATACATATACAGGGTGTAAGGGATCAGACTTCAGACTTCCGATATTTTATGTACGTATTGTATTAATTTTATCGACAAAAAAAACGGTCAAGTGCGTGTCGGGCCACGCGCAGGGTTGGGTTCCGTAGTTTTTAGTTTGATAAATGTAAAAAAAAAATCTAGTGTTCAAAAATTTCGCGTACAATTGGTCGACTCGCAAACTTGGAAAGCCAACTTAGGTGTGATAGATTTCCTTTTAATTTCGTTATATGCAGCTACTATTGATTGCCGTAACGTTTGAATTTCTAACAACAACCATTTAGTTGGTAGAGGGGGGGACACTTGACTCTAATGAAAATTGGCACTTTAAAGCTTAATAAGTCACAAACAGTTAACTAAATCGAAAAATGATTTGAGCCCACCCGTAACTTTTTTGAAAGACATATCCCACCCTATATAGAAAACGAAAAATAAAAAATTTATCCGCGCGTTACATGTAGGGGGGTTACATGTAGGTACCCTAAATAATTTTATTTTTCATGTTTTTATTTTACCACTTTATCGGCGTGATTAAGGTGTATACTTGTGCCAAATTTCATGTCTCAAGTACCAATTGTTTTTGCGCTAAACCGTGGACAGACAGACAGACGGACATGGTGAAACTATAAGGGTTCCTTGTTTACTACGGAACCCTAAAAACCATACAAAGGGGAGTCGCAACCCCACTTTGAATGGGAACTATTTTAAAATTTTCATATCTCACATTTTTACAAGTTCATTGAAATTCTTTTTTTACTTACTTATTCAAAAGGCACTTTATTTTAATGAAATTTGTATGAAACTTGCGCAAATTTTGATGCTTGTCTTAAAATTGATATAATTATGGAGTTAGTCCCTTTATTATTCCTACATACAATAAAATTGTAACAGGACTGGCTGCACAAAGAAGATATTAAAGAAAAAATTAAGAGATAGTTTTAATAGGGACAGTAGATGCCAAATGTATGTGTTTTTGTTTATCTCAGTACATGCGTCACAAAAAAACTACTGAGTGAAACTAGAAGCCGTTTTTACAATTGTAATACATATAATATAACTTAAATGCTGGTGGATGATTCATCTTAGTTAGCTGCATAGTACCTGAGGAATAAATAATATACTGTCCTCTGGAAAGCAAGAGGGGGTTTGCTAGTAAAGAATAAAATAAATATTTCAGTAATTTTAGGAAAGGTAGGTAGGCGAGACCATTCATATACACTCTGTCAGCCTGTATCAGCCTAGCATCATTCATGAACAAAACAAATTCCTCTTAGTTTTATTAAATCTGAGGTTCTAAAGTTTAAACTGGTGTTAAATGTACATGATTAATTATTATGGTTCTGTGTGCAGTTATATATGCATACAATTATTAATTTCACATGTAAGTAGGAATTAAATGTTTAGCTCTCGAAATGCAAGGATTTAGTTCTGATACAAAACTTTTCAACATAAACTGATAGACAAAATTAACAGATTTTATAATATTACTGCTTTGAATGCTTAAGAAAAAAATAACAAACACATGAATTACTACAATTGAAGTTGGTCAATTGTAGTAATTCATGTGCAGGCACACGCAGCACTATATTTGCTAGCACAAAAGCACATTGCGCACTGAGGTACTCCGAATTTGATCTCATCCTAATTACTCTTTTACCAATCTTAATCCTTCAAGGATCATACGGCCACCGGCAGCGAGACACAATTGTCATATTTTTCTCGTGTCTGGAGAGATTAAGTATAATAAACCTATGAGTAAAATGGTTACCTACTGATATGACAACAACAACTCTTCAATGCCAACTACATTTACATTCAAATATATGTCAAATGACTAGTAAATGACAACTTTAGTAATAATTGAGAGATGAGACAAGTGACAGTCCTAAGAGAGGAGTGGCTTTGTGGAATGCTGAATGAACTTACGTCATACATCCAATGAAGTCGTCCATCATTGTCTCCCTTGCCTGATCCTAAGTTTTGTTGGGCCAACTGTTTCAACTCGGCACGGTCTCTCTCTTGGGCACGTTCACGTTCTAGCTCTTGGATACGCTTTTTTTCCTCGGCAGCAGCTTGTTCCGCTTTCCAGACACGTTCTTGATTTTTTAACGTGTTTGGATGCCATGCTTTTTTAGCATTCTGTAAACATTATACGATTAAGAAATTGGTTGTCGGCCACTTCAGAATTCAGACCAATCACAAAGAAACATAAATGTATGGAAAAGAATAAGTTACCAACCAGATCGCCTCCACCCATAACGGTACCAAGCTCTCGCCTACACTACACCTTCGTGGATGTTATGGTTATTATTGTTATTAGGTGTAAACATAAACACCGCTTTTACACGAATTACACGTATACCTACTCTGTTTTTTTTTTCAGTCTATTTATTTAAACCATGTACTCTGTACCGCGGACTAACCATAGTAATCATATAATTGACACATGCAAATGTCAATTTCAAATTTCAAAAATAATGATACCAGCTTTCTAGTCTTATTGTTGTACGATACCGGTTTTATGAATCGTAACTTTTTGCTTTCACAACACAATTTTATTATTATTTGACAATAGGCAAATCTTTTAAAAATTATGGTAACTATTTAATATCACAGATTTAATTTAAATTACTTGTTACACCAAGTAAAAACGACAATTATTTATTTGTTATTGAAGAATAATAACAACTTTTTAACAGGAAATACAATAGAAATTGGTCGATCTACTGTAGCCAATGCCATAAAAAACAAAAACATGGCGCCATTTTGAATACACGGCATTCGTCCTTCAACCTCTGAAGTATTCAAATGCACCCGTTGTTGTTTGCGATTTCATGTGTTATTTGTTTCCTTTTCGTTGAGTTTGTTTGTTTTGTTAAGTTTTTTTTTTCAGGTTGGTTGGTTGTGTGTTTGTGTTATTTTGCTTGGGCAATGTATACCTTTTTTTTTTTACGATGTGGAAATGTCTTAGCATTCAACCGGCTCTCTAGGGGGAAAGAGAGACGGGATATGAGGGACTGGAACCCTCTAAAACTACCTCGGTGCCGACTTCAGTGCATCCGGGTACACTAAACACTGCTCCGGTTCCCCCCCACGCACTTCGCTTCCATAAGGCTCGTCCATGGGGGCTCTGACAGCCCCATTCTGCACATACCACAACGACCTGCGGCTACCACGGTCGCCGACTTCCCGGAATCGCGAGTGCTGGACGGCTAGAGACCCCACTCTGGCCGCCAGCGATTCATTCCCCTTTTAGTCGCCTCTTACGACAGGCAGGGAATACCTCAGTCCTATTCTACAAGCCCGGTACTGCAGGGCGCAGCGCCGGGGCTATTGATTATTGCCCCGTCGCCTTCGTCTCCTACGAGCGGGATCGGCTCTCTCCCGATCGCGCTCGGCGGTCTCGTTCTGGAGCATAACTTCCTCACAGAAAGAGACCACGGATTTCCACGCCATGTCGTCCGCACGCATGGCCGTCACTATAGCAGACGGAGACAGATCTCGCCCGATTCGTGCGACAAGGACTTGTCGCTCGGGCCCAAGCGGGACACTCAGCGAGCGTGTGCTGGGCAGAGTCCCGATCACTTCCACAATGGTGGCATTGTGCCGTCGCTTCAGGTCCTATTCGACCCAAATATTCACCAAAACACCCGTGTCCGGTGAATATCTGAGTGAACCTATAGGTGACGCTGCCGCGTCTCCGTCCCATCCAGGCTTCGAGGCTTGGCAAGATTGCTCTTTGCCGTAGCTCTGCGAGGGTCAAATGCGCATCGTTCCCACCCGCTCCCTGGCGGTTCACGCGAATGTGGTCATAGACCGGGCCATGTATACCTAATGGACACTTAGCCCTAAACTTCGTCACGAAGACGCGATGTAGAAAATTTTTCGCTAAGAAAAAAACAAGCATATTTCTTTCATCGAAAGTGAAAAAAAAAAACATGATAATGAACGCGTACAACGAAAACAAAACAGAATCCCCAACCGAAACGCTGAAGAAAAACGAATGTGTGACTTCGTCTAGCTCAGAGGTTACCAAAATATTTTTTTTTGTAGACCCCTTTCAATTTTTTTCTGTTTTCCGTGGACGTGAAACGAACGCCTTGAAGGAGGGGTCCTTGCTACATTTATATCACATTCCCATATTTCTAAATTTTATTCACGCCTACGTAGACCCCCATCGAGTTTGGGAATCACTGGTCTAGCTAGTGACTCCCTAGCGGTGGATGTATTGTATTAAACATGTAATAATTGAAGTTGAGGATTTTTTTTGTTCTAGGCCATATTGTCGATGACATTACCGGATGATTTATTATTGAAGTAGGTGACGACTCTGACCATTCGGCACATTCAGGTACGGAGTCATTACCAGATTCTGATTATTAATTTACTTAAATGTCATTACTAAGATTTATAAACACTTAAAAAAATAAGTGTCTCATTTATCATATCTATACATTAGCCATACTAGTAGGTACATTATATAGGCATGCCTATAGGTACATTACTGGTGCCGTCACATTCTAAAATTTTAAAGAAACTTTTTTGTAATTACCAATTTTTTGCATAAACCTCAAAATATTAAGATGGTTCTATTTGAGCACTGGTTTGACATGCAATAAGTCAATAAGTCTTTGTTATTTTGTGTTTTAAGCAAATTTTCTACCATTTCTTCTTAACTAGCGCAGTGTGAAATAGCAATAAGATACAATGTAAGTTAAAAGGCTAGGGGCAGTGAACGTACTAAGTTGCACTAATTACGTTTGCTGCGGCCGGAGGTCCGAAAAAAAACCAATTTACTTATACTTAATTTATTTAAAATAAAACTTATTACAATTTAATTACTAATTCTAAACCTATGCTATTGTCCAAATGCGATATTTGAATGCCTGTTCTAATAATGTTGCGAAATAAAGTAAACTATAGTCATCACTAAATTTGGGTCACGAAACATTGCACTGCTGCTGCGTCATCTCTATACCTAGGGTTGGCATATCTAATTCCTCCACCCCTAGAACGGCAACTATTTTAGGACGTTTAGTGAAAATGTTGCCGGAATTCCTTCAGGATCGTTGCTGTCCTCAGAGGTTGCCGGCGGCTGCTGGTCCTTCTTCGTAGCTGCTTTGCATATCAGTAGGTTGTACTTTTTGATTGTAATGGCGATGATGACTGCAGCTGTACCAAACGTTATCAGGTAGAACGGCAGTGTGGTATGGTAAAATGTGGTCAGCTCTGCTTGATCGAGATGAATTGGAGCTTGCACAATAACTTTGTCTCGAACGTCACGAAGTCCTCGGAGATCAATGGAGTTGAGATTCACACGAGTTGAGATTTTTTCCTGTTTTACATAATCATAGGGTATATGCATGAGTTTAAGAGGCTGACCTTTTACTTCGTCGTTGTCGCTTACTATGGTCAACTCTGCGGTCTTCAAACTGCAGCCAACAGGAATGGTAATCAGGTAGCTCCCTTGAAGCGTTATAAAATCGTGCCTGGAACAGATCAGCTGGACTTTTGTATCATGAGGAAAAGTTACAACATAATGAAGGTCATCAAGTTTCTCCATTGCTTCTTTTGCCAGGGTAACAGTTGCAAACTGACAGGATTCTTTGACGATCTGATTGGTGATTAGCTCTTGGATACAATCAGGTTTAGTTCGAATCTGATGGTTGATTCCTCTTTCACAGAGATACCAGTCGTTCAACTTCGGACATTCTGTCTCTATGTACACGAATGACATCTCGTTAGTTGCTAGGAAAGGGAAGGTAGGGATCAGAGCCTGATTATTTTTATTTGGAACTATTGTTAACTTATACATATTGAAAATATCTTTACTTACAATAGGAAATTTAAAAACGAAAACTATTTGCCTGTCTGTATAATATGAACCTGATTTAATAATTTCATAGTATTGTCTAATATCTAAGTCCAAAATTTGTTCTGTATCATAAGTATGTTTTAAAGTTACTAACATAGAGTTTAATACATCTATATCTATCATAGTATGGTGCATGCTAGATGCACGTATAAAAGCTAACATATTCTCTATTCTAATTAATTCTAACATTAAGTCCTCTATATTTTCTGCAATTATCTCTAAAAGTTGAGCTAATTTAGCGTATTTAATCAAACTATTTTCCTTAAAAACACTAGAATCTAATATCAAATTGATGGTGGCATTGATTTTACCCTGATTTTCTAATATCTGAGTAATTACGTCGCTATGCTTTGACATCCAATCCTTACTGATGCTTAAATGGTTATTAAATTCAGAAATTATTTTTTGTTGGTTATTCTGTAAGGTGTTTATGGCATTATTATACTTTATAGCATCATTATAGTCTAGATTACCAGTGATAGTTTTTATAACTGATCCTAGGCTGTCTACAAGACCTCGTTTAGCTCGATTAGGTTTTAAAGTATATAATTGACTTAAAACTTTGCCGAGTTTATTAGTGAGATAATCTATTTGAATCTCGTAAAGTAAGTAGGTGTCATTATGTAGCCGATTTTTGAAGTCAAGCAGTTGTGTCTGTAAAGAGTCAACTTTGTCTTCGATGTCATTTAATTGTACATATTGTAGAAACGTATGGTGATGAGTAGTTAATTTCATCTTTCCAAGTATAAAAGGCAGCAATCCCGGTCCGTTAGCTAAGCTCTCAAGTTTTATCTCTTGGCCCAGTGTTAGACTGAGAGTCATGATTGTCAGAATCCTGTAACAAATGCACATCTTTAGGGGGACGTTTTAATCGCGATTTTGCTACAGGACCACGTTTTTTAGATGTATAAATATGTATTGGCAAATTGGCAAGTACAGTATCCTGCGTATAGCGAGGTGCAGTTTTCTGACGACTAGCTGCGGGATTTTTAATGAAAATTTGCTGCTCTGGTATATATTGTATTTCGGGCTCACGATTTCTATTTCTATTTTCTATTAATGCGGTACGACTAGCGAGAGATGTTTCATTAATGATATCGTAAACCTTTTTCATTTGGTCCTTATGAGTTTGAATATATTGTTGTAAAAGCTGTTGAGTAATGTCGATGTCAAGACAGTCTCTTGGGTCAAAATGTCCTGTTAGCAAATCAAATGGTCTGCACTTGGTAAAACTGTGTATAGAACTATTATAGGCTATGATCGCATACGACATAAGATTTACAATAGGTTCATCTTTACGCTGTAATTTTAAAAGCCGAAGATGTTCCAGAATTGTTGAATGGAAACGCTCTACATTACCATTAGCATTAGGTGAATGAGCTAATATTCTATGATGATTAATTTTATGGAGACGCGTAAATTCTAAAAACAATTGATTAGTGAATTCTGTACCGTTATCAGTAATTAAAGTTAGCGGGACACCATGGTGACTACAAAACTGTAACAAGGACTGTAAAATACTGACAGCCGTTCCGTCACGCAAATGATATGCTTGACCGTACTTAGTAAAAACATCTATAAGTGTTAAATACTTTTCGCTCTGAACTGTAAAAAGGTCCATGTGAACGATTTCAAAAGGTTTAGTGGCTGGAGGTACTACATTAAACTGAGGTCGGATCGGATTCCTATCATACTTAGCCTGACCGCAAATTGTACATTCATTTATAAATTTACTTATGTGATCTTTCATTTTTGGCCAATAATACTTTCGGGATAAAGCCATGTAACATTCATTAATGCCACGATGGTTAGTTTTACCATCATGATAGTGGCGGATTATGTCTTGTTGTCGTAAGTATTCCTTGACATTTTCTAATTCCACTTTAGCTAATACAAGATTCATGGAAGAACTTTTAAATTTTTCCTGCAAAATGGGTACAATTGAATAAAGGCCTAACGGTGGATTAATTAATATAGCTGTTTTTACTTTAGGTGAGACATATTCTTTAATAGAGTTAATGACATCTGTTTCTAAATTGGATTCTGATAGTTGAATACTGATACGTGTATGAGTGTCAAAAGGTTTTGTAACTACTGGTTTTCTTTTAACGTCACTAACTATGGTGAGACAGATCTGTCGATGGAATTTATTAAGAGGTTCGTCAGTAAGAGGAATTTCAAGGATGGGATTTTCGTCACTTGTATGAACAGTTTCAGTACTAGAATTTGGTTGAGTAACAGGGTGTTCAGATGGGTTTCCCATTAATGAGTTTAATTCATCTATTTCCTCTATTAATGATTTAGCATCTCCTGTATGAATTTCAACTCGAGACAATGCATCAGCATTCGTATTGGTTTTGCCCTTTTTATAGACTACTGTAAAATCGAATTCACTCAATTTAAGACGCCATCTTGTGAGACGTGAGTTTGGCTCTTTTAAACTCATCATCCACTGTAATGGTTTGTGGTCAGTCACGACTTTGAACTTGCGTCCAAAAAGATAAGGCCTGAAGTACTTGGTGGCCCATACTATAGCAAGAAGTTCCTTTTCAATAGTGCTATAGTTCATTTCACTCTCGTTTAAAGTTCGAGAAGCATAGCATACCGGTTTGTCAGAACCTATAGTACCCTGTGATAAAATGGCTCCAATTGCAACATTTGAGGCATCAGTGGTCAAATTAAATTCTCTAGTAAAATCTGGATATTGTAAAATTGGATCATTTATTAAAAGAGTCTTACATTTTTCAAATGAGTTAGTGTAATCAGCGTCTAAAATAACTTTTCTATTCTTTTTTAGACACTGCGTCAGTGGTTTGGTAATTCTGGCAAAATCGGGTATGAATTTTCGGTAATAACCGAGAAGGCCTAAAAATTGTTTTATTTCTTTAGCGGTTTTTGGTATGGGATATTTTTTAATAGCAGATATTTTGTCGGGATTTGGTTTAATACCATCTCTTGTAATTATATGACCAAGATAAGCCGTTTCATGCTTTAAAAATTCTGACTTGTCCATCTGAATTTTGAAGTTGGACTCTCTAAGTCTTTGAAAAACTTTTTCTAAATTAACAATATGTTCTTGTAATGATGTGCTGAATACAATTATATCGTCTAAATATACCAGACAAATGTCGTTTTGAAGACCTCTCAGAACGTTATCCATCACCCTCTGAAAAGTAGATGGAGAATTTTTCAAGCCCATCGGCATTCGAAGAAATTCGAAGTGCCCGTGCTCTACGTTGAATGCGGTCTTAGAAATGTCCAAAGGGTCCATTTCCACCTGGTAAAAACCACTTGCTAGATCGAGGGTCGTAAAATACATACATTTACCTAATTTGTCAAGTACATCACATATGTTGGGAATTGGGTATCGGTCGTCAAGTGTCTTTTCATTTACTTTACGAAAATCGACAACTAGACGCCATTTCTGTTTGCCAGAGGCATCTGCTTTTTTGGGAACGACCCAAATGGGCGAGCTCCATGCAGAATCGGATGGTCTGATTATACCCTGTTCTAACATTTTACCTATTTGGTCACGGACTTCCATTCTATGAACAAATGGGTAACGGTAGCTTTTTGTATAAACCGGTACTTCGTCACTAGTCCTAATGCGATGTTTTATCTTGTTAGTGAATGTAAGGGGTTCACCTTCAATATAAAAAACATCTGCATACCTAGAACATAACGCTTCAATATTCGCTTTCTCTTCCGGGTTTAAATGGTCTACCCGTAACCGTGAGGTTACTTCCTGTGCTCGCGGCACGTGTTGCGCAGTGCGCGCGCACTCAATAGTCAATATTTCAGCGTGTGCGGGCCGATCAAGTGATAATATAACATCGTTAGAAGTTGGGTTTTCTATTTCTAGATAGCCGTGATTATTACTAACTTTTGTAATGCATTCGTGTATAATGCAGTTACAAATTATTTGCTCCTTAATGTGCACGTCACCGTCTGAGACGTTAACGGGGATACGTATCACTTTAGAACTGCCTGCTGGAATGATATCCTCGTATAAATTCACATTTCGGGAATTGTACATTCTAATGGGATTACACGCTGAGCGCGTTAACAACTGACCCTGTTTTAAATCGATGCGGGCCTCCCATTTTTGTAATAAATCTAGTCCAATAAGACCGTCAAAATAGTCATGAAATCTATATATGAAGAATTTAATAGTATCATTGTCATTAAATTCTGCAAAACACGGTAAAGATATAGAATAATTATTTCGACTTGTCGCGTGTATGTTTGTCACCTCAAATGGATCAAAATTAAGTGAAAAGTCTGAAAAAAAATTTTCCACGGCTTCAGGACTAATGAAAGACTGATTAGCGCCCGTGTCAATTAAAAACTTCAATGGGGGTTGAGAAATTTGAATGTAAGGTAATTGTCTTTGGGTTTGAAGGTTTAGTTCTATCCTGGTTTTTGTGAAATCGGGTCCTGTTGAAAATCCTGTTCTACATTATTAGAGGAAAACTGTGGATCACATTCGTTAATAACTAATCTATTTTCATCAGTATCAGAATTTTCATAACAGCCAGAAGTATAGTCGGGTGTAGGCGTAGTATACGAATTCATATAATAATCGTAATAGTACACCGGATCTTGGCAACTGTCGTTGTAATACGAATACTCATTGTCATATGCCGCGCATTCATTCATATTCATTTCTCTGCTTTTAAAATAGTTACTCGGAGGTGGGTTCCCTAGCCTATTCCAATCATGTCCAGTTAGCATGCTAGTATGCGGCAGAGTTTTGGGTACAAATCGCTGAACACCGCTCATAGGCTGGGGGTTCGGTGGATTATTTCGGGGTGGTAATTTAAATATATTACTACGGGGGTTGTAATTTGGGGGTAATGCACCAAATATTTTTTGGGTATTACTGTGCATACGGGGTTGAGGCTGATTGGGTTCTGGGAATTTAAAAGGTGGAAGGAGTGGTCTTGTCGGTCGTTGTCCTATAGGTACTGGCCAATTAGGTACTGGACCCTGGTAAGCGTGAAGGCGAGGGGGTACAAACGGTACCGTCACGGGTGGTACATACACATTAGGCTTGGGGATGAAATGGTTTCTACTTAATGGCTCACTACGATGTTGTTGGTATGTAACATTCAACTCCTCCTGAACATATTCAAGCGCTTTCTCAATGCTACTGGGTCGCATGCAACGTATGCGGGACCCTAATGGTTCCTTAAGGCCGCGAACATAAGCCTGCATAGTCACCTTTTTATATAGGTCACGCTTCGCGTCTATAGTAGTTTTTAAAGTTTCGTGTAAGGTCACATATGTCATTAAGGTACTGAATAAATTCTGGCAATGGTTAAAAAATTCCTGCGGAGTTTTGGAACCTTGCGTAGCCAAAGAGAGGTCACTGTATAAAGCCGTTTCATCACGTTGATCGGAAAAATTATTTATTAATGTATTACGAATCCCTATCCAGTTTTCAGGAATACCATTGGAATTGATGGTAGTAGCCGCTGTGCCAGTAATTTTATTTAATATTCCGTTCAACACACATGAATTCGCAAAGTCACTACCTGGCTCGTTAACTATAAACTTATCTACTAACTGGTCACAAATTTTAATAAACCGAGTTAGCACATTAGGGTTCCCGTCAAATTCAGGGACATGGCGGAGAGCCCTATAAATCATATCCTGATCATGTGCCATTCTTATTTCTAAATCAGCTAACGTATCAATATTTCTAAAATTATCTACTAACTGCCGGTGAGTCTGGCGATTTGCAGACTCCCGAGAACTAGAGGCTCTAGGATGAAAAATCTTGAAGTGTAAGATTATCAATAAAAAAAATACTCTTAAAAATTTACTCTAAAAATTACTAAAAACCCTATTAGGAATGAAGGAAGCAACACGAGAACGATTCAAGTGTACTTACAAAATCTTCATAACTGGTTCCCTTTCTTGAATCGATGTCTGGATTCCTCCTCCTGGTCTGCAGCAGGTCCGTAGATTCAGGATACTCGGCAGCGGTGCTTGATAGCCACCCCGGGCAGCTCGCGGATATGAATTCGATTCTTGAACCCTAAGTATCGCTAAACTACCCGTGAGTATCCTACCGACTGCGCCAATTACGTTTGCTGCGGCCGGAGGTCCGAAAAAAAACCAATTTACTTATACTTAATTTATTTAAAATAAAACTTATTACAATTTAATTACTAATTCTAAACCTATGCTATTGTCCAAATGCGATATTTGAATGCCTGTTCTAATAATGTTGCGAAATAAAGTAAACTATAGTCATCACTAAATTTGGGTCACGAAACATTGCACTGCTGCTGCGTCATCTCTATACCTAGGGTTGGCATATCTAATTCACTAGATTTACTTTTATTATTGTTTGGTTGTTGTTGATGTTGTTTTTTTTTGTTTTCTTTTCTTGTTACTCTGTTATGAAACAATATGCAATTCCTTAATGTTCTTATGTTATTTTATTAAGATTGCTTGTAAGCAAATAAGACTGTTTGTTCTCCTGAATAAAATAAAATAAAAATACTGAAAAACGATATTAAACTCGGACTTTTAATTCGATTCCCGATTTGACATTAGCTACTGCCACTTCGTAAAATAATGATACCACATTTAACCTAAAAGTGATGCAGCCAACAATCGATATAAGATCGCGATTTTATAATATTGGTGTGCCAGTTTTACGAAATATTGATGGAATTTATTGAAAAAAATGTATTATTATTCATAATAATTTTAATCTATGAGGGCAAGTAAACATAGTGAAAAGAAAACCGTTGTAAATGCTAAATTTTTCAGTGTTGTGGTGTAAAAACCGAACAGTAATACTAACTAAATCCACTCAGTAGCATTTACTTATCTCCGGTAAGTCATAAATTGTTATTTTTTTAAGTAAACAATATCTCATCGTTCGTTATCAAATATTTATCATGCTAAAACAGGGAGTGTTTTCAGCTTACTCACTAACAAGGAATATGACGATCATCTCACTTTTGTAGTATATTAACACGTGTAAACTAAGAGGGATGTGCTTGTAATTGAATTCTTGATATTTTATCGATAAAATCGATTGCAGATTTTCCTTCTTTTATTATGTTTATATGATCATAAGAATGTGATTTATTTGTAACAAATTGTATTTTAATTTGTTATTATTGTATAAATAAATTAAATTGTCTGTTTGTAATATAAAAAGAACCACTTTTTACTTAGTCCATATGTAAGTACATAGGTACATATATTGCACGGTACAAATAATACTAGGTATATCAAAATAATATTTTTACAATCTTTGGCTGTCTGTCTGACTTGTCCGGCTGGACCGATTTTGACTGGATTTTCACTGGCACAGATATCTTTTTTACTGGTGGTAGAGCTCTAGTGACGAAGTTGGAAGACGTAGGCACTACCTAAACTATTTGCCTCCAAATGGTAGTGTTCTGCACTTTGCCTCCAAATGGTAGTGTTCTGCACTTTGCCTCCAAATGGTAGTGTTCTGCACTATTGTATTCCGGTCAGGTGGTAATGTACGGCCCTATAACTTCCGGCACAGAGACATAATGCTTTGGACCTTTACATCTAAAGAATCATGGCAAGTTGCATACATTGATTTGTACAAAAAAAGTTAGAAAAAGGTACAAGGTAAAACGGATTAGAAATATTATCTAGGGAATCTAAAGAACATTTTCTCGTATTTAAAATATTTTTAAATCATAAGAAATCGGCTTTCCTAACAACAGTAAAAGCACTCCATACTAAAGTTCAATGTCAAACTTTTTATTCCAGAGAGTTAAAAATATTTTCAGTATCAGGAAATGTTGTTTAGGTTCACAGGATAATATTTCCATGCTGATTTACCGTGTACCTTTTTTTTCATTTTTTCTGTACAAATCTTGCCATGATCCTTTCTAGTTTCATGTAGATTTATAGATTTATATGTATACCTTTAATGTAATAGGTGGGTACCATTAATTTAAAATCGGTTGCGTTGTCGATAAAGTTGTTCAAATGTGGTAGGTACAAACTTGTGTAGTTGCATTAATTTCATTAAGTAGGTATATCCAAACTTGAATGATTTCATTAGTAAAAGAAGTAGGTACCTATAAAGGATAAATTCATTATTCTTTCTAAAGACATTTCTGAAATAAAAATACCTAACTTCATAACTTTAGGTACCAGAGGAGTTATTTAAAATTCTGGTGTGGTGAGCAATATTCGAATGGCAAGACGGGATCCAAATGCGGTCGGCGGACGAGGACTTGACTGACAGAGCGGGGCAGCGTTCGTTCGTGGCGCGGCAGCGCGGGTCAGCCGCGGTCGCGTTGAGGAAGGTTGAATCGGGCGCACGCGCCGTTGGGCCTCAGTACCGCGGTTTCGAACGTTCAGTGACCGTGCAGCGCGTGTCGACGATTCGTCCCGCGCGCTGCGCGCACCACCCTGTCTCGCCTTCCTGCACCCTTTCCACGTTCACTCTACAACCTAAAATAATATTCTAGTTTTTCTGTGTAACTAATAAGCAGATTACAGAAGGCATGTATATCTAATTCCCAAACGTTATAAACAGATAGGTATAATACATACTAACCTGCCTCAATTGTGAAGTGATACAGAAATCGTTAGTACCTATCGCCTCGCCCTCGCCCCTCGCCGTATCATATCTCATGTACAATAAGTACCTACGTAGGTGCCTATAACAAGTTTGGGGTGGTCTAGGTAAGTACCTATATCCAAAGAAGAATTAAAAGAAATGGTTTCTGTAGCGACGTTTTTGAATTAAAATCTTGCTAAAATACCTATTATACAGTTTGGTAACAATGTAAACATAGGTACTTCAGTACGGGAGGAGATCATTTTAGAAGATAGGTAGATATACCTACGTGCATATAAAAAAATATACCTAGGTAAATCAATACTTACATAATAAGACAGAAAAAATCGATTGTCTGTACATTAAACATTTTTCAAAAACACTGATAGGGGGGCGATTAAGTAAGTAAAGTAAATAAAAAAAGATAATATAATATATTATTTTATCATAGTGAAAACTAACGCCTCGCCAAATTCAATCTAGGCCTATTGAATTATCGGTTTAATTAAGTAGGAAAACATAGGTCATAATTAAGCGACTTCAAAAAAGGAGGTTATTAGTATTATAACATCTAAGGTCGATTTTAATACCGGTATTTGTCTTCTCTGCTGTGAATTTTTCTTAAAGATTTTTTATCTTTTCCTTGGCAATGCGCCAAGTATACATGTTGCCATTGAAATGTTATGAATTTAACCAGTGTAATAAATTGCTCAAACTTGTTATCAAATTAAAATGGATAAAACCATTGTGCCGTCTTTAATTTCCGGTTCGTCGACCCAGTTGGTCAAGCGGTGTGTGACAACCATTTGAATCGAGGCTCACGGGTTCGATCCCCGTCCCGGGTCAAATAATTGTATGGCCAACAGATACCTGTTTCGAGTCTGGGTTTTGTGTATGTGTTACGTGTGAAAAACGGCACCTACATGGCACCTACGCTACGCACGGCCCACGACACAGGTTTATACCCAGTGTAGGGCTGTCTGTGTAAGCGTATTTTATTACATACCTATTTACCTACTACGAGTATAAAGCCCTATTTAGACCTGCGCGTCACTAGCAACCGGCGACGTGGGGAGCGGAATTACAGAGCGGATTTCACTTGGGTATTTTGTATGAAGCGCCGAGACTAGTCGGTAAAGCTATAAATCGCAACACCAGGTCTACGGTAGCGGTACGGTAGCGTGTCCAACTGTCCAGTATGCCCTAAAATCACAAATAGCTTAACGGAGGCAGTCATTAGCTGACCTTAATATTCCGTCAGGTGACGAAACCTGAGTATGCTTCTTAGAGCCCGAAAGAAAAAATCTATGGGAAAAGTGGATCTTTTCTTTTGAGTTTTGCCGACAAAAGTTAAGAAAAATGTATTTTTTTTTCGACCTATGCTATATTACACTACACATTCCATTTTCGCTTGAAGACCAAAATACAGAGACTGCAGATTGATTTGGTACGTCAACACTAACTTTCCCAGGCAAGGTTTGTAGATTCCTAGATAACGCACTAATTGATGCAAGTAAGTAGGTTAGTACTAAAAAAAGTGGCTGATCAACATCATATAGGTATCATAATGTATCAGGTATCTCATTAGGATTTTTTTACCAAACAAGTTGTAAAAAAATCCATGAAAATTCTGAACAAACAACAGGTTTATTATTATTCTGTTACACGTGGAATACTGATGAAGGCATGCGTATAGGCTGTAGGTATATTATCTATAACAAAACATTTAAATACCTACTCGAACGAACCTGATTAACATAAAGTTTACTCAAGGCCAGACATTATTTTGCCGATCCCGATACTTTTTAAAGAAATTGACTGATTTTAAGAAATGCTTTCCGTTTTTCTACAAAAAGCAACATTTTGTTATTGCCTGTTTTATTGAAAAAAAAATGGTGAATGGTCTACCTACCTACTTGTAATCATTCTTGTACTAGTACCTATTCCAAACCTATTACCTATTACCTAGTACCTATTCAATTAGAGACATAATAATAATATCACAAAGTGAAGGTATGTAGAAACCAACCAATCCTAATTTGAAAGGTTCCAAGAACCAATCAACCACAAAAAAATTTGCACATGAAAAATACGGGGAAATTTCAATTTGTTAAAATGCGTCTGAATAAATTCAGGCAACATCAGGTAAGTACATCAGGTAAATTAAAAAAAGATAAAAAAAAATATGTAGACCTTGAATTGTTTATCGTTTGAGTAGATTAGTTAGTCAATGTATCAAAAACAGCCTCGGTTAACAGGTTTTGCAGCAGTGGATAGCGAAGATTTAGACCTCAAACACTTCAATAAGCTGCGCTGTGTCGTCGGTGACTTCAATAGACTCATGACATTTTGCATCAAGGGCATGAAACTTGGTTCAATATAATAATATCTCCTTACGTATTCATGATATATTGACTATGTTCATAATTTGAAATAGTTTAGAAATCATCGAAAACATTCACTGACAGTACTGACATCGTAGCTGTTGTACATCTAGATACCCAAAGCTAATGAGCTTCCTAAAGCACTATTTATTTCATCTCTGTCATTAAAATGTTCGATGCAGCCATGCAAGTACCTGGAATAATAAACATAACCGAAAGGGTATTTCCACTGTAATACGTACTTGTAATAGTACTACTATAGATACCGTAGTTTTAAACCATAATCAATGTAATAGGGAATAAAGCTAAGCTTAGAAGCTAGCAATCGATGTGGCTGTATTATGACCTCAACTATGAATGTATCATGTAATGTAACCACGTAGTATGTATATTTGGTAAACGCATAGTAGGTATGTGTGCCGAACGACGAAACAAAGAAACTAGAGTTAATCAGTTCAGTTCTTTAGCAGCTGGCCTACATGCGTCCATTACTAAGACCACTTTTCCCGCAGTTGGTCCTTAAAGGATCAATCAAAGCAGTGACGGCAAGCAGTCATTCCATTTAATCCAGCTCCCAAAGCCAATATAAGAAGTTAGAATAAGTAGACAATCTCAATTCTTGAGTTGTTTTCCTCGAACAATATAGGAATGGTTGTTTGTCGAAGTTTGATGAACTCAAATCATTTTCTGAAACTGCTATCCTTCTCTATTCTACCTGCCGGTTTTTGACAAGTCCCAGCTTACTAAATATGTTAATCTAAAGAGAAATGTCGAAAACACCCATCGACCGGCCCGTTTGTCAGGTCAATATAATAATCAAATTTTGCATAAAACGTCTATTACTGGGGAAAAAATGAACGTATTATTTTTATATTATAAAATACTTAATTTTAGCTTTACGAATTTATGAAATCACAAACCAGCTTGTTCTTAATTTCAATTCTGTCGTTTTGCATTCACATGGCTGTCACTGAAATAAAGTTTCTAAATAATATTATTTATGTATTTTATCAAGTTTCCAAATTATTAACTACTTAATTATCCTAAACAGGGTCTAAAAGTAAAATACTACCTTCTACATTTTTAAGCTATTGCATAGCTTCTATCGCGGGCCTTGAGCGCGGGGACCGAATTCAGAAATTCCGTAACGAAAACACCGGACGCTCCGGATTACAAATCTTAAACTCATTTAAAGAAAGTCATATATAATTTCGCCGTCCGACCTCGTGGGTAGTGTGGCCGATCGGTCTAGGCGCTGGTTTAAGGTACCAGTCTCTTCGGAGGCGTGGGTTCGAATCCCACCGCTGCCAAGATTGTTTTTGTTCATTTTTTTTTATTGTTTGTTTTTCCATTCAATAATTTAAAAATGGTATATAATTTTAGATAATTATGTAAATGCAATAGCTTTACCGTGGCAGTCCCCGAGTGCCACACGTCTTTTTTTTATAATTACTTAATATAAAGTTAAAAGTAAAGCGCGTGGCCCCGCGGCTCGTGTAAATCGTAAGCGATCTACTCGGTTAAGCGATACGGGTGCGGTCGGGTGTGTGATGGGTGACCGCTAGTGGCAAATTAAATGCGCGTTTCCGTGCTTCGGAGGGCACGTTGAGCCGTCGGTGCCGGTTGCTATCGATAGATAGCAGTCGTTAAACCTTGTCCGAGGCCTTATGGGTGGTTTGAAAACACTCGACAGCGGGTTGGCCACTAACCCGTATCTCCACCAACCCGCATTGGAGCATCGTGGTGAAGTAAGCTCCAGGCCTCCCCCCAAAAAGGGGAGAGACTCGTGCCCAGCAGTGGTACGTATAAAAGGTTGCCATTATTATTATTATATTATTAAAAGTAGTACATAGGGAATAGTATCAAAAAAGGAAATAATATTGCGTTTTTGTTTTATATGGATAAAGTACCTACCATCAATTAAATAATAGTGGTTCGGCTACAATTTTAGGATTCTTTTACCTCATAATGGCTAAAAGATTCCCTCGAATCTGGCAAAGGATTCCCTAATTGCATTCACTATTAGAAATTTTATTAAATATCATGAACTTAGCAAAGAAAATTTCAGTTCATTGAAACTACTCCCGATCAGGTGTAAATCGGGACGAGTCCCCAGAGCCCTGAAAATCGGGATACCTGGCAACACTACTAGTGACTAACGCAATTTAGTGACAAAAATAAGTAGGAACACTAGGAACCGAATGTGGTGGTGGGTTATGTGGGAGTGTTGAGGTCCACTACTACTTTCTTACTAAGCTTACCTAAGTATATTCTTTTCTATGTAACAGGAATGTTATGATAGGATTGATGGAAGAAATGTACTCAATATATTAAGAAAAAAAAAATCTTTAAATCGCATAAAGTATCGTCATAATTTTAATCTTATCTACCAATACTGGAAAAGTGAAAACTGGTAAACGTAAACTGCACTTTCGTTGCTTATCGATTCGTTGGTCGCTGTTCGGGATGCCTGTTCTGATATGCGGTAGGTATAATGGGCAGATTGTTATATAGATGAAGACGAGGGATAGAGTGACTGCAATTATTAGTTAAATACCTGTATTATTGAAACTAACAGTGTAGGAAAGTAAAAACTAAAATGCTTTATGCTGGCCATTCCATGATTATTTACTACTTTGATTATAGGTATCATACCTATACACATTGAGCTTATAAATATAATATAATTGCCTATACATATATACAAAAAATAATTTGAAAGCCTCGGCCAATGTGAACAACAAATCATGTCATGTCGCAAGGTTTTATTTTACGTAGGCCTCAATATGGAACGTCTGACTGTATAATACATTGTCCTAGACAGGCACGGGAGAGTTGGGAGAACAGGCAGGAGAGCGGGAGGCGGCGGCGGCGCGCCGCGCGTCGCCTATCCACGCACGCGCAATGTTGTTCGAGAGTTCACACGCGTTTCGAAACCGCGGTGGGCCTCCACGTGTTTATGTTCCCCTTCCGTCGCCCCGCGCTCCGCGCCGCGCTCGTTTCTCGTTGCCCTCTTCAACCTTCAACAAAGCCGCGGTCGTGTATCGTATACACGTGTATGTATACTTTAACGTACATACATGTGTTATTCCCTAACCTACAATGTACCTTGTAGATGCATAATAATATAATTTCTTTATGTTCTTATTTTAATTCTTCACGTTACATGTTATGTACTTACTAAGTAGGTACTTACTTTTCAAATAAGTATATAGGTACATTCATAGTAAGGTAATAATATAGGTACTTAAGTAAGTACCTACCTAGTATAGAATAGTATAGATGTAAGTAAGTAGGTACTTACCTAACTTCCTAATTCAAAAACATGACATGTCTGCTTATGATAAGCTGCATTTTGATTTACGAAAGCTGGCATCGATAAAATAAGTAGGTACTAAATTCATACCTTTATTAAAGATCGGTACCTACCTGCTGGCGGAACTGGCCGCTTGACCACATGGGCACCTTATGCGGTGGTAATAAATGCTATATTTGAAGAATTTTAGGTCAGCGGCGAGTTCGCTGACTGTACCTACACAGGTAACTGGTTGATTATAAATCAGGAGTCAGGACTGAAAACAATAAAGTTGACTAGGTAGGTACCTACATTGTGACGATTTTTTTTTCTATCTACTTACAGAAAGTACCTAACTAAGTAGGTAAGTTCTTACTCACTAGTCTCACTACTTACCTTGCTGATACTAAGATACTTCTACCAACTCTAAATAGGTAGGTACTATAGTGCGTACCTACCTACTTAACATTAAAGAAAACATTGCTAGGTACCTACTTAACAACTAATAAAATAGATAAGTAGGTAGGTATGTAAGTACTTACCTACCTAAAAACCAAAACCTTCTAGGCTGCACATCTAGATTATGTAATAGGTACAATATTAATTAATTATTGGTTATAATTAATGTAAAACTACCTAAATGAACGTGAATTTCATTAGAAGATCAATGATTAGATGCTTTGTAGTATTTGTAATAAAAATTGTGTATATGTGTGCTTATGTCACCAATATCATAGTCATACAACCCACACAAGAATAACAATGTTGAACACAGATAAGGAAGCTAATCGTATTTACAAGAATAGCTTGTATGTGTGCGCGGCAGAGGAGAGCGGTGGACACGAATATGCGCTGGCTCGTATAGCCGAGCTCGCGGATTCCGCATTCGGCCGTGGACCGTCTGTCGTGTGCGCGTGTTTCTCTATACCCTAGCACACAACACAACCTACACCAACATTGACGCCATTGTACCATACCAAGTATCAATCATCATCACCGAATATGATAGGTGAGAAATGTTCAATATTTTAGAAGCACTTATTAATATTAGCAATAACTTAAAACAGGATTTATTTTTTTTTCTTCTCTTTTCTTTCACATCTTAATTAAGTCGATTATAATTTTTCAAAATGTGTTTAATATTATGAATTCCGAAATTGTATTCCCATTTAAGGTAGGTATTAGTTATTTTAGTATTTTACTTAATTTCAACTTAATATTAATACCATCTATCAATTGAAACTATGTGTACTTATATAAAAATCTCACATAATCTCTAATCTTTCAAATAGCATTGCATTTATACAGTCAATATTAATGTAGGGCAAGTCTGAAAGTGAAATACATTATGTACTGGATAGGGATAACGAAAGTGGGAGGTAAAGCGTGCGGGGAAGTGCGGGAACGGTACGGTGCGGATACGGGGTCGGTGGCCCATACACGTGGGGAGGCGCGCACCGCGGCACCGTCGCGTCGAAACCACGGTGCAGGCCTCCACGTGCTGCCAGAGGACGTTCACTTCACCTCGCCCCGCTTCCCCCTAGGCCGGTCGCACCCCTACGTGGCCATGGCGTGTGCATCCTGATTTCCTGATCGCGGCGCCGCAACGCATACCATCCACAACAGACACTGCACTGTGAACGGTCGTCGCGTTTATACGCGGGCTATTTAGTATTTATAACCAATATAGTTTCATTCAATAATAGTAGTCCAGCAGGCATTGAAGTTTTTTATTATTTTGGAATGAGATGGGGTCGTTTGGTTGTACAGGTGAGGAGGAACGCGTTCATCAGTGTGGAGAGTGCGGGTTGACGCTTTCAACTCGCAGTGCGTTAACCGCTCACGCACGCTCCCACCGTGTCGCTGCAGATGCCCACCGCTGCGACGTGTGTCACAAGACGTTCGCGGTGCCCGCACGGCTCGTGCGACATTACCGCACCCACACCGGCGAACGACCCTTCGAGTGCGAATACTGCCACAAAATGTTCAGTGTCAAGGAAAATCTACAAGTGCATCGTCGCATTCACACCAAGGAGAGGCCCTATCGCTGCAGCGTCTGCGGAGCCGCTTTTGAGCATTCAGGCAAGCTTCACCGCCACGCCCGCATACACACGGGTGAGCGGCCTCACGCATGCCCTTACTGCCATAAGACCTTTATCCAGTCCGGCCAACTAGTTATCCACCTGCGCACACACACCGGAGAAAAACCTTATCGTTGTCCCGCTCCGGGATGCGGTAAGGGATTCACTTGTTCAAAGCAACTTAAGGTGCACTCTCGCACCCACACCGGCGAGCGGCCCTACACCTGCGACATATGCCTTCGGGACTTCGGCTACAATCATGTTTTAAAATTGCACCGTTTCCAACACTACGGTGAACGATGCTACCGCTGCACGGTATGCGACGGCACCTTCAACACGAAAAAACAGATGGAAGCTCACATATACAAGGAGCACGGCGCGGAGGCTCCTCGAGCGTCGGCGCCGAGCAGCGTGCCGGTGGTGAACGGGAACGCGATGTGCGACATGGTGGAGGCGGCGCTGCAGCAGCTGCCGCCGACGCCGCCCAGCTCGCCGCCTTCGCCGCCATGCGCGGCCACGCCGGCCAACGCACCGCACTCGCACCCCTCGCCTCCCACTCCTCCCTTAACCGCCTCACCGACGCCTTCACCATCGCCGCCCACTGCGAGCCTTCAATTCACCCTTGCGCCTTCTTCGCTTCCTCCTCGAAAGCGGAAACTCATTCCTCAGTACGAAACTGAGACAATTCCTGTGGTACGTCATACGTCCGTCATACAGTTCGCCCCTGCAGCCGCAGATTCGTCGTAGCATCTCATATTGTATGATAGATTTAATGTTCAATTTTAGATTGTAAGAGCTTTACTCTAATCGGATTGTATCGGATAGTGGCTAGTTATGTGGCGTATGTATGCGTGATTTTGATTGTCTAATATTATAAGCATTAGCAAGATTGATATACTGACTATCTGTGTATTGTTTTAAACTTGCAAAAAGACTAATTAGTTGTTTAAAGCATTTGTGCCGTCATATTATAAATTGTAATATAAGTTTTGTATTTATCAATTATGCTTTATTAAAATTAAGTACAACAGTTACTGGATATTGTTTTTATTTTTGTTTTTTCCTTATTTTAATTTTCATGATGCTGCAAACAAGCTTACAGTTCACATTGATGGTAAGTTATACTGTAGCCTATAAATATTTAGATGAAGCCAGAGATTTCAATGTAGATGCGTTGTCACTCCCAAGGCCTTAGGAATTATACCTCTGTGCCAGAAATTACTGGGCAGTACATTTAACATATAACGACATGTAGATTAGGTAAAGCGGTGGTTCGTGCGCCGGCCAGTTTTGTCGCTAGAACTCTACCACTAGTAAGTATAAACCTTAAACTTAATTACGTAACCCCTTTGATTATATACACGTGTATATAATCATAGCGTAACCTATAGATATTGTAAATTGATGAGATAAAAATAAATGATTGTATATTTATTTAAAAAAACGTTGATGATTTTTATAAATTTTTTTTTTTTTATGTTAGATAATAGATACCTATATCACGCGGATTTACACCACTATACCATAGAAAGAGCAACACTGGCCAGCGGCCGCGGTGGACCGGAGAAAAATAAAAACATTTTGTATTGTTTTATTTTGTGTCCACATTTAGTTCAACCTCGTATTCTTAATATTAATTGATTTAGTTAATTAAACATAATACAAAGTTGGACTTCAATGTGGACTGACATCCTAATTTGATTTTAAAAATCAAAAATCCAAAAAATACCCCTTCTCGTATTATACATTTTTATTGATATTGATATAGAGCACGCGTAGGCAGCCCAGCACTATATGTTTCGTTAGGTTGGTACACTAGTTATATGACGTATGAAGGCTTAGACTAAGTACCTATAGACGTAGCCATGTTCGCCATATGCTTTGTGGAAGTGAGACAGTTATATACAAAGAACATAAGAAAGTTGAAATAGAGCATCGTATCTTTTGTCCCTTACGGCGTGCCGGTTTTAGCTTGGCGAACTTCGAAAAGTTAGCCAAACAAACATCTGTCATCGCAATTGCTGTAATAGATAACCTATCGTATACGCATTTATTTATTGTTTTCGACGTATATCGGCGATTATTAATAAGTTTTTGGGTATTTATGAGAAAAAGACGCAATTAGTTAAGTGATTCGTGTATAAGGTGTGCAGTAAAATAGGAGGTTGCCATATTTTAGCCTGTATAAACCGTACAGAAACGAGGCCTTTAAACGACATCATTTTTCATTCGTAAGTAAACAGATATTGTATTTTTTTAATTAATTGTATTTTTTTCGGATTCTTCTTTAATTTACCCATTTTTTGAGGACGTGTACGAACCAGAGCCGAGCTCGCAACATCTCCTTTACTTTTATATTCTCCCTAATTTCGTAAACATATAAGTTTTTGTCTTAACAGTGTTAGAATTGACAATAAGCCACAACAAAATATTAAATGGCTTTGGTAATTCTTTCCAAGATGGTGTTGATTAAAAAATATTCTTATTATAGAAAAAAAATGGGAAAGAAAAATTTGACTTCGGGCAGGAATCTAACCTGCAACCTCAGGATAATCAGTCCAGTCGCTTTACCTCTAAGCTACAGAGGTCCCAACCAATGCGTCAAACTCTGCCTTCCCTTTTTTTTTTGTATTGAGTTAAAAAAAATAGTTAATTCGGTAAACAGATAGGTGAAGGTCGACCTAGATTCGGCTCTTAGACTATTCCGACTGTCGGTGAGTCGGTAAGTAAGCGTTGACGCATACATTTCCGAACGTTCCATTTTTCACCGATTTTCGGTCGGGATGCACCGATTTTATTTTTCACCGACTTTTTGTAGGACGTGGGCGTTGCACTGTTGCTATCAGTACGTTCTATTTTCCACCTACAAAAAATCGGTCAGCGATTATCGAACGTGGGCGGGGGGAGCCCTTAGACTGTTTTGTCTAATATGTGCGGTAGCCCTAAATATAGCTATCTCTCTCTCCGGGGGCGGGCCATCTCTTTCAAAGTAGGGTGACCATAAAGTTACAATTTTCCTGGGACATGCTTAGACTAAGTACCTATAGACGTACTCATGTTCGCCATATGCTTTGTGGAAGTGAGACAGTTATATACAAAGAACATAATAAAGTTGAAATAGAGCATCGTATCTTTTGTCCCTTACGGCGTGCCAGTTTTTGCTTGGCGAACTTCGTAAGTGACAGCAAAAGTTAGCCAAACAAATATCTGTCATAATCTGTCATCACAATTGACAACATTTCAAATATGACACGACCCTAAAAGAAAAATACCGTTTCTTTGTTTTTCTTTTCTGAGTTCAAATATATATTTTTTGTATTTTCTTATTGCTTAATTTCTGTGAAAAAAAAATAAAACGGAAAAACATGTGATGACGTCACTTATATGGTGGAATGAAGTAGTTACCATTGCTTATCTTTAGATGAAAACATTATTGTTACATACTCTGTGACAAGATGTGTCAAATTGATACGGATACGTCAATGTCAAAGTATAAAACTAGGAAGTAGGGATGGTGATCCGAACCCTGAGATCGATTAATCGTAAAAGCGATCTTTAGGAACCAAAAAATCGGTTCTTATTTAAATAATTATAATAATTTATTTAAATCGATCCACAGTACCGGATTGATCTAGTGAATCGATACTATACCCTGGAAAATCGAAGATCTTTTTGGTTAATTCACATAGGGACAAAGGAAACATACAGATCATAAGATTTAACATTTAAACGTGAGTATAGGAAGCATCATACCAGCATTGAACACTGTTGAGTTGCTTTTTTTTTTGGTAGTCTGTTTTCCATAAAATTAAGTATTACATAGCCCAAATCAAAAATAGATCGATAATCGAAGATCGATTTTTTCAATGTAGATCGTGGATGGATTTTGGTCACTTCGAAATCGGAAGTGTATAATAAAAGTATATAAAAAGCTGCTACGAACTTATTTATTAAAAAAAAAAGTTTTAAAGTTTTAAACAACGACTTAGCCCTCAGACTGTTGATATAATATTGATATTGTTTTCGGTATATCGACATTAAAAACTTTTTTTTATTGTATTTTGAGAAGCTACACTGTTTTTCCTTGCTCGATCATCCTTTTATAATTTTGTTGTTGGATCAAAGAAGCGATTAATCGACAACACGCAAGGTCAAAGATTAAAAAAAAATATGTATTGATATATCGATAATTTATCGATATATCGAACACTGGTACTGATATTTTTAAAATACGAAGATCACCAGCCCTACATCGAGTTTGACAAGCTGACAACGACAAGACCAAGAAGCTTGAAGGTAAAAATGGAGTCCAAACTCCAAACAAAAGTTTGAGTCAAATACCTACATATCTCTTTCATCCTCTTGGGGGGCCGACCTCTCTTTTAAGTGTGATCTGTGGTATTGCTATCTTTTTATTTAAATCTCCTACGAAACTTTGTGAAAGAAACACCACAGTTACAGATTTACATGATCAGTACATGAGAAGTGACCATAGATTTCACGTGAACAAGTGTTTGAATCGTAATTTTTGTGTCGAATCACTGTAGACATATTCTTGTTGTATTTTCGCTTAATATCTTGCTAAAATTATAAGTCAGTGTTTTAAACAAATTAATGAATGTTCACTTTAGTAATTTTTAATAGTCTTACATTGATTTATGCAATTTAAAATAGGTTTGTTTCTATCATATAGTTATCAGTAGTGTTGAAGTAGTGTGACAATAACATTTTATTAATTGAGAATGTCTTAAAGAATCGATATTTTTAAAAAATACGAACTAACATGTATTATTTTCAATCAAACTAAATAAACTATGCCCGGGTAGGTATATAGTTTCTAAGGGTATATAATTTTCTCGTTGCTTGAGAAGCTAACCCGAGCGTGAAGTTACAAGTTGTATTTCATCCATAGATTTAAGTAGATAATATATCTATGATTTCATCCACGAAATTTTAGAACAATAACTTTAAGTAGTATGTATTAATAATTCAATAATGCAAGACGTTTGCAGAAAAATATATTTTTTTATTGATTATGTTATACTTTAATGTATACATTAAAATCTAAACTTACATTGTAAACCACTATAAACTTTGTTAATAAATTGATTATAATGGCTGTAAGTTCATTTTATTTTATCCCTATTTTCCTTAAGCTTAATTTAAAATCATGGACTCGTAGCTGTCTGTGGAACTCATTTCGCTATGGATTTCTGCAAAAATAATCAACTAGAAAATAGAATCATCGCCACACCCATATAGCATCTACACATAGTATGATACCATGGAATATTTCAAATTTAATGTTTAATTATTTCAAGTTAAATGTAAGGCTCCGTAATTGCCAGGACCAGAGGCATAACACCTTAGGCCTCAGGCCTTAGTCATCACTTAACATCAATGTGAACTGCAAACTTGTTTGCCACTTCCATTACATAAAAAATGCGATTTACCACAATTCTATATATATATCGGCACGGACGTATTATTAGTTTCATCGTCCGACATAGTGGGCGTATAAAGTGGGTAGTCGAGCAACGAAACAACGAATTACACAATTAATTACACTCACAAGTCACTGTACACAACCACAACACAATATCAGACCGAAACGACAGAAACAGTTCCTACCTTGGAGGAGAACTTATCACGAGAATCACTTATCAAATGGTAAGTGAGCCTTGATCCGACCTCCCTCCAACGGCTAGGCGTTGTTGTAGCAAGAAGTTAATTGCAGCATGGTGACGGTGGCGCCCTTTACCAGAACTCGTGCTTTGTCAGTTATCGGTCCGTACTAGTGACCGTCTCCGACAGATTATATATATATATGACGGGGATGGAGAATATAAACATACTGACCTGACTAAACCGATGATTATAGAAACTCCTTAGCAAAGTATTAAACATACCCAGTGGTTTGATGGACAAGTGTCATCAATGACATATTTAAAATAAATTTTGTTAGACACTCTTAAATTCATAATTTTTACTTCATTCAATGTCTTGTGTACCACAAGAGATTTCGTCTTAAAGTTTGGGATTCATTGATAAATGCTTCATTATCGACAAGATTTTCATTCTTTTCCTATGCTCGGTTTCAATAAATTACTAACGTAGGTAGGCTTACATAGCTTACTATCCGTTATAATTTGACATTTCATCCATACATTAACTCTCACAATCAACGGTTCCTAAATATACGTACGGAATAGTACGGATGTTGGTAAGTTATTGGAACCCGGCCCTAGTAATGCCATCTAACCAGAAAGAAGAAGGTTTTAACAGAATGTTATAATGGGGATGTTCGTATCAACTGAGATCTTCGAAATCCTTAACTACCACAGAGGCAGATCATCTTAAGCCAGGGGTGGCAACGCATCTGCACATTTACCACTGGTTTTGGTGTCTTTAGGCTGCAGTCGTCACTAAACATCCGTGCTGCGTGTTTGTCACCTTCGTTACATAAAAAAAAATCGACGTGTGGCACTCGGGGACTGCTGCGGTAAAGCTATTGCATAGCATTTTGTATCAACTTATGCAACTATAATTATTTATTTATTTTATTTATGCAGTATTTCTTTTTTTCTTTGATATTAATTCAAGTTACACTTTTTGAGCGTGGTGACCGATGAGAAAACAATTTTTATTTTATAAAATAAAAAAGTTACTATTGTTTGAAATATTTTTATTATTTTACAATACATATAAACAGCTGAACAGCTGCTTATGTATTCGTCCGATTTCGGAGCAGCTAGTCTCGATTCGTGCGAGCTTCGTAGAGTCGTACAATACGTCTAGTTGCACGCACACAAACACCGTGTCAAAGACTGCCGAAAAGAAACAACGTTAGACAATGCACGGCCTTCAAGCCACACTTCCGTGCTTGTCGGAGTGGGGAGCGTGAGGTTTTTTCGTTACGGAATTTCTATAACAACAAAAACATCTTTATTTTCAGGAAATAATATGTGTGGTCTTAGTACAGATTTTCTATGGCACAATAGATTAGGACATGTTAACAGGTATAGCTTAAAACTTATGCAACTTCCTTTTTCTAAGAAAGTATGTGGACTATGTATGATTGGTAAGTCAACCCGTCAACCTTTTCCGCAAACTTCGAAGATAAGGTCATCTCGTATTGGTGAACTTCTTCATACAGATGTAGCCGGACCTGTAAACATAAAAGGTATTAATGAAGAACTATATTATCAGGTAATTGTTGATGATTATTCACACTTTGTAGTAGTTTATTTACTCAAAAATAAAAATGAAGCATTCAAAATGGACAGAAGCAATAGAAAAAGAACTAGATGCTCACAAAAAACTACAAACATGGGAAACTTCTATATTACCAGATGGACATAAGGCTATTGATACTAAATGGATCTTTAAGAAAAAGACAGATGGAACAAAGAAAGCTAGATTAGTAGCTAAAGGCTATCAAGAAAATAATATCAATGATGTTTATGCACCAGTTGCTAGAATGTCAACTGTGAGGTCTTACTTACTTACAAACGGACGAACCGATACAACTGATGACATATACAGATGCATACTGAGCAAGTGATAAAACTGACCGCAAAAGTGTAAGTGGATCTGCAACTTAAATGGTAATAATTTAATATGTTGGTCATCTAGAAAGCAATGTACTGTCTCGTTATCATCTGCAGAAGCGGAGTACATCGCAGCAGCTTCGGCCACTACAGAACTCGTCTATCTCAAAGGTATCCTGAGTAATTTTTAAAGTCATAACTTTGAAACTTTACTTTTAATAGACAACCAGAGTGCCATAAAATGATAAATAATAGAGAAAATGGAAAAAGAACTAAACATATCGACATTAAATATCACTATGTTAAAGATGCAATTAGGATTCATAAAATTAATATAATGTATGTACCAACTGTAGCAGATGTATTTACAAAACCACTGTGTGAGGTTAAGCACAACTATTTTTCGTCTAAATTGAATATATTGTAATAATAATGTAAAAGTCGAATTATAATGTTATCTACTGCTTAAAATAACTAGAATTGTTGGTTGGTGTTATGCAAGATAGAAGCATGTTCTAATTTAGTAATATTTTGTTTTAGTAATTGTTTGCAATGTTATAAATATGATTTTAACATTGAAGGGGTGTGTTAGAATATTTTTGATATACATGCTTTTTGGTACTATGATAATAGCTTTTTCTAAGTCTATACTTCATTATTGTTTTGTCAGCGACTGCGTATTGAGAACTGATTATTAAAAAAGGGAATATGGTGTAACAAGATTAAATAGTTGTAGCTTAATTCGTTTATTATTTAAAAGTTTATAGGCCTCATTCCGGTACGGTTTTTACAGCCTAACATACTGCAACCTCCTATTTTACTGCACACTTTAAACACTAATCACTTAACTAATTGAGTCTTTTTCTCATAAATACCCAAAAACTTATTAATAATCGCCGATATACGTCGAAAACAATAAATAAATGCGTATACGATACATTTCATATTTTTAACCTACATGTTTTATTACATTATTCAAAAGTTAATCCAAAACTAGGGCACCCGTGTATAACCATTTTTCGAAATTTTGTACTTTTCGTTCATAATTTCTAGTTCATCTATTTCTATACCTATTTGACTTCTTATGAAGTCTCGGAGGAGCACGAAAAAACACTTTGCATTGCATTAAACAACTTCCCAACACCCGTGCACGCTATCGATTGCTTTATGATAAAAATCCCACAATTTTGACACTAACATAACTACACATACATATTTTTTGTTTGTAACGAAGGTGATAAATACGCAGCACGGATGTGTAGTGACGACTGTAGCCTAAAGACACCTACACAAAAACCAGTGGTAAATGTGCAGATGCGTTGCCACCCCTAAGGCTTAAGATGATCTGCCTCTGTGGTAGTTAAGGATTTCGAAGATCTCAGTTGATACAAGCATCCCCATTATAACAGTCTGTTAAAACCTTCTTCTTTCTAGTAAGATGGCATTACTAGGGCCGGGTTCCAATAACTTACCAACATCCGTACTATTCCGTACGTATATTTAGGAACGGTTGATTGTGATAGTTAATGTATGGATGAAATGTCAAATTATAACGGATAGTAAGCTAATGTAAGCCTACCTACGTTAGTAATTTATTGAAACCGAGCATAGGAAAAGAATGAAAATCTTGTCGATATTGAAGCATTTATCAATGAATCCCAAACTTTAAGACGAAATGTCTTGTGGTACACAAAACATTGAATGAAGTAAAAAGTATGAATTTAAGAGTGTTTAACAAAGTTTATTATATATAGATACACATATATATATATATATATATATATATATATATATATATATATATATATATACAAGGTTACAGGTTAAGTCGACCTATTCCCGTTAAGGGCATGTAGTTTACATTGTTTCTGACTGATTTGTCTATGAAACATCCTATCCCAAATCTAACCGTTTTCGAGATATTTAAATTTAATTGTTTTTAATAATAAATGCTCGATTTTCGGATCGGATCTCCTTAGTTATTTTGAAATTTATAAGTCTTATTATTACTGTTAGTCGATTTTTGCATGTAAAATAAGATGCTTTATAACCTCAATAACCAAAATGTTACATTACACGAATAAATAATTCGTTGCAGACGTTCTAAACTTATAAAAAGGAACATTAAATCCGAAAGTTATTTTTTCTTTCAAGGGTATTAAAAAAAAATATGGCGCCTGTCTTGCAGATGTGTTTAATAATATGCACGTTTTATCAGCTATCCAACGAGGTATAAAAGAGAGAAAAAAAAAACCTAGAAAAAAGGTAGAAAAACGTCGTTTTCGTAAGCTACAGGAGAGGCAAAAAAATTAAATAAAACAATACAGGTGAGAACAAAACACAAAATTTATTAAACTTTCAAGTTCCGACAAAACATCTTAAAATCTAAAGTTCATGCTCAACATGTCCACCTCGGCTTTGCACACATGTTCACATTCTTTTACGAAGCCCACTTTTTACTATACCAGTTGTTAGCGTCCTTCTCATTTCATTCACCGCATTAATTATTCGTTCTCTCAACATTTCAACTGAGGAAATTGGGTTGGGAGCACTGTAAACAAGGCTCTTCATGTGCCCCCACACATGAAAATCCATGGGGGTAAGGTCCGGACTTCTAGCTGGCCAGGGCAAAGGCCCACCTCGTCCAATCCATTGGTTTAGGTAATTTGTGTCCAGCCATTCTCTGACACTTCTCCTGAAATGTGCAGGGCAGCCATCATGCTGAAACCACATGTCTCGAATAAGATTGAGTGGCAAATCATCTAGAAGGTTGCTTAGTTCTTCTCGGAGGAAATTTTCGTAGTGTTCTCCATTTAAATTGTCGGGGAGAAAGTAAGGCCCAATCAAATGGTCTGAAATAATACCCATCCACACATTCAGGCTAAATCTTCGTTGTGAGCCCTTTACTCTCTTCTTGTTGGGATTTCGCTGTTCTTTCGGGGTCCAATAATGAGCGTTATGATAATTGGTAATCCCATCTTTATCAAATTTCGACTCATCTGTCCACAATATTTTTTTAAAGAAAGTCGGGTCTTCGATATCAGCATTCAACATAAATCTGCAGAAATCTAATCTTCTTACGGGATCTCCCTCTTATATGGGTAAAAAAAAAAAAACAGCTTAATATCGTGATATAAAATAACACCCGCAAATCAAAACAGACCAGTCCCCACAATCAGCACCCGTGCCACCCGTTCACGAGTATGACGCATGTGGCAGCCATTGCTCTCCTCGACCATTTTGAAGGGAAGTGAGCAACCCGTCACACGACGCCGCCGAAGGCAAAGACATTAAAGTGAGCATGACTGTTATGATTACCAGTGCGTAGATAGCAATATAGATGAAAAAAAATCTGTTTGTGGCCAGAGCATACACAATATCAATATCTATTAACATAAGTACAATTTTATGAAATAGCCTGGCAGCGATCGCTAAAATCCGAAGGTGTACTATCAGTGACATATTCACAAATTTTATAGTAATTACATTTATATAAACGTTCTTTAATTACTTTTTTAAATTTATTAACAGATTACATTACAGATACACAGATAACATTTTTTGGGACTTTATTATAGAATCGTATACACTGACCTCTGAAAGAATTACTTACTCTATGCAGTCGTGTTACATGTATGGACAACTTGTATTTGTTCTTTGTGTTCATATTATGTTCATTCGTTCTCGTAGGAAACTCATTAATATTTTTCCGGACATACAATAAGTTTTCGTATATATATATTGACAAGCAACAGTCAAAATGTGTATTTCCTTAAATGTATCTCTCAGAGAAACTCTCGGGCTTAGCCCGTCTATAGCCCGTACTGCTCTCTTTTGCAAAACAAAAATAGTACTGACGTCGGCGGAATTGCCCCATAGCAAAATTCCATAGGACATTATACTGTGAAAGTAACTAAAGTAGACCAGCCGAGCCGTCTCCACGTCCGTCAATAATCTTATCTTCTTTACTGCAAATGCTGCTGAGCTAAGTCTACTGGCCAATTTACCAATATGCAAAATTGGCCAGTAGATTGCAATTTAGCATCCAAGGTAATGCCAAGAAATACCGTGGAGTCTACTAACTCCAATACTTCCTCATTTATTTTGACATTGCTGTCCACAAGTTTTACATTAGGAGTGGTGAACTTAATACATTTTGTCTTTTTACTATTCAACAATAAGTTATTGGCACTAAACCTATGTAAAACATTAGATAAAATATTGTTCACATCGCCAAATATAGCCTGTTGTCTTTTAATTTTAAAAATTAAAGTGTCGTCAGCAAACAATACCATATCTTGACTATCGTTGATGATGTACGGCAAGTCATTTCTAAAGACTAAAAAAAGAAACGGTCCTAGAATAGAGCCTTGCGGGACCCCCATATCCATTGAAGCCCCGGGAGATCTCTTTCCATTGACATCAACATATATTGTTCTATTGCTTAAATATGAAGTCATAAGCTCAAGAGCGGTATCGTGAACACCATAGTGATATAATTTTCTGACCAAAGTTTTATGTTGCACACAGTCAAATGCTTTGGATAAGTCACAGAATACCCCTAGGGCATCGTGCGATTCTTCCCAAGCTTCGAATATATGTTTTATAAGCTCAACACCTGCGTCAGTAGTTGAGCGACCCCTGGTGAATCCAAATTGTCGAACGTGTATAAGTTTATTGTGATTAAAATAGGCTAGTAACTGGTTTAACATTAACTTTTCAAACATTTTACTAAATGTGGGTAGTACTGAAATAGGTCAAAATTTGTGGGGTCACTTGTACTACCAGATTTAAAAAGAGGAATCACTTTACAATGATTTATTAAGTCAGGAAATATACCACTTACAAAGCACGAGTTCCGGTAAAGGGCGCCACTGTCGCCATGTTGCAATTAACTTCGTACTACAACAGAGCCTAGCCGTTAGAGGGAGGTCGGATCAAGGCTCACTTACCATTTGATCGTTCTCGTGATAAGTTCTCCTCCAAGCTAGGAACTGTTTCTGTCGTTTCGGTCTGATATTGTGTTGTGGTTGTGAACAGTGACTTGTGAGTGTAATTAATTGTGTAATTCGTTGTTTCGTTGCTCGACTACCCACATATACGCCCACTATGTCGGAAGATGAAACTAATAATACGTCCGTGCCGATATACCATATAGAATTGAGGTAAATTGCATTTTTTTAATGTAATGGAAGTGGCATACAAGCTTGCAGTTCACATTGATGTTAAGTGATGACTGCAGCCTATAGACACCCACACAAAGACCAAGGTCGAAGTAGATGCGTCGACCCCTTAGGCCTAAGGTGTTATGCCTCTGGTCCTGGCAATTACGGAGCCGTACATTAAACTTGAAATAATTAAACATTAAATTTGAAAGATTCCATGGTATCATACTATGTGTAGATACTATATGGGTGTGGCGATGATTCTATTTTCTGGTTGATTATTTTTGCAGAAATCCATAGCGAAATGAGTTCCACAGACAGCTACGAGTCCATGATTTTAAATTAAGCTTAAGGAAAATAGGGATAAAATAAAATGGACTTACAGCCATTATAATCAATTTATTAACAAAGTTTATAGTGGTTTACAATGTAAGTTTAGATTTTAATGTATACATTAAAGTATAACATAATCAATAAAAAAATATATTTTTCTGCAAACGTCTTGCATTATTGAATTATTAATACATACTACTTAAAGTTATTGTTCTAAAATTTCGTGGATGAAATCATAGATTTATTATCTACTTAAATCTATGGATGAAATACAACTTGTAACTTCACGCTCGGGTTAGCTTCTCAAGCAACGAGAAAATTATATACCCTTAGAAACTATATACCTACCCGGGCATAGTTTATTTAGTTTGATTGAAAATAATACATGTTAGTTCGTATTTTTTAAAAATATCGATTCTCTAAGACATTCTCAATTAATAAAATGTTATTGTCACACTACTTCAACACTACTGATAACGATATGATAGAAACAAACCTCTTTAAATTGCATAAATCAATGTTATTCAATGTAAGACTATTAGAAATTACTAAAGTGAACATTCATTAATTTGTTTAAAACACTGACTTATAATTTTAGCAAGATATTAAGCGAAAATACAACAAGAATATGTCTACAGTGATTCGACACAAAAATTACGATTCAAACACTTGTTCACGTGAAATCTTTGGTCACATCCTGGATGCCATAAGCTAGCACAACCTCCAACTATGCAATTATTTACCATTGCTACAAATTTTAACGAATTACAATCGAAAACACAACGAAAACATAAAAACTAAATAATTACTGATAAGAGTGAGTTGATTTTTTTTTTTATTTATTCATGACCATAGATACAGAGTCTTTCAGTCGTATACATATTGAATTTCACATTTCTTTAAATTAATGAATATCCTTAAGGAAGATGACGATGATTAAATGCTTCCATGAGGAATATGATGAGATGGCTCCAGTAAAGCGATGGGGACTTTACTAGGAGTTTTTACGAAGTTTTGGAGGCAATACGATAAATCACTTTTCACTTCATAATATCACTTTCTTACATTCGCGAACGTTATCGAATGCTTTATGATAAAAATCCCACCATTTTTACACATAAAAACGCGACTATACACAAATTTCGAAAATAATATCACGCAGCGACATAGCTCTTTTCCGCGTTTCCGCCAAAACTCCCCATTACTGATAAGCAGATTCAATGTTGCCGTGCTATGTATTTCCGTACAGTCCATAGAAGTCGGTGTATAATTTCAACTGATACACTAACTCAAAATAGTCAATGTGAGATATATTATTAATAATTTTTAAAACAGTTAAATGAATACATTTAATAAGTTGTAAATAAATTAAGCAGTAATGTTTATCTAATGTAACTGTGGTGTTTCTTTCACAAAGTTTCGTAGGAGATATAAATAAAAAGATAGCAATACCACAGATCACACTAAAAAGAGAGGTCGGTCCCCCAAGAGGATGATAGAGATATGTAGGTATTTGACTCAAACTTTTGTTTAGAGTTTGGACTCCATTTTTACCTTCAAGCTTACGCTGGCTACATCTTTATGTACCAAGAAGCTTGAAAGCTTCTTGATTTTTACCTTCAAGCTTCATTTTTTTTTAAAATCAATTTTAGGCATCGCTATTACGCATATTGCCAGTGTCAAGTAAAACCATATTTCGTATTTATTTAAGCAGCGTAAAAGTTATTATAATATAATTAGTCAATTATTTATTAAGTATGTCAGTCAAGTGAGTTACAGTCAAGTTACTCGCATCTTTCAAGCTTCCTGCCAAAACTCTTTCAAGCTTCTTTTTTTTTTAATTTGAATGGCATGGCTATTACGCATATTGTCAGTGTCAAGTAAAACGATATTTCGTATTCGAATAAAAGCAGCGTTAAAGTGAGAATTAGTCACTCAGATAATAATTTATTATGTTAGTCAAGTGAGTCACAGTCAGTAATTCGAGTAAAGCGATGGCTACTTTACCAAAACATTTGCAATGAAGTTTTGGAGGCAACCTGAAAGGCCGTGTTTTCGCACTGTTATTCCATTTCACTATACACGGGCACTATAATAAACCTATAACAAACAAAACGCCACCAACTTTATTAAATACTAGCGGTCCGCCCTGGCTTCGCGCGGTGCAATGTTGCCTACCCTCTCCTATTCGTCTTAGCGTGATGATTACACATAGATATAGCCTAAAGTCTTCCTCGATATATTTTATAGTTTAGGCAGCGTACGCAAAATAAGTAACATTTCTGGTTGATTTTTTACACCTCGTGTCTGAAAAACCCAAATATGTTACGGAACCCTTTTTGCTAAAATAAAATATAGCCTATGTTACTCGTGGATAATGTAGCTTTCGAAAAGTGAAAGAATTTTTAAAAGCGGTTCAATAGTTATTGAGCCTATTCAAAACAAACAAAAAAATATTATATCTTTAAAATATTAGTTTAGAAGTTTAGATAACTCAAAAGTACACTAAGAAAACGAAATAAAATACGAGCACCACACGCACGCCTCTTTCAAGGTTCCCGCCAGAAAATCCTTCAAGCTTCTTTTTTTTTTTATTTATTATGGCATCGCTATTACGCATATTGCCAGTGTCAAGCAAAACGATATTTCGTATTTATTTAAGCAGCGTCAAAGTTAGTTTAATATCAAGTATATTAAGTAAGTATCAAGTATATAAGTTATCAAGTATAATATGTCAGTCAAGTGAGTTACAGTCAAGTTAAGTCGAGTAAAGCGATGGCTACTTTTACCAGAATATTTACAATGAAGTTTTGGAGGCAACCTGAAAGGTCGTGTTTTCGCCCTGTTATTCTATTTCACTATACACGGGCACTGTAATAAACCTATATCAAACAAAATGCCACCAACTTTATTCAATATAGCTTAAAAATACACCAAGAAAATAAAATAAAATAAGAGCACTATACGCCTCTTTCAAGGTTCCCGCCAAAACTCTTCAAGGTTCTTGTCTGTGACTCTAGACCAGAGGTTCCCAAACAATTTTTTCTTGTAGACTCCTTTAAAGTTTTTCTGGTTTCCGTGGACATCCCCACTACATCCTTGCTACATTTATATCACATTCCCAAATTTCCAAATTTTATTCACGCCTACGTAGGCCCCCATCGAGTCCCATAGACCCCAGGGGGTCTATATGGACCACTTTGGGAATCACTGCTCTAGACCACAGAGTATATCTAGACTAGGGATGTGACTTAGCAGGATTATTTTTAAAGCTAGAATAATCGATTTTCAAATAAACGATTATTCCATTAATAATTGACAACATTTCATATTTTTAACCTACATGTTTTATTACATTATTTAAAAGTAATTCCAAAACTAGGGCACCTGTGTCTAACCAATTTTCGAAATTTTGTACTTTTCATTCATAATTTCTACTTTGAAAGTTAGTGTATTCTAAAAAGACGTATGTGCCATATGACGTCACACATAGGGTGGAATGGCGAAAGAACTATAACCTTGTGCCGTGACCCTAAAAAAAAATGTAGATGTCACTGTTTTGTCGTTGTCAGCTTGTCAAACTCGATGTAGGGCTGTTGATCTTTTTATTTTAAAAATGTCAGTACCAGTGTTCGATATATAAAAAATTATCGATATATCAATATAATTTTTAAAAAATTATTTGACCCTGAGTGTCATCGATTAATCTCTTCATTGATCCAACTACAAAATTATAAAAAGACGAACGAGCAAAAAAAAACACAGCGTAGCTTCTCTAAATATAAAAAAAATATCGAATGCATAAATCTACATTTAAATTCGTTTTGATATTTGTCGACGCCGAAGTCGACCTATCACGGGCATCGTGAGGCCTGCTCCAATGGGCGTTGGAGACGTCAAGCCGACGTCATACGCGCGGACCAGTGAGCGGGAGAAAAAGACTACCAACTTAACTACCAAAATTCACTACGTTACATGTGCACGCAAGTTTAATTTGCTTTAACTCAAAATTTACAAAGTTTTGTTTTTATTTTGTTCATCGTGAACAATATTTTTTGTTTTTGTTGTCAACTAAACAATAAATATTTTAAATTATCTCAGATGTCATTGTCAAAAAACCTTAATTAATCTACATTTAAAAAAAAACAATTAAAATATATTTATAAGCTAAACTAGCTGTTGCCCGCGGCTTCGCCCGCTTGGATGTCGTTTTATAATCCTGAATTTATTTTCTTTGCTATAAATCTCACGGAGCCCGAGACCTTTCCAACGAATGCAAAACCGTAGAAATCGGTTCGTGCGTCCTGGAGTTATAGCGTCAGGAAGGAAAACCCGACTTATTTTTATATTATAGATAATATTTACATAAAATAAAGTTATACCTAAGCTAAAAACAACATGCGTCTAAAAATTCCGCATCACTGCCTCCCTGTGTTATGGTACCCAGAAGGCTGGCAGCATTGCCTCGTTGGATGGCAATGCTGATTTTTTGACCTAAAAGTTTAGTTTTTATTAGTTTTAAATATCGACATATCGAAAAAATATCAATATTATATCAATAGCCTGAGGGCTAAGTCGTTGTTTAAAACTTTTTTTTATTATTATTATTATTATTTTTTAATAATGGCATTGCTATTACGCATATTGCCAGTGTCAAGTAAAACGATATTTCGTATTTATTTAAGCAGCGTAAAAGTTAGTATAATATGGTCAGTCAATTATTTATTAAGTATGACAGTCAAGTAAGTTACAGTCAAGTTATTCGAGTAAAGCGATGGCTACTTTACCAGAACATTTACAATGAAGTTTTGGAGGCAACCTGAAAGGTCGTGTTATCGCACTGTTATTCTATTTCACTGTACACGGGCACTGTAATAAACCTATATCAAACAAAATGCCACCAACTTTATTCAATATAACTTAAAAATACACCAAGTAAATGAAATAAAATAAGAGCACCACACGCCACTTTCAAGGTTCCCGCCAAAACTCCATAGTTAATATTACTCAATTTTTTTTTCTTTTTTTTATTAAATAAGTTCGTAGCAGCTTTTTATATACTTCGTATTAGGGATGGCGATTCCATTTCCGATTTCGAAGTGTATAAAATCCAGCCACGATTAAATCGACATTGAAAAAATTGTTCTTCGATTATCGATCTATTTTTGATTATGGCTACGTAATACTAAATTTCTAAGAAAACAGACGACCGAAAAAAAAACCAATTCAACAGTGTTCAATGATGGTATAATGCTTCCTATACTCATGTTTAAACGTTAAATCTTATGATCTGTATGTTTCCTATGTCCCTATGTGAATTAACCAAAAAGATCAATCTTCGATTTTCCAGGGTATAGAATCGATTCACTAGATCAATCCAGTACTGTGGATCGAGTTATATAAATTATTATAATTATTTAAACAAGAATCGATTTTTTGGGTCCTAAAGATCGCTTTTCCGATTAATCGATCTAAGGTCTCGGATTACCAACCCTACTTCCTAGTTTTATACTTTGACATTGACGTATCCGTATCAATTTGACACATCTTGTCACAGAGTATGTAACAATAATATTTTCTTAAAGAGATAGGCAATGGTAACTACTTCATTCCACCATATATGTGACGTAATCACATGTTTTTTCGTTTTATTTTTTTTTACAGAAATTAAGAAATAAAAAATACAAAAAATACATATTTGAACTCAGAAAAGAAAAATAAAGAAACGGTAGTTTTCTTTTAGGGTCGTGTCAATTTTGAAATGTTGTCAATTATAGATTTTTTAATAAATATATTTTTATAGTTTAATTTAAAATATCGTAAATGCAAAACTATTTTTTTTTCAATAATAGATTTTTATACTCGTAGTTTTAATTTAAAAAATTTATAAATTCGAAGCTTTTACATTTAATCATCACTGTTTTTTCATCGAAACAACTTGATACTAGATGACGTTGAAAATAATTCCATTATTGAGTTGCTGTTAAAATATTTAAAGTACGATGGGAAACTACAAAATAAATAAATAATTATTTATAAAATTAAAAAAAAGTCTAAAGCATTACGTAAAATACCAAAAACAAGTCAAACGAAATAAGCCGAATGATGATTATGCCTATACTCCAGTTCATTATTCCCACTTTAACACACATCATTATTTTTTTAAAAGTCTTAGGAATCGGCGTATGAAGAGAATGATGAAAGTAGACGAGGCACGAGAGGTTTGTCAGAACCGGGATATCTGGCGCTCTCCACTCTCTATCTACCAAGTTAGGGACCAGGCGTGAAGATACATATATTAATTTTTCTTTATCGTCGGGGGTATTTCCTTTGATTTGTCAAAAAGCATTCGTGATCCCTCTTCCAAAAATTAATAACCCCTGTGAATTAAAGGAAGTATAGGCCTATTTCAATATTACCGTTTCTCTCCAAAACTCTTGAAGCAGTAGTACATAAACGGGTCTCTTCTTTCTTACATGATAATAATATTGTATCTCAATTTCAATCCGGTTTTCGCGCTGGCCACAGCACCGCCACTGCTTTACTAAAAGTAACGGAAAATATCAATAGTGCTATAGACAGGATTAACTTTAACCTTGATAAAATTAGTTCTTGGTCTCACAAATATGGCATCCAAGTTAATCCAAATAAGTGCCAAGCTATCATACTTGGTAGTTCACGACAGTTTAATAAATTAAATCATAGTGCTATTACTCCGGTCAGGTATGAGAGTCAAATAATAACTTTTTCTTCAGCCGTCAAGGATCTGGGCTTATACATTGATGCTACCCTAAGCTGGAGAGTTCATATCAGTGAGGTGAGCCGAGCTGTGTATGGCGCTCTACACTCCCTCAACCGACTTAGGAATTTCCTGCCAATTGAAACTAAGATTCGTCTTGTTCAAGCTCTCATTTTTCCCATCATTGATTATGCTGATGTGTGTTTTTTTTTTTTTTTTGTTATTATGGCATCGCTATTACGCATATTGCCAGTGTCAAGTAAAACGATATTTCATATTTATGCAGCGTAAAAGTTAGTATAATATAGTCATCAAGTATAATATGTAAGTATCAAGTATATAAGTTATCAAGTATAATATGTCAGTCAAGTGAGTTACAATCAAGTTATTCGAATAAAGCGATGGCTACTTTACCAGAACATTTACAATGTAGTTTTGGAGGCAACCTGAAAGGTCGTATTTTCGCACTGTTATTCTATTTCACTATACACGGGCACTGTAATAAACCTATATCAAACAAAATGCCACCAATTTTATTCAATATAACTTAAAAATACACCAAGAAAGTGAAATAAAATAAGAGCACCATACGCCTCTTTCAAGGTTCCCGCCAAAACTCCCTGATGTGTGTTATTCGGATCTAAATGAAATTTTATTGGACTAACTTGATAGATTAATTAATAACTCAATCCGTTTTATTTTTTGTCTTCGCAAGTTTGACCATGTTTCGTCCTTTAGAACAAAACTTCATTGGCTTCCTGTTCGACAGCGAAGACAAGCACGACTTCTTAACCAACTTTTTTCTATTCTTACCGATCCTACATCTCCTTCTTATTTAAAATGCAAATTTCAATATCTTTCATCTTCTCATTCACTGCAATTGCGCTCTAATAATTCTAATATTCTTTCTATACCACTTCACAGTTCCAGCTTTGTATCCAGTTCATTTCTTGTCCAAGTAGTCCGTTTGTGGAATGCTCTTACAGAGGACATACGTAAGCTCACTTCAAAAATAACCTTCAAAAAAAGGGTTCAGGAATATTTTCGAACGTAAAATTTTTACGAAGTCATTATCAATATTTAAATATCTATTTATTGTATTTTACATATTTATTTATGTAGATTATTTTGTAGGTATATGTATTATTTCATGTATGTATGTATGAAAGTATTATTAGTGTAAACATTTTTGTTTCATTATAAGCATCTCTAGTTCTTATTTTTTTACTGATGCCGCTCACCATTTTCTTTTCCATACTTCCAATGGTTGACTGGTAGAGAATGCTTTTAGCGTTAAGTCCGCCATTTGTTCCGATATTTATATTGTGGCTAAAGCATAAATAAATAAACAAAAATCGATTATTTTCATAAAAAAAAAACAATAAACAAATAAATCGATTATTAAGAAAACATAATCGATTATTAATAGATTTTTAAATAATCGATTATTTTTTCACATCCCTAATATAGACCGCCATATTTGTTTAAAGACGCCGGTTGCTTCCTTGTTTAGACTATACTATCTTATTGACCGTATAAAGTATTTATCTGGATTTTGCTTTTGAATCATACTATCAAAATGGTAAGTACCGTATCATTCTAGATTAAGATATTTGGGAATATATTGTAATTAGTTTATTTTTGTATGAAAAGTAACCAAACATTGTTTTATAAGCTTTTCCCGTGTTTATGAATTGATCATGTTATTTCAGACGATCGGGAAGAATAATAAAATGCAACAGCACATCAATTATCGTGTCAGAGTCATATTACAAGATTCACGTACTTTCATCGGAACATTCAAAGCATTTGATAAACATATGAATCTAATTCTCGGAGACTGCGAAGAGTTCAGGAAGATCAAATCAAAAAACACTAAAACTGCTGATAGAGAAGAAAAAAGAACATTAGGTTTTGTATTACTTCGAGGAGAAAACATCGTGTCTTTAACTATTGAAGGCCCGCCGCCACCAGAGGAAGGATTGCCCCGCGTACCACTGCCGGGCGCCATCGGCGGGCCCGGCGCCGGTCGAGCAGCTGGACGCGGTGCAGGTCCCGGCGGGCCACCTCCAGGCCTTCAAGGTCCCGCGCGAGGCGTCGGTGGACCTTCGCAACAACATATGGCTCCTGGAGCGCGAGGTCAACTTTCGGCGCCGCCCCAGATGCGTGGAGGTCCGATGATGGGCGGTCCTCCTCCTGGTATGATGGGAGCACCCCCAGGAATGGGTCGCGGAGGCCCCGGCGGTCGTGGACACCCTGGAATGCGCCGTTATTAGTGATAGTGAAGTGTTATGATGCTGAATTTGATATGTTTAAAATGTGTGATGTCTACATTTTAGGTCATCAAGTGGAAGTTGGTGGAGTTAGAATTTAGTACATGGTCACTTATCTGAGTATAGTGAACCATTTGGGATGGGGTGTATCCTATACCTCTTGAACTGACCCCGCGAACTTTGCATTGCCTTAGGGGTTTAAAAATTAGTTTATGTACCTATACTAGAATAATCTCTAAAATTATAAATCTGTTTTGAAGAACTTTGGTTACAAACACTGACTCAAGAATTGTATGCATTAGATGTATACTCAAGTAAAAAAGCATTGACTTTAAATTGGTTCTAAGTTCCTGCTGTTTTTTGTTTTTTCAAACCACATAAATACTAATATTTGGAGTATGAAGAGTGCTGATTTAATAAATTGATCAACTTCAAATATAACTTTCTTTTAAATTAGAGATTACTGTTTCATGGACAATATGCATTACCTTTTATTAAGTTCTTGAGGATCAAGCAGACTTTATTGTCTGCTTAACAATAGAAGATCAATTTGTCTTATTTTCCTCGTTAGCTGGCAAGTTAGGCAACCTAACATCTATCTATCCCTATTTGCCCAATTCTGCATAGAGCTTGCTTTTGCAACTGATACAAAGCATGTGATGTGGCCACTCTAATTTAAAAATACATAATAGTTATGATTAAATTTTTTACTACTAAAAGATAAGACAGTTTTGTAAGATTTCTAGTTTTCTGAACACACCCAATGAAGAAACACAAAGAAATAATCTGATTTCAGTTACTTTCAAATTCTGATATATAATTAAGACGTTGAGTAACTTATACACATAAATTACCTTGCAATTGAGCCTGCAGGCGGGCTTTTATTATGGCATGGCGGGCGAGGATTAGGAATTCAGTCTGGTGCTATTGCCAAAATAATTGTTAGGCATTTACCAACAGATGACCTGTTTAAAATAGAATTTATATTATTTTCATCCAATAACATACTGACTAAACTGAATCTTATTTTTTTTTTAAAGAAAAATGGAAAAAAAAAATTGCTTTCAGGTGAGACTCGAACTTGCGGCCACTGGGAATCTAGTCCAGTCGCTCTTTCAACTGAGCTACTGAAATATGAATGAAATGATGAATCTATTTTCCTATAACTGTAGGAAAAATGATTTTTTCCATTACTATTTGATTGAATGTTTCAATACTTAGTTGTGGGACAATTGGGAATAGATAGATTTTTTTTTGTCTTTTGATGCTTTATTGTCAACTTCCATAATTTGATAATTATTAATCTTAGATGTTGACTTGGTAAGTCACTTGCTACTTGAATACATTAATGACTTTTCTCTGGATCAAGGCTCCTTTTTTTGCCTTGTGTCTGGTTGAAGTAAAATCTTACATCAAACATCTTATTCATTTCAGTGTATTTTGACCTGGACAGAGTCTTGCTTTTGTTATAGTTTTATTATCACATTACAAACCTGACAATGATAGTCTTATAATAAATGAGATTGCAAGAGCAAAAACAGCCTAAAAAGTTTAGTAGCAAATTTGAGTGTATGGATGGTCTAAGGTCCAGCCATACATTCATAGATTTATAATACGTAGATAATAAATCTATGCATACATTAAATTATTGAATAAAAGTATCTATGTATAAACTCAACAGACATTTACTGCTGCCTGCCACTATTTGATTCTAGAAGCAAATAATATTAGGCTATTTTTCTATCCAAAAGATAACTGTTTTTCATTAGCATTAAGACTACTAGCTCTTTCATAAATATGTTTCTTTGGCTGTCTTTGCTCTCACAGCCAGAAATAGCTATTACTGACTAAGCTCAAATTTGTGTTGTAGACAAGAAAATCAATAAGCTGAGCGACTTAATAATTTGTATTGTAGAAACCTACATGAAAATCAAAATGCCCATTAAAGTAAGAAAGTTAAATCTTGTTATTCAAATTAATTATACTGTTGAACATTTCAACAGTAAACATAGTTGTGAAAGGGTTGATGTCCCTTTTGTATTTATAAAAAAATAAAGGCTTTGCCTGGGTTGCACCAAAATATTTGTTCAAGTTATTGTAACATTTTACATCCTCTTACTTAAATAACTCTGTTAAAGTTTGAGAAGGATGTTAATCTTACAATTACTTTAACAAATATTGTGGTACAACCCAAGCTTAATGTTCAAAGATAGTAAAGACACCACCATACCATAGAAAAAAAAACATTTACTTGACACGCCTTTAACCAGTTGTTTATGACATCAGACAATAAATATTATGTCCATTGCATACATTCCTGGCACCAGAAGTTCAATCCAAAGTATGTAATGGAAATGTATCAAAACAGTATACAAATATCACGTGTATAAATCTAAGATTAATATAGAGTTAAGAATTTTAAAGATTAATTTATTATTACCTATTCTAGCTCAAAAAATCTATTTTTAGTCGAAAGATGTCCACTGCTGGACCAAAGCCTCCCCATAAGGGGATATGCCATAATCGCCACGCTTGGCATGCCGATTGGCGATCGCAGTGGCAGTAGTTTGATCGCAGGATGCTGTTGCCCATCTTGTGTAATTGCACTTACTACCGCCCCGTTGGAATGGTTTGACCGCCACCACAGAGTACATTTATCTATATGAAACCACCGACCGTTTAACCGCCACCGCCGCGCCGGTACGAAACCACATCAGTATACTAGTCTACGAAACTGACAAGATAACGTTATTCATAAACGAAAGCAATCGAGTTTGACGGTCGGAACGAAGTAGTATAATTAATCTATGGTCGGCCCCCTGGAAGTTTCCAAGTGCCACTCTCGGAAGTTATAAAGTCGTTTGTTATTAAAAACTCACCACTTGTGTCACATGGACAGAAACGTAACCGGCGAATCATGAGTGTGTGCATGTATGCTTGAATGCATGCCTTTACTTTTTTTTTATATAACAAGCATGCAGTTCACATTGATGTTAAGTGATGACTGCAGCCTATAGACACCCACACAATGACCAGCGGTCAAAATGCAGATGCGTTACCACTCCTGAGGCCTAAGGTCCGGCACAGAGGCGTTATGCCTCTAAATTACAGGGCCGTCCATTACCACCTGACCGGAACACGATAGTGCTGAACACTACCATTTAGCGGCAAGTATATTAGGTAATGCGGTGGTGCCTAACACTAAAACACCAAAAAATGAGTACTTTTCTGCGTTCCACTTCGAGGAATACAAGCGTAGAGTAAAATTATCTACCTTATTGCATGTCTTCGAAGTCACAGTGAAAGCAGAGGCAGAGAATTAATCAACGCAAGCGTAGGTATAATATCTACGTTGTCCACCAGCTACTATGGGTGTTCAGGATGTCATGAGCATTTATGTATATCTACCGTTCGACGAGGTCGTAAAAGGTGATATGTCGAATAAAATATCGAAGATAATACAATTACTTATTCTACCTATGTACTTACCTCCTCCAGAGTTGTGGTTTGTCGTCCTGCTATAGATAGGGAAGGCTGTATTCTAGCTAATAAACATGTTTGATAAACCTCTGATTCTTTGCCGCGTATATTCAATAAAAAATGCTACATTTTTAACTTCAATTTATTGAATAACTTGTTAGTATAAACGTAGATACATAATATTACATTATTTATTGTTTGAAGCTAGCCCATGAATAGACATACTTTTCTTTGGTACATAGGTACTTGAAAAGAATATAATAATATTCAATGGCAATATCCACATGAAGGATGGCATCTCTTTCCGTCAACTCCACATCGACATCCGGCGCTCGTATCGCCTCGTCCCCCTGGGCCCCATCGTCGCCCCTTCGTAACCCAACAAATTTCCGTTTTGCACGCCGAACACTTCACCCAATCACAGCCCCACTTCTTTGTAATAATCGCTTTACATTCGGGGCACTCTAATGCTTCTCCTCTCGCAATAAGAGAATTTAGCAGCGTCTGTGTGCCCTCGTCGGTTTGATTTGTCTCAGCAGCAGTTACAGTCTCCCGAAGCTTTGTTTGATATTGTTCGCAAGTTTCACCTTCATGGATAGCCTGTTAAAGTGAAAAAACACCAATTAAGTGATAGATTCTCGCGGAATAAATAACATTATTTATCCCGCTTGATTTTTAATTTATTTTAAGGCAGTTTTAACATTTATTGTATGGCAGAACGATGTTTGCCGGTTTAGTTAGTATAGGTTTATGGGTATAATAGAAAACAAAATTATACGCAATTTTTACTTAAACGGAGAAGGTTAGGTTTCATTATCATATTCAGAAGGTCATTGAAGTTGATGAATAAGTCATATTGTTAACGCTCTCGCTATGGAGACTCCAACCCGCTAGTTTGATACAACATATTCACAATGCAACTAATGTATTGCAGACAAAGGCATTTGAATATAATGAATTCAGGAAATAGGCTGTCATGTCATAAAACTTAAAATCGCTCGTTTGTTTCTTGAAGGGTTCCGTAACTTCTGGCAAATCAAAACTATGGTTTTAACATTGGCAACGCATCTAGTAGTTTTTTATGTAGTTTTATTGTTTGTAGTATTCACTTATCATCAATGTGAACTGCCTCTTTCATGACAAAACATCCCCCCTGCTGGTGAACGCAGCAATTTCATATTGGGTAATATGAGTATTAGGTTTAGATAAGAGGTTCCCAAACTATTTTTTCTTGTAGACCCTTTACAATTTTTTCTGGTTTCTGTGGACCGCCGTCCTTGCTACATTTATATCACATTCCCATATTTCCAATTTTTATTCACGCCTACGTAGACCCTCATCGAGTCTCCCAAGGACCACTTTGGGAATCACTGGTATGATGTAAGTAAATTGGTACTATCAGTGTATGTGTTGAGATCCATTATCGTGGACCCCATTTTCATTTCATGGACCCCCAATTTTTTTTTCGCTGACGCAGACCCCTTTTAGCTTGTCATAGACCCAGGGGTCGATAGAGGGGGATAGACCACTTTGGGAATCACTGGTTTAGATAGAAAAACAGAACAATTATTCAAAAGCATTAGAACTACTACTGAATGAAAAGGTTTAATCAATAGCTTTTTGGTTGTATTCATTCAATACAAGGGAACTGAAGCGGTCAGCCATCACACATGCACCCTATGTTAAAAGCTATATTTGATTGAGCTTTCCGCCAAAGATTTGGGAGTCTAATGGTGAGATTCATAGACGGCACTACGACTTTACTTTGAGCAAAGTATGCTTCGAACTGTCAGAAATGTATGGGTTTTGACAGTTCGAAGCGTACTTTGCTCGAAGTAAAGTCGTAGTGCGGTTTGTGAATCTCACCATAAAACGTCTGCTACACGGTATTAAACGGCGGTTTGAAACAGTGTAGATCGTTGTTTTATGCCAAATATCACGTGACATTCATACGTCCTTGGTAGCGGGGCTTGCGTTGCAAACCATTGGCAGAAGCGTTGGTTTGAAACTTGTTTGAAGCCGTCTAGCCGCTTGTTTAAAACCACGCGTACGACAGTCACTCTGCGACAGCGAGCGCGTGCGGACGCAACTGATGTTCGGCTAAAGTTATTTATGTCATATAAGTCCAGGAGATTAATAAAATTAAGGTTATATGACAAAGCGTTAATTTATCCTTTAACCACCGCTTCATCCATATTCTTTTTTTTCTTTAATTGCACACAAAATCGCAAGACTCACTCGCACTATATGTTGTACAGATAAGTAAGGTGTCATGGCGTCATTATAGCGTTAATACACGGAATACAAACGAAATATCGACACGTCCTATCCGCGCAATTCAGTTGGTTTCAAACCGTGTAGCCCGCAATCCGTATCTCACTTCCGTTCAAGGTCACCTTGGTTTCATACCTCATTTCAAACCGTGTAGCACACGCTTAAGGGTGAGATTCACAGACCGCATTACGACTTTACTTTGAGCAAAGTATGCTTAGAACTGTCAGTTCAGTATGAGATTTGACATTTCGAAGCGTACTTTGCTTGAAAGTAAAGTCGTAGTGCGATCTGTGAATCTCACCATTAGATCGCAAATAGAGATATTGGAAGGCGTCATGGCTTGAAAGTGTGATTTTGATGCTTTTGTATGAATTTCTATGGAGTGCTTGGTGAAGGCAGGAGGCATACACATTGGCTGCGTTCCACTAAACAACCGCGACCACGACCGCTGAAACTGCCGTTCCACCAACGTAAGAGGGCGTTGTAGGCCAATCTCATAAGTGGAACGCACACTCGTCGCCATCGTTCGTTTTGCGAATTTCCGCTACGTTTTGGTAAAAACCCACTCCGAGCCACCAATATTTAAGTATTTGCGAAGTGGGCACATTGACGTCATTTATAACATCGAACGTTCGCTCGCGACCACCACGGGCCTTAGGTGGAACGATTTAGAGGAGGGTTACAATTGTTGCGATCAGTTAGTGGAACGACATATAGGAGAACGCGCCTTTTAACAAGCATTGTGTCAAAGATTTTTCAGAAATGTATGGAGTCTGGACCATGCAGTGCAGCAGAAAGTAAAAATGTTTTTATTTACCTGGCATTGTACGCAATTAGTGTGTTTGCAAACAGGACAAGGAAATCTTCTGACTCCAGGTTCACAAAAAGCCCATCCTGTGCAGTCACGGGTGCGGCAATGAAATGTGTTGCGAGTACCACTTTCTGCAGCAGCTAGCCCACGCGCAAGCCACTTCTCGTATTGCTCAGATGTTAAAATTCCACGAATTTCGCGTTCTTGCAGGTTACCTGGACACGCTGTAGCTGGACAAGCAACCACAGGTTCTTCACAGTGGCGTATCATGTCAGAGAGACATTCTCTACAAAATGCATGGATACATTCGCGCAACACGACGCCCGCACCATTTACGCAGTTTTCCATACAAACTTCACATTCAAAAGGTTCTGTATTAGGTACGAGAGCCTGTTGCTCCAATTTCACTAATTCAGTGTAAACGTCACTAATTGCTGCATTCTTATTTTCTGTTTTCGATTTATTGCCGTCTTCATTTTCTTTTATTGATTCTGAATAAATAAACGTAACAAATCATGAAGAGCATATTCATTCTTATTGAACTAGAATAGTATTGAACTAGAATAGAAACGTGTGCTATGGTGGGACATAAAATTTCCGGGGCCAAGTTGATGAGCGTCATGGACGATACAACGGTAGGTAAGTGATATCATACTAAGAAATCTTAAGTCTCTTATCTATGTAGCATATTGGAATAAAAAAAAAAATGTTGTTATGAAACAGTAGGTACATTTCAATATTCCAAAATTCGTTGGCGTTCTCTCGTTGCAGAATTCCTATGGCCACCATCCGATCAATTCCGATACTATTCTTTTATTATGAGATCACAATTGATAGTAACTTTGAAAAAAAAAGTGGGATTTTTATTGAACCCGCATCAGAGGGTTCAATCTGAAAGAGTCAAACAATGGATATACATTTTCTATGTTTTTGTACGTTTAATACCATCTCAGTATGGTATTAAACGTAAATTCGCCCTGAGAACCACTGTTTGCTCTGAGAACTGAGTTTAATAAAACACGGTTTAGCCTAAAATTTGCATCCAATTTCGACATTATTACGAACAATTTTCGTCGGTGAAATCCAAATAGTGGTATTGAAATTGTTTAAGAACGTAAAACGCGTTTTATTAGACGGTGAAATCGGCCTTTAGTGTGTATCCAAAACTAGCGGCCCGCCCCGGCTTCGCGCGGGTCCAATGTAACCTACCCTCTCCTATTCGTCTTAGCGCGATGTTATATAGCCTAAAGCATTCCTCGATAAATGGGCTATTAACACTGAAATAATTTTTCAATACCGACCAGTATTTCCTGAGATTAGCGCGTTCAAGCACGCAAACAAACAAATAAACTCTTCAGCTTTATAATATTTTTAGTCCTGAAAAGAACTGTAGTTTAGCTCTGAGAAGAACTGTTGTTTAGCTCTGAGAAGAACTTTGGCATAGGTGTAGTTTTAAGAACGAAATCTAAAAAAAATCGCACGAAAATTATTAGACTTCGCGCACGACCGCTGCGTATGGAGTCGACCTCGCGTTTGAGCCTCGCGGGCGGGACCCGCGACGCGGGTATCTTACTCATAGATCTAAACTCGGGGGTCATCAAGTCGGGGGTGCGCGTGCGGCCTCTCCCGCACTTCGCAACGGGCCGTGCAGCAGAAATCGTAATATTTTAATTTTACCATAACTTCAAAACCAAACGTCCAATTTTAATCATTCAAAGGCCAAATATTATCTGCATAAACTGTATTCAGTGTTGAAATACTCGTGGATAATGTATATTTCTAATGACGAAAGAATTTTTGAAATCGGTCCAGTAGTTTTTGAGTCTATTCAATACAACCAAACAAACAAAGTTTTCCTCTTTATAATATTAGTAGTAGATAATAATATTAGTAGATAAAATGTTTTTACTCATTTTTTTTAAACCATTGTGTTTTAGGTCTCACATCTTAAGTTCGGTTCAAGTTAAAATATTCTCATTGAAACATTATTACCCTCTAGGTATTTAAAACGAGAAGTAGATATAATTTGTATTCTAACCTAATTTATGTACACCACATTATCTAATCGACATGCCACCAGTGGCGTAGCTATGGGGGGGGGGAGGGGGATTTAAGACACCGATTTATTTTGCAATGTATATACAACATGTTTTTATTCATCTGTATACACGGCTACTCTAAGAAGTGTAGTGGTTAGAGTTGATATTTTGAACTTACCTGATTCTACTAAACATAAATAAAAAGGCGCTTTCAGATCTGGTCCGGCCAATGACTCGAGAGGGGTATTATCGTCAGTGCAAAGTGTGCGGCCTACAATCCATCGCTGCAATCGAGTAGCTAAGCCCAGGGACAACTCAGCTTGCTGGCGCAAATCTCTCAGCATTGCTTGTCGTTGAATTCGTAGACGAACAGGACCTCTCGCTGCTTCTTTATCTTCCACCCACACTTCTATTCTGAAAAAAGAAGTAATAGCATGAGTAAAACGTTACAAACAAGATAATTCTATTTCCACTTTATTATTAATATACTTGCGAGACTATTGTGTTTTCTTTCGACGTTGATGATTGACAAGATGGTGGTTGTGGTGCTTGTGGTTTTATTTCTTTACTACAATTGTCGTTCTTTTTATGTTCTGTGCCTTCATTTTCTTCTACTTTATGTACACTGTTGATATCACCTTTGTTTAGATGCGTAAATGCAGATACATGCGTTAGTGATTCCAGTTGTGTTCCATTAGTATCCACTGCTGTCTCTATTTTAGCGGACATTTTTTTTGGGTTTGATTGTACTATTTGAGACTCATTTTTGCTTAGTTGCTGAGTTACTGTATTTGCTGTATCGGTTATTTTGTTATCAATAACAACTTTTGGTGTTTCTCCCACAATTTGAGAAGAAAATGACAAAACGGAACAAGAAAGTCGTAGCTTAGCCAACTTGATAGCCGCCTCCGCAGCTGCACGCTCATCACCTTTGGCTATAGATTGCTCAAGTTGGTTTATCAAATCTCTGCGTTGAACGTGTTCATTAGGTTCACTTATATTTTTGGATGAGGAAGACGCTGCGGCACTACAATTTGGTGATAAAACCAAAGATTTTACTGGCGCGGCTGCTACTTTAATGATATCTGTGTTTTTCTTTTCACTTTTTATATCTTTCATGGGTATTTTCTTGTCAGTCTGTGAACCTGATGAAACTAAATTTGTTTTATTTTCCGTTAATTTAGCTGTATTATTTAATTTGGGTGACTTTGGGGCTTCAGTAGATTGTACTAGTTTATAATTATGAAAATCTTCGCAATTATTTTTATTTTCAACGTTTGGTTCCGTTTTTGGTATGTATATAGGGTTTAATAATGACGATATTCTAAGTGGCGTTTGTATATCAATTTTTCCATTGTTACTAACAGAGAGCGGTATGTACGGTTTATTAACACTACTTTCTTTCATCTTTAATTTATCATCTTGAGTATCAATTTTTGTAACAGCAAAGTTTTTTGAAGTTTTAGAACAATTTGGTTGTGATTCATCATTGAGTTTTCCAGATTGTACTGAATTCATAACGTTTTTATGGATATCATTTGATTTTATCTGTACAGGTGTAAATACTTGTACTTGGGAGATTACTGCTTTATGGAGAGTTTCCCTTTCACTATTTGAAGTAGATAAATTATTGGTACCTCGCCCAAATGAATGGTTTGAAGTAGGTAATTCAGCAATCATTGATAATTTGTTGAGTAAAGACCTTGAATTTGATTCTTTAGAAGCCCCTTTTATTTGCTTCGATTCGAATGAAGGATTTTTTTCAGTATTAAGTAGTATTTTTGTAGACTGTGTATTCTCATTATGCAAATTAGTTCTCCTTGCTCCACTTGCAGATGACGTAATATTTTGTACATTAACTTTGGGACGTATAATTTCAGTTCGTATCTCACTGATTTTGGGAGTATTTTCTATGCATAAATCTTTAGTATCACTATCATCAGTATCAAAATTATCTCTATATTTCTTATCCATCCATGACGGCGGTGATTCTAACGCTGATATCAACGGTGATAGTACAGTCTTGCTATTTCGATTATTTTGGGGCACTGCAGATGACTGATCAGACGTTGATGCATGGTGTAAATTTAATTTAAGATTATCTTTATTTTCTAACTTCGAATCATTGCATTGCAATATTGAGTAAATATTTTTTGATGTTGATGGTTCTTCATATTTTTGTTCTTCTGGTACTTTGGAGCCTATTCGAAGTGTTGGAGATTCGGTCACCATTTGTTTTATATTTTCTGAAGCCTGGTTCTTATGCTTAGGATTTTTCGGAAGGGAATCTTTCATTTCTTTTAACATTTCTTTTAGTTTCCGCTTCTCGTCTACATCATTACGTCGACTGGAAGATGCACCATTGTTGTCATCACTTGATACTATAAGAGTAGTATTACTGTTTTTAGTTGAAGGTTTTACATTCGCTGCATTTTTTTTAAATACACAGTACGTACAATTTATTTTAGAACCATCATATTTACGAAGACATTTAGTGCATATCCATGTGTCTCCTGATGGGCCTGAAGGCATATTTAAATTGAAGGGAATGCCTTCTGTGATGTGAGACTCCAAACTATTTTGATTTATTCGTTTTTTCTTATTCATTTCTATTATTTCGGCAGCCTGTTTGTCTAATTCACTTATATTCGGAAGCAACTTAATAGTTGTAGTTTCTATAACTGAATTTCTTTTTTTATTTTCCAATATCTTTTTGAAGAAACTTTTATCCGTTCGTGATTTAGTATCTTTTGTTTGAACTTCGTGTTTACTACATTTATCTACATTATAATTCATTTGTGTGGCATTACAGTTCATTTGTACCAATATGCTAGTATTACTCTGTTGGCTAATTTCTTTTGTTTGCCTTTTGACGGGAGGCTTCGGAGCGGGTCGTTTTCTTTTATTGCTACGTGGTAATGTCGTTGATGTTGAAATAGTAGGCGGTAGAGGAGCACGTCTCTTGCCCGGAACGTGCGCAGCTCGACGCTGTAAACATTCACTCGTGGCTCTTCGATCCCGTTCTTGCCTATTACTTATGTTATCAACAGCTCGCCGAGCGGGTGGTAAGCTGAAGGCGTCGTAGCCGCTACCCTCACTTCTAAAAAGACCGTATTTTCTATGTAACGTAAGATTACGTTCACGCTGCCATCGTATATTCCTGTCGTGAACTCTTCTTTTATAAGAATCAGTAGGTGGATCTAGAGGCTTTGTCACGATCAGTCGATTTTCAAATTTATAGTTTATTGGAGCCAAGAAATCAAAGCTGGCCGCTGTACGATCGGACCCAACACTCGAGAGACTTTCACTTGAAGAAAACCTCTCAGATCGCCGCAACCACGAGAACAATGTCCAAATACCTCCAGACAATGGACGGGGGCGAGAAGCCTCCTCATCTACGACTCCAATCATTACCCCTGGAATACATATAGTTTATTGCTTTAATGTCATTATTATCTACTTTGCTAGAATAATGATGCATTATGTGTTTCTAGTTCCTATTTTTATAAACTAAAAAACTCGGATATTTACATGTTTGCTTCGAAGGCATGCACTTTAGTGCCTTTCGCCTCTGCTTATCCCTTTTTAACAGCCGTTAAGTTATATTTTTTATATAACTAAAACGACACATACTGTTGATAGGTAATTAAAAAGCATTAAATAGTGACACACATTCTGTTTACAAATAAACAAATAATGACAATATAAAATAGTAAAAAACTAAACTAATTTCAGTACTCTAAATCAGGACAAAGAAATGGGATGAGGAATAACTTACGCGCTGGTGTAATGTTGAGCGGGAACAAGGACCGAAATCCAAAACTAGAACATATTAGCCTTCGTTACGGATTTACTTCCAACGACGTATTTGACACTAAACTCATTCCCCGCATTGTTACATTATTGTACAAACTCGGTGAGCAATAGACGTGGTGTTAATTAGTGTATTAATGGTATAAAGACAATATTGTCGACAGAGTGCGTTCGCACAGGCAGAGGCGGAGCACAAAGCGAGGTCGTGTGCTACTGTCGAGCCGGCGCACGCGCAGTGCTCGCCGCCTATATTTAGCCGAACTTTGCGATTCCGTTTTTGCTATTTCTATTTCATTCTCATGCTGCCGACCTCACTTTCGTTTGGATACTTCTTACTATGTTTACTTCCCTCTGGTATTTTATGAACCACAACGTATAGGTACCTAACCCGAATACGATTTATGATAAGTACAAATTTATTGTTATTACTGATCTATTTTTATGCATTACGCTTAATTTGTTATTGCGGTAAATAAAGACAATCTCGTCTTATTAAAACATATACCGGTACACTTGAAACACGAAATAAACAATCAAATAAAATAGTGTCATGTTTACTAAACATATTTAAACAATTTAAAAATAAACATTTGTTTTTAATCACTGCCTACTTACATGATACTGGCGTATCCACACGGTAACTATAAATAAGTTAGTTAATTGAAAGTACTTAGTACAGTCATTCATAAACACTCAATGTCACAACGAGGTATTTTGGGAGGCTTATGTCGGAGCGCTGTCACGCATTGGCTTGGATGTGGGACATTTTGACAGCAGCGGAATGTCTCTCACTGGAGCTGTGAATGACCAGGAGAGAAGCGGCGACGCGCGACGTCAGCTCCGCCTGATTCAACTCGTGGGCCCACGGGACTCGCCCCCACCGCACCAACTGTCGCAGACAAGTGAAACAATTGGCTAGGCATCGTATTGTTACATGGACTCGGTACACTTCCTATAGGTATACGAAATAAATGGAACATCCTTATTGAATAACCCGAGCGCACTTGAAAATGCAGACAATAAGCATGTTCTCCGGAATAATAATGGTAGGTATGTATAAGCAATTGAAGTATTTAGAACATACAATAAACCGGTCAAGCGCGTGTCTGGTCACGCGCAGTTATAGTTAAACCCCTATAGGGTTCCTTAGTATTCGCAAACTTGTGAAACCTAACTTTACCTACTGTGTTTTCTTGTTAATTTCGTCAACAATATATTTCACAAACTAATTTCTTTGTCATAAAATATTCTTTACAACTACTCAAATTATTTAATACTAGCGTCCCGCCCCGGCTTCGCACGGATGCAATGTTACCTACATTACTACTATCATAATAGCCTGTAATAGTGTAGCTTTCTGATTGTGAAAGAATGTTCGTGATCGGTTCAGTATTTCCGAAGATAAGCCCCTACAAACAAAGTAACAAACTTTTCCTCTTTATAATATAGAAGACTAGCGACCCGCCCCGGCCTTGCACGGGTAACATTTATTATATTGTGGGGACGCGCCCGACTTCTTTGACAAAGACCGTGATATCTCGGTAAATATAAGTACGATATTGATAAATTACTATAATAGATATTAACCTTCCTCAGAAAACCTTCTTTGCAACATTTCAAACAGGAACAAAATCCGTTCACAACTTTCCGAGATTAGTGCATACATTATTTTATCATTACATATTTTATTATGACTTTATAATATGTAATGATAGCATTTTAATAACCTGCTCTTCTTCTATCTACTATTATAAAGAAGCTGCAGAAGACTTAGTTTGTTGAACGAAGGACTACTAGATAGTAGTAGAAAAAAAAAATATGTTGGATAGTCCATTTTACCGAGAAAGGCTATAACTACAAAGTCATGCTACGACTATAAAGAGCGGAGTATGAGGAGTATCAATGAAAAATGTTGTAAAAACAAGAGTGATACCTGCATAAAATCGCTATCAGCTGAAAATAAGAAAACTTAATCAAAATACTATTAAGAACATTATTTCTAAAATTCCCCGTCGTTTCGGTTTAAGGAAAAAAAAAATCGGATGCAAAGAGCAAAAAAATTGGGATTTTCCCGAATTTCTTCATAGCGGTCAGTTATATCGTAAAATTGTTTTAAATGTAAGTAGTCGTATCGTCGTATTAGTTGTATTTTAAATGTAAGTTGAAATCGCGGACAGAAATATGGCTGCGCAGACATATGGATTTCAATTCCGGTCGTGTTCTAATGTTGAATCACCAGCAGCAGAGGATTCGTTCGATTCCGACGAACTGACATGCGATACTTCGCTGTTGACGAAAGATTAGAAAAAACAGAAAACAAAGACTCTGAATCGCACTAATATTTTTATTATTTTTTAATTTTAATCACAACATACCCATGGAATAGGCCTACGCGCTAAGTACTACCACAGAGGTGGCGTGGAAATGAGTGCATATTTTGACGCTTGCAACTTTTTGCATCTCAGTAACGGTGCTTTTTAGGAAAAAAATTGTTGATACTATTTTTATAGATTCTATAACCAGCACCGCTACTGACTGTTCGTCAGTAATCGGCCTTCGTCTCCTACGAGAGGGATAGGCTCTTTCCCGATTGCGCTTGGCAGTTTCTTTTTGGAGCATAACTTCCTCACAGAAAAAGACCACGGATTTCCACGCCATGTCATCCGCAAGCATGGCCGTCACTATAGCAGGCGGAGACAGATCGCATTCCGCGGCTCCTGGCGTCGCGTGTGGCATTGGTCAAGCACATGTTGGTGCGCTTTTTGCCGTAGCTTTGTGAGAGTGAAATGGGCAACGTTCCCAACCCGCTCTCTTGTGGCCGGCGGCCCACTCGACGTCCCCTCTGATTTTTCCTCAGCTCGCATCTCTTCTTGCCGACAGTTGGCTGACTCGTACCAAAGAATAAGTAATAACACTAAAGTCACGGTGACCAGTCTCAAGGGAGACTAGCCAACTGCGCAGGAAATATTATAGTGTACAATGTACAACCAATGCGCGAACACTCCGCGTGCCCTATTCGCTCACTATACAGCATGGAGAGACGGCAAGCCGACCATAAGTGGCCATACATAATTATAATAATATAACTTCATACAGTTTATTTATAAACAAAAATAGCTTCAACGGTACGAGTTTGACACAAGATGAATTTATTACTTACCATCAATGTGGACTGTATACTTGATACGATCATAACATAAAAAAATATAAGTAAGGATAATTTGGGTACCTATAAACAGCTGTGAAAATAAGTGCCAACACAAACCTGAAATTCCTCCTCAAGTCGCGCAAGCATTACAGCTTCTTTGGGTTCCAATTGGCGATCAACACAAGCTAACATCAATATCGGTGACTTAAGAGCCTCCACTCCGAAACACATTGCTGCAAGTGTAAATAATATATACTTACATACTTAATTAATTTAAATATAACAGGTAATCAAAATTAGTAAGTATGACTAACCATTCAGAGCAGCAAAATCATATGACAAAAAATGTTTCGCTAAAACAGCTCTTGTTTTACTTGTGACCGGCGGTGGTTGTAGACCGTCAGATACTTCTTGAGTAACACCAAAACTACTTTGGAACCAGTCCAATATCGGCCCCCATTTATTTTCTTGTAAGTTTTTTAACTCTTTCTGTTCCTAAATAAAACAAAAAAAGTAATTAATTAGTAGGTATTTGTTTTGGGGTGACAATTCTAGTATTGACTAGAATACTGCCATGTATACCTACCTACATTGTTATATTTAAATATTTGAACATAGTGGCAGCCTCAGAGTTCAAGGGTCATAAGCAGGGCGACAAAAAATATGCAAGCAATAACTATAGTCAAATTATAGCTATTGCTTTCGTAGCCTTTAGCAAGCGAAAAAGCAGGCCGGAGAATCCCTCCGCCAAAATTCCATACAAACGCTTAATTTGGTTTCTATCCATCAGTGACGTGTATTTACACGCGCACCTGTGTGCGTAGCACGTACAAAATACCAACCGTCGCCTATAAGAGAGGAAGGGGTTGTGTATGTGTGCAAATCGGGCGGGACGTCGAAGTGTCCATTCTATACGTAGTAATATTACATATTCTCTGGGTTCATGTAGGTATTGTAGGTAATTAATTTTCATTATTAATGTAATTTAGAAAATGTTACGCAACATGGAAGTTTATCTAATACTAAAGTTGAGTGTTGTCAGGTTCCAGAGAATGTGAAAAGGTACTCGTATATATGCCTACCTAACAGAAAATATCCAATTACATATATGTATAAGTAAGTCAGTAGGTAAGTCTCTAAGGTCTTCTATCTCTACAATCACTTGGCACTTTTTTATGTCATGAACATGATAAACAGATTACATATAGGTACTTACAGGTGACATCGATGGTAAGTGAATATTATCGTTAATAGTATATAAACATCTACACAAAATCGAGACATTTCAATTTTTTAATTTTTAATTTATGTAATGGAAGTGGCAAACAAGCATGCAGTTCACATTGATGTTAAGTGATGACTGCAGCCTATAGACATCTACACAAAGACTAAGGTCAAAATGCAGATGCGTTACCACTCCTGAGGCCTAAGGTGTTATGCCTCTGTGCCGGGAATTACAGAGCCCTACATTACCACCAGACCGGAACACGATAGTGCTGAACACTACCATTTAGCGTCGGTTTTTTTTAATTTATGATGCATTGCCACGCCTGAGGGTTGTTACGTGTCTATCATCTCTATGCTTTTATTATATGGAAATGAGAGGGCCGTACATTACGACCTACCCAGATTACGACAGCGCAAACACTGCCATTTAGCAGCAATTAGATTATGCAGTAGTACCTAAACTCTCAAACTCCATCACTAAAGCTCTGAAGAACTCTACTCCTAGTAAAAAGTACCTAGTAGGTACATTTTATTCAAGTTGTGCATGCACATATAACAAAACATATTGCTAATAAAAACTATGTAGGTATGATAAAAGTAACTTACATCTGTATAAAACAAAATAGTGTCTGTTGACAAATAGTCCAATAGATAACTGACTATATCATGTGGTTTTAACTTTCCAGGATTGTCTAAAGCTGTGTTACACAGAGCTGTCTGCAAACAAAATATACTGACATATAATTAAAATTGTACGTTTGTAGGTGGTAGGTCTCAAGTAGAAAAGAAGACTAATTCAAAATTTATGCTATCTAAATTGTCTAAATGTGTTAAAAATAATATAAATAAAATGTTTAAAGTTTTGTCCCACACTACTACCAGTTAGAAAATATTCCTATATTTTAGGAATTTGAAACCATATTTTTGGTTATAGGTATGTATTTATGTTTATCAAGTTGTGTGCAGTGCAGAATATAGTATATCTGGTGCTATATATTTATAATGTCCGACCGAAACTTGGTTTTAAAGCCTAAACCGAAACGCAACTTTCTGCTAAGTTGCCAGTGTTGGACCAAACCGTGCATACTTTAGTTTTGTGATTTTAGAACAGCGGCCAGCAACCCGCGACTTAGGACGATTTCTTATATGAAGTTGGTTTTTTCCTATCTGGTCTCAGTATCAGAGGGATAGATCTAGGCTTCCTCCACAGATCAGCTCAAAAATCTGCCCGCGTCAGCATAGTAGTTTGCTAAAATTAAATGGTGCTAATTCGTTTTATTTTTGTTTTTTGTTTATTTCCACATTTGATTTTCTGGGTATTAAATGCGCCGATATCTTGTTTTACATGAAAAAGTTCAATGTTGAGGATCCTCTAAAGCAGGACTTTCCAACCCGGGGGACACGCCCCCTGGGGAGGCGTAGAGACATGTCAGGGGGGGGCGCGGCGTACTGCGTAATATGTACATAAAGATATTTCCTATAAAAATAAAATTAAGGAGTAGGTAAATTTAACTGCTACTAATTGCCGTTCAATCGCTGCTGTTCAAGTTTCTATAAATCACAAGACGACGTGTGACACGCTCCCCGCCCTACTTTCCCGCTTGCATCTGTCATGTCACTCAATTGTGTGCCATAGGTATTAGTAGGTACTGGAATCGGTTCTGTTCATAGTTCGTTCGCATAAAAATCCAAGTTCCTCCAGCAAGTAATAATGCTGGTAAGCCAGTAGGTACTAGATATTTTTTTACAAATAGTCACAGATTTAAATTAATCTAAAAAAGAAATAAAAAATAATTTAAAAAATACAGGAAAAATAAATTAAACGGGTGATTTGAGGTCGGGAAGTCGGAGGATTTGGGCTTTGTAGGTTTGAAACGGGTTTATTACAATTTCAGGAAAAGTTCTATTAAAAATCCTTGAATGGCAAAGTTGTAGGCATAAAAAGGACTATGTACAACTTTTATGTTTTTTTACATAACCTCAAAATATTTACATAATAATAATTGCAAAAAAGCCAAATAACCGACATTTTTGTTTTTTATTTTTCTCTCCCACAAAACAAATCGGGTTTTTATGAAACTTGGCGAAAATTTTCGCTATTATGTACAGGTGTCCTGTATTTGGATATTTTGCAGAATCGTGATAAACCATTTTCAAACCTAAAAAGCCGATATCTTCCCACTTCCTGACCTCAAATCGCAAAACGTAATTTACGTTTCCTTTTATTTTTATTACTTTCTGTTCTTTGATCAATGGGTATCATCATACTGTTACTATTTTTTTATATTTCTTCATCAATATCAAAGCTCTCGGTCTTTTCCTCATCATCATTACAGCCAAAAGACGTCCACAGCTGGACAAAGGCCTCCCTCAAAGAATGTCACAATGAACAGACCTGGGCCGCCCTGATCCAGCGATTGCTTGCGTCCTTCACCACGTCGTCGGTCCATCTTGTGGAGGGCCTGCCTACTCTTCGCCTTGCGGTACGTGGTCGCCACTCGAGAACTCTTCTGCCCCAACGACCGTCAGTTCTTCCAGCTATGTGCCCTGCCCACATAGCTCGAAATCTAGTTGTAATAGTCTCGCTATTCGGTGAGCTATGTCTGTAACTTTGGTTCTCATGCGGATCTCCTCATTTCTAATTCGATCTCGCAGAGAAACTCCAAGCATAACTCTCTCCATTGCTCTCTGCATGACCTTGAGCCTTCTGTGAGGCCCATAGTGAGCGACCACTTTTCTGTTCCATATATCATCACTGGCAACACACACTGGTCAAAGACCTTTTTCTTGAGACAGGTAAGTTTAGGTAAGTCGTACGAGAAGATGTATAGCAGCTTACCGAACGCTGCGCAACCGAATTGGATTCGGCGATTGACCTTTTTTACGAAGTTGTACCGACATTTGATATGATCTTCGTCTTGTCATGTCATGTTCATTTTAAAGCCCACTTGTTGGGAGGCCTTTCTGAGGCCATTGAGCATTGTGCCAATTTCTTCCAGTCATGACTACGTCCACTGCTATCATCCACAAATCTGAGGTGGGAGATGTACTCGCCGTTAATGCTGATGCCGAGTCCGATCCAATCCAGAAGCTTGAAGACATCTGCCAATGCAGCGGTGAACAGATTCGGAGATATAACATCTCTCTGTCTCAGACCTCGCTGCAATTGGATAGCTTTCGAGTTTTGATCCTGAAGACGAACTGACATAGTGGCATTTTCGTACAAGCTCCTCAGCACCTCGATGTATCGGTAGTCGACTTGGCACCTCTAGAGTGACTGTTACACAGCCCAAATTCCAAATGAATCGAAGGCCTTTTCATAGTCCAGGAACGCTAGGCATAGAAGCTGGTTATATTCTTCGGTCTTCTGTTTTACCTGCCGCAGCGGGTGTATGTGGTCTATGGTACTAAAGCCTTTACAGAACCCGGCTTATTCGGGAGGCTGGAAGTCGTCGAGTCTACGAGATAAACGGTTCGAAATCACACCGGAAAACAGCTTATAGACGTGACTCTTGACGGAAGCTTTAAATTTTTAGAAGAGTATAGTCACCTTTTAAAAAAAAAACAGTATCATCATACTTCTGTGCCACACTTGTGGCGTTTTTCCATCGAGTATGACGAAACTGAACAACTTTTAAAGAGCTTGTAATACTGGCCTTCCGCCTTCTTTCAGGAGTTCAGTAGTAATTCCGCCATAACCCGGTGCCCTGTTGTTTCTGAGCTTTTTGAGAGCCGCGCTAATGGTTGGTCTTTTATAATTAAAGTGTAACTTAAAAATGTCACGGAGTAATAATCAAAGGCAAAGTCAGTTATTGACATAGGATTAGCACGTTGAAGTGGCAGTAGGCCGGTAATGTCTGTCCGACATTTGTTGGAGCAGACGTGGACCTCGGACAGACGACCTAGGAGACCACGTTTAGGCCGCCGTAGTGTAAGAGTCTTTGTACTGACAACTTTAGGAGGATAGAGATTTGTGGCGTGACCTGAAAGAGATATCGTGACCGGGATATCTGGCGCTTGACATTCTCTGCCTTCCCCATTAGGGACCTGGCGTGAAGATGCATACATACGTGAAAGAGGCCTCCATCTGTGGACGGTAATAGCCTGTTGATTGATTGACTGATAAGAATAGTAAATGTGAAAGTACTTAATGATTTCCAAATGTATTCTTTCGTTCATTATCCTTAATATATTGTATCTGTATTCAACCTATTTGAAATAACTAAAATTAAATAATTTAATTGATAAAAAATGTGCGATCCTAATTTTTGTTAAAATTTACCTAAGGGGGGCATGAAAATATTATTTTCGGCTCGGGGGGGCTCGGCAAAATAAAGGTTGGGAAACCCTGCTCCAAAGGCTGACACATAAGATCCTTGTGATCTCAACTAAATTGGTTTCTGTACCATCTCTCCATTTCGACAATCCCGTCCTCCCGGGGCTAAAGTGTAGTAACAGCAAAAACAGCATTTCGGGATAAACGCGTTTAAAGTTTAAAATTAGTAAAAAGCACAAAATAATTATTTAAGGAGAATAAGTGCATTTTATTAAGTAAAGTATTAGATTACTTACGAAACTCGGACTTGCCATCAACCGAGACAATACGATGATAGTAAACCGAGCTGAACCAAGCGGAACTATTGTACAGGCAATAGCAAACTATGAAGTAGTACAAAACTTTAATTACCTCGGTTCTACTATATCCAACACAGAAGGGTGCAAAGAAGAGATCAGACGACGGTGTGCCACTACCCGGTCGGCAGTGAGCGGCTGGGAAAGATCTGGAAGGACAAGAGGACCAAGACGACGAAGGTCACGTTGATGAAGTGTCTTGTATTTCCAATATTCCTTTATGCAGCAGAAATATGGTCTCTGCGACTGCAAGACTGTCGCAAAATAGATGCCTTGGAGATGTGGTGCTGGAGCCACTTCCTGAAGATCCCGTGGACGGCTTTCCGTACAAATGCCTCTATCCTAAAAGAGCTTCAAATTAAAGAACGCTTTACGTCAACTGTTCAATTACGAATATTGAAGTTCATTGGTCACATCTACAGAAATGAGTGTTCGATGGAGAAACTCGTAGTCCAAGGTCAAATAAAAGGCAAAAGAGGACGCGGCCATCACCAACCCGCTGGACCAACCAAATTAAAAACGCAACTAGGTATACTATAGTCCGTACGCAACGCTTCTGTCTGCTCATTTAAGAAAAAGAAGAAGATTACTAACCTATAATGTAGGATGAAAATTTCATAAATAATTATTAAAACATAAACATAATGCACTTACGGCCAAATACTCAAACGTCACTTGAATCTAAGTGGGACTTAAGTCTTCTGTCTTTATAAAACACATTCAAACAATAGAGATTTAGTGACGCTTGAGTATTTGGCCATTACACTCACAGCCTCACACTAGGCATAAACTTGTGTCGTGGGTGCCGCTATACACACACAATGTTAAGATATTACAAAACAGTAAAAATGCTTAGTTTCAAAAAAATTGCTTTAGCTATATAATGATAACTATGCCATTACACAATTAATATTTACCAGATGCATAGTAGGCTGAGCAATAATTTCATTTTGTGCATCCCACTCCATAGCAACAGCCCGTGCTAGTGGTTCTGTATTAACAGTCAGAACTTTGCCATTCGGTGTCTTCAGCTTGCGATGATCTAATGTGATTTCCCACTTACTATCATTTTGTACAATATCAGTTCGTCGATAGAAACGTTTGAGTGTTGCTGAAAATGCCAAACAAGAAAGATGTAAGTGAACTTTAGAAATTAAAGAAAAAACGGAAATAAAATTTGACTTCGGGCAGGAATCAAACCTGTGACCTCAGGATAACCAGTCCAGCCTCTTTACCACTAATTAATAACCACATCCGTTCCGTTCCGTTTCCGGTGTGCAAATACGTAAGACGCTTGTCAAACGCTCCCTCAAATAATCTCGTAAACAGTGCTAAAAAACGACTATTTAGTGCAAAAGTGCCGCTCCAACTGCTTGTAATACGTGTGTGAACCAAAAAAACATAAAATCACGTCAAAACAACGGATAATTAGTGATAATTGAAGATCAAGTTTTTTATCAAGTTAAGGTTAAATGTCATTTGACAGTTGACAGTAGACGCACGAAACCCGCCATCAAAAAGTTACAGTGCTACCAACAAAACAAAAAGTTCGGAAACTTGAACAAATCTTACGTTCCGTTTCACCAAATCATGTCGGCCGAACTGTCACCAGAGATGTCACTTCTACTGAATATGATGACGGAGCAATTGAATTTACAGACGAAAGTCATTACGGAAAATATCACAACAACAGTGTTACAAAAACAAAAATAGATTATATCATGAGCAACACGCCTAAAGCTTTTACAAACACCTCTGTCGTAAACAGGCTAAACTTTAATACAGACCATCGCCTAGTTAGAAGTACTCTAAAAATAAATCAACCCAAATCATCTCGAAAACATTTAAGCAAAGCAAAATCAAATCTGTTAATGGAGGAAAATTACAATGATATCGCTCTATCTCTAACAGAAAAATTTGCAGATATAACAAAAGACATTTATGAGAATTATGACATTAACACACAGTATCAAAAATTGGAAAATCAACTGCTCGAAAACCAAAACCTATCAACCCAAAAAAAAGTCGGTATCAACTAAGCGACAGAACACTACAATTAATAGAAGAGAGGAGACTCTTAATAACAGGAGACCTTAAAAAGAATAATCTTGGAAGAATATCAGAAATTAGCAAAGATATAAGAGAAAACATTAGAAAAGACAGAAGGATCAAAAGAATGCAGACCTTATAAAAACATGTCAATAAAACTGGGGGACTACGTAAAGCTTGGAGGGAATTAAGGGAAATAAACAAGGAATGGATACCAAAGATTCACAGAGGAACCAATATAATCACAAAACGGGCACAGATCATAGACACAGCTACAAAATTCTATGAAAATCTCTTCTCGGATAGCCTCCTGCAAGAACCAACCCAGTCAAGCTACAATAAAATCCTAGTAAAAGAATTAAATTTAGAACCAGAACTACTACCAAGAGAAGTTGAATGGGCAATTTTAAGTCAGAAGTCAGAGAAAGTACCTGGTCCAGATAAAATATCCAATGAACTTCTAAAGGGAACAGCAGAAGATCTAGTACCTATACTAACAAAAATGTTCAACACAGTGAGAAATTTCTCATATTACTCTACTACACAAGAAGGGCCCAAAAGAGAACATTGGCAACTACAGACCGATAAGTATAATGTCCAACATCTACAAAATATTCTCAAAAGTAATACTAGAAAGAATTAGTAAAGTATTGGAAGAAAATCAACCTATGGAGCAAGCTGGATTCAGAAAGGGATATTCAACAATTGATCACATCCACACAGTAAAACAGATCATACAGAAATATAAAGAATACAATAAAACACTTTATGTAACCTTCATAGATTTCAATAAAGCTTTTGACACCATTAGTCACGCCGCTATTTGGAAAAGTCTGACATCCCAAGGAATCCCAGAATCCTACATCAACATAATCAGGATTATATACAAAAACGGCAAGGCAAAGATACAGCTGGAAGCCCTGGGACCCGAATTCGCCATTAGAAGAGGTGTGAGATAAGGTGACCCATTGTCACCTAAGCTATTTTCTGCAGTACTGGAAAACATCTTCAGAAAGCTGGATTGGATGAACATGGGTCTCAATATTAATGGCAGAAAATTAAACCACCTCAGATTCGCGGATGACATAGTTTTGTTTGAAGAAAATATGTACATGTATATGTAGGGGGTCATGCCAGAAGCGTGCACGTCGCGATCCCTGCCAGTCCATTGGGGCTGCAATTCTGGCACGAAGGCGTACCGCAGTGCGGGTTAGGCCGTCCCCTCGAGGCGACGCGTACCGACCCGTCCCCGTCGGTACGAAAAGCGGCCAAAGCGGCGATGGGGACTGCCACCTGTCACGCCGGGCCCGATACGGCGGATCGAGGAGTGGGGAGTGCCAGATAGGCACGTGGAATGTGAGAGGTGGAATTTGTGAGAAGATGAATGAGTTGACGAACGTAATGAGTGTGAGACGCCTGGATGTTTTGTGTGTAACAGAGACTAAACGAAAGGGCTGCGAGGTCGAAGATCTCCCGGGTGGCGCGATGGCTCTGTGGACAGGTGTGCAACAGAGCGATCATGCCAGCGCGGGGGTGGGCGTCCTTCTGTCCTCTCGTTTAGTCACTGGAGTGAAAGATTATGGTTTGGTGAACCCGAGACTAATCTGGGTCCGAATTAAATTGGGCGTCACTAGGGTGTTTTTGGTAGCAGCTTATTCACCGGTTAGCTCAGCGACGACCCAAGACCTGGAGAAGTTTTGGGAATCTACAAGGGAAGTTCTCGATATGGTTGAAGCTAATGAAAGGGTAATTTTGTGTGGTGATTTGAATGGATGGGTCGGGACCAGGCGGCCAGGATACGAGGCCGTTCTAGGTCCATATGGTGATAGAAGAGTAAATGATGCTGGTAAGCTGATTCTTGACGTATGCTTGGAACGAAGTCTCCTTGTGTCTAACACAGAATTCCGTCATAAGGACATTCACACGTACACATGGAGGAGGAATGAACAAAAAAGTATGATTGATTTGATCATGGTTGATAGTCGTCTTCGGAAGAGCCTGATGGACACTAGAGCCTACAGAGGTCCCACTCTTGATACAGATCACTACTTGGTAATAAGCCGGTTTAGGGGTCTGTTCAAGAAATGGCGACATTGGCGTGTCCGTGTGCCTTTCGGAGGACTTGAAAGAATAAAGAGTGAAAAGTTACAAGACATTAGTGCAAGGAGAGTGTATGAACGTCAAGTCCGTGAAAAGTTAGACAAGGTTTGTCTTACGGACTTGGACGTGGATGAATGTTGGCAAGTTATGAAAGATAGTATGGTGGAAGTTGCGAAAGAAGTATGTGGTTATGCAAAGATACGCAAATCCTTGAAAGGGGATGCGTGGTGGGACAAGGAGGTGCAAGACTCCGTTGAAAGAAAGAAGAAAGCATGGCTGGATTATGTAGCATCTTTGCAAATGAATAATGGTATGAGAGATGAAAAGAGAGAAATTTACCGTCGGCTCAAGAATGACACCAAGATTTTAGTGAATGAAAAGCGTGAGAGAGATAAAGTGGAAGCTGATGAGAGACTGGCGAAGAGCTTTGAGACTAACATCAAACTCTATTGGAGGGAGGTGAAAAAGTCTAGAAGCACTTCTCCAGTTTCTGGAATGAATAGAATAAAATCTAAGTTGGGTGACATTCTTGAGAACACGCAAGATGTGTTAAAACGATGGAGCGAGTATTATGGGGAAATGTATGATTATGCTCACAACCCTGACGCCGGAGTTGCTGACTTGACGGTGCCGGCTTGTGAGGATATAACAATAGATGAGATTGTAAGGGCGATACGAAGTTTGAAATGTGGTAAGGCTGCGGGTATTGATCAGGTTACTGCCGAAATGATCAAATATGGTGGTTCTGCCCTTTGGGATTCTTTCTGGGTGTTGTGCAACCTTTGCTGGAGGTCCGGAAGAATCCCAAAGGATTGGCGGTGTGCGGTCATCGTGCCTTTGTATAAAGGCAAGGGTTCACGTATGGACTGCACCAGCTATCGAGCGATCAGTTTGATCAGTTTGGCAGCTAAAGTGTATGGGAAAGTCTTAGAAAGAAGAATGAAAGAGAAGTCCGACGGGTTGTTGTGGGATGCACAGGGTGGTTTCAGAACCCCCCCCGAGGGTTTCCGCCTTGTCGTGGCGGGGGGGGCTCAGTACCCGGTGGTTGGCCTCACACCGGAGAAGCCAAGAGGAACCCAGAGAGGGGGCGGCGTTTGGCGTGGCTCTGCCCGCCACTCGCTGCTGTGGTGAGGAGACGGCTGGGGAAGAGGTGTACGGGTGTATCGTTGCCCTGCACCCTATCCCCAGCCGCCTAGCGGTTGTCCCGCCGTAAGATGGGGACGTGGTGGGGAGGCGGCTGGGGAGGAGGTGTATGGGTGTGTCGTTGCCCTGCACCCTATCCCCAGCCGCCTAGCGGTGGTCCCGCCGCTCGATAGGGACGTGGTGGGGCCGCGGGGGGGCGGTTGAAGGTCAGTTCATCCCTGTCACTCCCGCTCCCCCGAGGCCGGACAGAGTGCCCCTGGACTCCTCCACCCGGGCGTCTTGGGACGCCTGGCGTTGTGAGTGGTCGGGGCAGGGACCTTTGGGTGTCGGACTAGGGGATGTCCGTCGCCCAAATGGAGATAGGTCCCGAGCTGGGTGGCGTGCACGTGTTCCGCACGCCACTAATGTTGGTTGGAGCCAAAGAGCTCAACCTGCGGAGGGCTCGGAGACGAGCAGCCGTCGGCGGGGTCGCGGATGTGTGCGTAAGCGTTCCCGTGACCCCGCCACTGATGGCGGAAGAGTCGGAACACCGCGGGGTTTTAGTGAGCACGAGTCTCACACTACCCGCCGTCGTTTCCCCTAGACGGCGGGTGCCCATGAGGGTTTCCCCGCGTAAAAAAAAAAAAAAAAAAAAAAGGGTGGTTTCAGAACTGGAAGAGGATGTATGGATCAAGTTTTCTCCCTCCGCAACATCGTAGAGAAGCATCTGGCTGTGAGCCAGAAGGTTTTCTGCGGTTTTGTGGATTTGGAGAAGGCGTTTGATAGGGTATTACGAAAGGAGGAGGAGGATGTGTGCGGTGAGATGGTAACATGTCACCCTGGTTTGATGTTAACATCGGTGTCAAACAGGGTTGCGTGCTTTCGTCTAGGCTGTTTATTATATATCTGGACAAATGCCTCCAGAGGGTGAAGTTGATGGATGTGGGAGTGCGTATGGGTGAATTAGTGGTGAACTGTCTGCTTTACGCAGATGATGCGGTAATTGTTAGCTCTACACCATCTGGGCTACAAGCACTAGTCACAGTCATGAAAGAGGATTGTATGGAGAAAGGCTTACAATTGAATGTGGATAAAACTAAAGTATTAGTATTTGAAAGAGATGAACAGAGAACAAATGCAAGGGTAGTAGTAGATGATGCAGTGTTAGAACAGGTTGATGAAATTGTATATCTTGGATGTGCTTTTAGCAAGGGTGGTAGGTACACCACTGACATAGAAAGAAGAGTGCTTGCTGGGAATTGCGTGAATGGAGCGTTGGGTAAGCTACTAGAATCTAAACATCTCAGCCAGCGGGCTCGACTAGCCGTACATAATGCTGTAATTACTCCAACGCTTTTATATGGAAGCGAGAGCTGGGTATGCAGGAAAGAGCATGAAAGTAAGTTGAACGCGGTCGAGATGAGATCTTTGCGCAAGATCTGCGGTGTATCACTCACCGATCGCGTTCGTAATGAAGATGTAAGAAAGAGACTTTGTGTGAATGATAGTATCGGTGTAAAAATGAAAAAAGGCATGCTCCAATGGTTCGGGCATATAGAAAGAATGTCGAATGAGCGAATGACTAAACAGATATACAATGCGAATGTGTATGGTTGCAGAGGCCCAGGAAGACCAAGGCTGACCTACCATGACCAAATAGGTCGAGTTCTGTCTGATGGTGGGGTCAAAAGTCTTAGGAATCGGCGTGCATGTATGAAGAGAATGATGAAGGTAGACGAGGCACGAGAGGTTTGTCTGAACCGGGATATCTGGCGCTCTACACTCTCTACCTACCCCGTTAGGGACCTGGCGTGAAGATACATACATACAAAATATGTACAATCTTGAAACAATGATTCAGTCATTAAGTAGTGAAAGTCACAAAGTTGGCCTAACAATGAACACATCAAAAACAAAACTACTAACAAACTCAAATGAGATAGAAATAATAGTAGATGGTCACTCATTAGAATATGTCAACGAGTACTCCTATCTAGGCCCGATAATATCCTTTGAAGACCAAACAACCAAAGAAATTAACTCTAGAATAGCTAGCGGATGGAGAAAATATTGGTCACTTAAGGAAGTTATGAAGTCGAAGGATTTAAGTGTGTCTATAAAAAGGAAGGTGTTCAACACATGTATCTTGCCTTGTTTAAGTTACGGATGTGAGACATGGGCACTTACAAAGCAACTCAGAAACAAACTTGAATACTGCCAAAGATCCATGGAACGAAGCATGACAGGAACACACAAAAAGGACAAAGTAAGAAATGAACAACTAAGGGCTAAGACAAAAGTGACAGATATTCTAACCCGAATTGACTAGCTTAAGTGGAGATGGACAGGACACATGTTGAGGGAGAAACAAGAAAAATGGAGTAAAATCATCACAGACTGGTACCCCAGAAATACCAAAAGAACCAGAGGTAAACAATTAAGAAGATGGGAGGATGAATTAAAGCTCACAGCGAGTCCAAACTGGAGACAAGTGGCTCGTGATAGATCCCAGTGGAAAAAGCTAGAAGAGGCCTTTGCCAGGAGGCATACTGAATTAAGAGATATACTATAACCTAGAAATCTACAACAAAAATTCAGAATATAAAGGCTATAATAAATAAATAAATAAAATAACCACATGTAATTTCAGTTCATGTTTTATGATTATAACTGAATTTTCTAATCAAAGTGTTTAAGTGTGCATTATTTCCGTTACATGTTGTATAACTAGCTAATCTGATATATTATTATGACAAATTCTATATTGTACCAAAAAAAAAATCTTAGCATCTTTAGATAACAGTCTAGGAGCTTCCTTTTAACCTGACAGAGTGTCTCTCCCAGATAGGAAGCTTGGAACGAAAAGACTAAATGCAGCTGTAATTGCAGAGTCGATGAATGAAGCGAATGCAGTTACAAAATACGATCCCATTTATTCAGAAGTTCTTGGGAAATACCTATCCGGAATGCAGACATCAGCATAATCGACTATAGGCAACACAAGACATTATATCTATAGCACTTTTGTTCTAGTTGGTAAAAAGTTCTTAAATCTATATAAACCGCACCGAAGCTGTGGCCGTTTTTAGTCAAAACGTCACAGCTTCGCTACACACAACCCTAAAATCAGAGGCGATATTAGGGCAGTGGTGGAGAGGATCCTAGATCGTCCCCTGAATCGGCTCGTGTAGGGAAATCGTAACCAGAATTTTATCACTTCCAGCGAGCTCACGATTTAGGGACGATTTTAGGGTGGGGTGTAGGCCGTATAACTGTCGCAATTTACTTGTTCCAGCTAAGGCTGAAATTTATGTACAGACCCTAACTCTTAATGTCTTAATCAATGGCGAGAAAGGTAGAACAATATTATTGAATAGAACAGGCGCAAGCTGTTTCTTATCATTTTTTTTTTAATAAAGTAAGAACTACTAACCGTACTGTGTCTATAGACTTACCATATCTTCGATAATTAATACACTTTGTATGACCAACTGAGTACTTCTGAATGAATTTCAGTGAATTAAAAAACATCTTCATCAATAACTGTGACCTACAGGTAACCAAAAAAAATGTTTCATCTGTCAATTGTCAATTATTTTTTTTTATTTAAAAAGGCATCGCTGTTACACATATTGCCAGTGTAATGTCAAGTAAAACGATATTCGTATTCGTATAAAAGCATTGTTGAAGTAAGAATCAGTCAGTCAGTTATTTTAGATAATAAATCTACGGTTATTTTAGATTATTGGCAATTGCAAATTGAGTAATTAGGACGAGACCAAAGGATTACCTCAGTGTGCGTGAGATGTGTTTCTGTGCGAGCAAAATAGTGCTGTACAGACTTCAGATTTTAATATCGATATCGATGATGCAATCTATCTTCTGATTTTACACACATCAACCAGGGAATATTTTTATATAAAAATAAAACTACAAAAAAATATATTTTTATTTTCCGCCAACCATAATTGATTTACTATAGAAATGCGGTAGACTTGGAAGAAATGGTGTGTTGTCTAGATCAGACACATTTCTTTTGGAGGTGCTGGGCACTGGCAATATATCTCTATGGACTTAAGACGATACTTTGCGTTTTGGTTTCAATGTTACCTGCCAACAAATTTAGTACCTATCATTTTGTATCTATTGTTTTGCAACTGCAATGAATATGCATTACAATAGTGTATTGCAATAGATGCATAGAAACTGTAACAAAAAGTAAACTGTTAGCTAGTACACGTTAGAAGACATGTCATGCACAACCATAGAACAACACGGGTCACCGGCCGCGGGTCCGGACCGGATGGGAGTAGCCATATGCAGGCTTTCCCTTCTGTCAAAGTACAAGCCCAAATGGTCCTATGCGTATAATAAAACTAGTTGCAGCCGGACTGCTCATAAGACTAAATCTAGATGTACGACTGAACTGAGGTCCTAAAAATGCCAATTTGCTCTGTATTTTTGCTTTATAAAGAAATCTGACATATCAAGTTTACAAAAAGATAGCGTTACCTTTCATATGTAAGTAATTTTTTATAACAAAATTGTTATTTGATTCTTTAAAACTAAATAATGCAATAATATCGGCCGTGTTGTTTCGGTTTGATTCAAACAACACAGTCGGGCGGACTGTTAGGTTAGGTTAAGTTAGATAGGCTTATACGATACGCAGATCGGTCGAGCGACTGATCAGAGTTTGTTTCCGAGAAGCCGCTTTGGCCGATATGTTTAAATGTGTGTGTGAAATTGTTCATGTATTTTGTTAAATTCGAGGTGTGAGTTTCGTAGTCATAGACGATTTTTATTGTGCGTGTGTGTGTCACACAAATTTCCCCCCGGCAAAAAATTACAGACTGTTTTGCATCGGTAATAGACACTATGGCTACTCCCCTCTAGTCGACCGGTGGCCCGAAGGCCCGTGCTGCTCTATGTGCACAACCTTGAGCGTAAGTAAACTAAATAAATAAATAATAAAGAAATAAATAACGTGGGTATTTTTATTCAAAGACATTTTTGTTCGAAGTGCTTGCTGCATAATTGTCGGGGACTTTCGGCATATCGTCGGTTTGCGGCGGTGCGGGGAGCCGCGGGGACGTTGCAGACATTGACGCGCGCGCACCCGTCACTCGATTCCACTACTAGCTAAGCTAACGTCTAGTCAAAAATTCAATACAGCATTAGTTACAGTCCACGAAGTATTTTATTTCACCTCAACATATGGTCCTTTCGCCGTCAAGAGGAATTTTAAGGACGTCTTAGGGCTTGGTCTTAATTTGTGGATCAACATAATATTCGTGAAGAATTACACGCGACGTCTACAAAGCGCACGTCATTGAAGAGGACAAGGGCAAATAGCGGACGAACACATGTATCATCAACCTCGTGGAAAAAGGGATACAGATATCGAGTGAGTTCGTTCCTTTTTATTCCCTCTTAATTCCTCCTTTCTTTTCAAAAAATCCATTTTCGTATCCTAATTTCATTTGCTACAATTTGGATCAGTGCATAAAATCATTTTACATTAGCTTCATATAGGTACTAGTGAACCGTTGCCTATATTGTCATATTTCCGCTACCAGTATTAAACAAACCTAAAGAATTTGTTATCGCTTATCGCAGATTACCTATAGTCATAAACTCGAGCAAAAAATATCTATTCAATGCATGCATGAGTCACTTGTTTATTGCATTCGTACGCAGCTGAGACTACCTACCTATATCGGCATTCACATCTTGAGTTCATAACGCGTTATTACGTCGATACAATTTGTTCCGCGTATAATTAACAATATTTCAGTGTTTTTTTTTTTCATTTACTACTAGATTACCTCATCATGGCGTACTTCGGGAGTCTAGTAGCACAACAAAGTTGCGTACAGTCTTTGACTCTTAACGATATTCAGATGGTCGGCCCAACAGTCCAAGACGATCTTATATCGATACTCCTCAGATTCCGCCAACATAGGTACGTAATTTCGGCAGATATCGAAAAAATGTATAGGTCGATTGATGTCACTCCACCGCAACGATCTTTGCAGCAAATAGTATTTAGGTACGATACATCTCAACGTCTCAAAACTTACACCTTGAACACTGTTTGTCAGGGGACGGCTTCAGCGCCCTTTCTTGCAACTAAATGTTTAGTTAGCTTGGCGTCTAATGTAACTGAAGTCTTAAAAGATAAAGCTTATATACACGAACAACAATCACATAATATTAATAACTTTTCTGAGATAGAACGTTGTATTTCTAAAGATTTTTATTGTGATGATCTTTTAAGCGGAGCATCTACTATGAGCGACGCGATTAAATTATGTAAAGGCATCACTGCCGTATTAAATTCGGCTAAATTCAATTTAAGAAAATGGCAATCAAATAGCCCTCAAATATTAAGTAAATGTTTTATAGACATAAAGGACAATAACAATAAAATTTTAGATTTTTCTGATAACACAAACAATTCATCAAAAACATTAGGTTTATTTTGGCTTTGTCAGCCAGATATTTTATCTTTTTCTATTAATATTGAACTTAATAAACCGGTTACTAAACGTTTTATTCTCTCTGTCATTAGTCAAATATATGATCCATTAGGGCTGATAGGTCCGTGTATAGTGCCAGCTAAAGTTATAATGCAGAGATTGTGGGTGCATAAATGTTCATGGGATGAACAGGTTCCAGAGGACATTTTTAATATCTGGTCTTCATTTGCAAAAACATTGCCCTGTCTTAATGAACTGCAAATCCAAAGATGGGTTCTTAGTGACTGTTCAGTTAGGGTAGAAATACATGTATTCACAGATGCTTCGGAAAGCGCGTATGGTGCGTGCGTGTACATCCGGTCTGTGAATAATTCTGGTGACATAAGTGTACAGTTATTAATTTCTAAAAATAAGATAGCACCTCTCAAGCCTACAACCATTCCCCGTCTTGAGTTATGCGGGGCCTTATTAGGCGCGAGACTGTATACTCAGGTTAAAAAATCTTTAACTTTAAAATTTGACCTATGTCGTTTCTGGAGTGATTCCACAGTCGTATTAGGGTGGCTATCCACCCCTTCAATTCAACTTAATCAGTTTGTCCGTAATAGGGTTCATGAGATTCAGGAGAGCACTAGCGGTCACCTGTGGAGCTGTGTGCCGTCCAAAGAAAACCCGGCAGATCTAGTTTCCCGCGGCGTGAAGGCTGATTCCATCAGCGAGGCGGCCTTGTGGTGGTCGGGCCCTGCCTATTTGTCACATTCTGAAGCTGATTGGCCTAAAATGCCTAACGACGCACAAAAAATTGACCTTCCAGATCTTAAATCTTGTCTAATTTTAAATAATAATACTATAAGTGACGATAATAAATTATTTACAATCCTTATAACTAAATACTCGCGATTTACACATTTACAAAGAGTGATAGCCTATATACACAGATTTATTCATAATAGTAGAAACAAAAATAAAAAATACAGTGGTCATCTTTCTTGTGACGAATTACAAAAATCTTATAATTTTATTTTACGTATTGCTCAGTTAGAAATGTTTCCCGATGAATATTTTATCTTAAAATCAGGTAAGTCTTTACCTAAGAAAAATAGGTTAATATCTTTGTCCCCATTTTTAGATACAAATGATATTCTAAGAGTTGGTGGCAGGCTTGATAACTCACCATATGGCTACGACATCAAGCATCCAATATTGCTTTGTAGCAAGTATCAATTAACAAAAATAATATTTCGTATGTATCATTTAAAACTTTTACATGCTGGACCACAGTTATTGTTATCCAATATTCGTCAAACTTATTGGACATTGGGAGGAAGGAATCTGTCAAAATCTATTACAAAGGCATGCATTAAATGTTTTAGATTCAAAGCCAATAATGTTCAGCCCATAATGGGGCATCTCCCTGAATCTAGAACTTCGCTAGAATTTCCTTTTTTGCATAGTGCAGTAGATTATGCAGGGCCAGTTATGATAGCTAACCGTCAAGGTCGTGGATGTCGTTTAATTAAATCTTACTTGTGCATTTTTGTCTGTTTGGCTACTAGGGCAGTGCACTTGGAGCTCGTTACAGATCTTTCGAAAGAGGGATATATTGCTGCCTTAAACCGATTTGTAGCACGTCGAGGAAAGCCTCAAAGTATAACCTCTGATAACGGCACCAATTTTGTAGGTACTTGTAATGAATTACATCGTTTCTTACAAGACTCTAATTCACAACTTAGTTCTGAGCTCGCTAGTATTATCTTTAAATTTATCCCTAGCTACACTCCTCATTTTAATGGTATTTCTGAGTCTGCTGTTCGTTGCACTAAACACCATCTGCGTAGACTTTTGCAACTTACGCATTTTACTTATGAGGAAATGCACACATGTCTGACCCAAATTGAAGCAGTACTTAATTCCCGCCCTATCACTGCCTTAAGCTCCGATGCTTCAGACCTGGTTCCATTAACTCCTGCTCACTTCCTTATAGGACGACCACTCGTGTCTGTTCCTTACCCTCAGGTGACAGAGAATATCACCAGCCTTGAGAGACATAAGAGAATTGAACACATTAAGCAACATTTTTGGCAAAGGTTCTCCGATGAATATGTCACTACTCTACAGCAGAAGACAAAATGGCCCACTAATGTGAACGTCTTGAAATTGGGATCCTTAGTCCTTATTAAGGACAAAGCAATGCCGCCGCTACGCTGGTTACTCGGACGCTGTGTGGGCGTATATCCAGGATCAAAGGATCAGACCGTCCGAGTTGCCGATATTCGGGTCAAAGGAGGGACCATCATTCGAAGGGCATTTAACAACATTTGTCCCCTTCCAGATTCTGATGTTTGAAGCACACCTTCCTACTTCAACCCCGGGAGTATGTCGGGGACTTTCGGCATATCGTCGGTTTGCGGCGGTGCGGGAAGCCGCGGGGACGTTGCAGACATTGACGCGCGCGCACCCGTCACTCGATTCCACTACTAGCTAAGCTAACGTCTAGTCAAAAATTCAATACAGCATTAGTTACAGTCCACGAAGTATTTTATTTCACCTCAACAATAATAATATAGACGATTTATTCTTAGGTACATACCCAGTTTTCTCTATTTATCATTGCTAGCTATTTTTCTAGATTATTAATATTCTGTGGTAATCTGAAATGTTATTAAATTATTTTATATAATATTTATAACAACGTAGTTTGGCTATGAAACTCTAAACTTTTAATTAATGATTTTAAATAAGGTAGCAGGTTCATCACTAAAGAAGTTTATTGTATATAATTTATCCTTGATCGAGAAAAAAAAAATTTCGATATGGTCAATCCAAGAAGCTTGAAGGTAAAGCTTCTTGGGTCAATCCCTGAGGTTCAATCAAAGGTGAGGTTATAAAATAGTAGTAATTCACGTATTTGTTATTATTTTATAGTTAATTCATATTTATTCAAAGCATTAATATTATAAAACCTGTTAATTTTGTCTATCCGTTTATGTAGAAAAATTTTGTATCAGAACTAAATCCTTGCATTTAGAGAACCAAACACTTAATTCGTACTTACATGTGAAATTAATAAATAAGTGGTTTTTCTTTCTTAGATGAGTCACATACAGGTACTGAACATGTAACCTTAATTATTCATGTGCAGAAACACCAGTAACCTTAACAAGGTTCCTGCCAAAAGTCCTATTGGCTTAATGGTCTGTGGCATTGAGCTATGTACATGGAGAAGCCCTACCTACAGAATTGGTGTGACTACCTACGATTTGGGCGATTAATATGGCCGCATTTCATAGGGTTGTTTTCGATAAATATCGATATCATCTTCTCATACATGAGCAGTTAATATCGATATTTTATCTACACGAATTCTTATTCTTTTAAAGTATGTATGCTTAGTCTTAGTAAAATCCACTCACTAAATTAGAGTTGAGTATAATTTTTTTTTTTTATTTTTTTTTATTTAATGGAAGTGGCAAACAAGCATGCAGTTCACATTGATGTTAAGTGATGACTGCAGCCTATAGACACCCACATGAAGACCAAGGCCAAAATGCAGATGCGTTACCACCCCTGAGGCCTAAGGTATTATGCCTCTGTGCCGGAAATTACAGGGCAATTGTAATAATTATGATGTTGTAACACAATATATCCTGTAATTTGCATACCAATTAAATGGTGAAATATAAAAGGAAGCTATATTGTATACTAAAGATCTTATGTACCTACTATTATTTTAGCAAATCAATAAATTCATTATTTCAAATGAGGATCTCATAGATTACCAGCAGCTTGCAAAAGTTCTCAGCCAGTACTCAAGCAAAAAATTGCAAATTGTTTTACTGTTAAATATCAGAAGAATTTTCTATAACAGCCTTCAAATGTGAGTCTTATGCTGACCAGCTCCTTGGAATGCATCTCTGTAAATATTGTTGCTAAGTATTCCAAATTTTAATCATTATGTTTATTTATTTTTTAAAGAAAAATGGAAAGAAAAATTTGTCTCCAGGCGAGACTCGAACTCGCGGCCACTGGGAATCTAGTCCAGCCGCTCTTCCGATGATCGATGTCATTATGTTTAGTTAATTTGAGTAACACGATGACCCTTCGGTCAAATAAAAGGCCAATAAACATATTTGACTTTTGTCTCAAAATATCTTCTACGTGTTAGACGTGAGTCCATCAGGATTTTTTTTTTTAATTTTTTCATTACAACTACACCTTAAACAATATTATAAAAGTAGCAGAAACGGCTCTAGGTAAGTTAATGATATGAGTAAGTGAATAGAAATGGAACCTGCTTCAATTTTCAGATGATAGGCATGTAGAAGTTAGTGACACAGATCTATACGGTCCTGTGATTTCCAGCACAGATGCGTTATATCTTAGACCTTAGAAGTGGCAACGCATTTAGATTGAAAGCTCTAGTTTCGTGTAGACTGATAGGCTTTCCAAAAATTCTCATTTGATTTATATATATAGATAGACTTACCAATGTAAACTGATACGATGAAATGAAAAAAACTGTGCTATGTTGTACTTATACTTATATTATTACCAAGAATTCTACTCAGATTTATTGATTGATTAATTATTGATATAAAACCTTAAGAGTTCAGTGTTTGAAATAATAAACAGCTCAATTTGGATTCTCAATTGATTTAATTGAACAGTCGTAACGAATTGTCATTAGTCAGTCAATTGACTATTTTTATTGTTCGTCGTTTTGAATATAAAAAGGCGAACGTTTTTACCTATCGCCATTCTTTATTTACATTACTTCGCCACAGCAATCGAGGACGACGACGCGATTTTCTTTTCCCCGGCCATGGTGAGACGGGCAATATCCAGAGCCAAGCCCAGGAAAGCCCCGGGCGCAGACGGCATAACGAACGCCGCACTGAAGAACCTGCCTCCTAGAGCCATAGCCGCAGTCACGCGGCTCTTCAACGGCATACTGCGCTCGGGCCACTTTCCCAATATTTGGAAAAAGGGGCACGTAATTATGCTGCCGAAGCCGGGGAAAAACATTTCAAAGGCGGCATCCTACCGCCCGATCACCTTGCTCTCTTCGCTCTCCAAGGTGTTCGAGAGGCTCCTGTTGCAGCACCTTCTCCCACACCTCCCAGTGCGCCCGGAGCAATTCGGATTTAGAGCGGAGCACAGCACCACACAACAGCTTACGAGGATGCTGTTCAACCTCACGGTCGCCCGTAATAAAAGGGAGAACACGGCGGCCGTATTTCTGGACATGGAGAAGGCGTTCGACCGCGTATGGCACGATGGTCTGCTGTATAAGCTGTCTCTCACAGAAGCGCCCCGCCGAGTCGTTCGCGTGGTCCGATCGTTCCTGACCGATCGGAGAATACGAGTGGTGGTGGAGAGCACGCTATCCAGCGAGCGCCCGGTCCTGGCCGGCGTGCCGCAAGGAAGCTGCCTCTCACCGGTCTGCTACTCGACGTACACGGATGACATCCCGAAAGCTGATGAATGCGAGCTGTACCTGTTCGCCGACGACGCCGCATTCACAGCGAAGTCTATAAACATCAAACACGCGGCCAAAAAGATCCAGAGAACATTAGACATGCTGCCCGAATGGCTCGCCAGATGGAGGCTCTCCGTGAACGTCGGGAAAACGCAGGCCGTCGCAATCGGACGCTCAAGAGCACCACCACTCAAGCTCAAACTCCAAGGAGAGGAGATCGAGTGGAAGAAACAAGCGAAATACCTTGGAGTCACCATAGACTCCAAGCTCTCAATGCGGCCACACGTCAAGAAGATACTACGTAGCACCAAGACCGCTAGATTCCTCCTCCGCCCCATATTGACCTCCAGGCTCCCTCTGAAAGTGAAGATCGGGGTCTATAAGAGCTACATTAGGCCCCGGCTCACGTATGCAGCGCCGGCCTGGTACGCACTGACAGCACCCTCTACTCAAAAGAGCATGGAAGAAACCCAGATGGCAACCATCCGCCTACTACTAGGAGCCGGCCATTACATCAGGAGCACCACCATCCAGAGGGACCTGGAATTAGAGTCAATTGAAGACTTCGTCCGCCGTCTCGCCGCGTCGATGTTCGCGCGTGCAGACCACTCAGTTTTCACCCACATCAGGAACATCGCACCCCTGCACGCGCGGCCCCCGGACGGTAAGCGGCTCCAGCGAGAGCTGCTCGCCGAACAAGCGGAGGAGTGACGTGTGGCCGCTAAGAAATACCACCGGACAAGACACCCGAGGTGCTGCAGATGACACTGCGCACCTCGCCACCTGGAATGACACCTTTTAAATTTTTAATACGGACTACCAAGCCAAAGATGGCAATCCAAGGACCCGGCCGTATCTACGGCCGGCGTAGGAGAACCCCACGCAGGGGGCAAACGCCCCGACCATGGCTCCCCATACCCCAAGGGGTATGAGATGACAGTACCACTTCCTATCGCCATTGATTATTGAGCTGTCAAGCCGTTCAAGTGTCGGAAGTGTCCAAGTGAAGTGAATTGTGAAAAATAAATATAGCGAAGTGTGAAGTCATTTTGTATTTTCAGTTTAAAGTGGAGAATTTCTAACACGTTAGACGTCACATCTAACCATTTCCAAAATTGATACTCTGCATACATTTTGTGTCTCTTTTTACATAGGGAGCTACTGGTTAGTTAGAAAAAGTGTAGCCCTCCCTTTCTCTAGGGGCGACCCCAAATGAAAAGAGGCGGAGCTATATAAATGATTTATTCAATTAACACAGGGTGTGGTTCAATACACATCTTTCAGACTCCAGACTGGTTATGGCACTAATACTGTCCTGGGCAACGCTGGTGAAATGAGGTTGGCAACAGGGTGCGAACACGTGGCCACACGTGGTCTGCCGCGGTGGTCAAGCGGCGGTTGCCCGTGGGTGGCTCGTCGCACGTGGCAATTCTTCGGGGCGTTTTGGGAGTTCAGCAGCGCGCTGATCTCCAACCACCGAAGAAAGGAGAAGAAGTGTAGACTGAAATAGAAGGCTGAAGAACGTGGCTGAAGTAGAAGGCTGAAGAAGAACCCCAGGTAGGGTTCTTCAAGATATTTTAGTTACATTTAATTACAACTACACGCGGCTAGTGCACGGTGGAGTACCACGACTGTAGACGTCGTGTACTGTGCTCGAAGTACAGTGGCCGGTGTCAGGAAGAGAAAGAGCCGGAGGTTTTTTTTTTTTTTTTTTAGTTCGTGCTTTGAGTATGTAGGCGGCCTGTCTCGAGACGGCACTAGTCTACTTCACCGGGCAATCGGCGAGCGCAGAAGGTGCTCCAGCCTAAGCAAAAAGTTAGCGCAACTGCCTAAGGGTGACCCATGCGGGTCCGTGCCTCGGCTTAGGCAACGTCCTAAGCCGAGGCACGGAGAGATATATGAGACATATGCGATTATGGGCGGTGCAACTTTCGCTCTACTCCATTCGGTTGGTGATAACCGGAATGTCATCGGCCTCGCGGGGCCGGAGATAGGGTCGGGATCAGGGGCGGGCGCGGCGCGAAACGCGTCGGCGCGTTGTACTGGCGGTTTGTGCAGTGTGATTCTGTAAATGATTGTTCATAGCGGCGATGGCCAACGTGGTCTCATCGTCCGGATCTTTTAAGACGTGCCTTGAACGTCTCCTTTTGGCGCGATCAAAAAGAGTGTAAATCGCGGCCGCTCTGACCGGATTCGGGTGGTGACTCGCCCGATCGAAATAGCGAGCTGAAGCTCGCTTCATAAAATGCCGGATGGTAGGCAGGTTTGCGTCAATGTGCAGGTTTTTATTACGTACGTACCAAGGCGCGCCTACGGCTCTACGTAAGAATCGATTCTGCAAAGTTTGAAGCTTGCGTAATGTTGTGTTTTTCGCGTGGGCGAATACCGGGGACGCGTAACATAGTATGGGCCTTATGCAGGACGTATAGGCACGGAGTTTGTTCCGGGCCGATAGCTTGCTCTTTTTGTTTAATAAACAATGTAATTGGGACAACACGAATGCAGCCTTTGCGCGCGCTCCTTTAACATGTGCAGCGAAGGTCAGATGCCGATCAAGCGTCACTCCTAAGTATTTGATTTTGTCCATCCAGGGGATGGGCTCGTCAAACATTTGGACTGGGGCTACGTTAGGTCTGGGAGCGCGGTCCCGTATAAAGAGTATGGCAGCGCTCTTGCTAGGATTTACCTCTATTCGCCAGCGGCGGAACCAAGACTCAAGGTCTTTGGCCGCCGCTTGCAGGGCTTTCCTTATGATCTCTGGCTTTCTGCCAGAGACGTAAATAGCAGTGTCGTCAGCGTACATTGCCACTTGAACGTCGTGGCGGACAGGGATATCGCTAGTGTATAGCGTGAACAGGAGGGGGGAGAGTACGGATCCTTGGGGAACACCGGCTGTTATGGTGTGACGGTTCGAAAGGGTACCCTCGACTCGATATCGAAAGCCTCTGTCCGACAGAAAATCGCGAATGATGTGCACGATTTGGGTGGGCACTCCGAGAGTGTACAGCTTATATAATAAGCCGTTGTGCCACACGCGGTCGAACGCTTTAGCGATATCGAAGAAGAGGGCTCCCGTCATAATCTTTCTATCGAATTTACTGAGTATATGCTCAGTGATTCGATGTACTTGATGGACATAGGAGTGGCGAGCACGGAACCCGAACTGTTCGTCCGGGATCAAGTGCCGCACTCGGGTGAAATCTAGGAGTCGAGCGTACACGACGCGCTCGTAAAGTTTACTTAGAGAACTGAGCAGACTTATCGGCCTGTATGACGATGTGGCCTCTTTCCACGCGGATGAAGAGCCGGAGGGCTCGTTGTGACCTTTTATATACTCTAAGCTAACAATGGTATGGTGGTATGATCGATTCCATTGTTCCAACCAATCGACCACTTACAAAACTACACGTAATGGTCATCCAATAATATAGATACTAAAACTCTGACAGATAATGTCAGTGTGATTCGTTCGAAATAAAAGTACCTATCAGAAGTATAAATATGTGTAGTATTAACGTCGAGCAGGATTTTATGGAATAATAATTGCACTTTCACTAGTATTCTTCTATAATTTCGGCAGCGTTACAGCCTCGTACAATAATATTAATTTTGCATGTCAAAAATCATTCCTACCGTCTTGCATATTATTTCGAAATATATCAAATCACCATCTATATTAAATGTAATAATCATATTAGATTTGATCTAATTTAATTAATATGCTATTTATTTATTATAATTATTATGAAGAACATTTAACTAATTCTTATATTATATAGATCAATAATTAAACGATGTGTGTGACTTCATGATGACTGGTTGTTACCAGTACTCGCTAACACTCGGCCATCCTGCGCTGCCCGTGTCCCACGGATATTGCTGCACTCCTCAGTGTTGAATTTGCCCTGGAATAGATAAAACATTAAGCAGTAACTTGTAGTATGAACGAACTCAAGAAGTTTTGTTTGTATAGGATTTACTTTTATCTATTATTGCATGAATCTGAATTTTATCTGAAATTATATGGACATGATCACACAGCCGTCCTGGTCTGCATAAACTCTTATCACACAGCTCTCTTAATTTTATGGACTTGATCACACAGCCGTCCTAGATTGTGTAGATTGATCACGAAGACATATAGAATTGATCACACAGCCAAATTATATGAACTTAATCACACAGCAATCCGAAATTATATGGACTTGATCACACAGCCATCCGAAATTATATGGACTTGATCACACAGCCGTCCTAGTCTGCATAAACTCTTATCACACAGCTCTCTTAATTTTATGGACTTGATCACACAGCTGTCCTCGAGTTTGTGGAATAAAGAATGGGCATCTAAAATCTCGAAGGAGGTACTGGGAATATATGCGAATTATTCCGATGGAAAACTTGTATATGCAGTTAAACCATGGTTGACACGTTTTTAAAATATTTTAGTACTTAGTACTTTTCAATGTTGCAATATTTTTTTTCAAGTTCTAAATGTACAAATACTGCAAATACAATGAGAATAATCACATATTTCCAACATTAATATTTCATCAGTGGTGTTTTATTTTATAAGTTATACACCTAGTGTTTGATGATTATGTTTAACTTTCCAAGAGATCAATAAGGTCATCCCTGTGTACTTTCCGATCACTACCGGAACTTTCGTCTTCAGACAAAGTTGGTTTGTATGGCCTCAGCGTTTCGCCGCGAACTACTGCACTAAACTTTTTGTAACCTTTCATTCCTTTAATGCTTGTAATTATGTATCGGTCTAAAGAGTGTTCCGTTTTACATACTCTGTAGGGCCCCGTTTATAATCCATTTAGTTTTTTAGTAACCCCAATAGCTGATTCTCTGGCTACCTTACCCTTCCAAAGAACTAATTGACCCATTGTATATTTAATACATTTCTTATGTTTTTTATCGAATTGCTTTTTCATGGCAGCCATATTTTTATCAATTCGATGTTTGGCAGTCTGTCGGTTAATCTGTAATTCTTTATGGTGAATTTCAGATGTGGATGGTTTGTTAGATGGATAAGCTGGATAACTAGAATTTTTATGATCAAATATGAGATTAAACGGTGAAAATCCAGTAGTTGCATTGGGTGTGTTATTAATACCCCAAACTATATCACATAATTTATTATCCCAAGTGCATTCACTTTCAGCCATGGTATTAAGACCGTTCAATACTGTACGGTTAACCCGCTCTACCTGACCATTAGAACGAGGGCTGGCTATAGCATTTAATATATGTTTAAATTGTGTTTCTTGGGTAAATTGTTTGAAGTATCTGTAGCAGCCACTAACAGCAGAAACGGTGACGAAATAGTTCCTAAAAGAACTGTTTCAGTACAGCACGCATTGACGCACAAGAGACAGGAAAGTTCTTAAAAGAACTATATGCTGTACAGATGACGTTCGACAGAGACAGGATGGTAGCTCTGAAAAGAGCTGTTAGAGCTCTTCATCTGCAACCACGCTCTAACATCTTCAGTCTTCGACGTCTCCACTTCAATACTCACCGCACGACTTCAGATCCAGCTTGAACTCATAGCCACATCAGTCTCCGCTTCAGTCTACATCTTCGGCACGCGTCGTCAGCCGGCGAGCTCCCGCGACGCGTGCGTTCATCTTGCGAGCCCCGAGCGAAAGAGCGAGCCAGCGAGCGCCGCACATACTTATACCGGCGACTGGCGCATGCGCACTGGAGTTCACCGAACTTCGAACGTATCGCGCATGCGCGCATTGCTCCCGCGCTGACCTTGACCGATAAATCGACACGTGCCGGAAAAGAGACAGAAATTGAGATAGCATTATCAATTATCTAAAATCCTATTGGTTGTTAATTATTTATCTGTTATTTTATTGGTTTTTCTTATTTTCCTTTTTTGTATAAATTGTGCTGTTTTTTGTTTAAAAATATATTCTACTACAACCTTCTGAAGAGTTTCATTATAATCAAGAACGAACACAAGTAGTCTCAACATATCTATTTGTGAATTCTTTGCCTCTGTCTGTAATAATTCTAACTGGATAACCAAACTGCATAATGATATCTTTTAACAATCTAATTGTTTCTATTGAGCTACAATTTTTAGCTGGTACTGCGAATACGAATTTAGTAAAGGCGTCAATTACTACAAGAATTTAACAATTCCTCTTACGAGTTTGGCAAAGGGACCTAAATGGTCGGCATGTAATTTATGCATAGGTATTGCTGGTTTATCGATCGGATGTAACTCACCTTCTAGTCTACTATAGCTATCCTTGTTAAATGCACATTGTAGGCATGGCCGTATATATTTTCTTATGAACCTAGTCATGCCTTCAAAACAAAATTGAGCCATAATAGAGCTCTCACATTTTTCGAATCCGGGATGTCCTATTTGGTCATAGAGTTTTTGCAGTAGACCGTATTTAGCTAATTTAGGGATCACAAAGCGTTCACCTGCTACAGTTTTCTTATATAAGATATCATCCTTTAAAACATAATTTGCTGAAAGATTTGTATCGGGGTTATCACGTAACCTGATCCTAATATTCTAAATATTATCGTCTTGAAGTTGCAAGGTAGGCAAAAAAAAAAAAAAGAAAAAAAAATTGCACATGCACTTTTATTTCTAACCAGTATTGCCAACTGCACTGTAATAACACCGTACTTAGCAAAGATCTACCACCTACCGTTCGTTTACAAATACGGTAGCAAAAAACACCGTAATAGGTATTAAATCACTTGGATAAAAAAACTAAAATATAATATCTTTACGTAGTTGGGTACCTACCTACATACATGTTTAAGAAGTATTACAATAGGGTATTCTCATTAATCAAGCGGAAAACTGGATTCCCCACCAATAACCTAGGGAGAACATGATAGGAGATTAGAAATATTATACGAACATAGTTGGTAGAATTAGTGTGTATTTCAATTAAAATGATTATTCGGAACTTTATAATTTACCTTGTTAATTTGATTTTTATTTCACTTGATACGTACAGTTTTTAGTTTTAAGAATGGACAGTGATAATCTCGGGCGTCCGTCACCGGAGGGTGGCAGAAGGGGGCAGCTGCCTCTCTTTATAAATAAAAAGCAGCACAATTTACAGTAAAGACTGATATATGTGCCATAAGTATATGTACCAACCTAGCCTCTATAGAACCATTCTGCCCTTCCCTGTAGACAAGCTGCCCTAAATGTTAAATCGTTGACTGGACACCGTTGGTGATAATGACAGCGCTTCTGAACGAGAAAAATTGTCAAATACCAGCCAAAAGAAAGCGTTAAAAGCAGATGTACCGGGACGAATGGATGCTTAATAAAGAATACTGTGACTTCGTAATTTTAATATAATTAGAACTTCTCTAAGGCATTATTATCATGTTGATAATAGTTTCAGTGCTGAAAGTAGTGTAATGAAACGCCACAAAGAAGGAAATAATACTCGATTACACCAACTACCCTCTACAAGCAGCACAGAAATGATACGCAGTGGCGGATCACAACAGGATTTGTCAAAGATAGGAAATATTAATATGGATACGCAAGTCACTTTACGTAAACGTAAGAAGCCAGACGATTGCGAATTCCATAGTGATATGAAAGAAGTGCGCAACGAGTTGTCACGCATAGGCTTACTCCTTGAAAAATATATATCCTTAAATGAACAAACGATGAAGAACATTCAGGATAATATTTCCGATATTCAAATACAAATCAACGATATTAAAACGACTAACGAGCAAAACGTTGACGTTATTCAGAAAAATGTTGACAAGTTAGTAACTGAGATCAATGACATTATATCAACTACTTCAAACATGTTAACTGAGCAAAAAGACATCCAAAAAGATGTATCGAAACTGGAAACATCATTATCAGGTGGTGAGACCAAGCTCAAATCTCTAGAATTAGAACTAAACAACTTTAAACGGAATTTGTCTCAAAATGTGCCACCAAACACTGCAAGTCAAGTTAATTTAAATGATACAATCATTCAAGAAATCGAGGATCGTAATTATCGCGCGAGAAATGTAATGCTTGTGGGTTTGCCAGAGTCCACTCTTGGCAATTTAGAAGACAGAATAGCAAAAGATTACGCTGAGGTCATTCATACCATAACAACGTTGAGTGATGACATCCCAAAACCAACAAGAATATATCGCGTTGGCAAAAACCATCCGGGAAGAAACCGAACCATTAAGGTCTGCTTTAAATTAAACAGCCAGGCTTAGCAGTTACTACGAAATAGAAGCAAGTTACTGAATAATATTAAAATGTTCTCTGACCAAACCCCGAGCCAACAAAAGTACCTCAAATGTCTACAAGAAGAGTTGAAACGACGACAAGACTGTGGTGAACAAAACTTAACAATAAAATACATCAACGGGACCCCCACCATAATAAAATCAGGTTCAAAATACTAATTAAACCCTTACCAGAGGATGAGAGCATATGTACTTTGAAAAATTAGATAGCTACCTAAATTTTTCAAAGAACAAATCACGTTTTACTTTTTTCTACCTGAATGCTCGGAGTATATGTAAAAAAGAGAAAATTCGACGAACTCAAGTGTATTCTTCGTGCCATACCAAATAAATTACATGTCATTTTACTAACAGAAACATGGATCCGGACAGAAGAACAAGCGTTTAAATACCAATTAGACAATTATACACATTATTATAACTATAGAACAGATTCTGGCGGTGGTGGTGTTTCGGCGTACGTTCATAATGACATATCACATAGCTTATCTCACTCAAAATACATTGACGGCAACAATTATCTTTGGATAAAATTAGAAAAATATGCTATTGAAGTGGGAGTCATATACAATCCAGGCCATAGTGATTTCAAGGAGTTCCTGAAGTACTACGAGTCACAATTGAAAGGGCGACACCGTGCCATTGTTTTTGGAGATTTTAATGTAGATCTTTTAGCGAAAGACAAAAAAACCAAGCAGTACAAACAACTATTGAAAGAAACCGGCTATAAATTAATTAATAAAGTAACATGTTAGCACAAATTTAAAAAACGATTACTTTCACATGATAATAGCAGAATCCGCATTGTCAGACCATAAACAAATTTATTTAGAGATTAAGAAAATAAAACCACCTAGAAAAATACGTCCCCAGTATGAAGCCATCAATTATAACAAGTTGTATCATCTGGTAGCAGAACAAGTTAACGACAACTACACAATTTTTGAGAAAACAGTAAAAGGTTGCATAAAGGAAAGTAAGGAAACAAAAACAAAAATTCTTGATAAACCACAAGAAGATTGGATAAACAAAGACGTCATTAGTGCTATAAATGAAAGGAATATATTATGGGCAGATTCAAATAATAACATTAATAATGAAGTCATAAAGGAAGATTTTTGGAAGAATAGAACTGAAGTTGCAAATTTAATACAAAATACCAAAGACTCCTATCACTATAAAGAATTTGTTAAATGCAACAAAAACCCAAAAAAATGTGGAACTTAATTAACTCTCTTGCCAAGAATAAAATCCGCGTAAGTTGTGCTCCTCCAAAGCTGATTGTTGAAGCTAAAGAGATTCACGATCCACTTGAGATTTGTCATACTTTTAATATTTATTTTTCTAAAATAGTATCTCAATTAGCTTCACAAATACCAATCAATTTTCACAATAATATTACACAAGATCTAACAATATATCACACTATTAAAAACTCACATTCACTTTCAACATTCGAACCATGCACTGAAGAAGAAATTATAAACATAATTAGTCATCTTGAGTCTAATAATAGCACTGGCCTTGATGGTATAAGTACTAAATCAATAAAATGTGTCAAAAACCTTATATCACTAGAACTAACAAACTGTTTTAATAAACTACTTATGAATGGTATTTTCCCCGATTCATTAAAAATTGCTAAAGTGACTCCAATTCATAAGTCTGGTGCAAAAACAGATCCCGGTAACTACCGACCGATATCAGTTCTACCCGTGCTATCGAAAATCTTCGAAAAACTACTACACACTTGTTTACTAACCTAATTAGACTCATTCGATTTCATATCCGAACGGCAATACGGCTTTAGACCTAAAAGTAATACAAGCACTGCTACAATTGACCTTGTAACTAAAATTAAGCAAAATATAGATGAAAGGAATATTGCTTTTGGTGTCTACATAGACCTTAAAAGGGCATTTGACACGGTCAGTCACCAACTACTATTAAAAAAACTAGAATCAATCGGAATCACTGGGAAAGCGTTGCAAATGTTCAAATCCTATCTCACAGATAGATACATTACAAGTAGTCAGAATAGATTGCTTTCAGAGTAATTCAAGTAAAATATCATGCGGAGTGCCCCAAGGATCGATATTAGGCACCTTGCTCTTTCTTGATTACATAAACAATATCCAAGAACTAGGTCTTAAAGGTCAAATTTGTCTTTACGCGGATGACACTTGCTTATTTTACTTTGGATCATCAATACATAAGCTTGTCACAGATGCTCAAAATGATTTTAACACTTTAAACAATTGGCTAAAACATAACTTATTAACTATAAATATCTCTAAAACTTGCTATGCAATTTTTAAACCTTAAAATTAACCAAAACCACCACACACAACCCTTACCATAGATAACATTCCACTACAAGAAAAAACTCACGAAAACTACCTCGGACTATACATGGACACCCATCTATCATGGAACACTCACACAAACAACATAAAAACCAAACTTGTGTCCCTGTGTGGCGCAATACGTAATATTGTACATTGTATACCGCACAAATTACGATACACCATCTACAATGCTCTGGTTAAACCTCATCTCACTTATCTTATTGAAGTCTGGGGAAGTTCAGTAAAAACTAGAACTAGCTGAGCTCCAAATCTTACAAAATAAAATTATTAAATTACTCTTTAATTACCACTTTCTTACATCCACACATAAAATCTACAACGAAACAAAAATAATGAATATAAAAAAATTATACAAATACAACACTTGCATTTTTATTCGTAAAACTTTGAACAAGAATATCCATACTAACCTAACGTTCACTAAACAGAAACAAATCGCATACCGTCCCAAAACTCGCCGCGCTAGTTTTATCGTTTTATATAAACACCGAACAAACTATGGCAAAACGACAATCACTTATGAAGGAGCACAAATGTATAACAATCTACCCTCACGGATTAAAAACACAACCTCATTTAATGTTTTCAAAAAATAACTTGCTCAATTCATCATAGATAATGATTAGGTACCTACCTATTAAATAAAGTTAAAATATGTGCTGTGTGACTGTAATTATGTGTTGTGATATTTTGAAATTATTGTCAGTGCGAAGACGAAATATGTATAATATGTAAATTATGTTCTCATGTAAGTGACTTTGTCTTATATGAGAATAAATGTCTTTAAACCTAACCTAAATAAACACGGTAATTTACCGTATTTCAAATTAAAGATACAACATATTATTATCTTCGGAAAATCTACCGAAATAGAAGATTTCTTTTCTACGGAATTCTACCATCAAATCGATTTCGGACTATTTCGGAATTGGTAACACTGTTTCTGACTTTGTGACTCGTAAGAGAGTAGTATGTTCTGTGTTTGTGAGTTTGTGATTACGTTAAAGCATCCAAATTAATTTTGTGCATTTGTACCTATTTTTTGAGTGAATCAATTGCAAACAATATTTCTACGTTTTTTTGGTTGTTGTGAATGTTATTAACGATGTCTTCTATGGATTTTGACGTATAACTAAAAGTTCAGTGATTGTGTCTTTTCTAGGACAACAAGTGAAGTGACGCGCTATTGTGTACATAGGCCCGATACAAGCTATAAATAATTTGCTGAGAACTACAGCAATTCGGCAAAACAAACTTCTTTTCTTATTTGTGATGTACCCGCATTCCATCAGCGAGGACGAAGCACAGAAGACGAATCTGATTCCGAGTGTAAAACTTCTTCATTCAAAAAGAAAAGGGATATTCATACACCCCTCTGCTATGTACAGAAGTAGTGCATCTTGCAGAAATATATGTTTGAATTTTATAACGAGAAGTCTAAGCGGGTAAGTCAGTATATAGACATATACTGAGTAGAAACCATGAAGCTCTTGGAAAGTGGACGTTTGGAAGCGCTGAGTAGTGCCCTGTCCATTTTGAATGGTGACAGCGCCGTTCAAGGTCGCGTCGAAAGCTACAGCTGCAAACTTGCAGGCACAGAGAAATCTTTTTACAAAAGATTTACCGCCGCTGGAGAAACTACACATGATCTCCAGGCACTGTCGCCACCTGAAGGAGTCTCTTACAGGTAGTATTGGTATTTATTTGTGAAAATTTCTGTTAATTTTTACCAGCATTTTACTGTATTGTTTGCATTGTTACAGCCGAAGCCTGTCTGGGGACGAGGATGGTGTTCTCTGTGACACAATATCAAGGAAGACTTTGTTCTACTTGATTGCCACCCTGAATGCTGCTTTTCCCGATTATGATTTTTCAATGGCAAAGGTGAATGGACATCTCATTGGACTGTATTAGTGCTAATGACCTGATAATGCATCGTTATCAGGCTTAAAATAACTACTGATTATTTAGTTTTTTAATATTTGTAAACAAAAAATAGCTGATAAATAATACTTCTAGACTCACTAAAGTCAATTTTTTTTTGCTATGGACTAAATTGACACATGCTAATGTCAATTTCCAAAATAATGATACCAGCTCTCTAGTATTAGTGTTGTATGATACCAGTTTTATGAATTGTTTTTTTTTTGCTATGGACTAAATTGACACATGCTAATGTCAATTTCCAAAATAATGATACCAGCTCTCTAGTATTAGTGTTGTATGATACCAGTTTTATGAATTGTTTTTTTTTTGCTATGGACTAAATTGACACATGCTAATGTCAATTTCCAAAATAATGATACCAGCTCTCTAGTATTAGTGTTGTATGATACCAGTTTTATGAATCATTACTTTTTTACCACATAATTTTATTATATTTGTCACTAGATAAATCTTTTAAAAATTATGGTTACTATGGAGTATCACAGATTTAATTTAAATTACTTATTGCACTAAGTAAAAACGACAATTATTTATTTGTTGTTGAAGAATACACAATAACAAGTTGCTAACAGGAACTACGCAAGAAAAAGGTCGATGTACTGTAGCTATTAATTCCATAAAAACAAACCCCCCATTCATTGTAGCACCACAGTTCCAGGGCACTCCGCTTGCCATTGGTAAGAGTATCGGTATCCTGGGCGTTGACATATCGAACGAAGTGCAATTTGGGAGTCACATTGAGTGTAAGACCAAGTTGGCATCCAAAAAGTTGGGGGTGCTTAACAAAGCGAGGCAGTATTTCACATCGGGGCAGCTACTACAGCTTTATAAGGCCCAAGTGCGGCCCCATCTGGAATACTGCTCTCATTTGTGGGCCGGAGCCCCCAAGTACCAGCTTGGTCCACTTGACTATCTACAAAAACGCGCCGTTCGTATTGTTAACGATCCGGGACTTACAGACAGGCTCGAATATCTGAGCCTGCGCAGAGATATTGGCAGTCTGTGCGTGTTATACCGTCTCTACAATTGTGAGTGCTCTGTCGAACTGTTCGACATGGTGCCACCGTCTCTTTTTCTACACCGTACTACCCGCCGAAGAGAGCAGTTTCACCCTCACCGACTGGACACCTGGCAGTGCTCAACGGTGCTGTTTTTTCGTTCATTTCTGCCCAGAACATGTAAATTGTGGAACAAACTTCCCTCTGAGGTGTTCCCTCGGTGCTACAATATGGGGTTCTTCAAAAATGGCGTCAAAAGAGTCCTTCAGGGCTGGCAGCGCGTTGGCAACTCCCCTGGTGTTGCAAATGTCCATAGGCGGTGACCACTTACCATCAGGTGGCCCGTCTGCTTGTCTGTCAACTTAATGACATAAAAAAAAAAAGAAGTAAATATTGGCCGTATACACCGGATAAACATTTTTTTTTTTCATTGAAATGTGTTTTGAAATTTCGATTGATTCTTGTAAAATGTTTTACTCTGTCATCATGACGTGGTCAAATATTGGTGCTTAATATTAAATATAATTATTTCAGAGCAGTGAGTTCAGCGCTGAGCCTTCCCTCACGTGGGTGCAGGGCGCAGTGGACGCTGCGTTATCAGCAGTAGGGGGAGCCCGCTGGAGACAACTGCGGCCGGCTCTGTGGGCAGCCATCGAAGAGGAGGTGCAGCTCCCTGAATGCCGAATATACAGCTACAACCCTGACTTGGCAAGCGATCCATTCGGTGAACCTGGATGTCTCTGGACATTCAACTACTTCTTTTACAACCGGAAACTGAAAAGAATTGTTTTCTTCACATGCAGAGCAATGAGGTTAGTATAATAAGTAATAGCATAGAAATACTTTTTTGAAAATTTGTTATTGTAGAACCTTTTCCAATAACAATTATTGCTATTATTATTTTTCGATGCATAAAATATTTTTACCTCTCCAGAGTAAAAAGTTTATAATGGAAGTATAGAGAGCTTCTACTGTTGATAGGAGAGTACTTTTTTAGCACAATAGTTTCGTTTTTCTTGTTGTAGGCGTTGCGAATCATTACTTAGCTTTTCGTAAACGTTTTTTTTTCGATGGGGACAATGTGTTTACGTCTTTTTGTGATCTACTTGGCTGAGGATTCATTTTGATGGCAAACCAAAACAAATGAATACACTTAAAGTTAAAGAAAACTAGCCTATCTACGCTCTTTTATTATAAGTTTTGTTTTTAATATAATTGAAACAAAACATTTACTTTTAATAAAATATTGCAATGGTTACTAATTAATAAACAATTATTATGAATAATAATGTATTTTTTCAGTAAAATCGATCAATAATTCTTAAAACTGGCACACCATTTTTATAAATACATAGACATAAAATCGCGATTGTTCTTCGATTGTTGGGTCCACCACTATTAGGTTAAATGTGGTATAATTATTTTACGAAGTGGCAGTAGCTAATGTCAAATTGGGTATCGAATTAAAAGTCCGAGTATAGTGTAGTGTTTTGATTCTTTAAATTATTCTTTAAGATTCTTAGAACTGTAGATATATCAATTTAGGAACTTGCCATGTTTCTTTTAAATATTTCATTTGGTTTCAGCCCTGTATGTGCAGATTCTGGTGTGGATTTTGCAATGGATGAAGATGAGGAGTACAATTAAAAACTTCATCGTAATGTATTTTCTTTATTAGACATTTCTGTTATAAATCTTAAATCAGTATTTTTCTTCAAATGTTGAATTTCTCAATGTACCTGTTTGTTGTTTATTCTTTAAATATCTGAGCATTTGACATTTCTATTGAAAATACCATTTTATGTGTACTTGTAAAATATTTTGTATCTCCAACTTGTATTTGAAATTTTCGTTGCATGACAATAAGAAAAGATCCCAATTTTATAAATTTTTTTTTTTCTAATTTTGAATAAATTAAATGATTTGAATCACATTATATTTGCACTTCGTTTTCGCTTTGTATTCCATTAACCAGTACGATTGGAGAAGCTATCCGAAAGTAACTCAATGTGTAGTACCAGTCAGCAACAGTTCTGTTTCGGCTTTTATTTGGAAAGAATACTAGAATCAATCGCTCTGTAAGTTGACGAAAACCTGGTGTATGATATTTGTGGATGATCTAATTGCTGTTTTGCTGTTGTAAACTAACTTGAAATAGATATAAATATTTATTTCATCAAAGCAAACCTTCATTTTCTATATTTCATCTCATCATCCCACATTAAACCTTTGGAAAAAAATCTAATGGTTAACTCTGTGTTTAGTGAGAATGCAGAATTCTGCTTTAATTCAAAATGGCTAGTACGATAAAACAGCAATTTTTGTTAATTCATAGTATCAGGTTCTAATATACAACGTGTAACGGGTTTAAATGTACAACCCGAAACTAGTTTGTTCAGAATCGATAACCGAAACGATTACAGGCATTTTTAATATAGGTAATATTTTGTCCCAAAATTAATTACAATTAAGAAAATTATGGTCACCCATTTGGTGCACAGTAAAGAGAAACGAAAATGAGACTAACATCTATCCAAAATAAAATGCTAGTCTCAACAAGTTTATTAGAACTCGTTACGACGTGCTTTTTGTTATAAATAATAGTTTAAGAAATAAAATACTGGAAATTTATCTTATTACTAGCGAGTGTTAAATAAGGGTACGCAGATAACGTTACATCACATTGCAACAGTGTGCGTGTGTGAGTAGGATAGTGTTTTATGTGTGGCCGTAGGTAGAGGTAGGGTAAGTATGCATAGGGTGTGCATACTGTTCTTACAAATTGAGGACAACTTATTTCTTAAATAAAAAAACATTAAATACATAAACATGTAATTTCAGTTCATGTATTATGATTAATAACTCGATTTTCTACTCGGGGTGTTACAGGGTGCGCATTATTCCCATTACATGTTGTTGTATATGCATTCTTGGGACATGTTCTATCATTTATTATTTTCGCCCACTCCTGAGCGAAAACTTCATAAATCGTGTGGAAGGTTATGCCATAAGCGCCACGCTTGGCATGCGGATTGGCGTCATGAGGAAGATTTCTCCTCCACTAGTGGTCGCAACATGCCCATTACTATTATTGTTCTAGTTATTTTCTCCTTTTTGTAAGTTCATTTTAGCAACGTGCTTATACGAATGGCGTGATAGATAAGTTTTTAGTAGATATTCGGATTGTTTGCTTAGAGAAATGTAAAGTACCTTTTGCAGAAAACTACATGTTGGCTTAATACCTACTAATGTGTTAGAAACACTCGTTGTGGTTATTTTTTCGCCCCCTTTTATATTGTGCGTGTTGTGAAAAGTGTGAAAAACGTAATCTAGGTTGTAGAACGTGTTTATTGTCAATTTTCACCAACTTTATACGAAACTATGACCTACGTTTTTTGTGTTAGCAACGTAGATCTAACTAGATCTTTTAAAAGATTCAAGGGAAAGATTCAATTAATTAAGTTTGTCTGATATCTGATTTTCGTAGTGTTTATAAGAGTCTTATCGTAAATACATATAAACGGTTCTTAGTTGATTACTCGTTTTATCAATCGAATCTTTAATTTGTAGGCAAATAATAAAATTCTTTTTGATTCTAAACACCGTTCACAAATAAATAAACCTTCGGGTGGGTCATCATAGATTGTCTTCAGTCGTACAATAATAATTACTTACAGTAATTAAAATTCCTCGCTATAATTGATGTTTTTGTTCCGTATAACAATGACACTCCTGTTCAGTCACGCAATCTTTTTCTCGTAACAGGTATTACTGTATTAAGTAATAATGGTATCTATCTCATTTTGTATCGATCTCTTAATATGCACAAATAATATTTTAATTCTTATAATATATTCTTATGTAAAGTTAAGTAATATGTTGGTATCACTTAACATCGAAAATACCTTTTACAATATTGGTTTTTCTAGAGGTAGAGGCATTCATATTATTATTTTCATATAATAGGTATATTAGGTACTTACTTACCTAGTTTGCCCGTGGTACACCTACTTAACCCACTTGGGTGAACCAGTGGTAAAATTTTCTGCACATGGTACACCTCTTGTGAGTTTGGTGCACCAGGGGTAACTTACTTTCGGTGGCCCAACTGCAAGACAGTTCAGCGGAATATATTGTCTATTATTCCACCTAACAATTTTCAATTGTGAAGAAAAGACTAGTTGACACAAATAAAAATGCGTCCAAGTTGAATTCCTTTCAGGTTTCAAATTCAAAATTGTTTTTTGCGTTGTATGATCACCGTTCTAACATAGTCTGGGTTAGGTTATGTTGGAACGGTCTGTTTCGATTCTTAAAATATTTCATCGTATTACGTTGTGCATTACACTCGACTCTTAAGAAAACATTTGATGATTCCCTTAAGTTCCAAAAATTGGGACTCTACTCGTTAGACCAATATTTGAGGCTAAGAAGAACCTGACAAAACATAATGCAATGCCCTGTAATTTCCGGCACAGAGGCATAACACCTTAGGCCTCAGGAGTGGTAAAGCATCTGCATTTTGACCTTGGTCTTTATGTTACTGTCTATAGGTTGCAGTCATCACTTAACATCAATGTGAAGTGCATGCTTGTTTGCCACATCCATTACATTAAAAAAAAAAATAATAATAAATTAACAATGTGAGAGTACATTCTACGTTTACACTGATAAAGGTGGACCACGGGAAAAATATATTTCTCTTGGAACACCTAGGTGAACTTAGGTGGACAACGGAAAGAAGTAATAACCAATATACACCCTATTCATAATAGGTGTACCACGGGCAATGACCCCTTTGCTTTACGTTTAATACCTAAATTAGTGACGCGTGTAATACGACTACTACCTACAATCGATGGGAAGGTGTCATCTCATGACGCTTATGTCAATAAATTATAACTTGAGTCTCTAAGAACACATTTGGGCTTGTACTTTGACAGAGGGGAAAGCCTGCATATGGCTGCTCCCCTCCGGTGTTGCTCTATGGTAGTAATAAACGATTTATACTGTGTGTGTGTCACACAAATTTCCCCGTGCAAAAAATGACAGACTATTTTGCATTGGTATTATACGCTATGGCTACTCCCCTCAGGTTGGCCGGTGGCCCGTGTCAAAATAAAAAAAAAAATGCTTTATTCATTTTAAACGGTTTTACAAGTAATATCGCAAGGGCCCCCATACTGGTTTAAGAAACCTGTGTTACAGGGTACCCCGCTCATCCACCAGGGCAATTAAAGCTATACATATATGGTATTTATCTAAAAAGATTACAGCATTTTGATTAGCATAATAGCAAAATAACTTAAATAAGGTTTTGTGTGTGTGTTGCTCTATGCTTTCCATAGAGCAACACCGGAGTGGAGTAGCCATATGCAGGCTTTCCCCTCTGTCAAAGTACAAGCCCAAATGGGCCTATACCTGTCGCCTAGATGTTTAAATGTGTACAGGTATGACTTATAATGCGGAAATAAATTTAAATTTGATTTTATTTTAATAGTAAAATCAAGCTCGACCTTCTGAAAATTCTTTAGATAGATATTTCTATTAAAATTCAACATGTTCGCATCTACTTGTTGTAACTGCCCTCTCATATTGAGCTATTGATATATTTCAAACTGCATAGGTAGGTAAGCATATTTTAGTGTCTCATTAATCATTTGGTCTATAACATTTATTAAACAAAGCACACCGATCTCATACGAAAAATTGTGATAGGTATTTGCGAAATCTTATTACTCGTGTAATCTTTTTCAGATTTTTACCTCTTTAGCAATTACTCTAGCAAGGCATTATGATGATACACATTGGATCATGTTAGAATAATTTCAAACATAATCCAATTCATTCAGCGGCCGGCGAGTGCTAAAACATAATTTTGAATTTAAAACCAGAAAGGGAGGCAACCCGAAAGAACGTGTTTTCGCACTGCCTATTTCACAATACACGAGAGTAATAAGCCTATATATATCAAACAAAATGCCACCAACTTTATTTAGTATAACTCAAAAATACATTAAGAAAATGAAATAAAATAGAGCTAAAACAGGGAATGAACTTTAACCGTTTTTTTAATCTAATTGTTAGGGGGCCATCTGCAATATATTCCGCTGAACTATCTAGCAGGTGGACCACAGGAAGTGAAAATTACCCCCGATACACCTAACTCACAAGTGGTGAACCATGGGCAGACAATTTTACCCTCGAGTTCAACCAGGTGGACTAATGTAGGTGTACCACAGGCAATGACCGCTTTATTAATTCTGGAAACTGAGGAATAACTTTTTAGACTACTACTCCATCAAGTGGAATTTCGTGTAATCGGTGTATCTAATACTAGCGTAGTTGTTTTGTTTTTTTAATTAAATGTCATTCAACTTTTTAAATACCTTTCTATTTTTTATTATTATGAAATATGTACAAAAATCGTTTTCTGTTTTATATCAATGACTAGTAGCTAAAACGTTCTGTATTGGATGTCAATAGATACCTAGGTACAACAAAATAGTAAAGAAGTTATTGTTATTGAGAATTCATTTTAGTTTCTAAGTTTTCACTAAATCCGCCTATTTTATTGGGGCGTCATGTTAATGACTAGTATTAGTGATAATTGAATTATATTTTTTCCTTACTAAACATTGTTTTATTTGAACTTTACCGAAATCACTTTCATCGACTATGCAGTACAGGAGTGAAATTCCCATAGGAGTAAGATATTTAAGGGTTTCTATCTCGGCTAAAACTAGCCCAGACAGCCTGGTTAGGTCAAAAGGTTTGGTATTAGGTTTTTTGTAACTGGCTACACTTAGTAATAACCGTGATTCAGTCTGTGTTACACTTATGTTTAACCAACGACTACCGGCCACACCACAAAATATTCCGAAGGCCACATCTAGTTTAGCCGGATAGAACTGTAAGAACTTATAAAATAAATAAATAAAAATAAAATACGCTTACACTCACAGCCCCACAGTAGATATAAACCTGTGTCGTGGGTGCCGTTGTACACATACAACACATACACAAACACCCAGACCCGAAACAAATATCTGTAGGCCATACAAATATTTGTCCCGTTGCGGGGCTCGAACCCGCGACCCTTCGAATCAAACGATGGTTTCACACCGCTGGACTAACCGGGTCGTCAAAATTTCTTTTTTATTAATTATCTCATATAAATATATGCTATTACAAAGTTACATTTGCAGGTACCTAGATTTAATTAAGACTATTTACTATATTATCTACAAAAAGAAAGGAGATGCCATCATAAACATAACTTGTAAAAAAAAGTCTCGCAACAGGTCCATGTCGGTTAATGTATTTAGACAGTACTTTTGGGTCCTTCTGTCTATTATTCCGTTATTAGCTAACTTAACAACATCTTACAGTGATTAACGAATTATTTACGTAGACATGGTCCCATTTCTGGCCAAAGCTATAAAATGCAGCTTATATATAGATTTCGTTGCCCGTCTATCTGTCTTGGATACCTCGATATCTCTGTGAATTAGACAAAGGATAAAATTCTTGAGCTCGTACTTACCCCGCCACGTTGTCTTGATTCGTCTGATTGTATTATATAGTCTTTGCGAGTTACTTATGTTATGAAAGAAGCCGACTAAAAAACTTTTTTGTAGAAATTTAAGTGTTCTCCCTAGTTTCAGTAAGTAGGTAGGTATATTTTAATATAAATAACATCGACCACACAACACAGCTTCTTAATAAATAATAACACCTTTTTTTTTTTTCAGAAAATATAATAATGAACAATCAAAATATAATATCTTTATCTAATTTTACAACAGTGAAAAAGGGATTCTTAATAAGAACTTACAATAAGTAAATAAACAAAATTTATCTCGAAAATTATATACATTATGCGCAATTCATCAATATGTACAGGATCTACATACATCTCCCACAAAGCACAAGTCTACTACAATATCAACACATACAATTCAGAGAGTAAGCATGTCATTGTGAAATCTATAAAGCCAATTAAAATCATGAATGTCAGTTCATTTATAATTAATTAATTGGTCATTACAGGAAATGTTGGTGTTACTATATAACGCTCAGACGGTGTGATTCAACAGCATGTGCGTGCGTAGGAATTCTTTTATATAGGTAATTAAATTCATTTGTCAAAATATATTATGATAAGTCACAATTATCAGGGGTATTTGTGAAACACTGCTAATGGGCTGCCCTCCAGAAGTGTATCAGTGTTCAACAAATAACCATGTATAATTCCCACTAATTGATAAAGAATATAAATAATAAAGATAAAACGTAAGTAAAATAAATTTAATACATTTGAACACGAAGCCAAACAGAATATGTCTCTGTAGAGTTATTAATCATCACTTAAATTATCATACCAAAAGGTCACGTCTCAAAATTATTTAAAAGAAAGCATGTTAAAGAACCTACGTAGATAATCCATTACTTTTTATATTATGAATCTTACCCGACGGATTCCAAAATAAACAACTGTAACTGAAATTGATTAATAGGTAATATGTACAGAATTGTATATATGTACTTAATTATACATACTTCACATGTATTGTATAATATATGAGCGCTATACGAAATAAAGTTGTAAAGATCCACATACATAAAACTCTGTAAAAAAGAAATAAATAGCAACTGTATATCAATACTTTTAAATTATTTTCTTGAGTTACAAGTTATAACAAGAATAATGTTGGCTTTAGACATTTCATTTATTTTTCACCTGGGAGGGCAACATACTTCACGTTTTTTAAAATATTTATTCTGACACAGCCTATCTATATTTAATATTAATACGGTCGTTCTAGAGCCACGTCAAATAATGTTAATCTGTCTACTGGCATATTCACACTTGTAAAGAAATATATAAAACATTAGCATTATATTTTATTTCATTGGCTATTTTGGACAATCCCTAAACAGCTAAGTCTAGTTCATTACATTTCGATGAAAAAAAATTTGTTAAAATCTAGCACCCCTAACTATTTTTGTGTACACGCAATTCCAGTGACATTTCGACATTCTTGCGTGCATCATTAAATTTTATTGTTATAATTAACGTTTCTGACCTACACAAAAGAAAATATCACGATTTTTTCAACTATCTATTATATTATATACTATAACTATGTGTACTACTAACGAAAAGCAGTCGACGAATTTTTGGACCGTCTCCTTCTATCGGAATTATCTAAATGAAAAGGTGAATTGGTAGCCCCGCAGCATTAAAAAATTAAAAAAAAAAAACAGTATACATATAACAAGAGTCAGTGAAGACTGATTAATATCAATCTACTTCGTCGATTTTATTTAGGACAGAGTCCAGTACTCCCGGTTTTTTTTTACAAATTTGGCTAACTCAGCGCACCCGCATGATTTACCCTGGATTGCACCAAGATATTCGTTAAAGTTATTGTAACATTTCACATCCTTCCCTAACTCTAACAAAAGTTGGAGAAGAATGTGAAATACAATGTATTTTTTTATTACAATTTAAGGTTAATGTATGGTGCAACTCAGGCTTAAACTACTACTACTACAAATACGATGGCATATAAATAAGAGGTGACCACAATTAGCAAATTATGGTCACCTGCGACTCGATCGCCTAACTGAATCGCCTATGGGAACGATAATCAGTCTTTATCAATATAATCAATTGTTGTAACACTTAATTAGGCTGTATGATAGCGATAGACATAATACGCAAATAAATAGAGATCTACTTACTTTTTGTTTTTTATTCGCAATGGCAATGTTTAGTAGAAATTCTAGGTAGGAAATTCAGATTTGTAGCTATTCCGTTGCCAGCTTCCATATTCTCCACTACTATCGCTTAATATGTTTGTTACAAACTACCCAAAATATTTTTATATTAGTGTTTATTTTTATGTGAATCATCCGAACGTTGTGTTTACGAATTATAATATACGCCATCGTTATCTCTATCTCACGTTCGAGGCTTCAACAAATACGCGACTGAGCGTAGATTGATATAAATCAGTCACAGGTTGGTTAGCTAACGCTTTCTAACGTCCTTGACTCCGCGCTTCATAGCCTAGTAGGTAGGCGTAAGATCGTAAACAATTTACTAAAGCATATAGACACAAGGGTGTAGTGAGACACTGGCAGCCAGGAGGGAGACCAGACACAATACTGTTTCCCGGCAAGTTGGAATGAACGGATAATTAACAGCATTTTATAGGCGTTCAAGTATTACGTAACACAATTTTGGGGAAAAGGGGGGGAGGTCTTGTAAAACGTTACGGTGCGTTACAGGGACAGGAGGAGAGTTCGAACAGTTTTTTTTTATTTAAATAAAAAAATTGGCAATACAAAACTTTTAGAGGTAAAAAATGGTCATTTGTATTGAGACGGGAAGGGGTACATACCGTACATAACGATGTTATGTTAAAACACGTTACATAGGGGTAAGGGGAGTCAAAAATCTTCAAGAATTGCGTTACGGAATACATTGCTAATTGCATCTTATTCACTTCTGGATATGCGCGCTGATATGCTGTAATTGCCCAACGGTGTGGAACGAAATGATCGTTATTTTTCTCCTCCTTCCCCATTAATAAAAGCCTGACTGCGCCCAAATGCCTATGAATTGGGCGTATAGCATCATGTCTATACACGACACTACATCCGATTCGTGGCTCCAGACAGATTATACTACTCCTGCACAATGAACTCATTTGCTTTTTTGGTGAAATGACTGAGGGTATCTCACTTTGCGGCATATTCCATATTTTTAGTTTTATTGTACAGTATAACAAACATCTAGAAAGTGTTAGATGCTTGTTGTAGTATGGTTGTACTATGTACAGAAGTGGTACAACTACAACCATGCATCATATCTAGCACTTACCCAGCCCCTGTCCCATTGCAAACATAATAGCTTAAACAATGCAAATGCCCAAATATGATTGCCATGTAAGTCAACGGTCTTAACCAGCAAGCCTAGCGTTCGACGTTCGAAATACATATATAGCAAGATCGAGTCGTGATATCCGTGAGGTCCCAATGAGCAACCCAGTGCTCACCAGCGATAGTTTAGCGCGTAGAGTGGGATCGAGGTCAGACCTCAGCAAGAGGCTCTCGAATGCTGCTGCTTAGCGGCGTATCAGTCTAGTGAAGAGATTCACGGATCGCCCTAGGGTTTTACTTTGGATGAAAGTCTAACTTTCAATATTTATTTTGTTTCAAAGACATATTAAAACTCTAACTTTACTTTGGGAAGCACATCTTTACTAAGTAATAATAAGTAAAGTTAAAAGAGAGTTTAGCGTATGTGAAACAAAATAAGCATTTACAGTTCTAGTCTAATGGCCGTATACTATACTCAAACGTCACTTTATTTTAAGCAACTTTCAAATGTGCGCTATCTCTATCGTTTGAACGTGTTTTATAAAGACAGAAGACTTTTTAAGTCCCACTTAGATTTGAGTGACGTTTGAGTATTTGGCCGTAAGTGTGAGATTCACAGACCGCACTACGACTTTACTTTGAGCAAAGTATGCTTTAAACTATCAGTACAGTATTGGCCGAATACTCAAACGTTAATTTTAAGCAATGCTCAAATATAATCTATCTTTGTCGTGTGCAACGTTTTATAGGGACAAAATACTTTTAAGTCCCGCTTAGATTTAAGTGACCTTTCAGTATTTGGTCGTATGAGTTTAAAACCGGTCGAAGTGTACTTTGCTCTAAGTAAAGCCGTAGTGCGGTCTGTGAATCACCCTAAGTCAAGCTAAAGTCGTAGTGCGATCTGTGAATCTCGCCCTAGGTGTAGGCTGAGCAAGTCCGCAACACGACCAACGCGCGCTGTGGCCTAACGATTGGCGGCCGAGATGTATATCGATGCGGGGGTTAGCTCGAGCAGAAGTGGCACGGTTTGCACGTTCGTCAACCCAAGTCTGTCCTCGCTACAATCGAGCGTTCGTCTGCCGGGGTCTGCGGCGACGCAGCTTATTCCTAGCCTAGCGACCTAGCGTCTATCGGCCGGGATCTGTAACGACGCCGGAAAAAGGTTAGGTCCGAGCCGAAGCCTAGTATTTCGCCGCCTAACATTCGTCTACGCGGGCAGGGGGTCGGCGTATACGGCGCCGTCGGGTGGCGATTAACCCTCGAGCCTCGCGTGTCGCAGCCGGCGCTCGTCCGCGGGAGTGTCCGGCGGGTCGCGATGAACGTCTGCGGCGGGGTCGTCTAACGTTTGTCGGCCGGGGTCTGGGGGGGCGCGGGCGCGGGTGCGGGGTCGGGGTCGGGCGCGGGCGCGGGGTCGGCGGGCGGCGGGGAGCGCAGCTTGGCCCGCGGGCGCCAGGCGTCGAGCAGCGCCTCGACGCGCTCCTCGGTGGGCCCCCAGCGCGCGAAGCCGGCGGCGTTCTGCAGCCACACCACCACCGTGCCGCCCGTCCAGCGGAAGTACACGTCGTTTCTAGACGATGTAAACAGACAAAATAATGCTATTATGACGAACGGGATGGAAGATCTATTTCACAATATTTGCAATATTCAAAACTACACTTACTTTAGACGAACGTGTTGGAAGCCGTGCCGATATTCGTGTTCAAAAGCAGGGATAACTACCTGAAAATTATATTTTCTATTAAAAGAAGAAATAAAATGCATAATTAAGCTGCACGACCGCGTGAACTCCGATGACCTCAGGGAATTATTAATCCACATTCAGCTTTCTAGGACTTTGGGGAGTAAATTAAGAATTTTATTTATTTATTTGTTAGGTACACTTATGCCTATTACAACCACACATTCTTAAAATGTTGATGATAATCAGTGCGTGTGGGAGTAAGTGACCAAATCGGTGTTCTTTTAGATATTAATAAATAAAATTGCCGCTTTAAGTAGCTTTTCCGCTGGCCTGCAGTTTGCGATGCGCGTAGCGGTCGGGGCGGCAGGGAACGCACCTGTTTCCGCTTGAAGTGGCTGGCCTGCAGTTTGTGCAGCGCGTGCGTGTGGCGGTCGGGCCACTCGGGCAGCACGACGACGAAGGAGAGCGGCTCGGCGGAGTCCTGCAGCAGGCGCTCCATGTGGCGCAGCGCCGCCTCGAGCAGCTCCTCGCAGTAGGGCGGGTGCGCCACCAGCGACCCCGCCACTGGCCGCAGCTCCAGGAAAGGCCTGCAAGTATCCATCAGTGCTAAAGGATAACCTAATCGTCATTTGCTAGGCATAATAAAGCAAACTAAATTATGTCATCCACACTGAAGATTAGAGATACAGATTATAATAGGTTGAGGAAAAAGTCTTTTCGCTGTAGTATTTGTATCTGGCTGGTTTTGGTATCATTGAAAGTTAAAATTTTAAAGAACATAATTCCTAATTCAGATTTGGCAAATGTGTGATTTTCATTTGTTTTTCGTACTTTGACAGTATGATGAGTGAATCTAATGAAGAAATTCGATACATTTTAAAATTTTACTACAAAAAAGGTAAAAATGCAACGCAAGCCGCGAAAGAAATTTGCGATGTTTATGGACCGAGTGCAGTGTCTGTGAGAGTAGCACAAATTTGGTTTAAGCGTTTTCAATCCGGAAATTTTGATGTCAAAGATGCACCTCGCTCTGGTCGCCCTATTACGGATAAAATGGATGCCATTTTTGAAAAAGTGGAGCAAGATCGACATATCAGTAGTTACGACGTAGCTGAAGAACTGAGAATTGATCACAAAACAGTTTTGGCGCATTTGAAAAAAGCTGGGTACAAAAAAAAGCTCGATATTTGGGTACCTCACGAGCTCACTGAAAGAAACCTAATGAACCGTGTACTCATTTGTGATTCTTTATTACACGTAATGAAAACGAATCATTTTTGAAGAAGCTGATAACTGGTGATGAAAAGTGGATCACGTACGACAAGAACGTGCGAAAAAGGTCGTGGTCAAAGGCCGGTCAGGCTTCAGAGACTGTGGCGAAACCCGTGTTAACTCGCAATAAGGTGATGTTGTGTGTGTGGTGGGATTGGAAGGGCATTATTCATTATGAGCTATTACCACCAGGCAGGACTATCGATTCTGAACTCTACTGCGAACAACTGATGAGATTAAAGCAAGAAGTTGAGAGAAAGCGGCCGGAATTGATCAACAGAAGGGGTGTGGTGTTTCATCATGATAACGCTAGATCACACATCTATAGCCACTCAGCAAAAATTAAGAGAGTTTGGCTGCGAGGTGTTAATGCATCCGCCGTATAGTCCTGACATTGCACCTTCAGATTTCTACCTGTTTCGGTCTCTTCAGAATTCTTTATGCAATGTTAGGTTAACATCACGAGAGGACTGCCAAATCCACTTGTCGCGGTATTTTGATGAGAAGTCCCAAAATTTTTATAGCAATGGGATCATGTCCCTACCTACAAGATGGCAAAAGGTTATCAAAGAAAATGGTACATACATACTTTTGTTAAATTTAAATAAAAAATGTTTTGAATTATCTTAAAAAATGCGAAGAAACTTTTTCCCCAATCTATCATTAGATTTAAATTATAGAAAAAAAAGGATGTCGTTAATGTCTTAATGTCAAGTGCAGAGTATTTTTTTTTCTTCAATTCAATTCTTTTATTGTGACAACTACCACAGTTAGTGATCATTTTGCCAAAATCTGGTAATCAAAGAGGCACAGTTTACTCCGTGTGTTATTGCGAAAATTACCTATGACAACATGAAGTCCGTTGCACAGTTATTTTCTTATTGTTAAGTCTTTGTTACTTGTTACAAAAAGACAAAATTGTGCATAAACCAGTTTTGGACTGTTCTTCACGGAACTTACAAAATTTTAGTATTTTAAGTTCGCAACGAAGTCCGATTGCTCCTCAACCTTGCCTATTTGTAACAGCAACTTCTAAGCAAACATCAACGCACCCACGAGAACCAAAATAAGAGTCCGTATCGGCGAAAGCGGAACAGTACTGCCTGAAGTAGCAATCGAGCGGACTGGCGAAACATTCGAAGGTGACGCCGAAGCAGCGATGCAGACACTCTAGCACGGGCACCGGCACCGCCATTTGCGTATAATGAGCCTCTTTGCCCGCACCCACCCACGCCGCGTACCGTCGCAGTAGGCACCACACGCGCGATAGAAACTGCTCGAATTTCTTGTCATCGAAGCAGCTGTAGCGGTACAATTGTTCCTGTGGGTTATGATTTAAGGAATAAATATTAGGGGGTTTAAATATTTTGCAGATCGCAGAATTGTATAGTTCATATTGGATCATTTAAATTTTTTCCTTCAATTGTGATTTACTTTATTATGAGTATGTTAATAGTTGGAACAGCTCACTGGGGCGGGTTGAGGAGAGCGCACCATCAGACAGTCAAACTCCCAGTTCGAAACTGGTCCCTCCGCCCACATAACATCTACCTGCCATATTTGTACCCGTAATTGACAACATTTCATATTTTTAACCTACATGTTTTATTACATTATTCAAAAGTTAATCCAAAACTAGGGGACCCGTGTTTAACCATTTTTTGAAATTTTGTACTTTTCATTCATAATTTCTACATTGAAAGTTAGTGTATTCTAAAAAGACGTATGCGCCATATGACGTCACACATTGTGGAACGGCGATAGAAACATGGACTTGCGCCGTGACCCTTTAAAAAAAAATTGGAGATGTCATTGTCTTGACGTTGTCAGCTTGTCAAACTCGATGTAGGGCTGTGATCTTTTTATTTTAAAAATATCAGTACCTGTGTTCGATATATCGAAAAATTATCGATATATCAATACAATTTAAAAAAATTCTTTGATCCTGCGTGTCGTCGATTAATCTCTTCCTTGATCCAACTACAAATAAAAAATATCAATATTATATCAACAGCCTGAGGGCTAAGTCGTTGTTTAAAACTTTAAAACTTGTTTTTATTTTAATAAATAAGTTCGTAGCAACTTTTCATAGACTTCGTAGTAGGGATGGCGATTCTTTCTGAAATAAATCAATGTTCGAATCGAAGTGTCCAAAATCCATCCACGATTAAGTCGACATTGAAAAAATCGATCTTCGATTATGGATCTATTTTTGATTTGGGATAGGTATGTAATACTAAATTTCAAGGAAAACAGACGACCAAAAAAAAGCAACTCAACAGTGTTCAATGCTGGTATAATGCTTCCTATACTCACGTTTAAACGTTAAATCTTATGATCTGTATGTTTCCTATGTCCCTATGTGAATTAACCAAAAAGATCGATCTTCGATTTTCCATACTATACGTATCGATTCACTAGATCCAGTACTGTGGATCGATTTAAATAAATAAATTATTATAATTATTTAAATAAGAATCGATTTTTTGGTTCCTATGGATCGCTTTTCCGATTAATCGATCTCAGGTCTCGGATCACCATCCCTACTTCCTAGTTTTATACTTTGACATTGACTGGTGGTAGAGCTCCAGTGACGGAGCTCGCGGGCGTAGGCACCACCGCATTACCTAATATACTTGCCGCTAAACGGTAGTGTTCAGCACTATCGTGTTCCGGTCAGGTGGTAATGTACGGCCCTGTAATTTCCGGCACAGAGGCGTAACACCTTAGGCTTCAGGAGTGGTAACGCATCTGCATTTTGACCTTGGTCTTTGTGTGGGTGTCTATAGGCTGCAGTCATCACTTAACATCAACGTGAACTGCATGCTTGTTTACCACTTCCATTACATAAAAAAAAAAAATAAAAAAAAAATAACGTATCCGTATCAATTTGACACATCTTGCCACAGAGTATGTAACAAGAATGTTTTCATCTAAAGATAGGCAATGGTAACTACTTCATTCCACCATATAAGTGACGTCATCACATGTTTTTCCGTTTTATTTTTTTTTCACAGAAATTAAGAAATAAATAAATACAAAAAATATATATTTGAACTCAGAAAAGAAAATTAGAGAAACGGTATTTTTCTTTTAGGGTCATGTCAAATTTGAAATGTTGTCAATTTCTAACAGGAAACGGTTTAGGTTTCCGGCAGAAGTAGCAATATGCAATATATATATATATTATTAAAGCTAAAGCTAGTTTTTATGTAGATGTTTATAGGATATAGTAGATTTACCATCAACATCGCCTGTATACTTACTTGTTTACTACTATAAAAATATTTATTTCTATATTTTGAACTTAGGACGATATTCACAAACCGTACTACGACTTTAAAAAGTCGAACTTTCGATATCTACTTATTTCGTTTCAAGGACATGTCATAACTATTCTCAAATAAAAGGTACTCTGAGAAGCACATCTACATTAAGTAAAAAAAAAGACGAATTGAGAATCTTCTCCTTTTTTTGAACTCGGATAAAAAGAAAAGTAAAAGAAGAGTTTTAAAGGTCTGTGAAACAAATATGCATTAAAAGTTCGCTTCTAGTTTCCGGTCTGTGAATCTCGCTCTCGATCAAACTTTGTCGTCACAACGAAAAAGCTCCGAAAAGATACCTATATTAAAAAATCAAAACCGCCTTAAGTAACTTCAATCGTATAAAACTCGTGCGACAACTGACCAGTTTCTGCAAATATGTGCCGTTGATCATCTGCGTCTCGGCGAGGTAGCGCAGCAGCGCCTGGTCGCGGTCGAGGAAGTGCTCGACGAGCGGCGGGCGCGGCGCGGGCAGCGCGAACTGCACCGGGTAGCACCACACCTTGCGCAACGCCGCCTGCTGCAGCGGCGCGGCTAACTCCTACATACAACGTGACACTCGAACTACACACGGATGTTCATTTCTTATCTTACTAACGTCACATCTTGAACTCAAAACCTGTTAGGAACTATTTCAAAAAGGATACCTACTCATTTAACAGATAAAATCGTTATAATAGCATTATTCGAGACTGGCTGGCGTCGCTATCTGACGAGGGACACCACCGCCCACCAACGGAAGAATTTTCTTCTTCTGGAAGATAATTCTTCCACTAGCGCAATCATTCAACCAAATAATGGCGGTTAAACCATTCCAATGGGGGCCGCAGAAAATGGGACCCAAGATGGGCAGCAGCATTTTTTTTTGTTTTTATAATTTCAAAAAAATATTTTTTCATAGCGTTTTAACCTATTTAGAACATTTGATATCTTTTTTTGGTTTTTTTTTCCATCATATTATAATTATTATTTTTGTTTGCCATGTTTGTTACACAACAACAAAATGAGCTTAATAAGCATTCCAGTCCCAATTTTTTGGTATAGAAATAAAAATTAAATCCTTCAGCCTATATCCCTTATTTTTCTAAATTAACTAAAATGTAATAGTGTCTTATAAAGTATTACTTGCTAATATCATTATATATTACATATATTCAAATATACATATATATAAGTATATGTATTACGACGTGAATTCAAGGAAGGAAGGAAAGAATCAAATCAATCATCTAAGAAATGAAATTGAGAATTTCAATATAATTCAAATAAAGTATCTGTAAAAAATTGTCTATTCCCAGATATAAGCTCTTATTCCAGAATATTGTCAAGCATAGGTCATCTAGTAAACGAATGTTGAAGTATCGTTATGTAACACAATTCTTAAACATTTTTGCCCCTCCCACACCTACATGGATCGTGCCGTAATGTTGTTATGTACCCCTTCCCCCCTCTCAAAATGTTACGTAATGCTCATCTCAGGCGGAACGCGACACTTTTTTGTGTGTGCAGCCAAAGAACATGAATTTATAAGACATTATCACTTCTTAAATAGAAGAGGTTTACCCAACAGGGACATACTGTATAATATACATAGCAGTCATAATAACAAATAACATATTTTTTTATAATAACCTACAGAATCAAAATAAATAACTGTTTTCAATATTGAAAATGCACGGACATAGCGGTTATGGTGGTACCGGCAGGGGGGGTTATATTATTAAGAATTTTCGATTTAATTTGACAATCAAACTTCTTATACGTTTTCCAGTAATCTATAGGGCAAAGAACTATTTTCCACATTTTTTTCAAAATTTTAAGTTCAGTAGTTTCGAAGATAGGGGGGGGGAATGGTCAATTTTCGTTGTTTTTCTTAAATAACTTCAAATTTGTTTATGCAAAAATTATAAAAAAAATATATCTGAGATGCTGACAACAACTTCTTTTATTTGATATGTCACACGAAACAGTTATGGATTTTTTTTTTAATTTTCTGATTTACCACCCGAAAGTGGCCCCCCTGTTTAAAATTAATTATTTTACTTGACGTTTTTTTTTTATGTAATTGAAGTGGCAAACAAGCATGCAGTTCACATTGATGTCAAGTGACGACTGCAGCCTATAGACACCCACACAAAGACCAAGGTCAAAATGCAAATGCGTTACCACTCCTGAGGCCTAAGGTGTTATGCCTCTGTGCCGGAAATTACAGGGCCGTACGTGTTCGTCTTTGGGTCACCAATTTACATTTATTCATCAAATTTCAACTCAATCGGTCGAGTAGTTTTGGAGCAAATTGGCTGTGACAGACGGACAGACAGACAGACAGATGCACGAGTGATCCTATAAGGGTTCCTTTTAAGGTACGGAACCCTAAAAACTGTTATTAAAATTAAGCTATGTATTATTATGGTATTTATTCTATGGGCCTATTGTTTATCTTAAGCATTGTTGCCTGAATTCTATAAATAAATAAATAAAAAATAATAATTTCATACTCTACCTGTATTCCATTTTCTTTCAATAATGCACTATGCTTTTCCCTTATTTTCCGAGCATATTCTGCTGACAAATGATATATTTTCAAACATATTCCTTCAACTGAAGCCTTAGCTGTTTCTGTCAAATGAGGTTGACATTGACGCTGAAAGTAAATGAAACAATAATTAGGTACAAGGAAACAAGCAAGAATTTTAAAAACAAATTTCTCTCTCATTACCCTCAGATGAGCTAATCTGTCTTGAAAATCATCATACGTGGCACCCACAGTGCGTCGGAGCCACTGGAAAGTGTCTTCAGCATTCCACTTAACAACTTTCCTGCTCTCGGGTGAAGCATTTCTAGACTCTATCATTTTTTTTGCTGCTTCTGCATATCGTGACAGTTGTTTCCTAGCATCTCCAGTAAAATTTGGCTGAGTTAATTTAATAGGAATATCATTCATGATCTCTTCATACATTGATCTTGATATTTCTGGAAAACAATGGCTTGGTAACAAAGGATCAGATCCACCTTGATCATTTACTTTCCGCTCCATCAACCAACGGTTGAATGAATCTTTGGGAGCATCTATACTCTCTCTTGTATGACAAAGTTCTTGGTAGCATTGTCGTAATTTGTTTGCCAGATTGAATCTAAATCCTTCTATCTCAGGATGTGGATGAGGACATATAGTCGGCGGTCGCTCATATATGACAACATTAGTAGGCACCTCAATATCCCACGGGCCAGCCAATACAAATTTTTTGGGCGGAGGACCATTATCCTCTGATGGACGCCGTTTGCTCGCACTTGGTGTCAAATTCCCAGAATTTGGAGGGGCTGTGTGGCATATCCCTAAAGGATCTGTGATGGGATCAAAATCTCTTTTCACTGCTGGCAATTCCCACATAGATTCACCAGATATTTTATTCCAGAAGTATGGTCTATTCTCTCGCTTAGACCAATACTTCTGCCACCCTTGTTGTACGAGATCAGGGTGCAGGGCTCCAGCGAGATGTGGGGCAATGGGCGCCGGCGCCCCAGGTGTCTGAGGCGTCTCCCCACTGCCGCTCGGAGACGAGTGGGTCTCAGGTGAGGAATCACTATTGTTCGTAACACTCTCCCACGTAGAAGTCCCCGCGACAACCTTATCACGAACATCATTCATAGCGAAGCACTTCTTGCGATCTACAGTGTCAATAATTTTAAAGTCGCAGCTGTACACTACAGACTAACTTGGGATCGATAAAATTTTATACAAATTTGGTTATTATTCGTTAGCTAATAAGTTTCCTATAAGCACTTTGTTTTTATTCATCATCATATTATTGTTACCGCCAAGACATGTAGACGAAACGAATTTATTGGCTTTGTTACAAAACATGATAAAACTTGTAAAATAAATATCTAACACACCATAGGAATAAAAAGTATGTATTCGTTCATAACTTTGGATTATAATAAAGATAACTAATGTTTTTAGAAATAAATAACTTAGCGTACTTCTGCCCAAGCACCGCCATCCAGGGACAGATAAAAAAATTTAATATCAACCACAGAGTGTCCACTTCATTGCCACAGACAAAACCACAGACCAATAACCAATAACTAATTAGAATAAAATAAAAATTGATCTCGGAATTCTTATTATATTATCCGTTATAATTTGACATTTCATCCATACATTAACTCTCACAATCAACCGTTCCTAAATAAACGTACGGAATAGTACGGATGTTGGTAAGTTATTGGAACCCGGCCCTAGTAATGCCATCTAACCAGAAAGAAGAAGGTTTTAACAGACTGTTATAATGGGGATGTTCGTATCAACTGAGATCTTCGAAATCCTTAACTACCACAGAGGCAGATCATCTTAAGCCTTAGGGGTGGCATCTCATCTGCACATTTACCACTGGTTTTTGTGTAGGTGTCTTTAGGCTACAGTCGTCACTAAACATCCGTGCTGCGTGTTTGTCACCTTCGTTACATAAAAAATATATATATGTGTCAAAATTGTGGGATTTTTATCATAAAGCAATCGATAGCGTGCACGGGTGTAGGAAAGATTTTACGTGCTCCTCCGAGACTTCATAAGAAGGTCCTACTCCCCATTAGTTCACTGACATCGCATCAACTTCCATATGGAACCATCTCATCATCGCGATCGTCATCCTCCATAAATATATTCATTCACTATGTTAGAGATTTATGAAATGAGCAGTTGCATGTAATTATAATATCCGCTCGCTTGCCCGTGGTTGCCCGCTGCCATGACCTTGACATGCCTAGATTGTCCCGCAAGATTTTTGTTGATACGAACGCCCGGCGCCGATGGCTCGGGTTTCACATAAACAATGATTGTGCCTAAAGTTGAAACAGTAATACTGTCAAGTGGTGTTTTTTTATGTTTAGTATGAGTGCAGGTATAAACTTAAGTGTTTTGCCTGTTAATATTCAACAACAGTGTCGAGTTATGAGACGCTAAACACAGAGATAGCGCGTTCTTGAACAGTACCTATGTTTAAACGATCATATCTTAAAAAAACTGGTTGCCTGTAAAGTCGGTTTTACGGGCGAAGATTTTACGTGACAACGTGTTTTTCTCGGTAGAAAGGCATTCGCCGGTCCGGCAGGCCTCTCTCTCGTTCGGTGACTCATCGTTACGTTACCGGGCGTTACACTTTTGCATGAGGGACTCCGAGCCGCAACCTAATTTAAGACGTTGTCACGTCAAAAGTAAAGCGATGACATAGGGTTTTTTATTTTTAAATACAATGTCTATAGTATACAGATAAGTATAAAAATAAAACCAACCACCTGTTCCTACAAATCTTTAAAAAAAACGCAAAAACTGGAGGCACGAGCCGTAACAATTGCGCGCATTTGAAACACATTTTCTGAACTAAATTGACGTATTTTACTTTTGTTTTTTGATATTTCAGCAGGTAACTACGTGATTCATCGTATTATTTACATTTAGGATGCTAAAACATCCAAAAATGTAAAAAATGAGCATCAAATTGTTACGTCATCCGCCAAAATATACAGCATGAGACATAAAATTTGGCATTTTTAAACCCAAAACATTTTTGGGTTTAAAAATGCCAAATTTTATGTCTCATGCTGAAATCCTTATTACTATGTATTCGTGCATTACTTACCTTGAAAATAACAACATTTTAACAATAAACACGCATTGAACACTACGTCACTCCGCACTCACGCTTTGACTAGTTTGACATTACATATCTTTGTTGTAATCCATTATATTTTATAAAAATACACCTGAATCGAAAAGAAACAGACATATTTCACTCAAGAACGACACTTGGAAATCGACTATAATCGACAGGGCAATCTAGGGTCGTCAATTCATGTCGACTATAGTCAACAGGGCAATCGTTGGCGTTAATCAATGGCGTTATAGTCTATAGCTGTCTCTTTGCCAAACGAGAAGAAAAATTGTAACTTTATGGTCACCCTACTTAGAAAGAGATGGCCTGCCCCCGGAGAGAGGGATAGCTATATTTAGGTTTGCTTCAAATAGGTATGGATTGTGTGGTCTCCATTTTTACCCTCAAGCTTCTTGGTCGTCGTACTCAGTTATTCAACTAAAGTTGGTTATTGGTCTGTGAACTTAAGGACGGTTGCAACAGGACACTCAATTCAATATTCAATGGTGTCGGTATCCACTTAATAAGTCTGCTTTCGATTTTTTGCCGAGACTGCTGTATTTATTCATTGAGACTGTTTGACAGTACTTGATATTTCTAATTTTATGCTGATTGGATTACAACTTTTTGTTAATAAATTCTGCTAAACACTGCCAATCTGACAAATCTGACAGATTTTCATCTGTCACTTGGATTAGCGGTGGGACGGGTCGCAATTTTATCGACCCGGGCGACCCGAATTAATATAGACGCTAGCCCGGGTTGCAACTCGGGTTGATTCGGGTTGAAATATAAATAAAAAGTACCTAGTATGAGAAATTACTTGCTTTGCAATGCCTTCATTGTTTGAGCTAAGTTCACCGTAGTTCACATGTCAACAATGAACCTTCGTAACCATACCTATACAGAAAAGCTGAACGATACTCTGGTTTTGTAGAAATCTATAGGCTGCAATCATCACATGACATCCGTGTACAAACTACATGCATGTTCGCTTAGTTTGCCACCATCACTCCATTAGAAAAAAATCAAAACATGACATTGTAAGAGCGCGCTAAATTCGTATTGTGTTAATGTACTTACTTCAAATATTATAACGCGTTACCTCTTACTGGCTCTTACTCTATGACGTAGTGTGAGTGAAAGATAAAATATAGGTAGGTATACCAACTTCAACACCGCGTCCTTTTATCTTATTGAATGTCCAATGTCCATTAGGAAGATGACGATGATTAGATAGTTCCATAAGAAATAATTAATATGATAAGATGAGTCCAGTGAAGTGATGGGGATTTTACTAGAAACTTTTTATGGAGTTTTGAAAACAACACGACAAGTCACATTTTACTACAATAAATCACTTTCCTACACTCTTATCCGTGGTCGAACGCTTTACGAAATAAAACTAATAAAAGCCCGCCAAAACACCCAAGCAAAGTAAGACTAGAACGCTCACGCGCATGCGCGCTCCGTTTAAGGATGGCGATAATTAATCGGCAGATGAATCTTTCGGACCAAAAAATCGATTATTTAAATCGATCCACAGCACAGAATCAGAGAAAATAAGACAGGAAGCCAGATAATGACAGATACCTTATTTTTGGCTCATTTCTTATCCTTGGTTGAGTTCTTAGTATTACATAATACAAATCGAATATAAATTGATTAAGTGGAAAAATATAAATGTAAATTATAATAAAATAATAATCGATTCAAAGATCGATTTTTTTCAGAAAGAATTGCCATCCCTAGCTGCGCTCCACGTCATTAGCACGCATGCGCACTGGACTCTATTAGCACGCATGCGCACTGCGACTCTATTATAGCGCATGCGCTTTCAAGGTTCCCGCCAAAAAACTCTAATTTAATTCACTTAGATTAGATGGCACGCAATAATGACCACTAGAGCATTGATATACCTGAGGATGTTTGCCTCGATGTTAACATATGGGTTTTAAAGCTTTATTTTTAGGGTTTCGTAGTGAGATAATAAATTCAGAATTTAGGTAATACATGTTATTAAATATTTATTACTAAAATAGCAATATGTACAGTGTATGCTTAATTCTGAATGAATTAATCATTTCAAAATTGAAATACCTATTACTCTTCCACTTCGACATGTCATGTTAGCCATAATGTATGTGATGATGTGTAACAAATTTTTAATTTATACCTTTTTGGTTAAGTGTTCCAAAAAAAAATTCTTAATCTCAAGAAACATTTTTCTCATATACCTATCCATCCAACATAACGTCGAGTAGCGGACAGACGAGCAGAGCGCATGCGCAACCCGTCAAATCGTATACATTATATACATTCATTTGCTGCCCGACTTCTGTCTCATTCAATCACCTACTGAAATAATTTGCCTTTCTCATTTACACACTATATAACGCAACCCGTCACGCCGTCAACCCGTAAACCTTCTCTCTCGTTCTATTACCTAATGAAACAATTAACCTTTCTCATTCGCACAACCCGTACGTACGATACGGGTAGGCATCTCGGTTATCGCACGCCGCGCGGCGAGTACGCGGCTACGCGGGCTACGCAGCCCGAAAGCAAGGTACCTAATTGTTCTGCGGCGGCGACGACGAAAGCGTGACCCGCGCGTGAGACTGATAGCCTGATGGCGCCACGGGTCAACCCGTTACAGCGCAAAGAGAACCCGAATTTTCGGGTTGGCTGACATGCTCGGTTCGTGCGGGCAATTTAGCTCGAGTCGCCCATCGCTAACTTGGATCATTTCTCTTTTTTTTTTTCATAATACTCATTTTTCAACGTTTTCATCAGTTTTCTGTGTTTTCATCTTAATAAAAATACAAAAAAATAAAGCATTAATGACTGAAATAGAAATTAACTATAAATTGCCAACATTGGGTGGAGTAGATACAAAACTACCACATCTTAAATATGATAAATCTTTTGAGATAGATATTATAAATGATACTATTGAGTACAGTGATTTTTTTGATAAATTTATGACAAGAAATAAACCGTGTCTTATAAAAAATGTAAGTAAAGGTTGGAAGTGTTCCAACAAATGGATAAACAATAATATGATAAATTATGATTATTTTAAAAGTACTTATGGAGATATGGAGGCACCCGTGGTTGACTGTAACAATAAAAGCAATGACTGCCATTGCAAATCTGCCATGACCGTTTCTAACTATATGGTCTACTTAGCTACCGAAAATAAACACCAAATATTATATCTGAAAGACTGGCACCTGAGACGGAACAAACCTGATGATAATTTCTATCAAGTGCCATTGTTATTTGCTTCCGATTGGCTGAATGAATATGCAATTGATACGCAAGATGACGATTTTATGTTTGTTTACATTGGTCCAAAAAATTCTTTGTGAGTTATTATGAAATTTTATATTTATAGCTACTTATTTCTATGCAACTAAATTAAGCATTTGAAAGGCTTTCGAAAATAATGTTTTTTACAGGACTCCGTTGCATGCTGATGTTTATTCGTCATTTAGTTGGTCTGTTAATATCATAGGGGCAAAGAAATGGCTATTATTCCCGCCTGGAGAAGAAAACAAACTAAAGGACTCATTGGGTAATTTGCCTTCCCTGTTTGCATCTGAATTACATGTAAATGTCAAACACATTGAAATTGTTCAAGAAAAAGGTGATGCTATTTTTGTTCCTTCTTGTTGGTACCATCAAGTTCACAACTTAGTTGATACTATATCTATTAATCACAATTTTGTCAATGCTTGTAATATTGAAGTGGTATGGCAAGCTTTGCAGTCAAACCTTATATCTGTAGAAAAAATTATTGAGGAATTCAAAAGTACAGAAGGGTTCACAGAACAATGCCAAAAAATACTGAAATGTGATTTTGGAATGGATTTTGTATCGTTTATCAATTTTATATTGCATATTGCTAACAAAAGGCTATTACAATATCATGGCAGAAATCATGTTCTTTTTGAAAAATATTCTTTAGGATTTGAGCATGTTTTATTTGATTTAAATGTCATATTAAAAATAATGAAATCAATTCAATGTCATCCTTTATTTACAAATAAATCAATTACAATAAATGTTGAACATTTTAATGATATAGAAAATCAAATTAATGAAGTGGTTAAAACTAACCTTTATAAGTGTGATTTATTCAATGCATAAATACAATTATTATTTATAAGTCTATTTATTTCATCATTGTTATATTCTAATTCCTTGAGTATTTCAATTGTATGTTCACCTGGCTGTGGACGTAATTTAGCACCACTCTCTACAGCTGGGGTACGTTGCAATCTAGGTGCTGGCTTGGGTACAATCAAATTTTCAGGATCAGTGTAAAATGTGTTCCGTGACACATTACATTCATGTTTAGCCACAGACTCTAGATCTAAAACAGGTGTGACACAAGCATCATAGTTCTCAAATATTTTGCTCCATTCTTCTTGGGTTTTTGTTAAGAAAGTATCTGTAAATATCTTTGTGGTATATTCCAGGTTAGCAGTATGTGGATGATCAGCTTCAGACAGTTGCAATCCTTTCAGCAACTCCAAATAAAATTGAGGCTCTAATGCACCAACAGACATAAATTTGCCATCTTTTGTGGCATATGTTTTATAAAATGGGAGACCTCCATCTATTGCATTGGTGCCAGGTTCACCAATCCATATGGGTAAATTCCTGGATTTGAATAACCATGAGGCGATATAAGCAGCTCCTTCAGTCATACTTGCATCAATTACCTGTCCTTTTTTTGATATAGTTCTCTCATATAGAGCTAAAACAATTCCCAGAGCGCATAAAACACTTCCACCAGCAAAATCTGCAAGTAGGTTTATGGGAGGAGATGGAGGTTGCTTGTTTTTACCAAGCATAGCTAGTACTCCAGACATGGCTACATAATTAATATCATGACCAGCTTTTTTGTTGTAAAAACCATCTTGGCCGTATCCTGTTAATCTTGCATATATCAGGTGAGGATTATTTTTCAGAAGCAAATCTGGGCCTAAACCCAATTTTTCCATTACACCAGGTCTGTATGTGTCCAATAACACATCTGATACTGAACATAATTTTTTTATTACTTCTATTCCATCTTTAGACTTCAGATTCACAGAAATCGTTCGCTTTCCGCTTGACAGTACATCGAACGGCGACGAATCAATCTGAAAGAAAGAATTTGGTTTGAAAAGGTTCAACATACCTAGTATTTAGATTACAGATTGCAAATACATAATTGTTTAATCACACAGTGGAATAGCAGCTTCAGGGACAGTGCCCTCACTGTCCCTGAATCTGGGGGCGGTTTTGGGCTCTAGAGTTTTGAGAAAAAACTTCTATCCACATCCTAGCTAATTAAGACAGGATCTATAAAACTCGCCGCTAAATCAGTAGGGTTCGGTTGCACCAAAATACTTATTAAGCAAGTACATTAACTTTATCAAATATTTTGGTTACTGGTAGTAGAGCTGACCAGATAGAGCCGATCGAGACGGAGCTCGCGGGCGTTAGCTAATTTTCTTGCCGCTAAATGGTAGTGTTCACCACTATCGTGTTCCGGTCAAGTGGTAATGTACGGCCCTGTAATTTCTGGCACAGAGGCATAACACCTTAGGCCTCAGGAGTGGTAACGCATCTGCATTTTGACCTTACTCTTCGTGTGGGTGTCTATATGCTGCAGTCATCACATAACATGAATGTGAACTGCGTGCTTGTTTGTCACTTCCATTACATTAAAAAAAAAACAAAAAGTCGGACCAAAGCAACACGGCCATTGCCCGCGGCGCTCCGGTCGGCCGGTGGCCCGTGTACCTACCTAAGTGTTGTAAAATAAGTAGGTACCTACCTACTGTCCGACCGAATGTCGATTTTAAGTCAAAGCCGTTTTAAGTCTCAGATTTGTAGGAGAAAAACAGAACGTACTGATAGTCATAGTAAAACGAACAGACTTTAAGTAGGACGTGTGCGTTGAACTGTCGCTATCGGTAAGTATATTCTATTTTCCTCCTACAAAAATCGGTCACCTATTGTCTGATGTATTAGGTTGGGGAAAAAGTTTCTTCGCATTTTTTAAGATAATTCAAAACATTTTGTAAAACGTAACTTCACGCCTGTAATCCCCGAAGGGGTAGGCAGAGGTAAATGCATGCATTCAATCATACATGCAAACACCCACGATTCGCCGGTTACGTTTTAGGCCCATGTAACAGGTGGCGAACCTGTTGCCATCTCCGGGCACATTACCAAACTCCGGGGTACTGGGAAACTTCCAGAAAATCGAAAAATCCCAACATTTTGTAATATAGTTTATTTAAATTTAACTAAAGTATGTATGTACCATTTTGTTCGATAACCTTTTGCCATCTTGTAGGTAGGGACATGATCCCATTGCTATAAAAAATTTGGGACTTCTCATCAAAATACCGCGACAAGTGGATTTGGCAGTCCTCTCGTGATGTTAACCTTACATTGCATAAAGAATTCTGAAGAGACCGAAACAGGTGGAAATCTGAAGGCGCAAGGTTAGGACTATACAGCCAAACTCTCTTAATTTTTGCTGAGTGGCTATAGATGTGTGAGGTCTAGCGTTATCATGATGAAACACCACACCCCTTCTGTTGATCAATTCCGGCCGCTTTCTCTCAACTTCTTGCTTTAATCTCATCAGTTGTTCGCAGTAGAGTTCAGAATCGATAGTCCTGCCTGGTGGTAATAGCTCATAATGAATAATGCCCTTCCAATCCCACCACACACACAACATCACCTTATTGCGAGTTAACCCGGGTTTCGTTACAGTCTGTGAAGCCTGACCGGCCTTTGACCACGACCTTTTTCGCACGTTCTTGTCGTACGTGATCCACTTTTCATCACCAGTTATCAGCTTCTTCAAAAATGATTCGGTTTCATTACGTCGTAATAAAGAATCACAAATGAGTACACGGTTCATTAGGTTTCTTTCAGTGAGCTCGTGAGGTACCCAAATATCGAGCTTTTTTTTGTACCCAGCTTTTTTCAAATGCGCCAAAACTGTTTTGTGATCAATTCTCAGTTCTTCAGCTACGTCGTAACTACTGATATGTCGATCTTGCTCCACTTTTTCAAAAATGGCATCCATTTTATCCGTTATAGAGCGACCAGAGCGAGGTGCACCTTTGACATCAAAATTTCCGGATTGAAATTGCTTAAACCTTTGTACTACTCTCACAGACACTGCACTAGGTCCATAAACATCGCAAATTTTTTTCGCGGCTTGCGTTGCATTTTTACCTTTTTTGTAGTAAAACTTTAAAATGTATCGAATTTCTTCATTAGATTCACTCATCTTGACAGTACGAAAAACATCTTGACAGTACGAAAAACAAATGAAAATCACACATTTGCCTAATTTGAATTTGGAATTATGTTCTTTAAAATTTTAACTTTCAATGATACCAAAACCAGCCAGATACAAATACTACAGCCAAAGAGATTTTATTACAAGTTCATACATACTATAATGCGAAAAGACTTTTTCCCCAACCTATTATATCGCAACCGCACTGCCCTCGGCCCTAGCCGAAAATTAGTAAACCCTAAGAAATCCAGTGCAATAATTAGCTAAATTTTAATCTATTATGTAAGTACTTACTTGAAAATTTTCTATACCTATTTGTATACTTACCTAAAAATAAATAAAATTGGTGTGTCTGTTTATAACATAAAATTAACTGCTTTTTACTAAATACATACCAAAATATACATTATAAATATACATTTTTTACTATTGTTGTCGGTCTGTCTGTCAGTCTGTTTGTTTGTTCCAGTTGATCTCTGGAACGGCTCGACTGATTTTGTCGGGTCTCTTAAAACTAGCAGATAGCCGATGTACTATGGAGTAACTAACGCTACATTTATTTTTTCGAATTAAATTTCTTCCCGGTCAAAGTCGCGGTCACAGCTAGTATTTTTTTAATAGTATCGTTACAGAAATGAAAACAGTAAATATCCTCGAAATTATTTCAATTAAATTCATTAAGTATTAATTTACTTCACTAACCAACCTATACGGGGTGTCAAAAGAACGCTTCCGAAAAATAAAACTTTAATAAATTAATTTTTTTTTTTGTGTACTGTTACGTGTAAATGGATAAAGTAATAAATTTATAGTGACAAACCCGGAAGAAGGGCTTTAGAAAACTACCTCCTTGTAACGTATTAATTTGGAGCTCGCGGGCGTAGGCACCACCGCATTACCTAATTACATTTTAATCTCCGGTTTGACCTAGATGTTAAAGGCTACTGTAGTTAACACCAATGTCAACTTAAAACCGATAGGGTTTATTCTGGGTATTAGACAAAAAATCTACGCTTGTTTGCCATTTCATAAAAAAAGTAATATTTAAATGAGGAACTAGGAACTGATGTTAAAATTCGAAGTATTCAACCCGAGGGAAATCGAGGGCAACTTAATCGTAGGGTCGACTAGGGCATGTGGAATAATAATTTTGTCTTTCCTTTATCGTCACCCTGAATTAATGATTGGACGTAGAAAGTTTTGTTGGGTATTTTTTTAGAGACAAAGAGCTCTGAAAAAACTTTCGAAAGCAGACTAATGGACAACTTTTCCGATATTTATTTTGCGCTTATTTATACATGCACCCTAGGTACCATCGTAGAAATATGCGGTAGATCACGTCGATGCCTTATTGGTGTGAAAATAAAGTCTTATTTGCAATAGTTGAATTAACGGAAACTTCTTCGATGGTAAGTAGGTACCTACTTGCATAGAAATGTTTACTAAATAAAAAGCCTGTAAAATTATATTAACTTTGACTGGGGAAGTCCCGTCCCTCTGATGGGACATTGGACGATCTCGTTTGCATAGTAAGATTTTACCTATGTACTTATAGATGTATAGAAAATTGAGATAAAGGCTGATAAAGCTTAAATTAAACATGGATGAAGCGATTTTAGTGTCTTGCAGAAGAATTGTCGAAAAGAATTGCCTAATTTTGCTCTTTCTTTCTCTCTTACGCATGGCCACGGAGACGCAATATCTGAGAGCAACGCGACGGTTCGGTAGTCAGTACTCCGAAACCCGAAAAGATTGAACTCGGGATTTCCACTGAATTCCCGGGTTCGATCTTTGATTAACAACAATTGAAAAGAAAGTTATGACGTAATTTAAAAAATGTCCCGTTAGGAAGGTAAAAATGATCACCTAATGTATAGAGGTAGCTAGGTAGGTAATTACTATTATTTTTACTGCAGAAGAATTAACATCTATGTGAGGTAGTTACTATTTAGTTCTTTATAGTAGGTAAGTACTCATATTTTTTTGGGCGATGCTCAAGGCTCGTAAATGAACTTAAGATTAGGTACCATCGAATAAGATTCCAATGAAGTATAGTTAATAAATCTATGTTTCTAATCAGCCAAAATCATTGCAAATTATTGTTTATCTGCATATTCTGCATACTCATAAGGTACTGATGTAACATTATTCTGTGGACGTAACCGACCGGACATTTATTTTATACTATCTACTGAGTAGGTACTGTAGGTTAAATAATAAGTAATATATTTAGGTACTTAGTTAATACATAATAGGTATATCTTGCTGGTAGCCGTGCCATAAATTACGGGGTCATAGTTTACAATCTAACCGGAACCAAGCGGTAAAGCCGAAATATCAATAATTCCACTTTACAGAGCCTCGTTAAGATAACTTGAATATACATTGTTACATGCCTACATGCCTACATCATTTTTATCGAATATTAGGTATCTCATTGTTTTTAACTAAAAATTGCCAGTTAAGTTAAAAACATGGGACACATTTCTATTCAGTTCCACTCTACCATTACCATTTAGGTATTAGAATTAAAACAGTATCTGACCTTTTGTACAACGGTAACAGAAGCCCCAAAGTCAGCCAGAATGGATCCACAAAAAGGGCCTGGTGCCAAACCCATCATCTCAATAACGTTTATACCTCGAAGAGCCATTCCTTATATAGTAAGTACGCGGGATTATCTAATAAAAATATGTTTAAAAAAAATATATTTCGTCTTTTACTAATTAAGTAAATGCAAATTACTTTTTTTTGTCTTACAAAACACTTCACTATTGGTGAAAAAACATAGATTGTGTAGCAGTCGGACTTTACACTGTACACTGCCACTGCCAGTAACAACTCAAAGTACACCTCTACTATAGCACAAAAGAGCAGACATTAATTACGTCTACTATGTACCTAGATTAAATTTACCTACTAAGTAATTAAAGTTCACATTGGAGTTTTTGATAATTCTTGTGAAGTCCAAAGAGCAGTCCGACTACTGTTTTAAAAGATGGGTACTAATAAAGATAAATATTAATGTTGTTAGTATAGTAGATATCTGTATTTATATTGTACATATTGTAAATTGTACATATTGTACAATATAAATTGATATAAACTATTAAAAAAAAGAAAAATGTATTTTTTAACTATTTTCTACAAAAAACATAAATCATTAATTTCCAAACATTCCAACATGAATGAACCAAAGAGTATGTATTAGTAGTGGGCGTTGAATGAACGAACAGTTTTTTGTTTTAGACTGTTTCTTGGTCGTCGACTAATAAACTAGTTTACTGTTCAATCATAAACTACTAAACGGCGCGACGCGCGCGACATGTGTATGTTTGCCGTTTACTGAACTAGTCGATCAACGTAAACGTCGTTAACTACTCAACTATGAAACGTTGTCGTTTCGTGAACTTTCGTGTCGACGCTCGACGCGGCGCGCGAACCGTGCGAGACGGCAACAATGCACGATTTTAATATTGTATATAAACTTCAGACTCAGTAATATAATACCTAAACATTTCCATCAAATGTCGTTCACTTTAACCATACGCGCATAATATGTATGAAATAAACTTGTTGAAAAATATTTCATTATTTCATGCATCGTTGACGGTAAACGGTCAGCGTAATCAATATAATCGACTAAATTTCAAAACTAGTCCACTAGTCGAAAAATAGACTGCTTCATAAACTCATGTATCGTTGACGGTAAACGGTCAAACAACATAATCAACTACATTTCAAAACTAGTTTACGAAATAAACTAGTCGAAAAAAAACTGTTTTTTCGACTAGTTTATAGTTCACGGTAAACGGTCTCGTTGCATTGACGTGAAAACCGTCGACGACCCACGTCTAGTATGTATTATAGTACTCTGTGGTATGTATATGTATACAAATACTACGTGAATGAACTACCAATAGGGATCCGCAAAAAGTATCAATAGGTACTTGGGTAGGAGTTTTGGCGGGAACCTTGAAAGAGGCGTAGGTGCTCCTATTTTATTTCATTTTCTTGGTGCATTTTTATGTTATATTGAAAAGAGTTGGTGGCATTTTGTTTGATATAGGTTTATTACAGTGCCCGTGTATAGTGAAATAGAATAACAGTGCGAAAACACGACCTTTCAGGTTGCCTCCAAAACTTCATTGTAAATGTTCTGGTAAAGTAGCCATCGCTGTACTCGAATAACTTGACTGTAACTCACTTGACTGACATACTTAGTAAATAATTGACTGACTGTATTTTATACTGACTTTGACGCTGCTTAACTAAAATATGAAATATCGTTTTACTTGACACTGGCAATATGCGTAATAGCGATGCCATATTAAAAAAAAAAAAGAAAAAAAAAAGGTACTTGGGTAGTATCGACACTTTCGTTACGATACCTAGTATTTTTGTACTCGATACTTTACTAGGTATCGATACTTTCTGATATAATTTTATCTATACTTCTTACCAGGGGCGGCCTTACCTATAGCAGAGAATATGTAATAATACTATGTATAGAATGGACACTTCGACGTCCCGCCCATTTGCCGCGCTTCATCCAATCTCTTCCCCTCTTATGGGCGACGGTTGGTACTCTACAGCGAGGTTGCGAGCGGCCTAGTTTTGATTAATTTGTATTCGAATATTTTATTTATTAACATTAAGATGGTGCTTTATTGTGCCGTGTATGGCTGTATGTCAACAAGTCGTGACAAAAAAAGATAATTTTTCAGTTTCCTGAAGGAAAAAATACCTAAGGTAAAATAATTATGTTCACAATTACAAAACTTTTTTATTTAACTAAAAACTTTTTTAATATTATAATTTCTTACCTTTACGCCATGTGATTGCATTGCATTGATAATAAAAGTATTTCAGTGTTTTGAATTGAAGTGACTTGTCGACGAAATGAGTAGGTAGTGAGTGTTATTTTCCAAAGTAGTGTTTGTGTTTTTATGTTTTAAAGTGCATTGGTAAACTGGGTGAAACTGGTAAATAGAAATTTGCCTTACTGTTGAGCTGCAGTTGGCCGATATAGGCCAAGAACAATAAAATTTGAAATTTTCATATTTTTCTCGTGGCCTGACGGAGTGCATAGTGTAAACCGGGACAAAGAATAGAATACTACGTAAATACATAGTAATATTTTATTTCTATATTGTCGATCTGAGGTCTAAAGTCATAACCTCATAACCCTACGTGCTACGCTGTGTGCGTGCACCTGTGACTACACGTCACTGATTGATGTCTGTGTAATAGGTAACCAAAATAAGCGTTTGTATGTAATTTTGGCGGAGTGTCCGCGGTGTGCCTATAGTGCAGGGTGTGCAATGAACACGGGCGTCGCCGTCTCAGGGGGAGCCGTGGCGCAGCCGCGGCGCCCCTGTTTCTTACCCTATCCCTGAATCTCCTAATCAACGGTTATGTATGGACAGTGCAGTACCTGCTTTCATTGGATCCTGGCCACTCTCACCGACTGGACACCTGGCGATGTTCAACGGTGCAGTTCTCACGTTCGTTTTTGCCTAGGACGTGTAAATTGTGGAATGAACTTCCCTCTGAGGTGTTCCCTCGATGCTATGATATGGGGTTCTTCAAAAATGACGTAAAGAGTCCTTTGGGGCGGGCAGCGCGTTGCCGACTCCCCTGGTACTGCAAATGTTCATAGGCGACGGTGACTACTTTCCATCAGGTGGCCCGTTTGCTTGTCTGTCAATCCTATGAAATAAACAAAAAACAATATTTCGACTGTGTGAAAATCTAAAAATCAATATGCCGCCTCCTGATGGTATCATTGATGTCTTCCTAAGTTTAAAAAAAATTGACAAATCTACTCAGCTTGCAAAATATGTTTTAAATGAGTACTTTTTATGGGAGTAAACTCCAATAAAAAAACTCGATACTGAGTAGTATCGATAATTTTGATTCGATACTTACACCGGTATCGATACTTGGCACCGAGTAGGTACGATACTTCTAAAAATTTGCGGAACCATAACCAGAGATTAGGTAATTTATATAGTTGTTTTACGGCCATGGATTCAAGTCCTTAACAGCCAATCTTCAGTAATTTTTATCTTCTTTTTAATATGATAATGAATATCCATATGGAAGATGACGATGGTTGGATGATTCCATGTGGAATATGATAAGACGGCTCCAGTAAAGTGATCGGGACTTTACTAGGAGATTTTACGAAGTTTTGGAGGCAACAGGAAAAATCACTATTAACTTCATAATATCACTTTCCTACACCCGTGAACGTTATCGAATGTTTTATGATAAAACATCCCACCATTTTTACACATAAAAACGCGACTATACACAAGTTTCGAAAATAATATCACGCAGCGACACAGCTCTTTTCCGCGTTCCCGCCAAAAATCCAGAGAATATGTAATACCTACTAGTGATGTGATCTTCCTTCCAAAGGAACGAATCCATCCTTACGTGTAACGGGAATAATGCACAATATCTAACACCTCGATTAGAAAATCGAGTTATAATCATAATACATGAATTGAAATTACATGTTTATGTATTTAATATCTTAATTTAAAAAATAAGTTGTCCTCAATTTGTATGAACAGTATGCACACCCTATGCATACTTAACCTACCTCTACCTACGGCCACACATAAAACACGAACCGAAAAAAGTAAGTGATGTATGATGTAGCGTAACTTGCGTACCCTTATTTAACACTCGCTAGTAATAAGATTAATATTTTTTTTATTTTTGCACTATTTTATTTTTTTAATTATTATTTATAATAAAAAGCACGTCTCAACGAGTTCTGATAACCTCGTTGAGACTAGCATTCTATTTTGGATAGACGTTAGTTGCGATTGTATTGACTGTTCGCCAAATGGGTGACCATAATCAAGAAGCTTGAAGGTAGAGGTGCGTGATAAATAACTTCACTGTGAAAAAATCACAGTGATCTGAAGTCGTAAGCGATCACTGTGACTTATCGCGAAATAACGTCGTTCCAAGGAACGACCATTGTTATTTGTTCCATCAACGTTCCAGTATGTAACGTTCTTCAGTCACTCACATCACAAGGAACGAAATGAACGTTACTTACGCCTACGAAATCGAATGCGCTGGCTTGAGTGATTGAGTGTGAAGGAGTTGCATGCAGTTAGTCGGAATACCTTTCATAGAGTCAACTATTCATAGAAAAGAAATGTATATTTTGGAAATTATTATGAAAATAAAATGATATTACCTACATATATACTTAATTAGTTGAATAAAGATTCTCGAATAATTATTATTACTGTACAAACATTTAGGTAATAATTTAGTTGCATTAAATACAATAATTCTCTAGAATTATTTATACAATCATGTTATACTAATATCAATACAAATAAATAAAATTGGAGTCTCTGTTTGTAATATAAAAATAACCGCTAAAAAAAATGCATACGTATGTATACACGGAACATATGTATACCAAAACAATTTTTGTCTGTCTGTCTGTCTGTTTGTTCCCGCTTATCTCGGGGAAGGCTGAACCGATTTTGACGGGACTTTCACTGGCAGATAGCTAGAGTAACCTAAGCTACTTTTAGCTTACCTTAGCTTACTTTACTAGCTGCGCCCACGACTTCGTCTGGGTAGATACTGAACAATCATAAATACTCATACTACATCATCAAAGTCATGTATGCTTGTTTTTTCACACAGAAAACACGCTTCCATCTTTAAATCATTAAATTTTCAATTTTATTTTACACTAGCTGTACCCGCGACTTCAACCGCGTGAGAATTTATGATTGTTCAGTATCTACCCGGTATCTATCTTAGATTAGTCTAAGGTAAAAATGGAGTCCAAACTCCAAACAAAAGTTTGAGTCAAATACCTACACCTCTATCCTCCTCTTGGGGGGCCGACCTCTCTTTTTAGTGTGATCTGTGGTATTGCTATCTTTTTATTTATATCTCCTACGAAACTTTGTGAAAGAAACACCACATTTACAGAATTACATGATAAACATTACTGCATAATTTATTTACAACTTATTAAATGTATTCAATTAAGTGTTTTAAGAATTATTAATAATACGAGGCTGGATCCAAAAGTTCGACGCCCGACCAAGAAAATGAAAGAAAAGTGGGTCTAATTTTATTTTTATTTTTCGACATAGTCTCCATCTAGCTCAACACACTTCTTCCACCTGAACTGCAACTTGTTTATCCCCTCGAAAAAAAAAGATTCCGGAAGGTCGGCGAAATACTCGTTTACTGCGACTATCACCTCATCTTTGGTCGAAAATTTCGAGCCACCCAAATGTTTTTTTAAATTTGGAAATAAATGATAATCTGAGGGGGCTAAATCCGGCGGTGGGGCAGCAATTCGTAGCCACAATCATGGATTACAGACATTGTTTCAACCGAAGTGTGAACACGTGCATTGTCTGGATGGAACAAAACTTTCTTACGCAACATTCCCGGCCTTTTTTCCAAACAGTCTCGCGAAATTGTGAATCGAACTCGTTTTTGTTCAGCTGTAAGCAACCTCGGGACCCAGCTAGCAGAAACCTTATGGAATCCCAATTCTTTCGTTATTATGTGTTGCATCCGGCCATAACTAATGTCTGTTGTCTCAGCTATCTTACTAATGGTCAAACGTCGATCACCCAGTAAGTACGAGATCACAAATTTTATCGATGTTTTCTTTCGTGGTAGAGGTTGTAGGCCGTCCATTCCTAGGATCATCTTCAATGCTCTCACGACCGCGCTTAAACTGAGCTACCCACTTCTTGACACTGGAATACGATGGAGCAGACTCCCCCAAAGTGCCCACCATATCTTGATGGATGTCTTTTGGTGACAGGCCTTTTTTGGAGGTATTTAATGACTGCACGATGTTAAATTTTCTCCATTATTGAAAATCGCGTCAGAATGCTTCAAACAAATAATCACAGAAAATTTATATTGTGCAGTATCGGAATGAAACTGCGCACAATAAATCAATAGAAGACATACTAACAAATGACGGTAAATTTAAAAAGATGTCATGTCTCCTTGTAGTTTGGGCCACGAACTTTTGGATCCACCCTCGTATATCTCGCATTGACTATTTTGAGTTAGTGTATCAGTTGAAATTATACACCGACTTCTATGGACTGTACGGAAATACATAGCACGGCAACATTGAATCTGCATATCAGTAATGTCAAAACCAGATCGGTCTAATATGGCGGATGTTCATTATTTAGTTATTATGTTTTCGTTGTGTTTTCGATTTGTAATTCGTTAAAGTTTGTAGCAATGGTAAATATTTGCATAATTGGAGGTTGTGCTAGCTTATGGCATCCAGGAACTGACCAAAGATTTCACGTGAACAAGTGTTTGAATCGTAATTTTTGTGTCGAATCACTGTAGACATATTCTTGTTGTATTTTCGCTTAATTTCTTGCTAAAATTATAAGTCAGTGTTTTAAACAAATTAATGAATGTTAACTTTAGTAATTTCTAATAGTCTTACATTGAATTACATTGATTTATGCAATTTCAAATCGGTTTGTTTCTATCATATCGTTACCAGTAGTGTTGAAGTAGTGTGACAATAAAATTTTATTAATTGAGAATGTCTTATAGAATCGACTTTTTTTGAAAATACGAACTAACATATATTATTTTCAATCAAACTAAATAAACTATGCCCAGGTAAGTATTTAGTTTCTAAGGGTATATAACTTTCTCGTTGCTTGAGAGGCTAACCCGAGCGTGAAGTTACAAGTTGTATTTCATTCATAGATTTAAGTAAATAATAAATCTTTGATTTCATCCACGAAATTTTAGAACAATAACTTTAAGTAGTACCTATATATTCATAATTCAATATTGCAAGACGTTTGCAGAAAAATATAATTTTTAATTGATTATGTTATACTTTAATGTATACATTAAAATCTAAACTTACATTGTAAACCACTATAAACTTTATTAATAAATTGATTATAATGGCTGTAAGTCTATTTTATTTTATCCCTATTTTCCTTAAGATTTCTGCAAAAATAATCAACTAGAAAATAAAATCATCGCCACACCCATATAGTATCTACACACAGTATGATACCATGGAATATTTCATATTTAATGTTTAAATATTTCAAGTTTAATGTACGGCTCCGTAATTACCAGGACCAGAGGCATAACACCTTAGGCCTCAGGGGTCGACGCATTTACATTGCGACCTTGGTCTTTGTGTGGGTGTCTATAGGCTGCAGTCATCACTTAACATCAATGTGAACTGCAAGCTTGTTTGCCACTTCAATTACATAAAAAAATGCGATTTACCACAATTCTATATACATATATATATATATCGGCACGGACATATTATTAGTTTCATCGTCCGACATAGTGGGCGTATAAAGTGGGTAGTCGAGCAACGAAACAACGAATTACACAATTAATTACACCCACAAGTCACTGTACACAACCACAACACAATATCAGACCGAAACGACAGATACAGTTCCTAGCTTGGAGGAGAACTTATCACGGGAACGATCAAATGGTAAGTGAGCCTTGAACCGACCTCTCTCCAACGGCTAGGCTCTGTTGTAGCACGAAGTTAATTGCAACATGGCGACGGAACTCGTGCTTTGTCAGTTATCGGTCCGTACTAGTGACCGTCTCCGACAAATATATATTTATATCTATATATAATAAACTTTGTTAAACACTCTTAAATTCATATTTTTTACTTCATTCAATGTCTTGTACCACAAGACATTTCGTCTTAAAGTTTGGGATTCATTGATAAATGCTTCATTATCGACAAGATTTTCATTCTTTTCCTATGCTCGGTTTCAATAAATTACTAACGTAGGTAGGCTTACATAGCTTACTATCCGTTATAATTTGACATTTCATCCATACATTAACTCTCACAATCAACCGTTCCTAAATATATGTACGGAATAGTACGGATGTTGGTAAGTTATTGGAACCTTGCTCTAATGCCATCTTACCAGAAAGAAGAAGGTTTAAACAGACTGTTATAATGGGGATGTTCGTATCAACTGAGATCTTCGAAATCCTTAACTACCACAGAGGCAGATCATCTTAAGCCTTGGGGTGGCAACGCATCTGCACATTTACCACTGGTTTTTGTATAGGTTTCTTTAGGCTACAGTCTTCACTAAACATCCGTGCTGCGTGTTTGTCACCTTCGTTACATAAAAAAAAATGTATGTGTAGTTATGTTTTATGTGTCAAAATTGTGGGATTTTTATCATAAAGCAATCGATAACGTGCACGGGTGTAGGAAAGTGATTTAATGCAATATAAAGTGTTTTTTCGTCTCCTCCGAGACTTCATAGGAGGTCCTACTCCCCATTAGTTCACTGGACATCCCATCAACTTCCATATGGAACCATCTCATTATCGCGATCGTCATCCTCCATAAATATATTCATTCACTATTTTAGAGATTTATGAAATGAGCAGTTGAAAGAAATAAACCTTGTGTTGCTGAAAAGAAGTTTTATTGTTAGTTTTTTTTATACAGAGACTATTTTATTTAGGTAATATAAAACAATATGAACTCAAACCTGAAAAGAAGAAACGACAATGAAAGTTTATTCTTTCACTTTTAAAACATAAAATAATATAATATTAAAATTTTCATTGATTATGCAATTGTCAATCAACTCGTATTTAAATCTGTCATCTGACATTCTGAATTCGTTTCTTCTTTAAAATCAGACAATTAAAAAGTTAAAAACTATAACCAAACTTCATGGTAAGTAAACACACAGAGTGCGAAGAAAGAAATAGTATTTCTTTACATCTCCCCCCATGGGGAAGAAAATTCACCCGTGAATTTTCACTCCAGTTCTCCATTTGATACTTGCACATTCTCATCCTCTGTTATCTGTACTGGAATTAGTTTTGTGATATGAAAAAGATTTGACTCTGTTTTTCTATGTCCTGTATCTATCTCGTAAATTGTATTAGATTTCTTTTTAATTATTTTATATGGTCCAATTCTCAATTCATCTAGCTTTTTCCTATTTAGTTTATTCCCATTTTCTATATATACTAGATCTCCCACACTGAATTCTCTTTGTTTTCTATTCCTATCATACCTCATTTTGTTATAGTAATGTGATTTCAAGGTATTATTAAGCGCTGTTTTCTTATCTCCGATCCAGTCACTATTTATACCTCCTTGTTGTAGTTCTTTTGGTAAAACCTTAACATCTGTTCCGTATAGCAAATAACATGGTGCATAGCCAGTTACTGAGTGGTTAGTCTGATTGTATTTTTCTACACATTCATGTGCTATTGTAGTCCACGCTCTGTTTTCTCCATCTTCATTGATTTTGCATCTAATTTTGTTAACTATCGTTTGATTCAACCTTTCATTTAGGCCATTAGAAAACGGTGCATTCACTGCTGTAAAAATTATTGTTATTTGTTTGTCAGTAAGGAATTTCTTGAATTCTTTAGAGTTTATTCCAGGATACTGGTCGGTAAGGAGCATCCCAATCTCTTCGGTTTCAGCGACCTTATTTATTAGCTTTATAAAGTCATGTGCACCCTGGGTTTTTGATGTTATAATAAATGCATATCTAGTGAAGTGGTCCACTAAAAGATGTATGTATTTCTTGGTTGATCTAGAACCACCAAAACCTCCAATTGTGTCTATTGATACTATTTCAAAGGGTCTTGTCGCTGGGCCTAAATATGACATTAATCCGTATTTGTGTTGTCCTCTTGTTTTGTTTTTTATGCAAATTTCACAATTCCTACAAACATTTTTAATATTTTTCGTTAAATTTTTTGTTGCGTACAGTGAACTAATAGTCGTTAGCATTTGTCCCACTCCAATGTGACATAGATCTTCATGTATTCGCTTTATAAATTTAATACTGAATTCTTCTGTTATTATTATTTTCTCTTTGTTCCTAATTCTTTTGAAGTATAAATTGTGTTTTTTGATTATTTTATTATTGTTTCTCTGTATTTCTTTATTTTGATTCTGATCTATTACAATATCTTCTAATGTAATTAAGTTCACAACTTTCAGTTGTTCTTCTAGATTATCCTCTGGTTCTAATACAGGATTCCGACTTAAACAGTCCGCTTCTAAATTATCTTTTCCAGGGGAATATTTGATTTTAAAATCATATTGTGAAAGGTAATAAGTCAAATCACCTAGTTCTTCGTCTGTTCTAGCTTTTAAGTTCATGTTTTCTAATGGTTTATGGTCTGTGTAGACTGTAAACGATTTACCTATCAGCCAGTACTGCCAATATCTTAGTGCTTCTTTAATAGCTAAGCATTCTAAATATATTGCCTTTTTCTTCTTTTGCGCTCCATTCAGTTTTTTTGAAAAATAGGCTACTGGTTTTTCTTTACCATCTAGTTGTACTTGTTTTAAAATTGCTCCAACACCCAGCAGAGAACCATCAGTATAAATATTTATTGGTAGATTTTGATCATAAATTTCTAGTATTGGCTGTGAACACAAGAGACTCTTTATTTTTTCAAACGCATTTTGACATTCTTCAGACCAAACAAACTTTTGATTTTTTCTTAGCAAATTATGTAATGGGTCAAGAATTATTGCGCTCCTTGGTATATATTTATGGTAAAAGTTTACTTTTCCCAAAAATTGTCGAATATTCTTCTGGGTTTTTGGTACTGGAAATTCTTTTATCGAAATGAGATTGTCCTTCAGTGGTTGGATAGAATTATATTGAATGATATGTCCCAGGTATTTTACCGAATCTGATGCAAATGTACATTTTATAAATTTTAGTCGAAATCCTTCCGTTTGAATTGCTTCTAGTAACTGTTTCAAGTGACTTATGTGTTCATCAAATGAGTTTGAAAATATCAGGATGTCATCTATATAATTGACAGCAAAATCGGTTAGTTTATATTTTCTAAGTATGTTACACAATATTCTTTGAAATATTGCTGGAGCAGTCTTCAAACCAAATGGTAGGCAAGTCCATTGAAAGTGTCCCTCTTGAGTTACAAACCCTGTCTTCTTCCTGTCCTCTACTCGTAGAGGTATAGACCAAAAAGCTGAATTAACGTCTAAGCTTGTAAAAAATTTGCAATTTCTTGTTTTTGTCATTAAATCGTCAATTAATGGGAAGGGTTGAGCCTGAGGAACTACAATTTTATTTAAATCCCTGAAGTCTATACAGTGCCTTGATTTTTTATTTTCTTCCTTTTTAAATGTCAAAGTTACTGGTGCTGCGAATGGACTATAAGATTCTTCTATAAGCGCATTATCCAATAATTCGGCTATTTGTTCTGCTATCTCTTTTTTGTCTTCTATAGTGCATCTGTATGGCCTCTTGCTGCAGTATTTATCCATTAATAAATCTATTCTTGCTTCATATCCTTTAACCATTCCCACGTCATACTTGTTTTTGGCAAAAACTGATTGATATTGTTGTATTAGCTTATTTATTTCTTCCCTTTTATCATCATCTAAATGACCAACCTTTATTTCAAATTCCTCTTCTTTGATATGTTCATTAAAATTAATTTTGTTTTCGTTTTCATATTTATTACCTTCATTTTCACCTTCGTCTATCTTTTTCTCCATTTTTTTACTATTCTTTTCATGTAAGTATTGTTTCTGAGTTATTTTTAACTCCTCATTTTGTACTAGCTTGTATTTCTTTATCATATCTAATCCTATTAAGAAATCATATCTGAATTTGTGTTCGTCAATGATGTACACATCCACATTTTCTTCTATTTCAAAAATTTTTATTTTTAAATTTGTCAAACCACTTGTTTTTTGGACACCATTAATTGTTACTATATTTTCTTCATTCGAGTTATGTCCTTTTGTATTTAGTTTTAGTAATTTGGAATTAATTAGAGATACATTTGAACCTGAATCGTATACTCCATAAATTTCTAATTCATTATTTAACAGTAGTTTGATCTTAATTAATGGTGTCACTACTAGTTTTTTTGTTCTGTTTCATTTAACTCTGCTTCAATCACTGAATTATTTACATGTTTAATATATCTTTTATTTAATTTATCATCTTCTCTAACTCTAAACCAGCATGTAGCTTCGGAATGATAGCGAACCCCTTTATTTAATTTTACGCATATTTTGCATGGATAACGTCCTTCATTTGTAATATTTATCCTTTGATTTTCATACTTTCTGTACGTTCCATTTCTATTTTTATTTACCAAATGTTCATACTTTCTCACCTCATTGAATAAACATAATATATCGTTCATTGCTTCTCTATTTATCTTCTCTAATACAAAACCTGGCAAACCTACCGCTATCAGATCCACCAGTGTACCTGTATCAATTGAATTTCTCAATCACAAACTTCTCTGCGACATATTTCAGATTCTGTTTTTTTAAATCATGTGTATTTTCTATTAACTTTGTAAACATTTCTTCCAATGAATTCGAATCTCTAATTTGTTCTTCAGATGCTCGGTTATGTTCAATTTCCTCCAGATTTTGTTCTCCAAATTGTAAATTACCATCAGCATCTATGTAAATTTCTCGTAATTTATCTGTCATAGTTATCCAAACTCTCCGTGTCTGATGTCTTTTCTTTAAACTATTTTTTACTTTGTTGTACACGGCTGTCTCAATTAATTCTTCGTGAAATCCAACAGACTGTAATTCCTCTGGTATAGCAATTTTTTTTTCATCTTTAGTTGTTATTGAGGTTACACAACAAACATTAGATTTTCCATCATTCGCCGGTAAAATCGTGAATTCAAAACGTAACTGCTCCATTTGCATCTTTTTATAAACAAAATTGTCATTTTATAAGTCTGTTTTACTACATGAAAGAAATAAACCTTGTGTTGCTGAAAAGAAGTTTTATTGTTAGTTTTTTTTATACAGAGACTATTTTATTTAGGTAATATAAAACAATATGAACTCAAACCTGAAAAGAAGAAACGACAATGAAAGTTTATTCTTTCACTTTTAAAACATAAAATAATATAATATTAAAATTTTCATTGATTATGCAATTGTCAATCAACTCGTATTTAAATCTGTCATCTGACATTCTGAATTCGTTTCTTCTTTAAAATCAGACAATTAAAAAGTTAAAAACTATAACCAAACTTCATGGTAAATAAACACACAGAGTGCGAAGAAAGAAATAGTATTTCTTTACATGTAATTATAATATTTCTTGATCAATAGCGTTATAGTATATAGCTGTCTCTTTGCCAAACGAAAAGAAAAATTAAAACATTTTGTCGTCTTAAATTAAAATCACAGTCGTGTCCCAGGAAAATTGAAACTTTATGGTCACCCTACTTAGAAAGAGACGGCCTGCCCCCAGAGAGAGATAGCTATATTTAGGTTTGCTTCAAATAGGTATGGCTTGTGTGGTCTCCATTTTTACCTACAAGTTTCTTGATTGTAATAAATTTTGGGACAAAATATTACCCATATCAAAAATGTCTGCAATCGATTCGGTTATCGATTCTGAAATAACTAATTTTGGGTTGTACATTCAATCCTGTTACACGTTGTCTATATAGGTACTCTGTGATTTCGGTTGTCCGTGTTGTCATTTAGATTGACTTTTAATTAAATTAGTAAAATTTTATAAATATCGAGTCAACTGCGAGGAATTTTTAAAAAGTATAGAAGCAGTGAAATAAAAATGTCTGTTGCTTTTGCTCCACGTGGAAATCGACCGCCGTTGAGTCCAGCTCAAATACAAAAGATGCTAGATGAAAATGCTCATCTAATACAAACAATTCAAGAATATCAATCAAAGGGCCAACTTATGGAATGCCATCAATATCAACAGGTGCTACACAGGAATCTGGTCTACTTGGCGTCAGTGGCTGATGCTAATCAGAACATTCAGACACTGTTACCGGTAAATATTTTAGGTGTTTTGTGGCATGTCATGTCATTTTAACATGCATTTTTGTGTACCGCCGGTATCCGTTCTGTCGCTCGACTTTTACTTGAAGAGAAATTAAAAAAATATCCTGTCCATATGTGTTTCTTGCTTAAAGTTGTACAGTTGTACCTATTGTAAAATGATTAGATCTAGATACATAGGTGCTAATGCACATCTTGTACTTCAAAGCCATTCCCTTTTAATTTACTAGCGACCCGCCCCGGTTTCGCATTGGTAGCATTTATTATAAGATCTAAACCTTTCTCAGAAAACCCTATTTCCAACATTTTATACAGTAACAAAATCTTTTCACAACTTTCCATGACTAATGCATACATACAGACAGAGAAAATAGGGGAACTTTATAATAGTGTAGTGACTATACTGTCTGTAGTGAGTATGCACATCTGGTCTTCTTATGTTACTTTCTTCTCATACAAAATATTGGTTTATCACTGCGATGAACACAATTTATTTAACTACACCATTTTAAATTAGTTAATATTCAGACAGTATAATTGGCAGTGACTTTGGAGTTCTTTTTGTAATAACATCATCTTTTACCTAGATATAAAGCCATTTGAAGGGGAACTGGCAAAATGGATGAAGTAAACTCATAGAGCAAAGCCATTATGCAGGCCAGAAATATAGGAATATTCCCTATTTATAATGTTTTTTATTATGTAATTCCTTTAGTGAGGTGATTATACGCCGAGACAAAAAATAATAGTTGATAACAGTCACAATAATTGAGTTTATGAAAATGAAGTTTAATATAATCTTCTCAGTATTAAAAAAATCTAATTTACGAAGGTTATTATACAATAATGACATGCTCTAGAGCAGTGATTCCCAAAGTGGTCCATATAGACCCCCTGGGGTCCATGGGACTCGATGGGGGTCTACGTAGGCATGAATTAAATTTGGAAATATGGGAATGTGATATAAATGTAGCAAGGAGGGGGGGTCCACGGAAACCAAAAATAATTGAATGGGGTTTACCAGAAAAAATAGTTTGGGAACCTCTGGTCTAGAGCAATGTTTTTCAACCTATTTCGTGAGTGCATTCGCCTAGTATCTGTATACAAAGTACCATGAGTCTACTTTCAACCGTTTCAGATGTAGCAATCACCAAAACGTTTGCCCAGCAAAAAACTAAACAACTCTGAAATCTTAAGAGGCACAAATTTGGCTTTCACTGCTCATTTTTGCCCTTTCGGTCCATCTGGACAACTATCCTAAAATGATAACTTCCCAAATAGCCAACTCATCGGTTTTATTTCCCAATTCACTAACCTATCACTTTACCAACTTCCCAATTCACCAACTTCCCAGTTCACCAACTTTCCCAGTTCACCAAATTCACAGAACAATAACTTGAAGTTTGATGATGAGCATGGATGTATGGACCTAAGTGTAGAAGGGAGGAGGGTGTGTGCATGTGTGTGTTACTCTTTCACGCCTAAATGTTAAATGTAATAGATTGTTAAGAAATTGAAAAGGAAAGGCATAGGTTTTTTTACCCCCTTTTTTATGTTGGCAAAACAGATTTGAACAGAGTTCCTCCGAGATGTGTTCCTCTACGTGTTGGACCCCCCATGTCCCCGCGCCTGACAAAGATTCTGGGTTCAAATTTGTAATTTCTGGCACAGAGGCATAACACCTTAGGCCTCAGGAGTGGTAACGCATTAGCGTTTTGACCTTGGTCTTTGTGTCCTATAGACACCCCTCTATAGGCTGCAGTCATCACTTAACATCAATGTGAACTGCATGCTTGTTTGCCACTTCCATTAAATAAAAAAAAAGGTATACTATAATAAAGTGCCCGCATCCACTAGTTGAGTTATAAAACCAAATCTAGTTTAGGCTCCTATCTCCTACCATTTATTTATATATATCGTATTTTTATAATGATACATTCTTTTAGTATAACTTATAGCTGTATTGGCCCATTGGTGTAATGGCATTGACCTTGCCTAGTATGCAGTGAGTACAGGGTTCTAAGTAGACCAATTGAGAAAGTTGTCCATTTTGGAAATAGACCAATTGGGCAAGTTGTCCTTTTGGGAAATAGACCAGTTGGGAAAGTTGTCCTTTTGGGAAGTAGGCATATTGAAACATATTGTTGTTCTATTGACACTGGATGAAATGGCACAGTTGTCCAGATGGTTTAAAAGGATTTTTGCTTGTATCTAAGCTACTTCGGGTAATAGCCGTAACACATATATAAATATTATCATCCTACATGTTTAAACTCACTGCTCATGATGGTGAATTCTCCCCTAGTATATACCCTTGGTAAATGTATACATGTAAATAATATTAGATTGTAGTTTATGTTCTAATGCAATACTGTGTTCTGTTGATACTAACCTTTAATTAACTGTGATCGTCTTTGTCTTGTTTTAGGCAGAAAAACGCTGAATAATTAAAGTGGCACTTATTTTCGTTCCAAAAGTAAAATATAAATTTAATTATTTCAGCCTCCTCATCAGCTGGCTGCTGGTAATGCTCCACAAGGACCAATAAATCCACCATCCAGTGGAGCTGAAGTACCTGGATCTCCACAACAGCCTTATCGACCACCTACAGGAGTCTCATCTACACCAACACGACCTACTCAATCTTATGGACAAAGGCCATATCCACAGAATCAGTACCAGGGTCAATACCAAAATGCTCCTGGAGTGTATCCACCACAAGGTGGATATGGACCTCCAAGTCAAGGATATGGACCTCCTAATCCACCCCAACAGCCACAAGGATATGCTCCAAATTCAAATTATGGTCCACCTATTACCACAGCTAGCAATTATCCACCTTCCACACATCCAGGTCCAGGGTATCCTCCTTCAACTGTGCAACAGCCATATGCTCCACCACCTGGTAGCCCTGCAGCAGCAGGTTCGCCGTATCCTGTGAGAGCCTCAGGTCAGCCAGCATACACAGGCAATTCTGCATACCCTCCTCCACAGTCAGGTGCCAACTATCCAAACGTTGGCGTTAGCACATATAATTCTACTTCATCTCAACCACAACCATATCAATCACAACCGTTCCCAAATACAACTCCTACATCTGCATATAGTTCTACCCCTATTTCGCAGCCCAATCGATCACCACAACCTCCGCCAAGCGGCTACACTCCCCAAAATCCAAACAGTACTGGATATGGATCTCCTTCTGCGCAATCGCCTACGTACAATTCGAGTTCACACGGAAATAATGTGCCACCTGCAACAGCCGCGTCTGGAGTGCCTACTCAGGGTGGACCACCTGGTCAACAATATCCTCCTGCTGGTCAACCTTCTCCATATCCACCCGCTACCCAGCCTCCATATTCGAATCCATCGTCGCAACCTGGCAGTCCATCACCATCCGTGTCAACAGCTCCTCCCCCACAAACGTCTTATCCTCAAAATCCACAGAATTACCCCCCAGCAGGAAGTGCATATCCTCCACATGCGTATCAACAAGGTTATCCACCCGCACAGTATCCGCCTTCCCCATATCCATATGCTCGAGCCCCAGGACCAGGAGCGCCACCACCCGGAGCTCCTCAGTCCTATCCTGGTTATGGTTTTCAGCCTCCAAATCAGCAATAAGAAGAAATTAGATTCGTAAATTAAGAAAAGATCTATTGTACATAAATTGTGTTGAGGGTGTCATTCAATGTGCAAATCTATTAACTGATTGAAATTCACAGCTGAATTTAATCAATTAGTATTGTGCTGTTTTTACAATTAAGTAGTATGTATTAGTTTTGTAATGGCTTGTCACAATCAGAGTATGTGTGTTTACATGACACATCTACCACGACTCATCCTTATCTAACGTACTTGGAAATACGTACATTTTTGTACAAATAATAGACTTCTACTAATCTTCTAAAATTAGCCAGTACGGCCGGTGGAGTAAGCGCGACCTAACCGACAGCAATTGATTTTTACAAAGGAGAATGATACCGTTTTACACATTTCTGGGCCAAGGTGTTAACTCTATCCTTTTATGTTATTTGTTTTTCTAACTTTTCTCGCTTTCTGTATTTTATTTATTTATTTAAAAAAAATACATCTATTTTTACAGGACATATTTTCCCAAAACAATATTGTAGCAAAATTCTAAACGATTTAACATTATGAAAAAGAATACATATAATCCACATGGCAACTTTTTTGAATTAATTTTTTCCACATATAATATTCCATGTATAGATTACCTACTTATAAAAAATATAACATTTTTTTATACTTACTTCAATAACAACTTATGGTTAACCAAAATTCAAAAATTCAAATATTTTTTATATTATAATAATAATCCAATAGGTAATAAATACCAATTTAATAATAATATTTAACCGATACGTGATTCATCAAATTTTTCAATTCCTTCATAGAAGAAAATGAAAAATCTGTTCGTCATAATCATAGTCATTCACTTAGCAGAGTTCCAAGTGCAGGCACTACTGAGAAGAACTCCGCTACCCAACAAACTCAGCGTGTTGCTCTTTTGTCTAACGATTTTGCGGGCCCATAATTACCAGTCTTCTTTCTTGTCTAAATTCCAAAACATTTATTTTTTGTTCCAGTCTTAAAACACATTGTATATATAAGGCAATACATGTCGTGTTGCCTTTTATATACAATGTGTATTATGCAGGTAGTCACGTGTATACATTAGATCAATTTAGATAATTTAAATAAAAAATAAAATAATGATGCATGGTAGACGTGTCAGGCAATGCGTGTAAGAATAAGAATGAAATAGGTTAGACCGTGAGGCAGGTGTAGATAAGACCGCGTAGTCACGCTTTTAACAAAATCGCGGCGCGGCAATGGACAGAGTCAGGTGAAAATCACGAAGCCTTTTTCACCCGCGTCCGCTGCGGTTGCGGGCCCGGAGCTTCTGTAGAATGCAGAATATGAATTAATATGTAAAAAATTAAAGCACATTTCACGGCGCGTTTTACGTCCGCGATGTGTGGGCACGGTTGTTTGCGGGTCCAGTTGCAGCTTCACCTATTAAAATAGCGCGGGACGCGATCACCCGCAGCCGCGGCGGATTGCGCCGCGCGCTCTATGATCAGTTGACGGCGACTCGGGTTCGCCAGTCAATTGATCTTTAACCGCCCGTCTTGCAATTATCGCTCGCCACGTTTGACGATGATTTAGAGATGATCTCAACCGCGACGGCAGCGTAACCGCGCAAATAACCGGTCTTGTGAGTTTATAAATAAAACTGCAGTTCCACTACCGCAGCGGGCACGGGACAAAAACGCTCCGTGAGTCATTAGCGTCATAGTTTCTGAAACACATGCCAAATTTGAAACAAATTAGATATTATACAAATTATACAAATCGACATGCGTTCCGGCGAACGCATGTCAATTTGTATAAATTTATCTATAATCACCTTAGTCATCTCATCTACATATTTGCGGTACCTTCGCTATTATTTATGCACAGACGAGCTAGATAGGGATAAAGCTGTCAGTGTTAATTAGTTTGTTTTATAACAAAGCGGACCTTAAATTTTACAAATCAAATGATGTAATTATAATTTGAATTAAAATAGGCAAACAATATTGAAGTCAGTAAGTAAACATATTACACAGAAGATCCCAGAGAATCATAGAATGCCTGACGCAAGGTAACCTATCTACTGCTTATCGAAACTATTTCCAAACAAAGGGGTTCATGACGTTAATTTAATTTTATATTATAGATTAAAATGTTTACAATTTATACTAGAGGTAGACATCTAGTTTAAATTCTACTAACATAAATATTTTGTTTATTGATAGTACGACAGAAGTATCGAAATTGTATGTCTTACAAGACTGAGGTCCTTACTAAGCTTTTGTATAAGTCCATACATGTTATATAAATATGAATAATAAAATAATGTATCATTTAAGTTTTATCAAAAACTCTTGTTGTAATTGTGACTAGTCGATACCATCGACGCAACTTATTAAAAGTAAATACATACGCTATATAAGTGTTATTTATTTCCCCTAAGGTTTATTTAGCTGCAGGTAGAATTTCAGTATAAGGCTCAACATAAGCACCGGGTACCGCTACATTAAAGTGAATAAACACCTTTTAATATCGAAAGACCAGACCGTAGTTTTAATCAAACTGCACCGACTGCACTTAATAGGTTGTAAAATGTGGTTTCGTTAGAAACTAATTAATAGGGAATCGGACAACTTTTGAGAATGTGTCTAAAATTATTCTTTATACGTTTATTCAACCATAAAAAATATTACGTAACTTAACGCCTGTAATCCCCGAAGGGGTAGGCAGAGGTAAATGCATGCATTTAATCATACATGCAAACACCCACGACTCGCCGGTAACGTTTTGGCCCATGTAACAGGTGGGGCGAACCTGTTGCCATCTCCGGGCACATTACCAAACTCCGGGGTACTGGGAAACTTCCAGAAAATGGAAAAATCCCAATAGAAGCAGACATAAAGGATTTTTTAAACCGTTATCTCTGATAGTCCCCGACCCGGGAATCGAACCCAGGACCTCCACCGTAATAGTAGTGGCCTGCTACCACTACGCTACTGAGGCAGTTAAAAGTATTAATTTTATTATTTAAACATGTTAAAGTACCACAAACTACACATACATCTTATAATTTTAAAAATGCCACGTAAACGGTGCCGAATGACTGAACAATGTGACGTCAACTGTTCGCAATCAAAGTGAATCTTTTAATCTTTTAATTCCATACGACTAACCAAATACAAATTAATTTTGTTGAATTTCGACGTCACGTCCTGTGGTTGACGTTTCGTTCAACATGGAGCACCAATTTAAAAATATAAATCATTAATATTTCACGAAAATATTTAATGAGTCATCGTATTATTTAACAAACATTCATTCTGATCATAGTTTACATTTATTTTCGATAGGTGTCCGATTGCCTATTATTCAGCAACCGCAAATATTCGTCGATTTTAGGTTTTTACACCATTGTTTATATTCTATACTTATTTAGAAATAAGTAGTCGCAATAGGGGCGTTTCAAAATGCAAAATTAATTATAGAGTTTATTTTATAGATTAGTTCCAAATTATTTTTAAGTTTCTTCAAAACCTATAGTGGGTCCATCAAATTGATGTATTTCTTCATCATAGTACTCGAGTGGCAGATCGTCTGTTAATGGATGGGTAGGGAAAGGAGGCGCAGTTTTAAGTCTCTTGAGGGGTAGTATTGTGTCGTATAAGTAACACATGGATCCAGTTTCCCCAGGCGAAGCCACTCCGAGCGTCCATAAAACATTATATTTAGTGTTTATCCTCAATATTTTGACACCGCGCAGTATTCTCCAACTGGAATGAAAAAAATGTAGTGATCAAGTCTTCGTCAATGTTAACTTTGCCCTTCTGTTGGGTAAGGGCCGTTACTGGCACCGTAACCCGGAAGCGCTGCTATAATCATAATAATATTTGATGTATGTATGTATGTATGTATCTTCACGCCAAGTCACTTACGGGCTAGGCAGAGCACCAGATATCCCGATGTGTCAGGACGACACACCGCCCGCGCTTCTACATTCATCATTCTCTTCATACATTCACGCCGATTCCTAAGACTTGACCCTCCCCACCCTCAGACAGTATTCGACCTATTTGGTCATGGTAGGTCAGTTGGTCTTCCTGGGAAGATCCCATCCGGGATTGATGAACTCACCGATAGTAAATTCAAAGCATTAATTAAATGCACTCTATGTAAAAAGGCTTACTATAAACTCGAGGACTATCTCAAGGATAGAACTAAATGTTTGGCTAAATGCTGATCTAGCTCCACAAGGGTGTTAAATGTAATAATCAAAGTGTAATGTTGATATTATATTGTTAATTTTAAGTTTGTTTAAATTATGGAAAATTAATAATCAAAGTGTAATGTTGATATTATATTGTTAATTTTTAAGTTTGTTTAAATTATGGAAAATTGTAAAAATATGCCTAAGAGATATTTTAAAAACAGCCGACTGAGTTTTTTCCGGCAAGTTTTTCTCAGATCATATTGGCCTTTGGAACTTTGCCGGTGAATGACAAAGAATGACTCTTTTTCTTTTCTTTTTACTCTTTGTTATCAGTTTGTAAAGGGGAAATGAGACATTCTACTGACATTTAGTTTTATCTTAGTGATATTCTTGACTTTACATATATTTTTATCTTGTTTGACATGTATATCAATTGTTATTCACTTTAATTTATTTTGTTTGTTTTTGACGTGTCATAAGAGGTGTCTGTCACCCAAAATGAATAAATGAGTTTCTGATTCTGGGCCTCTGCAACCATCCACATTCGCATTGTATATCTATTTGTCATTCGCTCATTCGACATTCTTTCTATATGCCTGAACCATTTTCGTAATATTTTTTATTACAAAAATTCGCCCAATGTAATATGGTTTATAAGTACAGGTTCCCTAAAACATTTTTTTCCTTTTATAACTGACAAGCTGATTTTTCGTGAGTAGCTTCATTTCGACTAGACGCCCAATGTTGAGATATTTAAATAAAAATCAGACTTCGTATGTAACAGCGTGTGGTTTATTACCTTTCGGACCATCTGGACAACTATCCTAAAAAGACAACTTCCCAAATAGCCAACTCATCGATTTTATTTCCGAATACACCAACTTCCCAGTTCACCAACTTTCCCAGTTCACCAACTCCTCAGAACAATAACTTGAAGTTTGATGATGAGGATGGATGTATGTACCTAAGTGTAGAAGGGAGGAGGGTGTGTGCATTAGTGTGTTACTCTTTCACGCCTAAATGTAATACAGAGATTGTTAAGAATTTGAAAAGGATAGGTATAGGTTTTTTTACCGCCTATTTTAATGTTGGCAAAACAAATTTGGATAATTAGGTTTTAGTTTTAAATTACAGGAATAAAATACTTAGGTTAATGTAAAAATTCTATAATTATAATCAATTACGTACATATATTTTTTTACACACTCTTAATGATTTATCTTAGCATTAATTTCAATTAACAAGTAGGTAAAAAATATCGATATATCAATCGATATTTTATAATTCAGTATAATAAGCAGCTTGTGGCGAGCTATTGGTGAGTAGCAACACCACTGCCTACCATCATCTCGAGTTCCTCCGAGATATGTGATAAAGATCCGGGGTTCAAATTTGTAATTTCCGGCACAGAGGCATAACATCTTAGTCCTCAGGAGTGGTAACGCATCTGCATTTTGACCTTGCTCTTTGTATCCTATAGACACCCGTCTATAGGCTGCAGTCATCACTTAACATCAATGTGAACTGCATGATTGTTTGCCACTTTCATTAAATAAAAAAAGTATACTATAATAAAGTGCCCGCATCCACTAGATCTCCTACCATTTATTTGTAATTTTAGTATAACTTATAGCTGTATTGGCCCATTGGTGTAATGACATTGACCTTGCCTAGTATGCAGTGAGCACAGGGTTCTAAGTAGACCAATTGAGAAAGTTGTCCTTTTGGGAAATAGACCAATTGAGAAAGTTGTCCTTTTGGGAAATAGACCAGTTGGGAAAGTTGTCCTTTTGGGAAGTCGGCGTATTGAAACTGTTGTTCTATTGACACAGTGGATGAAATGGCACAGTTGTCCAGATGGTCCGAAAGCGTTTATTACTGTTACCAATATTACAATGGTGAATGGCGGTGGCGTGCGGCTGCTTGCCCTATCGAACCCAGAATGAATGCCGGGCTTGCCGGGTGGAGCGCTCCATAGTGATGGGCGCGTTACATAGTGATGTGCGCGTATACCCAACTTTTTTCCTTACATCAATTTTGGTAAATGGTAGTTAACTGGGATGAAAGATGTTGATTTGACGAATGAAAAAAGTTATTACTAACCCGTTATTTCATTGTTAATTCTAAAGATAATTATCTAAATAATCCGAGATAATATTTGTCCTCTTAAATTAAAGGTTTCGTTAAGGGAGTCCCCCTTCTCCAACATATATTATTAACAAGGTCATAAAAAATACTTCCTAACTAGCTGATTTTTTTTCTATTGGTTAATTAATATTTATAAAATTTAACAGCCACATTGTCCTACATGGTGGTAGGACATCCTGGTCTTACGCCCAAAAGTTGTCAAGACCACAAGAACTGTTTTTTATTAGTAAATAAGTATGTATGAAAAAAGTATCACGTTCCATCCATAAAAAACAATGTCCAAGTAGAACAAATTTTAACTTGAACTATTTGAACGTAAAATTTAATTATTCAGCACTATTATATTTATATCACTAAATGAGCACTTATTTATTATTTGCAAAAACAAATTGCCCATTTGCATTTTCTAACTTTAGGATGTTCTAAAACACTTTTCCCAAAATTCCTTCTCTCAGAGTATCATTTCGAATACAAGAAAAACGAGCCCTCATAGACAATATAGGTATTTACTTTTTACCTAGCTGTATACATATAGGCTACAGTATTCACTTGACATCAGGGTGAATGATAGATTGCCGTTCGAAACATGATGGGCGAGCGGGTCAGCAATCGCAATGATGCCGTAAGGTATATAGATAAGTGTGTCTGTATTCTCTGTTCAAAATCATCTTTAGATCAGCTTCTGCAATGCCAATAATGGTATGAAAAGTTCACGGCATAAGTAGTTTTATTTTATTTTTTTATTTATTTATAAAAATAAACATATAGTAACAAACATAATATGATGCAAACATAAACTTACTAGAGTTTTATGTTGTTTTATTTATGAATTCGATTCTTAAAAAAACACTTGCTGACTCACCTGTTACCCATATGTCCTGGCATTTTAGTACCTGGCCAAACTCTGGCCTTTTCACCACCTGCTCCAATATTTCCGGGTCGTCTGTGAGTTTTGGTCACACCGTGTGATGCTGGCATACCTTTAAAACCCCACCTTTTCATAACTCCTTGAAATCCTCGGTCAATACTAAAATAAAACGTTAGCGAATGTATTCATTGTTATTATACTCAAAACGGCGATTCATATCATTAAAATGGGAACTGACGTTTTTCCTCGTATGTCGATATAATCACCAACTCTGAAATGCGTTGCAAATAATGGTGTTCCAGTAGGAAGAGCGGCATGAGGGGAAACCATAAATCGACACAAATGTCTCTTGGGTAACATTCCAACCCTTGAAAAGAGACCACAGTATTCTTTGGTCACTCTACCTGGATCAATTGTTTCTGAGCCTATCAAAAGGCAACCAAGTGTTCTTTTCTCCATCCAACGGGACTTCGATTTTTCCATAGGTTCATACTCTTCTGGTGGAATATATTTTATAACATGGTTGTCAACAATCTAAAATGAAAATTATTATATAAGTTGCGAAATTATAGTATAACTTTACTAAAAAATGGGATAGATAATTAATCTAAACTTATGCAATTTTAAAGTATTTTTAACTAATCCGTATTAAGGCCCGCGTCCATTAGTCTCACCACATCGAGTACAGAGTACAGGTCTCTCCCAGGAATTCGCATGCTATATACTATTATTAAATTGTGCTCAAGCAGCGAAGCGCGTCGCGCCGAATGAAGCATAGGTACCTTGTGTATTGCTATTCTTATCTTTGCCGCTCCGTTAGGTGATTACAGACGTAGGCTAATAAGTTGGTAAGTATGAACCTACATAGCACCTTGAATCAATTGAAACTGAAAAGCCGTTATAGAAGATTTTTTTTTTTTTTTTTATGTAATGGAAGTGGCAAACAAGCATGCAGTTCACATTGATTTTAAGTGATGACTGCAGCCTATAGACACCCACACAAAGACCAAGGGCAAAATGCAGATGCGTTACCACTCCTGAGGCCTAAGGGTGTTATGCCTCTGTGCCGGAAATTACAGGGCCGTACATTACCACCTGACCGGAACACGATAGTGCTGAACACTACCATTTAGCGGCAAGTATATTAGGTAATGCGGTGGTGCCTACGCCCGCGAGCTCCGTCACTGGAGCTCTACCACCATAGATTGTTTATTAGGTATATTTTTGAGACCAACCTGAAGTAAAGTGGTTTGTACTTTTTTCCCATCCTTTAGCCAAACTGGGTAATTTCCGATTTTACGTGCTATGAGTCCAACTCGCCGAGTTTTAGGTGTCCACACAGCAGTTTCTTGGCTTTCATTCCTTGCTAAGGGTGATTCCAATGATGCTTGCAAATTAATTTTATCTTGCTTCACTTCTTCAATGAAATCTCTGTTCTCTGGCGATAACAGATCATCAGTCATCTGTGCCAAATTAAAATGGTTATATAGTCAGTAGTACTCATACGGGACTGAGGTGAGAGACAATGGAAATGGAAATAAATTAAATGTTATTGAAGAAATCCTCAACGAGGATCATTCAATTGTGTCTAGCCGCAGGTGGCTTTACGTTCCTTAAAGGGACTCCTAAAACGATAATTATATTCGGTGTTGCAGTTAAAGAGTCATGGAGATTTATGGACGATCGCTCATGGCAAGATTCATTGTACACCAAAGAACAGAACACAGAAACGGAATAAACAAAACGTTATGTACAACTGGCGGTCTTATCGGTAACAGCGATCTCTTCCAGTGAACCACGTGGAAGAAAATAAGATTAATACAAGATTAATAGCTTGTTAATTTTATAAATGTTGTTTATGAAAGTAATGACTGCCTACAGACAAACAGGGGGCCGACCGTCTAACTCAAATGCTTTCATTTAGCTTTCGATTATGACAATATACAATGACAATACTTTTTCATTCCGAACAGCAAAGTAAAATTACTGAACACAGGACAACACGCAAATTCCAGGATAATCCTGGAAATCCCAATCATCTGGCAACAGTGGCGTAGCTATGGGGCGGGGTGGCGGGGGCGACCCGCACCGGGTGCCACCCGCTTGGGGGTGACACCCTCTCTTTAAATAACCAAAATTTGAGCTGTTTGGACGTGAAAGGGCAACATTAAATTCACTTTCGTATTTATAATAGGTACCAGGGGACGCCAGAGATAGAGATTTTGCTGGAATGGTGGAGAAAAGAGAAATAAGATACAAAAGAATGGGGAATATTTCCTTTTTATTGGCTCATCTGCCCCTGGTGCCACCCATGTTAGCTACGCCACTGTCTGACAAACTCTATAAAGGGAGAATATGCCATATTCAGTGGTAATAACTTTTATCACAGGACGCTGCTACTCATGTGGCGTTTTTATGTTTACTACCGCCCTTATAGTCAGCTACTTAGCAATTACATTTGACAAAAAAATGTTTCCTCCACTTCATTTAAAAATGAAGTAATGTCAACTTATAAATAAATGAAATAAATTATTTTAAATGCCATGAAATGTTCATAGTTTCGCCAGATATTTTAACGCTGTTTTACCATGTAGGTACCTTTTTATATTTTTTTCTGTACAAATTTTGCTTTGATCCTTTATAATATCAGATTTCATTCAAGAAAATATTAAACAATCACACTCAAGTTGAGATTCACAGACCACACTACGACTTTACTTCCAGCAAAGTACTCTTATAGTAGGGGAGCCCAAGAGAGGATTTTTTCGAGGAGAGTTCGATCCTTGCACTGGGAAAAATAAGGATTTGTATGGCCTACAGATATTTGTTTCAGGTTTGGATGGTTATGTATATGTGTTGTATGTGTACAACGGCACCCACGACCCAGGATTATGCCTAGTGTGTGGCTGTGAGTGTAAGCGTATTTTTTTTTTAAATACTGTGCTGACAATTCTGAGGCATACCTTGATCAAAGTTATGTCGTAGTGCGGTCTATGAATCTCACCCTAACATTAACAAACCCAAAGTTGTGTGACAGTAATTTTCTAATTTTGTAAGAAAATCTCTATAGAATAACCTTGATATTTAATCAGTTTTGCTGCCAGATTATTTATTGTTTTTATATTATTTCGCATTAACACATGCTTGTGAAATATATTTTATTTTTAAAGAAAGATGGAAAGAAAAATTTGACTTCAGGCGAGGCTAGCAGTAGCGCCATCTATTGCCTAACTAGCATAGTTGGTAATAGATGGCGCTACTGCTACCATAAAGCAATGCAATAGATGTGAAGGAAAGATTTGACAAATCGGGCAGGGCTTCAGTAGCTCAATTGGAAGAGCGGCTGGACTAGATTCCCAGTAGGTCGCGAGTTCGAGCCTCGCCTGAAGTCAAATTTTTCTTTAAAAATAAAATATATTTCACAAGCATGTGTTAATGCGAAATAATATAAAAACAATTATTAAGGGTAAAAGCGACTTCTTTACGATATTCAATAAACTGAAAAGTCTATTATATCGGTTGCCTAACTAGCATAGTTGGTAATAGATGGCGCTACTGCTACCATAAAGCAATGCAATAGATGTGAAGGAAAGATTTGACAAATCGGGCAGGGCTTCAGTAGATCAATTGGAAGAGCGGCTGGACTAGATTCCCAGTAGGTCGCGAGTTCGAGCCTCGCCTGAAGTCAAATTTTTCTTTCCATTTTTCTTTAAAAATAAAATATATTTCACAAGCATGTGTTAATGCGAAATAATATAAAAACAATTATTAAGGGCAAAAGCGACTTCTTTACGATATTCAATAAACTGAAAAGTCTATTATATCGGTTGCCTAACTAGCATAGTTGGTAATAGATGGCGCTACTGCTACCATAAAGCAATGCAATAGATGTGAAGGAAAGATTTGACAAATCGGGCAGGGCTTCAGTAGCTCAATTGGAAGAGCGGCTGGACTAGATTCCCAGTAGGTCGCGAGTTCGAGCCTCGCCTGAAGTCAAATTTTTCTTTCCATTTTTCTTTAAAAATAAAATATATTTCACAAGCATGTGTTAATGCGAAATAATATAAAAACAATTATTAAGGGTAAAAGCGACTTCTTTACGATATTCAATAAACTGAAAAGTCTATTATATCGGTTGCCTAACTAGCATAGTTGGTAATAGATGGCGCTACTGCTACCATAAAGCAATGCAATAGATGTGAAGGAAAGATTTGACAAATCGGGCAGGGCTTCAGTAGATCAATTGGAAGAGCGGCTGGACTAGATTCCCAGTAGGTCGCGAGTTCGAGCCTCGCCTGAAGTCAAATTTTTCTTTCCATTTTTCTTTAAAAATAAAATATATTTCACAAGCATGTGTTAATGCGAAATAATATAAAAACAATTATTAAGGGCAAAAGCGACTTCTTTACGATATTCAATAAACTGAAAAGTCTATTATATCGGTTGCCTAACTAGCATAGTTGGTAATAGATGGCGCTACTGCTACCATAAAGCAATGCAATAGATGTGAAGGAAAGATTTGACAAATCGGGCAGGGCTTCAGTAGCTCAATTGGAAGAGCGGCTGGACTAGATTCCCAGTAGGTCGCGAGTTCGAGCCTCGCCTGAAGTCAAATTTTTCTTTCCATTTTTCTTTAAAAATAAAATATATTTCACAAGCATGTGTTAATGCGAAATAATATAAAAACAATTATTAAGGGTAAAAGCGACTTCTTTACGATATTCAATAAACTGAAAAGTCTATTATATCGGTTGCCTAACTAGCATAGTTGGTAATAGATGGCGCTACTGCTACCATAAAGCAATGCAATAGATGTGAAGGAAAGATTTGACAAATCGGGCAGGGCTTCAGTAGCTCAATTGGAAGAGCGGCTGGACTAGATTCCCAGTAGGTCGCGAGTTCGAGCCTCGCCTGAAGTCAAATTTTTCTTTCCGTTTTTCTTTAAAAATAAAATATATTTCACAAGCATGTGTTAATGCGAAATAATATAAAAACAATTATTAAGGGCAAAAGCGACTTCTTTACGATATTCAATAAACTGAAAAGTCTATTATATCGGTTGCCTAACTAGCATAGTTGGTAATAGATGGCGCTACTGCTACCATAAAGCAATGCAATAGATGTGAAGGAAAGATTTGACAAATCGGGCAGGGCTTCAGTAGCTCAATTGGAAGAGCGGCTGGACTAGATTCCCAGTAGGTCGCGAGTTCGAGCCTCGCCTGAAGTCAAATTTTTCTTTCCATTTTTCTTTAAAAATAAAATATATTTCACAAGCATGTGTTAATGCGAAATAATATAAAAACAATTATTAAGGGTAAAAGCGACTTCTTTACGATATTCAATAAACTGAAAAGTCTATTATATCGGTTGCCTAACTAGCATAGTTGGTAATAGATGGCGCTACTGCTACCATAAAGCAATGCAATAGATGTGAAGGAAAGATTTGACAAATCGGGCAGGGCTTCAGTAGCTCAATTGGAAGAGCGGCTGGACTAGATTCCCAGTAGGTCGCGAGTTCGAGCCTCGCCTGAAGTCAAATTTTTCTTTCCGTTTTTCTTTAAAAATAAAAGATTATTTATTACTAAGTAGGTATACCTATGCATCCACGCATGGGCAGTTTGCTAGAGAAATATTGATTGTTATACATACCACTCTTTCCTTAGGCATGTGCCAGTATGGAGGACGATATCTCGGTGGCTGGTATAATGTTTTTGATCTTTTAACTACATGATTTATTCTGAAATCAAAATGAATGTATGGAAAGAGTATGAATATCTGAATTTGGTGCACCAACCTATAATGCTCATAACACCTACAGTTTCTGCAAAACTTTAACGCCTCAGGGTAATTAGTTACAAGTTGATGCAAAGAAGGCGATTTTATTGTTTAGAATTTAAATACGCGAGTAGAAAAATATGGCAGTAATTTGCTTTCATCGGGTTATTGAACCTCGCTTTTCTCTTGTCTGTGTAGTCGTCCTCAGGTAAGAGACTAGAATGGAAAGCTTTAGAAATAAATATAATGACAGTCCCCTGTCAATATCTATGAAAATATACGTTTTGCGAGAAAAAATTACATCTTTTTGAAAAAATCTCCGATAGGCATAGTTATTACTCTAAGACAAGGAATAAGAACAAGTTGTCTCTACCAAGTTTTTGACTAACGAAAACTAATACATCTTTTCCAAAATATAGTGTAGAATTTTATAACATAAGCCCATCCGGGATTGCCGAACTCATCAGCATTAATCAAACGCACACTATACTTAAACTCGAGGCCTATCTCAAGGGTAGAAATGCTTGGCTAAAGGCTAGTCTAGCTCCACATGATTGTTAAATGTAATAATCATAGTGTAAGGATTTTGATAGGTATATTGTTTTATTAAGTTTGTAAAAATAGTGAAGAATTGTAAAAATATTTATAAGAGCTATTTTAATTAATTCGTAATACGTTGCAAGTTTATGTTTTGTAAGAATTTTAACAAATTGTGTATATTTAAAAAGAAAATATTTAATGTCGTTTTATAGTGCATATAGTATGAGGTTTTAAAATCCTAATGTTGATGTCCGAAATTCAAATAAAATTTTCATAAGTTTCGTGTATTGTTTATCGAGTTATTTCTACCCTGTATGGGCGCAATCACAGAACAGAAAAAACAATTTTCTGTTCTGTGGGCCCAATGGATAAAAAACCACACGTTATTAAAAAAACTAAGTAACGTGAATTTAATAACTTGGGAAGGGATCCCCAAGCTCTTATTACTGCTTCCATGCTGTTTTTTTCTTTTTAAACAATGCATACTTCTCTTGCAGAAGCCGCCCAAGTGGTGGCATTGCTGGATTCTGGACTTAGTCAGCGCATTGTGGCTGCAAGATTGCATCTAAGCCTATCATCGGTTCATAGACTCTATAAACGCTATCGGGAGACTAGTACGTTGACGCGCGTTCGGTTTCTGGCAGGAATCGGGGTCACATCTGAGCGAGATGATCGGTTTATTGCAATAACTTCTTTAAGCAATCGACGTCTCAACGCTTTCCAACTGCAGCGGCAGCTGAGTGCTGTATGAAGGATGGCTGTAAGTAACTCTACAATAAGAAGAAGGTTGAATGAAGATGGATTGGTACCTCACAAGCGAGCAAACGGGCCGAAATTAACTGCAGACCACCGAAGAGCCTTAACTTTGCACGTGAGCACTTGAATTGGTCATACTCATAGTGCAGCAAAGTCCTTTTCTGATTTTACACTCATCTATAAAATCAAGCAGTATAGTAACGACGGAAGGAACAAGGTCTACAGAAGAGCTGGAGAATGCTTTGCGCAATGCTGCATTGAAGAAAAGGTCAGCTATGGTGGCGGTTCGTGGACGGTTTGGGGAGGAATCAGCGCCGAAAGGAATACAAGCTTTGTCTTACTTTGTCTACATTGTCCGGGCCTACACTTAACGGTTAGCGGTACGTCGAACAATGTCTTAGTCTCATGTGATGTCCTATGCACATTTGGTTGGCAACGGCTTCATATTCATGCACGACAATTCTAGTGCTCATACCACGGGCGTCGCGCGATATTACCTTACCGAATCCGGTATCCCCATTATGGAATGACCAGTAAGAATCCCTGAATGAATCTAATCCAAACATCTATGAGACGAATTCAAGCAAGAGAAATGGCTCCAGAAACATTGAGCCCGCTGCGAAATGCAATTCAAAAGGAATGAGATAACATGCCACAACGTGTGATCCTGACTCTCTGATCCGATCGATGATGAACCGCATGGAAGCAGTAATAAGAGCTTGGAATCCCTTCCCAAGTTATTCAATTCACGTAACTTTTTTTATTTTCAATAACGTGTGTATTTTTATCCATTGCGTCCATACTCCATACAGGGTAAAAATGACTCATGAAACAAAACAGGAAACTAATGAAAATGTAATTATAATAAAATAATAACTGCCTCGGTAGCCTAGTGGTAGCAGGCCACTACTACTACGCTGAGGTCCTGGGTTCGATTCCCGGGTAGGGGGTTATCAGAGATAATGGTGTAGTCCTTTATCTCTGGTTCTATTGGGATTTTTCCATTTTCTGGAAATTTCCCAGTACCTCGAAGTTTGGGAATGTGCCCGGAGATGTCAACAGGCTCGCCACCTGTTACATGGGCTAAAAACGTAACCGGCGAATCGTGGGTGTTTGCGTGTATGCAGTGGTGGATTTACCAGCAGGCTGAGTAGGCTGGAGCCTAGGGCGGCAAATTTTAAGGGGCGGCAGAATTCATTCATAATTTTTTTATTTATATTTACAAAATTACTGTTAAAATTATCAAGGCTCAGATCATAGTTCCCAATGATTCTAACCATAGAAAAAAAGTTGCTTACATCAACTTCAGGATTATGAAGCATAAAACATAAAGTTGAAATTTTATTGATAGAAAATATACCTAATTGATATGATTGTAAAAATAGATATGTATACGACGATATCAAAATAATACAGGGTGCAAAAATGACAAATTGGCAAATTTGTAAATCCGCCACTGCGTGTATGCTTGAATGCATACATTTACCTCTGCCTACCCCTTCGGGGATTACAGGCGTGAAGTTACGTAATTTGAATTTAGAACATCAACATAAGAATTTTAAAACCTCATACTATGCACTATAAAGCGATATTTTATTTTTAAATATACACAATTTGTTAAAATTCCTACAAAACATAAACTTTAGATTTTTTTGATGAGAAGTGTATTAAATTAGTAACTTATATTTAGTTATGATATTCTTGATTATATTTTTTTAGTTTATAAATTGACATATCAAATTGTTATTCGCTTTAATTTTTTTTGTTTGTTTGGGATGTTTCATAAGTGGTGCTTGTCACCCTAAATGAATACGATGGCTACTTTACCAGAACATTTATAATGAAGTTTTGGAGGCAACCTGAAAGAACATGTTTTTTTGCACTGTTATTCTATTTCACTTTACACCAGCACTGTAATAAGTCTATATCAAACATAATGCCACCAACTCTATTTAATATAACTCAAAAATACACCAAGCAAATGAAATAAAATGAGAGCACCACACGCATCTTTCAAGGTTCCCGCCCAAACATGACTTTGTCACCTTGACATTGTTTTTTTCTCTTTTTGTCTTTTATTCGAAATACGAAATATTTTCACACGTAATTTTATGACAATTTGTTGATCTCTTGATGGATCCATTTGTCCACTGAATTCCTTGCACTGGCAACATTTTGTCTATTAGCAGAATTTTAACTATGGAAGGTTGAAAGAAAGTTTATGAATAAATTTAAATTTTATAGAACGTTTGATAGGCTTATAGAGCATTTTAACTAATGAATGCTATAAACCTTCTATAAGTGTTTTTATGAATAAGATCGCTAGTCTTTTGAAGGTTTTTTGTGAAGGTTAGGATCTGACATTAATGGTGATAGGGTATTGATGTAATCTATGGCATATAATATACTTAAATTTCACATCGAAAATATTTCCAAAGAAATGTTTATTGATTCTATTTTCTTGTTTATATTACGAATGAATTGATTATAAAGGCGCCGAAAATACTGGACCGATTTGAAAAATTCTTTTACCATTAGTCATTGACATTATCCCTGATGAACATAGGCCACTGTTGTAAAGTGTATTATTTTTTTTTGTACTGTTGTTTATTATGATTTAATATTATATCTTGAAAAAAATAATTTATTTGATTATATTGATCAAAATTTTACCCCCTCTGATAACGGGATGGGGGCAATGTTATGTACGTATTGTTTGTTAAACTCAAGGAGTTCACATTCCGACTTTTAACTTTCTATCTTGAAAATTGTAGGATGCTCCATACAAATTTCCACCTCCTATTCTAGGGGGATGGGGATGGGGATATAATAAAAGGAGACAAAAAGTAGCCTATGTTCTTTCTCTAAGTCAACTCTATCTCTGTACCAAATTTCATCAAAATCGGTTCACTCGTTTGGACGTGAAAAGGTAACAGACAGACAGACAGACAGAAAGACAGAAAGACAGACAGACAGACAGACAGACAGAAAGACAGACAGACAGATTTACTTTCACATTTATAATATTAATATTATAGTAGGGATTAAAACGATTTGAGTGTGTCATTCTTTATGACCAATACCTTTCCAATTCACGAATCACATACTAAAATAGTCCATTTCATAGTAAGTACAATTATTATAGTGAACTTAGATATTTTTCTTCGTAGAAGCCTATTTTAAAAATATATATATCTAAATACAGCATGCGGCTGCATGCTAAAATGAAAAAGCCCAAGGAAGCTTCAGGGAACTCATCCTATCTGAAAAATACTGTAATTCTTACCTCAATTTGCTAAGACCATAACTTAGCAGTTTTAAATTACTTGTTGTCATGTTGCGTTTACTATAATGTCACTAATTGTTATCCCATAAATTATAATACTGTTAGATTACTACAACAGCCCAAATTATGTCGTAAAATATTTTTTTCTCAATTATAACCTAAATGCCGCTTTTCCGATTCTAACTTAGATTTTTTTTTTTATTAATTTATTCATGACCATAGATACAAAGTCTTTCAGTCGTATACATATTGAATTTCACATTTCTTTAAATTAATGAATATCCTTAAGGAAGATGACGATGATTAAATGCTTCCATGAGGATTATGATGAGATGATGGGACGGCTCCAGTAAAGCGATGGAGACTTTACTGAAGTTTTTACGAAGTTTTGGAGGCAATACGAAAAATCACTTTTCACTTCATAATATCACTTGAATGAACATTATCGAATGCTTTATGATAAAAATTATTTATTATATATATATATATTAATTATTATTCAGATCCAAGCTGGCGGTAAAACTTTTCTTTAAAAATATGATATGGGTATAAATTTAGAGGTTTCGTAGGGTGATGATTACCAAAATGGCATCCGTTTTCAGATCCAAGATCGTGAATAGTTTTTTTTTTCAAAATGTGATATGTGTATCGTTTTTGAGGTTTCTTGGGGTGCTGACTACAAAAAGGATATGCGATCTGAAAAATGACATTTCCGTAATCAGCACCACAGACCAATAACCAAGATGATCAGCACCCCAAGAAACCTCGAAATTGACAACCATATTACAATTTGGATAATAATAATGTCCGCCATCTTGGATCTGAAAAATGATGACATTTCTGTAATCTACACCCTAAGAAACCTCGACGATTTGGAAACATAATTATGTCCGCCATCTTAGATCTCAAAAGGATGTAATTTTCGTAATCAGCACCCCAACAAAACAAATTGATACACATATCATATTTAGAAAGAAAAATCCTGTTCGTCATCTTGGATCTGAAAATGGATGCCATTGTCGTAATCAGCACCTCAAGAAACCTCGAAATTGATACACTTAACTTAGAAAAAAAAACTGTCCTCCATCTTGGATTTTAAAAATCTGCACCTCAAGAAACAGAAAATTGAAATCCATAACATATTTCTGGAAAATGATTATCTTCGCCATCTTTGATTAGAATGGAGGTACCATTTTTGTCATATAATATAATAATAACGGTTTACATTGGAGAAAACCGATAACCACTTACTGGCAGGTCAAATAGGCAACATGTAGGTATTCACGCTTTCGAGCTCGTTCATTGGAGCTCTATCACCGTATATTGCAATCGAACGCAATAGCGTTACAACCACCATTTTTATGTAAATAAATAATATATTTGTATCAAAACTAGGCCGCTCGCAACCTCGCTGTAGAATAACAACCGTCGCCCATAAGAGGGGAGGTGGTTGGGTGAGCGGGGAAAATGGGCGGGACGTCGAAGTGTCCATTCTATACGTAGTATTATTACATATTCTCTGACTGGACTGTCAGTGCTTTCGTAGGCCTCGATGTGCAATATGTCTTGCTGGGTACCTTTTATGTGGAAGCCATTATGATCAAAATTGTTAATAAATTTAATTGAATGAGATACTATTTTACAATGCACATTTTAGTATATTAATCAAACTCTAATCAAAATCAATACCTACATTTGTCGCTTTATGTATTTTATGTAGATAAACTTTGTCTTTCATAACAAGTAAATTGACAGAATACATAGTTTAAAAATTATTACGGTACATGATGTACGAGTAGCTAAATAAAGAGGTATATATTTTAAATAATCCGTCACGAAACTTAATGTGGCAGACTAAATGCCACGCGAGCGAAGCCGTGGGCAAAAGCTAGATAATCACGTCGATCAAATGATCGATGTTCGTGCAACGAGAAAAGCAGGTAGGTACAACTATACAATGCACCCGTGCGTAATATTTATGTGAGAGAAATTGTCGGTCCTTCGGGGCCCTCTGAGGATGGGGGCCCTGGGCACTTTCCCTGAGTGCTCTTATGGTAGAGACGGCATTGGTTACACCCACTCCTGTTATGGTCGAGGGTACTACACTCGAAGTTGTTGACGATTATGTGACGATTATACCTGGGACAAACTGTCCAGTTAGGTCGGTCCTACTTCGAGAAAGAGGTCAATCGCCGAATCCAACTCGGTTGGGCAGCGTTCGGGAAGCTACGATACATCTTCTCGTCCGACTTACCGCAGTGTCTCAAGAAAAAGGTCTTTGATCAGTGTGTGTTGCCAGTGATGACTTATGGGACAGAAACGTGGTCGCTCACTATGGGCCTCATAAGAAGGCTCAAAGTCACTCAGAGAGCAATGGAGAGAGCTATGCTCGGAGTCTCTCTGCGAGATCGAATCAGAAATGAGGAGATCCGAATGAGAACTAAATTTACCGACATAGCTCACCGAATAGCGAGTCTCAAGTGGCAGTGGGCAGGGCATATAGCTCGAAGAACTGACGCCCGTTGGGGCAGAGCAGTTCTCGAGTGGCGACCGCGTACCGGAAAGCGAAGCGTAGGCAGGCCCCCCACAAGATGGTCCGACGATCTGGTGAAGGTCGCGGGCAATCGTTGGATGAGGGCGGCCCAGGACCGTTTGTTGTGGCACTCTTTGGGGGAGGCCTTTGTTCAGCAGTGTACGTCTATTGGCTGAAATGATGATGATGATGAACTGTTTATGTTATGTATGAGAAGAAGATATCGATATTTATCGAAAACAACTTTAAGTAAGGCGGCCATATTAATAGACTAAATCTTAGGTATTCACACCAATTCTGTAGGTAAGGCCTCTCCATGTTTATAACTCAATGCTTGACAGTTCTAATGTGATTTAGCATACTGCTAGTCAGTGTTGCCAACTGCACTATAATTACGGTAGAAACACCGTAATTAGCAAAGATCTACTACCTACCGTACGTTTACAACTACGGTAGCAAAAAACACCGTAATCCGTAATAGGTATGAGATCAGTTAATAAACATTTCGATAAACGACATTAACAAAACCGAAATTTATTATGTAGTTGGGTACCTACCTACATACATGTTTTAGGTGTATTAGTAGTATTACAATAGGGCATTCTCAATAATCTAGCGGAACACTTTATTCCCCACCAATAATAAGCTAGGGAGAACTTGATGGGAGATGAAAGATATTATACGAACAAGTTTGGAAGAAGTAGTGTGTATTTTAATTTAGAAGATTACTCGGAACTTTATAATTCGCTGTGTTAATTTCATTTTTATTTCACTTGATAGTAGATATATATATCCGTAATTATCACCTCCAGGAACCCTGACATTGATACGCACATTGCTTACATACTATTATCGCTTACATTAAATGTAAATTGGTAAATGCGGTGGTGCTCGCTCACTCTGGAGCTATCACTGAAGCTCTACCACGGTATATTACCATCTACCCGGAACAGGATAACGGTTTACATTAGAGAAAACCGATAACCACTTACTGGCAGGGCAAATAGGTAACATGTAGGTGTTCACGCTCGTTCATCAAGTTTTCGAGCTCGTTCATTGTAGCTCTATCACCGTACATTACCACCGAACACAATAACGGTGGACCCTCCCACTTCGCGGCTGGTAGGTAAATTGAATTAAGTACATAAAATATTTAATTTTCAAATTATCCTAAAATACACCGCTCACGACCTAAGTTTATCACCCAACTGACTTAGAGCTCAGAGGGGTGAGGGCAAAACAGATAGGACGTCGAAGTGTCCATTCTAAACGTAGTATTATTACATATCTTCTGATAAAAGGTTTTAAAATATTATTAAAAATATCGATACCGACTAACGTATGTTTTTCGCTGCACCCTAGAGATTGTGATTGTTTAAAGTTTAAACTAGCTGAACTTTAGATTTTGCAGCATGTTCCGCAGACACATGTCAGAAGTACTTAAGATCAACTCAGCGCTGACTTGAACCAAACTCGGTTGATATATAGTTTGTAAAATGTAAACGGACAGTTATTTTCTTGGAACATCTTTCAGCAAAATAATTTTAAGCACGTATATGAACAGATAGTTTTTCGAATTGAAAATATGAAAGCACGTAAAAATAACAAACCTCTTTAGTTTTAAACAATACTTTTCACAACTTTACTTACTGAGATATTGCTATGTATGAATCATGATTCCTGATAGATTTAAGAGCTGCGCGAATAAAAGTAGAGTAACGTACGGAGTAAGGGCTACAGCACATATTAGACAAGACTGTCTAAAGACAGTTGTCTCGCACTGACACATCTGTCTTTAGACAGTTGTGTCTGTGCCGTCGTGGGAATGAACGGCCGGCGGAATCGGCCGCATCTGTCACCGGAATTCTTAGATTCTGACAAGTCAGCCGGAATCGGCGCGGACAAGTGTGTGAGGTTTCATACGATTTCATACAAAGAATTCTAAAATTCGCCTCCGGCGGCTCCTTCGGCGCGTTCGCCTCCGCTAAGTGTGCGTTCACCATTAAGGATATTAATTATCATAAGAAATGAAGATAAAAATTACTGAAGATTGGCTGATGAGGACTTAAATCGGTATTCGTAAACAATTTAAAAAAAAAAAATGCTTATATTCTGTTTCTGTATTTTGTGAAATTTGTGAATTTTATGATGCTATTTACAAATTTAAAATGACTTTGAATAATTTTGCTCGTTTTCTTATACTGTTTAATGCTATCTTTGTAGCTCATGGACACAAAATTGAATTATCTGGGCCTGGACTACAACCTAAAAATATTGTTATGCCGGCACGATATTTTTACATTAATTTCACTTCAATTGATGAAATCACGTAAGTTGGTGTTTATTATTTTGTTTAGTTAGCGATAGTTAGCGATACGCCCCGGCTTCGCAGGCGTAGCATTGATTATATTGTGGGGACGCGCCCAACTTCTTTGTCAAAAATCGTGATATTTCGATAAATCTAAGTACGTCAATGATAAATTATAGATATTTACCTTCCTCAGAAAACCCTCTTCCAACATTTCAAGCAGGAACAATATCCGTTCACAACTTTCCGATATTAGCGAATACATACAGACAGAGAAAATAGGGGGACTTTATTATATATTTTGATGAAGTGGTGATAGTGATGTAGTGAAGTGATGATAAAACTGCTAGGTAGGTATAATCGAAAACTACTGTTCTAAAACCAACTTACAGTACTCAACGATTAATTATGCACATCGAGCCTACGAAAGAGACAATCGGCTTGTTTCGTCTTCGTAGAGCGTTATCTCTACACTGAGACTACTCCGGTATCTTGGTTCACCCAGGTGGACTCAGTAGGTGTACCACGGGCAATGACTGGTCAAAACTTGATGAAAATGGTTGACAAACAAATGAGATAACACTCTACAGACCCGAAATAAGCCGAAGTCTCCTTACTAAGCTTGATGTGCAATATTTATTGTTGAGCACTGTAACTACTGATGACAAGTTAGTAGATTGTGAGGAGAGAACTTTGACTAGTGAATGTAATTGCAGAAAAGCTCAAAGTGCTATAAGAGTCTTATTATCGGTAAAATTTTATTATTGAAAAGACATTTCAAAACTTGATAAAATTAAAGGTTACTAACTGCAGCTATTACTGCAATAGTGGAAGCAGATCCCCACTACTATGCTGAGGTTCTGGGCTCAATTTCCACGTCAGAGCATACAATACCGACAAAACTGACTGGGTATGGAGCAAAACATCAATTTAGCTTAAATGTTCCACCATAACTGTCCTTTAGATTTAGGACGGCAGATATGCTGACTATCGTAGTCAACGCTGTCTCTACTTATTTTAAAAATAACATGTAATTCCTTGGATTGTTAAGATGGCCCGCTGATTTGGATGCTTGAGTAGCCTCGCTTTGTATTAGTTGCCATAATGTACAATTTCTTCTTTTACTGTTGGCATATCAAGGATTTCATCAGAGTTCTGTTGTTTTGAGGAACCATGGTGCATTTGATATCTATTGCAGTATATTGTACATTGCATTATCATGAGGTTTATGGCACTGGGAGCACCTTATACTGGTATGCTATATGTCTAAACGGGCTTTATCATGGTTAGATAGATAAGCAGTTCATTGTCAATTTTGAATTCCTGCCCATCAACTTATGAAGAAATCTTAATTTTATATGGATCTTGTCCCTCTTTGTTTTAACATTTAAAATATTCTGTAAGAAATATGAGAAAGTACTATTCCAATAAATGTGTGGGATTATAAGGAATTGATACTATAGATGTATATAATAATAATAATAATGGCAACCCATTGTATGTGCCACTGCACGAGTCTCCCCTTTTTGGGGGTAAGGCCTGGAGCTTACTCCACCACACTGCTCCTGCTGTACTGCTGAATAGGTATACAACGTGTAACAGGATTAAACGTACAACCTGAAACTATTCGGTTTGGAATCGATAACCCAATCGATTTCAGACATTTTTAATTTAGTATAGGTAACATTTTGTCCCAAAATTAATTACAATTATGAAAATTATGGTCACCCATTTGGTGAACAGTCAATACAAAAGAAAATGAGACTAACGTCTATCCAAAAAAGTTAGTCTCAATGCATTTTATTATAAATTAGCTGACCTGGCAAACTTCGTATTGCCTCACAATGAAATAATGTGTCAAAGTTTTGACAGATGCGGACTATTTGTATAGGAAAATGAAATTAAATGTAGAGATTCCCGTGGTAATGAGTGATTTTCCCGCAGTAAAAAGTAGCCTAAATGTTGGCCAGGCTTAGTATCTATACACCACAAAAAGTTTCATTCGAATCCGTCCAGTAACTTCGGCGATTAGCCTGGACAAAGGGACAAACAGACAGACAAAAAAAAAAAAAATCATTGAAAAGTGTTCTAATACTATTTGAACATCGCCCCAATTGGGTTTTCGTAAATATATACAATGTACAGACACGCTGATTTTACTGTTTTATTATATTAGGTTGGGGAAAAAGTTTCTTCGCATTTTTTAAGATAATTCAAAACATTTTTTAATATAGTTTATTTAAATTTAACTAAAGTATGTATGTACCATTTTGTTCGATAACCTTTTGCCATCTTGCGGGTAGGGACATGATTCCATTGCTATAAAAATTTTGGGACTTCTCATCAAAATACCGCGACAAGTGGATTTGGCAGTCCTCTCGTGATGTTAACCTAACATTGCATAAAGAATTCTGAAGAGACCGAAACAGGGGGAAATCTGAAGGTGCAAGGTCAGGATTATACGGCGGATGCATTAACACCTCCCAGCCAAACTCTCTTAATTTTTGCTGAGTGGCTATAGATGTGTGAGGTCTAGCGTTATCATGATGAAACACCACACCCCTTCTGTTGATCAATTCCGGCCGCTTTCTCTCAACTTCTTGCTTTAATCTCATCAGTTGTTCGCAGTAGAGTTCAAAATCGAGGTCCTGCCTGGTGGCTCATAATGAATAATGCCCTTCCAATCCCACCACACACACAACATCACCTTATTGCGAATTAACCCGGGTTTTGCCACAGTCTGTGAAGCCTGACCGGCCTTTGACCACGACCTTTTTCGCACGTTCTTGTCGTACGTGATCCACTTTTCATCACCAGTTATCAGCTTCTTCAAAAATGATTCGGTTTCATTACGTCGTAATAAAGAATCACAAATGAGTACACGGTTCATTAGGTTTCTTTCAGTGAGCTCGTGAGGTACCCAAATATCGAGCTTTTTTTGTACCCAGCTTTTTTCAAATGCGCCAAAACTGTTTTGTGATCAATTCTCAGTTCTTCAGCTACGTCATAACTACTGATATGTCGATCTTGCTCCACTTTTTCAAAAATGGCATCCATTTTATCCGTAATAGGACCAGAGCGAGGTGCATCTTTGACATCAAAATTTCCGGATTGAAAAAGCTTAAACCAAATTTGTGCTACTCTCACAGACACTGCACTGGGTCCATAAACATCGCAATTTTTTTTTCGCGGCTTGCTTTGCCTTTTTACCTTTTTTTGTAGTAAAATTTTAAAATGTATTGAATTTCTTCATTAGATTCACTCATCTTGTCAGTACGAAAAACAAATGAAAATCACACATTTGCCTATTTGAATTTGGAATTATGTTCTTTTAAATTTTCACTTTCAATGATACCAAAACCAGCCAGATACAAATACTACAGCCAAAGAGATTTTATTACAAGTTCATACATACTATAATGCGAAAAGACTTTTTCCCCAACCTATTATGTATAGATAATAATTGAAGAAATAAAATAGTGAAAATGAATCTCATTACTAGCGAGTATTAAATACGCAGGTTAAGCTACATCACAGTGTGCGTGTGTGAGTTTGTGTTTTATGTGCGGCCGTATGTAGCGGTAGGGTAAGTTTGCATAAAGTGTGCATACTGTTCGGACAAATTGAGGACAACTTATTTCTCAAATAAAAAATATCACATACATAAGTAAACACGTAATTTCAGTACACGTATTATGATTATAACTCGATTTCCTAATCGGGGAGTTTGATAGTGGGCATTATTCCCGTTACATGTTGTGTACTTATACAAAAAGGAGCCCAAAAACAATTTGTTTTTAGGGTTTTTAGGTTTAGTAAACAAGGAACCCTTATAGTTTCGCCATGTCCGTATGTCTGTTAATGCAAAGACTCCCTTAAATTGTTACGTTGCTAATCTTTTAAATTAAAAGATTAGCAACAGATTTTTTTTAAAAAGCTAATATGTTTTGTATGAATACTTAAGTATATTAATTTTGTTTGTGTAATTTTTGTTCCTATTCTAGTTTTGATTTAATAAGCGACACGCGCGGGTCAGCTTAAAGGGTCCCACACATTAACAGTCCGCCGGCAGATATTAGCCTGTCAGTTAATCGTAGGAGATCACAGACTGACGAAATCGTACGAAGAACTGCGAGTCACTGCCAGGCTAATATCTGCCGGCGGACTGTTAATGTGTGAGGCCCTTAATAAGACAATGTATGTATGTATCTTCACGCCAGGTCCCTAACGGGGTAGGCAAAGAGTGTGGAGCGCCAGATATCCCGGTCCTGACAAACCTCTCGTGCCTCGTCTACCTTCATCATTCTCTTCATACATGCACGCCGATTCCTAAGATTTTTGACCCCACCATCAGACAGAACTCGACCTATTTGGTCATGGTAGGTCAGTCTTGGTCTTCCTGGGCCTCTGCAACCATTCACATTCGCATTGTATATCTTTTTAGTCATTCGCTCATTCGTCATTCTTTCAATATGCCCGAACCATCGGAACATGCCTTTTTTCATTTTTACACCGATACTATCATTCACACAAAGCCTCTTTCTTACATCTTCATTACGAACGCGATCGGTGAGTGATACAAAGATCTTATCTTGACCGCGTTTAACTTACTTTAATGCTCTTTCCTGCATACCCAGCTCTCGCTTCCATATAAAAGCGTTGGAGTAAGTACAGCATTATGTACGGCTAGTCGAGCCCGCTGGCTGAGATGTTTAGATTCTAGCAGCTTACCCAACGCTCCATTCACGCAATTCCCAGCAAGCACTCTTCTTTCTATGTCAGTGGTGTACCTACCATCCTTGCTAAAAGCACATCCAAGATATACAATTTCATCCACCTGGGGTGCGACCGCCTATCGACATTGCTTTCAAATTTTAAAGTCGATTTTTACTTTAAATAAATAACAATAATCGAAATAATCTACCATTATCGCTTGTTTATCACCTACGAAAACGAGAATATCAATCAGATTATCAATACTACTTTTAAAGGAGCTACAAATCGACATGAAAATTTGACAGCAATGACAATGTCAGCAGCAATACAGATAGGCGGTAGCACCCCTGTTCTAACACTGCATCATCTATTACTACCCTTGCATTTGTTCTCTGTTCATCTCTTTCAAATATAATACTTTAGTTTTATCCACATTCAATTGTAAGCTTTTCTGCATACAATCCTCTTTCATGACTGTGACTAGTGCTTGTAGCCCAGATGGTGCAGAGCTAATAATTACCGCATCATCTGCGTAAAGCAGACAGTTCACCACTAAGTCACCCATACGAACTCCCACATCCATCAACTTCACCCTCTGGAGGACAAATAATAAGACAAATATAAACAAAACTTACGTACATACCCAGTTGTTTTAGGTGTTAAAACAACCGACAAAAAAAATATCGTGATATTATTTCAACTTACCGATAAACTGTCCGATCTTACCCGGGTTAATCTTATAGTTTTAGATCGTTTTTAAAAGTTTTTATCTTACCCTGTTCATCTTTAACCCTGCAGAATGTGTACCTGCATCGTCTTTTAACCTTGGCATAAATCGAAATATAGTAGAACGTAGAATTTCCTTACGCCGGTCTGCTCGTTACCGTAACTGCTCGTCTCATTCGTTCGCTTGCGTAGGTATATAATAGGTTGGGGAAAAAATCTTTTCGCATTATAGTATGTATGAACTTGTAATAAAATCTCTTTGGCTGTAGTATTTGTATCTGGCGGTTTTGGTATCATTGAAAGTTAAAATTTTAAAGAACATAATTCCAAATTCAAATTAGGCAAATGTGTGATTTTCATTTGTTTTTCGTACTGTCAAGATGAGTGAATCTAATAAAGAAATTCGATACATTTTAAAATTTTACTACAAAAAAGGTAAAAATGCAACGCAAGCCGCGAAAAAAATTTGCGATGTTTATGGACCTAGTGCAGTGTCTGTGAGAGTAGCACAAATTTGGTTTAAGCGTTTTCAATCCGGAAATTTTGATGTCAAAGATGCACATCGCTCTGGTCGTCCTATTACAGATAAAATGGATGCCATTTTTGAAAAAGTGGAGCAAGATCGACATATCAGTAGTTACGACGTAGCTGATGAACTGAGAATTGATCACAAAACAGTTTTGGCGCATTTGAAAAAAGCTGGGTACAAAAAAAAGCTCGATATTTGGGTACCTCAGAAAGAAGAAAGAAACCTAATGAACCGTGTACTCATTTGTGATTCTTTATTACGACGTAATGAAACCGAATCATTTTTGAAGAAGCTGATCTGATAACTGGAGATGAAAAGTGGATCACGTACGACAAGAACGTGCGAAAAAGGTCGTGGTCAAAGGCCGGTCAGGCTTCACAGACTGTGGCGAAACCCGGGTTAACTCGCAATAAGGTGATGTTGTGTGTGTGATGGGATTGGAAGGGCATTATTCATTATGAGCTATTACCACCAGGCAGGACTATCGATTCTGAACTCTGCTGCGAACAACTGATGAGATTAAAGCAAGAAGTTGAGAGAAAGCGGCCGGAATTGATCAACAGAAGGGGTATTTGTATTTTTTTTTACATTTATTTCATTAGCATACATATCAATCACCTTGCATATATAAAACTTATAGAAAATTATCTTGAATATTAACAAAATACTTGCAGTAGGTACGTACATACCGATTAAGTCTGACAGTTTTTACATCCAGGGTTTATTTCGAAAAAAAATACTAGTGAGTTGAGGATAAATATTCATCGAATACAATTATATTATCGAATATTCGTACGTACGTTGGAAAATACGCTCATAATCCGCACAGCTTAACGTGCATGTATAGAGTTCAAGGTAATATCAAGGAATTAATAAAAACAACTCGGTCGAACAATAGCTTAAATAACATAACAGTGTTACAAATGATCGTTTATGTAGCAAACATAAGAATAAAAATAATGATTCAGAATAAGAACTTGACGGAAGTGCCGTGACATTATTAGGAATTCCACAATTTCAATTCAATACAGTTATATACTGAATTACAATATGAATGTTTATTTATCGACAGAATAATTGTACACAAATATATTTATTTACATACTCAAATCATACCTCATAAACGAACCTCTAAGTTAATGGTGTGGTCCATCACTTATTTAATAAAAAAAAAACAATATTTATCACAATGTATAAAATCTGCATTAACAATACTTAAATATAAATATATTATCAATTACCGCAACTAGAGTACAAGCCAGGGACAAGATCTGAAATTTGAGTTATTTTGATGTATAAGATGACATAACTAATAAACTTGTAACTCTTCAAGGTTTTTGGGACAAATACAAGCTACAGACGGATTTTTTTTTTTTTTAATAGGTACTCTAATTAAGATTTCGTTACTTTCTATGATAATAAGCACATCATAAAGGCGCAATACAGCGACAGTCGAAAAGTATAGCACTATTTAAAATTATAAAAATACAAATACAAAATTTACTGATTTAAATCATCTGGACATAGCAAATAAAGTACCTTTTTTATATTATGATGATTATTATTATCGGATTGGAGTCTGTCATAGCTAATCCTCATATCAAACCTCGATTTTATGATGTGAAACCACCGTAACGTGAAGGCTAGATTCGTCCTTCAGAAAACATACCATCCACGTGGACGCAATATACAATCAGAATCGATCTCGCATAACTGGCCTATATTTCACAATCGAATGTGAAATGTGAAACAGGATGTTTGTTTCAAATAAAATTAGATTAAAGGATAATAACGAAAGATGTTGCAAAAATGTATGGACCTCCGGCCATGTACAATATCATTAACAGGTAAAATCAATATAAAAACGTTTTTTACTGCATATTTTCACTTTTTGTTCCTTTTTTTGCAGTTCTAAAACATTATTTGCCGTTAGAATTGCAACTCAAACCCAACATGGCGAATGTGGCAAGTTGTCATTTTGACAAATTCCACTAATAATCGATACTTATCGATTTCCAATTTAAAGAAATTCATCGGAACTTCTTTAAATTGATCGATTCGATACATCGTTATTTTGTTAATATGTGATGCACTAGTAAGATAATAATAATAAATAATAAATAATCTTTATTTCTATATCAAATTGTTTTATGACACAAATATATGCTCACTTCCCTCTAAAATGGTCGAGGAGGGCAATGGCTGTCACATGCGTCATACTCGTGAACGGGTGCTGTTGGTGGGGACTGGTCTGTTCTGGTTTGCAGGGGCTACATCACATTTAGTAGATAGCAGTTTATTTGCATCTATGCTATGGACGGTGACATTATTTGATTTTTCACGATAATCTGTACTAGATTTAAGCTTTCATTTAAAAGAGCTCTTACTGAGTTTGTTGGGTAGCGGAGTTCTTCTCAGTAGTGACTGCACTTGGAACTCTGCTAAGTGAATAACATTGATCTTGATGAATAAGTTTTTCTTTTTCTTCATTTATTATCATTGAAGGAATTGAAAAATTTTATGATTATTATGTTTTAACCAAATAGTTTAAATTTTAATTTTTAATTTACTATTAATATATGATTTTTCTTTACTATATGTAATGGTTATTCGCTCTAGGTAGTTTATGATTTATTGACGTTTTGAAAGTATCTGTAAAGATCTATTCGAAATAAAAATATTTTCTATTCTATTCTATTCTATAATAGGCTGGAGTCCCCTTTTAAGCATTGTAAAATGCCTGTGCCAGAGGGCTCCGCTCTTCTAATTTACAAATATTTCGTTAGATTTATTTTTTACTGTTACAATAGGTACCTACCAGTGATAGAATAAGTTCTATCGAAGAAATATCCGGTCCGTCACGTAAGTGACTTATTTGTATGATCTTAAAGTCCAATTTACAATGTTTTGGATGACCAGAAACCCCTTCGACAGCACATAATCATTTTAAATTCACTTAATATAACATTGTAAAGTTATATTCATAGTTAAGAAGTTACTGACATGACTATTATACATATGTACATATATGAAAAAACATAAAAATGTACATATTCATATTCACGTTAATTTTATTATAACCAAACACAAAAACCAATTATTCGAGAATCGAGGGTAGTATGCAAATAATATCTTTCCGAAGCCGTTCAAACGAATGCAATTTTACCCACCTATGCACTATCGCAATGCGCTTAGCAACCAACGTAAGTATAAATGGTGTGTGGTCCAAGAGCAAGCGGCGGGCATTCGATCAATTTTTTTAAAATCTTTTTTGACATGTATATAAATTGTTATTCATTTTAATTTATTTTGTTTTTGACGTGTCATAAGAGGTGCCTGTCACCCTAAATGAATAAATGAATTTCTGATTCTAATTCGATATTATAAGTATAAATTAGCACGCATAGTAGTACACAGAATATATATATTTTTTAATATTTATTTTAAATTAGTGTTTGAAAGATTGCCTCTGTATCATTAAAAGATAATTGTTTTAACCAATCAATAACAATAGTTTTACATTCAAAAGTTTGTTTGTTATATATATTTAATTTTTTGTTCACTTTGTTATATATATATATATGCCGACCGTCTCCTGTATTGATTTTGAGCAAACTTGGTTCTAGCAATTGGTAAAGAAATTACATTACATATTGATCGTTTATTTTTTTGTATGTGTCCATGGGTGAGGTTAATAGTTTTATGATTTTTTAAAATTATCGATAATAAATATAGTTTCCTGACAGTTAGTAAGTCACAATCAATTGTTTTAGCCGCCCCTCCCCAAACACAAATGCAGTATGATAATATAGACTGTACCAATGCAATATAAATATTATTCAAAAGACTTTTTCCACTATTTAATTTTGTGGTAACCGGTATGACATGTCTCAATGTTCTAAACATCCAAATAAGTTTTCTGACCCTATTAGTTACTTGTTCGAGATGAGGATACCAAGTCAATTTATCGTCAACTATGACACCTAGATACTTAGTATTTTTAACTGGTGTGGTGTTTCATCATGATAACGCTAGACCTCACACATCTATAGCCACTCAGCAAAAATTAAGAGAGTTTGGCTGGGAGGTGTTAATGCATCCGCCGTATAGTCCTGACCTTGCACCTTCAGATTTCCACCTGTTTCGGTCTCTTCAGAATTCTTTATGCAATGTTAGGTTAACAGCACGAGAGGACTGCCAAATCCACTTGTCGCGGTATTTTGATGAGAAGTCCCAAAATTTTTATAGCAATGGGATCATGTCCCTACCTACAAGATGGCAAAAGGTTATCGAACAAAATGGTACATACATACTTTAGTTAAATTTAAATAAACTATATTAAAAATTGTTTTGAATTATCTTAAAAAATGCCAAGAAATTTTTTCCCCAACCTAATATATTACACGACGACCTTCTACTGTATTTCGATTTATAGCCTGAAATAAAGCTACAATTAAAAATATCTCCTACCAAACAAAAATAAAATTCCAAGCCATGTAGAGCTATTTCAAGTGAATGTTTAATTTCTCTCAGTTACTCATCAGACCTGGCATCTAATTTGGCAGTGGAATTTGAAGGTAAATCAAAGAAACATAGTAGTTGTCGCGTTTGGGCCAACACACTTGATAGAAAGGATGGTACATTCATTGTACGATATAAACTTTATGAGACATGTCTGGAATTATCAATAAGCATTTACTATAAAAGTAAGCACGTAAAAAATTCTCCTTTTGTTTTTGAAGGTAAGACATCACAATTGTCAAAAAATCGAAATTTTCATGGTATTTTAATAATTTTTTAAATTCGTGAAAAAAATATTTGTGCTGTAAAATTATAGAGTACTTTTAGCATTTTGTAATATTTAATTACAGGACCAATACAAGCAGACCAGTGTGACTGTCCTGAAAAAGACTTAGATAATTGGTTAAAAAAATATGGTTGTCCTTCATCTTATGATACGATTAACAATGATCTTAAGCCCTTTAAGAAAGTTGATATGAAAAAACATGTAAAAAAAATTATTCAAAAATATCATAAGCCAGAGAGCATGAGTTTTTGTCATTATGTTATCAAAGAGAACCAAATACACAGAGATTGCTATGGAAAACATGTTGGCTTTAAAATGTTCACTGATAACATTTTACTATCTTTGACAAGAAAAGTTGTGCTGCCAGATATGGAATTAATTACGAACCTTGGTGATTGGCCTTTAATACATACAGGTAGTGAAATATTGCCTATGTTTTCTTGGTGTGGCAGTAATAATACATATGATATTGTGATGCCTACATATGACATTACAGAATCTGCTCTAGAAAATATGGGAAGGTATGTTCTCTTCTTTTCTCTCGTACAAATCGTTTATCAATCGCCTTTGGCAAATATACGACTTATCGCCACTGCTTTGTATGAAGTTGGTTTCACCTTAACATTGCTGTACATTACATCGCTTACATTGCTAATGTTTGTTATGTACGATAGCCATTCTTTCTGTCCGTCAATGTTTTAATGAAATATAAGCAAATCTAACAAGTAGATTATGTAAAGGCGTCCAGCGTCTAGTGACGGCGTGGCACGGTATGGCGTGGGACAGCACGCTTCGGCACACCGAATAATCTTGTGCCATATCGCGTCATGCCACAGGATCTTGTGGCACGAAGGTAGACAAGGAATACAGGAACGTGTTTCGAAACGTTCCTTTTTAGGGCGCCGGCCTTTAGACTGCTAACGATCACAATAGGCAGCGGAGCGGCGGCGGCGGCGGCGGCAACTGCTGGGCCTTGTAAAATGTTAGTCGCTAGCTCGAGAACGGGACTCGGCGGCCTCGCTTTACCCGTCGCCGCCTCTTATCGTCTAGTTAGAGGCAATACAGCTACTCCATTACAACAACTAAAATTGTACAGGGAAGGAACATTTTTTTTTAATATTTCAGGGTGACAATTGATACACTTTCAGTACAAGGTAGTGTGGAAAAACAGTGGTGGGAAAGAGAGCCGCGAGCATTTTGGCGTGGTCGAGACTCACGGCTTGAGAGATTAAAACTTATTGATATAGCGCGTGCTCATCCAGAACTTTACAATGCATCAATTACCAATTTTTTCTTCTTTCTCGACAAAAAAGAACAATACGGACCAAAACAACCTCACATATCATTTTTCAAATTTTTTGATGTAAGCTCATTGTTTTACAGCTTATATAAATATCTGTGATAGTGTAATGTTATGTGATTGAAAATATATATTTTGTGTTTGTTACAGTACAAATATCAAATTAATGTTGATGGAACAGTAGCCGCATACCGATTTCCATATTTACTGGCTGGAGGAGGACTAGTATTAAAGCAAGAGTCGCCTTACTATGAACATTTCTATGATAAACTAACGCCCTGGGAGCATTTCGTGCCTGTGGTTCGTGATTTGTCAGATTTGACGGAACGCGTACTATGGGCACGTGAACGTGACGATGAAGCTCGCAAGATTGCAAGAAATGCAAGAAAATTCGCCAATGAGAATTTACTACCACAAGATATTATTTGCTATCATGCTGTATTATTTGCTGTAAGGAAATTACGTTCTTATTCCGTTCCTTTTCATAGCTATCCCTTTCGTGCGCATATAATTGTATATTCTTTTTCTAGCCAAATCCTTTTGGTTTATACATAATCAAAGATCCGATCATTTTAATATGGTCGATGGCTAGGATATAATACAAAGTAGAGACTACAACATTATATGAAAACATATTACTATTTTCACTGTCATAAACCATATTTTATTTCTAATTATTTACAGGAGTGGAGTAAAAGAATCGAGAGTGAGGTATTAGTAAAGAAAAGTATGACACATGTGCCGCAGGCACCATTCGATTGCGTTTGCGATTCCAAAGTAAAACCAAACCATGAAGAATTATGATTACTTACTAAACATTACAATTGAGTAACAATGATGATTAATATGCGCATGGGGGCAATGACCATGGGTTGTGTTAATCGTGCTATGCTGATGAAATGTAATGAGGCTCTGTTGTTCCTTGCAATGCATTGTATAAAAATAACAAAATTCATGGTAACATACAGTGTTACGTTAAGTTACATAATGGTGAAACCATGTGTTACAATAATAGATACAAGTGCTGTCTTCCTGACCTGAATCTGGGATGTAGATCTGTTGAATGAATTTATTTATAAGGCTAGCTATTGTACCTAGGTATATGTAAAATCCTTTCAATTATATAAATATTATAAGTGCTTTTATATACCATAATCAATGTAGGTATAAATGCGTTTGCAGATTAAGTTGGCCCCGTATCAGAGAATATGTAATAATACTACGTATAGAATGCACACTTCGACGTCCCGCCCGATTTCCCCGCATCACCCAACCTCCTCCCTTCTTATGGGCAACGGTGGTTATTTTGTACGTGCTACGCACACAGGTGCACGTGTAAATACACGTCACTGATTGTTGTCTGTGTAATAGAGACCGAATTAAGCGTTTGTGTGGAATTTTGGCGGAGTGTCCGCGGTGTGCCCGTATTATCTATCACAGAGACATAACTTAAGTCTCAGGAGTGACAACGAATCTGCATTATATAGGCTGCAATCATCACTGAACACCCATGTGAACTGAACTGCATGCTTGTTTGCCACCTTCATTACACAAAACAAAAAAGTTGAAAGATTTTTTTGCTTAGAAATTAAATAGTAAAAACAGTACATAGGTATTTGTATATATTATTAAATTACAGTAGAGAAAAATTGTGTTCATAAAAATAACTTATATTTAACTATGAATGAAATTACAAATTAAGTAATAAATCAACTTTTAACGTTCTATGTTTTAATTTACATGCATGTTAACTGAAATATTTTACATTACAATGTAATATGCATGTTAATAAATAATAATAATAATATTCATTGTCTGTGCCGTCGGCTTGACCTAGGTCAGAGAATATGTAATAATACTACGTATAGAATGGAAACTTCGACGTCCCGCCCGTTTGCCGCGCTTCACCCAATCTCTTCCCCTCTTATCGGCGACGGTTGGTACTCTACAGCGAGGTTGCGAGCGGGCTAGTTTTGATTAATTTGTTCGAATATTTGATTTATTAACATTAAGATGGTGCTTTATTGTGCAGTGTGTGGCTGTATGTCAACAAGTCGTGACAAAAAAAGATCATTTTTCAGTTTCTCGAAGGAAAAATTTACTAAAAACTTTTTTAATATTATAATTTTTTACCTTTACGCTATGTGATTGGATTGCATTAGTAATAAAAGTGTTTCAGTACCTATATTGAATTGAAGTGACTTGTCGACGTAATGAGTAAGTAGTGAGTGTTATTTTCCAATACTTGTGCTATTTGTTGAAGTAGTGTTTGTGTTTTTATGTTTTTAAAATGCACCGGTAACCTGGGTGAAACTGGTAATTTCTAATTACTTACTGCCTTACTGTTGAGCCGCAGTTGGCAGCAGTTTCGCAGCCGATATCGGCCAAGAACAATAAAATTCGAAATCAATTTTCATATTTTTCTCGTGGCCTGACGGTATGCATAGTGTAAACCGGGTCAAAGTTTAGAAAGAAAGAAATAAAATAATACTATGTACTTAAGTAGATATTTATTTTTCTATATTGTCGGTCCGAGGCCTAGTCATAACCTCATAACCCTACGTGCTACGCTGTGTGCGTGCACGTGCGACTACACGTCACTGATTGATGTCTGTAATAGGTAACCAAAATAAGCGTTTGTATGGAATTTTGGCGGAGTGTCCGCGGTGTCAATCAAGACTTAAAATACATAATTTTTATCCCTTCGGGGGCAACGTTTCCTATTTTCGCAAAACTTAATCTATTAGCAAGTAAACCGGGCTGTATCTACAATGCACTCTGCATCTGTTCTCTTGGTCCATAAAAATATTACCGTGAATACAGAGAATTAAAAAATGATGTTTCTAGTGTTCTAAATTATTAATCATACTTAAATCGAAGATAGAAATAGAAAGTAGAAATTAAATCGAAGGTAGAAATAGAAATATATTATTTAAAATATATTAAAATAGCTGTTGACCGCGGCTCCGCCCATGTGTATGTTACTTTTCGCGAAACCTGTGGAAACTCATCAAATCATCCCATAGCATCCCCCAGGAATATTTATTCTATGGGTTAATCCTATTTACCCGCTGTGTGTGCCAAATTTCATGAAAATCGGTTCAGCAGTTTTTGCGTGAAGGAGTAACATACAAACTTTGACATTTTTGTAATACTTATACGATAAAAGATTAATAAATTTTTCAAGATTCTAAAACTGATTAAAATTAACATCCTCTTTTCTAAAACAAGTGAGTTATTGGAAAAACCCTGACTGAATATAATTTTTCTAACAATGGGATACATGCGTATTATTGCGTATGATACATCATATGTATCATGCATGTGCATTATCACAATTTATGTAGGTATGTTATCCAACATGTAACGGGAATAATGCACACTCTGTAACACACTGATTAGAAAATCGAATTATAATCTTAATAATTAATGTCGCACTCTTCATTACTGAAGGTCGTGCCCGTCCTTAAGTGTCTTGGTAGCTTTGGTCACCAGATTCTTCCAATCTAGCCTGTCCACGGCCTTCTTCATGGCTTTTGATACCACCTCGTTAACCCTGACTCTGGAGGTCCCATCAGCGTTGAGGTTCGCTATGTGCTGTTAGGTGTTTGGGTACGCCAATTTCCTGTAGTATAGTCAATGAAACACATTAGGACCGGAACATTGAACTCTCGGCTCTTCTCAATGATCTGCCTTACGTTACCTATCTGTTCCCTACTGCCTCGACCCTTGACGAAGCCTGAGCGCTTGGTATCTGCTATCTTAGGTACGACTTTAGTGTTTCGTGAATAATGTAGAGCAAAACTTTGCTGGCGTGAGATATTAAAGCCACTGTCCTATAATTTTCACATGTGCGGGTGGAACCTTTTTTTTGTGAAGTGGTATCAGCATAGATTCTCTCTAGCTAATTGCCACTATTTTATTTCTTAAATTATTATATGAAATAAAAAGCACGTCTCAACGAGTTCTAATAAATTTGTTGAGATTAGCATTTTATTTTGGTCTCATTTTCGTTTGTATTGACTGTTCACCAAATGGGTGACCAGAATTTCCTTAATAGTAATTAATTTTGGGACTAAATATTACCCATATCAAAAATGCCTGAAATCGATTCTGTACGGTGCAACCAAAACTATCAATCAAACTTCATAGCTGTAGGAATACATCCTACAGATTCGGTTATCGATTCTAAACAAACTAGTTTCGGGTTGTATATTTAATACTGTTACACGTTGTACAATTATTCTTAGTTACTTTCTAGTACAGTCCCATCAGTATTACAAACTAATAAAGGTACTTTTTTGAATAAATATGAAAATATAGTACATCAATACAATGCAGTTAGTTATAATATAGTAATAATTATATTATTATGTTTAAAATCGGGTGTCATGTGAAATGGATAGATAATATCATTAATATCAATCATACATGTATGTTAACTACAGAAACAAAAATAATACAAATATGTTTGTTGTGCTAATTCGAGTTATTCAAACATTTGTGTCTAGTAATTAATGCCTTGGAAGTTTTAAGTATTTGTGCAGTATTATTTTAAACTCTCGAGTAAGTTAGGTATGTGCCGATCATGGGCACGATCGGTCCCGTTCTACCACCAATAAATAATATGAAAAATACGTTTCTAATTGCTAAACTATAAAATATGTTTATACTATTAAAGAAATCAGCCCGTATAAATGCATCGTCAAAGTCAGGCCAGGGCGAGTTGATGGCGGGAAGAGCCGCAGGATAGCGGGCAGCTGGCGGTCTAGCGGCTGGGGGCGGGGTGCGGGGAGCTAGCGGTACATGGCCACGTCGGGGCTGCGGTAGAAGCACATGTAGGCGTCGGCCAGCAGGCGCTTGGCGTGCGCGGGCAGCTGGCGGTCGAGCGGCGGGGGGCGGGGTGCGGGGAGCTAGCGGTACATGGCCACGTCGGGGCTGCGGTAGAAGCACATGTAGGCGTCGGCCAGCAGGCGCTTGGCGTGCGCGGGCAGCTGGCGGTCGAGCGGCGCGGCGACATGAAGCGCACGGCCCCCCTCCTCGCTCAGCCACGCGCCCAACTCCTCCAGCCCCACCACCTCGGGGATGTTGTAGCCGTTGCGCTCGCCTGCAACGTTACGCTAGATGTCATTGCGAGTCCCGATTAGATTAGGTACGGCCTAATGTAAATAATATGACAGTAGTAATGCTTTGTGTGATTAGAAACACTCTGGGATACGTGTCGCCGGTTTTTATATATCTTACGGTGTATAGATATTATTATACTAACAATAGCCATACAACCGCCCAGATAGTAAAAATGATTTAATAAGCGAAATTAAACCTTACATGCGTTCGTGAAGGTTGAAATACAACTGCACGGTCTGAGAGCTACTATGGGACTGTATTAATATTTCTGTAGACGGATATATTCATGATTAGATATAGTAACCGGTCGCCTTGTTTAAGGCTAGAGGCCAGATAGATCAGTTGTATCTAAATTATTGAATCATGAATCATTAGTCTACATAGTTTTCATTTGCCACCATTGAGACCTAGTTACCAAGTTTTGTCTCCAAATTTTATGGAGTTAGTATATTACCAATTACCATCTAATTGAGAATACTGAGATATGTAAGCACTGAACATTAGCCCTGTAGCACTGTTAGCACTGGCAGTCTACGCCTTTCACGTTCGACCACCGATGCCACTTTTTATTTCGCGCAAATTAGGAAAAATGTGGAATGTTTTTATTTTTAATTCAGAAATGGGACCGAATAATATGATAGTATTTAACTAAAACATAAAAACCTTTTCTATCTGCCATGGAATCGAAGAAGCACCATGGAGCGTCGTGGCCGACACCCGTCTTCACGAACGCTACATAGTGGCTGGTTTCTATACAAAGTACCGCAAACAGCTCCATATATACACGCGGGACGGGAAAATATTCTAATAGATCTTCACAAAACGTAAGCGGCGTGGGCTAGAAAGTAAAGAAATAAGTTATTCATTAACAAAATATATTTAGGTCTTTGGATTTTTTTAATAAGAACAACAATCCGCGCTCCGGCGCTAGTTCGTCCCGCGAGTCGTTATTCCGGTTGTCGCCATAGAGCAACTCGGCCCACCGGTCGCGGCGGACCGGGGGGGCCCGTAGCGTTTATTACCGATGCAAAACAGTCTGTCATTTTTTGCGGGGGCAAATACGTGAGACACACACTCACACTACAAAAATTGTCTATTACTACGAAACTCACACCTTAACTTTAACAAAATACATAAACAATTTCACGCACACATTAAAATATCTGGGCGACTGGCATAGGACCATTTGTGTTAGTCTATACTTCTATCTGTCTTCTATACTTATTAAAAAACAAAGCCACGCGTCTGTCTGTCCGTCTGTCTGTTCGCGATAAACTCATGGGCTACTGCACGGATTTTCATGCGGCTTCCACGAATAGATAAGAGTGATTCTCGGGGAAGGTTAATGTATATATTTTGTTAAACTTTTGTGAAAATTTGTTGGAATATAACGATAAATGTCGGAGTTGTTGGAAAAAATGAAGCCGCCGGAGAGCTTTCATCGAAGACGCTGCCCATAACCTTTTGAGATATAACAAAACAATGTATGGTGGAATATTTTCTCTTTGGTATCTCTAAGGATATATTATAATTATTATTACAACCAAAAAAATAGTGACGTACAATACCCTTTATTCCCATCGGCCCCCTCTGAGACCGGCACCGGGGTCACACCACTATCGGATTCAACACCCTCATGAACCATGAAAACAACACCCATGACGAAAAAGTTGACAACTCCATGCAGCTGCCATCTTGGATTTACATTGTGACACCACTATCGATTTCAATACCCTCATGAACCAAGAAAACGACACCCATGACGAAAACATTGACAACTCCATGCAGCCGCCATCTTGGATTACATTTTGACACCACTATCGAATTCAACACCCTCAAGGACCATGAAAACGACACCCATGACGAAAAAGTTGTCAACTCCATGCAGCCGCCATCTTGGATTTACATTTTGACACCACTATCGGATTCAACACCCTCATGAACTATGAAAACGACACCCATGACGAAAACATTGTCAACTCCATGCAGCCGCCATCTCGGATTTACATTTTGACACCACTATCGAATTCAACACTCTCAAGAACCATGAAAACGACACCCATGACGAAAAAGTTGTCAACTCCATGCAGCCGCCATCTCGGATTTACATTTTGATACCACTATCGAATTCAACACCCTCAAGAACCATGAAAACGACACCCATGACGAAAAAGTTCACAACTTCATGCAGCCGCCATCTTGGATTTACATTTTGACACACTATCGAATTCAACACCCTCAAGAACCATGAAAACGACACCCATGACGAAAAAATTGACAACTTCTGCAGGCGCCATCTTGGATATGTATAGTGTTACTCAACTTTGGATGAAAACACACTAGTAATTTTGCCTAGGTGGCGACTCCTCCGTATAACAACACCACTTCGGATGACTCGACCCCTACTATTTGTAAAGAGTGACATTTCATCCGCGGATAAGATACATTTGCGGATTAGCTGTCACCTGTCACCTGAGTCAATTTTCGACTATTGGTACCTAACGTCCGATGCGAAATGCGAATAAACCATTGCAGTATACGACGGGGACGGATGAAACTAACGGCCACCCCGATGCCGGTCTCAGAGGGGGGCAATGGGAATAAACGTACAATACGGTATTTGGAAAGATATTTACACCAATACAGCATCAATCCTTATCAATTTAAATTCTTTTGCTTCCTTAAGTATTTCATGTACGCCATTTTAATATCCTACACTATATACTTAATTAAAAATGTAAATCTTAGAAGTTTTCAAGGGAAAAAGCGCGCATGAAAATAAATTTAATTCAAACACATTGCAACACACGAAACGAAACAGGCGGGTGCCCGCCCCCGCCTGTTTTTTTTTTAATTTTTTTCTTCCTGCGGCAATCACTAACATGTATTGTGCCCATGATAGAACGATGTTTGCCGCGTAAGCGTAAGCTTGCTTACATTGATGATGGGAATCACTTCGTGTTCTTTTTTAATTCTTATGGTTTTAACATTTTATTGTATGGCAGAACGAAAGTTTGCCGGGTCAACTAGTTAAAATTTGGTTAAAATATAATTACTAAAATTCAATTTTGTAGTTGGAGTTTTGGCGGGAACCCTAAAAGAGGCGTGCGGTGCTCTTATTTTATTTTCTTAATGTATTTATGAGTTATATTTTTTAAAATCTGTGGAATTTTGTTTGATATAGGCTTTAGATTATTACAGTGCCCGTGTCTATTGAAATAGAATAACAATGCGAAAACACGTCCTTTCGGGTTGCCTCCAAAACTTCATTGTAAATGTTCTGGTAAAGTAGCCATCGCTTTACTCAAATTACTGACTGTGACGCTGACTGACGGACTGATAAATAGACTGACTGACTCTGACTTTTACGCTGCTTATTACGATTACAAAATATCGTTTTACTTGACACTGGCAATATGCGTAAAAGCGATATGCCATAACATAAAAAAAAAAGAGTTTTGGATATATTTAGCCTGGGTTGCACCACGACTTTTGTTAAAGTTATAGTAACATTTCACATCCTTTTATAACTTTGACAGATTTATTTAAGTTAGAGAAGGATGTGAAATGTTACAATAACTTTAACAAATAGCGTGGTGCAACCCAGGCTAATTATATTTTACCTAACTGTGACACGTTGGTATTATTAAAAAGGCTGTTAATTTCAGATGACATCTCTTTTCAGATCTAAGAGTGCCCTATATACTTAAAGGAGATGTTGCAAAAATGTATGGTCTTCCGGCCATGTATTGTACACAATATCATTAAACAGGCAAAATCAATATATAAACGTTTTTTACTGCATATTTTCACTTATTTAGCTTTGATTGCAGTTACAAAAGATTACTTGCAGTTAGAATTGCAACTCATAACCAACATGGCGAATATGGCGGGCGATGTCATTTTGACATATTCATTTGTTAAATTGTATTTTGATTAAATAGTACTTGGAGAAAAAAGTAATATTTTCTAAATACTATCGAAATCGATTGATCCCAAGTGTCAGCTGTATCGCCGCCATGTTTAACATAGTTGAAAATGATAAAATCGTTTGAATTAAATGTGGTTGTAACTATAAAATATATTCTTGATTAAATTAATTGTATTTTTTTCGGATTCTTCTTTAATTTACCCATTTTTTGAGGACGTGTACGAACCAGAGCCGAGCTCGCAACATCTCCTTTCCAAAATATGTTTTGAGTATACTTGGTTTCTTGGGGCGCTGATTCTAAAAATGGCACATTTTTTTAGATCAAGGATGACTAACAATTATTTTTTTTAAATATGACAGGGGTATCATGTTTGAAGGTTCTCGATATAGGCAACTACATCTTTTTTTTCACCGGTGCTAGAGTTCCAGTGTAGGAGCTCGAGGTCGTAGGCACCACCGCGTTACCTAATTTATCTGCCGCTAAATGGTAGTGTTCAGCACTATCGTGTCCCGGTGAGATGGTAATGTATGGACCCGTAATACCTATCACGGAGACATCATAACTAAGGTCTCAGGGGTAGCCATCTGCATTTTGACCTCTGGTTTGTGTAAGTGTCTTTAGGCTGCAATCATCACTTAACATTGATGTGAACTGCATGCTTGTTTGCCATTTTCATTACATAAAAAAGCTTCAATAAATGGCACCTTTTGATGTTGCCTGGTGGTGTGCGCGAGGCGGAGGCAGGAGGGGCACAGCGCGCCGCCCTCGAGGGGGCTGGCCGAGCCGCCCGCACCCCCCGCGCCCCCCGCACCGCCCCCGGCCGCGCACTCACTGCACTCCCAACGCGCCAGCGACCCGCACACGCTGCACTGACGTGGCACTGTAGTAACATCAATCTTTGCATTTACTTGCATGTGTAATTGCGAAAAATACAATATGATAATCATCAAGGGTACAGCCTATATTTTAACGACAAAACATACGGTAGGTTATCGCATTTGAAGTTTAGCAAAATGCCGTCTTCAACCATACAAACGCAAATTCATTACACGTGCGTCGGATGACTGTAGGTCGGGTAATTATCTACAGTCATCCTAAAAAAGGTATTAATTAATACCTTTTTTAAAAAAGATATTAATTAATACCTTTTTTAGACTGATATTTGAGAAAACTTTAATGCCGACCACACATCTTAAGCTATATTTGCTCAAAGAATCGTGGCAAGTTGGCAAGTTCTAATTGAATTCTTCATTGAATTGCACAGAAAAAAGGCACAAGGTTTTACCACTTTTAAATTATTGTCTAGAGAACGTAAATAAACATTTCCTCGTATTTAAAAGTATTCTCCTAGCTAGTAAAGATGGTCACCCCTTCCCTGACAACACTAAAAGCCTTCCACACGAAACGTTAATTTTAAACTTTTTCTTCTGGAGAGGTCAAAATATTTTAAGAATCGAGAAATGTGTGCTTTAGATTTTCAAATTAATATTTGAAAGCTGTTACACTTTTTTTTTCTTCTTTTTCTTTTTGTACAAAACTTGCCATCATCATTAAGGCTTGCACAAGTCCACAATAACATTTTACTTGTGCAAACATAAAGGAGATGTTGCGAGCTCGGCTCTAGATCGTTCACATCCTCAAAAAATGGGTAAATTAAAGAAGAATCCGAAAAAAATGCAATTTATTTATTCAAGTATATATTTTAGAGTTACTACCACATTTAATTCAAACGATTTTATCATTTTTAACCATATTCAACATGGCGGCGATACAGCCGACGCTTCTTTAAATTGGTAATCGATTAGTTTAAGTTCTTTGTATTAACACATGAAATCGATTTCGATAGTATTCAGAAAATATTACTGTTTCCTCCAAGTTCTATATAATTTAAAAAATTAAAATGTCAAAATGACATCGCCCGCCATATTCGCCATGTTGGTTTGAGTTGCAATTCTAACTGCAAATAATATTTTGTAACTGCAAACAAAGCTTAATAAGTGAAAATATGCAGTAAAAACGTTTTTGTATTGATTTTGCCTGTTAATGATATTGTGTACAATACATGGCCGGAGGTCCATACATTTTTGCAACATCTCCTTTGCGCAGCTAAAACGTGAGATTGTGGCCGGCGTAATCGTAGGTAGTTGATGAATGTCCCCGGAGGATTTGAGAAGCTGAAGATAGCCGAGGGAATTCTTCCGCGTTTTACACCACAACTTCGTGTTTTGGCTTATATCTTAACTACGGTCGGTAACTTTAGTCTTAGCTAAGTTGTTACTAACACCGGATATTTGCTCTTCAGTTGTTAACAAGTAACCTCGTTATATACATTTTTGCAATAATACATGCGAGTGGGTTTTAGAAATTAAAGAATAATGGAAAATTTTACTTCGGACAGGAAACGAACCTACCACCTCAGAAAAGCCAGTCCACCCGCTTTACCATTAAGCTACCCATGTACCGCACTCGTGCGTCAACCGTGCGTCAAATATTTTACTTCCCATTTTGATTAATTTCTCAAATCCAGTCGCATGTGGAATTGCGAAAAAAATATTATAATTAAAAGCACAGCACTACGAATAAGTCATTCTGTAGAAGTGTATCTAACTCTCATACAAAGCACGGTCCTGCCCGAAGTCAAAATTGTCCTTTCATTTTTTCTTTATTGATACAATTATCAGCCACAAGAGTCTTAAGAGAACTAAACCTTTTGAGTTAGTGTAGTGTTAAAACAATATTAGTGTAAGTGACTTATTTTGCATAATCACACGAACAAAGTGACTTCCACTTAAGACATACTAAGAAAGTGCCAGTGGACATTTACTTAGAAATAATTTTATAAGGGTTAGCATAAAATTGCTTATTAGTATTTTAGGCTAGATTGTAATTTTATTTTTTTTTATCTAGATTGTAATTTTAATTTAATTTAATTTTAAATAAAGGCTCAAAACAAGGCCCTTGTGTTATTAAAAAAAATATATTAGTCAAGTCGTAGTGTTCGCGGATTCGATTCCCGCACCGGGACAAATATTTATGTGGCCTGCAGATATTTGTTTCGGCTCGGGGTGTATGTGTCATGTGTGTTCAACAGCACCTATGATATAGGTTTATATTTAGTATGAAATTGTGTGTGCTGCGCATCTGCAGTTTGACCTCTGGTTTTTGTGTCTTTCTATAGTCAGTAAGGATGTGATTATGATTTTATATATAAATAAGAATGGTAATCACGTAAAATAACCAATACTCACATGCGAGTGAACTTCAGAAATTAAAGAAAAAATGGAATCGATCCTGCGACCTCAGGATAACCAGTCCAGCCGCTTTACCACTAAGCTACCGATACCCGGATACGGGATACAGGATAACCAGTCCAGCCGCTTTACCACTAAAGCTAAAGCGGCTGGACTGGTTATCCTGAGGTCGCAGGTTGGATTCCTGCCCAAAGCAAATTTTTCTTCCCGTTTTTTCTTTTATTTCTGAAGTTCACTCGCATGTGTTATTGCGAAAAATAAATAGTACGAATACTCACATCCTTCAATCAAGTCTGTGATATCTAAAAGTGGCGACGGTTGAACGCGCTGATACAGTTTATATTGTTTTCCAAACCTGGGCATCTGAATGATAAAGGTCGAGGGTACCTGTAATGGTAATATGAAAAATATATATTTGTTAATGTTTATACTTTCAAACGTGAATTAGGACTGAACTTTATCTAATTGCATGTTATTTTTATCATTTATAGTCTTCGTACTCTTTGTATTACCGATATTGTCTTTTACAATTTTTTTACCTTTAGGCTTATCTCTCTACTTTGCCAACCGATGTTGAATTAAATGTCTTTGCCTTTGGCGGCGTCGTGTGGCGGGTTGCTCACTTCCCTCTAAAATGGTCGAGGAGGGCAATGGCTGTCACATGCGTCATACTCGTGAACGGGTGCTGTTGGTGGGGACTGGTCTGTTCTGGTTTGCAGGGGCTACATCGCATTTAGTAGATAGCAGATTATTTGCATCTATGCTATGGACGTTCACATTATTTGATTTTTCACGATAATCTGTACTAGATTTAAGCTCTCATTTAAAAGAGCTCTTACTGAGTTTGTTGGGTAGCGGAGTTCTTCTCAGTGGTGACTGCACTTGGAACTCTGCTAAGTGAATAACATTGATCTTGACGAATAAGTTTTTCTTTTTCTTCATTTATTATAATTGAAGGAATTGAAAAATGTTTATGATTATTATGTTTTAATCAAGTAGTTTAAATTCTAATTTTTAATTTACTATTAATATATGATTTTGCTTTTACTATATGTAATGGTTATTCGTTCTAGGTAGTTTATGATTTATTGACGTTTTGAAAGTATCTGTAAAGATCTATTCGAAATAAAAATATTTTCTATTTCTTGAAATAGAATTAATAAATAAAAAGTAATAATATTGAAATAATAAATATATATAATAATAAATATATAATATAATAATAAGTAAATAATATTGAAATAATAAATAAAAAGAATTAGCGATGAAAAGAAAATGCGGATAAGTGAAGTTCAGTCCATATGGAATAATTAAATAATTAATAATTACCTCACTAAGTTTAACACCCGACGTAGCAAACGACTGTTCTAAAAGTTGCTGAACACTAGGCAAAGTAACATGCTCATCTTTTTCCACGAACAATTGATAACAATAAGCCTCTTGTCCTGATGACAATTTGAGAAAGGGTTCAGCACGAAGCAATTGTGCTACCAGACCGTTTAAAAATTCTTCTGGGTCCTGAAATCAAACGAGTTTGATAATTGAACAGCGTGCAAACTACAGGGGTAGGTCATATATTGTTAGGGGCCATCCATAAATTAGTTTACATGAATTTTTGAACCTTGTCACTTGTGACACCCGCCCACCTTGTGTGATGCCACATATTAAGCAAATTTACAAAAGATAATCAAATAGAGGGTCATTTAAATATATGAAACTCATTTTTTTTTATATTTTGTGATTTAACAAGAATCACTAGCGCCATACGCTTCGAAGTGATAAATAATAAATTAAGTTATGGACAAAATCTACGAATAAAAAATGTAAAGAAATGTAACTCTCATACAATGAACAATGAATGAGAATATGTAATAATACTACGTATAGAATGGACATTTCGACGTCCCGCCCATTTTACTCGCATTTTACCCAACCTCTGCCCCTCTTATGGGCGACGGTTGGTACTATACAGCGAGGTTGCGAGCGGCCTGGTTTTGATTAATTTGTAATCGAATATTTTATTTATTAACATTAAGATGGTGCTTTATTGTGCAGTAAATGGCTGTATGTCAACAAGTCGTGACAAAAAAGATCATTTTTCAGTTTCCCCGAAGGAAAAAATAAGGTAAAAAATTACGTTCACAATTACAAACCTTTACGTACTTTTAATATTTAGTCAGTGCACCTAGTATTGAATAAATTAAAATAAGTATGGGACTATCACACTATTCCATAATTAATTATTTGTTTTTTTGATAAAAGATATTTTAATACATAATTAACTAAAGATTTCATTAATTGAAATTAATTGTTCCGCAACTGTCTCGCTCTTTCATATGCTGCCATTTACGCTATGTGATTGCATTGCTTTAGTAATAGAAGTGTTTCAGTATATTGAAGTGACTTGTCGACATAACACCTTAGGCCTCAGGAGTGGTAACGCATCCGCATTTTGACCTTTGTCTTTGTGTGGGTGTCTATAGGCTTACCACTTCCATTACATAAAAAAGTACATAATGTTTGTGTTTTTATGTTTTTAGTTTTTATGTGTTTATAATGCACCGGTAAACTGGGTGAAACTGGTAAGTAGAAATTTGCCTTACTGTTGAGCCGCAGTTGGCCGATATCGCCCAAGATCAATAAAATTAGAAATCAATTGTCATATTTTTCTCGTGGCCTGACGGGGTGCATAGTGAAAAACCGGGTCAAAAGAATAGAAAGAAATATCTAATTAAGTACATAGTATTATTTTATTTCTATATTGTCGGTCCGAGGCCTCATAACCCTACGGGCTACGCTGTGTGCGTGCACGTGTGACTACACGTCACTGATTGATGTCTGTGTAATAGGTAACTAAAATAAGCGTTTGTATGGAATTTTGGCGGAATGTCCGCGTCGTGGCCTCGTGCCACTAAGAACATTCTTTAATTGAAAAATCCCAATAAATAACCAACACTGGTTTTTTTTTTTAAGTTATGATGATGGTATGTATGCAGTTCACATTGGAAGTGAGAACTGTAACCTATAGACATCAAACAAAATCCAGAGCGCAATATATAGATGCGTTGCCTGCCTTCTGTGTTAGTTATTACGGGGCCATACATTACATACACGCGGAACACAATAGTGCTGAGCATTACTCTTTGGTGACAGATAGATTAGGTGTTGCTGTGCTGCCTATGCTCCGAGATTCGACACTGAAACTCTACCATCAGTGGTTCGCCTTCACTATGCCACCGAGATTATTTACGTAGTAAATAGTAAGCATATAAATTATTACAACTTTTATTTAATTTTCACCTCACCAGGTGAAAATTACTTATTTTTTTTAGATAAATTTCATACAAAATTTTACCGGCTACTGGTGAAATATTCAATACCTAGGTAAATGATGCGTTTAACTTCTATAGCGCAATAAAGATAGAAACTAGTTGTCCCCCTACCTTTTCCTCGGAGGTGAGTCCGGGCACGTCGGAGAGGCGCTCGAGAAGCGTTCGTAGCTTCATGACGCGGTCGGCGCGCACGTAGCCGTGCTTACGCAACGGGTTCACCACCTCCTCGCGCAAGACGCGCTGCACCTCCGAGTAGTGGGGAGAGTCCTACAGGAAATTATGTTTGTGACGTTACGTGGGTACATTTGTTACATTAGTGGGAGAGACATATAATCAATTATGTTTGTGAGATAATACGGAGATACGGAATTGCCGTCGCATTTCCGAGTAGCTGGGAGAGTCCGAGCGATATGCTTGTATGTGATTCTATTTTTTTTTGGATCTTATTAAGTGACAAACAGTTCACATTGATTGTAAGAATCTAGAACATAAGAAACCAGAGATTTCAATGTATTTGGTGGCCGAATTGAGTAAAATGTTTTGTATTGAACAAAAAGGCAACTGATTCGATCCAATGACCCAGTTCCAAAATGTATCAAGTCGTCAATTTGTCGCTACCAGCTTCCAAGTGAACTAAAAGGATGATTGCACACTGACAATTCGATACGAATAAAACAATATCTACATAAGTGAATACACCAAATCCTTGTTAGAAAATGTATGTATGTATCTTCACGCCAGGTCCCTAACGGAAGGTAGTAGGTAGAAAGTGTGGAGCGCCAAGCATTCCGGTCCTGACATACCTCCCGTGCCACATCTACATTCATATTCTCTTCATATATTTATTTATTTATTAGGCACATTTACAGTTGTTACAATTTAACATCTTAAAATTAAACATTTTATATTATTCTTCTAATTGCACAACCAATAACAAATGTACACCGCATGTACATTTTACGTCGATAATGTATGCACGCCGATTCCTAAGACTCTGGACCCCACCATCAGACAGTACTCAAGAAAATGTCAGGGCAGAATATAGGAAGGAATAGCTAAAATCTGGCTTCTTCATACCTCGGGTTCCGGGGGGCGGTACAGGAGCGCGTCAAACACGCTTGTGAAGGTGAACATGGCGAATAGCGTGGCGTCCAAGTAGCAAGAGTTGTGGTGTCCCTGAATGCCGCGGTTCTTGCCCGCCAGCTCGCCCAGCGCGCTCAGCGGCGGCACCACGCCCGTCACTATGGGGCAGTCCGGCTGCTAATAATCAAGAAAGTACTTAAGAAAATTATTTTCATTCTTTTCAGATACATTTCAATAGTCAATTGGATGCCGTGGTATCTTGTGGAAAGTTACGACGTGCCGCAGGATACTGAGAAATGACGCAAATTTCGTCTCCCCAAAAGACATATATAAAAATGCACCCCGTTTTCCTTGGTCACGGCATCACGCGTGAATGGCTGGACCGATTTGGCTAATATTGATTTTGAATGATTTTTGGAAGTCCAGGGAATGTTTAAAAGGTACGAAAATATGAAGAAATTGAAGGGAAATAGTAAAAACCACCATTTCATTTTCCCATACAAATAGTCCGTATCTATCAAACCTTTGACACATGTCATATTTATATATCGATGAGTCACTACATTTTCCATAAGCCCCAACATCTATATATGTGAACTTGTAATCTGCATCGCATACAGCAAGTAAAACGATGGAAAAATATTTTTTATAATTATAGTACAGTGACCCTGAAATGCTAGGTTTTATTACTCTTATATGCTTGTCATCGATGGCACGAACGCAATTGGGATAGTTTGCATTTTCATTGAAACCTTTTGCTATTTCAAGCCACCTCTCTTCATTTAATTCTGGAAACGATGACTGTCTCATATTCTCCCAAATCGCTATGCAAACATCACGTATGATATCTCGGACAGTTGTATGTCCAATCCGATAATTATGACTCAATTCCATTAAAGAACATCCTGTAGCAAGATATCTGTAACAATGAACAAATATAATTTTCAGGTAAATCTCTACAGAGCAAGTGGAAGAACATCAGGACTAGTTACAACATGGGAAGTAAAACGCAGAGCTGGTATTAAAAGTGGATCAGCAGCTTCGCGTAAGAGTCCATACGTATATTTCGAACAACTTCATTTTCTTCGGCCTACCGTGGTAATTAATGAAACTCAAAATAGCATGGATGTAACACGCACTGCCGAAACCAACGCTAACAGCGGTAGTAATCAAGGTGAACGACCTGTTTCCAAAAAGAAGAAGACAAGTGTCGACGATAATTTTGTGCAGGTGTTAAGGGAAAGTATTGTAATGAGAGAAGAGCGTGAAAGACAGCATGAGTCTGATTCAGATAGACTGTTTATACTTTCACTTCTAGATGATTTTAAATACATCCCGAGACATCGTAAGCTTTCTACAAAAATAGAGTTAATTGAAGTTATAAAAAGAGCTCAAATGGAAACTCACGATTCCGAATTTATTCCGTCGGCCGCCAGATCATATAGACCACAAACATCGTTCAGTGGCCAATTTAGCCAAGGTCAAGGATGCTCGACTGAATATGGACCGGAAACCACAAGCAGTGGGCAGTATCGCTATGGATACTCGACACACTCGAATTATAGACCAGAAGCCTCGACCACTGAAGGTCGTCGTGGGTATTCTACGGCTGTTCCAGACAGGCATGACAATACTGTTTATACTGATACGTTATCACCAACTGACACAAATGCAACAGATATGTCTCAGGGTTCTGAATTACTAGAATTATTTACTAAACAGGACAACTTGAACTAGATAATTCATTACCATACATGTAAGAAATAAATAATAAATGTTACGACTAAATAACAACATCTTTCATTTTCGTACTCACCTCAAAGTTATCACCAGTTTTCCTTCAGGTTTTATACAAGCTCGCATAGGAGTATCAATGCCCTTGATTGAAGTTCGTATTTATTCCAAAAGGTTTTTTTTTTATGTAAAGGAAGTGGTAAACAAGCATGCAGTTCACATTGATGTTAAGTGATGACTGCAGCTTATAGACACCCACACAAAGACCAAGGTCAAAATGCAGATGCGTTACCACTCCTGAGGTCTAAGGTCTTATGCCTCTGTGCCGGAAATTACAGGGCCGTACGTTACCACCTGACCGGAACACGATAGTGTTGAATACTACCATTTAGCGGCAAGTATATTAGGTAATGCGGTGGTGCCTACGCCCGCGAGCTCCGTCACTGGAGCTCTACCACCAGTAAAAAAATCAAACGACTGCACTGACATCCTCGTGTAGTTAAAAAACCGTTCTGGGAATGCTCGAATATCTTTGAAATAGGTTTGGAATAAGCCTTTTGAATGTCTTTCTAGAAAAAGAGGATGAATCCAGTGTCTTTTCTTTGTTTTGCGTTTTTTACGAGATAGGTAAGCAATAATTATAAGTTCTTCCACGTCCATATTGCTCGACGGAAGAATCTAGACTAGTCGTTGATTGGCTGCTATAACTGGCTGCGCAAATATTCTTGCTGCCGCAGCCTGGCTGCGCAGCCAGGCTGCCTAGTGCGCGGGGGCCCTAAGCGTATTAAAAAGGAAGATGAAACCCGGTCAAGTGTGTGTCGGACCACTCGCAATGAAGGGTTCAGTTTTTCATAGATCTCGTAACTCGTAAACTTGTAAAGCCTACTTAGTTGTGATAATTTTCCTTTAGATTTCGTTATATTTAGGTACTACGACTATGATTTTTTCACATGGTTAAACACCACCGTTAACTGAACACCGACATGGCGAAACTAAGGTAAAAATTATAAGTTACCTGATCAGAGTGATCATTGTGGTGCGCGCCGCCGTGATCGGGTGGCGGAGTGTCGCGGAAGCGAGCGTCGCGGCGACACAGCGGCAGCGGCACGAACAGCGCGCGCCCGTTCGCACACGAGAACAGTCGCGTCCCATTCCGGCTGCCGTCGCCCAGACCGCACACGCTCTCTTCCAGCTCCACTCCGGCAGTCGCTGTGTCTGTTAATAATGTCACATATACAGTACGTGCTAATAGGTTAGGACCCCACTGCAGAATCATTTCGTTCATCCAGATATACTGCAAATCTAATTTTTACGCGTATTTATAATCTAGAGAATATATGTTATATCCACTAGGTTGCCTATCAAAAAATGGCCGCAAGTATTTTTTTATATTCTTTTTTACTTGTACGGCAATATGTTTACTCTGAAAAATCACGGCTGCCATTTTATATTTGGCTATTTTTTTTCTCATTATTATGATATACGGCCGCATATAGTTGCTGTTAAAGACAAAATAATTAAATTAAAAATACTTGCGCCCATATTTTGATAGGCCACCTAGGGGATATATATTCTCTAAATTATAAATATAATAATTAGGTTTGCAGCATATCTGGATGAACGAAATTATTTTGCAGTGGGATCCTAACCTATTAGGACTAGAAATGAAGCTCAGAAACGCAGAGAAACAGTGGATATTTATGATAAATCTTGATGGATTGGTTAAACAAAATATATTGATTTACCATCAATGATGCCTATCCATCTCACGACGCCGTAGTAATGTTGATCAACATCTGTAGCAACCTCCACTAGGGAACCGACTCCGATGTCATCTTGCAGCTGTAGCGGCGAAGGTCGCGCGGGGGACTGTGCCGGTCGGGGAGAAGCCAGCGATGGTGTATCATACAACTCGTCGAGTCCATCGTTGCCGCAAACATCTACAAAATGAATGGAAAATCTACTGTACACAATTTGTTGCTCGTCACATTTATCAAAGCAACTTTAACTGTAGATGACAAGAAAACATACTATTTTCGTATTCAAGCACACAAAGAGGTATATCGTCAATGGATAACTCTGGTAAGTAGTACGCGTGAGACATAGCGCGATAGCTGGCGGCGCTACACAATACGGTGCCAACGTTCGACTACCATCGCAGTCGTATGACTAAAATTAGAAAATAGGAGGGCTAAAATTGGACATTGTACAAATGAATGTAGTCTGTGCACTAGTTTAATGACTGCCTTACTAATAGTTTAAAACATAATGTTTATTAATTAGTTCTATTTTATTGTGAATAGTGTTGGTTTAAAATACAAGTTACTGTGAAAGACATTAAATCAAAATGGTAAACATCATGTTTTACTTGTTTATGTTTGTACCTATGTGTGTGTTCAGTGTGTTATCTATTTGTTTACACGATACTGATTATTGTGGGTGTAGCATCTCAGTTTTCCTGGTTCTTTACTAACACTTCACAATAAATAGGATATGAATAAGTTTTTTACTAACTTTTTTGTTTATATATTTACCATTTTAAAAGATAGACTATAACACTGCTATGTTATGACGCGCCTGTCTACGGTTTCTTAGTTTCTTACGGTAAAGATCAGTCTTTGTGGAAGACAAACATCGTCCTTTCCGATTCGTCATTAATACTCTGCTGAAAAATCTGGCGGATCACGAGCTGATCAATGATGTGGCAGATCGACTGGTATTCATATCTAACGCTTCGATGGTTTCAGACCTTAGAAAACAGTGGGGAAGCTGTGGTTGTTTAGTCGGGATATATCACGGAATAGATTAATAAAGATGGAATGTTAATGTGGGCGTGGCAAGCGCACGACAACTATGCGTGAACACACACAGTTCGGCAGAACCATTCGTTCGCCGCTCATAGTGTCGTGTAGACTGCTTCGAACGACGCATCTCTTGGTAAAATACCATGTAGTGCCAATTTTAACATGTAATATGAAATGTCAGACCTCAAGTATAAAGCGAGGAGGTATATCTTTTGATCGGTAAGTCACAAATAACATTTATTGTTATAATACTTGTAAAAAACATATAAATATACAAAGGAATATGAATGTTCGAACTTAAACTGCATTATTTAAACATTACTGCTAGCGAATACATTGCTCGTTAAGCACTCGCTCAATTAACGCTATTACTGTCTCCGCTGGCAATGTACAGCATGTAATGCGTTCGCTACACTTCGACTAGTTTATTGGTGAGTATATTGTTGTGTGCGTGCGAGTGTTTATTGTCTACGGGCGTTACATCTTAGTATGCAAACTTACGCAAACGAATAGCTGCCCTGAGATTAATGTGCGAGTGATTGTCGAGATGGTGTTACATTTGTGTAAGAAATTGCACGGTGGAAGAAAAGCGGCGACACTGGTTCTAATACTAAATTGAAGCAAAGGCCTTTCCATCCTTATTTATCTATTCCGTGGGATATCCCTCAGGCCACCAGAAAAATATGAAATTAATTTCTTATTTTAGGGTGTCTGGGCGTTAACTGATTAAAATTTCTAAAAGGGGTTTAGACATCCCAGGTCTCAGGGCACATAGCTTACCACTTGTCACCACTAGTAGAACGTCAGTGTTTTGGTCATCGATATATCGAATTAAACTGAAATTCATGTACAGGGTAAGATAATATTTATAGGCAAAGAGGTTAGGGCACTAAACAAAACGCAGTATTTTACGTCAGGGCAATTATTACAGTTTTATAAAAGCACAAGTGAGATACACTGACATGAGTTTGAAATACCGCTCTCACCTGTGGGCCTCTTAATTCTGATTTTTTGCTTTAACTTTTTCGAAAACGTAACTTCACACCTGTAATCCCCTAAGGGCCTATTTCTTCAGGAAGGGGGTAAATGCATGACGTAAATGCATGTATTCAATGGCCGTAAACGGGGTTTTTGAAGGCTAGTTGGCACCTCCGCTGATATTTCAAATGTCCATAGCATAGACAACTGTAACCACTTCCGATCAAGTGGCCTCTTGGCTTGTCTGTTTCCATTGTCATGTAACATAAAAATTTGAGATACAACATATTTATATGAGTTATATTTACCAACTAATATACCAGTTTCCACTTTTTTTGTGTCATGAACCATCTTTGAATCCTCAAGGGTATGAATTGTGTTATTAGAAAGAGTTGTTGGTTTGATTCTCCTTTTCTCGGGTGCCAAGTGGTTTAATAGATTTACAGATTTGACCCTCTCATTGTGTGATGGTCGCTGCATAGTGTGCCTGTAGCTGCGTGGCACTGATCCATACTCTGGACGCTCCGGCTCACGGGGTGCTGGTGGCCAGCTTCCACCAATCAAATTAAATAAATCGAGCTGTACAATCAAATGTAAAATACATTCAGTGCAATGAAATCTGAGATAATTTAACTTCTGAAATTATTTTATTGTTTGCAGAGGCCAAAGTGACAATTGAAAAATAATTTATTTGTTGTAGGAATTAATAATGACTTTATAATTATTATTTTTAATAATTAATATTTAATTATTGTTATTATTTAATTATTAATATTGTATTCATCATTCTGTTTTATTTTAGGTACTTAATATTATTAATTCAACATTCTAAAATAAAAATTTGAATAACCTTATTTTTTAGACATTTGGAAACAACAAATTTTATTCACTAATTTTACACCTATTGAATTTTACCAAACTTTATTAAGCTGTATTATAAACACTCACCAACCTAGTTTCACAACAAAAATAATATTAAATAGGAAAGCAATTTGCTAAACTGATTGTAAATTAAAGGTACAATTAATTACTTCACAAGCATGTGTTACTGCGAAATAATATAAAAACAATTAATTACTGTTACTGTTCTTTTTATATTAAAAAACTTTAATGTCTTTGCCTTCAGCGGCGTCGTGTGACGGGTTGCTCACTTCCCTTCAAAATGGTCGAGGAGAGCAATGGCTGCCACATGCGTCATACTTGTGAACGGGTGCTGATTGTGGTGACTGGTCTGTTATGATTTACGGGCGTTATTTTCTATCACAATATTAAGCTGTTGATGGGTATTTGCGGATGTGTTTATATGCAAATATTTATATGCCATGGACGTTCACATTATCGTTATTCTATTTAAATTTTAATTCTATTTAATAATATTTGTATTAAATCTAAGGTTTTAACAAAAGAGCAACATGCTGAGTTTGTTGGGTAGCAGAGTTCTTCTCAGTAGTGCCTGCACTTGGAACTCTGCTAAGTGAATGACTATGATGTACAGATTTTTCTTTTTCTTCTGAAGGAATTGAAAAATTTGATGATTTCCATATTGGTTAAACGGATTTAACCGTTTAACCAATATGGAAATCATCAAATTTTCAATATCATTATTAAATTGGTATTTATGAATACCTATTGGATTATTATTATAAGTCATTCTCTCTAGGTAGCTTATAACCTGACAATGCAAAAGTGTCCTTGAAGACCAAATTGAAATAAATGATTTGAATATTAAATATTTACCTTCTGAGAAAGTAAGCAACAATTTATATCTAAACATTCAAAAGCACAACAAGTACATATGTATTAAATTATTGGTAAAACCTGCAATGAATAGGCATTTACATAATAATCATAGATCTTAGTGCTGATGCATTGCTAGGATTTGTTACTCTTGAAGTTAAAAACATTTGCTATTTTGGTAATTTTTTTTAATGTAATGGTAATGGCAAACATGCTTGCAGTTCACTGCATGCATGTGTGACTTTCCAAAGGTGTCAAAGTTCTCAAAACTATCCTAATACTTATACAAAATTTATGATTTTATTTATCAGATAAAAATCTTTGGCCCCAGCATATTAAGTAAATTATAAATAAATACCAATATATATTTAATCACAAGTGCAAAAATAAAATTAGAATAATAGTTAGTATAACATTAATAACAATGTATCAAAATGGATGTTATTTCAAAACATAAAACCAATCCTGAATTTAAAAATAAATCAATATATTAGGTTGGGGAAAAAGTTTCTTCACATTTTTTAAGATAATTCAAAACATTTTTTAATATAGTTTATTTAAATTTAACTAAGGTATGTATGTACCATTTTGTTCGATAACCTTTTGCCATCTTGTAGGTAGGGACATGAACCCATTGCTATAAAAATTTTGGGACTTCTCATCAAAATACCGCGACAAGTGGATTTGGCAGTCCTCTCGTGATGTTAACCTAACATTGCATAAAGAATTCTGAAGAGACCGAAACAGGTGGAAATCTCAAGGTACAAGGTCAGGACTATACGGCGGATGCATTAACACCTCCCAGCCAAACTCTCTTAATTTTTGCTGAGTGGCTATAGATGGCTGAGGTCTAGTGTTATCATGATGAAACACCACACCCCTTCTGTTGATCAATTCCGGCCGCTTTCTCTCAACTTCTTGCTTTAATCTCATCAGTTGTTCGCAGCAGAGTTCAGAATCGATAGTCCTGCCTGGTGGTAATAGCTCATAATGAATAATGCCCTTCCAATCCCACCACACACACAACATCACCTTATTGCGAGTTAACCTGGGTTTCGCCACAGTCTGTGAAGCCTGACTGGCCTTTGACCACAACCTTTTTCGTACGTTCTTGTCGTACGTGATCCACTTTTCATCACCAGTTATCAGCTTCTTCAAAAATGATTCGGTTTCATTACGTCGTAATAAAGAATCACAAATGAGTACACGGTTCATTAGGTTTCTTTCAGTGAGCTCGTGAGGTACCCAAATATCGAGATTTTTTTTGAACCCAGCTTTTTTTAAATGCGCCAAAACTGTTTTGTGATCAATTCTCAGTTCTTCAGCTACGTCGTAACTACTGATATGTCGATCTTGCTCCACTTTTTCAAAAATGGCATCCATTTTATCCGTAATAGGGAGACCAGAGGAGGTGACTTTCTTTGACATCAAAATTTCCGGATTGAAATCGCTTAAACCAAATTTATGCTACTCTCACAGACACTGCACTAGGTCCATAAACATCGCAAATTTATTTCGCGGCTTGCGTTGCATTTTTACCTTTTTTGTAGTAAAATTTTAAAATGTATCGAATTTCTTCATTAGATTCACTCATCTTGACAGTACGAAAAACAAATGAAAATCACACATTTGCCTAATTTGAATTTGGAATTATGTTCTTTAAAATTTTAACTTTCAATGATACCAAAACCAGCCAGATACAAATACTACAGCCAAAGAGATTTTATTACAACTTCATACATACTATAATGCGAAAAGACTTTTTCCCCAACCTATTATTTAACATTAAGTAATCTGCAAAACAAATGACATGACAATCTACATTTTGAACTATAAAAAATAGCAGAAGTTGTTAATATTGTTACTCCTAAAGAATATAGATCATAATCTAATGTTAAACAGATAAATGAGGTATGTCAATATTCACTTGTAATCTTTGGAGTACACAATATGGTGAATGTTCTATAACAAATTCATCTTTAACTTAGGAAACCAATCGTACAACAGAAAAGTTAGTGAAATAAAACCTTTTCGGTTAATAAATTAGAGATGCTGTTAGTAAAAAAATGTTGTTATAATAATTTTGACATCAATAGTGCTCACTAATGTGACAATGAATCGTGTAGGTAGTTACAATATTTGGTGGCGCAGAGCCTCATAATTTTTATAAACCTGTGTATGTCTGTCCCGGCCTGAATTGGCGACATCCTCCTCGATAAGATCATGGCTCATACTGCTTGTAGGAAGGAATTGTCCTACGCGAAGATTTTAATAATTAAAACACAAAATGAAAGTCATCTATTTGTCGCGCTCATTTGTTTCTTACGCACCTGATTTTTAGGTTGTGTTAACTGCTAAATCTTGAAATGAAAATAAATTGGAAATTACTGAAATACGAAGAACATCTATCAAAATTAGACTTTTAAATTACACGAAAATACAAAAACAATATTTTTGACATTGACAGTCACAGAAATAACCAAGAATTGACAGATTGTTTTTTTTATTTATAATGGCATCGCTATTACGCATATTGCCAGTGTGAAGTAAAACGATATTTAATATTCGTAATAATAAGCAGCGTAAAATTATCAGTAAGTGTGAGATTCACAGACCGCACAACGACTTTACATTGAGCAAAGTATGCTTAGAATTGTCAAAACCCATACATTTCTGACAGTTCTAAGCATACTTTGATCAAAGTAAAGTCGTAGTGCAGTCTGTGAATCTCACCTTTAGGGTGAAATTCACAGACCGCACTACGTGCGGGTATGTATGGGTTTTGACAGTTCGAAGTGTACTTTGCTCGAAAGGTTCTCGAAAGTGAAGTCGTAGTGCGGTCTGTGAATCTCACCATAAGAGTCAATCAAGTCAGTCAAAGTCAGTGAGATTCGCAGTCAGAAATTCGACTTCGAGTAAAGCGATGGCTACTTTACCAGAACATTTACAGTGAAGTTTTGGAGGCAACCTGAAAGGCCGTGTTTTCGCACTGTTATTCTATTTCACTATACACGGGCACTGTATTAAACCTATGTCAAACAAAATGCCACCAACTTTACTTAATTTAACTAAAAAATACTATTTTGCTATTTAGATATACCTATTAGGTTGCTATTAAATATATTAGTCTGCTATAAGATATATCTAATATATTTGTTTGCTTTAATATAATATTCGTTGGTTGATAATTTTTACTAATATTTTCTGGATATTCATTTGACTATAGTTCTTATACAGTTATTATAGGGCTTAATTTGGTAAGGCATAAAAATATTATACAGCTTGGGCTTGGCTTGGGCTTGGTAGCTAAAAATTTACCTTCGAAGAGACGTGACGTTCATTTCGTCACTCGTCACGTTTCGATGTTGCATTGTATATTACGTTTGTGTGTTTGTTAATTGTTGATGGCTAGTAGTCAATCACATAGATACGAGATAAAAATAACATCTAAACTAATAAATAATATGTTTTATGGTTATAAATAACATATTATATTATTTTATCAGCTTTATAATATAACGAACACCTTTACCAATAACCAAGAAAACTCAACCAAACCAGAGAATATGTAATAATACTACATATAGAATGGACACTACGACGTCCCGCCCGATTTGCTCGCATCACTCAACCCCTTCCCCTCTTATTGGTTACGGTTGGTATTTTGTACGTGTTACGCACACAGTGTATTGTGTAATACACGCCACTGATTGTTGTCTGTGTAATAGAAACCGAATTAAGCGTTTGTATGGAATTTTGGCGGAGTGTCCGCGGTGTGACCAAACGACCACACGATTGTAACGCCCTCTTCATCATCCCACCTAAAACAACCTACACACGACGACCCTAAAATCAGTGGCGATATCGGGGCAGTAGTAGGGTGGACCCAAAGATCGTACCATAAATCGCCTGTATAGGCAAATCGTAACCAGAATTTTATCGCTTCCAGCGAGCTTACAATTTATGCACGATCATCCCCACCACCACTGTCCCGATATCGCTACCGATAGGCCTGTGGTTGTCGTCGATCGCGAGCGATCGTTCAATGTTATAGATGACGTCCCTGTTCGCGACCTCATCAGGCCTCTTCCTACAAAATATTGGTGGGTTGGAGTGGGCTTTCACCAATATTCGAAAAAATAATGTTTTCACCATATCTACCGCCATAATGTAGGTATGACCGCAGTATGACTGTGGTTACGTTTCACTAAAAACCCGCAATGCTATCGACCACGACCACTGAAAATTCCGTACCAGAGTTCCACAAGGGTAAAAAAGTCCGCGGGCACTGCGTTGCTTGTCGGCGAATCTTATGGAACGCACATCTTGTTGAGTGCAACGCACCCAATGAGGACGTTCCACAATCTCCACTCATCATTAGTTTGTTGATAAACTGTTCCACTAACCGTTATAGGTGAAACCAGTATAAATATTATTATGTATACTTTGCTGAAAGCCTACCTACATTGTGAAGTGGTGAACCAACAGTGACGTTATCTATCAAGTTGAGTTTCTTGCTTGTGCTATTGAACTTTGCGCCTGGGTTGCACCACATTAACAATATTTGTTAGTTATTGTAACATTTATCGAACTTAAAAAATCTGTTAAAAATACGAAAATAAAAAAATACGCTTACACTCACAGCCCCACAGTAGGTATAAACCTGTGTCACAATGTAAATATAGAACAGTGAGGAAACTATGTACGCGCATCTACGAGGCCTCTAAGCGGTTGCGGTTCTCGCGGTGCTACAGTAGCGAGCAATTATAGTACTCTGTGGTAGCGAGTGTCGCGTCGAGACGAGCGGTCACGTTGTGATTTGTTTTTGTTTCCACGAGTGTTTTAAAGATGCCACGAGCGTATTGAACCTTGCATCATCAAAACCGGAGTCGTTTTTTAAAATTCCTGGTGATTTTGAAAGGCAAGAATGATGTATTGTTATAATATCTAACATATTTAAAAAATTCTCGTGTGACAGTGTTTGTAACAATACTCCTCCGCAGCGGCTAGACCGATCGTTAGGAAATTTTGTGTGTATGAGAATCGGTTGTAGTCTTTTTTTATATCCCTAAATGGTAAAGATGATTATCACCATTTATTTTTTTCGATTTTTTGGACAGTTAATTTGTTTATTTATACCTCTAAGGCGATACGAAGTTCGTCGAGGCAGCTATTTATTATCCTGCTTACCCGAGTGGGTGAGGGGAAGAGAAACTCGCCTGGTCTCGATAACTCGTTGCAGTATTAACCAACACCATAAGATTATCTACATAGACTACATATTATTATTTGTAAACTGTTTTACAGCGGTGTGACGTCATAACGTGCTGCAATTTTATATAAAAATAAAAAAATAAAATACGCTTACACTCATAGTCCCACAGTAGGTAGGTATAATATAAACCTGTGTCGTGGGTGCCATTGTACACTTAAAGCACATACACAAACACCCAGACCCGAAACAAATATCTGTAGGTCATACAAATATTTGTTTCGGTGCGGGGATCGAACTTTAACGAATATTTTGGTGCAACCCAGGCTTAGTAAACTTAAGCAACAGAAAAAACACCTTAGGCTGAGAATTATGTAATAATACTACGTACCTTAGGCAAAATTGTACGATCGTTTCGGTCATTAATTGGAAAATAGTCTGAGTAAAAATTTAACATGTTCCATGTAACGACCGCAACGATTGTAATGCACTAAAATTTTTGTAAGAGCCACGGTCCTTGCGAATTACCATTTCATCCATACGATGTACATTGATGTATCGGATTGTGTGAAAATAGTCTTTTTCAGTAAAACTAGCATAATTTTATGTCAGTGGAACGAGAACGACGGTTTCGAATTTCGAACGAGATTCAGGGCGTTATGGAACATAAATGGAACGTGAGAATCGTGAGATGCAACTCTTACGTCGGGTTTTGGCGGGAACCTTGAAAGAGGCGTGTGGTGCTCTTATTTTATTTCATTTTCTTGGTGTATCTTTAAGTTATATTGAATAAAGTTGGTGGCATTTTGTTTGATATAGGTTTATTACAGTGCCCGTGTATAGTGAAATAGAATAACAGTGCGAAAACACGACTTTTCAGGTTGCCTCCAAAACTTCATTGTAAATGTTCTGGTAAAGTAGCCATCGCTTCACTCGAATAACTCCTTTTACGCTGCTTAAATAAATACGAAATATCGTTTTACTTGACACTGGCAATATGCGTAATAGCGATGCCATAATAACAAAAAAAAAACTCTTACGTCAAATCAATGTCAATCAAATGTCAATACCAATTTACCAATACAGTACACCCAATACAATAATCAGTTCGTTTTTTCGATTTTTGTTTAATTTCGTGCCTTGATATAATCGTAAAAGAGTACATTATCAGCATTTACTATTTATGATCATTAACATTGCTTCAAAATCTTCAAATCGCTTGTGGTTGTGATTTGTGGTGTCTGCCTGTGCTTGTCTGTTGGAATTTAATTTATTATAAATTTCACATGATTTGACTTTGTTGACCGGGCGTCCGAGCCAGCTGTAAGATCAGTAAAGTGCATGTGCAATCACTAAGAAAACTTGGCTTGTGAATTTGTGAAATAAGTTCAGGTATTTGTATCATAATATTCAGATTCAATCAATTCTAAATAATTCAGTTCATTCAGGTTGGTTTCAAACTAAACTAATTTCAACACTGACATACAAGAATTAGCACATAAAAGATTATGTTTGCAATTAGCACTTTTAAAATGACCATTCTTTGAATTCCACTCAAAAATAGAGGCCGTTGTGAAGATGTATTGTTTGTAGGAGGTATAGGCAAACTTTCTTAGTAAGTCCCTAACAGGGAAGACAGAGAGAGTGAAGCATTAAATATCTCATGTCTTGCACACCCCCTGTGCCTCCTCGTCATTAATCCTCTCTTCATATTAATGCGTGCCAACGCCGAAGCAACATATCCATTTTTGTGGAGAATATCAATATTTGGTAAACTCTAAGTACATAAACCAATAAAATGTATAAAAAAACTGTTTTACATTAAGTACAAGAAGATAGCCATTTCTGAATACAGATTTTTTTAAATAATGAAGTCAACTTAATAAAACATGTTTCAGGGCTTGCCAGATATAGAAATGATCCGTCAAGGAAGCATTGATGACATCAATGCTCAACAATTTTTGAAAATATCCAACTATGAAGATACAGTCAGGCAGTTGGATATATACTATGCTATAGGTATGTATATAATTTATTGTTGTTCCTAAAATACAACAATTTTATATATTGCTTAAATATTTCTAAGATAGTAATGGATTGCTGAAATAAAAAGGTTTTCATATTTTTGTTTTAACATACCTACTCGCTAAAATTAAGATTGCAATAATTTAAGTGACCATATATTATACCAATATTGATACTCATTAATTTAACAATATATTAAACCTTTCAGTTAAAAGACAATTATTAAGATTCCAAAGTCCAATCACTGGATTGTTCCCGGTTCTTTCATCAGACTTGCATATTGGCAGTGTACGAGACAGTATATATTGTGCAGCTGCAGTATGGGGACTCTATCAAGCTTACAGGTATAGTAACTGGATGTCAGAACTTCACTTTAATTGCATGCATGTTTATCATTTCTTTTTCATAAAAAAATAATATAGGTACTATCAGGGCATTGATTGCTTGTCCACATGGGCACTTTATGGAATTGTAAATGTAACTTCACGCCTCTAGTCCCTGAAGAGGTAGGCAGAGGTATATGCATGCATTCAAGCATACATGCCAACACCCACATTATGTTTTAGCCCATGTCACAGGTGGTGAGCCTGTTGACATGTCCGGGCACATTACCAAACTTCGAGGTACAGGGAAATTTCCAGAAAATGGAAAAATCGCGATAGTACCATAGATAACATTACACCATTATCTCTGATAGCCCCCTGGAAATCGAACCCTGGACCCCAGCAGAGTAGTAGTGGCCTGCTACCACTAGGCTACTGAGGCAGTCAATATAATATTATGTATTTGTAAAAAAACTGTATTTGATAAAGGAGAATGACCAAAAGCCGCCCTGATTGGCGTCTTAACAACTTGTATGTAGAAAATTGTTTTTTGAATTTAGATTTTACTCAAATTTTTTTCACGTTAAAACGAATGGGGATTTACAAGATATTTTTTAAAAGTTAATAAAATATTTTGTAGTGAACTGCCAATCACAGACCAATAACCAAGCTGTCAATGTCAACACCATTGCATTATTTACTTTTTTGCGTTGACATTTAGGTGGTCATTTTAGGTTTATAACACTGGTCATTTTAGGACCTTTATAATTTCGTCACAATAAAATCGATTTCAACGATTGATTGCTTTATTATCGATATTCAACGAAATAGATTATTCATGTCTACTATTTTTTTTTTTCTTCCCATTTTATCTGCTATCGGCCATAAGCCATAATCGGATTTGATCTTTGTTTGGGTTTACTTCAGTGTCATTTCAGCAAATGACACCAAAACATAATGAAGAAACTATTTGTGAGCAATTTCTGTAAGCATCTATTTTCTGAGATGCAAATCAAATATATGCCATATCTTGAGGCGACTGATTCTGTTAGACTGTTAGTTGGTTTGTGTGTCCATTTAGCCTTTCTTTATATTTTTGACTCAATCTGCTGACTTCTTCTTTTACAGTTGGAATTTCGAGGTGTTCATGGATATCAGAATTCCTAACAAACCAAGGAGAGTTAGAGATATTTCTCAGTATTATGTTTTGATATCTCTCTAGAATTTCTATGTTAGAGTTGCTAGCAGTACCCCATAGTTCGATTCCGTAGCTCCAGACTGGTTTCAAAATAGCCTTGTATACAAGCAATTTATTGCTGAGAGATAATTTTGATTGGCTGCCCTGTCACCAGGATAAGCTCTTATAATGCAATGTTAATTCTTGCCTTTTTGCTTTGATGTGGTTCGACCAAGTGAGTCTTCTGTCAAGGGGAAGGCCAGGGTATTTAACACAATTACTAGTTGGTAATAGATTGTGCTCCATACATATAGGTGGACAATTCTCTTTCCGAAGCGTGAATGTTACTTGTGTCGATTTAGTAACACTAGACTTGATTCTCAACTTTTGTAACCAATCGTCTATTCTGTCAATATGAGTTTGCAATATTTGTGATGCCTTGACTGGATCTTTATCACTTGCAAGACATGCAGTATCATCGGCATATGTGGCTGTTATTACTTCTTTTGTATCAGGCAGGTCTGCCGTATATAAGGGATACAGGATAGGTCCTAATACGGATCCCTGGGGTACTGAAGCTTTCATTGGATAGAGATCCGATAATTCGTCATCTTGTTTGACCTGAAATTATCTATTTTCTAAATAAGATTTTAGGATCATATACATGCTGTTTGGTAGTAGTGTTTTTAGTTTAAATAACAGCCCCTTGTGCCACACTCTGTCAAATGCCTGTTGAATATCCAAAAAGACCGCAGAGCCGTATTCTTTCTTCTCTAGCGAATCCCTAATTTTATGTACAACGCGATGTACTTGTTCCACAGTCGAATGTCCCTCTCTGAACCCAAACTGATGGTCAGGGATCAGGTTGTTTTCCCTTAATATAACTTTAAGTCTTTGTAGGAGTATTTTTTCGAATACTTTGGATGTTATAGGCAGGAGGCTTATTGGTCGATACGATCCAGGTTCTGTAGGTGGTTTCCTGGTTTTTGCAATCATACATATTTGAGATACCTTCCATAGCTTTGGGTAGTAGAGTATTCTTAGTATAGAATTAAATAGCATAGTGAGAAAAACTATTGCCTTTCTGGGTAGATGTTTGAGAACCTCACTAGTTATGAGATCGTATCCAGGTGCTTTTTTAGTTTCTAAGCAGCGAATTGTTTGAGCAACTTCTCTAGGCGTAATATGCTTCAGTGGAGGTGACAGCTGTTGATCACTATTCATTGTCACATCTATTTGCTTTTCGAAATCTATCATGGATGACGGATTTGGGGTGAATACTTGGCTGAGATGTTTAGCAAACACTTGTGCTTTTTCACTTGAGCTTCTAGCCCATATCCCATCAGAGGACCTTAAAGGTGGTACAAACTCGGTTGGCCTTTTAAAATCTTTCGTGATCTTCCACAGATAATATTTGTCCTTTCTTTGACATGAGAGTGAAGACAATTTTTAGTTGAAAACTTGTATTTTCATTTTCCGAAATAAATAGTTTTAGCTCCTTTGAGATTTTATTAAGGTTTCTTTTGTCGTCCTCATGTCTACTTTGCTGGTATCGTCTACGCAGGTTCCTTTTTTCTTCAATTTTGTGCCATACTTGTAATGGTACATTATTCTCAGAGTTGGGCCTATTTTTTAATGTTGGAGTGGAACGTCAAGTTGCTATTTGAATAATGTTCGTAAAGTAAAATGTGGCTTCGTCTATATCTTCCTCATTTTTCAATTTTACCTTTAAGTCTACTTCGTTTTCAAGATATTCTGTGAATGCATTCCAGTCAGTTTTATGGTTATACAATATTCTGAAAGCCTGCGACGCCCAGACCTTCGTTATATTATAAGACCTGGAAATTCTTCTATACATGTCCCCTATACAGGTATTTATTTATTTATTTATGCTTCTATGCACCTTGTACATATGGCGGACTTAATGCCACTATAAATCTACTTTCGTCATAGTATAAAATCTGACTTTTATATATGTTATTCAGAAAACTATACGAATAATGTTTCCACAATTCCCAGTCACTTTCGATGGTTCCCCTATCTTCCCAGGCACATTGAAGTCTACTCCAGGCGTGCGCGCGATGAATATATATGTACGTTGGTGCGAGTGAAATAACGCGATCTATACTCTAAATTTATCAAAAAAATTTATTATGTAGATTTATAACCGATTAAAACAGTTAATTAAAAAAAAAAAATTAATGATATTTTTATATCAACAAAATATGAAATCTATACAAATAAATAAAATTGGAGTGTCCGTTTGTAATATTAAAATAACCGCTTTTTACTAAATGCATATATATGTTTACGCGGTACATATACCAAAATAACATTTTTTACAAATTTTGTCTGTCTGTCTGTCTGTTTGGCGGGGCAAATCTTGGGAACGGCTGCACCGATTTTGACGGGACTTTCACTGGCAGATAGCTGATGTAATAAGGAGTAACTTAGGCTACTTTTATAACAGCTGCGCCCACGACTTCGTCCGGGTAGGTACTGAACAATCATAAATTCTCACGCGGGCGAAGTCGCGGGCACAACTAGTCAACAATTGAATGCGATTCATTACGCTATTAACTTTTGCAAATTAGGGGCCGTTCAAGTATTACGTCAGCACTATGGGGGGGTGGGGGGTCTTTGCTCTGCTTATTTTGGATGACATGGGGGGTAGGGGAGTCTAGATGATGATTACGTCATCGGTAGTTATTTACTTATTACATCAGTAAAATCTAATCTCTATGCTAAATCTATTTTCTTATTTATAAATTATAATTATAATATTAAAAAAAAAAACATTCATTGAAAAATGTTTACGTAAGCATGGGGGGAGGGGGTAAGAGCTTTGCTTACTTTTGCTGACAAGGGGGATGGGGGGGTAAAGAATTGTAATAAATCTGCTTACGTAATACTTGAACGGCCCCTTATCATTAAATTTTGCATTTAACTAAAATTTGAATTTTTTCAAGTGAATTTATGGAATCAAGTTATGATTTAAGAAAGTTGTAAAAAAATATCTATTAATTTTAAGTATTGTGTAGAAAATAATAAAAAAAATCGGCAGTCGATGATAAAATTCTACAAGTTTAAAGTTAAAGCATGTGTACGGGTAGATGGTAACATGTCACCCTGGTTTGATGTTAACATCGGTGTCAGACAGGGTTGCGTGCTTTCGTCTAGGCTGTTTATGATATATCTGGACAAATGCCTCCAGAGGGTGAAGTAGATGGATGTGGAAGTTCGTATGGGTGACTTAGTGGTGAACTGTCTGCTTTACGCAGATGATGCGGTAATTGTTAGCTCTACACCATCTGGGCTACAAGCACTAGTCGCAGCCATGAAAGAGGATTGTATGGAGAAAGGCTTACAATTGAATGTGGATAAAACTAAAGTATTAGTATTTAAAAGAGATGAACAGAAAACAAATGCAAGGGTAGTAGTAGATGATGCAGTGTAAGAACAGGTGGATGAAATTGTATATCTTGGATGTGCTTTTAGCAAGGATGGTAGGTACACCACCGACATAGAAAGAAGAGTGCTTGCCGGGAATTGCGTGAATGGAGCGTTGGGTAAGCTGCTAGAATCTAAACATCTCAGCCAGCGGGCTCGACTAGCTGTACATAATGCTGTACTTACTCCAACGCTTTTATATGGTAGCGAGAGCTGGGTATGCAGGAAAGAGCATGAAAGTAAGTTAAACGCGCTCGAGATGAGATCTTTGCGCAAGATCTGCGGTGTATCACTCACCGATCGCGTTCGTAATGAAGATGTAAGAAAGAGGCTTTGTGTGAATAATAGTATCGGTGTAAAAATGAAAAAAGGCATGCTCCGATGGTTCAGGCATATAGAAAGAATGTCGAATGAGCGAATGACTAAACAGATATACAATGCGAATGTGGATGGTTGCAGAGGCCCAGGAAGACCAAGACTGACCTACCATGACCAAATAGGTCGAGTTCTGTCTGATGGTGGGGTCAAAAGTCTTAGGAATCGGCGTGCATGTATAAAGAGAATGATGAAGGTAGACGAGGCACGAGAGGTTTGTTAGGACCGGGGTATTTGGCGCTCCACACTCTCTGCCTACCCCGTTAGGATCTGGCGTCAAGATACATACATACACAAGTTTAAAGTTAAGGAGATCAATTTTTATGTATGTTAGTTTTACTATAAGGAGAGAAAATAACTTAGATCGTATAATTTTATTCTTTTAATTATAGCCATTACAAAACAAAGTAAAAAAAATAAAGTTTGGTATAATGGTGTCGGAGATTTTGTTGCGAGTTCAGTAGTTAACTCAGTTTCTACCGGTGTATCTGGCGATGAGTTGTCTACACTGAACGACTTCTTGTTTACTCTTTTTTCTTTTTGAAAATCCGCAGGCTCAGAATTGTAGTACGCCTGTGAATGTTTTATGGCATTTCCGGTGATAACCTCCATCTGTATATTTATCAGGTAAAATAATGTTCGCATATTTAAGGTTACGATTTTTTCTGACTTCCAGTTATAAAAATACGCTTACGCTTACACTCACAGCCCCACAGAAGGTATAAACCTGTGTCGTGGGTACCGTTATACACATATAACACATACACAAACACTCAGACCCGAAACAAATATCTGTAGCCCATACAAATATTGGTACCGGTGCGGAGATCTAACCCGTGACCCTTCGAATTAAACGGTCATCTCACACCGTTGGGCTAAGCGGATCGTCAGTTTGACATTTCTTTAATGTCTCTTCAGAACAAAATTAATTTTCCCTCACTTTTATTACAAATTAATTATTCAACGGTTTCTGTACGTATAACAGTTCACACTACACAATATTTAATACGAAGTACGAGACAGCTGATGCGAAGAAAGAGATCGCCGTGGACCGATCATGCTATTTCACTCGCACCAACGTACATGTATATTCATCGCGCGCACGCCTGGAGTGGACTTCAATGTGCCTGGGAAGATAGGGGAACCATCGAAAGTGACTGAGAATTGTGGAAACATTATTCGTATAGTTTTCTGAATAACATATATAAAAGTCAAATTTTATACTATGACCAAAGTAGATTTATAAATAATTAGACTATGAGGGTGTCTGGCAAGGGGTTGCCACCGTCCAAAGTGTCCGCCGATAGACGAGGCGGTTTCTAATATGATTGTAAGTTAAAATATATGAAAAATAAGTTTTATACTATCACAAATTTGAAACACAATTTTACTCACCTTTACTACCTGTTACCTACCAAAGCCACCGCTAGTCAGGTTGTATATTTTGGTTTTGCTTATACCTGTATAGGGGATATATATAGAAGAATTTCCAGGTTTTATAATATAACGAAGGTCTGGGCGTCGCAGGCTCTTAGAATACAATGTTAATTGTGCTGTCTTATGTATAGCCATTGTACTAAATGTGGCTATTACTGGAGAGTGGTCAGATAAGGTGTCAAGGGATGATTCCACAGTTAGATATATGTCAGAAAGACCCTTCACGACAAAGAAGTCAAGGAGATCAGGAATCTTGTTACTGTCAGTTGGCCAATATGTGGGTTCACCAGTTGATAGGATTGTCAAAGTATGGTTATCAATGCTTTTTTTTCATTTCTCGCCCACGTGTAGTGACTAGACTCGAGCCCCAGTAAGTGTGTTTACTATTCCAATCACCACCACTGATGAATTTGTGGCCTATGCTTTGGAAGTATGTGTCAAAGTTGTTCATTTTTATGTCTACTATTTGTCTTGTACAAGGGTGGATCCAAAAGTTCGTGGCCCAAACTACAAGGAGACATGACATCTTTTTAAATTTACCGTCATTTGTTAGTATGTCTTCTATTGATTCATTGTGCGCAGTTTCATTCCGATACTGCACAATATACATTTTCTGTGATTATTTGTTTGGAGCATTCTGACGCGATTTTCAATAATGGAGACAATTTAACATCGTGCAGTCATTAAGTACCTCAATAAAAAAAGCCTGTCACCAAAAGACATCCATCAAGATATGGTGAGCACTTTGGGGGAGTCTGCTCCATCGTATTCCAGTGTCAAGAAGTGGGTAGCTGAGTTTAAGCGCGGTCGTGAGAGCATTGAAGATGATCCTAGGAGTGGCCTACAACCTCTACCACGAAAGAAAACATCGATAAAATTTGTGATCTCGTACTGGGTGATCGACGTTTGACCATCGGTAAGATAGCTGAGACAACAGACATTAGTTATGGCCGGATGCAACACATAATAACGAAAGAATTGGGATTCCATAAGGTTTCTGCTCGCTGGGTCCCGAGGTTGCTTTCAGCTGAACAAAAACGAGTTCGATTCACAATTTCGCGAGACTGTTTGGAACTTTTTGAGACTGATCCCGTGGACTTTTTGTCTAGATTTGTTACCATGGATGAAGGCTGGGTTCACCACCATATTCCTGAATCAAAGCAACAATCCAAACAGTGGAAAAGATCTGACTCACCTACACCGAAAAAGGCTAAAGTCGTTTTGTCGACTAACAAAGTCATGGCTTCTGTTTTTTGCGATGCGAAGGGCATTATTTTTGTAGATTATTTACCGAAAGGTCAAACTATTAATTCTAGTTATTATTGTAACCTTTTACGAAGACTACGAGAAGAAATAAAAGAAAAAAGGCCGGGAATGTTGCGTAAGAAAGTTTTGTTCCATCAAGACAATGCACGTGTTCACACTTCGGTTGAAACAATGTCTGTAATCCATGATTGTGGCTACGAATTGCTGCCCCACCCACCTTATTCGCCGGATTTAGCCCCCTCTGATTATCATTTATTTCCAAATTAAAAAAAAAACATTTAGGTGGCTCGAAATTTTCGACCAAAGATGAGGTGATTGATAGTCGCAGTAAACGAGTATTTCGCCGACCTTCCGGAATCTTTTTTTTCGAGGGGATAAACAATTTTTTTGTTTTAATTGCTGCCCCACCCACCTTATTCGCCGGATTTAGCCCCCTCTGATTATCATTTATTTCCAAATTAAAAAAAAAACATTTAGGTGGCTCGAAATTTTCGACCAAAGATGAGGTGATTGATAGTCGCAGTAAACGAGTATTTCGCCGACCTTCCGGAATCTTTTTTTTCGAGGGGATAAACAAGTTGCAGTTCAGGTGGAAGAAGTGTGTTGAGCTAGATGGAGACTATGTCGAAAAATAAAAATAAAATTAGACCCACTTTTCTTTCATTTTCTTGGTCGGGCTTCTAACTTTTGGATCCACCCTCGTATAATCACTATGTATCGAGTGGATATAATTTGATCAGTACCTTAGTTTTGACTTAGCTCAAATTCATCATATAAATGTCTCACTTTTTATTATCATGAAGCGGCAAATAGAAAAACAGTTTACATTGATGGTAAGTGAATATATAGCATAAAACACCCACATGAAAACCAGATATTTATTTATTAATTGTTAAGGATTTAATATTTGTCTGGTATTACTACCTGGAGAAGAATCATGACTACGCCATGCGGTTAAACTATAATACCTACTTAATGTAAGTAAAACAGCTAAGATGCTACACAATACTTTAAAAAGTCTTCGCTTATTTTAGTAACCTCTGGCAGGTACAGCACACAAAACTTAACCTCAAAATAACCAAAAGTTCGTAATGCAGTTTTTTAAAAACTCCTATTGATACCTTTTTTCTTTTTTGCGCACGCATTTCTTAAGATATTGCCTATATTTTACGAGTAATCCCGTCGAGACGCAAGAAGGGCGAACTCCCATACAAAATTGGTCATTCTCATTAAGATTAACATCTAAATCCACCAAACCCTGTAACAAAGTCAGTCTTGCTTTTTTTTAACTTATTATCTTTTATATTTTTAACTTATTATTATATGTTCCAGGCGAATCGACGACGACAGGGGAAAATCACACGAACTTGGTCAAAGTACTGTCAAGTGCATGCGTGGTATCCTTGAATGTTGGGTGAAACAATCGGCACGAGTGGAGGCTTTCAAAACGAGACAAAGTGCAGCTCATGCATTGCACGTCAAATTCCATCTCACTACCGGCGAACCTGTGTTGACCGATGATCAGTATCATCACTTGCAGATCGATGTTATATCCCTGTACTTGTTATTCCTCGTCCAAATGATCACAGCTGGATTGCAGATTATTTATACTCAGGTTACGTAGTTGTAGTAATTAAAATTTATCATAGTTTCGCATAATTCAAATAATATTCTTAATGGTAAAATGGTCTATGGAAATTGATTGTAAAAATATAGTTATTTTTATAATGGCAAATAAGCATACAGTTCACATTGATGGTAAGCGACTACGGCAGATATTTATTCAAAAAGTCAAGGTCAAATTGTAGATGCGTTACTGCCCCCCAGAGTCCTAAATTATGCCCCTGTAATGGTTACCATCTAACTGGAACACGATATTGCTAAAAACTACCATTTGGCAGCTGATAGATTAGATATGTTTTTCTCGAACTCCGACACAGGAACTCAGAACGTCGACTCATCATATTATGCTTATAAGTGCATTTAGCTCACACATTAAAAAATATGGTGTAGGTTTAGGAATTGATTTAAATTATTATACTCAAATCAATACATATAATAAGACAGTAAAAATCGAGTGTCTGTACATTAAATATTTTTTCCAATAAACTGATAGGGGGCGATTAAATAAGAGTATTACTCTAAAACAAAAAAAAAAAAACATTTTTGTCTGTCTGTTTGGTGTGTTATAACTTCGAAACTACTCAACGGATTTAAACGCGGTTTGTCTCGGCAAAATCGGTTAAGGAAAAAAGAAGTTATGGACAATTGAAAATTTACTTCTTAATTTTACTGATTCAAAACTTTTAAACAGAGTTGAATGCGGTTTACATAAACGTGACAGACCAGTTGTGCTCGCGACTTTGTCCGCGTCCAAATTAATAAAATTATTGTTTAGTATCTACGCGGACGAAGTTGTGGGCACAGCTGGTTAATGATATACCCTGAACATTTAAAATTTCAATGACCTTTCATTACAGGATGAAGTAGCCTTTGTACAAAATCTGGTATATTATGTAGAGCGAGCATATAGAACTCCTGATTATGGCATGTGGGAGAGGGGCACAAAGTATAATGATGGAAAACCAGAAATTCATGCTTCTTCCATTGGTATGTAATGTACTTATGTCAATGAAAATTCGTCCACTTGCGCTCGCCAATTGCCCGCTGAAAGAGACCAGAGGCCTGATTCTCGTAACACAAAGAACCAAACTTGAATCGGTGCGCTGTCCTGCTCTAACATAGGCTGCGCGCATTGGTTAAAGCAAGACAGCGAATCGATTATATTTCGATTCACCGACGTTGTGCTACTATAATTAGACCACAGTGCCGTCTCAAGACAAGTCGCCTACATACGTCAATTAAAAAAAGTATAAATTAAAGAGGATATATAATTAAAAAATTATATTCCGTGGTGTGAATTCTTCAGTCGTGGACTACCTAACGAATCATAAAAGTATCCAAAGTCATTTTGGATGTTTAAAATTACATTTTCATTAAATGTCCGCCTTTAATTTAAGGAATGGCCAAAGCTGCGCTCGAGGCCATCAATGGTTGCAATTTGTTTGGGGATAAAGGCGCGTCGTGGAGTGTGGTTTACGTGGACATTGATGCTCATAATCGAAATAGAAGTATTTTCGAAACAATGCTGCCTCGTGAATCTAGTTCAAAGGTTCTTAGTTATTATTTATTCATGATTGGTTTTGGAATTTATTCTCATACATTCAAAGTTTTAATTGTTATTTAATTACAGGGCGTCGATGCGGCGCTTTTACCTACAATATCATTTCCCGCGTTTGCAACTCACGAAGAATTATTAGTGCAACTGACTAAAAATAATATATTGACTCGGCTCCGAGGCAAATATGGCTTCAAAAGATTTAGTCGCGACGGTTACAAATGTGCCCTAGAAGATCCTAACAGGAGGTACTACCATGAAGGGGAACTGAAGGAATTTGACGGCATAGAGTCAGAGTGGCCTCTGTTCTACGTAATGATGATCATCGACGGTGTATTTCGCACTCTACCTGAACAAGTTGAAGAGTATCAGAGATTATTGAAATCTCGAATTTACATGGATGAATTTGGAGGCAAGTATTGTAGTCATAAAATTCAATATTCAACAGTCTGTTGCTATAGTATACTATACATCCGTTACTATAGTTTGATCACTGACAGATCTGATGATTTTTCAATACATACTATTACCATACTATAGTAGAAAATACCAACTATTTATATTTCTATAACATTTTAACGTTGAAGGAAATATTTGACGTATTTTAATTAAGTTTTTTTTAGAGTTATATGGTAATCTATGGCCCCGTAATAACTATCACAGAGACACAACTACTAAGGTGTCAGGGATGACAACGCATCTGCATTTTGACATCTGGTTTTTGTGTAGATGTCTATAGGCCGCAGAAATCACTTAACATTCATGTGACCATGTGAGCTGCACGGCTGTTTACCAGCCTCGTTACACAACAAAAAAAATCATCCTACGGTAACAGAACTATAGAAATGTATTCCTAAGCTTTTATTTCGTAATTTAGATCCTGTGATACCATGGTATTACTACGTGCCCCGCGACGGTATAGATAATGAGAGGACTGAGCCGTATTCCGTACGTAGAGTGCCTGCAAGTGAGTATCTCAATTTTTCTCCAACTACATTTTGATAAGTACGAGTAATTGACTGCTATGCAAACCACAGAGGAACGTGACTGTCAACTTAAGTGGTTTATGTCTCTGTCAGTCTATGATAATATTTGATAGCCACATGGTGGTAGATTTTACTCATGGTAGAGTTTCAGTATCGGAGCTAGAGGGCGTAGTCCGCCAAATAGTAGTGTTCAACACTATCGTGTTCCGGTTATTGTAGCTTCGTAATAACTATCACAGGGGCAAAACTTCTGAACTCAACGCATGTACATATTGACTTCTGGTACTTGTGTAGATGTCTATAGACTGCAGTCATTACCAAATGTGAATTGCATGCTTCCTTGCCACCAAAAAAATAATAATCTAAATTATTGACTTTTTTTAAATGTCTTCGTATTACGTTACGATTCCCCTATGTATAAATTACAGGCCAACCCGGCGATAGCGAAAATAAAGGTAACCTTGTATTGAAAATGGTATTGAGAATGAACTGTTTTTTTTTTCTTTTCTAACCTGTCAATGTTTTAACTTTATTAACTCACAATAACACTTTTCTTTCAACTCCTGCTACAGTTCCCATCAAGAAATATTGCACATCGACTATAGGAAAGAGATTTTGGCTAATTTCGGCTCTGTAGACCGTTATCTCTTTCGCACACTAATACTGTAACGTTTCTTGACCATTCTGATCAAATTTTGACCAATTCAGTACTTACGTAGATAGTGTGCAACAGAGATAACGCTCTAGCGATACTAGCCGGTTGTCTCTTTCCTAAACTCGATGTGCAATATTTCTTGATGGGTAGTGTAAATTATAGACTTTGACAGGTTTGGTTTCTGTACTTTTCTAACTGTAGATTAGGTACATCACAGGCGAACTGTTATTGGTTATGGAAAATTGGTGTTAGAACAAATTTGATATAACCGTTTTGAAAAATATTAAAGGAGTTGTTTTAGAAATTGAATGGAGCCCGGACCCTCTCTATGTACTGTATATTAAATATTTAACAGCTAAGAATATCCTAAACAGTATTCAGCTATCAATTTTAATCAATCTTGTGTAATTTTTAGGGTTTCGTACCTGAAAAGGAAAACGGAAGATCACGAGACTCACACCCATATAATAACAGATAAATATTTAACAGCTAAGAATATCCTAAACAGTATTCAGCTATCAATTTTAATCAATCTTGTGTAATTTTTAGGGTTTCGTACCTGAAAAGGAAAACGGAAGATCACGAGACTCACACCCATATAATATCACTCGTGCGTCTATCTGTCTGTCACAACCGATTTCCTCCGAAAGTGCTGGGCCGATTGATTTGAGATTGAGTGAATTTTGGTGCACATGTGTAAATTAGTGACCCAAGCATGAACATGTAACAAACAATTTCAAACATTAGAGTTTGGAGGTTAATAGAATAGATTTTTTTAACTTAATTTATAAAAAAATACAACTATGTATGTAGTGTGTCTATCGTGAGAAATGCCTTAATGTACAGTAGTACACAGCAAGAATATTGCACATCGAGCCTACGAAAGAGATAATCGTCGACTTTCGACTTTGTAGAGCGTTATCTCTGCTGCACACTGCCTACGTAAGCACTGATAGTCCGGTGTAGATCAAAATTTGATCAAAATGGTCGACAAACGTCACATAGGTAAGGTGCGAAAGAGATAACGCTCTACAGACCCGAAATAAGCCGAAGTCTCGTTCTCAAGGTCGGTGTGCAATATTTCTTGTTGGATATTGTAAGGATCTCAAAAACATTTTTGAAATAGTTTTTGCATAAATAATTTTGAAGTTATTCAAGAATATAGTCGACAATTTTTTATATACGCTTACAGTCCCACACCAGGTATAAATTAAAATAAATAAAAAAAATGAATCAACTCCTTTACTAAATGAAGAGCTTAATATTTTGCGCCAGTCAACTGCTTCAAATTTTCGCATATCACCTTCTATTTTTTATTTGTAGTTGGTATAATGAGAACGTAGATACTTTTCTTCTTTAACATATTCGTAGTGTCTTAACATACCTAGTTCAATTTGTGAATAATCAAATATTTGGTGTTCGGTTAAGGTAGACTTAATAATGCACTGACGCGGATGCTTGTAGCGCACTTATTGTTGATTCGTATCGTTTTATCAGCTTAGGTGGTGGGTTGAAGACTTCTCAGAGAGTTCATCTCTCTTAAAAGTTGTCGGATTAGTAGTTTTAAGTTATCTCTTATATAAATATTGAATTTAAACGAATGTCTTATAAACAATAATTAATACAAATTGAATTATTGTTTATCAATAATCAACTAAACAAACAAACCGATACCATTGGAAGTGAGATATCAAATCTGAGAAACTGAAATCATCCGCCTAGAATTAACCAGTTCCGCCGTCCTATCTCTAAAAGCCCGTTTGAGATAATTTGACACGCGCGTTTTGTACTCTGTACGAAAGCGCGTATTTTACTCCCAACTGCTAGTTTAATCCATTTTTTTTTCGATTACGATGATGCAGATCTGAAGACTCCGTGTGACTACACGTTTTAGGACCTTTTCAATTCTAAAACAATCCTAGTCGGATGGGACGGCGAAATTTTACACTTGATAATAATAATAAATAAATAATAATATATTTCTATTTTTACTGTTCATGAAGTTAATAATCTAGACACAGTTTCTGTATATTGTGACATGTGTAAATTGATTCAGACACAGGTGGTCTTTTCCTGTGGGCACAGTCCCTGTTTATCCTAGCGCAGTTGTTGACGGGCGGACTATTGCACGTCAACGAATTGGATCCCATTCGCCGCTATCTACCATCGTACAACAGACCACGCCGGGCCGGACGATATTCTGCCTTTCAGGTAATTTACTATTTGCTGATCCAAAAAGACCTAGTACTAGAATTTACCGTTTTGCTTCCTACATGATACTGTCATCTATATAACAGGAAATTGATTGCTGCAATTAGGCTTTTGTCAGACTTTGTTATATGCAATGTAATAGTTACCGCCATGGATCTTGAGTGCTGGACGAGAGAATGAGAATAGTTTTGCGCATCGTTCACTTATGCTAAAGTAAAATACTCGCCATATCACAATTGGAAGAGAGATGCGTATAGCTAGAGCAAGGAGTAAAGAGCAAATCACGACTGATGACTCTTTGCATACAAGCCGAAGGGCCTCACTTCTTAAATTAAATTGAAGCGAAAGCGCAAAAATTATCTTAAAGTAGGTACGTAACTTAAATGTGACATGGAAAATACACATCACACAATTCCTCAAAACCACTCGTGCTTACTAATTAGTCCCACAAAACACAAACAACACAGAATTAAAAAAAAAATATTTTTTTTAATAATTTACGTTCAATACCATTCGTTTGACTTAGAATTTGTACTAGTGAAAGTTTGACATTATGAGAGTTTGATATTATATGTAATCCTTATATTTGTCTTTCTCTATCTTATATTCCATAATCTTTCGTATGATTTAGGTACGTTATCTTTCGAGGACAGTAGTATTTAGTATCTTGTTCCTACGTGTATTATAAACTTCTGCCATCGAAATGCAACCTATTTCATAAAGCCCTCTCATTATAGGTACCTAACAAGACTAAAGTACTGTCCCAGAAAAGAAAAGTGGATAGAGGCATATTGTATTTCCTATACCTATTAAATACATCGATAATTTTAGAATGTTGAATATTTTTCTCAAATTAAGCGCAGCAAACTCTTTCTATAGTCCGCTTTCTAGTCTACTACATAAATTCCAAATAGTTAGCCTTTGGTTAGCCCGTCTTTTATGTTTCCTGATTTTGGTGACTTTGTTCCATCGCATCGTCTACATACACCTATATCATTTGATATGTATGAAGTTGGATATTTATTTATTCAAAATTTTCACTTTCATGCTCATATCGCAGGCCAAGCCGACGTTTGTAAGTATTTGACAGTAAAAGACTAGGTATAGTCCACATATATACCGGCATGGAATGTAATTACATGGAATTTTGATGAATATGAAATATCTGCACTGCGCATGAATAAGCTTTATTTACACATCTGTCTAATGCAGGCTTTCCCAACCGTCGTTTTCACATAATTTCCCCGAATGCAATATTTTAATGCTACTGTTTCATCGAACATAATTTACAGATTCAACGTACAAATTGTACAACCACTCTTCAAAAACAGAAGTCATATCATTGCACATAATATAAAAGACATTTAATTTCATTCTACTGAGTGATACAAAATGAACTCTCACGAAAACAGTGACAGACTGTCTGAATGAATAAGCAGAATGGCTATTTAAGCTTATACCACTATGCCATGCCCTTTTAGGGGAACTTGTCCTCTGGTTGGGAAGTCCTGTTTTACTATGTTATACCCTAAATAATTTTAGTCAAAATATGCTTATTATTATGTTAATCAATTATTGCACTAAGCAGCATATTTGCATATAAATAAATGATATACATATTTGATATGAATATCTATATATAAGGTTGGGGAAAAAGTTTCTTCGCATTTTTTAAGATAATTCAAAACATTTTTTAATATAGTTTATTTAAATTTAACTAAAGTATGTATGTACCATTTTGTTCGATAACCTTTTGCCATCTTGTAGGTAGGGACATGATCCCATTGCTATAAACATTTTGGGACTTCTCATCAAAATACCGCTACAAGTGGATTTGGCAGTCCTCTCGTGATGTTAACCTAACATTGCATAAAGAATTCTGCAGAGACCGAAACAGGTGGAAATCTGAAGGTGCAAGGTCAGGACTATACGGCGGATGGATTAACACCTCCCAGCCAAACTCTTAAATTTTGCTGAGTGGCTATAGATGTGTGAGGTCTAGCGTTATCATGATGAAACACCACACCCCTTCTGTTGATCAATTCCGGCCGCTTTCTCTCAACTTCTTGCTTTAATCTCATCAGTTGTTCGCAGTAGAGTTCAGAATCGATAGTCCTGCCTGGTGGTAATAGCTCATAATGAATAATGCCCTTCCAATCCCACCACACACACAACATCACCTTATTGCGAGTTAACCTGTGAAGCCTGGCCGGCCTTTGACCACGACCTTTTTCGCACGTTCTTGTCGTACGTGATCCACTTCATCACCAGTTATCAGCTTCTTCAAAAATGATTCGGTTTCATTACGTCGTAATAAAGAATCACAAATGAGTACACGGTTCATAAGGTTTCTTTCAGTGAGCTCGTGAGGTACCTAAATATCGAGATTTTTTTTGTACCCAGCTTTTTCAAATGCGCCAAAACTGTTTTGTGATCAATTCTCAGTTTTTCAGCTACGTCGTAACTACTGATATGTCGATCTTGATATTTCTCCACTTTTTAAAAATGGCATCCATTTTATCCGTAATAGGGCGACCAGAGCGAGGTGCATCTTTGACATCAAAATTTCCGGATTGAAAACGCTTAAACCAAATTTGTGCTACTCTCACAGACACTGCACTAGGTCCATAAACATCGCAAATTTATTTCGCGGCTTGCGTTGCATTTCTACCTTTTTTGTAGTAAAATTTTAAAATGTATCGAATTTCTTCATTAGATTCACTCATCTTGACAGTACGAAAAACAAATGAAAATCACACATTTGCCTAATTTGAATTTGGAATTATGTTCTTTAAAATTTTAACTTTCAATGATACCAAAACCAGCCAGATACAAATACTACAGCCAAAGAGATTTTATTACAAGTTCATACATACTATAATGCGAAAAGACTTTTTCCCCAACCTATTATATCGGGATAAAATAATAATGATAGGGATGAAAATGCAATATTATTGTATGTTAAATTGGTAACAGGGTATTGCAACCGACTTGGTGGTGCAAGTGGTTCTGATCGCGGAGTCAATGCGGCTGCAGGCCATGATGGGCACGTATGGTATACAAACACAGACGCCGCATGAAGTGGAGCCTGTGCAGGTGAGATAGTTTTTTTTTTTAATGTCAAATCGTTGACATAGAAACAGATGGGCCACCAGATGGATAGTGATAGTCTCTGTCGCCTATGAACATTTGCAACCCCGGGGCGGTTGCCAACGCGCTGCTCCGAATTATCATTATTATTATGACAAACGATCAGGTTGCGAAAATAGCGTACGTGGGACGTTCTTCGCCCGTCTTAATAGGCGGAATTCAGTCCCAGAACACGGCATTAAGATCCATTTAGTACGGAAAAACGTGCGATCTTAAGATCGTCTAAAAGACAGAGATCGGTCTTTTAATGTTCTGAATATCCGTATCAGCGGATATTCGAGTTTGGTTATTTGCTACATCGATGACATTGGTTCTTCTTTCTTATCTCCACGTTTGAGATCACTATGTCCTAACTATAGTCAAAACCTATACCGAACTTTACAGGTGAATTTTAATAAATTGTTTCATAACTAACTTCTTAAATACAATTTTAACTTGTTTGCAGGTTTGCAGTTCTGCCCAACTGGTCCATGTGTATAGAGAATTGGGCGTCTGTCCAAAATTAAAGCTTACAGGACGTCCGATCAGACCCGTGGGTTCTCTCGGAACGAGTAAGGTGAGACTATCCGAATTTGCCTATATTAGCGAGTTCTGAGGTCGTTTGGTTCTCTTAAATTTTATGTTTTCGGTTGACAGAAACTAATAAATTTAACGACTATCAAATAATATAAAGATTCGTTTTAAAATAAAATTTGAACTTATAATATAACCAGTGAGCCAAGAGTCGAACGGAACTAACGTCACCTGTGGGCTAATTCTTCGTGGCATTATAGTATTAGCATCGCAATTGTATCGTCTTACTTTATCCGAAGTTCGCCGTTTGTGTTATTATAAGGAATCGAAACGATTGAATTGCGATTTTATGACTATTTCGTTACTAGTATTAGGCCCCAGATTCTTAGCTGCCGAGCTTATATATTTGGTGCAAGAAAAAAGATCCGGACGAATTGAGAACCTCCTCCTTTTTCGAAGTCGATTAAAAAGTTTTCCCTTCAAGTTTATACTGCGTCTAGCAATGATGAAAGATGAAAGAGAAATCGTAGTTAAACTGTGAAATAACGTGTTTGCGCCTGCAGGCGAACTCGCGTAAGTTAAGGAGTCACCTCCTCTAGCCATCATTCTCATCCTCATTTTATAAATACCTACATTACGTTTTATGTTTCAGATATACAGAGTGTGCGGTATGACGGTGTTATGCTATCCGCTAATTTTTGAAGTATCTGAATTTTACCTGTATCGAGACATGGCGTTGCTTATTGATGATATAAAAACTGAACTACAATTCGTAGGAAAGTAAGTCTTTTGTGTTATTCAAATAATTTATGAGTTCGTGTTTCTTTGACACATGTATAAGGTAAGGTATTGATGATGCAATTTCTTCATTCAGGTATTGGCGGTTATCAGGTAGACCCACGGTATGTCTATTAGTAAGAGAAGAACACATGCGCGATCCACATTTTAAACAGATGCTCGATCTGTTCGCGATGCTCAAAAAAGGACATTGCGATGGTGTCAAGGTGCGTCTTGGAAGATTGCAGAATTTAATATCGAGCTCTTGTATGGGTGAGTTATTGACAATTGAATATATTTTCAGTTAAGGTGTACGTCAAAATTCAGAAAAAGGATTTGCCTCATTTCGTAGTACTATAATAATAAAACTGTGCTTAATAAAAATAAATACTATTGTGAATTTAATAATAAATTCTTTTGAATTTTTAATTGATAATCGAATAATAGATTTTTCTTTGTTACACAGAGCACTTGGATTTCATGAGTCAAGGCGAATTCCCGTCAGAAATGTTTACGCAATTCAAGCAACTGCAACACGAATACATAGGATATCAGTCCTTAACGGACGTGCCACGCACGCTAACATATCGCGAAGACCACGTTAGCTTCGAATCCTACAAACAGCGCTCCACTCCTGATGTAGTCTCCGCTTTAAGATCTACAGATAACATATTCGCACAGTGCCAGCTGTGGGGCATTCTGCTGGAGAGAGAAGGACCTATGTATGAGGTATGCTAAAATGACAATGTTTATAGAGTTAATTAAGTTGCAGGAATACATGTATATGGTGAAACACTTGTAATCCATACATATTATAAAACACAGTCCCCCGTCGCGACTCTGTCTGTTCGCGATAAACTCAAAGAAACTCAAAGATTGTTACACTGATTTTCATGGTGTTATCACCAATAGATAGTAATTCATGAGGAAGTATTATGTATGTTATTTGTTAGTTTTGTGTATTTATTGCAATATATACAATGAAAATATAGACAAATAGTCGGCGGTGTCGGAAAATATTAAGCCGCCTGGGAACTATAATCGAAAATGCTGCCTAAACCTTTTGAGATATAACAAAAAAATGAATGGCGGAATATTTTTCTTTGCAAAAAAGTCCAAGTTAGCATCTATCTTTTAAGCTTACTATATCTTCATTATATACATTAAGTGGTTAAAGTGGTCGCAAAACAAAGCGCGCATGTAAAAAAAAATGTATTGTAAGTCACACCGCTGACGGGAGACGGGACGGGCTTGATTTTTTTTTGATATATTGCATAGCTGAACGACGTTTACAGATTAGTAATTACTAAATAAAGGATTTTTAAGTTATCGACTGACTTATCAGCGACTGATTTACGCTGTATGAATTACGTGTGCGGCAGGTGGGCGAGTCGAGCGCGCTGGAGTCCCTGAAGCGACTGTACCACCACGCGGGCGTGTTGCGCCACTGGCGCGCCGTGCGCTACTGCTCCTCGCTTCTCAACCACACCGTCGACTCCATCAGCCCCTTCATCACCACCGTCCTCGTCAACGGCAAACAGGTATGCAGACTATGCAGCCGCCACTCGCGTCGTCGAACATAGAGATTCTCTAATCTAGTGTGAGACTCATAGTCCGCACTACGACTTTACTTTGAGCAAAGTATGCTTAGAAGTGCTGTCAGTTAAGTATGAGTTTTGAGTTCTAAGCCTGAGTTGCACCACGATGTTTGTTAAAGTTATTGTAACATTTCACATCCCTCTCTAACTTAAACAGATTTCTTTTAGTTAGAGAAGGATGTGAAGTGTTACAATTACTTTAACCTTATCAAATATCAATGGTGCAACCCAGGCTAAGCGTACTTTGCTGAAAGTAAATTCGTAGTGTGGTCCACTGTGAATCTCGCACTAAAAATCGATGTCCTACCGTTGTCTTTACGCTCAAAAAATAATTTTTGTACCTATATTTATTTAGTTTGTACAAATGGACACTTTTTGTATCATGAAGAGGCAATACGAAAAACTTCGGTCACCCGCTAGACATGAAGATAGAGGCATGACTGTACATCGCGTGATAACTATGTACAGTCGAAAAACTTAAATGCGTCCGTAAAGCGGTTAAAAAGTCGGTGCGTAAAAGGCGATTTTATGGCATAAAATGGATACTCGAGAAGGCAAATGCGGCAGTAGTTCTCATTCATCAAGCCAACATTGAAAATCGTTTTCTTTCTGTGTTCTTTTTTATGTCATGAAGTGGCAAACAAGCATACAGTTTACGTCGATGGTAAGTAATACTAACCTACAAACAACTACACGTAACAAGAGATTTCAATATAGATGTGTTGCCACTCCTGAGGCCTAAAATATTATGCCCTGAGCTGGAAATCATAATGCCGTACATTACCACCTGACCGGAACACGATAGTCCTGAACACTACCATTTAGCGGGAAGTAGATTAGGTAATGCGGTGCTGCCCACACCCGCGAGCTCCGTCAATCGAACTGTACCACCAGTAAACAATGCTCGTTTGAGTGTGAAAGATTATTATTCGCAACTGTAACAATTGCATTCGTTCTCCAGTTGACAGTAGGTGTGATCGGGCAGAAGGAGACCGTGTTCGACAAGCCCATGACCCCCGGCGAGATACAGTCGGTCATGTACTCCACCATACAACCGTATGATGTCATCGGCGCTGTGTTGCAACAGGTTAATATCATATTTATACGTTTTATAGGCGTTCCCTGCTGATCAGCCGTTCACAGAGATCTCTTAATATGAATTATTACGGATATGTCATAATCACTAAGCTTGGTAGATGGTTGGCGTTTGATGTATATCACAAATAAGCCGAGTAACCAGTCCCTTAATCCCTTTTGTCCTTTTTTTTTCAGTTAGTCTCTTAAAGTTCCCTTTTTTAAAACATTGGTCCCTAAATCCCTTTTTCTGTCACTAAACTTTAAATCAAGTGCCAAATTTATAGTAATCTTTGAAATAAAAATTAAAAATGGTCTTTTCGCGTGACCCTTCGTGACGTTTCGTGACGAATGCTTCGCGTGACGCTTATTGAAGAGTGCTTCGCGTGACGCTTATTGACGAGTGCTTCGCGTGACGGTTCGTGACGAATGCTTCGCGTGACGTTTCGTGACGAATGTTTCGCGTGACGCTTCGTGACAAATGCTTCGCGTGACGCTTCGTGACGAGTGCTTCGCGTGACAGTTCATGTCAAAAGCTTCGCGTGAAACTTCGTGACGAGTGCTTCGCGTGACGCTTCGTGACGAATGCTTCGAGTGACGGTTTGTAACGATTGCTTCGCGTGACGGTTCGTGACAAATGTTTCGCGTGGCGTTTCGTGACGAGTGCTCTGCGTGACGCTTCGTAACGAATGCTTGGCGTGACGCTTCCTGACGTATGCTACGCGTGACGCTTCGTGACGAATGCTTCGCGTGACGCTTCGCGACGAATGCTTCGCGTGACGCTTCGCGACGAATGCTTCGCGTGACGGTTCGTGACGAAGTCTAGAAAAGCCAGAGGGCAAAATGCAGATGCGTTGCCACCCCTGAGACATTAGTTGTTATGTCTCTGAGATAGGTATTACGCGACCATACATTACCATCCAACCGGAACACGATTGTGCTGAACACTAGGTACCATTTGGCGGCAGATAAGATAATGCGATGGTGCCAACGCCCTGAGGTTCTAAACTGGAACTCTACCACCAATATATTTTGTTTTATGTAATGGAAGTGGCAAACAAGCATGCAGTTCACAATGATGTTAAGTGATGACTGGAGCCTATAGACACCCACACCAAGACTAAGTTCAAAGTGCAGATGCGTTACCACTCCTGAGGCCTTAGGTGTTATGCCTCTGTGCCGGAAATTACAAAGCCGTCCATTACCACCTGACCGGAACACGATAGTGCTGAACACTACCATTTAGCGGCAAGTGTCTTAGGTAATGCGGTGGCGCCTTCCTCCGCGAACTCCGTCACTTGAGCTCTACCATCAGTAAGAATAAATAATAATGTACTTGTCGTGATGCTTCATACCTGAATCACTCTTGAACTTAGAAATGAGATTCAAAGTCAAACAAAAAAAGTCGCTATAACTGCGAGGGGTGAACTGGCAATGAAAAAACTATCAAAACTGACAGTAATTAGGTCAATTAAATGGTGTATGGCGACTGCGTAAGAGCATACAATGGTATTAACCATTGTCGCCTAACTATCTATCTATCGACCTCGTGAAAGTCATGTGTGATAATCGTTACAGGAACCCTTCCATTTCAGCAAGGAATTAATAAAATAATTTTAATAAGTATTTAACGATCCCGACTATAATTTCTTTTTAAATTTTTGTATCTTTTTTATCAGGAAATTGTATTATACAGCGGCCGTCTGATCGCCACAAACCCGGACATGTTTCGCGGTATTTTGAAGATCCGTGTGGGCTGGGTATTGGAAGCTATCCGAATCTACTTGAACCTGTTTCCGGACGAGAAACGTCCAGATGCCACGCTCGAGAGCCTCTCGCCATACAAACTGCGCACGTTGTTACAACGCGTGCTCACCGTTTCCGATTGGGCTGATGAAAAAGGGTACATTTTCTTAATATTCCTGTGTAAATGTAGCAATCATGAATATTTTGTGATTTTTTGATAAATATGAGTTTTTTAATTGCAGTTTAACACCTTTACAACGTCGTCAGCTGGAAGGTTGTCTTTGTCGTGTGCCAAAACATTTTTATATTCAAGTTTGGGACATTCTTTTGCGGACACCAAAAGGGATAATTGTTCAGGTACGAAATGTCGTCTCAATACCTTCTTATGTTTTTGTTCATCATAAGATTATGTTTTTGTTTTTATTGAAAAGTTTTTGCAAAATGCGGTCGTAATTGAAAGTTATTATTTTACGTTATGAAAGTAGCAAACAAGCAACAAACAACAATTTCTCATCGCAGGGTCACTCGATTCCGGCGCAACCGACGCTAGTGAACATGTCGCGGTCGGAGCTGTCGTTCGCCCTGCTGGTGGAGGAGGCGCTGGTGCGGGTGGAGTCGGCGGCCCGTCGCCAGCTCAGCGTCGAGCTGCTCGCCGTCGCCGCCACCATCCTGCGCCGCAACCCCGAGCTCTACCTGCAGCAGGCCCTCGACCTCGACCGCCTGCTGGACGACGCGCACCTCACGTATGCCAGAGTGAGTGTCCAAACGTGCGACTCGTTACTGTCGAAGCTGCAACGAGTCATCGACCTCCACCATTCACAGGACCGCGCGCACCTCGTGTAGGCCAGGGTGAGTGTGTGTAGAGCTGCTGTCGTCGCCACATCCTGCGCTGCAAGCCCGAACTAATGTGAGTTTTGAAATCTGCAACTCGCTTTGAATGCTGACAGGCTTTTGGACCTAACCGATGCACACCTCACGTATACCAGGGTAAGAGCCTGAGTCAGCTCGCCGTCCTGCGCCGCAACTCGGAACTTTACCTGCAGAAAGCCTTTGTTTTCGACCGCCTGCTCGACGACGCGCACTTCACGTATGCCAGAGTGCGAATCTAAATTGCGACTCACCACGCGGGACGTATCAAAATAAATCGTCGCGTATAACAGAATCTGTTTCATTCCACATTTTAGGAGTCTTTGAGTTGCGGAACGCCTCAATAGTGACGTTTCGCTTTTGGCCACGAGTTCGATAAGGAATTTAGTCTGGACCGGCTGTACGACGACGACGACGACGTTCACATCACGTACGCCAGGATGAGTGGCGGAGTTCGCGACGCGCCGTTAGCTGTGCGTCGGAACTGCTCGCTATTTCCATTGCAACCCCGTACTCTACCTGTAGCAGGCTTATAATCGACAGTTTGCTGGACGAAGCGATCCTCGGTGAGAGTTTGAGTCTGCGGGGCACCGCGCGGGCTAGCAGAGAAGTCTCCCTAGTTTCGAGGCCGTCGACGGTGATCTATTCAGTTCCATTTCTTTCATGTGATTATCATTATTTTACTTAACCGGTTATTAAATACCGATGTTTTTTTGACAGCGAGTTGTTTGTGTCCAGGACAGCGGTCTAGCGGAGGCGGGTGCAGAGAGCAGCACGGCACTGAGCGGCGCCGCGGCGGCCGTGACGCTGGGCTACCTCGCGAGAGCAGTCGTCAACAGTGTGCTGCAGGCCGCCGCCGCACCGCTGCTGCCCGACCCGCGCCCCGCCACGCGCGACACCTGCCTCGTCGCCTGACTGCCCGCCGCTAGAAGTCGCCCACCGCGTACTGCAGGCTGCCGCCGCACCGCTGCTGCCCGACCCGCGTCCCGCCACGCGCGACACCTGCCTCGTCGCCTGACTGCCCGCCGCTAGAAGTCGCCCACCGCGTACTGCAGGCTGCCGCCGCACCGCTGCTGCCCGACCCGCGTCCCGCCACGCGCGACACCTGCCTCGTCGCCTGACTGGCCGCCGCCAGAAGTCGCCCACCGCGAACTGTAGGCTGCCGCCGCACCGCTGCTGCTCGACCCGCGTGACCTATACAACAATATCTTGTGACAATTACAGACAGTTGTCACCAACCCATCCTGCTCGTGCTACCTGATCCACGCCTGCTCGGTAACATGAATGTAATGCCGTCAGACAGAGAGATATGTCGCCAAGCTAAGTCCACACGATCCTTCCTGGTAATATGATTGTCGCCGCCAGACAGACAATTGACACTGGCCCATCCTGCTCGTGTTGCCAGATCCAGGTGCCTCATGATTATCTGCGGCAAGACAAATAGGCAACGCCAACCCATAGTGGGCGGTTTACATGATTCGCGTCCGCAATTTCTGCTATTCATTGAATCGAAACAAAATCGATTTGCTTACTTAAACTAAAGGGTGCGAAGCAATAAGATTCACTTACGATTCTATTTTAAGAATTAGGCCTCAGTTCTATAAAGTTGGGTTGTCGCTTACACTGCTTGTTACTGTTGTTCCTTACTACTATCTCCCTTGCGAAGTTATACACTCCAAATGTGGATAGTATCTATCCCTTAATTCTTATTTCATAAGGGGCCGTTCAAGTATTACGTAAGCACTATGGGGGGGCGGAGGGGCATTGCTCTGGTTATTTTGGATGACATGGGGGGTAGGGGAGTCTAGATGATGATTACGTCATCGGTAGTTATTTACTTATTACATCAGTAAAATCTAATCTCTATCCTAAATCTATTTTCTTATTTCTAAAATTATAATATAAACAAAACAATACATTAATTGAAAAATGTTTACGTAAGCATGGGGGGAGGAGGTAAGAGCTTTGCTTACTTTTGCTGACAAGGGGGATGGGGGGGGGGGTAAAGAAATGTAATAAATCTGCTTACGTAATACTTGAACGGCCCCTAAGTCATTGAATGGTTCAATCATGGCTTCGACAAATAAGCATTACACTAAAATATGTTGCTCTCAAAAGATTTCATGTTTATTTATGTAATTAGTAGGTACTATTTGAATATGTAATTGTTTCAATCCCAGAAATTTAAAGAACTCCAATATCTGTGATATCAATAAAATTTCAATTTCTACATAAATAACACATGCAACTGCACGATTGCACTTTCCAAAACAGTGTTTTCTCACTATTATTATTTAAATAACTTCTATGAATTCATTCAACTTTAACTTTATTGCGACAATAAATATCATTTGTAAAACTGTTGCACTTTGGTGTTCGAGATTTATCGTCGACATCTACAAAGTTTTAGAGTTATTGCTGATCAGTCAGCTCTATGATAGAAATATCACTAGGTTTAGAGACAGAGCAGATAAATAGGTACAGTTGTACAATCATGAACTAATGTTTTCAAAATGAATTTTTTAGTCGTATTTTAATACCCAATTAATTGAATAGAATTATGCATATAAATAATTTATATATTATGAAGATGTGATAAATGAGTACACATTCTGTAAAAAACTCAAATATATGTAAAATATATCTTTGTTTTTTATTTTGCTATATTATATTGTTCTTATACAATATAGTTTTAAGTTTGTTATATTCTTTTAGACTATTATGATAAAAAACAATGTTTTTGTTGCTGTTTGTTTATACAATGTATATATTAAAAAAAAGATGATTAATTGATATGGGATGTTTTATTCTGTAAAAAGTGACAAATATGTTCACCCACATAAGCACAGCACAAATCCTTGGCTTCTCAGTTACCCAACACTTGATCCATCACACTCAATTCACTACTTAAATAAATTAAATTGCAATAAAATTACTAGAGTCCATTATAAACTTTATTATTGGCAGCCTGTTTCAAAATTTTCCTCAGTTCTGAAATAAATAATAGTTTATTGTGTTAATAACAGTGATAAAAAATGTGTGAAATTAAAATAATATAATTGTTAGCAATAAATATAACTGAAACCAACTACAAGAAATCAATTTTTAATAAATAAATTACCTTCTTTTTCATTATCATTAAAATCTTGTTTGGGGAACTCTATATCAAAAGTGACATAAAGATTCCCATGGAGGTTGTTGTTATCAAAGTTAGGCATGCCCTCTCCCTTCTTGCGTACACGAGCACCTGCCCATGTCACTTTATCCCGGGACACGGTTACTTTGTGTCCATCAAGATGCACCAGTTCCATGGTGAAACCTGTTAATGCATCCTGTAACAATTTATGGAATAGAGATAAAATTGTGGTTGATTAGTTATAAGAACATGACCAATGGTGGTTTCAAAATTAAACTTGGTAACATTAGGTAAATTCAATATACTTGATGGTAGATTAAAATGTAGGATTTTCCAATTTTTATAAAACAATACATTTCCCTACAGCATATAACAGATATTATTCATGTTTTATGATCAGTAAAATTTTGTTAGTTGAACAATCTTAGGCCCAAAGGCATAATGCCTGTACTTGTGCATGCCCTTATTGTTAAAAATGCAGGGATAGTGCAAAAATAAAAATGTTTAACTTTAAACTACCTGAATAATATAGTATTGTATTAATATGTGATGATGACCCAGTTAGTCCAGGAGTGTGAGATGACGGATCACAGGTTCAATCCCCGCACCGGAAAAATATTTGTATGACCTACACATATTTTTGTTTGTGTATGTGTTGTGTGTGGACAATGGTGCCCACTACACAGGTTTATATCTGCTGTGGGGCTCTAAGTGTTTTATTATTTATTTATTTAAATAAGGGCATTTTATTACATATTTATGTATTAATTATGTTGTATGCATGTTTCTTACCTGCAGGGTTATTGTAACATTGGTGTAAAGATCATCACCGCGTCGGGTGAATTGTGGGTGCCTCTCAGTTTTGAACACAATAACCAGATCACCAGGCTCTCCATCCATGTGTGGCTCTCCCTCTCCTCTTAATTTAGATTTATGATTGTCTGGTGCTCCTACTTCCACCTATAAAATTTATATATTTATTGTTATTATGTATAAAACTTCATAAACATAATATATTTCATATTTTGGCAGTAAAATAAGGTTTGTAAATATATTTCATTGCTCTCTGTGCCTTTCTATCATATTCCAAAATGCAAACAACAAAGGTAAATACATAATATGACATGAAGTTTCAAGGCTAACAATCCTTATCTAATTTTATTATATCAATGCAATAACATTTTCTATGTATTAAAATATTGAATAGCTCATAGCTCATAGCATAGCTCATGTTCATAAATTATTTGATATGTTATCACTTCTAAGATAAAAACAATATTCATCAAGTATTCTTGGGTATTACTGATGGTAATATTTTAATACATAAATAAACCTAAAGATAATTTACCTCTATTTCTAATAGCCTTTCCTCATTAACCAATTTCACATTAGGACATTCATCACACACAGTCTGTTGCATCATCTGGAACCGGCCAGGACCTAAATTCCTGGTTACCATTTCTTGTCTACAGTTACACTTGCGAGTCCCTGAGGCCGGTTTGATCACTGGCTTATTTCGGGTTATCTGTAATTTATAATAGAATTAGTACGCACAGTTAAAGTTACTAAAGGTAATTTGGAACAGACAATTGAAATCCTAATTCAACATACCTCTATGAAATTGCCATTGTATAGTTCTTCGAGAGACACACCAAGTTCCATGACAATGTCCGCCCCTCGAGGCGTCTCATGCTGCTGCTGCTCTCCGCCAAAATGGAATCCAAAATCTCCGAAGAAACTCGCAAAGGGATCGTTATTATTCATCATACCGTCTTTTTTCAGACATTCTTCGCCACACCTATCATACAACTCCCTCTTTTCGGGGTCAGACAGAGCCTCGTACGCGGATCCGAGATCTTGGAACTTTTGTGACGCCTCCGGATCGTCTTGATTTTTGTCTGGATGCAGAGCTTTCGCCAACTTTCTGTAAGCTTTTTTGATTTCATTTGTATTAGCTGATCGAGAAACACCAAGTATTTGATAAAAATCGCGACCGGCTATTGCTAAAAGGACTGAAGTTAGTGAGTAAATTAAACAGACATATGCAGTATTTGTTAACATATTGTTAACTTTTATGACCAGGAACTATTTTATGAGAATAAACATTTAAATCCGATGCCTTTGAATAAAATACACATCACAATACACACATTTTATTCATCTGACAATCAATTTTTGGCAATCGTACGCGAAGACAATTTGTCTCACTCTGATTGGTTATCTATTACAATCAAGGTAAAAGAGTAATAAGTATCATAAAAGTAAATGTATTCTGTACCTTATTTACTAGAATTTAGATTTGAATATTGATATAAATACAGTATTAACATTTCTGACCAATAGAAATAAAACTCGTACCAAACAATGTTGCTAGCCTTAAGTCAAAGAACTCGCAGATTTTTTTTTTATGATTAGCCTCTACCCGGGCGAAAAGGTAATTCTGCCGGTATCCATCCAGTGTTTAGAGAGGCACAGTAATAAAGCTAATTTTGACCGGTGGAACAAGCGGATGACCGGTATATACCAAACTTTAATTTTCTAATAATAATTATTGAGCGTTAAGAATTACCTACAAAAAAAAATAAATGACGATCACAAACGTTAGAGGTGAGTATGAAGAAAAGATTTGATGATCCACATAAAATATTTGACATTGCATTCAATTACTCAAGATATGAAGAATCAAAGTACAGACCTACTCTAGGTAGATTTACGATTTTTCAAAGATCATGGCATACACCATAAAACAGCATGGCAATATTATTTAGTGAACTAAATAACATTTCCTGATACTCAAAATATTTTTAACTCCCCGGAATAAAAAGTTTGAAATTGAACTTTAGTATGGAGTGCTTCTACTGTTGTTAGGAAAGACGATTTTTATTCCGGGAATTTAAAAATATTTTAAATACCAGAAAATGTTCTTTAGGTTCCCTAGATAATATTTCTAATCCGTTTTACCTTGTACCTTTTTCTATCTTTTTTTGTACAAATCAATGTATGAAACTTGCCATGATTCTTAACGAAAGAGAAGTCGACAAGCCACCTTTTTGATCTAATCTTGTAGAAATCGATGTTGGAAATGGAATAATCGATGAATCGTTTAAAACGTATTACACATCCCTTTACATAATATAGTCTGTGAAGAGCCATAGACAAATCATCTGCATTGCTTTGCTTGTCTTGTCACAGTTGTCATTTTCGTTTTGTTTAATCATCTGTCAAACTGCAATTTTGTGAACTCATTCTTATAGAAATTATAATTTTTCTCTAAGAGTTTATTCGAATAGAAAAAAACTATCTTTAACATGGCATCAGTGCTTGTGCCTGAAGTACCTGCTCCAGGTTTTTCATTTGAAAATTGTCAACGGTAAGTAATTACAGAAAAATATGAGGTCGAAGAAGTATCTCGGATGTAACTTTCTGAATTAACAAAACGGCATTGTATTTGGTTTTAGGAATGCATTCCTCGCTCAAAAAGGTTTCCCTGCGCCCAAAGCCACGAAAACCGGCACCACCATCTGCGGTATTACATATGCTGATGGAGTGATACTGGGCGCTGACACGAGGGCTACTGAAAATACAGTAGTTTCGGATAAGAACTGTGAGAAGATTCATTATTTGGCGGGTAATATGTATTGCTGCGGCGCGGGAACTGCGGCGGACACAGAGATGACCACACAGACGGTGGCTTCCCAGTTGGAGTTACAGCGCCTGCACACGGGCCGCACGGTTATGGTAGAGACGGCCGCTACCCTTCTCAAACGAATGCTCTTCCGCTATCAGGGACACATTGGTGCAGCCTTAGTACTTGGCGGTGTTGACCGTACTGGGCCTAATATCTACTGCATCTATCCTCATGGTTCTGTTGACAAACTGCCATATGCTACCATGGGTAAGTTATTTTCTTTGTATGGATGCATTAACTAAGTAAATACTGTATAAATATTCAATAGTTCTTTGTCAATTATCCTTAATTATTGATTTTTTAAAATAATTATACTCTGCAATTACACCGCACTGTTAATTCAACTTCCTGCTTATCCAATATCAATCAAATATGGCTTTTATAATCATTTCATAAAGAGCCAATTTGATAAAGAGTCCCCAGTTCCCTGATAGTACATTCTAAAATATGTGTATGAAACACAACAAATACTTAATGGGGAACTACATTATCTGCCTGTCTATCTGGTAGATTTAAAGATAAATACTTTTAACACTACTATGCCAGTAACAAAGGTATTATTTATAATGATATAACAATATGTGTTGAGACGATTTATTATTTTAGTTGATTCCTTAAAATACTTTTCATGTATCATCTTTTCATAATTTTAGGTTCTGGCTCCTTAGCAGCTATGGCAGTATTTGAATCTGGTTGGAAACCTAACATGAGTGAAGAGGAGGGCAAGAAGTTAGTGAGGGATGCCATTGCTGCTGGTATATTCAATGACTTGGGATCAGGCTCTAATGTAGACCTGTGTGTTATCCGCAACACTGGACCAGCTCAATATCTCAGAACTTATGAGGAAGCAAATGTTAAGGTATTTATATTTTCATGGCACTAATATAAATTACCTTTGATAAATGCATTAGGAATGGGAGGTGTGTCAGGACCAGGATATCTGGCGCTCCACACTCTGCCTACCCCGTAAGGGACTTGATATGAAGATCCATACATACATTACATACATAAGGAACTGACACATCTCAACTTGCCGTAAGAACTTTTAAAAATTTAATTTCAATAGTACAATTTCATTGACTAGGGAAAATACCAATTACTATCTTGATCTTCATCTTAAATTAACTGCCTCAGTAGCGTAGTGGTAGCAGGCCACTACTACTACGCTGGAGGTTCTGGGTTCGATTCCCGGGTCGGGGACTATCGGGGACGGGGAGATAATGGTTTAAAATCCTTTATCTATGCTTCTATTGAGATTTTTCCATTTTCTGGAAGTTTCCCAGTACCCCGGAGTTTGGTAATGTGCCCGGAGATGGCAACAGGTTCACCACCTGTTACATGGGCCAAAACATAACCGGCGAGTCGTGGGTGTTTGCATGTATGATTGAATGCATGCATTTACCTCTGCCTACCCCTTCGGGGATTACAGGCGTGAAGTTACGTTTCATCTTAAATTAATATTTGAGGTAACTGAGAAAAAAAATATAAAAAATATAATTCTTGCAGGGTAAGAAACAAGGTTCATACAGATATGCACCAGGAACAACGGCTATCCTGAAACAGCGGGTAATTCCTCTTGAAGTGGAATCTGTTCGAGTACAGTCTGTGCAACCAATGGATGTTGAGCCATCTCCAAGTCATCGTTGATGTCATTTTTAAATTTTAATACACATAATAAATATTTGTCATAAACTGTGACTGTTTTATTTATGTGACGTATAAAACATTGGGCTAAAGTTTAAAACATTTACATTCCACTATTTGTGGATGTTAATGAAATTTTTGTTAAAAATATTTTACTGCTAATGCATTGTGGTAAAATTTGTAATGGTCATGTCTTTGCAAATAATTAAATTGAGTCAAAATTAAAATTTTTTAGAATGATCATATTTTAAATTGTGTAATAGGCATTTCTCAACATATTGCCATATCATCCAACGTAAGAGTTAGATGGCAATGTATGTAATTACTGCTATACATATATTACAGAGGAAAAATAACCCAGGTGAGGCCATGAAGTTGCATTTTTAAACGACTTCAAAAAAAAGGAGGTTCTCAGTTTGATCTATTGGTATGTATGTTTGTGCGCGATTATCTCGCGTATGGCTAAACCGATTTTAACGCGGTTTTCAGCATATTTTTCACTTTGGAGAAAGTTTTAGGTCTATTACCCGATTTATTAAAATGAAGAATAGCAATTTAACACGTACCTTAAAAAAAAGGGAATTTCATTCAAAAAACCAATCCACTGAAAAGTAGAAAACAATTTTTATATACGTACTTATGCCACCAGTAGTCTCTATTCCTAAACCATAAAGAAATCTTCTTGTAAAAATTAATTCATAGATACCTATTAATAAGATAGAACGTTAATAATTATTCCAGATAGCTATTTATTTAGCTTTTGAAGTCTGTGACATACTAATAATAATAACAAATGGAGCGGGACATTAGTGCAAGAAATAAATTTATTAATGAACAATGTCTTCTAATGCAACTAAATGCAGCGTAATTCGCTGCATTTAATTGAGTTTGGTTTGTCACATCATTTTAAGCTAAGAAATATTAAAAAATTGGTTTATATCCGTAATTTGACATGCCTGTGGCCAATTTACTCGAATTTGATCCTTATATGATTTTCCGAAAAGAATACTAGCAATTTCAAGTCATCCTGTTTATTACTTATTGAGAGTAAATTATGAAAAAATAAAACAATGTACATATGTAATATTTTCCCTTTTTATTCTTCAAAAATTATCAAAATGGACGGAATTATTTAACAATATCAGTCATATTATTATATTACCATAAAATAAAATAAATATTTTCTTCAATATGTAATACAATTAAAAAAACAATAAGTCCACAACCTTTCCTTACCTATTATATATTGTTCCATATATACATTAACATATTAAGTATCTACAATTACCTAACCTATTGAATACTTATAATTTTCATATCATGGCAAAAACAGAGACTATAATTTAAAACCATGAGTATTCATTATTTTCATGTCGCACTATACCTAAATAGGCATATCTATAAACGCATAGTAAGAGGGCGAAAAGTAATCCGGCATTTAATTAAACTAAGTCACTGTACGCTGTACTGCGCTACTGAAGAAAATAAAGATTGCCGAAATATCTGAAGCTTTACGTAAAAATCATGACGTTTTTCAAAAATCAACTCGTATATTGGGAAAATCATTTTAAGTTTAAAATCCAGACTGAAGAGTTATAATATGAAATTTATTCGACATGCATGTATGACGAGAGGGATGAACATAAAAGAAGCTTATGAGAATTGAATAGATAGAGATGTTTGACGCTCTATGCGCTCGGCCTACCCGTAATTAATATAAAGTTAATCAAGTATAACGCTAACCTTATAATGTTCCACAAACGCATTTTCACGCATTGATCGACCCTCTTACTAGTCACGACTATTTTTTATGTAAAATAAAGTCCCATGTATCTTTCCATCTGAGGTTCATGAGGTCACTTTCAGTTAAGTCTGTATTTCCATAGCTAAGAACACTAAATTTACTGAACGTGAGAATTACATACGCCGACCATACAGTTATACAAAGTACGAATACATTTGTCAACGGCCGCGTAGTTTCTCGCATATACAACACATAGTAAATATGGTCGACTACGTACGCTAAGAGAAGTATTTTGAAGAGATAAGCAGGCAAATAGTGATGAAGGAACAATGTTCTATCCACGAAGAAGTAGGGAAGGTAGTGGAGCCAGTATCCCAAGAAAAGGATGTAGGCGGCGTCGTAAAACTTGTATGATGCTTGCGGTGGTAGATCTAGACATGCTCTACGTAGTCGTATAGCGTATAAGACTAGTAAAGCACTGTACACGACAACTGAGATGGTGCCCGCGTACCACGTCACTAAATTGCCGATTAGATGTACTTGAGCCTATGGACAAAAAATATGCAATTAGTTTTTTTGCAACTTACCGCATATATTTATCGATGGGGAAGGACGAGGAAAATGAAAGATTAAACATGCAATCATGAAAATATACAATCACGATTCGGCAGATATGCTCTTTGAGTGTCATGTATTAAATGTAATCGAATGAGGATGCAGCCTCTTGATATTCACCAGGGATATTACCAGGTGCTTCTCGGGAAGCACGTGACGTAATTCGCCTGCGTCGATCTCGAGGGATGTCGAGCAAAGAAGTTACGGCTACGCTAGTATTTCAGAAGTTACAGAGTCAAACCCAGCTAGCTCGAAGTCAATTTTTCTATTCATAAGAAATATCATGTAACCATCTAGGCTTTAGCTTTAGCCGCTGGGCAGCGATATACATTATTGGTATACAAGCTGAGTTTGAATTTTTAAACTTAATTTTTCAAATCGATTGAGCGTCGCGCGTTACTATTGTAAAAAGTGAATACCTTGAAGAAGTATAACTATTACAGTAAGGCATCTTTTAGGCTGAAGCTACGCTGCTGAGCCGCGATGCGAACTGCGACACATGAGCGAATAAAACAACTCGATCAATGTTCCCGTATGCGACTACACTGAATTACAAAACTGTATGTAGTACATTTTGATTCGCTCTTCCAGTCGCATCACAAGTCGATGCCCACTGTAGCCTCAGCCTTAAACGAGAGCTTAAATGCCAATTTCACCGTCGTAATAAAACGTGTTTTACGTTCTTAAACAAGTTCAATAACACTATTTGAATTGGACGCAAATTTAAAGCTAAACCGCGTTTTATTTTATATATTTATATATTAAACTCAGTTCTCAGAACAAACGGTGAAATCTGCTCTAAGCCTGGGTTGCACCACGATATTTGTTAAAGTTAAAGTTATTGTAAAATTTCACATACTTTCCTAACTTAAAGAAATCTGTTAAAGTTAGAGAGACGAGAGACTCTTAGACGACCCGGTTAGTCTAGCGGTGTGTGATGACCGTTCGATTCGAAGGGTCGCGGGTTCGATCCCCGCACCGGGTCAAATATTTGTATGGCCTACAGATATTTGTTTCGGGTCTGGGTGTTTATGTATGTGTTGTATGTGTACAACGGCACCCACGACACAGGTTTAAACCTACCGTGGGGCGGTGAGTATAAGCGTATTTTATTATTATTAACTCGGGCTAAATCCAGTACAGACATACTGACATTAGAGTTGGGCGAGAGCCAGTACGCTATGGAGCGGAGCAGCAGCGGCCAGTCGGGCGGCTCGCTGGCGAACATGTGGCCGTGCGGCGCGTCGCCCGCGTGCGCCGCCATCTTGTGTTGCAGCTCCACGAACTTGTCCCAGAAGGACAGCTGCGTCGCCGCCGTCGGGATCATCTCGGCGCTCACCAGCTCGCGCTCCCGCTCGCGGCGGTCTTCCGCTGTTGATGTTGCAAGGTTTAGTGCGTACATAAAAAGTATCGCTACTTTTTAGGGATCCGCACCTAAGAAAAAACCGGACCGTTATAAAAACCACTCATGCGTCTGTCACAGCCCATTTCTCTGACAGTATTCGATAAGATGATATTTGGTAAGTGAATCTTTATTTCAAAATTATAAATCAAACAGGGGGATAAATTATACTTAAAAAGAAACCGTTTTTCATGATATAGGTATCAAATTAAAGGTCTCATTGTAATGTCACAGTTGAGGGTCGAATATCTTTGACGCTCCCCCTCGGTTTGCAGGTGAAGGTGTTCCGCACTCCACAAGCGATGATTGGAGCCTCAGAATTCGGAATGTGGTGGGTTCGGAAGCTAGCAGCCGCCGGTGGGGTCCCAGAAGTGTGCGTAAACGTTTCCAGGGATCACACGTTCACACTGCCCGCCGTCTGTTCCCATAGACGGTGGGTACTCATGATGCGTTTCCCCAGGGAAATAAAAGAAGTGCTTATTCTACCACCAGCGTTTAGAATTTTCGAGAACCTCACACCTCTCACTGAAGAAATCCCTAATTAAGCCCGCCCCAGCTTCGCCCGCGCTTCTCTGTTCCTATTAGTCATAGCGTGATGATATATAGCCTATAGCCTTCCTCGATAAATGGGCTATCTTACAGTGAAAAAACTTTTCAAATCGGACCAGTAGTTCCTGAGATTAGCGCGTTCAAACAAACAAACAAACTCTTCAGCTTTATAATATTAGTATATATTATTAATATTATTTTCAACAATGCAACCATACCTTTGGTGTACCGGTGTTCCTCGACGTTCCATATGGTGTCCTGGTGAGTGATAACCTTATCGGCCACGACTTCGTGCTGGTGGAAGCCCCAGGCCGGCAGCTGGCGCCCGCTGAAGCGCAGCGCGGAGGTCGACTCCACGTGTATGAGGCGGACGAGCGACCGAATACTATCCCACGTGGCGTCTTCGCTATCTCGGTTCACGATTTCCACACGCCATAGGTTTTGAGCCGGCATTGATACGTTGTAGTCGATGTAGCAAGATACCTCCTGTAATTTTAATTGTTTCAGTTGTATTTTCTGCAATATTAGGGTTCCCACACAACACTGCAAATTCGCATATCTGCGAGCTCACACGAATAAATTGCCTGCGATGCGATGCAGCGTCGCATCGTATCGCCTTATTAAATAATTTAACGTCTCATTCTCATAATGACATTCTTATACTGCCGATAATATAGCTTTCAGGTCACACTTGCCAGAAGGGTTGATGATTTTCAAATGGCCGAACATCTTTTTTTTATCTGAAAATAGGTATAATGTATAGAAAAAAATATGTATTATGTATAGAACAGATGGAATAGGTGTGAATTCAGGGGTGGTAACTTATCTGCATGACGTAGATGTCAATCTATTTTATAATAATATACCAACATAAATTTCTACATGAAAAAGTAGAGGAGGGCAGACACTCTAGCCCCTTAAGAGATTAAAAATTATATTATAATAGCCCAATTTACAGTATCTTTTAGGGAAATCTGTCATATAGGTACTTAGAAATGAAAATTTATTTAGTATTTTAAATCTCCCTTAGAACGTTACGACCTGTAATGCTGTTTGAACGAAATTCACAGGCCGCACTACGACTTTCTGGCAACGCGTCTTATGGTACGATAGTGCTAAACACCAAAATTTAGCACTAAGTAGACTAGGTAATGCGGTGGTCCCGCGCCCGCGAGCTCCGGACTGAAACTCTACCACCAGTCGTAACAAGTTGGCCGACTCACTTGCGACTGCGGCGACACGGGCGCGGCGACGTCGTGCGAGTTGAGCGCCCGGCTGGTGATGCCGTGCAGCAGTTGCACGACGTCACCGTGCCTCACGGCGTCGGGCGGCGTGGCCACGGCCAGCGACGCCTGCTCCGGACGCTTCACGATCCACCAGTTGTTCACGTCCTTGAAACTGTAGCAGGTGACTTGCTGCTGGTGCGACGAGCCCCGCCCGTCTGTGTACCTCACGGGGTACACGTGCGCGTGCGAGTGCAGCCAGCAGGTGCGGCCGTGAGAGTGCCTGTGGATTTTTTTTTTATTTTTTTTTTTTAGGTCGGTCTTTGTGTAGGCGGCCTGTCTCGAGACGGCACTAGTCTACTTCACCGGACAATCGGCGAGCGCAGAAGGCGCTCCAGCCTAAAAATTGTGGAAATATTATTAATTTTATTCGTATAGGTACTAGTTGTAACCGCGACTCCGCGTAGAAAACTTTTTTCTATACATATTATACCTTAAGCCTTCCTCGATAAATAGGCTAGTGAAGACAACAATATTTTTTCAGTTCAGAGCAGTGCCTGAGATTTTGGCATTCAACTAAAACAAGGACTTTTCACTGGTGGTAGAGCTCCAGTGATGGAGCTCGCGGGCGTAGGCACCACCGCATTACCTAATATACTTGCCGCTAAATGGTAGTGTTCGGTACGGCCCTGTAATTTCCTGCACAGAGGCATAACACCTTAGGCCTCAGGAGTGGTAACGCATCTGCATTTTGACCTTGGTCTTTGTGTGGTCACTTAACATGTGAATTGCATGCTTGTTTGCCACTACCATTATATTAAAAAAAAAAAAAGGAAACAAAACAAACTCTTCGCCTTTACAATATTGGTACCGATTTTATACACGTCAGCTCCTGAAGAGTGCCTTGTATGGTCAAATTATTTAAAAATTAGTGAATAACCACTACTCTATTATTTTTTTTTTTTAATACGTTTACACTCACAGCCCCACAGTAGTTGTACACATACAACACATACACAAACATCCAGACCCGAACCAAATATCTGTAGGCCATACAAACATTTGTCCCGGTGCGGGAATCGAACCCGCGACCCTTCGAATCAAACGGTCATCTCACACCGCTGGACTAACCGGGCCGTTAGTGCTTATTCACTTATTTTTTAATTAAATATTTATGTTTATCATTTTATGTGGTAAGTGACTACTGTAATCTATAGACACATTCCAATTTCCGCATGGTATTGCCAGAAAAGTCCTTGTTTTAGTTGACGAAGCGCGCATGGCCCAGCGGCTGGTGTAGATCGGAAGCGATCTGCTCGGTTAAGCACTACGGGCGTGGTCGGGTAGTGTGATGGGTGACCGCTAGTGGCAAATTAAATGCGCGTTTCCGTGCTTCGGAGGGCACGTAAAGCCGTCGGTCCCGGTTGCTATCGATAGATAGCAGTCGTTAAACCTTGTCGGAGGCCTTATGGGCGGTTTGAAAACATCCGACAGCGGGTTGGCCACTAACCCACCCACCTCCACCAATCCGCATTGGAGCAGCATGGTGGAGTAAGCTCCAGGCCTCCCCCCAAAGAGGGGAGAGACTCGTGCCCAGCAGTGGGACGTATAATGGGTTGCCATTATTATTTATTATTATTATTATTGCCAGACATTTACACGAAAACCAGAAACCGAAATGCAGATACCTTGCCACCACCTATGCACCTATGACACATTTTTTTTTTGCCTCGGTGATATAAATTATGGGACCAGATATCATTTTTTAGACTTTGTAACACATTTCAAAAGTTTTATAATTGTGTGGTAAAAGAAATTCTAAACTTTATTACCTTAATGTTATCTGGGAGCCATGTGACACGTGTAAGGGCTGTCCTCGAGTGATGCTTGCAAGTCCACCTTTCAAAGACGCCTGGAACGCGCTCGTCATCACACTGTCGTGTGGGCCAGCCTTCGGTAGCATTGCAAGATGCCCATAAAACACTGTCACATACACAGCAAATGGTAAAGCTATCATTACTGCTAATCTCCAAAATGCTGACAACGCAAGCCGCCATACGGACTCAGCAACGCCAATACGCTTCCACATTTGTCTGCCAATCAGACATAGAGCTAAGAAATATGTGTAGAGACCCGAATACTTCACCCTGTAAGTAAAGGATAAAAGTACAATTTAAAGTTAATCAGTTTATAAATTATTTTGTATAAATTTCATGAACTCCATCACTGTGCACCATACCATATAATGTTTGGAGATTATTGACAATAATTGGCATTCATTGGGCACTCTTGGTGCCTGGTAATGTCAATGAGACTAGAAATCATATTATTATAGAAAAATCTCAAGTTCCCCTGGCCAGTAGCTGAACTCGAGACCTTTGAGACATTTTGGGCAAGATAAATAACTTTAATATTTATTTATGTCAATCATATTTCATTAAATATTTTTAAAATATTTTAGGTAACAAATAAATATTACGATTAGTATTTACTTACGAAAAACAACATCCAAGCGAGAGAGCACCAACGCAGAGGCATGCCACAGAAGTGAGACCAAATTTTCGAGTGCTTTTAACAACGCACAATATGCCCGACAAACCAAACATCATCTGTATACTTTCTAATAACATGAATCTTGATTGTGTCAGGAAGCAATTTTCTGAGGATTCAATAGTAAAAAGCCTTTTAAGAATAATACCTTCTTACCTTTATATAATATTAGCATGGGATCTAAAATAAATAAATAAATTACATTATGTCAGACATCTATGCTGGACAAAAGATACAGGTTACAACAAACAGCAATAAAAACAATTACTTAAATAATTATAATTCTGACAAAAATCCATAAGCAATTCTTCATATTCTGTTCATAGGTTTTCATGAAGTAGACTCTTATCCTGGATTGCACTGAGATATTTGTTAAAGTTATTGTAACATTTCACATCCTTCTCTAACTTTAACAAATTTCTTTATAGTTACAGAAGGATGTGAAATGTTACAAACAAATATCTTGGTGCAAACCAGGCTTAGAATTAAAAACTTACCAAAGAGAACCAGAAGAGCAGCCAGAATTGCAGTCCATCTGTATATAGAGAGCTCTAACATAATAAGATATGTTAGACCCACAAGTAAACTGCCACTTATTGCTGGTATAATTCTCAAAGCTTTAATCGGTACATCTTCAGTGTAAGGTGATCCAATACGGTCAAAAGTGAAGTTACCATTGTAACCGGCAAAGTGACCAGCTAGATACAATATTTGTTTTCCTAAGGGTGGATGGGCATCGAAGAAAAATACACCTTTAGCATAAAGTGAAACATATCTTCCATAATGTAATTCATCAAATCTGAAACAAAATTTTATAAATTCAAGTTAAGAATAAAAGTTGGGTAAAATGCCAAACAAGTTCCACAACAATATTATTAGATACACATTAAGTATAATATTATAATTCAATGTCTACTATAAACATAAAGGAGATGGGTAATTTTGGGCCTGCAAAATCATTACTGGCTAACCCATTACACAGTACATTTTGAATTACAATTAGTAATCTAACCCAACTTAAATTCAAATTTAAAATTATTTATTTTATAGTTTTATAGACATAATTTGTAGTGTTAAGTTAACACTGGGCCCAGAAATGTATAGAATGGTATCATTCTCCTTTAGTAACAGACTGACTTTTTCAAAGATGGGTCATGGCAAGATTTGAATTGTTTTTTAAAAAAGGGTTAATCTGTTTTGAAATAGTCAGTCAGTATGTTGAGAAACTAAAGGACATTTTCGATATTTTAAAAATGTTTAAATCATCATCAAAAACAAATTTTTTTGCAATTGCTAGAGCTCCAGTGATGGAACTCAAAGCTGTAGGCACCACCACATTACCTATCTACTTGACACTAAATGGGAGCATTCAGTGCTATTATGTTCTGGTCAGGTGGCAATTTACAGCCTTTGGGCCACAGGAGAAGCAATGCATCAATTAAATCTTTGCTTTGATGAAGATGTTTATGGGTTACAGCCATACAGTATTACTTACCATCAACGTGATGACGTGTATGCTTGTTTACCACCTCATGACAAAAAAAACTTTATAGATTATTTTAAATAAGTCCCAGAAAATATTCTAGAAGTTCCCATTAATAGTTACCCTACACAAACTGTTGGTTTAATAAAGTTTGAAAAAAAAATCAATACATAATCTAAAATCACAATACTCACACTATAAACCGAGGATTCTCCAGATCATAAAGCCTAGTACAAAGGGCCAGTCCTAGTAACCCAAGGAAAATTATGTCTATGTCCAGTCTTAGATAAATACTTTGAAGTGAAGAATTTGGGTGTTCTATTTTATTAATTAACATTTCTGATTCGCTGTCGGCTGGCGCTCCATCACCCTTTTAAAGGCGAAGAATACAAAAATTATTTATAATTCGATTCAAATCATAGAGAAAGTAAAATATATCTTGATGAACCCTTACATTACACCTTTACTACCAACATCACTGTTGGACTATGTATTTGAAGATTAGCCATTATCCTTTTCTTTTTAGACCGAAACGGGTTTGCATTTTATAAATCCATAACATTTTTATATACTTACGACTTCTCGTTTATATGCGAGAGAGCCTTCTGATAAAATTTTTTCGTTTATTTGTTCGTTGACCTCGTTTTGTTTCTTTTTGTCCTTTCGCTTTATAATTTGTTTTGATTCCATTGTTATTTATTGATTCCGAATAGATCCGACTTCATGAAATACAGAATTATAAAATTAATTCTTTATCTTGAGTAGGCGATACATACATAAATCTAACCAATTTTTAAATTATTTGATTCCATTGTAAATCTGTGCATTTACTGCTTTTTTACTGGAGCACTGGAGGTCACTGACCTGTGGTCACTGACGTTCATCCTTCATAGGGTTGTTGAGGAAGTGATTATGAGGAAGAGGAGGAGGAAGAGGAATTGTGATGCGCCAATTTAGATGATGCGGATGAGGAAGAGGATATTTTTATGAGGAAGAGGAAGAGGAAGCAGATGACATAATAATAATAGCAACTCTTGAAACGTGCCACTGCTGGGCACTGGGCTCGAGTCTCTCCCCTTCTTGAGGGGAGGTCTGAAGCTTACTCCACCACGCTGCTCCAATGCGGGTTGGTGGAGTTACTTGCAAGGGTTAGTGGCCAACCCGCTGTCGGATGTATTCAAACCGCACATAAAGCCTCCGACAAGGTTTAACGACTGCTATCTGTCGATAGCAACCGGGACCGTCGGCGTCCTGCTCTCCGAAGCACGAAAATGCGCATTTTAATTTGCCACTAGTGGTCACCCGTCACACACCCGACCGCACCCGTATCGCTTAATCGAGTAGATCGCTTGCGTTCTACACCAGCCGGGAGGCCTTGCGCGCTACAGATAGATGAGAAGAGGATGATACGAAGATTTAAATACTAGCAAACCCAACCTAAAATCCGCACGTGGTTGGTCCACTACAAAATGCTCATTTAATTATTTTTACTATGAATCTAAAATCTAAACCATTCTCAAAACACATACGATAAAGAATCATCAAAATTGGTCCAGCAGTTAAGGACGTGTTCAGTGACATATCTACACAACGACAATGCTAAGGCCTTTGACCGGGTCTGGCACAGGGCACTTCTCGTGAAACATCCATCCTACGGTCTTCCCGAGAGGCTATGCAACTGGACAGCCACCTTTCTGTCTGAGCGTTATATACAAGTCTTAGTTGACTGTCAGCGCTCAGACAAACTACCTATCATCGCTGGTGGTTTTCTTCTGCACATCAATGAAATGTTGGAGGAAAACTCCAATTTTCATTGCTGTACCGATGATAGTACGGGATATGCACACTACACTAGCCGTGCAAATGCCTCTCGGATACTTATCGAGGAAACAAGGACTAGACTTGTGTCTGAAATCGAGCACTCTCTGGAGCGGGTCTTGGATTAGGGTCGACTTAATTTAATGCAGTTCAACCCCTCGAGGACACAAGTCTGCACGTTCACGGCTAAAAAAACGCCATGTATTGTAGCACCACAGTTCCAGGGCATTCCGATCGCCGTTGGTAAGATTATCGGTATCCTGGGCGTTGACATATCGAACGAAGTGCAATTCGGGAGTCACATTGAGTGTAAGATCAAGTTGGCATCCAAAAAGCTAGGGGTGCTTAACAAAGCCAGGCAGTATTCACTTTCACTTCGGGGCAGCTACTACTACTCATACTCATTTGTGGGCGGGAGCCCCCAAATACTAGCTTGGTCCACTTGACTCCCTACAAAAACGCGCCGTTCGTATTGTTAACGATTCGGGACTTACTGACAGGCTCGAACATCTGAGCCTACGCAGAGACATTGGGAGTATGTGCGTGTTGTACCGTCTCTACAATGGTGTGTGCTCTGCTGAACTGTTTGACATGGTGCTACCATCTATTTTCATACACCGTACTACCCGCCGAAGAGAGAAGTTCCACCCACACCGACTGGACACCTGGCAGTGCTCAACGGTGCGGTTTTCACGATCGTTCTTGCCCAGAACGTGTAAATTGTGGAACGAACTTCCCTCTGAGGTGTTCCCTAGGTGTTACATTAAGAGGTTCTTCAAAAATGGCGTCAAAGGAGTCCTTCAGGGCTGGCAGCGCGTTGGCAACTCCCCTGGTGTTGCAAATGTTCATAGGCGACGGTGACCACTTAACATCAAGTGGCCCGTCTGCTTATCTGTCAACCTACAGACATAAAAAAACACACGCACACCAAAAAAAAAGATGAGTGAATGACACAATTTCATTTAGGAATTGAAATGAAAATAAGAATGCAGACCTTATTTCTTTGTTAATTAGGTATTTAAGTCGAATATTATTAATCAAAATAAAAGAATTGAATACTATTAATCAAAATTTATTTTAAACAGGGACATGTATTTAAAAAAATATATATTTGGACGCTGTTTCCCCAACAACTGGTTTTATAGCTCATCATATACCAATACAGCATTGCTAAAAAGTCGTTTGCTGGTTTTGATGGAAGAGATGATAGGTATTGTAAAAGATACAGTTCTGTAAAGCCCCGAATATTTCGATTTTTTAAGTTGAGTACGCGTATAAACAAAATAATGTATGTCAATAAAATTAAAACAAACAATCAAGGAACAGCGCCGGAGGCGGGTGGGAAGGTCTCGCTCGCCTGTTCAGCCTGGCACCGTGCTGCGGCGTGTGCGTTGCCATCGATACCGCGACGAGCATGAGCAACAAAATTCCTCATAAATTCCTCTTAAATTTTGAGGAAGCGGTAGCGGGAGAGGATTTTTTTATTTTAATTTTTGAGGATGCGGAAACGGTTGTGGATCCCAAAATATTGCGGAACTTCCTCAGTATGAGGAAGAGGAAGAGGGATCCTCAGCAACCCTACCTTCATGTCAGAGAGCACAGATCACTTGTGTCACAACTGTCAGAGAACAGAACACAGACCATATTTTGTTAATTATTATTGTTTTACGGCCACGGATTCAAGTCCTTAACAGCCAATCTTCAGTAATTTTTATCTTAATTTCTTATGATAATGAATATCCACATGGAAGATGACGATGATTGAATGCTTCCATGTGGAATAAGATGAGATGACTCCAGTAAAGTGATGGGGACTTTACTAGGATATTTTACAAAGTTTTGGAGGCAACATGAAAAATCACTTTTCACTTCATAATATCACTTTTCTAAATCCGTGAACATTATCGAAAGCTTAATGATGAAAATCCCACCATTTTTACACAACAACACGACTATACACAAATTTCTAAAATAACAACACGCATTGACACAGCTCTTTTCCGCGTTCGTAAAACTCCCCACAGATCATAGGTATAGGTAATGATGGGTAGTGGTAGTTTAGGTTATTGGTCTGTGGTAGTAGGTACCATAGTACCATAAATTATAGGTACACTAATACCACAGTATAAGTACATACAGTAGTTTATCGCCTTTGAAGTTTTGCAATATGCCGCCTTCACCCATAAAAACGCAAATTCATTAAGGTTGTCACGTTTTTGGTTTTTATTTTCATTGTTTGTAACGCGTCAGTTTACGCTGAACATATATAAAAATCCAAAAATCAAGACGTCTGTAATCCCCTAAGGGGTAGGGAGAGGTAAATCGGATTCATACATACATCCTCGGTTCGCCGGTCACGTTTTGGCCCATGTTACACGCGGCGAGCCTGTTGACATCTCCGGGCACTTTACCAAACTTTGAGGTACTGGGAAGCCTCCTGAAAATAGAAAAATATATTATAGTATGTATAAACTTGTAATAAAATCTCTTCGGCTGTTTTTTTTCATTATTTGTATCTGGCTGGTTTTGGTACAATTGAAAGTTAAAATTTTAAAGAACATAATTCCAAATTCAAATGAGGCAAATGTGTGATTTTCATTTGTTTTTCGTACTGTCAAGATGAGTGAATCTAATGAAGAAATTCGATACATTTTAAAATTTTACTACAAAAAAGGTAAAAATGCAACGCAAGCCGCGAACAAAAATTTGCGATGTTTATGGATAGGTCCATAAACATCGCAAATTTTTGTTCGCGGGCGTAGCACAAAGGAGATGTTGCAAAAATGTATGGACCTCCGGCCATGTATTGTACACAATATCATTAACAGGCAAAATCAATACAAAAACGTTTTTTACTGCATATTTTCACTTATTAAGCTTTGTTTGCAGTTACAAAATATTATTTGCAGTTAGAATTGCAACTCAAACCAACATGACGAATATGGCGGGCGATGTCAATTGACATTTTAATTTTTTAAATTATATAGAACTTGGAGAAAAAAGTAATATTTTCTGAATACTATCGAAATCGATTTCATGTGTTAATACGAAGAACTTAAACTAATCGATTTCCAATTTAAAGAAGCGTCGCCGCCATGTTGAATATGGTTAAAAATGATAAAATCGTTTGAATTAAATGTGGTAGTAACTCTAAAATATATACTTGAATAAATAAATTGCATTTTTTTCGGCTTCTTCTTTAATTTACCCATTTTTTGAGGATGTGTACGATCTAGAGCCGAGCTCGTAACATCTCCTTTGGTTTAAGCGTTTTCAATCCGGAAATTTTGATGTCAAAGATGCACCTCGCTCTGGTCGCCCTACTACGGATAAAATGGATGCCATTTTTGAAAAAGTGGAACAAGATCGACATATCAGTAGTTACGACGTAGCTGAAGAACTGAGAATTGATCACAAAACAGTTTTGGCGCATTTGAAAAAAGCTGGGTAAAAAAAAAGCTCGATATTTGGGTACCTCACGAGCTCACTGAAAGAAACCTAATGAACCGTGTACTCATTTGTGATTCTTTATTACGACGTAATGAAACCGAATCATTTTTGAAGAAGCTGATAACTGGTGATGAAAAGTGGATCACGTACGACAAGAACGTGCGAAAAAGGTCGTGGTCAAAGGCCGGTCAGGCTTCACAGACTGTGGCGAAACCCGGGTTAACTCGCAATAAGGTGATTTTGTGTGTGGTGGGATTGGAAGGGCATTATTCATTATGAGCTATTACCACCAGGCAGGACTATCGATTCTAGACTCTACTGCGAACAACTGATGAGATTAAAGCAAGAAGTTGAGAGAAAGCGGCCGGAATTGATCAACAGAAGGGGTGTGGTATTTCATCATGATAACGCTAGACCTCACACATCTATAGCCACTCAGCAAAAATTAAGAGAGTTTGGCTGGGAGGTGTTAATGCATCCACCGTATAGACCTGACCTTGCACCTTCAGATTTCCACCTGTTTCGGTCTCTTCAGAATTCTTTATGCAATGTTAGGTTAACATCACGAGAGGACTGCCAAATCCACTTGTCGCGGTATTTTGATGAGAAGTCCCAAAATTTTTATAGCAATGGGATCATGTCCCTACCTACAAGATGGCAAAAGGTTATCGAACAAAATGGTACATACATACTTTAGTTAAATTTAAATAAACTTTGTTAAAAAATGTTTTGAATTATCTTTAAAAATGCGAAGAAACTTTTTCCCCAACCTTATATGTACATAAAGTGTAAAATATAACAGACATTATTAATAATTGAAAATTAGAATTGAAATATTAACAGTAAAACTGACATCAAATTTTTCAATACCATCTTTCCAAAAACTTAGTAAAATATATTTTAAATCTCGCACCCCTTAACGCTAAGTCCCAAGTAGACAGTGTTGCCGATCCGTGGGGAATTCCCCAAAACGTGGGGAATTTTATACTTTTGCGGGTATAAAATGGGGAATAAAATTTTTGGGGAATTGTGGGGAATTGAGGGAGTTTCATTATTATTTCTAAAAGAATTTGTTAAATTAATTAAATTATAACATTTTAAATATATATGAGATTAAATTCGATAAAAAAAATTTATTTCCTTATTCAAGTATAATCATTCTTCCCGCTCATCTTGCCACGCCAATCTTTCGTCGGTAATTAAAATATCTTCATTTTTGACTCCTTCTATTTCCTCTTCATTGTTCCCGTTAGAAATTTCTAATTCGTCTTCAAATGGCATTAAATGGCAAAGCACAAAAATGAAGTCACCTTAAAATCCTTAAATATTAAATATTCTCTATGAATTACAAATATAATACAAATTTATTTTTAGCATGATTAAATTTCAATAACAATAGCAATTTTATACTTATCAATTACCTTGTTTTTTTTTAAATACATAATAATTCTTGTTATTTATTTTAATAATCTTCATGTCACCAAATTTGTCCGTTACAGGATCAATTTCTTCAACAAAATTCTGCATTTTATTTTTTAAGTTAAATTTTTTTTTTTTAAATCTTACAGGTTTTAAATTATAAAATGTAACACTATACACTGCTATTACTTGAATATCTTTAATATTTATTTTACTTTTCTTTTATTTTTAATTTTAATTATAATCACTTTAATAATTTTTTTTTTATTATTATAGAGATTGGGGAATGAATGGGGATTTTTTAAATTACTAGTGGGGAATGTGGGGAATTTTATCTTTGCTTGTGGGAATGTGAGCTAACCCCTGACGGCAACACTGCAAGTAGATGACAGTTTTTGTATTCACCGCCCCCTCCGTCCCTCGCGTCGCGCGCCCCTCACGATTGCCCTGACATTACACGTTCGTTGGTAAAACTTTCCAACAATTACCGATGGTTTGTGGGGGTAAGGGGGGAGGGGGGAAGGGGAGGGAGGCAACCAACCCCCTTATACCTCCCCCCTCCCGTCGAAACCCCAGATTTTAGGAGATATGCTATAGCACTGATTCCATTAAAAATACTCAATTTTGAAGTAAGAGGGGGGCTATAGGGCATGATAAAAGGTGTGAAGGAGGTACGCCCTTCCCTCCCCAACACTACACTCCTCAATCTATAAAAAACGCGTAGTTTTAAAAGAAAAAAAAATTGTCGCTTGTATTTCCTAAACAACAGTTTGGTTCTGGCGCTTCGCCGGCCGCTGCCGCGGCACGCTCGCTTCGCTCGCTCGGCTTTCGCGCTGTTTTTACATATACAACCTAACCTAACCAACTCTTCATGGGAAACATGGGTAGGAGACGCCATGGTAGTCACTCGTTGGAAATCTTACAGGAGTGCGTGAAAACGATCTCAACTGCTAGGGCAACAAACGCTGACTGACAATTAACTTGACACAGCTGTCACTGCATGTAAAACAAACAAAATGGCGTCCGTTGCGTTCCGTTCCAAACAAAGTAAAAACGAATTTGTATATTTTATGTGTAAAAAAAGTAAAAATATACTGATAATATGTTCTACAGAAGTTATTATTTACACGAAACATAATGAATACTTATAATAGAACAATATTAATTATCGAAATCGAAAAATACGTAAATAAGTAACATGGTAAGAAATAGAACTAAATGCCGTTGATGAGTAATGAAACGTTTTATGTCAATGCTGCCACCAGACATGACATATAAACAAACTTAAAATGGCGATCTAGTCGATTGGTATGGAAATTTTGAAAAAATATATCTTAAGAACTGTGCATTTTTGAAAAGTAAAACTTCACAAAACGCTTTATATTTACGAGTACTATCTTCAAAAAAAATATGAACTTCCTAATCGCTGCCAATCGTCGGAACGTTTAGCCAAAAAATGCATAGTGCCATTCTTGGTTACTGGTCTGTGGTGCCATTTTCGATTTTCCAGGGTATTATCGATTCACTAGATCGATCCAGTGCATCGATTAAAATAATCGGTCTAAGAGATCGATCTTCCGATTAATCGATTTCAGATCTGCATATCCCTACTTGAGTTGGACGTATACTACATAGAGGTACGACCTTTTTGGCTTTGGTACGATGTACGATCTCATATTCGAAATCGTACGTAAAATATACGACTTTTTAAAATATTAGACCAAAATGAGAAAATTCATATTAAACCATCACATCAATCTAATGAACACTACAATTCGGAATAAATTGATGACCGGAACAGTGAATAAGATTTTTCTAGCTGCACCGCATACTAAGGAAGACCTATCTTCCTTATTAAGTAATCTAGGGAGTGCAAATTAAACTAATAAGAATAATTTTTTCGAACGTTGCGTCTGGTGTTATGCGCATTGACTAATCAAAGTTAATGCGCACATAGCGTGATAGCACAGTCTAAAGAAAACGAACGTGGTGATAGTGACTAATATTCAAAACTGCGCTACTTGCGTAGTTTCAGTTTGAAGTTCTAGAAGAAGTTAATAATCAGTCGTCGGCTAAAAACATTAAGCTTGCAGCACCAGTGACGGAGCTTGCGGGCGTAGGCACCACCGCATTACTTAATATACTTGCCGCTAAATGGTAATGTTCAGCACTATCGTGTTCCAGTCAGGTCGTAATGTAATTGCCGGCACAGAGGCAAAGCACCTTAGGCCTCAGGAGTGGTAAGATAAGATAGGATAATATTTATTTGCATAGGCATGTGTGTATACATATATACACAATATGATGATGACAAAAATAGATTCAGCGCAGACATGTTTGTCGCAGAGTGACATGCAAAAATACATTTCTTTATGGTTTAAAAAGTTAACGAAGACAATATTAAAATATTAAGTATTTGTCGTGATTGTAATTACAGAGAACGATATTATATTCAAACTACTAATGTCAGGTTTATTACAATTATTCAATGATAGGAAAATAAAATTATGAAATTTTCAATTTAATTACGTCAATACATGTACGAACCCTGGGTTGGATTGAATGAAATGCTAGTGAAATTGTAAAAGGTTTAATATAAATTAATAATAAAGTGAAATAAATTGCTAAATTAAGTGAAGTGAATGAAAATGAGTACGCGACGCGGCGGTGAAATGCGAACTGTCGATTTAATTGTATGAGTTAAAGGCGATTAGTGCAATTTTTTGTTTGTAACCCAACTAGTAGTTTGAGGACTGGACTGGACCACTTTACTACCCAACTTTAGTCCAACTACTCTTCCCACTGCCCATTCGCCGGGTGGTAGGTTCGCGTCACTAATGGTGACCAAATCACCGATTTTGATGTTGCAAGCAGATTTCTTCCACTTACACCTTGAAGTGATCTGTGTTAAATGGAACGCCATCGTTTCCATACGCCTTCAATTGTTTTTTGTACTAGGTGCCACCTTGTTCTCAAATCATTATCGGTTTTTAAAACACTTAAGGTTGGACCGCTGGTTAAAAAGTGTGCAGGCGTTTGGCAGTTGAGGTCCTCAGGGTCTTCGTTCAAAGGACACAGGGGTCTCATATTGAGACATGTTTCCAACTGATCCATGATTGACAATTCCTCGAATGTGAATTTCTACTCTCCTATTACTCTTTTCATGTGCCTTTTCAGACCGCAGACAGCCGACTCCCATTTTCCTCCGGCTCCACCACGTTAAAATGCCACGTTATTTACGTCATCTTCCATGTGGATATTCATTATCATAAGAATAGAAGATAAAAATTACTGAAGATTGGCTGTTAAGGACTTGAATCCGTGGCCGTAAAACAATTATAATAAAAAAAATCTGTTTGAAGGTTATTTGTTTTCTATTTGTATTTTCGTCTCTGTTTTCTGATATATTCCATTGAGCTGATATTATATTCAAAGAGTATATAAATACTCGTTTTAATATACATGATTTATTCCAATACCAATTACCAATTTATACAAAGAAGATATGATATTTAGGAGATTTTTATTGTAAACTTCATTGTATTTATTTATGTAGCAAAATGGATACTCCAAAATTAAACTTATTTTCATGTCCGGTGTGTGATCGACAATTTGAGGAATCTAAGATTGAAAATCATGTAAATAAATGTTTATTCCTCAACACAGAAGCCAAATCCAATTCAAAGAGAAGTGGTTTGCATCTAGACACCAATTTTTCTAACGAGAAAAGAGTAAAACTCGATAATTTGACTACAATAACGCCGACTTTTTCTAAGGTAAATTAAAGGGAACATGTTTTAATATTATGAAGTATTGTTTCAGAACTATTGTGTGTTTGTCTCCTAATGTTACAATTTACGACTTCACTGGTCTACATTGTAGACTTAGCCTGGGTTGCAGTGCCACGACTTTTTGTTAGTTTTTACGGTATTTTTGTTAAATTTATTGTAACATTTCACATCCTCCTCTAACTTAAAGAAATCTGTTACAATAACTAACAAACATATAACATAGTTAATAAATGTTGTACTTTGTTTACCAACTTTTACTTAGTATACCAGGCGTCATACAGTACATATCCCTCAGGCCATGAGAAAAATATGACATTTGATCTCTTAGCCTGGGTTGCCCCACGATATTTGCAAAAGTTAAAGTTATTGTAACATTTCACATCCTTCTCTAACTTTAACAGATTGCTTTAAGTCAGAGAAGGATGTGTAACAAATGGTGTGGTGCGACCCAGGCATTTTGTTCTTGGACCATATAGGGTCCATCTGCTGCTTCAGGGATTTAAATCCGGCATTGTTCGACTAATCATCTTACCTGTATCTCTTCATGGTCTCCTCTAGCACCAGATGCTGTCAGAATTACCCTGTAAGTTGGTAGTCATTATAGGAAATAAAGAATAGATTAGAAATTGATATATTGTTTGAAGTAGGGCCTGAGTAAGAGAAGAAAAAAAAAAGAGCAGAGAAAAAACCCAGAAATCTGGCTATTAAACCTGGCATTATTATTACTACTGTTGCATGAATAACATATTGTTTTGTAAAACAACATAGTTTTATTTATTTCACATAGTTTTATTTATTTTACATGCTGTGTAGAGACGGTTGCTGTTTATTGACTCACAATATTTTAGATCTATTGGGCTTGTAATCTAAATACTCTTCTCTATATTCCTAGTTCATGTGTTTTCAGGAAACGGATACTCAAGAGTCTCAGCTGGTTAAAAAAGAAACTTCAATGAAGCAATTTGATCAGAAAGGCATTCCATTAGCTGAACGCATGCGACCAAAATGTCTTGGTGATATAGTGGGCCAGAAAGATTCTTTTGGACCTGGGTCTATGCTGTATTCTATGTTACAAAGACAGAAAATACCAAACATGATACTTTGGGGTCCACCTGGATGTGGAAAGGTAGTGTATTGGCATTTAAGTAAAATAATTGTAGAGAAAATGTTTTATGCTGCTGTTGTATAATTTTTTGTTTGAGTTTCAGACATCTTTAGCAAACATTGTAGCAAATATTTGTAAGGATAATCAATATTTGAGATTTGTTAAATTATCTGCTACAATGTCTGGAATCAATGATGTAAAGGAAGCTGTAAAAGTGGCTAAAAATGAAGCACAGTTCAAAAGACAAACTGTCTTATTTATGGATGAAATACATAGGTAGGAAAAGTATATCTGTTAATACATAAGATAAAGTAAAATAAAAAAGTTTATTGGATATTGGATTTCAAAGAACAATATGAGTATAATTATGTCCTCCAAGCACTTGATAAATAAATATTGTGTTTGTTTAACTCATGAGCTCACGAGAAGAATATGACAGTTGATTTTATTTTTTCATATATATTAAAATAAAACTGCCTCAGTAGCCTAGTGGTAGCATTCCACTACTACTATGCTGGGGTTCTGGGTTCAATTTCCGGGTCAAGGGATATTAGAGATAACGGTGTAAAATCCTTTATCTCTGGTTCTATTGAGACTTCCATATTCTGGAAGTTTTCCAGTACATAGTACTGGTAATATGCCTGGAGATGTCAATAGGCTCTCCATCTGTTAATGTGGGCCATAATGTAACAAAAATGTAACATAAAAAAATATTTACATTTGATAGTTATTGTTATGTAGTTTTCCATACATTAAAGTACGATTATAGAAGATAGAATATTTATTTCAGATTCAATAAATTACAGCAAGATACTTTCCTGCCCCATGTGGAGAATGGAACAATCATATTAATTGGTGCTACAACAGAGAACCTGTCATTTAGTTTAAACAATGCCCTTTTGAGTCGCTGTAGGGTTGTTGTCATGGGCAAGTTGACTGTGGACGATGTAATGCAGATATTAGAACGGGCAATAGTAAAAAATAAGTTGGCTGTAATAGTGGATGATGCTAAAGACATAACATGTGACTTACAAAATGATAGTCCTAGGTAATGATTTAGGTCATGTTTTCTTCATAAATTATTGACTTAAAAGAGAGTTTTAATAAATCAAAAAACTTAAAGATTATTTTGTAAAGGTATGTAATACGTCCAACATTAATGGTTACTTCAATGTTATTAATAGAATTTCAAGTCATCTTTTTTAAATTCTAGATGTTTATTGGAGAGATCATCAATTCAGTGGCTTGCTGAGGTGTGTGATGGTGATGCCAGGGTTGCTTTAGGAGCTCTCGAGCTCACAATAACTGCCAGAACTCCAGAAGATTGTAAGGATTCACCTGTGACATCAAGGTCAAATGTTATTTCTCTGGAAGATTTAAAAAATGGGATAAAGGTAATAAAGCATAAAATAATATGTTAGAATGAATTTCAGGATAGGAGAATGTACTTGTTATAGTTGTGGCAACTTATGAATATGAATACCATCATAATAATATTTTCCAGAGATCGCATATGTTATACGACCGGCGAGGCGAAGAACATTACAATATAATATCAGCGATACACAAGTCGATCCGCGCGAGTGACGACAACGCGGCCCTGTACTGGACCACGCGTGCGCTGCACGGCGGCGAGGACCCTTTGTTTATAGCCCGACGTCTGATTCGGATCGCTTGTGAAGATGTCGGTATGTACAGTATGTACGCGCAAAATTTTAATGAGTCCGTGAAGTTAGACACAAGTCTTTTTTTGTAATATGTTTGTGGCAAACAAATATGCAGATCACATTGATGTTAAGTCGTGACTGCAGCCTATAGACACCCAAACAAAGACTTGTGGTCTTCTTCTTCTTTGGGTGAGTGGCAATTACCAAATTCAGGATAATTCTGCCAAAGTCTGGTGATTACACCTCTCTCTAAAGTCTGGTGACAGCCTATAGACACCCACACAAAAACTTGAGGTCAAAATGCAGATGCGTTGCCACCCTGAGGACTTAGTTGTTATGTTTCTGTGATAGTTGTCACCGGGCCATACATTACCATCTAACCGGAACACGATATTGCTGAAGACTACCATATGGCGGCAGATAGATTAAGTAATGCGATGGTGCCTACGTCTTTCATCACTGGTCTTCGCGCGCACTATTCGCGCGACGCGGATGCAGCACCGGGGCATCCCCCTCTGCTGCAGCTTCTTCTGCCCTGCGGCTGCAGGACGGCGTTGGGCACCCCCTTGGGGGCTGTGGTGGAGGAGGTGGGCACCATGGACTCATGCCACCATGGTATTGGCGTCCAGGTCCTGCTGTGCTCTCATCCTCTTCTCTTTTCTTGGTGCGATCTCGAGCGGGCTTAATCCTTCGGCACTTGGCTGCAACAACAAAGGGTGGCGGGCGTCCCCACCAAGATGACGACGCCCACAGTTATACGGCGCAACCATCGCCCTGGCTCTAGCTGGGCTTGTGGCCGCGCCCCAGGATGGAACCTTCTTCACCCGGGACTCGAACCCAGGTCGGGTGATTTCAATCCTGCCTATCAGCAGGTCAGGTCGAGTCAAGAGCCTACGTCTTTGAGCCTACACTGGAACTCTACCACCAATAAAGTTGATCCGTCCATGTGTTAGGGCGCTTTCATCAGGCCAACATTGAAAGTAGCTTTCTTTCTCGTCTGTGTGGTCGTCGAGATGTTGATATTTATATCTTCGGTTATTTATTAATGTGAAATATCTACTTAGGGTAGTAGTAGAACTCTACTACTGCTAGGTGCGATCCTCGGGTCGGGAGGCAGGTGACAACCTGAAATATCTATACCGGGTTGTCACCTGCTGACAACGTGTCTTCTTATTGTACAGTTTATATTTTTTGTCACATGAAAGTGGCAAGCATACAGTCATCATATTGATGGTAAGTGAATACCGTGGCCCCATATACATAAAAACCAGAGATTCCAATGCATCTAGCATTGCCATTGCCATTCCTGAGGCCTAAGCTGTTACGCTTCTGTGCCAGTATAATACGGGGTCGTACATTACCGTCTATCCGGAACACGATAGCGCTGAACAATATTATTTTGTAATGAGGTAATGTTAAAGTAGAGTAAATTAGGTAATGAGGTGGTGCCGTGCCTACGCCTTCTAGTATCGCCACTGAAACTCTACCATCTGTAAATTAATCGAACGTGAACATTTAGAGCCAAAAAGAAATAATATTTATGGTTTTAATGGTTATTATTAATGGTTTACTGGTTAGGGTCTTATATCTGACATTTTCTTTACCTCCCATTTTTGTATTATAGAAGCACATGAACACGTAGGTGACTTAGTGCCTCTCGAATACGAATTACGTATATTTCAGTTATCGTCCATTATAAAATAATTGTTATTTTTGGCTTATGTAACTAATAGATGACAAGACTGTTATCATCTACGGGCACATAACCAAATTCTGAGGGTGGGAGTATAAAACTTGCGAAATAAGAAAAAAACCCAGTAGAACTTACCACTCGACTCGAGGATCAAACCCAGGAATCCAGCGCAGTAGTAGCGTAGCGTGAGGCACTTACATGGATATTTTTCGATTAACCTAGGTCTGGCGGATCAGAATGCCATAGTGGATGCCGTGGCTTGCTTACAAGGCTGCCAGCACGTTGGCATGCCGGAGTGTGACGTGCTACTCGCGCAGTGTGCCGTGAGACTAGCGCGGGCGTCCAAAAGCCGGGAAGTGTATGATGCCATGAAACGGTGTCAACGTTCTTTGAAAGAAGCGAAAGGCCCTTTGCCCTCGGTACCGTTGCATTTGCGTAATGCTCCGACGAAGTTAATGAGCGATCTTGGTATGTATATTTTGATTGTTCTCATTGTTCTAACGTTTTTATGTTGTTATTATTTAAAAAATGCTTACAGTGCGTATCCGTGACTTTGAGATACTGATGATATGATGGCTACTATCCATAATTTAAGGGTCCAGGTGAGATGCAGGGTCAGGTACGCACGCCCGGGGCCCAAGACTAGATAGTGGGTCCGGGGCCGGAGACTGACCGTAGACTTCAGACACAGTTTTAACAGACTTAACTCAGGTAGGTTTGGCCTTCGAAACGTCGACCACGTCGCACATCTTTTCGGTGTTAGATAATTTTGTCTATGAGACGTTTTGTTTCAAGTTTGCGAGTCTTCATATTTTTTGTAACGTGTCTCAAGTCTGCGCTCAGCCTAAAACAAATTGTGGCGATATTGACTTACGGAGCCACGCATTACCAATTAGGTGGTGGGAACTAGCGATGGCAAATTAATGCTATTTCTCGTTAATTTCATAATCATGTGAATTCGTGAGTCTTAGCATGCTAATTGCTATTGCTATGCTATTTGCTAATATGGTAATAATTTTATTGATACCTAACGAAGTATATGATTTCTGTTATTAATATGCAAATTATTTAATGTTAAACTCACTGCCTCACTAATTATTATTCAAAAATCTCACGCAATTATTGAACGCAAATAAATCGAAGATAGCGTTTCACATTTCGCAGAATTTTACAACTTCATTCAATTTGCGAAATGCTAATACAGCATTAGCATACTATCAATAAATGCGAATGCTAATTAATCCCATTACTAGTGTGAACGCATCTGGATTTTGCCTTCAGGTTTTTATGTAGATGGGACATTAGGCTGCAGTAATCACTTGCCATCCATGTGAACTGCTTAGTGCATGCTTGTTTGCCACTACCATTATTATGTAATGATAGTGACAAACAAGCATGCACTATGACAAAAAATGACGAAAGCAAGTTTCATGATTATATTCCTAGAGTAAAATATCACATCAAGATCTTTCTTTTTTTTTAGGTTATGGAAATGGTTATAATCTACTGCATAAAGATGAATCACGTCTCACGTATATGCCAGAAGGATTAGAGAGAATAAATTACTTTCGTGAAGATAGTGTTGGCTGATTGATTAGCCTTGAATTTTGTATGATCAATTTTAAAAAAATCAATTAGAACTTACTTTGCTTAATCTATATATACTAAGTGTAAGACCGCTTCCGAAGCCGAAACATTGGTGTTATAGCACCAAAATGTAAACCGATAGCAGAGAATATGTAATAATACTATGTATAGAATGGACACTTAGACGTCCCGCCCGATTTCTCCGCCTCACCCAACCTCCTCCCCTTTTATGAGCGACGTTTGGTATTCTCTACGTGCATGTGTAAATACACGTCACTGATTGATGTATGGAATTTTGGTGAAGTGTCCGCGGTGTGCCGATAGTGATAACTATTTGCTTTTATCTCGTTATTTCAGTGTTACCTTTTTTGAACAAGCGACAAATAGTCGCCCATGCAACGCACACCGTGGGTAGATGGCCGGCTGCCGATCCTTCGCACGTGACTAGCAGCTGAGCGAGCATTGACCTTGAGCGTATTAATAATCATCATCATTTCAGCCAAAAGACATTTACAGCTGGACAAAGGCCTCCCCCAAAGTTTGCCACATCGGTCCTGGGCCGCCCTCATCCAGCGATTGCCTGCGACCTTCACCAGGTCGTCAGTCCATTTTGTGGGAGGCTTGCCTACGCTGTCGCCATTCTAGAACTTTTCTGCTCCAACGGCCGTCAGTTCTTCAAACTATGTGCCCTGCCTACGAGGCACGCACGAATAACGATGGTTTATTTCATAAAATTTACATTGCTCTTTGAATATAGGTAAAACAGGTTGTCACTTTAAGAAATTGTTTACTTCATCCATTTACACGTTACAGTTGTTTTTTTTTAAATTATTTTTCTTACGTCTTTGTATCAGTAATAGGTATTACCAGGTTTGTTTTTTGGAAGCGTTCTTTTGACACCCTGTATATCAAATAATTGCTGTTCGTTAGTCTCGCTAAAACTCCAGAACCGTACGTGTACCGATTTGAAGTTCAGGGAAGGTTTAAAAGGTGAGTAAATATGATAAAAATATATTAGGAATTTATGTAGTAAAAGCAGCAATTTAATTTTCGTATATAAAAAGTTTACAATGTAAAATTATTAATTCTAAATTTTAAGTGTGCGTTCGGCCAGAAAAAAGTATCTCCCTTTCAAGAACTGAATGATGCAGATAATTAGTGCCGTATATCGTGTAAATGTGCCCGAAATTTTAAATTTTTGCCTTCAACAGCTTGTTATTTAAGAAATATGTGCCGTAAAAGTCAAATTTGTGCCTCCATAAGATTCCAGTTATTTTTTTGCTGTGCGAACGTTTTTGGTGATTGCTATATATCGGCAACGGTTGAACGCACACTCATGTTTTTTGTATACAGATACAGTGCATGCATTAAGTTACGAGGTTTCTTGAACAAGTGCGAGTTAAGAGATGAAATTCTTTGAAAAAAAAATACAGTTGGGACCGTTTATGAAAGTGGGATAAGAAATATCAATGTATGCTAAGAAATAGTATGCTGTGGCCCTTGTATAGCTTAGATTTTAAGATAAGCCATATTTTATATATAGTTATGTTTGTATGTTAAATAAAAATGCAGTGATTCTAGTGTCAATGTTTTATTTGGGATAATCTCATTTCACAATTGTATGACATGGTAAAAATTTACTATATACAAGATGCACACATTACTGTAATATTACAAATTTAACTACAACATTGTACCATTTAAACATTGACGGCTTTGTAATTTGCCACAAACTTCGGTCCTATATTTATAAAAATAAAACAACATTATTTCTTACTTCATATTAGTGCTACTGCACATAGTGCACGAGTAACGCACGGTAATTTACATTGTGACACCAGAAGCCTGTACGAAAATTATAATATATTCATCGTTCATAATTTAATTTGATTCTGCAGGTGGTATAATTCATAAGAATCTTGAACAACCTCACTATTATATACAAATTACTGCTCTCGAAAATTGTAATGACATTTTCTGGCAACATATATTTGTCTTGTAATAATAAAAAAATACAGACTAATTACAAATCTATCTTATACTAAAAATTTATCTAATTTAACGTTCTTACACTGCCTCAGCTCATATCTGTGACATACAGAAAAAAGACGAGGCAGTAAGAACGAAAAGATTGTAAATTAGTACAATCTTACGTTAGTTCCACAACACTTAATTTTAATCACTAAAATACATGTATATCTAACTAATTACTAATATTAATATAAAAATAAATTAGAATCAGACTTCTAATTTGGAACCTAATCATGGGAGGAGGAACAATTTGTTTCCAAAGGGTTTAACTTATAGCACTCAACAGAACATACTAAGAATTTGCAAATAACGTCATAGTTCAAAAAGAATAAATAGCCATTATTTATGTCTAAACATAAAATATGTATAAAGTGGAACGTTTGCAGATTTAACAAAGTATATAAAGAATAGCTAATGCTAATAATAACTTAGAATACATAATCAGGTCCGGCCATATCAATAGCCCAACGGAACTTGTCTCGCTGAGTTTTATTGTAGATCTTTTCTAGGGGCACACCATGTTTCTTACACCTGATGAAAATCATACAAATATTAAAATTAAATTGACACAATATGACCATAACTATGATTGATAAACAATTACCAAGAAAAAAATTAAATAGGGAAGTCATATTACTTACCAAGCAACAGAGATACGGGGATCTAAATAATTGAGCTTCGAAGTACCAAGAGCTATGGTCTTGTTCTCATCACGATCAGTTTCCTGCAATTCTAATTTCTTTAATTGCTCCCTCAACCTTTCTAAAGCCTTCTTTTTCTTATCACAAGCAATTTTCTCTTTTACGGACCCACGCTTAGCAGCTTTGGTAGCTTCCCGCAAATCCTCCTCAGCTTCATCAACTTGGTCTCTCTTAGCTTGAATTTTTTCTTTTAGAGCCTCCATGGATTTTGAATGACCTAGAATTTTTAGTTAAAAAATTTCAATACAATGAGGTACAGATTCAATTGGCATTAAGAATAATGATGCAAATTGAATCTAATTTGCAAAAAAACTTTTACTTGGAAACTTAATGAATCAATAAGTGTGTTCTTATTGATTCAAATACAACAATGCAAATTTAAGTTGGCAGTTGCCAAGGAAATTATGAATAGCTTGTAAATTTAACCTCACCTTTAGGGACTGCACGTTGATGGTTACACAGTACAGCTACAGCTCTATTTGCTCGATTATATGCCAATATTTTTTCAGGAATTGACGCATCAGGGTCTGTTAATTCATCCAATTGTTTTTGTAGTGTAATAGAAGCATTATAAGTACGGAAAACTTTGGCTGTTAATCCATTCATAAGTTCTTTCAAATGGTCATTCAATGTTTGAGTAGTGAGTCTGTCAAAGAGATCATCTGTGTCTTTTTTATTATCCATAAATAGTTCGAGATTCTTAAATACACGTTTTTCAACTGGTACTTCGTTATAGTATCTGATGGAATCTTTACCAAGGAAGTCAAATACAACAACATACTCTTTTCCATCTTTTTCTCTATGCAGCTGAATGTGCTCAATACGCAATGAACAACAACCTACAGTATCTGCTTGGTCATCATCTTTCTCATTACCAGCTCTTAATGCCAGGCGATCTATGAAATACATTGCGACGGCACGTTGACGAACACGCATTTCTTTAGCTTTCCAATCAGCACGATATGTGTCTCGTATTGTGTCAATACACTTATGTAACTTTCTAGCCGTCTCATATTTTTGCCAGTCTTTCTCCCCTTTCAATTTTGAACTAGGATTAAGCATAACATACTTGGCTTGCCCCTGCACATTCTCCGTCCAAGAAGCTAACCAAGTCACGGTGTTATCATGTCTCACTTCTTTCCACTTATGTCCTGCTGGAGGTTTGGGTACTTTACTATCCTTTGAACAATTAATTAAAACATCTTCAGGCATGACCCTTCTCTTCAACATCCCCATTTTAGGATGTTCACCTCGACCCCTAAATAATCCTGGTGGTTCAATTCGAAAGTTACCTATTTTCTCTTTATGTCCATCTATTGTACAGAAACCATATTCTTTCTGTATTTCTTCATTAGCAGCTTTGAGCGCAGCCTTTTCTTCTTTTGTGCGATTCTTGTTTTTCTCAGAAATACTTTGGAAGTAGGCTTGCATTTCCTTAAAATCACATTTAGAGAGATCCTTGATAATCTTAGCTTCTTCATGCGACATCACTTTACGCCAATCATTGAAGAAATTATTATTGAATGTCGACTTAGTTGTGTAGTCATGATCTAACATTCGAGCGTAAAAACCTGCTACCTCTTCACAAACCTGAGAAAGTCTCATCTCTTTACCATCATATCGGAATTTGACATTGGGTGGTAGTGGTTCATAAGGCGGGGCAAACAAAGGTCCTTTATGTTCCAAGTATTTCCATTTTGTTCCATCATCCTTTTTTTCTTCTTCCCACCTGTGAGAAAAAAATATTAGAAATACACAGGCTATAATCATGACATTATATTAAAATTAGCATTCACCAATCAAAATTTACAAAATGTTTACTTTGGCCTGGAAAATCTTAATAATTTTACAGTCAGTATATTATTTGAGCTATTTTTTAAAAATATCTTTACTTGTGTTCTTACAATGCAGAACATAGCTGTGCAACATAACCTCAACTAAAGTATGTCATGTCAACCCATGTCTCATGTCACATAGGGATGCTAATCTTACTCTTCATGATTAAAATCGAAACAAGAGTATCGATTGAAAAATATCGATAATCGAAATAACATCGACCTCGATAGTTTTTCATTAGAATTGTACGGATTGTTTGATTTATTTGGCTCTCAGCTGTCGGCGTTCATCTCACACTAAGGGTGAGATTCACAGACGTCACTACGACTTTACTTTGAGCAAAGTATGCTTGAGAACTGTCAAATCTCATACTTTCTGACAGTTCTAAGCATACTTTGCTCAAAGTAAATTTCACCATAAGTGTGAGATTCACAGACGGCACTCCGACTTTACTTTGATTAAAGTATGCTTAGAACTGTCAGTACAGAATGAGATTTGACAGTTCGAAGCGTACTTTGCTCAAAGTAAAGTCGCAGTGCGGTCTGTGAATGTCCCACTCAAACCAGTTCTAAACTGTTTTCGCATAAAGCCTATTTCTATCTACCATTCCTAATAGATTAACATTACAAACATCGAGTTATCGCTTGTGTATCGAAAAGGTAATCGTCCTTAACATCGATGCATCAATGGTTACAACACTAATGCAGAATATCGTATGCATGCTTCACACTACTGCCATCTGTTATTAACATGCTCAATCTTTGAACCCGGAATGGCGCGCATATTTGAATATCTACCAAATTGTAACAATTAAATACATTACATTTATACATTTTATTAAATATTACAATTACCGTTTTATTATTACGCTTACTGCGGGTAACACCATATGTTAATTTAGGCTTGCTTACGTAAAAAGAAATGAAATGAGTTATGGCAGTTAAGCCTAACCCAACAAATTAGGGAAAAATTAAGAGAGTATTTGATTATAAATAAAAAGTGCCTTTTTACAAATCAAGGCTATTTTAACCTCTTCATTTCTATTTTTATATAATGGCAATAACCAAGTTTAGGATTATATATTATTGATTCTCCAGAATCCAATGAAATTTTTACCCTATTTCAATGCAAAAAAAAATTTTATAAAATAACAGTTGATATTTCTGACCAATTTGGTAAAAACTATGTTGTATGAGTACAAAAAAAAAACAACATTGACACAAGATTGATTAAAATAAATTGATACCTGAATACTGCTCAGAATAACTTTAACTATTATTGTATTTAAGAGTGGCTACATGCCTCATACATTTGTGAAATATTTATTTATTTATACTTTATTGCACATTAAAAAAAGTACAAAAGGCTGACTTAATGCCTCTAGGCATTATCTCCCAGTCAACCATTGGGTAGAAAAGAAAGGCAACGAAAAGGTGCAGAAATAAATATGAAAGGATGAGCAATTTAATTTGAAAAAGAAAAGTAATAATAATTTAAATATATATAATTACATAATATTATGTAGCGGTAGCCACAAATAAATATATATATATATATATAAGCACAAATATGGACATAAACTATATTTACACAAATAATATACATACATTAATATATGTATAGTGTATAAGTTACAATATAATAAATATAAGTAATATAAATACAATATAAAAATAAGGATATCTTCGATAGTGAGACAGATAATTTATTGGCCATGATATAAGAAATTGGTGGCGAATCTTGGTTTTGAAAGCAATTTTACTCTGAGCTTTTCTTAGGTCAGGGGGAAGCGTGTTTCAGAGTTTTATAGCGCAGGAATTGGACATAAAACCAGTACGGTGAAGGGGAATATCAAGGGTAAGGTTTTTCGATCATCGAAAAACCTTACCCAGAAACATGAATTTACGCTTAAGATAATCGGGAGAACATGGATCGTTAAGGATTGCGAAAAGTTGGCAGAGGATCCGAACGGATCGTCTCTGACGGATGGGAAGCCATTTAAGCTTAGAACGGTATCGAGAGATATGGTCAAACTTGCGAAGACCAAATATAAAACGAATACAGTTGTTGAGAATACGATCCAATTTATTTAGATGGTCTGGTATTAGAAATATCAGTGTAACAAACATCCGCATAATCAATGAGTGGAAAGACGAGGGATTGAACCAGAAGGGTTTTAGTCTGAGTAGGTAGAACGTTTTTGAGTCTCTAGAGAGAACGAATAATAATAATATAAAATAATATTAAATTTTAAGTTACCAGCCGTTTCGTCAGTCTTTACGGGCGAAATGATAGCCATTTATGAAGCGATAATTTACGCAGAATCGCATAATATTTCTCCAACCATAATATTTACGGACTCTCTCAGTAGCTTACAAGCAATTATGTCCAATCCTTTTAAAAATAAACTTAAATTTCCTATTGTTTTCCTTATCCGGGAAGCATTACTCAGAAGTCATAGAAGAGATGTTATCATTTATCTGGCATGGATACCTAGTCACTGTGGTATCATCGGAAACGAAATGGCAGACCAATGTGCGAAGTTGGCTATTGAAAATGGTTGCAGTAATTATAATTCTATATTTTGTCATGACCTTAAATCAGTAGCTACTGTCCAAGTAATGCAAGATTGGCAGAAAGAGTGGGAGCGAACTAAATTAATAAAAGGCAAGCTTTATGGATCAATACAACCCTTTATCCCCCCTAAACCATGGTTTTGTAAATTCCGGAAACTTGACAAGAGGTCTTGCTCTACTATATGCCGTTTACGTATGGGCCATGTGTGTTCGCCTGTTTTTCTCCACAAGTTAAGGATTAGGGATAGTTCTATTTGTGAATGTGGGTTAGATGAAGGAACCCCTGACCATCTATTTTTCAATTGTCCCCTTAACCAAGTCTCCCTACACTCCCTTCTTCCTCTTAAAATCCCCCGTCCTACATGTTTAAACTCACTGCTCATGATGGTGAATTCTCCCCTTGTATATACCCTTGGTAAATGTATACATGTAAATAATATTAGATTGTAGTTTATGTTCTAATACAATACTGTGTTCTGTTGATACTAACCTTTAATTAACTGTGATCGTCTTTGTCTTGTTTTAGGCAGAAAAACGCTGAATAATTAAAGTGGCACTTATTTTCTTTCTTACCGGACATCCCTCAGATCACCGGTCATAACTCATACGTCTAGTGCCTCCTTAATCACCAGAATTTGGCAGAATTACCCAAACCGAGGTAGAAGCCATAGTATAAAGAAGAAGAAGAAGAAGAAGAAGAGAACGCAATGTGACAGTAACACTCCGACAAATGTTAGTTATATGTGTATTCCAGGTCAAAGAGGCATCAACATGTACCTTTACATTTTGTGATATTGGAATCATCATATTATTTAAAACTACAGGAGGCAAATCGGTCAAATTTAAATTATTACTATTATAAGTACTGCCTAAAATGATACATTGACATTTAATTGGATTTATATGAATTCCAAATTTACGTGATATAAGCCAATGTCTCAAGATTTTGATTAATTGAAAGAATGGAGTTGCTAAGATTATTGGGAAATATTGTGATGAAATATAACACGGAGGTAGTTGAATCCAAAGGTACAGGCTACTTTTTACCAAAAACAAATAGCACGCGTAAACAATTAGTCAGTTATAAATTATACAAACTGTAGCCAGTGACTTCACATTACTTATTTCAGATATCTTCTATTTTTTCCCTTTCTACTTAGTTAACACCTTGATATTTATATTATCAACATGAAATATATTTAATACTCACCATTTCCAAACTTCCGGTTCATCTTCTTGTTTTTTCTTTCGCTTAGTTGGACTTGCTTCTTGGACTGGTTCTGTTTTCACTTTGCTTGGTTTCTTCTTTTCAGCTTTCTTCTTCTTTTTAGGTGCCTCTTCTTCATCCATATCATCATCATAGCCAGATTCTGTTGGTACAATATTAATTAAGATTTTATACAAGTCTTTTTTATGCAGAGTACATAAGGTAGACGTATTGCTACTAGATAATCTCTAAAAATGTATATTTTTCCATAATATAATATTACAGAAATTTAACTGTATAGGTATATACAGATACATAAATAAAGATGTAATATATAGGATGGACAAACCAATTTGAAATTAAATTAAAATACTGGACATACTGGTGAATAGAAATATTAAAAAAATATTTTTGCATAATATGTTGTAAAAAATGTTTATAATAATATCAAAACATTATTTATCCAAGCAACTATCTCATAGCATAGCCACAGATTTTTTGTACACTGACCTTTCTTAACTTTCTTTTTGGATTTCTTCCGTTGTAGTAGAGGTGTATCTTCTTCACTTTCACTTGCTAGGCGACGTTTTGTGGACATACGTTTCAGCTATGAAAATATTGAAATAATTTATTAAATACATCTAATCTATATAATGCTTACATAGATTTTTCTGCATTGTAAACGATTATGCCAATGGACCATGTATCTGTTGAAATTTGCGCTATAGTTAAATACATGTGAATGGATTCAACTTAACCTGATATAGTGAGGCAAAAATGGAAGAATTCTGTTATACTTTGACTTGAGGATGTCCTTACATTTGTAGCTTTCAGTGCATTCTACATTATATCTAACACTAAAATGAATAATGGTAAAAAATACTGGTTATTTTACATTTAAAATGTTAATTCCATCATAAAATGTCCCTGTCCATAGGATTATTTGTCCCCCCAGTGCTTTTTCTATATTTAATTATTGGCATATATGGTACTCGTACTGAATGTTGATGCAACTTTGGAAAAAATATATACATCATCACAGGTCTAACAAGTACAGTGCTGAGGACATGATATGAATGCAGTGGTGCCTGTAGGTGCTCTTAGCTTTTATACAGAGCTATAAAATATTAATATATATAATTATACACTTACTAAGGGTGTATCTTCTTCACTTTCTTCATCAGGTGGTAAGTCCGCTAGAGGCTCATCCTTGAACTGTGACAGTGAGTAATCACAAGAAGAAACTGTAGTGTTTGCTCCAGCATAACCATCATCTGATTCCTCTTTGATTTCTTTCTTCACTTCATATTCTGGTTCGTCCACCTATAAAATTATCCAGCTATAAATTGAGTCTAGTTGTGTAGAAATTTCTCCACAATGTGTACCAAAATTGGGAAACTGGACAGAGAAGGTAATAGGTCAGGAAAAAGATAAAAGGCTTTATCCAGACACAACAAGGGATACATATTCTAGATTAATTATGTTAATTTTATTATAGTGAATTACCTACTAACTGTTATTAAAAGATAAACTAGCAACATTAATATGTAAAATGGATATGACGTGAAAAGAGGCATATTATTATGGTCCAATAATATTCTCAATAATTAAACTAGACTTAATCTCAACTCATTAGGTACATATGCGTTTGAGTGCTATTTTCTGTAGTGTTAACTTTAAAGAGTGATCACGCGCGAAAATCAATGGATATCTCACTTTTTTTGCGAAAACATTGTGTCATAATTATATGGTGACACTGCGAGATGGGAAAAATCCATAATTATGGACATGCTAAGACCTCCAATGCAACAAAACAGAATTGGCCAAAATATAGTTCCGACTATGTTAATTGCTGCAGTCGATATAACCTATAACTTTTTACAATAAATGTAAGAGGTTTATGTTATTATACTTTATTATTATTATAAGCCTTTATTTGGACGCGACATTATTGTTATTTATAATTCATATACAACATGTAATGGGAATAATGCAAACTACCTAACACCTCGATGAGAAAATCGAGTTATAATCGTAATACATGAACTGAAATTACATGTTAATGTATTTAATATTTAAGAAATAAGTTGTCGTCAAATTATACGAACAGTATGCACACCCTATGCATACTTACCCTACCTCTACCTACGGCCACATATAAAACACGAATCGGAAAAGTAAGTGATGTATGATGTAGCGTAACTTGCGTACCGTTATTTAAGAATAAGAATTATTTATTTATTTATTTTTTAAAGAAAAATGGAAAGAAAAATTTGACTTCAGGCGAGACTCGAACTCGCGGCCACTGGGAATCTAGACCAGCCGCTCTTCCAACTGAGTTACCGATGTCCTGCCCGATTTGTCAAATCTTTCCTTCACATTTATTGCATTGCCTTATGGTGGCAGCAGCGCCATCTATTGCCCCACTTTGCTAGTTAAGCAAAATAAATATATTTCACAAGCATGTGTTAATGCGAAATAATATAAAACAATAATTTATTTGTTCAAAATGTAGGTTACAATGATGGTAAAAGGAGTACATGTGGTGACCCTAAACATTTTGTCGCGAAACGACGTACATTTTGTTTTTACTACATTATCTTACATTTATATTTTCTATTATTTAATCTAATTATTTTACAATTAATTGATACATTAAATATAAATCAGTATACAATTTCAAATACATATCCTAATTAAATCAAAGTTTTGTATGTTACATTTTTGTCAATAAAAAATATCATCATGTTTGTTTAATGTGAATATAATTATAAATGTCAAATTGCGTTTATAATGTCAAATATAAAAAAATATATATTTAATAAAAATAAAGTTAAACAGCTGTCAAAGATGTGTGCCAAAATAGAAAGAACGTTATTTCAAATATGTATTATTATTATTTTACATTTTGTTCATTCATATAGCTGTATTATTATTCATTTTAAAGAACTGGAAAATACTCTTCTATAGAATAAAACGATTTGTCGATTAACCAGTCTTTAAATTTCTTATTAAATGTATGAACAGGCATTTGTCTAAGACCAGTAGGTAATGCATTAAAAATACGTCCACACATTGTTAAATAACTTTTTAGGTACATTGCTGTTCTAGGTACTTTTGGCAATACAATTCTGTCGGGATGTCTGGTGTTACGGGGGTATAGGTCTCTTGCTTTTTTTAACAAGTTAGTAACAAATTTTGCTGATTCCAGTATATACATACAAGGTAGAGTGAGTATGTGAGACTTTTTGAAAAGCGGTTTGCAGGAATCCCATGGCGGTATGGCATGAATGGCGCGAATGCTTTTTTTTTGTGCCAAAAAAGCACATTTTACCTCCGTGGAGTTTCCCCACAATATGAGACCATAGTTTAATACGGAAGAGATATAGCCGTGATATGTCGCTAGTACAGTACGTTCAGTGGAAGTTTTACGTAATTTGTTAGATGACATACACAAATCTATTTATTTTGCTACATACGTTATCTACGTGTAGCTTCCAGTTTAGATTTTTATCCAGACGAAAACCTAAAAAAGTAGTATCAGTCACCTCATTAATTTCGTGATTCATGTAGTTAATTTTTATGTTTTTATGTGGTTTACCGTAGGTGCTAAACTGAATAAATTTTGTTTTAAGTAAATTAACTTTCAAATTATTGTGATCGAGCCATGTTATTATATTTTTAATTGTATTACTTGTGTCAAATGAAAATTGATTAATGTCAGTATTTTTATCACATGTCTTTAATGAAAAATCGTCAGCAAATAATATACATGAATTAGAATTAACACTGCTCGTATTCATATATAAGTGATTAAATATAATTATTTGTTTAAGGCTTGGCACTTAGTAAATAGCACATATAAATAATAGGTAGTATATAATTACAATTAAATCTTTATTATTTTTTACCTTTCAGTTTTGAAGTCGGTTTTTCTTAACGTAGTTATATTTATTTAATACTTTTTTCGTTTGTATTGACAGAGTGCCTAGTGCGAGATTTTATTTACTCTTACGCGAATTCGATTCGAAATTGAAGGAGCGTCATCGATTCACTCGATGACGCTCCTTCAATTCCATACAAATCTGCGTTTACTCTTACGCGATCGCGATCGAAAATCTCGCACTAGGCACTTTGTTCGCCAAATAGGTGACCAAAATTTTCCGAATTGTCATTAATTTTTTGACAAAATATTACCCATATCAAAAATGCCTGAAATCGATTCGGTTATCGATTCTGAACAATCTAGTCTCGGGTTGTACATTCAATCCTGTTACATGTTGTATGTAGTTGTCTTTTGTTCCTTTTTTGTATGTCAGTTTGCTAGGTGGCAATGGCCTCCTCCAATCTCTCCATTCTGGCCTCTACCCACTCTGGATGTACAAGCTAATAATATTTAATATTCATTTAATACTAGCCGCGACTTCGTTCGCGTGATAATTTATGATTGTTCAGTATCTATCCCCACGAAGTCGTGGGCGCAGATAGTTTAAAAGTAGCCTAAGTTTCTCCTTATTACATAAGCTATCTACCAGTGAAAGTCCCGTCAAAATCGGTCCAGCCGTTCCAGAGATTGGCGGGAACAAACAGACAAAAATTGTAAAAATGTTGTTTTGGTATATGTACCGTGTATACATACATATGCATTTAGTAAAAAGCAGTTATTTTCATATTACAAACAGACACTCCAATCTTATTTATTTGTATAGATGTATAGATAATGGATCTTGTTATGGTATTTATATTTTACCTGCATGGGTTCTTGTTCAGGCTCTTGTTTAAAAGGCTGTTGCTGTTCTTGTGATTCATATTCTGTTTTAACTTTGTCGGTCCGATCACTGCTACCCTTCTCCTTATTTTTACTGGAACTAAAGTTGAAGATACAATTGAATATAACAACCACACAATTATTGTGAACATTTGTCTGTCATGTTACATAATATAAATAAATATGGAAAAAGGCTTGGAAATATATGTTAAAAAACAAAGAAAGCAATAGTTGTATTTCAAACAAATATGACGAAAAAATCTTGAAGTCAAAATATTTATTTCAAATTGGTCTACAAGGACACCTTTGCATTGTCAGTATACAATTGATTCACATTTGATTCTCCTCTTATGGCGGGTGAAAAATTTGGTATGTATATGTGGTACCCATATAATTATTTATTTATTTATTCTTTATTGCCACAATATAAATATCGGAACAAATGGCAAACTTAACGCTAAAAGCATTCTCTACCAGTCAACCATTGGTAGTATGGAAAAGAAAATGGTGAGCGGCATTAGTAAAAAAATAAAAAATAGAGATGCTTATAATGAAACAAAAATGTTTACACTAATAATACTTTCATACATACATAGATATAAGAATATACGTACATAGGTACATAAAATAATACATATACCTACAAAATAATCTACATAAATAAATATGTAAAATACAATAAATATATATTTAAATATTGATAATGACTTTGTAAAAATTTTACATTCGAAAATATTCCTGAACCTTTTGTTTAATGTTATTTTTGAAGTGAGCTTACGTATATCCTCTGGAAGGGCATTCCACAAACGGACTACTTGGACAAGAAATGAACTAGATACAAAGCTGGAACTGTGAAGTGGTATAGAAAGAATATTAGAATCATTAGAGCGCAATTGCAGTGAATGAGAAGACGAAAGATATTGAAATTTGCATTTTAAATAAGAAGGAGATGTAGGATCGGTAATAGAAAAAAGTTGGTTAAGAAGTCGTGCTTGTCTTTGCTGTCGAACAGGAAGCCAATGAAGTTTTGTTCTATAGGACGAAACAACACTAACAACAACACATTATCTTCATACATAACAATTAGTTATGTATGAAGATAATGATGAATGTAGATGAGGCACAAGGTGTATCAGAACCGAGATATCTGGCGCTCCACTCACTGCCTACCCCATTAGGGACCTGGTGTGAAGATACATACATACATAATTAGTTAGCCCTTTTCATGACAGCCTAGGTACACCTTTTTGCCCAACCTGGCAAAATATTGCTGTGTTCCCTAGAAAATTCCTTTTTTGCATAACCTGTCAAGAACTTGCATGTGTTATTGATAAAATAAAACATGATATTGTTATTTGACAATTGGCTAATAGTAGACTTAGTAAATTTTCCTTGAAAATGGAGTATGAATGGTATTGTGGTGGCAAAGTGTTGGTCAGCCAGGTCATTAATGCTAATAGAATTACTTAATTTAAATAAGCTCCACAATTAATTAAGCAGTGCACTGAGATGGCTGGATTGACAATTCATCATTTTTAAGCATTAAGCTTAAAAAGGTTCCTATTGCTAAGACGAGAGTCAGAATGATAATTTCATTCTGACTCTCGTCTTAGCAATAGGATTACTTGGTGCAATTGAGTTTCATTTCACATTCAACTATAACACAACACTGGACCAGATAAGTGGAGTAATCTTCCCTAAGGCCTCCCAGATGCAGGCAATCCAAGTGATAGGAGAACAAATTAGTGTAAACAGCAGGAAGAACATGGACTAGAGTAGCAGGTACAAAGGATGAGTGGAGACAACTGAGAGAGGCTTTTGCCCAAAGGCACACAGAGGAATAAAAAAAAAATAATATAACCACACCTAATTGTAACATTTTCCCTGAATAAAAAGCTTAAATAATAACAATACTCTCGTTGCAATGTAATAGATCAATTTCCCATTTGCCTAGTCGCAACTGGGGACTGAAAATAAAATACCAGGTCGCAAGATACCTAAGGTTTTATAATTATAGTCTACTGTTGGATGATGCATCGTAAATATTCTTAATAAATGTGTATTACTTTACATAATGGAACCAGCTTGTGTTTAAAAATATTATGTGGGTTATGAAGGGACAGTGTGAAAATTACCGGGCCATGGCAGAATGATGTTTGGGAAACCCTCCAATAGATGAGCAACACTACTAATACAACAATAGAAAAAAAGGGTTTTCATTACCTGTGCTTGTCTCTAGAACTGGAGTGTTTCTCTTTATCACTGCGATGTTTGTCCTTATCACTTCTATGTCTATCCTTGTCACGTTCCTTATCCCTGTCTTTAGATTTGTGTTCTTTATCTTTTGACGAATGTTCTTTGTCTTTTGATGAGGACGATGATTTCTTTTCTCCATTGCTACTAGACTTGTGTTTATCACGGTCACTTCTTTCTTTGTCACTCTTGTCTCTATGCTTGTCTTTATCGCTGCGGTGCTTATCACGATCGCTGCGTTCCTTTTCTCTATCTTTGTCTGACCGTTCCTTCTTGTCCCGATCTTTGTGTTCCTTATCACTCCGTTCCTTGTCCTTACTGGATGATTTATGTGAGCTGCTGTGACTCTTGCTGCTGGAGTGTCTGTCTTTATCTTTGTCCCTGTTAGATATATTAAGTTGTTTATATTCATCATTTACTGGGTAGTTTTTTACTGACCTAGCTAAGGTGCTATGAAGTGTAATTATTATTCTGTAAAGTTAACCTATATTATGACTAGGCTAGTGGTGGCGGCAACTATCAAGAATCGATAAATTAATCAAATGTATAGCAATAACTTAGAGAATATAACCATATGTCATGGGTTAAATGTATAATTATGTTATTACATTCATGGAAATTAAGTTAGGAAATCTTACTGTAGAATGTAATCAGGAGAATATTCTGGCACACTTACCTGCTTGAGCTGCTGCTGTGCTTGGAGCTCTTGTGTTCGCGATCTTTATCACGATGTTTATCTTTGCTTGATGACTTGTGGCTACTCTTGTGCTTTTCGGAGCTGCTGTAACCGTTGTGGATGCCGTTCACGTGCTCGCTTTTATTACCATTTACTTTAGCCTGAAATTTTTATGTATGCGACGGTAATACATTATAATCATTAATAAAAATTTACCGAAAAGTAACTGTGTTTAGGTAAAAAATAACACCGAGGCACATTAAATGGTTTAGTTGAATGCAGGATTTAACATAGGTACGGACCGACGCTTGGCTTCTCTCCGATCCGAGAACTACCGTAGACGCCATATTGGGACTTAGAAAATTTTCGCTTTGTGATCGCAACGATCACTAGTACACAGCACAATCTTAGGGCTTAATAACTCTAAAAAGTCAGTAAAACGAACTAATTTATCAATAAGAATTTCTACAAATACTTACTGAGTCGCAATCATTATCACTGGCTGGATTTTCGACACTCATTTTGCCTACGTATAATGTCGTTGTTCAAGATTACATGAGGCCGGCGGACCGAACGCAAAAATTCTAAGTGCTGAGATGTGACGAATACGCATGCGCTGCGCTCGCAAAAGGAAACAACTTCAGGCGAATCTGTTGATCAGTTCATTGATCTCTATTTTGCTCTATTTTTTCAATAGAGATAAGTTTGGTTTCATGAAATTAGTCTATTTAAATAACATGTTGATATTTTGAAATAGCCATTAATTTGTTCTAAGCTTATGAATGTTTATCCAAATTTAATGAAAAATATTAAATGTTTTTTAATGTAATAACCTTTAATAACAACTAACAATACGGTTCTCTGTGTATTATCAGTATTATTAATAATTCATATAGGATTGAAGGTTAAACTTAGAGATAGTTACATAATAAATATTTATAATCTTTTTTTAAATTTAACTACACAGTGCATTATGAAACGCAACGTTTCATTCGCAGCTAACTTCATGTATCAATTTGACAATGCAACAAGTGTTGCTGGTTTAATTTATTTTCCCTAGATCTAAGAAGAATAAATTGTACTGTACTGGGGTTTCATAACGGTAAAATAGGTAACGAACGTCCGCTGTGTTGAGACCTTTCTGCTAGTCGATTGACTCGTGAAGTTGTGCTTAATTTATTCGTACAATCATACAGAAAACAGATTGTCATGTTTTGTTTACTTTGTTATTCATCATCATGCCCAAGGTTTCAAATTATCTTTATTCCAAACATTAAAATCGGTTCAACTGTTTTCATCAAAGCGGCACATACAGATAAACAAACATATTTTCTTATTTGTAATATTGGTAAAAATAGGGAGGGAAGATAGGACTATTAGTGTGTGAAGGATATAACTTACTCAATACTCAAGATGTGTCACTTTTGTCGTCAATCCTATTCCGGATCAAAACATATATTATTGTTTGGACTCAAATCATGTCACGGCAACGATATTTTGTAATTTTTATCTGGGAGAATAAAAAGAACCATTGGTAACTCTGGCTCAAACTTTTGATTTTCCTGAATCTCCTGAGAATTCAGTGAATTGTCATGTCATGTGTTTGTCACATTTGTCATTTGTCATTATTCGTTTCGTAGGTACGCGGCGTTTTGCGTTTGCGTTTTGTTCGTTTTCCTTTCGTCATCAGAGAATTTCATCTGCACTCGTGGATATTTTGCAGATTGTTATGCTAAATTAAATATAATATATATATATCTTTATATTTATCAGACTGATGTGTTAAGTTTACATAATATATGAATAGTTATATCTTACTGAATTTACTATGAGTAATTTAGAAGGCGATTGTGAGTCGAATAACAGTGAAACTTTCTCAAACAAGAGAAAGAGAAGTTGTATAGAAGCAAATCGAGGTACGGATAGTGTGACTGAAGAGTGTCCACCAGTTAAATCCAGTAAACACACTGAAGAACACTCCAGTGTAGTCGCAGCTCATTACAATCATCTCGAAGATAAGGGTTTGAAAGAAAGACTAAATTCCCCTATAATTTATCTTAGGAATTTTAATAATTGGGTTAAAAGTGTTTTGATACAGAAATATACGGACAAAATACGTGAAAAAGACTATGGGCGGTCACTCCGAGTTTTGGATATTTGTTGCGGAAAAGGGGGTGACCTAAGTAAATGGCAAAAGGCGCGCGTTGAGCATGTCGTCTTCGCTGATATAGCCGAGGTATCGGTGCAGCAGTGCCAGGTCCGCTACGACGACTTACGCAGGCGCTGCGGGCGGCTGTTCACAGCTGAATTTATTGCTGCAGATTGCACAAGAGACACTTTAAGGGATAAGTACAAGGATCCATCTATAGCCTTTGATTTTGTTAGTTGTCAGTTTGGCCTTCATTACAGTTTCGAAAGTTTAGGCCAGGCTAGGCGGATGCTCACCAACATATCTGAGTGTTTGAAACCAGATGGATATTTCTTTGGCACAATCCCTGATGCAAATGAAATTGTGTCCCGGGCCAAAAAATCTCCTGACAACACATTCGGAAATCGAATTTTCAATATAAAACTGCTCTTTGATCCTGAAAAGGATTATCCACTGTTCGGTGGAAAATATGATTTTCATTTAGAAGGTGTTGTAGATTGTCCGGAGTTTTTAGTTTATTTTGAATTATTAGAAAAGTTAGCTGCTGAACATGGACTAGAATTGGTGTACAAAGCAAGGTTTGAAGATTTTTATAAGGATCATTCTGATGAGTATAAACAATTGTTAACAAAACTTATGTGCTTTGAGAGTTATCCAGCACCACCTGGGAAAGAGTTACTTGGTAATGAGGAAGAGTATGAACATGCTAAAACCTTTTTGCATAATTTAGATGGGAAATCAGAGAGAGTTAGGATTGGGACTATGAGTACCAGTGAATGGGAAGTTGCTAGTAAGTATATATTTTTTTAAAAGTTATGCAAAATTATCAAGGTTTAATATCATAAATTATTGTGAAGAGACTATAGTGTGTCTGTGAAACCTGAGTATTGGAAGCATAGCAGCAGTGGCCTGCTTCCACTAGGCTGCTGATACAGTTAATACCACTTATTTTTAAATTTCACTTTATATAATTTAAATATGTGATTTGATGGTGATATAAAAATGGATTGTTTATTAATTACAATTTTATTGTTTTCAGAAATTTACATGGCCTTTGTTTTCAAGAAACTCAAGAGTACTAATTGGGACGCAGATGGTAAACCATCATACAAAGTATCGAGTGATGGAAATACATCATCTAAAAATTAATAGCAGTTTTTCACATGGTTCTTGTGTATTAAATTTCGTTAAAGTATTAGTTTTTAGATGAACAAATACATTTTGTTAATTGTTAAGTATTTTATACATAATAAATTAAAAATCACCATAATTATAGTGAACTATCTTAATTTATCAATCGATTTTACACTTAACTTACCTACTTAAAGAGATGTCAAAAAATATAGCTATAAAGCAGTTGATAGACTTGACAGCCTTATTATGCTAAACATCATTGGGCATTTTGTTCGGACAGGTGACCCACTAGTGTTCAGTAATGAAACTAGTCAAGAGTTTGTAAACGGCTGTTTGGGAGAGTCGGCCGTATCACAGTATTAAAGAATATGTATCTAAACTCTGTATTATGATGTGGATAGTATCACAGTAGGTACTTGAATTAAAAATCAATAATTATGGAAAATATACATTTTGCCAAGAAGCGCATAACTTTTTGCATTTGGATCAAAGTAAAAATATTGTATATTGCCTGTAATGCTATTCCTAAACCTTTAAAATACCCCATTTCAATACTGTTCGCAACCGGGTCAAAAATGCCTAATGACCTTTATTTTTAGAAGGAAAAAAAATATATTAATTATTTGTTTGTACACTTTTTTTTTTTTTTTTTTTTTATGTAACTGAAGTGGCAAACAAGCATGCAGTTCACATTGAGTTTAAGTGATGACTGCAGCCTATAGACACCCACATGAAGACCAAGGCCAAAATGCAGATGCGTTACCACCCCTGAGGCCTAAGGTGTTATGCCTCTGTGCCGGAAATTACAGGGCCGTACATTACCACCTGACCGGAACACGATAGTGCTGAACACTACCATTTAGCGGCAAGTAAATTAGGTAATGCGGTGGTGCCTACGCCCGCGAGCTCCGTCACTGGAGCTCTACCACCAGTAAAAACACTAGTATTATGTGAATTTCTCTTTAAAACTTTGTAGACAAATGAATATGATCATAATATATTATATTATTACCATCATTATAAATTAATGCTTTTAGGTAAACGGTTCAGGCAGCTGTCCCTCCATAAAGACCCCTGAGTCAAAAAATATCGCAATTTACAGCAAAGACTAATAAGTAGATATAGTGCAATAAGTATAGGTACTACCTACCTAGCTCTCTTAGAACCAACTTGCCCTCGCCTATAGCCAAACTGCCTCCCCTTGGTTGTCTATGTTCTTGCCGAGCAAATGGAACAACGGGGATGTTGCAATTTTTTTTTATTGTAAGTAGGTAGCTTATTCCAAAAAGTATGTAGGTAATAAGTGATTAAGATTTAGCAATCTAGAACTTAATATTGTTGTAATTATATAATTCGTGGATAACCACTGCAGTTTATTTTTTGTGTCATGCAGTGGCAAACAATCATACAGTTTACATTAATGGTAAGTGTAATACTCGTAGCCTATCAACAACTACGCGAAACCAGAGATTTCAATGCAGATGTATTGCCACGCCTGAGTCCCAAGGTGTTGTCTCTGTGCCGGAAATTATAGGTCCGTAGCAACTGTCCAAAACACGATAGTGTTGAACACCACCATTCAGCGGCAATTAGAATATGTAAAGCGACTAGCGACTTTGTGCCAGCAAATTCGAGGTAGAATACTGGAGCTCTACCGCCCGTAAAGGACCTAATACAAACCTGTGTTATAGGTAAGTTACCTTAATAGGTAAACGCTGGGAAAAAATAAGTAGTTAACTGCCTCAGTCTTGGGTTCGATTCCCAGGTCGGCTACTAGAGAGTACCAGAGGGATTGGAATTTTTCCATTTTGGGGTGGTTTCCCTTCAGCATGCATTCACTTCCACCTACCCCTATGAGGATTACAGGCGAGAAGTTCCGTTTTAATAAGTAGATACCTATCCTTCGAATTAACCATGTTCTGCATGAGACAAAAATCTATGGGTTTATGAAGGTACAATATTACCTACTTATAGTGTAGGTAATATTGTGAATGTCATTGTTCTAATGGTTTAGTACGTACTTAATTGTCATAAAATTGCGATGCTGAAGGAAAACAATAGCAAATGTAACCCGCAGCGCAGTCGTCAACGTGTAGGTTGGCGATAAAACATTGATTTGGTTAGGTGTGACGGGCGAGTCGCGAGTGCACAAGCATGCAGGCAATGGTGAGACAGGGCAGGTTCGGAGGTCCGTGGCCACGGGGGAGGCGCGGCGGGGGCATCAGTGCCGTTACGAGGTGCGCGCGCGCCGGCGGCGGTGCCACGACGCGGACGTGCTTCACTCAGTTCGTGCGCGAAAGTCGTTACCTACCTGCGCCACACGATCGCATTTCCTTCATACACGCGAGGAACAACTCTTAGTACGATTGAGTAAAACTAATCTATTAGCGGAGTTGAGCTGAACAGCGCCAGATAATAAGTGTGTGAGCCTACGGGACTCGGGGGAATTGTTGTGAATTGTCGTGATACAAATGGTACACAGCCTTGTGGGCCGAGAAAGCGCGTGACGTCAGTGGGACCGGCCGGGGCGATCATATGTTGAACGCGGATGCAGTGATGGAATGTGGAGTGTTGTTGTGGTGACGTGCAATGATACAGTGCCTCAGTTTACCTGGACTGTAGCTGTAGCGCCGCCAGGGCGCGACTCTTCTACGGGAATCATGCGTAGAAAAAGATGAGCCAGGATGCCGAGAGCTTGGTAATATCATTTTTATAGATATTCTCCTAACTAATTCAGAAGTTTCAGTGTAATTTGAACCTTTATGCACTAAATTTTGTCACAAAGTTTGGTATTACTGCTGATATTTTGACTGTCAGACCATATAGTTACTAAGCCAACTTCCCACGACTAGTGTTGAGTCAGTATTAACACATATTTGTACAGCTAGAAGGTGATTTCAGAATAAGCTATTTATAATGATGATATTATTGAATGTTAGCGCTGCGAGCATTTTCAATTCAATAACAACAGCGACGTTCAAGGTTTTAACGCTTATCTAGGCTTCCTTTTTGATTTCGCCTTGAAAAATATTTGCACTCAATTCGCTAGAGGCAACTGCAGTCCAAATATTTATTATCTATTTATACAGAGTCAATACCTTTCCCTATCTATTACATAAAGTAGCTAGTAGTTACATAGCTAAGAAATAAGATATTTATTTTCAAAAGGTCTATCTAGTTTTTGACAAGAGTTAATCGAGATTGAGAGACCTCAAACATTAAGATAACATCTGCCAAATTAAGTCGTATTGCTATGAAATAAGCCACGAGCGGTAGACGTGGTAGTCTCAAAGTTTGAGGGTGAGATTCACAGACTGCACTACTGCCTACTTTACTTTCGGCAAAGTACCTAGAACTTTACTGGTAGAGTTCCAGTGACGGAGCTCGCGGGCGTAGGCACCACCGCATTACCTAATATACTTGCCGCTAAATGGTAGTGTTCAGCACTAACGTGTTCCGGTCAGGTAGTAATGTACGGCCCTGTAATTTCACGGCATGTCAACTCTGGTCTTTGTGTGAGTGTCTGCAGTCTTGTCTTTGGCTGCAGTCATCACTTAACGTCAATGTGAACTGCATGCTTGCTTGCCACTTTCATTACATACAAAAAAAAAACGCTTAACACTGTCAAAACTCATACTTTGCTTACAATTCTAATGCTGGATTGCACCATCATATTTGTTAAAGTCAAAGTTATTGTAACATTTCACATCCTTCTCTAACTTTAACAGATTTCTTTATGTTAGAGAAGGATGAGAAATGTTACAATAACTTTAATATTAACAAATATCTTGGTGCAACCCAGGCTAAGCATACTTTGCTGAAAGTAAAGTCGTAGTCCGTTCTTTGAATCTCACCCTAAGACTTATCGACGTTTATCTATCGTTAACTGTTAATCGTGGGAGTAATGACTGCAAATAAAGTTTTTCCATATAACTTACTTAAGTTCACTCATAATCATAGAGAAAGAAAAAAAAAGAAATATCTCTAAAAACTTCGATTGAAGTTTCTTTTTTTATGCGTCATTTTTAGGATCGTTTTCAAAGTTTAAGCTTAAGGCTTAAGTTACAGATGAACTGTAGGTACCTTATTGTACCTATGTACCTGGTGCCTTTTTTGTCAGTACCTACATAAAACATCTATTAATGGTGTCTATCTGCAAAGATAACTGATAAATTTTGATATTAGGATTTTAAGTTTAATTTATCGAAGTAAAATGTCACGTGAATTTCGATATCAATTCCACTTACAATAGGAATACAATAGGAAATACGGAGACCACATTGCGTCAGCACTTTTATTCCGACAATATCATGTTGAAAGCGTTCGTGGGAGTTGATTTGTAACTTGTAACACAGCAATTCATAGGTGCTTACTACTGTTTACGAGCGACTAGGTTTTTATCTGCGACTATGTCACAACTTTGAAATAATAACCAAGATATAAGCTTAAATTCTAGTTGAAACCCTAGAGTTATTATTAAATAACTAATTAATAATAACTCTAATTATTTTTTTGGAATTCTAAAGTAATACTCAATGTTTACGGGTGGTATGATTACAGTTTGAGTTCCAGTCAGCCAGTTTACCCAATCATCGTAGTGTTCAGCACTATCATATTCTGATTAAGTAGATGAAAATGCATAGATCCGTTATTACTGTCACCGTTAGTTTGCATTGATGAAACATTCACATATAAACATGTTAAAATCCTCGTTTCTTGACAATGGTCTAAGAGCCTGCGACGCCCAGACCTTCGTTATATTATAAAACCTGGAAATTCTTCTATATATGTCCTCTATACAGGTATAAACAAACCCAGAATATACAACCTGGGTCGCGGTGGCTTTGGCAGGTAACAGGTAGTAAATGTGAGTAAAATTGTGTTTCAAATTTGTGATAAAACTTAGTATAAAACTTAGTTTTCATGTATTTTAACTTACAATCATATTAGAAACCGCCTCGTCTATTGGCGGACACTTAGGACGGGAACAACCCCTTGCCAGACACCCTCACAGTCTAATTACATATTTATAAATCTACTTTCGTCATAGTATAAAATCTGACTTTTATATATGTTAATCAGAAAACTATACGAATAATTTTTCCACAATCCCCAGTCACTTTCGATGGTTCCCCTATCTTCCCAGACACATTGAAGTCTACTCCAGGCGTGCGCGCGATGAACATACGTGTACGTTGGTGCGAGTGAAACAGCATGATCGGTCCACGGCGATCTCTTTCTGCGCATTAGCTGTCTCGTACTCCGTATTATTTATTGTGTAATGTGAACTGTTATACGTACAGAAACCGTTAAATAATTAATTTGTAAAGTTTATTGAATAAGTGGTCCAGTTGTGGTAGTGTTATAATGGAAACAGAAGAAACGGATGAGAACAAATTAAGTTGTTTTATTTGTAAGAAAAGTGAGGGAAAATTAATTTTGCTTTCTGAAGAGACATTAAAGAAATGTCGAACTGACGACCCGCTTACCCCGACGGTGTGAGATGACCGTTTGATTCGAAGGGTCGCGGGTTCGATCCCCGCACCGGGACCAATATTTGTATGGCCTACAGATATTTGTTTCGGGTCTGGGTGTTTGTGTATGTGTTTATACCTTCTGTGGGGCTGTGAGTGTAAGCGTAAGCGTATTTTTATAACAGAAAGTCAGAAAAAAACATAACCTTAAATATGCGAACATTATTTTACCTGATAAATATACAGATGGAGGTTATCACCGGAAATGCCATAAAACAATCACAGGCGTACTACAATTCTGACCCTGCAGATTTTAAAAAAGAAAAAAAGAGTTAACAAGAAGTCTTTCAGTGTAGACAACTCATCGCCAGATACACCGGTAGTACCTGAGTTAACTACTGAACTCGCAACAAAATCTCCGACACCATCAGACCAAACTTTATTTTTTTACTTTGTTTTGTAATGGCTATAATTAAAAGTATAATTTAATTCTTTTTCCATTGATTTCATTACGATCTAAGTTATTTTCTCTCCTTATAGTAAAACCAACATACATACAAATTGACCTCCTTAACATTAAACTTATGTATTTTTTTTTAATGTTTTGGAAGTGGCAAACAAGCTTGCAGTTCACATTGGTGTTAAGTGATGACTGCAGCCTATGGAAACCCACACAAAGACCAAGGTCAAAATGCAGATGCGTTACCACTCCTGAGGCCTAAGATGTTATGCCTCTGTGCCGGAAATTACAGGGCCGTATATTACCACCTGACCGGAACACGGTAGTGCTGAACACTATCATTTAGCGGCAAGTATATAAGGTAATGTGGTGGTGCCTACGCCCGCGAGCTCCGTCACTGGAGCTCTACCACCAGTTAAAATGTATGCATGTATCTTGACGCCAGGTCCCTAACGGGGTAGGCAGAGAGTGTAGAGCGCCAAATATCCCGGTCCTGACAAGCCTCTCGTGCTTCGTCTACCTTCATCATTCTCTTTATACATGCACCCCGATTCCTAAGACTTGACCCCACCATCAGACAGAACTCGACCTATTTGGTCATGGTAGGTCAGTCTTGGTCTTCCTGGGTCTCTGCAACCATCCACATTCGCATTGTATATCTGTTTAGTCATTCGCTCATTCGACATTCTTTCTATATGCCCAAACCATCGGAGTATGCCTTTTTTCGTTTTTACACCGTTACTATCATTCACACAAAGCCTCTTTCATACATCTTCATTATATAATATACACCGCAGATCTTGCGCAAAGATCTCATCTCGACCGCGTTTAACTTACTTTTATGCTCTTTCCTGCATACCCAGCTCTCGCTTCCATATAAAAGCGTTGTAGTAGGTACAGCATTGTGTACAGCTAGTCGAGCCCGTAACCCTGTCTGACACCGATGTTATAACATCAAACCAGGGTGACATGTTACCATCTACCCGCACACATGCTTTAACTTTAAACTTCTAGAATTTTATCATCGACTGCCGATTTTTCTTATTATTTTCGGCACAATACTTAAAAAAATATCGATAGATATTTTTTTACAACTTTCTTAAATCACAACTTGATTCCATAAAGTTCACTTGAATAAAATTCAAATTTTAGTTACATAAAAAAATTAATAATAATTTGCAAAAGTTAATAGCGTAATGAATCGCATTCTTATATTTGTTGATTTCATATTTTGTTGATATAAAAATTTAATTACATATTTTTTTTTAAAATTAACTACTTTAATCGAAACACACAAGCATGTGTTAATGCGAAATAATATAAAATAATTACTTTAATCGGTTATAAATCTACATAATTAATTTTCTTGAAAAATTTAGAGTATAGATCGCGCTATTTCACTCGCATCAACGTACTGTATATTCATCACGCGCACTCCTGGAGTAGACTTCAATGTGTCTGGGAAGATAGGGGAACCATCGAAAGTGACTGGGGATTGTGGAAACATTATTCGTATAGTTTTCTGAATAACATATATAAAAGTCAGATTTTATGCTATGACGAAAGTAGATTTATAAATAATTAGACTGTGAGGGTGTTTGGAAAGGGGTTGTTACCGTCCTAAGTGTCCGCCAATAGACGAGGCGGTGTCTAATATGATTGTAAGTTAAAATATATGAAAACTAAGTTATATACTATCACAAATTTGAAACACAATTTTACTCACCTTTACTACCTGTTACCTGCCAAACGAGACTGTACGAGATTAGGCTGGCTCTCAGACAACTTAAAAACAACAAGGTACCTGGTGAAGATGGAATCACAACTGAGGTCTTGAAAGCGGGTGAAACACCGATACTTAAGGTCCTTCAAAAGCTCTTTAATTCCGTCTTGCTTCAGGGTACTACGCCAAAGGCATGTAGCAGAAGCGTGGCTGTTCTCTTCTTAAGGAAAGGAGATAATAGTCTTTTAAAGAACTATAGGCCGATATCGCTTCTGAGCCATGTCTACAAGTTGTTTTCGAGGGTCATCACAAATCGTCTCGCTCGCAGGTTTGATGAGTTCCAGCCAGTCGAACAAGCCGGTTTCCGAAAAGGCTTCAGTACTTTGGACCATATACACACATTGCGTCAGATTATACAAAAGTCTTACGAGTATCGATAATCGACCCCTATGTATGGCGTATGTAGATTATGAGAAGGCCTTTGATTCCATTGAGATCTGGGCTGTGCTACAGAAGACATGTTTTATGTCAATGCAAACACAAATAACAACAAATCTTGAGATTTTTCACTAAAATGATAGGTTTGACAGCAGTACGAACGCAAGCACCCAAGCACCAACAAGACATATCGCAATACATATTTTATGCGACGAGTTGCGAAATATCATCATGTTTAATGTTTTTCGTACAAACTAGGGGTCACAGAGACAAAACGACTAAGGATGTTATAGCATAACTGTTTTTTTTAACCGGATATGAAAGTGCTAGAACTGTCCACTGTATTACATAATATTCCATAATACCATGACGAGAAAGAGAAAACTCAGGCAGTCAGAACAAAATTAAATCATAATAGATTGTATTGTACAGTCGTGTGAAATTATACGTAAGTATTATAACTATGAAGTTTGCCTAGTTAACAACGATATAGAAATTTAGGCGTTTTCATTTTTACGTAGAAAGTACAAGTGAACGTTACCGTGTGTGAACCTTCAACACTCGCCGTACCATTTGTCGTCAAATTTGCGTACGGCCACGGCGCAAGTGTGTTTAACTTTTAATATTCCTTTAAAGTACATATACCTACTAATAAATATTATACATATAAGTATGTCAACATTTAATATTACTTTATTCAATGGATGCCAGTCAATAAAAATAAGTATAGGTAATACTCATATTCACTGCATTATTATCAGTTGACAACTGATAATAATGCAGTAAATATCGTATGAAAATAATACTGTTCATTTATTATTTTTAACTCAGTATTTCTAATAAATTTCCTACAAATAAAACTTATAGTCTCCATAAAGTGTATCTCACCGAAGCCTTTTGTGCGCATGCGCATTGTTAAGGTTCACCTTAGGGACCTCTCAAGTGCGAAGAAGAGTCGCGTAGAGGGAAAACGATAATGGTGATGAGCACTTTACTTACTAGTCAATGTACCTAAAGGAAATGCCCTCTCACCTTTTAGACTTAACCTTAGGTACCTCTTACGAACGGGCATACCTTAATGTACTTTAACAAAGGGGCTTCCTACCTGGACAAGTGGAGCAGCGCTTAGAGTGGTTACAAAAGCGTTTTAAAATACATACATCCTTTAGAAGGTGTATCTTTTTAAAGAAAGGTTGTCGAAATTCATAAATTGCTTTGTAAAAGATCTCAACGCGTTAGCTCTATCTCTACATGAATACACTTAGGCAGTGTGTTCATGTGTTCAGGTGGCATAATGGTAGCAGGCCGCTACTGGTACGCTGAGGTCGTGGGTTCAATCCTGGGTGCGGAAGTAAGTGTTATTGGAATTTTCAAAAGGCTGTCTCGAGATTAACCATCTACGTACGTCTAAGTAAAATGGGTGGTCAACCACAATATAAAAAACAATTTAAAAAAAGTGTCTATGTAACCTTGAGTCATCGTGAGACTGCATTTATGGTTACAATACTCGGGGCCCTACTATAATCACCGACGATAGCCATCCTCAGTGCCGAAACCAGTATTTAGTTGAAGGTCTCAAATTATACACCGTCTATCAAATCTGCGTGGTGTACTACCTATAAAATATATTTTTGCTTTTAGAAATGAATTTCAACAGCTGATGCGATATCAGAACCTTACGCAATTTAACAAGCACTTAAGAACATTGCAGTCATTGCATATTTACTGATTCGACTACCCTGTGTTGTAGTTTTACTACCTATTATACACATAAGTATAATTACCAGAGAACGTGTGTACGAGTAAGTTGGCAAACAACTATAGAGGAAAGTCGAATAACCGTTATTACCTACAGACTTTTTATTCTGTAAAAGTATTTTATCCAATAAATGTGTTATGTTAATTCATTGTTTGAGATTTTACTATGCTCACTAAACTGATCATCATACTCACGCTTGTCAAACTCCATAACAATATTCTTACGTTCTCCATTTTGTGAATGACTCGGATACCACTTTAAGAGTAAATTATATAAAAAAGTATGTGTCCTCATCATTTCAGCCAAAAGACGTCTACTGCTGGACAAAGTCTTCTCCCAAAGATTGCCATAACGAACGGTCCTGGGCCGCCTTCATCCACCGATTGCCCACGACCTTACGCGAACAGTATGTGTATCTAGATGATTTTAATTAAAAAGTATTCTCACCAGTGAAGTGCTTTTTTTTTCAGTACACACTATCATATTTGCACCCACAAAATAATTGATAAAAATATTTATCAAGCCATAACTATCAAAATCGTTAGGTAATTAAATTTATAACTTATACGTATATATTGTCTTTGTTTAATTCGCGTAGTAATATAACGTCTCTACATTGGTATATTAATTAGGTACATTTTTCTATGTTTTATTCGCGTCTCTTCATCGGTACTAATTACATGTTATTTTTATGCTATATTCTCGAAGTAACGTCTCTACATTGAAAAATTATTACATGCTTTCTGTTTTAATCGAATAGTAACGTCTCTACGTCGGTAAATACATTTTATATGTTTTATTCGCGTAATGACATCTCTACATCGGTAAATTAGGTAATTACTTACATATTTTTGTTACAATCCTAAAGCAACATCTCTACATCGGTAAATTAAAATTATTAATACTTTCTATTATAATCACGTAGTAACCTCCCCATGTCGCTGCGTCGCTAAATGAACTGCATTATTATACGAGGTAAATTTTATATTTTCCGTTTTGTTTGCGTATTACTTTCTCTACGTCTTAATTTTTTTCCCAAATATTAGTCTATGTTTTATTCGCGTTACTATTCGTCTCTTTATCATTAAATCCGTATTTAAGTACCTACCTACTGGTTCGAATTATAAAATGATTTTATTTCGTGTTGGGTAGTTCTTGATCGACGAAGGCTATATTTAATTATGCAACAGAGTAGTGGTAATGCATTATAGCTATCTTATGGGAGAGAATTTTGAAACGCGGGTGAAATTGTGGGAAGCAGCTACTTAATTACGAGCTATATTTTATTCGCATAGTAACATCTCTTTATATTCACAACTACCATTGTACATTTGTTATCTCACTTGATAAAACAACATTTATGCCAGTGTCTGTAACAAGGTATTGGGCCATTATTACTTAATTACTCTTTAACCGCAACAGTGGTCTTCTATGCATTACAGTGCTTTTACACTCTTCTACTAAAACGCTTAAGAATAACGATTTACAATCATAATTTTACTAGGGCTGTGTTGATATATATTATTTATGTTTTAAACAGAAAATTATAAATATTCGGAGACAGTTGATCTATTACAAATTAAAAGATAATTCTAAGGCATCTGCTAACAAGACATAACTTCTGCCTACTCTATGCAATAGGTTTCTCGCAAATCGCTTAATTTACGGTGATAAAGTAGGATGTTTTATGGGTAAAGGAATCTTTTCTGTGTTATCTGAAAAATTTAGCATTTCATTAACGTGCACATTTTAAATTTACCTAATTATTTCCGCAAAATGTAAATCAAGTAATATCTATGAAATAATTTAAATAAATACCTAACACCGAAAGGTGTTTCGACCACCTCACCTCTTCACCTTTCGACGTAAAGCTGGCTATGTCGATCTCTACAGAAACTAATGGTGCGATCTCTACATAACTCATCACTTCATAAAAGAATTATTTATGAAGTGATGAGTTATGATATGAATAGTTTTGTAATAATCTAGTTGCCAAGTGAATTATGTATGTAGTGATGTAGTTGTGGAAAGTTGAGTGTGAAACGAAATCGTTGTGAAACATTTGTTTTGTAATGAAGAGATTTGAAACGTTTGTTGATAAAATGAACGGGTACCATATATTTTTTATTCTGGAATAGAAGCAACTATTTACAAATTTTTTTGCAATTGTTAAATATAAAAAGATACACATTCCAATAGTATGACGGTTTATCACGTTAACAATGATTGAATAATAAAAGAACTTTACTGGTGGTAGAGCTCCAGTGATGGAGCTCGTGGGCGTAGGCACCACCGCATTACCTAATATACTTGCCGTTAAATGGTAGTGTTCAGCACTATCGTGTTCCGGTCAGGTGGTAATGTACGGCTCTGTAATTTCCGGCACAGAGGCATAACACCTAATGCCTCAGGAGTGGCAGCGCATTTGCATTTTGACCTCTGGTCATTGTTTGGTTGTCTATAGGCTGCAGTCATCACTTAACATCAATGTGAACTGCACGCTTGATTGCCACTTTTATAAAAAAAAAAAAGAAATTTTAACACTCAAGTTGATAATAACAATTGCAAAGATCATTATGTACGTAGTCAAGTCGTTTGTCGCAGCGAGAGCCTTTTAAAAATACAATTATATTTAATAAAGTTCATTTTAAAAGTACAAAAGACGTGTGTTCTCTTGGACCTTATGACTACGATTGAAATATACGCGACCTAAATCTAGTACTATGGTTTGCTATCCCACGGTGGACGACGGGATGTTTATGCATTCCAATCTGCCAACAGTTGCTTATTAGAATATCGGACGCTGACGTGTCATCTCTTCTGACGGTTTATGCCTACCGATGTCATCTCGGGACGGCATAACTTCTCCCTCCTTAAGTTCGAAGGTACAGGCGAACTTCGATTCCAACGCCTAAATATAAGGTTGCGTTTCCTATACACTAGAAAACACAGAAATACAGTTATTACAATGTACAGTAGGATTGTCCAGACACTTATATTTTTGGTAACCAAGTTCATTTCACTTTCACTTTCACTATTTTCCATTTTCTTCAGGGTGTACGATAGAAATTTCAAGTCGGTGAGGTCTACGCCTATCACGTCGACTTGTTGTAGTCTCGGGGTTGCTGGCATCTCGAGGGTTGGTAGATTTATTACCGGTAATGACGAGTACGTGTAATCTTCTACGATGAGATGCGATGCCTTCAGGGATGAATTCCCGATCTTTATTTCACAGGGGTCATCCAGAGTAAGTATATAAGTGCCTTTTACCTTTTGGCGGGATATTTTGTTCAGACAGGTCCTGGTAAGTGGTTTGTGTGTCCTTGGTGAACAGGATCCATCTGTTTGGCTGCAAGTACTGAAGTTTCACGTCCTCCGTGATAATGGGGATCTGAATACATGAAGGTGAGTTTTCCACATAGGTGATTAATTCAGTGATACAGGAGTCTTCTGCGGGCTGCAGGATGTCTTCATTGAGGCAAAGGTAGGTATCCTTGGTGGTTGCCTTGCAGGGGTGCATGAGTGCCCTAGCTTTCAACCCTTTCGCTATTAGGTACGGATATGTCCTAATAGCGTATATTAGGTACGGTATAGTCATGGGATAACACAGGTAAGGGAATTAATTTATAATAGGTGTAAGTGTCATCTTCTATAATAGGTATTTCTAACAGGTATGTAATTTTATTTCCCTTACGATAAACTTTCAAGGTTATAGTTTGCTCTATCTTTACTAAATTATTAATATTTGGGTTGTAAGCTAATCTTTCTGTCTTACTAATGTTTTTTTAATGTTTCCAATAACATTTTAGAATCGATAACCGATTGATGAAGAACTCCTAACTTACTTAATGCAAAACTAGTTTCTATTTCATTCAATCTTGTATATATGCTTTGAAAGTTATGTATTAGCAAATTATATGTACTTATTATTTGTATCTCGATATGATTAACTGCATCTCTCTTTGCGATGTCGGTTAAGTTATGTTTTAGTTCCTGAATGTTCAAGTGAATATCTATAATATTATCATTTAATTGAAATGTAGAGTTAACCAATGTTTGTACCATTTCTGTGATCAACGTCAATTTATTTTTGCTGTTGACCTGATTAACTTTAATTTCATTTAAAAATTTATCATATTTAATGGCGTCCTCATGATCTAAATTACCAGTAATAAGTTTAATTATAGATCCTAAGGGGTTTAACAATCCTCGTTTAATTCTTATAGTAGGGGAAATCTGTTCCATTTTTAATAAAGTAATATTTTTTATATAATTGGATTGTAGAATAATATCAATAAAATTGTCCTTAAAATTAGTATCGAAATGATTAACAATAGTATCTAATTCTGTATGTCAAACACAATTAACCTTAAAGTCCTCTATAATATCTCTTAAATCTAATATTTTTATAATTATCCATGAATTCTTACTCACTAAAGAACTGCCTTCTTTTAAGGGTAGTCCAGGATTCTTGTTAAGATCTTGGAGTTGAAGGGCCTGGGATGGCGCCATCAGGACTATGACCAGCAGGTGATACCTGTGAGGGTCGTTTGACATTTTTTAATGGAACCTTTGTATTTCGGTTCTTAGTAAGAACGGGGATTACATTTCTCTCTATGGTATCTGAAACCTGTGCCTTAATGAATGGAGGCTTGTCTTTGCTTTTTCGCTTATTCGTAGCCTTTGCGAAGATGGTGTCACCTGGTTTTATTTTAAATTCAGTTTCACCACCTCTTTTATTAATTATTTTTTGCTTGTTTGCTATTGCTTTTTCCGCTATATGCTTGTATAAAAATTATGTTCTTTTAGCATGTTCTTTAACTAATTGTTGTAAATAGTGCTTTTCAAATTCAAGGTTGAATGTGTCTCTGGACTCGATATGTCCAAATAAAATCTCAAATGGGGTAAAACCTGTGCTAGAATGTATCGTATGGTTATATGCCATGATTGCTTACGTCATGATGGAGGCTGCATCAGTGTGCTTATGTTCGTATTTAGCTAAACCATAAATCTCTATTATTGTAGAATGGAATCTTTCTATTAATCCCATTGAATTTGGATTATTGGCGGTGCCAATGTGGATTTCTACTTTATACAATTCTAATAGTTCTTTTAATAAGGCATTATTGAATTCAGTGCCCGGGTCTGCACTAATATTAGAAGGAACTCCGTAAAATGAGAAGTATTTAATTAGAGCCTTAACTACTTCTGGAGTCGTACGGTTGGGTATTTCAAATGCTTGACCGATTTTGCTCAATCCGTCTATTACTGTCAGGTAATGAATACTTTCAATAGAAAACAAATCAATAAATAGTTCTTGTAAGGGTTTCGTTTGCGTTTGAGTTACATTAAAGTATTCATTGGCCTTTTGGGGGTAATGAAAGATCTAGAGCTGCCAGTATCTATCATGAATTTTGCATTAATTTCTGGTATTGATGTGTGGTAAAGTCAAGGTATTACAATTTAAGTATACTAACTCTGTGGTAACCTGTCTCTGTCTATCAGAAAATCCAAATCATTTTCTTGAAAGTGTTCCTGTAAGGTCTCCTCGTGATTATTTTCATTTATTTCACCTTCGAAAGGTTCCTGAACGAAATACATTTCACTTTCCAATTGCTCTAAATCTAAACTAGCTACGTCATGTTCGTTTAATCTAAAACCTTGCGGTTTAGGTGCCGCAGTTCGCATGCTAACATCTGTAGCTTAGAATGGTTTAGGCTGTGGATGTCTATATCCAAACTGAGGGTTAACATTCTGGTTTAAATTTGGTTTATAGCCGAATTGATTTAATTGAGGTCTATATCCAAACTGATTATTGCCAGTATTAAATTGGGGTTTATATCCGATTTGATTATTTAATTGTGGTTTAAATCCGAAATTTTGATTTGGAAACATGGGTGATTTTTGCATGGGTTGAAATCTCACTTGCTTACTAGGAGATACTCCAAATTTGAATTGTTGTTGGTTATTAATCGGGTAAGTAATTGGTCTTTGTTGTAATTGAGGCTGAGGTTGAATTGCTACTTACTGGTTTCATTGTATTAAAGAAAGGTTTCATTACGCTCTTTTCTAAATTAGTAGAAGTCGTCGGTTGGTTATTAGTATGGGGATTCGATAATTTTAACATTTTATTTCTAGCGCTGTATTGGTGCACGAAACACAAATACAAAATAACACAGTAATATAACACACAGTAAAATATAAAATGACACAATAAATATAAATTAACACAATAAATATTTTTTTATCCTAATTTAATATCTTTTAATTTTCTTTTACTTTTTTTAATATTTCTTATTAAATTTAACGTCATAAAACCTCTAGAATTTCTTTGCAGTTTAAAAGAATGTTCTCGATTTAAAGGATCGAATAGGAATGATATACACAGGAAGTAATAGCGATAAAGGCCTACTTACCTACTCATCTCCCTCGTGGTGAATCGAGTCTGATCTGCACTCCGTCCTGAGCTCTGCTTGCTGCTGCTGTCGAGACGTATTTATTGTTCGTGGGATTCCGTTAAAACGTGTGAAAACGTTCGCCAAAGTTACTCGAGATCTATTTGATTCTATACGAAAACTAGACGCGGAATCCTACCGGCTGCGCCAGTCAAGTCGTTTGTCGCAGCGAGAGCCTTTTAAAAATACAATTATATTTAATAAAGTTTATTTTAAAAGTACAAAAGACGTGTGTCCTCTTGGACCTTATGACTACGATTGAAATATTTCATTTCAATCTGCCAACAGTTGCTTATTAGAATATCGGACGCTGACGTGTCATCTCTTCTGACGGTTTATGCCTACTGTTGTCATCTCGGGACGGCATAACTACGTTGTTCATCTTGTATGATAACTTGAGAGAGCAATGTGCGACGTCACGGATTTTATCACAACATAGACAACGACTGATGAGTGTACGTAGTAGTGACATCATCATCGTAGTTTGGAAAAGCAGCCGCACATGCGTGGTTTCCTTGTCTGATGGTGTTCGCGTCATACGATGCGAGTTGTACGACAGGTCGGCTCGACGAGCGACAGACGAGCGCGGGGCTCACAGCTCAGACGACGCGCTTCGCCTACGGAGCTCGAAGGGCTCCTCCGCGTGCAATCACCATATATCAAAAGAACCATACTCAATTTAGTAAAAAAACGTTTTCTCTAAGTGTTGAATATCCTTTAATGAAGAGTAATTGAATAGTGACCAGTGTTTAACAATAAAATTGCCTGACAGTGATTCAGTTTGTGTCTTCATTATGTTGTTGTTAAGTGTGTTGGTTTTACTACGTTTGGAGTAATTTACATGGTAATAAGGTTATTTTTTACTTGGGGATATGTTATAAACGAATATAGTCAATGCCAAGTTTAAAATTAGCGTTCAATTTATATTGATTTGACTTTACATCTTTGATTGTTAAGTTTAATACTACATGGATATGGGTTATTATTGGACTTGATTCCAAGTCCATTTCTGTTGATATACCTACTTAAATTAAAATAATACCTGTCAACGATGCAAGCCATGCAAGTACAGGATTAATGAATAATACCTAAAAAAGAAAAATAGGATGAGAATTTAAAAACAAAAATCATAGGTACCTATATCTTGCAAATTTGTAACTTTTATTTTATTTAAGCGTGTATCTTCGGTATACCTACGATAAGTTAGAAACAAATATCAACATTGTTAACGTGCATAAACAAACGTCAGTTGTTTGTTAGTTGGGCTACCCTTGTCCCCGACGAGAGGGCACAAACAATGCTAACATTCTCTGAACGAGTCTCTCTCTATAATTCTGCTCCCAGACTTTCTGATTACTCTAATGAGCACTTATTTTTATGGATAATTGATTACTAACATCTACCATGTTCATAATATCAGTTTTGATTTTGAAATTTGTTGTAGGATTTACTTTATAATAGTAGCTCAGTGCAATGCACAAAAAGTTTTCGGAATATTTTAATAGAGGAGGACCCTGTGCTTGAATAGTCAGGTAGCCGGAATCGAAAAAAAATGTGCACCTGACGAATATTCGTGCGCTTACCACCTGTCGCCAGTTGCGTTTGAGGCGATGCGGCTGTTTCAAAATCACTTGTTAATATAAATAAGGGTCAAAATTCGATGATATTTTGGTCGCGGTAAAAATAATGTAGCGACAGGTGCAACTCAAAATAAGAGATTTTAGTAAAATGCGACGGAGATTCAAATTATTCACGTATTTATTTGGTAACCAAAGTATCTCCCATGCATTAAGTATTTTTAGACCGGTTTTACATTTGTAAGTTAATTATGTTTGATAAATACGGCATGTAATGGGTAACCCATATACTTGTAAGACACGAGGTAATTGTCCGTCGGCCGCTCCCTTCCTCAATTATCCAATTTCCTTGTCAGATATCAACCTAGTCAGTCTCACTGCTGTTGCCTGTATATACCTACCTCTCTACTTCATTCACATTACTTATCACATTCTCGAAAAAATATGACTGTTGCGCCTTGATAATATTTTGCAAAATGTCACTTGCTCTTATCACTTCATGAACTTTTTCGTTTTCCATCATCTTTACTGATAGTAGTAGTAGTAGTACTGATGCTGCTCCTAGTATTAGCAAAAGAGTATCTTCTACTACCGACTATGTAAAATCATTGATATTTTAGTCCGGAAAAGTAAATTTACTTAAGTTTTAAAATGACTCGTTTTAATTTTTACCTCATTCCATTGTTGTTAAAATTCTCACATTTTAATCTGCAGTTTTGTCTGGTAGGTATTTTGATGGTCGTTGGCATACCTAATTAGATATAGGTATCTATACACCTAGCTACCTGTATTTTGTAATAATGTAGGTACAAGAAGTATGAACTCTCCCTCATGATTATTGAAATTTGCTATTATTGCTATTATTGATGAAATTTGCTATTATTGATATTTAAAATGAAATGAAACTAGACGATCATATTACATCCTAATTAGGTATTTCATTGCGTCAATATCGAACTTAGTTAAATTATTTTAGAAAGGTGCTCTTCAAGTAGAGCCTTGCAACTTGTAGATGTTTACATCCCTTAAATGACGAGAAGAGATTTTAATTCAGTGTGATTATATTATTGTATCTAAGCCAAGTTAATAGGTAGAAGTTGAAAACCCATGAACTAGGCCTTGTCTTGTCAAATCGATCGCTGTTGCCGTGTATCTACTGTGCCCTGAATTAAACACGAAATCGTTCCAATGTAAATTGAACGCAATTAAATTTGCCATTGTCTATGTACTCATTTGAATAACTTATACAAAATGATTAGGTTAGACTGAAATTGACTGTTCTGAACTATTTTCGGAGGCAAAGATAGGCGTTTAGTTTGGACCGATGTGTAGATCAAGTGTAGAGAGTGTGAAGGGCGGCGGTGGTTGAGCGATGCTAGTGCGGGGGTGCGCAGGGGGCGAGCTGCGGCACTCGCTGGCGGAGCGCACCAAGGCGCTGGCCGCGCGGTGCCACGCGCTGCGCTCGCCGGCGCGCGACCGCGTGGACCGCCGCCGCCCCAGGCACCGCAAGTCACAAACAAGATGGTACGTCAAAGTAAGTTGCGTTCCTCATATACAAATACTTTTACAGTAGCTAGTAGGCAAGCACATTTTCAGAAATAGACTGACAATACAAACAAACGTTGACCTTAAAATCTGCATCATCCACTTTATTTGGTTTGAGAGATCATGTCGCAAAAACAAAGTCAATCAGCGATGCAAGAGAACGCTTAGAAATAGTATTTACTGACGGTCTATTTCTCGTAACGTCTTTGGTCATGAGCAGGCTTTTAGAAAAACCCGTGGGTGCTTATTGCCATGAGAGAGAAACTAGGGGGTTGGTTGTAGCTGCTATGACGTCCTGAAGCCCGTGAGAAACGACTACCCTCCAGAAATTAACCTTTGTCTATATGAATAGGTACTTATTTTTAGCTGCTCTAAATCGATGACGATGGTCATGGGTGCTCGGCGCCCACTATTTAATTTTCAGAGGAGCTAGAGCTTCCAAACACCCAAGAAGTCGCCGCTCCCGTCGTATCAGTTTTATTAGTAGCACATAAATAAAAAATTGTGTCTGTAAAGACAAAGGCATGCTGCAGCGGTAGGTACCTAATTATAATATACTTATTGAGTTATCATCAATGTGAACTTGATATAGGTACATATGCTTGTGGGAATTTATATAAAAATATATAATAATTATTATTATATACCTCCTTATTCATAAACGTATTTTAGCTAAAGTGTTGCTAATCTCTCCTTTGTCTTTTTCTATCCTGATTCTATCATTTTACAATGCAACTGACAAAGACAAAGCATTCATAGCTAAAACGTATCTAATGTACGTTTATGAATAAGGGGGTTAGTGTATAAATTTGCCATCTCGCGCATAGCGCAGGAAGTAACTACCACGGATTAGCATGATCTTATGTATTAAGGTATTTGATAATATTTTTGATTTCATGTTGTAGATGAATAGGATTATCATAAAAGTATGTGCCGAATGAAACAAGGTATGAAACACGTACTTCTTTGAAATAAGAATGTGTTTTTCTCTGTCAGTGATGAATCAATGTTTCTCTGCTGTATTTGTATGACATATTAGCGGTTGATTCATGTTTTAACAGTTGTAGGTATATTAGGTAGGTACCTACAATTATTTTACGAGTATATTGTCTTCACTACGCTACTTCATTTTCACAGGTAGTTGAAAATTTCTCAGTTTTTATTTTAACCCAAGAGAAGTTCTTGCTATTCTATTTTACGAAAGCTGGCGATTAGTTCAATGCATTTTTATCTTCAGAAAAAAATTCACAATAAGTTGTGGAGGCATATTCATGTCATTGAATGGATATGTTGTGGTGTCATTAAAGAAATCGTTGGTTCGGTTCATATTCGTGTCAAGGTTTGAACTATGTGCTTGATGATGGTGCCAGGGCACACGAATAGGTACGTGTTTCGAATAGACTTGGAACAATAGGACTGGAAGGTAGATTTACAACAGTTAATAAAACACAATTTTACTCTTTTGCTCGAATGGGCGACACGAGGAAAATACATACATTGAAAGATAAATTATCTAAGTACTTACCTATTTATGTTTTTATAAGTGTCACCCTGATGACTGTTTTTACCTTTAATTTTATCCGGCAACTCTGATATTTCATAATCTTGGGGTTGAGTTCGGAACTTTGGCCTGGGCCTGTTTAATCTTTATCTCCGATGTACATTAGTTAAAAAGTGACAAAACTTAGGCTAGTGGTAGCAGGCCACTACTACTACGCTGAGGTCTTGGGTTCGATTCCCGGGTAGGGGGTTATCAGAGAGATCTGTTCCGCATGCCACTAGTGATGTTTGGAGCTCTGAAAGCTGAGCTCCTGAAGATGGGCCCGGTTCCGGCCAGCTGCCGGATTCGCGGTAGTATGTGACAGCGTTCCCGCGACTCCGCCAAATAAAGGCGCTGAGAAGGAACACCGCGGGGTTTTAGAGAGTATGAGACTCACACTATCCGCCGTCTGTTCCGCTAGACGGCGGGTGGCCATAAAGAGATTCCCCGCGAAAAAAGGGGGTTATCAGAGATAATGGTGTAAAGTCCTTTATCTCTGGTTCTATTGGGATTTTTCCACTTTCTGGAAATTTCCCAGTACCTAGAAGTTTGGTAATGTGCTCGGAGATGTCAACAGGCTCGCCACCTGTTACATGGGCCAAAACCGTAACCGGAGAAGCGTGTTTGCATATTTTAAGATTGAATGCATGCATTTACTTTTGTGAACCAAAACTCCAGAAAGAAATAGTATTATACAAAGACACACACTTCGGTAGCTTAGTGGTAAAGCGGCTGGACTGGTTATCCTGAGGTCGCAGGTTCGATTCATGCCCGAAGTCAAATTTTGCTTTCCGTTTTTTCTTTAATTTCTAAAGTTCGCTCCCATGTGTTATTGCGAAAAAGAAATAGTACCTACAAATAGTATTTTACTAAAATAACCAATATAGACTAGTCACAAATACCTAGTTATATTCATGTGTATGTGATTATTATTGTTTTTTTTTCAGTTCTGAGTAGTTACGTAAGTACCTACCTATATACAATGTTTTTTTATGATACGGTGTGTAGAAAGTGCTCAGGGCCTCGGGCCGTGCTCAAGGACTGCAAATGTAGAACTCGTCCGGGACGAGAGCACTCGCCGCGTTTTTCCCTGCGAAAAAAACTGTGAGGGTTGTATAATATGCGCATGATGAATTTCGAACACTGATATTTAATAATTTGGATTAGGTATCTACGTTGGTGTGTTCGTTTCAATGCCTCAGTAGACTAGTGATAGCAGGCCGCTACTGCTATGTTTATCCGCGGGAAGGGCGCTATCAGAGATAAGGGTGCATAATACACACCTGTATCTGATGCTACTGGAACTGGAAACTTCCAGAAAATAGATTCCAATACCACCAGAAACAAACAATTGGGAAACTTCCCAGCGCCTATGTGCCTTGAGAAGTCAATAGACTCGCCACCTGTTTGTTACATGGGCCAAAAATATAACCGGGCGAATCGTGTGTGTTTGCACGTATGCTTGAATGTATCTATTTACCTCTGTTTACCACCTCAGGGAATACAGGCGTGTAGTCACGTATGTCCGTAGTATAATTTTCTAACTAGTATGGAATAAGTGGGCACATTTTCGTTACAGAAATAATAATACATTCATACAGCATTCGTTATGCTGATTTTATGAATCATTTGAGTAGCATACTTAGAGTTACTTATAGGTATGTACGTATAGTGTCGCGTGAGCAATAATTGGGTACCTAGATTATTTATCTGCTTACCTACGTAGGCATTCTATATACGTAAAATGTTCTTTGCAGCTTGCAAATCTTGCAAATCTTGCAATGACAAATGAGTTTTATTTTTCATGATATTTTGTACACAACTAAAAGATATCGATTTAGGTAATCTTTTGATGTGTGCTTTTCATTTACCGATGTACTTAGCTCAGTAAGTATTAGAAAATATTTATTTGAATAATAAAGTAGGTACCTACTTACCTACTTCACGTGAGATACCTATATTCGTCGAAACAGATTTATTAGTAACATCTTTAAAAAAACACATGCTCACTAACTCGCCTTCGTAGGAGATTTCAGATTTCAGGATATTGTAGTAGAGATTATCGCAAACAAAGATACGAAATATGAAATGTTATACTCGTACCTATATTATAAAAATCGTGACACACCAACCATATTATTATTCGGTATATTATGTTTGATATAAATTGTGCAAGTAAATAGAATAGAAATATCGCCAAGTTATAACGCAGATTATATATTTGTTTATACAATAAAATATGTTATACGCGTATTCATGGATTAATCAGTTGAATGCATGCATAGGTAACCAACTACTCGTCTCGAATCAAAGTCACCCAAGAATCATCTGATATGACGTAGGCATTCAAAAAGTAATACATATTTGTTTGATGGGTAAACCTATTAGGAGCCGAGTATTATGAGGGGGAAGGTCACGATAGGGCACGCGTGCGATTCGCTCTGAACTCCAATCGCATTATCAGACCGTCCTCGACCTTAGGGTGATCTAGTAAAGGTAAATATGATTTCAATGCTTTTCCAATTAATTTAATTTTTGTTCTACATGATATACTTTGATTATATATATATATTACATGCATAGAAATATGAATAATATTATTTAGATTTCTGTGATTAGGTACATTGTACTTACTTTTTTTTTAATTATTGTTTTATGTAGCATAGGTGACGAATGTGGTAAACAAGCATGCAGTTCACATGGATGTGAAATGATGACATCTACTCAAAAATGGAGATGTGCTGCCACTCCAGAGACTTCAACTGTTATGTCTCTGTGATATTTATTACGGGACCATAGATAAAACTATGTATTAACAATCCACGTTGGTAAGTTTCAACTTCGCTGCAACCTAGATTACATCTTCACAAAGAGTAGAACTCCAAAGAGAAGGTAACTTGCTCAGGAAAATTTCTAATACTGAGCCATTAAATAAGATGTTAAAATCAGCCTCTCTATTTAGGAGCTACTAGTGGCTAGTATCCGTCTAGGCTAGATTCTAGACTAGACTATCATAAGGATTGCTGTAAGACTGTGATGACGTTTTGTGATACTTTCATTTAGTAACGAACTGATTATGTAGATATACCTTTTGGGGAAGCCTATAGGTTACTACGAGTAAGTATCCCGTGATAATTTTAGTTACCAGTTTTTTTATCGTCTAAAAAATTTATGTCAGAACTACCCTCTTTATTAATTATATAGTAAATATATATTATAATATATATAAATATATATATTATATATAGTAAATATTGAGAGAGATCTGAAAAAGATTTTTCTCAACTGTTTCAATCTTTTCTTTGTACTATCTTGTACCTAAATACATTGACGATGTAAGAAGACAGTTAAAGTTTGAAACGATTAGTTACATTGTATAGGATGTTGATACATAATATGTATTAAAATATACCTACACATACCTATCTAAGATTTGAAAATAATAGTTAACGCAATTACCTACCTATTATCTACGAAAACCGCAATTAGGTACTTACCTACTATTACATTACATGCCTGACACTGAGTGTCTTGACAATATTTTGACTTTGTTTTGAACATTATAGGTAAATTGTTGTAATTTATTTACGTTTGGCTTGATATTATAAATTATACAGCACTAATATAGATAACATGTGTTTAAGAAACAGTTTCTTATGGATAAATAACAGACGTCGAACTAACTAATTCTATTTATAATAATTAGGTACTAGCTGTTCCGGCAAAGTTCATGTCTCGGTCCGGCAATCGTTCTTCTACGGCCGATTTGCTAATGGACTGTTCGTCGACAGGACGATGAATTTATTTCCCTAGCAGAGTATTTCACGTACGGACTGTTCGCCGACAGAACCTATGGCAAATGGGGCTTTTGACGACACACCGTCTCACTCGCTTACTGTATATTTCACCGACACGACGATAAACCTATAGGTTATTCTTTTGACTAGGCACAAGGCTTTTCATCTTTCGATGTTGCTTGGGCAAGATGGGGACCGTGGGCGCCCCCGTCTTAGCCAGGTTAGGTCGAAGGTTTAGGTTTCCGTTCGGTCTTTGCTGACAGTCTTGTAGTATATTGTCTACTGTAGTGACTACACTTTTATATATTAGTTTACACAGTACCTATGCATGCATCGGTGAATGAGCCATAGTGGACACGTTCTGTCGCTGAAACAAAGTAATGCGAGCCATTCTATCGACGAAACGTACATGGGTGAATCGTTTCAGAAGGCTAATCTCTCAAAAATGAAAAGTCCAGTCGATGATCAGTCCAAAGGAGAAACATTTGTCGGAGAACGCTTGCGGAATCGGTTGTCTCAGCGGTGTGTCTATACCAGTTACGATCTTTTAAGTCCCAAATATACTCACGAAAAACATAAAAATCAAACACTATGGTTGGAGATTTGTATACAGCAACGAAGAGAAAGATATTCCGCGCTTTCACAACACATTAGAACTTTGTTAGAATCCTCCGGGAAAATATAACGAACGTTAGGCAAAATAAGAGGGTAGATTGTGAGCGAGATCGGATATCTAATCACAGTTTGATGCTCTGTATCGATTGCAAAGGTGTCGGAGGGCAACGAACTTGCTACGCTGGACTTAAGTATTCTTGGTAGTGTTGGTAGTTACCTATTTATCCTGGTAGCACTCCGTGTTTCCATTGTAATATAAACTTCACTTAAAAATTAATAATAAATCGAATGTCAAAACCTGAAATAACGTGGACGTGAAGACATTTCTTTATAATTAAGTACCTATTTGTATTACCTGTACATTGCAAGAAAACATTTGAATTAAAAAATAAACATCACATCATGTCTGTATTTTCACGAAAAGTTTGCAAAGGGGTATACCTACTTAAATTAATGTTGGTAAAGGTACAGCAATGACATGTCAGTTGTGTCTGTTTTTAATGTGATCGGGTACCAAATTTCGAGAGTACATACTACAACAGATGTTATGCTACAGGGATAGTTTTCCGTTGGAAAAAAAAAGTTATTCATATATATTAACATCGAATCCTGTTTATCACACCTACAGCTGCCTGCTATCTTATGCGGAGGAGAAATAAAAAAGTGGTTAAAAATCGCACCTTGTTTACTATAAAAGTTCTGTATGTTGGGGATATGAATACCTATACTCAGAAGCGTTTAAAATGTAAGGCGACAGTAGCGTCTTGAGTGGAAAGTTTGTTGAAATAGTGAGTTGCTTGTTGAATAAGGTCTAATGTCTTTAGTGCCGGTGAAATCTTGTACCTACCTGTATTGTATAAGAAATCGCCAAGACGCACAGTTTAGGTACGTAACATGTGTTTAAACTTATGTTTCCACATCGTTAAAGCGTAACACAACTGCACTCATATATCATATTTGTAATTATATGAACCATTAGCTCGACTCATAGAGCAGCAAATGTACCTAAATCAAATTAATAACTTAGTGGACATGAGTCATGAGAAACGAGGGTATATTTTTATGAATTTTTATGCTTGTTTGATTTTGATTATACTCCTGACCTTGTTGGACACTTATAAAGCTAAAAACTTCGATGCAAGTAAGTTATATCGGTAGAAATAAGCAAAATTTCCATTTCCGAAACATTAGCGTAACAGTAACACTTTATAAGTATGGTGGCTATCAGTTTCATTCGAGCTTTAACAAACTCTATTGATGTGATCATTTTTGTGATTTGGATTGGATCCGTTGGAGTTACCCAGTAGGTATAACTAGCCCAGGCCTTGGTGCTTGTGATTTGAGGAGTCAACTGTGCCAATTGTCACAATACAATTCAAGAAATGTGTAGTGTGATGTGGTTGTAGAGTCGAGAAAAACACTCTCGATTTTTACACACACACTTACGGGCAGACCTATTTTTTAGCAGAATAAGCAATATGATCGTTAAGGTTTATATTCATTTTTATCATTAATTCTGTTGTTTGTAGTGGGTTCAGTCACAGCTGGTATTGTAAGTATCATCAGCGCAGGGCTCGCCGGCGACCAACCGCGTCGGTCACGGTTCGTGCGCCGACAATGCACTCTGTAGCCTATCTTTACATTTTCTTTTCTTCTATTTCTACACAATATCTTCCTGTCCCTGTGATTGGAAAGGCATTTAAGGAATTGCTGTCTTTCATTGTCTCTCTCTCTGTATGTGTGAGTGATTATTGCTATTCAGTACATATGTAAATATGTTGTACCTATGTATACCATATTTGACTTTATTTTGGATATGCTGTCTATAACATCGGTCGGTACAGATTTTCTAATTTAATTTTAGATACCTAACTCAATTCGTTTCGTAAATTAGATAGGATTAACTGGTAGTGAGTCGTTTTAGTAGTTACATCAGCATCTACATACCTACAATAGAATTATAATTTCTCAGTTGAGGCATTTAAAAAACGATTGGACATAGACACGTATAAAACACCCAGTAGAAACCCACGAATATACCCTGATGAAAATTGGAAAGAAAAACAGTCAACTATACCTATTACCTATGAATTTTTTACACAACATATTTAATACGGGTAAGGGAGCTAGTGAACCAATAGATGGATATATCCACAGAACAAGTTCGCAAGGTATGCAACATCAATATCCTTATAAAATAAATAAAACTCAAACTAAATTTCTTATCGGAATTGGTGTTTCATATTCACATATAAATTCCTCAACTGTAAATAAATGTTAGCATTAGAGTAATTTATGCGAATATTCGTCCAGATCAGCTCATCGATCGATCGAACCCGTTAAGTAGTACCTACTCGAATAAATACCAGATGAATTTCTTCAATATAAGTAATCAAAATTATGTCTTAAATATGTTAACAATGTCTTTGCACTTAAAATTCTCATCCTTCTTAAGACTTTTTGAATTATTTATTAGTATCTTTTTGGAATACCAACTACCTATTTGTTTATGTGACAACTTCATTAGACTCCTGTGTATAGGATAGGTATATACAATACACACCGCTCTGACGAAGTTATAAGATCAAGAAATAGGCAGGTACCGTAATGCTTGGAAAAAATAATGCATTGGTCCTGTTTTATTTAATAGTCGGTACCTATATCAGTACAATATCTCGTACTCACTACCGTGGTCACGACCAATAGCTAAGAGGAAAGTTTAAACTGCGATTGGTGTAACAGGAAATCATTCAAATTCAAATTCTTTGCATATGAGAGGACGTCACTGAATTATGTATCTATTATTATGTATGAATCTGCTCTTATCAGTTACCAATAACATCTTATCCGATTGTTTGAAGTAGGCACCTAATAGATTGAGTGTAAACAATTTATTCGGTATGAACATGATGAATAAAATATATTTTTGTTTACACATAGCAATCCTACATAAAGATAAGCGAACCACATGCCATTCTTTACTTAAGATCTACAGAAATTACGTGTACATTAAGGAGATTGAAGACTTTAAAATGTGTTTTTTGTTTTCTTCTTTGGTTGCAAGTATAAAGGATATTAAAAAAAATACAAAATTACTTACTCCTATTCTTTTATTTGTAACCGTTTCCTCCCTCAATTAGCATAAAAAAATATGAAATTTTACTAGTAACTGCAGTAAGCATATTGGGACGTGATTTTATTAGACTTTAAAAATATTTTTGTTTTATTTATATAAATAACGCAACTGAATACGTCTTTTCTGGTTATGCCTCCACAAGGCAATCGTTGGCATGTCCTGAAGCCATAAAGCAGCCAACCGTCACAAATTCTGAGGGACAGTCTAGCTAAGTACCTAAGTAGATAAATAAACAAGCGTTTACTTACAATTTGGTCTGCGTGGATTTCTTCTTACCCAATTTCAATGATATCGCTCTAGTTCATCCCTGCAAAGGTTAAAAAAATAGGGCAGCTGTTGTTTTCCGATGTATTTATAATTAACAATATTTTATTTAGGTATATTAGTAAGCATCTAATACTCTGCATATTGTTTTGATGTGTCATAATAACAATGAATGAATAACGGCGGAAATCCACCGATCAATTAAAAGAAGTAGGTAGGTAATTTGTAGTCATAATGAACCTAGGTATAAGCTATTATTTTGTCTTATTGCGGTATTCTCATCATTCTGAGAACGTGAACACTAATATTATGCGTGTTTAATTTCATTGATACATATCTTTAGTCTGCAGTCCTTCCCAACTTGTTTCTACGTTAGACATAATTAAGGGACAAGTCCCCGTAAGGGACCTGGCGTGAAGATACATACATACATAATTGGACCTTCATCGGCGGTGGTGATGGTTGCAGGGGGACGTGTTTAGGGCGGTGACAGCCTTCTAGAGTTGTCTGCTATTTTTAGTCCTGCCTCCACCATCGCATTCATTGCTCGATCAATACCTGTAGTTATAACGACATCCATAGTCTATGGAACAAATTGCATGCATTGAAACACAGTGTCGGAAAGTCGTCTAGTCGTTTTCTTGAATTCGAACGGGATAATGTTTTAAATATTTAATTTTATGCTGCCAAGTTTTTGAATTAATTTCGTCTTATTAAATTCTTTCATCCCTTCTATATACACTCTGAATATATCTAACTATATAATATACTTAAGAACTCTAATATTTCAAATAATATATGAAAAGAAAGAAAGAAAGAAAAAACATTATTCTTTTGGTACACACACACACTTACTCGTAAAAATGTACCTAGTTTAGAAGAGAAAAAAAATATAAGGAAAATAAAACAACATGGGCAAAGTATGACTGTGTGAAGACCAAAAGAAAAAGTACCTACCTACTCATCTCAGCTTTTTGTTACAGCAGGCGCTGCAACACTGATATCAAGTATTTTAATTTTTAATAATATCTAATAATTCCAAATTAAATCACGATGGAACGAGTTGTAATCTTATCTTCCTCCTAATGAGAAAGTTATTCCTCCTAGTCCCTGTTTGATTATGGTCCAACGGTAACAGGTAGACGCCTGAAATATTATCAGAATATTTAGATACATTTATCTTTAAAGTTACATAATATCGCTCTAAAAATAAATAATTACTTAAATTAAAATGTATGCTGCTGGTTTTTTTATTACTTTACTATGTACTATGTTTTTACTATTTTTAAACCTATTTACTATCCGATTTGAATAATATTCAGCAAGTAATTGTTTTAATTTCAAATTCTATGTCTCTTGTATAACGCGTATACATATATGCGCATATCATTTCCTACATCTATTACGTGGTTTAGCGTTTACGTACACATATACATGGGTGCCTAACAGAGCAGTAAATAATATTAAATTTTTGAATATTTTATCATGTGTCATGCCGTGGTGTTTGACTAGTTGTTATTCATAGACGCCTTAAGGATATAATAGGTTGGGGAAAAAGTCTTTTCGCATTATAGTATGTATGAACTTGTAATAAAATCTCTTTGGCTGTAGTATTTGTATCTAGCTGGTTTTGGTATCATTGAAAGTTAAAATTTTAAAGAACATAATTCCAAATTCAAATTATGCAAATGTGTGATTTTCATTTGTTTTTCGTACTGTCAAGATGAGTGAATCTAATGAAGAAATTCGATACATTTTAAAATTTTACTACAAAAAAGGTAAAAATGCAACGCAAGCCGCGAAAACAATTTGCGATGTTTATGGACCTAGTGCAGTGTCTGTGAGAGTAGCACAAATTTGGTTTAAGCGTTTTCAATCCGGAAATTTTGATGTCAAAGATGCACCTCGCTCTGGTCGCCCTATTACGGATAAAATGGATGCCATTTTTGAAAAAGTGGAGCAAGATCGACATATCAGTAGTTACGACGTAGCTGAAGAACTGAGAATTGATCACAAAACAGTTTTGGCGCATTTGAAAAAAACTGGGTACAAAAAAAAGCTCGATATTTGGGTACCTCACGAGCTCACTGAAAGAAACCTAATGAACCGTGTACTCATTTGTGATTCTTTATTACGACGTAATGAAACCGAATCATTTTTGAAGAAGCTGATAACTGGTGATTAAAAGTGGATCACGTACGACAAGAACGTGCGAAAAAGGTCGTGGTCAAAGGCCGGTCAGGCTTCACAGACTGTGGCGAAACCCGGGTTAACTCGCAATAAGGTGATGTTGTGTGTGTGGTGGGATTGGAAGGGCATTATTCATTATGAGATATTACCACCAGGCAGGACTATCGATAGTGAACTCTACTGCGAACAACTGATGAGATTAAAGCAAGAAGTTGAGAGAAAGCGGCCGGAATTGATCAACAGAAGGGGTATGGTGTTTCATAATGATAACGCTAGACCTCACACATCTATAGCCACTCAGCAAAAATAAAGAGAGTTTGGCTGGGAGGTGTTAATGCATCCGCCGTATAGTCCTGACCTTGCACCTTCAGATTTCTTTATGCAATGTTAGGTTAACATCACGAGAGGACTGCCAAATCCACTTGTCGCGGTATTTTGATGAGAAGTCCCAAAATTTTTATAGCAATGGGATCATGTCCCTACCTACAAGATGGCAAAAGGTTATCGAACAAAATGGTACATACATACTTTAGTTAAATTTAAATAAAATATTTTAAAAAATGTTTTGAATTATCTTAAAAAATGCGAAGAAACCTTTTCCCCAACCAATATAAGGCGTCTATGAGTAACAACTAGTTATAGTAAAGGTTATATGTAAAAAAAACGTAACTTCACGCCTGTAATCCCCGAAGGGGTAGGCAGAGGTAAATGCATGCATTCAAGCATACATGCCCCACGAATCGCCGGTTACGTTTTGGCCCATGTTGACATCTCTAGGCACATTACCAAACTTCGAGGTACCTACTGGGAAACTTCTAAAAAATGGAAAAATCCTAATAGAACCAGAGATAAAGGACTTAAGACCATTATCTCTGATAACTCCCTACCCGGGAATCGAACCCAGGACCTCAGCGTAGTAGTAGTGGCCTGCTACCGAGGCAGTTAAAGTTATATGTAGGTATAGATATATATAAGTTTTAGGGCCCTAAATGTGAAACATTTTAACTTTACTTTTGTTTTTTTGGCATCATTTATAATTCTAAGCTGTTTATTTGATTGATGTAGGTATCTCATAGGCCTCTAAATTGTGATGATCATGAGTATAGATTGCCGTAGTGTCCTTGTGCAGTATCGTGCGTTGTGTAGGCGATCCTGTAATTATCCATTGTTGCTGTTCGTCAATTAGTGAGGCAGAACGTTACCAACGTTAGGTTATCTAGCGATCACTCTGACCCTTTATTTATCAAATTTCCTTTGTTTGTTATAGGTATCTATTATGTCTTTTGCACTAAGATGTAAGAATATTTTTATTAATAGGTAGGTATTAATAAACGTTTGTGACGATGGATAATGACAGTTAATTACACCAAGAGATTTGTAAAAGTTAAAGTTATTGTAACATTTCACATCCCTCTCTAACATTAACAGATTTTTTAAGCTAAAGAAGGATGGGAAATGTTACAATAACTTTAACTTTAACAAATACCTTGGTGCAACCCATTCTAAGTATAAAAATGTAGGTACGATGTCTAGGAAGGCTTAGGTAGGTAACTAAGACAATAGATAAATGCGGCAACTATTCGACTGCATTCAAAAACCAATGTGCACTCTTCAAATTGGCCGAGACAAAGCAAAAGTTACCAAACACATCACTGGATATACCTACCAATGTTTTTTCTTGTCTTGTAGTTGTTTCGGTGCGCTTCATTTTCATAGTCGGCATTCGACTGAGACATTCTGTGATTGTGAATACCGTACCATTTTCACTCCAGGTGCTTACCAAATTACTTTGAGTGGCATCAGCTTAGGTATATGGTTTGTTATAAATAGGTAAGTACGTAGTTATTTCATTCATCTTACTTTTAAATAATATAATCTACGGGTGCAACATCTAAAATTTTATTTTTAAGTCATCCATTGGTACTTATGAGTATATCTATTACCTTACTATTACATATTCTCTGCTAACACGTAAAAAACTCGAGTTTATCTTGACAGAGTAATTTAATCTACAACACACCTGTGGCCCGCATATTATGTTACTTTGACCTCGTTTGAAAAATAATCAAAAAACTAGACCAGATTCATGGCTGTGTTTATAATTTTGAGCTTCAAACACCATAAAATAGTTAATTAGCTAAATTTGATGAAAACCAGTTTCATTAAAAAACCGAGTCCAAAAGTGTGAGTCGGACTCGTGCAAGAATGATTCCGTACCATTATCTATAAAAAATGGCAAAAAATCGCGTTTGTTGTACGGGAGTTAAGTTTTTTAATTAAAAACCTACCTTATTTTTAAACTGAATTTATAACTAAACATACTGTGAATATTTTATTTAAAGAAAAATGGAAAGAAAAATTTGACTTCAGGCGAGACTCGAACTCGCGGCCTACTGGGAATCTAGTCCAGCCGCTCTTCCAATTGAGCTACTGAAGTCCTGCCCGATTTGTCAAATCTTTCCTTCACATTTATTGCATTGCTTTATGGTAGCAGCAGCGCCATCTATTGCCAACTATGCTAGTTAGGGAACCGATATAATAGACTTTGCAGTTTATTGAATATCGTAAAGAAGTCGCTTTTACCCTTAATAATTGATTTTTATATTATTTCGCATTAACACATGCTTGTGAAATATATTTTATTTAAAGAAAGATGGAAAGAAAAATTTTGTGTTAATGCGAAATAATATAAAAAACAAATACTGTGAAATTTTCAAGCTTCTGTTACCCCTATTGAAATCGACCAAAAAAAATAATAATATGTTTCTTGTACGTATAGCAGCCCTTCTTAAATATTGATTTTATTGTGCTTTAAGGATTTCTGGCTATAGCGGCAATAGAAGTATAGGTATGATCTGTGAAAATTTCAGCTGATTATAGCTTGGTGACAGAGTTGGGTATGAAATCCTAAAAAACTGTCTTTATATGTGACTATATTTATTATTGTCTTATAAAGTGAAGCAATAATGTAAATAAACGCTATTAGGTAGGTAGGTATTTACAATTGGTCTCGTTTGTTTTATTGTTAGATTATAATAAAAGACACAGTACAGTAAAATATTGCTTATTCATAAATTAATTTCACAGAATTTCGTAGACTAAAGTTCAACAGAGGTCATCTGGCGCCATTGTGTCTCTTGGCGTCTTGTCAACTTGCTTATCTTCGTCGAGTACGTTTATGTCCCGGATTTAGTCTATTACAATGGTACCCGTCTACTTACATATTGTAAATTCTAATCTTTTAGACAAGATGGCATCCAAAAGTTAATTTAATTCTGTAAATGTAAATTTATTTAATTCAAAATCGCGGCGTCGCGACTTTGCTGTCCCACCGCCCGTAAGTGAAGGAAAGTTCTTCTGCTAGTAGGTAGAGCCAGTTAACCGAACTATGGCGGTCAAACCATTCCAATAGTAGCAAAAGTACCTACTAATTGGAACGCAGCATGGGCCGCAGCGTCTTGTGTGCGATAAAGCTATCGTCACTGCGATCGCAAATTCGCATGCCAAGCGTCACAAGCGTGGCTACCCCTTTACCCACAATTACAGGTTGTCGACGTCTTTCGGCTGAAGTGATGAAATAAAAATCAATGAGTATACATAACATAACATTGTTACCACCACTTCGCACAAAACTTAAATGCGCCGGTGCAGTTAGTTACAAGTTGCAGTGAAGGAGGCGATTTTATGATATAGAAGGGAAAATATGCGAGGAGGAAAATGTGGCAGTAGTTTACTTTCATCAGGTCAACATACAAACTCTCTTTCTCTCTCATTTGTGGGGTCATCGCGAGCTAAGAGACTGGCGCAAAGTTTACGGCTAAAGGCAACTTCACTTAGAGGCGTAAACGGAAGAGGAGGAAGTTACGTAAGATTTGCGGATATTGTACTGTTAAAAAAATATCACATTATTTACCAAGATTAAGACGAAGGCGTGTTCCTGTATTTTTTATATCAGCATCAGGTGGTACACCAAAGTGGGGCGCATGAAGTTGCATGAGACGGATCATGATGTAGAGCTGTACTAACCTCTGTCTCTATTTTGTCCACACCATTGAAATTTGTTTTAGATTTAGATTCAAATAACTGAATAAGGCTGCTTAGGCATAGGCATTATATTATCACCTATTATTATATTTTTAATCCTTTAATCGTTCTTTGTTTTCACTGCGTTGTTTATTTCAGTGCGGATGCTATGGAAAGCATATTTATTGTTTCACTAGTATAAATATTTAAACTAGTAATCAACATTCACCTGTTATTCAACGTCCACAGTGTAGAATTGTGTGTACGTGTATGTATAAATGTATGTGCTTACAAGCCTGTGTTAGTCGGAAATGGAGACGTCACTCGCTCACAGAAACATTAATTACGGCCGGTCCGTACTCGACCTTCTTCGCATTCAAAGCCACTGAAACTCTACCTCGTGCGATGTGCAAGTAGAGTCTGTTTTCACAATATTTACTGAAACATGATGCCGCGACAGTCTTGATAATCTAATTGCTACGGTTACTACATAGCAAAAGTTCTAATTCTAGGATCATGTTGCAATATTTTTGTGTCTGAATTAGGTAAGACGTGCACATATTATTACAAAATTTGTTTAAAACATTAGTTACGTGAATGTGAGAATCTGTATGTATGGACAAATGTGTGCTGCTTATTCATACTTTAAAAGGAGAGGAAAGTTATATTTATTTTTTTAATGTTCTTTATTAATTATCTTTATAATCCTTAGGTTATCGGAAATGGAAAGCAATAACAAAGAATGTGAAACTGTCCGTTGTCGAATCGGAAACTCTTAATTTTTTATGGTTTTAACGGCTTAGAGGTATATTCCAAAAGGTACTTACGTCTGTGAGTAATTGTGATTTCTTGAAAAAAACTCTGTGTGTTGTGTGGTTGTTTGAATGTTTAATTATTCCGTTTTTTCTTTTTTAGTATTCCTAATTTACTTATATTTTATATACATATTATTATATGTATACCTTATTATTTACTGTATGTTTTCTTTGTTGTTCTATGTAAGTATTTAAGGTGTCTCAAGTATATTGATATGCGGGATTGATCAATCCCGCGCGGATTTCGCGGGATCCCGCATATTACAAATTTTGTTATAAAATCAATTGAAACTGCAGGTTTTTCAGGGTTCCGTAGTAAACAAGGAACCCTTATAGTTTCGCCATGTCCGTCCGCAGTTTAGCGCATAAACTATTGGTAACAGAGACTTGAAATTTGGCACAAGTACACCTTGATCACGCCGACAAAAAGGTAGAATAAAAACATGAAAAAAAAAAAAGAAATATTTAAGGTACCTGTCCTACATGTAAGGCGCGGATAATTGTTTTATTTTTCGTTTTCTATATAGTGTGGTTTCAAAAATGTTAGGGATGTGGTAATATCATTTTTCGATTTTGTTAACAGTTCGTGACTTAATAAGCTTTAAAGTGTCAATTTTCGTTAGAGTCAAGTGTATCCCACTCTACCAACTAAACGGTTGTTGTTAGAAAATTCAAACGTTACGGCAATAGTTGCTACAATAATGAAATGAAAAGGAAAACTTTCACACTTAAGTTGGCTAATGTATTTTACTCGAAAATTTTTAAGAACTCCATAGTAAATATATATTTTTTTTCATTACATTATTCAAACCTGAAAACTATGGAACCCTACACTGCGCGTGGCCAGACACGCACTTGACAGGTTTTACAAAAATAAAATGTTAATTTAGTACATTTTTAGACGGAAGGAATTACAGTGTTTTTTTAGGTGAGTTTTAAGTTAAAAGTTCGAAAATATCGATCTTTATTCCGAAAACTAATGATTCCAATACAATACTGTATTGTTTTCAAATATAAGGTCTTAAAAAAATACTTTTTTTGAATTACATTACAGTAATTGGCAACATATTTATTTTATAAATAATTAAACTTATGCGTTTTCTAAAACGTCTCCTATATAAGACCTAAAGATGTAGTGGTAAAGAACACAAAACGAATGGAATACGATATTATAATGACAACAAATTAAAAAGAATACTTTTATCACGCACGCACGACGCCTATTATGATATTTTAATTAAGTCGGATTATACAAAATGACAATTTTGCTGTCATAAATATCATATACAAAAGGTTTTGTGATACCTGCTTCTGGGTTTTCCTTCTACTAATTAAAAAAAAATTAACTATAAAAAATGTCTCACATATGATTGCACCAAAAGTACCTATAGTATATATAAAGTAGTATATAAAACGCATTTTTATGGGATTGCTTGATTTGCCTCTATACAACTGGTGTATTGATTAGATGCTAGAAATTCAAATATAGGTATATGAGAGAAAAAGATATAAGTCGCTGGTTGCCAAGTAGATACTCTCTTAAGGTTAATAGCTTTGGCTAGTTTTAGGGATGACTGCACTTCGAAAATTTGTTTGCGTCTTATTATATGGTAACACGCCAGTCGTAAAAGCAATTCAAAATTTAATTATAAAATTATCTGGTTTGTCAAAGATTTATGGAAACCTGATTTCGGTAAATCTCTTATTACATCTTGTCTTCTTAACAAATATTTCCTATAAGTAGGTAATCCTCCATTCGTACTATCTCGACTTTTTTTTTTTTAACCCTTGTGGGCACCCGCCGTCTAGGAGAAAAGACGGCGGGTAGTGTGAGACTCGTACTCACTAAAACCCCGCGGTGTTCCGACTCTTCCGCCATCAGTGGCGGGGTCACGGGAACGCTTACGCACACATCCGCGTCCCCGCCGGCGGCTGCTCGTCTCCGAGCCCTCCGCAGGTTGAGCTCTTTGGCTCCAACCAACACTAGTGGCGTGCGGAACACGTGCACGCCACCCAGCTTGGGACCTATCTCCATTTGGGCGACGGACACGGACGGACATCCCCTAGTCCGACACCCAAAGGTCCCCGCCCCGACCACTCACAACGCCAGGCGTCCCAAGACGCCCGGATGGAGGAGTCCAGGGGCACACAGTCCGGCCCCGGGGGAGCGGGAGTGACAGGGATGAACTAACCTTCAGCCGCCCCCCCGCGACCCCACCACGTCCCTATCGAGCGGCGGGACCACCGCTAGGCGGCTGGGGATAGGGTGCAGGGCCAACAACATACCCATACACCTCTTCCCCAGCCGCCTTCCCACCACGTCCCCATCTGACGGCGGGACCACCGTTAGGCGGCTGTGGATAGGGTGCAGGGCCAACGAAATACCCGCACACCTCCTCCCCAGCCGTCTCCTCTCCACAGCAGCGAGTGGCGGGCAAAGCCACGCCAAACGCCGCCCCCTCTCTAGGTTCCTCTTGGCTTCACCGGTGTGGGGACAACCACCGGGTACTGAGCCCCCCCGCCACGACAAGGCGGAAAAACTCGGGGGGGGGGGGGGTACTATCTCGACTAACTTAACCTCGCTTAACTTAAGAAATCGCTTGATGCTTTGACGGTACCTATGTTTAACTTACGACTACGAATGAGTGTTGATAAGACATCTCCAACGATAGCATCAACAGATTCAAAGGGGGTTATTCGTCCACTCGACACGGACGACTGGACACACGTATGTCCAGTTGGTTAAACTTGAAATTGTAATGACTTGTTATTTCGTCGTCTGGACACGACAATATTTTTGCGTGTGTCCACATGGTGAAACTTAAATAAAACCACTTTTATGTTTTCACCAACTGGACACTATCACTTTATTTTGCAAAAAAAGTACAGTCATGTGCATAATCTTCGGGTTTATTACATCCTACTTAATATTTTAAATGCTAAAGTTTGTGAGTATGGGTGTTTGTACTCTTTAAAAAAAAACTACTGGATGGATTTGGATGAAACTTTACAGTAAAGTCAAGTAGACGAAGTCACGAGCAAAATCTAGTACTACACTATGAAAATAAACTGACTCATATTTTTGTTGATAAAACCTAATGGTTTAAATTTTAAAATTAAACAAATATGTTTCAAACACTCAAATTAAAGTACGATTTATTAAAAAAAGACACGGTTTGACTACCTATAGGAAAAGAGTGAAAATAGCCAATATTCTCTAAATATACATAATAATTTAAAATCATTACTTCAAATATCACAAAAAATTAAGTAGGTAAGTACTTACACATAATTTAAAGTAGCAATTAAATTTTTGTATTTATTATCAAAGCCAAAGAAGTTTTGCCCTCGAAAGATATACTCCTTTTCTATACAAACTTGCAAAGCTTGTTTTTCTTGTTTACTAAATGTAGTTGCAATTAAGTTTGAACGAGAATTGTACTCGGAGAAATGATGAAATAAAATATCACAAAAATTATCAATAGAGTATAATTATGGCATCACAATTCTAAAATGTATAATTTTACAAATAATAATCATTCTACTTAACTCTGTAACAACAATACTTGTCACTTTTACATAGTATTTCGGTAATAATTGAGCTAGGCACTTGTAGGTATAACAATCATTTTACCAAGACTAAATTCATGTTGTAAGGCTATTTGAGGTGCTTTTTAAAATCACAACCATGTATTAGCTTCTGGGTGCCACTGCGGTATTTGGCTTTTAATTAAACAAAATAACGTTTTATAAGTTTCCACTATTTTTTATTGGGAAGCAGAGCATAAATAGTAGGAATAATGTTTGTATGATATTTTGTACGCCCAGTATCGACATGAGTCGTGAATAGTTGATGGAATTTTCTAACGCATATTTTAAATCATCACAGAAGAATCTCTTTGAATGGGCAACAATTTCTCACATGTATGTGCAAAAACGAGAATACCGATGCGATCTACATGCTGAAACTGTTCAAGTTAAACTGTATTAGCCATATTATTACATACCCTCATTATATACATACCTTCATATATATATAGGGATACATACCCTCCCCCCTGCCACAATCGCTACGCTTGGTATGTAAATTGGCGATCGCGGTGGCGGTAGTTTCATCGCAGGACGCTGCTGCCCATCTTGCATTATTGCACTTACTTACTACCACCCCATTGGAATGGTTTGACCGCCATTGTTCGGTTGACGGATAGTTGGGATATTGGCAACTAAATGAAGTCCTTTGTCTTGAAAAATAATCTGCGGGACTGTACTTTGACATGAATTCGGTTAAAATGTGAACGTGTGTCCAGTTGGCGAAAACAAAATAATATTTTTTTTAAGTTTCACTATGTGGACACACGCAAAAATATTGTCGTGTCCAGACGACGAAATAACAAGTCATTACAATTTCAAGTTTAACCAACTGGACATACGTGTGTCCGGTCGTCCGTGTTGAGTTGACGAATAACCCTTCAAAGGTCAGCCAATTCATGATTCACTTTTCGTAAACATATGACGGCACAGAATTTGACTGCCTGGAAATGAAAAATTAATCAGCGCCTCGATGCACTTATCTGACAACGAACTGGACGTTGTTGCTGCGGTAATAAATAACTAGTGGTCATGTTAGTTCATGGCAATATTGAATTAGGAAATGTTATAATTGTTCTGCCGGACGTTGCGATATAGGTAGGTCATAGGTACATTAATGAATTTATATGAACCAACCACACAATGAACAAATGAGGCTATTTGAACGTAAAAACAATGTATATACATATAGAGCTTATGTTTCTGTTTAAAAATGTTAATGGTTGAATGTTGCAAACCAGATTGATGATAACTGTGTTTAAACATGTAAATTCCCTATGTACTATGTAAATTTACTATAGCTATACATAGTATACTTATAAGTCTCGTATTCACGATTAACACTCTCACGCACCTGCGGCCGTGTGTTCTCGTGTTGATTCCGAAGTTAGCACATTACTATCGAGGCGTCATTGACGTGCTCTATCGGAGTTTTTCAAGCGATCTCTCTCTCGAGGCTAGAGAGCAGTCGATCTGCGCCCGCGCTGCCGCACACCCACCACATCTCGTACATTTTTTTTTTTAATTCAATATAAGTGATCTTAAGTACTTCATAATCGTGGTTATCAAATAAGACCGGCCTCGGCACCGTAAACTGTGGTCGCTGGCTACGACAACGCGTGAAAGTTTTTGTGTGTCGTGAATAATGTAATGTTTGGCATTTGGTGTGATATAATAAAACATGCGAATTCATCATTTCATAATGCAGTGAATAAAGTGAAATTATAATCATCGTTACAAGGTCCACAGTGTGCTATTTTTTAAACACCGTGTCCCACATTGTGATAGAAACCGTGTCGGTTGCAGTGAGAGTTGTTTCTGATCCTTTTCATTCGTAAACAAGAGGTGGTGATTAGAGGTGATAGTTCTGTTGGTCTGTGTCTATCATTGAATCGATTAAACGGTAGGAAACTAGTCGTACCGGATGCTTCGGGCAAGTGTGCCGCTGTGAGACTGCGATTTCACCTGCGTCACGCACGTCCGCGCCGCTCGCATGCTCGCTTCCCTCGCGAGTGATTGATCCATTTGTAGAATAATTGGATTTGCATGTATCGGTGCGGTTGCGGTGTGATAGTGAAAGTAACGAGATGCGCCCGCTCAGCTGACGGGTGACGTGCGACTCGACCGTGACGTCACGGACATGGGCCATGTGGAGGATATGCGGCGTCAGTAAGGCCGAGCCCGTGCTGTTCGCTGATAACAATGATGACGATTATGTAAGATTTATATAATATGCTCGAGTAACTGTTGTACCATCTGCTGCTATCTCCTTTGTGTACGTGCAAGAATGTATTGCCGGTAGTTGCCACACTACTATCAACTTTGGTACCTATCGTGTTACTTAAGTAATAACGATTTACACATACTTATGCAAATTATTATATCAATAACGATTGTATCTATTGCGGTTTATTAGGTATTTTCGAAATCAATTAACACGACGTGTTACACGTTGTATAGGCATCTACCTATATTATTTTATTATTGTCTAATGTTGTCTACGTAAGTTTGTTCTGATCAAACTGTGGGGGTAGGGGACCCAAGGCAGGTCGCTGCAATTTAAATAAGACATATATGTATTTCGACTATTATTATTTGAATAGTTTGCTTAGGTACTTAATTACATGTACAATATAGTTACATGGGCCAAAACGTAACCGGCGAATCGTGGGTAATCACCCTTTCGGGGATTACAGATATGAAGTTAGGCTAATTATGTATTATAAAAAAATCTTGATCAACGGTATGGTATGTTCCAGCAGCCGACATGGCGGCTGTGGGGCGAGGAGCGAGTGGAGGGCGCCATCTACACCGTGTACCTGAAGAAGGTGCGCTACCACCGACCGACGCGCAGCGCATCCAGTGTAAGACTCTTTTATTTTATGCAATGTTTTAAGCTATTGCATAGCTTCTATCGCGGGCCTTGAGCGCGGGGACCGAATTCAGAAATTCCGTAACGAAAAAACCAGACGCTCCGGATTACAAATTTTAAACTCATTTAAAGAAAGTCATGTATAATTTCGCCGTCCGACCTCGTGGGTAGCGTGGCCGAGCGGTCTAAGCCCTGGTTTAAGGCACCAGTCCCTTCGGAGGCGTGGGTTCAAATCCCACCGCTGCCAAGATTGTTTTTGTTCATTTTTTTATTGTTTGTTTTTCCATTCTATATTTGTATAAAGTGTATATATGTATATATGTATAAAAAGTGGTAAATATTAATAGAAAATTATTGTTCCATTTTTCTATTTTTTTTATTTTATTTGCATTTTATTTTGTTTTGCATAATTTTAGATAATTATGTAAATGCAATAGTTTTACCGCGGCAGTCCCCGAGTGCCACACGTCTTTTTATTTTTTTCTTGGTCGGACTTTGTGTATGCGGCATGTCTCGAGACGGCACTTTGAACCAGCGCACACATTAGACAATTAACGCTTCACAATAGAGATGGGTATGTGAAAATATTGTGAGTTTGAGAAAACACTTTCTCGATCAAGAGAACCGTTTGTGAAATATTAAGCTTTATAGAGTGCGTTTTTTTTACATTCTCGTAACAGTAGATACAGCTTTGAAGCGCGCATGGCCCCGCGGCTGGTGTAGATCGCAAGCAATCTATCTTTTCGGTTGAGCGATACGGGTGTGTGATGGGAAACCGCTCTAGTGGCAAATTAATAATGCACTAATGGTTTCTATCGAAAGATAGCAGTCGTTAAACCTTGTCGGAGACCTTATGGGCGGTTTGAAAACATCCGACAGCGGGTTGGCATTAATCTATCTATCGTATCTCCACCAACCCGCATTGGAGCAGCGTGGCATCGGGCAATGGGAGCGATCATAAGTACTAGGCCATTTCCGTCAGCCATCGAGAAGCTTCGCCTGACGCGCACAAGTCGATAATGCCATTCGTTTAGTCACGGGAAAGAGATGTGTGTTTTTTGTTCCGCGCTTATAAAAAATTGCCGATTACGTCTACCAAGGTAAGCATGAACCTATATTCTTATTTAATTATGTTTATGCATATGACAACCCTAGATGCATTAACTAATAGGTCCAATTGGTGAAATTGTGATAGAAAGTAGAAAAACATATTTATATTATTACTATTCAAAATGGTGGTCAGCGGGCAATGGTAGCCTAAGCGGGGCTCTCAATACCCAATAGCTTTCATCAGATGCCACGTAAAAAGACTCGAACCACGACAAAAGCTTCGTGGACGGTTGACGCATCAGAAAATGCAGTCGCTGTTCTCAGAAGAGGAGGAATTTTGAATTTTAGATAAATGGTTGAAAAAGAGAATGAAATAAAGACAGTTTAGAAAATTAAAGGCAACTGTAATAAAGAAAATAGTGCCAAAGGAAAATTTAACATAGAAATTAGCCGAAGATAAAGGGGCTAAAAGAAAGAAAACTACAGCTGGAAACAAAAAGGCTAAAAGGATAAAAAAATATTTAAAAGTGATGATGAAGATGCCTTTACTGATCAAGTGGACGAAATTGTTTAAAAAGTATTTTTGTTTTATTTATAACTAAGATCTCATTTAAAGTATTTATAAATAAAATTTGGAAAAGAAAAATAAATGTCATGGCTCCCATTTCCCATATGAGCGTTAATTGGCTCTCATTACCCCACACATGCGGGCAATGGGAGCGACTGACTTTTTTTGAAAAAAACCGGTATTACCCCTAATCACTTTTACTTTATTTGATTATAGCTATGTTTAAAATATTATTAATTAATCAAGGTAAGAGGCAAAATAAAAAAATACAAGAAGGTTAACAAATGTGGTTTTTACGATGATTTTCCCTTAGTATGCTCCCATTACCCTGGTCTCCCCTAAGCTCCAGGCCATTTTTATTATTATTATAACAGTACAGCTTCATTCATGCCTAATAAATTTTACTGGTAGACCAGATGGTGGTAGAGTTCTAGTTTTGGAGCCATAGAAATATGAATAATTACATTTCGGTGGTTGGATTGGATGCTAATTTATTCGGCCGCCAAATAGTAGTGTACTGCTTTACATATGGCAATATGGAATAATGTACCTGTGATCCTGCATGTTTTTTAAGATGTTTATGAAACCGATAGTGAACCGGTAACACAATTAAAAACGATTAATGAATAGCACCGATCTAATTGAATCCATGGTGAACTTTTGGAACTAGTTTGGTGGCTTCAAACTTGTCTGTCACCTTTGATTAGTGACGTGTATATAATCAAAGCTTGTCACCCTGATATTAACATCTAATTCTAGTCGCATTGCTTGCGTCTCGATTCTCCTAGGTATATCTCCGAAATAACTGGGTCTTAAATAAAAAAAAAATAATAAAGAAAATAGTTTTTTTGCCATTAATTACGGGATAACCTATTAGAACGGCCAAATACTTAAACGTCACTAAAAATCTAAGCGGAACTAAAAAGTCTTTTGTCTCTATCAAACATGTGCACATGACAGAGATAGCTTAAGCCGGCTCTACACTCGCGCGCGACTTCGCGCCGTGATTTCACGGGTATATCTTCGTAATAATCTTCGCGCAGTTGCGTTCCCCGAAAGTGTCGGGGCACGGCCGAAGCGTGAACGAGAAGGCATGAACAACATCAACACTCGTGTCGCGGACTTTCGCGGCTATTCGCACCGCGAGTGTAGACTTTATAGTCTATTAGTATTTGAGCGTTACTTAAAATTAAGTGACGTTTGTGGTATTCGGCCATATTATGCTATTTACATAGGAATTGTACGTAACAAGTTCATTTTGAACTTGCTTCACAGTAGTGTTGTAAAAAAAAAGTAACATCAAAATTTTAAGCTCCTATTTTAACAATATAATTAAAATAAATACAAGTGCTACCTTATTGAAATTACTGCATTTTCCACATATGTGAAGAGCTTTGCACACTTGCTCTCTTTCTCCTTTGATTAAATCACAAGACAACACTCACAACACAACATGGACACCATCAAGGACTCTCTCAATGCTATGGCGGATCTTTTTCACACCAGAATGGAGGCATTTCAGAAGGATCTCCAGAATACTTCACCATCTTCAGCTTCATCTTCAATAGCCACGGATTTTACCACCTTCAGGGCATTTATTCTATCTGCAATGAACACACTTCAACGACAAGTTGAGTTCCTTGGCAGAGAGATTGACAGGATGGAAATGAAGCGTCGGCGCAAGATGATCCTTATGCACGGGATACCGGAGACCGGGAAAACTGAAGACACATTGGGCATTGTAGCTGACATTGTGACAGACAAATTGTTGATATCAGAGTTTTCTCCCCAATGTATTGTCCGCTGTCATCGGCTCGGGCGTATTTCCGACAAGAAACACAGACCGATAGTCGTTAAATTTAGCAATGCTCTTTCCCGGGATAAAGTCTGGTTTGCAAAAACCAAACTTAAAGGTACTGGAGTCACGCAGTCGGAATATCTGACAAAGCCCCGGCATGAAGCGTTCTTGGAGGCGCGAAAGCGTTATGGAGTAACCAGATGCTGGACTCGTGACGGTTGGATCCATATCATAGCACCGGATGGTTCTAGACACCGTGTCGAAAGTTTGGCGGAAATGGATTCGATCCCAACATCACCACTTGAGCCGAATGTTTCTACTGTTCCAGCAAGTAAGCGGGTCGAGAATAAAGCTGCTCTTTCGACGACTGCACTAGCACAAAGGTCTAAGCGTACCATCGTCGCCACTAAAAGGCAGTAACAAATCTCAATCTTTGTTCTTTCTTTACATCTCAGTTATTGTTTACACTCGACCGATAATTGTTTGTTACCCCCTATTATCTTGTTTTCCGCTCTGTATTACGTAAGTAGTTTAGTTTGCTAACTCTGATTTTATTTTTTTTTTCTCGGTAACCTCCGTTCTCTAAATAATTGTTGTTGTGACTTGTGTTGTGTTGTGACAGACCTTGACAGATGTTTGTTCGTGTTACTTGTCATATGTCAAATTTAACTAAGTTGTCCATAGACCTATTATCTAAGAGAGCTAGTGAGTTGAAGAGTGTATTTTTTTATTTTTTTATTTATTATTATTTTTTTTTTTTTTGTTTTGTTTAATTATTATTTTCTTTTTGTGTGTTTTTTTTTTGTTGTTTTAGTTAAGTATTAACATTGTTTTAGTTATTTCCTTTTTTGTTTGCATTTATATAATTTTGTATACTTATATCCATAGCATGTCTCATGTAAGTAGCGACAATGATGATTTTTTCTCTGTCTCATCTATAGGAGGGTTAGATGGTTTAAGCAGCACAGACAGTTTTGTAAGCATTCCTTCTCTGTCTGATACCCTTGATTCAACCTTCTCAGATGTGCTGAAGAACTTTAACGTCATTCACATTAATGCGCAAAGTATTCCGGCTCATTATGTAGATATGTTGGCAGCTTTCTCTTCCAATAGTGTTCACGCTATCCTTGTCTCCGAGTCTTGGCTAAAGCCATGTCTCCCGTCTACTTCGTATTCTATCCCGGGTTTTCAACTAATACGTCATGATCGCACTGATCGTGGTGGTGGTGGAGTAGCGATTTACCTAAGATCACATATTCCCTTTTCAATAATTACCTCTTCTGTTTCCCCTAATGGTGCTGAATATTTATTCTTATTAGAAATACTGTTTTCACATTCTAAACTCTTACTTGGTGTCTTTTATAGCCCTTCGCTTAATATTGATTATTTCTCGTCTTTCGAGAAACTGCTTGAAGATTACTCGCCACTTTATAGCCACACTATCATAATGGGAGATTTTAACACATGTTTATCTAAAAATGATTCAAGAGCTACTCGCCTGAATACTATTGTCGATTCCTCAAACTTGCATATTCTCCCCCTTGCTTCCACCCACCACTTTCCCAACTGCACTCCATCTCTTTTAGATTTAATTATTGTTTCTTCCCTTGACCATGTTGCTAAGCACGGTCAATGTCCTGCTGATGATGCAGTCTGGTTTCCGTCCAGGTCACAGTACGGCTACTGCTCTTGTCAAAATTACTGACGACATTCGTCACGGCATGGATAATCAACAGCTAACGGTATTAACGTTATTGGACTTTTCCAATGCCTTTAATGCTGTTGACTTTGATATTTTACTAGCTATGTTGCGTACTCTTAATATATCTCCGCCAGTTATTGGTTGGTTTCAAAGTTATTTGTTTGGTCGCCGGCACCGTGTCCAGATTGGGGATAATTTCTCTAACTGGTGCACTGTCTCTGCTGGTGTACCGCAAGGTGGCGTGCTATCTCCTCTCTTATTTGCTCTCTTCATTAATTCTGTTACATCCTATATTACTTCTCTCTACCACCTTTATGCAGACGATTTACAAATTTACTCGCAAGCTTGTCTAAAAGATCTTCCTAATGCCATTACGTGTATCAATAATGACCTTTCTCGCATTTCAAACTGGAGTAAAAGTTACGGATTACAAATTAATGTTGAGAAAACGCAATTAATTATCATCGGTAGTTCTAGACTGGTTCAGAGAATTGATTGGAATAACCTACCGCGAGTTAATTTTGAAGGTGTTCCTTTACCGTTTAGCGACCAAGTGAAAAATTTAGGCATAATAATGGATAAGCACCTCTCATGGAGGCCTCAACTTTCTGGCGTAAGCAGGAAAGTTTTTGCCGCGATTGGTTCTTTAAGAAGACTGCGTAACTTCTTACCCATACCAACTAAAATTGCTCTGTCGCAATCGTTGTTGCTCCCTAATTTAGACTACGCCGACATATGTTATCTCGATTTGACCCAGGAGCAATTCAACAAACTTGAGCGCCTTCAGAATTTATGTATACGATTCATATTTGGTCTGCGCAAGTATGATCATATCTCCGAATATAGAAAACGTCTCAAGTGGCTCCCAATTCAATTTCGCCGGAATACACACATTCTCTCTCTTTTATACTGCGTGCTGTTTAACCCGAATACACCGCAATACCTTAAAAATAATTTTAGTTATGCATGTGATGCGCACTGTCTAGCGTTACGTTCATCAAAAAATCTTCTTTTAAGCACCCCTATTCACACTTCTTCTTTCTTTTCACAATCTTTCTCAGTAGAAGCAGTTCGCTTGTGGAATTCTTTGCCTGTGTCAATTAGACAGGCTCAAACTCTCCTAAATTTTAAAAAACTGGTTAAAGAACACTATCTTTCTCTCTAAATATGTATTTTACCTCTTATATTCATTTTCTCCTTCCCTTCATAGATTTGTTAACTTCCTTATTCGTTTTTCCCTTCAACCCATCGCTGTCGCTGCACCGTGCTCTGGATAGTCTCTCAAATTAGTTATATGTAATGTTTTCTTTGTTCTTGTACACCCTACTATTTCTTTCTTTCTATTTGTTTTCCTTATTTATTTAGGTTGTCTGGAAGAAATTGCTCTTTTAGCAATAAGACCGCCATTTGTACTGTGCTTCTTTTGTCTTACTACAATGTATTTTACTTGGTGTACTATAAAGAGTAATGTTGTTGTTGTTGTTGTGTTTCTCAATAAAATATTCTACTTTACTTGTTGATGATGAATCATTGTTTGTTAAGCGAACTTGTTATTCACGGCATCACTCATGGTCATAGTTAATAGTAGTGTATCATTCGTAATGTTTAGAAATACCTCACTCACACCTTAATAAACAAGTCGTTTAATCTCGACGAATATTTGCATTAGAGGACGTTGCCCTCGGCAATGTTTATCGCTTGATTATCAGATTTTTTTTATTCACCTAAATCTTTGCTGCATTTATAATCTTTTTACTGCGTGCTTACTGTAGCATTAATTTAAAAGAATAATGAGTTTTATGTGAAACTTTTTTTATGTAACCAAATTGGTAAACAAGGGTGCAGTTGAAATGGATGTTCTCAGGGGTGGCAACGCATCTGCTTTTTATCCCTGGTTTTTCTGTAGATGTCTATAGGCCACAGTGTTCTCTTACCATATTAATGGTAATTAATGGTAGAACTGTATGCATGTTTGCCACTTCATGATATAAAAAAATATGACGGCAGCTAGTTAATGATTTGTGACATCTTTTATTACAGGAGTCAGACGACGAGATCTCCCACCTAGAATGGGAGACGGTGCGCGTGCGCTTTGTGAAGGCGGGCACCGTGGAGCGACTGGTGGAAGCGCTCGCCACCGACGACGGCGAGCTCGAATCCACATACGTCAATGTATTTCTTGCTACATACCGGTAGGTTTTATGTTTCTAGTTTCTTATATTATCATGAACTTCGGGGTGGTAGGGGAGAGCAGCTGCCATATCACAGCAAAAATAAAAGTATTGCGCACTTACAGCAATTTTGGGTGTATACACAAAACTGTTATTTTTGAAACCAAATTGCTCCCTTCTAGATGGATGGCTAGCCACACCTTCGTATAATCGACTTCCTTCTAAGCGTTATCGTCTTCATTTGTATCAGGCTGTAAAAGTTTGTCGGTTGCTGACGTGTTTATTTTTTGATAAAAGATTACCGTATTTCGGAGCCGACGTTTTCATTCGGTTACAATAATGAAGAGATTGGATAGATTGCTTGTATTGTACATAGTTTTGTTCCTAAATTGGACAATTCATAATCTTTACTCTTTCTCATGGCTTCGTTCGTTCTTATATTAGCGGCAAAAACGGCTAGGCTATGTTAACCCAGAGGTCGCAGGTTCGATCCCCGCCCGAAGTCAAATTTTTCTTTCCATTTTTCTGAAAAATAAAATTTGACATATTCTGTTACTTTGTTAAGTTGGTATAAATTGTTCAGAAGTATATTGCTGCTCATCTTTCCGGTTTATTCACATTGGTCACCTTGTACCTACATCATCTACAGGAAGAGATAAAGTGTAGTTGGCAGCGACGTAATATAGTTATCGATAGTTAACCCTTTATAATGAATGAAAGCTTTTAGATCGGATTCTTTACTGTTTTGATTCTGATGTAGCGTAACAGGTGAATGTGAGCGCAGTGTGACGGGCTCTCGGGATACCTGATTAGGGGGCTGGAATAATCATGCTTGGCTGGTCACTGCCCACACCAACAACCTGTAGGACGTTAGCTCTCTCAGGCATCTACATGTAGCTCTGTAAATGCGCCATGAAAACTTCAATATGCTGTGAGATGATTTAGTGTGGGAGCAATAGATTCCGATTTGTTCTCATGCAAAATATGTCCGACGTGAATCGATTTTTATTTAAAAGTGAGACTTTATGTTTAACAAATAATGCGGTCTTCGTCGCTGGGCCTGTAAAAGTCACTTTGTTTTTTTCCCGATTTATGTGTATTTTATACGATATATGTTAATTATTATTTATGTTTATTACAGATCGTTTGCAGAGTGCAGCCGAGTACTGGACTTATTGCTGCGACGGTATGAGGCGTTGGCCGCGGAGGATGTTCTACCCACAGCAATTGACACCTCACAGCAACATCGAAAGTGAATAATGCTTTCAATAATTTCATTAATTTGAGTAATTGTATATAATATACCTATCGTACTTATAGTGATCCAAAGAATCGGACGAGGACCCTTAGGGGTGTCCCCATGACAGATAATTATTTAGGCTAGGAGCGATTAGTATTCGCCACTTAGTAGAGTTTTCTCTCCATTCATTGTAAATGCCTATGTAGTTGATAGATCAGTTAGATGTCATAGATCAGCCAACCTTTCATTTTATGTGTATTACGTAATGCCACGAATGTATTATGTTTATGTACATTCGTTATTTTGGTTTTAAGAATGTATTTGTTTTTTTTTTACTATTTTCAAATATTTGTACCAATGCTGCACCTACTTTCGTTGTTATCTTAACTACCCAAAGGTTGACTGGTAGAAAATGCCTAGTGGCGTTAAGTCTGCCTTATGTATAATTTTTGTGCATAAAATATTAAATAAGTAAATAAATAAATGTATTCCCCGAAGATGAAGGCAAAGGTAAGTGCACGCATTAAAGCATAAATGGTCCCACAATAGGTGGCGATCCTAAACTTGAGAGTGGCACTGAAAATTAAAAAAAAAAATGAAAATCACAATAGCACTTACCTCTTGACCCTAGCGCAGTTACTACTAACTACTAACCTACTGAGGCAGTCAATATTCAAATAATTGCAGGACTCTGGTGGCATGTCTCCACGTGTGGTTGGACACGTACCCGGAAGACTTTCGCCAGTCACCGCACCACCCCGCGCTGCAGCAGTTACTCGCCTTCACGCAGGTTCATCTGCCCGGATCTGAACTGCATTCGAAGGTTGCTCATTTGTAGTAAATTCTGGAGAACATATAAAAAATAATATATTAACTTCATATTATACTTTGAGGATCATAAACAAGGTGACTTGTAGTATAATATACCTGAGGCTGTGACTAAGGAAAAGCTTAGAAAAATTAACCAAAAAATAGCTGCTCCAGTGAGACGCAATTAATTATATGTCATTTTAAAAGTTGTCTAAAACGATGTGTTATTAATATTTCCATCAGTATAAAAAAGAGAAACAATCTACCTATAATAACAGCTATGCATTTAAGGCATATGATTTATGTATTATACTTATTATTGCAGGTGTTACAGAAGCTAGCTGTATTCAGTGCAGAGCGTAACGGCGGCGGATGTGGAGGTGGCGTTGGGGGTGTGTGCCTGGCGGCCGGCATGCGGCTCCCGGCGCACCACACCAGCACCTACCGCCTGCCGCACGTGCCGCACAGGCACTTCGCCGAGCAGCTCACCCGCATGGACATGGAACTGTTCAAGAAGCTCGTGCCCCACCAGTGCCTCGGCGCCGTCTGGTCCCGACGCGACAAGGACCGCTCCCACGATGCCGCCACCGTCCTCGCCACCGTCAACCAGTTCAACGCGGTCTCCTTCCGCGTCATATCCACCGTGCTTGTAGAGCCGAACCTCCGCCCCGTCGAGCGCGCCGATATCCTTGCCGCCTGGCTCGACATCGCTCGCGAGCTCCGGGTCCTCAAGAATTTCTCGTCGCTCAAAGCGATCATATCCGGGCTGCAAAGCAACTCCGTTTATAGGCTGAGGAAGACTTGGGCCCTGCTTTGCAAAGAGAAAGCGGAACTTTTCGAGGAGCTCGCTCGTATATTCAGCGAAGACAACAACAGGTGGGCGCAACGGGAATTGCTTATGCGGGAGGGAACGGCCAAGTTCGCGGACACCGTCGGCGAAAACGATCGACAGCTGCAAAAGTTGTTGCACGAGCGGGGCGCCCCCGGCGTCAGTCACGGCACCATCCCGTATTTGGGGACGTTTTTGACCGATCTCACAATGATCGACACCGCCATTCCCGACATGGTCGCCGACGGCCTGATCAACTTCGATAAACGCCGAAAGGAGTTCGAAGTTCTGGCGCAAATCAAGCTGCTCCAGGGCGCCGCGAACGCTTACCACTTGCCCTGCGATCCGATGTTCGACAGATGGTTCGATTCGGTTATAGTATTAGACGACAGGGAGGCGTACCAGCTCTCCTGTCAAATAGAACCACCGACGAATCCGCCCAAGGAGAGGAGACCTAAAAAAATAAACGACAACAACGGTCACGGCCACAGAAAGAACGATTCGATTGCGAGTACGAGTTCGAGCAATAGTTCTCAATTCTATTGCGAGACGGATGGCGTAGGGAGCGCTTGGAAGAGAGATAGCTTAGAGAGACGAGCTTCTCCGACTAGATTATCGCACGGATCTTCGTCGTCTTCGATACCTTCGTTGGATGTGTCGTTGTCTAGTGCGAACAGTGGCCAGAAGCCTGCCAACGGGAAGGTTCCTAATGCGAGTCCCGCACACGCAAACTCTCGATCTGGTCCAGATTTTTACATCATACGTGTAACATATGAGTCTGATAACGTGGAGACTGAAGGGGTTGTTTTGTATAAGTCTATAATGTTGAGCAACAATGAACGCACGCCGCAAGTTATTCGTAATGCCATGCTTAAACTGAATCTCGATGGCGATCCGGATGGATATACTTTAGCTCAAGTTCTACCGGAGCGGGGTATGTATTTTATGCTTGTGGAATATAATCATAAACTCAGATTTGCCATTTCTCGTTTCTAGCTATTGCAACGAATTCTAAATAAGTAATATATTATATTATTAGACTAAACAATAGTATAGCTACTGATAAACTCTAGAATTTTTTTTATATTCAATTTTAAAGGAAAGATATTAAAATATAGATATTTAATTATTATTAATATACATTAGCAATTATAATAGACTGAACTAAATCTTAGATCTTTGTTCATTAAATAGACTGCTATAAATAGTGTTTTTTTTTTCAGAAATGGTTCTGCCATCGAATGCAAACGTGTATTATGCGGTAAACACCGCCTACAATCTGAACTTCATCCTACGACCGCGCAAACAGGAGCTTACAGACAATGCCATAAATGGGAAAACACGTAACAAACGTCCATAATTGAATAAAAGGTATAAGGCATGAACATAGCGTCTGCGGTTAACAACGGGTATACACGCAACTAAATTAGGATGGCATTCGGCTGGTGTGATAAGTGAAGTTGCATGGAAATTAATCAAATCCCATTGCGAACAAGACAAAGGGATTCTATTGGTTAGTATCCATATTTTTCACGCCATTTCTCCCGTAATGCGCAATGTTCTTCTTAAAGAACAATGAGATAATAAACATTAAAATTAGGTACTATTGTTACGTTACTTTACTGCCAACTCATGTTTGCAAACAATTTTTTACAGTGTCGTTTGCTCATATTTCTGTAGTGCATGCTATAATAATATTTATTCTGTAATATAAACTTTGCGTATAATTACTTAATGCTTACTATATTATTTATTATTGGAATACTCCACTCTCTCTACATACCTAATATGTATATTTGTACGTCATACAATGTGAAAACTCTACTTGATTCGTATTGTGTATTGGTTTTTGTACTGTTTATTCTATGATGTAGATTTGATAATTGTTTCGAAAGGTGTAATGCACGAATTCATTGTAACAATTTACAAATTAATGTGTTCGTAGCAGGTACATTAAATCTGTAAATAATAACTGAAATTGATGTCACTTATTAGCATAATCTACTTATGTGAATTTATGGATGTAAAGTGGACTCTATGATTGTATATAAAGATATTTGTATAAAAATGAATCTCTTTAAAGTAGATAAGTGTAAAGTAGTGGAATAATTTAATGTTTAGATTTTGAGCCAAAGGCATTCTATGTCTAATAGTGAGGTGCTGTCTCCCTTGTGTAATAAATAATACATTTAGAAGCTTTAAAACCGAATTTTTCAAGTATGTAATCAATTTTTGTTCACGTAGGTACCTTAATATGTTTAAATGAATAGGCTATCTAATTAAAATTATATAGACACCATAATAAACGAGTAGTGCTTTCCTCTATTAAGGATTTTCAAAGTGTCTTGTACTAAAATTAATATGATAATGTGCCTACTCTTTTGTTCAATATTTAAAATTATTAAAAAAAATACTAAGAAAGTAAGTATCGCCATGCAAAAATGTCCGACTTATATCGTACCTATAATAATAAGAGCATTTCGAAAGCACCATGTGCCTATAATGTTAATAATTATGTTAATATTTCTTAACGTATATCCAATGGGCTCACACTGGTCTTTTACAATAAATACTCTGTGAAAGAAAGCATGAATTGAATAATGTTCCCTGTCTTTCTGCGTGTATATGCGTGTTATATTGTCTGTTTATGTGCATATTGGTAGACATTTTGTAAAAAAGTTTACCTTGTATACTTTTGTAGTTTTACACCAGTGTCCCCATGTAACATGTTATATATTTGTGTAATAAAAGTTAATGATTACTGCTCCTGTCATTTTAATAATATCCCACCCAGCATTAAATAGCGTGTGATGCATTGCTAGGGTCAGTAGCTCAATTGGAAGAGCGGCTGGACTAGATTCCCAGTAGGCCGCGAGTTCGAGTCTCGCCTGAAGTCAAATTTTTCTTTCCATTTTACTTTAAATAAAATACATTACACAAGCATGTGTTAATGCGAAATAATATAAAACAATTATTAAGGGTAAAAGCGACTTCTTTACGATATTCAATAAACTGAAAAGTCTATTATATCGGTTGCCTAACTAGCATAGTTGGCAATAGATGGCGCTGCTGCTACCATAAAGCAATGCAATAAATGTGAAGGAAAGATTTGACAAATCGGGCAGGACTTCAGTAGCTCAATTGGAAGAGCGGCTGGACTAGATTCCCAGTAGGCCGCGAGTTCGAGTCTCGCCTGAAGTCAAAATTTTTCTTTCCATTTTTCTTTAAATAAAATAGATGATAATGTATGCCTCGTAATAACTATTACATAGGCATAAGGTCTTAGGGGTAACAACGTATCTGCATTTAGACCTCTGGTTTTAGTGAAGATGTCTATAAGCTGCAGTCATCGCTTAACATCAATGTTACCTGTATGCTTGTTTGCCACTTTAATTTCATAAAAAGAACTGCAACAGAGTGCAACACCACCAGCCAGTCCACAACCATTTTAGTGTAATATAGATTGCCTCAAGTTCTATAAATGTCTAGGTCTTAAGATAAGTATCGTGGTGTTACGTATTCGGGCGCTGAACTTTATTACCTAGTACACTACCCCCGCGCAGACCTTGAGCCTTGGTCTTGGACGCCGTCGGTTAGGTCAGCAAAATATGCAATACAGATACCTAAGCCTTACTTCTTAATTACCGATTTTTCGACTCTTTCGTTGAACCTTTGTATGAGAAATTAATTGTTTGTGATTGGAGTAAGAAATTAATGTAATTGAATTAACAATAGTACATTTTATGGATTAGTTAAGTAAGAATTCACGTATTTTCAATCATACACGATTATCATACGAAGGGCACGTGATGACTTTTTCGTTTTTTTAGCTAAGTACCTACTAATTTGATAAAATCACAAAATTGTGAATAGGAATTGTTTATTTTGACCAATTTTTGTAACATCCAACATCCAGTTCAAGAATCCAAACACATCACAGTCAGATGTAACGGTGCACCGCGCGCGAGTTGTCACCGGCAGGTGGTAGCAAATGGATGGCGCGCGCCACCTGCGTGCCGCCACCGGTTGACAGCGGCTCGGCTGAAATTTTCATGGCCAGCGTATCGAGCGTGGAGAGGGCTTGGGGACCGCGCAGTCGCATCGCGCCCGCCCGAGCACCCGCTCGAGCCTCGTCACTCGCTGCGGGAGAACCTTCCTCGCGACAACAACACGCGTGACCTCCGTCTTCCTCCTCTACCTCAGTGCCGGTTGCGTGTGCAGTGCTACCACGTGAACAAACCGATATGTGAATGCAAACCCCTTTGTGACTACACCCGGTGGCATGCAGCGCTGTGATAAACCACGCAAAATGAAATAGTGAGGTGAGAGTTGACCATTACTTTAACGTTACTTGTTACACGGTTTATTGTTGATTCATATGTTAAGATAACAGTTATTCTTATTGAAGGTTACGTATAAATATTATATCGTAACATACATGATAATAAAAATCGAAATGAAAATATTCGAAACGTATACACGTCAGTATTTTGTACATAAATATGGATTCATGTATTAGTATCGTCAGCATATATTAGTGGGAGCGGCCGAAGTCTACAGTGAAGCTCTACTACTGCCGCAATCTGATTATGGCACACCCACTGAGCTACAAGATAAGTACTTTTTGTAATCTTTCAATGGTATTAGCTAGCTACTCAAGATATAAGGGCTGAGCTATTTTTAACGTTATGTATAGCTTATCTTGACATTGAATACATTGTATAGCAACTATAATATGTGTATTTACATCTATTCATCAAATCTGAAATAATAAATTCATGTAAACATAATTATTATTAAGTTAAGTTTCAAATTTCTGCTTATTATTTCATTTAACCTCTTTTCGTAGCCCCTACGTAGGCTTGCTACGATAAGTCTACGGAATTATGCCTATTTAGAAAATAACATTTATTTTACTTGTTTATAATTGAACATTTTATTGTTCTTTAGAACATAGTTGAAAAATTTATAATAAGGTTATTTCAAGAGTGAAATACAAAATAATAACGAAATTTATTGTATGTATTTAACTGATTCCTGGCCTCATTTCGTCAAGGCAAGGTTCAATTAGATCTAGATTGAGAAAAGTGTCACTCATCTGCACGTAACTATGTGGACTTAGCTTAACCATCTACTGCTGCTATGCTAGGCTTTAATCTCCCAGAGATTATCGGGCGAGTAAGTGCTATTGGAAATTTTCAATTTTTCAATGTATGTATAAACATTTGCCCACCCTCTCGCGAATACAGGCGTGAAGTTACGTGAAGTGTTAGCGACCTACGAATATTGTGCACTTTAATCGTCGGCCGTAATTCCTTGTTAAAAGAGTATGTTTTAAAAACATTTATTTTATGTAATCGCTGCTTTAATCTCGTCACAGTATAATAACGTGACCCGAGGTTGCGTGACACAGGGGTGCGGCACACGCGGGTGGGTACACGCAAATTTTACAAAACAATGCAATAACTAAGTTCACAGGCATCCTATTCCCATCGATTCCTGTAATTGTGTTTTTAATAAATACACAAACTGCAGTAATTAGTTTTGAAGGCAAAGGAAAAACCAAGCACGTCGGAGACAAAATCATGTTTCGAAGATTCGGAACATAATTATACTGAATATGTAGAATATTTTTCCTACGAAAATACTGACTGGATGGACAATTATTGTTTAATTTTATCTCCACTCATCATTATAGGTCATGTTCGAATGTATTCATTCATAAATCCTTTTTTCCTTTTTTTTAGATTTTAAAATAATATATTCGTTCCTTAATTTGAATATTATTACCAAATTTCATGATAGGCAACAAATGTATACCTAATTTTTTTAAACGTTTATATAACAACAGTTTTAAACGGCGGCCATTGCGTTGACTTTTTGTAGATTTTTTAGTCATTGCAGTATTGGTTATTAAGATATTTGAGTTGGTAACCTTCACGCGTTTTTAAGTTCTAGAGGGTCTTGACAAACAAACAAACTAGACATTTATCCTATCGGGATTTTTTTCTTTTGAGATCTGGAACCTTAAAAATAATTTAACATTAAAGCTTTTAAAGGCTTCTGTGAGCTTTTTGCTGTGTCGCGACTGAACTTTTATTTTTACAAAGACCGCGCATGTTGCCTACTTGGTAAAAAAACTAGAATAAAATATGCGTGTAAGTTACTTTTTAACACAGTAATGTGCTTAGTTTTTGGAAACCTAATTATACCGGTTGGTCCTTTTATATAAGTACGATATTAGGTCAAAATAATGTTTGAATGTAAAAAAAGATAAGTTTACGATGACATTTTTTCAATAAAAAAAAAATATTGTCTGTATTTAATTCTTAATCATTAATATGCCTTTCATTCTTATTCTTTCGCAACGTTAGAGTAATTTTACTGGTGGTGGAGTTCCAGTGATGGAGCTGGAGGGCATAGGCACCACCGCATTACCCAATCTACTTCCCGCTCAATGACAGTATTTAGTGCTATCGTGATCCGGCACAGATGTAGAAGATTTTTATGTATGTCCCTTACCCTCACATAATAGTAAACACTATATTATTACTACATTAACTCCCAACTAAAAGTTCCATTGATTTCCCCATAGAAATAAGAAAAAAACTAAAAGGTCTTCATGGAATTTGTTCGGCAATCAGATACTTGAACTGATGGATGTTAAGTAGTTAGTAGGCATGTTTATTTAACATTTACAAGCTATTGACAACAAGGTTGCCAATTTTTCAACACTTATATGAGCTTAGGAACATATTTTTTATCGACATTGGCTTACAGTCCTCATAAATACTCGGTTATTATCATAGTCCATGGTCAAGAAACTAGATGTTCCAGTGCAGATAGTGCCAGATCATTTCTCTATATTATTTTGAATACTTGGAGCGTACTGGAAGTTTCTGAGTTCTGAATAAGCCTAGCCTAGGCTATTCAGCCTTACGAAATATTTATTGTTTATCGAATGTATATTTCTCGCAATTAATGCATTTTTGCACTCGCTGATAGAATCAGAATCAGAAATCATTTATTCATTTAGGGTGATAGACACCTCTTATGACACGTCAAAAACAAACAAAATAAATTCTCGAACATCTGAGCCTACGCAGAGATATTGGGAGTATGTGCGTGTTTTACCGTCTCTACAATGGTGAGTGCTCTGCTGAACTGTTTGACATGGTGCTACCATCTATTTTCCTACACCGTACTACCCGCCGAAGAGAGAAGTTCCACCCACACCGACTGGACACCTGGCAGTGGTCAACGGTGCGGTTTTCACGTTCGTTCTTGCCCAGAACGTGTAAATTGTGGAACGAACTTCCCTCTGAGGTGTTCCCTAGGTTCTACATTAAGAGGTTCTTCAAAAATGGCGTCAAAGGAGTCCTTCAGGGCTGGCAGCGCGTTGGCAACTCCCCTGGTGTTGCAAATGTTCATAGGCGACGGTGACCACTTTCCATCAAGTGGCCCGTCTGCTTGTCTGTCAACCTACAGACATAAAAAAAACACACGCATACGATATACGCATAAAGATGAGTGAATGACACAATTTCATTTAGGAATTGAAATGAAAATAAGAATGCAGTCTTTATTTCTTTGTTAATTAGGTATTTAAGTCGAATATTATTAATCAAAATAAAAGAATTGAATACTAATAGGTTGGGGAAAAAGTCTTTTCGCATTATAGTATGTATGAACTTGTAATAAAATCTCTTTGGCTGTAGTATTTGTATCTGGCTGGTTTTGGTATCATTGAAAGTTAAAATTTTAAAGAACATAATTCCAAATTCAAATTAGGCAAATGTGTGATTTTCATTTATTTTTCGTACTGTCAAGATGAGTGAATCTAATGAAGAAATTCGATACATTTTAAAATTTTACTACAAAAAAGGTAAAAATGCAACGCAAGCCGCGAAAAAAAATTGCGATGTTTATGGACCTAGTGCAGTGTCTGTGAGAGTAGCACAAATTTGGTTTAAGCGTTTTCAATCCGGAAATTTTGATGTCAAAGATGCACCTCGCTCTGATCGCCCTATTACGGATAAAATGGATGCCATTTTTGAAAAAGTGGAGCAAGATCGACATATCAGTAGTTACGACGTAGCTGAAGAACTGAGAATTGATCACAAAACAGTTTTGGCGCATTTGAAAAAAGCTGGGTACAATAAAAAGCTCGATATTTGGGTACCTCACGAGCTCACTGAAAGAAACCTAATGAACCGTGTACTCATTTGTGATTCTTTATTACGACGTAATGAAACCGAATCATTTTTGAAGAAGCTGATAACTGGTAATGAAAAGTGGATCACGTACGACAAGAACATGCGAAAAAGGTCGTGGTCAAAGGCCGGTCAGGCTTCACAGACTGTGGCGATACCCGGGTTAACTCGCAATAAGGTGATGTTGTGTGTGTGGTGGGATTAGAAGGGCATTATTCATTATGAGCTATTACCACCAGGCAGGACTATCGATAGTGAACTCTACTGCGAACAACTGATGAGATTAAAGCAAGAAGTTGAGAGAAAGCGGCCGGAATTGATCAACAGAAGGGGTGTGGTGTTTCATCATGATAACGCTAGACCTCACACATCTATAGCCACTCAGCAAAAATAAAGAGAGTTTGGCTGGGAGGTGTTAATGCATCCGCCGTATAGTCCTGACCTTGCACCTTCAGATTTCCACCTGTTTCGGTCTCTTCAGAATTCTTTATGCAATGTTAGGTTAACATCACGAGAGGACTGCCAAATCCATTTGTCCTGGTATTTTGATGAGAAGTCCCAACATTTTTATAGCAATGGCATCATGTCCCTACCTACAAGATGGCAAAAGGTTATCGAACAAAATGATACATACATACCTTAGTTAAATTTAAATAAACTATATTAAAAAATGTTTTGAATTATCTTAAAAAAGGCGAAGAAACTTTTTCCCCAACCTATATTAATCGAAATTTATTTTAAACATGGAGGTTAATTTTTATAAAAAAAATATTTGGACGCTGTTTCCCCAACAACCGGTTTTATAGCTCATCATATACCAATACAGCATTGCTAAAAAGTCGTTTGCTGGTACATTTGATGGAAGAGAAGATAGGTATTGTGAAGATACAGTTCTGTAAAGCCCCGAATATTTAGATTTTTAAGTTGAGTACGCGTATAAACAAAATAATGTATGTCAATAAAATAAAACAAACAATCAAGGAACAGCGCCGGTGGCGGATGGGAAGGTCTCGCTCGCCTGTTCGGCCTGTGCGAACGTGTTTCTTTGCTGTTTTGACGATCAGTTTTGTAAAACGATCGTAGTTTTTAGCACAGAGAGGTATCCATCTAATAGCTGCATCCATATCATCGCTGAAACCAGGCCAATTTGCCTTCTGAAAGTTCCACCGTGGCAGTGGCATGGAGTTCGATACTGTGATCTTAATTCCTACTTCGATAAGTATTGGACGGTGTTGACTATGTGGAAAGTCAGACAGTATTTTACGAGTAGTTGGAAGTGGGATACGTTTGGTGTCACAAGTGGTAAAAGTCAGGTCAGGGTTGTAATCTCGTTTCCATCTGGCCGATCTAAACGATCCTTTATCTTTGGCATTAAATACTAGATGCAGGTTGTTGATTTCTGCCCATTGAGCGAGGAATTCACCGTTTGAGTCCGTTATGTTGTATCTCCACATTGTGTGGTGACTGTTAAAATCACCAGCGTAAATTCTGGGCTGTGGAAACGTAGGTATACTTGACCATTTGGAGTTCGGTGGTTTGAGACATTCATAATGGAAATATTGTTTATTTTTATTACAGAAGCGAAAACATCTGGTCCAGTAAGGCAAGTCTCCCCTGTAATACCTGTTATTTTATCCCTGACATACGTGGCAATGCCATACTGTGCGTGGTTGATAGCATGCACTTTGTAATATCCTGGGATGGTTCCTCGTTTGTGAAGGTCCTGTTCATCCCTAGCGTGAGTTTCTTGCAGAAGCAATACGTCCACTTCATTTTCAGTCAGTATCTTACTTAAAATTTCACATTTAGCTAAGCTTATACTTATATATTAAATTGGCAGATTCTGGTAATAGGTCCGATATCTCTAGTCTGGTGACTCTTTAAAGAGTTTAGATCGCATTGAGGCATTTTTAATATTCTGCTTAATTCCGATATCTTCGAACGACTGTGGTGCTGTGAGGTTTCAAAAAGAGTTTGCAACAGGTACAGCGGCCAATAGTTTGTCGTTCGTTTAGCGCCACCCGGGGGACACGTGTAGGGTACAAATGGCAACTCCTACGGACGTGAACAACTTCATCCCCCTAAAATATAAAAATAAAATCGAATTACATTCCAACAAAGTTTTCATTCATACAAATTATGAACATGGTTATATAAATAATCCCAAAAAAAAATATTCCAGCCAGTGGAGTTAATTTGTCAGGCAGTAGCGAGCAAAACATTTATCATAGTTCATGACATCGCATAAACTTATCTCCCACCGAGCTTATATTTTTAACTCCCAGTATCGACTGGAGAGAGATTTATTTCAGCAGAGCGATATTTATATTCTTACTTAGTAAATAACTGTAAATTTTTATTTTTATCGAAAATATAATGTTTTAATTTGAAATGAAATAAATCTGTATTGAACTACTTCAATGTTTAGTGGTCGTACAGAAACTAATATTTTATGTTGTTTCTATATTGTTCTGCTCTTCCAGATGAGTACAGCATTCTTTCAATCTTTGTACCAAAATCTGAACCTTCCTACGTAGTTAGTTATTGAGAGTTCAATGTCGTACATGGCCGTCTCATGACATTTTTTGAATACGAGTACATACAATATTATTCACTTATGCAAAAAAATAGTGTAATTCATAAGGATCAAACAGACTAAAATTCAAAGAAGAAGAAGAATATGGTCTATATAAGACCATGTTTTTTCTTGACTTTTGAACATTGTAGTACGTACGTACCTACCTAGGTATGTTCTGTTCGCTCAACGTTGAGTCAATGTTGAGTGGTCAAAGCTGACGACTTTTTTCTTTAGTAAATACCATGGCTGATTGCCGTATTATCGTTGGGTACTAATGTTTGATATTTTTAATTTCTCGGTATTGTTTAGCAAGTAAGTGTTAGTGAACCTCCTTGTTCCGAATCTTTATGATGTGGAATGCAATTGGTTAACTTAATTAACTGGACCATAAACATTAAGTCACCTACTTTTATATTTATCAACCTCTAGGTAAAAACAAGTAATTGCACATATACCTAATATTACTGTGGTAACTCCATCTCTTAAGCTTGGAGCAGTAAACATAGTTCATGTGGGAGTCAGGTTTTACGGATGTTTTACGGCTTTTATTAGGTACCTACGTAGGCAGCGAACGAGGACAAACAAATTATCTAAACTAGAGGTTCTAGTGGGTACGCTTTAGTAATAGGCGTTTTTTGGTTTATTCAATCGGCGGATACAGCAGTGACCACCATGCCGCGTCATTAATTATTTTCTATCTTTCTTATTCGCATTTTTACATCGTAATAATGCAGCTTTATATAATTGTTAAAAAAGCAGCAATTATATTAACTCATGTTGAATTTGCACCAGTTTTTAAAGATTGATAAACTCTTTTTATTCGATTTCAATTTCATTAAGCGAGTATACGTTTTCCCGCCGGTAATAAAACCACGAGTTTAAGCGGAAATATTTAAAGGTCTCATAGCACGCAAAGTGGTTTGCCTCAGTTTGCGATTGTTTTAAGCGTGCAGGGTTTTATGATAGAGGTAAAGGGTTGAATAATTTCATATTTAGCTTTGAGTAAGTAGGCTTGTTTTTCCTTTGCTTTTGCTTCGTTTCTTCGTATATTCTTTCAAGCTTTTTTTGGTTCTTTGTTCTATTTTTATGACGTATTTTGTGCTAGACCTTCATTGGTGCATTGTATACATACCTATATGGAAAATTTTCTGTTCTCATATTTCAGAGCTATCATACGGTGGGTGGACAAAAAAATGTGGACCGTATGCCTCATTCGCCTTGCCCGCGCCAGGCTCTCTTTCTGAAATTAGTTTGTTCTTCAGTTGTCACGAGCTCTCCTTTCTGAAAAACCGGACAATAAATTCGCAGAAGGTCGCTTTTACGGTTCAGTAACAGTATCAGATGTGATGTGACCGCCCTTGATATGACGGAATGTTGGCGGAAGAAAATTGATAGAAGAGATTTACTACATGAGTGCCAAAGAAACTAACGCACTAACATATTAGGCCTCATGTTTGCTGGATATACGACCATCGTTGTTTCTCCCGGATTGGCTGCCATTTTAAAAAGTATTCTACCCATAAAATATTTCACAGGTGTAAAGGCCATTGATAATGATGACTCTATGAAACGTTATTTTGAAAGAGATATCGACGTGCCTAGACACAGCAAAAAAGACAGTTAAGTTAATTTATACCTACTAATTCCTGGGTTTATGTAGATCTCTATGGGAAGTGGTTGGTATAAATTTACCGTTGATCTGGACTGTAGGTAATATTACTTATGGTATTATGACGACCCGGTTAGTCCGGCGGTGTGAAATGACCGTTTGATTCGAAGGGTCGCGGGTTCGATCTCCGCACCGAGACAAATATTTGTATGGCCTACAGATATTTTTTTCGGGTCTGGGTGTTTGTGTATGTGTTGTATGTGTACAACGGCACCCACGACACAGGTTTATACGTACTATGGGGCTGTGAGTGTAAGCGTATTTTATTTTTATTACTACATCTCATATAAAAAAAAATCAATATTGCATGCAATCGTTTAAAAAATATTATTTGATTATAAATAACAAATAGATGAATGTATATAAAATTCTATTATAAGACAACGATTATTTGAACCTTCATCAAATAAATCAGATAATAATATAATCTGATGAGGTCCAAAGATTATAAAAATCTTAGCAAAAATGCATGTACAAAAATAGCACTGAATAAATAATTAAAGCAAGTTTTTTTCATTATTTAGAAAATGCGTAAGTGATCAGTATTTTAATTCATTAAAATTATGAAATAGGATGAGAAACGGACATCCCTCTGCAATTGTCTAGTTTACAGGTTATCTGTCCCATGAGTCACATGTGAGTAGGCTTACCATACGTGCCGGTTTGACCGGGATAGTCCCGGTTTGAGATCCCTGTCCCGGCGTCCCGGTCAAACTTGAACAGCACCGACACCCCAACCCCAAATATGAAAAACACAAATTAAGCGAAAAGCAAAATGAAAATGAGCCTCTTTCTCTTCTGCGTCCCGGTTTGGCTCTTCGTAATTATGGTAAGCCTACATGTGAGCATTACCATTGTTAAAGTTATTGTGCTTAAAATGAGACAGGCAATAAATTAAATGTGTAAAGTAGATGTAAACAGGCACGTATATCGATTAGAAATTGATAATTGTACAACAATTGGGCTGGTTCTAAAAAGCCGATCGGCGGATCTGTACAACAAAATTCATCGAGCATATATATACGAGTAGTTCTCGCTCTGTGAATACAAATGAGGCAAAATGCATTGCCAGTGAATGCCATGAAAATGTGCTGCATAAATTCGAAGGTATTTTATTTTAAAACTATCTTGCTGATATGATTTTAATATTTACACAAAATAACAAATTCAAAAGATTTAATTTATAAACTTGTCGTAGATTCCAGTATAGATTTTTTTTTTTTAATCTGCAATTCTTCAATATTAATTTATACAGAATTATATCAAAAGAATAAAAATATGCATTGTCTCTGAAATATTTAATGTTCAGATGTTTGTTAGCGTGTCGGAACCAATTTTTATATTCTATTCAGTAATTGAGAAATATTCGTATGCTTGTATAGTGCACAAAGACCTTTTGAAGTAGTAGCAGCTGCTTAATTGAATAAACAATGAACTGTTTCACTGAAGGGTTGTAAATCATTAATCATGGTGCTGAAGCAACTCATAGCGTATTGCTTTGGTATTTAATAAAAACATGACTGTTCTAAACAGATCTTTTGTTATATAAGGTGTATTCAGGACAGATACGGCTGCAACCGAATTTTTGAATTACTTTAACGGATGCGGTTCATTTTAACGATGAGAACATGGGAAACAAATGATATACTATAGTCTATAGATATGCATCATATGCATTCAGTGATTAAAGTTCAAAATGCGTTACCACTTTGGCGGTCTCAGATCCTTACCTCTATAAAAAAGACAATACCAGTTTACTGTTAAACTAAAAAATAATGTGGTCCATGTCTTGTAATTTGCTGTACTGACTCTATTTTTGCTATATTTGTGTAATGATTGCGTCATACAGCAGCGTGGAAAAATACAGTATAAGAATCAAATGATTGTTATAACTGTTATATTAAAAGTTATTTGAAACCTGAAAGCAGAGTAAAAAATTTCTATTTCATGTATGAAATTTAATCGCGGGACATTTGGACGACATTTAGCTGGACAGGATGATTAATGCTTATAATAAAATCTTACACGGGACATAAGCTCCCGTCCCTGTTCCCTTTATCACCTTCTGGACAATAGCCATGGACATAACAATCTATTGACAAATAATTGGTGGTAGAGCTCCAGTGATGGAGCTCGCGGGCTTAGGCACCACCGCATTACCTAATATACTTGCCGCTAAATGGTAGTGTTCAGCACTATCGTGTTCCGGTCAGGTGGTAATGTACGGCCCTGTAATTTCCGGCACAGAGGCATAACACCTTAGGCCTCAGGAGTGGCAACGCATCTGCATTTTGACCTTGGTCTTGGGTGTCTATAGGCTGCAGTCATCACTTAACATCAATGTGAACTGCATGCTTGTTTGCCACTTCCAGAACATAAAAAAAAAAAAAAAATATAAGGTTTATTATTTTATACGGAAGTGTGAACAATCGTAAAATGGGTATGAGCTTCGCTTTTAGTTCAAAACTTAAAATGTATTTAGCTCTATCAAAGACCATTGATCATGTAATGATAAACATTAAAATGAATGACTTCTATGGGCTATAAAGTGATATTGAATTATAATATAATGTTACACGTGTTTAGGTTTTCATGAGATCATATTATTTATTATCCTAACTACTCACTGCTCTTATGTAAGTATGCTTTTTATTATTTTTTTATGTGCTCGTAACTTCGCTCGTTCCTTGTCTGTTTTCATTTTATTTTGTCCCTGTTTTCAATGAATAACAAGGTACCTGGTTATTTTTCATGTTATGCTTACGACAATTTTATAATCTAATAAATGGATATATAATAATTGTAAATAAAATGTTATATCTAAACTATGTTATCCTTATTTCTATAGAGCTTCTATATTATTTTAAGTAAACACACGTATGTTACATCGTGCACCTGAAAATTCCGCATTGCTGTCTTCCTGTGGTAGATAATTTGGTGGTTAATAATTTTAATACCTATATAAATAATTAATTGTTGAAACGTAATAATTAACAATATTTTTAATAACATATTAATGACAGGTAAATTATTGATAATTAATCAAAACGTTATTTTTTACTGAAACTGTAGGGAAAACCTAACCTGAAAAAAACCTGCGAAAACGTAATAGTAAATAATGTTAAATTAATGAAACTCCAAAATAATACATTTTCTGAGGCAATCAATTATTTTTAAACATATTTTTACTTTAATAAACTTATTGTATCTTAATCTTGTATGGAGAAAGTGTTTAAGTGCTAAGACGTATTTTTAATTAATAAACATATAATAATATGCATACCTTGTTAACCGAAGGCACTTCGAAAACTTTTGCTTTGATATATTTCGACGAAGTCAAGCCTTAGTCATGTGGAAGGCGTTCGAAAAGGTGTGGGCAGTGAATTGGACACGATCTTATTTAAATTATTTGTACTTAAACATATGTGTAATATGGAATACTTTTTTTTTAATGTAATTTTATGGCATCGCTTGTTTTGCATATTGCCAGTGTCAAGTAAAACGATATTTCCAATTCGTATAAGCAACGTAAAATTCAGAGTCACTCAATTTATCAGTCCGTCAGTCAGAGTCACAGTAATTCGAGTAAAGCGATGGCTACTTTACCGGAACATTTACAATGCAGTTTTGGAGGCAACCCGAAAAAACGTGTTTTTGCACTGTTATTCTATTTCACTATACGCGAGTACTGTAATAAGCCTATATCAAATAAAATGTCAACTTTATTTAATATAACTCAAAAATACACCAAGTAAATGAAATAAAATAAGAGCACCACACGCATCTTTCAAGGTTCCCGCCAAAACAGAGAAGAGCTATGGAATATTTGATGATGCTGTCTTGCCCGATTTTGACCTCAGTGACCTTGGCTTCAGTGACTTTTAGCTTTGAGATAAAAATACGACTAAATATCCTATCTATTAAGTTTGGCATAAACAAACATATTTTGCGATCCAACTACAATACCATTAATACTTCCGCTCACATATATATATATTATATGTGCTTGAAATAATTCATAGTCACACAATATAAATGCGCCACTAGCGTTCGAATCCGTATTTTCATAATAATTATTATTTACACCTTTACGCCTCTACGCCGTAGCGATATTGTAGCATTATTATTCCGGACTGCCGGGAAAATATAGCTTATTGGTTGTCAAATCCAACAACACATATTAATCGATCCGAAGTTGTTATATAGGTAACTAAGATCTTCCGATTAACAATGGGAGGTTTTCTTGTACGTCACGCACTCTGTAACATATAAACTATGTAACGTAACGTGTAACGTATGTGAAATAAATTAAACCGTTTACAATTCACATAATAATATATTTTCAAAGAACATTTTTATATGATTGTATATTTTTTGTATTCGAATGATTTTGCTTTAATGAGATAAAAAAACGTTTATAATAACCAAATCTCATTTTACTCGTATAATATCGTAGTTTAGACTTCCTAGATAGTTATCATATGATATTTGTCGTTGATTGATGAAAAGATTATAACATGTTTAAATCTAATGATGTGAGTCAATGACTTGTTTGACTTAAGATCCTATCTCGACTCGACGACGACTCGGTGTGGCAGAGGGCGTCCACGGCGGATAGCTACCTCAATCGGTCTTCAGCCTCGCGCTCGATTTCCAGTATCACCCAATCTTATTGAATTCGTCTACCGTTCGTCACCTGGTCTGTTAGGGTTGACCACGTTTTCTTTATCAGGACGATTCGAGTCGATTGCTTGTTTCGGTATTTAGTCGAGATCTCTGGCTCCAGAAGAGATCCAGTCCCACTTTCGACGCTTGATTTGATAGGCGAGCAATGTTTCATGGCAAGTCGTTATTCAAAATTTTTATGGGATTGGTAACTTTGAGAATTTATATAATTGAAGAAGAAGATTGATAACGGTTGACAAAACCTGGAGTCGGTGCTGGCGATGTATACCTAAATTACCATGTAAATTTAATTAGTATCGACGTAGCGGAGCCAATGATCGATGCTCATCGCTCTAGTTATAGGCCTAATAGATTTAAACACATTTTGTAAACAATCCACAGAACCATAATACTCGTACTTCACTAAATATTTTTGTAAATATGTATTCTTAATTAAGATGAATTCAATTTAATTTCAAAGTAAAATAAAAAATCCTAGCAATAAACTTTGAGGTAAACAAACGAATTTTGCTATCCAACCTACTATAAATAGAAAAACCTTTCATATGATCAACGATATTTAATTTTATGCTATCGGTTGTACAACTTGCATTAATTGGCAGAAGAAAGAATTAGAAGAATAGAAGGATTTCTTTAGAAGTTAAATTAAATATATTTTAAATTTTTTTTCTTTAAAAAAACTTTATGTCACCCGCATATGTTATTGCAAAATATACAGTAAAATATATCAATTAATTCTGCTCTCTCTCTCCCTCTCACTCTCTCTCTCTCTCTCTCTACTCAGAAATTAGCACTTCATTATAGCTACAACAATGCAACTGGGCTATGAGGCTGCGATTGCGTATTTCAATAATAATTATTTACACTTCTACGCTTCCTCTACGCCTCTACGCCGTCGTAGCGATATTGTAGCTTGATTATCTATATATATATATCAAAATCAATTGCTGTTCGTTAATCTCGCTAAAACTCGAGAACGGCTTTACCGATTTGGCTGATTTTGATTTTGAATGATTTATGGAAGTCCAGGGAAGGTTTAAAAGGTAAGAAAATATGAAGAAATTGAAGGGAAATAGTAAAAACCACAATTTCAATTCCCCATACAAATAGTCCGTATCTATTAAACCTTTGACACATTATTTCATTCTGAGGCAATACGAAGTTTGTCGAGGCAGCTAGTTCTATACATATTTTCAATAGATAATAGATTTCCCAACCAAACCCAATGAAATATGGTATGAAATAATTATTTTAATTTATAATTTTATTGAATCTTGTAAAAAATACCATTCTATTTTATTAGTTTGCTGAAAAACTTAGTCTATAAAGAAAATAACTCAGTTACTTATTGTTCTAAGATATTTTTCTTGTGAAACAAACTGCGTAATTTAATTATAATAAATATGAAGCTAGATTTGTTACTTTATGTATCGTGGTAACCTCGGCAGCCCAACTTCGTCCATGTCCCATTGACCTACATTTTCGGCCTTGAACCCCACCTCTCTCCCTCAGACGTCCCATTCCCGTGACGTCATAAAAGCCCTTCGCATTCATTGTCTTTTAACTGAGTTGTGTTACGTGGAAACCAAATTAATATTTTACAATGTCAACAATGCTATTTATCATGGTACAACAACATATTTGGTTTAAAACGTATTCTTTGAAACGCATAAGCGGTGCATGTCATCCTAAATGATTAAATCATTTACTGATTGTGATTCCAAAATTTAATTTAATATGTCTGATTTTATTAACATCATCATAGTTGATTGAATTTTCCAAAAAAAAATTCCATGATATGGAGATATGGAGCACTTGAGGATATGGAGCCCACACTTCGAATAACAGTTTGAGTCGAATTCTTACCATAGTGGTATATATAGTTATTTATTATACTACTTCAAACAGGTATTTGGAGAGTTGATGTGGTCACTACTACGTTGTGTTTAGCACCATTGTGGAAAGGCAAAACAGAGGCTATGGCAAAAAGCAGCAAAGCCTACCTCGTAAGTCCCGATCGTATTACCTAACCAATCTGCCGTCAAATTCCACTGCCCAACAGTATCGTGTTCGGGTTGGATGGTGATGTTTGCCCTGTAATAACTCACACAGGCAATAATACTTAGGCCTGAGAGGTGGCAATGAATGAACTGCATGTTTGTTTGCTACCAACATTTAAAAAACCTGCCCTATGCGCCCTTTCCAGCTGGTACGCTCTACACTCGCATAATTTTGACACATAAAATTCTTGCCTTCAATGTGAAAAAATCGACTAACATTATGATGTAGGCATTTATAACTAACTCAGTAGTCTAGTGGTAGCAGGCCACCTACAGGACCTACCAGGACTACTACGCTGGGATCTTGGGTTCGATTCCCGGTTAAAATCCTTTATCTCTGGTTCTATTGGTATTTTTCTATTTTCTGGTAGTTTCCCAATACCTCGAAGTTATGCCCGGAGATCTCAACAGGCTGGCCACCTGTTCATGTGCCAAAATGTAACCGGCAAATCCAGGGTGTTTGCATTTACGAGTACGTTTGAATGCATTTATGTAAATGTATTTATGCAATGCATTTACCTCTGCCCATCCCTTTGGGGATTGCATGCGTAAGTTACATTATTTTAAGATACTGAATACATACTACGCTGAATATGTACTAGATATACGTACTAAATACCGAACACTCTAAAATAACCCAAACCAAAAAGTTATCTCCGAACTAAATAATTATTCTACGCAAAGTTGTTTATTCCCAAAAGGTTAGACGGGGTCATTTGACGGGTGCCTAGATACGTAAGCTAAAGTTATAGTTAGGTTTAAAATAGGACAGACCGGACGTCCAACCGGCTGAACACTGAATGCAGTGACAGGTCACTGACGCTATTCCTGTTGCTAAAACGAATTTTCCATTTGGTTATCTGCGGTTCGTCCTCGTTTTCCAAATCACTGACTTGGTTTAATTTGATAAGAATTTATATGAAACGATGTCAACACATTTTTAACTAAATTGACTGTATTTGATATATATACAGTATTACAGTTTTTACGGTTTTATTACGTACTAGCTGTTGCCCGCGGCTCCGCCCGCGTGTAGGTCGCTTTTTGCGTAACCTGTGGAAACTCATAAAATCCACTTATGGCATCCTACAGTAACATTTTTAGGGATAAAAACTGTCCTATGTGTTAATCCAAGTTACCCTCTATGTGTGTGTCAAATTTCATGAAAATCGATTCAACAGTTTTTGCGTGGAGGAGTAACAAACAAACAAACTTTCGCATTTATAATATTAGTAGGATTTACAGCATAATTTTTTTTTGGCATCGGAACGTGATGATTCTCTCGTCGACTTATGGAGGAGAATTCTTCAGCTAGTGCAGTCAGTCTGGCGAAAAAGTGGTAGGTAATTAATATAAAGCGAAATGGGCAGCGTCTCGAGAAAAACAGCCGCCGTGACATTTATTCTGTATGTATGTCATTATACATTTCTGTGGTTATAAATTTCATAATATTCGCCTAATGACGCACAACTCTGTTAAGGTCATGTTTGGGATTCATTTTTACCCAGCAGTGGACGTCTTTTGACTGAAGTGATGTACTGGTATTAGATTTATATTAGTATACCTTGTCCTTTTTATACAATCCTTTCAGTAAGATTATGATGAATTAGTAGGAGGCATTACTGAAAAAGACTTTTCGTCGCAAATACGAGGGTGGATCCAAAAGTTCGAAGCCCGACCAAGAAAATGAAAGAAAAGTGGGTCTAAATTTATTTTTATTTTTCGACATAGTCTCCATCTAGCTCAACACACTTCTTCCACCTGAACTGCAACTTGTTTATCCCCTCGAAAAAAAAAAGATTCCGGAAGGTCGGCGAAATACTCGCTTATTGCGACTATCATCTCATCTTTGGTCGAAAATTTCGAGCCACCCAAATGTTTTTTTTAAATTTGGAAATAAATGATAATCTGAGGGGGCTAAATCCGGCGAACAAGGTGGGTGGGGCAGCAATTCGTAGTCACAATCATGGATTACAGACATTGTTTCAACCGAAGTGTGAACACGTGCATTGTCTTGATGGAACAAAACTTTTTTACGCAACATTCCCGGCCATTTTTCTTTTATTTCTTCTCGGAGTCTTCGTAAAAGGTTACAATAATAACTAGAATTAATAGTTTGACCTTTCGGTAAATAATCTACAAAAATAATGCTCTTCGCATCCCAAAACACAGAAGCCATAACTTTGTTAGTCGACAAAACGACCTTAGCCTTTTTCGGTGTAGGTGAGTCAGATCTTTTCCACTGTTTGGATTGTTGTTTTGATTTAGGAATATGGTGGTGAACCCAGCTTTCATCCATGGTAACAAATCTAGATAAAAAGTCCTCGGGATCCGTCTCAAAAAGTTCCAAACAGTCTCGCGCAATTGTGAATCGAACTCGTTTTTATTCAGCTGAAAGCAACCTCGGGACCCAGCGAGCAGAAACCTTACCTAATTCTTTCGTTATTATGTGTTGCACCCGGCCATAACTAATGTCTGTTGTCTCAGATATCTTACCAATGGTCAAACGTCGATCACCCAGTACGAGATCACAAATTTTATCGATGTTTTCTTTCGTGGTAGAGGTTGTAGGCCGTCCACTCCTAGGATCATCTTCAATGCTCTCACGACCGCGCTTAAACTCAGCTACCCACTTCTTGACACTGGAATACGATGGAGCAGACTCCCCCAAAGTGCCCACCATATCTTGATGGTGACAGGACTTTTTTATTGAGGTACTTAATGACAGCACGATGTTCAATTTTCTCCATTACTGAAAATCGCGTCAGAATGCTTCAAACAAATAATCACAGAAAATTTATATTGTGCAGTATCGGAATGAAACTGCGAAAAGATGTCATATCTCCTTGTAGTTTGGGCCACGAACTTTTGGATCCACCCTCGTACTTCAACAAATTAGGTTTTAATAATATTGATCAAACTAGCTATGCCTGCGACTTTGTTCACGTGGAATTGTGACTTTGGGACTTTGGGCAGCGCTTGTGGATATACATTTTGGGTAGCTAAAAAAATGTACTTTACAGTAATGCTTCTCTGTACACGATATTACACGTATGGCCATCGGGGATAAAAGCACACAGGCTGCTAGGATTGCGAAAAATTGCTTGTGTACGAAGAAAAAATTGCATTAAAATTCGTATGTTGTATGGGCTTAATATTTACTTCATTTTTATTTAATTATTTATTATGGAAGGTAATAGTCTGTGGTAATATACAACATAAGACCTAAAAATTCTGTAAAATTTTAAACGTCTACTTGCTACCGTTGTTATTATCGGGCAAAAAATATAAGAAAAAAAAAACACGTTTATTGTATGCCCCCTTGGATCCCTTAACATTTTCATTTTCATATTTTTAGTAATTTAATCTTGTCTCTAAAGCGGTATCAGAAATACTTAATTTATGAAAATGTTAGCTTTCTAGCTATCATTATTTATAAAATACAGGCTGGTGACAGACAGATGGACGGACGGACAGACAGACAGACAGCGGCGGATTAGTAATCCGTAGAGTCCGTTTTTACCTAAAAGGTAAAAACGGTACGAAACTCCCTAAAAGATAGAACTAAGATACAAAATAGCTTAAAAATATTCGATATGATTCTTTAAAGAGACATAACTTTTTTATTTCTAAACCGATTCACATGAAACAAACACTAATGTTAAGTGAAACTTACCACAATATATTAGTAAAACCGCAAATCGAATAAGCCGTTTCTGATATTAGCGTGCACAAACACACAGACAAACAGACATTTTTCCGGGATAAAAAGTACCCAGTGTTGTGCGCCAAAGGTTAAAGTATAATCATACCAAGTTTCATTGTAATCGGAACGGTAGCTTTTCTGTGATGCTTGAACAAACGGACAGACAAAACATTTTCTAATCACATATTTGTGTTCGGTTTCGATCTAGTAACAGCCCCTGGTATTTATTTTTTCAATATTTTTAATGTACAATATTTACACTTCTACAGTTTTATTATAAGTATAGATAACTATTTGGAAATAAGCCGATCACATTTATTTCGTCTTAATTTGTGCGTATTTAGTGTCACATAGCACTGCATTTAGATACAGTAGGTAGGTATGTACTTAGCATTTTCTACAGGAATGTTCAAGTATGACCACACCTTAAATACAAATTGTACCTAAGTTATCGAAAGTTATTCAGATAACATAGGTACAATTTGTGTTTATGATATTTTAAGCTGGATCAGATCGCCAGTTTTTCAATAAAATAAGCAAATCTTAATTAGGCAGGGAAGTAAACCATTGGAGCCTTAAATACCATCTAGTGTGACAGGAACAGAAAGTGATGCTACAGCAATAAAACAGGGATGCAAGTCACTTGGTCTGGAGGCTTTGGCTTGCTTGGCAGCAAGCCAACGGGACTTGTCTATCGAGTCCTTTGGCTTATCGGAATGAAATATTATAGTCGATAAATATTTGTTTTATTTGGAAAACTTTGATTTACATGCCAATTTTGCTAATATTAGTTACCAAATTTCACAGACAAATAATAAACGAGTTGGCAAACTTAATGTCGGGTATCGTTTAAAGAATCCGTTTTTTTATACGTATAAACTTAATTCAAATGGCGAATGGTTAACTTCGTCTATCTGCGGTGAAAAAGGATGGATGGTTCAATATTTTTTGCGGTTTGCGACACCCTATAGAGATCTCGAAATTATTTACAATGGATGGAGGTGATAAGGGTCGTTGACTGACGGTTTTCTGTGACATGGGCTACACAATGACGATGCCAATATCTATGAAGCAAAAACTACTATTACAACTGAACAACGAGCGTGCTTGCAATGATGATTACTTACTACAAATGACTCCAAGATCTTACGTAGTATTTGTATACGCTTTGATTAGGACTGGTACTCTATTCTTTTGCATATTTTTTTTTTAATTATTTAAAATGCCACATTATTTTTTGTCCTAATCATCATTGTTCAAATTATAACTTGCTAACAAACTGTTTAATGTCACATAATCTCATATGCCGTAAAACGGCAATCCTTAAAATACAATATCATTTAAATTTGTCTCCCATAAAGATTACAATCATTCAAAAGACCTAAACTTGTTTTCAGTAAAAATATGTTTAAATCTTAAAGTATGTTCCGAAGAACAATAAAATATAACAATGTATGATCTGGGGGCCGACCACCTAATTGAAATGCTTTCGTTTAGGACGTTATATTGTCCGTTTCGTACCGCCTATTAAAACATTTTGCTCATAAGTATATACCTGCGGTTAAGTAAGGTGGTACGAAACTGATCAGAAGTTGTCATAATCGAAAGCATTTGAGTTAGGCGGGCGGCCCCTTGGTAACATTTCTCATCAAAGATGTTCACAACTAGACAAAAGTCCCCCAAAGATTCTGGGGCTCCCACATCAAGACCTTCAGGTGACTATCAGTCATTCGGCCTACATTGTGGGAGGTCTTCCCATACTTCATCATCCGGTACGCGATTGCCACTCTAGAGAATATTTTTGCCCAAATTATGCTCGAAATACTGACGGTGAGTGACTGCTGGCAAGTGGTGGTCCTCATTTCATATGAGAAAGAGAGCGAGTTTCAATGTTGATCGTGGTGGTCCTCATTTCACATGAGAAAGAGAGCGAGTTTCAATGTTGATCGTGGTGGTCCTCATTTCATATGAGAAAGAGAGCGAGTTTCAATGTTGATCTGATGAGAGTGAGCTACTGCCACATTTTCATACTCGCTGTACATTCCTTAAAATCGTATTATGTATTGTCTCATACTATTGATCACATAACCATATGAGTTTATGTGACAGATACTTTGTTATTTTGAAAGACGAGAATCGAAAAGGTCCTGCATTAAACCTCAATAATTAAAATGAAATTTCGATATACGTTGCCGTTTCTTTATTAATGCTATGTCGCATGTCTGTGAGTACCCGCAGTGCGGACATTGTGCCAGTCTGTCGAAATTCATCAATAAGCCGTTCGACTAAACTTTGTTCACGTTTGCTGTTTATTAGATCGGAACGATAGGTAATATGAAAAAAATGTTTTTAATTTTAATCTATCTTTATTGAAAAAAAAAGTACAATTGCTACACGTATACAAGACTAGCGCGCCTTCGCCCGCGCTGCTCCGTTCCTATTAGCCATAGCGTGATGATATATAGCTTATAGCATTCGCCGATAAATGGGCTATCTAACACTGAAAAAACTTTTCAAATCGGACCAATAGTTTCTGATATTATCGCGTTCAAACAAACAAACTCTTCAGCTTTATAATATTAGTTTAGATATAGGTACGTAATTGCATACGAGATGATATGTGGTATGGTATGATGATGGTAATTACATAAACACAATAATTTCACCCGTTCAGATACTTGATGTCAATAGTTACTTAATATTGCAGATTAGACTAGAGCCTAAAATGTGTCTACAGTACTCAACAATTAATATTGCACATCGAGCCTGCGAAAGAGACGATCGACTTTTTACAGCGTTATCTCTGTTGCATACTGCCTACGTAAGCACTGACAGTCCGGTATTGGTCAAAACTTGATCAAAATGGTCGACAAACGTCAAATAGGTACGGTGCGAAAGAGATAACGCTCTACAGACCCGAAATAAGCCGAATTCTCCGTCCTAGGCTCAATGTGCAATATTTATTGTTGATCACTGTACATTTTAGATGAGTAGCAAAGCGCCAATAGCAGTGAAATATTAAATTTCTTAGTCATATTTTGACGGGATTTTCACGGGTAAACTAATATTGAAAAAAATGTTTTTTTTCTATTCTACAACTTTGTCGGCGTAATAAAGATGTATACTGGTGCCAAATTTGAAGTCTGTAGTACCAATAGTTTTTGTGCTAAACCGCGGACGGACAGACAGAAAGACGGACATGGGGAAACTATAAGGGTTCCTTGTTAATCACGGAACCCTAAAAAGGAGACTCGTCTTTTTTCACAAAAGAGGTGAACTAAGCTGTTCAATTGTTATACAATATTGATTTCGAGGTCAAACAAATGAAAACACATATTGGTATGAAATGTTCTCTGAACCACTAGTTTGAATAGTAAATACAATAGTTTTCCGACTGGGATTCATTACAAAAATAATAAACAACGTAGAATGGCACGAACAGGGCATATTTTCATTATTTCCTTGTTCTATGTAAACTAGGCTGAAAATTGCTACGGCGCCAATCGAGTTATTGCCTCGCCGTGATTTGACGTTGTTATAAATATTTACTGCTCGCCTGCCTTCGTTTTCTTTTCAACTTAACTTTCAAGCACTTTTAAATGCATTTTTCTATAATTAATTTCTATATTTCCTTTATACGTTATGTCTACTTAAAAACCATTCTTTGGTTAGTACAGTCAAACATATTCTCTGGTACCGTCCAACAAATTATATAATATATGGGATATTATAAAAATATTCATGTAAAATGTTGCCAATACGAGACTATGTAATCGCTCGCACTCTCAAAAAGTTATTAGATCTCTTGCAATGTCAAGTTACTATTTCGTCCTGACCTCACAAACTCTACACCTTCGTCAAAATGCGTGATTTGGGGAATGGTGATAGTCCATTATAACGAATTTAAAACGGAAAACAATTACTATATTTAGTATACTCAACAACATTACGAGTAATAGTTGATCAACTTGTGTAATGTTCTGGAAAAAACTGAACCCTACATTACGCGTGTATCGACACGCACTTGGCTGGTTTTTAAAGAATATTGCAGGTACAATAATGCCAACCCTAGAAAGGGTATATGTACATATAAGCCTACACAACGAACATGGTTTTGACACAATAAGGCTTTTCTCGAAAAGATTGTTAACCTCACTGACTTAAAACTTAACATACTCGTACAACAACGACCTACAGTAACTACGTTTAATGTTTTATCAGGGTCATGGGCGCTGGCTGGATGACTAAGACCAGCAGCGATCTCGAACCTATTCTAATCATGTCTCATGTCATAGGCTGACGACGCTATAATCCTTTTTCATACGTCGGATTCGTAAGAGCTTTCAATATAAACAGCTAATAGTAACAACAAAATCACGTAAAGATGAATAAAAAGAATAATGTATGTATGTATGTATCTTCACGCCAGGTCCCTAACGGGGTAGGCATAATGTAGTTAATGGTATACTCGATAGGCTGGTAGAGTGAAGCACTTTAGACGTTTAATTGACAACCGTTAGGACCGAAGGGGTCTGAAATGGCTACCTCAGAACCGCGACCCAAATGTTATGGACCACTTTTACGATTACCTTGCCAACTTAGCATCTCTAGGTGTAACAGTAAAAAGAATATAAACAACTGGAGTAAAGTAGCACATACTCCCGAATAATCTTGGCGTTTTGGGTACGAAAAGATTACCGTCCTTCTCAGGAATCAAACTATCTCCATCCAAAATGACATCATAATCGGCACTGTGATTTGTCGTCGACAGCGTCGAACATAGTAACTTTCACATTAATTATATTAAGGATAATAAATATGTGTAAAATAATATATAATTATATTAATTTTTACTGGCGATTGAGTTCCAGTGGCGGTGCTCTAGGCCGTAGCTACATTACCTTACCCAGAGTCAGGCTGTCCATAGTCGAGGCGGCGTTTGCCAGCCGGACCCAGCCTACTCGGATCACTCAAGGGTCCGGCTAGCGGGGCTTGTAGTAAGCATCGTTTTAAGCCTCTAACCCACTATGCAGTTTTGGGCTTCAGGCGTGAGAGGAGCAACTGAGCCACTCGGGCCCTCCTGGTAGAGTCCTGACATTATTGTTTGCTGCGCAATGATAGTGTAGGTAGAGCACTGTTGTGTTCCGATTATTTGCCCTATCATTTCTGTAACCGACTCAACCAAGCAAAACAGCGTGAGCCGTAGGGGTAAATTTGCATTTATCCTTTCGTTTTTGTGCAGATTACTATGGCCTATTATATGCACTTAATATTCTTGTGCAATGCTTGATTACTACCTACTTAAATGAATAATCTACTTAAATAAATAATCGCATGGTACAATTTTAAGAGGGTCGAGAAATAAACACATGTGCCGTTCATGACTCGGACAACTCATTAGAGAAACGAGCGGCAGCGGCACGTGAGTTGGCCGCCAAATGATGCGAATGTACGTAGCTAATGAAATTGTGGATTGGGGATGCACTGCGTTAATGTGACGTAATAATCTGGTTATATAAATGCTATTGTGTTGCAGCAAGACAACTTTTGACCTAAACCTTGCTTTTGTCATAAATGTGATGGTTTCTAACGGTCATCAGATTAGCGATCTTCGCCTTATTACAATGGCCTTTTACATTTTTCACTTAGTTATCTTAAACGTAACAACACTCAAAATGGGAGCAGAATCTTAAAATTATTTTTCGAGTTATTGAGACATCAAAAATGTGTGAGTACGGTAATAAGACAAGTCTTATTCTGAAAGAATCGGTAATTAGAAAAAAAACAATCATCATCATCACTTCAGCCCAAATACGACCATTGCTGAACAAAAGTTTTCGCCAACGATGCCTCGAACAGGATTGCGGGTAATTTTAATAATTGACACGAGTTGGCGATCACAGTGACGCTAACAATAGAAAATTTCAAACAATAGAAAACTTCAAAAGTGGTCAAGGTGGATACTTGTGCCAAATTTCAAGTCTCTAGTACCACAGACAGACAGACATACGGACATAGCGAATCTATAAGTTGTTTATTACGGAACCTTAAAATCGGCGTCAATATCCGTTGCGTAGCATACACTCGGGCACGGAAGTGACTTTGTTTTATACTACGTAATAATTTGAAACATTTGAATAAACAAATTATAGAAGTGAAATTGAATAACATTACATCAGAACCACATTCTCTTCATTTCAGGGTATTCTTCCTTAAATGTGGTATGGTCTTACTTATGTATCTATGTCAGTTTAAATAAAACACTTATTTAACTATATAGTAGAGTCAATTCAGTTCATGCAGTTCGAAATCCATAACTCACACACTTAAAGTTAACACTAAGTTTTGAACGATCAAGTTTCGCTCCACCGTTCACATGCTCGAAGTTTCTAAAACACAACTACATGCAAACTGGCAGAGCAAGCATCCGCTGCGATCGAAGCTCGAAAGTTGACGGTCCCATAAATTGGACCGCGCCCAGGTGTTCCAACGCCGCTAAATTACTGTTTCGAAGGACCTACTTATTACTGATTTATACGCCGTACCAGTTTTAGGGTTACGTACCTATTGGTCCGTTTTTTATCTTGTATTGGTGGACTTTTGTGGACATAGGTTACTCGAAGTTGATTGATTTATATACAAAGAAAGAAAGAAAACATTTATTTGGACAGCACAGAGACATGACGATACAAAATTTCCAGACAATTAGGAACATAGGTACAATTATACACAAAGAAAAACAATAAGAATGAAAAAAAAAGAGATTAAGTCTCACGGCTGATCTAGTTATAGGTTCTACCTATTCAAAGATTCTTATTTTTGTGTTACATTGTTAGCCTTTTTGAGCACAGGCCTAGAAATTTCTTACAAACAAATAGTTAAGGTGCATACAGCATACAGACAAGTAGTTGGGCCAGTATTCGAAGCGATCGAAGGTACAAAGTTGACGGTGCTATAAATTAGACTGCGCCCAGGTGTTTCAACCCCCACTAAATTACTGTTTCAAAGAAGCTACTTATCAATGATTTATATTATACGCCGCACCAGCTCTAAGGTTGCGTAGTCTAAGGTTTTTGTCCTACATTTTTAGTGTTTTTGTGCACATACGTACAAGTTTCTTAAGAAAAATCCAAGCAGGTCCAGTTGACAAAACAACAAATTAATTTTTTGATGTGTTTCATAATCTGGTCACGTATTGAGTTCCCCCTACCTGACAGGTGAACAACTCATTTGAATGGAGTAATGTGACGTCCAGTCTTACGTTTCTGATAATGTGCGAAGCCTGGGGCAGGTAGCCGGTTTGAAGTAAAATAATATAGAAACAAGGTTGCAAAATTGACTTTCGTTTTTACTGCCAGTTTAAACTATAAACTGCTAACGTATTCGGTAGCCAGCAGCCATTCAAAGCTTGGCAATTGTCTCGGTGTAATTGAATTTCGATCTTTTTTGTTTATTCAATTTTTATTCAAGATTCATTTCATATTACACGGTAATATTACATCTTGATAAATAACCTATTGATAAGCATTATTTTCTGAACTCGTTACTATAAAATAAAGCAATTTTATTTATTTATCTCGTTCTATTCTACTACATATTTTATTGATCTACTTTTATTCGATTACTGTAAATAATGTAAATATCTTAGTTAGTTTTCGGTATACAATAACCCATCAAAAACTTTTCTGATAAAAATGTGAGTCTGGCAGCATATCTACAGTGTAGTTCTACTAATTAAAAAGTAGTGAAAAAAACCAGGTCGGTTAGTTTATATTTAGTACTTATCTATAAGATGGATGCATTTACCTAACAACTTTGTGATAATTTATTGCTACCTAATTAGTTAAATAATAACATGTTAGAGACCGTATCAATATTTTAAGTATGATATTATAACTAACTTAGATTCTAATTCTCTAAGAATAGAATTTAATAGTACTGTTGGATTAAATCTGTAATCTGATATTGTTCACGTTTTAGTGATGCGATTGTCCGGTTTTTTGTTGAGACAGTATTTCTTTGTGAAAAGTTTTCTATTTTCTGATATTAAGTGTAACTACCTACTACATATCGCTAGATAAAGTACACATACACACACGTCTTTTAAATAGCTGTTAAGTATTTTTTGTAGTTTTTACGAAATAGTAGAAACTACAATTTCACTTTTCCTTCAATTTTTTCATATTTTCTTATCTTTTAAACCTTCCCTGGACTCCCAAAACTTATTCAAAACCAAAATTAGCCAAATCGGACCAGCCGTTCTCGAGTTTTAGCGAGACTTACGAACAGCAATTGATTTTTATATATATAGAATACCCCAACTCCTTATATATATAGAATACCCCAACTCCTACTGGTTAATAAATGAGTGCTGTAGCTTCCAATATAAGCTCAGTAGCGTAAAATGAGAATTGACGGAGTAATTGGTGAACATACATAAAAAAAACATACAGTCAGATCTAGAATCGTTTCAAATTCTTCAATTAATCATTACAAAAAATATCTTTGGTTGTAAATAAAACCCGTTTGTTTCCTTTTCACAAACTTTTGACATAAAAATAAACTTATTCGTTTGGTTTTTTTTTAATTTCGTTGATAACGGCTATGTGGCTTACGCTCAAAAAAATTTCCTGACCGATTTTATAGCAGTGCGCAACTAGGTATTTTATTTTATGTTACTCGCTCTACGTACATCTGGGATGGTAGTCAAACAGCTTCACTCGTAAATAGGTATATATATTGTGAGCTTGTTTTTTAATTGATGAAAGTTTAACTTATGTCTGGTAAATCCAATACTAGCTTAAAGCTTCCAATACGGGCCTTATTAGAGATAAAATGAGACTTATTGAGACTATTTGCAACTATATTTATCATAATTTTATGATAAGAATGAAATAAGTTTGTCTCATTGAATTCGTTTTCTATGGCATGTCAAGCTTTATTTGAGGAAGTAAATTTCAAGCAGCACGAAAACATTTTCATGTTTTCTGATTTGGAAAAGTTAAAATCGGTTATAGTTCTTTGAAACGGTATTCTTGTTCAGATTTTATAGTTGTTCACAACTACAGGTATCTCGGCATCAAACCGCAACGACAGATTGTAGTTTGTGCAGAGCTAAGTTTAGTCTTATCCGAGTTGAGCAAAGCGCTTATGCGGATTACCTCTCGATTGCCCTGCACTACGACTGGAATAGACCATTACAAACTTAATGCGTCGCTCGTGCCAACGTGCTTTCTACTGTTGATTTGGCCTGAATACAGATTACATGTATATTGATGGCCAACCTGTCTGGCGGAGATATACGATTTGGTAGTATGACGTCTAGGATTGTTATTTCACCTGTACAAATAAGAATTCACAGCATTGCAGATCTTCACATTGCGACGAAACTGTTCCATTTGTTTCACTGCTACACACACACACACACATTACACTTTAAATACACACAGATATATAAAATATCTAATGAAGTATTTTTTTATCTGATTACGACAGGGAAGAGGCTAGTTGTTGTTGATTTGTCTCAATACAGAAATTACAATAATATACAGGTACAACATAATCATTTCCATTATGATTATGTACATATGTACTTAATACTAGTTTTATCCACCTACCACGCAGGTATTAAATATATTTGGCAAGCAAAACATGTTGTACCTACAGCATTGTGAAAATTTTAGAATATATTTAATTTTACATTATTTGCTACTTTGAATAATTAGATTGAGAAATCAAAATACTTTGATCTATCAATTATCTACTATTTGTTACGGAGCACGCGGGCGTAGCCCATATCGCAATGTTAAAAATTGTACTTGCCGTTAAATGGTACTTACTGTTCAGCGCTATTGTGTTTCGGGTAGTTTGCACGGCCCTGTGATTTCCGGCTCAAAAGCTAAGGTCTCAGGAGTAGGAACGCATCTACATTGAAATCTCTGGTTTTTATGAAGAAGTTTATAGGATACAGTAGAGGTATACCTATAAACTTGTCATCAATATGAACAGAACGCCTGTTTGCCACTTCAAATATAAAATGTTACTTTAAAATATTTGAAAACTAAATATATATTTCAGTCTATTTCATTTTAGCTTAAACAATTTAATCCGTCTCATTCAAGTAAAAGAACACCGTAGAAACATTAATAAAAATCCTACCTGACAGTAGCGTTTCTATTGCAGAATAGAGGGTGACCCCCGGCATGAGGTCGGGGGAGGGCGAAGGCTCGGAACTGGCGGAGTTCGGCGCGCGGTGGCCCCCGCCGTACACGCAGGGCTACGGCTGGGCGCGCTCCGCCACACCGCAGCACCCGCCCGCCCATCATCTGGCCAGGCATTCGCGCTCGCAACAGGTAAGTGACAATAAAAGTTATTGCGACGTTGGGCAAAATTTCAAAAAAGAATTAGTTGATGTAGTATCATGTTCAGGATTCATATAGGAATATATTTTATTTTTAAAGAAAAATGGAAAGAAAAATTTGACTTCAGGCGAGACTCGAACTCGCGACCTACTGGGAATCTAGTCCAGCCGCTCTTCCAATTGAGCTACTGAAGCCCTGCCCGATTTGTCGAATTTTTCCTTCACATCTATTGCATTGCTTTATGGTAGCAGTAGCGCCATCTATTACCAACTATGCTAGTTAGGCAACCGATATAATAGACTTTTCAGTTTATTGAATATCGTAAAGAAGTCGCTTTTACCCTTAATAATTGTTTTATATTATTTCGCATTAACACATGCTTGTGAAATATATTTTATTTTTAAAGAAAAATGGAAAGAAAAATTTGACTTCAGGCGAGACTCGAACTCGCGACCTACTGGGAATCTAGTCCAGCCGCTCTTCCAATTGAGCTACTGAAGCCCTGCCCGATTTGTCGAATTTTTCCTTCACATCTATTGCATTGCTTTATGGTAGCAGTAGCGCCATCTATTACCAACTATGCTAGTTAGGCAACCGATATAATAGACTTTTCAGTTTATTGAATATCGTAAAGAAGTCGCTTTTACCCTTAATAATTGTTTTATATTATTTCGCATTAACACATGCTTGTGAAATATATTTTATTTTTAAAGAAAAATGGAAAGAAAAATTTGACTTCAGGCGAGACTCGAACTCGCGACCTACTGGGAATCTAGTCCAGCCGCTCTTCCAATTGAGCTACTGAAGCCCTGCCCGATTTGTCGAATTTTTCCTTCACATCTATTGCATTACTTTATGGTAGCAGTAGCGCCATCTATTACCAACTATGCTAGTTAGGCAACCGATATAATAGACTTTTCAGTTTATTGAATATCGTAAAGAAGTCGCTTTTACCCTTAATAATTGTTTTATATTATTTCGCATTAACACATGCTTGTGAAATATATTTTATTTTTAAAGAAAAATGGAAAGAAAAATTTGACTTCAGGCGAGACTCGAACTCGCGACCTACTGGGAATCTAGTCCAGCCGCTCTTCCAATTGAGCTACTGAAGCCCTGCCCGATTTGTCGAATTTTTCCTTCACATCTATTGCATTGCTTTATGGTAGCAGTAGCGCCATCTATTACCAACTATGCTAGTTAGGCAACCGATATAATAGACTTTTCAGTTTATTGAATATCGTAAAGAAGTCGCTTTTACCCTTAATAATTGTTTTATATTATTTCGCATTAACACATGCTTGTGAAATATATTTTATTTTTAAAGAAAAATGGAAAGAAAAATTTGACTTCAGGCGAGACTCGAACTCGCGACCTACTGGGAATCTAGTCCAGCCGCTCTTCCAATTGAGCTACTGAAGCCCTGCCCGATTTGTCGAATTTTTCCTTCACATCTATTGCATTGCTTTATGGTAGCAGTAGCGCCATCTATTACCAACTATGCTAGTTAGGCAACCGATATAATAGACTTTTCAGTTTATTGAATATCGTAAAGAAGTCGCTTTTACCCTTAATAATTGTTTTATTTATTAACTAGCATAGTTGGTAATAGATGGCGCTACTGCTACCATAAAGCAATGCAATAGATGTGAAGGAAAAATTCGACAAATCGGGCAGGGCTTCAGTAGCTCAATTGGAAGAGCGGCTGGACTAGATTCCCAGTAGGTCGCGAGTTCGAGTCTCGCCTGAAGTCAAATTTTTCTTTCCATTTTTCTTTAAAAATAAAATATATTTCACAAGCATGTGTTAATGCGAAATAATATAAAACAATTATTAAGGGTAAAAGCGACTTCTTTACGATATTCAATAAACTGAAAAGTCTATTATATCGGTTGCCTAACTAGCATAGTTGGTAATAGATGGCGCTACTGCTACCATAAAGCAATGCAATAGATGTGAAGGAAAAATTCGACAAATCGGGCAGGGCTTCAGTAGCTCAATTGGAAGAGCGGCTGGACTAGATTCCCAGTAGGTCGCGAGTTCGAGTCTCGCCTGAAGTCAAATTTTTCTTTCCATTTTTCTTTAAAAATAAAATATATTTCACAAGCATGTGTTAATGCGAAATAATATAAAACAATTATTAAGGGTAAAAGCGACTTCTTTACGATATTCAATAAACTGAAAAGTCTATTATATCGGTTGCCTAACTAGCATAGTTGGTAATAGATGGCGCTACTGCTACCATAAAGCAATGCAATAGATGTGAAGGAAAAATTCGACAAATCGGGCAGGGCTTCAGTAGCTCAATTGGAAGAGCGGCTGGACTAGATTCCCAGTAGGTCGCGAGTTCGAGTCTCGCCTGAAGTCAAATTTTTCTTTCCATTTTTCTTTAAAAATAAAATATATTTCACAAGCATGTGTTAATGCGAAATAATATAAAACATTCATATAGGAAGTTGAACGTGTTGAAGTCTCAGTGTAGTTTTGTAAATTTATGCAGTGCTGTTATGTATACAGAATGATAGATGTGAATGTTGTTGAATTGACCTGTCTTCCTAGAAAAGAATCAACGCTACGCTTCCGTTTAGGCGTTACCGTATTTTTTATAAATTTTAAGCCTAAGATTCGGTAAGAAACATCTTTTCTAGGAAAATTGATCGGTGAAGAAGATTAAAAAAAAAAACAACATTGCATGAACTTGTTTAGTCTTGATTGGCATGGGAAAAAGGGTGGTTAGGTTTAAAAAATATCGGTCTAACCCAGTGGTTGCAGGACAACCGTCACACGAGCTATGAAGCAGAAGACGCGAGGGCGCGGGCGCGTGGCGGCGTCTACTACTCGCCACCAGGCACCTCGTACACTATCGTGGAAAGACCAGCGTCTTCACACGGTCATCATGCACCATACTCCCAACACCACTACCCGGGGAAGCTCTCCCGGGCACCTTATCTTGGATCTTCCACAATAGCTAACAGCGGAGGTGATTTTTCTTTTTTTTTTCTACGTCCTAGAAATAGCAAATAAACTAGACAACGTAGTGACTTACACATCGTCTAAACATTGACTGTAGCAAATTAGCATGCGGAATTTTTAAACGACTTTAAATAGGAGATATATATATTTTTATTTCCCTTTCATAAGTTTTGCCTTCGTAGCTGTTGTACCTTCAGTAAGAAATATCATAAGTTCTAACTACGAAATTCGTCAGCAGGCGCAGCAAGTTTACGGAACAGCACGAACCACTTAAGCGCAAACGGCAAAAAGCGGCCGATATCGCCGGAACAGGTGCTTCGACTGTTTGGGCAGGGTGGGGCGGCTGCTCTGGGCAAAGCGCTGCCTCCTTCGCACCCACCCGCGCCTCTACCCGCCCCGCTGCCTGCTCCGCTACCCGCCAGGCGACACTCGCCTGCTAGTAGCCCAAGTAGCACCACACATCATGTAAGTCATATCTATTTTAATTTCTTCCCCTATATAGTTAAGAAAATAGGCGAAAATTTTCCATTTCCCTCTCTTCTCCAAAACTACTGGACTTTAAATTATAAGTAAGGGCAGAAACCGTTCCTTGCTAATAGATTTCAGAAAATCTGAATAAAATATTCTTCCACTAGTGGTCTTCATAGCGCGTAGTTGCTTCAATGCAACAATCCACACCATTCCAGGCAGTAGCACCATCATCATGTATCGTAATGTAGGTCGTTTTACGATCTTAAACTTCTTCCCCGTGGAGCAGGTTCCGTAGAAGGTAACGCAGTTGCTTGAATCTAGCTAACCACCAGGCAACGCTGCAAACCCTACTTTACAGAAATGAATTAAATGTGTGTTTTAGGGTGAGGTCAAAAGTCTTAGGAATCGGCGTGCATGTTTGAAGAGAATGATGATTGTAGAAGAACACGGGAGGTGTATTAGGACCGGGATATCTGGCGCTCTACAATTTCTGCCTATCCCGTAAGGGCCTTCGCGTGAAAACACATACATTGTTGCAGCGGATCCTAAACTACTAAAAAAAAAAAAAAAAAAATTGTTTATTTATAAAATAGATCACAAAGAAGATATACATGAAATTTCTTAACTATATAAAATAAGGGATGGTTTGTATTCGTACCTGAACTAGGTTGAACCTGTGTTTCAGGCGGTAGAGTACTTCACTATATTGTGAGATTAATTAACATTAGAGTAAAACTATATTAGGTAAATTCATTAAAGTAAACTATAACAGTGAGTGATTATTTTTAAGATTATTATTTACATATAGCAAGTAATTCTTCAGTATATTCATAATTAATATTTTGTAAGTAATTATATAAAACTTTTTTACAGCTAAAATATTCTAATTTATAAAATAAAAGGTTTCTATTTAATCTATTGTACAAAAAAGGGCCAAGAAATGAAAAGAATCTTTTTGTAAAGGCATGTTTTGACGTTGAATTTGTAATGCAGACGATATCGTTCCGTCGCTTGTTAGTAATGTCCTCGTTGTACGTAAGCATGGTGTGCTGTTTCAAAATGGTGTGCATTATAAAAATCTGTCTAACAGTTAATACATTACAGTATTTATACAATAAAGTAGTAGGAAAGAAAAAAGGGTAATAATGAGCGACTTTTAGAATTGATCTTTGCGCTCGTTCTAGAGGTAGTATAATGGTTTTCAAAGCACCTCCCCATGAAGTAATGCAGTATTGAATAATGGATTGCCCTAAGGCTAGATACATTTGGGTTAGTAATTTAGAATCTGCAATCGTTCGTAATTTCTTAAAAACATAGATTAATTTACGCAACCTTTTTACCAAGCTCTCGATATGCAATTTGAAGGAGAGTGTGTCATCAATTATAATTCCCAGATATTTAATTTCGCACGTTTGTGCGATAACAGGACAATTGCAAATACTACTGAGAGGGTTATCACATTGGTGAGCGTAAAGACGATGGTTATCAGTATTAGGTGAAAGCTTGCGCATGGAGAAGTGGATATATTTAGTTTTGTCCGCATTTAGTGTAAGCAAATTTTCTTGAAGCCAATGGGTCACTGTATTTATACCTGATTGGGCAATTTCAAATAATTCGTTGCTCGTTTTGGCCGTAAATATTAATACAGTGTCATCGGCATATGATATAATTTTGCCCTGTTTTAAAGTTAAATTGCAGAGGTCGTTAATATAAATCAAAAACAGGGTAGGACCCAATATGGAACCTTGTGGAAAACCGAAACATGTGTTTTTTTGATCATTGCTAGTGATATTATCTATTTTAACACATTGGCATCGATCATGTAGGTAGTCAGCAAACAGATTAAGCTGTGTGCCTCTTATACCTAGAGCCTCCAGTTTGTTTAAAAGTAAACTAACAGATATTGTTTCAAAGGCTTTAGATAAATCAACGAAAAAACCTAAGGTCTGGTGCCCTTTCCCAAGTTCTTGTGTCACATATTCGGTCAGATTATGTACCGCATCGGCTGTGGATAATTTTGATCTAAAACCGAATTGCATCGGTGAAATATAATTATTCGTTTCGAGATATTTAATTAATCTACTATTAATGACTTTTTCTAATATTTTTGATATTGAAGGCAGTATCGAAATAGGTCTGTAATTAATAACTTGATCTTTATTACCAGATTTATATACAGGGATAACTACTGCCTTTTTTAAACATCCGGGAAAAGTCCCTGTAGAAAGGCATAATCGAAAAATATGGGTTAGTGGAGGTACAAGAATGTGTTTGTATCGTTTAAGAATCTTGTTGCTTATATTATCCCATCCAACTGCACAATTATCCTTCAGTCCTGAGATTATCCTGGTTATTTCATACTCATCAGTGTCTAACATAACAAATGATTTTAAACTGCAATTTATGTTGAACTTCTGGCGGCTTGTAGGAGAACCCCACGGTTTGATTATAATCTGTTCGGTTAGATTTTTACCCACATTTATAAAATAGTTATTTACATCATTGACTGATAAAAGTGGCGAAGAATTAATATGCAACAAATTCGAATTTGATTCACGTCGATTTGTTGCATAAGAAATATTCTTAATATGATTCCAGAGCTGTTTACTATTTTTGCCGGCTTTGTTCAGTTCGTTTTTATCGTAATTATGTTTCAAATTCTTTAAGAGGTTATTGCAATGATTCCTGTATCTCTTATACGTCGTTTGAATTATAAGATTGTCGGGATATTTTTTAGCTCTCTGATGTAATTTGTCTCTATGTCTAATACAACGAATAAGTCCAGGAGTAATCCATGGTTTAATATTAAAATGTTTTTTATTCACTGCTATAGTTTCAGTGTTGCGTAATATTGCTTGTTGGACATTTTTTATTACGTACGATAAAGACACATTGGCGTCAGCGATATTGTAAACTGCACTGAAATCAATATTGCGTAAATCATATTCAAGTTTGTTTAAATTTAGCTTTGTTTTTGTTAGTGGGCGATTTCGCTCAGGCAGCATTAAATTTATGGTTAGTAAGACGGCATGATGGTCGGTAATAGATGAATTTGCTACTAAAGTATTGTATTGTAGAGTGGATTTAATCATCATGTGATCGAGACATGAACCGCTTTGATGTGTGGGCAAGGTATGCGCGGGAAGGAGTCCGTGGTAGGAGCAAAGGTTTAAGTAGTCTTGGGTAGATGCATCGCCAAGTTCGGCATTAAGATTTATATTTATGTCTCCTGTTAGTATGATATTTTTAAAAGCGGATAGTGCTTGAAATGTCTGGTTTAGCGAAGAATGAAATGTACCTAAGTTTCTAACGGAAGGGGACCTATATACGGCGACTATGGCTATGTCTGTGTTCATTTTTATAACTAAACAGTTACAGTCCTGTAAATTTGGATTTTCGACGGATACGTTAAAGCACTCCTTGACATAGACTACGACTCCATCATTTTGATTGTGATTGTGTGAACTATAAAATATATTGTACCCTGGAATTACTGGTAGATTATCATGACGATTAGGTAACCAACATTCCGTTAATATCATTATATCGCAATTATAATTTAGTCTATGAAGAAAGACGCTGAAGCTATCTATATTTTTATAAATACTGCGGATGTTTTGGGTTAGTACAGATAATGTTTTTTTGTAAATTGAAAGATATTGCCTGCACTCCTCAACCTCACATGACCTTGCTTCTGGTAGAAATGAATCATCTATGTCAGCAATTAAATTGATATCCATTTTTAAAACTAAGTAAGGTTAATTTAATAATAATTAGATCTAAAATACAAACTAGTATGTGGCGCTCTTAGGCGCCTTCATAATTTACAGAGTTTATATACCTGTACTCGGCTGATTTTTTAGCAGGACATTCTAGGTCTCCGGTCTTGTGATTGCTTGGTTTTTTAAAACGCAAGCACGTTGCACATTTTGGCGCCTCCGCTTTCTTCTGGCATTCTTGGATCGAATGACCCTCTTCACCGCAATGTCCACACGTAGAAGCCACGGCTTTGCAGGATTTGGCTGCATGGCCATATTGATGACATTTGTAACATCTTGTTACCAACGTAAAGTCTTTTACAGGACATGATGTCCAATTTATAAAAATCCTGTCTTGATTTATGAGCGCCTTACGTACGACGGCTGGAACTTCGATTATGTAATTACAGGACTCCATATTCCTTTTTCCAGACTTGTGGCTTAGTTTCACCGAGGTCATAAATGTTTCCCGCGACATAGATGGCATTTTGTCGGCTACATTTTGTTCAAAAATACACTTTAAAACCTCATTCTCCGACATTGCCGTAGAAACACCTATAATGATAATACGTGGATTGCGCTTCTGAGGGTCGTCGACAGTAAGTCCTGGTGTAGCGCGCTGTACTGACTCTTTTAGTTTTTCCAGGTCATCCTTGGTCTCGGTGCTAATTATAACGCCTCCTTTCCTGGTTTTACGAAGTCCTCGAACTTTTAATTTCATTTCTTCAGGGCTAATTATTTTCTGGACCAAGGCCTTGGTTTCCTCACTGGTCTTGGAAATGTCATTTGGGTAGATCGCCACGGAACTAACAGGCCTCGGATGAACAAAATTTGTTACTCCTTTCTTCACCATCTCCGCGAAGGATGTAGTCGGCACAATCTGCTTAGTGCTGGACTCCTGTATCGAACGTTTGATGTCCTTTAAACAATCCGTAAGATCACGCTCGTCGGTCAAAGTTTGAAGTGCATTGTGGGTGACAATGACTTTTTGCTTCGCAGCCTGATATTGAACGGCCATTTGCGCAGCTCCATGTCCAACTTTTCGGCAAAGATTGTTTATTTTCAATTTTTGGTCTGAATTGAGCTTTCCCTCAGATGCAATCGAACAGACCTCGCTCAAACATTGGTCTATGGAACTCAACCAATTTTGAATCTCAGGAGTAGATATAACTTCGATCCCCTCGTGGGCTTTTTGATGCGTTGGCGTTGGCGGGGGGGAGCGGCGGGTGATCCCACTCCGATTGAACGGACTTCCCTCCATAATAGTTAGGATAGTTCGTAAATTATTTCATTATATAAAACTATTATCACTTAAAGTTGAAAAAGTTACACACACGCCAAATCACTAAAACTAGGTCACTATAAATAAACACAATTGTTAATTAATTTAATATCGCATTGATGCGCACGTCTATATGCTTCAAGAATCCGACGTATCAACTAGATTTGCTAGTAGTTTAGGTTAGGTATTGCGTAGTGATTGTTATCTGTTTAAAAAAAACTGTGATTAACTGGGTATTGCAAATGTAAGCAGACATATTTTAATTACAAACGTGTACGTACGTTTAAAAATCATTTTAGTTTAATATACGCGAGATAAATCCGTAAAAATAGTTTTATCTCATATCTATCTATGGTAAAGAGAACCTGATGCGGACCTACTCTTTACATTGTAATGATTAGAGATTAGCAAAGGGGTCGAATATGAAGTTAAAAAGCACTGGGAAAAGTATAGTAAGTAAAGTGTAGTTTCTAAAAAATATGCACATTTCCATATTATCGAATGGCCAACTCGAGTTAGTCGCTGATATCGAAATCAAAAATCTGAACTAAAAAAAGCAAATGCAAGATATATAGGTTTAATTGTAATTATGTGATGGTATTAAGAATTAAATTCTTAATGAAATTTTAATTTACTAAATGTCTGTTTTACTTTTATTTTGTGTAATAATATTCACTCTACGTAATTTTTGATTTCTGAATGACCTTTCGAAAACGGTTTTTGAATCTTACTCAAAATAAAAATATTTTCGTTCTTTCTTTCATATTTTCTTTAATATAACGGTTATGTTGTTACAGTTGTTACTTCCAATCAATACTGACCTATTTTACGAAAGTGCAATTAAAGTGAAAGAACATCTAAAAATAGATTGACGTGTGAAAAGGCGCGGTCTGTGGTGTCCGTTGAGGGTTGTTATGTATGTGTAAATAATTCGAGCGTCGTGAGGTGGTCAGTCGATAGTACTATCTTATTCATGACCGTAGTGACGAACGTTTAGCACGCTAGACCCAGATATGGTTGATATTTAAAAAATCGGGCCTATTTTTTGTTGCGAATCCAAATTAATTCGCTATTAGCTTTGTCTTGTTTCTTCTTCCGCGCTTACATAAAATAAATAAATCAAAACTCTCTTTAGCAGTTCCCAAATGGAATTGATAAAATTTGTTTCATTTGTTTATACGACGGGAACTACTAAGCGCGAGTCGGCCTCGCGTGTTAGGATTCCGTACATTGAGAATATTCCCTTGTTACCTTTGTTCCTTGTTTGTAAGTTTCTCTGAAATTTATTGGCAAAGAACTGTTTTTGTACTTACTTTTAATTTTGGAGACAAAGGGAAAGAGAGAGGGAAATGGAAAATTGTAAAGTTCCATCTTTATCGAAGTTAATCTAATAATTGCAAAGATCTGAGATTTTATTGATTTGCTAGCTTTGACTTACTTGATTTGAATTATATTGTAAATAGGAATGTAGCCAAGCTTCCCTCTCTTTGAGATGCAATCTAGACGTACTGCTTAGTGAAAAATGTTGTCCTGCTTCGAAACGCTTTTATGTAGAGTGCTGATAATGAATATATTAAGACATAAATACATTATTTCTTATTACTTTACTCTGAGTATTTTACTTAGAAAACACCGACCAAAATGCGAGTCGAACTCGCCTACGTAGTGTTCCGTACTATTATCTATAAAAACTATTGTATGGGTGCCCTTTAACTATTTGTTTCTGTTTTTAACATTTGTTGTTATAGCGGCAACATAAATACATCATCTATGAAAATTTCAACTCTCTATCTATAACAGTGATACAAAAATTTCAAAAAAAAAATGTATTACCAGGCTATAGCCTGGTGGCAGACAGGTGGACGGATAACGGAGTCTTAGTAATAGGGTCCCGTTTTACCCTTTGGGTATAAATCCTAAAAAGAGTAAAACTAGCTCATATTTTTTGATAGTTACACAACAAATCTTACCTTAATCTTATCTTATATAATTAATTGTATCTTATCCTTTAATTAAAGGAGTTATATACTTAACTCCTTAAGTACTGTATAAAAGTAGGTTAGTTCACATAGAAGAAACGCATATCAACGAAAATGTGTAAGTAAGTAGGTATTCGTACACTCAAAGAAAATAAAAATAAAATATTTTGACCAAATTTCTTTATAACATAATGCACCTTCAGTAGCTCTATTTGGCCCTAAAGTTGGCTGGTAGAGAATACCACTAGGTATTAAGTCCGCCTTATGTACATTTCATATGTGCAAAAAAAATAAAATAAATGAAACATGAATGTAAATAAGTAATGCATTTGATAAATAATGAATAACATAATTACTAGGAAATCTTTAAATGTCTATGAAACTATTCGTTGGCATACGTAGGCGTGTCCATGCCAAGCCTTCCAGGCCATGGTCAACGCTGAAAACAAATGTCACACCGTCAGTTTATATCCAGTGTCTGTCGAATACACCGTCTGTTTTTTTTTAATAATTGAACAATTTAATAAATACATTTGTCTTAATATTGTAGTAAAATTTGGAAGAATATTTTAGTTTTTGTTGTTGTAATTAAATGAAAATAAAGAGCCTCGTTTTCCTAGAATTGTAACAGTCTATATTACATGGGTTGTTAACAGTGGACAGTTGTAATTCTTAGTCTTGGACAAAGTTTCCACGGCAAGGCAGTTCACTTCTAGCAAACGCAACGTAAACGAACAATCAATATCCAGTTATATAAAACAGCATTCAGAATGTATCTTTAAATCATTTTAAAGTGAACGTGATGTGTTTAAGTGTTGAGTGGAATTGTGCAGTGGTGAACCCTTTATCAATTCCACATTGGATACTACGAGTACAACAAACAATGAGGTATTCAAAGGTTTTTTGTTACAATTTTCTACCAGAAAAACAAATGAGTTTCAGTGTACATGTAAGGACATTGTTTTTAATCTCATAAAGTATGACGCAGCTCGTTATTCGTGGAGTCAGTTCAATTACTGCTTATGATTGATGGTATTTTGTCTGCGCATTCTGCGCTCACCTTTTTGCTCCTATTTTTTAAAGTTCAAAAGCCAAATAAAAAAACAAAGAACTTGAATTAATATAAAAAAGCTTACAAGTGCGAACGGGGACAACGGGAATAAACCAGTCGGACTCGTGCACGAATGTTTCCGTACCATCATCTATGTATGTATCTCCACGCCAGGTTCTTAACGGGGTAGGCAGAGAGTGCAGAACGCTAGATATCCCGGTCCTGAAGTACCTCTCGTGCCTCATATACCTTTATCATTTTCTTCATACATGCACGCCGATTCCTAAGACTTTTGACCCCACCATCAGACAGAACTCGATCTATTTCGTCATGCTAGGTCAGTCTTGGTCTTCCTGGGCCTCTGCAACCATCCACATTCGCATTGTATATCTGTTTAGTCATTCGCTCATTCGTCATTCTTTCTATATGCCCGAACCATAGGAGCATGCCTTGTTTCATTTTTACTTTATGTAAGATAGTCCATTTATTAAGGAATGAATAGGAGAGGAGCAGCAGTAAAAAACATTGCGAAAATGGCAAAAATTCTGTGATATAGGTAGCCTTGCGGCTAATGTTAATTGTACCCGTGCGAAGCCGGGACGGGCCGCGAGTCCTATAATAAGTTATAAAAAGAAAAAAAGACTGATTCCTGATAATTTGCTACAAGAAAATAGTTCCACTGACGATTCATCCACGACAAAATGATATAAAAAGTTTTAGGATAGTTTAATTTTGAAAATGCATTTTGTATTTTGTCATGAATTTCCTTCTGTTGATAAATCTGTTAACTCACGTTTTACACCGGAATTGTGATAGCTAATTTCGAGATTTGTGTTCAACAAACGAGTTATAATATGACCCGGTTAGTCCAGCGGTGTGAGATGACCGTTTGATTCGAAGGGTCGCGGGTCAATCCCCGCACCGGGACAAATATTTGTATGGCCTACAGATATTTGTTTCGGGTCTGGGTGTTTGTGTATGTGTTGTATGTGTACAACGGCACCCACGACACAGGTTTATACCTAATGTGGGGGCTGTGAGTGTAAGCGTATTTTATTTATTTACTAGCTGTGCCCGCGACTTCGTCCACGTGAGAAAAAATATGATTGTTCAGTATCTACCCGGACGAAGTCGTGGGCGCAGCTAGTATAAAAGTAGCCTAAGTTACTCCTTATTACACCAGCTATCTGCCAGTGAAAGTCCCGTCAAAGTCAGATACACTCCAATTCTACTTATTTCAATGTAGGTTTGTATGTATGTATGGATGTATGGAGATAAAAGTAGCCTAAGTTACTCCTTATCACATCAGCTATCTGCCAGTGAAAGTCCCGTCAAAATCGGTCCAGCCGTTCCCAAGATTAGCCCCGCCAAACAGACAGACAGACAGACATACAAAAATTGTAAAAAAATGTGGTTTTGGTATATGTACCGTGTATACATACATATGCATTTAGTAAAAAGCGGTTTATTTTAATATTACAAACAGACACTCCAATTTTATTTATTTGTATAGATTTTAATATTTGGTAGTTTTATCCTACAGGTTCATCTTTAATACTCGCACTATCACTGCAATTAGGAATATTGTAGTTGTGGAAATTCTCGTAAGCATTTTGAGGTCGGGAAGCGGGAATAATTCAGAAGTCAGTATTACCTCTATTGTTCGTGGAGACAGAATAACAATCGTTTGGAGTATTAGGTTGGGGAAAAAGTTTCTTCGCATTTTTTAAGATAATTCAAAACATTTTTTAATATAGTTTATTTAAATTTAACTAAAGTATGTATGTACCATTTTGTTCGATAACCTTTTGCCATCTTGTAGGTAGGGACATGATCCAATTGCTATAACAATTTTGGGACTTATACCGCGACAAGTATCGCGTATTTTGATGAGAAGTCCCAAAATTGTAAAGTAGTTTTCAGTCCTCTCGTGATGTTAACCTAACATTGCGTAAAGAATTCTGAAGAGACCGAAACAGGTGGAAATCTGAAGGTGCAAGGTCAGGACTATACGGCGGATGCATTAACACCTCCCAGCCAAACTCTCTTAATTTTTGCTGAGTGGCTATAGATGTGTGAGGTCTAGCGTTATCATGATGAAACACCACGCCCCTTCTGTTGATCAATTCCGGCCGCTTTCTCTCAACTTCTTGCTTTAATCTCATCAGTTTTTCGCAGTAGAGTTCAGAATCGATAGTCCTGCCTGGTGGTAATAGCTCATAATGAATAATCCCCTTCCAATCTCACCACACACACAACATCACCTTATTGCGAGTTAACCCGGGTTTCGCCACAGTCTGTGAAGCCTGACCGGCCTTTGACCACGACCTTTTTCGCACGTTCTTGTCGTACGTGATCCACTTTTCATCACCAGTTATCAGCTTCTTCAAAAATGATTCGGTTTTATTACGTCGTAATAAAGAATCACAAATGAGTACACGGTTCATTAGGTTTCTTTCAGTGAGCTCGTGGGGTACCCAAATATCGAGCTTTTTTTTGTACCCAGCTTTTTTCAAGTGCGCCAAAACTGTTTTGTGATCAATTCTCAGTTCTTCAGCTACGTCGTAACTACTGATATGTCGATCTTGCTCCACTTTTTCAAAAATGGCATCCATTTTATCCGTAATAGGGCGACCAGAGCGAGGTGCATCTTTGACATCAAAATTTCCGGATTGAAAACGCTTAAATCAAATTTGTGCTACTCTCACAGACACTGCACTAGGTCCATAAACATCGCAAATTTTTTTCGCGGCTTGCGTTGCATTTTTACCTTTTTTGTAGTAAAATTTTAAAATGTATCGAATTTCTTCATTAGATTCACTCATCTTGACAGTACGAAAAACAAATGAAAATCACACATTTGCCTAATTTGAATTTGGAATTATGTTCTTTAAAATTTTAACTTTCAATGATACCAAAACCAGCCAGATACAAATACTACAGCCAAAGAGATTTGATTACAAGTTCATACATACTATAATGCGAAAAGACTTTTCTCAACCTATTATTTGCAACGGCGGACGACGTATAAAGACGCTTTGAGATGCTAAAGCGTCGTTCTGATGAACATTGTTTGCACACTAGAGAGGCTGCTTGATTGCCTATAAAATGCGGCGTATGACATCGAGATAAATAATTCTTTATAGAAGTGCCTTGTTGCTCGCGACCTCGATCAGACAAATGGAAAACATTATTTCAATATATTTGTTGAATGTTTCATCATAGAATAGTTATCTAATGTCAACTTAGCAATCTCCTCGCCCCTTAGATTGAGATAATAGACACCAGCAATTTAAATTACACAAAGGTACACACATACATATCTAATAGGTATGTATGTGTGTATCTTCACGCCAGGTCCCTAACGGGGTAGGCAGAGAGTGTAGAGCGCCAGATATCCCGGTTCAGACAAACCTCTCGTGCCTCGTCTACCTTCATCATTCTCTTCATACATGCACGCCGATTTCTAAGACTTTTGACCCCACCATCAGACAGAACTCGACCTATTTGGTCATGGTAGGTCAGCCTTGGTCTTCCTGGGCCTCTGGAACCATACACATTCGCATTGTATATCTGTTTAGTCATTCGCTCATTCGACATTCTTTCTATATGCCCGAACCATCGGAGCATGCCATCTAATAGGTATAAAATCAATACCTTCCCTAAGTTCCAACCCGGGGTGCGATCCGCCTATCGAGATTGCTATTGTCGTTGTCTTTGCTGTCAAAGGAGATGTTGCAAAAATGTATGGACCTCCGGCCATGTATTGTACACAATATCATTAAACAGGCAAAATCAATATAAAAACGTTTTTTACTGCATATTTTCACTTATTTACGAGTAGCTTTATTTGCAGTTACAAAACATAATTTGCAGTTAGAATTACAACTCAAAACTAACATGGCGAGTATGGCGGGCGATGTCATTTTGACATTTTCATTTTTTAAATTGTATTTTGATTATAGAACTTGGAGAAAAAAGTAATATTTTCTAAATACTACCAAAATCGATTGATCCCAAGTGTCGGCTGTATCGTCGCCATGTTTAACATAGTTGAAAATGATAAAATCGTTTGAATTAAATGTGGTTGTAACTCTAAAATATATTCTTGAATAAATTAATTGTATTTTTTTGGATTCTTCTTTAATTTACCCATTTTTTGAGTACGTGTACGAACCAGGGCCGAGCTCGCAACATCTCCTTTCATGTCGATTTTAAAGGAGCTACAAGCTCCTTTATACTGCTTTTAAAGGAGCTTGTAGCTTCTTTAAAAGCAGTATTGATTATCTGATCGTTTTTCTTGCTTTCGTAAGTGAGAAACAAGCGATAATGGTTAAATATTATTAATAATAAAAAAATTAAATACTCATACACTCACAGCCCCACAGTAGGTATAAAACCTGTGTCGTGCGTGCCGTTATACCTATATAAACAACACATACACAAACACCTAGACCCGAAACAAATATATCTGTAAGCCATACAAATATTTGTCTCGATGCGGGGATCGAACCCGCGACCCTTCGAATCATCAGTTGACCGTCGCGCGCGCCTCGCGCGCGGTGCGGAAGCAGCACCGGGGCTGGCCCCCTCTGCTGCGGCTTCTTCTGGCCTGCTATGCAGGTCGGCGTTGGGTGCCCTGGGATTCAAGGGCTTCGGTGGAGGAGGCACGCATCGTCAGTCGAGAGAGAGTGGGGGCTTTATACATATATTTTTATTTTTTTTTTTTTTTAATTGAACCCGCGACCCTTCGAATCAAACGGTCAACTCACACCGCTGGACCAACCGGGTCGTCAATTCAATTATTTCGATTATGGTTATTTAGTTAAAGCAAAAATCGACATGATTATTTGACAGCAATGACAACGACAATAGCAATGTCGATAGGCGGTCGCAACCCCGGGCCTTACTCATAAACGTACACTAGACACTATCCTTGGTCTTTGTCAGTCGAGTAGTCGATTGCGTAAGATAAAAAGAGAGAAAAGAGAACATTAGCAACACATTAATTAAATACGTTTATGAAAGGGGTAAATGTATGCAAAATTTTTGGCAATTTAGTCTGGATATTTAATCAATAAAAGCCGTCTTATTTTTCATTTAGTTATATATAATATCATTATCTAAGCCTACTATAATATATGTATATTGCATCTCTGGATTAAACTGAGTTAAAGTTTAATCCAGAGATGCAATATACATATAATCGACCCGTGGACTATCATTATTTCGATACATTCAGAGAATAGCGTCAGATAAAACGGAAACAGCTTCTCGCTCCGTATTCGAAATTTCATTCCCTCACGAAGTGAATTTGCCAAAACCACTTTCAAGAGATAGCGAGCTTTTACCAGATATTATGCCGTATCAAATTGCTGTTTTGTCATCCAATTCTATGTTGTTTATTGCATTTTCGAATTTAATTAAAATATTCTCGAGCACAGAGTACAGATTAATAAAATAAATACATAATATTTTGGAACTAACTTGTTGAGGTTTACAATTTATGAGTTGGTAGATATGGTGAATTTAAACAGAATTATGTGAAATATGGCAACATTGTCTAAATCTAGTGAATATATTTATAGCATTTCCATTTGCTTGTAACGTGTGAATGAAAAAGTTCGAGACAAATAAAAACGCAATACCTACACCTACCTACCTACTTTACAGGATATAAAAAGTTGTTGATAAACAATCGTGATTGCATAACCAAGTTATGTGATACCTACTACATGCCATATGCCATGTTATACTACTAATTATTTATTTGAATACGCTGATACTACTTATTTTTCTAACAAGTTAATGAATGTTCTCCGACTCCTGACGGAAACGTTTTGGTTTTGGCAAGAGGCGCAACAGCCATAGTTGAGCTCGTGGTAAATTACATTTATGACTAACTGGGTGCACGGTACGTGCATGTTAGGACGTACGTAGGAATGTGAAACGCAAGTTTCTCAAGTATTCCTTATCAAAAATGTATGTTTATTTGAAAACATTCTGTACCTGTTTAGCTAATTAAGTAAGTAGGTATTAAGTAACCAATTGATGGCGTGACGTGTCGTGGCGATTAGCGATTTTTCCCTATGAGCCTTATCAATGAAAACAGACGACGGCGGCGATCAGGCTAATCGGTCACCTTGCTTGATACGTAGTAGAATAAAGGCGCTAATGAAATGTACTTCCGCAGGCCATATATCGTGGGGGTGAGCGAGAGCGACCATACTCGTCGGGTGGGGCGCCGCCGCCGCCGACGGAACCCGCTACCCGCACCGTCACCATGAGCCGGGACCCCGCGGACTCGCACGGTTTCGGAATCTGCGTTAAGGGCGGTAAGGAAGCAGGTGAGTTGGTTTGTTCCAATCATGATACGAGAACTACAGGCTTCTACAGAGTTGACGCTTTTCTTGCATGAAATCGTATCTGATCCGACCCTGCCGTCTCTCCGAAGAATTGGTTACCAGACTCCTTGAACTTTTGTTTTTCTATTACGGAACCGAGACCTTTGAAACTCTCAGGGCTCTCTCATATTTTTTTCCGAAATAGCAATCCTGCAGATATTCACGGCTTTGGAATCGACATCAAAGGGAACTAAGCAAAAAGGGGTGATGGTTGGTTCTTGGTTGGTATCATGTGGTCAGGTTTATGGGACGTGGATTTTTTTTTTGCTTATCTATTATGATATGGGAAACTCTGCACGTATCTATGGAGTCCCATGTAAGGAGAGAGAGTATTTAGGTTCCGAATATGTATTGAGGCTAAAAATAAATGATTGGGTTAGGTTCGCTTGAGGTATAAGGTTCTTCTAAAACTATAGAAGAAATCTTCGGGATTTGCTTGAGAGAGGAAGTAGGTACCTAATTGTTTCGTTCCTATGGTGTAACGAAATCTACAGGCAAGCTGTGATTTTTCTTCCCTTCTTCCCTGGATCCGTGAGCTTGCAGTCTTTCTCTGTTTTGGAATCTGCATCAACAGCGGGCAGAGAACAGGTGAGTTGGTTGGTCCTTATCATCTAGCCAGGGCATGTATTCACTTTGCGTTTTGACTATTCTTGAAAATAACTTAATGAATTAAGTGATACATGTGATCTCAGTTATGAAGCGTCAAAGACTTAGGCATTTACGTCAAAGAAAAAAAGTGGGCAAGATGTCCGATGTTTTAATGCAGATATTTGTGGCGCATAGAAATATTAAGCCTTTATTTAGCGGCTAAGCCCTCGAAAACCGTCGATGAACCTTTTCTACCTGTAAGAAAATTTAATAATTGGTATTTGGATAAATCAATAGCACACGAATTTTATTACGGCCTATTTGTTTTTGTTAGTAAACTAAACTAATTTCAGTATTTTTATCGTAAAGAGCTCGTAAGCCATTATGATCCTCCATTAACCCTATGATTATAGGAACATTAGCAGACGTGAGAAAGTAATTACGGGTTTATTTTGTTTGCTTTGCATTAACGCTACCATTAGTTCGTGTTTTAGAAGTTTGTTGTCAAATATAGTCAGGCGAATGTACTTTGTATGTTCTTTATAAAAGATCAAGTATTTTATACGGCATCTTTCCCAATTAACAAATGTGTGAATTACAAACAGTGCAAATAAATTTTCATTACTTATGTATTTAATTAATTGTGCAATAGTTCGGGCCATTCGTTTTTAACAATTATGAAATAAATTGACACGAATTAAATAAATATAACTACGTTATGAAAAACCGACTTCAAAACTGAAAAGTAAAAAATAATAAAGATTTAATTGTAATTATATACTACCTATTATTTATATGTGCTATTGACTAATAGGTTTGAAGTCAGTGCCAAGCCTTTAACAAATTATTATATTTTAACCGCTTAAATATGAATACGAGCAAATTAAAACACTGAACAAAACGTAACCGGCGAATCGTGGGTGTTTGCATGTATGCTTGAATTCGTGCATTTACCTCTGCCTACCCCTTCGGGTATTACAGGCGTGAAGTTACGTTTTAATACAATGAAATGCCTACTTTAGTGATTTTGGCTTGGCACCGACTTCAAACCTATTAGTAAATAGCACATAAAAATAATAGGTATATATATATATATATATATATAATAATTTATAGTATATAATTACAATTAAATCTTTATTATTTTTTACTTTTCAGTTTTGATGTCGGTTTTTCATAACGTAGTTATATTTATTTAATACTTTTTAGTTTATTGCTGCATTGTCAATTAGATTAGTGTTCACATCTGTTGAATTTGTAAAATCTGACTCTTTTAGCTTCGTGACAATTAGATACCTAATACCTAAAACTAGATATTTAAATTGTTTAGGTGTGTCGATACAAAATTATTACACGACTATAAGAAATCAATGAAAAAATTTTATCCACGAAGGAGTAAATAAGCTGTGTTGTGTCGTTGATGAGTAAATGTGTCATTGTCACTTGTTGTCATCTTGTTGTCATGCGCATTAGGATTATCTAGGACGTCAGTGGATTCAACGCACTGTATGACAACTCGCCGTCTATTCTTATTCCTTTAGTCTGAGGTGAAAGTAAGTAAAAAATGCTCATAAAATAAAAACTGATGGGCCTATCTGAATCAAAGTTTTATGGGACCAATTCGAAACTATTCCGCATCAAACAACAAAAGAATTACGTACATCGGTCCAGAAATCTCGGCAAAAATCGCGTACAAACATAAAAAAAAATATATACCGGCCGAATTGAGAACCTTCTCGTTTTTTGAACTCGGTTAAAAATATATGTTTAGAACTGTCGGTAAAGTATGAGTTTTGATAGTTCTGAGAGTACTTTGCTGAAAGTAAAGTCGTAGTGCGGTCTGTGAATCTCACCCTGGGTGGGTGAATAAAAAAAACATCTAAAATAAGAGTGGACATCAACTAACCTTGAATGGGACGAGGTCTTTTATCTCGTACTTTATTCGACGCACCTTTATTTCTTTTCCGTCTTTTATTTGTTTACACAGAAAAGGTTGATCTACCGTTTGGTAAATTAAATATAGCTACTGAAGGTATAACCTTCAGGTATATATACGAGTATAGATATATTAGATATATGTTGAAGAACAATACAACTTAAAATTAAAATAATATGTCGAAAATTATGTTAAATGAGACAATATTTTATTAATTTTGTTGTGCGCAGTTCATTGTATATTTCTTGCGTACCTTTTGGATACACTGAATACCTATTTCTTATTTACTGCCTGATCCCGCACATGAAGCACGGTAACTCAGGGCGTTACAGACCTAACAGTAGTATTAACACGATGCTAAGCCTTAGCCTGCTATTATGTAAAAATTATTGTAACGTTGTCAATTATGTACAACCATATCTGCTGTTCATTTACCCATAACAGAATGAAAGGACAATAAAAATGATTGAAATAAACGAACTCAAAGAGAAAAATAGATAAAGAACCCGACAAAAAGGAACTCATATGGCTCCGTGGAACAAAGTCCTTATCAAACGAGCTCTACCCCCGGCGTCCTTACACAAGAGGATGGATTAGTGTTTTGTAAAGAACAGTAGAACATTGATTGGATCGTTTTGATTGATCGCCTTGAGTCTTCTATTTATATCAACTCTCGGATGGACTTTCAATCGATCTGCGGACTTGTATGTTTTATTCGAATGTTTTTTCGCATCGTAGTCTTCGTTTATTTCTAGAACAGTTCAGATATCTATGAGTGAATGGCTGACCCGGAAAACTTCGTATTGCCTCAGAATGAAATAATGTGTCAAAGGTTTGATAGATATGGACTATTTGTATGGGAAAATGAAATTGTGGGTTTTACTATTTCCCTTCAGTTTCTTCATATTTTCTTACCTTTTAAACCTTCCCTGGAAAATCATTCAAAACCAAAATTAGCCAAATCGGTCCAGCCGTTCACGAGTTTTAGTAATTGATTATATATATATATAACGATATTATAATATTCGTCGATTCTATATTTGTATCACAAAATAAGAATTAAATTTGCAAATTCTTCGAAAGAAGGAAACTGTGCAGTATCAGTTTATACACAAATGTTAAGATTTAAGATATTTAATATTATAAAGCTGAAGAGTTTGTTTGGCTGTTTTTTTTTGTTTGCTTGAACGCGCTAATTTCAGGAACTACTGTTAATTATTTCAGTGTTAGATAGCCCATTTATCGAGGAAGGCCGTAGGCTATATGACATCACGCTAAGATTTTTATTTATAGGAGTTTAAATTTTACATCTCATATTTTTCAGTGGGTGAATATTACGGTGATATACCTACTACGACTTGTCGAACTTTCAATGCTTATTTTATTTTACAGGCGTGTCAAATTGTTATTTTACTTATTCTTTACTTAATAAAGATAGGTATCCTTTCTAAAAAAAAGTTAGAGTCACGGAGGTAACTTGAACGAATGCCTAAAATGATTCTTCAAAGCTTCAGTCATTGCCTCGTGTTTGAAAAGGAAGGTCTATATATTATATTGCTAGCTATTAATAAATATCAATATTGCAGTTAGAAGGGTAATGGTACAATTGCTTTGATATTCCTCCATTCTCACGGGAATTTTCTACAAAATTGGAATGAAATCTATTTACCTATTTATATCTATTTCTGAAAAAAATTCAGGCGCGAATTTGCGTTTGATCTGTCTGTAAAGTAAATGATATCTTTTACTACAAAGTATAGTGTCATGTTTGCATGACACATGAGGTGGATCAGACCTAAAGGTGCCCACACAAAACTGCTGGAAGTATGGTCAACTGTATCGCATCGCAGCAATTCGCATCGCATCGCAGTATTGTGTGGACGCCTTAAGTCCAGACAGAAGTTTACCTCTAACTTAACGACATTCAATCTCGCAGCGATTCGCATAATGACCCTTTCACAAAAAGGATAGTGATGTTGTTAATTTAGAGATTATTGCACTATTTGTTTATATTATAAGTACAAAAGGTTACTATTTTATAATATGTACAGGAGTAGATGTGTTATGCACAGGTGTGGGTGTGTACATATCGCGTGTGGAGGAGGGCTCGGTGGCGGAGCGGGCCGGCCTGCGCCCCGGGGACTCCATCCTCCAAGTCAACGGCACCCCTTTCTCGGGAATATCACACGAAGATGCACTTAAGGTACCAATTTTAATATTTTACGTTTTATGGAATAAATGAAAGAAAAATTTACCTTAGGAGAGTTTTGAACCCGCGACCAATGGGATAACTAGCCCAGTTGCTCTCCCAAATTCCACATTTGACTGTCGAATGTTTCCTTTATATTTTACTATATTGCCTTTTGGGGTGACAGTAACGATTATTGCCAACAATACTATAACAGCAACCGATTTGGACAACTTTTCACCTTATGAGGGTGTCGTTATACCCTTGATTATTTTTATTGAATTTTAACAAAAACACATATGACTGAAATATTTTTTATAATAGTCATTTCTCTTATTGATTTACTTACTACATAGTCACAGAAAGGTCCACCTATACGTAAAAATCAAATATAGCTATTTATACATTCACCACTGAAAAATTTGTCTCTAGGTTTAGCTCTTTCGGACAATACATGTCTTTCTACACCGATGTCAAAGATGTTTCATATTATAGGCGTGCACAATGAGCTTTTACATATAACATCATTGGGCGTGCATATAAAATAATAGTCTTTATTTTAAATGTGTAGAATCATCGTATACTGAGAGGTATGGCTATGGTATTAACAGGTGAGGTTGTCCTAATGTTATGTTTACTTTAGTAGAGTTTCACTGATGAAGTTTGAGAGCGAAGGCCATAGGCGCACCTTGGGACGTACGTAACAAAAATCTCCAATTCGATGCTAACTTCCGTCTCCCATCCGGGAGTTCATGAAAAGGGCATCCAAAAGATATTTTGACACCGCGAGTCACCATCCGAACCCGCTCGTCAGTGTGGCCGCGATTTACACTCCCTTTGATTGTGTCAAAAGGACGCACGTTCTAAACGATCCCGACGATAAGACCATATGTTGACCATCACCGCGATGAATGATCACATACAACACTCCAATAACACTATGTCGCGTCCACCCTCAGTCCCAGCCCCGACTCTAGCACGACCTTCTTTGTAGTGGTTATTTCGATTACCACCAAAGATCGGACCCACAGGGTTCTCGAGACGAGCCACCTACATAGAAAAAACCAATGATGGTTTAATATCATAAATACGTTCTTATATTAGACTGTAGTTTAATTAATATATGGGTGACGTGTTCATTGTTATTTTCATCTACGCGAAAATTAAGTCAATCGAAAATTATTTTGTGTAACTCGCACAAGGCACTCAGAACACTTCAATAAAAGTCAATCAGAATGTAATATATTCTGTAGAAAAGCAACAAGTCTCATCACAATTTGATATGAAAGGGATATCAGAAAGTTAAAGTGATTGCAATATCAACATTCTTGTTCAATATTAAAATTCACATCGTTATCGGTATTTCTTTTCCGTTTGAATTTAGCCGCGCAAATGGAATATTTATGTGCTGTTTATTTGTTTTCCCTACAATTTATTGGATCGGCTCTATTTTGGTTCTCGTTTGACCTTTCACGGTGCTTTTTTATCCGGATTTATGTGAGGATGAAAGTTGAAAGCTTCTTTTGTTGTCTTATTTCATTACGAAAATAGATTTTTAGGGTTTCGTAGTCAAAAAATATATGCTGTGATTCATATTGAAACTTCCAAAGAAATTTAGTTTCAGTTTTTGAGATATGATGTATTTTCAGAAACTGCAAATAAAATTCGCGAGTCCGTCTCGCACTTGATCGCTTTGTTATATGAATGTACACTATTGCATCAGCGTAATTATCAACCAATTGTAATAATAATTATGGCAGACTTACGCAGAAAATGATTGAAGATAATAGTGTACAGCGTCGCGGTCGTCGCAATTATTCGTATCGAATGGAAAATGAAAACTGGGGTAATGATGGCATCGTCGATCTGCTCAATTCAATCTTTTAATAGCCACGACGTTGATTTTCATTATTATGAATAAAATTTTTGAATTACGTAGAAGAACAATGCTCTCAGATACCTTGAATAGGTATCTGGTATTTTCTGACTCGAACAACTTTATAGGACATTGTTCTTCTACGTAATTCAAAATTTTTTTATAGATTATATAATTATTTATTAGACTTAGTAGGTATACTTACATAGGTTTTTACCGGTGGTAGAGCTCCAGTGACGGAGCTCACCACCGCCTTACCTAACTTCTATACCTCTTATCTAACTTAACCTCCTAACAGAGTAAGTAGGCAACAAGCAAAAATTTGGAATGAAAAGAAATCCAAAATTGCGATTGTATTTTAACTTTCCTAGAAGAAACATATCACTTTAGAATATCAGTGCACAGTTTAAGTGTAACACATACGTAGGTACCTAATTTACGTGTGCATTGGTGACAAATAGTGAGAATCGCGACCTGTTGCCCCTGGCAGACGACTCTGAGCTTAAGCCAAATGACTTGGACGGTAAGCCAATACCCGCCAAACGCCCATTCGCTTTGTCATACTTCGCTGTTATTAGGGCTCTTTAAAACGGTTTTCTATTTGTGAAATGTAGCTTTAATTATTTATTTTCATTCAAGTTTGAAAGCCATATATCATAAGTTCGCGAGTAAATACACCTACTTTCCGAAAGAAGAATATTAAATTACGTCTATAGTGTTTCGCGAGCCGCACTCGTTGAAATAAAACTGAAGGAGATCTCTTGTCTCTGAACACATAGCGGATAAGTCAAACCACTATATCCGGTTTGATAACGTTCGGCTTCTAGTTAGGGAACATGTCTCCACGAATGGCACGCGAGGCTATTGAAATTACAATGCTCATCAAGAAATAATGCACATCGAGCCTATGAAAAGGACAATCGGTTAATTTCGGCTTCGTAGAGCGTTATATCTGCTGCACACTACCTTTGTAAGCTCTGATAGTCCAGGATTGGTCAAGACTTTGTCAAAATAGTGGACAAACGTCAAATTGGTAGGGTTCAAAAGAGATAACGCTCTACAGACCCAAAATAAGTCGAGTCTCCTTCCTAAAGTCGATGTGCAATTATATATATTTCTTGTTGGATACATACGTTCACTGTTTCGTAAGCGGACACAATAGTTAAAACAATGCAAATGGACGTACGTGGAGCAGGGAATGGGTTAAAAATCGCCTAAATTTTAATAAAAAAAACGGATGGAGATTATCAACATCATGGGATCTTTATACTTGTAAAAGTCTAGTATTCACTTCTTCACTTGACATCTGAACTGCATGCTTGTTTGCCACCATTCTTACATAAAAATAGCGAGAGATAATTTATCATTAATGGTATCTACCTAATGCAGCTTTGATTTTTAATGGAGCACTGAAACTGTGGAATCATCCGTTACCAAAAATGTTGTTGATGACATTTTTCTTTAAACTTCACAAATACATACCTACCTAGTTTAAAGTAGTTTTAGATTCCCGATTAAAATTATGCATTGCATGTATTATGCTACGAATGTTTGCGGATTCATAAATAAAACCTACCAAAATAAAATCGACGTAATACCAACAAACCTTTTCAATGTAAAACAATCATAACCTTGCACAACGCATTCATATTTACAACGAGACCAATCGACATGCAAAAGACATTAGGTTCTGGAGTTGGAAATGAAGGGCCGACACGAAACGACGTTTTCTATTTCCGCACTTGGTCCGACTTGAGTCAATGGCTCAATGCATCTTATGTTGAGTTTGTCTTTGGTATATTGCATGTATAGTATCGGTAACCGGCTTATGTTTATTGTACTGAAGAAATAAATAAATAGAAAGTATGTGATTGAAATTCTGGTTGATTCAGTTAGAGTGTAAAAAAAATCACAAAAGTTGGAGATATAAAAAAAGTACAGTTGATGCCGTCATGAGGATAAGGGATGCTAACAAGGATTATGTAAAATTTAATAGCGGAGGCATTGTCCTGCACTATATAGGAATTTCCATTTAGGGGATCGCTGGATAATTCAGATCAATTATCGCTTTACTTTACCTTTAATGGCGCCTGGCGCCGTTTGCGCTATTGTTTATGTTTCAAATAGTTTAATAGTAATTCGATTCGCAATTGGCTGATGTAAAAACCAATAACCTGCGGAACCCTATACTGCGCGTGGCCCGACACGCACTTGACCGGTTTTCTTATTGCTCTAATATAACTTTGCAGAAGTTTGGGATTAGTTCTGTTGCCAATATTCTCCTACTCCCACATCCATAACTTTTCTTTCACGATTGATTAACTATACCAAATTAGTTTCTATGTATTTATTTCTATTCATAACGAAAAGGAATGTTATGATAGTCCGAAGTATTCCTTTTGTTTTTCATATTTGATGTGTTCTTAGGTTTTCGCAAGATGAAAATAATACCTACTTGAAATAATACTATTTTTACGGATTTGTCGCGTAAATTTTCAAAATCTACCCGACGTTTAATCGCTTTACTGCTGTCGTGGTTAAAAAAAACTTATTACTACAACAAACAAGAAAAGAGTCAAACGTCGCCTCTTGATCTAGTAGAATTTAATTATTTGAAGTAAACAATAGGTTATAGGTGAAACCGTGAAATCGGAATGCAGGCGGCTAATGTTTTCTTTCTTGAGAATATAATCTACTTCTGAGGATCTCAATTTACGTCTAATAGTATATTTAGAATGAAAAATTAGTGTACATGGCAAGGAAAAGTCTGTAGCAGTTTTCCTTCCGTGGTTCCACAAGATATCGCTTGATTTACGACGACACTTCTTGACATTCGCAGAAACTGCCCGCAGACAACGTTAGTGTCATATATTTCAGTCACTAAGTTTTATCTGAATTTCCTGTGAAATAATTAATACAGATAATTATTTTTCAACAAATGATCTACAGTCCAATATGTTATGGATATTTTATTACAATTTCTTTCTTTTTACGCTCTACGCGCTCCACATTATCAACTGTTTGAACTATGCAACTGATTATAAAACGAAATTCAATATGGTTTACCGTCCAATGTTTACATTAAATTACTTTCAGTCGCAAGGTGTTATTCGATTATATTTCAGGGTTTATAGCTCATAAACCTCTTAATGGAAGCCGTGTTCAATAGATTCCTAAATAAATAGACGACGAGCCGAGCGGTCTATTGAAGGGTGCCGCCAACGAGTCCCGCTGTCCCGTATGAACGCTCCGCTCACTCCCTTTAGTCAAGGCAATTCGACATAGCTATAAAAATACTGCACAAGTACACATAAACATCCATAGATGGATCGTAACAAGTGGCAACCTCGCGGGAGTTACCCCTTTCTAAAAACCAATTTGCATCTATTGCTCCAAATAGGCATACAGTTATGTAGGTGATATATTTATTTTCTGGCGGTAGAGCTCTAGTGACAGAGCTCGCGGGCGTAGGCACCACCGCATTACCTAATTTACTTGCCGCTAAATGGTAGTGTTCAGCACTATCGTGTTCCGGTCAGGTGGTCAATGTGGCGTTTGACGATTATACAAGATAATGAATGAATTCAATATTTAATGATGGATTCTTTACTGAAATACCAAATCTTTGTTAAAATGGGCATGTATGTAAGTATTATATTTTTATGTTATGAAAGTGGCAAAGAAACAAACAATGATACATAAGAATATAAATCGTCAAGTGGAAGCTGTCGTGTTCAATAGATTCGTAAATAAATAGAGGACGCGCCGCGCAGGCTACTGGGGAGTGACGCAGCCGAGTCCCGCCTGTCTCGTATGACATGACGTATGACGTATCTATTAGTCAAGGCCATATGATATTAATGATATAACTATAAAAATACCGCACAAGTACACATAAACATCCGTAGAAGGATCGTAACAACCTCGAAGAGCCAAACCGTTCCAAAAATCAATTTGCATTTATTATACCTACGAAATAGATACAGTTAGGTATTGCATTATATTTATGTAGATTATTATTGTCTTGTATCGTAATGACACGCATAACTTCAGTGGATATTGGAGGAAAATTGTATAATGAGAAGCGGCGGTTCACTGATTTGAATCTGTCATGAAAATTTATGTAAAACATTTTAGGCCGTTAATTAGAATTGGCGTTTGACTTAATTATGAAATACCAAACCTTAGTTGTATTTACGTGTTTTCCTGTTGCACAGTTTTTTCTCTGTGTCTACCGGAAACAACTGAGTCATACATAAATCGGAAAACTAAAACTTGGTAGCGCTGAGCTATACTACCATTGTACCGAATAGTACCTACTAGATCCCTTTGCTTTGAGTAAATAATGTTAGTGCGGTGGAATACCCGAGCTCCATCGCGGGAGCTCTACATATAATATCCACATGATCAATAATTGCCTTAACCTTAAACTATATAACTAAAATTTAAAAAGTGTATTCGGCTACATATAAGGTTGGGGAAAAAGTTTCTTCGCATTTTTTAAGATAATTCAAAACATTTTTTAATATAGTTTATTTAAATTTAACTAAAGTATGTATGTACCATTTTAATCGATAACCTTTTGCCATCTTGTAGGTAGGGACATGATCCCATTGCAATAAAAAATTTGGGACTTCTCATCAAAATACCGCGACAAGTGGATTTGGCAGTCCTCTCGTGATGTTAACCTATCATTGCATAAAGAATTCTGAAGAGACCGAAACAGGTGGAAATCTGAAGGTGCAAGGTCAGGACTATACGGCGGATGCATTAACACCTCCCAGCCAAACTCTCATAATTTTTGGCTGTGGCTATAGATGTGTGAGGTCTATCGTTATCATGATGAAACACCACACCCCTTCTATTGATCAATTCCGGCCGCTTTCTCTCAACTTCTTGCTTTAATCTCATCAGTTGTTCGCAGTAGAGTTCAGAATCGATAGTCCTGCCTGGTGGTAATAGCTCATAATGAATAATGCCCTTCCAATCCCACCACACACACAACATCACCTTATTGCGAGTTAACCCGGGTTTCGTCACAGTCTGTGAAGCCTGACCGGCCTTTGACCACGACCTTTTTCGCACGTTCTTGTCGTACGTGATCCACTTTTCATCACCAGTTATCAGCTTCTTCAAAAATTAATCGGTTTCATAACGTCGTAATAAAGAATCACAAATGAGTACACGGTTCATTAGGTTTCTTTCAGTGAGCTCGTGAAGTACCCAAATATCGAGCTTTTTTTTGTACCCAGCTTTTTCAAATGCGCCAAAACTGTTTTGTGATCAATTCTCAGTTCTTCAGCTACGTCGTAACTACAGATATGTCGATCTTGCTCCACTTTTTAAAAAATGGCATCCATTTTATCCGTAATAGGGCGACCAGAGCTAGGTGCATCTTTGACATCAAAATTTCCGGATTGAAAACGCTTAAACCAAATTTGTGCTACTCTCACAGACACTGCACTAGGTCCATAAATTTTCATCAACATCGCAAATTTTTTTCGCTGCTTGCGTTTCGTTTTACCTTTTTTGTAGTGAAATTTTAAAATGTATCGAATTTCTGCATTAGATTTACTCATCTTGACAGTACGAAAAACAAATGAAATTCACACATTTGCCTAATGTGAATTTGGAATTATGTTCTTTAAAATTTTAACTTTCAATGATACCAAAACTAGCCAGATACAAATACTACAGCCAAAGAGATTTTATTACAAGTTCCTACATATTATAATGCGAAAAGACTTTTTCTCCAACCTATTATATCAGTTTCATATAAAAAGCATATCGTTATTCGAATTTATATTGAGATTCTAATCACGATATGGCCCTGAATAATAGGCGTATAACTCTATTTGCTTTCTGTAGAGAGGAAAACAAGAGTGGCGAGCCAAATTGTGTGGCGCCAGATAAATATTCTGCTACACCACTTGGTGTTGTTATTATATATTAATTAAGCCACGATAAACCCTGTACATTTTTAAACTTTTGTATCTCATAAGTAAAACCATATTGCTATATTACTTATCCATATAATAATGAGGTTATATAATAATATAATAGCGCGACTTACGCCACTCTGGCCACTCACCAGGCATATCTCGTGCGCAGTAAGCTAGTCTACCTATCGGCAGCTAATACATGATTCCTCCTGTGCCTGCTCCGAGATCAATGACATTATTGTGTTTTTTGGGGTGTGATAATACTAAGTACCACATTTTCATCTAATAGTGTAGATAAAAACTGCTTTTTAAATATTATGTATCTAATGCAAAAGATCTTGTGTTTGCCGGACTTTGTTTGACGGCGAGTATAATATACTGATGAGTAAAGAGGGACGTCCCCTAGGGTACCATATATTACAAATTATAATAAAATTCCCAGAAGGGACTTTAACATAGACCCATTCCCCGCGCATGTATAACAAAGGTCCGGAATTCTTATCCCTTGCATGAGAAATAAAGAAATCAATTTTGTAACAAAAATCCTGAATGTTTGAGACTGTTTATTTATCTTGAAGGCAATTTTAAGAAAAAAATAGATATAAAATATTTTCTCTTTTTTAAATAAGTAGTAAGTGTTATATTAAATAAAAAATAAATCTTTTATATTACTCATTTATTTTGGTCGTAACCAAGAGAATCTTAATTTCATAAAAGTCATAACACGAAAACTTTCAGACGTTATTTTAGAAAGTCTATGAAGCATAATGTTCAACTTTTGTTCAGTTTCTCAACTTTATTTTAGCGAAGTTATCTAAACAATATGTCGCTCATTTAAAAGGCCCTATTGACCTAATATAACTCTATGGGTATATGAGAATTTTTATTCAATTTTATAAAATAAAACATTTTGCATTGTCGGTTTACATATAGGAAAGCTACACTAAGATAAATCATCAAGTCTTTCAATTCCTTCATAGAAGAAAAAGAAAAAAACTGTTCGTCATTAACATAGTCATAGTGCAGGCACTACTGAGAAGAACTCCGCTACCGAACTAATTCAGAGTGTTGCTCTTTTTGTCAAAATCCTTAAATCTAATACAAATAGGAATTAAAATAGAATACAGAAAATGTGAACACTGAGAATACCGTGATATCACAACAGACCAGTCCCCACAATCAGCACCCGTACACGTATGAGGCATGTGGCAGTCATTGTTATTCAATATACATATAATAAGACAGTAAAAATCGAGTGTCTGTACATTAAATATTTTTCTAAAGTACTGATAGGGGGCTAAAAACTGATAGGGGATTAAAAAAAGAGTAAAAGAAACCAAAAAAACACGGTTTCACAGGCGGATTACATATTTTAATTAGGAGCTTTGTCAAAAGTTTGTTTCGTCAATGCAGTTATGGTCAATTGAAAATTTAATTCAAGCACTGCTTCAAAACTTTTAAATATAATTGAATGCGGTTTACATAAACGTATTTAAGGCTGTGCCCGCGACTTTATCCGCGTAGAATTTAACAAAATTATTGTTCAGTATGTACGCGGACGAAGTCGTGGAGACAGCTAGTCACTACGTTTTATAAAGTAAAGTCCACCTATTTTATCTGTCTGTATGTATGCGCTACTCACGGAAAGTTGAGAACGGATTTTGTTCCTGTAAATGTTGGAAAGAGGGTTTGCTGAGGAAGGTATAAATCTATAATTTATCAATATCGTGCTTATATTTTCCGAGTTATCACGGTTTTAGTCAAAGAAGTCGGGCGCGTCCCCACAATATTATAAATACTAACCGTCGGGGCGGGTCGTATCTAATAAACCACAAAGTATGTCTTAGCCTTCAACATGTCATTCGTTTAACCTGGCATACGGTATGATCCATGTAGATGCTGAAGTCATGCCGGCAGCTGACGATGGTGGTGCGCACGGCTGGCGCGCTGGTGGGGCGGGCGTCATGTTCCTGGATGGACCGGTACGGCCGCCCGGCGTCACCGCCGCCGCCTCGCCCCCACCGCTCCGCCAGCAAGGATCGCTCAGTACGCAGGGTATAGTGCTTTTTGCTTTGGCTTGAGGTGATACTAAGACGGTGACTGATGACTAATCGATTTTTTTAAATTATTCCTCTTGGGGTCTCTAATGTTTTGTTTTTCCTTCGTGTTTTCTAGGGCATGAGCGCTATAGAGTATTTAATCTAAGTCCAAGTGCCAGATGAGTTGAAATTACCAGAGCAAGTAATTATTTTTATGAGTATTTAGATTTTTTTTTTGAATTCACAAATCCTTGTTAAATTGATTTGAATATTTAATCATTGGATTTTGTGTCTTAATATTTTGTTAAAATGTTTCGTGCAGAATTAGTCACCGTCTTATAATACAATTTACAAATTGATTTCTTTTCTCGCCAGTAAAGCTGATTTAGGAATCGTATCGAAAACAGTAAGTTCTATCGATATTACCATTTCAACCAATACTAATATTACGGCGAGAATTTAAAACAAAGTGAAATTTTAGCTCTTGCTGCATTACCATGCCGACAAAAGTATTTATTTACTTACTTATGAGTATGAATTTTAATAATGGCTTATCAAGAAACTTAAGCTAAGACCATCCTAGTCGATTTTATAAATTTCAAAGTCATCCTCAGGTTTCTCTTTTCGTAATTAAACCTATGAATTAAATTAGATCTAAGATACCATGTTCCCTGAGGATGGATGTCTAGACACGTAACATTTAGCAAAAAAAAATGAATTCAAAAAACAGAGATTAAAATACAACAATATAAAGATTAATTCGTTACAAAACCTAATTAAATGATATAGATACTTTGTTATCAATGACTAAAATTTTGTATCTACCTATCCGACATAATAATATTTGTGAATTATATCAGTATCTATTCAGTACCATTGTAAATAATCAGTTACCAGGTAGTTACACTAATGATTAGTAATTTGTATTTAAACCGTTGACTACAATGGATTGATGAATTACATTAATTTACATCTGTTAACTACATTAGCGTCGTCATAGAATCGGCTAGTGATAAATGATTTTCTACTATTTTTAATACTGCATTATCTTAATTTTTTCTTCTACTGAAAGCTTTTATTTACGTAGATCGTTCAAAGGTTATTATGTCAAGATTTGCTATATGAAACAAGTCCCATACAAATCCAATCATAGACGGGATTTGTATCAAATAACAAAGAAAAGGAAAGTATTGCCTTTTTTTCTTTGTCTTTCGCTTTTATTAAACGGTACGCTTTAGCTAACGATTTAACATAACCAGGCTTTAGTTTTATACCTGCGAGACTGTAAATGACGAGAACATTTTTTTTTCATTTATCGTAGCTAGAGAATGAATGATACTAGACGATAACACATTTATGAACTATAAATGAACGTATAGACAATTGTAATATTTATTTAGTACAACCCTAAAATGGAATTGCGTTTCAAAGTACCTAGCTTACTAAACTATGAAACTCATATTCTTATCTAAAGCTCTTGCTACAAAACACTTTTCAACGATATGGGGTGTCCAAAACATCAAATCAAGCCATGTTGTTGAAAATACATGGACTTGCATTATTTTTCTTTGTTTCCTATAATCTTTGGTGGCGTGCTAAACGTCCAGTTAGCGGTTGTAATAAAGCGGGCTGTACCCGTGCGCCATCGATTTGTGACGTCATGCCCGACCACGCAGACTATAAATATAATTTGCTGAATGAATTCGCTCGCCTCATTTCTTTGCTAATCTATCTCTAAAGTAGCTAACAACACTAGCTTCGATTTTGTCTTTTTTAGTATTGATCACGTAAATTGCTACTTACTATTTCTTTTGGAGCAATGAAAATAGTACGTAAAATGACGTACTTTTATCTATACGAAACCGATTTCATTAGTTTATCATTTTATTTGTATTCTTTTTGGTCAATATTGCTGTGATAAATGGGGCAACTAAATGATTATTAACATAACTTAGCCGCAAGTGGGTATGAACTTAATAAGTACAATTAATTTCTTTTATTACTTTCGTGGAAGCAAGTATTTTAATATGTTGCTGAAAATGAATGAGTATTACCTTATTTAAAATAACTTACTACTTACAGAGTGTGTGTTCATTTTTTATTTAAGATATTGTTGTTAAAAAAATATATAAAAATAGATATATTTCGATAATCATGTCTTAATTGAATATATGACAAAATATTTGTAAGAAATACGCTTTTTCATTTCCTTCTTCAAAATGTGAAATATTGTAACCTAATGAAAATTTGAGAAAATGGCAAATACAAAAGACGTCAAGGTAAAATATTTCACGATAATAACCGTTTCGTCTTAAAGTAAAGAATAAACGTACTTTATTCGAATTGTTAAATTTAGGTGGATCTGTGCATTGAGCCGGGTCAGTCGTTGGGGCTTATGATCCGCGGCGGGCTGGAGTACAACCTCGGCATCTACATCACCGGCGTCGACAAGGATTCCGTAGCCGACAGAGCTGGACTTATGGTAAATGATGTGACTTAATTACTTTATAATGATTTCTTTGCGTCAAAAACTAACCTGCTAACTTCAATGTAGTACACATCTTTTTTATGTTACGATTTACAAACGCGGTAAACAAGTATGCAGTTCACAAGTGACTGCACAAAAACCAGAGGTCAAAATGCAGATGCGTTGCCACCCCTGAGACCTTAGGTGACAGTCACTACGGGGCCTTACATTACATTACCATCTAACCGGAACACAAAAGTGCTGAATTCTACCGTTTGGCAATAGAAAGGTTAGGTACTAATGCGGTGATGCCTACGCCCTCGAGTCCCTACACTCAGAACTCTCCCACCACTCGAAAATGTCTCGAATGTTTTGCTGAAATGTGTGCGTTAGAGTGGCTTCATAAATTAAACCTGATAAGTCCAGAGCAGTGGAAGGCTCCCCTCATTATTTAAAATTGGAGTTAAAAGGTTATGTTATTTAGTCGATGTTTAGATATGAACAGAAACGTTATTATTTTAATGTGTAAAGGAAATTAAAGCAATTTTGAGATATAATAATACAGAGATTAATCGCTCAAATATGTCATGACACATTCCAATTTAACTTGGAATTTATATAGCCGACGGCGGTGTCCACGAGAATTCAGTACACATAATTATCTAACATATGTATAGAGTTTATCTCATAGTTATCGATTCCTTGAAACTTCGCTTTGTGGATTACAATTGACAACATTTCATATTTTTAACCTACATGTTTTATTACATTATTTAAAAGTAAATCCAAAACTAGGGCACCCGTGTTTAACCATTTTTCGAAATTTTGTACTTTTCATTCATAATTTCTACTTTGAAAGTTAGTGAGTTTGACAGACGTATGCGCCATATGACGTCACACATAGGGTGGAATGGCGATAGAACCATTGCCTTGTACCGGGACCCTAAAAAAAATTGTAGATGTCACTGTCTTGTCGTTGTCAGCTTGTCAAACTCGATGTAGGCCTGTTGATCTTTTTATTTTAAAAATATCAGTACCAGTGTTCGATATATCGAAAAAATTATCGATATATCAATATAATTTTTAAAAAATTCTTTGACCCTGCTTGTCATCGATTAATCTCTTCCTTGATCCAACTACAAAATTATAAAAAGACGAACGAGCAAATAAAACACAGCGTAGCTTCTCAAAATATAAAAAAAATATCGAATGTATAAATCTACATTTTAATTCGTTTCGATATTTTTGTTTTTGTTGCCAACTAAACAATAAATATGTCAAATTATTTCAAATGTAATTATCAAAAAACCTTAATTAACCTACATAATAAAAAAAAAAACATTTAAATATATTTAAAAGCTAAATAATATTTACATAAAATAAAGTTATACCTAAACTAAAAACAACATGCGTCTAAAAATTGCGCATCACTGCCTCCCTGTGTTATGGTACCCAGAAGGCTGGCAGCATTGCCTCGTTGGATGGTAATGCTGATTCTTTGACCTAAAAATTGGCCAGTTTAGTTTTTATTAGTTTTTAATATCGACATATCGAAAAAATATCAATATTATGTCAATAGCCTGAGGGCTAAGTCGTTGTTTAAAACTTTAAAACTTGTTTTTTTTTTTAATAAATAAGTTCGTAGCAGCTTTTTATATACTTCGTAGTAGGGATGGCAATTCCATTTCCGATTTCGAAGTGTCTAAAATCCATCCACGATTAAATCGAAATTGAAAAAATCGTTCTTCGATTATCGATCTATTTTTGATTATGGCTACGTAATACTAAATTTCTAGGAAAACAGACGACCAAAAAAAAAAACCAACTCAACAGTGTTCAATGCTGGTATAATGCTTCCTATACTCACGTTTAAACGTTAAATCTTATGATCTGTATGTTTCCTATGACCCTATGTGAATTAACCAAAAAGATCAATCTTCGATTTTCCAGGGTATAGTATCGATTCACTAGATCAATCCAGTACTGTGGATCAAATTATATAAATTATTATAATTATTATAACAAGAATCGATTTTTTGGGTCCTAAAGATCGCTTTTCCGATTAATCGATCTAAGGTCTCGGATCACCAACCCTACTTCCTAGTTTTATACTTTGACATTGACGTATCCGTATCAATTTGACACATCTTGTCACAGAGTATGTAACAATACTGTTTCCTTAAAGAGATAGGCAATGGTAACTACTTCATTCCACCATATATGTGACGTCATCACATGTTTTTCCGTTTTATTTTTTTTTCACAGAAATTAAGAAATAAAAAAATACAAATAATATATTTGAACTCAGAAAAGAAAAATAAGGAAACGGCATTTTTCTTTTAGGGTCGTGTCAATTTTGAAATGTTGTCAATTCGATAACAAGACAAGTATGTTTACTTAAGTAAGTGGTTGGTACTTTGTCCAGTAGTCAATATTTATGTGCCGAAGAGATCAAATTCCCTTCTAGGACAAATATTTATGTTACGATAACATGTTGAATGATTATGGTTTATTTTTACCCGTAAATACATATAAGCACAACTAGAAACAATTGCGTATTACATAATTAATAAAATTATAGTCAGCAATAAACATTAAACTTGTACGTAAGATATAACTATCACAGAGAGCGGCTAGACTAGATTCCCAGAGGCCGCGAGTTCGAGTCTCGCCTGAAGTCAAATTTTTCTTTCCATTTTTTCTTTAAGAAATACCTATATCACAGAGACATAACAACTTAGGTCTGCTCAAACTCAAACGCAACTGCATTTTGATCTTTGGTCTCTGTGTGGGTGTCTAGACTGCACTAAACCACAGTAGATATTTGCAATCTATCTACTGCGACTAAACTCCATGCTTTTTTCCATGTTCATTACATAAAAAGAACTGGTATTATCGAACCCTATAAAAATATTATACCAGCTTATTAGGCTAGGCGTAGTAAAAGCACAGTCTAAATATAACGAACGTGTTAATTAAAAGGTACTACGAAAAAACGGTAAACGAACTGACAGCTATCGATAGAAATAAAAAGTACGTGACAGTCCAAGTGGTAGCCTATCTCTGATTGAGATTTTATCTGAATCCATATAGTGGATTTATATGTGAGGATGCGGCCTTTCACATTTATAATATCTGTGGGGTGGTTTATAAGCATTGAATATACGTCCCGTAGTCACATTTCATCATTAATCACGTATGTTAAGGTCGAAATGCTTGCTACGCTTGGTTTGACACATTTATACCAACACTTTACGTAAATGTTAGGCTTAATTAATACGAGTTGAATATTCTAGATTTAAATATATGTGTTGGATGCGAGGCTTTCAGTGAATTTAATTAGAAAACCATGTTGATGTCGAGTAATAATTATAATAACACCCAGATTAAACACAAAAGTAGTATATCGCGTTTTAGTTTAAAAATCTTTCGTCATCCTTTCTTCTTTGGAGCTGTCGAAATGAAAAAAAAGTTAAGTCCTACTGAATTAATTTCCAATAATAAACAAATATATACGTCTAAGGGAGTGCTAAGCAGGATTACAAGTCACATTGATGGAAAGAACAATCTATAAGTATCAACATAAAAAACTTGAGGTTCCTACTCCTAAGGCCAAAGTTTTTTTTTTGCATGTGTGCAGAAATTGGGAGACATACTACAAGGAATAACTAGAACAAGATAGTGAAATATGTTTCTAGACTGTAATAGCGCTTAATACTACCATTTGATGGGAGACGGGTTGGACCTCGAATTCTATCACTAGAATTATATCAATAATTCTTGCTGCACTGCTTGCACAAACTACTAGTATATAATATTGCACCACTTTAACAATGACATGTGATAATTTTATAATTTTTACATGTGGTTTATTAGCTTTTCTAATCCTCAAAATCTACATAATGTAGTCGGTTATTGAATGAATGAAACACTTCGTAAGGTACATTCGACATTTGTAGTACAGATATGCTGATAATAAAATGTTTTCATAACCGGTATGTTAAAAGCATTTTTATTTTCCTGCTTATTATATTATCTATCTAATACAAAACACGGATATTATGCTTAGATAGATGTTTTATTATTAGAAGGTTAAACTAGGTGATCCGCAGAATGGAGTTGTTTTCTAAATGTAAAAGACACAAAATACATTTATGCCTGTGCATTTTGGGATTAGTGTAGGTATTTCAAACAATGTATTTATATAAAAATATTGTACACAGTTTCTATTTTACATGACACAGACGCCAAAAAAAGTTCCAAATATGCTTAAAATTTTATTTAGTTCTTCGCTTCGCTCTTTACCAGATATGATCTACCTGAAACGCTGATTGAATGTACAGCTTTCAATTGGCTTCTATCAAGTGTCAGTTTTTGTATTGACTCAAAATTTTAATAAGTACTTTTTTGTTACGTCTAATATATTATGTACTCCAATTCGTCTGTAGATATTGATCATCATAATAATATGATGATCTATCACGCGCTACAAAAGTCGTAGACAATTAATTGTTTATTTATTAATTGATTGTCTTTATGTCTATATTTATAGGTATTGAATAAAATGTATATGTGACTGATAGATGAAAGAGGCCCTTATCAACTCTCCTTCTTACGTTAATAGACAAGATATCTCATATATCATCTCAAAGGTCTTTGGAAATAAAAAAGTAGAACATAATATTTCACGTGATACGAACGTGTCACGCGTATAATGTTTCATCAAAGTTTATGTTATCCTTAACAAAAAGTGGGTCACGTCAGTGACAATTTTCAAAGGCTATATTTCGTTTTCATCCGCGCACAATGTCATATGTTTCACGGAAGAAATAAAACCCTTTTCGTACGTCGATGAACGACATACGGAAGGTTCCATTTTGTTTATTGTGTAGATAGAGCTTCGTCAAGCGCAATTTACCTATAGAGTGCTCAAGGGTGCAAAATTTATTCCTTTCACTAAAAAATATATTCTTATACCTACTGTATAAAAAAATAGAAGACTACGAAGAAAAATGTACTAGAGTACAACTAAAGTTTGTATATAGTACCTAAATACCTACAGGTAAACACGTTCCTTTAATATCTGTATAATTCCTATGAGCTAATTATCGCGTTCATTTTAGTTCCGTTTTTTTATATTGGATGACCCAGAGCCATTAGTGGTGACAATATCCGGGGGAAGCTTTTGTCCAGCTGTGGACGTCTTTCGTGTGAAATGATGTTGAATATGATCACCCTTTCATCTAATAAAATATATTCGGTGGAAGTATTAGTAATAAAGGCTTAAATTCAATCAAGATACTTTTATCATGGTTGGATTAACTATAGAAATAAGATATTTCAACATCTACATTATTTATTGCAATATGCTACGGCTCGTAGACCTTCTACGAAACGTGATACTATTGGAATCGAGATTTACTGTTATAGCTTTATACAGTAAAGACACTTAATAAAATAAAACTATATTTCTGTTAATATTTCCGTTGAACCGGGATATCTGGCGCTCTACACTCTCTGCCTACCCCGTTAGGGACCTGGCGTGAAGATGCATAATAATTTCCGTTGAACTAGTAGCGTCAAATTTCAGCTTTATTAACATCTTTTGGGTTTTTTTCCGTTGCAACGGTCGATTATCTCCACCCATTATTACAAGTTTAAGATGAGTATACATGCTTTAGTATGTATCTATTTAATTGTAATTTGTTGATGGCAATGATTCAGCACATCGCCTGTATCTCTTCATTACCGCTGAACGATTAATTGGTGTGATTTAGTTTAAAAGTGTAAAAAAAAATACGATGTTATTTCAGGGCGTACGTTGGTAGCGAATGCAATGTCTATGGCTTTTATTAAACTATCATTTTATTATACTGACAGATTTTTTTTTTAAATTCGGTATTCAATACAAACTACTGAACAAATTTAAATGATGTTTGGAGCATAGATCTATAGAATTATGACCTGGATTTAAATGAAGAAACTTGTTTTTCAATTTAAATTCAAAGAAAAATAAATTATTCCTGTACCTTTTCGTTGCTTAATATAGTATAAAGAAATGGAATTTCCGCCAGGATCTAACCTCGCATTGTCGTGTCATCATTATCTGATAGCGAGTACTGTAGCTCTGGGATTGAAACGCTTCACAAAATATATGTATAGCTTTATTTTGTGTAGGTACGTCTCGCGGAGCACGCTACATAAACGAAGCTCATAAGTTAATTACATTCAAGCGCTGCGCCATTGCACTCATCATCCAATAGTACAGAGTTTACAGACCCACTTTATTAATTACGTTGTGTGGTCGGTAACCGTCAATGCTCGTGACTTACGGAATGCTCGTGCATATTTTAGTAGGGCTGTTGTAGGTACGTTATTATTTGGGCAGAATTTCGAATAAAAAGACGAATGCTTTATGTAATTATTTTAGCTACGATATTATTTTCTTAATTGTCGACCTAAGTCTTCTTCGGGATAGATTTTAGAGTTGGGATTTTTACTTAATTATGTTCTAAAACTTCATAGCATTTTACTGATTTTTCACAATATAAATGTAGCTTACAATCGCAAAGTTTTTAACAGTCTAAGACTTTGATGGTTTTAAGTCGTTTTATCTATAATTAATCCGTTTATACATAATGCTGTAACTAGAATTTGGTTTTTTGAATTTTTTTTTGACAATTTTTCATCATATAAACCAATAAATACTGTATCATACCATGCAATACCATACCACCACTATGATAGTATATTGATCGCTAAAAAACAAACTTATTTATAAATCAATCTACCCTTATTATTGACAGATTACTTACTACTTACAATTTTTTTTTAATAATCTATCAACACCAAAAAAACACTATTCTAGTTTCTAAAATTGAACAAAAATGGTTCTACGACTTGCTTCTTTAAAATATAAAATGACTTAATTTTAAACAAAATCTTCTTTAGAAGAATTTCTTAACAATATTGTCAATAATAGGTGGGCGACCAAATTCTGGAGGTGAACGGGCAGTCGTTCGTGGACGTTACGCATGACGAGGCGGTGGCGCAGCTCAAGTATCACAAGCGTATGTCGCTGCAGGTGCGCGACGTGGGGAAGGTGCCTCACGCCTGCACGGCATACGGCGAACGAGATGCGGCACCAAGGTATGGCTTCGCTCCTTGTCTATTTGCCCTCAGACGTATATGTAGAGGCAGTGACATACAAGGTCTTTCAAGTACCCTGGACAACATCTGCAAATATTATTTTTTCCGGGCTTTATATAATTTTTCGTAGCTCTACGTCATAGTAACGAAATAGTTACACGGTAGCGACTTCGTGCCATCGTAGACTCGTCGTAGGTCAAATACTAGAGGGAACGGGCAGTTGTTCGTGAAAATCACATGAAAATGACGCGCGACAAGGCGGTGACGCAACTAAAGTGCCACAAGCGGATGTCAGTCACTGCATGTGTGCGACACGAGGAAGGTGCATCGCGCCTCCACGGCTTACTTACTATACTTTAGAAAATAGCTCCTTGTCCATTTTTCCCTAAAAAATATTATTTTTGATAAGGCAGATACGAATATTTTTTTTGGTCCTATATATTTTTTTTTAGCTCTACTTTGCAAAGCGGCGCTTTCCTGAACCTGTGGCCCGACAAGCTTTTCTTTACCTGTGTTCATTCATGATGTCTGATAGAAAAAAGGTGAAGTAAGGCTGTCGTACAGTTATTTAGTTATTCTGGGTATTTATTTATTTAATCTTTCAAACACAATAAAAGTACATTTTTTTTTGTTATGTAATGGCAAACAAGCATGCAGTTCACATTGATGTTAAGTGATAACTGAAGATCAAAATGCAGATGCGTTACCACTCCTGAGGCCTAAGGTGTTATGCCTCTGTGCCGAAAATTACAGGGCCGTACATTACCACCTGACCGGAACACGATAATGCTGAACACTACCATTTAGCGGCAAGTATATTAGGTAATGCGGTGGTGCCTACGCCCGCGAGCTCCGTCACTGGAGCTCTACCACCTGTGAGTAGACGGCGGACTTAATGCTAGGCAGCATTCTCTACCAGTCAACCTTAACTTATGTAACTTTAATAATAATTACTTCTCAGCTCTACGTATTAGAGTTAGTAACGAAATAGTTACAATTCCGCAATGAGGTTCATATATTTATAATGAATAAACAGCCGGTTCCGTTTTTAAATTGCTTTGACAGATATTCATGTAGGACGTTTCCACGTCCATTGCCATGTTAGTATGCGAAAGTGTGGTAAATTAACTTCTAAAAACTGGAACCGTGCTACCAATGGGAGTGTCCTGTACTTTAGTACATATAGGTCAATGCACGGTTGCGATTTCGTAGCAACGTAGTTTTGTTGCAATTCAAATATGTACATACTAATTGTATGACTGAAAAAATATAAATGTGAAAGAAACTGCATCTATGATGAAATTCGAAATGGAGATAGTTTGTACCTACCCGAAAAAAGTTACTTTTATACCTAAACCACAGTCTAAAGAAAACGAACGTGTTAATTACCTACAGTCATCCAACGAACGTGTAATGTCAGAGCAATCGTGCGGGGCGTGCGACGCGAGGGTGAGAGGGGGCGGTACCAAGTAGCCCATACAAAAACTCTCAACTACTTGGTACTTAGCGATAAGGGGTGCGAGATTTAAAAATTCTTTTACAAAGTTTTTGGAAAGAAGATATTGAAAAATTAGATGTTGACTTTACTTTTAATATTTATTCTAATTTTCATTTAATAATAAAGTCTGTTATATTTACACTTTAAGTACATACTTACTTCACTTAAAACGACAAAATCTTTAAAGAAAAACTCTTAAAATATTTTTTTGTTTGTATGTATTTGATATTCGGATTATATTGGATGGAGTTAAAAACGTATGGATGAGGATGAAATTAGGATCGGTACATTATAATTATTGTTAGAATTCTGGCGTACTGACAGACCGCCCAACTGGAATACTGGTAGATTGATGATAGAATGGTAAATTGGTAGGTTAGTAGATTGACAGATTTCAGGGAAATCTGTTGATAGGTTGAGATACCTATTTATATTTTGATGGATTTTTCCATTTTTGGAGGCTTTCCAGTACTTCGAAGTTTGGTAATGTGCCCGAAGATGTCAACAGGCTCGTTTTAGTATTTTTATATATGGAGGCTTTCCAGTACTTCGAAGTTTGGTAATGTGCCCGAAGATGTCAACAGGCTCGTTTTAGTATTTTTATATATGATATTAACGTAAATAGACGTTGCATTACAAACAACGTTAAAAAAAAAACAAAAACGTGACAACCTTAACGAATTTGCGTTCTTATTGGTGAAGGCGGCATATTGCAAAACTTCAAAGGCGATAAACTACTGTATGTACTTATACTGTGCCTAAACTATATTATCAAACTTCGGGGTGCTATTTGAAGTCATCGTAATTGGCAATATTTCAATAGTATTAACTCCTCGCCTTGAGTATCGAACTACCTTAGGCTTAACAGTAGGGGTCTACTAATTACTACTAAGCCAGTGAGACAATTATTCAAGGGTCAAGATAACCTTTAGTGGACCTTAAATTCCTCATTTCAAATTCTTAATTCTTCCGGCGCTATTTAGGTTATGTGAGCCCCCTCGCCTAATCGCTCTCAGAGAGACCCGCTGAGGGTTAGGTATGTTCTTTGTGTGCTGCGCGTGTTCTAATTTAAGCTTTCGGTGATCATTGTACTTGTATTCATTCTACGTGAAGAAAAAGTACTTTCGGAAAAAGTTTTTCATAAAAACAAAATTGTGAAAAAGAAGCTTGCTCGGTGAAATCGGCGTTCGGGGTATTGGTGACCAAGTTCCATTGTTTTTTTTTTATTATAGCGATTGGCATTAGCATTGGTTCATAAATTCATTTAGGAAACATTTTGTTACTTTCTTAATATTTTTTGCAAACAAGTATGAAGGTCTAGAATGCGCAAGTAGCGTTAAGTTTTATAAGCTATTAATATCGACATAAAATTGAAAGATCTAAATGAACAGGTGCCGCTCTCAGGTGTAGACTACGCGAGCTACGTCACTAGTTAACTTACTAATCTATTATATTCTATTCTTAAACGATTGTTACTTTTTAGAGAAATTACGGAGCGTAGATCTGAACAATGACATCTTGCTATCAGGCCACGTTTTCGCTAGAACTCTTGCACTGAAACTTTACTACCAGTGACGACTGGGATTAAGGGATTTCCGATTTACAGATATATAAATAGAAATGTGAATATATTTTTCATATAGTTTTCAACCAAGCTTTGAAAAAAATAGACTTCGGATTATCTTCACATACGTACAACATAACCTTACGAATGAGGCACGCAACGTAAGCCCTTTACGATCTTCACTAAACAATTCTACGATACAAAACTAGCCTTATATAGGTTCATTATGTTTTATAAAGCACATAAACATTACATGTCGTACTGCTGAATGTGCAGGCAACTCATTGTTTATTCAACATAAAATGGTGGATGAACGTATTTCTTTATCCGTACGTAATTCTTTGACTCATCTCTACTTTATGTCTTTTGGACGTATCTCTCGGTCTTTGATCTTGTGTAAAAGAAGCGAAAGCACATTTTATAAAAGAGACTCTCTTGCTTTATCTTACAACGGTTTAACGTGGTATCGGTACAATAGAGGTATAAAGTAAACTGGGACAAATGCGTAAAGATAGTGGCTCCTATTTTTTTTTCTAAACCCAAATGGCTGGACTTTTCAGATATCATTTTCTCTATTTTAAAATACAGATTGAAAAAAAAATAGATATATTTTATCAACAAAAAATATTTTTAGCTTGTAAGGTGACTGAAAAATATACAATTCGTCTATATTCGTACGTATAACATTAAGGTGTTGACAATACGTATTTGAAAACGGTAAGCATTTAGAAAAAGCGATGATTTTGTAGAAGAATAAGTGTAAGATTGTTAAAAAAGACAAAAAAGTTTTACGGTTAACACACTAGGCTAGTATTTCGTGTGAAGATACAAGGTAATCTAGTTTACAATGTAGTCAGCTGATATACGTGAAAGATTTTATTCCATACTAGCTTTTGCCCACGACTTCGCTTTTGAAATTCGTAATGTGCAAACTTTTATTCCCCTATTTTTCACCCGCAAGTATTGAATATTAAAAAAAACTGAAACTTACAATCCCTTTTTCGCTTATATATTCGCTTCGCCTTTTTATCTTATGAAGTGAAATAGGGATTGAAAGTTTGTGAGGAGAAAAAATTAAAAACTTCACCAATTTTCTTAAAACACAGTGTTGTATTTTTTTAATATTCAGTATTTGAGAAATGAATATCGGAAAATCTTTTCTTATTTCTCATGTACATTCTAAGAACAGCTGTAAAAAAATACAATTTTCAACGACTTTGTATTTACTAACAGATATAGCGAAGTTATATTTAAAATACATATGGTCATACAGAAGCACGATTAATGTATGAATCTATTATCTATTCAAAGCATTCATATCTCTAGAGCAGAGTTCCCCAAACTTTTTTGTGTCGTAGACCCCTTGCCATGTTTTTCCGTGTTGAGTTTTTAACACTAAACTTCACTTCAGTTAGAAATTTAGTGTCAAAAACTTAAAGTAAAAACACATGTTAATTTATACATTTATTGATTTAATTTAAATTAAAACTACTCAAAATAAAATTTTGTATCTGTTATGTAAAATATACGTAACATTAAATAAACATAAAATAAACTATAAATAAAATAACATAAGCAATAAGTCAATATTTTTAATGAGAAGGATAAACCTGATGCTTTAATAATAAATTATCAACATTTGGCGTCAATTTTGTAAGGGTTTATCTTAAATCTCTTCGGCTAATGATGTCCAGTCTGTTTCTTTTTTTTCGTTAGAATTATTTTGTTATTGGTAACAGCGGTGAACCCTTTCCACTAGGTATGACGATGAAAAGGAAATGAAAAATTTCCTCGCTATATTCCACAATACGGTATAAGTAACGGGTAAGTTGTTTTGCAGCCAGAATTTCTGATATCCGTTTTTAAACTGAACCTTAAGTTCTTCGTTTGTACTACGTTCAGTCAGTTCCTCTTGTATTATGACATTCGTTTCTTCTTTGTCACCATATGGATTAATTATCCACAGTGGTATTACCATAGTCAAAATATCCTCAAACCTAGATTCAAAATCTTAATAGAGGGCATTTAAATGTTAAATGTAAGTTGAAACGTCGTCTTTCTGGCAGCTTGTCTGTGACAAATTGGGGAACTGAGAAAACGTGGACCCCCATTTTCATTTCATAGACCCCCAAATTATTTTTTTGCTTACGCAGACCCCTTTCGTGTTGTCATAGACCCCCAGGGGTCGATATAGATCACTTTGGGAATCACTGCTCTAGAGAGATGTTATTGAAGACCATAATTCTCACCATATATATTATTAGCTGTTGATTGCGGCTTCGCCCGCGTGGATGTCGTTGTTCTTGCTCAAAGTCAACTCTATCTCTGTACCAAATTTCATTAAAATCGGTTCAGTCGTTTGGACGTGAAAAGTTAACAGACAGATAGAGTAACTTTCGCATTTATAATATTAAATAGTAGGGATTAGCAATGTAATCACCAACATGTAATTTATGGAACGACGATCGTTGTTTCATAATTGAAATGCAACCAAATATAGGTTTTCCTTAATTGTGTTCCACTATTTATTTTCCAATGGTTGTAAAATAAAATTATTATCTGTACTAGTCCGTAGCACTCATCATTTGCATAATGCATGTTATAAATTGAAGAAAAATGGGAAGGAAAATTTGTCTTCGGGCAGGAATCGAACCTGCATCCTCAGGTAATCAACCACTCCAGCCGCTTTACACCTAACCTACTTAAAGTTAGTCAAATTACATTATATCTTTTTTTTAATTTCTAAAATTCACTCGCATGTGTTATTGCAAAATATAAAAAAATATACAAGAAAGGATGTGTTTATTGTTCGTATCATTAGGATGAATGTCAAGTGATGTATAGAAGAAAGGTTTTCGCAATATTTCTATTTAAAAAGCGAAATGAAAACATTTTCCTACGGCTAACGAGTTTAAGATAGAGTACGACTGACAGACAGCTAAGTATTCAACGAAGTATTTATGGTCAGAATCGAAGAAAAATTGTACTTCAAAATAAAACTTGTTGCAATTGCGACTTATCTCTGTTTACTTTTATCAATAGCGACAACGGTGGTCCATTAATGGCTTTGTCTATCTTGTTTTATTTTACACTCGAAGCTAACTATATAAGTAGATACATTTGATATTAGAGTATTTATCTAAAGGTTCTTATATGTTTACAACTTAACATATTAATTACTTTGATGGCGTAGTCGTAACATGCCACTTCTGTTCTGCCAAGGTCACGGGTTTGATCCCCGGGACGGAGTAAAAGGTGGTAATTTTGGGAGATTCTCAGTACCACCGTCAAGTCTCGCCAATTTGGTTACCGAGTATTACATAATATAACGTACCTATAGTCAGTAACCTGTTCAAAATCAAAGAACGCAATTTGTATTTTCCGGCAAAGAGTTATAATAACTTACGCCTCAATAACTTACACATTTTCATGGAAATTACTGGTTTTTATATATATGTTTATAGTCTACAACACCTATTCACTTACCAATGTGAACTGCATGCTTGTTTGGCACATCTTGAATTTCCATTTTTTATTATTCTTCTAACAGAATGAGCGGCTGGGGCAGACGGAGAGGTGCGGCAGCTGTCGCCGTGGAACAGAAGGCTAAGTCTTTGTTACCGCAAAGTGACCTGCCTTCACTCGCGTACTATATGGAAGAGTATGCGGCTCGCAGGCTCACACCTGATGCCTTCCTCACAGTGCTCAGGGATTTGCTAGATACACCTCAAAAGGTAATATTAAACAAGTAACCTAAATCAGAGCGGACGATGTTAAATATTTTTGGAGTTAACGGCCTCCAGCCAAACACCTGACATATTATTATTCTGGGTGGGTACGACACAAAAATATGTAACCTTTACAAATATTACGGCATGAGCCGTAATATTTTACTGGTGGTAGAGTTCCAGTAGAGTGTAGGAGATCGAGGGCGTAGGCACCACCGCATTACCTAATCTATCTGCCGCTAAATGGTAGTGTTCATCACTATCGTGTGCCGGTTAGATGGTAATGTATGGTCCCGTAATAACTATCACATAATAACTAAGGTATCAGGGGTGGCAACGCATCTCCATTTTGACCTCTGGTCTTTGTGTAGGTGTCAATAGGCTGCAGTCATCACTTAACATTAATGTGAACTGCATGCTTGTTTCCCACCTTCATCTTTCTCCCAACCCTCACCTCTTTCTTTATTTCTGCGTTATCTAATCTGTTTGTCGAATGGATGTTTCTGGCTTTGTAATTTTTGACACAGATGTAAGTCTGTTGGGTGTCTAATATAGCAAAGCAATTCCAGAGATTTCGTTTTATTAAAACGTCTCAAGCATGCAGTATTTATATTATTCACATACCAGCGATCTAAAATGAATTTACATTTGTTTTTCACTACTTTAATGTTTGTAACTACAACACTAAACACGTTTTACACTATGTTTTTTGTCTAGCGGTAGACGTTTTTCAGCTGAAAAAATGATTCAATTCATAAAAATAGATAAACAAATATGTTACATACAGAGAGATAAATTAGTGCTAATCTAAAGCATAGAATTCTGTGCTATTAACGAATCACAATGACCGAAATGTCATCTCATTATCTCCTCGTTCGCACAAAAAGCTATAGAAAAGCTAAATAACCATAACTGCCTGTTCGTTTCTTTTATTGCTGTATAACGGCTCATTCAGAGCAAATTTACAGCAGGTAATTGCGTCATATTTTGTTATTCCCCTATTATTTTTTGATTTTATGAGGAAGATTTGCAGATATGTCATTATAATTATGATTAATGAACTTAATCACATACCTACGCATACATCTTCTACATTCAAATTATGTAAGGCTTTTGTTACTTTCTTTGTTTTATAATACTGGGGAAAGGGTCATGTAAGATGTAACACAACACAATTAATCATTCAGAAATTGTATAGCTACGAGACTTAGCCTGGATCGCACCACGATATTTGTTAAAGTTAAGCAAAAGTCTAGTGAATAAATAATTTATTTTATTTCATTCCCACAGTACACACTTTTAACGGAGATTCGGGAGTTTCTGCTGCCAGAAGACCGTCCGAGATTCGATGAACTTGTGTACAGGCGAGATGAAACAGCTGATCATCATATAAAGGTAGTACCATATATCTAAACATAGCCATATAATTTCAAACAATGTAAAGTTTCGTCAAGGGCCTAGTCCTTTATAATATTACCTAAGGAATTTGAAAACATTTTAAAATGAAAATCTTAAAGTAGTCATTAATTTATCTTAATTATAAATATGTAAGCGACTGAAAAAACCAATCACAATATTTTATATTAGTAGAGTCACACTACCTACTCACAAGCTTTCATTTCACTATTCACACAAGGCCATTGAATACACATTTGCTTAAATAAATTTTGCCCTTCTCCTTTAAATATTTCTATTCACATCGTAGAAAGCGTTGCCTCTAAAACTGCCGACGTAAGATAGAATCACCGACGGTCAATTACAGTAAAGAGGTTTCATTATTCCTATTTTCTACATTATTAAAAATAATTTACAGACAGTACAGCCCATAAATCTTTTCTAAATTCAATACAAAACTCGGCAAGCTACGCAGAAATATTTTCATGAAACCTGCCTAGAACCTAGAGAATATTACGCAATGTTCATTAACCGACTACCTCTGAGTAATCTCATAATCTGTTCCCTGTCTGGAGGCACTAATTAGAATTTTGCTCTCTGTTTTGTATTCAACATGAACTGGGGTTTTGATGTACATTGTTCTGAGCTGACATTTTAAGTTGCACTGTGATCAATTAAATGCAAAGTTGAATCACATTTTCACGTTCAGGTAAGAATTTTCGAAATAGATATGTGCCCTGAAGTAGTTGCAGTCTCGACGCAGATAAATAGTGAGCTGTCAGCAGGAAATGGGGCAACGGGGTATTAGAAGCACTACAACACAACATACAATAGGTGCAGCTGTCAGATTGCTGACGCTTTTAACTTGTTCGTAGCGCGGGCCCGACCGGCACATGCTGCCTTCGTCGACGATGCACGATTTGCACGACCCGGTGAGTGGTCGAACCTACTTCACTTTGTCTGACACGTTTCTCAGTGAGCCTGTTTCACACGTTTCCGTTAACTTTCATCTGCTAGGAATATGACGAATTGATAGGGTCCATTCGTCGTATTTGTTGTTCAGATAAGAGTGTCGACTGTGAAACAGGTCGAAAAATTGGGTTCTATTTTGGCTGTCCGCAACGTTTTTATTACAATTTTATATTGAGTTTGTGGTTTATCATAGCTTTAATTGAAGAATAATCTGCGCAAAACGCAGGAATATACAACGTTGCAGATGTACACAATAGTCCGCCTGCGTGTTTACTGTGTGTATCGTTAGATTTGATATTTAGATGTTGTAGCATGTGATATAGATTGTATAATTGTTAGAGAAAATTAGCTATATTTATGCGATGTGCTGACGGAAAGGTTCACTGAACGATTGCTTGCAACTAACTGCAGTTGATGTTCTTCACTAACCTTAACTCAATTGGCTGTTCTTGCCCTCGCATAAGGTTCATTGGCAGTGAAGTTGGAGTGATCGCAATAAATATCTTTGTACTTCATTACATCGTATAAATATAATATATAATTCACATGTTTATTTTGCTTTCATGACTATATAGCAAGATACATTATGAAATTGTCAAGAAGAACTTTTTAAGTCAATTTACTTTACAAATACTACAATAACATTTAGTTAACTAGTGTTTAAAGGTTACATAAATAGTGATTAATCTCAGTCGGTACAATTTAGTTAATCTAATATTTACAATTTGGGATAAATTGGTACAAAAATGTTATGGTCACGTCATAAAAAAGATCGGCTCAAAATTATTTATAAGCTTTTAATCAAAAACTTTTCATAAGTATAACAAACCAACACTATAATGATTTCAATTACCAGTAATGCTTGATTTAAGCTACATATAATATCTAAAGATGATTCTAAATCAAGTGCGAATAATTGTTCGGTAGTAGAACAGTAGGCGATCCAAGTGAAAAATAGTGGGGTGAGGGAGAGAGTTGTTGTTGTAGGAGGTTCCCGCAGACGTACCTCTCGTGGTTGATCATCGTTCGCCCTCCGAAGACTCCGGCTTGGGTCTCCCGCCGCACGATGCCTACAGGTGACTGAATTTCACTACAACTATGTGAAAAAGTTTCTAAGCATTAAGGTGAAAATTATTATCATAAAAAAATTAGGAGAATCAAAGCAATTTTTGTACGAATATTCGTGCAAAAGTCCCTTTGCATAACAGAATTCGCATCATTGGGCTCGCGCGAGGTATTCCCGCTACCCTAATGAGCGAGGCGTAATCCCTCGGTGCCGGCGGTGCCTCTTTCAAAGTGCTTAAGTTTAAAGTACCCTTTAAATGCGAAAGCAAAGGGTGAGTCCTTGTCGAGCGTTCGCTTTCGTCCGCTCTTTTACATGTCGGTAAGAAAATAACTCGCCGTTTTTCACAGCCTTCTGTCCTAGCGCTCGCTCCCAAACCGAGCGTCTCATTGGCCTATCGCCAACAACTCCGTTTTTATTTGGTATCGAAATCGATGGCTTTATAGCCGCATAAACGAGCCTGTTCACCGTCATCGAAGGTTTTATATAATTAATTTATATCCCAATTCTGAAAAAAAAGAAGTTAATTTTCAGCCAATACAGGTCCTCTATACGAAGAAATACGATTCTTTACGAAAACGTGATTAATTAGAAATATTCGTATGATTGTACATTCGCGACAGTGCAAGTTGTCTACCAGACATACCTCCATTTAAGTGACCACGAAGCAGCGTTTGTTGCTGCACCGATCATTGCGTAGTAACAGCGTGATATGACAGTGTGTGTGTGTGTGGGGCAGGAGCGGGCGAGCGTGGCGCGCGACGGATGCGCCGCCGCCGGACGACGATTCGGAGCCACAGCACGAGGTGATTTTGCCAGAATTACCTACCTACACTTGTTAACATTCTATCTGTACCACATTCACTTCTTTGCGCCTTGACTCTAGCGGTGTCCTGGGTGTCACTCGCCGTATTTCCCTGAGAATCACGCTCCTTTAGATTGTTTCCGATCTTTGCCAATAGCTTGTAGTTCAATAGAAAGCTCATGCGGATATGTCTGAAGTTCAATCCAGAAAAGAACAGTCATCATGTTAACTCTTCATTTTAATTGTATCATTTTTTACGCTACTTCGTGATTCGATTTTGTTTTTGCTTTTTTCTATAATAGCCGAGATGAAATAGTAGACAGTGTGGCACCTCGGCACTACCACTGAGTCGAACTCACTATTCTTGCATGAGTTGATAACGGCTGTATAGAGAGTAGAACTTCATACGACTCACAACCTTGGCCGTTATTTCCTTTAATTAGAGACTGCGTGGGGTAAATCTGGCAAAATTCATTGTTATTATATCTCGCAAAGTGGTTTATGGGGTAATTGGCACTGTACATGTTTGATATGATATCGGTAATAGCGGCCAGAACTATTTTCTTCTTCGTCTTTTAGATTAGTATATAGCTTGAAGTAGTTTCCTCTCTAAAATACCTTTTTTACCTGAAACTTGTTGAAACAAAAACCTTATCGGGAGAGTTTTGAAAGCAAAAAAAAACGGTTCTGGTCTTTATAATATTTTGTTTGACTGAAAGAAGAGCTCCACTGATCTGTCACTGGCAAATGTCATCGTAGTACCTAATTTGCTTGTGGTTCAGGGCGCTCTCACAAAACTGCGAATTCGCATCGCATTGCAAATATCTGCGAGCTCGCACGAATGCATCGCCTGGGACGCGGCGTCGCATCGCATTGCATCGCAGTTTTGTGTGGTCGCCCTTCGTACTAGTTTTCAAAGCTATCGTGTTACGATTATGGTAGTATACACTTCCAAGACAAATTCTGCCTTTTATGACTAAACGTAACGTAAATTTCACATTTCTGTAGCAAAAATATATATCTATATTTTAACTGGCCGTAGAGAGATCCAATGTCGGAATTCGAGGACGTAGGCACCATCACATCATCTGTATCTGCTGTCAAATGGTATCCAGTATTCAGTACTATAGTATACCGGTTATATGGAAATTAATAACTAGGTAATACGTAATACGGTCTAGTAATTGCTTATACGGAGGCAAAACAACTTAGGTCTTATGGGTGGTAATGTACCTGCGTTTTGATCGCTGGTTAAACAATCATAACATGTGTATCTATTGTTATTCACCTCAGTTTAACATACCTAGTTATTAATTTCTGCCATAGGTATAATAAGTGATTGTTGAAACCCTAAATGACAAATAAACACTTGGGTTATTGTGCAGATCTCTATATACTGCAGTATTCACTTAACATCCATGTGAATAGTATATTTGTTTGCCGCCTTCATTACGTATATTAAAAAATCGAGAAGATCCACATACGGAGCTTCTTTTGGGTTTTTAACATCCTCACTGAATATTTTTTTCAAGAGGGGGCCAAATTGGAGTTGAAAAATTGCTCAAGCATGTTAGATACTGTTAAATGAACACGATAGAAGCTTCCATCCAAAATTCTGAAGAATTGGAAGATAAGATACATAGGCTCGTGGCAGCTTCTTGAAAAAAATTGACAGTTGCCCTAAGGGCGCTCCTATATAGACTGCTCAGAGTTGATAGAGATCAACAGGGTTCAATCTGTACTCCATAGTTAATGTGACGCACTCGATTAACTGCAAAAGCTCATCTTGCGCGCTACACCTTACGTATAAACTGCACAAATTTAGGTATGCTCAAGTAAAAAGTCGGCCATGATTTTCGCAAACCTATACAACAACTGATTTGTGCAAGCCTTATTAAGTTAAGTTTTCAAGGTTTTATGTCAACATCAAGCGCCACCAACCAGAAACAATATGGGCATTATCTATATTATAATAATAAAATGACGTTTGTTAGTCTCACTAAAACTCGAGAACGACTAGATGTATAGGGTAATAATAGGGCACAAACGGTCGTATCGTATCTTTGAATTGCGTTGATATAGAAGATTTTTTTTTCACAACTGACAGCGCAATCTTTTAAATCACTTTTAAATACTTATGGTTTTTTATTTTAATCTTAATAGTCTACCAATGTAGACCTACAAATACTGTTACGATGATATGTACCTATTGATTGTGGGTTAATTATTGATTTAACCAACAATAAAAACTTAATCAGCTTCTGGCAATGGAAATTATATTTCCATTCGATGTAGCATTTTCTAAAAAGATGAATACCGTCAATACCTACTTTCATAAACATTTTGGAACACCTATGTATGTACAAGTATGTTTGAGTATGGCTATCAACATATATAATTCCTCCTATCGTGTCTCTGTAGAGTAGCTATGGGTGCATAAAGTTCTTTTTAGAATTGATTTGAATTGTGCCCAGTTACGTACTAAAAAGTGCCAAATGCCCAAAACAGTTTTCACTCGTGGAATAAGGAGTATTTATTATGATCGATCAATAGAGGAATTAATTATCGCTTAGTAAAAAAACAAATGCTAATATTTGTATCGGATGATGAGGACAATGTCTGATTAGATTACGCTTTTAGTCCTTTGCTTCAACGGCTCGTTGGTCTAGGGGTATGATTTTCGCTTCGGGTGCGAGAGGTCCCGGGTTCAAATCCCGGACGAGCCCTGTATACTGATGTGTTTATCGCTAAGAAATTAACTCAGTTGTACTTTTATTTTTAACGTTAATAGTATTTTTAATAATGTTATTTTAAATAATTTTGTATTTTAATGAACTGCTCCATGTTCGTTCATCTCTCTTATACGTATATAACTTACGTAAATTTTAACGTAGAAATTGCTTTACGGTAGACAGTACTTTTTAATGATGCGGTTTAAATTTAAACGTATTTGAAATTATGATTATAACAGGTAAGGGAGCAGCGTTTTACTAATGTTACATAGACTAGAAGACAAAATTTTTAATAATGCTTATTACACTTACCTACTCGTAGAATAGTTACCTAGAGTGAGTTTCACAATTTTATTAAACCTTTAAACTTGGGCTTGCAGTACTTTTTTAACGTTAATCTAAAAGCGTCTATGAAATCTCTACATAATTTTATATAGAACAAATTGTAAATATATTATTATTATGGTAAACAATCGGATTTTTTCAGAAACAAATTTTTTGATTATGACTCATTCCTACAAAAAAATCTAGGCTTACAGGCGTTCCGATACTCGAAGGGTTCATTAGGTCTTGGGCCAAAACGTCCACGCGACCGGTGGAAGTGTTTTGAAATTCAAAGTAATAATCGTCAAATTCAGCTTTTAGCTTATCTCGAAGTCATTTATATGCAAAATTACGAGTATATGTATTTTTTATATTTTCGATCTACAATGGTATTTTTTATATTAAAGTGGCAACCAAGCATACACATTTCACATTGGTGGTACCTAAGTGTCTGTAAACATCTAGGTATACTAAAACAATAGATTCCTGAGGCTTACTGGTAGGATATGCCTCTTATAAAGTAGTAAAATGTATTTTTAATAAGATGTAACGATTCCACAAAAAAGAATCCACCAACTAATCGCAACACTTATTTTTTTTTTTTATGTAATAAAAGTGGCAAACAAGCATGCAGTTCACATTGATGTTAAGTGATGACTGCAGCCTATAGACAACCACACAATGACCAGAGGTCAAAATGCAGATGCGCTGCCACTCTTGAGACATTAGGTGTTATGCCTCTGTGCCGGAAATTACAGGGCCGTACATTACCACCTGACCGGAACACGATAGTGATGAACACTACCATTTAGCGGCAAGTATATTAGGTAATGCGGTGGTGCCTACGCCCGCGAGCTCCGTCACTGGAGCTCTACCACCAGTAACACCACACTTAATATAAAGAAAATATTTTTTACTTAATTTTTGATGTAATACATTATTTTTAGTCTCCACTTGTCTACTAAAGTTATTGTAATCATGAACCATCCGACGCGACTTTAATTTCCTCTGCGGAATGAGACAGCTGTTTCACTCCCTTCGTGGCCTTCGTATGCGAGTACTGAGATATAAAAATAGCTAAACTTCAAGTTTATTTCACCAAAAGGATATTCATACTGTTAGTTAGTTTTTTTTTCAGTCACATGTAATAGAGGGTTTTTTTGTTTCGGAACATGATAACATCGGAACATGATAGTCCTGAATATGGCGGCAAGTACACTAGGTTTGGTTTGGTGGCGGTGTCTACCCTCTTCAGCTCTACTTGGAACTCTAACATCAGTAAACATGCAGCATCTGCATTTTGACCTATGGTTTTGGTGTCTATAGGCTGCAGTCGGCACTTTACATCAACGTGAATAGAATGATTGCTGCTACCTAAGTTAAAAAATCTCAGGTAACTACCAGTAAATATAACAGAAGAAGATCTAAATTATTATACCTATTTAGAGACATGCCGCATAATTACAGGTTGCCTCATACCCACCCCACTTGATAAACTCTTCCCTCTAGCTAGAATTGCTCCTCCCGATGTCAGAAGAGACGTCGCCTGTTGCGTTGAGAAGAGAAAACAGGAGTCTAACCATAGACACCCCCTGTACGTTTACTCTCTCCCCCAGCAAGACTCAAAAGTCGGAAAAGCTTCCTGCGTAACACGGAAGCCTCTTCAAAAAGTCCTGAGGAAAGAGTGATACGTTGGCAGATCAAACATCCCCATCCTCCACACGCAAACCTACGAGAAGAGTTCCCTCCAGGTCATGATCTGCAATGGCCGATCTGGAGATCACTCAACCGACTCCGCACTCAGGATGGGCGTTGCAGACAAAACTTGTGCAACTGGGGTTTCATCTCTCCGCCTATGGAGCGGTGTGACTGTGGAGCCATAGCTCAAACCATGGAAAACATGCTCCAATGCTCGCTCTGCGCCAGCTCTCAACTTTGGAAGATCTAAGAACTGCAAACGACGTAGCAATAATTGTGATGAAATATTGGGCCGATAAAATTTAAGTCGAGCCGCTGACACGAGAAGAAGAAGACCTACTTAGGCCTAAATATAGAAGTTGTGCTAATATTATTACGCACATTACCTTATAACGTTCTTGTTCAAATACGTCAGGGGAAGTTAAATAACCACTTTATCTAATGAATTGGATAATAACTTTCGTAATTTCCTTAAGTATGCCGCCGTCAGCCAATAGAATCTCGTCGGCCAGACGTTTTGATATATTATTGAGATAAGATTTATTCCCATAATATCCGTGGTACAACTTTATCAAGCCTCCCATGTTCTAAGTAATAACGTCTTTTAATAATAACTCTGTTGTTTTGAGACAGCGCTTTAATGAACGCCTGTTTATAAATAAATTGGAAGCTAACTGAATACAAATGATAATACAAACATAAAGAGAACTGGCGGTAGAGTTCCAGTGTAGAGGCTGGAGGACGTAGGCACCAACGCATTACCTAATCGTTATGCCGCCAAATGGTAGTGTTCCGGTTAGATTCTAACCGGATCACCACCTAACCGTTAGATGGTAATGTATGGCCCCATGATAAACATCAAAGAGACAACAACCTAAGTCTCAGGGGTAGTAACGCATCTGCATTATGACCTCTGGTTTTTGTGTAGATGTCTATAGACTGCAGTCATCACTCGTTAGATGCCTAAAGAAAACACTACTTTTAAAAGACTTATGGCCGAATACTCAAACGTCACTCAATTTTAAGCAACCCTCAAATGTGCGCTATCTTTATCGTTTGAACGTGTTTTATACAATAAAGACAGAAGACTTTTAAGTCCTACTTAGATTTAAGTGATGTTTGAGTACTTGGCCATAAGTCTCTTCCGTATCACCAATAGACAGCAATAACATAATTTATACCTGCTGCGATGCAATAGGAAGTAAAATAGGTATAAAGAACAAGTTCCACGTTGGTCCCGCACCTTGTACACTATATCAAAAGAGAGAAAAATACGTTGAATCATGGAAATATTCAAAAAGTAATTTGAATCGCTGTTTTTTTTGTCGGAAATATTTATTTTATGTAATTTTTGTATGACAACAATATGTCATCATATTGCTACTATGACATTCTTGTTTATAGGGTTCCATAGTAAACGAGGAATCCTTAGAGTTTCGCCATGTCCGTCTGCCTGCAGGTCAAATTGCAGATGCCCTGAGATCTTAGTTTTTATGTCTCTGTGATAGTTATTACGGGGCCTTACATTACCATATTACCGGAATACGATAGTGCTGAACACTTACATTTGGCGGCAGACAGATAAGGTAATGCGGTGGTGCCTCCGTCCACGCTGGAACTGCTTGTAGAAAAATAAAATTTTAAATGTAAATTACATATAATCTAGAAATTATATGATAAACAAACATTATACTGATATTCTTGTACATATCTGCTAACTAACTGCGAACAAGTTGAAGTTGGGAAGTTTGACGTCCGTGTAGGCAACTACGTCGTCGCTCGGTCATAGTTTACATGTTTGCATTACAAACGTCATCAAATATACAAACTGCATGAAATATACATTATAATCCACTAAACTATAGTCAAATTGGACACACAAAATTACATGGTTTGCGTGTGTTATCGGTGTTTACCTAGCTACTTTATTCACATATACCTACCTAATATAAATAAGATAAGTCTGTGCTATTTATTTTAAATATACCTAAACGCAAAAAAGTTTTTTAAAACTCATTAAATTGAAGTTTCTTCAACTATTGAGGTGTTAAAAAATAATGCACCAACAAATCGCATTTAAAATTTATAAAACAAAATCCTGAATGGAATGTGAAATACAATATGATTATTTATGTTTGTAAATGTGTTTGTACGTCCACACGTGTTAAAGATGCAAAAATACTAAGAAAGACAATTATAGGAGATGTTTAAAGAAGAATCCGAAAAAAAAGCAATGAATTTATTCAAGAATATATTTTAGAGTTACAATCACATTTATGTAATTCAAACGATTTTATCATTTTCAACCATGTTCAACATGGCGGCCATACGGCCGACGCTTGGGATAGTACGTATATAAAACAAAACTAATGCTATCTGTATCTTACTAGTGCAGCACATATTATCAAAAAAATATTTATCGATCAATTTAAAGAAGTGCCGATGAATTTCTTTAAAATGGAAATCGATTAGTATTAAGTTCTTAGTATTGACACATGAAATGGATTTCGATAGTATTAAGAAAATATTACTTTTTTCTCCAAGTACTATACCTATAATCAAAAAAACAATTTTAAAAAATTAAAATGTCAAAATGATATCGCCCGCCATATTCGCCATGTTGGTTTTGAGTTGCAATTCAAAGCTAAATAAGTGAAAATATGCAGTAAAAAACGTATTTATATTTATTTTTCCTTTTAATGATATTGTGTACAATACATGGCCGGAGGTCCATACATTTTTGCAGCATCTCCTTTAAATAGTAAATAGTTAGCGAGTTGGGCGGTTCTGTAGGGCATAGGTAGTATGACAAAGTAATACAGGTACCATAAGAAAGTATCTTAATGCTTGATTTGAACGCAAAAAATTAAATACGCGTAATAAACGATAAGCCAAATTATATTGTAATATTTTCGGATTATAGATGCAAAAAATTAAACACAAAAACGACGGAAACACTAAAACGTAAGGATTTGAAAACACATTTAAAAGTATATGTAAAATTCAAAAACACAATTTAAATAAAGACACGTGTTAAAGATTTACAAACACACGAATGACTAGTAAATAGGAAAGACGCGCGTTGGGCGGGTGCGTGCGTAGGGCTAGGGCGGTGGTAGGCGGCAGTGAGGTCCACGCGGCCCGAGCGGCCGGTCGGCAGTCGGCACACTCGGCAGTCGCCCGGTCGGCATGTCGCGACGTCGGCGCCGCGTCGCCTTCCGCGACTACATGCCCATGGACCTGCGAGCCATGGCCAAGGTACTATACACTCACACAGTTATAATATTACGCTGAACTTAACAACTCACCAACAGCATCCTCAACATATCGAATTTTATAATTTATAATCATTTCGTGTCACGGTGTTTATCGTTGGTCGCATTTCTCCGAAATAGATAGACCAGTTTTCATTTTTATGAATATTTGATATTCATTACATACCTCCTAAAGAAGGAAGTTCGCCAGGGTAGCTAGTACAAAAGAAAACCACTTCCCGCCATCTATACGCTTAGATCTTTCAAACAGTATTTTGAGGCAATTTTCAACCTTAATGATTTAATTGGCAATGTAGATATAATATATGCACCTATACGAAGTCGGGGCAGGTCACTGGTAAAAATCACACTCTTCTCATGAACAAATGAGAAAGAACAAATTATGCTAAGAACATCGATTACAAAATTACATTTAAAATACTACTTAGGTACTACTTTATTTTTGACCAATTTCTGATATGAGAATTGTAACAATTTGTTGAAGGAATGCCGGAAGTTTTTTTTATAATTACTTAATATAATTGAATAACTGAATTAAGTACCTCGTCAGTATCTACAGATAGTTATAGTAAACGTTTTGTGAAGGCTACAACTGGATGTATTCCGGAAATTGGCGCCCTTGGCGTTTATCAGTCGATATTCATATTTTTACTGCAAACTAGCTTTTGCCGTGCGAATTCTCGCATTTTTTTCATAAAAATGTCTTATTCACATACAACCTTATAGGTTAAGATCCCACTTTAGAATAATTTCGTTCATCCAGACATACTGCAAACCTAATTTTTATGAAACTTTATAATCTAGAGAATCCACTAGGTTGCCTATCAAAATTTAGAAATAAAATAGCTTTAATTTGATATATAAATAATATGTACGTCATGGACGTAAAAGTTATCGGGGCGGAATGAAAATACGTAGGGGCGGCCAAGTGCGCAACGGCAGACATGATTTTTCAGATAGTCTTTATACATACCTATTGCCGTGAGGTAAACGATATTTGATGGAAAAACAAAAAAAAAAACCCAAAAACAAATATAAAAATATAGTTGCGACCATTTTTTGATAGGCAACCCAGTGGATATATATTCTCTAGATCAGTGATTCCCAAAATGGTCCATATAGACCCCCTGGGGTCTATGGGAGACTCGATGGTGTCTACGTATATGCGTAAATAAAAATGGGATAGATGGGAAAGTGATATAAATGTTAGCAAGGGGGTCCATCGAAACTAGAAAAAAATTGAAAGGGCTCTATAAGAAGGATAGTTTGGGAACCTCTGCTCTAGATTATAAATATGCGTAAAAAAATAGGTTTGCAGCATAACTGGATGAACGAAATGATTCTGCAGTGGGATCCTAACCTATTATATCAATAACGTTTTCGTAGGTTTTATCTATATTATTTTATTATTATATCAAAATCACAAAACGATTTGACAATAACTTTCAGTCTTCCCGAGACCACGGAAGCTGAAAAGCGACCGAAACGTCGGGTTCAATTTTAAATAATCATTTTAGTTTAATATACGCGAGATAAATCCGACAACTAGTTTTATTTCAATAACTTTCAAACATTTGGATAAACATATATTGATCTTTTAATATTTTTAAAATGAAAAGAGAAATGTCGTCCTAATTTAAGAATGTTGTCCATAGGTTTGTCCGCGCTTTCTCAATTTTTAGGACAAAAGTTAACTTTTTGCTTTCTTTGCGTTCTGAAGATGTAAATCTCTTTGTCTATTCTCACATTCAGTGCACCGACTTGCGGTCCTGAAAATTGTATGTAAAGTTAGTATTCGTTGTATATGGGTATAGGTATATATACCTTAGCATACAATGAATACCTACTACGTCACGTATATGAACGAACTCATTATACCTAGTAATTCTTACCTATTAGTACTAAATATGTAACAATGAATAGAACTCTTAAAAGTTAGGTATGGTTCCCAATTATTAGGTACCTACTCTTGTATATTTATTTTTATTGGAACCTGTGATACACTATTTATCTTACTTTTTAACTAGATACCTAATGATATTAATACCTTATTTCATTCTTCATAATATTCTTGATGGATATTATAAGGTTAGCGCAAAAATATTGGTTAATTTTAATAAAACATTAGTAAAGAGTTACCTTGCGTGTCATGTCACCTTGATATTCTCTACCCATTAATATTCTCATACGATGTCACTCAAATGTTGTAAGCTCTCATAAAGTTATGACTTTATACACAATGGAGTTTTCCATGTACACGTAGGCAGGCAAGATGTTGACATAGTTATCGACAGTGTGTATATGTACGTATAGTCGTTTGTTGTTCCACAGCATTGTGGCGTATAATACACAATAGGTAATTAGTATGGTGTGTTGAACTCGGCTATGTGTTGTGTATTCTCTAAGTTAATTCTATTTACAGTGTTTCAGTGTATGATTCGTAATATTCGTATATTCATTTCAAAAGATTTCAATTTGAAAATAATGAAACCATTCTTAAATTAAATTTATATTTGCATTAAGCATAAACTGATTGCTGCTATTATACGTGGGCATCACTTTCTTCTTTTTCGGATTACCTATCCTAAAACTATAAGGTCACTTTTTTATCCAATAATAAAGCCTGAATGTTTCTGAATGTTGTTGTTTGGTGTAATTTCGTTAATCGTGTTTCCTGATAAACTGTATTTAATATGCTTACCTATAGTGCAAATAATGAGGACTGTAGCGTGACTATATAAAAGTAACATTACGAAAATAAAACAAAATTTACAGCCTTTTAGCATTAACATGAAAGAGAATTTCTTGGAAAGCTTAGCACGCGAATGTTCACAGCTCGGCGACTGGTCACCTAGCATGCTTGCTTATTTATCGTTTTCGCTTGTTTCAAAACTTACATATGCAAAGTATGCCAAAATATGTATTGCACTAAAATAATTTTCATGTTGTTGTTTTTGTCGACTAACATTGTTTCATAAAGATCGACTGCTATTTAAATTCAGTAGGTAAGTCTTTTTTTAACTGTATCTAGGAATTTAAAACACGACTACTTGTGTGTTGGGTTTTTAATAATATTTCATTAATTAATAAGAATAAAATCAGTACTAGATGAAAAAAAAAATTGACTTCGAGCAGGAATCGAACCTGCGACCTCAAGATAACCAGTCCAGCAAATTTTTCTTTCCGTTTTTTCTTTAATTTCTAAGTTCACTCGCATGTGTTATTGCGAAAAATAATACAATCAGTACTGAATGTCAAGCAAATTCGTAAGCAAATGCATTTGCAGGCATAGCTAAATATCCAACGAGGGTTTTTGTAATTTAGATTACTCACTTATCATATAGGTACAAGCGTTTTGAGCGATAGAAAGTAAATAGGCAGACGGTAGTTTAACTGGTGGTAGAGTTCCACTGACGGACCTAGAAGTCGTAGGTACCATTGTATTGCTCAATCTATCTACTGCTATTAAGTGCTTTTGAGTTCCAATTAATGATAATTAAAGGTCCCGAAATATCTATACACAAACAAAATTGAATAGATAGAAAAACTGTTTTTTATCTATTTAATCTATATATATAAATGCAACCCGTTTTCCTTGGTCACGGCATCACGCGTGAATGGACCGATTTGGCTAATATTGATTTTAAATGTTTTTTGGAAGTCCAGGGAATGTTTAAAAGGTAAAGAAAATATGAAGAAATTGAAGGGAAATAGTAAAAACCACCATTTCATTTTCCCATACAAATAGTCCGTATCTATCAAACCTTTGACACATGTCATATTTTCATTCTGAGGCAATACGAAGTTTGCCGGATCAGCTAGTAGAATATGAAAATTAAAACTGTTCAGTTCATTTAAAATTATAATTTAAATGTCCGAGTCGTAACGTTTATTAATTTAAGTAAAACTGAAATTACAAAAGTTTATAGAACAAATCAACGCCGTGCTTAAAATAAATTTAACCAATTAAAGAAGTAAGAGATTGCGTAAGAGAGAATGGAAGATTATCTTACAATAATATAAACTCCTCTGGATTGTTATGAACAATGTAACGAGAAAGATGTTTATTAAATGAGACAGAAATGGTAATTTTTTACTCTAGGTTAGGCAAGAAATTTACTTTATCTGCCACCTGGTGCTCTAGGTATCTTTTTATTCTTAAAATGCATAATTCTGTAGAAAATAATTTGACAAAACAACTGAACAAAAGACGTTCATTGTTTATTAGGGTCCCGTGGGTACAATGTCTCGTAATTATAATTTTCTAAAGATTTTTGTCTGTTTCGACGTACGGTTTTGGTTCCGCTATCTTGACGTTGAACGACATAATACGTTCAAAATTAGATTGATATATGAGCTATTTCCACTTATCAAGTTTCTTTGTTTATTCAGTCGTGTCTTTGAATTTCTGTAATATACCTACTTTGACTCTATTTGATATAATATATACTTTAATGTTATGAAGTGATTAACAAGCATACCTATATTATTCATATTGATAGATTGATAGTAAATGAAAACAGTATCCTCAGTATCTTCCTTACTGGTGGTAGAGTTCCAAGTGTAGGAGCTCGAGGGTGTAGGCACCACCGCATTACCGAACCTATCTGCCGCTAAATGGTAGTGTTCGGAACTATCGTGTTCCGATTAGATGGTAATGCATGGCTCCGTAATAACTATCACAGAGACGTGACACCTTAGGTCTGAGGGGTGGCAACGCATCTGCATTTTGACCTCAGGGTTTTATATAGATGTCTATAGGATGCAGTCACCACTGTGAGCATGCTTTCTATTTGAAATTAGTGAAATGAGTGAGCATGCTTGTTTGTCACCTTACTTACATAAAAAACTTCCTATATAAAATGCAGAAATTTCAATGTATCCTTTGCCATATCTTAGGCCATATTGCCATATTTGCCTAAGCTGTTAAGTATGCGCATATGCTGGAAATTACTTAAAATTTTATAAGTTCAGCGCTTAATAAATTAACGCTGAACTTTACCATTTAGCGGCAAACAGATTAGGTTATGTGGTGGTGCGTGCTGCGCTCTCTCACTGGAACTCGAATGGAGGTAGCACCACCGCCAGTGACTTATTTTGATTGAACAATAGCAATGAAAAAACATTTTAATAAATAGGTATAATTATATCAAAGCGTAATTCCAAAAGTTCATTAGACAAAATATACAGATGGTATACAGTCATCAATTTTAATTTGGTACTGGCTTAGTTTCAGTGCGGAGTAAATAACATAACATTTATTAATATTTTATTAAATAAAGGAATCTGGAGATAGAAACAGTCAATATATACTATGTGGTACAACTTTAAGTTAATATTTTAATTCCAGTCCGGGTAATATAATTGCGCGTGAAGCAGGCAGCAGTGAACTTGCATTTTTAAAATATCATAAAAGACAATTCATCAGAAATTAGAAAAATTAGAAATCTGTGGTTCAACTATTCAGGTCCTATTTCAACATCATAAATATCTATCTATGAGTTTATGTAATACCTGTTACGATTTATGAAAATTTTGTAAATCACCCATACAATCTCTAGCATAGAGAGCACTCTAAATTGATCAAGAGTGTTGAATTTTGTACGCACGTAGTGTCATTTTAGTGTTAAAACTTAATAACGAGAAATGATAGAACTATATTTATCGATACCTACTAGGTACGTATTTACTCCGTCAGCAGGTTCTTGAAATAAATAACCTTATCAAGTTCATACTAAAATATGAGTCGGTATATAAACGTCGCCTGCTTTATTAAACTGTCAACAAGTGTACTAAAATATGACCTGCAGTTAACCAACAAAACACTTCTTAAAATTTACTACTTCCTCAGCGATATAGGTAGTTGGCGCGAAACTAAACTGTGCCAACATGCAAAAATAGCGCTAAAAATCAATTGCTTTGCCGAGACTTCTGGTCATCCCTCGGTCTGCAGTCTGATCGGAAACATTGACTATTTCACACCTTTTATAGTTCAAAGAGGGCAAGTGTCAACACATATGAGTGACGTCACACTAATAATAACCAAGCAAGTTAATAAACATCGATTACAAACGTGCGTGTTAATATTGTGTGTCTGCGTTAGGAAATTTTCTATCGGCTACGATAATTCAATTGAGACGATTTTTGTGAGTTCTTTTCGAACTTTTATATGCTTCAAGTATTGTACATCCTTGTTTAATTTCAATTAACTATTTTTATTAGGCTTTGGAGCTGGGGCGACTTTGATTTAAGACAGGTGTTTTAGATATCTACAACATTATTGGTCCATCTGCTACAGTGTTTGTTCACCATAGTTTACGAACGAGTCCTGGCATCTTCTCTAACATATAAAACTACTTTATACGATCATATGGAAGATTCATAAAGATATACCTAATTATCAAAGTCATATCATTGTTCAACTTTGCTAGTCTTTGATAATAGGTATTTAGATGTGTGGAGTAGGTCTCATTATAAGCTTACTTGACTTTTCGTTTTTGCATGTAGTGTATTTTGCATGCTATGCGTGTACCTTAAAACGTTCGTTGTAGATATAGATACTGATAATTGTGTATAGTGTTCAATTATTGTTGTGTAAACAGGAATACGAGGAGGAGGGTCGCCGATCGAGACGACACTCGTCCCCGTGTAACTCCCGAGAGGGCAGCACTACCGCATTACACACGCAACACTACGACGACGCTGTAAGTAAACATTTATATTTTACGTAAAAGGTTCATTCCATAGTGTTGGTTTAATGAACGCGTTAATGTAGATAAACAGATAAACTGGGCACGAAAGCAACGAATGACACAGTTTTACAAAGTTGTGCCTTAGTACGAAATGCTGCAACTTACGATTTCGAGACCAAGAACGAATAAATAAGTCTTTATTTATTATGTAGTAAATTGTGGGCCTGGTTCTTCGAAGTATTTAGTTATTCATATCGATAAACTAGTTGTCAAAACTTTTGATCTTAAACGATACATGTGAATATTATTATTTATAATTGAAACGATTTATGGAATCACCCTAAGAAAAATAAACAAAGTAAACTAATCTATACCTTTGGACACGGATTGGATGGACCTTATCAACACATTGACATTAAATTTATTCTTAAGCAAATTATATAATAGATAACGGTGAATCTTTATATCTGAAGATGGCATATTGCCAATAGTTGTCATGGTAGCTAAATAGGAGAAATTTAGCTACCATGCCTTATCCTTTTTAACATTCATGACAATACAAAATAAGTAAACAAACACTAGACGGCGGTAGATAGATTAAGTATTGCAGATACCACTACCCGCAAGATTTGTAGTAGAGATCTACCACCAGTAAAAACTACTACATTATTCGATTTGGAATTTGCATAAAGGAGGCCTTTGCAAAAATAAATTAATAAGATCATAATGGCAAAAAGTGATGGAAACAATTTACCAAAAACAACAAATTTTTGTGTAAAATTTATGCCTTGTTTCCTTTATCCCTAAATACCTCCGTCATGGGGACATAACAACGTAAGCCATAACGTCTAAATAGAATTTAACAGTAGATCGGTTTAAGAATGTGCGCAATAATAAAATGTTTCATTTTTAAAAGAATTATTTGTATATTTTAATTATATAATTCACTGCTTCCGTGTAGTACCTATGTTGATAGAGATGTATGTTTGATGTGAATTGCAAAAAAAGTGAGTCAGACTCGCCCATGAAGGGTAGTAGGCAATAATATTTATGGATCGTCTTTTTCGCGGGTTTTGAAAATAATAATATATCATATCTCACAAACTATTACGAATATCACATTGAAACTGAAATGCATATACATTTTTTTAGATATTTCACTTAAAAGTTAAAGTGGAGACATTTTACCGCTTTGTATGTGTACATCATTCAAGCGATTGTATTTCAGAAAAAGAAATGGTTCTAAAAGCTCAATATCATGTTCAAAGATCTATCTATAGATATTTCCTACGGATATCCTAAAGGTTTGATGGAAAATAACCTGAAAGTTGCGATGTGTGCTATGCAACCTATAAATAGGTGCAAAAGATTCACTGCTTAGGTACCTACACGGTTGGTTGGTTTTTAGTTGCACTGGTTTTAACTTGCGAAAATGACTTGTTCCTTTAGATATTTCTCGGTGTGATGATGGAGCAATAATCATATCATACAGACGGCTATGTGGACTGGGACTCATTTCGGCGATAGATAATTTTTAGGCAGACATTCACACTTGCCCGTTCCGTCGATAAAAAAGCTCTTTTCTTTCTCATTGCAGCACTGTAACATCAGTAAAATACCATTTGTACGTTGTATTGAGGCCAGCGTAAAGAGTATTTTTTATATGATTCGGGCGAAATTCAGAAAATTTATTGCAACGTAAAATCTATCTCCAGCGGAATAAGCCCGTTTTAGTCCCTCTGCGTACGTGACGTCACTGAACCTAAATTATCTTTTACGGAAAATACTGCTGAAGGTTCATCTATTACATATATAGAATTGAATTTGTCAGGCGTCAGATCTGGTTCGCAACTGAATACTTTGGCATTTGGCCAACTATTTGACGTACTCATTCGCATTTTGCAAGCCATGTTAAGTTGGCTTGGTTAGGCTTTTTATGTCAAACTAATAGCAAATGTTAACAGCTTCTAAACTGTATACCATTAGCAGTTTTTCTGTCTTGTTATTGTAGACGGCCATAATGTTTTACGTCGCTATTTATACTGTTACATAAACTAATTTTAACCGAGCGATAAGTCTAAGAGGAATCAAAATCACCAGTAAAACAATTATTAACAATAATTATTATTATCATAGTTAATAGGTTGTTATCTAAATTTCTACAAGAGTCGGCCAGTTAAGGCAAGTCAGAAATAAAAGATCAGGGGGCCGTCCACCTATCAACATTGCTGTCGTCATTGTCATTGCTGTCAATTGCTTTAATGTCGATTTATTTGTAGCTAATAGTGATAATCTGATTGATGTTCTTTCATAGGTTGTAATCATCGAATAAAGAACCAAAAAGAAGGCTGATTGGTCTGTGGTTGTAATAAACAAACGATAATGGTAGATTCTTTAGATTATAGTGATTTAATTAAAGTAAAAATTGTCATGAAAATTTGACAGCAATTACAATGACGACAATAAATTGTTGTCGACAATTTGTAAGTTCTATAAAAACAATAATAGTGGTAATCTGACTGATGTTCTTGCTTTGGTAGGTGATAAACCAGCGATAGCGATAGTGAGATTATCGTTATTGCTTTTAAAGGTGGTACAAATTTATGTGAAAAATTACAGCAGTAACAATGTCAACAACAATTTCAATCAGAGTCCAGCCGTAGGAACAATGTAGCGGAGCTAAGTTTTCTCGCAGGAATTTTAATTTAGAAGTAGAGTCGCTAATCATCAATACCTCGCCACGAACTGTGAAGGCTTCTTCGTACTTATATCATTAATTAAAAAACGAGTCAAATACCCACTTTCATCACTATAGGTATTCATGCGAGGTGGACGAATTAAGATATGTTTTTGCAACTTTAAATCTATCTCAATCGAAATTATATTACGAGTATATTGCATGAGTGTTTATGCCTGCGCGACGTCACCGCACCTATTTTGTCGAATAAAGGAATTACTGCTGTAGCTACTGTATCTAGAAAATCACATTTGTTAGGCGTCAAATATTATTCGTAACTAGGAATTGGCCAATTTTTAGCCAATTTTTTCATACCTACTCAGCCGCTCAGCGCCGTTTATCAAATATGTAAGTAAATTTTATTAAGCTTTTTTCGTTTGGTATATATTTGTAGACTCTGTGGGTTTATGCGATGCAACCATCTGCTTCTTTTTAAACAAACTTTTCAAAACAGCATAACTCTGTTGAAGTCCTTATTCTTGACTAAAATCAATTTCTTTTTTACTTGACTGTTCCAGAATAACCGTTTAGCATAGGTATTTTTTTCTTGACCTTAGTATTCTTTAAAAGTAATGGTCTAGTCAAACCGCGGTCTTGCCCGGCGTGACTGGTCGGTGTGATGTCTTCCATATCTAGTACAATACAGCTGCTGAACTTGCGCCGGAGTCGAGTCTCGCCGCGCCGCGCCCGCTTTCTGGCTTTAGAGTTTCGGATGAAGAAATATTGACACTTTTTCATTCAAAACTTTAGATTCGTATATGAAGCAGTTTTATTTACTTTTGTTTTAGGCGAAAAAATTACTACATGATACCTACTAACGTTTTAATTCTTTAATTAAAACACATAAAAATATTTATAGCTTTGTTTACTAAAGAAACTAATATATCGGTCCAGGCGGTGTGCAATTCAGAAAATACTATAGAAACAGCACATAGCACTACAAATACTTTATCAAATAGATTTATAAGCTATATAAGCGCGTGATGGAGCTGTCGTTTTACCATTTACGTATATCTATGCGGCCATCATAATAATTTTATTAGTTCATAAAAGCTGGAAAATATTTTGCTATGAAAATTCTCACAGTACAAAATGATGAAACGATGTCGGTTAACCACCGACATCGTTGGTCTGATCTAATCGACTGCACTTAGCTTTTTAGGGTCCGTAGCCTACAAGTATGGCTTAGTGGCCTTATAGTTTCACTATGTCCGTTCGTCCGTCTGTGCGCAGCTTAGCTCAGGAACTCTGCCTAGGGTTGCGCCAAGATATTTGCAAAAGTTATTGTAACATTTCAAATGCTTCTCTAACAGTTAGATAAGGATGTGGAATGTTATAGTCTAGTCTAGTAGTTCGTTAGTCTAACCCCCTTATTCATAAACGTATTTTAGCTAAAGTGTTGCTAATCTCTCCTTTGTCCTTTTCTATCGTTTTTTTTTTATGTAATGGAAGTGGTAAACAAGCATGCAGTTCACATTGATGTTAAGTGATGACTGCAGCCTATAGACACCCACACAAAGACCAAGGTCAAAATGCAGATGCGTTACCACTCCTGAGGCCTAAGGTCTTATGCCTCTGTGCCGGAAATTACAGGGCCGTACATTACCACCTGACCGGAACACGATACTACCATTTAGCGGCAAGTATATTAGGTAATGCGGTGGTGCCTACGCCCGCGAGCTCCGTCACTGGAGCTCTACCACCAGTAATTATATCCTGCACATTTGACAATGCAACTGACAAAGACAAAGCATTCTATATCTAAAACGTATCTAATTAACATTTATGAATAAGGGGGTTAGAGTTTAACTTTAACAGATTTATTTAAGTTAGAGAAGGATGTGAAATGTTACAATAACTTTACATTTAACAAATATCTTGGTTCATCCTTAGTATTAGACAGCTATAATCTGGCATGAGTATACAATAATTTACATACCTACTTATCTAGTACTAGGTATCTTTGGCTGAGGTTCGGTGTCGTAACATTAGAGTGGCATGACGGGATCCCGGGTGTTTTTTATGTCATAAAAGTGGCAATTATGCCTAGTTTACACGGGTTTAGTTACTTGTTGCTTAGTACTTGTCACTAATACTAACACCTTCCGTGTGAACTGCTCGACAAGTACTTACAAGTGAGTTGAAAGCGGTCCTTAAAGCATGTAATCCACATTTATGGCAAGTGAATACAGTGGTCAAGATAACATCTGAGACCTAAGCTGGCTGTTATGTCTCTGTATTAGAAATTACGGGGTCGTATATTAACATCTAGCAGAAGCACGGTTACGCTTAGTACAACCATTTACCATCACAAAACCTAGATGATACGGTGGTTTCTACGCCGTCGTAATTTTTTTGACGACCCGGTTAGTCCAGCGGTGTGAAACCATCGTTTGAATCGAAGGGTCGCGGGTTCGATCCCCGCACTGGGGCAAATATTTGTATGGCCTACAGATATTTGTTTCGGGTCTGGGTGTTTGTGTATGTGTTGTATGTGTACAACGGCACCCACGACACAGGTTTATACCTACTGGGGGGCTGTGAGTGTAAGCGTATTTTATATTTTATTTTAATTACGCCCACTTAAACTGCATACCGATTAAAAATGAGCTGAGTACTTTGTACCAAAATGTAATTGTACCAAATACTCGTACTTTTAATGTCTAACTCTTTTAATTCTCCTACACTTTTTTTTAAGTTATGGAAGTGGCAAACAAGCATGTAGTTCACATTGATGTTAAGTGATGAATGCAGCCTCAAGACACCCACAAAAAGACCACGGTCAAAATCCAGATGCGTTACCACTCCTGAGGCCTAAGGTGTTGTGCCTCTGTGTCGGAAATTACAGGGCCGTAAAACACGTACACTAGATCTCCACAGCCAATGTAGGTATATAGACTGATAACTTACGTTTTGTTTCACTTTAATATATACATCAATACTGTTATCTAATTAAGTATGGGGATAGTGACCGTGTCAATATTCTTTAAAAAATCGGACGGTTTCAAAACACTTTTCCTGTTATAACACTAATCAACGTGAGAACGGATACAGATTTACTTATAAGTGTGCGTGTTTAATATATACGCAAAGTATCCGTGTTCCGTTTGCCTTAGACTTGTGAAGTATATGAAATTTAAATAGATGGTTCTGCCCATTTTACAGACCCTATTTGTATGTACCTACCATGCAGCCAGAAAAAGGCCCCGATGAATGCAGGCCATTACAAATTAGATTAAAATTCTTGAAAGGGCCTTTACTCCCGTATCTACGTGTTTACGCATAATCGTCACAAAGGTCTGGTCTATAAACCCCATGCTACTAAAGAGGAAAATGAAAAAGAAAATGCCAAAATGCAAATATTCTTGGGAATCTTTCTGCGCGCAATAAAAACGCGAAAATCACCCGAATAGCGAGATCGGTTGTATTATTATGATCTTGTTTTGTTATTTTCCTTTGCGAAGGTTTACCTAGTAGATACTTGTATGCATATTCTTTAAATTCATATCATAGAATTATAATAATGATTACCTGAATTTGAACATGCTTCAGTTCTCTGAAATCCCTAAAAACTTTGATTGTATTTCTATTTTGAATTGGATTATTAAAACTAAATTGTCATGTAGATAATATTTTTCGTAAAAACACTCATTATAAAATTCTTTGTATAAGTAAGTAAGATTGTAAATTTTGTTTCTAAAACAATATTTAAATTAAGTAAGATTGTTAATTTAATGTGTATTGTGTTTTAGACTGGCGTTTTCCGTGACTTCGTCCCCGTAAACCCGTTTCGTGTTTTTATTACAAGTGCTATATCTAGCTTTCTAAAGATTCAAATGATCACCATGTTTTTCATCTATACATCTATACAAATAAATAAAATTGGAGAGTCTGTTTGTAATATTAAAATAACCGCTTTTTACTAAATGCATATGTATGTATACACAGAACATATACCTAAACCACATTTTTTACAATTTTTGTCTGTCTGTCTGTTTGGCGGGGCTAATCTTGGGAACGGTTGGACCGATTTTGACGGGACTTTCACTGGCAGATAGCTGATGTGATAAGGAGTAACTTAGGCTTTTATACTAGCTGCGCTCACGACTTCGTCCGGGTAGATACATAATATTTTAACAATCATATTTTTCCTCACGTGGACGTAGTCGCGGGCACAGCTAGTCATATAATATAGATCTACAATGCGAATTTGGATGGCTGCAGAGGCCCAGGTAGATCAAGACTGACCTACCATGACCAAATAGGTCGAGTGTTATCTGAGGGTGAGTTCAAAGTCTTAGGAATTGGCGTGTATGTATGAAGAGAATGTAGAAGAAGCACGGGAGGTGCCTATGCCGGGACCGGGATATCGGTAACGGATCCAGGTGGAGGGAAGCACTAAGCCCGTCAAAATCAGTCCAGTGCAACAATATAAATATTATTAAGTCAGAGTTTATAAACTTACCTACCTTAATAATTAAGTCTGACCCAGTTGAGTGAAGGATAAAAGCTCCCGTCACAATTTTTGAGTAAAGATGGGGATTTCATAAAAATCGCCCAAATTAAAAGTTAGGTAATCCAGTTGGATTATGTACCAGTAATCCAACTGGATTACCGGCTGGTGTAGACCGTACACGATCTACTCGGTTAAGCGATACGGGCGCGGTCGGTGACTGCTAGTAACAAATTAAAATGCGCGTTTCCTGGCTTCGGAGGGCACGTTAGGCCCTCGGTCCCGGTTGCTATCGATAGATAGCGGTCGTTAAACCTTGTCGGAGGCCCTATGGGCCCATGTTGGCCACTAACCCGTATCTCCACCAACCCGCATTGGAGTAGCGTGGTGGAGTAAGCTCCAGGCCTCCCCGCAAAAAAGAGAGACAGACTCGTGCCCAGTAGTGGGACGTTTCAAGGGTTGCCATTAATACAGTTCCAATGTTTGGACTAAATATCCGATTTTTGTATTATTATTTATGTTTTGTTATTCAAATCACAAGGCTGGTTATCGTTAAGGTTTATCGTAATACCAAATCCAGCTATGACTTTTTTTAGAAACTTAATAGGTGTATTATGCTATGATCTTGCAAGTTTTATTTCCATACGATGTTGACGCGTGGGTTCGTATCTTCACATTAAGACTGATTCAGCCTGGTATCACGATACCGAATTAGAACTTTTATTTGTGTTTTTAACTAAAAGGTAGAAAAAAACCTATTCGTTCACAGAACAATGCGTACAGTGAAACAGCTTGTTTGTATACTTAATTTTAAGCATTTTGAACTGGCGCAGGAGAAAAAGGCCTCTAGGCCTCTAAATGTGGCAAATCTGCATTGAGATGCGTAGATGTCTTTTGTAGTATCCACTTACCATCAATGTAAACCTATAAGAAACATTGCCTACTCAATAGAACGTTGTCATATTTTTTTCTTTTTGCGTCACTTGCATTGATTAATTAAAATTATGAAGTTTCATTTTTTGTTCAGTCCAGTCGACTTAGAATTCGTTTAAATGTACTTACGAACATGTGTCATACCTACTTATAGCGCTTCCGAGGGGGATCAGACGGCGAATCATAGACCCATAGAGCACATGATGACATTTTAAGTCGAACTTTCAATCCTTGTTTTTATTTATGGACGTGTTAAACTGTTATTTTACTTTTCTTTACTTGTGAAAGATAATTATATGATTTCTAAAGTTTAACACGTGGATGAAAAAAACAAGCATTGAAAGTTACCAAAAGACTCGATTTAATATTACTATTATTCAGGGGAGAATACAATGTTGATTGGTAAGAACCATGTTTGTGTATGTGTTGTGTATGTACAACGACACCCACGATACAGGTTTATACCTAATGTTGGGCTGTGATGTGAGTGTGTTTCATTTTATTTTTTTTATATTCATGCTGTTATCTCATTTATTTAGCAAAATTCAAGTAGAGGAGGATTAGTAAAAATTGAAATAAACTACTTGAGATTAAATGATATATAATATATTTTAATAATAACGAGATTCAAAAATACTTTTTTTCGTTACTTTATGTCAGTCTAACAGTCTACTTCTAAGCATGCTTATTGAAATATTTGAGTAAAATGAGTAAAATAAGTAATTGCACCGCACCTACTGTGTACACGGTAACAATCAGGAATTAAGTAGTTACATAAATACCTATTATAATTAAGAAATAAGTGCTAGAAACTGAATCTGGAAATAAACATTACTCCGAGTATCAAACATCACAAAGGAAGGAAATAATACAAAACCAAATACCCTATTAATAATATTTTCGATAAAAACAATATCTTATACTAATTATAAAATTTAATTCTAATAATAATAAACTTATACATAATTAAAATAATACCGATGTGGTGTAATTACTAAATAGACAATCTTATTATAAACAAGATCACCTTACTGGGAATCATCACCTAAATCTATCTAAGCTTACATCTAACGTGTCGCGTGACAAGGTCATAGTTTCTCTTGTAATGTTCTCCGCAATTCCTCCGTAGCTTTAGCCAGATGCTTGTCATGATGTCGCTGCTTCCCGAGGTCTCCACCACATTCATCCAAGTAGTCTTTTGGTGGTTCAGCTGGGCACTTGCCACCGAATTTTGGGCGAGGAATACGCACTCGCTTAATGTCATCCAACCAACTCTCCATTTTGCTCTTGACAAATTTTATTCACTTGTTTTCCGTCGGTTTGCGTCTGGAAAAAAAGAGATGTTTTCTTATTAAACAACGATAAACTAAACAATAAGACATATTTACGTGAGATAATAATTATAATGTGAAACAATGAAAGTCGTTGCGCCGAATAAACACGATAAGATTACCTATACTACTAAAAGTTAATCATTATATTGCGTGCGTTTTTTCATAGTATAGCCATAATCTATACGTTGCGCCGTTATACATCGGTTTGTAGGTACCTGGTTGGCAAATAGTTAAGCAAGATAGGATGATGGTCAGCGTCAATTACAAAACTGTTGATTACAACTTAGTTAATAAAAGTGGTTCTGTCAAGTGTTAATCACAGCGATATACGCGTCACAGGCAACTGGCGACAATCCGTCGACGAGTGGGTGTCAAAACCACAATAATTTTAGAAGACGGCGCTTTAACGTACGAACCAAGAGTGCATTGCCTAAATTTGAAATTGGAATATTTTTTTTAGAAACATAAACTTAGAAACATAAACTAATATATTTAATGAAAAAGTAGGTACTTAAGTCGGGACTTAAACCCGCGACTACAGGCATCACTAGTAATTCAGTCGCTCTGAGTACCAACGATATTTAATATAACGGTTTAGTTTATAAAGGTGTAGACTTGGGTAGCTCAGTTAGTAAAGTGATTGGTTGGTAAAAGTAATTGGACTAGTGGTCGCTGTTTCAATTTCCGCCTGTAGTCAAATTTTTCTTTCCGAAAAATTTTTTACTCATGTTTTTATGTTAATATCACATGTGTATTGCGAAAGTTCCAATATAACAAAACAATATATTACAGTAGGTATGTAATATCACATTATAACAGATAATTCATAAATGCTTCTGCTCATTGATGATGGACATTGCACAAAATGTTTAAAGGACCAAAAAATTTTCAATATTTTCTCGCGATAACAAAAATATATCAATGTGCATCATTTCACTGAATTCAATTTCCGCGACGAGACATTAAATGGGTAGGGTGATATTTTATTATTTACATTTTTCGTATAGAGTTGATTCGAAAAAGACGAATATGTAGTGTTTTCAGTGTACATGTGTCTCTTACGGACCATTACGACCATACGAACCATAGCTCTAGAGTCCGTCTGTCATTAGAGACAGACGGACCATGCAATCGAACTACACGGTTGGTTTACAGTTCTATTGCAGTCGTAGTAGCTGCATTGAAACTGCCCCTGAACTGCAATTTTCGGTTGGATTGCAGTTGAATTGCGATCCGTCTGTCTAGAGCCTACATGAATGTTCTAGAATTCTAGATAGTCGGCAGGTATGTGTTTTTGGTTAAGAACAATCACTTTTATTTAGGTTGAAATACATATCAACCGAGAGTTGACTAACGCAACGCAACCAAATCAACGATAAGCTATCGATGATTACGTCCGACCTGGTTTCTTTCTGACAACGTAATAATTAATGCCATAATGAAAACTTCAAATTCATTTACATAAATAAACACGATGCTAGAGTATTATGTCTTGTTCTCGATCAAGGAATAGATACATAAAAATTGGCAATTTCAAGTTAAGTTTTTTCAAACAGTCATGTATATAATGATTACTATTTTATAGAGCGACTCTACTAATATTAAAGTTTCTTTATATATTTCAGAATTTAGATTAAGTAACTCTCAATTATAAATCACAGAGAAGTACGAAATACCTAGTAGATAAGTAATCGTATTTATTTATTCAGATCAAAAGCATATTAGCTACCTACTGCCCAATTATTCGTGAGAAAATCTTTTACGATTTTTTATAATATATACAGGTAACATAGTATAAAATTGTTTAAAGTCTGTCATCTGATGCATACTATACTTACCTACCTACATATTAGGTAACCAAGAATATATACATACCATATTGTTGGTTTTAAACAGTTTTTTTATGATGTGTGTAGATAGTGTGTAAATGGTCCCCATAATTTATTGTTCGTCATTGCTGTTTGATGCGAAACGTTATAATTGTCAGTTTGTTTTAACTTGTTGCATGATCGTAAACTAGTGGTAAAATATTATCAGCTAATAATTAATTAATCATAAATCTTGTGCGTTTGCATCTCGACATTAAAACAAAGATTTTTAATGCACGATTGACTTTCACCAGTGAAAGTGTGGCTAACTGCGGTGGCATTATTCCATTTTGACGCTTTCGAACTTCGCAATTTAAGTATTTGGGGCTGCGATTTTTCGTCTAAAACCATTTAAATTCGGATCTGGGTTAGTTCTAAATTTGACCTTGGCAATTTATTCAAAGCTAGTTTTGATTGCTATATTCATTCTTGCAATTTTATTAACTGGTGATACTACGCTTTTTTGCATAGAGAAATACAACATCAATTGAAATCTACTATGTTAAATAGGTAAATACAGGTAAATAGGTGAAGTTTCGCAATGTGCACGAGAAAGCGAGTTGTCATAAACACATGCCGTACATTGTCTGTATTGTACTGGTTTCGAGTATGCGTGACTCAAGGGGTCGTGGGTGAGATACGCGACTTAAACGGAAAAGCTCCGATGAAGGCTTGAAAGATAAAAATATAAATGTGAATCACAAATATAAACTAATAGATTAAATGTCTTTGCTGAATCATGATAGTCGAAGACACAATCGATCAACAATAAGTAACCTACCGATAAGTAGGAAGTAGGATATGGTTGAGATCTTATTAAGAAAATATCGTGTAGTTTGTGAAAATAATATGTAATTATGTATCGTTTATCCCTATATAAAATGTTAAAAATATTAAGTAATGCTATAAAATAAATAAGTGGAATATAATATAAAAGTTTTTGATTTTTCCTTACGTGAAATTTTATAATGCATCGTCATATATGAGCTTCTTTAAGTTTAAAAGCTATAAAAGTATAAACGATAACGCACAGAAAAAATATTCATTGTATGTAAACATGTTAAGCATCCCAGTGACGGAACGAGTCTGAGAATTTCGGTATTTCGGACTTCAGCTAGGTCACCTAGTCCAAAAATCTATCAGATTCTATTTGAAAAAGAATGAACGGTAGAACCGTACTTCCAGCTCTTGCAGCTTTTTGACGATTCTCAATATCCTAGTATGCTGTTACGTAAGTACTGTCGTACTGGTGGTAGAGCTCTAGTGACGAAGCTCGCGGGCGTGGGCACCACCGCATTACCTAACATATTACACACGGAATAGATAAATAAAGATGGAATGGTAATGTGGGTGTGGCAAGCGTACGGCAACTATGCGTGAACACACACAGTTCGGCAGATCCATTCGTTCGCCACTCGTAGTGTCGTGTAGACTGCTTCGAACGACGCATCTCTTGGTAAAATACCATCTAGTGCCAATTTTAACATGTAATATGAAATGTCAGACCTCAAGTATAAAGCGAGGAGGTATATCTTTTCATCGGTAAGTCACAAATAACATTTATTGTTATTATACTTGTAAAAAACATATAAATATACAAAGGAATATGAATATTCGAACTTAAACATCATTATTTAAACGTTACTGCTAGCGAATACATTGCTCGTTAAGCACTCGCTCAATTAACACTATTACTGTCTCCGCTTGCAATGTACAGCATGTAATGCGTCCGCTACACTTCGACTAGTTTATTGGTGAGTATATTGTTTGCGTGCGAGTGTTTATTGCCTACGGGCGTTACATCTTAGTATGCAAACTTACGCAAACGAATAGGTGCCTGAGGATTAATGTGTGGGTGATTGTCGAGATGGTGATACATTTGTGTAAGAAATTGCATGGTGGGAGAAAAGCGGCGACACTGGTTCTAATACTAAATTGAAGCAAAGGCCTTTCCATCCTTATTTATCCATTCCGTGATATTACATAACATACCGCTAAATGGTAGTGTTCAGTACTATCGTGTTCCGGTCAGGTGGTACGGCCCTGTAATTTCCGGCACTGAGCCATACCACGCTAGGCCTCAGGAGTGGTAACGCATCTGCATTTTGACCTTGGTCTTCGTGTAAGTGTCTATAGGCTGCAGTCATCACTTATCATCAATGTGAACTGCATGCATGTTTTCCACTTCCATAACATAAAAAAAAAGTAGGTTGCCGTCACTGTTGCGAATTCTTTCCCTTCGTACTTAAGTCGAAGTTTGCACCTTATGCCCATAACCAAAAACTGCAGGACCAGGATAAATTGTCTTATCAACAATTTCCACAAGGAGATTTTGCATTCTGGTGGGGCTTCGATCAAATATTTATACTCGTATAATTAATCGTATACAAAAGTGATTGACAATGTTTTTTTAAAACATTAATCAAAGTGGAAAACAACTAAACAACTGTTATTGTAACCTATAAATATCTACTTTAAAAGCAGATTTGCGATTCATGAGGCCATGTCTAAGCTGTTATGTTTTTCTCTGTGCTGGGAATTACGACACATTACCACTTGGCTGAAACATCGGTTTGGTAATGAAGTGGTGCCTACGCCCTCGAGCTTCGTCAATAGAGCTCTATTGCCTGTGAAGATACATCTCCACTTGTAGTATCTGCCACTCGGTCTCATGTACGAAGTCACATAACTATCTAATAACTTCTTAAACAGTAAATACAACTAGCTATAAACCGGAATGGCACGAACGTTAAACGTGTCAAAAATAACTGGCAATGTTTTGGTCGAGAGGAGCAAACACTTGCCGGAAGGTACCCATCCCGTCGCGTGCGCATCACCCACGCTGTTCCGTGCATCCGTAATAATGGCAAATGTATATAATGGAAAGTGTATATAAATCTTCACAATTTATGCACTTCATCTTCCGCGAGTAAGACTTCCGTCCTATTATTTATTGTTCTTTATTTATAGCTACAATTCAGGGTTTGTTATTAAATCTCAGTAGGCTTTTGATAGTAGGTGTATTTATTACACATGAGAATATTGCGTAGTTTGTATTCGATATAATAATAAAATCAAATAAATACATTAACACAATGGAAATTCCATCAAAGTAGATTGGAGGCTAAAATTAATATAATACATGTGAATTAAAAAGTTTGGACTAGTTCCGACGATAACATTATAAGAGCTATCTTACAACCGTATGATATTATTGTAAAGTAAGTGACGAAGGAAGGTATTTTATTATTGTGGATACTTAAACAGTATGAACTTACACGGTCTGTATAAATTTCCCTTACACGTAAGTAAAAGGGACTACTACGACGTTTATTGAATACCGTGGATAAAGCGCGGGGCATAAAATCGATCAAGACCCTGTGTCCTGGATGAGACACAAGAATGCATGCATGGGATTGACACGGGGAGAGACAATTTACATTTATCAGCATTTTTTTCTACTTCCGGCAGCAATTAGAATAATCTACTTAATTGTACACCCAAGAAATACATATTTCCCGACCAGGAAATTATTTATTGGGTTAGTTGCAGAGGAAAAAGTAGTTTATTGGGAAGAACTTGTTGAAAAATGGGGCCTACTAGTTGCTTAGGTACGTATAATGCCGTAACGGCACCGAAGCAGTGGTTAACAACATATACTATATCTATTTACACTCGCTTATTCATTAATAAGAAAGACATAAACGGAATCGTTGCCATAAATGGCCTGGTTAAATTGAGTTGACGGATAGCCTTACAAGAGGAATTATTATATTATGAACACGAACCAAATGGGGTTCGCGTGTACGTGACACCATAAATATCTACCAATTAGAGCTCACGACTTACTCTTGTATTACTTTCTCTAGACGTGATATTTTCATTAAGTGTTGAAATGGTTGCAATGAATACGTTCGATGGGAAGTTTCTTTATAGAACAAATAACCCGAACAATGAATCAATTCGCTCGTTTTATTGTAAAATTAATATTTGGGTGTCGATCTTTTGCTTTAATTGAATTGAAAGATAGAAACAATTAATTAACTCGTATGATAAGGAAGGTTAAGGATATGACAGTCTTTCAATTATTCCGTATATTAATATATTATTAAAGTTATATCCAATTTTGTTACCTATATACCTACCTAAAGGAAAAATAAACTCATCTATTCAAATATCCAGCTTCAACTTCCAACATGAAATTTCTAAACGCAGTTAATATTTTTATGTTAATCCGGGAAGCCTGGTCGGAATACAAAGACTGGAAAATAAGCGAAATTTCGGCTTACAATATTTTAATTGCATGATGACATTTCATTTTGATGTGAGAATGCACAATACTTTGTTGGTTTACTTACTGGTATATTTACGAGAGATACAAATATAAGTGTACATTTTATATAAATGCGAAAGATCAATCATTCACTAATCACAAAATCTCAGAAACTACAAGGAGTTTCAAATTTTTCATGAAGGTTCTTTCTAGGACGTAGGTGCTCAAGTCAAAGACGTGACTTTGCGAAAATTGCCCCTAAGGGTATAGGGGTTGATAGAATGAATGAAACAAATACAACAAGGTAGGTTTTAAGGAAAATAACCGCTTGCATACCCATATTTTCGAAAAAGAGGTCCAGTGACGGAGCTCGCGGGCGTATGCACCACCGCATTACCTAATGTAATTGCGGGTAATCTTTAGTGTTCAGCACTATCGTGTTTCGGACAGGTGGTAATGTATAGCCCTACCTGTGATTTCCGGCAAAGAGGCATAACAACTCAGGAGTTGCAACGCATTTTAATCTCTGGTTTGATGTAGACTATTGTAGACGTTTACAGGCTACCGTATTAAGGTACGATTCCGAACTCAGCAGCACGCAGCAGTGCTGCCGCAGCACCATATTTTTCAATTTTAAATTGCATTGCTGCCGCGACAGTGTCGCGTAGCTCGGAATGTAATCTCATATAAACTCATAGATAATATATGACCAGCAATGCTGCGGCAGCACTGCTGCGGCCGCCGAGTTCGGAATCGTACCTTAACTTACCAAAAATGTAAATTGTGAACTACCTGTTGGTCACTTAATGACATTAAAAAGACGTGAGTCTAAATCGTCCCCAAAATTATTAGTTGTTAATTATTTAAGAGATACATATGCTAATAAATACTTTTCTATGTAGGTAATTACATTCAGATAAGCATAAAAGCAAGTATGTTAATGTAAAAAAAAATTCTTACAACGATTATTGAATTCAAATTACGATGTCCAAAGATGCTTTTTGCAAGAGATTTTAAATATAGACGACATTGAACTATGTACCAAGTTGATTGAAATATACAAAGTATAAACACTTCTTAATAATGATAAGATACAATTTCTATGAGCCATTACCCATTGAATCGTAATACGGTAGCTCTGAATATAACAATGTAGGAACTAATAATTATCTATGCTCTTTGAGTTTCTTTACTGCAGCTCTATATCCAGTCATTTAATTAGATAGATATTATTATGTATTAAAGTTTTAACAAATGTTACGTTTTAAATGCGCAAATATATAAACTCATACAAAAAAAATCTTTATTTCCCTGAGTCTAAACATCTTATTTGATAAATTGTCTTTGTTTTGTGCCCGTGTAAGAAATTATGGAGCATAACACTAAACACTCCCACTTATGGGCAATTTGATACATTATATAATATCATGACATCTATGCTATTGAATTTCTTCACTTGAACTTTACAAGAATATGTCCCAAGTATACGGCGAATGGATTTATTAAAGTTTTTATAGCATGCCCTTAGTTTCGAGTTTTAACCAATTCGACGGGTACGCATCATCAACACTTTCGATGATCATCTGGAATTAGTCGCAGTATTTAGCCGAGTTCAAAAAGAAGGAGACTTTAGATTCTATTCACTTTTTTTACGTACTTGCCAATCTCACGGAAATAAGTAACTTAACCGATTTGGATTGTTCAATTTGTATTTTTATTTTTTACGCTTGCTTAATCGCGGAAAAAGTGATATTCAAGTTTAACTAAGTAGTCCACCCTAGAGCTTTCTGAATAGTGATATTTTAGTGTAAGAAATCTATTTAAAATTTGTGAACTTGCACCCTTCACTTTTCTCACCTTATGCCTTATACCCAAAGGTTGACTCCGCCTGATGTACTTAATGCATTAAATCCCTAATATGCTAAATGCGAAAGTAACTCTGTCTGTCTGTCTGTCTGTCTGTTACATTTTCACGTCCAAACGACTGAACCGATTTTAATGAAATTTGGTACAGAGATAGAACTGACTTTGGGAAGGAACATAGGCTACTTACTTATTTATAAAACGACGTCCATGCGGTCGGAACTTCGGGCAACAGCTAGTTTTAAATAAATAATGGACCTATGTGTGTTTAAGTAATATTTAATACATTTTCAAAAACATATAATTTGGATGATTGATTTCAAATATCACAGGTTTCTAAAGATAGATATATTTTTTGTCAAATAGGTTGACCAATAACCTACTTCTTCTTTTCCAATCCACATCAAGCCAATGTTGTGGTTTGTGGGCCAATCTTCCATATGTAAGAGTAACTTTGAGGTCGGCAGCCAGCTGTTTGCAGTTAAACCTTACGGACCTTAATCCCACAATATCATTGTGCAATAAAAATGAATGGCGCTTGCTTTGAACCATCGACGACACAACGCAGCGTTGATGCTTTGAACACACAATAAAAGCAATACTTTTCTCGTGACAAATTTGACGGTTAACAAACTAAATTTTAATTTAAACAAGGATATGAAAAAATATCTAAACTTTGTCTATTTAGCTCATAAACGATTGTACGATCATGAACGCTTTTCTTTAATTAGAGATCGACGATATTTTGTCGGTTTTATGGCCACTTTCCATCAAAATAATGGGTGATAGGTGAGTAATAGAAATATATTACGCAAAGTGAATCCGGTAGGTACCTACCTAGGAATTTAATACGGCATAATTAAATTGGAACATGCTTAAGCTTTCGATGATTTTATAATTTCATCGCGATGCAACTAATAACTCATATCGTAGCTCTGATAAAATTTAACGATCGATTTTGAGGACACTTCCTGTCAAGCGATTTACTTTGTGATGATTTGGTTTTGTAACCTCATAGAACTTAAGTAATTGACATTGCAAGTCTTAAGCGTCTCTTTTGTTGGTAAATTGAGAGCTCTGCAAATCGGTAGATGACCATAACACAGTTTTGTCAAATAAAATAATAGCTATAACAAATTTGTTTGATTATTACGAGGTTTAGTACAAAATGTTATCATTGACCATAAATTCTTTGACATGAATTAAACTGACGCAAGTTAACCGCACGACTAGAGTTAGTACTTAATAGCTAAAGGTGAGGATACATTTGAGTTTTGGTTATGGCAAAATAACTGTAATGTATACATTTTTTCACAAACCGAACATAATCGACGTTTTGGTCCATAATTCTACAAATCATGGTTACATTATGTTAATACATTTGTAATGATTGTTTTAACAAACACATTTATTTACTAAAGCCATGTTACTTTTAGGTACGTATTCTGAACATCTAAGCTTATCCACAAAAAAAAATCCCTTGAAATATCGTTTTTTAATATAATTTTTACGAAAACGGTGTTCGGTGTGTTATTGCGGTAAATATGAGAGCAACTAGGGATGAATCAATTAATAATGTAACAATCAATAACCAGCGATGACAAAAACGATTCAAACAATTGACAATAAGCCTATTTTGCTCGTACCAATAAAGAACAAATTCATAAAAATGTCTCATAGAAAGTGCGAGAAAAATCTCTAGTGTGCCTCACCCTAAGAGATAGCTCGTTCCCAAGAGCCTGGCAATCGGTTCCGGGGTCACGGTATCGCTGTACACCACCATGCATTAGCGAAATGACAATAACAAGGATTTATGTGAAACCGACTTTTACGTAAGATTGACACCAAGACAATGACCGCCATTGTTCCGTAGTTGAAATGTTGACAAAATAATATGGTGATGTCGTAAACCATTTCGCAAAGCCAGAAAACAAACTAAAACTAAATGTAAGTAGAATTTATTAAGATTGATATCTTTAGGGTTTTATTTCACCGAAGAGATAAGCATAGATTCGTGCGTAGGTATGTTCGTACGCATTAATTATATTTTTTAATTCCATTTATTAAGACGACGAACCTGTTGATATTGTGTAACAGCTGAGAGGTTTCAATGGAAATCTTCTGTACTGAAAACGTTGCCAATCGCGCTTAAATTCCCAGACCTAGCAATAGTATCCTAATACCAAAAATCTTACAGACATATTGATGTAATGGATAATGAATAGGATATTACACTTTTTTCAGATGATATATTCGTATTCCCCGAAGGGGTAGGAGAAGTAGCATACATGCAAACACTCACGATTCGCCTGTTAGGTTTTGTTTTCGGTGGCGAGCCTATTGTCATCTCCGGGCACATAACCAAACTCCGAAGATGGAACTGGGAAACTTACAGAAAATTTACTGGTGGTAGAGCTCCAGTGACGGAGCTCGCGGGCGTAGGCACCACCGCATTACCTAATATACTTGCCGCTAAATGGTAGTGTTCAGCACTATTGTGTTCCGGTCAGGTGGTAATGTACGGCCCTGTAATTTCCGGCACAGAGGCATAACACCTTAGGCCTCAGAAGTGGTAACGCATGTTTGACCCCAGGACCCCAGCGTAGTCGTGGCCAGCTATCAATAGACTATTGAGGCACGTCGTCGTAGCTCGGAAACTCAGCACAAACTATTTTTCGATAGAATAACGTGGACTGAGTACTATTTTAATACTTTACTAACATAATAATCATCATATAATTAAATATTACGTTTTTTTCACTGGGTCCCTATAGCCTGTGATCCACAAGTTTTAAATTTTTCAAATGCATTTTTTTAAAAGATTTTCAAATATTTATTTTTTAAACATTAAATATGTTAAGAAAAATAAATAGATACTATTATATTAGAAATATGAATATTATTATATGAAAAAAGGGTCTGGAGAGATATGCGAAATGTAAACAATGCGCATCACATCAATATTACACTTTCCTCTTTCATAGTTGAACACACAGAGTAGACAAGTAGACAGTAAGCGGAGGTATTTCACGGCTCATGCTCTTGTCGGTATGCGAGTGTCAATACTGATTGTTATATTCATATGAAAATCAGGGAAAAATCATAAGATGTGGCATATAACGTACTAAAAAGTCTTCTTTCACTGTATTCAGAAAGCACTAATGAGTAATGAGTCACTCAGTTTTAAATCGCTAGTTACGATCTGCTGGGCGAGCTGTTGTTTTTATCTAATCAACCACGTTTTCTAATTATATCATGCATTTTTAAAAAATAATTAATTAGTAACTTCGTAACTTCACGCCTGTAATCCCCGAAGGGGTAGGCAGAGGTAAATGCATGCATTCAAGCATACATGCAAACACCCACGATTCGCCGGTTACGTTTTGGCCCATGTAACAGGTGGCGAGCCTGTTGACATCTCCGGGCACATTACCAAACTTTGAGGTACTGGGAAATTTCCAGAAAATGGAAAAATCCCAATAGAACCAGAGACAAAGGCTTTTTCACCATTATCTCTGATAACCCCCTACCCGGGAATCGAACCCAGGACCTCAGCGTAGTAGTAGTGGCCTGCTACCACTAGGCTACCGAGGCAGTTTAATAAGATAATGTGAAGTTATATTATGAATAATAATATAATAAAGTGTCTGTCATTTACGTACCTATAAGCACTACAATTTAAATTTTTAGTTAGGTTTTTACTTTATAAGAAACCAAGTCTTGTATGGTCTTGTATGCAACTTTTTCTTGGTCTTCACACTCTTGACAGAGTGGTCGTGGTTGCCACTTCAGGGTTTGGGGCTCGTTTCACTATCCGCCGCCACTCCTCGCGTACAGATGTGCATTGCGGGTGCACTCATAGAATGACATTTTTGTAGCCGCTTTATTTACCTAGTCGGCCCAGCGTATAGACCTACCACGTCCTCTTCTACCATTGAAAGTCCCCTGGACTGTCTAACGTTCAGTGGAATGTTCACACCGATCTCGAAATGTGTCCGAAAAACGTGAGAATCCGAGACTGAACCTTAGACGCTGCTTGATATTGAGTTTTTGAAGTATGGATACGTTAGTTCTGAATTGAGTCCACGATATTCCAAGCATCCTCCGCAAGCATCACATTTCTAGTGTATCTATCCTCTTTTTTTACTTTCTCTCAGCGTCCCGTGTATGACCAACTCTTCGGCACAAAAGTGACAATCATAATTATTTATTATTAAATAAATATATATTTTATCTACGGCTACAAAGATATTCGAAATGCAAAATATTATCTACTAGCTGTTGCCCGCGGTTCCGTCCGCGTGTAGCTCGCTTTTCGTGTAATCTATGGCAACTCAACAAATCATCCCATGGCATTCCACAGGAACATTTTTTTCGGGATAATAACTATCCTTTGTGCTAATCAAAATCCTAAGTGCCAAATTTCATGATATTCGGTTCAGCAGTTTTTGCGTGAAGGAGTAAGAAACAAACATACAAACTTTCGCATTCATAATATTTATACACAATACTCGTACATTTAAAAATAGATGTTCCTACTCGTAGGTTATAAGCTCATTAGGTGCGCTAGAGTCCGTGAGAACCGCGAGTTAAATTAATATCTTCACGCGATTTATTAATGAAATCAAATAAATGATATCTTTATTAATGAGTTAACACTAAATTAATCATCAACACCACGTAGGTACTTCTTCTACAAATCGGTTTCGTGAGAGTAAATTTTGATTAATTGAATTTCACAATATGAAAAAAGGCAATAAATTTCGTTAATATCAAGTGAAACGGCGCTTTTTTGGGTTATTTAATTCAAGTAAGTAACCATTAATGTCTACCTATTTGAACAGTCGTTAACGCTATCGAAAGTTATAATTTTAAAAATTGTCTAAATAACATTGGATATAACTACCTATATTGTTTATTTACTTATGTACACCCACAGATCACCCCCAACTGGTGGAATATGGCTCGTCTTTACATATGAACTCAAACATAAGGGTGATTTTATCTATTTATGTTCATGTAAGTAAGTGAATCTTGTATTATTACCATAATTAGATTATATACCTATTATCGTTGCAATAACGCGTGTCACTGTTGTGCTCCGATTACGGGTAGGTAGTTTCATTTCAATGGTAGCTACATATCTTCGAGTTTATTGATTCATGGCTTTCGGTAATCATAAAAAAAATAGAACCAGAAGTAAAAAATATTGTCTTAAAATAGGATGTTTTTTGACGCAATTTTTATATAATTACTACTATTAGTTATCAAAGTTGTATCTTATGTGTTATTAGATACAACTTTGATACCTAGTAGGTACCTACCTACCCTTCACAAAATACTGAACCCCAAATTACTAATCTACGATCACAAGCCGCTTCAGATATATAGGCCGTACAAGACATAATTCCGACAAATGTAAATATAATGACTACGATAAATTGCAACGGTGAAGTGTGTTCGAAAGGTAAAGGCACACGTATACGAGCCGAACGAGTCGAAGGCATCGAATCAAGGAGAAAAATAAAAAATAAAAAGAAGAACTCTGGTTTCACTAGTGATAAAAGTTCCTTTGTTTGAGAGTAGGCATAGGCGCCACCACACCTAATTAATCTACCATCAATAGTGATAGTGATAGTGTTCAGCACTTGCTTGTCTGTCCCCATCTACATAAAAAGTACTCGCACATTGCTGTGACACACGCAACTATCATAATCCGAGCATATCTGTAAATTTCTCATTAGATCGCACCGTGCGCGCCATCTTTGTTTTGAATTCACAAAGACGTTTCATAGGATTTAATTTAACCTCTTGAGCTGCAGTAAAATATGACAATTGATTTCATATAGTACGTGGATGATATCGTCCACGCGTATCTCAACCTACTACAGAATTAAAAGTCTAGACCAGTCTGGAGTCTACTCGTGACCACGGCCGTTGCATTACGGCCGAAACGTCGAGTGTCGAGTCCCGTTAAAAATATAAAAATATGAATACAAATAGTGAAAGTTTTAAACAATTTAGATTTTAAAAAATGCATTTGACGTCCTCTTAATTTGAAAAAACATTTGCATGACCTGCAGATATTTGTTGTGTGTTTGTATTATGTGTGTACAACGGCACCCAAGACACTTGGATAAGTGTGCGTTCACCTTAAACTGGCACTAGGTCCTAGGCAAACAGTGCACTTGTCACGATAATTGTCTACCGTTAGCTGGTTACTGGTGATAATGAACATATGCTCCAGTTAGCCTCAGTGGACCTCCGTGCCTCAGAGGTTTTACTTCCCACCAACACTTTGAAAATGACTGTTTGAATATTTTTATTGTGATCGACAAATATGAATGGAAAAAAAATATTTCGACGAATTGATAATCTCTTCCTTTTTTCGAAGTCAGTAAAAAATACTGCTAGATGTATATTATCTTAACTATTCTGGGAGTAGGTACAATATTTACTTATGAACTACCAGAAGAGCTCTATAGCTGGTTACTTAACCAAATTTTCCGAATTTGGTATATAAGTCTAGAACTAAATCGAACCAAATTCGCTTCTTTACTCGACATTTTTCCATTCATAACAAAATACATAACCACTGTATTTTAAGTAATATTTTATTAAGTATTCTACCGAAAATGACACATTTAGCAGCCCATTGAATTCATAATTAATTATGCAGAATTTAAACAACAATGGACGTCGAAACTGAAGTTTTTTATTACAAAATATCTTTGTCTTCGTGGTGAGAGACGTTCAACAGAGTACCTATGTATAAGACTTGGCCAAGTCTTTATCTTATTGACCTTGATTTCTTGTGAAATAGCTTCCAATAATTACAACAACTGACTAGTATTAAGATGGCGTATAATTTCAATTTAAAAATACAGTTGTGACCAGTAATTACAGATGATAAATATATAAACTGTCGTCTATTTATGTAAATTGTCGCTGTTTGGTGTACGATATAAAATAAATAAATGATAAATATATAAACGAACCAAAGAGAAAAGAACAAGGTGTTCGCTTGCATGGTTACTTTATACTTATATATTTATTCTTTTTGCTCATAAAAAATGTACATAAGGCGGACTTAATACCTAGTGGTATATTCTACCAGCCAACCTTAGGGCCAAATATAGCCAACGTATATGTTATGTGTAGAAAATAAATAAATAGTACTAGGTACAGGGCCAGAAATATAGCATAAGTTAACGAAGCTGACTGTCCGATATTTCGTATTTGGTACACCTACACTTTTTTCCTAATGACCGCTTCCTTGTTACGGCACTGTCTACTGAATTTTGATTTCTCTCTTCTCTTCTTTTAGTTATAGTCATTAGATCTTATTAAGGACCTATTTTAGTTCATACATAAGACTTATACACACCTTCGACTTCTTTTACGAAAATTGTGATAACCATCCATGTAATGTCTTGAACATTACATGGATGGTTACAACAATATAACGTTCTTTTACATGTTATTGCTTTCTAATGCTCATCAGAAAATATGTATTATCTAAGAACAAGTAAATATTTGATAAGTATCTATAGAGTGTATAAAATGCCTATAAAAGTCCTTGTATTTTCGTAAAGGACTTTTAAGTCTTGAAAATTCGCATAAAAGGAGATGTTGCAAGCATGTATGGACCTCCGGCCATGTATTGTAACAACACAACATCATAAACAGGCAAAATCAATATAAAAACGTTTTTACTGCATGTTTTCACTTATTTAGCTTTGTTTGCAGTTACAAAACATTATTTGCAGTTAGAATTGCAACTCTTAACCAACATGATGAATATGGCGGGCGATGTCATTTTGACATTTTCATTTTTTAAATTGTTTTTTGATTAGAGTACTTGAAGAAAAAAAGTAATATTTTCTAAATACTATGGAAATCGATTGATCCCAAGCGTCGGCTGTATCGGCGCCATGTTGAACATAGTTGAAAACGATAAAATCGTTTGAATTAATCGTGTGTTGTAACTCTAAAATATATTCTTAAATAAATTAATTGTATTTTTTTCGGCTTCTTATTTAATTTACCCATTTTTTGAGGACGTGTACGAACCAGAGCCGAATTCGCAACATCTCCTTTCCGGAAAATAGTTTTAAAATCGTTAAATGTATTTATCTATTTCGATACCGGTAAGTTGAAATAGATATAGACTAAAATATCGCAGGTGATGAAATCACACGGTCGACATCATCGATAGATTTCTAGATATATATATGTAGCTCGTAGAAATTACCACTCTGATGAGTCTTGAAGCATCTTAATTGCGGCAATCAAGAGTCAGTCAATGAGTCAAGGAAAACTATCACCACCGTAACTTTCAACCTTTAATTGATCAATTCCATCAATGGTCCTATATATTATCATGGTATTTCTTAAAATCGAGCCCACTTGGCCTCTACTTGATGGCCAGAATTAATTAATTTCGTTAATGCGTTTGCTCACATTTTTTCCGCGACAAGAACTAACTAGTAGCTTGTTAGTGATCACGGTTCGTCAGCGGCTGCCAGGAAAACTGGTGTAAATTAAATATAACGTGAAAACGTTTTTTGGAACTATTTGATATCGGTGATTTGTTTCGTACATACCTACGTCATTTTACGTCTTGCATTTTTTTATGTCATGAAGTGGCAAATAAGCATACAGTTTACATTGGTGGTAAGTAACATTGTAGTCTATCAACAACTAAAGGAAATCAGAGATTTCAATGTAGATGCGTTGCCACTACCGAGGCCTAAAATGTTGTCTTTGTGTTAGTTATTACGGGGCCCATTCTTTCAGGAAGTTAACAGAGAGGATCGTATGCCTGCTTCCGCTAGGATTTGGTAAAGTATATTTTTTATGTTTGCTATATCTATAAATATATACTTGTAAAATCTAAAATTATTATCCATAATTGTTGTAACAGATCCTTTATATCCACGTGAACTGCATGCTAGTTTGCTACCTTCGTTACATAAAAAAATAGGCGTGGTAATATTGAAACTATATACTTGTGACTAATAAGTACTTACAACACATTATCAGGAGACAGCCCAAAAAATTGTGGATAGTTAGGTACCTACCTAACCTAAATGTTATAAATCTTATCATAAAAGCTTCTATTACCAGCAAAACGTGACTAGTATGACACATAAGCGTTAATTATCAAATTCTTAGATTGCTTGAAATATAGATTACAAAATAAGATACGATATTTGATCTAATCTATTTATGATATAATACAAAAAATATGTAATAATAAATAATTATAACATTTAATTTTTTTTATATAAATTTAATATTTATTAAAATTAAAATAAATATAAATTTCAGATTTATAAATATATATATTACCTCAATACCTAATAAGTAATTAAAAAAGACTTACGGAGTAGGTATGTACTAAGGTAGGTTACCTATTTATTAGTTCTACTGGTGGTAGAGCTCCAGTGACGGAGCTCGCGGGCGTAGGCACCACCGCATTACCTGATTTACTTGCCGCTAAATGGTAGTGTTCAGCACTATCGTGTTCCGGTCAGGTGGTAATGTACGGCCCTGTAATTTCCGGCACAGAGGCATAACACCTTAGGCCTCAGGAGTGGTAACGCATTTGCATTTTGACCTTGGACTTTGTGTGGGTGTCTATAGGCTGCAGTCATCACTTAACATCAATGTGAACTGCATGCTTGTTTGCCACTTCAATTACATGAAAAAAAATATAAAAAAAAATGTAGCAAGTGACTAGAATGAAAAAAGACACTAAGCGTCATGCTCACCAAATTAGGTACCTATCCAAAATTTTATAATTTACCGACTTCACTAGTAGTAGTTAGCATAGAAACCAGGCTTTCATAACCGTCGTGTTAAGGTTTGTTTAAAGATATTTGAAATAAGAACTTTAAGATTTTAGTAGAAAAGTTTCAAATTTTACCTATATAGGTATGTAGAAGAAACGCCTGATTTGGGACATTAACCAAAGATATTTAATAAATCTTTGGGTCTCCCAGAAAATCTTAGGATTGCCCATACTTCGGGCTTTTACAGTAGGTGTATGCATATGTGTGGTCTAGTACATATTAGAGTGAGGCGGTGAACGGCCGCGGTGTTTGGCTAGCGGGACCACCGACATTGTTCCACTGGTGCCGACTGTCGACCCACGACCGCTCTCTCCAATAACGCCTCCACGCTAATTGATCGTTTCTATCCCCTATAGAAAAGCGGAATGGATAAAGTACAAGGCAACATAATTGATATATTATTACCTCTATACTTAAATAGATACTCTATGTTCATACCTACTTAATGTTACATAAAACATTTCAATTTTGTATGCAAGGAATGATTTACTAAAAAACGGCTGAATCCATCTATACTATAATATTATAAAGCTGAAGTGTTTGTTTGTTTGTTTGATTGAACGGGCTAATCTCAGGAACTATATTACCTACTTACTTAAAATTTCAATAAGGTTCATAACAATTCAATAAATAATTTATAATTTTTAAATTAATTTATGTGTTACACGTATCCTCAAAATTCAAATCAACTCATTAAATACAGAAACACCTTTGTATTAAACAAATGCGGTATCTCATGTTTTAAAAGCTTTTGTTCGTATTGTTGTGCTTGTTACTCTCTTAACCCTTAATAAACAGAGATTTGCGTTAGATTAACCCTATTCCGAGAATAATGTTACATCATGACAGTCATATTTGCCTAGTAATAAATATAAAAATATCCGGACGAATTGAAAACCTCCTCCTTTTTCGAAGTCGGTTAAAAATACATTTCTAATGGAATTGTGTACCCACTAAATTAGTTTATATTTAGAGAAAACTATCAAATGTGGTGATATCATAACATATCTTGGAGTACTGCGATTGAAACAAAGCAAGTTCTATTAACTGTTTTTTGTCAATATTATTCTTTAGTCTTAAAATAGGTAGGTACCTATATGGCTTAAAAGTGAAATGATACATAAAAAAAGCAAGACTGATTAAAACTCCTAGTAAATTATAACTTTGATAAATCACGTTGGACGTGATGATTTGGACAACAGTTTATGTAATTGATGACTTAAAAGCTATTTTTATATTTTAAACAAAGCTCAATTGTACTAGATGAGACACCATACCGAATTCGATAAAACATAATTATCTTAACATGAATTTTAACTAAACTAACGTAAAATTAATATCACATTATTTTCTGAGCATAATTTTGATGATGACATATTCGAAAGATTTATTTTCAACTTCTCCAATCACTTTGCACTTGATAGAGTTTTAAACCAACATCAATATCATTCGATTGCCAATTGATTCCGAGTACGTCGTGTCACGGCTGTTAGTTTCCTTTCCTCATTGTCTGTGTTACACACTTAAAACACGAATGTAAGAAATAAAACACATTCTAGGTTATTTAACCGCGAATCACTGTCAGAATAGTAATTGCGTTATGGGGTCTGGATTGCATAACGATTTCCCAATAGGTACATTTAATGTAGAAATAAAGCGTTATTTTATTTTGGAAGGAAAGAGCTTCTTGCTTCAAATTGAATGAACATTAAATGTGAAGATCTCATTACAATTTAGTCTCTAGGTTGTCTAGTCTCTACATAGAGTCAACGTTACGTAAAACTGAAACAAGTTTACAACTATGTTACATGTTCGTTTTCTAGAAACATTCTGCTCTTATAGTTTATTGTATTTACAAACATAATGTAAATATAGTCTATAAAAAGAGGTTAAGAGTTCCTACGTTGCGTGTTTACTTCATTAGTAAAAAAAAACAATGACTTGTTGGAAAAAAAGGACCTCGTACGCGTCGTGAGCATTTTGTATTAAGCCGACTATCAGGTTTTATCAATAACGATAAACATAATGAACGTACCTATATTGTTAACATAAAGGAATTAAGTAGAATATTTACGATTAATTTTAACATACAAACATTGGACTATTAGTATTTCTTAGAGTTATATAGGGCAATGTCCTGAGAGACCATTAGAAGGTTTGATGTAATCTCACGTACTTGGTCGTGCACCGTATTGACCCTAAGGTCGACGCTAATCTTCACGCTACACCACTGAAGTGGGGCTATTGATGCCATACACCTAACGGATTTATCTTTAATAAGCAGTAGTATCACTGGTCGATAAAGATAATATAATTGTGATAGTATTACAAATTCAAGTCTTTAAACCACTTTTAAAACTTGTTTTTAAAACTGATTTTAATTATTAACAGTTATTGGCAAGAACATGCAAATTAAACAGCTCTGAAACTGTTTTTATTATTTTGTTTTCGTATAAACAATCTCAATTCAAAATCAAAATCTGGATCTCAAATACCTACAATAGATATTAATGAGTAATAAGTTAGTGTTGAAGTTCAATTATCAATTATGTGAATAGATATGACTTTAATCATGCCATCGTTTGACTATTAATATCTGTCCATACAGACCTCAGCTCCAGAACACGGCATTGATTTCGATTAATAGGGAAAAACGTGATTTTAAGATCGTCTCAAAGACATATGGCCGAATACTCAAACGTCACTCAATTTTAAGCAACCCTCAAATGAGCGCTGTCTCTATCGTTTGAACGTGTTTTATAGAGACAGAAGACTTTTAAGTTCCACTTAGATTTAAGTGACGTTTGAGTATTTGGCCGTTAGACCCATATTCTAAGTCGTAACCTCAACCTTACTCAAGGAAATTGGTATTCTTAGTTGTAACTAATAACGTTTATAACGTCAACTCGACATTCTCCTCCGTTTGAGGTAAGGAAGCAATTTTCAAACTTGAGGAGTATTTACATTTACGCCATATAAAATACGCTTACACTCAAAGCCCCACAGTAGGTATAAACCTGTGTCGTGGGTGCCGTTGTACACATACGGGTACTTAGTCTGAACGGACCAAAAAGAATGGACCGTAGTCCATTCGGCCGTAATCAAAAATCGTCTTCGTCCCAATGGACCGGTCATAAATATTATTTACAAATCCATACACCGAGTACATTCGGGCGCAAAAATTAAGAGTTGAAATACATTTTTAAAGTAAGTAAGTTCTTAAAATCGTATTATTTTCTTAGGAAAACAATCAACTATTTTAAGTACATAATAAATAATAATAATGGCAACCCATTATACGTCCCACTGCTGGGCACGAGTCTCTCCCATTTTTGGGGGGAGGCCTGGAGCTTACTCCACCATGCTGCTCCAATGCGGATTGGTGGAGGTGGGTGTGGGTTAGTGGCCAACCCGCTGTTGGATGTTTTCAAACCGCCCATAAGGCCTCCGACAAGGTTTAACGACTGCTATCCATTGATAGCAACCGGGACCGACGGTTTAACGTGCCCTCCGAAGCACGGAAACGCGCATTTATATTGCCACTAGCGGTCACCCATCACACTACCCGACCGCGCCCGTAGAGCTTAACCGAGTAGATCGCTTACGATCTACACCAGCCGCTGGGCCATGCGCGCTTTAAATACATATTTACAATAAAATAGTCTTACTATATGCCTAATATGCCGCCACCTATATGTACCTAAGTATATATTTTTTTATCCTACTTACTAATATAAAAAATGCAAAAGTTTGTGAGTTATGGATGGATGTTGCTCTATCACGAAAAAAATTCTTAAATAGATTTGTATGAAAAAAAAATGGAAGTGCCAAACATGTATGCAGTTCACATTATTGTTATGTGATGACTGCAGCCTATAGACACCAAATACAAAGACCAGAGGTCGAAATGCTGATGAGTTACCACTGAAGCATAAAGTGTTATGCCTCTGTGCCGGAAATTACAGAGCCGTACATTACCACCTGATAAGAAAACGATAGTGTTGAACACTACCATTTAGCGGCAAATATATTAGGTAATGTGGTGGTGCCTATGTCCGTGAGCTCCGTCGCTGGAGCTCTACCACCAGTACAGATATATGTCAATTAAGTACGAAAAAATCTGGCCTCTGTCAGCTATCTTGACGTACGCTGTCTTAACTATTGGAGTTACACAAAGATGATGTACGGTAGGATTGTTTGCCTAGAATAATTTCTAAATTCTAAATAAAAGTCCGCGATATCATAATATATCTTCCTTTTATGTGGAAGCAAATTTAATTCACTTAGATATTATTTTACAATGCACATTTTAGTGTGTAGGTATATCTATCCAACTCTTATCAAAATAAATACATTTGTCTCTTTAAGTATTTTATGTCGATAAACTTTGTCTTTTATACCAAGTAATTTGGCCGAATAGTTTAAGAGTTATCACGATATGATGGACTTGAATGGAACGTCAACACTTACTAAAAATCTGATTTGTCAGATAAACATTTTTATTTTTATTTTAATTGTTTAATACGACTATCACGTTTGTATGTGACTGTCCTTTTAAATTATTTTATGACCGGTCCATTGGGACGTAGACGATTTTTGATTACGGCCGAATGGACTACGGTCCATTCGGCATTCCGTCCATCCATTTTGGTCCGTTCAGACTAAGTACCCCACATACAACACATACACAAACACCCAGACCCGGAACAAATATCTGTAGGCCATACATATATTTGTCCCGGTGCGGGGATCGAACCCGCGACCGGACTAACCGGGTCAATATTATATATACCTACACGTCATATTCTTGCGCTCAATCAGTTTTTTGTGTCGGAACTGTCTGGAAATATAATAAAATACCTACCATATTTTTCTATAAAAATGGATTTTCAAGACTTTGTGAGATTATCTTTCGTTAAGATAATCCGTACACATGAGTTACTGTCAAAATACAACTAAGAATATGGATTTCGAGGCGTCCTCGTAGTGTCCTCAGCTGAGTGTGAGTCAAGGAATGTTTCCTTACTAGGACCTTATTAGACTGCGACTTGCGAGTGTGTTTTAAGTTAAGTAATTGAGTCATATTAACACACTTAAGTTTCATTTATCTCGTTATGAAAAAATAACTATTAATAATTTATGATATTCAAGAAGCAAACGTTATTTCGAATAAGGATAATTTTTTTACGAATGTTGCTTGGTGACAGTGGCTTGTTTATCTGTCCAAAGTTCAGTCACGTTTCACGTACCAATGTATTAGAGGCGAGCGCTTTCCCATAGGACCGGAACACAGTCGTCCCAGACGAACTGTATAAGGCTCTGACTAGTGTAACATTAACCCCGTTCGTACACACCGCCAGATCACGGACACGATAAGCTCATCTTCCAGTATAACTCGCTGTATCATATATTATGTGCTTCGCTATCATAGAGCAAAAACCAGCAGAATCAATATTGACTACTTATTCGTCAAGTGACGAACTGACTATTAGTTTTTCTTTTTCTTCATTTGTTATCATTGAAGACATCGAAAAATTTTGTGATAATGATATTTTAACTTAGTTCTCTAAATTCCAATTTTAATTTACTATTAATATAAAATATGTTTTTACGTTTACTTTAAGTAACAGTTATTTAGTTTTACCCAAGGTAATTTATGATTTCTAGTCGTTTTGAAATCTCTGTAAAAACCTATTCGAAATAAAAATATTTTCTTTCGTTCTTTCAATGCAAATTTTCTACTGTACTAATTATATCGCGTTTACTATCTAGGATTACTTATAAATTAGTTTGTGAAATAAATAGTCACGTATAATTTATAAATATTTTTTTCTTAGAACTGATTAGTGTTTGTTGTTGATTTCTATCAATCCATATGCAAATAAAAACTATTCTAACAAAGGCGTGACAAAGTACCTACATTAATAACATCTTCCTCTTTCATTTTAAGGATGGGTCTCGATGCTTTTATAATAACAATAGATGAACTGCAACTATTATGGATGCATTTTTTTTTCAAATAGGTTCGTTCAATCGGTTATTCGAAAGATATATTTTTATAGCTCCTCCTATCCATACTAAATGATGCATTCCTATTACAAGTTCGGTATCTATGCATAGGAATATATTTTTTGCTTTGTTCATATATTTGGTAACAGTCCATAAAACTTTGCAGTAGTATGAAGTGTGTTTTAAAACAACGTATCACCGAAGATATCGGATCGAGATAGGGACCTTGATTGTGACACACTGATTAAGTCGATTGCACACTTCTGCGTGCAATATCAAAGTACTTACGATCGATCATTTAGAGAAAGAGTACCTACTTATTGAAATTCTCTTGAGTATTCAAGTACGACAATTTATCAATAAAAGTGTTGTATGATTTGTATCTGATAAGCGTCAATAAATTCCACTTTTTCATATCAACATAGATACATATTTTGTGGTATTACACAAGCGGAATATTGTTGTTAATGGTGAACATATATCTACTCATCAACCTTACGTAATTACGTGTATTGACTGTAACCAATTGCTTTGTAAAATCCACAAACACCAGTGAAGTGGAACGTCATTAGGAATAATTCAACGAGCAAATCCTAAATACATAACAAATCGCTCAGAATTGTTAAATGTAAGTAATACAAGTTTGTCTTTTCCACTCAAAGAAATCAAAGTTAATATTAATTGAGCGGTGAACATATTAATTAAAGTTCAGTGGAAGAAGGATCATTTTTTCTTCGTGGCCCAAAAAGAACCGGCTAACAACATGTATACACGTATCAGCGAATAAGGCTGTATAATTCTATGAACAACACAACTCTGGGCGAGTTTGTACCAATTGTGGAAATTTTGTAAGTGTTTCAGTAACTGAACATATACCTATTCCCTAGGAACCTGCTGAATAAAATATTCAACTCTCGTGCTCTTTTGATGAGCTAGTTGATCAGGTGTTTTGAAAGCAAGATTTTATTTCTTCCCTAAAAATTTCTTAATCATTCATTGTAACTTCGCGAAAAGTTTACACTACTAAAAAATACAACACTGTTTGAGAAATTATGTTTAAGTACTTGAAACATATGGTACCTATTGTTTAACATATTCAACACTCGTTATGCGACTAATCAGAGTAGCATCTAAAAGAGAATATTATTATATTGCACAAGGTTCATACGTTTTAAACAAGCACCGAAAACAAAAGTTGACCACAATAGTATTGTTTACGTCCCGACACGCTGACACAATGTTGCGGTGTGGTTTAACCAGAATCGTGACGTTAACCTCAATTTAAGATTTAACTCACCTGTCACGGGTATCCTCTAGACGCCAAGAAATACTGACTTGTATTTGTAAACAAGAGAGACTGGGTAAATGTAAAACACGTGCGCGATAGTCAACGTTCAAAGCAAGACTGAACGGCGGAGCTGATTCATCTTGAGTGCAAATCGAGTTCACTTGACAGCACCGCCACTCGACTGGCTGCGCGGGCGCATGGTGTCCGGATTATGTAGTGTGTAGTCAAGCTTATGCCCATAATAACCACCCACGCTTTTGAGTGTCTTCATAAATTTAGTTTGTGTTTCAATAATTAACTTCTAGGAGTCTTCCCTTAATTGGAATATATTCGTGTTTATAAAATAAAGTATAGAATTCAATTCTCCCAATTTCATTCTCCTAACTACACCATTGGAATGCTACAAAAATGAATGCTAAGAATTATATCCTTATAGTACGCTTTTTCTTGTATGTTACGGTGCAGTTAGGAACTATTGACACTCCAGCGTCGAAATGTAAAAGTTGGGACAATTTATTTACAAAAAATATCAGAATCAGAATCAAAAACTCATTTATTCATTTAGCTTGACATGCAACACTTATGATACGTCAAAAACAAACAAAATAAATTAAAGTGAATAACAATTGATATACATGTCAAACAAAATAAAAAATATATGTATAGACTAGAATGTCACTAAGATAAAACTAAATATAATATACCAATGTAAATAAGTATATCAGTAGAATGTCTCATTTCCCCTTTTACAAACTGATGACAAAGAGTAAAGAGAAAAGAAAAAGAGTCATTCCTTGTCATTCACCGGCAGAGTTCCAATGGCCAATATGATATACCTAATTGAATGAATTTAGAAATGAATAGTCCCAAACGGACGACCATTTGGGTTGCCAATAATAAAATAATATATACCTACGAGTACTACTAATAGTAGCTGAAACAATGATCTGAAGTTATTTTAGAGGAAAACATTACAATAATAATATTAAAATCGATGACGTGATAAATTTACTCTATCAAAAATCTGCTCAATAATATATGATAACAGAAAATTTTTAGTTGAGAATTTAATATCTAACGCAATTTTGTGGTCGCTAGAAAAAATATTAAAATTTTACTAGACATTTTTTTTAACTTTAGCTGTCCTAAAATATAGGAAAAGCCTCCCATAACTTTTCCTCCTAGGTACCAATAATAACGATATTTACGAAATCAGGAAATATCAAATTATTCCGTGACAGTTTATCGAAAAGTCTGCGTCATAATTGGCCTTTTATGAATGATACAGTCTGAGAAAGTGAACGTTATGTAAGGAGTGAGGGATCATTATACAGGTTTCCAGTGACTTACAAGTCTAAATGCATTCTTACTGTGTTAGCTCCTTATTGAAACGGATAATGGGTATGTCATGAAAGCAAACGGGCAATCACTTCACATTGAGGGTTAGTTAATCGTTCAGCCACGTTTCTTGGAAAGGATGTTTTGCATCTGTACCAGAATTACCAGGATTAATAGAGCCATACATTAACAAATAACCGAAACACGATAGTGGTGACCATTTATTGTATAGAAGCTCCAGATCAATTTGGCCAGCTTGACTCAGCTAAGCAACCTTAATTTGCCATGGTAAACATAAAAAACTAGGCCTGGCCTATTTTAACTTAAAAAAAAATCTTGGTGCAACACCAAGATTTTTTTTTAAGTTAAAATTGTAGGTAGAAGTATTGTAGGTAAAGTTATTGTAGGTAGGTACCTATCTAACATTTCACGTACTTCTCTAACTTTAACAGATTTCTTTAACTCGACAAGAATGTGAAATGTTACGATAACTTTAACAAATGTCTTGGTACAACCCAGGCTAGGTAGAATAAAATGTTACCCTAGACTTGAATCGAAAACGAAAAATGTTCTCAATTTACACTAACTTGTAATTTAAATTATTAAGCATCACTGCTCATGGCAGAGCCCCATAGTTTCAGCTCTAACTGATATTCATTACTAAATACGATAGTATGTATGTATCTTCACGCCAGGTCCCTAACGGGGTAGGCAGAGAGTGTAGAGCGCCAGATATCCCGGTTCTGACAAACCTCTCGTGCCTCGTCTACATTCATCATTCTCTTCATGCATGCACGCCGATTCCTAAGACTTTTGATCCCACCATCAGACAGAACTCGACCTATTTGGTCATAGTAGGTCACTCTTGGTCGTCCTGGGCCCCTGCAACCATCCACATTCGCATTGTATATCTGTTTAGTCATTCGCTCATTCGACATTTAAATACGATAGTAGCATTACCTAATTTACTTGCCGCTAAATGGTAGTGTTCAGCACTATCGTGTTCCGGTCAGGTGGTAATGTACGGCTCTGTAATTTCCGGCACAGAGGCATAATACCTTAGGCCTCAGGGGTGGTAACGCGTCTGCATTTTGGCCTTGGTCTTCATGTGGGTGTCTATAGGCTGCAGTCATCACTTAACATCAATGTGAACTGCATGCTTGTTTGCCACTTCCATTACAAAAAAAAAAAAAAAAGCTACCGTATTCAGGTTAAGTCGTATTTTCTTCTTAATTCATCTCATTTTTAATCTACCTAGGTGCTTTTAAAATTAAACTCGAACGAAAATAGAGATAACATTATAATCCACTACAAGCATATGTTTTGAGATATAATGTATGGTTATATTGTTTTACCCAAGTCCGTTAGTTCCCACGGTCCGAATGCACATCTGTCGAAAACTGGATAAACCGGAAACCATGACATGAAACCATCCAGCATCGAGCACCTGTGTGTATTTCATGTTCAAATCCTTCGAGCTTATAATAAAGTTATAAAAGTGTAAGTGTACTCAGTGATTAGTTACTAATTATACAGAGTATTTTACTACCCAATCGTTACGATTATACACTAATTGCTTTACATAACTAAAAACACAAACGCGAAAATGTATGTTGAAAAGACTTGTGTCCATTATGTCAAAAGGATCCAATTCCGAAAATTAATGTGTACATTATTTTGTGGTATGTTCTCGTATGTACCTATGCATGTATCTTCAAGTAACCAAGTCCCTTAAGGGGTAGGTAGAGAGGATGGAGTGCCAGATATCCTGGCCTACCACACCTCTACATTCATCATTATCTCCATATATGCACGCCGATTCTTGTCCTCCACCCACAATTTTATTTGGTAGTTACTTATATCAATATTTTCATGAGGGTATTGCGAGATGATGTTATAGTTTAGTGCAGACATTACTTTATATTGGTATTGACGTAATTTTAACAATTTATTTTAGATTTTGTAGTATTCCCCGGTTTCTTTGCTTATTTCATTATTTATTTCTTTGGTTTGCCGTTTACCAGACAGTAAATGTTTGAGTATTGTCGCTTACGATGTCCTCGTCGTAAGCAACAAGTTCAATTTTGAGGCGTGCTTACTGCATTAGATATCGTAATATGACTTGACTTGAAGATACATATCAAATACAAGCTATAATTTTCTTACGCAATTTACTTACGTTACTTTGTTGCAGTTTGTTGTTGATAATAGACATAGCTTTCTTACCTTATCCGAATACACTAATATTTGAGTTTTTTGCTTTTTTGGCAAACGTGGAAGATTCTTTATATAAAAATGAATACACAGAAAAGGAATAATTTGTCTTATTTTTTCATTCTACCTACTATAAAATAATCCATATGATTTCCTGATCATCGAACGACTTTCACGATACCTGCGATGTAGGTCATATTATTAACAACATTCATTTACAGTCAACCGTTATTCATAGCGATGACAAAGCTCAACAAACGATAAATCATTTTTCACTTCAAATTACTCCTATAACTTTACCAACTACAACATTACTAACCCTTGCCCTTTATCACAGTCACCGGATCCTTTACGAACATATGCGATAAATTCCGAATTCAAAATTTGGATGCGAGTAGACAATAATACTATTCCCATATTTCTTATACGTTATCTTTTATAAAAAATACTCTTAAAATAATTGCAATATCCCGCTAAGAGGATCCAAGCGAAGCGCAAGAGATCTATCTTCACAAACTCTACATCTAGTCATAATTCGTGGCTTGGCCGTTTCGTATTACTATACTACAAGTATTTGTAGTATATTGACAGTATTGTATTACAAAAAAGTAATTAACACTGGATACATTTTCACCTTACGTTCATGTGACGGTAACGAAACGGCTCAGCCACGCATTTTGACTCAGGTGTAGAGTTTAAAGTTATAAATTTGGCTTTACATGAGATCTCACAACTTTTTGACAGTACGAGTCGATATGCGAGATCCGAGACCATATCGACTCGTGCTGTCATAAAGTTCTTGTTCTTGGCAACATTTTACATAACAAATATTTTTGATGGAATTTCCTTTAAAAAAATTAAAGCAATATATACCTTTGCATCAGAATGGATTTCAAAAGTTCTGTTATTTTATAACTTATTATGAAAGAGCAGAATTTTGACCACCAGAAACTAAACCACATAAAACAGATTCCAATAAAAAAATATAACAATGCAAATTCGCCAAAAGTCTTTACCATCTCTAAAATAGTGAAATGTTTCGTAATTACTAACTGAATTTGCAGACACTATTATTAAATTATAAACTGCCAAATACATACCTTGCCTTCCAGCTTTCCTTCATTGTTTATTAGCATGAGTACATCGCATTACTATCCGGCTAGCCACATAATACGTGGCGTAAGTACAAAAAGGTTTGCATACCTAATGGCGTCAACCGACGTAACAAAATGCGTTTTCGCCAAAAACGTAAAATAATAAAGTGTATTGACGAGCAAATTTCACAAGAAACACTTTCGTAACACGTCCACCAGGATTATTGTCACGAGAGACGAAAAGTGTTCCGTGTAACACCAATTCGTTCAGACTAATTTTACGACGCGACCACGTTTCACATTGTTACAATTACTTCAAAGTGAATTTTGAAACACGTTTCATGATTTATATATAACATTGTCTACAGTAAATATGAAAATATTGAATATGCTTAGGTGTAGTGCAATTCCTGACGTCATACTTATTATTAACATTAAAAAACATGAACTGTAATGTGTGAATGTTATGGTATAAATAAACCGATACCATTTCTTTAACAATTGACTAAGACATAGAGGTAACTACGATTTCACGGTCAAAGCGTAGAAAGTAGATAATTTAATTAATAGCTCACTTTAGAACGCTTAGTGAAGCGTAGGTATTGCGCTTAGTGGTCGGTAAAGGTGAAATTAACTCCGACTTTGTCACCGTAATATCGTTACCATATGATTACCGACACGACTTCAAAACCTAGAAAGCTTTTCTGTGATCAAAACTTACAATAAATACTCATTTATATTAAAAGTATAATGGAGAGAGGGATCCCTGCTCATTTTGTTGGAAATTACGAAAAGATACACGTTTTGATTGACTCTTAAAAGCAATGAACCTAACGGAGATTTTGATTTGGCTCACAGATAAAAATATAGCAATATCATTTATAATTGACTAGGCATTGTGGGCAAGATAACGTTATACGATGATAAAGTAAACTTGTGTTCGAGGTTATCTTTCGAAATAACGGTTCTTGGACTCGCGATACTTGTGCGATATCATTAATTTTCTACATCAGAGTCCTTTTGTGCGATGGACATATTTAAAGGATGGATACATTTAACAATATTATTGTATCCATGATGGACAAATGGTAGATGTATAAATATTGACGACTTCTAAGATGTGATTTTTTTTAAATTTAATTGGCAGTCTCTGACGGAATGAAGTTGAATGAGTTTTTTTTTAACACGCAAGTGTGCTTCGACTTAATTATTTTATTTGACCGTTTACCTTTAATAGAATTCCCATGCTTTGTTCTAATTGCTTATAATTGCCAACCAACTCTTAGAAACGTACAATTGACATTATCACATTAACATTTTGAGAAAAGGACTTATTTTATTTTGGCCCCATCCAGTATGTCTATAAAAAGCCAATATTCAATTTTCAAGATTATTATATTATTATGTAAAATTAAAGTTTATTTTAGTGGGTAAAATGATCTCGTTACGTATGTACCACAGAGTACTATAATACATACTGAAATAGAGACCAATTTTCGATATCAAAGAAGGCAACAGCTCACTTACGCCGTCTGGCGAGTTTGGTGTTTCGTTTTGGAACTACAACCTAAGGTCAATAGCCCGTTCGTTGCTATTCACTGCTATTCCATTATAAAAACAGTATTTTGGGCCGCTTTCTGTATATCTATCTGTGACGTGTATTCCATACATATCAACTCGATGGAAAAATCACGAAAATGCTTAAAATCACTCTTTTTAAGCAATATCTCATACGACGCAATTGCAGCATGCCATGTATGTACCACGTCTGACAACATAATGAATGAACTTCAATGAACTCTATGAACATTATTGGAACAAATATGCGCGCCATCTGTTGTTACGTCTTAGCAACGTTCACTTGCCCTTACATTGATATGATTGCCATCGCATTAGTACTAAGTTTATACACCCTGGTATGTACCAAAAACAACACAAGATTTATTAAAATTGGTAGCAATTGACAGCTGAACCCTCTTTAGAATGTTGTTAGATTTTGTATCTTTTATTGAACGTACTGTATGTAGAGTGAATGTCTTTTAGAATCAGAAATATAATTTTCTCAGAATATAAACCTCAATCAAGTGAACTAAAGAAAATAGCGATTACCAGTTTATAGGAAACGTATAAGCGGTGGACTACCCCCCTATTCGTGACTTATTAAGCTTTGAAGTGCCAGTTTTCGTATTGTAGTTTTATTGTCCACGTTTAATCCTCTTGAGCTCAGTAAAATGTGACAATTGATTTTATATGGTTCGTGGACGATATCGTCCAGGCGTTGCTCAACCTATCAAAACTCTACTGTAGAAATGATATATAACTATATCACTCTTTACTTTTTTTGTGAAATAAGAACAATAGAGTGCAGCACGGAACCACTTAAAAGTTTGCTGTAAAATGCAAAAGAGCTGTACAAAATTAATCTTCTCGACACTATACACTCAACACATACATTTCTGCTCTACTACTCATGAATTGGTTTATAATATATAAGTACTACAAGTACTACATGTATTTAAAACATATTATTAAAAACATAAAAAACACTTCTGTCACGTTCCACAAACTTCAACACATAATTATGTTGGTAACGGCTCTTCTTTTGAGTACGTGATATTACGTCGGGTTATGAATGAACATTTGTGTATGCAAGTAACTACATTGGTAACTTGGCGCTTAATTACATATTGTGATTATGAGGTTGGCCAGTGGTAATGGCAAAACTCCGTTAGCATATTCTTTAGCAGGTAGATACTTACTATTTTCACTTAGTTCAACTCGAATATTTAAACACTTTTAATTGCTAAAGAGCTTAAGCTTTGCAAACCTTTTTTTTTTTCGACACGCAGTTATATTTATTTTTTCTTTTACTCGGGACACAAGATTAATAACAAAGTGATCTCTTTGTATAATAACATAAGGTGTATACCTCGCATATGGTGCAATATCCACTGATTTTATCGTATTATTTATAGGATACTAACAAGACGCGGCAACGAGGCTGCTCTGAGATACAGATCCTAGATAATAACTAGGTATTGTAGTATTGTTACATATGAAGTACTCTCCGCATCGCATCGTATGATTGGACCAATTTACGAGGACGTACAGACTTAACAAGCGACGTGTTTTACATACTTTTTAGCCTGGCACCTGTTACACCGTTCAAAATTAATAAGTAAATTAAAAATGCATGAGTATTAACTAAGAATATAATTGATTGTCGCTTTTCCTTTTCTTAATTTTTTATATTGCACCACCTACAATATGGTCTGACTACCCCGTTACGTACCTACGTTGTCTGGTACAAAAGATATTGTTAGAGACTCGAAACTAGGGTCTCAAGCATAGCATATAATAGGTATACTATACTACCACCTAAGCCACCGTAAATTACAGCATATCTTACTTTAATATCTAAACCTATAAGGGTTATATTATTATCTTATATGGATAGTACAGAGGCCCAGCCATTGCCTTCACTTGCCTAGCTTGGTCCAACAGTCCAACGTCTTAATGCATCTTCACAAGTATGTATACCTACCCATCAATGCATCTTTACTAGTACATACTAGTAAAGATGCTCAGTAATTCGAAACTAATATAGGTATATATCTTTTTAAATTATATTAGTTCGTTTCTCATTTTATAATTCATACACATATTATTTCATTTTATTACATAACTAGCGGCCCGCCCCGGCTTCGCCCGCGCTGCTCTGCTCCTATTAGTCATAGCGTAATGTAAGCTATCCTATCTCTCAAGTTGGATCGAACTGCACATGGTGTGCGAATTTTATTATAATCGGTTAAGTTGTTTAGGAGTCCATTGAGGACAAACATTGTGACACGAGATTTATATATATTAAGATTATGTGATGAAAAAGCAGTCTTTGTCCTCTTTGTACAATTAGCAACGCCCCACCGGGGTGATTATATTTAAGATTTTATTATATTCTTATGAATGTACTATATTATTGTGAAAACACTCATCAATAAATTAATATTATTGTTTCAAACAAGTTTCTGTGGTCTATGATGGAGATAAGATTCATCAGAAATTAACTTAACCAAGGTGGTGATTTATTGGCGCGGTGACCCAAAATGAGTCTTGGCCTTTGATATTAGAATGCGGCATTTTTGTCGGTTCTGCGCTGTCTCTCGATAGTCTTCAGTCACCTGAAGATCACGGAGACTCTTTAGCGGTAATTAAACCAAGTACGTAGCTATGCCTAATTATTCAGAATCAGAATCAGAAACTCATTTATTCATTTAGGGTGACAGGCACCTCTTAATACAAAATACAAAATAAATAAAGTGAATAACAATTGATAAACATACCAAACAAGATAAAAAAATATATGTATAGTCAAGAATATCACTAAGATAAAACTAAATATAATAAAATAATGTAAAAAGTATATCAGTAGAATGTCTCATTTCCCCTTTACAAACTGTAACAATGAGAAAAAAGAATAGAAAAAGAGTCATTCTTTGTCATTCACCGGCAGAGATCCAAATGCCAATATGATCTGAGAAATAAAAAATATTCGTAATTATATTAATTTATTTATTGTTCTGTGACAAAATTGAACAACTTAGGGTACAAAGACAATTCGACTAAGTCTCTACTACAAAAAGGTATAAAAAACTAAGATATAAGTCAATTATAATCTGAAATCAGACAAGTATCTTTTTTCATTGCAGCAGTCTTCATCGCCCGTGAACTTTTTAATTACTTAGTTATGTTTTTTTACACGCTTTATTTGTTTCATGCAATTCCACAACATTTAGGATCAGGTACGTATAAAAATATGACTGTCGACTATTCCATCATTTTTTTAAATATTTATGCAATACCGCATAGGTATGCTAGATGTTATTTTAACAGTAGGTAATATGATCCCAGCAACAAGGATTTGTGTATTAAAGGCTTGTCATTGATTGAAAATTGTATTTAGGTATGAGTTTAGATAGAAGTTAGATTTTAGTGATATAACTCTATTTTGCTATGCATCTAGTAATTATGTCTATTCCATATAAGAATGAAATCTTCTTGATTATTTCATTGATTAGTTCCAAAATGTAATCTATGTATCGTAGTTAGTGATCTCCTTGACTTTATTGATTTGAATTTATAAAATGTAATAGTATTTTGATGAATTCCAAAGTTTGAACAGATAATATTGTATGGGTATCAATAACATCAAATGTAGCGACTATAGAACGCGTGTAGTCAAGAGTCAAGGGTAGGCGGGCGATGTGAGTGGTCGCGATCGCGATGGATGCAGTGTAATGTAGTGGGAATGAGGTTCTGCCCCTGAGTGAGTGTGATGTTTCAGTGCGGCTATCTCGAGGGGCTGCGCTCATCACTCGGTGGCTGGACGCAGAAAGTTAAATCATGGTACTGGGGACGACCTCTAGTAAGTGGCCCGGCCTGACGCCGACGGAACGTTCAGCGAACTGTCCTAGCACATGACGATTCTTACTCTTGCACGATATTTTACAAATAAAAAAATAATTGAACCTTTCAAATTCTTTTCGAAATTCTCGCTTCAAAAAAAAAACGATTGCTTGGTGTTAGTCTATTGTTTCATTATTGTATGTTTTCACTTATCTTACAGTTGCACTTTATTTCGATGTTTTATTTAATTACATAATTACGTCATTTAATTTTAATTCATCAATATTTTAAGTGTAGTGGAGCACATTTTTATGTTCATTTATTTGTATCGGTTATTTTAATTAGCCCGTAGAGGTATTATATTTGAATCGGTCAAGCTAAAGCGCTGCATGAACAAATAGTAATTACTGAGTTTTTACATTGTGGTTACGTAAAAACCATAAGTAGGTATTTATTTTTAGAGTTGAAAAATACTTGTAATCGATGTTAATTTGATAAATAAAACAAATGGACAATCTCAAATTAGTGCATGGTGGCGTAAATGCGTTATTCGCAGGCATTCAGTTATTTTTTTTTACGTTAGACATGTATACGCTTTATTTTCCGGTTTTAAATAATTTCAGTTGCATCATAATTGTCATTTACTGGATCAGCTATACCTACATGGGTATAACAATTGGGTTAACGACTCCTCATAAATACATACTTACACTTGTAAAATATACCTTTGTACCACGCCACCGAGTGATCGAAACGCATGATTCCAAGCCTCCAGCTCACATCTCACTTACAGCTTCTCGATACATTCGACGTATACAAATCACTTACATTCAATGTAACTGAGAGGCATAAGGTTGTACGCGTCAGTGTGACGTCGCTAAAGTGTTAAAGCCCCGGTGAGCGAGTCGATGCCACAAGTTACTGCCCTTTGCCACCCAGCTACCATTTGTCCTCGGTACTGTTATATTTAGAGCACTAAATTGTAATTAGAGGCTGATATACATTTGCTGTATTAGAATCGTAGCCTTAAAGTTTTTAGTGGATGTGGTATATTTAGTAATCTAGGATATAGGATGTTGAGTTTTGTCACGTGTACTTAGCAAAAGTTGAGTACTTAAAATTCGTTTACATGTTGAATTATATCGATAAACTAAAGAGATGTCTTAGCATAGGTCGTGAACTTTCAGTAACGTAATATTTACAGGAATTGGCGCACAAATTATCGCGTAGTTTCGATATGAAGGAAGATGGAGGCGCTTTGTTAGAAGAGAGAGGCGGTATTCGCAGGCATCAGTCTATGCAGAGGTTACAGCACGGAGAGTCGCAGATGGACGGCGACCGGGCGCGGGTAGTACCAGACCATCACGGCAATCTTCACATCACTGTCAAGAAAACAAAGCCAATATTAGGCATCGCAATAGAGGGTGGTGCCAACACGAAACATCCTTTGCCCAGAATAATAAATATTCATGTAAGTGATGAGGCTACCTATTTAGAGATAATGTTTTTTTACTAGGATCAATCTTCTTACTTATAGTATCAACACACAACCGGATTCGCGGTCCAAATCCGCCGACCAAACCGGTGTCGCTATACACGACCGAATTCGGTCCGGCGGACCGTCTCCGCCGACCAAACCCCGCGCGAGCGGACCGCATCGGATCAAATCCGAACGTGTGTTACGACTATTAAGTTAAGTTGACATCAGAAAGATACGAGTTTGTACTGTCAATAACGACGGAAGTAGGTTAATAAACATTGCACAATTTGCAAGGTATATAGGTAGCATTAATAAGTTAAGATATTCATTAATAAGCTTGAAGAATTGTGGGATCTTACTATGTTTTTTTCAAAGAATTAGAATTATCGAGTTGTAATGTCAACGTAATTTATATTTGTAATAGGTACCTACTGCCGTCGTCTTGATCGTACATTTTACAACCTCTCGACTCATGAAGAATATTTTTCAGCATCATAACAACTAAAAACGTCCTCGAATATTTTAGAGCTCATTAATTTGTATAATCAACTCAAATTGTTCTAACAAGTGTAAGTAGTGACTTAGACGTGTTGATGATCAATAATACAGAAATCTGTCTCAATCGCAGTACTACGAGAGCTCTGATTTTAAGCACTTCTTGAATCTTCATAGGTACGTAACTGAATTAAGATCTAAAAGACAGTTAAATAAATACCTGCTTTTAAATATTAATCATATTTTATTCAGGGTCAGTTGTAACGCACATTTCAGACATTGACGTAAGCAAATAAAATAATTGTGGTTTTTATTTTTAGTCCAATCTATAGCTCTGTTTCAAGGCAATATGATATCATGTACTTACATCTCGCCGCGCAAAGACCAGTGCGCTTGCAATAAATACAATTAAAATTGTTTTATTACGTTGTATATGTACCTACCTATATTTAATATGCATTCTAAGGATTCGTACTGTTTCGACGAGAGGCACTATGAATTTTTTGTCATGAAGCGAAAAACCAGTATACTTACTTACCTACAAAAAGTTTATATAGTAATACTGTAACCTATAAACATCTAGGTACATAAAGCCAGACAGAGAGAGGTGCGGTATGTTCGCGCTAGGATTGATAAAGAATGACCTACCTCTCATTTTACTCAGCAGCTCAATTCAGTAACTTCCTAACGAACTATTCATTATAAATATTGCCTTGGACCCTTCGTCCCCCCCCCCCTGTCACATTTTGTCACGTTCAGCGAAACCCCTCCGTTACTAACCATCGACGCATTGACATAGTAATAAATGAAATCTAGAAATTGAAATCCAGTCCAGTCCAATTTTTCTTTCTATTTTTTCTTTAATTTCTAAATTCACTCGCATGTGTTATTGCGAAAAATAAAACATTACAAATATGTCAAATCACATAAGAACATGTTAATTTTACTGGTGGTAGAGCTCCAGTGTAGGGACTCTAGGACTTACGCACCACCGCATTGCCTAACCTATCTACCGCTAAATGGTAGTGTCTAGCACTATCGTGTTCCGGTTAGACGGTAATGTATGGCCCAGTAATAACTATCACTAAACAGAACACCTAAGGTCTCAGGGGTGGCAAAGTATCTGCATTTTGACGTCTGGTTTTTGTGTCGATGTCTATAAGCTGCAGTCATCACTTAACATCCATGTGAACTGCATGCTTGTCTGCCACCTTTGAAACAAAATGTTCTGTTATTCGAGAATGCGATCTCTGCGGCTACGGTGCTAAATTTTTCGTGGTGGTGTGCATTCGTTTTCAAGAGATTCGTACTAGTGAATTAGAGGTTCTGTTATTCGTGATCGCGTGGCTACGGTACTAAGTTTTTCGTGGTGGTGTGCATTCGTTTTCAAGAGATTCGTATTAGTGAATTAGAGGTTCTGTTATTCGTTGTCACGTGATTCGTGTTAGTAAACTTACGGGGACGTGATATTCGGTGTAACACTTTTCAAAGTCCCGTATCGCACCCGACGCATTGGCGGCATTTCGTCGGAACAGCACCTATAATTCACTAATACGAGTCTCTTGAAATCGAATATGCACACCACCACGAAAAACTTAGCACCTCTAATTCACTTATACGAATCACTTGGAAACGAATGCACACCACCACGAAAAAATAGCACCGTAGCCACGCGATCTCGAATAACAGAACCTCTAATTCACTAATACGAATTGCTGTTTTCATCTGACTCAAAGTATTTCGAAACATATACAATCCGCTGGTTTATCCAAACAATACTCGGAATCGACATCTGCTTAAAAAATGCGTCATTGATCCGCGTTGGCCTTTTTAAAAACAACAAATGAGATACCAGAGGCTTTTGAAATACTCAAAGAGAAAATGTTACCCAATGATGCACAGAAAGTCATTGATTGATTTTTTAAGTATTATGTTAATGGAAATTACAAAAAGAGAACTAACCAAAACTTCGAATCGTTAAAATCAATCTTTCAAAAAGTGCCTCCATTGTTTCCACCTAAGATCTGGTCAACGACATACAATCACACAAAATGAGGTAGTCATGGCACCACCGCTGGAATAGCCTACTGGGCAGAAAGAAGTGGAATGGATTTTTATTATGTGGCGTGCATTCGTTTTCGTTCAATTGATTCGTATTAGTGAATTAGAGGTTCTGTTATTCGAGATCGCGTGGCTACGGTGCTAAGTTTCTCGTGGTGGTGTGCATTCGTTTTCAAGAGATTCGTATTAGGGAATTAGGGGTGCTGTTATTCGTGATCGTGTGGCTTCGGTGCTAAGATTTTCGTGGTACCGTGCATTCGTTGTCACGTAATTCGTGTTAGTAAACTAACGGGGACGTGATATTCGGTGTTACACTTTTCAAAGTCCCATATCACACTCGCATTCGTCAACGCGTTGGCGGCTGCCCTCGACGGGTTGCGATCGTCAAAAAGAGCGTCGCTCGTCTATATAAGCCTTTTTTAAAGATATTAATAATGGCAAACCTTGATACGTCCCACTACTGGGCACGAGTCTCTCCCCTTCTTGTGAGGAGACCTGGAGCTTACTCCACCACGCTGCTCCAATGCGGGTCGGTAGAGATACGGGTTAGTAACCAACCCGATGTCGGATGTTTTCAAACCGCCCTATAAAGCCACCGACAAGGTTTGACGACTGCTATATATCGATAGCAACCGGTACCGACGGCTTGACGTGCCCTCCGAAGAACGTAAACGCGCATTTTAATTTGCCACTAGCGGTCACCCATCAGACACCCGACCGCACCCGTATCGCTTAACCGAGTAGATCGCTTGTGATCTATATCAGCCGCGGGGCCGTGCGCTTTAAAAATATTATTAAGTAATAAAAGTTTATATCCCTATATCCAGGAGCATGGAGCAGCTTATGAAGCAGGTGGTCTGGAGGTGGGACAGCTGATTCTGGCTGTAGACGGGCATCGTGTGGAGGGTATGCAGCACCAGGAAGTAGCGCGTCTCATCGCTGAGTCATTCGCCCAGAGAGACAAGCCGGTGAGAATCTCTACTAATTTTACTGTGATACGTATTTTTAAAAAGATGTGTTTTATTTGCTAGTTTGGTGATGATGCAGTATAACATTATAATTCAACTGCTAACTCACCACCAGTAAAATAAGTCCTAAGTAGAACCTGTAGCTATACAAAAATAACCAGTAAAGTCGATCGTGGACCACGAAAGTCATAAAGTATTTATTTTAAACGAACAACGGAATATTTAAAAACCCTCTGGTTAAAGTCATTTTTATGTTTTGTTACCCTGAATTGATCACAAAAACCTTTAAAAAACCGAACCTCGATATTTTATCAAAAAAATATAAGGTTTTTGATTAAACATAAATATATATATAGTATATTACACGTCCTTCCGATATAGTTAAATAAAATCACTCAATAAACATATTCCTATACTAGCTGTGCCCGCGACTTCGTCTACGTGAGAAAAAATATGATTGTTCAGTATCTACCCGGACGAAGTCGTGAGCCCAGCTAGTATAAAAGTAGCCTAGCCTAGTTACTCCTTATTACATCAGCTATCTGGCAGTGAAAGTCCCGTCAAAATCGGAGACACTCAAATTCTATTTATTTGTATGTAGGTATGTATGTATGTATGGATGTATGGAGATAAAAGTAGCCCAAGTTACTCCTTATTACATCAGCTACCTACCCGTGGAAGTCCCGTCAAAGTCGAATACACGCCAATTCTACTTATTTGTATGTAGGTATGTATGGATGTATGGATATTAAAGTAACCTAAGTTACTCCTAATCAAATCAGCTATCTGCCAGTGAAAGTCCCGTCAAAATCGGTTCAGCCGTTCTCAAGATTAGCGCCGCCAAACACAGACAAACAAAAATTGCAATAAATGCTGTTTTGGTGTACGTATCGTGTATACATACATATGCATTTAGCTAAAGGCGGTTATTTTAATATTACAATCAGACACTCCAATTTTATTTATTTGTATAGATTTACTATGGAAGGTAATATTAAACAATCGTCTACTTGCTACCGTTTTTCATTCATTATCGAGCAAAAATAATACGAAAAAAAAAAGGCTTTATTGTATGCCCCTTGGACGTCTTAACATTTTCATTTTCTTATTTTTAGTAATTAATTTTGTCTTTATAGCGGTAGGCGAAATACATAATTTGTGAAAATGTTAGCTTTCTAGCTATCACTATTTATGAGATACAGCCTGGTGACAGACGGGACGGACGGACAGACAGACAGATAGACAGCCAGCGGAGGATTAGTAATCCGGTAAAAACGGACCCGTTTTACCTTTTAGGTACGAAACCCCCTAAAAGATAGAACTAAGATACAGAATAGCTTAAAAATATTCGATATGATTCTTTAAATTGACATAACTTTTTTATTTCTTAACCGATTCACATGAAACAAACACTAAATGTTAAGTGAAATTTACCACAATAAATTAGTGAAAACCGCAAATCGAATAAGCCGTTTCTGAAATTAGCGTGCACAAACACACAGACAAACAGACATTTTTCCGGGATAAAAAGTTGTTGTTGTGTGCGCCCAGTGTTGTGTGCGAAAGGTTAAAGTATAATCATACCAAGTTTCATTGTAATCGGACCGGTAGTTTTTCTGTGATGCTTGAACAAACAGACAGACAGACAGACAAATTTTTTTCTAATCACATATTTATGTTCGGTATCGATCTAGTAACATCCCCTGGTATTTATTTTTTCAATATTTTTGATGTACAGAATTTACACTTCTACAGTTTTATTATAAGTATAGATAAAACATAAATTACTTAAAAAAACAAATACATATAAAAAAACATAGTATGCCACCGGCAGAGGAAACAGGGTCCAAGCTGTCGATGGTTAGGGTCACAGAGACAGGAACCTCCTAACTTTATGTGAGGAGGTTATATTACTACGAGTATTATTATTGATATTATTTATTATATCTATATAGACTGTAAATAATCTCATAATATCATCGTTTCAGGAAATTGAATTCCTAGTCGTCGAGGCGAAGAAGTCCAACTTGGAACCGAAGCCGACAGCGCTAATTTTTTTGGAGGCCTAACATCTACTCTCCCTCCCCGCCAGCGATCCACCGGCCGCGCAGGGCACCGCGACGCCGGGGGTCGACCTCACCGCGCACACCAAGGGATAGCCAACTCGAACCTGCGCTGCCACATGCTCTTCTAAACTAACCACTGACGGCGCTCTCCTTCATGCAGCCGCGCTCGCGCCGACTATGGCCGCGCCCTGCCGGATTACCATAATGAACTCATTCGAATCATTCCACTTTGAACTGGTATCCTATCGACTTGAACGTAGTATATGTTCAATTCGAATGGATATATGGACCAGTTAGTATTTCATTCGAATGGTTCAATTATTGGCAGTCGCGCATCGCTGTGAAGGACCGTATGAGCGCCCAGTGACGTCCGCTCTACAGAAGACCCACGAACGACATTCAATACCAAACTGACGTTGCAACGAACTGATCGAGACGTGACGCAGGTTAACCAGGCTATACGAAAAATGGCACAAGGGAGGCAATTTTTATACACCTCGACTTGAACAAACTGTCGCCGCCCGACGGCTTCCGACCGAATCGGCGGCGAACTAAGTTTATTTTAAATTGTTTTCTAGAAAGTAGGGATTACCAATTTTACCATTAGTCGGTGACTGAATTTTATATTAAAATCTCTCCTACTTTTACCGATCGTATTAATGAATCACGTTTAAATATCGTCACGTTTTGCAGGTAGGTTTGATCAAATCCGCAACTAATTAAATAGAACTAGAGTTGTAAAGAAATGACGATAACATAGATCTTACTAAGTTCATTTTTGGAACGTATTGTGCTAATATTTAATATATTGGCATTGGTGCTATAAAAAATTATATTTTTTTCAAAATTTTTCGACTTCTCGGATCGTGTTCACGTTAGTAGTTTTCACTAGAGATCAATTAAAGCTTACTCTATGACGCGTAACATAGCATTTCACAAAAGGAAAATCACTTGCGGAGTCATCAGTTCACTTGCGGTCGTCATCCATGTGCCATCCACGTTGCATGGGGTTCCGTATCACGGAGTAGAGGACGGGTCATCCCAGGTCGTTGTGTCGACAGTAGGGTAGCGTTAGACGAGATCCTAGGACATCATTCTCGTGGTCATTATTAGAGCAGAGCTTGCAGCACGCGGCGCACTTCTAAGCAAGCTGGTCGTTTTATTTCTGCGTCCCCAATACCTACACCATCATTTTTCATTTAATTTACCATGAATTTAATAAAGAAACGGAGTTGTAGTTGGATAACATTTCAAACATTATATTTCGAGAGATTTGATCTTTATTGTTTATAAATTTATCGGTTCAGTTTGCTTAGAGTCAAAACCATTCAAAGTGCGCCAACATGTCATTCCATTGGTAGATAAACGGTGAGTTAAGAAATTTCTGGCGAGGAGGGAGTTTAGCCCACTCTTTGATTATCTATATAAATAGTTAATAAGTGAATGTGTGCAATATAATCAGTTTTATGTTAGATGTTAGGCAATAAATGTTTGACATTGGTACCGTTGTAGATCATGAAGCGGAGACAGGTCACGGTGACATCGCGTTCGTGAAATGACTGTTGTAGTACAATATATGCCTCTCCGTGTAACATTAGGCATGCATTATATACGCTGATGTCTACAGTATTTAATCATACATACAAAACTGTTCCCAGCATGTTTATGTCCATGTGTGTTTGCTAATGCTTATTGATTACCAGCTATAGTATTGTACACGTTCCCAATAATAATTAAATTAACCTGTAAATTTTATAAATGTAACCGACTTTTAATTACATACTTTATCTGAAATAAAAAATATTTTATGTACCCATGTAAATATTGTATTCGTCTGTACCCCGTAAGCTGTAAATATGAAACTTGAATGTATTGTAAAATAGAATTAGTATAAATATGTCATGAAGTTAGTGCCAAAAGCATGTAACGAATCCTCAAATATATTGTACAGTGTGGAAAGGTAAGAGTGGCAAAGATCAGTTCTTGAAGTTTTTATGTCTACAATAAAATGTATAGAATGCTATAATCTCACTCAATACGCTTTTAAAGATTAGAGTTTAAACATCATTATTCATATATATATAAAATTTTAATTCTAATTCACAATATTGATCCCCTCGTTACTTATATAGAATAAAAAATTTATACGTTCACAGTTCTGTCCGAATTATTCATAAAGTTCCTTAACATTTATGTTCCACATGAAACATGCTTTAGTTAATTTGAAGTAAAATTATTTTTTCTAATTTAACTCTAAAAGTCGCCGTTTGATAAAAGCAATTCCACAAAACTACGTTTATAGAACTAGATTGTTTAAGACCAATCCACATCCAAGACCACATCAATATGTTTATTGTATGAGCTTATTAAATAACGTTAATAACATGTATTTAATAACATTATTCGAAAACAAATATTGATAAAATTCATTATATTATTCCAAAATGTATTCATACCTACTTAATTTTAACAAAACAACGCATAAGACAAACCATTTTTGCGCCTCAGAGAAAGTGATGCAATTTTCTTGTCTCAGTGATTATATTTAATGATAAAATTACTGAATGAAATCTAAGTACATGTATTATGTACTTGTTTAATTAATATAACTTACTTTAAATAACATAAATAACCCAATTATTTGAAGATTTCGCACATTTTCTACTCTTTATAAGTACTAAGGTATGTTAGTACTTTGATTGCATACCGATGAGTAGTTATGATATATTATTGTGTAGGTAAGTGATCAATATCATGTAACATTTTTTATTTAAATCGTTGAAATTCTAAATTTAGAATAAACACTAGCCATTAAAACGTTTATCAATCTTTTATATATGGCCATTTTTTTAATTCGTGCCTAAAGTAATATTCCAAAAACTGATTAATAAATTACCTTAAACGTACCATAAATGTAAGGTAATTTATGAGTATACGAGTACTTACCTGGTTTATATGATTAAACCTCTAAATACCTGGTTGGTTGGTTGGTAATACCTGGTATTCATATAAACCAAGTATTTTGTGGAAATAAAAGGTGAGAGACTAAAAATATTGAATGAAATGAAGGATAATTGGGTTATGTATTGTTATGTAAGTAATTAATTACAACTATAAACGGCTATTCGCCGTTTCATTTTAATGTCAATTCCTTTATGTACCTACATATTACCAAGCAATTTTAAATATAGGAATTAAGAATTATGTCAATAAGTTTCTTGCGTTGTATAAAAATATGACAAATATATTAATTGTAAGTGCGTATAATATCGAATGTTGTTTTGCCATGGTATACTTTTTGTATTCACTATTTGCCAACAGACTAATGGTTGTAATTTAAAATATTCACTACTTTAAGTAAATTTTAAATAGTATCAAAATACATTGCAATCAATGACAGTTTCATTCTCCACATCTCCCGGGAAATTAAAATGACTATTGCCTAAAGTTCCGGTCTATATCATAATGTAGATAATTACCATAAATGAAAACAATCTATGGTAATTACTGAAACAAAGATAAATCTAATGAACCTTTGGTCTTCATAACATCAATACATCTGGATTGAGGCATTATTCGTGGATCATTTAATTTTGTGTTCACTCTCATGAAAAGAATCAAAAAAAAAACAGACCAGATTAGGGATATTTCATTTTTTAGTGAATATTTTTCATCATGACTGTTGGTTACAACTTGACAAGCAACCCTGAGGGTGGTATGCCATTGATCCAATTTATTTATCCAATCCGACTTTGCCTAAAGAAGAAGCTACGATAATGTACTTACCTTTAACTATTTCAAACACTAAAATATAAAAAGAAACATGCTATTTTCGTATTGTATCTTAAACGAAACTTCTCAATTTTTAAGCTTTTATAGGACCGGTCCACTATTATATAGATTATTATATATTTAGATTTTTCGTTTAACTTATTTCAATATTGGATATACACCAGTGGCATGAAAAAATCATCATTTAATGCAATATTGGACGGAGTAAAAGAGATTCGGTTAATGGCGTACCACCCTTACTATGTCATCATATTTATTAGCGTGATAATCCTGACTAGATATTCCAAGCCGTCCACTTATGTTCGTATTTAGTTGGTTCACGACGGTGTGGTTATGTGAGTAAAAGGTTTTAGCTAGTCTTCGATGTGTTGATGAACATTTCATAAAATTCTAATGATATATTCGCGCCGGTATTCCGTTAAAAAGATCTATGTTGTAGTCTGTTGTTAAGTTTGCCGTTGATGACGAAATAAACTGTTATCTAGATAACATTTGGTTTTATTTGTCTTAAACAATAGACTGTGAAGCCGATGATTCAGCATTATATTCCAATGATTATCATAAAAATACAATTTCATTGGCTCTTATGCAGGTCAAGTTTAATGCTTTAGGTAATATTAATACGTTTTGACTAAGTATTTGTATAATTAGGGCGTTTAGAGTTTGAATTCTTTTCGATCTGATAATGACACCGGCTGCACCTAAAATAAAGTGTCGCGTTACGCCTGAACCGAGCGTGCAAGCGAGAGCGCGGAACAAGCGATTAAGAAGCACGATAGGCCTAAAGCGTTTGGCTTGTAACGTTAACCGATTTTAAAAACAACCAATGTTTTTTCTTAGTTAAATATTGCGATCAGTCGTTTTACATAAAAACACCTATCTCCAAATCAAAATGTTTGTCCCTATTTGTTTATTTAATATTTTCTGCTTTAATATATTTCTCGAGAGTTTTTACAACCTCTCTAGGATGGTACCTATATTTTCGCCTAAATAAACGAGTATAGCAATCCGTTAAATTAAAATATTGTCTGACTATTCAGAAAGTAAATTGGTTAGTGTTAATACCGTAAAAACAGTAGAGTAAAACAGAAAAAAAAACTGTCTATTACTTTATTAGTAAATTATGTTGATATTAAAAGAGACCTATCTCACCTAAGTTTTTTAGATCGGTTCCATAAATTCGGTGTAAAAGTTTTAGGAAGGTACTAGACTACGTCTTAACACAAAAGACACTTAGACCCTGAACCTGCTAGTTTCCCTCGCATTTGACAGGATTTTTCAACATTCAGCCAGTTCTAAAGGGTGGTCATGATCCTCCCGGAGGATCTTGACAGTACTTTGTTGTAAAAGCACTGTGAAGAGTTTTTGAAGTTGGATTCGGTGATTGACATATTTTTCGAAATTGTACCTACCTAACTGATAGCGACCATTTAAATCAATCTGCTAAATATAATCGTCAACAACTTCTAACGTAGTGCCGTCAACGAACAATGGACATTTGACATGACCTTCGTATTGTCCACGTTCATTTTATGGCCCACTCTTAAAAATACCCTAATGAGGCTATGGAGCAGAGTACCAAGGTCTTCCAGGGTCTCAGCCATGTCTCCGATATTATCCAAAAATTGACGATGGGAGATTCACTCGCCATGTTGATACCGATTCCGGTCCAGTTCAGAAGCTTGAAAACTTCTTACAATGCCCGCTGCAGTTTCGGAGATGTAAAATCTGTCCCTGTTTCACGCTACGCTTCGGTTGCATATTGGATAGGTTTCGAGTTCTGGTCTTGAAGGCGAACCGACATGTTGGACTGGCTCGACACTTCACTCGAAGATATCCCGAACGTCAGTCTAGACGAGATTAGCAGGTCTCTCAATCAGGTTAAAAACAACAGGGTTCCGGGTGATGGCAGAATCACTGTTGAACTTCTGAAAGCAGGCTTAAAAACAATATTAGATGCTTTACAGAAGATATTCAATTCTGTCATATCGTTTTGGCCGGTAGCTCGGAAGAGTGATGGGATTTTTATTAAAAAAAAACCGGTCGAGTGCGTGTCGGGCCACGCGTAGTGTAGGGCTCCGTAGTTTTTAAGTTTGATTAATGAAATGAAAAAAATAAATAAATATTTTCTCTGAAGTTGATCAAATATTTCGAGTATTACATTTGGTCGACTAGTACTCGCACACTTGTAAAGCCAACTTAGGTGTGATAGTTTTGCTTTTAATTTCGTTTTATGTAGCTACTAGCCGTAACGTTTGAATTTCTAACAACAACCGTTTAGTTGATAGATGGGGGCACACTTGACTCTAACGAAAATTGGCACTTTAAACCTCAATAAGTCACGACCAGTAGTTAACTGAATCGAAAAATGATGTTCAGACATCCATCATATTTTTGAAAGACCTATCCAACGATACCCCACACTATATGACAATCGAAAATAAAAAAAAATAACCGCGCGTTGCTAGTAGATTACCCTAAAAAAAGTTTTTCACGTTTTTATTCTACCACTTTGTCGGCGTAATTAAGGTGTATACTTGTGCCAAATTTCAAGTCTCTAGTACTAATTTTTTTTTGCGCTAAACCGAGAACGGACAGACAGACAGACAGACGGACATGGCGAAACCATAAGGATTCCTTGTTTACTACGGAACCCTAAAAAGGTGATAACACTATAGCACCATCGCACATTTGAGTCACGTTTGTAGGCTGTTTTCTGGAGTGATTATAAACCGTCTATCTGATAGACTAGATGAATTTCAGCCTCTCGAATAAGCCGGTGTCCAGCGTCAAGGCGCTGAGGAGCTTGTACGAAAACACCACCGCGTCGGTGCGGCTCCGGGAACCGAACTCATGTAAGGTGTGCTACAATAAACAAAAACAAAAGGATAATTTCAAAAATATAGAAAACCCTCAACGTTCAGATATAGCTCAGTTATACTATAGCTGTATCACATTTATGTATAGATGTGAAATTACCTTTATAGCTATGCTATTTATCAACAAACATGATGATTTAAAATAATTTATTAATCCTTGGACATGAAACTATTATCTACTAGCTGAACCGGCAAACTTCGTATTGCCTCAGAATGTGTCAAACGTTTGATAGATACGGACTATTTGTATGGGAAAATAAAATTGTAGTTTTTATTGTTTCCCTTCAATTTCTTCATATTTTCTTAGCTTTTAAACCTTCCCTGGACTTCCAAAAATCGTTCAAAACCAAAATTAGCGATATCAGTCCAGTCGTTCTCGAGTTTTAGAGAGACTAACGAACAGCAATTGATTTTTATATACATATATAAAGTAAGATTATTTGTATCATAAATAGGTATGTCACGCGAATCGAATGTTTTAAAATCACCGCTTTCTTCAAAACATTCGTCATGGAAAATCTGCCCACTTCATATCACATAGGTACATAATACGAGTATTTTGAATAAAATGAGAAAACATTCGAACGTATTTTTTTATCACTGGAAGTAATTCAACTGTGAATGCGATAGTCATTGTTTTATTACTAAAGACAAACATTGTGATACTCTCGCGAGATCAATATACTTTAATTTTGTAATCGGTTCGAACAGGATTTGTAATGGCACCATTTATTCGAGTAGGTGAAGGAGCAAAACAGCATAAGTTTAATGATAAAGAGACGAGTCAAGCGTAGGGTGGTACTATTACATAAAATATTCTCTGGCGTAGGTATACAATCATAAAAAAGTGGCCAAATGCGTGTCGGGACACGCGTAATGTATGGTTCCGTTTCTCAGTAGGTAGGTATGTACAGTTTATAAGTTAATCGGCTGTTACTCATATGGTGAGATTCACAGACCGCTCTACGACTTTACTTTGAGCAAAGTATGCTCAGAACTGTTAGAAATGTATGGGTTTTGACAGTTCGAAGCGTACTTTGCTCGAAAGTAAAGTCGTAGTGCAGTCTCTGAATCTCGCCCATAGACTTGTGAAGCCTACTTAGGTGTGAGAGAAAAACTATCAAATCTCAGTAGGCTTTACAAGTACTTTTAACCTATTGAACTGCAGTAAAATATGACAATTGATTTCATATTGTTCAATCTATTAAGTTCATTATATATAGGTATTTACTTTTCTACTATCATAATTTTTTACACGCCTAAACACCGCTGTTTAGCTAGACGGAAATGATACAAAAAGTTTAATACTTTACAAACAAATTCACTAATAAAATAATGTACAAAAACTCGTATGTAATATTTACGATACACGTATATGAGGAAAGGGTAAAGTCCCTAACTTTAAAATCATTAAAAATGTTTTTTACGAGTATTATTCGAAGTAACTAAAAATCTACGGTTTCTATAATTTTTCCTTTGTCTATGCTATAAGAAATTGCTTCGTGCCAAATTTCAAGACTACGAGTTCACGGGAAGTACCTACCCTGTAGATTTTGATTCCCTTGCGAGTTTCAAAGGTTTGCGGATTTGCGGCATAAACGGCTGTATCTTTTGATTGCGTAGTTTTAAAAGTTTCACTTTTACGTAGCGCTTTCAGGACCTTTCTGACCCGGTTCTGACTCAATAAAATTCCCCTTTAACCCTATTATTGGTGCACGTTTGACCCGATGTGGTTCGGTATCATCACTCCAGCCGAATGACGTCCACGGCTGGACAAAGCCTTCCCCAAAGACGCTCACAACTGCCATGAGTCATAAGGGGAGAATATGACATTATTGCCACGTAGTTTTATCTCGGGACGCAGCTGCCCATCCCGCGTTGTTATATTTACTACCGTCCTATTGGAATCGTTTAACCGCCATTGTTCAGTTGACTAACTGCACTTGCTGAAGAATTATCTTCCAGTAGAAGAAAATTATTCCGCTAGTGAGTGTCACATCCCGACGCCAAAGGTACCTATATTATTTTGTAATTAAAATTCGTTTCTGGGTGCCCGTTTCACACGATATGGACTAATATGGACCTCTCATGACGTAGGATAAACGTGAACCATATCGTACCACAAATATTTTGCTATACGGGGAACTCAAACAATAACATTTCCCCTTGTCGGTACCTACGTAGATAAGTTTGGTAGGTATGTACGTATAAAGTTAAATTTTACGTCAATCGCGTACCTACACGGGTAAATCCCATTTTCCACGAATTGTATAGTAAAAAAAACGCGATATAGGTAGGTACCTAAACAATGATGTTACTCTAATTTGATATTGCTAGGTATTCCCTATTAGATATAAGAGACGCAGTGTTTACTGCGAATCATCAAAATACAAGCCGGACGCACCGGACGTAATAGAATAAGTATTAGCCTTAAATTAGCATAATAATTAATTTGTTGTCCTTGAAGGAAGTCCTTTATAAGATGATGAAATTCTTCGTCCGTCTATTTTGATGTTAAAACCTGTACCCTAGGTTATTTATATCGTAAGTTATAGGTATTTGCCCATTTAATCTGACGTGGTTACTGTTTTATTTATTGAGAAAACAAGTCTCGGTAATAAATTATAACAACAATATGATATACGTAACGATATAATACTGCATCAACATCAATATAATATATAAACCGAACGGTTACTACGTCAATTGTATCTATCAAAATATATTATTTTACAGTAAAACTGACTGTCACAATGGTTCAAACTTTTCGCTTATTACGCCATTAGTACTTATTATTGAATGCAATAAATATTTAGGTAGTTATGTATAATACTGGTTACAAGCCGAGGATTTGCCCTTGTGTGAAGCTCTATAGAAATCCATTTTTTGAAGGATTAATTCAATTTAAACAAGGAACCCTTAAAGTTTCGCCATGTCCGTCTCTCTGTCTGTCCGTCCGCAGTTTAGCGCAAAAACTAGAGACTTGAAATTGGGCACATGTATGTATACACCTTAATCAGGCCGACAAAATGGAAGAATAAAAACATTTAAAAATAAAATTTACAGGTAACGCGCGGAATTTATAAAAAAAAAACGTAACTTCAGGCCTACCCCGAAGGGGTAGGCAGAGGTACATGCATGCATTCAAACATACATGCAAACACCCACGATTCGCCGGTAACGTTTTTGGCCCATGTAACAGGTGGCGAGCCTGTTGCCACCTCCGGGCACATTACCAAACTCCGAGGTATTGGGAAACTTCCAGAAAATAGAAAAAATCCAATAGAACCAGAGATAAAGGATTTTAGACTAAACCACTGAGGCAGTTAAGAAAATTTTTTTTATTTTTTTTTTTATACTATAGTGTGGGATATCTTTGGATAGGTCTTTCAACAATGTTAAATATTAATTGCTTTAAAGTGCTCTACCAACTAAACGGTTGTTGTTAGAAACTTAAACCACAGTAAAATCTATTTACCGTGCTTAAACGTTACGGCAATATTCAAACCTAAAAACTACGGAACCCTACACTGCGTGTGGCCCGACACGCACTTGATTGTTTTTTTTTTACAATTCTTGATTGTTCGCGAAGCACACTATAGTAGTCTTACCAATTATATTTTAAATAGGTACGATTAGGTACGTACATACATTTAAGGGCAACGTTGAACACAATAATTGATAGAAACCTACTTAGGTACGCAATAAAATGGAAACTGTGATAATATTTTTCAAAAAAACTTTCTTTTCAATACTGGAATGTTCTCTCGTCAAGTCGCCGATGTTATTCTTAAATAACTGAGCAACCATACAAACCTACTACAAGGCTCTACTTACTTTTACTAAACATTCTTCTTCGTGAATTAAAGTATCTACCTATCTAATTCTATATTTTATCTCAGTATTTTTTAGAAGTATAGATAATATAATAGAATAGAACTAAACTGCGTTGTGTCGTCGATGCTCGAAGCACACGATCGGTGGGTGAGGAAGACAAGCTCTAACTTCATGAACTCTCACTCACTTCAGTCGAAAAACGTCCACTGCTGAACCAAAGCTCCATGAGGGAGCATATTAGCCATAATCGCCACGCCCGGCATGGGGATTGACGATCGCAATGGCGGTAGTTTTATCGCAAAATGCTGCTGCCCATCCTGCGTTATTGCACTTACTACCGCTCCATTGGAATTGGTTTGACCGCCATTGTTCGGTGGACTGACTGCACTTACGAAAAAATTATTCTCCCGCTAGTGGTCGTCACGTCCCGTCGTACGTGAACTCTACATAATCAGAATGCATGGATTGTGGTCTATAACTTCAAAAACACAACAGAACTTCAAAAAGAGTATCACACAGAAATTAAAGCAAACATTTGCGAAAAGTGTGTTTTTGTAATATACCTACTCGTTAAAATAACTGCATATGTATGTTCACATATACCAAAACATTTTTTTTTACTATTTTTGTCTGTCTGTCTGTCTGTTTGTCCCCGCTTATATCGGGAACGGCTGGACCGATTTTGATGGGACACTGGCAGATAGCTTATGTACCTAATAAGGAGTAACTTAGGCTACTTTTATACTACTACTAGCTGCACCCACGACTTCGTCCGGGTAGATACTGAACAATCATAAATTCTCACGCGGACGAAGTCGCGGGCACAGCTAGTAAATAATAAAAATAAACCAACTCAGTACATGATCATTCCTAAAACCATGGAAACTTATGTTTGTAGGTATATTGATTATTGTTTAATTGAAATAAAATTTATTTTATCGTAGTAACGTGGTAGTAAATATACCTTTACTAGAATTTAGCTTTAAGCGTTAAGTCCGCCATTTGTACCAATGTTTTATTGATGCAATAAAGTATAAATAAATAAATAAATCTCTTCACCAAAAAACATATTGTTATCTGTTCAACTTGACCTTAAACATCGAAGATCATCTGACTAGGTATAACCGAAACGGCAAAACTCTCACTGACGATATACATATTTCCAAGTAAAAGCAGATTAGGCAGAAACAATTTTACCCAAGGGCAATAAACGTCTATTCGTGGCATATACGACCCGGCGGATTAGACGACCCGGTTAGTCCAGCGGTCTGAGATGACCGTTTGATTCAAAGGGTCGCGGGTTCGATCCCCGCACCGGGACAAATATTTGTATGGCCTACAGATATTTTGTTCGGGTCTGGGTGTTTGTGTAAGTGTTGTATGTGTACAACGGCACCCACGACATAGGTTCATACCTACTGTGGGGCTGTGAGTGTAAGAGTATAAAAAAATACATATATATATTATAAAGTCCTCCACCGCCTCTGTCTGTCTGTTTGTCTGTTCGTGATAAACTCGAAGACTGCACGGATTGTCATGCAGTTTTCACACATATGTACATAGAGTGATTCTTGGGGAAGGTTTGTGTATATATTTTGGTAAATTTTTGTGTGAATTGGTTGGAATGTAACGATAAATGTTGGAGGTGTGGAAAAAATCAAGCCGCCTGGGAGCGTTCATCGAAGACGTTGCATAAACTTTTTGAGATATAATATCAATGGATTTCGTTCACAGACCCTAAATCGGTTAAAAATAAAAAAGGAAAAGCAAATTTGACGCATCGGTGTGGGACTTCGGTAGCTTAGTGGTAAAGCGGCTGGATTGGTTATCCTGAGGTCGCAGGTTCAATTCTTGCGAAGTCAAAGTTTTCTTTCCGTTTTTTCTTTAATTTTTAAAGTTCACTCGCATGTGTTATTGCGAAAAATAAATAGTAGGTACAATTTATGGCGGAATGTTTTCTCATTGGTAGATCTACAAAAAAGTCCACGATGGTATATATCTATCTCTAATGTTTAGCTTACCTACATATAAAGGTACTATATCCATATACATACCCATTATCACTTACAAAAAAAATGGTCACTTACAATGCGGTAATTAGAAAGCTATTTAGACCAGAGGTTCTCAAACTATTTTTCTTGTAGACCCCTTTCAATTTTTTTCTGGTTTCGGTGGACGCCCTTGCTAACATTTATATCACTTTCCCATATATCCCATTTTTATTTACGCATACGCATACGTAGACCTCATCAAGTCTCCCATGGACCCCAGGGGATCTATATGGACCACTTTGGGAATCACTGATTTAGACCAATGCAGTGTTAAGCACATTATTAATTATTCAATGAAATGTACATTATTTAATATGAATATGGCTAATGCCCGAAGTACGGCTACACTCAGTTCTATCCGGCTAAAACTAGGTGTAGACTATGGGCGCCCCCGACTCAACCAGGTTCGGTTTTTTTTTCAAGTAGGAAAAATTTTTAGAGATAGTTGAACCGGCTTAACTTAGATAACGGCTAGACTTAGAGATAGAAGCTGTGAATAAATCTGTGTTAAACATAGGTTTAACCAACGGCTTCTAGAAAAAATAACAAACAGGAAAGAAGAGAGAATACGGAAGAAAGAAGAAATAAAAAGGAAGAAACAAGAAAGAAGAAAGAATCACTAATCGGAATCGGCTTCAAGGGCGCCACAAAGAGCGCGCGCTAGCCAGAACCTCCATACTTAATGCTTGTGTGCCTGATGAACACATGTCATTACTTTTAAAGAAAAATGGAAAGAAAAATTTGACTTCAGGCGAGACTCGAACTCGCGACCTACTGGGAATCTAGTCCGGCCGCTCTTCCAATTGAGCTACTGAAGCCCTGCCTGATTTGTCAAATCTTGGTAACAGATTAGAATAGTTGGTAATAGATGGCGCTGCTGCTACCATAAAAGCAATGCAATAGATTTGAAGGAAAGATTTGACAAATCGGGCAGGGCTTCAGTAGCTCAATTGGAAGAGCGGCTGGACTAGATTCCCAGTAGGTCGCGAGTTCAAGTCTCGCCTGAAGTCAAATTTTTCTTTCCATTTTTCTTTAAAAATAAAAAATATTTCACAAGCATGTGTTAATGCGAAATAATATAAAACATATCATTACCATTACCTACCCTCCTCGACGTACCGCAGTCGGGTAAGAATCACAGTCACAATGACTATACGTTTTTACCACCATTTACGTAGGTCAGGGATAGATTTTGATATTTCCACCAAAAAATGTCTATGACAGCCGGTCTGCCTAAGAAAACATTAAAAGAATACTTAACTTGTAATAGTCAACAAGCTTTGTTTTTTTTTACTTTTGTGCGGTGATTGATAAAAAAATATGATGTCATGACATTAACCCCTAAAATCACCTCATGTATTTGATATTCTGTGTATTACGAATTACGACCAATGAATAGACAGAGTTTTATCATAACTATATATTTAAAACAGATTTTACGCCTTGGTAGTAAGAACTTAAGTAGGTACCCTTTGCCAGTGGGAACCTATTCATTAAACGTAATCCACCTTAGCGCCCGTATTCTCCGCAGGGGTAGGCTGAGGTATCTCATTCAAGCATTCGCAAGCTCTTGCTATCCACCAATCACATTTGTACCTACCATGTGGTGCGCCTATTAACAACTCCAGGCATAATACTTAACTCTGAGGCTAGATCGGGGAAACTTCGAAAAATACTGAATGCCACACACCCTCCGATCCGACAATCGAATCCATGACAGTCTCAGCATAGCAGTGTTTTGCAACCTCTAGACTGCTGAGGGAGTTAAAGATCAGTATTATTACTATTACCTATTACATAATTTACAAATGTAACCCTAATAACTAGACTAATAACACAAAGAAATTACAACTCTTGGCTCAGGGGTGGCAACGCATTTTTTTTTATGCAATGGAAGTGGTAAACAAGCATACAGTTCAAATTGATGTTAAGTGATAATTGCAGGCTATTGACACAAAGACCAAGGTCAAAATGCAGATGCGCTATCACTCCTGAGGCCCAAAATGTTATGTCTCTGTGCCGGAAATTACAGGCTCGTACATTAGCACCTAGTTCTCTACCACCAGTAAAACATCCATACATTTCGACCTCTAGTTTTTATGATGGTTTCTATAGACTGCAGTCATCACTTTACATCCATGTGAACAGCAGTTTGGTTGCCACCTTCGTAACATAAAAAAATTGCGATGTTGATTTCATGAATCTATAAATGTATAGGTAGAGTCGTTGGTAGAGACTATTGATAAAACCGATAAAACGAACAACGTATTGAAAATATATCTACAAATATGCAAATGTAATAAGCTTTAGGTTCTTCAGGTCAATAATTTAAATACGAAAAATATAGGTATATACCTAATAACACACATACTGGACACATGGTAGTGCTTAGCGGTTCGGTTTTCTAGTTCGTTTCTGCCCCGTAGATGTAAATTGAAGCTTGAGGATCTGTTGTCGCTGTGAGCTTCCCTCTGAGGTGTTCCCTCGGTGCAACAATACGAGGTTCTTCAAAAATGGTGACAAATCTAAATCCATCCGGTAGCCCGTATGCTTATGTGTCAACCTTCAATAAAAAAATACGTATAATACGGTAGCCCTAGTAGGAATTTTAGAAATAAAAGAAAATTTTTGGGATGGGTAAATATATATATATATATATATATGTGTGTGTGTGTGTGCAGGTACTCGAGCATTTGAAATTAGGAGGTCTGTAGAGTTACCATCTAAAATGCCAAACATGTCCATTGAGACAATGTCCAGCGTTTTATGCAAAAAGCCCGGCCTAATTGAGCGCAGTCAGTTTTTTTTTTTAGCTGATAACAGCCTTATACGTTCAATCCCGGTTGAGTATCTCAATAAATCTGCGTCTCGAAGAGAGCCGTAAAATTTTTTCAAAAAGATGCCACTTTGCTTAGCATCCAATTGAACAGCTGCTCCACAGGCACGGACTAGGTATATAATACAGCTATCTTATTTCCATATCTTCATCTGACGCGGTCGATTAAATCCAATATCTCCAATTCGAGCCCACCTCTAGTAGTATACAGTAGGGTTGCTGAGGATTCCTCTTCCTCTTCCTCATAATGAGGAAGTTCCGCAATATTTTGGGTTCCTGAAACGTTAACGCATCCTCAAAAATTAAAATAAAAAAATACTCTTCCGCTATCGCTTCCTCAAAACTTAAGAGGAATTTATGAGGAATTCTGTTGCACATGCGCGTCGCGTATCGATGGCAACGCACACGCCGCAGCGCGGTGCCAGGCCGAACAGGCGAGCGAGACCTCGACCCGCCACCGGCGCTGTTCCTTGATTGTTTGTTTTAATTTTATTGACATACATTATTTTGTTTATACGCGTACTCAACTTAAAAATCGAAATATTGGGGGCTTTACAGAACTGTATCTTTACAATACCTATCTTCTCTTCCATCTAATGTACCAGCAAACGACTTTTTAGCAATGCTGTATTGTTGGTGTATGTACTTATGGGGTGCCGCAAGGGAGTATATTAGCACCCTCGCTTTTCTTAATCTACATAAACCAACTCTGTTCTACCATCGTGCATGGCTTGGACATAATAATGTTTGCAGATGACACTGTGTTACTTTTCCACGAAGCTAACTGGCAGAAGGTTGCAGAGCTGGCAGAAAGAGGTGTCTCCAAAATAATGGAATGGTTGGAAAACAGCCTTCTCTCACTGAACACAGCGAAAACTAAATTCATGTGCTGCACCCTAACAGCTGCAGGTAGTTCTGCAACAACTGGACTTAAAATACATTCAATTCCATGTAATCGTGCTGTTTCCCTCCCCAAAACATGTAACTGTGCCGTTATTTCACGAACTGAGACCACTAAATACCTCGGGGTCACAATAGACGATAAACTGAGCTGGAGCACTCATATAACATCACTTTCTTCCAGAGTACGAAAAGTCATATATGTTTTCAAAAACCTGCGAACTATAGCGGATATTGACCTTCTTATTCAAACATACGAAGCTTTATGTGAATCTTTAATTAGATATTGTATATGTGCATGGGGCAGCGCCGCAAAAACTCATATTATGACACTTGAACTAGCTCAACGGGCTGTTTTAAAGGTACTCCTCTACCTCCCTTACAAGCACTACGGCAGTATACGAAAAGGCGGATGTACTATCTGTTAGAAAACTGTTCATACACGAAAGTCTCCGACGTTTTCATAGCCGAACAGTGCCGGCTTTTCCAGTGTCACATAAAAGAGTAGACCGAATTCCTGTTCCATTAGCAAGAACTAGATTTGCTCAGAAGCAGTTTGATATAGTTGTTCCAAAAATCTACAATAAATTACTAAAATTACCTACAGCTAATAATAAGAACATTAAAAAATCAAACAATAACGAGTTTAAAAAGATTGTTAATATATGGCTAAAGAGTTTTGACTATGAAGGAATAGAAAATATGATAGTAAATAATAATATATTTTTAATTATATTTATATTAATAAAATCATAAAATGTAAATTTCAGTTTAATTTAACTATAATTGAAAAAGATGATTCATAATGAATATAACACGTATACATCCCCCCACACACACACACACACACACACACACACACACACGCACGCACGCACGCACGCACGCACGCACGCACGCACGCACGCACGCACGCACGCACGCACGCACACGCACACATAACTTACACTTTTTGTTTTGTTTTTTTTTTTATATAACTTTGTAAAAAAAATATATATTATTAGGTATGTCTTTATGTAAAGTCCAAAAAATTATACCTCAGAACATAGATACCTAGTTTACTTAATTACATTTAATGAAATCATATGACAAAATTGTAATATTATATCATCTGGAGAAGCCACTGATTCCCGAAACACTCACTGTATTTCGGGAATCAGTGGAGTCAACATTTAAAACGATGTATGTTTTCTTGTCAATAAATACATTTTTTTTTATATGATGAGCTAAGAAATCGGTTGTTAGGGGAAACAGCGTCCAAATATCCGGGAACACCTCAGAGGGAAGTTCGTTCCACAATTTACACGTTCTGGGCAAGAACGAACATGAAAACCGCACCGTTGAGCACTTCCAGGTGTCCAGTCGGTGTGGGTGGAACTTCTCTCTTCGGCGGGTAGTACGGTGTAGGAAAATAGACGGCGGCACCATGTCAAACAGTTCAGCAGAGCACTCACCATTGTAGAGACGGTACAACACGCACAGACTCCCAATGTCTCTGCGTAGGCTCAGATGTTCGAGCCTGTCAGTAAGTCCTGAATCGTTAACAATACGAACGGCGCGTTTTTGTAGGGAGTCAAGTGGACCAAGCTGGTATTTGGGGGCTCCCGCCCACAAATGAGAGCAGTATTCCAGATGGGGCCGCACTTGGGCCTTATAAAGTAGTAGTAGCTGCCCCGAAGTGAAAGTGAATACTGCCTGGCTTTGTTGAGCACCCCTAGCTTTTTGGATGCCAACTTGGTGTTACACTCAATGTGACTCCCGAATTGCACTTTGTTCGATATGTCAACGACCAGGATACCGATACTCTTACCAACGGCGATCGGAATGCCCTGGAACTGTAATGCTACAATGCATGGGATTTTTTTAGCGGTGAACGTGCAGACTTGTGTCTTCGAGGGGTTGAAATGCATTAAATTAAGTCGACCCCAATCCGAGACCCGCTACAGAGAGTGCTCGATTTCAGACACAAGTCTAGTCCTTCTTTCCTCGATAAGTGTCCGAGAGCCATTTGCACGGCTAGTGTAGTGTGCATATCCCGTACTATCATCGGTATAGCAATGAAAATTGGAGTTTTGCTCCAACATTTCATTGATGTGCACAAGAAAAAGCGTGGGAGATAGCACAGAGCCTTGCGGCACACCAGCGTTGATAGATATAGTCGGTCTGAGCGCTGACCATCCACTAAGACTTGTATATAACGCTGAGACAGAAAGCTGGCTGTCCAGTTGCATAGCCTCTCGGGAAGACCGTAGGATGGAAGTTTCGCGAGAAGTGCCCTGTGCCAGACCCGGTCAAAAGCCTTAGCAATGTCGTTGTGTAGATATGTCACTGAACTCGTCCTTAACTGCTGGACCAATTTTGATGATTCTTTATCGTATGTGTTTTGAGAATGGTTTAGTAGATTCATAGTTTGGTCCACTACAAATGCTCTTTTTATTTTTTTTTTGTATATTTTTTATATACTTAGTTAAGTAGATAGAGACAGGACAGCAGATTTTAAGTTGGGTCCGCTAGTATTTATAACTTCGTATCACCCTCTTCTCATCTTTCTGTAGCGCGCAAGGCCTCCCGGCTGGTGTAGAACGCAAGCGATCTACTCGATTAAGCGAAGCGATACGGGTGCGGTCGGGTGTGTGAAGGGTGACCACTAGTGGCAAATTAAAATGCGCATTTTCGTGCTTCGGAGAGCAGGACGCCGACGGTCCCGGTTGCTACCGACAGATAGCAGTCGTTAAACCTTGTCGGAGGCTTTATGGGCGGTTTGAAAACATTCCACAGCGGGTTGGCCACTAACCCTTGCAAGTAACTCCACCAACCCGCATTGGAGCAGCGTGGTGGAGTAAGCTCCAGACCTCAGAAGAAGGGGAGAGACTCGTGCCCAGCAGTGGGACGTTTCAAGGGTTGCTATTATTATTATCTGCTTCCTCTTCCGCTTCCTCATCCGCATCCTCTTCCTCATAAAATATCCTCTTCCTCATCTGCATCCTCTAAATTGGCGCTTCACAATTCCTCTTCCTCCTCCTCTTCCTCATAATCACTTCCTCAACAACCCTAGTATACAGTAGTATATAAGGTACCTACCTGTACCTAATATACAGCCTATTACAAAATATAAACGTGTTTTAATATGTATGTAAATAGCAACTACTTACCTTTACTTAAATCGTAAGGATCTGTTAGAATTTGTAATGTATCCTACAGATATTATGAGCTACAAATGTTAATTTTGTTGGTGGTATAGACCAAGTATTCGAGTAGGTTCAAGTAAGATAATTAACGTTTAAATCTAGCGATGGGCAGAGGATTCGAGGATATTGGGTTAAAAATTATAAAGGTTTTGAAATTGATGCATGCAATTCGTTAGATAATGATGTTTGTTTACCTACTGTCTATTCTAACCGTAAAATAAAAGTTTCTGGAAACAGCAATCCCTACTTAATATTATAAATGTGAAAGTAACTCTGTCTGTCTGTCTGTTACCTTTTCACGTCCAAACGACTGAACCGATTTTAATTTGGTACAGAGATAGAGCTGACTTTGAGAAAGAACATAGGCTACTTAGTTATTTATAAAACGACATAGGTACACGCGGGAGAAGCTGCGGGCAGCAGCTAGTATCTCTATATTTAAGTGTTTGTGACAAAAGTACATTAACTGACATTAAGTCATATGTTAATGTACTAGGCGGCATATAAAACGTTATCTATTTTACTCTAATAATAGGTACCTACTTTCTTTCTAATACGTGATCACGGAAAGCATTGACATTGCATCATTATATTCGAGCACCGCAAGCATATTTTCAACTGTGCCACCCATTTTCTAATACCTGCTGACGGACGCACTTCTAATCTGATGCAACCATTGCCGAATAGACATCATGTGGCGCTATGAATGGCAGCGGCCACGCATCGCGGGGCAGAGGGGAGGGGAGTGGTGTGAAATAGTATAGTATGTAGTAGACGAGTAGGGCTGGCAGAGATAAAAAGAATCTATTGGCACCGAGTAAACTTTTTTCTAGATGGACATTTGGTTCTGTGGGTAACGTTTTTTTCGCTAGTCTTTTGCTAGACACACTAAACTGGCTCGTCGATAAGAACGCTCACACGAACACAACAGTGATCCTGTGAGCGTTCTTATTGAAACAAATACGCCACTAAATGGTAGAATCGAAACGGTATGTACTGTGTAAAAGCAATGTAGGGGCATGGTTGTAGGCATGGCTGTCGCCAGGGGGTGGCAGGGGAAGGCTGCCCCTCTCTAGAGATAAAAAATGGCGTAATATACAGCAAAGACTGATACGTGCCATATGTACAGATACCAATATGCTCCCCTAGAGCCAACCTGCTCCTCCCCTGAGGTAAGTTCCTCTCCAACTATACTCCCTAAGCATAACAATTGGTAAGTGGCAAAGGATTCGGTCGCGGAATTAATTCCCAGGTCGAGGAGTAAGTCAAATTGGTTAGATATCGCAATAATACACTCGAGTTTGAAAATATAACCATAACATTAATTTGAGTGATATCCGTAATGAATTTGAAACGGTATGCTTAAAAATATAATAATATGCACGATAAGATATTTCATAAGATATTCATATTTAGATATTAACTGCCTCAGTAGCGTAGTGGTAGCAGGCCACTACTATTACGCTGGAGGTCCTGGGTTCGATTCCCGGGTCGGGGGATATTAGAGATAACGGTCTAAAATCCTTTATCTCTGCTTCTATTGGGATTTTTCCATTTTCTGGAAGATTCCCAGTACCCCGGAGTTTAGTAATGTGCCCGGAGATGGCAACAGGTTCGCCACCTGTTCCATGGGCCAAAACGTAACCGGCGAGTCGTGGGTGTTTGCATGTATGATTAAATGCATGCATTTACCTCTGCCTACCCCTTCGGGGATTACAGGCGTGAAGTTACGTATAAGATATTTGTGCATATTATTATAATTTGCCTCTGAAATATAATAAACGGGATGTCGAGAATACCTATGTGTTTCTACAACTAAAATATCAATTTAAATACAAAGTGACAACCCTAATAAGCAGGTAATCACTAATCACGTTATATGAACGACAACTTGCATCAGCCACGCATTTCACACGTGGTTGGCGACTGTCTTATGGCCGCGCGTGTCGTGCCCATGCCGCCCGTGCCAATGACTGTATTATTTTAATAGTATATTGTACATTGTCCAATTAGTATGTTGTACATTTATGATCTTGTTATCTGGGGGCACAGACGTGCCCCCGCTAAGTCGTGTTGACGGAAGCGCAGCGCACCTACCTTTTCTCGAAGCATTTATTTGCACTCGTATTATTTGGACCCTCATTATCTCAATTTAAAAAATGCTTAAACGATAAACTTATCGTTTAAGCATGAGAAACTTCTCATGATATGATAAAATCATAATGTAAGTATGTGAGTACCTTCACGCCAAGTCCTTTTAATTATATTAGGGGACTAATCAAATACACCGAAAAAATGATAGCTATAAACCTACTTAAGATTTTATTAATTGGTAAGTATCTAAAATATGTAAATAAGGCCGCTATTTCCTGTATAATGTTTTGTTTTTGACTAGATCAACTTTAGATTTGGTACTCGTCTTAGGGGTCTAAAGATGAGCCTTTTATAACCCTGCATGCTATGCAGTGGGGTTAGTTTTATACGTTTTGAGCTTAAAATATCAAAATTGAAAACTTTTAATTTAACATTAGTCATTCAAATCACTTGACCTACATTCTGCAAGTTAAAAATTATAGATCACCTACGCAAATCTTTACGAGGAACTTAGGTATATCTTAATGTACCTATTATAATGTATATATTATATAATAAATAGTATGAGAAAATTACTTTATAGATGTCGTTCATATAAAAAAAAAAACGTAACCGGCGAATCGTGGGTGTTTGCACGTATGCTTGAATGTATGCATTTACCTCTGCCTACCCCTTCGGGGATTACAGGCGTGAAGTTACGAAGTTACGTTCATATTTAAAACATGTGAATAGCAATACTTAATGATACCCATTAACATAACCGAACGTGCACAAATGACAATAACCAAATCAAACCAGTATAAACTGAATGTGCTAGAAGCTTATCGAGAAGATAATTAACTGGACCTATTTGATTGATATTGCTTAATACAATTATGTGTAATTTTACGTAACCAGTTGTGCTCTGCTATTTCACATGCATTAAAACATTTTACAAAAAAATTAAACTAAATTCTAATCCAAATAACTGCAACACTTAAAGTGAGTAATAATATAGTACAGTAGTAACATAGTCTAATCATAGAGCAGATCTTTAGTTAGTATATCGGGATCACAGGAACTCTTCCACGCACTTTCTCGAGCCTGCCAGTGACTGCTCGATTTCGAGTCCACCACTGTCCGAACCATTCTGCTCTCTAACCAACGCAAATAGCGATTGGAACATCTGCATCCGAGTACCGGCGATCCCTGTTAGGGTGGCAGATACCCGCGTCCAGTCCACTCACAACACCAGGTGTCCCATACCGCCCGGGTGGAGAGGTTCACGAGCCCACAGTTAACCCTGAAGTTGACCGCAAGCGTCAAAGGACGTTCAACCCTAACCGCCCCCATCACATCGCTATCAAAAAGAGAAGGGCCGGACCACACAGCTGAGGACAAGGCCGGCGTACCCGTAAACCTCTTCTCCAGCCTTCTCCTCACCACAGCAGCGAGTGGGAAGCAGACCCACGCCGAATACCGCTCCCTCGCTGGATTCCTCTTCGCTTCGCCGCTGTAGAGGAGACCACTGGGTACCTACTGGGGCCCTATGTTTCTTGTACTTTTCTAACTGGATAAACGAGGTACCTACTACTATTTATCTTACAAAGAGGTTGTTTTGGTACTACCTATTATAATTATTATTTTTTTTTTAAATGGAAGTTAATTTCTTATCTCTTAATCACCATCCGGTGTTTGAGGTTTTTCCTCTCCAAACACAGATTACGATTTTTGTTCTTGTTGGTTTTCAAATCAAAATATTTAAAAAATTGTAATACAAGACTTTCGATACATAATTCAATACTTATGTTTCCGAGTCTGAGTTCGATAACTATGGTAGTAATATTTATCAATAGCACATGTTTCTTTCTGTTTTATAGTAAATATTTTGATCCTTTTTAATATAAAGTTTGATAATATGTATTTTCTCGTTGTAAGATAGCTGTAATCAAAATATAAATAAAATTAACAATATCACAAAAGCATTTGGCTTTATTATAACTACTTCTTATAACATACAATAATTGTCAATAGGCATAATTATCACAGAACACGATTTTTGCCACGATTGGGATAAAGGGTTAGATAAATAAAAAAAGATAGCGCTATCCTTTTGTGAGCACAAATCTGTTTAGCTCGGTGGTGTGCTGTAGAAGAGCGCTATTCTTTTCGCGTCAGAATCCTCTTTGATAGTGTACGGTCGATTTTTTAAATAGTTTTATGTATAAATCTATTTCAGATAAATATAATATAGTTTTGTTCGAAGTCGTTTCTAAAATTTTATTTTAAATTTATTTACCTGACTGTACTTTGTATGAGCGTGCGAGTTGACAACAGAAATATTACGTAAATTCGAAAGGTGCCAACTCGCCTGATCGGGCGAGCATTTGTCGGGCCAGATGACGAATAACACTACAAATCGATGTGTAGAACTTATCATGATTCTTTAGGAGCGCGAGTAATCTATTCAACATGGTATTCTGAAACTAATTTTACCTATTATTAGTTGAGTAGCGGCCCGCCCCGGCTTCGCACGGGTACCTACAATTAACATTAGCCGCGAGGCTACCTATAGATACCTATCACAGAATTTTTGGCGTTTATTGCTGCTCCTCTCCTATTCATCTTAGCGTGATGTCATTTAGCCTTCCTCGATAAATGCACTATCTAACATTATAAAAATTGGACCACCGCTTTTCTCCCACATGACTGCCACAGTTATAACTTTAATTGTAATATGATTAGAGCTAACTCCTAACACGTTTTACACAAATAAAACAATAATAATATCCTAAGCACCTACACAGTTGAAAGTCTTGAAAGGTGGCTATATTTAGTACCTACCTAATCCCTAAATATAAACATACCTAATAATAAAACTTCCGAGCCTAATAATAAAAAGTATGTAGGTATTTGCCGTTTTTTTCTCAATTCTTCGTGCCATTCTCTCTGACTCAGCAAGACTCTAGTTAAATTCATTCAATCCACATTGACAATTCAGAAAATTAAAAAAAAAACAATACCTGCACCTATAGTCAATAGAGTTATATTTTTTTGTCGTCGTTTGTTATAAAATTATACACATCGAAATCTATCACGTTCCAGTTTTTTATCTGAAGATGTTGTCATTAGAATATTTGTGTTTTGTTAAGTTTATCAGAATTCGAACAGTTCAAAAAATTATGCGAGATATGAAATGATACGTGACGCGATACATCTTGCTGAGCCTTTGCTGATTTTTTAAAGATTAGTAGGTATTTTGTTATTTAGATTTCTGATGTCAGGATGACATAGTTTTACGCATACAATGATCATACAGGTTTTTAAATCTATTTTACATTATTTATATGATACTTAGTATTTTTTTAAACTGCCTCGGTAACCTAGTGGTAGCAGGCCACTACTACTACGCTGAGGTCCTGGGTTCGATTCCCGGGTAGGGGGTTATCAGAGATAATGGTGTAAAGTCCTTGATCTCTGGTTCTATTGGGATTTTTACATTTTCTGGAAATTTCCCAGTCCCTCGAAGTTTGTTAAAGGTATTTGATCTTCATGCTCTACTGCGGGCTGTTCGCGTTAAGGGCCACCCGCACCGTGGATCAATAGAGGGGTACGCATGGCTATGTCTCGTAGAGATAAAGCCTTCCGCAGATTTCGTAGAGATCGCAGCGAGGATAATTGGATTTCATATAAGCAAGCTCGGAATCGTTGCAACCAGATGGTAAGGGCTGCTAAGCGCCACTATATTTATCAAAATGTCCTAGATTGTTCTCCGGCTGATTTATGGAAGTTTCTTAAGTCTCTCGGCTTTTCTAAGCCACAAATGAGTATTGTATCCTCAAATCTCTCCTTAAATCTTCTCAATCAACATTTTGCAACTGCCTCAGTTCTTGAGCCGCAAGTCAAATCTAAAACTATCCTAAACATAACTTCCTTGCCGGTTAATTATTCATTTTCACACTTTTTCTCCTGTAACTGTTGATGAGGTCAGAAAGATAATGGCATCGATCAAATCAAAGGCCATGCCAGCAAAACAAAACGCTCCGCCTTATTACAGGCGCGGGGAGGTATGTCCGGAATGATGTCATAGCCCGCGACCTGGGGGTCGAGTCCGTGGAGGAGTTCGTGGGGCGGTTGGCGCGTAATATGTTCGATCGCGCAGACAACGGGCCCCACGAGCACCTCCGCGGATTTGCACCGCTACATGGTCGACCGCCGGAGGGCTGTGGCCTCCCTCGGGAGATACTTCCCCCGCCCTCGCCTGGGCCATCACGGAACGCCGTCGTTCCATGCGGCAACGACGGGGCCTCGATTCCAGTTTCGCTAATACGAGTCCTGCCACCCGTTGACTTCCGTAGTGCAACCCCCTTCCAAGACGCCGTTCGATCACTGGCGGACCGCCGTGATCGCTTCACCTCGACGGTTGTATTGGGGGAGGGTTCAACCCCCACCCCCTGATCGGGTAACCCGGTCAGTCGGGTTCGACCCCCGACTAAGCGGCGACCCCCCGGATGCGTCTAACGCCTGGCTAACAGCCTGGACGCCCGGTGAGGCCGCAAGCCTATGTTCGACCGCCACATTCCGCGTTTTTACCGCCAGTCCTTTGTAAGTTGTGCGTGCGAAGATAGCCGGGGAGCGAAAAGAATATGCCTGAACGGCTAAAAAGCTCCAAAAAAAAAAAAACAAAAAAATTAAAATAAAAAAATAATAATAATAAACAAAAAAAAATAATAATAATAAAAAAATATATATATAAAATATTAAAAAATAATAATAACCCCTCGGTGATTCCTAGCACGCACGACACCCACCCCTTAAAATAGACCACGCCCTTGACAAGCAAGGGCAGAATGCCAGGGGAAGGAGGCATTACCTCGACCCTTTCCACGGCTGCGCGCTCGCGCGCGCAGCCACGAAGATCTATCAAGTTCAAGTTCCATGGGTTGTGACAACATTAGTAGAACAATGGTTTTTTTTATTCTAGACTGTGTACTTCCTTTCTTCACTCATGTCATCAATTTTTCGCTACAAACGGGGTCTTTCCCTTTTATCTGGCGCAAAGCTTTCGTTACTCCTCCTTGCTGCGCCCGGGCTTTCCATGCCCGGGCGCAGCAAATTGACCATATTTACTGACACGTTCAACTGATGAAGTGAGCATCAGATCAAGCCATGAGTCGTCAGAACCTACATTGTGATGTGTTGAACTAAGTGGTAATAAATTAAGACCTGTCGACTCAAGGATCGATCTGAGCCTCCTAGAATCGTCATCTCCCATGACTATGCAGTGTTCGCAGTCTGTGACTATCGCATCCAGAGCTGATTCTAAGGAAGAGAAATAATCAATAGCGGGCGGGAAATAAACAACTCCAAGAACTACTTTGACACCGTGAACAGAAATCTCAACAAACAAGCACTCAGGAATGCCATTAACAGCTGACGGTGATGAAGTAAGAATTTGGAATGGAATGTCGCTACGCAGGTACATAGTAACACCCCCGGCTCTTTTACCCGTTCGATCATTCCGAATAAGAACAAAGTTGGGTCAACTGAAGGTAGTAGAGGGGAGCTCGGGCTGTGTTAAGGTATAGTTATGCTTTTTATGTATTTTATTATGTATACAAATATATATAATTTATATAATAATTTGAGTATTACGTATGTATAGAAATAATTTAAATATTTTTTATTTTTATTTTTTTCTCGACAATTAAATTCCAAATTTAACGTTTGGTATTTAGACGACGGGACCCTAGGAGGCAGCGTAGATTCAGTCCTGGCAGACTTCACTTTCTTGAAGGAAAAATTCAACTCAATTGGCCTAGATTTAAATACAGAAAAATGTGAAATATATTTCCCAGAACGGACGGACAGACTAACATCTCTCTCAAAATTTTCCGAAATTGCCCCTAATATTAAAGTTATGGAAAAAAACTCCTTGCGCCTCCTGGGCTCCCCAATTTTTGACGATTCTTTTCCTTCCTTCGTAGAAGAAAAGATCCAAAATTATTGTGAAATTTCAAAGAAACTGTCCGAAATTAATGTTCATTCTGCTTATACGCTGTTTCGATACTGTTCTTTCGGCCCTAAATTTATATACTATCTCCGATGTTCCCCTTTATGGAAACATACGGAACTACTAATAAAGATTGACTCAATCATCAGAACAACGATGACGACCATTTTCAACACGACTCTGGACGACCGCGCGTGGGATCAGGCCACTCTTCCCATCCGACTGGGTGGCCTTGGCGTCCGCAAAATTTCTAGTATAAGTCTACCGGCGTTCTTGTCCTCGGTCCACGGCACTAATAATTTAACTAGGAAAATTTTATCAACCACACTGGTGAATTTTGAAGTGCCGTGCTTGACCGACGCCTTGAGCGCCTGGAAAACGACTTGCCCAAATATGGACCTGCCGGGTAACCTCTCTTCACAGCGACAGTGGGACGCACCGCTCTGCAGCTTGGTACGGAAAAATCTTATAGATACGTCAACCAACGCTGCGGAGCGAGCCCGTCTTCGCGCGCTTGGAGAGTGGGAATCCGGTCTCTGGTTACAGGCTTTGCCATCACCCAGCATCGGGACAATGATGGATGACATCACCTTCCGGCTCGCTACTTGCCTCCGCCTAGGCACATCTTGCTGCGCTCCGCATCGCTGCCCCTGTGGTGAAGCTGTCGACCGCCTGGGGCACCATGGTCTCTCCTGTGGTAGAAGTGCCGGCAGATTCACCAGGCACGCCCAATTAAATGACATTCTGCGCCGAGCCCTTTCCACCGCCGGCGTGCCAGCCATATTAGAACCCAACGGACTGGCACGTGACGATGGAAGGAGACCGGACGGTATGTCATTGATGCCCTGGAAGATGGGTAGGCCTTTGGTGTGGGACGCAACTTGCGTTGACACCTTAGCGCCATCCCATCTTCCAAGCACGGCGGGCTCCGCTGGCACTGCTGCTGCAACTGCGGAGACCCTGAAACAGCGCAAATATAGTACCCTTCCAGAGGACTATATATTTGTGCCTTTCGGGGTCGAAACTCTTGGTCCATGGGGCCCCAGTGCTCGGCTCTTATTCAAAGAGATCGCGAAACGGCTGGTCGACACTTCCCGTGACCAGAGGGCTGGCCAATTTTTAGGTCAAAGAATCAGCATTGCCATCCAACGAGGTAATGCTGCCAGCCTTCTGGGTACCATAACACAGGAAGGCAGTGATGCGGAATTTTTAGATGCATGTTGTTTTTAGTTTAGTTTTAACTTTTTATTATGTAAATATTATTTAGGCATATGATAATTTAACTCAATTTATGTACTTAGTATCTAGAAATATTTTTTTGGTTTGTATAATATATTTATTGTTGTTTTTAATTGTACTATTCCAACTGAATATCTCGATTTAATAATGTATTTTTTGTTAGCACCGCCAACAATTTTTTTTAACTACCAATGGTTGACTGGCAGAGAGCGCTTTAAGCGTTAAGTCCGCCATTTGTACCGATGTTTTATTGATGCATTAAAGAATAAATAAATAAATAATCACAGAGCCAAAACAACTAAGGCATCAGGGGTGGCAGCGCTTTTGCACTATATTGGCCACTGGTTTTTGTGTAGATGTCAGGCTACAGTCATCATTTTACATCTATTATTAGAGGCATAACACCTTAAGCCTCAGGAGTGGTAGCGCATCTGCATTTTGACCTTGGTCATTGTGTGGGTGTCTATAGGCTGCAGTCATCACTTAACATCAATGTGAACTGTATGCTTGTTTGCCACTTCCATATAGAATCAAATAGATACTTTAATTGACGAAGAAGACTTACTTACTTAAAAAAAGTTGTTTATTCAAAGTATGTATAGGTCGCGCCACGTAAAAAGAACGCTGGCGGTCAAGCTGCGCGTCATGTGTTTTTATTTCATTTTATGTTATTCTATGTAATATAGTTTTCAATCTGCCTACCAATACACGAAACCGCAAGCGAAAGCTAGATCAAAAATAAACCAATAGGGCTAGTACTTTCGTGCGCGAGTGTACCGATGCGCGAACATATCCCTTCTACTTTCTTCCAGCGTTCTGTTTACGTGGCGCGACCTATACCTATGGTTGCTCAGATATTTTAGAATAACATCGGCGACTTGACGAGAGAACATTCCAGTTTGAAACAGAAAGTTTTTTGCAAAATATTGTCCTAGTTTCCATTTTATTACGTACCTAAGTATGTATCTATCAATTATTGTGTTCAACATTGCCCTTAAATGTATGTATACGTACCTAATGATACCTATTTAAAATATAATTGGTAAGACTACTATAGTGAGCTTCGCGAACAATCAAGAATTGTAAAAAAAAACCGATTAAGTGCATGTCGGGCCACGTGCAGTGTAGGGTTCCGTTTTTAGATTTAAATATTGCCCTAACGTTTAAGTTTCTAACAACAACCGTTTAGTTGGTAGAGCACTTTAAAGCTTAATAAGTCACAGTTAACTAAATTGAAAAATGATAGTAGCACATCCTTAACATTTTTGATAGACCTATACAAAGATCCCACACTATAGAAAAAACGAAAATAAAAAAAAATCCACGCGTTACATGTAAATTTTTTTTCATGTTTTTATTCCACCACTTTGTCAGCGTGATTAAAGTGTATACTTGTGCCAAATTTCAAGCCTCTAGTACCAATAGTTATTGTGCTAAACCGCAGACGGACAGACAGACAGACGGACATGGCGAAACTATAAGGATTCCTTGTTTACTACGGAACCCTTAAAATAAGTCCTTCAAAAATGGACCTCTATAGAGCTTCACACGAGGGCAAGTCCTCGACTTATAACCAGTCTCAAAGTATCGTAACTAAATATTTATTGCATTCGATAATAAGTACTAATGGCGTAATAAGCGAAAATGTTATGAGCCATTGTGACGACAGTTAGTTACTGTAAAATAATATATTTGGATAGATACAATTGACGTAGTAACCGTTCGGTTTATATATTACATTAATGTTGCTGCAGTCTTATATCGTGACGTATATCATATTGTTGTTATAATTTATTACCAAGACTTGTTTTCTCAATAAAGAAAACAGTAACCACGTCAGATAAAATGAGCAAACATGAATTACGATATAAATATCCTAGGGTACAGGTTTTTAAAATCAAAATACCGTCTATTTTGATTTTAAAAACCTGTACCCTGTACGAAGAATTTCATCATCTTATAAAGGACTCCTTCAAGGACAACAAATTAATTATTATGCTAATTTAAGGCTAATACTTATTCTATTACGTCCGGCGCGTCCGGCTTGTATTTTGATGATTAGCAGTAAACACGGCGTCTCTAATAGGTACCTAATACCTATTAGAATAGCAATATGAAATTAGAGTTACATCATTGTTTACATCGCGATTTTTTTATTATACAATTCGTGGAAAATGGGATTTTCCCGTGTACGCAATTGTCGTAAAATTTTACCATAAACGTACATACCTACCTTACTTATCTACGTACCGACAAAGGGAAATGTTATTGTTTGAGTTCTCCGTAGAGCGAAATATTTGTGGAGCGATATGGGTCACGTTTTTTTTTTTAATATGATACAATGATTAAGAATTTATTTTTATTTTCAGTAAAATCATTAACTGTATTCATACATGTCAATAATATGTACTTCCAATAATCCTAAGCACAACAATTATGGTAGAATAAAGGCTATATTTATTTATTTTTATTTTATTTATGGTTCACGTTTATTCTACGTCATCAGAGCTCGATATCGCATTAGACGGGCACCCAAAAACGAATTTTAATTACAAAATAATAAAGGTACCTACCGACCCACTGGCGTCGGTATGTGACGACCCCACCGCTCACTAGCGGAAGAATTTTCTTCTACTGGAAGAGTCGGTCGGCCGAACAATGGCAGTTAAACGATTTCAATAGGACGGTAGTAAATATAACAATGCGGGAAAATACTAATTTTACTTCGTTATCAAAACCATAGACCTCGATGCACTTGTCTTCGATAACCAAGTGTATAATAATAATTAATGTGTAATTAACGAAAATTCCGATACCCTTATTTTTTTATACATGCAGGTTTGTACGTATGTAACGGTTTTTTTCTGAGTGTGCTCAATATTAGTTACAGATCTATAAAATCGTTACACACGTACAAACTTTCCAACTATGTAAATAGAAAGTTAATGAAATACTAATTTTACTTCGTTATCAAAATCATAGACCTCGATGCACTTGTCTTCGATAACCAAGTGTATAATAATAATTAATGTGTAATTAATGAAGTGCCCGATAAGAAATTAAAACCATGTAAATATATAATTAGAACTGTGAGGTACCTAGGTAATTGAACAATATTACGTAAGTTTAATTTTCTAAAATAATATCAAATTGATATCACAATTTATTCACTTTATTGACATCACATTTTATTTAGAGTAGGTACCTACTACTTTACGAGCAGAATGGTTTTCCACAAAGAAATAAATATGTATATATTTATAGGTACCTATTAATAGTAACCTTTTCCTCGTTGTTGTCCATCATAAAACCCGTTCAATTACTGTTTAAATATTTCAAAAGTATCTACCTACAATAATGTAGGTAATATAAATGTATGTCTAATAAGGTATTATTTTCCTATATTTGACGAGGACTTGAATCGTATCGTCCGTTGTACATAGTTACTATATTTCCACGTATAGCTAAATATGTAGGTGGGTAGGTACGTACCATCGAAAAACTGTCCCGTAGGTCACTTCGGCACCTTAATTGAATGACAAATTCAAGAAATAAAAATGATTAAAAGTATAACAGAAAGTGGAATCTCGCGCATCGAGTAGCACTATTATTTTCATGATATAAATAGACACACTATTTCTCTACATGAATCTTCGCCCTTCAAATCGTTAAAAATACCAATAAAACAATAGTTACCTACTGTATTGGATTCATCCGATGAGCATGTCATAGGTACTATACACAATATGTATAGTACCTATGACATATTGTGTATAGGTACTATACACAATATGTCATAGGTACGTAATTTCACAAAGGTGAACATAAGACTGCTACCTATAATAAAAATACTAAAAATAAAATATAAATATTTAAGAGGGACTCCCATACAATAAACGTGATACACCTTCCTATTTACTTGATATTAATAAAGTTAACAAATAGACGCTTGAAATATTCACAGAATATTTAATAACATATTAGATTGACAATTAAGTTAAATATATATATATATATGTTTGTGTGTGTGTGTGTGTACATACAGCGAACGTTTTGTTTTACCGTTTTTATAGATAATGCACGGAACCCTTCGTGCACGAGTCCGACTCGCACTTTGCCGGTTTTTATAGAAATAACAACCATTAGGTAATTGAATACTGCAGCTTATACCTCATATAGGTAACCTCATACATCTAATTACATCTACTTTAAAGACCAAAGGTCATAAAGCAGACACATGAACTAACCTCAGCAGAAATAATGACTCTACCGATGTAGAGACATAATATGATTTCTGAAGTTTTATTCCTAGTCTGTTAAAAATAAAATATAAGTATACAAATTATTATTCATATGTGACAAAAACCTAAAATTAAAAATTACTCGAACCTAACCTACCTATAATTATTTTTACGGAAAACAATTACCTATGATGTCTCTAATTTTAATACGGCAATATTCTGTTGTCACTAATATAAGATATTAATTTCTATGAACTCTGGCCATCAAACTCATATCATGAGTTTAGATAGGTATAAATAGGTAGCACAAAAGATAACCTTTGAAAGCTATCTGGAATTTCATATAGGTAGATACTAGGTACCTTTGCCTATTTCAAATTCCACCAAACCCTATTAAGATTTACCCAAAGTCGAATGCTTAGAATTTTCATAATTGATTTAGATATAATAAATATAATTTATAAGATACAGGATTAAATTAAAATAAATAACAAGACTTATAGTCAAATTTATTTTTCTAGTATTGAAATATCTAAACACTAAGTACTTAAAAGAATGCAGTGTCTAATGCAAAATGCTATTACTGCAAAGAAAATGCAATTTTAACCAATCTCTAACAGTAAAAAGCTTTCCAATGAATTTATTTGGGTGTGTAGATGCGCGAAGGTGTGCGCGGGCGCAAGCAAGATAAGCGACCGATTACATCAGATTGTTCAGCCGCGGCGCGTGCCTCACCGAGTATAAAAGGAACGGCGCCTCGACCGGTCTCTCATTCACTAATAACAAGTAATCGATGACAAGTTAAATCTATTTTGTGGCAATGATCAACGCTCTCGTGCATCTACCCCAAACAGTGAATATACAACAGTGGTGGCATAGTGATAATTGGTGTGACAGTCATTCTCCCCGTTTCGAGCATCAACAAAGATAGCAACAACTGTTTGATTAGAAGGTAAATATTAATTATATTTGCCGGTTTCATGTTTGTTTATATTGTAAGTAAAGTCATATTTTACACAATTATTTAACTAAACAATTTTTTGGAATTACTTACAGAATGTTTATCACCAAAACAATTAATTTTAATGTAAAAAATATAGTATAATAAATATATACTCATTGTAGTATAATAAATATATACTCATCTCATGTTTATCCAAAACATAAATGAAAGGTCAGTTCATGTCACTAAATTATCATTCAGCAATTTCATGTACGCACGTCATAATGAACGATAACAGTTCTCCGATCACAATTATTAGCGGACCTTTGATAACAAATCCAAATTTTTCTCGTTTCACATTTTACTAATGTTAATAAATGCAGATAAAAGCGAGGAGTCCGCAACTGCGTCTTAAAAGCATTGATTGGTCCACTTCTCATTTGTCCTTATATACTCTAAATTACACGGTGTTAGAGGTAGACGACCAAGGCTACCTGCCTTTAATGAAGTAACATAATCTTAATTCATGCTATCAAGTCACTATTTATGCTCTAATTCCCATAATAGGGTTGCTTATTACTTTTTTAAAAAATACATAAAGTGCTAGGAGGTAATTAAATTTTAATTTAGTGGACACCAAAATTATTTAACACAACTTGTTCTTACAATAATTGATCACCAGAATATGCCGGTTTCAACGTTTTCGTTTCAAAATATTAGGACTCGCATATTCATAAAATACTAGTTTAAGTCAAGCCAACCCTATGTTGTAAATTGAAACCACTATAATTGTAATTTGGTTCCAGGCCGTTATACCGGATCATTCAATCACATTCACATCTTCGGATATTAACGCCTATAAGAAATCGGAGCATTTGAAGATCGAAAATAAATCCAGAAGAGTTCCTGAAGTAGCTAAATAGCAAGCAAGATGGCTACAGTTCAGACTCCGCCTGACATGAGTTTGTCGGCTCCTATACCTGTGAAACAAGATTCAGCAGAGCTAGACCTGGTGGCTCTGACAATGGCCGCACTGCGTTTAGTCAATCCATGGTCGAAAGAGAGCAAAGCAAGCCAAAGGGAGTCCAGGATCGAGCCCGGTTCGCCGGCAGCAAAAGAACACGTCATCACCCTCGCAGAAGTTTCTCAGCACGACACACCTAAAGACTGCTGGGTGGTCATATACGACCGCGTATATGACATCACCACTTTTCTAAATGAGGTGAGTTTCCTGTCATATTATTTAAAATCAATCTTCGTCACAACTGTTTTCTTGTCAGTCAGTGGTACCAGTTTACCATTACAAAGTTCTCTAGATATTTGTACTTAGGGTTTTGAAATCATTTGATTTAACTTTAAAACTGCATTGTTAATGTCATGAAGTTAGAAGCATACAGTTCACATTGATGATAAGTGAATACTGTATAAACATCTACTTAAATCCAGATAATCCAATATGTGTTGCCACTCCCGAGTTCTAAGTTGATGTGCCTCTGTGCCGGAAAGTAACGGTAAGAACACGGTAGCGCTGAACACTACCATTTAGTGGCAAGTAGATAGGGTGGTGTTAACGCGCGCGAGCTCCATCACAGGCTTCTGGTCAAATTTATTAAACTTTAAAAACTGCATCGAAGACTGTTGAAATTAGAATTCTTCAGTTTCAAAAACAACCTTCATCAACAACTATCCAGTAAATTGACTCTATCTACTCTACAAAAACTTATCTGTTGTTTCTTTTGTCGCAGCACCCTGGTGGCGCAGACATAATGCTGGAGTATGCAGGCAGTGACGCCAGCACTGCTTACCGGAGTTCGGGACATTCCAGTATGGCTGCCAAAGCCTTGGCCCGTTTCCTCGTGGGTGAACTGCCGATGCATGAACGCATGTATCGTCGGCCTGGAGGAATGCGCCTTAGTGACATCCCAGAGTAAATTAACTACATATGTACCTGTTTATTTTTAGACTATTTTTTTAAAGATTTATTTAAGAATTATAGTTGCCAATGTTTTGCGACTGTTTAAACTAGTTTTTAAAATGCCTATATACAAATAAATAAGATTCTAGATTCCTTTAATTATATCAATTTAATGTATTTTAATCGATAGGTACTTAAGATTTATTTATTCGTTTTCTTTAGTTTGTTATTTTAATGAGATATAATACAAGATTATCTTAGTGTAAAAAAGCTTTAAGCTTTGTAATGTGTTTAAGTAGTTTTAGAATTATGGTTTCCCTGTATAATACTTTTGGTAAAGTAATTTCAGAATACTTGTGAAATTTTCAAAGGTCATCAATATTATCAAGTATTATTACTTTCTAATACGTATTGAATTGAAAGTCGCTTCTGCATTTATTTAGGTGTAGCTATTTCAAACCTTGAATGCAGTATTAAGAGAAAATGTAGTATAATTTAATACTTACTTGAATATTGTATTGCAACTTAAATCAAGCTTTTGTGTAAGTATAACTAAAGTTCCTATTGTTTTTATTTAGCGGTATATTTTTTTTAATAAAATGTTTTTATTATTTAACTTTTTTAATTTACCATAACTACTTAATTAAATGAATTTAACCTGAGTTATTTATACATTTTTTTTCTGTCATGAAGTGTACAGTCACTGCTTTTGTCACAAGCGTACATTGATGATCAGTGAATTACTAAAGATTATTAGTCGTTTAGTCGTTCCACGTTCTGTTTATCCAGCCCACAGAAAGAGACCAAAAAACCGAACCACGGCTTGCTTTCTAATTTTTTTGTTAAATATACGCGACTTCCCTTAAAATCAACTTCAATAAAATTGAAAGCATAATCTCGAGTTGAAAAACTGTTTAATATAGGTACGTATAAATAAATTATGTTTTTAATACTTTTTTACCTCGTATATAACTATGTTACAACATATAAGTAAGTATGCACAGTTGTACATAAATGAAGTAAATAACACACATTGCAAATTAAGCTTAAAATATTTACAAAAAAATCAGCGGATACATTTTTACAAGTAAAATTGACACTAATAATTGTACGGCATCAATGCAAAATGGAATGAATCGACATTTGTTTGGAAATAATATTTCCTGTATTGACTAGAACAACGCAACGCAGTCCATACTCCAAACCAACTTCACTAAACTTTCTTCCCAGATCTGAAAATGATAAAATATAAATTAACAAATTTAACAGCAGGTGCCTGGGATTTGCGCATTATATTAATTTGCAGTGTTTGGTAACGTGCCCAGGAAATGTCAATAGCGACTATTTCAAGCGAATCGGAATCAGGATGGGTGTTAGCATGAAATATTTTAAGTAGCTACCTCTTCTGTATACCCCATAAATGCGCGTGAAGTTATCTAATATATAAAATTCTCATGTTGCAGTGTTTGTCCTCCGAAACAGGTTGACCGATTTTTATGAAAAATGTTGTGTAGGTAATAGCAGGTATATTCAGTAACTGTGAGAATAGGTCGTAAAATATATTTTATACTACGATACTACTTCGCAATAGCCAGTTTTTATTTTGGGAAAATAAATGTTCGACGGAAAAATATTCAACTGTACAAAAAATAAATTTTGTACGCTTCCGTTAGACAAATAAAAATAGCGTTAAAAAACTTTTAATAACTTCTAGTTGATCCGACGAACTTTATAGCGCCTTAGTATTAATAATGTAGGTACAGAGAGAGGTTGGTAAATAGGTAAAGATTTGTCACGTACAAACAATTTTTAAAGAAAACGAAATCACCACGATTTCATTTTCTTTAAAAATATTATTATTTTCCTTACAATTTCTTAATATTTTTTCACTTTTTAAACCGTACTCGGACTTCTAAGAATATTTCAAAACTGAAAGAATCTAGTCAAATCGGTAAGCCATATCCTCCGTGTGTTTTGCCCTAAATTACCATTTTAGTTTATTGGTTTTATGTTGATATCACAGATATCTGTATGAAAAAAAAAAACATTTTATCCTCGACAAGGTAAATTTAAATTTGTAATTGATTTTAACTGCCTTAGTAGCCTAGTGGTAGCAGCCCACTATTCTATGCTGGGAGTCCTAGGTTAATTTATTCATTTTTAGGGTTCCGTAGTAAACAAGGAACCCTTATAGTTTCGCCATTTCCGTCTGTCTGTCTGTCCGCGGTTTAGCGCAAAATCTGTTAGTACTAGAGACATGAAATTTGGCACAAGTATACACCTTAATTACGCCGACAAAGTGGTAGAATAAAAACGTGAAAAACTTTTTTTTAGGGTAACCTCCCCTACTAGCAACGCGCGGTTATTTTTTTTAACTTTCGATTTTCATATAGTGTGGGGTATAGTTGGATAGGTCTTTTAATAATATTATGGGTGTGCGAACATCATTTTTCGATTTAGTTAACTGTTCGTGATTTATTAAGCTTTAAAGTGCTAATTTTCGTTAGACTCAAGTGTCCCCCTCCCCCCTACAGACTAAACGGTTGTTGTTTGTAGTTCAAACGTTACGGCGATAGTAGCTACATATAACGAAATTAAAATGAAAACTATCACACCTAAGTTGGCCCCGCAAGTTTGCGAGTAATAGTCGACCAAATGTATTTGACTAGAAAATTTCGACCAACTCTCTTACTCTGTAACTATGGAATCCTACAATGCGCGTGGCCCGACACGCACTTGACCGGTTTATATTCATTTATTTATAGGGGAGACTAGGGTAATGGGAGCCATCGGGCAATGGGAGCGGTGGCGAATGAACTGAACCTAGGCACTTTCGCGCGATCATAAGTACTAGGCCATTTCCGTCAACCATCGAGAAGCTTCGCCTGACGCGCACAAGTCGATAATGCCATTCGTTTAGTCACGGGAGAGAGATGTGTCTTTTTTGTTAAAATTGCCGATTACGTCTGCCAAGGTAAGCATGAACCTATATTCTTATTTAATTATGTTTATGCAAATGACAACCCCAGATCCATTAACTAACAGGTCCAATTGGTGAAATTGTGATAGAAAGTAGAAAAACATATTAATATTATTACTATTCAAAATTGTGGTCAGCGGGCAATGGTAGCCTAAGCGGGGCTCTCAATACCCAATAGCTTTCATCAGATGCCACGTAAAAGGACTCGAACCACGACAAAAGCTTCGTGGACGGTTGACGCATCAGAAAATGCAGTAGCTGTTCTCAGAAGAGGAGGAATTTTGGATTTTAGATAAAGGGTTGAAAAAGAGAAGGAAATAAAGACAGTTAAGAAAAATAAAGGCAACTGTAATAAAGAAAATAATGCCAAAGGAAAATTTAACATATAAATTAACCGAAGATAAAGGGGCTAAAAGAAAGAAGACTGAAAACAAAAAGGCTAAAAGGATAAAAAAATATTTAAAAGTGATAATAAAGATGCCCTTACTGATCAAGTGGACGAAATTGTTTAAAAAGTATTTTTTTTATTTGCGTTACAAATAGTTTGTTTTACTTATAACTAAGATCTCATTTAAAGTATTTATAAATAAAATTTGGAAAAGAAAAATAAATGTCATGGCTCCCATTTCCCATATGAGCGTTAATTGGCTCTCATTACCCCACACATGCGGGCAATGGGAGCGACTGACTTTTTTTGAAAAACCGGTATTACCCCTAATCACTTTTACTTTATTTGATTATAGCTATGTTTAAAATATTCTTAATTAATCAAGGTAAGAGACCATAATAAAAAAATACAAGAAGGTTAACAAATGTGGTTTTTACGATGATTTTTCCCTTAGTAGGCTCCCATTACCCTGGTCGCCCTTACTTTTTGGATTTTTCCATTTTCTGGAAGTTTCTCAGTACCTAGGAATTTGATAATATTCCCGAAGATGTCAAAAGGCTCATCACCTGTTACATGTGACAAAACATAACCGGTAAATCGAGGGTGTTTTGCATGTATGCTTGAATGCATGCATTTTTGTTCCTATACACGACAATCCCGACCATCGGGCACTTTTTTATTTTGAGGAAGTAGAGGGACATGCTCTCCTCCCCTCCGTTTCCTCTTTGCACCGCCCTTGATCACAGATCACCTAAATCAATAACATGTTCGATTGAAAGTCAATAAAGATTACTGGCACAAACATGCAATATGGATGTTGATGGTCGCAAGGGCACATAGATAAACTTATTGTCTGATCGGATAAGTTTTCCCAAACAAGATAGAGAGTCTTATTATATAAGATAAATTAACTATATATTAAGAAAAAGTAACATTTAATAATTTAATTAGATTGGATAGATTTCCCTAATTTTCATAAAAATGCAAAATACTTTACACAAGTACCTAGTTAAGTTGAATTTTTTTTTTGTGAGTGCTAGATTTATGCGTTTCTGACTACGCACAATAATAGTTAATCTGAATAAACATTATAGCATCTTATCTAAAATATCCGTATCAAAACTATGTACAATACATTTTTAAGGAAAATGGGAATGACCATAGATATTTTACTTACAGACTTTTTACAGACGATATCATAAAAAGTACCCATAATTTTTACTGTATAGCTATGTAACTCTTAAACAACACATAAAAAGTTACACCTACCTAATTTATGCCCAAACATTGAATATTTAGTAACAGTCTTTTCAATGTTAATGATATTCATTCTCTTGAATCAAAACAACATGTCATTGAACTTTTAAAGTTGGGCAGTACATGTTTAAATACTTTAATAAAAAAATAGTGACATGATAAAAATATTTATTTAAGTCGGACATAAGTATATAACCATCTCTTTGATTATGACACATTTTGCCTATCGCCTGTCTTATAACTTGCGACAGGAGCTTGCAATGCGTATATCTGTATATCTGAATTATCCAGATATTCAGTTTTTATACGGCTTCGTGTGTTTATAAACGGCTGTAGGACAATACAATGTACCTAACACGAAAGGCATGTTTATAATCTGCAGGTTTAACTTACTATCTATACAAATTTCCGGCTTGTCCGATATTGTTAAAAAAAATTGTAATAGAGGGATAAATCTTAGGCCTCACAGGAATGGCAACGTATCTAGCCAAAACCAGTTATCAGAATAAGATATCTGGTTTATGCGTAGATGTCATAATATAGTGTGCTCCAGACCGAATTTCGGTCGCGGCTACTAATCTCAACGGAGACTAGTCAACTGCGCAGGAGATTCATAATGCGCAAATACAAGTGCTCTCTCTTTTCCCTCGCTCTCATAGTCCGATCGGACGACCGGAGAGAGCTCGGGGACAGGACCGACGGCTTTACGTGCTTTCCAAGGCACAGGTACCACATTCAGGGCTACTAATGGGAATTCCCTGTCAAAAAAAAAAAACAATAACAGCTTTTCTCGCCCGGGTATCGAACACAGGACCTTAGGCTTCAACATCGCGACATTCGCGACTGCGACCACAGGGCAACGATGCAATCAGATGCTAAGCTGCAGTATTTAACTTATTTAACTAGTTCACATTGATGGGTATCAATGTGAACTAAACTTTGTCACTTTAACAAAAGAAAAAATACGTACAAGAGTTTGTAGTTGTGCCTGGCAACGTGGGAGTATCTGAGGCAGACGAGCAGAGCCACGAGCATTAGAACTGCTGTCACTTGCATTGACAACTCGCTCGGCATTCCGCATTTAGAGACTTTAATCTCTTCAGGCGTTATTGCTAACTGGAAAGAAATATATCAGTATATATTTGGAACACTTGGCGATGGGACGTGACGTCCCCACCGCCCACTAGCGGTAGAATTTTCTTAGGAATTCTTCCACTAGTGCAATCCGTCAACCGAACAATGGCGGTCAAACCATTCAAATGGGTCGGCAGTGAGTATAAAAACGCAAGATGGGCAGCAGCGTTCTGCGATGAAACTACCGCCACTGTGACAGCCAATCCGCATGCCAAGCGTGGTGATTATGGCATATCCCCCTAATGGGGAGGCTTTGGTCCAGCAGTCCTTTCGGCTGATATGATGATGATAATATTTATTTGGAACAACGAATTATGTTGGACATCAAAATAGATTCGTTATCTTCTATCTCTGTTTGGTATTATATTGGGAATTCCATCAAAACTAGCTGTGCCCGCGACTTCGTCCCCGTGACAATTTATGATTGTTCAGTACTACCCGGACGAAGTCGAGGGCGCAGCTTGTATAAAAGTAATCTAAGTTACTCCTTATTACATCAGCTATCTGGCAGTGAAAGTCCCGTCAAAATCGGTGAAGCCGTTCCCAAGATTAGCTGGAACAAACAGACAGACGGACAAAAATTGTAAAAAATGTTGTTTTGGTATATGTACCGTGTAGTAGACACATATGCATTTAGTAAAAAGCGGGTATTTTAATATTACAAACAGACACTCCCATTTTATTTATTTGTATAGATGATCTGTTGAAACAGTCGAATATAATCTATTCTTCATAGTTTATGGGTCAACATTTGACCGCTTTATAGACAAAGTAAATCGCGAAGTAACTCCGATTAATAGTTTCAGTTCAAGTATTTGGTCAATTTACTGTGGTTTCCATTATTACTCAATCTGTTACAAAATAAAATGCGCTATGTGAACTTTATGTGCTCGTCGCGTACAGTTTTCAATAGCGCGTTTATTCTGAAATGTTGAACAGCAAGCCAACTTTTATGGAAAATGCAGGTGGAATTTTAGACAACGGAAAATTTATATAAGTATTTTTTAGCTTGAAAGTGATGCGACCGACAGAGAAAGAATTGTTGCGGCTAAGAAGAGAAGACCTAGATAAAATTAATTATTTTCATTGACGACTTGTTAGGGTTGTCAAAAAATTACAGATTAATTTTGAAACTTTGTATGAAAAAAAAAAGTTGTGATTTCAATGTTATTGTTTACGTTAAATCAGCTATACTCTAAGTGTGTTCCGTGATACCTCTGTCGGGGTTCCGCAAGAATTTAGAAAAAAAAATCAAAACACCTCTCCCTGGTCACTCCGCGGCCGCACAAAACGCTATGAACGTTATTTATTTATTTATTTGTATTTGTAGAAACATGTGTTACAATAGCTGGTACGATATCTTATAAGTTTGGTATCAACAATTTTATACTTGTACAACCCATTCGCTCTAAGTTTGCCGGTCTGTGGAATGGGCGTACCCTCCCCCACGTGACTACAAAACTTACTATGTGTCATAGTTTCACCCAAATATGTACGTAGACAATTTTTATTGTTACAATTAAATAAAAAAATATTTTTATATTATGTTTTGCTTACGCTACTTTTCGAACGTCATACCTATCGCCAGCGGCAAACTTAAAACGAGCGGGTAGTATACTTGTGAGCGCGCAGTCTCTTTAATAAAAGCCGCCTCTGAATTAGACGCTATAGTTGTCAACAAGCGACTTTCGACTCTAACTTCAAGGATAAAGTCGATATTCTTTACAACGCAATTTTTAAATTTCTGTTTTTATTTATTATTATTATTATGTGAGATATCCATATAAAAGTTCTTTTGAAGAAGACATGCTTATGTGTTCATCGTTGCTTACAAACACTATCGGGGAAGAAATTTTTAATAAAATAAATATATTTTTTGAAGAAAATAATCTCAGTTGTAACAATTGCATTGGCATTTGTACAGATAGGGCCAAGGTGACAGGTAAAACAGCAGGAGCAGTGTCACGAATAAAAAGTAAAGCGCCTAATTGTAGTTCCAGTCATTGTATTCTGCATAGACAAGCACTTGCGATGAAGCAAATGCCGTCAAATCTAAAATTAGTTATGGATGAAGCGGTAAAAATAATTAATTTTATCAAATCACGACCATTACAATCCCGATTGTTCTCATTATTGTGTGAGGATTATGGCAGCACACATAAAACACTGCTGCTCCATACAGAAGTGCGATGGCTGTCTCGGGGTAAAACTTTAACAAGGCTATTTGAACTTAGAGCCGAGTTACAAATGTTTCTTTCACCAGATACGCGCATCTTTGGAAAAGTATTTTCCCGAAGAACACAATACAAAAATTAAAGTGAATTCATGGATTCATAATCCTTTTTTACCCAAAATGGAAAAGCCTGCAAACATGTCAAACGAGATATATGAATCTCTTTTAGAAATGTCATCAGACACAAGTATGGAGTCACTGTTCAAAACGACGCCTGTCAATTATTTTTGGAGCAGAATCCAAGATGAATATGCAATGCTTGGCCAAATGGCTCTGGATATTCTTCTCCCGTTCCCAATTACATATTTGTGCAAAACAGGATTCTATACCTACGCAGCCACAAAAACAAAATATCGCAATAGACTGGACGCCGAAGCTGATATGAGACTCCAACTTTCTTCCATCAAACCTGATATCAAACAATTGATGAAAAATAAAAAACAGTTTCATACCTCCCACTAGTTAGTTCCGCGCGCGCTCTCTGTGCTCTGTGCTCTATTGGAGGCCTTTCCCGACTTCGACTTGTTTGTGGATGGATGGAAGGCTGTTGTGAGTGTGTGTTTGCAGTTCAGTGAAATCCTCTGAACATTACTAAATCTTATGTTTTTAATTTAATTTTGTGTATTTTTTTTTGTTTTGCTATGACATGTATCCGAGTTAGTTAGTGTAATTGGACTTGTTGTCCGTTCTAGTTAACTATAAATAAATAAATAAATAAATAAATGGAAAGATCGCAACATATCTCGGCGATCAAAGACGAAGTTGGTCAATTCATTAGTGTTCTCCATTTTCAATTACGCTTCGGAATCATGGACACTAAGGAAGGCCGATCGCGACCGAATCGATGCTTTTGAGATGTGGTGCTGGCGGAAAATGCTGCAAATACCATGGACTGCTTTTCGTACCAACGAGTCGATCCTTCGCGAGCTCAACATCAAAACCAGGCTCTCTACCATCTGCCAGCGAAGAATCCTCGAATTCTTTGGCCACATTGCTCGAAAAGATGGTCATAACCTTGAGCAGCTTATGGTTACTGGTAAGGTCGATGGCAGAAGGCCTAGAGGTCGTAGCCTAGGCAGGTGGTGTGACCAGATACGCTGTACTCTGGACACAAAGCTTCACGACGCACTCCATGACGCCAAGGACAGACACCGATGGAAGAATATCATCCATCGGAAATTAATCTCCCATCGGGGGAATCACGACCCTCAGTAATGAGGAGTACGACGCGAGGAGGAGGAGGAGGAGGAGGATTAACATTTCAACCCGAAAACGACAGCAGTAAACATTAAAACCAAAAAGAATCCTTACCAAGTAATACTTAGGGTCCAATCTATTCCTCCACGAGAAAGAGGGTACAGTATACTCGATGAACTCAATCTTGTGGTCTGGAGTAGGCACAAAACTATGTCGGACCATACAACTGTGGTGTGTGTGACCTCCAAATGCAGCCCGCGGACGTAAGCTCTCTACGAGGTATTCTGTGGACTCCTTGGAGAGACAATCCCAGCGCTCTTCGAACAAATTGTTCCGTTCAGGCAATGGTGCTGCGTCCGGTTCCGTGCAAACACTGTCCGATTCTCTATAGAGAGGGTAGTGCTAAAACAATTGAGAATGTTAAATAAATAAATAATCAAATAGGCTTACACTCAAAGATCCACACTAGGTATAAATAAACCTATAGTCGTGGATGGTGTTGTAAACACGCAACACATACCTACACAAATATCAGATCTGGGGCTGGCCGCCTAACTCTAAGCCTGGGTTGCACCATGATATTTGCTAAAGTTAAAGTTATTGTAACATTTCACATCCTTCTCTAACTTAAGGGATATCTGTTAAGGTTAAAGCACGATGTGAAATGTACCCCCCCGAGGGTTTCCGCCTTGTCGTGGCGGGGAGGCTCAGTACCCGGTGGTTGGCCTCACACCGGAGAAGCCAAGAGGAACCCAGAGAGGGAGCGGCGTTTGGCGTGGCTCTGCCCGCCAGTCGCTGTGGTGAGGAGATGGCTGGGGAAGAGGTGTACGGGTAGGTCGTTGGCCCTGCACTCTATCCCCAGCTGCCTAGCGGTTGTCCCGCCGTAAGATGGGGACGTGGTGGGGAAGCGGCTGGGGAAGAGGTGTACGGGTGTGTCGTTGCCCTGCACCCTATCCCCAGCCGCCTAGCGGTGGTCCCGCCGTCAGATAGCGACGTGGTGGGGCCGCGGGGGGAGGTGGTTGAAGGTCAGTTCATCTCTGACACTCCCGCTCCCCCGGGGCCGGACTGTGTGCCCTTGGACTTCTCCACCCGGGCGTCTTGGGACGCCTGGCGTTGTGAGTGGTCGGGGCAGGGACCTTCGAGCGCCGGACTAGGGGATGTCCGTCCCCCGAATGGAGAGGTCCCGGGCTGGCTGGCGTGCAGGTGTTCCGCACGCCACTAGTGTTGGTTGGAGCCGAAAGGCTCGGAGGAGGAGGGCTCGGCAACGAGCAGCCGCCGGTGGGGTCGCGGATGTGTGCGATAGCGTTCCCGTGACCCCGCCAGTGCTGCCGGACGAGTCGGAATACCCAGGGATTTTTAGTGGGTAGTCGGATGCCTTTCTCGGAGTCCCATATAACCCACCCCTCTCCCCAAGGGTGGGTATGCGCAACGCATTTTCCCCTGGTAAAAGAAAAAAAAAAAAAAGGATGTGAAATGTTACAACAACTTTAACTTTAACAAATATCGTGGTGCAACCCAGGCTCACACTTTCGTTTAGCTTACGATTATGACATCATCTTGTCAGTCATCACCGCTTAACTTTTTCCTGGAAGTGTTATCGTCCGCAGATATACATAAGAGCAAAATGTTTTGATAGGCGGTACGAAACTGATAAGATAAAGTCATAAACGAAAGCATTAGAGTTAGGCGGTCGGCCCCCTGAAAGATATCTGTAAGTCATACAAATAGAATAGAAACAGCCATAAAAATATTTGTCACGATATGAGAATCGAACCCACAACCGTCCGGTCAAGCAGTCAACACCCACCACAAAACCAACTGGGTTTCATGAGTCTAAAGTGTAGCCTAGTAACCTTATAAAAGTTTAACGCGTTGTAACCAGCCTCTCGGCTGTACGTTATTACTAATCTATAAATATAAAAATCAATTGCTGTTCTTTAGTCTCGCTAAAACTCGAGAACGGCTGGACTGATTTGGCTAATTTTGGTGTTGAATGAATTTTGGAAGTCCAGGGAAAGTTTAAAAGGTAAGAAAATATGAAGAAATTGAAGGGGAATAGTAAATAACACAATTTCATTTTCCCATACAAATAGTCCGTATATATTAAACCTTTGACACATTATTTCATTTTGAGGCAATACGAAGTTTGCCGGGTCTGCTAGTTACGAATAAATAATTATATCTCTAAAGGCATAAGTGCCACTACGACTTTGATAAGTAACGGTTGTCTTGTCAAAAATATATAAATACGCTTACACTCACAGGCCTACGATAGGTATAAACCTGTGTAGTCATTGCCGTTGTACACGCAAACGCCTAGATCCGAAACAAATATATGTAGGCTATAAAATATTGTCCAGGTGCGGGGATCGAACCCGCGACCCGTCGAATCAAACGGTCATCTCACACCGCTGCGCTGGACTAACCGGGTCGTAAAGTTGTTTGTAGTTCGTTGACAGTTGTTAATTTTCCGTTCCAACCTTAATTTTTTGTTGTGTTTTTTTTATGACACCATGACGATGTTACTGACAATGCCAAGCCCATAGCAACGAACTGTGGTGCCACTTTTTTATCGTGCTTTTTATGACACTTACGTCCGAATACTGAAACATTAATCTTTTTTTCTTTTCTTTTTTTTTAGGTCGCGCTTTTTGTAGGCGGTTTGTCTCGAGACGGCACTAGTCTACTTCACCGAGCAATCGGCGAGCGCAGAAGGCGCTTCAGCCTAAGCAAAAAAGTTAGCGCAACTGCCTTAGGGTGACCCATGCGGGTCCGTGCCTCGGCTTAGGACGTTGCGGAGAGACATATATATGAGACATATGCGATTATGGGCGGTGCAACTTTCGCTCTACTCCATTCGGTTGGCGATAACCGGAATGTCATCGGCCTCGCGGGGCCGGGGATAGGGTCGGGATCAGGGGCGGGCGCGGCGCGAAACGCGTCGGCACGTTGTATTGGCGGTTTGTGTAGTGTGTTTAGAAACATTACTCAAATCCAATTGGGGATTAAATCTTTAGAGGCAGATAGATAGGTAATGCGGTGCCTATGCCCCGACACTGGATCTCTACCACCAGTAAAATATACGTCTTCTGTACCTACAGATTCAATAATTTAAATAATTTACCAAAAAAGTCGTCGTAAACTTATCAATAATGTACCTGCATAATGATAGGTCTGCTATATCTTGGCAATTTGATTCGGCCTTTGCATAATGATGAACCACTGCTGCATTTTAGAACATCTGCAACAAATTTGTATTATTATTTAGTAAACATATGCCATCCTAGATTGAAGTATCTGTTCATCCTAGTTTTTACTGGTCGTAGAGCTCCTGTGACGGGGCTCGCGGGCGTAGGCGCCACCGCATTAATTAATTAAATCTCTTTATTCAGGTAAATTACACCCATTACAGAAATAAAATCATACACATTGAGAATCATAGATTAAATAAATATAAAATTTGCATAGGTCATCATTAAAATAAATTTACTATCGTGTTCCGGTCAGGTGGTAATGTACGGCCCTGTAATTACCGGCACAGAGGCATAACATCTTAGGCCTCAGGAGTGGTAACGCATCTGCATTTTGACTTTGTCTAAGTGTGGGTGTCTATAGGCTGCAGTCATCACTTAACATCAATGTGAACTGCATGCTTGTTTACCATTTCCATTACATAATAAAAGTACATAATATATCTGATATACTATCCACGACATCAGTACTTATTTGACTGTTAGAAAAGCCAAATTATTAAGATTTATCATAAAGACCTTAAAGTTTTCACACTTCATTTTTTTCACTCAAATTATCCCCCAAAAGTGACCCCTAGGTTTACAAATTACTTATTTTCTTAAGGGTCACTGACCTATATGTATGTAGGTACCAAAATACAACCAGCACTTTCGGTCGAAATCGGGTGTGACAGACTGACAGACAGACAGACGCAAGAGTAATCTTAATTAGGGTTTTTCCTTTGGAGGTACGAAACCCTATAAATATTTAACTCAATACATACCTGCTATCTTGTCAATCTCACTTAGAGCACGCGTACACAGCGAACAGCCATCTCCTTCCATGGCCATCGAATTTATTAACACGAAGTGGTTACCGCGGATACTGATCAGATTGACTGGAGGCGCATTCAGTTTGTTTTCGAAGCGATTGGCCAGATGCGGTGTTATCCTTAACAACATTATTTTTATTTTTTTTTATTAGAAATTTCATGATTGATGATGCTAAAGCCGATTTTACTTGAGACTATCCTCCACAATCATTGTTTATATTAGAACTGAACATCACACCAAATTAAAAAGTAACTATTTTTTTTGTATGTGTTTTTCACGCATCTTTGGTTGTTCGATGGTCCCTATTACCTGACAATGTCGGTTCTGCAAAAACAGACTTCTTTCAGTAGAACATATCAAAACTTATTTAGACGATTAAATAAAATAACTAAGGTAGTATTAGTTACTCTTCTAATATCTCTGATTAGTACTTTAGTATTTATATTGTCGAAAAACTACATAAATAATATGTAATTAACCAAAAAAGCTAAATATACTTATACTTATTTTATACTAAAACTAGCTTATAAAAAATAACTGTCTCAGTAGTCTAGTGGTAACAGCCTACTACTTACTGCTACGCTAAGGTCCTGGATTCAATCCTCTGGTCGGGGCTATCAGAGATAAAGGTGTATTATTATCTCCGGTGCAACTGGGATTTTTGGCCGAAGAGACATCTTGGTCACATTACCAAGCTGCGAGATTGACAAATAGGACAAATAGGTAGGTTCTGCACTTGTTACTTGGGCCAAAACGTAACTAGCGAATTGTGCGTATTTGCATGTATGCTTGAATGTAACGAGTAGCTGCCGAACGAGTAAGCAGAGGTTTACTTTTTTTTTTTAATTTATAATAGTAAGATAGTATTTATTTATAATTATTAGATGAGGAATATTACAATTATACAAGTTCTTATATTTAAATAATATGAATAATAATATGCTCTAATAAAAATCAAAATAGACACTTTTTTTTTCTATCGAAACAAACTTTGACATGCTTTACTGAAATACTTCCTTTTTGTAGAACCGACATTGTTAATAGGGGACTTAAGAGAAACTACCAAACGAGTACAGAGGTTTACATTTTTGTTAATACGAAACAAACTTTGACGTGCTCTAGTGAAATATTTTTTTTTTTTTTGCAGAACCGACATTGTTTATAGGAACTGGGACCATCGAGTTCTATCCAATACTAGGTATTGATCGTCGCATGTTAATCATATTTTGCTTTAATTAACTAATACGAACAATTTAGCCTTGGCGAAAGCATTTTAATAGCCTTAGCTTAGCTGAATCATCTATTTAAGCAATTGAAACTTCCTCCATATTTTCTAGTATGATACTAATCTTAAATGCATGTTAAATAGAATGATGATAAATAAATGGTATATCTCCAATTTAGTAAACTACATTATGTAATATTTTTTTCAAACTGCAGCTAACTTGCATCATCTATAAAAACTATTATTTGATTCTTTAATGTAATTAAACTTAAGTATACTAATATCATATTTTTATAATGCCTTTTTAATTACCTACGAAACTTGTCGCTTTCTATAGGACCAACTGCCCTGCTCTCTCTTTCTAGCTTCTTACTTTCGGATAAAACAAAATAATGTTTATTATTATATTGTGATTTATTGGTTAGTAGCAAACAAATATTTTTTAACAGTTCATGTTAAACAGATACGTAGTTAAAGAAATATGCAGTTCTTCAGATATTGAGAAGCCACTTCTGAAGCCTACTATGATATTTTACATCTATGAAAGATATTTTGGGACTTATGTCACACACAAGGTCTCTAACCGGTGTGGGTGTGTGTTGCCAGTGATACTGAAACCTGTATATTTCTGTACCTACCTAAGTATAGCAAAACTTATTGTTGTTACTAATGTAAACAATTGCCAAATTTTGAGAAAAGTTTGTATGCAACACTGAATCTTGTACATTGAAGCTATATTATGACTATAATTACAAGTTCATCATTGTTATCATTAACAATGTTATCATTTTCACATTACATAAAAGTGATAACAATCATTACAAGTCAATGTAATAATCTAAAGCACAAGGAAATTATGACTATAACAACTATTCATAGGTGCTTAATTACAAATCAGTTGAATAACTAGCTAGGTATACTATGTCTATAAATTAATAATCAGTTAGGTATTTTACTTTTTAGGAATAAATAAAGTATTATTAAAAGAATTAAAAATTACTGGTGGTAGAGCTCCAGTGACGGAGCTCGCGGGCGTAGGCACCACCGCATTACCTAATATACTTGCCGCTAAATGGTAGTGTTCAGCACTATCGTGTTCCGGTCAGGTGGTAATGTACGGCCCTGTAATTTCCGGCACAGAGGCATAACACCTTTTAGGCCTCAGGAGTGGCAACGCATCTGCATTTTGACCTTGGTCTTTGTGTGGGTGTCTATAGGCTGCAGTCATCACTTAACATCAATGTGAACTGCATGCTTGTTTGCCACTTCCATAACATAAAAAAAAAAAAAGAAAAGGGTAGGTGAGTAAAAACTCAATCAAAGTAAATGTTTACGCTTGATATATCAAAGACTTGATATATCTATGAATTAAACACTAGTCACAAGGTATTATGGATTTTATGTACTATCAGGAGACTAGGCACTTGATCACACAAGCGTCATATTCGAGGTAAAAAAACTTAATGAGATTGATTTGGATGAGCTGAGAGTTCCCCAAATAAAACATGTCTTTAGAGTGGAATGTTCACTTAATGCGTTATGTCGCGAGAAAAATATAACATTTTACTGGTGGTAGAGCTCCAGTGACGAAGCTCGCAGCCGTAGGCACCACCGCCTTACCTAATGTACTTGACGCTAAATGGTAGTGTTCAGCACTATCGTGTTCCAGTCAGGTGATAGTGTACGGCCCTGTAATTTCCGGCACAGAGACACAACATCTTAGGCCTTAGGCGTGGTAACGCATCTGCATTTTGACCTTGGTTTTTGTGTGGGTGTCTGTAGGTTGCAGTCATCACTTAACATCAATGTGAACTGCATGCTTGTTTGCCACTTCCATTACATTAAAAAAAAGACAATTGATTTCAAATGTTCTTTAGCCACCAGTGGTCTCTCTTGTCTTGACGATTTAATATGCATGTGAACTGCAGGATTCCTTAGCCACTTTCATAAATAAAAATTCATAAGCAAAACAAAATTCATCCTATGACCTGATCATACATAACCAGCATCATCATCTCATTTTTCACATTTTTTGTTGTATGATTATGTAATCATTTTAACTTTAATAAAAAATAGTAATATAAACAAATTGAGATATAGGTATATGTAATTATTAGAGATTCATGAACCTATTACCTATATAAAAAAGTGTTTGAGGACAATATTCAAAACCATACCTGTAATGAAAGCCAATATCATGATTGCCAACAACAGCATACATGACAGTGCCTGCAGGCACCTTGAACAATTTGTTGAAGCGTTCCACATATTCATTGAATTCTTTTTGTGAACACCATTTGCCTTCGTCAAATAAATCCCCTGAGAAAAATATCTAGCAATAACATGAATGTGTTACTTACTTTGCTATTATTAATAAACCAGGTCATGATATAAAGTAGTTTAATGCATTTGCATTAACAGTGATATTGTTTAAAAATAACATGGTTTGTTAATAATGATAGAACTTGAAAGTGTAGGCAAAGTACCATTGCATTAAAGAATTATGTTGCCATGGCATTATGCTGCTAAATAAATTATAGTGTTAACTTTAATGTTCAGTACTAAGATGATAATCTACTGCAACATAATTCCTGGTCTGAGCGGGAACACATCTCCATTATAATCTGTGATTTTAGTGTAGATATCCATTACCTAAAATATTCAGATAGGTCAATATGAACTGCTTGCTTGTTTGTTACTTTCAACTCACATAAAAGAGGTTTACCTGTGTGAATTCAAAGCAGTAACATAGGTAATCTTGAAAATTACATATTGAAATCAGTATACCCAGGTAAGATCCATTAAAATACTTACCTAAAACAAACACAACTTCAGGCTGATGCAAAGTCATGGCGGTTTGAAAGGCACGATGCATTTGCCACTCTCGTCGCCATTTATCAAGCCAGTGACCGTCTCGAGAGCCTAACAGGTGAGTGTCTGCTATCACCATCGCATATACTGGCGCCTCACCACCCTCAGAAGGCTCTTTATTTAAATTAGGCCAACCACACTGAAAAATGAGTTGATAATACACAATTATACATTCTAAGTAACAGCACTCTTAACAACATCAATGTTTCAATATTTACCTGGATCTGAGTAACGTAATAAATGAGATATTCACAGTAAACATAAATAAAAACAATGCCGATAACAAATCGTGGCAAAGTGTGTGTGGGAATTTTACTACGTAATCCTCTAAAAGGCATTATTCGATTTATGAAAATTACAAATATCCTGGCATTGCTGATACAAATCTTTAAATGTATGTATGTAATTCAATTTTATAATTTATCTTTTTCTTAGCTCCAAGATACAGCAATACGCGATTTGATAAAATTAAAGATAACTGATAAGAGTAACTGATAAGTATGTCAATCTGAAATCAGGATAACATTGATTGACGTTAACAGTAGGGGTGGACGATATACGGTTCGTTTCGATGATTTCGATGTATTGATGAAATACATCGATGTTCTAAAAACACTCGATGTATTTTTAGTTCTTCAACATCGAGTATACATCGATGTTTTTTTATCAATACATCAAGATGTAGGAAAGGGTGTAGGAAAGTGTTATTAAGAAGTAAATAGTTTTTTTTTTTCAAAAAAATAATTATTAAAAAAATAATGGTTGTTAGAAATTCAAACGTTACGACTAAGTCTACTCCTTTTTTTTTAATATAGTAATGGCATTGCTATTACGCATATTTCCAGTGTCAAGTTAAACGATATTTCGTATTCGTCATAAGCAGCGTAAAAGTCAGAGTCAGTCGGTAAATTATCAGTCAGTCAGTCAGAGTCACAGTCAGTAATTCGGGTAAAGCGATGGCTATTTTACCAGAACATTTACAATGAAGTTTTGGAGGCAACCCGAATGCAACCCCTGTGTTTTGCAGCCAAGGCAGTACACATTAAAAGTAAAATTAAACACTCAAGTAATGAAATGAAAGCGACATGCACAGAGTACATTTTATCTATATGCGACATGGAACGTAATCAATAGTGAAAGTGGAAAAAACGTTGAACGCAATTCTGATTTTAAATTAATTATTGACAATAAACAAGTTACTACTGACGAGGCAGTTGCGTCAGCACTTGAAACATTTTTTGCTAATATTCCAGTATGTGTTAATGCGAAATAATATAAAAACAATTATTAAGGGTAAAAGCGACTTCTTTACGATATTGAATAAACTGAAAAGTCTATTATATCGGTTGCCTAACTAACATAGTTGGTAATAGATGGCGCTGCTGCTACCATAAAGCAATGCAATAGATGTGAAGGAAAGATTTGACAAATCGGGCAGGGCTTCAGTAGCTCAATTGGAAGAGCGGCTGGACTAGATTCCCAGTAGGTCGCGAGTTCGAGCCTCGCCTGAAGTCAAATTTTTCTTTCCATTTTTCTTTAAAAATAATATATATTTCACAAGCATGTGTTAATGCGAAATAATATAAAAACAATTATTAAGGGTAAAAGCGACTTCTTTACGATATTCAATAAACTGAAAAGTCTATTATATCGGTTGCCTAACTAGCATAGTTGGTAATAGCTTCTATCATTTGTCGTCTCCGCCTGGGTCATTGTTGCTGTCCCGTTTTTCTTAACAAGCTTAGGATCAGGGACTCATCTATTTGCGAATGGTGCTTGATGATGGTAATGTGAACCATATATTTTTCTCTTGCCCTATTTACGATCGTCGTCAATTTCTAAGTGCCCTCCAGAAATTAGTTCCTTTTCCGACAAATATACCAAATCTTCTATCCCTCCTTAATCCTGATATCCTCTCAGAAATTGTAAATTTTGTAAGTAAAAATAAAATAAAATTGTAAATATTAAATTGTATAAATGTCCATACAACGCTTTGAGTGTTTCTAACAATGTGTATCGTTTAATAATCTACTAACCTTACCTATTATGTGTTTTCAGATTTAATGATGTCTACGCGGATTTAATTAATTGATTTATGTACCATATATTTCCAATCATTCAAACGTGATGCTGGCAGTTATGCCTCCTGGCGATTGCCAATAAAAAAAAAAAAAAAGTAGCACTAGATTTAGTTTTAAATTAAAAACACTTTAGATGTAATCAATGCTTTTAAATCTATTAACATTAAGAATACAACTGATTTCTGGGGCTTATCTGTTAAAGTTGCATTTAGAATATTGGACATAATCGCACCTTACCTAGCGGCTATGTTTACTAATAGTATTGTAAGTGGTATATTTCCTGACATAATGAAACATAGTAAAGTGATTCCCCTTTTTAAATCTGGTAGTACAAGCGACCCCACGAATTTTAGACCTATTTCAGTACTACCCACATTTAGTAAAATTTTTGAAAAATTAATGTTAAACCAGTTACTAGTCTATTTTAATCACAACAAACTTTTACACGTTCGGTAATTTGGATTCACCAGGGGTCGCTCAACTACTGACGCAGGTGTTGAGCTTATAAAACATATATTCGAAGCTTGGGAAGAATCGCACGATGTTCTAGGGGTATTCTGTGACTTATCCAAAGCATTTGACTGTGTGCAACATAAAACTTTGGTCAGAAAATTATATCACTATGGCGTTCACGATACCGCTCTTGAGCTTATGACTTCATATTTAAGCAATAGAACAATGTATGTTGATGTCAATGGAAAGAGATCTCCCGGGGCTTCAATGGATATGGGGGTCCCGCAAGGCTCTATTCTAGGACCGTTTCTTTTTTTAGTCTATATAAATGACTTGCCGTACATCATCAACGATAGTCAAGATATGGTATTGTTTGCTGACGACACTTCTTTAATTTTTAAAATTAAAAGACAACAGGCTTTATTTGACGATGTGAACAATACTCTCTGTAATGTAGTACATTGGTTTAGTGCCAATAACCTATTGTTGAATAGTAAAAAGACAAAATGTATTAAGTTCACCACTCCTAATGTAAAACTTGTGGACACCAATGTCAAAATAAATGAGGAAGTATTGGAGTTAGTAGACTCCACGGTATTTCTTGGCATTACCGTGGATGCCAAATTGCAATGAGGCCCCCATATTGCCAAATTGGCCAGTAGACTTAGCTTAGCAGCATTTGTAGTAAAGAAGATAAGATTATTGACGGACGTGGAGACGGCTCGGCTGGTCTACTTTAGTTACTTTCACAGTATAATGTCCTATGGCATTTTGCTATGTGGAAATTCCGCCGACGTCAATACTATTTTTGTTTTGCAAAAGAGAGCAGTACGTGCTATCTACGGGCTAAGCCCGAGAGTGTCTCTGAGAGATAAAGGAGATGTTGCGAGCTCGGCTCTGGTTCGTACACGTCCTCAGAAAATGGGTAAATTAGAGAAGAATCCGAAAAAAATACAATTAATTTATTCAAGAATATATTTTAGAGTTACAACCACATTTAATTAAAACAATTTTATTATTTTCAACCATGTTCAACATTGCGGCGATACAGCCGACACTTGGGATAGTACTATACTTACTATTATTTTTTTCTCCAAGTACTTTAAAATCAAAAAACAATTTAAAAAATGAAAATGTCAAAATGACCTCGCCCGCCATATTCGCCATGTTGGTTTTGAGTAGCAATTCTAACTGCAAATAATGTTTTGTAACTCCAAACAAAGCTAAATAAGTGAAAATATGCAGTAAAAAAACGTTTGTATATTGATTTTGCCTGTTAATGATATTGTGTACAATATAATTAGTAACTGTTACATTGTACTTTTATTATGCTGATTAATAGAAAATACACTTATAAAAACAATTGTTTTATTGTAGGGTTCCATGAAGTATTTTGATTCCCAAAAGGGTTCCGTCATTTAAAAAGTTTGAAAACCACTGGTCTAGGGGTACGTCGCCGAGAATACCGGGCAACACTGGTCGGTCGTCACACGAAAAAGTCGAAAATGCGTGATGATGATTGATGGTGTGTGACAGAAAAAATAAGCAAATTGTTTTTTGTTTTTATTTTGTTTTGTAATTTATGTGTTTTTAAAAATGTTTGACTAGAGAAATCTTTCAGAAATAAGAAATAATGATAGATAGCATTTCTTAGAGTATAATGAATAGAATACAGTTCATAGTTTGAAGATGTCTGTACATTGGAGTTCGGAAATTATGAAATGGGAGTGCAGGGAGCTGCAGGCTACGGCTATGTCTGTGGACTACTCAGGCAACAATGTTCTGTTAGCTGGACGCAGGTGGCTTGCTATTAAGCACATAAGCTTAGATGATGACAATGGGGGAGATATTATAAAAAAATATCCTCGACATAGCAAATACGATGCAGCTGGTGCAGAGTGGTGTCAAACATACCCTGGACAGAAACTGTGCGCAATAGCAGTGAGTAAATATAAATAATAAAATAAACAAATGAATTTTTCTGTAACATCTACAGGAATGACATGATCTATAGCAGTTTCAATTAGACCTGAGTCGATCGCGAGCGATAGAATCACTTTGATTGAATCACGATCCAAACACAAGTGATCGGGTCGTGACGTACAAAAAAAGTCGATCATTTGGGTCCTTTGGGTCATTGGGTACTTTGTTTCTCGTGAACTCTATCACATTAAGCTTAAGGTACACTTCAGTTTGTTTACAGTTTTATCGATCAAGCTCCACTGCATGTCATCTAATTGTAAAATTTATGCTATATACCTATAAAGTTTAAGAATGAAATTAAAGTGATAATTAATTGAAATGTATTAAAATGAAAAATAGCCAGCGACATAATGTGTGGATCGCGATCTCGAGTCTCGCATCCTTATCAGATGGGTCTCGATCCGAGAATCACGAGAATCATGAGCTACAGTATGCGTTTGAGCGAAATCGAGTCGCGACCCAAATGACCCAAACGATCGAGTCATTTAGACTCGATCACCTTGTCAATGGGTCGCGATCGACCCGAATCCCGACGAAGGAGTGATCGACTCAGGTCTAGTTTCAATAATCTATACATGACATGTCACATAAGTTTATATATTGTACTAGCTGCCCCGACGAATTTCGTATCGCCTTAGAGGTACAAAAAATGTCCTTAAAATCGAAACAAAAATGTGAGAATCTGCCTTATCATTGGGGTATGAAAAATAGATGTTGGCCGATTCTCAGACCTACCAATAGGCATACAAAATTTAAAATTAAAAGGTAAAGGAGTCAAAAGTATCTGTGTTTATAATAAATGTAGTAAATGTTGTGTAAGTAAGTATATAAATATGAATAAATTGTGTAATACATATAGCTTTCAAAGTTTACACAAACTAGCCTTTTATCAACCCACTAGGTAAACACAAAAACACATGTAATGTGTATAATATCTGTTAACATCCATAATTATTTGCTCTGTATTATTCCTTATAATTAACACAAGATAGTGTTATTAGCTATGAATTTTAAGTAAACAAATCTGTCTATACATTGATGATGTATGATTTACCTAATGTAGGTACATGAAATGATATAAAATAATGATAAATAATAGGTTGGGAAAAAAGTCTTTTCGCATTATAGTATGTATGAACTTGTAATAAAATCTCTTTGGCTGTAGTATTTGTATCTGGCTGGTTTTGGTATCATTGAAAGTTAAAATTTTAAAGAACATAATTCCAAATTCAAATTAGGCAAATGTGTGATTTTCATTTGTTTTTCGTACTGTCAAGATGAGTGAATCTAATGAAGAAGGTTGATTTTAAAAATCATTTTAGTTTAATATACGCAAGATAAATCCGTAAAAATAGTTTTATTTCAACTAATGAAGAAATTCAATACATTTTAAAATTTTACTACAAAAAAGGTAAAAATGCAACGCAAGCCGCGAAAAAAATTTGCTATGTTTATGGACCTAGTGCAGTGTCTGTGAGAGTAGCACAAATTTGGTTTAAGCGTTTTCAATCCGGAAATTTTGATGTCAAAGATGCACCTCGCTCTGGTCGCCCTATTACGGATAAAATGGATGCCATTTTTGAAAATGTGGAGCAAGATCGACATATCAGTAGTTACGACGCGACGTAGCTGAAGAACTGAGAATTGATCACAAAACAGTTTTGGCGCATTTGAAAAAAGCTGGGTACAAAAAAAGCTCAATATTTGGGTACCTCACGAGCTCACTGAAAGAAACCTAATGAACCGTGTACTCATTTGTGATTCTTTATTGCGACGTAATGAAACCGAATCATTTTTGAAGAAGCTGATAACTGGTGATGAAAAGTGGATCACGTACGACAAGAACGTGTGAAAAAGGTCGTGGTCAAAGGCCGGTCAGGCTTCACAGACTGTGGCGAAACCCGGGTTAACTCTCAATAAGGTGATGTTGTGTGTGTGGTGGGATTGGAAGGGCATTATTCATTATGAGCTATTACCACCAGGCAGGACTATCGATTCTGAACTCTACTGCGAACAACTGATGAGATTAAAGCAAGAAGTTGAGAGAAAGTGGCCGGAATTGATCAACAGAAGGGGTGTGATGTTTCATCATGATAACGCTAGACCTCGCACATATATACCCACTCAGAAAAAATTAAGAGAGTTTGGCTGGGAGGTGTTAATGCATCCGCCGTATAGTCCTGACCTTGCACCTTCAGATTTCCACCTGTTTCGATCTCTTCAGAATTCTTTATGCAATGTTAGGTTAACATCACGAGAGGACTGCCAAATCCACTTGTTGCGGTATTTTGATGAGAAGTCCCAAAATTTTTATAGCAATGGGATCATGTCCCTACCTACAAGATGGCAAAAGGTTATCGAACAAAATGGTACATACATACTTAAGTTAAATTTAAATAAACTATATTAAATAATGTTTTGAATTATCTTAAAAAATGCGAAGAAACTTTTTCCCCAACCTAATATACAAATTTTAAACACAAAGGGCACAGAGGATTAGGGGATATCTAATTAAACTGAATTATTTCATCTTGCAGAGCAACCAGCGAGTAGATGTGTATGAATGGCGAGCAGGCAACGATTTGACATGTATTTGTTCACTCCGTGGTCACACGCGCGTTGTCAGTGACACACATTTTCACAGACAAGATCATAACCTCATGGCTACATGCTCTATAGACACTTTCACTCATTTGTGGGACTTAAGAGATGTCAGAAAACCTATAATTTCCCTCTGCGCAGTTGGTTTGTTTCCTTTATTTTTCTTCTCATCCCTTATGCTTTATTGTCTTAAATTACATAACAAACTAAGAACATGAATTACAAGAACTGTTGATATAAAAAATGGAGAGTTAAGAAGTACTAACATAATAATAATTATCTTCCTTTTTAAAATAAGTTAGAAAATGTTACTTCACTGTATCTGAGCTCTCTGTTTTTTGTGCTTTTTAAAATTCATTATCCAAGTCATAGTGGTGTTTCTGACTTGAAACTTATTCATTTTGTTTATTGAAAAACAATTGCCATACGATTTCAGCTGGAGCATCACAAGTGCAATGGAATAAGGTGGCATCTCACATAGTTGCCACTGCCCATGATGGTGATATAAAAATTTGGGACTATAGGAAAAGCACATCACCAATCCACTACATATCTGCCCACTTATGTAAAATCCATGGTGTAGATTGGAGTCCACACCATGAATATCAGTTAGTTACTTCTAGTCATGATGGTAGTATTAAATATTTTGACATAAACAATGCAAGGAGGCCTGAGAATGTTATTATGACTAACTTCCCGGTATGGCGAGCTATTTATACCCCTTTCGGAAGTGGACTATTGACAATTGGTGTGGGGTGGGGTGGACTGCCGAGGGTAGAACAAGCTGGAGTTATTGGTATTTGGATTGGAGGTATACTGACACATAGACTAGTTGGTCATACAGATACTGTTCAAACAATGGTTTGGAGACCTAATACACCACCTTCTAATTACCAACTAGTTACGTGGGGAAGAGATCAGACATTGAGAGTTTGGACTATGCATCCATCTTTACTTAAAATGTGCTCTCACTACTTGCCAGATGATTCTGACAATGAGAATGATAATAGTGATGGTAAGGAATTTTTAAATATTTGGCGTTTTTTTAATAATAACCATGGGGCACTTTAAATTATTGCACTACAATTGACTACTATGTGCTGGTTTGTATTTATAGAAAAACACATATGAATTAAACAGAAATTTATTACGAACTGATTCATAGTATGCAAATTGATGTTTAAGTAACACTTGTACATAGCTATATTTAGGTATAATACAATAACTGTAGACAACACATAGTCCTCATGAATTCAACTTTTTTGTATGTATGTATCTTCGCGCCAGGTCCCTAACCGGGTAGGCAGAGAGTGCTTTGAGACCCTTTTTTGTTTTTATTTTAATTCTTGTGTTTTCAGCTGTAAGCTACGCTTCTACTGTGGACTCAATGAATGACATCTCTAGTGATAACAAAGGCCAAGATATTCAAATGGTACATGAACATGATTACTTGATGTAAGTTTAGATTTGTATAAACAAATTCATTTGTTTAACTTTCATTTGCAGAATAAAATATCACACAAGATAACTACTTCTATTGATGAAGAATTCGAGTCAATTCGCGAAATGGCTAATATCGAAGTAACTGATATGAATATAGAGACCAGAACATGTCAAATTCACTCTGAACGCAATGGATACACTGCCAATTTGCAAGTGACATTCCCAAGAAATGTTACTGAGCAAACAATACCTAAATTTTCTTGGTTGTCAGGGACCAATGTAGATAGTGTAAGGACTATTAAAATACTCCAGGCTATAAATAAGACTGCTTATCGTAAAAAGAGAGAAGGTCACAGGTGTCTGCTACATTGTTTGAAAACATTAGCGACATCAATAGACGAGGTATGTGTTCATGGTAGATAATTCAATAAAAATACTAAGTTTTATAATAATTCATGTTTTTTTTTATTAAAGATTCCAGTAAAATCAAGCGATGACTCCGATTCAATGAAGTCCAGTCAACGGAGTCAGTCTGAAAGTGAGAACGCTGGAGACTCATGTATCCCTTTCCCCCGAACTTGTGGCGCAAAGTGGTGTGGGGTTAGCACATTGGTGATTTTCAATCGACCAATGAACGCGAGACGTCTTTCTTTGAAACACGAGAGCGGGACGCCGAGATCTATGTCGTCTTTATCCCTGACTCCTGGGTTATTTGGAACGGGGTATACATCTGTGTCACCACACGCTACCACGACGCCGTCTCCTACGAACGCATCTGGCTTCCCTCAGCTACATCATAGACATGCTTCAAACTCCATCACGACGTTTTATTTCCAAGATAGATGGGTGAGTGATGTAATATAGGTAATATACATGTAACGGCAATAATGCAGACTCTTAAACACCTCGATTAGAAAATCGAGTTATATTCATAATTCATGAACTGTAATAGCATGTTTAAGCATTTAATATTTTTTTTTTATTTAAGAAACAAGTTGTCCTCAATTTTTACGAATAGCATACACACCCTATGCATACTTACCCTACCTCTACTTACGATCGCATATAAAACACAAACCAACTCACACACGTACACTGTCGCAATGTGATGTAACGTAACCTGCGTACCCCTATTTAACACTCGTTAGTAATATGATTAATTTTCACTATTTTATTTCTTAAATTATTATTAATAATAAAATTCACGTTTCAACAAGTTCTAATAAACTTGTTGAGACTAGCATTTTATTTTGGATACATGTTAGTCTCATTCTGAGAACGTCAATGGGTCAATGGGTGACCATAATTTCCTTAATTGTAATTAATTTTGGGACAAAATGTTGCCTATATCAAAAATGCCTAAAATCGATTTTAAACCATAATAGTTTCGGGTTGTACATTCAATCCTGTTACACGTTGTATATAGTTTTAAACTGATACTAATGTTGTAACCAGACGTGAGCGTCTAGGGAAAGTTTTGAATTTTGGGTCACCTTTTGTTTTGATTAATTTTATTGATTAATTTGCAAAAATATCATGATCATTGGTCAGAAGGAATTAGAAGAATGAAAGCTTAAATCATTAGTTAAATGTACAATCAAGGAACTCTCCTGTTAACCAAAATCAATCAAGTATAGTTTTAATTACCATCACATAAGGTAAAGAATCTAACGGTTGAGCCGTTAGATTCTTTAGGCTGAAAGCGCTTTCGTTCGCCGATTGCCCGGTGAAGTAGACTAGTGCCGTCCCGAGACGTGCCGCCTACATGAGTCCGTTCAAAAAAAGAACAATCATCACAGTAACTTGTTAATCAAAACCAACCTTTATTTACAGAAAGCACAAAGTCGTCGCGCGGGCAGTATTCGCAGTCGCGGCAGTATATCAGGGTGCACATCGCCGCGCGTCGTGCTGTACGCCGCTGACAATCTGTTCCCTCTCAACCGCACCCTCGCGGAGAAATACTTCATCAATGCTGATGATCCCGTCGGTAAGTAGGTACTATGTGTTTTTGTGTAACCAAGGTGACAAAAAATCATACAGTCCACATGGATGTAATTATCATGAAACTTTTTCTAGAAATGTGTGAGCGGAACGCAAAAGTAGCGTCCGAGGAAGGTGAAAGCGAATTAGCCCACTCGTGGGGCTTAGCGGCGTTGACGGCAAGAGCTTTAGCTACTCGGCCTGTTGACCACCTCGTGTCCAGCGAAGAGACCATGGGCTGGGCTGGGCATCCCCTTTGTTGCAACTTATTGCAGGCATTGTAAGTAGTAATACAAATATATTTCTATACCAGCTTATCCCGCGACTTCATGCGCGTGGTATTCGGAACAAAAATTACACGACATCCACAAAAACTTATACCTACCCTCTAGAGATAATTTTTTGAATAAAAGGTAGCCTGTTTTTGACCCTGGGTCCTCAACAATTGTAATTGCAAATTGTAAAAGGTTGATAGATACGGACTATTTGTATGGGGAAATTAAATTGTGTTTTTACTATTCCTCTTTCAATTTCTTCATAATTTCTTACCTTTTAAACCTTTCCTGTACTTCCAAAATTCATTCAAAACCAAAATTAGCCAAATCGGTCCACCCGTTCTCGAGTTTTAGCGAGACTTACGAACAGCAATTGATTTTTTTTGTATATACCCCCTTATTCATAAACGTACTTTAGATACGTTTTAGCTATAGAATGCTTTGTCTATGTCAGTTGCATTGTCAAATGTGCAGGATAGAAAGAGTCAAAGCAGCGATTAGCAACACTTTAGCTTAAATACGTTTATCTATAAGAGGGATAGATTTTATTGCCCTTAAACTGGCATTTACTCTTAGCGTAGGTATGCCACGCAAATTAGCCTAGGCAAGATATCGTCACGTGCAGCGACGAGCGGGGTTGCGGGGTGAGGCAGCGGCAGCAATGCTATTTTGAACTTTTGAAAACATTTTTTTGTTTTTTTTTTGGGGTTATTTATCAATATTTGTAAAAAGTCGTAGAACAAATGTTGTTGGGATTGATCTAGAAATGCTGCCGGCAAGAGGTGATGCGCTAATGTAAATTAATCCATTATTTGCACTTGTTTGCCATTTCGATATCGAAATCGAAATAATGTGTTTTGTGCATTTTATCTACTACTACTAATTTATTTATCACAGGCATAAAATACACAGAGCATATAGGTACAGTACATTATTTGCAATATATATATATACTATATATGTATATATAGTATTGTTTCCTTCATGATTTCAGAATATCCCACTACGCAAAATATTCAGATTTACAAATGGCTGCTATGATCGTGTGCGCATTTTCTGTATTCAACGACTCTAGCAACTCCAGTTCACGGTCCATTATCAGTACATCAAGTTGTGTAAGTAGACATTAAAAATTTGACAACATTATTTACTTCGGCTACATGTTGTGTCTCTATTTTTTTTAATCTGGACCCTACCTTTATTTTCGTGAAACTTATACCGCTAAAGGCCCCCATTCACATATTATGGCTAAACATCTTGAAGAAAAAGAAATAACAAAAAAAACATCTTCAAAAATTGTAAGCGAGATCACACACTTTCTTGCTAATTTTAAGGCCATATTCAATTTTTACAGGACAATGGAACTTCACCTTGCAGCACAATACATCAATATAGCGAAATAAGCGCTGATGGATGGACTCTGCCCATGCTAAGAAGCAATTCTTGCTCGGAAGCGGAAAATTTTCATACCGATTCTACCATGAGCAAGTCTGAACCTACATCGTCGACTTGTGTACTGGATGAAGCGACCGTTCATTTGTACCATTGCTTTAAGCGTGCGTACGCAGATATACTGCATCGCTGGCAATTGCCATATAAGAGGACTGAGGTAATTTTATATTTCTGAATTTTGTAAATTGTCTTAAAAGCAAAGAAACAGACCTCCACTTTTTGAGTAGTGCAATATAAACTAAGGCTGTGTAGTATTCACTTACCATAAGCATAAACTACATGCCTGTTGCCACCCCCATTGTGGCATCGGAAAATGTTCCTCAGGTTCCCAAGATAATATTTCAGACCAATTTCATCTCTGACCTTTTTTTCAGATATCTGTACCGATCCATTCGGTAGCCGATAAACGTTCGCCGATTCTTACATTTTTTAAAAATAAATAATAGAATAGTAATGTCATAGAAGTGGCAAACAAGCATGCAAATCACATTGATGTCAAGTGATGACTGCAGCCTATAGACAGTGCCTGTGTCTATGTGGGTGTCTATTAGACACCCACACAAAGACCAAAATGCAGATGCGTTACCACTCCTGAGGCCTAAGGTATTATGCCTCTGTTCCAGAAATTACAGGGCCGTCAATTACCACCTGACCGGTACGCGATAGTGCTGAACACTACCATTTAGCGGCAAGTATATTAGGTAATGCGGTGCGGTGGTGCCTACGCCCGCGAGCTCCGTCACTGGAGCTCTACCACCAGTAAAAACACATGTTACAAGCGTCATGATATGTAATATTGACCGCGCGAGTAATATAAATAGAGTGTCATAAAGCAACACGGCCCGCCGGTCGCGGCAGACTGGAGGAGAGAAGCCATAGCGATTATTACCGATGCAAATCAGTCATTTTTTGCGGGGGGAAATAAGTGTGACACACTCACACAACAAAAATCGTCTGTTACTACGAAACTCACACTTTAACTTTTAACAAAATACGTAAACAATTCCACGCACACATTTAAACATCTGGGCGACAGGCATAGGAGTATTTGGTCTTGTACTTTGACAGAGCTGAAAAGCCTGCATATGGCTACTCCCCTCCGGACCGCCGCGGCCGGTGGCCCTTGTTGCTCTATGGTAATATACGATATGGAAACATGTATTATGTTATCGATCGCGTTCAGGTGATGAAACTGGTCCGCGGGCCTGGCGTGGAGAGCGAGTGCGGCGCGGAGAGCGCGGGCTGGTGGGCGTGCGACGCGTGCGGCGCGCGCGTGCGCGGCCCCGCCTGCACCAACTGCCGCCGCCTCGCGCTGCGCTGCGCCGTCTGCGCGCTCGCCGTGCGCGGCCTGGCCGCCGCCTGCGCGCTCTGCTCGCACGCCGGCCACGCGCCCCACATGCTGCACTGGTGAGTGTGTCTGTGTCTGTGTCTGTAGCCCGCCTGCACCAACTGCCGCCGCCTCGCGCTGCGCTGCGCCGTCTGCGCGCTCGCCGTGCGCGGCCTGGCCGCCGCCTGCGCGCTCTGCTCGCACGCCGGCCACGCGCCCCACATGCTGCACTGGTGAGTGTGTCTGTGTCTGTGTCTGTAGCCCGCCTGCACCAACTGCCGCCGCCTCGCGCTGCGCTGCGCCGTCTGCGCGCTCGCCGTGCGCGGCCTGGCCGCCGCCTGCGCGCTCTGCTCGCACGCCGGCCACGCGCCCCACATGCTGCACTGGTGAGTGTGTCTGTGTCTGTGTCTGTAGCCCGCCTGCACCAACTGCCGCCGCCTCGCGCTGCGCTGCGCCGTCTGCGCGCTCGCCGTGCGCGGCCTGGCCGCCGCCTGCGCGCTCTGCTCGCACGCCGGCCACGCGCCCCACATGCTGCACTGGTGAGTGTGTCTGTGTCTGTGTCTGTAGCCCGCCTGCACCAACTGCCGCCGCCTCGCGCTGCGCTGCGCCGTCTGCGCGCTCGCCGTGCGCGGCCTGGCCGCCGCCTGCGCGCTCTGCTCGCACGCCGGCCACGCGCCCCACATGCTGCACTGGTGAGTGTGTCTGTGTCTGTGTCTGTAGCCCGCCTGCACCAACTGCCGCCGCCTCGCGCTGCGCTGCGCCGTCTGCGCGCTCGCCGTGCGCGGCCTGGCCGCCGCCTGCGCGCTCTGCTCGCACGCCGGCCACGCGCCCCACATGCTGCACTGGTGAGTGTGTCTGTGTCTGTGTCTGTAGCCCGCCTGCACCAACTGCCGCCGCCTCGCGCTGCGCTGCGCCGTCTGCGCGCTCGCCGTGCGCGGCCTGGCCGCCGCCTGCGCGCTCTGCTCGCACGCCGGCCACGCGCCCCACATGCTGCACTGGTGAGTGTGTCTGTGTCTGTGTCTGTAGCCCGCCTGCACCAACTGCCGCCGCCTCGCGCTGCGCTGCGCCGTCTGCGCGCTCGCCGTGCGCGGCCTGGCCGCCGCCTGCGCGCTCTGCTCGCACGCCGGCCACGCGCCCCACATGCTGCACTGGTGAGTGTGTCTGTGTCTGTGTCTGTAGCCCGCCTGCACCAACTGCCGCCGCCTCGCGCTGCGCTGCGCCGTCTGCGCGCTCGCCGTGCGCGGCCTGGCCGCCGCCTTTTTTTAATGATGTGGCAAACAAGCTTGCAGTTCACATGGATGTTAAGTGATGACTGCAGCCTTTAGCCACCAACGCAAAGACCAGAGGTCAAAATGCAGAAGCGTTACCACTCCTGAGGCCTAAGGTGTTATGCCTCTGTGCCGGGAATTACAGGGCCGTACATTACCACCTGACCGGAACACGATAGTGCTGAACACTACCATTTAGCGGCAAGTATATTAGGTAATGCGGTGGTGCCTACGCCCGCGAGCTCCGTCACTGGAGCTCTACCACCTGTAGAAGCCGCTCTGCTCGCACACCAGCCACGCGCCCCACATGCTGCTCTGGTGAGTGTGTCTGTGTCTGTAGGCCCACCTGCCGCGCTCATTTGGCTCAACTCCATCCCCCATCCCCCAATCTTACGTATTTTTTTAAATATAGTGTAAAATTGTTGAATTCGGTCTCAACAGTAAAATTAATTTACCTAATATGTTTACCTAGTACTTAATAATACCACTCAAAATGTTTCTTCGTTTTGCAGAAAATAAAATGTGACATTTAACGAGAACCCCTCTTTCCCAAAGTGAGATAAATAAATAATAATAGATAAATAAGTAATCAATAAATATTTTTGTACGTAACAAAGGTGGCTAACAAGCATGCAGCTCACATGCATATCGAGCAATGAGCCTATGGACATCTACACAAAAAGATTGACAAAAGTCAAAATGACTCCCCTGAGCAACACGATAGTGCTGGACATTACCATTTGGCGGCAAATAGGTAATGCGGTGGTGCCTACGCCCTCAAGTTCTGCACTGGAACTCTACCACTAGTAATTTTTTTTTTCAACATTTTCGGATGTTAGTGCGTTCCCGAAGAGGCATATTTTTTAGTTATACACAATAAAATTCTCGCGAGTGTGTACGGGCAACTTTATTGTTATTTTATTTGATCTGGTTGCGCGTATGCCTTTTTTTTTCAGTTTTATGTCTAATTAAACTGTTTAAGTGTACTTTTGATGAATTTGTAACGATGTGCATGTGCTTTCTTTTGTGGCTATAAAAAATAATGAAATGTATTTTTTTCTTCCATAGGTTCTCGCAGCACGACACATGCCCCACAGGGTGCGGTTGTAAATGTGTCATCGAGGGGAACGCCGTTTGGAAAGGGGTCAAGTACGTGTAAACATAGAACTCGTGAAAATGTTGTCCATTTACATTGTTAAATAGGTCGTTGTACATATTATCGTAATTTAATCAATGATACTGCCACGTTTGTACAGTTTTAATGGTAAATAAATAAGTACACATTGTTTTTATTATATTTATTTAACAAACTCCTTAAATCACAATTCAAATAAACAAATTGAAATAACAGTGCAAGTGAATATCGTAGATTTGGTGAGAGTTAAAAGTAGGTTTATATATTTAACTAAATTACATATTTATCTAAATGAGTTAGGTACTTCAGTCTCGTTGAAGTATTTTAGATAAGAAGAGTTAGAACCTATTTTTTCTTGATGTAAAAAAATGCTTTAGGCCCTAAAGTTTAGGGTATATCGTATGTTCTTTCTCCAATGTAAAAATGTAAGCAATATATTAATTTTAAATGAGATTGTACTTTTTGCGCTTTTAATGTATTTTTGCACTGAATTTCGTTTTGCAGTTACGTAAAATACATAATAATCGACGTATATTTGTGCAGGTCTTATGGTAAAAGAGGAGACTAGATAAATATTTATTAAACAAACAATCATTTTATGTATTTTATACCATCAAAATATTCTTATTTCTTTCATCGCTTATAAATATTTATATTAATACACGTACAAAAAATATTAAAATAAGTACATCCTGTAATTCTACATTATTTCACTGTAATAGACTAGCAACTGACTGATAAGAGATTATGTCATCGTTACAATGAGTATTTTTAAAATATACGTAACTATTCAATATACTTAATTAAATTGAGAATTTAAAATATTAAAAAAAAATACAATTTCACATAACATTGATGATTCGTGATGATTACAATGAATAGGGTCGTATTTGCTGATTAAATATTTATAAAAAAGTATTGTAAACTTTTCAAATTCACAACAACAACATACGATGTATTTTTATCGTCATAATTATTTAATTTAATAAGAATTAGGTACATGTGTATTCCTGACAAAAGATGATGCCAGAGTTTGTATTGGAGGGTGGACCCAAAATTTGGATCATTCTTTTATCTTTGAAACGTTATTGAAATCTCAGCAAACATACCAACAGATCGCTATCGCATTATGATATTAGTATGGATGTGTCGAAGGACCACAATAAAGCCAAATGCAAGTACGCCACTAGTATATTTTTTTGATAGTTATGAACAGAACACTTAATATCTGGCGCTCTACACTCTGCCTATCCCGTTAGGGACCTGGCGTGAAGATACATACATACTTAATTTTTCCTAACAGCTGTCTCTATTCTTGTCAAAATTGGTACCAGCCTGCATATGAAATGTATTAAGATTTTATGACCGAGTTATTACATACTAGAACCATTATTAGGTTATATTATTATTTTGAGGTGTATTTTACGCCTGATATTCGCTCTCAAATTTTTTACACAGTTTTATGATAATGGAAATATTTAATAAACGTCGCTACAGAAAAGTGTGCTCAATCTGCATAAATATAAATTCTGGTCGTTTCTAAATTCACATATTTATCCAGCAACTACAATATTTATATCAATTCTATAATGAAATCATATTGACCTTAATTTTATCATTAGGGGACTTCCATATTATAATATCAAGTACGACGCAGCCTTTATACGCTTATAATAATATTTTACAGAAATACTTAGGACTTTAAGCTAGAATAAATAAAAACCTCTTACAACTAAATATACAAAGTAGGCACCGATCATTATAAGCAAACTACAACTATGATATTAAACAAAAAACGCCAGATTTGAAACAAAATATTATTGGCTAGGTAGGTACAGCTAATTATGAATTCGTTTGACTATTCTATATTTCTACCAGATTTAAATCTATGATGTGCTGAAAACTGTGGCTCGAACTTTCAAGTATATCGATAAAATGTATTGAAAAGCCCGCTGTTTTTGTTTTATTTTCAGTAGGTATGCAGCAATGTTTATAATGTAGCTGTGCTATATACGCTAAAAATATGTTAAAAGTAAACACGAAATTATATGTGTCTATTAAAGTATCAGTACGTATAGACATATAACAGCATAATCAGTAAACAATAAATCGAAAGTTACAAAGGTTTTAATGTTAATCTTTTAATGTTAATATGTAGCCTGAATGACCTTGGCAAAACGGAGCACATCAAATATTTGTCAAAATCAGAGCGATCTAGCGCATGCACGTTGTACTTGGTCGACAAGATCAAAGATTATGTAATTGTAGAGGATACAAGCATTGTTGTCCTTATTACCTAACATTGCATCACAGTGATTATGATACTACTAGAACGGTTTAACTATTTTGAATACAAGTGCAGTTATGTGAAAGCATTAGGTCAGGCATTCAATATTTATGTGTATAAAAGTGATCAAAAGGTAGTTAACACTTTTGTATGGAGTCTGGAATACCTACTTTCCGTGGTTTTAAAAAAACAGCTTTGCGGTCACCTTTCATACAATTAAAAAATCGAAAGAATAAAGTCCTATTCAGACCTGAGCGGTATCTGCTACCGACTACGGTAGCGAAACCGCGTGACAGGGACGCGGTAAAATCGCTGTTCACACCTAAGCGGAAAGTTTCGCTACCGCTTAGTTTCGCTACCCGTACGGGTAGCGAAACTTGCTAATTACCTAATAAACGGAATAAACTGTGTAAATGTATGTAGGTACCGTTGTTAGTTTTTGTCATGCCATGAAAGTGGCAAATAGGCATAGGTACAGTCACATTGATGGTAAGTGAATTACTATAGCTAAAGCCTATACACATCTGCATAAAAACCAGAGATTTCAATATATATGCGTTTCTGTTCCCGATGTCTAAGGTGTTATGGCACTATGACGGAAATTACATTACTATGCATTAAAACCAGACGGGAACACGATAGCGTTTACGAATTTAGGTGTCTACCTATGTTTTATTCCACTAAAAGGAAAACCACAATAGGAGTGAGTATTATCTGTAAGAATTAAAATTCCCCCAGTACAAGCGCTAGTTCGAATAAATTGCCACTATTTCTTATGAAAAATAATTTAAAAAAATGTGTCTACGCTATATCTGATCATAATAAGTGTTATTTTTTTTACACATACAAAGTTATGTGTAAAAATAGACCATTCAAGATACTAACTAATTACAATTACCATGTTATCTATAATTTTCAATGTTTCTTAAAATACTCATACATTATATCGATATACTTAGTCTGCAACGCAATAGGTACATTTGGCTACATCAAACTGGCTCAGTTGCTAATATCTACATTTTAAAATCTAAAATATAAATTATTCATGCACGACGCAACAAGATGAACCTTTGGGATTTCATAGTCGAGTCGTTCTATTGTAGCAGCTAAAACAAAACAACATTTATTAATAGTTATCATAATGTGAATACAAACGTTTATATTATTAACGTGCGATTAGGTACCAACTATAATAAGTGTGCTTTTATTGGTGTTTTACCTACGTACTATAATACTTAAACAAACAAAGTGGAAGAGAGCCGGAAGAGGCAAATATTTTTCCTGAAGTTTTTTTGTGTTTGTATAATATGACGAGGATATTTACAATCTCTATATTATTTTGTTATGATTCCTTCATAATTCCTGAAATTGGTGAGTTGGGCATGTTGCATTTACTGTTGATAAACTGTTTCTATCTATAAATTATAATAACAGTAAAAGAAATTGCGTACAAAAACCATCAATACCGCTGATTCCCTTAATTTCCAAACAGTTTTGATTAAATGTATATTATAGGTACTTGAAAAAAAATAGACATGTTCTTATTTTTATTAACAAAAAAATGGACACCCTTTTTAACGATGGCCAACTGTGGTAATCTACATCGTTAAACGTATACGATTTAACGATCTGGTCAAATTTATTTGAGCACATCATGAAATCGTTGCATTGCATGAAATGTTCGAACATATCATGATATGAACAATTTTACGATAGGACCACGACATAGATAAAGCGGTTGTCGAAGTTTCCTATAATAGCAGTATTGGTCACTATTGGTGGATTCAATCGACGGGGGTCTGCCTAATGTGAGGGGTCAGAATGACCAGTGTGATTTTGTTTAGGGCACGGGCGTAGCCACGGTGGGGCAGTAGGGTGGGGAGGGTGGGGGAGCCCATGGCTGGCTACGCCCATGGTTTCGGGCGTACTTCTCTAGCGAGCTTGAATTCGAGCGGGTTCGTGACGTAGATATACCTTAAAGTCCTCGAACTATTCTGCAATAGCATTACTGGTGACTTTAATCGACCCGAGTCTGCCTAATGTACGGTGTCAGAATGACCAGTATGATTCTGTTTCGGGCGTACCTCTCTAGCAGGCGACGCTTGAGTTCGAGCAGGTACGTGACGTAGTTAAAGTGGTCCTCGAACTATTCTAAGTACAATAGCATTACTGGTGACTTTAATCGACCCGAGTCTGCCTAATGTACGGTGTCAGAATGACCAGTATGATTCTGTTTCGGGCGTACCTCTCTAGCAGGCGACGCTTGAATTCGAGCAGGTACGTGACGTAGATTTAGTGGTCCTCGAACTATTCTGCAATAGCATTACTGGGGGCTTTAATCGACGCGCGTCTGCCTAATGTAAGGTGTCAGTATGACCAGTGTGATTCTGTTTCGGGCGTACCTCTCTAGCAGGCGACGCTTGAGTTCGGGCGGGTACGTGACGTAGATGTAGTGGTCGTCGTGGTCGTCGTCGAGCAGCGCCTCGTCGCCGCGCTCGCCGCGAGTGGGCGACGAGTGCGTCGTCATGGAAACCGATGCACTGCCCGCCACGCTGCCCTCTTCGGAACTGGATTTTATTAGTATTTGTAAGTTACAGTTAGAAGCCAACATGCGTGCGTTGTGTATAGTTGCTTCTGGAACTCAAGTCTTGACTGAAAATTATTTCCTACTACGGAGAATAATCTATGCCTATCAATTAATCAAATTTGACAGAAAATGTTATGAAAAAAAATCAAATCAAAAAGTAAAAAATCAATAAATAACCACCAGGTTCATATAACCGTTCGGTATTGTAGCTTATTAATAATGTAGAAAGAAAGACATTTCCCATAGGCAGTAATGACATACATTGATACATTCAATAGTCAAATGAAAATAAATTAATAGGTTTTAGCAATTATTCAATCAGTCAGATAATTTAAACACTTCATTCTGATATAAAATATGTCGGATCAGACCGGCGACCGAGTTGTTAACTTGATGTTGCTGCAAATATAATTTCAGAAAATATCAGTCTTGAACTGTCGCACGAATATGTTCTATAGCAATGGGGTACTCACTCAAAAACGATCCATATAATGTAGTAGCACATGCACAGCGCGAGCGCGAGGCCGGTGGCGAGGGCCAGCAGCAGCGGCCAGGGGAAGGCGCGCGCCGCCGGCGTCGCGTCCTCCCAGTACCGGTCGCAGCTCAGGTACCAGCACACAGCTCGCTGCATCTCTTCTGTAGCCAGAATCAAATTGCTCAAACGCTAAACTCTCTTCTCGCTAAACGCTGCGCCAGTACCGATCGCAGATGGAGAACGAAATTCGTCGATAAGAAAAACATACGTCCTGTCATTGCCGACTGCAGCTCAGGTACCAGAAAAAAGCTCGCTGTATCACCTGTATACCTAACCCGAATAAAATTTCTCAAACGCATAAACTTCATAAGACGAACGAAATTTGTTGTCAAAAAGAACATGTCGGGCGCAGCTCAGGTAGGAGCACACAGCTCGCTGCATCCCTTCTGTAGTCAGAATAAGATTGCTCAAATGCTAACAAAGCTGTGATATCTAAACAAAACATCTCATCGATCAATCGATCTCATCTACAGCTAGCGCGTATGATATGATATGAACACGTACTAAGTGCGGGCGAAGTGAGATTTATGAAATACATTTGAAGGCATATTTTTGCTATAAAATATATAAGAAAGATACTCATGTTATTATTTCAAAGAAACGAAGCCAACGAGTCACATATTAAAAACATATTAAATTATTAGTTCCGGCCATACCTTCTAGTTCCGTAAATTGATGTTGTGTCAAGTGAAGCAGCAGTGTTGCGATACAGGAATGAACGATCCTCTCGCAACGCACCTTAAAAATAAGAAGTAAAAAATTATAGCAAATTTCAATTGCGATCAGGTGAACGCGAACTTTTCATTTACCGGGGGACTGGATCCATAATTAAAATACGTTTTGGAGGACAGAGAGTTACAGCTGGACCCGGTAGAAAGCAGGTGCTAATAAGGGTACAACTAAAACATAAAGTAAAATTTGTCATAGCTGGGATGGACTTGAATTATTGGCCTAAAGATCTCTCTGGATATATACCTATTACCTATCGTACCTTAAGTCCTTGTAATCGTGTAGGATCGCAAGCGGCACGTTCCGCTTGCAGGTCCGCCAACCTCTTCTGCCGACTGTCGGGTGGCAGCGAAGACTCTACCGTGTCCGCGTCGCATAGTTCCGCCGTTTGGTTCACGTCGCTTTCGCTCTCTTCGCTTCTTTTCTCTTCTGCTTAAGAAATAGATAAGTATTATGAGATACTTCAGTGTGAGATTATAACGCCTTAATTAGTTGAATGAAAAATAATCACGGGCCGTGTGAGCGCATATACTTATGCACTATAATGGCCCCTGTGCAGTTGGCTAGTCTCCGTTGAAATTAGCCGCGTGATCAAAAGTCAGTCTGGAGTACATTATTATAAATTATTAATATTATTTTAAAATTAAATAGGACGGTATCTCCGTCATTGTATTGTATATCTACATCTCTAGAAAAGGCAATTTCAACGCCCCGAATGGATGTAATTAAAACTGGTTTACGTTTCCTACTTCAGTCGTAAAACATTAGGTACATGATTAGCTCATCAGTAATTTCACTTTTTATGATTATAAGTATTAACATTATTACAATAAGTGAAAGTACAAACTGTAGTAGTTTGTACTTAGGTACTTACAACGTTGCTATGTAGGTAGGTATCATACGCATTTATTACGAATGCCAAATTACTGAACTAAGATGATGCGCCAATTATGTCGGTATGTACATCTGCGCACATACCAAATGAATACTTGATTAAATTAGATCGTTCAATAATCTCTTGCAATGGGTGCAACCCACTATATTGGACTTCTCACTATCGTGCTATGATGTTAACTTGGAAGCTGCACCGCTGGGGCAACCGTATCCTATACCTTAGGGGTGTAAATAATAGTTTACGACCTATTCTCTCTACTTCCGAATATACCTACACAAAAAAACATACAAACCAGTCAACACGTATCGGAGAAGTTTGGTTAAAACACCGTGTTCCTGTGAATAAATTTCGTGCTACGCATTTGGACTTAAGCGTACATCTGGAGCGTCGAGATTACATATTTATATTTCGGTGGAAGGATGAGTCCTTTCAAAATAAATATATTATTACCTTTATGATTTGCTTAGTAAGTATGTCGAGTTCGTAGAGATTCTAGAGATCGAAGAAAATCAATGTTTCAGGATTCAGGAGTAAGCTTGTTCATTCCTACCAGATAATTTACTGCCACAGTCAGTTCTAGAACAAACGGCCACAGTCGGTACTGGATTCTGAGATCGAATTCGTCTCCGTGATGGTGCCATGGCCACGTCACGAGTGGCGACCGACGCTTAGGTATTCCGCACAACGTCATTTAACTAGACAAAACTACCTAGATATTCATATATGTATATATTTTGCACTTTTATAATTTTCGTAAAGAGAGGAGATTCTTGAGATCGAGGAGAATCGTAAAACAAACTCAAATAATATTACCGGATTCTTCACTGTCAGAATCAGTTCATCAGGGCAGTCGGCCACAGGTGACGGTACGAGGTTTCGAAGCTCCGTCTCCACGTTGAGAACCTACCCTGGCCTTACTACGAGTAGCAGCCGGTGCGAGGACCTTACACGCCGGTTCCGTGTCTTGCCATGCCTTGACTTCGGCGCTGGGCCCGGCCCAGCCACTCGTCGTTTATTATTTTTAAGACAAGAAGTTCGATTTTTCTTACCAGATTCTTCACTGTCAGAGTCAGTTCTAGGGCAATCAGCCACAGGTGGCGGTGTGGGGTTTCGAGGTCGACTCCGTTTCCGTGGTGGCACCCTGGCCACACTACGGGTGGCGGCCGGCGCGAGGGCCTTCCGCGCCGCCTCCACGTCTTGCCACACCTCGACGTCGGTACTGGGCCCGGCTCCGCCATTCAACAGCCCGTGAGCCACTAGAACCTGACATCGCATTATGTCGCAGTAGTCCGCTAGACATACTGCGTCCTCCGCCTGCAAATTAATTTGAAGTTATTGTTAAATCTTCTGATCTATAAAATAAATGCTGTAACGATAAGTTAAGATAAAATGATAGAATATCATTGACACACCAATAGAATTGGTACACCAACATCTATTAGCTACGCAGGAATAAAGGTACAACAACTTAGACCTAAGGAGAGGCTACGCATCTACATCGAAATCTATGGATAGGCTCTCTTCTCTTGCGTTACACTCTTGTCAGAGTGATCGTGGTCGTATTTCCAGGTGTAGTGGTTCGCTTCACAATCCTTCGCCACTCGTCGCGCCTCTTTGCTTTACCGGAGCATTCATCATGGTTAGGCTACAGTATTCATTTATCATCAATGAGAACTGTATGCTTGTATGCTACTTTCTGACATCAAAATATTGTTACATCATCATTGCCTCCAGATACCTAAGTCACTTCTGATCATTTAGGTACTATCGTACCTTGTTAATCTGGTTCTTGTGTCGCTGGTCGAAGTGCGTGTCTAGGTGTCGCTCCTCGTAGAAGGACTTGCCGCAGAAGGCGCACGTCCACTGCGAGGAACGATGCTGCAGCTTGGCTGCGTGCTGCGGCGCGAAAATGTCGCGCGCCGGGTGAAATGGACACTCTAGTGGTAATTTTACCTGGATTTGAAAAGGAAATATTCAGGTTTTTTCTCAGTGTTTTCATTTCTTGATTTGCGGTAACTGTAGCACGTAAAAAATTAATGACAAAAAGCGATCGAGTGTGACTCGGACTCGCGAACACAACGTTAGGTATAGGTAGGTACTACTATTACTAATGTTTCTGAATGTCCTATGTTATCTTTATACATAAAATTCAATTGCTGTTCGTTAGTCTCGCTAAAACTCGAGAACGGCTGGACCGATTTGGCTAATTTTGGTTTTGAATGATTTTTGGAAGTCCAGGGAAGGTTTAAAATATAGAAAATATGAAGAAATTGAAGGGAAACAGTAAAAACCACAATTTTATTTTCTCATACAAATAGTCCGTATCTATCAAACCTTTGACACATTATTTCATTTTGAGGCAATACGCAGTTTGCCGGGTCAGCTAGTCATAAATAAAACAGACTTCTTCTTCGTTTTCCTGTAATCTATAGTTCTCTTATACCTAGAGTATTAGAGAACTAAATAGTTTTTCAAAAGCACCAGTAATTTGGGGTGGAATGAATAATTTTAAGCTATTTGCTTGAATAAATTCAAAACAAATGTTTGTTTTCATATCCTTACAATAAGGGCTATCTCACCATGTATCACACAATAATATGGAAAAGTTTTTCATATTTTCCCAATTTATAATCCAAAAGTCCCTACGTTTGAAATTCACTTATGTTTGTTACACGTTCATGCCTCGTATTGAATATTAGTAGAAGAGTTTCAGTGCAGGAGCTCGAGGACGTAGGCATCACCCACCGCATTACCTAATCAATCTGCCGCCAAATGGTAGTGTTCAGCACTATCGTGTTCCGGTTAGATGATAATGTATGGCCCTGTAATAACTATCACAGAGACTAAATAACGTAGGTCTCAGAAGTAGCAATGCATCTGCATTTTGATCTGTCTATAGGCTGCAGTCATCACTTAACAGCAATGTGAGCTGCATGCTTGTTTACCACCTTCCTAACATAAAAAATAATAAAAAAATACAATAACTTACCTGAAACCTCTCTAAGACCGGGAGCCATTTGTTTTGTATAACCTTTCTCACAATTTTGGAGTTGTCACGAGAACAGGTGATCTTGAATACAGACGGCCCCGGCCAAGGGATCAGTGTGAGGAAAAGTAGGGCCAGGACCTGAAAATTATTAATTTCCCTTCCTTACCTAAGTAAATTATTAAACCCTAAATTAGGTATGGTGACCATGAACTAAACTATGAAATAATATTATTTTGTTACGATTAATAAATGTACAAAATAAAGTATAGGTATATATTATTAATATGACTACCATAAGGACCACATGCATATGGAATCAACCATAATACGTAAATAGCTTATGGTAATGAATATGGTAGAAATAGGGCTAACTCACCAACTAACTAATTATGGTTATTCTTACACTTCACATCAAAATACACAATTTTTACTTCTATCAGCAATTATTATATCTCGAAACAAACGCGAAAATATCAAACATATGCAGTCGATGTTCAAACACCAGTAAAAGTGATTTCATTTGTAGGTTATGCTTCTGTTATTAAATTATCGATTTCACGTATCTCGTCTAACCTTAAGGTGTAGCACACTACTTACCTCGAGAGAAAACGACGTGGTCTTCATTCATATCTTGTAATGAGCGAATGGTGGTTAAACTTTTTGAATGGGATTAAGTGGTTTCAGGTGTTATTTTAGAGTATAACGTTAACCTCGAGGGTCTGTCAGCAGGCCTTATCATTGCGCATGCGTGGCCGGCACCCTGTTCCGGGTCCTGTCCCCCTCGCTTTGGATGTGCGTTAATAAATTTAATTCATTGAACCCCGAAGAGGGGTGTTTTCGTATATATTTTTATTGTGTTGGTAATATTTTACCGAGCCGACCGGTTATATGCAATTTAATACGCTTGAAGCTGTAATAAGACGTAGCTGTTGTAAAAAAACCCCAAAAAGATTAAAAAAAAACTTCACCTGTTATCTCCGAAGATGCAGGCACAAGTGCATGCATTTATGGATGTTTAATCGCTTCGCTACATTTGGAACAAAACCCTCGAACCGGACCATTGAAGAATCAATGGTCGGGAGTAGTGGTAATAGTTGGTGGTCGGGGGATTATATAATACCTACTGGTATTATGTATTGCGGACCCAGGATTTTGCTTTGCCAAGGTTTGAACCCAAAGGGGCTTTCCTTAAATATTTAACCTGAGAACCCTTTCCGCTTGCCGATTGCCCGTTGATGTAGACTACGGCGCTTTTGTCAATTAAAAAAAAACTATAAGTAAGCTACACATGGCTTTGCTCATGTCTCCCGATTCAATCTGAACGATATTTTATAATGGGAATGTATAGTGTAGGTTCATCAAACAAATGTTCTAAGTTTTGGTAGCTTAATCGAATATTCAAACTCAGAATGTTAAATACTCGTATCTATAGTATTGAAATAATTACGTAGGTACCTAAACCTTAATGGTATGTCTGTATCTGCCCGCAAAGTCCTTTACGGAGTCGACGGACAGTTTCGAGCGCAGTTTGGTTCTTCTTTACATATTATTATCTTAGGAGGTCACCTTACTGTAAGCACGCACCTAGGTATAGGCCAACAACAATCATCTTAATTAAGTTTATACCATAGTAATTAAATATTGTGCAATTTGACGTGCATAATGTCACTTGCAATTCAAAATTTAAATTGTTATCTTTCTTACTTATCTGGGTTGAATATAATTTTAAGTTTGTGACTCGGACTATAATTTACTACGTCTAGCGAAAGAAATGCTACAATGCATGTCGATAAAATTAACTCCGTAACTTGTGACACGAACAGGTAGATAAGGTCTACAACAGATTGAGTTTAACATTTAAATTTATATATTTATGGAAAATGACTCTCGGTCCACTGTTACTCCGCTTAGTGCTAGTCTCAGTATTACTTTATCGGGCTATAGAGCAACAGTGCATTTTAAAATAATATTCTATTATTGAAACAGCTAGTTAAAGATCCTGAGAACTTAAACGATAAAGTTCCTGAAAGCACCAAGAAGGCTTTATTTTTCATATGTGAGTGTTATTAATAACGTTGAAACAACACGTGCACTCGGGTGGTAATTATCGAATATGTTGAATTTTTTAAGCCAAAGTAGTTTGGGGCTGGCGTAGTTTTAACCAAAAATCCTTTAAAGAATAAAGAGATAAAAGCCTAGTTAATAATCTAAAAAAGTAAATACCTTTTTAAATAAAAAAAACTTCGGTATATCATTGATTATCCTTCGCTTTCGATTCGCTTTCCTAAACTTTGTTATGCTTTACAATATGTTAAATTTTCACTCCTATTTGGGAGTAGGAAGTAGCACTATAGTTAGTAATAATAATAGCCTATATTCCAGACATAGGTTGCATATTGACAAAATCCTTTCATATTAATTCCGGGTTATAATAAGAGAGAGATACCTAAGTTCGGTGGAGGCCTATGCCAAAAGGCACACCGAACTTAGGTATCTCTTATTATAACCCGGAATTAATGTGTAAGGATTCCAATTCCTTCCAATGGTTCCTCATGCTACTCCCATCTAGAGAGATTCTGCCTTGTGTTTTAAGTAATTTTTCCATTTCCTGATTTTACGACGATGGTAAAAGAAGTAGCTATTGTCATCTGTTGGTTGCAGAATATTTTTTTGCTGCACTATAGCTAGACTAGGAGACGTAGGACGATATGTCCAATATCTAGCCATTTCTGAGTGCTGATATGTAGGTTCTTGATTCTTTTTTTGTCCTGATGTCCTGAAGTGGCAAACAAGAATATAGTTTACATTGATGGTCAGTTAGGTATATTATAAAATAAAATAATGCTTTTTGATACTTATAACTTACTGCACTCAATACTTTCGTGAAATTGGGTTTTTGAAAAAAAAAATTTTTGGCGATAAATAGAAAGATTATATGTATATACCTAAGTTTTATAACAAAACTATTTTTTTTTTGCAATAATTCATAAGTTATATTAAAGTAAAAATAAGTTTTTGAATTCAGTACCGAAGACACGCCGACAGCTCCCGAACAAACCCGAGTGCATGTGACGTCATAATGTTATAGCTGTTCAAGAATAGTACAGCGTTTACGGCAATAACCTACATGTGACTTGACAATAATATCGAAATTGCTAAAATAATTGTTAGTTGATTCCGTGTAGGTATGTGTGACAAAGGATTTATAAAGGCAAGGTCTGATAATATTCCTGATGTTGATATATTTATGACACAGACCAATCAGCCTTTTATGACAACCAATTTTTTTACAAATGATGTTCGGTTCAATTCTGCTTAAGTTCGAAAGTAAGTAAGTTTAATCTATACATCTATACAAATAAATAAAAATGGAGTGTCTGTTTATAATATTAAAATAACCGCTTTTTACTAAACGCATATGTATGTATACATGGCGGTATATACATGGCGGTACATATACCAAAACAACATTTTTTTTACAATTTTTGTCTGTCTGTCTGTCTGCCTGTTTGGCGAGGCTAATCTATGGAACGGCTGGACCGATTTTGACCAGACTTTCACTGTCAGATAGCTGATGCGATAAGGAGTAACTTAGGCTACTTTTATCTCCATACATACATACATACCTACATACAAATAAGTAGAATTGGAGTGTATCCAACTTTGACGGGACTCCCACGGGTAGGTAGCTGATGTAATATTAGGAGTTACTTTGGCTACTTTTATCCATACAACCATACATACATACATACCAACATACAAATAAATAGAATTTGAGTGTCTCCGATTTTGACGGGACTTTCAGTGGCAGATAGCTGATGTAATAAGGAGTAACTTAGGCTACTTTTATACTAGCGCAGCGGCCACGACTTCATCCGGGTAAATACTGAACAATCATATTTTTTCTCACGTGGACGAAGTCGCGGGCACAGCTAGTAAGTAATAAAAATAATGTTATGAAATACTCGTACTTACATCGAAATGATCTTCACAACAAAAAAAATATAAATTTTTAGCCTTTATAAATCCTTTGTCACACATACCTACACGGAATCAACTAACAATTATTTTAGCAATTTCGATATTATTGTCAAGTCACATGTAGGTTATTGCCGTAAACGCTGTACTATTCTTGAACAGCTATAACATTATGACGTCACAATTAGGGGTAACCAATCGTGGCGCATTCATAGTCACGTGATTTTTATTTAAATTTTATCAACTTTTAATTGCTGATAATTAAATGAAAAAAAATTTTTTTTTCAGTTTTTCGCATGACACATCAATATAATTAATAACGAAATTTTATAAAACATAAAAAATAAAACAATACATTTTTTATTTTCAAATTCCCAATTATAGCGTGCACTCACGGACGTCAAGGCATGAATATAGAAAAGGTGCTTACTCAAGTATGCGTATGCAAAGTACATCTCGTTGACACGCTTTACAAATGCTATTGTACAGTTCTATGTATACCTAAATAAATATGTCAAAACTAGCTGACCGGGCAAGCTTCGTATTGCCTCAAGAATTAAATAATGTGAAAAAAGTTTTAATAGGTACGGACTAATTGTATACGAAAATTAAATTGTTGTTTTTACTACGAGTATTTCTCTTATAGTTTCTTCATAATCTTCACCTTTCAACCTTCCCTGGACTTCCAAATATAATTAAATACCAAAATTAGTTAAATCGGTGCAGCCGTTCTTAAATTCTAGCGAGACTTGCGAACAACAATTGATTTTTATTTCAGTAGATTTTACAGCCAGCCATTGCAATGTTCTTCGGTATAGGTATCATCATAGAAAGATGTGATCATATACCGTACATTTAGAAATAATCACAAAATGAAAAAAATGTTATTAAAAATATATTTATCATGATGACATAAAGTGTCTAAGGGGTAGGTCTGTACACCTTCGCTTGCAAATTACGTGATGTCGTGTATTATTTTTGATAGTAGAAATATTGAACTTGAACAGTTTCTAGTAGTAATATTTTGTGAACATGAGATTAGGTAACGCAGAACGCCTAACATCACTATAAGACGTAGGCAACACCGCATTACCTAAACTACTTGCTGGATGTAGGCACCAGTTAAATAAAATTATAATCAGAATAATGATATTATAACCCCAAAAATGAAGTTGCTGTTAAAAACTTTATTCGGCTGCCTTCGTCTCCATATTATAGACCCTCATAAACTAGCTTGGGTTACATTTCTCACATTTTTTAAAATCATAAAATCGCAATCCCTTCACTGGATTAGGAGTGAAGGGATGCAGACAGAATTACTTTCGCTTAAGCATACTTGCATTTGAATAAACGAGTAATTACAGACGGTGTAGCAAAATGTAGAAAATGCTGGAAATGTTCATATTCTTTATACTTATAGTTTTTTTTTTAGTTTTATGAACAACATACATTCATGCCCTCATTTCAGTGTAATAAATCTAAACTAGAATTCTCGTGAAAATGAATAGGTATGTAAATGTAATGTAGTCGTAAATTAGTTAGGCATTATTTTCAGGTACATGCGTAATAAAATGTAAATTATCTATACTAATCTTAAAAATCTAAAGAGTTTGTTTGTTTTCTTGAACGCGCTAATCTCAAGAACTACTGGTGCGATTTGAAAAAATATTTCAGTGTTAGATAGCCCATTTATCGAGAAAGGCTTTAGGTTGTATAACATCACGATAAGATGAATAGGGGAGGGTAGGTAACATTGCACCCGCGCTAAGCCAGGCCGAGTCGCTAGTTTATAATATAAGTACAAAAAATAGGGACTAGGCGTGCAGATTCATACATACTTATTGGAATATATTTTTAATTGAATTACATTCAATCTTCTAAAAACAATCAAATTCAAACTTCACCAGGCAATCGGCGAGCGCAAAGAGCTCTAAGCCTAGATAAATCTACACAACTGTCTAAGGGAGACCTGCGGGTCCGAGCCGAGGCTAAGGGCATTGTGGAGGGACACATTAGACATGCGATTAGGGGTAGTGCAACTTTCGCTCTAGTCATCGATTGGTTGTAACCGGAATAACCACCACGTTCCAACATTCAGTTTTCATATATTGTATATGTATTTAGGCTAATGATATATTATGCGTGTAAGAATAGCGACTGGCAAGACTCAAGTGGCAGTGGGCAGGGAACATAGCTCGAAGAACGGAGCCGTTGGGCCAGAACAATATTCTCTGGCCAGAACTGTTCTAGAGTGGCGACCGCGTACCGGAAGACGAAGCGTAGGTTGGCCCACGAGGTGCACCGACGATCTGGTGAAGCTTGCGGGCAATCGCTGGATGAGCGTGGCTCAGGACCGTTCGTTGTGGCAATCTTTGTCTAACAGTGACGTCTGTTGGCTGAAATGATGATGATGACGCGTATAAGAATATGATATTGTTTAGCGGATTATTATAAGCCCACGAACGATGTTTCATGTTCTTAAATTCTGCACAAAAAACGCAAATGTAGTTCTACCCGTCAACTTCCGTGTAGCAATATTGTCGGTCTCAAATATCGATTGTAGCATAAGTTTAAATAAACTTGCGTATGTAACTGCACAGTTTTTGCACACTAACAAAGCAATAAAGTAGCAATTAGCGGGTTCAAACAACCTGTGTTTGATAACAAATTGAGTCGTAACTGTAGGTTCTTTCCTCATTCGTTTCGGCGCGGCTGCCACAACTAAACAGTCCCGGTTAGGATTACTTGGCAGGTCAGTTTGTGATTGATTTGTGTTATCAGTGATATAAACGTTTCATTTTACTTGTGCAAATATAGACTTGCACAAAGTATCATGGCGCGTTTTCTCCAAACCATAAAAGTTGTCCAATGTGAAATAGTTTTGAAATATAATCTAAAGAGAACATAAAGAACATTTTCTGTTCTTAAAAATACTTTTACCTCCCTGAAACATGCAATTCAAATTGTAGATGGTTATTACTGCTAGTAGAAAAGGACATTTTTATTCCGGTGAGTTAAAAAGATATTTTAATACTATTTCACCTTGGACTTCTCGTATTTTTTTTTAAATTAGTGTATTTAATACACTCTAATTTGAAAAAAAATGCGTACACGTGTATGCATGACATTTGCAACAGTTTATCCAAAACTTGCAAGTCTAAATTTACTCAAGTTTAACTTTTAATATGTGACCGGCAGGACATCGTAGTATTCCGTAGCATCCACGTAGCACCCATCTAAGTCATGTACATAGTTTATTAATTAATTGTTATTATAAATTATCATACTTAAATCTATGTTAAGGGTTTTAAACAAATAAAACTCATTTATTTTCTTCGGTTATTTTGCATTTTATTTGAATTACTAAACTTCATCCCATCTCGTAGGTTTCGTAGGTACTCGTAGCTCGTAGCAAGTATAAAGGAATTTTATTAATGCTTTATCTCTGCTTTATTTCTTTATCCTTATTACTTTCCGCTTAAGTACATAATATATGAATCACAATTTATAGTCGCAATATTATGTTAGTATTAAGTGTGAAGCCGGTTCGGGCCACGAGACTTAATATTTTCTTTTCTGCACTTGTGCTCCGTAAATACTGAACTTGTTCTTGAAAAAAAAAATCAGAAGTTATTAAATTACAAACTTATTATGCGGAAACCTAACAGATATAGATTATTAGAAACACAACAACCTGATTACAATTATATTTTACAACACTAAGTAATAACTAATTACAAAATCAAGATTCAATACTTTCCACAAGTACGAGTATTAAGACAATTATAAAAATAAATTTATTATAGTCTAGTTACAATAGCGCCTGTATGTGTATATACTGATCTAATAGAGCACGGCATCAACATCTTGATGTCAGATATTCTGAGAGGGTGTAAAATCGTGGCGACCATTTGAAAAATTTTAAGGGCTGCCCTATGTACGCGGCCTTATTCATAAACGTATTTTAGCTAAAGTGTTGCTAATCTCTCCTTTGTCTTTTTCTATCCTGCACATTTGACAATGCAACTGACAAAGACAAAGCATTCTATAGCTAAATCGTATTTAAAGTACGTTTATGAATAAGGGGGTTAAACTTAAGATTTGGTGGAGGTTTGGTGATGAGTTCCAGTAAATCCAAAAAATCCCTTCTTGGGCTCCCCTACTATAAAAGACGGTTCGAGGGGTTGGTTGTCGGGGTATATAGGTCGTATTTACAGATTTTTTGCTAACATGTTTTTGATTTGAGATTAAAATTATGATGCTAATCAAAATTAATATGTATATTGGAAGGTTCTGTAGCTGATTTGTTTCTTTTATTAAAATTTGATCGACTATTTATGGTTATGTTTTATTTCATTCTATCCATATTTCTCGTGTGCAATCAATTATTATCTATCCGTTGTATGAAAATATCATTTTGGAGAACATTTTGGGAAAGGGAGATTTCGGGAGAGGGACTTTTTGGGAAAGGGACCTTTTGGGAAAGGGCAATTTTGGGAAAGGGACATATCGGAAAAGGGACTTTTTGGGAAAGGGACATTTTGGGAAAGGGACATTTTGAAACCGAGGGACATTATGGGAAAGGGACATTATGAACCTGAGCCGTGAAAACGTTTCTCACGAACTATATTTAGTACCGGTGTCTCACAGTCGGGGGTATACGGCGATGACCAATGACACAATTAATAGTTTCATAATGTTTGTAAACAACTCCACACTTCACATTGTTGAGGATTATTCGAGACAAGGATTATAACGCTACAATTAGAGCATTGAGAAATATTACACATTCATACTTGCAAGGGGGACTATGGACATGTGTGAAGCTGTGCACTTAGTGTACGTCACGAACGTTTTAAGATAAGGCTATTTAATTAGCAACAGTCTAAAAACATGTGAACCTTGTCCAGGTATCCTCCGATCCTGATCCGAAGCCAAGTTCTAAATTGTCAAGTAGAACTTGACTAGCCTCTAGGATACACTGGTGGTAGAGTTGCAGTGTAGGAGCTCGAAGGTGTTGGCGCCACCGCATTACCTACCTAATCTATCTGCCTTCAAATGGTAGTGTTCCGGTTACATAGTAATGTATGACCCCGTAATAACTATCACAGAGACATGACAACTTAGGTCTCAGAGGTAGCACGCATCTACATTTACCTAACAATTTATTTATATCGCATGATTTTCGTCATAGTGTAGATTTGTGAAAGTGTTTGTTATGTTTTATATCTTTTTATTTATTTAATTGGCTTTTTATTTAGTAATTAAACACTAAAGTCGCGAAAAAATATCAGCTATTTCATACAAAAATGAAAATGTTAGTTTCTTTTTTGCAAAATACGTTCCTTAATGAAAGACTCAAAGTTGTTCAGATTGACCGTCTGAAAAAACGGTTTACAGGTTATGCGCACTTTACAATACCTATTAACAAACCTGGATATACCCCTATATAACAAAAGCTGGAGCCATCCCAATTATAAACACCAGGACTCGACACTGTTTGTTACCTTCGTTACACAAAAAACATTGTTTTATTTCTATAAAATCATCCTTATGGGAATTCGCCTCTTTACAAGAATAACGAGATATTTAATCTAAATCGTTCATATGAAATGTAACATTATTCTTACAAGATTATATTCTTTCAAAATTAACTGTTAAAACAAGTATTGGTGTATAAATTCATAATTTATACCGCAACGTATATAGTTCAAAGTTTTATTGCTTTCATGAAGGTACATGGTTTAGGTATTATTTTAAGTAATTTGTATCGACATGATACCCGTCGGGCGTAGCAATTAACATAGTTATATATTATTATTCTATATCTTAATCATAATACTTAGGCATTTTAATTATGAGTGAACGTGAAACAGAAAAATGAGTAAGTATGTGTATTTCGTCCATTTTAATGAGTACGGTTGTCACTGAAAAATCACTCAGACTGTAATACGATTTCTCTATTAAAAAGTTTTTTAGACGTTTTATAAACACATTAAAGTTAGGCTGGGTTTTAATATCGTTCGGTAGGTGATTATAAATTCTTATTGCACTTACGTACGGACTACACTTATATATTTCTATAAAACATTATCAGCTATTATGATTCATTAATACAACTTCAAATTCGATTGCTAATTATTACATGGCCCCTTAATAACTATCACAGTGGCAAAACAACTTGAGCCTCAGTACGTAGTATTATTACCTATTCTCTGGCCTCAGGGAAGTAACGCATCATACATTTTGACCTCCGAGTTTCAGCTATCATCAATGTGAAGTGCACGTTAGTGTGCCACTGTGGTAACCCAAAAAAAAATATCTTAACATATATTAATCAAGTGTCACGGTGTTTGTCCGCGATGAACTCCTAAACTACTTAACTGATTTTAATGAAATTTGCACACCGTGTGCAACTTAACAGATAGGAAGCTATCCTGTCATGTCTACATCACGCTATGACTAATAGGAGCAGAGCAGCGCGGGCGAAGCCGGGGCAGGGCTGCTAGTTTATTTAAAGATACCATTTAGCGGCCAGTAGATTAGGTAATGCGGTGGACCCATCAAGCTCCGTCACTGGAGCTCTACCACCAGTTAGATATACCTTGCTAATTAATTACAACCATTTTACAAATTACTTAGTTCGATGTATAGGCTATTATATTACATTATGTATAGTTATTTTTAATTGATCTCAAATAACGCATCGAATTGATAATCTCCGTTTTTTAAAGTCAACTTTAAAAGGAAATTATAAGCTTATTATCAATTCGATACAAAGGAACGTATATAGGTAAAATTCTAAGAACCGCAGTGTACTCTAATTAGGGCTTCCAAATAAATCTTAATATGTAGGTACCATATAAACTACGTGTCACGTTGTTTGTCCGCGATGGACTCCTAAACTACTTACCTAATCGATTTTAATGGAACTTTGCACAACGTGTGCAGTTTGATCCAACCTGAAAGATAGGATCATTACATCTCAATTTATAGCCGCAATACGAGTATAACTTTATTGCAAATTATTTGTTCATTATCAAACAGTCATAATTATCTGCTTTATTTATTTATTGCAATGTCACCATTAATACAGTTCTTTACATATCAGTAAGTATATTCTAGGTCTTAAAAAATAATAGTAATGTATACCTACTATAATAATAAAAAGCTGAAAAGTATGTTTGTTTGTTTGAACGCTAATCTTAGGAACTACTGGACTGATTTGAAAAAATATTTTAATGTAAGATAGTCCGTTTACCTATCGAGGAAGGCTATAGGTTATACTTATAACATCACGCTACGCGGACGAAGTCGTGGGCACAGCAATATTAACTAGTCTATAGACATATATATAAAAGAGAAAGGTTAATAGTAAAACCGGCCCCCACCGCAGTGAAACGAAATTTCTTACAAACTGTCAACCCCAAAAACAACCCCTTAGGGTTCGAATTTGCCAAAATACCGAGTCAGCACCTAAAACGTCCTAAAAAGAACCACCAAAATTTGAAACTCCTACACTCCTAGCACCTAGCACATGTATTTAAAATCAGATTTCGTGATGAGTCACTCACTCATCACGAAATCTGATTTTAAATACATGTTCGTACAATTCGTTTCACCGCGGTGGGGGCCGGTTTTACTATTAACAAATAAATCTGATAACGGGACATTACACTCGCACCTGCACTTAACAAAGTGTAAATCCTACTAATATTATAAATACTAGTAGGATAGACTTCGTATGTTTGTTGTTTGTATGTTACTTTTTCACGCAAAAAACGGCTCAACGAATTTTCATGAAATTTAGCACACACAGGATTAACTTGGATTAACACATAGGAAAGTTTTTATCCCGAAAAAATGTTCCTGTGCGATGCCATGGGATGATTTGATGAGTTTCCACAGGTTACGCGAAAAGCGAACTACACGCGGGCGGAGCCGCGGGCAACAGCTAGTAATGCATAAGATACAGTAGATGATTTAACTACGAGCATTTAGCCAAGAGCTCCTGGCGAAAAATGAAGTTAGATCACCATTTAAATCGCATGATTGTTTTAATATTAATAAGGTACCATTCATTCCATGAAGGCCAAAGAGCTTAAACTTCGTAGCTCTGGTACACTGTCCCGCCTAGCCCGAAGTAACTGACGGTAGATGAAGACACCGACCGTCAGTTACTTACTAAACATTTTATTGAGTCCCATGAGATTCAGACTCATCTCATGGAATAGCCAGGGAGGCTGATGACAATTTGAAAACATCATGAATCAAAATTATGAAACAAAAGAGTAATTTCACAAGAAGGAATCTTCTTCAAGTCCAAAGTTAGATTTTAAAATTTTGTGTAGTTCGATACTTTATTTTATGATAGTAAAGAATCCAGAAAGAATCAGCACATAATACTATAAGATAAGAAACGTGTTCCAGCCTATGACTTCCTTTATAAGAAACAAATTTCCCTATAAGAAAATGTTACATTCTATTCAACAAATGAAATTACCAAAAACACAACCTATAAAGGAAGTCATAGGCAGACACACCTATGACTTCCTTTTTACAACCTACAACCTATTTAATTATAAACATTTGACTGTAGTTATTTTTATTACATTTATATAAATAGATAGTACCTACTTATCAACCATAGGTAACGATTGCCAATCTATTGCCATTTACTTGAAACATGTAAATCGATCAGGTATATAAATGGTTTTCAATAAAACTACTAAGAATTTAACAAGTGAAATAACTTCATACTGACTAACGAAACAAACAATCGAAATCTAGCTTTAATTAACTAAATCTTATTGATGTCAACTTGAGGGGCGAGATATTCAGAAAATTAGATTAAAATGTGGGATTAAACCGCTTTAATTTCTAGGAATTCTTTTTAGAAATTTTAACAGATGTTTCCCGGTGACAGAACGATTTGCCTTTAAATTAAAACATCATTATCTTCTTGAAAGTGTGAGAAATTATAGAAATTTACTGAACGTACCATCAGTACCGTATGAAATAAGGCATGTAGGTGCACCATGCGCTACCGACAATGTTACAAAGCAGTGAATATTCATAAAATTTCAGAGCAAATTAAGCTCACGTAATTGGTGATGGGGCATAACTAAGAAAAAAGAATATTATACATAAATTGTACTACCAAGTCACTAATAGGACGCATATTATTATGCTGAAGAAAATAGATCCGAGCTGCCGAAGTAATTACCTACATTAAGATATTTTGTTCGTCACGATTATTTGAGAGAATAACGACAGTATACTTACGAAGTTAATTTAAATAGACGGGATTAGGTGCACTGCGCATGCTCCCAGCTTCCGGACCGGGCACTGCTTAGTCCCCAACACAGTCTCTCAACTCTACGACATGTTTCGCGCAAACAGCACTGTGCCAGTAAACATAGTATGGTAATAATGCACTTGTCACCGGATTTATGGTTATATCGAACTGTGTGTCCAACCCACATTTATTTAATATCACTTCAAAACATTTGAAGAGCACCAAGCACCGTCATGTAAAGCTTGTGGGATTAACACAGTATTCAATACCAGTTTAATTGTGTTTTGTGATATAGAAATGTAACTGCATCAGGTGAGTAAATAACTATTATGTTTAAATGAAGCAGGTTACATAATACCTTATAATGCACGTTTAGAATTATTATAAAATAGCTCACGTCGTGTATTTGCCGGTTTTCTTGCGACATAAGTATTAAGACCCATAATGATTATCATGAAAGAAATAAGATGAAACGTCGGGCTGTTATGCGTTAGAATACTTAAAGTTATTTACATACAATATCAGCTGCAAGATGCACGATGCAGCTACATATTTTGCTAAATAGAAAAAAATAAATAGAAAAGTAAACGTCAAACATTTTTTTGTCTCCATCAATCAAAGTTCTTTTGAATACTCTTCTCTATCGTCAAATAATCACAAGGTATGGTAAAACATTTATGTGTTTTCGTTTTGTTTTCAGAATGTCCCTACCACAAAAATATATCACTGGTAAAGTGGTGTCAGTTTCAACGCGATTCCGATACGTATTGCTGGTCACCACTATATTTGGTGGTGGGTTTCTCATTATTTTTATAAATAATGGTGTGGATACAATCTTTGAAAATAATGACGCAATTAGCTCCACATGGGACACCCATCGTTATGGTATTTTCGACATGAACGAGAGTTTTACTATGAAAACAGAAGGATGTACCATACCAGGTTTGCATCCCTTCGACGAGAATATTAAGAAATTTATAGAACGTCCCAAACACTTACATTCATGTCATAGAGCTAATTATTCTTTGTTAGAAAACAACGACACTCACATATGGATCAACACAGACAAGTTAGAGTTTTATGAATTACCTAAGGATGCAAATATATCATGTTGTTACAAGGTATTTTATCGGCCATTAGCTATTGCTGACATATCTTCAGTAGATATAGATGATAGAGTAAAATATCATGGATGTATTGATTTTACCGATTACATAGAAGTCTTGAATGAATTTGTAAGAGTAACGTGTGCCAGTGAATACAAAGTTATTTACGAACAATTCTTCTTGTTCGCCCCAAGAAAGCCATTTGTATCTTTTAAGGAAGACAATAATGAAATATTTGAAAATCAGTCGGCCTATAACGTAATTATTATGGGCATAGATGCTATTTCCCGTTTAAATTTTCATAGAACTATGCCTAAAACTTTATCGTTTTTGAGAAAAAAGGATTCTATTGAATTATTCGGATACAATAAAGTTGGTGATAACACTTTTCCTAACTTAATACCCATGTTGCTGGGTATCAAAGATACGGATCTGAAGAGAACTTGTTGGCCTAATGTAAGAGCAACTTTTGATAACTGTCCCTTTATTTGGGATTGGTTCAAAGACTCAGGTTACTTCACTGCACTTGGAGAAGACAGTGCCAGTTTGGGTACTTTTAATTTTGAAAAAAACGGTTTCAGTGGATCACCTACAGATTATTACATTCACACATTCATGCACGAAGCCGAAATGCATTCTGGAAACAATAAGGACTTTAATTCTTACATATGTATGGGAAATAAATATTTTTATAAAGTTTTGCTAGACTACATCGAAAGTTTAACAGTGACTTTAAGGACTTCAAAATTATTTGGGTTTTTTTGGGAGGTCACAATGAGCCATGACTATTTGAACTATCCGATGGCAATGGACGAAAGTTACGCAACTTTTTTAAGACGGCTTAACGATAGTAGTTACCTAGATGACACAATATTAATTTTGTTAAGTGATCATGGAATACGGTGGGGTGATATCAGATTTACGAAGCAAGGTAGATTGGAAGAACGGTTACCGTTGGTACATATACTTTTTCCACCATCTTTCCGTGAAAATTATTCTTTAGCATACGACAACGTCAAATTAAATAGTCGTCGTCTTACGACACCATTCGACGTGTATGCCACTCTTACGGATCTCGTTAATTTGGATGTTTTGAAAAATGAAAACATAAAATTAAGATCTGCAAAGACTTACGCAAGGGATAGAAGTATTAGCTTATTTTTACCCATACCGAGTAACCGGACTTGTAAGACTGCAGGAATAGAGGATCATTGGTGCACTTGTCACAGTGGCAAAAAATTATCAACAAAAAACAGAGAGGCACGCGAAGGTGCATTCCACCTGGTGCAATATTTGAATAAGTTGATACACGGACATCCTGAATGTGCGCATCTCTCACTAGTAGAACTGCTGGAAGTGAGCGAGCTGCTTGTGGGCACTCCGAACGAGAACGAAGTTGGGTGGCGAGAGTTTATGGTGGTGGTTCGCACCAGGCCAGGTGGCGGAGTCTTTGAAGCCACGCTGCGCCACGATGCTCGGGGCTGGTCGCTCACAGGCACCGTCAGTCGTCTCAATTTATACGGAGACCAGAGTTACTGCGTTCATCATTACCAACTCAAACTCTATTGTTTCTGTCAATGATAGTAATCCGTTTTAAACATAAGAATCTGTGATATCTATTAACTATAGTTATTAATGACTTAATTTGTAGGTAATTTATTTTATTAGATACTCTGTACAGTGTTAGATTTTAGTATAACATTTTGCTCAAATGTATTCTGACCTAAAATGTAGGTGTGCGTTCTTTATTTTTGTTTTGATAGGTTTATTTATGGGTTAGATTGTTCTATGTATTTAAGTTTAAATGTGCTATTTGTGTAAAAATAAGCATTAAAAATAATCTTACTTTGAAATGATAAGACAGTAGGTATTTAAACATCACTGCGTCGTTAGCAAGGATCTGTATAAGCTCCGTTTATTTTAGACCAGTAGACTATTGTAGAATAACTAACTACGTAGACTGCCGTAGAAGAAGGTAATCTCGAAAAAAAAAATTGTTAATTGAAATAGAAATAACCTACATGGTATTTTAGACGTTCGATGGTTTATTTTATCAAAGTAAATACTTATTTGTTGTTAAAATGTGTAGGTTTTGAGTGATAAGTGCTTACTTATGATAGGAGCTTACCGTCTTATGCTTATTAGACTATATACTGACATGATAGAAAGATGTGCCAAAATTGAATAATACCTAAACGTGTGGATGTACCTACCTCACTGAATCGTAATTAACTAGGCGTCTATAGGTTGAAGCTGAGACGTTTAAATCTTTGAAAATGGTATTTTGCCTAGAAATAATGTTAATGAATACTTAGATGTTTTCATTGATTCATTGTGTTACTACAAATTCGAATATGTGTTATGTCGAAGAATTATATTAAGCCTGGGTTACACCAAGATATTTGTTAATCCTTCTCTAACTTAAAGAAATCTGTTAAAGTTAGAGAGGGATGTAAAATGTTACACAAACTTTAACTTTAACAAATATCTTGGTGCAAGCTGAAAATGTTTGAAATTGCTCAAAACATTATTAAGAAACCAAATATCAAAACTCCCCATCGTTCCGATTTAGGGAAAAAAATACTCCAGGTCAAAGGTAAAAAAATGAGATATTCGCAATTTTCTTGTAAACATCGTGAAATTTATCGTAAAATTACCTTAGACATAAATGCAGATCATAAAATTATCTATAAAAATTGTATGAACAAGTTTTTTTCCTAAAAGTCACTGTTACTGATTGCGATGCCAAAAAGTTCCAAGCGTCATAATAGGTATGCATAAGTACACCCATATAGTCTCTGTAGCTGTAATATGAGTAAAAATATGTTTCTGTCCATGATTTTAACTTACATTTAATTTTAAAATATACATAAATACATACAAAGTTTTCAAAAAAGAAATTCCACAAGAAGTTATGACCAACAGAATTCGTTTTCTTCTTTAATGTACGGAGCTCCAAAAAAAACTACCTGCTTAGATAAGTATCGATATGCATGCTTTGTATAAACACCTGGAATAAAAAAACAAGTACAATTAGCTTGTCTTCCTCCAAACTCAGTTGCTACTCATCAACATCTTTTTTGGATATAGGTATATATTACCCAGCTCAAGTCCGGCTTAGTTATTAGCTAGACACAACACATTGGGGGTTGAAAGTCGGTCGATGATACATCAGAAGTCAATTCAGAACCCATTACACTTTATACTGCCGTCGGAAAAACTGCTGAACACAATTATAAAAAGAGATAATGTTGTATCACCAACAGCAGAGAATTCGTTCGATTCTGACGAACAGACATGCGGTACTTCGCTGTTGACGCAATTTACTTGCACACAGGGTGAAGAAGAAGATCAAGTAGAAGAAGATTCTGAATCGGACTATACATTTTTTTTTTCAATTTTAATCACAACAGATTCTTGGAATACGCGGTAAGTATACACTACTTCAAAAGTCGTGTGGAAACATGTGCATATTATGACGCTTTTAAGTTTTTACCTTTTGCATCGTTATATCTCGGAAAAGTTCGTATTTAGGCAAAAAAAATACACCTTTTTGTAGATAATTATATAATCTACAATTTCTGTCTGAGGTCTTTTTGCAATAAAACTTACCGTTTGTAGAAAATCGCAAGCCTATTTTTTGTACCTCGCGTCAATTTTAAACCAGAACGATGGGGAGTTTTGAAATTTAGTTTTTAATTACGTTTTGAACAATTTCATTCATTTTCAGTTGGATCCGAATTTATGCAGCTTGGAATGTATCAATTCACCGGACATTTACACTTCGTGTAAAACTTAAATGCGTTCGTCAAAGTTTTTTGCAAATCGTTGAGCATAAGGCGATTTTATAGTTTAGAACAATGATTTTGATTTTATGTTACAAGCTCATTAGTTTAGAAGGGATACGCCAGAAGGAATTCATCGGGATGCGACTGCCTATCGATATTGCTGAAAAATTTTCATGTCGATTTGTAGCTTCTTTATGGCAGCAGTGATAATCTGATTGTTTTTCTTGCTTTCGTGAGTGAGAAACAAGCGTTATTGGTAGTATATTTCGATTTTCGATATTATGTTATTTAGTTAGAGTAAAAATCGACATGAAAATTTGACAGCAATGACAACGACGACAGCCATAGATTTATTATCTACTGTTATAAATCGATGACGACAGCAATGTCGATAGGAGGTCGCACCCCAGGTCAACATTGAAACTCGTTTTTTTTCATCTGTGTGGTCGTCGCGAGGTAAGAGACGGGGGCGAAGTTTACACAGGCAACTTCACTCAATGGCATTTAAGTTTTGCGCGTACGGTACCAAGAGCTTCTTCTATTTGGTATCTACATATCAACTACCCACCTACTAGTCCTAGAAATAAAGTATGTATATCCATTATTATTATGTCTTGAATTTAAATTATTATGCATAACAACTAATTTTACGATAAAAATACATATCCAGTTCCACCATTCTAGGTCTTATCAAAAATATTATACATCAATGCTGAATAGTCGTCTTAAAGGTACATTATGTGATAACTATGACTTATCGTGGGCTAGCATTGACGAATAGGCACATTTCTATCTTCTTACATTACATATTTATGTATTTATTTATTTCTTTATTATAAGCTAAATTACAGACCATTACAGAAAAACTAATGCGGCACTGCAGTTAAACCAAATAATAATAATAAAAAAGATAACAAAAAATACAAAATAGTAAGTAGGTAATTGAAATAAAAATATATATATTTTAAATTATTTTTCGCAAACCTATAGGGTACACATTTTTTTGTGAATTAAGTACGGCAAGCTACAGTTAAAAATGTCAATATAATTAGCTATCACACTTGCCTATAGCACTTATTGCCTCTACCATAGGAACGTGTTTCAGCAAGTTAGACCGGGCCGTAGAGACATCCAGCAGCTGTGGTCAGCAGCACTGCTCCTACTCTTGACCGGCATTCGGAGCACCACCATCCCTACTCCTAGGTCGCGTACTTGCATAACCACCGTCCAATTCGTATGAATGATGTATTGGATAGCGTGCTCGAGTGTAACTAACTGTGCAACATTTATTAGCATTAAAAACAATTTATTGTTATAACTCCATTGTACTTCTCGGTTAATATCCTACTGGAGTGTTTCTGTCTCAGATGAGGATTTAAATTTAACATATAATTTCAAGTCATTCTTGACTACTTCCGGAAAATTGTTGAACATAGTACAAATTCCAAAGGACCAAGTTTACTTCCTTGACCTACTACTGAATGCGTATTAATAAAGCCTTAGTTTGTAGTCTGCGCATTCTACGTACGTACTGCCTACACGTTCGCCCGAATAGGTATTTAACTCGAAAAAAAATTTAAAGGCTTGGTATGAAACCTACCGATGCTAATGTAGACAGTTAAAAATCATTATTTACCGTGCCGGACATCCTCCGAAACTTACAATACCTGCATTGTCAGTACCTGCATTGACAACTGGTGTTAGCGATTTACGAATCACATTAAATCGCTTCCTGTACTAAGGCCAGAACGAAAACCATGTTACACGTCAGACACTTGCTAGCTCACTTGATTCCAAATACAAGTATCCATCAATAAAATATTGCTGGATCTTAGGAAGGAGACTTCGACTTATTTCTGTAGAGCGTTATCTCTTTCGCACCTTACCTATGTGACGTTGGTCGATGTAGACCATTTTGCAACGGCGGATTTACAAATTTGCCGCCGGTAGGCTATTAAATTTTTATCGCCCCTTTAGTTTGATATTGTAGTCCACGAATCATATCAATTATATTTTCTATCAATAAAATTCCAACTTTATTCCAACTTCATCATCCTAGTTACATCAACTTTTTTATGGTTAGAATCATTGAGAGCTATGATCTGAGTCAGATCATTTTAACAGTAATAATAGGTTGGGGAAAAAGTCTTTTCGCATTATAGTATGTATGAACTTGTAATAAAATCTCTTTGGCTGTAGTATTTGTATCTGGCTGGTTTTGGTATCATTGAAAGTTAAAATTTTAAAGAACATAATTCTAAATTCAAATTAGGCAAATGTGTGATTTTCATTTGTTTTTCGTACTGTCAAGATGAGTGAATCTAATGAAGAAATTCGATACATTTTTAAATTTTCCTACAAAAAAGGTAAAAATGGAACGCAAGCCGCGAAAAAAATTTGCGATGTTTATGGACCTAGTGCAGTGTCTGTGAGAGTAGCACAAATTTGTTTTAAGCGTTTTCAATCCGGAAATTTTGATGTCAAAGATGCACCTCGTTCTGGTCGCCCGCCCTATTACGGTTAAAATGGATGCCATTTTTGAAAAAGTGGAGCAATATCGACATATCAGTAGTTACGACGTAGCTGAAGAACTGAGAATTGATCACAAAACAGTTTTGGCGCATTTGAAAAAAGGCTGGGTACAAAAAAAGCTCAATATTTGGGTACCTCACGAGCTCACTGAAAGAAACCTAATGAACCGTGTACTCATTTGTGATTCTTTATTACGACGTAATGAAACCGAATCATTTTTGAAGAAGCTGATAACTGGTGATGAAAAGTGTATCACGTACGACAAGAACGTGCGAAAAAGGTCGTGGTCAAAGGCTGGTCAGGCTTGACAGACTGTGGCGAAACCCGGGTTAACTCGCAATAAGGTGATGTTGTGTGTGTGGTGGGATTGGAAGGGCATTATTCATTATGAGCTATTACCACCAGGCAGGACTATCGATTCTGAACTCTACTGCGAACAACTGATGAGATTAAAGCAAGAAGTTGAGAGAAAGCGGCCGGAATTGATCAACAGAACCCCTTCTGTGGTGTTTCATCATGATAATGCTAGACCTCACACATCTATAGCCTCAGCAAAAATTAAGAGAGTTTGGCTGGGAGGTGTTAATGCATCCGCCGTATAGTTCTGACCTTGCACCTTCAGATTTCCACCTGTTTCGGTCTCTTCAGAATTCTTTATGCAATGTTAGGTTAACATCACGAGAGGACTGCCAAATCCACTTGTCGCGGTATTTTGATGAGAAGTCCCAAAATTTTTATAACAATGGGATCATGTCCGTACCTACAAGATGGCAAAAGGTTATCGAACAAAATGGTACATACATACTTTAGTTAAATTTAAATAAACTATATTAAAAAATGTTTTGAATTATCTTAAAAAATGCGAAGAAACTTTTTCCCCAACCTTATATTATAAATAGAACAAAAAAAAATATGAACTAAATCTGTCGCCCCTTAAAATTTGCCGCCCTAGGCTCCAGCCTACTGCCATTTTGATCAAGTTTTAACCAATACCGGACTATATGTGCTTGCGTATGCAGTGCGTAGCAGAGATCACGCTCTACGCTCTACGTAGTCGAAACTATCCGATTGTCTCTTTCGTATTAGGCTTGATATGCAATATTTCTTGCTGGGTACTGTATGCAAAATTGACTCGAGTATTGGCGAATTCAATTGATTATGTAAAAAAAAAATGTGCTTACTTCCTCCATATATACAGGGTTATTTATAACCAGCGCATAATTCTTAAAGGGCTTTGGCTCATCAAGACTAACACTTTTGTTATACGACTTTTACTAATTCAATTTTTTTTTTAAACCATACAAAATAGAATTTGCAGTTCTAATACTTCTTAACTTCACGTTACGTAAACAGCTGACGTCTGTACCTATGTAAAAATATACCTATGAAACGTAAAACTAACAATTGATAGAAGTCCCATTTGAAACGATTTTATTTCTTATCATGTGATGTACTGCGTTTTGGCAAAAGTCATAGAACAAAAGTTGTTAGTCTTAACGTACCTAACTCACCTTCGACGATTTACGCTTTAGATATATTTAACCCTGTATGATATATAGTAGGAGAGTCCAAGAGCGGATTTTTTAATTTACTCCAGCGCGTCAAATTAAGATATAGGAGATACCCTGTTCAGTACCTCCACCAAATCTAAAATTTCTATTAGGGATTCCGCCACGAGCTTGCCTGGCATCCAAATCGTCAAATTTTTGTATGGGAGCTTTGATTGGGTTCTCTTTACAGCCTCTCTGAGCATCTTACATTCTTAAGTAATCTTTCACCTTCATTTTTGAAAACATCAAATGTTTTTGAAAAGGGCGCGGCATCAACGTCATGGGTCAAGAGCATGTCAGATATTCTGAGAGGGTGTAAAATGTGCCCAAACAATGCTCATATCCAAAATTCAGACGATTCGGCAGATAAGTAAGATCGTAGCGACCTTTTGAAATTGTTTTTAAGGGCTACCCTTCGGGTGCTGCCCTATATACAAACCTTAGATTTAGTGGCTGTAACCAGGTAACAGGGTTTAAGATTCGCGCTAGAGTAAATACAAAAATAGCATCTAATAGATAGATAGATATGTAATTGTTTCCTCAATGCAAATCCATGTTAATCAGCACATGTAATACAATTGTGAAGATAATGATGAAAGAAGACTTTTATAAAACTTCGGAAAACAAACTTTATAAAAATGCACATAATAGATACTTATATATGGGTTAGTTTGTTATACATACCTACTTAGTTACATTCATATTTTGTAAATATGCTAGTAGTATGATAGTTTCGTAACAAAAATCATGAAACACTTAAGAGTTATGTACAAGAACGGAATTCCATCGATCAATGACAATAGAGTCAGTAAGTAGTTATCTAGGTATTGAAATAGGTAGGTTATTCCACAGAACAGAAAAAACATTTCTGTTCTGTGGGTTATTCACATTTAATTTTCGATAAAGGCATGGATGGCCAAATCTAAAACTAAGTAGAAGTTAGTAAATGAAATAACCAAAGAAGTAGATATTAGATTAAATGTAATTCATTCATTCATTCACGGTTCACGAGCCATCCTAATGATGGACTGAATTTCGATCATTTTTTTTTTTTTTTTTTTTTTTTTTATGTAATTGAAGTGGCAAACAAGCATGCAGTTCACATTGATGTTAAGTGATGACTGCAGCCTATAGACACCCACACAAAGACCAAGGTCAAAATGTAAATGCGTTACCACTCCTGAGGCCTAAGGTGTTATGCCTCTGTGCCGGAAATTACAGGGCCGTACATTACCACCTGACCGGAACACGATAGTGTTGAACACTACCATTTAGCGGCAAGTAAATCAGGTAATGCGGTGGTGCCTACGCCCGCGAGCTCCGTCACTGGAGCTCTACCACCAGTTTTAAAGTTGGTACACGACTTCTTTACGTTGTTTCCGACACTAACAAGAAAAAATCCTTTTTTTTCCAAAAGTTTGTCTTTCTATGCTCAATAAAACAAGGCACTCGTATAATAGTAGATATTCGTATATAATCAAACAAATTAAATTAAGTATAATAGTAACAAAATAGTCAGCTTTAATTAGGTTCACCTAACATAGTTGTATGTGCTCTTTAGAATGTGACTGACTTCATTTATGTTATATATTTATGGTGAAAAATAAATACATGTTGTACATAACTGTTTTTAGTTATCGGCCCTCTATAACATTTATACATACATATATTTATACGTTTTTATATTTATACTACGTAGGTAGAAGTAGTATACTACGTACATTACGTAGGCTTCTCGAGATACTGGTGATAGAGCTCCAGTGTCGAAGCTTGAGTCAGAGACATCACCCGCATTTCTTAATCTATCTGCCGCCAAATGGTAGTGTTCAGCATTGTGGTGTCAAGGTTAGATGGTAATGTATGGCCCTGTAATAATTATCACAATAGGATAGTTACTTGGACCTCAGAGGTATTGATATAAATGTCTACAGATTGTCACTAAAGGTCACTTACCATCAATGTGAACTGCATGCTTATTTTGATACCATCTATAAATAAAATTAATGTCTCTCAGCGTTATCTCTGCCTACGTAAGCACTGATAGTCCAGTATTGGTCAAAACTTGGACAAACGGTCGACGAACGTCCAATAGCTAAGGTGCGAAAGAGATAACGGTCTGCAGACCCTAAATTAGCCGAAGTCTCCTTCCTAAGGTCGATGTGCAATATTTCTTGTTGAATACATACCTTCTATACACATTAAAATCTATGACTTACAGTTGTTGCCACTGGAGCTCGCGGGCGTAGGCACCACCGCATTACCTAATTTACTTGCCGCTAAATGGTAGTGTTCAACACTATCGTGTTCCGGTCAGGTGGTAATGTACTAATGTATGTATGTATGTATGTAATGGCCCTGTAATTTCCGGCACAGAGGCATAACACCTTAGGCCTCAGGAGTGGTAACGCATCTCCATTTTGGCCTTGGTCTTCATGTGGGTGTCTTTAGGCTGCAGTCATCACTTAACATCAATGTGAACTGCATGCTTGTTTGGCACTTCCATTACATGAAAAAAAAAAGATAGACGACGCATTCACAGAAAATAGATTTGTAATCTATTTACTGTGATGCATTATTCCTTTATCTATGCAATCACGTAACAACTTGCCTAATGAGTATGTTAACTTTTATACTGAAAAGTAAATCTCTATGATTGTAAGATAAATAGGTATGAGCCCCAGTTTTCAAAGTTTACTAATCTATTTTTTTTAATTCAATGTTGTTCAATGTACTTAGATCCTTAGATAAAAATAAAGACTATTTAACGTGTATATATTAATATTTTGGGATAATTCGACGGAAAAAGAATCAGCATTCAAATCTCAAAAAAGATGTCTACGGGCGATGTTCAAACTGGCGAAAACAGATAGCTGCGTGCCCTATTTTAAAAAACACCAAATATTAACTTTACCTTCCTTGTACATATTAGAAGTAGCTGTGTTTGTTAAGTCAAATCCACATTACTATAATCGTTTAGCTGACACATATCGACGCAGTAGACGTGATAATAGTCAACTTTGTCTCCAATCCGCCAAGACGCCCCGATGCGCAAAAGTGTTTACTGCATGGCACCAGTAATTTATAACAATATACCTAAAAGTTGGAAGGAACTCCCTCAACTTGTTTTCAAAAATAAACTACGCAAATTTTTGACCGCCAGAGCATACTATAGTGTCACTGAATTCCTAAATGAAAAACAATTTGTATTGACATAATTAAATTGATAACTCCATAATTTTATTTCCCTATCTTTGAATAATTGTAATAAACTTGACATTATGTAATGTGAATATAATATCGATCTCTGTAATTTTATTATAATCATGACAAATACTATTAAATTAATATTTCCTCGTTAACTTTTCAAAATATAAAAAAATGTATTTTTGCACGTCACTCTGTGACAAACATGTCTGCGCTTAATATGTTTTTGTCATCCTGTATGTATACACCTTCGATGTATGTACACACACATGTTTATGCAAATATTATTTACATAATATATTATTTACATACATAATATAACGTAAAATAATTAGGTATTAGCAAGTAAACTGTTGATTAACAGTTAGATAAACAGCACCATGCGTGTCGAGACAACGCCTAGGTATACCTACATAGCTGATTGTATCTCCTTATATTATTAGTCCAGGGGTAGGTAATTTTAAAAAATTTAAAGAGAGGTGCGGAAAGTCAATGACACCATTATTAATTGATTAAAAAATTAGCTGTGCCCGCGACTTTGTTCGCGAGGAATAGTGACTTTGGGGCTTTGGGCAGGGCTTTTGCCATCGGGGATAAAAGCACACAGGCTGCTAGGATCGATAACATGTGACAGAGCCACATATAACTGACTGTGCGAAAAATAGCTAATTATGTGTTTAAACGCGCAGTCGTACCTATAAGTACCTACAACCTACAACAAACGTCCATTCTGTGCTGAACCGTATTTTCGAAAAGGCCATTTTAAACTTCAATGCATAAATTTCACTGGTGGTAGAGCTCCAGTGACGGAGCTCGCGGGCGTAGGCACCACCGCATTACCTAATTTACTTGCCGCTAAATGGTAGTGTTCAGCAGTATCGTGTTCCGGTCAGGTGGTAATGTACGGCCCTGTAATTTCCGGCACAGAAAAAAAATATATATATATTTTTTGTAGATAATTAAAAAAACAGTTTTGTTCAGTTTCAATCAATCAGTGCTTCAAAGAGAGAATGAAAGATAAAAGATAGATCTATACATAATAATAATATATGCACCCCGTAAGAGCCGGCAGAAGAGAAAAATTGAATATTAAATAACGTTGTGTATTTTATCCACTAATGCCATAAACACCACCACCACCAATCCAATCACCAACATTACCAAACACCTACGCCACCAATAACACCAACGCCACCAATAACACCAACGCCACCAAAACCACCACCACCACCACCACCACCACAACCAATGCCACCAACGCCTCCAAAACTTTCAAAAACACCAACAACGTCACCAACGCCACCGATGCCACCATCGTCACTAAAATCTACCACCACCACCACCAACGCCACCAACACCGCCACCAGGGTCACTAACAACACCTACGCCACCAATGACACCAATGACACCAATACACCAACGCCTCCAAAACTTTCAAAAACACCAACAACGTCACCAACGCCACCGATGCCACCATCGTCACTAAAATCTACCACCACCACCACCAACGCCACCAACACCGCCACCAGGGTCACTAACAACACCTACGCCACCAATGACACCAATGACACCAATGACACCAATGCCACCAACGCCTCCAAAACTTTCAAAAACACCAACAACGTCACCAACTCCACCGATGCCACCATCGTCACCAAATCTACCACCACCACCACCAACGCCACCAACACCGCCACCAGGGTCACTAACAACACCTACGCCACCAATGACACCAATGACACCAACGACACCAACGCCACCAACGACGACACCACCACCACCACGACCAACTTTTATTATTATTATATTTAATTTATTAAGTAACACAGCTCATTTTGTTAGTAAAATGTACTTAGACTATGTTAGTTCAGATCAATCATGTATGTTTCATTATTGAAGATCATCATTATATGTTTTATTATTGAAGGTACCTACTTACTACTTAATATACAACATAAGACCCAAAAATTCTGTAAAAAATTTAAGCGTCTACTTGCTACCGTTATTAATCTCGAGCAAAAAAAATTACTAAAAAGAACACGTTTATGCCCCCTTGGAACCCTTAATATTTCCATTTTCTTATTTTTAGTATTTAATTTTGGCGTTATATCGGCAACAGAAATACATAATTTGTGAAATTTTAGTTTTCTAGCTATCACTGTTTATGAGATACAGCCTGGTGACAGACAGACGGACGGACGGACAGACAGACAGACGGACGGACGGACAGACAGACACACAGCGGAGGATTAGTAATAGGGTCCGTTTTTACCTTTTAGGTACGGAACCCTAAAAAAGATAATATATAGAGAATAGTTTTAAAATATTCGATATGATTCTTAAAATTGAATTAGGTAGGTATCTTTTTTATTTCTGAACCAATTGACATGAAACTTACCACAATATATTAGTAAAAACCGCAAATCGTATAAGCCGTTTCTGAAATAAGCCAAGTTTCATCGTAATCGGATCGGTAGTTTTTGTGTGATGCTTGAACAAACAGACAGACAGACCATTTTTTTAAATCACATATTTGTGTTCGGTATCGATCTAGTAACATCCCCGTCGGTGTTTATTTTTTCAATATTTTGTACAAAATGTACACTTCTACAGTTTTATTATATGTATAGAAGAACCGGTACCTAATCTTCAGTTTAAATTAAAGTTCTTTGCATATCGCATGTCAGTTTATGTATTATTTATCTTGGTGTGTTTGAGTCGCGCTGTAGTCTCTTGTATTCAAAAGTAATGTTTTTAAGTGAAATAAAATCTTGAAAGCTTTTCTTTACAGCCGAGGTGGCGAGCCCTACCCGTAAAGATAAGCTTACCGGCGTACCTCTTACGGCGGATTTCACAGTTTGCTCTGAACACTGAGTTTATAACGCGTTATAAATTCAGTGCTAACTCGCTTAACTGAGTTGAATTTGTGCATCCAATTTCAGCTTAATCACGATCAGTTTTCTTCGGTGAAATCCAAATAGTGTTATCAAACACGTTTATAAAAGTAAAACGCGTTTTACTGGAATTGATCGTGTTTTATTAAGACGGTGAAATCGGCCCTAAGTGTGGAATGTCGTTAGATAGGTCTTTGAAAAATATAGTGAGTTTGGAAAAAACATTTCTCGATTAAGGGAATCCTTTTTGAAATATTAACAGTCAAGTGTGAGCCGCCAGCGTCGTACTATCCATATAGTCAAGGTGGTGTTTGTCAGCCGAGCCCCAACTACTCGGATTCAATCAGATTTGTCTCGCCGAGCCCACTTTGAAGTCCTAGGCCTCGATCGTGTGAGGCGGCCCTTTTGGATCAGTCCGATCCTGTCTACTTCCAGCTAAACGGCACTATTAGGCCATATAAAAATACGGTAATAAATAGTGTTAGTCTGATTAAATATAATGAATTTAAGAAAAACTAAACAGCTAACAATAAGCAGGCTTTCTTCTAACAACGGGGAAGCCCTCTCTACTTTTAAAAAATGGTACCGGAAAGGTAAAAATATTTTAAGCATCGGAAAAGGTGGAAAGCTGTAACACCTTTTTAATTTTTATCTCTATAAATCTTTTTTGTTTTGCAAATATATCAATTTATAAATTATTTAAATTATTGTTGGTATTGGTTAAGTTGACATTAACAAAGTAATTATTTAAATTTCCCTCAGGCCGCCAGCAAAATATGACAATTGATTTCTTATTGTTCTTAGGCCTTATTTATTATTATAGGGTCCATCTGCTGCTTCAGGGATTCATTTGAAACTCAAAGTATGTAGCCACTTACGATACTTTACTATTGTTGGAGGATTATGTATTAAACTATGTGCCCGACATCGAGGATGGGTCAGTTGTAATATCTAATAATATAAGACACGATACGACGACAATCTAGTTTTTGAGGCAGGGAGCTACGTAAATTCGATATTCAAGTATCAAAATATAATTTTACATTACTAACTAAACTTTAAATTAAATAAATAATTATCGAATATTAATTTTTATATACCTACTAAGTGTTATTTTAAATAACAATAAATGCAAAATTTGTAACGTTCCACTTGACAAATCCATCGGTCACATTTCAAATAGCGTAGAAAATTTGGATGTCATTCAATAATGTTAAGGTTGAAAATATCGAAAGGAAAAGTGACGACAGCGGTCTTAAATTTTTCAGTATGCGCCGTGTGTCAGGCGCAAATGGATCAAGCACGAGCAAGGCAAGCACAATACCTGTGCGCCTGCGCTACCTTTTCCTCTTCGCCACCGTCATTGGAGGAAGTTTGCTCACGTTCTGCGTAAATAGTAATATCGATATTTTAACATCCAACAATGAAGCAATATCGCCACGGAGATTACAACAGTACGACGTTAAATCACCAAGAGAGAGTTTCACGATCAAAACAGAAGGTTGCAGTATCCCAGCCCTGAAGCCTTTCGATGAAAGTATCAAAACTTTTGTTGAATTTCCAAAGAATATGGAACCATGCCCTAATTCAATGATGCCTTTGTTGAGCAGTAATTTGACACATATTTGGGTAAGGCATGAAAACAAAAAACATTACAACGTGTCTTTTGACTCTAATAATTATACCTGCTGTTATAAATCTTTTAATCGGCCGGTATATATTGAAGACATAATGTCCACTAAAGTCGATGATAGAGTTCAATACAGTGGCTGCACTTATTTCTCCGATGTCATCGAAGCGAAAGATGAATTCGTTCGAGTGATATGCAGCAACGATGAACAAGAATTGTATCAGCAATTCTTTTTATTTGCAATGAAGAAAAAATTCGAGTCACATGGAACCGATGAACTAGCAACCAATAATACATCATATAATGTCATCGTTATGGGAATAGATGCAGTATCAAGATTAAATTTTCACAGAACCATGCCTAAAACAGCAGCATTATTAAAGAACATACAAGCTGTAGAGCTGTTGGGCTATAATAAAGTAGGAGATAACACATTTCCAAATGTTATTCCAATGCTTATGGGAATTAAGGACACGGAACTAAAGCCAACTTGTCTCCCTAACGAACATTCCACATTTGACAATTGTCCCTTTGTCTGGGAATGGTATAAGCAAGCTGGATATTACACGGCTCTTGCTGAAGATAATGCGAATATTGGCACATTCAATTATATAAAGGTTGGTTTCAGTGGCACACCCACTGACTATTATCTTCATACATTCTTTTATGAAGCTGAAAATAATGTTGGAAAAAACAAAGATTTCAATTGTTATTTGTGTATGAACGAGAAATATTTTTATAAAGTTCTACTTGATTATATTGAAAATTTATTCAAGACATTGAGTTCTACTAAATTATTTGGATTTTTCTGGGAAGTCACAATGAGCCACGATTATTTAAATTACCCTATGGTAATGGACGAAAATTACGAAACATTTTTTAAGAACTTAGATTCATTCGATTATTTAGAGGAAACAGTATTATTTTTAGTCAGTGATCATGGCATAAGATGGGGCGATATACGGTCTACTAAGCAAGGTCGTTTAGAAGAACGTTTACCATTTGTTTACATATTAGTACCACGATCATTTCGTGAGAAATATAATGAAGCTTATAATAATTTAAAATTAAACAAACACCGCCTTACAACTCCTTTTGATGTTCATGCTACACTAGAAGATCTTATCAATCTTGAAAATATAGAAAATGAAATGATAAAGTCTCGAACAAACAAGTTGTATGCGACTGAGAGAAGTATCAGCTTATTTTTACCTATACCAAGAAATCGAACTTGTCAATTGGCAGGCATCGATGATCATTGGTGTACATGTCACAAAGGACACAAATTATCACCGTTAAGTAGGGAGTCTGTCCAAGCGAGTACCGAACTAGTTCGACACATCAATATGCTTTTAAAAAAATATACACAATGCGCTCGTTTGAAGCTTGCGGAGGTTATAGAAGTATCTGAAATGGAAGTAGGAACTCCAGACAAAGATGAAAAAGGATGGCGAGAATTTATGATTGTAATGCGCACAATTCCAGGAGATGCGATATTTGAAGCAACTATACGCGAAAACAGCAACAGTGATTGGTTCCTCGCCGGCAGCGTCAGTCGTCTTAATCTTTACGGTGACCAAAGCCATTGTATACACAACTACCAACTCAAGTTATACTGTTACTGTGTTTAATTTTGTTTTCTACTAATTATTATTTATTTTATATTGTGTGTTATCTAAAATTCTTCAGCTCTATTTTTTCACTTCAAATTGAATAAGAATCATTACTCTCGAGCCAACTACAGAACACGCGATATTCTTCGTTGACATCACAAATCTTTGCAGAACATTCTCAAAGCAAACAATGAAGAGGCGTCAACGTCAGTACGATGATGAAGAAGTAAATAGAATCTGCCAATAACTACAATGAAATCAACGTAGAATTACTTGAAATAGAATAAATTACTTATTCCAATTAATCAAATAGCCACTTCGGCATCGCACATTGTTAACTTGACCAATGGCACGATAAATAGAGTTGATAAGTAGGTATTCCTTTCCTTCCTGGTATTCCATACTCTATCTCAGAATCAAAAATACTCTCACTCATTGATATATTTTATAGTATGTACTAGCTGTTGCCCGCGGCTTCGCCCGCGTGGATCTCGTTTTATAAAAATTTAAATTTTACAATCCCATGGAAATGTCCTAATTAAGTTTCCCGTCGCGTTTAGTTCAGGAATGAGAAACTTTCCATAAAAAAATTACCACTTCATTTTCCCCCTTTAGGACAGAATTTGTCCATTTCGTCTACACAGATAAATTTTTATTGTAATCCAAAATGTTTATACCTGTTGTCATATAGTCCTTTCTATCCTAATCTCTAAAAATCCTTTCTTAAACATCATGAAAGGAACCCTTGTACCAAATTTTAAGTATCTAGGAACAGTAGTTTTATATAACATTTTCGTATACAATTACAAAATCAAATGCAAATAAAAAATCAATGTAGAATTAACCGTCTAACTCAGAGCAAAGATAGCGCGGCCGCTGCTCCGACTTAAGTGCAGATCACGAAGACAGCGTTAGCGCGTTTTAAAAAACTTGTGACCCCATCCATCAAAGGCCATGGGTAACACTGCTTCTTATCTTTTGCCAAGAGTATTAATATTTGTTTTATTGCTTTATCTTTTTTTTGTACCAAAGAGCCTATTCTACTGTGAGCCTGAACTAGTATTCCACCTTGAAAATTGCGGTAAGTCCCATACCAAATTCCATTACCAATGTTTAGGGGTGTGGGGGAACATTTCAAAAAAAATATTGATGCAACTATTTTTCGTACATAACATAAGAAGCCCGTTAACCAATTTTCAGGCAAAGGAGATGTTGCAAAAATGTATGGACCTCCGGCCATGTATTGTACACAATATCATTAACAGGCAAAATCAATATAAAAACGTTTTTTACTGCATATTTGCACTTATTTAGCTTTGTTTGCAGTTACAAAATATTATTTGCAGTAAGAGTTGCAACTCAAACCAACATGGCGAATATGGCGGGCGATGTCATTTTGACTTTTTCATTTTTTAAATTGTTTTTTTATTATAAAGTACTTGGAGAAAAAAGCAATATTTTCTAAATACTATCGAAATCGTTTTCATGTGTTAATACTAAGAAGTTAAACTAATCGATTTCCAATTTTAAAAAGCGTCGGATGTATCGCCGCCATGTTGAATGTGGTTGAAAATGATAAAATCGTTTGAATTAAATGTGGTAGTAACTTTAAAATATATTCTTGAATAAATTAATTGTATTTTTTTCGGATTCTACTTTAATTTACCCATTTTTTGAGGACGTGTACGAACTAGAGCCGAGCTCGCAACATCTCCTTTCAAAAAAACATTTTTTCTGGTGGTAGAGCTCCAGTGAAGCAGCTCGCGGGCGTAGGTACTACCGAATTACCTAATATTCTTGCTAAATAGTAGTGTTCAGCACTATCGTGTTCCGGTCAGGAGGTGATGTACGGCTCTGTAATTTCCGGCACAGAGGCATAACACCTTAGGCCTCAGAAGTGGTAACGCATCTGCATTTTGACCTCTGATCTTTGTGTGGGTGTCTATAGGCTGCAGTCATCACTTAACATCAATGTGAACTGCATGCTTGTTTGCCACTTTCACGACATAAAAAACGGCATTAAAAACTGACAAAATACCCGCCCAAACTATCAACTCCCCTCTTTAAGGGGTTGGAGCAGATTTCTAAACAAAAAGTGTATATTTTAAGAACTTTAACGTTGTTTTCTTTAGTAACAAAGAGTCCGGATACCAATTGCTAAAGTCCAATACAAAATTTTACACCCTCTGTTAGGGGAAGGGGGCAGATGTCCAAAAAAAATTATGTACGTAATTATTTGTTAGGCTCAAAGAGTCCACATACCAAGTTTCAACTTTCTACCTTGAAATTGTGGAATGCTCCCTACAAATTGCCACCCCCTATGATAGGGAATGAGGCAGATTTCAAAAAAAAAAAATCAAGTAAACGTTGTTTTTTTAGTAACAAAGAGGCCGCATATCAATTTTTGGCTTTCCACCGTGAACACTGCGGAAAGCCCAATACAAATTTCACATCCTCTTTTAAGGGGATGGGGGTAGATAAAATAAAAATATATATACTTATTGTTTGTTACGCTCATAGAGTTCGCATACCGAGTTTTAACTTTCTACCTTGAAAATTGTGGAATGCTCCATACAAATTTCCATCCCCTATTTTAGGGGATGTAGGAGATTTCTTAAAAAAATAATTCAATAATAAGCAAAAGTTGTTTTTTTTAGTAACAAAGAGTCCGCATACCTATTTTTTGCTTTCCAGCTTGAACACTGCCTTAAGCCCAATACCTTCAAATTTCACCCCCCGTGTTAAAGGGATGGAGGCAGATTTCTAAAAAAAAAATGATGTACATATTGTTTGTTAAACTCAAACCCCCTTATTCATAAACGTATTTTAGCGAAAGTGTTGCTAATGTCTCCTTTGTCCTTTTCTACCCTGCACATTTGACAATGCAACTGACAAAGACAAAGCATTCCATAGCTACAACGTATCTAATGTACGTTTATGAATAAGGGGAAAGAGTTTAAATAAATAAAAATAAATAAAATAAAATATCTTTAATTTAAGTAAATCTTAACAAATTTTACAACCAAGACTTCCCAGTAAGTTGTCACAAGACACTCGAGTTGGGAATGCCTCGCTCTTCCACCGTGATTACTGCAAGCGATTTACATTTTATCTTAAAGTTTTAGCTCAATTTAGAGTAACTTAAACTAATACCTACTAAAAACTAAATATTATTAATTCAGAAGTGTTTGCATGTTTGTGTGTTTAATCTACGTCGCACATGTACGTGTGTGTGTGTGTGTGCGCGTTTACATACCGAGTTTTAACTTTCTATCTTGAAAATTGTGGCATGCTCCATAAAAATTTCCATCCCCTATTTAGGCAGAATTCTAAAAAAAAAAAACAATAATAAGCAAATGTTGTTTTTTTTTAGTAATAAAGAGTCCGCATACCTCCAGACAGACAGACAGACAGACATTTTTGTACGAGTATACTCTATAGATCATTGGTCAATGTTATAGATGAAAAGAATTTGTTTGTGGCAGAGCATACACAATACCCATAATAACTTAGTACAATTTCATAAAATAGCCTGGCAGCGATCGCTATAATTCCAAGATGTACTATCATTGAGATATTCACAATTTTGTAGTAATTACATTTGTACAAACGTTCTTCTATTACTTTTTTAAATTTATTAAAGATAGACTTTGAACATTTTTGGGACTTTATTAAAGAATCGTATACACTGACCTCTGAAAGAATTACTTACTCAGCCTCTACTTACTTACTATGCCTCAGGAGTGGCAGTGCATTTGCATTTTGACCTCAGGCCATTGTGTGGGTGTCTATAGGCTGCAGTCATCACTTAACATCAATGTGAACTGCAGGCTTGTTTGCCACTTTTATAACATAAAAAAAAAATGTATTTGGAGTTTTTTTGGCGGGAACCTTGAAAGAGGCGTATGGTGCTCTTATTTTATTTCATTTTCTTGGTGTATTTTTAAGTTATATTGAATAAAGTTGGTGGCATTTTGTTTGATATAGGCTTATTACAGTGCCCGTGTATAGTGAAATAGAATAATAGTGAGAAAACACGACCTTTCAGCTTGCCTCCAAAACTTCATTGTAAAAGTAAATTGACGACTCGGTTAGACCAGCGGTGTGAGATGGCCGTTTGATTCAAAGGGTCGCGGGTTCGATCCCTCACCGGGACAAATATTTGTATGGCCTACAGATATTTGTTTCAGGTCTGGGTTTTGTGTATGTGTTGTATGTGTACAACGGCACCCACGACAGGTTTAATACCTATTGTGGGGGGCTGTGAGTGTAAGCGTATTTTTTTTTGTGTTCTGGTAAAGTAGCCATCGCTTTACTCGAATAACTTGACTGTAACTCGTTTGACTGACATATATACTTATAATAATTAACTGACTATATTACATTAACTTTAACGCTGCTTAAATAAATACGAATACGAAATATCGTTTTAATTGACACTAGCAATATGCGTAATAGCGATGCCATAATAACAAAAAAAAACTTGTATTTGTTCAAAGAGTACATTATTTAGACTTGTTCCTTGTGTTTATAATATGATCATTTCTCGTAGGAAACTCATTAATATTTTTCCGAACTTATTACAAGTTTTCGCTTAAGTTGTCGTATATATATTTGACAAGCAACAGTCAAAATGTTTATTTCATCTCTCAGAGACACTCTCGGGCTTAGCCCGTAGATAGCACGTACTGCTCCCTTTTGCAAAACAAAATAGTATTGACTTAGGCGGCATTTCCCCATAGCAAAATGCCTTAAGACATTATACTGTGTAAGTAACTAAAGTAGACCAGCCGAGCCGTGTCCACGTCCGTCAATAATCTTATCTTCTTTACTGCAAATAGTAGTAGCTAGTATTCATTATACAAAAGTTTGGCTCTGGCGCTTCGCCGGCCGCTGCCGCGGCATGCTCGCTGCGCTTGTTCGGCTCGCGCGCTGTTTTTATACATACAATCCCCTTTTCTTTTACGCGGGGAAACCCTCATGTGCACCCGCCGTATAGGGAAAAGGCGGCGGGTAGTGTGAGACTAGTACTCACTAAAACCCCGCGGTGTTCCGACTAATCCGCCATCAGTGGCGAGGTCACGGGAACGCTTAAGCACAGATCCGCGGCCCCGCCGGCGGTTGCTCTTCTCCGAGCCCTTTACAGGTTGAGCTCTTTGGCTCCAACCAACATTAGTGGCGTGCGGAACACGTACACGCCACCCAGCTTGGGACCTTTCTCCATTTGGGCGATGGACACCCCCAATCCGACGCCCGAAGGTCCCTGCCCAGACCACTCACAACACCAGGCGTCCCAAGACGCTCAGGTGGAGGGGTTCGAGCACACAGTTCGGCTTCGAGGGAGTGAGAGCGTCCCTACCACGCGGAGCGTACCCACCACGTCCCTATCGAGCGGTGGGACCACTGCTAGGCGGCTGGGGATAGGATGCAGGGCCAACGACATACCCCTACACTGCTTCCCCAGCCGTCTTCCCACCACGTCCCCATCTGACGGCGGGACCAACGTTAGGCGGCTTAGGGTGCAGGGCTAATGAAATACCCGTACAACTCCTCCCCAGCCGTCTCCTCTCCACAGCAGCGAGTGGCGGGCTGAGCCACGCCAAACGCCGCCCCCTCTCTGGGTTCCTCTTGGCTTCGCCGCTCTGGGTTCCTCTCGGCTTCGCTGGTGAGTAAATAACAACCGGGTCTGAACCCCCCCGCCACGACAAGAAGTAAACTTATACAACCTAAGGCGGTTACTTATACAACCTAACTTAACCAATTTTTTTGTAAAAGACGCCTTGGTAGTCACTCATAAAACTGTAAGGTGTCACCTCAGATCGTTTTCACGTACCTACTAACAAAAGATTTTAGCTAGACAAATAATTATCTTATATTAATTCGTCAGGTCACTGGCAGAATAGTCACTTCGATAAAATTATAAGGTAAAAGTAAAAAGTTACGATTCATAAAACCGGTAATAACCAATTAAATGTCTTTGCCTTTGGCGGCGTCGTGTGGCGGGTTGCTCACTTCCCTCTAAAATGGTCGAGGAGGGCAATGGCTGTCACATGCGTCATACTCGTGAACGGGTGCTGTTGGTGGGGACTGGTCTGTTCTGGTTTGCAGGGGCTACATCACATTTAGTAGATAGCAGTTTATTTGCATCTATGCTATGGACGTTGACATTATTTGATTTTTCACGATAATCTGTACTAGATTTAAGCTCTCATTTAAAAGAGTTCTTACTGAGTTTGTTGGGTAGCGGAGTTCTTCTCAGTAGTGACTGCACTTGGAACTCTGCTAAGTGAATAACATTGATCTTGACGAATAAGTTTTTCTTTTTCTTCATTTATTATCATTGAAGGAATTGGAAATTTTTATGATTATTATGTTTTAACCAAATAGTTTAAATTTTAATTTTTTATTTACTATTAATATATGATTTTACTTTTACTATATGTAATGGTTATTCGCTCTAGGTAGTTTATAATTTATTGACGTTTTGAAAGTATCTGTAAAGATCTATTCGAAATAAAAGTATTTTCTATTTCTATTTCTATTTCTATTTCAACCGGTTAGTACAACACAATTAATAAAAAGCTGGTATCATTATTTCGAAAATTGACATTTGCGTGTGTCAAGTGTCAAATTCCGTCCGTAGCGAAAAAAAAACAGAAGTCCAAAAACCTATTCCAGTAAATACGTCTCACCTCTAACAGTAATAAAACATGTGTATTCTTTGCTTTAAATAATATTTAATATACTTTTATTACAATGACGTTAACGTTTAGGACATTACTTAGAAAATATAATTACATACATAACTTAACCACCCCGGTTAAATGGAGTGTTCCATTAAATGGACCCATACGAATGTTAAGCAGTGGAATTTGTTATAACAGTGCTAATATACAGAGGCCACCAGCTGAAGCTTATCGTCCTAGGTTATTTTTCATATCACTGCGAGAATGTACAACGCAAAGTGGCAGCGACGTGCCGAAGTCCCCACAAGAGCCAGTGAAGAAACCAGGCCTTATACAAAGGTTCAAAGAAATGTATAGAGATTACTGGTATGTGCTGTTACCTGTACATATGACTACGTCGGCAATTTGGTTGGGATCATTTTACTATCTTGTAAGGAGGTAAGTTAATTATATGACGCAAAAGTATACAATCATTCCAATTGCATCATAAATATAATATATTGCGAGCCCAAACCGAATCCCTGATACCCCCCCTGTTTCTTCATACACAGCATCATCAATGGAAACAAAACATACACAGTGACTCAATTTAGGTTGATGATGAAATATATCATGTTGCAGGGCCTTAATGTAATGAATCCGGCTAAAAGACAGCTAATACTGCAGAGATGTATATGATTGTGATGATAATAATATAATTGCAGTTTGCATACTCACTTGGCAATCATCTCTGGAATCAGGGATGCCAACGTTTCTCATAACTAGTGTGACCCACCTGCTCCATAAATTCAATAGAAGAAGAACTACAAGCGAATTACTTTCCCACCAACAGTATATAAACTCCTTAAAACCATTCCAAGTGAAAATAACTACACATCATAGACTTTTGTATCTGCCTCTCAGAATGGATGTAGGAGCAGGTCCCGCAGTACTAAGGAGCTATTGCTCGTTGACATGGCAATTAACCAGCAAGTTCATTGCAACCGAAAGAGTCTCAGAGAGGATTATAAGGCCTATGACTCTCTACTGCATACAAGCCTTACGAGGGTTCTGGATTTGTATAAAGTGAATACAATTCCTATGTACTTTGACTATGATGCAATGGAGCTATTGGCAGTCAGTGAACCTATGGGAATCACTTGGGGCATTTTTCCGAGTGATAGGGTTTATTTTCAACTCGATTCTTCATATTTATATTTGTAAAAGAATAGGAAATAATATGTTTAAGATGTAAATGAGTGGAATAATGATAGAAACGATTTTATTTTCTCCACAATGTTGATAATGTCTTATAGTACTTTACATTTTCAGTGGTGTAGATGTTATTGCTTTGATGCAATCTTTGGGGATAAGTGAAGCTCTTCTGAAACCCTTGAAAGAATCTTCAGCTGGATATTTTGCCTTAACATTTGCTCTTTACAAACTAGTAACACCTCTGCGATATGCTGTAACAGTTGGTAACTATAATTTTATGTCATGGATAAAACATTTTTTTAATTATGTTAATGATAATGAAATGTCAAGTTCTGTCTGATGGTGGCGACAAATGTTAGGAATCAGAGTGCATGTATGAAGAGAATGATGAAGGTAGACGAGGCATGAGAGGTATGTCAGGACTGGGATATCTGGAGCTCTACACTCTCTGCCTACCCCATTAGGGACCTGGCATGAAGATACATTTATAATGAAATGATAATTAATTTATCCCACTGAAAAATAATATTATTATGTAGATGTATTGTTGTTTTAACTTAAGCAAATCATTCTTAATACACATTGCTTTATTAAGAATGAAAAGAACAATAAAATTGCACACCTTTATTATGCTTAATTTTCCTGTTTTTTAACTAACTATGAAGTAAGATTGTAACTAAAAAAACCTATAAACAATACCTATTCTTATAGTGTTTGTTGTTCATTTTTATAAACTTTTTTGTAAATATAAATTTTTATTTCAAGGTGGAACTACTTATGCAATCAAAAAATTGACAACAATTGGTTGGATAAGACCAGTGCCGTCACGTGAACGAATCAAGGAAATACTACAAGAGAAGAAAGACAACTTACAGGACAGATTTAAAGAAAGCAAACAACATTACCAGACCCAGATGCAAGAGAAACGAACACAAGTGATGGATGAAATGAAAAGGTATAAAACAGAAATGCGTAATATGAAGAACAAAGTGAAAAAAATGTAATTGTAATCAAATTTCAAAAAATCTAGTGACAAAATGTATAATTATGAACTTAAAGATGTGTTTTGAATAATAGCCCAGTGTTTTTTAAATTTTGCCAGCCAATATTGGTGGGTGTTGCACATTGAATGAGCAACATATAAAAAAGTTTAGATGCAGTTATTTCAAGTGCATACTGCTGATAAAAATAATTGTTCATAGTTAGCTGACAAGAATGGGATGATTTTGAAAAAGGTTGAAGTTTTATTAAGTTCTCTATGTATGGTCAGCTCTGTCTGAACTTTATGGATGGTGTAATAAATTATCAACATAATATTTTTTAATTTGTTTATTGTTTAAAAATTATATAAATACAAAAGTATTACTTAACAAATTATTTTATTACATGTAAGTATGTTAAAGGAAAAAATAATCACATTTCTATTACAAAATGTACAGATATAAAAAAAAATTACATTAAGTACCTACGCAACAAGACAGCACAAGACTGGAATGTTTATGGTGCTATTCTTGCTTCTAACTTTGTGATCACAAGGAATATAGTAAAGCAATATGGGAGTTGTCTCACTAATGTACCAGGTGTGCTGTCATGTCCAGAAAAAATTAAATTAATAAATGCAATAAAATATCTTAGCATTGCAATCTATGAATGCAATGTAATACTTGTTTGAGAGTGGATTTTGAATATAGCTCTACACTTCAACTTATAATAAAAAACGAATAATTGTGACTATAATGAAAAAGAAAATTAGACTTTTTGACTGACTGTAACAGTTTAAATATTATTATCCTTGCATCTCACACAATGTTTATGGAATAATATTTTGTACAACAATAATTATTATGAATAGGTATGTAATAAAACCATATCTATTGTTATCACAAAGCATTGTAGGCAAATACCAATAATGTTGGTCAAATTTAAATCACATTTTAATATCATTCTTCTAGCTACAACAATTACCGTGCAAGACTCAGTATTATAGTAATATTCTAATGTATTACCTTATAACCTTACTATATTATAAAACATTAACTTCCAAATCTAAAAGCAACCATTTGCGATAGTTATAACTACTCTTTCACTATCTCAATATCACTACATCAATTACGTAAGTTGAATTTATGTATTAATACCAACTTGCAACATATTGAATTATGTACTATCAACTCCATGTTTATGATGAAACATAATTTTTATTTATTCATTCATACCTATGTTAAAGCTATTTTTTTATCTTCGTCGTCTTCCTAATAAAGAGTTTGTTCTAATCAAGTTAGCAATGAAAGGTTTATTTTGAGCACAAACACCTATATAATGCAGAGCATCTGCATTATTTTATTTCTTTAAATAAAATAATGCAGAGTTGCCAATTGCACTGTGTATATCTGGGACATGTCCTGTACTTGACAGTGCTGAGAGAGACTACTGTATTGTTGCCCCTAAATATATATTTATTTTTAAAATTTAAGCGAAGGCGATTTTATGATATATGGCAGGAGTTCGCTTTAACTAGTCAGCGCGGTCGGGCGGGGTAGTGTGAATTCCTATGTCAAAATTCTCCAAATGTTGTACTATTTTAGTTTACCTGTACTATAAGCGGTATTCTTTTAAGTTTTGTACATATCTACATGCAAATTTCTTAGACGAATATGAAGCAAATGAAAGTATCTATTATATTTAACCATTCAGTTAGTCATATTTCTTGACTAGATGTTGAATTACTTTCGAGTGAGTTTTTTTGTAAGATATCATTTTAACGCTTAAAGTGGCGTATAAGATCAAATTAAGTGCAAATGTGGGGGTTTCAAGACCCCAATTCCATAATCAAAAACTTGCACTGAAACATCGACACGTAAAGTACTTTATTACGTTAAAATGTTCGTGTTGTGATGTTAAAAAGTAGGTATATGGAGCAACGACATTCATAATCTGGAGAACCTGCTAATCTGTAGCTATTTTTTCCCTTAATAATTCGCTCCTTTAGGCGACAAAGTTTATGTACTTATAATATTTGTACATACGGTAGTTTTATTCTAATTATATATGTAAATTTATCAAAGATCTATACAAAAAAAAAACGGCATGGACGATTATATGAAACTGGAACAGAACTAAGTATATTCAGACTGTTCGAATTGCATATCGATATTCAGATTATCAGATGACACGCAGCGAATGTCTCAGACGGAGCTTCACTAACAAAAACACTAACGTGAAACGTACATGTTATTTTAAATTCGTATCAGTACTGGTGCTACTATCCCCCTTTCACCCGAAATATTCTGATATTTCTCTCTTAGGACATAAAGAAATGTCCTATTTTCAATTTGGGGACAACAACTCTTATTAATATTGTAATGCGACACCCAATTTCGATATAACAATATTAACAACAAATGCAATGCAAATTTAGCCCATGTACTGATAGGAGGCTGGGGAAAGGTGCGGCGCTGGGGGCATGCCCGGCCCCGTGGCTGCGCCAATGGTGGCTAGGTGACACGCGCGACACATCAGCTTGCCTGAAAATAAAATAATCTATTTTATTTCTTATGCAACAAGTGACAAATTAGCATACAAAACATTAAATAGAAGAACAACGCTGTTCGTAAGATCAGATTATTTACACAAGTCATTGGAGTATTCCGGCGCCCGACTAATGTCTATCTAAAGATAGACTGTCCACACAACTCCGTAGGCACCTACCTGATCGTCTCGCTCACAAGCCTACTGTTATAAATCGATTGCCATGTATTAGTCTCGAATAAATAGACTGGACATATTTAAAGAGTTACCATGGAAGTTTCTTCAATATTTAGGGATACATTAACAAATTATATGGGAAAAAATACAATTCGTATCACTTAGTCCTTACGCCGGGATCGATCGAGACCTATGGCGTACTCTTATAACTAAGGTCCAAAGTAGTATCCTACACCACCTTAGCAGTTTTAATAAAACTAACCTTTCTATGTTAATAAAGGTAAATACCTGAATATGTACATAGATACAAATATTATCTTTAAAAACCTAAACATACGTTCTGAGAGATAAATTTGAATTCTGATAACATGTTAGCTGTATATTATCTCCATTTTACAATGCATAGTAACTTTCATATTGATGATATTATAAAGCACTTGATTGGCAGTTTACGGCAGCGACGCGCAGCCACTTCAAATATGCCCACAGGCATATCTGACCTCAGTTCGCTGCTTGACATGAAGTGCGACAGACGCGTCACGCTCGTCCGTCAAACTCACTTAAAATGGCGAAATATGTTGTTAAAAAATGTGTATCATGATCCGAAAAGAATGATAATGCAAGTGGCATTACATTTCACGAATAAGTTCGCATAATTTTGATCATATTGCCTAAATTACATTAAAAAACAAAATAAATACATCGTGCACAATTATTTCCATCGGTGTTGCTGGTAAAACAGGATGAAATTTTCCCACTTTTTAGGGAGTAAAGTTTATGAAAGAAGACTGATTCTATTCTGCCAGTGACCCGATGAATAATATGTAATAATTTGTCCGGCTAAAATCTTTTGTTAGTAAGTTAAGAGGCCATGGACAAAAGCTGTCCTGTTCACGGTCAAATAACAACCCACATAGACACTTTATCAGGAACCGTGTAGTTAAAGCTTGGAACAAGCTGCCTGTTTATGTAATATCAGCTCAAACTGTTAACCATTTCAAAAATGAACTCGATAGACATTTAACAAACTCCTGATAGTAAACAAAACAGGAACAAGATATAGTCTAAATCAGTTATTTCCAACTGCCTGCCTTATAATCCATTAATAATAATAATAAATAAATAATAATAATTTTGATGACGCATAATGCTGAAATCAAATGATCCAATAATTCTATTATAAAACTGAGAAGTAATCTTATTATTTTGTGTCTCTGAAATAAATAGCAGCATGGGAACAATATTTATTTCTATTTTCAGACGAATTTAAAAGCATTACATTTCTGATGTTGATGATATACATATTTATTTTCAAAGAATGCACGCTAATATACATGTTAGGTGTTTGTTAACTAAACGCTTTTTTTATGAATTGTTGAGGTGAGCTCGACCATATAACCAATAATATTGCTTATATTATTGGTTATATTTATGGCAAATAGGCCATAAATATAACCAATAATATAAGCAATGCACGCCAGGTATCGGCTCGGATCTCGAGTACGCACGATTGAGTGAAAATCCCTTACTTATGGCAAAATTCTATTTAGGCTCAACAATTAGTCGGAAGAAACGCAGAGCGAGAGCAAAGAACTAATCACGACTGGCGATGGGGGAATCATTGCATCGATATGTTTATGCCGCCCTCACGCCTTCAAGTCACCAAAGAGAGCTGATAATTATAAAAACAGACAGACAACTGCTTACCGGCCAAGGGGTAGCAGCGCTTGTCGGGCTCATCCGTGAGCTGCATGCCACACACGCAGCACATGTAGCAGTCGACGTGGAAATCGCGGTCCATCGACACCACGCGCACTGTCTCGTCCGTGCCCTCCACTGGTGTGATACCTGCGAACCATTGCCCGCTGTAATAAATGTATGCTATTCGCTCTAAACTTCGGCGCTGTCACTGAAGCTCTACAATGTTTTTTTTAATAGCGTTAAGAAAGACTGAAGTGTCCATATTTCAGTCTGCAGCACTTTAGTTTTAGAAATATAAATAACTGCCTCGGAATGTCATGGCTCCTGATGGCTACGGTAGTTATATATGTAGTGGTAGCAGGACACTTCTGTTATGCTGAGTTCCTGGTTTTGATCCCTGTGTCCATAAGGTAAGTGCTATTGCGAGTTTTGCATAATCTGGAAGTTTCCAAATGCTACCTTTGGAGTTTGGTAATGTATCAGGATATGTCGATAGGTTCACCACATACAATAATGCATGAAGTTATGTAAATAAATTGCAATTGAAGTAAAATAAATACCTACCTTTTCCACAACTAGCACACTTGGGCGCGAACATGCGATGATAGTCATTAACACAATAGATTTTATTATCCACATCAACAGTAAATGGAACTCCATCAAGGCATTCATTACATATGCAACAGCGGAAACATCCTGGATGGTATGATTTGCCCATTGCTTGTAATATCTGGAAAAATAATATCAAGCGGTTCATAACACCATTAGATTACACAGTTATCATTTTAAAGTTCAAAGGTTGAACTTCATTAGCAATAGTAATTTATGAATGATAAAGTTGTAAGATAATAAGTTCAATAATCAAATCATATTATTACCATTTGTTTTATATTGGTGACATATTGCACCAATATGCATAAAACTATTGTTATTAATTTGTTTTTAAAAATCACACAGATTAAAGTTATGATCAACAGTTGAATGAGAAAAAAAGACTAACTTCAAGAACACAAATTAGTATTTCAAAGTAGGTATATAACTTAATCAAAAACTTGCATACCATTTCCATTATAAGGTGACCACATATTGCACACTTTTCAGCAGTTTGTTGGAAGCCCGAATACTGAAATAAATAACAAGATGTTAAGGGCCGTTCATAAAATATGTTCACATACAAGGGGGTCTCCCTGAGCGTGCCATAATGAGATAGGGAGGAACGGGGTCCACGGAAGAGAGACGTTTGCATACATCATCTCTTTTTGTGACGTATTACGTCACAAGAGGGTAGGGGGGGGGGATCACAGAGTGGAACACAGCATGACAATAGGGGGGAGAGGGTCAGAAAAAACTTATTTTTGCGAAATAGTGTACTTATTTACTAAATTATTAAGTTATTATCCCTAAGATCTTTAGTAAGTGTAATGAAAAAATGACTAACCAAGTAATCTTCTTCACAGTAGACCTTTCCGTGAACATTGTAGAACGCTTTGCCTCGCAAGGCTCGTCCACATGAGCAACAAATAAAACAGTTTGTGTGATACAAGTTGCCCATTGCTTGACAAGCCTGCCCTGCTCCTGTCACTCCCGCACCACACGTATGACAAATGCCTGTACACAGATACTGCAATTAAATATTTGTTAAAGTACATAATTCTATTTATAAGGTGCAGTGTTGTTCATAAGATAATATCATCATAAAACATCTCCAAAAGCCATAACATTAAAGGAAAATTCCAATAAAAAAATAACTTTAACTTTTAGGTTGCATTATAAATAGTTCTCACAACTGACTGACTGAGGGTGATATTCACAGGCCTCACTATGACTTTATTTTCAGCAAAGTATGCTAAGAACTATCAATTCTCATACTTTACTAATGCGTGGTCTAAAGTGCGGTCTGTAAATATCACCTTGAGAATAATGAATCTGAGATATGACAGTTCTAATATGATAATCGTTGACTCACCAAAATACTCTCCCTCCTCATCTTGTCTCTCCATTTCTTCTTCAAGCTGTCTAGTCAGTTCTTCAATTTTCCTCTGAGCTTCACTGGGGCCAGGTGGTCGAGGTGGTGTAATACTGTAAGGCAGCAAGCTTTTACCCCGACCTCCAGAACCCCTCGAACCACCCGACAACTGTGACACTGAACTTGGTGTAGGACTGGGGGCAGGAGACTGTACCGGAGAGCACAGTGATGTCAATCCGGAAGCTAAATTTCTTGAAGCAACAGAATCGGATGCTATAGACACATTGTCTCTATTGCCAACTGGTAATGTGGATCCCGATGACCCCCCAGTCATACAAACATAGTCCGAACCGTTGCTGTCATCCATTATTTGCATCTTGTTCACTGTTGGCTTAGCAACTGAGATATAACCTCCATTCATGGGTGGAGGTTTGTCCTTACTGATACCGTTCCCAATGGTCGGTTTTGGATGGAAGAACTTGGGTGCTGCTACTGATGCCTGTACCTCAGTGGCAATATTAGCCTTAGGTCTCTGTGCACTTGGTGCTATAGATGCATATATGGCCGTAGATGGTATGGTAACAACTTTATCATCAAAACTAACAGTATTATCATTTTTTAAGAGAGCACTAACATCTGTGTATTTTGGCGGGGCAGACTTCATTATGGTGTAGTCACTGCTGGGATTATCATGAGAGGCGTTATAAGGTGGTGGAGGTGGGGCTTTATCTTTTATTTTGTCATTCAACAACATATGAGATATGTTCCTATTTAGTGCAGTGTTAGGGACCTGCGGTCCAGGGACTGAACCTTGTTGGATGAAATGCTGATCGTGATTTTGTTGCACTTTGAATTCACTTTTTTTATCACTTTCAGAACAAAGCATATTTTCATACACAGACGGGTTTTGTTTAGGTTTGCTGTTCACTGGAACCTGTGGTTGAGCTTTGCTATACCTCGTGTCGTAGTACCCGTCCGAAACGAGGGGCCCAGGGGGCTGCTGGTACAGTTGATGGTAGTAGGGCGGCTGAGGCGACCGCTGCTCACCGTAGTAATCGATATTTTCATAAACAGGCGGAGGATACTGTGCGCTCGTGTTTCCGGGAATCTCGTACAGATCCTCTGTCTGATAGCTCAGCGATCGCTGAGATATGGAGTCGTTGGATCGGGTCGGACTGGCGGACAGAGCTGCTGCGTTTATATCGCGTTTATTGATTGACGCTATTGTCTCCACACGTTTGGGAGTCGCAAATTTCGACGCCGCTATCACGTTTGAACGCTCGTAAAAACTGTAATCTTGACGATTCGGCGGAGGGTTATCTAACGCGAAGCTCTCTATCGCGCCCACTGGCCGAGATTTTCCCAGGGAGCTTAGGTTTGGGCCCGCGCCTCCGTGCGCCTGCTCAGTATCGTTCTCGTCTTTGTTGGATATTTTCAAATCTTGCAAGCCGAGAATACATCGCGACTCTTCAGTGTTGTTTCTTCTTGAAGGATCCATTTAATTAATATTAGCGTATATACTAGGCACCGAAAATTATTTCCTTTACAATACTTCTATGAATCATAGTATTATGATTTATCAATTTATTCAAGAAAACACGAATGAACAACAAAAAAAAACAATTCGACATACACAAGTATCACATCACAAAGTACCTTAGTATATTACTGAAATAGAGACCTAACTCTCGGCGTTAAATATGATATGACATTGATGTGGCGCCATCTGCATTCGAACCCAATGTAATTTTTAAATGGTTATGTTTTGAAAAATCATTCACATTACATGTCAAATGTACAGTTTTTACGTAGTTACTAGCTAAGCTAATGATAATAACTTAATAACTTGATAACAGGGTACTCATTACGAAACTAATATCTCTTTTTAAATTCAATATATTGGGTATACTTTTTTAAAATATGATCAGACGTGGCAGATTCATATCTCATTTCAAAATATAGCGTTTTTCATTCAATGAAGTTTCTTATCGTAATGATTATGAAAAAGGCATTTTTTTTCAAGTGCCAGTAGACAAAGTTATTTGGTTTATACATGACATGGTCGTCAATTTCGTGATTTGTTGAAATGCTAATAACAATATTTTTTTTTCAATGTTATATGAGAATATGTTCAGTTTATTTCAAAATAGTGATCTGCCCCGGCTTCGCGAGGGTCCAATGGTACCTACCTTCTCCTATTCGTCTTAGTGTGATGTTACATAGCCTAAAGCGATAAACGGGTTAGGTAACCCTGAATTCATTTTTCAAGTCGTATTAGTAGTTCCTGAGATTAGCACGCAAGCAAACAAACAAACAAACTCTTCAGCTTTTTAATATGCGATGCAATATTGTTGAGGTTCGTGATTTAAGAAAAATAAATGAATTTTTTTTTTCACAAGATCGATTTATAACGTCATTATCATATACTGTTGTTAGAATTTTTACGTCTTGATACATTGTTTGTATCAAGTCGTAAAAATTCTAATAAATAATAATGACGTTCTATGAATTTAAACAATAAAAAAATAAACCGACGTCCAAACTCCTTTAACAAATATACGTAGGTAGGTGTTTTGAATGATAAAGAGCTTATTGCTCTTGAATTAAAAATATATGTATATAATTATGAAAAAATTGTCTCCTTACTCGTCATCTCTATATATGTATAAAAATGATTCACCGAAATGTTTGTAAGCGCATAACTTCCAAACGACTGCACCTAATTGAGATATGTCGGCTGTAGCCGGAGGGTGCAAAAGAAACCGAAATCAAAATTATAATATAATTTATTTAAAGTAAAACTTATTAATTAGGATCGTGTGACAATCGCCCGATGTCAGAAGCGAAAGTAAAGTTTATTTATGACTTACTTCTACAGGTTGGTACAATTAACAATGGTAAGATTATTACAATTAAGAATGAGTATTGTTCATATGGGCCGATCGGATTCCCGGTAACCGCGCTCGGTGGTCGTGCGATGTTGCAACGATCTGGTGTTGACGGCGTGAGTCATGCACCCTCCGGATGACTCGGTACATAACAATTGGATAAATATTTCTTTTATTTGTTTGATTATGTCAGGAAAAAGTATAAAAAAATTTATGACAAAAAATCTTTAAATCTTCGATGGCTTCGATTCTTTTGATTCCATACATTAAGGTCCCGACACACAACACTCACAACATCCGACGATTTATCCGAAGATACATCCCGACGTCTACATTGCCCGATAACCGGATTCCACGAAACTGACAACCTATATCCATCCTCCCGGTTGAAATTTTTGTATTTTCTGATTTCAACCGCTTCACGTACCATCCTATTATAGTAGTGACGTTCAGTGGAGAGGATTTTCGGGTTGTGAAGTTCGATCCAGTGGTTTGGTCCCGACTCCAGTAGATGCTCCGCGATCGCTGACTTGTTCACCTGGTGATTCTTAACTGCTGATATGTGCTCCTTAATTCGCTCAGCTATCGTGCGCTTAGTTTGACCGATATAGGAACTACCGCAACTACAGTCGACCTTATAAACACCAGGTGTTTGAAACGGTATCACATCCTTAGCCGTTCTCACAAAACCCGCGATCTTAGACGGTGGCATGAAAACGGTCTTGATGGAAAAACGGTCCAGCACAGCACCAACCTTTTCCATTATTCCTCTTATGTATGGTAAGAACACGGGTTGTCTTGAGACGTCTGGACGCTTTTCTCCCACTCTTCGCCGTGGTTGGTACTCTCCCACACGATATCCATTCCGCCGCAGTACCTCCTGAACATGCGATAATTCCTCGTCTATGAACTCAGGGTCACACAAGTCCCGTGCTCTGTTGAACAGTGAAGTCACGACAGATTGCAGATGTCGAGGATGGTCGTGAGTCATAGCATTCAGATACCTATCCGTGTGCGTCGGTTTCCTGTATACGGTGTGCGTTATGGATCCATTCTCTCTGACGATCACCTTCACGTCAAGAAAAGGCAAACATCTTCCTGATTCCAGCTCGAAAGTGAACCCTATGTTAGGATGCAGTGAGTTGAGATACTCCAGAAACTGTTTAACATCCTGCTCCCCACCCTTCAATATGCAAAATACATCATCGACATAGCGCTTCCACAACTTCACCTTCCACAGCTGCAGATCTATCATAGCCTCGATGTACTCCATCCAGATGTTGGCTAACACTGGTGCCACAGGACTACCCATGGCAACGCCATCCACCTGGAGGTAATATTGTCCACGGTACAGAAAGTAGTTGCCTTCAACACAATTTCGGAGTAAAACCATGTAGGACTCCGACAGGCCCTCGGCTCGGAGCCGCTCCCTGATCACCTCGAGGCATTCGTGAATGGGTACATTAGTAAACAAAGATTCTACATCAAAGCTCATCAAAATCTCATCTGGTTCCAACTTCATGCCTCTAATGATATCGACGAAATGCCGAGAATCCCTCACGAAAGACGGCGCTTTTCCCACAAGAGGCTGCAGCACCGACGCAATGTACTTCGCTAGATCATATGTAGGTGAAGCAATCTGACTAACTATTGGGCGTAAGGGCACGCCAGATTTATGAACTTTGGGGAGTCCATATAATTTCGGTGGCTGTACGATCTTGGGTCTGTACAAACGCTCAAATACATCTTCCGGGAAGAGATTTCGTAATCTCTGACCATGGCTCTTACTCGACGTGTTACCCTGGCAGTTGGGTTATACGACGCTGGTTTGTATACTTGGTCATTTTGCAACAAAACCCCCACCTTACTGTTATAGTCGTCAGTATCCATAACCACGGTTGAGTTCCCTTTATCCGCCTTAAGCACAAGAATATCCTCATTCCTGCGAATTGCATGAAGGGCTTCACGCTCATCCATGGTGATATTACTTTTCGGTAACTTTGCCCTTCTCAAAATGACTGCAACATCCTGCCTCAACACCTCAGCGTCACTAGGCGGCACTTACAGTAATGTTTATGACATCGACGATCGCTTACAAGGACCATGGGTCTTAAGAAGGTGGATTGATACAGAGGCTGCTATAATCGTAGCGGTCGTCGAATGGAACGTGCCTATGTTAAACCAACCAATGGCATCGAATGTCAACTGTCAATTTGTCATTGACCTGTTGACTTGACTGTCGCGCGCAGCCATTTTGTTAAATTCTTGATTGGAATTTGATAATTTTGTTTCATTTCGATTAGACCAAGATTAGACAGTAGACTCAAGTTTGTTTTTGAGTATTGGGCATTGAAATTCAAGTAACTATGTACGACACGGAAGATGACCAGTATGAAGAGGAAGATGTGGAAGAAATTTCATCAGAGCTTTGGCAAGAAGCATGTTGGATTGTAATCAACGCGTACTTCGACGAAAAAGGTTTAGTAAGACAACAGTTAGATAGTTTCGATGAATTTATCCAAATGTCGGTACAACGGATCGTGGAGGATTCTCCACCTATTGAACTCCAGGCTGAAGCTCAACATTCATCCGGTGAAATTGAAACACCACCGAAATACAACCTCAAGTTTGACCAAATTTACTTGTCGAAACCGACTCATTGGGAAAAAGACGGCGCACCGTCACCCATGATGCCGAATGAAGCTCGTCTACGCAATTTGACTTATTCTGCGCCCCTTTATGTGGATATCACTAAAACTATTGTAAAGGAACATGAAGAACCTTTTGAAACACAACATCAAAAAACATTTATTGGTAAAATACCTATAATGCTTCGATCAACATATTGCCTTCTAAGCAATTTAACAGATCGTGATTTGACTGAGCTGAATGAGTGTCCCCTGGACCCAGGTGGTTATTTCATTATCAACGGATCTGAAAAAGTATTGATTGCCCAAGAGAAGATGGCGACTAACACTGTGTATGTATTCAGTATGAAAGACGGAAAATTTGCTTATAAAACTGAAATCAGATCTTGTTTGGAGCATAGCTCTCGACCAACATCAACACTATGGGTCAACATGATGGCTAGAGGAGGACAGAGTATAAAAAAATCTGCTATTGGACAAAGGATAATTGCTATTGTACCCTATATCAAACAGGAAATACCAATTATGATTGTATTCAGAGCACTTGGTTTTGTAGCGGACAGAGACATTTTGGAGCATATTATTTATGATTTTGATGATCCTGAAATGATGGAAATGGTAAAACCTTCATTGGATGAAGCTTTCGTAATCCAAGAACAAAATGTAGCTCTTAACTTCATTGGTGCCCGTGGAGCGAGACCTGGTGTCACTAAAGAAAGGAGAATTAAATATGCCAGGGAAATTTTACAAAAGGAAATGTTGCCTCATGTTGGAGTGTCGGACTTTTGTGAAACCAAAAAAGCCTATTTTCTGGGGTATATGGTTCATCGGCTGTTATTAGCGGCTTTGGGACGCCGTGAATTAGATGACAGAGATCACTATGGCAACAAAAGACTAGATTTGGCCGGACCTTTGTTGGCATTCCTTTTTAGAGGACTTTTCAAAAATCTCCTAAAGGAGGTAAGGATGTATGCTCAGAAATTCATTGACAGAGGAAAAGATTTCAATCTTGAACTTGCTATCAAGACCAGGATCATTACTGATGGGCTGAGGTATTCTCTAGCTACAGGCAACTGGGGCGATCAAAAGAAAGCTCATCAGGCAAGAGCTGGAGTCTCTCAGGTATTGAATCGTTTGACATTTGCCTCTACTCTGTCTCATTTACGACGTGTCAACTCTCCCATTGGTCGTGATGGTAAATTGGCGAAGCCTCGTCAGCTTCACAACACTTTGTGGGGCATGATCTGTCCCGCTGAGACACCAGAAGGTGCTGCTGTAGGGTTGGTAAAAAATTTGGCCCTGATGGCCTATATTTCAGTTGGAAGTCAGCCTTCACCAATTTTGGAGTTCTTGGAAGAATGGTCCATGGAAAACTTGGAGGAAATAGCTCCATCAGCTATTGCTGATGCAACAAAAATATTTGTCAATGGTTGTTGGGTTGGTATTCATCGTGAACCTGAGCAATTGATGGCTACTCTTCGAAAATTGAGACGTCAGATGGATATCATAGTATCAGAAGTGAGTATGATCCGAGATATAAGAGATAGAGAAATCAGAATTTATACAGATGCAGGTAGAATTTGTCGACCACTCTTGATTGTTGAAAATGGTGCCTTGTTACTGAAGAAAAAACATATAGACCATCTAAAAGAAAGAGATTATAATAATTATGGATGGCAAAACTTAGTTGCTAGTGGTGTAGTGGAGTATATTGATACACTAGAAGAAGAAACAGTTATGATTGCCATGAGTCCTGATGATCTAGCTCAGGTAAAAGAGTATGCATACTGTACTACTTACACACATTGCGAAATTCACCCAGCAATGATATTAGGTGTGTGTGCATCTATTATTCCATTCCCAGATCATAACCAGAGTCCCAGAAATACATATCAAAGTGCTATGGGTAAACAAGCTATGGGTGTTTATATTACCAATTTCCATGTAAGAATGGACACCCTTGCTCATGTTTTGTATTACCCACATAAACCTCTGGTTACAACACGCTCCATGGAATATCTGCGTTTCAGAGAGTTACCAGCAGGTATAAACTCAATTGTAGCTATTTTGTGTTACACTGGCTATAATCAAGAGGACAGTGTCATTTTGAATGCATCAGCTGTGGAGAGAGGGTTCTTCAGGTCTGTATTTTATCGATCTTATAAAGATTCAGAATCTAAAAGAATATGTGATCAAGATGAACAGTTTGAGAAGCCAACAAGACAAACTTGCCAGGGCATGAGGAATGCCTTGTATGACAAATTGGATGAAGACGGTATTATCGCTCCAGGTATCAGAGTGTCAGGAGATGATGTAGTTATTGGCAAAACAATTACTTTACCCGAAAATGATGATGAACTAGAAGGCACGACAAAACGTTATACCAAACGTGATGCTTCTACATTTTTACGAAACAGTGAAACTGGTATTGTGGATCAAGTGATGTTGACATTGAATAGTGAAGGATACAAATTTTGTAAAATTCGTGTACGATCAGTACGTATACCGCAAATTGGCGACAAGTTTGCTTCACGTCACGGACAAAAGGGAACTTGCGGTATTCAATACAGACAGGAGGATATGCCATTTACATGCGAAGGGCTCACTCCAGATATTATTATTAATCCTCATGCTATCCCTTCTCGTATGACTATTGGTCACTTGATTGAATGTATTCAAGGTAAAGTATCTTCTAATAAGGGCGAGATCGGTGATGCGACACCTTTTAACGATGCCGTAAATGTACAAAAAATTTCGTCTTTACTTCAAGAATATGGTTACCATCTTCGTGGAAATGAAGTAATGTATAATGGACATACAGGAAGAAAAATAAATGCTCAAGTTTTCTTGGGACCTACATATTACCAGCGCCTCAAACACATGGTCGACGACAAAATCCATTCCAGAGCTAGAGGGCCTGTTCAAATTTTGGTGAGACAACCTATGGAAGGACGTGCTCGAGATGGTGGATTGCGATTTGGAGAAATGGAACGTGATTGTCAAATTGCTCACGGTGCCGCTCAGTTCTTGCGAGAGCGTCTTTTTGAAGTATCGGATCCATATCGTATCCATGTGTGTAACTTCTGTGGATTGATCGCTATAGCCAATTTACGAAACAATACATTTGAATGTAAAGGGTGTAAGAATAAGACACAAATCTCGCAAGTCAGGTTGCCTTACGCTGCGAAATTACTTTTCCAGGAACTTATGTCAATGAACATTGCTCCAAGGCTTATGGTAGTGAATTAGATCATTAAGATTTTATAAAATAAATACAGACACTAATATTGTTATAGGGTTAATTTTATTACTAATAAAATGCTTTTGAACATTTATATACGACCTTTATTATCACAAACTGACAACATTAAATGCAGCTTAAATACAACAATCACAATACAAAAATGTACAATAGACATTCTTACTCACATATTTAATATAATATCAAATTCAATAAATAATAACATTGAGGTATAGTAAGAGGAAAGTTATCCCACAAAAAGGTACATGAAGTTTTCGATTTGAAATAAATTAATCATTTAAAACAAGATACATAATTATAGTAATTGACTTTTATTTCATGATAGAGTAACACACTGACTGATTGATTTTGATTGTATGTGTTCTTAAAAATTACCCAATAAAAAAGTCTGTAGTAGTTACTAGGTACATTGACATAGTAATGCACTAAAATACTTAAAAATTATGAGACTGGGCGGACATTAAGTTATTTGAATAAATAAATACGATAGTTTGTTTTTCAAATTTAGGTAAATGTTTAATCCAATCTGACATGTTATAGATTCTACAGAGAATAAGCCGAACAGAAGAAATTAAAGAAAACCATCATAAAGATGAAATCATTAGGTAAAAAGTATCGTAATAGGAAGAAGTGCCTAATAGTTTCTACAATAACATCGCAAGAATTATAAAGTTATACAAAGAGAGCGTGTTCCTCGCAATCCTAGGAATGAGTAAAGAAATAATTTAAGTACTTATAATTTGCAATTGTGCAGTTTTTCACATTTAGTGCTAGATTTATTTATAAAAAACGGTCAGTAAGATTACTTTAGTTGGTTATAATTCTTTACCAAGACGACGATTCCATGTATGAGGTAATTTGATTTGTTGTATCAAGTATTATATCATTTAAAGTAGGTGAGATAGGTATTTAAATCCTTAAGCACCGTAGTTATACTTAAGTTATAAATCTAATTATTTTACTGTACAACTTACGTGTCTACCCTCGTCAATAGGTTGTAGTAAGTAATGCCCTGAGCTGGATATAAAGCAAATCCAAAATGGGATCGATTATTTTCAACGATGTCGGTGATAAGGATATTTTTGCAATTCAGAAACTATGCTACCTCTATAATACGTCTAACGACTAGTCTTTTTCAAAAACAACGTCTGTCTTATCGCGGTGCCGGTAGCGCCCTCTGTGGTTCCTGGTTATCTTCTTCCTTAGGTCTACTCCACTTTATCATGGTTTCTGGCGACCGATATAGGAATACTAATTTCGCGAATAAGTCTTCTTCTAACGACAACTCCAGAGCCTCACGCACCTGAAAAGTTATAATATTTAGAAAATAATAAAAGGCAAACATTGAGGGCCGCTCAAAGGATATAGGACTTTTGTCCTATATGTAGTTATTTGAAACGAGGTTTTTAATGTGCGAACACCAAACCCACCTTAGTGGGTTTCCTCATTGCGTATTGGAGAACTATGTTTCGAAATGGTTTTAAGGTTAATTCTAGGGAAGGGAGGATAATAAAGCAGCCATCTACGAGATGTCAATGCAGATGCTTCGTGTCTTCCCAGGTCTTCGGCCAGAAATTACTGACCACGCACGAAACATCGCTATCGCCTATCCTATCCTATCCCATCGCCCACCACCGAACAACAGTCCATTTATAAAAAGATGTGAGATGCCTCTATTTAATTTTAGTAGCTAGAAGAGATGGTAATGTTATCTATTTAAACAAAATATATTACCAAGTAGATGTCGAGACATAGCTGTAGAACTCGGTCGACGTTGGGCAGATCGTCGAACATGATCTTGGTATATATACCAGAGAAGAACCCACGCAGCACACGGGACGCCAAGAACACAAACGTCGTGTACAGACCAATAATGCTGTAAACATAAAAATGATTAATATGCCTCCACGGATACGGTGCATCAACCCTCAAGCTATACCACTGGATACACAGTTACGTTTATCACCCCCGCACTATGACGGTCGTGGTCGAAAGTTAGGCGTGATTAAGAAACATATCAAAGTGATACTTTTATGTTACGATATTACAAGAAAATGAGAGTGTTTAAAACATGGAAAGAAAAATGTTGATACAATATTCTTACTTATAGTCCTCTGATTTCAATATAGGCGACAATGAAAAAATGCATGAAAAATAAATAAAGGAGATGTTGCGAGCTCGGCTCTGGTTTGTACACTACCTCAAAAAATGGGTAATTTAAAGAAGAATCCGAAAAAAATACAATTAATTTATTCAAGAATATATTTTACAGTTACAACCACATTTAATTCAAACGATTTTATCATTTTTAACTATGTTCAACATGGTGGCGATACAGCCGACGCTTGGGATAGTACCTATTTAGATAAAACAAAACTAATGCTATCTGTATCTAACTAATGCGATCAATTTAAAGAAGTTCCGATGAATTTCACTACATTGGAAATCGATTAATATTAAGTTCTTAGTATTAACACATGAAATCGATTTCGATAGTATTTAGAAAACATTACTACTTTTCTCCAAGTACATACTATCTAATCAAAAAACGATTTTTGTACAATACATGGCCGGAGGTCCATACATTTTTGCAACATCTCCTTTATTTATTTATTAACAGATCGAGGCTCTCCTCGAAACTGAAAAGTTATTGGCCAGGTTTAGGTGGGCCAAAAGACAATTTATGGTACGTAAATGGCTACGATATAAATTTATAGGTACAGTATTTATGTATTGCCAAATATTAATTGGCAACCTCGTGGATATATTCTCTAGTTTATAAAATTATTACCCGAGATTATAAATATGCATAAAAATTAGGTTTGCAGCATATCTGGATGAACGAAATGATTGAGCACAATAAACGTGTGTCATATAATTGAAGACAACTTTACTCACCCGCCTCCTGATATGAAGTTGAGCGTTTCCGGGAATAGTTTGTCGTTGAATGTGTACATGACCAGCATGTCACAGTTGTTCAACGGGATCGTCGCTAACGGGTCCTGAAAATACACAAAATCGACTATGTTTTAAATTGTGGCATTCCTAGCGGGAGGGTTGGCTTGTAAGGAGTTCACAACCCTCTTCCCCCTAAAACCAGACACAACAAAATAAAATACAAAGAGCTATCAAAATCACACATATTCAAATTGGACTATTTCCTAAAAGCTGTTTTGAGACCGATGGTCCTCCCAAAATCTTCGTCTAGAAATGCTCCTAGTTCTCAATATTTATGTAGATAAAAAAAATGAATTCAATGGTTACTCCACTTGATTTATAAATATACGATCAAGTTTTCGTCTCCGTAATTATTATGATGAATACATACCCGTGTCTCGCACGCTTCACGCACACGCCAGTACATTGTGTTGTTCGAATATCGCTCCAGACGAAGTTGTACATTTCGGTAAAGTAGCGCATCTTCATCTTCTACAATTTAAAATGAAAACAAAGCTTTGTACATAAAATGTATTTAAAAGGTAATACGAGAAAATTGAAGGCAGATTTAACTTACTATCATTGGCCACTGGAGGCATTAGTTGATATGCAGCTTTCGTTGTGCCCTTGTTGAAAACCTTTACGAATTTCGGGAACAGCTTGTTGACATTAAGCCTAAAACAAATGATTTTAATTTTTTTTATCATTTCCAATACAGATCAAGTTGAACAAGGACTAAAATTATCAGTTAGATATATGACTAATTTGAAAGAACGAAAATATTTCTATTTTGAATAGATAGATACTTACAAAACGTCAAGAAATCATAAATTACCTAGAGTGAATGACCATTACATACAGTAAAAGCAAAAAAAAACATATATAAAGAACTTAGTTAAAATATAATTATCATAATTTTTTTAAATTCCTTCAATTGTGATAAATGAAGAAAAAGAAAAACTTATTCGCAGAGTTCCAAATGCAGTCACTACTGAGAAGTACTCCGAAGAAAGAGATTTTTTTAATTAGAGCTTAAATCTAGTACTGAACTACTATGAAAATCAATTAATGTGAACGTCCATAGCATAGATGCAAATAAACTCCTATCTACTCTACTAAATGAGATTTAGCTCCAGCAAACCAGAACAGACAAGTCCCCACCAACACCCGTTCACGAGTATGACGCATATGACAGCCATTGCCACGAACGACATGTTCTGACCGTCCACTAAACAAGTCGATCAACATCAACTAGTTTATCGTTGAAATTGCGTTGAAGTAAAACACAGTTGGCGTCGGGACGTGACGACCACGGCTCACTAGCGGATGAATTTAAATCTACTGGAAGAATTTTTTTCCACAAGTGCAATCAGTCAACCGAACAATAAGCATATATATCAGGTAGCATAAATAACAAAGCTGGATGGGCAGCAGCGTCCCGCGATAAAACTACCGCCATTGCGATCGCCAATCCGCCTGCCAAGCGTGGCGATTAGGCCTAATGACGAACAACACTGTTGTAGGCGTCTTTGGGGAAAGCTTCGTCTAACAGTGGACGTCTTTCGGCTGGAGTGATGATAGTGATGAAAACCCGTCGACGGGGCACGTGCAGTAGGTGTGTGTGTGTGTGTGTGTGTGTGTGTGTGTGTGTGTGTGTGTGTGTGTGTGTGTGTGTACATACCAGGCGTCTGGCGGCGCAGTGCCGGCCAGCAGGCGCAGCAGCGTGTCGCGCTCGGGGTTGCGCGCCGCGCCCACGATGGCCGGCAGCTCTACCTCGCGGTTGTCCTCGATGGTGGGCGGGTTCTGTGCGTTGTTGCTCGGGTGCGTTATCACGTACGTGAACTTCACCGACAGCGACGAATCTGTTCGAAACGGACGGTTAAATGTCAGTACGATTTCTACGCCAGGGGAGTCTGGTAGGTTTTGGCCGCTCGAGACGCAGGCGAGTATCTGGCTGCCGCTCTACTGAGGCATTTAACGATTTCACTGTCCGTAAACCAGACAATATTTTTAACAAACCCTATATTATGTCTGTGGGACTGTGAACCTGTTGAATGTTAAAAGATAATTCATAAAAATTAGAAATGTTCTCCAAAATGATCATTTAGGCCGGAATGACCTTGCCGCGGCGCAACTGTTGCATCGTGACCATTTTTTAAACTTATACCTAGGCTTCCCGCTCGAGGCAGTGGAGATCGTAATCGGTCGAGGAGAATCAATCTTCCACGGAATCAACGCTCACTAGAAATGGTTTTCCCCTCGAGGCGGTCGAGATTTGATCGTGATCGGTAGAGGAAAATCAACTTCGGACGAAATCAACACTCACTAGAAACGGCTTCCTGTTCGAGGCGGTCGAGTTCTGGCGGCGAGATGACCCAGTTCATGGTGGAGTTGGGGTTGATGGTGATGACGGCCACGTCGTTGTACATGTAGTTGGACAGGAAGGTCTGCGCCGTGCGGTCGCGCGCGTACAAGTTGCTCAACTGTGTATAGTCTTGCTCCGAGTAGCTGGGAGAAAAAGTATGTAAAGAATCTTAGCCTTTTAAAAAATCAAGATTAATTGTACGTGGATTAATTTGTACCCTATAATACATTACATTTGTAATTAAAAATAATTGGATGGTCGCAATAACATTTTCTTTTTTGATATGATAAAGTATTTCTTCGTGAAATTAAGGAAAATGGATACTTTGTGCAGCACCATCATAACGGGTCTTTTATATGATAACCTTTTAAGAAAACAAAAAAAATATATATAATGAGAAAGTGTCACAATGTGAACTCCTTTTCACGTGAAACTCATTCACATTTATCTGTCATCTCATTATGTCTCACATCCAGATATGAATGCCCGCGTGTATGATAGTAACTCCACCATTAACAAACTGTAAACCACAAATACCTATACTATTCTCATTAATTCACATTCTCAGCTTTAAAATATTTTCAGAAAAATATACTTACATGTCAATATTGTGGGACTGCGCCGACATTTGATAAACTGGTAAAAATGGTCCGATGCGTATCTTAACCGTGACGTCAGTCGGAGGGTTGGGTTGTCCGACCTAAATCGACAAATAAGATTAAATGGGAACAAAACAACAAAACTGTTTAAAATTAAAAAAAAAATCTTTTTTATATAGATTTATCTCGCGCATTTAAAGCTAAAATTATTTTAAAAATCAACCAACTTTTCAGTCGCTTTTCAGCTAAGGTGGCCCGGAAGATAATTATACGCGAGATAAATCCGAAATATATATTTTTTTATGTTTTAATGAGTGTAAGCTCACGAAAACCTAAGATAAAAGAAACAATTTTTAAGATGAGACTACTATCTTCTCGCTACAAGTTTACATAATATGCGAAATATTGATTCCGATGTCTTTACGGCGGGACGATGCTGCATAGTCCTCTTTATTGTGTAAATACAATAAGCCGCTTCTGGAAACGGTTTCATCGCCATCGTTCGGTTGACCGACTGCAGTAGCGGAGGGGTTCTCCCCTATTGGCGGTGGGGCCGTCACGTTTTGACGCCACGCGACACCCGTACACACTTTACCATGTACCAAATAGGTAGCAATGTGAACTCTCAAAAAGGAAATGTATACATTACCGAGTTGCCGAAAGCGAAGAAGACAAGAGGGAACCATATGATGGCGATGACGAAGGCCAGCACGCCGCCGCCCAGCAGGTACTTGGACGTGCTGGACTTCTTGACGCCGCGCGGCTGCGGGAACTCGTCCTCCACGTAGCGCGAGCACTGCCGGAATACAACGTGCACATCAGGATGTTAGGGAGCTCCGTAACCGTAACCGAAACTATCGAATATCCGATACAAAAAAAAAAAATATTTGTAATCGTAACCGAAACTGAAATAAAAGTTTCGGACTTTTGACTCCACCCTCGGACAGTACTTGACCTATTTTTTCAAAGTAGGTCAGTCTAACGTTGAAACAGCCATTTCGTTATAAAATACTGTATCTGCTAGGAAATAGTGAAATGACCTATTTCACTGTTCCTAGCAGATACAATATTTTAGTTGCGTATTGTGTGATATTGCCGAATATAGTTTTGATTTAGGACCGTTAAATATAATGACTTCAACAAATACTGCAACACATATAACACAACAATACAAGTTTGTAGAGCAAGTAATGAATATTGAAATATACAAAATACGACAACAATAAATACCTTGAGTAAGAAGACGCTGGCAAAAATATCTTCCATTTTAAGCCAATCCATTAACGTCATTGACGTATCGGTCCAAATCCAGTCCATTAAAGTGCGAAGCTCGAATACAAATGGCACTGCCATAAATCTGAAAAATACATTGGTTTTGTTTTTCAGCTAGATTAACAATTGCCTAACTAGCATAGTTGGCAATAGATGGCGCTGCTGCTACCATAAAGCAATGCAACCAATGTGAAGGAAAGATTTGACAAATCGGGCAGGACTTCAGTAGCTCAATTGGAAGAGCGGCTGGACTAGATTCCCAGTAGGCCGCGAGTTCGAGTCTCGCCTGAAGTCAAATTTTTCTTTCCATTTTACTTTAAAATAAAATATATTTCACAAGCATGTGTTGATGCGAAATAATATAAAACAATTAGATTAACAATGCATAACAATATTTATGATGGCTCTCTGGAACTCTTCCAAATATACAGATGATTTCTTTAGGCACTAGTTGGGCCGTAACGGTGTGACAGATTATTATTGTGTACTGCGTCTTTTTTAGAATAGAGATTTTTTACTATTTTTTTTATGTAATGAAAAGATATGAAAGAGACAAACAAGCTTGCAGTTCACATTGATGATAAGTGATGACTGCAGCCTATAAACACCCACACAAAGACCAAGGTCAAAATGCAGATGCGTTGCCACTTCTGAGGCCTAAGGTGTTATGCCTCTGTGCCGAAAATTACAGGGCCGTACATTACCACCTGACCGGAACACGATAGTGCTGAATACTACCATTTAGCGGCAAGTTTATGTGGTACCTACGCCTGCGAGCTCCGTCACTGGAGCTCTACCACGAACAAGATAACGAAGATTAAGAACATCCGTGTACGTGTACAGTATTCAACAAGAAATATTGAACATCGACCTTAGGTAGGAGACTTCGGGTTATCTCGGGGTCTGTAGAGCGTTACCTCTTTCGCACCTTACCTATGTGATGTTTGTCGACCACTTTAATCAAGTTTTGACTAATACCGGACTATCAGTGCTTACGTAGGCAATGTGCAGCAGAGATAACGCTCTATGAAGTCGAAACTAACCGATTGTCTCTTTCGTAGGCTCGATGTGCAATATTTATTGCTGGCATTTGCTGAACAAACAGCAGAGATAATAGTTAATTATCTTTTATTCTCTGGTTTTAGTACTTTATCTGTGGTATGTTATAGTTAAGGCTAGTTTTATACATAATCTTAGGCTCGTATTAATTAATACACAGATCTCAGTCCCAGAGATCCCATTTAGTATGGAAAAACGTGATCTTAAGATCGTGTCAAAGACTGAGATCTGTATATTAATACGGGGTTTAACTAGGGTATACTGACCCTCTGAAGAAGATCATGTTGAGGAAGTGGTAGGACTTGCAGAGGAAGTTGCCGATGATGCGGCGCGGGTAGCCGCAGCGGATCTGGTAGGCCGACAGCAGCAGGTACACGCACTTCACCATGTACCACATCGGCGGCGGCAGCATCGCGTTGAATGTCCTGTCATATTGTTTTACGCATTATCTTAAGAGTCCGCATTTTTATTGACCCAAAACTCCTTTAAGACCGGCCACGTGGCTGTGCTACGGTTAGCTCTGTCCAGCACGTGCAAATTGTGAAATTAACTCTGAAATCTATTCACGACTACGTGCAAACAAACCGGAACATCGGAATAAAGGCAACACATATTTTTTACCGGAAATTGACATCGCTACACGATTCGAACTTATAAACAGTGTGATAAGTATGAAATGCAAGTTTTTTGAAATGCACTCCGAGGAGTTTCCTAGGCGCTACAATGTGCGGTTCATCAAAACTGGCGTCAAAAGAGTCCACCAAGGTTAGCAGAGCTTTGGCAACTCCCCTGGTGTTGCAATTGTCTAAATGCAACGGTGTCAACTTTCCATCAGGTAATGTTGGTTTGTCAACTTTTGACCACGAAAGATCATGATGTATATGCGATCTATCGGAACTCTAGTTTAAGGCAGCTCATTAAACCCTTGTTATTTCGATAGAAGTCCACAACCACTGTAAATTGACATATTTATCATCATGTAAACACACACTTTGATGGTTGACTTCTACGGCACTCTAGTCGACGGCATCAAATAGCAATGACAAGCTTTCCATTTCTTTACCTCTGGATAAATAAATAATACTGCAGATTCCTAAACGATAATATAATATTCAATTTGCTTTTATGGTGGACGCATAAGGTAAGTAAATTAATTGAAATTCTAGTGTATCTAAAAAAGAAATACAAAATTTACAAACTACAACTCCTCTACCAGAATCAATTACATATTTTATTGTCTGTAGAGCTCACCTTTCAGTGATGAACGGCAAGACAAAGAACATCCATATGTGCACGCCGATGATCAACGCATACTGGAATAAGATCTTGCCGAGCATGAACTTGCGCAAATAAAGGGCGCGATCTATTATGATGAGCGCGAACTGGAGTATTAACATCACGAGGAAAGGTATCGGCACTTTGTTCTCTTCTAGATACGCTTGGACACCGCCGTCGCCCTGGTGCGTCTGTGAAAAATGTTAATAAAGTTTATCCAATCTAATCAGAAACAATAGCAACTGAAATAAGGGTTGTGAAGAACGTCTCAAAAAAAAATCTCGTCTCAAAAAAACTCTACATATATAATTATGTTTTATGTCATCAAGTGGCTAACAAGCATATATGTGAGCATATTGATGGTAAGTGAATACTCTAAATATCTACATAAAAAGGGAGATTTCAATGAAGATGTGTTGGCCACTTCTGAGGTCTAAGTTTTGTTATACCTCTGTGCTAAAAATTACAGAACATTACATTACCTACAATTTTTTGGCGACAGATTAGGTAATGCGGTGGAACCTACCCTACCAGCTCCACACTAGTAAAATAAGAGTAAATAACAGTTTATTTTTTTTGGCATTTGGCATTAAAACCAAAGCAAAGCTACGTTGATGTTCGTTAGGCTAGAATCAATTCGATTTGTTAGTGTACTATATTGGCCTACATTGCACATTCGCGCTTCAAGGACATTAAAAAACCTAATATCAGTAGATTTATTCAATATTCCTAGATCTTTTCGTTGCTTTACTGTTCTACCTAAAATAATTGTCAACTTAGAAATAATTCCTAGTGGCATTAAGTTCGCCATATGTTGTACTTCTCATGGGCATTAAAATATAAAATAAATATCAACATTTCTTACTCCAAAGGCAGAGAAGCCGAATATGACGACGAGGAAGTTGAAGAAGTCGCAGAGGAACATGTAGGCGTAGATGTCGGCCGTGACGCGCGCGCCCGGCGCCAACATGCGCTGGAAGAAGCGCCGCGTCGGCTGCAAGTAGCGCTTCACCCTGTCAAACAATAGTTCAGCTTCGTACGTGAATACTATATTGATCATTGCTTTATCCTATACTAACTGACGCGGCGAGCTTCATACCACCTTAGAATTAAGTAATATGTCAAAGATACAATTCGCAAGGAAAATTTAATCGTTCTTTTACGATTTCTTCATATTTTCTTCCTTTTCTCACTTTTTGAATCTTCCTGGGACTTTGACGAATATCTCAACACTAAAATAAGCCAAATCGCTCGGTATTTCTCAAGTTTTAGCGAGACTAACAAATCTAATTTCTTTTTTATACTTTATAGAGATATAGGTCGTACATTTTATATCAATTTGTCATCAAGTGTCCATAAGACATGTCCGTCTACTAAGAGTCCGCTAAGATTCTAACCGAAACAAAATTTCACTGATTAAAAACAACACGAATATAATAGGTACCAGACACGATATGCTGACGAGATGACTGTGATGACTAAAATAACATTTTTAGATTTCTTAACACAGTAAATGAGAAGTAAAATAGTATAATTTAATTTTATATTTTTATCACTTTCTAGTCTTTTTGCATTCCTCCTCCAACTCCTAGGCGAAGTTTATATTTAGTGTAACATTATTTTAGAAATATATCACCCAATTTTACTTACGATAATAATATGACTTGTGGGTAGTGCTTGTACGTATCTTCTAAAGTCGTTGTTACTGCTATTATTGGTTCTTGGTCATCATTCACTCTGAAAAAAATTAAAAGATATATATAGGTCGAGATATTTTGATAATTATTAAAGTTACAAAACATAGAAGGAGTTTATTGTCACTCTGTATCTGCAGATTTATAGCATAATAATACCTTTCTATTTATCAAGCATAAAAATATTACAAATACCATAGTTTATAAAGAATTATTCAAACGAACTTAGACGACGGGTCGTTATGTATATTTTATGTAAAAGCGATTATACTTCTGACACATAATAATATAATGAATCAGAATATTTACGACGGTGCTAATATATTAATTGTATTGTATATATGTCTCTAAAGCTATAAGAGTTGGCTATAAACTTAGATTCAAACTATTTTTATCATATTTTTCGGCCATAATGACCGAATACTCAACATCGCTCAACTCTGTATAGCATTTAAATCCTTTTAAGCGCCACAAACAATTAAAAAAGCGTAGACAAAAGAGACACCATAAGACTACGTACGTACGTAGTGACGTTTTGGAATTAATCAGTTTCTTAATCAAGTGCATTTGTAATTACTTGTAATGATCGTCATCGGGAACTTTGGAGGGGCCCGGTTCTTGTTCATCGACGGGCGGTGCTTCGACTGCGCGAAGCCTCGTCTCATCTCCATCCATATTTGGGCTCGCGTCACCATTTTCTGTCACCTCATGGTCCCTATACATTTAAACATTTTTATGTTTCCTGAGTAAAAGATGAAAAATATCATGTGATAATAATCGCAAAATATAATAACTTTATTAGTATAAAATCTTCAATTACCAACGACTCGTTTAATGGTGATTTGAGAAAATATTATGTAATTCAGTTGACATCAATCACTACATAATACATAGCTGCTTTGACGAAACGTGATAATTATCATAATCATAGGAAAACAGCTTTTTTGGCAGAGGGTGATCTCAGCCTATTGACTGTACTCGTCCAGGGGACGGGTTCGTCAAATATACGGACAGCAACGTTATGGGTAAACACGCGGGCCCTAGGAAAGAGTACGGCAGCGCTTTTGCTTGGATCTACCTTTAAAACGCCAGCGGCGGCGTCTACGTACACGGTAATCTGTACACCTTTGTGTATAGGAAAATCGCAAGTATATAGCAAAAATAGGGTGGAAAACAGCGATGTACTGCAAAGTGCTCATCAAATTGTCAACTGGGCTACATATTATAAGCCCTCTGTTCAATAATTTACTTCAAATCTAATAATTTTATGTCACACATATATTGACAACATAAGTATACCATCAACTGCATATGGAACTCTGAAAAATAAATATCATTGCAAATTCGACGCTATTACAATAAAATAACATGTCCGTACTTTATATATCTACCTACAGCTTGTCACTGACTATGTGCTATATAAGATTCGCACATTGCAAACATGTAATTTAACTTTGAAAGAGACAAGTTGCATTGCATCACCGCTGTGCGGCATATTTTTTTTACCTGTTCGGCGTAGTTGATAAGTTTGGTATGATTAAAATGCAGTTAATCACTCTTATTTTAAACGGATAGAATCAGCAGTAACAAGTCTGCCATACCATTACTTGCTCTATTAAATTATAACAAACTCAATTTTGTAATGGTTTCGATATGTTTACTAAACAATCTTCACTAATTACTTACTGTACTTACCTACAGCATCTAAAAACTATTAAAATACGGAAAATCAATCAAGTAGGTACAATCAATCTATCTAAAATACAACTGCCTACTTTTTAAAATAACTATCTGCCAAATAACATAGATCGTGATTAATCTTACACGAGAGACAAGCATTATTGATTCGATTTAATTAAGTTCAGAATAATCGTTTAAGTTCCTTTTCGTCAGCGGGTAAGATTTATCAACCGACCAAAATGTTATACAAAAATGAAGCTGGCATACAAGCTGGGTCCCTGGAAGCGTACGGTGAGGCGTGGACGGCGACCCAGCAGCCGCTCCACGGCGCGCACATCTCTGTCTGATCCACACAACACACGTGCTACTATACTACATCGTTGAAAGATCAACACATTTACATGCTAAAATAACCCTAATCTCACGATCGTTTCAGCAATATTGTTACGAAAGTTTAAAATGAAAGTGGTAAGCACAGATATAGGAAACCATTTTAAAGAAAGTCAGTTTTGCGTAACATTAGATTAGCTGATGACTTTGACGTGATGTCACACGAAATGCAAGTTCGCAATCATGCAATAAGCCCCCCAAAATGAATCCAGCTTTAGAGTTAAGGGCGTTGTTATATAATCGAGGTCTAGTTGTAGGAAGCTGAATGAATAATTATTGCATCCGGCTTTGTTTCCTCTCACCCCATTTCACGACGAATGGAAGCTACTAATAATGTTTTGACATGAAATTGTTTGTCGAAATGATAGAACTTTCCAAAATAATATCACTCCAAAAGAGCACTCACGGTGCGGTCCGCTCGTGCAGCTGCAGATACTTGCGGCCCACGTCGGCGCCGCGGCCCTCCACGACGAGGCGCGTGTCCTCCTCGCTCAGCGGGTACTCCGCGTCCTCACGCACCTCGATCTCCGGCGACGACTCTTTCCACAACCCTAGTGACTTCAACATAAACCTGCAAGCATAGATATTAGTATCGTTTATTATCTCCTTAATTACACTGCAACTTACTAACTAGTTGTTTTCTCGATTTCGTCAGTATATATATATATATATATATATATATATTCGGTATTGGAACAAAAAAACTTTTTAGGGTTAACTCAATGTTAAATTTCATCACAATCGACTCAGCGGTTTATTCGTTAAAGGGAAACAGACAGACTGAGTTGTCACTTTCACATTTATAATAAGCTTGGGTTGCACCACGACTTTTGTTAAAGTTAAAGTTATTGTAACATTTCACATCCTTTTCTAACTTAAAGAAATCTGTTAAAGTTAGAGCAGGATGTAAAATGTTAAAATAACTTTAACCGGCTAGGTTCGTAAAACGTTATCTCTGCTGCACACTGTCTACGTAAGCACTATGCTCATAATCCGGTATCGTTCAGAACTTGATCAAATTGGTCGCCAAATCAGGCCAAATGTCACATAGGTTGCGTGTGAAAGAGATAACGCTTTAAAAAGCCGAAATTATCCGAAGTCTCTCTCCTATGGTGGATGTGGAATATATCTTGTTGTGGTGTGTAATTAAATGATATGACTGACGTGTTATTTTTGTTTATTTAAACAATAATTATAAGAAAGATAACTTGTCTGAAAAGAATACTGAATTCAAACCCCAAAAATGATAAAAATAACAGAAAATAGATTAAAACCTCCTCCTTTTTTGAAGTCGGTTAAAAAGCTAAAACGAAGTTTAAAAAAAGGGAATCGGAAGTGAGTAAGTATAGAACATATTGTTTCTATTGTTATTCGCTCTTAAAGTAAGGTTCTTTATTACCTATTATATTCTTTTTACCCGTGTAGTCATAGTCTAGCAATGGCAACTTAACTCACAATTCGTGATATGCAAACATTCCATTACTATCAAGTAATTGAATGTTTGCTTATCACGAATTGTATCGACACACACACAGCGTTATGTTGTGCATGATTGTTGCGACACAAGTTGGAATCACATATTTCAAATTTGTAATTTAGGGCTGCAAAGGTGGTTCTGGTTGGCAACTTTAATGCACTAATTCCAAAATTTACATAATAATGGCAATCCATTATACGTCCCACTGCAGGGCACGAATCTCTCCCCTTTTTGGAGGGAGGACTGGAGCTTACTCACGCTGCTCCAATGCGGATTGGTGGAGATACGGGTTAGTGGCCAATTCGCTGTCGGATGTCTTCAATTGTCCATAAGGCGTCCGACAAGGTTTAACGACTACTTTCTATCGATAGAAACCGGAACCGACGGCTTAAGACGGCCCTCCGAAGCACGGAAACGCGCATTTTAATTTGCTACTAGCATTCACCCATCCCACACCCGACCGCACCCGTAATGCTTAACCGAGTAGATCGCTTACGATCTACAGCCGAAGAAGCCAGAGAAAGAAGATTTACATAACTGGTATTAAAAACAGATATTAAAATGATAAAGAGTCGTATTTTTTCATGGCTTGTTCTGAGTTAACTATTAAACAATCTACACTCTAGAAAAATAAGTACCTAAGGAACCTATACCTACGTATTCCAAGAGGTAAACTAAATGCAATAAAGGAGATGTTGCGAGTTCGGCTCTGGCTCGTACACGTCCTCAAAAAATGGGCAAATTAAAGAAGAATTCGAAAAAAATACAATTAATTTATTCAAAAATATATTTTAGAGTTACAACCACATTTAATTCAAACGATTTTATCATTTTCAACTATGTTTAACATGGCGGCGATACAGCCGACGCTTGGGATCCATCGATTTCGATAGTATTTAGAAAATATTACTTGTTTTCTCCAAGTACTTTAAAATCAAAATACAATTTCAAAATAAATATGTCATAATGACATCTCCCGCCATATTCGCCATGTTGGTTTTGAGTTGCAATTCTAACTGGAAATAATATTTTTTGTAACTGCAAACATAGCTAAATAAGTGAAAATATGCATTAAAAACCGTTTTTATATTGATTTTGCCTGTTTAATGATATTGTGTGCAATACATGGCCGGAGGTCCATACATTTTTGCAACATCTCCTTTATTTGACATCCGCATTACTTCCAAAGTTTACTTACCTATGTAAAAATATGATAAGTAGAAGCAGCAAGTCGTACAGGGCATAGTTGGACTTTCGCTCAATGCCAATGATACGGGGTGCAGTAAAAGGCATATTAGCAGGTATTGCCTTCTGGTTCCACGGTAAAATTTCGAATTGGAACATGCTTTTTATCAACACTATAACCTGCAAACCAATAATTTTAAGTTAGTCAATAGAGATTAGGAGAAGGCAGATAATATGGTTTAATTTTTGAGTAAATACAATAAAACCCATTGTTGCTTGTAAATTAAAAAAAGAATTAGTAAAATAGCTTCAGACTTTAAAAAACTAACGTCGGCCTCTGAACATGTTTATATTTAAATAAACATGTTCAGAGGCCGACGTTCGATGTCAAAACGAAGCAATATTAAAATAAGAATACTGTAAGAGGTGGTGTTACGGTTTCTGATATTTTACAATAGCAACTTACTCATTTGAAGATAATATTTTACTATTAATTCATCCTAAACAAAAATTGAAATAAATATGGTTTACGGATTTATTAAAAAAAAAAAATACAAAAACAATTACCTCGGTGTAAGCGATTAGCGTAACCCAGAAAGTTTTCGTTGGTCTTGGTATGGATAATGTTCCCCACAAAAATACCATCAGTGGCAACGGTATGGACAAAATAGTTGCGGATTGTATCTGAAATTAAACAGTTAATAAGGTACCTAACATAAAACCAATTCATCCAGATTTTTTGGACTTATGTGGGCTTGTCTTGAGACGGCACTAGTCCACTTCACCAAGCAATTGGCGAGCGCAAAGGGCTCTCAGTCAAAATAAATTTACCGCGGGTCCGATCCTAGGCTTAGGGCGTTGTAGGTGGACGTTCATCGGGTGTTATTGAAGTGTTGTGTATGTGATCATTAATCGCGGCGTTGACCAACGTCTCCTTTTGGCGCAATCAAAAGGAGTGTAAATCACGGCCGCTCTGACATGCAGGTTCGGGTGGTCCCAGTGTCAAAATATCTTATGGATGCTTTTTTCATGAACTGACGGATGATAGATAAGTGGCGATTTTTGTTATGTACGTACCAAGGCGCGCCTATGGCTTTACGTAAACATCGATTTTGGATTACCCGTAAGCTATGGACTGTTTTGTTATTCGCGTGGGTAAAGACTACTATGTACTTCCACAAAATAAGTACAACGAAAGATTTTCCCTGCAGAGTTCGGATAGAAAGCTTCTTTACGTTTATACCCTATTTGACAAGTTTACCTGGTTAATGAAGACCATGAGGTAGCACACAATGTCGGTGTGTGCAAGCACGGCGTACCAGAGAGCGTAGGCGAGATGCACCAGCGGGGACTTGTCCTGCTTGAACATCGAGTCGTCCTGCTCCTCCAGGGTTGTCACATCCTTACTGTAACACGACATTCTCGATGTAGGTATGTTCCTTTAGTGTATAGCGTCTATATGTCGTCAGTGAATTTCTAAAAGTGCAGTAATTCATTAATTACAAGTTATATTTGGTTTTTCAGTATAGGTACTCATTACAACTTATATAGAGGAAAGTGTGCGTGTCCCTTTTTGTTTTTCCATAAGAAAAATAATCCGTGAGTAATATATGTTTGTATATTGCTTTAATCTTCGTGGATTATTGGCCACTGTTAGAACTTCACTTATGACATGACAATCCATATATAACAATCGTGCTTCAAATAAGAAAGATCGAGTTAAAAAATATTCAAAGATTGAATGTTTATTTGTATAAAACAAAGAATAGATTTAATTATAATGCGAGTTAAGATTTTATCATGTATTTGATAAATGTATTAATTCTATTAACTATTATTGATAGAATAAGCATGTGGATGAAATAGTTAATAAGTAAAAGGAGACGTATTCAATTGTTTTTATTCTAATTGATTATTCGCAATAACACATGCAAGTGAAATATGCACGAAAGTGAACGAAAAATTCGACTTCGGTAGCTGAGTTGGGAGAACGACTGGACTAGTGACTGGACTAGCAGTCGCGGGTTCAAGACCCGCCTGAAGTCAATTTTTTTCTTCCAAATTAAAAAATATATAAGACGTCGGTATTTACATACGAAATAATAACTTTGAGAAATACACAAATACACATTTAATTATACTTACCAACTTCCAGACATTTTTGAAAAAAAATGCTAAAAGCTACAATGACATCGTGCAGTAGAATACCAAAATTAAGAAAATTGTGATGAAGGACTGAATGAAGGAAAATCTATGCAGCGAAGCCGATCGCAAGCGACGACAAATATTCCTTAAATAGAAGTATATACTGCAGGGTAAATAGCCGTTATTTAATTTGGTTTTGCAACACATGAGAGAAACGGACTAATAAACGATACGCAACAATTCCATATCCGAATCCAAGCGTTTTCACATTACAGTATATACTCTGAGTGCACAACTCCACCTTCCGGTAGTCTGCAAGCTAAAGGCGCTCTCGTGTTCCGACGTGTCGTCGGAGGGCGTCGGGGTTGAGCGCGAGGACGAGGACGAGCGCGACGAGGAGGTGGAGCGCGAGGAGGGGGCGCGCGGGGGTCGCGGGGAGGCGCGGGGGGACGCGTCCAGGCCCAGCTCCATGCTCGGTGCCAGGATACGAATCTCCGGCACACTTATTTCGCTTAACTTACGGCTGCAAACACCCACACCCAATTGCCGTTTTACAAATAAACGCGTTCTCCGCGCTTCTTCGGTGGCAAGTGAAAAGACCGACTTTTTCTTTAACTGAGCAATTATTTAAATGAGCACGACCGGTACAATTTGAATGTGTGTGTGTGTATGTATGTGCGAGATAACACTATCACGATATTTATTCAACGCTCTGTTATGGAACTCAAGCACATTCATTACAGACATGTATGAAGTCTGCTGACCCAGTCCGGGAGCGTATTGTGTAACTCGGTTGATATCAGTTTTATAAGCACTATGCATACATTTATAATATGGTGTTAAATGATGGTAATAATTATCATGTTACGGCAAGGCAGCAATGTACTGCATAGTGGTCATAAAATTGATGTCAACCGAGTTACAAAAAAAGCCGGCTTGTCCGTATTTGTAAAACGTTATATCACTGTGATAGTTATTACTGGGCCATACATTACCATCTAACCGGAACACGATAGTGCTGAACACTATCATTTGGCCCGCGAGCTCTGTTACTAGAGCTCTACCACCAGTAAATAGTATAAAACAATAATGTCTAATAATAATTAATTAGTCTCCCGTAATCTCCCGTCTTTATCTTTTTTGAGATATTGTAATTGCAGGTCAGATGGTGCGAAGGCGTATCGAAATTGCTGTCAATATTTCATAAAAAATTCTACTTCCTTTAAAAGAAATGGTCATATTCTGACTGATATTCCTGCTTTCGTAGGTGATAAACGAGCGATAATCATAGTTACAGTGCTCAACAAGAAATAATGCACATCGAGTCTATGAAAGTGACAATCGGCTAGTTTCGGCTTCATATAGCGTTATCTCTGCTGCATACTGCCTACGTAAGCATCCGTAGTCCGGTATTGATCAAAACTTGATCAAAACGGTCGACAAACGTCAAATAGGTAAGGTGCGAAAGAGATAACGCTCTACAGATCCGAAATAAGCCGACGTCTCTTCCTGAGGTCGATGTGCATTATTTCTTGTTGGATACTGTAATTGAGCGTTGTTTTAAAAGGAGTATAAAATGACAAAATGAATTGTCAGCAATAACAATGTCAACAACAATTCGATAGGCGGTTGCGCCTCAGGTCGGCAGTGCCGGTGTTAGCAATTCATTTGACAAGTAAAATCAGGAAAGAATTTGATTTTAAACTGTAAGTTACAATGCGTCGCAAGTGCGAGCCACTAATGTCTGTGCTGTATTAAATTTTTCAGATCTACTACTATTATCATTAGCTAATCTAATTCGATGGGGCTACTACGTTTTCTAAAATGATTAATGTTACAACAAAGAATACTAATATGTGACTTATATGACACTACAAATATGATTCACACAATTTTCTTTATTAAATATGTGCTAAATAAATATTAGTTATACCAACCCCATTTCTACAGCCGGCACCAGCAAATGATTACCAGAATGTTCCAATTCCCTATGGACGCGAGGCAGCATGCAATATAAAGTACTACTATCTAAACCATAACAAATAACTTATGCATATGCATACACTCTTAATCTAAGGGATATAATATAATATATGTAATCATGCGACCACTGACTACGTAACAAAGCCGCCAGTTACTACTAATTCCAATGATTCGTTTAAATACTTTCAGAAAATACAATGTTAAATGAACTTACTGCGATATTATAGTTTCGGGTAGTGGCTCCCAAATCATCTGTGAACCTTCTCTTAAACCGATTCCAAAACCTTCTTTCTCCTGAAATAGGTATAATTTGGCTAAATCAAGACATCTTTTCTCAAATTTTTTATGTTAAAGGTTTTTACGAAAGCCGAGCAGACGAGCCACCTGATAAAATGTGGTCACCGTCGCCTATGAATATTTGCAACACCAGGGGAGCTACCAACGCGCTGCCAGCCCTGAAGAACTCATTTGATGTAATTTTTGAAGAACCCCATATTGTAGCACCGAGGGATCACCTCAGAGGAAAATTCGTTGTACAATTTACACATTTGGTCAGAAAATTAATTACTCTCTGAAGAAAGTAAGACTATTATTTAACCTATTTATTATGTAGTTTAATTTATTTAATTGAAAGGTAATTGGAAGTTCTCGTTTTAGTATGGTCATACCTTAAGGACTTTCTTCTCCATAGATAAAGTTCTTGAGACATAACGATAGTCTCGTGAGTACTTCATCAAGTAGCGTGTGAGAGAAACCAGGAAGCTCGAGATGAACGCCCACGCCGTCTCCGTCAGCCTCTTCATCTTATCCACCCACGTCTCGGCTTCTAAAATTAAAATGCCTTAGCCTAAAAACACTGTATGATGCTTCCTATCTCATGTTCTCTCACGTTAAATCTTATGAATTTATGTGCCTGTCTCTTTTTACTGTTGCTTTTTCGTTTCATCGACTTTTGAATATATTACAACGAAGAAGTTTTCACTTCAAAAAAGAAAGAAGTCGTCACTCGCCTCTGGATCAACTGATTCATCAAAATGTGTCCGAAGTCAAAAGGCTCGGCACCTGTTAGGTACATGGTACGAAACTTAAAAGGCGAATCGTGGCTATTTGTATGTATGTTGAGTCGCATGCATAACCTCTGTCTACCCTTTGAGTAAAAAAGGTGTAAAGTTACGTTTCATTGTCTTAGTCGTCAGTTCATTCACCATGTTAAGGGGCGGTAGGGCGGCAACTGTGCCTATGAGTATGTATGTATTTACCGGGAAGGGGTGCAAAGTCATCGAGCATAGAGACAGGGGCGTCGCGGTCCCGCTCCGACATCGCCAAGTTGACGTCGTCATCTCGCGTCACCTCAGCACGCGATGACCGCGGCCGAGCCTGAATACACGCACAAATGTACAAATTAATCTTTATACTTTTTCAGTTGTTGCAAACACGAGTATAATCATTAAAATATTACTTCATTATAGCCAGGCTGTTAGTAATTAAAATTTTGAATAAATTTTATTTAAATTAATATTTTAAAATAAAATCATATAATTACAAGGTTATACATACCTGTTGAATTCCCTTAAATAAGATGTAAAGGTAGGTAATATTGTTAAAACATTCAAAGGACATGTATCAATCACACAAAAATATAAGCTAAGAATATAACACTTGCAAGCCCAAAACATACAATACACAACATTAAATCCAAATAATCGCGTGCAAAATGATCATGCTAACATAATATTAATTTTAATCAAAATATTTGTTATAATTAATGTAATTACATAATATTTTCCTTCCGTCATATAAATTTGCAAACTATGAAATGTGTGAATTCAATTTGGCATAATAATTATAAATATTGAATAAAATAATTAATAATAAACATATCAGGTAAATTAAAATTACGTCAAATATTTGGTATATAAATTTAAATTATTTTGTAATTTAGTGTCGGGGAAAACAAAGAAAGCGACCGTGAGCTTAACTGGGAACAAATAAACGCGCACTGTGCAGTGTAAAAACTGATCAATTTGAGTCGATAACTGAAATACTTAACATGACCAAGTATAATGAAATGTATTAAATTCTAATGAATTTGTCCCGGAAAATTTTTGGTTCTGCGCAATATAATCAGGACACATACAATTTTAATCCATGCGGGTTAGAAATAATTCAATAAATTTCATACTAATACTTCATTTGCTGGCAAGTGCGTACTTGACTTGATCACAATAAAAAAAATAACGTCATATTTATTAAAATTTTGGTCTGTAATTTTATGGTCTTTAATTATCGACTCTTCATGGGTGACTTCCAAATGAAATATATAATTTATGTCCCAGGTATTTGAATGAAGAGTAATGGCGTTAGGTCAAGGTTCACCGCAAGTAGCATAGTAATGAGAAAATATTAAGCGTACATGATTTAGTGAAACAGATCATGTACATATACTTTAGATTGAGAACGTCACCTCTCGATTTGCGGTAGTGACACTCTTTGAGGTGCAAAGGTGAGTTAACATCATTTATAAGAAAGTGTTTGTTCGCGTGATTATATTGTTGAGGATCCTTTACTGACCGTTACGCATACGTTTGCACAGGCCCTCTAAAAATATTCTAGTTTTGAGAATGTTACTTGCGGTATTCCTTACCCTTAGTTAAATTCACTCGAAAACGATCAATTGTAATTATTTTATATTTATGTAATAGATGATTATTGAAATAGGTACTCAATCGTTTACTAATAAAACACGTTTAGTTTTGGTGGTCTATTGACAGTGTTTGTTAGAAAAGCACAGTCTTCTTTTTACCCTGAGCTCTACTGTCTCCGTAAAACTACACAATAATAAGAATCGGTTAATAAACAAGTCAATTACAGCTAAGACATAAAAAGACATACAAATTGGATACTATAATAGAGAACCTTATCTTTTTCTTTGAAGGCGATTAAAATAAATCTGGTTGGTAGACTGAGTCGGTTTCCAGTTTCCATCAGTGAAATGATCAATGGTTTGATTTTCTGTCAAACTTAAGCTAGCTTAACAATTTTTGTTTGTCACGATTGTGTAAAAGAAACAGCAGAGACGTAGCGTCTGATAGAACCAAACGGGGTCACGTCAAGTCACTACACGTCCCGGTCGGAAGGGCCAATCACAGCACATAGTGACATAGATCGTATTTGGGTTTAAACAAATTTTTTAAGAAATTTTCAAGGAGGTTTACGTGTAGGTTGATCTCCCGGCGTTTATGGGAAAAGTTTATCGAAAATGCCAATGCAAAGTATGGCTTAATCAATTAGTATCAATGGGTTTATCTTATATATCAAAGATTCACCTAACCGTTAAAATTAGAACGATTTATACACCTAGGTTCCGGTTCCTGGTCTTCACGTACATAAATTACAGAAGACAATATCCTTCGCATCACAATTATACAGCAACGATCGTTTTCAAGTGAGTATACTGTGGGGGATATAACGTGGTTACCTCGGGTGGGAAGGAGAGCGGGTAGCTGCCGAGTGAGAGGTGTCGCGAGCGCACGGCGGGCGCTGAGGCGCGGCGTAGCGATACGGCGCGCTGCAGGTCTGTCTTGATCGCCGTCGACAGCAGCTACAACCCCAAACGTGCCCGAACCCTCAGCCCGGCCCTACGCGATGCTTCTTGCACGTCGCCCTTTACCTTGTTCGCGTGAACGGTTCCTATCCAGCTCGGGTATATAGCTTTCTTGCCACTTTGCAAAGGTTTTGGTGCAACAATTACGTTTTGAGTGGCTGTTCTAGCCTCTATTTAAGTTTTTAAAATTTGTATACCTACAGTTATGAACGGGATCCCATCCACGTCCATACTGTATGAATCGATTCTACAGCTCATGGATATTAAAAAATTATAATGTTTTGAACTAAAATCGTTCAAAACATTATAATTTTGCACCACGATAATGATTTGCCACGAAATCAGTAAAACAGTGACCTTTTCAAATATACCTACTATCAAATTTGGTAATATTTCTAGATACACAAAGCGCCACTTGAACAAGATTCTACGTTATACCTTCTCGTTTACGGCGTTCTAAAACGCATCTGTCGATTAATGCTTTTAGTAGAATCGGACGAGTCGAAAGCCTTAACTTGACGACTCCACTTGCGAAGTTTGTAAGGACAAAGCAGGCGACGATTTAAAGAAGCAGCGTGTAGGGTCTGATAATATGGAAGTGCTAGTTATTTCGAGGCTCTTGTTAGTCACCTTAAGCTGCTGCACAGTCAACTGTACATTTGTGTAAGGATTAAAATGGACGATAAACGTACTATTGTTACCCACTAATATAAAAACGGACGTCACATTTCTAAGCAAACGGTAACCATAACCATGCGGGAATACCTAAGACCTTCCATTTCATTCCAATTTTGTACCCGTAAACATGCTCCCACTACCCATATGGTACTTGTACCCATGCCTCTTCTGGACTATGACACATAGATAATAACGTACCCAGGAGCAACCCCGACTACAATACAAAAAGAAATGGAAATAATTACATGAAGCGATTCATACCTTCCCGAAGCCCATTTCTTTTGGTGCGTCTTCGTCCGAACTTGATTCATCATCTTTCAAGTGCACGTCAGTATCGTCGAACTCATCAAACATGTAGTAGTCCCCGGAGCGGACCGCTGTATACAGAGATAACGTTTAAACACCATGTTGATGTTATAAATCCAAATACATATTTAAAAAGCGTGCAAGTGAATAAAAAGAACCAACAGTGAAATTTAAGGATTTTCACATAAGCACAAATGCTTACTTTATTTTTAAGACTATCAAACACAGCATATGCAACGAAATATCGACTTTTTGATTTGTTTTATGTTCATCGCTTAATTCATTCACTATAGTTCATTAAAATTGATGTATTATATTATATAGTTATGCACTAATATTTACATGCGAAATTAATAATATCTTAGTGTGACTTGTTTTAAGTTAAATTTTCTTAGACAAACGAAATAATTGATATCGAAATGCAGAAAAAACGGCCTTAACAATTTTCAAAAGAATAGTAACAAAAAAGAGAGACCTAAACGTAGAAAAGTCCCCTTAGCCATATTGACTCGTTAAGGCTAACGATTATATCTATAATAGTACACTTGGCAAAGCTATACCACTCAACTTAATACTTATTTCTTTCATAGGCCATACAAAAAGATGAAAAAATATCAAAAACATAAACGAGGACAAAAGCGATTAACTTTGGCGAGCCGCCGGTATGTGATGTATTTTTTTGTTCCAAATAGGTACTTATATAATGTTCTTGTATAATATACAAGTACCCATAGTAAAACAGTAATTGTTGTGTGAAAGCTTAACAAGTAATTATTGGACATAATTTTATTAAAACGATATATATTCCTCTAGCTATGCTGTCTTTATTACCATTACAAAATACTTCCCATGTCAATATAATAAAGGCCTGCAAGTCACAAATAAGTACCTACTTTTTGTTTAAATTTTGTGTTATATTTTTTAGCAAACCAATTCATAATGAAACAATGTAACCTAAAAATAAAATGTTATACTTTATTTATTTATTCTATTATATTCAGGCTGTAATAAACTTAAATCAAAATGCTTATTATAAAATGTGGGTGGAACATCAAACACATGTGATAGAAGGAAAACAAGGGTATTTCACAGATACCAGGAGCCATGCAAAACAGAAACAATTTCATGCCAATATCAAAGCACGTGCATAAACGCAAAACCGTTACAATAATTTACATAATATACATATCCAGGCCGTTAGTACAACAAAATAAGACAGACAATCTGCGCCAAAATACTGAAATACTGCACACAGCCTAAATACCGTAATTGTTAAGCTAGGAGTTAGTAACAGAAATTGTATTAGTCGAGCGAAAGTTCGAGACTCAACGTTACCCTTTTGATGGCTGGCGGGCGGCTTATACTGCGGCCTGTCGCGTGCTACAAACAAAGGCAGAGCTCAACACCACTCTCACACCAGAAAATTGAGCCGCTATAGCGCGTAACAACAGATCCAGGGCCAACGCGATTAGCAGTTCCACCAAACGAAGATTTCAGTTAATAACGTAAGCGCATTCTTAAATTAGTATTAAGGTTCGATGACAGGACGTCGTTATTCAACAAATGGCGGTGGACGTACGAAAAACGGAAAAAATTAAATACTTAGAACCAAGAGTCATTCGAGGGTGGGAAATACGAACACCTCACAGTCGGTTAAGGATCTTAAAGTAAATGTTGTAGTACATAAAAATTAGCATCGGGGTGGATTAGGACCTCCCTCACCACCCTACCGTCGTAGACTATACCTTCGTGTCTCTTTGTGAAAACTCGCCGTCTAGGCGCGGAGCCATCACTTCCTACATGGATAAAAAAATATTTTATAAAACATTCTGACGTGTAATTATATTGCTTTACATTATATACAGATGCCACACACTTAGTGTATATACTGAAAGTGGTAAAATATAATAAAAAACGAGACGCTCCACTGTAACTGTAAGATGTAATGTTGAAAATCCACGTTATATCGGTTCGATCAAACGAAAACGCTCAAAACACAGTTTTTCGATCATCTTCAACAAAACAACTCCAGCGTTACGGGTAGCGTAGCTATAACACGGCAGTGATTCGCGAAATAGTTACACGTGTGATGGGAGTTCGGCTCCGCGCGACTGGACTGCGATATGATGGAGGTGCGGTGCAGCACGCTCGGGCTGGCCACCGTGTGGCGGCGCCGTATGGGCGGCGGGGAGAACACCGGGTACGACTCCTCGGGGCTCTGCGCGCGCGGCAGCAGGTCGGACGAGGGGGGGGACTCGAAGGATATGCGGCGGGGTTCGAGGTAGGCGTCGAGGGAGACGGTCATGAGGGCCGAGGACGGGGACGGGGGGCCGCCTTGGGAGCCGGCGGCGGGGATTTGGGGCGGAGGGAGCGCGTGTACGGGGGAGGGCGGCGCGGAGGGCTCGCTGATGGGGGTGTGGAAGCCGCGGGGGGTGGTGGGGGAGGGGGGTGAGGTGGGGGAGGCGCGGGAGGGGCTGGCGGGCGTGTGGTACCCGCGGCCGGAGGCGTCCGAGTCGCCGCGCACCAGCGGCACCTGCTCCGACTCGCCCGGTTGCGTCTCCTCTTCCTCCTCTGATTTTACGTGGCAGCGAGAGTAAATTATGTGTTTTAGTAAAGAGACTTGGATATTTTCTTTCCGCGTGGAACTTAACGTCTATCAATGTCATGGAAGTGGTAATCAAATCGTGAAGTTCACATTGACAGTTGGTTAATACTGCAGCCAATAAACATGAACATGAAGATCGGTAGTCTAAATACAGATGCGTTGCCACTCCCGAGATTTTCCCTCTGGGCAGGGTGTTAGGAGGCCATACATTTGAGGTAATTTGAAAACTTCCGAAATACAAAATCTTTTATTATTTAGGTACTTTTAGTAGTGTAGTAGGTACTTTTTAATTCATATAATGGGCCTTTATTGACCTTATAGGTACAATAATGCAACTTTAAATATCATACCGGCATCGTGGTGTATTGGCTCTTTGGACATTGCACCTTGGATCTTCTTCTGATTTGCCTTTATCCGTTCCATTTTAACTTTAATCTTTTCCAGTATCTTAACCTCTTGGTCCTCTTGTATTTTCATTTGCTTTTGCCGAAGTTCCTCAATTAGCTCCGCCCCTCTGAAATTTGTATATGATTGCTGAATACAATAAATTACGAGCGTTTAATAAATTTTTCGATTGCAATTACAATTTTTAAAAAACGAACTACTGTTTTTTTAATTTACCAGCTGACCCGGCGTACTGACCGCCATCGGAGTTTTTTTAAATATTTCTTTCATGCAAACTTCTTCTGACAAAAAATAATACATAAAATAAAGATTTATCCAATTTGGTGCAGTCGTTTGGAAGTTGTATTACTTCCAGTACAAACATTTTGGTGATTCATTTATTTTAATAGATAATAATATATTACCTAGAAGCAAGAACCGTTGTTGCTTTACTTTCATCGATAACCCTGTAGAAATAGTAACTGTGGAAGAGCCTTCGCTGGAGGATAAGGAAAGCGAAGCAGACACCATCCCATGCTAGCCCAATGTCTTCTTGAGGCACTGAACATGCAGATTCCTAAAAACAGAATATTCTGTTAAGTGTTTCGTGTGACACGTCTTATTCGAGGAACAGAATTAACACCATAATGAAAAAATAAAACAAAATCTATGTAATGTACTCATAGGGATATCACAATATCCACGGAAAGAGATGGTTTTTTTAAATGATTTTTAATGCTTACTACTGAAAGTAGGAAGGGATGTGATTGGTGACAGCGTCGGACTGATCGTACAAGTGACGTTAGCCGGGGCCCAAATTACTCAGGCTCTCTATCAGTCTAGCTAGCGGGCTTGCCGCAAGCATTTGTGTTAGGACCTGAGCTCACCACCCAGTCTTAGGCCCCGGGCATGAAAGGTGCCATCGAACCACCCGATCCCTTTCCAACTCAGTCCGACCCTGATGGGTAATAAGCGGTGTTCGGTATAATGGCGTATACGTAGTACTATCGCAGTTCATGGTTGATTGGTAAACTTTGAAGTATAAATATGTAAAGACGGGGGCTAGATGTTCAGGCTATGGAGTGTGATCCGACATTTTTTTATATAACGAAGGTGTCAAGCAAGCGTTCAGCTCACATGGATGAAATACCAAAGGTCAAAATGCAGATGCGTGGCCACCCCTGAGACCTAAGTTGTTATATTTCTGTGATAGTTAATACAGGGACACAGATTTTTTTTAATGTAATACAGGTGGCAAACAAACATACAGTTCATATTGATGACAAGTGATGACTGCATCATTTAGACACTCACACAAAGATCAGAGGTCAAAATGCAGATGCGATGCCACCCCTGAGACCTTAGTTGATATGTCTCTGTGATTACGAGGCCGTACAACCGGAACACGGTAGTGTTGAACACTAGCATTCGGCGGCAGATAGACCAGGCGTACCTTGTCGTAGCGCATCTTGATGAAGTGCGCGATGTTCCCGCCGGCGAACTTGTCGACGCAGCCGATGCCGAGCAGCTGCACGAGCCAGCAGGCGTGCGCCTGCAGCACGCCGCTGAACATGCAGCCCGCCACCTGCAGCAGCGCCTTCACCGCCACCACGCACACGTTGTAGCGCAGCAGCCACGACCACCTGACGTCGCACACGGTCACGAGTCCTCACACTAATGTCGCCCACACACAGGTGTCCGGATAAGGGTCATACGTCACTAGAGCCACCCGGCACCCGACGGGCGCCCCGAGTGGTTCACCCTTGGACTACCCGCCGACAACGAGTGGACGCCGTAAAATGAGGCGGTGCTGGTCGGGTACCGGGTAGCTGTAGTGAGCTATGACCGGACATAGTTGGGCTTTTCGATCAAAATAAACGATATCCGACTTTTGTTCGAACTTTTACACTTCGCAAACGACTGAGCACTAAACACAGCCAAACGCTTCTGTCATGGGTGTCGACCTTTTTACCCAAATGTCCGGCTAAACTTGCTGGTCTGCCCGGCTATAAAATTTTGCGACCTGGCAACCCTAACCTGTGTGGTTAGGGTTGCCTTACAGTATCCAACAAGAAGTACCTATGGCACGTCGACCTTAGGAAGGAGACTTCAGCTTCTTTTGGGTCTGTAGAGCGTTATCTCATTCGCACCTTAGCTATGTGACGTTTGTCGACCGTTTTCATCAAGTTTTGGCCAATACCGGACTATCATTGCTTACGTAGGCAGTGTGCAGCAGAGTAGCAATTAATCACTTAAATCACAAGAAAAGTAATTACGACGTTAAACTTGCCATTGCAGTATAGCGTGTTTGGGCCGTAGATAGAAGTCGGTGCCCTGCCACAGGAAAATGAAGGACCCGATGAGATAGCCCATGGAGAACAAGTTGACGCGGTTCGTCCCCGTGAGGAACATTATGGCGAGGGTCACCCACAACATGCCCAGGAACACCATACGTTTGATCACGTCCAGCCAAGAACTGAAAATATTTATACATCAAACAAAATCATAATATCTATCTAAGTGATTCCCAAAGTGGTCCAGGTGGACCCACACTAGGTGGTCCACCGAAAGCAGAAAAAAATTAAAAGGGGTCTACAAGAAAAATAGTTTGGGAACCTCCGATTCTATATCATCTTGAGAAATCATGGAGAACATTTATTTCTCACTCTTCACTCAAGCCTAGCTTGAACTAATCTTAAACAAAGATTTGAATAATTTCTAAGCACAGATTCTTCAAAATCCTACTATGCTTCTTTGACGGATAAGGAAAAAATACGACAATATATTAACTAATCTTTTCTTATATTAATTTCCATAACAAAGCGAATAGTAATAAATTATTATTCACTATCATAGTTTTACATACCCAACATAACAAAGGAAGTCTGGCACAGGATTCACAAAGTTAGGTGTCTCCCAGTCTTTTCCTATATTCTCGCTGTTAGAACCGCCAGGGTAAGTTTCTTCGTAAGTCTTCTCTATTCCGAACACTCTCAGTTGTCGCGAAGCAAACATAAGCAGAACGTAGTCGAAAATCAACTTAGTTGCATGGGGAGGTTCGGCCGCGTACGGTAAGAACAACCATGTACGGACATGTTTCATTTGCTGCAAATAATGCACATTAATAATATAAAAGTACAACAACGAAATTTGGGGTAATAAATAGTACTTAACAATAGTTCATATCTAACGTTGAACACATAGTAGTAAATATAGTAGTACATTTACATAAGTATAGTAATACATTTTCAATACTCAAATTGGACGATGAGTAAAGTGGTAATTAGTCAGCTATATCAAGCTATCACATAAATTATACGCGTACTGCCTCATTTGTGTGTATGAAATAAATATACAATATGAACTAAGATGACAGCACGGCTCAAAGAGTGCCAGGATGAACCAATATTAACCAACATGCTTAGATATTAAGCCAAACTGGTATTAAGAAACTTAAAAACTTTAAAATCTGTATGCGTGTAACTTAATACAGATGATGTTAAATTAGGCAGGGTACAGTTAGCTTTGTAAGGATAGCTGCTTGGCACTACAAATTCTTTACCTACCCTAGCTTTAGGATACATAATTCATATATTAAAAAAAATATATAAACGGCCGACGTCGCCACGTCGTTCGTAACCATTTTACGTATACAATAATTGTATAACTAAGTTACACAATTTACATATACCTGGTCATCTCCACTCCAAGGATAATCAATGCAGAACTGCGGCAGGAATCCCACGGCAATCATGTATTGGATGGGAATGAGGACAGTGACGCAGGCCGTGAAGGCGGGCCACACGCGCGCGTTTCGGGCCCTACGTAGGGAAACCAGCAGTAGAAGCCAACCCGCGTACAGTACCGCGTACGCGTCCATCCGGGAACCGATCACACCCATTAGGCATATCAATGTTATCTGTAAATGTCGGAAATGTGGAAATTAATTAGTACAAAAAATCGACTGACATGATACTGAAGAACTTTCCTAACAACGAAGAAGTAACTTTTTTTAACGTTCCACAATATAATTGTGATTGAATCATTGGTAAAGTATTTAAAATTATTTTGACGTAACTAATGCGTTTTCCTGTAGAAAACTTGCTCAATGCCATGGCTAAATAAGCTGCCAGAATTTTTTCAGAAGTTAATTAACATCTACCTACTTATTATTTTTTTCATATTTTTCTCAGTCGGTAAAGGTCGTAAATGCATCAGATTACTGTGCCAGGTTGAAACATTATGATGTCTCATAAAATGTTCCTCCCAAATGTTGTAATTCTGCACTCAAAATGCAGATGCGTTGAAACCTTTGTTGTTATGTTTCTGTGATAGTTATAACAGGGCCATTACCATCGAAGCGGACCACTATAGTGCTGAACACTACCTTTTAGCGACAGAGATTAAGAAACACTGCAACTCTACGAGTAAAAAGTGCGCATGCACTTAAAGTAAAAAGCTAATGGCAGACCTACTATCATACATTATGTAAATGTACATTTTAGACATTACCTCAACACCAAATTTGTAGAATCCATAATTGACGAGGTACTTTATGCAGTGAACCATGTCTTTATCAGCCTCTTTACGAGTGATATCCGGAAACATCAGTTTCTCTTTGGTCTTGGGTAACAACCCCATATCTCTATAAAAAAAACATGTTAATCAAGACAAGAACAAAAAAAGTAATGAAAAATAATGCCCGTGCGTTATTCTTGCTACTGATGTTGAGCACTTGGATCCAACGAACTTCCCCGCTCTAAGGCTGGGTTGCACCAATGAGGTCCATATTATAGACTAGACATCGGGAACAAACAGTCGGTTCTGTTTTTAAATTGATTTGACAGATATTTAGTATGACGTTTTCACGTCAGCTGTCATGTTACTATGGGAAAGTGTAGTTAATTGTAGGCAAAAATCTGGAACCATGCTACCAAGAGGAATGTCCTGCCTAGTACTTTAGTACATATAGGTCAATGGGGTTGCACCAAGATATTCGTTAAAGTTAAAATTATTGTAACATTTCACATTCTTCTTTAACTCAAAAAAAAAACTCTTCTTTAAATCTATTACACATACCAGGGATGTGAAATATCACTATGACTTTAACAAATATCTTGGTGCACAGGATTAGTATTTTTAATTGAGATGTTTTTTATATGTCCATTTTTTTTCCCAGAAAGGTCTAAAATAAATAAATATTTGTTATGTACATATAATGTTTTCTTATGTTCAGTTTTTTTGAACAAATATTTCAGTAAAATATAGAAAAAGCAGAGAAATTAATTGGATTTAAATGTGCTGTCTATCAAAATAATTGTTATATTTGATTCCACGGATGAAGTCTGTTTTAGCAGATATCAAATAGTCAGCATTTTAAGTCGAAATTCAACGACACCGATTATGCTATCGATTACTATCACAAACAAATATTAATCGAGTTCAGGGAATCTGAATTAGAAACACATGCATTACATTTTAAAAAATAGGAGGAATGAGGGCACACTGATACGGGGACACATAGATACAGAAGTACACACATAGTATTCGACCATCATACCTGATAGCCTGCTGTCGGTACGTGACGAGGGAGTAGAAAGTAAAGACCGCTATTAAGCCAATATACCCCTTGATGAGCACAACAAGCGGTCGCTCCGACGTTGCCTTCTGGAATCCAATCCACTCGGCGTTGTTGTAAGTTGTTATGTTCTCTGTATTGTTCTCGCCTACCTGTAAACAATGCGTGTAAACATTTGAATCCGATCAATGAACAATTGATGTACTCGTATTTTGTAACGTGTAGTATTGAACACAACAGCAATAAATAGTACCTCTTATTAATATTGCCTTATATAAAGAAAATCCGTCTTTACAAGATTATTTTCGTAAACCGCAATTATATCAGTTTTGATTTAAATTTATACTGCCATACCATAACATAAATGCAAAAGTCTACAGCGCCGATTAGGATTAAATTTGGAATGAAAGTACTTGATGATCCAGGTTAAAATATAGATTACTTTTTTAAAAAATATATAGGTTTAAAATAGGGGATGAAAGTTTGTATTAAAATCCGTAATTAACAGGTAATAGGACAAATAACTTGTACTCACCGCTGTACAATTGACGTCAAAGTAACTATGTTTAATGTACTCTATCTGGTAGACCATCTTTGCCATCAGATATACGCTAATGAGAGTCGATATAAGCAGCACACAGAAGCGTTGCTTTCGCGAGTTCAGCAATAATGCTGGAGCTATAATTATGATTATAGGCACGTGCATGGCGCATACCTGGAAAAAAAAAATAATTGTCATATTTTTATTTTTCGCAATACCACATGCGAGTGAATTTAGAAACTAGTAGAGCGGCATGTGGCGACGCAGTAACGTCACACTCACAGAAGGTAAGGTAGAACATACTCACGTTGAGCACGCAAAGCATGACGAGCGAGAAGAATATGATCTTGACGAGGTGTATGTCGAGGTAGACGAAGGCGCGGTCGGTGTAGAGCGGCATGCGGTGACGTAGTGTCGTCACACTCACAGTAGGTAAGGTAGAACATACTCACGTTGAGCACGCAGAGCATGACGAGCGAGAAGAATATGATCTTGACGAGGTGTATGTCGAGGTAGACGAAGGCGCGGTCGGTGTAGAGAAGCGCGCGGCGGCGCAGGGCCTGCAGGCGCGCGGCCAGCCAGGGCCGGAAGGCCGTCGACTCGCGCCCCGTCACCGTCGCCGCCACCGACCGGCTGCGGGACGACTTCCTGCCGACCACACATTGACATATTACTATGAACACGTCTTCGAGTTTTAGCCGGAACGCGCGAAAGAGCCGTATCGCAGCATGCTGTTGTCGAAACTTGAGTATAGTCTAGTATAGAGCAACACGGGCCACTGGCCGCGGCGGACCGGAGGGGAATAGCCATAGCGTTTATTACCGATGCAAAACAGTCAGTCATTTTTTACGGGGGGAAATGCGTTTGACACCCACACACTACAAAAATCGTCTATTACTACAAAATTCTCACCTTGACTTAAACAAAATACATAAACAATTTCACGCACACATTTAAACATCTAGCCGACAGGCACACGCCCACTTGGGCTTGTACTTTGACAGAGAGGAAAGCTTGCATATGGCTACTCCCCGGTCCGCCGCGGCCGGTGACCCGTGTTGCTCTATGGACTTGAAGCAATGGCCGTAAAAAAATAATTTAAAAAAGAACACTTCTTCAAAATTGCTTCTGCGAGACATTTACACACAATTAAAAATGGTGAAGGGGATTCGTTGCTACTCCTGAGGCCTAAGCTGTTTCACCGAATCGGCAATCACAGAGCCATACGAGTACATTATCGCATAACTGTAAAACAGCAACGCTAAATAAATTTATTAAGCGGCGGGTAGATTAAGTAGTACTTACGCCTTCGTAATCCATCACAGGAACCCTACCAATGGTGACCTATCACAGAAGCGCTTAATTCCATTACTTAAACATTTCGTAGTAAGAAACCTGACTTTTCCCAAGATGACTACCGATCAAAATAATTCGGAAATAATTCAACCCTTTATTTTGGTTTGAACAGTCAACTGAAAACTTCTTTTGAATAATTCGAATTAGTCTACCTAATAGTGGTACAATGTTGTCTAAGAAGTACTCAGTTATAGCAATCATGCTCGTACGGCAAGGATAAAGAGATATAGTTACCTATGGAAAGAGCGCCTCGCGGCTGTATTGACAGAAGACATTTCCATGGACTGTTCAGCTTCCGTGTCGCTTCGAGACTCCACCTCCAGAGATGCAGGTTGCTCTTCCTCTAACGGCAGTGGCGGCAGCTGAAATACAATGAAACGATTCGGTTTTTTGTGACGGTGTCTAATGAGCATTAATGTCGGCTACACACATTACGTTTTATTTGCAAATTATTTACAAATTTGGCTTGCACAAGCTAACAAAGTCAGGAGTTTGCGCAAGAATTGTGGCCACATACGTTACGTTTTACTTGTGCAGACCCAAATTTACGCAGTTAAAGCGTATTTCATTAATTATAAGTATAAAACCAAGAATGTGTATTCAACTTACATCATCTTTCATGGTAGACGCCCCAGCTTGGCTCGGTCTACTAGATTCAGGTTCTTTTCCTACGCTATTTGTTCTACGCAGTTAAAAAAACAGAAAAATATCATAAATAAAGCGATCAGTCTAAATGTTATTTAAGATTTATAGAAATGTTAGGTTAAAGAGAAGGTAGTAAGAGAAGAGAGAGGTAGTGCGTTGTCGTCGATGGAGTAAATAGTTACCTACTTCAAATATTTTCAATGTCTTTCAAATTAAAAGTTTAGGAGGAGCGTTTAGTCCCTCTATTCATTAATGATAAGTGTCGGTTAATATGAGCCTTAAAAAAATAGCCGTATCATACAATATATGGGGCGAAAAGGAGGTATTACCTTTACTTTTACTACAATTTTATTTATTCAAATACACAACAGTAAGTATTATTATTGTCACGTTTTAATTTGAATAAAATGAAGACTAAGTGAGTGATCTCGTTATATTTTTGAAATTAATGTATATTCTGTCTATATTATATCTATTTCTTACTAATTCTTACAAGGACTACCGTTTCCAATGATTCTAAAAAAAACAACGAATAATAAATGTTACATACCGTGTTTTTGGATCAGATAACGCCATAAAATCTTTGTGGAAATAATGAACTTGCATTATTGTGATGATCAAGAACAGCGTCGGAGTTAATAGTTTTACAAACAAGTCGGCTGGGTGGTAGGGCTCAAGGCCTAAGTCATGTTGCCTGAAATTAAAACAACAAAATACGTTAGAGAATCACTAATACAGTGCGTGTTAAATCTTAATATTATATACAACGTGTAACAGGTTAAAATGTACAACCCGAAACTAGTTCTTCAGCAACAGGCATTCTTAATATAGGTAATATTTTGTCCGAAAATTAATTACAATTAAGGAAATTATGGTCACCCATTTGGTGAACAGTATATAGAAACGAAAACCAGACTCACGTCTATCCGAAACAAAATGCTAGACTCAACAAGTTTATTCGAACTGAACTCGTTGAGACGTGCTTTTATTATAAATAATAATTTAAGAAATAAAATACAATCAATACCTGAGATAAATCTTATTACTATCCTAAGTAATTTTTAAATAAGGGTACGCAGGTATCGCTACATCACATTGCAACAGTGTGCGTATGTGAGTAGGTTCTTGTTTTATGTGTGGCCGTAGGTAGAGGTAGGGTAAGTATGCATAGGGTGAACATACTGTTCGTATAAATTGGGGACAACTTATTTCTTAAATAAAAAATATTAAACACACGAATATGTAATTTTAGTTCATGTATTATGATTATAACTCGATTTTCTACTCGGGGTGTTAGAGGGTGCGCATTATTCCCGTTACATGTTGTATATTTTATGTCGTGTTACAAATACTTACAGTCTTACGTTTATCATTAGATATGTTTCTATAGTGTTGGAGAAATTATCAAATTGGTATATATAAATGAGTATAAGATTTATCATTGAGTATATGATTACAGTTATCCAGAAAATATACATTAATCTCCGCCACCAGTACCAACTTATCTGTAAAATTAAAAAGTATATGAAAACATGACAATAAAATAATGTTCTGAAGCATATAGAATTGTGAACAGAAAGATTTTACTTTGGTAGCTTAGTTGTAAAGTGGATGGATTGGTTATCCTGACGTCGCAGGATTGACCACTGCACGAAGTCAAATTTTCCTTTCCATTTTTATTTAATATCTTAATTCACTCGCCCCAATAAAAATTGGTTTTCATTAGAAATTCATTTTCTCATTCATTCATTTTTGAATTCAATGTCAATATTGTAATATGTCAATTTTGGCTTAACTGCTAACATAAGCATACTTAACTTTATTAGAACAAGTGAAACTTAGCCTTATATGTCTTAAATTAAAGAGTTGTAAGCCGTCGTTATCATTACATTAATTTAGGTTACCTACATTAGGAATAATTTACCTGAATCATATTATATAAAAACTCCATCAAATCGTCAAGTGTAACGAAAGAAAGCATTGATGCCGCATAATTCTGAATAAATTACTTTTAAGTTACAAGATATTTTTTAAACGCTTACATTTTTGTTTCAAGTATTATTCTGATGTGGTTAAAAATATTATCACTAGAATAAAAAAAACAGAAAAGTAAGTGAATAAAAATTCTGCTTCAATTGAAGTCACGTCGAATTCGATAACAGTATATTATGAAAGTCGGTAACAGTGGAGATAGATTTATTTCACCATACTTGTATCCCAATTAACAATGTTGCCAAAAAAATACGATACCGGTATTTTGATATTTAGTGTAAATGTTGATAAGTAAGTGATACATGTACACGTCTATCCAAAAACTGTTGAGTAATTTCTGTCGACATATTTCCGTATTATCCCCTAACTGCTTATGGTTGAGGAGGTTGCTGTGGCTTCCAACGTGAAATTATGATTTTTGGATGCAAATACGTCCATAAATTAAGAAAACACAACTAAAACTCTATAAGTCTTTCTGAGGGTTTTTCTCTATTTCTCCATGACGCCATCATCATCAAGAACCCTTTTAAACGACACAAGAAATGTTTTTATCAGTCCACAAATGACGGAGGACTCGCACTCGGTAAGTCTACATAAAAAATTCTCAACGAATTCAAAACCACCCCCTTTTTTGAAGTCGGTAAGAAATGAAGTACAAGTGCTCAACAATAAATATTGCACATCGAGCTTAGGAAGGAGACTTCGGTATAACTCGGGTTTTTAGAACGTTTTCTCTTTCGCACCGTACCTATTTGACGTTTGTCGACCATTTTGATCAAGTTTTGACCAATACCGAACTGTCAGTGCTTACGTAGGCAGTGTGCAGCAGAGTTAACGCTCTACGAAGTCGAAACGAGCCGATCGTCGTTCGTAGGCTCGATGTGTAATATTAATTGTTGAGTACTGTAAATTAATATAATTACTTGAAACATGAGTATGAAGGCGAGGAACAGGAACATGTAGATGATGCGGAATATGGTCATGCGGTCGCCGGTGACGCCGATGACGAACAGCATGATGACGACCACGTAGATCCAGTAGCGGGCGCAGGCGGCGCGCAACCACTCGCCCACCGCGCGCGCTATACGCGAACCACCCGCCTCTTCCCGGCCTTCCAATGCTGTAATAAGGTGATTATTTATGAACTAGCGACCCGCCCCGGCTTCGCACGGGTAGCATTTATTATATTGTAAGGACGCATCCGACTTCTTTGATAAAAACCGTGATATCTCGGTAAATATGAGTACAATATTGATATATTATAGATATAAACCTTCCTCAGAAAACCCTCTTTCCAAGATTTCAAACGGGAACAAAATCCATTCACAACTTTTCGAGATTAGCGCATATACACAGACAGAGAAAATAGAGGGAATTTACTTTATAATATGTAGTGATAGTGATAAAACGTAGCGCCCCATCAGAGTTTTTAAATGACTGAAGTGAGCAACTGTTTTCCAAGGTGATCTTTTACAACAGCGTTGCTTGTAGCGCAACCAGGTAAAGAAGCTATGGGGCGGGGTTTTCGAAGTATTGCAAAATTGATATTAATGCGGAAATGGTCATGTGGGCATCATTGACGCTGATGACTATTTAAATAAATAATCTATACTGCTCTTATTGATTGGAAATTTCATTAAAAATATCATTACATGATCAAGTATAAAAGAGTCAAGTATTTTTACTGGTGGTAGAGCTCCAGTGACGGAGCTCGCGGGCGTAGGCACCACCGCATTACCTGATTTACTTGCCGCTAAATGGTAGTGTTCAGCACTATCGTGTTCCGGTCAGGTGGTAATGTACGGCCCTGTAATTTCCGGCACAGAGTCATAACACCTTAGGCCTCAGGAGTGGTAACGCATTTGCATTTTGACCTTGGTCTTTGTGTAAGTGTCTATAGGCTGCAGTCATCACTTAACATCAATGTGAACTGCATGCTTGTTTGCCACTTCAATTACATAAAAAAAAAAAAAAAAAGTATAACGTGATCAAGACTTAGGTAGATAGAATCAGATTTGATACGAAAAAATGGTTTAAACACAATAAATGGTTTAAAAACAATTTATTTGCTTATTTGTTTAAGTAGATGTGCGACTTAATAAGAGTGGAATGAATAATAGTTTAAAGTATTGTGCGATGTGCTGTGCTACATTGCATCGTTTTTGAAGAAAATATATATTAGTCATATCTATTGCAGAGTTGGTTACGTATTAAAATAATTTTAGATTTAGAAAGGAAAGTGATATATTTAGTTCAGTAGAGGAAGATTTTATATATAGAAGAAATAATCCGTCAAAATCATATAGTTACCATTCATCAGTCCTGTTCCGTGAAAAATATACATCCATATTAATCTTTATCATCATCATCAAATAAATAAAAAACTTAACAATGTTGATAACAAATAATGTAAAGAATTAAAAAATGCTCTTTTTGTTCTTTTCTGAAATAGGCTAGCAAATGTAGGCTAGCATATATAATGTTTGTTTTGCGTACTTAATCGGATCACTGATCACCATTATGTTTACCTAATTTCTAATCAATGGGCACAGTACTTTCAAAGGCTGTGACGGACAGACAAACAGACGAACGAGTGATCTTATCAGGCATCCGTAAGGTACAGGTACAGAACCCTAAATGAACAAGCATAGCACTAGCAACAGTGGACACGGTGAGATGTAAGGGCGCGGCCATGTGGGCGATGACAGCGGACTGCCGGCGCTGGTGGATCTTTGCACGCGATGCAGCTGCGTCAACCAAAAAATGCACGTGGAGAGCGCCTTGATCAGCAGCGGCACACATGCCTCGTCCTCTATGCGGCTAATGCCTATCTGAAAAAAGAAATGACGCATACCACTGGCAGCACGAGAGACAGTGAGCTAGAAGTGTGCGATCACGTCCGTGATGATGGCGGACTGCCTGCGCTGGTGGATCTTCTGCACACGCTGACGCAGATTCACCCAGAACATGTGAACAGCGCCTTGATCAGCAGTGACGCGCACGGCTCGCCCTCCACGCGGCCCATACCTATCTGACAAAAGAAATGAGGCATACCACTGGCAGCAGTACAAGGGTGCCGCCATGTCCGTGATGACGGCGGACTGCCTGCGCTGGTGGAAATTCTGCACGCACTGCTGAAGCGTCACCCAGAACATGTGAACGGTGCCCTGATGGGCAGTGGTACGCACCTGACGAAAGAAATGAGGCTTACCACTAGCAGCAGTGGAGACAGTGAGCTATAGAGGCGCGGCCATGTCCGTGATGACGGCGGACTGCCTGCGCTGGTGGAAATTCTGCACGCACTGCTGAAGCGTCACCCAGAACATGTGAACGGTGCCCTGATGGGCAGTGGTACGCACCTGACGAAAGAAATGAGGCTTACCACTAGCAGCAGTGGAGACAGTGAGCTGTAGGGGCGCGGCCATGTCCGTGATGACGGCGGACTGCCTGCGCTGGTGGAAATTCTGCACGCACTGCGAAAGCGTCACCCAGAACAAGTGAACAGTGCCCTGATGAGCAGTGGTACGCACCGGACGAAAGAAATGAGGCTTACCACTAGCAGCAGTGGAGACAGTGAGCTGTAGGGGCGCGGCCATGTCCGTGATGACGGCGGACTGCCTGCGCTGGCGGATCTCCTGCACACGCTGCCGCAGCGTTACCCAGAACATGCACGTGAACAGCGCCTTGATCAGAAGCGGCACGCACGGCTCGCCGTCCACACGGCCCAGTCCTATCTGACGGAGATTCACTTCCTGTCGAACAGACAGGTATTCTTTTTTATCATCCAGGTATGGAGTGTAATCAGGGTTATATTTAAGAATTCAGCGCCCCTTGTAAGGTTTTCCGCTCCATTTGTTAGTGGAAAAAAGCAAAAATAGAAACTTGAGCCACTCGTCATAGCCGGTCGCCCTGGGCCATATCCCACATGGCCCTAGGGAAAATATGCCCCTGAGTGTAAAGATAAGAAGTACTGTCAGATATGGAAGGGAACTTGAAAGTGTCCAGTATAGGCTGAAAATTTTCAACTGTTTGCGTAGTATTCCCACTACGCAAACAGTTGAAGTACTTCATTGACTACTTTAGTCATGAGTTTAGTCTACGGCTTAATTCATGTCGTAGTTTTTTAGACGTCAGCGCTATTGAGGCAGACTGGACACTTTGTCAAGTTCCCTTCCATATCTGACAGTACTTCTATAATAATATAATATATAATATTATATAATAGTTATATACACTTCTATAATAGATAATAGTTTAATAAATCATGATATATGTATCATTTCATGTGTTTTTCATTTTAGACACGGAACTCAAAGTAATTTATAGTACTTTGTCAAAATCTAAAATTGCAACTAGTACTACACTACAATACTACACTGGCGTGATCTTAAAATTCAACCGCCGCAGTCTCCATTACATGTCATAGTGGACATACTTGTCCACGTGAATTGACAAAAACCTTTTATGTATGTTCGCCATTTTTAATCAAAAATATCAAGATTTTCAATTAAAAATGGCAGCCAATCCTTGCCGCACTGCTTTTATATGTCTACTTGTACAACGCGTTCTATTATATCGAACCTTGACTAAGTTCATACTTTTGGCCGTCACATTCATTAGATGTGCTGTGCGAGGTGAGACCTGAGATAATTACACCAAAGCGCATTCGACTTTATTTAAAAATAAAGCGGCCAAGTGCGGGTCGGGCTCGCCCAAAAAGAGTTCCATAGTACCAAGTAATATTTATTCACAGTTTTCAAAAATATATAATACCTCAAACAATGAGGAATATCTCGTTCAAACTGAACTTCGTTAGAAGTTTTATTGAGGCCTACAGTATACATAACTTTAAGATTTTTCACTATCTTATTTTAAAAGTTTGAGGGGTGAGAAACCCGTTTTACCACTTTGGAAGTTTATGTTTCAAACGATTGACTTTCAGAAAAAAATGGTTGTACAAACCTTAATGTCATTTTCAAATATCTATATTTATACACCAAACACATTTTTGATGAACGACGGACTGACAGATAGACTCAGACATGACGGGATCTTTAAGGATTCCGTTTTTTTGCCATTTGCATAATACCTACACTAGGACTCGGCCAGAAGCCCGAATAGGCTGGGGCCAGCTGGCAAACGCTACCTTGACTATATGGCCAGTCCGACCTTTCATACACTCACCGTAATATTAGAAGGAAGTTCGCTCTCATAGAGATTCATTCCATAAATATACTGCGCCAGCAATAATAGCATCGCGTAGCATACTAATACGGGACTGGTTTTCAACATAAAAGAGCGTTGGTCTTGACACAGCCACACGATGTTCGCCCACATCAGGAACACGAAGGTGAGCCACGAGTGGAACATTATGCTCCACGCCATCATCGTGATTGTCGTCGCTATATACGATGACCTATAATGGAACATTTTTTGATTCGAATTAAGTAATTGGCTAGTTAAACTTACATGGACCCATTTATTTTAGCTACCTACGTTAACAATAACATGCCAACAGACAAGAGCATTTTAAAACAAACTGCACGATAAGATAATGAACAAAAATATAGATAGCTTGCAGAATGCTGATTTTGAATTTTAATCATATAACTTCATTTATATACTTTTCAAAGGTGGTAGAGTCCCGCATTACTTAATCTATCTACCGCCAAATGGCAATATTCCGCATTATCGTGTTTCGGTTGATGGAATGGTGACATAACAACTTAAGTCTCAGAGAGGCAACGCATCTTCATATTGACCTTTGGTTTTTGTGTAGATGTTTACAGGCTGCAGTCACCACTTAACACCCATGTGAACCATGCAGTTGTTTGACACCTTAGTTAGATAAAAAAATAACGAATCCAAGATGACCAAATTCTTAATTTAATACTTATTATTATGTACTTAAGGAGATGTTGCGAGCTCGGCTCTGGTTCGTACACTAAATCTAAAAATGAGTAAATTGCAGAAGAATCCGAAAAATTAACAATTAATTTATTCAAGAATATATTTTAGAGTTACAACCACATTTAATTCAAACGATTTTATCATTTTCAACCATGTTCAACATGGCGGCAATACAGCCTACGCTTGGGATAGTACCTATGTAGATAAAACAAAATAATGCTATCTGTATCTTACTAGTGCATCACAGTGCATTAACAAAAAAACGTTATATCGAATCGATCAATTTAAAGAAGTTGCGATGAATTTCTTTAAATTGGAAATCGATTTGTATCGATTATTAGTGGAATTTGTCAAAATGACATTGCCCGCCATATTCGCCATGTTGGTTTTGAGTTGCAATTCTAACTGCAAATAATGTTAAATATGCAATAAAAACGTTTTTATATTGATTTTGCCTGTTAATGATATTGTATACAATACATGGCCGGAGATCCATACATTTTTGCAACATCTCCTTTTATTTTTTCTGTCGAACAGTTACAAAGGACCACCTACTATTTGAAAATATTTGGTAAGTATGTGATTATACGACTCATGAAACTGTGCAATTTGAATTGGGAAGTATATTATGTTTTTAAGGTCTGATTTTACAAGAATAGTTTAGAGTTAGTCGATTTTATTTGGAGGATACCTATACGTAAGTTTTTTACTCCTGGAAATTTATTTCTTCAGCTAGATGAACTTAACAATCACCCAAAATAGTGAACAGTCATCAGGAAGGTATATCGTAAGACATTACCTGACCAGCACTAGGAAAAAATCAATCACCGCAGCTATGATGTCATCCATTAACGTAGGCTCCTCAATTTCCATGACCGATTCTGTAATGTTAAAAACTATATCAATTGCTTCAAGTAAATGTAGGTAAGTAGCTGTTATACAGATAAAAAGGATTCAACAATTAATTTTTACACTGAGTTACGATGCTAGTTTAATTAATATTTTATAGGGATTCGATTAGAATGCGAAATAAATTAGGCACCTAATCGAAGTCTTGCCAAATCTTTAACATGTAATTTCAATCTGATTTCTATTGGGTGAATTACAAAAACTCAGGAAGACAAGACAAGTCTAAAAACCAATTTAATTTGAGAATTTTAATGGTGGTAGAGTTCCAGTGCAGGAGCCCGAGGGCATAGGCATCACCGCATTACCTAATTTATCTGACGCAAAATGGTAGTGTTCACCACTATCGTGTTCCGGTTAGATGGCAATGTGTGGCCCCGTAATAACTATCACAGAGACATAATAACTAAAGTCTCAGCAACATGTCTGCATTTTGTATGTGACCATATTAATAGCCTACAAATATTCACTTACCATATGAACTGCAAGCTTGTTGTCACTCATAATGTTATAAAAAACAAGAAATGACAATGGGTACCTTCATCGGGCACGACGACGGAGCCAGTGGAGTCCTGGTGCAGCTGCCGCGTGGCCGAGCCCGAGCGCACGCTCCACCGCTTACTCGGGCTCATGTTGCGGATCAACTATCGCATATAATACCCCGTTAGCTATACCTTTTACACGAATTGTTCACATTGACGTAATAATACATGGACTTAGCATCGGAAGATTTTGTAGGACAATATTGGTAAATACGCAAAGAGTGTTTAACCTAATTAAATACACGCCATAACACATACTAAGCGTATCTTTTTGTTATGAAACACTTGGTTTATGATGCTCAAATGATAGCCAAAGAGAAGCGAAAGTAGCCAATAAGTAATTTTTCAAAATAACCTACCCTTTTTCAAAATAATTACCTACGGCGCCACTACAACCAAGAATTACTTAATGTGATTGACAATTCAGTTCATCTCTGGTTATTGAAGATTACCTTATTATTGATGGCAACGACGCTGCAGTTAATTTGTGATAATTGCAAAGGAGATGTTGCAAAAATGTATGGACCTCCGGCCATGTATTGTACACAATAACATTAAACAGGCATAATCAATATAAAAACGGTTTTTACTGCATATTTTCACTTATTTAGCTTTATTTGCAGTTACAAAACATTATTTGCAGTTAGAATTGCAACTCAAAACCAACATGGCGAATATGGCGGGCGATGTCATTTTGACATTCTCATTTTTTAAATTGTTTTTGATTACATAGCACTTCGAGAAAAAAGTAATATTTTCTAAATACTATCGAAAGCGATTGATCCCAAGCTTTGGCTGTATCGCCGCCATGTTGAACATGGTTGAAAATGATAAAATCGTTTGAATTAAATGTGGTTGTAACTCTAAAATATATTCCTGAATTCCGAAAAATTGTATTTTTTTCGGATTGTTCTTTATTTTACCCATTTTTTGAGGACATGTACGAATCAGAGGCGAGTTCGCAACATCTCCTTTCTTTACTTAAAAAATCAACTGACGACCCGTAGATGGATCACTCAAAAATTCTGAATGATTATCTTTGCGTAAATTGATTTAGATTTGTAAGCTCTAGCCTACTAGTTACCATCCGCCAAGCCTTGGAGTATCTTCAATATTGTAACGCATTTTAATAAACACAATAAGCAATACCTAACCCGTGAGGAACTTCGCCTGAAGATACATACAACACATACAGTAAGTACCTAATGTGATTGAAATAAAACTAATTTTCGGCTTAGTAGTAGGTAATTTAGTAGCGGGTGTTGAAATTTTGAAATAGCGCTCATCTAGCGTGAACATCTTTAAAGCTTGCATCCTTACATGTAGTCCATGTATTAATATGTCAACGGTATCTCCATTTACGAGCCACAGTTACGAGCTCACCTCTAAGCGTTTCTATTTTGATTTCTTTGAAAATATACTTTTTTGAATTTTGACATAAACAAGTATACCTATATAGTATTTATATAGGTACCTAATGTTGATACGAATCAGCATTTGTACTGAGAATTTAATGCATCTTCTAAGTTGTTGTTACTGGCTCATAAAGAACTTTAATATGTCTACATTATACAAATAAGCAAGTGGCTATAATATTCATCTTTATTGAATTCAAAGGCTGTTCGTATTGGAGATTACTACTTCTAATTATAATTTCACTGCATATTTATTTTAATATCTATCTTATACTTTATAATTAATATATATCTACCTATACTTAATAATAACGAACAATAATGTTAATGAATGTGCAGACGTATATCACAAACATCAATGCAGAACAAAATGCACATGTAAGTATGTGATATTATGAAACGGATTGGGAACATGAAATGACTATCGGTCACGGATTTTGGCCATTAGCACGATTCCCAGTAACTAAGCCAAGCAAGCACAGACAAAATGGGTTTTGAAGAATTATACCTTCAGCTATATAATTTAGGCATAACTCTTCGAAACATTTCAAGGCACCAATATTAAGTACAAAATAAAGTCGTAAATGACAATAAAATACCTACAGGAGTGTTCTCACCGTCGTTCCCGCGCAGTGCATTGGAATTTATGTATGAATATGCAACCTACAAAAGAACGAAAGCAGGTTGCAAAAATAAAATTGTATATCAAACAAAATTGGCAAATACAAAATATAAACGTGGTCAGTCACGTAGTGTTTAGTAAGGAGACATGCACGAATTTCAGTGCCACACCCGGTGTAGATTAAGTTATTTACAGAATATACATACAAATTCTAAAACAAATTTCAACGGCATGCAAAACAATAGAAGTCAAACTACAACGTAGTAAACTATTCGCAGTCCAAAATCGTGATATAGTGCGGTGGCGGAGGCGATAAACACGCAGCAGGCGTGCCGTGAGATCTACGTTTGTATAAATAAACTCATCGTACAGTGCATAAAATCGCCCTCTTACTCGAACTTTTTTAGTAGCATTCCTCCACTTGTCGCGCGGCGCGCGTCGGCTTCCGCGGTGGAAGGACACACCTCGCACCAATGAACCATTGAGCTTGCCCGCTTCTATACCCGTCAAGGCGCTCTTTTTCTTCGCCTACGTCGCCCCGTTAGCATAAATCATCAGAAAATGCTATCATACAGTGTAAAATCGTCTACTAGCACTAAACTATCTACTATGGCGTTCGTGTTAGTCAAAGTAATGGACAGCCAAATCCGACAAAATCATTCGAAGAAGCAGATATTAGTCGAGTTAATGCGGACCAAATTGAAATCATTCAATAGAAATGCTACTTCTGTGAATATGAATATAATACGTACCTTAGGTTTGAACAATTCTCGCGACTCTATGGCGAGAAAAAAATATGTGAAGAGTATAACGAGAGGGCTCGCTAAAGTGGCCCACATATGATCATCGGTCACTTCGTATTGAAAACCATTTGAGTCGGTTTCATTTAGAATTACCAATTTTGTAAGACCGAAATACCTGTAAAACAACTGTGATGTTATTTTGAGAAATTATGATACATCTAGGAGTTTTATAGGTGATGGCACAAACCTGGCGAGATCCATATCGGGCGGGTAGATGTCGATCAACCAAGAGCATTGATAGACAAGGAGCACCGCGATATGTACTCCCATGATAGCCATCACGCAGCGGCTGACCACCGCAAATCCGCGCTCCAATGGCCGTCCCAGAGCCCATGCGGTCGCCGCACCCATAAACACCAGGAAGTATATCCCAGATGTGACGCTTGGCCTCATTATACCAGAGAACATGATAAGAAAGAGGGCAATGTACTTTCCTAAAACAAATCCAGAGCTACTATTGAGTAATGTTTTCCATGCCGTATACTTTTAATTCAGAACATTTGACATATTTCACTTAACAGCAATTTAACAATACAATGCTAAATAAATTGTGTGATCTACGGTTTCATATATTTCATTCATCGTCTTGGATAAACTGTGAGTCATGAAATCGTATATTTAGCTAATATAAACATTGATCTGTTGCAAGCAGTTATCATTCATATGTTAGATTTTAATGTCCGATTCGTTTACGACTAAATTATTCTCATCTCACCGTAGTATATCCGCGACCGACGATCTCCTTTCTGCTATTTAATTTACAATTATAGAGACAAAACGATCACTGGGATTTGATCAGTCAATTGTTAGGCACTAACTTTTTATGTAAAGAAGAAAAAAATACCATTAAGACAGTTGGCAATATAAGGAAGAGATTACCTGCACTTGTTAATAAAGGGTATCGTTGATGTTTAGAATCCTTCCTTTGAACTTCATCTTGGGGCGAACCCAACAGCAGTTTTTTCACTACTAAATATATCCCTAAGGACATAGTAGTCATTATCAGCTGAAAATTAAAAGTATATCTAAGAGGAATGCATATTTCGGAATTTCACCGATTTACCCCGAAGCTTTGTAGCTTTTTAGTTTTTAATCTCAAGGCATTCTAAAGTGCAATTAAAGATGCAATTAAGAGCAGTAGAAAAAGACATAACGTGAAAATAATTACACTATTTTAATAACACAACACAGATAAAGAGAAAACTATAGTGAATACCTACAAAAAACGACCATTTGATTTTATGAGAAAAGTTGTTCAATAATGTTTATTGATGTATTGCATCAAAATCTTGGGTATTTTTTTTTTATAATTAGGTACATCAATTCAATGAAACAGGCCTATTTACCTATTTCCTATGGTGCAAGCGATTGTAAAGATCACAACATTTCAAATTAATTTTCCAAATCGTCAAATATGCACGTGAAAATGATTGACATACTTGTTACTTCTACTAAATTATTCATAGGATCGTTTGATCCAATACGGAATACGTTTAGTGATACAACATGAGTGTTGTAAACAAACAAATTTATCGGCTGCTAACCTTCGTTTGTAACTGAATTAGCACATGCTGAGTACCTTAGCATTATCTTATGGTGCTAAACCTGCGTACCTCGGGAGCCAAGTAGTGAACCGCGGTGAGCGGTTCGATGTGATTGTATGAGACGAGGCCAAGGTTATATCCGATGGTCTGGATGATCGGGTAATCCTCGAGGAGCGACCCATATTCACCGAATGAAGCTAGCACGATATGCCACGCCGCATGCGTTAACAGCAACAGGAATGAGACGATTACTACCAATAGAAGGTATTTACCTCGCCAACCTGAATACCAAAAATTATTCATCACTCAAAAATATTTTTTGAGTATTATGTATGTAAAGATATATCTAAACTGAAAACGATACTATTCCAGGTCTTATACCTATACAAAACTACATTATGAAACAGATAGGTACTACTTCCTTCCACGGTTGCTATCAGAATGTCTGATACCTCAAAAGGCATTATATTTAATGGCCCTCTATCAAGGATATAAGGATGCCTGGTTCTACCGATTCTCTCTGAATTTATCTATTTGGTTCTTACTTTCACAAAAACATCTGTTAAGTTATATGTATAGAGATATCTAAGTAAAGATTCACAATTCTGTACAATAATATTGATCGTACTACCACTTTTTCCGACTTCCGATATTCAGGCCAAACCAGATAAGACGACTGACGTCCTGAATGTTTCGACGGTGCAATAAAAATACATTAAACATGTTCACAATGTTTATGTTCCTAGGAAGGCGTGTCCCATGTTTCTTCTAGATTAGATATATTCTTTCGTTATTCAGGTCGTTTTGTGATTGATTTAGAAGACGCTACTTACCGTTAAATGTCTTGGAATCCGGTACTTGTGGAAATGGTGCTATCAAGTATAGTAGTAAGTAAATTAATGAAAGCCCAAAGGGTCGTAGAGCTATACCTGTAACAAAAGATATTAAAACGATTAATACCGGAACATCTGCTGAATATCATAATGAAAAAAACAAACAATATTTTAATCTTATCGATGCATTTTCGACCGATAAAGGGTATTCATACATTAGGAAGTTTACTGGTGAAATACATGTCAGTCAATTTCAGTAGCTCTTAATAATTGGGGCTACATATTATATTACATAGATTTTAAACATACTTATACATACATAATATACACATACTTACATATATAATTAAACGACCAAGAATATTAGAATCAGGTTTTCATTCAACAAAGTTATGAATAGACAACTTGATTAGGTAATCACATACCTATCTACCAGGTATAAAGTATAAATATATGTGAAGAGCATACGAAGATTATAAACAAGTTCTACCAAATCTTAACGATCGGAATTGATGAGATTATGATTGTGATTCATGTAAAAAAAACGTAGCTCTTTACACATAAGTTAATACCTACTAACCTAATTGTGTGTAAGCTTCTCTGAAAACCTATAGCTATCTAATCTATTCGTAATTGTATTTTTATGGTATGGGTTATGTATCTTGGGAAATAAAAAATGCCGGTTCAAAGCGAACTTGACGGTCGACCCGGACAAATGTCATAGTAACATTTTGGTGCGGAGAATTCGTTCCACATCGTTTTATACTACGACTAGGGTTGCCATTTCGCTAAACCTAATAGCCGGACAGACCATTAAGTTTAGCCGGACATTTGGGTGAAAAGGCCGGACACCTGCGATAGAAGCATTCGACTGTGCTCCGCGCTCGTTCGTTTATAATAATAATAAATCATTTATTTCAGATCACAGATCCATAGGTACAAAATAAAAAAATGTGTTTCATGTAAAAAGCCTAACAAAAGCCGGAAACCGTATATTTTGACCAGACACGCAATCAAAAGGCCTAACTATGTCCGGCTTTATCCGGACGCCTGGCAACCCTAACTACGACCCATTTCTCCAAGTCTCCCAACACTGTGATGTTATTTGTCTATATTTCCGTTAGCATTTGCCGAAACAGCTTTCTTTTGAAGTTTTCCTAATTACTAATTTATATTCCAAATAACACATCACGTCATTGTAAATTTTCTAGAATTATGTGAGAAATGGAATGATGAAAGAAATAATCCATCATTAGGTGTAGGTACTTATAGTAATATTATACATAGTTTGTTCAAGGTTCCTAAATGATCATGTTAAGTGAATTTTTAATGCTGTACTTCCACGAGGTAAGGAAGGGTAACTAACAATAATGTGAATATTATTCAAAAATATTGAGCAGACGACTAACCGCTAACTAATTGGCACAATACACAAGTAGGTAGGCACCAGCCCCAGCTATAAATGACAAAAATATGTTATTTTCTACGAGCTCTGCATTAGCAATCAATCATATAGGTATACCTAGTTATTTATAATGAAAGAGAACAGATTTGAATTGAACGAAGTCCGAGGGTAGGCTATATTTTATCACTAAGTGTAGACTAATTCATGAGGAACCTCAGACACTACACACTCAATGATCGGCGACAAGTTGCTTTTTATTGCCTTATTATTGCCTTGAAAAGGTCTTGTGAAGCAAAACGATAAAGAAATTTACCATCTGATGTGATAATGGGCAGATAACGAAAGACAACGTCTATTAAATACATTTCGTTTGCTTCGCGATGAACATTTTGTATGGAGCAGCTGGTTTTTAAAAATAGTTCATATTGATGAATTAAATGACCCTTTAAAAGGAGACGGGTAATTTTGGGCCAGGGAAATCGTTACTGGTTAACTCATTACACAGTACATTTTGTAATAAGTATAGTTAACAATAAGCAATCTAACCCAACTTTTACTTGATCATATACCTAGGTAGGTATAGGTATATGATCAAGTAAAAGTTGGTACACGGTATATTATCAGTTTGTCAAGGGGAAATGAGACATTCTGCTGATATACTTTTTACATTAGTAGGTACCTATATTACATTTAGTTTTATCTTAGTGATATTCGAAGCGCGCAGGCGCGCATGGCCCGGCGGCTAGTGATATTCTTGACTATACATACCTATGTTTTTTATAATTTTTTTTTAGTGGCAACCGCCGTTTGACATGTATATCAATTGTTATTATCACTTTAATTTATTTTGTTTGTTTTTGACGTGTCATAAGAGGTGGTTGTCACCTTAAATGAATAAATGAGTTTCTGATTCTGATATACATCAATTCAAAAAATGCCTGAATTTTTAAATCATTTATTTTATAGTCATTTCAAAATGACATAGGTACCAAAGAGTATACAAATATGATAGGTACTTAATTTGTTACAGTGTTGGGGCCTAAAAATCATAGGTAAATATTTGCGTGTTTAGAAGAGAAACACGATAATTGGGAGACATCTAAACGTCTGATTGTATGGATGTGTATGTATTCGATTCTACATCATAATATACGTAATTATGACTAATTATACAGATACATACATTGCAAGTTTAAATTCTGCCCTGACCCGACCCTCTGCTGTAATCTATATCTATTTAATAATATTAGTAAAAACAATACAAACAATGGTGAGAAAATTCGTGGCAACTGTGAGTTATAAATTAACACATGTTAACAATTATGTGTTTTTACTTGCCGATTTTTAGTATATAATACATATATATCCTTGATTCCAAGTACTTGCAACAACTACCGAGTAGTTAATAACTAAACATGATATAAAAAAGGTTATTAAACATAATATAAATGTTATGTGTTCAAATACCTTTATTATTTTTTTCTGATATTTTTAGAGGCTTTTCCCCTAATGATAATAGGTATGTCAGCCCTCAATAACCAATTTAACAATGCTCACGATGTCTGAACGCTAATTCAAATAATTAGGTACATAGGTACCTAATAATCGGCTTACACCTAAACAAGTTAAATTGTTACGAAATAGTAAGTCAGTCATATACCTACGAGTGATTCATACTAAATTATGATGTTATATGCCTACCACATGAATTGCCTCAAATCGAGTAATGACGGTATTATTACTGTAGGTACCTGGGTACTGTATGTGTGTCATGGTTTATTTACAGTTGGTAAAATTATAGAAGTGTACTTTAGCAAGTCCTTTGCAAATACTTTAAACGTACCTATGTGTTGCTATAAACATTCATATTATTATCTTGTATGTGTCTGCGAAATTAAATCATTTTACTGATGGTATCCAGTGGTAGAGGCTTATGCGAATATCTATCATTTAATACGTTGCATTAAATTATCTGTCTTCCGCTAAAGACAATTTATAGTCGTGCTGTATGGGCATATTTTCTACCCAAAGGTTGACTGGTAGATAATGCCTTCAAGTTGCATTAAGTCCACCTTTTGTACAACATTGTATTTGTGCAGTAAAGTTAAATAAATAAATATTTTCTGGGAAGTGGCCAAAGATATAAGGTCTCAGAAACAGACTATTTGTATTAAGCTGCAATATTCATTGGCCATCAAGGAGAAATTAATGCGTCTTCAGGACAACGAAAACAAATACTTATACAAATACCTAATGAGTAGGTACGTAAATACATAACATGAACGTGACAAGTCCCACCCCGATTTTTATAGTAACAAAAGGGGTCAACGGGACCCTTTCTGAAGCTATTAATTAACCACGTAAAAAAGACCGTATCCCGTTCTTATAGGTCGCAGACAATAAAAAAAAAGGTTACGTCATGAACACTCACAGAAATGTGGTGGGCGGGAAACAAACATTAAAAATATACATCCAGACGTCTGAAAGTAAACTGTTGATGATTTTGCAAACAGCTGATAATAGTTAACTTAGAATGCCAATGGGAACTAGGTTTGTATGTTTACACAAGTCCGATCTGAATATTTTCTTTAAAACATGTCGGTCTGTTGCGAGAACAAAATATTTTTTTGGTTCATTGGTTGGTTCTTGAAACTGCTGCCGCATTTATAAACTGCATTCCATATTGTATAGAATCATGCAATGTAGTGTCATGATTTGCAGCAGTTATAAAAATACATTCATATCAGTAAAATATGGTAAAATCTATAAAATTAAAATATGTAGGTATAGGTATAGTATCTACGATCTGTCCAGTTCAGAACACCGCATTGTGCTCATTTCCGATCGACTTCTCTCGGCAAATCTAACATTACCATAGGTATTTACCATAACATTTGTATAGTCCAGTCTTTTGATTTTTTATGCTTTTGTCCAGCTGTGACGTCCGTTGAAATTATTTAGATATTCCATATACCTACATACCTAAAGGATTCTAATGACGTCCTTCAGTTGAGATGATGTATACCATATACATCATATATATAATTTATTTTAAAAATAAAAAATAAAGTAAATTACCCAATAAATAAATCCACAAAACCAATTATAGTTAAAAATTGAATTTTATGTAAAAGCACTTAAATTCAAACGTCAATTTTTCCACATAACATAAAATAAACGATCCCCTTATCTAAACATCTGATTTTGGTTTACTTCCAAGTAATTCCAAGATAAACATTATTGAACTAAGTTACTTGCCATCCTTTACGTTATTGTATCACATCTACATTTGGCACAATCCTGTTTGGATTCTAATCGTCTCGTCCAGACGAGCATTCATAATATCGACTAGTCTGGTTCTTGTGAGACCACTACATAATAGTAAAATGTATTAACTTTGCTGTGTACAATATACCTATACATTTATATGAGTATTCATAGGCGTAGGAAGGGGAGGAACCGGGTGAATAGTCTCGCGCCCACCCCAGAATTGATTCTTCCAAAACAACCAAACAACAAAGACTGAAATTCGTAACGTTATCACTAGGTTTACCTATACATATATGACGCAGTGCCGTATTAGAACACAAAATTAAACATAAACAAAAGAATTTTGCACTTGACCCCATAGAGGCATAGAGCATAGATACGAGACAGAGCGATGAAGGTAAAACGGAAGTAGTTATCGAAATTGCCAATTATTTTTTTAGGTAAAGGTTAAGATAAAAAAATATTCAAAGGATTTACCTTCCTCTGTTATTATGTGGTTATTATCAACCTTATATATATATAAATGAAATTTACATTATTTTGTTTTTTTTAGGGTTCCGTACCTTAAAAGGAAAAAAGGAACCCTTATAGGATCACTCGTGCGTCTGTCTGTCTGTCTGTCTTTCTGTCTGTCTGTCCGTCTGGTACAGCCAATTTGCTCCGAAACTACTCGACCGATTGAGTTGAAATTTGATGAATATATGTAAATTGGTGACCCAAAGATGAACACGTCAAGTAAAATAATACATTTGAAACAGGGGGGCCACTTTCGGGGTAAATCAGAAAAATTAAAAAAAAAATCGTTAACTGTGTCGTGTGACATATCAAATGAGGTTGTTGTCAGCATCTCAGATATATTTTTTTTATAATTTTTGCAAAACAAATTTAAAGTTATTTAAGAAAAAATTTACCATTCCCCCCCTATATAATAGGTTGGGGAAAAAGTCGATCAGTAGTTACGACGTAGCTGAAGAACTGAGAATTGATCGCAAAACAGTTTTGGCGCATTTGAAAAAAGTTGGGTACAAAAAAAAGCTCGATATTTGGGTACCTCACGAGCTCACTGAAAGAAACCTAATGAAACCGAATCATTTTCGAAGAAGCTGATAACTGGTGATGAAAAGTGTATCACGTACGACAAGAACGTGCGAAAAAGGTCGTGGTCAAAGGCCGGTCAGGCTTCACAGACTGTGGCGAAACCCGGGTTAACTCGCAATAAGGTGATGTTGTGTGTGTGGTGGGATTGGAAGGGCATTATTCATTATGAGCTATTACCACCAGGCAGGACTATCGATTCTGAACTCTACTGCGAACAACTGATGAGATTAAAGCAAGAAGTTGAGAGAAAGCGGCCGGAATTGATCAACAGAAGAGGTGTGGTGTTTCATCATGATAACGCTAGACCTCACACATCTATAGCCACTCAGCAAAAATTAAGAGAGTTTGGCTGGGAGGTGTTAATGCATCCGCCGTATAGTCCTGACCTTGCACCTTCAGATTGCCACCTGTTTCGGTCTCTTCATAATTCTTTATGCAATGTTAGGTTAACATCACGAGAGGACTGCCAAATCCACTTGACGCGGTATTTTGATGAGAAGTCCCAAAATGGTACATACATACTTTAGTTAAATTTAAATTAACTATATTAAAAAATGTTGTGAATTATCTTAAAAAATGCGAAGAAACTTTTTCCCCAACCTAATAGTTCTTTGCCTATAGATTACTGGAAAATCTATAAGAAGTTTGAGTATTCAAATTAAATCGAAAATTCTTAATAATATAACCCCCCCTGCCGGTACCACCGTAAACGCTATGTCCCTGCATTTTAAATCTGTAATATTTTCGAAAATATTTATTTAAATTACGGAACCTCACCACGCGAGTCGAACTCGCACTTGTCCGGTTTTTATTTTAATAGGTAGGAACGAATTATTTTTCTTTTTTGTTATTTCTTAATATGTTTCATAAAAAAGGTATTTTGGTAAGACGTAGGTATATTTTAAATGATATTTTATATCTCGATCGTGAGGCGAAAGCGATAACCTTGTCAGAACGGAGGTCTAGGCGAGGCGGTTTTGGGGAACAAGTGACCTAAAGAATTTGTGTTGCGAGGTCTCTTCACCTTCAGTTATTTTTACTTCAAATTACTTGTTTTTTAATATAAAAGTTTAAAATGTTGGAACAATAAGCTTAAATAAGACTCCGCACGATTTCAATTATATTTTGATTAACATTGTATTTTTATGTATTATTCAGAATATCTTTTTAGTGCGATTCGTTTTTGTATTTTTAGTAGAAAACAATTACGTCAACAGAATGTTACCTCTTACCTCTGGAGCTGCAGTATAATTTATTATGATTATTTTTCCGACCCAAATATCGACCAATAGAATTGCACCATTCGACGTCACGTGGTACAACCTACATGGTATTATACTGATAATTTTTTGATTATTTTCTCTGGTAGTTACTATATATAAAAAATAAAACATGATCCAGTCAAATTAACCACACGTCAAACTGACAGGTTGAATTCAATTGTGAAAATTGGAGATTTTGCATGAAAATGAGTCGATTTGGAGTTTGTTCTCTGTCCACCATCGATAAAAAAGTCAAAGGAAATGTTCCCATTAATACGGAGAAGGCAAAAAAAACAGTTTGGAACCAATTTACTACTTTTTGTACTGAGAGGGAATACACATTGAGTGCTGAAACGAGTGAAGCGCAATTGGCAAACATTATGAAAGATTACGCTTACAATATGAAGAAAATGGATGGAGAAGACTATAAGGAAGGTACAATAAAAACAATGTGGAATCAGACTGCCACCATTACCGATAACTCTGACTTGAAGAAAACATGCACCAATGTTTACAACAATTGTATTTTTAATTGAACTAACCTGAATCTTAATTAAATGTTGTTTTATTCATTATGAAATTCTTATTTGTTAACTGTTCATTTCATCTCATGGTGCAATTCTATTGGCCGACATTTGGGTCGGAAAAATAATCCCCCGAATACCACAAGAGCTTCAAAATTATCTGGCATTTCCCTCAAGGTTCCCTGCAAACAAATAAAGTCGTCTAGTTTTTAGGAAAAATCACTCGCGCTTCGCGCTCGTGATTTTTTATCCTGAAAAACTTGGCTCCTTCATTTGTTTGCAACGAACCTATCGGGAAATACCCGATAATTTTGAAGCTCTTGTGGTATTATAAGTGACAATTGATTTCATGTTGCTCATAGACGATATCGTTTTTTTAATTTATGGAAATTTTTGTTGCAATCTCCGAAAACCTATTTACCTACTCCTATCGAGGGTGCAGTAGCGACAGCGATTTTGTCAATACATCGGTTGCGTCGGCGTCGCGTCGTCGAAGTGCGAGGGAATCAAACATAAGTTGCAAAAAATTACAAAGTACGTGTTTTTATTTAGTGCAAGTTAAATAAAAACACCTACTAAAAAACACACCACTACTCATCTTCACTTGTTCTGTAGTGATAAGTTATCGCGTAACTATTCTGTGTAAGAGATAATAATAACTTAACCTTAATTAACGATCGCGAGGTCCTTAATAACGGCAGTTCTGATATTTATATAAAATATTTTTTTTTTTTATAAAAAATAAATAAGTTTGAGTATTAGGTACCTATAAACATATAAAAACCAAGACCACTCTTATCGATGATTACGATTCTTTAGTTATTTCGCTGATATGAAATTTTATCTTGAATTGGCTGGTCTGAAAATGTTTATGTTAATATTTAGATTATAATTTGCATTGCCGTAGCTCCTTTGATCATATAAAAAGAGCATAATTTCACCAAAAATTAGACAATGCAGTAAAATGCAGTACCTTCCAAAGCCCAAATTAAATATATTTTCATGGCTATTTTTTGCGAGAACTTTTAAGGGATGATTTCACGGCAACGTAAAACACGTTTTACAAGAATTGATCGTGTTTTGTTACGACGGTGAAATTGGACCTAAGATATTAATTACAATTATAATAATAATGGCAACCCTTCATACGTCCCACAACTGGGCACGAGTCTCTCCCCTTCTTGGGAGGAGACCTATATTATAACTAGGTATATGGTGTTAACATATTATTGCAATGTGCATACAATGCTCAAGGTAAGTAAGGAGCATAGAGGTATTATAATCCTATGGTAAGGAGGTATTTTTCTTATGATTAATACCGTGCCTAAGTAAACTGCCTCAGTAGCGTAGTGGTAGCAGGCCACTACTATTACGCTGGAGGTCCTGGGTTCGATTCCCGGGTCGGGGAATATCAGAGATAACGGTTTAAAATCCTTTATCTCTGCTTCTATTGGGATTTTTCCATTTTCTGGAAGTTTCCCAGTACCCCGGAGTTTGGTAATGTGCCCGGAGATGGCAACAGGTTCGCCACCTGTTACATGGGCCAAAACGTAACCGGCGAGTCGTGGGTGTTTGCATGTATGATTGAATGCATGCATTTACCTCTGCCTACCTCTTCGGGGATTACAGACGTGAAGTTACGTTTTTTTTTTATTAATACTGTGTTGGTCTAAATAGCGTTCCAATTTGTTTTTAACCATTGTAAATTACCAATTTTTTGGATGTCATAAAAGAGGAAAGAGAAAAAATGATGAAAGAGGAATTATTCCATGTTAGTTATAGGTATCTCAAAATATTGAAGCCGCGTTTTAGATGAAAGCCCAAGTGGCTTGATTTTTTCCGACACCTTCAACATTTATCGTTGTACATATGTACATACATATGAAAACCGCATGAAAGGATTGACAGACAAGCAGACGGGCCACCTGATGGAAAGTAATCACCGTCGCCTATGAACATTTGCAACACCAGGGGAGTCGCCAACGCGCTGCCAGCAATGAAGGACTCTTTTGACGCCATTTTTGAAGAACCCCATATTGCAGCACCGAGGGAACACCTCAGAGGGAAGTTCATTCCACAATTTACACGTTCTGGGCAAAAACGAACGTGAGAACCGCACCGTTGAACATTGCCAAGTGTCCAGTCGGTGAGGGTAAAACTTCTCTCTTCGGCGGGTAGTGCGGTGTAGGAAAAGAGACGGTGGCACCATGTCGAACAGTTCGACAGAGCACTCGCCATTATAGAGACGGTATAAAACGCATAGACTCCCAACGTCTCTGCGCAGGCTCAGATGTTCGAGCCTGTCAGTAAGTCCTGGGTTGTTAACAATACGAACGGCGCGTCTTTGTAGGGAGTCAAATGGACCAAGTTGGTATTTGGGGTCTCCCGCCCACAAATGAGAGCAGTATTCTAGATGGGGCCGCACTTGGGCTTTATAAAGCTGTAGTAGCTGCCCCGATGTGAAATACTGCCTCGCTTTGTTAAGCACCCCCAACTTTTCCGTCCGTGTAGAACTCTTTGAGTTTATCGCGAACAGAGAGACGCTTCGTTCCTAATCTTGACTGTCGCGTTTCATTTCGTGCTGCTCTTGTCAACACTCACAAGCGGCGCTATATAGCAACTTAACAACCAACACTCTCAAAGGAAATATGGAGGCATACAATTACACATATACAATTATGCATTATATATTAGCATAGGTAGCATCGGTTACGGTAATTACTACTGTAAATATCATACTTATAAGCCTACTTACCTATGTGACTCGCGTGCGTAAAGATTTTCACAATAGCACTAAATTGAAAATTCGTGGCCACATACCTAATTCCCATTCTCGTAGGAATTTCGGGACATTCTCTCTTGATACTGATACTGCCCTACATTCACTAAATAAAAATTTTAGCTTTCTTGTTTCTCAAAAGCGGCAAAGCATCATTGATATCTTAGTTTTTCGTAGAGTACTCTATTACAGTAGGTACAGTATAACCATGAATGAGAACGGTATGTTTTCTTACATTCATACCGTCATAAGTGCCTAATGAGGCATAGTCTATAACAGCAGTGCGCTACTGCAACGCTGAGATCTTGGGTTCAACTACTTTCTTTTTTTTTTCATGCAATGGAAGTGGCAAGCAAGCATGCAGTTCACATTGATGTTAAGTGATGACTTCAGCCTATATAGACACCCACATGAAGACAAAGGTCAAAATGCAGATGCGTTACCACTTCTGAGGCTTAAGGTGCCTCTGTGCCGGAAATTACAGGGCCGTACATTACCACCTGACCGGAACACGATAGTGCTGAACACTACCATTTAGCGGCAAGTAAATTAGGTAATGCGGTGGTGCCTACGCCCGCGAGCTCCGTCACTGGAGCTCTACCACCTGTAAAAACACATACATACAATGATTAGATTTTTACAATCCCAGAGTCGGGATGGTCAAAATCTAATAGCACTGTAGGATTTTCCCATTTTTCAGTAAGCTCATCGCTTATTACATGAAACGAAAGGTAACTGGGCGAATCGTGGGTGTATGCATGTACCTATGCGTTAAGTAATTAATTAATTTGCCTCTTCCTATCTTTTCTGGGCATACAAGCAGAATTTCGTCAAAGTTACTTTAGTAACATTAAAAAAAAGAAACTTAGTTTTTTAGGTTCACTGTAATGTTGCCGGACTTTTAACAATAAAAACTTGTATCGGCAATCACAGAAATCGAGTAAAAACTCGATCGAATCCGAGTCTGTCAGTATGATGAGATCATGTTTAATGTAGGTTGCAAGTTAACCAGTTGAACTGTGGAGTGACCTTGTGAATCAGACATCCGATAAGGCAACGACGGTCGCGGCGCCCGAATTGTTGTCCAACGCGCCTACTAATAACTTAACCTTACATGTACATAAAATATCCAAAACAATCGGGTTCACTGATATGTGAAAAGAGAAAAAAAATACATACTTTCTTTAGAAAAAAATATCGGAAGGTGGGGTCAAGTCCCTCCGAGAGCCTTGGTACCTAATCGGCGTGCATTTATGATAAGTGATGAATAGAAGGAACCGGCAAAGTGCGTGTCGTACACGAGATTCTCACACATACTCTCTATGTTTATAACACTGCTAGTGGCCCGCCCCGGCTTCGCCCGCGCTGCGCCGCTCCTATTAGTCATAGCGTGATGATATATAACCTTTAGCCTTCCTCGATAAATGGGCTATCTAACACTGAAAGAACTTTTCAAATCGGACCAGCAGTTCCTGAGATAAGCGCGTTCAAGCAAACAAACAAACTCTTCAGCTTTTTAATATTAGTAGGTATATTAGTATCTATAGATATATTAGAGAATATTATGATCATAATCCGACTGACATAAAACTAACAAAGTTCGTACCTAGTAGGTTTTAATATCAAAGTAGGTATATATTTTTTATGTCATGAAGTGGCAAGCAAGCATATAGTTTACATTGATAAGTAATACTGTAGCTTATAACATCTAAATGAAACCAGAGATTTCAATATAGGTGCGTTGCCGTTCCTTAGGCCTAATGTATCACTAAGCCGGAAATTACAGGGTCGTACAATACCACCTGACCGGAACACGATGGTGCTGAGCACTACCATTTAGCGGAAAGTAGATTAGGTAATGCGGTGGTGCCCACACCCGCGAGCTCATCACTGGATCTTTACTACCAGTAAATATGTATATATTGTAATTCAATATAACCAAACAAATACACAAACTTCAACAAATGATTGCTTAGGTTTAGTGTAAACCGCATACCTTAGCACGGCTCCGGCTATTATCAGTGCATTGACATCATCAATGAGGACAATGAGTCAACATTTGGCATGACGAAAAATTTGCAAGAAAACATAGGTAGGTACAATCAAATAAAATTTAGGACGGCATTCCATTACTTTAATTGAAGTTAGTCTGCATGCAATCATACCTGATAGTGGTTTCAGCTAATCACAATTAAAAGAAAGCCACCGCCCAGTAAGCTGTGCTCCACATCATACCTACGTAGGTAGGTACTATGTTTAGAAGTAAATAAGTACACACAGTAGTAATAAACTGCAAAGTCTATTATATCGGTTGCCTAACTAGCATAGTTGGCAATAGATGGCGCTGCTGCTACCATAAAGCAATGCAATAAATGTGAAGGAAAGATTTGACAAATCGGGCAGGACTTCGGTAGCTCAATTGGAAGAGCGGCTGGACTAGATTCCCAGTAGGCCGCGAGTTCAAGTCCCGCCCGAAGTCAAATTTTTCTTTCCATTTTTCTTTAAATAAAATAAGTACAGTTTGTTTTCATGGAATAGGTTTGTTTTCTATTATTAATCTAGTACGTGGACAATGGCTATCATGTTGTTAAGCATGGGATCCATTAAGTTACCTACTTAATTTGACAACTGTAAATTAGTGCTGGCAAGCACAGTACTTATAAGATGTTTTCTTCTAAAATTTAGAAAAAATAAATGAGCTAGCCCAGCGTTTTCCATTTGCCGGGTCGCGACCCGGTACCGGGCCATCAAAATAATATACCGGGTCGCAATATACCCGCCTTGTTTTATAATTATTATTTACTGTCGATTGAGGCATAGTAAATATCGTAATTAATGTGTATTACTATACCTAGTGGAACCAGCTTGGGTTTAAAAATACGAGTATTAAGTGGGTCATGAAGGGACAGTGTGAAAATTATCGGACCATGACAAAAGGATGATTGGGAAACAAATACGCGAGGAGAAGATCTTGATCCTAAAAGGTACAGGTACTCCAATTGGGATCCTAATGGGGTATGAGGATCCCAATTAACTGGTTGGAGGTTGTATAGGTATGTTATAACTATGTGCAATATTTAAAAACCTATTTCATTATTTATATTGAGTCTATCAAAGAAATTAAATCAGAGTTCAATCAATGTCAATAAACATATCGTTTTATTGATGTTTTATAAAATTTAAGTACTTATAAATTTTGTATTATTTAACAATATTTTTTAAAAGTAATAAGTATACCTATTATAATAGCACAGCAAGATAGTTAATTATGTGAGTAGAATTGGTACAGTCAAAAGCTACGAAAAAAATTATAAAAATGTAAAGGTGCCAAATATTTGATTTTTATCAATAAAACGTATTCTTAATTGAATTTTATAGTTTTTCACTACTAACTAATCAAATTAATCAATAGGTAGGCATATAAAATTTCATCAATGTATTGAAAATTGATAAGGTAAAAGATCCCCGATCACAGGGCCAAACCGTGACCGACGAATCGTGGGTTGTTTGTATGTATGCTTGAATGCATGCATTTACTATGCCTACCCCTTCGGGTATTACAGGCGTGGAATGACGTACACTTTCTTTTTCCTCGGATATCCACGGATACGGATCCGGATACGTTTATCCGGCACATCTCTAGTTGTTATAGCCAATTGTCTCTCGATTTTGTTATCGTCAATTTTGTCCCGCTAAGGTAAGTATTAATTTCAAAAGATCTTCGTGTACCCCAAGCACGGTGGCGCGACGAATGCGTGCGTGCGATGTATGCGATTAGGCGATTACAGCTCAAGGGAGTGTTCGCGAATACCCTCATTTAACATTTATAGGTACCTACGAACAAAAATAAAACTAGTCAAGTGCGAGTCGTCCTTTGCGTGATAATATCACTTCTCATTACTTTAAAAGCCAAGGGAGAGTAATTAGTTTAACAACAAAAGAGCAATCAACATGTTTTTATGTAGTCAATGCCGAACTAACACGATGTTTATCTACATATTAAATATGAACACAAGCTTTTATACGCGACAACTAATTAAGGACAAGTAGGTAGCCTATGTAAATTAAGTTCTTTCTGAGGATGACAGCTATCCACTTGCACAATTTTATCGTTCCGATGCTTGGTAACGTGGTGGAAACAACAATTTAAGGAAATTTCAGAGAAGGTTCATTATGTAAAATGTTTAATTACATGATATCTAAGTATCTAATACGTATCACTCATGTAATATCTAATAACAACAGTCTCCATCTTTCAACATCAAAACTTATTGAGTTAAAGCATCAACTAAACCATAACGACTGAAAGGTCGATTCATTCTCGTATTTCGTTATTGCAAATAGAATCAAGATTAGAATTAATTCAGTGAAGAGTCAAAAGTTAATTGGAACATACCTATTATTATATTATGTCACTTACCTATTCCGAACTAAACAAAATTTATTAAATAAGTAGTGTATAGTCGGTAGGTCTGAGAAAAGGTCATAAACTATTTTTTGTACCATTAAGGCGATACGAAACTCACGGGGCAGCTAATTAAGACAACATTTTTGGAGCTTCTTTCATTCGGATGTATTAGTTAGTGCATTAAACATCTAGCTAAGCCGGAAGAGATAACAACGTCAACAGCCGATCTAGAATTTATAAAGTGTAAACTTATAAAGGAAGAGGAACTGTCAACATGCCAATACACCGCAACGAAGCCGATCTTCGTCGTGCAAGAAGGGAGGGAAGGTTTAATTGAAAGCACCAGTCAAGTCAGGCGCGGCCCATTAGTTGAATAAACACCGCACTCAGTACATAAGCACATTATTAAATAAGGGTAAATAAATGGAAGTCACAAAGGTTTGAATATTAAACAACATTGCCACATATGTGTACACAGGTGTCCTGCAATGAGAAAATCATTATGCCATGTAGTAGCATGCACCAAGGTATTGTCGATTCTGGAAATTCGTTCAAATCTGATCATTTGGCTAACAATTTTTGTTAGCGTATAAAATCCCGGCCACGTGGTATGGCAACATTAAAGTAAGTGTTATGGATGCATTAACTGAAGATGGACTGGATACAAAATCTGTTCCGATTAAATTTTGTTGAAGAGTACCTGACAACGGTCAACCGTTCAACCAATTTCCTTCTCTATCTCCGCACGCCGTATACTGACTTGTAACTTTACATGACACACATAGGCAGATTACGTCCAACTGTTAATTCTCCGCCTGAACACTTCGTAACGTCAGCCGGTGTTGAGTACTTAGTTATTAATAAAATTATTGAACTACACTATCAAATAGGTACCAGATATGATGTGAATGATAACAATTATATTCATTCTTAAAACCGTAATCTTAACGTCAGAATAGATTACTACAGATAGTCTATTCATCATCACAATCACACAATACAATCGAGGCACAACAAACGAGTAATTCAGTATGTATAGTAGTGTATACACCTTTCCCTTTAGGACTCAGACGTCGAAAAATAGTGTGATAGTAGGCGCCGCCGATGTAAACAGAGGGCCGAGCAGCATTGTCCCGAATTGTCTAGTTTATGGGCCATGTGGGAATTAGGGTGGATTGAGGAGATGTCCTTTAAAAGTGTTATGGCTTCACGTGATTTTTTGATATTCTTTAAAAGTAGGTTACGTTTGCATTTCTCAGTATCATAGTAATGTGTTTTGTGCTCATTAACGGACGGATTAAATTCATGGACGGATTTGGACATTTTGCACAGTACTTGTATAATAATAATTAATAATACTTCTAATCTTCATAGTTTTAGCTGAGTTTAAGAGGTTTGTTGTGATCTGTAAAGGTTGAATGGATAAAGTAAAAACAGAACGTAGGTTTATAACAAGTTTTACACAAGTACATAATTATGATTTATTATATTTTCCTCCACCAATCCGCATTGGAGCAGCGTGGTGGAGTAAGCTCCAGGCCTCCCCCCAATAAAGGGGAGAGACTCGTGCCCAGCAGTGGGACGTATAATGGGTTGCCGTTAATATATTATTATTATATTTTCTAAGATTTTTGAAGAAGTGACTGACTGTCTATAGAATATCATCAGGCAGTCATCACGGAACAACGAAGATTATTGTTCCGTGATTCTATCAATGTCGCAGATCTCTAACCATTAGACGGCAACTTGAAACATGGAACACGAAGAGAATGGAGAGATGTTATGATGTAGGCATCGGCTAAGGAAGGATTTTAGTAAATTACACCCCAAAAGGGAATATCTGAAACTAGGGCGATACTAATATGTCAGGCTCTATTTTTCACGCTGCGTATGTGAAAAATAGAGCCTGATATAGGTAGTTAAAAATAGGCAAGTTTGTTATAGCAGTTTGAGCAGGCAAGTTCACGATAGCTCTTATAACGGTAATCGATAAAGAATCGAGGTATACCGAAGAGCGCCGAGTGAAAAATTACAGAAGCTACCCTCTGACAATATATAAGGTGGCGTGACTTTTGGGCAAATCAAAAGCCCTCCCCGTTGCGTGATACAGAGAGTACCTATGCAAATTTGGCGGCATAGTAATCAAAAGTCTCCCCGACAAGGCCATGGCAAGTCGGTCATCGGGTCATAGCTCTGTGTGCTTCGCGAGACGCGCCCAGAACTCGACGCGCCCAACGGGAGGATACATTACTCCTTGCCCGCAATGCGACGATCCTAATACTTAAAGTTGTATAATAGACAAAATCTATCGATAACGTTTGATGCAGATTAAAATTTAAGCGGATAAGATCGAATATAGAGAGAGCTTCTGTAGTCTAGTGGTAGCAGGCCGCGACTGGACTGCTAAGTTGGTATCAATGTTGCCAACCTCGACTAAGCGTCCCCCCTAGCGTCATCTCGAAATCCACCTCACTACTAACTAACACTATTACTAAATATTAGAATGTAAACTATAAAAAAACGTTCGTAAGGAGGAACGAACCCAGCACCTCTCGGTCGTGCGGCGATACCTTTCCACCGTGACTATTCCATACTATCAGTTGCACTAATAAGAAGTCGTACTATTATTAGTATTATTATTCCCGCTTGAGTATTCGCTATTATTGTTTAATTTTTACCTTAATTTACAGATAACATTTTTCTGCTGATGTCTATGAGACTATACCTTCATAAAATTTAATTCACCTTCTAATTTACGTAACAAAAACCACTAGAAAAAAATTGCCCCCTATAAAATTCCCCCAAAAAAGGTAATTCCTGAAAAATACGTCAAAAAAATTGTACCCCTGGCTAGGGTATACCCCCAAAATAATAAGGCCCCTAAAATACCCCGTTTCATCTAACTTGGCCCCAAATTTAGGAGGAAAACCCTTAAGTTGGCGGCACTGGTTAGTATCTTGAGTTCGAACCCCGGGTCGAGGGAAGGAGTAGGAGAATAATTGACTTAGGTATCTATTTTTCGGAAGTTTTTCCCAGTGCCACCTTCGGATTTTGATAATGTTCCCGGAAATGTCAATGCCCCACCACATGGCGAATATAATAGGTAACTCTTTAGCGACTCGTTGATGTTTTCATGTATGCTTGAATGCATGCATTTATCTCAGCGTATCACTTCGATGTATACACACAAGTTAGGTTTTTACATTTACTGGTCCGATTTGAAAAATTCCTTCAGATAGCCCATTCTTCGAGAAAGGCTTTAGGCTATATAACATCACGCTTAGATGAATAGGAGAGGGTAGGTAACATTGCAACCGCGCGAAGCCGGGGCGGGCTGTTAGTATTATTATAATACCTAATATAATTAAATAGCTCAGAAAATAGAGACCAGCAAAATAGACGGGAAAACTGTCCTATTAAATTCACTATAAGGTGAACGACAAATAGCGTTTATAGTCTGTTAAAACACATAAATAATAAATATAACATTTATGTAAATGTAAATACCTACCTACTTACATTGAATGTATATTGTATAGTCATTAGTGATGTGTTAAAGGAACTAACTCCAACGACACCGCGATGACGTAATGTATTATTTTGGTAGTCTGAATACTCTGAATGCAGCGGTACTGCGAGCAAAACACATAATTTTAATATTACGAACTACGCTTTGGAGGCGTGCCTACGTCACCCGGCGTCCGCGGCAATGGCAAGTTTCAAAATAATTACGTCACACCTGATATTTTATTTATTTGAATGTTATTCATTGTTCGTAGAGAGAAAAATTGCCGATCCTGCCAGGTGGATCGGCAATTTTTGTTAAATACCTTTAAAAATGTTGATAGATCAGAATCCTTATTCACTAAACTCGGTTGACATCAGTTCGAACACTATGCAGCACATTCCTGTTTTGACGTAAATATAGTTAGGTACCGTCCTTTCATGAAAACAGCAATAGCGCAGATCGATGTCAACCAGCCTAATTACTTACCTAAACAGTATTATTACATATTCTCTGCCTAAACTCTCAATTCAATACTGTGGTATTAAAAAAAGCTTTGCCACTCTTGAGACCAATATCGTCTCTGACTGTGACTAAAGATTATGTGCCAGAAGTTAAGGAATCGCTTGTTTAAGTGGACACCTACTTACGTGAGTTCTATAAGTAACGCTAAACACTAGTGAAGTCACCACCGCTTTTCCCTACGCTTTATGATGTGTGACAACAGATTATCGACACAACCTCTATTATAATGCATTAATTGTGATTCGACGTAGGTCGACGCGTTTGGTTCGTCATAAACAATATTTATCAAAAGGTCGGAGGAGCCTTTTTGGTGAGAGTCTTCGCGATATCACCTGCCAACTTTTACATAGAAGGAGTTCAGGCTGCAGGGAATCCGGAATAAATTCCGGAGTCAACTTCCTGCTGACAAACCGAGCATCACGTCCCGTCATCGCCCTCAATCTACTCAGAACAGATATCAGAAGCAACTAACATTCATATTATGTAAATCGTGTTAAAAGAAACTTCTAGCTGGCTAAGCATCTAGAAGCTTTGAGGGCAGGATCAAATCGTTCAAGCTTAAACGATATGCGAATATAGTTATATGCTGAGATGACTACCTTTTAATCGTACAATTGTATAGTGTTTTCTGAACACAGAAGTCACTGGATGAGCCACTATAGGTAATACTAATGTACAAGGTAGTGTTATTTCTAAACTTCTCTAGGTTAGTTTAAAAAAAATGACGATGTAAAACTGCTCTCCAGGAGCCTAATTATCCCTACTTAATATTATAAATGCGAAAGTAGCTCTGTCTGTCTGTCTGTCTGTCTGTCTGTTACCTTTTCACGTCCAAACGACTGAATCGATTTTAATGAAATTTGGTACAAAGATAGAACTGACTTTGAGAAAGAACATATGCTACTTTTCAACATCCACGCGGGCGAAGCCGCGAGCAACAGCTCGCGGCTTCGCCCGCAACAGCAATGTATAAACTGAATTGACCAAAGAGTGTACATGTGGACATGTTCGGAACATATCCACTCCACATGTACACCTTTTATGCAGTTCATCTTATCTAGTTCAGGAATATGATGTTCCTGAACTAGATAAGTCGTTTAGAGTAACATGGACTAGAATCAATATTTAAATGATCTTTGATTCTATTCAACTCAAAGGAAAATCCCTAAACAATTTGGTCTCGAAATGCTTGTCCAGCCGCTCTTCCAATTGAGCTACTGAACTCCTGCCCGATTTGTCAAATCTTTCCTTCACATTTATTGCATTGCTTTATGGTAGCAGTAGCGCCATCTATTACCAACTATGGTAGTTAGGCAAGGACTTCAGTAGCTCAATTGGAAGAGCGGCTGGACTAGATTCCCAGTAGGCCGCGAGTTCGAGTCTCGCCTGAAGTCAAATTTTTCTTTCCATTTTTCTTTAAATAAAATATATTTCACAAGCATGTGTTAATGCGAAATAATATAAAACAATTATTAAGGGTAAAAGCGACTTCTTTACGATATTCAATAAACTGCAAAGTCTATTATATCGGTTGCCTAACTAGCATAGTGGGCAATAGATGGCGCTTCTGCAATCATGTTTCATTGGCTTCGAAAAGCATTTCGAGACCAAATTGTTTAGGGATTTTCCTTTGAGTTGAATAGAATCAAAGATCATTTAAATATTGATTCTAGTCCATGTTACTCTAAACGACTTATCTAGTTCAGGAACATCATATTCCTGAACTAGATAAGATGAACTGCATAAAAGGTGTACATGTGGAGTGGATATGTTCCGAACATGTGTTAATGCGAAATAATATAAAACAATTATTAAGGGTAAAAGCGACTTCTTTACGATATTCAATAAACTGCAAAGTCTATTATATCGGTTGCCTAACTAGCATAGTTGGCAATAGATGGCGCTACTACTACCATAAAGCAATGCAATAAATGTGAAGGAAAGATTTGACAAATCGGGCAGGACTTCAGTAGCTCAATTGGAAGAGCGGCTGGACTAGATTCCCAGTAGGCCGCGAGTTCGAGTCTCGCCTGAAGTCAAATTTTTCTTTCCATTTTTCTTTAAATAAAATATATTTCACAAGCATGTGTTAATGCGAAATAATATAAAACAATTATTGCAGAACTTCGAGCCTAGCGCAATTCCCGGCTATGGGTATACAAGTTTGCTCTCAAGAATAACACCGAATGGTCTCGTTGGCGGATTTAACGACATCCAACTTCCAAACAAGTCATATTCGACACAGGTTTCCACACCATTATGTACATCGCTTTAGATAAGGGAAAGCCTTTGACTATAGGACTTATTACACGGCACGGTATTCAGGGTACTATAGCAAGGGTCAGGGTAGTGTAATTACATTTAGGGAGTTAGGGCCCTAATTAGGGCGACCGGAGCGGCCTGTGTATTTGTACTGTGATTGAGTTAGGGCGCTGTCGATATGTAATAAGCGGCAACCCGGCGCGAGGCCACTCCCACCCTTTCTGCCGGACCCTGAATACCGTGTCGTGTAATAGCCTTTTATAACAATTTTCAGTCATGGAATAGCAACCACAAAATAAAACCCGATCACAAAATAAAACCCGATATACCTATGTAGTTCATTCACCCTTTTGCGCATGAAGGATTTCGTCGCACGCATTAAAAGACAAATCGTAGGAGATTTATCTTTTGATGATCACTGGATTTACTTGATAATTACTGATTTCAAGCGCGCATGACCCCGCGGCTGGTGTAGATCGCACTCGGGTAAGCGAACCGGTCGGGTGTGTGATGGGTGACCGCTAGTGGCAAATAAAACAGCGCGTTTCCGTGCTTCGGAGGACACGTTAAGCCGTCGGTCCCGGTTGCTATCGATTGATAGCAGTCGTTAAACTTTGTCGCAGGTCGTTTGCCGCCTTATGGGCGGTTTAACAGCGGGTTGGCCACTAACCCGTAAATCCACCAACATGCATTGGAACAGCGTGGGAGTAAGCTCAAGGCATCCCTCCAAGAAGGGGAGAGACTCGTGCGTGGGACGTATCAAGGGTAGCCATTATTATTACTGATTTAAAAATATTTCATAGAATTGCTCGTAAATCATTTCGAAATATGTCGCAAATAAGTTGTGAATGTTTCCTTTTTCACAGTTCCATAGGGTTTCAATCTATGGATTGTTCTTGTGTACGGTGAGCCTTTGATTTGCCAGGATTTAGTCTAAGTCAACTCAGGTTGTATAAGTGGCAGAATAAAACTGTAGAAAACAAGCATTGCTAAGCTGAAAACTTAAAAGAAGAGAGGGTGGTGTTCTCAACTATTCATTTCCAGAATCATAAAAAGATTGCGATTTTCAGTCTTAACATCAATGAAAAAAATTTTTTCTCCTTAAATTTTTACTACTTCATGATTAATAAATGAGAAGATCTAGGTTTAAAGAAGACAGCATAGTGTCTTGCGTGCGGGTCGAGCATGTGGTGCTTGGTGGAACTTTCACTGCTGGACAAAAGGGGATATGCCATAATCGCCACACTGAACTTGCAGATTAGCAATTGCATTGGCGGTAGTTTTATCAGGAAAGCTGCTGCCCATCCCTATGGGCCCCACTATGCATTTCCCTACTAAAATGATTAGACCACCATTGTTCAGTTGTCTAATTGCACTACTTCAAGAATGTCACTTATTTGATGTTTCCTTATTACATTACTGATTATGTAAATAAATATTTTATGGTATGATATTCACTTTACATTGAAAATAAATGGTATAACTTACTAAGTAAAAGTGACGCTGGCAGAAGCAGTCGTACTAGCAGCACGGACAAGTAGTATTTGTGCATGATGTTGGCTGCAAAATAAAATACATTCTAATGTTTAATAAACTTTACACACTGAAAATTTAAAATGTATGATATAAAGTCAACAAATTATATTTAATCTCTCCAGACACGAGAAAGATTTGACAATTGAAATTCAATTGCGTCTCGCCGCCGGTGGCCGTACGATCCTTGAAGGATTAATCACGGAATTTAAAAAATGTTTTGTTGTTAATTTTATTTAATTTTTAATGAACTATTCTATTAGTTAACAAAAATATAGGTACTTGAAGTAGGTATAACATAGTATGAACAACAATAATAAAACTTAAATATTCATAGCAATGAGATAAATATTTTCCATATTTATCAGCTTATAGTAATCTTATTTAAAACATTTTTTTCAGTAAATACAATAAAGGAACATACACATAGGTAAATTAATAGGCTACGTAAATTACTGTAAATAGATTTTTGAAAGATAGGTGGTACATTTCGTGAACGTAATTATAATTTTTAATTCTCGGTATAGATTAAAACAAAATTTAACCATTATGTACGCACCTTAAAAATATATTGCTGAATATAATAATCCCAACACTTCATAAATCCACCAGCACTTTAAACTTACAGTTACAATAATTATGCATTATTCGTTCGATAGTATTTTCATACATTACGCACATTTTTACGACATTTTTCACAAAAAAACAAAAACACGACCACCACTACCCACTTCTAAAATGACACTTGTCAAATTGGCAAAAATTGCAAAAACAACATGTTGTCAAAATTATTGTTTTCTTGTCATCTTGACTTTAATCTGAGATCCAATATGCTGTACAGCATTCGTTAAGCTGTAAACATTGCATGAATTGACACATTTAAATATATTAATGTTTCTTTTATTCCACCCACAGTCCTTCCAACTTGCATGGTTTGCACATTTATGTCATGCGACTTCATAAATACATGCAAACAGAAAAAAACCTAATCCATACATCTTAAGTGCTTGATCGTGTTATCTTAAATTAAGATTCCTGAACTGTCAATTCTGTCAAAAAGTCAAAGAATTTTTTATTGTGGCAGCACTTAAGCATAGTGTAGCCAAATATTTATTAATATTTAATAATTTAAGGGTTTTTAATTATATTTTCTTTAGTTCCAAACCCATTATTAATATTTTTATAATACGTGAAATAAATATTTTTATATTTTATATAATTATTAGGAATTTTATGAAAAGTTTATAAACCTACTTACTACTTTGTGTACGTCATTTCACTTCACTAAATTTATTTTTATTGCGAATTAATGGCGTAGCCAGGTGAGTTTTCTTGTTTATTTCTTATTTCATCGAGTTCCATGCCTTTCAATTGTTTTGTCTAAATGTTTTTCATCGAGCAAAGTATTCAGTCTTCCTAATAGTCAAAATTTTTCACCAATCCGTTTATTATTACATTTTACGAGTTATGAACACGTATTGGATTTGTTCCGAATTTATTCGCTAGGATCATTGTCATCACTTTCACTTTTTACGCGTTTTGCTCATTAGTGTTTCAGTGTGTTTACTGTTTAGGGGCGCAGTCGCCATGGATGAGTGAGTCGCTGATTTTCTCGCTACAGTGCTGTAGTTATATTGTTTCACTGTGAATACATTATGACAAGGTTATGTACTAATATCCTGCAACAAAAGTGCTAATATCATTTTTATTAGCGTCAGTTTAGAATACCTCCTGTTGAATTGAACAAAAAATCAGTAGATGCCGTATTATGATGCTATGTATGTTTTTGTTTATACAGCACCATGTCGACCCTAACGAAAATGACCCGCACGGTTAAGAAACTTGAAGTACCCAGACCCCTGAAATCGACTACTAGCTCAGCACATAACCGGAACTCTGTTTTGGATGTGAAAATAAATTCTGGTAAAAATCCTTTTTCTAACGTTAATACTGTTGAGAAGAAAAAGTATTTCGTATATTTTTATTATATTCGCATGTATGCATGTAAAAAAAATATATTACTATTATGTGCATGTAAGTTTTTATTTATCATATTATATCATCACTATAGGATAACAGATTACCAGTGAATTATTGTCTTCCAAATTGAATTGAAACACTATTAAATTGTTTTATCAAAATCAAAATTTGGGGCCTGAGTATTTGTGGCATGTATTTGTCAGTACTGGTGCTTGACACTCTGCCTACCCCGTGACGACCTGGCGTGATGATACATACATACTAATCATCCCATCCACCCCTCTTCTTGAATAATGACCAATGTATATTTAATTTTCAGTCGATGACTTGATTGTGCTGACTGAGGCTGTGGCTTACCAAATGATGCAGGGGAACTTTGACCGTGCACTTCAAAGCAATGTTTCCACTATGTACTCTAACCTGAAACTTTACGGAGCTCAGCTCGAAGCACTATACAAAGATTTTCTTGACAGGTTGGTTTGAATATCATTTTTTGTTTAGAGTTTGTGATTGTTTAAGTTTTATTAATAAATATTGTAATCACAATAGTTTTAATTTGTAACAATTATAATAATAAATCAAGTTTTACTATTTAAGAATATAAAAAAGATTTAAGAAGAGGAAATAGATTAACAAAGTGCCAATTGTATTAATAATAAATATGTAACTTTATTGCAGATATTTTGTAGTATTCCGTAATGGTTCCCAAGATGAACGCCTGGACAAGAAAACTAGACTTCATCTCTTGGAGCTGATAGAGTTACGTGCCAAACATTGGCAGGGTTCTGATTACATGAGTCAATATTATCGACACCGTGGCACACATGCTGAGGTATTCATATAATTTTTGCAAAAATAATAGGTAGATATAATGTAATAGGTAGGTAGAGATAATATTTATGGGAATTCTCTGAATTTCAAACACATCTCCCACTCAAGCTCTTGAATTGTAAATTCACTATTATGTTAAATAACAAGTTCACCAATATGTTAATTAATAAGCTCTATGAAACATATTAGGTAAAAGTCATGATATTTTAAAAGATTATTGTATTTTCTATAGAGTCTACTTATACATGCAAGAAATTTCATGTACAATCATAAACAATAGATAACAGATAAGCGCTGAGTATCCCACCTGCATGGTTAATTCGTGACACATAAAATTTTGTTATGATATGACAAGCTATACAGGAAAGAGGCATCAAATTCATTCTGTAATAATACGAATACATTTTTTTCTTAACCTTATATTTGACATAATTTAAACGAGAGAAATAATAAATAGCAATTGGGAAAAATGCTAATACTTGTTTCGTATTTGGTAATTTTTCTGACTATATTTTATGATTATATGATTCTCATACTATTATAATAAAGAAAACAAAATACTACCAACAATATTTTTAATCAGACAGATATAGTCCCATTATTATTCCCCGGCGCTCAGACCCCGAGATCTGGAATCAGTCGGCTACCACTAAACTACAGAAGCAGCATTCTATTGATTCGAAAAAAAATTGCTACAGCCACTGTTAGTGCCGACAATGGAGGGTTCGGGGTCGGGCGGCTCGGTGTCCCCCACGCTGGCTGCGCCCGCCGAACCGCCCGCGCTCCTCGCCCCCGGGGAGGTCATCAAGCCGTCCGGCAAGTTCCCCAAGCCGACCAAGATCCCCGGGAAGAACTACTCCAAAGACGAAGTTGTCATTAGGAACGCCGACTCCGGAAAAGGTAATTGTCGACCATTCACGAGCAATGTGTCATCGTCTATGATGTGACACAGCTTGCTGTTGTGTAAGCCTAATGATATGTTCTATTTAGTTACATTTTGCTAGTTAAATACTGTGATAATGATAAATTATTTCAAATAGCAGTATACCTATTAACACTTTTTTTTTTTAAATGAAAGTTGTTTAGTTTAATTTGCCTACCTGATGTAAACGAAAATGATGGAAATCGGAAAATAATTTTATTTAATTTTGTTAAAGTATACAGTAAATAATGAAGGTATTCTTGTTAAAATCTTAGATACATGGAGAATATTTAAATACTTAAAACCTGTGATTTTCCCACGAAAGATACATTTGTAGGAGATTCGTCATGTCCCTAATTACTCTTGGCGTCATAACATAATGTGACAATATTCTAAATATATCTTGAAATATCATGGTCATGCATGTAAATTTTTATGATTAAGTAATATAAAATAGTGCACGAAAAACATATATACATATTATATCTATGTATTCAGTTGAGCTGTGTAGTTTCCGTGATATGCATGGTATAAATAAAATATCGTATGTTATGAACGAATTAGAAAATGGTTTATAAATTCTAGATAAAAAATTTAATTATGTTTCATTATAAATAGATTGTTTTTATAATAATATTATTGAATGTCAAGTTGGATGAGGGTCGGCGGACGGTGTTTCTGAAGTGTGTTATGGTGTTACAGTGATGGGTATCAAGGGCAGGCGGGTGCACATGATCGAGGAGCTAAGTGACACGATAATATCGTTTCAGAGAGGTACGAATGCACGGTGCGGGCTGACTCTTGCGCATGGTGTGCCGGACTATACTTACCTATGACGATTTCCTTACAGGAGTAGCAATTTGCATTCAAATTAAAATTGTTTCAGTCTCAAGTCTTAATTAAACGTCTTACTCGTGTAAATATCTTACTGTCGATGTAGGCTGACTGATTGCTACTTTTGTAAAAGTGAAAATGGTTCCACCATTTCAAATATCAAATCAAGATAACCAATAAATATACAATTTACGCTTTCGAGGGGTGTATCTCTCATTCAACACTAACTCGACAACACTATGGTTCAATCTACAAAATAACCTTCACTACTACTCCATTCGGCTTTGAGCTTTTATAATAAATAACACAAACATACTAACTTTGAATAGTGTTTTTAATTTGAAACATGATACATGTTACCCTAATTTCAGTAAGCCCTGGTGCAAAGGAACGCCTTGTCCAAATCACTGGACCGAATGAGGAGAATGTGAAGTGAGTATGAGTTACTTACTTGAATTCTCCTGATAACTTACATATATTATGAAGCTTAGCTAAACTAAACAGATCGGTTACTATACATATAAAACCGTACTAAGCCGCTAGGGCGCCGCTCGGCGACGTAGCTTAAGTCCTAACTCAGATTCGTGAAAGCTGCTGTTTAAGAGCAGTATTAGCTTAAATATTTTATTCTTATTTTATGTTAGTATCTTAATATTTTAACTTAATGTCGTCAATAGACAGACGCTTTATGGAGTGTAGCTAGGATACACGGATCGTCATTTAATCACTGCAACACGATTCATTAGTAAAGGTGCGACTATGTGATTGCAGTCACGCCAAGCACTTGATCGGGGACACGATCCGGCGCAACGCGTCGCCGGTGCGGCTGGAGGGCAACGCGGACGGCGGCCTGTGCGGCTCGCGCGGCTCCCTCGACTCGGCCGGCTCCGACGACGCGCCCCGCCCTCGGGAAGTACGTACCCTGTTCAGGATTTTAAGGCTATTAAGGCTGGGTTGCACCACGATATTTGTTCATCAGAACACCATCACATCAGGAGCGTTGCACCGTTGCACGCGCGACCACCTGAAGGAAGTCGAGAAGTGTCCTCGGGAATGCCCGAGGATACTTCTCGACCCACTGGTGGAGGAGTGACGTGCGGCCAAATCTAAGGAGATACCTACCTACCCACCGGACTAGACAATCCTGGACTTGACAAACAACTGAAAATGATACCAAAGCCATAGATGGCACACCTAAGGACCCGACCGTGTTAACGGCCGGCGAAGAAAACCCCTCGCAGGGAGCAACCGCCCCGAACGCGGTTCCCCATATCGCGTACTGTCATCTCATACCCCGTGGGGTATGAGATGACAGTACGCGATAATTGTTAAAATTATTGTAACATTTCACATCCTTCTCTAACTTTAACAGATTTCTTTAAGTTAGAGAAGGATGTGAAATATTACAATAACTCTTACAAATATTTTGGTGCAACCTAGGCTGAATGTCCTTTAATTCTTCTGCTAGTGTAGTCAGTCAACCAAACAATGGCGGTCAATAACTTGGGATGGGCAGCAATGTCCCGCGATAAAACTATAGCCACTGCGATCGCCTATCCGCATGCCAAGGGTGACGATTATGACCCTCCCATAGCCCTCCATATGATGCAATCAGGCATCTTTGGGGAGGCTTTTGTCCAGTATTGAACATTATTCGGCTGAAAACAGTGACGGTCACCGTTACTAATTTCAGTCTCAGGGCTAGTTGATAGCTTTGAACTTTGTAAACAGAGCTTACCTTGATCAATGTACCACACGTCATTAGTACTTTTTATGTAAGAAAAGTGGCATTTTTTGCCACTTCTTGCATGCAGCTCACATTGATGTTAAGTGATCACTGCAGCCTATATATATATCTACATAAAAACTAGAACTAATCTCACACTAACTGCACTCAAAATGCAGATGTGTTGCCACCCCTGAGACCTAAGGTGCCAGGACTCTGGGATAATTATTACTGGGCCATACATTAAAATATAACTAATTTTTTTGGTTAAATGTTACATATTCATGCTTCTTTCCAAATAATCTAAATGTACTTTTACCACATCTTTGCATTTGTCACAGGTCAAAATAGTCTTAATATTTGTATTTAATTGATTACAGAAGTCTCCTCATAACTCCCGCGCTTTACTACATAGCTTCTCCACGAACGATGCCGCCTTAGGGGAATATAAGTATACTGTGACTTTTGGACCACATTCCATCAAGATCACGGGAAATAATCTGGATCTTGTAAAGGTATGTTGTTTTACTTGTATTAACGCATATTCTTTATTCAACATAGAGTAGGTTATTGTCTTTGAAGTTTAGCAAAATGCTATCTTCATCCATACAAACGTAAATTCATTATTGTTTTTGTTTTTATTTACATTGCTTGTAACACATTATCAAATTATTGTCTGTCTTTCCAAAAAATAATTAATGATTATTTCAATCTCTGAACCCTTCTCACTCAGTATTACACCATTCTTGGAATTCTAAAATTTGAGTCCTGATAGCCAAAAGATCTATCTGGAGTTCACATAAGTATTGGATGTACTCAGTAGTATCGCATTTTTAAGTAATTATTTTAGTAAAAAAATAAATTAATAAGCCTGTAATACGATGACTATTTCGCATGTGAAATTCCTGTCGGAACTTGTCTGGAATAAACAGCGTAGAAATAAAACTATTTTTACGGATTTATCTCGCGTATATTAAACTAAAATGATTTTTAAAATCAACCCGACGTTTCGGTCGCTTTTCAGCTTCCGTGGTCCCGGGCAGACTGAGGTGACATTTGTCTGACAGAAGTTTGAAAAATTATATGTAGCTACCTCCATCGATTTCGTAAACGCCTTGCGTAGCGTTCAGGATTAACACAATAATTACTTATGGTATCTTGAGGTCTTGCAGACTGCTGCGGCTGGGATTTAATCTTGCTAAGTATGGGATCCCATGATGTTGATAATCGCCATCCATCTTCTCTATTGAAATTTGGGTGTTTTTTAATTTCAATAGCCTCGCGTACCATTCGTGGAATGGGTTTGTGTTCACTAGCGAGTATTTGAATTTTATCAAACCGGATGTAATGGTTTGGCTTATCCGCTATGTGTTCACAGACTGCAGACCTCCCTGTTCTTCGGTTTTTGACATCAGCAATGTGCTCTTTAACGCGGGTGGATACAGCTCTCTTCGTTTGACCAATATATGAGAGTCCACAATCACAATCTAATTTATAAATGCCAGAATTTTGTAATGGAATATTACTTTTAATGGGTCTTAAATACTGATGAATCTTTTTATATGGTTTGAAAACTGTTTTAATGGAATTCTTTTTTCTAAATCAGCAACATTTTAAAAAAGAATTCCATTAAAACAGTTTTCAAACCATATAAAAAGATTCATCAGTATTTAAGACCCATTAAAAGTAATATTCCATTACAAAATTCTGGCATTTATAAATTAGATTGTGATTGTGGACTCTCATATATTGGTCAAACGAAGAGAGCTGTATCCACCCGCGTTAAAGAGCACATTGCTGATGTCAAAAACCGAAGAACAGGGAGGTCTGCAGTCTGTGAACACATAGCGGATAAGCCAAACCATTACATCCGGTTTGATAAAATTCAAATACTCGCTAGTGAACACAAACCCATTCCACGAATGGTACGCGAGGCTATTGAAATTAAAAAACACCCAAATTTCAATAGAGAAGATGGATGGCGATTATCAACATCATGGGATCCCATACTTAGCAAGATTAAATCCCAGCCGCAGCAGTCTGCAAGACCTCAAGATACCATAAGTAATTATTGTGTTAATCCTGAACGCTACGCAAGGCGTTTACGAAATCGATGGAGGTAGCTACATATAATTTTTCAAACTTCTGTCAGACAAATGTCACCTCAGTCTGCCCGGGACCACGGAAGCTGAAAAGCGACCGAAACGTCGGGTTGATTTTAAAAATCATTTTAGTTTAATATACGCGAGATAAATCCGTAAAAATAGTTTTATTTCAATGAGTGTAGCTCGCGAAAACCTAAGAACATATCATAAACAGCGTAGGTAATTCGACATCCTCGTTGTAAAGAATGCCGTTGAATGGAGGTTTTCCCGCAGGAAAAGTGTTTTGTGATAAAATATATAGTATTCTTCACTTGAACTAGTGCATGTACACCACCGTGTAGTGCATAGTATATATTTTTTAATATGGCTCCTATGTTTCGATAATATGACTGAAGACAAAAATATTCTGCCCTGATGAAAATTTTACCCTGTATAGTAATATACGGCGTATACGTGCACGCAGACGGCGAAACTAGTGCTGGACGAGTACTTCGAAAGCGCGGGCGAGCTGGAGGCGCTGGGCGCGGGCTCGGGCGACTTCTTCACGCTGTCGCAGCGGCCCGGCGCCGCGCTGCTGCTGCGCGACGATGCCGCGCTCAACGGCGCCGACGACGACGTGTTCGCGCCCGCCGCGCCCGCCACGCCCAACACGCCCAACGCGCCCAACGCTCCGCCCACGCCGCCCAACGAGGATCATGCAGGTAACACTTGGGATTATCTAGTCTCCGATGTATATGACGGTTATTGTTTATTGAAATCGGATGATACTTTGTTTACTCCATTACATCCTGAAAAAATAATTGGAGCGTAAAATGGCTCAAATATAAATAGTTTAGATAATGTATAACTACATCGATTTATCAAAGTACTGAAATTATGGGTAAAATTCTTTTACTTTACTGCTGAATTATTTTAGTACATAATTATGCTTGCACTACTACTTTTACTACTGTTTCAATGTGATAATTAGTGTGGTTTCACCTAATTTCATGTTCATATACAGGATATATCTCAAACCATGATAGATATTGCTTAAGTCCATATAAACATTTTAAAATGTTATGAAATTAATAAAATAACAAGCTCTGAAGTCTGATTTATATTATAACAGAGTAAATATTCATGGGAACCCCATATGCTTTCCTACAATTTTGAACCTGATTCAAAAGGTTTATAAATCTGAGAATATAATAATTCAATATCAATATAATATATCAAATAATACAAAAAGTGAAACTAAAGCATAATTATAAAATAATCAAGCATTCGAATTTTGAAGTTTAAAGTATGTTTTATTTTTGAGTGAGATTGTGAATGATATGGTCAGTTTTTTTTAGTATATATTTAGTAAATAATTAAAATTTGATACTGAAATTTTATATTACCGCATAAATTTCGTATTTTACAGATTGCAAGCTTATATTTAATGCATGTATACTCATTAAAATTTCGAGACTGAATAAACAATGGACTGTAGATTGTGTGATTTTTAGAAAGATTTTTACTAACACTAGTATTAAAATAACGTCTGAAGAGCATGACGACAGTTTGAAAGTTTTTCTATGAGAGTTATTACTCTGTGTGCCATATTTAAAAATAACAGCTGAATTGAGGATAAAGCAGTAGCGACTGACTGAAGCATTGTAGGGTTTAGGTACCAGATTATACATCTCATTATTATCATTGCCATAATGTTGCAATTGTAGCAGATTTCATAAACTATGGTGGCGATTTATATGTGTATTTATTATATTTCATATGTGTATTTAAGCCCGTATCATTTCGACCATTTCGATCCACGGTCGGAGCAGAAGTGGGTTTTCCAAATTTCTCTTATAACACCATTCATTAATTCGCCACCTGCTAATGAAATAACAGCCCCGGCTGAAGTTACTGCGAAGCGGTTATCCTCGATATCCTCTTTACCATTTACTGTAATGGGTTTATTATTCATCCCGCATTTTGTATCATTTGTGTTAAAATATCATTGGGTAATCGGTGTTGAATAAACTTGAGATTTCGTACTAAGAATCCGGCTCTTAATTTTTATATTTGACATTTGAACGATTCAAGATGGTTTAAAAAACACTATCATAGTATGAAATAAAGTCGCTCTTCGCCTTTCCGCATTTGTCTGTCTGTTTTTAAGCTTTCTTCTTTTAAACCATATAACGGATTTTGGTGCAGTTATTATTGTTATTAAAAGAATGTTATAGCGAAGCGAAAATTAATACAAACCAAACATTCTTATTAAGAATTTGTTTAATTGAATAAATTGAAACGATATTTCGAGCGCTTACATTGCGAACGAAGTTAATTTTCCGCGATGAATGTGTTAGTTCAGCAATATCCGTAGTCGCGTAAAAAATTGCAAAAAAGGGAACATGGAAAAATAGAGGATAGCGACTTCGACAGCTAGGGGCTGGTCCGTGCGATCGCAGTGGGGCGTGGGGGTGAGAAGGGGCGATGTAGGGTAACGGTTGCGGCTTGTGCAGCCGGCGAAGGCGAGGCGGCCCGCCGGCGCCCGCGCTTCTCCCGCGCCACCTCCACCGACAAGAACCAAGGTAAGTCGCCACCACACCCTCTGTACTTTATACGAGGGCGGATCCTTGAGTCGTTAGGCTCACGATTTTACCGTCTGGATGAGTGTTAAGCCCAGTCTCCACAGCAAAACATTAATGAGTCGGAAATGACTAATTAGAACAAAGTCCCTTTTAAATAAAATAGATTTACATTTCCACCAGCAAAGATTTTAGTCACATTATGCCGTAACGGATTCGTTTCACCCATTTTCTACTCTTTCGATTTTCTGATATTTTTATAGTAAAAACGTGGTAAATCTTGTATCACGGGTAATGAAACTCTTAAAGACAGTAATAAAATTAGGAAATATCATACATTCATATCGTAATCAAAATAAAAAATATATATATGGCTACTGGGAATTTTTATTCCCATTTTCCTCCAGTAGCAGGTCCCGCGGGGGCGACTGGGAATCAATAATTGCGAGGATTACCCTAGGAACCATTAAAAAAAATCTACTCCTATAGAGTTTAAATTAGGGATTAAGATGAAATTGGTGCTCATTCTTGTTACGAAAAAGCGGACAAAAGCTATTCTTTTAGAAAAAGTCCGTTTGAGTTTTTTTAGTAGAGTTTGTAGAAATCTGGAGCGTAAACTCTCGAGTCTGCCCGTGACCACGGTAGCTGGAAAGCGACCGAAACGTCCGGTGTGAGAGGAAGTTGGGAATATTGTATTCCTGAGAAAACCCGCAAATATAATTTCTACAATACGAAGCTTAAGAAACCTATTTATTCACTATGTATGGGTGAAAGTATTAACTTACTAATCTAATGCCAGGTAAATGGGATTTATAACCACTCTTCACTCGCAGTGGAAACCGGGCTTCACATAGCAATGATAGCATTATATAGGCAGATACTAACATGATTGGACTTCCACTATGTGATCTAGCCGTCCTTCCCTCCTCTGACTCGAAGGATCCGCCTTTGGCTCTGTTGTAGGACGCGGACCGTCCGTTCACTTTAATGTTTCTCGTAACTGAAACATATTAGGTACTTTTAGCATCCGTCTTAATCGCAGGCCTGAAAACGTAATTGGATTCTCAGTGCTATTTTTTTTTAATTCTTGAATTCGGTTGCTAGATAGATGCCAAAAATATCTTAAGTGTTCTAAGGTAATATGTGACACACATTCGATTTTGAACATAATCCTTTAAATTGCATCGTTCAGTGCTTATCCATATATTAAATAGGTGATATTTAAATATGTATTTTTAGCTCTCCATCTTAAATAACTCACAATATAAACTAAATTTAAGATTTTTCCATCATTATTCCTTTCGTACTAATTCTTTACTCACATCGACTGTGCCATTTGTGTATATGAAAATCTACCAGATATGTTTCTTGATTAGTCTCTGTTATTCTTAAAATTTAGTGTTAGTTCTATTTAAATATCTGTAGCAAATCCTTCAATAGATCTCTTGACCACTTTAGCCGAGTCAAGGAGATTGAATGAAAAAATATGCTGTTTTGTCACATCGAACATAATATATTTTTTTATAACATGTAGACGATTTTTTTATTAGTATCAGCATCCTCTTTTGCACTGAAGAAATTTGTTTATAGCTTTCTTTTAAAAAATCCTTGAACCTTATTAAAGACTACCTTTAGTCTGTACAGTCTAACACTATAATAATATAACTGCAAATGTTTTAGTTTTGTTACTATTTTTCCAAATATCTCAAACACTTGGGCGAATTAGGACATTTAGATTTCTTTAATTAATTATACTTAATTAAAATCCAGTCGATATACTTATTTAAAATATTTGTCTCATATAAATGAATGCACCAAATAAATATATAATAGGAAACTTATTCCAATGTATATAATTATTGTTATGTATACGTTTCTTATAAAATGCTGTCATTACGAAATGTAATCCATTTCCCGAATCCATATTCATATCATGTATTACTATGTCATACATCAACCATAGAACCTTACTCTAGATTGATAATGTTCGAATTATTGTATAGAATTCTTTCTGTCAACTGCCTGAAGGCAGACGAAGAGGGACCGTACGTTCAAATTCTGAAAATCATAATATTTCACAATCATGGGCATGACCAACCTATTTTATTTTCATCAAAGTTTCATGACCTAATGAGGAGATAATTAGTTAGGTCATAAAACTCAGGTCAAAGGTATAAATATATATAGGATATAAATTGTACCTTTTTATTGATGAAAAATGTGTATAATTATACTAATCAGTGAAAATAAGTAACATATATTTTTTTAAGTGTTACTGGTTGGTGTGGCTTTACCGCACCATCTCACGCTCCACGTCGCTATTTTATTTATTTTTTATTCGATTTAAGTTTCGACAATTTTACGAACCTACTCTCAAGAAATGGTCGGTCCTAAACGAACATCATAAGATGGCGGATCTTATATGCTAGATTTATCATATGCGTTGACAGAAATCCCTCGACTTGCAGTGTGGTGTGCGTCAGTGTGGTGACTTGTTATTCCGAGGAAGGTTCTATGGTCGATGATGTCATTTAATATGCAGATGTCAGTCAATAACTTGATTTGCTTGCGGCTGATTTTTATTATTTATGAAACTGCACAAGCATGTTTGATTTGCACACGTGACTTGTTTTGCTATTTCTCTTTAATATTTATGATTGTATATTATATGTGCAGATACACATTTATAGCTTTAAAACAGAAGCTTGAATCGTTTTTAATAAGGACACTAGAATGTGACGTAAGATTGATACTTTCATAGTTTTCGGTGAAGATGCAGTAGCATGACTAAATTGAAGTTTTTAATTTTATAATGTTTTAGAAAATGCCGCTCATAAACTAGTGCTATAGTTAGCAAATGATGATTCTTCATTACGAACTTTTACCTTGAAAGTTACGAAGAGAGTGAGAGTATGCGTCGGATAAGATTTTAACTGTCGATCAAAACCGGGATCGAAGCTTAGAATTCGTAATTACAAACCAAATCGATTACTTTTCAAGAGCTTCCACTTTATTTTTCGGAGTTTACGCGCGATGTATGGCGTCCAGTAGACATCGATCAGTTTTGTGGGTACGTCTGTCATCACTTGCCACGTCCGACGGCAGATTCATCGTCCGTCTTTCACATCAGAGGTCGGCAAGACTGATCGCTCACTGGGCGCCTATACGTCGCCGGAGATACATCCCGGCGACGGTGCAAGATGACAGCGGCGTGTGTGCGCAGGTGGCGGCGGCGCGCGGCAGACGTACACGTACGAGACGCTGGTGCAGTACGCCGACTCGCCACTCAGCAAGGTGCGGCCGGCCCGCCTGGCCGAGTTTCCGCCGGAGCTGGCGCGCAAGGTAACGTCGGTGCCGCGGGTGACCACGCTGCCCGCGCGGCCCCCGCACCTCCCCCACCCCGCGCACCTTCCGCACCCCGCCTTGGCCCCGCTGCCCCTCACGCGCCGCCCGCCGGCCCCTTTCCGCATCTGGCCGCCCTTCCACCACCCCAACTATCTTGCCGCCCTCCTCTGCCGCAACTTTTACTGAGGCGACGTCGGCAGCTCGCCCCTTCCTCTCCGGTCCCGATCTGTGTCGAAACCTTTTCCTCCCCAGCTCGGCGCCGGTTGCGGCGCCGTCGTCCCGGTCGTACCCGTCGCGCCGGCCGACCTCCTCTTCTCTGCCGAATCGATAGCACCGACGACAGTAGACGCGGATCCTTAGGCAAAAGTTGAGCTTTTGTCTTAAAGATCGCTTCCTTAGCTACATTTTACTAAAAACCCTCGAAAATGTTCAGTAATCTGATTGTAATGTTAATAATACTGTTGTATTATTTTGTGGTATGCGATATGTTTTTTGGCTCCTTTATGGGCAGCCAGATTAACATTCTTAGTATGGTCGTTTTTTCTCTGTTTCCGATGAACATATTCGAGGGGCAGCTTTGTCTATCTATGAAATTAACAGCTCGCATGTGACTCACTCAGCTTGTTGTATATATTGCAATTGACTGTCGACGTCGGGATAGCGGGTTTCGACATATTTTAGGACGAATTGCATTTAGAAAGTGAAGTTGTATCTGACAATTCTAGTCGCAAATTCTCAGTTCTTAGTTAAGGAAACGACACTAAGCATAGCTTATTACTTTCGTCCTTAAGGCACATATTGATCTCGTAAGTTTACTATAATATTAAGACTGTTGCTTGTGATAAGTCTCCAGATTATCCTGGGGATTCATTTAGTTTAATTTCCACCATTAGATGAAAGATTACGACCCGCTAGAACCTAGCTGGATCTAAATTCTGATGTGATACATTCTACATCGTGATGAAGATAATTGATACCTTCATGAAATTTTTTACTAGAAATATATTAAAAGTACGTTATATTCTCTGTTGATTATTGAAAGAAGTTTACTCGAGTAATTTTGATCTCAATATATTTATGATTAATGTTTATTACAAAAGAATTAATAATGTGTTTTTTGTTCATGCTACTCAAACAGAATGGATATTCGAGAGGGGTTCAATACAGGTAGACTTCACAAAGGCTGATTTTAAAAATATTGTCATTGAATTCCAAAATACTTATAGATTGTTCGATAATAATATATTTATATTGTTACTTATTTTTATTTAATGAAAATTACCTGTGTTATTTTCCTCATTGTCAATGTGTGATTTTCATAAATAAATGTGTTAAAAGTATGTCTTTGCTTCTTCTTCTGCTTACCTACTAACTACTTACATTGAATTATTCCCAGTTGCCCCCGCGGCGATTGCCACCGGAGGCAAATGGGACAAAATTTTCCCAGTTGCCACCGGAGGCAACTGGGAATGATTGCCCCCACTTCGGTTTCGCTGTACATTGCTTTCTCCATCGTAGAGAATAAAAGCGATTGGAAAGAAATATTATGTAAGTATGTATCTTCACGCCAGGTCCCTAATGGGGTAGGTAGAGAGTGTGGAGCGCCAGATAAAAGTGCTATCCTGAAGTTAGTTGCTACACACATAAAGTCGAAAATAAATATATTTATCTATTGATTTTGGACAAAAAATCAATACGCTGTCAAAATGTAAATCCAAGATGGCGGCTGCATGGAGTTGTCAACTTTTTCGTCATGGGTGTCGTTTTCATGGATCTTGAGGGTGCTGAATTCGATAGTGGTGTCAAAATGTAAATCCAAGATGGCGGCTGCATGGAGTTGTCAACTTTTTCGTCATGGGTGTCGTTTTCATGGATCTTGAGGGTGCTGAATTCGATAGTGGTGTCAAAATGTAAATCCAAGATGGCGGCTGCATGGAGTTGTCAACTTTTTCGTCATGGGTGTCGTTTTCATGGTTCTTGTGGGTGTTGAATTCGATAGTGATGTCAAAATGTAAATCCAAGATGGCGGCTGCATGGAGTTGTCAACTTTTTCGTCATGGGTGTCGTTTTCATGGATCTTGAGGGTGTTGAATTCGATGGTAGTGTCAAAATGTAAGTCCAAGATGGCGGCTGCATGGAGTTGTCAACTTTTTCGTCATGGGTGTCGTTTTCATGGTTCTTGAGGGTGTTAAATTCGATAGTGGTGTCAAAATGTAAATCCAAGATGGCGGCTGCATGGAGTTGTCAACTTTTTCGTCATGGGTGTCGTTTTCATGGATCTTGAGGGTGCTGAATTCGATAGTGGTGTCAAAATGTAAATCCAAGATGGCGGCTGCATGGAGTTGTCAACTTTTTCGTCATGGGTGTCGTTTTCATGGATCTTGAGGGTGCTGAATTCGATAGTGGTGTCAAAATGTAAATCCAAGATGGCGGCTGCATGGAGTTGTCAACTTTTTCGTCATGGGTGTCGTTTTCATGGTTCTTGTGGGTGTTGAATTCGATAGTGGTGTCAAAATGTAAGTCCAAGATGGCGGCTGCATGGAGTTGTCAACTTTTTCGTCATGGGTGTCGTTTTCATGGTTCTTGTGGGTGTTGAATTCGATAGTGATGTCAAAATGTAAATCCAAGATGGCGGCTGCATGGAGTTGTCAACTTTTTCGTCATGGGTGTCGTTTTTATGGTTCTTGAGGGTGTTGAATTCGATAGTGGTGTCAAAATGTAAGTCCAAGGTGGCGGCTGCATGGAGTTGTCAACTTTTTCGTCATGGGTGTCGTTTTTATGGTTCTTGAGGGTGTTGAATTCGATAGTGGTGTCAAAATGTAAGTCCAAGGTGGCGGCTGCATGGAGTTGTCAACTTTTTCGTCATGGGTGTCGTTTTCATAAGAAGAGAGGGTAGATAACATTGCACCCGCGAGAAGCAGGGGCGGGCCGCTAGTATGAAATTAATAAATAAACTGAATGGCACCCCATTATACGTCCCACTACTGGGTACGAGTCTCTCCCCTTTTTGGGGGGAGGCCTGGAGCTCGATACTTTTGATACGAAAAATAAAAAAACATACGTGGCAGGGCACTCGTTAATGCGAGCAAGGCGTTTGAATTCAATTTATTTTCATGTCCGCTTTTTTTCGTCATACTTAAGGTAACAAAAGGATTTCAATTGGTAAGGGTTGATGCTGTATTGGTCTAAATAGCTTTCGAATTACCGTATTGTAAGTTAACATTTTAGTGGAAGTAATAATGGTTTTAATAAGCTATCCATAAAATATATATATGTCATCGCGAACTTTTTTGTAGATCTACCAAAGAGAAAAATATTCCCTATACCCTTAATATTTTTTTTTAAGTATTGGACATGACTAGTGAAAATTTCAGCTTGCTTGCTTAAACTATTTTTAACTTGTTATTTAGTTATTCGTTTACGCTGAAATAAATATATTTTGATATTAAAAATAAATTTACTATGTATTTCTTTCGTAATTGAATTTCTGTCTTTAAGAGTCTGATTATCTGTGATACAACCTGCAAAATACAATACCGGTTTAAATGTTTAATTTTAACAAGTTTCGTTTATTAATATTAATATCGAAATCGAAATACAAAAACCCGAAATCAAGTGCGTGTCGGGCCACGTGCAGTGTAGGGTTCTGCAGTTGTAGAATAAGAGATGTAATGAAAAAAAAATATATGGAGTTGTTCGAAATTTTCGAGTTAAATACATTTGGTCGACTAACTCGCAAACTTGAAAGGCCAACTTCAATGTGATAGTTTTCCTTCCCATTTCCATTATATGTAACTACTATTGCCATAAAGTTAGAAATTCTAACAACAACCGTTTAGTTCGTAGGGTGGAGATAGAGAACTTAGATTCTAAAGAAAATTTTCACTTTATAATAAAAAAATAAAAATAAAACACGCTTACATTCACAGACCCACAATAGGTAAAAACCTGAGTCGTGGGTGCCGTTGTACACATACAACACATACACAAACACCCAGACCCAAAAAAAAAAAAAAATATCCGTAGGTCATACAAATATTTGTCCCGGTGCGGGGATCGAACCCGCGCCCCTTCGAATCAAACGGTCATCTCACACCGCTGGACTAACCGGTTCGTCAAAAACTTTGACACCACTATCGAATTCAGCGCCCTCAAGAACCATGAAAACGACACCCATGACGAAAAAGTTGACAACTCCATGCAGCCGCCATCTTGGACTTACATTTTGACACCACCATCGAATTCAACACCCTCAAGATCCATGAAAACGACACCCATGACGAAAAAGTTGACAACTCCATGCAGCCGCCATCTTGGATTTACATTTTGACACCACCATCGAATTCAACACCCTCAAGAACCATGAAAACGACACCCATGACGAAAAAGTTGACAACTCCATGCAGCCGCCATCTTGGACTTACATTTTGACACCACTATCGAATTCAGCACCCTCAAGATCCATGAAAACGACACCCATGACGAAAAAGTTGACAACTCCATGCAGCCGCCATCTTGGATTTACATTTTGACAGCGTATTGATTTTTTGTCCAAAATCAATAGATAAATATATTTATTTTCGACTTTATGTGTGTAGCAACTAACTTCAGGATAGCACTTTTATCTGGCGCTCCACACTCTCTACCTACCCCATTAGGGACCCGGCGTGAAGATACATACTTACATAATATTTCTTTCCAATCGCTTTTATTCTCTACGATGGAGAAAGCAATGTACAGCGAAACCGAAGCGGGGGCAATCATTCCCAGTTGCCTCCGGTGGCAACTGGGAAAATTTTGTCCCATTTGCCTCCGGTGGCAATCGCCGCGGGGGCAACTGGGAATAATTCCTTACATTGTGCTCACCCACCATTATCAGACGTTTTTTAATTATCCAGTAAATAGAGTATTATACATATAATATCTCGATGAACATGTTAAAAAACCGAAAATATAATTCAATGAAATAAATATAACGTATCAACTATAGTCAGTTGAGAAAATGGTTTTTCACTTTCGCAAAACGTCATCTCCAAAAAAATTGTCACTTTCGCAAAAAGCCATTTTCGCAAAAGGTAATTTTCTCAGTCATTTTCGCAAAAAGTCACTTTCGCAGAATGTCATTCACAAAATTATTTTTCTGTATTATTAAGTAGGGTCTGAGATATTCCGTTTTTACCACTTGAAAAAGCGCGAAAACGCATATACGCAGTTTTTACAAAGTACAAATAAAAAAATAAATAAAATAAAAATAGTTTTTATGAAAATTTGCGTCGTTTTTTTTTACACATTTTCAAACGGAAGATATATTCCTTACAGCTTAATCACTATCTCTATCTCTATCACTTCACTTCATTATCACTATCACTACATATTATAAAGTCCCCCTATTTTCTCTGTCTGTATTGTATGTGCTAATCTCGGAAAGTTGTGAACGGATTTTGTTCCTGTTTAAAATGTTGGAAAGTGGGTTTTCCTAGGAAGGTTTCTATCTATAATAAATGCTACCTGTACGAAGCCGGGGTGGGGTCGCTAGTTTTTATAAAACTAGCTGTCCCGAACCTTCGTATCGCCTAAGCGCCCCAATGCACTAGCGGTTAGCCGCGGGAGCGGGTAGCCGGCGGCTACCCGTTCCCGTCTAACTTCTACGACTTCGTTTATAATAAAGTTTTGGTATCTGAAAATACAGAAAAAAAAATAGTGAATGACATTCTGCGAAAGTGACTTTTTGCGGAAATGACTTTCTGCGAAAGTGACCATTTTTTCGAGATGACGTTTTGCGAAAGTGACGTTCTGCGTCAAAACCGAGAAAATGCTCCATTCATTGGATAACATGACTAACAGTCATCGATGTGCTTGAATTGAACATAATTATAACACCTGCAATGCTCACTAACAATGTAGGGAAGAATCCTTTTTTAAATCCTTCATACATCTTATAGGAAACTGTGAATGGCACTTCTTGCTCCACAAAAACTAAGAAAATTTGTGATACAATGCACCTAATAATTCATAAAATTATAATGACATATCAAACTGTGTGATTTCGTCGTATTTGAAAGATGTGTAGGTGTGCAACGAATTCACTGATGCATCTGCTTAATACCTATTTATATAAGTATTATCTACTATTTTGTTATTGTGGGTAAACATGAGGATAGACCACTTTGTCACGAACATTACACACACCGTATCCTTGTTTAAAATACATAGGTGGCACGCTATCAACTTTCAGGCATGACATAGTCGTCGTTTGTTGTAAATATTGTGGGTTGCATGATTAGTAATGTAAACGAAAAAAATGTGCAGACTTGCCTGGAGTTCGACAGCGCCAGCTACCTGAAGAAGGTGCGCGCAGCGGGCGACACCACCGTCGCCGTCGTGGACGCGCCTGACTCCCCGGAACCCGAGTAAACACTTCGCCGCACCGCTGAACTCGCTCGCTCACTCGCTCACTCGCTCACTTGCCCGGGTTATAGTGACCATCTTTACGTGCTCGGTTTACAAGAAACTTGTATGGTAACATTGCTACCTATGTAATTCAATTAGGAATGTTTTTTTTGTTATTCGTTTCATTAAACATATATATTTAAGCAAATATTTTAAAATACCTATTTTTGTTTTGTTACTTATTGTTTAACATTAGCATCAAAATTACGTCTATTGTTGGTAATGCTTCAATTTACGAGATTCGACGGTGTATGTGTTTTGATTTTTTTTTAACAACGCGCGTAACGAATTGTTTTTCAAATATTTTAACCCTTCTTATACGGTTTACTATCATTAAAATATTTACGTTGTCGATACCAAATATGGAGTAAAATCAAGCACGTAAATGCGCACTAGAATTGTTCACCTGGGTATAGTCCACAAAATCACTATAAATATAGCAAAAGAAGTTTCAATTAACACTCGTAGGTAAATTAGACGTTATAGGTAGGTAATAGGAATCGAATCTGAGATAGTAAGTTTCTACTACACGTCATAATTTACCTGCAATATTTAAGTTATTTTTTTCTTTTTGCACTTTTAGCACTTGTTCACCTAAAATTTGGTAAATTCACGGAGCGAGCGATTTTGCAGTATACCTATTTAGGATAGATATTACCTAATATTACATAGTATAGAAGCATCATAGCAACTACTAGGGAAGCAGTACCAACGTAACGATTGACTCTACCTACGCATAGCTGCTGTTGTACCTACTTCAGGAACTGCCAATTGTTCCCGTGTTCACAGCGGAGACTCGTTCATCTCCAGTTTTTCTTTCGCTTAATATACTAATTTAGCGGACTTAATTTACTAAAAGTATTAGCTCACCAAAATATTTATTTTCTTAGTGTTGGTTTAGAAAACTTCGTATCACGAAGTGGTAATATTTTACTTTCAGGAGTTGAATGTGGATCTTGTTTCACGAAAATTGTGATAAGGCTACCTGTGCATAAAGATTGCGCAGTGAGACAGACTACTTCTACTTTAAGTCCACACATCATAAAATGATCTCTTTTTTTTTCAAAAAAGGCTTCGATAATTTTATATATAAAAGCACTATGATCACGCAACAATGTTTAAGCGCTATATAAAAATAGTTAAATGTGGACGTGCAATTTTCAGAGATCCAACCTGAATCTTTTGAGTTTATTATCTTTTTTAATGTATATATTGACTCTAAAGAAACATAAGTTTCGGATGTCATAGAGTGATTCCATTTATTTTAAGAAGAATGCATGCATTTCTTTGTGTGTTTGTATACTCATATTCAGAATTGTGTCTAGTGTCTAGTCCTGTCGAATAGATATCGATTCTCATTATGTCGTAAGCTTTTTTGTATTTTCGGAGGAAGCCTGTCAATCAACTTCTCACATATATTATTTATATCTTATATTTAAAATATAGTCTTCCATATAACGATCAAGCAAGTGTTGTTATATTATTCACTGCTATGCTGTGCACTAAACCAAATAATTGTTAATAAATAAAGATATTTTATTATTATTATAAAACAACATAAGTATATCACGAAATTATTGTCAGGCTCTCTTCTTTTTTTAAAGTTGTCTTGATTTACAGACTGGAAAGTCATATTTATTTTGTAAGACTGGTGTTTATATGAAGTATAATGACGGTTCATCAGCTTCTATATACTTTTTCGACGTAAAAGGTTTCATTTAAAATACTTTCGTACTTTGTAACTATTCATCTCTGATTAAATCAATAGGTACAGTACGAATTACTTCTCTGGATGAAAATAATATCTTTTTAGATTCTATGGGGTGGAGAGATATTATTCCGTAACCTCTTTTATTATCTGTCTAACAAATTATGTTATAGTTTTATATAAATAATATGTTATGTTGGAATTTGATTAATTTTTAATTTAATTTAAAAAATGTTATTACGTATATGTTCATGAGAAGGGCGTCAGTAGCAAAACTTATTGTGGACCCAAGTATCTAATTTTTGTGGGCTTTATATCTAAACAATATGCCTCACACAAATTAGGTACTTACATGCTGCGGTCTCGATTTACTAATCGTAAATATGAACCGGCTTGACCGATAATGTGATTGATACGAAGCCTCGTAAAATATACCTACTCATTAATACACGCCACTTTAATAAAGGAGACAGAGAGGAGGATGAATAAAATTATTTATCACTTTTAAAATAAATATAACTTTTCAAAATATATTATTTTGTGTTAAAATTTGACGAAAGCAAGGTAATATTAAACATTGTAATTCGGTGCTCGTTGCAAAAGAATTTTCGTTGTATATGTCATATTTTATGGTTACACTTTTTTGTTTTATATAAAATGAAGGCAGACTATATTGTGAAAATTTATGATATACTAAATTTTCTAATAATCCAGCGTTTTATTTTTTTACCTCTTCATGCTTTTTTAAATCTTATATATAAAATTCTCGTGTCACAGTTTTCGTTGCCATACTCCTCCGAAACGGCTGGACAGATTCTCATGAAATTTTGTGAGCATATTGGGTAGGTCTGAGAATCGGCCAACATCTATTTTTCATAACATTTTTGGACATTTTTTTTATTTTCTAGGGCGATACGAAGTTAGCCGGGACAGCTAACTAGCTGTACCTATGTAAAATTGTGTCGCTGTATGTAACCAAACTCCCCGAAACGACTTGATTTTTATTTATGACCTTTTTGTTCGTATTCGGTAGGTTCGTCGATACCGAGTTCGCTTGGACGTCTAGTAGGTACCTACCTATATTTTTTGCTAATACCTACACTGGATCATCAAATGGCAAAAAAAAATACAAAAATAGTAAAAAAAAAGCATAAGAGAACTATGTAATTTAACCGAATTAAAAAAAGGGGAGGTTCTCAAAATCGTCTGCTTCTTTTTTTTATAATTAGACCTACTAATGTCTACGGGGTGATATCTAGGGTTATTCTTGGTAAAGTAATTGATATTACCGAAGTGAAATAAAGTGTTTTTTCCTATTTTTGTACTGTTGTACTAAGTACTTACTAAATTATTATTAAGTAAAACAACATTAATGTGGTAAATGATAAAATATATTTACAAAAAGAAATAAATACATAATTTCAGACTGTACAATATAACATAATATTACGGAAATAAATTTACGGGGAGATATGTTATAATCATCGAACAAATGCATTTTTATACTTACAATGTCATGCACAGAAATTAAAAGAAATAATATTCTTGTAACAACTTTGCTGCCTTATATTGAAATTATATGTATACTTAAAGTAAACATTAACGTGAAATGTATCACAAACATGGCTTTAATAAATAACATTAAGATGGGTATTTAATAACACCGTCCAGTGGTCGCACTACAGGTAGATATTAACAAACGTTACTTAATGTTATAGAATTGGAATTTATTATTTACGGTCAATAATAATAATAATTTTCAAAGTCACAATAACCCACATAGTTAATTCGAATATAGTAGGATTAGGTACGACTGCTATTGAAGATTATTTTAAAACAAAAATCCCTAAAATTAATAATTTTACCAGGCTTTTGTGGACGCAGATTTGGTAACTTTCTTATAAATTGTTGAATATATTTGTTTAACAGTTGTCAAACTTGCCATTTGTGTCCGAAAGCTATAGTTCTGACTGACTGGCGTAAACTGCTTTATGAGTTTGTTCTGTCTCATTCATGAATGAGGGGATTGATTTCAATTTTACATTTTCTTATGAATGATAAATATGATAATATGATGAAGACAGTAAAACAAACAAATTTTACTTGATAACCCGTGATAGAATGATAATACATGATAAGGGGATAAATGTTAAGTGGAAGAGTTGGAAGTCAATGACAAAAATATGATTGGTTGGTACTTATAGAGATAAGGTTTTCATACATTGTAGAAATTAAATTTGCGGATTTTACTCTCGTATACAACACTCCCAAACTTCTTATACCCGACGTTTGTAAATGTTGTATACGCGAGAAAATCCGCAAATTTAATTTTTACAATGTATCTACTTATAGAGATTTATTTGTTTAAAGTTTATCGAATCTAAGGAATATGATTTTGCATCTGTCAATCAGTGTAAGCAATTTGCGTGGGCAATTTCGTACGGATCACTGTTCTTCGTCTATACGATCATCTAACTATAGTGATCGTCTTTGTTTTGTTGTAGGTTGGTACCTAGCCACTATACTAGAGGATAATTTTATTTATCACCAGACAATCTTCTAGTCCACTATTCTATTATTATTTTTTTGTTTGTATTTAAGTCTGCGTCTCCAATTACTGCAATCTGGCAGAATTACCCTTAGTCTTTGGTAATAGCCATTTAATTATAAAGAAACAGAATTGCGTACTAAAAAAATCGCCATAGACTCTGATATATAATTCGGATACTCCCGAAAGTAATGAGAAATCCATTAAAAAAAATGCCGTTTCAATGTCTAAGTTATAATCTAAATATTTATCTGAACACGACCAATATTTGAGGCCCCACTATTTCGAACTATTCTTCTAATGATGTTTTAGACAGCAAACAACAAAGTACATAACGTCTGTGATCCTCTAAGAAGTAGGAAGAGTTAAATGCATGCATGCATTAAAGCATACATGCAAACACCGACGATTCCCCAGTTACTATATTTAAGTAAATAATTAAATACTTTCAAGCTTACGCTGTATTTTTTAAAGAGCCATTTACAGACATCCTAGATACAAAATAATAATAATTTAAGTATTTAATTATGATAGACTTCGACGTTCAAACTACACTATTGTCGTTGTGTCGTGATATTATCGTCTATTCAATGTATAGTTCTGTAAATTGTTTACTTTTAGTTTGTAAAAGATTTAATTTAGATAAGATTATAGTAACGTTGCTTATAATAATCATTATAAAAATCTTTTAAAATTTTTGAATTTACAGTTTACAATCTTGATACACGTTTAGACAAAATTATTAAGCAAGAGAAATTGCGAAACGTGAAATCGTATTTCTTAGATTTGATAAACAAAACATACCTTTATGTTAAATTACTTTTTACAAAATACTTGATATAGGCTGCCTGCTAAAATGCTAGCATCAGCCGTGGAAGATAAACTTGTACTACTGCGTTATCATTTTTAGGAATGTCACAGCTATTATTATTAGTTATGATATTATATATATTTTATCATATCTATTTATTACGTATTTCTAGACTTGACTTCCACGATTCTATTCATGTTTATTGAATGGATTGCTGAACATTGAACATTGCCGTTTTCATAAATTATGGAAATACCATATATACTATACAAACCAGTAATGTATTGCACAATGCTCATCAATGGATGTAATTGATTTGATGTTATAGGCTGGCTGCCCGGCTGGTATACAGCAAAAACCTGATAATCTCAAGAGCTAATAAATAATGTAAAATGCGAATTATCTGATTTGAAATAAATCGTTAACCCTCTTTAAAATAGAGGATATAATAAAAAACTTAAATACACAAGGAGCTTTTTTATGAAAATTGCTTGCATGTACCTATGTATTCAGAATCAATACGATGCACGCCGCAATAAATTAGCGATTATATAAAAAAAATGCATTCGCAATGCGGCTACAACTTTAATCTTTAATTAAACTATAATACTAATGATTTCCATAATTTATGGCTCAAGATTTTGTAATAGTACCTATCTACACTTATTGCTAAGCTTATCCCGGGACATTTAAATGCATGTCTGATTTCAATTTTAGCCCACACTCGGACGTATATAAAACTGGGGACTGAACCTAGTTCTCAAACGAAAGTTTTGTATTCGTCATGTGTAAAAGATCTGCGTGTGTAATAGATGTTATCAAACACTACGGAGTTATAGAGAAACTATAAATAGTTTACGGCAACTGCAAAACTAGCCCAGTCGCTGACAAAGGCTTCGCCAGACGAGACGGGAGGAGGGCCAGTTTTGCCATCCGACCATCTCTGACCCGTTCGTCCTTCTGATGGGACCACTGAGAAGCTAGCGCCCGATATCCGATTGCCGACTTATTCTTTCGCTTTTGATTATAACCTCATTCTCCCGTCAAAACAAATTAATAGTTAGGCTCAGTTGTATCTTTATATATCTTATACTTTACACTCTTTACAGACACTTCACAAGAGTGTAAGTGGAGTCACTCATTCCTTACTGATCTCTTAGATTATTGATTTACCTAAGCTTGCAAAATGAACCAAGAAGTTGCAGTTCAAAATAAAACAAGTTGATTATCTTATCATACAGTCTCATTTTGGGTCAGCGCGGTTTGAGTGGCGGCGAAGAACAGTTTAGTAATCGCAAAGCCTACTGAGCGGCGCGTGGTTATCGAAGAGCCGCGTCTCGAACAAGGAGACTCAACGCGTTACTCCGAGCGGCGATTGTTGCTGAATCTTTTCTCTTCGCCTCAAGTCCATCTGTCGGCGCTCACCTTAACGGTAGACTTACACGTTACGTTTTTAGTGCGCAAAATGTAGCCTCGCAGAAGTAAAACGTAGTGTAATTACATTTTCTGCGCAAACTCATACAAATCGTTAGCTCGTGCAAGGCAAACAGTTTGCGCAAATAAATGTAAGGAGTATGACCGCCATTAGAGTTAACATACAGTGCACGATGTAGTGACACACCTGACACGCGACGACATGGTCCATGTTTTATGAAACTTATGTTATTCGTCCGATATTCCAAGACGGCGCGTCCGCGGCCCTAGTTTCTGTCCGCCAGCTTGTCCGTGATGTTGGCGGCGCGCGAGCGGGCGTGTAGCAAGATGTCCGCCGACAGATCCTCCACGTTCGTATACCGGCACTTGTGGAAGCTGAATAGGTCTGTGATGAAACCCACTATCTCTGCCTGGAATTTAATATCGTAAAGATAAAAGATGTATATAAATGATCTGATCGGTATAACTTGTTTTTACTGGTGGTAAAGTTCCGGTGTAGGAGCTCGAGAGCGTACAGCACCGGCGGCACCACCGCATTACCTAATTTATCTGTCGCTAAATGGTAGTGTTCAACACTATCGTGTTAGATAACTATCACAGAGACATAATAATTAAGGTGTCACGGGTGGCAACGCATCTGCATTTTGACCTCAGTTCTTTGTGTAAGTGTATAGGGTGCAGTCATCACTTAACATCAATGTGAACTGCACGCTTGTTTGCGTGAAATTACGATACCTGCAAGGGCTTCGCTAGCCCCTTTATCTTGGTGACGGGGGGGAGGGGGAGGATTCGCCAACAGACGATATATGGGGGAGGGGGTTAGTATCAATGGTAGGTTGATTCAATTTAAGTGAGAGGTTGCGAACCTGCACTTACACCCTCGCACCATCTCACCTTCCAAATCCAGCGCGTTCTGCCAAGGTTCATATTAATATAATATAAGAGTTCGAGAATAGTGAGGTTCAATGGTAAATATCCACATTTACCTCGACAACTCTATTTGCAACAGCAAATATCGATATATTCTTTCTCCACCTGGAAACTCCCACACCGATATGAGTCCGTCCGTGGGGAAGGGGACATATAAACCTCTCTTAGGTTTGGATATCTCGTTGATTTACGATATAGAACATTGTATACAATATATCGTTACCCCACCTGGAAGCTCTCACAAACATCTCTCAGCCTCTCGTGGGGTCCGAGGAAGCCCCAGACGAGCACGGGCAGCAGGTGTTCGGAGATGGAGTAGAAGTGCGCCATGAAGCCGTCAGGGTACTGCAGGTAGCGCCGCTTCGCTTTTATCACCGACCACACAGCCGTCGTCAATGCCTGGAAATTGAGGCACATTTTTTAGTTTCCATTTAAGCAAACGGTTGCCTACCAACGCATAGTTTGTCAACAATAGGTACAGTACTCAACAATTCATATTGCACATCGAGCCTGCGAAAGAGACGATCGGCTCGTTTCGACTTGGTAGAGCGTTATCTCTGTTGCACACTGCCTACGTAAGCACTGACAGTCCGGTATTGGTCAAAACTCGATCAAAATGGTCGATAAACGTCAAATAGGTACGGTGCGAAAGAGATAACACTCTACAGACCCGAAATAAGCCGAAGTCTCCTTCCTAGGCTCAATGTGCAATATTTATTGTTGAACACTGTACTTGTCTTTTATGATGTAGTTACTAGATTTTGCCCTCGAAATCGTGAGTGTATAATTTCGTTTGCGTTTTCAATATATTTTTTACTATCCTGTAAGAAGCAAACGTACCCATTTATAATATAAATAAGAATAAGAATAAACTGCCTCAGTAGCGTAGTGGTAGCAGGCCACTACTATTACGTTGGAGGTCCTAGGTTCGATTCCCGGGTCGGGGACTATCAGAGATAACGGTTTAAAATCCTTTATCTCTGCTTCTATTGGGATTTTTCCATTTTCTGGAAGTTTGCCAGTACCCCGGAGTGTGGTAATGTGCCCGGAAATGGCAACAGGTTCGCCACCTGTTACATGGGCCAAAACGTAACCGGCGAGTCGTGGGTGTTTGCATGTATGATTGAATGCATGCATTTACCTCTGCCTACCCCTTCGGGGATTACAGGCGTGAAGTTACGTACGTATAAGAATAAGAAACATTTGACACACAGCGAGACACATAAAACAGACATAAAACGTAACAGGTAACAGAAAAGACAACACATTTTCTAAAAATTAATACATATATATACACGTAATATGTGTCTCACGGCTGCCAAAAAGGTGTCCTGTTCAGCAAATGTCAGGTTCCTTCATATAAAAGGTACCTGACGCTGGTTTTCAACAGGACCCTTAGTGAGTGAACCACGGATGTCAAATTTACAATAAAGGATAATTGTACTAATACTTATACAATACATTTGTAAATACATGCAAAATTACAACAGCTACAGCCTGTTGACATCTCCTGACACATTACCAAACTGCGAGATATTGGCAAACTTCCAGAAAATTGAAAAATCACAATAGTAGCTTCCGACCCGGATATCGAACCAAAGACACTATAGGTACTAATTATTAAAGGCATTCACAGACCGTACTACGACTTTAATCAATCAATATCAATCGATAATCATTTATTTCAGGCCAACAATTGGAATTTCAATTATTGTGAATCGAAGTCGTACTGAGAACCACGGATGTCAAATTTACAATAAAGGATAATTGTACTAATACTTATACAATACATATGTAAATACATGCAAAATTACAACAGCTACAGCCTGTTGACATCTCCTGACACATTACCAAACTGCGAGATATTGGCAAACTTCCAGAAAATTGAAAAATCACAATAGTAGCTTCCGACCCGGATATCGAACCAAAGACACTATAGGTACTAATTATTAAAGGTATTCACAGACCGTACTACGACTTTAATCAATCAATATCAATCGATAATCATTTATTTCAGGCCAACAATTGGAATTTCAATTATTGTGAATCGAAGTCGTACTGAGAGCCGAACTTTCAACGCGTACTCGTATTTTGTTTCACAGACGTGTTAGCAGCTTTACTTTGGGAAGCACATCTTTACTAATTAGAGTATAGTAAAATAAGAGTGTGTCTCAAAAATTGAAAAATCGACTCAAAGAAGTGTCAAGTTATATCAGTGTCACCACGGGCGTCGCCAGCTGGCAGGCTGGAGGCTGCCAGCCAAGTGTAATGCCAATAGTTTTTGCGCTAAACCGCGGACGGGCAGACAGACAGACAGACATGGCGAAACTATAAGCGTTCTTTGTTTACTACGGAACCCTAAAAATGGCGCAATTTACAGCAAAGACGGATATGAGAGTGTGAGTATAAGCGTATATAAGTAAACAAAAGACTGACGCTCTCCTTGAAGCCGTCGGAGAGCCAGCGGTTGCGCACGACGGGAGAGTGTAAGTATAAGCGTATACATATAAGTAAACAAAAGACTGACGCTCTCCTTGAAGCCGTCGGAGAGCCAGCGGTTGCGCACGACGGCGAGCACGGAGGAGGGCGGCGCCGCCAGGTCCTCGAACGCGTCCAGCAGGATGAAGTCCAGCACCACGTCGTAGAATGTCAGCACCTATATTTTTGAATTGAAAACTTCTTTAGCGTCGTTCTGAAAGTCGATGAAACGAAAAAGCGACAGTAAGAAGAAACAGACACATAAATTCGTAGTAGAAAATGAGATAAGATTGATAAGAAGCATAATGCTTCTTATCAATCTTATATATATGGGTGAAATGAATGTTTTATTAATGGGTGAAATAACCTGACATAAATGTTATAATTGTTAATACATATTTATTATAAAGTATTTGTGTGCGCATGCGTTGTACAGAGCTTGAGTTTTTTATTGTTATGACAGTGGCAAACAAGCCTGCGCTGTCAGTGCTTACGTAAGCAGCGTGCAACAGAGATAACGCTCTACGAAGTCGAAACGGGCCAATCGTCTCTCTCGCAAGCTCGATGTGCAATATTAATTGTTGAGTACTGTAACAGCTTAGGTCTCAGGGCATCTACCTCTGGTTTTGTGTAGATATCTATTGACTGCAGTCATCAATTAATCACATCCATGTGAATTGAACGCTTGTTTGCCACCTTAGTTACTTAAAAAAAATATATTATGAATACAATCCGATTACCTTCACTCCTTTACTAGATAGTTCATTTTCAATTATAGACCAATTGGAACCGTCCGACGTCCATGACACCATCTCTTCATAGGCAACTAAAAATTCTTTCGGCTCCTGTAATACCAAGTTAAAGCGTTGTAATGACGTATTTTATGAAAAGTTGGAAAGTTTTTTTTCTCGTCATTGATTCAAGAAATTTCCAGGCCCTAAAGGACAACAACTGCCGTTTTTAATAGAGGTGAACCATGTCGATTTTTAATGCCTCAATAATATAGGTGGCCACTACTGCTTTACTGTGGTCCTGGATTTAGTATCGATCATTTTATTCCGTTTTTAGTTCTTATTTGTGTTATAGCGGAAACAGAAACACATCATTCATTCATCAGAAAATGTCTATGCTGCAGCTATTATATATAAATCGTATAAGATACAGACAGACGGACAGCGAAGTTGTAGTAATATCGTGAATACTGTTCACCCTTTGGGTACGGAACCCTAGAAATATATATGTATCTTCACGCCAAGTCCCTTACGGGATAGGCAGAGAGTGTGGAGCGCCAGACATCCCGGTCCTGACACACCGCCCGTGCTTGTTCTATATTCATCATACCTAAAAAATGATGTGTATTCTAATAGTAGTAACACATGTCCGGATTCAGTACGGCAGACCTGCATCGGACTTGATTAATAATAATAATGTCCGCCGGATCTAGACACGGCCAGATTTGGTTCGGAGCGTACCGAATCCGCGTCCGCTCCGTATCAAATCCGGACGTGCGTTTCTACTATTACTGACCTTATCAGCAAACAGCAGGAGATCAGTGAGGACCTGTCTGCCGGCGTCGACGAACCACGCGAACACGGCGGCGTCCTTAAACACCGCGGTGAGCGCTTGCCTCAGGCAGTGCAGCTTGCACAGGAACTCCGAGTCCGAACCGCAGTGCACCACCTCCGTCCGTAGTGTCCTGCGTTATACGTTCAGATAGTAAAAACCGAGCAAATGCGTTCCGTTAGTTGATTATTTATTACTAGAAGGTAAGTTACAAATCTCTCTACTGTACATAATCTGTAACAGTTTCCTTTTAAAATCGATCCGTGAATCTTCTTATGTGTCTAAAATCAGCCTTTTATCTGGCAGAAGAGGCTGAGAAATAAAAATTGGCACTTTAAAGCTTAATATTTTGGGAAAAAAATTTCAAAATCATATTTTTTATTTTTTTTTTTTATTTAATGGAAGTGGTAAACAAGCATGCAGTTCACATTGATGTTAAGTGATGACTGCAGCCTATAGACACCCACACAAAGACCAAGGTCAAAATGCAAATGCGTTACCACTCCTGAGGCCTAAGGTCTTATGCCTCTGTGCCGGAAATTACAGGGCAATTGTTTTCTAGAAGAATATTTACCATGTTCTAAACCAAATAAATGCTAATTAAGTTTCCTGGCTTATTTCCGAAATGATTGTATAAAAGATTACATATCTGCTAATCACCGATGATAACTTACCTGTAAGGGATTCCAACTTCGAATTGTTTAACGGCAGTTTGATATAATTCTAAATTTTCTAATTCAGGTAACGAGTCTGCTAAATCGTCGAACTCTCTTAAATCGGCTACCTGCAAATTAAAAAATTCTGATTTGTTTATACTTCACAAAATGTTTAAAAAACATTTAAGTAATTTAGTTAATCATATGCGAGATAAATTCGTAAAAATAGCTTTATTTAAAAAAAATATCGTGTCCCATGTTATGGACTAGGCTGCAATATCTACATAAGAAATTATGCTTTATGTCATGGGTCGCATATCGATGGATGGCTCGCGCTGGAGTAATGCTCCCGCAGAGTATGGGATAGCAGCCGCGTGCGACTACCCCCTACGATCCCGCACCCGCATCGTTGCCCAACCTAAACAACACAGAGGAAATCTGAAAAGCCAAATGATGCATTGTCCTCAGCTAATGCGAAGGTTTCCTCGCTAGAGTGGTGCTTCAAGCGCCTGTCAGAGGTGGCGTGCGAAAATAGCCGCGTGCGTCGACCGCCCTACGGTCTAAACAACACGGAGCAAAACTGAGAAGATAAATGATGCAGGTACTAACATTATCCTCAGCTGTGACCATAGAGCAACGCGGGCCACCGGTCGCGGCGGACCGGAGGGGAGTAGCCATAGCGTGTTTTACCGAAGCAAAATAGTCTGCCATTTTTTGCGGGGGGAACACACACTTTCTTAAATTCACACACAACAAAAATCGTCTATTACTACGAAACTCACACCTTGACTTTAACAAAACACATCAACAATTTCACACACACGTGTAATCATTCCGTGTCATAATAGTGTAAAGAATGATGCAACTACATCGACAAGTCCTAAAAACCATAGTTGCGACAAGTGTCGATAAATTTTATCGATAAATTACTTAACTCTGGGAAATAAGGTTTAAATGAAATACACTTTGTATTATTATAAAGATGGACTTTATTTATTATGTACTACCAATTTAACAAATAATCTTGTCGCGTTATGCGCACGTATAGTCCGGTCATTTTAGACCAAAAAAATAGAGTGAAGTTACATAAAGTCCCAACAAGCTGAATTTTTAGTGAAATTTTTCAAATCATAATTATAAACAATGTTTATAAGTTCCCCATCATTCCCGTGTATGGAAAAAAAATATTCAAGGTCAAAGGTAAAAAAAATGAGTTTTTCGCGATTTTCAGCAAAACGGTAAGTTTTATCAAAAAACGTATCCCAAGCAAAAATTGTAGATCATAAAATTATCTATAAAAAATGTCTCAATATTTTTTTTCTTATGAGCCACCGTTTCTGAGATATAACGATTCAAAAAGTTATAAAAGTTGTTATCGTCATAATATGCACACGTTTCCACGCCACCTATGAGGTAGTGTACATAGCGCGTTTTTTTTTAAATGTGGTTTCCCCAGTAGTGCCTACTCCACTTTGACAGAGGGGAAAGCCTGCGTATGGCTACTCCCCTCCGGTCCGCCGCGACCGGTGGCCTGCGTTGCTCTATGGCTGTGACGAAGTACTTAGCGCTGGAGATATGCTCCCGGGGCATGTCGGAGGTGGCGTGCGGCAGTAAGCGACTGAAACCGCGTGCTCCGAGGTCTCGCCACTGTCGCTCTCTGACTTAAACAACATGGAACTAAACTGAAAAGATAAGTGATGTACTAACATTATCCTCAGCTGAGGCGAAGGATTCGGCGCTGGAGTGGTGCTCCCGCCGAGTGTCAGAGGTGGCGTGTGACAGTAACCTTGTGCGTCGACCGCCCTCCGAGCCCGCGCCACCGCCACTCTCTGACCTGAACAACACGGAGCGTTGGTCCAAAAACAGCAGCTCGCAGCGCTCCTGGAATTATCGTAACTGAATTGAACTGACTATTAAATTTCGAAGCATCTCTCGAAGACCCTTTTTTAATGGCGAGACGCTGTTTATCAAAATAACTTCATTAGATGTAAATGACGCATAATTATTTCATATTTTACTGGTGATGGAGATCTAGAGTTGGAACTCGACTATGCGCAGTACCAGGATAATCTTCCTATCATTAACTGGTAGTATTTAACTCAACCTTGTTTCACTCAGATGGTCAATGAAGGGCATCTTAATTTTTAACACAAGTTAAAAATCTTGGAATCAGGAGTGGCAACTGATCTGAAGCATTTAGATTTTAGATCTATGGGTGTTGTCTAGATGTCTTTATCCCGTTTTAACGTTTTAACTGGTCACTAATTTATTTATTATTTTGAACATAATAAGTACAAAAGGCGGACTTAATGCCTCTAAGCATTGTCTCCCAGTCAAGCATTAGGTAGTATTGATAGGCAACGATAAGGTGCACTTATGTGAACCTCATGCCTGTTTCACTGCCTCCTTTAAAATCTAACCGTTTAGGCAGAACCAAAATCTAGAAGGTAGACATGACTTTATGATATAAATACAGTATGTTTGTCATTGGCCTTTGTTTGACACAATCATTAAATCATGGATGTCATCAACCACAAAATTGCGGGCTGAAAAAGTCTAGCTGGTGCTAGTCTACTTTAAAAGATAAGTATTACAGTAGCTAACGAGGCAAACAAACCTGTAATAAATAGGCATTTTGTAGCAGTTCCTGAATCTCCCGACAGAACTCTGCCTCCTCGGGCGAGGTGAGCGCCAACGTGCCCGTCACGCCGCCGCGCGCGCCCAGAGAGAACGCGGCCAGCGCGTCCTCCCAGTAGTTGATACTTGTCTCTAATGCTTCCATGCCTGGAACACCATAAATATACCGATCAGAAACCCATTCCTCCATTATGAACATGATAATAATATGATTAAGACCCATATTAATAGATAAATCTCAGTTCCAGAACACGGTATTAAGATCTCGTCTCAAGGACTGCGATCTGCCTATTGATTTTCACGTTCGTTTCTGCCCAGAACGTGTAAATTGTGGAACGAAGTTCTCTCTGAGTCTACGTCAAAAGAGTCCTTCAAGGTGGCAGCACGTTGGCAACTCCCCTGGTGTTGCAAATGTTCATAGGCGACGGTGACTACTTTCCATCAGGTGGCCCGTTTGCTCGTCTGTCAACCTTCAGACATGAAAAAAAAAAGGTTCTTATATGAATATTCAATTGGGGTTCTTGGACATATTGGTCTTTTATTTTAGAGCTAGTTGATACTACTTGATACACATAATTTAAATCAGAATTATGATTCATGTATGTGAAATTAATTATGTCTATACTTTCCAAACTGTAAGGGTTGTGAAATTGGTAGGATAAACATCTTTGTCACTGTGTCTATTCATAGATAAGGTATCAAAAAATGCTGGATGTTGTCTAGAATTTAGATTAATATTTTTTCCAGAAGAACTAAACATCAAATAAAAGTTACCAGGTAGGTATTTAAAGCATTTATTAATTTTTATTTTAAATATTGTTTTTTGTATAAAAACCTGATCTGTAGCTGAAATTAATAGAACTGCTAGTTTTCTCCAATATTAATAAAGTACATAATCAGAATCACCAACCCATCGCATGTTGTCTCTCTATTCCTGCTTTATCAGGGCTAACATTACAAATGTGAAAATACCACAAATAAAAATATGTAATCTTAATTAAATACTCACTGATAATATAAAAGCTGTAATATCTTATTATTACATATAGGTATTATTTTTTAATTATTACACAAGGAACTAAATTTAAAATATATTTAAAATTATTTACAGCACATCTTTCATTCATAAATCATATTTAAGTTGGATTGTATCCGGACAGGAATTCACATATCTCTCCTACATATTTTTTCAATAAGTATGTAAATAAAATGGCTTTACAATAATAATGTAAGTATACCTACTTATAAAAACTACTCACTTATTTTTTCATTTAATATCTGTAATAAATTATAAGTACTGTACTTATAATTTAATCTACACCAATAAAATAAATAAAGTCTAGAAAGATGATAATTATTTTCAAATATTGCTTTGTTATAATTTTAAAATATTTATCAGCTTATGTAATTATAAAAAAACATCTTGTTTTATGTCCGGCGGTGGATGTAACGATGACGGGTTTAAGTGCTGGAAAGCGTCTTGTAAACCACTGTTGAGATCTTGAATGGTGCCCGCAATCACAGAGAGGGCGTCGGCCACTCGCTCGTCAAGCACGTTCCGCCGCTCTTCCTGGGCCTGCATGATGGCAGCCATGGATGTGAGAGCGTCGGCTATGCGCTCCTCGGCCGCTATCCTTCGCTCCTCCAGCTCTAATGCCCATCTTGGTGGTGGTGTTACCGAACTCCTCTCATCTGGAAATTCGATGCATGTCAATAAGTGCTAATATTGTTTTTATTTTGTAACTTTTGTATATGAGACTTGTTAGAAAATAATCTTCCACAGGTGGTATGGTGGCATGCTACTGATTCTAGTAAAACAATTCAGGGGCCTATGCTTTTAACTTTACCTAACCCTACTTTTGCTAATTTGTAATGCTTGGCAGTACTTGGCACTACTGTGTAAATTTTCAATTAACTAAAATGATAATTATACCTATGTATCATAAACATGAATTAGTAGTTAGTAGTATAAAATGTATGGCCCTGTAATAACTAGGTACTTATAACAGAAACATAACAACTTAGGTCTCATAAATAAAAGCAATAAAAAGAAGAATGCTTCCACATTATGATTGTTTTTTCTTCTAAAGTAATAGTTTAGTAGGACATCTCAATACCGCTACCTTGGTTAGCAGTGTTGTCCTTTGTTTACTATTTTGTAATCAAAAGTTCTTTCAATTGTTTTATAAATTGTAAACAAACCTGTGCTGAGTCTAGATTTGATGATAGGTTTTTTAACTTTAGCAACTACAGGAGCAGTAGGTTCTTGAGCAACATGTTCATGTGAGTCATCGTTGTCAGGATCATCATCCATACTGTTGTCTGCTGGCTTCGATGATAGTGACATTGAACCCCTTTGACTAATCGCTAAAACTCTAACTTCCAGGTCATTTAATGGCACAAATCGAGTAGGTCCACCATTTGATTGGAATCTACGGCCATCACCAGCTTTTTTCCTACATTTGTGCCGCCATTCAAACCAGTACTGAAATTAAAGAAGGTACATATATTTGTATTACATATTAAATAGAATTTAAAGTCAATATTAAAAACACATATAAACGAGAACTAATTGATAAATAAACTAAATATGAATTCAAATCAAATTTTACTTTTTTCCATCCATCCGCTGTCTTCATAGTTCCTCCGGGCACAGCATTGAGTTGTTTGGCAATCGCGGCCCATTTCTGTTTGGTCGCGTGATGAGACATAGGTGTCCCGGGCGGTAGACCATTTAACATGTCTTTATTTTCCTCCAAAAAATCTATCAACACCTCACACTGCTGCCTCAATATACGTCTTGGAGGAGCCATCTACAAATTTGCGACATGCAATATATAGATATATAAATATATTATTATAGCAATGGCACTGTTTCTATCAATATTTCTAATCCAATATCTTTACTTCCATAGAAAACCATATTCTTAACAAAATTCAGAGCATAATGTTATACCTTTTACACATAAAACATAGAAATAACTAAATACAAACAAACAACTCTGAAAGTTAAATAAATCGCGCGCTATTAATTTGACACAAGCAATTTCTTTCATAAAATAGAATTTCTTTGTTGCTAAATATTGCTAAAGAGACATGTAATGGTACCCCCGAGCCAACACATCCAATAAAACACGTTCCGTTCCTCGATTGTTTTTAGAACTGTCAAATCAAAGTCAGGTTTTCGAATTGTACCTAAAATGCAAAGCGCAATTTGTTTCAACTTTTCCCCAGATGTGTGTGTGTTTTTTTACCCAACTGTTATCATATGATCAAAGAAAAATGAGTTTTATTGTTCTCCATAAAAGTAGGTATCAAGAGAATTAGAGATTCGTTTCACGCAGCATCCAACATACATGAACGTGGTATGCATTTCTATTTATATGTATATTAAATTCCTTCAAGATAACGAAACAAAAAGAAATCATAGATGGCGCTCAGTAAAATTCTTAGCCACGGCATGTCTTGAATCATTGAATCAACCAACATATAATTAAATTTAATTAAATACGTAACTTTACTAACAAAAAAAACATTTAATAAACATTTTAAACTGTATCGTAACAGTGCCATCTAGTGTCGAGTAGATGTTACGTTCACTACATATTTCTACTAAATATTTTAATACCTTTTTTTCTGTATTTAATCTCAGTTTCTATTATAATTTTGCAATCCAACAAGAAATCTCCCGAAACTCTATTTGTATTATAATTTTAATTGAACGCCGAAAATAAGCCGCCGCAAGTGAATCTTGCGATGCGGACGCGGCATCGGAAGCGAGCATGGCACACAAAATGCTTGAATACTTATTTTAATTTAAGAATAAATATTTATGGTGTGTTCTCAATGCTATAAAAACCGGTGAAGTGCGTGTCGGGCCACACGCAGTGTAGGGTTCCGTAGCTTTTAGGTTTGATGTTTAATGAAATTGAAATAAAATGAAATGAAAATTTTCGAGTAAAAGTACATTCGACTATTACTCGCAAACTTGTAAGGCCAATTTAAGTGCGATAGTTTTCCTTTTAATTTCGTTATATGTACCTACCATTGTCGTGACGGTTGAATTTCTAGCAACAACCGTATAGTTGGTAGAGAGGGACACTTAACTCTAACGAAAATGGGCACTTTAAGGCTTAATAAGTCACGAACAGTTAACTAAGTCGAAAAATGATGCTTGCACACCCTTAACAATTTTGAAAGACCTATCCAACGATATCTTACACTATACTGAAAACGAAAAATAAAAAAAATATCCCCGCGTTACATGTAAGGGAGGTACCCTAAATATATTTTTTGTCATGATGTACGTTACGAGTCACGAGAACTAAGCCCCAGGTTGCACGATCAAGGTACCGGAATTTATTTTCTTTCTTCCAGTGATGCAAGATTTATCCAATCACTTTTCTACTCGAGGAACCTATTAAGGTCAGGGTTGTGTGTGCAGATGAAGTCATTTTATGAAAATGCTAATAGTAAGCCATACAGCTAAGCCTTGCCTTGCCACCTGTTAATTTGTCAGCGGAAGGCGGGGCGGCCAACGAAGTGTCAGCTTACCGCGAACTGTAATTAATTTACCTACCCAGAATTGTTAATTTGCAACCAACCAACGCCCGGCATTTCCTTTCCAATATAGGTAGAAGGCATAGGATTAATTTCTGCGAAATTGGGCCTTTAATGTAGTTAATACTGCATTTATAGTGTTGACTATGACCTCATAATAATGGAATTGTGAGGGAATTTGAACAAAGCATTGCATCTTTTGGAATATCATCGCACTTGTAGCTTATGTGTTATAAAGTGACCCACTATCGGCTCTCGTGCTGAAGGTTCGGTTGACCACTATCTGGAATTCCATAGTTGATCTACATAATCAATAACCTGATATCAAGCCGTGACTTGGACAATAACTGTAATTATTTCGCAATGTAATAAAAAACAATGTACTTAATAATAAATCTGTATATACATCAACAATATAATATATAGTTTCCTCTCCTTTTTTCTACTTTAAAGATTACTCGAAATAAAAAGACAAGCAAAATTAATTAATTAAGGTCACGAATCTGCTATAATATTAGGTATTGAGTGGTGCATAGGTAGTATAAAAAATAATTTTAGTGCGACGTACCTACCTACTAGCTACGCGTTTTATGCTAATTTCTATGGCGGTAACTGCCTCGGTAGCCTAGTGGTAGCAGGCCACTACTACTACGCTGAGGTCCTGGGTTCGATTCCCGGGTAGGGGGTTATCAGAGATAATGGTGAAAAAGCCTTTGTCTCTGGTTCTATTGGGAATTTTCCATATTCTGGAAATTTCCCAGTACCTCAAAGTTTGGTAATGTGCCCGGAGATGTCAACAGGCTCGCCACCTGTTACATGGGCCAAAACGTAACCGGCGAATCGTGGGTGTTTGCATGTATGCTTGAATGCATGCATTTACCTCTGCCTACCCCTTCGGGGATTACAGGCGTGAAGTTAAGTTACGTACGTTTCTATGGCGGCAACTCAATATTATTAGAAAGAAAGTAAGCTATATACAACATGTAACGGGAATAATGCACACTATCTAACACCTCGATTAGAAAATCGAGTTATAATCATAATACATGAACTGAAATTACATGTTTATGTATTTAATATTTTTAAATTTAAGAAATAAGTTGTCCTCAATTTTTACGAACAGAATGCACACCCTATGCATACTTACCCTACCTCTCTCTACCTACGGCCACACATAAAACACGAACCGAAAAAACGTGATGTAGCGTAAATTGCGTAACCTTATTTAACACTCGCTAGTAATAAGATTTTATCCACTATTTTATTTTTTAAATTATTATATAATAATTTAAAAAATCTCAACGAACGTCTCAACGAGTTCTAATAAACTTGTTGAGACTAGCAATTTATTTTGGATAGACGTTAGTCTCATTTTCGTTTGTATTGACTGTTCACCAAATGGGTGACCATAATTTCCTTAATTGTAATTAACTTTGGGATAAAATATTACCTATATCAAAAATGACTGAAATCGATTCGGTTATCGATTCTGAACTAACTAGTTTCGAGTTGTACATTCAAGCCTGTTACACGTTATATAAAGTAGCTTAAAGCTGCACTAATATTAATGAAGACACGCTAAATTTCAACAGTATTGGTAAAAAAAGAGAAATAAGTTAAGTAACTGAAAAACATTTTGTAGGTGAAACAGAAATCATCTTCGATTTTCCTACCCTTTGAGATGGATTTTCAAAATTAGATAAAATACAATTTCAGTTTTATAACAAAGTAACCGTGAAATCGAGCCACTCAGTAAAAAATATGCGTGATCATTGATCATTCATAATAAATATGTGCACAAGGTGGACAAGACTAGGTATAGAGCTAGATCATTTTAATAATAAAATAGAATATCACCTGAAGTGCCTGAAACTGAAATACCTTACCACCAAAATTGTCTACCAGATCTTGGACCATAGGTCGTATCGTTATCGTTTTATTGTAGTATTAACTAATAACTATCGCTTTACAGAAATCATATTATTATCAGATTTTAATTGAAATATTAAAATTAAACGAGTCCTAAATCGTTAATTTACAAACAGATAATCTTTTACTTTTGTAAGGGGTAAATCTCTGAATGAAAGATGTACCTACTTATGTGTAACAAGAACAACTATGATTTCCTGTGCATAATTCACCAGATACCAAGGTAGGTATAAATCTTATGCTTGAAAAGTTATACATCCCTAATTTTATAATTGGAGTCTAACATGTACAATAAACACTGAGAAAATCGTGCTGAAACGCCTGAAACCATGCTGAAACTGACAGATAGTCTGACGTCTCTTCGTCTCATCTTTTCTTTAATTTCAAGTTTTGTAGGTAATAATTAGCAACTATCTCAATTCGGTGTTATACCTTCATAAATATTGAAATCGTAGATAAAAGTAAACATAACCAAATCATCCAATTATTCGAAAAAATAACGGCGACGGTTATTTGGGAAGAAACAGCGGCGTGACCGGCGCGGTGACGCGGAGCAGCGCGGTCCGCCGGAGCCCGGGCCCGCTCCCGCTCGCGCGCTGCCCCGACCGCCAGTCCTAAGGCGACTCTGCACTGCGGCGGTGCACTGTACGCTCCCCTTCTATACCATCACTTACCACTTGTGCGATTATCATCCAGTGCTCCATCGACACATTCAACAGTGTATGTGAATAACAAAAATCTTTGTGAAAATTGTTGGAGGTTTAATTTCTCCTCCCGCGCCTATTGTCGCCTATCTAAATCTTGATATAGAGGTAAGAATTATAACAATTGAAATATTTTCCGATAACTACTTCTTTCCGTAATATGTGACGTACTTTGGGACGTCTTTATTGGGTAAAATTCCTAATTCAAATTGTGGTTCAACTAAAATTAATCAAATTGTTACTGGTTTGAACTAACAAAAAATGTGGAGATCGCAGCTCGAGAGTTTAATGATTCTGAATTTGAATAACTACCTATAATAAAAAAGCGTAGTAACAAAAATATCAGATAAAATGATATATACGTAATATAAGACTTTACCAATACATTTGTAAGTAAAGAAACATTTCTGAGAATTCATGACCCGATAATACAGGGAATTGTGTCAAACGTACAGTGTAACATTTGAACATTTAAAGGACCTCCTAACACGTTTCTTGTAAACCGGTTCGGTCGATACATGTTTCACCGCCAAGATTTATGCAATGGACAAATGGATCTTCAGCGACGAACCTACCCAAGAGCCAGCAGTTATCGGTCGGTTTTTGTTTGGACACGATAAGCAGGAAGACCAACCCAACTTTGCAAACACTTTTCAAATACCCCAAACAAATAAAGGTCGAAATTGACTATGACTATGTTTAGTTTCCAAGTTCATGTACTTGTTTTAATTGCCCTAAAGGATATGTCTAATTTAATTAATGAACCATGAAACTTTTATCCCAATATTTAACTATTACATATGTGAGTCTGAAAAATGAAACTAGGAACGTATGATTGAAAGAATGGCTGAAGGGAGAACTTTTATATAAGTACGCGCTTCACATAAGTACAAGAATTTACATTAGAATGCACATCGTAGTCGTAAAATAGATTGCGAATGCAAATGTTATTGAATAAAACAAGCGACACGGTAAAATTCAAGATTAATCAAGTTAAATAATATAATGAATTGTACTTTTTGCTTTGAAGACATCTGTTGGCAAAAACTGTTTAGAATTCAGCTTTGTCAGCGGCAGCTGCAGCTCTTGTCCACGTGCCATTGCAAATATTATTACAAGATAAGCACACAACGGGTCTATTGAAATATTTGTTCAAAAAATGTATAGAAACTCTTATGCAATCGAACACTTCAAATAAAATCGAATAAGTATGTTTGATAAACTATTTTCAGATTCTTAATTAAAATCAAACAATTTTAGATTTTATGAATGATAGCTGTTGCCCGCGGCTTCGCCCGCGTGGATCTCGAAAAGTAGCCTATGTTCTTTCTCAAAGTCAACTCTATCTCTGTACCAAATTTTATTAAAATCGGTTCAGTCGTTTGGACGTGAAAAGGTAACAGACAGACAGACAGACAGAGTTACTTTCCCATTTATAATATTAGTAGGGATTATAATAATAATATTAAAGCAAGGTAGACAATAATGATATAAGTTACGGTGAAAAATGAAAAAATATCCTTAATTAGGTAATTCATGGAAAATATAACAACAGTACTTAAAGGTGGAAAATAATCATGAGCTTCGATTGTTGAACTTATGTTGGGCGACCAGCCGATCGTCGCGCCAGCGACCACTTGGCGTCGTCGTATCGATCAGCAAACCCATACAGCTCACGTCACCTGAATTAGGAAGTTAGTTCTAACAGAATGCAAAACAAACAACCACCTACTTACTACTACGTTGTCGTGCGTAAACCAACGCGTTGGCGGTTCGCTATATAAATTACTATTTAGTTCAAATTAGTTATGGCAGCGTCAAAGGCACGGTTAAGGTCAATAAGCTGCTGAACCGGTCATGGAAAATTGAAGCAACAAGTCGCTTTTGTACTTAGTCTAAAATAACTCTGATATTGCGCAAGAGGTAATCTAATTTAAGTCGCGTATTTAGTGAATGCCGAAGGTTAATCAGATGGTAGTACCTCCCGCTCGTCAACAGCTAGTTGGCCATTTCCGTTCCTCTGATCGGCTAGTGCCGCTCTTGATTAACTGCCTATCTACCTCTAGTCTGTACTAATAATACGCTTCTTGAGTTCGATGACCGAAGAGAATTTGTCAGTGCCATTTGTTAAATATAATTGTACCTAGCTAGCTCAGATATAAAATAGGAAAGGTAAGCCCACATTTTGTAGTTATTACACTGATAGTCATTAATTAACTTTAGACAGTCGCCTGTTAGTTTTAATTCAAGCTTAAGTTAGACTGAACATAATTTATAAAACATAATGAATGCGTATTTTATCTTATTATACCATCTATTTTCAAAATATGTAGAGTATTGTAGAGCGTCAGTTCATTTATCGCGATACCCCTAAAAGACGATAAACCCCAAGTTGAAATGGCCTACTTTGGTGGATGCAAGTATCACGGAGACATTTTCGCGACGCAATAAGTAGGCGTGTTGTCGGGCGGAAAATTGCAGCCATTTTTCGGAAGCGAGCGACAGGGGTTCTCCCCAAAACATAATTAGCGAGAATGAAAAATCTGTAATGCTTTAAAGTTAAAAAACGCAAAAAAGGTACCGGTAAGGTATTGTAATAGCTTTCACGGTTCGACGAATAAAAAAGTGGATCTTTTGTTTTACACCAAACTCTTTGTTTTCGTGTTTTTGGCACGTATTTTTTTGTTTTCGAAGTATGCGATTTTAAAAATCTTTTTCATTAAGAAATCTATATTATTTGGAAAACGTGTCTTTATTTAATCAGGCTTGTCATAGATATTTGATCATCATTTATACATACGTCTATGTCGCCATATTTGTATATTTGTTGCCCAGTGTAGGTAAATTGCTGTTCTTGCAATTTCCTCGGAATAAGGTCGCGTCCCTCGGGTCGCTACAAATTGGGGAAAGCTTTTTGTAATATATGTCGAGTATTCAGCTGGGCATCATAGCAAATATTGCGGGTATTCTGATTTTTATGGGCACGGTTGGCATGATATTCGTAACGAATGGCGTAATATTTTTTTTATGGAGTAGAACAGGGAACACGAAAGAGTTGTTGACATAACAATCAACGAGGTCAGGTCTATATTAACAAAGGTTTGTGCTGGTGGAAGTGGTTTGATAAGGGGCTGAATGGAGGGCGATTCTCGTATTCGTATGCAGGCCGCGGCGGTAGCGGCGAGAACGCGATCGATACGCGCCCGCGCGACGATGCCGCCCTCGCGACTACAAGTAACAAGACTCTTTCAACAAATACACTTGTGGGAATCTAATAAATACTTCCCAATACTCATGAGCTCTAGTCTAGCTATGCTGGACGAACTGAAGAAGTAGCATGACGGGAATTTTATAATACATCATTCCGTGGTTCAAATATTTTGAAGAAATTGTATTCATAATTTATAATGTTGATTTAATTCTTCATCGTCGAAATAATTCAGTTGCCTTACAGTATTTATCGCAACCAATAACAGTTTGCAAAACATTGGCCGATATTTCCGTTGATTGTTGTTAAAGTAGTAGAATATTAGTGGTAAAACGAAAAGTACAGATTCCATGATGATGTCATCGATGGCGACGAGGAAATAAAAAAAAATTTGGTTGACACACACAGTATGTCAGCATTGAAAGGGCAACACGCTCGACCGGTGACCTCGTAGCCGTGATCTTGGCAAAGATTGTGCTGACAACCAACTCAGGCGCACATGTCTTACAGTTCAATAAACATTTATACTGAAATGTTGTTTAGTTATTAATTAGAAAATCAACCCGCAAGCTTAATAGTGTGTAATTATAATCGATCTTCGTAAGAGTAACAAACAAACATGAAGTATTATAACATTTCAGAATGCCATTTGTTTATGTTTTAACGATCTGATGGCAGTGGTATTTAAATTTCAAGTCGATAATAAATCTATGGAAATTTCGGACACCAAAGATTTCTTTAAGGAATTCCTTCTAAGGAATGTTATCATCATCAATGCATTTACACTGAGACTTCGAAACTTCTCGTTTCTACTCAAATGGTGCAATATTTACTGCCAAACGACAAGGGTAAACAATCGTAGGTAAAATTTACCTACCCTTACCCTTGTCGTGCCATAAAAAAACCTATGCCCGCTTTGCCTCCCATTACTTTTTTATATCTAAGATCATAACTAGTTGCTCATAAATTATACCATCTATGGTAACGGAATGTAATGGCTAATTATACATGTATAATTATGATTCAACTCAAACCGTTTGCGTGGGATATCGTGGAAGCATTATTAATTTTATTTGAAGAATTTAATAAATTAAAATCTCTAAATTAATGAATTTTTAAATATGTTGTGATCCAAAAGCAAAGATCTATAATATTTTGCTCTCTCTCTATATTTATTATGTTCTCAAATATCCGGCACTAGCGTCGTAATATAGATAGCACAGTAGATAGCCTCCGTTCACCACATAGTGCACTAACTGTTTACTAATAGCTTAATGCACTTCCAATGGTTGATGGACAGTCAGGGGGAGTTGCCTTAGAAGGGAGCCGTTACAAACGAGCGCTATTTCGAGAGAATTCACAGCTATACTTATTATCTTATACACTATCCGTAGTAAATTGATAGGCTTTTAACCCATTATCTAGTTCGCAACGGGAACATAAGATGTTGTAGAAGAAATCAGTCAAAATAACATACCTTAATAATCCCCCTGAGGTTCTACGGTTGTCCTTACACAACAAAAACATACAAGTAGTCAATTACTTTCAAACAATAAGTTATTTTTATGCATTATGCAGATGTCGTGTGTATCTTAACAATGAATAACTCAAAGTAATAATAATATTTGCAGTACGTCCTCCGAGTCACAACACAAAATTACTCATGTGGTTTATGTATTTAAATAGCAGAATAAACTTTAGACCTCGTCTCAATGTTATATTATTACCACAGTCTAAATAACGTATCTAGTTAATAAATTATTACTTTATAATTACATGATCATACAGAAAACAAATAAAATAATGTTTCTGAACAATCATTCTGAAAATAAAAAAAAGCTGGATGAATAAGTTTCATATCCTATTTTAAGAGCAAAAACTAAAATAGGCAGCACGGAAGTTATCGAAAATACTTCAGAACTCTACACTCTCTGCCTACCCCGTTAGGGACCTGGCGTGAAGATACATACATATATACATACTTCAGAACTATGTAGCATTCGCAATGCGATTTTCGAGGTTCCTAGGACAGGTACAATTATGCAATTTCGGGTGAGTGAAAACTACAAATTAATTGTGTTTATTAAAGAGCATTCGTAGGCTATTAATAAGAAATAATTAATTTCTTATTTATTGGACGTAGAGCTCAACAGTCTGCGACAGAACTAAGGTCAATATAGCAAATTGAACGCATCGCAAATTGTTCGATGTTCATTGCTGTAGGTACTATAAAAGTGTGAAGTAATGCACCTAAGAATGGAACACATAGATATGAACAGCAATGATTCCATTCGTTAAAAGTAAAGAAAAAAATATTTAAGTATAATTTGTATCGGAAAATAAAGGTACAAATGAAAGTACTTCTGTGACAAAACAGCAAAAGTTCTGATTAAACAAAACGTATAAATAATAATATTAAATAGATTTTTTAGAGTAAGGTATGTATCGTAAAGCTTTGGTTGTTACACAAATCCTTGTACAATACCTACGTCGTACGCTTGATCTTAATACCACATTCCTCGAATCAATCAGCCGATAAACAGCATAACGTTCAGTTACAAAAGACTTTCGTGCGTGGGTACCTGGGCTCAATCTTTTATTGTTTTTTTTCTGTAGGCAAGCCATTGCTCCCCATCGGACGACCCTTGGCCGAACAATGATTATTAGATTGAGGGGAGCGAGATGCAGCTGCTCTTTCTTTTGAGATACCAACTTGCTATTGTCGCGGGTGGAAGTTCTTAAGTTGCCAATATTCATTACTAGCGTTTTTTTACTAAAATAATTGAAATGTAACAATCGTATCCTTCTTCAAAAATAAACAGCCATCATTAGAAATCCTCCCATGTAAGGAGGATTTTGAAATCCAAAGCCTTTTAAAAATATATTTAAAACTTTCTGTGCGATCCACATCTTGTGCCTAGCGTATGTGACGCAACGTGGCAACGAGAAACGCAATGTGGCTTTCAAAGTGGGCAACTTTTTACTTGGCGCCAGACGTCAGTAACATCCAGTCACGACCAACGTACAAAGTTTCTAAAACAGTAGTGGCAATTACTCGTCTATGCCGTGCACCTTAGCGGGCGAAGCAATTAGAGCTGGTACGAGTGAAGACGTCAAAAAACTCGGTGTAAAGCTTTCGGTTCCAGAATAGTAAGAACTGAACGTGATGTTATTTTCCCCGTTCCGATTGATTTCCGTGAAATAGAGGCTGGAGCGAGAGGTGACCGAGTTCATGGCCAGTAGAACAATCGATTGGCGTGATTTTGCGAGCGAGTTGTGCCACGCAGGGTAATATGAAACATCCTGTTTTCTTTATATTTTGATAATCTTATTTTCACATTTGAAATTAACAACAACTGCTTGTATTATTATTGTTGATATGATTTAATGTTAGTCATACAAACATTATCATAATAAATTTTGTTCGATTGTTTATTGTTGTACGGATGATAGTATTTTGTTCATGAAAACGACACTCACTCACGACTCACCGACGTCAGAAAGAAATTTTTATTTAACTTATTAAGTATATACAGACAAATAACTAGACGTAAAAAATATTGGAAACAAAGATTTTTCTATTTTTCAATTCCTCTCTTTTTTCTGTATTAACATTAGTAAGTAATTGTAATTGTTGCACTTAAGTTCATAACGCAAAATACATATTTATTAGCAACCGGGTACTGAAACAATTAAATATATTTTGGAATTGTAATAAAAATTATGAATAACGTACTTAAAAAAAAGAGAAGTGGACAACACAGAAGCACAGATGATATTTTTATATTAAAGAAACAACGTCAATTCATAATAAAAAAAAATATGTAGGCAATTTGTTCGAAGCTGTACGAAATAAGCTCAAAAGGTAAAATTGAGTCAACAGGTGTTACGTATTTGCAGAATCACGAAATAACACAATTGATTAAGCAAGCTGTCTCACAGGAAAATAACGTTGTACCTACAACTGCATTGCAGGCATTGCAGCGCGTGCGCTGCCACGTGTTCGGAGACCATTTCTAGTTGAACACCTACGTGTAAACTCTTAATTATCATGTTATTACGGGAGGCGACCATGTCATGATGGCGGATGAAGTAATTGCCTAACTGCATCTAGTATGAATATGAGATTTAGAGCGTCAGTTTAGCGTCAGAATGTGATTCACTCTAACTTTTATCACTATCAGAATTGTTATTAATCATGTCGTTAAATGTTGACCACAAAGGAACCCGCACCGCGTCGTTCTGTTCTCACCGGGCATAATTTAATATCCGCCCTAAAATAATCCAATTTCCTCGGTAATAGGTATCAATCAATAAGGAATGCCCTAAAGCTCCATATAGAAATTGCTTATGCTGACAATCGAATAGGTAAATAGGTAAGAGCCGCCCAAACCTATAACGGCAGTAAATTAAAGATGGTTAAAAAGTATGCGATGCATGTGAACGTAGATTATTGTTACCATATAGGTAAAGAACGGCCTGGTATCGAGTAAAAGGTATTCAGTGCACCTAGATGTACAGTTTTTCCTAGACTTCCGTTTCAATTGCTTTCATTGAACGTCCCTAGATAGCTGCGTGTGTGATCGATATTGTAAAAAAGTAGAATATGGATCAAAGTAACTACTAGAGAAGTGTAACAATAACCTGTTTTTAGAAGTATAAATTAAAAAATCGCTTGTTGCATTGAAGATGACATATTTTACTCAAGTTTTCGAGATTAAAATATATTTATCTGGCGCTCCACATTCTGCTTACCGCGTAAGGGACTTGGTGTAAAGATATATACGAGGGTGGATCCAAAAGTTCGAAGCCCGACCAAGAAAATGAAAGAAAAGTGGGTCTAATTTTATTTTTATTTTTCGACATAGTCTCCATCTAGCTCAACACACTTCTTCCACCTGAACTGCAACTTGTTTATCCCCTCGAAAAAAAAAGATTCCGGAAGGTCGGCGAAATACTCGTTTACTGCGACTATCACCTCATCTTTGGTCGAAAATTTCGAGCCACCCAAATGTTTTTTTAAATTTGGAAATAAATGATAATCTGAGGGGGCTAAGTCCGGCGAATAAGGTGGGTGGGGCAGCAATTCGTAGCCACAATCATGGATTACAGACATTGTTTCAACCGAAGTGTGAACACGTGCATTGTCTTGATGGAACAAAACTTTCTTACGCAACATTCCCGGCCTTTTTTCTTTTATTTCTTCTCGTAGTCTTCGTAAAAGGTTACAATAATAACTAGAATTAATAGTTTGACAATAATGCCCTTCGCATCCGAAAAAACAGAAGCCATGACTTTGTTAGTCGACAAAACGACTTTAGCCTTTTTCGGTGTAGGTGAGTCAGATCTTTTCCACTGTTTGGATTGTTGCTTTGATTCAGGAATATGGTGGTGAACCCAGCTTTCATCCATCTCAAAAAGTTCCAAACAGTCTCGCGAAATTGTGAATCGAACTCGTTTTTGTTCAGCTGAAAGCAACCTCGGGACCCAGCGAGCAGAAACCTTATGGAATCCCAATTCTTTCGTTATTATGTATTGCACCCGGCCATAATTAATGTCTGTTGTCTCAGCTATCTTACCGATGGTCAAACGTCGATCACCCAGTACGAGATCACAAATTTTATCGATGTTTTCTTTCGTGGTAGAGGTTGTAGGCCGTCCACTCCTAGGATCATCTTCAATGCTCTCACGACCGCGCTAAAACTCGTCTACCCACTACTTGACACTGGAATACGATGGAGCAGACTCCCCCAAAGTGCCCACCATATCTTGATGGATGTCTTTTGGTGACAGGCCTTTTTTATTGAGGTACTTAATGACTGCACGATGTTCAATTTTCTCCATTACTGAAAATCGCGTCAGAATGCTTCAAACAAATAATCACAGAAAATTTATATTGTGCAGTATCGGAATGAAACTGCGCACAATAAATCAATAGAAGATATACTAACAAATGATGGTAAATTAAAAAAGATATTATGTCTCCTTGTAGTTTGGGCCACGAACTTTTGGATCCACCCTCGTACATACATACATACAAAATATATTTTATTTCAAAATGCAACTTTTCTGTGAATGTTTTTGACAATAATTTCAAAAATAATTTAGTCTTTTGGTTCTTAAGGCTATGTAAACTATATTGTAGTAGCAAAAAAAAACTAATTTTATTATGTTTACTTTAATATCTTCAGACCCAGAAAGCTCAAGGCCGTCCTACCTATTTCCCGAGCAAGGTTGTGACCAAGGACTCGCCCGGTATCAGCAAATGTCCTTCACATTTCCTCGTCCCTCGCTCCTTCTATTGAAAGTTGACTGATTATTTCGTGATTGTTTGAAAAAAGACATACCTACCTAATTATTTTGATCAAAGATGTTAATAAAAACAAAAAATCGCACGACACAAAAATCCGGAAGCCGTTGCAATTCATCGTGTTATACTCGTACTTCCGTCCGATGTAGTAGGTACATTGGTAGTCCTTTTCCGAGGTCGCACCGTTCGCTAACGGTTGTACATATTACATTAATTAGGGCGCGTATTAAAATATTTTGAATAATTTCGAGACACTTTAACTCCTGATTTTGATTGATTATTATGATACTTTTACACACGTTGACTGCACAACGGGAATGCACAATAAAGTTTTTTTACAAAAAATATACCGACTTTCTGAATTTTGTTATTTCTCACTTTTAAGGGATTATTTTCAAAATCAGTATATTTTTGTAATTATTTTTAAATGTTTGGTGTGATTATTAGAATTTATAAAAATTACATCGTTAAGGTAAACGTGAAAATAACATCGTCTAAGTTAACAAAAATGCTTATCAAATAAAAACTACTTGGTTAAACTAATTAAAATTTTTATCGAATCAAATGGCAGGTATTTTGCATCGAACAAAAACATAATCACGTAATCGGATCAGAAATTTTGGCGTAATTGAGAACCTGCTTCTGTTAGGGGAGTCGGTTAAAAAATATTGTTTCCCTTCGCGAATCCAAAAACACCCAATGAGTTAAACGTACAAACATAAGATAATGATACAATAACCGTTCAACCAAAAGTGTCTGAAAGAGTAAACACAAAACAAACAGGCTGAGAAGCTGCCATTTAGAGTGCACAAAGGAATAACTAGCAGAGTATTGAAGCGGACAGTGCGCCAGTAACGGGACAGGGCACTAATTGTGAAGAGAGTACTTGGTGCTCTTCCGTTACCCGCTGTGCCGCGGCTGTGAAACAATAATGCTCTCCGAGGACTGATATTCTGCGATGTAATCATCAACTGAAAATAAACTGCGCTCTAACTATACTTAGTTTTTAAAATAGATATCTTCCTAACTTATTTGACATTAAAAACTAGATATACTCACAGGATATTCTCTTATAAATTATATAATAAACTATGGTTTGTTGTCATCCAGAATTCGAGACGGTTCTGTGGAAGATACGAATATTTTTAAACCTAAAAGTTATCAGAAAAGTATCCAGAAGTTGGGAAAGGGATTATTATTCCTTATCTTCTTGAGGAGTTCGATTAAATTTATATTAAAAACGATCCTGCTGCAAAAACAACTCGGTTAAAAAGAACGAATAAGAAAAGCTAGTAGTAGAAATGGACAAAAGTGCTCGGTTTGGGTTATCGCATTCTTTTGCTAACGGTACACTATTTGGAACGACAGCAGTCACGAATAAAATCGCTTAAGATCCGAGAGCAGTTTTGTGATAGAAATCTTAGGTAATTTAATTTAAATATAAACAGAAAATACAACAGCAAATTAATAATAGGATGTGTTTAGTTCGCGAGTTACGTGCTGTGACTACATATTGTATGTGATGGCTTGTCGTTGTTTCCAGTCACGAATTAGTAACATCGCACGTGTTGTTTTATATGTAATACGTTGAACCGAATGCTATTATGAAATTGTTCACAGATGATATGAATTAGAACAGAAGTTTAAGGATACCTAGATTAATAATATTTTCAAAAACGACTTTGACTGTTAAAAAGCATGGGCATTTTAAAACTTTACAATGCCTACATTAATTGTATATTGATTGTAGAACAATTAAATGATTGTAAGGGATAGAATAATTAATCAGAATTGTAGTATGTATTGAATAAAGATGTAGCAGCATTATCAGCTTAGGGAACAACTAACGCACTAAAATCTCACACATTGGTGAATTGACCAAATGATTACTTAGTTTCACACATGTAAGTGAACTAAGTAGGTACTGATTTATTTTTAAGTTTTTGTTTCCTTAGAAAATTAAGAAATTTATCTTATTAATCCAACAAAAATAGTGTCTGCAAGGAGCGCGCGAAAATGTAGCATCTACTGACATTTGCATAAAATAGTATGTAAAGTATATTTACAAATTTCCCACAAATATGGATATTATAAAAAATAAGACGGCGAACGACGGACGTCCGGACGTGGTGAACAATGCTACAATTATATCGCGAAAGTTTTTACAAGGATTTCAATAATTGAACTACGGATGAAGCCAATTTCACCTCAAACATGTTTTTGATTATATTCTGTCTATTATACAGTGTGTGTTTGTGTGTGCTTATACCGATTCACACTGTCACGCACTGACGCACCTAACAAAACCAGAATTTAGTTTATTTTTGGCCAATTTCCATCAAACGGTATAGAACCTTTGATGTATTCTACATGAACAGGATTGCAGGTGGCCTCGATTATGTAACAATTTATACATAGAGCGTAGAATTTTCTATATCCATATTATAGGTACATTTAATCGCTCGCCAGCTTCAATATTTCAAATGAATAGCCTGCAATTAGTGTTGGACTAGTATTTTAAACTGTTGTGAGAATTGCTACACGTTAAGGTTACCTCATAAGTAGATAATATTACGTAAAGATTAATTTTTATTTTTTTATGTAAGTATTTCAAATATTTCAAAATAAGGATTCCTAATTTTGCTGGGCCGTTATTTAAATTTATCCCACCAGTATCTACTTTAAATTTTATTTCCAGCTCCCTGTTTTGTGTGTAAACATTTTCTGTTCGGCGCCTGTTGACAACAAGTTTGGATAGAGTTGTTGACCAAAAGAATCACTTAGCCGTGTTTACTTCTGAACAACTTTAGGCAACTAAACACGGGTAAACATTTTGGTCAGAGAATACTTACGTGCAGGCTCGAGCATATAAAGTGCACATGTAGCGAAAACGATTGTCACTTCATGGTAAAACGTGGAGTAAACTGTTTTCTTTTTTTTTCTAAATGATATGCTTCGCATATAGAGCAACCCGGGCCCCCGGCTGCGGCGGACCAGAAGGGAGTAGCCATAGCGTTTATTACCGATGCAAAACAGTCTGTTATTTTTTGGGGGAGAAATGCGTGCGACGACACACACACACTACAAAAATCGTCTATTACTACGAAACTCACACCTTGACTTTAACATAATACATAAACAATTTCACGCACACATTTAAACATCCAGGCGACTGGCAAAGGCCCACTTGGGCTTGTACTTTGACAGAGGGGAAAGCCTGCATATGGCTACTCCCCTGCGATCCGCCGCGGTCGGTGGCACGTGTTGCTTTATGACCTCGCATTAGCAAAATATATGTAATATTTAAAAAAATAATTAAAAAAACTGGTATATAGTTACTTCCGATATATGACAAGTTACTGAAGAATACGACTATTATTCATAAGCGTAACGTATTTGCACATTACAGTTTAAAGATATCTATTACATAATAGACAAGCTATATAAAAATATTGAAATTAACATAACAACTTCTAATTACGATAAAAATTATAATATTCCACCAAAATTGTATATGTGCTTATCTCTTCTTTAATTAATACGTAAGTACGATAAGTTTAAAATAAAATTAGTTGTATCCGGCAGCAAGGCGAGCAGATAAACAAAGAAGTCGAAAATGTGCTTGCCACAGTGGCTACATCTTGACAGGAGACGTGTTGAACAAGCACTCAAGCGGTACTCGGTGCCGCCGCACATTCAGACGGTGACTTGACTTGAGCAAAAGAGTCCTTTACCTGAGCCATCAGACGAGCACAAACAGACGTGTAAGGAGCTTTCGACTTCCTCGAGAGCATCCAACTATTTCTCAGACTAATATGGAACGTTATTTTGTCGAAGTTTTTTTCTCGAATAAGACTAGATATAAGAAAGCATAATAAACAATTAAAATAATTTCAAATATCTTCAGATCTGTGGCTTTTTTCTACAACTACTAGCTTTATTGTCTCTCCATAAAAAAATTGCTTATGCTATCGATCAAGATAACTAGAAAAAAATAAGAGCAAAATGCCTGCCATTATTTTTATTCGTTGTAAACATGAAATATTTTATAGCCGCACATTGATCGTAAAGACTCACCACTTGAAGTTCAAGAGGCGGAACACAGCCCACCAACTATTGCAATAAACTTTACTTCTTTATTGCTATTGGCCACAACTCTATGCCAGTTATTATTATTACATCAAACATATGAGATTACTATTTCGACATATCCATTTATGCGTGAACAAAAAACACTGAAACGAATAGGTATTCATTTCATTTAAAAGATGTTGCTTGGTTCTTTAAATGGTGGAATAGATTGTATTATTATAGGTAATATAATGGCAACCCATTATACGTCCCACTGCTGGGCACGAGTCTCTCCCCTTTTTGGGGGGAGGCCTGGAGCTTACTCCACCACGCTGCTCCAATGCGGATTGGTGGAGGTGGGTGGGTTAGTGGCCAACCCGCTGTCGGATGTTTTCAAACCGCCCATAAGGCCTCCGACAAGGTTTAACGACTGCTATCTATCGATAGCAACCGGGACCGACGGCTTAACGTGCCCTCCGAAGCACGGAAACGCGCATTTAATTTGCCACTAGCGGTCACCCATCATACTACCCGACCGCGCCCGTAGTGCTTAACCGAGCAGATCGCTTACGATCCGCTGGGCCATGCGCGCTTATAATAGGTAATATTTATTGCTTACTAGCGGCCCGCCCCGGCTTCGCCCGCGCTGCTCTGCTCCTATTAGTCATAGCGTAATGTAAGCTATCCTATCTCTCAAGTTGGATCGAACTGCACATGGTGTGCGAATTTTATTATAATCGGTTAAGTGGTTTAGGAGTCCATTGAGGACAAACATTGTGACACGAGATTTATATATATTAAGATTTGTCGATGCATCCAATTACAGGCACAATCATAATTAAAAGTACATAAATGTACTTACAAATAAAATAACCAACATTTTTTGCAACATCTAATTACCATCTATTCAAACATCATAGCACAGCCCCCATTGAATAACCATGGTTAGTTTTCAAAGGTCAACCGATATAATAAAATGATGTTGCACAATCTTGTCAGGTAGGTACCTACTCGTATAATTGGATAATATATCAGGTGCATTTTCGAAATAGGTATGTAACTGCATCTCATATATTATGTTTGCCTAGGATATGATATAAGATGTATAGATGTTGTTGTAAGGAAAAACCAGACGTATTTCATTACTTGTTTCGAAATATCGAATAACGAATGGACCTGAAGTGTGACTCCCGTTAGTGCATGCTCCATCAATCATCCATCTCTTATTACGTAGGTACAAGTTGAAGAGATAGTCTCAGGTACTAAAATTGCAGTGTATGAAAAAAAAACGAATTAATGTTATTAATCGCAATGCAATGCTCACAATTTCTTTGATAATTAACGAAGTCATGAGAACATCTTGTTCAATAAAATCAAAATAATTTATCGAATTCACTGGATCAATTCCAAAATAAATAAAAAACTAATACCAGATGTATTCTTTCAAAATCTTAAAGGCTGATGACTGGAAAATACCAATGCAGAGTATACAATGAAAAAACAAATTAACTAAACCATGTGGGCGTACGTAGATGCTGCTTGAAATGATACACGTGCGTACTCCAAACCACGCGAAGCAATTACAAATACCTACTCAACGTTAGCTACAACTGGTGTTACGCTATCGAGAATGACTAACAATTTATTATTCGCCGACACAACCTTGACTCACGACCACAACCTTCAATTCTAGAAACGAGGACGATAAAAAATCTACATTTTAAAACCAACAACCTCAAGTCGAAGTAAATGATGAGTACGTTTAGAAGTAAAAAAAAAAAATGCTACCTTTAATCATTCTCACAAGCCCTTTCGCTTCAGGCTCTTTATATCCTCACGTTTCATCGCATAGTATGCAAAGCGCTCGGATCATTCCGTTATTATAGAGTTCCTAAATGAATATTCAATATGCTTTGTTCGTTTATCATCTAAAGCCCCCGTATTGACTAATATAAGTCCAGCACTTTAATTAATACCTCTTCACATGTCAAGTTCACTTTATGAAGTGGGTAAATAAAAAAATGATAATATGGTCTTCGCGTGAGAGCAAAGAGGGCAATCATAACTCATTTTGTAGGTACGTGACTGAATACGGGTAGTAGATTTGCGTCTCATCTTGACTCGTTTGTGCTTCCAGTGAACGTTTTGTGCGAATGTATGGAGAATTGAAGATGCCGCGATGGTGACCGATGACTCATCACAATGAGCCGGTTCGTCGACCTGTCCGCAGTCAACGAAGCCGTTATAGCAAAAATTGCATTCGTTGCCTGCATTTTTTGCAAACAAACTCTTTGGCGCGTCTTCGAATCTCAACAAATAAAACTTACTTAAATAAATTATAAGTAAGTAGTCAGTTCTTGAAATAGTCATGTATTTAAAAGTGATTGGCACTGTAGAATTTGTTTGGCAAGAGCTTACTGCTATAGCTCAATTATAATAGGTAGCAGCTTAGAGGTTATTCGGTGCAAGTGCATAATGTCAGAGGCACAATTTGATATTACCGACTTTTACCAATGAAATGAGTAATCAATTATTGAAACGAAATGATTCAAAAGTCATTTATAGAAGGTATGTACTTTAATTGATTCATTCATCTCGGACTGGGTTGACTCACCCAAAGTTATCCTCACAAGAGGACTGTATCTAGGGGAGCGCGTGCAATATGACTCATTTGTTTATATATAATTTTGAAGAAATACGCAACTTGTATAAAATATACCACAATAAACACAATTGCTTCACCCCCCTCCTATTCCTGCCAGTATTTCAGTAGAATATTGAACCGAATTAAAAGTTTTCCGAACCATTCAGAACGGGGTGAGTGGTCTTGTTTTGACAGTTGGATGTATAAAATTGTAGCCATTTTCACTTGGTTCATCGGAAGATAGATACATTAGTTTAAAAGAATTTATACAGTCAAGTTAAAGTAGCGGCGGTAGATATCGGGCCCCTTTTAGCAATAGGTACTTTTAAAAATGTAACGTAGCATAAGCGTAGCATAATAAATGTTTCGCAATTCTTATTATAGTGTTTCAAAAGTTTGTCATTGAAGCCAGCCTAAAGGAACAAAGGACTTAATTAGTGAACTACTGCACAATACTTATTAACCCTTAGTTTATTCAGCGGGCAAAGTTGGTCGTTATTCTCTAGTTGCAGTAAGTAAATAAGGTAGAGTTTCAAAGGACTTGTTGAGTTTTAACACGTCGAAGTTATAACAAAACTTTGTGAGAAGTGAACATTATATTAGAATTATTGACTTTTATTGTAGAGCTACAATTGACGTCTTACGATTATAATGTAATGTGCGACATTGTAATCACTACCGCAAACAAACGGCATCACTAATAGACAAAAAACTCATCTGCATTGACGTCTATTCATGTCTGTAGAAATCCATGATCTGACTGTAGTAATGACTATTAATTAAATTACACAAATACAACAAGTAAGCATATACTATTGATTAATATTGAATACTCATGCGATATACCTACCACTAAGGTCTCTAATATCACCTATCTGATCTTGCACCACACATAAAATCTATTTACTGTAACCTATGTTTACGCGAAATAGGTAGTCAAAAGTAATGGACAAAAGTTACATAACTTTGTTGTGTTGTACATAAACTTAAGATAACATCAATTGAAGGTCCCCCTCGATCCCGGAAAAAGAACATCAGCACATTTCCATTTTGCTTAGCGCATCGCGGTGTCTGTTACCAATAAATATGTAATGTAGGTCCGCCGCTATCGATTGCATTACGGAAGAGGGGTGTTTTTATTGCTCAGCAGGTATGACATCAGCATTGAGTGGAACTTGAGACACGTTTCTACCACCGAGAGTTAATTCGTATCGTGGCCTAAATCTAAATTGACAACTGCTAGTTGCTGAGTATAAGTGCCATGTCTGGAATTTTTGTCGTTGAAGACCCAGGCTTGAGATATAGGGAATTTCCGCGTATGTACGGCGAATATTTAGATAATCTTATTAAGATTTGTTTAGATAACTATTTAGAGTGTTTCTAGTAGAGTAGGTATATCATATATAGTATACCTATTATGTTAAATATTTACAGTGGGATTTATAAAATTTCTTTAAAATAAATACTATTCAAAAAAGTAAAGTTTCTTGAAATATCACTTTATCTCAAACCGATGCAATATTTCCTGCTATTTATTTGACACGGTTTTCGGATAACCCTGTTTTATGTTAAAATTGGAATATTTTTTTGCATTACTATTCAAGTTTTATTGAATGATAAAAAGTGCTCGCGAATAACAAGCAATATAATGATAATGATGATGGCACGTGATTTGTGCTATACCTACAAGGCGGAGTAGACAGGTAGGTACTTGAGAACAGCAATCACGGTTCATTAGCTATTATAAAATAGGATTTAATTACTAACAAGTAAAATTTCAACTCCTGCGAACTTAACATTTTCACGTCTCAATATAGTAGTAATGAATAGCTTAATTTGATTATTGAATTTTGCTGAGACCCTGGCCTAAACTAATGAGCAACCCGAGCCGCTCCCTCAGGATACGATACGAAATCGTCTGAGGGTACCAAAGTACTGAATAAATAAAATGCAATTAAGACTAGGGAGCCGCACAATCACACCCTTACGTGGCGAGTATGCACTCTATAAAACAGTGATGAAATCTTTTAACGTAAAAAAATAGGGGGAAGCGCGATTATCAATTTAAATCTGTACACAATTTAATGTAATAACACGGAAATAATTTTCCACTAGTCACTCGTGTAAAGGGTTACAAGTGGCCTAAATGATGTATTACACGAGCGATTGCGCATGATAACACACCCGGTGTAATCGGCTGACATAAAGGGATAGTCTGCGATTTGACGTCGAATTTGAGTTTGCTAATTCGAAGGCTGTCTGAACAAAGCCACGTGCGGGGAGTCGCCATGGCAACGGAGGAAACTACGTCGTTTACCACCCCACGCCACCCTCCTCTCCCGCAGACTACTTTCTTCAGTCCTACAATTTGACATAAAGTAAAACTTTTCCGACCGACTGTTTATTTTCATAAAGTTCATGTTGGTATTTCTGACTAATAAAACGAGGGGATCCGCATATTTTGCCATAATTTATAACGATGAATAAATTAATCAAATTAGTTCTTGTAAGAAGTATACTTATACACTCACATACAGTGCTTCAAGTAAAATACGAGGGTAGTCAACACACGTATATGTACAATCATATGTATGTATAATACTTTTAATATAGTTTCAACAACATAAGGCTTTGTTTGAATCAGTGGTCCGAAATAATATGTCTCTATCGTATAAATGACTAGCTATTCGCGAGATTTTGCCAGACGATTTGGGGTTTGGAGTGCGGGGGCGTTTTATATGAGATGTTATCGCGTGAAATGGCACAGGAAATATATTGGGCGGGTAGCTTTTAAATAAGACTCGAATTTCTGATAAACGCTACGTAAATTGTCTGTGTAACGGTATTACTGTTAACAGTAGTACGTAACATTTAGTCACACCCAAAAATTAAAATTTACTCGGAGAGTTTGGCTATTTCTAGTTAGTATATTTAATATTCCATCGTAAGATATAATTACATGGGAAAAACGTGTATCGAATACTTACGTTACGCGTTAAAAAAATCTTTAAAATATGAATTGAAAGTGAAGCAAAATTATTGCATTAAACCCAGTTTGTCAATCTTTCATATTCCCTTTATTGTCACAGGTAATAACGTCTGTGCCAATACTGTCATGCAGGTTTGTGGTTAACTGGGCAATTTTGTGGAGCGAGATTGTAACAAACCACATGCTCTATTTAGAAGCAAATAACCGAACCGTTCTTCTAAGGAAGTATAGATTTGTATTTTGATGCTGACTGTTAAAATATTGTAACCGTTATTTTATACCGATTGTTTACCTCAAACTTTCCTAATTTGATTATGCAAAAACATCAAAAAGTATAAGTAAACTACCACGTATAAAAATTTAATATTGACCAAGCCAAATAATAATATCATCCTTACACAATCTGAAGGCAATACATTGAACAATAATAACCTACTTTTTTGGCAAATCACTAACAAAAACAGAAATTTCCATACAGGTATAGCTTTTTCATAAACAAGTGATAAAACATCGATATCAAGTTGTAATTCGTATACTTAATGGCGCGTGATAAACATGTGCATGTGGGTTTATAAACTGAAACACGAATTCCAAATCAGTTTTGACTTTTTGTTTTACAATGCAATTGCAATTCAATGAATTTGGTTATGCAACGTTAGTATGAGCAACACACTTCCACTAATTAGTTGCTCTTTGTACATCGCAATTATTAAAGTCGAGTCTTTGCATACAAAGACGTTGATATCCAGTTTCTAAGTGTTCATTGTGAGAGCTCACAATGAGACCGTTGCCGTAGCGAAGGCCGACCCATCGCTGCATAACGACTGCATTATCACACTTGCAGTTGCAATATGACACACTAGAAAACTTCAACGTAGACCAAGGTATTTTAACTCTAGCTTGGCTACTATGCCGTAGAGTACTACTAGCAGGCTTACTGCTAGACTCCATTTTTTTGTTGATTTTTTTTATGCCATGAATTTATTATCGATGAACCAGTTTGCAGTTTACATTTATGATTGTGGAATACGTATTGTACCTATTCACACTATTCGCACTTGCACGACGCGGCTTGGCCGACTAACTGGACAGGTTAGGTATCGCAGTAATGTTTATAATATTATTCTTCGAGCTCCAGTACTAGAACTTTACCATCACCCAAAACTGGATCACAGTACTCAAAACTGATCACAGTGATTATTTATCTTCAAAAAGAACAGTGTGCTGCAGTTTGATTATACGACAATTTTAATATGTAGGTCATTACCATTTATTTCAGAAAAAAGAAACTCAAATTATAAAACGTATAAGAATGAACAATGAAATCGTGAGAAAATAGCCATTAATTATTTTTTTATATTATGGTAGAGTAGCATTTCTCGGAACGTATCTGCTTTAATGAGTTAATTACTTCATACGCAACAACCAATGGAAAAGTCAATGTTTGTTTACATTTCATTGATTTGGTTAACCACAAACTTATGCCATGATTAAGAATTTATAAATTTAACATTGCCCAGTTGACTATGATTAGCAATATCCGGCAATCTATAAAAATAATGCTCATTCTAATTATGATTGACTTAATTTTATCTTATCAAGCTACACTTACAAAACGATTGTTTTAGTTCTGACATCATTATCATTTCACTTTTGAAACTTTTTATTTTCAAATCTGATCTTTCTGATTTAATATTGGCAAATTTTCTTATATGTAATGTCAAAAGTAAGAATATGACAATGCAAAATTTATTAGAGCATATGAAATTCTATAAATAAATATGTGGCTGATGTACGAAGAAAGCAGCTGTATGATTTACTTGATATCATGGAAGTGAAACTTAGATTAACTGCAACTCCAGCTGCTCTACTTAATCAATTAAGATGTAACCCTTTTGTAAGAAATACAAAATAAAAGTCAAACATAATATTTAGCTGTTTAAGCAAAATTTACTATTCCATACATTTCTAGTACTTATTTGATGCTAATAGCATTATAGTAGTAGTACACAAGTATATATATTGTATAATATACATGTTATACACAAATATTGTAAACGGTTTTTTTTCCTTACAGATAACGATCGATCTACAAACGTGGAAATCATTTAACAGTCCAATTAAAAGGTAATATATAAAATAAATCATAATTATTTGCACGTGTTCATTGGAAACCCCCGAGTTGCGAAAAATATATTCATGGTGATAAACCAGATCAAATAGGAAATCGATGTATCGGAGCGAGACGCATGCAAAAACAACTAAATTCAATGGAATTCTTTTGCAATGTCGTCAACGCTCTAAAAATAGTAACGTTGCACAACGGGTCCCAAGAGCGTGTGCCCACAATCATCCTGTCAGGAGTAGGTTGAATAAAATGACGCTCAAAGACAAATTTAAACTGGACTATACCTAACGACCTATAAAAAATAAAAATAGATTGACTTGAATTTGTCATACTTTCATATTATTGCATACGTACACAATAATACTGACGCCGATAATTTAAAATGTAGTGTATCTGCTAATACGCAAGGCGAGAAAATGAAGGTAAAAATTATCAAGATTAAAATGGGGTTACTACATAGAGGAAAATTCTTGACAAAAAGAGTGACAAATATGTAGTCACAAGTGGGGCAGTGTGTCGTTAGCGTATCATAACTAAGTGCCACTATTATCGGCAATCAGACTACGACCTTGCTGCTCGTTGTCGCGCGAATCGTGGGGAGCAGATTGTCATCCTCCATTCCGGCATCCGCCTTACGTGCATTTTCATTATGTAATTGTATTGTACACTGATATAATATAAGAAAATTACATTATGCTACGTTGACATAACCATGAACGATGCTGATGTCAACAGGACGCGCCCTGAAGACAAGCCCATGGAACAGGTTTCAAAATAACAACAGTAATACGTATTGAGACAATTTGTGCTTACATACATATTGATATACGCTAAAGTCGCTAGTGTCTCGTCTAGACAATTGTATAATTAATCATTTACATTAAATTACGTTGTTGTTATCTGTGTAATGTCAACTATATTTATGTATCACACAGTAGTATTTCAAACATTGGGAGACATTCTTGTGACATGTTTTCTCAGCATGTCTGATATCAATGAATGTGTAGTCTACAATTATTGCAGGAACGTTACTTACTTTATTTAACGCATATTTTATTTTCAATAGTTAATTCCAGTATTCAAGTAATTACTATTTATTTATGGTTAATTGTACGTTTGTCTACAATCGCAGTTAAGTATCTCTATCTACTCGTATTTGTTTAAAAATAATATTTAAGACGGCCACGTTACTTTTACTCATAAAAAAAAAATATTACAAATATTCTTCCGCAATTACTAGAGTAGAACTTAGAGATATAATTAAGTGGTCAGGAAAATAAATCTTAGCATCCTTTAATTTACGCGTGCACCATAGCAAAATGATCCCTCTTACGAGTACATTGGCCCAATGAAGCTTGACCATTATAGCAGGTGCGATGATACCACATCCAATACCGCTAGTGTTAATTAGCGACTTGATTTATAGCATCGAGAGGACCGTAGTCATTTGTCATTATCGAATTGCAGCCGCTGAAGTGTCGATATAATTTTACACCGCAGTACAATAGACTAGGACAATTAGAAAGGTAACAATGATTAAGTTTTTAGTCATGCTTTCGAAACGGAAATATATGTATGCCTGTACTATTTTATCCCGCAAATCTCCCAACACCGTCACGGACCACGACTGTAGTTGAATTGATGGTGCAACAACTGATAACTATAATGGGACTGTACAGCGCGACGAATTCGTGATTCATTCATAACGGTAACCTTTAGTTACATTTATTACGCCAATGTTTTTCTGTAAGTTGTATAAACATCGTATATTTTCATTAAGTTAATGGTGTAGCTTCGGTCACTCGAACACGTGTAACAAACAATTGCGTGATAAATTAAGCTATTTACTGGGACACCGAAGAATTAGGATCGTGAACTAATTAGGTTACGTGTGTTAGTGAATTACTATAAAACTTTGTCATGTATTTTCTGGATACTATCGGTATTGGAAAATTTACATTTCCTCACTTTTTGTTAGCATAAAACTATAAAGCTCGTCGGGTGAATTGGTGTGTAATGACGTAGGGACGCATTCAAATCTGCCCGAAGGGAAAAATATTAAAAACGTTTTGTATCCTTCAGTACTGGTCATATACTATAGAACTACGGTATCCCCTGAGAGACGACTGAAAGGGGGATATGAATTGCGGGCGGTCAGACTTTGAAATACACATTGAAGTACGGGAAAAACACAGGCCTACCAAATTATTTTGTAGTTTGTAATGTTTATTGTAAGGACTGTTTTTCGATGTTCCATTGAATTAAAATATATCTTTAATCGAATCTATCCACAAAAATCTGACAAAATTTAAGAAAAATTGTGATCTTCATCAACTTAATAATAAAAATAAACTTGCAGTGCCCACTACTAGGCTCCAAAAAACAGTTGTGAAAAACAGTGCGTTTTCACAATAAATTACCAAATTACATAATAAATTTATCGATTAATAGATTTAAGAAAATTATTAAAATTAAATTATGTAAAAAAGCTTATTACTCCCTCCATCTGAGACTACATCATAGATTTAGAGGCATGGAATTGAATTACTCTTTTTATTAAGGCTTATGGTTGTTGGCTGGCTTGTGATTTTGTTGCTATTATATTTTTTTAAATGTAAAATAATGTTCACTTTTGTGTGTACCACCTATAATAATATGTTAGGACATTCATAAGCGTCAATTTGAGACCCAAATGAATAAATGCTTTTGACTTTGACTATGTTTACTACTAGTAAACATATTGATATAATAAATTAAAACACCAATTTTAATAGTTACTTATCATCGAATATATTTTATGAAATTCTTCTTTGCAAAACTACTTTAATAAAAATGGTTGGTTTTGATTAGACTAGTGACGATGTTAAATAATGTCCGGCTCCACTGAATTGACTTTCATTGAACGATCATTTAATTGTACTGGCAACCAAGTTTACAAGCGCGAGTTAAGGTCGTCAGGGCTGAGGCGAACCCGCATCCTATTGTTTAAGAGTTTTAAAATTATTCGAATGGTAGAGTGGTAGAGATCTGGATTTACAGCTGAGTCTTACGTTCTATGTAAGTATCTACCATCGAAGTACCAACCCGAGCTATTGGATATTTTACACCTTACCTCACCGATGCGGCGACTCGTTGTATCTATCTATGAATAATAACTCAAACGTCAGAATCACAAAAATAAAATAGGAAATTCGAAACTTGAGAAAAATATAATTGCTGCTCGCCACGTAAAGTCTACGCCGTAGACAAACGTTTGGGTGGGCTACGGTGAGAAATAAAATAAGGCTGGTCCCAATATAGCACCTTCGATCCGATTGCAAACGATCTTTACATGTGTACGACAGTAAAATCATCTGTAGATTTATCCCATTTATCATTGGGACGCTTTTTTTGACACACGGATCTAGTTATCAATCCAAAGGCATCAAAAATAGATTGAGATTAATATTGGCTTCCGTGGTTGATGGTATGGCGTCATGATCAATCAGTCAAACTACTTACGTTTTTCCAACAGGATATGAGTTTTCAGGATTAGCTCGATTCTATAGCCCAGCTCATAACTCTACCGTTAACTCCAAAACGTCTCGTGCCTTATGAACTAGGGATTTGATTTCAGAAATGTTCTTTATTAGAAATGTTACATCGAAATAGGAAAATAGTAAAATATTTGTTTAGTTTATAGATTTGTCCTTGGTTTTTGTGTTTTCAACATCATATCAGGTCAAGACAGAGACTATTGAGCCCATATAGCACATTTAACTATTTGTGCCGGCCAACGCCTCACGCAAGTCGTTCCTAGTGTTCCCACGCTATCAGCTGGTTCACGCGCCAGTGCGCACGCGCAGCGGCCCGCAACACCGACCACGTCACTGGCCCGATGCCCGATAACTCTGGAGCCACATCACATATATGAATATGCAAAATAGGAATATACAAGAGCACTCGCTCTACATGCATGGGTAAAGTCATGAAAAAGTGTCATTTTAAAGGGGATAGCTAGGGCACATGACATGCTTAATAGGTATAACAACAAGCTCGATGTCTCATAACTGTGGAACCACATCACTCGTATGCATATTCAAGAGCATTCGCTTTACCCGCATGGATAGTCAAGAAAAAGTGTTGTAATAGGCCCTTACTTAAAAACAAATAACAACATACAGTGCTCAACAATAAAAATTGCACATGGAGCCTAGGAAGGAGACTTCGGCTTATTTCGGGTCTGTAGAGCTTTTTCTCTTTCTCACCGCACCTATTTGACGTTAATCGACCATTTTGATCAAGTTTTGACCAGTTTTGACCACTGTCAGTGCTTACCTAGGCAGTGTGTAGTAGAGTTGACGTTCTACGAAACAAGCCGATCGTCTCTTTCGTAGGCTCGATATGCAATATTAATTGTTGAGTACTGTACCAACATTATTGAGTACGATTTTTGAAAAACCTTATAATACTCAATTTTAGTAGGTAGTTTTAAATAAATAAGTGTCATTGAGACTTTAAATTAATAAATTACCTAGATGGTACAATAGCCTAAATCCTCCAATTCCCATAATAATATGACACTAAACATGTAGAAGTTTTTAGTCTTAGCACTTTAGCGGCATTGTACCATTTTTAGGGTGCCGTAACTAAAGGATACACATGGGAGACTATTACTAAGACTCCGCTGTCCGTCCGTTTGTTTGTCTATCTTTCTGTCTGTCACCAGGCTGTGTATAATCGTAATAATAACCGTCATAGCTAGACAGTTTAAATTTTCACAGATTACATATTTCTGTTGCCGCTATAACAACAAATATAATAAATATTTAAGTTCAAGTTAAGTAAGGGTTCCCGTACAACAGCACATTTTCTAACTCGTATTTCATTCCTTCCTTTAAAAATGTATTAAATTATAATACATCAAACGTATGCGATTCAATAGTCAAATAATAACCGCGCAGCTACTTGTGTCCCTAAACCACACATAACTATTAGAGAGGCGAGCAATAATGATAAAGTGTATGATTTATTGACAGTTAGCACCGGTACACCAGAGAGACTATGGCGCCCACGAGAGCTATTTACACCACCGCAAAAAATGACCAGTTCATCATGGGTATTGTTATGAAATGTACCGTATTGCGATGTAATTAAAATGTTCTTTGAAAACCATTTACAGCTGAATAAAATTATAATTATCTAGTACTCAATTACTAGTGCCAATTCCATCTCGTTGGGAATAAATTATTTCAAAATACAATGTATTTTCTGTTTAAGTTAAAATTTTAAATCCAAACTTTCATTTTGATCTTCTAAATATACAAGTACGTTCAATCACAAAGTTCTGAAGCAAAGTTAACATTTAACCCCATTAAAGGCATAAAGCGACCTTGTCCGTACTTTCGCTGACTCAACTAAAAGCTGAGTAGTATTAGCTCAGAGAAAGCGGAGAGGTTCGTTTCATTAGTTATCGTGATAAGGTGTCTGGCAAAGAAGCTATTACAAAGATAATTGGCCCTCAACGTGAATCGCCTACCTTGGCAGCTTCAATAACAATTTTGTAACTTAAGTACAACATGAAACACAAAAATAAATTATACGTGATTGTCTAAAAACATGCGTTAAAAAGTATAACGTTAACGGGAATTCATTGTTGTGAGATATCGATTGTGAAAATCTGTTATTCGATACAGATAAAAATGATGGTGCATGTCGAACGTGACCTCAACGTTCAAATCAATCATTTAGGAAATGCACCTATTGCATTACCTTTTAAAATAAAATTGCATGATATGCGTTTTGTTTCGTTGCACCTTTCGTAGTTGTAATGTTACAATGAAATGTGGAATATTTTTTTTACAGTACCTATATAAGATTTTAAGAAAGGTACACAAACGCGTACAATTTAAAACAAAAAACACCTTACTAGTTAAAATGTTTACCGTCAATAAGTCAACAATTTGTATTCAGCACAGCAAGCGATATCATAAGTAATTAGCTCATTGTCCGAGTTACACTCCTTCAAATGCCTTCAATGATAGCGTTAGAGGATTATTTGCGATCTGAGTGTATTAACACAACTGGGTTAAAAGCTTAATGCTGTTTCTAGCTTGGTAAGGAAGAATGACATATAAATCCTTTAAGTCCATTTAACGTTGGATGATAGGAATAGAACACGAGTAGTTCATTAAGTTCATTAGACAAACTGTAGACTTGCCTACATTATAAATTAAACAAGCATGATTTAATTTCCTTTGAAATAAGTGAAAGACGTAAAAGGGTGACTAAATTAAACTACACCGGTATTCTACATCATCGTTATAATCAGTTTACACTGAAGAGATTTCTTAGCATGTACTTATTTAGTATATTATTATTAATTAGCTTATAATCAATTGATGAATCGAATCAAACATGAATTAATTTTATTCACTATCTGTCTGGCTGTAACGATTTTTTTCAAAACCATTCTTTACCAGATTGAATTTAATGTGATAGTTTGTTTTTGCATAGCGAAATATTAAATGACTTATATAGATTAATTTCTATTACTACTTGACTTCAGCATATATCCTGCATATTATAGGATATAGAATTAGTCCAATTTATTGTACTTAATTTGACGTCGAACAGCGCTATAAAAACAATATGGCGTTTTTAGTATAGAATTAATAGTGACGTTAATCTCCGATATTATTGATTGCCCTTACACAGTTAATGCGATTATTGCATAAACACCAAACTCTGGGGGAACGAATTTCCCTGCAAGAGATTAGTTCAAGGAATTAAATAATTAAAATCCCTGGCGTGAGTTTAAATATTATGAACATATTCAAATTTGATGATCCAAAACACTAATGAATTAAATAAAAGACTAGTGAGGTTTATATTTTTAAGGGCAAATATTTAGCATTCTTTTATCAAGATGTTGAAGTTAGGGAAGACACTGTAGGGTTTCTCATAGACCTTTATTACCAAATGGTGTTTCATGAATGGTCTTGACAGAACAATACTAGCTCTGTTACACGAGAGAGGTAAAATTACTACTTACGTGTCTGGGGAGTGATTATGTAACATTAATCTTTAGTTTTGAACTTTTGACGACGTCACCTTTCTCCATAACACTTCATTTGAAGCATTAAACTGGAAGTAAAAGCATAACAAAGTTTCCAGTTATTTATTCGACGATAAGTATCAAGGCACTTTAACTTTTTAAACTTTAAGACAAATTGTGACGATAAGACTACATTACCATACTTAAGTTTATAAATCTTTTCTTTATCCCAGACTCTAAATTATAATTCTATTATATTCTAGATGTTACTCGCTTGCATCATTCGAAGGTGTGTTTATGTGAGAGGTTATGTGATTTACTATAGATGCAATTCCATTACATTCGAGTTTCACGCTGAGGGACATCGTTATGGAAATTGCGTAATTAATGTATTACCCTTGACATTGGCAAATGTAATTGTCGGTGTTTGTAATGCAGACTTAAACATGAGTTGTTCATGGAAGTGACATCGAGATGACCAGTTACGTTTAGTGTCGTCGTCATAAAGTTTTATTGGTATACCACAAATATCACTTGGGTCACAACACTCACAACAACTCGTTGTATTGCTTTTTACCGACATGATGTCAACTATTGTGGGACATAAACGTTAGGCTCTGAACAAACTAAACCGAGCAAAATTCACATTTAAAAATTAAATGACTTGAGCTTATTGCATTATTGCATTATTATTGCTTATATGCTCGTGAGAAAAAATATCACGTTAGGTCGTAGATGCAAAGATCTCATTTAAAAAGTAAGTATAATTTCGAGGTCTTAAACATTTCAACAAGTATAATAAGGTAATAAAAGCCGTGCAAGGTCATTTTATTCTTGGAAATTATTTAAGAAACTTAGATCATACATTTATTATTGGATCTTGGCATATTATTCCACGCACATTTTATTTATCGTAGAAACACCGCTTAAAATGAAATTCAAATACACGTAGGTATGTTGACAGAGTAACACTATAACAACATTATTTAATTTTAAATTGTGATGACAGTTTGTATTATAAAAATAATATTATAACGATGATCCCGTCATAGCTGTTTCGAATGTCTATGAACCATAAGTAAGCCCGCAAACAACAATTGCCTACATTAAATTCGCATTAGACAGTTTGCCGATTTAGCAGTCTAGGCTATATCTATCTAGACACTGAACACGAACACCGGCGTACTGCGGAGAACTCAAACAAGAGATTTCCTTGCTTTATTGGAAGTGATGTTTCCCCTCGTTTGCATCAAGTGTTAGACGAGTACATTCTAGTGTGCAATGGGGGAAGTATTGTGTTAGAGCAGAGGTTCCCAAACTGTTTTTCTTGTAGACCCTTTACATTTTTTTCTGGTTTCTGTGGACCCCCGCTACATTTATATCACATTCCCATATTTCCAACTTTTATTCACGCATACGTAGACCCCCATCGAGTCTCCCATGGACCACTTTGGGAATCACTGGTATGATGTAAGTAAATTGGTACTATCAGTGTATGTGTCGAGATCCATTATCGTGGACCCTATTTTCATTTCATGGACCGCCAAATTTTTTTTTCGCTGACGCCGACCCCTTTCAATTTGTCATAGACCCCCAGGGGTCGATATAGACCACTTTGGGAATCACTGTGTTAGAGCGTGCACGCTGGAAAAATACATTGTCACAAATATTCCAACCTAAAACTCAAGACAGAAAAATATTTAATAAGCTTTCATAATAAAAAATCTGCTCTGATTACACATAATTTAAGCAATATTTTTAATTATTTTTACAATCACATAGAGTAGATAGGTACAAGTACAAACTCGTCACTGAATCTTTTAAAAACTGTCGGAGAAGAAATTGGCCAATATGATGACAACTATGCATCATATCATGCAAATGATTATTTACAATAAGCTTCCAGAGTCGTTATCAACAACTTATTCATAAAATACTTCAAACTTACCTAATACAAAGCTGTAGGCACCTATATGATAGGAACGTATTTGAACATAAAGATAAGATAACCTTTGAACGTGAATTATGTCATAACTAAGTTCGATTCATGATTCTTTCACTGGTGGGAGAGCTCCAGTGACGGAGCTCGCGGGCGTAGGCACCACCGCATTACCTAATATAACCGCTAAATGGTAGTGTTCAGCACTATCGTGTTCCGGCCAGGTGGTAATGTACGGCCCTGTAATTTCCGGCACAGAGGCATAACACCTTAGGCGTCAGGAGTGGTAACGAATCTGCATTTTGACCTTGGTCTTTGTGTGGGTGTCTATAGGCTGCAGTCATCACTTAACATCAATGTGAACTGCTTGTTTACCACTCCATGACATAAAAAAATGAACCTATTTTCAAGAAATTGAATTATATGTTTCATTTTAAATTGCTTCTACGTAATGTTTAAAATTAGAATCCGCAGTGAACGAGGGCCACTGTGATTAACTTGGCCATGGTTTATGACTCAAAGATAGAGTCTATCACAAAGGCAATATATCACTTCTTAATCAAGTAACAAACGAACGGGGCGCCTGGATTTGTGTCGAGCTAAATGGACCGTGTCAATTCTCAATTGAACTTATTAAATTAAATTTACTGCATCTGTGCAGCTTTAACTATGAATTATGGGCTTACATTAGTCAATCCATATTTTTGACTAAGTATATAACAAAATTATTAACAAAATCTGATCAGAAATAAACGACATAAAATATTTAAGTAATAAAAACTAACATAACGTGAGAGGTGTGTATCGTTATTTGTACCGATACATAAATTAACACGTATTTTAAATGACGCATTCGTATTTAGTAGATATATTGAAGATCTTAGATATAGCAATTCAATGAAACCTAGCTCGTTAAATGTTCATAGGTTTTACCCGGTCACATCCGTGCTGAAAAAGCCTTATCACTGTATTTACACATACATACGACTACTAGCCTTGAATTCTAAAGTATCACATTCCTAGTAGTATTTTACAAAAACCTTTTGCTTAAAGTCTTAGATGATTTTGAGAGTAGCTGTGAAAAACATAACACTTTTAGCTTAGTTATAATATTTTATTTTTCGCCATAACACATGCGAGAGAACTTTAGAAAATAAAGAAAAATGGGAAACTTTTAGCCATAGTAGGTAGTCTACTTAGGTGTATACCAATGTTTCATAGTTTGTGTATTTTTTGGTTGCTCAGTGAATACTTTTGCCTTAGTTTGATTAACCAAATACAACGGCACAGTAAATATTATTATCTTCATATCAATCTGGTCGCCCCACATACTCTGCCTACCCCGTTAGAGACCTGGCGTGATGATACATATACATATTCATTGTGCTCGTTTCAAATGCGTTTCTATTCCATCAAAATTAAATTTCATAGAAATATGTTACGAAATTTCAGCAGGATTTTAAAAGCGTAACTTAATATAATTTCCGTGGTAAAACGGGAAAGGGATGTTGAGGCGGGTGCCTCGGGTTAAAGCCAAAATAGCTTCAGTAACTTCGTGAATGAAATTGAGTAGACGTGTAACCTATATTATCTAGATACAGACGTGTATGTGTGCTAACCTACAAAATTTTTATGAAAATTATTATACATATGTACATATAACAATTTTACACATTTAAATATTTAGTTTTTTTTTTGGAAAATATTAACACTTTTTTTCAGACTCGTTATTATTTTAAACAAACAGACAGCAATGTTTTTGAGCTTCATGTTTAATAAATCAGCCTTTTGACAATGGACACAAACCAAGCTCTATGAGTACCACTGGGAATCTTTTACAATAATATCCCTAGTTCCAAAACTACTCTCCCGCCGAAGCAGTTCATTAGAAAATAATTTAATATTATTTGAATTACAGGTATCGTCATGGTGAAGACGAGAAATTGTACGAGCGGATGGTGGGTGGTTCTACTGACAGCAACGCTAGCAGTTCCAGCTCTTACTGACGCTGGAGTAGGACTATTCAACGCAAGATTGAAGCAAATAATCACTTCTAGTACATTGAAATGGACTAACTTGAAAAAGGAATTTATGGACAACTACGTCAAAGGGGCTGATTCTGAACAAGGTATTTTTTATGGTTTTAGCAAAGTATTTTTTGTCAAATAATTAAAAATAAAATGACGTTGTTTACATTTTGATTGTATTTTTCAGGGCCTATCTATTTATGTAGAACACGTCACGAGGGTGATATGCTCCTGGGACAGTTGAGGCCAGATTATATGTCTTGTGCTGTGTCCGGAAGTAAAAGTTATAATGTATTTGAGGTGCTTGAAAATATTGAAAACGCTTCTTTGATCATATGGCAACCCTGGTACAAATTTCAATCTAAACCAACTGGCGCTGTTGCTGTGGACTCCTCTGTTGATTCGGTTTTCATTGGTCGAGTAAAAGCTGATAGCAGTTTTTCATTTAATATAGGGCGAATAAACTATGAAAGCACTATTGGCCAATTAATAACATTTGACGATAAAAATAATGAATTGGTTGAAGCTCGTGGCGAAATCTTAGTCGAAATTGAGCCTGTCAGTTACAAATTAGAAAAAGTGGAACTGGAATTGGAAACAGAACACGTTAGACAACAAGATCCGGATGTATTAGAAGAGCGAGTCTTGCGCAATATTGAAGATGTAGCAGCTACTGTAACAACTGAAATCGAATATAAATTCAATTACAGTTTATCTTGGGGTCATGGTCACGGAATTGCTATTGGTTTAAATACTACAATAGAAATGAGCGACGGGACCGTGTATCCGCAAATCGAATGGGCTAATCCATTTACGCAAGAAAAGAAGGAACTATTTAAATTGGAAAAATATTTAGAGCCAGGCACAGCTTGCAATGTTACTTTCCGGGGTAATTATACCGACCGTGATGTCCAATATAGTGCAAAGTTAGTGACATTTTACAAGGAAAATGATGCTAGATCACGACAAATGAGAGGAGAACGAATCGAGAATACATTGGAAGTAGAAGCCATTTACAGTGACATATACTATATAGGTAATAACACTTTAGTCCCGACGACGACTACTACAACCACAACTACTACAACCACCACTACAACTACAACAGAAGCGCCAGAAGCTCCACCCCAACCACCTCCAGAAAAGAATGATGTAGGTATGATCATGGACAGTAACGATGTTTTGGGAGACAGTAGTGAAGATATGGTCAAAGCACCTCCAGCTAAAGAAGACAACATTGATCGCGCCGTTGTCGGTGGACTCGGTAGTAAACCTAACGCAGCCAGTACGAGAATCATTTCCTTGACTTTGTTTGTCCCAGCCTTTGCGATTTTACTTTAAAAACATTGTAAACATAAATAGCTTGTCTTGTAAATAGTGATCTGAAGGATATCAAATTGAAATTACAGATGCTTGATGTTAAACGTGTATTTGGCAACTAAGCTTAATGATGTTAATTATTAGCCAAGATAATCTATGGTAAATAAATGCCTTTCTCGGTGTTAAATTGTAAATACAAATATTTTTGTTTACATTCCTGTTGAATAATTTCATTCCAATGTGTAAATTGACGAGCCAAATTTAAACACATAACTGTAAATATTTTTGTATATAGTTAAGAATATAAATGTCGCAGAGCGATAGCAAAAGAAAAATGTCACTGCAAGTCAGAAATGAAATTAAAAACTGTTACCAATACAAAATATACAAATGAAATTGCTAAAATAAATGTTACTAAAACCAAACATTAACTTTCCACGATGAGTTATACTTTATAATATTAATAATTAAATACAGAAAAGAAATGTAGAACTGTGTAAAATATTTATATAAAATTAATTATGTAGTTTATCAAATTATGTAATAATTCAAAGAACAATGGCCGGGCATTTTGTTAAAACAGAGGCAAACATATCTCATTTGCCGTTAAAAAAGTATCTGACAATTAATGTATGTTTTATTGTCATTTATTTTACATTAATTTTTTAATTGTTATTGTACCGATTCTCATATTCATTATACTATACCAATGTACAGGTGTAATCAATAAATAAGCTTCCAGGTCAAATTATTAAATGTTATTAATGGATTAAAGTATTTCGTAAAATTTTCTTGAGAATGCATTACTCATGAGTGACGTAAACCGTCCTGGAACAATTATTATTTGAAAACATTAGAATCGTAAAAAATATGAATTAATTTATAACTTAAAGCATATATTTTCAGTACCTCTTTTTTAGTTTTTGTATTTTCATTTTATTTGTTATATTTAATTTTAAGATACGAGAGTTTTAAATCCAGAATAAAAGATATTATTACGTTTAAATCTTGTAGAGTTAGTCAGTATCTTATTTATTTATATCTTATTTTATTAACTAAACTACGATGTAAAATGTACACATTGTACACAAATATGTTATGAGCACGAATTATTGAACATTTAAATTACACTAAAGTAATAGAACATTTTGTTAGTTATTTGATTGCCAAAGCTTACTTCAAGGTCTAGCTACGATCATTAGTTTTTAGATGAACGTCTGTAGAATATTTTATTTATCCGTTCAACACCAATTAAATGCCATTGATATTTAGTGCAGAAATAACATTTGTATATCAATAAAACCAATAAGTTAATGTAAATTATAGAACGCGTAGAAGTCTTACACAGTGGTGTTCTGATGTATTAAGGAAATGGATGATATTTTTGTATGGATATAGAGTAACGAAGTAAGTGTTCGCCTTTAAGAATAACATAATTTCATATTACTGTGAGTACTTTTCTTTATTGTTAAATTAATAATATATTTTCAGTATTTTTATCTACGGAATATTAAGTGATTTCTAAATTAGATTTAATCCGAATCTCATCGTGTAGGTACATTACCTATGTAAAGACATAGTTATCCCACCTGAAATATCATTATTGCTAAGATTAGAATTTATTACGAAGTATCTTTAAACTTTAAACTGTCGCAATTGATCTAAAAGCTTTGGAAAGCCGAATTTTGCTTTCGCCACAAGATGTATGTAAGTGTATCAATATGAAAATGTATCAATAGCCAAATGCTGAGAATCATGGCAAAGTTTACAATTAATTTTGCAGCTTTTAAAATATTTGTCACGGCATGAATGATGAAAATGTTATATTCCATGTTGTATTATGATACCCATTGCTTGACTTTCCTCTTAGGTAGTGAATCTGTTCCGTAAGGTTAAGACATTAAGTTGTTGTACCTATATAGAGTTAAGTGGCCCTATAATATAAGTAGAAATGTGTCGATGAATCTCTTTGACATCATTATTGTTTTGCGAAGCATAATTGTGATGTTCCATATAAGTTTTGTTTTAAAATCATTAAAGTGTAACTAAAATGTTGTTTTCTTTCATTTACCACTGATAGACTATGACCTCGATTCGACAACTTGAACTAGTAAAATTAACATACGACGTACGAGCAATCTAATATATAAAATTCTCGTGTCACAGTTTTCGTTGCCATACTCCTCCGAAACGGCTTGACCGATTTTGATGAATTTTTTTGTGCTTATCCGGTATCTATGAGAATCGGCCAACATCTATTTTCCATATCATTTTTGGACATTTAATTTTTTTATACCTCTAAGGCGATACGAAGTTCGTCGGGGCAGCTAGTATTTTACTAAAATTTCAGTTTTGTCTGTATTATAAAGGTGAAATCTAACTATGTTTTAATTTGAAAGTGTGATCACCACAACTTTATATTCAAATTAAATATACAAAGAGTAGCTATCTGGCATACAGTTCATGATAATAAGCTAAGAGCTATAAAATAACCTAATTATCTGATTCTACATTATGGAACATGATGGTGACAAATCTGTCACCATCATCACATGTATGAGGTATGCATGCATTCCAGCATTAGTACCTACATGGAAAAACAGCCACGATTCGTCATTGTCAGTTACGCTTTGGCCCATGTAATAAGTACCTAGGCGGCGAGCCTATTGCAATGGTTTATTCCCGTTGTCCCCGTGCGCCGTGTCCCCGTGAACGGGGATGCCATAAGGTTTCTGCTCGCTGGGTCCCGAGGTTGCTTTCAATTGAACAAAAACGAGTTCGATTCACAATTTCGCGAGACTGTTTGGAAATTTTTGAGACTGATCCCGAGGACTTTTTGTCTAGATTTGTTATCATGGATGAAAGCTGGGTTCACCACCATATTCCTGAATCAAAGCAACAATCCAAACAGTGGAAAAGATCTGACTCACCTACACCGAAAAAGGCTAAAGTCGTTTTGTCGACTAACAAAGTCATGGCTTCTGTTTTTTGGGATGCGAAGGGTACTATTTTTGTAGATTATTTACCGTAAGGTCAAACTATTAATTCTAGTTATTATTGTAACCTTTTACGAAGACTATAAGAAGAAATAAAAGAAAAAAGGCCGGTAATGTTGCGTAAGAAAGTTTTGTTCCATCAAGACAATGCACGTGTTGAAACAATGTCTGTAATCCATGATTGTGGCTACGAATTGCTGCCCCACCCACCTTATTCGCCGGATTTAGCCCCCTCAGATTATCATTTATTTCCAAATTTAAAAAAACATTTGGGTGGCTCGAAATTTTCGACCAAAGATGAGGTGATAGTCGCAGTAAACGAGTATTTCGCCGACCTTCCGGAATCTTTTTTTTTCGAGGGGATAAACAAGTTGCAGTTCAGGTGGAAGAAGTGTGTTGAGCTAGATGGAGACTATGTCGAAAAATAAAAATAAAATTAGACCCACTTTTCTTTCATTTTCTTGGTCGGGCTTCGAACTTTTGGATCCACCTCGTACCTAGTACCATTCGCATTTTAGTGACGAAGGCATACGGGTCCTCCTTATAGCGTCGAATTAAAATGCAAGAGCTCTAAATATAATTAACTAACGTAATTATTATAAATCAGAGGATAAATACCAATATCTTGAAGCACTAGTAGGGTAACTTTCTGGCTCTCGATCGTGATGATCAATAAGGATATAAGATAAGCTTAGTCAACAGTAACATACAGTTTATTTTGGGTTATTCGTCATCTCGCCCGACAAAAACTCGCATGATTGGGCCACTTGGCACCTTTTAAATTTTAATAATATTTCTGTCGCCAACTCGCCCGATCATAAAATTGTGAGGGAATTGTGAGGGAACTGTGTACTACAAAAATCTTTTGATGGATAAGTAGTGTAAACTTCATGCCGTAGAGATCTACATAAAATATGAATACTTAATTAAACCGACAGCGATAATTTTAGTAATCTATAGTAAGTGAATTATAGTAAAATAGATAGTGACTATCTTTACGCGGTTTTAAATGTTGGGATGCAGATGCTTTACGACACTGGATGGATGCCCCGAACGAACCATGACTGCTATTGGGATCTTTTTCGTGGCATTTTTCGTCAGTATCCCAGTGCCACATTAGTTACAGTAAGATACAGAGATAACAACAGGCTCGCCAATATAGGACAAAACATAACTGGCGAATCGTGGGTTGTTGATATAAAATATTCTGATATTTTCAATTAGTTATGGGTCTCTAAGGGTAAGAATCGGGTGAACTCGATGCTCGGTCGAAGGGCTGGATGTAATTCGTTCCAGTTGATATATTATATGCCGTACCCTACCCGAGGAGGAATTTAATATTATTTAATATTTTATAGTTTTCACCCTCGTGTGTAGGTACGCTACTTCTATATACATATTAAATTCAGTTCCGCGTCTACTCAACATGTCTGTTTATATTGTATCCAGGTAGCTATTCCCAAAAGGTAGCAAGATATTAGGGGCCTATATTTAAATTACTCACCATAAAATCTAGACAGTAATTCTTCAGTCCACATTAGTAATATATTTATTACTAGCTGTGCCCGCGACATCGTCCGCGTGAGAATTTATAATTGTTCAGTATCTACCCGGACGAAGTGGTGGGCGCAGATAGTATAAAAGTAGCCTAAGTTACTCCTTATTACGTAAGCTATCTGACAGAGAAAGTCCCGTCGAAATTGGTATAGCCGTTCCCGAGATTAGCCCCAACAAACAGACAGACAGACAAACAAAAAATTTATTTTATTTATTTTTTTTTATGTACCGTGTATACATACATATTATGCATTTAGTAAAAAGCGGTTATTTTTATATTACAAACAGACACTCCATTTTTTTTTATTAATTCGTCGAATGTGTGGCCTTTTACCATTTCAATAGGTACTACGACAGTTCGATCATAACAATAACGTATCTTGTTACTATAAGTACCTATGATTACTGTCTCGCTGGCTAAGTTGGCTTTACTGCAAAGCTTGAGGAATCAGGTTTATTTCTTGATCGGAATTTTTCTAATTGTGAAGACCCTAACAGTTTCTTGTACATATGTTTATTTATGTCGCAGGCAAATAGCTTAATTAGCCTTTTAATTCATTGCCTAGCCTCTTCACTAAATGTCGCCGTTGCTAACAGTGTGAATTATAAGGACCTCACGAGGGTCCCATAAGTACTTCAGAGGTCACATTAACACGGTCTAAAGGTATTCTGTGAAATTTCAAATGACGAGACTAACCTTTTGACATGCTTAACCTTAACAGAAATAATTTCTACGAATGTAAAAACAGGTGTTTCTAGAATTATGAGCACACTTTAATGGTCGGTCGTTCGGTCACATTGTGAGATGTTACATTACACGATAGCAAAATACTACAGGTAAGCGAATATTACTTTTACGTACATAATGAAGACGGGAAAAAAGCATGCAGTTTACAATAAAATTAATATAATAACAAAATACATACCTACATAATGGCGAAGTTATTATTATCACAGAGGAAAATTAACACGGGGGTAGCAACTCATCTGCATCACGTTGACCTCCGGTTTTTATGTAGATGGCTATTCTATAAACCTTACCATCAATGTGAATAATTAGCATGCGTGTTTCACAGCAGCGTCCCTACTAATCCCTACGAATATTATAAGTAAGTTTTTTTTCAGATTCACGCAAAAACTACTTAACCAATAATCTTGATGAAACTTTGTACACACACTAGGTATTAAAGGAGAGAGCGAAGGCGCGGGTAAAAGCTAGTAACTAACATATAAAATAGTGACGACTGCAGCCTATCTATAATGACATCTTCACAAAAACCGGAGTTCAAAATGCAAATTCTTTGCCAAGACTGAAATCTAAATATTATTATGTTGTTTTGCCTCAGTGATAGTTGTTATCACGGGACATACTTACATTACAAAGTAACTGGAATACAATAGTGTGAAACTATCATTTGTCGGCTGATAGATTTATTGTACCTACACGTACTGACTGAAATTACGAATGCCGGTAGAAATAAAAGGTAAACATCATTAAAAATACATTGTATTATGTAATTTACAGTGAATTTCATCTCACAATGTAAACAATGTGAACGACGTCATTTATGTCGCTCATAACATCGGGATATTACAATGATGGGAGAGATTGAAAAATAGATTAGTAATAAAAAACAACTCGAGAGCATAAGCAATACCGCATTGTTTTTTATATTATTTCGCATTAACACATGCTTGTGAAATATATTTTATTTAAAGAAAAATGGAAAGAAAAATTTTTTGACTTCAGGCGAGACTCGAACTCGCGGCCTACTGGGAATCTAGTCCAGCCGCTCTTCCAATTGAGCTACTGAAGTCGTGCCCGATTTGTCAAATCTTTCCTTCACATTTATTGCATTGCTTTATGGTAGCAGCAGCGCCATCTATTGCCAACTATGCTAGTTAGGCAACCGATATAATAGACTTTGCAGTTTATTGAATATCGTAAAGAAGTCGCTTTTACCCTTAATAATTGTTTTTTATATTATTTCGCATTAACACATGCTTGTGAAATATATTTTATTTAAAGAAAAATTTGACTTCAGGCGAGACTCGAACTCGCGGCCTACTGGGAATCTAGTCCAGCCGCTCTTCCAATTGAGCTACTGAAGTCCTGCCCGATTTGTCAAATCTTTCCTTCACATTTATTGCATTGCTTTATGGTAGCAGCAATACCGCATTACCTAATTTACCACGCATTTTGACTAAGGTGGAGAATTTTTTAAGTAAAGGTGGGTAGAATAAGAAACTTGGCTCTACAAAAGATCTGATAACTTTTGGGCAGTGCATGCGATTTGGCCTCGTCTTGGCAACATTTTGCATGAAAATGTTTTTGATAGGATATGTCATTTCTACCAAGAGGTAAAAGATAAAAGGTATCAATGGTGGAATTGGTACTGAATTTGTTTACTTGCCTATTTACTGACCACTATGTGAAATACATGCCTTATTCACCTGCCACTTTCATAACATAAAAAATACATACACAAAACACACAACAAAAGCATAATGTTTAAGTAAACAACTTTCAACATAGTTTCGCATAAACGATAAGCTGTAGCATAACTATTCCATAAATCAGGTTTATTGGCATTACGAGTGCACATTCAGGAACGTCTAATAAAATTCCTATAAATTTCCCCTTAGATACCTATTACAACTGAAAATAACGCCCAGTTCTAAAGTTCAAGGCACTGACATTTCATAAGTGTTATTTAGGCCTATGTCTCACTTCTGTAAAATCAGGTCGTCCGCTTGCACGTCTACACTTCTTTCTACATCTATACCTACATTTAATAAGACTGTAGAAATGTAAAAATGTTTTTTTTTTAAATGACAGTGTAATTGTTGGCATAATTTACAGTGTAACCGGTCTTAAGAGAATTAAGAGAGCTGTACCTATGTACTCACATTAAAGAGCACATTGCCCATGTCAAAAACCGAAGAACAGGGAGGTCTGCAGCCTGTGATCAGAAAGCGAATAAGCCATTACATCCGGTTTGGTAAAGTTCAGATACTCGCTAGACAGGCAGACCTAGAATGGGTATCCATAACGAAGAGTACATACGCGAGGCTATTGAAATTAAAAAACCCCTAAATTTTATTAGACAAGATGGATGGCGATTATCAACATCATGGGATCTAAAATCCCAGCCGCAACAGTCTGCGAGACCTCAAGATACCATAAGACCATTTTGCATTAATCCTGAACGTTACGCAAAGCGTTTACGAAATCGATGGAGGCAGCTGCTAAAAATAATTTCACAAACTGCTGTCAAACAATTGTCACCTTAGTCTGCCCGGGACCACGGAAGCTGAAAAGCAACCGAAATGTCGCCGTCGTATCTAGTACGTACGAGTAGGTACGTAAATTTCAAGTGAATACAATTATGTTTTCGTGTTCACCCAAGTAGGGCTCAATTGACCTGTCATTCACCAGTATATTCGGGACCAAAAGTTTGAGCACCCTGAACGGGTTCGGGTTAGGCTGCAGCCACGAACTAGGTTGGTTATTGGTTGTTGTTAACAAGATAGAGCTGTGTGCGCTAGCTCTTCGTGTTCGGTTGCATTCTTTTATAACATTTATAGAGATTTTATTCGTGGATTGGAGGGTTTGCCAAACATTTCTGAATAATATAAATGAGTCCGTAGGACTGCATTATGGTAACTCTACCAGAGGAGTCGACAGTGCCTGTGTCAGGTGATAGTACGTACGTAACACGCAGTGCGTTGTCGGTGAGAAAGCAGTCGCTGCGAAAATTAATGCAGCAGCGACATTTATACTAAGTTTTAACAAACAGCATAAGTACATACCTGTAAAAGTTCAACATGTAAATTTCTTCCAGTTTTTTAGAAGCACTGTGTGCTAAATCATCGCTCGAACGATGTCGCTGATATAACTTGGTTGTGTAATAAAAAAGACATTTCAGGGTAATCCGGCAAAAGCTCTTCGAAAAACTGAATAAATATAAAAGTTGCGCAACATAAACGCGCCTTTTAAGGTTGCGTATCGCTACAAAGGGGCGCGTGCACCTTTAAGGCGGATCCTATTACAAAGTCTATGATATCTGTCTGTAATGGTATAACACGATTTTGTAAGTAGGATATAGGGAAAGTGCTGAAGAACTAAGTTACTTTGTTGATTTTTTAGGGTCCGCTGGCTAGTTTATTAGTTTGTAAAAATCTGGGTGTTTTCGCCGGAGTAAAGATTCTCATCTACCCACTGAGATAGGTCACTATCGCGTAGTCAGTGAATAGTCTTACACTATTCGTCGACTCCTCTGCGAGTAACTGAGATTTCCATCTCGTTGTCACTATCGTAGATAAACTATGGAACTGGATAAATAAAAAGACCAGTGAACTCACAAGGCTCCTCTACGGGGGCTATACTATCCACCGCCTCTCCTGCAGGTAACCTTATGGATTTCCAGACTGGGCCTCTGTAACCATCCACATTCGCATTATAAGTATATTTTTTTAGTCATTCGCTCATTCGACATTCCTTTTATATGCCCGAACTGTCGGAGCATGCCTTTTTTCATTTTTACACCGATACTCTCATTCATACAAAGCCTCTTTCTTACATTTTCATTACCAACGCGATCGGTCAGCGATATACCGCATATCTTGCGCAATGATCTCATCTCGACCGCGTTTGCTCTTACCCGATTGTGGATGGCGGAGGAAGGTAATGTGTTTATCGGTCAATATATGTGTGTTCCTTTGTGGGGCTTTAGCACCCGAGCGCGTGATTTTCATGATTCTTATATTAATCTATTGGTCTACAGCTCGCGAATGTCAACACGAATATAAAATAAAGATCAACAAAGATGAATTATTCAATGGTTAAATAATCTGACCAACTGTATCAAGTGGAGTGGAGTGATCATCGGGTAGAAAATTCAAAGTATTTATTAGCTTTTTCATACCATTTTTCAATTCAAATAACAATTGCTATAGGTACCTACTATAACTAGTGTCAACGCAAAAAACGCAACATTTAGACAACGCAATGTTTCGAAATAGGTATTTCGAAAAATAATAGGTAGGTAAGTACATAATATTATATAGTATACCAGGTAGGTATAATTTTAGAATTAAATTCAGTTTACAACATAGAACTTAGTCGCGAGTGCGAACCCATGGCATGAAATGCTCAGATTGGCCATAGATATTGTCGTTCGGAGTTATTTATAACAGTCGTCAGGTGGCGGCAACGACTCGTACGAAACGGGATAAAAAACATTCAAGAATTGTACAGAAAGGAATGCACAGTACGGATAATGGAACATAAATCAGGGCAAAAAAGGGGTTCAACAAAATTCCGTTTAAACCAATCGAAATTTTCTCTGTGTTCTCTTTTTTTAAGCTAATACGTCTTTTCTTCTCTCCCCGGGATTGTTTCAAAACAAACATTTCTACAAAGCTTAAATATGAGCAACCCTGTATCTACAAAAGTATTTTATCAATATAAAACCGGTCACAACTTAGTGCACATTTTGCTATTTTTTGTGGCATAATACTTACTTCCGTATTAAGATCTAAGTACAGTAGGTACATACTTGGATCATAAAATCATAACAAGATGACGAAATCAATAAAAATCTAACCTATCTGTCTCTTTTTCCTTAAAATAGCACAGTCGGTATCCACTAGTGCAGTTCAATAAAAAAAATATCTGACAAAAAAGGTAAGGAGAAGAGGTGCGCAAATTCAATTCAATTTATTCAATTAATAGAGTCATGGAATCAGGTTAAAGTAGAAATTATTTAAACAGTGTTTTACATCGGCCAGCAGGCGTATTCTGTGATTCGGTGGCCATCAATTTGCAAGTAGCATTATTTTGATAGCCACTTAGGATTGCATTGTTTTCTTAAAATTATCCTAATTATCACGTTATGACAAAATACCAACGTATTGCAAATTGACAATCGAAATAATGTAAACCCGAGATCGACAATACGCCTTCAAGTTTTATTTATAGCAACTTAAACTTTTTATACATGTGCATTAGCTGATTTATTCTTCATATGGATGGTAATGGATGAATGGTACAACTGCAGTCTATAGACATCTTCACATAAACCAGATGACCCAAGGACCTTACTTTGGGGTGCGACCGCCTATCGACATTGCTGTCGTCATTTATGTCAATTTTTACTTGAACCAAATAACAGTAATCTAAATAATCTGCCGTTATCGCTTTATTATCACCTACGAAAGCAAGAACATCAATCAGATTATCACTACTGCTTTTAAAGGAGCTACAAATCGACATGAAAATTTGACAATTGCAATGACAACGACGACAGTAATTTCGATAGGCGGTCGCACCCCTGGTCTATGGTTGTTATAAAACATTTAAAACCTGTATGGCTGTATGTATGTAATGCTTTGTCATCGCTGAAGCCTGAGTTATTTTGCCTCTGTGACAGAATTACGGAGATACTGCGGTTAGATAATGCGGAGATGCCTTCGCCCTCAAGTTCCAACACTGAGACTCTACCATCAGTACGTTACCAGTACATTTAGATGACGACAGAAACGTAGGGTTGATTTTCAAAATCATTTTGTGTAATATACACGAGATAAATCCCTAAATATAGTATAATTTCTGCGAGTGTTAGTCGCAAAAATCTAAGAACATAGGTATTTTATCATATTATCCCATGCTACCGAGTTACTTTTACCAACAGCGTTTTCAACAGTGAGCGAATACGAGACTAGATACCTACTTCAGCACAACCTATTACATAATATTTATCGTGAATTTGTGCTTAAGTGAATTCATGTTTGAATTAGTACCTACATAGTAATGTACAGGCACAATATACTAAATAGATAGACCCAAAATAAAAACATCATTGCCATAGATTTGCAACAGTCTGAAATTCAGAAGCAATGCAGACAACATTCCTCTAGTTTTCAGGTACTTCAGTATTCCCAATTCTCGTGAAGTCTCGTGTTTTCCTATAAGGCCATCAATCCTGCACGTCGGTTAGAATTTTGACTAAAAAAAAAGAAAATAGTATGCATAGAGAGACCCATTAACCGGTGCTGCATATCTCCCACACACAACGAATGTCATCATTCGTATCTCTTCATTTAAAATAACAGCACACACGTACATAGCGCAGCACTTAAAAATATTAAAACAGAGGTAAAGTTGTGCGACGCAAGCGGTGCTTAAATAGCGGGTGATCCTTTTCACCCGGGGCACATTCTGTTCCCTTTGTAAGACATTTAAGCTGAGGCTAGCTCAAAGGTACGCGGCTGGCGGCACTTTAATTATTCCCAACATGTCTGCAGACGCAATGACGCACATAGAGGGCTCTCTAGCTTTCCCTACGTTTCCTACCGTTCACTGAAAGTCTAGAGTCAAGATGCGATATTTTATTTATACCTATAAGTTTACGCTTAACTCACATCATTAGTATAAAACCACACACATCATACCTCTATTCTTTGGGATTAATGTTAGCTTTTAACATTGACAGTCGATTTTATTTTCATAACAAGTTTCTCTACAAAATGTTAGGTATTCTTCTTCTTCTAGAAATTACGACAAACTTTTTTTTAATTTTTATAGTAGGTATCCACGTTATATTTATGCAAGCTCTAAAATAATTTCACTGCACGTATTTTATTCAGATAAGTAAGCTGCGTGATGACTTACTCCTATTTAACAAATCATAATAGTATATTATAATTAATTTTCAAAATAGCGAGAGAAAATGTTTAATAATCAGCAACAAGTAGGTACATGAGTAAGCAAAATAGGTAGGAAGTTAGTAATAGGACTAGGTAGGAACTATAAAACAAAGATAAACTTTGATAACGACGAAAAATAATTATATTGGCTGTTTTGCAAGGTCTCAAAAAAAATCATAAGTTATGGTAGTAAGGTATAACGAGCTTTATAGTAAATAATATAAAAATTGTTTAAATAATAATGACAAAATGTAAAAAGAGCTTGGGCTCGTCCGGGATTTGAACCCGGGACCTCTCGCACCCTAAGCGAAAATCATACCCCTAGACCAACGAGCCGAGCACGTACTGACTTGAAATTGTTCTACGGTTTACGCAAGACCACAATGGCGACAAAATAAATATTTTAAATTTTAAAATGTTGGTCAATTAGCCATGATCGAGTTACAAGAAATCGTGTTTTGAACGGTATTAACTTAAATACCAACTAGCATCACAACTAATATTATTATTCACATTAAAATAGCGACTTTAAAACACTTAGTAGGTCCTTAATTGACGAGTTTTGTAACAGATTGGTTAAGCAGCACTCCTGTACTGAAGGACAAGAACCTACGGGTTGCAGTAAAAATAAGCAGGTAAAACACGATCCTACAATTTTTGTTTTTACGTACTTACCTAAGTAGATATGGGGTCCAGCGGTGTGTGAATGAACTCGGGTTTGGGTGTTTCTGTATGTACCTATGTGTTGTGTGTGTACAACAGCACCCACGACACACCTATCTACTTATTATATAGGTATTTGCACTAAGTAAAATACCAAAATATTTTTAAAAATCCAGGACAACACCTAGACAGTTAGGACATACAAGACTGCAATATCTATTCTAGAAACACGTCCACCAGTAATCGCAAAGATCCCTCAGCTCGTGTCAGTAGGTCGGAACGTGCTGCGAACTCTAATGAAATGGGACCATCTCTCCTGAGACACTCGCCTATTGTTTAGAACGTGGAACTGTCACAATTACTATATCATTTATTAAAAAGTTGGATAAACGGTTACACACGTGCACTTAATTATATAACATGCGCTTTGCAAATGCAGGGGCACAGCTAACCTATACATTCTAAAGCTATACCTACCAGTCCAAAAATAAATCTTCATTGACGTTCCTCTACCTTAAGTTGTTACCCATCATTTACGCGGTTGGTATATTACATATTATTAGGTATACTAAACTAGATAAACTAAACATGTCGTTGATATGACTTCAATTAGTCCTAGAGTTTTCAATTGAAACATCTATATATATAAAAATCAATTGCTGTTCGTTAGTCTCACTAAAACTCGAGAACGGCTCCACCGATTGGGTTAATTTTCGTTTTTAATTATTTCTGGAAGCTCAGGGAAGGTTTAAAAGGTAAGAAAATATGAAGAAATTGAAGGGAAATAGTAAAAACCACAATTTAATTTTTCCATACAAATAATCCGTATCTATCAAACCTTTGACACATTACTTCTTTCTGAGGCAATACGAAGTTTGCCGGGTCAGCTAGTCGTGAATATAAAATTAGAGTAGTAACAATGTTCTTCCTGAAAAGGTCCTTTCTAGGAAAGCTCGATTACGGATGCTAACATTAAACCCCTTGTTGTTAATTTGAGTGATCCCGAGCCCTCTAAATCCGACCGTTTCTTATTGTTGTTCCTGTTTAGGTCACCATTATTCAACACGTAGCCAAAGGATGGTCTTTTTCTTTCTACCGACATGAAGTAAAGTCCGCAGTAGACTATACTTTGTTGTCGGTTGAAATACTTCGTTTACCTTTTATTATCCCATCTTGTGGGTGTAGTAGCAAGAGCAACACGGCCAAGTCAAACACAATAACAGCAACGTAATAAAATTAAGTTTATGTGGCTTGGTCGAAGAATCGGGCCTATTGTGTACATGCCTTTAAAAATCGATTGATCATGAGGTAGAGACGGTGACTGTGTGAGGGTTCGAGTGAAAGTAGTCATAGTATCAAGTTATGCCATAATTTCAAAGCACAGATTTAACTGCCTGGTTCTCATGGTTGCCAACTCTTGTAGGTTTTCGGGATATCCTCGGTCGGGGCTTGGATAATTCCAAATTTTGATGAAAAAATGGAATTAGGTAAATCTTTCTAACTATTTCTCGTCCCAATGGAGAAAAGAAATATGTAAATATAATTACGCCGCTTCTGTATTAAACGCATAGATGTAATATTGTAACTATCCTAACTGCCTCAGTAGCCTAGTGGTAGCAGGTCACTTCTACTACGCTGAAGTCCTGGGTTCGATTCCCAGGTCGGGATCTGTTAGAGATAAGGGTGTGAAATTCTTAATCTGTGATTTTATTGAGATTTTTCCATTTTCTGGAAGTTTCCCAGTACCTCGGAGTTCGGTAATGTGCCCAGAGATGTCAAGATGCCTCGCCACCTGTTACATGGGCCAAGATGTAACCGGCGAATCGTGGGTGAATGCGTGGGCAGGTCTGCTTGAATGCATGCATTTACCTCTGTCTACCCCTTCGGGGATTACACGTGAAGTTACGTATTTAATGTTGTATTATATGTAAATATTAACTAAATTTTGTAAGTTTTTGTTCATTTTGTATGTTAGTACAACAAAATGATAAATGTAAGGTAAACACTATCGATCTGACCATTACTTTCCCATTCGGAATTCGGAAAATTGGAACACAAAAGAGGTTTATTTGTAAAAAGGAAATGTTTAAAAAATATGCAGATACCATCATTTGAGATTTATAATCCCTACTAATATTATAAATGCGAAAGTACCTCTGTCTGTCTGTCTGTCTGTTACCTTTTCCAAACGACTGAGCCGATTTTAATGAAATTTTGTACAGAGGTAGAGCTGACTTTGAGAAAGAACATATTATGCTAGTTATTAGTTATTTATAAAACGACATACACGCGGGCGAAGCCGCGGGCAACAGCTATAATTTATATGTCTAATCTTGGCCCATTGGCCCTGTGGTCTTGACCAATTTCTGGTCAACTGCGTCACAACCACAACGCACAGCCCTACATAAATTATTATGCTGCTAAATACTACTATTTAATAGGTATACTCGTTATTTGTGAGAAGCTGAGAACGTTTCATGTTCAGTTAAATTATATTATTATGTAATCAACTAACCAACTATCCACTGGATACTGATCCAATGCTTTGGAACAAACGTTATCTAGATCGCGGTAAACTACATACCTACCTATCAATGTAGAAATTTTAATGCCATTAATCAGTTGAGATTGAGATGATGATAAAATGATCGGATAGGTATTGATATAAGGTACCTACATCATTTATGCATAGGTAATAGTATAGGCAGTACAGCCTTAGCAACAAGAGTGTAAGTAGGTATAATACTCTTTTATACGGCCCTGTAATTTCCGGCACAGAGGCATAACACCATAAGCCTCAAGAGTGGTAACGCATCTGCATTTTGACCTTGGTCTTTGTGTGGGTACAGTCATCACTTAACATCAATGTGAACTGCATATTTGGTTGATACTTCCATGACATAAAAAAGTACCCATAGGTACCTAATAGGTATAGGTGTACCTACCTAAGCAATATGAGTAAAACAAGGAAAATGGTTTAGTTTTATGATTTATATTATCGATTTTTTTTTATATTTATGAATAAAGTTACTATGTACCTACTTCATACCATAGACAGTAACTTTAGTAGGTACATATACCTACCTATGCTCTATTTGAATATTTTTCTCTTTAACATTATTATAATATTAATTTGTCTCCTTTGGATAGAAAACTTATTATTTAAAATATTGATAGGTAAAAAAGAAAAACAACTAGGTACATACGGCAGTTAAAATGTAAAAAAAATATTCAGGGCTCGTCCGGGATTTGAACCCGGGACCTCTCGCACCCAAAGCGAGAATCATACCCCTAGACCAACGAGCCGATACAAGCATCGGCGAATGTTGCGATCCAGTCCGGATGGCCTTCAAGACATTATGATGACGCAATTCGTTCGTGATAATATTACCAAGAGTCTGCTAATGCTACAAACATGCTTTATTTGCTTATGAAATAAAGTCGACAACAGTGTGTATATTGGCATTCTTCAATTTACGCTTCTTTCCTTTCATCAAACGAGTTATTTATGGATTACTTAATAGATCTGTAAATAGTACTTCTATACCTACTAGGTACCTATTTTTGTTTGTTTTCAAGTGGTAAACAAGCATACACTTTAGATTGATGGTAAGTGATACTGTTTAGGTAGCCTATAAACATCCTAAGTAGGTACATCAAACCAGAGATTTAAATGTAGATAGGTAAATAGGTAGGTACGTTGCCACTCCTAAAATTACACATTTCAATTACCTACCTACTTACACGTTCCGGAAATTACACATTAGTTGATTGTTCAACCATCAAGAATAGGTGGTAATGAGGCAGGAACCTCGCCATTTTGAAAAATAGGGAGTACCAACACTGGAAGCTTTTAATTAGAGCTATTAATTTAATTTTTTTTAGAATTAATAAGTAAGTACCTGAACAAGTAGCTACATAGTACAAATATAGGATGCCCTTCTTGACGTTTTGAAAGTATCTGTAAAGATCTAGGTATTCGAAATAAAAATATTTTCTATTTCTACCTAATGTGGTATCGAAACTAGTGTCTGGGTAAGATGCAATACAAGAAAAAATAACTTCAGGATTTAGAATACGCCCTAAAAGCCAAATGATTAATCCCTCTAAACCACATGTCATGTCGCGGCGTTTAATCCCATTTGGGTAATGACTAGTAGCTAGCTATGTACTAACTAGTAATGTACGGCCCTGTAATTTCCGGCACAGAGGCTTAACACCTTAGGCCTCAGGAGTGGTAACGCATTTGCATTTTGACCTTGGTCTTTGTGTGGGTGTCTAGGCTGCAGTCATCACTTAACATCAATGTGAACTGCATGCTTGTTTACCACTTCAATTACATAAAAAAAAAAAAAAAAAAAGCTATCTAATGAGATACGGTAGCGGTAGCTCTAGTTGTCTGCGCCCTTGATCCCCTACCTGTCAGATGAATCCCAAATATCCATAGATTTCATATACTAGGTAGGTACTTCGTTTAAATATCGATCTCCTATGACATAACATTCACATACCGAATTATAAGACCAGGCGAAAAAAGATTGAGTTTCAAACGTGCATAATACTGATGTTCATTTGGAGATTTGAAACAAGGTTTAAAATACTTTTATAAGTATCTAATTGATATAATATTGGATGTAAACATAAAGTAAACAAATAAACAGGTGGCAATTGAATATTAAACATCATCTCATGGTTAGTTTAAAAGGTCATACATACCTCAAAGGCATTCGAAATATTGTTACTGCGGGATGTGGCGCCTGAAATAAATTCTTAATTCCGACCTTCGCTCTGCGAAGATAAATAGATTCCTGATTCAAATGTATAACCTTGAATCTGCGGTGAATTTCATCACCCTTTCCATAAACCTATTTGATACGAATGTCTTTCAAATAGGAACTAAGTCGGTTCTTTAAACTGGTACCATCATCACCAACAATTGAACACTAATTTTAGTACTATTTATTTTTCGCAATAACACATGCGAGTGAACTTGAGAAATTAAAGAAAAAACGGAAAGTAAAATTTGACTTCGGGCGGGAATCGAACCTGCGACCTCAGGATAACCAGTCCAGTGGGAATTCGGTAGCTTAGTGGTAAAGCGGCTGGACTGGTTATAATGAGGTCGCAGGTTCGATTCCCGCCCGAAGTCAAATTTTACTTTCCGTTTTTTCTTTAATCAATAATTTTAGATTTAACAAATTTCTTAAAGTAGGTACCTACCAATTAAGCAAAAAATTTATTGCACTGTTCAGAAATTGTCAAATAACGTCAGAACTTTAACTACCAATTATCATTATCCCTCCCTCCGCGAGTGAAGCGCATGGTTCGGAGTTCGGGGGTCGAGGAACAATCGCGTTGCCCGAGTTTTTGAGCGTCTTCTTAGCCCTTTTTTGTGTTTTTTGGGCATATTCTTTTTTCTCCCTCAGCTGTTCCCCAGTGCTAAATTTATGCTCTCTAATAAAAATATTTCATATGGTTAAGGTTGTTGTAAAATTTCACAAAAACGATTACTTCAAGAAATGTTTTGGTGCAACCTCAGTCAGTAGGTGTATCTATTCAAATGTAATTTACGAAATAGCCACAATTTAACAAATGGATTTTTACACTGTGGTAGGTAGGTAATAAACCTAGTTGTGTTAAATTCAGGGGCACTTTAATCGTCTCTGTTGATTACTTACATTAATAAGTACATCAACGGAGACTACTAGGTATAGTAAATCTAGAGGCCTAACAATATTAGAACAGCAGATACCTAGGTACCTACTTTTAGTTTTTTCGGAAATATTCAGAATTCTGTTCTATCAGCAAGTTTTCTACTCAATCAGCAAATGTCATTGCCTATAGTACAGAATATAGGTACAGACATTTCTTTGAATCTTCGCGATAGAATCTTTGCCTACTCCATTAAAATTTTTAGAGGTACCTACCTAGGTAGATTCATGGACGAAATAAAAGTGACCTTGTAATATATGACCATAGAAGCTAATTTTCTAGATTGCTTAAACTGGTTATATTATAAAACAATTTATTCATATTCTCAAAATAATACTATTATTAAAAGCCTTTTTTTTTTTTACGGAAACAGATTCGAAAATTTCCCAAACACAAATAAGGTCTTAAAAAGCGCCATCTACTTATACTGTATTAAAACACATATACATCTAGACACTCAACTATCTAGGTATTATAAATATTACATCGTTCTGCTACTCCACAATAGATGGCGCTTCAAAAATTTTGATAAGACCCTACCGCATTTGTTTTTTTTATATAACTATGAAATAAATCTACATTGTTTCCATCTACAAAATTGTAGATGAAGTTGAATGGACAATGTAGGTAAAGTTAATAATATACAGTATTTTCTATGAAGTTACTGACAAAACCGTGATGTTTGTACTATGATATTTATTCGCTACTAGATGGCGCTGAAAAATCAACAAAACTTTATGTCCAAAGTTCTAAATTCGTAGTATCTCGCTTAATTATAATTTGGCGTTGATCAATAATGTGTTTTTTTTAAATACTACTATAGAACTTTTAAGAATATTGAGGAAATTAGAAATTTAATCAATTTATGTATACCTATATGTATCAGTAACAACAGAACACACAGCCGAGTGGCCAAGATGTTAATAATTACTGATAACTATTTCAGCATACCCATCTAATATGCATAATACAATAGATGTATATGTTTATAAAAACATGATGTCACTTGTGAAACAGCTTACCATTTAATAAACAAATCAACAACAAGTGACGAAATGTTGATATTAATAAACACTAGAATCTAAGTACTTACCCATCACACCAAGTTGTTGTGGTGATAAGGGTGCAGCATCACCCCCTCCGGAACCTATAGATCCTGATGCAAGGGAGAGCCGCTCACTGAAGCCCAGAGGACTGCTTCGTCCACCACTGCTTGCCACTGAGCCCATGCCTGGATATGATGATAACAACTTTATTAAAACATATTGGAAAGGGTAGAGTAGAATTGTGTCACACATATACACTGATGATTGCAACACAACATTCTAGTCTACACATTTTTTTATAATTCATGAGGATGGAACGGTCATTATTGTCTGCATAACAATAGAAGATCAATTGTCATATTTTTCTTGTGAGCTGACAGGTTAAAACTAAACTAAACTATTAACACATTTTTTAATAAGTTGCATGTATCAGTTACAGGAAATTGTTTATATATATTTTAATTATATTAAAATGAAAAGAAAAAATTTACAACAATACATAAAACCACATAATAAACAATATACCTCCATTAGGACTTCTCATTCTGGATATCCTTTTGTTTAAAGCTCTTTGGATCCTGGGGTTTAAAATTGGTTTAGCTCTCCGCCTTGCCAAATATCTTGACAGGACACCCACTACAACAGCACTTGTACCGACTACTCCAATACTCCATAATACAACCTGAAAATTGTACAATTACTTTGAACAAATTCCAGTATTTTCATACATATTTAAGTAGGTATATCATATTCTACTCTATTTTAATAATTTACTTTTAATATGAGCAAGTAAAATTATATAACATGTAATTTTAGTTTTGGTGGAATTACATTTTTGCAAAGTGACCTTGTCCTACTATGCAACATGACATCTTTGGATAGTTATGATGTTCTGTTTACGTAACGGAAGCAATGGGTTTCGAATTAATTAAAAATTGTTGTATGTAAATTTAAGTATTCCAATGTACCATACGACCACTAAAAATTTTAAAATTTCATAAATAAGCTCAAATACAGAAAAAAATATTATAACCTTTTGAGAAGTTGTTAGTTGAATTTTATAAGATAAAACCTGTTGAAAATTCTTCAACCTGTCCAGTATTGGACTGGCTTGTATTAAATGTTGCATTATTGCTATTTGATATTCACTTTTCCAATAAACTGTACGGATAAAACTTGGAACAACTACAATATTAGGTTATGTGTCAAATTTTTTAATAATAAATAACTTTTTAATAACTTCTCCTCCACATTCAGTCACACTTTTCAGTTATTAGCACATTATCTACCCCTTTATTATTATTTACACATTTAGTTAGATCCGATGTAGTGAAGTCAATATCTTAAATATTCGCGGTTATTTACAGACAAGTGAAAACCATAGCCAAGCACATCGAAAACAACCTGACACTGACTGTCAGACTGTCACTGACAGACTAGCTATTGGTTTCCTATTGGTGTGTGGACGGTCTGCGGGGTCTGCCAAGGAGTTAATAATCGAGCGCGAGCGAGTCTAACATATGTATATAGTGCGCGCACATGTTCTGCATATGTATGTGATACGCTACCTCAGAAATAGCAAGAATTCGTTTATTTCTATATAATTTTGAATTACGTAACATGGCTCTAGAGCAAAAAAATTACATTGTGTTTCGGACGCGATCGGCTCAAGTTAACTTTATTTTTTTTTATCTGTATGTAATAATAACTTAAAATCAGACACCTGTGGTGAGTGTCAGATGTCAAATAAGTCAATATGTCAAATTTTGTCAAGAAAAAAGCATTGGCAATTGGAAATTAGGAAAAAAGAAACTGAATTGAAATTATTTCAGATCCAGCACATTTCATAGTTTTCAACATTTCAATTAATTATTTATTGTATCTGCCAGTACATGTACTGAAGTTGTTTTAATATTTACTCATAAAGGTCATGAACCTATCCTTAAAACAATTAACAACTAAAACTGATCAAAGAAAAATTTAACATGAAATAAGTTTTATTTGAATATTAAAGAAATGGAAGTTATACATCGAACGCTACAGCATCAGACTTTACAGGCTTCTATCGAAGACTTGCCTGACGAAGTTTTGGAGTTCATATTAGGATTCTTACCACCATATAAAGATTTGCAAAATTGTATGACTGTATGTAAAAGATGGTGTCATTGTGCCCAAAGTGAGTATCAACATTAAATTCTTGCTGCAGGGGTAAAATCATGAATATATATTATTGTTGATGCTATTTCACTTATTTGTTTTCGAAAGCTATTTATTATCATCATAATTAAGTACCTTATTGCCTCCTAATTATCCTTTTTGTCAAAGAATTATAAAAACATAGGTACAATTTTTGATTTGGTACTTTCTAAATATTATTTTCTGTTATAGATATGTACAAAAATTACCCCTTACCTATAATTTTACAATTTATCAAAAATTACCTTACAGACGTATTACGAAAAACTTCAATGAAACTGGTCAAAGCTGTTGGTGAATTCAATATATTGTGGAAAAATATATCACCAACTGATATTGTACCAACCATAACAAAGAGGTTTTCTCATGCTGCATGTGTTCTGGAGAACAATATGTATATATTTGGAGGATGTACTACCAATGCCACATCCTTCAATGATTTGTGGAGATTTGATCTATCAAAAAGACAATGGATAAGGCCACTAGCCACTGGGACATATCCAGTTCCTAAAGCATACACCTCTATGGTTCATTACAGAGATAGCCTTATACTTTTTGGTGGATGGACATATCCCTCTCTCTCACAGTACTATCAAAATGTAACCATGTTCAATGACATACACTTGTATTATGTTAACACTAATAAATGGATATTAATGAATGCTACAAATGCTCCTCCACCAATGGCAGGGCATTCTGCCTGTATTAAGGGTGATGAAATGGTAGTTTTTGGTGGCCTTGTCATGTCAGCTGGTCAGAATTACCAAATACAATGTTCAAATGATGTGTGGGTACTTGATATTACCACATTTAGCTGGAGAAAACAGCCAACTACTAAACCAAGGCCTTCTCCAAGGTATGCACAGTCCCTCATCCGTCTTGATTCTGATAGACTGATGCTTTTAGGAGGAGTTCAAACTTTACACAATCGATTTGTATATAGTGATTGTTGGGTATTAACTATGAAAGGTCCAACCTGGACATGGAAAGAGATTGCTGTGAGAAACAAAGAGTGGGCTGCAGCAAATATATGGTGCAACCCAGCTTGTAGAGTTGGTGATAAAGTGGTTAGCCTGAGCAGAAGCAGAAATGGTTGGAACACTCCTAAGCCATTAGTGACTTCAGCAGTTAGGCTGTCTAATCTTAGTCGACCAGAGGGAGCTCCGGTGTCTGTCAGAGTCGAACAAAGTTTACAGAGGCCACTAGATAGGGATCAAAATATTAATGGGCGACGAGGAGTGTTACCCAGACAACCTATACAAAGGCAAGCACCAGGAAATGAGCCAATTCCTGGCCCAAGTAATGAGCAACATGTCAGGGGTAATGAAAATGCTAATGCAGAGGCTAACATGGTTATCCCAAATGCTGAATGTAAACAATCTAACTATGGAGATTTGAACAAAAAGGAAACTGTAATGAGAAGAAACAAAAATAAGGTAAAACTTCAAATAAAAGATAATGTCATAAATCAATTAATTAAAAAAAAAACATAAAATTAAATTAAATTAAAATTTCAATTTAATTTATTGACTTTGGTTGCTATAGTAGAAATCGTGAAATCGCAATGCCGTCTACTATAGTAGTTGCGACAAAATATAATAACTGCTCCTTAGCGTGGACGGCCGCTCCGCCGCGTTATGCCACCACTGCCACCTTCTGACTCGCCATCGGATTGGTGCTCTAGGCCGTAGTCGAGCTCATGACTACGCCTCGTAGGCTAGTTATGAAGTCTGGGAATTGAACCCTATCTGGCCGGATACTATGTGATAGGGTGGCCTGCTATGTTGCAGGGCAAATCTGTGAAGTTGCTCCTGAGGCTATTTTCGGCGCGATCAAACAAAACTCTCGGCTCTCTAAACGCAGGTTTAGAGAGCCGAGAGCCCCTCGCGCAATGTAGGGAAGTAGTCTGTATACTTTTACGCCCTGTAAACGTGTTACGCTCAGGAGTGGTAACGCATCTGCATTTTGACCTTAGTCTATACTCCATAGGCTGCAGTTATCACTTAACATCAATGTGCACTGCATGCTTGTTTGCCACTGCCATTACATAAAAAAAAACCTATCTTCGCAAATATAGCGCCGGAGACGAACAACTGCCCCGTGGCTCTCCTACACTGATCGGAAGGTGCGGCGAGTTGTCCTCTCGTTATACGGGTTCTACCGAGTAGAAATTCTTGTCTGTCATCAGGGGCCCGGAGCAGCATTTGGCAGGGGCGGTCGCAGGGAATCATGAAAGATTTATAGAGCTTACGGAGGGAAATGCCATTTTTTTTGGTCGTGCGTCGGGCTCCGTATGCCAAATGCCGCCCCAGGCCCTTGATGACCTTGGTCCGTCTTTGGGAGGCCCCCAACTGGCGGCCCATGGCGGACCGCCCCTGGCCCCCCTCCCCTTAGCCACTGCCTCTTGCCCTCTAGAAAGGTGGCCACCATCATCAGCTGTCTGTCTGTCCCTATGTATCCTTATATCTTTAGAACTACGAACCGGATTTTGGCGCGTTTTTATAGATAAGAGTAATTATTATAGTAGAGAAACGCTGGTAATTTTAGAGGTTTCTAATGTGATTTCGTAAATAAATATTTCTTTTGCACTTAGATCACAAACGTTGGCTGAACCCGACGATATATCAAAAGAATGTATTATCACCTTAAAAAGATCTACAAAAAAATCCGTGATGGTATATATATATTTATCTCTTAGAGATAACCCACAATAGCCTGTTATTATTCTTTATACTTTGTAAAGATGAATAAAGGCTTATTTAAGAAGCATTTTTAAGCAAAACAGCATTAATCCTTTTCATATGGTAAAATACAATAATTCTCTTTTAGAAACCTGTTACTAAAACTGAATTATTTAATTTGTTGCAGAATAAAGGCATGAAAATTGTACGACAGCTTCAAGAAGCTAATAAATATAGAATGGCTGCTTTCGCATGTGACTCTTCACTACATAATGCACCTCCTGAAAATGACCTAATTATTCAAAGACAAATAGCGCATTTAGAAAATAGATTGGAACCACCACCAGTTGCAAATGATCAACAAAGACAACCAGCAGTCAAGAAAATAAAAAGAAATACTTTAACTATGCATGTACTAGATATTTCAACAGTTGTCAATGGAAATTCATTAAATTATGTATCGTGGCTATGTCCGCGCCTTGGAGAGATGAGTGGAGCACCAGAGGAATTAGTTATGTATTCATTAGTCAAAGGGAATGGTGAATTAATAATGTTTGGAGGTGTTCATAATGACATAAGTATTTTGAATTATCCTGACCAACAAAATATGTATTCAAATTCGTTACACTTCATCACACCACCCAGAGACATTATCTAGATGTTATTATAGTATTGATTTTCATGATCATCCTTTTTTATGGCTAATAAATGCAAATTGTTATTTAATTTTTTATGATGTATACTGTGTAACCATGTATTTTAGGGAATCTTTATAGTTTCACCATCTCTGACTATCAGTCCGCACCTATGCCCCCTTCTGCCAGCTAAACGGTGGTATAAATAAGGTGGTACGTAAGAAAAAATCACGGTAGTTACATAAAACCTCAATAAATGGCTCTGACTTACTTCAATTAGTTACATAAAACCTCAATAGATGGCGCTGACGTACTGGGCGTATGCTCACATTCATTATGTTATTTTAATAAAATAGAGACTGCAGTGTTTTTGTCTTTATTGATATCGATAAAACAAAGCAGAAATTCTAGCTTTATCTAAATTAAATACGTTTATGTAGGTAAACCGCATTCAACTCTTTCAAGCAGTACTGAATTAAATTTTCAACTGACCATAACTTCTTATTCCCTTAACCGATTTTGACGAAACAAAGTTTTGTTCGCTCCTAATTATATGTAAGCCACCTGTGAAATTCGCGTTCAAATCCGTTGAGTAGATTCCAAGTTATAACATACCAGACAAACAGACAAGCATTCCAAAAAATGTTTTTTTTTTTGGTATCTGTTATACTTCTTTAATCGCCCCTTAGTTTTTGCAAAAAGATTTCATGTACAGACACTCGAATTTTACTGTGTAAAAATATGTATTGTCTTAGCACAGCTTAAGGAATGTTACCATCTTACCATGTTATTTAAGTAATAGGTACCAAAATATTTCTCACTAAATGACTCGTCCCTTTCACATTCTCTATTTAGGTCCATTGTGCATTTGGATATGCATAAATAGAAACTAGGAAACACTCAAAATACATTTGTCCACTTTATTTACAGATCCTGCTTGTACACAAGTATATATGGTTAGAAACTAGTTTTTATTTCATTTTTATAAAGTTTTCCTGAGCTTTATATATTGTAAAGGATAAATTTGCGGATTTTGCGTAGTCTGCCCGTGACCACAGTAGCTGGTAAGGGGCAGATATGTTGCAAAGACAGTACTAGCCAATTACAATTGATTTTTATATTTTATTTTACAATTATAATAATGTTATTATTGTAGCTTTAACTGATTAATGACTAAACTGTGATTTTTTTGTAAATATTGAATCAATATCTACTTTAAGAATTGTAATTAAGCTTGGTTCATTAAAATTATTTTAAGGCTTACGGATCTGCATGTTATAATGATTTATGACCTATTCTTTTTCTGGTAGTAACCCACCAAAGACAGCAGCTGGTATCTCCTTTTTCTGGACAGGTGCAAATTCACCTTCATCATCATCTTCACTGTTATTAGAATTTTCATCAATGTCAATTTCATCAGGATTTACAACTTTATCTGTACTTTCTTTGAGCCCTTGAGTCTCTCCACGAACAAATAATATATTGCCCTTGCTTTGTACAGCCATTTCTGCAGCTTTCGCTTCTAACATTCTCATGCCATCTTTCATACCAGGTGCAAGATCGGACACAGTGCCTGCAGCTTGAGCAGCCGAACTTAACATTTGTGCAGACATCATATTTACTTGAGTATTGTAGGTTGCTTGTACACTCCTCTTAATTCGGAGCATCTCGCGCATAGTGTCTTCATTACCATGCCTAACTTCAAATTCTTTCCATGTATTCCAGAATTCAGCTGTGATCCTAGGATCACACATTTGGCTACAGTGAGCATATATTGCTCGTGCTCTATCAATTTCTCCAAGACGTGTTTCCATTTCAGAATATCTTATGCACATTTCCCTGGCTCTTTCATCTGGCAATGTTTCAATTGCTTTTTCATATATTTGTCTAGTTTTTGGTACACCATAAATTTCTGCCGCTTTTTTAATATAAATATTAAACATTTCAAACATTTCTTCTGGTAGGACGGCGGTTGTAGCGCGCTCATATACAGACATAGCATGCCTTGCTAAACCATGCTCTTCTTCTAGCTTTGCATATAACAGAAATATTGACTTAGCAAATTCAGGAGGACAATGTTCTAAGCATTGTTCAAACAGATCTCTTGCTCTTTCCAGTTTAGTACCACCATATCTTTTTAAAAACTTTGTTAAATATGTGTTCCAAATGTCGTAAACATTAGGCCACTTGAAGAGAGCTATGCCTTTTTCATATGCTCTAAAAGCTTCTTCAAAGTAATTATGTTCTTCTAGAAATAAACCATAATTGATAATAATTTGTGGTGTAGCAATTTTTAAATCAATAATATGATCATAAACTGCTTTACAAGACTTAAAAGTACCAAAACTCTCTTCTAAATCAGCATACATGGACCACACTTTGAGAGATTTATATAAACGCATTTGGACAGTTTCATTGTCATCATGGTATGCAACTTTTCTACTAGGTAAGACAGTTGCCCTTTGCATCAATTTCAAAGCTTCCTCATAGTTCTCATGTTTGATTTCCATTTCAGCCCATTCACACCATACAGAAGCTAAATCGTCTACCTTAACATAATTCACCTGAGTTGCTTTTTCGAAAATTAATCTGGCATCTTCTATTTGATCATTATTTTCATAAAATTTTGCAAAACCTACCCACAAAGTATATAATTTTCCCACTGCTAATTTTGGATCCACCGTTTGAACAGCTTCAGTATAAGTATCAATAATTTCATGCGGTTTACCTTCATACAATTTAACTCTTTTATGCCATTCAGCTACATTATGTGGATTTTGTCTTAAAAGTACTGAATTCAGGAGCAATAATCTCCTTTCCATTAAGAACTCAAATCGAGCAAGTCTCAGCTCTAAATCAATGTCATCATCTTCTGTCGGACTTACTTTTTTAGCAACTTCTTCCATTTTCTTACTGAGACTAAGCTCTTCAAACTGTGCATAAGCATCAAAGACTTGAGTAAAGTCACGAACTGTGGTAACAGTTTGAATAGCTTCCTCATATATATCTCTTGCTCTTTCAAACAAACCACTCCTGACATAATAATCAGCTAGAGAGTTCCATAAATGTCCTAATTGATCAGTGTAGCGTCGCAAACCACCTCTTATAATTGCATCAACATTTAGTGAATGAATTTTATCAGGATTTTTAGAAATTAGTTCACATAACTCATTCCAGAGCTGATGGTTAGATTTTCCATGCTTGGATTGGAAATTCTCATTATTTACAATATGGGCTAATTTAAGTGCAGCTTCGTCCAATTTATCAATTGATATTAAATAATCAATGTACTCTTCAGTGTCTTCTGGACATAATTTTAAATATCTTCTAAATACTCGAATAGCAGTTTCAGGAATATTGTGTTTTTTTAAAAAGTTCAAATATAAAGGCCATATTCTGTGGTGTTGTGTTATGGGTAGAGCTCTAAGTGCACTGTCAAATGCATTTCTAGTTGTTGTTATTTTATACTGATCAGTTAAAAACGTACAGTAATCCATCCATATTCTAGGCATTTTATGCATGAACACTAAAGATCTTTCAAAGCAATTGTTAACATCTTCATACATTGGATCAGTGATGCATCTCCCTCTTATTTGGCTTCGTCGTAGCTTAAGATAGTTATACCACAGTTTAAATGAACCTGGTAGTTCTTTTAGAGCTCGTTCATATATCATATTAATTTCATGTTTCGAAGCTCCTTTTTTATGCTCAATATACCTAAGCCAATGTTTTACAGAAAATGGGTTTCTCAAAATTTCTTCTTCATATGGTAAATCTTCTTCTGTCTGTAAATAGAAAATAATAATCATATCAATTTGATAACTAAATGATTTAGGAGTGGGAGCCCGAGGTTTAGTGGCTATTATGGTGGTTAATAACTACGCCCACCTACACCACTGGCGGTCGGGTTCAATCCCCGAACGCGCGGTTAGAGTAGCACTTCTACCTGAGGTAGCGGTCGTAATGCCTGGTCGTAAGGCCAAAGAGACGTTGCATCGCAAATTTGGTCGGCACTTAATAGCCGCTGATACAAGTGGAACACTCCTCCGTTGTAACGGGGGGCAGATCAAGTCCGGTACTTAATGGCTATGTAAATGGTTAGATTTATATAGGTATACTTACGAAATAAATGTCGATTTCCTTCCCGTCAAGAATAGGCATTGTGAATGTTGCTGGATACCAATATATTTATATAATGCAGAATCAAAATAATATTTAGAGAAAAACTAATTTTCAAAAAATACACGCTCTAATAAATACAAATGACATGACATTGACAGCACAGAATTGACAGTTGCCGACTTCACAATCTTGACATTGACAGTGGAAAAGACAATTGGGCGTGCTTAGAACTCAGGGAAAAACTAAAGCTCTCTAATCACTAGGATTCTGCCCCCACGAGCCCAAAGTGCAGTAACAGCCCAATTTGAGATTTTAAGATTTAACCTTCTCGTCATGACACGAGAGACCGATGAGAGGCTAATGAACAATGAAATCAACTGTCTTATTTTTCTCGTGAGATGACGAGTTAAGACAGTCGTGACCCAAATGTGCGGTTAAATAATACAAAGACAAGACAAAGTTTTAATTCGGCTGAACACGTCCATTATCTATTGTCTATGGAATTTAATAATGGCGTAAAATCAGAAATAAATATCGTGTAAATGCGGTGAAAAACAATTTTGATAGTAATCAATAAAATTGTGTTAGTATTAGTACTTAGTAGTCAAACTTGCATTCATTATCAATATCGCATTAAGTAATGTGTAAGCACAAACGATTGTAAGGCATCAGTGAGACCAATGTTTTTTCTTTATAATGTCAAAACAAGGAAAAAGAAAAATAACTGTCGAGTTACCGAAAACGAAGGACCTTGCAAATAGACCAAGTGTGTTTGAACGTCTCGGCACCAAAAAATCTAGTTCTAGTGCGAAGAAGACCACCGAGTATTGTAGACAGTGGGCCCAGCACGGTAGTTGTGCATACGGTAAAAGTTGTAAGTTCGCCGCCACTCACACGTTGATAAGTCCATCGAAGCAACGTGCAGCAAATAAAGACAGTGAGCAGAAACGTTTAGTGAAAGATGATGCTAAAAGTAGGCTGCATTCTACAGTCGTAGTCAGATCGGGTCGTAGCCCCGACGGCGAGATTGATAACTGGGACCAGAATGACCTAGAATATGCGGATACTGATGTTCTCGAAAAACGCAGGCAGCAACTGCAACGTGAATTAGAATTGCAAATGAAAATGGACTCTAGTAAAGACATGCGGAAAGATAAGAAGAAACCGATTTCGAGCTCTTCCTCGTCCAGGAGCTCGAGCTCCTCCAGTGTGTCGTCTTCCTCCTCAGATGGCAGCACTTCTTCCTCGTCATCAGGCAGGTGAGGCATTATCATGTGGTTATGTAGATATGTCGACGATGTTGGCAGTGAGCCAACAATTTTACAAAATATGCTTATTTATTAATATATACTATTGTCCCATATTATGTAATTATTTACTATGTCTTGGTTATCCTGTTGTCTTCCAAATTAGACATTATATCAGCGGCTATTGTTATGATTGTTTGACATTAACTCGCAGATGAATTGACTATTGGTGTGAAATGTTTTGTATTTTTTTGGTTTTGTTATTACATAATTTTTTACTGGTGGTAGAGCTCCAGTGACGGAGCTCGCGGGCGTAGGCACCACCGCATTACCTAATATACTTGCCGCTAAATGGTAGTGTTCAGCACTATCGTGTTCCGGTCAGGTGGTAATGTACGGCCCTGTAATTTCCGGCACAGAGGCATAACACCTTAGGCCTTAGGAGTGGTAACGCATCTGCATTTTTACCTCTGGTCATTGTGTGGGTGTCTATAGGCTGCAGTCATCACTTAACATCAATGTGAACTGTATGCTTGTTTGCCACTTTAAAAACATAAAAAAAAAAAAAAAAAAAAAAATAATATTATGTGATAAATATGTGAGCGTATGGTGCATTGCACTTTTATTTCGAACTATTATTGTGGAGTTTAGTTCTCATAGATGGTTATAGAATACTATGCCAATGCGAATGCTTTGCCACTCTCTGAAGCTTAGAACTTACTCTCTGTGGTGGCAATTATGTTGCCATACACATTATAAAATATGTTATTTTTCGGAATATGCAATAAAGTACACCATGTATAAATAGGTTTTGTTATTATCTTTAGTAGGCTATAGCTGGATTTTGGTATCTCATATTTTATGAAATATCTTACCATTACCTCTTTGATGAATGCTCTGTTTGAGAGCAGAGAGTCTAATCTTAATTGTTTACCCCTGCTTTCTTCTTTGTTTCACCTTTTTATCATTATCTTTGTTTACTTGCACAGTTTTCAAAGGTTTGTATTGAGGCTGATATGAATATCTAAGGCAATTCCAAATCCACTATTTCCCTCTTTCTCCTATATTATTTGATATGAAAAAAATTGTTTATTTGTCAAAAGTCTTAGGAATTGTTGTGCATGTATGAAGAAAACGATGAATGTAGATGAGGCACGGGTGGTGTGTTAGGACCAGGATATCTGGGGCTCCACACTCTCTGCCTACCTTGTTAGGGACCTGGTGTGTAGATACATGCCATCATGTTTATTTGTTAAGAGTTGATAGTCTTGGTCAATAATTCACTATTCTAAACATAGTAATAATACCCTTTAGAATCTTTTATTTTAGAAATTTTGGTATTCTTCGGAATTATGGCACCGCTGGTGATCTGGGTTTATCTACTGATCTTAGAGATGAAATGGCTATATGCAGATTATAGATATCTACACAAAATGTCAAAATGCAGATGTATTGCCATCCTTGAAGCCTTGAAGTCTAAGTGGTTTTGCCTCTCTTATAATTGTTGAACGTTGAGATGAGAGTTGCAGAATTTCAGTATAGCTCTACCAATATTAAAAAGTAGAGTGCTGGAATCATCACATTGCATCTAGCTGTATAGCTGTAGGTAATTGTTATTAATCTTAGTTAAAATTGAAAATAGGAATGATTTTCTTTAGTTTTTAATTATTTTAAATGTACATTTTATCTAGATTCTAATTTATCTAATCTTCGTGTTGCACTTGAATTAATTGGAAAGCTGTACATACCTAGAATAAGCATGTGCATCAGACCAATGCTTCTGTTTTATATTTTGTAACTATTTGATGTACTATGCTGTTGGTGTGTCAATAAAATAAATAAGCAAGCTTATTAGAGCAAGTTGGTGCACCAATATAGTTGCATTTTAATGATTATTATGTTACAATGACTAGGGCCCTTGTTTGATGTTTCCGATTTTTAATTAAATAACAATTACCAATAATGTTACACATTTTAAACTAACAGTTATTATATTAGCCTTTAATCAATCATCAAAATCTCAGAGAATGTGAAATATGTATAATATATTCTTCTCTGAAATAAATTCAGGCATCATTTGGTTCTTTAAATATGCACATTGTAAAATATAATAAATAATATTCATATATATTATTATAATTGTTAGTGGTGGCGCCGCTTTCGGCAAAAATCGCTTGTAATTATACTTTGTCTCATCGCACCCGCAATACCCATCATTACCTATCCTTTTCCCTCTCGTGCACTGTCGCTTACCGCCTCGCAAACCGCGAGGACGAGAGTCGCCGCCAAATCGTCGACCTCAACGGACATACGCTTTTCGAAGTCCTCGCATTCCCGCTATCCCAAGTGTGTAGTGTGGTGACTGTTGTGCGCCTGATAAAACTTAACACCTAACCCACCGCGAGTGTCTGTGTGGTGTGCATTTGCTCCGGAAGGCTCTGTTGCCCGGGGACGCCTGGAGTTGCGCCAACGAGGTAAGTGCACGAGTTCCTTCCTGCTAGATCTCCTACATCTTCCGCAACCGCATGCCCTCGCGAGAGACAAGGCAACGCTTAAATTGATCTAAAACATACAGTCCACTGCCCTTCAGGCGTGCCGCTGAGCTATCTAGCATTTGATTTGGTCACTTCGAGTCGGATTTCGATCCGTTTCGACTTATATATTCCGCACCGCCCTTATAAGGATCTGTCTTATAAGTGTATTTATAAATATGTCTTTCTTTATTATTTACGCAAACGCATATAAATAACCTCATATTTATATCTATTTTATACCGCATATACCGCGCCACAACAGTTATTACGTTGTCGGCATACATATAATTATTATATACTTATCTATATAAACGCATTTCATCATATTTTTCTGTATAAAACTCGCCACGACTCTGTTTCATTCTATTTCTACCTCCATATTTGCCGCCATACGCCGGACGCCGGTATAACGCCGAGTCGCCGAGTGCGCGTGCCCTGCGCGCGCAGCTCGTTTACAAGCATTTTGTAGCGGTTTTTAAACTTTTAAATTAATTGTTACAAATATGGCGGAAGAAAAGAAAAGTAAACGCACTGCTTCCTCTGAATTATTGGACAAAGAATTAAAATTATTAGAAGCTAAACGCAATACTATTTTTGAGCGGATTCAAAATATTTATGACTCTTCAAAAAATATACATATAGATGAGAATTTAAAGGAAAGTTTCCTTAGTTCGGTCACTACGGTAGATACTCTTCGTAGTGAATTTCAACAACTTTTAGATAATTATAATGATCGATTATTGACAATCGATCCAGACGCAACGCCTAATTTTCATAGTCTGATCTCATTTGACGACCTATATGGCCGCATTAAGCATATAAGTTCGCAGCTAAACACTAAAAATGTTGATAATAAGTTACCCCGCAAAATTAAACCTAATTTACCACCCATTGAACTTATGACCTTCGACGGTGACATTCGTTCATGGCCATTGTTTTTCGCGAGTTTTAAATCCACGGTGCACGACAATTCATCGCTGTCAGATTCGGAGAAATTGTATTACCTTTTAGGCAAACTGACAGGTAAGGCGCAGACCGCTTGCGCGGGTATTACGCCTTGCGCAGAAAATTATAATTTGTTATTACAATCGCTTATCGATAAATACGATGATAAAAGATCGCTCGCATCTACCTATTTAGATCAGCTATTAGAATTTAAATCACAAACTTCTACATCCGCGTATAATTTCGATTTATTTATCGATAAATTTGTTACAGCCTTTCGAGGTCTAAAAAACTTAAAAATTCCAGACTTAACAGATTATATTATTTTACATCTCGCGCTTAAAAAATTAGATTCCGATACTGTACGTACGTTCGAACGGCTGGGTGATTCATCCAAGATACCTACCTTCGATAGCCTGGTTGAGTTTATTACAAACCAATCTAAAATACTACAACGTTCGTGTCCAGCTAGTAATAATAAAAATATTGTCAGTCGTGGCCGTCCTAGTAGTAATAATAACGCTTTGCAAAAATATTCATTTCTCACTACACTTAATAATTCCACAAATAAATGCTTATGTAAAAATATAACCCATCAACATTTATTTAAATGTCCGCAATTAATTCAAATGTCGCCAGAGGAACGCTTTAAATTAATTAAAGAACGCAACGCGTGTGTTAATTGTTTAAGCATTAACCACAAAGTATCATCGTGTAATTCTAATACAAACTGTAGATCCTGTAATCAAAGGCATCACACATTACTTCATTTTTCTTCCTCGGATTCGAACCGTGGTACGTCCCGCCGCGCGCCTAACCATTCCGCCACTGCGCCGCAGGAGACTGCACTCGCGCAGACCGCGCAGTCGCCGCTAGCGTACTCCACTACTCCGCGCAATGAAGTATCGTTATGTACGACATCCACTGCCGCGTTACATTCCACCACGAATAATACTCACTACAACGAACAACGCCAGCAATGTATTACGCACAATACAGTTTTGCTAGCCACGGCCCAGGTTATTGTATATGATAGTTCGGGTCAACCACATACAGTGAGATGTTTGTTAGATACTGCTTCTAATTGTCATTTTATTTCGGCGAGTTGCGCTAAGCGTTTAAATATTCATTTAAATAATATACCTTACACTATAGTTAAGGGTATAGGTGGTTCAGAAAAGGCTATACAGGGCTCAGTTTCGTTACAATTTTACTCTAAATATAATTCAAATATTAAATTCGATGTTTCCGCGTTAGTTGTAGATCACATTACAGATAATTTGCCATCTGCATATATAGATAAATCCGCGCTTTCTTATTTAAATAATTTACCGCTCGCTGATGATACGTTCGCAACACCGAGCCCCGTCGACATTTTGATCGGTGCTTCGCTGTTTACGCATTTATTATTGCCCGGCGCCATGCACAACAACACCGCCGCGCCGCCCGCTATCAATACCGTACTCGGTTACGTAATTATGGGTTCCGTACCCACGCTTCATCCCGCTTACGCTCAGTCGACATTGACTTCATGCTGCGCCATAGTGCACAGAGATAAAACTGTCACTATTGACGATTTAATAAAGAAATTTTGGGAGCTCGAAGAGCTTTCTTGTCCGCCCGTTCAGTGTCAGGATGACATTGAATGCGAAGAATTTTACCGCACTACTACTGAGCGAGATTTTATCGGTAGATATACCGTCGCTTTACCGTTTCGCGAAGATTTTTTTTCGTTAGGTAATTCTTTCGAAACCGCACGCAAACGTTTTTTGTGCTTAGAGAGAAAACTCGAAGCATCCCCCCAGCTGAGGATGTCTTATGATGACGTAATGCACGAGTATTTAGATAAAAAATATTTATCACCCGCGCCTACTGATGACCATGATAATTCTCTTTTTCCTACTTATATGATCCCGCATCATGGCGTCATCCGTGACGACAAGTCCACGACAAAATTACGCGTCGTTTTAGATGCCAGCTGTAAAACTTCTTCTGGCATATCCTTAAACGATATTCTTCATAGCGGTGCTAATCTGCAAGGAGATTTATTTCAAATAATATTAAATTTTAGACTATTCGCTGTCGCTCTTACCGCAGATTGTAAACAAATGTTTTTACAAATTTCTGTCCGTGAACAAGATCGCCGCTTTCAGCGCATCCTGTACCGCTTCGACCCACGGGAACCTCTCGCTGTGTATCAGTTCAATAGGGTATGCTTCGGTTTGAAGTCTAGTCCCTACCATGCATTGCGTACTGTCAAGCAGCTCATAACTGACGATGGAGATAAATACCCGAGAGCCCGCGAAGTCGCTACTACGTCACTTTACACGGACGATTTAGTGTTCTCGACGCAAACTGAACATGAAGCGCTCGCCACCGCTCAAGAACTTATAGCCCTGTTCAAGGGAGCTCAATGGGACTTGCTTAAGTGGAGTAGCAACTCCTCAAATGTTCTAAATAATATTCCCGCTTCGCATAGGCATCCTTGTGAGGTTGAATTCGATAAATCCGATCAACATAAAATTCTGGGGTTGCGTTGGTCTAACAACACAGATACTTTCTTTTTCATAATTTCTCCTCCCGATGAGAAGTGTACAAAACGCGCTATACTTTCAACGATCGCTAGGTTGTGGGATGTTATGGGCTTTGTAGCACCCACTATCCTTTACGCTAAACTGCTGATCCGACAGCTCTGGCTTTTAAAGTTGGATTGGGATGAAATGCCGCCTCCCAATATTATTAAATCATGGAAACAGTTTTGTTCCGAATTAACATCACTTAATAAATTAAAAATACCGCGTTACTTGGGAGCAGCCGACGGCACAGAAGTCACACTTCTAGGCTTTGCGGACGCCAGTGAGCTGGCATACGGTGCAGTTGTATACTTACATGTACACTCCGGGTACGAGAACGCCGTACAGCTTGTTTGTGCGAAGTCCAAGGTGGCGCCTATGAAAACGCTATCTGTTGCGCGTCTTGAACTTTGTGCAGCTGTACTTTTGTCTAAATTACTTCGCATTGTCTTTGATAATTATAACCCGCGGTACAAAATGAATATTTACGCATTTTCTGACTCTAAGGTCGTGTTATATTGGATTAAAAGTTCACCGCATCGCTGGCAAACATTCGTAGCGAATAGGGTTGTCACATTAAATGACAACATATCCGCAAGTAATTTTTATCACATCTCGGGAGCAGAAAATCCCGCAGACTGTCTTTCCCGCGGTTTATCGCCTAATAAATTAATCACGCACCCCCTGTGGTTCCATGGGCCACAGTGGGCTTCGCTTGTGCCGTCCCAGTGGCCTATTAATGAACTGGACGGAGTTTCTGGTGACAATGTCCCAGAACAAAAAATTCTGTCGTTCAATACTTTCACAGCGCCAGAAGAAAATATTATATACGCTCTCGCAACCCGCATGTCTTCTTGGCCAAAATTATTGCGCTCGCTAGTATATGTTTTTAGATTTTTAAAATTACTTCCCCGCACTAAATCCGCTGGTGTCACCCAGAGTGACCTCGAATTTGTCGAAAGTAAGTTACTTCGCGTTTTGCAATTAAAATATTTCGCTGACGATTTTCATAATTTAAATAAATCTAAACCTTGTTCAACCGCTTTACAAAGATTAAAACCATTTCTAAATGACGGACTCATTTGGGTAGGAGGTCATCTCTCATATTCCGAATTGAGCCATTCGCAAAAACACCCTATTATTTTACCGCGTCACGATCACATTGTCGATCTGTTGATAGATTATTATCATACAAAATATTTACACGCCGGACCGGAGCTCTTAATGTCTTTACTGAGACAAAAGTTCTGGATTTTATCCGCCCGACGTTGCGTACGCAGTCGAGTTCACAAATGCAATAGGTGCTTCAGACTGAAACCGCGCTCCGCACCTCCGCTTATGGCTGATTTACCTAGCAGTAGGGTTACGCAGTCCATAAAGGCCTTCACGCATACAGGCTGCGACTACGCAGGCCCTGTATCTTACACGCCAATAAGACGTCGCGGCGCTAAAAGTCACAAGGCTTATCTGTGTATCTTCACGTGTCTAACTACTCGCGCTGTACACATTGAAATCGCTTCAGATTTAAGTACGCATAGCTTTCTAGCCGCGTTAAAACGCTTTCTCGCACGACGTGGTCCCGTACAATATTTGTACTCTGACAACGGTAGAAACTTTGTAGGGGCACGTTCGTATTTAAAAGAACTTTATAATTTTCTTAACAAAGAATATCGTTCACATTTTGAAGAGGAGTTAGTAGAAAATCGCATTACGTGGAGGTTTATACCACCTGCCTCTCCACATTTCGGTGGATGTTGGGAGAGCATGGTTAAGGTAATCAAAACGCATTTATTTAAGGTTATAGGTCAACAGCTTCTTTCTTACGAAGAATTAAATACAATTCTCGTACAGATAGAAGGTCTGTTGAATTCGCGACCACTGACCGCACTTAGTTCAGATCCGTCTGAACCTATGGCTTTAACTCCTAGCCATTTCCTACACACTGTTTCTTTAAATTCATTTCCTGCGCCAGACGTAGAACCAGATAAACTTAATTTACTTCAGAGACACTCATTATTAAATAAATTAGTGCAGTCCTTCTGGAAGCGATGGAAGGTCGAGTACCTCCACAACTTACAAGTCCGTCAGAAATGGAACACCCCTACAGTTCCAATCACTGAAGGAACGGTTGTGGTCATAAACACAGAGAACGCTCCGCCCCTGGCGTGGCCTCTAGGTGTCGTCGACAAAATACACCCTTCCAAAGACGGCGTTACACGCGTGGTGTCGGTACGGACGACTAAGGGAACCTTCCTTCGTCCAGTGATCCGCCTGTGTCCTCTACCAAATCAGTAGGGTGACAACGTTTTCTCAGTAGCTTAGGTTAAGAATAATAAACGCATATAAGTACATATATATTTATTTTAATTTTCCAAACCGCTCTGACATATGTTATTTTATTCGCATAACGCTCATTTTTTCTCACATATTTATTTATTTTTTCTTAAAGACGATCCTTTAAGGCCGGGGGGAAATGGTGGCGCCGCTTTCGGCAAAAATCGCTTGTAATTATACTTTGTCTCATCGCACCCGCAATACCCATCATTACCTATCCTTTTCCCTCTCGTGCACTGTCGCTTACCGCCTCGCAAACCGCGAGGACGAGAGTCGCCGCCAAATCGTCGACCTCAACGGACATACGCTTTTCGAAGTCCTCGCATTCCCGCTATCCCAAGTGTGTAGTGTGGTGACTGTTGTGCGCCTGATAAAACTTAACACCTAACCCACCGCGAGTGTCTGTGTGGTGTGCATTTGCTCCGGAAGGCTCTGTTGCCCGGGGACGCCTGGAGTTGCGCCAACGAGGTAAGTGCACGAGTTCCTTCCTGCTAGATCTCCTACATCTTCCGCAACCGCATGCCCTCGCGAGAGACAAGGCAACGCTTAAATTGATCTAAAACATACAGTCCACTGCCCTTCAGGCGTGCCGCTGAGCTACCTACCAGTTAGGTATGTGTTTTGTGTGTCAGTTCTTTTTTTCATAAGCTCAGACCAGCCATTCTGATGGCAAAATGTTTTTTTTTTGTTAAAATAGCCACATTCTTTAACAATCTATAAAGTATTCATCTTGCTGGGCAATATCCATTTGCTAAGCAATTTAATAATGAATCTTAATTGTATATTTTTTTTTTTTATTAATCTAGAGATACTAAAAGAAAAGCGAAAAAAAGTAAATTGAAGAGGAACTCCAGCTCTTCATCAGATGGAGATGTACCACCTAAGAAGAAAGTTGTTAAAAGTGATTCAGTAAAAAGAGACAAGAGTGAGACTAAAAAAACAAGTGTTAAGAAAGAAGACACCAGATTAGTAAAAAAGAATGATCCTAAAAAGAAAACAATCAGTAAGCCAGCCCTTGGCAAAAAATCTCTATCGCCTGGTAAGAAATCTGGAGGAACACCACCCATAACAACTAAAACTGTTGCAACAAAAACATCATCTAAGCATGGGAAGTCCCCACAGAGAAGGGAAAAAAATAGGAGTGTTTCTCCACATTCAACACGGGATAGGGATAAGGAGAGAGATCGAGGGAAAGATAAAGATAGAGATAAGGATAGAGATAAAGATCGCGATAAAGACAGGGATCGTACAAGAGGTCGAAGTAGGTCGCCCAGAAAGGCCAAATCCAGGTCTCCTCGAAGACATGGATCACACCCTAAAGATCCCAGACGGAAAGAGAGTTCTGAGCGAAGTAGGCCAGTTTCACCCAAAAAACAAGCAAGACGAGATGGGAGCGCGGAAAGACATAGAAAGCGGTCAACAAGTAGAGATCGCGATCGTGGTCGTGATCATAAAGACAGATCATCGGAGCGAAGAAAAGATAAACACGACGATAAAGACAGACATGACAGAAAAGAACGTGGACGGGATAGAAACAAGGATAGCAAAAGAGATGATAGTAAACGAAGAGGACGTGACCGGGGATTGGGTGGCAGAGGTGGTGCAGATAAAGGTTTAGAAAAACCAAACAAGCCCATGGAAAGGTTGCTTCCCCGACCTGAAGAGCGTTTGGCTGCTCTTGCGGCTATTTCCAACAGAGCATTAGAAACTGATAAAAATTCGTCCAATTCAAAAGAAAGACAAGATTCTCACTCCGAAAGAGGTGGGCGCAAGCAAGATAGGCTGGAAAGAGACAGATCCAGCAAGAGGGATAGGTTGGACAGTATGGAGAGAGAACAAGGAGAATATGATATTGGTATGGATCGTCCGTATGAACATGGTCACAGTTTAGAACATTATGACCGAATGGACGACCGTTACGACGGCGTTCCAAGAGAAGACGATCGATCACCAGGTTATATGCAAAGCAGAGACAGACATTACGATCCTGGTTATGACATGCCAGGACCCCCAAGAGGTTATCCTGACGATGATGATAGGATGTATGGTGAACTTGGTGATCATAGGGGTGAAATGGGTATGTTGAAATTGCTAAAATATAAATGTTTACACAATTTTAGTTTCTTATCGAAATTATAATAAGAAATTCAATAAGAATTTAAATCTCTATAGTGCTACTACATAAATCTGAAAAAACAAAACAATAGAAATGGCATGTTGCTTAAAAGTTTTAGCATGCTTCCCTGGATAATGATTACCTATTCAGGTTAACACAGTTAATGAAAATACTATTAAGAACAAATGAACCGTAAATGCGTTCGTGAAGGTTCAAAAGACATTCTATTACATTACTTAATTTTATCATATACCTTACAAGTCAGTAGAGCGCTACTGACTTGTAAGGTTTAAGATAAAATTTACCCATAGAGCAACACGGGCCACCGGCCGCGGCGGACCGGAGGGGAGTAGCCATATGCAGGCTTTCCCCTCTGTCAAAGTACAAGACCAAATGGTCCTATGCCTGTCGCCCAGATATTTAAATGTGTGCGTGAAATTGTTTATGTATTTTGTTAAAGTCAAGGTGTGACTTTCGTAGTAATAGAAGATTTTTGTAGTGTGAGTGTGTGTCACACGTATTTCCCCTCGCAAAAAATGACAGACTGATTTGCATGGGTAATAAACGCTATGGCTACTCCCCCCCGGTCCGCCGCGACCGGTAGGCCGAGCTGCTCTATGGATTTACCAGATCACTGAAATTAGTGTCGAATATTATCGAAGCCACATCAATTTGAGGCGACATGTTCACGCGATCGTGGCATTTCTATTGCCTTGTTATTTAGATATCTATGAGTCGAACTAAAAATATGTGTCCTTATTTGAGAATTTATCATTGACCAAAACTATTTTTATAGCTTCTAAAGAATCTAAATTGCGCAAGTGTGAGTGTATTTTTACAAATAAAATAAATATTAAAGGTTACGACGACCGCCGTCCTCATCGCGATCATTCCTGGGAAGGACATTCTGGATCACTGGATCGTGAGCGCGGATTTATGCATCCGCACAAAGATTGGGACAATGAAGATTATCGTGGGCCTCCTGATTGGGCTAGGGAACGTCACTGGCCTATGCACGACCCACAGGTAATATATGATATTTGGTTTTGTATACAGTGTTTTGTTTTAAATTATTTGTTCTTATTATTATTAACTTTTTGTCCTAGGTGAATATATTTTATCGCACCCAATATATGAATGAACCAATTGATTATAAACTCAGAAATTCTAAAACACCCTGTTCAATCCTATCCCATATTTTCCTTGGATGCCCATATCCTCATTTTGGTATGCATTTGTGTATTTGTACTTATACGAATTAGTAATAATAGTAGTAAGCCGCGCGCGAGCTGAATATAAGGCACGACGCATTAATGTCCGTTTTCGCGCTGTCTACTCTGTACGCTCGCGCGCGGACACTATAATGTATAATAATATGTAAATGTGTCGTCTGATTTGTATATTGTCTAAAAATGTTGAATGGTGTGTATGAATTATTATATACTCATTACACATTTTAGATGGGCGAATGGGGTGATAAAGATCCTGACATGGAGGGCTGGCATCATCGTGGTCATCCATCGGGGCCGCACCGCGGTCGCGTGCATGGTAAGTATAAAACGTTATCGTCTAGAGGACATTATAATGGCCATCTCAGTTATTTAAAACCAATGTTCAAATGTTTTGTATTATTTAGATGACTATAATCGTGGAGGAAGAATGGACCATGTCAGAAACGATAAACGACGTGCACCAAGAAATGATACTGAATCGACTACAAAGGAGCCTCCACCTCCTGCGCAGACTGCCACTGCTCCAGAAGAAGAAGCTGAAGTTGACGATAAACCTATACCCGACGATCTTAGTGAAATAAGTGATGATCCTGATGATATTTTGGAAAGAGAGGACGTAAGTGTACTGTGCAATATGTATCTTAAAAATCGTTTATAATTGGTTTTTCTTTTGTATTTTTATAAATTATATTCTTGAATAAACATACTTTCCAGATGATGGATCAAAATGATGAAGACAGTCAGGCTGCTGAACAGCAAGACGAAAATACTTCTAAACCCGACGTGTCAGAAAAAGAATCTTTACAGGTAATGTAGAGTATTTTTTTTCGACACAAAAAATGTAACTAATATCTGTGTATAACTATCATAACACTAACAGAAGTGTTAGAGTGTAAAGCTGCGTATAAAATACGCGCGGCAGCCGCGCGCTCCAATGTTTGACCAGAGTCGACAATCATTGCCGCGCGAGCCAATATGTAGAAACAAAATTTGATAGCCGCGCGCGGCAGGCGATCAGGTTCTAACTTACTTAATACGACCGTCCCAACTGCGCGCGAGCGAGCGACTGAAGTTCCTTTGATGTGATTTCAAAAACCGACAGTGAACGTTTCGCCGCGAGGCACGTTCGAGCGCGTCTACATAGTGCGCGGCCGCTGCGAGCGCCAATGTTCGATGTTTTGCCGCGGTTAATTTGTACACAGCTTTATGGTATGTGTATGCCGATCGGTCATCAACCTTTACGTTGCGGTTACATTTGGAAGATGTACCAATTTGTTTGTAAAACACATTCTGTAACAATAGAAACTTAATTAAAATTGAGCTTGCTTTAATAACTACGCCGTGTTCTGGTAAAATTCCATTCATCATCAAATTTCATCTATGCTTATTTATATGAAAGGGTGAATTATAACCTTCCATTTCAATTGTAGGATACAAGTGGAGCTTGTGAAGAAAAGGATTCGAACGAGGGTAAAGACAATGAAGATGTGACCAATTTAGACTTTGAAGAAATATCTGACGGTGAACTTGAAGAGGAAAGAACTAGGGGTAATTGTATCAATTATTTGTATGTATGTATGTATCTTCACGCCAGGTCCCTAACGGGGTAGGCAGAGAGTGTAGAGCGCCAGATATCCCGGTTCTGACAAACCTCTCGTGCCTCGTCTACCTTTCAATTATTTGTCATTTGGTTATCCTTTAAAATGAGAAGATTTTGACTCAGAGACTCACTTTGATTTTAACCACGGAGATATGACAGCTTCAGGAGTAGCAACAACGCATCTACATTGAAATCTCTGATATAGTATTTTTATAGTTACGGTAATAAAGTAGGGGCCAAATTTAAATGCGTCCGTGATGGTAGTTAGGGACCGTCCATTAAGTTAAGTTAGCAATCAGGGGGGATGTTCTCAAGTGTGACGGTACATGTTAAGAAGATAGAAAAAAAGCGAAAAAAAAAACGCAACGAAGGAGGGGATCGAAAATACCGATATTTTGCGTGTTATGCCTCTGTGCCGGAAATTATAGAGCCGTACATTACCACCTGACCGGAATACGATAGTGCTGAACACTACCATTTAGCGGCAAGTATTTTAGGTAATGCGGTGGTGCCTACGCCCGCAAGCTCCATCATTGGAGCTTTACCACCAGAAGAACGAACAGAAGTAACGAATAGAAGTATTATAATTTGTGCAATAGGTATAACTAAAAGGTTGTTAATATAATTTTGTAGCTGGACTAGGCGACGCTTTGGGTGTGGATTGGGCAAGTCTAGTAGCAGATGTGCGGCGTCGTGAACAAACTTCGTCCGCTGGTGGCGCCCGCGATCGCTGGCGGCCTGATCGAGTCTTAGCTCGTCTTGGATTGTCCATGCAAATGGCTGGCAAGGATACAGTGCAAAGTATATTGAAGAAAAATACTGAAACATTGGAATCAGACAAATCAAATGCACAAACTAATTCAGAAGACAAAGTTTTGGTTACAAATGGAAACCAAGATGATGTCAAATCAGATATGGAGGTTGATGTTGAAACTCTGCATCCAGTTGCTGCTATACAGGTTTGTTGTAATTTTTAATATCATTAGTACATGTAAATTTTTCATGACAGAAAAATAAAGAGAATACAAAATATAATAAATATTAATACAAATAGTAACTAGGTATGTCAAATAATAATAACTATTTATAATGTCATTAGCATGCTCAAGATAGCACCATATTATTATAATTAAACCATTTTTATACATTATTTTATTACAAAAAAATCACAAGATGACTTGTTCTGAGTCAGGTAGTCAACAAACTATTTCGAGGTGGATACCTGGGCTGTCCCCCCTTGCTACGCCCATGTGTGTATGCAACATTATTCTATGTGTAAATAAATATTTTTATGAGAAATACACACTAAATGATTTTCAGGTGGCAACTGAGAAAAGAAAACGTCAGAGAGCAGTGTTATTTGGGTCTGGTTGTGAGATCACACGGGGATTGAGTGCAAGACGGGACTTGGCTCTTCGCAGATATTTATGCAATTTGCCTGCAGCTGAACGTTCTGGACAATCCCGTGTTGCTCCACAACCCGCTCTTTTCCATGCTGCAAGGGCCCTATTGATGCAAGCACCTGTCAATGGCTAGATTCTTAACTTTTAAAAAATATTTGACAATATTAGTGTACATAGTGAACTGGGATGTGAAAATTTCTGTGCATGTATGTTTTTAATGGTGGAATAGACAGTAACAATTCAGTGAGTTTTGTGATAATAGATATTGTGTGAGTTTCAGCAAGTATGAAATTCTTGTGTTATTATAATTTAATACACAAAATTATATTATTGAAACCAAGTTTTCTATAAAATATGTTGTTTATTAAATATGTTGTATACAAAATATTAATGTAACAGAATTTACTTATAAGTTAAAAGTCTATTCTCACAAGCTTCAAGATACACATTGATATTTATATAAAATGAATATTAATTAATGATATGTAGCGTCTTTATTAGATTTAAATTAATATTCTCAATTAGAAGTATGTAACAATGGAATATTTAGTCTGAAGTTACTCCAATAAAAATGACACATCAGCACCAACAGGATATACTACTTTATTTTCACCCCTGAAAAAAAAAAAGATTCTATAGATACGATAAGATTGAGCAGTAATTTAGCAGATACTATTTAGATGAGGTCACACATCTCTCTATCCTATATAGTCAACTTCATGCTATCTTTGTGGCTATCTATTGATGAATGTGATTTTTATGACTATTGGTTCTGCCTATAATTGTAATAATGCATGCTTAATTAAAATAAATGTTTCAAACTATGTTTCTCAGTGCAAGAGATAAGCCTTTACCTATTGGATGATTTTCAGTATTACGTAAGTAATAAAACAACGACCATTTAATACTGTAAGAAACAAAGGTTAACAGCTAGTTTAATTTTTGAATTTACTTACTTTCGAAATAGAACAGCTCCAGCCACTCCTTTCAGAGTTAATTTGTTCCCATTTATATGTAAAATAGAACCTTCTTTTAAGCCCAGGACAGGTTTGGCATGTGGCATCTCCATGTATTCTAATATTCTTTGGTCTCTAGTCTCCCCTTTATGCGTCTCTGTATCCAATTTATCAATATAGTGTGGATTTATATTGAATGGAACAATTTTGATGGCATCAAAAGAAGGTGGATATATAATTGGCATATCATTTGTTGTGTGTATATTTGCTGTGGCAACATTAGTTCCTGCACTGCTGCCTATGTAGTACAATTTGCCTGCATTTACATTATCTCTTATAAGACTAATTAGATTTTTCTCATACAATGTTTTTAATAACAGAAATGTATTGCCACCACCCATAAATATTGCTTTGCTGGAGTTCACTGCAGCAGCAGGATCAGTGTAAGTGTGTAAACCTCTTACAGAAAAACCCCACGGGTCAATGACTTCTTTAATTTTGGCAGTGTAGCTGTCGTGATCAGTTTGAGCGTATGGAACAAAGATAAGTTCACTGACATCATTCCTGAAACAAAGATTAAATTTTGCAGGAACAATTTAGAATTTATAATGGAAATAAAATTAAATAAATGTAATAAAAGAGACATTTTCAGAAATGGCTAGGCTTCATGTATTCCATATACACATAGAGTCTATGTAGCCATTTTTGGATATACCTAATTTTATAAATTAGCTCAATAATAGTGTTGTTGCAATAGTAATAGTCTATCGATAGTATTGTGAACCATCGTGACCTCGAAAAAATAGTCGATAGCGCGATAGTACTATCGAAAATATCGACATGCTGCAATACTAAGCAATAATAGCAAAGATCAATAGTATCGATAGTATTGTTATAAACACTATCGATAGTATGCATGTCAATAGTATCGATAGTATCGATAGCTTCGATAGTATCGATACTATTGAAATGCATGCTATCGATAGTATTAATAACAATACTATCGATACTATTGATCTTTGGCAATAGTATTGCTTATTTTTGACTATCGATATTGCAATACTATCGATACTATCGATAGTATCGATAGTATTGCAGCATGTCGATATTTTCGATAGAACTATCGCGCTATCGACTATTTTCCGAGATCAACTATCGATAGCGCAACTATCGATAGTTTAGCAACACTACTCAATAAAGAGAAGAATATAATCTCTACTTTGGGTCCTGGAAAGTAATTACAAAATAGTTCCTGTACTATTAGACCTTCAAGTGATTAGAAATAAAATTATTAAAGACATCAGTTTAATGATTAAAGGCCACTATTTTGACAAAAGAAAAATGTTATGTAGGTAGGTATATAATACTTACTTCTTTAAAAATGAACATATTTCTTGCTTGGCAAACTCCAAAATAGAATATCCGTGACAATTAGAAGAAGATAAAAGCAAAACTTGACGATGGGATTGCATTTTGTACGTAGAAATGGGAAGGTAAAGTTGGATGATGTGTAACCGGCGGCAAGATAATAAATATCGCATTTATTATACGATATGCACTAAGTACCTAATCTTAGACATTATCTTAACCATAGATGTACTATTGTACATAAACAATCATGAAGTAGGACGAAAGGAAGTACCTTCTACCTATCTAGTTGTGTAGCTCCACTAGTGGTACCTAGTGTACTAAACTATCTGAGTATCTGATTTAATTAAAACAATAACCTCAAAATGATTATATTTCATTTACAACACGACATAAATACCTTAAATGCTAACTCTGATAAGAGTACTAAACCAAAGAGTATACAGATCATATATGAACCAAACTGAAGTAGATAAGCAGATATTTATTTGTTTTTGTACTTTTTGTAGAACAAGTTTAGAAAAATTAATGTGATAGACTGGATCAAGACTGGATTGCAGACTATGCAGACCACAGACCAATTGCTGCACAATTGCTGCAGACCAAGACTGACAGCCACAGAAACAGCATTTTTATGCTGACAGCCAGCAGTCATTCAGTGACAGTGACATGTTTTTTTATATATTGGCATCGCTATTACCGTCGACCACAGAACCGTCGACGATAGAAGTGATAGAACCAAAGCTGTGTTGTGTCGTCGATGGCTATAATACCTACACATATTGCCAGTGTCAAGTAAAACGATATTTCGTATTCGTAATAAGCAGCGTAAAAGCAGTAAGGATCAGAGTCAGTCAGTCAATTATCAGTCAGCCAGTCAGAATCACAGTTAATAATTCGAGTAAAGCGATGGCTACTTTAAAAAATAAAAAAAGGTACACGGTAAAACAGCATGGAAATATTATCCAGTGAACCTTAATAACATTTCCTGATAATTAAAATATTTTTAACTCTCCAGAATAATAAGTTTGAAATTGAACTTTAGTATGGAGTGCTTCTACTGTTGTTAGGAAAGACGATTTTTATCCCGGTGATTTAAAAATAATTTACATACCAGAAAATGTTCTTTAGGTTCCCTAGATAATATTTCTAATCCGTTTTACCTTGTACCTTTTTCAAACTTTTATTGTACAAATCAATGTATGAAACTTGCAATAATTCTTTTGCAGGCAACTTGAAAGGCCGTGTTTTCGCACTGTTATTCTATTTCATTATGCATAGGCACTGTAATAAACCTATATAAAACACCATGCCACCAACTTTATTCAATATAACTCAAAAATGAAATAAACTAAGAGCACTACACGCCTCCTTCACAGTTCCCGCCAAAACTCGACATGTTTTGCTGTCAGTTTAATCCAATTATGTTGTATTTCTATGCTCATTGGTTCCACATACATTTGTAAGTGGAACGCGTCCACTGATTAACCGCAACGCCCGGACCGCTGAATTTGCCGTTCTCGTATTAATGTACGCGAAGGGAATCTAGATATTATTATTATTCCACTCATTTATTCATTGTACATATTATTCACTTTTTTACATATTTAAGTAACTTAATATATAAAAAAATAAAAAATAGTGTGTCACCGGCAGCGGTAACAGGGTCCAAGCCGTCGATGGTTAGGGTCACAGAGACAGGAACTCCTCATTATACGTGCCGTGCCGAGGAGACCGCTTTCTGCATCAGACCCTTCTTGACCCAACTTCCTAGCTTGAGCCTCTTGAGGTGTTGGTCGAGGCTCTTTGCTATAAGTCCGTTGACCGTTTCGACTATCGGCACAATGATGGCCGAATCTACGTCCCACATGGCGACAAGCTGGTGAACCAGATCAAGATATTAGGTTGGGGAAAAAGTTTCTTTGCATTTTTTAAGATAATTCAAAACATTTTTTAATATAGTTTATTTAAATTTAACTAAAGTATGTATGTACCATTTTGTTCGACAACCTTTTGCCATCTTGTAGGTAGGGACATGATCCCATTGCTATAAAAATTTTGGGACTTCTCATCAAAATACCGCGACAAGTGGATTTGGCACTCCTCTCGTGATGTAAACCTAACATAGCATAAAGAATTCTGAAGAGACCGAAACAGGTGGAAATCTGAAGGTGCAAGGTCAGGACTATACGGCGGATGCATTAACACCTCCCAGCCAAACTCTCTTAATTATTGCTGAGTGGCTATAGATGTGTGAGGTCTAGCGTTATCATGATGAAACACCACACCCCTTCTGTTGATCAATTCCGGCCGTTTTCTCTCAACTTCTTGCTTTAATCTCATCAGTTGTTCGCAGTAGAGTTCAGAATCGATAGTCCTGCCTGGTGGTAATAGCTCATAATGAATAATGTCCCTTCCAATCCCACCACACACACAACATCACCTTATTGCGAGTTAACCCGGGTTTCGCCACAATCTGTGAAGCCTGACCGGCCTTTGACCACGACCTTTTTCGCACGTTCTTGTCGTACGTGATGCACTTTTCATCACCAGTTATCAGCTTCTTCAAAAATGATTCGGTTTCATTACGTCGTAATAAAGAATCACAAATGAGTACACGGTTCATTATGTTTCTTTCAGTGAGCTCGTGAGGTACCCAAATATCGAGCTTTTTTTGTACCCAGGTTTTTCAAATGCGCCAAAACTGTTTTGTGATCAATTCTCAGTTCTTCAGCTTCGTCGTAACTACTGATATGTCGATCTTGCTCCACTTTTTCAAAAATGGCATCCATTTTATCCGTAATAGGGCGACCAGAGCGAGGTGCATCTTTGACATCAAAATTTCCGGATTGAAAACGCTTAAACCAAATTTGTGCTACTCTCACAGACACTGCACTAGGTCCATAAACATCGCAAAATTTTTTCGCGGCTTGCGTTGCATTTTTACCTTTTTTGTAGTAAAATTTTAAAATGTATCGAATTTCTTCATTAGATTCACTCATCTTGACAGTACGAAACACAAATGAAAATCACACATTTGCCTAATTTGAATTTGGAATTACGTTCTTTAAAATTTTGACTTTCAATGATACCAAAACCAGCCAGATACAAATACTACAGCCAAAGAGATTTTATTACAAGTTCATACATACTATATTGCGAAAAGACTTTCCCCAACCTATTATTTACGTTCCTTGTCTTTTTCGGTCTTCACGAGATTCACATCATGAGGGTGATACCGATAATCACTGCGCGGTGTTCCGAGAGATCTATCACCACTATACCACTATATCAGGCATAAATACAATACAATACATTGTGGCATGGTCGTTTTCCAGAACTGGGTCAAGCACATACCTGCAGCCCCGGATCTAGGGGGGCAGAAAGCCAGGGCCTATGCCCCGGGCGGCAAGTTCAGAGGGCGGCCAAATTCATTATTACCAAGAATCAGAATCAGAATCAGAATCAGAAATTTTGCGAATTTTCAAGCGAATAGACAACGGGTACCTGCAGCCTTGACTAGGTCATCGGTCCATCTTGCAGGTGGACGTCCTACGTTGCGCTTGCCGAAACGTGGTCTCCACTCGAAAACCTTTCTGTCCCAGCGGCTATCGGCTGGATGCACGTCGCTTCCGATCGGTCGGCATGGAGGTAATTGGGTGAGGCCTATGTTCAGCAGTGGACGTCCTATGGCTGATGATGATGAATAGACAACTCATAATTTATTTTTTTAAAGACAACATGTCTTAATGCGAAATAATATAAAACAACTCATAATTTACTTAACTTTGACCACAGAATAAATAACAGCAATGGATGCATTATTTCCGGAAAGCCTATGTCTTAATGGGCATCTGATAGCTGAAATAATAAAGACGATAAAAGTAAAAATAAATAGAAGTGGGCGGAGGAGCCTTCGTCAGTTTTTGCCACGCCTAAAAAATATTGAAGACCCGGCGCTCCACGGCCACAAGATTGTATCGCAAGGCTAGTTGCTGATGGATAATCCTGGCTACTTGGTTGTGTCTGTGCAGATATTCGCCGTTGGCAAGACTTGAACAGCCCGACACAATATGCCTGATGGAATCCATCCGGTGGGTGGCATGCCCAACATATGTCGACCGTGCCATCCTGCAGGATAAACTTCCGGTAGTTATTGGTCATTACTTCTTCGTCCATTATTGCACAAACAAAACCTTCGGTTTCCTCAAGTAGGTCATCGTAGCCAGGCCCGTGAAGGGCCCGGTAAAAACGTCCATGTAGGTCCTTGCTCTGTCATACACTCCCGCGGTGTAGTATCTGCCACTAACCGGATGAATTTAATATTTTAATTATTCCAGAAATAAATTTTTACATAAAAAAAATTTGTACCTAGTAGCTAGTATAGTATACTTACCTATTTTTATGAAACAAAAGTTCGACTCTGGCGCTTTGCCGGCCGCTGCCGCGACACGCTCGCTTCGTTTTTCTGTAAGAGATCGCATGGTAGTACGTGACAAACGATCTGAAGTGACACCTTGCAATTGAGATCGTTTTCACGTACTTACAAAAGATTTCAGCTGGAGAAATAATTTTATATTATTTATCCGGTCACGGGCAGAATAGCAATCCGCAAAGCTAGTATTAATATAGTCACCAGACTGGCAGAATTACCCTAAAAGTTGTTAGTTGCTAATCATCCAAAAGAGAATAAGTAATCGAGTAGGTACCTTAATAAATTTCAGGATTTATTTACACGTCAAGATTAGTAGGTACTCGTAATAAACATATTGTACAGCAAAAAAATTCATTTTTTTATTTATAATTCATATTACACATATTATTTTATACAATTTTCTCGTAATTTAAACATTAAAAACTAAATCGAAACTAAAATTTTACATTGCTAATTATTTAACTTGTAGAAGTTCATTATTAGGAGGTAGAATAACATAATGCAACTGGCGTTGGAGTGTCAAGGATAAGGAATCTTTCTTCGTGGGGCTTGTTACACCCTGGCCCGAGGTATCGACGTCTCAATTCTAGATCCGGGGGCGCTGATATGTCGCCATGCAGGATATTGTAGGCCTGTTCGATTGTGCTCTCTATTTCTGATTTTAGCTCCTGAAAATAAAAACAATTTAGGTGATTAACTAATTTCGAATCCATAGGAATGCAAATTGCGAGGAGAGCATTGAGAGGATTCTTGGGCTAATGTCGTCAATCAACCGAACAGTGGCGATGAAACTATTCCAAAAGTAAACATTATAATGCGGGGTGGGCAATGGCATATAGCAGCGCAATAAAACTACCGCCATTGCGATCGGCAACCCGTAAGTCAAGCGTGGTGATTATGGCGTCAGTGGCGTAGCTAACATAGCACCCAGGGCGGATCAGCAAAAAAAGGAAATACTTGTCATTCTTTTCAATCCTATTTCTCTATTCTCCATCGTCGTTGTGTTGCGTCCCTATTTTCTAATTCTCTGTCTCTGGCTTTTATTGCGCTTTCACGTCTAAACAGCTCAATTTTTGGTTATTTAAAGAGAGGGTGCGGGCCGGGTTTAGCCCTGCGGGCCGGGTTTAGCCCTCTTATCCCTCTGTTTACCCCTCTTTAGCTACGCCACTGTATGGCGTAAGATGTAAAAAGCCATTTTTAGAGAGCTTTTATCCAGCTGTGGACGTTTTCGACTGATATTATGATGATGATGAATGATGAGGCATTCAGTTATGTATGAAAAGAGTAGTGAACATAGCTACATAGAAGAGGCACGGGATGTTTGCTAGGACCGGCTCCACGTTCTCTATCTGGTCTGTGAAGGACTTGGTTTTTTAGGGTTCCGTAGTAAACAAGGAACCCTTATAGTTTCACCATGTCCGTCTGTCTGTCTGTCCGTCCACGGTTTAGCGCAACAACTATTGGTAGGTACTAGAGACTTGAAATTAAGCACAAGTATACACCTTAATCACGCCGACAAAGTGCTAGAATAAAATCATGAAAAATAAAATGATTTAGGGTACCTCCCATAGCTACATGAAACGCGCGGATATTTTTTTATTTTTCATTTTGTATATAGTGTGTGATATTGTTGGATAGGTCTTTCAAAAATGTTAGGGGTGTGCTAACATCATTTTTCGATTTAGTTAACTGTTCGTGACTTATTAAGCTTTAAAGTGCCAATTTTCGTTAGGTTAAAAGATCTTTATTCTGATAAAAACATGCAGTTCTTTTAGAATGAGATATAGATTACCTTGATTTATGAATATAATGTTAGTAGTACACCTCTGGTACTTAGGGTTAGTAACATAGTTACAATAGTGATACGATTTAATTTATTTTGTTTGTTTTTGACTTGTCATGAGCGGTGCTTATCACCCCAAATGAATGAAACGAATTTCTGATTCTGGTTCTGAACTTATTTATATAAAACAAAGGTAAGTATTAGTAATAAGGTACTGTTAGAGGCAAGTGTCCCCCCGCTACCAACTAATAGGTTGTTGTTAGAAATTCAAACGTTACGGTAATAGTAGCTACATACTTACAAAATAATTAAAAGGAAATCTATCACACTTAAGTTGGCTTTACAAGTTTGCGAGTAATAGTCGACCAAAGGTAATACTCGAAATTTTTTAAGACCTCATAAAGAATATTTATTTATTTTTGTTATTACATTAATTAAACCTAAAAACTACGGAACCCAACACTGCGCGTGGCCCGACACGCACTTGACCGGTTTTTTCTTGTAAAGAAGGTGGCAAACAAGCATGCAGCTCACATTATTGTTAAGTGATGACTGCAGCCTATAGCCATATACACAAAAACTAGAGGTCAAAATGCAGATGTGTTGGCACCCCTGAGACCTAAGTTATCATATCTCTGTGATTGTTATTATTACGGGGTCATAATGCTGAACACTACCATTTAGCAGCGGCAGATAAATTAGGTAATGCGGTGGTGCCTTCGCCCTTGAACTTGCACTGGCACTCAACCACCAGTAAAATGGAATGTCTATCTTAAACCTCAGAGTCGCTGGTGTTTAAAGTTCCAGTGTAGCGACTTGAGGGCGTTTAGGCACGCGCATTCCCTAAATCCCTACTAAGGTCTCAGGGGTATTAACACATCTGCATCTTGACCTTTGGTTTTTGTGTAGATGTCTATAGACTGCAGTCATCACTTATTTGTAATATCTATGTTGACAGCATGCTAGTTTGCCATCTTCATGTGTGATTGACTAGTGAATGACTATGTTTAAGACAAATTGATTTTTCTTTTTCTTCTATGGAGGAATTGAAAGATTTGATGTATAAAATCGGTTAAATTTTATTTAATTTGAATATTTTAATTTGTTTATTATTAATACATATTGACAATTATTGTTGTAAGTCATTCGCTATAGGTAACTTGTAAACTGACAATGCAAAAGTGTCCTTGTAGACAAGTTTGAAATTAAATATTTGAGTTTGAGTTTCATTAGGTACATAAAAAATTGTGTCCAAACGCCAAATAGAGAGGCTATAGATATTCAAAGAGTTTGAATTTTGAAATATTATATTATTTTACTGGTGGTAGAGCTCCAGTGACGGAGCTCGCGGGCGTAGGCACCACCGGATTACCTAATATATTTGCCGCTAAATGGTAGTGTTCAGCACTATCGTGTTCCGGTCAGGTGGTAATGTACGGCCCTGTAATTTCCGGCACAGAGGTATAATAACACTTAATGACTCAGCAGTGGCAGCGCATCTGCATTTTGACCACTGGTCATTGTGTGGGTGTCTATAGGCTGCAGTCATCACTTAACATCAATGTGAACTGCATGCTTGTTTGCCACTTTAATTACATAAAAATAAAATTCGTTACAAACTATTGTTAATTCTAGTGACAGTCACCTCATACAGGTCTGGCGAGCGGCGGGCGCGCTCTGCCAGCGCGGCGTGCAGGTGATAGAGCAGGCGGCCCCGCAGGTGCGCGTCGCCCACGCCCAGCGCCGCCGCCGTGCGCAGCGTGCCGCGGCACAGGCTCTCCTTCAGTGACAACCGGCACTCCGATAGCTCTGCAATTCGTTTTTAGATCATCAATAGAGGAAATCCTTGTAGGAGATACTTAAAAGTGTATATTCATGTGCCTTCGAAGAAATTGCCGGTGATTCAAAACCATTGTTAATTAGACATTATCTCTACAAAACTAATGCACCGACGTTATCTACCAGGACAGTTTATTTTATTCAGTTTATTCATTTATTTCATATACCTACCTACTACCTAATAAGGTTCCTGGAGAGCACTTTTACATCGTCATTTTTTTAAACTACCTAGTGTGAATAACTACTAATAATAATCAAAAACACATTTAACAATAAATTAAAAAGAAACGAAACAATTATGTATGTATAATATGGAAAGAATCAATTATTTACAAATTCCTCCATTTCCCCATTTCAAAAGAAACTCGGAAAATAATGAATTTGGTCGTCATAATAAAGGACATTTCTTCGATGGTAGTCACAATAAAGTAAGTTCAACTAATTAAATAATTTTCTTCAACAATCAGTCTTATATTTTTGTACTAATTCAACAGAGTTTTTACAAAATGGTCACTGATGTCAAGTGTTCATTGATACCTACAAACTAAAACTTTTTTGCAATGAAATAAAGCAACAATTTCACCAGATTCTGGCAGAATCAAATCAATAATCCTACTATTACCCAACTTTATTTGGTGCGAGCTTCCGTGGTCTCGGGCAGACGCAAGCTGAAAAGCGATCGAAATGTCGGGTTCGATTTTAAATAATCATTTTAGTTAAAAATACGCGAGATAAATCCGAAAACTAGTTTTATTTCAATGAGTGCAGATCGCGAAAACCTAAGAACATACTAAATATCGTTTATTTCATCCTACAATACAATGATGTTATACATACATGTGACACTTTAGTAGGTATCATCATCATCATCATATCAGCCATAAGACGTCCACTGCTGAACATAGGCCTCCCCCAAGGACCTCCATGCCGACCGATCGGAAGCGACGTACATCCAGCGGGTACCTGCAGCCTTGATCAGGTCGTCGGTCCATCTTGCAGGTGGACGTCCTACGCTGCGTTTGCCGATACGTGGTCTCCACTCGAGAACCTTTCTGCCCCAGCGGCTATCGGATCTCCGAGCTATGTGCCCTGCCCATTGCCACTTCAGCTTGGAAATCTGCTTGGCTATGTCAGCGACTTTCGTTCGCCTACGGATCTCCTCATTTCTGATTCGATCCAGTAGGGAAACGCCGAGCATAGCCCTTTCCATTGACCACTGAGTGACTTGGAGCTTTCGTACGAGACCCATAGTGAGAGACCACGTCTCGGCACCGTAGGTCATCACCGGTAAAACGCACTGGTTAAAGACTTTCGTCTTCAAGGACTGCGGGATGTTTGACGAGAAAACGCTCCTTAACTTCCCGAACGCTGCCCAGCCGAGTTGGATTCGGCGAATGACCTCTTTCTCGAAGTTCGACCTGCCTAGTTGTATGGTTTGTCCTAAATAGACGTAGTCGTCGACAACTTCGAGCATCGAGTTCCCAACGGACACTGGAGTGGGCGATACAAGGTTATTGAACATGACCTTGGTCTTATCCATGTTCATTTTAAGGCCCACTCTTTGGGACACTCGATTGAGGTCTTCGAGCATTGTGCTGACATCTCCCTGTCTTACTCCCCTCTGCAAAGGAATCGCCTTCGTGCATTGGTCCTGTACTCGGACTGACATGGTGGCGTTTTTATACAGACACTTCAACACTTCGATATACCGATAGTCAATGTGGCAACGCTGTAAAGACTGCAGCACAGCCCATGTTTCAACCGAATCAAAGGCTTTCTCATAGTCCACGAACGCTAAGCATAATGGCCGGTTATACTCCTCGGACTTCTGTATAACCTGCCGCAGCGTGTGTATGTGGTCTATGGTACTATAGCCTTTTCGGAAACCGGCTTGTTCGGGAGGCTGGAAGTCATCAAACCTGCGAGCGAGACGGTTCGTGATCACCCTCGAAAACAGCTTGTAGACATGGCTCAGAAGCGAGAGGGGTCTATAGTTCTTCAATAGGGCTTTATCACCTTTTTTGAAGAAAAGCACCACCACGCCTCTGTTCCATGCTTCTGGCGTAGTACCTTCGAATAGGACGGAATTAAAGAGCTTCTGAAGGACTTTCAGTAACGGTGATCCACCCGCTTGCAGAAGCTCTGTAGTGATTCCGTCCTCTCCAGGCGCCTTGTTGTTCTTAAGCTGTTTGAGGGCCATCCTAATCTCGTACAGGCTGATGTCCGGGATATCTTCGGTATAGTGTCGGGTTAATTTGGCTCTCGGGTCTCTAACCAAATCAGAGGCAGGTTGTGCGACCGAGGTATATAATTGCCCATAGAACCTCTCGATCTCCCGCAATACCTCAGGCTTAGTCGACGCTAAACTGCCGTCCTCTGTCTTCAGCTGCATCAGCCGGCTCTGTCCAATAGACAGATCCCTTGCAAACACTTTGGAGCCCTTGTTTCTCTCTATCGTTTCCTTAACACATTTTGTGTTGAAGGATCTGATATCGTGCCGCAAGGACTGTTGGATCTGTCTATTAAGTTGCCGGTATTTTTCAGCTTCATCAGAGGTCTGCAGTGTCATTGAGCGTCGTTCTGCCATAAGGTTGAGAGTTTGATCGGTTAGTTTTTGAGGTCTATTTCGTCGGCGAGTTTTAAAGTATTTATACCCCACCGACAGGACAGTTTCTACCAACCTAGTAGGTATATTATATACAAAATAGGTGCATAGTAGTTACTGAGTAACTTAAGTACAATATTGTGGGAAGCTGGTGTCTGACATAGGTACATAGACCTGTATTACAGATCACCAGGTTCCCTCCCCGTGGTACAACATGCTTGATTACTTCAGTAGGTATGTGTATTTCTATAATATAATATTTATTTTACACAATTTTATAATTTTACAGTTCTACAAGCCTGCAAACAGATGAGAGAGAAGAGTAAATGTGACCAGATCATGATGTCAGGGTCATCATGGTCTGGTCACTTCACACAGTCACACCCAAATATGTCAGGTATGTGTATTTTACTGATCACCTACTGAAAATGATTTGCAGTGGGTCCGATGGCTAACATTGCATTAAATCTTCCGCTCCCCATACGAGCCTTAACGACCAATCAAAATAAGGTTTAACCGCAGGGCCCTTAACGAGTCAAAACGACGCCGAACTATTATTATTATTATGAAGCCTTTGTCCGCAATATTCGCTTGTCCGCTAGTTGACTATGGTTGTAACAGGCGCCTGATGCTTTAAATACTAACCCCCTTATTCATAAACGTATTTTAGCTAAAGTGTTGCTAATCTCTCCTTTGTCCTTTTCTATCCTGCACATTTAACAATGCAACTGACAAAGACAAAGCATTCTATAGCTAAAACGTATCTAATGTACGTTTATGAATAAGGGGGTTAATATTTTATCGACACAGTAGCAGTTGTAAACAGTTGGATAGGTAGAAAATTATTTGCTAAGTGAGTATTTAGTCCGAATGGATTTCTACCATCGCACTTGAACAATTCATGTTCAATTGTCCAATTACTATCAGTTATAATTTTATGATTAGAATAATAATAACTTAACATAATTCAAACTTCTTTGTACCTACGTACTTAGGTAATTATTGATTAGTGATTAGTCTTCATTTCGCTTCCTATCTTAGGCCAATCAATAAATCAAGACAAGAGATTGTTACATGCAATAACAAAGGCGAGAAAGATTCTTTGTTTAAATAATAATGAAGCCACACTTTGGGTCGAAATGCCCAGGTTAACTGTGGAAGTCTCAACACAGAACGATTTATGTTAAACATGTGAAGAATGTACGGGGAAATAGGTACTCCCTTGTGAAAGATTTTCCGAGGAACGAAGTAAAAGGTCGTGAAGGAGACATAAATAATGTAAAGCGATATTTGAAATATTGCGATGCGCGGAGTAAAATAGGACGCCAAACAGGGACAAAAGAATGTGTGAATTCTTTAGAGCCATTTGAGTATCTTGTGGAATTCGTAGATAACAAAATAAGAACCGTACAGAAACATTTTGGAAAAGATGAAGCGTCAAATTGAGTCAAAATATTCGACCATTTGAGTCGTTACGGTGCCAGCTGGTCGCTGCTATCAATACCGTTCGCAAAATGTTGTTAATTTTGTAAACAGTCTAAAGCAGAGGTTCGCAAACTATTTTTCTTGTAGACCCTTTTCCTTTTTTTTTCGGTTTTTCCTCCTTGCTATATTTATATCACATTCCCATATTTCCAATTTTTATTTACGCCTACGTAGATCCCCATCGAGTCTCCCATGGACCCCAGGGAGTCCACCTGGACCACTTTAGGAATCGCTGATCTAAAGTGTGGTTGCTCTATTGTTTACTGAATAGAGTTCAAATGTCTACGTCTACAAGTACGCAAATGACTGAATATTTGAAAGCCTCTTTCAAAAGACTCGGCCATTGGTCTCTCGTGTTTCGGTAGGTAGTATTACCTAATCGAATCAAAGTGATACCATGATACTGTGATACTATCAATCGTGATAGACGCTGCTCTACTGGAAAGTTTTCATCCCTTCTTTTATTAATTTTATAAATGCGAATGTAAGTTTGTTTGTTACCTACACTTTCACGCGTAAACCAGTCATCCTTAATACCTCCAAGAATATGTGTACAAAGTTTCATGATGATCGGCACCATTGTACACATATTCTTAGAGGTATTAAAAGTAACATAGGATACTTTTCAGTAATATATATTTTTATCATTCTAATAGGTCACCCTGTTGGGAACACGTTGCGTGCCATAAAATACTTAAGAGTATTATGGGCCACAGTAGGTACTTCTGATGTTTTATGTCAAATATGCATGAATTACTTAGTGGTGGTAAGGAGATCTGATGTCAGATTCTGGCACAGTGGTAAAAAAAATTAAAGCTTCGGGATTAAGATTTAGCATTTAGATAGGTCTTAATTCCGATACATTTAGATAAGGCTGCTGGCTAGTATGCTTCTTTGTCACTTGCATTATACATAACAATGAAACCTACTTGAAGAGATTATGAAGATATGTATCAACTATCGGAAGTAAACCATAACAAAACAAAAATAAGCCTTCTAGGACATAGCTATTAGCTAGTCTATACACGATGGTAACGATAGTAGGCACTTAATAATAACTTCGTAGACTGCTATGTACGTGAAAGTAACATTCTAACTTACTAACAATAATAAAACACCATAACAAGATATCAATAACTTTTAGCTAAAAAATCTCATTATACATTCAATATATTATATGTACCTACTTAATATATTTTTAGCAAAGTATCATTGACCTAATGGTAATTATTAATTCAACCATATAATATGTATCTTAATCATAATGATATTGAAATTGAAAGTGAGATTGTTAAATGATCATCTTTTATCATTAGGATTAAAAACTATTTTTAATTTTTTTTAACATGTTTATTTATTAATACTTATTGATTTAAACATTTGTTTTTGCTCTGAAGAGAACAAAGCGACATGGTCATTTCGCCCGGATCGTAATTTTTCTCAGCGTTATACTTCCGATTTTCACGGTGTTGATGCGGTGACGATTGGGGAGCTGGAGCTAACCCATATTCGATAAAAAAGACCACATCTTGAAGTGAACTGAGACATGTGTTAAGCACGCGTTCATCAGTTACTTTGACTTCGTCTAAAGTAGCACGTCTCAATGTTTGTAGAAAATCTTCAGACAGATGATGGCGATACTTCTCCCTAAAAGCTACCGAGTTCGCGACTTCACCAAACACCAAGATGACGGCAAACAGATGACTGAGGCTCGCCGCCGCGAGGTTGTCATCCCAGTTTTGGTCACCGTCGAGAAGGTGACGTGCTACGCAGGCTGCGCGGTAAGTTGGATACTCCACTCACTTTCTGAGTTTAGCCCTTACATACATACGGACATACAGAAAAGAAAATAAAAACTATAATTTTGGCTTTGATATCGATCTAAATGTTGGTTAGGCTTAGTACCTATACACCACAAAAAGTTTCATTCGAATCCGTCCTGTAGCTTCGGAGATTAGCCTGGACAAACAGACAAACGGACAAACAGACAGACAAAAGAATTAAAAAACATTGAAAAGTGTTCTAATGCTATTTTAACATCGCCCCAATTAGTTTTTCGTAAATATATTAAATATACAAGCGGGTTTGACTGTTTTATTATATGTATATATATATATATATATATTATAATTAATGTTATCGATTTCTCATGAATCACATTACATTTGAATAGTTGGCAGTACTTAATACAAGACCTTGTCTCACACTCTTATTTCTTTCAAGGCAGAGCGCCAAGTCGCACAACCCGTACACCTATTGTAAACGCATAGTAAATTCGCCTTCACTACTTTTACGATAATGTTAAAAGAGGGTAATGTCGTTTATTTAATGGATCACGTTTATTATCCCATAAAATGTTGTATACGTAATATTTGTCAAATAGCACAAAACTTATCACTTTTATTTCATAGATTTGATCACGAAATTGAAGTTGCTTTGTATACTAACGGTAGAGGTAAGCAAATCCACCTGGACACGATGTACGGCCTAGGATTCTTCGCGGCGGCGCCCATGTCACCGGCGATCAATCGAACAAGACTGTCCCATGCGAAATTATCGTCCCCGATTTTATTCACTTGTTGCGTAGTACCCGTCGCATGCCGAGACGCACTCGCGTACTGACGATGCCACATTAACTGCTTTTAAAATGTATAACAACCTTTGTGAATTGCATACTCGGATTTAGGTATGGATAAATGTTCGTGAAATTGCGCAGTTTCATGACTTCGTACGAATGCTGGAGCGTATTCATATTTGTACGTATTTAGCTGATACTTGAAAAACAACTGTGTACTGCGTAGTTATGTATGTTGGCTGGAGTCTTTATTGGATAACTAGTGCAGTCCTTTGTACTCGCGTCTTTGAGTCATGACCTCGGAGACTTCACCAAGAATAAAAAATAATAAAGAACATTGTCTACTCATTTTGTTTTTTTCTACTGTCGCCAATGGTGCCAATTAGGAGAGTGGCTCATGATCCATCTAGAGAGGGGGGAGGTTCCCTCATGATTCGTCCGGAAGGGAGCAGGGACTCAAGACCCGTCCAGGGCGGAGGAGCTCATGAGCCGTCCAGGAGGAGAAGGAGGGACTCACGACCCGTCCAGGAAGGGAGAGGCTTATGACCCGTCCAGAAGAGCGAGGGACTCATTATTCGTCCAGGGAGGAGAGTGGCTTATGATCAGTGCAGGGGAGGAGGAGCTCATGATTCGTCCAGGGGCAAAAGGGCTCATGATCCGTGCAGGGAAAAAGAGGATAATGACCCGTCCAGGGGGAAGCTCTCACGTCCCGTCCAGACAGGACGATCTCACACACCCGGGCTTGTCGACTGAACATGCACCCGGAGCTTAAGACAGACGCTGAAATCAGACCCGTGGCATGTCCGAGTGCTGGGACCCGGCTGACAAACAACACCAAATGGTCATTACGACCGTTCCGACGCTGGCTACGTCATAATAACGTTTCTTAGCTCAGCAAAAAATAATATATGTGTAATTAGTGTTAAAGTGTGGTCTAACCAGTGTCGGAATAAAGGTCATCAGAGGCGGGGGGTGGCATTAGGAGGCCCCTAGGTCTCCCCCGCCCATTGCCGGCGTTACTACGACACACCCCGGGTAGTATTATTACATATTCTCTGCCCCGGGCAAGAAAATTATGGCGCCCTATTTCTAAATTATGGAGCAAAAAAACGCGTGAGCAATTTTACTGCCTCGGTAGCCTAGTGGTAGCAGGCCACTACTACTACGCTTTGGTCCTGGGTTCGATTCCCGGGTGGGGGGTTATCAGGGATAATGGTGTAAAGCCTATTTCTGGTTCTATTGGGATATTTCCATTTTCTGGAAATTGCACTGGAAACGTAACCGGCGAATCATGGGTGTTTTCATGTATGCTTGAATGCATGCATTTACCTTTGCCTCCCGATTACAGGCGTGAAGTAACGTTGGGTTTAAGTTCGTGGTAATGTATCCTAAGTATCATTCCTATTGTTAACAATGATGTAAATGTAGCAATATGGTCAGTGTCTTACAAAAGTATGACGTCCTAGATGGGCACTGGGCGAGACGTGACTAAATGTAACAGGCAATTACAATAAAGTACGGGCCTACTTACATTGGTGCATTGGTGTGTCTAATATCTACGTGAGAATTAAACTTGTATCACATTATTAAAACAAATAGATCAAATACATTTTATTTTAAATTTATAATTTTATTTCGGGAAAAGTATTTTTTTATGTATTGAAAGTGGCAAACAAGCATGCAGTTAACATTGATGTTAAGTGATGACTGCAGCCCATAGACACTGACACAAAGACCAGAGGCGTCAAAATGCATCATCATGCAAACATCAATGTAAACTGCATGCCTGTTTGCCATTAAAAAAATGTTAGTTTTACAGCAAATTTGACTGATTTTTGATATTTTTTTTAGGCTAACTACGCAATGAAACACACTAGATATAAACCTGTGTCATGGGTGCCGTTATGCACAAAACGCAACTTCAGGCAACTCAAATTTACAAATAAACAATTATTTATTTAACATAGGTCAATGAGTAAGACATTTTATTTTCGAAATAGGACATATTTTTATACCGTTATACGAGTACAAACTTTTTAATCGTAAGGCAAAGTAAAACCTTGTTTAAGTAGGCACTATTACTAATGGTTATGAATTTTATTACTTTTTTTTTTTTTGGATTTTCATTTATGATCTTGAGCAGTGATTAAAATTAGTACATAATATAGCTGTTTATATCAGCTGTAAAAAAGTTCCAAAGACTTGCATTTACTTAGAATTATTATATGAAGTGTGATTATAAAATATATAAGTATTTATAGGATAGTAGAGACTTCTCTACAGTGGTTTAGGCCGTGCGTAGTCTTTCAGTTACTTTGGTAACACGTGAAAAACCATTTTTGGCATGTTTCGTTGAGTTTTTCACACTACCCACTATTTTTAATTTTTAACATTGTTTTAGGGTCCCCACACAAAACTGCGATGTAATGTGATGCCACGTTGCAGGCACTTGCGATGCGAATTGCTGCAATTCGATTCAGTTGACCATACATTCAATATGTCACACGAAATCGCATCGCAGCAATTCGCAAGTTCCTGTGATGCGGAGTCGCATCACATCGCATCGCAGTTTTGTGTGGACGCCCTTAGTGCTACCCATATAATAGATACATACAGGTTATTCGGTACTTCTTAATTCGTGCCGTGCCAATAGTTAAGAGGCCGTAATAAACGCATCGACAAACACAAATAGTAACATGGTATATAATAAAAAACCGGTCAAGTGCGTGTCGGGCCACGCGCAGTGTAGGGTTCCGTAGTAACAGAGTAAGAAATGTAATGAAAAAAAAAACAAATATTTTCTATGGAGTTGTTCGAAATTTTCTAGTAAAATACATTTGATCGACTATTACTCGCAAACTTGCAGGGCCAACTTACGTGTGATAGTTTTCCTTTTAATTTCGTTATATGTAGCTACTATCGCCGTAACGTTTGAATTTCTAACAACAACCGTTTAGTCTGTGGGAGGGGGGGACACTTGAGTCTAACGAAAATTTGCACTTTAAAGCTTAATAACTCACAAAAAGTTATCGCATACCCATAATATTTTCCAATTATTTATCCAACGATACCCCACACTATATGAAAATCGAAAATAAAAAAAAATATCCGCGCGTTACTAGTAGGAGAGGTTAAACTAAAAAAAATTTATTTCACGTTTTTATTTTACCACTTTGTCGTAATTAAGGTGTATACTTGTGCCAATTCAAGTCTCTAGTACTAATAGTTTTTGCGCTAAACCGCGGACGGACAGACAGACAGACAGACAGACAGACGGACATGGCGAAACTATAAGGGTTCCTTGATTACTACGGAACCCTAAAAAGCAAACAATATGTGTTATGCAGTTGAAAGTCTAAATATAAGCTTACTAATGTTTATCAATCTAATTATTGATATAAAAAACTCAAAAGATTTTTGGGTTTTTTTTCCAGCACTTACTGGACTTATCTTCATTTAATAGCCTAGGGCGGAAGGGGTCTGGCGCAGAATGAGCACTTCGCGAAATGAGCACTCTATACAAAATGTAAATTTCGCAGAATGTGTTTTTCTCACAAAGAGCACTTCTCAAAATTTGCATTTCGCAAAATGAGAATTTCGCAAAGTGTGCACTTCTCAAATTGTGCACTTCGCAAAAAACGCATTTTTCTAGGATAATTATGATGAAATGTGCTATCTAGGTTAGTTAGCCCTAAAATTAAAAGGTGTGTCATGTATGGTTAATTGGCATTTAAAGTAAAATAAAGAATAATACGCAGTAGGCATGTAGGTCAATTATTTATTTCAAAAATACTACGATTTGAGGGTGGATAGATATAAATTCTATCTTTAAAGTTTTACGTATCAGTTATATTACCTACACATAATATATTTAAATAACGATCGAAACCTAGTCTTTAATTAATATGTATATGAGCACTTAGTGTATTTGATACCATGAAACCATATTTTTTCATATTTTTGGTCTGACCTTTGATAAATAGCACATTTAATCATATCATAGGCAAGTGCGCATTTTGCAAAGTGCACATTTGGCGATGTGCACATTTTGCGAAATGCACCTTTTTAGAAGGGCTCCTCGTGAGAAATGCACATTTTGAAAAATTTACATTTTGGAGAGAGTGCTCATTTAGCAAAGTGCACATTCTGCGTCAGACCCCGGCGGAACTCCAGATAGGGCCGAGAAATAGGTTGGTATAACATTTTATAGGGCAGCAATTAGCACATGTCATAGTTCCGTGATAAAAAGGCTAGGTAAGTATATGAGAAATTATAAAATATGCTTATGTATGTTTTAAGTTAAAGATTAACTCTGTCATACTTGTAACAACCTTGACATAATGCAAACCACACTTTGTTCTAGAAACCTGACACGGCTATTAGAGGATACAAATTGTACCTATTATAGTTTGTGACATGCTACACTTTCGTCGATTAAATACTATGTTGCCAAGTACAATATTAATAACACACGTAATGTTTGTGTTCTAAGTTTTTTAAATCACTTTAAATTATAATACTTTTGCATTAATATTGATGGACGTGTCAATCAATATCAATTGTTATTCATTTGATGTTTTTTTTGTAATTTGATCTATCATGAGAAAAAAACATTAGTTCCAGTGATTAAATGATTTTTTTAAATAACGAGCTATGTTAGAAAGATGAATTGCCTTCTTATTAATCATAGTTGTTCACTAAAGTTACGTTGATTATTTTCAGTGCACGCAATGCTCTTGTTCCCATTAATCTACCCAGGAATTTCCGTAATTTCTACCACTGAGTTAGAATAATATCCTCTATCTAATAGTCCTCTGCTCCCTAGTATTTGTATATCTAAATGTTCATAGGCTTCAGTGAGTATTCACTCATCTGCACTGCACGGTTGTTTGCTACCAACATTTAACAAATAACAGAACAAGGACATTATATTTCTGTATATGCCGTATTGTGTATAGGATATATCTATACCAAAAATATAGATAACGAAGACATTTTTATATATATATACATGGATAGTAAATGAATACTGCAGCCTTTACACATTTACACAAAACCAAAGGCCTGAAATACAATTGCGTTGACACCTCTGAGGTCTAAGTTGTTTTGCCTCTGAGATTGTTATTACGTACCGATGTGTACCTATACCTGCATCTAGGTATTATATTAAATATATTATTATACATCATCCTCAATTTCGCCTATCCTTTGCAGAAGATACAGGCGTCAGTTATAAGTTTAATAAACAAACATCGTGTTTCGATTTGACCTGTCAGTCAACAACCCTATTTTAAGGTTAAAATGCTGCAATAACCTACCTACAACTTTTTCATTAAAATAAACATTTGAATATAAACATTTTTACGATTTGTAAAAGTAATAAAGTCCTCGATTTAATTTTCTTGTTGCAGAAGTGAGAACTTTGGATTAGTTTTGTTTTTGTGAAAGTGCATGGACTTGGAGTTGAGAGTAGATGTAAAGATGTGTCAGTGAGAGGAAACAAAGTAATGAAATATTTATTTTTATATTTCCTGTGAGGATTAATCCTAAAATAATCATAGTTATACCAAAAAAACTGGCCAAGTGCGTATCTTGTCAGGAGCAATGTAGAATTCCGTTTTGAAGAATTCCGTAGCCTACAAGTAGGTAAGCTTTATAGTTTCGCCTTATCCGTCTGTCTATCCGCAGCTAAGCTCGTAAGCTATTAGTACTAGGAAGCTTAAGCTGTTTTAACTCCGTGCTTGAAATAAGTAGTACTATATTACGATACAACCAGAACACAATAACGCTGAATACTACCATATAGCGACAGCTAAAGAAAAAAAATCATGGGTGGAATTCACTCGTGGTATAAGTGAAGCCTTCAATAATGCTTGCTATCTCATTTTCTCGCACGTTAAATATTATCAATTTAAATGATGTCTTTTTGTCTTTTCGTTTTTGATGTTTGTCTTTTTTACGCAGGGAAGGTGGCAAAGACGTATGCAGCTCACATTGATGTTAATTGACGACTGCAGCCTATAAAGATATCTACACAAAAATCAGAGGTCAAAATGCAGATGCGTTGCCACCCCTGAGACCTAAGTTGTTATGTCTCATACATTACCTACTATCTAACCGGAACGCGACAGTTTTGCACACTACCATTTGGCAGCAGATAGATTAGGTAGGTAAAGCTACGGATTCGAGCTCCTAAACTGGAACTCTCCCACCAGTCAGACTCCGTATTCCCCGAAGGCGTAGGCAGAGGTACACACGCATTCAAGTGTAACGCACGAAGTGCTCAATTATCTTACTGGTGGTAGAGCTCCAGTGACGGAGCTCGCGGGCGTAGGCACCACAGCATTACCTTATGTAGGTACTTGCCGCTAAATGGTAGTGTTCAGCACTATCATGTTCCGGTCAGGTGGTAATGGTGGCATCTTTTATTTTGCCGTATGCATATCCGGAACAGTCATACACGCTTAAATGTCTTTGCCTTTGGCGGCGTCGTGTGGCGGGTTGCTCACTTCCCTCTAAAATGGTCGAGGATGGCAATGGCTGTCACATGCGTCATACTCGTGAACGGGTGCTGTTGGTGGGGACTGGTCTGTTCTGGTTTGCAGGAGCTACATCACATTTAGTAGATAGCAGTTTATTTGCATCTATGCTATGGACGTTCACATTATTTGATTTTTCACGATAATTTGTACTAGATTTAAGCTCTCATTTAAAAGAGCTCTTACTGAGTTTGTTGGGTAGCGGAGTTCTTCTCAGTAGTGACTGCACTTGGAACTCTGCTAAGTGAATAACTTTGATCTTGACGAATAAGTTTTTCTTTTTCTTCATTTATCAGCATTGAAGGAATTGAAAAATTTTGTGATTATTATGTTTTAACTAAGTAGTTTAAATTCTAATTTTCAATTTACTATTAATATATGATTTTGCTTTTACTCTATGTAATGGTTATTCACTCTAGGTATTTTACATATTTCTTGACGTTTTGAAAGTATCTGTAAAGATCTATTCGAAATAAAAATATTATATATATTTCCATTTCTAAAATGTAATTGGCCCTGTAATTTTCGGCACAGAGGCATGACACCTTAGGCCTCAGGAGTGGTAACGCATCTGCATCTTGACCTTGGTCTTTGTGTGAGTGTCTTTAGGCTGTAGTCATCACTTAACATCAATGTGAACTGCATGCTTGTTTGCCACATCCATTACATAAAAAAAAGAACTTGCCTTGACCCGCGAGGGTCAAACCCAGGACTCCAGCGTAGCGTAGTGGCTTACTTCTACTAGACTAGCAACTCACTGAGGCTGTTAACATGACATGGACATTTTGTATAAAACGAACGAATTCTACAGAACGAAAAAATCTGTCTTACGATTCTGAAGAACATAAAATATCAGCACCTCGTAAATCATCAAAAATTACTACGACCCATATAGTTTTGAAATATCGTGATCGTTTGACTATTTGGTAAACATAGGTGAATGTAAAATGATATGCATGTAAATAGAAATCGAAACATAAAAGAATCCCTATTACATAATAATAGGGATTCTGAGTAACTTGACCGGACACCATTAAGTTGGAAGATAGTGTTCCTGATTTCCTAAGGTTTTGTGTGTGTTATTACTTGCTATCAATCAGAGTTTATTATTACTATCATTAAATAATTTGCCTGAGAAAAAATAAACCACTTCAAGAATCCGCGAGTCTATTTATCCCTTTAAATTTTCGTCATCGGCTATAAATAATTTGACGAGCCAGTTGGTCCAGTGGTGTGTGGCGACTGTTTGAACCGAGGCTCCGGGTTCGATCCCCGCACCGGGAAAAATATTTTGTATAGCCTACAGATATTTGTTTCGGGTATGGGTTTGTGTGAATGTGTTGTGTGTGAACAACGGCACCCACGACACAGGTTTATTCCTATTGTGAATATTAGCGTATAAAAATAAATAATATGAGGGCACATTATGGTACTTATCACAAATAGAAAAAAAGAAAAAATGTATCATTAAATTTTCCATTTAAAATATCTTAATGATATCGCTATGAAACGTACATCGGTACAAAATAGGTACACAGTATAATTAACATTTTGAACGAATAAATTATTTTATATCAACAAATAAAACATACTGTTCACAACATCTACGTCAGTTACATATTAATACATTTACATCAAGATCATTTAAGTATCTACGAATAGTTTAGAAAGTTAAAAAAAAGATACTTACGCATTTCTTGTTATTTAGTTATTTTGTTAGATGAAAGCCTTCGTGATAAGTAACGTATTTTTTAATAAATACCATTCAGTCTCATTTCCTTTGTATATCCCAGTTTTAAAGACAACCTTAAACGTAAGTCAATGAAAATGTGGTTGGAGTATGGGATAAAATTGGACAATCTTGCTAATACTGTATTATCTAGTCTACATTCTCGGTCTAGATGTAATGTAGCCACGAGACTTCCCAGTACACTCTGCAGGGCTCGTACTTGTCCCGCCGACACAATCACGTTGCAATTATCACAGCTCCATTCCGTTCCCGGATCTAATGGATTCTTTGGCAAAAGCACCCCCACGCATTCTTTATCTAAACAATTCAAAGCGGATAACCGGGTACCCATTTCTGTGGTATCTGAGCACCGCTGGCATTTACACCAAAAATGTTTTGATTTGTACAACTGACATCGTCTTGCTGGAGTGCACCACAATAATCCCGTGTAACAAGATAACATTTCTTCGGTGGGTGCTATATTTTTTGTTGCATAAACGGCCATCGAATAATCTTTATAGAACACGTTTCTCGTATTTGGTACACAACTGTGATTCAAGAATGAAGATATTGGATATAAACCGCGTAATGCTACCTTTGTTTGTGAGAGATCGTTAGCGACTCTGAAAGAATTTATTTTCAGTAGTGCATTCGCATCGATAATGCTTTGGATTTGATCTTCCTTGATGACATATTCAGATTCTAAAGCTTCCAGTTCCCCGAAGGAGCTTCTATTGCTATCTCTTTGTAATAATTGTAATAAATCTTTTTGCTCATTCGATAATAATAAGAAACGTAAGTATACGAGTGCATCTGCGAGAATTGTAGAATTTCTCTCAGTTTTAGTTTTTTGTTGCCAGTTGTTGGTGATGAAATTACATACTGTAATGTGATCTTCAGATGTGTTACACTTTTCAGTGCATATTAAAAGACTGCATTCTTGACAAGGATAGCATTTGGCACTAATAACATAACATATTGAACAAAATGTTTCCGGAGCTCGGTCAGCTCGCGGTCCGATAACAATCGGCTTGTTTGTAAATATGAGTGTTCCTTTTTCAATCGGCTTGGATGCGAACAATCCTCTTCCACTGAGTGTTGATTTATCGATTTTCCACGACGGAGAATCTGTGTTACACGAATATTGTTTGAGGGTCTTCAATTGTGTCTCTGACATGGTGCAGTAACTGGAGGAATCGCGGGTTGCACTGCCTGAAACTGACTGACGGCACAAATCGTTCAGCCGTCGATATACATGACCCGTTATGAAAATAGCGTCTGAAATACTCATTGGAAAAGCATCTGATTCATGGAGGCGGGCAGCGTGTCGAATCTGACGTAATACGTTGGTTTAACGATCACGTTTAGTTTTACAGCGTTCGAGGCGTCCGGTTAGCAGACTGTTGGAATGAGCAAAATAGCGCGTTACTACTTACAGTTTTTATAATTGCTGTACAATTTATATCAAAGGTTTACATCAAAACTTGAGATTTTTTTTGCCATTTTTGAAGTACGTACCTCTGAGGTTGGTTAATTAACAACCTTAGAAGTAGGTACGATATCCTATGGCAGATATCGGTTACGTATAGAAGTAGGCAACGCAACATTAAAATTTAATGCTTTGTTAGTTCAGTAGTCAGTAGTCACCGCTCCTCTAAGAGATCGCGCCTTACGCGTTGGATTATTGCAAACGTTTCATAATGCTAGTTAATTAGGAAACGCCATATTTATTCATGTAAATTGTCGGAATGCAGTGACTCATATATGAATCTGTGTAGATACCTACTAACTAGTTGTAGTGTTCTACATCAATACTGAACTTTTATCAATGTCATGAATGGATTTAAGTCGATAACGATTGAAATAAATTCTAGGTTATTCTGGAATTTTCACTAGTGAATGGACTCAACTGTAGGTACGCGGTTAAGTATACTTATCCCTTGTTATGTATAATAATTATATATGTGTATACAGCTTAGAGGAATAACGCTACTCTATGCGTAAGGCCCTATTCTCGCGTTTCCAGGGACGGCCCCCTTAAGTACCTAGTAACCGAATTTAATCGAAGCGGATGTTATCATCAGGTTTGATAAAATAAACCTAACGTTACATAGCATGAAGCATACATAATACATACGTAACCTCACCGAAGGGTTTCACAGAGGTAAATGCGTGCATTCAAGCATATATGCAAACACTCACGATTCGCCGATTAGGTACAGTTTTGGCCCACGTAAAGGTGACGGGGCTATTAACATCTCCGGGAATATTAACAAACTCCGAGGTTAGCACTGGCAAAATTCCAGAAAACGGAAAAATCTCTGCACCAGCGATAGAAAGGATAATATACCTTTATCTCTGATAGTCCCCGACCTGGGGATCGAATCCAGGACTCCAGCGTAGCAGTCGTGGCCTACTATCACTTGATGTAGGGGAGAGTAGGGGAATACTAAAAGAGAATTAGCCCAAATTACTACGGGAACGGTAAAATATGATATTATTTGGTACGTATAAAACTCGAATATATGTGTACTCGACATTTAGAACATGGTTTTTTTAAGGGCTCATCTCACGCCAAACCTTCAAAAATACCTGATCTTCGTCATCATTTCATTGAAAGGCTGTAACAGCCATTATTTCAAAAATACAACATGTAATTATTGAAAATTAACGATATTAAGTACTTGGTTTATTTTGGTGAATGATCTGAAAAGACTTCTTTCCATGGTAGGTATGCGCTTGCGCGTCATAGAAGTATGAAATATTATTCTCTATTCTATGATTAAGTTGTTGGCGTTGCAGGTGTAGGTAGTCTAAAGGCACTTCTCGAAATTCGCGCGGCTATAGGAAAAAACGGTACTTATCTTTTTTTCGTTTTATAGTCAGAACTATGGCAGATAGAGTCTTTAAATGTAGAACGTTGGTTACTTTGAATGTTTATGCAAATAAGAAGTTGTAGTTAACGCTAGTACCTATCTTCGAAAAGATGATTGGTGTAAAGGAATGATTGGTAAGGATTTCTGTCATTAATAAGTACATCTTTATGTATTGTCGAGAGTTACCATATTAGCTACAATTATTGTCGCCATAGTAATAGGTAGAACTTGTAGGAGTATTTTTAACCAAACTCTCTGTCCTATAAAATTGTATTGGCATTTATTTTGAGTTATAAATAAATAGAAGCGGACATCACAGCTTACAAATAGCTTCACGTGTCATTATATCATTGATCAATCGTAATTACTCAGTGACATCCAGTGATTTATCTCGTGGTGTACTTTCATTTGTCTATCAATAAATAGGCAATAGATTTCTCTATGTGATGAGGTGGCAAATCACCACACAATTTACACGAGTTAGTGAATATGGCTGTCTATAGACATATACACAAAAATCTGAGGTAAGATTCATATGGTATCTCATTATTTGTTCACAAACATACGTTGTTTATTATTACTTATTATAACAACACTCTGTATCTGTTATGAAGTGGTCATCAATGAATCATTTGAATATTCAAATTTTTAACAGACGATAATAATAATAATAATAAGTCACCATCTGCCTAAAGTAGGATTCGATGATATGAGATGTTGAATATAGGCAGGTGCCGGATCTCACTCCATAGGCCCAGCCAGCTAGTCCCCCCAGTTCACCCACATAGCCCAAAGTTTGGCAAATCACTTTTCATTACAATAGTCCCATTATATTCTGCGGGGTCTGTCTGTGGCTGTATTAACTATTGATGCAGTCAGAGAGAGGTCCCGCCGAATATAACCCATTACAAAGTAGATCAAAATTCTCGAAAGGGCCTCTACGTGTTGGACCCCTCCATGTCCCCGCGCAAGCCTGACAAAGGTCCCGGGTTCAAATTGGACCCCGTGCTGACGAGAGACATAATAATAATAATAAGTCTGTGCAATGATGGACGAAGTGGTGATGACCAATAACTACCGGAAATTTATCCTGAGAAATGGCACGGTCGACATATGTCGGGCATGCCACCGGCCGGGCGAATCTCTAAGGCATATTGTGTCTGGCTGTTCGAGTCTTGCCAACGGTGAATACTTGCACAGACATAACCAAGTAGCCAGGATTATACACCAGCAACTTGCCCTGAAATACAACCTTGTGGCCGCGGAGGTGCCGTACTACAGGTATGCACCCGACCCAGTACTTGAAAATGGCCATGTCACAATGTATTGGGATAGATCTATCATCACTGACAGGACTATTGTAGCCAATAAGCCTGATATAGTGGTGATAGATCGATTGGAGCGCCGTGCAATGATTGTTGATATTACCGTCCCTCATGATGAGAACCTCGTGAAGGCTGAAAAGGATAAACAAATAAAATACCTTGACTTATCCCACGAGGTTGTCGCCATGTGGGACGTGGATTCTGCTGTCATTGTACCGGTAGTCGTCACGGTTAACAGACTCGTAGCGAAGAGCCTCGACCAACACCTCAAGAGGCTCTCGCTGGGAAACTGGGTCAAGGGCTTGGTGCAGAAGGCAGTTCTTCTTGACACGGCACGTATTGTTCCTCTCCCTAAGCCCCTAACCACCGGCAGCTAGGACCCTGCTCCCGCTACCGGCGGAACCTATTTTGTATGTTTTTATATATGTATGTTTTTTTTTATTTTTTTAATAATATATGTATGTAAAAATATACAAAATATGTAAAAAGCTAAATAAATGAGAATAATAATAATGGCAACCCATTATACGTCCCACTGCTGGGCACGAGTCTCTCCCCTTTTTTTTTGGGGGGAGTCCTGGAGCTTAGTCCACCACGCTGCTCCAATGCGGATTGGTGGAGGTGGGTGGGTTAGTGGCCAACCCACTGTCGGAGGTTTTTAAACCGCCCATAAAGCCTCCGACAAGGTTCAACGACTGCTATCCATCGATAGCAACCGGGACCGACGGCTTGACGTGCCCTCCGAAGCACGGAAACGCGCATTTAATTTGCCACTAGCGGTCACCCATCACACTACCCGACCGCGCCCGTAGTGCTTAACCGAGCAGATCGCTTACGATCTACACCAACCGCTGGGCCATGCGCGCTTCATGCGCGATTCAAACAGACGATTGTATTATAAAAAATAAACAAAAAAACAATGAGGCTAATGTGTACGGAAGACACCGGGAACAAACAGCTGATTCCGTTTTTAGATTGATTTGACAGATTTGTGTGAGACATTTTCACATCTGTCATATTCATTGATATACAGGGTTTTTTGTATCAATGGTCTTAATATTATATTATGGAAAAATGTGGTAAATTGACTTATTAGAACTGGAACTGCTACCAAGGGGTCGTGCCTAGGACTATAGTACATTTAAGTCAATGGCAAAAAATATTATTTTGTGGCTGAGTTATAAGATTTTTTGTGAATAAGAAAACATATTTCGATGGTTATATTTTATTTCTGTTTACCACAAAGACCTATTTATTTATCGTCGTATTGTCTAAACACGCTTTCACTTTGTAGGTATAAAAAGTCACAATTTACAATACATTCGTGCACTTTGTTCTTGGAAAAAATATTTGTAAATGTGTCACCTATTGTTTATTGACGATATTCAATATTAACTCAGCATATCCTTTCCTTATTCCCCCGTGATTCCGCCGTTACCGAATACCGTTTTATTGTCGAAGGGTTTTCAAAACATAAATTTAATAACGAAAATCTCTGAGTCGACTCTATTTAATAGAGTATTTGACAAGACAAAAATAAATAAAACGTGACGTTTTTGATTGAACTAACCAGAAATTTTTTAGGACCAAAAAATATTATAAAATAAATAAAAATAGTTTTTTTCTTTAACATGTATATCATGACTAATACAGTGGCCAGAACCAATAAACACTGACAAAGAATGACTCTTTTTCTTTTCTTTTTACTCTTTGTTATCAGTTTGTAAAGGGGAAAAGAGACATTCTACTGATATACTTTTACATTAGTTTATTACATTTAGTTTTATCTTAGTGATATTCTTGACTTTACATAATTATATTTTTTATCTTGTTTGACATGTATATCAATTGTTATTCGCTTTAATTTATTTTGTTTGTTTTGACGTGTCATAAGAGGTGCCTGTCACCCTAAATGAATAAATGAGTTTCTGATTCTGATTCAACCTAGCTCTGCTCTTCCCGTTACATTATATAATTTAAGTTTAGAATAGTAGTAGGCTTCGGATGTAAATAAACTATTTATCTGCTAAGATATTATAACAGTAAAGAACTTATTGGAAAAGTACGAAAATAATATAAAAGGAAAACCGATTTTCTACAAGTAGTATATAAAAAAGTGTCATGAATAGATTTACAACTTTCGTATTTACACTTTCACACATAGGTAGGTGCAACAACCTCATATGCGAAAAATGAGAAAAAACACTGTTTGGTTTTTTATTTTCTATTTATTTTTTTTTTCATTTCCACGGAATTTGGTGAATACTTATCTTTTAACTGCCTCAGTAGTCTAGTGGTAGTAATAGTAATTGCAAAACTTTATTTGTATAGGTAGCAGGCCACTACTATTACGCTGGGGTCCTGGGTTCGATTCCCAGGTCGGAGGCTATTAGAGATAAGGGTGTAAAATCCTTTATTCTATTGGGATTTTTCCTTTTTCTGGAAGTTTCCCAGTACCTCGGATTTTAGTAATGTGCTCGGAGATGTCAACAAACTCGCCACCTGTTACATGGGCCGAAATCGTTACCGGCGAATCGTGGGTGTTTGCATGTATGATTGAATACATGCATTTACCTCTGCCTATCCTTTCGGGGATTACAGGCGTGATGTTGCGTTTTTTTTTTCTTATCTTTTAATGTCGTAAATGCACTGTACATCATTGATTTGATTTAAAATATATTTTTTCCCTTTGTTTTGCCTCTGTGATAGTAATTCGTCGTTCGTCGGAGTCGCACCTATACCTATTACCATCTAGCCGAAACACGATAATGATGAACATTAATATGACACACTTGGTAATGCGATGGTAGGTACCTTCACGCTCGAGCTCCAACACTGGAATTGGAGAAGAACTGTCTAATGAATACCTACATGCATGCATGAATCCATGTATCTGCCTATCCCTCTAAGCTTAGCTGCAGCTTGCGATGCGTTTAAATTTGCAAATATTTGCTTGTAAACGACTATCTACGATTATCGTATCTTGGAGTGATATTTACCACGTTGACATATTAAGATATAGACAGAAGAAATCATCAATCAAAATAATAATTCTTGATGTGTATCTAACAACGCATGAGACGTATCTTAGTACTATAAATACAGTTACATATATATATTACATAAAATCTTACCTTGCCAACGGAAACCTTCTGTTTCTCCGAGTTGCCATATCAGTCGACATTGCAGATCCATCACTATCTGATTTGTTTTTGGAATATATTTAGTGATACGATTCAATAAGAAATATTCTAACTGGTCTATATCTTCAAAGTCTAATGTTCCAACTAAACTTCCTAAAGCACTTTGTATAGAGCAAATGTTTTTATAAGGCACTTTTAAACCACACTCTAAACACTGCCACGTGGATGATGTTTTTAAGGGCTCTAAAGGCAGAAGGGAACCGGGACATTCAGAAGAAAAACATTTCAACGCAGCCAAAAGTGTCCCTTGTTCGGTAGGATCAGCACATCTATCACACATACACAGGAAATGTTTAGTTTTGTAAAGATGCATCCGACGAGCAGGGGTCCCCCATAGTGTCCCCGAATAACATGTAAATATTTCCGACCCCGCTCTTATCAGCTTCACGGCTTTCATTGTCATCTGTGAGTCACTATTATAGCTGTATCTCGTATTCGCCACACAATCATGGTTCATCAGGGACGAGACGGGGTACAGTCCGCGCCTACTCATTTCTGGTTGCCCATAGAGCGTCGCTATTTGGTAAGCGTTTGCATCGAGTACGCAACATGCTAAAACCATTAGCTCCTCGTCGTCGACCGGTACATCAAAATAGTCCTTTAGCTTTTTGATTTCAGTTCCATGCTGCGGCTGGACGTGCGCCATGAGGGCGAAGAGTAATTGTCTTTGATCTTCATTCAGTAACAATGCTCTAATCGCCGTTAGCGCGCGCGACAATGTCACGTCGTCTATTTCCTCAATGGGCACTTTATTGTGCCAGCGGGAAATAACGTTACAATCGTCATAATGTACACTAGAATTTTGACACTCATCAGAACACAATAACAAGGCACACTTTGAACACTTATAACACGTGTCGTAATCAATTTTGCAGCAGACAGTACATCCTCGTGGTATGTCCGCTACCGCCCGGGGTCCTTGAATTAGCGGACGGTCAACAAATAGTACTTCACCCGAGTTAATGTCTTCCACGGCGAAGATACCGCGTCCACCCAGGGGAGATTCAGCGATCGCCCATTTCGTGGGATATTCCGTATCGGTCGCATAGTCGTAGACTCCGAGATGGTGTTTTACCGTTTGCGTCAATTGCTCCAACGACAACATCCTGCCGCAGCCCGTCCCGTACCGCCACTGCACTGCGCACTGACTATGACTACACACATCAGTGAGTTTGATAACGCGAACCACGCGGTGATCGGTACATAGCCAAAATATACGCGATCTTCTCCGTAATTAACTGATCGACATGCGGCGGCTGTGTGTGTAAGTGTTGAGCCTGACGTGTTCCACGTGCCTCAAGCCCAGCTGCTATTGTATAGATTATCAGGCGATTTGCGTACGAATCGCCTAATCGACGCTTATTTATTACGCCGCAGAAATTGAGCCGTTACCTGAGCTCGCGGTGCCAGCGGTGTGAAAGACGAAGCTGTGACATCTGGGAAATTTTAAATACACGTTATATAAGTTTGTTGATAGTTATTTTTAAATAGTTGTGAGGTTGGTAAGTGAAACGTATTAGTAGCTGCTCAGTTCGGTCGATACGAAAATACGTTCAGCAAAATCTATCGAGAGAATTGGTTGATCTATATACGACTAATGACGAAAATAATGAAAGGGAAGTTGATATTTTTACCGACATTTATTTATGATTTCTTTATTTCACTACACATCGTTGGTATTGTATATTATATGGTTACCTACAATTATCAACATTTTAGTGTAAGTTGTGTAGGTGACACTGATACCATTTACGGTAGCCACTCCGTCTTAGGTACGAGGAACTACATATATAAAACTTAAAAAAATTAAGAATAAGAACGGGAAAAGTTTGACTTCAGACGGGATTCGAACCTGCGTCTTCTGCTTATGGCTAGCCCCGTCTTGAAACATGTTGTACAATTCTTTTGTTATTATTATGTTGTGGTATAGTTACCTACGACATTTTTTTTTTCTCATTTTTACTTTAATTTCACTTGCATGTGTTATTATGACAATTACTTGAAACTTTATTAAGTACTTACATCAGCATTAGATGGAGATGGTACAAAAAAATCTTTTTTTAATATTTATTACCTGTTTCATAGTGTTTGTAACCAAACTCCTCCGAAAGGGCTTGACCGACTTGAACAGGTCACTAACAATTTTTTTAACCGTTAAGGTAGCTAGGACATGCAGTTTATTAAAAATAACGGTATTCAAGAACTACTTACATTATTTTGCTGAATCATATTTCTTTTGAATTATTCGACCTACTTAATAACAGTTATCTTGGAAATACCACATACAAAGATATCACCCGAAAGAAACAAAAATTGTAAACAGTATGTTACTATAAAACTTTTTAATGTCTTAAGAATAATGTAGTAATAATGTAGAATTTTATTTAAAAAAAAATATTTAAAAAACTTACTACACAGTAAGATTTTTCATTGATATTTAATCAATTGATGAATAAAAATCACAATATTGATGAATGAATTGTTATTTAGTTACAGTAAAACAATTGAACTCCGGAATCCCCGATATCAGTGATGATCAACGAAGATTATATTATGATGTATCGCTAGCTAATCAAGCATTGAGAATTGTGTGTGTCTAAATATGACCTCAGAAATATTCATGGTTTGTTTAAAAATATTTACGCGTACGTTGAACGAGTTTTGTATGATCGCTTAAGGCAACCATTGTTCCTCGTCCTATATTCGGCTTCTGGAGACCTGTAGGTATAGTTACACAATGTATTGGTGTATATTTAGCTCGTAAAACAGGCGCACTTCCATCTCTCGTTGGCATGGTGTAATATATTTTCTTTGGCTACTAGAATTTAAAATAAGTAGGTACTATGCTTCTTGAGTAGAGCAATACTTATGTTACTATTATGGTAAACTAGCTGTTGCCCGCGGCTTCGCCCGCGTGGATGTCGTTTTATAAATAACTAACTAGCCTATGTTCTTTCTCAAAGTCAGCTCTATCTCTGTACAAAATTTCATTAAAATCGGTTCAGTCGTTTGGACGTGAAAAGGTAACAGACAGACAGACAGACAGACAGACAGACAGACAGACAGACAGACAGACAAACAGACAGACAGAGTTACTTACGCATTTATAATATTAGTAGGGATTAGTAGGGATTAGGAGAAGATAAGGGAAATGATGCCTTAGAAATATATTAACTTATAATAACTTACCAAATCGATCATAAAAATGAAGTTATTAGGTAGGTAGCTACCTACTGAAACTTTTACTGGTGGTAGAGTTCCATTGTAGGAGCTCGAGGGCGTAGGCACCACCGCATTACCTAATCTATCTGCCGCTAAACAGTAATGTTCAGCACTATCGTGTTCCGGTTAGATGGTAATGTATGGCCTCGTAATAACTATCACAGAGACATAACAAGTAAGGTCTCAAGGGTGGCCACGCATCTGCATTTTTACCTCTGGTCTTTCTGAGGAGCTTTGTATAGGCCGCAGTCATCGCTTAAAAACTGCATTCTTGTTTGTCACTTTTATTACATAAAAAATAAAAAAATAAAACTATAAAACTATAACTTCTTAGTAAGGCTTCTTTGAAACACACCGATGAATAACAGTAGAGAAATCGTGGAAACAGTTTGTTTAGCGTAGCAAAAACATACGTTCACGTTGAGATGTCCCACACAAAGTGGCAGGGCATGTAACGCGATCCCAGCCCTTTGTCAAGCTATCCTGCTGGTTCGACAACCTGACCAGTCTCTGTGACCACTTGTCCTACGTGGACGTCCATGTAGTCAGAAATAATCGGATTATCTCGTTGTTACATTTGGCGCTCGCGATTCGTAAAAGTGCGGGCCTCTATATAATGCAACTGTTCGATTACAACGAAGATGAGTGTCCTTGGTATTATTTCGACAGCTCCTACAAGACGTTGCTCGGCGCATGTCTTATCGTATTTGGTAAGTCAGTTTTATATTACGTCCTTCTTACTTTCAATCTTACTTTAATCTTTTAGTCCAATCTTTATTGATTCCAAAGTGAAAGAACCTCACAAAAGATGCAGTTGTTACGTTTGTGTTTAAAACTGAAATTCTGGCGACGGTATTGTTTGCAGCGAGTTTATTTCAAAACCATTGTCCTTGTAATATATTTTTTTATGGTATTGAGTTACGAGGAGTCAGACAGGCCAATATGTGAGAAACGGTCAGCATTATTAGGTATATTTATTACAGCCAGCTTACAATTTTACAAATGATTTTCGCTTTGTGGAACCTCATTTATAATGAGGTTCCTAAAATATGACGCGCAAAGGTGTACTCATTCCATTTTGTTTTTAATAAATTACTTTCGCTCGCGTAAATAAGTACATACCTAGTAGAAAGTATTTTAGCACCCGATCTGTTTAAAGTCAGGTAAACTGTTCGTATGGTAGAATTAATGTGCAAATGAGTGATTTATAAAGATAACTGTTAACAGGTGTATTCGGGGTGCTGTTCAATGGTTGGCTGTTTGCCACCTTCATCCACAGTCACCTGCTTGTTTTCAAGAGTCACGTCTTGGTACTTAATCTTTGCTCGGCGTCGCTTGGCAGGAACTTACTTGGCTTTCCGTTTGCGGGAGCGTCAGCAATAGCGAAAAGGTATTGACTTGAATTTAGCTTCTGATTTGTCTTGATTTAAGGCCCATCTCACGCTTAACCTAAAATACCTGATCTTTTTAACCATGAATTAACGTGTTTTTCTTTATAACTCATGCTACTCATAACTAAATCTATAATTTGTTATTTAATGAGTTTTGTACCGTTCTGTAACTCATTTTTAATTATGATTTTTTTTTTTTACTTCTGCAACTACATAATATCAACATTGCCGCACTTCAAAAAAGGCATGAATATTACGATATACGTACACCTCCTAACAAAACAACAGCGTTAAATATTGCTGTGCTTCCGGCATCCAGTTACGAGAGGTGCCCGTGCCAGGGCCAGGGCCGTGGGGAGGAACTGTACCTCTCGTTACACTAGTGAACATTAATTGTGAAATTGTTTATCTATATCTTATATATATGGTGACTGGTTGTTTTCACGTGGTAGAACGATTTACTCTCAGCGTTATCGAAACCAAAGAGTAAAATTAAAAAAATATTAGCGTTTGCGTATTCGTAAGCTCAAAAATTTAAGAAATGTAAGCTCCAATAGTATTTCACAGACGTAACATAGGTAGGTACAGTATCCAACAAAAAATAATGCACATCGACCTCAGGAAGAGACGTCGGCTTATTTCGGATCTGTAGAGCGTTATCTCTTTCGCACCTTACATATTTGACGTTTGTCGACCATTTAGATCAGAGGTTCCAAACTATTTTTACTTGTAGAGCCTTTACAATTTTTTCTGGTTTCTGTGGATCCCCGTCCTTGCTACATTTATTTTATACATCCATATTTCCATTTTTATTCATGCCTACGTAGACCCCCATCGAGTCTCCCATGGACCACTTTGGGAATCACGGGTATAATGTAAGTAAATTGGTAATCAGTGTATGTGTTGAGATCCATTATCGTGGACCCCCATTTTCATTTCATGGACCCCCAAATTTTTTTTCCGCTGACGCAGCCCCCTTTTAAGTTGTCATAGACCCCCAGGGGTCGATATAGACCACTTTGGGAATCACTGATTTAGATCAAGTTTTGGCCAATACCGGACTACGGATGCTTACGTAGGCAGTGTACAGCAGAGATAACGCTCTACGAAGTCGAAACTAGCCAATTGTCACTATCATAGGCTCGATGTGCATTATTTATTTATGAGCACTGTATGTACGTTCCATAATACATTAGTGAATTTCATTCAATAATGAAATAATTATTAAGTATATTCATTATTTTTGTTTCAGGTGGTTATTTGGAGCTGCATGTTGTCAACTTTATGCATTCCTAAACCAATTCTTTGGTGTTTTTCAAATGACTGCTTTATTTGTAATAGTACTGGAAAGGTATTTAGCGGCTAAATGTTATAGACGAGGTCAGTATTTCTTGAGAAACGAAAGTCAATGTTTCAATGTCATAATTTGACGACCGCTTGATCCGAGGATCGCGGGTTCGATCCCCACACCGCGGCAAATGTACCTATAATATTTTTATTTTAAAAATGTAATAACAATAATTTATCATTAACAGGCATTCATCGTTGGATTTTCCTTAAAATATTTGATGTGAATTGTATGTACGTGTTTATATATATATATATTATATATATATATTATGATATATATTATATGTACCATATGTATAGTTGCTGTATATGTGTATTTTTTATTATATATCTATTTATTTACTATATTTATTAATATAATTATTTAATCAAATCATTTTCCACTCATTATTTCTAAATTTAGACCCGTTTTGCACCTACATAGTCGCTCTCTTCATGACCCAAAGGTTGACTGGGAGATAATGCCTAGTGGCATTAATTCCGCCTTTATGTACACCATCTTCGTGCATAAAAAGAATAAATAAATAAATAAATAAACAATAGCATAAATGAATAAATATTAAAGTAGGATACTTTTTGCCGGAATTAGATTGTCTCGTTTAGATGTTTATAGATTTTTAATGTTATCTAAGTTAATCTAAGTGGTTATAACTAGTTATTTACCACATGGGCTTAAAATCTTTGTTTCCAGAATGTGTATAGGTACATATCTGAGAAATGACTACTACCAATTTTTAAAAACCTAGTATAGCCTATTGACTAATGGCTGAGTCGGCTCAAGTAACGATTTGGACAGCGCGAAGTCTGTAGTGCCAAAGAAAATATAACCACAATCAATGTATGTATGTATGTATCTTCACGCCAGGTCCCTAACGGGATAGGCAGAGAGTGTAGAGCGCCAGACATCCCGGTTCTGACAAACCTCTCGTGCTTCGTCTACCTTCATCATTCTCTTCATACATGCACGCCGATTCCTAAGACTTTTGACCACACCATCAGACAGAACTCGACCTATTTGGTCATGGTAGGTCAGCCTTGGTCTTCCTGGGCCTCTGCAACCATCCACATTCGCATTGTATATCTGTTTAGTCATTCGCTCATTCGACATTCTTTCTATATGCCCGAACCATCGGAGCATGCCTTTTTTCATTTTTACACCGATACTATCATTCACACAAAGTCTCTTTCTTACATAATGTAATATTGCATAACCACTATCTATGTTTAAGAGATGGAAATCCTGTTGCTAAAATAAAACCAACCTTACAGATATGACGTATTCACGAATTCATGCTTCTGAGGTTAGCTTTATATAGAGTTTCGCCAGACTGGCAATGATAACTAAATATTACGCATACATTCTAATATAATATCTCAATATCAATATATGGTGAATTAAGTATTAAATGAGCACATAAATCATGTCGTGATTGGCGACAGACAGATACAGAGTGACTACTGAGGACTAAATAGGAGGATCAATAATAATGCAGTCGTTCCTAACCTACATACTTCTTTGTAAATTTTTTGAAGAAAGTCTTTCATTCAATATATAACTTTAAATATCAATAGTCGCCTAGAGAAAAAAAGTTTTACCATTATACTGGATTGTTTCAGAGAGAAGTTTATACTTTAGATATTACTGGACGTTAATTGCAGTGTGTTGGGTGAATGCGGTAGTTTTTGCTACCCCGCCGCTTTTCGGCTACGGAGTGTATTCTTGTGACCCGACAGGCACAGCCTGCACTCTATTGTGGCCTTCACTTCACTCAGGTGCAAAGCAGTTAGGGTACATTGTACCCTATATCGTTATATGTGGAGTCATACCAATATTTGGCATGTAAGTGATTCGCGATTACGGTAGGCTTGTTTCTGTTGTTGGTACATGGTTGGCACAATGCTTGTGTTGCAGTTTTTTGTTATACCCTGCAGGTAGTCATAAGGTAATTTTTGACACTTTCCCGATGATAAACAGATGTTCCTTTCCATCCTACAATATCAATCGTGATACGCTTCCTCATTGTTGAAAAACATTTTCACATAGTTAACACTGTAAAAGCAAATGTTGTTTTAATGCTTATAACTTAGGATTCATAAATTATTTCGTAACCGAGATTGTCAGTTTGCGATAGAACTTCTAACTAACCTTCAGTGTATTATTTAAGGGCGACATTTTTCATTTTTAAAACTACATCTTTCACCATGATCCTTCCTATCTCCTGGTACATTAAAATTTCATCCGGTAACGGCACTCGACGCGCTTGCCTGCTGTTAGTGCGTTGATTTTTCAGGCAGAGGTTTTGTTATTTCTCTAATAGCACTTCACATTATATGAAAATACACTTTACACGCTTTCCCGTTGTTAGCTTACTAGTTTTTTCAAGCCTGAATTATTTTTTATTTTCAACATTAGGTAATTTTTACATTTTAAATTATCTTCTTTGCTTACTAAATTAAAAATTCTGTAAGCTGTATTTTCCAATTCAATGGAGTAAGAGATACAGTGTATAAACAATATGACATTTTTCAGATTTTATTTTATGGGAAAAGCTGTTCGATTAGAAAAAATATATTATAGAAGTGAACAACTAAGAGAAGAAAAACTATTAACACAGGTGACTTATTTATTATTTAAATAAAACCATTGATGTTATAATTGTATAAAAACTATGTACCTATAACCTCTCATTTTTCAATGTTTCACTCTGATTGCAAAATGATAAATTGGCATTGTACGGAACTGACAAATTATATTAAAATAGTTAAAAATATACATTGTAATACTTTTATTTTCGCAATAACACATGCGAGTGAATATATAAATTAAAGAAAAAACTTAAAGAAAAATTACACCGACCTTTAACCGATTAATTAAATCGGTTAAAAATCTGAAAGGGAAAGAAAGATTCGTTTCGATTCCTGCCTGAAGTCAAATTCTTATTGCTGTTTTTTCTTTAATTTCTAAAAATATACATGTTTATATCACAATGTTTTTCGTAGAGTATAAACACGCTGTGTTTTACTACGCTGGGATTGTGGGTGCCGGCGGGGGTGCAGTTGGGTTGGCAGTGGGTGCCGCTCCTAATCTACGGCTATCGGCCGCACGTGCCCGCGGTACTGACCCTTTTAGCACCCATAGCTGCCGAGGTAATGACTTTTGAAACTTAATTTTGTTGCACGTAAAGCATAGCTTCATTATATTTAACACGTTCGTTTTCTTTAGACTGTGATTATATTGTAGTTGCCGGCGGGAATAATTTTTTTTCATTATCTAAATTTTATTTGGAGGCTTTTGTCTACTGGAGGATATGTCAGCCCCATCATAACCTAATCTACAATATAATACAATTATTCATTGAGAAAGAAACTTATTTATGCAATGATATAATACTTAATAATGATTTTGCTGCATCACTAAACGGAGGGTAAACTTGTGGAGATATATGATAAACAGCTTAGACAAAAGCATGCAACTTTGTCTGACACCGATATTGACATCAAACTAGGGTGACATGTTCTCATCTGAAATATACCCAATTGCAGCACAGTCACACCGCGGACACTCCGCCAAAATTCTATACCAACGCTTAATTTGGTTTCTATTACACAGACATCAATCATTGACGTGTATTTACACGTGCACCTGTGTGCGTAGCACGTTGAAAATACAAAATGCCAAGAGGTTGGGTGAGTCGGGGCAAACGGGCGGGACGTCGAAGTGTCCATTCTATACGTAGTATTATTACATATTCTCTGGCACAGTCCCCAACTTCCCATTGGGTTTTCTTACCTAAACCCCACTGATTCTCCGGTCTCGATTGGAAAGTCGCAGTTACTTCATCCCCCTTCCTCAGCTTAGGGATTTATAATTTATTACCTATGATTTATTAGTCTTCTGTTGTTTGATGATATAATGTTGTTGTAGGCAGCGACATGCGTGCCAGTTCTGTGTTACCTGGCGGGTGACGAGCGGTTGCGGGCCGCGCTTTTGGGCCGCATGCGGAAACACTACGCCCTCCTGCATCCCGACCGAGCTAAGCGGTATGAAATTATAAATTTCATCTTCTGTTATATAAAAATAAGCCCTGACACGCTGACATATCAACGTCTGGCCTAAACCTTTGTACTAAGAAGGCTGCGATTTAGTGGATGACTAAACATTACATGAAAATTCTGTTTCGTAAGTTTCATCACATACCAGTATTGATCACGTACATAGAAGCTTGCTTAATCACTATGATCTTATAATCTTCAATATTATGTGAATAATATAACAACAACATTGTTGAACAACACTTCTTCTCCACAGATTGGATAAAAAGTCAGTCTGTTACAAAAATTGCGCACGCCAACATTCCTCCGCCTCGGAAAGCTGTCCAACTGATAACTTACTCTATAACCGTATCAGAAAATAATCAGGCAAGATTTATTGGGAAAGTAATCAACGAAGCGATGTACATTGATGATGTATCTTGCCTCAATCGACAAAGAAGATCCAGGAAAAATATTTCCGCAAGAAAAGTGACGAAACTAAATACCGTTAATAATTTAAAGAGTCGAAGTAAATGAAATGGCGTAAAATTACATTAATACGAGTACGCTTACCTTTTAGTAAAGTTACGTATGTTAAGATTAAGACTGAAATCTAGATAAGTCATTTTGTGTACGTGAGAGAAAAATATTTTTTATGCTACTATTTTGCTATAAAAATTAATTTGTACTCAATAGCATAAGACTAGGTAGGTATAAGATATTTGATTGTGTTCATTTGATGATGATGTTTATGGAAGTATATATTGTCGTGATTGTCGTGATTGAATGTACAAGACCAGTGTCTCCTAATAAAAGTTGAAAAATCTGCTATTTGTATTATTTTTATAAGTATATTTAATTAAAAGTTTTTCTACTAAATTAGAAAAAAAGCCCTTAGCACACATCAACAAATAACGATAACGATAAAAATAACGAAAACGATAATTGAAAAAAGATATTCTTACGTAGGTAGATTATATTTTTTCATAGGAATAAATGTTATATTTGTCATCAGAATGTGAATATAGGTATGTAAATAAAAGCGAAAGTTATAGCAGGTGATTACATGCTGTTGGTATATCTACAGATTTGTAGAAAATGTGTTTCATCCTATCCACAAAATGGTGCGTGCGTTCGCCGTAGTCACACTGTTGGTTACACTGGTGGTACCACGGGGGCCCACGAGCTATAAAGCCACGGCATGGATAAAAGTGTTATTGAGTCGAAATACAGGAACTAAATTATTAATCCTCAGCATAGGATGTAATTATTTATTCGTAGTCCCCATATATTTTTTAAACTTAGATAATGTCTTGACAGTTTGAAACTTAGATTTTATCATAATAGTTCTTATTTCGTATTTTTTTAAATAACGCATGCTAGTATATATAATAACAAATATCTGGCTTGAACTTATGGCCTCTGGATTCTGGCCTCTCTACATATTACAGATACAACGAACACACAACACATACAGTTACGTTTATACATATTTTTACATTGAGTAATAAAAGCATATATTTTACAAAGTCGTACATTTTAAAGCCATCAAAGAGTCTAAATGAAGAAGCTAAGAAACAGGTCTTGAGACCAGAAAATCTGATTAAATATTAAAGTAAAAAATAATGCGTAGCCAAATGATTTCAAATAAAGTAATAATACGCGTGGACTTCAATCCTCATCTGTTTAAAAAGATTTTTAAATCGACTACATTATTTAACACTTGTAGTAATTTCTACGATTTGTGATCGTAATTTTAAAAACTCAATCAAATTATCCCACATAGAAGAAAATGCTACCGGTATTCATTACAGGTTTTAAAAGACTTTTGTTTCAGTGTACACGAAGCTTGATTCAAGAACAATGCGTTAAGGAAGCAGAGCGTAACCAAACTAGCTGTGGCTGTGAATGCAAGATGCAACCTGAGATTTGAAACTAACAAGAATTACGGGAAACGGGGCGAGAACATTTCAGTTCACTTTACGCTATCATCGGGACTCTTGTGAGATTCCAAAATATATCTCACGAATTAATCTATTCAATCTTGATTCAACTAAAATAACTGAAATGTCTATTGAACCTTGTGTTTGGAGTGATTTGTTTGACGACGAAGCGCGGGCTACCCTTCGAGAGGGATATTTGATAACGGGTAAATATTATTTATACTTTCGATGTCATATTATTATTCAGGAAAGTGAATACTTTTTTTACTGGTGGTAGAGCTACAGTTGCTCTTACAGGAGCTCGCGGGCATAGGCACCACCTTATTACCTAATATACTTGCCGCTAAATAGTAGTGTTCAGCACTATCGTGTTCCGGTCAGGTGGTAATGTACGGCTCTGTAATATCCGGCACAAAGGCATAACACCTTAGGCCTCAGGAGTAGTAACGCATCTTCATTTTGACCTTTGGTCTTTGTATGGGTGTCTTCAGGCTGCAGTCATCACTTAACATCAATGTGAACTGCATGCTTCTTTGCCACTTTCATTACATAAATAAAACTTAATATTTCTTTCAGGCACGGTTTCAGTAATACTCAGTTCCTGGTTGAATTTGATCCTCTTGTTTACCAATTTAAGATACGACAATAGTTATCGTAATCTAGCGATCTTCACGGCGGTAGGTTGCGCTAGGCGTGCGTTATCAGTGCTCTCCCATCTTACATTTGCGGATGACGTAGAAAGGTGAGCAGAGCAAATCCTATTTATTCTATTTATATTCAGCGTAGTTAATAAGGGCGTAATACGGATTAAGCCATTGTCTCTAAACATTAAATATGAAAAGCTAACTCAAGTATTTGTTAGTCTTGTTAAATAAATTGAAATCTTGCTTTCAGTTGGAACCATATACAAACATTTTCCTGCGACTTTTTTGGGTTTTGGGATACTTTTTTGGCGATCTATGAAATTGAATGCATTACTCATGTCTGCATCGAGAGATATGTGGTCGCTAAATATGTTACAAATGGTAAATATTATTTAATATTGGTTTTCTTTGGTCTTTCTTTTGAACAGTGAATGAATATCATGAACCATAAAAAAATGGTTGACTTTTTGTGGCAGTGTAAGTAGGTAATGAGTTGCTACGAAGAGATGCTACGCAGGTGCTACGGTAAGGTGTTGAAAGTCTCATACTACGATACTACGATAAGAGTTACTACCAAATAATATTACAAAAATACGTATGGACCTATGGAAAAGAATTTTTATTGGTGGCATTGCATGACGTCATCTGCCTATCCATCGTTTTTATTAAAATCTATAAAAAAGTGAAGTAAGTGAAGTATATTGATGGATATGTAAGTCTTTACTTCATATCATTTTATAAGTTGTTGATTCAAATTATGACTAATGTCGGATTGTATTTTGTCGGTTGAGCACACATATAGTTCTACTACTAGTGGGTCAATATGACTCATTACATTATAATTTAACTATCTTTTTTATAACTTACATTTTTTGTTTTAAATCTTTTATATCTGGTTCTATTGAGATTTTTCCACTATCTGAAAGTTTCCCAGTACCGAGTTTGGTGATGTGCCCGAAGATGTCAACAGGCATGCCACATGTTTCATGGGCCAAATCGTAGCTGGCGAATCGTTTTTGCATGCTTGAATGCATACGTTTACCTCTGCCTACCCCTTCGGGGATTACAGGCTTGCAGGTACGTAAATTATAATTCGTTTGAATTTAATACATGACCTAATTGTTATAAATTTTAATTTCAGGTTGGGAAATCCAAAAGAACCATTACTTCCTCTTTCAATACCTGTGTTTATTTTTCGCAAGTATCTACTCGTTGCCCCCACTGTTTGGCCTCGGGAGGTACGGGTACGACTTCTCCTGCGCATCCTGCACGTTCGACATGGTGCTGCCAGACACATGGCAAAAGTACATTGTTGCAATCATATTCATCCTTCGTAGTGTGAAACCGACGATATTCATGTGAGTATAAAATTTAGTATATTAGTAGGAACTTCGATTGTTATATCATTCGATTGACTTTCAACCGAACAACGGTAGTAAATGTAACAAAGCGAGATGGGCAGCAGCGTCCCATTATAAAATTACCACCACTGCGATCGCGTATCGCCTGCCAAGCAATGCCTGGTAATTATGGCATATTCTCCGCCAATGACGCACGACACTGACACAAAGCCTTCCCAAACGACACAAAGCCTTCCCAAAAGACGCCCACTAGGCGTCTTTTGGGAAGGCTTTGTCCAGCAGTAAATGTCTTTCGGCTGGAGTATTGATGACATCATTGTTTTATTTTATAGGTCATAAAAGTGGCAAATACTCATACATTCATATTGACTTCATTTACCATGAATAAATTAGCAAATAAACATCTATATAAAATTTCATGCGTTTCCACTACTGAGACTGAAGCTGTTATGTTGTAAATTCACTGGCATGTGTCATTGTGAAATACAGTGCTCAACAATAAATATGGCACATCGAGCCTAGGAAGGAGACTTCGGCTTATTTCGGGTCTGTAGAGCGTTGTCTCTTTCGCACCGTACCTATTTGACGTTTGTCGACCATTTTAATCAAGTTTTGACCAATACCGAACTGTCAGTGCTTACGTAGGCAGTGTGCTACAGAGATAACGCTCTACGAAGTCGAAACGAGCCGATCGTCTCTTTCGCAGACTCGACGTGCAATATTAATTGTTGAGTAATGTATAAAAATATGAAAATCATAAGACATTTTTTATTCATACGGGTATTTATTACGATGCTATATAATATTATATGACGGTTATACACATCTTTCTCACGTTTTTTGTCACGCCAACCTAGTGCGAGTATTCCTAAATCATAATATTAATATTTCTTTAACAATAAAATATTCAGTCCAACCGAGATAAAGTTCTAAGTTCTATGAATGTGTGTTTTTTTCACAAAAATGATTTTATGTTGTCTACACGGCTGCCTTAAAATGTCCTAATCATTAATTTGTTGGCAACGGCAGTCCCCTTGTAATTTCATGTACCTAGTAATTGTTCTTGTTACTTTCTGAATCACATATCACAAGCATAGTCTATTATTTCCAAGTAATTAAATTAATTTTTGAGTTTGAGTTTGAATGTTATGTTTGTTGTCCTACATAAATTAAATAAAAAGAGTGTGTCAGCTGCGACGCACGACGGGCGTATACGGTGTGCGTAAGAAGATTGCTAGTGTGCGGCCGAGTGAAACACATCCGCTCGGTCGTGGCGCACACAGAACAGAAAAAACAATAGAATTCGCAAGTGGGCGGGGAACGCGTGTATCTAATATGCGGTGTCACTAACATCGTCAATCGCCCGCTCCTTTACACACGCCAGTGCAACTTCGGCAGTCGCCGTGTTCAAAAGCTGAATTATCTTAAAATAATGCCATTTTGTGCCGTTTTGGCGTGCAAAAACGATAGCCCAACCACAAATGTGTCAAATGATGGTATATTATATCATCGGAAAGTCCCGTTTCATGTAATTTTAATTAAAATTAGGGAGACGTATTTTTGACTCCCAAAACCAAATTAAAGTGAACCTTATGAAGAAGTTTCTAGGACTTCTTTCGAATGATTTTAACCCAACAATTCTAGAGCATTCCATAGGGATTTCCGTTGTTGATCTAAGATCAAGAAATATCGATATTATTGATTTGAGAGTATCGATATTTTATACGTACCATTTTGTACTACACTAATATCAGAGAATAATTGTGTAATAATACTACCTACGTATAGAATGGACACTTCCCGCCCATTTTCCCCGCTTCATCTAATCTCCTCCCCTCTTTTGGGCGACGGTTGGTACTCTACTGCGAGGTTGCGAGCGGCCTAGTTTTGATGAATTTGTAATCGAATATTTTATTTATTAACATTAAGATGGTGCTTTATTGTGCAGTATATGGCTGTATGTCAACAAGTAGTGACAAAAAAGGTAAAATAATTATGTTCACAATTACAAAACTTTAGGTATTTTTCTATTTAGTCAGTGCACCTAGAATTTAATAAATTTAAATAAGAATGGAACTATCACAAAATTCCACAATTAATTATTTGTTTTACTGATAAAAGATATTTTAATACATTATAAAGATTTCATTAATTCCAATTAATTGTTCCGCAACTGTTTCGCTCTTTCGTAGGTTGCCATCTTTTTTCTTCTCTTGCCTCAAAAAGTCTGCCATCGTGTGATGATAAATGTGATTGCATTGCATTACTAATAAAAGTGTTTCAGTATATTGAATTGAAGTGATTTGTCGACGTAATGAGTAGGCAGTGAGTGTTATTTTCCAATACTTGTGCTATTTGTTGAAGCAGTGTTTTTGTTTTTAAAATGCATTAGTAAACTGGGTGAAACTGGTAAGTAGAAATTTCTTTAATGTCGGTCCGAGGCCTAAAGTCATAAAATCATAACCCTGCGTGCTATGCACTTAAGGTGCACGTGTAACTACACGTTACTGATTGATGTCTGTGTAATAGATAACCAAAATAAGCGTTTGTATGGAATTTTGGCGGAGTGTCCGCAGTGTGCTAATATTGGCGTATTTTTAAAAGCGACTTCTTTACGATATTCAATAAACTGCAAAGTCTATTATATCGGTTGCCTAACTAGCATAGTTTGGCAATAGATGGGGCTGCTGCTACCATAAAGCACTGTACTTGCGATGTTTATGGACCTAGTGCAGTGTCTGTGAGAGTAGCACAAATTTGGTTTAAGCGTTTTCAATCCGGAAATTTTGATGTCAAAGATGCACCTCGCTCTAGTCGCCCTATTACGGATAAAATGGATGCCATTTTTGAAAAAGTGGAGCAAGATCGACATATAAGTAGTTACGACGTAGCTGAAGAACTGAGAATTAAATTGCTGGGTACAAAAAAAAGCTCGATATTTGGGTACCTCACGAGCTCACTGAAAGAAACCTAATGAACCGTGTACTCATTTGTGATTCCTTATTACGACGTAATGAAACCGAATCATTTTTGAAGAAGCTAATAACTGGTGATGAAAAGTGGATCACGTACGACAAGAACGTGCGAAAAAGGTCGTGGTCAAAGGCCGGTTAGGCTTCACAGACTGTGGCAAAACCCGAGTTAACTCGCAATAAAGTGATGTTGTGTGTGTGGTGGGATTGGAAGGGCATTATTCATTATGAGCTATTACCACCAGGCAGGACTATCGATTCTGAACTCTACTGTGAACAACTGATGAGATTAAAGCAAGAAGTTGAGAGAAAGCGGCCGGAATTGATCAACAGAAGGGGTGTGGTGTTTCATCATGATAAAGCTAGACCTCACACATCTATAGCCACTCAGCAAAAATTAAGAGAGTTTGGCTGGGAGGTGTTAATGCATCCACCGTATAGTCCTGACCTTGCACCTTCAGATTTCCACCTGTTTCGGTCTCTTCAGAATTCTTTATGCAATGTTAGGTTAACATCACGAGAGGACTGCCAAATCCACTTGTCGCGGTATTTTGATGAGAAGTCCCAAAATGTTTATAGCAATGGGATCATGTCCCTACCTACAAGATGGCAAAAGGTTATCGAACAAAATGGTACATACACAGTTTAGTTAAATTTAAATAAACTATATTAAAAAATGTTTTGAATTATCTTAAAAAATGCGAAGAAACTTTTTCACCAACCTAATACGTGGTTCTGTGACATATTGGATATTCATTAGAGGTTTACTTGCCAATCACGGGATATTCTTCTATGTGTGATAAAGTGCAGAGTGGCTACATTGGTTCTGAGACTAAACGAGTGTTATGCTTGTTCTATTGTTTTTTCTGTTCTGTGGTGGCGCACGCGGTGAAATCGCGCGTAACGCCTCAACTTTCAAGTTACACTTGATTTTACTCCTAATAAAATTTCCTTACCGGTCCTTATACCTCAAATCGTTTCTTAAAGAGTAAACTCCAAAAAGAACCCCGATATACACGTGTCTTACTTGAATAACATCGATTGAGATGGCATATTTTATTTACAGGACGGTGATGTTGATTTGGGCAAGAAATCTGGAACAAGACTTTAACGGTTCAATAAAAACGATAAAACTCGTACGTTTCACGCAGGTAAACACTTCACAAGCTGGATACTTATAACGTTGATACCTTTTATGGAAATTAGCTTTGAGAGCGACCTTTTCTAGGCCGTGTGTTAATTTGGGTCCGTTGTATATGTATAGGTACACGTAACACTGAGTGACACGCAATGCTAAAATCCCTTATTTATCTGTGAAAATTTGCCACGTAGTTCAATAGAGCCAGTATATGATCACAGTCTAAAGAAAACGAACAATTAATTATATGATGGTGGATAATTACTACAGCTAATATAGAGTCTAAAACCGGCTAAGTGCGTGTCAGACCGGGCATTGTAAGGTCCGTTTTCTAAGAAAAAGAGACGTTCCGAAATATATGGAGCTTGCGCCCGCACCTTGTACGCATTTTCAGCTATTCAAATCGTTTATTATACCTCCAATTAATTGTCGTAAGTATATTTAAAAAACAAGCATTCAAATTACTTTTTGAGTATTTTCCCATGATTCGACGCATTTTTCTCTATTTTTTGATATTGTGAGCAAGATGCGGGCCCAACGTGGAACTTGGGCTACTATTTATAGTAAAATGTAAAGCTTACTAAGCTGTGATAATTTTCCTTTTAACTTCGATATGTATTACCGTAAATTTCGATAAATTAACGTTACTGAAGGGAGTTATAATAAAATCCCCATTTTAGATGCAGGGGAGGGGCTGTAAAAAGATTTAAGATATATTTTTCAAGATTATATCTCACTATTTTGTTCACGTTATTAGTAATATATGTATATTCGTATCAAATTATACATTTATAGAACAGAGAGTCTTTGATCTAAGTTGCGTACAGACAGACAGAGGGACAGGGCGAAACTAGAAGGGTTCCTTGTAGGCTATCTAGAAACGCCGGAATCAATTATAAACTCTTGTCCTTAGATCAAGATTTTTCGTAGATGTGCCATCATTAGACACATTCGCTTTACTATCTATACTTATACGTACTTGTAGCGAAAGTAGTAGTAGTATGATTGAAAGTAGTACTTGAATATCTTCTCTCCTTCAGAAGAAGAGGATTGTCTAGAAAAACGGAATCAGACGATTTTCTCATGAGTGAACGAAATCTTTCGATATAATGAATAAATGACCCATTATCTTTCGATTTGAGATGATTGGTTAGACAAGCTCTTTCTCTTTACTTTTTGAATCAGTAATCCAGACAAGTACTCACCTTCTCTTTTTGTATTAGACTATCATCGTGGTGACATTCGTGAATCTGGCGTGCTGGGCTCCTATAGCCTTCATCCGCGGCTGGGTGGTGCTCTCTTACTTGGTGTATGGAGGCGTGCAAATAATGCCTCCTGTTTTCTACATTCAGTGGGCTCTGTGGTTGCATTGGGTAAGCTTTTAGTCTTGCTTATTTCTCTAAACTAAGTATAAGAAAATCTCACGTTCCCATATTTCTGTTTTTCGAAGCGGTAAATACGTCAGTGTAACGTATTCGCTATTTAGTTACAAAAGCCCCGTAATAACTATCACAGAGACATAACAACTTAAAAACGCATCTGCATTTTGACCTCTGGGTTTTGTGTAGATCTATAGGCTGTAGTTTTCACTTAACATCAATGTGAACTGCATGCTTGTTTGCCACCTTCTCTACATAAAAAAAAGAAATGGTCAATAATCATCTAACCAAAACGACGGTTGTGTTCACACAGCTTTGTCGCTTGTCGGCCGCGATATGAGCAGTAACATTATTTTTAATTGATGTTAAAAGTTGGGTGTGCTTTACAAAGCGAGGCAGTATTTCACATCGGGGCAGCTACAACAGCTTTATAAGGCCCAAGTGCCCCATCTGGAATACTGCTCTCATTTGTGGGCGGGAGCCCCCAAATACCAGCTTGGTCCACTTGACTCCCAACAAAAACGCGCCGTTCGTATTGTTAACGATCCAGGACTTACTGACAGGCTCGAACATCTGAGCCTGCGCAGAGACATTGGGAGTCTGTGCGTGTTGTACCGTCTCTACAATGGTGAGTGCTCTGCTGAACTGTTTGACATGGTGCCACCGTCTCTTTTCCTACACCGTACGGCGGGTACGCCGAAGAGAGTAGTTCCACCCTCACCGACTGGATACCTGGCAGTGCTCAACGGTGAGGTTTTCACGTTCGTTCCTGCACAGAACGTGTAAACTCTGAGGTGTTCCCTAGGTGCTACAATATAGGGTTCTTCAAAAATGGCGTCAAAAGAGTCCTTCAGGGCTGGCAGCGCGTTGGCAACTCCCCTGGTGTTGCTAATGTTCATAGGCAACGGTGACCACTTTCCATCAGGTGGCCCGTTTGCTTGTCTGTCAACCTTCAGAAATACAAAAAAAATAAAAAAATGTATAATTAAATTATTATGCCGTTATGTTAAAATCTTTGTTCATGGAGAACAAAGTTTCTAGTATTAACCACAATAGCATCTAAAAGACGACAATATGAATTTAGCTGTCGTATAGTGAGTGCAGTGTGCGGACTTCAAAATATACAGTCATTTCATGACTATGTGACTAAAGTAGTCAATGAAACACCTCAAAAATTTGCAACAGAAACAATAAATAATTATTTAATAAATCGAACCAAAACGCTACTGTGAAAACACGTGAAGAGTGTATTTATAGTGTACTCTGAATAAAATTATATATTATATACTAAAATGTATCGGATGTATCCAATACAAACGTAGCATCACCTCTATTTGTCATATAAAAAGTGTCCATCAACACTTTTTCATCACAGAGGTCGTGTTTTCTATATCTATATTTTCCATGCACTTGTTGTAAAAACTACCACAGAGGCAAAACAGCTTTCAGGGATAACAGCGCATTTGCATGTTAACCTTTCATTTCTGTGTAGATATCTATAGCCTGCAGTATTCACTCACCATCAATGTTCCAAACCATCAACAACACGATTGTTTGCCACCATTTTATAATTAAAAAAAACCTTTGGTTAACGTTTTTTTTTAGAATGAATAGCTTGTTTTTTAAAACAACTGGCAAATACGTGTCAGATATTTTTTCTAAACGAAAAAGTTTTCTATGGCTGATATCAATAAGCTGTTTTCGGTACTCACTGGAGCGTCATTATCTGGGTGAAAGCTCTTGAGATTACGTTATAGGCTAATGACTAATCGATTGATAATATTGATTCAAATATGGTGGATGGTTAAAACTAATGATATCTAATATAACAAACTTCTTAGGGTTCTATACCTTAAAGAATAATGAGAGTCTTATAGGTCTTATATGAGTCTGTCTGTCACTGCCAATTTGCTTCGGAACTACGATACATATTTACTTGAGTTGAAATTTGGTTCACGTATGTAAATCGGTTACTCTAACATGAACATGTAATGTAACTAATTAATTTCAAATTATTCAAACATGGAGGCCACTTTTGGTGGGTGATAAATTAAACAATTTTGCTAGCAATATGTGTCTGATAGATATATTGAATAAAAACTTTTTTTATATTTACGTACATAATTTTGAAATAAAATAAAATAAAATCTTATCTCTCCATTAAACAGAATCATGTTCACTCTATTGGATTGGATTAGTCCAACTTATTTAAGTAAGGAAGGTGGCATACAAGTCTGGAGCTCGCATACAAATACCGTAGATCAAAATGCAAATGCATTGACACTCCTCAGACCTATGTTGTTATGTCTCTGTGATAGTAATTATCGGGCCATATATTACATCCAGAACACGATAGTGCTGAATACCTTTGGTGGCAGATAGATTAGGTAAGGATACCGCCAGTAAGAAACTAACTTGACCGGTTTCTTAATTTCAGGTATCGCCTGCGTTTACTGCAATAGCAATGTTCCTCGTCGACCATCCCGTGCGTCATAAGATGATTCACATGAGCTCTTCTGATGATGGCGAGGGCCAAGATGAACGCAAGAACGAATAATTTATATTTTTGTCATAACGTATTTGTTTAAGGGCTCTCTAAAATTTAGCGTTTTTTATCGGTCTGCTAGGGTCGTATTTTTGATGCGTGGGCCGTTCGGTGGCCTAATTCTGCTAATATAAATAGTTGTTACTGTCATTGGATTAAAATTCTGCTCTAACAAGAGCAAGATATCGAAGCGATTTAATCGCGATAAAAGGACGATTACGTTAGCAGAATTAGGGATGCCGTAGCAGGACGACATAAAACGTTTAATTTGAAAGAACACTTGTACTGATGAAAATAATATTCAGTATTGTTTAATCCATGTAAACAAATTTGCATAAGTCAAATCAAAACATATTTATTTATTTCAAACATTAATGCAATGTTGAATGGGTTTCTTTTTAAGATATTCCAGCCCTGTAGGCATTAGCATACTTTTATAATGAAAGGACAGGAAAGGCTTGTAGGAATGTAAAGCGTCTTTAATAATATATCGGCTGCCACTTGTGGATTCTTGATTTTTACGACCCGATTGGTTCTGTGGTTTGAAGCAACCGCTTGATCCGACGGTCGCGAATTCCAACCCCGCGCATTGACACAAATATACAATAGTACAAGTGCACTCACAACACAGGGTAAAAATCTAGTGTAAGGGTGTGAATGTTATATTTATTAACTTATTATAACTTGTTTCATTCCGTTATCTACTTAATTTGAAAACGTTTCACTGCGTTACGTACCTACATACAGACTTTATGAAGACCTTATCGTGCAAGTTAGTTATTGAGTAAAGAACCTTAACAGTACGTTGACTATTTTACCCGTTCACTGTCTTACAGACCACATTGATCTGTTTTATTGTTAAAAACAATTGTTCCCTGGTTTTTGGGGAGTGAACCTGTTAATTTTTTTTTATAAGTCTTTTTTTTTTTTGCTTGCGAGTCTTGCTGGAAGAATCTGTCTGATGCCTCGAATTTACTATCCAATCTTTTGCTGGTAACACACATTTTGTTTGAATCGCGCAAATTTGGGTTTTCATAAGTAGAAAAGGAATGTGTGACGCCCGTTTTAGCACAAAACCATAAGACAAACTTCATTATTGCCTTGTGAAAACCTAAAAATACTTTAATAAAACGTACGGTGTGTGGCCGGTATAAGCGGCCCGGGTGTGTAAGAAGTTACTAAGGGCTCTTCCGGCCCAGTCCAACTCTGTCACTATTTCCACAAAGTTCTTTGGTAATCATCATCATCTAACCTTACACTACGAGACCCTACACTGGACCTTAGCTATACAATTAAAGCAGAAACCTTTTATCTGTCTAGTAAGTCGAATATGAAACAGGGATAGGTAATATAAAACATAAGGATAGTTGAAACAAATTGCCGATTGCTATTTTTTAATATTAGGTACAGCCATAATAACATTATAGTACATTGAAACTGCTGAAAGATCGCAACTTCAACAATATAATACAGAGATGAAAAATTTGTACGAAGATTATCAGCACTGTTCTTTTGTATAAAATATACGATATATCGTTCCTAAGTCAGTCTAACGCGGTATGTACAATACAAATATCTAAATGTACAAGTGAAAAGAATCGAATATTTACAAACAAGCTATCGATCACAGTGTGGAAGAAGAATGCTCACTAAATTGGAAAAATAATTTATGAAAGTGTACAATAGTCTGTTAATAATGCACTATATACATAACAGTATCCTTCTTAAATCACAAAATAGTTTATTTTACGATAGGTACATTTAGCTGCAGTGATTAGGCATTTTGGGGAATTATCTTCGGAGTTTAAAATTTTGTTCACATATTCAGTGTTGTATTATGCAGCTAACTGTAACTATTTGGACCTCATCTAACATCCTAAGCACGATTGGTCCACAATAAGGCCATATATGAGTTGAAATCATGCGTAAATGTTGTATATATTGATATAAATATAGTCATAGTTATTAAACGTATGCGTATAGCGATTATTATAAAGCTATTTAGTGATATTCGCGCTTCTTTAAAAGAGTCTATGCATTTTATTATCTCCGAGAAAAAGTGTTATACAAAATATTGTTCATATCCGAAATGCTTAAAATTATGTAAGAATAAATTGCACTGTCTATTTGATTCTATTATAAAATTGTTATTTATTTGAATAATGTATTCTACATGATAAATGGAGTTGCTATTGACTTAAAAGACATTGTGCATTAATGTTAACATTGAGTCATATTACCTACTGTTAAAGTTGAAGTGCCAATAAACTAGGTATGTAAAGGAGTAAACATAAAATGCAAAGACTTAACACATCGAGTGTATTAACAACTTACAAAAATATTATTAATCGTAGTTTTATATATATATAAATGTAAAACATGTTAGTGTATAATTATTATAACACTTTGCAATTTGTTGCAGTTCAGTTAATTAAATCGACACGTCACGTGTGATCTGTTGTTTTATTTCAATGTATACAAAGAAAGTAACACAAAGTGACGTAACATTTCCTCTTATCTCCTAGCACTCTATAAATTCATATTCACACGCATTCGAATCATTATCTTTGGAATGAGCTTGATGGTTCTTATTTAACAGCTTATTGTATAGAATAACATTATTTACATATTCGTAACTATCTGCATTATTTGTATCATCTACGTAGTTATATACCCTGTTACTGTAGGTGTCCTCGGTGGAGCTAGTGTAGGAGGGTGTGGAGGGACTGTTCAGTACGATCACTGGGTACACGCACTGAGCCCCTCGTGTTTCCTGCTAAATCTGCTCCAGGATCGTGTCTTGGTTCCACCTGTTCCCGCCATTCCTCTTCTCTAACACCGGTATTAGGAATAGAATTATTCCACTGAGCGATATAGTACCGCCTGCAAGGTAGAACCCAGGAGAGTACGATTGTAGTGTGTCGTAGAGAAACCCTGAAATTAAAAGTAGAGATAAGTACATTAGATTGAAAATAATAATAAGACAAGTACATTAGATTGAAAATTATAATAATTTATAGCCAAAATACGAAAAAAAGAACATTTTACTGGTAGTAGAGTGCTAGTGACGGAGCCCGAGGGCGTAGGCTCCAACGCATTGTTCAAACTATCCGCCGAAGGGTATTTTTCAGCACTTAAGTGGTCCAGTTAAATCAAAAAACTCCGCTCAAACTACAACAGCAAATTATCACACAGCATAAGGGGTGGAAAGTCGTAATTCATCTGCATTTTGTCCTCCAGTTGTGTTAATAATTTACCATCCATGTGAACTCTATGCTTGTTTGCCATCAAAACATTTAAATTACCTGCAAGAGGTGGTCCAATAAGGGAGGCGATTCCTTGAAACAGTAGAAGGAGACCGAAGGCGTTAGTGAGTTTCTCTAAGCCGATGAGATCTACGAGCACCACAGAGGTCAGACCCACGTAAGCACCAATAGTGAAGCCAAAGGCCGTCGCATAAAGAGCCAGTCCCCAGAACTCCCAACACGCCATCGCTAGCGCTGTACCTGTAAATAAATGAAAAGGACAATCAGATATTAATTTTAATATTACTGTGTTCAAATTATTAGCTATCATATTAATTATCATACTTACTTATACCAGCTATAGTAAGGCACAAATTATAAGCCAACAATCGGTTAACCCAAGGCTTGTCACTGATGTATCCAAGGATGATTCTTCCTACCACATTTGAAGCTCCTATTACTGATATTAAGTAAGCAGAATTTGATATACCCAGCTTATCACTCATCGGCACTATGTAAACATAAGGAATGTAAAAGCCGATACTGGTCAGAAAGTTTGACAGTGAAAATAAAATGAAAATGGGATCTAGAAGAAGAGACAAATCAAGCATCTCTGATAATGCCACTTTAGATTCTTCAGAGCAAGGCAACCATTCACATGTCTCTACTGTTTGGTCCCTTTCTGCTTTTGAAGACTGTGCCCTTTCAGGAGATGCGCCTCTGAATCTCGATAAACTTGTCATGCTTCCCTGATAAAGTACATCTGGTCGTTGCATTATTCCACTGCCATGACGGGAAGGGACTAGAAGTTTTTGATCTTGCGGCTTGTTTAGAGCTGGTTGCGATAGTGTTAATCTTGCTATGTCATCTTCAACTTTGCCATTAGCTCGAACCATATTTTCTGTACTCTGTGACCTCTTCAGTGGAGATTTGTTCGACTTAGGTAGCATTGGTTCTGTCGCTGGTGTTCTTGGTGGTTCTGGGACTGGTCGGAACAAAAGTCCTAACGGGATACAATTTAAAATAAATGCACCTATTATGGCCATTGCTCCCCGCCAACCGTATTCGTCTATAAGTGACGATGTGATAGGCGCAAACAAAAAAGTACCGAGGCCAGAGCCGCATACAGCGATACCTGAAAATATAGAATTGTCAATTTGAAAAAGGTAATTTTCCTTACTCACTCCACATAAACTGAACGTAGTTAATTATATGAAAATTACTCCAATATAATGCAATGCACGGTGAAATTCTAAATGGTTCGTTTCCCGCGACGAAATGATTCTGTCTTGGTAAAATAATCGATCCCTTATATTCTGTTTTAATTGATATCCCGTATCACAAAGCACGTGAGGTTATTTTACTCTGAGCATTTATGTTTCAATAAATAGGTATTCACTGTTTTTCAATTTGTCGGCACAGCACATTGTGTGCGTGCTCTAGTTCCAGGTACATAGCAGTTCATACGTTAAGTTTAGTGACTTACTATAATTTCTCACGCTTCCAAAGTTATAATTTTTAAATTATTTGAAAACAACCACCAATATTTCATCATGTATACCTGGATATGAAGGTACCTTCTAGTACATTATGTGTTTTATTTTCTTTGTGTAGTAACTTAGGCAAAGCAATAACTCAAGACAAAACATGTGTGTGTACTTGTAGGTATGATGTTATGGACCACGCGTTGGATTAGGTAGATGGGGTATAGTATAATCGATTCGTACAATCAGGCTTATTAATATCTGTCCTTCATTAATTTCAGATTCAGATGGAATAAACATCGTTATCAATTCATGAAATTTAGTTAAGGTCAATTCCCACGTTCAGTACTGATAAGAAAGATATACTTATAGATAAAATTATTAAAATTCATTATTATCAGCTTAGGTAAGAATACGGGTTCTCTATTTTATAACCAAGAATTTGTAATTTAATTTTAAATGGCATAATGTTTTCAGTCCTAAACATTTTAGAGGTAGCTGCTGCACATAATAATTTTGCTAACTGCTGTGAGACAAATGTCACCTCAGTCTGCCCAAGACCACGGAAGCTGAAAAGCGACCGAAACGTCGGATTCGATTTTAAATAATAATTTTAGTTTAATATACGCGAGATAAATCCGAAAACTAGTTTTATTTCTATTTTGACCTCTGTTTTGTGAAGATGTGTATAGGATGCAGTAATCACTTACCATCCCTGAAAACCGTAAGATTGTTTACCACCATAATAATATAAATAGATTAAAAATAACTTAAAATAAGCAAAAATAGATTACCTGTAGCGAGGCTCCTGTATCTTTCGAACCAGACGGTGACACTGACAATAGCTGGGAGGTAGATGAGGCCGAAGCCGAAGCCAGTGCCAACGCCGATGGTGACTATCAGTATGTTGACGTTGGTGGCGAATGCTGATGCAGTTACACATACCGCCGACAGCAATGCACCAGCCACCGTCACCGACCGACAGCCCCATCGGTTAACAAACGAACTTGATATTGGACCTGTGAATAAACACAGCATTCATTCCTCATCTTAGCCGTAAAGCGTCCAGTTCTGGATAAAAGCCTTCCCTAAAGATGTTGTGCATCATTAGGCGAGTTGCCTGGCATACAAATTAGCGATCGCAGTGGCGGTAGTTTTATCGTGGGAGGCTGCCCATCCCGTGTTATTGTATTTTACTACCGATCTTTTGGAATGATAGATATCGCGGTCCTGACATACCGCCCATGCTTCTTCTACATTCATAATTCTCTTCAATTGTGGAGTGATTTGTTTTGCGCTAAACCTATGTTAACACATTTTACACGTGTAAGGTGAAGCCATACGAGTACTGTTCTTCTTTTAGATCTCCATTATTATCTGTTTAGTTGACGGAGAAATGTTCTTTATTTAAAATGTAATTCAATGTGTAAACCACCAAATTCAAACAACAAACACTGCGAGTTGAATCTATTCAAATGGTTGAGACAAAACGATATCGATGGGAATTGATAACATTTCAAATGCGGCGGTAATTAATTTGCTAATCGCATTTAAACCTAACACAGGAGAGTCGAAGTTGTCTGAGAATTAAACCTGTGTATGATCGTTTGGGTCATGGTGCTGATTTACATAAAAAGTTATCTATGCTATTTGCTACTTCACAGATAAAAGTTAGAAATTTTTAAACAAATACGTCTTATATTGGCAATGCCTGTCTGATAAGATCTTGCGAAACATTAACATTTCTATATTTAAATATTGACTCACCCGAACTAAGCGTGACTCCAACGAGGATGGAGACGATCCAAGCGGTCTTGCCTTTACCTTCATTGAAGTAGGTCAGGAACTCTGCATAGAACACGCCGAACGAATAGGTCATGCCATCGGCTGTAAAGATAAAAGGTTCCACATAAATAAGGGTAATATGAAATGAGCAAGCGGTTATTTGATGGTAATTGTTTTTCAACGTTTGTTCCGTTCTATTTCAATATTCATGGCAAGATAGACCACGCTAAAGTTGCACCGCCCCTAATCGCATGTCTTGTGTCCCTCTATGCCGAGCCGAGCTATTGCTAAGCCGAGGATTGGACCCGCAGGAGTATCCCTTAGATAGTTGTGCAAATTTATTTAGGTTAAGGGTCATAGCTCACTACAGCCACCCAGCACCCGACCAGCGCCCGACCGCCTCGAGCGGTCTGCGCTCATTAGGTACATCAACTCCGCTCCGTTTCGACACCGGATCACCTCGACCGCAAGTGTCAACGCGCAGGCAGCGCTCGGTTTACGCGCGGACGGTGAGTGGACCACTCGGTGACTACTTGCTTGCCTTGCGTTGACATTGCAAACGCGCTGTTCCCAAGTGGACCGCGCGCTGCCTGCGAGTGTTTCACGCGCCGTTCACCCGTGGACCACTCATCGATAACGAGTGGATGCCGTGAAAGGAGGCAGTGCTGGTCGGGTGCCGGGTGGCTGTAGTGAGCTATGACCCTAAGAGCCTTTTGCAGGTGAAGAGATGAGCCCGGTGAAATCTAGTGCCGTCTCGAGCCGCTTATGTTAAAAACACCGCTTATTTAGTAGCAGATATATTGTTATAACTTATTTTTCAATACTGCTGAATACTCCTAAATATATCTACTAGGGTGGGTAACGAGCTGATTTCACCCTACCCCACTTTCTCTCCATTGTATGTCAGGTACCATGTAGGTAGATTGACTTCCGTACTGTGCTCGCAGCCGTGAGATGCACGTGACCGTACATATTGATTATTTACAATCGGACTCTGATAAGAATGATGTTGATAGGAAATATATTTTATACCTAACGAATGAATCTAAAATGAATTTGGAGATTTTATAATAACTGGGGCAAATACTATGATCAAAAGACTACTTGACTAATTATTTATTTTACCTAATTGACCGCTCATTTTTTTATTAAAGAAATATGTATACCTATTCTAATTCTTTTTTCGTTCAAAATTTGTATTTCATTATCTTGAAACTAATAAAGTCAACTTTAATTTCCAATATAGACCATAGTTTATTGGAGCAGAATAGAAGCTGTACTTACTATCTGTGTCGTATTGTGTATTGTCTGTTTGAATACTTCTTCAAAACATCACAATGGACACTGATGCGGTTTTTGTTTTGCGTTGTACAAAGTCGGGCTAGCACATCAGTATTTAATTAAAAATGTTGAGAACAACAAAACATTGAAATACCATCGGAAATATTACTAAGCATAAAATATTTAGCTGTGACAAAATGAAAAAACCGAATGATAATTATATCAATTATACTTATTATTACTAGGTTTGTAGGTCTTGGCCAACAGGTTGAAAAGTGTTTCTTATATTTATTCTGTGGATAGGAAAATGCGTTTTTAATTACGCATGTATTAATTCAATGTATTAATTAGTAATTCAATATAGGTTTACAGGTCTTGACTTAGTCAATTACCTACTGAACGAGTTATAAGGTGTTTCTTAGATCTATAATAATAAAAACCGGTCAAGTGCGTTTCGGGCCACGCGCAGTGTAGGGTTTCGTAGTTACAAAATAATAGATGTAATGAAAAAAAAAAAATAGATATTCCCTATGAAATTTTCGAGGAAAAAAAATACATTTGGTCGGCTATTACACGCAAACTTGTAAGGCCAACTTAAGTGTGAAAGTTTTCCTATTAATTTCATTATACATATTGCCGTAGCGTTTGAATTTCTAACAACAACCGTTTAGTTTAGGGGGGGGGAGACACTTGACTCTAACAAAAATTGGCACTTTAAAGCTTAATAAGTCACGAACAGTTAACTAAATAGAAAAATGATATTTGAACACTTTACATCTTTGAAAGACTCCAACAATACCACAGAAAACGAAAAGAAAAAAAATACCTAAAAAACGAATCACCGAAATGTTTCTAGGAGCATACCTAACTTCCAAATGACTGCACCGAATTGGATAAATCTTTTCTATGTTCGTTATCGTCAAGAGAAAGATTTGTTTGAAAAATATTTAGAAATAATAGCAATATTATACGTATTTTAAAAAATCCCCGATGACGTTATTATTTTAGCCGGGTCAGTCAGGTCAGGATTTTTATATATTTAAAGTACTGAACTTTAAATAAAAAATTCTACTGTCGAATGTAGGTATGTAGGTATGTAGTTGTAGGTGCGCATTGTTTTTGAGTAGCTGCAGGTTTTGGATAATTTATTGTTTATTTAAAGTACTGAACTTTAAATAAATAAAAATCTACTGTCGAATGTAGGTATGTATGTATGTAGTTGTAGGTATGTGAATTTGCGCATTGTTTTTGAGTAGCTGCAGGTTTTGGATAATTCTTTGTTTTTGTTTGCTTTTTAGTGTACTTTGTTTAATTGCCGAGACAAGGATTCTATGAAGGAAGATTTTAGAAAGTTCACTAGGTATCAGATATTTTGACGGTGATTTGGTATGAAATTGCCGTGAAATAAATATGATGTCCAGTCGTATATACAGATATCATATTTTATGTTTTAAAGTAATACCAGAGATAAAGGAATAATATGGAACCATACGAAACCAGGGTCGTGACGTAACTAAAGTTCATAATAGACGGATTTTGAATTAAAATATGTTGATAGGTATAATACCTACCAATTAAATACATAGGTACTCATATTTGCTAATTTTAAGAATTGAATAAATAATCTTTATAACCATCAAAAAAAATAACATTCTTCAGAAAAGTTATGATGAAAAAATATAATGGAAGTATGTATTGAATGTGATTTCTTTGACGCATGTTACCGTATGTGATGACAGCCGCTTACAACGAAGTAGGTTAACATGATAGGCGCTAGGTAACAACAATATGCTATCAATGGGCGCCGGGAGAGTGCGGTGCTGCGCGCGGACAGACAATGGCTCGCACTGTTTGTGAAGACAAAAGCTTCTTCGTCAAACACGCTACCGCATACCTTGGCACTATATGCACAAATGTAGCCATAAGATATGCGCATATACGGTTGTATTTTTATTTTAACGAACTTTGGTAGTAGCCGCAATTTCATATTTCAGTATTAGAATCTGTCTCATAAATAAATAAAAAATAAAGATCGATTAGGCGAGAGTTTTTTCTATTCTATATTTAATACACATATATATATATTTTTTTTATACACTCACAGCTCCACATTAGGGATTATATAAACCTGTGTCGTAGATGCCGTTGTACACATACAACACATACACAAACACCCAGATCCGAAACAAATATCTGTAAACCATACAAATATTTATTCCGGTACGGGGATCGAACCTGCGACCCTTCGAATCAAACGGTTGTTTCGCACCGCTGGACTAACCGGGTCGTCAAATATACTTACCGACTACCGACTTATCTGCATAATGTTTTTATCTAGTCGTAAAATATTGACACAGATAAATGGATCTCAATCCTATGTAAAGACAAATCTCAATAATATCAAGATATATTTTTAGACGCCGATTGGCACTTGATAAGAAATTATTCCGCTCTCTAAACCGTGGCAAGACTATTGTTTTTGACATTTCAGAGAGGCAACATTTCCATTAATCTGGCTATAGGGATACCACCGAGATACTATTACTTGACTGGATTAGGTGCCGTTATTATATATGACTAGCTGTTGCCCGCGTCTTCGTCCGCGTGGATGTCGTTTTATAAATAACTAAGTAGCCTATGTTCTTTGTCAAAGTCAGCTTTATCTCTGTACCAAATTTCATTAAAATCGGTTTAGTCATTTGGACGTGAAAAGGTAACAGACAGAGAGACAGACAGAGTTACTTTCGCATTTATAATATTGCTAGGACTAGGATAGGGATTAATGTATGGCCCAGTAATAACTTTCACATACACATAACAACTAAGTAGGTACACTTTTTTAAATATATATATATATATATATATATATATATATATATATATATATATATATATAAGTCGTTCAACATTGTTTGATTAGGCAGTAATAATATTACTTATATTATTTCGACGTATAAAAACATAATAAAACTTTCATTTTCAACATCCAATTTACATGAACGGACGAAAACATCAGCCATGGCGGCGTTTAGATTATCTGTCATTATTTTAATCAAAACATCAACACCCTAAATGACCGCAAGTGATATGTCGATGATGTGTTGACATTGGTTTGTTTACAACTTGCTTTATTGGTTTGTTGACGTTATATCCTCACCACATAGTGCATAGCGTTATATGAATATGAAGTAATAGATTAAGCTTTACTTTATTTTTTAAATTGAATGATTGCAGTGATCCGTGATTTTTATGAATAAAAAGCAATATATCCTGAATCCTGACATAGAAACTAAAGGTTTTCATTATTATTTTTGACACAGGTCAACTAGACTGTCGGAAATAAAAAAAATATTTGTGTCTATAAAATTTTCCAAGCATTGCTACTATCTAAAATCAAGTCAGTCACTCAGCTCGTTCGTTGATAAAGAATATAGCGACAGATTGCTGTTACCACGACAAATATGATTTTTATATTTTGTAACATGACTATACAACAGATAAGGCACGAATCGTAAAAAGATTACAAAATATAATCTATGGCCTACATGTCAAATGGTAAATGATACATGACACACCCCTTTTAATTTCGCAATACTTGTAAGTGTGAATTTTGAATTGCTTGTTTATGCACGGGATGTTTTAAGATTTAAGTAGGTACTACTTAATTTATTTGATTCAACATCCCCTAATATCTAACCTGTTTTCCCTTTTTTTCGATTGATTGAAAGTTCAATAAAATCGGAGAGTAAGTAATATTGAGTGTTTTCCGATTGAAATTCAAACCTTCTTTTTCTATCTTTCTTCTTCTTTTCATGCATATACGCCGATTCCTAAGACTTTTGACTATTTGGTCATGGTAGGTTAGTCTTGGTCTTCCTGGGCCTCTGGAACCATCCACATTCGCATTGTACTCGTATATCTGTTTAGTCATTCGCTCATTCGACATTCTTTCTATATGTCCAAACCCAATGATGAGCATGCCTTTTTACATTTTTACACTGATACTCTGATTCACAAAAAGTATCTTTCTTACATCTTCATTACGAACGCGATCGGTGAGCGATACACCGCAGATCTTGATCAGAGCTTGATGATTAAAGATCTCATCTCGACCGTGTTTCATTTACTTTCATATAGATCGCGTTGGAGTAAGTACAGCAGTATGTATGGCTAGTCGAGCCTGCTGGCTGAGATGTTTTCATTCTAGCAGCTTACCCAACGCTCCATTCACGCAATTCACAGTAACCACTCTTCTCTCTATATCAGCGATATCAGCGGTGTACTTACCATCCCTGCTAAACGCATATCCAAGAAACACAATTTTATTCACCTGTTCTAACACTGCATCATCTACCCTTGTATTTGTTCTCTGTTCACCTTATTCTACTACTCCAAAATGCATATTCATTCCTTTTAATGATGATAGAGCAGCCAGGGAAGGATTCATGCGTGTTAGATGACAATGAGATGGCGTGTTAGACCTTGCTTAATCTTAACATGTACCGGAGTTGAAATACTCCATGGTCCAAAATTACCAAAATTGTCAATTTTTTTTAATCTAGAATCATACAATTAATTTACTCAAAAATTTTAGTTATCCTCTTTATAGGTACGTGGTATATCATCGATGTAGTGTCAAAAGAAACATTTTAGTTTGCTATACGCGAGATGAATCCGCACAAATTGTTTTATTTCATGAATTAACATTAAAATAGTGAAAATAAATGCACAACATTTGTTCTTTATCTAACTGTACAATAAAGCTAGACTTATGAAAGAACCCTAATAAAATACAACCTACATATTTGTTGAGCATAAAAATCTTATCATGTTAAAAATGCAAAGCTGGAGTTAACGAGAACACCGTGCAATGTTTACTGGAGTATTTCCATTCAATTAACTTGCTTACTGCGCGTTATGAAATCAATAAGGGCAATTGTAAATTAGTCATTGTCTACAGATTGATTTCTATTATGTAAGCATAAGAATTATACATAAAGAATGTTGTGACGTCACCACATAGCTATACATACTTACACCGTGATAGACAGGGAATGAAAGCGGGCATGAAAGAGTCAGTTTCAGAAAACATACCGTATCAATAACTGGACTAGAGAATATGTACTTAGCACTGATTTGTATGCTTGACGTTCCGATAATTTATTTATTTACTTACTATACGTTCATAAAGTATCATTGTCTTCTTTTTAACTCGATAAGCTTCAGTTGGACCGATATCGGATCAACATCGGTTAATAAATTGACATATTTTTCTCGCATGCTGACAAAATATAAACTTCAGGTGGGACTTGAACCCGCGATCACTAGTCCAGTCGCTCTCCCAACTCAGCTATGTCCACCGAATCTCAAAGTTTTCCTTCATATTTCATTAAATTGCCTTGAGTTGCCACTTTGATTCAATTCCATTCCATTTTCACTCGCAAGTGTTATTGCAAAAAATCCAATTAAATAAAACAATCATTGTCTTCACTGAAATATTCGCAACGAGAGACCTTTTCTTTCGTATTACGAACACGAATATAATTCGTTGATTAAAAAGTACCTGGGTTACGTGGTTATCGTGAATATTTACCATGAATCGTCTTATTAACCTCAGTCAGTAGATGACATATATATAATGGGGTAATTATTTAAGGAACTCGCATCAAGTTTGTTTATGGTATCTGATCACGTAAACAAACATAGGCGCTGAATATTAAAGTTTATGCAAACTTTTTATACGTATTCATAACAAGCTTATCTAGGCCAATGACTATAAAAATTTACGTGAAAGAGATTTCAATGTAGGTATGTGCGGTCCCACTCCTAAGCCCTAAGCTGTTATACTTTTGTAGTGGGATTTACGGGGCAGTACCTACTCTCACTTCCCTCTAAAATGGTCTAGGAGAGCAATGGTTGATTAAAGTGAATAGGTTCAAGTCTCTAGTACCAATAGTTTTTGCGCTAAACTGCGGTCGGACAGACAGACAGAAGGACATGGCGAAACTGTAAGGGGTTTCTTGTTTATTACGGAACCCTAAAAACCCAAGTCTGGCTCGCGTTCACGGGGTTCCGTACAATTTTTTATACGTTATCTTTAATGTCACAGACTTGTCAGTTGTCATAGGTTTTCCTGTGGTCTATAGGTAAAAACTTTACTGGTGGTAGAGCTCCAGTGACAAAGCTCGCGGGCGTAGGCACCACCGCATTACCTAATTTACTTGCCGCTAAATGGTAGTGTTCAGCACTATCGTGTTCCGGTCAGGTGGTAATGTACGGCCCTGTAATTTCCGGCACACAGGCATAACACCTTAGACCTCAGGAGTGGTAACGCATCTGAATTTTGACCTTGGTCTTCGTGTGGATGTCTATAGGCTGCAGTACACTTAACATCAATGTGAACTACATGCTTGTTTGCCACTTCCATTACATAAATAAAAAAAAAAGAATTATTTAGTTTTTTTTTTCAAAATTCCAATCGTTTTAGAAATAAGGGAGGAAACGTTGATCTTTATTGAACATTTTTTTAACTTCAAATCTATTAACCTTAAAATCTAAAAGTGGTTTCTCTTTACGAAATGAATTTATTTAAGTTACTCATGTTACTACATAACCCTACTGAACACAACAACAATTATATTTTGATTGAAGAGTGATATTAAAGACCAAAATGATATTGATTGATGATGGACCGATTGCAGCAACTGACAATGACCCGCGATGTCGCATGCCTCACGATACTCACTGATTGTAAACAAATTATTACGATCATGAATCATAACAACATTGCTTCGCTATGCGCAGCTGGGAGTTGTTACATCCTTGTAAACTAAAAAATGTATATTATACCTACATTGGTTTTGATTTGTTTAAAATTATTGCAGAAACAATGATAATATGGTGTAAAAAGACTAGATATGCTTTTTATGTAGTACCTACTACTACCTACTAAATAAAACTGATCTAATCAGCACACATGGTGGCCATCATTGATAAATATGGAATATGTGACCGATTTACGTTGTAAATGACTATTAGATTAGCATATTTCTAGTATGAAAAACAGGATAAACTCGCTTGTTTGTTTTTTTTTTATGTAATGGAAGTGGCAAACATGCATGCAGTTCACATTGATGTTAAGTGATGACTGCAGCCTATAGACACCCACACAAAGACCAAGGTCAAAATCCAGATGCGTTACCACTCCTGAGGCCTAAGGTGTTACGCCTCTGTGCCGGAAATTACAGGGCCGTAGATTACCTCCTGACCGGAACACGATAGTGCTAAACACTACCATTTAGCGGCAAGTATATTAGGTAATGCGGTGGTGACTACGCCCGCGAGCTCCGTCACTGGAGCTCTACCACTAGTAATAAAAAGCAGGTTTTAAAGTAGAGCAGCAACTGCACCGCATCATTATTTTGAATCATGAGGATTGTTATTGCCAACGCAAATGATACTGATCGGTACTAAATTGCAGCAACCGACAATGACCCGCGATGTCGCATAGGCACCACACGTCCAGTGATTGTAAACAAATTATTATGAATCATATTGCATCACTGGTACACAGCTGGGCCTTGCTTTATCCTTGTTTTGCATATAAACATGCAATAATATTATACCGATCATTTATTACTTCAGTCGAAACACGTCCAATACTGGACGAAAGCCTTCCCCAAAGATGCCCATCACAGGATTGTGCATTATTAAGGGAGAATATGCAATAATCGCCACGCTTGGCACGCGGATTGGCGATCGCAGTGGGAGCAGCTGCTGCCCATCACGCGTTATTGCATTTAATTCGAATGGTTTCACCGCCATCGTTTCGGTTGACTGACTGCTAAAAAAATCTCCTTCACTAGAGGGCGTCTGGGTAGCGCAGGATAGGCGCCGCATCGCCGATAACCGCGAAGCGACGGTGTAGGCGCCTCCCAAGTGTGGTGGTGCCGCGATGGCAGCGGCGCAGCGGTCATATTTTCAGTTACAATTAGTTATCAGTACTTAAGTAACATAGTGGTGGTACAATCAGAGTTTCAAAATGCATGTGAATAGGAGCTCTCTCGTATACGATGCGGCTTATGAAATATAAAGAGTACCTATAATAAGTAACTATAAATCATAATCATAATCATAATCATAATCATTTATTTACGAGAATATTACATAGTTTTGTACAGATGGTGAGAGTACAGCTTAATCAGATAATAATATTCTACCATGACAATGGTGTGTAAAAACAAATTAGAAATAAAGACATTTTTTCTGTTGAATTTCAAATAGTAGATATTAGTTTCTTAATTATTATTATAGTTCATTATAGTACATTTAGGAAACAACAGAGAATGTCATAAAATTTACATTATTATTACTCATATTTTAATCATAACAATTAAATTTATTGGTGTTAATATAAAATTGTAAATACCTGTAAAATGTCATGATTTTGCATTTAAGTTTGGATTTCAATTATTAAAGTCAAATTATATTAAAGTAATTATGTCAAGTTGTGTGATTAAATATGTCAAAAAAAATAAAGTCAGAAATTCAGATTATTATGTCTCAAATTAATATGCGATTTACTAGGAAACAATTAGGTAATTACAGTTTTATTTTATTTGTCATATATTCATTAATGTCATAAAAACAGTGCTGTTGCAACCATTGTGTCAGCCTTTTTTTGAACACTGGTAATCGCAATTGTTTAAAAGTGTCCGGTAACTTATTATATACTCGAATGGCGTTAACAGATGCGTTTCTTTTAAACAATTCAATTCTGCATCTCGGAACGTGTAGTTTGAAACGATTTCTAACGCTACAATTTCTGCTAGTAGCATCCGATTGTAGTATAAAATTTTGTGGATGCTGCATTACAAAGACACAAAGTTCTCGGATGTACATACAGGCTAAAGGTAGTATACGAAGTTTCTCGAATAAAGGCCTACAACTATCAACGCACCAAGCTCCGCAGATAGCTCTAATGCATTTTTTCTGCACACGGAAAGCCTTGCCAATTGCAACCGAATTTCCCCATAATAGTAGTCCATAAGTAAGCACAGAGGATACGTATCCATGGTATGCACTAAGGGCCGCTTCTGTTGACACAGTTTGACGCAGTCTTTTTAAAGCAAAGACGAACCTATCTAATTTGTCGCAAATATAGTCAATGTGTGTTTTCCAGTCGCAGTTTTTATCTATCATTAGTCCTAAGAATTTTATTTTGTCAACTTCATTAATTTTAATATTGTCATAAATTATATTGAGGTCAATGTCTTTTTTATAATATGTCTCAAATTGTATTAAATTTGTTTTATCAATGTTAATTTTTAAGTTATTATTATTCAACCAGGCAATTATATTACCAAGTGCATCATTGATGTTACTTTGGTATGTCTTTACGTCATCACGTTTGACTATGAGAGTAGTGTCATCAGCAAACAGTAGCGTTTTATGGTGCGTAACATTGGGAAGGTCGTTTATGTACATTAAAAATAGAAGCGGACCAAGGACGCTGCCTTGCGGTACACCATAGTTATTCGGTTTAAAGTCAGATTGGTTGCAAATTTTATCTCCTTTTACCATTTTAGTCACTTCTACACACTGGGCGCGATCAGTTAAATAACTTTGAACCCATTTATTAGCTAAACCTCTAATGCCATATTTATCTAATTTATACAATAGTAGTTTATGATCCACAAAATCAAACGCTTTGCTCATGTCTAAAAAGACTGCAGCAATCGCTGATTTTTCATTAATTGCTTCAGTTATAGTTTTGATTAAATCAAAACAAGCTAAAGAAGTTGAACAATCTTTCCGAAATCCGTACTGTTCATTTTTCAGTAGTTTTTGTTCTGTGACAAAGTTGTATAGTCTTTTATACATTACTTTTTCAAATATTTTTGAAATTATAGGGATTAATGTGACTGGACGATAATTATTAACCTCCGTCGCATCACCTTTTTTATAAAGTGGCTTTATTATCGACTTCTTCAGTAGATCTGGAAAGATACCTTCCTCAAGTGACCTATTGATAACGAAACTCAGAGGTTCACTTATGTATTCAGCACACAATTTTAGTGATTTTGTGGTAATACCATCAATTCCTACAGAGTTCGAGTTTTTCAAATTATTAATTATACCAAAAACTTCCGCACAGTCAGTTGGTTTTATGAATATTGAATTCGTGTTAGATACATTAATATATTTATTGATGTCATTTGAATTATAATTGAAGTTATTTGAATTAGTAAAGACGTAAGTACGCCTCAGAAAGTCTCAGAAAGAAGAGCAGTGATTCGGTGATAGAGTATAAGATACATTTATAATGTTAGTACATATGAATATAATATGTATGTATCTTCACGCCAGGTCCCTAACGGGGTAGGCAGAGAGTGTAGAGCGCCAGACATCCCGGTTCTGACAAACCTCTCGAATATAATGAATATAATGTTGTTTTTAATTTTGTATATGTTAATAGTAGATATGAATACGGCCCTTAACTGGCATCAATAAATTAAATTCCATAATTAATTATTGTGCGTGTGATTAACGACCTATATCGCTTTGGCAAAATAGAGCAATGACATTAAAACTATACTTACCAACGATAATGTATATTTACACGTTTATGCATATTCGTAGGTATAAAACATATGTAAATTATTATATATCTACTGCTATTGTTAGAAATGTAGACAATGCATTCAATGTATTATTTTGATGAATAACAATATAACTTATGTATTCAGCATTCAGTGATATGAAATAAATAACATTTAATGGACGGCCCTGTGTGAGGCCTCAGGAGTGGTAACCCATCTGCATTTTAGACCTTGGTCGTCGTGTGGGTCTATAGGCTACAGTTATCATTTAACATCAATGTAAACTGCATGCTTTTTTGCTCCTTCCATTACATAAAAAAAATAACAAATAGGTATGATGAAGAATTTCTAGTAGTTTAGACTTAATTATATACAAGAAACATTATTGTTTGTGCGGTGTTAGTATAATTTTAAACGAATATTAAAATAAAAATCATTATTAAGTATGAAACCTTCAAATGTATGATGAGACGCATATTATGTTGTGAATAGTGAATCATATAATGCATACAATATAATAACATTTTATCTGCACATTTAAATGCAAGAGATAATTTACGACGATGATTTCAGCGAGTCAATGTACCTTCTGGCTCGTAGGTACGTAGGTATGTAATTTGTTTTATCGTCGTTTCCACAATTGTTCAAGAAATTTCGGCTTTGAGTAGGCATTATCTTATTACAATGTAATTGTTTTTGAGGGGAACCTCAAAAGAAAAAAACGGCACTTTTATAAGATCACGCGTGCGTCTGTCTGTCTGTCCATCTGTCACGACTGAATTTCTCTGAAAGTACTTAACCGATTGATTTGAAATTTGGTAAACACATGTAGGTATCTAAATCATAGAGCCAAATGAATGAGATATCAAAAATAAGTAACTTTTGAACATAGGACCATTTTTGTGCTTTGAGTAGGTAGATATTAGGTATTCAAAGTTTTTGGGGGATAAATTGTGAAATAGAAATAAAAGTTTTTCAAACAATATTATGTGTATACTTCAAGGATCTCAAAGATATTTCATAAAATATATTTTACATAAAGTTTTGAAGTTATTAACGAAAGTAGACGAAAACTAACAATATTTTTTTTACAAATGGCTGTTTTTTTTCTGCAAGTGCCACCTTTGGAGTTTGATACCGACCTAATGCGTCCGGCGATTTCAATTGGCCTAAATTGTGGCCACAAATTGGTGTCGCTTCGATAGTATTAGACACCAATTACATTTATATACGACATCCCTACCCCATAAGGAACTTGGCATGAAGATACATAGCAATTACATTAGAATTAAAGGGCTCGACAATAAATATTACACATCGAGCTTACGAAGGAGACTTGGGCTTATTTTGGGTCTGTAGAGCGTTATCTCTTTTATAACGTACCTATTTGACGTTTGTCGACCATTTGGATCAAGTTTTGACCAATGGCGGACTGTCAGTGATTAGGTACGTAGGCAGTGTGCCACAGATATAACGTTTACAAAGTCGAAACGAGCCGATCGTCTCTTTCGTAGGCTCGATGTGCAATATTAAATGTTGAGTACTATGTATGTGGGTTTAACTGTCACTCTAGTCATCGGATGGTCATAACTGAAATAACGTTTCGCGGGTTGTACTATAGTCTGACGATGAATGGACGTCTTTTTTATTTTGTCACCTAAATACCTAATCTAATTTCTACAAAACCTCTAATAGTAGGCAAAAACCTACTTCGAAGAATATTTGTTTTATATTTATAAATTGCATTTATTAAAAAGAAGCAATACAGAAATAATATTGATATAGGTAGATACTACCTACTCATATTTAACGTTCATAGAACGCTACAAATATCCTGCCTACGTATTAGGCTGATCTATTATTTATATCCATGTAAGGATTACATTGAGTTGCAGCCTTTATAGCAATTTCCTATTCGATAGTATTCGATACTAGGAAAAATTGTGTCTTGAAAATTCAAGTAACGAACAATGTGAACTTGGTCACAATTTTCATCTTACGCAAGTTATAGTCATACTTTTAAACTATGTATAGGTCAAATTTATATAGGAGGTGAGGGAGGCAATTTCACTGGTGGAGCTCCACCGCATTACCTGCCGCTAAATGGTAGTGTTCAGCACTATCGTGTTCCAGTCAGGTGGTAATGTACGGCCCTGTAATTTCCGGCACAGATGTATAACACCTTAGGCCTCAGGAGTGGTAACGCATCTGCATTTTGACCTCTGGTCTTTGCAGTCATCACTTAACATTAATGTGAACTGCATGCTTGTTACGCCCGCAAGCTCCGTCACTGGAAACATACATTCAACTCCAATGAAGGATTTGGAAATAATGAGCTTTATACATCCCCGAGTGTTTATCAATATTTTATTTAGATCAAGGATATACGATATTTTTTAAACATTAAATTGCCATTAAGCAAGACTATGGCACTTATGTCGGTACTATCCCATCAGTTAGATACGTCAGTACTTACTATCCGACCAGAAAATATTTGAAGTTAAATAGATTGGGAGTCTATCGTTACGCTACGCTGTTAAAAGTTATCCAAGTTTGTACCAAAGCCTAAAGGCTTGCTAGCCTTACAAACTCTCACTCTCGCTACTATTCATCGTTTATCTAGCGAAATCTGGCAAGGTCGTATCATAAACTATTGAATAACAAAGATTAATGACCAGTGCCTTATATTTATTGCTTTACGTAGGTACCAACGTAACACGAACGTATCATTTATAGGTAGTACCTGCAAACTGCAAACTTTTATAGATAGTTGAGTTGTTCTCTTAATCAGTATAGAGAGATATGCATACTCTGCATATGCACACATTACATCTATTTCTTCATGCTGATGAAAGACCCGCTCAAACTATCAGCCGAGATAAAAAGTCTGTTAATTGCTGGCACATGCATGTTTGATCATTATATTTGTACATCTAAGCGATAGAAAGGACAATCACAAGGTGCACAAGATCATTTGCTATTTAATAAAAATCTGTATAAAATAATCTGTCCTATCAATACGAGTTTAATCCTGTTCCTATCAATACGAGTTTAAATTATTTTTATTTTTTTTGTGAGTAGGTATTTTATGCTAAAAACTAAAAATCCATGCCACTTATTGCCGTCTAACACGACACAAAATTGTTAGCTAACTAACAAAAATGAAAAAAACTTTTCTGAATTCCGCTGTATCATGGTAAACGAGGCCGCAATATAAACGTATTAACAGGGTGAATCCGCTATTAAGAACATTTTCATTTACGCTGAGAGTGCACATTATGTTATCCTGCCGGGACGTTACGTCACGCCTGACCCGGGTTATCACTTGATAAGCTAAGCACTATATCGCTTCTAGGTTTCAAAGTAGACAGTGCCCTTAGGTGGGACGAACATATAGGTGAAACCTGCGCGAAGGTGGGACGAGCGTGTTTTGCATTAGGCAGACTCGCAAAGACGGCAACCCGCGGAGTAGTAAGGTCGTGCTACTATGCTACAGTGCACAGCACGCTCACATACGGCATCGAACTATGGGGTCGAGCCGCCGATATGAAACGTGCATTCATACTGCAAAAACGTGCTATACGAGCGATTACAAACACACCGCGGGGTGACTCGTGTAGAGAATTATTCAAGGAGCTTAACATACTCGCATTGCCTTGCGAGTACATATTACGTGTTGCAATATTTTCTATAAGTAATATGCACCTATTTAATCGTAGAGGAATTAACGGTTATCGGAGTCTCAGAAGTGATACTCACAAAGACAGACTAGTAGTGCCGTCACATAAACTAGCAAAACTAAAGAATAGTGCACTCGAGTTCGGCCCCGAAGTGTATAATCGGCTACCGGATCGTATAAGGAATGCACCTTCCATTATAGCATTTAAAACAAGACTACAAATTCGGCTGCTCGAGAATACCTTTTATAGCATAGAAGAATATTTGAGTATGCCAATGACATTGTAAATTGACATAACTATTACATTATATTAATTATTATACCACATTAATTAATTAAGTTAATATCATACTAAATGATTATTTTTAATTTTATAAAACTAAACGATTTCTCTTTGAGAAACTTTATATTCTAGTATCTCGTGTACTAATTGTGTCTATGACCTGTTACTTAGAAGTTATTAATAAAAAATTGTATTGTATTGTATTGTAAGTTCTATGCTTGTCACGCAAGATTGTAGTATGCTCGCCATTAAAAATTGGACCGTCAAACCAATATAGAGCATCGCCGCCTCGCTTTAACAAAACGCACACGCCACGGTCTAGAGTAGGAAGGCGATACAAAAATGACACCTTGTCAGTCATATTCTCAGTCAGCACGCATAGTATTATATAACATTCATCACTAGCAAAATCTTGTTAGAATTGGCGCTGCTGTTCCCATTTCCCGCATGCAATTCAGGACAGCTAGTTAATTTCGACGTTACACCTCAACTACCAAGCTAGTAGAGTTGATTGGACAGTTATTGTCTATTTTCCGTTTACACAAAGTTCTATGTGTGTGTTGTTTATCACGTTTTATAAATTGACTAACTATAAACAACAGACAGCAGATAGTGTATATAATTAAGCATTAATTCGATGATAACGTGATAAACTACTGATTTATTTATTGGAACCTAAGATAATGTTAGAATGATAAGTGAATACGCGCAATGTTTCTTTGTAGAGATTTTAAATATTGACGATGGAATAAGTTTGTTAAACATATTCAGTGAAGCACGATTAAAAAGCAAAAAACGTGTAAAAGATGTAAGAATTGAATTGTTAATGAAAACACTGAAAATTAAATAAGAGGATAGCATAAAATAATAATTTTCAGATCCAACTTTGGCATTACCTAATACACTTGCCGCTAAATGGTAGTGTTCAACACTATCGTGTTCCGGTCAGGTGGTAATGTACGGCCCTGTAATTTCCGGCACAGAGGCATAAGACCTTAGGCCTCAGGAGTGGTAACGCATCTGCATTTTGACCTTGGTCTTTGTGTGGGTGTCTATAGGCTGCAGTCATCACTTAACATCAATGTGAACTGCATGCTTGTTTACCACTTCCATAACATAAAAAAAAAAAAAAAAAAAAAACCTATTTCCCTAGTGGTAGCAGGCCACTACTACTGCGCTGAGGTCCTGGGTTCGACTCCCGGGTAGGGGGTTATCAGAGATAATGGTTGGTCAAGTTTCAGTGATCGTAAGTAATTGATTGATTTTAACTAGAGCTTATTTAATTCTGATTAATCCCAGTGCTACACAATTCTCAATACTTTAGGTGCAAGGACATATTTTTGGAAAATATAGGTTTTTTTTTAAACGTTTTACCACATAAGTAAGTATCTTACAGCCATATTCTTAGTCGTAATCTCGACCTTATTCAACTTTACTTAATGGAATTGGTATTCTTTGTTGTAACGTCAACTCGAAATTTTGCCTCCGTTTGAGGTAAGAAAGCAATTGTCAAACTCCTGTCTAAAAAAGAATTGTTGAGTATTTACTCGGACGAATTCATGAGCACTGATATTATAATGTAATTTACAAATAAAAGTAGTCTATGTTACTCCCTATTACATGAGCTATCTGGCAGTGAAAGTCCGGTCAAAATCGGTTTAAAGCCGTTCTCTAGATTAGCTGGAACAAGCAGATAGACAGACAAAAATTCCATGAAATGGTATTTTGGTCTATGTGCCGCGTATACATTTATATATGCGTTTAGTGAAAAGCGATTACTTTTATATTACAAACAGACATTCCAATTTTATTTATTTGGTATCGATGGTATATCTAGTTAGATAAAATGGTTTGCTGAAATTTAGACCGCTTTATACTCGTATCTTGCAAAATTTACAAAGTTATAATGTAGTTGGTTGCTTATTTATCAATCACTCATCTAATTTGTTAAAGGTTATCGGGGTTATTCGTCAACTCTACACGGACGACCGGACACACGTGTGTCCAGTTGGTTAAATTGTAATGACTTGTTATTTCGTCGTCTGGACACGAAAATATTTTTGCGTGTGTCCACATAGTGAAACTTAAATAAAATACTATTTTGTATTCGGCAACTGGACACACGTTCACATTTTAACCGAATTCATGTACAGTCACGCAGATTATTTTTCAAGACTAGGGACTTCATTAAGTTGCCAATATCCCAACTATCCGTCAACCGAATAATGGCGGTCAAACCATTTCAATGGGGCGGTAGGAGGTATGTGCAATAATGCAAGATGGGCAGCAGCGTCCTGCGATGAAACTACCGCCACCGCGATCGCCAACTTACATGCCAAGCGTGGCAATTATGGCAGGGGGGAGGGTATGTATCCCATCATTTCCTTAGTCTGTGAGGTTTTAGTCCAGCAGTGGACATATTACGGCTGATATGATGATCTCAACTATCCAAAGTGTAAACAAAAAACTGTATAGAAAAGGAAACACATCACTAGGCGTTCAGTGGATATTATTCAATAATATGGCTAATACAGTTGAACTTGAACAGTTTCAGCATGTAGATCGCATCGGTATTCTCGTTTTTGCCTATCACAATATGAGAGAAATTGTTGCCCATTCAAAGAGATTCTTCTGTGATGACTTACAACATGCGTTAAAAAATTCCATCAACTATTTACGATTCATGTCGATATTGGGCGTACAAAATATCATACAAACATTATTCCTACTATTTATGCTCTGCTTCCCAATAAAATAGTGGAAACTTATAAAACGTTATTTTGTTTAATTAAAAGTCAAATACCGCTCCCAGAAACTAATACATGGTTGTGATTTTAAAAAGGCTTTCCAACATGAATTTAGTCTTGGTAAAATGATTGTTATACCTATAAGTGCCAATTATTACTGAAATACTATCTAAAAGTGACAAGTATTGTTGTTACTGAGTTAAGTAGAATGATTATTATTTGTAAAATTATACATTTTATAATTGTGATGCCATAATTATGCTCTATTGATCATTTTTGTGATATTTTATTTCATTATTTTATGCCATATTTATGATATTTTTTCTTTCAAACTTCATTGCAACTAAATTTAGTAACCAAGCAAACAATCTTTCAAGAGCAAAACTTCTTTGGCTTTGATAATAAATACAGAAATTAAATTAGTACTTTAAATTATGTGTGTCAAAAAAAAAGTGATAGTGTCCAGTTGGTGAAAACACAAAAGTGGTTTTATTTAAGTTTCACCATGTGGACACACGCAAAGATATTGTCGTGTCCAGACGACGAAATAACAAGCCATTACAATTTCAAGTTTAACCAACTGGACACACGTGTGTCCGGTCGTCCGTGTCGAGTTGACGAATAACCCGGTTATCGAGTCCTACATAAACTGTAAGGACGATGTAGCAATATACAAGGTTTCTTGATAAAATAATTTAATGTAGATACGCGCTAAAAGTTAACACACTACAACAGCAAATTACTTTCGACGTGATCAATTTACCAAAACTTAAATACTTAGTCATTTTAACTTTATGTTCCGAAACAAAATTTCCAAGTAGAACAGTGTTATTTATTTTTAATTACCTACTATACAGTAAGTTGGGATCCCAGTGCAGAATTCGACGAATCGTTCATCCAGATATGCTGCAAACCAAATTTTTACACATATTTAATCTAGAGAATATATATCTACTAGTTTGCCTATCAAAATATGGCTGCAAAAATTTTTTTGTGAAAAAATTTTTTTTCATGTTTTTCAATAAATATATCGTCTACAAACGGTTCACGGCAAATATGTATAAAGACTCCGAAAAATCACGGCTGCCGTTGCGCATTTGGTTGCAAATACATATTTACATTCCACCCCGATACCTTTTTACATTCATAACGTATATTTATTATTTATATATCAAATTAAAGCTATTTTTTATTCTCATTATTATGATATACGGGAACCAAATTAAATCAGCCGCAAACAAAGGATTGCTGGTCTTAGAGCAACACCGGAGGGGAGTAGCCATATGCAGGCTTTCCCCCCTCTGTCAAAGTACAAGCCGAAATGGGCCTATACCTGTCGCCTAGATGCCTAGATGTTTAAATGTGTGCGAGAAATTGTTTCTGTATTTTGTGAAAGTCAAGGTGTGAGTTTCGTAGTAATAGACGATTTTTGTGCGTGTGTGCCGCACGCATTTCTCTCCGCAAAAAATGACAGACTGTTTTGCATCGGTAATAAACGCTATGGCTACTCCCCTCCAGTCCGCCGCGACCGGTGGCCCGTGTTGCTCTATGATTGCTGGCTGTTAAAGATAAAACAATTAAATTAAAAATACTAGCGGCCATATTTTGTTGTAACCCAGTAGATATACATAACAATATATTCTCTATCATAAATATACGTTAAAATCAGGTCAGCAGCATATCTGGATGAACGAAGTAATTCTGCAGTGGGATTCTAACTATAGGTTACTAGGTACCTACACTTATACACATGTTCCTCCGCTTCGAAGAATGGTTATTACCAGCATATCTCGAATTTATTACACGTTGTAAATATAGTCGACATAATAAATATTTTGTCACAAATCTCAACTGTTATCGTATACAACGTAATAATTATGTTATGTGTATTTGCTTATCGTGCAATATTCTGATGTCTGGTCTAGATAATGTTACAATAAGTATATTATTTCACGTCATTACTTATAATGTAACCACGCACTATCATTATTTCATCATCTATATATATATATGTTTAAAAACCAATTGATGTTCGTTAGTCTCGCTAAAACTCGAGAACGGCTGGACCGATTTGGCTAATTTTGGTTTTGAATGATTTTTGGAAGTCCAGGGGAGGGTTAAAAGGTAAGAAAATATGAAGAAATTAAAGGGCAATAGTAACAACCACAATTTCATTTTTCCATACAAATAGTACCGTACCTATCTATCAAACCTTTGACACATTATTTAATTCTCAGGCAAAACGAAGTTTGCCGAGTCAGCTAGTATTAAAATAATTATCCGATTATCTATAAAAAATATCTTTATATTCGTAACATTCAATATTTCCAAGATATGAAAAAGTTGAGAAAGCTTTGTTATCAATTCACAAAAAATATCCTACAAATAGAGAATTGCAGTTGCCCTATTACCGGTGGTCCAGATCAGGTGATTAGAACAAGTGGCGTAGCTAGGGAGGAGCGGCGGAGGCGGCCCACATATTTACATTTGGGGGTGACACCCACTCTTTAAATAACCCAAATATGAGTTGTTTAGACGTGAAAGCGCAACACAAAACTCACTTTCGCATTTATTGATGGCGCCAGAGGGCGCTAGAGGCAGATTTTGCTCAAATAGGGGGAAGGGGTGCACAACGGTGGAGAATGGAGCAATAAGATACAAAAGAATGGGAAGTATATCCTTTTTTTTGGTCATCCGCCCCGGGTGCCACCCATGTTAGTTACGCCACTGACTAGATCCCCACAAATTATATCTTGTTACAGAAACAGGTAGATTAGGATCGCAACATTTGTTTCAATAGTGTTATTTTAACATTTAATATCACGTCTAGAAGCAATGTTTATAAGCAATGAGACATCATTAATTCTGTAATTCGTCTACTCAAATGATCACAGCAACTTGGCCGGCGTTTGAGAACCCAATTGAAACTAGTTTAAATTAAGGATGAAATTGAAACTCGTAAATGGTTTGTAGCTTACAGCTGACTTAACAGCGTTCATGATGTTTCGACTTCCAAGAAGGCATTTAAGTAAAATGTGACTTTTTTATGTAATGGATGTGGCAAACAAGCATGCAGTTCACATTGGTGTTAAGTGATGACTGCAGCCTATAGACACCCACACAAAGACCAAGGTCAAAATTTAGATGCGTTACCACTCCTGAGGCCTAAGGTGCTATGCCTCTGTGCCGGAAATTACAGGGCCGTACATTACCATCTGACCGGAACATGATTGTGCTGGATACTACCATTTAGCGGCAAGTATATTAGGTAATGCGGTGGTTCCTACGCGCGCGAACTCCGTCTCTGGAGCTCTACCATCAGTAAAAAGAACGAAGAATTGATAGATTATGGTTCAAAAACTTTTTTCCGCCGCGAATTACACGGACTAAAGATCTATGGTCCGACTTCTAATTACAAGTGTAAAGAAAAAGTAATGACGTGTACAGCTCTGTTGGATTAAATATTATATTCTGTCATTTTTTTCTATTTAGTATAGCAATTACCTGGTTTTTTAAGGAATTTTTTGTAACAATGTAATGTTTTTCAATTTTCAGAACGTGGTTTCCAACGTGAGGTTAATAGCGCGAAGTGATGATTTTCAGATGTAAAAGATATGTTAATAAAATGAAGAAATTACACCAATTATCTTTTATATCTATACAACTTTTGATTCCCTGGATTGCCCAAGGGTGCCATCATCGGATCCTAATTTCGATACAATGGGGACAACATTAACACATGGGGACAGAAGGAATATATCCTTTCAAACGAGACTAAAATTTTAAAGTCTATTTTGAATTGACGGAGATATTGGTGAACATACGAGTAAGTACATATAAAAACTTAGAACCTCCTTTTGTGAAGTCGATTAAAACACCATAATATTTATTTAGATAAATATGTCTTCTAGAGTTTGATATAATTCACATTGATGGTAGGTTATATGATGAAGCCTATAAACATTTAGGTATCTTATTAAAAACCAGTGATTTCAATGTTGGCAATGTCGTTGCCACTCCTGAGATCTAAATTCTTGTGCAACTGTGCCGGAAATTACAAGCCCGTATATACCTGCCTGATCGGAACACGATAGCGCTGAACACTATCATTTAACGGCAAGCACTGGAGCTCTACCACCACTAGTTATACATTCATACGTCTACTTATATTGAACGAAGGGTGAGATTCACAGATCGCAACAAGGTTTTACTTTGAATGGAAGTCTGTCTTTCAACAGATACTAATTTTGTTTCACACACATGTCGAACTTTCCTGATTTGTCCCCAACTGGTTTGGATGTGTTTGACGATCGCTTGATCCCAGGATTGTGGCTTTGATCCCGCAGTGGGACAAGGGTCGCGGGTTCGATCTATAGATACTTGTTTCGGGTCTAAGTGTTTGTGTGTTGTGTGTGAACACCGGCACGATACTGATTATACTTAGCAGGGGGCTGTAAGCGTATATCTTAATATATATAAATCTCGTGTCACAATGTTTGTCCTCAATGGACTCCTAAACCACTTAACCGATTATAATAAAATTCGGACACCATGTGCAGTTCGATCCAACTTGAGAGATAGGATAGTTTAAATCTCAAATTATAGTCGCAATTTTAATTTATTGCTAATTATTTGCCCGTTATTATTTGACAGTCACAATTATCTGTTAACTCCAAATGATTCTAACAGATGTCGATACCATTCGACTGGGTTGAGTGAGTAATCAATAGATGGCGCTGCTATGGTAAATCTACAAACGTGTCATTTATGCTACATTTTAACAGCATAATTACCACGTGTTGTTGACGCTATAAAATTAATTAAATTTATTTTGTAGTGAACGAAATACCGTATAATTCAATTATTTCCACTTTTTAAATTTTTGGTGTTAGCATAGCCGGCCACGTGTTACATAGACTGAAGTGTAAATTGAATTCATATTATAATGAATGAAGATAATACAGTGAAATTAATCATGTTTTACAAGAGAGGTAGGTAAATAAGGAGATCAGCAAATTTTTTTACAAATACCGTCTGTGTGAAAAAGCATAGTGGACTCCGTGACTGATGTTCTCTTATTGTTCCTCTTAGATTGTTTACTATAATGTAATATAACAAAAACTTTAGCCACAGCAACGCGTGGCCGGGTCAGCTAGTACATATATATGTTACAGAATGTCTAATTAATAAAATGCAAGAAAGTCTGATTTTACATACGACCATGAAACCGATCAAAATTAAATTATTAAAACCTTGGATGACCACCGGATTGTTTCGTTGTATTCTAAATCGAAATTATATGCAAAAGAAGCTTAAAAATCAACCAAACAATGAAACGTTAAAAAATTACTTATAAGAGATATAGAAATCACTGTAATTATTTGATTAAAAAACAAAAACGTTGCTACGAACGTAATCAAATATACAAAGCTAGGAATAACCCCAAAAAGTTGTGGCAATCTGTGAACAAATTCACTCAAAGAAACATAAGTAAAATACCTACAATAGAACTTTTACAAGTAGCCACTAATCCTCAGGACTCAATTGAGGTTGTCAATAAATATTTTTCTAATGTAGGTAAGTCACTTTCTGAGGATATAGGAGAAACGGCTCAATTAAGACAAACAGAAATGCATTACGAACAAAAAAATAGCACTGCGTCATCTTTTGTGTTTTTACGCCAAGAGCGGCTGGACTAGATTCCCAGTAGGCCGCGAGTTCGAGTCTCGCCTGAAGTCAAATTTTTCTTTACATTTTTCTTCAAATAAAATATATTTCACAAGCATGTGTTAATGCGAAATAATATAAAACAATTATTAAGGGTAAAAGCGACTTCTTTACGATATTCAATAAACTACAAAGTCTATTATATCGGTTGTCTAACTAGCATGGTTGGCAATAGATGGCGCTGCTGCTACCTTAAAGCAATGCAATAAATGTGAAGGAAAGATTTGACAAATCGGGCAGAACTTCAGTAGCTCAATTGGAAGAGCGGCTGGACTAGATTCCCAGTAGGCCGCGAGTTCGAGTCTCGCCTGAAGTCAGATTTTTCTTTCCATTTTTCTGTAAATAAAATAGATCCATCAAACTATAGACCCATCTCGATTTTATCATCAATATCTAAATACTAGAAAAAACAATTAATAATCGCCTTATTAAATATTTAAATAAATTTGAAATACTTTCTAGCACACAATTTGGATTCAGGCAAGGGAAATCTACGGAGGACGCAGTTCTGGCACTTACCTCTTTAATTACCGAAAATACTGACAAAGGATATAAGTGCCTAGCTGTGTTCTTGGACCTTAAAAAAGCCTTTGATTCGACTCGAGCGTTTCGATTTCTGTACTTACAAAAAGGCTAGAAGATATTGGTATCAGGGGTACACCGCTTCAGCTATTCAAAGAGTATCTGAGTGATCGGAAACAGAGAGTGAAAATAGAGGACACCACAAGCCTAGATGAAATAGTGATGTATGGCGTTCCACAAGGCAGCGTCTTAGGTCCCACTCTATTCCTAATCTATATAAATAACCTTTGTAACATGAAAATAGAGGGGGGTCATATATTTTCGTATGCGGACGATACCGCGGTTGTTTTTAGTGAGAAAACTTGGGACCGTGTCCAACGTGTAACGGAAATGGGTTTGATGAAGATAGCAGCCTGGCTCGACTGTAACATTAAACGCCACCAAAACTAATTATGTTTGCTTCTCAATATATGATCGAACTCAACCCTGCTGTGAATTCCAAATCAAAATTCATAAATGTTCAGACCAATTCATTACAAGATGCACCTGCAATAAAATAAGTAAAGTACGCCATACAAAATATCTTGGTGTAATCCTGGATCAGCGACTTTCTTGGCACGAAGATACAGAGCTCACTATGAACCGTATTCGAAAACTTATTTATACATTCAAGACTTTGCGTCACATTACATCGCAAAGTCTTTTAAGGCAAATTTATATTTCTTTAGCTCAGTCAGTTTTAACATACTGTTTACCTTTATGGGGAAGTGCATCAAAAATGAAATTTCTAGAGCTTGAAAGAGCACAGAGGTCACTGCTTAAGGTCATGTATTTTAAATCATTTAGATTTCCCACAGAAAATCTTTACGAATCTGCCGATCTTCTGTCTGTAAGGAAACTTTATGTACTGCATATAATTCTAAAAAAGCATAAAAATCTGCCTTATAATGATGAACATGTCAGAGATAAAAGCAGAAGAAGAATTCGCGTTTCTCCTCCCGTAACGGTGAAAACTACCTTCGCCAAGAGACAATATACAAGACAGTCGGCACACTTATATAATATCCTTAACAAAGAATTGAGTTTTTATCCCCTAACATACTATAAAACTAAAAAGTTACTAATGAATTGGCTTAAAATAAAAAAATGCCATGAAATTGAAGACATTGTGCAAGTAATACAATAAACAATAAATATAAAAATATAATATATTGTGACATATTTTTTTTTTAATATGTACACACACACACGCATGCAAACACGAACACAATATAGAACATACGTTATTATACTCGTGCGACATCTTTTAAGTACTAATATTGTTTTAATTTATATATTGAATGTAATGAATTGTTTTTAATTATTATTACTATTTACAAATGGATTAGAATATAATTAATTGATATCTTTAATGTAATGAAACGTTTTTAATTATTATTATTATTTACAAATGGATTAGAATATAATTAATTGATTTCTTTAATGTAATTAAATGTTTTTAATTATTATTATTATTTACAAATGGATTACACAATGATTACCTATTTTAGTTAATTTAATTTAATTTTAGGATATTTTAAATTGTCATTTGAATCTGAACTTTTAAGCTTTACTAAATTCGATTTTATTTATGATTTAGAATTAATGTAATGTTTTTAATATTTTATTCAATTGTTTTTTAATTTATTTCATCTAGTATCGTTCATCATTTAAACATATGGTTATTTGGAATGATTTTATATGAAAAAGAGCGGGTTCTCCTAACACAAGCAAATTATTTTGCTTAAAAGGAGACTCAAATAAATTGTAAAATTGTAAATTTATTTTTATATGAAATAAAATAAACTAAACTATAAATTATATATATAGCAATAAGTTTAATTTATTTTAATTTTTGCTTAGTAAAATGTTGTCTAAAAGCAAAGTAAAAGTTTGAAAGTTGGATTTTCATTCAAAGTAAAGCCCGAGTGCGGTCTGGGAATCTGACGAATAATTTATTAGGATTGTCGGATTAAACCGCCATTAGTATGACACGATCAAGATATCGATATATTTATGGCAAACCAATGAATAGACCTGCTGGAAAGTATTATGCAAAGAACTCAACCAAGTTTTGAGCTTCAGAAAACAGATTGTTTTCCTATGTAACAAAAGATTCCAATAAGTTTACGAGTTATCCTGGATAACTTTGTTGGCAAACATTTAACTTCGCAGCAACTCGTATAATAGCAGCGATTAACAAGTACGTTCCGATGACCTCATTTGCTACCCTGAACGATATATCGCACTTTGGACAGCCAATATCTGCAATTATTCATAATTAACTGATACTACATTTGCAGATTAATTATGCATTATTGTTACGGTCGAGTGGACTTTTTGACGGTATCTGGTTTAATTTTCTCATAATTATGAGTTAATGAAATACAAAAGTTAAATGTGATATTAATTATATTTTTAAAAAATTGTAAAGGCCATTATTAAAGTTAATCCTAATCTATTAATACAAAATGGATCATCGCTCTCCATATATAATTTTGTCACATGGGAATATACGATGTTCAAATAGGTTAGGATCCCAGTGCAGAATCATTTCCTTTATTTAGATATGCTGCAAACCTAATTTTTACGCATATTTATGATCTAAAGAATATATATCCACTAGGTTACCTATCGAAAAATGGCCACAAGTATTCTAACCTAACCTTACCTAACCTAGAAACCATTAAAAAGTTGATGATTAGTAACAATGTATTCCTAACAACACTGTAGGTATATGTTAATAAAAACAATTCATCTTATCACGCTTAGTATCAGTATAGGTCACGCATACCTATTAACTGTGTATTTTTCAATATAATTGTTCAAACCATTAATGCAAAGTGAATCTCACGTTACATTACACAATATTCAGAATCAGAGGTCAAAATACAGAGGCCTTGTTATCCTGCTGAGATTTACGTTGTTTTGCCTTTGTGGTACAAATTAGATGGTCATACATTAAGACTTGTGAGTGTGGAAATGTGCCATGAAGGTGAACGGTTTTCCCAACTAGTGAGTATATTCCTACATCCAAATTGAGACTTCACAAAAATACTGAATGAACCGAGTAATCAAGCACGTAATATGAATGAATTAAGCGACTTAATCCCATGGACACATTAAAGGATGATAATAAAAGCTATTTGATTCATTTTGATAAAGCGGAGCATACCGAACAGTAGCTAGGTAGGTACGCATACCTATGCTTCAACTATCGAAGAAACAGAATACTGAAGTTATTATAACTCTATCAAATTATGAATATATACTCGTATGCTTAAAAGTTTGTTTAGTTGATAAACAGATGTTTCCTTACCTATCTAAATTTGTAAATAAGTTAACAGTAATTTAACTAATGATACTTAATATACCAATAAACGTAACATGATCACTTCGGGGATCAATTATAATTTGAAATAAATCTCAAAAGTACTTACTGACTATATGAATCATGAAAGAAGCGAAGACGACCATCCATCCGAAGCCCCCGTCGGGAGGGGGCGGCGGGGTGTATGACCCCTCTCTGGGAGAGTCCGGTGCCTGGATATTATTGCCATTTTTCGCGCTCTTCACCGCGCCGTGGGACATTTTAATAATTTGTAAAACTAGCTTTGGCACTTATTCCTGTTAGATTAATAGAAATTCTGGCTGATATGATCAAGGGCAATGTTATATCAGTACATCGCTAGATAAATTATCATTCTAATTAATGCTATGTGTTAACGTGAGGCACTTGATTTATAAATCTATGGTGATTGTATGGACTGTTATAAGGAAGCGCCGATAGAATGGGAGGACCGAGGAATTCGTATTTGTATAATCCTATTGGATATTAGTTCCATAAGCCTATCTTCGATTTAATATTACATTCTTGTTCGCTAACAGTTTCCAATAAATGCAGAACATTTTCGTCGATCGTCTTCTTCGCAATCTGAAACAAAATTAACTAGGTTATTGAAATCGAAACTATTACATCGCAATATGATGTAATGTTTGATTGGTCATATTGTTTGATTTTTTGTTCTGTACTTATATTAGTTACTAGCTGTGCCCGCACATTCGCCCGCGTGAGAATTTATTATTGTTCAGTATCTACCCGGACGAAGTCGTGGGTACAGTTAGTACGAGTATAAAAGTAGCCTAAGTTACTCCTTATTATATAAGCTATCTGCCAGTGAAAGTCCCGTCAAAACCGGTCAAGCCGTTCCCAAGATTAGCCCCGCCAAACAGACAGACAGACAGACAAAAATGGAAAAAAATGTTGTTTTGGTATATGTACCGTGTATACAGACATATGCATTTAGTAAAAAGCGGTTATTTTAATATTACAAACAGACACTCCAATTTTATTTACCTACTATTTGTATAGATGTATCACTGTTGGGTTACCAATAAATAAATAAATATATCCCTGAAATTATAGAACATGAAATATTTTGATATTTGTCTAGGAACAGTTCAACGTATAACATAACGTTACGTAACTTCACGCCTGTAATCCCCGAAGGAATAGGCAGAGGTAAATGCATGCATTCACGCATACATGCAAACCCACGTTCGCCGGTTACGATTTGGCCCATGTAACAGCTGGCGAGCCTGTTGACATCTCCGGGTATATTACCAAACATGGAGGTACTGGAAAACTTAATAAAATGAAAAATCCCCATAAGACCCAGAGACAAAGGATTTTACACCTGTTTTTTTATAATTTAACTAATAACGGTGACCTAGAGCAGTTTGTGGCGAATACAACTACAACATAGTATATTAATAAGAAAATTTAATCTCAAAAATGTCTCTGTATATAAGACTCTTTTGCAATATTTATCGATAACTATCCACAAACCGACAACTACACTATCGATAAGCGGCACCGGCGACAACGGCTTCTCGGAAACGAACTCGGATCAGTCGCTCGACCGATCCCCGTATCGTATAAGGCATACCAAACATTGCGCCCGACTGTGTTGTTTATATCAGTCCGAAACAACACGACCGATATTATGGCATTTTAAACCTTAAGCTTGATGTGTTAGATCTCTTTTTACAGTAAACAACACAGCAAATCAGCATTTTTTTGGACGTCCGTTCAGTCGCACAACTAGATTTAGTCTAATGAACAGTCCAGCTGCAACTAGTTTTATTATACGCACAGGATTTTTTAAAGAATTTAATCTTGTACTTTGACAGAGGGGAAAGCCTGCGTATGGCTACTCCCCTCCGGTCCGCCGCGACCGGTGGCCCGCGTTGCTCTAAGCCTGCTACCATTAGATTACTGAGGCAGGTTAATGAATTAGCTACTGTCGAGTCATAGAATAGACAATAATTGTAATATTTTTATTTTCATCAATAACAAATGTGAGTAAATTAAGAAATTAAAGAAAAAAAATGGATCGAAATAGAGGTATAGAAACAGTTTAGTTACTTTACCCCGAACCCCACATCCAAGCGTCGATTTACATTATTGTCTGGCTTATTGCTGGGTGATTTTCCTAACTTTTGACCTTCAACAAAGAAATCTTATAAATAATAGATGTCTATTTCAAGATAACATTTTAATTAAAAAGTTAACTTGACTATTATAGTCATTGTACATTCTTAGTGGTAAAGCGGCTGGACTGGTTATCCTGAGGTCGCAGGTTCGATTCCTGCCCGAAGTCAATTTTTTCTTTCCGTATTGTCTTTAATTTCTATAGTTCACTCGCATGTGTTATTGCGAAAAATTAATAGTACAATTATTTCAGTCATAACAAATAAATAACACCTTTATATAGATATCTATGTACCGAACGTCAACAAAAGTATGCAGGCATTTACTCTGCTACCCCCTCGGGGATAACAGGCGTGACTATTACGTACGTAAAAATACTGATAACATTTCTAGTACGTAGTCGTATCATATCTGCTTGCTGCTGCAGTAGCTGTGAGGTTCTACGAGTACCTAAAATAAAAATATGTGTCGTACCACGAAGTAGATAATAAATCTATGGTCATACCATTCCATCTTATTTTTAGTTGTGTCATAGATGTTCCACTCAGCATTGACAGCAAATAATCAGACAGTACCGGGTGGCAACGATTATAGTATAACACTACATCTCGACCCATCGGAGATCGTGAATAGCGATTGTAAGATCAGAAATCAGTATTCTAAATTCAAATAATAAAACTAAAAAAATAGTTTTATCATGTTTCAGAAGTTTTGTATTGCATAAAATATCTTTCATAGGATGATTGATGTGAATTTGGTGATAACACGTACGAAGTCATGGACACATACCACATAATAGAATTCTCTAGTTTTTTTCCGCTGACACTACTGAGCGTAAACAGAGAATGCATATGTTTTATGTTACATTACGGCATCATAATACGTATCATCATACATAGCGCTTTTTTATAACCATAAAATACTTAGGTTAAGGAGTAGCATTGCTATGCTATCTGCTATCTACTTTAATGTTTGTTTATGGGCTGCAGTCATCTTCTCTACTTACTCGCCTCTCATTAAACATCTAATGATACCATCACGTTTGGGAGACTTGTCGTTAAAATGGAAGTGTATATCCTCACAAACTATGCAATGGTTCATAAGTCTTCAATCGCTTTGATTAGACTTCTAGTACAAAAAGATAACTCAGCTATGAAATAATTCAATATTTAATTCATTTCATACTTGGTTCCCATCGAACTATTTGAACCAAATCGTCAAAGCAATTAGGTTTAGGCATAGAGCAACACCGGAGGGGAGTAGCTATATGCAGGCTTTCCCCTCTGTCAAAGTACAAGCCCAAATAGGCCTATACCTGTCGCCTACATATTTAAATGTGTGCGTGAAACTGTTTCTGTATTTTGTTAAAGTCAAGGTGTGAGTTTCGTAGTAAAAGACGATTTTTGTAGTGTGCGTGTGTGTCGCACGCATTTCCCCCCGCAAAAAATGACACTGTTTTGCATCGGTAATAAACGCTATGGCTATTCTCCTCCAGTCCGCCGCGACCGGTGGCCCGTGTTGCTATAGAGCAACACGGGCCACCGGCCCGTATCTTAAAACCTAAGCCGGTATCTTTAAACCTAAATCCATAGGGGTTTAGGTTTAAAGATACTTTATTCTCATAAAAGATTACAAAAATCACTTACATGAGGGCAATTAGGGTTTTAAAGTTTAACTTTATATTTGTAGTTTTAAGTCACTATAAATGAAGAAATAAAATTGTTGTCAACAACCTCCCAAACTTTTTATATGGCTAGATAATTTTATTTTAAATGCTTTTAGGTGTGGTGTATTTTTTTTTAAATTTAATGGATACAATTCGAACTGTTATTGGGATGTTTGGAGTCAGGCTTAATGCTTCTTGTTGTATGATTTTCCTATTTTTTCATCTTTGACAAAGAAATCTTAAAAATCATATCTATTTCAAGATAAAATTTTAATAAAAAAGTGAATTGAATAAGGGTATCCTTAAAGGGAAGTCGAATGCCATCCTTTCTGGAGAATGCAGGGAAACAACAGGAACTCAAGATACAGAAACCAAAATTGCAAAAATAGAGCCTTACCCCTATGAGTAATTGCTTAAGCGCTCTCCCGCAGTTTAGATTACAAAATGTATGGCTGTAGATGCAGTGATTTATGTTCTGTTATCTGCTAATCAGTAAACGTTAGCAAGGTGTGATATAAAAAGTAATAAATACGCCAAAAACACGTTCCCAAGGCTTTGATTAGCCTTGTTATCATATCTGTGTAATTCAGAAGTCAGTAACTCAAGAGCAGGTGAATTTGATCGATCACAGTTATTGAAACCTGATAATATTGATAAGTTGCGCAGACGATAAATTTAATTGTTAGAATGTTCCTATTTTTATAGTCCACTAGCGACCCGCCCCGGCTTTGCGCGGGTGCAATGTAGATTGTTAATTTGATGCCATTCTCATCAATTCATAACTATTCATCTACCTATTTAAAACGATAATTGACGACTGACTATTATGTCAAAGGCCATAAGGTAATTTTTGCCTGGTGGTAGAGTTCCAGTGTCGGAGCTCGAGGGCGTAGGTACCACCGCATTACATAACCTATCTGCCGCTAAATGGTAGTGTTCAGGACTATCGTGTTTCGGTTATATGGTAGTGTATGGCCCCCTAATAACTATCACAGAGACACAACATCTAAAGTCTCAGGGGTGGCAACGCATCTGCATTTTGACCTCTGGTCTTTCTGTAAGTGTCTATAGGCTGCAGTTATCACTTAACATCACTTAAAAACAAGCATACAGTTCACACTGTATGCTTGTTTGCCACATTTGTAACATTAAAAAAAATAGAAAAGTGAATATAATCGATAAGTTTCTTAAAATTTCTAATTTTCAGCACTAAGTAGGTATTATTATCTATGTTATTTTCTTTCATAAAAACTTACTCCGGACCGTGCGGACCGGAAGAAAGATTTAGCGAAATCGATCCAGCCGTTCTTAAGTATTGCGCTAAGCAACATATTTAGCGACACATAGTTTAGACACGTTTACCTGTATTATTATTGTTTCGTGTGGCTGATTATGTTATATTGCGTTAACATAATAATATGGAACACCATTGTAAATTATTGAATCCATGAGAATTCTATAAACATATTGTTTTTATGATCTGTCTACGCGACGGCTATTCATATTTCTTATTTCAGACAGATGCAGTCAGTTAATATCAACAGCCAACGTATTTTTTAACAGATAACGAGAGAATATATTCATCCAATAGTTCACTTCTTTTTAGGGTTCCGCACTATAAAAAGAGAAAACGCAATCCTTATAGGATCACTCGTGTCCCCGTCTGTCGTCTGCCAGGGCAGGGTCTAATTTGTGTTGAAAATACGGAACTGACAGAATTAAAATTTGGTAAGTACATTTATATGTTTTATTTTTTAAAGAAAAATGGAAAGAAAAATTTGACTTCAGGCGAGGCTCGAACTCGCGACCTACTGGGAATCTAGTCCAGCCGCTCTTCCAATTGAGCTACTGAAGCCCTGCCCGATTTGTCAAATCTTTCCTTCACATCTATTGCATTGCTTTATGGTAGCAGTAGCGCCATCTATTACCAACTATGCTAGTTAGGCAACCGATATAATAGACTTTTCAGTTTATTGAATATCGTAAAGAAGTCGCTTTTACCCTTAATAATTGTTTGATATTACTTCGCATTAACACATGCTTGTGAAATATATTTTATTTTTTAAAGAAAAATGGAAAGAAAAATTTGACTTCAGGCGAGGCTCGAACTCGCGACCTACTGGGAATCTAGTCCAGCCGCTCTTCCAATTGAGCTACTGAAGCCCTGCCCGATTTGTCAAATCTTTCCTTCACATCTATTGCATTGCTTTATGGTAGCAGTAGCGCCATCTATTAACTAGCATAGTTGCCTAACTAGCATAGTTGCCTAACTAGCATAGTTGGTAATAGATGGCGCTACTGCTACCATAAAGCAATGCAATAGATGTGAAGGAAAGATTTGACAAATCGGGCAGGGCTTCAGTAGCTCAATTGGAAGAGCGGCTGGACTAGATTCCCAGTAGGTCGCGAGTTCGAGCCTCGCCTGAAGTCAAATTTTTCTTTCCATTTTTCTTTAAAAAATAAAATATATTTCACAAGCATGTGTTAATGCGAAGTAATATCAAACAATTATTAAGGGTAAAAGCGACTTCTTTACGATATTCAATAAACTGAAAAGTCTATTATATCGGTTGCCTAACTAGCATAGTTGGTAATAGATGGCGCTACTGCTACCATAAAGCAATGCAATAGATGTGAAGGAAAGATTTGACAAATCGGGCAGGGCTTCAGTAGCTCAATTGGAAGAGCGGCTGGACTAGATTCCCAGTAGGTCGCGAGTTCGAGCCTCGCCTGAAGTCAAATTTTTCTTTCCATTTTTCTTTAAAAAATAAAATATATTTCACAAGCATGTGTTAATGCGAAGTAATATCAAACAATTACATTTATATGTGTTTGGTATACGGATTATATTTGGTGAGTACCAAATACAATCCGAGTTTTGACCTAATGCTCAAAATTCCCTTTGAGAATATTTTTTGTACCGCAAAGGTGATACCTACTCAGTTCGCTGGGAGAGCTGGTGTTTATAAATCAATCTATATAATTTTATAATTAGATAAGTCGTCTATTCGTAGCATTGACCTCAATTTGTTTTATTTTGGATTGGCTATGACAAACCTACATCAAAAATACTTTTTCGTTATGGGTATAGCATCGACGACATAACACAGCTTGAGTATAGTTAATATTAATAGATAGTAATTTTGAAGGAATTCGGTGCCAAAATTGCGAAAATCGGATATCTTCAAAACCATACTTTTATCAACAGTCCAGCGTACCTACTTTAAATAGATGTCACTGATACCTACCTTAATTTGCAAAAACAAATATAGAGCTAAGAGTACGTATTTCTTTATATTTAATCCAAGCGCTCGTAGTATAGAGCAGTCAATACACTACCAGAGCTTAGTGGTACCTTCATTTTCGATATCCAAGATTAGATTCGACGTGTTCCCGTCCCGTATCCCGGCAGACTTGTTAAGACGAAGGAATTTCTCGAGAACTAATAATAATGTTTGCTAATCTTACAGTAGATTTCCCTATATCTACGAATCTTCATTTAGTCAGCTTTGGAGTTAAGGGTAGAGTAGTTTTTAAAAACAGAGAATGAGAGAAATAGAGGGAAATTCTCGTTGGTCAAGTTTAAAAGGTACATCACTAAATCAATGTTTTCACTGAGCAGTATCTTTCTGCTTCTCATTCATATGATTTATGTTTCATGAACTTAAAAAAAGTAAACATTAAATTTCCTAGCTTATTTCTCCATCATGGTACCCCAATCACCTATCTAAAATCTTCTCAGTCAGTGAGACCATTCTTGTGAGATCATTCTTGTGAGACCATTCTTGTGAGACCATTCTTGTGAGACCATTCTTATGAGACCGAACATGCTATATTTGTCATATTTTATTTATCGGAGTAACACATGTAGATGAATTTAAAATTCTGTGTGATTTTTTTTCATTATTTGATGTAATCACACTCAAATATAAATGTGAAAGTTTCTTTGTTTGGATGTTTGTCCGTAAATCACGCCGAAACTATTGAACAGATTTTGATGAAATTTGTTATACAGATAGGATATTAGCTGACTTAGATTATAGGTTACTTTTTATCTTGAAAAAATGTTACTGTGGGATGCCATGGGGTGATTTGATAAGTTGCCAGAGGTTACGCGAAAAGCGACATATACGCGGGCGGAGCCGCGGGCAACTATATGGACTAGCTGTCTATACAAATTTTATAAAGAGGAAAAATTTGTGTTTGAGTATGTAATTTGTAACGTTTTCACACTAAACTACTGGACCAATTTAAAAAATTAAAGCTAGTTATAAACCATGCCGATTACATTACCATTCATAAGATTAAAATCATCACAATTTAATTTGAATTTAGATTTTTTTTTAATAATAAAACTGTTTCATTCGTTAAGTGGCTAGAATGCCTCGGATACACAGATATCATCAAACATAGATCTAATAAAATACCCCTTTCGTATCGAGGGGTTAAAAATTTTAAAAGTATATTTTAACTTCTTTGAAATGCCTTCAGAGGTTTGGATACATTATTTTACATGAAACTCATTATTAGTTAACTAATTAACACCAACTTCATGTATAAAGGCATTTTAAGAATATTAGATTATTATCCAAGTTGCAGTTAAAACCAATGTTGTTTTGTTTTACGAACAACCTTTTTGTGTTCTCGGGAACTTTTCCATTGTGTTATGTTTGCACGGTTGTTTAATGTTAGTCAAAATTACGCGGTTGAAATGTGGTTTTAAACGTGTACCTACCTAGCTACTCTTAATTAGTGATGTGCTGGATCCGTTTAAAAATGGAATGGTATCCGGAGAAAAAGAAAAATCCGTATCCGTGTCCGTATGCGCTACTTTTAAGGCGGGTTTATTCAATACACTCAATACACTATACATCAATACACTACTTAACTCATAGGCACCTATTTACTTAGCTATCTTATTATTGACACCAGTAACAAGTATTTGGGGTATTATAAACATTAATTATAGGAGAGAAGTCATAAAAAATATATGTGCAATGACATAATTATCAGTATAAGACACCAATTATTAAGTACGCTATTCGTATCCATATCCGCTAATCTTGCCACTAAACTCGTCTTCGAATTAACGTTTTTAACGATCGGGCCCATCACTACTCTAAAGACTCTAATAACAATGTTTGTTTATGCCCTCGCCTCTTTCTAATTACGGTGAAAAGAGCGAATTCATGATATAAAATTTTGTTCGTGTTATAGTCTGTATAGGTGCTATCTCACTTAATTTTATCAAACGCAGAGGCAGAGCAATGATCATGTAAGCGAAGAAGATGTAGTATTTTCATGGGGCGGAGGGAACTGTCCAGGCTGAATAAACTATATATCAAGGTAAATACTACAGCAAGAAAAAAAAAGAATTGTAGCCGAGAACAAAGATAGGTCTGGTTGTGTCTGGAATTTTGGATCGGTACGAGACAGTATTCATACGCAGGTCTACATGCCGGCTAATACTACATTACTATTTGAATACATATTGGAAAGCATATCACCTGCATCGCTTTTGCTTTTTTTTATCCGACTATCGCAGTCGGGTCGGAAGCCTTTGGATTCTTTTGGAACACCCAGTTTTCCAAAATATTAAAAAAATAAACTTACTCAACCGTCTCATATATTAGTAGGTATAAACTTCCAATTAACTAACAAATTGTAAACGAACTAACAAATAGCAAAAGGTATAGTGATGTTCGTTGTACCTTTAAGTTTTATCATAAAAGTACCCCAAGCAAAAATTGTAGATCATAAAATTATTTTAATTATTATAATATTTTTTCTTATGAGCCACCGTTTCTGAGATATAACGATTCAAAAAGTCATAAAAGTTGTTATCGTCATAATATGCACACGTTTCCACGCCACCTATGAGGTAGTGTACTTAGCGCGTTTTTTTTAATGTGGTTTCCCCAGTAGTGCCTACTTTACGGGTCAGTTGTGATCCTGTTTAATGTAAAACTATTGCAAAATAACGGAAATTTTCAAAGATTGGAAAAGATCAAAGCGATGTAAATGAAAAAAAAAGTGTTGAAGTTCATTCGTCTGATTCGTAAGTTTCAAATTCTTGTTCTTCTTCCCCTGCTTCTTCTTCATATTCATTTTGGATGCAAGTCAATTGCGTCAATAGCGATGTATCGCGCGATACTTCGTCGGAATCAACGAGCACGACCGGCCTTGACAATTTGTGCATGCCAAAGAACAAAACAGTCCGACTTTTTTGCAACCACATTTAGCACTGCATCCCTTTTTGCAGTTGCAAGAAATAGTGTTCAGCAGTTTTTCCGGCGCAGGTGGAAGTGAAGATTGAACTGGCTCTAATATATTGTTGACCAACTTCCAACCCCAGTCTGTAGGGTCTAGCTGATAACCAAGCCACACTTAAACATGGTAATATACTCGAAAAAGATGTTGGTGAGCAGCAACTGAGGATGGAGGAAGACGGTGGTGGTGGCGGATTTTTTCAAATTTACCAGTAGTTTCTGAGATTAGCGCGTTCAAACAAACAAACAAACTCTTCAGCTTTATAATATTAGTTTAGATTTCCGCTCGGTGAGTTACATGTGACTCTGTCACGTGTTCGCAGTACTAGCAGCCTATGTGCTTTCATATCCGATGGCCATCAATACGTCTATACAATATCATGTAGAGAGAAGCATTAACGTAAACCAGATTTTTTTTTAACTAACCAAAAGTGTTTATGATCCAAAATTTACCTAAATTTATATCCAAAAAAGCTGCCCTTAGTCACTTTTCCACGCGTACGAAGTCGCGGGCACAGCTAGTATTAAAATAAAACTTACAATATAATAAAAGTAATAATTTTATTTTTTTATATGTATTTTTTTTTATAACTACTATGTATGTTAAAAAATACTTAATAAGAACAAGAATAAATGAGCGAATAGTAATAACTAATAACGGTGACCTAGAGCAGTTTGTGGCGAATACAACTACAACATATATTGTACCCATAAATAATATTAATAAGAAAATTTAATCTCAAAAATGTCTCTGTATATAAGACTCTTTTGCAATATTTATCGATAACTATCCACAAACCGACAACAACACTATCGATAAGCGGCACCGGCGACAGCGGCTTCTCGGAAACGGATTCGGATCAGTCGCTCGACCGATCCCCGTATCGTATAAGGCGTACCAAACATTGCGCCCGACTGTGTTGTTTATATCAGTCCGAAACAACACGACGGATATTATGGCATTTTATACCTTAAGCTTGATGTTTTAGATCTCTTTATACAGTAAACAACACAGCAAATCAGCATTTTTTGGACGTCCGTTCAGTCTCACAACTAGATTTAGTCTAATGAGCAGTCCATTTGCAACTAGTTTTATTATACGCACAGGATTTTTTAAAGCATTTAATCTTGTACTTTGACAGAGGGGAAAGCCTGCGTATGGCTACTCCCCTCCGGTCCGCCGCGACCGGTGGCCCGCGTTGCTCTATGGTTATAGGTCAGCGTAGTAGGGTGACGAATTATTAAAACTTTCTCATAATAATTCTGTGAAGGTGAGCCTCCTTGTCTGAGGTTCAAACCATATATTTATATAGATTACTAGTTGTTTCCGATGACTGTGTCCGCGTGGAATTAAGTTTTAGCACAAAACTTTACCTATGTTCACCCTACCTCTACGTTAAAAATCACAACAAAATGACGATTTGACCATGAAAGCATAATATTTAGAGAGTCAGACAGAGTTACCTTTCCGTTTATAAGATTAATATGTGAAATGGATATTGAGAAAGAAAAATGGAAAAGAAGAATGCAATTTCGGACAGTCAATAAACCTGCGATATTTGATATTATATATACAGGTAGGTACATACTTAACTAAAATCTGCGATATACATGGTTACATTTAGAAGAGCTGCATCCGTTAATGTGCTGAAAACTTAAGATCCAGGAAAATAAAAATCCACGTAAAAAATAGTCAAATAAGTCATTAAACGATTACCTTGACAAGTTCTGATCAATAATCGGCATAAGTAACACAAGAGATAATAGCTGCCCTGTTGATGCGTATTATGTGATAAATGGGTCATCGATCACTAACATGAGAAACTAAACATTGAATATGCATACATTACCTACGTCATTTCTAGAAATTTTAAATGAAGCATTCTTGCTTCATCGTTCGCTTGCTCATCATATTTTATTGCAATTTGCGATTTTTTTTAAATAATTCATGTCAATTGTCAAATCTCAATATTTAGTAAATAATCCAACTGGTGCTATTGCTATTAATAAAATGAAGCACATTCGATAACTGCTGACCTATTTGTTTACCTTAATAAAATAACTATGCAATAGGAAGGTAGGTATTACTAAAAATAAATTTTGACAAGAATTTCTTCGTTACAAACCCAAGTCTAAGAAATTCAGTAAAATAAACACAAATGTTAATGACATTTGATTCAATGTCTACGGATAAACAGTATTGAAACAGGCGAAGTATTTAAATTATATATTTAAACAGTTCGCCCACTCTCCGCCCGTAAATTTTCATAGTAGGTATCTATCTAAAGACCAACGAACTTAAACGAAATATTGGTTCGGCATACAAATGAAATTTTATAGTAGTGTATATCACATTCAGCGAAGTGAACAGGGTGGACTAGACGATACCTTACTCATTAAATGGTTTTGACAGACGACCTTTAACAATTTTATCGAAAGGTATTCTGTCAAAAGTCAGAAAGTCAAAGGTCAGGTTTATTTGGTTTACCTATTGTTTTTTTTGTGTGATTTCAAATATATTTTTATGGTCATATAAACGATATTCTGTAGACTGGTACAATTTTATTTGATACAATGAAGGTAACAAACAAGTATGCAGTTCATATGGATGGTAAGTGAAAACTGCAGCCTGTAACTATCTACTCAAAAATGGTACCTAGATCAAAATGCAGATGTATTGCCGCCCCTAAGGCCTATGTTGTACCTCTGTGGTAGTCCATACGTCCATCGAACCGTAAACACTACCATTAGTCGGCAGATAAGTTAATATGGACACTTTCGAGCTGTGACAGTGGACTCTACTACCAGTAGCTAAACAATAAAAAAGTCAACTTTTATTCAAGCAAATTCTTCACTTAAAAATTGACTACGGTATTCTAAAAAGTGACCGTGCACGTGCTTCTCATGTGATTTTGTCGTGTGCGACCGGAGATACTACGCCCCCAAATTATAAATGAGACCGTTTATTTAACGCAGTGGCGATTGAGCTTATAAAATACAAATCTCCGTTGACCGTTATATTTTCACTTTTTCCTAGTTTATTCTATGAGGCGTTAGTGGTTCCAGGGATTTGAGAAGCTGTAGGTGTAAGCGTATTTATTTTATAGGTTTCTCTTACATTATTAAATTGTAACAAATTAAATTGAATTTCTTTGTGTTATTGATGTTAACTATACTTATAATAAATCTGTAAAAGTGTAAATTCTGTACATTAAAAATATTGAAAAAATATATACCATGTTATTAGATCCATACCGAACACAAATATGTGATTAGATTTTTTTTGTCTGTCTGTCTGTTTGTTCAAGCATCACATAAAAACTACTGGTCCGATTACAATGAAACTTGGTATGATTATACTTTAACTTTTGGCGCACAACACTGGGTACTTTTTATCCCGGAAAAATGTCTGTGTGTTTGTGCACGCTAATATCAGAAACGGCTTATTCGATTTGCGGTTTTCACTAATATAATGTAACTAATATATTGTAATATATTGTAGTCAGTTTCATTTAACATTTAGTGATTGTTATAGAAATAAAAAAGTTATGTCAATTTAAAGAATCGTATCGAATATTTTTAAGCTATTCTGTATCTTAGTTCTATCTTTTAGGGGGTTTCGTACCAAAAAGGTGAAAACGGGTCCTACGAATTACTAATCCTCCGCTGTCTGTCTGTCTGTCCGTCTGTCCGTCTGTCTGTCACCAGGCTGTATCTCATAAATAGTGATAGCTAGAAAGCTAACATTTTCACAAATCATGTATTTCTGTTACCGCTATAATGTAGACGCTTAAAATTTTCACAGAATTTTTAGGTCTTATGTTGTATTGTAGCTTCCATAATAAATCTATATAGATACAAATAAATAAAATTGGAGTGTCTGTTTGTAATATTAAAATAACCGCTTTTTACTAAACGCATAATATGTATGTATACACGGTACATATACCAAAACAACATTTTTTTCAATTTTTGTCTGTCTGTTTGGCGGGGCTAATCTTGGGAACGGCTTGACCGATTTTGACGGGACTTTCACTGGCAGATAGCTGATGTGATAAGGAGTAACTAAGGCTACTTTTATCTCCATACATCCATACACACATACATACCTACATACAAATAAGTAGAATTGGAGTGTATCCGACTTTGACGGGACTTCCATGGATATGTAGCTGATGTAACAAGGAGTAACTTAGGCTACTTTTATCTCCATACATCCATACATACATACATATCTACATACAAATAAGAAGAATTGGAGTGTCTTCGACTTTGACGGGACTTTCACTGGCAGATAGCTGATGTGATAAGGAGTAACTTAGGCTACTTTTATCTCCATACAACCATACATACATACGTACCTACATACAAATAAACAGAATTTGTGTGTCTCCGATTTTGACGGGACTTTCACTGGCAGATAGCTGATGTAATAAGGAGTAACTTACGCTACTTTTATACTAGCTGCGCCCACGACTTCGTCAGGGTAGATACTGAACAATCATATTTTTTCTCACCTAGACGAAGTCGCGGGCACAGCTAGTCCTTAATAAAGCCTGTCAATCGTTTTTGAAATATGGCTGTCCACGCATTTCTGGCGGGAACATAAACAATATAGTTCCTAACTTAATAATATTATAGTACATAACTAGTTAACTTATCATCTTTATAAAAAACAGACATTTCAATATTATAGACCAGCTGCAGAAGCCATTTCTTTGGCATAAGCTGCCATGTCCTATGCCGGAAGTTACAGCACCATACATCACCAGCTCAGCTGACTAAAATATGATAGCACTCAGTACTACCATTTATCGGATAGCAGATTAGGTGATGCGGTGGTGCCTAGACCCTCGGGCTCAGTCACTGGATTTCTATCACCAGTAAATTGTGGTGTGTATTATTATTTTGCCGCTAAATGTTTGTGTTCAGCACTATAGTGTTTCGGTCAGGTGGCAATGTACGGCACTGTATTTTCCGGCACAGAGGCATAACACCTTAGGCCTCAGGAGTGGTAACGCATCTGCATTTTGACCTTGGTCTTTGTGTCTATAGGCTGCAGTCATCACTTAACATCAATGTGAACTGCATGCTTGTTTGCCACTTCCTAATGGAAGTGGCAAACAAGCATTTAAAAAAAAGAAAAAAAAGTTACGTTTTATTCTTGAAATGCTCATATAAAAAAATCGACCGAGTAAATCGTAAGAGAACCTTCTGTATTATTACATACTAGCTGACCCGGCAAACTTCGTATTGCCTCAGAATAAAAATATGACATGTGTCAAAGGTTTGATAGATACGGACTATTTAGGGAAAATGAAATGGTGGTTTTTACTATTTCCCTTCAATTTCTTCATATTTTCTTACCTTTTAAACATTCCCTGGACTTCCAAAAATCATTCAAAATCAATATTAGCCAAATCGGTCCAGCCATTCACGCGTGATGCCGTGACTAAGGAAAACGGGTTGCATTTTTATATATATAGATTCTCTGCTTCTGTTTTCTTTTCGTTACGGAGAATGCTTCCGGTATTGAATCAGGGGGAGAATCGATCCCGGAATCACTGAATCGTATCGCAAACAAATCACCGCTCAGCTCCTCTATGTTTCTTTAAAGGTAACTTCACCCCTGGGATACCCAAAGGGGTAGGCAGAGGTAGCATGTAGGAGGGGAGCATACATGCAAACACCTACGATTAGCCGGTTATATTTTTGGCCCTAGTAACAGGTGGCGAGCTTATTGACATCTTCGGGCACATTACTAAACTACTCTGCTAAACTGCCTCAGTAGCCTAGTGGTAGCAGGCCACTACTACTACGCTGGAGGTCCTGGGTTAGATTCCCGGGTGGGGGGGGCTATCAGAGATAACGGTTAAAATCCTTTATCTCTGGTTCAATTGGGATTTAATCCATTTTCTGGAAGTTTCCCAGTACGTCGGAGTTTGGTCATATGCCTGGAAATGGCAACAGGCTCGCCATCTGTTACCTGGGCTAAAACGTAACCGGCGAATCGTGGGTGTTTGCATGTATGCTTGAGTGCATGCATTTACCTTTGACTACCCCTTCGGGGATAACAGGCGTGAAGTTACGTTTTTACACCGTTATCTCTGATATCCCCCGACTCGGGAATCAAACAGCGTAGTAGTAGTGGCCTGCTACCACTAGTCTTTGTGTTGTTTAAATAAATAAATAAAAACTTAATTTTACAATTTTCAAGGAAAGTATCGTTATTTGAGAGCGACCTTTTTAAGATTTTTATTGGACCGTCTGTTTGGAAGTAGATTTGTAGAGTCTCTTTTTAAATGTAATTAAAATTAATTGTTTAACTAGTCAACTTCAAATTTCGTTGCAATCAATTTCGATTGAAACCAGAAAGTGAACGGTGGTACATCATGAAACATTTTAACAATCTACTGGTGGTAGAGTTCCAATGCAGGAGCTCGAGGGCGTAGGCACCAGCGCATTACCGAATCTATCAGTCGCCAAATGGTAGTGTTCAGCACTATCGTGTTCCAAATAGATGGTAATTTATGGCACAGAGACAAAAGGGTCTTAGGTGTGGCAACGCATGTAGGTACTTACTATAATTACTTTATTTACTGGTGGTAGAGGTCCAGTGACCGAGCTCGCGGGCGTAGGCACCACCGCATTACATTATATAGGTACTTGCCGCTAAATAGTAGTGTTCAGCACTATCGTGTTCCGGTCAGGTGGTAATGTACGGCCCTGTAATTTCCGGCACAGAAGCATAACACCTTAGGCCTCAAGAGTGGTAACGCATTTTGCACCACTGCATTTTGACCTTGGTCTTTGTGTGAGTGTCTATAGCCTGCAGTCACCACTTAAGATCAATGTGAACTGTATGCTCGTTTGCCACTTCCATTACATTAAAAAAATGTACATTTTGATCTCTGGTTTTTGTGTAGATGTCTTTAGGTAGCAGTCATAACTTATCAACAATGTGAGCTGCATGCTTGTTTGCCACCTTCCTTACATAAAAAAAACCGCTCAGCCACCAAAATTCCTCTTTGTTTCTTTGTATTGTTTAAATACACAAAAACCTGAAGTTACAATTTTCAAGGAGAGTTAGGTAGGTATATTATTTATGAGCGACTGTTTAAAGATCTTTATTGGAACGTATATTTGGATGTAGAGTCTCTTTTTAAATGTAATTAGAATTAATTATTTAACTGCTTATCTTTAAATTTCGATGGAATCTTGTGATTTTAAGATTGAAACCAGAGAGTGAACGTTGACACATGATGAAACATTTCTAAACAATGACTGTGTATTATCTTTGTTTGTAACTCATTTGATATTGACACGGTTCAACGATTTTGGTCTTATTAGAGTCATTAGCCTCGATTTACTAAATGTGTACAATGCCCTTGGAATTTTAACATATACAATACCACAATTCATTTATGACAGCTAAAAAGGAAAAACAATTTCAGATTGTTAATTAATTCTTTCTTTGTTGTTTTAATAAAATCGTGTCAAAGATCTGGCGCCAAAAATAATATCACCGTGACGCGACAACATCGTTATTTTCACACTGCACAATGTAACACATATCAAAAACATATAAAATACGAACGAGAAACGTAAATAACTTTACTGCAATATTAATGACTGTCGTAGTTCACATTGTACCTACAGATAGGGGTTAAATCTTACGTTAAAAGAACTCGAAATATAATTTCATGAAACAACTTAAATACCTTTACAGCGGCATAAACAAGTCGCGTGGTTCACTTTATATAGTTTAACAGATACACAGCAAATTAGTTTAGATATCAACAACGTCGAAATACGTGAAAACACTCGATATGTAGGTATGTAACAATTCCGCCGCGTCGGGCGTACGTTCGCACGAGCGTTCGCCCATACACTGACTGACAACGAAAATAGCGCGGTCGGATGAAATGTTACATCCCAAACATTTCCAGCTGAGAAAATGGATAAAGGCCATTGTGAAACGACGTTCTGAAAGCTCACATGCATAATGACCTTCGAAAGCCATCAATCGTAATGACTAATGACTTTATAAGACAATACTGGATCAATCTGTTTTTTCTTCATACGAGTACATAGTTATTTAATCTATGCAGTCTTGTAACAGCCGAAAATTACCCAGTAACAACATCATTTATCGTTATCGTTTTGTGATTTAATTAGATAATCAGATCATTTAGAAAATTACGGATTATAAAATCGAGTTGTCTTTACTTTTACTTTAGGGAACTTTGAAATTGGTGTAGTTAACATAATAATTATTCTGTCCTACATTTTGCTAATTGAACGTCTAATGAGTGTAAAATAAAGGTAGACTTGCAAGTGATTCTATATTTTTGTTTTCCATACAGACCAACAGATGGGTATTTGTTTCGGGTCTGGGTGTTTGTGTATGTATTGAGTGTGTACAACGGCACCCACAATACAGGTTTATACCAAGTGTCGGGTAACTTATTTTATTATTAGTAACCCATTCGATGACAGACTGGCAAGCGGCTCTACATTTCCTTGCTATTATTAAAAAACATATTTTTGGTAAATTCAATGAATAAAGAATACTTAATTTAGAATTTTTTACAATATGCCTACATGTTTTATTATTAAAATATCTTTTCATTTACGGTGCACTCATGCAGGGGTAATTCAAATGCATATGCATTGCGATTCAGCCTGTTTAGGTTCCATGTAACAGAGGTAAGTCTACAGTTGTTTGGAAATGTGTGACTCCTTTTTGAGAGAGTTATGCTGGGTGTTTTTCTGCGAGATCAAATCATCAATAAGGCGAGCCGCAAGAAAACCAAAATAGCGAAACTCAGTAGCAGTGAGCAGGCCACATAGCATAGTTCTCGAGTGGCAACCGCGTATCGGAAGTTACGTATTTTCTAGGAAGACCATAAGGGTGCTTTTCCACCAGAGATGTGCTATGTAGCTATGCTGAGAAGATGTGAAATCTACGATACGAAAATGTGTGACTGTTTCTACCAATACTGAGCTATGTAGCTGTACTGTACGAGGGAGATGCGCTATGAACATGCGCCACCGTAAAGTGCGCGGCATACTGTAGATACACCACTCGCGACTCGCGACAGCCCATAGCACTCATCCATAGGTCACACCGTAACTTAAAAAAAAAAGTAACTTCACGCCTGTAATCCCCGAAGGGGTAGGCAGAGGTAAATGCATGCATTCAAGCATACATGCAAACACCCACGATTCGCCGGATACGTTTTGGCACATGTAACAGGTGGCGAACCTGTTGCCATCTCCGGGCACATTACCAAACTCAGAGGTACTGGGAAACTTCCAGAAAATTGAAAAATCCCAATTGAATCAGAGATAAAGGATTTTAAGCCGTTATCTCTGATAGCCCCCGACCCGGGAATCGAACCCAGGACCTCCAGCGTAGTAGAAGTGGCCTGCTACCACTACGCTACTGAGGCAGTTAGCTCGCATCCATAGCACGCAAACATATTAGGTTGGGGAAAAAGTTTCTTCGCATTTTTTAAGATAATCCAAAACATTTTTTAATATAGTTTATTTAAATTTAACTAAAGTATGTATATACCATTTTGTTCGATAACCTTTTGCCATTTTGTAGGTAGAGACATGATCCCATTGCTATAAAAATTTTGGGACTTCTCATCAAAATACCGCGACAAGTGGATTTGGCAGTCCTCTCGTGATGTTAACCTAACATTGCATAAAGAATTCTGAAGAGACCGAAACAGGTGGAAATCTGAAGGTGCAAGATCAGGACTATACGGCGGATGCATTAACACCTCCCAGCCAAACTCTCTTAATTTTTGCTGACTGGCTATAGATGTGTGAGGTCTAGCGTTATCATAATGAAACACCACACCCCTTCTGTTGATCAATTCCGGCCGCTTTCTTTCAACTTCTTGCTTTAATCTCATCAGTTGTTCGCAGTAAAGTTCAGAATCGATAGTCCTGCCTGGTGGTAATAGCTCATAATGAATAATGCCCTTCCAATCCACACCACACACACAACATCACCTTATTGCGAGTTAACCCGGGTTTCGCCACAGTCTGTGAAGCCTGACCGGCCTTTGACCACGACCTTTTTCGCACGTTCTTGTCGTACTTGATCCACTTTTCATCACCAGTTATCAGCTTCTTCAAAATTGATTCGGTTTCATTACGTCGTAATAAAGAATCAGAAATGAGTACACGGTTCATTAGGTTTCTTTCAGTGAGCTCGTGAGGTACCCAAATATCGAGCTTTTTTTTGTACCCAGCTTTTTTCAAATGCGCCAAAACTGTTTTGTGATCAACTCTCAGTTCTTCAGCTACGTCGTAACTACTGATATGTCGATCTTGCTCCACTTTTTCAAAAATGGCTACCATTTTATCCGTAATAGGGCGACCAGAGCGAGGTGCATCTTTGACATCAAAATTTCCGGATTGATAACGCTTAAACCAAATTTGTGCTACTCTCACAGACACTGCACTAGGTCCATAAACATCGCAAATTTTTTTCGCTGCTTGCGTTGCATTTTTACCTTTTTTGTAGTATAATTTTAAAATGTATCGAATTTCTTCATTAGATTCACTCATCTTGACAGTACGAAAAACAAATGAAAATCACACGTTTGCCTAATTTGAATTTGGAATTATGTTCTTTGAAATTTAACTTTCAATGATACCAAAACCAGCTAGATACAAATACTACAGCCAAAGAGATTTTATTACAAGTTCATACATACAATTCTATATAAAAAACATATAAAATGCAGTTGCGTTACCACTCCTGTGGTAACGCCTTTTGACCTTGGTCTTCGTGTGGGTGTCTATAGGCTGCATTCATCACTTTACATCAATGTGAACTGCATGCTTGTTTGCCACTTCCATTACAAAAAAAAACATATGCTCAAATCGTGGGTGTTCGCATGCATCCATGAATGCATGTATTTACTCTTACGTATATTTTGGGGAATTGAATATGTCCGGTAAGGCGGTTAGGTTTTTTCAATTGCGGTTGCAGTGGTACCTTCGTAAAAAATAAGTCATGAGAATATTAATAGACTTCTGTGAAATGAAAGTAAAAAATATGCTTGTAAAATATAATAAACTAGAAAGTCGCGAGCGTCTTTAAATATGTAGTTTTATCGTTTTAAAGAGCATCGTGCTTGTTTATCATTTATCATGAAAACAAGAGTTAATCGCAACTTCGTGACATCTTGACATCACCGATTTGTTCTTCATGTGAGCAACATTACGTGTAGTGTTATTGACCGAGTATGCAAATGGTAGTGCAATGCGAATAGGGTTACAGAGTGACTTTATTTTTAACCGAATATCATTAAATAAGAAACTGTACCTATTTTGTGTAATTCTTTAGATAACGGCATCGTACCTATAAAATATGTTTATGTATTTATTTAACATTGAATAACAAAGTATCTATTCGGTACTTCAATAATATACAGTGAAACATTAACACGCCAGGAACAATCCCTACTTCCCTACTTATTTAATATTATAAATGTGAAAGTAACTCTGTCTGTCTGTCTGTCTGTTACCTTTTCACGTCCAAACGAGTGAACCGATTTTGATGAAATTTGGTACAGAGACAGAGTTAACTTTGGGAAAGAACTGCTTTTTGTCTCCTTTTATTATCCCCATCCCCCTAAAATAGGGGGTGGAAATTTGTATGGAGCATCCTACAATTTTCAATAATAAGAAAGAGAGATAGAAAGTTAAAAGTCGGTATGTGAACTCTTTGAGTTTAACGAACAATACGTACATCATTTTTTTTTAGAAATCTGCCTCCATCCCTTTAATACGGGGGATGAAATTTGAAGGTATTGGGTTTTACGGCAGTGTTCAAGCTGGAAAGCCAAAAATTGGTATGCGGCCTCTTTGTTACTAAAAAAAGGTTTACTTGATATTTGTTTTCTAACTCTGCCACACCCCCTGGCATAGGGGGTGGAAATTTGTAGGGAGCATTCCACAATTTTCAAGGTAGAAAGTTGAAACTTGTTATGCGACTCTTTGAGCCTAATAAATAATTTCGTACATATTTTTTTTTGGAAATCTGCCCCACCCTCTATCAAAGGGGGTGGCAATTTGTAGGGAGCATTCCACAATTTTCAAGGTAGAAAGTTGAAACTTGGTATGCGACTCTTTGAGCCTAACAAATAATTTCGTACATAATTTTTTTTGGAAATCTGCCCCACCCTCTATCATAGGGGGTGGCAATTTGTAGGGAGCATTCCACAATTTTCGAGGTAGAAAGTTGAAACTTGGTATGCGGACTCTTTGAGTCTAACAAATAATTTCGTATATAATTTTTTTTTGACATTGCCATCAAACTCAAACTCAAACTCAAAAATTCATTTAATCACTTGGAAATAATAGAATTTGCTTGTGATAGGTCAAATTACAAATATAAAATTAAAGCGAATAACAACTGATACGTTGATTAATATGTCAAAGAAAATAAATTAATAATAGTCCAAAAATACTTAATAATAAAAATAGGTATCAACAGAATGTTCCATACTCTCTTTTACAAACGGCAAGATAAGACTAAACAAAAAAATATGGGACATTCCTTGTCATTCACTGTCATTCACTCATCCATCCTCCCATCCCCTTATCAGAGGGGGTAAAATTTTGTATTGGACTTTAGCCAAAAATTGGTGTCCAGACTCTTTGTAATTAAAGAAAACAACGTTAAAATTCTTAAAATATATACTTTTTTTGGAAATCTGCCCCAACCCTCTAAGAGAGGAGGTGATACTTTGTACGGGTATTTGTCAGTTTTTAATGCCGTTTTTTATGTCGTGAGAGTGGCAAAGAAGCATGCAGTTCACATTGATGTTAAGTGATGACTGCAGCCTATAGACACCCACACAAAGACCAGAGGTCAAAATGCAGATGCGTTACCACTTCTGAGGCCTAAGGTATTATGCCTCTGTGCCGGAAATAACAGGGTCGTAATTACCACCTGACCGGACACGATAGTGCTGAACACTACCATTTAGCGGCAAGTATATTAGGTTATTCGGTGGTACCTACGCCCGCGAGCTCCTTCACTGGAGCTCTACGACCAACAAAGTATTTCTTTGAAATTTGCCTGAAAACTGATTTACAGGCTTCTTATGTTATGTACGAAAAATAGTTGCATCAAGCATCAATATTGGTATGGGACTTACCGCAATTTTCAAGGTGGAATATTAGCGAACAGGCTCTTTGGTACAAAAAAAAAGATAAAGCAATATCTATAAATAAAACAAATATTAATACTCTTGGCAAAAGATAAGAGGCAGTGTTACCCATTTCCTTTGAAGGAAGGGGGTCACAAGTTTTTTAAAACGCGCTAACGCTGTCTTCTTGATCTGCACTTAAGTCGGGGCAGCGGCCGCGCTACCGATGCTCTGAATTATACGGTTGATTCTACGTTGATTATTTCTTTGCTTTTGATTTTGTAATTGTATACGAAAATGTTATATGAAACTACTGTTCCTAGAGACTTAAAATTTGGTACAAGGGTTCCTTTCATGATGTATAAGAAAGGATTTTTAGAGATAAATATAAAGGACTATTTGATAACAGGTATAAACATTTTGGATTACAATAAAAAATTATCTGTGCAGACGAAATGGACAAATTCTGTCCTAAAAGGGGAAAATGAAGAATGAAGTGGTAATTTTTTTTAATGTAAATGTAGTGGCAAACTAGCATGCAATTCACATTGATGTTAAGTGATGACTGCAACTTATACACACACTTACACAAAAAACCAAGGTCAAAATGCATATGCGTTACCACGCCTAAGGCCTAAGGTGTTATGCCTCTGTGTCGGAAATTACAGGGCCGTACCGTTGAAAAATGGAAGGGTACTGTTTGTATGGAATTGAGGTTAAAATTTGTGTGGGATTTTTGATAGTTTCTAAGTTAGAGACTTGAAAAGTGATGTTCCAGTAAATCTGTTATTAATAAAAAAATAGATACGTGCTTCAGTATTTTGTCAGAACCACCCCTAAACTTTCAAATATAAGAAGTTAAAATTAAATAGAGATTTTTGAATTTTTAAGTTATAGACGTGATTAAGTTCTCCATATATAGGTAGGTACGCGACGGGAACCTTGATTAGGACATTTCTACGGGATTGTAAAATTTAAATTATTTATAAAACGACATCCACGCGGGCGAAGCCGCGGGCAACAGCTAGTAAAATATATTTAATTTTTCTATTAAACGCCACATTCGTAAATTTCGGGAAGCTACAGCTAAAAATATTAAAAGCTTGTTGCTTGCCTTATGATTAATATTTTTTATATTCTAAAAGTGGTAAACAAAGATGCAATTTAAAGTGGTTGTAGCTGATGTGACTGAGCTTGTAACCTAACAAGAACACGGTGGCATTGAACACATAAAATTCAACACTACGAATGATATGGCACCTTCAAGCAGACAAGCCAATGGTTCAAGAGAGGCAACTGGCGTCAGTAGCTAAGGGTGCAGCACCGGTGTTGCCATGGAGAGCATTGAGCTCCAACCGATTTTTCTGTTATTGCACCATTAGAAATTTTCACTCCCGTTTTTAGCACTAAAGGAAGTGGGACTATCTAGATAATAGACTGTTTTATCTTGAATTTTGAAAGGTCGTAATTATCTCTAGCGGCTCATTGTGATCGGACAATGAAGGTGAACCAGAGATAACCAAGACCAGAGCCCATTTTCTCAGAGGAACTCGAGAACTTGGTGTCGTTACTCACCAATAGTTCGCCACAAGCCCTTATATTCGTAGAATCTACCATTAATTCTTAGCAATGATTACCTATCGAAATAAATTCCTTAACAAACACCAGCTGAGCAGTCTGGTTTGTGTAAACAAAGCATTTTCTTTAGTGTTTGCGCCCTGATTCTGTGGCATGTTTGCCGATCATTGTCTCTACTCTGAATTTACGTGTTCACAATTTTTTCTCGATAGTGACCAAAGATTGCACAAAACACTAACTAAACTGTGTAGTACTAATCTTCCCGAGAAAAGTCGGTGATAGTTTATTCTCCGGAAGAGTAGGAGAACGAATCGTCCTTTTAATGGATATTTTAAAAGTAGGATTCTTCTCAAGGATCCTATAGGTTCCTCTGTCAGCTTAGTAAAGAAACGTACTATTATTTACCTCAAAAATCAAAATGTTTATATCATTTAGGATTACTATTTAAGTTACCTATTTACGTTATTCGTAGCCTTATAAGTTTACAATTTTTTAACTTATTAAAATGATTTAACGTCAAATTCAAAACTAGGTAAACTGTGTGTCCCCTTAGGGGACATTATACATAAAAAAAATTGTTTAAAAATCTACTGTATGAATATATTTAAAAAAAGTCACGCTGGTGACGCGCCATAGAGCTGCCGCGGAAGTTTAGAGGACCCAATTTATGAGCTCTTTGAATGCCTTCAATCTCATATTTTTCTCAATACCAATCTTCGAATGCTGTCTTCAATAAGGTACGAATTAACTACGCATATATTCGATAACGTACCATCGAGTGACACTGGTTCACGTAATCATATAGTTGGGGCGTAGATTGTCGAGTAATCGGCAAAGGTCGACTGGTTGTGAACCTTCCTTTTGGGTTTTACGTGGTTTTAACGCCACTTTTAAAATTTTATTTACCGGTTCTGTTGACACGTATTCCTCTCGTTAATATAAATAATTGTTTACTGCGTATACACTCATCTGGTGTGGTTTGTTTTCGGTTGTTTTTTTTAATGTCTGTTTATTCATGTCAGACTCCGCTATCAAGATACTCAAGAACATGACAAGTCTTTGTGGCTGTTTGCTTTGGTGTTGATTATTTTTCTTTGATAATAATGTTTGCTATCTAATGAGTTTTGGGTCATATTTATTATGATTTCTTTGTGTTTTGTGTTGCGCTATTTGCAATTAAATTAATGTACATACATAAGATCTTTAACATTTGTTAGTAATTTAAAACGAAGATAACGTTAGTTTTGCTTAACATACGATTTAGCATGCTTAGTAACTCAGCAACATCTAAATCTAAACACATTTGAAAAATGTGTATAGATTTTAATGACGTAGGTAATAGAAGTATCCACTCGTATCTTGTAGTAGAATAGATCCCTCGGTTTTGTGGTGTAAAAAACATAAACTTGAGCTCCATTGAAACAATATCTCTTCACGCAATTTAGTTGCGTATATTGTCACGTCTTTCTACCGTAGGGCTGTCAATTTCACAAGTTGAAGGGTTTAGGGTTAAGACAGCTATTTGCACGATTTCATACCTAAAGGGTGGAGTACGTACCTTTGTTGTGAAAGAGATACAATAAAATAACTTTATTATACTCGTATAAATCGGAGCAAGTTATAATAAAACATGGCTGTAGGGATTTGTGAAACAATAAATAGGTATAAAATCTCACCGGTGGAAGAGTTCCAGTGTACGAGCTGGAGGGCGTAGGCACCACCGCATTACCTAATCTTTGTGCCGCCAATTTTCAGCACTAGCGTGTTCGAGTTAGATGGTAATTTATGGCTCCGTAATAACTTTACAAAGCAACTGTAGCGTCCACTACACACAACTAATGTCTCAGGGGTGGCAACGCATCTGTATTTAGGCCTCTGGTCTCTGTGTCTGGGTCTGGCTGCAGGCTTCACTGAAAATCAATGTGAACTGCATGCTTGTTTGCAAACTTCATTATTAAAAAAATATTATAAGGCTAGGATGGATTTTGATACAAGAGCTTTAGATCTTCCTTCACAAAATAAATAAAAGTTGTAAATAAGTGTAAGCGGACTATGCGGAGATCCCAGATTATATCTCCGACTGGAGAAGAAAGCATTGTTAGAATTTATTCTATTTTAAAAGAAGTATCCCCGTGCCACCCTTGGAGGTTGGTAAAGTAGACAATAGAAATGGTGAATCGTGAATGTTTGCATGAATTCCTTTTCCGACTGCTTATAAAAAAGTAACGTCACACGCTCACATGGCGTAACTGTGTTAATGATAGTAAATTTGCAGCAAAATAAAGGCCATATCGTAACAGATATTTCTTATTAATAATCACATTTGAAATGTAAACCATGACCGAGACATACAAAGAATTTTAAGAATAAACTGCTTTTTAAATATAAACAATGACCTAGACCAACATTAAATATATTTTAAATCGGTACAGTGGATTTTCTAGGTGGATGAAGACGTGGGCGGAAGCTCGTAAAAATGGCGAAGGAGACTGGTTGTTATTTTTAACATGTATCAAAGGGTTATTGAGAATATTTTAATATAGGAGAAAATACAAATAATCTTGACGACTCGGTTAGTCCAGCTGTTTGAAATGACCGTTTGATTCGAAGGGTCGCGGGTTCGATCCCCGCACCGGGACAAATATTTGTATGAGCTACAGATATTTGTTTCGGGTCTGGCTGTTTGTGTATGTGTTGTGTGTTCAAGCATCACCACACAGGGTTATACGTGGTGTGGGGCTGTGAGTGTAAGCGTATTCATTTCATCTATTATTCTTTTTCTTAAAAACTTCAATTAAAAGTTTAATGTTAAGACCTGATAAACATTTTTAAAACACATTTGTTATAAGTACCTACACTTGATATACCTACATCCAAATTTACAGGTCTTGTCTCCAGTACACTACCAGAAAAATATAAATTATAGACAGACATAGTATAGTATACCCACGGTGATTGCCACTTCATGACACACATAATATTAAAAAATGCCTCGACATAGAACGTTCCAAGATACAGCAGCAGTAGTACCCCAGTACCTACTAGTAAGACGCCGAAAGGAAAACTGCGTATAATAGAAAATTGTGGTCGCCCCTAACGGGTATGGAGGCTGAACAGTAACGCGATTATAAGCGCCTGATTGGGCTCCGCTCACTCGCCTTGCGTAGTTTGTTCACGGAATTTACAAGTCATTTGACGAAACAAGCCATCTCCTTGTTTTATCGTATATACAAGTTGATGCTTCATTGCTTTGAAATCTTTATAACTCTTTTTATATTTTTTTGTACATGTGGCAGGCCAGTGTAGGGCGTAAACACTACCGTATTGTAATCTATCTGCCGCCAAATGGTAGCGTTCAGCACTATCGTGTTCCAGTTAAATCCCTCAGGCCATCAGAAAAATATGACAATTGATTTCTTATTGTCCTCGGACCCTTTGCGGCTTCAGGGATTAAATTATTATTTATGGCCTCGTAGTAACTATCACAGAGACATAATAACTATGCTCTCAGGGGTGGCAACGCATCTGCATTTTAACCTCTGTCTTTTGTGTGGATGTCTGTAAGCTGCAGTCATGATTTAACATTCATGTTAACTGCATGCATCCCTGAGATTTGAGCTGATATGTCTCTGTGACGGAAATTATAAGCCCGTTCATTAACTGACATGAACACGATAGCGCTGAACACTACCATTTAATGACAAGTAGATTAGGTAATGCGGTGGTGCCTACGCCCGCGAGCTCCATCACTGTAACCAGCAAAAACGCTTAAAACCTAAACACTGTATCTGTTACGTATTATTTGAATATTAGACATTGTTTTTGCGTTACATATAAATAAATAGACTTTGCATTATTTATTACAAACAAAAGAGTTCTGTGGCTAAGTTACCTTTCAATCTGCAGTATGTATGCATATATTCATTATTTTCATTAAATGACACATTGTCTAGTCTATTATGTTTAATTTTAATTCAATGCCTTTTATATTGTTTTCTTGTAACTCTCTACATTTAATTTGCAGCCAACCTAACTCCAGGTAATGTATATAAAACCTGTACGAATTTACATTTAAACCTGCCTTATGAATCGAATCACCCTGTCCGTTAAAAAACCCCATGAAACATTCGGTAGTTTTTGAGTTTATAATTTCGAACAGACGAATGCAGTGGGGGGTTAAATAATATGCTCATGCACCTTCCTGGTGATATCATGGCAACAATTCGATTAAACTCATGTCTCATACTAAGGTACATTAGTTTGAGGGGATTCTGAGATAAGTTTGGCATTAAATTTATTCTTCAGGATTATCTGTAAACATTGTTTCCACGTTTAGATGTTCTGTAGCGCAGTTCCAAATCCGTTAGTTACACCTTTGATGCTAGTTTTCCATGTTTCAATCCATAGAGCAAAACAGAGCGCTCTTATCCCTATTGCTCTGTTTCAATCAGATCCTCAACACGAGAAGATAAAAACCTATCGTTGACCTATTATTTTTATTAGATTCGAGCTTACCGAGTGGAACCTTCTGCTCTAGATACCTGTGATCCTAACACAACTTTTACCAATCCTATTTCACAAGATCAGTTCTACTGATTACATATTCCAGGTACTAAATATTAGATAACGCAATAGCCTGTGCACTATGCGGGTCTATTTTAGACTAGCTGGCTTAGCTATTAATGCAGTAGGCACGAGCGAGGCTCCACAGTGTACAATGCATTGCAAATTCCAATTTCTGGTTTTTGAATTCGTAAGTAGAAGCGTAGTCAAACTATAACAGCAATTTTAGATTACGTACCGGAGATAAACGGCATCCTTATAAGATGAATTGTCCGTCTGTCTGTTTGTTCGCCTGTCACAGCCAATTTTGTTCAAAAGTAAGTACTCCGATTGTGTTTAAACTTGGTACACAATGTACATTTTAATATATAAAACGGGTGCTAAATATTAATAATAATTTATTTCAAGGGAGTTTATACTCTTCTTTTATAATATGTCACTAAAATAAACTACGGCAAGAAATTTCAATTTCAATTTCCAGTCACGAAAGGCCTAAAATAACTTTTCGGTTCCTATCTACTTATAATATAATAATTTTATAAATACATTCAAATTTAATAATACCAATGAACAATGTTAATTCTTAACAATTTTAAAACATAATTTTAATGCCTAAGCAATGTGAATTTTAAACACTTTTTAACCGCTCAGTTCAATTAGAGTTGTCGTTATATCGACTAATGGGTCATATGACAATAAGTAGGTATTTGATTGTAATTTAAAAACAAAATGGATGATACAATCAATATCCTGCTTTCTTATCTTTTGTAACCAATTTGTATCTCGTTTGTATTACTAATTAATATTTACTAGATAAGAAATAATAATCTTATTGTATCTTAAATGTATTGGGGATACTCAGCCTGGGTTGCACCACGATATTTGTCAAGGTTAAAGTTATTGTAACTTAATACATCCCTCTCTAACTTAAAGAAATCTGTTAAAGTTAGAAAAGGATGTGAAATGTTACAATAACTTTAACTTTAACAAATATTGAGGTGCAACCCAGGCTTAATGTAGATATATCTATCATTTTTACTGGAATGCATTACAAAGTAACTAATAAAGTATCGAAACTATATTTGGGAACACAGTTTGAAACACTTATCCCCTTATTCATAAACGTACATTAGATACGTTTTAGCTATAGAATGCTTTGTCTCTATCAGTTGCATTGACAAATGTGCAGGATAGAAAAAGACAAAGGAGAGATTAGCAACACTTTAGCTAAAATACGTTTATGAATAAGGGGGTAATAGTTTCTTATATAAAAAAGCGGCCAAGTGCGAGCCGGACTCGGCCATCAAGGGTTCCGTAGTAGCAAGTAGTACTTATAGAGACTTTTAATAGCAGTTTTTGAAAATGTATCATAATATGTCAAAATCTATTAAAAATATCTCGTTGAATATTTTTATGAAGAACTACAGCATACCTACATTTTTTTAGATTTTTTGCTCCTTCCTTGTACCAGTTAGAGGCTCCACTTTATCTGGTAAAAGGAATTACCCATTCATCACTTTGGAAGTGTCCCTACAAACGATAGACTTTCAGAAAAAATGGTTTCAAAAAACTCCATATCATTTTCAAAGATCTATCTTAAGGCACCAAACACGTTTTTACATACCTACGTAACCTAAGTTTGATAAAAAAGAGTGTTTTTAAGTTTTATTTCCAAGTCTGGTCACTTCCATACCTTTACTTGTTTTTTTTCTTGTAAATTCATAAATCGGTTCACAGAAACTTCCAAGTATCAAGAAAGTGGCTTTGATAAGTAATTTTAGAAAAATAACACTGAACCAAACCAAACGTAAATAACGGTCTGAAACTGAAGTAATGACTGACTGTACAAGAAAGGCGCACGTGTTTAACTCCATTGCAGTATCACGTGTTTACTGGAGACGATCGTACTGAATATCGGTTCAGCGGTTCATTATATTCGTTTACGTATACATACAAATTGTCCATGAATATTTAATGGGTGATATATACGACTCGTGTGAATAATTTACGTTTCTTTGTTGCTGATGACAGGGTAATAGATTATTTCCAAATAATATTTCAAAGGTTGTACGTTCTTGTAATACGATCGAGTGAAATTATTAATACCTATTATATTATTTTATTTACACTACTCTTTTATTTAAATATTAGAAATATTATTTAACCAGTCATTTATTCATGAATGGTTAAAGATTTAGTGTCCCAGATTGTGGGAAAAAGGAAGAAGATACAGATCATTTAAGTGTTTGATCGCCAGATGTTAATAGCACGATCATAAAATACAGATTCAAACAGGTGTTTCATCTGAAATAAAACACGTAAAATTCTTGTTTATCACCAACAACTTACCTTACGACTTATGATGTACAATAACATTAATACTGCATCATTCAAATGTTATTTTCATTTACAACTAAAAACTCAGAATCGATAAACACCTGTGTTTTGGTTTCTCTGCCCTAGTTGATCTGTTAACTTTTGGTTAGTAACTATGATGATTAGATAGGTATTTTTAAATTACATTTAGTTTAATGTCACTGTGTATATCTAAGAGTCGAATGGAGATGTAGAGGTGCTCGATTGTTTTATTTTATTGCCGAGTGATCGGTGCTAGGCCGAGTTAGGTTATGTTTAGTGCGTGCAGCGGCCGCGCGCGGCGCTGTCGGCGGCTGGCGGTGGGCGACTGACTGCTGACTGCGCGAAGGCGGGCGGGTTGCCAGGATTATTCTGACACTGTGTGTACTGCAAATTCTCTGTCTCAAGCACGTGTACGAAACCTTTGAGTCGGAACGAGATGGCTATACTATACGCAAGGGTGAATCGTAGACGAGTCATAGGCATTCATAGTTTAACATAAAGTTTAATGTGATCGTGATGATGACAGTTTTAATTTATGCATTTCTTGTGCATTGCATTTTTAGCCGTGTCAACGTTTGATCATATTGGCGACTCTCTATGATTGTTAAAGTTTATATGGTTTAATTTAAACTTAGTTACTGTACAAATAAGGTAAATTTAATATTTCATTGCGAAAGATAAAATATGATAATTCCAGGATACGAAATTATCATATTTTAGTTTTTCATATTTTATCTTAAGAAACAATTAATGTTATAATTCTGGCTGTAAATCAAAGAAATGATAATTCGATCAGAGAAACATCAATCTTTGTCATTCTACTTTCTTTTCGAAATTATCATAATATTAACCTTAATAATAAATTTCAAGGAGTGCCGAGTTTTACTTAATCTTTTTCTTATCGTTCTCATACAATGAGCTTTTGTTCTCATATATATATTTTTTAAATGTTGATATTATGACAAAAGATTGAAAACTGATAGAAAATCAGACGGACGTAATGCCAAGAGGTTACCGTCGCTTATGAACATTTGCAACACCAGGAGAGTTACCAACGCGCTGCCAGCTCTGAAGGACTCTTTTGACGCCAGTTTTGAAGAACTCCATTTTGTAGCGCGGGAACACCTCAGAGGGAAGTTTGTTCCACAATTTGCACGTACTAATCAGGAATGAACGCGTGAACCGGACTGTTGAGCACTTTCAAGTAGTTTCAAGTATCCGAACTGTGCGGGTAGAACTTCTCTCTTCGGCGGGTGGTGCGATGTAAGAATAGAGAGGGCATCAGTTGTAATAAACATATATACAATCTTATTACACTTATTAACAATCTCTTATTAGATCAGATCATAAATTTTTTTTTTAAGTCTACAAGTACCTTGAGGTATACTAACCTCATGATCCTCATGTGCATCTGACTTACTATGCATACCCACGATTCACGAGTTATATTTTTAAGTTTCACATAAGAAGGAGTGAACTAATTGAGATAAAAGAAAAAAAAAATCGAGAACTCTACTAAAAATCACATCTGGAAAAGTCTAACAATACCAATCCGCCGAAGACTCAGGATGACTTTCACTAAGCCAGTAGTAATATAGCTGTATTTTGCATCCAATTCAGTTTTTTATTGACGTCTTCGAACATAAAATGTGGAATAGTGCACTTCAGTCACTCATTTTGCGATAATAGCATTCACATGTGCCATAAAAATGCGCATAGAAAATGTTATCGGTACATTTATTGTTGCGTACCTGCTCTTGAGTTTGAATTATGTGATTTCTCATTTAAAGGATATGGGGGAAGTGTCGGCGAATTGGACTAGATTAATTTATGATTTGGAGAAGAGAATCGTCGGGGGAGAAGTGACTACGTTAGAGGAACAACCCTACAATATCAAGTTTATTAATCTGGGAAGTATGTGTGGCGGCAGTATTTTGACGCACAAAACGGTGCTTACAGCGGCCCACTGCTTCGACTACAATACTAATTTAGCGGAAATGACGGTGTTATCAAGTAATTTTAGAAATATCGTTGTTTGTTGTTTGATGGTTTAACTTATCTCAAAATCAAATTGTTTATTAGCCACCATCATCGTGACAAACAAACATATATATTTTAATGATGAACAAAAATGTGATGTATTTGAACACAACATTAAGTGTTTTTATCTTTGCAATAATGTTTTTATTTAACTTATTTACAAACAGTCTTACAAATAAGGATGTTACATACGAAGACACACTTAAGGCGGTCAAACTTCCTTACATTAATAAAATTATAGTGGTAGATACATTCTCAATAACGTTTTCGCAGGTTTTTGCGAGCTTCATACATTGTAGAAATTATATTTGCAGATTATCTCGCGTATACAACATTCCCAAACTTCTACTTATACCCGACGTTTCGGTCACTTTTCAGCTACCGTGGTCACGGGCAGACAGACAGTGTTGTATACGCGAGAAAATCCGCAAAAATAATTTATACATTCTCATTAGTTAATCATGTTTAGGTTTGCTATAGTATTTTGTATGATTATTTAAATTTCGATTTGTGAACATATCTTGTAGCTCTTCTGTATTTGAATTTCAGAATCTCGATATTTGTTCGATATTAAAGCGAACCATCACAAAGTGTGGGATTTTATTCTACACGAACGGTACAATCACACGAATATATTTTCGAATGACATAGCAATTCTGATCATACATAACAAATTTGAATTTGGTCCCTCCGTTCAAAGAGCATACATCGCAAACACGGATGTGTGGATGAGAGATAATGAATCGTTTCTGGCTACCGGATGGGGTGAAACAACGGTTTAAAATTTAAAATTAATTTATATATCCACTAAATACTTACTCCCTTATTCATAAACGTACATTAGATACGTTTTAGCTATAGAATGCTTTGTCTTTGTTAGTTGCATTGTCAAATGTGCAGGATAGAAAAAGACAAAGGAGAGATCAGCAACACTTTAGCTAAAATACGTTTATGAATAAGGGGGTTAAAATACTGTTTCAATAAAACGTAAAATTATTAAACTTTACAGTACGGTGGAAGTTTTTCAAAAACTGGCATATTGAAAACAACCCTGCATTATATATCACGTAATGAATGTATGAGAGAGAATGAAATTGTTTTGGGCGAGGAAATGTTCTGTTTATATGGCGATGGGAAGAGGGATACGTGTCGTGGGGATTCTGGTGGAGGGATATTGTGGAACAAGTAAGTTGATGGTACAGGGTTAATTGAAATTAGCGCATCATCATCTTTACTGGTGGGTGAGCTCCAGTGAAGGAGCTCGCAGGCACAATAATATACTTGCCGCTAAATGATAGTGTTCAGCACTGTCGTCACCGGTCAGGTGGTAATGTACATACAGCCCTGTTATTTCCGGCACATGGGCATAACACCTTAGGCCTCAGGAGTGGTAACGCACCTGCATTTTGACCTTGATCTTTGTGTGGGTGTCTAGGCTGCAGTCATCACTTAAAATCAATGTGAACTGCAAGGTAGTTTGCCACTTCAATTTCATTAAAAAAAAACATACTCTACTCTTCTAGCTAGTTGCGAGTTTTAGTTTTAATACGTAAGAATGAGAGGAAATGACGAGACAAAGGCCAGATTCATTAATGTTTCATGTTTAGCGCCATTGTGGGCATTGTCTCTCACGGCCGGGGCTGCGCCACTACACCCAGCGTTTATGTCAACGTCTATCGTTTCAAGGGATGGATACAAAGCACTGTCAGAAAACTAAACAAGAAATTTTGTAAATTTCATGATAATAAAGTATATTGAAAGATTACGATGTTGTAATGAATGACCCATTGTTTGATTTTTGAAACCCACTAATTATACCTCCACTAAACAAAAGAAAAAACGGCTCGACTTTAAAAAATTACATTCTGTATTTTGTTATTTTTCACTTAAGCGATTATTAAGTTTTAAAGATGGCATATTTTTTTTTGTGATGAAGTGGTAATTAAACAGAAAGTTCACATTGGTGGTAAATGAATACCAGGGTTGGACAGAGTAGGAAGGTCCCGGGTGACTCGAAAGCTCCTGACACGGCCGCGGCCTAAGATTGGTCAATGAGCCCAGGCCCTAAGATAGATGCTTGCCGCAAGCTCCGCTAGCAGTGTTGCCTATGCTATAACATCATTTGAATTGGCGTTAATTTTTACGGCTTTCTGGCCAAAAATCATATAATTCACGCCCTAGGGAGTTGGTGTCAGCCGTACGTCGAGATCTGGATATTTTTTTATTGAAAGTTCTACCACGGTAGTTGCCGTAGCATTGGCAATATTGCCCGCATGTCAGATTGTCAGGCCGCAGCATTCTCAGGCTCCCCATAGCCTGAGAATGCTGCGGCCTGACAAGTAAACGCCACCTCGACTATATTTACTGTCCTACGCTGGTGAATGCAGTAGAAAATCTACATATAAACCAGAGATTTCAATGTAGATGTGTTGCCACTCCTGAGGTCTAAGTTGTGCAAGGCCAAATATTGAGCACCTAACCGGAACACGATAGCGCTGAATACTACCAATTAGTGGCAAGCAGATTAGGTAATGCTTTTGTACTTTGAACCAGAAATTACGATCAGTTATCTCAATATAGGTAGTTAGAATGTGATCTGAAGTATATGATTGCGTATATACGCATTATACTTAATCACTGATAAAAATAATAGGAGCAAGGAGTTCTCAAGATTTGTTCAGTACTCCATTGCCCTATTAACGGGGACTTTTTACTACTTTATATAAAATCCTATCAACTTTTGGGTACAACAACCGTTAAGGGAATTTAGATCCCAGATAAGGAAATCCCGTAACGGTGACCGACTAATAGATAGCAAATTCTCACCAACAGGGTCGGAACTAACATTTATCTATACAAATAAATAAAATTGGAGTGTCTGTTTGTAATATAAAAATAACCGCTTATTACTAAATACATATGTATGTATAATACACGGTACATATGCCAAAACAATATTTTAAACTATTTTTGTCTATCTGTCTGTCTGTTTGTTCCGGCTAATCTCGGGAACGGCTGGACCGATTTTGATGAGACTTTCACTGGAAGATAGCTTATGTAATAAGCAGTAACAAGTTAGGCTACGTTTATGTAATAAGTTAGGCTACGTTTATACTAGCTGCGCCCACGACTTTGTCCGGGTAGATACTGAACAATCATAAATTCTCACGCGGACGGAGTCGCGGGCACAGCTAGTTTGTAATACGAGACTATACCGTTTAAAAGGTTTTAATTTTGGTATCCTGAAATTGTATTCAATATCTTCGTATTCGATTGTCATAGGATTTATTAAAAATAGGTTGTAATAATTAACGTCGGAGTTAATTAAAAATGCACAACAGCGCGGCGTAGATAAGAAATGAATCCAATAATCTGAAACGAAAAATAAGTACAAGGCGTAATGATTTGGTTCAATCACATTCATTTTAGAAGTTGCTATGTGATTACAATTATAATTTTCAATCAATTGTCTTTAGGAAGTTCTTCAAACATTAAAAAACTAGAGCACAAGATAGTCGGAGGTAGACCCGCAAGGATAGAAAGTTATCCGTCTGCCGTAAAAATTTTCAACCACGGAGCTCTTTGTTCTGGTACCATTGTAAATAGTTGGTCAGTGTTGACTGCTGCGCACTGCTTCGAATGCAATAGTGATGTCCAATATATATCTTTAGTAGTGGGTAAGATATAAATATGTGATTTTTTATATAATTAAGGTGGCATACAAGCGTGCAGTTCACATTGATTTTGAGTGATGTATAGACAGTAGACACCCACACAAAGACCAGAGGTTAAAATGCGGATGCGTTGCCACCCTTGAGATCTTCGTTGTTTTGTCTCTGTGATAGTTATTACGGGGCCATACATTATCATCTGAAAACGACCAACCATCGGATGGCGGCGCTACTGTCAATGCAACACTGACCGGCGAGCGCGTTCGATTATTGTGAGAGCTTATCCAGCCATAGTCGACGTCAACACAAACTTTTAAACCTTTTTAATGCAAAACCTTGAACATTATTGGTGTGTGTGTGTGTGCCAAAATTTCCCGGAAAGCGGAGTACAAGTCGACACGCGGTAAGTCCCGTCTCATCTTATTCCCATCTATCCAGGCAGCTTGAACACTCAACATTTGAATAAACTTGAACGTATACAGTCCAGCCTACAAACAACCAGAACACGATAGTGCTGAACACTACCATTTCGCGGCAGATAGATAAGGTAATGCGGTGGTGCCTCTGCCTACGCCCTCGAGCTCACAGTGGAACTCTACCACCAGTAAAAAACGGTTTTATGAAGGCTGGCTTTTCTACTTTTATTTTCCTATATGTTTTTCTTCACTTTTGGTACAAAAATAATGTACAGAATCGCGAAAGGGCGCAATCTTGAATAAATTATGATGCCAAATTAATTCTACGTTAATGTTAGGTACACTTAATGAGAACATTCAGTCATGTGACATTTAATTCATTAATAAGGTACGATAGGCAAATTTATTTCAAACAGATGAATCAAATCACGACGAAGGCCATCAACCCATATTAATGACTTTTTCAGTCCACTTTATCTGCCGCTAAACGGCAATGTACAGTCAGGAAACACTCCGATCACAGAGTAGCAATAAAATATAGGTTTTATTACCACCTCATAAAATGCCCATGTATACTTCTGACGGACTTCTCTCTAATAGTCTACAAGACTATTAGAAGTTGCTGCACAGAGTATAGATTTTAAGGCTAAGAAGTCAAGCATCCGAATTGTGTTAAAAACTCTGATCCTTGTTTATATGGAGATGTTTATTAACTGTAGTATTTACTGACCATAAATGTAAACTGTAGCATTATTTACCATTTTTATATCTTTAAAAATAATAATTTCTAGTAACAGATAATACATAAAAAACCGGTTGAGTTGGTCTTAGACTTTCAAACACTACATTCACGTGAAAGTCATCCACTCCATTCTAGTGCAGACAGACAGTCTAGCTATCTTCCTTAAAAATAATACAAAAATGAAAAAAGAATATCGACAAATAGGATTCGACATATAAGTCTGTCAAGAATGTGCATTAAACTTTAAATAGGCCATATGCGATTGCATGCCACCATCTGCGCGCCACAAGGCCAATAAGATAAGCAACTACAAGGTAAACATAAGGGCATTACATAAGCATGATAATTATTAATAATATGTAATGTTTATCACGCACTAATCATAACAAAACTAAAACTGATAGTGATCACTGTTTGATTGTGATAGTGGACTGTATATAGAATGACACACTGGTTTCCAAGAGAATATAAACACTGAGAGATTAGACGGTTAAAGCACTTTATTTTAATTGATACACACAAAAGTTAGGTACAATGAATACGTCAAATACGTGTTACGACCGTGGACTGTATATCCATAGGTCGCTGGTTCAGATCCGGCTCGAAGGACCAATGTTTGATTGTGATAGTGGACTGTATATAGAATGACACACTGGTTTCCAAGAGAATATAAACACTGAGAGATTAGACGGTTAAAGCACTTTATTTAAATTGATACACACAAAAGTTAGGTACAATGAATACGTCAAATACGTGTTACGACCGTGAGCTCTGGGACGGAAGAGAGAGAGCGTAACAAAAAAAGCTATGTTGCCATATAAATCTTTGGTGTTGCCAACAATCACGACGAGCGTTGTTCGCTCTTTGAATTATACATTTTGGTAGTAATATGGGTAAATACGTGAGGATTGAAAGTAGCTCCGGGTAATTAATTACACGAAAATTCCATTCAGAAAACCCATTCGTAAAACTAAAGATTTACAGGCAAGGGTTTGCTGGTAGTAGCTACAGGTCTAATGTAGGGACTCGAGGGCGTAGGCACCATCACATTACCTAATCGATCCGCCGCCAATGTGCAGCACTATCGTGTTCCGGTTAGATGGCAATGTATGGCCCCGTAATAACTATCACAGAGACATAACAACTATGGTCTCATGAGTGACAACGCATCTGCATCTTGACCTCTGGTTTGTGCACATGTCTATAGGCTTCACTTAACGTCAATGTGAACTGCTTCGTGACAATTAGATACATAATTTAAATCGTTTAGGTGTGTCGATACAAAATTATTACACGACTATACGAAATCAATGAAAAAATTTTATCCACGAAGGAGTAAATAAGCTGTGTTGTATCGTCGATGAGTAAATGTGTCATTGTCACTTGTTGTCATCTTTTTGTCATGCGCATTAGGAATATCTAGGATGTCAGTGGATTCAACGCACTGTATGACAACTCGCCGTCTGTTCTTATTCCTTTAGTCTGAAGTGAAAGTAAGTAAAAAATGCTCCTATAATAAAAACTAATGGGCCTATCTGAATCAAATTTTTATGGGACCTATTCGAAACTATTCCGCATCAAACAAAACAAGAATTACGTAAATCGGTCAGAAATCTCGGCGTAATTCACGTACATACAAAAAAAAATAATAATACCGGCCGAATTGAGAACCTTCTCGTTTTTTGAACTCGGTTAAAAAATAAATATACGCGTCGACTTGAGAAGCTTCTCCGTTTTTAAACAAAATATAACAACAACCTAGTTGCTGCTAATATTATTATGATGACTTGTGTCTTATTTAAATGAAGTGATACGAAAATTATGTTTTTGTAATAACACGATTGTCATATCGTAGGCACTAGGTATATTTACGACAGCAACGGGACGAATCATGAAATTTTATACTTCTTAAGACATGAGAATTACGACAGAGCAACGTTTGCCTGTGATATTGCTCTGATATTCGTCAAATATCCGATAAAATTTGGACCAAAAATACAAAGAGCTTTACTTGCTAACAGTAATAAATGGATGACGTCAAATACAAGCGACTTTGATGTATTTGGTTGGGGGTGGACGAGGGTAAGTGTTGATTTGATTTGTATGTATATACTACCGGCTCCTATTCATCTAGCGTGATGTTATAGTATATAGCCTAAAGCCTTGCTCAATAAATGGGCTATAATGAAAGAATTTTGTAAAATCGGATTAGTAGTTCCCGAGATTAGCGCGTTCAAGCAAACAAACAAACTCTTCAGCTTTATAATATTAGTATAGATTTATATTGGTGGAAAAATTCTCATGGCAGAGACGGCCCCGTGTTCCAGGTAGGTGACAAAGATCATCACGGTAATTTCTTAAATCCTACAGATATAATGGGACCAAACAGGGAGTGAAAATATTACGAAAAAGACGACAAGAGCGGCTAAGGTTCGGTGGTTCCAAAATATAACGTAACTTCACTCCTGTAATCCCCGAAGGGGTAGGCCGAGGTTAATGCCATAGATAGCCCATTCAATCATACATGCAAACACTCATGATTCGCCGGTTACGTTTTGGCCGATGTAACAGGTGGCGAGGCTATTGACATCTCCGGGCACATTACCAAACATCGAGGTACTGGGAAACTGCCATAAAATGGAAATATCCGAATAGAACCAGAGATATAGGATTTTACATAAATATCTCTAATATCCCCGATCCGGGAATCGAACCCGGTATCCCAGCATAGTAGTCGTGGTCTGCTACCACTAGCCTACTGAGGCAGTTGAAATCCAAAACATTTGGTCAAATTATAGTTTTTATCAAACTTAAAATACAAAATACAAAATACGCTTACACTCACAGCCCCACAGTAGGTATAAACCTGTGTCGTGGGTGCCGTTGTACACATACAACATATACACAAACACCCAGACCCGAAACAAATATCTGTAGGCCATACAAATGTTTATCCCGGGTCGGGGATCGAACACCGCTGGACTAACCGGGTCGTCCCCGAAAACGTAAACATAAATAACAATTACATTTACCTTTAGCAGTGTCTGCAAAATGTGTTGCAACGGCATATGTTTTGGAATACCTAGTTAACGTTATAGGGGTTGACAGATTCTCTTATTACCTGACAGATCATTTTCAGGTTAACTTTAACATTAGCCAGCGTTATGAGAGTCATTTAACAATTTTCAAAAACCAGTTAACCGGTAAAAAATGTATGTATGTATCTTCAAGCCAGGTCCCTAACGGGGTAGGCAGAGAGTGTAGAGCGCCAGACATCCCGGTTCTGACAAACCTCTCGTGCCTCGTCTACCTTCATCATTCTCTTCATACATGCACGCCGATTCCTAAGACTTTTGACCCCACCATCAGACAGAACTCGACCTCTTTGGTCATGGTAGGTCAGCCTTGGTCTTCCTGGGCCTCTGCAGCCATCCACATTCGCATTGTATATCTGTTTAGTCATTCGCTCATTCGACATTCTTTCTATATGCCCGAACCATCGGAGCATGCCTTTTTTCATTTTTACACCGATACTAGCATTCACACAAAGTCTCTTTCTTACATCTTCATTACGAACGCGATCGGTGAGTGATACACCGCAGATCTTGCGCAAAGATCTCATCTCGACCGCGTTCAACTTATAAAATGTGTAACATAACAATAAAGCTGGGTTGAAATTAGATGATGTAACCCAGCTTTATAATTATGCGTTGATCTCTCTGGTTTTTATATAGATGTCCAAAGGCTGCAACTGCCATATTCATCACCAATGCCAGTACCCAAAAATAAATTTTCTGTAAAATCAAAGATACACGGATAAATCTTACTGTTGTGAAAAAGGAACCATATTGCCATAATATAACAATTTCAGCTTCCCGGGTTTCGCTTTTAACTTACTAACGCGACCCATAATAATGATGCAATACTGGTCAAGAAGATATGGTATTCAGTGGTTGGCTCCAACGGATATCTATTTTATTGCAACGTTGATTTATAGTTCACCTTTGCGCTGTCTATTGGTTGGGGAAAAAGTTTTTTCGCATTTTTTAAGATAATTCTAAACCTTTTTCAATATAGTTCATTTAAATTTAACCAAAGTATGTACTCGAATGTACCATTTTGTTCGATAACCTTTTGCCATCTTGTAGGTAGGGACATGATGCCATTGCTATAAAAATATTGGGACTTCTCATCAAAATATCGCGACAAGTGGATTTGGCAGTCCTCTCGTGATGTTAACCTAACATTGCATAAAGAATTCTGAAGAGACCGAAACAGGTGGAAATCTGAAGGTGCAAGGTCAGGACTATACGGCGGATGCATTAACACCTCCCAGCCAAACTCTCTTAATTTTTGCTGAGTGGCTATAAACGTGTGAGGTCTAGCGTTATCATAATGAAACACCACACCTCTTCTGTTGATCAATTCCGGCCGCTTTCTCTCAACTTCTTGCTTTAATCTCATCAGTTGTTCGCAGTAGAGTTCAGAATCGATAGTCCTGCCTGGTGGTAATAGCTCATAATGAATAATGCCCTTCCAATCCCACCACACACACAACATCACCTTATTGCGAGTTAACCCGGGTTTCGCCACAGTCTATGAAGCCCGGCCTTTGACCACGACCTTTTTCGCACGTTCTTGTCGTACGTGATCCACTTTTCATCACCAGTTATCAACTTCTTCAAAAATGATTCGGTTTCATTACGTCGTAATAAAGAATCACAAATGAGTACACGGTTCATTAGGTTTCTTTCAGTGAGCTCGTGAGGTACCCAAATATCGACCTTTTTTTTGTACCCAGCTTTTTTTAAATGCGCCAAAACTGTTTTGTGATCAATTCTCAGTTCTTCAGCTACGTCGTAGCTACTGATATGTCGATCTTGCTCCACTTTTTCAAAAATGGCATCCATTTTATCCGTAATAGGGCGACCAGAGCGAGGTGCATCTTTGACATCAAAATTTCCGGATAGAAAACGCTTAAACCAAATTTGTGCTACTCTCACAGTCACTGCACTAGATCCATAAACATCGCAATTATTTTCACGGCTTGCGTTGCATTTTTACCTTTTTTGTAGTAAAATTTTAAAATGTATCGAATTTCTTCATTAGATTCACTCATCTTGACAGTACGAAAACAAATGAAAATCATACATTTGCCTAATTTGAATATGGAATTATGTTCTTTAAAATTTTAACTTTCAATGATACCAAAACCAGCCAGATACAAATACTACAGCCAAAGAGATTTTATTACAAGTTCATACATACTATAATGCGAAAAGACTTTTTCCCCAACCTATTATTTTTATACCTCAATGTAAACAAATTGGTATTTTTTTGCCTCACTGAATATCAAAGTGAGTGATTAGATTAACATTTCTTCAGCTGTATTTTTATTGCAAGTATGAGTTGTTTAATGTTTATTGTTGTTCAATGAAATATTTTGGAGCAGTTAAGGTATATATTGTGCAGTAAGACTGCCTTATAATAATTCAAGTTGGAATGAACTAACATTTTTCTTTCGCAGTACGGTGGTCCTATTTCTAAGCTAGGTCTGATGACAACGCGACTTAGATTTGTGCCGGTAGTAGAGTGTGGGAGGAAGCACAATCTTTCCATCACACCTGATATGTTCTGTCTGTATGGCGACGGTGTTCGGGGCGCTTGTAAAGGGGACTCGGGAGGCGGGGTGCTGTGGAACGGGTGAGTTTCCATACGTCACGATTCTCATTTAAAAGTCACACCGCGGACACTCCGCCATAATTCCATACAAATGCTTAATTTGGTCTCTATTATACAGAGGCATCAATCAGTGACGTGTATTTACACGTGCACCTGTGTAGCACGTAGAAAATACCAACCATCGCCCATAAGAGGGGAGGAGGTTGGGTGAATTCCCCTCCATGGGGAAATCGGGCGGGACGTCGAAGTGTCCATTCTATACGTAGTATTATAACATATTCTCTGTAAAAGTGACCGACTCATATCGGGCTTAATTCTTTTGATACTATTAAAGATAGTTACAATTGAGTGTTTGTTAGTAAAATGCCAATTCCTAATAATTAAGTATCAAATGCTCACTCCTCAGGTTTTTAGTGGAACAAAGCAAAACGCGTTTTGCATGGAATTAAACTAGTGAAAATAAAATCGTAGTGTTACGAAAAACTATGATCCAAGCTGGCAGCAGAGAAGACTGCACCTGACCATTGGTCAGATGGTGCAGCCTCCATAATTATCTTCCTTGAGTATCGTGATTGTAGAGTTATATTCTTCTCCTTGAATGTTTATTGGTGTTACAAGTACAACTGAACTGATTAGTAGTACTGCTTACTGGTTTATTTATTGGGTGAGGTGTGTAGTGAGCCCCATAGGCTATTTGAGAGCTGTGCGAGCTCAAAGACCTGAAAAAAAATTTTCTTATCTAAATGACTTTGTGTTTGAATCCGCGGGCGGGCTTGCGTAAGTATTAAGAGGAAACAAAAAGGTTCTCAATAAAACCGCATAGGGAGAGACATAATTCTTCCTAATTCTAATAAAATATAAATTCTATATTTAGCTGTATATAGCTTTAAACTTTGAATGTAGAAGCTGAAAATGGTAACTTGGCACAAACTCAGCGGTTTCTTACGTAAGACTTACTTCGTTTTTAATTTACAGAGTAATCGTTGGGATTGTATCGCACGGCGATGGTTGTGCTAAAAAGAACAAACCTGGAATCTATGTAAATGTTTTGTATTTTCGCAAATGGATATTGAAACATGTACAAGAATTCTTTATAAAATACTGCAAAGTGGTTCGGAAGTAAGACATCAAACAGACGTGATTTTTAAGTAAAGGAGATGTTGCGAGCTCGGCTCTGGTTCGTACACGTCCTCAAAAAATGGGTAAATTAAAGAAGAATTCGAAAAAAATACAATTAATTTATTCAAGAATATATTTTAGAGTTACAACCACATTTAATTCAAATGATTTTATCATTTTCAACTATGTTTAACATGGCGGCGATACAGCCGACGCTTGGGATCAATCGATTTCGATAGTATTAAGAAAATATTACTTGTTTTCTCCAAGTACTTTAAAATCAAAATACAATTTCAAAATGAAAATGTCATAATGACATCTCCCGCCATATTCGCCATGTTGGTTTTGAGTTGCAATTCTAACTGGAAATAATGTTTTGTAACTGCAAACATAGCTAAATAAGTGAAAACATGCATTAAAAACCGTTTTTGTATTGATTTTGCCTGTTTAATGATATTGTGTACAATACATGGCCGGAGGTCCATACATTTTTGCAACATCTCCTTTTTCGTAACATTGTTTTATCGAGCTCGGCCGAAATTAACCAGTATAGGTACATTGATTCGGCCCGTGAGGTATTATTGATATTTAATAAAAAATAGAACGGGCAATATTTTGACATTAAACAAGATATTTTTTTTTTTTTTAATATTATCGATTTCATTTGGTTCGCAAAAATATATTAGCTTCATTAGGTCTGCAATGCACGCTGGAGATTTTTTGCAATAAATTTGTTAAAAATAAAAAATATTATTTCACGAAAATGTTTTTATTATTAAAAAGAAAGCTTGCGCTAATTATCACCGTATTCATAACTGTCTGACAGTACATCAAAATTATTAGTTAAACAGTGATTGATGAGAAGCTTCTTGGAATTATACACAATCCACCTGAAAATATGAGTCATAAATAAGTATTTTCCTTTAGATATAATTTAGTGAATTACATATATCCTTTTCTTTTGATCAGAGAAAGTTATTCGCTCACAGATAAAATCTGGTTGATCAGAGATTAGTTGCTGACAAAGTTTGTAGAGCTCCAGTGATGGAGCTCGCGGGTGTAGGCACGTACCACACCGCATTGCCTTATTTATTTGCTACTAGTGGTGTGTTCGTGGTATGGTAGTGTTCAGCACTATCGTATTGCCCACCTACATTAAGATCTCTGAAAATTAACCTTTGCCTCCCTTTATCTCGCTACTGGACTTTAAATGTTAAAATAAATAAATGCTATAGTTTTTACCTAACAATATTAAGAAAACCTATAAGAAGTCTATGGTTTTTATTAAAACAGAAAAATCATTAATTTGTACAGAACCCAGTGAACGATAGTCCAACTCGAACTTAGCCGGTTTTTAAATTATAAAACTGCATTCGAAGCGTTTATGTATTCTGTGATTGCAATGGCCTCGTTCAGAATGTCATTCTGTGTCAATTCCATCAGATATGGATGAATGGTTGGAACTCAGAAAACGCTTGCCATTAATACATAGATACATTTATTCATATTCGCATAATAATATCTTAACATTTAAGCGTTTTGCTTTATTAAAATAAAATAACGCCTATAAAACTTAGTTAGATGTGTTCTAATAGGTACTTTGTCAAACGGGGTATGTATGAATTGAGAGTTGACATATCGAACAAAGTGCAGTTTGGGATCTACATTGAGAGTGTGAAGTTGGGATCAAAAAGCTAGAGGTGAGGTAGTATTTCGTATTGGGGCAGCTACTGCAGCTTTAATGAGCTTTATAAGTGTGGCCCTATCAGGAATACTATTCTGTTTGTGGGCCTCCAAATACCAGCTTGGTTTACTTGACTGCCTACAAAGACGCGCCGTTCGTATCGTAAACGAGGACTCACTGAGAGACTCGAACATCTGAGCCTGCACAGAAGCATTGGGAATCTGTACGTTTTTTACCGTCCCTACAATGGTAAGTCATTTGTTGGACTGGTCGATACCCACCGTCACATTTCGAACACCGCACTACTCGCCGAAGAGAGAAATTCCACCCTCACCGACTGGACACTTAGCAGTGCTCAATGTTGCAGTTTCCGCGTTCGTTTCTGTTCAGAACGAGTAAATTGTGGAACGAAATTCCCTCTAAAGCGTTCCCTCGGTTCAAAAAAGGCGTCAAAAGAGTCCTTCGGGATTGGAAGCGCGTTGGCCCTTGTGTTGCAAATGTTCATGGGCGATGGTGACCACTTTCCGTTAGGTGATCCGTCTGCTTGTCTGTCAACCTTTTGACGTAAAAGAAATTATTTTAAATGTGTTATAACGGTCTGTTACGCTTTCACGATCAAATTGAAGAGCCAAAAAAAGAGGTCATTTAAACGAACGAACAATTATTAACAACGGTACCAAAGAATAAACAATATTATTACCTGTGAAAATAAGACACATTAGTGAATACAGCTACGCCTGGTTCTTCGGTCGTGGCCCCGAATGATAATATACCAACGATTAACATATTTTTATATGTTGCTGCTCCACCATTATCACTTAGGCGCCTTGACTGTAACAATAATCTTTATTTAACTCATTAAATTAGGATTAATCTGCCGGTAGAGTTCCTGGTATTTTTTTTTGGAATTAGAGAGCAAGACAAAATAAATGCTAAGTATAAAATGTATGAATGGTTGAACCAAAAGGCAGATATTTACATTTTTTTGGTTGCTCTATGATTAGAAACGATTTTTCAAATTTTAATTAAATAGAGAAACAGAGGGTAAACATTGGTACGTAAACAAAGATAAAAAATCACTGTTTTTTTTTTAATTTTGTACAATTATCTACTCATACATAAATTAGGCTAGCTGTTGCTCGCGACTTTTTACAAATTACATTTGTAAAAAGTCGCGAGCAACAGCTAGTCTTGTCTAAGGGCCGTTGAATTGAATTGATAAGAGTAACCGTGTTCTGCGGGCGTATTAGGCGTGTAACTCGGTTGACATAATTTCGATATCCACTTTGCAGTACATTGCCGCTTTAAAGTTAGGTGACGATCGTAATATTATGGTAATGTTATTAAAACAGCAATATACTGCAAAGTGGCTTTCAAATTAATTGCCACCCAGATACCTACATGATTCATACAAACATACAGTTCACATGGATGTTAAGTGGTAACTACTGCCTATCTATATAAAAAAACAGAGATCAAAATGCAGATGTGTTGACCCTTGAGAACATAATTGTTATGTCTCTGTGATAGTTATTACAGGGCCATACCTACATTACATCAGCTATCTAACCGGAACACGACCGTGCTGAACACTATCATTTGGCGATAGATACTCGTAAATAGGTGATGCAGCGGTGCCTAGCCCTCGTGTCCCTACACTGGAACTCTGTTACCAGTTTATCTTGGTGTTATATTATATATTTGACGACCCGGTTAGTCCAGCGGTGCGAAACCACCGTTTGATTCGAAGGGTCGCGGGTTCGATCCCCGCACCGGAACAAATATTTGTATGGCCTACAGATATTTGTTTCGGGTCTGGGTGTTTGTGTATGTGTTGTATGTGTACAACGGCACCCACGACACAGGTTTATACCTACTGTGGGGCTGTGAGTGTAAGAGTATTTTATTATTATTTATTATTTATTATTATTATAAAATATTTTTAAAACTTTGAACATAAATTAAACAATACACGTTGGAGCAGACAACCAACTGAATCTTTTATAGAATTTCGACTGTTGCTATCAATATACTTTGTTTGATAAGCCACTTCACGCGTTCGAATATAAACAAAATTCGGAACCAATGTATCCAAGGGTAAAGTGTTCGCTTTATCTTTGGGGCTTATTCAAATATACCTATACTATATTTGGAGCTCGCAGTATACTTACGTAAGTAGGGTCGACCTTTGATTTTACGGGTGGTACCTATCTATGTCTTTTTTTAATTTTGACTTTTTTACCAAATTGAGGTGTTATATGCGAGGAAAAAAGAGAGAAAATTAATTATGCATGTGTGTGATCGAATTATCCAACATAAGATTTTCCGACCTAACTTAGTGGTTTATTACAGTTTTTTAGAGATACTCTATATTAGATATAGAGTACCTATGTGTAAAATTCAAAGGAAATTTCGGAGTCACTTCTTCCATTCGAAATAATTACTTAGGTACCTAATTTAGTTTAATATTTGCAAATAGGTATGAAGAAAAAAAGCGAATTTAATGGGATAAATAAAGTATGCTTTTTAAAAAAGTTACGCTATAACCCTCAGAACTACAATAACTATATCTCATATCGGTTTGCATACATAGGCAACGCATTACCTGATCGACTTGCAGTTAAAATGGTAGTACCCAGTGCAATCGTGTCTCTAACTCGGTGACAATCAATTAAAAAGCCATTTTGCAGTACATTGCTGTTCTCCTAAAATTATGGCTATTATCACGTTACACCAAAATAACAATCTATTGCAAAGTGGCTATCGCAATATTGTCATGTAATTATACATTACAGCTAATTATATCTACCACATAGGTGGTAGATAATGTATAATTTACGGCACTGGCATAAAATAAAAGGCTATTACACGACACGGTATTCAGGGTCCGGCAGAAAGGGTGGGCGTGGCCTCGCGCCGGGTTGCCGCTTATTACACTATCCGGTCGACAGCGCCCTAACTCAATCACAGTACAAATACACGGGCCGCTCCGGTCGCCCTAATTAGGGCCCTAACTCCCTAAATGTTATTATACTACCCTGACCCTCGCTATCGTACCCTGAATACCGTGCCGTGTAATAAGTCCTACAGGCAGATGTAATCGTGGGCACATATAGTAGGTACGTACCTATCTAATGCGACGAAAAGAGTGTATTTTATGTTCAATCCTCTTTGAAGGCTCCAAGCCGTTTTATTGCACTACGGCCGATCGCAGACAGCTATCGCAAATAATCCCCTATTTGAAGTTTATGTTTAGCTTAGAACGGGTTGCGGTCAAGCTTATATTTAAGAGTTAGGTTAGAGTTTGATATATTGAAGATTTATTTCATATTTAGTACGCCATAAACTTTAATAAATCTATCTATTTTAATGTTGTAATAAAACGTTACAGTCTCCGCCCAGAAATATTGGAAACTTTAGGAAAGAGATTTCAGGTAATTTCGGCTTTTGTAGCGCGTTATTAGCTTATTTGCACACTACACTTAATACATATTTTACGTTTGTCGACCTTTTGATTAAAATTTGACTAATACCGCATGGTGAGCAAAGTGGTTCCCAACTTCTTTAAATATACTATGATACGGCTACAGATAGTTTGATGTCAACATATTATGTAGCCTAGTGAGCCCTAGTGGTAGCAGGCCACTACTACTATGCTGGGGTCCTGGGTTCGATTCCCGGGTAGGGGACTATCAGAGATAATGGTGTAAAGTCCTTTATTTCTGGTTCTATTGGTATTTTTCCATTTTCTGGAAATTTCCTAGTACCTGGAAATTTGGTAATGTGCCCGGAGATGGGAACAGGCTTTCCACCTTGTTGGGCCAAAATGTAACCGGCGAATCGTGGGTGTTTGCATGTATGCTTGAATGCATGCATTTACCACTGCCTACCCCTTCACCACCTACTTTAATTGAAATTAAGGTTCGGTTGCACGAAAATATTTGTTAAAGTTATGTAAAGTTTTTGTAAAATTGTACATCGTTCTCTAACTTTAACAAACTGGTTAAAGTAAGAGAAAGATGTAAGATTTTACATTAACAATAACTTTAAGAAATATTTTGGTGCAACCGGTGTAAATAGCTGATCGCAATGCAGATGCCCGTTCAATGTGTTTTAATACTTACTGGCTGAAATTTTGCGCAGTAATTAGACCGGGTCATGTAAACACCAAAGAATTTCTTACATGTGTCGATGTCCATTACTACCATTTCTGTCATCAACAGCATGTTCAGGTATTTAATTGATAGATTCTGCAAAGTTTTAAGTAGGTAATTATTTTAATTACAAAAAGAACACTCCTTCTTCTATACATAAGGTACACAAGATCTTCTATACACAATGTAAAAAAACGAATTGATGTTGTTTTTGGGTTTTGTAGTTAGTAGATGCCATTTATGAAACATTTCATAATCACAATAAAACTGTAATGTGGGGAACTAAATAAATATTACAAACGATACAAAGATCTCAGTCGAAAAAATATCAAATGTATCTCAACTGCAAAGCTATTAGGTATCTTTGCTCAACTGCATCAGACAATACATGATGAGTAAGTCTGTTTAAAATTTTGTGTATAATAGCGACATCTACTGGAAAATTCTAACACTCAAATGATCATTACGTAGTGAGCCATATACAAGTCGCACTGAAGATGTGGTTCCTTAGACTAGTTATAGATGGCGCTGTTTAAAATTATTTAAAAGTTTAATTAAATTGTATATTAGGTTGGGGAAAAAGTCTTTTCGCATTATAGTATGTATAAACTTGTAATAAAATCTCTTTGGCTGTAGTATTTGTATCTGACTGGTTTTGGTATTATTGAAAGTTAAAATTTTAAAGAACATAATTCCAAATTCAAATTAGGCAAATGTGTGATTTTCATTTGTTTTTCGTACTGTCAAGATGAGTGAATCTAATGAAGAAATTCGATACATTTTAAAATTTTACTACAAAAAAGGTAAAAATGCAACGCAAGCCGCGAAAAAAATTTGTGATGTTTATGGACCTAGTGCAGTGACTGTGAGAGTAGCACAAATTTGGTTTAAGCGTTTTCAATCCGGAAATTTTGATGTCAAAGATGCACCTTGTTCTGGTCGCCCTATTACGGATAAAATGGATGCCATTTTAGAAAAAGTGGAGCAAGATCGACATATCAGTAGTTACGACGTAGCTGAAGAACTGAGAATTGATTACAAAACAGTTTTGGCGCATTTGAAAAAAGCTGGGTACAAAAAAAAGCTCGATATTTGGGTACCTCACGAGCTCACTGAAAGAAACCTTATGAACCGTGTACTCATTTGTGATTCTTTATTACGACGTAATGAAACCGAATCATTTTTGAAGAAGCTGATAACTGGTGATGAAAAGTGGATCACGTACGACAAGAACGTGTGAAAAAGGTCGTTGTCAAAGGCCGGTCAGGCTTCACAGACTGTGGCGAAACCCGGGTTAACTCGCAATAAGGTGATGTTGTGTGTGGTGGGATTGGAAGGGCATTATTCATTATGAGCTATTACCACCAGGCAGGATTATCGATTCTGAACTCTACTGCGAACAACTGATGAGATTAAAGCAAGAAGTTGAGAGAAAGCGGCCGGAATTGATCAACAGAAGGGGTGTGGTGTTTCATCATGATAACGCTAGACCTCACACATCTATAGCCACTCAGCAAAAATTAAGAGAGTTTGGCTGGGAGGAGTTAATGCATCCGCCGTATAGTCCTGACCTTGCACCTTCAGATTTCCACCTGTTTCGGTCTCTTCAGAATTCTTTATGCAATGTTAGTTTAACATCACGAGAGGACTGCCAAATCCACTTGTCGCGGTATTTTAATGAGAAGTTCCAAAATTTTTATAGCAATGGGATCATGTCCCTACCTACAAGATGGCAAAAGGTTATCGAACAAAATGGTACATACATACTTTAGTTAAATTTAAATAAACTATATTAAAAAATGTTTTGAATTATCTTAAAAAATGCGAAGAAACTTTTTCCCCAACCTTACCTATATTTTTTCAGTGAAGAGCAATAGAAGTGTAACACTAATGCTGGGTTGCACCATCGTATTTGTCAAAGTTAAAGTTATTGTAACATTTCACATCCTTCTCTAACATAAAGAGGTTAAATGTTACAATAACTTTAACTTTAACAAATATCTTGGTACAACCCAGGCTTAGTTAAATACTTAAATAACGACTTACTTGGCTACCCCATCCAGTGACTTTTATGGACAGTCCAAAGGGCAAAGCGACATCCGGCTCTACAAGAATAGCTTTTTTCACTTTGTGACTGAAATTCACGTGACGCTTTATTTGGTCACAAAGTGAATAAATATTGTAAAAATTATAAGTCACATACCAATTAAATAGCGTGCAGGAGCACGGGAGGTGTGTAAGGACCGGGATGTTTGACGCTCCACACTCTCTGTCTACCCCGTAAGGTGTTTCCGCGTGAAGATACATACATACATACCAATTAAAATGAATTATTCATTAATTCTTCAGTTAAGGCAAGATTAACTAAAGAACTTGCATTATCAATGTCATGCCATGAGATATATCTAGTAGACAGAGCATATTTTTTTATGTAAGGAAGATGGCAAACAAGCTGGCAGTTCACAATGATGTTAAGTGATGACTGCAGCTTATAGACGTCTACACAAATACCAAAGGTCAAAATGCAAATGTGTGTCTGTGCGATACTTATTACGGGGCCATACATTACCATCTAACTGGAACACGAAAATGCTGAACACTAAAATTTGGCGGCAGATAGAAGTAATGTGGTGGTGCCCGCGAGCTTCGTCACTAGAGCTCTACCACCAGTAAAAAAATGCATACAAGCATACATGCAAGCACTCTAATAACAGGTGGTGAGTCTATTTATATTCTCGGGCACATTACCAAACTTTGAGGCGAAGCTCCCATCCAAAATTCTAAAGATTGTGTCAGTGAAAGAAGTGACTTTTTGAAAATTGTGCATAGCGGCCTTAATGAAGGCGACTTTATATAGAAAGCAGATTTGGTAGAGATATTCTACAGGGTGCTAAGTACCCCCCATGTCTTAATCTGACGCGCTCAAGTGAATTCAGAAATCCCCTTTAGGGCTCACCCACAGAACAAAAAAAACAATTCTGTTCTGTGGGCTCACCTACTATTACACACAATGATTATGTCGTAATATTGGAAGAATGTTTGTATAATAGGTATAATATTAAAATATAAAACCTGAAGAGCCAATAAAGCGATGTCGTTATCGATACTGCTCAAATATTGAAAGTACTCATGTATCTTTATTTCTAAGACTTCTATTACTTGTCTGAAAAACAATGTAATAGATAGATGAGGATTCACACAAATTTTATTTGTTATTCATTTATTATTGTACCGAATCTAAAGTATATCATGCAGTGATAAGGGTTACCTACGTCTATAATTATGGATATTCCTAAATTCGATTGAAAGTGTGACGCGCTTAGAGTGTGTCTCTAAGGTGAGAAAGTGCAATCACTAATAGTGGCTGAACTAGACCGCAAACAACAACTTTGAATAGGTATATCAACAATTACAAAATTTAGAAGATTGAAAGAATATCCTGGATTTTTCATAAAACAAAAATAATTCTACTAACATAGTGGCTTGATTCAATTGAAATCTTGAATAGATGTTGTGTTGATTTCTTTTCTTAAAAAAAAAAATGTTTTTGTCGTTAATTTTTCGGTCTAGTTTCACCTCCTTATTTATTCATTTTCCCATACAAATACTCCGAACGTATTACGAAGTTTGCCGGGTCAGCTAGTATACAAATGAAATCTCAATCAATTTCCATTGAAAATATTATCTCGATGTCTTATTTTCCTTTAAATTTATTCACTTTGTACCAAAAATACACGTGATCTTAGGCGAAGGAGGGGCGGGTCAATTAAAAACCCCACAAAAATTGCTAAAATAACATCACGTGATTAATGGAATACCCCATTCAGCGGCACCGTATTCCATTAGACTGGTAATTTACCACCGGAACGGTAAATTTTGGTACAATGAGGCAATAGGTCTATAAAAACATTGTATAGGCTGCAGAATCAGCATCTTTTACAATTTGATGCCTGATCGGCATTTTCGCACATAAAAATAAGTTAAGTCATTAGGCACTGATCTACAGATATTTCAATTACCATCTTATCTTACTATAAACATAGCAAACGCATTGTCTTTATGATATTTTAATATCCTTCATGATTGGTCCACGTACCCTGATCCCGTCACAGTATTAGCGCCAACTTTGACAACAACTGTCTCATTGCGATAGTTCAGGAAGCAGCTGGCTGTGGTGACCACTATTCTGCTCAATATCAGACTACCAGAGCAATATACGTTCCGGAATACCACCAGAACGTGATGAGGAGCGCCCTCGACCTTTGTCATGTAATCCCGGTTTCGATATTTTGTGTATGCTGTGTTTTCGTTATCCGATAAAAATCGGTACGAGCATACGGATATTGTGGTGCATATTATGTACTTGAAGCTGAAAACAAGAAAAATGGTGCATAAAGATACAGAATTGTATTGTTAATAAATGTACGGCCCTGTAATTTCCGGCACAGAGGCATAACACCTTAGGCCTCAGGAGTGGCAACGCATCTGCATTTTGACCTTGGTCTTTGTGTGGGCGTCTATAGGCTGCAGTCATCACTTAACATCAATGTGAACTGCATGCTTGTTTGCCAATTCCATAACATAAAAAAAAAAAAAAAAAATGTAATGTACCTATGCAGTTCAGTTAGAGGCAATGTGGGCAGGGTACCTATATATGGAAGAACTGACGAAGACCGTGGGAGCAGAAGGGTTTTTATGTAGTCGAATCACTTGCAGGTGAACTGACGACTTGGTGAAGGGGGCTTAGGACCGAATGTTGAGGCTATCTTGGAAGGACACATTTGTCAAGCTGTCTCTCGTCTGAAATGACGAACATGAATTCCACTCTCAACCCTCAACGGTGCGGTTTTCACGTTCGTTTGTCCCCAGAACGGCTAAATTGTTTTTCAGGGCTAGCAGCAAGTTGGCTTGTCTGTCAACCTTTAGAAAAAAAAATGATAAAATATCTTTTGCTCACTCCAATTTTTTTTTTGAGGAAATTTATTTTGATGGAATGCAAATGCTTCTCCCAAGGCCTAAAATGATTTAGATAACATAGATATCGAATACTAAAAATCACGGCTTAAATAAAATAATAGACGGTACAATACATATATATATATATATGTATATATATGTATATAGTAATTAGTGTCTTATGTAATTATAAATTTAATTATTAGCGAAAAAAGTAATTCCTGATCTTGTGAACAACCTTATTAAATTAACTTTTAAATAAACTTATATAAATTAGTAAAAATATGAACGAATAGAACGAAGAACCTCAGATAGAATCGTGTTTTTTTTCGAAATAGGTTATCACATTGAGTTCTAAGAAAATTGCATTTTTATTACATTGCAATTGACAAGGAAAATACATGCAACCGCACGGCACGACGCTGTCGAGCTAGATAGAAAAGCAATACTTCCGATATTCTCTGTTCAAATTGCACATTTCAATATACATAGGTATGTATGTCGTGGCACTGTGGTGAAATTGCCCGAATATCTTTTGAGTGTTAGATATTCCTCATATATACTACATAACCTGGGTATCCTCAAAGAGTGATTAGGTCTGTTTTAAATCAACTTGGTACATCTTTGACCACATCTTCACTTACCATCAGATATTTATTAGTTTGATTTAGGTATTTGCATTAAAAGAAAGTCAACGTTGAAACTCGCTTTTTTCTCGTCTGTATGGTTGTCATGGTAAGAATCTACGAGTAGACGCAAAGTTTACGCAGTCATCTTCACACAATGGCTTTTAGGTCTTGCGCGTACTATAGGTACTAACAATATATAAATCTTCACGCCAAGTCGCTAACGGGGTAGGCAGAGAGTGTGGTCCCTATTTATCTATATCTAGTAATATCTGTTACCTACTTTATAAACATAAAATATGATAGGTAATTATGTCAGTCTTCCATTTTAGTAACCCATTAGCAGGTACCCAAAATAAAAGGTTAAAAATAAGTGATAGGTACCCAGGTGCGTGCTGCGTTCATTATAGGTAGTACCTACTTAGTAGATTTATATAACAGAAAACCAATTTCGATGGAACTGATTCTCGTTTCGGAGATTTGTAGATCGTCATAATAATTCAACGGAGAGTTTTATTAGAAATCAATAATTTTCGCATTTATTCCACTGGAGGCTGATCTTTTAATAAAAAAATATCCTTAGTAAAATTTATGACTCAAGAACCAATTTCGTACGATAAAATACAAATACGTGGTATGTAAAGCTAATACGAATATTAAACTCAAAAGAAAATTTGGTTACTTTACCTATTTTATATATATTACACGGGCCACCGGCTGCGGCGGACTGGAGGGGAGTAGCCATATGTAGGCTTTCCCATCTGTCAAAGTACAAGACCAAATGGTCCTTGCTTATCGCCTAGATATTTAAATGTGTGCGTGAAATTGTTTATGTATTTTATTAAAGTCAAGGTGTGAGTTTCGTACCTAGTAATAGACGAATTTTGTATTGTGAGTGTGTCACACGTATTTCCATCGGTAATAAACGCTATGGCTACTCCCCTCCGGTCCGCCGCGACCGGTGGTCCGAGTTGCTCTATGGTTTTACCCATGGTAGATCTTTGATGTCGGAGTTGGAGGTCATAGGCACTGAATTAGCGGTCACTTAGACGGTAGTGTTCAGTTGATTGGGTGGTATGTACCTATTGTATGTAGGCTTTGATTGTAAAGCCCCGTGATAACTATCACAGAGACATAACAACTAAGGTCTCAGGGGTGGCAACGCATCTGTATTGACTTCTGGTCTTTGTGTTATTGTCTATACGCTGCAGTCATTACTTAAAATAAATGTGAACAGCATACCTGTTTGACACCTTCATTAAAAAAAAATCTATGTAGGTAAGATGTAACACTTCTGACAGAATCACGAGATTTTCGGCCTCAAGAGTGGCAAAGGTTGCATGTACCTATGTACAGTCAGGGAACTTTCCGCTGATCCAAAATTTGCAGTATAGCTTTTATTACCATTGCATAAAATCTATGAGAGCAAGCGACCAGATCCCAGGTAGTAGTGAAAGTAATTGTTTTTTATATTATTTCGCATTAACACATGCTTGTGAAATATATTCTATTTTTAAAGAAAAATGGAAAGAAAAATTTGACTTCAGGCGAGACTCGAACTCGCGACCTACTGGGAATCTAGTCCAGCCGCTCTTCCAATTGAGCTACTGAAGCCCTGCCCGATTTGTCAAATCTTTCCTTCACATCTATTGCATTGCTTTATGGTAGCAGCAGTGTAAAATAAAATAGTAGTGAAAGTAGTAGTGGAATTTCTATAGACATCATTATTCGTAGGTTCCCGGGTCACTAAAGCTAAAAGTAGGACAGAACAGATGGTGATACATACTTTATACATAGTATATCCGTACAACGGTATTGTTAACGAGTTTGTATTTAGTTCAATCACGAGTCTGCTAAACCAAATAATCCCAAGAGCCTTTCGTACTTAGCTTTGGGGATTCGTCTGTGAAGGTCCCTTGTACTATTCTAATCGGAAATCCCCTTTATGTTTGGCTATGAAAATATTCTTATTATTATACTTACTTTCCGTAAACCATACATTTCCTTACATTTTATAAGGCAGGCAGACAAGGCATTGATTTATTTGGAAGCGTGTTTACGACCGATATTATTTAAGTAAAGGGATAGGTCAAATTATTTATGCTACAATGGACCCTTTCGCATCCTTAAATATTAAGATACGGATTTTGGATACAGTGATACCAAAATTTTATAATATCTTATTTTTAATATTGTATTGGCTAATCGAATGGACCCCATTTGATTAGTCACACCACCTTAAAGGACCTATTACACGGCACGGTATTCAGGGTACGATAGCAAGGGTCAGGGCAGTGTAATAAAATTTAGGGAGTTAGGGCCCTAATTAGGGCGACCGGAGCCGCCCGTGTATTTGTACTGTGATTGAGTTAGGGCGCTGTCGACCCGATAGTGTAATAAGCGGTAATCCGGCGCGAGGCCACGCCCACCCTTTCTGCCGGACCCTGAATACCGTGTCGTGTAATAGCCTTTTTAGACACATGCGAAAATATTATGAGTATTAAAGATTGCAGAATGCATGATGGCGGCAATAACAATTTTCTTCAAAATATGCTATTCATGGGTATGAATTAAGAGGTTTCTTGGGGTTACTGATTACGAAATTGAACTCCATTTTTCAGATCCAAAATGACAATTGTGGTTTCTCAATATAAATACTGCAGTATTCACTTACCATCGATGTGATTTACACATTCTAATAAATGCTTACTACACTTAAATCATTCTACTCACTTTTAAGTTTAGGTTTATATTTCAAAGTACAAATTGTTGACCAAATTGAAATATACATATAAAATGACTATAATGCCATATGAGATGCAATTTTACTTTGTGAAGTGCTCACTCTGTATCATTTTAAAACGCTATCTTTTTAGCATGCAATCCATTGCCCCGTTTTACGACATTGAATCCATAAAGTCCATTCGTTTAATATTGTATACAGACACATTCAAATCGATAGATAAATTTCATTAGAGTTATTTTACACTGAAAGATATCGAGATAATGTAAATCTAGGTACTTACACAATCATCTCACTCGAAACACGAATTTTAATAAGCGGTAATTCGATTCAGTCGACGGTTTCTGTTCTGCATAACAGCGAATATTTTCAAGAGCGGCGCTTGTTAGTGCTAAGATCTCGTGGAAACTCCAGTAATAAAGTCTGCTGCGATAAACAAAGAGGTAGGTATTGGAGCGATAAAACTGTTTCGTATTTGTGAGTACCTAAATTTCTCAATCATACTTCAGCTGTGCCGATATGAAGTTATTACTATGTTAGAAATGGTATCGCTTGTGATGAAAATTCGACGTGTTTGGGAAGTAATGAAAAACGTTAAAAGACATTTTTTATTAAGCTAATTATTTTTAGTGACTAAAAAAACTTAAAAGAATTACCGACTTCAAAAACCCACCACTAAAAAAAGGAAAAATAACAAAAAAAAAACAGATTTATGCCCAGAGAGCAATGCATGTTACCACTTTTGGAATATTTAGAAATCGGATTGTCTATTGCGCCTATTAAAGAAAGATCTTTGGTCCGCTGAGACCACAGACCAATCAGCCTTCCTTTGGTTCCATAGTCGATGGGCGAGACCTACATTTAAATGTATACTGTACGCAACGTGAATAATTTGCGTATTCTATACAATAAATAAAAATAAAAATACGCATGTGAAAGGATATGAATTCCTGATTCTAGCTTATTCTTGACCTAGGTAATGTACTCGTATATAATTTTTTTACGAACGCTTTTGTTAAATTATGATATAGGTATCTTTTACTATTTAGTTTAAATTGTGGAACACTTCAGTCCGCACACATTTTGTCGTTTGCCCGTGTTCACGGTAGCTGGAAAGCGACCGAAACGTCGGGTAAAAGAAGAAGTTGGGAGTGTTGTATACGCGAGAAAATCCGCAAATATAATTTCTACAATGTATGAAGCTCGCGAAAACCTGCGAAAACGTTATTTTATCGTTTAAATGATTTTAGACGACTTTTTTCACAGAACGAATTCGGACCTTGATCTGATAAAGGTAAGTGATTTTCAAGTCATACAAGCGGCAAATATTCACTATCGCTTAGGCGGCGGTGTCTCACCTCTTCTCCAATATCTATTGTGTTTGGCATTCTCGTCACGTAGCTTGCAGAAGGAAGATGCGGGAATGGATTCACTTCCCTGTCACTTCGCGTTTTAAACGAGCCAACATATTATAATCATCCAGTGAACGAAGGCGTTCGTCTGTCTTTGTCAGATTCAGAAAATATCCGCTTTTTGATATATTTTCTTTAGAATTAAAGATCTATAAGTATTTTTTGAGAATTGAATAATTAATTACATAAGAATGGCAATGCGGCAAGTCTTCTGGAGACGTAACTGCAGGAGCGATATGGAGTTCTTCGATGCAAATAACGGTATGTAGGTATATAGTATATTAAAATAGGTTTAATAAATTATTGAAAATAGATCTTTAATAGACAAAACAACATAAACCACAAAAGTAGTAAGGCATCAGCAATGGAGTTTTTATGAAGATCTCTATAGACTGATATCTCTATAGACAGATATTATTCACTATTTACGGAACTAAATGCTTCTTTGCCACTTTAATTACCTAGAGAAATATTTTTCAGAAGAATTTTTTCTTAGTTTCAGAATAGATATACGTAGACAGTAGAACGTTATAATTTACTGTTAAAATATTTGCTTGATTTTTGACAGAGTTTCAAAGCTTTTTTAATCTTGAGTGATGTCACGAAGTCACGAGTAATATGAACGTCAAATATTCACTATCGTTTAAGCTGTGGTGTCCCTCTTCTCCAATATATTTTGTGTTTGGCTTTCTCGTCACGTAAAAGGAAGACTGGGGAATGGATTTACTTCCCTGGCGCTTCGTGTTTTAGAAGGGCCAACATATTATAATCATTCAGTGAAAGAAAGCATCACTCTGTCCGTGTCAGTTTCATGTGAATATCCGCGTGTAAAAAAAATCTGTAGCGTTAGCAAAGAAAATAAATGTATATGATTATACATTTTTTTACTAGTGATAGAGTTCCAAGAGTAGGAGCTCGAGGGCGTAGGCACCACCGCATTACATATCTGCCGCTAAATGGTAGTGTTCGGCACTATCGTGATCCGGTTAAGTGGTAATGTATGGCCTCGTAATAACTATCACAAAGACATGACACCTTAGGTCTCAGGGATGGCAACACATTTGCATTTTAATCTCTAATTTTATTTTGATGTCTGTAGGCTGTAGTCATCATCTAACATCAATATGAGCTAAAAGTTTGTTTGTGACCTTCAAAAAAAAAAGTTACTGTAGTTTAGTTTTTAAAAGTTACAGCATAATTTTTAAGTAGAAGTCCCTACGATATTAAATTAGCACTGAGGAGATCCGCATGAGAACTAAAGTATTCGATAGCCCAACGTACTCAAGTGGCAGTGGATATGATGGCTGTGATGACGTGAGATATTCACGGAGAACCAAATGGCCGTCCAGCAAACTGGTTCTCGAGTGAAAGGTGAAACGTGCGCCACGAAGTGGTCCGCCACAAAACGGAGCGAGGATCTGGTGAAGTTTGCGGGCAAACGCTGCATGAGGTGGCCCAGGATCGTTAGTCAGCGGTAGCCAAACAAACACTTACTCTTCTTAATCATCCATCGCGTAATTTATTTTTACCAAAACTTTTTACAACAGTCCGAAAGATTAATTGGCGTATTAGGCATATTAATCAATTCTTGATTAATATGCCTAATATTCTTGGATTCTTGGGGTTACTGATTACGAAATTGAACTCCATTTTTCAGATCCAAAATGACAATTGTGGTTTCTCAATATAAATACTGCAGTATTCACTTACCATCGATGTGATTTACACATTCTAATAAATGCTTACTACACTTAAATCATTCTACTCACTTTTAAGTTTAGGTTTATATTTCAAAGTACAAATTGTTGACCAAATTGAAATATACATATAAAATGACTATAATGCCATATGAGATGCAATTTTACTTTGTGAAGTGCTCACTCTGTATCATTTGCTTAAACACGCTATCTTTTTAGCATGCAATCCATTGCCCCGTTTTACGACATTGAATCCCTAAAGTCCATTCGTGTAACATTGTATGCAGACACATTCAAATCAATAGATAAATTTCATTAGAGTTATTTTACACTGAAAGATATCGAGATAATGTAAATCTAGGTACTTACACAATCATCTCACTCGAAACATGAATTTTAATAAGCGTTAATTCGATTCAGTCGACGGTTTCTGTTCTGCATAACAGCGAATATTTTCAAGAGCGGCGCTTGTTAGTGCTAAGATCTCGTGGAAACTCCAGTAATAAAGTCTGCTGCGATAAATAAAGAGGTAGGTATTGGAGCGATAAAACTGTTTCGTATTTGTGAGTACCTAAATTTCTCAATCATACTTCAGCTGTGCCGATATGAAGTTATTACTATGTTAGAAATGGTATCGCTTGTGATCAAAATTCGACGTGTTTGTGAAGTAATGAAAAACGTTAAAAGACATTTTTTATTAAGCTAATTATTTTTAGTGACTAAAAAAACTTAAAAGAATTACCGACTTCAAAAACCCACCACTAAAAAAAGGAAAAATAACAAAAACAAAAAACAGATTTATGCCCAGAGAGCAATGCATGTTACCACTTTTGGAATATTTAGAAATCGGATTGTCTATTGCGCCTATTAAAGAAAGATCTTTGGTCCGCTGAGACCACAGACCAATCAGCCTTCCTTTGGTTCCATAGTCGATGGGCGAGACCTACATTTAAATGTATACTGTACGCAACGTGAATAATTTGCGTATTCTATACAATAAATAAAAATAAAAATACGCATGTGAAAGGATATGAATTCCTGATTCTAGCTTATTCTTGACCTAGGTAATGTACTCGTATATAATTTTTTTACGAACGCTTTTGTTAAATTATGATATAGGTATCTTTTACTATTTAGTTTAAATTGTGAAACACTTCAGTCCGCACACATTTTGTCGTTTGCCCGTGTTCACGGTAGCTGGAAAGCGACCGAAACGTCGGGTAAAAGAAGAAGTTGGGAGTGTTGTATACGCGAGAAAATCCGCAAATATAATTTCTACAATGTATGAAGCTCGCGAAAACCTGCGAAAACGTTATTTTATCGTTTAAATGATTTTAGACGACTTTTTTCACAGAACGTATTCGGATCTTGATCTGATAAAGGTAAGTGATTTTTGATTCACTTTAATTACCTAGAGAAATATTTTTTCAGAAGAATTTTTTCTTAGTTTCAGAATAGATATACGTAGACAGTAGAACATTATAATTTACTGTTAAAATATTTGCTTGATTTTTGACAGAGTTTCAAAGCTTTTTTAATCTTGAGTGATGTCACGAGTAATATGAACGTCAAATATTCACTATCGTTTAAGCTGTGGTGTCCCTCTTCTCCAATATATTTTGTGTTTGGCTTTCTCGTCACGTAAAAGGAAAACTGGGGAATGGATTTACTTCCCTGGCGCTTCGTGTTTTAGAAGGGCCAACATATTATAATCATTCAGTGAAAGAAAGCATCACTCTGTCCGTGTCAGATTCATGTGAATAATAGCGTGTAAAAAAATCTGTAGCGTTACCAAAGAAAATAAATGTATATGATTATACATTTTTTTACTAGTGGTAGAGTTCTAAGTGTAGGAGCTCCAGGGCGTAGGCACCACCGCATTACATATCTGCCGCTAAATGGTAGTGTTCGGCACTATCGTGATCCGGTTAAGTGGTAATGTATGGCCCCGTAATAACTATCACAAAGACATGACACCTTAGGTCTCAGGGATGGCAACATTTGCATTTTAATCTCTAATTTTATTTTGATGTCTGTAGGCTGTAGTCATCATCTAACATCAATATGAGCTAAAAGTTTGTTTGTGACCTTCAAAAAAAAAGTTAGCGTAGTTTAGTTTTTAAAAGTTACAGCATAATTTTTAAGTAGAAATCCCTACGATATTAAATTAGCACTGAGGAGATCCGCATGAGAACTAAAGTATTCGATAGCCCAACGTACTCAAGTGGCAGTGGATATGATGGCTGAGATGACGTGAGATATTCACGGAGAACCAAATGGCCGTCCAGCAAACTGGTTCTCGAGTGAAAAGTGAATCGTGCGCCACGAAGTGGTCCGCCACAAAACGGAGCGAAGATCTGGTGAAGTTTGCGGGAAAACGCTGCATGAGGTGGCCCAGGATCGTAAGTCAGCGGTAGCCAAACAAAAACTTACTCTTCTGAATCATCCATCGCGTAATTTATTTTTACCAAAACTTTTTACAACAGTCCGAAAGATTAATTGGCGTATTAGGCATATTAATCAACTTTTACTAATTACAACGAGGAAATATAGACAAGAAATGATGTACGTAGGATTTATTTATGCGTATATTGTCAACACTTTATAGTTACTGGTAAATAACGCTTTAAATAAATGAATAAAAGCTCAAGTAAAGTCGCCGTTTTTAATGTTAATTAGAGTCCCGATCAGAATATCTAGCTATAGGCAATGCGTGAATATTTCTATTTCATTCTAACAAATTACAGGTTTTCTTTGAGTCGATGGACCAGAATCTTAAATAATCTCTGTTTAATTAGCGAAATTAAACTTTTCTTCAATGGTTGTGTACATTTCCTTTGAATATAATCGGAGTACAAGTTAAATTAATTATCTGTATCATTACCATTTCTGTTTAAAAGTTTATCCCATTATTCATACCTATGTGTTTCGTTCTATTCTAATGTACGTTTATGAATGACGTAATTTTTAGGGTTCCGTACCTTAAAAGGAAAAAAAGAACCCTTAAAGGATCACTCGTGCGTCTGTCTGTCTGTCTGTCCGTCTGTCACAGCCAATTTGCTCCGAAACTACTCGACCGATTGAGTTGAAATTTGATGAATATATGTAAATTGGTGACCCAAAGATGAACACGTCAAGTAAAATAATAAAATTTAAACACTATAGGGGAAAATCAGAAAATTTAAAAAAAAAATTCGTAAACTGTACGTGTGACATATAAAATGAAAGAAGTTGTTGTCAGCATCTCAAATATATTTTTTTATAATTTTTGCATAAACAAATTTGAAGTAATTAAAGCAAAACGACGAAAATTGACCATTTCCCCCCCCTCCCCCATTATCTCTGTTAATTTTGGATCATACAAAAACTACACGCTGGGCGTCGACATACTGGAGGTCGGGACGCTGGATGTCGGAACGCTGGGCGTCGAGACGCTGGGCGTCGGGACGCTGGGCGTCGGGACTCTGGGCGTCGAGTCGCTGGGCGTCGGGACACTGGGCGTCGACGTCGGGAAGCTGGGCGTCGGGAAGCTGGGCGTCGGGACGCTGGGCGTCGACGTCGGGAAGTTGGGCGTCGGGACGGGACGCTAGACGTCGGGACGCTGGGCGTCGGGACGCTAGACGTCAGAACGTTGGGCGTCGGAACGCCTGACGTCGGGACGCTGGGCGTTGGGACACTCGACGTCGAGACGCTGGGCTTCGGAACGCTGGGCGTCAGGACGCTGGGCGTCGGGACGCTGAGCGTCGGGACGGTGAGCGTGGGGACGCTAGACGTCGGGACGCTGGGCGTCGGAATGCTAGACGTCGAGACGCTGGGCGTCGGGACGCTGGGCGTCGGGACGCTAGACGTCGGGACGCTGGGCGTCAAGTTGCTGTGCGTCGGGACGCTAGGCGTCGGGACGTTAGGCATCGAAACGCTTGACGTCGGGACGCTAGGCGTCATGAGGCTGGGCGTCGGGACGCTGGGCGTTGGGACGCTGCGCGTCGAGACGCTCTGCGACGGGACGCTGGGCGTCGGGACGCTGGGCGTCGGGACGCTGGGCGTCGGTACGCTGGGCGTTCGGACGCTGGGCGTCGCGACGCTGGGCGTCGGGACGCTGGGCGTCGTGCGTCGGGACGCTGGGCGTCGGGACGCTGGGCGTCGGGACGCTGGGCGTCGGGACGCTGGGCGTCGGGACGCTGGACGTCGGGACGCTGGGCGTCGGGTCGCTGGGCGTCGTGACGCTGTGTGTCGGGACGCTAGGCGTCGAGTCGCTATGCGTCGAGTCGCTATGCGTCGGGACGCTGGGCGTCGCGACGCTGGGCGTCGCGACGTGGGGCGTCGGGACGCTGGGCGTCGGGACGCTGGGCGTCGGGACGCTGGGCGTTGGTACGCTCGACACCGGGAAGCTGGGCGTCGGGACTCTGGGCATTGGGACGCTGGGCGTCGGGACGCTGGGCGTCGTGCGTCGGGACGCTGGGCGTCGGGACGCTGGGCGTCGGGACGCTGGGCGTCGGGACGCTTGGCGTCGGGACGCTGGACGTCGGGGCGCTGGGCGTCTAGTTGCTGTGCGTCGGGACGCTAGGCGTCGGGACGTTAGGCATCGAAACGCTATGCGTCGGGTCGCTATGCGTCGGGACGCTGGGCTTCGCGACGTGGGGCGTCGGGACGCTGGGCGTCGGGACGCCGGGCGTCGGTACGCTCGACGCCGGGACGCTGAGCGTCGGGACGCTCGACGCCGGGACGCTGGGCGTCGGGACGATGGGCGTCGGGTCGCTGCGCGTCGGGACGCTCGGCGTTGGGACGCTGGGCGTCAGGACGCTAGATGTCGGGACGTAAGGCATCGAAACGCTTGACGTCGGGACGCTAGGCGTCGAGTCGCTATGCGTCGAGTCACTATGCGTCGGGACGCTGGGCGTCGCGACGTGGGGCGTCGGGACGCTGGGCGTCGGGACGCTGGGCGTCGGGACGCTGGGCGTTGGGACGCTGGGCGTCGGGACGCTAGACGTCGGGACGTTAGGCATCGAAACGCTTGTCGTCGGGACGCTAGGCGTCGAGTCGCTATGCGTCGAGTCGCTATGCGTCGGGACGCTGGGCGTCGCGACGTGGGGCGTCGGGACGCTGGGCGTCGGGACGCTGGGCGTCGGGACGCTGGGCGTCGGGACGCTGGGCGTCGGGACGCTGGGCGTCGGGACGCTGGGCGTCGGGACGCTGGGCGTTGGTACGCTCGACACCGGGAAGCTGGGCGTCGGGACTCTGGGCATTGGGACGCTGGGCGTCGGGACGCTGGGCGTTGTGCGTCGGGACGCTGGGCGTCGGGACGCTGGGCGTCGGGACGCTGGACGTCGGGACGCTGGGCGTCTAGTTGCTGTGCGTCGGGACGCTAGGCGTCGGGACGTTAGGCATCGAAACGCTATGCGTCGAGTCGCTATGCGTCGGGACGCTGGGCTTCGCGACGTGGGGCGTCGGGACGCTGGGCGTCGGGACGCCGGGCGTCGGGACATGGCCGTCGGTACGCTCGACGCCGGGACGCTGGGCGTCGGGACGCTCGACGCCGGGACGCTGGGCCTCAGGACGATGGGCGTCGGGTCGCTGGGCGTCGGGACGCTCGGCGTCGGGACGCTGGGAATCGGGACGCTGGGCGTCGGGGCGCTGGGCGTCGGGACGCTGGGGGTCGGGACGCTGGGCGTCGGGACGCTGGGCGTCGGGACGCTGGGCGTCGGGACGCTGGGCGTCGGGACGCTGGGCGTCGGGACGCTGGGCGTCGGGACGCTGGGCGTCGGGACGCTTGGCGTCGGGACGCTGGACGTCGGGGCGCTGGGCGTCTAGTTGCTGTGCGTCGGGACGCTAGGCGTCGGGACGTTAGGCATCGAAACGCTATGCGTCGGGTCGCTATGCGTCGGGACGCTGGGCTTCGCGACGTGGGGCGTCGGGACGCTGGGCGTCGGGACGCTGGCCGTCGGGACGCTGGGCGTCGGGACGCTGGGCGTCGGGAAGCTGGGCGTCGGGACGCTGGGCGTCGGGACGCTTGGCGTCGGGACGCTGGGCGTCGTGACGTGGGGCGTCGGGACGCTGGGCGTCGGGACGCTGGGCGTCGGGACGCTGGGCGTCGGGACGCTGGGCGTTGGTACGCTCGACGCCGGGAAGCTGGGCGTCGGGACTCTGGGCATTGGGACGCTGAGCGTCGGGACGCTGGGCGTCGGGACGCTGGGCGTCGGGACGCTAGGCGTCGGTACGCTCGACGCCGGGACGCTGAGCGTCGGGACGCTCGACGCCGGGACGCTGGGCGTCGGGATGCTGGGCGTTGGGACGCTAGACGTCGGGACGCTGGGCGTCTAGTTGCTGTCTAGTTGTGCGTCGGGACGCTAGGCGTCGGGACGTTAGGCATCGAAACGCTTGACGTCGGGACGCTAGGCGTCGAGTCGCTATGCGTCGGGACGCTGGGCGTTGGGACGCGGGGCGTCGGGACGCTGGGCGTCGGAACGCTGGGCGTCGGGACGCTCGACGCTGGGATGCTAGGCGTCGGGACTCTCGACGCCGGGACGCTGGGCGTCAGGACGCGGGGCGTCGGGACTCTGGGCGTCGGGACGCTGGGCGTAGGGACGCTGGGCGTCGGGACGCTGGGCATCGGGATGCTGGGCGTCGGGACGCACGGCGTCGGGAGGACGGATGAACTTCTATGCATAATATTTTTTATAGAATATATTATTATGAAGTTTTGTTTAATAATAATGACCTATTATAAAGTTTCAGTCTGGAGTAAAACTGTAATGCGTCATTAGGAAAGAATATGCCATAATTGCTACGCTTGGGATACTGAATGGTGATCATAGCGGCGATTGTTTTATGCCGGGACGCTGCCATGCGGTATGCTTAACGTTACTTACAGAGAAGAAACCGACCAAGTGCGAGTCGAACTCTTGCACGATGGGTTCCGTACAAAAAATTACGTTTGTTGGAAGGTTATAAATAAACAACATAAGACCTAAAAATTCTGTTAAAATGTTAAGCGTCATCTTGCTACCGTTATTTATATCGAGTAAAAAATATACGAAAAAAATACGTTTACTGTATGCCCCTTAATATTTTCATTTTCTTATTTTTAGTAATTAATTTTGTCTTTATAGCGGTAATAGAAATATATAATTTGTGAAAATTTTAGCTTATTAGCTATTACTATTTATTAGATAGGTACAGCCTGGTGACAGACATACGGATGGATGGACAGGCAGACAGACAGACAGCGGAGAATTAGTAATCCGTAGGGTTCGTTTTTACCTTTTGGTACGAAACCCCCTAAAAGATATAAGATTGATACAGAATAGTTCAAAATATTCCATATGATTCTTTAAATTGTCGTAACTTTTTTATTTCTGAACCGATTGACACGAAACAAACACTAAATGTTTAGTAAAACTTATCACAACATATCAATGAAATGTTGGAGCAAAACTCCAATTTTCATTGCTATGCGGATGATAGCACGGGAGATGCACACTATACAAGCCGTGCAAATGCCTCTCGGACACTTATCGAAGAAAGCAGGACTAGACTTGTGTCTGAAGTCGAGCACTCTCTGGAGCGGGTCTCAGATTGGGGTCGACTCAATTTAGTGCAGTTCAACCCCTCGAAGACACAAGTCTGCGCGTTCACCGCTAAAAAAACCCCATTCATTGTAGCACCACAGTTCCAGGGCACTCCGCTTGCCATTGGTAAGAGTATCGGTATCCTGGGCGTTGACATATCGAACGAAGTGCAATTTGGGAGTCACATTGAGTGTAAGACCAAGTTGGCATCCAAAAAGTTGGGGGTGCTTAACAAAGCGAGGCAGTATTTCACATCGGGGCAGCTACTACAGCTTTATAAGGCCCAAGTGCGGCCCCATCTGGAATACTGCTCTCATTTGTGGGCGGGAGCCCCCAAGTACCAGCTTGGTCCACTTGACTCCCTACAAAAACGCGCCGTTCGTATTGTTAACGATCCGGGACTTACAGACAGGCTCGAACATCTGAGCCTGCGCAGAGATATTGGTAGTCTGTGCGTGTTATACCGTCTCTACAATGGTGAGTGCTCTGTCGAACTGTTCGACATGGTGCCACCGTCTCTTTTTCTACACCGTACTACCCGCCGAAGAGAGAAGTTTCACCCTCACCGACTGGACACCTGGCAGTGCTCAACGGTGCGGTTTTCTCGTTCGTTTCTGCCCAGAACGTGTAAATTGTGGAACGAACTTCCCTCTGAGGTGTTCCCTCGGTGCTACAATATGGGGTTCTTCAAAAATGGCGTCAAAAGAGTCCTTCAGGGCTGGCAGCGCGTTGGCAACTCCCCTGGTGTTGCAAATGTCCATAGGCGACGGTGACCACTTACCATCAGGTGGCCCGTCTGCTTGTCTGTCAACTTAATGACATAAAAAAAAAATAAAAAAAAATAAAAAAACAATATATTAGTGAAACTGCAAATTGGATAAGCCATTTCTGAAATTAGCGTGCACAAACACACACAAACAGACATTTTTCCGGGATAAAAAGTACCCAGTGTTGTGCGCCAAAGGTTAAAGTATAATTATATCAACTTTCATCGTAATCGGACCGGTATATTCTGTGTGATGCTTGAACAAACAGACAGACAGACAGACAAAAAAATTTCTAATCACATATTTGTGTTCGGTATCGATCTAGTAACATCCCCATGTATTTTTTTTTAAATATTTTTAATGTACAGAATTCACACTTCTACAGTTTTATTATAAGTATAGATTAGGGACACTCAGGTATTGGTAGTTTCTGTTGGTATGTTTCTGTTAAATACATGGAACGATAGTCGGAGAAACATTAAACGTCCGTTTTGACATTAAGAATATTTCCAAATACGCAAAACTTTCTGCGACCGAACTTTAGTTATTGTTCCGAGGAATTGAACGTCCAGGGCCTACAGGCCACCATGACATCTCATTGCGATCAAAAAAAACTTTCTTATTTAGGAAGGTGTCATTAAAATTACAAATGGCCGGTGGGTTGATAGGAATTTTTAGAAAACGTGTACATTACATTGTCGCGTTATTAAAAAGATGTAAGGGAATTAATTAAAAAGTTTATGAACCATTTACATGTACAATCTCGGCATTTTTCATTTGGCGTTTCTGTAATAAAAACGTAACAAAATGCTTATATATCAGCCCAGGGGTAGGTAGAGGTGTATCCACGAACACAGGTACCCACAATTTGTCTGTTACTACTTTTAAGCCATAAAGAGAAGGTGTAAAGGTGAGAAAATATGAAGAAATTGCAAGGGAAAAAATTGAAACAACAATTTCATTTACCTACCTGTACAAATAGTCCGTGAGTATCAAACCTTTGGCACAATAATTATTTAATTCTAAGGCAATACCAAGTTTGCCGGGTCAGCTTGTAATATAAATCAATTTATTTTAACAGCAAAGATATTTCTGTTATACAGGCGTAATTAACATAAAATGAATTAGAGCATCATGGAAAATTATAGTATAAAGTTGAGGTTGATAAATTATTTCTCTTTATGTGCACAAAGCTGACTCACGGATCTCTCAAAATTTTAGACGACCTGTCCCTAATCTTTATCGCTTAAGTGACGCAGTTAAGTGAAGATATCATGTGGACTTAGGTTTAGGCTTTGACGACCCGGTTAGTCCAGCGGTGTGAGATGACCGTTTAATTCGAAGGGTTGCGGGTTCGATCCTCGCACCGGGACAAATGTTTGTATGGCCTACAGATATTTGTTTCGGGTCTGGGTGTTTGTGTATGTGTTGTATGTGTACAACGGCACCCACGACACAGGTTTATACCTACTGTGGGGCTGTGAGTGTAAGCGTATTTTTTTTTATTTTAGGATTAGAGACATTTTTTCTCATAAAAGACAAAGTCACTTACATGGGAACATAATTTTGTAGATAAATATACATATTTCGTTTTCACACAGACAATCATTTCATAATCACAACACATCTTTACAACTACATATAAATACCTATTACAGTCACGCAGCACATATTTTAACTTTCGGTACATCTTTACAACACCTAATATTTTTGTATTTAATTTAGGCACCTAATAATTATCTATGATGAACTGAGCAAGTTGTTTTTTTAATGCATTAAATGAGGTTATGTTTTTAATCCGTGACGATGGATTGTTAACTTATAGTGCGTCACTGCTCACTTGTGAGAATTCTTCCGCTAGAGCAGTCAGTAAACCGAACAATGGCAGCCAAAACATTGCAAACAATAATTCAGGATGGCCAGTATTCCCCGATAAAACTACCCCTACTGTTATCGCCATGCGCTAGAAATTCAAACAGGATAATCATGACTAAGTATTTCTCGTTAGCTTCATAAAGTCGAGTCATTGCTTGCTCGTGTCAGCAACATAACGCGGTTAAGTGTGAACATGATAATAATATACGATGTAATAATACGATGTAATATAATGATGTAAGTATGTATACGTCGCAGACAAAACGGATTTTTAACCGACTTCAAAAAAAGGAGGAGGTTCTCAATTCGTCCGGATTATTTTGGTAAAATCTTAGACCCCGTAATTTCCTACACAGGTATATATTTCTCTGCCAGTCAACCTTAGGGTTGTAAAAGAGAGCATCAAAAGTTGCAGAGAGAAAAAAAAAAAAAAATTAAAACCAAAATAACAGATAAATATATATATTATATATATATACATTTATGTATTTATGTACACACCTAAATAATATATCTAAATATATCATAATAAAAATACACATACTTAAATATAATAATAGAATAATACATTAATAATGAACAAATACACCAAGCTGCTATACCAATGACTATAAAAAATAATAAAACATAAATACTGTTAAACATAGTGACAAATCAACGAAAGATTTAGATACCTAAATACATTTTCATACATATGTGTTAGCCGCTGTTTTGAGCCAATGAATTTAGAAATAAACGACGAAGTTTGAATTTAAATGACAGCTTACTAGGAGCTTTTTTAATGTCAAAGGGTAGTGCATTCCAAAATTTAACTGCTGTGCAGGTAAAAGAACTTGACACAAAACCAGCACGATGAGAAGGGATATTGAGAATAAGTCTAGCTGACGAGCAAAGATTGAGGCTGTGGGAATAACCCAGAAATTTAAATTTTTGTTTGAGATAGATGGGAGAACACGGATCGTTAAGTATATATATTATATTATATGCTTTCAATGCTACAAATATAACTACAGTATAAATAAAAGTATGGTATGAATATAAGTTTAACTATAAACACCGACTTCAAAAGGGAGAAAATACTGATTTAACTGATCATTTCTCGTTATCTGCATAAAGCTGACGTACGGATCTCGTCAGCTTGCAGACGACAGACGGGTCCCTTCTCTTTGTCGACGTGACTTAGCTGAGTGTGAATATGACATTTAAGGTGAACGCATATTTATTCGAGTCGAATAAAACGAATTTTAGAATTTTGTTCAAGTAATCTTAGGAAACCTCGGACGCTTACCCACCTCGAATTATCCGAATCTGGAAAAGTCCCAGATATCCTAGCCGAGTTCGGATAACGTCAGCAGATTCGGCAGGATGTCATCTTGATCAATGCGCTCGCATTCTATCTATTGCCTACGATAAAGCAATGCGCAAGTACTACTTCTTCATGATTAAAAAAAATGAATTAGTAAGTAAAAGTAATCCACTTAGTTTCGTAACTCTGTACGCTAAATGCAAAACTTATACTTTTAGATATACGCTTACGCTTATACGCTTACGCTTACTTTCACAGCCCACAGTAGGTATAAACCTGCGTCGTGGGTACCGTAATAATTTAATGTTTCTCTGTACGTGATTTAGATGAAATTATTTTTGAGAAAAAAATAAATTTCTTTAAACTGAACTGCATAATAATGAACAGCTGTGAAATCCAACACAATTCACATGTTATAATAGTCATATATTAGTGCGAAAGTCGTAAAGAAAATGGAACGGTTTCTTCAGCGTGGTCAATTCTTTCGGTGTGGATATGTGTGCGAAGCCTCCTTGACTTTGATTCATTCGTCGCGTTTGGCTTGGTTAAGTGTGCGTTCACCTTTTCTCTACCAATGTTAAATATATTAGACACTAGCTGAGCCCACGGCTACGTCTGCGTAGATACTGAACAATTATTTTATAAAATTTTACGTGGACGAAGTCGCGGGCATAGATAGTCTAAATTAAATACGGTAATGTAAACCGCATTCAACTCAGTTGAGAATTTTGAAGCAGTGCTTGAAGTAAATTTTCAATTGACCATTATTCTTTTTCCCTTGACCGATTTTGACGAAACAAGTTATATGTAATCCATATGTGAAAACCGCATTCAAATCCGTTGAGCAGTTTCGAAGCTATAACGTACCAGACAGACAGACAAAAAATCCAAAATTGTTTTTTTCTTTAAGGCCTTCTCTCAGTTTTTTGAAAAAATATTTAATGTACAGACATTCGATTTTTTATGTCTTATTATATGTATAGATAACATTACATATTAGTTAAAACAAAATGAAATTAAGATTGGAATACAAAAGTAGGTACCTAATTACCTTAGAACAAATTCAAGCTCGCATTGCATTATAAATGAGATTTGAATCATAAACATGTATATTAATCGTTATAATTAATAAGATAACGGATTAAAATGTTCTCGAATATTATTTTAAATATTCCAAAAACTTACTCCTTCAATAAAAAAAATACGAAAATAATGTTTGATCTAAGAAAAATTACAATCTTATAATTTACAATGACCGCAAAAAGAAGAAAACACAGATTTTACTGATCATTTCTGCATAAAGCTGACGCAAGGAACTCATCAGCTTGCAAACGACAAACGTGTCCCTTTTTCTTTGTTACCAATGTGACTTCTTAGCTTTTTATGTCATGAAGTGGCAAACCAGCATACAGTTCAGGTTGATTTTTTTGATTTACTGGTGGTAGAACTCCAGTGACGGAGCTCGCGTAGGCACCACTGCATTAACTAAAATACTTGCCGCTAAATGGTAGTGTTCAAGCACTATCGTGTTCCGGTCAGGTGGTAATGTACGGCCCTGTTATTTCCGACACAGAGGCATAACACCTTAGGCCTCAGTAGTAGTAACGCATCTGCATTTTGACCTTCGTCTTTGTGTATGTCTCTATAGGCTGCAGTCAACACTTAATCAGAGAATATGTAATAATACTACGTATAGAATGGACACCTCGACATCCCGCCCGATTTCCCTGCCTCACCCAACCTCCTCTCCTCTTATGGGCGACGCTTGGTATTCTCTACGTGCTACGCACACAGGTGCACGTGTAAATACATGTCACTGATTGATGTCTGTGTAATAGAGACCAAATTAAGCGTTTGTATGGAATTTTGGCGGAGTATCGGCGGTGTGACTTAACATCAATGTGAACTGCATGCTTGTTTGCCACTTCCATTACATAAAAAAAACTAGACGAAAACGGTTTTAACCGATTTTTCAGACCGAAAGCAACATAAACATCGTTTAGGATCTCCACCGACCAGTCGCCTGCACTCTCATCCCTCCACTTCTGTCGATGACCCTCAAGTTTGTGCCCGCAACCTCTAATTGTTTATTTCTTTTTCTTGGATATTTGAGTGAATATGAGCCACATTTTAGCAGTGATATTAGAAATCGCTAAGTAGGGCAACAGTAACAAATATAAATAAAATGTAACATATGGGGTAAAGAAATGGCTTTCCATTCCGATATTGTATTGTCTAATGATCACAATGAAATACCTCGAAAGTAAATTTAAAATCGGCAAAGATAAGCAAGCAATGAAACAATCATACAAATTTTATGATTATTTATAAAATTTCTTTACATTCATTTAAATATCTATACTATTATATTTTGTTACTTTGACGTATTTTATCAAAGGTGATAATGTATTACATGAAGCTATTGCTAGACCGATTCCCATGAAAAGATAATAACAAATACATGTAAAACTAGCTTTTGCCCGCGACTTCGTTCGCGTGGACTTCAGGTTCGTCCCGTCTAGTCTAGTAATAAGTAAGAAATACGGTAACTAAGCACTGCAGAGCCCTAATTTGTACGTGTAACTCCTAACCAAAAAGAAACCTGGCAATAACTAACCTTAGGCCTATATTACTTAAAGTAGGCGACCATACGTTTTTATCAAATCGCTAGTGCCTTGAAAATTCGCAAAACGGACACAACCGTCAACGACGTCTGCCCTCACGCGTCTGCCCGCGTTCGGGTCGCGCACTCAGTGATAAGCCACTTCTTCCCCACCGCACCTACCCCGCTCCCCCCACGCCCCGTTCGCCTGGCGCCGCTGCCGGTATTTATCACCGAAACGGTATTTATCGCCGAAATTGCTATGACTCTGCATTTTAAATCTGTGATATCTTCGAAAATATTTGTTTAATTTACATGCTGTAAAAAGCCATATTGATCTTTATTAAACGCACAGTGTATTTAAGATACTTAATTGGATAAGGATTAATACTGTATTGCTTAAAATCGCTTCGTAAATAAGCCATTATTTCTCGTACAAAGTAAAGGATAAAAAATGGTTATTGTGGGTTATTCCTAAGAGATAAACATATACCATCACGGACTTTTTTGTAGACCTTTTTAAGTTGTACAATACTGTAGTAAATTGTTTTGATCTATCTTGTAGGATTCAGTCAGCGTTTGCAATGTAAGCGCAAAAAATGTGTTTTTTCTACGACCTCACATTAAAAACCTCAAAAATTGTAGCCTATGTGTTATTCTGATGTATAAGCTATAGCCTATGTGTTATTCTGATGTATAAGCTATATTGTGGTAAAGTTTAATTCAAATCCATTCAGTAGTTTTTACGTGAAAGAGTAACAAACATCCATACATCCATACTTACAAACTTTCGCCTTTATAATAGTAGTAGGATAATTTCATTTGAATGAAACCAAGTGATTCAGACACTTCTTAATCACAACATATTAAATTTAATTGTCGGTTTTCGTAAAAATTATAACGTGGACAAGAATAATCAGTCAGTGAATATATTCGTGACATATTATTAGACATGGAATAAAAATCAAAAGGTTGTTTGTTGGCGGGCCTGACGTCTTTGAAGGGGTTGGATCTTAAATAATCATTTTAGTTTAATATAAGCGAGATACATCCGAAAACTATATACTTTATTTCAATGAGTGTAGCTCGCGAAAACCTAAGAACCTACTAAATTTGGGAGATAATTGAAAAGTTGTTATGAACGTGAGAGCGAAATTTCCTCTGTGAAAAATACATGACACCAGATATTGTATTACAAACAACAATTTAATGTTCTTTCTAAACTAACAGAGAGGGTCCTTGAATTTTATAACGAGTTTATTTCAAATATATTGTTTACTTTCGTCAATGTTGATACGGGCTCACGGTCGCGAGCAGGGAAAAAACAAAAGAGCCGCTTCGTCCATATTTCGTCCGTGTTATTGTCAAATATTTTGTTTACATAATGTACGAAGGTCCGAGCGCCGAAGCTCGGGGGTTTGGGCACGCGATGCCGTAGCGTGTGCCGTAGTATGCGGCAGTCACGCGAAGGCAGCCGAGCTCTACGACGGTCGCTACGTCGAAGCTACGCGCTACGCGGCTACGTAATGTTGAACGTTTTCCTACTTTTGGCACTGTTCACCACGGCCCAAGGACGTGCGGTAAGCATGACTTTTCAGCTTATATTGTAACTGCAATGAACATCATCCATCTATTATTCAAAACCAGTTTCAAAGTTTTGGTATCATCAAATCAGTCGTCTTGTTTCTGTCTTTTTGTTGAATAAACACTCCGGTGAATAGCTAAAGTTACAAAGTGCCAGCTAATCTTAATTTAACGAGACGTGTGTTAATTGCGTATTAACTGTAATTAATTTGTACGGAATACTGAAGTATAATAAAGAATTAAGTAGGACTGTGATGATGAATATAAAATGATATTTGTTTTTAACATGTTTTCTATGTCTAAAATGAGATTTAAAAAGTGCTTAGTAATAAAGTTTTCGATTTTTTTCAATATGTTAAAAAATGCAACTAAATAATAATAATACTAAACTTTAATGTTTAAAATTTAGTCAGTTGAGTGTTAAAAGGTGTGAATAATTTTAGTAACTCATGCGTTTTGCTATTTTTTATGCCTAAAATAAACGCATTCTTTTAATTTTGAGAGGTTTGTCAGAACCGGGATATCTGGCGCTCTACACTCTCTGCCTACCCTGTTAGGGACCTGGCGTGATTTATCATAATAACAATATATACTGAAAAAAAAAACAACTAATACACTTGTTATCTAACCACCGTTTATAGTCCAATTATAAAGCAACACTTGATGACTACACAGTTTTTTTATGTGTTTACCACAAGAAAGGTATTTTTTTTATTTTATGTTATGGAAGTGGCAATCAAGCATGCAATTCACATTGATGTTAAGTGATGACTGCAGCCTATAGACACTTACAAAGAGACCAATGTCAAAAATCAGATGCGTTACCACTCCTGAGACCTAAGATGTTATGTCTCTGTGCCGGAAATTACAGGGCCGTACGCCACCTGACCGGAACACGATAGTGCTAAACACTACCATTTAGCGGCAAGTATATTAGGTAATGCGGTGGTGCCTGCGCCCGCGAGCTCCGTCACTGGAGCTCTACCACCAGTAAGATAGTACCAGTATAGATTTGCTATCAACGTGTAGGGTACTGTGATGTTCATATTGCTCATTATCTAAGACAAACAACGAGCCAAGTTGCACTTTGTTATATATTTTTGTCAAAAGAATTTTGTACGTCGATTTTGTATCGCTAGCTTTCAACTAACGTTATCCAAGAGAACCACGATACACATAAATAATAGGTTGGGGAAAAAGTCTTTTCGCATTATAGTATGTATGAACTTGTTATAAGATCTCTTTGGCTGTAGTATTTGTATCTGGCTGGTTTTGGTATCATTGGAAGTTAAAATTTTAAAGAACATAATTCCAAATTCAAATTAGGCAAATGTGTGATTTTCATTTGTTTTTCGTACTGTCAAGATGAGTGAATCTAATGAAGAAATCAGAATAAGATTTCATTTTAAAATTTTATTTATTTATTTATTAATACTTTTATGCACATAAAAAGATACATATGGCGGACTTAACGCCACTAGGCGTTTTCTACCAGTCAACCGTTGGGTTGTGTAGAAATCAACGAAGTAGGTGCAGCACTGGTTAAAATTTGAGAATGACAATAAAATAAATTAAATAGATTTAGATGATTATAAATATAACATATATAATATCATAGATAAGTATATAAATAAATAAAATAATTATATATATATACACATATATACTACATATTATGTAAATAAATTATTATAAGGTACATAGATGTAAATATATGGTATAAATACAAGTGAATATAAATAAATATTAAAGATACAACTTGAAAATTAACACAATGAATGATAGAACTGTGAATCTTCTAAGAGAGCGAATTAAAAAAATGTTGACGTACTTTGCGTTTGAAAGATAATTTACAGGTTGATTTTCTGATAGCCACGGGAAGCGCGTTCCAAAGTTTTATTGCCGAAACAGTGAATGAATGGGAAACAAAACTAGTGTTGTGAGAAGGAAAGGCAAGGATACGATTTTCCGAAGAACGAAGATTAAGATTGTGAGTGTCGCCCAGTGTTTGTAAATTTATGTTGAGATAATTAGGTGAAAATGGATCATTAATGACATTGAAGAGGAAGGAAAGTATCCTGACATACGCTGACGGATAGGAAGCCATTGAAGTTTAGAACGATAGCCTGAAATGTGGTCGAACTTGCGCAAACCATAAATGAAGCGAATGCAATTATTAAGAAGGCGATTTGTTCAAATGCTCCTGGGATAAGTCAGGGTAGCAAACATCTGCATAGTCAATAACGGATAAAACAAGAGATTGAACCAGAAGCTTTTTAGTCGTGAGTGGTAAGAAATTTTTAAATCTATATAGCGACCGCAACGAAGTTGTAACAATTTTGCTAACGTTACTAATTTGTTTATTCCAGCTCAAGGTGGAATCCAGATAAAGTCCCAAATCTTTGACAAAGGGTGAAAATTGAATTATTGAGTCGTTATAGACTATTGGGGCTACGTTACCTATGTCAATGCTATTTATAAAGTATCTACTGCCCAAGATAATGGATTGACATTTAGAGGAATTTACTGTAATTCCAAATTCATGGCACCATTGAGAAATTATTTTAAGATTTTGATTAACTTTTGAGATAGCGTGCGTTAAATTATCTAAACCCGTTTGAACATAGAGCTGCAAGTCGTCAGCATACAGATGGAAAGGGCAATTAAGTCTAACGGTAAGAGAATTTATAAATAGTGAGAATAATAACGGAGATAGTATCGCGCCCTGTGGTACACCAGAGCTTAAATCACACCAATCAGACAAGTCCTGATCAACGCGAACAGCTTGCTGGCGACCACGAAGATAAGCTGAAAACCAGTCCTGAACTACTGATGATGCCCCAGTTTGCTGAAGGATAGCAATCAGAACGTCATAGTCAACGGTATTGAATGCGTTGGAGAAATCAATAAGAACTAATACCGTCAACTGCGACTTTTCCATTCCAGCTCTCACGTCTTCGGTAACTTTAAGCAGGGCGGTAGCCGTGCTATAACTTGGTCGAAAGCCAGACTGATATTGAGACACCAGATTATGTGTAAAAATATGTGGAGCAAACTGCTTGTGCACAACAGCTTCAAGAACCTTGGAAAGGTATGGCAGGATAGAAATTGGCCGAAAGTGATTAACAGAACAGGGGTTAGACAATTTAGGAAGAGGAGTAGCAAAGGCTAAGCGCCAAACTAAAGGGAAACAACCTGTTTGTAATGAATAATTAATGATATGAGTGATAAAGGGAAGTATACAGTCCAAAATATGAAATAGCATTATTCTACTCACGTTATCGTAACCTGTGGCCTTTGATTTAATTGACCCCATAATCTTTTTGACCTCATCAGTAGTAACAGGAGAAAAAGAGAATAAATAAGGAAATGGCGAGGAAGTTATATCGAGGATGGTTTTAGATTTGATACGTTGCTCTAGAACAGTAGAAGTTGCAAAATGTTGATTAAGGAGATTTATGGAAAGATTCGCAGGTACAACTGAGTTGCGATTTAGAAAAGAGATTTGAGAAACTTCCATATATCGGCCGGCGAACAGTCCAAGACATTGATAGATAAAGTGGCATTTAGCAGACTTAACCATCTGATTGCAACAAAACCCAATTGTCTTCGCTGCGGTCCCTACGAAATTTACGGAAGGCCTTGTCTCTACGCGACATGGCCATACGCACCCCTCTAGTGATCCACGGTGCGGGCGGTCGCTTGACCCGAACAGCACGCAGTGGGGCATGAGTATCGAACAGCTTTAAAACATGTTTATTGAAAATTTAGATTTTTTCATCTATGGAAGCATTTTGTTCCATATTAATCCAGTCCAAATTGCGAACGTCTAAATTAAGTTTGTCTGTATTTATTTTAGAAAAGCTTCTAACAAAGATAGTAGTCGGTTGAATTTTGGGGCTTCTGATTTTATAAGTTAGGTAAAGTAGATCGTGCCTGGAAAGACCAGGTGCAGCAAACTGACCATGGTTACAGACGCGATCGATAGATGAACTGAGCATCAGATCAATCCAAGAGCCGTCAGAGCCTACATTGTGATGTGTAGAACAAAGTGGCAAAAGAGCAAGCCCCGTTGACTCAAGTATTGATCTGAGCTTATTAGATCTAGAATTTACTTTTAACATATCCGTGTTAAAATCTCCCATGACTATACAGTGTTCGCAATCAGTGACCACGGAGTCCAGGGCGGTTTCTAAAGCAGAGAAGTAGTCGATAGTGGGCGGGCGATACACAACCCCAAGAACGGCTTTCACACCGCGGACAAAAATCTCAATAAATAAAAACTCAGGACCACCTGTGCCAGTAGACGTTGATGAAGAAAGAATCTGAAAGGGAATGTTGCTACGCAAGTACATAGCAACACCGGCGGCTCTTTTACCCACTCGATCGTTACAAATAAGGACAAAGTTAGGTAAACTGAAAATAGTCGAAGAAGATCGGGTTTGAGCCAGCTCTCTGAAATGAAAATGACATGAGTAGAGGTATTAGAGAATATATTTAAAAGTTCAGAATGATGTTGCGGCACGCTTTGTGCGTTAACGTGACACAGGTTGAGGCAATTAGGAAATCGACTAAATTCATCACACAGTCTTTGGCACAGTGGGACTGACTCATCAGCATCCAGAGAAGAAAAGGAAGTAGAAGAGTCATAAGCTGAGTAAAATGACTCATCGTCAGACATTTATATAAGTATGAAAATATAATGATATATATGTATTTTATATATAAATATATAATGCAAATATATAAGAATATAATTAGGTATAGTAAAATAATAATGTAATAGTATAAACATGTGCAGATTAAGTTAGGTCAATGGTTACAGAACCTGTCGGTTGACCTGTTACAATTGAAACTAAATTAAAATGGAAAATAAAATAGACCACACGTCATCTAGCTAAAAATACACAAACCTCTTATAATAAAAAATAAAATAGCTTGGCTTACAGGAAGACAGAAAAGTGGGACAGTCGCTTAAAGTGTTATGCTTACTAATTAAAACGAAAGGTCCATGCCACACAACATTAAAAAAAAAATTGACATGACAGTGACTTATACTAGTTTTAGGTTATAATGTAATATTGTTATGACAACGAAAAACCCTTTGTAGTTAAAAACAAAACACAAGAACATGTTGATGACAGAAATGATTGAGTCAGCTACATTTTCATCAGACTGCTCCGGGATGCCACCAAATAGGACAAACTTTCTCCGATGACGCATCTCAATGATGTCGAGGCACTTGCTAATATCTGCAATCTGCTGCTGCAGCACATTCAGGACACCCCAAACATTGTCTTTGAACAAAGTGAAGTCCATCCTGGGCGTATTGAGGTCGCTGCCAGTCGATGAAACCTTAAGATGTGCTTCAAACTCTGCCATGCGTTGATTAAAGGCAAGCATTATGGACTTCTGAAGATTAGCGATGTCAGATATAGTGGTCATCTCGAACAGTGGGTATAGTTTTAGTGCACTTTCTTATAAGTTGAAAATGGTGTGTAACAGTCTCCGGCAAGTAAAAATAAACTTGTGTATTTAAGTCATTAGATGAATAACTTAATATGCAGTGGAAATTATCACAGTAAGTATAATATATATTTCACACACAAACTAGTGATTATGCTGAGTATTTTAATTAAATTTCAATTTAAAACTTTTAGCACATGTATGTTGTTTATTTACACCTACCCGAAAAATTTTACTACAAAAAAGGTAAAAATGCAACGCAAGCAGCGAAAATAATTTGCGATGTTTATGGACCTAGTGTAGTGTCTGTGAGAGTAGCACAAATTTGGTTTAAGCGTTTTCAATCCGGAAATTTTGATGTCAAAGATGCACCTCGCTCTGGTCGCCCTATTACGGATAAAATGGATGCCATTTTTGAAAAAGTGGAGCAAGATCGACATATCAGTAGTTACGACCTAGCTGAAGAACTGAGAATTGATCACAAAACAGTTTTGGCGCATTTGAAAGCTCGATATTTGGATACCTCACGAGCTCACTGAAAGAAACCTAATGAACCGTGTACTAATTTGTGATTCTTTATTACAACGTAATGAAACCGAATCATTTTTGAAGAAGCTGATAACTGGTGATGAATAGTGGATCACGTACGACAAGAACGTGCGAAAAATGTCGTGATCAAAGGCCGGTCAGGCTTCACAGACTGTGGCGAAACCCGGGTTAACTCGCAATAAGGTGATGTTGTGTGTGTGGTGGGATTGGAAGGGCATTATTCATTATGAGCTATTACGACCAGGCAGGACTATCGATTCTGAACTCTACTGCGAACAACTGATGAGATTAAAGCAAGAAGTTGAGAGAAAGCGGCCGGAATTGATCAACAGAAGGGGTGTGGTGTTTCATCATGATAACGCTAGACCTCACACATCTATAGCCACTCAGCAAAAATTAAGAGAGTTTGGCTGGGAAGTGTTAATGCATCCGCCGTATAGTCCTGACCTTGCACCTTCAGATTTCCACCTGTTTCGGTCTCTTCAGAATTCTTTATGCAATGTTAGGTTAACATCACGAGAGGACTGCCAAATCCACTTTTCGCGGTATTTTGGATGGGATCATGTCCCTACCTACAAGATGGCAAAAGGTTATCGAACAAAAAGGTACATACATACTATAGTTAAATTTAAAAAAACTATATTAAAAAATGTTTTGAATTATCTTAAAAAATGCGAAGAAACTTTTTCCCCAACCTATATATAAGGTAATGTGGTGGTGCCAACGCCCCCGAGCTCCGTCACTGGAGCTCTACCACCAGTAAAAGTATATTTTTTTTGTTATGGTCAAACGTAAATACGTTGGATTTTTAGAAACAATTACCATTTTTAATCTTTTAATTATACTATGTTGTAAAGACGGTATACACTGAAAAAGGTGAAAATCTGTTCATAGTTTTCAATTGTTTTTTGTTTACTCTCCAAGCTTGTAAATAGTTTTCTCTTCACAATTAAGGCCCGAATTCTAGGGAATTCGCATTTTGAGTATTATCGAGAAGCTTTGAACTAAATAACTGACTCTCTGTTTCAAGTAAACCTTAATAAAACAGTATAATATATTCGCGTATGTATTTCGTGGAACCAAACTCAATAGTTAATCTATTACGTATATAATATTAACTCGACCGTATCAATAACTCACTTCTCCTTGATTTAAATTTTAGCTATTTCGCTTTTCATTCTGTTTTTTTTATGTTAGGAAGGTGGCATTACAATCATGCAGCTCACATTAATGTTAAGTGATACATCTTCACAAAAACCAGAGGTCAAAATGCAAATGCGGTGCCACCCCTGAGATCTAAGTTTTATGTCTCTGTGATAGTTATTACGGGGCCCATACATTACCATCTAACCGGCACACGATAGTTTTTTTTTTTTATGTAATGTAAGTGGTTAACCAGCATGCAGTTCACATTGACGTTAAGTGATGACTGCAGCCTATAGACACCCACACAAAGACCAAGGTCGAAATGCAGATGCGTTACCACTCCTGAGGTCTAAGGTGTTGTTGAGGCCTATGAACATCTACATACTTTTAGTTTTCAATTGTTGCTTGAAAAAAATAAATAAAAAAAATAAAAACCAGCGATTTCAATGTAGATGCGTTGCCATTCTTGAGATCTAAGTTGATCTGCCTCTGTACGGAACGTCCAAATCCATAGATAGAGCTTAACGAAATATGCACCACCGCATTCTGCTTGCGCACCGCATCAGTTTGCTGCTAAGTGGTAGTATTATTCATTATATCTTGAAATACAGGCTCTGCTTAGTTTAGGCACCAGGCTCCCACAATTTACATTAATAATAACTCACAACTTTTTAATGTTAATAGAATATGTTAAACTGTGTAGTTATTAAGGTTATTGTGGTGATAAATACGCATAAATAAATTTAAAAAAAAAAATTCAGCAAACGCCTGATGACCTCTGGGGTGGAATAGCTTCTGTATAAGTCTTCTGTGTAAAGCTTTTCGTTATGTTTTATAACCTGCAGCGAACATATACCATCAGTATTATTATATGTTGTTAACAAATTTATATTTTTAGTAATAAGCATAATGAAAAATAAATAATAAGTATAAACACACAAAATAAACATTTGACCTGAAGCACACTAGTAATAGTCTTAATTGCAATACAAAATTATCGTGCCAAGTTAGTTGGCAAACATTCCTGACTGCAAATAAACGCTAGTAAAAGTGAACACATACATATTTATTAGACATACTAATGGAATAACTTAGATGCTTTTAAAAATTTGAATATTCTTCTTGAAAAAAACAACAACCAATAATCACTTTCAGCTTACGTAACTAGGGAGACTAGAACGTTCTTGTCTTAAGTCCCAGCGGCTTGCACCATTTATTTCTTCTGACTATAGCTCTAGGGAAGGTGAGCTTTAGCCCTGTTTACTCGTATATATATTTTTTTATGTAATGCAAGTGGCAAACAATCATGCAGTTCACAGTGATGTTAAGTGATGACTGCAGCCTATAGACACTTACCCAAAAATCAAGGTTAAAATGCAGATGCGTTACCACTCCTGAGACCTAAGGTGTTATGCCTCTTTGCAGGAAATTACAGGGCCGTACATTACCACCTGACCGGAACGTATAAAGAATAATTTTAGACACATTCTCAAAAGTTGTCCGATTCCCTATTGGCATTTTAAATCCTAATATTTCACCACAATTCACAAACGGATCATTTTTTGGGGAATTAAATTTTCTATTTTATTTTTATTCTATACTTTTTTTAAGGCTTATCCAACGACAGCGTACACCATGGGATATGCAAGAAAGAAAAAAATATAATAGGAAAGTTATCAAATATTTTTTTTGGCGTATTGATTTTAATTCTCTGAGGTAGAAGAAGGATGGACGGAAAACTTCTTTTAGTAATCTACATTATCTTAAAAATCGAATATATTTGTGTATGATTGATAATATGATTCAATACATATCAGTTCTACACCCATTACTGCGTGGAACCGTTGCAGTTATGTGTATTCCAGGACATTATTTTCAGACATATTTGATTACATACATTTACTCAATGCCTGTATTCTCCGAACTGGTAAGTAAAGGTAATCCATGCATTCATTCGTACATTCATTTGCATGAATAAATCAATGCATGGTGCTTGTTTGCCACGTCCATTACATTCAAAAACCAATAACATCCAAAGTTGAAATGTTTTCTTTCCACGTACACCACTCCATTCAAATGCCTCAGAAAACAATTTACTTAACAAGAACATGAACGCAAATCGATGGTTTTGCAATAAAACGAAATATGTAAAGTTTCGTACTTTGCATTTACATTTCATCTTACTTTGCATTTCAACGTTATTGCATTTTTTACAATAACACGAGCAGCCAAGTGTGTTGGTTATACTCTTCAAACGCCCATTAAACGGCACATTTGCGTTCTCCAAGTCTCATAATATTAACTTCTATCGTGTACTCGCCCCGGGGGTTAATTTAAAGATCCACATTGCTTCACATATGCCTAATTACATTTGCAGGGTCCCAGGATAACCGAACAGTTAACGGTACAAAGCGCTTATTCAACAAAATGTTGTCTACTATTTTTAACCCTTATAGCTTCGCCGTGTCCGTCTGTCTGTCTGTCCGTCCGCTGTTTAGCGCAAAAACTATTGGTACTAGAGACTTCAAATTTGGTACAAGTATATACTACACCTTAATCAGGCCGATAAAGTGGTGGAATAAAAACTTTTGTGTACTTCCCCTACATGTAACGCGTGAATAATTTTTCTATTCGTTTTCTATATAGTGTAGGCCACTGCGCGTGGCTATATTTATAATACTATCACAGAAACAAAGCAACTTAACTCTCAGGGGTGGCAACGCCTTTGCATTTTGACCTCTGGTCTTGTGAACACCAATGTGAACTGCATGCTTGTTTGCCACTTTTATAACATAAATACAAAAAAAGGAACGGCAAATAGTTACATATTGTGTGACATGATAAGTATACAGCATCATTTGTCTTAGTTAATAGGACCAATTATTATTATGACTCCAATTTGAATAAACTAAGATATGTCAAATTTTTTGGCTTGTGTTATTTTCTTTTTCTTTGTACTCTGATTGTATGAATAAAGCCATTTTCTCGTCGAATTAAAAGCGTTTGATTATTCTGTATAGAGGCGATTTGGTTGGATGTGATGAAATTAAAATCGTGATCATGTAGGACTTATATATGTTAATATGGCTATGTGGTCTATATACTACTAAAATTGAAATAGGTTCTAATATATTTAAAATTTAAGGACCAAACTAAATATTTACCTAGCATAAACATATTTATAGTGAATCCGAAAATAATACTCAACAGTTACAGTAGTTTAAAAGAACACACAATGGAAGTCAAACATCTAAGCATTTCGCTATCATTATTAAACATCAAACGGTGTAGAGTACAATATGATATTCGCTGTACTCATGTTTCATTTGAATTTAACAAAACATTTGGAACGTCTAAAGTTTCGTTTATGTTATTGTATTCTATTCTCATATTTACCAGACAATTACAATTTCTACACTCGTAACGATTTAAATTAACGTAACTAATTTAACGTAAATTTTTTTTTCAACAAAATTGATATGATGCACTTACGCATCATATCAAAAAAAAATTGTTTTAAACTCGTTTAAAATTGTTGCTCAAATCTATTATTTTTCTGACATCAATTAGCTTAATAAGAAAATTGAACAACGTATTTAATGATAACCGTCAAAATGTGTATGGTACTGCAACACATAACTATTTACAGTGCTCAACAATTAATATTGCACATCGAGCCTAGGAAGGAGACTTCGGCTTATTTCGAGTTTGTAGAGCGTTATCATGTCAAGTCAGTTCACAAATAAATCTGTTGTTTTAACATCAACATATAATCCGTTACATTTAACGTTAAAATGTAATTAATATACATTAATATCACGCCTTTTACAACAAAGCACTCCCGTTAATTGCAATTACAGTCTTAATTATCCCTCAATCAAGCGTAGTGTGTATTGTGTAATCCGGTTCATCTAAATGTGCGTAATTATTGTAGATAACGTGTTAATATTGTTGTTATGTGCTGCTATTGGTAAATACGTGGCGTATTATGTCTATTGATTATGTGGTAGTTAACGTCATGGGTACTTAGTCTGAACGGACTAAAAAGAATGGACCGTAGTCCATTCGGCCGTAATCAAAAAACGTCTACGTCCCAAACGCCTCGGTCATAAAATAATTTAAAAGTACAGTCGCATACAAGCGTAACAGTCGTATGGTTTATACATTTTCACTACAAAATATCTAAATATTTAAAGTAGTATTTCATCTAATAGTTGTAATGTAAGTTTAGAAAATCTTTAACATCTTCGTTTCTAGTTGGCACGACTTCAGGTACCTAACTCAACAATTACCCTTTCTTATCAATCAATCACAAGCAGGCAGTTTATCTGTTACGTCAGAGACAAATGAAACTAACGACCACGTGCCGGTCTCAGAGGAGGCTGATGGGAATAAACGGGCTTAAAGTGCTCTCCGAAGCACGGAAACGCGCGTTTTAATTTCCCACTAGTGGTCACCCATCACATACCCGACCGCACCCATATCGCTTAATCGAGTAGATCACTTGCGTTCTACACCAGCCGCGAAGCCTTGCGCGCTTCAGAAAGATGAAAAGAAGATGATACGAAATTATAAATACTAGCAGACCCAACCCCCAAAATCCGCTGTCCTGTCTCTATGTACATAACTAAGTACATACATACCAAAAAAAAAATAATTAAAAGGGCATTTTCCAGTGGACCAAACTATGAATCTAAACCATTCTCAAAACACACACAACAATGAATCATCAAAATCGGTCCAGCAGTTACGGACGAGTTCAGTAACATACTCGTATCTACACAACACACGCCCACAAAAAAATATGAGTGAATAATACAATTTAATTTAGAAATGAATACAATTGAATTTAAGAATGCAGTCTTTATTTCTTTGTTAATTAGATACTTTAGTCGAATATTATTAATCAAAATAAAATAATTGAATACTATTAATCAAAATTAATTATAGGGAGGTTAATTTTTATAAAAAAATAATTTGGAGGCTGTTTTCCCTGACAACCGATTTCTTAGCTCATCGTATTAAATATACCAATCCAGCATTGCTAAAAAGTCGTTCACTGGGACAATTGATGAAAGAGAAGATAGGTATTGCCATAGATACAATTCCGTAAAGCCCCGAATATTTCGATTTTTTTTTGTTGCTTACGCGTATATACATAATATTGTATGTAATGTATGTCAATAAAATTAAAACAAACTAGCAAGGAACAGCGCCAGTGGCGGGTGGGGAGGTCTCGCTCGCTTGTTCGGCCCAGCATCGCGCTGCGGCGGGTGTGTGCGTTGCCATGGATACGAGACGCGCATGAGCAATGAAATTCCTCTTAAATTTTGAGGAAGCGGTAGCCGAAGAGGATTTTTTTGTTTTTATTTATGACGATGCGGAAACGGTTGAGGAACCCAAAATATTGCAGAACTTCCTCATTATGAGGAAGCGGAAGAGGAATCCTCAACAACCCTAGTCCACACAGAGCCAGCAGCCTCGTGCGGCAAATGCCTCGCGAGGCTGCTCGCTCTGTGTGGACGCGCCAACGCGGGAACAAATTTTAATTTATTTTCTGGCATGTAATGTTTTTTTGTTTCTAGGAATTTAGTATGATGAAATACTCTTATTTTGCTCCTTATTTTACGTTATCATACAGTGCTACAAATAAACTATCTTGGTGATTTAGTTTTTTTGTATGCGTTTTTGTATTCGATCACGGATATTAGGCAATATTTTTCTAGATTGTAGATTTCATGGCCGCCCTGGAGTTGCGATGTCGGACCAATGAATTTATTCGTACTACAATACGCTTTCTTATAACACGAGACTGAAAATATAACTACCGAATCCTGCATGAACGAAACACTCAGAAAAAAGCTGTCTAGATATATTTTTTATGTCATGAAGTGGCTAAAAGGCATACAGTTTACATTGATGTTGGGTAATACTGTAGCCTATCAACATTTACATGAAACCAGAGAATTCACTGTCCATTCGTTGCCACTCCAGACAACAACGCTGCCAACTCCGTCACTGCTGCTCTACTACCAATAAAACACAACGTATTAACTAACCATAAAGATCAAGAAAGAAGATAGATAGTGCTGAACACTACCATTTAGCGGCAAGTATATTAGGTAATGCGGTTGTGCCTACGCCCGCGGGCTCCGTCACTGGTGCTCTACCACCGGTTAAAATGTCGTTGTTAACTTATTCGTCAAATTCTAACCGAATGATATATCCAAGCAGTAAATAGTAGGTAGCAGGTGGTGCCTATTTATGCTGATAACAGAGGGAAAGATTAAATGTTTCAATAGGTATCTACTTGCGCTCAATTAACATATTTCACTTACATCAGGTTCATGAAATATAACCAAGTTCTGTGTGGAAGGATCCACACAGAACTTGGTAGCCAGGCTTGGTAACCCTGCATAGCTTTCAAGAGGAAATGTGGGCACGATGTTTCGTCATATTTACGAGCATGTAATTTGTTACGTGCATATTATAATAAAGGGACAGCTTATGAGTTCCAATAGGTTCCTACTTGCGTTCAATTAACACGGCACTCATAAATTTCGAGAACAACGCACGTGATTACAATTGCTTATTACAAACAACATAGGTGTGAATCGTTACGTCACTCTTTTTCGATTGGGTGATTGCTAAATGTTAGTCACGGAATTGGCAAGTTTGCGATGTAGGTATGTACTTACACTTTCCCATTAGGTACATGAGATTCGTAAAATAATACTATCAAGTCCTGCGTGTATGGATTTATTTTGTGTATGAGCTTTAAGAGGGAAATGAGGGCATGAAAATACGTCATAACACAAATAAAGTATTTTGATCAAAGAATAATATGCAAAGAAAATCATGCTGAATCTAAAATTAAGATCACGATATATTCATAGGCGTGTGGAAACGGAGCCTGACTAAATTAAGCTACCGAAATCGTTCGTCAAATTCTAACCGAACAATTTATCCAGACGGCAAATAACGTAGCAGGTGGTGCCTATTTATGTTAGTAACAAAGGGAAAGGTTATGAGTTCCAATACTTGGTCTGAATAAACACAGAACCAATAAACCCTTATTGATTAACCTTTGCCCGCGGCATTCGTTTCCTTTTGTGTGGTACCTACAATTGTAGACGAAATCAAATAGATTTCATTGTTATAAAATTATACACTTGATTTATTTTGATATAGGTAAGCAAAGGCCACCGACTGAAGTCGGCTGCGTAAACTTTGGGTCAGACTTTTAGCTCGTGACGATCATATAGACGAGAGAGAAGGAGTTTCAATGTTGGCCTGATAGAAGCGAACTGCTGCCACATTTTCGTACGTTCCTGGCGTATTTATCATAAAATTTGCAGCAATTTGTAACTAACTTTACGGACACATTTAAGTATTACGTGTATTAGAAATATTAATTACTAGCTGTGTTCGCGACTTCGTCCGCGTGAGAATTTATAATTTTTCAGTGTCTACCCGGACAAAGTCGTGGGCGCAGTTAGTATAAAAGTAGCCTAAGTTACTCCTTATTACATCAGCTATCTGCCGTCTAAATCGGTCCAGCCGTTCCCAAGATTAGCTCCGCTAAACAGACAGACAGACAGACAGACAGACAGACAGACAGACAGTGGACAGACAGACAGACAAAAATTGTAAAAAATGTTGTTTTGGTATATGTTCCATGTAAACATACATATGCATGTAGTAAAAAGCGGTTATTTTAATATTACAAACAGACACTCCAATTTTTTTTATTTGTATAGATTAATATACCCAATCGAATTATTTTTTCCCAACTGCAAAGATAATATTATAATGATAAATTTAACAATTTGACAAATTGTTAGCATACTTGTATTCATGAATCACTCATAAATCACAAGTACATTTTTTTCTGCCTAAATAACAAATTTTACGTCGAAATTAAATTATTTGCAAAACCTCAAATTCAACAATAGATATTTCATCAGAAATGCGATACGCATTCACTTAATTTATATTTTATGTAGTTATACATACAACATAAATTAAGTCCGCTTCGTAATTAAATTTATACGGTGGATTAATAACCTCACATAATTTACCAGTAAACTGTTTAAATTAAACATCCGCGGTACCAACCAATTGAACATGGACAGATTCTGAGTTTCAAAGATAATCCCTATCGATAGCAGCGATTGAAACACAATAGGAACAAGTCATTGTTTAAATTTTCAACTCAAACGCGAACTTGAGGATGTTGCTTGTTAATTAAGTTATCTAGCACAGCTTGTATCGACTTCCTTTGCAAACTGGCAGCTTGGGAGTCTGTTGTACGCGAACGCCAATTATAACTTTTTATTTTTACAACATTTCACAGATCATCACCTTTCTGAGAATGCCTGGAGTCTATAAATTTTTTACAAGTATTTCCAATACGTGTGGACATGTTTACTGGTACATATTTTCATATTTACCTACTGGTAACACAGAGTTTTTTGGCATCGGGACGTGATGACCCCACCGCCCACTAGCGCAAGAATTATATTCTCCTACTTGTGCAGTCAGTCAACCAAACATTGGCGGTCAAACCATTCCAATGGGGCGGTAGCAAGTGCAATAACTCAAGATGGGCACCAGCGTCCTGCAAAATTGTATGACATATTTTGCCCTAATGAAGCTCAACACTTTATTTTTAAAGAAAAAAGAAAAATTTGACTTCAGGCGAGACACGAACTCGCGACCTACTGGGAATCTAGTCCAGCCGCTCTTCCAATTGAGCTACTGAAGCCCTGCCCGATTTGTCGAATTTTTCCTTCACATCTATTGCATTGCTTTATGGTAGCAGTAGCGCCATCTATTACCAACTATGCTAGTTAGGCAACCGATATAATAGACTTTTCAGTTTATTGAATATCGTAAAGAAGTCGCTTTTACCCTTAATAATTGTTTTTTTATATTATTTCGCATTAACACATGCTTGTGAAATATATTTTATTTTTAAAGAAAAATATATTTCACAAGCATGTGTTAATGCGAAATAATATAAAAAAAACAAGCTCAACACTGTTGTGGGCGTCTTTGGAAAAGGCATTGTCCAGCAGTGGACATCTTTCATCTGAAATGATGATGATGAATACAGCTTTAGTGGCAGAGTTTGAGGGATTTTAAAGACATCAATTATGTACCGAATCTGCGTCTGAAGGTATTCAGAGATTAGAAATTTATAGCAAAAGATCTGAAAAACTTAGTTCAAGACTTCTTTTATGTAATGGAAGTGGCAACCAAGCATGCAGTTCACATTGATGTTAAGTGACGACTGCAGCCTATAGACACCCACACAAAGACCAGGGTCAAAATTCAGATGCGTTACCACTCCTGAGGCCTAAGGTGTTATGCCTCTGTGCCGGAAATTACAGGGCCGAAACTGAAAACGCATCGGTCTTCGAACCTTTTGTGCGGATGTCTATAAGGTTGTATTCACTTACATGGAACTGCTTATTATACTGATGGAAATGGGCTACAAGTACTTATGTTTGGATAAGTCAATATAGGTTTGAATATTCATTCAACAAGAAATGAAAAAAAAAAATGAAATACCGCCACTTAAATCTTCCGATTTGTCAAATGCAGTAACAACCTAAAACTTCAATAATATAAATGGTAAATAATTGACGCGGCTCGTAGAAATGTAATAATTGAAAACTCAATTTCATTTAGTTTAAATTGTTAAGACTGAATTCTTTGCTTTTAATAAATTATGCTTATTTTGCAACGGCGAAGCAGCATGGAACCAGACGTCTGCTCTTTGAAAAATAGCGCTCACTTGGTTTAATATTTACTTGGAATTTCTGCAAGTGCAAGAAAAATCTGCAAGCATTAATTTAATTGAGACCATTTCAATGTTTTGTTTTTTTTTAAGAGAGCTCGGCCATTATTGCGTCTTGACAAGATTATTTGTAACGATTATCTAAACCAAAAATTATGAACAAAATTTGTTTTCAATTTATTAGTTATTTTGAGATTAACTTCCAAAATAGTGAGAATAAAGATACGCGATAATCACCGACGGTGCTTATAATAATAAATAAGGGCAACCCTTGATACATCCCACTGCTGGGCACGAGTCTCTCCCCTTCTTGGGAGGAGGCCTGGAGGTTACTCCAACACGCTGTCCAATGCGGGTTGGTGGAGATAAGGGTTAGTGGCCAATCCGCTGTGCTAATAACCCGAAAAGCGACGGTGCTTTTACAATGAAATTGTTCACCATATACATACTTAATAATAACATGTGTACCACATTACAACTCAATCGGTCACTGGAATTCATATTTTCAAGTAAATTGGCCGTGCCAGACAGACGGACACACGCACGAGTAATCCTATAAGGATTCCGTTTATTCCTTTGAGTCACGGAACCCTAAAAAGTTATTCAAACACACAATAGTAACATCGCTAGTATTTGCTATCGATATTATAATCAAATAGAACCGCGGGGCACAGATGACGGCGCACAGGAAATTACCTTCATCTCGACCACGATTTGATAAAACAGAGCCAGAGAATCCGTGGGGCAATTTCATCTTTTATTAGAGTTGGCGCATACCGAGCGCAGTTCATTAAGGCCCAGCGCTAGCGCATTTCGGCTCTAATTTTGTCCCCCTTTGTACAGAGGTTGTCTCGGCTTATGCATGCAATTTTAGAATTCAGAGACGTCTAACTTTTAAAACATTCCGTGAAGTTGGTCGCAGTTGAAAGTTTGGGGAGTTCTCTTTGATAGAAAAATTTATACACGATTCTTTTTAGGGTTTTGTACCTAAAAGGTAAAAAACGGTCAAGTGCGTGTCAAGCCACGCGCAACGTAATGTTCCTTAGTTTTTGGGTTTGAATAATTTAAAGACAAAAATAAATACATAATATATTTTCTATGGAGTTCTTCGAAATTTTCGAGTAAAATACATTTGTTCGACTATTACTCACAAACTTGTAAAGCCAACTTAAATGTGATAATTTTCGTTTTAATTTCGTTATATGTAGCTACTATTACCGTAACATAAGACGATTTCTAACATCAACCGTTTATTTGGTAGAGGGGGGGAGGAAAATTGGCACTTTAAAGCATAATAAGTCAGGAACAGTTAGTTAACTAAATCGAAAAATTTTATTAGCACATCCCTAACATTTTTGAAAGACCTATCTAACGATATCCCACACTATATAGAAATCGGAAAATTTAAAAAATCTGTGCGTTATATGAAGGGGAGGTACCGTAAATATTTTTTTTTTACGATTTCATTCTACCACTTTGTCGGCGTGATTAAAGTGTATACTTGTGCCAAATTTCAAAACTCTACTATCAATCGTTTTTGCGCTAAACCGCGGACGGACAGACAGACAGACGTACATGGCGAACCTATAAGGGTTCCTAGTTTACTACGGAACCATAAAAATAAAAAAAATGTAAACATTGAGCGGTCCCTATACAATAAACCCTTTTTTATTTTTGCTCAATATTAATAACAGTAGCAGGTAGACACTTAAAACTTTAATTCAAGAATATTAAGTTGTAGGTATTCTATTATCTTTCATAATAAATAATTAACAAACGTAATTTTTAATACGTAATTTTTTGTACGGAACTCTTCGTCAAGTCCGACTTGCACTTGGCCGGTTTTTATTGAATTCACATTTGTTTCGCTGCAGGTGAACATCAGTAACACATGGGTCCTGCCGGAGGAAGGGTTCCCGGTGTTTTATCGCTACTTCAGGGACCGCATCTCGTGGTACGAAGCGGATGCTGTGTGTCAATTTCATCATGCCAATCTAGTCACAGGTAAGCATAAACGCTATGGAATTCTTGAAAACAATTTAAGCAAGAAGTGTGCACATGACATGTATTAAATAAACAAAACGTCTTGACTTGACTACGTTTATGCACACAATTAAAAAAACTAAGAAAAAACATTTTTTTATGTTAAGAAAAGCTATTTAGAACGAAATTTTATGTTGGTTGGGTGTCGAGTTGACGATATGTAAATGTAGACAATTCGAATGTATACGACATACGTGGCGAATGCTATGTTTTAATATTTTTGATATTATCTATGAATTATTTTCATAGATAATATCAAAAATATTATAACATTTGACAAAATAGTAAAATTCAAATATCTTACAAATACCTCAGGAAACATACAAGTAAATTCACATTTTACGTGAATATAATTACACAGTCTGTCTACATAGTAAAATGCTAATAATGATTCTTATGCTTCTATTTGAGCTATTCCGAACTAAACTTTATGCGACAATAAAGGGACGAAAAGCGTTTCGTTACCCAGAGCCCGATAGGTGTAACCAAAAGCAGTCCAGCCATGACCTCCATTACCGCTGACGACACCCGACGCACCCTGATAGCCCATCACAATAAATGTACCCGTCGATAGCGTAAAATATCAAGAAATGTCATCATATTAAACAGCTACTTGAGAGAAGAAGTTATTATACTAATATCAGTATTTTCTTACGAAATATGCCACGTGTGACAAAACTTTGAATCGAACCCAGGACCCCAGTGTAGTAGTAGTGTCCTGCTACCACTAGGCTACTGAGTTAGCTAGATAGTAATTTTAAAAAGCATCACGCCTGTCATTCCCGATTGCACTACTCGCTGTTTACGTTTTGGTCCATGTAACAGGTGGCGAGCCTGTGGACATCTCCGGGCACATTACCGAACTCCGAGGTACTAAGAAATTTCCGGAACATTGAAAAAGCCCAATAGAACCATAGTTTAGGATTTTACACCTTAATCTCTGATAGCCCCCGACCTAGGAATCGAACCCAGCATAATAGTAGTGTCCTGCTACCACAAGGCTACTGAGGCAATTAGCTAGATAGTATTATTTTAATAATTTAATTATATGCTGTAGTCGTTACTGAACGAAATACCAAAATACAGCTCTTTCACACCATAAGATTGCCGTCAGAAACCCGTGAAAGAAGAGTACATTTTTTTCTCAGAAAAAGTACATGTGTGTAGGTCTACCTTTAGCATAATAAATGGTAAATAATTATATATTATTATGCTTTCATTAAAGCTATTTCGAACAAAACTGTATGTAGCGATAAAGTGACGAGATACATTTCGATATTCCCAGAGCCCGTTACGCGTAATCGACGGCAGTCCAGTCAAGACCTCTATATTACCGCTGACGTCACCCGACCCGCCCTGATAGCCCGTCACAGTAAATGTTTTGCTTGATAGCGTAAAATATCGAATAATGTCAAATCGAACAGACAGCTACTGTGCTAATTTCAGTATCATATTACGAAATATTATGCTTTCTATGATGAATATTCGAATGTATACATGTCGGAGTGTAACCTAAATGTGACTACTAGCGCCATCTAGTTTGTCGGTGACGTAACCTAATTATGACTAGGGTAGATTGTTTATTAGAGAATTCTAAGTGGCGCCACGGCCGGCTTAGGTACTTGGATTTGTTACCTTGGAGGGGATAGTTACTTGCCGTTATCGGGTTTATAAAGGCTAGCAAATAGTTCATGACGGTCAGTCATAGAGTAACAATCATTCAGTAACAGTCACACAGTTGAATCGGATTATTATAGGGCAGTTATGCTGCCAGTTAGAACAGTGAACGTCAGTGATAATAAAGTGATATAACGCGGGTAGTTCTGAATCAAATGGGCAGAAGACTAGTGATAGTAGTAGTATTGTATCCTGGTAAATGTGGTTTCCCGGTCCGAAGGGTTTCTTGCCCGTTCTTCCCTGCCGGAGGTAATCGAATGGGCGGATCTTTGGCAATATACGACTTTCTTCTGTCAACCTGTGCTTTATTTCATCATCCGCTCGAGTACCCACCTACAGATGCCCACAAACACGAGTAACATATCGGCTTATGGAAAGACACTCCCACAAAACTACCCACATGTCCGGACTAAAGAGAATTCCTGACGATATACATGGTAAAATATTTTTTTACAAATAGAAAGCCCATTACAGCCTGTCACCGCACTGATGGCCCACCACAGTAAATGTATCCTTAGACAGTGTGAAACATAAAAAATATCGCACTATAGGAGCTAGGTACTTGATAAGCCAAATTACAATGCTAATTTTATGTTCACGAAATATATGTAATGTGCTGTCTGATTATATTCCAGTTTATGCACAGTAAAATTTTTTTCTTCTTGCACGTTTTTAAAATTATTGAAATTCTATGCTCGTATGATAAGTACGCGGCCTTTGCGTCTCGAAACAGGATAGCGTTAATCATCATAATATGGTATAATAGATTGGAAAAACATAAAAACACGTAACTTCAGCCCTTTATGCCTCGAAAAGGTTGACAGAGGTAAATGCATGCATGATTGTTACATGTTATTATGTTTTACTTACTACGAGTATTTAAATGTGAACTAGATCATTGTATCACCAACTCTAGTCATGATATATACTTTGAACTATAAACCATTACACAAAAACATGCTATCATATTAATTACTTTCTGAAAACAATTATCCACAAATGCAAATGGTTCGCAATTTTCATGCGCTTTAATTAATGTATTCGTGTGTGTTTTATCGATGTTCAAATGGGCCGTGTAATTAATAAAACTTGTTTACATCAGATCGCGTTTCTTCAGAATCACGTTCTCTTTATGGTATTTTAAGTTCAGCTCGAAGTTGTTTGTTATTCTGCGCACTATAAATTATCATCTATCATTATTGTAGAACTAGTTTATGCTCATGGCTTCGTTTGTTCGTATTCGTTTGCTTTTGGCTTGATTAACTGGGATAAACAGTGTAACTCTCATAGACATAAACGTATCACTATCATCATTACATCACTACATATAATATGCGAGGGTGGATCCAAAAGTTCGAAGCCCGACCAAGAAAATGAAAGAAAAGTGGGTCTAATTTTATTTTTATTTTTCGACATAGTCTCCATCTAGCTCAACACACTTCTTCCACCTGAACTGCAACTTGTTTATCCCCTCGAAAAAAAAAGATTCCGGAAGGTCGGCGAAATACTCGTTTACTGCGACTATCACCTCATATTTGGTCGAAAATTTCGAGCCCCCCAAATGTTTTTTTTAAATTTGGAAATAAATGATAATCTGAGGGGGCTATATCCTGCGAATAAGGTGGGTGGGGCAGCAATTCGTAGCCACAATTACAGACATTGTTTCAACCGAAGTGTGAACACGTGAATTGTCTTGATGGGAATTCCCGGGCTTTTTTCTTTTATTTCTTCTCATAGTCTTCGTAAAAGGTTACAATAATAACTAGAATTAATAGTTTGACCTTTCGGTAAATAATCTACAAAAACAATGCCCTTCGCATCCCAAAAAACAGAAGCCATGACTTTGTTAGTCGACAAAATGACTTTAGCCTTTTTCGGTGTAGGTGAGTCAGATCTTTTCCACTGTTTGGATTGTTGCTTTGATTCAGGAATATGGTGGTGAACCCAGCTTTCATTCATGGTAACAAATCTAGACAAAAAGTCCTCCGGATCAGTCTCAAAAAGATCCAAACAGTCTCGCGAAATTGTGAATCGAACTCGTTTTTGTTCAGCTAAAAGCAACCTCGGGACCCAGCGATCAGAAACCTTATGGAATCTCAATTCTTTCGTTATTATATGTTGCACCCGGCCATAACTAATGTCTGTTGTCTCAGCTATCTTACCGATAGTCAAACGTCGATCACCCAGTACGAGATCACAAATTTTATCGATGTTTTCTTTCGTGGTAGAGGTTGTAGGCCGTCCACTCCTAGGATCATCTTCAATGCTCTCACGACCGCGCTTAAACTCAGCTACCCACTTCTTGACACTGGAATACGATGGAGCAGACTCCCTCAAAGTGCCCACCATATCTTGATGGATGTCTTTTGGTGACAGGCCTTTTTTATTGAGGTACTTAATGACTGCACGATGTTCAATTTTCTCCATTATTGAAAATCGCGTCGGAATGCTTCAAACAAATAATCACACAAAATTTATATTGTGCAGTATCGGAATGAAACCGCGCACAATAAATCAATAGAAGACATACTAACAAATGACGGTAAATTTAAAAAGATGTCATGTCTCCTTGTAGTTTGGGCCACGAACTTTTGGATCCACCCTCGTATATTGTTATTATAAAGTAAAGCCCCCCTATTTTCTTACTCGAATAAGTTGTCTATACTACGATTAAAGTATAATAAATAAGATTTACTAAAACCTTAGTGTAAGGTAAAAATTGATTTATCTTTGCTGATATTAGGGCTTCGCTAGATAGTCCGAGAGTCCTACATACTACTGCTGTTACCGGAACAAGCATAACCGGTTAGAGGCTAATAGATTATTAGCCTCTAACCGGTTATGCTTGTTCCGGCATTTTGTGTCTTTTGACACCTTTGACGTAAGTAATAATATTAAACTACACTGAAATATACAGAACGAATTCATAGTTCACGTCGCTCCATGGCATAAAATAATTTATGCAAACATTGTACATTACTTGCAATTGTAGAAAAAAGAATGGTAGAAACGTAGCTCCTGTATGAAAGTTCATTTGATTTATGAAAAGTTTAATAATTATGTATGCTAATAAAGATAACCACATTCGGTGCAACCGTTCATTTACTTTTTAGGGTAAAGTTATTGTTAGACACATGTTACTTTTTTTTACTTTTTGCTACCTGACTTGAATCTCCGAAAGGGTTCGCTTTAAAACGTTTGCTGTGGTACTTTTATTATATTAGCGTCCCGTAATAGCATCGTATTCGGAGGCGAGGTGGGGCAGAGTGTGGGTTCGCATTTTAGAGCGCAGCTGATCGATCGAGTGCATAGGGTTACATACCTATCATCTCGCATCAACAGTACATAAAATAGGGAGAACATACATATATGAGATGCAATACAATGTGATTAATTTCTCGTTATTATGCCCCAAAAAACTTAAAAAAGGAGTTTTATGCGTGTTTTTTATGTCTGTTCACCGATTTCCCCGTCAATGCGGGGCCTATGTTCGAAATTCAGTCTCATTTGGAAGGATACACTTCTAAGTTGGTTCCATTGTCACTAATGTTGTTGTTGTCACAAGTTTGGGATCTGATGATAGCATCCTTGGGAAATCGAGGGAAATTTTCAAAAGTTGTAGGGACATATATGATTATCGTTATGTTCTCTTTTATTATTTTGCATATTTGCATTTAAAAGTCATCATTTTACGCTACTGATCTTAGATAAACATGGACGTATCAGTTACTTATCGATGTAAACACAAAAAAAATGGCAAGTAAAAAAAATATTTCATAAAATATCGCGATTGTTTAAACCAGATATGTATTGTACCTACAATAACATAATAATATTTCTACAAAATTGCATAACTATTAAATATTGCAACAGTACACAGTGAAAAATAAAATTCAATCCGACAGAACAATAATTTAGACTCCGGACCATACATCCATAGGTCGTGTAATTGGCGGCCTGACTTTCAAATTACAGATATTGTTCTATTAGATTAATCTACCTATATTTTGTTATTATTCAGTGTTTAATGTTGCAGTAATCTTTTTTTCAGTTTTAAAGTACGTTTTTTTTTAAAAGAGTTAAGGTGCTAACTTCTGCACCTTACCACGCAATAAACTTTTTCTGATCGGGCTCGCTTGGCTTCAGGATCCCAAGTATGTTTACAATCAGAGTTGTTTTTTTGTTGGTGTTGGCAGGGTGCGATAGTTCGTTCAAGCTCAAAGCTTCGTGATATTAAGCTCATATTGGACGCGGCACCCGACGGCTGCGAAGTGGCACTAAGCAGCCAATCATTATTATAGGTGTAAGTAATTGGTTGCAATAAATAAATAGCTAACAACCGACAAGAGACTGGGAACGTACAGTACCTACCCAGCAAAAAATATTGCACATTTAGCCTACGAAAGAGACAGTCGGCTAGTTTCGACTTCGTAGAGCGTGATCTCTGCTGCACACTGTCTGCGTAAGCACTGATCATAGAGCAACACCGGAGGGTATAGTAGCCATATGCAGGCTTTCCCCTCTGTCAAAGTACAAGCCCAAATGAGCCTATACCTGTCGCCTAGATGTTAAAATGTGTGCGTGAAATTGTTTCTGTATTTTGTTTGTGTTGTTTTTCTGTGTTAAGTCAAGGTGTGAGTTTTGTAGTAATAGACGATTTTTGTAGTGTGCGTGGGTGTCGCGTGCATTTCCTCCCGCAAAAAATGACAGACTGTTTTGCATCGGTGATAAACGCTATGGCTACTCCCCTCCAGTCCACCAAGGGCGGTGGCCCGTGTTGCTCTATGGCACTGATAGTCCGGTATTAGTCAAAACTATATCAAAAGGAAAAGATAACGCTCTACATACCCGAAATAAACCGAAGTCTCCTTCCTAAGGTCGATGTGCAATATTTCTAATGGGGTACGTTACTTTACGTTATAGTACAAGTCACATTGAGTGATAGTGCTCGCAATGCATACAGCCTAATTAATTATACCGTGCTGACGGACATTACTTGAAAAGGACACTACAGCACAGACACTACTTTAACAACTTTAAAAATAAATGATTATGTTCAGCCAGTGCTATTTCCAGAACTGCATTTTTGGCACGTCGGGAGCCGAAACGTTCTTCTTTAATAATTAACGTTACCAAATTCGCTTTGGCTAAAAACAGTTGACGACCGCACAATGTAAACTCGGGAGCGAAAACCGTTTTGCACAACCGAAAATGAGTCAGGGCAAACCCCACACTAATTGCATCTGAGCACAGACTAGCTATAATGTCTGCAGAGATATTTCGAGGTATATGTCTGAGACTGAGAAACGCTAAGATATCTAAGGTGAATACACACTTAACCAACGCCGATCGAAACGAGTTTTTTTTTTCGCATGAAAAACATGCGAGTGAATTTTTTGAAATAACTTCGGGCAGGAATCCAACTTGAGCCTTCAGAATAACTTGTTCAGCCGCTTTACCATTGACTTCGGTAGCTTAGTGACAAATCGGTTGAACTGGTTATTCTGAGGTAATAGGTTTGATTCTCGCCTTTCAATTTTTTTTTTAATTTCTAGGATTTAAGGATTCTTTTAATCAAATATGAGACAACTGGATCAAGATTTCCAGTGTGGGAGGTCGAGGGCATAGGTACCACTGCGTTACGTAATCAATCTGCCCCAACTTATTGCGTAATTGCGGGGTTTAGCGGTATCATCACACAGAGGCACGACAACTTACACCTAACAACATCAAAAATGTGATGTTATGTGTTTTCAGATTCTCACACTTACAATTCGAGTCAAAATCCATCTCAATTCTCGCGACGGGTGTAAAAGAAATGGGAACGATTTTTTCGGTGCTGAAATCACAGTATAAGAAAAATATTTCTTTGTGATATTGTGAATGCTAGTCCTATTTGATTTATTTGGCGATTAGTTTGGCTCGGCAAAGTGTACGTTCACCGTCAAGCGGCGTTTAGGTAACATTATCCTGCGGGTCGGAGCGTTGCTGTACTTAATTAGCTTATTAGCTGTATATCCACAGAAAGATCGACGAGGCAATTGATAAGTAAATTATTTCAGGCACGATGCTCTCTGCGGATCGTGGATGTGACTATTTGGGGATGAAGGAACTTGTTTTGATATATCTTCGTCACGGGTTATTTATTGATCAAAAGGCTTATCTTCTAACGAAGATGTGAATATGAGGAGATGATGGTAAAGGTAAATTGGTTTCGGAGACATTAATTTACACCTTGTTGTGGAACTGTAATGAAAGATATAGGAAGTAGTTATATTCAGAGGCATTATCAACAAAGCTCTAAGCTCACCTCCCCAGTGAATCACGGATCCTTATCCTGCAGTGTTTATTAAAATTGTTAATGAAGGTGTCTCAAATCTGCAAAAGAATCAGCTATTATGTGAATTGTATGACATAGTATAGTATGAGCTGTTTATAATATTAAATTACTATAGAACATTACATTACTATACACAGTTTACAATAACGATATTATACTATATCGATACAGTGTAGTAAAACTTGAATTTTTATACGCCTAATAAGAGGATTGATGGAATAAAAGGCACAAAGATATAAAGGTTGTTGCTTCCTGCTAAGTATTAGAGTTATTATGCCAGCCAAGGGCAGTATTCACAACAAAACTTTGCTAGCAAATTATACAGAATATAATAAAAATTATATATTTAATATACTGCTTGAATGTAACCTAACAATGTACGTGTAGGTACCTATATAGATAAATTTAGGTTCCATTGTAGTTTCATATAATGAACCCTGAACCGTAGCAGTGCTAATTACTGACCCTTACCTCATACGTTATCCACGGATCAGCGGTGCTATTAAATGCGATGTACACGCAAATTTAGCCCCTTATAGTTTGTGTTGCTTATATAGGTTGCATAGTGAATGGTTCTGTTAACAGCAAAGTGGTAATACGAGTCGACGCTTTTCAGCTCTGTGCATTTCAAATCTGGATTTACGTGCATCTATTATTTTACAAGTGGCACCTCGGTGTATGGTTCTCGGTGAACTCTCTGCCAGTTTATTTTGTGAAAATGTTCCATAATATATGTGTGGTTGGAACTTGAAACGATTAATTAGTAAAATTTCCGCCTATGCCTGTATGAATGAGTAGATTTTTAAGCATTATTTGTAATCTGTTAGGGCAGATTCTCGGTGGCACTTCTAGCATTCTTTAAAATTTATATTGGAATCATAACATTGCATGTAAGTACTTAACGCATTTATTTTCTTCAAAATGTCCACACATTGGTTTATATGCGTTAAATAGCGATTTTATTTCCTACTGAGGAAATCAGTTAGGTTATTCTGTTTAAGGTATATCTAACTATATAATGCTTTGAGATTCTATGCTAAGACTGAATAAATGGGTCGTACTAAACTAATTACAGCTATTGGAACTTTGACGGTGTGTAATTTAGGTTACTTCTTACGAGACGTAAAGCAAGGGCACGAAATGTAAAATTTGAATGATATAGGGACTTTGAATAACTATTTATTAGAAATACAGATTTTTTTTCAAATTTCTTAGAAATCTTTTATTTATATTAGTTTTAATAATATGTCATCACGTTAATTGTGTATGATTTCATGTGTAATTTAAACGAAAAGTTGTTCTACAAAAAGACAGGAAAACAAAAAAAACCTTCATAGTGATTCAAATACAAAAGCTAGCTATAAATAGGTACCCGGACTTTTTTGTAGCACTAATAGAGACTAACATTTTTTATGAACATTCTGTTCGTTTATATTCCTACAGTTAACGTTGACGTTAAAGTGGTAAAGAGGCCACTTTTATGACATAAATTCAATTATAAAACCCTGAATTTAAGTTCCGGAGTAATAATAGGTATATACGCGATTTAATTCCGAGTTCTTAAGAGCGGAACAACATTCAGTTAATTTATGATTCTTTGTTACTGAAAAGACAATGAACTGACTGTGCAGTCAACTATTTTCATGCCTTGTTTTAGCTTTCTTTAGAGATTTTGTGTCACAAGTCCTTTGTAACACGAAACACCTCTCTTATCTCTCACCTTTTAACAAAAACTTAACGTATATGGGTACTAGTATCTACAAAAGGGGCACGAGGTTCTTTTATAATATTATTGAATTTTTTTCATACATGGTATTAAATCTATTTACTTTAGTAGTCGATATTACTATGTTTGAAAACGTAATTTAGTAGGTACTAACCCTTAAAGCTATGGGATTCCATTAGGTACTTACTGCTAATAATGTACCTAAGTACTATTCTCTTCTTTATATATAAAAACTAGCTGTTGCCCGCGGCTTCGCCCGCGTTTTATAAATAACTAAATTTTATTAAAATCGGTTCAGTCGTGGACGTGAAAATGTAACAGACAGACAGACAGAGTTAATTTCGCATTTATAATATTAGTAGGGATTAATGTTTGTCTGTATGTCCTTTAAAGAATCGTAAACTACGCATTTGATCATGTGATGATCTTTAGCAAAGTTGTTGTGTATGAGCCCACGAAAGTTTCTGAGTTGACAAATTCGACAGATGGCGCCACTGTTATTTTGTTGGAGTTGGTGGCGTAGCAACGCGCGCAGGTTTCAGCTAGTTATTTATATAAATATTTAATGTACTTTTGAATAATAATTAAAGTAGGTACGTCCAGATCCGTGAATTATTGTTTTCAAAATGTATATGGCTTTGGCAGAATACATAAATGAAGAGTAGGTTACCTAGGTACAAATCACGCGTAAAAAGTAAAATCTAATAATTTAAATACAAATTAACTTTAATAGACCCTTACCTACTTACTTATCCTAAAAGAGCATAAATAAAAAATTGTGAAAGATAAATATAGTCTGTATACTTATGTATTTAAACTTCAAATTCAAATATTTACTCGCTTCGGGGAGACCCATTTCAAATGCTGGGCCAACATTCAATTAATTTAATATTCCTGTCGTTTCCTAAAGACATATTTGAAGTCATAACAATACTCAATAGGCTTCGTTGAGAACGATCTTGACGCCTTGTTGTGGCCTTCTACAAAGATCTTGTCTGACAAATCCTTTGTAACACAAAACGCCTTCATCCTGTTAATGGAAACTTAAATTAGTCTCACTCAGTAGAAACACCGTACCGGGAACATTTATTCTATAACTAGCAGCTGCCCGCAACGTCGTCTGCGTGAAGGGTCTACAGCACCAAACATACCTAAGATGCCAGTGTCGCTTTAGTATTATAAGCAAACAACTTTTGAAAGAGGATTAAATTAAAATTTTGCATAAATATTACTAACAGGTGCCATTCAGTAGCTACTTTTTTAGTTTAGCCCGGACAGACATACATACAGACAAACAGACAAAAAATCTGTAAACTATATTTTTGGCTTCGATTTCTATTGTAGATCACGTCCCAAGTAGTCTTATAAAAAATATTCAATGTACAGTTTTGACTTTCCTACGATTTTATTAAATGTAGAGATTCCCGTGGGAACGAGAGAGTTTTTTTTAATTTATTTTTTTTTATTTTCCCGCAATAAAAAGTAGCCTAAATGTTGGCCAGGCTATCTATATACCACAAAAAGTTTCATTCGAATCCGTCCAGTATCTTCGGAGATTAGCCTGGACAAAGGGACAAACAGACAGACAAACAAACAGACAATAAAATTAAAAATCATTGAAAAGTGTTCTAATACTATTTTAACATCGCCCCCAATCAGTTTTTCGTAAATATATACAATGTACAGACACGCGGCTTTTACTGTTTTATTATATGTATAGATTATTCGAAATTTCACGAGTTTACAAATTCATGTTTATGGTATAACTTCGCTGTTAACGGGAAATTTCTTATGAGTATAGATAAAGGTACGTTTTATCCATAATAAATCGCAAGAGGTACAGTGTAGGTACAGTGCTAAACAATAAATATTGCACATCGAGCCTAGGAAAGAGACTTCGGCTTATTTCGGTTCTGTAGAGCGTTATCTCTTTCGCACCGTACGTATTTGACGTTTTTCAGTATTATTACATATTTTCTGGTTTTTCGACCATTTTGATCAAGTTTTGACCAATACCGAACTGTCAGTGCTTACGTAGGCAGTGTGCAACAGAGATAAAGCTATACGAAGTCGAAACGAGCCGATCGTCTCTTTCGCAGGCTCGATGTGCAATATAAATTTTTGAGTACTTACTGTATACATGTGTAGACGTCAGACAACATTTTCATTAAGTAGGTATCTCATTTACGAATATACTCATATTGTTCTTTTATTAAAGTGAAATGATTGTTTTAGATAAACATTTTGTAAATTTTTGTTGTTTTTATTCTGATTTATTTCATAATAAATAATGCACGTGTGGGTAGATATTGATTTAAAAATAGAACTCAGTAGGTATTTAATTTACCTTGCTATTGGAATTCCAGACCCATGTCATGTTCATGTCAATATTATTTAATATTTTGCGAAAATGAAGGGATTCTTTACGTAGGTGAGATTACTTTCAGAAGTAATATCATTTGTAAGGTTTATTCGTGTTTTCACGTCCTTCAAATAATCATTTTTTACGCTAACATCTATAAATGAGATATTTTATGCATTTCTTACCTATCTTTGCATACTGTAGGTTAGTGATGTAGGTAGTTACGTTAAGAATATTTGAAATACTTAGATGGTTTCATTCGAATATTTTGTACAATTATAACTACAACATCTAGGTAGGTATGTCATAGTATTATGTATCTAATTATTATGTAGGTACGATTATAGCTGCTGTATTTTTATGTAGACGTTGACGATATCAAAGCATTCCAAATGATTGTACAGTATACTAAGCTGAAGTTGGCAACTTACATAGGATGTTAAATCTCAGCAAGGCGTTTGTTCAGGTTGACGGCAATGAAAATTAAAGGTTGTTTATTTTGTAATCCTGTTCTTTAAATTTTTAACTTTATGATGATTATTTCGATATTAGGCTTTTAGATTCAGAAATTAGCAAATTAATACAATGCTATTATACTTTCTTATTCTAAGATGGTGACGATTGTCTTCTATAATGATATTGCTGATTTAGGAAAAGATATTTAATTTTATGACTTAAAACTAGATATACAATTACAGTTGAAAATAAGCTATTCTTAAAAATAATTTGAAAAATTATTAATCCGTTAACTTGTGTAAATAGCGCACATCTAATGCGATTGTTTATAATATTTTTTGGTTTCGTTTTGGTACAGCTTGAGGTACATGTACCTAAATCAAAGACAAAAATAGAATCGGAAATCCGCAAGAAAAGCAACATCAGCCATAATTTAATGTAATATTTGCATTCATAAAATATTCTTCAACATCACAAAATAAAGTGTATCCATAGTTGTTTAAATCGTTCACCAGCAATACTAGCTTGGAAAACTCTAGAAACGTCCTTTTGAGGGACCCTTCCGATGCTTACATTATTCAAGCATCTACTTAACATTTCAGCCTTTCAGATGGAACTCTTGTGTAAATTGCCACTCAAACTCTGAATAACAAGTTTTCAAATCAACTTTGCCACGAGGTTTTCTGAACTTATATTGTAATACTTTGCACTAAGATCTAAGATTGTCATGACTCAATTATTTCATTAACACTAATTCTTCAGCGATCGTGACCGATTATTAAATTGTGTAGAAATCGCGAATTTTATTCGACTACTTCTTGTGTCGTCTTGATTTTGTTTGATTAGTTGAGCAATATACTTTTATGTTATAACAGGATTGAAACAGGCTGAATATAAATCAAAGACAAAAACAGGATCGGCAAGGGAGAACATCACGCGCCATAATATAATCTAATGTTAATTTTGGGGACGACTATTTCGTTAAAATATTCTTCAACATCACAAAATAAAGTGTATCCATTGTTGCTTAAATCGTTCACCAGCAATGCTAGCTAGGAAAACTCGAAAAACGTCCTTTTGAGGGACCCTTCCGATGCTTACATTATTCAAGCATCTACTTAACAAGAGAGAAGAGTTCCATCTGAGCCTGTCAGATGGAACTCATGTGTAAATTTCCACTCAAACTCTGAACATCAAGTTTTCAAATCAACTTTGCTACGACGTTTTCTGAACTTTTATTGTAATACTTTGCACTGAGATCTTAGTTTGCCAAGGCTGATTTTTTTCATTAACTCCAAATCTTCAGCGATCGTGACGAATTATTAAAGTTAAGAAAAACACACCAAAACCATATTAAAATAAACAGACGAGGAAGTACGCTGTTGTTCTTTTAACAGAATTCAACCTTGTACATAAATATACCTAACAAATATTATACGAAACACAACTGCTACTACGTAAGTGAGAGCTTTTCCTCATTCTCATATCATTTACTAACGTCAGCAATTCATCATACCCTGTATTTATTTTATTGCTCGATTACAGTCGATGTATGATACGGCGATATTTTATTTTGGTGTATGTATGTATGTATGTATCTTCACGCCAGGTTATTTTGGTGCAATACGTGAAAAGGTTGATATATCGAGAATTGAGGCCACCACGGAAAATTTTGCGAGGTTTTAGGTATCAAAGTTACGAACGAGGCCGCGAAGTGACAGCTGACCCTAAGCCGTTTATCACGAAAATATATCAACGTGGAGATTTCGGCCTTGTGACGGAAATACAATACGTAAACGATGTAATGTATCGGGAAGGGGGATAAATCTCAAAAACTTATATACGACCCATAAAAAATTGTTCAATCTCATCAACTATATTTGAGAGCAAAACTTTTTGGATGAGAATTATGTGAAACTGCCGGCCACACACGTCAGTACAATGCGTGCCCTTTATGATATATACATGTTACTTTAACTAATTTTGTATGTATATTTATATATGTATGTTTGTGTTTAGATCCCGGTCCTGACACACCTCCCGTGCTTCTTCTATATTCATCATGCTCTTCATACATGCACGCTGATTCCTAAGACTCTTGACCCCACCCTCAGACAATACTCGACGAATATTTGGTCAAGGAAAGTCTTCTGGTTTTCTGGGCCTCAGCCACCACTTTTTATTTATAAAAACAACCTACATTTGCGCAAGTGTAAGGTGTGTAACCCTGCATAACTATAATGAAATTTTGGAATTTTTACGTCATCTTAGTCACGATCGGACTTCAATTAAAAATTTGCTATTTTTTTCGGATTTATTGGTAAACTAGCAAAAAAAATATTCACATTGACACTATCACAGCCATTACACATCTTGTTGCTTGTTGTATATTGCATTGAATTAAAACCGACCACATCTAATATTCGTTGCAGATGCAGTGCAAATCATCCTTTTTTGCACAGAACGCTGTAATTCAATTGGCAAAGTAGCACTAGTGAGTCTAATTCGACGGACGATTAGTGCCTCGTACGTCGAATTAGATTCACTAGTGCTACTTATAAACTTCACAGCGATCAGAATCAGTGCTCAATTTGCTCATTCAGATTTCTACCATTTGCGCGCTAAGATTTCGGAGTCCATTACTGATAATTTATAAGATTTTAAATCATTATAAATACCCATAGCTCTGAAGTAATTAGCGGCCAGATAACTCTAATAACCATAAACTATCCTTGTGGGCTTCTACATGCCTACATTAAAACAATTCTGTTAGACTTCCTCAGACCTTATAGGGGAGATTTTAGGAATTTTGTTCATGAATTACCTATACTTCCATCGCAATTTGAGACTCATTTCTGAGAAAATGTATGTGTTTACTACCCCATTCATGCATCTTTCTCTTTCTCTGTTTGAAATAAATAAATGTCTACATCTAACCCTTTCTTACTTACACGGGCATTCGATTACCTATCTGAGTAACGATTTTCTGTAGTATTGCCCGTTTGCTCTGTGAATGTGCGTACAGGGACAAATAGGTACTCCACAAAACGTGATTCTGCATGGATCCGTTATATGGAACCGAAACGGCGTGTGGCTGTGTGATAGCGCTGTACGCTTATTTTTGGATATATAATGTATTGGTGGTTTCATGTATTTATTACCAATCAACAAACTGTCACCGTATCTTGCTACTCAAAGCGTTTTGTTATCCATTATGGATAAGGTTTAATGACATCGATTGTGGTACGACTGTGGCCAACGGACATATTGAAGTATGAATATAAATTTTAATATTATCAATAATATTTGTGTGTTGTCAAATTATATTATTTCTGTTCCTGCGTCTAATATTGTAAGGTATTTAGAATGTTTTAAATTAGTTCAGGAAGAAATTGTACTTAGTTGATACTATGCACAAAGAGACTTCTTGTGAAGAAAAAAGCACGCAAACGACAGCGTATCTAGAAGCCGCTGATATCATAAGCATTCCCCAGCTAGGGTCCTGAGATTAGGTAAGGATTAATATTTTATAGATAATCTAGACATTTTGCATTAAATTCGGAGTAGGTACCGGAAAAAAGGGCTTGATAAAATTAAAAAAATATTCGATTGAATGTCGCGCGGTGTGTGGTGCCGTGCGGTTCATAACTTAAAAGTAAATAAAAAATAAAGCTCCTGTTTCAGTTTCTATAATTTTAGCTGGATTTATGTTAAAATTAGGGGGTTATGGATTATTACGGATTATAATATTAATTAAAAAAAAGAACTTTTCGGATGACATACAAAATCTTTTTACGTCGAATCTGAACTATATTTACCTACATCGAGAATTTCAATATTTACAAGAACGTAATTATTTCGGAGAACTCTCTATGTAAGACCTTGCTGTGATGTTTCTAAAAGGCGGAATTCGCAAGTAAATTGACTGGCGTCTTTCATATTTCAAATGATATTGATCAAGTTGCTTTTTATAGAGCTTACGGTTGCCTTAGATAAAGATAAACATTTAACAAAGGGCAAGTCAAATGACAAAGGGCCTATTTATCATCATGTCATTTTTTGTTAGTAGATAACCAATGCTTACTAAAAAGTTGTTTTAGTCTATTTAATAACTTAGTAAAAAGAAAAACGGTATGGCTATTGATAGCAAGTGATGTTAGTTAGACTAAACTACTAAACTACAATGTGACGTGTCAGCATTTTAAACCTTTTTTAGTATCTCCCAGATAAATTATTGAATTCAAACTTACCTTTTCACTTTATTGTGACACTACATTTTATTTATAAATTTAATTATATTATCATAGGAAAACGAGAATTTAAGTCACTGTATACTTAACTTCTCGAAAAGACCTAAAAAGAATGGAACAATACGAATAATATAAAAAATATGCACCATTTACCGTTCCAGCTATAAACATCTGTATGTTTTACCTGAATATATAGAATAAGAAAAAATAATCATAAAAAGGAAAAAGCAACTAATTTTAACTGTGTTATAATTAACACAACAGTGATTATATCAAGAATTGCAAAAAAAGATTTTTTAAAAGACTATATATTTTTTAATTTTATATAGTATCTCTCAATTGTCGTTAGCCACACTGACACTGAATTAGGAACATTTTTTCAGAAGAATTTCTTGAAGCCTTCATTTACCTACATCAAAATAACTTATCGGCCAATAAACTGAGTCCTAGTTTGCTGCCGACGTAAAAAATGTTTTGCTTAATTAAAAAGTTTCACATGACGACATTATGAAAGATATAATAAATATTTATACGACATAAAAACACGAGGCATATTTTCTAATAACAGCGTATGTTAATTTAGGCGCGTCACGTCTTCAGCTGCAAAGTTCATGTTCAGTGAGACAGTGGCAACACACTCATGGCCTGTGTGACTGGAATCTCCAATATCAATTATTATATCACTATGTATCGTATCAGCGAGGGGATCATCAGCTCCGTGTGTTCGTGACGACTTACGATACGTACCTATGTTACGATGTGTTGCGATGTGTGTTGTACAGTTTTTTTTGTCATTAGGTTGACAGACAAGGCAGACGGGCCATCTGATGGAAAGTGGTCCCAGTCGCGTCGCATATGAACATTTGCAACACCAGGGGAGTTGCCAACGCGCTGCCAGGTTTCATTTGAGCAGGAGTATAATAATCATTTCGGCTGAAAGATGTCCACAGTTGGATAAAAGCTTTCATGGCATGCGGATCGGCGATCGCAGTTGCGGTAGTTTTATCGTGGGACACTGCGATTCATCCCGCGTTATAGCATTTACTACTGCCCTGGTTCGGTCGCCATTTTTCGTTTGATTGACGGCACCAGCGGAAAATTCTCATCGATTCGTGGGCGGTGGGGTCGTCACGTCCCGACGCTTTAGTATTACGCTTGTTAGTTTATTATTCATCAAGCTAAATCCGAAGGACAAGGACCCTAGTTAGATTTTACAAAATGTTTAATGTTCTCTGTTCGTTAACTCTTGACTATAGGTATTATTCATTTATTATCATGATACTACTTTATCGATATATACTCGTAGATCTGATACATCAGTTGATTATTGTATAAAACATATTATAAACATCGAGCCCGACTTCGTAAGGGACTTGCCGTGAAAATACATAATCTGTGTGCTTGTTTACCACCGGTATAAAAACATGTTCCTAAAAAGTGATAGGCGTCGATATTATAGCTCTGCAGAACATAAAGGATATGTTAAAAATGTAACATAAAAAATACAAGGCGTATTTTGTAAAAACAGTCAGCGTATGTTATTAAGTAGGCGCGTCACGTCTCTAGCTAGCTGTACGGCTCATGTTCAGTCAGACAGTGGCAACACACTTTTGGCGCATGTGACTAGAATCTCCAATATCAATGAATATATCGCGATGTATCGAATATGATATGTTTATGACCTCCGGTATCAGCGAGGGGATCATCAGCTCCGTGTGTCTGTAACGACATACGATGTGTACATTGCTGGTGGTGTGTTGTCTTGTTTTTTATGTGCATGAACAGGAGAATGTGTGCCAGATTAATATAATGAAATTTTATCAAAACGCACGAGTTTGGTAACATTTAACAAAATGTTTTATATTTACCGAGTTCTAGAAACTCGTCATTAAATTATAACTTTTCACAAAAATGATCTCAAAATTAACCGACTTATAATAAACAATTGATGAAACATACTCCTAGTCGTCATGATTTTATTTAAATACTACAATGTCAACAAAATAATTTTGGCTAGACAAGCCACTTTTTCCACATAAATATTTAGTGGACACGATGACAAGTGTAGCGAAAGGGTAGATAAGCATGATACATTTCTAAATGTCTAGATTAGAGCACTAAATTAGCTATCTTCGTAGCCGAGCGGATCGGCTAAGCTCAATGATTAGTGGACGCGTTGAAAAGTCGGTATTCTGGAGGCGATCTTTATTAATGTAATATTTTTTATTTTTTGCAACAACACATTCGAGTAAATTTTAGAAATTAAAGAAAAAAGGAAAGAAAAAATGGAAAGAAAACTTTGCTTTGGGGCAGGAATTGAACCTGCCACCTCAGGATAACCAGTCCCAGTCCCAGTCCAAGTCCCACACCAAATTGACAATTTTTTCCTTCCCTTTTGATTTTAACCGATTTAGGATCGGTGGACGATATCCATTGATAACGAATAAATAGCTGTACAACCGATATGATAGACTTTGCCGTTTATACAATATTGTTCAGATGTCGCTGGGTATTATAGTTGTAATATTTTTATTATTCGCAATAACACATGCGGCCAAATATAAGAAATTAAAGAAAAAATTACAAGAAAAATATGACCTCGTTTTTATTGATTGATATTTATCTTTATTATTCATTGGTTCTCTTCGAGTATCTTCAAGAGAATTGGCGGTAGAGATTTATTTATCGATTATGAGGTCACGCCGTTGAATTCAGAGCTATTTTTAAAATTAATATAAACAGCTACATAAAACTGGATAATTTCGATGCCAATATACTGCCTTTCATAACTTCATAGATGACTTGACTGTGTGATTTTAATGTCAAATTTCCAAGTAAGCCTTCTTTAACACGGGCACTCAATTTTGTGTGCAACGGTATTTGCTGGTTCCTTATTGTTTTTGACAGGAACTGGCACGGTGATACCACAATTGTATACCGACTCGAGTGAACCCGTATGAAGCCCCTTGGTGGGCCTAGCAGACTGGCAGCAACAACACCAACTGGCGTGGTGATACTGCAACAGTATACCGATTTGAGTGAAACGCTATGAAGACGTTTGGTGGTTCTAGAAAACTAGCAGCAACAACAGCAACTGGCTGGTGCGGTGATACCGTAACATTCTGCCAATTCGAGTGAAACGGCTACAACCTTATGCCGGCTCTACACGTCGACAGATGCATCTGCAGACGTCATCTGCGTATGCGTCCGCCGAAGTCCGCAGACGCTCAAATCACCTCCTCTAACCGTCGGCGGACGCATACGCGAACGTCAGCGGACGCATACGCGGACGTGTAGAGGAGGTGATTTGAGCGTCTGTGGTAGATATTTAACGTCGGCTCACGCATACGCATATGACGTCTGCTGATGCATCTGTCGACGTGTAGTGCCGGCATTACCTACGTACTTACATAAAGTGTCAGATGTCACACAAGTGAAAGCGCTGTAAATAGAAATTAAAATTATTCACCTAGCATCTGAATATTCCGATTAAATTTTGTGTACAAAGTGATTTCAGTGTACTAGCTATATGATTTGTTCGTTACGTCATACGCATATTATTATAGAACATCATTATAATATTGAATTTGGGGAAACAAATCTTATAATCAAATATCATACTAGACTAATATAGCCTTACATATATGAAACAATATTGCGTGCTTTGGTACCAACCAGAGCAAGCAATATCGTACCAACGTAGGCCCCAACCTATATTAGCATAATCAAGTCGAAATTGAACATCAGTAAATATTCAGTGAACTGATGAACTGTATACGTCTAGCCCATTATTAATATGTATATTTTACATGTACCTACTCGTAAGTACAACAATCTTGTCCACAGATCGGAAAATAGATTTTTTTTAATGTAATGATAGTAGCAAACAAAGCATGCAGTTCACATTGATGTTCAAGACAAAGACCAGAGGTCAAAATGTAGATGCGTTACCACTTCTGAGGCCTAAGGTGTTATGCCTCTGTGCGAAAATTACAGGGCCGTACAATACCACCGATAGTGCTGAACACTACCATTTAGCGGCAAATATATTAGGTAATGCGGTGGTACCTACGCCCGCGAGCTCCTTCACTGAAGCTCTACCACCAGTAAAAATTAAGATTATTTTCTCATAAAATTATATTATTATGTATGAGTTTGGATCGACTGAGAGAAAATACTCGCAACTCCAATCGCATAATACTTACCATTTACAAAGTTATTGACATGATATATCCTAATGTAATTGTAACATATATGGTAGAAAACGTTCGTAAAATAAAATTCGCAAAATGTTTTACTTTTACGACTTGTAAGAGCATAAAATTCAAGGGATGCGTTTTATAGTGGTTGGAGATAAGGTCTCTAAAAGATATGAATGAGCGGCTAAATAGGTACAACGTAAGTTATATAGTAAATATATATAGTAGTAGAGATATAGATATTTTACAAAATATTTATATGATATATCCTATCATATAAATATTTTGTAAAATATCTACTTTACTATATTATAATTCTGAAGGTAGAGCTCCTAATGTGATATTTAGGTATGTATATCTAAATAGTTGACAAACATCACATAGGTAGTCTGCGAAAGGGATAACGTTCTATAGAGGCGAAAATAGCCGAAGTGTCTTTGAAATATAACTAGTTTTCGGATTAATCTCGTGTATATGAAACTGAAATAATTATTTAAAATCGAACCCGACGTTTCGGTTGCTTTTCAGCTTCCGTGGTCTTGGGCAGACTGAGGTAACATTTGTCTGATAGCAGTTTGAAAAATTATTATGTGCAGCTATCTCCATCTATTTCGCAAACGTCTTGCGTAGCGTTCAGGATCAACTCAAAAGTTATTAATTGTATCTTGAGGTCTTAGAGACTGTTGCGGTAGGCATTTAATTCAACTGAGTCTTGGATCTCATGTTGGTGACAATCGCCAACCATCTTCCCTATTGAAATTTGGATGTTTTTTAATCTCAATAGCCTCGCGAACCATTCTTGGAATTGGTCTGTGTTCTGTTGCGAGTATTCGAGTTTTATCAAACCGAATATAATGAGTTGGTTTGTCCGCTATATGATCACAGACTGCAGACCTACCCTGCTCTACGGTGTTTGACATCAGCAATATGTTCTTTAATTCTGGTGAAGTCTCTTTCCTTAGGTCGATATGCAATATTTCTTGCTGGGGACTTTAGTTTTTTTTTTAATGTAAAGGAATTGGCAAACAAGCGTGCAGTTCACATTGATGTTAAGTGATGACTGCAGCCTATAGACACCCACACAAAGACCGAGGTCAAAATGCAGATGCGTTACCACTCCTGAGGATTAAGGTGTTATGCCTCTGTGCCGGAAATTACAGGGCCGTACATTACCACCTGACCGGAACACGATAGTGCTAAACACTACCATTTAGCGGCAAGTATATTAGGTAATGCGGTGGTGCCTGCGCCCGCGAGCTTCGTCACTGGAGCTCTACCACCAGTAAGATAGTACCAGTATAGATTTGCTATCAACGTGTGGGTACTGTGATGTCCATATTGCTCATTATATATGACAAAGAACGAGCCAAGTTGCACTTTGTTATATATTTTCCTCAAAAGAGTTTTGTACGTCGATTTTGTATCGCTAGCTTTCAACTAACGTTATCCAAGCGAACCACGATACACATAAATATTAAACGCCAGCTTTTAGGTAATAAATTTTGTAGCACCAAAATTCATTTCTTAGCCTTCACAGAGACTGCTTGATTGAGATCTTAAGTCTATTAATCTTTCGTTTAAAAGGCGGACTGCGCAGGGGCAAGTCGGAAGTTAATAAATGATCCCATCTCTTCCCCGATCCTTTGTACAAACTTCTTTACCCACCGCAAGTTTCGTGTCGCGTCCATTTATTATTTAAATCCATCTGGACTTTGAATTCCAATCCGTTTATGTAAATCAATGATAAAGTGAGTTCCCGGTCTTGACTTTTTACGCCATATACTTTGAAACTTTTTTCAATGTTGGTTGATTATTTGGTGAGTAAATTATGTATACATTCTTGTAAAATAAATGAATACACAATTTTGGTTACCTTCTATGGATACAGTATTTCTGTTTAATTTATAAATGTCAATATATTTTGCTAACTCAAAATAACTGTGTGGTATTATTATGGTATTAATTATAGTAAAAAAAAAAGAATTGAAGTACCTATATACTCAACACTAAATAAAACGTTAAAAATCATTGCTGGACTGATTGGTGGCAGTTCCAATGCGGTCACCGCATAGATGACGTAGCGCTGAAAGGGGTCACATAGGTAGTAGTAGTAGAAAGGTATACCTATTGTTAGTAGGTAGTATGCCACGTCAATTTTTTTTAATGAAATGTAAGTGGCAAACATGCATGCAGTTCACATTGATGTTAAGTGATGACTGCAGCCTATAGACACCAACACAAGGACCAAAGTCAAAATGCAGATGCGTTACCACTCCTGAGGCCTAAGAGGCCCTGTTACAGGGCCGCACATTGCCACCTGACCGGAACACGATAGTGATGGATACTACTATTTAGCGGCAAGTATATTAGGTAATGCGGTGGTGCCTACGCTCGCGTGCTCCGTCACTGGAGCTCTACCACCAGTAGAGTACCAATGATAGTATTCGTTGCTATCCTGTTTCAGTAGTAATGTAGCATTGTAATTTCTAACTCTGACGTAAAAGAACTTAGGGGTTAAGGTCTCTGAAGCAGGTAATGCATATGCACTGCATTGAAACCTATATTAATATAATAAATAATCAATCATTTTTATCAGGTAAATTACATTCACACAAGGTGGGGTATAATTTATGTTTTTCCAACCAGGTGGTAATGTACTGCCCTATAATTTCCGGCACAGAGGCAAAATAACTTAGACCTCAGGAGTGGCAAGGCATCTACATTGAAACCTTCAGTCTCGTGTAGATGTTTATACTTACTTACCATCAATGTAAACTGTATGCTTGTTTCCTACACAAGAAAATGCATTCAAATAATTACAGAGAATTGGTAGGTACTTTTAAAAATATTAATTAGACAATGTCAGAAACTAATACATCATCATTTAAAAATATGTATCAATAAAAAGCATGGTAATACGTTATGGTTAAGATTTTCCTATAGGTTAAAATAAGAATGTCAAAATAAAAAATACTAAGCCTGGATTGCACCAAGGAATTTGTTAAGGTTATTGTTACATTTCGCACCCTTCTGTAACTTTAACAGATTTCTTTGCCATATACAGGCTTTCCCCTCTGTTAAAGTACAAGCACAAGTGTTCCTATGCCAGTCGCCTAGATGTTTAAATGTGTACGTGAAATGGTTTATGTTCTTTTTTAAAGTCAAGGTGTGAGTTTCGTAAGAATAGACGATTTTTGTAGTGTGTGTGTGTCACACGTATTTCCCTCCGCAAAAAATTATAGACTGTTTTGCATCGGTAATAAACGCTATGGGTACTCCACTCCGGTCCGGCGCCGCGGCTGGTGGCCCGTGTTACTCGGGGGTGTGCACAATCGTAAATTACTTTAGTAACAAGTAGGGGTGTGGTAAACAGCGATGACCACAAAAAAGGGTGTGTTGGATATCGACCCATTCACATGACATGTTTGCTACTTAATTGCCGGTACTTTTGAGGAATTTTGCTAACAAAAATATTATGTTTTCTGTGTTTTTGCGTCCATTCGAATGTAAGTACATTTAAATGGTAAGATTTTCTTAGTGAGATAACGTAGCAATCATGTTTATTGGTGACGATTACATGGAAGATGTTTTGAAAACATTTGATTTGATTTTTACTACACACCCACAAAAGAATTTTATAAAAAAGCAAACCTGTTTAACATAAACCAGTTATACAAATATAAAACTTGTATATTAATAAAAAATATAAGTACCAAAAGAATTAAAATTAATATTGAATTGAAAAAAAAATCATTAGGTATAGCTTAAGAAACAAACATTAATTGGAACTAATTACACCAAGAACGAATTACGCAAAGAAATCTATTCTATTTGAAGGAGTTCAGTAATTTAATAAATTACCAAACGATGTAAAGGAGTGCAGTAGTATCAACATATTTAAAAACAAATTAAAATCATATATTGCCAGACTATAGAAGTATTTAAGTTATTTAAGCAATGTACTAACAGTACCTTATTACTAATACAATTACTTACCTTTGTTTTATATAAATAAGTTCAGAAATTCATTTAATTCATTTGGGGTGATAAGCACCGCTTATGACAAGTCAAAAACAAACAAAATAAATTAAATAGTTAATCGTATCACTATTGCAACTATGTTACTAACCCTAAGCACCAGAGGTGTACTACTAACATTATATTCATAAATCAATGTACGAGTAATCTATATCTCATTCTAAAAGAACTGTATGTTTTTATGAGAATAAAGATCTTTAAACCTAACCTAACCTAACCTAAAAGAATAGGATTTTCACTGAAGTCTTATTTACACCTATACCATACCATGTTATGTTATTTGATTTTCGTCTATCACAAAATCCCCATTAAGGCCGTCTACAACGGCAGATCGGCGCATGGTCATATGGTCTTAGTTCCATCAATGCTGCAGGCTTTTTGTTTTCTTTTTCGTGACCTCAAATAAACTATGTCCGGTGGTTACATTAATTGTAGAGTTTTGGACTCAAGTTGTACCTGAAAATGTTTTAATGATAAAGATTAACTCTTTTCTTTTGTGCGACTCATGGCAAGATTAAACACACACGAGTTTGAACACTGTTAGATACTATTAACAAGATTATTATAATACAATGTTTTTAGAGTTTTGGATTTAAAAAAAAATATTTTTTTATGTTACGGAAGTGGCAAACAAGCATGCAGTTCACATTGATGTTAAGTGATGATGCGTTACCACGCTTGAGGTCGAAGGTGTTATGCCTCTGTGCCGGAAATTACCACCTGACCGGAACACGATAGTGCTGAACATATATATATAACGTAATATATTAGGTAATGCATTATCTTAAAATGTTTTCACGGAGCCGATTTCACTTCTTTTGGACGATTTTTTTATGCCATTAGGTTGACAGACACAGACGCAGTCGAAGCGTGCTGGGCCCATAACCTATTGAAACACGTTGTGAGTTCGCAACAGACTGGATTTTATTCATTTCACTAAGACATAATTTACATTGATGAAACTAGATGGCGTTATTTTGATACATTACATACACTTTTAGCAACAAGCAGTCGAGCCACCTGATGGAAAGTGGTCATGAACATTTGTAACACCAGCGGCAAGCATTTGCCAACGCGCTGCCAGCCCTGAAGGACTCTTTTGACGCCATTTTTGAAGAACCCCTTATTATGCATAGAGCAACACGGGCCACCGGCCATCCACCGGCCGCGGCGGACTGGAGGGGAGTAGCCATAGCGTTTATTACCGATGCAAAACAGTCTGTCATTTTTTGCGAGGGTTAATATGTGTGGCGACACACACGCACACTACAAAAATCGTCTATTACTACGAAACTCACACATAACAAACATACACTATAAGTTATTATTAACGAACGTAATGGTGTAAGGAATCACTTTATCTTTATAATGATAATAAATTCTTCATCAGTTTCCAATAACTTTTTTATTAAGGTCCTCCCTAATAACAAATCATCGCCTGTTTCATAGCAGCATTGGTATCATAACGTTGAATTTTCCGCGAACAATTTCCTATAGATCACGTATAATAGAGAGCGATGGTCGGGGTGTGGGAGGAGCGGACTGCCTGTCCTAGTATTTAATAGCACTATTACTCATCAACAAGACGTTTAGGTTGGACGCTCACCGTCAGACTTATTACACCTCATTAATTCCGAAGCACGAATCTACAGCTACCTTTAATGATACGCTATTATTTTAAAGAGCAATTAAGATGGTTAGAGTTTTAAGAATCGACCCCAATATTCGTTGGAATCTACCTTTGTTCGAAGAAAAGTTGGACGCGCTTCTTTTCGGTCGATAAAAATGCGAATCGAGTCGGGGATGTTCTTGGCAGTCTGAAGATACTTTAACGTAATTAAAATAATACATTTCGTTCAAACGTTTAATGTACAAATGAGTTCAATTTATCATCTATAACTTTATTGATTTATTAATTAATTGTGTCTACGAAAGGTAACTAGTAGGTTTATTTTGTTGGATGTTTGTTAGACTGAAATTTTGGATACATCATTGAAAAGTCAACGTCGTTGCTGATACACTGAATACTAATTACTAACCTAAAAGTTCGTTCCACCACTTTGTTTCGTTCCACCACTCCTGAGGCCCAAGGCCTTATGTTTCTGTGCCGGCAATTACAGGGCCTTACATTATTACATGACCGGAACACGATAGTGCTGAACACTACCATTTAGCGGCATGTATATTAGGTAATGCGGTGGTGCGTACGCCCGCGAGCTCGGTCACTGGAGCTCTACCATCAGTAAAATTGGCTACATGTAGGTATAGTAATTTTATATGTGGAAATTTTAGTGTGGTTGGTACCTATACATTCTGTTTAACTTGCGTTCATAAACAATCTATGCACAGGAAGTAAAAACATGTTTTTCTTTAATTCGTATAGACTTAAAACTATATTTTTATCAAATTATCGAGACACTAAGGAAAAAAGTCCATAGATAGGACCACACTAACATTTATAGTAACAAATTTATTAAAAAACGACCATAATAAACATTGTGGTCGTTTTATAATATAACGGTTATCGGTATTACAATAATGAGCACAGAATAGATTTTTGATTAAAAATCAGTTATTGAGGTTTGCTTCTGAAAACTTACTCATGGTCTGTGATGTAAAACATACATTCTAAGTAATCACAATAGAATCTGTATTTAAATTTCTGTCTTTAGAAAATGTTCGTTTATTCTTAAGATATTGAGATATCCATCGTTATTTTAAAAGTTTGAAATATTTAAATTACATGTTCGTAAATTCTGTTGCAATATGGCATAAATGATATCAGTGTATATAAACCGTCCCATCCAAGATACTCCACGGCAATGTTTTATTGGCATCGTGAAACTATACAAAGTCTGCTATATTTCGCCATAAAATCTCATAACAATGTTGACCCATATGCAACGTACTCAAGTTTATATTGGGGTGGCATTGTTTTTATTCGAAAGCAATCTATCATGTGCGGAGCGCAGATATTAGTTTTTAGTGGTGGAAACTCATCTATCATTAAATGGCTGGGGAATGTCGAATGATGTATCGAATATAATAAAGAATATCGGTGAACATACATAAAAAAAAGATCCGGACGAATTGAGATCCTCCTCCTTTTTTTGAAATCGGTTATTAAAACGTTACTTCATGTCTGCATTTCCGAAGAGTTGGGCAAAATTACATATTAGTTATTATTTTACCGTTTAATAGTATTTATTATATTACATAGATTTTCATCAATTTTTTTATACATTGATGTCCCCGAACAAAATTCTGTCTGAATTTCTGAAGTGTTGAAATAACAGGAATGTAATGTATGAGTAATGATCAATTTATTATTTATTTGCTTCAATGATTCGGATCTCAAATTGACCCTTTTCATGCTTAATTTGAGGTTCAACTCTTAACTTCATTCGTACAAAACCGGGTTGGGATCACCGTAACGTTAAAAATTAAAGGCAAAGGTCTCTACCGTGGCAATTTTGTGTATATTTACGTTTTAATTTCATTTTACGACTTACATTTTACAATTATTAATGACAACTGACTGAAAAAACACTAGTTACTACGGATTTTTTTATCAGTCTTAATTTAAAGGTGAAAAATTTAAAAAGTGCATGAGTTGAGAAGAGAAAATAAAGTTTAAAACTCATTCAGAATGGTGAGCCAAAAAAAATGCTTTACACTTGAATGAGTCAGAAAATTAAAACATGGACCTTTACGTAGTATTTGTATACTTTTTGCATGGACCATTTATCAGAGACATTGAGATCGAACACTGCTGTAATTTAAAAAAAAAACATTAAAAATTTAAATTCGAAAAGAGAATATTGTAGCGGAAAGTGAAGCAGCAATAAAATACTACGTGATGAAGCCAATATAGGAAGCACCAAACTGCAATGGAAGCGGTTACTCAATAAAGTATGGAGCTGCCGAACGAAGCCCGGCCGAAAATCAATAGCTGCCTTTAACATATTTGTACCCTAGTACGAGTTACATGCTCGAACGTGGCTCGATATCGAGACATCGAAGGTCCAGGTGAGTCGAATCAGGACCAAATGGGTGAACCAGCAAAGTTAATTACTTTTGAGATTATCCATACCTCCCTTACATGACCTGGCCAGGAGATGACCTCATTACAAAATTCACAAATTGAATAGTAGAACTGAGGTAAGGAAGAGTGGGGTGGAAAAACGAGTGGCATTTTGTGTTGGCGCTTAGTGGGCTGTGTGGCCCGCAAGAAGCGAGCAGCGAAGATTTGTAGCGTATGGCGGCCACCGGCGTCAACCGTGTGCGGCGAGTCCACATAAAATGTATGAAAAATTTAGGAAATATATTACAAACAGATATAGGTATACAAAGATAATATTTACTTTATTTGTATAGATGTATAGATAGTGGAACGACTATTTATTGTCTGTGATTCGAAATTCAAAATGTTGATATCGAAACACGTTGCACAATTTATACTAAGGGTACTGCACTGAGTGCTGACCACCCTTCGAGTACAACGTTATAAGCCACGGTTAAAATTGATCCCAATTACCCTTGATGGGTTATCCGGAAGCATTTGCTGAAAAGTGCAGCTTTTAAATTAAATACTCGCTTATTTTAAATCCATTGAACTTTGTTCGTAAAGTCAATGCTGTAATTTTTATTTTATAAATACAAACAAACATGAAAATAGTTTGCCAATTCGTAAAAAAATGTTTTGTTTTCATATTCTGATAACCTGTTGTTGTTCACTTTAGCTTGTCAATTGTAAAAAGTATTGGTCACGGATTAGCGTTCTTCGCATAATTACAATGATCTTCTTTATTCTTCTTGGTTTGTTTTATTTTGTGTTTAATTTTTTGTTTTGTTTTTTTTTGTGTTTATTTTTTGGTTTGCTTTTTGTTTGTGTTTAATTTATTGGTTTGTTTTTTTTTCTTTTTCTTTTGTTTTCTTTATACTTTTTAAATTGTAATGGTTGTGGTTGTGTTTAACATAGTAAGAGCTGGTAGGTAATTGTAATTGTACTAGTAAGTAGCTTACATAATAGAATTATTTTAATACATTTTTATTTACTAGGTGCTAGGTATTAATAATTAACAAACTAAGATAACTATGTCTTTTGATTGCGATAGTGAGCAATCTAATTTCCTCTCCTTGTCTTCTGAAGGATTAAGTAGCAACGATAGTTTTAAAAGTCTCCCTTCTTTACGTGAAAATCTTGACTCAGGCTTCTCAGATGTGCTGAAAAATTTTAATATTGTCCATATAAACGCTCAAAGCATTCCGGCGCACTACTCAGACATGTTGGCAACCTTTTCGAACACTAATATCCATGCTATATTAATTTCTGAGTCCTGGCTTAAGCCCTGCCTTCCTTCAACTTCTTACTCATTGCCGAGCTGTCATTTGATCCGCAATGACCGTTGCACTCGCGGCGGAGGGGGTGTAGCGATATACCTCCGCTCACATATACCTTTTTCTACTGTCAATATTTCCATCCAATCACAAGACTGTTGTGCCGAACATCTCCTTGTTGAAATTGTTTTCTCGAATACTAAGCTTCTTTTAGGTGTGTTCTACAGCCCCTCTATTACGGTTGACTACTTTTTATCCTTTGAGAAACTTGTAGAGGATTTGAGTCCTTTATATAGTCACACCGTAATAATGGGCGATTTCAATATTTGTCTACTTAAAAATGACACGCGGTCTTCTAAGCTCCAATCTGTAATTAATTCCTGTAATATGCATATTCTTCCACTTTCGGCTACCCACATTTTTCCAAAATCTAAAAGCGAAGGTGTACACCTTCGCTTTTAGATTCAATATTTGTTTCATCTCTTGAACATGGTCAGTTTGCTGCTGATGCGTTTTCTTATCACGACCTCATCTATGTGTCGTATAAAATCCGTCCCCCTAAATCTAAATCCAGAATCGTTCTGCAGCGCAATTTTAGCAACATGAACATGGATAAGCTCCTTAAGGACGCAGCTGAATTAGATTGGACTTCTGTCATTAAGGCAGACCATGTAGATGACCAAATTTCAATATTCAATTCTACATCACGTTACTTATTGGCCTTTATGATATACACGCGCCCATCAAACCTGTACGCTTAAAACACCTCCCTGCCCCGTGGATTAATGATGAACTTAACTTATGCACAAAAAGGTGAATGCTAAGTCGAAATATAAATCTGTTCCTACTGAAAAAAATAAGCAAAAATACTCAACTCCCAGGAATCGCTGCAATAGAGTGTGTAGAGATTTACAACGACGCCATATCCATAATTCAGTTGAAAACGCTGATCCAGCAAAAGTTTGGAATTTTTTTTAAACATTAGTCGTTGGGAAAACTCAAACTTCCTCTCTTCCTAATAATTTAGATATTAATATACTTAATCAGTTTTCTCCACTTCCTCATCAATCGATGATGTAACAAAATCATTAACCTTGTCTTCTCTCTCACAGATGCCCACTCCTAACTACTCTGAATTTCTATTTAGTCAATTTGCTGAACGTGATGTTAGGATGAACATACTAGCAATCTCCTCGAATGCAGTCGGTTGTGATAGTATTAGTCGTAAGATGATCATTCCCTTATTAGATATCCTCTCTCCTGTTGACTGTTGACTTTGACATTCTGCTAGCGACTTTGTGTTCTCTTAACATATCTCCGTCGGCTATTGAGTGGTTTCGCAATTACTTGTGCGGGCGCCGGCATCGCATTCAGGCTCAAGAAAATTTCTCGACCTGGTGTGCTGTTGCTGCTGGTGTCCCACAAGGTGGCGGGTTGTCTCCTCTTTTATTTTCTATCTTCATTAACTCTGTATGCCATCACATATCTTCTCTCTACTACCTCTACGCAGACGATTTACAAATATATATAAGTCTTCATTGCAAGATCTTCCTAATGAAATAGTACAAATAAATGGTGACCTTGAACGCATCGCGTCTTGGAGTTCTTCGTTTGGTCTCAGGGTAAATCCTGAGAAAACTCAAATCATTATTATAGGTAGTTCTAGATTGGTAAGTAAAATAGACTGGGACAAGCTACCCCGGGTACTATACGATGGCACCCACATTCCATTTACTGATACGGTTAAAAATTTGGGTATAACCTTTGACCAACATCTTTCGTGGTCTTCATAGATACGTGACGTAAGCAGAAAGGTGTTTGCCACTGTAGGTTCCTTGCGAAGGCTGCGTAACTTTCTGCCAGTACCTACTAAAATTGCGCTTGCTCATTCCTTACTCTTTCCGATTCTGGATTATGCTGACGTCTGTTATCTCAATTTGACCCAAAGCCAACTTAATAAACTTGAGGGCTTACAAAATGTATTTATTAGATTCATATTTGGTCTTCGCAAATATGATCATATTTCCGAATATCGCAATAGGCTCAAGTGGCTTCCTATTCAAGATCGCCGGAATGTGCGTATCCTTTCTCTTTTATACTCCGTGATATTTAATCCTGACAGCCCCAAATATTTAAAAGATTGTTTTGTTTATTCCCATCTTTCACATTCTCGGTCCCTTAGATCCTCCGTAGATTTACGATTGAACATTCCCTTACATTCGAGTGATTTCTTTTCCAAATCTTTTTCTGTTGAAGCTGTACGTCTATGGAACTCCTTGCCATCCACTATCAGGCAAGTTCAAAATATTCAATCATTTAAACACAAAGTCAAGGCCCATTTCCTTTTCTCTCTTCTCTGATTCCCTTGTGTTTTGCTTTCCATCCTTCCCTGTTGTTATTTCAATTGTTTTTGTTGTCTTTTTTCTTTTATTAGTACCTCTCTGCAGTGATCATTGATACCTACTAACCTAGTTTCGCGCATCCTACTGTATTAATTTTTAAGCTTCTCCTTTGTTTGTTGGGTTACCTGGAAAAGATCGCTCTTCTAGCGATAAGGCCACCCTTTGTATCACGTGTTCCTGTTTTTTCTCATGTAATTGTTTCTTTTTTGGTGTGAAATAAAGTGTATTATTATTATTCTTCACACTAGTGTTTTAAACGCATTAAAATATCAAAATGTTCTTCAACATCAAAGATAAAAATGCAACACTCAGAATATTACCTATATAAATAAATTGGGAAAAAATACCCGTTATTTCAACAGTTCATGCAAGGTTTTCTTAGTGTACCATAAGGTAATATTTTATATAAATACAAAAACATATAAAAGAAACGGTCAAAGACTTATACATAAACGTATTTCAGCTAAAGTATTGCTAATCTCTCCTTTGTCTTTTTCTATCCTGCAGATTTGACAATGCAATTGACAAAGACAAAGCATTCTATAGCTAAAACGTATCTAATGTACGTTTATGAATAAATTTGGTTTAATTAATTCTCCTTTCAATTTGATTGATCGGCAACTGGATGTTTTTGTGTAGCAGCTTGTCTGTCGACAAAGGCCTCCTCTAAAGATTTCCATGCATTCCTGTCTCTTGCTAGTCGGGTCCATATTAGGCTCGCTGTTTTCTTGATATCATCTTCCCATCTTTTAGTTTGTCTGCCTTTGTTTCTTTTACTTTCCCTTGGATACCATTCTGTCACTTACTTGGTCCATTTTTCTTTACTTTCTCTTAACATATGTCCTGTCCAACGCCATTTAAACTGTCTGTAGATTGTGAGTGCATTTTTAAATTTTGTTTACTTTTTAATTTTTTTGTAATTTCACTTTATTTCTTCTTTTTACATCTAGTATGCTCCTGTCCAGTGAATTTTGACAGATTTTTAATTTACTTTCTTGTATTTCTATAAGCGCCCATGTCTGGCATCCGTATAATAGGCATGTCATAACGCATGTTTCGTATAGTTTCTTTTTTACTTTCATTGGAATATCTTTATCCTTCATTACTTCCCTGAGACCAAAACCGTTTCCAGGTATTTGTTATTCTTCGCTCTATTTCGTTATTCATGCAATCCTTAGGAGATATAAGTTGACCCAAATATATATATTCATTTACATATTCTATTTGTTCGTTATTCACTGTTATTTGTTCGATAGTTACTGTTTGTTGAGCGTTTGTCATAAGTTTGGTTTTAGCTAGGTTCATTGTCAGGCCGGCCTTAGCACTTTCATCAGATAGTTGTCGTAGCATTAGTCCCAGAGTCCTCTGAGAACAAGACTAAATCATCCGCAAAGCGTAGATGATTAAGATTTTCGCCATTTATGTTGAGGCCCATTTTGGTCCAGTTTAGGTTCCTGAATATCATCTCCAGTACTGCAGAAAATAATTTCACCTCTTTTAATAGGAAATTCATTGCCCGTAGATTCGAGTTTAACTTTTGCTGTGCTCGCTGTGTATACATTTTTAATTATTCGTATGTATTTTTCTTGCACCCCTTGTCTTTTTAGAGCGTCCCATATATACTCATGTTCTAATGTATCGAACGCTTTGTTAAAGTCAACAAACCCTATGTAATATGTTTGTTATATTCTCTATATTTTTGTAGTATTTGTCTAAGAGTGTGAATATGATCTATAGTTAAGAATTTACTTCGGAAACCGGCTTGTTCTTTAGGTTGATTTTCATCTAATGTATTGGTGATTCTGTTTAGTATGATTTTTGAAAATATTTTTAAAATATTGGACAAAAGCCTGTAGTTACCTATATTGCCCTTGTCTCCCTTCTTATGTAACAGTATGATTGTCGTTTTCTTGATTCCTCCAGTTTTTTCTATATGTTTTCTTAATGTAGCAAATCTTTTTGCTTTCCGTTCTTTCCTAAGTTGTTCGCTAATCTTTTTGCTTAATTTTGCTATTTTTTGATTGTTATTATTAAAATTTTTTCCTTGTTGTATAAGTTCTTTTCGTTCTTGTAATAATTGCTTACTTTTGAATGATATCGCTCATTAGCTAATCATGTTTACATTTTTAGTTTTTGTTTTTAATTGATTGAGCAATTTGGTGTATTTTTCTTGAGTAGATATGCATTCTTTTTCCTCTTTTTGCAAGGATATTTTTAGGTTTTCTACAAGTAATTCAGTGCTACCGGTGCATTCAATGGCTCTCATACTGTTTTGAAATTTCGTGCTCTTTTAACACGTGTCCCCGAGGGTTTTGCTCGAACCATTCTATGATCTGAGTTAAAATTAAAGTTGTTCAAAACAGACAAATCTTCAAAAACTTTTACATTTTATTTCATCCAATGCTAGCTCCAGTTCTTGTAGTTTTTCCGTGTTTCCTAGTGATTGACAGTTTATAGTTGCTATGAATATATTGTATTTCTGTTTCCTGTTATTTCTTTTCTTTAGAGGGTCTTGGTCATTTATGGGCATAATCCTTGCCAAATATTTTTCAAATTCGATAAGTATTTTATCCGGAAAAGTTATTGTCTTTCAAATTGCTTAATTGAATTAAGCGAACGCAGAGAAAAGTTCAATTACACTGCCATTATAACATTACTGGACTCGAATTCGGAAAACGAAGAGCATCCCTGAAAAAGGTCATTCTCAATTTAGAAAGAAAGAAAATACTTTTATTTTGAATAAGATTTTACAACCGTTTTTGAAAGGTCATTAGAAATCGGAATATACCTAGAGTGAATAAATATTACATAAAGTAAAACGGATATATAGTAAATTAAAATGGGGATAAAAAACTAACTCCCTTATTCATAAACGTATTTTAGCTAAAGTGTTGCTAATCTCTCCTTTGTCTTTTTCTATCCTGCACATTTGACAACGCAACTGACAAAGACATTCTATAGCTAAAACGTATCTAAAGTACGTTTATGAATAAGGGGGTTACACTTAAAATATCATAACTTTTTTTAATTTATTTCTTCCAAAAACTAGACAAGAAGAAAAATAAATGTATTCGTCGAACCCAAAGATATTTACTTAGCAGAGTTCCAAGTGCTTCACTTCTGAGAAGAACTCCGCTGCTACGTACCAAAGAAACTCAGTTGGAGGTCTTCCAAACCGTTTACATAATGTAATATTTTTCGCTATAACATATGCGAGTGAACTTTAGAAAATAAACGTTTACTTATCTATACTATACTATATACCTATATATTTTAATATAATATTTTAAAACTGAAGAGTTTGTTTATTTGTTTGCTTGTTTACGCGCTAATCTCAGGAACTACTGGTCTGATTTGAAAAATTCTTTCAGTTTTAGATATCCATTTATCGAGGAAGGATTGAGGCTATATAACATCACGCTCAGATGAATAGGAGAGGGTAGGTAATATTGCAACCGCGCGAAGCCGGGGCGGGCCGCTAGTGTTTAATACAGATAATCACTCAACTCAGGTTTACATTAAGTTAAATAATTTTTTTTTGGTCATGAATTGGCAAACAAGCATACAGGTCACATTGATGATAATTGAATACTAGAGCATACCAAAAAATGTTCAAACAATACCAGAGAATATGTGATAATACTACGACAATACGTAGAAAATAAAATACCAAACAAAGAAAATATAATGTTAACAATGTAGGCGCCCTTATTTGTATATTTCAATATGTGTTGATGAGGCGGGGGAGCGTTGAGGCAGGCTTCGCTCTGACACTTGACACCGAATACAATGAACAAACAACATGCCCCTTAATTGCTGTCAACCGGACGGGTGACCCCATCATACTATATATTTTTATGTAGCTAAATTCAACTCAAGATAATAATCTCTCAAATCAGACGATACTGTTATTCTCAGAACAAAGAAGGATATTGTAGTAGGCAGCCGCCTTATTTTAGTAGATCGTAGTTTCCAATTGAATTCAACTCAAAAATAGAATTAAACTTGAATTCGAAATTGGAACTAGGGCTTATAAAACTGGGATAAGCTGTTATCCCTATCATTGACAAATTAAATCTAAATCGATTTATTACGTGTGTTCATGTATAAAGACAATAAGCGAAGAGAAACCGGTTTCTGTGATGGTAGAGCTCCAGTGACGGAGCTCGCGGGCGTAGGCACCTAATCTAATCTACTTGCCGTTAAATGGTAGTCTTCATCACTATCGTTTTCCATTCAGGTGATAATGTATAGTCCTGTAATTTCCTTCAAAGAGGTATAATACCTTGAAATATCTGGTTTAATGTAGATGTTATAGGCTACAGTATTACTTTTCAACAACGTGAACTGCATGTTTGAGAAGTGGCAAACAAACTTCATGACATAAAAAAGAAAGAAATTAATAATGTATTTCTATTAGTAGGGTAATATCATTAGCTAGAAAAAAAATATCGTGAGGTGGGCACTCTTTTTTGTATATTTCTACATAATGAGTTAATGAGGCGGGGAGCGCTCTGGCACCGAACACAATGAACAAACAATATGCCCCTTAATTACTGTCAACCGGAATACGGTGAGCCATCTATACTGTATATTTTATGTATAGTTACAGTACTCAACATTTAATATTGCACATCGAGCGTACGAAAGAGACGATCGGCTCTTTTCGACTTCGTAGAGCGTTATCTCTGCTGCACACTGCCTACGTAAGCACTGACAGTTCGGTATTGATCAAAACTTGATCGAAATGGTCGACAAACGTCAAATAGGTACGGTGCGAAATATTATAGATAATATCGGCTTATTTCGGGTCTATACAGACCCGAAATAAGCCGAAGTCTCCTTCCTAGGCCCGATGTGCAGTATTTATTGTTGAGCGCTGTAACTCATGAGTGTTCATATAAAGGAAGGCTCCTCTCACCCTTGATTCGTTGTAGAGCTCGAGCTAGAGTCACACCGCGGACACTTTGCCAAAATTCCATACAAACGCTTAATTTGGTTTCTATTAAACAGACATCAATTAGTGACGTGTATTTACACGCGCACCTGTGTGCGAAGCACGTACAAAATACCAACCGTCGCCCATAAGAGGAGAAGGGGTTGAGTGATGCGAACAAATCGGGCGGGACGTCGAAGTGTCCATTCTATACGTAGTATTATTACATATTCTCTGCTAGAGTGACGAAGTTTGAGGATTTAAATACCGCCTTACTTTTGGCGTCGGGGCGTGAAGACCCCACCGCTTACTAGCGGAAGAATTTTCTTCTACTGGAAGAGATTTTTTCCACTAGTGATTTATTGCTGGACACCCAGCACGTACATGTTTAATAGAAAAGATATTTTTTTCTGTTTCAGTTCCATTCCAGACTTAACTTTTCTTTTTTTTTTTAATTTTTGTATAAAGGCAAATCATAAGGCAGATATAGAATACATCTACCTAGCGACTTTCAAGTATAGAGTTTCGGCGCAACGTGGCTGTGGCATACGGTTGGGAGGGCAGGTGGACAAACGGACCGGGAAAAATATATAAGGATTCGGACTGCTGTAAAACACTTTTATCGGTTTCTAGGGGTTTTTGGGGTCCTGTCTGCCTGTGTTTCTGTCTGTCTGTTCATCTGTCTATCTGCCCATTTTTCTGTTCAATCCCTTATTATCGGTAGGTAATAATAATCTTAAAAAAATAAGTAATCGCTTTAAAGTCAGTGATTCCCAAAGTGGTCTATATCGACCCCTGGGGGTCTATGACAAACTGAAAGGGGTCTGCGTCAACGTAAAAAAAAATTAGGGGTCCATGAAATGAAAATGAGGGTCCACGATAATGGATCTCAACACATACACTGATAGTACCAATATACTTACATCATACCAGTGATTCCCAAAGTGGTCCATGGGAGACTCGATGGGGGTCTACGTAGGCGTGGAAATATGGGAATGTGATATAAATGTAGCAAGGACGGGGGTCCACAGAAACCAGAAAAAATTGTAAAGGGTCTACAAGAAAAAATAGTTTGGGAACCTCTGCTTTAAAGCGATAAGGTCGACATTTGTGCTTTTCTCTAAACATTGTACTTTATTTAATACTGTTTGGTGTACAATAAAGAGTATTGTTATTGTTGTTGTAATTAGAAAGCTCTAAAAAGTACTAATATTTCTTTATTTCATAATGTTAATAATTTCAAAGCAATATGTTACATGTATATAGACAGTTTCGGAGTAAATATACACTAATGAGCCCAGATTTCTTTTTGTTATAATAATGAACAGCTGTTCATCGCATCAATCATTCCAGTTGTTTGTTTGGCTTACAGATTTATTCAATAATTCAAGTTTTAATCAAATTATCCAAGATTTATGAACTGAATGTTAAAAAGATTGTAAACAATCTGTAATCCACTTACTTTCAACCTTTAATAAAATAAATAATTGAAATGCTTGACTCGCGAACTCTAAAATCAAATAATATTTTGACTGTTTCATTCACAGAAAAGTAAAAAAATGTATTGATTTAAAACAAATACCGACTTCAAAAACCCACCACGTAAGACCACGTAAAAAATAACAGAAAACAAATTTAATTCCCACTCTACTGGCAAAACATCTGCATTGTAATGTCTATGTCTAGTCTATCTAGTCTATCTAGTCTATCTAGTCCTTATAAAATATCTGTATGCTGCAGAATCTTTTTACTCAAATGTGAGATTATTATGTAATTATGTTTGTTCGCTTTCATCGGAGAAGTTGCCGGTGATCCAAAACCATTGCAAATAAGACTTTAACGCTACACAAATAAAGCACAGACTTATCAACTACTACCGGACATATCTTCGATGATACATAAACAAACATATAATCTAGTTGATGATGTGGGCAGTTGCATTGTTTAAGCTGTTGTGTTTGCAATGGGACAGGTAATGGGTTAACGGAAGGTTTAATATTCATCACAGCAAAACAGCAGATCAGTATAATATACGTATGCAGAAAAAGAAAATGAGATTCTTATTGGCATATATGTTTCATTTATATCATGTTTAATGTAGTGTATCATTTTAATTTTAGGAGATAAATATACTTAACTAATAGGTAACTTAAATTATATTTTGTAAATCATTTATTATAGGTAAGTCTTGGCTTAAACATGAATGCCATACACAGAAAATGTAATTTCCTAAAATAGCCTTAAGCTAGAAGAATATAAGTAGATAACGGCAAAAAGTTAATCTCGTCAATTTACATAATACTGCAACGAGGGTGTGATTTCACCCCCTGCAAGGGTGGCCTTGAATGGTACATCTATCGATTTTTTTCAGGGTTAAGTCTTTTTCACTGCAATGGAGTAGGTGTATTAGTTTTATTATTAGTATGAAGTTTAGAGATAAGGAGTACCGTTTGATGGACCCCTACTTGAAGGTGTCCGGCGTCCCGCCAACCGGTGTAAAGTCCCGTGTGCAGTCGCCATGCCAGAGTAAGAGATCGGAGTGGGGTCAGGCGCCTGTGCTCGGGGGATATCGGGGTCCCCCGGGCCAGCAATTTGCATCACCTCTGAGAGTAGATGGTCTAACTCACTGACAATTTTTGTTCGTAGGGTGACCAATACGGTGCACATCAAAAAAAAAAAGTTTAAACAAAAGAAGCAGTATGAGTTTGACACAGCGGACACCCCTCCCACATTTACTGTGGACATGTGCAACATCAGGGGTTTACATACCAACCTAAACGCCGTCCATCATCACTTTGAAACGGCTAAGCCAGCCCTACTCTTTCTGATGGAGACACAAATGTCCTCTCCTCTTGACACTACGTACCTTACTTATTACCCCGGCTATACTCTGGAGAACACTTTCATTCGCCGCGCCGGGGTATGTCTGTATGTCCGAGAGGATGTCTGTTGTCGCCGTCTTGACCATTTTGAGGACAAGGACCTGTCGTTATTGTGGACACGCGTGGACTACGGTGGTTCTACCCGAATCTACGCGTGCGTGTACAGGTCCTATAGCGGAGACGGGGAGACAGCTTGCTTGTTCGAGCACATCCAACAGGTGGTCGACACGGTGCTTGTGCAGTATCCTTCTGCGGAGTTGGTGATTCTTGGCGACTTTAACGCACACCATACGGAGTGGTTGAGCTCCCGAATCACTGAATTCGCTGGGAGGACTGCATATAACTTTGCGCTGGCTAATGGATACACACAAGTCGTATCCGGGTTCACCCGGATACCAGATGTCGAGGGCCGCACCGCCTCTTTGCTGGATCTTCTGCTGACCTCATGCACCCTGCATTCTGCCAACTATCAGGTGGTGGTCGAGGATCCTTGAGGATCCTCATATCACTTCCTGGTACGCACGAAAACCCCCATGTCGGTTCAGGCGCCTCTGCAGCCCTCTTCCACCCGGCAAGTGTGGCACTACAGGTCAGCAGATTGGGATGGCCTGAGGGAGTTCCTATCGCCCTACCTATGGAGGCAGCTTTGTTTCTCGTCGGAAGATCCGAGTACGTGAAGCTGTAACCGATGTTGATGACCTGATACACCAGGGTATGGAATGTTTCATCCCGTACTCTATGGTATCCATTGGTGGTCGGTATCAGCCCTGGTTCGATAAGTCTTGTACTATGGCTTCTAACCATAAGCAGGCGACTTACAGAACCTGGACTGTGGCTCACGCTTGCAAGGATCCCAATACCTCCGACCTGAAGAGAGTACTCAACGCTGCCTCCAGGTCCACGAAGCTGCGGATAGCCAAAGCAAAGTCCAAGCATGTCGGTAGAGTTGGCAAGAAACTAATGAGGCATCCTCCCGGGAGCCGTGCCTATTGGTCTCTTGCCAAAGCTATCGAAGGGAACTTTTGTCGATCATCTTTCGAAAACTTGATGATAGCCTAGCCCACACGGCAAAAGAGAAAGCCGATCTTCTTGGCAGCCTCTTTGCCTCAAACTCGACTCTTGATGACATGGGTGTCACAACGCCTACCATCGGGATGGTAGGCGTTGTGACACGCTGTAAAAGCTGACGTCAAATTCTCTCAGAAGAACGTCAGGCGAGCGCTTTTATCCCTTGACATCAAGAAGTCGAGTGGGCCGGCCTCTGTCCCTGCAGTGGTGATGAAGATGTGCGCTCCCGAGCTAACCCCCGTTCTGACGCGCCTGTTCTCGTTTTCCTACGATCGTGGAAAGGTACCATCTGCGTGGAAGACAGCCCTCGTGCACCCGATACCCAAAAAAGGGGATCGCAGTGACCCGGCCAATTACAGGCATATAGAAATAACCTCTCTACTCTGCAAAGTCATCACACAGCTGCTGCAGTATCTAGAGGATCACCAGTTGATCAGTGATCGCCAATATGGATTCCGTAATGGCAGATCTGCTAGTGATCTTCTAGTATATCTCACGCACCGTTGGTCTCACGCGTTGGACAAGAGTGGGGAGGCATTGGCTGTAAGCCTAGATATTGCTAAGGCCTTTGACCGGGTCTGGCACAGGACACTTTTCGCGAAACTTCCATCCTACGGTCTTCCCGAGAGGCTATGCAACTGGACAGCCAGCTTTCTGTCTGAGCGTTATATACAGGTCTTAGTTGACGGTCAGCGCTCAGATAGACTACCAATCAACGCTGGTGTGCCGCAAGGCTCTGTGCTATCTCCCACGCTTTTTCTTCTGCATATCAATGAAATGTTGGAGCAAAACTACAATTTTCATTGCTGTGCCGATGATAGTACGGGAGATGCACACTACACTGGCCGTGCAAATGCCTCTCGGACACTTATCGAGGAAAGCAGGACTAGACTTGTGTCTGAAGTCGAGCACTCTCTGGAGCGGGTCTCGGACTGGAGTCGACTCAACTTAGTGCAGTTCAAGCCCTCGAAGACACAAGTCTGCGTGTTCACCTCTAAAAAACCCCATTCGTTGTAGCACCACAGTTCCAGGGCACTCCGCTCGCCGTTGGTATCCTGGGCGTTGACGTATCGAACGAAGTGCAATTTGGGAGTCACATTGAGTGTAAGACCAAGTTGGCATCCAAAAAACTAGGGGTGCTTAACAAAGCGAGGCAGTATTTCACATCGGGGAAGCTACTACAGCTTTATAAGGCCCAAGTGCGGCCCCATCTGGAATACTGCTCTCATTTGTGGGCGGAAGCCCCCAAATACCAACTTGGTCCACTCGACTCCCTACAAAGACGCGCCGTTCGTATTATTAACGACCCAGGACTTACTGACAGGCTCGAACATCTGAGCCTGCGCAGAGACGTTGGGCGTCTATGCGTTTTATACCGTCTCTACAATGGCGAGTGCTCTGTCGAACTGTTCGACATGGTGCCACTGTCTCTTTTCCTACACCGCACTACCTGCCGAAGAGAGAAGTTCCACCCTCACCGACTGTACACTTGGCAATATTCAACGGTACAGTTCTCACGTTCGTTTTTGCCCAGAACGTGTAAATTGTGGAATGAACTTCCCTCTGAGGTGTTCCCTCGGTGCTACAATATGGGGTTCTTCAAAAATGGCGTCAAAAGAGTCCTTCAGGGCTGGCAGCGCGTTGGCGACTCCCCTGGTGTTGCAAATGTTCATAGGCGACGGTGACTACTTCCCATCAGGTGGCCCGTCTGCTTGTCTGTCAATCCATTGTCATTAAAAAAAAAAAAACGTTTACTCTTCAAACGGACGGTCTTTAATACAATTGCTTGTCCTTATACTAATTGTAGGACGTCATTAAGACACAAAAACCTAGTGCACTTGCGGGTTAACCCTGACCGAAATGACCACATCGTTTCGACAGGTTTGAAAAACGTTATACTAAACTTTTATAATTATGTGAGAATTGTTTTGAAATTACCAGAGAGTATCCCTGTTCTATCCATTTATTTATTAAGACACAAAAAAACACAACTTGTGCCCTTTACTTTGAACTTTGCCTTAGGTACTATGAATCCTTTCGATTGACTATACCTACCTACCTACCTGTTCCATTTGAAAGTCAATAATGCGAAAATGGTTTGAGACTACTAAAACAATGCAAGGCACATTTGACCTGTTAATTTTTTTTATATAATGAAGGTGGCAAACAAGCATGCAGCTCACATTGATGTTAAGCGATGACTGCAGCCTATAGACATCTACATAAAAACCAGAGGTCAAAATGCAGATGCGGTGCCACCCCTGAGACCTAAGTTGTTATGTCTGTGTGATAGTTATTACTGGGCCATAGATAAAGTCTATTTTAGACTATTCTTTTACGACATGAAGTTGGCGCATAATACTTACTATCCACCAATACAAAAACACTGATCAATAGAACGCTTGAATATCGCGTCAATCATATCAAATAATTGAATTAGAAAATATTAAACAAAATGTATTCCTTTTTCCACACTATTAGGTAGCAGATTCCGGATATCCGCTGTTTGTTTTAATTTTAAAGTACCTACTTCAATGACACGTAAATATTATATAAAAAAATCGAAGACTGAATAGCTGGCAACGTAGTATGAATTTGAAAAATAACTATAATGCCTATCAACGTTTCATTCACATGTGCTTAAATTGTCCCGGTTAGATTTCTTCGTATAAAAAACCACTATTGGACATGTCCTTTCTATTTACTGCGATCACTTACCGTCCGGCGAACGTGACCACAATAGCAATAAACTCACCCCTTCTCGAATAGACGATGGCTACCACAGATTACGTCAGTAGCAGTAGGTACTAAGAAAATCTGTACCTATCCTGAAATTCTATAGCAAATCTAATTATGAGTCGTCAAATACATTCGATATAATGTGCCATCTCCATCAGTAGATGGCACATTATATCTTAATAGGTAGGTATGTGTTATATTCCAAAGGCACTTAAAATGTGCATGTTATTGATATAGAACTATATTTACGGATTTATCTAGCGTATAATAACAGATTCACTAGGTATCCGAAATAAGACACAATTGTTTTAACAATAAAACAGACCATATTATGTGGTCTGTTGGGCTGTGCACCGAATAATGCATGGATTTAAACCGTCTTCAAAATATTTTCGACTGTATGTTTTTTATGTGATAGTTAGTGTGATAGTTCAACGATTACTCTGTCAGTGATGGATCTATTTAAAAAAAATCTTGCTTCAAAGGTACTCGCAAAGGTATCAAAACCTAAAGCGTACATACAGTCGACCTAGAATCTTGAAATTTGGCATAAACCAATATAAAGGAAAATAATAGAGGAAAATTCCAAAACCCTTAAAGGGTTGTACGGAACCCTCAGTGCGCGAGTCAGACTCCCACTTGGCCGGTTTTTTTGCCTTTTATCTAAGCCTGTGTGCCCCCCTATATGAGCAAATTCTGTCTCTGGCTTCCCCAAGACATGATGCGTTAAGCAGTGGCTTAATTTGCTTAAAGGCTAATAGGGAACTGGTCACGATATATGTTGCCCGACAACCGCAGGGTTAATCAATTGAAGCAGACTCAATAACGAGGCACTCGAATCTCCGAAGCTGTGACGCACCGGACTGTTTAGATTACCACTTAATTAATTAAGCTCGATGTCTGCCAGCGGCCGTATCTGTTTAACAGCTAATTTCACTCGGCTTCGAACGCCTCCGGCCTACAGAAACTTAGTTTGTTCGAATACCGAGATTCTTCCGAAGTGTTTAATTAACCCTCCAAATGAATTAGAGACTATGAAATATAGATGAGATACAAGAAATTTCTTTTTGTTGTTTAAGAAGTTCCTTTTAGTGAATTAAAGCTTTTAGGTTCATGTTTTAATTACGTTCTACTTGTTGAGTAATAAAAGATTTCTTTCTTAAAATAAATATAACTACGTTAAGGAAAACCGACTTCAAAACTGAAAAGTAAAAAATAATAAATATTTAATTGTAATTATATACTACCTATTATTTATATGTGCTATTTACTAATAGGTTTAAAGTGGGTGCCAAGACTTAAACAAATAATTATATTTTAATCACTTAAATATGAATACGAGCAAATTAATACACTGAACAAAACGTAACCGTCGAATTGTGGGTGTTTGCGTGTATGCTTAAATTCATCCATTTACCTTTGCCTACCCCTTCGGGGAATACAGGCGTGAAGTTACGGTTTAATACAATGAAATGCCGACTTTAGTGATTTTGGCTTGGCACCGACTTCAAACCTATTAGTAAATAGCACATATAATTACAATTAAATCTTTATTATTTTAAGTCGGTTTTTCTTAACGTAGTTATATTTATTTAATACTTTTTAGTTTATTGCTGCATTGTCAATTACATTAATGTTCACATTTGTAAAATTTGTAAAATCTGACTCTTTTAGCTTCGTGACAATTAGATACCTAATTTAAATTGTTTAGGTGTGTCGATACAAAATTATTACACGACTATACGAAATCAACGAAAAATTTTTATCCACGAAGGAGTAAATAAGCTGTGTTGTGTCGTCGATGAGTAAATGTGTCATTGTCACTTGTTGTCATCTTGTTGTCATGCGCATTAGGACTATCTAGGACGTCAGTGGATTCAACGCACTGTATGACAACTCGCCGTCTATTCTTATTCCTTTAGTCTGGGGTGAAAGTAAGTAAAAAAATGATCATTAAATAAAAACTAATGGGCCTATCTGAATCATATTTTTATGGGACCAATTCGAAACTATTCCGCATCAAACAAAAAAAGAATTACGTAAATCGGTCCAGACATCTCGGCGAAATTCGCGTACATACATAAAAAAAAAAAAAATATATATATATATATATATACCGGCCGAATTAAGAACCTTCTCGTTTTTTGAACTCGGTTAAAAATACACTAGTACAAAGGGAATATGTACTTGTTTACGTAAAATAAATGGGCCACCAATTATTTCTCAAGGAATATTCTGCCTGAAATATTGTTGAATTATATTTTAAGATATTTTTCGATAGCCAAGAGCCAAGTAAATACAATAATTAGATCCAATTACGAAAACTTAGGTAAAGATAGAAGTTAAAGAAAATTCACTCGCATTTATTATTGCGAAATGTATCGAATAATAATAATACTCCTTATTGAATACTGAAATAAATCATTAAACAGAAACATTAAACGGACAGTAAATACAATAGGCGGCCTTATCGCTGCCAGCGAAGAATCTTTTAAAAAAACAAACTGAGACTTTTATACACATGTATGTTTTTATTGATATAATGTTTTCTTGATTACTTACCAATTTTTATAATTTGTAAATATAATATATGTAAACATAATCCGTCTTAAACATAGGGGCTTCGACTACCGTTCCGGGTCGTTCCTGGTGCAAAGGCTAGCCATTGCCATTCAAAGGGGAAATGCTGCTAGTATTTTGGGCTCTTTTGCACCGGGGATGACTCTTTTACACAGAAGCGGTTTGTTTGACTGACTATGGAGACAAAGTCATCATTTTAGGTGCATAGGTTTTAAAAATATGTATTAAATATAATTAAATTTTTATTTTAATTTTTATTTTGATTCAAATTAATTTATAACATCCCGCAGTCCTTGAAGACGAAAGTCTTTAACCAATGCGTTTTACCGGTGATGACCTACGGTGCCGAGACGTGGTCTCTCACTATGGGTCTCGTGCGAAAGCTCCAAGTCACTCAGCGGTCAATGGAAAGGGCTATGCTCGGCGTTACCCTACTGGATCGAATCAGAAATGAGGAGATCCGTAGGCGAACGAAAGTCGCTGACATAGCCAAGCAGATTTCCAAGCTGAAGTGGCAATGGGCAGGGCACATAGCTCGGAGAACCGATAGCCGCTGGGGCAGAAAGGTTCTCGAGTGGAGACCACGTATCGGCAAACGCAGCGTAGGACGTCCACCTGCAAGATGGACCGACGACCTGATCAAGGCTGCAGGTACCCGCTGGATGCACGTCGCTTCCGATCGGTCGGCATGGAGGTCCTTGGGGAAGGCCTATGTTCAGCAGTGGACGTCTTATGGCTGATATGATGATGATGATGATTAGTTTTAATTTAATTTAATTTCGATTTCATTTAAATGTCTTATTAACATGTGTTCATTTTTATTTCTTACATTATTAAATAATAGTAATAATAATTATCGGTTAGTATTATTATGTTATTGTATGTGTAAATAATTGTAATCTGTTTTGTGTACCAAAGGCAATAAATAAATTTGTAAACTAACATGACATGTTATGTGTCTTCTCGTCGTAGTTTTAAATAGTAATTAATTTTGTGTCATATCATATGTGATTCTTGTAATCCCAAATGATATATATTTTTTTATTTTGGTTTCTTACGACTAACGACGTATGCTATCACATCCAAAACATTTTAGTTTAGTTCGATTTGTCCTTCGTTGAACAACAAAAAAAATGATAATAAAAATAGAATGAAATTTTGCAATGCCGGAAAATGGCAACTAAGTACCTATTGTTAAAACCTAATTTCAAGACTTACTTAGTTTACCTTTACTTAGTTCGTAAATAAATGACTTTGACCATGTCACCAAACCATGTCTGATTGACAATTAGGTACTCAACCGATATCGTAATTTTACAGCAGTGTATTTTTTTTTATATGTAATGGAAGTGGCAAACAAGCATGCAGTTCACATTGATGTTAAGTGATGACTGCAGCCTTTAGACACCCACACAAAGACTAAGGTCAAAATGCAGATGCCTTACCACTCCTGAGGCCTAAGGTGTTATGCCTCTGTGCCGGAAATTACAGGGCCGTACATTACCTGACCGGAACACGAAAATGCTGAACACTACGATTTAGCGGCAAGTATATTAGGTAATGCAATGGTGCCTACGCCCGCGAGCTCCATCACTGGAGCTCTACCACCAGTAAATAGTGTATAGTAATACCTATAAAAAATAAAATATTAGGTATAACTTGAGTTACTCCTACTACTTCATTGTGTTTTTTACATAAAATAATTAAAGCCAGTTTCGCGAATTTTGTATAATTAAAAAGATTTAAGGAAAAGTCGACTTAAGCAACTTTTGAACCTCATGACCTTCAGATGTGTACTCAGGGAGCTTCGACATTTTATTATACTGAGTTCGACAACCCCGACGCTCATTATTGAATGTTCTCCTTTGAAACTGTCATAGTGTAATTATGACGAAGTCAACAATTGTTTGCTAGTATTACTAAATATTTGCTACTGAATCTAAATAAGTCCAGGCAATTCAGCTTAAAATAAAAAAATATATTTGTGGTTGAGCTCCAGTGCCGTTCAAGGATTTAGGCACCGTCATCAATTATATCGAATGCTAAATGTTAGATGGTTAGATTACCATAAACCAAATTACCTTTGCCATTAACTTTAACACGATAGTATTTTCTTTGAAAAAAAAATGATAGCGGCATTGACATTTTTCTTTTAAATGTGGATACCTACTTATCTTTATGCAAATATAAATCACGAGCTTATTCGCCAATGACAGAAAAGTACGACAAAGTACTAAGGCTAATAGTCGTCTTAAAGTATAACGTGGTAGAGTACAAAGCGTGAGAGATCGGCCGACGTTGATCTGGATTTAGCTCGTTTCGCGTGACGCATCGATTTACTCGTACGTGGCTCAATGGCACCCCTCACGTACTCTTCTTCGCTTTGTGAAATCCTATTCAAAGCCTACCCTTGATAATGCACGAACTCGAATCTTTTTAAATTTGCCTAGATCAAATTCGATTATTGAGCGAGAAACCAAAAGATTTCAAATAAAAACAAACAATGTTTTTAATCTAAGGACATAGTTTTTATGAATAAAACGTAGTCAGGACGATATTAGATTGGTGAAATAGTTCCAGTGGCAAAGCTCGAGAACGTGGGTGCCACCACATTTTTTTTATATGTAATGAAAGTGGTAAACAAGCATGCATTTCACATTGATGTTAAGTGATGACTGCAGCCTATAGACACTTATACCTACAAAGAACAGTGTTCAAAATGCAGATGCGTTACCACTCCTGAGGGTTAAGGTGTTTGTTATGCCTCTGTGCCGGGAATTACAGTGCACATCACCAAATCTATCGCCGTGTGTGTAATAGTAATAATATAGTGTTAAGCAACTGCCGTGTTTTTAAAATAGAGTAGCGAAAGGAATTTCACGGGAATGGCTTACTTTATTTAACCTCAATGTGAACTGTTGGGAAGCGAACACGATGCTCTGCAATTATCATCATTATAATATGTAAGACATAATACTAAGCCTAGGATCACAGTGTTACGAAGCCACCGAAGCAGAGTACAAAGCGTGAGACATCGGGCGACGCTGATCTGGATCGAGCTCGTTTCACGAGACGCACTGATTTACTCGTACGTGACTCAATGGCACCTCTCACGGACTCTTCGTCTGTGCCTCTTTGTGCGATTTCATTCAAAGCCTATCCTTGATAATGTACGAACTCGTATCTTTGTGAATTAGCCTTGCATACATTGATTTTTCAGCGAGAAACAAAAATATTTCACATAAAACAAACGATGTTTTCAGTCTACGGACATATATATGTTAACAAAAGTAGACAAAACGACATTAGACTGGTGATATAGTTTCAGTGGCAGAGCTCGGAGATGTGAGCTTATCTAATCCATCAAGCTGGCAAAAGTCCTCGGGAAGGGCTACGCAACTTCACTTACCTTCAACATGAACTGTTGGGAAGCGAACACGCTGCTTTGCAATTTTCATCACTATTATGAAAGACATAATACTAAGCCTAAGATCACAGTATAAAGAGGCGGAGTACAAAGCCTGAGACATCGGGCGACGCTGATCTAGATTTAGCTTGTTTCACGCGACGCATCGATTTACTCGTACGTGGCTCAATGGCACCCCTCACGGACTCTTCGTCTGTGCCCGCTTCGTGTGCTCTCATGCGCGCTTCGTGAGATCCTATTGAAAGCCTACCCTTGATAACGCACGAACTCGTTTCTTTTTAAATTAGCCTCGCATAAATAGATTTTTGGGCGAGAAAAACTTTTCGCGCAGGCACGAAAGTTGCGAGTAGAAAATTGAATGTTGGCAACCACCTGGAATATCAATGTTGGGTACAGTTATTGGTGAGTTATTTAAGCAAAAAAAGTTCTGATGCGAAGTCTGAGTCTATTTTTGTTATAATAATCATTTCACGAAATGAACACATATAAAAGTTGTCACATCTATACTTATAAACTGCAGAAGTGTAAATTCTGTACATTGAAAACATTGAAAAAATAAATACCAGGGGATGTTACTAGATTGATACCGAACACATATATATTTAATTAGAAAAATTTTTGTCTGTCTGTCTGTCTGTTTGTTCAAGCATCACACAAAATCTACCGGTCCGATTACAATGAAACTTGGTATAATTATATTTTAACATTTGGCGCACAACACTGGGTACTTATATCTCAAAAAAATGTATGTTTGTCTGTGTGTTTGTATATGCTAATTTCAGAAACGGTTAATCCGATTTGAGGTTTTTATTAATATATTGTGATAAGTTTCACTTAACTTTTAGTGTTTGTTTCATGGCAATCGGTTCAGAAATAAAAAAGTTACGTCAATTTAAAGAATCATATCGCATGTTTTAAAACTATTTTGTATCAATCTTCTATCTTTTTTAAGGTTCCGTAGGGTCCGTACCTAAAAGGTTTTACCTTTGTAAAACCTTTTAGGTACGGACCCTATTACTGATCCTCCGCTGTCTTTCTGTCACCAGGCTGGTTCTCATAAACAGTGATAGCTAGAAAGCTAAATTTTTCTCAAATTATGTATTTCTGTTACCGCTATAACGACAAAATTAAATACTAAAAATGAGAAATTGAAAGTATTAAGGGAGTCCGGGAGGGCATACAAAAAACGTTATTCGTACATTTTGTGCTCGATATTAACAACGGTACATAGTACGTAGACGCTTAAAATTTTCACAGAATATGAAGTCGTATATTACCTTCCTTAATAAATCCATACTGTCTATATAAGATTATAAACGTGAAAGTGTGTTTGTTTGTCCGTCTTTCACGTCAAAACGGAGCAACGGATTGGTGTAATTTTCTATGTAGAGATACTTGAAAAGGTGTAGAGTGACATAGGCAACTATTTGTCTTCTTATATTTCCCCACCCCCCTAAAATAGGAGATGGAAATTTAAATGGAGCATTCCACAATTTGCAAGGTACAAAGTTAAAACTTGGTACGCGAACTCTTTGAGCCTAACAAACAATACGTACATCTTTTTTTTTAGAAATCTGCTCCCATCCCCTTATAAGAGGGAGTGAAAATTGTATTGGGATTTCCGCGCAGTGTTCAAGGTGGAAAGTCAAAAATTGGTATGCGGACACTTTGGTACTAAAAAAACAGCATTTACTTATTTTTTTTTTAATATCTGCCTACCTCCCTAAAATAGCGGGTGGAGGTTTGTAGGAGCATTCCACAGTTTTCAAGGCAGAAAATTAAAATTTGGCATACTGACTCTTTGAAATGTAACGTAACTTCACGCCTGTAATCCCGAAGGGGTTGTCAGAAGTAAAGGCAATCATAATGCTTGCAAACACCGACTACATGCCGGTTACGTTTGGGCCCATGTCACAGGTGGCGAGCCTGTTGACATCTCTGGACACATTACCAAACTTCGAGGTACTGAGAAATTTCCAGAAAATTGAAAAATCCCAATAGAACCAGAGATAAAGGACTGCCAAACATTGGTATGCAGACTATTTGTCACTAAAAAAAACAAGATAAAGTTAAAAAAGTTTATGCAGAATTTTCTCATTTTTAGTCTATATGAGTATATATTTTAATAGTTAGGTATACTTAAAGGTTTTGGATAACAATTGGAACTTGATTGGGACATTTCCGCGGGATCGTAAAATTTGAATTACTTATAAAAACGAATTCCACGTGGGCGAAGCCGCGGGCAACAGCTAGTAAATAATAAATTGATTCTAGGAAGCCTTTTATCTGAAAAGAATGACAATTTAAGCTAAAGGCTCACTTTATATTTCTGTGGTTACTTGTTATTTCTAGTTAATAGATAGATGAAAGGACAGGTTTCGAAAAAATTGATTACGTTTTTCACAAGCTCTATGTCGGTGTCACAAGTAGTATGCTGATCACATGAAAAGTTGTTTTGTCTCTGTGATATTTATTACGAGGCCATTACTAATAGAGAAATAGTGTTATACCATACCAGATAGATTGGGTAATACGCTAGTGCCACTGTTCCGACGCTGGAACTCGGAACGCATTTTGATAGTAAAATAAAATGACCACATCAAAGCGAGGAAATCTTAGTTATACTTAAGTATTATTGGCGTCGGGACGTGACGACCCCACCGCCCACTAGCAGAAGTGTTTTAAGTGACGACCCCACCGCCCACTAGCGGAAGTGTTATACGTGACGACCCCACCGCCCACTAGCGGAAGTGTTTTCTTCTACTGGAAGAGAATTCTTCCACTAATGCAGTCAGTCAACCGAACAATGGTGGTGAAATCATACCAATGGGGTGGTAGTAAGGGCAATAACGCACGATGGTCAGCAGCGTCCTGCGAGAAAACTACTGTCACTGGGATCGCGAATCCGCATGCCAAGCGTGGCTATTCCTACTCCTCCTAAGGACGTAGTATTATTAGATACTAGAGTTACTTCCGCATTTATAATATTAGATTAAAAAAAAATATTAATATTAATTATTAGGGTAGTAGGGAAGTAGGGGTGCAAAACAAAATTACATTTGAACTAAAAACTATTTTTTTTAATTTTTAAGTGGCATCGCTATTACGCATATTGTCAGTGTCAAGTAAACTATCACATAAATAAAAACACAGTCACATTAGTCATAGTTTTCTGTGAAACGGAACGTTTATTAACTACCCAAGATGGCGACTGCGGTTTGTTTGTCAGTGTCATTAGAATTTAACGAAATTCTCCATAATCCGAATTTTGCGGATACTTGTTCTTGACTCAAAATAATATTTTTTTACGATCTTTATGTAAATAGGTTTCGATCGAGTCTACCGTAGACCTGCACGAAATTATTTATATAGGTACCTAGATTCTCTGCCTATGGGGAAGCTTTGGTCCAGCAGTGGACGTCTTACGGATGATATGATGATGATGAGTACTAAAGTATTTGTTTTGGCGCTGAAAATAGACAAAACAGTCGTGCGAAGTGTGCTTGGCAAGCTGACCTGAGCTAGACCACTAATCAGTTTCACTACAGCTATTAAACACAAAATAATAAAATCGTACGCCGTTTGGTGGAAGCCGGGCCTAATACATGAACTCGTTTCTTTTTCTTTTAGATGCCCAAATACAAAGAAAATTCAAGCGCAAAATTTTTATGAAAGTAAAAAGTTATGAAAAGGAATGTTAAAAAATTCACCTTGAATATCAATTTATACTGGTATAGGTAAGGAAGAATGCGTAAGTACTTTTATGTTATTGAAATGTTATATAATCTTTCTTCTCAGGAATACAAAAAGTTTTCATGAACAATTATGTTACTTCAAGAAAATAAATACAACATAACGAAAAACGTTTATCTCAAATACATCTTGAACTAGATTTTTTCATGAAGAAGTAAATGTAGTTTAAGTGGCAAACAAGCATACAGTTTACATTGTACGGTCCTGTAATTGCCGCCACAGAGGCATAACACCTCAGGAGTAGCCACGCATGTGCATTTTGACCTCTGGTCATTGTGTGGGTGTCTTGGTCTGCAGTCATCATTTAACATCAATGTGAACTGCATGCTTGTTTGCCACTTTTACTACATAAAAAAATGATTTTAAGTAATACTGTAGCCTTTGAACATCTACATAACCCAGAGATTTCTACATAGATGCGTTGCCACTTTTGCAGCCTGGTGTTATGCCTCTGAGTCGTAAATTACTGAGTCTGTACATTACCAACTCACCGGAAACACGATAGTGCTTAGCTAGTGCTAAGCACTATCGTGGGGGGTAGGGGTACAAACAATCAGAAAGGTATCTAATCAGAAAGCAAAACGGAAGCGTATTACGAATGTTCAGTGTATGTACAAATGGTACAAATTTAGTTATTGGGATAAATCGCGGCTTCTCTTCACAATGTAATGTAAATTTCTTGATTCCGTATTCCCCTAAATTCGCAGTTATACTTACCCCAACTGAGGAGAATTGAAAATCAAGCTGAGGCATAGCGTAACAGTAGTGCCCCTAAATGGTAGTCGATTTAGGGGCACGTAGTCAGCAAATTAGTAGTCTTCATATTTGTATAATTACTCGATTTGAGCAGATGCAAAACCTATCCAGTGATGACAGATAACGCATCTACGCGCTTCAGAGATAGTTAAACGTTAGTGACTGTATTGGATTGTAGTGCAGCCTGTTAGCAAATCCAAAATAATAAAAAATACAAACCAAAAGCTAAAGGCCCCTAAGTTTAGGGCCGTACATTACCATCCAACTGGCGTATAGTAGCTCTGAATATGATAGACATATATCATATAACATCTGATATACTTCATTTTTCAGAGGCATTTACGCATTCCCTTCATAACTTACAACTCGACTCAACAAAAATGTTTTTCAACCAATAACTATGAAATAAAATTGACTAGAATTCCTTTTTATTTTAAAAATAAAAAGAAAATCTCAAATGAGAGCTATCTGTATAAACAATATCAAATTATTGAATAGCATTGCTTCAGGGGTAGGGGTACAAACAATCAGAAAGGTATCTAATCAGAAAGCAAAATGGAAGCGTATTACGAATTTTCAGTGTATGTACAAATGGTACAAATTTAGTTATTGGGATAAATCGCGGCTTCTCTTCACAATGTAATATAAATTTCCTGATTCCGTATTCCCCTAAATTCGCAGTTATACTTACCCCAACTGAGGAGAATTGAAAATCAAGCTGAGGCATACGTAACAGTAGTTTTTGCTTAAGTTATGAAAGTTTTCTGAAGTCAGCAACAGTAAGTTGCCTTTGTTACGGCTTCTCGTGTGCTTAAATGATTTCCAGTTTCTTTAACTTGTTTTGAAACTTTTTTTCCTTGTCTTCTTACTTTGCGAGTATTATATATTATTTGATATGTAATAATATATTTAAACATTTTGTAAAAAACATGGTTTGGTTCCTAATGCACTACTGAAAGTGGGGGGTAAACTGTTCATCCAGTTCCTGCTCCATTTTCTACAATTCTTCTTGAAATTATTAAAGTTAGTAGCTTGAAGATTTGCTTTATTAGTATGTAGGTATTACATGATAATGATGAAACCATTCGAGAAGAGCGGTAGCAAACTAAATAACGCGGTTTGGGTAGCAGCATCCTGCGTTAACACTACCGTCACTGGGATCCAACTGTGCCTAAGTCGAAGTTCGGTATCTAAGGGGTATCTAGGCGATTGCTTAAAATATTTAGAGTGAGAGACATTAGCGATCACCACTGACCTCCTTTTTGAAGTAGACGATAAAGCTTTCTCGAGGTTAACTATAAAAAACCCATCAGACATAGAGCAACACGGGGGAACGGCCGCGGCGGACCGGAGGGGAGTAGCTATATGCAGGCTTTCTCCTTTGTCAAAGTACAAGCACAAGTTGTTTAATTGTGTGCGTAAAATTGTTTATGTATTTTGTTAAAGTCAAAATGTGAGTTTCGTAGATTACTACGAAACGACGATTTTGTGTGTTTGTGTGTGTTAAATTTTCCCCCCGCAAAAATGACACTATGTTTTGCATCGGTAATAAACGCTATGGCTTATCTCCTCCGGTCGCCCGGAGGCCCGTGTTGCTCTATGCCTTCACAGCATACATCAAGAAATATTTTGAATGGGAATCACTAACATCGAGTTGATGGCGGCAGTCGCGGTCATATATCTCGCGGTCACTCGCAAGATATTGGCGTATAGCCAGTTGACTCTCTCATTTAAGTTGAGAAAAACGCAAAAGACGCAGCCACTTCCGTAGCCGCTGTCGATGTGAAATATGGAAATGTTCTTCATCTTTGAATGTTGGAAGTCTTTTATTCTGAAGTGCTTTATAGTTTGTGAGCAATGAATGTGAATAATTAGGGTAGGTATTATTTTAACAGCTATACGATTACTCAATTTTTGTGGCAAGAAATAGGGTAAATTAATTAAAACATGTTCTTGTAGTCATAGTCTTCAAAATCGCCAACCTTCTAACGAGGATAGGGATAAATATCGAAAACAGTTGGATATAGAGTAATTAAAAGGCATCACAAACAATGAGTTGGCGCCGGTCGCGGTCAGGATCTCGCGGGTACTCGCAAGATATTGGCGCGTAGCCAGCTGACTCCGCGACTTACTCGTACATCTTAGCCGCTGTCGATATCAAATATAGAAATTTTAAGACATGACAAACATTTAGCTTGCACCGGTGGTAGAAATTAAATAAAAAAAAGGATTAAAATAATGTCGCAGTCGAGTAGGTAAACATAAAAAAATCCTCAATCATCATGTCATCGTACTTTACTATCGCCAATACTCCAATGAGGTTACCAATAAATATCGTAAACGCATGGGCGTTGGGCAGTTTATCGGCGTCACAATGAGTAGGTGGCAGTCGCGGTCAAATATCTCGCGGGTATTTCCATCGTACCCTACGATCGTCAATACTCCATGAGGCTAGCAATAAATATCGTAAATGGATGGGCGTTGGGCAGTTTATCGGCGTCACGAACATTGCTAGTGTTCAAAGATCCCGCGGGCACTCACAGGGTGCTTAGCGCGTAGCCAGCCGACCTCAACAGTTTATGTAGCTTACTCGCTTATCCGCTGTTGACGTGAAATATAGGAATTTTCTTCAACAAGCAATGAAATCCAAAATTTGACGCCTGCTTTGACCTAAATATCTTTATTTTGCTGTATTCACTTACAATGTATGTGAGATGAACGATTGTTTGTCACCTTCATAACATGAAAAATCCCATTCATATTATTAATTCAGAGGAGAAGATAGTGTCGCAGGAATCTATAGTGTATATTAGGTACTAAGATACTGATATGGACATGGCATAGCATTATACCTTAAACTGAAATGATTTCGCAAATAGTGCCAGCAATAATATCATTAGTTAATGTAAAACAGTAAAATGGCAGCATCTCACACACTGAGTTGAGGGCACTCGTGAATGTTGGGGCATTCGCGGGATATTTGCTACGTAGTCAGCTGTCTTCTATATTTCAGTAGCACTTAGTCGCTGTGAACGTGAAATATCTAAATATTTTTAGGCAAGTATTGAAATAGAAATCTTGACACTCCTGCTTTGGCTTAGATATATCCACAGTATTCCATTACAGTTTATGTGAAATGAACGATTGATTGTTAATGAAATGTTAATGATACCTACATGTTATAGTATTATATCAATATGTTTTTAGAATGTGATTTTAATCTATACTGCAGTGATTAACTCTGTGGCAGCATCACAAACATTGATTGGGCGGCACTCGCGAGTGTTTAGAGATTTCGCAAGCATTCGCGGGATATTTGGCATGTAGCCAGCTAACTTCTGTATTTGCGTAGCTCTTCGCTTAGCCGCTGTGAACGTGAGATATAGATATTTTCTTAAGCGCTCACGCTTACCGCTGAAATGGAAAACTTAATACGGTTGCTTTCCTTTGAGGTGAAACACTTTAATGTTTGTATGCAATAAACGCGAGGAATCTGGGTGAGTGGTTTAGTTCCTTTTACGACGAGAAAAAATGTACAGAGAATATTTACGAAGTGGACCGACATTACGATTTCATAATATATTTCAAGGGATTTATCTCGGGCCCGAGCAGTACCTTAGGTAGGTACTATTCGATATTAGATTTTTTCAAACTAATATTTCAAGTGGAAATATGCTCGTAGTTATATGCCTCACTACTAAATGGGGACTTAAAAATCGAAATTTAATCAATTTTTACCTACAATAATATACATATATAAGATATACTTCTGTCTATCCGTTCAGAAATATACAGGTGTGAAGTTAAAATAGACTATACCTAGTTATATTCTTCATTAGTAACACATGTTTCTTTTCACGTGTATATTGTCGTACACAATGTAATAAATTTGGTTTGGGTTTGTTACGAATACCTTGATAAAAATAAGCCTATAAAGGTAAAGAATGAAAAATTGTTTCCGAGTAGAAGCGGTTTCGCTCTCAGATAATACCACTATATGTTATTACAGCTCCACTTAATCTTCCTTTGTTATGATACTGAAAAGATTTATCGGCTTTCTTTTCTTATTTTGTTCTTTCAACGCTTCCATAGACCAATTAAATTATTGGATTCACATAGCAATGTAATTGAATGTTATTGATATTATGTTTTCATGTGTTCAGTGGAATATAGGTTTACGAATGTATATACGTATGTATCTTCACGCCGAGTCCCTAGGGGTAGGCAGAGAGTGTAAAGCGCCAGATATCCCAGTCTTAACACACTTCCTTCTTCTACATTCATCATTCTCTTCATACATGCAAGCCGATTCTCAAAACTGTTGACCCCAAAGACAGGATAATGGTTTTTATTTTTTTAACGGTTCTGTTGGGGCCTAGTAAGCCTCAACGGTTTCTAGTTTCGCCATGTCCGTCCGTCCGTTCGTCCGTCTATCCGCAGCTTATTTGGAGACTCTTAGTACCAGAAAGGGTAATTTGGTATGATTGTGTATAATAGTCATGCCCAAAAGTAGTGCATTAAAACCTTTTAAAAAATTTAGCATACCTCTCTTTCATGTAAGGGGATGCAATTTTTTTTCACGCGCATCCTATTGTCTAGTAGGTCTATAAAAAATATTACTGCAACACTGTTACCACATTTGAAGTTCGCTCGTGTAACATCTACTGATGCGGAATATCTCATGATAGAAATGATCGGATCATACATTATCATCCAACAGGAACACTACCTTTAGCTTTACTATTCTACTATTTAGTAATATATTACATGAACTTAAGGTCAACATGTATTAACGTAGGTATTCTAGCTTCACCATTAAACTACCAGCAGTTACCTATAGTAATCAATATTGTTACAGTGTGCTTGTCTATTTTTACTGTATTTACGAAAAAAAATCTGTAAGTACCTATATTGTTTGTTAGAAAAGTTGTTTGATTTTTCTGAAAAGACAAAATATGTATACTTTATAATCATTTGACCGTTACGGTCAAAGATAAAGATGTTGTAGCTTTTATGCCACCATGTCCTTAGAAAATAATGAGGATTATTTTTAAACAAGGATTTTCAGTGTTCCTTTTGTACAGGCTTTCACCCTTAATTAAAATTAAGAGAATAACAAGAACGGATATACAGGATCAAAGATTCATGTCAAGTTCAGAAAAAATGAAAAAGGTACAAGGACCTTTTTTCATTTTTTCTGTACAAATCTTACCATGATCCTTTTAGTGGTCGCTTTCTTGCGGCAGAACGATTTACATTGAGTAGTATTATCGAAAGATAATAGTTAAAATTAAAAAAATATACGATTATTCACAAGAAGACAAGATAGAAATCAACCACTAAAATTTTACCGCGTAGGTGTATGGTAATATGTTTGACTTATTCGTTTTACAAAATACTTTTAAACCTGAAACATTAATTTATCTAATAAATAAAAAAAACTCATTTTAATTTGGAGAACATCAGACTTTGTTGGTAAGGCAAAAGGTTAAAATCTGAAAGTAATGAGAGCAAAAATCTAATGTCACATTCAAATTAAATCAGCTTAAATTATAATCACTCAACTTTAACGAAGATTACGTAACCTTCCATTAGAGCAATCAGAGCTTTCATCTTCAGCTCAATAATGGCGGCAATCCTTAATTTTTCCACATTTAAAACGCGTTGCCTCTAAAAATTATGAACATTTACAGTACTATTATTATTTGATATTTTTTAAATATTATTATTTTATTCATTAAATTCCTAAGTAAATTTGTATTATAATTTTCGACTGGATGTACTTAATACTGATGACCAAATCTTTTGACTTTCCCCTTTACAATCCCTGTATTGGGATTTTCTTGTGTTACGTGATACTCGAGTTGCGCTGTCAATCATTCCCGCTGGTACCTAGTCTTAAGAGCTCTGATGGGTATTATGTATGTGAGATGACAATGTACTTTAGACAGGTATCTGTTTTTCGTTTTAAATTTCTAGACCTCAAATAATAGGAAATCTTTACCTTGGACCTGTGCATAACAAATTTCCAAATGTAGGACCTCAAATTTGGATTCTCTCTTATAATCTTCGCACTTCTCTAGCGGAATCAATAGCTATTTCTTTAAATGTTTATTTTACAAGAACATTATGGTATGGCATTGTTTTGGCCACTTATAAATGTTATTTATAACTCGGTATTCACGGTTACCCGTTTACATGTAGTGAAAAACACTCAACTTGTACGGAGATTGCGTATCCTTTCACTAAAGGAATCAGGGTTTTCATCTCGATCTCATGCGGCAGACTTAATGGCTTCAATTTCAAATTGTCCGCCTTGTAGACGTGACGCCCCTGCGGTAATGCAAATTTCCCCTTCACAATCACTGTATTGCGTAGTTTCCTCGTGTTACGTGGCACCTGAATTGCGCTGTCAATCAGCCTCGCTTGTGTTTGAGCTGTTTCAACGAGAAATTTAGCGATTAGGATCCGAGAGAGGTGACGGTAATTATTCATGTAAGACGATAATGTACTTTAATCAAATGCTCTCACTGTTTTTGAGCCTTAAGTAATGGCGAATGAACATCTTGATCTTCATTCGGTCCATTACTAATCTTTGGATTAAATGAGAACTTTTTGCGTGGTGGTAGAGCTCTAGTGACGGAGCTCGCGGGTGTAGGCACCACCGCATTACCTCTATCTGCCGCCAAATGGTACTTTTCCCCCGGGCCCCGTAATACTTACACAGAGATATAACAACTTAGGTTTCAGGGGTAGCAAAGCATCTGCATTTTGACCTTCGGTTTTCGTGTAGACGTATATAAGCTGTAGTCATCGTTTAACATTAATGTGAACTGCACGGTTGTTTGCCACCTGCCTTACATTAAAAAAAAATGGAATACGTCAAGAACACTACGCACCACGTTTCATATCTGAATTCATATTTTTCGGGTTTTTTTAGAGGAACAGAAAATGAATTCTGGTGGTGGAATAAAAATCTCAAAATTGGACAAAATCCATCCAATTACTTACGCCCCTAACAGAATTAATATCGGACCAAGTGGCTCAAGGAGTGGTTCTTCTACTTTATTATTTCGCTGGCACAATACGGATTAATCTATTAAACGTGAACGATACAGCAAAAAAAGGAATCCACTTCACCAAGACCGCATAACCTTCCATTCATCATAACCATGACTTTCATCTTGATTTGATGCGAACGACTTAATAGCGTCAAATTCAAATAATCCGCCTTGTCGACGCCGCTAAGGCTCAATTGTTCCCTTACAAAACCTGCATTTTGCCTTTCTTCGAATTATTTGGCATTTGAATTGAGTTGCGATGCTTCGTTTGTCGATTCGTCGTTATTCGGTGTCAATAGTTATTTAGTAACTACCTTTGAGTAAATTCTAATTAGGCGTAGGTACCGTATTATACATGGGACTAATTAATTTAAATATCTTTTATACAGTGTCCTATAATATTGTGCTGATATAATTTTTCTTCGCTGGTTTATTGATCGCATATCGCTGTAGCAAGTCTTCATTTTGTAAGTTTAGTATTTGACAAAAAAACGTCGTCTAGCTTGATAAAATATTATAATCTTTAATATTTTGCATAATATCTCGAATTTCTAATTCATATTTAGTCTGTAGTAGATATGGTAGACGTGGTAGCAGTGTGAACGCTACCGCCGACGTTGCGCCAGCGTCCCATCCCGCCAGCGTGCCGCCAGCCCATCCTACGCCGCATTAGCAGGATAGCCATACCTCTATGAAAACATATTGTTTTGCTTAACATTTCTTGTGCAACTTTCCTTGTTATGTGTTTAATGGTATCACAATTATTATACTACATATGTAGATTTTTTTTTAATATGGGATGATACATAGATTATGTTTTAAACCTTTTATCTCAAAAACTTATTATTATGATATCAATTTCATGCTCGTCGATGGAAGGTTTCCATTCCAGAGAAAATTTCTATATGTATTTATCAAAATATATATTTAGCTTATATTTATATATATATATATATATATATATATATATATATATATAAGTCTGTTTTACTACATGAAAGAAATAAACCTTGTGTTGCTGTAAAGAAGATTTATTGTTAGTTTTTTTTATACAGAGACTATTTTATTTAGGTAATATAAAACAATATGAACTCAAACCTGTAAAGAAGAAACGACAATGAAAGTTTATTCTTTCACTTTTAAAACATAAAATAATATAATATTAAAATTTTCATTAATTATCCAATTGTCAATCAACTCTTATTTAAATCTGTCATCTGACATTCTGAATTCGTTTCTTCTTTAAAATCAGACAATTAAAAAGTTAAAAACTATAACCAAACTTCATGGTAAGTAAACACACAGAGTGCGAAGAAAGAAATAGTATTTCTTTACATCTCCCCCCATGGGGAAGAAAATTCACCCGTGAATTTTCACTCCTGTTCTCCATTTGATACTTGCACATTCTCATCCTCTGTTATCTGTACTGGAATTAGTTTTGTGATATGAAAAAGATTTGACTCTGTTTTTCTATGTCCTGTATCTATCTCGTAAATTGTATTAGATTTCTTTTTAATTATTTTATATGGTCCAATTCTCAATTCATCTAGCTTTTTCCTATTTAGTTTATTCCCATTTTCTATATATACTAGATCTCCCACACTGAATTCTCTTTGTTTTCTATTCCTATCATACCTCATTTTGTTATAGTAATGTGATTTCAAGGTATTATTAAGAGCTGTTTTCTTATCTCCGATCCAGTCACTATTTATACCTCCTTGTTGTAGTTCTTTTGGTAAAATCTTAACATCTGTTCCGTATAGCAAATAACATGGTGCATAGCCAGTTACTGAGTGGTTAGTCTGATTGTATTTTTCTACACATTCATGTGCTATTGTAGTCCACGCTCTGTTTTCTCCATCTTCATTGATTTTGCATCTAATTTTGTTAACTATCGTTTGATTCAACCTTTCATTTAGGCCATTAGAAAACGGTGCATTCACTGCTGTAAAAATTATTGTTATTTGTTTGTCAGTAAGGAATTTCTTGAATTCTTTAGAGTTTATTCCAGGATACTGGTCGGTAAGGAGCATCCCAATCTCTTCGGTTTCAGCGACCTTATTTATTAGCTTTATAAAGTCATGTGCACCCTGGGTTTTTGATGTTATAATAAATGCATATCTAGTGAAGTGGTCCACTAAAAGATGTATGTATTTCTTGGTTGATCTAGAACCACCAAAACCTCCAATTGTGTCTATTGATACTATTTCAAAGGGTCTTGTCGCTGGGCCTAAATATGACATTAATCCGTATTTGTGTTGTCCTCTTGTTTTGTTTTTTATGCAAATTTCACAATTCCTACAAACATTTTTAATATTTTTCGTTAAATTTTTTGTTGCGTACAGTGAACTAATAGTCGTTAGCATTTGTCCCACTCCAATGTGACATAGATCTTCATGTATTCGCTTTATAAATTTAATACTGAATTCTTCTGTTATTATTATTTTCTCTTTGTTCCTAATTCTTTTGAAGTATAAATTGTGTTTTTTGATTATTTTATTATTGTTTCTCTGTATTTCTTTATTTTGATTCTGATCTATTACAATATCTTCTAATGTAATTAAGTTCACAACTTTCAGTTGTTCTTCTAGATTATCCTCTGGTTCTAATACAGGATTCCGACTTAAACAGTCCGCTTCTAAATTATCTTTTCCAGGGGAATATTTGATTTTAAAATCATATTGTGAAAGGTAATAAGTCAAATCACCTAGTTCTTTGTCTGTTCTAGCTTTTAAGTTCATGTTTTCTAATGGTTTATGGTCTGTGTAGACTGTAAACGATTTACCTATCAGCCAGTACTGCCAATATCTTAGTGCTTCTTTAATAGCTAAGCATTCTAAATATATTGCCTTTTTCTTCTTTTGCGCTCCATTCAGTTTTTTTGAAAAATATGCTACTGGTTTTTCTTTACCATCTAGTTGTACTTGTTTTAAAATTGCTCCAACACCCAGCAGAGAACCATCAGTATAAATATTTATTGGTAGATTTTGATCATAAATTTCTAGTATTGGCTGTGAACACAAGAGACTCTTTATTTTTTCAAACGCATTTTGACATTCTTCAGACCAAACAAACTTTTGATTTTTTTTTAGCAAATTATGTAATGGGTCAAGAATTATTGCGCTCCTTGGTATATATTTATGGTAAAAGTTTACTTTTCCCAAAAATTGTCGAATATTCTTCTGGGTTTTTGGTACTGGAAATTCTTTTCTTTAAACTATTTTTTACTTTGTTGTACACGGCTGTCTCAATTAATTCTTCGTGAAATCCAACAGACTGTAATTCCTCTGGTATAGCAAATTTTTTTTCATCTTTAGTTGTGATTGAGGTTACACAACAAATATTAGATTTTCCATCATTCGCCGGTAAAATCGTGAATTCAAAACGTAACTGCTCCATTTGCATCCTTTTATAAACAAAATTGTCGTTTTATAAGTCTGTTTTACTACATGAAAGAAATAAACCTTGTGTTGCTGTAAAGAAGATTTATTGTTAGTTTTTTTTATACAGAGACTATTTTATTTAGGTAATATAAAACAATATGAACTCAAACCTGTAAAGAAGAAACGACAATGAAAGTTTATTCTTTCACTTTTAAAACATAAAATAATATAATATTAAAATTTTCATTAATTATCCAATTGTCAATCAACTCTTATTTAAATCTGTCATCTGACATTCTGAATTCGTTTCTTCTTTAAAATCAGACAATTAAAAAGTTAAAAACTATAACCAAACTTCATGGTAAGTAAACACACAGAGTGCGAAGAAAGAAATAGTATTTCTTTACATATATATATATATATATATATATATATATATATAATGTTTTGTTGCTAACCTTCACTTGTTTCGATCCGATTTTAATTCTATTCTGACAAGGCTGCCAAATTCTAGGGTATATAGGGAGCGTCGGACTGTTTATAGTAGAAGTGGCATGCGTCACCCAGTCCCCAGCTTATTCAGGTCGCCCACGGGTCTGGCTTGTTGGCCTTAACGTAAGCATCTGTCGTATTCAGTTATATAGGTAGTCGGTGTTCATTTGATTGACTTTGCAAATGAACACGCATTTAAATTGATGATGACATGATTACTGCAGACAATGGGCGTTAAAAAACCAGATACCTAATCGGAAACATGTCCAATACCAGAGACTATACGAGTAACATATTAATCATTCTTTTGATATCAATTCAACATGATCAAACAACAACAAACAAACAACGATGTTAATCCTAGTTCCTTTTTTTTAATGTAATGGATGTGTTAAGATGTTAAATGATGACTGCAGCCTATAGACACTTACATAAAAACCAAGGTTTAAATGCAGATGCTTTACCATTCCCGAGGCCTAAGGTGTTATGCCTCTGTGCCGGAAATTACAGGGCCGTACATTACCACCTGATCGGAACACGATAATGCTGAACACTCTACCATTTAGCGGCAAGTATATTATGTAATGCGGTGGTGCTTACGCCCGCGAGCTCCGTCACTGGAGCTCTACCACCAGTAAAATCATGAAATTCATAAAGGAAAGAAATCATTTTTCACCTAAATTAACAAAGTAATATACAAAAGTTTAATTTCTTATCAAGATAAGGAACTCTAAAAATGAGGGAGGGCGAAGTAAGTAAAGGACCTTTTAACATAATCGAATGATCCTTGGTATTGTCTCCGAGAGTATTTTCCCATGTATGAGATGTATTTTTCCTTTTTCTCAATTGATATCTTCCTTGCCATATCTACGGAAGTTGCAAAAGAATTTCCAACAATTTTTCCTTCGACCGAGTTACGGCAATATGCTATAAATCTACCGACAGAGATACGAAGTTTATAGCCGGGTCTAAACGTTCCATTAAAATGATAATTTATTCAGAGATGGTACATGAAAAGTGCTTTAGTGTAAATAAAGTAGTTCCCGAACGCTTCAAGCTTACCTATAGTATAGATCATAATTATGTATCTAGTTAATCAAAACAGAAATCGAAAATTGGTAACTCTAGTGTACGCTTCGATGAAGTATGAAAGTATATTACTCTTATCGTGTTCTTATCCTTCATCGCGTCTCGGAGCGGTGTACGTTTGTAAAGGAGCTTCTCTGATAAGCGCGTCTTAGATCCTTTTTATGTATATTATATACATTTAATTTTATGACTCAAATGCGATTTATGAAAGAACATCGGATTATTGTACTGAAGAGATTAACATTGCTTCGCTTCCCTCAAAGGCTGGGTCTCGTTCCAGCTCATTGTTAGTAAATAATTATTTGGGGAATCGTTAGACCCTCAGATAAATGAGGCGGTACGTGGGAGTATTACTGATACGCTTTTTTGGATTCGCGGCGCTGTCTTGTACACACTTTAGCCACATCTTACAACGTATGGTTATGTGAGCTATTGTATTTGTTACAGTGGACACAACAGCTCAGTACGACGCGGTACGGGCTTATCTAAAGGAGCTGGACATCTCGAGCGCAGTGTGGGTCGGCCTTATTCGTAGCAATCCTGATGGTGATTTTACATGGACGTAAGTTGAGTTTTCAGTTCAATGAATTAGAGATCCCATATCAAACTGTTATTTGAGATGTAATGCCACACCGTACGGACTTAAGAGTGCCTATAAACAGCCATAAATCGTTTCGGTTCCATGCAAGATCCCGTGTAGTGGCTCTGTCACAGAACAGAAAAAACAAGCTCTGTTTCTATATGTACGTGCGTTCATACGAGAATATAGAGTATAATATATACTGTTATCGTCGCTTTAGTTTAGTAAGTTTAACAAAAAACAGTTACCTACCCGCAGAGTCAAATGCCTGTGTGCAAGAAGAGATACCTATCAAGAAACTGGTTGACAAAGTATGTGACAACGATAATACCAATTATTTCATAAATGTAATATAAGGAATCAATTATATAACACGTTTTTCGAAACAGCAGTTTTCCTAAGTTATTAAATTATTCCGAACATCTTATGTGTTCATTGTGAAAAAAGTTCTGTAAGAAGTTTGCGTGTACGTATTAGTTGTATTAATTATACAACTACCTACTTCCAAAACTTCCGCCACTGATTACAGGTGTAGCAAATTGAGTAGTTCAGAACATAACACAACTTTGCTTGAACTTGTGTACGTTGGGAAACAAGTGAGAAGAAATCTTTGAATAAAAGATATCGGTAAATTAAGCCTATATTTATTTCTCTTGTCAGCACGGGGCATTAAAGCCCGGAACCTAACAAAGGGTTTGCGCGGACAAGGGTCCAACATGTAAACGCTTTTTCCGGAATTTTATCTTATTGGTGATTAGTTGCATTCGGCGAAACTCTCTGACTGTATTAATAGTTAAAACAGACCAGGCAGAGTATATTTTGTAATGAAAAATTACTTGCCAAATTTTGGTTTATACGAATGAATTAAAGAGCGGATGTCTGGCGAACCGGAACACGATAGTGCTGAATATGTTCATTTGGGAGCAGATAGAATAGGTATTGTGGTGGTGCCTACGCCATTGAGCTACAAGACAGGAGCTCTCACGATTAAAAAATATTTTTATTTTTGGATATACTTAGTAATGCTGACCTATATCTTGTTGTATTTGGAATGGTCACAGGGACTACCGAAGACTGAGCGGCGACGGCTATTGGAGCTCGGCACCTGACACGCGATCGGCACCACTCTGTGCAGCGGCAGACCCTGCAGCTGATTACCGCTGGGAGGCCCGAGCGTGTGGTGGCCCTACCGTCGCCTCCTTCATTTGCGAACTCCCTGGTAAATTTTTATCATGCCATTACACCTCTATATTCTTTTTTTGTGCCCTGCGAGTGGCAAGTAATAATTTTTCTTTAATGGTAAGTGAATACTTAGCATAATAACATGTACTGAATTATAAACATCTTCATAACCACCTTTGAGGGCTTTATGTCACAGTGCCGTACGAGGCCGTACAATGTTTCTTCATTCTACACCTTAATTTATGAACCACATTTTAGATTTTTCGTGAAATAAAAATGCATCTTACGTGATAAGAATAGGTAAGAAATGAGCTTCTAAGCAGACATTAGCATTTTTACTGGTGGAAGAGCTCCAGTGACGGAGCTCGCGGGCGTAGGCAACACCGCATTACCTAATTTACTTGCCGCTAAATGATAGTGTTCAGCACTATCGTGTTCCGGTCAGGTGGTAATGTACGGCCCTGTAATTTCCGGCACAGAGGCATAACACCTTAGGCCTCAGGAGTGGTGACGCATCTGCATTTTGGCCTTTGTCTTCATGTGGGTGTCTGTAGGCTGCAGTCATCACTTTACATCAATGTGAACTGCATGCTTGTTTGCCACTTCCATTACATAAAAAAAAGCAAAAATATCATAATTTTTACATTGCGAGAGTATCGACGAGAATACAAAATTTTACCAAAACAAAATAGCAATGAGCAAACATTATCAACCACGTAGAATAATGATCTTACAACCCCTCTTCCACCAATAAGATTATATTTCACAAAAACGTCACGTTTGGCTGTCGTGTTGATCCATTTTAAATTAAATTTTTTTGTAAACTGTTATTTTTCTTACAGTACCGCAGTGGGCACTGGGCAAAGAAGGATGTATGGTTCGAGCCTTGCCAGCTCTTACAGTATTATATTTACCAGAGAGCGCCGCTGTACAATTGACGGCAGATTGCGGTTTGGCGGGCGTGAAACGTGTTCAATGCACTGGAAATGTGGTATGATAGTGTATGATTAAGAAGCGTTTAATTTATTTTAAAACATTATGTCTCATAATAAGTTTTTTAACTTGCAGAAACGGGACGAGCTTTTAAAAGATCTCTCGTGTAATGAAGAGGAAGAAATATCGACTATAGTAATGCCTACAGTGTTACCGGGGCTCACATCATCATCTGTTACAACATTCACAGATCAAGATACATCAAATGATTTCACAGCTGATAATAATATTACTACAGAGCATGAAGATGATATAAATCAGTATCCTGCCACAATTAAGTCATCCATCACTCCGCATGTGACGATATACGATTCAGTTAACAACGTACAACAAAATACTTTGACCAAAATGTATCGTGTTCCAATCGTAAAAGCTGTGAACTTTGATGCAATGCACAACAATAATCTTCATAGCAATGATATACCCAATCCTGTAGACGATAATAAGTTAATTAATGAAGAATCAGAAAAAACAGACGATGAAAAATTAATGCAACATAAAATGCTGCATGATGAACTTGCTCGTCTAGGTAATTTGGAAACTATATTTAGTCAACCCACAGACCATTTCGTACCGCCACTTGTTATGGCCAAAGCTAAAATCAGTGATGATATGACTTCATTGTCTGTTGAAGAAAAATTGGCGCAACAATTTGTTGATCACTCACCTAGGCACACAAATGAGCAAACTATCAATTTTGGTACAATTTTAACTGACAAAATTCCTGAAACCACAACTCAGAAATTACATGAATTTGTAACGACTGAAAATCTTTTAATAAAAGCTATGAGTTCTAAAACTATAGAAGACCAGGTCAAAAAAGATGTTATAAAGCATGTGCCCAAAAAATATTTCGATAAATTAAACGATGTTAAAAGCAAATTACTGAAGATAAGTCCGAAGCCAATCAGTACTGAAAGAGTTACGTTAAAGTCTCAAAAACCATATGAAACTACACTAAAAGAAATTGAAACGACAACGTCAATATTTATTCCCAACTATAACGGTTCAGATGAAGATACTTTAGATCTTACTGTTATTATTAAAGATCCAATAAATAATTTATCAATCATTAGTTCTAATCAAAATGAAGACACTAATGAAACATTTGTTAGAAATCCACCTGCAACTGAAAGAATTGATATCGAAAAAACAAGTACTCAACCAGGAATTACTTCTGATGGCACATTAAATCACGAAATTATTACAATTACTACATTCAGTGAAAACGTTACCACGGAACCAAATTTTCAAACAAGAATTTCTGGCATTGGAACAAAAATGCCCGTTTTTAAAGACGACGTAGATGATGGTTCTGTTGAAGATATATTACAAAAAATACAATCTCCCAGAGGTAATAATAACACATTAGTTAGGGTTTCCACCACAAAAGAACCCACAACGTTAACAGAAAAAGATTCAGTAACTGTTCAAATAATAGGCAATTCAGATGAAAATAATATGACTTTGATTGATACACCGCTAAGTGAAATTAGTGTTACATCAACAAAAGAAACATTTACAACAAACGTGGAAGTCACAGCTATGACACAACAATCTACGAACAACAACGAACAACATAATATTGAATCCATAAAATCCACAACAATTATAACATACGCTATAGATAAAGATAATAATAATGTGTTGAATGGGACAGAGGTATATGAAAATATCGATAAAACTTTTACTACTACACCAGGGACGACAGATGACTTTCAGTCTCCTTTGTTGTCAGGTGCTAGTGAGCCATTACATAAACCAAATAGATCACGGAGACCTCAACAAGCAAATCATGTGAATAAATTTAATCCTTTCCGTATATTGGGCTAGGGAACTAAGAAGTAATTTGTATAATTTGACTGCCAAGAAGGAATTACAAACTAATGACTGAACAAATTGACAGCATCTTAACGAACTAGAATGTATTATTATTATTGAGTGGCATTATACACATTCACATCATGTTATTGTGATGGCACAGTGCACTTAGCCGATGCGTGTTATATATATATTAGTATAGTTGTTATTTCTATGTAAACGCACGATTTAGGTTCCATCTTAATTTTGTTAAAATATTTTTTTTTTTCGAGAGCTAAAAATAAATTTAACCAATCAGGAGTAACATAGTCAATTCTTATATTTGAATTAACTAATGATAGCCTAGCTATACACTTATTTACTGTTATAGATGTAATAAAAATAATATTACTTAAGAATAACATTTTAAATGATTGCCAAACAAATTCTGAAAGATTTGAGATGTTTTAGCATACCCATTAGCTTACACCATAAATAGACATCATTTCTCACTTCATTTAGTTATATGAGTATAATAATCTGTAGTTGGATAAATACAGCGTAATTAAATTCGCAAACCATATCATATTAGATTTAAGATACAATTTTTTTAATTATATTGATTTTGTTGTAATTACAACGTACGTGATTTTCACAATGAATTAATTAGAAGTAATTCATTATAATTTCCATAGAAAAAACAAGCTCTATCAATATTTCATTATCTTAGTGATGCATTTATCACCACACTCATAGAATTATTTTCTTCTAAAACACCAATCACACAGATATAATTTACCGCACAGATGTGATATGCGGGAAATAGTATAGTAATCGGTTAAATCGGTAACATAATATCGTCACTTTAGACACTAGATGTAAGATTTTTTAATAAAACATGTAATAAGTGATATTGTTCCTTATTAGCCAGCACTCCTTTTTATAATCCCCAATGGTGAAGATATTTTTAACTTTTAATTTCTGACCAGATTAATAAAGCAGGATGATTCTGAAGATTCCACGTATAAATTTGAACGCTATAATTGTATTTGGATGGCTACTCTTTATTAGGATTATCTACTCAATAAAATAAAAAGATTCATTTGAATTTGATTTTTAGACTGAAGTTTTGATTGCAAATCAAATCTGAATCATAATATTATTGTGTGTAAGTTGTGACTGATAGATGTGACTGGTTTAAAACACGATAAAGCGACGAATAACACAATAACTAATTAGGAACTGATCTAATCCGTGGATTACCGCACTTTTAAAATAATGCTTTGTAAGCGAGTTGTAGATACCTATTTCTCAACAGTAGCATAGGTACTCGCTCAGTTACATATAATTGAAAATTCATAACATATTTACTATATTCAGAGATTATTGAGAATGTGTACACCGTGTGCTGATTTAATATATTCAAATATAATCAAACACTTAACCGGATCACGAGTCTGTAGCTGTTTCCATGCAAATGGCGATGAGTTCGACCACAATCCACATCTGTGCACTTTCAACTTGAATATCCATTTGAAGCGCTGAACTCCGCATACAAGTTGGATAAAACTTCTTTATAGAATAATCTGTAGATAAACAAAAATTTTAAGATTAAATATCTACCTCACCCATGCTGATACATGGACATTTTTATACATCTTCTGTGGTATATTGAGTAACGAGGGTATATATTACGATTATGTATCTTCACGCCAGGTCCCATTGGTCACATCTGTATACACACCTCCAGTGCCATGCACAAAGTCTTCGAAAAGTAAGATTAATGACAATATATAAAATCACTAGCTGTTGCCCGCGGCTCCGCCCGCGTGTAGGTCGTTTTTCCCGTAACCTGTGGAAACTCATCAAATCATCCCATGGCATCCTACAGGAACATTTTTTCGGGGTTAAAAAGTATCCTATAATCCCAATTTTATCTCCGGACCGATTTTACTGCAGTCAAATCCGAGTTTTGTTCCATTTTTTACATGCCATAAGTTGTTCTTGTTAACTTGTCGATGAAAGACAAACTTCATTCAAGTCTCGTAACTCGACTTGAATGAAGTTTGTCTTTCATAGTTAAAAAATATGACGAAAGAAGAAAATGATGAATATATATATAAAACCAAAATTAAAAAAGAAATTGCATGTACCTGCCCACCAATCATGTATGTATATGAACATTCATAATAACATGAACCTATAATTTATTAAGGTATCACAAGTAGCCCATAAACATCGATATTGCAACCCGAAATTTCGATGAAGAACCGTTGTCAATTCTACGGCTACGAACGAAACTATAAGTCTGAGGCCACACGACGGGTTATCGGTGCTTTGTGGCACCGCAAGGTTCTTATTATATACCTCTGTGCCTTTCTAGAGCTCCACCACCAGCAATTTATTATTTTGAAAAATGGCGTCAAAAGAGTCTTTCAGGGCTGGCAGCGCGTTGGCAACTCCCCTGGTGTTGCAAATGGCGACGGTGACCACTTTCCTTCAGGTGGCCCGTTTGCTTGTCTGTCAACCTTCAGACATAAAAAAAAATCCGTGATGAGTATCATTACCTGTTGACTAATAACATTTCACCTTTTGCAAAATATTCAAACTTAAAAACAAAATGTATTTCAAGCCTATAACTACGATAAAATGTCATAAAACGGGCACTGAACTCGCGTGTTCGATGGTAGGCTCTATAGAGACTCAAAAGCTCATTTATTAATGATTTATTGTTCCCCAGATAGTAATTGTAACCTGCTCTAGAAACGAAATGTACAGAGAGTTTTTTTTTTAATGTTCTGAATGTGGCAAACAAGCAGCAGAAACGGACATTGTATCGTCCTAAACGAAAGCATTTCAGTTAGGCGGTCAGCCCCCAGATATGACATTGTCGTTCCAAATAATGGACCGCATTTTGGATTTTTTACTGGTGGTAGAGGTCTAGTGACGGAGCTCGCGGGCGTAGGCACCACCGCATTACTTATTATACTTGCCGCTAAATGGTGGTGTTCAGCACTATCGTGTTCCGGTCAGGGGGTACGGCCCTGTAATTTCCGGCACAGACGCATAAGACCTTAGGCCTCAAGAGTGGTAACGCATCTGCATTTTGACCTCTAGTCTTTCTGTGGGTGTCTATAGGCTGCAGTCATCACTTAACATCAATGTGAACTGCATGCTTGTTTGCCACTTCCATTAAATAAAAAAAAAATACAATATGCCCAAAACTTAAATGCCACTGAGTGAAGTTGGTTGCGTAATATTTTGCACCAGTCTCTTAGCTTGCTACGACCACACACTACTTAAAATAATATTTGTCCAATTGCGATCTTCAATAATCACGATCACTTATAAGAAAATTTCACATATCATTGTCAGCTTTTTGTTACACTTAACTTTGAAAAATAATACATATAGATACCTACAATGATTTATATCGTTGACTGTACAAGTCTGGGAAGATTCCGCAATTCCGCGAAACTTCGTCGTGGTCAATATTTGTTATTTTTATATTTTTTATTTCAACGCCACCTCATTTAAGTTCCGCCAATCATCAAATTCAATACAATTTTCCTGTAAAAGATTGCACTGTTATAATTGTTTGATAAAAGTAGGGGAAAGCTCGTTGTTGGGGGTAGCGCAAGAGGGGATTTGTAGTTACTCGAGCGCATATTATGTTAATTATGGGACATACCTTACACCCTGTTGAGTATATCTGAAAATTCCCTCGTTTGCTCACCTACTATCCACCGGCGCGGCGGCCGCATGCAGATACTGCACTGCATAGTAGAAAAACAATACTTTAAACCATTAAATAATAAGTACTAAATACAAGATGTTTTGTATGTTGAAGCGCGCGTGGCCCAGCGGCTGGCGTAGATCGTAAGCGATGTACTCGGTTAAGCATTACGGGCGCGGTCGGATGTGTGATGGGTGACCTCTAGTGGCAAATTAAAAATGCGCGTTTCCGTGCTTCGGAGGGCACGTTAAGCCGTCGGTCCCGGTTGCTATCGATAGATAGCAGTCGTTAAACCTTGTCGGAGGCCTTATGGGCGGTTTGAAAACTTTTGACAGCGGGTTGACCACTAACCCGCATCTCCACCAATCCGCATTGGAGCAGCGTGGTGGAGTAAGCTCCAGGCCTCCCCCCAAAATAAGGGGAGAGACTCGTGCCGAGCAGTGGGACGTATAATGGGTTGCCATTATTATTATTACAGGATGTTTTCCTATTTTCATTGAAATAACGTATTAACATGAATTCACTTTGCTCCCTTAATACTCGTTCCAAACATAAAATACACATAGCAGCATTCCTTTCATTTAACATTATGTGTGTTCATAGATCCTAATGCTGTGGTAATGAAGATATACGGGTTTTATTATGAAAAAAGGAACATGGGAAGGCTATAAAAATAATGGCCGCCAACACGCTACGGGAGGTCTGCACATTACGCCACACCTGTTAGAATATGAAAATCTGAAGGCAACTAAAAAAAAAATATTTTTGCGAAGTCGATAAAAATATTCATGAATGAAAATCGGAATGAACTTCGATGCTCTGAAAACGTTAGGGTTTTTTAAACGTAGATTTAAGTAGAATATTATACCCGTAGAATTTTTCATTCAATCGGCATACATATAATTTTTAGTATAAAATAAAGCAGACTAAAATTTCACTTTACAAATCAAATGTGCAAAACTTGTACCTACAATCTTTAGAAGTTTGTTCAAAAATTGCCTTGATGGTTTGATTGTAATATACCATTACTGCGTAACTGGAGAATAGTAGAGACATGGTTCTTCTGATTAGAAAGATGCTCACTTATGCTCAGTGACTCTTCCAGAGCTTTTCACGTGTCCAATAGGTAAATTTCAAAAGGCTTGCTGTCTAAACCATTACCTGTGTTACTTGACGATTTGTATGACACCCAAATATTATCTAATAACAAACAGTAGGTAATGGGATGCAGAACATACTAAGACAATTTTATTATTATAAAACTGTTCTGTTGAACAGTTTTCCTTATATGTTCTATATTATTGCCTTATAAAAAGAATCCAAACCCTATTTTAACCCGAACAACAATGTCTTCACAATATGGCCATGAAAACGCCTATCTGGCTATCTTCGAGTTTTATGGGCCACACCTATGTGACATCAAATATTTACGATCAAGTTTGTCACGCGTCCCGCTGTAAAAGTATATGGAACAAGCTTAACAACATATTTTCAATGATTGTGAGTAGTGCTACATTAACTTTATTATTTCATAAAATAATAATTTACCAGTTATCGAATTTGGTACTATCTACTTTGGTAGGCTAGGCATTTAGAATCTAGAATCTAGGCGTTGGTGGTGTTGATAGCATTGATGACGTTGGTGGCGTTGTTGGCGTTGTTGGCGTTGTTGGCGTTGTTGGCGTTGGTGGTGGTGTGACAAAACAATGAATAATACATTACGACAGTATTCAAGTTTTCACTTCTGCCGCCGGAGTGCAACCCGTTGTTTTTTTTAATTTTGTGCATACGTAGGAGTAAAAAAATGAATAAGTGCAGTCCGGACTCGCATATGAAGTGTTTCGTATAGGCAAGTAATATTTGACTGAATGGTTACCACAACATTTCTATCATCTCCACCGCAAACATAACTTAGTCATTCATGCAATACATTATATGAATTACAAATAATAATACTTAAGATAGAGAAGGAGAAATAATTCTAATGTACAAGTGATTCAATGGCCATTTCTCGGGCCGTATTTTTACTGGCGAATAGTCTAACATTTAACCTAACACAATCCAATTTCGTTGGACGCACCGTCTGTGAAGTTCTCCCTAAACTTGTAATTAAAAACTTTTTAACTGCAATGAAAACTCTCAACTTTTACGGTATAACAATCCAAAAGTCATTTGAGCATATATTTTAGAACTCGCTATTTCGTGTTAAAGAAATAATAGGAAGTAAGTCTAGATAAGTATTGTGTCAAAATTAAAATAAAAAACCGGCCATGTGCGATACGGACTCGGGCACTGAGAGTTCTGTACAAGCACAGTATAGACACAAATTACATTATGGTACCTACAAGCCTGTGCATACCTATAAGAAAACAGGTTTTCGATTTTTTTCCTTTAGAAGTATTTACCTTTTAGGTTTTGATTCCCTTGCAAGTTTCGAAAATTTAGCGCGTATTTTTGCGGCATGCTGTATGTACTCCATCTTTAGAGTTTTATTTGCAGTTTTTAATTGTATCATATCTCAAAACCTATTAGGAATAAGATCATTCAAACTTAATTTCGTTGAAAGTTTTCAAAGAACTGCAGCACATATTTTTTAAATTTTCCACTCTTTTATTTTTTAACTTAGAGGGGGAGAGGGGATGATGACACTCATTTTACCACTTTGGAATTGTGTGGGGATCAATAAAACAGCTGACAAGTTTTGGAACTATCAGTTTTTACCTGGCCATCGAAATTCAGTGGTGTGTATCTCATGGTGTTTATTTTGAATGGTGTATATATTATTATAATTAGTTAATTACACCAAAATGCTATAAAATAACATGTAGTAAGCATTTGAACGTATTACGGTGTTATTTCTCTCAGAACTTTTAATTAAATTAATACACTGACTGATTCCTACAGTTAGGTCATTAAATAGAAACGTACTAAGCCTAATGACGACGTATCAGTATGATTAATTCGTGCTGGAGAGACATTTAAACCAACTTTTATGATTTATCACAATTAAATAGTTTTAGCTCCAAAAGTTTCTACATTAAAAATAATAGTTGCTAAATGATATCTTCACGGTATACGACAGTGCTGAACACTACCATTTGGCGGCAGATAGATTAGGTAACCTTATTTATTTAGGTTGTCGGGAAGAAACTGCTCTTTTAGCAATAAGACCGCCATTTGACACACACAGGCCACCGCCACAAACACAGGCTTCTTTTGTCCTACTACTATGTATTTCACTTGGTGTAGTTGGTGTGCAATAATGAGTTATGTTGTTGTTGTTGCTATAACTCCTAGTTTGCACCAAAACATTAAACATGATGATGTTTCGCAACTCGTCGCAATAAAATATGGATTGCGATATGTCTTGTTGGTTCTAGCGTTCGCACTGCTGTCAAACCTATCATTTTAGTGAAACATCTCAAGATTTGTTGTTATCTGTGTTTGCATTGACATAAAACATGTCTTTTAATCATGTTTGTCTATGACATGTCTAAGTTGACGTTTGCATTGTCACTAGAAAAATATTACAAATCACACAATTTGTTCTAGTGCCAATAACATGTTAGTTAGAGGTTTTTAATTTTTCCGAACCTGTCTCCGCCTTCAAGCTCCTGCACTGGAACTCTACCACCAGTAAATAGTAGGCAGAAAAAAAAAATATACCAATTTAAATACGTGAATCTCCAACGTCATAACATGTGAGAGCGCTAGACTGCGAATGTGATAGCCGCTTTAAAAGATACTGAATTTGAAATTCTTATTACCCCGACACACGAAGCGTGTTTCAAATGTGAATTTTATCTGTCTGAATTTTGAAAATGAAACGTTGACACGCTGCAATGTAAAAACGCTGCTAGTTTTAATTTTGTTGCCCATGTAGTGAAATTTTGATTTTATAAAAGTGGCAAACAAGCTTGTAGTTCAAATTAATGCTTAGTGATGACTGCAGCCTATAGACACCCACACAATGACCAGAGGTCAAAATGCAGATGCGTTGCCACTCCTGAGGCCTAAGGTGTTATGCAATTTCCGGCACAGGGAAATTACAGGGCCGTACCACCTGACCGGAACACGATAGTGCTCAACACTACCATAGCGGCAAGTATATTAGGTAATGCGGTGGTGCTTACGCCTGCAAGCTCCGTCACTGGAGCTCTACCACCAGTTTTTTAAATATACATAAACTACTGATAGTAGAGTTCCAGCGTAGGAGCTCGAGGGCGTAAGCACTACCGCATTACCTAAGCTATTATAGTGTTCAACACTGCCGTGTTCTAGTTAGATGGCAATGTAAAACCTCTACCAGAGCCATAACATCTCAGGATTTAAGATCTCAGGGGTGGCAACGCATCTCTGACCTCTGGTTTTACTGTGGGCAGAGAATATGTAATAATATATACGTATAGAATGGACACTTCGACGTCCCGCCCGATTTCCGTGCCTCACCCATCCTCTCTTATGGGAGACGTTTGGTATTCTCTACGTGCTACGCACACAGGTGCATGTGTGAACACGTCACTGATTGATGTCTGCGTAAATAGTAACCAAATTAGGCGTTTGTATGGAATTTTGGGGAAGTGTCCGCAGTGTGGTGTCTATAGGCTGCAGTCGTCACTTAAAACACATGTGAACTGCATTTGTATTATTATTATGGTGGTTTTAAACTGCTATCGCCAAACCGCATGCCAAGCATGTCGATTACGGAATTTTGGGGAGGCTTAGGTCCAGCAAAGGACGTTTTTGATGATTTTTTTTACGAAACTAACTTTTCAATTTAACTAAAATGTATACATTGTAGAAATAAATTTGCGGATTTTCTCGCGTAATCTTTCTAATTCTCCCTTGTCCTTTCAATGTCCTTTCCAGCTTTCGTGGTCACGGACAACCTGCCCGACAAGAAGAGACTGAAAGCGACTGAAACGTCGGGTATAAGAAGAAGTTTGGGAGTGTTGCATACGCGAGAAAATCCGCAAATTAATTTCTACAATGTATGAAGCTCGCGAAATCCTGCGAAAACGTTTAAATGTATACATGTTGTTGTATAGAATGGCGCTCAAGGCACTCAAAGTACTCAGGAATTCTTGTGAGAATTCAAAATACATTTCACAAGTTGATCTCACATAACTGACACGACTCTAACGTAAACTTTACGTAGAACGTACCCAAGCGTCAACATAAAATTAATCCCACAGCGCTGTTATCTTTGAAATCATGTAGGTACAGTGATATGTATTTCACACGGGCCGATATTTCCGGGGTGAACACCAGGTGATGTTAGCAATTAGTATAATGGTTATAGTTATGCCGCAGTTATGAGTCCGGGATGACGTCGCATTCGATCTCAGTTTCTCTATCATGTGATTGATCTACGAATATTTTAACATAAAGGTACAGTTAATTTAAGAAAGACTCGACGCTTCGCGGTTTAAGTTTCAAGATTTCTTCCGTTGTTTTTTCATACTTTATTCACAATGATGGAGTTGGAGCAAGTGTGATTGCGTTACATTAAGTCTAGGTATATCTTTACTATCTGAGATGACTAGCGGCCCTACCCGGCTTCGCGCGGGTGCATTGTTACCTACCCTCTCCTATTCATCATAGCGTGATGTTAGCCTTAAGTCATCCTCGATAAATGGCCTATCTAACACTGAAATAATTTCCAAATCAGCCCAGTAGTTCCTGAGATTAGCGCGTTCAAGCAAACAAACAAACAAACTCTTCAGCTTTATAATATTAGCACAGTAACACGTTCGTTTTCTTAAGACTGTGATATTAGTATAGAAGTATAAATAAAAGACGATGTGTTTATCAGTTTCATCCACTTTAGTTATTCTTAATCGATCGTGAAAATTCAGATTTTGTAATTTTCAGATTTTTAGAAGTAACAGTATTTATTATTCAATACGACACTCGGATATTATTTTAAGAATTCACTAGATACTACACAAGATGAGCCCACATGACCTGAAGTATATGTATATATACAAGCGTTAATACAAAATTAATCCTAAAGCGGTATTACCTATGTACTTATGACGTAAACCTAAAGTGATTTGTATTTAACACAGGCCGCGGTTTCTCCAGAGGCGAGCTCCAGGTGATTTGTTCCAGCAATTTACATAATACGTGTAGTCATGGCCCAGTTATAGGCATGCGGTGACGGAACATCCACCGTCAGCTTCTCTCATACAATTCCGAATCTCTTAACATAAACTGAACGTTAATTTTAAGAAAGTTAAACTCGACGCTTGGCTTTGAATGGCGGTTGAAGTTCACGATTTTGATGTTGTTTTTTCTCGCTTTGTTTTCAGTGCTATGGTTCAGTTGGAGCAAGTTCTATTGCGTTATATTTCTTCAGTATCTATATATCTATATTGAACTTGAAAAAAAATTACGTACGTCTTTTTGTTTACCCGTTATTTTTTTTTACTCGTGCACTATTTAACAGATTTACATAAAAACATACTAAAAAAAACGTAAAAACGTAACTTCACGCCTGTAATTCCCGAAGGGGTAGAAAGAGGTAAATGCATGCATTCAAGCATACATGCAAACACCCACGATTCGCCTGTCACGTTTTGGCCGATATAACAGATGGCGAGCCTGTTGACATCTCCAGGCACATTACCAAACTTCATACACAATGTTAAAAACATAATAACACTTAAATACTCGTACATAATGTTGTATTGTATTTAGGAAGATACTTAGAAATCGTTGTAAGGATTCAAATAACATTACACAAGTTGAGTTCACACGACCTGAAGTTATCTTTGAAATCCTGTGTGTATAGTGATTTGTATTGAACATGGTCTGGAATCTCTAAGGGCTAGGCTCCAGGTGATCTCAGCAATTTGCACAATGCGTATAGTTATGGGCCTGTGGTTACGGAGCATCCACAGTCGGCTTCTCGCATACAATTGAATTCGGAATCCCTTAAATTAATGTGCAGGTTAAGTAAAGAAAGTTAAGCTCAACGCTTTGCTCTGAATAGCGGTTGAAGTTTCAAAAGTTTCCCTTTCTTTTTTTTGCTTTGTTCTCAGTGCGATGGAGCTATTTTTCTTCGTAAGTTCTTTGTATATTGCATTATATTTCTTTTACACTTCAGACATAGAGGGCCACCGGCCGACTGGAGGGGAGTAGCCATAGCATTTATAACCGATGCAAAACAGTCTGTCTTTCCCGGGGGGGAAAGAAATTTGTGTGACACACACATACACATAACGAAAATCGTCTATTACTACGAAACTCACACCATTTTAATGAATTTATTTCTCAAAAGAATTACATCTAATTCACTTACAGAGAAATATTAAATTATATCTAAATGTATAAGTAAGTTTTGCATTTAGATACATTAAAGATGTTGTGTTTATATACTATATTGTTATACGACAATCATGTTATTGGCAATTATTATAAGGTAGTTAATATAGGTACATAACTATTTCATTGTATTTAATACACAAAAACAATCAATTATTTATATTGATAAATTCTTTAATTTTCGCCGCTTTTTACATTTTATATTTAAAAGTCTTTTTTTAAATATAACCTATTATAATATATTAACCTTCATACTAATTTTCAGTAGGTATATTTAGTGAAATAAAACAAGTTTTCGTTATTATCTCGCGTATATAAAACTATAATGATTATTAAATATATTTTAGGTAAATTATTGTTTAGGTAAATTGACAGTGTATTGTTATTTTGTTTTATTTATACATTCTTTCAATTCTTGATTATGCTGATGTCTGCTACCTTTATTTGACCCAGGAGCAACTTAATAAGCTTGAGCGTCTCCAAAACATGTTCATTTGGTTTATATTTGGTTTGCGCAAATATGACCACATCTCCAGCTACCGTGATAAACTCAAGTGGCTCCCAATTCATCTTCGCCGGAACACCCACATTCTTTCACTTTTATACTGTGTTCTATTCAATCCGAATGCTCCATTTTACCTTAAAGAACGTTTCCAGTACTTATGCCTCTCCCATTCACTTTCCCTTCGATCCTCTGAAAACTTTCAGCTTCACATTCCCAAGCATTCTACTCAATTCTATTCAAAATCTTTTACTGTAGAAGCTGTTCATCTTTGGAACAGCTTACCAACGACAGTTCGGCAAGCCCAAACTGTCGTTTCCTTTAAGCATAAGGTCAAAGATTTTTATTTAACTCAGACTCTGTAACTATCTATCCTTTTTCATCCTTCTTCTTTATCTCTTTTTCTAAAACTTTTTAACTTTATCTTTTGGTCATCCATTGCTCTTTCATAATGTATAAATATTTATAATATTTCTCCTCGTTTCGTAATTATCTATTCATTTATTATTATTATTTTGTTTTAAATCTTTATTATTGCTCAGTACACCCTGCCGGCAAATAAATAATTTATTTCTTTATGTTCCTGACTAAAAGGTTGTCTGGAAGAAATCGCACCTTTTGCGATAAGACCGCCTTTTGTACTTTTATATCTTTTCTAGCTTGTATAATTGGTTTAGTTTTCTGGTATACAATAAAGTGTATAAATAAATAAAATAAATAAATTCTTATTTAATACATGCGATTTTAGTAACTTTTTGAAACTCGTCATTGTTTTAGCCTCTTTTAAATTAGTCGATAGTTGGTTGTATATTTTAACACCGTCAAACTCAATGTTCTTTTCTCCATAATTGGTTCTGGGTGGACGGGTTACGAGATAATTTCTATTACGTAGTTTTATTGTATGGAAATTATGTTTTCTTTTGAAAGATATCCCCTTTCAATATTTTATGTATTAGTATACATGTGTAGTATGTATACGTTTGTGTGACATTCATTATTTTAGTATCATTGTATATCTTCTTGGTTGATGTTCAAAATTTATAATGAAATAGGACTTTGATTAATTTATTTTGCGCTTTTTGTACTATCTCAATGTTAGATTTAGCTGCCGTTCCCCAAATTTCTATCAAATAATCAATATGTGGTTTGACTAAGGAATTATATAAATAATATATCGAACTTTTTGGGATATACATTTTTTTATACTAAACAGAGAACCTGTTAATGACGTCAGTTTAGTTCTGATTTTTTCTATATGTGGTTTCCAAGTGAGACGATTGTCTAAAATAAGACCCAGATATTTTTCATTAGTTTGCTTTTGAATAATTTCATTGTTTATATTCAATTGTATGTTATCACTATATTTTTTATTTTTATGCGCAAATATCACATAATTTGTTTTGGTAGTATTTATAGTCAGCAAATTTCATTGAAACCAGTCATTTAGTAAATTTAAGTCGCTTTGAATAATAGGAAGCATTTTTTCAATGGAATGTCCAAAATAAAAAAGACTAGTATCATCAGCATAAAGCGAAATATCACCATGAAGGCCGATCTTAGAAACACTATTGATATATACTAAAAATAAAAGGGGTCCCAAGATTGATCCCTGTGGAACGCCATACGAAATGGCATTTGGAGAACTTTGATGTTCACCTATTTTAACTATTTCTTTACGATTTTGTAAGTATGGTTTTAAAATCTCTAACGCTTTCTCGGTGATACTGATATTTGATAATTTCTGCAATAATAAGTCAGGGCTAATTGTATCGAATGCCTTTTTGAGGTCAATGAAGATACCTAGTGCTATTTGTTTTTTATCAATATAACTTTTTATTTTAGTGATAAGGTCAATTGCTGGAGAGAGTGTATTGGACTATGATCAAAAGCCATATTGCCTACGAAATAGAAAGTTTTTTGATCTTAAGAATGAATTTAAACGGTTATAAATTATTTTTTCGTAAATTTTTGAGATCACTGGGATCATCACGTACAGAAATCGGACGGTAGTTACAAGGATCTGACTTTTTACCAGCTTTGTAAATTGGGATGACTTTGGCAATCTTGAGGCTATCAGGAAAATTACCTTGTTCTAAACAAGCATTAATGCATGATGTCAGTTCGATAGCTATTAGGTTTTTTACACATTTTATACTTTTGGTACTAATACCATCGATGCCACAGCCAGTATTGGAGTCTAAACCATCAATGATTTTAATGATTTAATTCGTGTTCACTGGTTCAAAGTATTTTAGCTCCATAGTGTCGATTGCTTATTTTTATATATATCCGAAATTGCTGTTGCTAGCGATGATCCGATAGTCGCAAAGTATGTGTTACTTTAACAAAATACATAAACAATTTCACACACACATTTAAGCATCTCGGCGACAGGCACTTTACATTCTAAGTACTCCACTTGCACTTGAACTTTGACAGAAGGGACAGCTTGCATAGGCTACTCCCCTATAGTCTGCCGAGGCCGGTGGCCTGTGTTGATCTATGATTTCAGATGATAAAATGAAATCACAGAGTACGGAACTGAAACTTTTAAAGTCAACTTAAATACTAAATTTATTTACTTTGTATTTTCAACCAAAATATATTATTGAAAGTAAAACGAACGTACAAAGGACAATTTTTAACAATAATACGGATACCAATGAACCGCTTGTTAAAAGTTATCCAATGAAAACTTTAACCAAAATATTATACGTGCGACGCCTCTGTTGGTCGATATTTCAAAGTTTTTACCTCGAGTCGGAGACAGAGAGATTAGAAGTTCCAAGATTGATGAATCTGGAGGTTGAGTAATGTATTTTTCTCGAGAATTTCCGAGTGTTAAGCGAAGATTTCTAAAATAAGTAACTTTGCCGTTATTTTGTGACGTTAACGATAAACAACTTAAGTTTGCTTATCGATGCATTAATTTTGTTAATTATATTGGCTGAATTGATTGGTCTGTTTGAATTTGGTTTTGTGATTTTTATTAGCGCACCTGAACAATTTGTGAAAGTTATCATAACTTTTTGATAACATAACGATAACATCGATTTGCAGACTTAACTTTAATAAATGTAAGTAGATATTTTCTGCTCTTTACTTTCTTCACAGAAGTGGTGGCTTGGTTGTAAAAGTACAGCCGTAAGTAAGTCACTATCGACAACAATAAAAAAGCGGCCAAAAGCGAGTCGGACTCGCACACGAAGGGTTTCGTACTATCATCTTTAAAAGAAAATCACGTTTGTTATATTCAAGTTTCTACCTTTATATTAACATAGCCCCTTTATTAGGGAGCCCCTGCCATACATTTTTTACTCTTTAATATTCACATTTTTTTAAATTTATTATTTATTTGATAAATTAAAAAAAAAAGATAAATTAAAAGGTAAAATATTCTGTGAACATTTTAAGCGTCTACCTGCTATCGTTATTTTAATATTGAGCATAAATTCGAAAAAAAAAACACTTTCATTGTATGGGGACCTCCCACACACACAGGGTGGCAGACAGAACGACAGACAGACAGACAGACTGACTGACAGACAGGCAGACAGCGGAGGCTTAGTAATAGGGTCCCGTTTTTACCTTTTAGGTCCGGAACCCTAAAAAAAACACACATGTAACACTGAATTAACCACGGAATAAATGTATCACTGTTTTAATTGCAACAAGGGAACATTTACATGGGAACTGAAAAATCATTTTGTAAGGTTTAGGATTTCACATTGCTCGTTTCAAAGCAAACTATAACAACACGAATATTAAACAAACTCTGCGATTAAATGATTTTTATAAAACGATATATCTATTACCTATAAAGAAAATAATTTAAAAGATCAAGAGATCGTCTAAAAAAGATTTGAAACGAAATCCTTCAGGCATACAGCAGATAGTATAAAATCTGATAGAATAGAAACCGAACAATGAAAAGTGAATAGATGATGAAAATTGGAAAGCCCATCCAATAAGGATTATGGTTCGTCAGAGTAAATATCTATAATAGCACGTTTAAATTTTGTGAAATAAAAGCATAATTGATAATCAGTTTAATTTGGGGTGCGATAGATTGGAGATGAAAAGAATTCATACCAAGAAATTTGTAAAAGTGAAGTCAACTGCAACACTGACTGTAAAACACAATATAAATACTACTAAAGAGTATTGATTATTGCTTCGGTGTTCCGATGATATCCCTTAATGGCACAACATCTTTAGTTTTGGTGGTGATGAAAGTGTAACCGGTTTTTTTTTTAATGATGACTGTAGCCTATAGACTCCCACACAATGAGAGGTCAAAATGCAGATGCGTTGCCACTCCTGAGGCCAAGGTGTTATGCCTCTGTGCCAGAAATTACAGGGCCGTATATTACCACCTGACCGGAACACGATAGTGCTGAACGCTACCATTTAGCGCCAAGTATATTAGGCAATGCGGTGGTGCGTCACTGGAGCTCTACCACCAGTCATTGGCACTACTAGTTTTCGAAAGACTTACGTTGACATGTATAGGTCTCAGTAATAACAGCTGTAGGTATGCGCACCATAACCTGACAATCTATAACTAACAAAAATGATTGCGCTTGAATGAATTATGTTTGTAAAAATCCATATGATGCCAGCTATACAAGATCTTCTCATCTTCTTTTGAATCTTATCATTATAGCTATATAATGATAAGATTACAAGCTGTATTAAGAAACAAATTAGATATTTTATTGGCATGAAAGTAGCAACTGTGTAGTAGTAGTAGTCATTTACACGCCTCGTGTTGAGTGCTGTATATTCTCAAATTTTAGAAAACTATTCAGAAAAGTTAGTTTGATATATAATACGAGTAGGATGGTAGTAATTAATTGGTGATAAAATATTCTATAACCCAGACAGCGTTAGCAACGCTGCATTAGCAAATTAATCTGAAATCTATCATTATTTAATGATTCCATTTATCGAATACGATGATTAAATTGTTACAACCAATTTCCGAATAATGATAATGAAATGCAAATTATATGGTTTTCGCTACAAATTTGGATTGGAATTTGACGAGCTATTACAGTATTAATGTGATGGTAGATAATTGGACCGAGATAACTGCTACGATTATGTATCTGCATGAAAGTAAAATTGGTAACAATTTCATTCTACGAAACAGCCTCAATTTGTATTTTTAATCGACGCACTGAAGCGATCTGTAAACAACTTTCTGCTTGTTAAGCGGCTTTGACAAACAAAAACAGATTCTGTTGAATTTTGAAACGCTTCATACGCTTTTGAAGGCATTGCGGGTAAATTATTTTCTGAATTGTGGAAAATAATGGGACGGGAAACAACATTTGAACTATAAATATGTACGCGGCACAAAATAAATGTTATTTTTAAAGTATGCTATGTACTGAAATAATAAATTTAAATAGCATACCTACATAAATTTAGGTATGTGTATTATTCGATTTATTGAGTGGTATATTTTATACAAGCAATGGATGGAAATAGTACGAACTTGTAAGGCAAATTTACTTAGATGATTTAATAATTATTAGCATTTCAGGAACCTGAAGTGTTTGCCCTCGTGTTTATGTCCGTCTATAGGTACCATTTGAAGGGGTACGGATATGTGAACCTGATCCTCTTCTGGTGGGGGAGAATTCTGCCGGCAGTGCAAACAATGGTGAACAAACCATTCCTATGGGGTGGTAGTAAATATAATAACGCGGGATGGGCAACAGCGTCCCGCGATAAAACTACCGCCACTACGAACCAACCCGCATGCCAAGCGTGGTGGTGAGGTATGACTCCACAAATGACCCACAACACTGTTGTGGGCGTCTTTGGGGTAGGCTTTTTCCAGCTGTGGACGTCTTCTGGCTGGAGTGACCATGATGATGATGAAAAGGATGTAGGTACAACCCGGCGGTATTGTACCTACATCAATCTCCGTAATAATAGGCTAGAAAAATACACGAGATCTTTGTTTTTAGCCAATTAGTATCTACACATCATAGACGCGTCATGGGTACTCGACTCGCATCAACTTTGATGAGTCTAACATTTTATATTATATTCTTAGGTTTTCGCGAGCTACACTCATTGAAATAAAACTATTTTTACAGATTTATCTCGCGTATAATATACTAAAATATTTTTTTTAAATATACCCGACGTTTCGGTCGCTTTTCAGCTTTCGTGGTCCTTGGCAGACCCGGGACCACGGAAGCTGAAAAACGACTTTTAGCTTCCGTGTTAGCTTGTTAGCCTCTAATATATGCGAGATAAATCTGTAAATATAGTTTTATTTCAATTTGAAGAGCCTATTTTTTATGTTAGTGTCATGACATAATCACACAAGTATGACGCAGCACTATTGTGTTAAGGCTCCTGAAAAGTAAACAAAATCAACGAAAAGTTTACTACATAATCAATCTAAATTGCATTCTTTTTTGCCATTTATTCATTGAGTGGTCTAGATAAGTGGATATAATTTAGTTGAAATGAAGTCAGTAATTCTCTATACATAACCTGCGATCTTAAACTGGAGAAGCTCACACAAATGTACGGACGGAAAACAAATAAACCCATTTACGTTCCTAACAAGGTAAACTTCTTAGTGGTGTAGATATACTGTAGTGCTTTAGCTTAGCTAGAATCCAAGCAGTTTTTTCTCCAACTTCCAGTACCTTATCTCGTCGAGCAGAACAATTAGTATTCCGCTCTCACTCGTGATGGGTTTACCTAATGAGTTAATCTAGTAAGTAAATTAAATGAGTTTGCAATGTAACAAGAACTTAGACATTCAGTTTTTTGTGATTTATATTGAATGTATAATTTTATTAGAATTTGAAATGTCAAGCATCAATACAGACTAGAATTTGTACCGTAATTGATTGTCTTGTATTACAAGATATAATCTGTAATCATGGTAGTGTCCCCGCCAAGACGAACCACGCGAAGCGCAAGACTCTACCTTTTCCCGAGACGCTCCGTCGTTTTTTCACATAACTTGGGTTTGAATTATACGAAAAAAAAATTGGCGAAATTCTCTGGATTTGTCAAAATTAGACTTACGAAATATACAAAGATTCAATTGTAAACCACGCATTTTGACTGCGGTGTAGAATTTGTGAAGTTAGGGGTAGAGTTAAAAACATGTCTCTAGAGAAAAAAATTGGCAAAATTCTCTGGATATGTCAAAATTAGACTTACGAAATATACAAAGATTCAATTGTAAGCCACGCATTTTGACTGCGGTGTAGAATTTGTGAAGTTAGGGGTAGAGCTAAAAATATGTCTCTACGAGATAAGAGATCTCATAATTGACAGTGTCAGTTACATTTTTGACAGTGCGAGCGGTATGGTCTGGTCTTGATAACATTTTACTTGACAATGTTTTTGGTGACGTGACCTTTTAAATGGCCTTGACTATCATAAACATATCAGATCCCATTATTTTTTGTGTCTCGAATTCACTTTCACAATCCAGATAGAAATTTGGTAGGTATCTACCTACATGACACTGTAATCAAAAGTTTTCTCGAATTGATTTTCCTACCCGCCAAAGTGTTTTTAATGAAAATCAAACCGCCTACTGAAAACCTATGCGTTACGTTCACATAAAAAGTATACTTACACGTATAATTGATAAGAATATTTTTGGTAGGTAGGTATTAGTTACTTATATTTATAAGAATGACTTTTTTTCTTTTCTCTTTACTCTTTGTTATAATTTTGTAAAAGGGGAAATGAGACATTCTACTGATATACTTATTTACATTAGTATATTATATTTAGTTTTATCTTAGTGATATTTTTGACTATAGGATATTTTTTTATCTTGTTTGCCATGTATATCAATTGTTATTCTCTTTAATTTATTTTGTTTGTTTTTGACGTGTCATAAGAGGTGCCTGTCACCCTAAATGAATAAATGAGTTTCTGATTTTAATTCTGATTCTTATATAAAACGGCACTTGTATTGGTACTAGTCTCACTGCTCACATTGCTAAATTTAATTAAAAATATTAGCTATTCATAATTGTTGCATCACAGACATATCTCAAATATGGTTCAGTCTAATTGATGAATGATGTTTGCCCCACGGAGTTCGTTACGCGAAGTTGATTGCGGCGCATAAGTCGGTGTTTGTGTCAATATTTGTGACCGCCGCAAACAGGGCGGCGCCGCAAACATCCTGCTCGTAAGGCGGCTTATGGATCGAGTGAATTACGTCTTGTGTGCTTTGCTGTTACAGTAGCTCGCTGGAAATTTCAATTTATCAACTACGATTAGTGGGCGGACCGTGGTTTTTAACCATGTCCATTGTGCGTGTAGTATATATAACGTGACCATACGCTCCGTTTTGAACGGGACAGTCCCGTTTTCATCCAGCCCGTCCCGGTGTCCCAGGCAAAACTTTTTATTTTTGTTATCGGTAATCTCAGCAAAAATGTGTATAGAAAACTAGCGAACCCGACAGAAGCTGTAGTAGGTAATCGGCAAACCGAAAATTAATATTGTTTAAATGATTTACAATAATCTGAAAAGCAATCGATAATGATACATAAGATACCGTTATAACTGGACGTCCGTATGTATGTAAGCTTCTTATATTCTGAGAATGTCCCGTTTTGAGTGACGATAAAAATGGTCACGTTAAGTATATAATGATAATTTCTGAAAAATATCAAACTATCACCACAAATAGGTAAAAAAATACGAGTCTTATGTTTCTTCATGTATAGGTACTTCAGAGCACATAAAATTAAAAAAACTCGTATTTAATTTTTTATGTTATAGGAAGTGGCGTGGCAAGCATACAGATCACATTGGTGGTATATAACCTATGAACATGTACAGAAACAATTTCAATGTAGAAGCGTTGCCACTCCTGTCAGTTTCATTGCAATACGTCACTACAAATGGGGAAGTCAGGCACTGCAATAGGTGCCGTCATCTGTAGTCAGAGATATTACTATATATTTCAACGAACTTCAAGTTGACCGCTACATATTATTCTCTTAGCTGGTTTGCGCTAGTATAAGCACGCCCACTTACACCACTTGGCGTTATATTAACGTAGACTAACTTGTGAGTAGATTGCCTTGCTTATATTATACGAGTAAATAATAATTCGTATAGTCGGAGTGGAGGCGGCGCAAACGCGGCATGACGGAGTGACACAAGGCTAAGTGGTCCGTAAATTGCTTGGAACGAAGCAAAGTGAACATAAGTAGTTGATGTTAAGTATACCTGTCTGTCTGTCCTAAATAACGGAATACACATATGAATACTTGAACAACTTTAAATGTTAATAATGGACTGGTTACGTTAACGTTCAGTGTCCGAAGTTAATATTGAATGTGCTGAGTCGGGGTTGGACCGCATTTACACGTTTGGATTTTCTAAAGCTCTATCCATTTCTGTCGCTCGAAAACATCATTTGGTGAAGTTGAATATTGAATGAAGGTGAACATTTTATGACAGCTCCTGCAAACTTCCGTTGTCACTTTAGATACATTGCATGGTCCACATTAATAGACCTCGGACCTGTCGGATAAAACTTTCTTGTTCTGTACATTTTTTGGAGAGAAAATATACTTACGTACATAAATAACTGTGTGACCTTAAAGTATTACAAACAACAAGTTTCAGAGCGCGGCTTAAACGCTCTACTTCCAATAAGAGACGTAGCCTCGTGTATTTGTAGTTGAAATTTAGCCATTTTCCCGTGTAAACAGGGTTCTTTCAACGGCTGGCATCTGTGTGCTTGCACATATCACAAAACAAACATCACTCACCTCCATGTTAAATACACAGCCAGCAATTTCAGTAAAAGGCTTTGACTGGTGGAGTTTTTGTGTTCAATTAACGCTACACATCGTGAAGCGTGGACTGAGGTGGAATTTTATCAAACGGTTCACCCTGAATAAACGTATATGTACTGCTGCATATCAGCTGTTAGTGTCGATGAATGTTTCATCTTTGGTAAAATGTTTTTTGTAATTAAATTCCTGATAGAATAAGTTTTAAAAATAAATAGTGGAAACACAATTACGTAGATAAGTGACTTAACTTCTGAGGCATCTTTAAATGTATAAGAATGATTATAAAATGTTATATCCTCTTAGAATGAGGTCCAGTATCTCACTCAGCAATCTGCATAATGCGTGCAGTTATGGCCCAGCTGTGGGCCAGCTGAGACCGAACACCCGCCGTCGGTTTCATTCTCTCATAGAATTGACCTTAGAATCTCAACCAAATAATAATATGAACGTTAATTAAAGAAAGTCAAACTCAACGCCTCGCTCTGAATAGCTGTTGAAGTCTCAGATATTTGTCTTTATTTTTTCTCCCCGCTTTATTCACAATGCGGTGATTGAGTTGGAGCAAGTTTTATTGCGTTTTTTTCTTATATCTGTATCATAGATGATGAAAAAGGAAATACGTCTTTCTGTTTTTCCGTTTTTTTTAGCAAGGGTTATCCAATAAAGGTCGTGTCATTATTTAACGGCTTGGATAATTATAGAGACTAAGTACCTGTAATCGTCATCACAAGCCTTCCATGTTATACCTATATACTATACTTAGGAGAGTACTATGAAAGGGTCTTTGAAAATTCACCATCTAAGCAGGTTAAAGTAGTCACTATATGGATTTTGTAATACAGAAAGTGCTAACTAAAGTAACTGCCTCGGTAGCCTAGTGATAGCAGGCCACTACTACTACGCTGAGGTCCTGGGTTCGATTCCCGGGTAGGGGGTTATCAGAGATAATGGTGTAAAGTCCTTTATCTCTGGTTATATTGGGATTTTTCCATTTTCTGGAAATTTCCCAGTACCTCGAAGTTTGGTAATGTGCCCGGAGATGTCAACAGGCTCGCCACCTGTTTTACATGTGCCAAAAACGTAACCGGCGAATCGTGAGTGTTTACATGTACGCTTGAATGCATGCACTTACCTCTGCCTACCCCTTCGGGGATTACAGGCGTGAAGTTACGTTTTAACTCTAATGTCTAATAAGTGCAATAAAACGCGACTGTTTTGTTGTATAAATTAATCTACACACTAGACCTAACAACCTTATAACTAATATCATCAATCTATATTAGGTGATTTGGGTAACAAACAACATTTTGATTAGATGTACAACACTAATCTACTTCGAACAGGCCATGCAGGGCCAGTGCGTAGATAAATCCCTCGTACAATTATGGTAAGAGACGTAATCTAATTATTGGTTATATAAATATCCCTAATACAAATATGACTCGAGCGGCCTGAAGAAGGAAAATGTCAATAAACACTTAATTTCCATTAACAGGAATGGAGTCGAACGCTGTCGGCGTGGCGCGGCGGACGATAATTCTGAATAATGGATGAGACAGGGTAGAGACGCGTATGACCTCTGTCCTAATTTTGATAGTGAATTTCCTGTTCAACTTATGACACTGTATTATAATTATTATGTTTTTTTTTTATGTAATAAAAGTGGCAAACAAGCATGCAGTTCACATTGATGTTAAGTTATGACTGCAGCCTATAGACACCCACACAATGACCAGAGTTCAAAATGCAGATGCGCTGCCACTCCTGAGGCATTAGGTGATATGCCTCTGTGCCTGAAATTACAGGGCCGTACATTACAACCTGACCGGAACACGATAGTGCTGAACACTACCATTTAGCGGCAAGTATATTAGGTAATGCGGTGGTGCCTACGCCCGCGAACTCCGTCACTTGAACTCTACCACCAGTAAAAAGTACGCCTATGAACGCCTATGAACTTTTTATATGATTTAAAATGGATGCTAGATTGCATGAATATATTACTTAAAGTGTAATTAGGTATTAACTGGTTTATTTTGTTTAAATAATTTAAACCTTGTTATATTTTTAGGACATTAGTTGCTTTTACGCACCACTGGAGTTCACAACCAGTAAATCTAAGAATCTTGACATTGTTATATTTTGAATCTTGGCCGCAGAATAGTACCTAAAACCTCAAATAAATATAACAAAATCAAACACCGTATTTTAATACCTTCTAGGCCTTCTAGTATGAGTTTTACCAGTATTGAAATTCGTAAACAAAACATCGTTTTGACGGTCGGAATTGCTTCAAAATAATGACGTGGACGTGCTGTTATTGAATATTTGCGTGCTGAATATTTGCGAACAATGTTTTATGCCAATTAATTATGGAGCCGTTATTAAGGCCATTCAAAGTTCAAAGGTTCTATTCAGGTATAGGATGATAATGGATTGGGTCAATATATAATTAAAACATTTATACAAAGTTATACTTACTCTCGATATTAACGTAACTTCACATATGTTTTTACTAAAAGGTGCACACCGCACAAGTTAATGCAGTTTAGCATATACCTACTCACGCATACACCAACGGTGTCGGTCAGGTATAATATTATGTATAAAGTGATGGTGAGGTATATATTTCAATAGGTATGTACCTATATATAAAAATAGGCTCGCACCTGTTATATCTACGGGCTCAGTCAGAAAATAATGAAAAATCAATAGCACTGTTTTTCCGAAAAATGCTCAACGTGCATAAAGAAATTTTCACTTCAATTCAAAAATCGCTACATAGTAATATGAAAAATATGTTTTTTTTTTCTTGCGCTATAAAATTAACATAGAAAACACATTTTTAGGTACTTACCGTAATATATTTAATAAGTATATCAGTCGTCTATTACAACATATATTATTTAGCGAGCACTTAATTTTGCTCGATGTTCATTTGTTGACTTATATTTTTATCGGGGATAAAGATAATCTACCACCACACTTTCCTTGTGCACTTACTACGCGCTCCTTTTTTATTTTGTCATCAACGACAACCCTACGACACCTCTTATTCCGACATAGGACCGCCTATACACCTGATTCTTACTTAAGTGTCACGTAACATCATCCGAAAAAGTGACTATCCCAGTATGAAATCGAAACGGTATTGCTTAATTTTCCCAGCAGTTAAATGCAGACTATGTTCGTTTGCTAGCTCATGACGGTAGATTGTCTCTGAGTTGCCTACGTGCAGCTGCGGCAGGTCCAAGTCACCGGGGAATTGGTTTGACGTGGACGAGGATTGTTCCGCGTAATTAGTTTAAAGTGAAGTTTGCAGCGGAGTGCGCAGTCACTATTATGTCACTTTGCATTATGAACAATAGGTACAATAACAACAATTAGGTACTGAAAAGTTTTGAATTAATGATTGAGTTCCGCTGGCACCGCGAGTTACCAATTGAAAGCCAAATAAGAAATTAAAATTTGATACAATAAATCATACATATCAAGAACAAGAAATAATGCACATCGACCGCAGGAAGAGACGTCGGCTTATTTCGAATCTGTAGAGCTCTCTTTCGCACCTCACCTATTTGACGTTTGTCGACCATTTTGATCAAGTTTTGACTCATAACGGACTACGAATGCTTACGTAGACAGTGTGCAGCAGAGATAACGCTACAGAAAGTCGAAACTAGCCGATTGTCACTTTCATATGCTCGATGTGCATTATTTCTTGATGAGCACTGTAATGGAAAATTATATCATTATTTTATAGGCTTTATATTTGTTTGTGTGAGAGTAATACCTATTTTATGAATATTAACTTTTGTCTGCGATTTTGTTCGGATGGGAATTATAACAAAAAACTTTCATCCCTTATTATAGAAACAAAGAGGGTCGATTTTTGAAAAAAAAAACACTTGGCCTTCCCACGATCTAGAACTGTTTCCATTCCAAATTTAATTTGCTTCAGCCGTTTTGACGAGAAAGCGAAACATAAACACAGACATACACATTTTCGCATTCATAATATTAGTAGATAGGGATTAATATAATCTTCTGTTAAAATAATAACTAAAGTAATCCATTAGCATCACAAATTAATTTTGCGAAAGCCTATACTCGTTAACACGCGACCCCACAAGGCGTCGACAAACTAATTTTCGTCAATGGTCAATAGGGAATGCTATAAAGTTAAGCTGGACGGAATTAGACGCAACCTCACATACACTGCATGCTGAACTCGCTCGGGAATTTTGCGAGTTGCGGTATGTAGGGGGTAAGTGGACCAATAATTGGATATTGGGGTTCAGTCATCTACGAACGATAGCGTCGGGACGTTTAAACACCGGCGTTAGAAAGCATCAGAATCGAATTACAGCTAAATGCACAGCAATTTTAAAATGACCCAATCACGATGTTTGTTGTGTAACACCACTTTGTATAGTGGTACGCTAGTATCAGAGTAATGAGAGTTACCCTTCAAGGAACGTAACTTTTACTGGTGGTAGAGCTCCAATGACAGGCACACGGGCGTAGGTACCACCGCATTGCCTAATAAACTTGCCGCTAAATGGTAGTGTTCAGCACTATCGTGTTCCGGTCAGGTGGTGATGTACGGCCCTGTAATTTTCGGCACAGAGGCATAACACCTTAGACCTCAGAAGTGGTAACGCATCTGCACTCTGGTCTTTGTATGGGCTGAAGTCATCACTTAACATCAATGTGAACTGCATGCTTGTTTGCCACTTTCATGACATAAAAAAATAAGAAAATCGTAAAGCCGATTGAAAATCAATTGTCAAATTTTTCTCGTGACTTGACTGACGGGTTAATGTCATAAGTTTCCCAAAACATTAACGTTTTTTTTTCAGGGAAACAAATGTGTGGTTGAGTTGTATTACATTTAGCATAAATATTCTTACAGGAATAATACTCATACGTTTTTCTGAAAATTTTGTATTTCTTTTTCAATAGGTAGATATAGTAGTTTCACAGACACAGGAGACAGAACAATTGCCTGTTTTGTAAAATAACTTCAGAACTATTTATTTACCACAAGCTGGTGCCCCCGACTTTGTCTGCATTCACACAATATCTTTACAAATTGTGGCCTGTATGTTATTCCAACGTATAACCTATATTACCTACTGTAAAGTGTCGTCCAAATCCCAGTATTTTTTTCGTGAAAAAGTAACAAACACCCATACTCACAAACTTTCGCATTAGTAGGATAACATTATTGAAGACCTTATTGGAAGAATCGCACACGTGTTTGACTTTTGATATTTTTCCAATAAAGCCTTTTATTTGGTATCTATGAAACAATAATGGACCTGGTTAAGGCAAATTGTTTGTGAAATAAAATGGAGAAACACGGGAGTGATCCTTTAAAAGTTTTGTTTTTTTCCATCTGAGATATCAAACTGTATTAAGAAAACAATAAAAATGTATAGCACCGCGCACGAGCAACATTTTATTTTATTCTACCGAAGGAGTTTAAAGGAACTTCAGAATGTCCCTAACGATATTCAATAGTCAAATAAAACCTTGTTCCACGGAAGTTGGATTAAAAAAAATACGCAGTCCAATTTCCAACGACTCTATTTTGCTCGACCGTCCAACAAATCATAATATCGAAACTCGTAAGCGTCAGTTTGTTCGCTCCTTCTACTTCACTTTCACGACATTCAAAATTGGAATTCTAATAAAATACGAACTCAGCCGTCTGGAAATGGAAAACAAAGAAAACGGAAAGATTTAATTACTAACGATCAACAACGAGAAGTGATCAATGGGAGACATTGTCATTAGGGTCAAGTCCGATAGTTCACGATACGTATCCTTACTATCTACAGTGAGAAAAATCTCTGATTATTCAAAATCAATCAAATATATAGGTTTTATTACAACCGCGTAAGTTGCCCATGTTGTCAAGTGCCCTGATAGTACATTATGTATACAAAGATTCAATACGCCTATGCCTACATTCGAACACTTAAAATAGTTTTTTATAAACCATTTCTCTCGTCATAACATCGTCATCTAACATACAAAATTTTGTGCTGAGTCGAACAAGGGAGAGTAGATCAAATTTAACGCATAAGATTTGATTACAAACAAACAGGTTAAATTAAACGAAAACCATACCTGACTTTCGAATATTTCCTTCACATTTATTGCATTGCTTTGAGGTGGCAGTACCTAAAGAAGAAACGTCGACAGTCATATGTGGACTTTAGTAGCTCTGTTGGGAGAGCGGCTGGAATTGGACTAGAGTTCTGGAATAGAGTGATCAGAAGTTCAAGTCCCGCCTGAAGCCAAAAGTTTTCCATCTTTTAAGAAAATGAATGATGAAAACGAGGACAAAAGCAATATTCAGTCAGGTGGTCGAGCTGCAGGTGTAAAACCACTTGTACCGCTAGGATAGAAATAATATAAAAATCAGTGCTGCTTCAAATAGAACAGGTCACTCTTGTTAGGTAATAGTTTTGTCATAATTTACCCTTATTTTCCACCACAGAATAGATAAATCCACTAACAGTGGAACTATCTTCCAAAACTCGGGGCCGATTGACAAATATGACCATCATTTCACGATTTGTAATGTTAGTTGGACACAAAAACTTTACCAGGCAGCCTTTCTCTGAAGTTATTTAACCACATAAAACAACTCTTATGTAGTATAGATCCCTACTATAAATAATCCAAGCTCGTTTATTTAAAAAAAAAAAATACGCTTACACTCACAGCCCCACAGTAGGTATAAACCTGTGTCGTGGGTGCCAGACACCCAGACCCGAAACAAATATCTGTAGGCCATACAAATATTGGTCGCGGTGCGGGGATCGAACCCGCGACCCTTCGAATCAAACGATGGTTTCACACCGCTGGACTAACCGGGTCGTCTATTATTTTATATCTGTATGTGACTGATGTTCGTTTTGTGATGTGTACCAACAGGTACACAGCTGCCAGCTATCGAAATAGACCTGTTTACTCGGGAAAATGGCCGAATATCAGCAACAAACATACGTCACCAGCATGTTTAAATGGAACTGCCATCCATTCGCTCTTCCTATTCGTCCGAATGTATGGCCACTAAATAACTAACAGGCAAAACAACCCCTTAACCTTACGGGTGGCAACGCATTTGCATAATGCCTGTAATTGTCCAGCAGTGGACATCATTCTCTTGAAATGATGATAATGACCTCCAGTTTTTGTGTAAGATGCAGACTGCAGTTGTCCTTTAACATCCATGTTAAATGCATGCTTGATTACCACTATCATTACAAAATATTCACAAAATTTTAAAGAGATCGTAAGTATGCGGATCTCAAGTGATTAAGAGACAACATTTTACAAGCATTCTAGAATTTAAGAATGCCTCAGAAATAATGACACTTACTTACCTACTTAATTGCATTTAAATCTAACTGTGTTTTAATGAGGTACATATTATTTAATTAATCAAATAGAAGTCAATCGCAATAGGTTTGTCAAAGATAAAACAATCACCGACATCAACAGCTAAAGGTATTTTTGTGAACGCTTCACGACATGTAACGTTAATTGAACACAAAAACTCCATCAGGCAAAGCCTTTCACTGAATATATTTACCTATTATACACATCAAAACATTGTACTGGTAAATGCTGTGAAATAAACCCGGCTGTGTATTCAACATGGAGGTGAGTGATATTTGTTTTGTGATATGTGCAAGCACACAGATGCCAGCCGTTGAAAGAGCCCTGTTTACGCGAGAAAATGGCTGAATTTCAACTACAAACACGCCGTCTCTTATTGGAAGTAAGGCGTTTAAGTCGCGCTTGTCGTACCTAAGTACTTTAATGACGCGGTACATAGAAAACATGTTTCTAGGTTAATAGTTATTAATATAGATACGCAAGTTTACGTTTTTTACGCTATAGGTGAGATTCACAGACCGCACTACGACTTTACTTTCAGCAAAGTACGCTTAGAACTGTCCAAACTCATACTTTACCTACTGACTTCAAGGTTGATCCACAAAAAAAGCTACTGAACAAAGTGACTACGCCGTAGAGAGCTTTCGCATATTATACATATACCGTTTTGATGGGTCTTGGGGCGTTTCGGTCCGCTCGTGTTTCGTCCCGCGGACCGAAACGCCTAACAATGCCTTCTGAATGGGTCGATTCGGTCCGCGGACCGAAACGTCCCATATTTTTATTATTATAGGGCGATTCATCCCGATATGAATACCTGATTTGAAAGATTTAAAAGTACAGTTGGTTACAAAAAATTGAGAAATAAATAAAATGCAATGTATTATGATAAAATTTATATTTACCTACACAAAAATAAACTTAAACAAATAAATCACATAAATCAAATTAAATATATTACACACACACACACACACACACACACACACACACACAGAACATTCATATGTAGTATATTATCAATCACTTAAAAAAACTCAAATAATTGGTGAACGAAAGTATTTTTTTTGTATTCGACTGTACATGACAATATAATTGGACAGAATCTACCCATTTAAGAAGAACTCTTGGGCGCTTCGGTCCACTTTCCATTTGTGGGCCGAATATCCCCATGAATAAAATGCTTATAGGCGTTTCGGTCCGCGGGACGAAACACGAGCGGATTGAAACGCCCCAAGACCCGTTTTGATGACACGGAGATTCCCATTTAGTGTTGTATATGTATATTTGTATGAACGTGTTCACACGAGGATATTATAGCGGTATTGCCACTCTGGTACTGAATTGACGCGGTTATACAGAAAAACCCATTACCATAATTATATCAAACAGTAGATAAAATTAAAGACATCGATTTGTGTGACTAATTAAATAAATATGATTTACCTTAACCTTTACAGATAAAAAATACGCTAGTTTCATGTGTGTTTATGTCGTAGGTAAAGGCTATGAAATAATCCTGGATGGTGTATTTTACATGGAGGTGATGTTTGTTTTGTAATGTATGCAAGCAAACAGCTGCCAGCCGTCGAAAGAGCTCTGTTTACACGGAAAATGGCTGAATTTCAACTAAAACATACGACACCAGCCATGTCTAGCTGGAAGTAGGTCGTTTACCGCGCTCTATGACTTGTTCTCCATAAAATTTTAATGACACTTAAGGTTTTTCAAACGTACCTATCTGGGTTTATGGCGGTTTAGATACGCTCTCTTTTCACAAATAGTGTTTTTCATTCTATTTATTATGCGTCGCAGTAGATGAGGCGTTTCTTTTTGCTTTGCTGGTATCTATTCGGAATTCATTATGTCATGGAATGTTAGACAAGCATAAATTAACACATAATATACAGTTCACAATGATATTCTAAGCTGAAGACTAAGCTCTTTTAATCTATTAGTAAAATATTTTTCTATTAATATTTATTTTATCTTTACTTTAGTATAATAAAGCCGAAGAGTTTCTTTGTTTGTTTGTTTGCTTGAACGAGCTAATCTCAGGAACTTCTGGTCCGATTTGAAAAAATCTTTCAGCGTTAGCTAGACCATTTATCGAGAAAGACTATATAACACGCTAAGATGAGTAGAAGAGGGTACGTAAGATTGCAGCCGCGCGAAGCCGGGGCGGGCCGCTAGTAAGTTAATATAACGATTTCAATTAATAGTTCTAATGTATTACAAACTCTTCTTTTAAAAATACATAGTGTTTTATTGATTGATATTTCAGAGCCAAAAGCCTACAGGCTCTTCGGAGACATCTTGATGAGACGTTTTGTTAGGTGCTCCTGCAAATTCGCCATTAAAACGTTTAAAGTATCCTGAAATAGAATGCAGTCAAGGGCGAGAGCGGAGCACCTGCTAAATGCTTAGGTCGAAGAGGTGTTCTAAAAATGTATGTGTGCTTCTAAAATACCTTTTTATGTAATTATCATATTACGAGGACAATTTGATATCTAATGTGCTGGGGGCACTAGGAAATTTCTAGATACTGGAAAAAAACTTAAGCTCTTACCCTTCGATCCGGGATCGAACCCATGACCCATAGCAGTAGTGGCCTGCTACCACCCCATACAACTGAGGCAGTAACACGTTATGTTATTAAAAAAATAAAATTGTATGTAAATAATGCAACAGTGGCCACTACTACTACGCTGAGGTCCTGGGTTCGATTCCCGGGTAGGGGGTTATCAGAGATAATGGTGAAAAAGCCTTTATCTCTGGTTCTATTGGGATTTTTCCATTTTCTGGAAATTTCCCAGTACCTCAAAGATTGGTAATGTGCCCGGAGATGTCAACAGGCTCGCCACCTGTTACATGGGCCAAAACGTAACCGGCGAATCGTGGGTGTTTGCATGTATGCTTGAATGCATGTATTTGCCTCTGCCTACCCCTTCGGGGATTACAGGCGTGAAGTTACGTAATGCAACAGTATTTTTACTGTATCTATATTATAACAAATCCTAAACTTGATTAGTAATATAAGCACACAGAAAAAATGCTTTCTAATTATATATACTATATTATGGATGCCATTACGCAATTGTCAGTCGTAGGAATCATTAATCTTAAAAAACACGAAACAAAACTTAATTCCGGAGAACACTTTGCTATAAAATCTAAGACGATTTGTCTGTCAAAGAGTGGAAATTACTTTAGAAAGAAGCCAACGACGAATGGGAAGTAAATTTGTGAAGCATTCAAATATTTATTGGTTTGCTACATTTACAAAATCGTTCAATTTGTAAATTTATGTCGAGTTATTCTATTGCATTCAACTCAAATTTGTCTCCATGACTTTAATCGAATATTTGAAAAAAATATTTTCGGTGCCTACTATGACTTTTTCTCGTTCGATCCCAAAGTCAAAGAGTACCTAACAGCTTTACTTTATAGAGTTACTTTACAACTTTATTAGTGACTAGCGGCTCGCACGGGTGCAATGAGTGAAAGATTTTTTTAAAATTGGTTCCCGTAGTTTTTGTGGGAAAACGTTACAGACATACCTACATAAACACAAATGATTCCTGTTTATAAAATTAGTTTCGATAGTAAGATAAGAAGAGTGTTCTATTTCTTGCATTGTTAAGTTCTGTGCGCCCTTCCCCCTCACACGCAGCGTGCCTTCCACTTAACACACCTCGACAGACAAATAAGCCTGCGTTGCACCACAACTTTTGTTAAAGTTAAATTTGACTTCGGACAGGAATCGAACCTGCGACCTCAGCATAACCAGTAAAATAAATATATAAATAAATAGTACAATTATTAAGGGAACAGCGACATCTTAACGATATTGTACAAACTGCAAAGTTTATCATATCGTTCGATCGATGTCGTTCACCGACCCTAAATCGGTTAAAAATCAAAAAGGGAAAGCAAAATTTGACGCATCGGTTTGGGACTTCGGTAGCTTAGTGGTAAAAGCGGACGGATTGGTTATCCCGAGGTCGCAGGTTCGATTCCTGCCCGAAGTTAATTTTTCTTTCCGTTTTTTTCTTTAATTTCTATAGTTCACTCGCATGTGCTTGTGCGAAAAATAAATAGTACAAAGTTAAAGTTATTGTAACATTTGACATCCTGCTCTAACTTTAACAGACTTCTTTAAGTTAGAAAAGGATGTGAAATGTTACAGTGTTTAGTATCGGACGCTCGTGTTGTTACATAGATTATTGGCAAAGTAGGCCGAATAACCTAAAAAATAGTGTAGGTGTATGTAACACATGATTGCCTGTACCTACAACTACAAAGCCCCTAGCTATAAAATAAAGGGAGCCCGAGATGCGGCACTTTTACGTATAAGTGAAGCTGCTAACATACCGGGGTTTGAAAGTAAAAATAATACTTAACAGAGCCACTTAATAAGAATTGGACACTACTTGCACTACACACCTGCACTCATCAGCCTCAATTGCTAATCACCTGCACTCGCACTAATGAAAATGAACTCAAGCCCATTGACATCTCCAGGCATATAACCATCTTCCAACTTCTCTAGATCCAGAGATATCTAGATCCAGAGTATATATATCATAATATGGAAAAATCCAAACAGCTTACGTCCATTTCTACTTCGCTTTTAATATTGCCTACTTTATTTTTGTTGTCACCGTTACTGTTTTATCGCTTTCGATAGGATTATTTTATAAATTAGTATCTACCCCAATGTTATTACGATTCAATATAAATTATGAACATCAATCAAATTATTCACAATATCGCTTCTGTAATATCATGTAGGTAGGTATAAATACATCCAACAACTGATCAAACTTTGCAAAAACTATGCAAATTAGTCTTTATTACTTACCACCCTAAACGTTGTTCGTTATGAGTGCTTACAAGCAGGCAGGTAAAACTGCTTTTAATAGAATATTAATTAAAACATTTAATTTTACCTTTTAGAAATATCGTTTAAGTGTTTTCATAATTTGAAGGTTGACAAAGATAAATTCAAAATTTCAGCACGGTTAGCTGTAATCCAATTCTGATGCTTTCCATGGTCGGTGTGTACTCGTCCCGATACTCCGGCGCTATCGTGTCAGAGTGTCCGTAGATGACTAGACTACCAATATCCAATTATTGGCCCACTGACACGTTGCATACCGCAACTCGATAAATTCCCGAGCGAGTTCTGCATGTATGTGAGATATCTTGTTATTCCGTCCAGCTTTGCTTTATAGCATTCTCTATTGACCATTGCTTTTAGAGAAATTAAAAAATGACGATCAATGTCTTGAAACTGTGCAGCCATTGTCGGTTTCTTTGCATAACAATTTAGTAAGAAAGACCAGTAGAAAGAGACTTCTAAATTTACAGTATTTTTTTTTGTTTTTCGATGCCGGAAACCAAATGTTACCAGAACTACATCATTGGAAACGTAGATACCATGACATCAACTAGTAAACTCTGAAACTACTGGACTACCTACAATTTAAAGTATAGACCATCATAATGGTTGGGTCATTTTAAAAATGCTTCAATTTGCAGTTAGCTGTTATCCAATTCTGATGCATGCCATGGTTGGTGTGAAAACGCCCCACCCTATCCGTAGATGGCTAGACCCCCAATATCCAATCATTGGCCCACTTACCCGCTGCATACCGCAACACGCAAAATGCCCGAGCTAGTTCTGCTTGTATGTGAGATTGCTTGTTATTCCGTCCAGCTTAACTTTATAGCAATCCCTATTGACCATTGACGAAAATTAGTTTATCGACGTCTTGTGGGGTCGCGTGTTAACGAGTAGAGGCTTTCGCAAAATTAATATGTGATGCTAATGCCTTAGTTATTATAGGTATTTATCACAGTATGATATTGTGTCTGACTGTCCACGTTGAAATTTGGAATGAAGATATTTCTAGATCCTGGGAAGGACATAAGCTACGTTTTTTTTAAAATCAATTACCATAGGGTATACAATAGGAGAAAGTTTGTATTGATTTTTATTACAAATTCCATGCGGACGAAGTAGCGGGCAAAAGTTAGTTATAAATATTATATTTAAATTATTGAAAAATGGAAAGCTATTTAAAAACATCACATAATTTTCCTATTTTAGCTTTCAATTGGTTGCCGCTTATTATACACACTCCCCTAGTAGTTATTCAGTATCAGCGGAACTCAATCAATAATTCTAAACTTTTCAGTACCTAATTGAAGTTATTTTTGGTAGCCATTGTTCATAATAGGGAAAAAGTTTCTTCGCATTTTTTAAGATAATTCAAAACATTTTTTAATATAGTTTATTTAAATTTAACTAAAGTATGTATGTACCATTTTGTTCGATAACCTTTTGCCATCTTGTAGGTAGGGACATGATCCCATTGCTATAAAAATTTTGGGACTTTTCATCAAAATACCGCGACAAGTGGATTTGGCAGTCCTCTCGTGATGTTAACCTAACATTGCATAAAGAATTCTGAAGAGACCGAAACAGGTGGAAATCTGAAGGTGCAAGGTCAGGACTATACGGCGGATGCATTAACACCTCCCAGCCAAACTCTCTTAATTTTTGCTGAGTGGCTATAGATGTGTGAGGTCTAGCGTTATCATGATGAAACACCACACCCCTTCTGTTGATCAATTCCGGCCGCTTTCTCTCAACTTCTTGCTTTAATCTCATCAGTTCTTCGCAGTAGAGTTCAGAATCGATAGTCCTGCCTGGTGGTAATAGCTCATAATGAATAATGCCTTTCCAATCCCACCACACACACAACATCACCTTATTGCGAGTTAACCCGGGTTTCGCCACAGTCTGTGAAGCCTGACCGGCCTTTGACCACGACTTTTTTCGCACGTTCTTGTCGTACGTGATCCAGTTTTCATCGCCAGTTATCAGCTTCTTCAAAAATGATTCGGTTTCATTACGTCGTAATAAAGAATCACAAATGAGTACACGGTTCATTAGGTTTCTTTCAGTGAGCTCGTGAGGTACCCAAATATCGAGCTTTTTTTGTACCCAGCTTTTTTCAAATGCGCCAAAACTGTTTTGTGATCAATTCTCAGTTCTTCAGCTACGTCGTAACTACTGATATGTCGATCTTGCTCCACTTTTTCAAAAATGGCATCCATTTTTGCCGTAATAGGGCGACCAGAGCGAGGTGCATCTTTGACATCAAAATTTCCGGATTGAAAACGCTTAAACCAAATTTGTGCTACTCTCACAGACACTGCACTAGGTCCATAAACATCGCAATTTTTTTTCGCGGCTTGCGTTGCATTTTTACCTTTTTTGTACTAAAATTTTAAAATGTATCGAATTTCTTCATTAGATTCACTCATCTTGACAGTACGAAAAACAAATGAAAATCACACATTTGCCTAATTTGAATTTGGAATTATGTTCTTTAAAATTTTAACTTTCAATGATACCAAAACCAGCCAGATACAAATACTACAGCCAAAGAGATTTTATTACAAGTTCATACATACTATAATGCGAAAAGACTTTTTCCCCAACCTATTACAAACTAAGATAATAGTGACAGCGCATTCCGCTGCAAACATCACTTTAAACTAATTTAGCGGGACAATCCCTTGATGTTAAACCAATTCCCCGGTGACTTCGACCTACCACAGCTGCATCGTAGGCAGCAGTGAGATACCATACCGCCATGAGCTAGCAAACTTACTCAGTCTGGATTTAACTGCTGGGAAAATTAAGCTAGGCCGTTCAGATTTCATGCTGGAATAGTGACTTTTGTGGAACATAAGGAGGCCAGAGTCAGGTGTAGATGTAGTCCTATGGAGGGTAAATCAAATGCAACCCATCACACATATGCAAGCCGTTATACCCAATTTTTTTACCCATCCTTAAATATTCGTCTATGATCGCGTCTGGTATGAGATTTCAATATTCTCGAATAAATTGTAAATCAAACAGAAAAAATAAGCAACATAAGGCAAGTGCACGTGTATGTTGGTAATTTCTTTTAACCCAACGTTGAATTCCAAATATTCTTTCATTCACACTTTTTCATAATTCACTAACTTTTTTCGTTACTTTAAAAAAACAACCCAAGGGTGAACCTATGCGTGTGAAAATACATATTCAGTCCCTTGGGCACGGAGTGAAAAAGTGTATGACCGTAGTTCGTGTATAAACTGCGCTACTTAGTAGGGTGAAAACCATTTCCACTCCGTTGCTTTTTAGCCAAGCTTTTAGCCAAAGGGCTCTTTAAATAGGGTCATTGGGTCATTAAACATCGAGTAAAATAAACTGATCGCTAAAAATCTTGCGATAGATGACTAGTATACCTACTATATATACTAGGTACGTACTTATTGTCTTAAAATATGTTTGGGTGAAAATTGGTAGTTGGTGGTAAAAATGTTATTTCGTCTGCTTTATTACAATTAAAGCGCGATATGTGACAAAGAAAATAACTAATAAAAATAATATATTTGTAGCTATTATTATACCTAACCGAGTATATGCTTGTATGTATTTACCTATGCAACACCCCTTTCAATAAAAATATAATAGATGTGAAGTTATGTTAATACCCAGAGAATAACTACCTATGAACAAATATTTTATTAAACACAGATCCTTATTATCCCATACATGACCTTACACCTTTGATTTTTTTTTAAGTTATGGATGTGGCAAACAAGCATGCAGTTCACATTGATGTTAAGTGATTATTGCAGCCTATAGACACCCACACAAAGATCAAGGTCGAAATGCAAATGCGTTACCACTCCTGAAGCTTAAGGTGTTATGCCTCTGTGCCGGAAATTACAAGGCCGTACATTCAGAATCAAAATCAGAAACTCATTTATTCATTTAGGGTGACAGGCACCTCTTATAACACGTCAAAAACAAACAAAATAAATTAAAGTGAATAACAATTGATATACATGTCAAACAAGCTAATTTTTTTTAATATAGTCATGAATATTTCTAAATAAACTACTAAGTACATTAGTAAATAAGTATATCAGTAGAATGTTTCATTTCCCCTTTTACAAACTGATAACAAAGAGTAAAGAGAAAAGAAAAAAGTCATTCGTTGTCATTCACAGGCAGAGTTCCAAAGGCCAATATGATCTGTGAAAAACTTTGATCTTTGAATAGCCTTAATCACGGCTCAGTAATTAATTGGGATAAAAAGTTGTACGCAAATATTCAACAGCACGTTCACGTCATTATTTTGAAACAATTCAGACAGTCAAAACTTGAGCGATCGCTTTTACGATGATTAATATAACCCCAATATTTGCTAAAATACTTAAAGGTATTAAAACATAGTAGGTACCTATTAGCTTTGCAACTGTAATTTGAGATTCTAGATTCTATATTCAAGATCATAAAAATGTATAGATCTCTCATCAGATTATCCTTCTAACTTTATTCGACGTATTATAAGGTTTTTATTTGAAAAAAATACATTACAGTTCTATTTTTTCGATTTTCTTTTTGTCGACAGATTTCTGGCTAGTTTCACATTTTTTCGGCACTGCACTTTATTTCGGGTAACATTATATAATAAATGACTATAGTAAATAATATCTCCATCAATACCTAGATATACTTCAATGTTATTTTTTTTTTTGACGTACCCGGCAAACTTTTACCTTAATAAAATCACATAAGAAGTTAACGTGATCCAATAATATAATATAATGAAGCGTAAATCAGGTTGAAGAGGGAATAGACTATCAAAATTAGGACAGAGGTCACACGCGTCTCTACCCTGTCTCATCCATTATTCAAAATTATCGTCCGCCGCGCCGCGCCGACGGCGTTCGACTTCATTCCTGTTAATGGAAATTAAGTGTTATTGACATCTTTCATCTAGAGTCATATTTGTATTTGGAATATTTATATAACCAATAATTAGATTACGCCTCTTACCATAATTGTACGAGGGATTAACGCCCTGACCCTGCGGGACCCGTTCAAAGTAGATTAGTATTTTATCTAATAAAAATGTTGTTTGTTGCTCAAACCACCTAATATAGAATGATGATATTAGTTAATAGACTATTAGGTGCGGCCTGTAGCTTAATTAAGATTACTAAACAGTGGCATGAATTCATGACACTCATCAGAAAATGTATTATATAGATAGTAATTAATAAATATGTTTATCAATCACCGAAATTAACCGCTGAACGTATTTTTCATGAATCGAAATAATCCTGGCTCGTGTATTTAACATGGAGGTGAGTGATGTTTATTTTGTGATAGAGAGTAGGCATAAGTGCACACATATGCCTTCCTTTGAGAGAGCCCTGTTTACACGCGAAAATGGCTAAATTTAAACTATAAATACACGACGCTACGTCTCTTTTTGGAAGTACGGCGGTTAAGCCGCGCTTTGCGGATGAATTGTCACCTAAGTCGCTCTGTCACTTGTTGTCTAAAATACTTTAATGACACAAGTGCTTAAGACGCACGTGTCTGGGATGAGAGTCATTTATATGCGTAAGTATATTTTTACCTAGTGTTATCGTTTAACTAAGTTGGTCCACATAAGAATCTACCGACTACGTCTTACAGTGCTTTCTCGGAGCCAAATAGCGTTTCCATTCCAAGCACTATCCAGTTTACGTCTCTAGGTATGGGTACGTTCTCTCTTGCTTACCTACTATTGCCGTGTCGCCGCAACAGTTCTGTATTGATGCGGTTATATAGCAAAAATCCATTACCAACTAAATGGAACAGTAGACCAGTCTTGATAACTTAAAATAATACTGAGAGTTGATAAAAGAGATTGATTTATGTGACAAATGTCAAAAGTATTAAAAAAACAAACAGAAATGTCGTGAGTAAACCTTACAATACAATCCTGGCTCGTGTATTTTACGTGGAGGTGATCTTTGTTTTGTAATGTGTGCAAGCACACAGCTGCCAGTCGAAATAGCTCTGTTGACACGGAAAATGGCTGAATTTCAACTAAAACATACGACACCATGTCTCTATCTGGAAGTAGGACGTTTACCGCGCTCTATGACTTTTTCTTCATAAAAATTTAATGACACTTAAGGTTTTTCAAACGCATCTGGTAGGTATCAAACAGTTTTAGAAAATCCAAACGTCGAAATGCGGTCCAACCCAACTTATTCAATATTGACTTCGTAAACTGTGAACGTTAACGTAACCAGTCCAATATCAACATTAAAAGTCATTCAAGTATTCATAAGTGTATTCCGTTATTTAGGACAGACAGACAGGTGTACTTAACATCGACTACTTATGTGCACTTTGCTTCGCTCCAAGCAATTTACGGACCACTTAGCCTTGTGTCACTCCGTCATGCCGCGTTAGCGCCGCCTCCACTCCGACTACACGAATTATCATATAACTACTCGTATATGCAAGGCAATCCACTTACAAGTTAGTCTACGTTAATATAACACTAAATAGTGCCAAGTGGACGAGCTTATACTAGCGATGACCAGCTGTGAAATAATGTTTAATTAATGTGAAAATATAGTAAGACGAATACATTGGAAAGAGTATATTGTTCAGTTCATAGAATCTATACTTCTATACTAATATAATATTATAAAGAGGTAAAGTTAGTATCTTTACTAAAATAGCACCCGTGCGAATCTGGGCGGACCGCTAGTATAGGTACGATAAAATGATTATACATATTAATCGGTAACCCGCGACCTTCACACGTGATTTCCTTGAGGTTTCGAATTCGCAAGCAAGCGATAGGTTATTCAATTTCTCTAATCGTAAAGACCCCGGGCAGGCTGCAAATAGGCAATTTGGATATAATAATAATAATGGCAATCCATTATACGTCCCACTGCTGGGCACGAGTCTCTCCCCGTTTTGGGGGGAGGCCTGGAGCTTACTCCACCACGCTGCTCCAATGCGGATTAGTGGAGGTGGGTGGGTTCGTGGCCAACCCGCTGTCGGATGTTTTTAAACCGCCCAAAAGGCCTCCGACAAGATTTAACGACTGCTATCCATCGATAGCAACCGGGACCGACGACTTAACGTGCCCTCCGAAGCACGGAAACGCGCATTTAATTTGCCACTCGCGGTCATCCATCACACTACCCGACCGCGCCCGTAGTGCTTAACCGAGTAGATCGCTTACGATCCACACCAGCCGCTGGGCCATGCGCGCTTCGCAATTTGGATAAAAATCAATAATATAAAAAAAAATAAAGAATTGACAAAGAAGCATACACACTCACACTGATGGTAAATGTATACTGTAGCCTATCTTAAACCTAAATGTATACTATACATCTTCTAAAAGAGATATTTAAATGCAGTTGCGTTGCCATTCTAAGTTTGTTATACCTCTGTGCTAGAAATTACAACGCCGTACATTACCATCGTAGCGGAACAGGTTAGCGTTAAACACTACCATTTAGCTGCAAGTAGATTAGGTAGGTATTTCGGTGGTGTGTATGTCCGCGAGCTCCATCACTGGGGCACCACCTGTTGACGTCCTCTATTCGTTACTGATATGAGATTCTCAATTCAACCACTTCTATCTGTAAACTAAACGTAGTTTGATAAATTGGAAACAATTTTCTAGAGAGCTACTATAACAGCAAAGCACACAAGACGTAATTCACTCGATCCATAAGCCGCCTTACGAGCAGGGTGTTTGCGGCGCCGCCCTATTTGCGGCGGTCACAAATATTGACACAAACACCGACGTATGCGCCGCAATCAACTTCGCGTAACGAACTCCGTGGGGCAAACATCATCAATTAAACTGAACAATATCTTAGAGATAGGTATGATGCAAGAGTGAATACGAACTTCAAGAATAGCCAATATTGTTTAACTTAATCTATCGACGTGGTGTGAGCGGTGAAACCAGTCAGTACCTACCATGCAAGTGTCGTTTTAGTGAATTGTACTGTCTAATTATCCACCATCACATTCATTTTATAATAGCTCGTCAAATTCCAATCCATCTTTGTGGCGAAAACCATATAATTTGCATTTCATCATCATTATTCGGAAATTGTCATAATTTTATATTCAGTATTCGCTAATTCATGGCATCTTTAAATAATGATAGATTTCATATTAATTAGGTAATACGGGAGTGCTTATGCTCTTAAGCGTTACTGACTGGGTTATACAACAAGTTGTTGTGAAATGCTACGATGGTATACCTCCACCACTACTACTACCATCAACGCAGAGGCAATTCTTCTAAAAATCCTCTAAAATTTCAATTCCAAAAATTAAGATATACTTACCGCAAACGTATCTTAATTTAACTTTAGCTTGCAATTATTAATTATTAAAATGATAGATAGTTTATGGTGTGTTATAACTGTGATTAATTGACGGTAGTTTCAATACTGTTACACTCTCATTACCAAAGCTAAAGATGTTGTGTCTTCAAGGTATATCATCGGAACACCGAAGCCAAAAGCACTGCCCTTTAGTGGTTTAATAATTATTTATATCTATGAGGATACAAATGATATTGTGTTTTACAATCAGTATTAGAGTTGACTTTAATTTTACCAATTCCTTTGTCTCAATTCTTTTCATCTTGTAGGTAATCAATGACAATGATCCTACTAACAATTGCTAACCTCCTTGACAGATGAAAATATTTAATTGAATTATAATATGAATAAAATAAATTGTATTTGTGTTTATTAAAAATGATAATGTGTTAAATTTAACTAGAACTGTAATTTAAATTGTAAAATGTTTTTTGTTTTTTTTTTTAAATAATTATTATAATAAGGCAGCTAGTTGCCTCCTTATGTTTGCCGTGCCCTTACAGGGCGTCACCTGTACTTTTGTATTTTTTAAAAGATCTGTCAGACCTGTGACATGCAATATAATAAATAAATAAATAAATAAATCAAAGGAAACTGATAATTCAACTATGCTTCGCAACATCTAAGGTGGTAATATTGACTTTTATCCCGTCAAACCATAATCTTTATTGAAAGGGCTTACCAATTTTCATAATCTTTTCACTTTTCGTTGTTAAGTTTCTATTCCATCAGATTTTATTATATCTGCTGTATTTCTATTACGATCTTTTAACTTACTTTCATTTCATAAATATTTTCATTAAAATCATATTTTAATCGACAGATTTGTTTGATATTCGTGTTGTTATACTTTCACAAAAATATTGTTCATTTCCCTTGTTGTAAGATACGTTATAGAGTATTATACATTTATTTCGTGATTAAATTGTTATTATTTTTATTCCACGAATTTTTGGATAATTTCGTTGTTATCATTAATTGTTATTATTTATATATTATGATGTGTATAATATGGTGCGTAGTGCGTGTACCTATATGTTATATTGTTGTCGATAGTTTCTTATGGTGGTCTTTTAACTACAAAACAACCACACCTGTGAAGAGATTATAGAGTAAAAATATCTACTCAACTTTTGGTAAGTATGTAAATCGATGTTAGCGTTATGTTATCAAAAAGTTAAGGGCACTCTTGCAAAAAATTCAAGTCCGCTAATGAAAATCATACAATACCAAATTAAAAGAGACCAATCTATTCAATAATGTTAAAAATGCACTTATGCGTCAAGAGGAACATGCGGACAGACTTGAGTCTGTCCGCGACCACGGCTTGTGCAACCGAGTCAAAACGTCGGAATAAAGGTAAAAAGTGTTTTTACCCAATATCTATATCGCGTCACGACCCGTTTCGTAAAATTAGTGAAATGAGTGTTAAACGCGAGTGTTTTAAAAGCTAACTTACGTTGTTTATGGTTAATGTCTTAAAATACAGGCAAAGTTACTATTTTAGAAATCTTCGCTTAACACTCAAGAATTGACAAAAATACATTACTCAACTTCCAGATTCATCAGTCTTGGAACTTCTAATCGCTCTGTCTCCGACTCGAGGTAAAAACTTGAAAATATCGCCCTGCTTTAGGCGTCCGCACGTATATTCCATTCTTTATTTTGGTGAAAGTTTTCTTTTGATAACATTTAACAAGCGGATAATTTGGGGTTTTCGCAAATTATTGTTAAAAGTTTGTGCCCTTTGTACATTTGTTTCACATTCAATAAATATTTATCATAATCTGCTGCTGGTTGAGCTCTAGTGATTAAGCTCGCGTTAGTAGGTACCACCGCATTACCTAATCTACTTGCGGCTAAACGGTCAACGATACCGTGTTCCGGTCAGGAGGCCATCCGCCTACTCTAATGGTCCTCTTTGACGATCAGTTTTTCGTAAAACTATTGTCGTAAAACTGTGGCGTCACTCCAAATGATTTACGTCAACTAGATTTCGCCATTCACTGGAGTGACGCTTAGTCTAAATCTAAATGCTTTCGTTAAGGTTTCGATTATGACATCATCTTGTCAGTTTCGTACCGCCTTATATACTTTTTCCTGGAAGTGTTTTCGACCGCAGGTATATACTTACGAGCAAAATGCGATACAAAACTGACAAGATAACGTCCTAAATGAAAGCATTAGACGTCGCTCCCCTGATGGTAATGCTACCTAATATACTGCCTTCCAATTTCCGGCATATTAACTTAGATTTCAGGAATTGCAACGTGTCTAAATTTAAATCTCTTTTTTCACGCGGATGTGTACAGATTCACTTACCATCTACGTGACCTATATATGCTTGTTTGTCATATACGTTAACTTTTTAAAATTTGTGCTTAGTGACCCTAATAAAAAACTATTTATCACTATTTCGGTTAGATGATAAAATCGAATACTTTCGGCATTTTTTGCATAGAACCATCTTATAATAATTGCAGGTCTTTATTGTGCGCTCAAAAGAACCACAAAACAGAAATAATACATGGACAGTAAATACAACAGGCGGCCTTATCGCTGCGATCTTAGGTTCTGTATACGTTTAAAAAAGATAATTACTCGATATAACAAAATAAATATTAAAAAAAAAACAAAATATACAATTAGTTTATCACGTTTGAACAGCAATATATTTGAACTGCGGTATTTGGGTCCCATAAATAATTACCGTAGATCTTGCAAGATAGCTCAAACAGCGTATTATACTTTGGACAGGCAGACCTTGACGAGGGTACACTTAAGCCAGATTGGAACATTAATTGGTCACACTAATTTCACCTTTATTCCATTACACCCAGGACCCAATACATTAAACCTGCGGTCCCTGTTTGGGATTCATTTCCCTAGTATGAACGTTTAGATATATACAGTGATAAATATGTAAACACAAGTTTATCCCAGCTCGCGGAGTTTGAATTATTTTAATCGAGGAACCTGACTTTAACCCTTTTGTTTTGTAATATTGTCGAGATTCATGATACAATATGTTCATTTTATATAATTGGTAAACTAAGTAGGAACTTTGAAATTATATGACTAAAAGTAAACTTCGGATGCGAACCATTTCACGTTTTCGTAATTTCACGCATGTATTCCTCCAACAGATAGGCAGAGGAATGCATGCAATCAGGCGAACAAGCAAACACTCATGATTCACCACTTGTTTTCCCACATGTGTGTCGTCGATTTCGATTAGGATTAGCCTCCGGGGAATCCTCCTCTGCCTTGGCTACTTCTGCTACAATTTCATAATGGGAGCGGCGATCTTTTTTCCGACATTGTCAAGGTGGCAATGGTATCTCGAAGAGTTCCAGCGCGGCCTCAGCACCTGACACTAACAAAGGCGAGCGTCCACCACTTTGGCAACAGCGCTCGCAGTTAGAGTCGCGATCGTTACTCCAGCTGTCAAGCTCGTACCGTTGTCAAGCTCACGACCACGCCTCGAGGGCAAGTCCCCATATCCGGAAATCGAAGCCAGACTGGCCGTACACTGTGATATAGCTAACTGGGCACTTGAGACCTCAGCTTGCTGCACAGCGGCATCCTCGATCGTAATACCGGTTTCAGAAACGCCCGCGCCGCCACTGCCTGGCGCACGGCGTTATCCACGGTAGGCACCATGCGGAGCGCGCTGTCGATGGTATGCCCAAGATACTTTACCGACGGCTGCCACTGCACCTCTTCACCGCGGAGCCGTAGTGGTGACATTCTGTAGCGGTTTACTCGCGTCGCTAATGCGGCCGTCTTGCTCACATTGACGACCATCCGCCACTTATCAAACCACTCCGGCAGTAAGCCCAACAAACGTTGCATCTTCGTATGCACAGATTGCACAGCTAAAATAGCTTTGCAAAATTTGAAATAGCTTTGAGCAGCCAAATAGCTTTTAAGCTTAAGTCAGAAATCAAATAACTTAAAAATAATAAACATGTAAAGTGTCTAGGTCGTGTCGTGTAAAACACGGAACGTTCGCAAATTCTGTAAATCGCATCTACATGTTGCTGCTAATATTATGTTTATAGTTTTACAGTCCATTCACTTTATGCATTTGATTTAGATATAAAATAACAAACAAAATTAACAAACATCGAAAGTAATCAATTTGAGATAAATGAAAAAACACTAATGAAACTTGTTGTAAGCTGCCAGTATCCAGCCGTCCCCTTATTTATGAGAATCTTAAACTTGGAAATAGGGTAACAAACAGTTGTCGAATTAAATCCTCCAAGTGCCGGGTTTTGAATAGAAAAAGTCGAAATTTATAAAGGTAGAATTCTGTCTATCTAGTCTTTGAGACGTGATCATTTATTTAAATTCTACTTTACACACATAACTTATCAAAATGTTTTTTATAAGCCAGGGGTATGATTATATAGAGTTCTAGCTGTTACCCGCGACTTCGCCTGCGTGGATGTCGTTTTATAAATAAATAAGCCTATGTTCTTTCTCAAAGTCAGCTCTATCTCTGTAGTACTCTGTACCAAATTTCATTAAAATCGGTTCAGTCGTTTGGACGTGAAAAGGTAACAGACAGACAGACAGAGTTACTTTCGGATTTAAAATATTATATAGTAGGGATAGTACGGATTTAATTTGTTGTACCTACCTACCTATTTTAATAATTCCTTATTTGCATTTCTCAAGTTTTCATTACCATCCTATGATTAAAATTCAATTATGATTATCGAAATCGGATTACGCGCCGACACTGTTGAACCTTCGTTGTATCGAAGAAATACATTTTCAGCTATTTAATTTTGTATTATTTGATAGGATCACTACTTTGACCTTTAAAACGATAGAATATTTATTGGAAGCTCTTTAAATTGAAAATTCACGAACAATCATTTTCAATAGCAGGTTTCAAATTTGATAGGTACTTAATATGTTACGCTCATTTTTTCTTTTTAGCTTTCAAAGCCAGTTTACACTTTGCGCCAACATTAGGACCAGCAAAAACGTATTTAAAACATATTATCTAAATTTATTGATAAAGAATCTCTAGATGTCAAGAAGAAATAAAAGAAGGTGAGGTGAAAGGGTTCCACACGTGTTTAATAATTTAAATGAGGCGAATGAGATCAATCGCTCTACTCTGGTTCAATTGCTGTTCAATTAGTCAAACCAAACGATAAGTAAATCTTAAATGTAAGTAATAAAAGAGTAAAAACTATTCCCGCATTCATTAAGGTCGGGCGTAAATTTAAGTTTAAGGATATGTCTTCACTTTTAGAGAAGTATTTACAGTACTGCCGCAAGTTCCATCTATACTTAATGTAGTAAACGTAGGATTAAATTGAGAGTATAGATTTGTACGTGTCTTGTAACCTCTGGCAGAAGTTCGCGCGAAACCTTACAAGAATAATAACTCTGATTAAAAATATTGGATGTAGTATTTTATGCACATAATCAAGGTTATTTTGAAAACTATCCCCCTTATTCATAAACGTACATTAGATACGTTTTAGCTATAGAATTCTTTGTCTTTGTCAGTTGCATTGTCAAATGTGCAGGATAGAAAAGGACAAAGGAGAGATTAGCAACACTTTAGCTAAAATACGTTTATGATTAAGGGGGTTAGACTATACTTTGAAGAGGACAACTTTCTACGGGGTTAACGTTGAATGCCCGAGAAAAATAGCTCCTCCAAACAATTTTTTGTAGTTGCACGACAAAATTGATGCAGCAGCAGATTGTTCTTTCCGCGATATTGAATATGTTGTGAAAATTGGTCACGATGAGTACCTACAATTACTACTACTAAAGTAGGTATAGTAACTATTACAAAAATAACTTTGTAAAGCGTCGTGATTTCACATTTTATTGAGGCATATAACAAACTTTGAATAAACCAAAAACATAATGAAGGTGCATAAAGATATTTTTAATACGTGACTAAATAAAATAAAAATATTCTGTAAACGCGAGTTTCAGTTGGGCCGTCGGAATAATTAATTTTCTTTGTTATTATTATTTAATAGCCTGGCTTGTCTTGTTATTCGAAACGCAATTAAAACGCAAGGGTCGGGTAAAGGTCGCGGTCCAATGTTACCGAGACATAAGATACACATGTAGAAATAGAACTGTATAAAACAGTGAGAAAATATTATTTGGCTAGTCATACAATGATAAGCTGTGTGATGTTACTTTATTATTCAATAGCGTTTGTTATTCTGAGAAAAAGATACATCACGGTACGGAAGTTGATGAATCAGACTACACGTATACAGGTGGTAGAGTTCCAGTGTAGGGACTGGAGGGCGTAGGCCCATAGAGCAACACCGGAGGGGAGTAGCCATATGCAGGCTTTCCCCTCTGTCAAAGTACAAGCCCAAATGGGCCTATACCTGTCGCCTAGATGTTTAAATGTGTGCGTGAAATTGTTTATGTTTTTTGTTAAAGTCAACGTGTGAGTTTCGTAGTAATAGACGATTTTGTAGTGTCCGAGTGTGTCGCACGCATTTCCCTCCGCAAAAAATGACAGGCTGTTTTGCATCGATAATACACGCTATGGCTGCTCCCCTGCTGGGCCGCGTTGCTCTATGCGTAGGCCTCATCACATATCTGCCGCCAAATGGTAATGTTCAGCATTATTGTTTTACGCTTAGAACATAAATGTATGGCCCCGTTATAACTAGGGACTACTAACACAGGGACATAATAACTAAGGTCTCAGGGGTAGCAACTCATCTGCATTTTGAGCTCTGGCCTTAGTGTGTGTCTTTAGGCTGCAGTCATCACTTAACATGAATGTGAATTGCATGCTTGTTTGCCACCTTCATTATATAAAAAAGTGTAGCGTGCAAAAACCTAAAAACACATTATATGTATCATAATTTACAATGCAATTAACTGTGATCCTCCAATACTCAAAAATCTGTGGAACCCTGTAGCGGCGAAACGTTATCTTTTTTGTTGAACTATACTAAATTAAATGAAGTGACTCCAACGACTAATGACAAAAAGCGACATCCCTAATTCAGGGGCGCGCTAACCAAAGCTCGAGCCTCTCAAAAGAAAATTAACCGCGAACCATCCAGACTGTAATGTCGTAGTTAAAATATGCAAAGTCCGTAATTACATGAACTTTTCTTTCGGCTTAAATAACTGGAACGAGTATCTTTATTGTACTTTAGAATCCGTAACGTCCTCGTGTACCGGTTTATTATGAATAATTAAAACTACACTTATGTTAGGTCGTTTAATGTGGGAAAGTTATCGCGTAAAGCGATCCATTTAAATACATAAGCTCCATAAAGGACTAAGTGCTGCCGCCGCATTATGATTATCGCGAATTTTTTTTTTTTTAATTTTTTTTTTTTTTTTTTTAATGTAATAAAAGTGGCAAACAAGCATGCAGTTCACATTGATGTTAAGTGATGACTGCAGCATAGGCTGCAGTCATCACTCTATAGAGTGTGGGTGTCTCATCTATAGAGACACCCACACAATTACCAGAGGTCAAAATGCAGATGCGCTGCCACTCCTGAGGCCTAAGGTGTTATGGCCTCTGTGCCTGAAATTACAGGGCCGAATTTTGTCGAGGAAGCTCAATCTGTTATCTTAAGATTTAAAATTCTTAGGTGATGTTTAATTTTTTCTTTCAAAACAAAGAACAATTTCAAAAATGCAATTGAAAAGTGCCAAACCAGCAGTACAGTTTTACATTGACAGATTGATGGTACTTACCTAAGTGGTTATTGTAGCCTATAAACATCAACATAAAAACCAGAGATTCAATGTAGATGCGTTGCCACTCCTAAAGCATAAGGTCTAAGTTGCTATATCTCTGTGCCGGAAACTAGAAGGCACTAAACTACATAATCACCCAGCGGAATACGATAAGCTACAAGTAGATTAGGTAATGCGATGGCGTCTACGCCCGCAAGCTGCGACACTGGAGCTCTACCATGTAATTCTATAACGTAATAGTAAAATACCTTATAATATCGACTTAAAACTGGCTACGTACAGTAAAAATGTTACTGATAAATTTTTATTAACTTACATTTAAAGTTTATTTATTTATTCGCTCCATTTAAATAGAGGCATAACCCAGCCACATTTGTATGCGACGGCCGACTCTGCTAAACAAATTTCCCTAGGAGCTTTGCGAGCGAGATGAATAAACATTTCAAGAAAGTAGGCAGCCGGTATAGTCACTCACGTGCCGAAGTGGGCTGCCGCAACCCACATTCGGGTCTTAACCTAAAATCGGCCCGAGTTAAACGATTTGACTTAAAATCGTCGTTTGAAGTGCCGGCTTTATAGTTTGTCGATCATGAAAATCTCGAGTCGTGGTCTAGTGAAATACAATTTAACTTTATAAGTTAAATCTATTTTTGAGTACTATGTTACAGCATATGAATGTCAAAGTATGTTTCACTTGGCTTGTACATATACATAAGTAAAATGAGAGAATTAAACTATTCTTATGTTAAAAATCCAATATCCAATGTCAAGTTCGTCTTCGTTTAAATAGAGGCATAACCCGGACACATTTGTATGCGACAGCCAACTGTGCTAACAAATTGCACTAGGAGCTTTGGGATCGAAATGAATAAACATCTCAAGAAAATAGGCAGCCGGGTTTAGTTAGTCACTCACGTGCCGAAGTGGGCTGCCGCAACCTACATTCGGGTCTTAACCTAAAATCGGCACGAGTTAAATGCATCAGTTTCAAATGCTGGGATTATAGCTTGTCGTTCATTATAATCTTAGGTCGTGATCTACTAAAATAAAACATTACGCTAGGCTACTTATTTAACAATTGAAATGTATGATTATTAGGTAATATAGGTATATTATAAACCTTATTTTTAACGTTATAGCTAATGACGGCAAACAAATAATGCAGTATCCTATTTGTTTGAATACTGCAGGCTATAGACGTCTGCAAATAAACCGATAGTTAAAAAAACAGAAGGTACGTCATGGAACTCTACGCTTATACAAAATCAGTTAAATACTTATAGCATTATGGCCACCACATAGGTGCCCATGTAGGTAGTGAAGAGGCCAGTTACCTGATAGTAGGTAGGTGCATTCGGCTACTTATTACCCGAAATCGGTAAGATCGGTCCGACGTAAATTCGCCTTCAAATCGTTGTTTGTGCTGGCTTTAATGTTTAGCGTTTGGAAAAATCTTTGATCGTGATCTTTCTGAATTCATTTTAATTTATATACTTACTTCTCATCGAGTTAATAATAAAAAAAACATGTATAATTAATTAATCTGATCGTATGAAAAGAAAATTTGTATGTTTATATTTTTATATGTATTTTTAGGCTAAAGATAAGGTCGATTAAGGCAATACACCTAAACGCTAGATGAGTAATATTAAAAATGAAGACTGATTGATTGAGATTGATTGAGACTTATTTGTATTATTTCATTGCATTGCTTAGTCAACAAACCGTAAACGCTCATGTTTGTGAATGTTATACTGAAACACATCATGGATATCATGCTCTGAACTACCTAACGATTTCGCATATTCCGCCAATGAAGCGGAAACTCGCTTGTGCGACCGACTGAACCGAACATACTCAATGGATACGACCTACCTTGTATAATATAGATATTAGACATCCTTTTTATGTTATGCATGTGTCAATGACCCTCATATATTTGTAAGTGTTATAAAAGTGGCAATTCATCAACAATGCATGGTTCATATCGATAGTAACTGAATATTGTCAAGTAAATACCTATATTTAATTATTTATTGGAGTTCATATAAGCTCTACCACCATTAAAAATCATAAAACACTGAACTGGTTTATAATATGTCACTAGCTGGTCCTGCTACTTAGACATATATTTTTACTGGCGGTAGAGCTCCAGTGACGGAGCTCGCGGGCGTAGGCACCACCGCATTACCTAATATGTTAACCTGAGTTCCATGATTCTTCTTAATGTTGACGATTCAGAAATTGAACAAATTATTTTAAAATTATAAGATAAATATGCAGTAGATTGGGACGGCTTTCAACTGAAGTTATTAAAGCAGCTAGATATATTCTAATCCCTATTTTAAAACATATCATCAATCTTTCTTTAACATCGGGTGTGTTTCCTCGTGCTTTTAAAAAAGCCATTGTTCATCCTATATACAAGAATGGTGATAGACACAGTGTCACAAACTACAGACCTATCTCTGTACTATCAGTCCTCTCCAAAATTTTCGAAAAGATCCTTAATTTGAAACTACACAATTTTTTAAATAAACATAACGTTTTGGCAGATAACCAATACGGATTCAGGAGACAAAAATCCACTGAACATGCCATTTCAGATCTCACAGACCATATTATTAAAAACTTTGATTCACGTCTCAAGACCGCTGGAGTGTTTATTGATCTATCAAAGGCATTTGACACTGTGTCTGTACCTATTTTCTTGTCTAAGCTGCAATCTGTGGGTGTAAGGGGAACCGCTCTTGAACTTTTTAAAAGTTATCTTAGCAACCGTACACAAATAGTCGTTATAGAAAGTATCAAGAGTCGTGAAGAATGTCTCACTTTCGGTGTCCCTCAAGGCACTTGGTCCAACTTTATTCTTATTATATATTAATGAATTCTGTAAACTTACACTCCCTAACTGCAAAATAATCACCTTGTTCATGGACAAGATTGGGAGGAGACTCAACGGTTAACTGAAAACGCTATATCTTCTGTTATGACTTGGCTAGGAACCAATCTCCTTACCATAAATCTTTCTAAGACAATAGTGATAACATTTGCTCCAACTATCGCCTCACAACCTACATTGTTTAATATCCGTGCACATCTTTGCTCCACACCCGGTTCTCTCGTTTCCTGTGACTGTGTATCACTTAAGCGTGCTTCTTCAACCAAATATTTGGGTATTTGGGTATTTGAAAATACCATGAAATGGACGCAGCATATTTACTTCACAGTCTCTAGAGTACGTAAATTAATTTTTGCTTTTAGATCCCTTCGAACTGTTGTTAACTTTAATGAGATAAATAATTAAAAAAAGAATAATAACGTTAACAAACTACATTTGTAGCCAAATTATGGCCCTGATTTTTTTTATATTTTTATAATTTCAAATGAAAATGATAAGATTATGTCGATCTGATAATTAATGATATTTACCAACATCTTTTTTTTTAAACCTATTTTTTTGTTTGTACTTTGTCTCATAGCAAGATGAGCACAGTGTTGAATAGTATATTTTTATTTATTCTCAATATATGTATAAACCCTACGTCTGAATATAATAATATTATATTACCATTTGCAGTGTCGTGTCTCGGCGACAGATATCGTTGTCATTCCGTACGGCGACGCGCACATTTGTCTGTCGGCACATTTCAGCGATGCTGAAATAGAATTATGCACAATTTCTTTTCCTCCTCATTTTCCTGTTTCCTCTTATAATTTTCCATTTTATTGCACTTAATATAATTTATCATTCGTCGTTACAATAACTATGTTGCCTTTGATGTTTAAGTCCCTCCATAAAGCCGTTCACAATCAGACAGAGAATCAAATGTAGACAATGTAGACAAGCAACATCTGGCGGTAAAGTAGTAGTAAGAAGATGTAAAATAGATTTAATGTGTAGAAGTGTAGAAGTAAATGTAAAATAGAATTGACCTCAACTATATTCATGTTACCTCAGAGAATCTGTATCAAAATTACGACAAAACCGACGTAAAATCGATACGATCGATTACAATTGCTGTAGGTGCATGTGCTATCAAATATAATACGTTTCATTTAGTTTACGAAAATATTTGAAATGTTATATTTCAGTCGCCCTTCCGAATGTACGAGTAGTCTATGCAGGCAGGTTGTTGCCCTAAAGAGGCTCCATGAGCGCGGGCTCGCTAATGAACCCAATGTCCCTCACACGTCTCATTAACTCCAGCCCTGTAATAGCGCTTTCTAAAAAAGCCTAAATGTATTGATTGACCTAATTCAAGTTGAAAATACATTCCGTTAAAGCCAACAATTTATTTGAATCTATATTAAAATCACTAAATAAATATAAATAATCCCTAATTGAAATCATGTTCTATATTTTGCTTTACAGATTTTGGCGGAATTGCCAGTCATAAATATCACGATAAAAAAAGAAACGTAAAATATAACAACCCCAAACCAAAGTCATGTTAATCTGAGACAATCCATATCAAAATTTAGGTTACGAACAGATTTATAACGGTTACTTTTGTATATTTTTTTCGATCTGCCTTCTCTATTACTACTGTTACCTATTACTAGTAGGTACAAGTAGTATTATGCACGTTATGCCATAAGCAGGCTCTCACTGTAGAGCACAGGCTCGCTAATGACCCCAATGTCCCTCACATGTGTCATTAACTCCGGGTCTGTAATAGCGTTTTCCTTGTTACGAGTACAATGCCTAAACGCATTGGATTGACCTAATTGAAGTCGGCAACTTATTGTTAGTAATTTAGTATTTACAGTTAAGTTTGACAAATTTGAAAATGTTATACTTATTATGTTTTATTATATTACGTAGAAAATATCACGAAAGATTTTACTAAATAGGTATGTGCTCAATACTTATGATAATGATCTATAACTAGGCATTAAAACACCATTAACTATTCCAACGCGATCCCGACCATATTATGCATAGGTATTATGACGCAAGCATCAACAGTCAAGAGCTGTTTAAAGCACTCGACTAAAGTAATAATGTCGGCCATATTATCTGGATTTTTTTAATATAAAAAACTAGCTGCCCCGGCGAACTTCGTATCGCCTTAGAAGTATAAAACAATTAAATGTCCAACCAAATTAGACTACAACCGATTCTCATACCTACCCAATAGACACACAAAGTTTCATATTGATCGGTCAAGCCGTCTCGGAGGAGTATTATTACAAACACTGCAACACGAGAAAAAGAGTGATGTTACGTTCCGTGGAAGAATCCACAACAAAATTCTCGTTTGTATACGTATTATCAATTGCGACACTAACACAATTAAATGTAACGTGTTTTATAGAAGCCACGAACACAGTTTATAGCATTTCGGACGCACTTTAAAACCGAATTGTTACAAATATACTGATACATACTGATCGTTGCCTTAAATAGGCTCTGGGCCGGAACGCTGTCTCTCTATATCTAATAAGCCCAATGTCTCATTAACTCGTGCCACGTAATAGCACCTCCCCAATTACAATGCATAAGCGCTCGACGTTGACTTAATTGATGTTGTTAAAGCGTTCTATTAGGATTTTCATCTTCCTCATCACTTTCATCTTGCTTTATTAAAATTCTGATTAAATCCAAAAAAAAATATTTTCTACAATCTGAATTCGTAATGTTTTTGCAAGAGATATATTAGTTTGTGTGGGCTACCCTCTCCTGCCTTTACCTCCAATCTGGGAATGTCGGTCATTGGGGAGCGACAATGCACTTTAAAACCTTTCTGGCGAAAATGCTTCATGCTCGTTGCTATATGAGTGCATTGTAGCCATAAATAGGCTCTCAGTTGAAGCGCTGTCTCCTTAATGAGACCAATGTGTCATTAGGGAGACAGCCCTTCAAATTTGTATTATATTTCAGACGCATTTTAAAACCATTATTACGAAAATGCTTCATGCTGATCGTTGCCATTAATAGGCTTTCAGCAGGAGCACTGTCCCTAATGAGCCCAATGTCTCATTAACTCCAGCCATGTTGTGCTTCCTTATTACAATGCATAAACGCTTGGGATTGACCTAATTGATGAGGTAAATGCGTTCTGTTAGCAGCAATTTCATCTTTTTATATATTGGGCTATTAATTAGGTACGTAAATCAATTCACAATTACAAATATGCTACTTCATTTTTTACTGGTGGTAGAGCTCCAGTGACGGAGCTCGCGGGCGTAGGCACCACCGCATTACCTGATTTACTTGCCGCTAAATGGTAGTGTTCAGCACTATCGTGTTCCGGTCAGGTGGTAATGTACGGCCCTGTAATTTCCGGCACAGAGGCATAACACCTTAGGTCTCAGGAGTGGTAACGCATTTGCATTTTGACCTTGGTCTTTTTGTGGGTGTCTATAGGCTGCAGTCATCACTTAACATCAATGTGAACTGCATGCTTGTTTGCCAATTCAATAACATAAAAAAAAAAATTAATTACCTGTTACTTTTAATTTTGAAACGGTGCCCGTAATATGAGTGTGTGTTTTTTTACATTATGTATTACAGTAAGTAGTGAATTAACTTGTCACAGCCGTTGTTGCCACAATCATTTGTGTGGATTATCCTCTTTTGCCTTTACCTCTAATCTAAATCGAACATCGGGAAGCGACAGGAGTAAATTGAAACGTCAATAATATGCAAATTAAATAATAATACAAATGCTATAAAACTCGATTCATCAAAACTTCACGCATGTTTATTTAAATCTTTGCATGGGGTAATCAGAAATAAATGCATGCATTCAAGGATTCAGACAAACACCGTTAAATACGTTTTGGCCTAAGTATGTAACAGGTGGCGAGTCTATTGACATCTCCGGGCACATAAGCAAACTTCAACGATAGGAATCATCTAAAAAATTGAAACATACAGACAGGTATGAAGAATCCATAATGATCAGGTTTTTCCCCTTTGAATTCCGTTACGGAACCCTAAAAAGTCTCAATAAAATACCTTTTTTTTACCTTAATGATGCCGTCGGTTATTGAGTACCGGGCACGATATTTGTGGAACCAGCTAAGTGTCTTGTCGTAATTCTCTTAAAATTTGTGATAAATATTTCTTACAAACAACCAAATATACCTCACGAAAAAAGTATTTTTTGTCATAAATATCTACATTTTGAAAGCTAAATCTCAATGACATGATCCATTTTGAATTCCATTACAATGCCGAACCATATTCCCCGTACTCGGTTGTATTTAAAGATTTATTAAGGGGTGTGACGGTTATAAATGTCCTTAGAGCTTTTCGTAATTTCTCATGGTGAAGCCGCAAAGCTTCTGGCTAAGTAACAAATGCGGTCATATAATTTTATTAGTTTGAACGACCATTATAGCTGGGTCCCGGTCCGCGTTAGTCGCTTCATAATTTCATGTATGTAAATTCACTTTTCAACTTTATGAATGATTGTGAACCTATGATATTATAACTTCTAATTTCGGCAGTTAAACTAGAAAGTTTGTCATATTTGTAGCGATATTGTCCTCGAATATCGCTACAAATATGACAAATTAACAGGTACTTATTTATTCTGATTAGGTATTTTATGATATATTACGAAGGTGGCTAACAAGCATGCAGTTCTCTACACGAAAACCAGAAGTCAAAATGGAGATGCGTTGCCACCCCTGAGACCTTAGTTGTTGTGTCTCTGTGATAGTTGTTACCAAACATCTAACCGGAACATGATAGTGATGACACTACCTACCATTTGGCGGTAGCATTAGGTGCCTATTACGCCCTCGAGTCCCCACACCGGCACTCCACCATCAGTAATTTCTTATTACCTATCAACTACCTACCTTTGAGTGTGTAAACAGAAGTGGCTTCCAATTCGCCGGCGTAGTATCATTCAAATCACTATGTATGATATACTCCGTTATTTCTTATCCAAACTCTTGTAGGAACCCCAAACGTAAGTTTCAAATCCAGTTAAAGTAGATATGTACTACAATTTAACAGAAATACCACTGCAAAAGAATTCCATTTACTCTTCAATTCATTTAAAAGCAGCCAATGTTAAATATTATATTGCGATCCGCAACATTCGTAGTAAAACTGAAAAGTGCATTTGTACGAGTAAATAGTGAAACGTGCATCGGACAAAAAATACAGTTGCTAGCACTTTGAACGTTGAATATTGTATATGGCGTGGTGTCTGACTTGAATCGATATTTCTGAAAATCGAATATTCACAATACAACATTCAATGTTTTTAATTGGTTTTCGCCAATTTAATACGATCTTGACTTTGAACTGATAGCAGTCTAGTGAAATATAATATAATGAAAAATTAAGTTACTAAGCCTGGGTTGCACCACGACTTTTGTTAAATTATATCCTGCTCTAACTATAATATTTATATTATTATAACAGATTTCATATTTTATGTTAGAGAAGGATGTGAAATGTTACAATACCTAACTTTTACTTTAACAAAAGTCATGGTGCAACCCATGCTAATTAGTTATAAAGGAAAATAGCTAACTAGCGACTCTAGCGAGACGTTTGCTGTAATTATTGTCAGTTAGGATTCCCCGTCCAAAATATAGTATCATGATTGAAGTACCTACCTATGAATAAATTGGTTCAGCCGCTTTACACGCATAGACGTGTTTATTATATATATTTTGTGTGTATTATAATCGTCTTCTTGTTGCGAAATATTATAATAGATAATTAATGATAAGATTCATTACGATCCATAAAAATCGATTCAGTTTAAAACATTGGACGTCTCTAGCCTAAATAGAATGCACGGTAGGTACGTATTCGGCTCGATTGTGTAATTGTGTTTGTGTATGTGTCTGTCACTGGACTCGCATCAATTCCACTGGCCCTGGAGACTGACGGGGACAAATTGACGTGTCCAAGGCTTTCGCCGGCTTATTCTATCACTTTGCCTCGTTACAGTTAAATGGATTAGTTTCACACTGAAGAATCTTACCGCGGATTTTCCGTTTATTTATTTTTAATAGACATTAACTTAGAGATAAGAACTTAGAGAGATATTTCATTTGATGTTAAAACTTAGGTATAGACTTATCTTAAAGATAAGCAAAACACAGATACGTATAGTATAGTACCAGCGACATCATGCTTCTAATTTAAGCGAAATGTTCATCAAAACATGAATCATTTATTCTTAACTTAACAAGAATAATTAATGTGACTATAGATACCATGATAATATATGTATCTTATCTACGAGTATTCCCCTAATAAATACTCCAGTAGCTAACACATCTGCGAAACCACAACCACAGTTCAACGTTAAACTGGGACCCTTGATACGGCAAGCAAATCCAAAATGTTCGTCGAAATACATTTAATCTAAATTCACACAGAAACAGGCAAATACGTTTGCAAAAGTTGCACTTCGCACAGTTTAGGTTGCGTTTAACGGTGGGAACTGTAAACTAGGAAATTGGAAGCAAAAACATTTCATTTTTTTATATCCTAAAGCATTTTGTTGGATAAAATAAATGAAATGTTTCTGAACGGGTAAATTCGTGTTGCTTCTCCTTGACCTCCCGTGAGAATTTAATCAAGAACACTAATGAAAATTACGTTAAACATTTACACCAAATATTGTGTCTGTTTTGCTTCCAATTTCCTAGTTTAAGTAGTTTAAGTTTCATAATCCGTTATTCAAGAAAATGTTTTCATTACGACAAAGCGGTCCTTGTTTGCCGTTCCTGTGTATTCTCTCACGGCTTAATGGAATAGTGACATCGACGTCACTCTGCTTGTTCCAATATCATGGTGGACAGATAACGACGGCCGGTGGAACCTTTGTTTTACATAATAAATCAACGTCACCGGCGACGATGGTACTCCATGATAACCATCTATATTTCAATCTGCTAGTAACAGGATTATTGCGCTTTTTGTTGCATGAAAAATAGGTTCCACTCGCAATCAAACCCGGCTGTTGCAGCATTCATATGGAGTACAAGTGTGCAAGGCTTTATTGGATATTTGAATAGGATCGTACAATTCAGTTGTTCACGACTCGTATTAGTAAACTGAAATGAAACTATAGTTTTATACTAAAACGTGACATTTCTTATTCTTTGTTGTATCATACATGGTTAAATATGAGAATATGTTTGTATGTTGTTGTAGTTGAATCAAAATTGAAAAAAGCAGAATTAATAAAATAGTACACAAATAATTTTAATTCTTAACGCTAAGTGTAACCAGAGAATATGTAATAATACGTGTAACCTAACGTAGAATTGATAGATTATTAAAAAAAAATACAAATTTCCCACGAAAAGTCTTATCAATCACATGCAAGTGAATGACAAAGAATGTCCCATATTTTTTTGTTTAGTCTTGTCTTGCCCTTTGTAAAAGAGAGTATGAAACATTCTGTTGATACCTATTTTTATTATTTAGTATTTTTGGATCATTATTTATTTTATTTTGTTTACTTTGACATATTAATCAATGTATCAGTTGTTATTCGCTTTAATTTCTAATTTTGTAATTTGATTTATCACAAACAATTTCTATTCTTTCCAAATGATTAAAGAAATTTTTGAGTTTGAATTCAAGTCAATGGCAATGGATTGAATAGAACAGAAAAAAAAATCAATTTAGTGCAGTTATTTGGAAGTTTTGCGCTTGTAAATATTTCGGTAATTTATTTTTATTCATTTGTACAAAGGCTATAGGTTCTAATTGTTTCATTTTTTCGTTGAATATTGTAAACATAATTTACTAGTTTACTTAAACATTAAACAAAGTAAAAATTTAATATTCAATCATCAAAAAAATATATATAGTATACGAGAGATATAAAAGTATGTAAGTACTATTTATTATTTGGTAATTCTCTATACTTAATTGATATGATGTTGTTAACTTGTTATGTGACGACAAAATTAAAATGTGTTCAAGTTAATATACGTATAAAATACTCAGGCTTCACATTAAATACCTACATGACGAGAGTAAAAAATTGAAAAGGAAAAAGTACAATAGTAATGAACCAAAAAAAAAAGCGTATTGTACCTAATTGAAGAGGGTTTTGTCAAAGTTATTTATTTATGTAAACAATATCTTTTCTAACATAAAAGGATTTTTGCGAAACGTTGTGTATAAACATTTAATTTTAATATAGAGAGCGCCTGATTATAATAAAAACTGAAGTGATAAATATACCATTTTTGTATCTTACTCCTTGCTAGAACAATTTCTAACTGAGATGGCATCAATCATTGCTAATATCAGAGAATATTATGTAATATGTAAAAATAACGTGAAAATATTTGGTTCACCTACTTTGTGTGCATTTATAAATATACCTACGACAATGTTTTATGTTTCACTGAGTAGGCATGGGTTGAAAAAAATGGAAATAGGTATGTACTTAAATTATTATATTTGTGAAATATGTTATTATGTATTAAATTGAGAATTGATTTATACTTTTTACTAGTTGTGAGTAGCCTATTTATCGAATCGGAGAGTGGTTGGAGGTATTTTTGTTTTAGGGTTCCGTAGTAAACAAGGAACCCTTATAGTTTCGCCATGTCCGTCTGTCTGTCTGACTGTCTTTTTATCCGTCCGCGGTTTAGCGCAAAAATATTGGTACTAGAGACTTGGAATTTGGCACAACTTTACACCTTAATCACGCCGACAAAGTGGTAGAATAAAAGCATGAAAAATAAAATTATTCAGGATAGGTACCTCCCCTACAAGTATGGCGCGAATATTTTTTTTATTTTTTGTTTTCTATAAAGTGTGGTATATCGTTGGATAGGTCTTTAAAAAAGGTCTGTTAGGGGTGTCCAAAAATCATTTTTCGATTTAGTTAACTGTTCGTGACTTATTAAATTTAAACCAGTGCCAATTTTCGTTAGAGTCAAGTGTCCCCCCCCCCCTTCCCCTACGAACTTAACGGTTGTTGTTAGAAATTCAAACGTTACGGCAATAGTAGCTACATATAACGAAATTAAAAGGAAAATTATCACACCTTAGTTGCCTTTAAAAGTTTTCGAGTAATAGTCGACCAAATATAATACTCGACATTTTTTAACTCCATAGAAAAATATTTTTTTTTTCATTACATTAATCAAACCTAAAAACTACAGAACCCTAAATTGCGCTTGGCTCGACATGCACTTGACCGTTTTTAAAATAGATAACAATTCGCACATCGACGTAAATAAATACTTATCTAACCTTATTAGGTTTAATAAGTATTAAAAGAAAATAATTTCTTGTTAAAAATCCATGCTAATAATTTTTGGTACACAAAAAGTCGGAAATGAAGAATGAAAAAGTTATTATAATCATTAAATCTAAACAAGAATACTTAAAAGTTTTGTTTTGAGACATACGAGTAGGGAAGTGATCGCAAACTAATGGGAAGTGTATATGCGCATTGGTGGATATAAAGAAGCAACAGGTAAATTAAGACTAATTATTGAGTCGTTTAAAAAAATAAAAAAATCTAAATAAAAGAATTTGGGCTCGTCCGGCAATTTTTTTAAAAGTGAAATCCTTTCACTCTGCCCTTCCCACTTACAGACTCTGCTGTCCGTCTGTCTGTCGCCAGGTTGTATTTCAGGTTTTTGTTGGTTTGGTAGAATGTGAAAATTTTCAAAGATGTTGATGATGATGATTTTATACGAGTATCTGTTGCCGTTATTAAAATAAATACTAAACAGAATAAAATTAATATTTATAAAGGGCTACCATATAACATACGTGATTTTTTTGCTCGATATTAATAATAGTAACTGGTAGACACTTGAAATATTCACAGAATATTTAGTTATTTATTCACTTTAAAGTACATAATTTGATTAAAACAACGTAAATTGGTATTTAAGGCAGACTCCCATAATTTCCAAATAAACGTAAGTACTTAAGCGTTTTTTTTTTGACGACAGAAAAATATGACAATTATTATTGATTTCGTATTGTTCTTGGACCATATAGGGTCCATCTGCTGCTTCCGGGATAATGGTACGGAACCCTTCTTAAAGATGCCTGAAATCGATTCAGTTATCGATTCTGAACTAACTAATATTACGTTATTGTATGTGCCGATTCCAGTACATAGTTAATTAGATTAGCAATTAAGATAGATTGTAGAGATAATTAATAATGATACCCTACTCTACCTAATCGTTTACTGCATAAAAAAGTTTGCACATCGAGGTATTAATACTAAGGTAAAATATACTTAGCCTGGGTTGCACCATGATATTTGTTAAAGTTAATGTACAATAATTACTGGAGCTCTATCCAGTGACGGAGCTCGCGGGTGTAGGCACCTCCGCATTACCTAATATACTTGCCGCTAAAAGGTAGTGTTCATCACTATCGTGTTCCGGTCAGGTAGTAATGTACGGCCCTGTAATTTCCAGCACAGAGGCATAATACCTTAGGCCTCAGGACCGGTAACGAATCTGCATTTTGACCTTGGTCTTTGTGTGGATGTCTATAGGCTGCAGTCATCACTTCAACAATGTGAACTACATACTTGTTTGCCACTTCGATTACATAAAAAAAACTTTAACTTTAACAAATATCATGGTGCAACCCAGGCTTAGACAGTTGCTTATATGTGTCGAATGTAAGGCCTATAAAGGCATATTACTGATTTAATATCTGCTGACCCCGTAAGGGACTTGCGTTGAATAACTTAATAAAAGTGTATAAATGTGTTTAGAAATTTATGGTAACGGTATATCTATCACGGTATGTCCGTCCGTCCGTCCATCCGTCCGTCCGTCCGTCCGTCCGTCTGTCTGTCTGTCTGTCTGCCTGTCTGTCTGTCTGTCTGTCTGTCTGTCTGATTGTGAAGTTTCATTTAACATTTAATGTTTGTTTCATGTGAATCGGTTCAGAAAAAAAAAAAAGTTATGTCAATTTAAAGAATCATATCGAATATTTTTAAGCCATTCTGTATCTTAGTTCTATCTTTTAGGGAGTTTCGTACCTAAAAGGTAAAAACGGACCCTACGGATTACTAATCCCGGCTGTCTGTCTGTCTGTCCGTCCGTCCATCTGTCTGTCACAAGGCTGTATCTCATAAATAGTGATAGCCAGAAAGCTAACATTTTCACAATTTATGTATTTCTGTTACCGCTATAAAGACAAAATTAATTACTAAAAATAAGAAAATGAAAATTTTAAGAAGTCCAAGGGGGCATACAATAAATGTGTTTCATTTTCGAATATTTTTTGCTTAATAATAACTGTCGCAGGTAGACGTTTAAAATTTTCACAGAATTTTTAGGTCTTATGTTGTATTGTACCTTCCATCCCTACACATATTATAAATGCGAAAGTAACTCTGTCTGTCTGTTACCTTTTCACGTCCAAACGACTAAACCGATTTTAATGAAATTTGGCACAGAGACTGAGTTGACTTTGAGAAAGAACATAAACTACTTTTTAAAACGACATCCACGGGGGCGAGGCCGCGGGCAACAGCTAGTGTACAATAAATTAAAAAATAATATTATAAAATCAATTACGCTCTGTGCCTACCCCGTGAGGGACTTGGCGTAATCAGACATTGACTTAATTTATTGAACGAGTAATTAATAAAAAATAAGATAGCCTTCATAATTGTACTATCACAATTTTTAAAATAAATTAATAAGGATGAACTTGAGTAGCGAAAGCAAGCATTAATATTAAAATATATAATAATAAAAAGAAATTAGGGCTCGTCCGGGATTTGAACCCGGGACCTCTCGCACCCAAAGCGAGAATCATACCCCTAGACCAACGAGCCAGTTGGAGTGTCACGTTGAAATATCGATTTATATTCCAGCGGCAAAACATGTTTATAAAATTCACAGTTAGATCCGGTTTGTTGACCTTTCTCATGTAGTGCTATCGTCACATGCCATACCACAGTGTTTCATATACTTAAATACATAATTATTTATACCTACAAGTTATGGTTAGTCGTTGTACATGTATAGGTACATAATAAAATAATGTACAGTTTCATGTCGCAAAAAGTACAATAGGTATTCCACATGTTTGTTGTCTGTTTGTTCTATACCGTGGCCCAATTAGGTAATTACGAATGAATTTTGATTTTTAACTAAGAATAAATCTACCAAATTCTTATCATGCATTTTTGTAGTTAGTCAAATTAGTTTAATCCACGTTTAATCATTATTATTATAATGGTAATAAATGTAATAATATCTTGATCTGGGTTACGAGATTGTCGCCATGTGAGATGTGGATCCGGTCAGCAAAGGTTCCACTAGTAGTAGCGATTAACGAACTTATAGCAATGAGCCTCGACCAACATCTCAAAGGATCTCGTTAGGAAGTTGGGTCAAGGGTCTGATGCAGAGAGTATACTCCTCGACATGGCATGTATAGGAGGAGGTTCCCTTTTCTGTGCTCCTAACCACAAAAAGACAGGTTGGTTCATAGTTCCGCTTCCGCCGGGACACTGTTTTTGTTTTTTTATTTGTCATTCATACCATGTTTTGTTGTATGCACTGTACATATAAAAATAGAAATATATTATATATGTACCTTCATGCCTGGTCCCTAACGGGGTAGGCAGAGAGTGTGGAGCGCCAGACTCCCGGTCCTGACACGCCTCCCTTGCTTCATCTACATACATTCATCATTATCTTCATAAATATATTACTTATTTAAAAAAAAGCATGTTTATAATCAATGAGTGAAGTATCAGATAAAGTATAATGATAATTGTAAGTTATTTATTTTAACAATAAACGTCAATGGGTAATTAAACTAGGTATTTATTTATTATACATAGATTCGCTACGCACTAGTAATTCCATGGCTGATTGTATTAGTAATGTTAGCGATAGCTTAGTTCAAACATACACTATGTTGTAGACACCACACCGTAATTTGTTGAATTAATTTGTGTTGCAAATTAATATGAGTACTAACTAAGGCTAATTCGCGTCCAAAGAAGTAAATTACGGAAGGTCGCTGCCGGATTACTAAAAAATCAATTTCATTTAAAAACTAATTTATTAAAATAAAACTTTTACAATAAAATATTACGACTAAATTATAGGTATCGACCCTATGCGATGTTAGCGTAAAAGTGCCGAAAATATTCCATGTCCATCCACAGCACGACCTCGATGAACCCGCTGTCTCAGCTGTCTTGCCTCGTGCTGCCGATCATGCGTTTCCGTAGATGTCGCAATGTGTTTGTTTAAATTGAGGTTGATGGCTACGTCAGCGGGACGCCTATGGCTCAGTGGCTTCACAAGTACCTATTATTAAAATAAAAACAAACAATGTTATCCTGACAATGTTCATTTCGAAGTATAGGTATGTGTCTATAGTGACTCTTGACTAGCCTGACCTCTTTAAAATCCACTGGCTGTCATGCAAAATGATACATCGAATATTATGCCGATGTGAAGTACAGTAGGTACTTCTTAGTGCTTTGTAATGATAAAATTCGTAAAAATAAAAACTATAAAAAAATTAATACAAATATTTAATAATATTGGACAGTAACTTTGTGAACAGTGTAACAAATGTCTTCTGTTTCAACAGCTGATTAATTTTACATTCATAATTTTCAGTTAAACATACCTACCTGGTACAAATGATACAATGGAGATGTTAAAAGTTTGGAAATATTTTCCAAAATCGACAATGATGGGAGCGCACAATAGAAGCGAAAAACCAGAAACCAGAAACCCTAATACTACTACTAAAAACGATTGAAAACGGTTTAGATTTTATTAAATATTTTTGTTGCAAATCACATCGTAAACTTGCTTTGTAAAAGTCACACCGCGTCCGCCCACGAAGAGAAATACACCCGGCATTCGACGATGTAAGTTATTTCCTGAAATAAACGAATGGTTGAGGCAAATGTTTGGAATACAGAGGCACAGCGCAGAACGACATGACTTGGGATCGTAAAACCTGAGATAGCTGCACCGCGCCGCGTGCTCCACACATCCTGCTCGATTTATTTCATCCGATGTTCTTGACACGACAGTTGATACTCTACATACCTAGGTCACACCGCGGACACTTCGCCAAAATTCCATACAAACCCTTAATTTGGTTTCTATTACACAGACATCAATCAGTGACGTGTATTTACACGCGCACCTGTGTGCGTAGCACGTACAAAATACCAACCGTCGCCCATAAGAGGGGAAGGGGTTGAGTCATGTGGGCAAATCGGGCGGGATCCTCTGCCTAGGTATACGCCGTCAAATGAAAATGGTCGCTCCTGGCTTTAATTGAAGCAGGGAAACGGGTTCAGAAGCACAACTGATGACTAAGTAGCCCTACTAAGGATCTTTCTGCTTAGTCCTCCACATTGAACAAGTGTACAAAATGTAGCCTAAACATAGTGCCTCACCCCCTTTCCTAGTTGCAAACAGACGTAATAGGACACTGTAAAATCGTTATTTCAAAGAACAAAGTCATACATTCGCATTTTGCAACGTGACACAGTTTATCTTTAAAAGCTTACAAAGCTAGGTTACGACGTAAGTTGTTAAGTTTGGAATATAGAGGAACAGTACAGAAAGGCGCGACTCGGGATCGTAAAACAGTAACCCCACGGACTTACGCGATAGATGGAGGGACTAAGCGATAGCAGTATCGAATTCGGTTAAGTCGGGGTTCACCTTTGCATATAAATGCCAGGTTCAAATTACTCATTTTTTGGGTGTTTTGGATGTCTTAACTATAGGTAAATCAATAATGTATACTCGAACTTCTCGTAAACCGAACACTGACAGAGCGGGGTGGTGGAAGCCGATGCACGCGGAATTAAAAAAAAAACCGTATCTCGGAATTCGCATAAAAACAGGGTTGCCTAATAAGGCTGTTACACGACACGGTATTTCGGGTCCGGCAGAAAGGGTGGGCGTGGTTTCGCGCCGGGTTCGCTTATCCGGTCGACAGGGGGCCCTAACTCAGTCACAGTACAAATATAATATATATACACACAGTTAAATATAATATTTGTACTGTGTGTAGTTAAGGCGTTAGGCCGAGCGGGCCACTCCGGTCGCCCTAAATAGGCCCCTAACTCCCTAAATGTTATTACACTACCCTGACCCTTGCTATCGTACTCTGAATACCGTGCCGTGTAATAAGGCCATAAGTCGGTTACTTGAGATAGCTGTACCGCACCGCGTCGTGTTCCCGTCCGCAATAAATAGGTATTTACGCAATTTATTTTACACAACTCATATGGCACTTCTATACAAAGGCAATCAAATGAAATCGCTCCTGGCGACTAAACGGGAAAACGGTTTCCATGGCACTTCTGATAATTAGGCAGCCTTATTAAGGATAGCTCTGATTTTCCCATTCACAGGGGAGACACCCAAGAACGGTGGTCTAAACATAGTCCATCTCACCCTCTCATTTCAAATCGCTGTCACTAGGTAACGTAAAATTCTTATGGAAAATAATTCTTTTCCATAAATAGGTACAGCAATTACAGGCACAGTGGCATACCTAATATTTTAGGCCTCAGGAATGGCAACGCATCTACATTGAAATCTCTGGTATGTAGAAATTTACATGTAGTACAGTAGGTACATAATAATATTACTTACCATCAATGTAAACTATGATATAATAAGCTGGTTTTCCACTTTGAAAAAAATAATAAAGATAACGATATATTTTTTTACTATAGAGGCACGACTCGTAAAACCTAAGATAGCTGCACCGCGCCGCGCCGAGCTCCGCAATAAATGTATGTATCTGCTCGATTTATTTATCCGGCTCGCTTCTACCAACAAAATACCCTCAAAAGCTCGATCTTATTTGCTTTCCCCCTGTATATTATCGACAATCATATTCCATTGTTTTCCGAATTTAATCGCTTATCGAAAACAAAATATTCTGTTTGCTTCATGAACACAGCACTGATGTATGTTTGGGAAGGGTACCTTAGTTGTTTGTTTCAATACAGTGAATATAATGAATTGTATGATATAATAATGTATGCATACTTAAAATGTATCTATTACTTATCGTAATGTATCTATTATATTAAAAATATTAAGTGCATCGAAGTTGATTTGGACGTTTAAACGTAAGTCTATTGTCATGTTGAGTAAACATTCAAAAGGTACCAACACAATAATACAAATCAATACTTATTTAAACTTTCTCTTCAAAATAGTTCTCAGTTTATACAATTAAATAATATTGCAATAAATTTTATTTAAAGAAAAATGGAAAGAAAAATTTGACTTCAGGCGATAAATATATTTCACAAGCATGTGTTAATGCGAAATAATATAAAACAAATATTGCAATAACTTCGTCTGACGGCCCGGTTAGTCCAGCGGTGCGAGACGGCCGTTTGATTCGAAGGGTCTGGGGTTCCATCCCCGAACCGGGACAAATATTTGTATGGCCTACAGATATATGGCTTACAGATATTTGTTTCGGGTCTGAGCGTTTGTATATGTGTTGTATGTATACAACGGCATCCACGACATAGGATAATATAGTAAGCGTATTTTAAAAAGGGCCTGTTTTATAAGATAGATACATTTACAACATACACATACCCTGTTTCACGTGCTGAACATATCATCTGTCTGTTCACTATACGGCCTATAAGAATTCATTAGACACAAGTAGGATGTAGGTATAACATCAGGTATCTACCCCCCCACGATCCAACTCTCTAATTAGACTTCTTAAGAAAGTTTTAATTGTTTTATGATACCTACATCTTTGTTCATTCCCGCAGGTCTAATAACAAGTTTTACTTTTACATTGTTTGAAATCTTAATCATAATGTATTTACAGGGAGAAAAATTTTAACGAAAGAACTCGTAAAAGTAGACTTTTTCTAAACTGCTCTGGCGTAAGTGGGAACATATCTGTACCCATATCGCTAAATTGAGCATATTATCACGGTATAAGTACATAATTATAACATGATCGTTTTCGACTGTGATATTATGTTGAAATAATTGAGAATTTTATGCAAAGGTTGCATTTTATTAAATGTTTACCCTACTGGCCACAGCATGATGTGCCTTGGTCAAATCAATGATAAGAAATCGTTCGTCGTTATGGTCGGTTAAACGCGCAGTCACTTCATGAAATGTTAAAGCTATTTTGGTAACATCGTAAAATGGTTGCATTAACTACCGCAATAGGCGCTGTAAACGCTTTGTTAATGAGTCAAAATGGCGATTTCTGACAGATGAGTTGAATGATCTAAACATAAATAAAATTCTATGGACTATTGCTGGCTATGAATATATGACGTCATGAAAACTGCGCGTAAGGTTGGACTATCTGAGAAAAACTATACTGGCAGTCGTTTCTGGCTTTAAATTAATTAATTAAAATTATTTTGTTATCGTTGTGTGATCACCATTCTAACCTAACCTTTATTTTTTAAAGTCACACGCATGTATTATTGCGAAGATTAAAATGACAAGAACACGTATTCTCCTTCATAAAATGGCTTAATAATTTAGATGAGAATGATATGTCCGATTCGCCCCTTTGTTATTTGACCCTTTTCATACAGTCACGGCTTATTGCGAAGCCGAATCTTGAATTTTTCAGTTCAATTTTATGTAGGTACGTTTTTTGTGGACGTGGATATCCCTCATTCTGACTTCTCGTTGCTTTTACTTCCATTTTGGGACCCCTATTTTCGTCGGGTGAATTCTTACGTCGATTTAATTTAACGTTGTGGCTAGGTATGTTTTTACATCGATAGTAACCACAGTTGACAGGTGTTTAGCCAATTTAATTGATAATGTACCTATTGTAGTCAACGTAACCTGTTTGTTATTTTTAGCAACTCACTATACAATTTAATGAAAGGTTTCTGCTTCAGATATTATAACTTTCATTCTTTTCTATATTGTAATAAGTCTTTTTCAAATTTTCTGTGAGTCTTTTAAGTACGAGTACATTACATTATAACGAACTTCATAAATTAAAAGTCAGTAACTTATAATATATTGCTTAAACCTATTTTTTAATATTTATTTGATTTTTTATCAGAGTCCTTTAACCTTAATATAAGAGAACTTTAAACATACAAAAAAATATCAGCGTAAACGGCATGTTTTCCCCGGAGGGGTAGGCAGAGGTAAATGCATGCATTAAAGTATATATGCAAACACCCACGATTCGCTGGTTTCATTTTGTCCCATGTAACAGGTGGCGAGCTTATTGACAGCCCCGGGCACATTACCGAACTCCGAGACTGGAAAACTTTTAGAACATGTAAAAATTCAATAGCACCATAGATAAAGAATATTACCGAATCTAACAATGGACCCCAGCTTAGCATTTAGTGGCCTGCTACCACTAGACAACTGAGGCATTACAAATATATATTTTTTTACTTTTGGACTCTGAAAGTATAACTTATTTATACTTCTACTGTTGGTAGAGTGACGGAGCTTGCGGACGTAAGCACCACCGCATTAGGTACCTAATCTGCTTGCCGCTAAATGGTAGTGTTCAGTATTGTGGTGTTCCGGTTATATTGATGTATTTTTGGCCTAGAGGCTTATCTTATACCTTAGGCCTCAGGAGTGGCAACGCATCTACATTGAAATCTCTGGTTTCATGAAACCAGAGCAAGATCGACATATCAGTAGTTACGACGTAGCTGAAGAACTGAGAATTGATCACAAAACAGTTTTGGCGCATTTGAAAAAAGCTGGGTACAAAAAGCTCGATATTTGGGTACCTCACGAGCTCACTGAAAGAAACCTAATGAACCGTGTACTCATTTGTGATTCTTTATTACGACGTAATGAAACCGAATCATTTTTGAAGAAGCTAATAACTGGTGATGAAAAGTGGATCACGTACGACAAGAACGTGCGAAAAAGGTCGTGGTCAAAGGCCGGTCAGGCTTCACAGACTGTGGCGAAACCCGGGTTAACTCGCAATAAGGTGATGTTGTGTGTGTGGTGGGATTGGAAGGGCATTATTCATTATGAGCTATTACGACCAGGCAGGACTATCGATTCTGAACTCTACTGCGAACAACTGATGAGATTAAAGTAAGAAGTTGAGAGAAAGCGGCCGGAATTGATCAACAGAAGGGGTGTGGTGTTTCATCATGATAACGCTAGACCTCACACATCTATAGCCACTCAGCAAAAATTAAGAGAGTTTGGCTGGAAGGTGTTAATGCATCCGCCGTATAGTCCTGACCTTGCACCTTCAGATTTCCACCTGTTTCGGTCTCTTCAGAATTCTTTATGCAATGTTAGGTTAACATCACGAGAGGACTGCCAAATCCACTTGTCGCGGTATTTTGATGAGAAGTCCCAAAATTTTTATAGCAATGGGATCATGTCCCTACCTACAAGATGGCAAAAGGTTATCGAACAAAATGGTACATACATACTTTAGTTAAATTTAAATAATTCAAAACAATATTAAAAAAATGTTTTGAATTATCTTAAAAAATGCGAAGAAACTTTTTCCCCAACCTTATATATACTTTAAATTCTAATTTTAATTTACTATTAATGTATATTTTTGCTTTTACTATATGTAATGGTTATTCTATTCACTCTAGGTAATTTATGATTTATTGACGTTTTGAAAGTGTCCGTAAAGATCTATTCGAAATAAAAATATTTTCTTTCTTTATTTCAGAAAAAGCTATGCAACCAAGTACACAAAAAAAAAATATATTACATCCCAAAAAAACCTATACGGATTTTAAAAATACACGTCCCGTAAATAAAAGGCCCTCACAGTTTAATATTATAAAAACACGTTCCATCCTGCTGTTGATATGTAGCGAGCCTGTTACTGATATGCAGATACTATTGAATATGTATGACGAACACATTTTTGATTTCGAAGGTAGCTTTTTATTTGTATTTCACATATCGTTTATATCAAATATCGATTATAATATCGATTATTTCACATATCGATTATTTAAAATATCGATTATAATATCGAGTTTTTCACATATCGATTATAATATCGATTATTTCACATATCGATTATAAAATCGATTATATAATCGATTATTTCACATATCGATTATAAAATCGATTATTTCACATATCGATTATATCACATCGATTACAATATCGATTATTTCAAATATCGATTATAAAATCGATTATTTAAAATATCGATTATATCAAATATCGATTATAAAATCGATTATTTCAAATATCGATTATAAAATCGATTATTTCAAATATCGATTATAAAATCGATTATTTAAAATATCGATTATTTCACATATCGATTATATCAAATATCGATTATAATATCGATTATTTAAAATGATTATTTCACATAACGATTATTTCACATATCGTTTATATCAAATATCGATTATAATATCGATTATTATATCGATTATAAAACCGATTATTTCAAATATCGATTATAATATCGATTATTTCACATATCGTTTATATCAAATATCGACTATAATATCGATTATTTCACATATCAATTATATCAAATATCGATTTAAAAATCGATTATTTCAAATATCGATTATAAAATCGATTATTTCACATATCGATTATATCACATCGATTATAATATCAATTATTTCAAATATCGATTATTTCAAATATCGATTATAATATCGATTATTTCACATATCGTTCATATCAAATATCGATTATAATATCGATTATTTCACATATCAATTATATCAAATATCGATTATAAATCGATTATTTAAAATGATTGTTTCACATATCGATTATAAAATCGATTATTTCAAATATCGATTATAATATCGATTATTGCACATATCGATTATATCAAATATCGATTATAAAATCGATTATTTAAAATATCGATTATAATATCGATTATTTCAAATATCGATTATAAAATCGATTATTTCTAATATCGATTATAATATCGATTATATCGAATATCGATTATTTCAAATATCGATTATAATATCGATTATTTCACATGACGATTATATCAAATATCGATTATAAAATCGATTATTTAAAATATCGATTATAATATCGATTATTTCACATATCGATTATATCACATCGATTATTTCACATATCAATAATATCACATCGATTATAATATCGATTATATCAAATAAAGATTATAAAATCGATTATTTCAAATATCGATTATAAAATCGATTATTTAAAATATCGATTATAATATCGATTATATCAAATATAGATTATAAAATCGATTATATCAAATATCGATTATAAAATCGATTATTTCAAATATCGATTATAAAATCGATTATTTCACATATCGATTATATCAAATATCGATTATAAAATCGATTATTTAAAATATCGATAATAATATCGATTATTTCAAATATCGATTATAAAATCGATTATTTCACATATCGATTATATCACATCGATTATAATATCGATTATTTCAAATATCGATTATAATATCGATTATATCAAATATCGATTATTTCAATTATCGATTATAAAATCGATTATAATATCGATTATTTCATATCAAATATCGATTATTATAACGATTATTTCATATCAAATATCGATTATTTCATATCAAATATCGATTATAAAATCGATTATTTCACATATCGATTATATCAAATATCGATTATAAAATCGATTATTTAAAATATCGATAATAATATCGATTATTTCAAATATCGATTATAAAATCGATTATTTCACATATCGATTATATCACATCGATTATAATATCGATTATTTCAAATATCGATTATAATATCGATTATATCAAATATCGATTATTTCAATTATCGATTATAAAATCGATTATAATATCGATTATTTCATATCAAATATCGATTATTATAACGATTATTTCATATCAAATATCGATTATTTCATATCAAATATCGATTATTATATCGATTATTTCATATCAAATATCGATTATAATATCGATTATTTCACATATCGATTATATCAAATATCGATTAAAAAATCGATTATTTAAAATATCGATTATTATATCGATTATTTCACATATCGATTATATCACATCGATTATTTTACATATCGATAATATCACATCGATTATAATATTGATTATTTCAAATATCGATTATAAAATCGATTATTTAAAATATCGATTATAATATCGATTATATCAAATATCGATTATAAAATCGATTATTTCAAATATCGATAATAAAATCGATTATTTAAAATATCGATTATTTCACATATCGATTATATCAAATATCGATTATAAAATAGATTATTTAAAATGATTATTTCACATAACGATTATTTCACATATCGTTTATATCAAATATCGATTATAAAATCGATTATTTCAAATATCGATTATAATATCGATTATTTCACATATCGTTTATATCAAATATCGATTATAATATCGATTATTTCACATGTCGTTTATATCAAATATCGATTATAAAATCGATTATTTCAAATATCGATTATAATATCGATTATTTCACATATCGTTTATATCAAATATCGATTATAATATCGATTATTTTACATATCAATTATATAAAATATCGATTATAGAATCGATTATTTAAAATGATTATTTCACATATCGATTATATCAAATATCGATTATATCAAATATCGATTATAAAATCGATTATTTCACAAATCGATTTTTTAACATCGATTATAATATCGATTATTTCATAACAAAAATCGATTATTTTATCGATTATTTCATATCAAATATCGATTATAGTATCGATTATTTCACATATCGATTATATCAAATATCGATTATAAAATCGATTATTAAATCGATTATTTAAAATATCGATTATAAGATCGATTATTTCAAATATCGATTATAAAATCGATTATTTCACATATCGATTATATCACATCGATTTTAAAATCGATTATTTCAAACATCGATTATAATATCGATTATATCAAATATCGATTATAAAATCGATTATTTCAAATATCGATTATAAAATCGATTATTTAAAATATCGATTATAATATCGATTATTTCAAATATCGATTACAAAATCGATTATTTCACATATCGATTATATCACATCGATAATAATATCGATTATTTCAAATATCGATTACATCAAATATCGATTATTTCAAATATCGATTATAAATCGATTATTTAAAATGATTGTTTCACATATCGATTATAAGATCGATTATTTCAAATATCGATTATAATATCGATTATTTCACATATCGATTATATCAAATATCGATTATAAAATCGATTATTTAAAATATCGATTATAATATCGATTATTTCAAATATCGATTATATCAAATAAAGATTATAAAATCGATTATTTCAAATATCGATTATAAAATCGATTATTTAAAATATCGATTATAATATCGACTATATCAAATATAGATTATAAAATCGATTATATCAAATATCGATTATAAAATCGATTATTTAAAATATCGATTATAATAACGATTATATCAAATATCGATTATAAAATCGATTATTTCAAATATCGATTATAAAATCGATTATTTCACATATCGATTATATCAAATATCGATTATAAAATCGATTATTTAAAATATCGATAATAATATCGATTATTTCAAATATCGATTATAAAATCGATTATTTCACATATCGATTATATCACATCGATTATAATATCGATTATTTCAAATATCGATTATAATATCGATTATTTCATATCAAATATCGATTATTATAACGATTATTTCATATCAAATATCGATTATTTCATATCAAATATCGATTATTATATCGATTATTTCATATCAAATATCGATTATAAAATCGATTATTTCACATATCGATTATATCAAATATCGATTATAAAATCGATTATTATATCGATTATAAAATCGATTATTTCACATATCGTTTATATCAAATATCGACTATAATATCGATTATTATATCGATTATAAAATCGATTATTTCACATATCGTTTATATCAAATATCGACTATAATATCGATTATTTCACATATCAATTATATCAAATATCGATTATAATATCGATTACTTCACATATCAATTATATCAAATATCGATTATAAATCGATTATTTAAAATGATTGTTTCACATATCGATTATAAAATCGATTATTTCAAATATCGATTATAATATCGATTATTTCACATATCGATTATATCAAATATAGATTATAAAATCGATTATTTCAAATATCGATTATAATATCGATTATATCAAATATCGATTATTTCAATTATCGATTATAAAATCGATTATAATATCGATTATTTCATATCAAATATCGATTATTATAACGATTATTTCATATCAAATATCGATTATTTCATATCAAATATCGATTATTATATCGATTATTTCATATCAAATATCGATTATAAAATCGATTATTTCACATATCGATTATATCAAATATCGATTATAAAATCGATTATTTAAAATATCGATAATAATATCGATTATTTCAAATATCGATTATAAAATCGATTATTTCACATATCGATTATATCACATCGATTATAATATCGATTATTTCAAATATCGATTATAATATCGATTATATCAAATATCGATTATTTCAATTATCGATTATAAAATCGATTATAATATCGATTATTTCATATCAAATATCGATTATTATAACGATTATTTCATATCAAATATCGATTATTTCATATCAAATATCGATTATTATATCGATTATTTCATATCAAATATCGATTATAATATCGATTATTTCACATATCGATTATATCAAATATCGATTAAAAAATCGATTATTTAAAATATCGATTATTATATCGATTATTTCACATATCGATTATATCACATCGATTATTTTACATATCGATAATATCACATCGATTATAATATTGATTATTTCAAATATCGATTATAAAATCGATTATTTAAAATATCGATTATAATATCGATTATATCAAATATCGATTATAAAATCGATTATTTCAAATATCGATAATAAAATCGATTATTTAAAATATCGATTATTTCACATATCGATTATATCAAATATCGATTATAAAATAGATTATTTAAAATGATTATTTCACATAACGATTATTTCACATATCGTTTATATCAAATATCGATTATAAAATCGATTATTTCAAATATCGATTATAATATCGATTATTTCACATATCGTTTATATCAAATATCGATTATAATATCGATTATTTCACATGTCGTTTATATCAAATATCGATTATAAAATCGATTATTTCAAATATCGATTATAATATCGATTATTTCACATATCGTTTATATCAAATATCGATTATAATATCGATTATTTTACATATCAATTATATAAAATATCGATTATAGAATCGATTATTTAAAATGATTATTTCACATATCGATTATATCAAATATCGATTATATCAAATATCGATTATAAAATCGATTATTTCACAAATCGATTTTTTAACATCGATTATAATATCGATTATTTCATAACAAAAATCGATTATTTTATCGATTATTTCATATCAAATATCGATTATAGTATCGATTATTTCACATATCGATTATATCAAATATCGATTATAAAATCGATTATTAAATCGATTATTTAAAATATCGATTATAAGATCGATTATTTCAAATATCGATTATAAAATCGATTATTTCACATATCGATTATATCACATCGATTTTAAAATCGATTATTTCAAACATCGATTATAATATCGATTATATCAAATATCGATTATAAAATCGATTATTTCAAATATCGATTATAAAATCGATTATTTAAAATATCGATTATAATATCGATTATTTCAAATATCGATTATAAAATCGATTATTTCACATATCGATTATATCACATCGATAATAATATCGATTATTTCAAATATCGATTACATCAAATATCGATTATTTCAAATATCGATTATAAATCGATTATTTAAAATGATTGTTTCACATATCGATTATAAGATCGATTATTTCAAATATCGATTATAATATCGATTATTTCACATATCGATTATATCAAATATCGATTATAAAATCGATTATTTAAAACGTCGATTATAATATCGATTATTTCAAATATCGATTATATCAAATAAAGATTATAAAATCGATTATTTCAAATATCGATTATAGAATCGATTATTTAAAATATCGATTATAATATCGACTATATCAAATATAGATTATAAAATCGATTATATCAAATATCGATTATAAAATCGATTATTTAAAATATCGATTATAATAACGATTATATCAAATATCGATTATAAAATCGATTATTTCAAATATCGATTATAAAATCGATTATTTCACATATCGATTATATCAAATATCGATTATAAAATCGATTATTTAAAATATCGATAATAATATCGATTATTTCAAATATCGATTATAAAATCGATTATTTCACATATCGATTATATCACATCGATTATAATATCGATTATTTCAAATATCGATTATAATATCGATTATATCAAATATCGATTATTTCAATTATCGATTATAAAATCGATTATAATATCGATTATTTCATATCAAATATCGATTATTATAACGATTATTTCATATCAAATATCGATTATTTCATATCAAATATCGATTATTATATCGATTATTTCATATCAAATATCGATTATAAAATCGATTATTTCACATATCGATTATATCAAATATCGATTATAAAATCGATTATTTAAAATGTCGATAATTATATCGATTATTTCAAATATCGATTATAAAATCGATTATTTCACATATCGATTATATCACATCGATTATAATATCGATTATTTCAAATATCGATTATAATATCGATTATATCAAATATCGATTATTTCAATTATCGATTATAAAATCGATTATAATATCGATTATTTCATATCAAATATCGATTATTATAACGATTATTTCATATCAAATATCGATTATTTCATATCAAATATCGATTATTCTATCGATTATTTCATATCAAATATCGATTATAATATCGATTATTTCACATATCGATTATATCAAATATCGATTAAAAAATCGATTATTTAAAATATCGATTATTATATCGATTATTTCACATATCGATTATATCACATCGATTATTTTACATATCGATAATATCACATCGATTATAATATTGATTATTTCAAATATCGATTATAAAATCGATTATTTAAAATATCGATTATAATATCGATTATATCAAATATCGATTATAAAATCGATTATTTCAAATATCGATAATAAAATCGATTATTTAAAATATCGATTATTTCACATATCGATTATATCAAATATCGATTATAAAATAGATTATTTAAAATTATTATTTCACATAACGATTATTTCACATATCGTTTATATCAAATATCGATTATAATATCGATTATTATATCGATTATAAAATCGATTATTTCACATATCGTTTATATCAAATATCGACTATAATATCGATTATTTCACATATCAATTATATCAAATATCGATTATAATATCGATTACTTCACATATCAATTATATCAAATATCGATTATAAATCGATTATTTAAAATGATTGTTTCACATATCGATTATAAAATCGATTATTTCAAATATCGATTATAATATCGATTATTTCACATATCGATTATATCAAATATAGATTATAAAATCGATTATTTCAAATATCGATTATAAAATCGATTATTTAAAATATCGATTATAATATCGATTATATCAAATATCGATTATAAAATCGATTATTTCAAATATCGATTATAAAATCGATTATTTCAAATATCGATTATAAAATCGATTATTTCAAATATCGATTATAAAATCGATTATATAAAATATCGATTATAATATCGATTATATCAAATATCGATTATAAAATCGATTATTTCAAACATCGATTATATAATCGATTATTTAAAATATCGTTTATAATATCGATTATAATATCCATTATTTCAAATATCGATTGGAAAATCGATTATTTCAAATATCGATTATAAAATCGATTATAAAATCGATTATTTCAAATATCGTTTATAATATCGATTATTTCACATGTCGTTTATATCAAATATCGATTATAATATCGATTATTTTACATATCAATTATATAAAATATCGATTATAGAATCGATTATTTAAAATGATTATTTCACATATCGATTATATCAAATATCGATTATATCAAATATCGATTATATCAAATATCGATTATAAAATCGATTATTTCACAAATCGATTTTTTAACATCGATTATAATATCGATTATTTCATAACAAAAATCGATTATTTTATCGATTATTTCATATCAAATATCGATTATAGTATCGATTATTTCACATATCGATTATATCAAATATCGATTATAAAATCGATTATTAAATCGATTATTTAAAATATCGATTATAAGATCGATTATTTCAAATATCGATTATAAAATCGATTATTTCACATATCGATTATATCACATCGATTTTAATATCGATTATTTCAAACATCGATTATAATATCGATTATATCAAATATCGATTATAAAATCGATTATTTCAAATATCGATTATAAAATCGATTATTTAAAATATCGATTATAATATCGATTATTTCAAATATCGATTATAATATCGATTATTTCAAATATCGATTATAAAATCGATTATTTCACATATCGATTATATCACATCGATAATAATATCGATTATTTCAAATATCGATTACATCAAATATCGATTATTTCAAATATCGATTATAAAATCGATTATAATATCGATTATTTCACATAACGATTATATCAAATATCGATTATAAAATCGATTATTTAAAATAACGATTATTTCACATATCGATTATATCAAATATCGATTATTTAAAATGATTATCTCACATAACGATTATTTCACATATCGTTTATATCAAATATCGATTATAATATTAATTATTACATCGATTATAAAACCGATTATTTCAAACATCGATTATAATATCGATTTTATCAAATATCGATTATAAAATCGATTATTTCAAATATCGATTATAAAATCGATTATTTAAAATATCGATTATTTCACATATCGATTATTTAAAATATCGATTATTTCACATATCGATTATATCAAATATCGATTAAAAAATCGATTATTTAAAATATCGATTATAATATCGATTATTTCACATATCGATTATATCAAATATCGATTAAAAAATCGATTATTTAAAATATCGATTATAATATCGATTATTTCACATATCGATTATATCACATCGATTATTTCACATATCGATAATATCACATCGATTATAATATCGATTATTTCAAATATCGATTATAATATCGATTATATCAAATATAGATTATAAAATCGATTATTTCAAATATCGATTATAAAATCGATTATTTAAAATATCGATTATAATATCGATTATAAGATCGATTATTTAAAATATCGATTATAAAATCGATTATTAAAAATGTCGATTAACTTATCGATTATTTCAAATATCGATTATAAAATCGATTATTTCAAATATCGATTATAAAATCGATTATTTAAAATATCGATTATTTCACATATCGATTATATCAAATATCGATTATTTAAAATGATTATTTCACATAACGATTATTTCACATATCGTTTATATCAAATATCGATTATAATATCGATTATTATATCGATTATAAAACCGATTATTTCAAATATCGATTATAATATCGATTATTTCACATATCGTTTATATCAAATATCGACTATAATATCGATTATTTCACATATCAATTATATCAAATATCGATTAAATATCGATTATTTCAAATATCGATTATAATATCGATTATTTCAAATATCGATTATAAAATCGATTATTTCACATATCGATTATATCACATCGATAATAATATCGATTATTTCAAATATCGATTACATCAAATATCGATTATTTCAAATATCGATTATAAAATCGATTATAATATCGATTATTTCACATTACGATTATATCAAATATCGATTATAAAATCGATTATTTAAAATATAGATTATAATATCGATTATAAAATCGATTATTTCACATATCGATTATATCACATCGATTAAAATATCGATTATTTCAAATATCGATTATATCAAATATCGAATATTTCAAATATCGATTATAATATCGATTATTTCATATCAAATATCGATTATAATATCGATTATTTCACATTACGATTTTATCAAATATCGATTATAAAATCGATTATTTAAAATATCGATTATAAAATCGATTATTTCACATTTCGATTATATCACATCGATTATTTCACATATCGATAATATCACATCGATTATAAAATCGATTATTTAAAATATCGATTATAATATCGATTATATCAAATATCGATTATAAAATCGATTATTTCAAATATCGATTATAAAATCGATTATTTAAAATATCGATTATTTCACATATCGATTATATCAAATATCGATTATTTAAAATGATTATCTCACATAACGACTATTTCACATATCGTTTATATCAAATAACGATTATAATATCGATTATTATATCGATTATAAAACCGATTTTTTCAAATATCGATTATAATATCGATTATTTCACATATCGTTTATATCAAATATCGACTATAATATCGATTATTTCACATATCAATTATATCAAATATCGATTTAAAAATCGATTATTTAAAATGATTGTTTCACATATCGATTATAAAATCGATTATTTCAAATATCGATTATAATATCGATTATTTCACATATCGATTATATCAAATATCGATTATAAAATCGATTATTTCACATATCGATTATATCACATCGATTAAAATATCGATTTTTTCAAATATCGATTATATCAAATATCGATTATTTCAAATATCGATTATAATATCGATTATTTCACATTACGATTTTATCAAATATCGATTATAAAATCGATTATTTAAAATATCGATTATAATATCGATTATTTCACATATCGATTATATCACATCGATTATTTCACATATCGATAATATCACATCGATTATAATATCGATTATTTCAAATATCGATTATAATATCGATTATTTCAAACATCGATTATAAAATCGATTATTTAAAATATCCATTATAATATCGATTATAAGATCGATTATTTCAAATATCGATTATAAAATCGATTATTTCACATATCGATTATATCACATCGATTTTAATATCGATTATTTCAAACATCGATTATAATATCGATTATATCAAATATCGATTATAAAATCGATTATTTCAAATATCGATTATTTAAAATATCGGTTATAATATCGATTATTTCACATATCGATTATATCAAATATCGATTATAAAATCGATTATAAAATCGATTATAAAATCGATTATTTAAAATATCGATTATAATATCGATTATTTCAAATATCGATTATAAAATCGATTATTTCACATATCGATTATATCACATCGATTAATAATATCAATTATTTCAAATATCGATTATATCAAATATCGATTATAAAATCGATTATTTCAAATATCGATTATAAAATCGATTATTTAAAATATCGATTATAATATCCATTATATTAAATATCGATTATAAAATCGATTATTTCAAATATCGATTATAAAATCGATTATTTCAAATATCGATTATATCAAATATCGATTATAAAATCGATTTTTTCAAATATCGATTATAAAATCGATTATTTCAAATATCGATTATAAAATCGATTATTTCACATATCGATTATATCACATCGATTATTTAAAATATCGATTATAATATCGATTATATCAAATATCGATTATAAAATCGATTATTTCAAATATCGATTATAAAATCGATTATTTTATATCAAATATCGATTATAATATCGATTATTTCATATCAAATATCGATTATAATATCGATTATTTCATATCAAATATCGATTATAATATCGATTATTTCACATATCGATTATATCAAATATCGATTATAAAATCGATTATTTAAAATATCGATTATAAATCGATTATTTCACATATCGATCATATCAAATATCGATTATGAAATCGATTATTTCAAATATCGATTATAAAATCGATTATTTCAAATATCGATTATATAATCATTTGCTTTCGATAAAATTTTTTTTTTTGCAAACGTCTTGCATTATTGAGCGGTTAACCGCTTGGTTGTCCGATCTGTGACATACATACACTTAAACATACATTTTACATACTACTTAAAGTTATTGTTTCGTGGATGAAATCATAGATTTATTATCTACTTAAATCTATGGATGAAATACAAGTTGTAACTTCACGCTCGGGTTAGCCTCTCAAGCAACGAGAGAATTTAAAACCCTTAAAAACGATATACCTACCCGGGGATAGTTTCTTTAGTTTGATTGAAAATAATATATGTTAGTTCGTATTTTCAAAAAAAGTCGATTCTTTTAAATTTTATTGCCACACTACTTCAACACTACTGATAACGATATGATAAAAACAAACTTATTTTAAATTGCATAAATCAATGTAACTCAATGTAAGACTATTAGAAATTGCTAAAGTTAACATTCATTAATATGATTAAAACACTGACTTATAATTTTAGCAAGATATTCGGCGAAAATAGAACAAGAATATATCTACAGTGATTCGACACAAAAATTACGATTCAAACACTTGTTCACGTGAAATCTTTGGTCATTTCCTGGATGCCATAAGCTAACTCAACCTCCAACTATGCAATTATTTACCATTGCTACAAACTTTAATAAATTACAATGGAAAACACTACGAAAACATAAAAACTAATTATTAAACATCCGCCATATTAAGCCGATCTGATTTTGACATTACTGATATTTTTTTTTATTAATTTATTCATGACCATAGTTACAGAGTCTTTCAGTCGTATTCATATTGAATTTCACTTTTCTTTAAATTAATGAATATCCATATGGAAGATGACGATGATTAAATGCTTCCATGAGGAATATGATGAGATGATGGGATGGCTCCAGTAAAGCGATGGGGACTTTACTAGGAGTTTTATGAAGTTTTGGAGGTAATACGAAAAATCACTTTTCACTTCATAATATCACTTTCTTACACTCGTGAACATTATCGACGTCCCTTATCTCTGAAACTGCAAAGAAATTGACAAGAATTAACACCTATGATCACAAAGTAACAACAAAGTTATTCTCAATGAGCTAATGTTGTTTAATTATTTTTTTAAATGAAGAATGTAATTCATGTGAACGTATAGAGCGTCATGGTCTTTGACCAAGCTCTTTAAATGGATATTAAAAAAAAAAAAAGGTAGCTTTTAATTTTAGATACATGTTCGTTCGATTTAACGAAATATTCCTTTTATTTTGCTTATTTTCATTGTAGTATGTATGTATGTATCTTCACGCCAGGTCCCTAACGGGGTAGGCATAGAGTGTAGAGCACCAGATATACCCTGACATACCTCTCGTGCCTCGTCTACCTTCATCATTCTCTTCATACATGCACGCCGATTCCTAAGACTTTTGACCCCACCATCATTGTAGTAGTATTGAGGAATATCGATACCTCAGTACCTACAACTAATATGAGTGAATAGGTATTTCATTTAGGTATACGTTCTACGACGTTGCTCGCAAGAAAGTGTTAAAATAAAAAATCAATTGAATTCCTTAATGATAATATTAATACGTGAAGCAAAAACTTAAGTGGGTCTTAATATATTTATTAAAAAAATTGCGCTGACTGAGGAGTACGTATGAAATGAGGCAAATTAATATCAATGATATTATACGAGTATGCTAATTTGTTTATATTATGTTGGGGAAGTGCAGAACGCTAATATTTTTCTATAATAATGCTTATGAAGTACCTACATTAAAAATGTAATAAAACGTGACACAAACAACCATGCATTTATTTGGGTTTTACAAAACATTACACACACTACCATGGATATATGGGGCTGTGAGTGAAAGCGTAATTAACTAGTATTAATTTATTTTTTTTATATTTATATGTCAAACATAATTACATGTGATGTGTACCAGTCTGTGGTAAACAGTTTCACCATAGAGATTCGTTATAGAATTCAAACATATATAATAGTTATATTTTATGCATATGTATTGCGGTCGAGTCGAGTATCTTTATGTAAGTATAAGAATAATTATTCAGATAATATATTATTTTACGCCCTGCAGACGTTTATAAGGATAGTGTTCCAGTAGACTTTAACGTTCTTTAATATAATCCTTTACGCAAGTGTTTTTAAAAGGTTATTGAAAACATAGGAAGGTTTCATTTAAAATAATGTTCCTTCATAAGCATCCATTTTTATTAACGACTTTCATTCACGAAAATAAATTGATAAACATTTTTTACCTTTTCTCGGATCAATTTTATGAGCACGAAAATTGCTCGTCTATTCAATTATTTTAATCGTATTATGAATAAGGCTCAGCGAATTAAATTTCCTTGTTATTGATTAAATGTTCGGTGAATTCTCCCTGGGCATTCTAGTGACGTGCAGGAAATCCGTATTTGCGTACCTATATCCGCGGGATAAAAAAGATCCATATTCGTATCCGTATTTTCTTGGCAAATTTAAATTGGACGTTTTGTTCATTAATTTTGCTCAATAACCTCATGTATGTACCTACAGTAGGTGGGTACTTTTTAACTTCGTGGTTGACATTGTGTTCACTTTAATATAAAATATGTTGACTAAACAAAAAGAAATCAATGCAAGTAGGTATATTAGATGGGACGGTACCTACTCACTTTTTAAAGGTTTAACTTTTATCCCTAAGCTACCCAGCAAAATTTTTCTTCGTGTAATCTTTGCTAACCCCTGTCAGACTAAATTGTAATAAAAAATCTGTACATCGTGCAAATTTATACATGTCGTGTTACTAATGCAATGCTGCACCAATAAAATTGTCATGAAAATCGATTGAAAATAATAACAAACGTAAACTTTTAATAATAATTTAGATATTCTTGACTTTACATATATTTTTTATCTTGTTTGACATGTATATCAATTGTTATTCGCTGTAATTTATTTTGTTTGTTTTTGACGTGTCATAAGAGGTGCCTGTCACCCTAAATGAATAAATGAGTTTCTGATTCTGATTCTGATTCTGATCCGCATATTATACATGTTCTAGCATAGTTGGTAATAGATGGCGCTGCTGCTACCATAAAGCAATGCAATAGATGTGAAGGAAAGATTTGACAAATCGGGCAGGGCTTCAGAAGCTCAATTGGAAGAGCGGCTGGACTAGATTCCCAGTAGGTCGCGAGTTCGAGCCTCGCCTGAAGTCAAATTTTTCTTTCCATTTTTCTTTAAAAATAAAATATGTTTTATCCAAATTCGTATCTGAACCCACGGATATTTTTAACGACCCGGTACATCACTAGTATTAACGGTACATAGAAAAACGAAATGCTACAAATTTGTTGCTGCTTTAATAATTAAGTTTATGTGTTTTCTACATTTTTATCTTTAAGCTTTTATGTATTTAATAGATACGTTTTTAGACTGTGGTATTTTATATTAATTGAGGTCGCTTTGGTTTTATTCCGTATTTTGTCCAAACTGAGTATGACATTGGCGACCGAAACCAAAATTAAAATCTTGAGTACCCCATGGCATGCGGGGTCTTTGGATAGGTCTTAAGAAATTATTGCAGATTCGAGATAACTATTTATGTTTTATCTTCACGTCAAATCCCTGACTGGGTAGACAGGGAGTAAGGTGCGCCAGATATCCCGGTCCTGACACCAGACACACCTCCTGTGCTTCTTCTACTTTCATCATTCTCTTCATACATGCACGCCGATTCCTAAGACTTTTAATCCCACCCTCAGACACTAAGTACTCCACCTATTTAGTCTTGGTAGGTCAGTCTTGGTCTTCCTGGGCCTCTGCAACCATCCACGTTCGAATTGTAGGTATATCTGTTTAGTCATTATCATTCATGTCATTGTAATAGTATTACTGGTGGTAGAGATCCAGTGACGGAGCTCGCGGGCGTAGGCACCACCGCATTACCAATATACTTGCCGCTAAATGGTAGTGTTCAGGACTATCGTGTTCCGGTCAGGTGGTAATGTACGGCCCTGTAATTTCCGGCACAGAGGCATAATACCTTAAGTAGGCCTCAGAAGCGGTAACGCATCTGCATATTGACCTTGGTCTTTGTGTGGGTGTCTATAGGCTGCAGTCATCACTTAACATCAATGTGAACTGCAAGCTTGTTTTTTTTCGATATAACTATTTTTCGATTAATCGATCTGTGTGTCACATATTAAACTTCAAAGTATTGATATCAGTTGGAATCGCGTGTGCGCCTCATTTAAAACTACATAAAATACACGACAGCGTATCACTAAAACCCCGCACACAGAAACGTGCCGTAAGCCGTAAGTGTTCCCCCACTTCCCTTCAGCAGTCCGTTTTTCTCCAACCGGAAATGAGATTTCCCGACAGATATAATGGCTTTCCACGGATTACATCATGCGAGCTTCGAAATTAGGGAATTTGCTTGAACAATTTACTAGTGAATATTTCTTGAGTTAAAATATTCGAAGGTGCGGTTGTGGTACGTTGATATAAACGATGATTTTGTTATGGAATAATGCTCTTATCTAACACTGAGATTCGCGCGAGTGCATTCTCATATTTCTAAAAACATGCTTTATTTAAATACTAATTCCTTTACAATTAATGGTTTTAAAAAGTTAGTATGATTCTTCATCATAATGAATCAATAAATCTAAATAATAAATATTAAAAATAATTTGTACAAAGGCTAGAAATGCATTATGGGTATAAATATTCAGGTTCCTCAAATTACTTTTTTTTGTAGATCGCAGCATAAAATATGTTTTACGTATTTTCAATACAATATTCTAAGTGAAAACAAATTTTAATCTGAAAAACATAACATAAATAGAATTAATTTCACTTCGGAGAGCGAGAAAAAATTGTGAAATAGGAGCTACTTTCCTCCCACGTAACAGGGACAAAAGTACGAACTTTCGGCCCAGGTAATATTACAAAAAATATTTTTTCGATGAGGAAGTCGCAGTAAGAAGTAAATTTGATGTACTTACTCAATGTATTTAAGGAATAAATTATACTCTTGCAATAAATACCCTTGAAGCACTAAGCGGTAAATATACTTAAAGTAAATTTATAGTTAACTAACTTAACTTGGCGAATTTCGTACCGCCATCGGAGATTTTTAAATATTATGCATTTTTTATTAATACAAGCTTTCTCCTGACAATTCTGGGGCAATCGTTGGGAACGTTTGGAAGTTATGCGCGTACAAACATTTTGGTGATTCATTTTTATATATACAACGATTAAATGTACAACCCGAAACTAGTTAATTCAGAATCGATAACCGAATCGATTTCAGATATTTTTGATATAGGTAATATTTTGTCCCAAAGTTAATTAAAATTAAGAAAATTATGGTCACCCGTTTGGTGAACAGTCAATACAAACGAAAATGAGATTTAACGTCTATCCAAAATAAAATGCTAGTCTTGAGGACAACTTATTACTTTATTAAAAAATATTAAATACATAAACATGTAATTTCAGTTCATGAATTATGATTATAACTCGATTTTCTAATCGAGGTGTTAGATAGTGTACATTATTCCCGTTACATGTTGTATAGTTTAAAAGGATTCATGCGGTATTAAAAGTCAAATTAAAAGCTAACATTACCATTTCTTGCCATATCCATGAAACTTTTAGTCCATCCGTTATTTTCCCAGGGCGTCGCGTTTCCTCGACTTTATTTTCTTTTGTGTCGATTATTATCTTTATGGTAAGCACCTAATATTTTCTCTTCATGTTGATTCACTGCCTTTGTATTATACTGTTATTTCCATACGAGATTACATCGTTTTTATAAAATATTCTACTAGAAGTTTAGACTCCTTAGGACCATTATGAGGTAGGAGATAATACTGCAAAATGTAAAAAGAAATTACTCGAAAATATTTGTGTTAGTTACTTATCGAGTTTTAAACTTAAAATTCGAACATTTTTTTTTTATTAAAACTCTGTCGTGCCAATTGGCATAACAAAAAAATCAGTCAAAGGAAACTATAGGCTTATTGATTTTATTTATATATGTTCAATGATAAATGTATTTATTATCCATAAATAACATCATTCAATGCCTTGCCTACCCTTTTCTATCCGCGCATCTAACTTGAAGCATTAAATCACTCGAATGAATACAATAGATACATATTATTGATAAGCACGACTTTTACTTTAGAAAATTCCTCGGAAAATGTAAAGAAATGTGTAAATATATGGGTATCTGAAAGAGCCGTTGAATGTAAACACGTTCATGTTTTTATTTAACACGCCGATGCACCCCATATCATTTATGTTATGTGGGTAGTGGGATGTACATGGAAATCGATTTTTAACGAGCTAAACCTACGCGGTGCTTTATTCACAAACGCATGTAAGAGCGTAAATACATTTTTATCTGATTGTCGGGAGTGTCATATCTGGATGAGCATCACGCAAAATTAACGTAATATTTTATTTTTTTATAATGGCTTTGCTATTACGCATATTGCTAGTGTTACAGATATTTCGTATTATTAATCAGCAACGTAAAAGTCAGAATCTGTCGGAGAATTATCAGTTAAAGTCAGTCAGAGTCACAGTCAGTAATTCGAGTAAAGCGACGGCTATACCAGAACATTTACAATGAAGTTTTGGAGGCAACCCGAAGGCCGTGTTTTCACTAGATATTATTCTATTTCACTATACACGGGCATTGTAATAAACCTATATCAAATAAAATTCCACCAACTTTAGTTAATATATCCAAAAATGCACCAAAAAAATAGTATCTGTCGATATTTTGATCTGGTCAAGGAATAGAATTATGTAGCCAAAATTGTTGTTTATGAAATGATCGAGTATTTCGAGATGTGGGCAATCTACGATATGGCTACGACAGATGCAGAACATATACAAAAACTGTTTTTATATTATTTCGCATTAACACATGCTTGTGAAATATATTTTATTTATATTTTGCCTAACTAGCATGGTTGGTAATAGATGGCGCTGCTGCTACCATAAAGCAATGCAATAGATGTGAAGGAAAAATTTGACAAATCGGGCAGGGCTTCAGTAGCTCAATTGGAAGAGCGGCTGGACTAGATTCCCAGTAGGTCGCGAGTTCGAGTCTCGCCTGAAGTCATATTTTTCTTTCCATTTTTCTTTAAAAATAAAATATATACAAAAACACCTAAACCTGAGACAAATATATCTGTATACTCGGACAATTGGACCAACTGAGTTGTAAGACAATTTTCGAGCACTTCACATCGAGATAATTTGATCTATAATATATATATTATATAGTATTCCTTTAAATCCGCCACTTCAGTATTTACGTTGTCCATTTATTTCCCCATTCATTTTGGCACAGCAAACCGTAGTGTGACATCGTAATTTCATGTGAACTTGAGTAGGTACATTCTTAATATTCCATGCCAAAAATATTGTAAATAGCCAATAGTGGACAATTAAATACCTACGGAATATTGGTCACGTGCTTATATTTATAAAAATTGAATCAGATATACATTTCTGCCGAAACCTTAGTTTTATTTCGTTAACTGTACGAGTAGAACCACAAAAGAAACACTACACCGGTTTTTGTTTCAAAATTGAATTTCACATTCTACGACCAAAACTAGGTCAGTCTCTTTGTGGCGCAACAAAATACAGTCATTGGAATTCTAATAAAAATGTTTTTTTTTTGTCATATTTCTCGTCGATTTGTTTAAGATCTCCATTTTGCCCAATAAAGGGTTTTTTGCAAGTTAATCTGAAAAATTGCATAGGTTCGAGATAAACAGTGGGGGTCGCCGGAATCAAATTAAATTCCGCTCCTACTCAAATAAATCCTGTTTAAATAACCGTAAAACTGTCCACGTGCGCATCCTTTTAATCCCTTTGATGTGGATCGTGTCATGATCGAATACTATTTCCTTTCGCGTTATATGCTTACATTCGAATTGTCGCAGGCTGAGACTATTGTCCCTTTGAAATAGCATGTCATGTAGAGGTTAAACACCACTAAAATTTTAAAATTTTAACTCAGATATACTTACTTAGTTCGCTAGCTCAGCGACCCAAAGTGAGTCTTGGCCTCCGAAACGAGAGAAATAACTCAGATATGGGTGTCCCATTTTTACTTTTCGTGGATAGGATTATTATCTTTATATTAAAACGCAATAGGTTGTCGTTCTCGTACTTTATTTAGAGATAGAAGGCCAGCTTGTAGAAAACAACATAAAGATTTAAATATTGAGTGACAACGCTCTTTTGAAACCTGAGATATTGTTACCTCCGTGCTGGATATAAAATCCGTACCTATTTAAATGAAGGCTATTAGTGACAAGTAGATTACGTAATATTAGGTTTCTGATGCTTTCGCCCTCTGTTAATAGTTCTATGTGATATTACTATGTTAACTGCGCCGGTACTCGGGTAGTACGTGCGTGGTCGAAAAGAAAGTGCTTTCAGGTATTTTTAATTTTCTGGAAGTGTCCCAGTGCATAGTGCATTAAGTATATGGAACAAAACGTAATTGTGGGTTTGCATGTTTTCTTGAACGCACCTCTGCCTTGCCCTTCGTAGAATACATCGTCTTACGTTCTCAAAGTCTTACACTGTTACATCAGCAGAACCAATATACCTTTTCAGTACGGAATCCTTAAGAATTACTCGAAGTTTATTTAATTTAGCACCTGTGCGCTTGTTTCTGGTTCCTTGCCTTGAGATTTACGATACTGCTTAATACAATTCCCGCTATAGATATATCGCAACGAATAAATATAGTTAATTTTATAAAAATATCAGGAAAGCTTTCCTTTCAGCTCCATTGTTCTTCATCATTCCGTGACATGTTGTCGTTTTTTTTTAAATACGGCTAGGACAGTCGACTGAGGCACTGTTATTAAATTAAGAGAGTGCACATAATATATTTTCTTGCATTTGAAATATTTCATTTCTCTTTATGAAAAAATGTAAGAAGTAAGTGCATTTCAGTTAATATTGTCGTGTGTTGTTCTTATAACAATAGTAGAGATATATTTTAATTACACTTTCAATCAAAGGAGATGTTGCGAGCTCGGCTCTGGTTCGTACACTACCCCAAGAAATAGATAAATTAAAGATGAATCCGAAAAAAATACAATTAATTTATTCAAGAATATATTTTAGAGTTACTCTGAGTTACAACCACATTTTATCATTTTCAATATTATTATTAGTGGAATTTGTCAAAATGACATCGCCCGCCATACTCGCCATGTTGGTTTTGAGTTGCAATTCTAACTGCAAATAATGTTTTGTAACTGCAAACAAAGCAAAAACGTTTTATATTGATTTTGCCTGTTAATGATATTGTGTACAATACATGGCCGGAAGTCCATACATTTTTGCAACATCTCCGTTACTTTAAAAATTACAAGAAGGATTGATATCGATAACGGTGGAATTTTCACTATCGCAAACGTGAAGTTGTTTTCACATAATAATATACGAGTATGATGCAGACTGTATTATGGTGTTTAATTCATTACAGTGTTTATGTATTGGAGTGTTTCAGTTGGATGTTATTTTTTGTATGTCATGAAGTGGAAAACAAGCAAATAGTTTACATTGATGATAAGTAATAGTAAAGCAAAGCAGTTCTCTACGAACACTGCGGTCTCTTCGTTACTTAGGTAATAGCCCCTTAAAAAAAGTAGCCAAGAGCGAGAAAATCCATTGCAAACGGATTTTTACTAATTTAACTTCATTACACATAGCACAATAATTTTCATTTGATAAGTATGGTTCGGTTGAGTTAAGTTGAGTGTAAAGGGGAGGCGCTTGAGCCACTTGTCGGACTAGAGGAAGTTGGTCGCCCGAACGGAGAAATATCCAAAACTGGTTGACAAGTAAATGCCGCACTAGCATTGGTTGGCAAAGGCGAAGTGTGGAGCACTCAGAAGTGAGTTGTCGCCGGCAGGATCCGAGTTTCCGTAACCCGGCCGCTGATGGCGTTCGAGTCGACACATCGGGGGATTTCAGCGAGTCGAGTCTCACACTACCCGCCACAGAGCAACGCGGGCCACCGGCGGCGCCGGCCCGCCTTGCTCTATGCTACCCGCTCGCTGTTCCCCTAGGGCGAGATTCACAGACCGCACTACGACTTTACTTTCGAGCAAAGTACGCTTCGAACTGTCAAAACCCATACATTTCTGACTGTCTGTGAATCTCTCACCTAGACAGCGGGTGTCCAATGTTTCGCGCGTAAAAAGAACAAGAAAGCTTTCAGCTTCACCACTCTTCCAGGTCTTATCTGGATATAAGAAATTAGATAGCAACAAATAATTTATTTATTTATAATTAGTAAAAGACCTATTAATGTACCTACTGAAAACAAACGCCATATAAGTAAATTATCATATATACACTGTATATGCATTCATACATCATACGGGTGAATGGATGAGCGGGTGAGTGTCGGGCGTATAAAAGCTATTAGAGCGAATGAACAGCGCCTGGTTCATTGGTTTCCATCACCTTACCCATAAAATATGCAAAGTCTATATCAAAAGCAAATGCGGGGCAACTAGAATCATGACATTTTACGTTTATTATGATGTAGTACGACAATACCTAAATTTCATACTAGGTATATCATAACAAACACATAAAAAATAAACCTACATGAATCTTCTACATTTTTGTGAAACAATCGAGGTAGAAATTAGACTTGTTTTAACTGTTCAAATATTTCAACCCCCGAGAAAATAAATTTAGGTTAAAGTTTCGTCGCAATCCCAATCCAACAATGCTCATTAATTTATTTAGGTATAACTAGTAAAAAAAGCAATGCTTTTCTTGTTTGTTATAAATAATTGCGGACTGTGACAAATGATCGGTCACTTAAACACACATACATTACGCGGATGGATGGATGAGCGGGTGAGTGACGGGCGTGTAAAGCCATTAAAGCGGATAAACGTAGCTCGTCTCATTGGTGCCCATCACCTGTCCAACTTGATATTTATTATATTATTAATAAATTGTTCAAAGAGAAAATAAAAGCAAAAGCTGAGGTTATTTTTTTAAATCCTGAATGTTTTTACTACTGCCTTTTTTTTTAAAGTTTGCAATTCTGTCCTCCGTAGGATTAAATAGGGACTGAATTTTGATAAAGATGATTTCATATATTCGAAGCGATTCTAATGTTTCAATCGTTTGTTTTCAAAAATATCGTCGTGTGGACTGTGACAAATGATCGGTCACTAGCAAAGTACACACACATGACGCGGATGGATGGATGGATGAATGGGTGATTGAGGAGTGTATAAATAAATAAAGTCGTTCGAGCGAATGGATAGTAGCCAACTCAGTGGTACCCATCATCTCACATACTCAAAATTCTCCTAAAACCATAAAACTTATTTAAAATAGGTTTAAGCTACTAGAAGTGACTGGTTCTACACCTCTAAGCTCTGGTGTACATTTTTATTAGATTGAAAAACCTTATTGTTGAATCAAAGTACATTAGCATTTTAGAGTATATTTCTGGCTCATTTGCATTCCTACGAATTGTAATCAAATCTTCTAAATCCCAGTCGTTAAACAGTAACTTAAAGTGTGTCACAACAATTGCCGAGCCAGGAACAATAACTACAGTAATCGCATTAAGTTCGCTCATTACCCCATCTCCATTTCATATAACGTATAAATGCTATTGTTTCAACTATACTACAGTTGAAACAATAGTTGCCCTGCGTTGTAAACTTTTGATCGGATCACAGTTGTATTGCTCTTTCAACCAACTGTTATTATGCGATTTTAAACTATAGGGATACATATACAGCGTAACACATAAATATTAGGTGTTGTATCAATATTGGACACCTCTTGGATATTCGTTCTATAATTTCCAACTTGTACGGGTAAAAATAAGGCTCAACAATACTTATGAAATTAAAAGACAATCCTGTAATAAAAATACCATGTCAAGTTTTTTTCAGAAGACACCTGTGCCACCCGCTTCAGTGTTTAAAAAAGATGCAATACTTTTAAAAAGAAAGAATAAGTGACATTCCTAAGTTCAGAAAGATTTTTTTAATCATAAAAATGTTGCAAAGATAAAATCATTTATTTACCGACATTTTATAAAATTTTCATAAACCTTATCCCATAAAGATTAAGCTAGAAGTTTCACTTGTACAAAAACAAAAAATTCATTTCAATTTGCGGTTTAACTGTATAAAACACGACGCTGCAATTTGAAATTATTTTCTTTTCTAAGTGTGTTTTCAGAGTGTAGTTCTCTGTAATTATTCCTTGAAACTCAACAAGCCGCGGACCGTTTAACGGGTCAGTGTTTCATAGCACGAGACTGGATTTTCTTACTTAATAGGTTATGATTATAAACAGTTTTTTCATGAGTATTTCAAAAATACACTTACAAAATGAAAAAGCACCAGCACACGACTGGTCCAGCAAATATGTAGCTACGCGTGTATTTATAGTATTGGAAGAATATACCTACCTATATTATAAGCAGTCGAGTCTTTTGATAAACTGGCAATCTTCCTAATTTGAAAAAGACCGCAAAAAGATTTAGTTATTTATATAGCACTGATAGACAGATACTGTACAGTGCTCATCAAGAAATATTGCAAATCGAGCCTATGAAAGAGACAATCGGCAAGTTTCGACTTCGTAGAGCGTTATCTCTGCTGCACACTGTCTACGTAAGCACTGATAGTTCTTTATTGGTCAAAACTTGATCAAAATGGTGGACAAACGTCATATTGGTAAGGCGAATAAGACAACGCTCTACAGACCCGAAATAAGCCGAAGTCTCCTTCCGGAGATAAATGTGCATTATTTCTTGTTGGATACTGTAATAGGAATTGATCAAAACTTGATCAAAATGGTCGACAAACGTCACATAGGCAGAGACTCTGTAATAAAGTAATAATACTACGTATAGAATGGACACTTCGACGTCCCGCCCGATTTCCCCGCATCACCCAACATCCTCCCCTCTTATGGGCTTTCTTTGAAAGGTTAAATAACTTCGAATATTTTTAAAACAACATGGATCTATACATTTCTATGTTTTGAATAACACATTTTTTTATGTAAGGAAGATGACAAGCAAGCATGCAGGTCACATTGATGTAAAGTGATGACTGCAGCCTATAGACATCTACATAAAAACCAGAGGTCAAAATGTATATGCGTTGCCACCCCTCAGACCTAAGGCGTCATGTCTCTGTGATAGTTATTACGGGGCCATAAATTACCATCTAACCGTAATTAGTGCCAGAGAATATGTAATAATGCTAGTGCTAAAAACTACCATTTAGCGGCAGATAGGTTAGATAATGCTCTACCACTGAATAGAACACAATGAAACCATTCCACTATATTTTATGCTGTCCAATATTGCATGTTATCTCGTTTATTATACGAGAACACCAAATAAAGAAATGTTCATATTCATCTCAGAATATTTCATAAGTCTTAATATCGCTGTGCGCTATTTTATTGCCAAAGCAACGAGCGAGCTCAGAGTCTATCCTATTAGTCACACGTAACGAGATACACATTATTTCGAGTAAGTGCTACAATAAATGAAGTTAAATGCTGCCTGATAACTGACAGTAGCTATTTATTATCATCTAGTACCTACCATTTGCGACGAAATGATTACTACAATATCTACTTAATTTATGCAACCATGTATTGTGTCTTTTACATAATAAGCAACGATAAGTGTTACCGATAATTTTGGTAAAATTCGATATTATCTCATTTATTTACATAATCATCTACTACTACTCATACTAAAAAAATATTTCTGTTCTAGATACAAATTAGCGTTTTGACCTTTAGTTTTTGTGTAGACGTCTATATGCTGCATTGATCATTTACTATGCAATAGACCATACAATTAAACAATATAACAACCGCACACCTCTTCAAATATTTTTTCTTAATTTTCACACATGATTTTCTTTTCACGTTAGACATGATTTCAAGTTCTCTAGCAACTATTAATAAAACAATCATTTTAAGGCAGTCAGACGACCGGATGTTATATATCCATGAAAGCCCGTCCCGCACTCGTCCTACTTTTTTGTTTCCAGTATGGTGAGCAATTACAAAATTTCAACTGCGAGCGAGTTGTTTAAACAAGTTGTTAGACAGCCTAGCTACCTGAATATTTCTCTGTGTTTAATAACAATGTGGCCTATAAAAGTCGCTAAAACCCGGTGGTATTTATCAATAAATATCTAATTTTTAATTGTATTGGATAACAACAAGTATAGTAATATCATAATAATGAATGATAGATATAAGACGAGGCCTTGTTTATGAGTCTCACACAATCCGCCGTCTGTTCCTCAAGGCGGCGGGTGCGCAAAAAGAGTTCCCCGCGAAAAAATAAGGCAGACAGCTGTATATTATGCCAGATAAGATTTCACCAAACCACACCAGCGCTTCGTATATGAACAGAACGTAGCAAATATCAACAACAATGAGCATTATAATAATATACGATTTAATTTTATTGTTCACATCAACCAAATTGAGTGTTTTATTGCCAGAGTTAACAAAATGGCTGTGAAAATAAATTCACAATATCGTATCCTTTATTATGAAGTTATTGTGAACATGGCAACAATATAACCAGTGTATTACTGGTGGTAAAGTTCCAGTGTAAGATGTGAAATTATTTTTTAACATATAACAATTCAAAAGGTACAGATCTCATAATGAGGAACACCGTCACGTTGGCACACTTAAATTATCGCGTCCCTTCCTGGCATTCTTCCACTTACACAACCAGTCCAGAATATTTTTTTAGGTCGAGAAACTTATATGTACAGGTACCTATACACTCACTACAAATTACATAGCGTATAACAGAAATACCTATTACATTCATTGAATATGTACTTAATACGACTTCAATTCATGTAAGGAATGACTTAATAGCTATTACTACTACTACCTGGGTTTGTTACCCAGGTCGGAAGTAGGTTCTTCATATTTTTCGGAAGTTTGCCAGTGCCAAACTCGGAGTTGGATAATGGGCCCAAAGCTGTCTCTACCTCTAGGATTAAAACGTAACTGTTTGCATGTATTTTTATGTCATTGGGTTGACAGACAATAGGCCACCTGATGGAAAGTAGTCACCGTCGCTTATGAACATTTGCAACATCAGGGGAGTTGCCGTGCTGCCAGCCCTGAAGGATCTTTTGACGCCATTTTTGAAGAACCCCATGTAGCACCGTGGGAACACCTCAGAGGGAAATTAAAACGTAACTTCATGCCTGTAATCCCCGAAGGGGTAGGCAGAGGTAAATGTATGCATTCAAGCATACATGCTAACACCCACAATTCGCCGGTTACGTTTTGGCCCATGTAACAGGTGGCGAGCCCGTTGACATCTCCGGGCAGATTACCAAACTTCGAGGTACTGGGAAATTGCCAGAAAATGGAAAAAATCCCAATAGAACCAGAGATAAAGTATTTTAAACCGTTATCTCTGATAGCCGTAGTGGCCTGCTATCACTAGGCTACTGAGGCAGTGAAAGAAGGAAGTTCGTTACACAATTTACACGTTATGTATGCTTGTATACTTGCAGCAAGTGTTTACCTACGTTTTTGTTTGTGTTATAAAGGCAGATTAGGTATTGTTGTGCCTACGCTCTTGAGCTCCGTCACTGGAGTGTAGGTAGCGTTGTCAAAATATATTTCGAGTATGAATGTGAAGTTGTAATAAAGAGGTGCGGGCGAGACGAGCCGGCAGTAAATCCAGATCCCACTGCACTGATATGTGGCCGGGACACATAATAATTTCACTGTGACCGAAATGGAAATTGTCGATGGGAGCCTATTAATCGCCTGCAATGTTTTACACACATAGTCAACGTACTCAAATGTACTATTTTTACGGAAGTTCAATAAATTCACGAGTTCACATAATAATAATCTATATATATAAAAATCTATTGCTGTTCGTTAGTCTCGCTAAAACTCAAGAAGGGATAAATCGATTTGGCTAATTTTGGTTTTGAATGATTTTTGGAAGTCCAAGGAAGGTTTAAAAGGTAAGAAAATATTAAGAAATTGAAGGGAAATAGTAAAAACCACAATTTGATTTTTCCATACAAATAGTCCGTATCTATCAAACCTTTGACACATTATTTAATTCTGAGGCAATACGAAGTTTGTCGGGTCAGCTATGTAGGTGCTCACTAAGACCCAAAGGGGTTTGTTTTTGGTGTTGATCGCTTGCATTTTTTTATGTAGGTAATAGAAGTGGCAAACAAGCATGCAGTTCACATTGATGTTAAGTGACGACTGCAGCTTATAGACACTTACACAAAGACCAAGGTCAAAATACAGATACGCTACAGATGCATAACACCTTAGGCCTCAGAAGTGCCTGAGGCCTAAGGTGTTATGCCTCTGTGCCGGAAATTAGAGGGCCGTACATTACCACCTGACCGGAACACGATAGTGTTGAATACTACCATTTAGCGGCAAGTATATTAGGTAGGTAATGCGGTGGTGTCTACGCCCGCGAGTTCCGTCACTGGAGCTCTACCACCAGTAAAACTTAACATAATATAGATTTTCAAAAAGATATTGACTAGTGGCGGTTACGGTGAATTTTCGTTTGACGACCCAGTTGTTTCAGCGGTGTTTGTCAAAGCTTTATTTAAAGGTCGCGAGCTCGATCCTCGCACCGCGATAAATATTTGCATTCATCATCATAATTTCAGCCAAAAGACGTCCACTGCTGAACAAAGGACTCCCCCAAAGATTGCCACAACGAACGGTCCTGGCCCGCCCTCATCCAGCGATTGCTTACGACCTTCGCCAGGTCGTCGGTCCATCTTGTGGGAGGCCTGCCTACGCTTCGTTTTTCGGTAAGTGGTCGCCACTCTAGAACTGCTCTGAGTATTTTGCATTGCCTGCAGATTTTTATTCCGGGTCTGGGAGTTTGTGTACTACAGTAATAAGTACATAAATGTATTGGTATGTACCTACTAGGGCTGTGATAAGTGTAAACGATATTTTTTTATAAAAGAGCTAAAATATAGGTACACATGTAATCAATCCAAAAGCGCTCAAACATCCCTTTCCTATTAGTAATCCATACAATCTTACTACTATTAAATGTGAAATTATGGATGTTTGTTTGTTGCTCAATCACACTAAAGCTGCTGAACGGGTTTCGATGAAATTTCTTGTACACAGGTTGCGTATATATGACTGTAACATATAGGATACTTTTTTATTTAAAGATAAATGGAAAGAAAAATTTGACTTCAGGCGAGACTCGAACTCGCGGCCTACTGGGAATCTAGTCCAGCCGCTCTTCCAATTGAGCTACTGAAGTCCTGCCCGATTTGTCAAATCTTTCCTTCACATTTATTGCCTTGCTTTTTATGGTAGCAGTAGCGCCATCTATTACCAACTATGCTAGTTAGGCAACCGATATAATAGACTTATATAGGATACTGTTTATCCCTATCAGAGATTCCTTGGGAAATGTTATATAGGTCTTCACATTGACAAAAAAAAATGCCGATTACAATTGCTGTTGCATGAATCCGAACGTAGACTCGTAGACAAATGACAGCTGACGTCATGATGTAGTTAATTAACAATTTGACAACAGAAGGACCTACAGAAGGACATACCTGTAACTACTGCATAATTTTGTTTATCTTTATAATATGTTTCAGAGGCATTTAAAACTGACGCCCACGCGGATGATGTCGCGGACAAAAGCTAGTATTAAAGGTCCATTGGTTTAAACTTCAATGTTTAACAACCGTACAAAACTATGGCGGAATTTATTTGTTCCCCGAGTGTTATTTCTCTTGGTGTTGATACTCGTATATTAAAGTTCATGACTGTAGCCGAGAAATGTTGAGCAGAGCACGAAAGTTATTAACTAGTGTTGAAACTCTGGTAGTGTCGAAAAGTTTGAGGACTTAGTCAATCCCACATCAACTCAAAGCTATCCATTTTCTATAATATATATGTTTTTATTTATGTTGCTTTGTATACCTACACGTTGCTTATACAAAGAAGCCAATTATGGCATTTAGTAAGGTAATAAATTAATAAATATGCAAATAATAATAGGTATTACGTTTAAAATCATGAAAAAGTACATGAAAGTACCTACAACAATATTATGACATCCATATTTTTTATATGTTGTTAAGTCGCTGTAATAGATATAACGGGGCCGTACTATTAAAGGCTATATCGTATCCAACAGGAAACAATGCACATCGATCTCTGAAAGGCGACTTCGGTTTATTTCAGGTCTGTAGAGCGTTATCTTTTTCACACCTTACCAATATAACGTTTGTCCACCATTTTGATCAAGTTTTGACCAATACCGGACTATCAGTACCTATGTAGACAGAGAGAGCAGAGATAACGCTCTACGAAGTCGAAACTAACCGATTGTCCCTTTCATAAGCTGAATGTGCAATATTTCTTGATGAGCATTGTATATATATTCACGCCAGGTCTCTTACGGAGAAGGCAGAGAGCGTGGTGCGCCAGATGACTCTTGTTTTTTGTATCGAGTTATGTTTACTTTGAGAATTCTCATCATCGTGTCAGCCTAAATATGTCCACTGCTAAAGAACAGCCTGCCTGCCACATGAGTTAAATTGCCACTAAGGAAATCGAATTCAAAGACGTATTCAAATTTAACGAATCGTTTTCTTAACCGACATAATAATATACAAAACAACCTATTTTCACAGTTCATACATTAATTTACATATTTTAAGTAGGTAGGTATGTGTAGTATAAATATTTGAAACTACAGACTTCAGATCGTGCACATGTTGGTCACCCAATTGTCGATACTAATTGCAAATCTGACGGAACCTTGCACTTCGCCGCACAAATACAATAGACCAGGGATTTTCGTGACATTCGAAACTCATTAATTTATAAACTAACCATTTACGTTCAAATATAGTAGCCAGATTATAATGAACGAGCATAAATAATGATCTAGCATTGAAACGCAATTCCTGAATACCTATGTATATTTTATCAGTTCCCACTTAGGGACACACAATCGAACGATAATATCTAATGCTAGCTCTAGCTACGGGACGTAACGACCCCACCGCCCATTGTCGATGAGAGATGAGAATTTTCTTCTCATCAATTCATCATTTCAGCCAAAAGACGTCCACTGCTGAACAAAGGCCTCCCCCAAAGAATTCCACAACGAACAGTCCCGGGCCGCCCTCATCCAGCGATTGCCCGCGACCTTCACAAGGTCGTCGGTCCACCTCGTGGGAGGCCTGCCTACGCTTCGTTTTCCGGTACGCGGTCGCCACTCTAGGTCTCCAGACTCCCCTGCGAGCGCTGCGACCGAGCGGACTTATTTCATTCGGCCGCACGGAGCAGTGTAGTCGCAGGCGCTGTCCCGATGTGCTAGTTCGTTCCATTGCAAAGTACGAACTATTGCAAAAGAACCCGTATGCCTTGGAATTACAGTCGTCTTTCGAGTGCAGTGCAACCAAGGCACAAAAAGTGAAAGTCGTAAAACCGCCCGCTTCCCCGCGTAGAAGCCCCTCCTCCCCTGCTCCCCGGCGCGGCTAAAGCCCCGGGGCCACGTGAGTGTGTGTGTGCTCCGCGGAAAGTGTTCGAGATAGGACTCACAATCGCGACAGGACGCTACTTGGTTACGGGAGTTCCGGGATGCGACTCTGCCCTGGTGTAAATTAGTTATTTACATCAGTCAGTACCACCGACCCGGGACTTGGACCCATTTGTGTATGTGTTACCCAGTGATGTTAAAGTGAGTCATGAGCGACCCATTGAAAACGCGCGCAGTTGGCTCGGGACGGCGATCTCGTATCCCCCCCGCCCGCCAAATTCTCGCCCGCGACCTACTCACCGGCCAGATCACCGCCGTTGGCGACGACCTGAGACCGCTGCCCTCACCAACGCCTGCAGTTGAGCTTGCTCCTCCGACCTTCACCCCGAACTGACTGAGGCGGGTCGCGCTTCGTCAGAGAATTCCACAACGAACTACCACCACAACATCAACAACGTGCACCACCAACCTGGCCGGAACACAACGCGCCGAGGAATATGAAAACGAAGTCACGCGCCGCTCGTCGTCAACGACAGCGCGCGGCAATGGAGACACCTCGAGCCGAGCCGTCCGAATACACATCCTGAGAAGGCCATATCCAAGCCACTACGTCTACCCAACCAATGGGGGCACCGGAACCCCCTACAACTAGCAGTCCCCGTTCTAGCTCGCCCGTATTCGTGCCTCCACCGACGTTCTCAGGTCCTGATTTTCAGAGGGAGCCGTCAGTGTCCCAGATTTTAGGGATATTCATCAGTACTCTGACAGGGATACTGACGGCCTACAATCCGGCCAGGATATAGTTCCTGCCCTTCTAAGGGGCCTGGCAGACCTTACGCAACTGCAAGCACCGTAACGGGTGCAAACACACCAGACACAAATAGCACAAACATCCCAACTACTCATCAACACATACCACAACAGTACACACCTACACAACCACAGCTACACCACCTGCGGCTACTTTACTGGAACCCGGGAGGGATTAAGAGCCATATGCGGGAATTGAGGGATCTCGCCCAGTCGCAGGACATCCATGTAGTCCTCCTGGGCGAGACGAAACTCCGTAGCGGCGAAGAGCTCCGTATACCTAACTACTTCGTGTACCGTCGCGACGAGGTTTCGCCGTGGAGGGTGGCATACAGAGGTACTGCCGCCCTCGTGCGTCGTGACGTGACGTGAACGGCAAAATACCCAGCTCGTCGTTCACGACACGACGAGCTGGGTATTTTGCCGTTCGTGTCTGTGCGCTCCAAGGGGGTGTGCGTCAACGCGGACGGCACGGAGCTCAATATATTCGCCGCATATCGACCTCCGGGTGGGAGTGTCGATGTCCGGGACGTCCAAACTCTCCTCGGTGATGGGCCGACCATTGTGGCGGGAGATCTTAACGCCAAGCACCCCACTTGGGGGTCAAGGGTGATCTTCCCGCCGGGTCGAATTATCTTCGAGGACAGCCAGGTTGGTGGGTACAGCGTGATAGGGCCCGATGCGCCATCGCATGTACCTACCAACCCTGATCACCAGCCGGACGTACTGGACATCGTCATTCACAAACACCTACCATGGCCGGTCCACGTGGAGGTGCTGTACGACCTCGACGCGCAGCACCTCCCACTTTTGGTCACCCTGACACTGACGAGCAGCTTCACCATCGCGCGCCCGCCGCGACGGCGCACCGACTGGCACGCTTTCGCGAGCACCATGAGTGAGGCCGAACCGCTGAGCACCCTGCAATCTCCAGAGGAAGTGGAGGCGACCGCTAGTCGCCTCGCCTCAATCATTAAGGCCGCCAAGGAGGCGGCCACCACGACCTTACCGCCGAAGACATATCGCAGGGGTGCCCTACCCGCCTCACTCGAGTCCATGCGCCAGCGGAAGTGTGCGCTGCACCAGCTGTGGGTGCGCACCCGCTGCCCGTCGGTGAAGGGGGACCTCAACCGCCTAACTGAGCACCTGAGCGCTGCCGTGAGTGCGTACCGCGGGTCGACGTGGAAAACCACGATCGACCGTGCGGGAAAGAGAGACACGAACCTCTAGGCGCTCACGAGAGCGCTTACGCGTGAAGCCGCATCTATCTATCCGCTGCTCGATAGCAGCGGTAGACGGTGCTATAGGCCACAGGACCGCGCCGAAAATATGGCCAACCACCTGGAGGGGGTGTTCACCCCCAACCCCGCCAACGGCACTGTCGCCGAGCACCTGGATGACTGCGAGCGCCGAGTGAGGGAATACCTGTCGGCCCCTGCCGCGCCGCTGCGGGGAGAGGACTTTATCTCCCCGTCCGAGCTTCGCGAAGCCGTCTTCCGACTACCCAGTCGGAGGGCCGCCGGGCCTGACGGTATCCCCATCGAGGCACTCCGGCATCTACCGTGGAAGAGTTTGGTGTCTCTAGCCAAACTCTTCAACGGAGTGCTCCGGACTGGCCATTTTCCCACTGATTGGAACCTGGGAAAGGTCATTGTCCCCCCGAAACCGGGCAAGGACCGTCGACTCCCGTCCAGCTATCGCCCTATACGCTATTGTCGCATCTGGGCAAGCTGTTTGAGCGTCTCCTGCTGCGGAGGCTCAGACCTCTCCTCCCAATTAGGGAGGAGCAATTCGGCTTCCGCGCGGGACACTCTACCACGCTCCAGCTGACCCGGGTGCTACATCACCTTGCCATGGAGGTCAACAGGGACCACTACGTGGTCGGTGGTTTTCTAGACATAGAAAAAGCTTTCGACCGCGTGTGGCACGTTGGTCTCCTCGACAAAATAGCAGCCAACACACCATCCGGCATTTTTAGGGTGGTAGCTGACTTTCTCCAGGATCGGCGGTTCTTCGTCACGGTGGAGGGTTGCGACTCGACCCAGCATCCAATCCGTGCCGGGGTACCACAAGGCAGCTGTCTGTCGCCGTGCCTTTATGCGGCGTACACAGACGACGTTCCCACCCTACGCGACCATCTGCGTGAAGGAGAGAGGGATGTCATGCTGTCCTTGTTTGCCGACGACAGCGCCTACATTGCGACATCGTCTCGGTTGCACTTAGAAATCACTAAAATGCAACACCTGCTGGACCTGCTGCCGGAGTGGCTGGACAAATGGCGGATGGCCGTCAACGTTGACAAGACGGCCGCCCCCTCGAGCCCCCCCTACCGACCGGGATCATGCCACGGTCGAGGACCGGAGTCGTCAGAGTTCCCAGATGCGGCGCCCGGCTTAGGCCAGAGCGATGGCGCGGACGTGTGGCCCCTTACGATAGCTAATCTAAATCTCTTCAACCAGTTGTAAGCGGTGCGCGGGGGAATCACTGAGGGAGAGAAAAGAATATGCACAAAAAAAAAAAAAAAGTATATGGCCTTAGTGTGTTACCCTGCGTACCAGTATCCCCTTCTATAGAACACGCCCCCGACGCTTCGGGGGTAGATAGGCCCGAGGAATGAGGATTTCCTCGACCCCCGAACCATCCCCTTCCTCTGTTACGCTTCACGTGCGGAGGGAGGGATGATGATTATTCATTCGTTCGCCACCTTAGAACTCTTCTGCCCCAACGGCCGTCAGTTCTGCGAGCTATGTGCCCTGCCCACTGCCACTTCAGTTTCGCTATTCGGTGGGCTATGTCGATTACTTTGGTTCTCATGCGGATCTCCTCATTTCTGATTCGATTTCGCAGAGAAACTCCGAGCATGTTATTGGATTTTCTTCTACTGTAAGAGACTCATCCAAATGAAGAAAAAGGAGATGAAATATTTATCCAATATGGTGTTGTCGTTTGGAAGTTATGCGTCTACAAAGGTTTCGGTGATTCATTTTTATTTATATGGATAACGTAACTTAACGTCTGTAATAACCGAAGTGGTAGACAAAGACAAATGCATGCAATCAATACATACCACATACTCACCCATCCCCCGGGGAGAGTGGTGGGTTATGTGGGACTCCGGTACAAGAACCTCGGAGGTCCCCGTTGCATGCAAATATCCCATGTGAAGTAATGGGTCCATCCATTAATATCTCCAGGAACATTACCAAACTGCAATGGTGGCACTCGAAAACTGCCTGAAAATGGTAAAATCCCAACATCACCTACTTACCCGACACGAGGATCGAACCCAGGAAACAATGGTGGCCTGCTACCTCTATCTAGACTACTGAAGCTATTCATAATCAAATAAATGTTTTTGGGTACAACTTAGAGGAACGAGAGTGTATAGACCTTTTCGATGGAAAATAACAAAAAAAAAATAGTTTTAACAGCCCGCTTCAGTCACAAAAGTTAACAAAATTATTGTAACGTTACACGGCCCCTAATAATATGAAAAGTGCGAATTGAATGTCAAAAAATGATTGATGACAGGCTGAATGTATCGCATATCAAATTATAGTGGCACACGCTGAAAGTCGAGATGGATGGTATTATTGCTGGAAATAGTTGTATGATTCGTTGTATAATAATATACTTTTATGTAAAAAAATATTTAACTGATAATGTTAAGTAAATATTCGTATTCCAATTGCAGTTATATACGTTTCTACATAAAAGTATATATAGGTACAACGTACATCCAAAAACTATTTTTTAGACTTCCGTCGAAAATATATTTTTACTGGTGGTAGTGTTCCAGTGCAGGGACTCGTGGCCGTAGGCACCACCGCATTACCTGTCTTTCTGCAGCCAAATGGTGGTGTTCAGCACTGTCGTGTACCGGTTAGATGGATATGTGTGCCCTCGTAACAACTTTTTTTTAATGTAGTGAAAGTGACAAAAGCGTCCACTTTAAACTAGACTGGCTTGAGGTAGCGAAAGACCGCGATAGGTGGAAAAAGTTGGGGTAGGCTTTTACCTAGCAGTGGGATAGTTAATGCTATTAAAAAAATGAAAGTGGCAAACAAGCATGCAGTTCACATTGATGTTAAGTGATGACTGCAGCCTATAGACACCCACACAATGACCAGAGGTCAAAATTCAGACACTATCGTGTCAAAGTTCAGCACTATCGTGCTCCGGTCAGGTGGTAATGTACGGACCTGTAATTTCTGGCACAGAGGCATTACACCTTAGGCCTCAGGAGTGGCCTAAACGCATCTGCATTTTGAGCTTTGTCTTTGTGTGGGTGTCTATAGACTGCAGTCATCACTTAACATCAATGTGAACTGCATGCTTGTTTGCCACTTCTATTAGGTACATAAAAAAAGCAGCGAAAAAAATCATCACATCATTTATGGTCATAATAAGCACAGGGTCATCGTTTCCATACATCTACATCAATCATTATTTTTTTACTAGAACTAATGAAAACAATAAAAGAATTAGTTGTATGTTCACACAAGCTTTGTTGTTAATTTAAAAAAGTTGCTCTTGAAGAAAATCAAGTAACTAAATCATACCAATACCTACCCAATAAACCACATTCTCTTGAACAAACAAATCCTTTACGGTCAACAATCAATCAAAGGTATGAACTCAGGAATGTAGTACCTACCCTATAAAATAGATAGTGTACATACCTAAATGAAAAGAAAACAACCAATAAATGAACGAATAGAATTTCAAGGGAACAACACATAATCTGTAATGCAACCAATAGTCCACATTTCTCATAAGAATGCATCATTCGAATCGAATGTCAACAAGAAAGGTAACCACATATTTCCTTTTTACATTGATCGCCATCGGAAAAGCGTCAATCACAGAACACCGTGGCGCGAGAGCTACTATGAACTCGATTGAAAGACCTCAAACGTTAGCGTGTCCCTCGTTCTCTTTGTGATCTCGTTCTTTTGATCTTCGCCTATAAAAGTAGGTACCTACTCGAGCTTATTCCTTCGTTTTCACCTTTTGGCCAATCTTTTCTTTGTATACATTCCTTAATGACACTCCGAGGTGCGAATGTATCCACGTCGAGTTACAGATATATAACGTTTTGTATATTCAATATTAATTCCCTGTAGCTAAGTCTTAATTTGTTCCTCCAGAAACTCAGAAATAAATGTGTGTCATGTGTATTGATCACACTTTACATTATACATTCATATTTCATTTATTTGCATAAGCGGCGAGTTCTCTAACTGTACATAATGAAAACTTAATTTATACTTAGCCACACCGCGGACACTCCGCCAAAATTCTATACAAACGCTTAGTTTGGTCTCTAATACACAGACATCAATCAGTGACGTGCGTAGCACGTACAAAATACCAACCGTCGCCCATAAAAGGGGAGGAGGTTGGGTGATGCGGGGAAATCGGGCGGGACGTCGAAGTGTCCATTCTATACGTAGTAATATTACATATTCGCTGACTTAGCTTACTACGCTATATGATCACGGAAATTCAACGTTTAATTTGCTTTCGTATATCTACTCGTTCAAACTAAACTGTCTTATCGGGCTGTTCACGAAATGTATTTTCAACAAAAACAAACTTACATAATTTCAAACATTTTCGTTTGGACAAGTAAAACGAGGATGTTGGATGTTTGGAATTCAGCGGTGAAGTTGAAAAACTTTTCATAGAAATGTGCCGGTAAAAATCTTATAATTCAGGTAGGTATTCTCGAGTTGAATGGTAAATGAATTTCATTGTGATTGAATGAAATTCATTCACAATTCACAACGCACTAAGGGCGAGATTCACAGACCGCACTACGACTTTATTTTCAAGCAAAGTACGCTTCGAACTGTCAAATCCCATACTGAACTGACAGTTCTAAGCATACTTTGCTCAAAGTAAAGTCGTAGTGCGGTCTGTGAATCTCACCATAAGACTGATTCCGCTTACTTTCATTGGTCGAGTTAAATCATAATTATGTTGATTGAACTTGATTAGGTATATGTAATTGAAAATTAAAAAGTGAAAAAAATAATTCTATTCAACAAAAGAAATACATATAGTGTTTTTTTTTATAATTTATTTTGGACAACAAACAATGGCACTCAGAAAGTAACAAGGACAATTACTCGGTACATAATTTTACAAGGAACGTAATCAACCCCGTTGTCCACAAATTAACTATTAGGACATTTTAGAGGGTAGCGGTGTGAAGATACAAAATCATGTTTTTGAACATGAGAGAAAAAAAAATAATACACTACAGATGTTAACACAAAGTAAACAATAGTTAATCTTACATTATGTTATTATTAACGTTCTGCATTTCATTTAGAGCATTTCGCTTAAATGCGTTAGGTGACGTTTCAAAAAATTCTACCCTATTGAAATATTTTTCATGAGTCTATTTATAGGTGCTCGCTCACCTGCATTAGTTTTACAATTATTAGGTGCAAATAGATTGTTCTAACGGGTATTTCGTGTCGTAGAAAGACATGGAATACTAATATAAACTTGATTATTAAGTCTACTACAGTCAAATTTATAGTGACATACATATATTGTATAGTTACATTTGATCTAAAAGCAATCGTCTTATTTTGAGTGTTGATAAAGAAGATTAACTGCCTCGGTAGCCTAGTGGTAGCAGGCCACTACTACTACGCTGAGGTCCTGGGTTCGATTCCCGGGTAGGGGGTTATCAGAGATGATGGTGTAAAGTCCATTATCACTGGTTCTATTGGGATTTTTCCATTTTCTGGAAATTTCCCAGTAACTTGAAGTTTGGTAATGTGCCCGGAGATGTCAACAGGCTCGCCACCTGTTACATGGGCCAAAACGTAACCGGCGAATCGTGGGTGTTTGCATGTATGCTTGAATGCATGCATTTACCTCTGCCTACCCCTTCGGGGATCACAGGCGTGAAGTTACGTAACGTTTTTTGATAAAGAAAATTTTGATAATAGTGTTTCATATGGGGACTTAGAAGCAAAACAGCGATATTCAGGGTTCGTAAAAACTTACGTTGAAGGGTCTCTAACGATGTTTATTTAAAAAAAATGTTGCCAGTATAATGACTTTGCCTTAGTGTAGTACTTAGTGTATATAATGACACTTTGTTAACAGACCTTCTATTCACGTACTAGGGTCTTTAATAATAAACATCCTCAAACATATCTCATAAAGGCAACGTCTGTTCATTGAAACACCTATGTAAACATTTATTCAACAATTTCTAAGAATGCGTTTATTCTACACTCCTAATTTCATTAAAAAAAAATCGAAATTATCACTGTTGAATATTTACAAGAACGACGACCGATTGCGTATTTACATAAACCAGTAAGTACCTACGCATTTCTGAGTTACATTCCAACTAAATATGTCTATCGTCATACTTAAGTTTATCCACTGTCAGCAACTCAAAACTCAAACTCAAAAATTTATTTAATCACTTGGAAATAATATAGTATTTGCTTGTGATAGGTCAAATTACAAAATATAAAATTAAACCAAATAACACCTGATACGTTGATTAATGTGTCAAAGTAAACAAAAATAAAATAAATAATGGTCCAAAAATAATTAATAATAAAAATAGGTATCAACAGAATGTTCCATACTCTCTTTTACAAACGGCAAAATAAAAGAGAGTATGGAACATTCTGTTGATACCTATTTTTATTATTAAGTTTATAAGTATTTTTCAATATTGTATTATAGGTACTTGTCAATGCAAGAAGTGAAACGTGTAATGGCCAACTTGAGTAGTTGGGTCATGTCTCACGTCGCCACGTCGCCACGTCACACACTCGCACGCTCTCTGCGACTCAGCGTCACTCAGGAAATATTCATTTTCCACGCTTACCACCGCTTGTTATAAGTTTCTTAGCCGGCGCTGGGTAATGGACGTTTTTTTGTGAAACCCACTTTAGTTTTCAGTTTCTGTTCTAAGTTTAATAGGGGGTCAAGTTTAGTGGACATTAATGAACTTGAAGTTTCTTTCAAAATTTTTAATTATCAATCATAAACAAAAATTACATTAATTTTATGTAGTTAGTAACGACATTTATTATTCTTTGTGAACAACAGAATATTCATCATTGATATCCTTTCCTTTTAAAAATATAGAAGGTAATGAACTAAAATTGTTTGTCAGTCGTTCAAATCTATATGAGAAACAAAGTATAAATAAACGAAAGAGTTGCGAGGCTGTGACAGGCGAGTGGACGCGGCGCATGGGTCGACGTAAAAAATATGTGTAAAAATTCCCTGCAAAAATGAAATTTTAAAAATTGACTTGATAGACAATATTTTTTAGATTGTTTGGCATAGGCTTCAATTTGTTAGGAGCACTGAATATTTTTGTTCCAATAAAACATAAATAATTTTTAAACACCGTTTTTGATGTGTGATTTGAGTGGTTCTGTATTAAAATTGTTATAACATTTTATTTTCATTTCTACTACCAGTATAAAGCAAATTTTACTAACATTATACCTAAGAAGTTATGGGGCGAAATAAGTAAGAGTCCTTCATGTCTGTCAACCTTTTGACACAAGAAAATGATAATCGTTCTAGTACCTACTGATTTGTGAAAGCAGATATAATATGTACTTACATAAAAAAATCTATTGAGCAATAATAATTCGAAGCAAAGTCAAATTGATCAGATGGCTGCAAACATCAAAATTTTATCATTTGAAGAAATGAAGTACCTACCTACTGTTTTTACTTCCTATATTTTTTCTCATACATGAGATTGATTAAAACGAGAAAACATATAAAAAATTACAAAAAAAACATCCTTTAAGAATATTATATCAGGTGTTAAGGATGGCGTGCCTAGGACAGGCCGTCACAAAGATTTCATCGTATTATAAATTTAATATACGAGTAAGTGCCGGATGTGCTCGCTATGTAGTGCATTTTTTCCTTTCTCTGTCTGCATTTTGTCCTTCATCGGTGCTGGAAATTTTAGTGAATATGGGTTGCAATAGCAATGCCAATCAATTTTCTAAATACCTATGTGTTCTAAAATAAATATAATAATAAAACAGTTTCTATCTTTTAAATGTGATTATTTCATAACTTAAAATTAATCGACTAGAAAATAATTTATACTCAACAAAAAGAGGCAGCTCATTTAATCTAAAACCATCAGGCATTCAAAATTACAGACAGAATCAGGTTTTGAGAAGTAGATTGAAGTCTTCTCACGACACCACTAGACAATAAACCCGAAGTTGGTGTATTTTATTCAAGAACAAAGCGCTTGAAGTGATGTGATGAATATTGAAGCCGCCTCGATGGTTAAATAAAACATTGTGGCCGGGTTGAATATTACAACAGCCGCGTAACCTCAGAGAGACCCTTCCGAGCCGGAACAATACGCGGATTGTGAATAAAATTAAAAAATGTTATAAATTACCTGTCTAGCTTCGCGTAAAAAGAGAAAAGGATATCTTTTGTATTTAAAACAGAACGCTTTGATTAATTAGAAATGGGAACCCGTTTTTTCAGTGAAATTCTCAGCGGTTGAGATAAAGAAAGGTTCCGCCGCTTTTTACAAGATATTATAAACCTCTTTGTAAATATTTCGGAATTTTGTTACAGCAATTGGGGCACTTTTACTACAAAAATTGCGTCATTGTCATTCGACGACTCAACGTGTCGGTGTCCTATTTGTTACACGTACACAAACGAATTGTAACATCATACCAAATGTGGAATCGAATCCCACGTTATCAGGTATCCCACTGTGGAATACACCTGCGAAATTGCTTTATGAACGTCAAGTGTTGTTACAGCAGCGCGATATGAAACGAAATGGAAGGGAGGGCGCAGTGGGCGTGAGCTGGATGGAAATTGCAATATCCGAGCGAGCTGAATTAGTCTCGCCAGCGCCTTGCCGCGCTGGAAACGACACAACTGCACTAATCTTCTGTCAAAGCTGTAGTTTATAGTATTTTATAATTCTGAACTACTTTAATTATGCAGATTTGGTTCATCATTTATGTGACTTTTCTCTTTTTTTCTTAAGATCTGAAAATATTTTCCTTTAAAAAAGTACCGAGAATTATAAAACTAGTTTTAAGATTTATCTCGCGTATGTTAAACTAAAATGATTATTTAAAATCAACCCAATGTTTCGGTCCCTCTTCGGCTTTTAAATAATCATTTCAGTTTAATGTACGCGAGCGAGATAAATCCGAAACCGAACATACTAAAGTACCGAGAAGCAAACATAGCAAAATTTTCCAAAAAGGAAGTGCTCACTCAATTAAAAACGACATGAGTAAAATTTGGGCAACCTAACCTGAATTATATTACCCTTGTTTTTCTCGCGTGTACAACAATACCACCAACACTTTTTCAGTTTACCGAAATATATTACGTTTAATTCAATATAACATATTGTAATTTACTATTAAAAACATGGCGAGCTACAAGTAAACGGAGGTTTTGAGACATGCGGGCAAAACCCCAGTCATGTTTCCAACACAAGATTTCCTGCTGCTTCAAGGCCATTTAAACTGGGTTGCAATGTCTCTCCATTTATCATTGACCACAGACCAATCAGCTGTCCTTAATGAAATATTGTTCTTATCGATAGATATTAGCAATAAACCTTTTTGTCAAAATGTGACGGATATTTCACCAAATAGTTCATCAGTTTTCAAAACAAATGCCGTTGTGTTTATAACATGTAGGTTATTTAAAAAGTACTGTAGAGCGTTAACATATTTCGCTATTTGGTGACATCCCAGTCTAAAGAACGTATAGTCAATTTGATCAAGTTTTGACCAATACCGAACTGTCAGTGCATAATAGGCAGTGTGCAACACAGATAACGCTCTACGAAGTCGAAACGAGCCGATCGTCTCTTTCGCAGGCTCGATGTGCAAAATTGTTGAGTACTGTATCTTATAATCATAAACTGTGGTGATATGTCATAACGTCAGATTAATTACATCACTCTACAACCAATTCAATAAAGACACATTATAACTAGTTCGTTAACGAATCAGCTCTATAATCAGTCAAAACTTTATTTTTTTATGTGATGGTAGTGGTAAACAAGCATGCAGTTCACATTGATGTTAAGTGATGACTGCAGGCTAAAGACTCCCACACAAAGACCAAGGTCAAAATGCAGATGCGTTACCACTCCTGAGGCCTAAGGTGTTATGCCTCTGTGCCGGAAATTACAGGGCCGTATGTTACCACCTGACCGGAACACGATAGTGCTGAACACTATCATTTAGCGGCAAGTATATTATTAGGTAATGCGGTGGTGCCTACGCCCGCGAGCTCCGTCACTAGAGCTCTACCACCAGTAAAAAACTTATTAAATACTTAGGCGTGTCTAGCAGAGATCTCTATATCCAGAGAATTAGGCCTGGCGGGAGATTGGATCGCACGAGCCGGCTTAACTAAACTTCATTAGTCAAGTTTGGATAACAGAGCTACATCGGGTTATGTCATTAAATATGGCGATGGACATTTACTATGCGCAAACTTACCTATTGCAATAATCGAATTACAACTGTTAAGAACTGTTTCATGTTTTGTGTTTTCACTGATGATAAAATTTATTCGTGAAGAAATGTTTGTACCCATATAGTTACTTGTTTTTGCTCACTCTGCTTTTGTATTTTAAAATAAAGTACTAATATCAAATGGTCAGCACGCAGCCTAGTAGGTACACCTTTCTTCTTTTTTCTGGTTTTTTCTTCATTTGCATACTTAAACTTTCAGCACTTAAACGTATCTAAAGTGATGAATTATCAACTTAAGTATGATATAATATAAGAAAAAGCACATTGATAATATGATGACCAAAATACGTAAAATATTTCCAATATTTGTTCGATTGAGAGATATTCCTGCCGTAGCTACACTCAAGATGGTTTATTTTGCGCTTGCACAATTTATTAGGATAATACGTTAGTTCTTGGAATAGGGCATATAAAACTCTTATGCTACGTTTGGAGCGCATACAGACGGCGTTTCTTCGCATTATCTTAAGAAAACCTTATAGGTTTCCTTATAGGTATTTTGTCCCTCTGCATTGAAAGCCTAATGGGTGATGTGTATCGCTAGCACTAATTTGATTTACCGGGCGTCCAAAAAGTTTTTATTTGGCCTAATAAGAATTAGCGCGGCCATGACTGGCCGAAGCAATATTTAAAAGAAAAAAGTTTGTATTTTTAACTGTCCGGAAAGGTTTTTATGGAAGAAAAAAATAGATAGTTACACGGAAAATTAGAAATTGTAAGAAAACTTAACGACCTTAATATTTTTTCTAATGAAAACCTTATGGCTCTTGGCATACCTAAAATGTTACAGATGAATCGGTAAGAATTGATAAAATTATAGTATGTAAATATTATATGCCGAAGAAATGACATCAAATAACCAGTAGGTAACTACATTGTACGGGTCGCTAGTAGTAATATAAAAATCGCAAAGTTGAATAGGAGGTACCTGCTCGTAATCTTTTCTGAGAAGCTTATCAATGTAAATATAGACCATTTTTGTAATTTTAATATTTAATAACTTCTTCCCATTACAAATTTAGTATCCAATTTTATTTACGAAGTTCGTGCAATAAGGAAACGTCAGGGGATATCATGGAATTAATTTCATGATGGATGCAAAATCAAAGCTTACCTAATTCGGTGCCATCCGTTTGCCTGTCAAAAACTTAAATTACTGCTTCCCATTAATTTTTTCCGTCCTCAGGACATTTGAGACTCGATCTCATTAACAACAATTTAAAAAGAAATTAACAATTAGCTGGAATGTTCTTTGTGTATATCTGTTTCCTGATTATTTAGTGTTGATTCAATGTAATTTCTACAAAATGGGTTAATTACTACATATCAATCGGTCCATGTTTAACAAAGGAGTTCAATAAATGAAGCTGTTCCTTTTTTTTCAAAAAATGTTAACTACTTAAAAAAAATATATTAGGTTGGGGAAAAAGTTTCTTCGCATTTTTTAAGATAATTCAAAACATTTTTTAATACAGTTTATTTAAATTTAACTAAAGTATGTATGTACCATTTTGTTCGATAACCTTTTGCCATCTTGTAGGTAGGGACATGATCCCGTTGCTATAAAAATTTTGGGACTTCTCATCAAAATACCGCGACAAGTGGATTTGGCAGTCCTCTCGTGATGTTAACCTAACATTGCATAAAGAATTTTGAAGAGACCGAAATAGGTGGAAATCTGAAGGTGCAAGGTCAGGACTATACGGCGGATGCATTAACACCTCCCAGCCAAACTCTTAATTTTTGCTGAGTGGCTATAGATGTGTGAAGTCTAGCGTTATCATGATGAAACACCACACCCTTCTGTTGATCAATTCCGGCCGCTTTCTCTCAACTTCTTACTTTAATCTCATCAGTTGTTCGCAGTAGAGTTCAGAATCGTAGTCCTGCCTGGTGGTAATAGCTCATAATGAATAATACCCTTCCAATGCCACCACACACACAACATCACCTTATTGAGAGTTAACCCGGGTTTCGCCACAGTCTGTGAAGCCTGACCGGCCTTTGACCACGACTTTTTTCGCACGTTCTTGTTGTACGTGATACACTTTTCATCACCAGTTATCAGCTTCTTCAAAAATGATTCGGTTTCATAACGTCGTAATAAAGAATCACAAATGAGTACACGGTTCATTAGGTTTCTTTCAGTGAGCTCGTGAGGTACCCAAATATCGAGCTTTTTTTTGTACCCAGCTTTTTTCAAATGCGCCAAAACTGTTTTGTGATCAATTCTCAGTTCTTCAGCTACGTCGTAACTACTGATATGTCGATCTTTCTCCACTTTTTCAAAAATGGCATCCATTTTAACCGTAATAGGGCGACCAGAGCGAGGTGCATCTTTGACATCAAAATTTCCGGATTGAAAACGCTTAAACCAAATTTGTGCTACTCTCATAGACACTGCACTAGGTCGATAAACATCGCAAATTTTTTTCGTTGCTTGCGTTGCATTTTTACCTTTTTTGTAGTAAAATTTTAAAATGTATCGAATTTCTTCATTAGATTCACTCATGTTGACAATACGAACAACAAATGAAAATCACACATTTGCCTAATTTGAATTTGTAATTATGTTCTTTAAAATTTTAACTTTCAATGATACCAAAACCAGCAGATACAAATACTACAGCCAAAGAGATTTTATTACAAGTTTATACTTACTAATATGCGAAAAGACTTTTTCCCCAACCTATTATCAGCGTTTGTTTGTCTAAATTGCCATTGCAATAAAAATCCTAAACTTCACAGTAGAACCGAGGTTATATTTTTAAACTTCTTAGGATAACTTCGAAATCTAATAATCTTTTTAAAAAACCAATGTCAAACCAATTAGCTCGGGGAGACCACTGTTAATTCTTTATGACAATGCCAAAGTAAACCATCCTGGGTAGGATTATAGGTAAAGAGCGCATTAGTGGTAAAAGACTTAACCACTTGAAGGCATACAAAACGTGCTGTCCAGGAATATTATCATTGAATCAGTCAGGACACTTCACCACGGGACTTGGGTTTTTGCACATTAGAATTTCGCTTCTACTTTATATCATCCTAAAAATACCAATCCAGTGAATTCACAATATTAAATTCTTTCACCTTTTCTTTTTAACATAGTTGGCCCGAGACTACATTGTTAAATGTCATCTAATTTTGTTCCGAAACAGTAAATAAAACAACCCTACATAACAGATTCAAGAGGGATATTAAAGGGCTTTCGTTTTATTTTTATTCGTGAGGAAACTCTTCTCACAGATATATTGCCTTCGACCCCTTTGTTTTCAAGTGCTTTAAGAAGGCTTCTTTAGATAGAAATGAAAGATTCGTCAACGCTTCGTAAAATATATCCATTAGGCTGTGGGCGTTTTATTATTACTCGAATATTATAAATTACTAGGCGTATTAACGAAAATATCTGCCATTATCTCCATTTTGTTTTTAGCAACGTCCACAACAGAAGAGGTTGTATGATTTAAATCCTTTTCATAATCTCTTTAACTTATAAAAGGATCATGAAAAACTTTTGTTTAATCTTCGTCCTCTTTTCTAAACTGATTATCGAAAAGCTTAAGTTTTTAATTGCGCTAAGTTACTAATATTACGGAATTTTACATAATTCTACACACGGTGATGTTTTAATACTCGTAGTTATTTTACCGCAGTAAAATGATTTTATCTGTGTGGTACAATAGTTTTCATCATTTTCTTATTAGTTACGCCGTAAGTACATGAGCTTAACTAATATAACTTTCTTTACACTTTTTTGGCCGCGCACGATTGTGTGCATTGAGTGAGTTCACAAGTTCAATTAATGTGCTTACTTTAATTCTCACGCTTTTGAATTTATATTTTTAAAATTATTTGAAAACAACACAATTTTATGGATGTGGAGCTTACTCCTTTATTATAAAATAGGGTAAGATAATAATATTACTGAAGGCAAATCATACTGTTGCGAGAAAACAAGCATAAAGCGCAATACACACTGAGCCCGTCGGGCCGCCGACACAGCCCACCGACAACCCGGCGGCCTATAAGAAAAGAATTATGTCGGCTACCTGTGCCCGCGCGTGTTGCCCGTCGACATGTTGGCGGTTTGCGGACGTACGCTCAGTTGCCTGGCGGCACTCGAGCGGTAGTGACAAGTACTCAAAATCAAACTGAAAAATTTATTTCATCACGTGGAAATAATAGAATATGCTTGTGATAGGTCAATTTACAAAATTAAAAATTAAGGTAAGTTAAGTAAGTTCCTCATCTCAAGCCGCCGACATGCCTCCAACAAACTTTTCCGACTTGCAATGAGTAAAGCCGCTGACAAAAAGTTGCCGACATAGGTAGTCGACCCGGTGGGCTCACAGTGTATTGCACTTTATGCTTGTTGTCTCGCGACAGTATGATTAGTATTGCGCTTTAAAATTTCAATAAATGACCCAAGTAAATGGAAGACCAAAGATGGAAAAAGTCCCACTGCGTTTAAAGCGCAGTTAAATCTCGCCTTCGTCATTTCCCCAACAAACCTGTTTCCCGAGATTCATACACAATTTTCTCACACGAAACGACCCAGGACGTTCCTTGCTGATATGGTTTGTAACTTTGTAAATTCAAAGTGAGGTACGACAAAGTTGCGGTTTCTATAAGTTCTGATATTAAACTGTTGTTTATCACAAAGTGGAAATCAAAGTTTCAGAGAGCACATATTTTCTGTCTAGATGATCACTGAGTGAAAATGACTTCGAAAATTTCGAAAAACGCTTTCAGCGCACGTAATATATTATGATATATAATTATATATAATTGATACATATAATTTAATGATTTTTTTTTTATTTTTAGAATCTTTTACATTAATACGACGCTTTATTCTAGGGATTTTGGTTAGAATAAAAACTTGACTTATAATGTTATTATTTATAAGATGTTTCCCATGACTTGCCCATGACTAACGTGACCATACGTTCCGTTTTGAACGAGACAGTCCCGATTTCATGCAGTCCACTTCCTTTTGGGAAGCGAAAATGTCCCGTTATCAGTAATCTCAGCAAAAATATGTATAGAAAACTAGCGCACCCGACTGAAGCTGTAGTAACTCGGTAAACGTCAATCGGAAATTTTAATATTTTTTGAATAATTTAGAATAATCTGAAAAGCAATCGTAACGATACCTGAGATACCGTTATAGCTGGTCGTTCGTAAGTAGGTAAGCCTCTTTCCCCTGGTTCCATGAAGGTTAGTTTTGAGAATGTCCCGTTTTGAGTGTCGATAAGAATGGTCACGTTACCCATGACCCAAATCGTACCTACGCTACCATTTGGGTTTTGGCAATGTATGCAGTCTATGTCCTTTATTAAGTTAAAACAACCACCATGTTAAATTTTATCACAACCACCATGAAAAGGAGCGAGTTGGCTCACAACCAAAGATGCTACTGAGTGCATTTTTTCTATTGAACATATTCAATAATAATGCTCAAGATCCTCAAACATATCAACAGCGGCTACTTAACGAGTTACTAAAGTAATTGCAGGCAACATATAGATTGGTTATCCAAGAATCCTCCTACTATATCAATACCCATCTTACCATCATGCTTCAAGTCTTATTTGGATGATTGATTAATTTGATAATTATATTTACAAATGAAACAAAAAGAAGCGCGCATGGCGCGGCGGCTGGTGCAGATCTTAAGCGATCTACTCGGTTAAGCACTACGGGCGCGGTCGGATAGTGTGATGGGTGACCGCTAGTGGCAAATTAAATGCGCGTTTCCGTGCTTCGGAGGGCACGTTAAGCCGTCGGTCCCGGTTGCTATCGATAGATAGGAGTCGTTAAAACAATGTTGGAGGCCTTATGGGCGGTTTGAAAACATCCGACAGCGGGTTGGCCACTAACCCACACACCTTCACCAATCCAGCAGCGTTGTGGAGTAAGCTCCAGGCCTCCCCTCAAAAAGAGACTCGTGCCCAGCAGTGGGACGTATAATGGGTTACCATTATTATTATTATTATTTATTTACAAATGAACTAAAAAACCCATTATCTTATCTTTTTTAATGACAAACTAGTACCTAAATTAACAGTCATAAAGTTATGTATTATCCCTATTAACTATCTAAATAGTTCCTAACTCGTTCACCTTCGGAATATCGAACTTGAATGCAGCGGAGCGTGTCGCTTGGATTTGCTAAGAAATGGGAAGCGAGAGAAACTTGCTCTTATAGGAATAAAGTATTATCGTAAACTTTAGTTGAATACCTGAACTGAAGCATGTTTTAAACAACTTCGTATTTGGGCGTTTTGTGTTCCTAACACATATTTAATCTATAGGTACTAATAAATAATATCATAATAGATATAGAGGTTTCCGTGCTTCGGAGGGCACGTTAAGCCGTCGGTCCCGGTTGCTATCGATAGATAGCAGTCGTTAAACCTTGTCGGGGGCCTTATGGGCGGTTTGAAAACATTCTATAACGGGTTGGCCACTAGCCCGTATCTCCACCAACCCGCATTGGAGCAGCGTGGTGGAGTAAACTCCAGGCCACCCCCCAAACAGAGGAGAGACTTATGCCCAGCAGTGGGACGTTTCAAGGGTTCTTTATGATTATTATACTATTATATAGAGGTGTATATTTTCGCGCCAATTAGCACAAAAATAATTTTCTATATTTTTGAGTATCTTAAAGTATCTCTGGATTGATTTTTTTATGTAAAGAAGGTGGCAAACAAGCATACAGGTCACGGTGATGTTAAGTTACGACTACAGCCGATAAACGTCTACACAAAAACCAGATACAGATGCGTTGCCACCCCTGAGACAGTTGTTATGTCTCTGTGATAGCTATTACGGGCCCATATTACCATTTAACCGGAACACGATAGTGCTGAACACTACCATTTGGCGGCATGTAGAGGTAATGTGGTGGTGCCTACGCCCGCTAACTTCGTCACTAGAGCTCTACCACCAGTAGATTAATTTGGGGCCATGGACTAGTAGTTTAAAAAAAGGTTACAACAAGTCTGGGTCACCCTCATCCAGAGATTCCTCTTTGTTCCGACCGGTACAACCACGGTACTACATTAAGTGGGTAAATGCTACGTGCTACGAAGTCACCGTAGCAGCAAGTTACATAGTGTAGCCAAACGTTCTACAAACATTTCATATCATTTGTATGGGAAAACCAAAGGAATTACAAAAGAATTGGCCAAATTAGTCCAGTCGTTGTTGAGTTAGTAAACAAATCTTGTTTATTAGATAAAGATATAATAGATTTTATTCTGATAACCAAATATGACATTAATTACATAGTTCCTAATTTAAATAAAAATCTGCAACTGAAGGTAACGTATGGACGTGTTTAGCATGTGTTTAGTCATTTATTTTTCCATCTCCAAAGTCCTAAAATAAAATACAAAGAGTAGAGGTAAGTATATTTATTGTATGCTTATAGATTTTCGCGCGCTACACTCATTGAATGGCGACCGAAACGTCGGGTTCGATTCAAATAATTATTTCGAAAACTAGCTTGATTTCAACAAGTATAACTATTTAATATACGAGTATAATGTAACGTAACGTAACCTAGTTTTGAAGCAATGATTTAATTGCAGACATCGTTTTAAACTATTTTAACACACCCACAAACTTTATAAGGCTTAGTATCAAATTAACTTTACTAGCGAAAACTCTGAACAAAGTTTGAAATCTCTAACCTAAGTCAATCACTTTATTTAGACACGGTGAAATTTAAGTGTGTGTGTCTTCGTAGCAAAATGACTTTGTAGCATTGGTAGTATTGGTAGTATTGTCCAACGATATTATTTTTAAACTAGCTGACCCGGCAATCTTCGTATTGTCTCAGAAAGAAATAATGTGTCAGAGGTTTGATAGATACGGACTATGTGTATGGGAAAATAAGTAATAAAATTGTGTTTTTTACTGCTTCCCTTCAATTCCTTCATATTTTCCTACCTTTTAAACCTTTCCTAGACTTCCAAAACCAAAATTTGCCAAATCGGTAAAGCCGTTCTCGAGTTTTAGCGAGACTAACGAACAACAATTGATTTTTATCTACATAGAAATGTACGAGTATGCTCCATCACAAGGCACGTGAGCTTATATTGGTATGAAATTTTTTTACAGTTATTTTAGCTATTATGCCGCTGAAAAAACTGGAGTCTTCATATTCAGTATAATTTAGCTGAAAGACCTCCACTGCTGGACAAAAGGCTTGCCCAAACATGCGCCTGGTGCTGGGCTGAGATATCTATGAGCTGTAGTATTCACTTAATTTCATTCGCCTTAATTCACCGTGTGAGCAGAATGCTTGTAGCTACGATAATTATTTGAAAAAAAAAATTACAACTGGAACACCGAACACCATCATTCTGTTTTAGTACGCAGAAGAGCCTAAAGCCCTCTGGCTCTATTACTGAAGAGAGCTAATCGCTTAATTTTTTCCTACTAGAGAAAAGGAATTATTCAAATTAAATGTCGAATTAATATTAAAATGTTATTATTTACAAGATTTTCTCTTGTACCTGTGAAATAATAGGATTTTTACAGATTTCATAAATATAATCTGTGTCCTTAATGAAACTCAGTCGCGTTGGTAACTTAACAAAAGTACCAACATCCTAAGAAATACCCTTGATGGTTATTTGCATTATTTTCTGCGAAGTTAAAATAAAGAGTAGGTACGTAAAATGTAAATCCCCAGCTCTCTTGAATGCAAAGTTCACGGCTGATTGTATTTCCAAGGCATAAACGTGATTCGAATTTTAAAATTTCTGAATGAGTCCTTAATTAAATCACCATAAACACTTTCCAAGCGCGAATACATCACACATTTTTATTATTACTTATTTACTGACATATTTTATGCAGAAAATGATTTCCCTACGTGGGTTTTAGATCACTTCGTTCATTATACGAGTACAAGGTGAAATTTCAGTTGTTGTTTTCTCACAGCAGAACGATTCATCAGTAATATTGAAATATACGAGTAAGACTTAAAATTTATAATATTATTTATTTATTTATTATAATCTTTATTGCCACAAAAAAAATTCAACAAATGGCGGACTTAATGCTAAGAGCGCTCTCAACCAGTCAACCATTGGTAGTGAAGAGAAAAATCGTAGGCGGTGGTAGATTAAACAACAAAAAAAATTAACACAAAAAAAAACAATACACTAAAAATTATCCATATAATTATATTAATAGAATAAAATATATTTAAGTATATATACATATTATTTAAATACATATCTATACATAAATTAATAAATATATACACAACAATATATATACAATTATACATACGTGCAAATATGACATAAATACAAAATATTATGACGATTTGAAAACTTTATGACTGAAAATGAGCCTTAACACTCTTTCTAAACGCAAATTTTGTGGTGAGCCTACACAAGTCCTCCGGAAGAGCATTCCACAGGCGTGTAGCTTGAATCACAAAGGAGCTGGATACAAAGCCAGAACGGTGAAGTGGTATGGTGAGAACATGAGAATCGTTAGAGCGTAATTGTAAAGAGTGATAGGAAGAAAGATATTCAAATTTACATTTTAAGTAAGAAGGAGAAGAAGAGTCGGAAAGAATAGAAAGAGTTGAGAGAGCAGTCTTATTTGTCTTCGCTGCCGAATGGGAAGCCAATTTAACTTATTACGGTAATAGGATACATGGTCAAACTTCCGCAGACAAAAAATGAAACGGATAGTGTTATTAATTAATCTGTCTAGTTTGTTGAGAAAAATTTCGTTCAGATCCGAATAACACACATCAACATAATCAATAATGGGGAGAATGAGGGCCTGAACAAGACGAATCTTAGTTTCAATCGGCAGAAAGTTTCGAAGTCGGTTGAGGGAGTGTAGTGCGCTATAGACTGCCCGGCTTACCTCGCTGACATGAACTTTCCAGCTGAGAGTGGCATCAATATGCAAACTTAGATTCTTCACAGCTGAACAGAAAGGAATCACTTGATTTTCAAACTTGATAGGGGTGACAGAACTCATATTTAATTTACCCAATTGTCGTGAGCTTCCAATGATTATAGCCTGACACTTGTTAGGATTAACTTGAATGCCGTAATTTTGTGACCAGGTACTAATTTTATTTAGGTTGCAGTTAATTTTGTTTATAGCATGAGCAATGTTTTCGATGTCTGAATGACTATATAGTTGCAAATCATCGGCGTAAAAATGGTAAGAGCAGTCCAACGAAGCAGAAAGAATATTAATAAAAATAGAGAAGAGGAGAGGTGAAAGTATGCCACCTTGTGGAACACCTGCATTGAGGTTACACCAGTTTGAAAGTGTACCATTTACCCGAACCGCCTGTTGTCTCTTCCTCAGGTAAGAGCAAAACCAACCAACAGCTGTTGGAGAAAAATTCAGATGTCTTAGTATGGCCAGGAGGATATCATGGTCCACAATATTAAACGCGTTTGAGAAATCTATTAAAACCAAAAAAGGTAACCATATTAGTCATTGACCTATATGTACTAAAGTACAAGACTGGACATTCCCCTTGATACCATGGTGACAGTTTTTTTCATACAATTACCTGCACTTTCCCATAGTAACATGACAGCTGACGTGCAAACGTCATACAAAATATCTGTTAAATCAATTTAAAAACGGAACTGGCTGTTTGTTCCCGGTGTCTACTCTATATATTGACCTCATTGATATTAGTAGGTTAATTGGGGAAATTATACACTTAAGCTTTTCAAAAACAAGTCCTTTTTAATATCAACCCGGTTCACTAAGCACAATTTATTAAGAAAGGAAGAAGAAGAATAAACAAAAGAATCTTAAACTTTTCGGCTATTACCTTTAAAATTTTAAAGGTTTAGAAGATTATTAAAGGGATTTAAATCATATTGCCTCTTGTTGTAAAATTGGCTAAATACAAAATGAAAAATAGCAGATAATACTTTCGTTAATACGATGGATTTATTTTATGAAGCGTTGACGAATCTTTTATTTCTATCTAAAGACGCCTTCTTAAAACACTTCAAAACAAAGAGGTCGTGGGCAATATATCTGTGCAAAGAATTTCCTCACGAATAAAAATAAAACGAAAGCCCTTTAATATCCTTCTTGATTCTATTATGTAGAGTAATTTTATTTACTGTTTCACAACAAAATTAGATGACATTTAACAATGTAGTCTCGGGCCGACTATGTTAGAGAGAAAAGGTGAAAGAATTTACTATTGTAAATTCACTGGACAGGTATTTTTGGGATGTCATAAAACAGGTGCGAAATGCTGTAAAGATGTAAGACCCAAGTCACGTGATGAAGGGTCCTGAGTGATTCAATGATAAAATTCCTGAATAGCACGTTTTGCATGCATTCAATTTAACGAGACTTTTACCACTAATGTGGTCATTACCTATATTCCTAACAAGGATGGCTCCTAACTAGGATTCTTCTTAGGAGACTACTTAACAAGGATGGCATTTTGACTTAATCATAAAAAATTAATAGAGTTCACTTTTAAGCTATTTGGTTAACAGTTGGATTAAAATCCAATTGAAAATAAGTTTTAGATTATGCAGTTTAGAAATATAATCTTGTTCCTACTGTGAAGTACACCAGTGTGAAGATTTAATTCTAAGACAACTCTAACAAACAAGCCCTGAAATATCTAGATCTGAATACATGCTATGTCGTGAATTCGTGATATATTTTTTGACTAAAAAAGAATAGCTTCAATTCATGAACTCTTTTTTCGATGAATATAGATCGATCGATATGTTTTTTCTATTGCAGCATTCTATTTTTAAGGAATAATAATAAAGACATATCATTCGGTAAGACATATCCAAGTTATCGGCAAAGATATATTCACAAAGAAGATTTCAGCGAATCATTAATCTTTCTTTTTAAATCGGAGTAACATAGTGAGACAATATAAAGTCGAGTCTCAAAAGACCTGAGGACGGAAATAAGTCATGGGAAGCAATAATTAAAGTCTCTGACAGACAAACGGATGGCACCGAATTAAGCTTACCTTTGATTTTACATCCATCATAAAATTAATTCCAAGATATTTACTGACGTTCCCTTATTGCATAAATTTCACAATAAAAGTGGATATTGATTTTATAAAGGAAAGAAGTTCTTAGATATTAAAATTACAGTAATAAATTTCTCTGTATTCACACTGAAGGGCTAAGGCTTCTCAGAAATGATCATAATTGGATACTTTTCAACTTTGCGATTGTTATATTACTATGAATGTTACATACAATGTTGTGCTTGTGTTTCCCCGACGAGATAAGGGGTAAATAAAAGAGTATTCATGACTTTTTATATATGCGTATATCATGAAAGTAACGAACAAGCATACAGTTCACGTTTATGATCAGCGAATACTGTAGATTAAAAACATCTACATAAAAACCAGAGATTTCAAGGTATTTTGCAGATATCTAAGATCCATAAATACAATCACAGTTATCCGTCGTGCCATAAATATGTACTAGAACATCTATCGACAATTGCATCGTAATTGTGATTACGATACACAATACAATGAAGGGGGTAAAAACGAGGTGTAGAAAAACACTGCTTACACCAGGTGTAAGCAATGTTACCCCTATAGAAAGTGCATGTACCTTTATATGTATAACTTTTTGTGAATATATTTCAACACCAGCCACCTATCATATTTTTTCTATAATTAAAATGTATTTTTTCTAGGACTTAAAAATTTTATTGCAAAGACATTTATTTTTCTTAACAACGTGAACGGAAATGACCTTAAAAGTTATACAATTAAAAAGAAAAGGATCGAGCTCGTGCGTCATCGAGTTAAAAACACTATTGACTCTGGAAAGGATTGCGATAGTTACAGCTCCCTCGTCAATCCATTTATCCATTTCCCCCTTGTTTACCAGTAAATTGCGGTTTCCTCAGTCTCCGAAAGCAAGTTTCAAGTAAGTTTTGCAGTCACGAGTGGTCATGATGGCAAGTATAAGCACTGAACTTTGAAGGAGTTTCAGATGATGTTTACGTAATTTTTACCAAGGACATATTTATTATTAAATTGTTTATTATTATTTTTGTTTAGTAAGAGTAAATATAAGATCAATTTATTTCTTTTATGTAAGTATGTGCCCGTAAACTACCTACCGAAAAACTATTAGGTATCATTAGACAACGTAATAAGCGTTTTATATTATTTCGCATTAACACATGCTTGTGAAATATATAAAAAATATTTTTTTTTTTTTAAAGAAAAATGGAAAGAAAAACTTGACTTCAGGCGAGACTCGGACTCGCGGCCATGGGAATCTAGTCCAGCGGGTCCAGCCGCTCTTCCAACTGAGCTACCGAAGTCCTGCCCGATTTGTCAAATCTTTCCTTCACATTTATTTCATTGCCTTATGGTGGCAGTATAGCCATCTTTTGTCACACTATGCTGTTCGAGTCTCGCCTGAAGTCAAATTATTCTTTCCATTTTTCTTTAAATAAAAATATATTTCACAAGCATGTGTTAATGCGAAATAATATAAAACAACTATTAGGTAGGTACTGTTAAGTGAAATCTTGTAATATAAATAAATGCTTTGAACGCTATTTGTGTTATTTATACATTCGCCAACACGATCTCGAATACTAAAAAATGTTAATACCTAGGAAAAAATCAAGTTTAAATGTAGGTAAATATCGTAAAGCCTACCATAAAGCAATGCAATAGATGTGAAGGAAAGATTTGACAAATCGGGCAGGACTTCAGTAGCTCAATTGGAAGAGCGGCTGGACTAGATTCCCAGTAGGCCGCGAGTTCGAGTCTCGCCTGAAGTCAAATTTTTCTTTCCATTTTTCTTTAAAAATAAAAACGTAATAAGCTTCTAGTCCAAAAGATAAGAGGAAAACCTTTACCTATTACCGAAATGCTTCTAAGTTTCTTTTTTAATAATAACACAGAAATCTACATAACATACTAGCTGTTGCCCGCGGCTTCGCCTGCGTTGAATTTTTTCCTGGATTTTCCTTGTGCTATAAACCTCACGGAACCCGAGACCTTTCCAACGAATGCAAAACCGTGAAAATCGGTACGTGCGTTCTAGAGTTATAGCGTCAGGAAGGAAAACCCGACTTATATTTATATTTACGATATTCAATAAACTGAAAAGTCTATTACATCGGTTGCCTAACTAGCATAGTTGGCAATAGATGGCGCTGCTGCTACCATAAAGCAATGCAATAAATGTGAAGGAAAGATTTGACAAATCGGGCAGGACTTCAGTAGCTCAATTGGAAGAGCGGCTGGACTAGATTCCCAGTAGGCCGCGAGTTCGAGTCTCGCCTGAAGTCAAATTTTTCTTTCCATTTTTCTTTAAAAAAATATATTTCACAAGCATGTGCTAATGCGAAATAATATAAAACAATCTTCTACGTAATTCTATATAAACTAAACGCATAAACGTATGCACGAGCAGACGAGGCGTTATACTTTTTTTTGTCCATGAGCCTCAATCAGAAATAACAGTAAACAAAACCTGAAACATTTACAATTCGATTATTGCAATAGGTAAGTTTGTGCATAGTAAATGTCCGTCGCCATATTTAATGACATAATCCGATGTAGCTCTGTTGTCCAAACTTGACTAATGAAGTTTAGTTAAGCCGGCTCGTGCGATCCAATCTCCCGCCAGGCCTAATTCTCTGGACATAGAAATCTCTGCTAGACACGCCTAAGTATTAAATAAGTTTCAGTTTTGCTGATTACATAGCTGATTCGTAAACGTAATAATCTAATGACTTTGAAATAGATATTAGGTACATATCGCGATATTATTATGGTGAATTTTATTAAAGTTTATATATTTTTTCTCGCATGGCTAAAAGCCTCCAGACTTACTACTAGACTTAGTACTTTTAAATTATAAGTCCTTGAAATCTTGAAGTACCTGCTTGCACCATAAAGTTGAAAACTTTAGAAGTGTTGGTGTGTAGATATGTATAAGCGAGAAAAACAAGGCTAAGGTAATAATCGAATTAAGGTCTCTCGAAGTCGTATTTAAGTTAGTAAGAAAATTACAAAAGACAAACCACTTCCTTGCCTGAAAATTATGCGATGTTGGATTCTCGGGAATTCTAGGTATAATAATATTCAGATGTTACTTTATTTAATCGTATGGCGTTTTACAGGATAAAGGCATTTTACAATTTTTCAATAAACTAAAACTTAATTTAATAATTAATAAATTACAACTCCACATGCAGGTTGTGCAACCAGTACATAGCTTCGGGTTTGAGGTCGAAGAGGGTCACCCTGATAACGTCGTCCTGGACACCGTTCTACGATGTGCTGCACCGTTTGATCTTCAAGGTCGCAGTCACATAATGGGGAATCCCTCCAACCCTATTTATGTTTTATAAAATTGTATCTACCGTGCCCCGTCCGGATTCTGTTGAGGCGGCACCAGTCTCTCCTTGGGAGAGAGAATCCTTTCGGTGTTACTTTATTACAAAGAGAGATAAAATTCTATTAATTGATGACCCATATCTACATAATTCAAGTGGTTCAAATTATAAATTACTATAACCTACGACAAATATAAACTACTACACCGTTGACAGTAGATTAGTGCAGTGGTGTCGTATCCAGTGCGGCAGAGCGCTGGCTACTCTGGCTAGACTAATTCAGCTCGCTCGGATATTGCAATTTCCATCCAGCTCACGCCCACTGCGCCCTCCCCTTCCATTTCGTTTCATATCGCGCTGCAGTAACAACACTTGACGTTTATAAAACAATTTCGCAGGTGTATTCCACAGTGAGATACCTGATAAAGTAGAATTCGATTCCACATTTGGTATGATGTTACAATTCGTTCGTGCACGTGTAAGAAATAGGTTATCGACACATTGAATCGCTGAATGACAACTGTCGCTTTTTAGAGTTTCTGTGTTCTGGTTTGTGTGTCTATAGGCTGCAATGTCTGCAACCTATAGACATACAAACCAGAGGTCAGAGTGCCGATGTGTTGCCATCCCGGAGACCTTAGTGTAGATATATCTCTGTGACCTATGTGTCTATCTTATATACCTATAGGTATTTCTGTGATAGTAATTACGGGTCCATAATTTGGCATGAATGTAGGTACTATCATTCCTGCTTGTTCACATGGGTACATTGTGCGGTGGAAATAACTAATTCGCGAAATGACCGATTCTACAAATGACTGATTCTAGAAATGACCGATTCTATAAATGACAGATTTTTTAAAATTTAGTTGCTACACACTTTTAGTCTTTCAGTCTGAAGTAAATATAACCTAAAATATATTTGATGGATTTTGGACAAGCGGAGAGAACCTACGCATTAGTCATGCCGACGTTGTGGTAAAATTAATTAATAAGTATATGCATAATATAACGAAGTTAAAAGGAAAACAATCACATGTAAGAAGGTTTTATAAGTTTACCAGTAATAGTCGACCAACTAAAATGTGTAGATGGAAACCGACCCTACATTGTGCGTGAGCAGAAACGCACTTAACCGGTTTTTGAAAATGTTCTTAAACACTGTAACAAAAGTTCAAAATCTTCAAACGGTTTGAAAAAGACATTCACAATTTCTTGCAAAAAGCGACGATTAATGACGTAATCTTACTTTATCTCAACCACGAAGAGCTTGAAAACCACTCAATGTCGGGTATCTCTAATTAATCAAAGCGTTCTGTTTTAAATAAAAAAGATATCCTTTTCTCTTTTTAAGAGAAGCTAGACAGGTATTTTATAACATTTTAAAATTTTTTCGAAGTCTGTCTGATGGTGGGATCAAAAGTCTTAGGAATCAGCGTGCATGTATGAAGAGAATGATGAAGGTAGACGAGGCACAAGAGGTTTGTCAGGACCGGGATATCTGGCGCTCTACACTCTCTGCCTACCCCGTTAGGGACCTGGCGTGAAGATACATACATACATACATATTTTTTATTTTTAAATTTTATTTACAATTTGCGTATTGTTCCGGCTCGGAAAGGTCTCTCTGAGGTTACGCGGCTGTTGTAATATTCAACCCGGCCATAATGTTTTATTTAACTATCGAGGCGACTTCAATATTCATGACATTACTTCAAGCTCTTTGTTCTTGAATAAAATACACCAACTTCGAATTTATTGTCTAGTGGTGTCGTGAGAAGACTTGAATCTACCTCTCAAAATCCGATTCAATCTGCAATTTCGGATAATAGAATTTATATATTTAACTGGTGGTAGAGCTCCAGTGACGGAGCTCGCAGGCGTAGGCACCACCCCATTACCTAATATACTTGCCACTAAATGGTAGCGCTCAGCACTATCGTGTTCCGGTCAGGTGGTGTTTTCAGGTGGTAATTTCTGGCACAGAGGCATAAAACCTTAGGCCTCAGGAGTGGTAACGCATCACCTCTGGTCATTGTGTGGGTGTCTATAGGCTGCAATCATAACTTAACATCAATGTGAACTGCATGCTTGTTTGCCACTACCATTACATAAAAAAAAACACATAATCAGGGTTAATTAGCCCATCACCTCTTGCAGGCAGCCACTACATGAATCCCAACAACATTTAATTTTGATATTTTGCTTATGGAAGGTGCGTGGCATACCTATGTTCAGAATAAATACTAGTTCAGATCCAAAAAATAAATTTTGTTTAAAAAAGCTTAAATTTTAAAAAGTCATAGAAGAAATCTTGTTGGCATTGATGTAGAGAGGCTGCTTGCAAGAGGTGATGGGCTAATTTCAATGTGTAAAATCCAAATAAATTACACATCATCATCAACACAAACAGGACAACAGCACGCACCAAATATGTACAAATTGTACAAACTCGTACGAGTATTTCAAATTCATGTTAAGGTAGGTTACCTATTACACAGACATCAATCAGTGACGTGTAGTCAAACGTGAACGCACACAGCGTAGCACGTAGGGTTATGAGGTTATGACTTTAGGCCTCGGACCGACAATAAAGAAAAAAAAAACTATTTATTTACGTATATATTTCTTTCTATTCTTTGACCCGGTTTACACTATGCAGGTATGCACCCCGCCAGGCCACGAGAAAAATATGTAAATTGATTTCTAATTTTATTGTTCTTGGCCGATATCGGCCAACTGCGGCTCAACACTAAGGCAAATTTCTATTTACCAGTTTCACTCAGTTTACCGGTGCATTTTAAATACATAAAAACACAAACACTACTTCAACAAATAGCACAAGTATTGGAAAATAACACTCACTACCTACTCATTACGTCGACAAGTCACTTCAATTCAATATACTGAAACACTTTTATTACTAATGCAATGCAATCACATAGCGTAAAGGTAAGAATTTACAATGTTATAAAAGTTTTTATTTAAATAAAAAAGTGTTGTAATTGTGAACATAATTATTTTACCTTAGGTATTTTTTCCTTCGGGAAACTGAAAAATGATCTTTTTTTGTCAAGGCTTGTTGACATACAGCCATACACTGCACAATAAAGCACCATCTTAATGTTAATAAATAAAATATTCGATTACAAATTAATCAAAACTAGGCCGCTCGCAACCTCGCTGTAGAGAACCAACCGTCGCCCATAAGAGGGAAAGAGATTGGGTGAAGCGCGGCAAATGGGCGGGACGTCAAGGTGTCCATTCTATACGTAGTATTATAACATATTCTCTGGTACAAGGTCAAGTGGGCCAATATCTGTCCCCTAGATGTTTAAATGTGTGCGTGAAATTGCTTATGTATTTTGTTAAAGTCAAGGTGTGAGTTTCGTAGTAATAGACGATTTTTGTACGATGTGTGTCACACGCATTTCCCCCCGCAAAAAATGACAGACTGTTTTGCATCGGTAATAGACGCTATGGCTACTCCCCTCCAATCCGCCGCGGCGGCCGCTGGCCCGTGTTGCTCTATGTCGATAAACTTAGAACGGAAACGAATAAAAACTAAAGTGAGTTCCACAAAAAAAGACCACTACCCGACACCGGCTAGGAAACTTATAACAAGCGGTGGTAAGCGAGGAAAATGGATATTTGCTGAGTCACAGGGAGCGAGCGACTTGGCGACGTGAGACATGACCCAACTACTCAAGTTGGCCATTTAACGTTAATGAAATTCAACATTTTTACGTACCTACTGCTGACAACGGATAAACTTAAGCATGACGATAATTGTAATAATAATATTTATTTGAAATGTAATAGATTTGAATGTGTAGATTCTGAATAGAATTTGTTTTTCCCACTATTTGTACCTATTAGTCTTATTCAATTTTCAATAACAAAATAATCACTCAACATAATTTTACGTATCATGTAACTAGATCAATGAAAGTAATCACAATTAGTTTGTACTTATGGTGTGAATTGTTAATGAATTTAATTTACAGTTCACACATGTTGTTAATTGGTAATGAATTTCATTTCATTCACACGAAAATATGTTTTATGAAAAGTTTTTCAACGCCAGCGCCGAAAGCAAGCGTTTTACTTTTACGAATGAAAATGTTTGCAAGTTTGTTTTTGTTGAAGTTACATTTCGTGAACAGTCCAGTTTAGTTCAAATGAGTAGATAGCCGCAAGCTCCTTAACGGTGAGAAGTTACTGACGATTGGCGGCGGCGCGGTCGTATCCTTGGACCGTTTAGAATTAGGTACCAGATTACCGGAATGGTTTGCTACGTCTACATATTTTTTTATGTAATGGAAGTGGCAAACAAGCTTGCAGTTCGCATTGATGTTAAGTGATGTCTGCAGTCTATAGACACTTACACAAAGACGAAGGTCAAAATGCAGATGCGTTACCACTCCTGAGGCCTAAGTGTTATGCCTCTGTGCCGTACATTACCACCTGACCGGAACACGATAGTGCTGAACACTACCATTTAGCGGTAAGTATATTAGGTTATGCGGTGGTGCCCACGCCCGCAAGCTCCGTCACTGGAGCACTACCACCAATACAGTAAGTATATGTAAAAGCAAATCAAACGTTACTTTTCCGTCATATTTAAGCCAAATCTTATTATACCTAAACAACGTTTTCATCATGTACTTTTTATAGTCAAATTTATCCACAAATTACATTTTCATCATCGTGTCCTATTTAACTGACCAATCGGTATTACAGCACACTGAAACAATTATATAGACGCTTAACGGCCTTTTTGGCGTCCACCATTCACCATTTAACAAATTGTTCAGGAGAGAGGTTAAAAAATGTTATAATTTACAAAAGAAACATTGTTATAAATTCAGCAAGCTTGAAATGTACCTTATAATTGATTGGATAATATAACACAAATTATACGAGATAGCTTCTGATTTTCTGATACCTTTCCAAAGAAAAAATCAAGAGTTTATTGCTTGTAAAGCAATCCAAGATTGAATAGACAAAATGTTCTATTACAGTAACCCGAAATTGATACATTCGCACCTCGGAGCGTCAATAAGGGATGTACATAAAGAAAAGATTGGTCAAAGGCAAAGGAAGGAATAAGCTAGAGTACTTTCATAGGCGGGGATCAAAAGAACGAGATCACAAAGAGAACGAAGGACGTGCTAACGTTTGAGGTCTTCCAATCGGGTACATACTCGTAGTAGCGCTACGGTGTGCTGTAATTGACGCTTTTCCAATGACGATCAATTTTAAAAGGAAATATTATTATATTAGTTGTTGTTCTTTTTCTAGTTTCTGTTTTATTATTTCGTATTAAAAGTGTTAATAGATTCGTTCAAGAAAAGGTGTGTGTCTGCACCTACCTGCTCGTAATTAATGGCAAAATGTAAACTATTTCAGGTATTGGTAAGCAACTGTATTAGCAACGACTCAACATTAAAGATCTTCAATAACACTGTAAACTATAAAGGTAGTGTGAATATTTCGCTTAGAATTATTAATTTTAACCGTATGCTTATTCGCAACACTCTTAATTTAAAAAAAAAAACATGATTTATTGTGTATTTACTAGGTACGCATACAACACCTACATAGCCACTTAAGATTACCAATAAATAGGTAGTAGGTAGTTCACTAATAAGCATTTCAAGATCGAATAAACAAAACGTTATATTAAGTAACTCGAGGTTGATACTTTCGCACCTGGGAGCGTCAATAAGCAATGTACATAAAGAAATGATTGGCCAAAGGTGACAAAGAAGGAAAGGAATAAGCTCGAGTACCTTTATAGACGGAAATCAAAAGAACGAGATCACAAAGAGAACGAAGGAACTGCAAAAGTTTGAGGTCTTTCAATCGGGTACATAGTAGCGCTACGAAGTACCGTGATTGACGCTTTTCCGATAGCAAATAAGTTAGTAGCAGTAGCAGTTTTATTTCTACCCCATGCATTTTTAATTTTATTGCGTTGGCTACCACTTTAGATTACAAACGCTTAATCGGTAGCAATTGAAGATTGAAAATCATTTGACACACTATCTACTTATTATGTATTGGGATGGAACAAAAATCTTGTACAATTCCAACTCGCACTTGTCTTTTTATCGACCAGCAAAAACTCTCTACGCGATTTTATTTAACGCTGCTAACTCATAAATAAATCCCACTAAGTTTTTCTGATGCCCGTGAGCGATATGAGGGCAATATAAACGGCAAAAAGATGTTTTCGACTTTTTCAAAGTTACGGCACACCAGATCCCGAAGGTTCGTACGCAGTAAGCATAAACAACACCCGAACCTGGATTTACGGCACTAAATCCCCTCGAGGTCATCCTGTGCCGAGCTCTGCATAACCTCTGTTTTTCGTTCAACTAATCATCAATAAAATACAGGAAAATAAATTCAATGTAAGCTCAAAATTTCTGCTGCCTTAGTAAAGTTATAAGACGAATATGTTGAGATGGTAAGTTTGTTTGCTTAATTTATATTTGTACCTAAATTAATTGAAGGTCACAATATCTATGAATGTAATAACTATCACAGAAATATAACAACTTAGGTCTTAGGTGTGGCAACGCATCTGCATTTTGACCTGGTTTTTGTGTAGATGTCTACACCCTGCAGTCATTATTTACCGTCCATGTGCAAGTTTGCAAACCCGGTAACTTAAAAAAAATACAAATTTTAAAATTGGAATGTACAAAAATATATCCACTAAATTGAAATGTAATTACATTTCTCTCATTTTGCTTACCACTAACTTACTTAAGTTTCATTAATATTCGTATAATAATAATAATAATGGCAACCCATTATACGTCCCACTGCTGGGCACGAGTCTCTCCCCTTTTTTTTGGGGGGAGGCCTGGAGCTAACTCCACCACGCTGCTCCAATGCGGATTGGTGGAGGTGGGTTGGGTTAGTGGCCAACCTACTGTCGGATGTTTTCAAACCGCCCATAAGGCCTCCGACAAGGTTTAACGACTGCTATCCATCGATAGCAACCGGGACCGACGGCTTAACGTGCCCTCCGAAGCACGGAAACGCGCATTTAATTTGCCACTAGCGGTCACCCATCACACTACCCGACCGCGCCCGTAATGCTTAACCGAGCAGATCGCTTACGATCTACACCAGCCGCTGGGCCATGCGCGCTTCAATATTAATATTCGTATGTGTGCGTTGAAATCGCGTAATGTTATGTAAACTACGCCACAGTTACCAAGTTCCCGTCGCAAGTTTAAAATGATGAAAAGTAATCTTTAAACTAAAATTAAAATTAATCATCGAAATGTTTGTAAACGCATGATGTGATTGATTAATAATGGCAACCCATTATACGTCCCACTGCTGGGCACGAGTCTCTCCCCTTTTTGGGACGAGGTCCCACTGTGATTGATTACTGATTAACAATCCCTAAAAACTTCAGTTTTTATGAACAACAACATTTAACAGTGTTGACTGGTGTAAGGTGGAGTATTATTGAAAAATTGTGTTTTATGAGAGCATTGTTTTTCCCAGGTTAATATTTGGATAGCTATGTAAACTAGATCGACATTGTTTCCGTCCGTTTCTTTAGTTGTCATTTCCTAATTGCTCACTGTGCTTAATACTCAAAAAATGGGGACCAAGTAAAAGAGACAGGTTTGATATAAAGGGCATTCTATTGCTTCCCCATAGTGAGAATTTATGATTGTTTAGGTATATGCAGTTATGTCATAACAGTTCAAAAAAAAGTTCAATACATTGAATTTACGTAACAGTATTAAAATTATGGGCTCGGTATCGCATACTACTCTGAAATTTTATGTTTAAGCAAATGCTGAATGCTCGTAGCAAAGTTATTAAAAAGCCAGACCTTTTCCAAGTTTTATGGACCGCATTGTTAATCACACAAGAATATTCAGCGGTAGCTAGACCGGTACAGTCTAACAACTTGTTTGAACTTTCGTAATTGCTCACCGTACTAGAAACAAAAAAGTGGGCCGAGTACGACACAGGCTTTCAAAGATATAGCATCTACCCATCTGGCTGCCTCAAAATCACTCCACAACGTTACCAGAAATTATTTGAAACTACAAACAACAGCCTACTGAAGCATTTGATTAGTCTCTAACGTAAAATGTGGCAACTTATCCAATAAAATTAACAATTTATCGTTGGAAGCCCAGGCATTTAGCTAATTTTATGGGCCACATTGTTAATTACCGAGAAATATTCAGGTAGCTTGGCCAGCTGTTTAACAACTTATTTGTAACTCTCTTAGTCGCAATTTTATTTTAATTAAAAAATTAATAATAATAATTAATATTAATTTTTTACTGTGCTAGAGATAAAAATGTAGTACAGAACGGTCTTTCCAGCATCCAGATAGCATCCAGCTATTTGACTGTTTCAAATACTAGCCTAAAGCCTAAACGACTAGAAAATAATTTGAAGACACAAACAATATCTTACATAAATAAAGTCTCAATCTCTTAATTGGTTTCTGACATTCGTGAATAAGGTAATATAATTAATTTAATTCATAGGGTTATATAAATAATACAAAATTAATAAACATATTTTATTAACTAGCTGTTGCCCGCGGCTACACCCACGTGTAGGTTGCTTTTCGCGTAACCTGTAGAAAGTACAATTATCAAGACCTCTAATAGACTTATATCAGAGAATATGTAATAATACTTGCTTATAGTTAATCTAAAGAATCCTGAAATAATTGAGCGCCATCTATTGAGCCATAAATTGAGGTTATATGTAACTAAGTAAGTCAGCGCCATCTTTTGAGCTTTTATGTAAGTAAGTAAATTGTATAATTTAATAAGTAGTAGTAAGAAGTAGTGGTTTTGACAACGCAACAAATTATATGTAATCCACCTGTGAATACCGCGTCCAAATCCGTTGGGTAGATTCCAAGTTATAACGTACCAGATAAAAATTCCAAAAATTGTTTTTTTGGTTTCTGTTACTCTTCTTTAATCGTCCCCTATTATTTTTTTGGAAAAATGTTTAATGTACAGACACTCGAATTTTACTGTCACAACTCGCTATCAGGCGAAATTTAGTGATTGCTCACCGTGCGAGAAATAAAAAGTTAGCCAAGTACGATTGTCACCTAAGTCGTATGGAACGGCCTTCGTACGGAAGCGCACATTAGAGGGTTGCTTAAAATTGAGTGACGTTTGAGTATTCGGCCATAAGACCCTAAACCTAAACGACTGTTGACAAAAAAGTAGGACGAGTACGGGACTTGCATGAATATAATATATAGCCTTCAGCCGTCAGACTGCCTCAAAATTGTCGTTTATAGAGGTAACTAGTTGCCCCGACGAACTTTGTATCGCCTTAGACTGCCTTAGAGGTATAATAAATTAATGTCGAAAAATCGAAAAAAACATTTGAGGAGAATCACCATTCAGAGATATAAAAAATAGACTACGACCGATTCTCACATCTACCAAATATAGGTTCATACGAAATTTCATAATAATCGGTCCTGCCGTTTCGGAGGAGTATTGTTACAAACACTGTGACACGAGTATTATATATATTAGACTAGCGGCCCGCACCGGCTTCGCGAGGGTGCAATTGAGTCAAGAGCAAAGATATGTATACAATTGTTGTTACAGAAAATAAGTCATCATAGAAAGTTGCATAAAATTGTATGCGCACATATGCTCGTAAATATCGACTTTCGATATCGGTTAACGATACCGATTAAAATTATCTATTTTGATATCGATTATCCATATCGATTAGAGTTATCAATTATCGATATCGATTATCCATTAACTATTGTTATGGTTGGGCTGATTCCTTATGATGGCTGGTTCCTATAAGTTAAATTAGTTATCATCCGCTTGCAACGACTCACTTGGCCACTTTTTATATGGAACCATTAAGCATGGGTTGCACCACGATATTTGTTAAAGTTAAAGTTATTGTAACATTTCATTCGTTTCATCCCTCTGTAACTTTAGACCGCAGTGTACGTACTGCGGAAACGCCTCGGTGACCCATTTATCTTCGGATTTTAGTTTTATGATGGTTTTTATGAGGATATTTTCATGCCATTATGCTTTTTACGAGCTATATTAAGGTGCAGATATAAAACATTTGAAGTTTATTTATGCCAGAATCTCACATTATGGAATTAACTGTAGGTACCCTGTAGTTTCACTTGCGTGCATTTTCGTTTATCTATTCTCAGGGATTAGTGTGATATTATTTTCGTTCAAATTAAACCAAACTTCTTAGTTCTTAAGTCTTTTTATTTATATAAAAAATGGAATATATTTGAGTTACTTATGTTACATTATCGCAATAGGTACCTTTATTATGTTATGGGTATTCAATAAAATATCATTTAATTTAATACAGAGGTATCAACTGTTACCAACTCTTAAAGTGTAAAAGAGTTGTTATAGTGGCATAAATATAGTAGTTGGACATATACCTACTTATTATCAAAAGTTTCCGCAGCGCACGCGATTATGACTACATTTTTCACACCTTGGGTTACATTATTGCATTTTTATTAGAGATCCCTATTTGTTTTTTCCCTCCCTATTGAATTGTAGCATTCAAATGGAGAAAATTTTTAAAATCGGTCCAGTACTTTTGGAGCTAATTTGGTACAAACATACTTACATACAAATCTTTCCTCTTTATAATATTAGTACAGATATACATCAAACAAGAACAACACATGGCAATATTAATAGAATTTGACGAGTTTTTGGATTGTTGGGGAAGAAAAGTAAGTATGTTAAGTTCTTAGGTTTGCGCAAGCTACACTCATTGAAATAAACCTAAAAAAAAACATTTTAGTTTAATATACGCGAGATAAATCCATAAAAGTAGTTTTATTTCAATAAAAGTAAGTATAATATTTCAAATGCAAGAAAATAAATAAAGTTTACTTGCACTCTCTTAATATAATAATAGCCCACATTGAAGGTCAGTTTTTCGTAAAACTTTTGTCATAAAACTGTGGCGTCACTCCAAACGATTTACGCCAGCTAGATTTCCCCATTCACGAACTGAAACATTGACATAAAAAACGCTCTACACTCTCTGCCTACCCCGTTAGGGACCTGGCGTGAAGATACATATTAAATATCTGACGCGTAATATTACCTATTAGCCGACCAAAATAATGGGCGATTGAAACCACCAACTTTACTGGAACATCCACTAAGTTGGCAACACTGGTTGGATTATGAAATGTACGGAAAAATTCCGGGCGCGTCTTCAGTTAAAACTGTGGATTTATGATTCGCCATTGACGATCAAATTTTAGTTTTACGTCAGTCCGACTGATCAGTTTAACTGATCGTCAGTGGGGGCTATAAGAATGTTTCAGCCGACTGTCTTAGCGGTATTAAAAAACGAGCAAAAATGTACAAGAAGAACAAAAGAGTTGAAAGGAAGGCCTTCCTGATATTATTTTTATAAAATAAAGTATATTTGTTCTTGGCGATATATCTACAGCGGGAATTGTATTAAGCAACATCGTAAATCTTAAAGCAAGGTACGAAAAACAAGCGCACAGGTGCAAAGTTAAATAATCTTCCAACAATTTATAGGGTTCCGTATTGAAAGGGTATTTACCTACTTCTTATATTGGTACAGATGGAGCTCCAGTGTCATAGTTCCAGAGCATCATCATCATCACTCCAGCGGAAATATGTCCACTGCTGGACAAAGCCTTCTCCAAAAACAACAGAGTTGAGCGTAATTAGGGGAGAATATACTATAATCGCCACGCTTGGTGAGCGGATTGGCGATCACAGCAGCGGCAGTTTTATCGCGGGACGCTGCTGCCTATCCCGCGTTATATTTACTACCGCCACGGAATGGTTCCACCGCCATTGTTCGGTTGACTGACTACACTAGCGGAAGAATTCTCCTCCAGTAGAAGGCGATAGGTTCGTCACGTCATGACGCCTTCACGTACCGACGCCTTCCAGACAAGCAAGCAGATAGGTACTTAGGTAATTTAGAAAAACCTTAAAAGCAGCAGCCTTCCAGACAAGCGGACAAGCAGACAGATATTTAGGTAATTCCTATGCTCTAGGAATCACCTAAATATCTATCTGCTTGTCACTAACAACGTTAACTGTATTCCTGTTCGGTGGTAAGGTACAGACTTCATTTCCGGCACGGAGGATAATATCTTGGTTCTCAGAAGAGAGATACCACTGAGACATTTTTTTGTGCTGTTGTGTATAGACTGGTATTTGCAGGGTATTTCTGTATAAAAGTGTACGATACTCTATATGGTTAAAAATACCCGGCAAAGTATATTAAGAATGAATAACTCATCTGAGTTAAAATGGTATTTTACCTCAACGTTACATACTACTTCAAAGGGACAATAGTCACAGCCTGCGGCTATTGGAATACAAACATATATCGCCAAAGGAAATAGCATTCGATCATGACACGTTCACATCAAAGGGATTAAGAGGATGCGAACGTGGACAGTTTTACGGTTATTTAAATAGGATTTATTTGAGTAGGAGCGGAATTTAAGCAGATTAATGTTGATTCCGGCGACCCCCGCTGTTTATCTCGAGACCGTGCAGTTTTTCAGCGAGATTAACTTGCAATAAACCCTTTATGGGGAAAATGGAGAATATTATATATATTTGCATTATGCTGTTTGCATTGCAAAGTAAAATTCATGAAATCCGATGAAATTATGAGTGAAAAGAAAAACAATGTATTAAAAAAGCTGTGTGAAGATAAGAAAAGACGATAGCAAACGAGTTTTATTGTTAGTATGTTTAAAATATAACACTTTTGCTTGTAGTATTAATTTCACAGTATTTCCATTGCATCCATCCTTATCGGTGAATATCTTATATATACTCGTATTATCAAGTCCACACATCTCTACCCATGCTGTAGTCAATGCTGTTAAGTGCTTTATGCTTAAAAAAAATAGTCCCAATCCCTGACTGCAGACACGGTTCCTTACAGCTAGTGCAGTGGACGACCAGAGGTATATCCGCCACACGTGTCAAAATTATGTCAAGCACAAAGGCGGATAAGAAAGCGTGATTGCTGCTGCGGCAAAAAAGGCTGCGTCAGATGGTCGAGTTCTTATGGTATGTAGTTAATGGTGTGGATTTCAACAGAAATGTATGCTTAGCTGATTAAATTCTTATTAACTTCAGTTTCATCTGCTGCAACATTCTACATGTTGATTGTAAGTGAGCGTTAGCAGCGTCTTAGTAGCAATTTTCAACTAAATGTAGCTTACTTTTTGTATTGTGTTTTTTCGAATTTAAATTACCTACATTTAAACTTGATTTTTTTCCTAGGTATTAACATTTTTTAGTATTCGAGATCGTGTTGGCGAATGTATAAATAACACAAATAGCGTTCAAAGCATTTATTTATATTACAAGATTGCACTTAACAGTACCTACCTAATAGTTGTTTTATATTATTTCGCATTAACACATGCTTGTGAAATATATTTTTATTTAAAGAAAAATGGAAAGAATAATTTGACTTCAGGCGAGACTCGAACAGCATAGTGTGACAAAAGATGGCTATACTGCCACCATAAGGCAATGAAATAAATGTGAAGGAAAGATTTGACAAATCGGGCAGGACTTCGGTAGCTCAGTTGGAACAGCGGCTGGACCCGCTGGACTAGATTCCCATGGCCGCGAGTTCGAGTCTCGCCTGAAGACAATTTTTTTTCCATTTTTCTTTAAATAAAAATAGTACCTAATAGTTTAAGATCCCACTGCAAATTTCGTTCATCCAGATATGCTGCAAACCTAATTTTTACCTATTTCACCTATTTTTTTTCAAGAAAGATTGTTTTTTCTTGTTTTTTCAATAAAATATTGTCCACTTTACGGCAACATGTATAAAGACTGAAAAATCACGGCTGCCGTTGCGCACTTGGCCGCCCCTACATATTCTTGTTCCGCCCCGATAACTTTTTATGTCCATATCGTAGGTACATGTATTAAGAATATATCAAATTTAAGCTTTTTTTTCTTATTATTATGATATACGGGAGCCAAATTAAATCGACCGCAAATAAGAGTTGCTGGCTGTTAAAGATAAAATAATTTAGTAAATATAATATATAAAAATAATAGTCATTTACTAAGGAGTGTTCCAAGCGCAGGCCCTACGGAGAAGAACTCCATTACCATACAGTGTTTTGCTCTTTTTATCAAAATCCTCAGATCTTACAAAAAATTAGAGTTAAAGTAGAATACAGATAATGTGAATGTGCATGGCATATGCATATACTCATCAAAAACTTAACACTGAAGACCGTGATAGAAGATATCACTCGCAAACCACAATAGACCATAGACCAGTCCCCACAATCAGTAACGTGATTCATTAAACATAAACTAATTATAATTTGCCACTGGTAATTGTATCTAAACTATATTGGCTTGATTTGCGTGTGCGTATGTTTGTTATACCTATTATTCTGTTTAACAATAGACTCTGACTGGATCTACACAGTTCAGTTTTAATGTATGTGTACCTGCCTACATACACTTCGAACAAATACAAAAGTGAGCAGATAAAAAGTTATTATTGCTAGCACGTATCCAATATTCCCCATTGGCCGTATATAACAATTTTGCCATAGAATATTAGGAATGTGCTTTAGTTCACGTAAAACTACGATGTCATGCCCGGCTTGCTGTGGCAAAATCCCTGCGGAAATGGCCAACATAAATACTGAAGTGGCAGAGATGAAGGAACAATACATTCCTCTTCCTACGTCTGTCAATTTTAACGATTATCACGATGTGAAATCCTTAAAACCTACTAACGTCAACATTGCATAATGTTTGATTCCATTACGAGTTATTTTGAGTATTGAAATTGTGTGCGATCCGCGGCTGATCAGACGTATGATTGACATAATAAACAAATAATTAAAATGTAAAATATACAGAGAAATATTCTCAAATAGCAAGTCCGAAATCAGCAATAGACTTAAAAGTTATATAAAACTACAACTTTTGTATACTGTGACCGGGCTCAAGTAAATAAGTTTAAGATAATCAGAATAAATGCATTACTTAAAGGTTATCCCATCTATAAGTATGAACTTGCTTGTTGAATATTTTATAAAGATGTAGTCGTATAATCTCGTATGGAAATAACTCTAATAACGGCAGTGAATCAACTTGAAGAGAAAATATTGAGTGCTTACCATAAAGATTCAAAAGAAAATAATGTCGAGGAAACACCAAGCCTTAGGAAAATAACACGACGGACAAAAAGTTTCATGGACGTGGCAAGAAATGATAATATTATCTTTTATTATAATTTTTAATATGCGATGAAACAACTCAACTTTAAATATATGTAGGTAAGGTTAAGTACTTTAGAGATATTCTAAGAGTCTAATTTATTCCTAAGATACATTAAGCAGGTATATCAAGGTTAGCTTCTAACCGCGATTTCGTCTACGAAAAAAAAATTTTTGTGTCCATTTTCAAACCCACACCTTAACAAAATTCATAAACGCACACACGCACACATTTAAATATCTGGGCGACAGGCATAGGACCATTTGGTCTTGTACTTTGACAGAGGGGAAAGCCTGCATATGGCTACTCCCCTCCGGTCCGCTGGGGCAAGGGGCCCGTGTTGCTGAATGCATGGCAAGGATAAATCAGAATAGTTTCTTACAAAAATTCTAATTAATGTGCCTTTGTTAAATATTATTAATTTTAAAGAAAACAGTATTTAAAGAATGTTTCCCACGATTTGATTAGAGCATTATTCCCTAACAAAATCATTGTTAATGACAACGCAACATCGTACCACAACCGCACCTTCGAATATTTTGACTCAAGAAATATTCACCAGTAAATTGTTCAAGCAAATTCCCTAATTTCGAAGCTCGCATGACGTAATCCGTGGAAAGAAACGGACGGAGAACGGTTGGAGAGAAACGGACTGCTGAAGGGAAGTGGGGCGCGTCACGAGTCGTGAGAACACTTACGGCACGTTTCTGTGTGCGGAGTTTTAGTGATACGCTGTCGTGTATTTTTACGTGTTTTTTTGACGTGACAACGTCTTAAATTAGGTTGCGGCTCGGAGTCACTCATGTAAAAGTGTAACGCCCGGTAACGTAACGATGAGTCACTGAACGAGAGAGAGGCCTGCCGGACCGGCGAATGCCTTTCTACCGAGAAAAAGACGTTGTCACGTAAAATCTTCGCCCGTAAAACCGACTTTACAGGCAACCAGTTTTTTGTGTAAGGTAACGCCGACTGGTAAGGCCCACTTATTTACAAAATCATTTTTTATATTTATTTTTACATTTATATCCATTAAAAGAAGCGGCAATGAAAGCTTTGTTCTTTTATTGAATGATGTACTTAAATATTTAATAGTCGTGGTGATTAATTGCGAGTGTGTTAACCCTTTTTAAAACCCTTCATATGGGCCTTACTACACAATCTAAACTTGGTATGTCTGATAAGGCCCTGATAGTTACATAGTCATTTATTACGAAAATATTAAAAGATACAGAAAATTGCATATTGTAGTCATTTTGAGCTTGGTAAAAGTGAATTCAAGCTGAAATTGACAATAAATTATCCGAAAAAAAAACATGTGACCTAGTTAATTAACGAAACGGTCCATATTCGGCCACTTTAACTCTTCACTGGAATACTTTTGAGTCAGTTCTTTAAACTATAAGCCCATATACAGACAGCCCAGTACAGTTATCAAATGAACCATATGTTATTCATCTTTTCAAACCTTCCAAACACTTGCGCATAAGATTAATTAAAGAACGTTTTAATCCACTCCAAGTCTTTATAAACAGGGCCTAAAATATAATCTGAATAATTATTTTATACATAAGGATTTCTCTTTCATTAAAAACGCTGTACCCACGTCGGGCATAGTGTCTTTGTCATAATTCTCACACCCAAAGTACTAATTATGTAAGAAACGGGATCCCCGGTTTATGTAAATTATGTCTCAGCAGCTTATCTCGGTGTTACCTCCCGGCTCTCCATAATTACGACTGTAGGCACTGATAATTGTTTCAAGATTTGACCCTGTTTGAATTTTTGTTAACATTTACCTTATTAAAAAACGAGTGTTAAAAGCGAATGTAGACTTCAACAATACTCAGAATTCTTATCATACATTTTCTTACACTGATAACAGGATGATTAATTTTTCATAACCCAACTCAAAGTAAGTCTAAAATAATAGTAAGTACTACTGGTAGGGCTCTATTGACTCGAGGGCGCAGGCACCATTGCATTACCTTATCTACTTGCTGAATGTTAATATTCAACGCTTTCGTGGTCCGGTCACACAGTACCTAATGTACGGCGCTATAATTATTTCCAGTACAGAGGCATAACAAGCCTACAGTATAAATTTATTTCGTTAACGTTAACCGTATGTTTCTTTGCCTATATAAGACATAAAAAAAAAACAGAAAAAAAAGTTGTCTTCTTGCTTCTTTCTTCATAAACCGAATCTGAGCAGCTCTTGAAAACAGTTCGCTTACTATTCACTCTACAATGAGCAAGTAGGTACTTCACACCAACACTAAACAAACATTTCAACGCATCTTCAGAGACGGAGCTTGAGGGTGTAGGCACTACCTTATCTAATCAACTTGCCGTTGAGCGTTATCGTAATTTGTTCAGATAGGTACCTCAGGCAGAGAATATGTAATAAACCTACGTCTCAGGGCCCCATAAATTGCGGCACAGAAGCATAACAGACGTGTAATATTATAAAGTCACTTTAGATTTAGTTGACACTTAACGTGGCCTCCGTCGTGGGCACTTTTTATGCCACGAAAGTGGCAAATAATCATGCAGTTCGCATGGATGTTAAGTGATGACTACATCCCATAGATTTCTACATAAAAACCAGAGCTCAAAATGCTCGATGCCACCCCCGATACCTAAGTTGTCACGTCTCTGTGAAAGTTATTAAGGGAAGTAATTCTATTGGAAATGGCAAAGATATTCTTATAATATCTTTGGGAAACGGCTCTTCCTATTGAAAACGTTTACATATAGAAGAAACAAAAAAATGCTCATAAAATAAAAATTAATGGGCCTATCTCATAGCTGCGTTGTGTCGTCGATAACCTACCTGAATCAAATTTTTATGGGACCAATTCGAAACTAGCAATTTCAAGATTCACTTGAAATTACAAATATGAACAGGAAAAGTAAGCAATACCTAGGGACAGAGATACATTCGAAAACCGAAATTGTGTTCAACGCACACGTGCCGTACCTAGATCGAGGCTTGGGAACGTGAGGCGATAAGTTTACCAAGCAAATGAACATTCTCGAACGTCTGAATACACAACGGGACGTGTTCAATTCATCATCTGGGTGTTCGTTGCGCGAGTCAGCGCTATACACTCGCAATTTTTCCGATGACTAACACTTTTCCAGGACGCCGCCTCGGGAGCTGACTCAGTGGAATCTTTCGATGCGGAACAGTTTATAAGCATACTGATCTAACTTTGTAATTCTGAAGGTATTTGATTAGTTTATTTTATACATACACGGGTCATAAGTACGCAAATTATTGTGCTGAGGCTAAGTACAACCATGGATCGGTACAATTCACTTTAATTTTATTCAATTACATTTTGGTTGTACGAGCCGGGGCAAGTATGTAGCAAAAAAAAAAATACCACCCGAATTGAGAACCTTCTCGTTTTTTGAACTCGGTTAAACATATACAAATACTAGTATGTAGACTCAAATAAATAAGAAAAGTAAGTGACAATGACAGAGATACGTTCGAAAACCGAAATTGTGCTCTACATACAAGTGCTTTACCGGGATCGTGGCTTCGAAACGTGAGGCAATAAGTTTACCAAGCAAATGAACATTCTCGAACGTACACTGCGGGACGTGTTCAATTCATCATCTGGTGTTCGTGGCGCGTGTCAGCGGTATACACTCGCAATTTTTCCGATGACGAATACTTTTCCAGGACGCCGCGGCTGGAGGTACATATAATTTGATTAGTTATAAAAATCCGGTCAAGTGCGTGTCGGGCCACGCACAGGGTAGGGTTCTGTAGTTTTAAGGTTTGAATAATGTAATAAAATAAATAAATAAATATTTTCTATGGAGTTCTTCAAAATTTTGGAGTAAAATACATTTGGTCGACTATTACTTGCAAACTTGTAAAGCTAACTTTAGTGTGATAGTTTTCCTTTTAATTTCGTTTCGTTTTGTAGCTACTATTGCCATAACTACTGTTCATGTGTCATACAATATGTACTTGAATGCATGCAATTACCCCTGCCTACCCCTTCGGGAATACGGACCGTGAAGTTCCGTTTACGTTAGATAAAGAAATGTTTTTAAAAATGTCAAATAAGTAGAAGAGTATAAACAATATAAATAAATTAATTATGATTTTCAATTTATATTGTAAGGCCCCGTAATAACTTTCACAGAGACATGACAACTAAGGTCTCAGGGGTGGCAACACATCTGCATATTGACCTCTGTTTTTCGAGTAGATGTCTATAAGCTGCAGTCATCACTTACTCGTAACATCAATGTGAGGTGCATGCATGTTTGCCACCTTCCTGACATAAAAAATAAGTTTGTCATAGTACGTAATTAGTAAAAATACGAGTGATGTCTTAAAAAGTAATTAGATACCTTCATTATGATATCTCACCGTTGTTTTTGTGTACCTAACAATATTTAATGGAATCGAATATATGTTCTGGGAAAGTAAAGTGAAACTACTTTTTTTTTCTTTTTTTTTACGCGGGGAAACCCTTATGGGCACCCGCCGTCTAGGGGAAAAGACGGCGAATAGTGTAAGACTCGTACTCACTAAAACCCCGCGGTGTTCCGACTCGTCCGCCATCAGTGGCGGGGTCACGGAAAAGCTTAAGCACACATCCGCGATCCCGCCGGCGGCTGCTCGTCTCCGAGCCCTCCACAGGTTGAGCTCTTTGGCTCCAACCAACACTAGTGGCGTGCGGAACACGTGTAAAAACATGTCCTTTAGAGAATAATTTATGGTCTAATCTACCCACTGATAATATTAAAGGGCTGCAGTAATTTGACTGTACAAAGGTAGCATAATCATTAGTTTTTTAATTGAAGACAAATCATTATATTTCATCAAGTCTTTCATACAATGAAAGATTTGATGAAATATAAACTGTCTCTTATTTATATTTAAAATTTATTTTTTTACGCCACCCAGCTTGGGACCTTTCTCCATGTGGGCGACGAACATCCCCTAGTCCGACACCCAAAGATCCCTGCCCCGACCACTCACAATCCCACAATACAATCATTCTATTGTTATGGGTGATTTTAACACCTGTCTGTTAAGAAATGACACACGGTCAAATCGACTCAAATCTTTAGTTAATTCTGCTAATATGCATATACTTCCTTCCTCAGCCACTCATTTCTTTCCCAATTCTGCTCCTTCGCTCCTAGATTTAATCTTCGTTTCTTCGCTTGAACATGTCGAAAAACATGGCCAATGTTCAGCAGATGCTTTCTCGTATCATGATTTAATATATGTGTCATATAAAATTCGTCCCCCTAAGGCTAAACCGAAAATTCTTATGCAGCGCAATTTTGGTGGCATGGACTTGAACCGGTTGCGAGACGATGCGTCTAAAATTGATTGGTCAGTTATTGATCAAGCGTGTAATATCGATGAGAAAGTCAACTTATTTAATTCCTTTCTCACACAGCTGTTCGATATACACGCACCAATGCGACCTGTCCGCGTCAAACATCTTCCTGCACCCTGGCTTACTGATAATATAAAGGCTTTAATAACTAAAAAAAACAATGCGAAATGTAGGTTTAAACGTAACCCGAGTGACACTAATCGTGAAAAATATATATCCGTACGAAACCGCTGCAATAAGGTGTGTAGGGATGCACAGCGACGCCATGTCTATAATTCTGTTTCTGACGAAGACCCTGCTAAGGTTTGGAGGTTCCTGAAGTCATTAGGAGTTGGCAAAAATCGACACACTTCCGAAGCTTTAACACAATTCCTGGATCTGAATTCACTTAATATGCATTTTTCGTTATTCTCTTCTATAGATGGTAACACTAAGACGAAAACTTTAATTTCCTTGAGCCAAATTGCTACTCCTGACTCTCCACTTTTCTTCATTGAGCAATTTACTGATCGTGATGTTGAGAGAAATATTGTTGCTATTGACTCTGATGCAGTTGGTAGTGATATGATAAGCCGGAAAATGATCGTTCCTGTAGTAAAAATTGTGACTCCTATAATTACTTCTCTCCTAAATTTTTCTCTTGTAAGCAGCACCTTTCCATCAGTTTGGAAAGATGCTTATATAATACCTGTTCCTAAAAAATGTAATCCCAAAACTTTCCAAGACTATCGTCCTATTTCTATCCTTCCCTTTCTATCTAAAGTCCTTGAACGTCTTATCCATCAACAACTAAGTTCTTTCCTTTCTAAATTCAACCTACTAAATCCTCTCCAATCGGGATTTCGTCCGGGTCATAGCACTACCACTGCCTTAGTCAAGGTCACCGAGGATATCCGGCATGGTATGGATGACAGGAAAGTGACTGTAATGGTTCTGTTAGATTTCAGTAATGCTTTCAACACTGTTGATTTCGATATCATGCTGGCAATCCTACGAACTCTCAACATATCTCCGACAGTTATTGCGTGGTTTCGTAGTTATTTGTTTGGACGCCGACAACGCATTCGATTAGACGATAAATTTTCCACCTGGAGTGATGTGTTAGCCGGCGTTCCGCAAGGTGGCGTGCTGTCTCCATTTCTCTTTTCCATTTTCATCAATTCTATTAGCCTCTCTTTAACTTCTCTCTACCACCTTTATGCAGACGACCTTCAAATTTATATGCAAACTAACTTACAAGATTTAACTGTAACAATAAAAACGATCAATGAAGATCTTGACAAAATTTATGTATGGAGTAAAGCCTATGGCTTGCAAGTCAATCCAATTAAAAGTAAAGCTATAATTTTTGGAAGCTCCCGGTTGATTCAACGCATTGATCTTACCACATTGTCACCTATTCTTTTAAACGGAACTCTTATAGACTTCAGCGTAACAGTTAAGAATTTAGGAGTTATTATGGACAGTTGTATGACTTGGGCTCCGCAAGTCAGCGAAATTAGTAGGAAGATGTTTGCCGCTGTTGGTTCGCTGCGAAGACTTAGGAATTTCTTGCCCACTGCCACTAAGATTATGCTTGCCAAATCCATCCTTTTCCCTATTCTAGACTATGCTGACATATCTTATCTTGATCTAACACAGGAGCAACTTGGCAAGCTTGAGCGTCTTCAAAATCTTTGTATACGGTTCATATTTGGTTTGCGTAAATATGACCATGTTTCAGAATGTCGTAAACAGCTCAATTGGCTACCAATTCATCTTCGCAGGAATACGCATATTCTTTCACTACTCTACTGCGTGCTATTTTACCCGCATTATCCCCAATACCTAAGAGACCGTTTCCAATATCTTTCTCAATCTAATTCCCTCTTTCTACGCTCTTCCAACAACCTTCGCCTTGCAATGCCTTCTCACTCTTCTTCTTTCTATGCCAAATCTTTCACTGTCGAAGCTGTTAATCTTTGGAACTCCTTACCTCTACATATCCGCCAAACTCAAACCTTGGCGTCTTTTAAAAAGCGTCTAAAGGACCATTACCTAACCTTGGATCCATAAATAGTCATGCGATATCTTTTCTTTATTCCTCAATTTGATATAGGTATTGTATTTATGTTTTATCTTTGTATATTATTATGTATGTATGTATTGTATTTAGTATATGTAAGTACATATGTTTTAAATTATTGTATATGTGTAAGTATATATTTTAAATCTATTTATTAATAAAATTTTTGAATATTATTAGATACTATTAAAATGCCGTAGTTGTAAGAAATTGTTATATGTAATTTATTTTTAACTTTGCTCAGTATGTACACCCCTTCTTCTGTATTGTTCGTATCTCTTTCATACTAGGTTGTCTGGAAGAGATCGCTTTAAGCGATAAGACCGCCTATTGTGCTTTTATTTTATGAACTATTGATTTTTGTATTTTTTTTTGTTACAATCTGTACAATAAAGAGTATATAATAATAATAATAATAATAATCCCAGGCGTCCCAAGACGCCCGGGTGGAGGAGTCCAGGGGCACACAGTCCGGCCCCGGGGGAGCGGGAGTGTCAGGGATGAACTGATCCTCAACCCCCCCGCGGCCCCACCACGTCCCCATCTGAAGGCGGGACCACCGTTAGGCGGCTGGAGATAGGGTGCAGGGCCAACGAAATACCCCTACACCTCCTCCCCAGCAGTCTCCTCTCCACAGCAGCGAGTGGCGGGTAGAGCCACGCCAAACGCCGCCCCCTCTCTGGGTTCCTCTTGGCTTCGCCGATGTGGGGACAACCACCGGGTACTGAGCTCCCCCGCCACGACAAGGCGGAAACCCTTGGGGGGCTAAGTGAAACTACTTTAGATCATCCTACCCCATCTAAAGTAGTCTCACTTCAACTTCTCCTAGATTGTGAAGTGAGTCTGCTAAAAATATTTTCAATGAATTTCGATTCTATTTGAAACGAAATTCGTTGAAACGAATAGTTTCGATGACATGTAAGAAATTTGTTATACCTAGCCAAAAAACGTACCTACATATAATTGACCTGAAAAATTCAGGATTCGGCTTCGAATAAACCGCGACTATATGAAAAGGGTCAAATAACAGAGGAGCGCGTCGGACATATCATTTTCATCTATATTATTAAGCCATTTCATAAAGGACAATATCTAATGTTGTTAAAGTAGATATTCTTCGCAATAAAACATGTGAGTGATCTTAAAGAAAAAATGAAAAAGATTTACAGAGCGGTACCTACATTACCACCTGACTGGAACGCTATAGTGCTATATTAGGTAATGCGGTGGTGCCTACGCCCGCGAGCTCTGTCACTACAGCTCTACCACCAGTAAAATGATACTTGAGTTCTCAATTATCCGTTGCTAGGCTGAGGCAAACATGTTTTCCTCTGTGGTTGGTCTAGTAGCACCAAGTGAGAATATGATACTAATATGGAAATATTAAGTACCATTTAGGGTAGAGCAGTTTCGTTTTCTTTTATGTAAAGAATGTGTCAAACAAGCATGTAGCTCACATTGATGCAGCCTATAGGCATCTACACGAAAACCAGAGGTCAAAATGCAGATGCGTTTTGAGACCTAAGATGTTACGTCTCTGTGACAGTTATTACGGCGCCATTAGTTATTGTCCACACGGTTTAAGTTCTTTCCATAGAATTAAGATTATTCCCCCAGTTATTAAGATTATGATCTCAAACAATAGAAAAGAAAAACTTGTTATTAGAGCAAAAGGAATGAACAAAGATGTAGGTATCATTAAACAATTAAAACTTTCTTAGGAAGTCTAATAAGAGAACTGGATCGTGGGGGAGTAGATACCTGATTTTATACCTACCTACTTATTTGTATCTAATGAATTCTTATTAGCTGGATTATATGCTGAAATATTTTCAAAATTGACAACACATGAAACAGGATCGTTAAAATGTACCTCTCTATGTTAATGGGCATCTAAATAGCGTCAGAATCAAAATAGGTAGGCAGTCCTACCTTTTTCGATTCTGCCATTTTTGCAACCGAATTTATAACTGCGAAGTAGGTATATTGATTTTATCAATTGAAAAATATTTTGAAATGTTTAAATGTTCCTTTGTGTGCAAATGTTTAAATTTCCTTATAAAAGGATTGTTTCAGTTACTTTACAAATTTTATTCGAATGCCTTGAACAGGACTTTAATTGGAAAGTCAAACTTAATCTTCGAGATTTCTTTGCAATAATATATTTAAATTGGGTATATCGTGAAAGCTTTTACATTCACTGCATTGCAACAAACAACTAAGACCGTTAACCGTTCATTAAAACCCATCCCAAACATTCTCTTCCACTGATCAGTGCTGTGTTCATAAAGCAAACATAAACATGTTTTATTTTCGATAAGCGATTATATTCGTAAAACAATGGAATACGATTGTCGATAATACACAGGGGGAAAGCAAACAAGATCGAGCTTTTGAAGGTATTTTGTTGATAGTAGCGAGCCGGATAAATAAATCGGGCAGAGAGTTAATATACCTACATTTATTGCGGAGCACGGCGCGGCGCGGGGCAGCTATCTCAGGTTTTACGATCGCGAGTCGTGCCGTTCTACGTTGGGCCTCTATTGCCCTCTATATTCCAAACATTCGTCTCCACCATTAGTTTATTTTAGAAAATAACAAATATCATCGTAATCTGGCTCTCTGTAAGCTTTTAAAATCTAACTGTGGCACAGTTTTCCATGTTGCAAGATGAAGTACCTATCTAGGTATTATTCTTTTCCACCACAAGTTCACAATGTCCAGTGACTGCGATTTGAGATTAGAGGTGAGGGTGAAACGGATTATGTTTAAGACATTTAATTAGGTACCTAACTATATTTCATAAAAATCATCTGTGCCCCTAGTGAAACTCAGTCGCGTTGGTAATATAACAAAAGTACCAACATCACTATGCCTTAGAGATACACATAATGGTGATTTACATTATTTTCTCCGAAATTAAAATAAAGAATACGTAAAATGTACGGCACGGCACTCTTGAATGCAAAGTTCACGGTTGATTGTACCTATTTCCAAAACATAAACGTGATTCGAATTTTAAAAATCCCCATAAACACGTTTTAAGCACTGATACATCACACATTTAATTGTTAGATAGGTAGTTATTTACTGACATAGGTACCTATTTAAAATTATTTCCCTAGGTGTGTTCATCTTACATCACTTGATTTCAATTTTAATGATTGTCTTCCCGCAGCAGAACGATTAGTAGGTATATTTTGATAACAGTAATGTTATCAAAATATACCTACCTAAGTAATACTTTATTTTAAAATTTTCGATAACTTATTCAGAAACTGTGAGAAAATTATTCATTCATAATTAATAAGTAACGTTTACCTACTACCAGAGAATATGTACTCGTAATAATATTACGTATTGAATGGACATTTCGACGTCCCGCCCATTTGCCGCGCTTCACCCAATCTCTGCCCCTCTTATGGGCGACGGTTGGTACTCTACGACGAGGTTGCGAGCGGCCTAGTTTTGATGAATTTGTAATCGAATATTTTATTTATTAACATTAAGAGGGTGCTTTATTGTCCAGTGTATGGCTGTATGTCACAAGTCGTGACAAAAAAATTGACCAACTTTCAGTGAAAAATTTTCACAGTTTTTTTTATCATGAATCGCGCTATCTACCGGTGACAACTGTATGAAAATCCATGCAGTAGTCTTCTTTTTTATATCGCGAACAGACAAATAGACGCGGCGGGGAACTTTGTTTTATAATTAACGAGTGGCTCGCCCCGGTTTCGCACGGCTGCAATGAATGTATTAAAGCCTTTGTTCTTCAGGGATAATGTAGGATTTCCAAATCTTTTCTCATTATAATATTAGTGTAAAAAATACCAAAAGAAATTGTTTAATTAATCACAACGGAAAATGTTAGGCCAGAATTTCTCAAATCCACATCAAACATTAATTAAACTTGTCATCTGCCAACTTACACCTGTCCAGTGGTAGATTAAAACCACCGGAATCCAATTATCAGTTATTTAGATTCCCATGATTCAAATCAAAACCACTTTTAGCGGTCAAACTTGTAGGTACTCTGGCTGTGGGATTGTAAATTGTAAAAGGTCTGGAGATAAATAAATCATTTTATGTGAGACTGGCTTTAGAATTAATTTAGTTCAGGATCACTTTAAAGCAAAATTCTTGTGTAGGTAGGTATATTATGTATTAGCATTTGCTAGGTCAAATACAACACAGACAGATGGGTACAAATACATAATAAAAATACTTCTTAATCAATTGTGTAGAATATCATTGTTCTTAATAGGTATATTGCTTTAAATTTAGCTGGTGATAGCCAGAAAACGCTGACTAACAGTTATCAAATTAATTTTCGAAACTACCTATCTATTTTACCTTTACCTTTACTTATGGTTTAGCCTTCAGAGCTAACAACGCAACTTTCTTAACTTAACTTCAATTAGGCAATAGACAAGCCGTGCACGGTCTTGGTCGAGGAGTGGTTGATATTGGGATTTTTTTTAACTCAATACTGGGTAGGTACGCCCCAGATTGGATAACATAAAAGTGTCCAATAAAAAATTTAAAAGAATCTAGCGGGCAATAGTGGATGTTTGTACGAGTATGTACCTGTGAGAATGTAACATTTTAAAAAGAATAAAAAAACAAAATGCTTATGTGGATTGTTGACTGTTTTACACCTCTTAGTAGATTGCACAGCTTTCAGTAATAAAAAACAGAAACCCAAATAACCTAACATTTTTAAGGAATTTTTAAATGAAGATGGATGTACAAGAACTTTAAGTTTTTTGAAATTGATTGTTAAGTACAATTTAATTTAATCTGTCAGGTCACAAGAAAAATATGACGATTGATTTCAATTGTGTCTCCGCCATCCACAACACAACGCAGCTAGTTCTATCGTCAATGGTCTCCCGCCAAAAGTGGCCTCCTTATCCGTGAGAGATTGAAATTATTAAAGTAAGTAGGTATAGTACCTAGGTATTCCATTGTATTGCCGTGGTCGCTAATGACCTTTGATTTGATGTTAAAAAGCGACCTTAAATCTATATATATATAAAAATCAATTGCTGTTCGTTAGTCTCGCTAAAACTCGAGAACGGTTCGACCAACTTGGCAAATTTTGGTTTTGAATGATTTTTGGAAGACCAGGGAAGGTTTAAATGGTAAGAAAATATGAAGAAATTGAAGGGAAATAGTAAAACCCACAATTTAATTTTCCCATACAAATAGTCCGTATATATACACACCTTTGACACACTATTTCATTCTGAGGCAATATGAAGTTTGCTGGGTCAACTAGTAAATAAATAAAAAATCAATATTGCATACGACGCCACCACATTATGTATACCAGCTTCAACATCTAAAACATAAACAAAATTACTCATAAATATATTTCGTAAGGAAAAAGCCCAGGTGTTTCCACACCATGAATATTATATGCGGCTATTGGTCGACTTACCAGATAGAGTGTGACCACTCATAAATTGCAGCAGGCATATACGAGTAACATTCGCCTTCTGAGGGTCAGTTCTCTTGAAAAATTCATCTCACTCGGCAGCCATATTTTATTTAAGGCCCAGCGCACTGCGGCTTGTTTGTGGCATCCATTATTTAATGACGACCGTGAGCGATTACCTTTACCTACATAATAATATATTCGTTTTTCGTATTCCATAAAAATCTGGATGCGTATTGATTAGATACTTTGTTGTATAAGTGAATATAGGATATCCAGTAAATTATAGAACGTAACGTTTGTAAGCAGCTGTTTTTTTTTTGGGATGGGCGAGAAATCTCCTTTCATTTTAGTTATAAGTAGGTAGGTAGTAGGTATTGGGTACGTTTGGGGAATATTTACGTTCAAGAATGTTTGACTGTCGTTCTCTACGCAGGGAATGCACGCATATATACAACTATACAAATAAATAAAATTGGAGTGTCTGTTTGTAATATTAAAATAACCGCTTTTTACTAAATGCATATGTGTCTATACACGGTACATATACCAAAACAACATTTTTTACTATTTTTGTCTGTCTGTTTGTTCCGGCTAATCTTGGGAACGGCTGGACAGGACTTTTGACATTTTGACGGGACTTTCACTGCCAGATAGCTGATGCAATAAGGAGTAACTTAGGCTACTGTTATACAAGCTGCGCCCTCGACTTCGTCCGGGTAATACTGAATATTCATAAATTCTCACGCGGACGGAGTCGCGGGCACAGCCAGTAATAAATATTAACAAACTATCAGTATCTTATCAGAACCCAATATAAATTATTCGCAGATGCAAGGATCAATACCGGACCTCCTACATAGCGACAGTGGCCTGTTATCTCTACGCCACTACTACCTTAAGTGGAGGTTCAGTGCCATAGCATTACACACCTTCAGGTGAAAAACTTCATTGGCCGAATGTGTAGGTATACGAAATTGAATTGTATCAAATGTTATTATTTTTTTTTATGTTATAGAAGTGGCAAACAAGCATGCAGTTTACATTGATGTTAAGTGATGACTGCAGCCTATAGACACCCACACCAAGACCAAGGTCAAAATGCAAATGCGTTACCACTCCTGAAGCCTAAGCTGTTATGCCTCTGTGCCGGAAATTACAGGGCCGTACCACCTCACAACCTGACAGGACCACGATAGTGCTGAACACTAACATTTAGCGGCAAAATTTATAATTAGGTATATTTTCGAGGAGATATTAAATTCAGTATTGTAATAGGGCGAGCCTATCTAGCTGCAGCCAAGGCGTAGGCCTATCAATAATCTACAGTAGGTATCCAGCAACAAATAAATATTCATAGGCACATCGGGCCTAAGAAAGAGAGAGACAGCTGTTTCGACTTCGTAGAGCGTTATCTCTGCTGCACCTGCACACTGAAGCTCTGACAGCCCGGTATTGGTCAAAACTTGATCAAAATGGTCGACTGCAATATTTCTTGTTGGATACTCTACATCAGGGGTGGCCAACTTCTTTAAGCCCAAGATCGACTTTTCACTGACGACACTCAGAGCAATCTACTAGTTACATACCTACTTCTTGAAATCTTAAATGAAACAGCATAGTTCGTACACAACTATGGAGTATTTTTATTTTATTACTAGCTGTGCCCGCGACTCCGTCCGCGTGAGAATTTATGATTGTTCAGTATCTAGGTGGACAAAGTCGTGGGCGCAGCTAGTACAAAAGTAGCCTAAGTTACTCCTTATTACATAAGCTATCTGCCAGTGAAAGTCCCGTCAAAATCGGTCCAGCCGTTCCCGAGATTAGCCGAAACAAACAGACAGACAGACAGACAGACAGACAGTCAAAAATTGAAAAAAATGTTGGCATATGTACCGAGTATACATACATATGCATTTAGTAAAAAGCAGTTATTTTTATATTACAAACAGACACTCCAATTTTATTTATTTGTATAGATGAGGGAAAAAATCTGAAAATTCTTAGTAACTTCTTAGTAATATTAGTATGAACATTGCTGAACATCTGCCGTTAGATTAGCAAAATCAGGTTTGTAGTTTGAAGTTGCTATCCTTAAAGATTCCAAAGTATGAGCGTCTGTCTAGTGAGAACGGTGTATACTTTTTGTTTGTTTTTTGGTTGGCCACCCCTGCTCTACATCAACTACCTACGTATTTTTACCACTGTTACGCACAGATCTGGTATAGGGCTATAACAAAAAATAAAATGATATCTCCTACATCAACATCTGTAATGGTGCACTTATTTTGCGGGGACCACCTGACTTTTATGGCGTGTGTGTAAAACGCCAATGATGGCTGCAAATAGGAGTCATAAAATGGAAATATGGCACATTAAATTGCTTGTTTAACTTGTGATTTAGATAGTATATAGTATATAGTTACATGAATGAAGAATTTGTTTGAGAAAGATTTACAGGAAACCTTGAATGAAATCTACACGTACTTTTGCCTATTGTTGATAAAACACAAGAAATTCATCGTATTAAAGGTAAAATAGGAATCGGATTGCAATTGTGGGAATCAAACCAAATATCTGGGTAATATACTTTTATCCACACCCTCTGCCTACCCCGTGGCTTGGCGTGAAGATACATATATAGGTAATATATTATTATACGAATATTCACACATAGGTTTACTTTTTATTACATTCGAACACGTTCAAATGGTAAAATTTGCAGAATAAGTTGCCATTTTCCATTTTTTTTTTGTTTCCATTATTGGTAAGGGTTTTTACTTAATTGAAATCCGTTCATAAACAGATAAAATGGGTCTTCACTATTTCAGTGCCAATATTCAGTCTTGTATAACCTGAGCGTATAGATAGGTACTATTAATAGTTACAAGATCCGATTAATCGATGTGGCGTGAAAAATGTGGATTAACCGTGTGATGGAAGTGGACGAAGGTAGCACCCAAACTCAATCATGCGAGTTATTGGCCCCGGCCTGTAATGTAACCCGGCATGCATCGCCGCCAATCCTGATAGGAGACTGTTGGTAGGTAGCCATCTGCTTCTTTTAAATTATGTATTCAATGAGAAAGTATAATTTTTTTTTATTATTTTATTTTTTTATGTCATAAAATGGCAAACAAGCATACAATTTACATGGATGGTAAGGTGTTTCCATTTCAATTTATCAAATCCGTAGGAAATCCGCTAATAGAATGACTAAGGTTGAACACAACAAAGGAGATGTTGCGAACTCGGCCCTGGTTCGTACATGTCCTCAAAAAATGGGTAAATTAAAGACGAATCTAAAAAAAATACAATTAATTTATTCAAGAATATATTTTAGAGTTACAACCACATTTAATTCAAACGATTTTATCATTTTCAACTATGTTAAACATGGCGGCGATACAGCCGACCCTTGGGATCAATCGATTTTGATAGTATTTAGAAAATATTACTTTTTTCTCCAAGTTCTATAATCAAAATACAATTTAAAAAATGAAAATGTCAAAATGACATCGCCCGCCATATTCGCCATGTTAGTTTTGAGTTGCAATTCTAACTGCAAATTATGTTTTGTAACTGCAAACAAAGCTAAATAAGTGAAAATATGCAGTAAAAAACGTTTTTAAATTGAGTTTGCCTGTTAATGATATTGTGTACAATACATGGCCGGAGGTCCATACATTTTTGCAACATCTCCTTTCTATATGGCAATTGATAATTAGTTGAAGCGTTGAGGCTATTTTATGTTATTTTAGAGTGAAGTGAAGTAATATTGTACGCTCTGGGAAATTTGGAGAATATCTACTGCGTCAATATTGTGTTTGACCATCACCAAGTTCACTGTGGACTAAGTGAAAATAGATAAAAGAAGAGCGAAATAGCCGCAGCGCTGAAAGACACAGCTCCGCAACAATATTCTCACTACTCATATTTGTCCTTCTCCTACACAAACGATGGTATGATTGGACGTTAGCCTCCATGCCAAGAACATTGTTATCTACAGTTCTCTAATTATTCTTTACTAGCTGTTGCCCGCGGCTCCGCCCGCGTGTAGGTCGCTTTTCGCGTATCCCGCGGAAACTACAATTATTCAAACCTATAATAGACTGATAGCAGAGAATAATTTTATTATAAGATTATAACTAAATTGTATAATTTAGCTACATAAAACCTCAATAAATGGCGCAGACTTACTGGGCGTATGTATGCCCACATTCAATGTGTTATTTTATTAATATTCAATAGAGACTGCAGTGTGATTTTGTCTTTATTAATATATCTTTATCTTAATTAAATACGTTCTTTCACGTCCAAGCGACTGAACCGATTTTAATGAAATTTTTTACAAAGATAGAGCTGACTTTGAGAAAGAAAATAGGCTACTTAGTTATTTATAAAACGACATCCACGCGCACGAATCCGCGGGCAACAGCTAGTTAGGTATATGTAATCCACCTGTTCAAATCCATTGAGTAGATTCCAAGTTATAACGTAGCAGATAGACAGACAAGACAGAGAAAGATTCCAAAATCTGTTTTTTTGGTTTCTGTTAGGTATTCTTCATTAATCGCCCCCTATTAGTTTTTTGAAAAAATATTTTTAATGTACAAACACTCGATTTTCAATGTCTTATTATATGTACCTATAGATTGTGTATTTATATAACTTTTCAGGCCAAATTCGGGCGTACCTAAGGAATTCGGTTTGAAATTTCACTGTAAACTGTAACGTTATAAAATGGGTGAGAAAAGACACAATAACATACCCTGAGGGGCTCATGATTAAATAACATTGTTGCACCGGTGGCTAAGCTAATGACCTACTCGTACACGGCTACTATACACCCAGCGAAAACGAATGTCCATTAACATGCTCGATCATAGTTTGTATTAAATTTTATAAAATTAATTAATGCAGCTGTTTCACAGTTTAGGTACCTATCCTCCCTGACTCCAATTTAGGGATAAATTAAATAAAGAAAAGTAAAAATAAAAAAAGTGACGCACGAGCCCAATAAAAAGTCATGAGGTAAGACCTCCTCCCCCCACGCACATCCTCCGGGGGCCCCCGTATGATTGATACGGTGGATAGATTCTAAAAAACACATCAAAAAGAAAGCGCGAGCAAAAAAAAACGTTTGCTTCCGTAAGCTCTACGAACCTTTCATTATTCCCAGCCACCAGTCGATCACTGTCGATCTTTGGAGGCCCCCAGAGCCGGAGGCCCGTGGTGGACCGCCCCTACACCACCTCCTATCTCTCCCCTGGTCCACCACTGGTTAGTTAGGAAGTCATTTTATTGGCAAATTGGATTCGGTTTAGCAATTTGGGAAATGTAAGGAACATTTTGAATCTACTAATACCTCCACAGTTAATATTTTAATTCAAATTATGATACTGATATGGAAAAATGAAACAAAAAAATACTTAGGTACTTCGAACAAGATTAGGACAAAAGCGTATTTATATATAAGTTTATCCTCCTTTTGGGGAGATTTGACGATTCTGTTTGGAAGGGATGAATAAATATTTTATCCTAAAAACAAACTTGTTTTTCGCTTACACTTCCCAGATTGTATCATCGATTTATTTCAATGTAACCTTATGTTAACTAGGTATGTACTACGACAAAAAAATCATAAAAATGTATTAAATAAGTATGACTTCTTCGTATACTGTGTTTTTAGGAAAAAATAATAAGTTACAGAAAGGTATTATAAAATAATAAATATTTTCAATCAGTTAACAAACAACCAAACTGAATGCTGAAAATTAACTGTAAAATTTCTGGTTGAAAATTATAGTCATCACCTACTTAATAGTTCCTTCTGTTATTCTCATTGTTTGTAGACTTAAATGTGGTCAAGTTTAAAAGTTATCGGTACTGTTGGCATCCTTGCCGGTAAAAGTATCACAAAGCTGTTATAAGTAGCTACGGGGTCTCAGCCACAGGCAAAGTTTGTCGAAATGAAATACAATCTCACGATTGAGACTTAGGTACCCGGGGAAGCTTTTAAAGGACGGTAAATATTTTTTTGATTCAGGGCAACTTATTATTTTATTGGGACAGTGTGTATTTGCTCACGGTTCCAAACGTGACGTGTGAATGATACACATTATACACGCTGTCCCTAAAAAATTATAAGTTGCCCTGCAATTTAGGGGCACCACCGTAATCCCTATCCGCAACCCAGTCCGCAACAGGGGTGTCCTTTGCGGGCTGTTTATGGCGGTTCACACTGATTCTTTTACACTGCTTAAGAATACGAAATATCGTTTTACTCATAGAGCAACACGGAGGAGAGTAGCCATGTGCAGGCTTTCGCGCCTGTCGCCTAGAACCTAGGCGACAATTTCACGCACACATATAAACATCTAGGCCCTAGATGTTTAAATGTGTGCGTGAAATTGTTTCTGTATTTTGTTAATGTCAAGGTGTGAGTTTCGTAGTAGTAGACGATTTTTGTAATGTGCGTGTGTGTCGCACGCATTTCCCCCCGCAAAAAATTACAGACTATTTTGCATCGGTAATAAACGCTATGGCTACTCCCCTCCAGTCCGCCGCGACCGGTGGACCGCGTTGCTCTATGGTTTTACTTGACACTGGCAATAAGCGTTACAGCGATGCCATTATTAAAAAAAAAACATATGTCAAATGTCAGTGAAATGTCAAAATCATGTGTAATCCGAGGATTTGTCTTGGACCTTAGACTAAGTACTTAATCTAAGTTTTGGACACTTGGAAGTCTTTTCGGGCAATAGCAAATTAAAACAGATTGAAATCACCGCACTTTGGCAGAATTATCCTTAAAGTTAGTAGTTGCCATTAATCAAAAGAAAGAAAGAAAGAAAGAAAACAGATTGAATGTCTTGGTTGGAAGTCTTTTCGGGAAATAGCAAATTAAAACAGATTGAATGTCTTGGTTTTTGGTGCTATATTTAAAGATCTAATTAGAATCAATCTAAAATTAATTTCAAATGAATTTGATTTAGAAAATCCTTTACAAATAACGATGAAATTATGTCACTGTGGTCATGGGTTAGTATATTGTTCTATTTGTTTTGTTCAATCAATTATTTAATGAAATAGATGTCTAGGTTTCCTCCGTATCTATATTTATTCAGTTTATTCATTTATTTCATATAATTAGGCTCCTGGAGAGCACTTTTACATCGTCATTTTTTTTTTAAACTAACCTAGAGTGAATAACCACTAATAATAATCAAAAACACATAATAAATTAAATAGACACTGAACAATTTTGTATAATATGGAAAGCATCAATTATTTATTTAACAGTTATTGCATATATTTGTAACAGTTATTGCATATATTTCCAGGGAGCTAATTCACATGGTCAGTTGGGCCTCGACAACGTTTGCGAACAAGTACACAAACCAACAAAAGTGACGACAGATTTTTGGAATAAAATCAAACAAATATGTTGTGGCGGCGGTCACTCCTTACTATTAGACAGTGAAGGGAAACTTTACGCCTGCGGATGGAATTTAAAACGTCAGCTAGGCTTTGACGCGGAAGTCTACAAGTTTCAGAGAGTATGGGGTCTCAGCGGTATAACATTCACAAATATTGCATGTGGATGGGACTTCAGTTGTGGTGTAACAGATGACAATTTTCTCTTTGTTTGGGGCTCAAACGCTAATGGCCAACTTGGTCTGCCAAAAGACCACTTTTCTGAAAACGTTAAACCAATCCGATTACAGGCGAATGCATGTGCGGTATCTATGGGATTGAGACACTCTGCAATTATCAATTCTAAAGGTGAAGTGTGGGTGACAGGTTGTGGGAAGCATGGACAGTTGGGCTTAGGCAAAGATGTACTATCTTCAGATAGATTCCAGCAAGTGCCTAAACTTAATAAAATATCTCACATAGCTTGTGGGCAAAATCATACAGTTGCATGGTGTGCTGAAGAAAAAGCACTGTATGTGTGGGGTGACAATAGACATGGCCAGTTACTGTTGAACTCTGAACAGTATAGAAAAATATTTACACCACAAAAAATTGACATAGATGTAAAACAGAATGTGAAAAAGCTTCTGAGTGGCTGGACCAACATTCTTTTATGGTTGGAAGATGGCTCTCTCCTTACATGGGGCCGCAATAATTATGGTCAATTGGGCACTCAACAGCCTTTTGATGGAAAGATTGCTTATATTAAATTGCCAGGTGATTATCAATTTTCTAACTATTATTAAAAAATATTCTACATATTATTTTTTTTTTTTCCAATTCCAGGTGAAAGACAGGTTGCAGATGTGACTTTAGGTTCTGAACACACACTATGTTTAGCCAGTGACAATACACTGTGGGCATGGGGCTGGAATGAGCATGCGAATACGGGGACCGAATGTGGTGATTGTGTGTTTTGTCCAACTCTAGTCACCTTAGACTCTTCAGAGTCTGCAATTTCACAGGTTTATGCAGGTGGTGCTCATAATTTTATTATTATAGATGTTAAAGAAGTACAAAGTATTACTAGTATTTCATGAATACCAGAATTTCTATAAACTTTCTAAAAAAAGGTCTCTTTTTTAAGGATATATTTTTTTTAGCCTACTTATTAAATTATGCAAATGATATTATTGACAAGTAATGAAAGTAAGTTTATTGGTTTTAACATCCATTATAAATGGATAAATTACTGTGTTCATAGTTATATTAATGTGCAATAAATTCAGTTTTAGTTGAAATATGTTCTTGTAGTTTTTTGTTTTCCTTTTCAGTGTTTGTTTTTGTCAATGTGAGATATAAATTTCGTTTGTATTTAATTACTACTGAGATATACCTATTCACTTTTTTTTATATGATGCGCCCTAATCTTGTTACCGACTTCTTGGAGTACAAATGTTTTTTATTACATTTGAAAACATTGATCTATTTAAGGTTTATGAAACCAGTAATAAATAATCTTTAATATTGCTTTAAGTGGACAGGTTCAACTTACAGAATCTGATATTTGAAGGTCCCAACCTCTCGAGCCGCCACGGGCCATAACCTTCTCTATTTCTCAAAAAAGATTTGACTATACTTAGGTACATTATCATATAAAAAGACAGAATGTTGAGAAAATATCTGGGTACCTAGGTTGCGCTTTACACCTCATATGGTAGCAATATTCAGAGCAAAAGATTAAACTTTATCTTAACTAGGTACCTTTTTAGTTTAGTATAGCAATACTTTTGTCTTGTGTGAAATAAAAAGCATGATTTTTTTTAGTATTCATTTCCATTCTACATGAGCAAAAGGTTTACAGTTTTACACATGTTATAATCATTAATTAGTGACTGTCTTTAATAATACATGGATATGTACAGGTGATACTTAAATTCAGTGAGTGGACAACTAAAGCTTTAGAAAATTAATCAGGCATAGACAATATATTGTAGTGTTCTGTTCTCAAATTCCTTTGAAAGGAAACAATAATTGGGGTCTTCTATTTATGTTGTTACAAATTCAACAAAAATATTTCAGAAAGGCAATTGTAATGATAATGAATTACAAATGGACTATCTTGGACTTAATATACAACACTGTTGTAATACAGCTATGCACTTACAATAACACATTCATATGGAAATGTTTAAAATATCTTTTATAACAAACAATGTAACAACACAAAACCCTACACTTCAATTTGACCAAAACAAAAATTAAACTGTATCACCAACAGTGTTATAATTTATATGTACAAACTAATTTCCAAACCTGGGGATTCTAAATAAGTTAAAATATGAAAATTGGGTACTTTGACAATATGCTGAATAAATTGTATTTAATATAACTTTGCATCTTCAGCAACCAGAACCACATAATTGGTGTACTTATGAACAAATTAAAACTTGTTTCTTTTACAATACTTTGTTTAATACATCCATCACAAACTTGTTAAAAAAATATTTTTGTTGTTAACATGTAATACACAAACATTTTCAAAGTGTAACTTTGAATTTTCATTAACATTAGCTTTGAAAGCAACAAATGACACTTAAACACCAATCTCATTATTTTTTTATTCACTATGTTGTGCAAGGAGACAAATCAGGCATTAGTACAAATAACAAGATACACATTATCATAATGTAACTATCAAAGTCTTACTTTACATAAACAAGGCACAATAAGATAAATAATAAATAAAGAAATAAGTAAATGTATAATATGCCACAATATAGTTGTTACCTATAGCCAGGATATTCTAATAGTAAATTTAAATAACTATTAAAAGCAGCCTCATGTATTCAATGGGCCTGCTTAGGTTGCTACCTTTTCCTTTCTCCCTTTTGTGTCTTGCGCTTTTCCTTTTTCTCTTCTTTGAGTTGTTTTTGCTTTTCTCTAGAAATAAAAAAAACGATTGGATTAATAGATGTATAATACATAACTGCCTGCCTATATTGCCCAAAAGGATAGGCAAAGGTAAATAAATATGCATAAATTCAAGCGTACATGGAAACACTCATGATTTGCCAGTGATGTTTTGTCCTGTGTTTTGTACAAATGGCGCATCTATTGACATTTCACAGTACATTACCAAACTCTGAGAGGTAACTTAATTTCAAACCCTAAGGAGTTCTTGGTACATCACAAAACGGTGGCACTGGGAATAAAATAAATTTGAATAATCCCAGAGGTACTTTTCGCTACCCGGAATCATATTCATGACTCACCATAGTAGCAGTAGTACAATGCTAACACTCTACTGAGTCAATTAAGTGCTTTAATTACAGTGTATAAATAGGATGACTGATGTTCAAGAGAGGACTAAATTCAAAGGAAAATGATACTGTTCCATACATATCTGGGCCCAAGTGTTAACACAAATTATGTCATTTTCAAATGACTAAAAATAAATAATTTGAAATTAAGGCATTTTTTTAATTGCCAGTAATTGAAGTACCTATATATGATCAAGTAAAAGTTGGGTTAGATTTCTAATAATAATTATGGCTTTCTGTAATATAGTAAACAAGTATATTACAGAATGTGCTGTGTAATGGGTTAACCACTAACGATTTTACAGGCCCAAAATTACATATCGCCTTTAGGTCATTGACTGATACTGACTTTTTTCTAATTACAGAACATTCCTAGAAGTACCGTCCAATGAGTGTCAAAGAGGTATAAAGTTAAAAAACTGGTGAGAAATTATTGTGTGTTTTATAATTGAAAGAGGAAAAAAATGTAGCACATATTTTCCTTATACTTGATTATACAATAAAATTCATGTCATGATTTGAAGTACAAGAAACAAGCATAATCAACATTGTAATTAAATAGTATGTTTTACCTGTCTTCTCTATCTTTTTCCTTCTTGCGCTGGGCGTCCTGACGGGCTTGTTCGCGCCGCTCACGTGCTGCCGCAGCTACATCAGACGCGTTCGTGTTTTTAACCAAATCAGAACTATCTGTCACCTCTTCATGCTCAGCATCCTCCTGGAAACATCACCTGCATAGATGAGTTGACAAGCACAGAATTGACAAGAACTAAGAGGTTAGAAGTTCTATTACCTCATTGTCCGAAAGCTGACTATACTGAGACAGTATTGCTTCACGAATTTTTTTCTCTTCATCTGTATATTCGCGCCTTGTCGTCGTCGCTAATGACTGAGATTCGAGTAATTTGGTTAGCTGTTTGTCTACATCTGCAGACGATTTAGGGGCCTCCTCCTTGGGTTTACACGACTCCCATTTCTCTATAATTTCGTCGATCAACTGAGAAATATCTTTAGCCTGAAACGTAATAAAGAAATACGTTTTTAAAGATTTAAAATAAATAAGATCGGGCATTTGCAAGAGGTAATGAGACTTACCACAATCTCAGATAGTATGCCTTCCAAGGCATCCTTTTTATCTTCAATGGAATCCTCACTCTCTAAAATGCCAGATATATATGAACCAAATACTCCTTCGTCGGTATTTAATGATTTTAATTTATCATTTAACCACGGTTCGAAATCACTAATTACAGCCGCCATGTTGCATTTTGTTGAATGAAATAAATTGAATGAAAAATGAATTCACCGTTCAGTGAACTTCAGTGTTGCCAACAACAATTTAGCCGCGGCAGAACGGAGGGGAGTAGCCACAATAGCCAATGTAGCCATAGCGTTTATTACCGATTCAAAACGGTCTGTAAAATATCCAGGGAGAACTAAGTGTGATACACACACACACACACACTACAAAAATCGTCTCTTACTATGAAACTCGCACCTTGACTAACAAAATACATAAACAATTTCACGCACATATTTAAACATCTGGGCGACAGGCGTAGGACCCTATGGGCATGTATTGTGACAGAGGGGAAAGCCTGCATATGGCTATGCTATAGGAACAAAAGTAATAATAAATTAATCTTTGATCAAACAATATCATTAAAATACTATTACTTGTTAAAGTCTGTAATTAAAAACGGCTATGCATAACCAAAATATTTGTTACAGTAACCCTGGGTTGCACCAAGATATTTAGGCTTACCTACTGTAACAAATATCTTGGTGCAACCCAGGCTTAGTGGACTTATTACACGGCACGGTATTCAGGGTACGATAGCGAATGGTCAGGCTAGTGTAATATAATTTAGGCAGTTAGGGCCCTTATAAGGGCGCCCGGAGCGGCCCGGTCAGCCTAACGCCTTATCTACACACAGTACAAATATGAACAGTATGGAAACTACGAACAAAACGTTCAAAACGGCACACTCACACAAATGCGCATCGACGCTCGAGTAGCGAATGACTCGGAGCTGCAGCACTGCGAGTACTGCTTAGGGTCCACGTTGATGCACATATTTGAGTGATTGTGCCGTTTCAACGTTTTGTACGTAGCTTCCATATTGTTCATATTTGTACTGTGACTGAGTTAGGGCCCTGTCGACCGCATAATGTAATAAGCGTCAACCCGGTGCGAGGCCACGCTCACTCTTTCTGCCGGATCCTGAATACCGTGTCGTGTAATAGCTTTATAACTATCTTTGATCAAACCCCGCATTAATAAACATAGAATCTGATTGATTTTTTTGGCGGAAACGCGGAAAAGAGCTGTATCGCTGCGTGATATTATTTTTGAAATTTGTGTATAGTCGCGTTTTTAGGTGTAAAAATGGTGGGCTTTTTATCATAAAACATTCGTTCACGGGTGTAGGAAAGTGATATTAAGAAGTGAAAAGTAATTTTTCATGTTGCCTCCAAAACTTCGTAAAATGTCCTAGTAAAGTCCCAATCACTTTACTGGAGCCATCTCATCATAATCCACATGGAAGCATTCAATCATCGTCATCCTCCATATGGATATTCATTATCATAAAATAAAAATATATTTCACAAGCATGTGTTAATGCGAAATAATATAAAAAACAATTATTAAGGGTAAACGGGACTTCTTTACGATATTCAATAAACTGCAAAGTCTATTATATCGGTTGCCTAACTAGCATAGTTGGCAATAGATGGCGCTGCTGCTACCATAAAGCAATGCAATAAATGTGAAGGAAAGATTCGACAAATCGGGCAGGACTTCAGTAGCTCATTTGGAAGAGCGGCTGGACTAGATTCCCAGTAGGCCGCGAGTTCGAGTCTCGCCTGAAGTCAAATTTTTCTTTCCATTTTTCTTTAAAATAAAAATATATTTCACAAGCATGTGTTAATGCGAAATAATATAAAAAACAAATAAATTATCATTCTCCTGATTCATGCTTTTTTTAACAAAGTAATATTGAACGCCATTGTTGGTCTGTGATTGAACGCAGCTTACGCGCTCAGAATGAAATGACAGAATTTTATCATCACAAATTCGATAGAGATTGCTTGTTGCTCTTATAGATTTACAATCCCAACGCATATAAAAAAATCGATATTCTTAAAATATATTTTTGTTTCAAAACACTTATTTTTTCTCACACTTAGGGTGAGATTCACAGACCGCACTACGACTTTATTTTGAGCAAAGTGTGCTTAGAAATGTCAGAAATGTATGGGTTTTGACAGTTCTAAGCGTACTTTGCTGGAAGTAAAGTCGTAGTGCGGTCTGTTTGACGACCCGGTTAGTCCAGCGGTATGAGATGACCGTTTGATTCAAAGGGTCGCGGGTTCGATCCGCACCGGGACAAATATTTGTATGGCCTACAGATATTTGTTTCGGGTCTGGGTGTTTGTGTATGTGTTGTATGTGTACAACGGCACCCACGACACAGGTTTATACCTACTGGGGGCTGTGAGTGTAAGCGTATTTTTTTTTTAATGATGGTACCTATTTATCACATTACATGTCAAAGCTATGTATGATAATCGTTGATATCAAGAAAGAATAATGAGATACTACTTATTTTATAGTGTTAGGTACTAGCGTAGGTAATTATTTTTGTAAAGCACCTTGCATTGCAATAATCGATTTTGTTTTCATATTTATAGTATTACTCGTATCATTTTATCCATGAATTTTATCAATACACATCACTATTTGAAGTGTAGCAAGTCATTGCTGTCAACCTAAGTTAAAAAGCAATTTTGTCGGTGTTTCTCTAAAGATTTTATTGAAAGTGATTTTCTAATAATTTTCATAACTTTATTCTTACAAATCGTAAAATGTCGGCAAGATATGACCGTGCAATTACTGTCTTTTCGCCAGATGGTCACTTACTACAAGTAGAATACGCGCAAGAAGCGGTTCGAAAAGGTTCTACCGCTGTAAGTTATTTGGCTAGAAATTGTGTATAAACGTAATATTTATGTGTGGAAACTTATTTAAGATTAATTACAGGTTGGTGTAAGAGGTAACGACGTAGTTGTGTTAGGAGTTGAAAAGAAATCGGTTGCTAAATTACAAGAAGAAAGAACTGTGAGGAAGATTTGCCTTCTCGACGACCATGTTGTCATAGCGTTCGCCGGATTGACCGCGGACGCGAGGATTTTGATCAACAGAGCCCAAATCGAATGTCAATCTCATAAGTTAACTGTGGAAGACCCTGTAACTTTAGAATATATCACACGCTACATTGCTGGTCTTAAACAAAAGTATACTCAGAGTAACGGACGCCGTCCTTTCGGAATTTCCTGTTTGATCGGAGGATTCGATTATGATGGTCAACCACACTTATTCCAAACAGAACCATCTGGCATTTATTATGAATGGAAAGCAAATGCCACGGGTAGATCCGCTAAGACTGTACGAGAGTTCTTGGAAAAGAACTACACTGCTGAGGAAGTAGCCAATGAAAAGGGTGCTGTTAAGGTATTTGTTTTTGATGTAAATTATTCTTTCTTAATCCTTCAAGGATCGTACGGCCACCGGCGGCGAGACACAATTGAATTTCAATTGTCATATTTTTCTCGTGTCTGGAGAGATTAATACATTATTTTTCTAACACATAGAACTCGACAAACTTAAAAGGTTGATGGCGAAGATTTAGCAACATGCATATCAATCACCTTTCTTGATCAAGAGTGGCTGTTGTTAGTTTCAGTTTTATCCTTATAATATTGTATGCATACATTCAATCTTATAATGTTTTAACCCATTCAATGCGGCAACCAATTTTGCTCTCACTACCCAGGCATAGATTTCAGCGTAAATGCCGATCGGCGTGAGCCGCACCTGATGAACAAAAAAAAACACGCCAAATGGCGTTTTCCGCACTTCGTTATGAATTTCAATTTATTCATGTTGAATTCATGACATTTCTGTAGTAATGCGCTACGGTTGTTGCAGTAATTACTGTTTTTAGCAAGTAGCACAATTCATTTAATACCTGTAGCCCGTTTTATATAAGATTCGTGAAGTTCTAGTGATACAAATTGAAAAAAAAAGGAATATATACAGTTTATTTGTTGATTATGGATTTAAATGGTGAGTAATCTCTCTTTAATCCTTCAAGGAACGTACGGCCACTGGCGGCGAGACACAATTGAATTTCAATTGTCATATTTTTCTCGTGTCTGGAGAGATTAATTGATAATTCATAGTATTGTACTCTCCCGTCTTACAAAAATCCTTTTTAATGCATAAAGAACTAAATTGTTGATAACTCCGAATATTATCTGGAGTTGCAAACCATTTTATAAACCCATTTTCATATTTTAACATATTTTTAATAGAAAGATGCAACAAAAAATTCCAGAAGAAAATTCTTAGCATAATTTTACTATGTTTCACATTTGCCTGGAAATATAAATCAATAAAATACCGCGAAAAGAATAATAAATGCAACTCTTATTTTGTTTTTCAATGTCAATCATTCCAAACATATAAACTATCTGATTGAAAATAAAAAAAAGACTGGAAACGTGCAACGAAAATTGGTTTCAATAAGTAACAGTAAGCCGTTTTTAGGAAAAAGGTCTTTTTCAAAAATTCCGTAAAACACTATGAAAAACAGTTATTTTTTGTTGGCCAAAAATTACTATTTTCTATTATGCCCCTGATCTATGCTTGCCTTTACGGAACCCTTCATGTACGTGTCCGACTCGCACTTGGCCAGTTTTTAGGGTTCCGTACGTAAAAGGTAAAAACTAAACTTTTAGAAGTGGAGTCCCATACAACAAACGTGAATTTTTGCCGTTTCTTTTTATAAATTATCTTAGGGAACCTTTCGTGTGTGAGTCAGCTTCTTAAAAGTTTTATTTTAATAGATTTTTTAACTGTTTGTATATAAGAATATAAATAATATTATATTTATTTTTTTAAAACCAATAAAAATAAAGTTAGTAATCCCTGGAATACTCAGATTGGCGTTTTCAGCACCCGAGTAAGAAAACTCAACGTTTCTAGAACTGAAATATCCAGAAACTACTTGTACCAGGTATTTCTTTTATAAATTACAAGCACATTGGTCTATATTTTATTATTAAATCATCAGATTTGGATAAAGTATTAAACAATTCTACATTACGCCGATCGGCGTGGTCCGATTCTGAGTATGAAAAAATAATACGCCGATCGGCGTGCGCCGCATTGAAGGGGTTAATGACAGTTATTTGTAAGCATTTTTATCCTTTTCAATACATTGATATTTGTCTACCAATAAGTTGTTAGCTTTGGAATATTCATTATGGTCTCAAAAGGTCATGGCAAGATTGTTAAAAAAAAAAATGGTATGTACACAATAAAACAGCTGTGAAATGCATTATAGTAAATCTAAAAAACATTTCCTGGTATTTCAAATATGTTTAATTCTATTTCAAGTAAAATTAGTAATAAGTTTAAAATCGAAGTTTAGTAATATAATTAGGTGAACATTTTTACTGTTGCTAGGAAACAATATTTGTATGCCAATGTTTTAGAAATATTTTAAATACCAAATAATGTTCTTTAGGATCCCTAGATAATATTTCTAAGCTGTTTTACCTTGTACCTTTTTCCATTTTTTCTGTACAAATCAATGTATGGAACTGGCATGAAATAAAAACAGCCAAATCATTTTTTTTTTCTGCAAAACAATGTATATCCTTTATTCTGTTTGATTTGAACGCAAAGAAAATTGTATTTTCATACTTGATCACCATTATTCTTCATGAAATCCCAAAATCTAGTACAAGACCACCTTCTCTCGTATCCCAATTAAAATTAAAGATCTGCCTAGTATAAACCTTTTTCATTTGTATGTTGTCTGAAAAATGAGGAGAAATAATACTGTCTATAAAAATGTAAAGAAACAAAATATCTTGTGTGTTTTTTCTGCATTTAAATCCCTCAGGCCACCAGAAAAATATGACAATTGATTTCTTATAGTTCTCGACCCCGATCGGGTCCATTGCTGCTTCAGGGATTAATCATCTTATTAATGTTTTAAAAGATATTTAAATGCATAGTCTGTACAGTATACAACTAGAAATATTGCACATCGATCCTACGAAAGAGATAATCGGCTAGTTTTAACTTCGTAGAGCGTCATCTCTGCTGCACACTGCCTACATAAGCACTGGTAGTACAATATTGGTCAAGACTTGATCAAGATGGTCGACAAATGTCACATAGGTTGTGTGCAAAAGAGGTTACGCTCTACAGAGCCGAAATTATCAAAAGTCTCTACTAAGGCTGAAGTCTTATTTTTATTAACATTTAAAACTACAAATTTTGTTGTTGTCTACACAAACAATATCATTAATTATCTTGTGATATTTCAGCTTGCTATCCGTGCACTTCTTGAAGTTGTACAATCTGGACAGAAAAACTTAGAGATAGCGGTGATGAGACGCAATCAACCAATGCAAATGCTTGATTCCGAAACCATTAATTCATATGTGTCTGTTATTGAAAAAGAAAAGGAAGAGGAAGCTGAAAAGAAAAAACAAAAGAAGTAACATAATAATGTATTTTTTGTATTAATACATGGTTTAAGAAATATGGTAGGCGTTTAATTTTTTAAGAATACATTAAATTGAATAAGTTAAATAAATCTTTGTCTTATGAAGATAATCTTGACTGCTTGTTTGTCATTATGTCGTGAAACATTTGCTCCCATTCAGCATGGTAATGGTTTGTATCTTCATCGGTTTTCTGTGAAATAACAATATTAATATATTATTTTGTTAAAGTAGCTCCAGATTCTTATTCCTTTTGGTAGAGCTCCTACTCACCACTTTAACAACCTAATCTACCTACTTACTGCTAAATGGTAATAATTGTTTTATATTATTTCGCATTAACACATGCTTGTGAAATATATTTTTTTAAAAGAAAAATGGAAAGAAAAATTTGACTTCAGGCGAGACTCGAATTCGCGGCCACTGGGAATCTAGTCCAGCCGCTCTTTCAACTGAGCTACCGAAGTCCTCCCCGATTTGTAAAATCTTTCCTTCACATTTATTGCATTGCCTTATGGTGGCAGCAGCGCCATCTATTGCCTCACTATGCTAGAAGAGCGGCTGGACTAGATGCCCGCGAGTTCGAGTCTCGCCTGAAGTCAAATTTTTCTTTCCATTTTTCTTTAAAAAAAATAAATGGTAATATTCAGTGATCGTGTACTGGCTATGTAATGTTCAGAAAAAATCTGCTCTGAGAGGCACACAGACGGACAGATGCACGAGTCATTATGATTTACCATGAGTAGAATGTATGTATGTATGTATCTTCACGCCAAGTCCCTTACAGGGATATTCGAAACCTAACACACCTGTGCTTCTACATTCTTGAATAGAATGAATAATAAATAACATTATTTTGTTATTCATATGTGAATTATTCAGGAAATAATATTAATCTTGAAGTAAAGTTTACCTCTATCATAGAAACATCATCAATATGGTCATTGCTGATAGAAGGCAGAACACAATTTAAAGAATTGCATGCAATATCCTTATTTTTGCACAAGGTTCTTGTGATGCCTTCATCAATGTCGTCACTGATATTGAATTCCGCCAACAGCTCTATGCCTTTATCTTCCGTGGTATCAAGTTCTGGCATATTTAAAAATTGCGTTGGAGAATAGTCTTTTGGTCGACATGTTTCCTCTGAGAATTCCATAACATTTTCTTGAGATGGGACCCTAAAGAATAAATCAATGGTGAATTTGCGTGATTCATGGTATCTAAGTATACCAATATGATAAAGCTAAAGAGTTTGTTTGGTTGAACATCTTATCTCTATACTCGATACTAAGTACCTACGGTACCCGCCGTGAATGTTAATTCCAAGTCCTTCCCAGTCCAGAAGCTTGAAAACATTTTCCAATGCAATGGTGTACAATTTCGGAGATATGACATCTCCCTGTCTCACCCTTGCTGCAGTTGGATAGGTTTCTAGTCCTGATCTTAACATGAGCAACCCACATGGTGGCGTTTTCATCAGAGGCATTCTCATAGTCCACGCACGCTATACATAAGGTATGGGGGCGTCCATAAATTACGTGAGGTGGATTTTTTTTATTTTCTGTCCCTACCTCCCCCCCGGTGAGAGGTCGTGAGATTTTATTGAACCCCCTCCCCCGTCTCCCAATCTCACATGAGATTTTTCAAAAAGTAGGTACCTATGTAAGCGCTTTGGATTTTTATTAAAAAAGAAAAAAAAATGCTTCGGAGGTACCTACTTACTTTTATTTACAACTAGTTAAAACTAGTTTTTTTTATTTACAACTAGTTAAAACTACTTACAACTAGTTAAAACTAATTAATATTGCTGATAGCTATAAGTGTGATGAAGATTAAGCAATAGAGTACGAAAATCGAAACGATTGCGATTAAAAAAATAACATCTACTAAATCAGAAAAAAAATTGCGTGATATTTCCCGAGACCCCCTTTCTCCCCAACGTAAGATTAGATGAGATTTGTCTCGACCCCCTCCTCCCCTTAAACATCTCACGTAATTTATGGACGCCCCCTATGCTGGTTATACTCTTCTCTTCCGTAAAACTTGCCGTAACATGTGGACGTAGGTATATAGTCTACGGTGCTAAAGCCTTTACGGAAACCGGCTGATACTGCATAGCGCTTATCAAGGTACAAAATAAGTAGGTATACTCAGATCGAATAAGCTATATATAATATTAATCGATATATATAATAACTAAACGATTAATTAAAAACATAAAATCTTACCCAGAGCTCGAATTGCCGCCAGCTAAACCACTGTCACTAGCGGAGTTATTTGCCAATTCTAGGAATTACCAAGAAGTTTAGGTATGAAGGATTTTAGGAAACAAGGAATGAATGGAAGTGGTTAAAAAGGAAAATGGAGAATAGACCTTTTGGAAATTCCGTTTCATTTCTTGTTCTTGTAAATGCCCATTCTAAGTCTATGTTATCTTCGTCGTCACAAAATTCGTCTGGTAGATCTGAAACACATAAATACGCTAAAATTGTTTTATTTTATTGGATCTTCGCAATAACACACGTGAGTGATATATTTTTAAAGAAAAATTAGACTTCAGGCGGGACTTCAACCCGTGACCACTGGGATCTCTAGCCCAGCCGCTCTCCCAACTGAACTACCAAAGTCCACACCTGACTATCGAATTCTTCCTTCACATTTATTGATGAATTGAGAACTCCATAAAAACTAAAGCTCTCAATGCTGATCCATTCATTCTAAAATAATTTTACTTAGCCGGTTATCTGGGGAATCAGACAGTATTTCTGCTGCTATTGTACCGCATAACATTTGTTATTAATTTGAAGACCTGTTAAGCGAAGATATTTAAGAACCTATGGTCCCCAATGTTTTAAGTGGAAACTCCGTCCACTTCGACAAGCGGGCAAAGCGGCGTAAGTATAGGCACCTTATGGAGCCCGTGGTATGTAGTATTATTACATATTCTCTGCCCGTGGCAAATCTAGGCGGAGCCTTTACCCTACTTAATAAGCTCACCCTACGCTATACAACAGAAAGCATTGGGGGGACTTTATACTTGAGAGCATGGGCGTCGTTTATGGTTGAGAGGGGGGGTTTTGCCCTCTTCTCCCATAAGCCAGCCAAGAGACCAGTCGTATCGGGAGCCCTTCGTTCTGGGGGTCCACCCCGAGGCATTTTGCCCATCATGCCAGCCTATTGTATAACTTCGGCCATAAGTTAAGGTAGGTACCTATACTTTGACCACCCGGTCAGTCCAATGGTGTGTGACGACCGCTTATTTCAAAAGGTCGGGGGTTCGATCCCCGCACCAGGGTTTGTATGGCCTACAGATATGAGTTTCGGGTCTGGGTGTTTGTGCTTGAGTTGTGTGTGTGCAACGGCACCCACGACAAAAGTTAATACCTAGTGTAAGCGTATTTTTAATTTTTAAAGTAAAAAGTTACCTTCAAGCTGTAACTCGTCCGGTTTTGAAGAGTGTTGAACATAAAAATCGTGTGCAGCATTTTTCAATGCTATACGTAAAGCACGACGAGCTTTTTGCAATGGCGACAAAAATAGGATTTGCTCAGGACTGGTGTATAATAAAGTCTAAGCAGAAATGGAAATGGTGAATGGTTAATACTCAATAATCATAAACAGAAGTAGATACCTACCCACATGTACTAGGTAACTAACCTAAGTGTGAAGACATTAATTTTCATACTCACTTTACCTATTGTTTATAATTTCGAAAATATTTTGTTTTATTTATTTATTCAATCTTTTATGCACTAAAATGGATAAATAAGGCGGACTTTGTCGGCAGTTTTTCTAAACAACGTTTCTGTACGGGTTTAATGAAAGAGTAGGCACTTAAAATACCTATTATTTGTAGGGATAGATAACTTAAAGCTCTACAATAGATTTTTTTTTTATATGTACCTTTGGTTTCAAATTCCTCTTCACAGTTAGTGCTTTTCTTGTAATCTTATTTAGTAGTTCCGGTCTCCCAAATTGGAAATAATCATGAATATATTCATGCATGTAAGGATTGCTCGAATTACATAGAGGATCTTGCAAATGTGAGGTAACTTTACGAAATCCGTAGAGATTCAACTGGCGAACAAAACTTGATATATTGGTAGTTTTGAATATAGAGTTATCACATTGTAAATAATTATGTAGGACTCTGTAGTTCAGTAAAATTGTTCGCCCTGTGCCACCCCATAAAATAGCTTCAGTGCGGAAATTAAGTAAATGCCACAATTTTTGTGGAAAACGCATTTGATATACCGCGTTTTTATCGTCTTGCATTATTATTTATAGATCTTATAATCTTCTTATCTTACTTTGTTTTTCAACTTCAATTAACAAACACATTTACTTTCAAACCTGGCGCCTTTAGAACTAAAACATGTATACAATGTACTCTGTGACTAAAACTCAAACATTGACTGACATTAGAGGTGAGGCGAGGCGTATTTATCGGAACAGGTAAAAATCACAGGTAGAAGGCAGATAACAGATACCAGTTGCTCTCGTGGTTAACAAATACCTGTTCCTAAAAATACTCTCAATCTATGATACGCTCAAGTAACAGTCGCCAGTCATATAACAGGTAGGCTCTGATAAAAGTCAATACCAATACACACGACACTGTTCTGTTCTCATCATCCGTCTCAATCCGTCTTACACGAATGTCACTGGTTAAAACGAGACACACCTAGTATTTTATCCGAAAAATACAATTGGCTGTTGAGCAGGAACAAACCATCTTTGACAAATGCCTCCTAAATTTGGTAGTGTAATCTGTTATTGCTTTGACAATAGTACATCTCGCTCATTCCTGATTTGAATAGCCTTGCTAAAACGAGAAGCACCTTATATTTTATTATCCGACAAATATGTGTAGTTTTACTAGAGGAAGTCATCCTGTTTCTGGCCATGTTATATGTTCTGTTCGGAAATAGATACGAACAAATTGTAAGAGAATAAAGTGTAATAATATTATTATTTTACAATGTTGAAACAATTAACGGTATAACTTTTTTATGTAAATATTATTTAGCTTTTAAATATATTTTAATGTTTTTTTAATTATGTAGATTAATAAGGGTTTTTTTATTAACGGCTGATAATTTAAGTACATTGTAAACGGTATTATAATATAGTTCGCTATAACGGCTAATAGATGGCGCTACTATGTTTAATAAAACGTCCTAAATGACGCTGTAGAGAATATGTGGCAATATTGTATATTTCTCAACCTAAATTGGATGAAATTTTTGAACTGTGACGAGTCGTATTATTATCAATCCCTCTCACAGTAATTGTGGTACGCACGGTGGTCATTAACCGTCTGTCTGTCGGTTTGTACAACAATCTTGTATAAACAATGTGTAATAAAACTTTCAATAAATTGTGTTTTTAAAAGTGGAATTTAATTTACAGCATAATTATATAATAACCGATTTTATTGAAGTGTTAGACTCGAAGTTAGTTTATTTTAGGCAGAGAATCTGAAATAATACTACGTTTAGGTACTTAGACGGTTAGGATTTATTTTGTAAATATTCATCAATTTTAAGAACGCAACAGAATCACACTTTATCCTATCATAGTGACATGGTTGTGGCAACCCGTGCCTAGAACAAGAACAGACTAGTATTTAATAACAGATATTGAGAACAGGTATTTCTACGGAACAGGAACAGGAAGAACAGGTATTGCGATTGACCTGTTATAACCAAGCCTAACTGACATTGACATTTAGCCTGATCTGTCTGACTCCATTGAGTTAATACACATGGAGAGGGCACATTTTACTATAGCAACATACAAACAGTACAACATGTGTGAAAATTAAATGTCATTGAGTTTTGGCGGGAACCTTGAAAGATGCGTGTGGTGCTCTTATTTTATCTCATTTTCTTGGTGTATTTTTGAGTTATATTAGATAAAAGTGATGGCATTTTATTTGATATAGGCTTGTTACAGTGCTCATGTATAGTGAAATAGAATAACAGTGCGAAAACACGTTTTTTCTGGTTGCTTCCAAAACTTCATTGTAAAATTAAATGTTAGGGTAAGTAAAGTAGGCTTCGCTTTACTCGAATTACTGTGACTCTGACTCACCTCTGACTGACGAACTGATAAATTGGCTGACTGACTCTGACTTTTACGTTGCCTAAGACGAATACGAAATATCGTTTTACTTGACACTGGCAATATGCATAACAAGCGATGCCATAAAATTAAATTAAAAAAAAGTGATCATTTTTTTTTTTTTTCCTTAATGGCTACCGCCAGGAGGCATACCTGCCAGCATCACGTCTGAATTCAGGAAAATATACAGCGATACGAAAAAAAAATGAACAGCGTTACAAATTTAACTGTATCTGAAAATAACACAAATGTTAGACTATTTTAACACACAGTTAGTTTGAGTGAATATATATAACATATACAATATTTACATTTATCACCAAGAACGACCACATTTACAACTTAATCCTATTTTGATGTACAAAATATACAATTGATTTTAGAATTTTGGGATTGGAATTGGACAGGAATAGTAGGGTGGGGATATTGATAGGAAAAGGAACAAGTTTCTGTAGAGTTTTAATTAATTGGGAACGATCGTGTGAGGGGCAGGAAAAAAAGATGTGGTTGACGTCCCCATCGTCCAGACCACATTCGCAGATGGATGAGTCCCTGATCCTGAGCTTGTGTAAGAATATTGGAGAACAACAGTGACCAAATCGGAGGCGGCACACCACTGAGGTTACATGTTTGGGGAACTTGAATTTAAAAAACCACGGCTTGATGGGGATCTCTGGTTGAATAGACCCATAATAAAACCCTTTACTACCCGTAGGCGGTGGCCAATGGTGAGACCAAGCTTCTCGAACAAATTTTTTGGGTTGATGAACTAAATCATGAGGAAAGATTTTATAGGGGAAAATATCCCCTGAAGTCACGGCGTCTCTGGCGACTTCATCTGCTCGTTCATTCCCCGACACACCAGAGTGTCCCGGGATCCAAATCAGGATAACAGATAGTCCGCGCTCTTCAGATGTTTTGAGTGCATCCTTGATTTGTAAGGTGATAGGATTATGGGATTTCGAGGAAAAGGGATCAGAGATAATAGACTGGAGGGCACTCAAGGAATCTGAGAAAATTAGTGTTTGCGGCAGCTTGAACAACAGTACATATTTCACTGCTTCTAGTACAGCTAAACATTCACCTGCAAAAACAGTCGTTTCTGGAGGAGATTTAATTTTTTGGACTATATCGAACTCAGTGTGGTAAACGCCAATACCGACACAACCATTTTCGGAAGGTTTAGATGCATCCGTGAAAATAGAATGCCAACCCTGCCAGTCCCTATTCATTATAGAATTAAAAAGTTCATTCGCGACAGGATCATTCTTATGAATACCAAAGTTCAAAATTACGCGAGGTTGTGATATTATTATTTCGTAAGAATAGTTAAATAAAGGCAATTTACGTGACTGATAAACTGTAGCGCCTAAATCCTGAAATTTACGATAGCTGTTGATTAAACGAATTTTGGACTTTTTAAACGGGTTTTGGATGCCCAGAAGGATGAAGAATCGACTAAATGTGATAATTGCTCCAAGCTACGAAATAATGGATGAGATGAACAAATAGAGATTTTAAATAAAAATTTGTCAGCAAGGAATTGACGTCTGCAGTTGAGTGGCGGATCAACGCACTCTACTTGTAAGGCGTTGATGGGACTGGACTTCATAGCCCCAGTTATAATACGTAGTGCCTTGGACTGTATCAGGTCGAGTTTCCTGAGCCCGGCCTTATTGGCCGGGTCCAACAAAAACGATCCATAATCCAATACACTCCTTATAATTGAATTATAAAGAAGCTTTAAGGAATAAGGATGTGCTCCCCACCACACACCAGATAAACAGCGAAGAATATTTAGATTTCTTTGACACTTGGCAGCAATGTAGTCGCAATGAAAACTTCCCTTTAATTTTGTGTCCAGAACGAGGCCAAGGAATTTAATATGGTCCTTTACAGGAATAGGACAGTTATTAATTGAAATATCAACAGCAGGGATGATTCGCTTTCTAGTAAAAACTACCACAGTGCTTTTGGAAGCGGACAACTCGAGTCCATTAGCACTGAGCCATTCACTCATAGATTGCAGTGAGTGGGATATTAATTGAGAAGCCTTGGTAATACATGGATCAGAAACGAAAAGTAGCACATCATCAGCATATTGAAGAATTTTACAAGGGGAAGATATGGATGACTCTAAGTCGTATGTATATATATTGTACAGAAGGGGACTTAGGACAGAGCCTTGTGGTAGACCTTTGTAAATAACACGGGAGCTTTGGATGTTGGGATTATCACATCTCAAGTATACAGTACGTTGACATAATAAGTTGATTATAAAATTTGTCCACTTCATCGGCATTCTCAGCTTCAGAAGTTTTTCTCTGAGGATGGGAAGTTGGACGTTATCGTAGGCGGAAGAAACGTCAAGGAAAGCGCCTACGACACTATCATTAAGGGAAAAAGAGATACGGGTTTGAGACGTGAATATGCTGAGGCTATCCATGGTACTTTTACCTTTTCTGAAACCATATTGGCTGGTAGCTAGAAGGCCCCTACTTTCAACATACCACTCCATACGATTTTTAAGAAGATGTTCTGCAGTCCTTACCAGAGTTGACGAAAGAGCAATAGGGCGATAAGAGCCTGGATCATTAGGATCTTTATGGGGTTTCAGAATAGGGAAGATAATTTGTGATTTCCATGCAACTGGAATAAGGCCCGTATCCATAATGATATTAATCAGCTCTAGAAAGTATTCTAGGGTGGCATCTGAAGCTTTAGAGAGGAATGAATAAGGGATGCCATCTAAACCAGGAGCGGAATCTTTGACCTTCTTTAGAATCGACTTTAACTCATACAGAGAAAAAGGCGCGTCCAAAGGGCCAGTGAATAGGGCTGAGTGTTCGGGAGTGATATTGGATGGAAGTTCATTAGCCGAAGGAACAGTAGGCGGAGCAATTTTGTCCATAAATATGTCGGCCCAGTCTTGAGAGGGAATAGGAAGATGGGTTGGAGGGGATCTTGACAGACGGAATCGCCGGATTTGTTTCCAAACCATTGATGCAGGGGTAAGAGGAGAAATGGAAGCGCAGTAGTCTCTCCAACCCTCGAGTTTTTTAGCTCGGAGAGTCAGGCTGCATAAGGCGGTTACCCTACTGAGTTCATTGAAATTACTCAAACTCATATCTGTAGAATAAATATCTTCCGCTAGGCGCCGTTCTGAAACAATAGATGTGCATTCGTGATCCCACCATGGGGGAGATAAATGTATATTACCGGTTCGTTTCTTTGGGAATGCTTCATCCGCTGCACTTATTATAAATTGAATAAAAGTCTCTAAACATGTTTCTATGTTTACATTCGATAAAACAGGAAGATTTTTAATTTTATTGTCAAGACTGGTGTGGAAGCGGCCCCAATCACCACTTTCCAATCGGTACTTGAGGAGAGGACATCTACTATGAGGAGAGGAAATATTGGAGGGGAGATCAATTAAGATGGGGAAGTGACGACTCCCGTGTGTCGAAGTAAGAACGGACCATGACAGCTGTGAAGCTAAAGATGGCGAGCAAAATGATAAGTCCAGAGCACTAACACTTTCGGTTGGCCTTGTTCTGAAAGTTGGAGTTCCATCATTCAACAAACACAAATTTAGTTCATCAACAATGTCTAACAAATCCTCACCATAAGGGTCACAACGGGCGGAACCCCAAGACTGGTGGTGACAATTGAAATCACCAAGGACTAAAAGTGGGACAGGAAGGGAAGCAAGAATTGATTTCAATTCTAGAAGAATTGAATTGGAGGGATGAGGAATATAAATAGAAACAAAGGTTATATTCTGGGTACGAGCTGCAACGACTTGAAAGCCATCACTATGGATAGGGATAGGGATCGGAGAGGATGGTAATAAATTACTGACGAGTAGGGCTGATCCACCCCACCCATCAGATCTGTCCTCTCTGAAACACACATAACCCGGGATACTAAAAGAAGATCCCGGATTAAGCCATGTCTCAGACAGGGCAATGAAATAAGGGGAAAAGTCTTTAATTAGGAATGTCAGGTCAGCTTTTTTAACAGCTGACCTAACGCTTTGACAATTCCACTGGAGAATTCTCACTAGTGGAGCCATTTTTGACAGACGCAGAAATTGAAGATAGTATAAGGGCAGCGTGGGACGGTTGAAAGTTAGTGGACAGGTTAGATATAATGGACATAAGGGAGGATATAAAAGCAGGAAATGAAAGGCATTCATTTTGAGACAAATCATCAATACGGTCGACAAGAGCACACCCATTGGGTGTATCAGAAATAATGGGTTTGATAATATTATTATGTGCAACTTGGTCATAACCTTTTGAATGTTTCTGAGGGGACCGAGGCTTCAAGAAAGTGGTCTTCCTATAGGAGGTTTTAGGGCTAGAGCTAACTTGAGTGCGGCCAAACCCACCACTACGAGGGGCACTCATAGAGCTCGCCACATCAGCGTATGTCCTAGCGACAGGGGCATGCAGTTTCGAAGCCTCTGCGTAGGATATAGATTTTTCCGCCATGGAGGTCTTAATGGCTTTCTGTCTTGAGAACTCAGGGCACAAGCTTCTGTTAGTGGCAAAGTGACAACCGCCGCAAGAAATGCAGTGAGCGTCATCTTCCTCCACATTACAAGAGTCACCGGAATGTTCTTGACCACACTTATAGCAGCGCGGTTTGGAGCGGCATTGCATTTTTGTGTGCCCGAACCGACAACACTGGAAGCATTGGACGGTAGGGAAAATGTATAATTCGACAGGTAGTGAATTATAGCAAACAAAAACTCTATCGGGGAGGTTTTGGCCATCAAAGGTCAAAACTACAGTTTGTGAAGGTTTCCATGATGTTTTACCATCAACAACAACCTTGAAATTAAGACGTCTGGCTTTTAGGATTGGGCTACTGTAATTTTGTGGTAACGTAATTGAATCAATAATTTCCTCAGGCGACCATTCTGAGGGGATTCCACGCACAATTCCTATTTTAGTCACATTAAAGGATGGGATAAACGCTTTATAGTTATGTTCGGCTAAGATGGGGTTATTTTTGAATATGTTTGCAGCTGTTGCTGTCTTGAATGAAAGGGCAATTCTATTCGGTCCAATAGCTTGGATACTCCCATCGACAATATTTGAGATATGTCTCTTCTGAAGGAAACGACCAAATGAAACAGGGTGGAGGGTGGTTCCACTTTTGGGATCAGTTTCACAACGTTGGACATGAACTGTAAAAGGACCAACGTCCTTGGGATCATAATCTACGCGACCCACTTGTGAATATGCAGGAGCGGTGGAGGATGGTGACGGAGTTTGATATAGTGAGGTAGGTAGTATAGCAGGAGAAAAGGATGAAGGTGGGGTTATTTGTCCAGCTGGTATTTCACATTCCATATTTGCTGTACATTGTTTTTCAGGTGAGCATGATTTGCGGGATCGAGAGTTAGACCTCGATCTTGAACTCGAAGACGATTGACGCCTTTTACGTGGTCTTTTGTTATTTTTTTTCACATTCTTAGAATTATTTAAATTTGATTCATGGGCCTCGAATTCATTAGCCGAGACTGTCAATAGTGCGCTAAAAGAATTACTGCTCATATTGGGGTCCGTACCCCCAGGATCAGGAGGCTCATTCATCGTCACACAAGAAACTACAACAACTAAAAAAGAAAAATAAAAAGAGGGTACTTACAATAAATATGTTGGGTTAGTTATGATAATATATTTACGTACACAAATGAAGTTAAAAGTTACAAAACTATGAAATACCAAACACTTATCTACTGCTAGGACACACACAATTTTCAGATCAAATGAAATTTGACTCTAAATAGGGTTTTTAGCCTCACGAAAACACAACCGCGTCCGTATACGTCAAACGTTCCGCTGTCGGTTTTCAAAAGTGATCATTTGAATAATGATTTGAATTCATTTGTCAATTGTCATATTTGTCATATTTTTGGGGTTTTGGCGGGAACCTTGAAAGAGGTTCTTATTTTATTTCATTTTCTTGATGTATTTTTAAGTTATATTGAATAAAGTTGGTGGCATTTGGTTTGATATAGGTTTATTGCATTGCCCGTGTATAGTGAAATAGAATAACAGTGCAAAAACACGACCTTTCAGGTTACCTCCAAAACTTCATTGTAAATGTTCTGGTAAAGTAGCCATCGCTTTATTCGAATAACTTGACTGTAACTCACTTGAGTGACATATTATACTTGATATCTTATATACTTGATAGTTACTTAATATACTTCATGACTATATTATACTAACTTTTACGCTTCATTTAACTACATAAATACGAAAAATCGTTTTACTTGACACTGGCAATAAGCGTAATAGCGATGCCATAACAAAAAAAAAATGTCTTATTTGTCAAATTTTGTCATGGTCCATCGAAATTGGCGATTTCTTTGTGTTTTGATTTTAAAATTAATTTTGGCTGTGTAGTTTAAACCTAATTTATATTACTCATGTCATATTTGATCACTTTTCCATATTGTCTGCGTTGAGTGAGTCAATACTATAAATAAAAATAGTGGTTACATGTTAAAATTATTTCTTGTAAAATTTAATGTCAGTAAAATAAATCAAACTGTATTTGTAGCATATTTACTTAATATAACGTATTATGAACATGAATAAATCAAGGTTGGTATGTTCACTATGTTTTAATTATTTATTCATTATAAATCAAAACTCAATTGTCTCAAAGTTAGAAAAAAATTGCTGAATCAGTTCAATACCATGTTGTTTTTAATTGTATAAATGTAAATTTGTTATTTGTTTAGGTTCTCCATGTTATTACTGGAACCTGGTGAAATATATTTTGAGGATTACTCATGTACTATGAGCAACAGGCATACACTTGAGAAAGAGTTTACCAAACAGGGCCGATTAAAACTTTGCTCAAAGTCACTTGTGTTTGAACCCAGAGAGTGGGTTCATCCACTCATAAAGTTGCATTTCAAGGATTGTTCGGATATATCTATAGTACCGTCTACAACTCAGACTGTTCAGAATATCATCAAAGTGACAGCAAAACAATATTCAGAGATGCTTGAGGAGAATATATTAGCACCATATAAATTTAAGTATGAGACGAGAGACTTTTACTTTTTCCTTGATTTTGCTTGTGCCGAGGAGTGTTTGAATCAAATGGAGCAGTTAAAAAGGGCTTCGACTTTGCATGCTCCTGAACACAACAGTATGGTGGCCACTATTTTACACTCGCGGTATATGCGAATGGTATTCGATCCTGTGATGATGGATGACTTTACGGAAGAAATTATCTGTGAATTTCAGTCTGAAAAAATTTCACCATTAGTCAGGCATCAGGGGAAACTGGCTCTGACCCCTACTACCCTTTACTTCCAGCCATTCAGCAATGTAGAAGTTGTAAGTGTTGTTATCTATATAGATACATCTTAATGATTTACTCACTCTATTTGTATAATTTTAGTAAAAAATACTATTTAAAAAATCTTGGCATGTTTCGTATATTTGTTTGTGCCTAAATACCTAAAAAGGTCAAAGGTGAAGAAGAATATTGTTTTTAAAACCTGTTCCATATTTGCTAATAATCAAAATATTTTTACCTGACCATAATAAAAATGTCTATCTTACCAATCATTCATCTATATTAAGTTTAAACTTATTCCACTTAGGTAAAACTGTTTGATTAATGATGCTGTAATTTTTGGCACCGAGTTATAATAACTTAAAGCTTAGGAATTGCAAAACATTGCAACATTGAAATATCTGGTTTTTACCCAGATATTTATAGGCTGCAGTAATTATGAAGTGGCAAACAAGCACATAGTTCACATTGATGATAAGTGAAAGCAGAAGTTTACAAAATAATATTTTTAAGCTATTTTACCATGAGTCTATCCAATTATATCTTAATTGAACGTAAAAGAATTAGTTTGTATGATTCATAGTTTTCCTATGTCTGGTACTAAAGCATATTATCATTGAATAACTTGTGAACTTAAGGCAATTTCCTATATTATAACAAATTATGTTTACTCCGTGAAAAACTGAATAAGTGTTCTATTTTCAGAGTTCCATATTAAAAATTAAATTTGTACATATAAGGAGAATGTTTAAAAGAAGATTTTTATTAAGGCAAGTCGTATGTATCAACGTAACCACTATTATTTTTTAGTTCTTTTTCTCTAGATTTGTTTATTTTGAATAATTATTATAAAATTAAATTATGGTATTGTAAAAAATGGTAGGTAAACAAATTTTCTGTTTTTTTTTTTTTTTTTTTTTTTATTTTATGGAAGTGGTAAACAAGCATGCAGTTCACATTGATGTTAAGTGATGACTGCAGCCTATAGACACCCACACAAAAACCAAGGTCAAAATGCAGATGCGTTACCACTCCTGAGGCCTAAGGTCTTATGCCTCTGTGCCGGAAATTACAGAGCCGTACATTACCACCTGACCGGAACACGATAGTGTTGAACACTACCATTTAGCGGCAAAACCATTTAACAAATAATTTGTTTACCATAGTTATCTGTTTGTTCTTTGTTAATTTTTTAAAATTTGATTTAGATAAAAATTATGAAATTGAATTTATTTTGAGGATATTGTGATTAAACACAAATAATTTGTTAACAGGGTCTTGAAATATATTGTGAAGAAGAAACACCTTTATCACATATTTATTTAACATTCCAATCTGAGAGGGCTAGAGACAGGGTGTTTCAGTTTCTTGAAGACTCGCCCAATGTTTATTTAGAAAAGGTTCATGCTGAAGAAATGATGTTGCAATGGCAGAACGGCGTCGTATCAAATTATGATTATTTGATGTATCTCAATTGGTAATATATTAGTACACTTTCTGCATGCATTCAATTCATACAAATAAGGTATAAAGTTTCCAACTATAATACTTAAGCATAATAAAAAATTAAGTATAATACTTAAGCATTAATTTTTATTTATAAAATCAAGTTATAACAGAACGTAAAGAATAAATCACAATCTGAATTGTCACTCCATGGGTGTTGCCATGGATAGGCAGTAGGGCAGATTCTTTGGAGATTAAATAATTGTGCCATGTATAGTGAATATATAACTGACATCCACTATATAATTTTATCAAATTGATCCTCTAGCCGCTGTAGAGAGAATATATCTTGAGAACCTCTAGAACATTTTTTGATATTTAAACATTTGTACTATCTTAGAATAAAAATATTCTGCCAATAATAGTAGTCTTCTTTCTAATATTAAAGTTAATTATAATTTTTAAATCTGTTTTTTATACATAGTTAAATATCTTGCAAAGGCCTTAGAGCACAAAGTAATCATGGCAAAATTTGTACAGATAAAGAAATGTACATGGTAAAACAGCCTTGGAATATTGTTTTCAGAACCTTACGTAACATTTTCCAATATTATTAAAATATTTTTAGTTCACCAGAATAAAAAGTTTTGAATTACAGTTTAGTATGGATAGCTTCTAATGTTGTTAGGTAAGACTATTATCAGTGTGGGCTTACCCCACTATACTTACCTTGTTATAAATTCACTATGTAAATTCACAATACAGATATATATAGGTACATACATATCAATCTCCATAATAAGTAGATAATACATACACACATACACACACACACATACATATATATATATACACAAATACATACATAAGCACATACATGCATACATAATTACATTAAATATAATATGTTTAAATATCACTGTAGTCATTATGCACTTACCTAGATTTAATGTCGCGCGACGCTGTTGCCGTGCACAATGGAAACGAACTATAACATGCATTGTACCGTTACCATCGTGTGACGTCACGCCGCCTGCCGTAGCTCATCGAGCTCCGACCAGCGCACGCGCACCAGTCGTGTTCACTGCATCATACAGCTAACCCGCGTCGCTCAGTGTCGAGTCCGCACACGGCTTTCACTTACGCGTAGTGATTAGTACAACAAATTGCTAAGCTTTACTTCTTCCGTGTTATCCTACTATTCTTAATTCTATGCTTACCTTCCTTCTTGAAACTGTATACTCTTCCGTGTCTATTGTGGTGCTTGTTATCCTTCTGAACTGTGTAGTGTGTTGGTGTACAAACAATAAATATTGATTCTTGTAAGTTCATGGACTTGTTTATTTATCACTCAAGATAACATACTACATTGGTGACCCCTCTGGACAAAACAATGAGTGCCGACAATAGCAGCAGCGGTGAATCTGTAAAAACGGCGGAGTCGCAACGAGGCGTCAATACTCAGCGGCGAAAAAAGTGCGTTTCCATTGCACCTCGAGACGAATCATCCGTCAACCGGATGTTGAATTTCAAAGTGCCTGCATTCTCACCGGAGGATCCCGATATTTGGTTTGCGTTGGTAGAGGGCCAATTTGACAATTTCGGAATTATCGATGATAAGGCCAAATTTAATATCGTCATTACTAACTTAGATATTATCCACGCTAAGGCAGTAAAAGACATTATCGTCAATCCTCCGAGCCACAATCGTTATGATAAAATAAAATCAGAACTAATTAAGCGCCTTACTGCATCTCACGAGGAGAAAGTTAGAAAACTCCTGACTCATGAGGAGCTCGGTGATCGGAAACCGTCGCAGTTCCTGCGACACTTACGTGACCTGGCAGGATCGAGCGTTCCAGAAGAGTTCCTGCGGACGATCTGGAGCAACCGGCTTCCTCGTGGTATCCAGACCGTGCTGGCGACCCAAACGTCCCAAAATCTAGAACAGCTAGCTGAACTCGCCGACCGCGTGCAGGAAATTTCAGCGCCAGAGAACATCGCAGCAGTCTCTCCAGCCGGCAGAACACCTGGGCCCAGCAGTAGCACTTCCAGCGAGGTCGCAGAGTTGAAACAGATGGTGGAGACCCTGGCCATAAAATTTACCGAGTTTGCACAGGAGTCACGCCGTACTGGACGATCAGAACAGCAACGTCGTCGTTCATCATCACGCAGTTCGACACGATCCGCATCCATGTACCGGAAATACCCTCTTTGTTGGTACCACGAGAGGTTTGGTTCAAGAGCACACAAGTGTCAGAGGCCTTGTGACTATAAATCGTCGGAAAACTTCGCGGGCAATCATTAATAATGGCGACAGACGATTGCCCGGCCACACCTGGTCGCCTTTTCGTATGTGACCGTAACACTAAGACGCAGTTTTTGATCGATACAGGCAGCGACCTCTGCGTGTTCCCACGATCTCAGCTACGAGAGCGTCGAACACCTACCAGCTATCAACTTACTGCGGCCAACGGGACGTTTATCAACACATACGGTTATGCGCACCTCAACCTGGACATGGGCCTACGACGAAATTATCCTTGGCGTTTTGTGGTGGCTGATGTGACTAAACCCATCATTGGAGTAGACTTCTTGTGTCATTACGATTTAGTTGTAGATTGTAAAAATCAAAAACTAATAGATAATACTACTAATCTGTACACTCCGGCTTCACTGGCCTTTAATTCCGACTGCATTCACTCTGTTAAAGTTTTGATTAGCGATTCTAAGTATCACAATTTATTGACTCAAGAATTTATTGAAATCACACGACCTGCAGGTACACAACAAGTAATACCACACGCCACACAACACCACATTAGAACTACACCAGGCCCGCCCGTTTCTTGCACACCTCGACGTTTAGCTCCCGATAAACTCAAAATAGCTCGGGCCGAGTTCGAAGCTATGTTAGCGAACGGTACAGCTAGGCCCTCTGAGAGTCCTTGGTCGTCCCCTTTACACCTTGCAGCCAAGAAGGAAAATGGGTGGCGTCCATGTGGCGATTATCGGAAACTAAATGCACGTACTATCCCTGATATGTACCCGATCCGTCATATACATGACTTCACGCATAACATTGCTCACTGTCGCGTATTCAGCACCATCGACTTAGTAAAAGCGTACAATCAGATACCGGTCCACGCAGAGGACATACAGAAGACTGCAATCACGACGCCTTTTGGGATGTTCGAATTCCCATTTATGACATTTGGCCTACGTAATGCAGGTCAAACTTTTCAGCGTTTTGTGGACGAAATGATGCGAGGGCTGGATTTCGTTTACTGCTACTTGGATGACTTTCTCGTGTTCAGCAAAAACGAAACCCAGCACGAGGATCATTTACGCCAAGTATTCACCAGACTTCGTGATTACGGGATGGTCATTAATATATCCAAATGTGTTTTTGGGGCTTCGGAAGTAAATTTTTTAGGATTTCATATTTCTATTAACGGTACTAAGCCCATAGACGAGAAAGTACAGGCCATACGGGATATTTCCCCTCCCAAAGATGTTAGGACCCTCAGGCGATTTCTTGGCATGGCCAATTTTTATAGACGCTTTATGCCAAACGCTGCTCAAACTCAAGCACCCCTTAACGCCCTCCTTACAGGATCAGTCAAAGGCTCCATGCCCATCAACTTAACTGGTGATGCTCTTAAGGCTTTCGTCGATACTAAAGAGGCACTCTCCAATGCGGCCCTATTAGCTCATCCAAACTGCCAAGCCAAATTAGCACTGGTTACAGATGCGTCTGATTCAGCGATTGGTGCTGTCTTACAGCAATTTAGTAATGGAACCTGGGAACCCCTTGCTTTCTTTTCGCGAAAGCTGAGCCCCTGTCAGTCAAAATACTCCCCGTACGATCGCGAGCTACTCGCGATTTACGAGTCTATTAAGTACTTCCGACACATGATCGAAGCAAGACATTTTATTGTGTATACAGATCATAGGCCAATCACCTATGCTTTTCATGAACGAAAACAGAACTGCTCGCCAAGACAGTTTCGGCATTTGGATTACATTGCCCAGTTCACTACCGACATAAGGCATATTTCTGGAAAAAATAACATCGTAGCCGATACGTTATCTCGTGTAGATGAACTGGAGCTGCCAGTAAGTCTCACTGATCTAAGCAGAGCTCAAGAGGTCGATCAGGAAATAGTGGATCATCTATCTGGAAACTCGTCACTTCGTCTCCAGCAGATGGTCTACTCTGGGTGCCAAAGACCGTTATACTGCGACCTCAGTACACCATCTCCCAGGCCATTTATCACAAAAGGGTTTCGAAAGCAGGTTTTTCAGAGCCTCCACTCTCTGAGCCATCCAGGCCCTGCAGCAACTGCTAAGCTAGTAGCAGAGAGATTCGTATGGCCTGGGATGAGGAAGGATTGCAGAGAATGGGCGCGTTCATGCTTATCATGTCAACGCGCAAAAGTTAGCCGTCATGTGTCTGCTCCATTGGGCACTTTCAACTTACCCCGGGCTCGTTTCAAACATATACATATTGACCTTATAGGTCCGCTTCCAATATCTAATGGACAAAAGTACTGTCTGACAGCCATAGACCGCTTTACACGGTGGCCGGAGGTAATCCCAATACCAGATATTACCGCAGAAACGGTGGCTAAAGCACTTATTTCTGGCTGGATCTCCAGGTTCGGTGTTCCAATGGATATCGTCACAGACCGAGGTCGGCAATTTGAGTCAGCATTGTTCCAGTACTTGGCGAATACTACGGGGTTTCAGCACAAACGTACTACAGCCTACCACCCAGCTTGTAATGGGTTAGTAGAACGCTTTCATAGGCAACTTAAGGCGTCTATAACCTGTCACGCTAATGGTAGCTGGACAGAAATCCTACCTTTTGTATTGCTAGGTATCCGTAGCGCCTTTAAAGAGGACCTACAAGCATCTTCAGCCGAGTTGCTATACGGAGAGCCGTTAAGGCTGCCAGGCGAATTTTTTGACCCTAACACCCTCTGCACAGCTGATATGTCCGATTTCACAGCGCGCTTACGCACTTTTGCTGAAAACCTGAAACCCGTGCCAGCATCTCACCACAGCAAACATAAAGTATTTATTTTTAAAGAACTTGCAACCGCAGAACACGTCTTCTTACGTGAAGACGCTGCGCGCGCTCCCTTACAAGCAGCTTACACAGGACCACATAAGGTGCTGGAAAAAGGGGACAAAGTGTTCAAGCTTCTTGTCAAAGGTAAAGCGCTCACTGTTTCTATTGACCGTCTAAAACCAGCATTTGTTCTTACCGATAGTGAAGAAGAAGACAAACGACTAACTGACATCACACCTCCAGGTTTACCTCAATTGCTACCTCATAATTCGGTTCCTCCACCCGTCGTCCCCAAAACTACACACTTTGGTCGGCGGGTAAGATTCCCAGATTATTATCGCCCCTAACCAGGTCTCTGGGGGGGAGTGATGTGGGCTTACCCCACTATACTTACCTTGTTATAAATTCACTATGTAAATTCACAATACAGATATATATAGGTACATACATATCAATCTCCATAATAAGTAGATAATACATACACACATACACACACACACATACATATATATATATACACAAATACATACATAAGCACATACATGCATACATAATTACATTAAATATAATATGTTTAAATATCACTGTAGTCATTATGCACTTACCTAGATTTAATGTCGCGCGACGCTGTTGCCGTGCACAATGGAAACGAACTATAACATGCATTGTACCGTTACCATCGTGTGACGTCACGCCGCCTGCCGTAGCTCATCGAGCTCCGACCAGCGCACGCGCACCAGTCGTGTTCACTGCATCATACAGCTAACCCGCGTCGCTCAGTGTCGAGTCCGCACACGGCTTTCACTTACGCGTAGTGATTAGTACAACAAATTGCTAAGCTTTACTTCTTCCGTGTTATCCTACTATTCTTAATTCTATGCTTACCTTCCTTCTTGAAACTGTATACTCTTCCGTGTCTATTGTGGTGCTTGTTATCCTTCTGAACTGTGTAGTGTGTTGGTGTACAAACAATAAATATTGATTCTTGTAAGTTCATGGACTTGTTTATTTATCACTCAAGATAACATACTACATCAGATAAGTGAAAAATATTTTTAACACCAGGAGAAATGTTTTTTAGGTTCTCTGGTTTGTTTCATTTTTTTTTCTATACAAATCAATGTGTGGAACTTGCCATGATTCTTTGCTTTATTAAAAACTAGCTGTAAACAGCGCGCGTTGCTACGCCACCAACTAAAAAATTACAGTGGCGCCATCTGTCGAATTTGCCAATTCAGAAACCTTTGTGGGCTCATGCACAACAACTTTGCTAAAGATCATCACATGATCAAATGCATAGTTTACGATTCTATAAAGTACATAAAGACAAACATTCATTTTTATATATAAAGATTGTTCTTTTTTTTTTCAGTCTTGCAGATAGAAGCAAGAATGATCTCACTCAGTACCCCGTGTTCCCGTGGGTTGTAGCCGATTATAATTCGGATACTCTAGATTTAAACAATATTGACACTTTTCGAGATCTCTCTAAACCAATTGGTGCTTTAAACAAAGAAAGATTAGAAAAATTGATAGAAAGATACAATGAGATGAATGATCCAAAATTTTTGTATGGGTCACATTATTCGGCGCCAGGCCTCGTATTGTTTTATTTAGTAAGTTTTATGTCATGTTTTTTTTTAGAAAATCTTAGAATCTGCTGCACTGTATTCAGTGATGCGTGTAGATATAAAAAAAGCTTAATTCTTTACTAAATATTTTTTATCAATGCCCTTGCTCATTCTTATTGTTTTGTCCAGGTACGAAAATATCCACATTACATGCTGTGTCTGCAAAATGGAAGGTTCGATCATCCCGACAGGATGTTCAATTCTATTAGAGATGTCTACAATAATTGCTTGAAAAACATGTCCGATTTTAAGGTGACCTTCTAAACCGTTTGTTTTTTTTTAGTTTATTAAGAAATTTCGTGAATTGTAATTTCCGGCACAGAGGTATAACACCTTAGGCCTCAGGAGTGGTAACGCATCTGCATTTTGACAAGTGTCTTTAAGCTGCAGTCATCACATAACATCAATGTGAACTGCATGCTTGTTTGCCACTTCCATTACATAATAAAAACTTATAAAATCTGTTTAAAGGTTTGATTCCGAACTCTGCTGCACGCAATAGTGCTGCCGCAGCACTACTGGTATATATCTATACAAATAAATATAATTGGGAGTGTCTGTTTGTAGTATAAAAATAACCGCTTTTTACTAAATACATATTTATGTATACACGGTACATATAACAAAACATTTTTTTTACATTTTTTGTCTGTGTGTCTGTTTGTTCCGGCTAATATCGGGAACGGCTGGACCAATATTGACGGGCCTTTCACTGACAGATATCTAATGTAATAGCTGCGCCCACGACTTTGTCCGGGTAAGTCTACTGAACATTCATAAATTCTCACGCGGATTAAGTCACGGGCACAACTAGTTCTCTATAAGTTTATATGAGATTACATTCAGAGCTACGCGACAAAGTTGCGGCAGAAATGCGGTTGATAATAGAGAAAAAGGGTGCTGCGGCAACAGCAGTGTTCGGAATCGTACCTTTATCCTGACACTTATTGTGATGTTGTTCAGGAATTAGTACCAGAGTTCTACGACACGACGGCAAACGGAGATTTCTTGGTAAACAAATATGAAATAGATTTTGGAGAACGCCATGACGGTACGAAAGTGAACAATGTGTGTCTACCACCGTGGGCGAGTTCACCTAGAGATTTTGTCGTGAAACTCAGGGAAGCACTGGAGTCTGAGTATGTCTCGAGATATTTGCATTTATGGATTGATCTCATATTCGGGTATAAACAAAGAGGCGAAGAGGCTGTTCTAGCTAATAATGGTAAGTGTAGGTACTACACATTTATTTAAATGTAATTCGGCTTGTGGCGGCCAGTCTATTTGACCTCTTGGAACCTAATTGGTCACTCACGGGACACGCCTCAATCGCACGAGTTTTTATTTTTGCTTTCTTTTATAGATAAAACATAAACATTGTTTATTAATAAAATAGATCACAAAAAAGATATACATGATATTTCTTAACTATATGTTACAAAGGTGGCAAACAAGCATGCAGTTCACATTGATGTTAAGTGATGACTGCAGCCTATAACCATTTACACAAAAACTAGTGGTCAAAATGCTGATGCGTTGCCACTCCTGAGACGTTAGGTGTTCTGTCTCTATGACAGTTATTACCGGGCCATACATTACCTACTAACTGGAACACACGGCAGATAAATTAGGTAATGCGGTGGTGCCTACGCCCGCGAGCTCTTACACTGGAACTCTACCACCAGTGAAATGTATTTTCCTGCTTTTTACTGGAGGTAGAGCTCTAGCGACGGAGCTCGCGGGCGTAGGCACCACCGCATTACCTAATATACTTGCCGCTAAATGGTAGTGTTCAGCACTATCGTGTTCCGGTCAGGTGGTAATGTACGGCCCTGTATTTTCCGGCACAGAGGCATAACACCCTAGGCCTCAGGAGTGGTAACGCATCTGCATTTTGACCTCTGGTCATTGTGTGGGTGTCTATAGGCTGCAGTCATCACTTAACATCAATGTGAACTGCATGCTTGTTTGCCAATTTTATTACATAAAAAAGAAATGCTTATTTAACAATAACGTTTACTTTAGCAGTGACTGCGAAGTGCGTTGCACCAGCTTATTTTTTGTCATAGTTAAAGATTTCTTATTTAATCGGTACTTTAACAAATTTGATAAAGTAATATGAAGAAATAATTATCTGGTATTGCACATCATTCGAGACTGCTTCTAATTCGCTTATCAATCTTGCTGTAGTGTTGGAAAATATATAGGTATGGACTGTGATGTAATATTGTGCAATATGCGTACCTAATGTTATGTCGCGGCAACCGTCAAATATGTTACAAAGAAAGAAGAAAATAAAATATCTTTTTCTTTCGAGTAAGATTTTACAACCATTTTCGAAAACTCAAATAAAAACCAATAATTACCTTGAGAAAATAACTATTACATAACAATTATTGTTAACTGCCTCGGTAGCCTAATGGTAGCAGGCCACTACTACTATGCTGAGGTCCTGGGTTCGATTCCCGGGTAGGGGGTTATCAGAGATAATGGTGTAAAGTCCTTTATCTCTGGTTCTATTGGGATTTTTCCATTTTCTGGATATTTCCCAGTACCTCGAAGTTTGGTAATGTGCCCGAAGATGTCAACAGGCTCGCCACTTGTTACATGGGCCAAAAACGTAACCGGCGAATCGTGGGTGTTTGCATGTATGCTTGAATGCATGCATTTACCTCTGCCTACTCCTTCGGGGATTAGAGGCGTGAAGTTACGTTTTAATTAAACGTTACTTCGTTGTTCCTCTTTGAAAAATATATATTCCTTAATTGTCTCTTATTTATAATTTCCAGTATTCCACCACGTCTGCTATGAGGGGTCGATTGATCTTGACAGTGTTTACGACATGAACGATAGACACGCGTTGGAAGTACAAATAATGGAGTTTGGACAGGTGCCAAAGCAGCTTTTTACGAAGCCGCACGTAAGGAGAATTACGCAATGCGTGCCAAAACCTATATCGGTTGCGGAGGACCAAATTCACAAAATTGAATGCTTGGATACAATAGTATTGCACAAAGAAGCCGTTACTTGTGCAATTTCTGAGGGTGCAAGAGTCATATCTGTCGGCAAAGATGGTGCCTTGAAGGTATATGACACGGTTCAGAGGAAGCAGATACGGAGTGTTATGTTGAGCTCTACGCCGCTCAGTTCGTGTGTGATGGTGGATGAGAATACCGTGGCTGCAGGATCTTGGGATAATGAAATGTAAGGAAGGAAACTGTAATCACGAATTCGAACCAAATTTCCTTAGACTTAGGACGCCATATTTAGGAGCGTGATCGGTGATCACGGGGGTGCGATCACCGATCGAAATTATTGTCGGCATTATTATTGCTGTCAATTGTCATGTCAAACCGGGAAATATTCTATTTATTTAGACGACCCGGTTAGTCCAGCGGTGTGAAACCATCGTTTGATTCGAAGGGTCGCGGGTTCGATCCCCGCACCGGGACAAATATTTGTATGGCCTACAGATATTTGTTTCGGGTCTGGGTGTTTGTGTATGTGTTGTATGTGTACAACGGCACCCACGACACAGGTTTATACCTACTGTGGGGCTGTGAGTGTAAGCGTATTTTATTTATTTTTATTTTTAGACTTACCCCCTTATTCATAAACGTACATTAGATACTTTTAGCTATAGAATGCTTCGTCTTTGTCAATTGCATAGTCAAATGTGCAGGATAGAAAAAGACAAAGGAGAGATTAGCAACACTTTAGCTAAAATACGTTTATGATTATGAATAAGGGGGTAAGTATACTGCAAAGCTGTTTAATTTTGGACGTTTATTTTAATTTATTTTGTACAAATCTCGTCTCGTGCTTCTTTTAAACCTCGCACTGAGTGATTAAGTATCGCACTATCGGAAATAGGTCCACGATATAAATACGATAGCAACTTTATTAATCATGTCATATGATGTCACTATGAGTCAGTGGGTTTGAAGCGTAATATGCCTAGACTTGGAAGTGACAACTTGCCCGTGTTCGCCACGCATCGGTGATACACGATCTGTAAATGTATTATCAGGAAACTCGCCGCTCGACCACATTGGAAGCTTATGCGGTGGTAATAAAACCTATATTATTTGCATGATTTATTTATTTGCAAGAATATAAGTAGAACATGAGATGTTAGATACTAGACATTACATTTTTTCCTCATATTTCACCATTGTTTTGGCATGCAAATTACAAGATAGATTGTATTATTAAAGCCGTTTAACTCAATAGATTTAATTAATAAAATTAAAACACATTATATTAGGCAAATACAACTCGAGCTCGACATTTTCTGAACCAATTCCATTATGATTTAAATAAAAAGTGAGACAATATTTTTTTCTAAGTGGGTAGATAATTTCAAAATCCACATTATAACACATGTGTGTCCAAAAAAGTACCGGGTGCAAGTATATTAATAGCTACAATTGCTTTACCATTAGTGATTTGTGAGAAATTTACTAACACAACCATTTTCTTTTAGATACATATACGACGTGGAATATGGAAAAGTAGAAGAGAGCTTCCGAGCCCACGATGATTCTGTTAGCTGCTTATCATGGTTGCCAAAAGGTAATTCTCAAATTTCAATTTTGAATTTGGAATTTTTAATTCTGAATCGAAATATATGTAACATTGCATTAAATTTTTCTTTTCTTCTTATTTGAATCGAACGATGGACGTATCCATTAATGCGTGTTTATAATCTATCTGCCGCCAAATGGTTGTGTTCAGCACTATCGTGTTCCGGTAAGATGATATTGTATGGCCCCGTATTAACTATCTCAGAGACAACAACTAAGGTCACAGTGGTGGCAACGGATCTGTATTTTGACCTCTGGTTAAGATGTCTATAGGCTGCCGTCATCACTTATTATAAATTAACTTTAAAAATAATGTCTTTAAAATTGCAAACAAACCTGTAGTGGTGGTAATGGTAAGTAAACACTGCAGCTAATAGAAATCTACAAAAAAAGATTCAATCTTAATATAAAGGAACCTTGCCACTTGATCCATAAGTTCTTCACCTCTATGACAGATAGATATAACTAGACCATGACTTTGCCACTACTAGAGTACCTACTACCACCTAGGGCTTTATCAAACTAGCCATTACATAGCGAGTTTAAAGCAAGGCGAGACTTAGATACGCCTCAAGTAGGGTAGATTGGAATAGAGTGACATACAGTATTACAGTATGTATGTGTTCAAATATTGCACTTTGAATTACGTAAGCCGATCGGCTAGTTTAGGCTTCGTAGAGCGTTACATTAATCACAGAAAAAAAAATCACGTTTCAGATCGTCTGTTAATATCTGGTGGTTGGGACGGTGTCGTCAGGGTGTGGGCGAATTTGCGTAAAATCGGCCAGGCCCTCCGTGGGCTACGCGCTGAATTCGACCACGACGAAAAAATCACAGCTCTTACATATAGGTAAACTAATATTTGATTACATTATTATACACTACGAAGCGTAAATTAATAACCATCTTGACGTGTCGCTTGATAGCTAATGGCCGAATACTCAAACGTCACTCAGTTTTAAGCAACGCTCAAATGTGCGCTATCTCTATCGTGTTTTATAAAGACAGAAGACTTTTAAGTCCCACTTAGATTTAAGTGACGTTTGAGTATTTGGCCGTAAGACCATCAAGCTAGCGATACTAAAAAATTAGAATCAGAATCAGAATCAGAAACTCATTTATTCATTTAGGGTGACAGGCACCTCTTATGACACGTCAAAAACAAACAAAATAAATTAAAGCGAATAACAATTGATATACATGTCAAACAAGATAAAAAATATATGTAAAGTCAAGAATATCACTAAGATAAAACTAAATGTCATAAACTAATGTAAAAAGTATATCAGTAAAATGTCTCTTTTCCCCTTTACAAACTGATAACAAAGAGTAAAAAGAAAAGAAAAAGAGTCATTCTTTGTCATTCACCGGCAAAGTTCCAAAGGCCAATATGATCTGAGAAAAACTTGCCGGAAAAAACTCAGTCGGCTCTTTTAAAAATATCTCTTAGGCATATTTTTACAATTTTCCATAATTTAAACAAGCTTAAAATTAACAATATAATATCAACATTACCCTTTGATTATTACATTTAACACCTTTGTGGAGCTAGATCAGCATTTAGCCAAACATTTCTATCCTTGAGATAGTCCTCGAGTTTATAGTAAGCCTTTTTACATAGAGTGCGTTTAATTAATGCTTTGAATTTACCATCGGTGAGTTCAGCAATCCCGGCTGGGATCTTGTTATAAAATTCTACACTATATTTTAGGAAAGATGTATTAGTTTTCGTCAGTCGAAAACTTGGCAGAGACAACTTGTTCTTATTCCTCGTATTATAACTATGCCTATCGGAGATTTTATCAAACAGATGTAGATTTTTCCTCGCGAAAAGTATATTTTCATAGATGTAATGGCAAGGGACTGTCATTATATTTATTTCTTTAAATAGTTCTTTCAAAGAATCACGACTACGTAAGTTATACATCGCTCTAATGGCCCTCTTTTGTAATACAAAAATTGATTGTATGTCAGCCGCTCGACCCCACAATAAAATACCATAGGACATGACACTGTGAAAATAGCTAAAATAAACAAGTCTTGCAGTGTCTATATCAGTTAATTGCCTAATTTTTCGAACAGCATAAGCTGCGGCACTCAGACGTTTCGCTAACTGCCTAATATGTGGTCCCCATTGTAACTTCGAGTCAAGCGTTATTCCCAAGAAGGTAGCGTCATCAACAAATTGAATTTTGTCATTGTTTATAAAAATGTCTCCTTCTTTACTTTTTACATTAGGGAGGGTAAAACGGATACATTTGGATTTTTTACTATTCAGTGCAAGATTATTGACAGTAAACCATTTATGTACTTCTCCTATGACCTTATTTACAGTATCGTAATCTGGATTCCGTCTGTTCATTTTAAAAACTATTGAAGTAAAAAAAAGCGTAACTGACCGTGAGATTTTTGTACGCATAAATGAGACGAATTGAAATGTAAAACTCATGATTCATGCTTCCGATGTAATCACTCGCGATTCGCCAGTTAGGATTTTTTAGTCCCATTTAATTAGATGTCGAGTCTATTTATTGCATTTATACATTTATTGAGCACATCACAGAAGTCCTTTTTGGAAGTCATCGTTAATTTAGATTACTGCGAACAATAAAGATATAGGATATATACAGGTATACGGTATGTACGGTATACACTGTATATACGGTACGGCGACAGCGATGCGAATAAATAGGTGCCTGTATTGCAAAGGCGAGAAGCCAGCGTAACGTCGCAAACGCGCCCTCAATGTTACGGTACTATGAAATAAGAAAATTACTCGGACTTTCGATGGTGGTGATGGAGGATGTATTGTGTTTGTGCTTTAGAGTTAGACCATACATTTTTTGGATGTTAAGTGATGACTGCAGCCTATAGACAGCCATATAGATATCTACACATAAACCAGTGGTCAAAATGCAGATGCATTGCCACTCGAGAGACCTAAGTTGTTATGTCCCTTATTATGATAGTCATTACGGGGTCATTACCATCTAACTGGAACCCAAATAGTGCTGAACACTACCATTTGGCGGCAAATAGAAATGTGGTGTTGCTTACGCTCTCGAGTCCTTGCACTGGATCTCTATCACCAGCACAAGAAGAACAATATTTTCTTACCGTCAATGTGACCGTGTATGTATTCTAGCCCTAAAAAAAACGGTCAAGTGCGTGTCGGGCCACGCGCAGTGTAGGGTTCCATAGTTACAGAGTAAGAGATGTAATGAAATAAAAAAATTGAAAAAAAAAGTGTTGTTCATAATTTTCGAGTAAAATACATTTGGTCGACTATTACTCGCAAACTTGCAAGGCCAACTTAAGTGTGATAGTTTTCCTTTTAATTTCGTTATATGTAGCTACTAATGCATTAACATTTGAATTTCTAACAACCGTTTAGTTGGTAGGGAGGGGGGGGGGGACACTTGCCTCTAACGAAAATTTGTCACGAACAGTTAACTTAATTGAAAAATGATGTTCTGACATCCATACTATTTTTGATGACAGATCCTATACCTAAAGACCTATCCAACGATACCCTACGCCCTACACTATATGGAAATCGAAAATAAAAAATATATCCGTGCGTTACAAGTAGGTTACCTAAATATATTTTTTTCATATTTTTATTCAACCACTTTGTCGGCGTGATTAAGATGTAAACTTGTGTCAAATTTCAAGTCTCTAGTACGAATAGTTTTTGCGCTAAACCGCGGACGGACAGACAGGCAGTCGGACATGGCGAAACTCAAAGGGTTCCTTGTTTACTACGGAACCCTAAAAAGTCGTTAGAAACAAAAACGAAACAGATTTATATTGTTTTTATTCCAAAACAGATACAGACGTCACGAAATGGATATAATTGCTGGCACTGCGGACGGCGAGATATTCATATGGGATTACAGTTCCAAGGAGTTGATGAACAAAATATCCGTCCATTCCGCGCCCGTGTATGGAGTGTGTTTACTGTCTGCTGATAGGATAGTTACTGTGAGCGAGGATTGTGGAATGAATGTCACTGATATCAGTGTTTTGCATTCGGTGAGTATTTTTTTTTTTTGTGTAATGGAAGTGGCCACCAAGCATGCAGTTCACATTGATGTTAAGTGATGACTGCAGCCTAGAGATACTTACACAAAGACCAAGGTCAAAATGCATATGCGTTACCACTCCTGAGGCCTAAGGTGTTATGCCTCTGTGCCGGAAATTACAGGGCCGTACATTACCACCTGACCGGAACACGATAGTGCTGAACACTACCATTTAGCGGCAAGTATATTAGGTAATGCGGTGGTGCCTTCGCCCGCGAGCTCCGTCACTGGAGCTCTACCACCACTAAAAAGTATCCTATCATAATAGTATTTAGTAGGTATGTTAAAAATTATGTAGTCAGGGAATACTTTGGTCTGCCAAAATCAATATAGCTTTTATTACGATAGCATAAAGTGCCCAATGCCGGACTTATCTGCGATATGTCAAGCTTAAGATTATGTTTTACTTTTAACTCCTTTAATTAATTCTAAAAAACACAAGCTGCATCTCGCAGATTATCCAGTAATCTCATATATAATATATATTATGCTGAGAAGGCTTTAAAAATGACTATTCGTCAAGCATACTTGCCCACACCCACAATTTGCCAGTTGCGTTTTAGCCCATGTAACAGGTGGCGAGCCTGTTGACATCTCCGGGCACATTACCAAACGACGATGTATTGGGAAACTTCCAGAAAATGGAAAATCCTGATAGAACCAGTGATAAAGTATTTTACATCGTTATCTGTGATTGCTCCCGACCCGTGAATACTGGCTACCACTAGGCTACTGAGGCAGTCAAATGGAATTTCTTAAATTCTGATTATTATATTTCAGGTATACCAAAAGAATTTCAACGAAAGCATATCGTCCCTATGCTGGGATACCAATGGAATTTTGTGGCTCGGCGGCGTACACGGCACTCTCCTGCAGTGGGACATGGTTACTGTTACTCAGCTTCACGAGGACAAGGCACATAATGGTAGTCATTTAAGTTTTGTGGGATATGTTCCGATGTACACTATGGCCACTGCCAGATGTGACGACAGTACAGTGTACTGCTAATCTGTGTAGTAAACTGACTAGTTTTTCTTTATTATGATTTCATAAAGTACTGTAAAATTATTACAATTAAAAGTTGTTGCAAATCGAATTAAGAATCTAAAAGTGAAATATTTTTATTTTGAAGTAAACTGTTGTTTGTTACCTTACCAACATGATAAAACTCTGAATCGATTTCCTTTATATAAATGTAATAATAATAATAATAATGGGGGCAGAGCAGCTTGTGGCGAGCTGTTGGTGAGTAGCGACACCACCCCCTACCATCATCTCGAGTTCCTCCGAGAGAACTGGGCTCCGCCTCGTCCGCCACACAGAGGTACGGCCGGACAGAGCATCAGGTCTCTCACCTCTGGCTTGCCTTCATTGGCCGGTCAGAGTGGGGCGCTAGAGGTATGGCATTTGCAGAAATTTAGATAATAGGCTGTTGTCTAAATTTCTGAAAGAGCCATACACTCGGGGGTGGAAGTGTCTAAAGGCATAATAGCGGGGAAGCCCGCTCCGAGCTCGAGATTACTCGCTCGTGATGGTGAAACCGGGGCCACACCTCTCGACACCCCAGTCTCTCTCAACAGTGTTGCCCCCTGTCGACCATCGGGTTGGCTGTTTGGGGGGCCCACCAAGGAGAGGCGAGTCACCACCTGCCTAAAGTAGGATTCGATAATGTGAGATGTTGAATATAGGCAGGTGCCGGATCTCACTCCATAGGCCCAGCCAGCTAGTCCCCCCAGTTCACCCACATAGCCCAAAGTTTGGCAAATCACTTTTCATTACAATAGTCCCATTATATTCTGCGGGGTCTGTCTGTGTCTGTATTAACTATTGATGCAGTCAGAGAGAGGTCCCGCCGAATATAACCCATTACAAAGTAGATCAAAATTCTCGAAAGGGCCTCTACGTGTTGGACCCCCCATGTCCCCGCGCAAGCCTGACAAAGGTCCGGGGTTCAAATTGGACCCCGTGCTGACGAGAGACATAATAATAATATGTAGAAATCCAGATACTCCTTCATTTATATTGATATTTGATTTTTGTTTTAGGTGCAATTAAAAGTATACATTTTGAAGAAGCTACGAAGACGTTGATAACGGCTGGTAAAGACAAAACAATAAAAATATGGCGATCGGTTCCAAAATCATCATGACAAAACTTCCTGTTAAATAACAGTATTACGAGGAAAATATTGTATTATAATTCTTTTTTAGCCTCTAATATTATTTTTATAAGGATAACGAATGTAAAACAGACGTGATCATATGTTAAATATTTCTTGGTAAGATAATAAACTTATGAAAACGATACCTGATCTTTTATCTTCATATAAAAGCAAAAGGTCACTCACTAATCACGAAATCTCAGGAAATACAATTGGTAGGAGTCTCGCAAAGATTGTTTTTAGGACGTAGGTGCTCACTAAGACGGGATTTTACGAAATTTGACCCCCAAGAAGTTGTTTTTGGAGTTATTAAGTAACTGTGGAATTTCGTTAGTACAGGTGCTAGGAGTCTTTAATTTATGGATTCTTTTAAACACGTTGGTGCTATATATATATATCCACCTGAATACTGTAGCCCCGCGATTGCTTGATCGTTAAACCTAATAACCGGACAAACCATCAAGTTTTGACCGGGCCTTTGGGTAAAAAGGCCGGACACCCGCGACACCCGGACACGCAATTAAAAGGACTAACTATGTATGCTTTGTTTGGATGCTTGGCAACCCTGCCCGCGATACTCAACCTAACGGAAAGAGGATAAATAAGGCTGTTGTAACCTATAAATGTCTACATACAAACCAGAGATTTCAATGTCATGCGTTGCGACTCCTGAGGCGTAAGCTGTTATGTCTTTGTGGCTGAAATTAATAGTAACAGTGCATTACTACTTAACCAAAACACGATAATGCTGAATACCATAAGCGGAAAGTAGATTAGGTAATGCGGTGTTGCCTACGCCTTCGGGGTTAACCACCTGTAAAGCAGGGACCGGATTAGCGGCTAATTTTAAAAGCGCTTTAAATTTTTATCCTTACCTTGCGGCCATATTATCCTCTAGTTAGAAAGTCTTACCCAAGAAAAGGGTAACCTAATAATCTATCATATCATAACGTATATTCAGCCTTTACTTTAAACGCTTAGTTTAATCTCTTAGTTGATTGCATCGCCCGTGCTGGTATCTTTACAAACCATTACCCATTTTATAAATTTGTTACGCAATGCCATTAAAAAAAGAGTATATTTTAACTACGTGTGCCGCGCGCGCGGCCAAATGCAGAGAAAGCGCTTTAGCCTATCGCATCGCATGCGATAGGGTTACCCTATCAGAAAGGGTTCTTGTAAGGGTAACATAAATTGCACGTTTTAACAACTTATTTAAAGGGAAAACCTATTAAAGGCTTTCCGTATGATAGAGTAAGTCAATCGAAAGGTAACCAAGTTGTAAGGCGTTTTTATACGGTAAAAGTATTCTAACCTATCAATTTAGCCGCTAAAAATAAAGATAGGGAAAGCTTCCTGTCCCTGCTGTAAAGTATCTGTTTAATTGTACAGTCAGGAAACTCTTCGCCTATCCAAAGTCAATCAAATAGCTTTTGCTAGGTTTCAATAGGTGGCTTTTATTACCACCGTATAAGATGCTCATGTGGTTAAGTGGCCAGTATCCTGATAGTACCTACCTTTTTTTATGTTAAGTGATGACTGCAGCCTATAGACACCCACACGAAGACCAAGGTCAAAATGCAGATGCGTTACCACTCCTGAGGCCTAAGGTGTTATGCCTCTGTGCCGGAAATTACAGGGCCGTACATTACCACCTGACCTACTGCATATTTTGGAGTACAAGTTCTTCTTCACCCAATCTTTCCTCTCTTCTTAGTGGAATAAAGTGTAAATAGTTTTAATTTAGAAACCTGGACCCGGTTTCGAAATGAAAACAGAGGTAAAAAAAATCTGTAGATTGCACGATCAAACATATAATTCGACCGTTATTATATTTTCTGTGTTCGCAAGACTACTTGCAGGGTGTAGAGTTTGGAAAGTGAGGTTTACAGAATTAGAAACACGGCTCTACATCATGTAGAGCCGCTAAATGACATCTCATAACTTTTTGACCGTGTCCGTGCCGTATGGTTTCGTCTTGGCTAGACTTTACATGAAAAATATTATAGGTTTAGTAGATTTGCAATAGTATTTGTAGGGTTATAAAAGTAGAGCAACTTTCAAGCATGATTCAAACCTGTAGCCTTTAGGTTTGTAGTTATTAAGGGTCCTACGCTAAGGGTGACATAAGAACTGTAAATGATGATTATATTTTCTTTTGTGAGTAGGGATCGATCTTTCAGTAATATGTACTGTGACTGTAGAGTTCAAATAATGTTTTGATCTAACCTGCAATTAGAGGTCTATTGTTTTATTCACGTTTTATTCGACGGCATAAGCTCCACCGCAATGTTAACCTATTATGTATGACTACTGTAAACAAGTGTTCACCCATATATGTAATCCATTACTCATTATAGGTACCTACATATCGATTTTTGTAGATAATAGATGTTGATGGTACAGCTGAAGGCCACATGCACCGTTGTCATAATTATCTAATTTTCAATCTCATAATAGGTAATAATAGTATTCGCGAATCGATGGTAATTTTTATGCGAACTCTCGATCAGTAGGGTAGGTATTTAAATTTAAGTAGGTTATCAAATACTTATAAATAACTTAAAGCATAAGTAAATGTGGGGCCAGCACTTCGAACAATAGTTTGATTCAAATACCTACAACAGAAGCGGTTGTTCTAATACATGTAGGTACCCATACATTAGAAATGTTGGCAAATAAATATTACAACGTCTGCAAGGAGGTACCTACATACAACAAGTGAACTTTTTCGTGTATCATGCGTAGTTACCCTTCTAGGTATTATACGACCTAGCGTTAGAGCGTTGAGAGTTTGTTTATGCTATGAGATATTTTGAAAGTAACTTCACGCCTGTAATCCCTGAAGGATTAGGCAGAGGTAAATGCATGCATTCAAGCATACCTACCTGCAAACACCCACGATTCATCGGTTATGTTTTGGGCCATGTAACAGGTGGCGAGCCGGTTGACATCTCTGGGCACATTACCAAACTTCAAGGTGAACTGGTTCATCTGAGAAACTTCCAGAAAATGGAAAAATCCCAATAGTACTAGAGATAAAGGATATTACACCTTTGTCTCTGATAGTCCCCGACCCGGGAATCGAACCCAGGACCCCAGCGTAGTAGTAGAAATATTATGCCTAGCAAAAAAAAATCTGTTTGCGCGATAAGGCCGTCTACTGCGCCTATTTTCTTGTTTTTAGTGGTGTAGGTACCTACACCAACATATCCTAAAGTTGATAAAAATATAAAGTTATTCTACATTTGTATAATGAAAACTACTTCACTCTACAATTGCAGCGTCCGATCCACTTATTTCGCCGCTCCGAACAAAATAATATTTGCTGTCTTTTACCCATACGTTATTTCAAGGATGGTGTTATTTTAACCTAATCGACCTACCTTGCTGTACAATGTTGCCACCCGCCCCCCAGGAGGAGGGCTCCTAGAAGATCGGGGCTTTTGTTCTGTCGTAGGGAAAGCAGTTGGTACAGCTGCATTTAAATAGTAGAGCTACATTAGCATGTAGGTCCGTACGACTCGATAAAAACTGGCATAGATAAAGAGTAGGTAATCAGTATGACCTATCGACCAATAGGTTTCATTGCCTTTAAACAAAAATAGTCCAATGCCAGCTTTAAAGAAATCACTTATGAAGGACATGTTAGATAAGCAGAGTAAAATACGTATTCTCTGGTAAAATATTAGTTTTTTGTTAATTAAATTAAAGTAGGTTAAAGAGATCTTTATTTACTTACCATTTATATTTACCTACGGATAATTTAACTGGTACAGTTACATCATAACGCCGTTTCTATTCTTTATAAGTAGGTACCTATATCCTGGCGATACGTTTTCTTAACGGCACAACTTTTTGGAAGTACATATATTATTATGTACTATTATGTACTCGTATACCTAATTCGTTTTCAATTTAACTCTATTTTTAATTTACCTATACAGGTAGATTATGTGTCGTGTATCTGTGTACAATGTGTACTAGTGTACTTTCACAATCAACACAAAAAAATAATGTAGAGATAGGCCTGTCTCCGGAGAGAAATCTACTAACGTTGTAGGTACCTATATACCCTTAGCACTTGTGTCAACTAACACAACTTCATTTATATGTATAGGTAGTTAACAATAATAATTCACCTGTCCAGTCATACTTAGCCGTTAAAGCCAGTAAATGTGAAGGACACATCACAGATGAAGCACGTGGATGATTATTATTAAATTGAAGACTAAAAGAAACTAGTTTACTGGCAACGGAATGAAATTATTATTAGGACCATTCGTTAAATTTACTGGTTAAAGAGTTCCAGTCAAGAAGCTCCAGGACGTAGGCACCAGCGCGTTACCTTTGTACTTAATAAATAATAATGGCAACCCTTGAAACGTCCCACTGCTGGGCACGAGTGTCTCCTCTTTTTGGGGAGAGGCCTGGAGCTTACTCCGTGCCCTCCGAAGCACGGAAACGCGCATTTTAATTTGCCACTAGCGGTCACCCATCACACACCCGACCGCACCCGTAATCGCACAATTATGTACTTTACCTAACGCTAAATCGTGTTAGGTGGTAATGATTGGACCCGTATGTTCAGGATAACAGCTTGGATCTTAGTAGAATAACGCACGTAAGTAGGTACATTGAGAGTTGAGACCTCTTTTTTTTAAAGTCAATGTTTACAGGCTACTGTATTATGAAAGAAAATTATCGATATAAGGCTCGTTGTTTTCGGCACATGCGTATAAGCAGTTGGTTTAGATCAGGAGTTGCAACGAATTATTGAGGGCTTTAAACCTTTTATGTAGGTGTGGATACATCATCCCTCAGTTCGCGCGTGATGCGCAACAGAAGGGGGGATGGTTCAGGGATCGAGGTTTCCTCACTCCCCGGGCCTATCTGTCCCCGAAACGTCGGGGGTGTGATCCTTGTAGGGACGCTGGTACGCAGGGAAAACTCGCTGTGGTTTTTTTTGACCTCTCCAGCTATCCCCTCGCGTGCCGCTTACAAAATTAAATGGTCCTGCTCAAAATTTAACAAATAGCAGAATGCATAGCAACAGAGTTCCTGAGACCGAGATGAGGGCGCCAGCAGGGACCACCGCAATACAGATAATATAATTAGGTGGCGATACTATTAAAGGTAGATTAGAATCTACTTGTCTCTAAATCCTAAATGGTTGTGTTCAGCACTATTTTCTCGCCAGGTGATAATGTACGGTGCAGTAATTTCCGGCACAGCATAACAGCTTAAGCCTAGTGTCAACACATACACTTTGAAATCTCTGGTTTTTATGTAGATGTGTATAGGCTCTACATTCACAGTCATATAGGCTGTATTCACTTACCATCAATGCGAACAGTATGCTTTACCAGAGAGATAGCATTAACAGAGATTACAGGATAATAATATTCATATAGTAGATAATATGAGTAGTAGGTATAATAAATCTATGATAATATGATATTTGATGAATATTTTCTGTGCAAAGTAGGAATATTGTTAATTGTGTTGTACATAATAAAAATACACAAAGAAATTCCCAATTAATATAATCAAAAACATAATAACATGATAATTCAGTGAAACTAATAAAGGACAACAATTAGATCATCTACACAGTAACAGACTCTACCATAGTTTTTTTAATAAGTTCTCCAAAATTTTCAGTAGCCTCAGCAGTTTCATTGTCTCCTGCTGAGTCTGGCTGCTGTGCAGTCGCGTCTGACGCGTCTTGGGTTGCCTGGTCCGAGTGATCTAAGCTCAGGAGAGTGTTGTGACTAAACCAATTTTCATCATTATCTACCGTCTCCAACTTATTGCTATTTTGATATGGCATCATCAGTGTAGTATAGTGTGAATCATTTTTACTCTCAGCATTAATATTTACACAATCCAAAGTGTTTTTATACATTTCATAGTGATTTTGGGACATTGTATGGTATTGCATAGGGTTGTGTTCAGATATGTTTGTGCTTTGTTTATGTACGTAATCTGGTACATACACATGACCATAATGATTAAACATTGACATCTGAGAGTTGTGAGCGAATTCCTCGAAACTCGATGCTGAAAAACTCTGTACACCTTTGAAACTATGGTTGTCTGAATGTTGTTCGTATGAGTAATTGAGATCACATGGAAATCTTTGTATGCTGTTAGAGATGGCATTGAATTCAATTGGGTTAGAAGCAGAGTAGGGTGGTCCTTTACCCTGCAATATATTTGTGGTGTAAGGGTCATGGCTATGATGATCTGCTTTGTCATCAAAATGCAAGATATTTTCGTTGTTTAATCTGTGTAGTGCGGTTTCATTTCCGTATGAGTATGCAATGTCATCCCGTTGGATATTCGCTTGTGCAGCATTGTTCATATCAACATGCACATTATTGAAACTGCCCGAGTTCACACAGGATTCTACTTCCACCCTCGGTGTCAGGTTAACTTCCCGTACCAGACCATCTTCATGACTGAGACATCTCTCTCTCTCATATGATGTATTTGCAACAACAGAACAAGAGTTGCCACTATTGAGGACCTCCCATTGCCTTTTGACAGCTTCTTGGTTTTCCTCATTCTTCTTCTCCATTCCTAATCTCATTAGGGTGTTAATAAAATGAGTCCTTACCCTTATAGGATTGAACTCTATTCTGCCACTAGTATTGCCACACCCATCTCTAGTGCATCCGCAGGGAAAACTTAACCTGTCAACTTGACATTTGATACCGGCCATACTGCATGAACAATTATCTGGATTGCAGACACCTTTACACGAGCATCCGCAGAACTCTCGAGATGTTCTAATGTCTCTACATTCATCTTTTTCATGACCTTCAATTTTTCTGACACCTGCTGCCCGTAATAATGCTCTTCTCTGTTTGGTGGATACTGGTTGAAGGAAGTAGTAGCTGTCTAGATCTAATTCTGATTCAGAAATGTCGCTTGTTTCTTCCTCTGTGTCACTGTCCTCGCTGGATGAGAGCACTGCACCTTGTAGTGAATGTCTTTCACTCTTTAGCTGCTGCAGAATCTGTCTATGCAACCTTCTCTGTTCTAATGCATGCTCAGTCAATGTGAACTTCTGTGAATGTGTGTGTTCAAATTCCATACCTAGAGTAGAGCCACCTTGTGATGGCACACAACTAAACCCCTGTGCTCTTGGAAAATAAAATACAGTAACATTATCAAACTTGATACATTCTTTCTTCTTTTTTGACAGGGGTTCATCACTTTCATCATCGTTTTTCCTTTTAAGGCTGCTCTTAAGGGGTTTATTTATTTGATTCACTGGGTTATGGCTGTCTTCTTTACTGCTACTCTCTGTAGAGTCACTGTTGTATTTTTCAGTGTCATAAATTGTATTGTTGAGGCCACTTGTACACGGCAGTGCTAAGTTGAAGTTCGGCAGCTTGGCATCTTCCGTTGTCTCTGATCCAATGCCTGAGTCACTGCCATCTGAGCGATCCTGTCCATCTTCTTCTCTATCATTCGAAGTGCTGTCCGGTGGCAGGCTTCCCAGCGCCGAATCTTCACTATCTGCTGAGGCGGTATCCGTCTTAATATCATCTATGTCACTTAGAGTATCATTGTCATCTATTTTTACAGCGTAATCTATTTTACTATCACTGCTCTCATAAAACTGAGAGTTATTACTAATTATATTTTGTTCATCATTAAGGTCTTCACTATTAGTGTCACTATCACTATTCTTTTCATCTCTTAACATAGGGAAACACTCTTGTTCTGTTTTGTCTTCCATTGTGTTAGTAGAATCCTTATTGCTTGTGTTGTGCTCCTCACTGTGCCCTGTTGCCCCGAACTCCATGGCTCTGAAAAAAGATTAGCGAATTGTTAACAAAAGTATAAATAATAATCACGTATTGTTTTCAGTATGTAGAGTCAAGGTCGACAACTTGTCTGATTTCAAATTCACTGCTGATTTAACAATCGTTAAATAAACTGAGTTGTTCATAATTAAATGAGCTCAAATCAGATTTGTAACAATGAAGCGTGAGTGCAAAGCACCTGCACTGGCCGCCGTTCATCGGAGCTGCAATATAAATCAAACAAAATAATAATACAAAACCGGTACCTGTTTCAAAAGACGGCCTCGGCTCTCTTCACCGGGACTCGTGTGCTCGCCTCCGAACCCTCCAGTCCATGTTTGCGGCACTCAACACGATGGTCCCGACACTATTCCACCAGCCTATACACTCACATCAACACTCAACAGAAACACAAAGCTGGTAAACATATTTTTCACACATTCGGCCATCAACTTCTCATGCTGACCGAACGTAAGTCTAATGTCCACCACAGTAAGGTTCTCTTTATAACACTCGCACGACGCACCGTTGTGTTCCCTATTTATTTATTTTCTACCTCATTTTGATAGAGACGTTCCGAAATTGTCCTATGACGTCTTTGACGTTTCACTGTCCGAAATAAGTTTAGCACGAACACGAACTACCGATGGAAATATTATTTGGATATAAATATTTTATGAGAATAATCGCACGGAGAGAGGCCACATTTACTACACTGACTGAGCTCACTCACTGTTCCCTTCCCTCCTCGCGTAATCGTGTTGGACGACTCGATTCTTGGGCGACGCAGGCAATCTGTAATACGTCTAAATGCAAATGGTGTTTAAAAACACGGTTAATGCGCGACAATACGACTTCTGATTTTAGTCGCATATGCCCTGCGTTGTTCGACGTGACGTACCTCTCTCCGCACTCTTCGTCCCGGCCTTGCGACCCTCCACCGCGCAAACCCGAGACCGCGCAAGCGCGTTCCTTTTCTCGCTGTATTGTGATACCAGATCAAAATTTTAATTACCAAGAAAAAAATAATTAAATATGATTTATTAATTTTATTAAGATTATATTTTTTTAGATTGATCATTGGTAAATAAATATCTGAATTTTCATTGCAACATTATACTAAGCGATAACTAAGCATTTTAAGATAATTTTCGTTTCAGTAACAATTTTATATGTTTACTTTCATCTTGCAATAATACTTAGAATACTTCCTATGTACCTACACATGTATATTATAATAAAACTGTAACTAGACTAGATCTGAACGTTGAAGATATTAAAGAAAACATTAAGAAGGGCCTTGAAATGCCATTAGAGGCCAAACAGATTTTTGTTTAATTTATGTCTGTCTGTATGTTTGTATGGGCATAGCAGAAATACTAGGTATTGAGTGAAATTAGAAGTTTTTACACTTATGTTGCAATAATATGGTGTAACTTATAAACTGGTGCATATTTCATCATAAGTCGCCACATAAAAGCTGAGTAACAAATAACTTTTCCCAACACTGGGAAAATGCTGATACGACAATTTTTTATCAACTTCGTAGTACAGAAATGTTGTTGCTGATTAGAGAGGCAGTTTGGCTGTGTTAGGGAATCGAATCTCTGCACAGAGGAACTGCATTGTAACACTGTACCCCGTGTTGTCACACGAGATATAATTTTACAATGTGCATATTGTATTCGTCTCTGCCTTTCATATTTATGATGTTGTTGGCACATTTGTTTAGCTCAGAAAATAGGTCTATTTTCCTATTGAATCTGGTTTATTTGGTTGGCGACAATATCAACGAAGAATGTAAAAACTGTACTTCTCGTGTGGGATCTACTTACGCTCTTCTTGAGATTGGCTATTCTATGAGCAATATCGACTGCTTTGGTTCTTCTACGGATCTCCTCATTTCTGATGCGATCTTTCAACCGCGGCTATCCATTTTTCACGTTAGCTGTTATCGGTTGGGAACCTGTGAAAGTTATTTTTTAAATGTATAATGCCGTATTTCATACTAAAAATCTATTTATATGAGGATGCCACATAAGTCATACTCATATAAAAACTGCATACTCATGTTACATGTTTCATATAACCTTCCAGAGTTGTAAGTATGGGTTTTAAAAATGTTTACTTACTAATCTATGATAGGATAACTCAGTGTTATCCTTTCCTATACCCATGAATTTTATATTTATTATACATTATTCTAAAATTCTGGTTGCCTGGAAGAGATCACTGTGTAGCGATAAGGTCACCATTTTGCGCTTTTTCTTTATTCTCAATGTAATTGTTTTACTCCTATGTGGTGTGCAATAAAGAGTATTGTATTGTTTTGTTTTTCATTTTCGTGTTGCATTTACACCACATAATCTAGCATACAATAATATAAGACCCCACGGTTTATTTTAGCCTTGCCCACAATGTGAATGTGCGACAGTGGAATGGAACCATTATTTCAATCACTTCTTCGGGGAATACCTATGCGAAAAGTTGCATTATATTGAAATAAATAAATTTTAATGGGAGGTTACTAGATAACAAAATGGCCAGCTTAAATAGTTTAAATATAAGGTGGCTATACTGGCTATTTTGTTACCTTCCTACCTAGTTTTGTGCCAAAGAAGAAGATAACATCAATTTTCAGGATGAAACTATCTGCTTGGTAAAATATTTCAGTGCTTAAGTTAGCATTAGGAAAAATGCAGTTAGGTAATCAAAGGAGAATGATACTGACCCATACATGAACCCAGGTCATTTTAAAATGACTATAACATAAATAATTTGAAATTCGGGTATTTTTTTAATTGTTAGTAATTGAAGTATACTTCTAAGTTCAGTAACTTTTACTTTAAGGTTGGGTTAGATTGCTAATTGTTAACTATATTACAAAATATACTGTGTAATGGTAACGATGGTTAACCAGTAACGATTTTGCAGGTCCAACATTACTCGTCTCTTTTACTTTCGTATAGATTATATAATAGTGTAATAATAAAGGACTCGTAACATTTTGATATAAAAAGAATAGCTGATTTTATTATTACTTATTTTCCCCACATTTCTCGGAGAATCCAAGATGGTAACACACAGTTCACAACCTTTTGCTCTTGGGCCAACCCGACAGCCGACAGGTCTCGTTCTCTCTCGTTCGACATATAAACTTCTACGTCTACGTCATATCGCGACTGTTTTATGTATAACGTTGTAGAGTACATAGGTACTTTATGTAGAGTCTCGCTTTGTATACAACCTATATGGGTATAGGTAGGTACATATCTACCTATGTAGTGATATTGGATTTTTGTATGAAATGAATGTTACAGGCTCGGCTTATTGTTTACTTTCGTTATACTCTCATTAATTTGTATAAAATTGATAATACGAATATGTAAACAGATCTTAAAAGTAGGTATTATGTTATATGTAGGTAAACAAAATTGTTTCTTTAGTAGATTGTTCAAGTGTGAGTGAACTTTACCTGATGGTCCATCGTAGGCTTATAGGTATTTCAAGTATTGTTTTTACTACGTAGTATACCTACAGTGCATAATCAGATGATGGTAAATTACCTATTAAATAAAGTTATTCTTATTAAGCTACTTAATAACATACCTTCTCTTCGTACCTACATACCTATTTTGTTGATTTTGATTTTTTCTAGATTTTAGGTTACGGAGGTTACCAATAAATAAAAGATCGTATCTTTACCTACTTTGAAAACTTAAAGTTTTTTTAACGAGGCAGTTGGTCTAGCGGTGTGTGACAACAGTTTAGGTCGAGACTTCTCCTGTTGTCCTAAGCAATTGTTTAATTTGCTTAAGGGGTCACCCGGAACTGTATATGTTAACATATAGTTTTATAGGTAGGTACACCTATAAATATTAAGGGTGAGATTCATTTCACGACTTTACTTTCGGCAAAGTAGGTATGCTTAGAACTGTCAGCAAAGTATGAGATTTGACAGTTCTAAGCGTACTTTGCTCAAAGTAAAGTCGTAGTGGGGTCTATGAATCTCACCCTAAGACTGACAAACTATACACACGACATTAAGATGCGGATCCGACTAGTTATTCTGGGGTGCGTCCGTCTTTTTTTATAAGTAATAAAGGTGGCAAACAAGCATGCAGTTCACACTGATGTTAAGTGATGACTGCAGCCTAAAGCCAGAGGTCAAAATGCAGATGCCTTGCCACCCCTGAGACCTGGCTTAAGATTAAGTGATGACTGCATCCTATAGACACCCACACAAAGACCAAGGTCAAAATGCAGATGCATTACCACTTCTGAGGCCTAAGGTGTTATGCCTCTGTGCCCCAAAATTACAAGGCCGTACATTACCACCTGACCGGTAGTAAATATAAAAACGCGCGATGGGCAGCTGCGTCCCGCGATAAAACTACCGTCACCACTGCGATCGCCAATCCGCCTGCCAAGCGTGGCGATCATGGCATATTCTCCCCTAAGTAGCCATAACACTTTTGTGGGTGTCTTTGGGGAAGGCTTTGTCCAGCAGTGGACGTCGTTCAGCTGGAGTGAAAGATTTAAAATGCAGCGGAATAATTTTCTTCTACTGGAAGAGTATTCTGCCGCTAGTGCTATTCCGCTAGTCACTCAACCGTATAGTAGCGGTCAAACCTACCTTTATACTGGTGGTAGAGTTCCAGTGACGGAGCTTGCGGGCGTAGGCAGTTAGGCACCACCGTATTACCTAACATACTCGCCGCTAAATGGTAGTGTTCAGCACTATCGTGTTCGGGTCAGGTGGTAATGTACGTCCCTGTAATTTCCGGCACAGAGGCATAACACCTTAGGCCTCAGGAGTGGTAACGCATCTGCATTTTGACCTTGGTCTTTGTGTGGGTGTCAATAGGCTGCAGTCATCACTTAACATCAATGTGAACTGCATACTTGTTTAACACTTCCATTACATAAAAAAAAAACGCGAAGCCAGGGCGGGTCGCTAGTTATTTAAAAATGTGGGTTGCTTGCCCTTAAAAACTTATCAAATATACAAGGCAAATTTTGTAAACCCTTGAAATTTTTATCATTTAATCAAGATACATGCATTGGATAAGCATAAAAAGATACCCAAGTATACTTTTATCACATGCTATTTCATAACACGTAGTTACAGGCTGAAAGTGCTTGTAGATGTTAATATCTAGAATTATGATAAACTGTTCCTAGGTGTAAAGTACCTAAACATATATGTAAAACAAAATAAAGTAAGAGTAAAAAATATATTATTTATTGTACACCAGTAATGTTCAACAGAAACAAAAATAAAAACAAAGAAGAAGGTACAATCAGGCGGTCTTATCGCTAAAAGCGATCTCTTCTAGACAACCTGTCGGTGGAAAGAGAAATGTGAAGTTACAGAGGCAGGGTGCACATCAAAGTAAGGACAAACATTATAAATAAATAAATAGGCACGTACATGACATAAAATACATATCTTAATATATATAAATCTCGTGTCACAATGTTTGTCCTCAATGGACTCCTAAACCACTTAACCGATTATAATAAAATTCGCACACCATGTGCAGTTCGATCCAACTTGAGAGATAGGATAGCTTACATTACGCTATGACTAATAGGAGCAGAGCAGCGCGGGCGAAGCCGGGGCGGGCCGCTAGTAATAATAAATAAATACATATACCTGTGTGTAGTGTATGTTATTTATTTAATAATTTTCTAAATGTAGAAAGATGGCAAATGTAATTTCAGGCTGGTTATGAAAAATAAATATTATTTTGAGTTCCTAAACGTTATTTTGACCATTTTTCATGAATATTTGAACACTTTTTTGTGTTGCTTAAGTGATCCAATATTTTATAACCTAATTTTTATACAGATTTGAGGGAGTAGACACCACCGCATTCCCTACAATGTAGCGGTGTCCTTAATTTATACTTTTGTATCTATAGTCTGCTCTACCAGCAAGGGCGTCACTAGTTTGGATTTCAGAGGGAAGGGTAGTTTAGCCCCAGGTGGTAGGAGAGGGCAGGTTGATATATAAACAGCGAATATCAATAAAACTTGCTGTAAATTAGCCTAATTTTTAATCTATATTTAAGGCATTTCCCCCCTGCTGCCCCTTGCCACCTTCTACTACCCTCGACGACTCCCATGACTCTATCATAGTTTAATAATCCATAAAACTGTGGCTCTACTGAAGTAAAGTAATAATTTATGGCGTAACCGTGTTTTTTCTGCTGGTAGAGCTCCAGTGACGGAGCTCGCGGACGTAGGCACCACCGCATTACTTAATATACTTGCCGCTAAATGGTAGTCTTCAGCGCTATCGTGTTCCGGTCAGGTGGTAATGTACGGCCCTGTAATTTCCGGCACAGAGGCATAATACCTTAGGCACAGGAGTGGTAACGCATCTGCATTCTGACCTCTGGTCATTGTGTGGGTGTCTATACGCTGCTGTCATCACTTAACTTCAATGTGAACCGCATGCTTGTTTGCAACTCTTATTAAAAAAAATACCTATATTATTTATTTACGTAATAGAGAGTAGAGAGACTTTCCCGTGATATAAGTAGGTACCACAGAAATATTATGAAAATCATTACTAAAAAAACCCGTCAAGTGCGTGTCGGGCGACGCGCAGTGTAGGGTACCGTAGTTTTTAGGTTTGAATTATGTAATGAAATAATAAATAAATATTTTCTATGGAGTTCTTCAAAATTTTCGAGTGAAATACATTTGGTCGACTATTACTCGCAAACTTGTAAAGCCAACTTAAGTGTGATAGTTTTACTTTTAATTTCGTTATATGAAGCTACTATTGCCGTAACGATTAAATTTCTAACAACAACCGTTTAGTTGGTAGAGGAGGAGAGAACTCTCCTCCTCTCCTTGACTCTAACGAAAATTGGCACTTTAAAGTTAACTAAATCGAAAAATGATGTCCGAACATCCAAAACATTTTTGAAAGACCTATCCAACGATATTCCACACTATAAAGAAAACAAAAAATAAAAGATTTATTTTTTAAAATATTTTTATTTCTCACAGGTTTCTTCTAATACTCGTATACTTGTGCCGAATTTCAAGTCTGTAGTAGGCAATAGTAATTGCGCTAAACCGAGGACGGACAGACAGACAGACAGACGGATATGGCGAAACTACAAGGGTTCTTTGTTTACTACGGAACCCTAAAAAAAGGAGTACCTAGTGACACATACATCCAGGTACTTTTTTGTAAATGTCTGTTTCTACTGTACGCAAATTTTAGCTTTACTCAACAACAGCAAATCAAATAGGTAATGATCTACGCTGTTCAAATCCTTATTAAAAATAATTCGTTACTCAAGGTAAATGGTCCGCATAGATCTATTTATAAGCGTTTTTAATCTTATTTTTAGGTACGCAACGCACGTGTTATTTTTTTTTGTACATCCGTCGAAAGTCATATGACGTATACTACCGTCACTGCATCGGGGTAGTTAGTGCTTCACAATAAGCGAGCGTTCTTCAAATAAATTGGCACTCGTCGGCGGCAGTCGACATAATATAGGGCGAGGTGGCGGTCTATACGTACCAACCAACACGTATACGATAATCAATAGATATTTTCAGGAGGCTTTCGCGGAGGGCGAAAGCGACGCTTGCATAGGGCTTTCTCGCTCTCACCCGTAATTTACGTAGCACGCGGAAAAAACGCAGAGAAATCTTTTAGGGCCACTGTATACATTTTTAAATGGGTACTTTGAGTTCATTTATTATTTTTTAGCTTCATACTTTATACGCTGTAGGTTAATTGAGAGCATTGATTTATTGGTATACTAGCTGACCCGGCAAACTTCGTATTGCCTCACAATGAAATAATGTGTCAAAGGTTTGATAGATACGGACTATTTGTATAGGAAAATGAAATTAAATGTAGAAATTTCCGTGGGAATAAGTGATTTACCCGCAGTAAAAAGTAGCCTAAATGTTGGCCAGGCTTAGTATCTATACACCACAAAAAGTTTAATTCGAATCCGTCCAGTATCTTCGGAGATTAGCCTGGACAAAGGGACAAACAGACAGACAAAAAATTAAAAATTATTGAAAACTGTTCTAATACTACTTTAACATCGCCCCCAATTGGTTTTTCGTAAATATATACAATGTACAGACACGCGGATTTTACTGTTTTATTATATGTATAAAGACTAGCTGACCCGGCAAACTTCGTATTGTCTCACAATGAAATAATGTGTCAAAGGTTTGATATTGTATAGGAAAATGAAATTAAATGTAGAGATTCCCGTGGGAATGAGTGATTTTCCCGCAGTAAAAAGTAGCTTAAATGATGGCCAGGCTTAGTATCTATACACCACAAAAAGTTTCATTCGAATCCGTCCAGTATCTTCGGAGATTAGCCTGGACAAAGGGACAAACAGACAGACAAAAAATTTAAAAATAATTGAAAAGTGTTCTAATACTATTTTAACATCACCTCCAATTGGTTTTTCGTAAATTTATACAATGTACAGACACGCGGGTTTTACTGTTTTATTACATGTATAGATTATGATTTAATGACCCTTACAGATATGGGGACACAAACATTTTCTGTATGAATCATCGATCACAAAAATAATATGATTATTTAGTATGATGTGACCGGTTACAATTTTCATGCATGTTATAATATACAGTGGGTGTAGAATCAAATATTTTGATTATTTCAATAGGATAACAGAAATATCTTATGAAACGTCAAAAAAATAATATGTAAGAATAGTGATTAATAATTTAGGATTTCAACTTAGAAACTTCTACCATTTACTATTGGTCACTGTGCATTACTCTTTTGTTTTATAATAGTGTTTACTAGTTGTTCGCCCCGGCTTCGCCCGGATGCAATGTTACCCACATTACTGGTACTAATACGGTAGGTACTAATTTCTAGGGTTGCGAAAATGAATTTTCACTTTTCCCTCAGCGATGCGATTTGGCAAAATCCCGACTAAGGTGTGCTACCTTATTACCTATACCCTAATAAGAATTCTTACCTATCCAAAATTTTAAACTAGCACTTGTAATACCATAATTTCAAACAAACTATCAACCCTACAAAACAACCCCTTAAAGGTCGAATTTCGTAAAAACACGTCTTAAAAACCCCGATGCAAAATTTGAGACTCCTAGCGCTTGTAATTCCTGAGATTTCGTGATGACTAAGAACCAATCTCCTCATCCTATCCTACCAATTACCAGGATGTGGTAGAGGCTCCTTTAGGATCCACATATATCTGTCTGGTAAGCAGTAAAACCCCTTGAGGGTTCGGGCGCCTCTGCAGCCCTCCTCCACCTGGCAAGAGTGGTATTACAGAATTACACACAGTGGACTGGGCTGGGCTGAGGGAGTTCCTGACGTCCTACCCATGGAGGCAGCTTTGTTTCTCGGAAGATCCGAGCACGTGCTGCACTCCAAGGAATGGAATGTTATAACATTCCATTCCTTGGAGTGCAGTACGGGTTATAACCCGTACTCTTTATCCATTGGCGGACTGTATCTATCCTGATTCGATAAGTCTTGTGCTGGTGTTGTTGTTTTCAATAGAAGGTTTATTGAATTATTTATTAAAGGAATATGAACCAATAGAGCTTTCACGTTACTGTTTCGGTTCCATACAGGATTCGTCCGTCCCGTTTAGTGGCATGTGGCTTACAAAGGAAAAAAAAATTACAATGTTCATCCTTAATCATAAATAAAACACGAAGAAAGAACTCAGGTTTAGCAGTTAGTTTTTGATAGTTAGAATAGTTTTTGACATTGAGCATGTATTTTTCGTGAGAGTATTATTTGGTAATTCAATACTGAGAGACCACTAATTGTGTTGAGGTAGGTATAAAGGTCAGCGACGGTAGCCGACCACCGCCGCTTAGACCTGATGTTTCAAGTTCGACCAGAGTCGTAAAATATGCAAAATGGATCTCTACTGACCAGATTACTGCTACTGATTTATTCATCATACATAGAAGGCATGGAATGATAAGATCCTGATGATATGATAAATATAAACATTTATTGCTATTACAAATCCGGAGAAGTGAGTCAATTGATTATCAGGAAATATGGCCCACTTGCAATATAAAACACACCGAACTATAATTTGTAATAGTTAGAGCGCCAATCGATAGGTGGCAGTAGTACTCAAATTCGTTGAGGAAAGCGGCTGCAGTTCGTTTGTAGTTAAGAAAAAAAAACAAAATCTTGAAAAACATTTTCAGATTGTGACACAACTTACGTGGGTGAGTATTTATAAGTAATTTTAACATATTCAAATAATATTTTTAAATGAGTGTGAACGATTTATGATATTAGATAGGTACATAACCTTTATAAAATTACCATTTTTTTGCAAGTTTATATTAGTTTTAGGAACTAAGCGCTGGGGCGTATTTGCGTACGTTTTGTGAAATACGCCCCGATTTTGTAGGTGAAATATGCCTCAACTTTTAATGGGCTTAAACTTGTTTTCTACTCATTAATTATGGGTAGACGTTACAAAAGAAAAATATGCAGAGCATCGTGGACGGCTGAAGCTCAAAATGAGGCAATGTCAAAGGTCACCAGTAAAGAGTTAGGGATCAACAAAGCCAGTACACTGTATCCAATCTGTTTGCCCCTTGGCAAGTAGACTGGATACAGTGTACAAGATGCTTGAAATGGTTGCATGAATATTGTACGATGTACAACAATTTCTGTAACAATTGTGACGGCTCTAATGTGCGACAGCAACACAATAATATTTTTTTCTATATTATGTTGTTTTTTCTTTATTACTATTAATATTTTGTTTTATTTTACTATAGGGCATTTTTCACAGACCCCTTGGGGAATACGCCCTTTTCTATAGTTTTTAAAATAACGTGGAAGTAAAAAAAAATTAGAATTACTATGTGAATTACCAAATAATAACAGGCTGATTAGTTTATGTAACAAATGATTCCCAAGAAATAAATATAATTTGCTTTTAAATGTGTGACAAAATTAAAAAGTAGGGCGTATTTAACTAGTTTACCCTATATAGGCATAAAGGACTGCTGAGTAGCAGGCCACCACTGCTTAGACCTGAGATCTCAGATCCTACAGTTCTTTGTACTCAATAATATAAGCGAATTTCAAAATAAGGCCCGAAAGGTACGCAAGGCGTTTACGAAATCGATGGAGGTAGCTTCACTTAGCCTGGGATGCTCCACGATGTTTGTTAAAGTTAAAGTTAGTGTAAAATTTCACATCCTTCTTTAACTTAAAGAAATGTGTTAAAGTTAGAGAAGGATGTGAAACGTTGTTAACACTAACTTTAACAAATATCGTGGTGCAACCCAGGCTTAATAATTTTTCAAACTGCTGTCAGGCAAATGTCACCTTAGTCTGCCCGGGACCACAGAAGCTGAAAAGGGAGCGAAACGTCGGGTTGATTAAAAATAATTTTAGTTTAATATACGCGATATATGTGTAAAAATACTTTTATTTAAAATAGTTTTACTATTACAAACTCAGACGAGGTTCTAAAAAATATGGAAATACATATAAAGGTGCAATTTAAGAATATGAAAAAAAAAAAAATAACTTTATACAGTTTGTGTTTGTCAGCATGTGTTTTCCATGAGAGTACTACATCGCCGCCGGTCCCTGTGTACTGTAGGACTATGTAGCGGCACAGTATGTATGTAGACAGCCCAACCGTGTCGCCTCGTGCCTAGCTACTACGTCTTGCTGCATAACGTAGACGTTTACATGGTAACGTAGACGGAAAACAAACTTATTATGGTAGTCATTATGTAGTAATTCATTACTGACACGAACTGTGTTATATAGGTCTAGGATAGACTTGGTGACTTATTGGTAGGCAGCAGGTAAGGTCATCGCCAATTAAAGATTGAAAAAAAAATCTAATGTGTTGTTAATTTCACTGCCATCGCAATGCTTAAGCATACGAGTATATCAACCTGTTTCTATATGTATTGAAAATTTCACTGTCAACCGCAATACCTATACATATATCAACCTGCTTCCTCCCACCGTTATGCTGAAAGGCCTTTGCGTTCGTCATTGAAATGCAGCTAATAACACAACCTAATAGGTACACCTATTTCAAATTGCTTACTGAAATAGTTGTACTATAGATGTGGCCGTCTCGAGAGCCGTATACGTCCGTCCAATAAAAAACCTTTACTGGCGTGGTGAATCTCTTTTCCTAAATCATTGTTATGTCTTCACTCTTCACGTATAGAATGGACACTTCGACGTCCCGCCCGTTTTCCCCGCCTCACCCAACCTCCTCCCCTCTTAAGGGCGACGTTTGGTATTCTTTACGCACACAGGTGCACGTGTAAATACACGTCACTGATTGATGTCTGTGTAATAGAGACCAAATTAAAAATTTGTATGGAATTTTGGCGGAGTGTCCGCGGTGTGGCACCAGGTAGCAGGTCGCTACAGCGACGCTGGAAGATTTGGGTTTTATACTCCTATATAGGTCAATTGATCTACCTTAATCAAGTGGCAGCAGGCCACTAATTCCTGGTCGAAAGCCATTCGACCCCTATTTTTACTAATTGATACTGGGATTTTTGCAATGGAGAAGGTCCCTAGTGTAACATTAGAGTTTAAAAATATGTCCAAATAATGATTAGAATTTTATCCAAATTACTGGCGAAACCCTGACGTATTAATGAATATAGAAAGAGACTTCTACCGAAGCCTTATCTGAAATACAGGAGGGAAGGTATATAGGTTTCCAACCAACGTTACGTGTTGTGGGCGGGGTGGGCGGCAGACGGGTAGATTAAATTTCGTACCGCTGCGTTGCCTCGAGCCAGTATTCATCATCGTTGCAATTGCTTTCCGGGGTATTTCAGAACATAATACGCATTATAATAATAGGACCGTATCTAAGTATACCATACAATTTTATCTGAAAATGTTTCACCGTAAACTATGAATAGGTAACTAATTTTTTACAGTTGGTAAAGATGACGGAGCTCGATGAATTAGAGGCTATTTTTAAGGGTTATAAGATGGCCCTGTAATAACTATCATAGATCTAATAACTAAGGTCTCAGGGGTGGCAACGCATCTGTATTTTGATCTCTGGTCTTTGTGTAGATGTCTATAGGCTGCAGTCATTACTTAACATCAATGTGAACTCCATGCTTGTTTGCTACCTTCATAACATAAAAAAAAGATTTCGTATGAAACGTTAAAAATTGATCATCATTCTTCCTCATCTTGTCGCTAAATAGTAGTGTTCAATGCTATCGTGATAGATTTATTATACTACTCGTGTTCCAACCAAGTGTAACTAATTAAAAAAAAACAAAAAATAAATTAATAAAAAAAAATACAAAAAGAACAACGCGACAGTTAACTGATGAACCAAGTGTTTAGCAAAGAGTATACAAATGATTGTAGAGCTTAGGCTTCAAGAGTGGCAACGCGTCTACATGGAGATATCGGGTTTTTGTGTAGATGTTTAAACGCATTAACTTACCATACTTTCGAAATATTTTCTGAATCCAAGAGTGTCAAATACTGAACATTATTTTTCGTTCTTTTTTAATTAATCAAATTGAAAATATTTTCAAATGATTGGCGAGCTCTACCTAGCGTAGGCAAATTAATTATAATCTTAAACAAAAATTAAACACATATAAAAATTCATACATTATACACCATTCAAATATTGTACAGACTTGAGTGGTGTAACAAAAGCTCCCTTTTTGTTGGAGTATAATTTTAATCACTTACTCGCTACCCCCGTACTGACATTGTACTCTCACCCTCCTGTAATAGGTACCTACTCACTCTATTCTACATATTGAATGTTTTTATGTTATCAAAGACGCAAAAATTTATTACAGTTTTTAAGTTTTTTTTTAAATAATACCTACTTATAGGTATTAAGTGATATAAGTGAATTGCAGTGATTTAAAGAAAAAGGGACTACAAATGAATATTTAAGAGCAAGTAGATTTTGCAGGCGGCAGATTTCTACATAAAAACGTAATTTTCTATGACTAAGACAAAACGGACAAAACCTACGATTTTTTGTCCTGCTCTCAGCAGTTAAAAACCCATACACCCGTATTTAACCCGAACATGTGAGCGATGAAGACAATAAGCGCCAGATAGATAAGCTAATTTAATGCAGCGCATAGTATAACACTTTGTAAGTGAGTGAAGCTAAAGATAATCAGAATTACAAAGCAAAGCACTAATTGTGAATGGGCGTATGAGCCGTGTAACCCTGTTACGAAAAGAATCATGGCAAGATAATGTACAGAAAAAAAAAGATAAAACAGCTTTGAAATATTATCTAGTGAACCTAAAAAATATTGCCTGGGATTTATCTATTTATTATATATAGGCTTACCATAATTACGAAGAGCCAAACCGGGACGCAGAAGAGAAAGAGGCTCATTTTCATTTTTCTTTTTGCTTAATTTGTGTTTTTCATATTTGAAATGCAATCAAAGTTCGACCGGGACGCTGGGACAGGGATCTCAAACCGGGACTATCCCGGTCAAACCGGGACGTATGGTAAGCCTCTATATATATAAATATAAATCAAATGCTGTTCGTTAGTCTCGCTAAAACTCGAGAACGGCTTCACCGATTCGGCTAATTTTCCAGTCCAGGGAAGGTTTAAAAGGTTAAAAAATATGAAGAAATTGAAGAGGAATAGTAAAAAACACAATTTCATTTTCCCATACAAATAGTCCGTATGTATCAAACCTTTGAAACATTATTTCATTCTGAGGCAATACGAAGTTTGCCGGGTCAGCTAGTCTATACAAATAAATAAAATTGGAGTGTATGTTTGTAATATTAAAATAACCGCTTTTTACTAAATGCATATGTATGTATGTATACACGGTACCTATACCAAAACAACATTTTTTACAATTTTTGTCAGTTTGTCTGTCTGCCTGTCTGTTTGGCGGGGCTAATCTTGGGAACGGCTGGACCGATTTTGACGGGACTTTCACTGTCAGATAGCTGGCTACTTTTATCTCCATACATCCATACATACATACATACCTACATACAAATAAGTAGAATTGGAGTGCATCCGACTTTGACGGGACTTCCACCGGGTAGGTAGCTGATGTAATAAGGAGTAACTTAGACTACTTTTATACTTTTATAGTAACTGCGCTCACGACTTCGTCCGGGTAGATACTGAACAATCATATTTTTTCTCACGTGGACAAAGTCGCGGGCATAGCTAGTTTAAAATATAATCGGCTTTCAAATAAGCGAAGCTCGAGCGCTCGAGCTCCGTCAGTGACGCTGTACCACCGGCACCTAAAACTAAAGCAGGTGTTCATTTTGATTAATATACCTAAATATACCTACTTCTACCAAAAGGGTCCAACAAATAATACTGTGGTTTTAGCGTCTATAATCAACGAGATTAATAAATACCTTTATAGAGAAGACACCAGGAACAAACAACAGGTTCCGTTTTTAAACGGATTTGACAGATTTTTATGTGAGACGTTTCCACGCCATCTGTCATGTTACTATGGGAAAGTGTGGTAAATTGACTTCTGGATACTAGAACCATGACATCAAGGGGAGTGTCTTGTATACCTAATACTTTAGTACATATAAGTAGGTCAATAATAGATTTCTTTTGATGCTGCAGACTTGAGTGTAGATAGACTGTGTTTGTAAACGATTACGATGAAATGTGTTATGCAACATGAAAGTATTCATACTTCTATGTAAATGGTATGAGTATACTAAATGTCAACATCAGCGACTCTTTAAAAGTAGGGTACATATAAACATAGCTTTCATGATTTATTAAGCAAGTGTCGAGTTCTTCGTGTCGTGCGATAATGATATTTTTATTACAATATTATACGTACCTACTTTCTAGTGTGATATAATTGTGTTCGTTCACTAACACAATCATAAAGTTTGTTTAATATACAGTAAATATTTGACTGTTTAGTATACCTAAAGTAGATATATTTAACTGCCTCAGTAATCAAGTGGTGGCAGATATTTAACCTACAACGCTGGGTTCGATTTTCGGGTCGGGGGCTATCAGAGTTAATGGTGCGAAATTCTTTATCTCTGGTTCTATTGAGTTTTTTCCGTTTTCTGAACGTTACTCAGTACCTCGGAGTTTGGTAAAGTGCCCGAAGATGTCAACAGGCTCGCCAACTGTTACATGGGCCAAAACGTAGCCGGAAAATCGAAGGTGTTTGCATGTATACTTGAATACATGTATTTACATCTATCTATCACTTCGAGGATTACAGGTAGTAGTAACGAGTAGTACCTAACGTTTTAGGTATTTAATATAATAATATTTTCTGACCAGCAAACTTCCAAGCGCCTTAGAATCAAAATTAAATAATGTGTCATAGATTTCACTAGTTCGCACGTGGTTTAACTTTAGTTCAAATTTTTTTTTTTTTTTATGTAATAAATATGGCAATCAAGCATGCAGTTCACATTGATGTTAAGTGATGACTACAGCCTATAGACACCCACACAATGACCAGAGGTCAAAATGCAGATGCGCTGCCACTCCTGAGGCCTAAGGTGTTATGGCCTCTGTGCCTGAAATTACAGGGCCGTACATTACCACCTGACCGGAACACGATAGTGCTGAACACTACCATTTAGCGGCAAGTATATTAGGTAATGCGGTGGTGCCTACGCCCGCGAGCTCCGTCACTGGAGCTCTACTACCAGTAGAGAAATAATCGGCCATTATGTGTAGGTACATTAATTACATTACACAATATGAAATTGAGTCTTACTAGGTCAAATAATATTATTGCCAAACGTAGAATGACCTTCACCTTTGATATTTTCAGTGTATAGAGCAAAAAAAGATAGCTCCTAAAACTAATTTAATTTATAATACACTTTGTAAACGTTTTTGTATGTATGACAAAATCTTACAGAAACTATTATAGGAAGATATACAAGAGAAAGTGGAACGAAAGGAGATGTGTGTAAATTAAAGAAGAATCCGAAAAAATACAATTAATTTATTCAAGAATATATTTTAGAGTTACAACCACATTTAATTCAAACGATTTTATTATTTTGCAACTATGTTCAACATGGCAGCGATACAGCCGACGCTTGGGATCAATCGATTTCGATAATATTTAGAAAATATTACTTTTTTCTCCAAGTACAACCAAAAAACAATTAAAAAAATGAAAGTGTAAAAATGGCATCGCCCGCCATATTCGCCATGTTGGTTTTGAGTTGCAATTCTAAATGCAAATAATGTTTTGTAACTGCAAACAAAGCAAAACAAGTGAAAATATGCAGTAAAAAACCTTTCTATATTGATTCTGCCTGTTTAATGATATTGTGTACAATACATGGCCGGAGGTCCATACATTTTTGCAACATCTTCTTTTATTTATTCGCCAAGTAGGTACCTGTACTATATAATCAAAAAGCAATAAAAAAAATAAAATAAATATAATGTAAATATTTTTCCCTGTACCTACCTATATTGTACAAACATGGCCGCTCTGTTCGGCGATGCATTCAGATTTCTGTAGACGCAGACGTTTTTATGTGCATGAAGGCAATGACCGTCCCTGAATATAATAAACTGTTTGTTTATGCGGAATATTTCATAACATTATTTAATTATGTTAAACTAGCTGTTACCCGCGGCTTCGTCCGCGTGGCTTCCGTTTTTTGCTATGGTATAGGTATGTAGTAGCTGACGTCGTTGGGACGAGCGACCCGCTGTCCACTATCGGAATCTACCACTGGAAGAAAATTATTCTACTAGTGTAGTCAGTCAACCGAACAATGGCGATCAAACCATTGCAATGAAGCGGTAGTAAGTGCAATAACGCAAGATGGGAAGCAGCGTCCAGCGATGAAACGTTCAATGAACACAAATTCCAAAGATGGTTCTGTGAATTTAATGAAACAGAAAAATCCTAACAGCGAGACTTGTCTGTCTACTCGAGGATCAACACCTAGGCACACCGCGGACACTCCGCCAAAATTCCATACAAACGCTTAATTTGATCTCTATTACACAGACATCAATCAATAACGTGTATTTACACGTGCATCTGTATGCGTAGCACGTAGAGAATACCAAACGTCTCCCATAAGAGGGTAGGAGGTTGGGTGAGGCGGGGAAATCGGGCTGAACATCGAAGTGTCCATTCGATACGTAGTATTATTACATATTCTCTGACTTAGGTATGTATTTTGGTATACCTACTTCAGCGGGAAAGTAGCGAGCGCAAATGACTCTTAGCCTATTTTTGTAATGTGCCTGCTGAATGTTTGTAGTCTTGCTATTTACCACCATTACATGGTAATAAACGTAATTGGTGATTGGTACTTTTCACGCATGCATTATTGCATTAACTTACTTTACTCTGTACCACTTCTGAAGCGCGAAGTAGAAAAAAAATACGCATGCACTCACAGCTCCACATTAGGTATTATATAAACCTGTGTCCTAGATGCCGTTGTACACATACAACATATACACAAACACCCAGACCCGAAACAAATATCTGTAGGCTATACAAATATTTATTTCTGTGCGGGGATCGAACCCGCGACCCTTCGAACCAAACGGTGGTTTCGCACCGCTGGACTAACCGGCTCGTCAAAAACGTAGATAACGTAGGGTACATGCATAAAAAACGTATGTACACAAGTTGAACTTTGGTTTTATCTATAAGTATCCTAACTGACGCGGTAAACGTTATTTTGCCAAAAAAAAAGTTAAAATATTACCAAAAATAAAACAAAAAAACACAAAGCGGGTGTCATAATCGATGTAAGCAACGCGTTTGAATGGTTCAAATTACATTTATTTTCATGAGTGTTATTTTTTGCGAGAACTCCGAGAAATTTTTCTGTTTAATTATTTTGTGTAACATATTGTAATAATGTGCATGAAATGCTTAAGGTAACTAAAGTATTTAATTTGGTCTAAATAATGTGGTTCTACTGGTGGTAGAGCTCCAGTGACGGAGCTCGCGGGCGTAGGCACCACCGCATTACCTGATTTACTTGCCGCTAAATGGTAGTGTTCAGCACTATTGTGTTCCGGTCAGGTGGTAATGTACGGCCCTGTAATTTCCGGCTCAGAGGCATAACACCTTAGGCCTCAGGAGTGGTAACGCATTTGCATTTTGACCTTGGTCTTTGTGTGGGTGTCTATAGGCTGCAGTCATCACTTAACATCAATGTGAACTGCATGCTTGTTTGCCACTTCAAATAAATAAAAAAAAAAAAAAAAAACTTTCCTAATGCCGCATTGTAAATTTCCAATTTCTCGGAACTTATAATGAGTATAGTAAGCTATTCATAAACGATAGCTAAATGCTATCACGTACTTTTTTTGTAGATCTACCAAAGACCAAAGATAAAATATTTCACCATTCATTTTTGTTATAGGTATCTCAAAAGGCTTAAGCAGCTTCGGCGATGATAGCTCCCAGCCGGCTTGATTATTTCCAATTGCATGAAAATCTGAGCAGTAGTCATTGTGTTTATCGCGAACAGACTGACAAGCAGACCCGTTGGTGAACTTTGTTTCGTAACACTTAAAGATAGATCTATAGGTTGCAGTATTCTGTTACATCTATGTGAAGTTCATGATTGGTTGCCACTTTCTTACCTACTCAAAAAAAAACAAATTACTATTATTTTTTTAAATTTAGAAATCACCGTCGCAGGATTAACAAATAACATTAGCATTTATTAAAGAAAAAAACCTATCAATTTTTGAAAATATGCTGCATATTGCGAACAAACTGATTCTTATTGATTTTACTTATCTGTTTTACAGCAGTTTCATTAAGAACCGGGGATTCCATTATGGTCAGAAAATGTATATTATTCTGGCATTTTTTTCTATGCATCGATTATCATAATGAAATGCGCCCCTACAACGTGACCTATCACGAAGGACAAACAGTTTCAGTTTCATGACGATATTGATCATAATTCATACGAACGTTTGTTGAATCTCTATTAAAATAATACGCATAAACATTTGTATCTGGTATATACGAGCTTCACGCCAGGTCCCTAACGGGGTAGGCAGAGAGTGTAGAGTGCCAGATATCCCGGTCCTGACATACCTCTCGTGCCTCGTCTACCTTTATCATTCTCTCCTTCCTATGTCCTTTTTATGTATTCAAGCTATACAAGCATACTGTTAGCTCTGTACAAATATGAACAGATGTTTGAACGCATATGCATCGTCACTTTCTGTACAAGGAATTATGGGGATATAATTTTTATTCCTTTAGTCTGGGAGATATAAATAATTGTACCTACTGTACTCAATAATATAGAGTTTGGTAATGCAGCTTGATTTTCTTAACGATATTCGTCGATGAGAGGGGGGAGATTCGATTCACATTCGATTCGATTCATTCGATCACAAATAAGACAAATTACAGAAAACGATCTCAAAGTGGATCTGCGGCCATATCCCAACGGATAAGTTTACTAATAGTCTCGCTGAAAACAAGCTTGCATGTCGCAAGTAGCGTCAATTCAGACCGGAACGACACCGGACGGTGCACTAGCAAAGTGAACGCAGCAATTTGGACTTTATATTGGGCTAGGAGTCTTAAAAAACAAGAAATTTGTAAATAAGGTAAACCGCTTGTTTATAGAGCTTGCTTATTCTGGTTAATAGGGTAGAGAATAATGATTATCTACCTATTTGACTGATTGTCAAAGTTTAGTGGATAAAGCTAGGGAAAGAGTCAGATAATATACAGTTTTGTAGAGTTAGAGCCAAAAGTAGGTACTGTAAATATTATATCTATAAATTTGTTTCATCTTGTTTGATATATTTTCTTAACATAAAATATCGCAAGGCTACTAATTGCAAAAATCGTTAAGTAAAAATAATGATTTAACTTATTCCTTGATATTGGTATATAGGACAGCTAAATTATAACTGATATAGGGGTACTACGTCTGAACGGACCAAAAAGAATGGACCGTAGTCCATTCGGCCGTAATCAAAAATCGTCTAAGTCTCAACGGACCGGTCATAAAATATTGTTAACAAATGTATACATGGAGTACATTCGAGTGCAAAAGTTATAAATTGAAATATTTAAGACTTATTTTTTTCTTTATAAGAACAATGCTCTACACTCTCTGCCTACCCCGTTAGGGGCCTGGCGTGAAGATACATATATATACATATATAAAAATAATCAACCACTTAAACATATTGACAAAAAAAAACCCGGTCAAGTGCGTGTTGGGCCACGTGCAGTGTAGTGTTCCGTAATTTTTGGGTGTGGAAATTAAAGAAAAATTGGCTTCGGTTCGATTTTTTCAGGTTCGATTCCTGCCCGAAGTCAAATTATTCTTTCCGTTTTTTTCTTTAGTTTCTAAAGTTCAGTCGCATGTGTACATTTTACATTTTAAAGCTTATTAAGCTTTACAATGTCAATTATGTCCTAAGTCATGAACAGTTAACTAAATGATGTAAGCACACCCCTAACATTTTATAATTTTTATAAACAATTATTATAATTAATTAATTTAAAATTTTAATGTAATTTTATTTTTCATGTTTTTATTATATTACTTTGTCGGCGTGATTAAGGTGTACACTTGTGCCAAATTTCAAGTCTCTAGAACCAATAGTTTTTGCGCTAAACCGCAGACGGACGGACAGACAGACAGACGGACATGGCGAAATTATAAGGGTTCCTTGTTTACTCCGAAACCTTAAAAAACAATGATTGTATATTATTATGAACCTTCTTTTCGCCACACCTCTGACGTAACAGATATACTGCCTGCTTGTGATTGGTTGATAAGAAAGGGTCATTGTTGAATAAGGTACCTGAAGTCGTGCCAACTAGAAACGAAGATGTTAACGATTTTGTGTACTAAGATTACAACTATTAGATTAAATACTACTTTAAATATGTAAATAATTTGTAGTGAAAATTTATTAACCATACGACTGTTACGCTTGTATGCGACTGTACTTTTAAATTATTTTATGACCGGGCCGTTGGGACGTAGACGTTTTTTGATTACGGCCGAATGGACTACGGTCCATTCTTTTTGGTCCATTCAGACGTATTACCCGATATAGGTATGTGTAGAACCAATACCTGAATATTATTATACCGATCTGTTGATCTAGTATCTAGTAGGAACACTAGGGGTCAATGGTTATTAAGTTATCTCAGAATCAGATAAGTAAAGGGCGTCTTACTACTTGTCAATCAAGGAAAATGTACACAGGTCCGGTTGTACGCATGGGTAGTTTATGCAGTGGAAAAAAAGAACTGTAATTGATTGGTATTGGAAGACCGGAGAGTTTCCTACAGCAGTATTATATTGTGACGTTTAAAACTCACTTTATTCAGGTAACCTAAGTTCGCATAACTACTTTAACAAATGCAGGACGTCATTTGATAGAGTAAAATCGAAAACAATTATCACGTCCATGACTGTTACTGGTGGTAGAGATGCAGTGACGGAGCTCGCGGGCGTAGGCACCACCGCATTACCTAATATACTTGCTGCTAAATGGTAGTGTTCAGCACTAACGTGTTCCGGTCAGGTGGTCATGTACGGCCCTGTAATTTCCGGCACAGAAGCATAACACCTTAGGCCTCAGGAGTGGTAACTTGTATATTATGTACCTATAAGTAATGATTAATAAATGTACATAAAATATAAGGCAAAATTATTCATCTGTAACTTGGCATACAATTTTTATGTCCTGTTAAAAAATTATAAATAAAATGTATAGGTACCTACTTACCTACAAACGAAACGTCGAATCATGCTGTATAGCAGATATTTTGTATCGTAAACGTGGTAAAACCATGCGTCATTATTCGATAAGACAAAACAAAGGTTGATAAGACTTATGACGTTACAACCTTTGCTTGGAATTTCCTTATCAGTAAACGTTTTTACTGGTGGTAGAGCTCCAGTGACAGAGCTAGCGGGCGTAGGCACCGCATTACCTAATTTACTTGCCGCTAAATGGTAGTGTTCAGCACTATCGTGTTCCGGTCAGGTGGTAATATACGGCCCTGTAATTTTCAGCACAGAGGCATAACACCTTAGGCCTCAGGAGTGGTAACGCATCTGCAGTCATCACTTAACATCAATGTAAACTGCATGCTTGTTTGCCACTACCATTACATAAAAAAAACGTAGATTCTGTTTGAACCACAGAATGCATAAACTATTAGGTACTTCAGATTATTAAGTACTAGTTGCTTCCCGCGAATACACCCATGTGCTCCTAGGACGAAAACTATCCTTTCCTATCAAACTATGTAGCGTTTTCAAAGCTCCCAGGTGTCTTGATTTTTTCAATTCCGAAAAAACTTTAACAAATTAGGTGTATATGTTACGGGCAATTAGATAAGTAAGTATTATTAAATATTGCCCAACAGCATCGGGCTATTTGATACATATTACTCGTAGTATTTTAATTACTTAGACCGGCCCGTATTTTTTAATGCCTGACAGCCCGTGGTCCATTTATGAAATAAACAATAGATTGAATTTTTCGTAAGTAATTAAAGGTGATTATTTTTAAGTAAGTAAAGGTAGGATTGACTAAGCCGGGCATTTTGATTAAAAAAAAACCTAACACCGAGCGGCAAGTCTGCCCTCAAGCGGAGGCACCAGTAGAGATTTTCTACCATCAGTAGAGGCATGGGGGGGAGAAGCTGCCAATCTCTGTATCTAATCGTTAATGTTTTACCTTCGCCAGCAACGCCCTAAGCCGAGATTTGGACTCAAGGGATCTTCCTTAGGCAAGTTGGATAAATAGGTACCTATATGGCTTAGAGGCCGAATACCTACTCGAATATAAGCTTTCTCTGCCGTTGAGGACGAACTTTAAATTGTCTACTGCCGACATCTTTGTATAAGGTAAAGGGCGGAGGTAGAGACTTCAGTACTGTCATGAACCGGTTAGCTGGTAACATTCAACTCTTTAGTTTCAGGTGCACCTAGCAACAATGCATTTGCATTGAGACTTTTGGCTATTGTGTATGTGTATGATGGCTTTTGCTCTAGGTATCTATATTTCATTTACCACCAGTGTGAACTGAACTGAAACTATCTTTGCTTAGTAAATCATTTGAGTGTAGACTAGAAGATGATATCTAATTTAGGTAATTATAGATACCTACATACCTAGGACATAATCTTTGAAATAGTTACTCTCTCCTCTCTCTAATGAAACGTTAATTATAGTGACAGAGTAATTGCAAATGTAATTAGAAACTGCGAATAATTGTCAGTGATATATGCCGGATAGGTATTTTGTTGTCATGTTCAATAAATCTAGTCCAGTGATGTAGGTACATATTTCTATAGATAGATTGTGTGGGTGCGGTCGCGCTGTAGCTGCCATCTAGTGGTGTGTGTGTAACTACGGGAATAAAGGAAACCCCATAGGTACTCTTTTGATAGGTTATTTTTAAACTTTTGAAGAACAACATGCTGAAGGGTTGTAAAACTACGTAGCGATCGGTCTAGATGTCGCTGTTTAATATTTTTTGTTTCGGGCAGTTATAATTACCAGATAGAAGGTGCATATTACGTGCATTCGTCCTATGTGTTCTCAGATTGGACTATGTCCTACTAGAATATTTAGTTTCCTATTATCGGACCATACCTACATTACCACGTAACCTGAACATTAATGTGCTGAACACGGTAGTGCCCATCACTCTTGAGCTCCGTCACTAGAACTCTACCAGTAATTATTACTGTAGTAGGTTCTTAGTTCCTAGTCCAAGTTCCTTGAAAGATATTTTCAGCGCTGGTTCTACAGAGGTCGCGTAGCATCCGGGTGAAGTCAATCCTGGCGCCCTCTAGCACTTATGGCGTATTTTGTTACAACTGCTAGTCAGCTAACGGGCGCAATGTAAAACAAGGCAAAGCTTATCAGAGGTTGCTTGATAAAGCCTCAGCTTGCAAAGCGGTGGTGGTAGTACGGGTAGTCAACTCTCTATTTTACTGGTGGTAGAGCTTCAGTGGTGGACCTCGCCGGCGTAGGCACCACCGCATTACCTTATTTACTTGCCGCTAAATGGTAGTGTTCAGGACTATCGTGTTCCGGTCAGGTGGTAATGTACGATCCTGTAATTTCCGGCACAGAGGCATAATACCTTAGGCCTCAGGAGTGGTAACGCATCTGTATTTCGACTTAGGTCTATATGTGGGTGTCTACAGGCTGCAGTCATCACTTAACATCAGTGTGAACTGCGCGCTTGTTTGCCACTTGCATAGATTAATTTAAAAAAACGTACCTACCTGAGAAAATTGGTTCTCGCTTGAGTGTTAAGAGTTATAGTAGTTGCCTCGATGTGAAATTCTTCTAGGGTATCAACCTACCGGGGTTACAGTTTTTTTTTAATATGTTATATGTAGTAACATATATAGCCAGTGGCAGCTAATTTAAAGGTTTTGATTAAATGAAAGACAACGGAGTTGATATCGGTGGGACAATATTTTTTTTTTATTTCACGTTAAATAAAAATAAAAGTTATTGGTAATCAAACTAATCAACAATCACAATATTCTTTGGCTTATGGACGCAATTGTCCGGATTAATTGATAAATAAATAAAGCGTACAAATGTAAACCTATAATTTCGTAACCTACCCATATAAACGGAATAAATTCGGAACATTTTAGATGAATTCATTTAAACTTTTAGATAAAAATTTCACCACAGAACCAAGGAAGAAGATATTTGATACCTCGGAATGGCTGTAGGTATTATGTAACAGTCTAGTTTAAATAGATACGTTAATGCTTGCATACTAGGGTTGTTGAGGAAGTGATTATGAGGAAGAGGAGGCGGAAGAGGAATTGTGACGCGCAAATTTAGAGGATGCGGATGAGGAAGAGGATTTTTAATGAGGAAGAGGATGCGGATGAGGAAGCGGAAGAGGAAGAACGTACGTAACGTAAGAACGTAACTTCACGCCTGTAATCCTTATGGGGCCATTGTCAACTTTTTCGTCATGGGTGTTTTACGGCATTACGTCATTACGGCAATGTCATCATTTTTCAGATCGGATGCATTTTCGTAATCAGCACCCCAAAAACCTCGAAATTGATGTCCATATCATATTTTGAAAGAAAAAGTCTGTCCGCCATCTTGGGTTTACATTTTGACACTACTATAAAAATCAACCCCCTCATGAACCAAGAAAACGACACCCATGACGAAAAAGTTGTTAACTCCATGTAGCCGCCATCTTGGATTTACATTTTGACACCACTATCGAATTCATTACCCTCATCTACCAAGAAAACGACACCCATGACGAAAAAGTTGTCAACTCCATGCAGCCGCCATCTTGGATTTACATTTTGACACCACTAACGGATTCAACACCCTCATGAACCATGAAAACGACACTCATGATGAAAAAAATGACAAATTGAAATATTGTCACCTAAGTAAATTTTCGACTATTGGTACCTAACGTCCGATGCGAAATGCGAATAAACCATTGCAGTATAACTATGAACGGGGCAAATGAAACTAACGACCACCCGGTCTCAGAGGAGACCGATGGGAATAAACGGGCTTAACGTGCTCTCCGAAGCACGGATATGCGCATTTTAATTTGCCACTACTGGTCACCCGTCACATACCCGACCGCACCCATATCGCTTAATCGAGTAGATAGCTTGCGTTCTACAACAGCCGCGAGGCCTTGCGCGCTTCGGAAAGATGAAAAGAGGATACGAAATTATAAATACTAGCGGACCCAACCCCAAAATCCGCTGTCCTGTCTCTATGTACATAACTAAGTATATACATACAAAAAAAAAAATTAAAAGGGCATTTTCCAGTGGACCAAACTATGAATCTAAACCATTCTCAAAACACACACAATAATGAATCATCAAAATCGGTCCAGCAGTTACGGACGAGTTCAGTAACATACTCGTATCTACACAACACACGCACACAAAAAAAGATGAGTGAATGGTACAATGTAATTAAGTAATTTGAAATGAAAATAAGAATGCAGTCTTTATTTCTTTGTTAATTAGGTACTTAAGTCGAATATTATTAATCAAAATAAAAGAATTGAATACTACGAGTATTAATCAAAATTAATTGTAGAGAGGTTAATTTAAATAAAAAATAATTTGAAAGCTGTTTTCCCTGACAACCGGTTTCTTAGCTCATCATATTAAATATACCAATCCAACATTGCTAAAAAGTCGTTCACTGGGACAATTGATGGAAGAGAAGTTAAGTATTGCCGTAGATACAGTTCCGTAAAGCCCCGAATATTTCGAATTTTTTAGTTGCTTACGCGTATAAACATAATATTGTATGTAATGTATGTCAATAAAATTAAAACAAATTAGCGAGGAACAGCGCCAGTGGCAGGTGGAGAGGTCTCGCTCGCTTGTTCGGCCCGGCTTCGCGCTGCGGCGTGTGTGTGCGTTGCCATGGATACGAGACGCGCATGCGCAATGAAATTCCTAATAAATTCCTCTTAAATTTTGTCAAGGAAGCGGTAGCGGAAGAGGATTTTTTTGTTTCTATTTATGAGGATGCGGAAACGGTTGAGGAACCCAAAATATTGCGGAACTTCCTCATTATGAGGAAGAGGAAGAGGAATCCTCAACAACCCTATTGCATACGTAATTAAACGGCCAAAATTTATTATTCTGTGATCAATTCGGTAACTCACAATTAAACAATTTATGTATACCTTCATACAGATAAATAAGTTAACGCTTGGCTTAAGACGTTTTATTATATTTTTTCAGAATCTTACTAATAAGTACTGTAAGATAATTTTCTGTGGTTAAACTCTCCAGCGTCTTATCCTAGAGGCTTCTTTATTGCCTCTAGCCTATTCATACAAAACAATTTCGACAGTAACTTTGGAAATTATTTTTTTCTTATCTTACCTTATATCTTACATAATAAAATAAATAAATAAAATCATCACTTTTCATTAAAATGAGCACACATTTACAAGTTCTAAACATTCCAATTTCAATCTATACCTTACTATTATAACAATTCGAATACAAATTGCATAGGTTTCTTATTAATTATTATTATATAATTAAATACATTAAAATACATAATTACGTGTATTTATAACTTACTCTTCTACATTTTTGGCACATTGATTCACTTTTTTATGTTCTACTATAAATATGAAGGACAACATTAACTTATATCGATACATACCTATTTAGATCATACATATTATACCTATGGCCTAGGCTTAACGTCAGCTTATCTTCTATCTATATAATATATATATACAGGGTTATTTGTAACCAGCGCATAATTCTTAAAGGGAGGCTTTGGCTCATCAAGATTGACACATTTGTTTTAGTCATAGAACAAAAGTTGTTACTCGTACCTAACTCACCTTTGACGATTTATGCGTTAGATATAATATATTTAATCCTGTATATAAATCAATTGCTGTTCGTTAGTCTCGCTAAAACTCAAAAACGGCTGGACCACTTTGGAAAATTTTGGTTCTGAATTATTTTTGCAGTTCAGGGTTTAAAACGTGAGAAGATATGAAGAAATTGTGAGAAAATTAACAGGGAAAAATAACTATCTCATTTTTCTATACAACAAGTTCGTACCTGTCAAGTCTAGGCTGGTTTGATCCAGTCAAAAGGTAACCCACAAGCCCACGTTGTTGGTTGTGGTTAATAGTTTTCAGTATTGACAAAAAAAAATAGTTGGGTACCTACAACATTAAGAATTTTTGACCAATTACGGTTTGAGCAATCAAGTTGAATCTGAATCATTATATTAAAGTACAGGACCTACGTGGGTATTTCCGAGCGACTATTTCTCTACCCAGTGATTTATATTCCTTTTTTTGTCGGCTATATTTATTTTACGTAATTTTTGTATGACTAAAATATGTCACCATATTGCTACTATGACATTCTTTTTTTTGAAAAATACCTATGACAATTAATTGAAGGTATAATAAACGAATTGAAAAGCTGAAAATGATTTAGTATTTTATGCTTTTTTTCTCAATATAGGTAGTGTACAAGGTGCGCGCCCAAGCTCGATACATTTTGGAACGTCTCCTTTTGGATACATAATCGTTAAAAGATGTAAAATGTATCGAGCTTGGGCGCGCACCTTGTACACTACCTATATTGAGAAAAAAAGCATAAAATACAAAATCATTTTCAGCTATTCAATTCGTTTATTATACCTTCAATTATTAAATGTGAGATATCATGAGCATTACTTCATTTTGCACGATCAGAACCGTTGAATTACAGACTTGACTAAAAAGTAGTTCTAAATAATTTAGTGCAATTGGTATCAGTGTTTTTGTCTTGTCTAATCTCAAAACAAATAAATAAGTTGTGGGTAAGTATATATGCAAAAAACTACTCTTGCCCATATGAGGAACTCCAAAAGCCTAATGATAATTGCTGCAGTCGCTGTAGCGAGGTATTGGATTGTCAAAATTTAAGGTATCGAGCCACTGACTCGAAAAGAAGAAGTTAATTGTAATAAATATTTATAATCGTTTCGTACAGTGTGACGGATATATTATAATAATATAACAATATTTTCCTTAAATCTAATTGACAAATATTGCAATGAGACACGGATTGATAACTATAATTTACATTTCAGTTACCTACTCTATTTTACCACTTATTTATATTCTTTAAAATAGTAGATAAGACTAACCGTATTACATTGTATAACTATGCTAAAATAGTATAAATATTTACTATGAGCAGATTTACGAGATGGGGATATTGCTCATTTATCAAACAAAGAATCGATCCTAATATCTTTATTTTTTGCAATAACACATGCGAGTGAATTTAAAATTTAACAAAAAAATAAGAAAAAAAATTATTTTTTTATTTAAAAAAAAATGGAAAGAAAAAATATTTCTTTCCACTTTTCTTTAAATAAAATATATTTCACAAGCATGTGTTAATGCGAAATAATATAAAACAATTATTAAGGGTAAAAGCGACTTCTTTACGATATTCAAAAAACTGCAAAGTCTATTATATCGGTTGCCTAACTAGCATAGTTGGCAATAGATGGCGCTGCTGCAACCATAAAGCAATGCAATAAATGTGAAGGAAAGATTTGACAAATCGGGCAGGACTTCAGTAGCTCAATTGGAAGAGCGGCTGGACTAGATTCCCAGTAGGCCGCGAGTTCGAGTCTCGCCTAAAGTCAAATTTTTCTTTCCATTTTTCTTTAAATAAAATATATTTCACAAGCATGTGTTAATGCGAAATAATATAAAACAAAATTAAATTTGAATGAATTTTTTCCTGCCTGAAGTCAATTTTTTTCTTTCCATTTTTCTTTAATTTCTAAAGGAATCGATAATTTCCACATGACGCACAACTTATTGGAGCCAATCTTTGGGCGGATGGAAAGATCCGGACCAAATAGTTTTTTTTTTTATCTAAGGAAGGTGGCAAACAAGCACGCAGCTCACATTGATGTTAAGTGATGACTGCAACCTATACACGACATCTACACAAAAATCAAAAGCAATTTTTTTTTAAATTGTTTTACGGTTCGGAAGCAAGTCCTTAACAGCCAATCTTCAGTAAATAGTTTTCTTCATCTCTTATGATAATGAATATCCATATGGAAGATGACGATGATTGGATGCTTCCATGTGGAATATGATGAGATGGCTCCAGTAAAGTGATGGGGACTTTACTAGGAGATTTTACGAAGTTTTGGAGGCAACATGAAAAATCACTTTTCACTTCATAATATCACTTTCTTACACCTGTGAACGTTATCGAATGCTTTACGATAAAAATTCCACCATTTTTACACATAAAAACGCGACTATTCACAAATTTCAAAAATAATATCACGCCGCGACCCAGCTCTTTGCCGCGTTCCCGCCAAAACCTCCATCAGAAGTCAAAATGCAAATGTGTTGCCATCCCTTACATATTTTGGCTACATTATGTAGCCAAAAACAGTAAAATACTGTTTTTAACAGTATAATTGGCAACGGGGGTGTTCAAAGAGTAAAAATTATAATCTACACCAACGCTTAAACACCAAATAGTGTTTATACGATGAGTGGACCTTGCCGTGTCCACATTGTACACGTTCTAATTCAGAATCCGTTGTGTACATTCTTGTTTTATTGGTCTTTAGATCAATAGTTGTTTTTTTTTTACGTTGCAACCGTACAAAAGAGAACTTGGTAGCCATCGAAAGGCTCTCTAACCTCACACTCAGTGGGGTGTTTTGATTGCCTAAACTTGTGCCTATCTTGAAGATGCAAGGCGTATCTAATGAATAAAAGACTGAGGACCTTAATATTAATGCTGGGTTTCACCAAGATAATAATATTTGTTAAAGTTATTGTGACATTACAAATCCCTCTCTAACTTTAACAGATTTCTTTAAGTTAGAGAAGGATGTGAAATGTTACAATAATTTAAACTTAAACAAATATCTTGGTGCAACCCAGCATAAGTATATCATACACAATTGATTGCAATAAGCAATTTTTAAGTAATTTTTTTTATCCCTAAGTACTAACTATGTATATCTTTGATCAATGTCAGAGAATATGTAATAATAAGTCAATGTATATTTTGAAGTTATTCAAAAACTATCCATAATTTAATTATAATTACATTGACGTCCATTGTCTCACCTGGGAGTCCAGAGCACTGGATCGTATCACTAATTTATCTACGGTTCGAGTTTGATGGTTGGATCTCAAGAGGGCGGATCGGGAGGCGCGGGTGGACCGCCGGTGGGGGGCTGCAGGAGCTTGGCAGCAGCAGGGAAGCTTGTCAGGTCGAAGCCTGGTGGTGGAACGATGCCTGCGGCCGTCGCCGTGCCTTGGAGGTAGGCTACTAGTCTGAAAAAGTAGATTTTTTAGGTAATGATGGCGGCAAACAAGTGAGCAGTACATATATATATATATATATATATATATATATTTTTTTATTCGCTTACACTCACAGCCCCACAATAGGTATAAACCTGTGTCGTGGGTGCCGTTGTACACAAACAACACATACACAAACACCCAAACCTGAAACAAATATCTGTAGGTCATACAAATATTTGTCCCGGAGCGGGGATCGAACCCGCGACCCTCCGAATCAAACGGTCATCGCACACCGCTGGACTAACCGGGTCGTCAAGACATAACTACGAGTATTTACATTCCTGAAGACTAAATTTTGTTTTTCATTGCAACCATAGAAATATGTAGATCTAATATTGTCTTGTTATTAAGATTTCTGTTATTGCAATACAATTTGGGAGCAGATAGCTTAATTGCAGCTGATGCGTTGTCACCCCTGAGGCCTAATTTGGTTTGTCCTCAGCGACAAGTAGATTAAAAAATTAGATAGGTACATATATAATAAATAGCAGATCTTACCTACGTAATTCTTCTAACGCGCTAGCTTGCATCAAAATGTAGTTTTTGGCTAGGAGCAGTGTTGCTATCTTGGAGAGTTTCCGAACGGAGGGAGAGTGTGCGTAGGGGATGACGCTTCGTAGCTCGTCCAAAGCATCGTTCTGTAATGTGAGTATTATAATAATTATTTTAAAATGTATGTATGTATGTATCTTCACGCCAGGTCCCTAACGGGGACCCTATCCCTATTTTAAAATGGTTACATATAAGTCGCACTTGAACCCAATATTGGTAGCTAAACTCGGTAGTGAAGTTTTTTTTTGGAAATGTGATCCGGTCTTTGTTTGGATTCAATTTACGGAAGTGTTCCGGTTCTCCCTTGGGATTAAGGAAAGTTAATAGATACGCTTGCCATTACAGCTTTTTTACACAAACACATACCATTTCGATTACATGTAGAATTTTGTTACTGGCGTATGCAAAAAATTAAAAATTCATTTTTTTATTAAAATTTTTTGGTATTTTTTTTTTGTAGTAGTGTCGCTCCAATTTATTCGTGTCTAACTAAAACCGTTATCCGCTGAACCGAATGCGTGTGTAACTGTGTAAAAAAAGTTTCTGAAAAGTCACACAAGCATTCAGTTCATGGCTTTGGTAACATACTAATAATATAACATATTATGTGCCATATAAGATTTGCGATTTCTTAGCAAATTGAGGCTAAGCAAGAGCACAGCAAGTTCGTCGTAAGTTTGTCGTGAGTATGCTGAGAGGTTTGATAAAACTGAAGTAGCTATAAGATAGAAAAAGTATCGTTGCTTTGTAATATCGAGTACTTTGCCTTTTGATATTCAAACTTTTGTACTCGATACTTTGCATTCGATACCCAATTATTTAGCTCAATGAATACTTTCTGATAAGTATCAAATCGAGATGTTTTCCCATTTCATATTTGTCCATCACACAACACCTTTGTGACCCTCATTTGTGAGTGATGTAGGGTGAGATGTAGGTCTCATCGTTAACCCATTTACATTAAGACTGTTTGTAAGGTATGTGTCCGTGGAAAGCAATCCACAGCGCCTTTAATTATTCGCCAAGAACTACATAACCGTCTGCAATTTTTTTTACCAATGCAGTTCATTTATGTTTACTTATTAAAAAAATATATATCGAATAACTTACCAAGTCGTGCATTCTTCTCCGTTCCCTGGCGTTAATATTTAGTCTAACATTCTTCCCTTGTCGCATTTTTTGCTTCGATTTATTGTCACCGATGGGTCTGAAGTAAAAAGATAAATAATTTTAAGAATATTTAGAAAATGTAGACACGACATGAAAACGATACAAGTAATAAATGCCTTCTTTGGTTTTTCGTAATAGAAAACTTACAAAAAAATCCAGAAACGCTTTATCCGAAACCGAAATTTACGATTTTTTTTTTATTTAAATTTAAATTGTGGATTTTTCATTTAACTTACTAACCTACATTTTATAAAAATTGCGTCCAAAGTCAATTGAATAAAATATGTTTATTTTGTATCTACTTAATACACTTATCAAATTCGCGTGCCACAGTGTTTGTAAGTTTGTAATCGGTTGTAGTCTATTTTCTATTTCCCTAAATGCTAAAGGATGATTTTCACCAATTTTGTTTTTTCGAATTTTGGACATTCCTTTTTTGTATACCTCTAAGGCGATACGAAGAACGTCGGGGCAGCTAGTTAGCTGATTTTTGTCCTTATTATGACTACTGTCTCATTTTTGTATATACCAAATTTCTATATAAATACTGGATCGCCTTATCAAAATCAGATATCGATCATCTTGCTATTTACCGCTCTCGTATCAGATTTTACCCCACGAGCATTCGACAAGGGATGGGGGTGCGGCGAAGCGGAACAAGTGCTATAATTCTACGGCTGCTAACAATGACTCTATTCTCTATTCCTCTGGACTAACAAGGGTGCTTTGTGGGACCGTGACTTACGAATATACTAGAGGCCGCTTTTGTTTTACGATATTAATTTTCCTTGCATTATTGTTATTGTTAACTAGTAAAGTTTTGTCTGTGAGTTCATATGCCTAGATTGCAAAATTTTATAATGTGTCAGTCTTTATCCAGCATCTATGTACTTATTTAATTAGATTTGTAGAGCACTTTGTTTCAAACTGATTGGCCGGATGTTACTTGCCGGAAATTCGGAACTTCGAACATGGATTAGCATATACTAATAAGTGCTTAATGTTAAGTACTTTTGTGTTCCCATAGGTTCGCAAAAGTACTTAACATAACACACGCTAAAACATTTTTATATAAGTATGTAAGAGAATAGGATATTATCGAAATGAGGCCACTAATCACAGACAAATAATGTTTGTGAAACTATTTTCAAAACACTCGACGTGACCAATAATTAAGATTTTTTTTTAAGGTCAGCAGCCTTTGTAATAATATTATTACAAAGGCTGCTTTTCGATAATATCCTATTCTCTAACATACTTATATAAAAATGTTTTAGCGTGGGACTCTTCTAGAAATGTAAAACTCTACATTGTGATCAGTGGCAATAATAGTGATTGCGAACAAAACACTAGAGTGGGGTGGATTTATTCTGACGAATTATGCACATCTGTTAAAAAAATATGGTGTGTACGGATTATGCATTATTCAATGCATATTAAAATTTTGAGCGAATGTTATTAAATTCAACTATTAATATGACATGTACCTACACCAAGAAATATCAATAAAAGGTAGATATATAGTAGAAAAGGATGGAAAGAATATTTCATAACACTATGGCAACCGGTTTTTTATATGCAGCTAGTAAATTCATATAAAAAACCGGCCAAGTGTGAGTCGGACTCGCGGACGAATGGTTCCTTACCATTATCTATAAAAAACGGCAAAAAAAACACGTTTGTTGTATGGGAGGCTCCTTAAATATTTATTTAATTTAAATTTAGTTAAATAATTTTGAAAATGAATACTTTACTAAACATTCTGTGAATATTTGAAGCATCCAACTGTTACCGTTATCGAGCAGAAATATCATGTTTGATGATGTTAAGGGGACCTCCCTAAGTATTTATTTAATTGTTTTTATTTTTTAGTATTTGTTGTTAAAGAGTCAACAGAAATACATCATCAGTGAAATTTCAGCTATCTAGCTATCTCGGTTCCTAGGATATAGCCTGGTGGCAGACGCACAGACAGACTGACCGACAAACAGTCCGTCTATCCGTCTAGTTTGTCACTAGATGGACGAACGGACCACCGGACATCATATTTTTAACATGGACGGACGGACAGCCGAGTCTTAATACTTATAGTAATAGGGTCCGGTTTTTACTTTCTGGGTACGGAACTCTCATAGATATTTTTGTTCTGCGAGTACATGAAGCTAAACGATTATTTGATCATTATCATAATTACAGTACAATATTAAAAACATTTCCTTTGACAACAGAAAGTAAACATACACACATCATCAACATCAACTAACCTTTGGGCATAGCTGGTTCCTGGCTCGGGTTGGTTTTCATCAGTGGGGTAGCAGTGTTGAGGTGGCGGAGGTTGGCCCCCTTGCATGTAAAACCCTCCAAGACCGACGGCACCCAACGGCGTTCTTCGGCCCGGCACGGATTGCGGAGGTGAGTGCGACTCACCCAGTGGCACTCCATCCCAGTTCCTCCGCCCCTCCATCATTAAGAAAAATCTAGTACATCACACTGGCAGGCGAAATTTTTGAAATTTGAATTAGGAAGAGCGCGAGGACGTTTGAATTTGGAGCGTGGTTGACAGACAGTGAAGTCGGTGCGGTCCACAGATCGATCGGGCCACGCAGCTGGGGCGCGCACCCCTCTCATCTCGTTGACTATTGTTCGGAGATGCGATTGTGATTTGCAGTGCTTAACCGGCCACTGCGTTATACAATGGTTATACTTTATATGTTGTTTCGTCTAATTATTTGTTTTGTTTCGTATTTGTAATAGGTATAAAAAAACAGAACATATATAACTATTTCGTTTCAATAAGAAATTGAAGAGTTACTATGTCTTAGGCATTGAATATTGTAACAATTATTTTGAGTAAATTAAATCGTACCGTATTACCTTTTAAGTATTTATAATAACGTTAGTTTGAGCTAGCTATGTATTTAATCGTCACCGCTAACTTTTAATTATTTTATCGTAATAGTAACGCAATTTCATATAATTTACTGTATCATAAAGATCTTAATAATATATGTATGTACTTATATCGATTTAAAGTATTTGTCCATAACGAACATGCGATCGTTTGAAAATATTTTATTTCTAAGAAATATTTTATCAATAGGTATTAATTAAATTACTTATTGTGCTCTTTTCCTTGTTTCTCTTGTGTCTCTACCCAGTATCTACATGTGTAATACACGTGGATAGTCTTTATCAACTATCCAATTCCATTGACCTCTATTAGTCGTTAAGGAAAACCTTTATTTACCTTTACCCCATTCTGTAAATTTACCTTTGATCTTTTTTTGGGATTTTACTACATAAAGGAGGGGTATTTAATTTTGTACTCAAGTTTATATAGCTAAGGCATCTACGCACATCATCTCGTCCGTCGTGTGACAAAAACATAACTAAAATGTATAAATATTTCAATATTTATAGATTTTATGTAACTAAGCCACGCAGTTGGCCACTAACCCTTATCTCCACCAACCCGCATTGGAGCAGCGTGGTGGAGTAAGCTCCAAGCCTCCTCCTAAGAAAGGGAGAGACTCGTGCCTAACAGTGCGATGCATCAAGGGTTGCCATTATTATTACATTAGCTGACCCGGAAAACTTCGTATTGCCTCAGAATGAAATAATGTGTCAATGGTTTGATAGATACGGACTATTTGTATGGAAAATGAAATTGTGATTGAATGAAATGAAATTACCCTTCAATTTCTTCATTTTCTTACCTTTTAAACGTTCCCTGGGCTTCCAGAAATCATTCAAAACCAAAATTGGCCAAATCGGTCCAGCCGTTCTCGAGTTTTAGCGAGACTAACGAACAGCAATTGATTTATTTAAATATATATAGATTATAAGCCACGACATGGACGGGACTAATAATTTTATTATGTATGAAGAAAATAAAAATATTTTTTAACAATATGTTTGCCGATCCTTTTACAGACGGATAATCACTTCAATATAACAGAACTTTTAGAGCATAATATTGTTTTTTGATACGTCTATTTAAAAAAGGTCATTCCTTTAAAACGAATGTTCTTTCTGGGAAGAGAACTTCCGAACTCAATGGGAGTAATATCTCTGCTGTTTACCTCATTAAATTTGATATTAAATATGAATTAGAATCTTTTTTTTTTTTTTTTAATGTTATGGAAGTGGCAAACAAGCATGCAGTTCACATTGATGTTAAGTGATGACTGCAGCCTATAGACACCCACACAAAGACCAAGGTCAAAATGCAGATGCGTTGCCACTCCTGAGGCCTAAGGTGTTGTGCCTCTGTGCCGGAAATTACAGGGCCGTACATTACCACCTGACCGGAACACGATAGTGCTGAACACTACCATTTAGCGGCAAGTATATTAGGTAATGCGTAATCTACGGAAATGTTTGTTTATTTGAACACTTTCTTCTTTGAATCCAACGCAAGATATAAAATCTATATTTGAAACGCTTAATCTTTCAATAAAGATGATTACAAAAATACTGGTTCATGGAAGTTATGCGAAATAATATACTTAATGTAAGGTCAAACATAACGATTCAGACGTCATTAATAGTGAGGGAACATCATTAAACACAGCTGTGTGACAAGGAACGGTATTGACCACGCACATGTCTTTAATGATGGTTTTTATTTTCCTTCTTTTATTAAAATTTAATAAAATCAAAGTAGGTAACGGCTTTTCACCTTAAGCCCTTCATGGTAACAAATCTGAAAAAAAACGCCTATAATCTCCGAAGAGGTAGGCATACGTAAATGCATGCATTCAAGCATACATGCAAACACCCTCGATTCGCCGGTTACGTTTTGGCCCATGTAACAGGTTGCGAGCCTATTGACATCTCAGGGCACATTACCTAACTAACACCGAGGTACTGGGAAACTTCAAAAAAATGGAAAAATCCCAATAGAACCAAAGATAAAGGAATTTGCTCCCTTATCTCTAATAGATCTCGACCTGAGAATCGAACCCAGGACTCCAGCGTAGTAGTAGTGGCCTGCTACCATTAGGCTACTGAGGCAGTTAGATCACTAAGTCCCGGTCGTGGTATTTTTTTGGTTCAATGATTTATAACTTCGTATCTGTAGATTCATCGGCACCACAAGAATAATAACAATGATATAACGAAAATTTAACGTTCCAATTGAAATAAGGTAACCTTGTTTCCTTACGCACTTTGTTTCATGTTGTTATTCCAAGCGTAAAAAGTATTGAGTTTTATTACACCACAAACAAATTATCATAATATATTAGAGCTGTTACAAAATAGTGGCAAAACAAAATGTGGTTAAGTGTTTATTTTTATTGGCCGTTATATAGGTAGCTAGTTTCGTTTAGAATAAGGACGCAATAAAATTTTTGCATTGAACCACCAGGAAAAGATTAAGCGGATAGTTTTAATTCAAAGATGATTTTATCGAAACCTATTTCGATTAAATGATATTCGTTCAGATGAATGAATGATGAATCAAGGTAGCCAAAAATATGTGATTTATTACATAATATGAAAAAAAATACAAATGCATACACTTTATTAGTTGGTATGTTTAAAATAAATAATTTCAATTATGGCTCGGAGACTTGGACGCTGAAAAAAGCTGACAGAAACCGCATTGACGCTTTCGAAATGTGGTGTTGGCGAAAGATGCTACACATTCCGTGGACTGCCTTTCGCACGAACCAGTCCATCCTTCGTGAACTTAATATCCACGAACGGCTTTCTACCACCTGCCTAAAAATAATCCTGGAGTTCTTTGGTCACATTGCACGCAAAGACGGAAATAATCTGGAGCAGTTCATGGTGACCGGGAAGGTGGACGGGAAAAGGCCGAGAGGTCGTTCTCCAATCAGATGGTCTGACCAGGTCCGTTCAACTCTCGATACCAAGCTGCAATGATGTTATATAAGCTGCAATGATGTTATTATAAGTTCATTGCCAAGCTGCAAAACGCTCTCCACAAAGCAAAGGACAGAAAAAAGTGGAAGGGAATCGTGAAAGTGAAACTGTCCTCCCAACGAGGGGATCACGACCCTCAGCAATTAAGAAATCGACTCGAGGAGGAGGAGGATGTTTAAAATAAGAATAAAAGGCAGAAGATAACAGTTTTTAATCTAATTTATAAGGAGGAAAGTCCAATAATAAAATTGTGAAACATTATGTTTCTGATATTTTTAACCGAGTATAGAAACCGGCACGTAAATTTTTGCAGTGGTTTACTATCACTAAATTATGAGACTGACATGAGATTCAATAAAATAATTGGCAAGTCTAAGGTATAAAGGTTTATACATAAATGTCTCGGTAGCAGGGAATTATTCCCAGTTGCCCCCGCGGCGATTGCCACCGGAGGCAACAGGCCACTACTACTACGCTGAGGTCCTGGGTTCGATTTCCGGGTAGGTGGTTATCAGAGATAATGGTGTAAAGTCCTTTATATCTGGTTATATTGGGATTTTTCCATTTTCTGGAAATTTTCCAGTACCTCGAAGTTTGATAATATGCCCGGAGATGTCAACAGGCTCGCCACTTGTTACATGGGCCAAAACCGTCTGCATGTATGCTTGAATGCATGCATTTACCTCTGCTTACCCCTTCGGGGATTACAGGCGTGAAGTTACGTTTTTTTTACATAAATGTGTATGTGTATATTTTTATCTGTGCCTTATAACTTATGTTATGATAATACATTTATCAATATATTCTAATAATATTTTTTCGAGAGCACGCCTTTTATAACACCCTTTTTATTGAAGAGCTCATCTTTTATGACTATGGAAGCGTGATCAGATATGTATTGAATTTATTATTTTAGTAGCTGCTAGCTGACCCAACAAACGTCGTTTCTGTGAAACAATAAATGTTGATTATAACCACAATTATAACACATCTACGGCAACATTTACTCACTTATCTCACACGGCGAAATTCTGGATGCGATAATTTTTTACTTTACTCCGTATTTATCGCAAAAAGATGAAATTTGATAAATAAGGTTATTTTCTTTACATAATTTTTGATCTGGCATTCATAAAACACACCTTATTTTTTTTTACTAAGTAGAACATAGATCAGAAAACCAAATTATATTTATTTATTGGGAATTATTTGTTACATAAACTAATCAGCCTCTTATTATTTGGTCATTCAGCCAGTAATTATAATTATTTTCTGACTTGCACGTTATTTTAAAAACTATAGAAAAGGGCATATTCCCCAAGGGATCTGTGAAAAATGCCCTATAGTAAAAAAATATATATATTAATAGTAATAAGGAAAGATCAACATAATATAGAAAAAAATGTTACTTGTGTTGCTGCCACACATTGGAGTGGCCACATATGTTACAGAAATTGTTGTACACTTAACAATCTTCATGCAACCATTTCAAGCATCTTGTACACTGTATCCAGTCTACTTGCCAAGAGGCAAGTAGACTGGATACAGTGTACTGTCTTTGTTGATCCCTAACTCTATACTTTTGACCTTTGACATCGCCTCATTTAGAGCTTCATCCGTCCACGATGCTCTATACGTTTTTCTTTTGTAACGTCTACCCATAATTCATCTGTAAAAAACAAGTTTAAAAATTTAAATTACAACATTAAAAATTAAGGCATATTTCACCTATAAAATCGGGGCGTATTTCACAAAACGTACGCAAATACGCCATAGCGCTTAGTACCTAAAACTAATATAAACTTGCAATAAAAACCCGTAATTTTATGAAGGTTATGTACCCATTTAAAATCATAAACCGTTCACACTCATTTAAAACTATTACTTAAATTTGTTAAAAATACTTAAAATTACTCAGCCACATAAGTCGTGTTACAATCCGAACAATTTTTTCAAGATTTTGATTTTTTTTCTTTACTACAAACGAACTACATCCGCTTGCCTCAACGAATTTGAGTACTACTACTATCTATCGATTAGCGCTCTAACAATTACAAATGATAATTCGGTGTGCTTTATTTTGCAAGTGGGGCTTATTCATTCATGCCATTTTACCCTAGTTTTAAAGTGTAACTAGGTTATCAATGTTGTCTTTGAGTGTCACACCTACTACTCAGCTTTCTTGCTGGGTACTGCTCGTGTGTCCTTTTAATTGTTTAATTAAAACCGTATTGCACATCGAGCCTACGAAAGAGACAATCGGCTAGTTTGACTACGTACAGAGTCATCTCTGCTGCACACTACCTACGTCAGCACTGAATCAGTAGGCCAAAATTGGTCAATTTTGATCAAAATGGTCGACTAACATCACATAGGTAAAGTGCGAGAGAGATAACGCTCCCGAAATAGGTAAAAGTTTGCTTCCTAAGGTCGATGTGCAATATTTCTTGTTGGATACTTACTTATACTTAGAAGCGCGCATGGCTTCGCAGCTGGTGTAGATCGTAAGGGATCTACTCGGTTAAGCATTACGGGCGTCGTCGGGTGTGTGATGGGTGACCACTAGAGGCAAATTAAAATGCCGACAGCGGGTTGGCCACTAACCCGTATCTACACCAATCCGCATTGGAGCAGCGTGGTGGAGTAAGCTCCAGGTCTCCCCCCAAGAAGGGGAGAGACTCGTGCCCAACAGTGAAGAGTTATTCATCATCTCGCACTACAAAAATTCGCACGATCGGGCGACTTCGCATTTGAATTTACCTAATATTTCTGTCGTTAACTCGCACGCTCATACAAAGTACAGCCAGGTAAATAAATTTTAAATCAAATTTAAAAAAAGGCATTGCTACTGCTACTGACTAACCACTGTTGTTTTATTCTATCTAAAACAGATTTATACATTAAAATATAAAAAAATCGGTCGTACACTATATTAACCAATAATTATTGTATGTTATAAGAAGTACATAGTTTTATAGTAACAAGCCAAATTCTTTTGTAATATTTCATATTTTTGATTGAAATGTAGGTATACTAAAATTATGAGCTAATAATATTTTGTTTTATTTTAAAGACCAACGACCAACCATAAAATATTATACTTTTTAAAAATGGATTTTTGTAGTTGACTGTACATAGTTACCTCACAATTTTATGGTCGGGCGAGTTGACAACAGAAATATTATTTAAATTCAAAAGGTGCCAAGTCGCCCGATCGTGCGAATTTTTGTCGTGCGAGATGACGAATAACCCGCAGTGGGACGTATAATGGGTTGCCATTCATATTATTATATTATACTATACTTAACCAGAGAATATGTAATAATACTACGACTTAACTATACGTTGTGGACTAAATCATATTATTATCAACCTTTACATTTCAGCTGAATCTCCAAACATGATTCATTTATTTCCTCGATCCTTGAAAGCTCGACATCCGTATTAGCATTAGAAAAGTGATCGATTTCAGATTTCAAACCGATATACCTACTAACCTGTAGTATCATCGTGCGAACACCATAAATGGTACGAGGGCAATGACATCCGATCCCGACTAATGCATAATCCCATCTCAGTATAATTTATGCACGGATCCAGCAAGTGGGTTAAATGAATATGAAATACAAGCTCTGGATCGCCATTAGTCATTATCATCTGATTTATAGATCGCATTGGTTTTCCGCGTGAGCAATATAAGAGGAAAAGTCCAGTGTTTTTGTTTTGATCTAGGTACTAAATTTTTTAGAGTGGTTAGTTTGATATTCTTTTTTTTATTGTCAATATCTTGGCTGGCATCCATCAATGTACATAGGTTCATGGAGCGATCTAGATTTTGTATATATATTGAATGTGATTGACAATCGTGCAGTGCACTAAACTCAAAGTCTCAATGCAGATTTTTTTTTCTATGTAATGGAAATTGCAAACAAGCATGCTGTTCACATTGATGTTAAGTGATGACTGTAGCGTATAGACACCCACACAAAGACTAAGGTCAAAATGCAGATGCGTTACCACTCCTAAGGCGTTATGCCTGTGTGCCGGAAATTACAGGGCCGTACATTACCACCTGACCGGAACAACAAAGTGATGAACACTACCATTTAGCGGCAAGTATATTAGGTAATGCGGTGGTGCCTGTGCCCGCGAGCTCCGTCACTGGAGCCCTACCACCCGTAAACCACCAGATTATAAAACCCTCGGAGGCTTTACAGTAGATAATGTTGAGGTCTCGGATTCAAAACTAACTTTTTAAATAAGTAATACCTACTGATCATAATACTATTGCGAAGATTCTCATTACCATCGCCAAAGTTTGGAAATATCAATAAGCTTGTCCATGTGGAGTACGTGGAACAAAGGATGTGTAACGAACTACTATGTAGTGCGTGTGTGTGTGTGTATGCGTGGGTACACACTACGTGTGTACATACATGAAAATTTTTATGTTGTAGTCACTTGTAAAATACACGCACCTCTGTGTATCTCTCGAAATATATGTATGAAGAAATTAAAATCATGGTGGTGGAGTTCCAGTTTTGGGACACGGGCACAGGCACCACCACATTAGCTAATCTATTTCAGCACTATCGTGTTCCGGTAAGATGGTAATGTAAGGCCTCGTAATAACTATCACACAGACATAACAAATAAGGTCTCGTGGGTGGCATCGCATCTGCATTCTAGCCTCTGGTTTTTGTGTGGATATCTCTATGCTGCAGTCATCACTTAACATCAATGTAAAATGAATGCTTGCTTGCCACCTTTTACAAAAAAAATATAGATAAGTAATTCCAAAGATCTCAGAAAAGTTAGATTGACAATACACACGCTCTTCAAAACTGCTTCAAAAATTGTAAGTGGGTGGAGCCTATATCTGGATGAAACAAACGTCAATCTAACTCTTCTAAGATATTTGAAAAATTAATTTTGATGTTATTTATCAAAGGACAAAGAAAACAAAGTTTAATTAGTTTGGTAATTAGGAAACATTTAATTGTAACTCAATATCTTAACATATTTACATCTTATCCAATCAGTTCCGACTTCTTCTTAGTCCCGTAACATTTAACTTATGCTTAAAATTCACAATTCCATAAAAGATTCTTACATTTTATATCAAAATTCAAGATTAGGCCGTATTTATTAAAAAATCTAAGTGAGATTTAACATTTGATTTCTGTACACTTCTTTATAATCTGCCTTTAATTTTATGAACAAACATTAGAAATGTTATTGATATAACACCCATGTAATTGGTTTTAAAGACTTCGACGCACATATTTTGAACGTCATCGCGTCATCAAAATTAGGCTCAATTACATTGTTTCGAATAAACATAGAAGAAAGCGATGTAATGAATGCAAAATATGTAATTTTATATCCAAAATTTCAAACAGTCTTAGTTAAAATGTATAGTACTCTCATAATTCATACGACTCTTAAGATTAACATTGGTTCATCAGTATTTACAATAGATCATATTTTTATAATATCTTTATATATACAAACAATAATTATTTATCATTTCTCATACTGTGTATATCGAGTACACTCATTCTTCATGTCTTTTCACAGCCTATAACCTAATGACTAGACAATAACTAACATAGATTTAGGGCTAGCACATCCGAAGCACACAACTTTTATTTGCTTTTGCTTCAGCGTTTGTTTATTATTAAAGCTAATGTCAGGAAAGCACCTAGACAGCAGTTTATGTACTGAAGGCAGGATTTTAAAATTATAATTATATTATGTGCATCATTACCCGACACAAAGATTATGAGAAAATATTCATCTATAACATGTTTAAGCTGAGATTCCTGATACAGTACAGTACCAAATGGGCTCCCATTAGCTTTATTTTAATATATCTGATAGTTTAAGTATCGATTAATACCGTACCACTGTAGCACATGTTCGAATAACGTAGTAAAAACCCCTGAAATAATATTGCCTATAAAATAATAATTCGTTGAAACACCTGACAAAGGAGAAGGTTAAATAAATACAGAAATCACTAATTCTTTGTTTGCAGCTTGGTATTGCTGTACTAGTAGTTTCAATACAGTAGGTAAAGTCATTTTTCTTAGAAGACGATATTTGGGCCGCCATTTTGTGAATGTTTGGACAGAAAACCCAGCTTTTTACAATTAAATTCTCACTGGACCGAGACTATTACGATGAAATTCAGACAAATGAAGAAGCGTCGATATAGGCCTCAATTTAGTCTTGACGACTCGGTCAGTCCAGCGGTGTGAGATGACCCTTTGATTCGAAGGGTCGTGGGTTCGATCCCCACACCGGGACAAATCAGCACTATGAATATCATCAACTAACAATTTTTTGCAGGAATTTCTCATTCATCGCAATGACGGCGGCTAAGAAAACAATGAGCTTGAACATTGAGTTCAGTTGAACTGTTATTTAAATGTGAATGATAAAATACATAGACCCTTAGCATAAAAATACTTAGAAGGTATAATAATACTGTGTAAAAGTAGAAAAACCAAAACGTAACCGGCGAATCGTGGGTGTTTGCATGTATGCTTGAATGCATGCATTTACCTCTGCCTACTTCGGGGATTACAGGCCTGAAGTTACATTTTTTTTTTTAAAGTAGAAAAGAGTTTGTCAAGTGCTACATATAGTGATTAGATATAATATCTTAGTGTAGATGAACTATTGAAAATTTATTTTACGATAAAACGGTAAGATATAATGTTTAAATTTACAATACACTTTATAATACGTTTGTCAGTTGGTATATACATTTTATACAATAAACGAGAAAATTGAACTATTATATTATTAAACTTTAAAGATCTTTGGCACATCGGTTTAAACATTCGAGAGAGACTAACACCCATATTCTAAGGCGTTACTTGAAACATTGCTTGACTCACAGTCAGCTTAGAATACTTTATGAGGACACCTCTAAATCCATATTCTAAGATGTATTTTAACTCCTGTGAGGTACTTTATTATATGGATTATCGTATAAATAATTCACAAAGTCGTAAAGAAAAAGAAAAATATGGTATTTAATTCCATCCCGTTAGTTTCGACACGAAAAACTTATTGAGCGCAAAAAAAGAACTATGGCGTGAATCTAAATACTCCTCAAAACTTCAAGGTAGGTCGTGACATACCTTGGAGTTTGACAGTTGCTTTCTTTCCTCAAACGGAGGCAGAATGTCGAGTTGACGTTATTAGTTACAACTAAGAATACCATTGAGAAAGGTTGAAAAAAAAAAAAAAAGGTCCAGATTACAACTCAGAATATGGGTATTACTCTCAATCAAATTGTTAACATGCTGATTATTGTCAACAACTAGGAATTGAAATTTACCAATCATACACATCCACATTTATTCGCTTAGTCTGTATGCAGGCATCCAATTTGAAGCAAGAGCTCATCACAGCTGATTGCACTTCACAGCGTCCGACTATATTTTTTGGCACTATTCAATGATCACAATGTACACCGCTGTACAAGTTTGTCCACGTAAAGGCGGATTCTTCAGTGGGGGAGGGGTCATATCATTGATGGATAGAATATTTTTTTATAAGTATCTAGGAAGCTAAACGATGGTGGTATGACTTCTGTGTACCCTGGATCTCTCGTTGATCAGCCGCCCTTCATCAGCCGAAGTAGTACCCGTGAGGGGCTGGCTGTGAAAGGCAGGTGAGGTTGATGCGCTGGCAGGAACGTCGGTTAGAGGTGACTGCTTACATGTGATTTCACTTTATATAACATCTGACTAGATTTCTTTGGCACGTAATCACTATTCAATAATCACAATTATATATGTGTACCGCAGTTCAACTATTCTTTGAGTCAGAAGGGAGGAATTACAGAAGACATCTTTTATGAGTAGACAAAGTATGGTATCATGAGCCTTTTCCCATGGGTCTGCCCGATCAGCCGAAGTATGTATGAAGTTGTGGACATAATGTGGTGCAGGAGGTGCGCCAGAGCGGCAGGGGAAGGCAGGCGAGGCAGGCGGCGGGGCATCAGCGCGCGCGATGCGTCGGCTGGCCCGCCGGTCAGGGTGCGGCGGCGGCTATCGGCGGCCGCGCCGGCGCGGGCACCCGTGGGCACGCCACCATCGACCCACTCCGCGTCGTCTGGCTGTTGTTCGTCGCACCGCCTGTACAATGGACAATTTTTGGAGTTAAAAATAACAGTAATGTTGGCAACCTGTCGCGGTGACTAAGTAAGAAGGCCGTTACTGCTCAGTTTAAGCCGAGCAGTAATGGCTGAGAGTGATGACCTTAATAAATCAGAAAAATAAGTAACGATGAGTTAACAAGTTCACTGTCCCATAAGCATATACAATAGTTTGAACAAGGATACAGAGAAATGGACACGTGATACATGGGACATGGAATGAATTAATTACTACGTACTATTGAAAATTTTCAGTGTTATCCCCAGTGATACAAAACAAATAACACAAAAAATTGAAACTAATATATTACCTATTAGGGATCCAAGCATCTTGGTGACGGAGAACTTTCTCGTCCGCTGTGGCGTGCGTACTTCGGCGAGGAGGCGGTCGACGCAGCGGTACAGGTCGCCGGAGTTGTCTGCCACGCTCGCTTCGCTGAACGACGCGCCGTGGGTCGCACTCATCGCCTGAGCCTCCTTTGTGGGAACCTGGTGATAAAGAAATGCCAACTCTATAATAAATTACATATGATAAGCTGACATTCACAAAACTCTAATTGGCGTTAACCTCTTCTTGTAAGCAATATTTTCTACCATCGATAACAACATGACCTAACTAACTAAATTCCGTAGGTTTCCGTAGGATTGACATGTCGGATGACTGAAAACCCATTGACTAAGCATCTATGCCAAGCCAATATGATTTTAATACTAACTATTAGGGGGCGAGCCCTTTAACTATTTTCGGTAGATTTCGAAACGGCGTAGGGGCCATTTATAATCTTTCTATTTAAAAGAAAAACAAAAATATGAATCGTAATACTTAATTAATAACAATATATTTTTCCTCATTTCAAAATAGCCTTCCCACTGTCAGTAAATTAATATTCGTTAAAAAGTCCAGCAGATTAATTGGAATATTTCATAACTAGGCTAAATACATAACTTTGTTCTCATTACACATTGTAGGAGTGATATTAATTTTGGACCAAAACAAATGTTTACGTTGAGCTTTTAGAATTCTCTGATGGCGTGACTAACTCTGATCTCTTCTTAAGTAAAATGTTGACTCATTCATAACAATCGTATCTACTTATAGCAGCAAGACGTTATTATCTGTTCCATTTGTCCAGAGCTTACTCATGAGTATAAAATACGGTAATTGATGATATGAATGGCGAGTTTTGTTTTTATTTGTTAAACTCAATAGACTTTGTTTTATTTCGATGGAATATATAAACGATGTATTATATTATAATAATAAAAATAAAAATAAAATACGCTTACACTCACAGCCCCACAGTAGGTATAAACCTGTGTCGTGGGTGCCGTTGTACACATACAACACAAACACCCAGACCCGAAACAAATATCTGTAGGCCATACAAATATTTGTCTCGGTGCGGGGATCGAACCCGCGACCCTTCGAATCAAACGATGGTTTCACACCGCTGGACTAAGTATTAATAGCGTAAGCCGAATTCTCCCAGTGTTTATGGGACGAAAGTTGTACATAAAAATCGGTTATAGTCTTATTTTGAAGAGCTCCAACCGTAAATGTGCAGAATAATAAAGATTTTGTATATCATATTAAATGAAAATCTGTTGAATAAACGCGAAGTTTCAGTACAAGTTTTTAACCTACCTAAAATAAGTTCATCAGTAATTCTATCATTAAGGCCCATAATCGGTCTAATTGCGATTCGATTTAGAAACTATCAAAATTGTGTTTCATTTCTTAACATAACAACGCCTATGAAAAAACGAGACAAAGAAAATTCGCGATGCAGTTAAATTCGTATTAATGGTACGCTCGTAGAGGTCTACGTTGTTACTTCTAAGGCTGAATATTTTTTATTTATAAACGAATAAGGGATACACAGTTCTTTAGAGCTCAAGCTTCAGACCTTACAGTACGTATGAATTATACTTGTTTACCAAAATGGTTTCATCGGCCTAAAAACAGCTTCACTGCATTACAAGAAAATAATATAGGATGAATTACGAAGAAAATAATGTTGAGAATATTTTATAGACAAAACAGAGAGTTTCATAGCTGATTGTGTTTGTTGTACAATGTTGAAATGTTATCGTAAAGTTTTCGAAAATAATGACTAGTGTCGTGCAATATGAAAGAGAACCGCGGTATTGTACAAACAAAGCTTTCGCCTCTCATCTAGAGTGAAATAGGCCCGTCATTCATTCCCTCGCATGAAAATTTCAATAGCGAGGAGACTGACTACACATTGTTCTGGAAGACAACGCTTCGAGTTTCAACGTGCTTCAGTCTCGTGACGGGAATACATATAGAAACCGATATTAAGTAGGCTATGTCGTCTTAGAATTCTAGTACACATCCAGTTGTTTCACGACAATATACTTGTGTTATGATAGGTTGCAAACATACAATTCACATTAATGGTAAGTGAGTAGGTACTTCAGTTTATAGACATCTATAAATCTATATCTCTAAAATGCAGAAGCGTTGTCACGTCTAGGGTCTAAGTTGTTTTGCCTCTGTGATAGCAGAGAATATGTAATAATGTGATATTTGATGTGATGTTTGATCATAAGTGGCGAACAAGCATTTAGCTCATATTAATTGAAAGTGATATTGTGGTCTATTTATATATATATATATATATATATATATAAAAATTAATTGCTGTTCATTAGTCTCGCTAAAACTCGAGAACGGCTGGACCGATGTAGCTTATTTTGGTTTTGAATTATTTTTGGAAGTCCAGGGAAGGTTTAAAAGGTAAAGAAATATAAAGAAATTGAAGAGAAATAGTAAAAAACACAATTTCATTTTCCCATACAAATAGTCCGTTTAAATCAAACCTTTGACACATTATTTCATTCTGAGGCAATACGAAGTTTGCCGGGACAGCTAGTCTATACTAGACAACCTATATATATAATAACCAAAGATTTCAGTCTAGAGGAGTTGCCATTCCTGAGGTCTTGTTGTTCCTCTGTGTGTGAAATTACAGGGCTGTATTGCATGCTTCCTAGCATTAAGTACGCCTCATGTACGCTCAATGCGCACGAAAGTTTAAATAAATAATATCATCAAATTAGCACATGGTAGTAGTTGTTGGCAGATATATTCGATTTAATTAGATAAAACGGTGGTGACTACACGCTCGAGTTGCACTAAACTCCACCACCAGTAAAGCCAAAGTAAAAGTATGTAACCCATTGGATGCTGTAAGGTAATTTAAATGAATGTTTATCGTAAACGTTCAACTGTTATGCAGTATCGGCCCACACTGGTCACGTAGATCAATGTTACGTATTTGGCATCCCATTTGTTTCGATAACGCCCAATTGTCAAACATTTCAGTTCGTGGTTATTATGCAGTACAATTGCAGTGCAAATGGAATTGAAAATCTTTTGTTGTAGTAGGAAGAAACTATTTTTATCTCAGCAACAAGTGTAAAATAACGATCTTAGAACGTGAAGAATAAAGTGTTTGTCTCGATGTCTCCCCCGTTAATTTTTTTAATTTATATGTCTGTCCCTTTTTAGTGTCACTTTTTCATCGATTTTCATATCACAACGATACTAAAAATATTTTCACTTCACAAAGAGATATAGATGTACACTTCGGGCGATCACAAGTATGTTATTACAAACAAAATTTGTAAAGAGAATATTATCTGTACCTATTCTACATAATAACATCACTTATTAATATAACATAACATTCATTAATACCCAGTCAAACTCCTATGTTATCCTAGAGTAATAAGTTTCTCATGCCAAAACTCTACATTGTTGAATAACATTATTCAGATTCGCTTAGTACGTATTGTAACGTTCATTTTAAGTAGAAAGTTAGAAGTTAATTTGTGAAGATGTATAACTTGGTCTTGTAAGAAGAGCTTACAAATATAAAAAACATTGTTTAATATATTTACTTACATGAAAGCTAATGTTGATCAAATTAACTTTCTGCTCGACTAAATATGTAATATTGAATTAATTTCTAAACAAAAAAGACTGAATTCACGCTAATACGAATGTAAATATGAATGAAAAGACGCAAGCTTTTTGCCAGTTTGACTTGTCCTTCAATGTTTTTGATGGTAATAGAAACCAGATGTTTTGTTCATGTGTGATGTGATGTTTTTGATAAAAAAAAAACATATGATTATGTAACAAAAAATTGCTTTTTATAAAAACTGACCTGTCTAAGGTGATCCAAGTCTGTTTTGTTGCCGAGGAGTGCTAGAGGCATTGTGGGGGAGGTGCCAGGTCCATGAGCCGGGCTACCTTGGGGCACCCTTTTAAGTTCGTTTAGGACTTCTGTTGCGTACTCGAAACTACTTCTGTCTGTTATCGAGTATACTAGTAGACACGCATCCGCCCATTGAATCTGTAACAAGAATGCAATAAAACCTTACTTAAAAAACATGGATAGTATTTAGACAGAACGTCTTTAGACTAATACCACTTGCTGTGGCGCTAAATGCAGTTATTTAATAATTACTATTAGTTTTACTCGTGTGTTTTTATTTAATGTAATTAAAATATTTTGCTATGCTCTAAGCAAACTGTAGATTAAATGGAACGATGTAATTACCTGATTGTTGATGAAGTTTACAAACTAAATAACTCTAACACTGTTTGTGTTAGAGTTATTTAGTTTGTAAACTTTGAATATCTCGGGCGTCATGGTAAGTGGGATTTTTAGTACATCGATTAAAGAGGAATAGAATACGTTTGGGTATGAACAATTACGTCCGTCGGAGCCAACATTCCGTATTAAAATGAGCCATTATGGCGGTTCATGGAAACTCCCACGCTGGAACGTGGGACAAATATTGACTGACATCCTGAGATTAAACTGTATTTGATTTACTAGAATGATTTTTTTCAGCTTTTATCAAAATGTCAAAGCAATCGTGGAATGTGTAGGAGGTTGTTGTGTCATTATGATAATGTTTTATTTTTTTCTAATAAAACAAATATGAAAAAGTTCGTAGATTTGCCTACTACCTCGGAAAAATTAAATTGATCTCCGGTTCAAGGATTAGGTAAGTGATATAGGTTCACAGTGGCACGTTTAATGTTTGTTGAATGTTAATACGCTAACTATCATCATGTTACAGATTCATTTTATGGAACTCGAAAAACTTACAGATGATTCGTGGATTGCCTGCCTATATAATCTCTTCGTACGGTGGTGCTTAACTAATGCAAAGAAAATATAATTATAGTCGTGAAGATACGTTTTTAAAAACGTATTTAACTGATCTTTGTGAAACATGTATTTTATGTAAAATATTAAAGTAACTGTTTAATATAATGTAAGCATTTGTATTGCGTCTATAGTATGCGTGTAGTATGCCATTTATATCTACGAACCGAGATATGAAAATGTTTTATAAATATTGTGTGAAAAATTTTACAGCTCCGCTATTCGTTACTTATATTATGACATCCGAAAAAAAAACGTTTTCAAACTATCGATCTTTTTTCGGGGCGTTCGTAGGTATTCATAAATTGTATACAATTCCCTTCAAATTCATTTTAGACATTCATCCGCGATGAAATCAGTCACTAAATCTTAAGTTTGGCGCCAAATAAAATTCAGACGTGGATTAGGTGATAGACAGATTTATTTTAAAGCCGAAAGTCGCGAATTTATTTTCTGATGTAAAATTAATAAACTGTCACAGACTGTGACAAACATGTCATTTCTAAATACTTTTGGTGATTTTTTAAAAAAAAAAATTTGATTGCTAATTATGCTTTGTCCTTGGAAATGTAATCCACAGTTACGGTTATTGATCATAGTCTAGTTCTAGGTACTATATAGGTATAGGTCCAGCGCCTTGTTTTCGTAGACATCACATGGTTCATTCACTAATCCGCCCACCTAACAAACATCGTTCTGCATCACCTTTTGATCGCTCTAATCTGTCTAGCGCACTGAATATTTACTTGAAGATAGATATAAATGCAAATCTGACGTAAAGCGATCCAAAGAAGCTTGCTCGAATAAACTACGTTAGAATTTTCCGTCTTCCGTTCGGCTATTATTTTCGTCTGAATCTCAGTATTCAGGATTGAAGTGATGTGAAATATCGCAAAATGATTTAGGACTTTGGTTATTCCTGAATTGTTTTCTTAAAGTCGGAAGGTATTCAGTACGAATCGTACGCGTTCCAAAATATTATTAAAGGCAGCAGAGACGTTCAACGATCGAGGTGAGAGCAGAAATTAATGTAGCACCGTAAACATTGTGAGTCATTTCGCTCGCGCTACGGGTCACTGGGACGCCTAGAGCCACGTCTCATACTCTCGTATTATATATTCATGCCGATTAACCTAGTTGCTAGGATATAAAACGGTTTCAGGCATCGTTTAATCTTCGATTTTGTTTGCGGAAGGGTCTATTCAGATCATTATTTTGATTATTTCCAGACAGACGTCGATACTGGTAACACGAGTGAAATCGAAACGAGGCGATCCCAATTACGATGCAAAACAAATATTAGGTATATTATATGTTTACGAGGCACATGAATTAAATTTCGTAGTAAATTTCGAAGGCGAAGAAAATCCGTACCAACTGGTTTTGTTGATACTACACGTCTTATGTAGGCGCCGAACTTCTATAATAATACGTCCTCGGAAATTTATTGTTACTTTTATATTGTTGAGAACTCGGACATCCTCAATTTTCAGTGATTTAGTGTGTGTTTTGTGTGAAACGCAAAGGTCGCCGAAAAGACAGTTTAAATACGTGAAGGTGAAGACTATTGAACTGGACAAGGTTTTGTAAAGGGTCTAAAAGATTAATCTGAAAGTAGTTAACAAACATTTAGGTTAATCTTTTCTTGGATGAATGATATAAAATTGTCTCATATTTTATTTTAGAATGAAAGCTTTAAAATGTAGATCTAATTTACATCTCAAAACACGTGTTTACGCAGTTACGCAGTAACTAAGACACGTGTCTACGCAGTTACGCATTACCTTGTTTGTCAGCCCGCCGGCGGGCTCCTGCTGCTTGACACTTAAGGATACTAGGGAATATGAATTCGTTATTTGTCTTAAGATCAAAGTACAATACCCATAACAACTTCTTAATATGCCAAAATATTGATATAAATCATATTTACCTGTTCTGTTGGAAATTTATCAGAATTAGATCCAGATACATCTATGACTTCTAATTCTACGGGGGTTCCATTTATAGGTACTGTTTGTCGATATAGAAGATCTGTAACAAAACATTTTTTATTTCATAAGTTTTCATTCATATCATTTACAATGTTCTTTTATTCGTTAATTGTATTGAGTGTTACCTGTGTTTGAGTGGTACTCTCCAATATACCTCCTCGTTAAGTACCGGACGATTAAAGCTGAAACAAAAAAAAAATAAGTATTTTTGTATTGTAAAATGATTCCAGCTGTGACTCACTAACAGGAAAAGTTTGTCATTTTTCATATTTCGTTCTAGTGACTGACATAAATTGTTTTAAGTGCAATTTCGCGAATAAAAAGATGAATCAAAGTTTGTTTATAAAGACAACATTGAATTCATTAGTATTACATCACCAAGAGTAATGGGTCACTGGAGTATTGCCCTGACTACTCGGTTTATGTAACATCATCTAGGTCAACATTTTAGAGGCGATCACTCGATTATTGTTACGTTGTGAAAATTATAATTTTGCCTTTGTATTATTTATCTTTTTTTGAAATTCATGCTTTCTTTTATTCATAGTACCTACTGCGAATAGGACATGTAGTCAAATTTTAGGGACATTTTATATATCTGCTACTATCAAAGTTACATGTGTATTTTATGGTCACATTTAATAAATCTGCTTACATGGAGATGCTAGTAAAGTAGTTTTGTTTTCTACACTAACCAACAATTAAGATACAAGTTAAACCTGATTTTTTAAAATATATTAAAGCTAACTTTAAATTTACATAAAGAATACATGCAAGACGAAAATGCTACCGTGAAAGTTCTATTTATACCAGTTATTTAGCGCTTTCTATTAAGTTTATTAAAAGAAGGAGGACATTCCATGAGCTCCCAACATCTTTCCGACGCATCATATTTCCGACAGAAAAATTTAGAACTAGGCAAAGCGAGTTTGTGTTTCTGAAATAAGAAACAGTGTAACGAAAGTAACCTAAAAATCACAGGTTGTCGACAATAAACCAGCTCGATTATGGAAGCCGACGAACAAGTGGGTCAGTATATTTTACCAGCTTTAGTTTGAGATTCCGCCACATTAAACATTGCCTCAAGTTACGAAGAGGTTATTTTAAGCGTTTCTTTATTTCTTTATAATGCGGTAATAATTGCTTTTTTTTCTGAAATTATTCGTATTTGAGTATAAAATCGATATAGCTCCGACATTTTTGTGCATAAGCGTTAATTCGTACGTGGAAATACATCCTATAACTTGAATTAACAATTGCTTCTTCAATTATTGTCATAAATATGTTAAAATTTCTGCGATTTTTTACTATTAACTCGACTAGTAAAATATAATCTACTTTAATAAATTTCTTAAATCATTTCATAAAAATCTTCTCAACGATTACCTATCGGTCAAAACATTTTTTGTTATGTTATGTTTACGTTTTGTTAATGAAAACATTCCAAAGGATAAAGACGTAATAGCTGCAAAACTTACCGGACTTGCCAACTCTGGAACTGCCAATGACGGCGATGCGCACGCGCGACGGACTCGCACGCTCGTCCCTCATGATTGTGAAAAATGTGAATCTGAAATAAATACGCGCACATAAATACGTTTCCTACAATTTATAAAAGTAATGGGACTTCTCAGACATCTTTGTTATAGATAGGTGATTTATTTTTTTACTTATGTTGTTCCTCATTCATCTTATGTTGAATGATAAGTATCTTTTGACTGTAATGGTATGTAAGTATGCAGATTCAATATCTCTTAAATTTACGATTTATTTATATTCAAAAAATAGGTGAATGTATAATAGGAATGTTGGAGATTTGGATCAAATATTGTATTTGCTCCATTTTGTGTGGCAAATATTTTAATAGAAGTGTTAATTGGACATACTAGTCACGTCGACGGACAATAATATTTTCGTGCGGTCACAAAACTTCTTAATTATTATCTTGACAATGTTCCAAAAATTAAATCTCGGAGATAAGTTCGTAGTCAGTTCCCGGCTATTGGTTTCATTCATTAGTCGCAATATAGCTTCAAATGACGTCCGTCCCCTCCCTCGAAAGGTACCTACGTCAGATTACAAGTTTTTATTGGAATTTAAATTAAGGGATACATGTAAGGACACTTCCTGTTTTTCACTGAAAGTAGCGATATTTGATAGCTTCTTCTAACACTGTCTGTGTGTCATAGAACATCTGGTTTGTTCAGTAATGTGTGGTCTGTGTGATTTGATGTTTTTTTTTTACATATTAAATATAGATATATTTTTTGACATATTATTATAATATATTTTTATATGATAATAAATTCGCAACAAAGTACATTTTAGTATTTTTCCAGTTACTTAATAATATCGTTCCATTTAAAAGGGAGGGTAGATACAGCACCCTTTTTTACTTGTGAACGAAATTTCGAAAAGGATCAAATATACTTCGAATAGAAGCAAAGAAAAAGTTTATATCTCAATAATTCAACTCTAAGTGATCATGATTGTTTAAACTTTACACCAATCTTCGATTTTATTAATATAACTGAAATGTTATGCCATGGACAGAGGAAGCGTTACTGATGTTAAAAATCGTGAATGACACTAACATTGTGGAATGTAAACAATGGTGTATGCGATTATAATCTGTTTTGATGAATCTACGCAAAAACCGCAAAGTGATGGCGAGGGTGAGGCTCGGTCAGTATTTATAGTACGGTTTCGACGTTTTGCGTCAGCACCTGCCCACCGAACGGTTGAATAACCCTACATGTTAATAACATTCGTGTGACACTGGTATAACAATGCAAGTGCATGATAACCAGGGCCACAGTAAATACATTAGGCTATCCCAATTAAAAAAAAAGTACTTTTAACATGGCTCAAATCCTAAATACGAGAGGAGCTCTGTTTGTTATGTTGATAATTGGTGAAACAATTTCGATTCAATATTTGATAGTATGACATGCAAATTCATTTTGCACTAATTTTTATAAAAATGAAATAGATTCTGTGTTGTCAACGCTTTAACCTTAAAATACGTATTGGTCCGCTGCATACAGAACGGAGAGTTACACTGTAACCTCAGCATTATGCTCGGAACTTGAAGCATTCGAAATGTGAATATGCAGATGTATGCTCAGAATACTTGGGTCCAAAAGGTTACTAATATTGAGGTGCTGCGTCGAATGAATCTAAAAGTGGAATTACTCAAAATTATTAAGGATAGGAAGCTGCAGTATTTCGGTCATAAAATGAGAGGTGATAAATACCGAATACTCCAATTGATATTGCAAAGTAAGATTCAGGGCAAAAGAAGACAGAAGATCCTGGTTGAAAATTTTGAGATAACGTTTCAACCTAAGCGCTCTTTCTCTATTTCGTGCTGCAGCTTCAAAAATTAGGAATCGCCAACTCTCGTAGAGAAGTAGCACTTTAAGAAGAAGAAGAAGACATGCAACCCAAAAAGTACTCATACTTCCCTAAGTAGTCGTGTATAAGTTTATGACCTTGGCATTATGTTTGTTATGATGTTTAGAAGTGTCAAATTTTAATTATTAAAATGTTTGAATCGACCCAATATATTAATTCTTTATTTTAAGAGTTCGAAGTTTATGAAAAAGTTTTTTTATGTGCTATCGGAAATTCACTTGTATCCATAAAAACAGATTAAAAAAATAAACTTGGTACATGTATAATTATTTTTAATACCGAAGTTCGATGCATCCATTTGAAAACAAAGAATACTAAAGGAGAGAGAAAAATTACACGCAAACAAATAAGTAATTACTTATATCTTACAGATCTACTTTCGAAAACATTGAACAGCGCATTTATTTTCTGATTCATCGAGATAGGAAGCAAAATACAATTTTATTACGTAAAATGTTTAGATTTTATTACCAGTACAGTTTTATTACCACGTGAAATATATTTAATGTAGAGTTGTCAAGGCTTTACGGCTATATAAATGGTACATATTGTATTTCTTTTATCTATCTTTGCTGAGATTTTAAAATTAACCGATTAAAATATTATTTATTACATTTTTATATTATCTTGCCAAGCCCTGCCAATTTTCAGGGATGGGCGGCTGAGTTTTCCGAGCGTCATGTCGATTACTGACCAACCAGTGTAGTCTGACGATAAGTACACAAGCGTGTCGTGGTTTAGGAAAATAATTTTGCTCCGCAGGTAGTTACATTACACAGATAACTTAATAACTTTATAGCCTCCACTCGGTGTGAATGAAAACCTCAAAGAATACCTTTGAGGTTTTCATACAAACTTTGGTGGTTGGTAGCTTTGGTGACTTTGGTTAAGATTTGCTTACTTCAAATGTAACTTTTAAGCAACTCATCTGCTGCCTTTAGGCTTGGTACCTACTACCGACCTATGGATGAGGATTGCATGGATATAAGGGCAATAAGAAATTTAGGCTTCAAATGTAACTTTTAAGCAACTCATCTGCTGCCTTTAGGCTTAGGTAGCTACTACCGATCTATGTATGGATAAGGATTGCATGCTTATTTAATATTTTATTATGTAAAAACAGAACAATATAAACAGCTTCAACTCACTCTTATTCATTTCAACAAAAATGTATTTAAGATGTTTACACGGCTACTTCTCTGTCGTGCGGCCGGTAGAGATGGCGGAATTCGTCGCGACGGTGTCAACTTTTATTTATATTGGCGCCGAGTAATAATAGTATCCTGTCGGCGAGAAAGCCTGAGTGTTGCCAAAAAATAACTACACGTGACAGAGTCTCAAATCAAAAAGAAATGCACGATTTACTAACAAACGACTCGTTTTATGAGGGGAAATATCCGAATGGCAGTCTATACAACGTGACACGACAAGTTTATAATTTTGAATCACGTTTACTCGTATCTTTAGCCTCATAATCGTATTGTTTCGAGTTCGCAGAAATTCGTGCTAAACAATAGATGGGTACGCGACTAGTCACGTGATTGTCGCACGATTTCCAGCAGGTACTCGTACTTACTAATTGTATTTGACAGCTCACAGGTTCCCTAAATTTCATTCATCACTCGTGAATGCCACAAGTTTACTCCATTATTTTAATCTCGCCCACGCTATACAAAAGGGTGTCTAGTGAAATGACATCATGTTCTCTCCTCAAGACTAATCAATCGAAATTATCATAGAACAAACGCTATTTGTACACTATAAATAGCTAGTGTTAGTAGTGCCTAAACCAAACAGTTGTTAAGTGTTAATGAATATTTATGGTCGCGAATTTGTAAGACGTCCGTCTTAGGTAGATAGGCGGATTTTTTAAAGTGGCTGTCACAAAGGTCACATTGCGTAGGTGTAGGGCACGAAATAGACTATTTACAAAACAGAAAATGCTCTTACAGTTTTAATTCAGGCAGTCGAAACGCGTAGGAGCATATTGCTTAGTGTCCATTTATAAACTTCAGACAAAATAGATTGTACATCATAAACATTAAAGGGCAGCAAATTTTACAAACAGGTTACCTCCCTTTCAGTTATAACCGGGAAGGAAACTACCTAATTATTATGTTCCATGTTGGTCGCTCGTAATGACAAATTTTATAATTATTTTTTTCCTATATTAGCAGGTATATAAAATACAAAATATAATGCTCGTAAATAGGCGTCCTGTGAGTGTCAAGCTCCGCGAAATATAGGGTTCCGTTTCTTAGTAGGTACATTTTACGAGTTTTACGACCATTGCTCGTAAACTTGTAAAGCCTACTTAGTTCTAATACTTTTCCTTTTAACTTTGTTATAAATTTATTGAAAATGAGATATAAAGATCACTTCCGTATGATATGATAAAAAGTAGTGACTTCATACCTATTCAACATCTCCATTACTAATGATAAATTACAGCTTCTTAGTACAAAGAGACTCTGAACTAAGCTGCGAACAGATGGATCACAGTATAACAATAATATGGCGAAACTATAAGGGTTCCTAGTAGGCTACGAAACTCGAAAAAAAATACTGTGACTAATGGCCGAATACTCAAACGTCGGGTGTAAGAAGTTTGGGAGTGTTGTATACGCGAGAAAATCCGCAAGTTTAATTTCTACAATGTACGAAGCTCGCGAAAACCTACGAAAACGTTACTCAAACGTCACTCAATTTTAAGCAACCCTCAAATGTGCGCTATCTTTATCATTTGAACGGGTTTTATAAAGACAGAAGACTTTTAAGTCCGACTTAGATTTAAGTGACGTTTGAGTATTTGGCCGTAAGTGCTAGAAATAATGGGTCCATATAAATAAAGTCCTTAGTTAATCGAAGCTATCGACTGAGGTTAAATATGAAAGATCAATCCCGCAGCGCATACATCGCTTCATAACGCCATTAGGCCCCGCTGTTCATCCATAGAGGGGTCTCCAAGGACCTCAAACGACGTCGTTCGAGCGTAGTTCGAGGACGAGACCTTGTTAATAAATCGTCGAGTCACGAAGTTTCCCATACTTTCAAGGTTCCGATGGCACCCGTCAAGGTCTCGAAGGTTCGGTGTTGACACTGACAGTGGCCGAAGGTCTCAGATATTTGTGTAACAACGTGGATTTGATGGAAATACACAGGGTAGACAAGACAATATCAAATTAAAATCCTAATCATACTGATGAATATTAATGAGACCATCCAAATCAATTTTGCAAAATACTTGAAAAAAAAAATACACATGGACATTTTTAGGCACAGAACACTTGCTTCTTATATTTAATGCTTGTAGTCTATTTATAAGTCATACCGCAATAATTTGTGATACTATAATGATTACAGCTTCGTAACAGATACAGAGTGTTCCATAAGTTTAGTCACTAAACAATTTTGTGGCTCAGCTGTGACATATTATTCAATTAAATTTTTTGCAAGTACAGGAAATGCTACAGCGTGTACGCCGTTTAAATTAATATTGTATTATATTATCCACCCCGTGTAATCATTGTTATTATAGAAGACGTGACCTACTAGGTTAGAGAACATTACAAATTCATTTGTTGATCTCTCGTTCCGGAATGCGAAATAGTTTGCGAAACGGTTCACTCCCAATATAGACGTTACATTAAGAGAACTTATTTATTATGTCTAGAAACTGTTGTACTAAAATGTTTGTATGACTAAAATAATAAGAAAACAAGTAAACCAACGGATTCTATAACATTGGCATCCGAAATGAAACATAAGTTGACTCATAAAATAGGGTAATGCCTTTTTAAAAGTAAACAAGTTTGAAGAAAAGTATTTTTATATTACATTGTATTTCGAATTATTCTTTAATTTTTACTGGACAAACGAGGGAATTTACAATCTCATAAACGGATATGCATCAGAAAACGTTCAGAAAAATCACGTATGAAAAATCACGTATGAAAATGTTGCATTTAAGATTTCTCAGTATTGGTTATTTGTATGTATGTATGTATGTATCTTCACGCCAGGTCCCTAACGGGGTAGGCAGAGACTGTAGAGCGCCAGATAACCCGGTTCTGACAAACCTCTCGTGCCTCGTCTACATTCATCATTCTCTTCATACATGCACGCCGATTCCTAAGACTTTTGATCCCACCATCAGACAGAACTCGACCTATTTGGTCATGGTAGGTCAGTCTTGGTCTTCCTGGGCCTCTGCAACCATCCACATTCGCATTGTATATCAGTTTAGTCATTCGCTCATTCGACATTCTTTCTATATGCCCGAACCATCGGAGCATGCCTTTTTTCATTTTTACACCGATACTATCATTCACACAAAGCCTCTTTCTTACATCTTCATTACGAACGCGATCGGTGAGTGATACACCGCAGATCTTCCGGCTAACCTAAACGGCAAATAAATATTTCTAAGATAATATAGCTATCGCATCATTTACGGATTCTATTATGTATTAGCAAAGAAAAATCAGTTTCTTACTTGTGAAAGATTCACTTCTTTTTTTTTAATTCAGACGGAATCATCCACAAAACAAAGTACCTAATGTAGGAATAACCCAAAAATATCTGAACCACAACACCCGACTGCTATTTAATTACATAAAAACTACGATGTCATAACAACTGGAATCTATTTTGATCTAACTTCAATCCGCATTGTACCTACAACGAGAAAACAAATCATAATTCATCTGAAGAGAAACAGATGTATCAACAAAATGATTCTTGTCTCATAAATTAATATTCAAATATTATTTTACTACTACATATTTTAATTCATTCATTCTTTATTATTCTATCAGTAGTTAAATCCTATACATGTTTTATCTTTCGCAGAGGTGGATGACTTTCGGTTGCGCTATTTTTGTAACAGCCGACTTGGAGATTGCCTTCATAAGGGCGACCGTAAATTTTAAAGTTTGAAATAAAAGATTATACAGATATTTAATTTCTTGTTAAATAAGCAGATGATTGGAATGATTTATGTTTTACTTTATTTAAATTTTAATTTTGTACTTTTAGCTTAACGTATCCTACCTACAATTTGTACTTTAATCTTACTACCTACCATAATTGTATTGAAGGTTGAAAATGTCTATGATCAACCTGGTTTTAAATATTTCGTTGATTTTATGCCTTGCGTGTACTTGACCTATTAATGTACTTATAATAAACCTTCTCAATAATTTAGAAATCCGATTAATCACCCATTACGAAACTAGTGTTATAAACAAAACACGAAGGTTCAAAGTTATGGTACCAAATCGACTATTTTTAATCAGATTTCAAGATCCAAACTCAGGCCGAGGGTAATGGTTATTGATCTGAATCCATTATACATTGCTCTTTTTATAAAGTTCACATTAAACTCGTATTTCTGTAACGATAAATGGACTCTGTACAGTATGATTGTTTACAATTTGTTCGACGAAGGTTTGAAAAGTTTGTATTACGAAGGGCTAGGGCACCTTAATGTCGGGTAATGTTTATATGCATTTGCTCGTCAGTTAACATCCAATACATTTTGTTGGTAAACTTGACCTAGTTATTAACCTAACAATAAGATTTACCCAGTTATGAAAGTTGCGCAATCTTTTGGCTGACTCATGTAAGGTTAGGCTGAGTATAAAATTAGGCTAATGAGGGTGTTCAAGTGCAAGTGTTCATCATATTTATTGTGTCGTCCTTCACCTGTATTATATACAATAGGAATAAACCGCTCTGTCTACACCGATCCATTTACTTTATCGCAGAACACCCAGTAAGCTTTCATATGTCTTAATTAGCGAGTTAAATGTGACCTTTCGAAGTGAAATATTTGATCTACGCTCTTGAAGTTATATTTTATCTAACGATATTTCTGAACGAGATTCATTCATGAAAGACCTTACTGACCCTTTTCATGAGATTCTGTCATGGAGTATACGGGAACGTATCAAATAAACAAACTTGGCACTCAATCTGTTAGCAATCCACAAGTTGTGTGGCACTTAATAAATATGTGGGTTGGAATACGAATAATATTATCGTTTTCGTATGCATGTTCTACGAGTTATTTGTATTCGATGGTAACGGCGTGCAAATCCGTGAAGCAGATCAGATGCCCGGAGTAAATTAATTGAAATTTTCCAATCGTCAGGCCTCGGGAATATTTCGGTCGTAAATCTTCAGCATGAATCAACATAATAAATGTACTTTCGGCTAAGACGCTAGTGCGTCTTAGCCGAAAGTCGCGTAATTCACGATCACGCCTCCTTATTATTTTTCTCTCAATATATTTTAGATTATCATCAACAATAATTCAAATAATAAATACAGTTATTACATCAGCCGATAGATGTTCACAGTTGGACAAAAGCCTTCTCCAAAGATGCCTTCAGCAGTGTTGGGCGTCAATAAGAATAAGCCATAATGACATAATCGCAATAAGCGGATTGACAATTGCAGTAGCGGTAGTTTTATCGGGACGGCGCTTCCTATCTCGCGTTATTACATTTACTACCGCCCTTTCCGAATAGTTTGACCGCCCACCGTCGTTGTTCGTTTGGCTGACTGTACTAGTGAAACAATTCTCTTGCACTACTGCGCGAATACAGTAAAGACCTACTATTTTATATTATACTCGTAAAATTTTCCTGAAATCAGTCGTCAAGCGGAAATAAGTAGGTTAGACCAATGAGGTGAAGTATTTATTGAAGAATGTTTACTCTGAATATTTATACTCGTACGTATAGGTACGTTAAAAATGCTGTGAGCAAAGTGTTTTCGATCGATCTATTTTACGTTTCCCTTCAGTTTCATTTTCTTTAGGATTGGTTACAGCAAGGCCTAACCCCCTTATATATGTACATTAAACGTACCTTAGATACGTTTTAGCTATAAAATGCTTTGTCTACGTTAGTTTCATTGTCAAATGTGCAGGATAGGAAAAGACAAAGGAGAGATTAGGAACACTTTAGCTAAAATACGTTTATGAATAAGGTCGTATATTTAAAAATAATATTATAAGTATTCTATAATTTGGTCTGAATAATATTTGATTGTTACGGTCATCATTTAAATATAAAAGGTCAAGTGTCAATAACATTGTGAAAATCTGAATAAGTGCGTGCTCGCCATTTTGATTCGAACTTTGTACGAGAGCTTTTTTCGATGCTCATCAATCTTACGCCCTATTAACGATTCGGTGGCGTTAGTAGCAGTTCAACATTTATTCGTCTCTACATTTTGGAAGCGAACCTTTCGGACAAAGTAGAACGATGTTTGTGCAAAATATTTTTATTTTTTCATGAAATTAGAAAAGCATGTAGTTCACATTAATGTTAAGTGAATATGGTATTAAAAAAATTAAGAGAAAAAAAAACTTTTTTATGTAATGGAAATGGCAAACAAGTATGCAGTTTACATTGATGTTAAGTGATGAAAAATCTAAGATCAGATTCCTGATTTAATATCGCGTGCTCTTTATGTTGACTACTATTATAAAACTATGATATCTATTTCAAGGATCGGTATTCAATTCAGAATGATTCGTCCTACAACTTTCCGACACCTGTTGTAGCCATGCGAAGAATGCCACGTATTTTTAACGTAGATATCCAGTTAGCGGTTATCAGTTATTGTAGCAATAGCAATACATAGGTTCGGTATCTATATACGGTTGGTATCGTTTATTGTAACAACACGTAAAGTGAAAAAGTTCCAGCCATTAGAGCTTATCTTTAGTTGCCTCTTCAATAAAGCATGCTTTAGTTTGTAGTGATAAACTGCAATTGCTGAATATGGAATTCTATTTCATAAATTATTAGGTGGGTATCAATATTATTAATACGACGTGATCGTTGATTGGATGATTTGAGTGACAAGTGCGCGTGACATACACGATACATATGAAACAAAAGAAGTTTGCTAGATTAGACAAAAAGGAGCATTTCTTGTAGGGTTTATGAACTCCTATTACAATAACGACTCTGTAAAGTTATTGGCGTAAAGATACACTGACTTATCAGTTCGGTATGCAAGATACGTGATGTAGTAGGTGAAATAATGCTCACTCATAAGTCGCGGAATTTGGCAGCCCCTGCATATTTGGCAAAGTGAAGAATAGGGAACGTGAACACATGCAATTGTTTACATGTTTTATGGCATCTATAAAGTGAATGCGATTACTCAGTGCATGCTTCCATTTTGGAGTGCTGATTAGATAACAGCGATAGGGATTACGGCTATGAAATAAATATTGTTTTATAGTAATGGTTAATACTTTCTAGTTTGTGAGTATGTTCAATTGAAATGTATTGACATACGCTTGAGCGTTAGATATTCAGATATTAAATAAATAGAGGGCGCAGGACCAGAGCTTCCCAAACTACATGGCGATGGTCTAGGGCGTCGCACCGTCCTTCCAGGGGCGACTTGTGAGCGTACTCAATATATCTTTCAATTTAATGTCACTCTTATATTTCGGCTTTGTTCTTATTTTCTAAGAATACCTAATAACAAAAAAAAGCAAATGTACAAATACTGTTTTTCTGGTAAACTGTTATTAAACCGGTAGGTATTTTTTATGTGGTCGGGAGTTCACGGTCGTCGTCAATAAATTACAAATTCTCAAGGGTGTCATAGTACAAATGGGAATACAAGTTTGGGAACCTCTGCGTTACACGTTATTAAGCAATAAATACTAAATTGAATTAACATATTTTTTTTTAATGTTATTGGGTCATAGGAAACCAAATATAAAACGTCCTATGTGTTATTTTTTTAAATGTTTTGATGTAATCTTTCCGTTCATACATGTAATATTAATATTAATTTTAAAAACCTGGTGAAATTGATATCCGTTCATTATTTTACATGTTTACCGGTAATACTTTAAAGAAATTGATTATAAACTACTCAATTGCGTATTACCTTGTCTAATAAGATGGTAGTCAGACCCACGGCTGCTATAATATCCGAAACGTCAAAAAAACGTGATCACGTGCCATTTAGTTACAAGTAAAAATTCCAATGTTTGAAACGTTTAACAAATTGCGGTGCCGATATATCTATGCGATAATAAAAAGCCGTATATTCTCGTAAAATATTGTGTTCAACACATTGTCGCCGCTGTTAATCGTGATGTGGGGATGTGTGTAATGAGTTCGCCACAAGTGGATTCGTACCCGCAGCCTAAATGCGTGTGGAAAAGTACCCCTGTTATTTATTTATGTGACGTATCTACGTAACTGGGCTGGTTTCATGAGTACGCTGATAATTTAAATAAATGGTTAGCATTCAGACCGCTTTTCCGCAACGTCTATTTTTTAATTGACGCGATGGAAAATTCTTCGTGATCGATGCTCCGGAATAATTCCCGTTTTATGTTTGAGTAACCTTTATTTTAAAATGTATTGATGAGTTACAAATATATTTTTTACTGAATTTTATATTACGTTTACGTGTGCGTACTTCGATGCCGTGGACACATTTTCACCATCATCAAAGCCTTTAAGCGCGTTGAACTGATTTATTGATGTTTTTTTAAACACAGAACAAAGAAAATAGTATTTTACGCGTGTTAAACGGTTTTTATTGGTACTAATTGCTGGAGTTTGTTATTACAATACGTTCAAAAGCAGTGAAAAATGTTTACGGTGGCTTGTGATAGACGAGACAAAAGATAGGCGGAGAAAAGACCGCTGGCAGGATGTAGTACTTTAAAACATACACTTAAGATAGGTCGTCGTTGTGCGAAAAGTACGTGATAACAATTTAATCTATTAAGAAGTGGTGGTAGAGTTTCAGTTGTGAAGCTCGCGGACGTAGAACCTACAACCCAACCATATGATCACCAAACTGTCGTACCTATTAGAAACCCAAACATTGTGCCAATACTTTTTGATAAACTTAATCTGATATGAACTGCCACGAAGGTATAATTTAAGATGCTTTACTGATACTTTAAAAAAAAAAAACTTTTTGCAACAAGTCTTGCTTTTGACTGCCGAATTCGATCTGATGTAGATCAGTTGACACTCGAAACAAAGATCGTTATAATAATAATGATATAATAATATAGATTGTAGTGAAAATGTCAAGCAATTGACATTCTCACAACATCCTTTACAAAATAGCATTCTGTGTGTTATATCCTGAACACGGCCATATTTAGAATGCATGTTACCTACTTTATTATTTGGCTTCGAGTTTATTATATATAAGACAAAATCATACGTTGTGACATGATCTAGTTAAAGATCAAATTAAGCTCTTGTTTTATTATAGTATCTCTCTTATGCAATGAAAATAGTTCCTAAACTTTTTGAAGGAAAAATATAATAATTAACAATTGTCTATTAAAATTGTTACTCTCCATAACTGCCAAGAACTGAGATTGTATATTGTAAACTCGTTATGTTGATCTATCAAAGTTAAGTCTTTGAAGTACTTTGAAACATATCGTATAAAAGTTCTTTTTGCCTCTCTTTGCTTGGTAACAACAGATTTACGTCATCTAATATTACGTTGTTTGCCATTTTGTTCAATATTACGTAAGTTGCGGATTATTCAAGATTATTTCATTTTGAGGATAATGTCAGAGTAAACATTAATTTTATATAGATTCTGAAGTCCTGAGCTTAACTCCCATGTCGGTGTTTGTGTGAGTTATACTACTGAGAAAACATGATATGGGAGATTATGAAAATGGACACAGGGTGTATTGATTGATTTTCCTCAACCGCACCTGAGTACCTTTATGTATCTTTGCTAAATCCCTTCGAAAATATAGGTATGAATTTATGATATGTCAATACATATTAACATTGTCAGTAAAAAAACAAGCAAAAATGACATAGGTATTTGTGTCGTATTGGATATGTTTATGTTTTTAATTTAAGTAAAGGTCGTGGTAAATACGCATACAGTCCATATAGATGGTAGTTAAGTATCTATGACGATAAACGAAATAAAATAAATGTATTTATCTATACGACAAGTTCCTTACAGGGTAGGCAGAAAACGTGGAGCGCCAAATATCCCGGTACTTGCATACCTGTCGTGTCTCTTTTACATACTGGAAGACGCACGAGAGATGAATGGTAACCATGCAGGGTAAAATGCTGATGTATTCCTCCTTAGCCCAATCTTGTTTGTGCTAATAATAACTGTCAAAGCATGACAGATAAGTAATAAAATATGGAAATCAGCATCATTACAAAATTCAAAATTACTTTTCCATATCAGTCACACTTTTAAGATAAAAGCCTGAAAGCTTCGGTCATCTACCTACACTACATTAGTAACTGCAAACTGTTTGCTTGTTGCTTTTATCCTTTTATCTTGTTAGGCAAGACGCCTATTTTATCATTCTGTTATCAGATACTATTATTATTAGCCACTTGTTAATATTGCGGTGTTATCTTTAGATGAAGTTTCAGTTAGCAATGATCTAGTCTTAACTTCAAATGGTAGGTAAATAATAGAGAAATATGAAAGAATAAGATGTATATCTGTTGTATCCACGTGAGTCAATAATTTAAGTAGGTTGGTTATATTGATATCAAATCAACTTCTAGTAAATAAAAGTTTTGAAGTAAATTATATAAGGTGTATTTTATTGTCTACATTTTTTAATAATTGATACGTTACCAACTTTTCAAGTTCATTAACGTAATAATATATAATACCTAAGATACAAACGAAAACATCTTTTATTATTATTATTTATTTAAAGAGTTACTAGATAGATATAAGATTAATTTTTATAGATGTTATCACTCAATTGTAATCGCATTTATTTGCAATGTGATAAATTATTGTAATACATCAGAGTGCATTAATCCCACCCTAGAACAGGTATGTAAATAACGTGCAATCTATATTAAACCATCGCAAATGTTCAGCAACAGTTTGTTAGCATTGCAATAAACTGAAAGTGCTTGTTGGTTTTTCGACTGAAAGTTTACACGTCAAACATGTTTCAGCATTTTAAAGTCATCCCAAAATACTTCAAGAACCAAGTGCGAGATTGTATGTAGATAAATCATTGAACCTGTACAATACTTTGGACTTATGTGTCAACATAGTGTCCATTCTATGAGATAACGAGGATAATCTATATATAATTAATGCTTCGGTATGAAACCATAGAATTTCCGCTAAATAAGACAAATTTCACAGTTTATTTATTTACACAACAAATGCATTCAAATGACAGTCATCTCACCTGATTTTGTATGATTATGGCGACCGTTTAACAAGACACCCGCACATCGGCTGTCGTCGTCTACACTGATCAGCTAAACAGTCTCAACACAACACACGTATAGTCTTTAGTACACTGCTACGATAGCTTTTATCGATAACAAGGTTTAATCAAATTGTAACTGCAAAATCGACGTTCTACAAAACGTGATGCTCGATGGAGCGTCTTCGAACGACTGGGCGGCGCGCAGCCGTGCCACCTTATATATAGCAGTAGTAAAGCTACGATCCCGTCCTCCGTACATTTTTTGTACACAAAAATATCGGACGAATCCAGAGCCTAATTTTCTCTGTCACTGCCTTCTCTGACACAATGGGAGCGTTGATCTCTGATCATGCACAGGCTACAGCTGACCAGATTCTTTCGATCTGACTGTTGGATGGCCGACTTACTCGTAATCCTCCTGTGCTCAATTTTTCATTCCTTAAATGGTCCGACATACACTAAAATCTACGCATGAATAAGATTTTTTACATTAGCGTCCAAGTTCTACGTTACCTACAGACTACGAAAACGACTACGTCTACAGCTCTACGATTTGGCTACAATCATGCTACATGTTAACACATTAAGTACTGTCTACGAAAATTTTATTTTTATTACTTTTTTCTAAAGATAGTTCAAATTGATTGATTTTCCTCAACCGCACCTGAGAACAGCTATCTATTTGATAATGAGAACACAACAGGAACGCCGCTAAAGAATCCAGTTCAAGGTACAAATAACACTTCTGATCACATTGGATTTTCCACATGAGTTTTATGGTTATTGGTTTTCGTCTCCTTTTGTAAGCTTTCGATGAATTATATTACGATTGCAATATAGAGTGCAAAGAGAATGTGAGAAATATTACACCTGCAATATACTTTGTGATAACAAGTGAAGTACAACCATCAGAGGTCGGAATGGGGAAGGGATACAAGGAGAGATAGAAGCTTTAAAGTCAAAGAGACCAGGATTCTGCTCTTTCAAGCTGAGTGTCCCTGCGAAACATCTGCACATATACCTTAACCCCCCATTTCTGACCCAAAGGTGTGGTTTTCAGACGATACTGGGAGGCGTACGCCTCAGTGAAATTGATTAGTTTTTACGATAATAGTATATATAGTATTATAAAATTTATATCCTCTATGTACGAGATTTACCTAGTTTATAAGATACATTTATAAACTAGGTAAATCTCTTAATAGTATTGTACTATTTCATTTTTTATTTTGTGTTTATTTATTTACTTATATCAGGCAACCAGAGCCCATATAAAACAATACCTATGTATTGTTAATAAATTAATAAATAAATAAATAAAAATAAAATAACACCATAAACATTTAGCAGCTATTAAATTCTTATAAAAAAGAGAACACTTGTACCGCCTTTTTTACGTTATAAAAATGGTAAAGAAATATACAACATAAGTTGATGGTAAGTGAATGCAATAGCCTATGAATACAAAGTAGATGTATTAATGTATTTGATGATTAACGTTTGCCCAAAAGTCTTTTATAATTTCGAGTTTGCGTCTCAAGATTATTAGATACAAAAGTTAAAAAAAGGTTTTGGCAGTATACATGCATGCACGTGCGATTCAAGTGTTTCGCTTTTTCACTGCCTCGGGTTTGGAAGCTTCGTGTTATTGACATTTTTCAATTTTTCGGAAGAGTTTGGAATTGTTTGGAATTTTTACTTTACCCGGAAATGGCAATACGCTCGCCGGTCAAAACGTAATTGGAAAATCGTTGGTGTTTGTATGTATACTTATGTGCATGTAGGGTTGTCAGGCTTCCGGATATTGTCGGACATTGTAATGCCTGTCCGGTCAAATTATACGGTGTCCGGCTTTTTACATTTCTCAAACGAGCGAGCGCCAATCGCAGCTGAACGCTTCTATCGCGGGTGTCCGGCTTTTTAACCCAAATGTTCGACTAAACTTGATGGTCTGTCCGGTTATAGGTTTAGCAACCTGGCAACCCTATGTGCATGCATTTACCTCTCCCTACCCCTTCGAGAAATACAGGCGTGAAATTACACATCTTTTCCACAACGAGTAAAGTTTTTATAGCTGCTATTTTATTTAATTATCCTAGACTGGGATTATAGGATATGACTAAATTAATGGGGTAGGGTTAAAGTCTTAAGAATCGGCGTGCGTGCATGAAGAGAATGATGAAGGTAGATAAAGCACGGGAGGTTTGTCCGGACCGGACCTGGCGTGAAGATACATACTACTCGTAAATTAATTTTTAGTTAGATTTCACCACTTCAGGATGTTTGATTATAATACATACTAGCTGAGCCCGCGATTTCGTTCGCGTGGAATAATGACCTTGGGGAGCATTTTTTGGATATAACTTTAGGTTAATTTTGGATCAAACGAAAACACTTATGGATAGCTAATAAAATCTGTTTTACATTAATACCTACTTCTATGTATGCGATATTAGACTAACGCCACGAAACCCACAAATGCTACCAATGCCACCAGCGCCACCAACTCCACCAACGCCACCAATACTACCACCAACGCCACCAACGCTTAAAACGCCACCAACGCCACTAACGACATCAACGCCACCACCACCCACGCAAGCAACGTCAGCAACGCCACCAATGTCACCATCGCCACCAACATCACCAATGCCACCAACGCCACAATCGCGATCAACGCCACTAACGCCACCAACGCCACAAATGCCATCAACGCCACCAATGTCACCAACGCTTTGAGGCGTTTCGATCAACGCCACTAACGCCATCAACGCCACTAAAGCCATCTACGCCACTAACGCTACCAATGCCACCACCACCACCAGCAACGCCACAAACGCCACTAAGACCTATGTAAACCACATTCAACTCTGTTTACAAGTTTCGAAGCAAAAAATTTTATTTATTTTTTTATGTTTTAAGTAAATTTTTAATTGATCATAACTTAATTTTCCCTTTACCGATTTTGACACAAAAATATCGACAAAAATTGAAACATGTTTTGACAACGCTCCTAATTATAATAATTTGTGAACCGCGTTCAAATCCGTTGAGTAGATTCGAAGTTATAACGTACCAAACAGACAGACAGACAAAAATTCCAAAACTCGTTTTTTTTTTGTTTCTGTTACTTTTCTTTAATCACACATATTAGTTTTTTAGAAAAAAATGTACAGATACTCTTATTTTATCGTTTAATTATATTATTATTAAAGTATAGATGAATATGATAATCGAATTTTACCGTCTTTCAAAAGTAGCCTAAGTTACTCCTTATTACATCAGCTACCTGACCGTGAAAGTCGCGTCAAAGTCGGAGACACTCCAATTCTATTGATTTGTATGTAGGTTTGTATGTACAGTACTCAACAATTAGTAATGCACATCGATTGCATCAGAAATTCATAATTTGTGAAAATTTTAAGCTTTTTAGCTATCACTGTTTATGAGATACAGCCTGTTGACAGACAAATGGACGGATAGACAGACAGCGGAGGATTAGTAATAGGGTCCATCTTTACCTTTTAGGTACGGGAACCCTTAAAAAATAGAAGATAGATACAGAAAAGTTTCAAAATATTCGAAATGATTCTTTAAACAGACGTAATTTTTTTATTTCTAAACTGATTGACATGAAACAAACACTAAATGCTATGTGAAACTTACCACAATATATTAGTGCAAACCGCAAATCGGATAAGCCGTTTCTGAAATTAGCGTGCATAAACACACAGACAAACAGACATTTTTCCGGGATAAAAAGTACCCAGTGTTGTACGCCAAAGGTTAAAGTATAATTATACCAAGTTTCATCGTAATCGGACCGGTAGTTTTTATGTGATGCTTGAACAAACAGACAGACAGACAGACAAAAAAAAATCTAATCACATATTTGTGTTCAGTATCGATCTAGTAACAACCCCTGGTTTTTATTTTTTCAATATTTTCAATGTACAGAATTTGACCTTCTACAGTTTTATTATAAGTATAGATAACATATTTGAGTCACTGATTTTCTTGTGTTCCCATATTTAAAATCTATCCGTCTAGGACTTTTCATGAAAATGGTCTGTGTCAGGTGGACAGATAGACATGCAGACAGACACACGAGTGATCTTATAAGTGTTCCGTTTTATGTACGGAACCCCGAAGATTTATCTACGAAATACTGATCAACTGATCAGTACTTTTATTCTATTCCGTAGAATTTTTTTTATGTGTGTAATTAAAGTGGCAAACAAGCATACAGTTCACATTGATGTTAAGTGGCGACTACAGACAGCTTTTAGACACCCACACAAATACTATAGGTCAAAATGCATATGCGTTACCACTTCTGAGGCCTAATGCCTCTGTACCGGAAATTACAGGGCCGTATATTACCACCTGGCCGGAACACGATAGTGCTAAACACTACCATTTAGCGGCAAGTATGATAATGCGGTGATGCCTACGCCCGCGAGCTCCGTCACTGCATCTCTACCAGCGGTAAAAAGCATGAATTTATGTTCCGCGAAATCCACTTAGGGTTCGTTGCTCTATACTACTATTGATACAGTTAGATAACAGGATGATTACACAGATGTGGAATCTGATAGCCCTCCAGCTAATATCACTAGACCAGAAACAGTTTCTATTTTTCGAATCGCGTTACGGAATCCTTGGTAAATCAATAATATAGTTTTATTATTATGAAAGTAACTTAGAGCTGTTTGTTACGAGTGAAGTCTGTTATAGTCATGAGTTCTAAGAATAGATTCCGTTTCAATATATTTTCCTGCAATAATAAATTATGTTTAATTTTATGTTCGAGATTTTGACAGTCGAGATAAACGTCGCAGGTTTTTTCACGACAAGTTCTTCACGGGATAGGTAGCTTTGCACGTCAAATATCCACTCATATTATGGCACTATCTGCTCATGTTATAATGATAGCGGACAAGCTGTAAGAAAATAATATAATTGTCTATATATAAAAATGAATGTTAGTCTGTATGTCATCGAAAAACTCAAAAACTACTGGACCGATTATTATGAAAATTGGTATAATATATATATTATTATTATTCCAGGGAAAAGGTTTGTATAATATGCTCATTGATGTCACTTTATGAAAATCATGTAAAAGATTATTACCTAAATGTATAAATTCGTTTATCATTTTAAATGCAGCGCCACCTGGTGGCGCCAGTATGTATTTTTACACAGAGAAAACTAATATGACATGTTCTGTTCAAAGATATAACTGACCACCAGTTGGCGCTGCAATCTTTTTCTGAAATTTATTTTAATTGTTGGCGTAGCAACCCGCGTCGGATACAGCTAGTTAGTTATAAATCAATAAAATTAAATACCCTTACACTCAAAGCCCACACTAGGTATAAACCTGTGTCGTGGGTGCCGTTATACACAGATAACACATAGGTACACAAACACCCAGACTCGAAACAAATATCTGTAGGCTATACAAATATTTGTCCTTGTGCGGTGATCGCATTCGCTACCCTTCAAATCAAACGGTCGTCTTACACCGCTGGACTAACCGATTCGTCAAATCATATCTACGTATAAACATCCTATAAACATCATCATCATCATTTCAGGCGAGAGACGACTTCTGTTGGACAAAAGTTTATTTATTTATTATATTCTTTATTGTACACCACATGAAAGATAAAACATAGAACATAAAGAAAATAAAAATAACAATGCAGGCATAGCAGGCGGCCTTATTGCTCAGACAGCAATTTTTTCCCGGCAACCTTGTTACATGGTTTACAAAACCAAGGAACCGGTAGGATGTACTAAAAATTTACATGTTACTTATGCAGTAATAATAAACAATATCAGAACTATAACTTAGAAGCACTCTTAAAAGTTGCAGTGATCGGATGAACAACATAGATTAAGGAAAGGAAAGAGATAACCAAAAGAACATGAAGGAATTAAAAATGATAAACGAACTTATACATTTAGGTAATAATCTTTTATATGATTTTTACAAATTTCTACCAAAGATTAAACAACAAAAGGTCACGGGCCGCCCTCATCCAGCGATTGTTCGTAACCTTCACCAACTCACGGTACACCTCGTATGTGGCTCGTAAACACTTCGTATACGCCTACGCTTCATTTCCCGATACGCAGTCAGCTCTCTAGAACTTTTATGTCCCAACAGCAGCCAATTCTTCGAATTAAGTGGCCTGCCCACTGGCACTTGAATTTCGCTCATTAATAATAAATTATAAATTCTGAATAAATAGGCAACTTTTCTGCGATCTATACTGGTGGTAGAGCTCTAGTGACGGAGCTTGCGGGCATAGGCACCACCGCATTACCTAATATACTTGCCACTAAATTATAGTGTTCAGCACTATCGTGTTCCGGTCAGGTGGTAATGTACGGCCCTGTAATTGTAGGCACAGAAGCATAACACATCAGGCCTCAGGAGTGGTAACGCATTTGCATTTTGACCTTGGTCTTTGTGTGGGTGCAGATATCACTTAACATCAATGTGAACTGTATGATTGTTTGCTACTTCCATAACATAAGATATCCGACGGGATCGGGGTTAACGCGGAAAACTCCAGGTGACACAGCTGTAGTGGCAAAGCGGGTGTAGACATCACCGCATTACCTAGTCTAGTTACTGCTAAATGGCGTTGTTGAGCGCTATCGTGGTATGGGAAAGTAGTAATGATGACCCTGTAATATTCAGCACAGTGACATAACAAATTAGGTTGCTGAAATGGCAACGCATCTACATTGAGATCTCTAGTTTGATGTAGACGTTTGTAGGCTACATTACTTACCATCAATGTGAACTACACGTTTATCAGACAAAAGAAAAAGTAGTAATTTATGCAGCTACAATTTATTATATAACTTCGTAACAACACGCCTACATTCTTCGAAGTAAATAGTCTGAGGTAAAGGCGTGCATTCAATCATACCTCTATCATGAAAAAACACCGATGTTTCACCATTTACGTTTTGTCCCATGTTTTGTGGCGAGCCTATTCGCATCTCCAGGGATATGTATGTATGTATGGTTGTATGGAGATAAAAGTAGCCTAAGTTACTCCTTATTACATCAGCTACCTACCCGTGGAAGTCTCGTCAAAGTCGGATACACTCCAATCCTACTTATTTGTATGTAGGTATGTATGTATGTATGTATGGATGTATGGAGATAAAAGTTACTCCTTGTCACATCAGCTATCTGCCAGTGAAAGTCCCATCAAAATCGGTCCAGCCGTTCCCAAGATTAGCCCCCCCAAACAGACAGACAGACAAAAATTGTAAAAAATGTTGTTTTGTTATATGTACCGTGTATATATACATATGCATTTAGTAAAAAGCGGTTATTTTAATATTACAAACAGACACTCCAATTTTATTTATTTGTATAGATATATATACGATATGCATTTAGAAAAAAGCGGTTATTTCAATATTACAAACAGACACTCCAATTTTATTTATTTGTGTAGATGTATAGATTTCTATAAATTCAGTAAGAACAACAGGAATTATTTCCGGAAAGCGCATCTGTTCTCGGTGACTCCGTTCATCCGGACAACAAAACTACGCTAATTTCAGAATGTGAAAAACAACTGTGCGAATAATGACTCAACATCCTTGGTTCCTGGCCTTCTGTATTATGAATGGACCTGACGAACACTTTCTAACGAACGTTGCTGTCGTGTGTGCATTGGCGAGCGAAGACAAATATATATCAACACGTCCGGGATATTTTTTTCAAAATGGGCGATAAATATTTTGGATACCTTTCGACGGATATAACTAACGGAAGTATGTGGTTGGTCACATGTGCACGGGATTAAAATAGATTAACGGCCAGTTAAGATCGTGCCCATTGTAAGCGAAGGACATTGATAAGTTGTTTAGAGATTATTTAGAGAAAAAAGGGGTTAAGCGCGAATCTGGCTACCGTTCACAGGGTTTCCTAGAGTTAACGAGTGTTATATCTATACTAGTGATGCGCCGAATAATGGTTTCACCGAATAACCGAATACCGAATATTATTCGGTTTAACCTGTACCGAACCGAATATTCGGCCAAATTATTCGTTTTACCATTTCACTGTTTTGCCGCGTAAACGCGGTTCTAAAATGACGCTGTTTGCTAAATAGCCGCGTCTACACCGGACGCATGCTCGGGCGATGCAGCCTCGTGAGCGAAATACGTCGTCAGCGGGTGCACGGTGCCTCGGCCGAGCATGCTTCGGAGCCGTCATGCGGCGGTGGTAAAGCGCGCGAGCTCTATGGCACCTCAGTGTGTGGTGTGCGTTCATGATGCGTTCGGTGGGGACGGTAGTACCATAAATAATAGTAATAATAATGTTGACTGCATGTAACCAAACTACAGGCACAGTACAAATATGAACAGTGTGGAAACTACGTACAAAACGTTGAAACGTCACACTCACACAAACATGCGCATCGACGAGGCTTCTAAGCGGTTCTCGCGGTGCTGCAGTACTGGGTCACTCGCTACATCGAGCGTCGATGCGCATGTTTGTGTTAGTGTGCCGTGTCGAACGTTTTGTACGTAGTTTCCATACTGTTCATATTTGTACTGTGCTACAGGGCTACAGGTTAAGAATATGTTGATTTGAGGTTTCAAAATAAATGTTGATTTGTAATTTAATGTAACATAACTACACGCCTGTAATCCCCAAAGGGGTAGGCAGAGGTAAATGCATGCATTCAAGCATAAATGCAAAAACCCACGATCCGCCTGTTACGTTTTGGCCCATGTTGGTGGCGAGCCTGTTGACATCTCCGGGCACATTACCAAACTTCGAGGTACTTGCAAATTTCCAGAAAATGGAAAAACCCCAATAGAACCAGAGATAAAGGACTTTACACCATTATCTCTGATAACCCCCTACCCGTGAATTGAACCCAGGACCTCAGTGTAGTAGTAGTGGCCTGCTACCACTAGGCTACCGAGGCAGTTACAGTTAAGTGTAATTTAATAGTTTTATTTTATTAGCTTTATTCAACACATTCTTCATAGGATTTCTTTGGCTTATAAAATAACATGAGATTTTTTATCTTGTAGTTAAGTATGTAGATACCGTGGTGTGTAGCCAATAAAATATAAATATTCGAACCGAATATATTCGGCATCGAAACCGAATAATTCGGCCGAATACGAATAGTGGAAATGATGCCGAATATGCCGAATACCGAATACGAACCGAATATTCGGCGCATCTCTAATCTATACAAATAAATAAAATTGGAGTGTCTGTTTGTGATATAAAAATAACCGCTTTTTACTAAATGCATATGTATGTATACACGGTACATATACCAAAACATTTTTTACAATTTTTGTCAATCTGTCTGTCTGTTTGGCGGGGCTAATCTTGGGAACGGCTGGACCGATTTTGACGGGACTATCACTGGCACATAGCTGATGTGACAAGGAGTAACTTAGGCTACTTTCATACTAGCTGCGCCCTAGACTTCGTCCGGGTATATAGATACTGAACAATCATATTTTTTCTCACGTGGACGAAGTCGCGGGCACAGCTAGTAATAAATACAATAGATGTTTCTGTTATCTAAAGAACTATTTTCTTTTTAGTCCAGTATTATATTAGTAGTGTTGAAGATAAGGGTAGGAATAGTCAATTACGTAACGTTTATTTTCTAGAATAATTTAAAAACTTGTCAATTTATTAAAATACCTAACCACAAAATAACTTATCAAATAAGTTTGCAATAACTTTATGCTTAACACTTAATATTCATGTGATCTTATACCTTCGTTTGCCACCCTCTTGACTGTAAACAAGTACTGTCTACGTATCTCATGATGATATTTTGTGAACTGGATAACCAGCATTTACTAGTGCCAAAAGATATGAGTGATGGATCATTCTATTTGTGCATTACATGCACGTGCTACGCGAGTGTTACATTGTATTCATATAAAATTGATAAATGATTTAATAAAATATACAATTCTGACATAACTTCATAACTCGCCCAAAAGGGACCTATTAAATATGTTATAAATAATACGAGTACATTGACGTAAACACACGCCTGCGTTTGTTTACAAGTAAATACCAATAACAGAAATTTCCTTCTTACTTTTTGAAAGATACGAAGTTAGTTAAGAAAATTAAATAAACTTTATTCACGATGCTCGCTTAAAGGAGTCAATTTCACTTGAACTAATGAATATTTTGATGAGAAGTCCCAAAATTTTTATAGCAATGGGATCATGTCCCTACCTACAAGATGGCAAAAGGGTATCGAACAAAATGGTACATACATACTTTAGTTAAATTTAAATAAACTATATTAAAAAATGTTTTGAATTATCTTAAGAAATGCGAAGAAATATTTCAAGAGTACCTACCGGTATTTATACCTGAAGGCCACACGGTCGCGTGTAAAAGCTAGCAAGGAAACAATTGAAGGGAAATGTGGAAGCGTATAATGACATTATGAAATATTAGTCAGGTATACAATCAGTTGAATTAGTGGAATTAAAAGGATATCGCGTATCACGTGCCTCAACGTGATACGATGTGTGCTTTTATATAACAATACCCTCGTTAGAGCGTTTGCAAAGCTTTATATAACGAGCACCACTTTGTGCACCCACCCACCTTCGTAAGTCAATACATATGTGTTCGTAAGGCATAAATATATTTTTAGAAATATTAGAAAACTAGCTGTGCCCTCGACTTCGTTCACGTGGAATAGTGACATAAAGCAGCATTTTTTTGGATATAACTTTTGGTTAATTTTGGATCATATGAAAACACTTATGAATAGCTAAAAAAATCTGGTTTTCATTAATACTTCTCTGTACACGATATTAGACTAACGCCACCAATGCTCCCAAAGTTATTAACGCCACTACCAAAAAAAAAAACACTTAGCACTGCAACATTTAGCCTGGCTTGCACCACGACTTTTGTTAGAGTTAAAATAATTGTTACATTGCACATCCTTCTCTAACTTATGGAAATTTGTTAAAGTTAAAGTTAGAGAAGGATGTGAAATGTTATAATAACTTTAACAAATGTTGTGTTGCATCCCAGGTTTACTTACTCATGTGAACTGTATGTGTGTGCTACCATCACTACAAGAAACAACATTTTCAGTTGTCTTAAGATCATTTCTGATTAGGTATTTTCCCTTCTAGTAATATAAAGTCAATGCCCTGTATAATATTCAATGTATTATACAAACGCATGGGCAGCTTAGTGGATATGATTCCTTATTGGATTTGTCCAACAATCTTTGGATTGATAAAATATTTGTAAGGTTATTCCGTAATACTAATTTGCTTGAACATTGACAATTTGTAATACTTTTAATAAATCGCGAAATTAATAGTAATTATCTCTTCATTGAAGTAGTTTTAAATAGCGGAATAATTTCCGAAGTGGTTTATTCTGCTGGAAGAATTCCAGTGCAGGTGTTCGAAGGGGTAGGCACTACCGCATTACCTAATCTATCTATCGTCCAAATTATAGTGTTCAGTAGTATCGTGTGCCAGTTAGACGGTTATGCGTGTCCCCCTAATTATTATCACAGAGACATAACAACTTAGGTGTCACGGGCGTCAACGCGTCTGCATTTTGATCTCTGTTTTTTTATGGATATACTTACCGCTAAATGGTAGTGTTCAGCACTATCGTGTTCCGGTCAGGTTTGCTATTAACGCCACGGCTCTGTAATTTCCGACAGAGAGGCATAACACCTAATGCCTCAGGAGTGGCAGAGCATCTGCATTTTGACCTTTGGTCATTGTGTGGGTGTCTATAGGCTGCAGTCGTCACTTAACATCAATGTGAACTGCACGCTTGTTTGCCACTTTTATTACATAAAAAAAATGGATGTCTGTAGGCTGGAGTCATCACTTAACAGCAATGTGCGCTGCATGCTTGTTTGCCACCTTCCTTACATAAAAAATAAACGATATTTACAGCTGCACGTTCTGTGAATCACTGTATGAAGGACACGGCCCTTATTTAGAAAGTTAGTATGAGAGTCACCATAGTACTTCTATTATCTTATCCCTACTAATATTATAAATGCGAAAGTAACTCTGTCTGTCTGTCTGTTATCTTTTCCCGTCCAAACAACCGAACCGATTTTAATGAAATTTGGTACAGAGATAGAGTTGACTTTGAGAAAGAACATAGGCTACTTTAAACGACATCCACGCGGGCGAAGCCGTGGCCAACAGCTAGTTATTAATAGTTCCACAGAATAACCTAGCTGAAAATAACAATCTGCCCAATAACCTATTAATATAGGGTAAATATACTTATATTATGATGAAACATTAATGTTAATCGTTGTTTTGATAATCTTAGCAGTTTTGCATAAATTATTTATAGTATCTGCTTATGGGGCAACCAAAATAACTTAAGACGTAGAATATGGAATATATATGGAATAAATAATAGAGCTCCAGTGACGGAGCTCGCGGGCGTAGGCACCACCGCATTACCTAATATACTTGCCGCTAAATGGTAGTGTTCAGTACTATCGTGTTCCGGTCAGGTGGTGATGTGCGGCCCTGTAATTTCCGGCACAGAAGCATAACACCTTAGGCCTCAGGAGTGGTAACGCATCTGCATTTTGACGTTGGTCTCTGTGTGGGTGTCTATAGGCTGCAGTCATCACTTAACATCAATGTGAAATACATGCTTGTTTGCCACTTGCTTTAAATTTAAAAAAAAATTGAACATTATTTATTGGTGAATTGTTTATTGGTTACATTATGAACATACCTAATACATTAATTTACGCATGTATTATGGATGGTGACTAGGGTTATTGTAATTTCAAAAAATATCGGCAAGATACATATACAACGTGTAACAGGTTTGAATGTACAACCCAATACTAGTTTGTTCAGAATCGATAACCGAATCGATTTCAGGTATTTTTGATATAGGTAAGATTTTGTCTCAAAATTAATAACAATTAAGGAAATTATGGTCACCAATTTGGTGAACAGTTAATACAAACGAAAATGAGATTAACGTCTATCCAAAATAAAATGCTAGTCTCAATAAGTTTATTAGAACTCGTTGAGGCGTGGCTTTTATTATTAATAATAATTTAAGAAATAAAATAGTGAAAATGAATTTTATTTCTAGCGAGTGTTAAATAGGGGTACGCAGATTACGCTACATCACATTGCGACAGTGTACGTGTGTGAGTTGGTTTGTGTTTTATGTGCGGTCGTAAGTAGAGGTAGGGTAAGTATGCATAGGGTGTGCATACTGTTCGTACAAATTAAGGACAACTTGATCTTAAATAAAAAAATATAAAATAGTTAAACATGCAATTTCAGTTGATATATTATGATTATAACTCGATTTTCTAATTGAGGTATTAAAGAGTGTGCATTATTCCCGTTACATGTTGTATATTGTTCTTGAAATGTGTACACAATAGCTCATAACGATTCAAAACGTTGCGAGTTGTGAAACGACTCAAAACGGTTCATATAACATGATGGACAAGAACTGAGAAAATCTATGAATTTTATGGTGAAACGAAACCATTCAAATATCTTCGTCAATACGGCGTTTTTGTTAAAATGTTACATACTGAACGTTGTAACAAATTTATATAATTAACATACTTAAATAATAGATAAGTGAATTATTTATATTTTAACCTCCTTATTCATAAACGTATTTTAGCTAAAGTGTTGCTAATCTCTCCTTTGTCTTTTTCTATCCAGCACATTGGACAATGCAACTAACAAAGACAAAGCACTCTATAGCTAAAACGTATCTAATATACGATTATGAATAAAGAGGTAAAGATATAAAATTCATACAACCAACGATCCGCCATCTATGTTTTATCACATGTAATAAGTAGCATGTATTAATAGGTAGCGAGTCCACTGACGTTCCCGACCACGATACTAAACTCTGAGGGAAGCACTGGAAAACTTCCAGAAAAAAAGCGAATATCCCAATAGCACTTACATCTCAACCTTTGGATCTAACCCTGGACCCCAGGCTAGCAGGTGTGGCTTGCCACCGCTATACTACCGAAGCCGTTAATTGTAAAACAGTTGTGTAATAGAAAACACCGTAATCATAAATTAAAAAAAATATAGTAAGATATACTCGTACATAATTATACCTCAGTACTTAATATGTAAACGGTGTAGACCTTGTCTACGTATTTTCGTAGCAAATGAGGCTCCTCAAGCTCTACGAAATCCGTAGCGCAGGGCGACAACATCTAATAAAATTCTCGTTTCACAGTGTTTGTAAAAATAATACTCCGAAACGGCTGGACCGATCATTATGAACTTTGTGTGTATATTTGGTAGGTATGAGAATCGGTGGTAGTCTATTTTTTATGTTCCTAAATGGTAAGGTGATTCTCACCATGTTTTTTTTTTCGACTTTTTTGTTCATTTGATTTTTTTATACCTCTAAAGCGATACGAAGTTCGTCGGAGCAGCAATTAGGCTGAACGGTTTTTAATATAGAACATATCTTTATGGAGATGTGTTGCATCCACTTTTTAATAATTATTGTTTTAAAGTAACGCTCCAATCACATGGCCATAGTAATGTGAATCTGTTAGTCTAGAAACCAAATCGAAAAATAGACAATAAAGTGGTGGAGCGACAAATCCTGCTATGCACAAACAGATATACAAAAGAACATCCAGACCTGAAACAATATCATACCTAATTATAAATACAACATAAAAAGAATAAACCAAATCGATAAAGCCATTTTTGAGTTTTACGTTTACGCAACACATTTAGCAATTACAGCAGACTATTTAAAAGTAAAACAACAATATTTTATGATATCCAAACATAGATAGATAGACATACAAAAGATCGCGTTTTTATTACACATAATTCAATTTTATTGCAGATATACTTGAAATGAGAACGTACACTCACTTCAAATTATTGTTATATTGTTTGACAAATTTAGGCTACAATCAGGAGAAGCCACTAATTCCCGAAATACAGTGAATACTAGTTCGGGAATCTATGGAGTCAATATGTCAATTGAATGTAAAATATTTTGTCAATAAATAAATAATATGTCGTATTTTCTTTTCCATCGTGTATCATCATTTTAGTTGACCAACAATTAAGGTCAAATATGAACCACAACTGCGCCTTCATAAGTTTGACACAGCACGCGTAATGAATGACGGTACTAGACTGAGTTCCCTGGAGACTGTTCATCTCTACGCGTCACACTAGCCCGGATATCCTGATATAGTTATTTATCGTATAAGATAGCGATTCTCAACCAAGCATGTTTTTTAAAGGAACGTGGCAAACAAGCATACATCTCACATTGACGTTAAGTGATGCGTTGCCACCCCTGAGACCTAAGTTGTTATTACGGGGCCATACATTACCATCTAACCGGAACATGATAGTGGCAGTAGATAAATTAGGTGATGCGGTGGTGCTTACGCACTCGAGCTCCTGTACCAACTCTACCACTATAGACCGAACGTTTAACTCGCGTATCGCCTGCGCGGTACTAGGAGAGCGGGGGCGGGTAACGCTACACACGGACTCAATAATCCAAATACTTATCTCGAGTTATATTGTTTGAAAAGTATAAAATATGATTATATACAAACTTGTCTGTATTTTTTAAGTAAAAAATAAAGTTATAATTTTTCAAATATTTTAATAAAAGCTTCTAAGGTACGAAATAATAAAATAACAGTAACTCCTTTCACGAATTGTAACCACAAATAAAAGTAATATAGGATTAGGACTATTCATCACTAATATAGGTACATATCGCTTGAATCGTCTTCACTGTCTGAGCAGCTTGAGGAGTCAGAATCTTGCAAATCTATACTTATAATAAAACTGTAGAAGTGTAAATTCTGTATATTGAAAATATTAAAAAAATAAATATTAGGGGATGTTACTAGATTGATACCGAACCCAAATATGTGATTAGAAAAATTTTTGTCTGTCTGTCTGTCTGTTTGTTCAAGCATCACAGAAAAACTAACGTCCGATTGCAATGAAACTTGATATGATTATATTTCAACTTTTGGCGCACAACATTGAGTACTTTTTATCCCGGAAAAATGTCTGTTTGTCTGTGTGTTTGTGCACGCTAATATCAGAAACGGCTTATTCGATTTGCGGTTTTCATTAATATATTGTGGTAAATTTTACTTAACATTTAGTGTTTGTTTCATGTAAATCAGTTCAGAAATAAAAAAGTTACGTTAATTTAAAGAATCATATCGAATATATTTAAACTATTCTCCATCGTTCTTTTTTTGTTAGGGTTCCGTACCTTAAAGGTAATAGTGGACCCTATTACTAATCCTCCGGTGTCTGTCTGTCTGTCTGTCCGTCTGTCCGCCTGCCTGTCACCAGGCTGTATCTCATAAACAGTGATAGCTAGAAAGTTAAAATTTTCACAAATCACGTATTTCTGTTACCGTTATAACGACGAAATTAAATACAAGAAATAATAAAATTGGTGGCGCAGGTGTTGATGATGACTCTGTTGGTGTTGTTGATGGCTACCCACAAAAGGTTTTTAGTCTCGATGGAGGCATTAGTGGCGTTGGTGACGTTGGTGGTGTTGTGGGTAGTTTTGGAGGCGTTGGTAGAGTAAGTTTTTGGTGATGTTGGTGTTGGTGGTGGCGTTGATGGCGTTGGTGGCGTTTATGGTGATGGCGGTGGTGGAGATGGTAGTGGTGACAGTGGTGGTGGTGATGGTAATGGTGGTGGTGACGATGGTGGTAATGGTGGTGGTAGTGTTGGTGGCATAAGTGGTTAAAAATGCACAACGTTAACATTCAATTTTTCACATCCACCATTATAAGCTTAGGCACAGACATGTCATATTTTCTGCCACAGATCTACGGTAGACTCGATCGAAACCTATTGAAAATAATTGTTCAGAGATGAGAATATGTGAAATGCGTGAAATCATAATTCGTGAAATAAAATCAATCCCTACTTCCCTACTATATATATTTATATTATAAATGCGAAAGTAACTATGTCTGTCTGTATGTTACCTTTTCACGTCCAAACAACTGAACCGATTTTAACGAAATTTGGTACAGAGACAGAGAGACAGACTAACTTAATTATTTATAAAACGACAAACACGCGGGCGAATCCGCGGGCAAAAAGCTAGTTAATAATAAAGCTGTCCATCTCTTCATCTTCTCTCAAGTTATCATCTTGAAGATACTCCGCAGAACTATAATCTTGTGTTCTGGCTTTAAAAAAGGAATAAACGTTGTACGCTATTCGTATTATTTTATTTTGCAAAACAGGAAAAGCGATTCATCTTGAGATTAATCTTTTACCTTGTGCATCAATGACAAAGCGTCCGTTGCAAAAATACAAACCGCACGCTGCGAGCACCGACAGCGTACTGCCGCGCTTTGACATGGCTCTCTGCTCCGTGCACCCCTTTCACCCACCCGGTGACATCTCCCTCCGCTCTCTTTGTACCCCGCAGGCGATACGCGAATTAAACGGTCGGCCTTTAGTAAAAAACTGGCGTAATTTAGTTGCTATATGTCCCGAAATCGGCCTCAATGGAAGACTAGCGCCGCTCGTAGATCGGCTTTATGCTGAATTGGGGACCTTTTTGTAACAACATATAGTTTTGTTTTTAGTTTTATGTTAGTTCTAAGTTGTTACAAATAAAGATTTTCTATTTCAATTTCTAAAAATGTGACCTGGTCCGGTTATTTGAATAGTACCATGATTTAACTTTTTAGGGTACCGTAAATCCAAAGGATAAGCGGAACCCGTCTGGGTGATCTAAAAGAAGATGTCCCTTTATGCAAATACCATCCAGTGATAATAACTGTGAATCAAAGTCGACGGAGAGAGTTCGTCCGCATAAAAAGGTTCAGTGAATACGGTCCTTTGTATTAAGGAGAAGATAAAATAATCAAAGTTGATGAATTAACTTAATAATTTTCTGAAAACTCCAAATTTTCCAGGTAAAAATCTATAAAAACAGGGAAAAACTGCGACCCATCTTGTTTTTGTGACTCGCTATTTGGGAAACGCTGGTCCAAGAAACGGGAGCGCGTCAATTTGGTCTTAAACTAATAACGCTTGTTTGTTATGATTGACCGTGTTTCTCATAAGGTCCACGGACACTGTCCCGTCGGGTGACGCGGGCAAGACGCTATAAATACCTTCCGATATAAAGAGGTAATAACGTAATGAGATTTGAGAGATTTCATTAATCTAAATATTGCACAATATTATAATATTGAGAAAAAAAAATGAAATAAAATACTAAGTGACGGCCCTGTAGAGAGGCAGAGGCAGAGGCATAACACCTAATGCCTCAGGAGTGGCAGCGCATCTGCATTTTGACCTCTGGTCATTGTGTGGGTGTCTATAGGCTGCAGTCATCACTTAACATCAATGTGAACTGCATGCTTGTTTGCCACTTCTATTACATAAAAAAAAGTGATGTTTATTCTTTTCCTAAACCCTGCTATGTCAGTTTGCAAAAGAGAAAAAAACATACGTCTACCTCTTTCTAGATTCCATGGCTCTTCCTTCCGAAGTTTGAATTTTATTTTTGAACTACAAATAGGTAGCTACGTATTTGCGTATTAGACACAAATATTGGCGTCGCATTTTAGGTACATAGATACTTAAAGTTGGCGTCTGATTTTAGCTCAACATCCATTGAAAATTCTTCAAATCAAAGCCATACTTCATAGCAGACATCTCCGATTCGCCGATCCTTTGTTAAGTTCAAGTGCGTATTGTTGCTTATTGAAGAGTCTTAAATACAATCTAATTCACTCTTATATTTACAAGACGATTTAAAGTAAGCTTTACTACTAAATGGCATTGGAATAACATTGGACTGAAAATCATTTAAAATTTCGAATAATTAAAATACTCGTAATTAACCGTGGAAGAATGGGGTTGGTTGAGTCGCAGTGTAGGGCTCGAGGGCGTAGGTATCACCCCATTACCTAATCAATCTGCCGCCAAACGATAACCCCCTTATTCATAAACGTACATTAGATATATTTTAGTTATAATATGCTTTGTCTTTATCAGTCGCATTGTCAATTGCGTAGGGTAGAAAAAGACAAAGGAGAGATTAGCAACACTTTAGCTAAAATGCTTTTATGAATAAGGGGGTAGGTTGTGTTGTGGGGGTAGTGCTCAGCATTATCGTGTTAATGTATGGCGCCGTAACTTAACATCCATGTGAGGTGCGTGCTTATTTGCCATTTTCATAACATAGAAAGTAATTATGTGACAGTAATAGCTTCTGCCGGTGAATCATATTTGCGACTTCGAAAAATAAAGCATTTTTTGGGAGAAAAATGATAGTGGTCATCATTCAGTCAAATATTACTTGTCCGGTACGAAACCCTTGATAGTCGAATGCGACTCACAACTAGCCGATTTGTGGTCGCTGAAGTTATGTTATGAAATTTAACCCTCTCTAGGTCTGTGTACCGACCGGCAAATCATGTTTACACAATTATATACTTATTTACATTTATTTCTGCTTAGGTACCTCTTCAAACAATGCGTGTATTTATTATTTAATATTTAACGCAGGTGTCGAATTTAGAACTTGAGCGGTTAGCAGTGGCGCCACAAGTCGCTACAACATCGAACGCTAAGACATCCGTGTAAGGGGAATTTCTTTAAAGGAAAAATCCACAAAGAATTTTTCGTTTAAGTGTCCTTTAATGTCGCACGCTTTTACATAAAGTCACGTCGCGTCCGCCGGCGCGGCGTCAAGTGGTGCTTTCTGTGTCATTAGGGGTACTTCACCAGTTATTTTTAAATCGTACTTAATACGATACGCTGCCATGTAATTTCGTAGTTTCATTAATTTTATTAGTCAGATAACTAAATATAGAACGTATCTCCCGCGCCCGGAACATCTTTAGCACGAGGAATTTTGGTTTATTACTCAATAAAATCTTCAACACATCAAAAGGTGGTTTAATTTTATATTTTTTGTATAAATCTACTATTGCAGATATCAAATTTGCGAGTAGAAAAACAAGTGCTGAGTGCTCTGCGGTCAAAACTTTCGCGATTTGAAATTCGAATTCAAAACATAACGTAACCACTTAAACGGGTTATAAAAGTTAAAATTTGGTATAACGCGGTTAAGCGACTTATATAAATGTAGGGTATATACACAGATATTTGGCAGACTACACGTAGATAACGTATTGTATAAAATCAAAATTGGAACCACTTTTCTTAGAGCTAACAAACTGAAATTTAATGTTTTAATGAATCCTCTTAATCCACATAGATAAAAAATAATTGGCTAATGTATTAAGAACAACATACCTATTTGGTTTTGGGTGTGTTTGTAACTGTCAGGGCTGTATGAAATATATTTTTTTAAATAAGTAAGTAACTGGAAAGACGAAAACGTTTATGGAATTTTGGTCGTATGGACACCATACGAAGACGGGACGAGTCTAATAAAAAATAATATACCTACACAAATATTTCGCTATAATCATCTGTCTTTCAAAGAGTCAAGGTTAATTTGCTTCGTCACAACAACGAAGTAAAACTATTTTTCGAAATAGATATGATACTAATGACGTCACACTTGAAATGTGTGGCGTATTGAATGTGTGCGGTTGTAAAGTTTTATGAATGCACCTGTTTGTGTGTGAAGTCGTATGCCGGATTTCGTGTAAAACCACCTACGTTCTAGTTTTATGTGCAACCATCCAAATGAGAGCTCTTCGCGTGAACTTCTTTATTAAACTTACTAGCTCACCAACTCGTATAATGTGATCAGACATATCCAGGCAAAGCTTAACTCAATTCCATCGAAATACAAAGCCTTCGTAATCCATTTCTGTTGAACACGATTCGGACACAAGTTATGGACGTGTTCATATAATGAGATCCAACGTTTGCCAGTATAGTACCTTATTTATATGAAGCTAATAAATTCCCCGATAATTGCATTTCGAAACCGTAGCTTGCCTCCATTTTGTAAGGAACTGAGGGAATATAATATAAGGCGTTCTCACATTGCTTTTTAATTAAATTTACTACTTATTTAGGACATAACTCGTAAAAGCATCAAAGGTTTTGTTTACACATAATGCCTTTGTCCAGATCACTGGGTAAGGAAGTTATTTTAATGTTTATCCTTCGGTTTTCATCGGTATTACAATATACGTTCAGATTTTAGGTGTCGATGAAAAATTTCAAACAAATAAATTACCAGAAATGCGGCTCTGATATAAAGGCATAAAAGAGGATGGCGAAACCTGCACAGTGTTAAATTCCACAGTAAATGTGTAGGTGAATAAATTTAAATTGTAATTTTGGTTGTTTTTGGCCTTAAGATCCCCTAGTCAGTATCAACCAATCAAGGAAATGATTGAATTAATAAATTATATATTTTTTTTTTCCGACATCAAAATTAAAATTAAAATGCTTGAAAAAATGATACTGATAATAACAGTTTTTCTTTTTTTTATGTAATGGAAGTGGCAAACAAACATGCAGTTCACATTGATGTTAAGTGATGACTGCAGCCTATAACCACCCACACAAAAACCAAGGTCGAAATGCAGATGTGTTACCACTCCTGAGGCCTAAGGTGTTATGCCTCTGTGCCGGAAATTACAGGGCCGTACATTACCACCTGACCGGAACACCATAGTGCTGAACACTGCCATTTAGCGGCAAGTATATTAGGCAATGCGGTGGTGTCTACGCCCGCGAGCTCCGTCACTGGAGCTCTCCCACCAGTTATTGCAATCACTGATTATTTCACTTTTATCTACAGTCTCAGTAATTTACAAACAAAACGCTAGTGAATGATCAGGACAACGTTGACTACCAATTCTTATATTTTCGAACATAACCCGAGATAAAGACATTGATATACCTTGTTGTATTGAAGTACCTTACATTACTTCGCAATCGTTACGAAAATTCTGGAATTGAAATCAAACGTTCGTAATAACAAGTTGTTTTTTTTTCAGCTGATAGTTCACGTCATATACCGCACACAGTTATGCAAATAAATACATAAGGCCAATAGACACATTTTTAAAGGGTTACGTTTTGACCTTTAAAGTCTAACAGGGGTTCGCGGAACGATAACATTGAGAAACCGTGTATGTAAGCGATCAAGTAATTTAATCTCGATGTAATCAGTGATTTTTTTTTCGAGTCAAAAGGGCTCAAAATGTGAATCTAGGTATTTTTTTAAGTACCATAGTGTTTTTTTATTTTATTGGACTTTTTGCAATAACACATGCGAGTTAAATATTTTTTAAGAAAAAAAAATGACTTCAGGCGGGTCTTGAACCCGCGACCACTGGGATCTCTGGTCCAGTCCCTCTCCTAACCGAGCTGCCGAAGTCCAAACCTGACTGCTGAATTATTCCTTCACATTTATTGCATTCACTAAGGGTGGTAGGCAGGATATCTTTTTAAACAAAAAGGTTATTGATAGCATAGATCGCCGATAATGATTAAAACGTCCTTTCAAAACATAGCAGGTATATAATTTGACCTCAATCTGGCATTTATTATGAAAACACGGGTACGCGTACCTAGGCCAATGGTTAGGTAACTAATGAATACTGTTAAGAACGTATTTTACATGAAATATTGGTGATAAAACGTTAATGTAGGACTTCGTAAGACCATGTAAGACGGAGACACCGCCGCCGAATGTAATCTTTAGTGAGAATCATCCATGATTCGACAGTTTTGTTTTATGTGCCCCAATTCCATGTAATAGGACGTGAGTCTGTTGGCATTCATCGAACATGTTTTAACTCCTTTAGGGTGCCGATGAATGTTCCGATTAAAAAAAAACATGCATCGCTTAATTTCTGCCTTGGATATCGAACCAACCCAGTCCCTAGACAAAGATTTCAGAGAGAAGTGTAGGGGGGAGACATTTGGTGTCCAATATAGATAATGAGGGGTCATGATCTGTGATTTTGATACTATTTTTGGTATTAAAAGGAGGGAAATCGAAAAACCACGTGCGTCACTGTATGTGCAATGAAAACCTCAATAGGGTATTTGAGTAATATTTTTTATTGTGATTTCAAAAAGTATATGCAATGTTAGTAAATATCGTCATTGGAATTACTAGCCTATAACTAATAGTTTTTGAGACATCATCATTCACAAGTCACAAGTTACAAAATGATCTCAAACGCCTCATACAAAATTGTACAGGCTTGTGACGTCACACGCTTGTATACACTTACGACACTTACGATTAATGACGAATTCAAGAAATCTTTTAATATCTTCGTGAATATTGCGTGTTTGTCAATAGTTTGCATGTTGTTGGGATTTGTAAAAGGAATCTAATACCGTTATAATTTTTTACCTGAACCATTTTTTTTTTTTTAATTTTTCACTTTTTTATTTTTATAACTCTCTTACATCGACGACACAACGCAGCTTCCTCTCCTACAATAATGCACCGATTTTAATAATTTTTATGTATATAGGCACTTTTTATTTCCATGTTACTTTCGGACTTTAACATTTAAAACAAAAAAATACACATTGTCATTTACCCTATTTTAGCAATAAAGCTCTATCCTGGAAACACGGTACCTTGGGCCAACCACTAAGCCACACGACGCAGTTAATACCTATTAACATCATTGTTGCATTATTTATACTTCATCACCTCATAATATACACAATCAAACTTAAAAGCGTGTGCGCCTTTTTGTCTAGCAAAGTTTTGATAATTAATTAATTCTTGGACTGTAGTCAAGTTTGCTATGTAAACAGACGGTCATGTTTGAAAATCAGCGTTATATTATTTATTATTTATAATCAGATTTTCAATTCTTTTACCAAATCATGAATGCGGTTGAACGACGCGACCGTTACCTATATGTAGTGTAGTTAGAACTAAAACTGAATCATGAATACTTCCTCTTGTTTCTTCTAATAAAGAAATGACACACAAGAAGAAGAAGAAACTAATTAGTAAAAAAAAATAGTTTCTTCTTGAGATTTCAATACGTAGGTTTCACAGATCACTTGATCTCGGGTAGGCATCGACCACATATTATAAGTGTGAGGTCATGATTCGCTCATTAGCTCATGAGCGAATTAACACAAATTTTCAAAAATGTATTATATCACAAAATACTTTGGTTATTATGGTAGATGCTTTTATAAAGTGGTTCTTAGGATCCTCTATACATACAGACCTAGGATTATTGCATAACTTTGGAAAATAGAATATCACACTAGATCAGTTTTCCTTCCATAATGGAGTATTTATAGAAAAAAAATCTATTAATAAATTACGTTATGTTAATATTCATTAAGCACATAAGTACCGTAATTACATTTAATTTCGTTTCAGCGAATACTTGATCTCCAGCTTAATATTAAACCACAGAGTGTATTACTGTCACAACAACGCTCTAGATTCAAGTCAAAACCCCTATCTACTGGATAACAAAGCGCACAAATTATGTACAATTAACATTGTTTCAAAACGTACAGGTGAAGCCAATAAAAGCAGGTTAAAAACAGTACGACCTCGAGACGAAGTATTTTTTAAACAGACTTTAGAACAATTGTATTCATTACAAAGCGTCAAATTCTTATAGAGATTCCACCAAAAAAAAACATGTAAAATGTTGATAAGACAATAAGTTATATGACTAGCTCTATCTATTGACAGTGCTAGGCATATAACTTACAAGTTAACTCTACAAGCCTAACTTAACAATCTCTGTTCCTAAGTCTAAATGCGACAGTTTGTAATTTTCACGAGCTACGATAGTCAACGAATGCAACTTGCAACCCTTTAATTTTTCATAAATCCGTCGGCGAAATATCATTCAACACGGAAAAATGAAAGCGGACATTGTAAGTTGAATGTAATGAAAATGTTATTGTAATATACACGAGACTTACCTAGAAACAATTGCTTATCGAAATTAAGGATGCATTATATAAGATTCGATTTCGAAGTTCGATTTGGCTCAAAATTCTAAACACCCTAACGCTGATTGCATCGCTGTTTTGATTGATTGTAATTCAATTAAATGTGTTGCATAACATACTTGCTTATATCTAGGGGTATAGTACTCGCTAATCTTTGACACGGAGTACGAACCCAGAGCCCCAGTGTATCAGTAGCGGCCTACAATTCGACTAATGGGGCAGTTAATCATCATATTAAAATAACGTAACAATTTTTTTTTAATGTAATGGAAGTGGCAAACAAGCATGCAGTTCACATTGATGTTAAGTGATGACTGCAGCCTATAGACACCCACACAAAGACCAAGGTCAAAATGCAGATGCGTTATCACTCCTGAGGCCTAAGATGTCATGTCTCTATGCCGGAAATTACAGAGCCTTAAATTCTACTTTGTTTAAATCTATTAAAAATTGTGTTTATTAAAGTGCATTTTAAATTCATAAGGTACACCGCTATCAAACATAAACTTCTTTGCTCCAATATAACTTTATAAATAAACACAAGGACGCTTCCAATGTATCTAATTTTAAACTTTCTTATTGTATCACAACTGAAGTTGTAAAAATAAATGAGATTACTTGTCGCCCACCGTTTCCAAGTGAGTTGTGATTCATGTCAACGTCTTCGGATGAAAGATGAGTTTTCCAGGTATGCGACACAATGCTAATACGATAATCACTTATCGTATACAACTCCAATGTATCCGGATTCCGGATGCCGACCGAATGAATAGATGATTTAAATTCGAACATTGTACACTAAATGATCTTATTAATGTTCTTTCTGAAATTATTTAGCAATCAGACTTTTTTGGTCTGAGTGCTGAATACTCAAAAGTGACTCAATTTAAAGCAACCCTCAAATATAAGCTATGTCTTTTGTTTGCAAGTGTATTATAATACTATAAAAAAATACTTTTAAATCCTACCTAGATTTCAGTATTTGGCCATAAGATATACCTTTAATATATATATATATATATATATATATATATATATATATATATATAATATATAATAGATAATACAATATATAAGTTAATTAAGCGCGGTGAGAGGCTGGTGACCTGAAGGTATGTAACGCTATTGAGACAGTCCCACTCATCTCATCAATTTTTTATATATATGCCGGGATAGAGAACACAAACGTACTGAGCTAACTTAACTATTGATTATAGAAAGTCCTAATCAAAGTACTAAACATACCCAGTAGCTTGATTGATAAGTGTCATCAATGACACTTGACAGTAGAACCTGAGAAGTCGGCGTCCGCGCCGGTTCCTTGATATAATTCTGTAACTCGATATAATAATCTAGATTCAAGTTGTACAGTTTGTAATAGTGGTAAACGAGATATAGTAACGATTCGAGTAGTACTGAATTGATTGGCAGAAGAGATTTACATCGTGCAATGAGTATTGGTATTCCGGTAACTGTGTCCCCGGTCGTAAGAGTTTCTTGCCCGTTCTTCTCTGCCGGCGTAATCGAATGGGCGGACCTTTGGCAATAAACGACTATTGCTTCATCTTCTGCCAAACCATGTGCTTTATTTCATCACCCGTTCGAGTACCCACCTACATACGCCCACAATACTACCTAGATGTCCTGACCGGAGAGGCCTCCTGCCTACATATACATAAATAACAAAATATTTTGCTATAAGTTCTCACCATCGACACATAACAAGCCTTGCAAATTCTTTGAATGACTTGCTTATGATTACCAGTACATGTAGTTTACATTAATGATATGGATATCTACATAAAAACCATGCAAGTCAATACGCGTTGCCACTCCTGAGGCCAAAGCTGTGATGTCTATGTGTCGGAAACTATGGTGCCGTACATTACTATTGGACTTTTTCACGATAGCGTTGGACACTACTTTTTAGCGATAAGTAGGTAAGATAACCTAAGCCACATAATTTCCTCACAGGAGCTCTGTGATGGCTTAGCTTTAGGTGCTATAACCAGTAAAATTAAAACAGTTCTAAATACTATAAATTTCGATTCGTTTATTTCATTTTGTACATAATTAAAGAAGTCGTCGATCAGCGAACCCGTTACGAAGAACGTTTACAAATAAACGCGGGACGAATAAACTTTTTGTTTGTCTTTCTCGCCATTAAGAAGCAGAAGGGATTTAATACAGAATTAATCACTGAAAACAAACATTAATTGTATGGAGTGTCTGAATCGATTTATTTCGGGCGCATCAATAAGGGAAACGCTTGTTTAATTTTACGTTAATCGAGATTGCTTTGGTGGGAGTATGGACACACCGCGGACACTCCGCCAAAATTCCATACAAATTACACAGACATCAACCAGTGACATGTATTAACACATGTACCTGTGTACGTGTAGAAAATACCAACCGTCGCCCATAAGAGGGGAGGAGGTTGGTTGATGCGGGGAAATCGGGCTGGACATCGAAGTGTCCATTCTATACGTAGTATTATTACATATTCTCTGGTATGGACATCAGTCGCAGTATGGGGTGCCGCGGCGTAAGTCGAGGTTCGAGGTTTCGCTGCATGATCACTCACTACGCTCATCGTGTGGTCATAAAAAAATTTAAGCAGTTATGTACATTTTTTTTTATTACTGTTCCTTTTTTAGTACACCTTTATAGGTAGACGAGGCACGAGAGGTTTGTCAGGACCGGGATATCAGGCGCTCTACACTCTCTGCCTACCCCGTTAGAGACCTGGCGTGAAGATACATACATACATACACCTTTATATCTCTAAACACATTCCTGTTACTCACCTGTATATAAAAACCTTTACGCACTTATTCCAAGTATCTAGAAGAAGTCCAAGTTCAAGAAATGGTAATTGTCAATTGCGCAACTACAAACCTTATGGGGATCAAATTTTAGTAAATTACTTAGAAGGTTTTCAATAGGTTAAGTTAAGGCAATACTGGAGCCTCATTCTCGTAACATAATATACATTGTATCGCAATCACAATTGAATCGTTTTGATCTAACAAAGGCCGCGTGTATTCATCAAAGCTAGACAGCTTTTTTTTAACTATTCAATTGCGTTGCCATGGCCCCTAGGCTCTGAGTGACTAGGGAAACCCCAGGTAACTTCGGGTAACTCGGGCAACTCTGGGCAACTCTGGGCAACTCCGGGTAACTCCGGGCAACGCCGGGCAACTTCAGGGAAATTATTCCACCGGCACGACTATGGAATTCCACGTTGACAACTTAATCTTGACACCCTAATTTGTTGGGCGCCAGCGCGCCATCTGTCCGGCATGTCAAGTGCGCGGTCAAAAACCTTACCTGAGAATATAGGAGTCGCATCTGTAATCCTCCTTGATTCCGATCCCTTTTCCACGGTAGAGCACATTATCATTTTAAATGGGCCCCGGTCGACGCCCTCAGTTCACTCATTGAATTTTTTATTACTTTTTATGTGTAAGCAAATACTACTTGATTGCAAATAACGTTAATTTGTCGCCTCAGCTCTGCCATCGTTTTTCTTCTTTGCTATGATTGTCTTTAAATAAATTTATTTTGTGTGGGACAAATCTCCGAAGGACAACAACGTACACGTCGTTTTTATATTCAACATTTCTAAAAATATCTCCATATCAAGCCGATTATTTATGCTAACTAGTTTATTACTATACTAACATAGGAAATCCATTAATTGTACGGAAACCAGTGAACGCGAGACCGACTCATACTTGGCCGCTTTTTCTTAAATCACGCTACTTTGCCGGCCAAACCCTAGTGCGTGTGGGTTTCAACATCAAATAAATATCAATTACAATCCAATCATATCCACCATTGTAAATAACGAAGACCGTTCGAAGATAAGTTACAAAAGGAATATAGAGTACACGTGGTCGAGTGTCGTTCACCGGCACAGACGTGCGGACAAATATCAGAAACAAACCTTAATGAAGGCAAACAATGCCCTTTCCTCCTGTACTCCTCCACGCGCCACGGAAAGTTTGCACGAGCCACTCCATTTCATTTGACGGGTGTCACGCACACCATCGTTATGGATTAATTTGCAATTTTATTGACTATTCATTTGTTATTTTCCGTGGTCATTTTGTTGGTGACATGTTCGTGAGTAATAGTGTGTGCAGTGTTTACGCAATAGAAATTGAAACCTTTAAACTTATTTTATCTAATTCTTATTGCTAGTTAATAGGGTTATGTTCCAGGTACAAAATCAGTACTTTTTATCATATCGTATGAAAATTTAATGCAAATGGAATGTAAAAATACATAATTTACGAAAATTGGAGTATGTATTATAGTATGAGAGAACAGATTTTTAAAATGACGAAAATTAGTGACATAAAAGTTAACTGAAAAATTGAAATATTATATATTCCACTTTTAGAATCTTTATACAATTTCCAACAACTTTTAGTACATCAACGTTACACAAAAACGCAGTATTGACGAAGATACCTACACTCTGTGACGTCATAAAGTGATAAAGTGCTGCAATTTTTTATGGGCCGTTTTGAGTCATTTCTCTGCTCGCAACGTTTTGAAACGTTATATCTTAACAACTATCACTTATTGAGTATATGTTTCTAAGACAAATAGTATTTATTTATCCAATGCTTTTTAGAAAATCAATAAAATAAATTAGTCAACAAACCTATTAGGTTGTTACTTAAAAACTATAGTTAAAGATGCTTCCTATAGAAGAAGTTGTAAGAAGTTCAAGAAGTAAACAATATTGAATTCAAATTTTAAGGAGAGCCTAGTTACAATCGGTTCGATTTCTTTACGTAAACGTAACTTCACGCCTGTAATCCCCGAAGGGGTAGGCAGAGGTAAATGCATTCCTACGAGCATACATGCAAACACCTTCAATTCGCCGGTTACGTTTTAGCCCATGCCTGTTGACATCTCCCGTCACATTACCAAAGGCCGAGGTACTGCGAAACTTCCAGAAAATTGAAAAAGCCCAACAGAACCAGAGATAAAAGATTTCACACCATTAGCCCTGATAGCCCCTGAACCGGGAAGCGTAGTACTTAGTGGTTACCTGCTAAGAACAATGTTGAGACAGGAAGTTATTATTTTATCATCATCAGCATCACCTTTAATTTCTATGCTTTGTTGCTGAACAATATTGTTTATTGAATGTATATGAAATCCATAAAACTATATGCAAGCTATTATAGTGTACTTAAAACTTTCTCTGCTTAAGTAAGTTTCTTCAGCCAGGTGTTCAAATATGCCTCTGAATTTTTTCTTTTATTTTTTTAAATAGGGTTAATAAATAAAGGACAAATGTAAAAAGCGCGGCCCATATATACTATAATTACGTTCCACATTTTACATATATAGCCAAGTTCTGGAAGTCTTTCAATTTCTCAAGTCAAGGACGCTAAAAAGTACCATATTTATACAAAAAAAAGTAACGATGCCCACAAGCCTAGTTTGAATATAACATTAATATAACGCACCTATCTACCCATAAAATATCATGGCCTTAAAAATATAGTTTCTCATCTATATGAACTATAGTAAGCTCGGAGTAGAATGTCAGCCATGACCCTTAAATGTCATATTCTAAGAGAAACGGAGGTAATATTATTACGTCTGATAACACGGACAGATATGTTTATTTTCAAGAACGCCCTAAATAGGTCTGTCTATTTCCAGACAAGTAATTCACATTGATAGACAATTCTGGAAATTATATTATATTTTCCTCATACCAAAGTGATCGCTCAAGAGTTAAACTCAAGTAGCATTTCAGCTTAAGTCCCGCTACCTATCGTTGAATCAATTGTTTGTTTACAAACGAATAAAAACAAAACAGTGATGTTAAACAATGATGGGTGGTTGCATGTATGCTTGAATGCATGCATTTACCTCTGCTTAACCCTTCGGGGATTAAAGGCGTGAAGTCACGTTTTTTTTATGGATGTTATGGAGGTTCGTAACTGTTACCGAAACCACTGGATATCCGAAATATTTTTCTATCTGTATCCGAAATACAAGATTCGGATAAATTCAGATAATTAGTACAGTGTAAGGCGCTTAATCCCCTTTTTTACCGCACTAAGTAGGTTATCAACCAGCGTTTGTGGTATTACATTAATTGCGTATACACAAAATTAATTCTAAGGCCGGTCTAATTTAAAGATTTACTGTTGTAAATAAATGATAAATAAGAAATCATTTAAACATTTCTTCTAAATCCGAACTCTAACCGAAACTATGTAACGGATAGGTAATTAGATATATTTTGCGTATCGGTAACCGTAAACGTAATATTATTGTATCATCATCCAGATCTGAAATGTTACAATCTGTATGGACTGTATGCATAAATGTATCTTCACGCCAAATTCCTTACGGGGTAGACAGAGAGTTTGAAGCGCCAGATATCTGTAACATCCCTAATAATGAACTTCAGCGACATAACGGAAGGTCACTGGCACCAACACATTACCTTATCTACTTATCGTGAAATGGTTGTGTTCAGCACCAGCGTATTATTTTTTTTTGTAATGATGATGAAAATGCCCATAGATCTCTATAGACACATAAAGTTATCAGAGGTCAAAAGTAAATTCTTTTGCCTCGTTGATACTATTAAGGTCTTCGCACATTACACAGACTCAACGCCGACTCAACTCCAACTCAACTCACAGTATGGCATTGAAATGTAAGCTTTATGTTATGTAACATAAGAGTGACTTTGTCCACTTGTAAGTTAAAGCTATACGACGCGTGGTCCCCGCGTTGTTTACCTATTGACTGTCACCTATCCGTTTGCCCCTCGTTGTCGACGAATTGGACATGAATGTGCTTACGACTAACGGGCGAAGCGTTGCCAACTCGTTGCCAAACAAGATGAAATTCGAGTAACGACTGATCTGGTTGAAGTTGAGCTAGTTGACGACGCACTGCCCCTTCATTGCCGCCAAGTTGTCCCCTGGTAACCGATGCGTTGATCGCCTAGTTGACGAGTCATTGATACCGAATCTATAGTTCTAGTTGGAAGGGTATTGGATTGGCGTTGAGGCGGTGTAATGTGCGAAAACCTTTAACGGGGCCGTACATTAATTACCATCTAACCGAAAAAGGATAGTGCAGAACACTGAATTCTACCATTTGGTGGCAGGTAGATTTAAATCCGATGGTATTGATTCTCTCAATACTAGAACTCTTTTACGAGTCGTTAATGGTAATGTACGCTGACAAGTCTGACAACAGTTTAGGTCATGTGTTGCCTCATCTGCATTACATAGTTTTATTGCAGACTATATAGATATAATATTCACTTTAATCTCGTTTCATCATCAACGTAGTCTGTAGTCTGTAATGTTTGGAATAAAGAGTATAACGGGCAAGGATTTGAGTGTATTGCATATTGCATCACAATCGATTGCCATTATTAATAGCTCGTGTTGTGAACAGATAGCCGGCTCATGTGCTACGATTAGGGTTGCCGTCTGTCATAGTCATCATTGTCCGGCCAAACATTATCGTGATTGACCTGTTTGGCTTTTTGTTTTTAGGTACAACGCATCGCAACGTAGCATTGCGCAGGTACTATCGTTTGTTATAATAACCATTATGTTAAAACGTACTTATGACTGACTGCAAAAGCGGCCAAGTGCGTGTACGACTTGTCCATGAACGGTATCATAGTAGCAAGAAATATTTCCCCTTTTTTACTGGTGATAGAGCTCCAGTGACGGAGCTCGCGGGCGTAGGCACCACCGCAATACCTAATTTACTTGCCGCTAAATGGTAGTGTTCAGCACTATCGTGTTTCGGTCAGGTGTTAATGTACGGCCCTGTAATTTCCGGCACAGAGGCATAACACCTTAATCCTCAGTAGTGGTAACGCATCTGCATTTTGACCTTGGTCTTTGTGTGGGTGTCCATAGGCTGCAGTCATCACTTAACATCAATGTGAACTGCACGCTTGTTTGCCACATCCATTACATAAAAAAAATGTCTTACCAGTTTTTTTTCCGGCGACTTCGGTCGCGTGTACTTGGAATCATTACAAATTGTATCCTATATGTTATTCCAATGTATAACATATATTGCTGTAAAGTTTCATCCATATCCGTCCAGTAGTTTTTTCGTGAAAAAGTAACAAACATCCTTTCATCTATACTCACAATCTTTCGCATTTATAATATTAATTGGATCTTATAAACGATTAAGAATTCCTCGTCCATTTGAGCGCAATCAGGCTTTTTGTTTATAGTTAATGGCAACCCTAGTTGGGTTGCCATGGTAGCCAGATTGTGAGTATATGTTGGGGGTTGTGTGAACGTTCGCACTGAAATTGCCGTTCAATCGCCGCGCCGGTTATATCAACAATACCTCTAATTGAAAAGCGATCTCCCTACAGAATATCGAATCTATTTTCGGAAATTTTTATTTATTTTGTAGCTGCTGTGATCTATATTTATGTGTAACTTTAATTACAACTAATCAATTTATACGCTCGATCGCAAGAGGCATTGGTACCGTAATAAATTACTACTGTTTTACTCTTTATTCATTATTCGATTTCATAAAGTAGGAGGTTAACAATCTGTTTCTTTGTTAAGAATTGTTTACCTCAAAAGGAAAAAATGGAAATCTTATCACTTGTGTGTTTATTTGTCTGTCTGTCTCTGCCAATTTGATTGAAAACTATTGTGGTTTTTGAGTTGAAAGGACATAATTATATGAAAAGCAAGCAAGGAAAGATATGACAAGTAGTCCTCTAAATAAATATGTAACATTAACTGATGAAATTTAAACATGGCAGTCTTTTCCGGGATAATTAAGTAAAAAAAAAATTGGAACCTATATCCTGTGATATATTATTATATACCTTGTTGTGAAAATTTGAAACATCATTACTATTTTAAAATAAGTTAGGTATTTCAATAAATAAGCGAAATTCTTCCTTCTATCTATTTGGTTACCCTTTTTTAAGTTACTGAGCCTATAATATGGAAAAATTTTGCAATATAACCTATTTCATTGAAATAAAACTAGTATTCGGATTTATCTCGCGTATATTAAAACTAAAATGATTACATATTTAAAATCGAACTCGACGTTTCGGTCGCTTTTCAGCTTCCGTGGTCTCGGGCAGACTGAGGTGGTATTTATCTGTCAGCACTTTGAAAAAATATTATGTGCAGCTACCTCCATCTATTTCGTAAACGTCGATTTTAAATAATCATTTTAGTTAATATACGCGAGATAATTCCGTAAAAAAATTCAATGAGTGTAGCTCGCGAAAACCTAAGAACAACCTTTTTCCTGTTATTTTGCCCATTGCCTGGACTCCATGTTGTTGAATTTCAATTAATCAATATTATGGGCTTATTACTTACTACATAAGGTAATCAATGTGTCCCAAACTAGTAGCAGAGTACCTACCTAGTAAAGGTAGGTACTCTGTACTTCTGTAGGCATGTGCAATGACTGATTTGTTTACATCCACAAATAAGCCCTAGGTGTACGTGAGCCCACACGTTTCTGTAGTTTAACACACATACCTACGTGGGATTTAGTTCCCATTAACAATGCTTCGATGTTGTGTAGGATTATATGAACAGACATTTAAACTGTGTTAATTTATACAAGTATTTAATACTTGTTTGTTTTATATAGATGATCTTTATTATTTCGAAATTATTACAAAAAAGGTGTTTAACTTTTCATTTTGTTTCATGAAATTGTTGGTATTTGCAGCCCACGTAGTCAGTGTTAGTTTTCCAGACAATACTTGAGATTGATTGTGTTTGTAATAATAATGTAAGAAAGAGCCTTGATGTGGGCGAACTTTCGCTACCCACCAAAGAACAAATTGAAGGAAAAGGCTTCCAAATATTCGGGCATGTAGAAAGAATGTTGAATAAAAACATAGATACATAATAAACAAAATTCAAAATTTAAAAAAAATCAAAAGGTATATAGTGTAAGGACCGAAATATTCGGCGCTCCGTTTTAGTTGTCCATTTAATGAAAAGTTCTATCAACATAGTCCAGAATGTTCCGTACATTCTAGTGAACTCGTGATACTAAAATACCTACAAACATTCGGTTGGTTTGATGGAAGAACAATGTATTTTATGACAATAACATACGTATAATAAACCTTGCAACCTTGCAACATTACTTTGTTATTGGTTATTGAGTTTTATATTTCTTCCTTGGAACATAAACGTCGTATTTTTTTAATGGAATATAGGTCATTGTAACATACACTATAATAGGTAAGTTGGTATATACTTATTAGTATTTTATTTCCTTTGATTAAGGAGGTAGAAGTCCGCGTTGATTTTTATTCCTTTTCTCAATCGATCGAGTCTCTCGGAATTCTCTGTGAATCCAATACCTAGGTAAGTATAAAAAAACTCTCCTTTCCTTTTTTCAGAGTCCGTTAAAATTTTAAATGAATTTCGCTAATAAGTAGATTCATTTTTTAACATAATTTACTTAAAAAACTAAATACATATAAAATGATCACTAACAAATCCCACTCTCGAATATAAGGTAGGGGGGCAGATACCTTGCTCAAGTACCTATATATACTGTATAGTCTTGATTTTCTACTTATTATTTTATGAAGGCGGTAAACAGGCACACCTTCTGTTCATATAGATGATAAGTCGGATTCGGTACGCTCCGAAACCAAATCTGGTCGTGTGTAGAATTTTTTGTCGGTCTGTCTGTCTGTCTTTTTGTCTGTTTGTTCAATCATCACATAAAAACTACTGGTCCGATTACGATGAAACTTGGTATAATTATACATTAACGTTTGGCGCACAACACTGGGTACTTTTTATCCCGGAAAAATGTCTGTTTGTATGTGTGTTTGTGCACGCTAATTTCAGAAACGGCTTATCCGATTTGCGGTTTTCACTAATATATTGTGGTTAGTTTCACTTAACATTAAGCGTTTGTTTTATGTCAATCGGTTCAAAAATAAAAAAAATACGTCAATTTAAAGAATCATATTATTATCGAATATTAAACTAATGTCTATCTTCTATCTTTTTTAGGCTTCCGTAACTAAAAGGTAAAAACGGACCCTATTACTAATCCTCTGCTGTCTGTCTTTCTGTCCGTCCGTCCGTCTGTCTGTCACCCGGCTGTATCTCATAAAGAGTGGTAGCTAGAAAGCTAAAATTTTCATAAATTATATATGTCTGTTACCGCTATAACGACAAAATTAGTAAATACAAAAAATAAGAAAATGAAAATATTGAGGGATTCAATACGTACTGTTTTTTTTTCGTATATTTTTTGGTCGATATTAATAACGGCAGCAAGTAAACGCTTAAAATTATCACAGAATTTTTAGGTCTTATTTGGTGGTGTTAGTGGTGTTGGTGGCATTGGTGGTGTTGGTTGGAAGTGGTGGTGGTGGTGGTGGCGTTGGTGGTGTAGGTGTTGCTGGTGACTCTGGTGGTGGTTTTGATGGCGTTGGTGGTGATGGTGCTGGTTTTAGTCGCGATGGAGGCATTAGTGGCGTTGGTGTCGTTGGTGGTGTTGTTGGTAGTTTTGGAGGCATTGGTTGTGGTAGTGGTGGTGAGTTAGGTGGCGTTGGTGTCATTGGTGGCGTTGGTGTCATTGATGGTATTGGTGGCGTAGGCGTTTGGTGACGTTGGTGTTGGTGGTGGCGTTGATGGCGTTGGTGTCGTTTGACAGTAGTGGTGGTTATGGTGGTGGTGGTGACGATGGTGGTGATGATGGTGGTGGTGGTGTTGGTGGTGGTGACGGTGGTGGTAGTGTTGTTGGTATTAGTGGTTAAAAATGCACAACGTTAATATTAAATTTTTCACATCATTATGAACCTAAGCACAGACATTACATGTCATATTTTCTGTTACATATCTACTGTAGACTCGATCGAAACGTATTTACAATTAAAGATTGTAAAAAAATATTTTTTCGGAGTCGAGAACATGTATCCGCAAAATTCGTATTAATTGATAATTCGTGAAATAAAATCAATAATTTTATAAATTCAAATGTCAATGCCCGCCATTATGACGTATACATTTAATTTTTAGTAAATGTCATTGATGTATTGTCATTAAGTACCAAAACTTGTCCAGTTTTGGTTTACCAGGCAATTTTCAAAAATCAATTGCTGTTTGTTACTTTCGCTCAATCAGTAGTGTATTTTATAATCTTTACTTTAAAGCGATACAGAGTTCGCCGGGCCAGCTAGTACAGCAATAAGCCCTTAATATTCCGCCCAAAGGTAACGCGTTTTGAATATTTGTAAACAAACGGTGAACTAATTCACGTGAGGAAGCTCGGTTAATTAGATGAAAACATGCCGTGTAACACAATACAGGCACGAGTTGAGAATTAGTCGGTAGTCTGTACTAAAACAATGACTCACCACGTGCACACCACTGAAAACCAGGTCAGGGGCCTTACTACAAAATTTAAAACGTTCTAATTACAAAGTTCACGGGATAAATGATTTTTAGTACGATTAGTCAATGGAAAACTGAACGCGCGGTCAGTTTTTTTGTCAGACATAGGTGAAAAACAATTGTGGGAAAACCACAAATCGCAAATTAATATGGAATTCTGTGAATTATGGATTAAACGTGTGTTGTTATTTTCAAGAAAGCATTTAGCTTCGACTGAAATCACTAACAGTTTAATTTTTAATTCTAACTTTTTTAAAAACTGCTTGTCATGCCAGTTTTATTTAAACGTTGGTTTACTTTGTCATAATGTTGCATGAAAGCGCGATACGCAGTTTTACTCTGACTTCATTCCCCGATTACTGTAAAAATTTAATTTCTCCTAATTTGTGTTTCTTTTATCTTTTCGATAAAGCTAATGTAAATTAAATTTAAAATTACCATTAAGGGCAAAATATTGGTGCAAAATTTTAAATGCGCTCGTTTAACAAAGAAGTAAAATTAGTTATCGTGCAGTCTTGAATTGTTGACCGTCTTATAAAGCTTTAGCAAAAATACCTTTAGATCTTAACATCACTAGCAATCAAATAACAAGCGGCTGGTCTGGTTCTCCTGAGGTCACAGGTTCGATGCCGAAGTCAAATTTTCCTTTTAATATTTTCTTTAATTTCTAAATTCATACGTACGCGTTAATGCGAATATGCGAAATGTGAATGCTACTATTTGGTGGTAGATATACGGTAGTAGGTATACGGGATACGGTTATGGTATTTTATGCCTACGCCCTCGAGCTTCGACGCTAGAACTCTTTCACCAGTATTCGTTTATATAGGTGAACAATGCAAAATCCGAAAACAACTAAAAGATAGTTCAGGTCGGATGTTTTAGTACGAGTTACGATACTTGACCTCAAAGATAATCTAAACTCATCATTGAATATTATTAATAGTCGTAAGTACGAGATTACACTTTCTTGAACCCATTCTTAAAAACAATCGTTTTTCTCAATTTAAATTAAACAATGTCAATGTCAAAGAAAATTATATTTTTATCTGCATAATTATGGCACTCTGAACATATTAAAAACAAATTAGTTCCACGTCTTAAAAACGTTACATAAATGTCTTAAATAATAATTTGTGAACATTTATTTTGACCCAAAATTTTCATGCTCCCAATTTATAATGAGGCGACTAATCTCAACATGTTTTTGTTTCGACGTGTAAATATGACACTGTAGAGTAAATTTCAGCTAAACATGAATCAACACAAGTATATAATCCATTTTAGGTACAATAATGCTTATTGCTGCTTGTTAAAGTGCCTTGTCAGTCAAATGCTCTGTGTATCTGCTGCAGAAGTAGCAAAGCATCTACTGTAATTGCTGTGTTCTAATATGGTTAGTTTTTCGCTGCAAGTGTGAACAGGGATCACCTAATCAGACCATAAGGACACTAACTACCATAATGACACTAAATAATGTAACATTAAAGACTTCTATCCCTACTAATATTATAAATCCAAAAGTCTGTTTGTAGCTCTGTGTCTGTAATCCAAATTGAATAAAATTCAGAACACAAAAATAGTTGCAGACCCAAAGTTAAATGAGCTTGAGCTTGAGGACTAAGCACTTTTTAAAAAATAACCTAAACTCTTAAAGGGTTGAAATAGGGAAAGAAAGTTTGTGTTAAAAATCTAAGCTACTCAACTGATTTTATTGAAAATGGGCACGGCGATAGTCAAAATCATTATTGGATCATGGATCGTACTATGGGTAAAATAATATTAGCATTCTCTTCTACTTCTCTATATAGACTACAACTGTGACAAATTTCATACTCTGCTAATATCCGTCCGCCTAATTTTCGTAAATAGGGGTACACTGTATTTGCTTCACCTATTAATATAAAGATTTACTGAAAATAAACCACCTTCCGTGAAACCGTTCAAGATTCTGAATGGTGGTATTGTGTAACCGTTGTATTTATTTACCACCAAGGTATAACGTGGATATAAACATTGCAATACAATATTCTTGGCGCCGACAACCACCAGCTGTGGCCCATCCAGCTAATAGTCATGTAAGCTGCCGTAAAATCACGGATACGTTTCGTCACCCCTCGACCTCTCGCAGTCATTAGCGGAATGCAACATTGGTTCATTGTGTTTTCCATGACATTTTTCTTTATATTTGTTTTCTTTGTTTGATATAGGTTACTGGGTACGAAGGTCACAGTTTTTTATTACAATATTGTATGAGATATTGACTAATGTTAATAAATTTTCACCAGTAAGGAAAAAAAGTAATGTGAACGTTTGAGTGGATTTGCGCGAGATTTACAAATAATAAGTGGTATTAAAAATATGAGAGAAATCCGTTAATATAATTTCCATAATATGGACTGTAAGGCCCATCCAGCTAATTAGCATATACCTAATAGGTTACGTCACCGTTGTGTTTTTGACACTTTTCTTTGTTGTCGGTAGCGTACAAGTAGACGATACTTTTTCTTTGTGGTGAAACATTACTGCCGGTGTACCTACCGCAAGGTGGCGTGTTGTCTCCTCTTCTTTTCTACTTTTGTCAATATTATTGCTCAAAACCTTACGTCTCTCTACCATCTTTATGCTGATGACCTGTAAATTTACAACAAATTCCCATTTAATATCCTCTGCAATCTCAATAATACAGCTAACTTGTTTTGAAAAGTGAAATAGCCAAAGGGAACGCCGCCGTCCGTCTGGTGCGTGATGCTTTATAGCGGCTGGCTCCCTTACCTTTGTTAGCTCAGGAATCTTTGTAGATTTCATTCATCGTCGAGTGACAGCCTGGAGGTCCTTGCAATTATCAGGACACTTTACGATGTCGTTCATCTTTTGAAAACACCAAATAAAGCCTTTGTTCATCATAAATTTGAAACAGCCTTGGCCTGCAAGGTTTGCATGTTTCAGTATGAAAGATATAATTATTGAAGATATAAATTCAACCTTGTTTCTCATCAAACATAAAGCACGTCTGCCGTCAGCTTATTTGTCGTCGGGTTAAGCCGACGCAGTCATCCATCGCCTGTACCATCTCTCAACTCGTACGAAATTTCTAGCATTTTTTAAAACGTGAAAGCCAATTCTTAAATGCGACCGACGTGTGTATGTAATAATCCGACATTTTTTACTAGGCGTATGTATGCGGCTCGTTTCTAATCGGAGCTAGTCTAAATTGGCGAGCGCAAAGGGCTTACAGACTTAAGTAATTGGATCCATTTAGTGGTAAGAGTTGTCGTATTCAAAAAATGTGAAAAGCTTGGAAATTTTTCCCGGATCGCAAGGAAAAGTTACGACTAATAAAGTAGGTATACAAACCAAAAATATTGCCGGGGATAATCGAACCACTCAGAATCAAGAATCTTCGCACAACAGGCGCCGCCGTGTCAAGGATATATTGCATTAGGTACAATTACTTTCTGTGTCAGTCCCTTGAACTCACAAGTGAAAGCCTTTTCAGGTATTTATCGAAGCCGATTATTGTAAGTCTATAAATAACTACCTATATATACGAAGAAGTGGGCGGGTACTTGATCAACTTTATTAGAGCTCGAAGATACTAGGAATGTGCCTCCTTGATTTTTATTACTCGATTTATTCGTAAATGTTGCATGCATCATAATTATTGTTCGTTTGATTTCCCGTTGTGTAATACCAAGTCAATGATCTGCGTGGTGTCAAAGTACTTAACGTTTTTGAACACTCATCCAGCTGCAAGCTCGTAAAATTAAAAATTATACGCACCGGAATCACGCCGCTTTAATGCGCGTTCTTACCTAAATTCAGACGTTTTACGTAAATTTATTTAAAGATGCTTCCTATTTAATTAAGGTACACATGTTTATGCATATTGTTATGTATGTTCCTACCAAGTCACATAATGGGAAGGCAGAGTCAGTAGAAAGTATAAATTACGAAATATATTATTCCTTCCAAATTGCCTGTGGTTTTATTATAGTTCATACTCTTCAAACACTCAGATTTTTAAAGATTGTTGACCCCATGCTCCTATTTTACCCGTGTTTTGTCGTTCATATCTATGTTGCAGCAGTCAAAATTACAATAAAAGCACATAACAGTTTAAAGAACGCATCTATTCAATACAAGTAGCACCTATCAACCTTTTTTTACTGTTCTATGGTATCAACAATAGTAGTAAAAATTCGTCCAGAATTGAAAAATATCTAACAAATGTGGGTAGGTACCTACGCATCATTGAATCATTTTTTCAATATACGTGATGTAATTTCACATCTGTATTTCTCGACGTACGGGGTAGGTAGAGGAAAATGCATGTATTCAAGCAAACATGCAAACTTATACGATTCGCTAGTTCCGCTTCGTCTCATGTAATGATGCCATTTGTTCAAAACAGTTTATTTTATTTATATTTTTTGAGAGGATTAAGCTGTGCAATGTATTCGTGAAATACGGCGTAAACGATTGCCAATATAACAGCTATGAAAGTACAGTCGAACTAGATGAAAATTATGCGGGTAGTTTTTAACTGACGGCTTCAGAATCATATTTCTCTATGGTTCTGTACAGGTAGTAGGATAACAGAAACTCCCATACTTAGCTGCGCAGGCGCCGGTGGAGCCGGGAGCGTGGCGTCGCGACGTCCGAATCCAAATTCTTGCTCGAGGCATCCGGCGCACGAGTGCAGCTGGCCGCGAGCCAACTATGCGCACCCAGCTAACATATTGTGGAAGCAACCGGGAATATCGATTTCAACCCTGACTTTACAAATTGCCTTCTGAGAATTCAAAAACTTTCCTGAAAGATATAATTGAAGTCCAAAGAAATCCACGTAATCAGCGCATTAAACGGTTTAAACAATTTATTGCATTCCTCTGTTTCTTTGAAAAATAGGTAGCTGTATTTAAAAAACTATACCGCTCTGTTCTTATTTAACCTAAGAAAAATAATTTACTACTCATAATAATTAATACAAGTTTTCGGTCAAAGAACCCCTATGAAATAAAGGTAAAGTCATCGCGCAGTCCGAATCCAAATTCTTGCGCGAGGCATCCGGCGCACGAATGCAGCTGGCTATGAGCCAACTATGCGCATACAGCTATACAGCATACTGTGGAATCCATTGGGAAAGTATTTACAATAATGAGTCTACAGAAATGTTCGCAGAAGTTTAAACAAATCAATTTGATCAAGTGCGTAGATAAAGAAGGTACATTTCTGTGTTTATTTGTAAAAATATCCCTGACCACATGATGAATTTCTTATAAAACTAACAAATACAATATTTTTAATTTAATGTACCTGGCACAAGTTTTTGGCCCCAACGAAGACAAGAGTAGCCAGACTAAGCTCCGCAGGCGGCACCGACGATCCAGCGCATGAGTGCAGCTGGCCGCGAGCCAACTATGCGTACCCAGCTAACATGTTGTGGAATACATCGGAAAATTATTCACAGCCCTGACTCTACAGATCTTGTCTTCTTAGCAAATAAAAGTTTCCTGAAAGATGACATTGAAGTTCAAAGAAAATAATAGCCATGTTGTGTAAAATGTTTGGTACTTAAACGTACATTTACTTGCTTTGAATTTTATATGTCAAGGCTCGAAAAGTAGGTACATAGTTAACATTGAAAAAGATTTATTTTATACGCCGACCTCAATTTTATAATGACAATACGATAATGATAACAGTAAAAGATGAAAACAGAACCACTGTCTACTTAGTGTATTACTGTTCGTAAATATTTTTCGAATAAAATTCTTGCAAAGTCAAGCCTTAAGCCCAATGTCTTCAGAATCGAGCTAACAATTACCGAACATAGAGTATCTACTCTTAATTTGGTCTCCAAATATAAGTATCTACCAAAAATATAAACGGATTTACAAATTTTAAGCAACATCTAAATACTCTTTCATATTTTCACTTACTTACACAACAAAATGTTGAAAATGTAAAACAACGAAAATAATATCAGCATTATATATTGCTGATATTATTTTAAAATGTGACCCTAATTGTATCCCAACCAGAATAAATCTATAACCTATAGAGAAAACAACAGCTGTTTTTTCACAATTAATTGAAAATATGTTGCAAAACCTGGAGCTTTTATTGTTTTACCATTGTTTGAGAAATTATGGGCCTATTAACTATTTGGCAATATACATATTTGGTAATGCGGAGGTGTTGGGACTGGGTGTTGGTCTCGAATTCCGACATTAGAACTATACCACTAGTTAAAGATATTGTTCTTTTATTAAATTTTTATGTCCTTGGTCCTTGTTATTTAATTAAATAAAATGGAGTTCTCTCCATGCTGCGCAGCCGCACCGGTGGTTGGTCACACAGACTTGTGGTTAAACAATTTATTATACTCCTCTGTTTCTAACTAACATATATTTCGATATCTACACCGTTCCATTCTTATAAAACTAACAAATATTTTTACAAACTTTATGTACTAGACTTGGGTGTACCTATTGAATGTACTCTGTAAAAATATTTCATCAAAGACATTAATAAAGACTTGTTAAGATGAGCCAATAGAGACTAGGTTTGATATCTGGGTCGAGGGCTATCAGAGATGAAAGCGTAACATCCTTTATCTCTGGTGCAATTGGGCTTTTTTTCGATTTCTTGAAGTTTCCTAGTGCCATCTTTGGAGTTTGGTAATGTGTCCGAAGATGTCAATAGGCTCGCCCCCTGTAACATGGGCCAAAACGTACCCTTAAGTTTTTTCATGTAACAAAGGTAGTACACAATCATGCAATCACAGCTCACATGGATTATGATGACTGCAGCTTATAGATGATACCTACGCACAATCGGACGCAGTGAAAATTCAGATGCGTTGCCACCCCTGAGACCTAAGTTGTTATGTCCCTGTGATAGTCAATACGATAGTGCTGAACACTACTATTTGGTGATAGATAGATACATTAGGTATTGCACACTGCATTGACTAATTTATCTATTTGCCTACGCCCTCGAATTCCTACACTTGGACTCTACCACCAGTAAAAGTTTGTCCGAAGAGTCGTTTATACAGACATTAAAACTGTTTTATTGTCAAGGTTAATTCCACAAACTGCTACGTCATTAACCAGAACTTATGAATGAAACGTATGAGGGAATGTTGTCATGGGCAAACAATGACTCAGAGTTTTGTTGTATTTTTAACCGAGTTCAAAAAACGAGAAGGTTCTCAATTCGGCCGGTATATATATATTTTTTATGTATGTACGCGAATTTCGCCAAGATTTCTAGACCGATTTACGTAATTCTTCTTTTGTTTGATGCGGAATAGTTTCGAATTGGTCCCATAAAAATTTTATTCAGATATGCGAATTAGTTTTCATTTCATGAGCATTTTTTAACTTACTTTCACCTCGGACTAAGGGAATAAGAATAGACGAGTTGTCCATACAGTGCGTTGAATCCACTGACGTTCTAGATAGTCCTAATGCTTAATACAACAAGATGACAAGTTTAGTGACAATGACACATTTACTGATCGACGACACAACACAGCATACTTACTCCTTCGTGGATAATTTTTTTTCATTGATTTCGTATAGTCGTGTAATCTTGTATCGACACACCTAAACAATTTAAATTAGGTATCTTATTGTCACGAAGCTAAAAGATTCAGATTTTACAAATTTAACAGATGTGAACATTAATCTAAATGACTATGCAGCAATAAACTAAAAAGTATTAAATAAATATAACTACGTTATGAAAAACCGACTTCAAAACTGAAAAGTAAAAAATAATGATTTAATTGTAATTATATACTAGCTATTATTTATATGTACTATTTACTAATAGGTTTGAAGTCGGTGCCAAACTTCACGCCTGTAATCCCCGAAGGGGTAGGCAGAGGTAAATGCATGAATTGAAGCAAACACCCACGATTCGCCGGTTACGTTTTGTTCAGTGTATTAATTTGCTCGTATTCATATATATGTGATTAAAATATAATTATTTGTTTAAGGCTTGGCACTGACTTCAAACCTATTAGTAAATAGCACATATAAATAATAGGTAGTATATAATTACAATTAAATCATTATTATTTACTTTTCAGTTTTGAAGTCGGTTTTTCATAACGTAGTTATATTTATCCTAATTTCATTAGACATTTCAAAGAATTCAATCCCATCGAATTTACTCAAGAAACATTAATAAATAATATTTTGCGTTTTTTCGTATCTCATTTTATGATCGAATCTAATAAATTTAGTTATGGCAGATGAAAGACATGCAAAACAGATAAACAACATAAATGTTGATATGATAGTTACACAGATATTTTTGATTTCTCATACAAATAATGAATTCTGAACTGAGAAGATCTCTACTAATATTCAATCTTCACTTTCTTCACCATAACCAAGCTAATATTAATGGGCATATATCCGAACAGCTTCCCAATTTCAGCCTTACTTAAGCTTAATAAAGCATATTTGTAGCTATATTTGGTATAGGTTATAGAACTATATTACTTTCATCTACTTATATTACTATATTACTTTCATTACTTTTTACTGGTGGTAGAGCTCCAGTGACGGAGCTCGTGGGCGTAGGCACCACCGCATTACCTAATATACTTGCCGCTAAATGGTAGTGTTCATCACTATCGTGTTCCGGTCAGGTGGTAATGTACGGCCCTGTAATTTCCGGCACATGTGAACTGCATGCTTGTTTGCCACTTTTATTACATTAAAAAAAAAAAAAATCTATGTAAAATACTACTTCACTTTATGAAGCACCCTAAGATTCGTGGACGCCAGCTTGGGCTTATTGTTACTCAACTTCTTTTAATTATTTAAAAATATATTTTTTTACGTAATGACGGTGGCTAATCAGCATGCAGTTCACATTGATGTGAAGTGATGACTGCAGCCTATAGACACCCACACAAAGACCAGAAGTCAAAATGCAGATGCATTGCCACCCGCGAGACCTTAATTGTTATGTCTTTGTGACAGTTATTACGAGGCCATACATTAAAAAAAAATAAACTTAGGTATACTCGTCACAATATTAGGTTTACCATATTCAACATTACATGGACTTTCGAAGACTTATCTATACTAATAATAAAACTGTAGAAGTGTAAATTCTGTACATTAAAAATATTGAAAAAATAAATACCAGGGGATGTTACTAGATCGATACCGAACACAAATATGTGATTAGAAATTTTTTTGTCTGTCTGTCTGTCTGTCTGTCTGTCTGTCCGTTTGTTCAAGCATCACAGAAAAACTACCGGTCTGATTACAATGAAACTTGGTATGATTATACTTTAACCTTTGGCGCACAACACTGGGTACATTTTATTCCGGAAAAATGTCTGTTTGTCTGTGTGTTTGTGCACGCTAATATCAGAAACGATAATTGATTTGCGGTTTTCACTTATATATTATGGTAAGTTTCACTTAACATTTAGTGTTTGTTTGATGTGAATCGGTTGAAAAATAAAAAAGTTTTGTCAATTTAAAGAATCATATCGAATATTTTTAAGCTATTCTGTATCTTAGTTTTATCTTTTAGGGGGTTTCGCAGCTAAAAGGTAAAAACGGACCCTACGGATTACTAATCCTCCGCTGTCTGTCTATCTCTCTGTCCGTCCGTCTGTCTGTCACCAGCCTGTATCTCATAAATAGTGATAGCTAGAAAGCTAACATTTTCACAAATTATGTATTTCTGATACCGCTATAAAGAAAAAATTAATTACTAAAAATAAGAAAAGATTTTCCTTTTCTTATTTTTAGTAATTCATTTTTCCCAGGAGGGCAAACAGTGAACGTTTTTTTTTCCGTATATTTTTTGCTCGAAAATAATAACGGTAGCAAGTAGACGCTTAATATTTTCACAGAATTTTTAGATCTTATGTGGTATATTACCTTCCATAATAAATCTGTACAAATAAATAAAATTGGAGTGTCTGTTTGTAATATTAAAATAACCGCTTTATACTAAATGCATATGTATGTATAGTACACATATACCAAAACAACATTTTTTGCAATTTTTTGTCTGTCTGTTTGGTGGGGTTAATCTTGAGAACGGCTGATCCGATTTTGACAGTACTTCCACTGGCAGATAGCTGGATATATGGAGTAACTTAGGCTACTTTTATCTCCATACATCCATACATACATACCTACATACAAGTAAGTAGAATTGGAGTATATCCGATTTTGACGGGACTTCCACGGGTAGGTAGCTGATGTAATAAGGAATAACTTAGGCTACTTTTATCTGCATACATACCTACATACATACATACCTACAAACAAATAAATAGAATTTGAGTGTCTCCGATTTTGACGGGACTTTCACTGGCAGTTATCTGATGTGATAAGGAGTTACTTAGGCTACTTTTATCTTCATACAACCATACAAACATACATACCTAGATAACTACATACAAATAAATAGAATTTGAGTGTATCCGATTTTGACGGGACTTTCACTGGCAGATAGCTGATGTGATAAGGAGTAACTTAGGTTACTTTTATACTAGCTGTGCCCACGACTTCGTGCGGGTAGATACTGAACAATCATATTTTTTCTCACGTGGACGAAGTCGCGGGCACAGCTAGTTTGTTAATAACAATTCAAACATTAATAAACAGGCCCAAATCATTAATCTGTCAACTAATGAAGGTGACTATCTGGACTAATTAAGAATCTTTAAAAAAAACAACGAATTTCTGAAAAGTTGGCAAGACGCGAACGCCGGCATGTGGCTCATTCATTGAGACAGATTCTGATGTCGAAACGAAGCCATCTTGCACAACGCGAGATACATTAGAGATGACTTCCGGATTAATTCCCCATCTTGTCATTGTTTACGGTGTTTACATTTTAATCATGGAAAATAAATGTGGCTTTTGTGTTACACAACGCATATGTAGTTTCAAAGTTTTTGAGCGCATTAACAAAATTTTGTAGGCCTCTGGAGTTTAAATGCATCTGTAATAAAATCTGTGCCCATATTCTGATGATAAGTGTCTTGATTACTGAAAGTTTAAAAGTTCAATTGAATAGTCTTATCATTACCGCAATTCCGGAGAATTATCCACCCAAAACTAAATTTTACCGGAAGTATTTTTATTACAAAATACGTATGCAAGGACTATATGTAAGTACATACAAATCCGTTTCGACGAAAGACGGAGGTCAGTCGTCAATTGTTAATATTTCTCATTTGATATTCGTTGTGTAGAGAAACATTGAAGCCCACTCACTTATTTTCCCTTCAGACGGTGACCGGCGCATGAAGAATGCGGATAAATAATTATTTGTTTATAATCGTCACAACCGATAGAAACTTAACTGATAGAATCCAATCTATGGCCTAAAAGTAAACTAATTATATAGCAGTTTACAATATTTGCAATAAAATTCTAACGTACTTTACGAGAAGTAATTAGTATGTATGTATCTTCACGCCAGGTTCCTAACGGGGTAGGCAGAGAGTGTAGAGCGCCAGATATCCCGGTCCTGACATACCTCTCGTACCTCGTCTACCTTCATCTTTCTCTTCATACATGCACGCCGATTCCTAAGACTTTTGACCCCACCATCAGACAGAACTCGACCTATTTGGTCATGGTAGGTCTTGGTCTTCCTGGGCCTCTGCAACCATCCTCATTCGCATTGTATATCTGTTTAGTCATTCGCTCATTTGACATTCTTTCTATATGCCCGAACCATCGGAGCATGCCTTTTTTCATTTTTACACCCTCGTATCATTCACACAAAGCCTCTTTCTTACATCTTTATTACGAACGCGATCGGTGATACTCCGCAGATCTTGCGCAAAGATCTCATCTCGACCGCGTTTAACTTACTTTCATGCTCTTTCCTGCATAAATAATTACGTAATTAGTTACACCCTTATTTTTTGGATTAAAAAAAATCCTCAATTTTTTCTCCATTTTCCGAAATACTGGATGGATCGGGATGTTTTTTATGGATTTATCTTGAAATAGTTCTCTTTTCATCATACATTTAGAAAGGGTATTATGTTTTCCACCTTAAACCTGTATGTTTTCTATTGAATAGTTTTTTCTGATAGTTGAGTTTGCGTGACGGAACTCGCAGGGACCACCGCATCACCTAATCTACTTAGCACTAAATGGTAGCTTTGCACACCGTCGTGTTCCGTTCAAGTGGTGACGTGCGGCCCTATAAATTCCGGCATAGACGCACTAAAGTTTGGATTTCAGGATTGGCAATAAATCTAAATCTTTGATTTGTATGCAGATGTTTCTGGGCTACAGTATTCCCTTACCACCAATATGATTTGTAAGTGTGTTTGTCACTTTATTAGATAAAAAAATCCCACTGAAAACAAATGAAAGTCACATGGTCTTAATAATAGGTTGGGGAAAAAGTCTTTTCGCATTATAGTATGTATGAACTTGTAATAAAATCTCTTTGGCTGTAGTATTTGTATCTGGCTGGTTTTGGTATCATTGAAAGTTAAAATTTTAAAGAACATAATTCCAAATTCAAATTAGGCAAATGTGTGATTTTCATTTGTTTTTCGTACTGACAAGATGAGTGAATCTAATGAAGAAATTCGATACATTTTAAAATTTTACTACAGAAAAGGTAAAAATGCAACGCAAGCCGCGAAAAAAATTTGCGATGTTTATGGACCTAGTGCAGTGTCTGTGAGAGTAGCACAAATTTGGTTTAAGCGTTTTCAGTCCGGAAATTTTGATGTCAAAGATGCACCTCGCTCTGGTCGCCCTATTACGGATAAAATGGATGCCATTTTTGAAAAAGTTGAGGAAGATCGACATATCAGTAGTTACGACGTAGCTGAAGAACTGAGAATTGATCACAAAACAGTTTTGGCGCATTTGAAAAAAGCTGGGTACAAAAAAAGCTCGATATTTGGGTACCTCACGAGCTCACTGAAAGAAACCTAATGAACCGTGTACTCATTTGTGATTCTTTATTACGACGTAATGAAACCGAATCATTTTTGAAGAAGCTGATAACTGGTGATGAAAAGTGGATCACGTACGACAAGAACGTGCGAAAAAGGTCGTGGTCAAAGGCCGGTCAGGCTTCACAGACTGTGGCGAAACCCGGGTTAACTCGCAATAAGGTGATGTTGTGTGTGTGGTGGGATTGGAAGGGCATTATTCATTATGAGCTATTACCACCAGGCAGGACTATCGATTCTGACTCTACTGCGAACAACTGATGAGATTAAAGCAAGAAGTTGAGAGAAAGCGGCCGGAATTGATCAACAGAAGGGGTGTGGTGTTTCATCATGATAACGCTAGACCTCACACATCTATAGCCACTCAGCAAAAATTAAGAGAGTTTGGCTGGGAAGTGTTAATGCATCCGCCGTATAGTCCTGACCTTGCACCTTCAGATTTCTACCTGTTTCGGTCTCTTCAGAATTTTTTATGCAATGTTAGGTTAACATCACGAGAGGACTGCCAAATCCACTTGTCGCGGTATTTTGATGAGAAGTCCCAAAATTTTTATAGGAATGGGATCATGTCCCTACCTACAAGATGGCAAAAGGTTATCGAACAACATGGTACATACATACTTTAGTTAAATTTAAATAAACTATATTAAAAAATGTTTTGAATTATCTTAAAAAATGCGAAGAAACTTTTTCCCCAACCTTATACTCGTAATATGTACAAGTAGGTAAGTTTGACGTTGAAGAAATAACTTTCTTTTCTGGTTGAAGAGTTCTAGTATCCATAGAGTAACGCGGGCCACCGGTCGCGGTGGACCGGAGGGGAGTTGCCATAGCGTGTCTTACCGAAGCAAAATAGTCTGCCATTTTTTGCGGGGGGAACACACACTTTCTTAAATTCACACACAACAAAAATCGTCTATTACTACGAAACTCACACCTTGACTTTAACAAAACACTTCAACAATTTCACACACACATGTAATCATTCCGTGTCATAATAGTGTAAAGAATGACGCAACTACATCGACAAGTCCTAAAAACCATAGTTGCGACAAGTGTCGATAAATTTTATCGATAAATTACTTCACTCTGGGAAATAAGGTTTAAATGAAATACACTTTGTATTATTATAAAGATGGACTTTATTTATTATGTACTACCAATTTAACAAATAATCTTGTCGCGTTATGCGCACGTATAGTCCGGTCAATTTAGACCAAAAAAATAGAGTGAAGTTACATAAAGTCCCAACAAGCTGAATTTTTAGTGAAAAAATGTATCAATATTTTTTTTATAGATAATTTTATGATCTACAATTTTTGCTTGGGGTACTTTTATGATAAAACTTACCGTTTTGCTGAAAATCGCGAAATACTCTTTTTTTTACCTTTGACCTTGAATATTTTTTTCCATACATGGGAATTATGGGGAACTTATAGACATTGTTTATTATTATGATTTGAACAATTTCACTAAAAATTCAGCAAATTTTAGCAAAAATTTAGCAAAAATTGTAGATCATAAAATTATCTATAAAAAATGTATCAATATTTTTTTTCTTATGAGCCACCGTTTCTGAGATATAACGTTTCAAAAAGTTATAAAAGTTGTTATCGTCATAATATGCACACGTTTCTATGCCACCTATGAGGTAGTGTACTTAGCGCGTTTTTTTTTTTAATGTGGGTTCCCCAGTAGTCCCTACTTCACGGGTCAGTTGTGATCCTGTTTAATGTAAAACTATTGCAAAATAACGAAAATTTTCAAAGATTGGAAAAGATCAAAGCGATGTTAATTAAAAAAAAGTGTTGAAGTTCATTCGTCTGATTCGTAAGTTTCAAATTCTTGTTCTTGTTCTTGTTCTTCTTCCCCTGCTTCTTCTTCATCTTCATTTTGGATGCAAGTCAATTGCGTCAATAGCGATGTATCGCGCGATACTTCGTCGGAATCAAACGAATCCTCCATTGTTTGTGATTCAATATTAGAGTACGACCGGCCTTTACAATTTGTGCATGCCAAAGAACAAAACAGTCCGACTTTTTTGCAACCAGTTTTAGCACTGCATCCCTTTTTGCAGTTGCAAGAAATAGTGTTCAGCAGTTTTTCCGGCGCAGGTGGAAGTAAAGATTGAACTGGCTCTAATATATTGTTGACCAACTTCCAACCCCAGCCTGTAGGGTCTAGCTGATAACCAAGCCACACTTAAACTTGGTAATATACTCGAAAAAGATGTTGGTGAGTAGCAACTGAGGATGGAGGAAGACGGTGGTGGTGGTGGATTTTTTCAAATTTACCAGTAGTTTCTGAGATTAGCGCGTTCAAACAAACAAACAAACTCTTCAGCTTTATAATATTAGTTTAGATTTTCGCTCGGTGAGTTACATGTGACTCTGTCACGTGTTCGCAGTACTAGCAGCCTATGTGCTTTCATATCCGATGACCATCAATGCGTCTATACAATATGTAGAGTCTATACATGTAGAGAGTAGCATTAACGTAAACCAGATTTTTTTAACTAACCAAAAGTGTTTATGATCCAAAATTTACCTAAATTTATATCCAAAAAAGCTGCCCAAAGTCACTTTTCCATGCGTACGAAGTCGCGGGCACAGCTAGTATTAACCGTTGGGCCGCGGCCCGCCAGGCGCCATCACCTCGCCTGATCCTCCCTTTTCGTCGGAGGAACACTTCCACCCGTTCCTCCACAGTGGTGACCCCCGACGTGATTGCTGCAGAGAGTGGCTGGTGAGAAGGTTGCTTCCAATCACGTCGGGGTCACCACTGTGGAGGAACGGGTGGAAGTGTTCCTCCGGCGAAAAGGGAGGATCCTCCGACCAGGCGAGGTGGTAGCGCCTGGCGGGCCGCGGCCCAACGATTGACGTTGGGAAGTTGTATATATGCCAACTCTTGAGAAATCTTCGCATGTGCGATGTAATTCGAATGCACGCCATCTACCGCACTAGACAAGTACTGTGAGGTTTTCATATGTGTTCCACTAGTTGGCGCCTTAATGTAGTGGACGCTACAAAATAAAACCCACAATATAATAAAAGTAATAATTTTAATTTTTTATATGTATTTTTTCTATAACTGCTATGTATGTTAAAAAATACTTAATAAGAACAAGAATAAATGAGCGAATAGTAATAACTAATAACGGTGACCTAGAGCTGTTTGTGGCGAATATAACTACAACATAATATATTAATAAGAAAATTTAATCTCAAAAATGTCTCTGTATATAAGACTCTTTTGCAATATTTATCGATATATATAATAATAACTATCCACAAACCGACAACAACACTATCGATAAGCGGCACCGGCGACAGCGGCTTCTCGGCAACGAACTCGGATCAGTCGCTCGACCGATCCCCGTATCGTATAAGGCATACCAAACATTGCGCCCGACTGTGTTGTTTATATCAGTCCGAAACAACACGACCGATATTATGGCATTTTATACCTTAAGCTTGATGTGTTAGATCTCTTTTTACAGTAAACAACACAGCAAATCAGCATTTTTTTGGACGTCCGTTCAGTCGCACAACTAGATTTAGTCTAAAGAGCAGTCCAGCTGCAACTAGTTTTATTATACGCACAGGATTTTTTAAAGCATTTAATCTTGTACTATGACAGAGGGGAAAGCCTGCGTATGGCTACTCCCCTCCGGTCCGCCGCGACCGGGGGCCCGCGTTGCTCTATGCTAGTATCGGATCTAGAGAGCATAAACACCACCGCTTTACTTAATCCATCTGATGCCGGTAGTGTTCAGCATTCTAGTTAGATGGTAATATACTATCCACACTCGTCACTTACTGTAACCACGTAAACTGCATTCTTATTTGCCATCATCATTAGAAAAAAACATTCGACTATCAATTTCAAAACACAGACGTGTATGAAAAATTCAAACGGTCAAAAGTATGCCAAAAGCCATACTGTTTACTTTATTTGATCGTATAGGGCAGGCCTTTTCAACAGTTGCTCTACTAACCTTCAATCCTGGCGCGTAGCTTACAGATAGTTACGAAATAGGGTCACCGTCTGCAGCAGCTCATACAAATTGATGCTACGTTTGTATTATTGTTATTGCATTGCTATCTTGCTGTTGATTTAGTATAATAGTAACAGTTCTCTGATTTATTATATAAACTAGCTTATTCCGAGCGGCTTCGTTCACGTTCCGTCCTGTTTTATGTATTGATAGTGACAAATAAGTATGCAGATCACATAGCACAAGCTAATAAATACTGCAGCCTGCATTTTGACCATAGGTTTTTGCTTTTCAAAATGCAAATGCGCCTATCACCCCTCAGGCCTAAGTTATTTTTTCTCTTTTTGATAGTTATTACAATAATGCTGAAGACTACCATTTAGTCGAAAATTATTCGACGAGCCAGTTGGTCCAGCGGTGTGTGAAGACCGTTTGAACCGAGACTCACGGGTTCGACTCCCGTATCGTGACAAATATTTGTATGGCCTACAGATATTTGTTGCAGGTCTGCGTGTTTGTGAATGCGTTGTATGTGTACAACGGCATCCACAACACAGGTTTATACCTATTGTGGGGCTGTGAGTGTAAGCGTTTTTTTTATCTTTTTATGTCGTGGTGCGTGTGTGGTGCGTATGCCCTAGAGGTCCGACATTGGAACTCTACCGACGGTAGAAACTTGCCTCCTCTTTTTGTTATGTTTTAGAAGCCGCAAACTATGGTCACATTGGTACAGTAAAGCTGTTTTGAAGCCTTTGTGTCTGAAAATACTAGGTCTAGTGTCTGATTTAAAATTTAAATGGGCTTCTAATCTAAACTTAACATTAAAAAGTATATCTTGGCTTTTGATTAGCAGCGCTGCTAACTGTCATTGAGCGTCGCTTAAATATCGTCAATAATTTATAATAACTGACGGCCCGCCCCGGTTTCGCCCGCGCTGCTCCGTTCTTATTAGTCATAGCGTGATAATATAAGGTTGGGGAAAAAGTTTCTTCGCATTTTTTAAGATAATTCAAAACATTTTTTAATATAGTTTATTTAAATTTAACTAAAGTATGCATGTACCATTTTGTTCGATAACCTTTTGCCATCTTGAAGGTAGGGACATGATCCCATTGCTATAAAAATTTTGGGACTTCTCATCAAAATACCGCGACAAGTGGATTTGGCAGTCCTCTCGTGATGTTAACCTAACATTGCATAAAGAATTCTGAAGAGACCGAAACAGGTGGAAATCTGAAGGTGCAAGGTCAGGACTATACGGCGGATGCATTAACACCTCCCAGCCAAACTCTCTTAATTTTTGCTGAGTGGCTATAGATGTGTGAGGTCTAGCGTTATCATGATGAAACACCACACCCCTTCTGTTGATCAATTCCGGCCGCTTTCTCTCAACTTCTTGCTTTAATCTCATCAGTTGTTCGCAGTAGAGTCAGAATCGATAGTCCTGCCTGGTGGTAATAGCTCATAATGAATAATGCCCTTCCAATCCCACCACACACACAACATCACCTTATTGCGAGTTAACCCGGGTTTCGCCACAGTCTGTGAAGCCTGACCGGCCTTTGACCACGACCTTTTTCGCACGTTCTTGTCGTACGTGATCCACTTTTCATCACCAGTTATCAGCTTCTTCAAAAATGATTCGGTTTCATTACGTCGTAATAAAGAATCACAAATGAGTACACGGTTCATTAGGTTTCTTTCAGTGAGCTCGTGAGGTACCCAAATATCGAGCTTTTTTTTGTACCCAGCTATATTCAAATGCGCCAAAACTGTTTTGTGATCAATTCTCAATTCTTCAGCTACGTCGTAACTACTGATATGTCGATCTTGCTCCAATTTTTCAAAAATTACATCCATTTTATCCGTAATTGGGTGACCAGAGCGAGGTGCATCTTTGACATAAAAATTTCCGGATTGAAAACGCTTAAACCAAATTTGTGCTACTCTCACAGACACTGCACTAGGTCCATAAACATCGCAAATTTTTTTCGCGGCTTGCGTTGCATTTTTACCTTTTCTGTAGTAAAATTTTAAAATGTATCGAATTTCTTCATTAGATTCACTCATCTTGACAGTACGAAAAACAAATAAAAATCACACATTTGCCTAATTTGAATTTGGAATTATGTTCTTTAAAATTTTAACTTTCAATGATACAAGTTCATACATACTATAATGCGAAAAGACTTTTTCCACAACCTATTATATAGCCTTCCTCGATAAATGGGCTATCTAACACTAAAAAAACTTTCCAAATCGGACCAGTAGTTCCTGAGATTAGCGTGTTCAAGGAAACAAACAAACAAATAAACAAACTCTACTTTATAATATTAAGTATAGATTGAAGCACACGCTAAATTGAAATTATCATGATTTAGTACTACAATTTATTTTTTTACGTAGCCTTCCCAAAAGTATTTGTAGCGGGAGTGCCGTATTGGTGACTCACTCTGGCCGCTTTTCAAAGCGTTCATCGATCAATGGAAACTGTCACTTCACGACTATTCTATAAATAAAAGACAAACGAAAGACGTTAAATAACTGGAAATGTCAAGGCCTTAACTTTTCCTGCGGGTATTTTTTAGCGATGGAATTCACTGAATTTGTTTAATAACGTGCTTATGATACGAGAGCGCTTATTATCGTACTTCTGCAAATCGTGGGTCCGCTTTGAAAACAATTCATTTTACAGGGTCAAAAATATAATAGGTCACACAGTATTTGTAAAGAAAAGTTATTTATTTTGCGCTTTATGTTCTAGGAAGGAAATTGAATAATGAAATCAGCATTTATTAACGGGGCATAATATTAGCTTGTAACAATAAGCTGCCTTTTGAATGTCATGAAAACGCCAAACAAATACACAGTTCACATTGAGGATGAATTAATTAATACTGTAGCCTTTATACATAAACTATTTCACTTATAAATATCTCCAAAATATACTTGTCGCTAAATTATGGTGTTTTGCGCTATCGTGTTCCGGCTAAGTGATAATATACGGCGCTGTAATTTCCGGCACAGAGGCATATCAATTTTGACTTCAGGAATGGTAACATAATCAACATTGAAATCTCTGATTTAATGAAGATGTTTGATGATACTTTTGACTGCCTCGTAGGCTCAATGACAGCAATCGCGATGGTGAAGGCATCGAGGTGCTGAATTCCCGGGACGGGAAAATCTGTTATTCGGTTTTATCTGTGCGGAAATTCCTAATAGGTAGTAGCCCGGAGTCTGGTACCCGTACCTCGGAGAGTAGGTACGTAAAAGCTGTCGGTCCTGCGCCCGATCTCTCTCCGGTCATGTGGCATTGCCGGCCCACGGGCTACGGGAGTCAGGGAATAGAAAATGCACCTGTGTTTGCGCATTCACTTGTGCACTATAATATCTCCTAAAAATAAGTACAGACCTTTTATTTGACACTAGCTGTGCCCGCGACTCCGTCCGCGTGAGAATTTATGATTGTTCACTACTACCCGGACGAAGTCGAGAGCGCAGCTTGTCTAAAAGTAGCCTAAGTTACTCCTTATTACATCAGCTATCTGGCACTGGAAGTCTCGTCAAAATCGGTCCAGCCGTTTCCAAGATTAACCGGAACAAACAGACAGACAGACAAAAATTGAAAAAAATATTGAACTGGTATATGTACCGTGTGCCCATATGCATTTAGTAAAAAGTGGTTATTTTAATATTACAAACAGACACTCCAATTTTATTTATTTGTATAGACACAGACAACAATGTAATTAACTTTATAATTTTGAATTCCTTCCCTAAAAGTGGCCTCTCTATATAAAAGTATTAGTATTTATTTAGGTTGCACATGCATGTTAACCAAATTTTATCACTATCGTATCGGCCCACGCTTTCGGAGCAAATGGCTCTGTCAGACAGAGCGACGCACGAGTGATCTTATAAGGGTTCCGTTTTGTCCTTTTGTGCTAAGGAACCATAAAATGAACAAAGGCTATTTCTTGTGACAAAATCTAATTACATGCAGCGGAAGTAGCGAGACACAACTAGTTTTCAATATGTTCCAAAAAAACAGCGGGCAAGAGCTAGTTAAATAGATTTAGGTATTTAATGAAACAATGCAAAAGTGTATGGGTTTAAATGACATAAAATGATATTATTGTAATAGGTACTATAGAAATATCTATTCCAGATAGCAGTTTTAATTCCAAGTTTTTAATAGTTTGTTCAGTTTCGAAACAAGACGACCCTTTTTCTTCATTTCCGCATACAAACGTGTGAAAAATTATGCTGTCATGCTGCTGAATATTATGTTTTATAATTCTTAATTTGATTCCAGATCTTCATTTGTGATAATAATTAATGCACTGCACACAAACATTATTACTATAATACATTATGTAGGTAAGCTATAGATATATTAAAGCAATTTGAGTTTTTTTTTCCTGTAGTATTTCATTTTATAAAAGAAATATGTAATACGAAACGAAAAGTACTTATACGGTCCCGTACACAGCACATGAAAAGCCCGCCATAAGCAATATTGCCAATCATGCATTTATACTTTAATTCGCAAACTCAACAAACATCGACTCATTATTAGCATATCTTTGTACCTAAGCATTTAATATAACAATCAGTACACAATTTTTACTCGACTATAGAAACTTTGATTTATCTATCATAACATCTCAGACACAGAACAGAAAGGTATGTTCTATGTCTCAGGTGCATAGTCCCGGACTACTTGGAATAATTTATTAAATGAGTGATCCATTTTATTTCTTCAATATCTGTCTCGTCCTACTTTAGATAATATAAAAATTAATAAATAAAACGTTTAGCTGTCGAAAGTAGGCTATAATGATATAATATCCACACGTGGAGTTTTCCCTGCCGTATTATGCAACCAAGAATATTCTAAATGGGGCTAAATAAATTTGGAGCTAGTAGCTAAGCAACAGCAGAACTAGTATAAGGTTTAATGTGAAAAACGTTTAGTAATAGGTATATTATTATTTTAAACTAGCGACCAACCCCGGGTTCGCGCGTTCATTTTTATTATAATTTGATGTCACTTTCATTCGTCAATTCTTACCGATTCGTCTGTTCTCTGTTCAACACGATAATTGCAGCGCGAATGATATCTATCGCACCAACAGTCAATGAATAACCGTTATATCAAGCGGTGTAAGGTTTACATTAGAAAAGTTCATATGCTCATTAAGTTTTCTTAAAATTTCATTTGAATATGTTTTCCTTCATAAACACCGAACCTAAAAGCGAAATCAGTCCAGCGGTTCTCGAGTTTTGCGCTTAGCAACATATTTAGCGATTCATCGGCTAGATAGTATGGTCTCGTTATTACTTTGGTTATTACTATCACAGAGGCAAAACAATTATGGCCTCAGAAGTGGCAGCGCATTTGCATTTTAACATCTGACTATTTGCGTTCTAGGTACACCGAGATATTTTTTGAGTATGACAAGTTTGCACGCTCCTTAGATCTACGACAAAATTGTCACACTGTTTGTTTGAAATGTCCTTTCTATCGGTATTATTTATTCTATGACAACAGAACTCGTCGGAAATATTCATTCAGTTGCACCACTGCACGCTTCGTGGACCATGTGATGTCCACTATAATCTCTACTGACTCACTTTACGACTTCTGGCGCCAGTCACCCAATGCCAATACGTTTGCCGCTGTACATAATTGATTAAACATTCCGTTTTTAATTGGACTTTCACCGGCATATAAATAATAGGTAGTATATAATTACAATTAAATCTTTATTATTTTATACTTTTCAGTTTTGAAGTCGGTTTTTCTTAACGTAGTTATATTTATGTCAAATTTTGTCCGCCTAATACCTCGGTACAGCGACTGCAGCATCGTTCGCATTTTGGAGGTCCTCTAACGTGCAGTACGTACAACACGCACTTAATCTATATATATAAAAATCTGTTGCTGTTCGTTAGTCTCGATAAAACTTGAGAACGGCTGGACCGATTTGGCTAATTTTGCTAGTTTTGAATGATTTTTGGAAGTCCAGGGAAGATTTTAAAGGTGAGAAAATATAAAGAAATTGAAGGGAAATAGTAAAAACCACAATTTCATTTCCCCATACAAATAGTAAGTATATATCAAACCTTTGACACATAATTTCATTGTGAGGCAATACGCCGGGACAGCTAGTTTAAAATAAAAAGCTTGAGAACAGTCTTGACTGGTAGAAAAATATCTAGTCAATAAAAAACAAATAAAAGCAAATACCTACCTCGTAAAAATATCCCAAAAATACAAATGTCACAGATAAATGACAGCCACATCTTTTGCGATGAACTAATTGATACGATGATAGGTAAAGTATAATATAGACTTCTTGTTTTACTCCCAATGCCTATTTGTTTGACCTCGATCCATCAGACTAGCCTTGTCCTCGGCCAGACTCCATTCATAAGCGTCACGGAATCAATATACAGTGTTAATATTGTACACTGGATCATTAGTCGTGGTACAAACGACGTAAGAGATTAGTGTTACACGACTCAATGTCATTTTGGGAGGATAAATGAGAGAGTGGAAAAACTTTCTACGTCCAAGATTAATATGTGTGGCGTCTGTGAATTCATGTAAATCAAATTTTAGTTGCTATGAAAACAATTCTTTTTCATAATTTTTCAGTTACGAAAGGTGGTAAATAATGCAAGAATAGATAGTTAAATGAAAATCATAATACTCGTACAGTACTCAACAATTAATATTGCACATCGAGCCTGCGAAAGAGACGATCGGCTCGTTTCGATTTCGTAGAGAAGTCGTTTTCTCTGTTGCACACTCCCTACGTAAGCACTGACCGGTATTGGTCAAAACTTGATCAAAATTGTCTACAAACGTCAAATAGGTACGGTGCGAAAGAGATAACGCTCTACAGACACGAAATAAACCGACGTCTCCTTCCTAGACTCGATGTGCAATATTTATTGTTGTGCACTGTAGGTACCTAATTACATCATTATAGTAAATACCACAGGTAAATACTAAAAAGTCAAAATTCGCATGATAATATGATGCCATTAAAGGACTAGGTAATTAACTAATAATATACTAAGTTTCATACTTACAGACGTCTTACCATTACTGAAGACTATATTCTTCTTTGGACTTTTTGTCTGTGTCCAAAAAATCGAATAGCTTTATTATAATCTAACATGAACGCGATAGTGCAAACAAAATCGCAATACGAATTTTCTAAAAAAAACAAATAATACTTCGATAGAGATAAAGATAAAGGTATTGAGAAAATGACAAACATCCCCCATAGTGTATCGTGTCTTCGTTGTCAGCTTCACCGCTAAAGTCACTAAATCATATTGGAGGTACTATACTCGAACATGATTTTGTTTCGAGACAGGCAAATAAATAAAGAAATAAATATCCACCATTTGATTGCGTACTCAAACATCAATTACTGAAAATCTTTTGTTGCAAAATGATTGAATCGGGAACGTTCCGCAAAGTTCGGTTACACCACTTCGTCTTCGAGTTTACATAACGTTTCGTGGAAAATTTGTCGATGTTGATGTCTGATATTGTTAAGGTCGATATTGTAATTGAGTTTACGATAAATCTACATAATTATAATATAAATCTTACAAAAACGTTAACATTTATATACTTTATACCGCTATTATCTTCAGTAAGGTGACTTCTTTTCAAGTCAGCTCTGCCCTGGCGCAATGCCTTTAAGAGATCTGAATAGGTTGACACTAAGTAGTTACTGCGGTGTAGTAAGCATAGGGTTAGTGGTAGTCGGTCATTACTGATAGGCCTGATGGTCCAGTTTCAATAGACAAACGTTTAATGCTTTTAAAAGGTATACAACAACAAATTAAACAATCTTATCAACTATAACATCTATAGTTCTAAAAAATATTAAGTATGCAAATAGAATGTTAAGTGAACAAATGCAATTAAATTGATATTTAAATATAACTTCAGCTTGAAAAACTACACCACAAAAATGTATGAATGAACATGGTCTTCCACTTATAACTCACGGTATGTATGTTATTAAATTTACTATTTTTTATACTCTGGTGTAAATGTAGTTTTCTGACATTTTGCAATATTATTTAAACTCATAAGATGCCATTAGTGTCCGGGTCATGTTGGTGATTTAAGTGATTTTGAGTTTGAACAATCTGGGCGACGCCCAGAGAATTGGTAAATGTGCTTTATTGTCGTTTGCCCATAACATAGAACTAAAAAACTCAGGGAACTGACGCATCGTGGACGTAAGCATCTAAGTAAAAAGAAAGATTTGATATCACTAATTGATATTCATATGATTCAATCAAGAAAACAACGAACTAATCGGAATCCTGCACTGCGATAGTTTCCATTTCTAATTGTTTGTTTTATAAAAAGTGTTTCAATTTATCTGAATATTTTATAGGAGGAGGGGTCGATGAAGTTGTAGCTATAAAAAGGTAGAAAAAGTATAGGCACGTACAAATTGAAATACAAACCAAGTCCTACTGGCAAACGTGAACGTCGAGAACACGTAGTGGACACGTTACCATAAAATATATCTTCCACTCTAAGGTTTTTTTTACATTTTCTCTGACATATTTTATTGTGAACGACAAAATAAATATGTCGTAATGGTGGTCACATGCTTCTATGATATGAGGGTACAATTTTTATTTAAGTTTCTTATGAATATCACGTATCCACGTTTATGATATCATTGGGAAGGATTAGAAAATAGATCATAGTGCAACACAGCGCATCATAGTTCAAAGTTGATTGGTTACGTCCCTATGTTATTCAATAGTGTTATTACGTCAATAAAATTGATATTAATACAACGTCACTTCACATGACTTTACTTTATTATCTAATGCTGCCAACTAAGTGCAGTGCAAGTAACCGCTCACCACATGAATTTCCGCGACGAAATCTCTTCAATGATCTCAACACTGGAGTGTGCCAAAAGTGATATTAGACACTATTTCCGAAACAAACTATTTTCGGATAGCAATCCACATTCATTAGTACGCGTTTAGATTTGTCACTTGTTACATTATATTATGATTTTTATGTTATGAAATGGTAAACAAGCATACAGTTTACTTTAGACCTTAATTTAATTTAATAAAATTTTGCCTATAAGCACTTACCTACATGAAACCAGACATTTCAATGTAGATGGTTCATCAAAAGAGTTCAGTTCGTGCAGTGGCTTAGCTATAGGGGGGCGGCCCGCACCGGGTACCACTCGTTTGGGTGTGTGGGGAGTATTTCCTTTTTTTTGCTCATCCGCCCCGGGTGCCACCCATGTTAGCTACGCCACTGGGTTCGTGTTTACGGTTTTATAAATATCTATAGGTGAATATGACCATTCCCCATGGTGGCCTGTCTGCTTGTCTGACAATGTTAGAGATTAAAATAATCTGCAAAAAGATCCTTACCTTTTCATATCTAATAATGTGTATGCTGTATTCACTTACCATCATATGGACTGCATACTTGTTTTTTTTTATATTTATGTCATTGTTTTGTTTCAAAGTGTTTTTATTTTTGACTAGGTAACCCGGCAAACTTCGTATTGCCTCACAATCACAGATCACTATACTAATAATGTGTCAAAGGTTTGATAGATACGGACTATTTGTATGGGAAAATAAAGTTGTGGTTTTTAATATTTCCCTTCAATTTTTTCATATTTTTTTACCTTTTAAACCTTCCTTGGACCTCCAAAAATCATTCATAACCAAAATAAGCCAAATCGGTCCACCCGTTCTCGAGTTTTAGCGAGACTAACGAACAGCAATTGATTCATAAAGTTTGGATTCGCATCTGAGTGGCCTGAATAATTTTTAGTATTCTGTAATTGAAAGTAGAACGAGAAAAGCTACATATATACATACAGCTATTCCTTGCATACCTACTTAAAATAATTTCAACTAAATTTTCAATCCTTATTACTAATATTATTTATATAATTCTTACCGTGAACTCTAATCAAAATAACAAACAGTTCTATGAAATCAAATGTGTTTATTTGAACAATATTCCATTGAATATCTATTAATTCGTTAGCAGCACTCGTAAAACCGATCAGAATAATATTTTGTGTGTTTCAAAGAAACATGATATAACCATTATTATTATATCGTATAGTTTCTTGTTATATCTAAGACGACTTAGTTACTAAGCAACTTATAAGCATATATTTCGTGTGAGCCTGATGTTACTAGTCACCTTTTTACTGGTGGTAGAGCTCCAGTGACGGAGCTCGCGGACGTAGGCACCACCGCATTGCCTAATTTACTTGCCGCTAAATGGTAGTGTTCAGCACTATCGTGTTCCAGTCAGGTGGTAATGTACGGCCCTGTAATTTCCGGCACAGAGACGTAACGCATCTGCATTTTTACCTTGGTCTTCATGTAAGTGTCTATAGGCTGCAGTCATCACTTAACATCAATGGGAACTGCATGCTTGTTTGCCACGTCCATTACATAAAAAAAAAACAAAAGAGCAATTAATACATTTAACAATTATTGATTGGCAACAATATTTTTTCAACTGATTGTAAGTGATGGTGAGAATACTGAGAATCTTTTGACAAGCAATAAAAAAATATATGTCTATACAATTCAAGATAGCGTATCTTGAAGTGATGTAACGAAGTATATAGCGAAGACATGTGTTTTAACAGCAACGAGGATTTTTGACCTTCTTTTACTTACTCGGATTCTGGTGCAACATAGTCGCGCCACGTAAATAGAACGCTGGAAGAAAGTAGAAGGGATGTGTTCGCGCATCGGTACACTCGCGCACGAAAGTACTAGCCCTATTGGTTTATTTTTGATCTAGCTTTCGCTTGCGGTTTCGTGTATTGGTAGGCAGATTGAAAACTATATTACATAGAATAACATAAAATGAAATAAAAACACATGTTTATTTCAGACTATAATGTTTAATTAAACTAACGGCGCAACGCCTTCCATTAAGTCGTCGCGGGTGGCGTGAAATCCAGATGACGACGCGGTGTTGGTACTAGATTCGGCCACTTCATCTTCTTCGTCGCTATCGTCACTTGAGCCTTCATCATCGTTTGAGTCCGAATCATTATCATCTACGCGAATTATAAATTTTTCTGTCATCATGTCGACCACATGATCACTTTTAAAATACTCGGCTTCTATTTTCTTTTATTTCCTTCGCAACTTGCCTATGGTAGGCCATTCTTTTTCCGTGTCGTGGAAATTGTGGATCATTCGTTTTATTACACCCTGGTCAAAGCTGTCCGGTTCTGTTACTGGTTTTTGTTTAATTCTTTTATTTTTGCCGGGAGTTCGGAATACAGTAAGAAATTCCGAATCTTTTGAACCTTTTACAATTCGTCTCACTGTAGACTCGGAACATTTTGTTGCCTCAGCTGTCCGTTTCATACATTGTTTTAAATTAACAGCTGCATTATTATCAGCCTCTGTCTTCATAAAACAATATACATTGTAAATCATTTTCCTTTCTTTTCTATGTAGAACCATTTCGTAAGTAAACACTTTTGTGCGCGATGGTATTTCGAGAACAAACGTAACGTGGACACAGGGCGGATAGCAAAGGTCGACTGAACCAATAGCGCGGCGGTAAGCATGCGGCGCGTCACCCGCCCGCCCCGCGCCGCACCTCATACCACCAAATAGATCGATAAATCGTCTACTGCGCAGCTTGACCGCCAGCGTTCTTTTTACCTGGCGCGACTTATATCTTTCCGTAGCCGTAAGAGTTTTTTAACCGTTTTTTTTTTTAATTTATCATATTTAAAAAACCATTAACGTATTTCGTTCAAACAAAAATGTTGTTGAAAGTTTTTATAAAGAACTACAGTATGTATTTTTTTATTTTTCCCTTTCTAATTTTGCGAGGTGCCGGTTAGATGGTAATGTACCTAATTATATTATATATAATGCACTATTACTATTTATTACTACTTAAGGACTACAACTGTATACTATTTTTTTACAAATTAAAATTGAACATTATGAAAGTTACTCGCAAGTTGCTAATAGGTAAGCGGGGTCCTTAATGGGTCCATTCCGCCCTCGGAGAATACCGTTATGCAAAAAACTATCCGGAATACTTAACCGCAATGATCAACTCACAAACTCACTCAATTCACTGCATGAAACTCCAACCGCTACAAACGAAACGGTCGGACGGTCAAAACAAACAATACTAACATCTCAAAACAGTGACTGAAGCTGAAACATGAGTCATTAAAAGCAATTTGCGGAACCGTCTCGAAAAAACAATACATATTACATTCGTCCACGTGTATCGAGAATATGAAATGCGAGGCCCCGACCTTCGTCGTCTATACTGCCAACGTATGTAACGTAAATTCACACCTATGTTTCAGAGTGCAGTGGAAATTAAATATATGCATTAATGCATATGTAGCGAGCTTATCAAGAGCATTTTTACATTCGTCTGATGCCCCATTACTAAACGCAGAGGGTGGCAGTAGGAATCTCTTAAAAGTAAAAAGTCCTTTTAGCATTTTACATGTTTTAAGTGGCAAACAAGCATAAAGTTTACGTTGACAGTAATACTGTAGACTAGAATCATCTACATAAAACAAAAAAAAAATATTTTAAAGAAACATTAAAAAAAAAATCAAGTACGTTGTCTATCCTAAGGTCTAAGTTTCTATGCCGCTGTGACTGAAATTACAGCACCTTACCACATTACCACCGCACATTACCCCTTGACCGGAACACGATAGCGCTGCAAAGTACCATTTAGCGGCAAGTAGAGCCAGTATTTTTTCGACCGGTTGATTGAATCAGAGATCTCAATGTAACAGTAGTGGACTGCCATCACTATGCTACTGAGGCTGAATGTGTTAACTGTTTCGAAAAACAACACTCATTACATTCGTTCATGTGAATATGAAAGACGAGGCCCCAACCTTCATCGTCCATACTGCCAATGTGAGAATGTCGCGTTGTTTATATGAATGCACAGGTCTATTTAATTAGCTATTACCTTCGTTCTAAATAGCCGTGGAGCATTGACAGAACGCAGATTAACGGCCGCAGCGGTAGGCTCGGGTTCTAGGTCGGCACTGTAATAAGGAAACTGTGGCAGTATCCGGCATTTCTGTTTGAAAGGTGGGCTTGACCCAACTGAGGGCAGACTTTATCATAGCAAGCATTGAAATACATAAAAAACATTGATGATTTGTCACGGTTGAACTGAACTTGGATAAGTACCTATGAGGGTAGATATGAGTGAGGAGGGTGTAAGTCACTCTTCACTCAGAGCTTTCCCTTCTACTTTCTTTATTACTAAAAAAAAAAACGCTTACATTCACAGCCCTGCACTAGGTATAACTTTTATCGTGGATACTGTTTTAAGCACACAAAAATTATATGCAAGCTATATTTGTACGGGGATAAAACCCACGTCACATTTCTTTCATCTTTCTTAAATATGAAGATCTCAAAAAATAAAATCCTGATCAAAAATATGCGTTAAAATTGAAAAAATCCAATTGTAAATTGTACAGAATTTTATTATATAAATATCGCCGCAAAATTATTGTTTCACGATTTCATCTCGCCCCTGAGTAAACCCAATTACACGGCGTATTTCTTTGAAATAGATATAACAAAGCTTGCCATGTAACCATGATTGAGACGTAACGAGAATTTTCAGCGCATTGACTACGCAAAGTGACCTTAACAAACAGTCAATGATTGAAATATATACACAAATGTTGATACGTAGTTCATGTAAACGGCCGAGAATGTTAGTTTATGTTCTTTTTACGTTTGTTTACTTTTATAAGGTCTCCTGAAATATGAAAATGCGTTTTATGGCGTTGTATAATAACAGATGTGAACTTGAAACCAAAGGTTACGAATTAGCGAAAGCCGGCTGACGTTCAAGATCATCAAGTTTACTGTCTCTATGTTTACTATTTCGTGTTTTGTTTGATAAATTTCAGTGTATGTTTCACGGTCGTCCGCGTGTCTGTGGTTGATTTATTGTAAAGAGATTTGTTTGTCAAAAATTCGTTCGTTTATTAATAAATTGAATTTCAGTATTCAAATTTTTACGCGACACTGCCACGTCTACTTATACAAGTACGTCAGTTCAAAGGCCACGCTGGTTTATTCTTTGCAAAGAAGATTGGCGTTGCTGTTCGATGGCAATGAAACTAAATTGCCTAAATTGCCTAATTTAGCTACCATTTACCTAAATTGTTGTAAGGAAAAAAAGTTGGTCGTCTCGTCAAAATGCAGCTACTCACGAAAAATCGGCTTTTTACTGCTCGGCCGTACCACTAGTTATCAGTGATGTAAAATTAAATTGTAATGTGGTTACTGTGTTTTGAAATCTATATTCATTAGGTATCTGCATAATAGGTTTATAATTTAATAAATTTTGGTCTTATTTCTAAATGTATATATATATATATATATATATTTAATTATAATATCCCCGATTATAATATCTAGTTATAGTCATAATTCATGAACTGAAGTTACATGTTTATGTATTTAATATGTTTTATTAAAGAAATATCACAAGGAACTATTCATTTATATTAATTACTAGTTAGTAATATTTCAAATGTTATACTGATGAGTGGGCATAACAAGAAATATGTGAGTACTTATAAGAATAGAAAATACCTAAATATTACGTTATCTGTGACCGAAATGTATACACATTATCCTAACAAGATGAACATGTAAGTATTTTGTTTGTACGTGGTTTGTCTGACAAAAACAAGCAATAATTTAGCCGTACCGAATGTACACACGAGTGGATAACGTGCTCACGTTTGCCCGCAGGGACAAGAGTTTGTTTTGTTTGCCACAGTTCCCGAGATTTCAGACTATGTCAATAACTTCGCGCCATCCCAGCTATGGCTAATGGTAAACTGTTGTAAAAAGTTACTATTAGTAATATTGTAAAAAGCTATTATAGTCACTGGTGGTAGAGTTCTAGTGTGGGAGCTCGAGGGCGATCACCGTTACCATTGCAATATCTAAGCTATCCAGTACCATATGGGGCACATGCTCCAAATGGTAGTGTTCAGCACTATCGCGATTAGTGTGTAACGGTTGGCTCATAATATCTACCACACAAGCAAAATATCTTAGGCTTTAGGGGTGGCTGCGCATCTACAGGTTCACCGCCGGTTTTTGTGTAAGTAAATGTCTATTGGCTGCAGTATTCACTTGCCATCATTGTGTACCACCATCATATCTTTATCACTTCAATAGTTTAGTGATAGCACTGGTCGCACTGCTAGTGGGCCACCATTACTATGTTGATGTTCTAGATTCGGACTCCAGTGGTAGTGTGCCCAAATGGGTCAAAGCGTAACTGGCGAATAGTGGATATTTACTACAGCTATCCTTTCTAGAAATACAAGAATGAAGTTTATGTTTTTTGTTTGTGATAAATTATTCCTTATTATTCCTCGGTACAATATACTGAAGAACACTCAATACTAAAATCAATTTACAAAGATAAATAAAATGTTGCCCATTTGCGCATCTCGGATATTTATTTCCATAGATCACTCAATTCTAACCTACATAAATCATGCAACTAAAACTTCCTCATGAATCAATCTATTGACATTTGGATGGAAGTCCTTGCAAATAGCTTGGGTTGATATCAGACAGACAATCGCGTTAGGGGCTTTGCATTGATTTATTTTTATGATACAAGCGTAGTTCGCCGAGGTCAACGGTTCAACGCATCTTATCAAATAGAACGAAGCTTATGATAAAATATGACTGATGTATCTACTCACTGAAACTACAGATTTGTAAATGAGAAATTCAGAGAATTAAAATATTTAAAAGTGTTTACAAGGGGAAGTTGTATTTAATTGCGAATTTTATCGGGTGAGACAGTGATGGAACTGAATTAGACTATAACCGTTCATTATAGGCGTTATAAGAAAACTGAAGGCTACACAATTGAGAGAGTTATGCGCAACGATCTTCTGCTAGATTGAATCAGAAATGAGGAGATTTACATGAGAACCAAACAAGCGATATAGCCCACCGAATAGAGAAACTTAAGTAGCAATGGGCAGAGCACATAGCTCGAAGAACTGACAACCGTTCAAGTAAGAGTGTTCTTATATTTATGGCGTCCGAACTACTTGAAGAGAAAGTGGGTGTGGTGGGATGTATAAATTGCTAGATAAGGAGCCCAGGGGTGTGACCGCCTATCGACATTGTTATTGTCGTTGTCACTGCTGTCAAATTTTCATGTCGATTTGTAGCTCCTTTAAAAGTAGTAGTGATAATCTGATCGTTTTTTTTGCTTTCGTAGGTGAGAAACAAGAGATAATGGTAGATTATTTCGATTATTGTTATTTAGTTAAAGCAAAAATCGACATGAAAATTAGACAGCAATGACAACGAGAATAGCAATGTCGAAAGGCGGTCGCACCCGAGGACTATTCGTTGTGGACTTCTTTGAGGAAGGCTTTGTCCGGCAGGAAATGTCTTTTGGCTTGTTGCAGTGTAGGAACTCGAGGGCGTAGGCACCACCGCATAACCTAATCTATCTGCCGCCAAATGGTAGTGTTCAGCACTATCGTGTACCGGTTAGATGGTAACGTATGGCCCATAATAACTATCACAGAGATATTAAAACTTAGGTGTCAGGGGTCGCCTAACCCCTGTTGACGTCTAGTTTTAGTGAAGATGCCTATAGGCTGCAGTCATCACTTAACATCCATGTGAACTGTATGCTTGTTAGCCACCTAAGTCTTATAAAAACATAAAGTTTTTGCTTCACGTACTAATATACAAATTATTTGGTTAGACTGTGCCGTTAAGAACAGAAATGTATTGTCAAATATTGGACCCAATGTGTAAAATTTTGTAAAAATATAAACAGGAAAGAACGACAACTGTCATTTATTACATATTGCCTCATTGTCAAAGACCTCAAGGTTGAAGGGTTCAAGGTTCCTTCAAAGAGTTATCAAACATTAAGTTGATAAGTTTCTAAATTCCTCGCAAATATAGTTGCCCGCAGGCGTGTTGACTGCCAGGGCCCTAAGTGAGTGGGATGCCAAAGATGTTACTGACTGATCAAAGAGAGCTTGTGCTATATTTTCATTTAAAGTTGGCATCTAAATCTCAACACCACAATAATTGTATTTAGTAACTGTGATATTGGTAACTCGTGATCTTTCGAAAACAATGCATATATCTATAAAAAATCATTACACACACTACCATGCATTTGACATACCAGTTCACACCGTCACTGACGACCCGGTTAGTCCAGCGGTGCAAAACCACCGTATGATTCGAAGGGTCGCGGGTTCGATCCCAGCACCGGGACAAATATTTATACGGCCTAAAGATACTTGTTTCGGATCTGGGTGTTTGTGTATGTGTTGTATGTGTACATCGGCACTCACGACACAGGTTTATATAATACTTAATGTGGAGCTGTGAGTGTAAGCGTAAGGATCTATGTGTCTATGGTAGGTACCTATAGACCCACACACACAAAGACCAGGGGTAAAATGCAGATGCGTTGCCACCCTGAGACCTTCGTTTTTATGTCTCTGTGACAGTCATTACGGGGCTACATTACCATCTAACCGGAACACGATAGTGCTGAACACTAGCATTTTGCGGCAGATATATTATGTAATGCAGTGGTGCCTATGCCCTCGAGTTCTTACACTGGAACTCTACCACCAGTAAAAACGGGTCCAGTCAGATGAAACCAGAGCTAGCCCGTATTGCCGATATGTTTTTCAACATGACAAATATTTCAACTTGTTATATGGTGAAACCTAAAATTATTAATGAATTGTACCCAGTCCTTCAATCGCAAAAATAAATCATGAAGACCGATCGAGTGTATTAATTACCCACATTGGAGACCGACTATTAAGAAGGTATTGGAAGAGTTATATAAGTCGCCCGAGTAGTTGTTATTGCAGGTGGTCTTACGTGGAATTTGCGTCATTTTCCACGTTCTGTTAATATTATATCTTCATAAAATGATACTGTGCACTGGTGACGTCAAAAGGTGCATGTGACTTAAAGAAGGCAGAAATGGGAAGTGTCCAAAATTACATAAATAAAAAAAATAAATTAAAACACCTCGAACAAGAATTTCGATTCTAATATTATGTATTCGAACCATAATATTGATTACTATGCCACTGCAATTTCTGTTTCTCCCTTATGAATTTTCTCTTTCCTATCTCGCTTTTGACTTTTATGTGTTTTTTTGTTTAAATATCGTAGGTATTATCCATCAAGGCGAAGTTCTGCAAGTAAGGTTAATGTTACTTGCCCCCGCATCAAACCAAAATCGACTTTGCTAGATTTTTTACAGCTTCAAAGGATTTTGCACCTAAGTATTTGATATTCATTTCAATTTGATACTTCCACGCGATCCCAAGAAAAATGGCGTGGGAAATAAAGGTCTGTCAACATGGTCTGACAACAATTTTCCAAAGCAGATTTCTTTGTGTACCTATAAATAGGACCTCCCTTCGATGAGATTGTCAATATTGAAGAATCTTGTTTTATTTTATTGGATTTTTCGCAATAACACGTACGAGTCAAATATTTTAGAATGAAAATGGAAGTTTTTTTTTTACTTCAGGCGGGACTTTAACCTGTGAACACTGGGATCACAAGCCCAACCGCTCTGCCAACTGAACTACCGAAGTACTTACTACCGTAGTAGACAGTCTAAAGAAAACAAACCTGTTAATATGTACTTATACTGTGGTAGAACTTAAAACGGAAAAATGTTATTATTAAATTTATCACATAATGTTCTCCTGCAGTGGAAACTGGAATGTTTTTACAATAAAACTATATATACATCCAATAAAACTTCAATGATGGATTATTTAACGGAAAGCAATTCTAGAACTTACTGAGAAGAAAATTTAAGTCCAACGCCTCAAAACAAAGAGGCGTTCGACCGAAACGTTCGCTAAACCACTGAGCTGTTTTCACTAAAGATTATAATTATCTTATTGAATCAAGGAGCCAATCGAGTATTCTATGACATTTCTAGGCCAACAGCAAGGCCAAGTGGAAGCTACCATGATTATTTTAAATGTTTATTTCAGTCTATACAGATGATAAAAAATGCACCTATTTGTTCGTAAACATCGTAACAGGTGGCTTTGAAGTGCTACGACGAAGGTGATAAATATCGAATGGAAAGTGCATATTTATATTTTCATCAATTCCTTCAATTCTACCTCGGTCACACAATTACTTATTGGGGTTTCCAAACAATAAATAACTTGAATTTCATACCTGTTTTGCAACATACATCATCAATTACCACATTACTGAGTTTATTTTTACTCTGTTGCCTATGTAAACACTGCCCGACAATGATTTTCTAGGTATGTTAAATTAGAATCCGTACCGATCACTTAGTGATGCTAGTCTGTTTTTAAGATGTAAGTATTGATGCAATTTGTCTGAGTTTTTACTATATCATATATTATGCAGATATGAATACAATCTCACACATCTTAAGCACCCCAATAAAAATTATTACTCTTATTAGAAGGGGTTTCTGGCAGATTAAGTTATGCACCGTCTCGTAAACAGCATCTTCCATTTGTCTTGTTTTCGTCCAATCGAATTAAGATGTTGTATATTAAACATAAATCATTGAACCTTCCACAGGTGTCAAATTATTACGTTTTCTTAGTACTGTTTTACATCATTCCCAAAAGGCTGCGAGGGTCGACAACCTTTGGATTTTTGGAGGCTTCTCGTCATTTTCAATAGAAACGTAATGGAAAATGTTTAAGAAATAAAGAAATTGAGGTAATTTTGATAATGTCTCATAAAATTCAACTTAATAAAACAAAGGGAGTTATTAATTTGTGGAAAAATTTTAAGACAACTTTCTTAGGACTTTGCACACAAAGAGACTGCAGGGTGTGAATCAATTTTACAAAGGACAGGGCATATTTTTGATTTCGTACAGAAAAACATTCGTTGATTGATGCATTAGCGTTTAATTTGTGATGCAGACTTTAAAAAATATTAGGTGTTTTTAGGTAATACGGATTTTAAAAAGTATGTTACAGCAATTAACATAAAATGTTTTTGTAGGTTAATATAAGTGATTATAGAATTCAGTCTTTGCTTGGTGAATATTTTCTGTCGTCAGCCCATAATTTTATGTTAGCGCGTGTACGTCTATTGGTAGTGGTGCGGTCCAAATTTAATTTCTGGCGCCATGCAAGATGTTTTTTTCGATATAAACGACAACAAACTAGAATATTTTTCACTACGCAACTTACAAATTAGTTTATACGTCTCGAGATTACGATCAAAAAATTTTATTTGAGCTGCTCAGTAATTTGCGTAGACATAAAATTGCCGTGTAGCGACTAAAATAATTATAAATATATCACAACGACGCTGTCCTGTTGAATCTGTTGATGATGCTTGTCGGGTTTTTGGTAGCTACATACATAATTGTATTTCTAATTAAATATCTGTCTTTTTTTATGTCATTAGATTGACAGACTAGCAAACGGGCCACCTGACGGAAAGTGGTCACCGTCACCTATTTGCAACACCAGGGGAGACCGTCCAACGCGCTGCCAGCCCGTAAGGACTCTTTTGACGCCATTTTTGAAGAACCTAAAATTGTAGCACCGAGGAATCACCTCAGAGGGAAGTTCGTCCCATAATTTACACGCACGTTCTGGGTAGCAACGAACGTGATCACCGTTGAGCTCAGCCAGGTGTCCAGTCGGTGAGGGTGCAGTTTTACTCTTCGGCCAGGTAATTCGGTGTAGGAGAGACGGTGGCATCATATCGAATAGTTCAGCAGCAGAGCACTCACCATAGTAGAGACGATACAACTCGCACAGACTCCCAATGTCCCTGCGCAGGCTCAAATGTTCGAGCTTGTCAGTAAGTCCCGGATCGTTAACAATACGAATGACGCGTCATTGTAAGGAGTAAAGTGGACCGAGCTGGTATTTAGGGGCTTCCCGCCCACAAATGAGAGCAGTAGGTATTCCAGATGTCTCATATTACCAACTAGCTGACCCGGCAAACTTTGTATTGCCTCAGAATGAAGTAATGTGTCAAAGGTTTGATAGATACGGACTATTTGTATAGGAAAATAAAATTGCAGTTTTTACTATTTCCCTTCAATTTCTTTATATTTTCTTACCTTTAAACGTTTCCTAAACTTCCAAAAATCATTCAAAACCAAAATTAGCCAGCCGTTCTCGTGTTTTAGCGAGACTTACGAACAGCAATTGATTTTTATATATATAGATATACCCCCTTATTCATAAACGTATTTTAGCTAAAGTGTTGCTAATCTCTCCTTTGCCTTTTTCTATCCTTCACATTTGACAATGCAACTGACAAAGACAAAGCATTCTATAGCTAAAACGTATGTAATGTATGTTTATGAATAAGGGGGTGAGACTTTAATTGTGAGGACAAATTTAATACTAGTTATTTATATAAATATAGATTGAGACTTTAATTGTGAGGACAAATTTAATACTAGTTATTTATATAAATGTATTTAACATACAAAAGTTCGGAAACATTTACGTGCATTAATTTGCAGAAGTTTATTACATTTCCCTTGACTCATTTTGCACTAAAAATATTTAAGAAAAAAAAAATTAGCAAATGTTGCTTTTGTGGGTTACTTGGTGAAAAATATGCTAGTTTGAAGTTGTTTATATTGGGGAAAACATCTTGCAAGAAATTAAATGATTTCCTATAACGGTTACAATCTCTCCCACATCAAATGCCAAGTAAGCATCAGTTAGTGTCATTAAAAAACTATATTTGCGTCGGAAAATCCTGTAACAGCTCATTAATAAAGCAATATGCGAATGGAAAAGCAATACATCGCGGAATGTCTCCTGGGATTGAAATATCCAAAATAAATAAACAAATAGTCGGAAAGTTTCGGGCAAGTGCGTAATATGTGACCGGTATATCGATCCGGTTCGATGAATTGTTTTAATTATAGATTTGGGACAGATTGATTTAATGCCGTTAACTTCCGCGTAGTGGTTACATTTAGAAAGTACGTAGTTATTTTTGATTTTCAAAGTATTTTAAAAATTTAAATATTGCTTGCTTGCTTGCTATTGAAAAGCCTCCCAGTCATCTGACCGTCTAATTTATTATGTCTGTGAAGGCAGATGTTTCCCTTAATTTTTTTTCTTTTGTAAATAGTCCCCAATTTAACTTCATTAACGAAGGTCTAGTATAATGGCATAATGCAATGTCACTTGGGGTCAAAGTCCAAAACGCTTGTTTAGGGCGACGAACTGAGGTGAACCTGCGAAGGTTTCCTTCATTACGACCTACTTTCTAAGGGTGTTAAAACTCGAAATTGTTTTATCTTATTCAGATTCCACTCCACTTAATTACACCGCTCGAGGATACGACGTTTTATTTTTATTTAGACTCTGGTCTGGAGGACCTTACTACTGATTTTTATTATCAGATTATCAGTCTTGCTCTCAACTCGCATAGATTACTACTCGATAAATACTTTACAAACCGATTCAGGAATGAATTGTAGAATACTTCACAGATTGATTCAGGAACAAAATGTAGAATATCTGAGAAATAAGGACGAAACAGATAAATAACACGTAATGTATGGTTGCAGGGGCCGTGGGAAACTAAAATGGATCTGAAAATAAGTTGAAGATTAATGTGAGAACAATAAAGAGGAAATATGGATTTCTCTCAGTTTAAAATAAAATATTTTTAGCACTTTTTAACTAGGAATATTTTGCTAATACTATTAGGAAATGGGATCATAATTTAAAAGGCCACAACAATACACTACATGTTTTCGAAATAAATGTTCCACTTCCACGGTCAATTGATATAGTTAAGTAGCCACGGATAATCTGCTTACGACAGATTTCGCTGGTTTATTCCCTTTTGCGTAAATATTATCATAAATTCTCATTGTCAAGTACACGACATATTGATTGATTTTGAACTATTCCAAATTCTTTTACTGTAAGAATTTTGACTTTCACCGTGGGACAATAGATAGGTACTCGTACTAACATACATAATAATTATAGCTTGATGCGGTCTGCTGATTATTATAAGCTACATTTTCAATGAAAATAATGTATCTGGGTTTGGATACGGCACAGAATAGAAGTGCCAATCACGAGTAGAGTAATTGTCGCCAAGACTTGTTGTCTTGGCGACTTGATGGTGGGATCAAAAGTCTTAGGAATCGGCGTGCATGTATGAAGAGAATGATGAAGGTAGACGAGGCACGAGAGGTTTGTCAGAACCGGGATGTCTGGCGCTCTACACTCTCTGCCTACCCCGTTAGGGACCTGGCGTGAAGATACATACATACATACTTGTTGTCCCTTTGATAGAATTCGACACCAATTCCAGTGATCTCTCAAATCTGTCATGGCTGTCATATAGACAAATTAATGTTGGTTGGCCACAGATTTTTTGTCTCGGTGTCAGCAATTAAATGATCTCATAATTATTATTAAAATAATCTTAAAGGAATTGGTAATCGCTCAAAGCTACGTGTAGTGTAGTGATCTTTAGTGTGTTTGATGCCGTTGACACTGAGTTTTTCTACTGTGCCATTACCCACAATCACCAATAGTCGATGCCCACAATGAATCAGAATCAGAAATTTATTTATTAATTTAGGGTGACAAGCACCACTTATGAAACGTCTCAAACAAACAAAATAAATTAAAACGTATAACAATTTCGCCGGTTAAAAACCAGATGAACGTATCTACAATTTTGTCAATGTTGAGAAAATGACCTCCATTTCTGTTCAGTTAATTGCGTTTTCTCAACATTGACAAAATTGTAGATACGTTCATCTGGTTTTTAACCGGCGATTTGACATGACAATTTACAAACTAAAAAAATATAATCAAGATTAACACTAATCTATACTAATACTATAAAAGCTGAAGAGTTTGTTTGTTTGAACGCGCTAATCTCAGGAACTACGGGTCCGATTTGAAAAATTCTTGTCAGTCAGTGTTAGATAGCCCATTTATCGAGGAAGGCTTTAGGCTATATAACATCACGCTAAGGCGAATAGGAGAGGGTAGACATTGCAACCGTGCGAAGCCGGGGCGGGCCGCTAGTGGCTGATATACATTATCTTAGTGTTAAGGAGAGTATTTTAATGAACAGATACCCCCTTATTCACAAACGTATTTTAGCTAAAGTGTTGATAATCTCTCCTTTGTCTTTTTCTATCCTGCACATTTGACAATGCAACGGACAAAGACAAAGCATTCTATAGCTAAAACGTATCTAATGTAGGTTTATGAATAAGGGGGTAAGTCTATAAATATAGAAATAGTAAGCACTCTTCTACCTCGACAATGCCTCTCAGTGTATATAACAGTGCCACTACTAGGGCCTGCACAAGTAATCTGCTTTGTCTAGGTGTCAGAAATTAAATGGCCTCGTATGAAATAATAAGAACATAGTAATAGCTCAACGCGACCATTTAATTTCTGACACCTATCATTACATCAATGTCGCCGAATATGCTTTACTACTGGAACACTATTAATATAAAATCCATGATTGCAATGTACTAAGACACATGTTTATTCGAAAAATATTTCTCTATTTATTTTTATCTGTAATTACAGAGCTGTATCACCGGATACAAGTACATTAAATGGATCCCAGACGTAATTTATGGTGTTTCTCGTGTTTATTAACGGGAGTCAACGTTCGCGAACGTTTTAATTTGATTCCAACGCATTCCCCATATTCCTTACAGGAGCCTTCTTGATTCAAATCTAATTACTTTTTAACCGTTTCCTTTGAACCGGAAACGAAAGTTCACCTGACACTTGAGTGTTTATGGATGTTTTTCCTTAGGCGCTTTAGCTTTATCGTGGCGGAATAATTTGGAACTAATGGTTGCCTTGACGTCGAAGTTCGTAACTCATTGATGAGTTTGAAAACATAAAATATTTACTGAACCTCGAGCGCTGAATAGCGATGTTGCGCAGGTTACGCTACATCAAATTGTGAGATAATATATATATATGTAATAAATTAATAATACTAAGAATATTGCGAGAGTGAGTACCTACTTACATAAGTACGTTTGTGTTTTGTGTGCGTATGCGTGCCTAGGATGTGCATACTTTTCGTATAAATTGAAGGCAACTTGTTTCTTAAATAAACAATATTTAACACATTACCATGTATTTTCAGTTCATTTATTATGATTATAATTATATTTTCTTATTGGGGTGTTTGAGGGTGTGCGTTATTCCCGTTATACGTCGTAGATACCAGGTAGGTTATGCAAAATAACATTGAGGTTTCAAAAAACATTTTTCTTCAAAGTCATTCGAATGAAAGATAGACATATCCAAAGTGGTAAAATGTGTGTAAAGTTTAAAGAATGATAATGAAAAATAAAAAATATATATATGCTGCTAGTTAAAATATATTAAATGAAATATATAACATATTTTTAAATAAAAACTTTCTACAAAATTTCGTTAAAAGATATTTTCAACAGTTTTACAAAAATGCAATTATAATTTTCAACCTTCAGTCAAAAATAACTTGCTACCTCGGAACCCTTCATGGGCGAGTATGAGTAGCACTTGGCGGCTACAGCAATGAAATGAGTTTCAATAATGAAATTTAGTAACTTTAAACAGATTTGATTCTTTGATCTAATCAAATCGTATCTCTTCACATCGTCATTAGTTTCCATATTCCATATTCATAAAACAAACTCCCTATTAAGAACTATATACAAATTTATAGACGCCATGTGCTTCTGTAAATGTTTGCGATTATAAATAGGACTTGGTGAACACTACTGGTGCATAATTTTGTATTAACGGAGCGTTAAATCAGTTTTATGTGCACAGTGGATAGTTTGATATGATTATATCGCGATATGATCGATATTGTAGAAGCTATTGCTATAAATTGCAATGATTATAGTTTCATCTTTTGATCCCGCTAAATGATGGATGAGGCAATAAAAAATCCAATGAACATTCGGTTTTTATTACGCACTCATCTGAACTTAAATGGAATAAGCGTGCAGTCGTTTGGTAGTTTTAGTAAGTACTGAAAAGTATGCCGGGAGTTTTGAACAATAGTGCTCCTTTCGAATTTTCACTTTGCCACCACGGATCTTTGCTGGGACACATTAAAATTGCGCTTGAAAATAGGTTTTTCAGAATCATTCTGTCCCGACTCATTGCGATAAAAATAGAAGTAATAAATTAAACTAGAGAAAACTTTTTAAAAAATCAGAAGTTTCATTTTGTGCTCAAAAAGCGCGTGACTTTTTTTTGAGCACCAAATGAGTGTACTGGTAGTAAAGTAGCTTTATTTAATAAACCTGGGTTGCACCAAGATATTTGTTAAAGTTAAGGTTATTGTTACATTAACTTTAACAGATTTCTTTAAGTTAGAGAAAATTGTGAAATGTAACAATCACTTTAACTTTACAAATAGGTATATTGGTGCATCTCAGTCTAAGGCTGTTATATCAATCATTCAGATAGCAAATATTGTTGGTAATCTGAAAGATAATTTATTTGTTCCCACGTGTAATAAAATCCACTAATAAAATTACGCGTACTGTATTTCACTTCCGCTCTGAAAATGGCAAATATATTGCTTGTTTATTGGCCCGATTCAACGAAAAGCAATTGAACGGTACATGTCATACACGTGTAAGTATCGTCTATACTATAAGGCTGGCTGTGGACGAGCATTATATTGTTTACTAGCTGTGCCCGCTACTTCGTCCGCGTGAGAATTTATAATTGTTCAGTATCTACCCGGACGAAGTCGTGGGCAAAGCTAGTATAAAAGTCTCCTCCTTATTACATAAGCTATCTGCCAGTGAAAGTCCCGTCGAAATCCGTTAAGCCGTTCCCGAGATTAGCTCCGCCAAACAGACAGACAGACAAAAATTGTAAAAAATGTTGTTTTGGTATAAGTACCGTGTATACATACATATGCATTTAGTAAAAAGCGGTTACATTATTATAACAAACAGACACTTCAATTTTATTTATTTGTATGTTTGACTATGTATGTATAGATACATATGCATTTAGTAAAAGTTCGGTTTTTTTTTTTAAGTAATGGAAGTGGTAAACAGGCATGCAGTTCACATTGATGTTAAGTGATGACTGCAGCCTATAGACACCCACACAAAGACCATGGTCAAAATGCAAATGCGTTACCACTCCTAAGGCCGAAGGTGTTATGCCTCTGTGCCGGAAATTACAGGGCCGTACATTACCACCTGACCGGAACACGATAGTGCTGAACACTACCATTTAGCGGCAAGTATATTAGGTAATGTTGGCGGTTACTTTAATATTACAAACAGACACTATAATTTTATTTATTTGTATAGATGAGAGCACAGTAGATAGATTGTTATATTAACTGTGGTAAGAGGTTCGACGACCCGGTTAGTCCAGCGGTGTGAGATGACCGTTTGATTCGAAGGATCGCAGGTTCGAGCCTCGCACCGGGACAAATATTTGTATGGCCAAATATTTGATACATGATTCGGGTCTGAGGGTTTGTGTATGTGTTGTATGTGTACAACGGCACCCACGACACAGGTTTATACCTACTGTAAGGCTGTGAGTGTAAGCGTATTTAATAAATTATAGGTGGTAATATTGATTATTATGTTGGAATAATAGGTTTATTCCAAAACGAAGTCCAAATAAAGTACACTATTAACAGGTCCCTCGTCCCATGGATTACATGTGAGCATTTTCATAGTTTAAGCTGTTATATTTATATTGGGACAGGGAATGGGTTAAAATTCTAAAACATAATCAGCTACTAAGTGTCTAGTCACATAAGCATTGCTTTTGTGGCTAATTATTATGTCTTGATTAAAAATTCTTGATTACCCAAATTCTACCACTTCACATTTCTTCAATTTTTTTGTATCAAGTAAATTATCTTTTTTAATTTATTAATTATCTTTGAAGCGCACTTGCCCTCGCGGCTGGTTTAGATCGTAAGCGATCTACTCGGTTAAGCATAGCATTACGGGCGCGGTCAGGTGTGTGATAGGTGACCGCTAGTGGCAAATTAAAATGCGCGTTTTCGTGCTTCGGAGGGCACGTTAAACCTTGTCGGAGGCCTTATGGGGCGGTAAGAAAACATCCGACAGCGGGTTAGCCACTAACCCGTATCTCCACCAATCCGCATTGGTGCGGAGGTGGTGGAGTAAGCTCCAGGCCTTCCCCCAAAAAGGGTAGAGACTCGTGGCCAGCAGTGGGACGTATAATGGGTTGCCATTATAATTATTATTATTAATTATCTATAAGATAGGTATCATTATGTCCACTAAGAAAATGACGCGTATTGTATTTCAGTTCCGCTGTTTAAATGGCAAATATATTGCTTGTTTATTGTGTCGAATCAACGAAAAGCAATTGAACGGTACATGTCATACACGTGTAAGTATCGGCTGTAAGGCAGGTCCTAAGCGAGATATTATATTTGTTTATGAGTATGTGGTTATTTATATTATTCAAGTCGTACTTAGGTACCTACTGTGCCGAAAACATCGCCACATATTACCTATCAATATACCTAAACTATAATGTGGTTTTAGGTGTATAGCCAGCCTTAGGATTCATAATTTAAGTTGCTACGGTCATGAAATCCGCCTACTGGCTGAAGTTATGAGTGGGATGTTTTTTATTCTGAAACTACCTGATCCGGCAAATTTCGTATTGCCTCAGAATAATGTGTCAAAGGTTTGATAGATACGGACTATTTGTATTTTGTATGGGAAAATAAAATTGTGGTTTTTACTTCCCTTCAATTTCTTCATATTTCCTTACCTTTTAAACCTTCCCAGGACATCCAAAAATGATTCAAAACCAAAATTTGTGAAATCGGTAGAGCCGTTCTCGAGTTTTAGCGAGACTAACGAACAGCAAGTGATTTTTATATATATATAGACTTGCTGACCCGGCAAACTTCGTCTCACAATGAAATAATGTGTCAAAGGTTTGATAGATACGGACTTTTTGTATGGGCAAATGAAATTGTGGTTTTTACTATTTCCCTTCAATTTCTTCATATTTTCTTACCTTTTAAACCTTCTTTGGACTTCAAAAAATCATTCAAAACCAAAATTAGCCAAGTCGGTCCAGCCGTTCTCGAGTTTTAGCGAGACTAACGAACAGCAATTGATTTTTATATTTATAGATAATCCATGCAAGACCAACGAATGCAACGGATTGTTATACAGAAGGCAAGAGGTATATAATATATGCATACAAGTATGCTTACACCTGCGATTCTTAAAATCTGTATAATTTCAGGAATCCTGTCTAATACGGAATAAGCCAATTGAATTAGAACTTTTTATTGATAGTAGAGTGCAGTGATAGAGCTTGTAGGCGTAGGCACTACTGCATGACATCAGTCGGCTAAAAGGTTCGATCGTAATGTATCGCCACGTACGAACAACTTAGGTTTCAGGGGGTCGCATCTGCTTTGACCTTGGGTTTAAAATATCTATAGAATGCAGCATTTTACATACTTATTAGCCATCATTGAGCACTACGACTACCTTACCTAGTAAGGGGGTAGTTCCTATGTCCGTGAGCTCCAACAATGGAGTTCCACTACCTGTAAATTTGAATCTTTAACAATATAGAGGTGGCTAACCTCCAAATAGATCACTCAAGTCCATTTGCAAAGGAGGCCTCTTTCATTCTACCATACAATCAAAAAGTCAAGTGATTCACGTATTTTATTGTCAATATTAAAAAAAGAATATTGAACACGAATTAACGAATGATCAAAATTAAATTCTTAAGCATCCATTGTCAAGGGAATTCAATAAAGAATTTGTGAATCTAACGCAACTCGTGTACATTATTGTATTTTATGGTTGACGATCCCAGCCAGTAAACAACTAAGTAAACAGGGTGCATGTACCCTAAGGATGTGACAATCGTGGGCTTATGAAGTTAAACAGAGCGTTGTCTGCGAACTATCACATCGTTCGTTGCCCGTTCTGACAAAGGGTCGCAGACTAAATCCGCAATAGTCAAAAGCAAACGAGGTTAAGTGTGTGTAGACGGGCAAACAGGAAACTAGTTTTTGAGTAAGGTTAAAAGCCTTCCGCTGAAGATATTTCTTGCGGAAGTCAAACTTAAATTGATTAGACTCGACTCTGCTTATCCAATTGAAGGGAGCCGCTACAAAATGAGGAACGGACGAGAAACATTAATTTCCCGTCCGTTCCCGTTCATTTTAACTTCTAAAGTATTAATTTAAATGAAATGACGTGAAGGACAATTTTATGTTAAAAAATACGCTTACACTCACAGCCTCACAATATGTATAAACTTGTGTCGTGGGTACCGTACACATACAAAACATACACAAACACCCAGACCCGAAACAAATACCTGTAGGTCATACAAATATTTGACCTGGTGCGGGGATCGAACCCGAGACCTTTCGAATCAAACGGTCAAGTCACACCGCTGGACTAACCGGGTCGTCCGTTATGTACCATGTATGATTAATACTGAGTAGGGGAAATTTGCTTTGAAAAAGAGTAATGATTTGAAATTAATTACTTAAAGATAAAAATAGTTACTGTGAGTCGACTGTAAAACTAGTCACTGTGAGTGGCTTGACTAGAGCACTACTTTCATACCCTTTTTCGAAACGCTTCGTTGTTTCGATCACTTACAGAGATCTGACGATTCGCCAAACCACCGTTCCGTACCATCATCTATAAAAGAAAATCACGTTTGTTATTGTTTCTACCCTTATATTAAAATAAAGTAAAAAATTGCTAAAAAATTAGGTTTGTTGTATGGGCGCCCCCTTTTAATATTCACTTATTTTTATTTCAAAAGAGTCGACTATGCGAGTCAGACATTTCACGGACAAAAGGGGCCCGGGGCTGCATTTGGAGGTCCAGTAGCCTGACGCACGAGCAAAAAAAAAAGGTCACGAGGATAAAATGGGGGCTCCCCGTCCGCCCACGCACATGTTGATACGGTAGATAGATTCGGAAATACACATCAAGAAGAACGTGCGAGCAAAAAAAAAAGATATTTTAATCCCTGCGAAAGTTATACAAATTTTTCATGATTTCCAGCGACCAGTCAAGGCGAGGTCTTTGGAGCGTCAGGCTACTGGACCTCCAAATGCCGCCCCGGGCCCCTTTTGACCGTCCGCCGCTCAAGATAGCTACTCCATTAATAGATAGATTATTTTACTATGGAATGCAAGACAACGGGTATGCCACACTTCTTTTGGATGCGCTCATTTCATGTCGCTTCTGGATCTATCTAAGTACAAAGTTAGAAGTAAGAAAACACAGGTGAGGCAGCAACAAACAACTGCAAACGTTTTATTACGTAGTGCAAATTCTGCTCTCTTATAACGAAAGTACAGAGAATACCTACGAATGAGCCTTTAAATAAAACCTTCGTATTTATCTCTAAGAGAATTTGTTGAGAGGGCGTCGGTCGATGCCCTTGTCGAGTGTGCAAAGCCTCGGCATGCGTGATTCGTGTATTATGTGTGTCCACTAGACAGAACAGATTGTAACTCGGTATAAGGTATAAATTACTTCAACGTTATGTCATTTTATTTCAGAAGGACGGTGAACTGATTCGTAACGGCTTTACCTATGACATGTTTTTTATTATAAACCTACTTAAAAGAAAAAATGTACTGCGTATAGTATTGATTTTTTAGTTCTCTAGATTTTAAGTGATTCTATGAATGGTGAGAGATAATTATACCGATTTGAAGACGTTTTCATAAATTTAACTTAAGTACCACTTTTTTTTATGTAATGGAAGTGGCAAACAAGCATGCAGTTCACATTTATGTTAAGTGATGACTGTAGCCTATAGACACCCACATGAAGACCAAGGCCAAAATGCAGATGCGTTACCACTCCTGAGGCCTAAGGTGTTATGCCTCTGTGCCGGAAATTACAGAGCCGTACATTAACACCTGACCGGAACACGATAGTGCTGAACACTAACATTTAGCGACAAGTAAATTAGGTGATGCGGTGGTGCCTACGCCCGCGAGCTCGTCACTGGAGCTCTACCACCAGTAAGAACTTTCATTATATAAATCAAATGGAAAAATGGATAACGAAACGAGCACCCAATCGAATGCTAAGTGAAACGAATCATAGGTAGCTTAGTGTTAAAGCGGCTGGACTGGTTATCCTGAGGTTGCAGGTTCGATTCCTGCCTCAAGTTAAATTTTTCTTTCCATTTTTTTCTTTAGTTTCGAAACGAATCATGTCTGCAGGTGGCATAAAAATCTTGTGACTCTGCGTTTTAATTGTCGATCCCCATTCAGTGTCCTGCTTGCCACCAATTTAGGTCAAAATTGTGAAGTTCTTCTCTGGCAAGCTACTATCGTTTAAACTGCTACAAAGCATTGTAAGACGTGTGAATAATTTCGATAAATCGCATATTTTTAACGTCTTTATAATCAAGGGATGAGGTATAAAGTATGCCTAATGTCTTTTCAAAATATTAATTTCATAACCTAAATAATAAGTACTAAATAATAAGTATGTAATATAATTAGTAATAATGTGTATAATTATTTATGTATCATATTACTCACGGATCTCAGATAGATGAACTCTGTGACGAACTCCAGGCGTCCTAGTGCTCCAATATAGGAATGTTGTGTTGGGCTATTTATACACATAATTAATATGGTTTTAGACCTGTTGTTTGCCAGTCCAACCGTTTCGCTCTCATCCTCCATATCATTATCACCTCAATCGAAAGACGTGACGTGATACACGGGCAGAAGCCATACCCAAAAACACCAACAATATTATAGTGTTGTGCGTCATTAAGAGAGCACACATCATGATTGGCAATTACATTGTCGGCAGTGTTATCGCTGGAAACGGCTGCACATCCCGCGATATTGTAATTAGATGATGCCACTATCGGAATGTTTTGACTACTATTCGGTTCAGTAACTGCGTTAGGAGAAGAATTCTCCTCCAAGAATGGGCGGTCGGGTCATCACGTCCCACCATCTGGTCTCATCCTCCATAGAGCCAGTTCAGTCTTGGATGCCGCAAGTAATGTGATTTCTTCTGCGTGTCTAAGGTTGCTGATCTTTTTGCCACCTTTCGTAATGCCTCCATCCCATTTTCAATTGGAGAAGTGGGATTTGATAATCTATCACCGCTTATTTGCAGGCCCCAATGGCAGTACGACCATGCGAGAATGACCTTTTCAAAATGGACGGCTAATCTCAAATTTCCGCTAACCGGTGACTCACGCGTATCGAATGTGTCTCCAGAGCCTATTTGTCCTACATTTCGTTCTTAAGTTGTTGGTTGTTGATTATTGAACAAGTTGGCGAGGATTATTGAAAAAGTTATACGACCTTTGGCATATTATTCGGGGGTCCAAATTGTCATCGATCCGCAGTGTTCCTCATTACGGATGCATAAAAATCGACTTTATATAATTATTTGCTAACATCTTAAAATGTTTAATGATGTTTTGTCACAATACTTAATTGGTTCAAACAATTTGAAACTAGTCTATACTCTATCGGTGTTTACTTGACTGAATATTCGAACATATAAAGTTGCATATTTCGTGTAATATCGCCTTTACCTTCCCACTGTTAAGAAATTTAGTGAGAAAAAGTCTGGGCGCCTTTTAAGTGTGGGACATACCTACGCCTGTCATCAACCGTAGCCTTTTGACTTGAATGTTTGTACAATCCTCCTTAATATTCAAATTACTTGAAAATAATTTAAACGATGTAGGTATCTAATATTTATATTACGAAGTCAACTTTCTCCAGTAATGCCTGGCCAATAACCAAAATCGAATTATAATAGATTATCAAATTTTAATTAGAATTTAAATTAAAATAAGATTAAATACCAACTCTATGATAAAATATTGATTAGCTTATTTTTTATAATGATGATATTGACCACACAGCCTGATAGAAAACAAGTATGCAGTTTAAAAAAAAAAGTAAACAAAGTTTACATTGTATGATATACACAAAAAGGTCATACCGAATTGTTTATTAAAGGCTTAAGTTGTTTTGGGTCAACGATAATTATTATGGGACATACATTTTAATAACTGGAACACGATGGAGCTGAATATGCGGTTGTGTTTACGCCCTCCAGCTTTGAAACTGGAACTCTACCACCACGGTGTGTACCATAAGTGTGACCTGATTAACCTACCTACCATAAACTTATGCATTTTTTTACATTGAACCACATTTCGACACACATGATGCGACTGCTGATTTTTACATTGAACCTCATTTCGACACACACGATGCGGCTGCAGATAGAGCAAAACACAATTTGACATGTAAATTACGACATTTTTATTCATAGACATAAAATTAAATAAATCAAAAGTATTAAGAAATTTAAAATGATTACTCCATAAATTTTAATGTAGGTATCTTAAAAGTTAGAAAAGTAGCCGTGAAATCATTAAAATATTCTACGCCTGAGTCGGTCCGAGTGTCTTACTCTTTGGGTATATTTTTTACCATAGAGAAAGTAAAATATTACGTTTAACTTATTTGACAATGGTCTGACATCTATCCAATTGACCATATTTATAATTCATGAATCACAGTTATAATTATCATGCATAAGAAAAACAAAGGATCGAAAAAATGATAAGGTAAAAGAAAAAATGTATTCGAAGCTTATTTGCCTTATTTATAAAGGATGCAAGAACCATGTCATTCGGTTCCTGTCGGGATTTATGTGAATCGTCTTTGGATGCTCTCAAAAAACCCGATGAACAAGAACTATTTTATCAAGCAAGTGTATTGTTTTTGAGAAAACGACTAGAAGAAAAATCACGTTTCGATACACCATCAACATCGATTAGTTCTACCCGCAGTTGCTTTAATTTATCGAGTTGTCAAAAAGTCTGCACAGATCTTCCAAGTCCTAATGCAGTAGACGACCTACGTTCGCTGAAACAAATTGAAACTTCATTATCTATGAACCAGATTCTACCATTTCCTAAATCTTGTAAGGACAGCATTTTTGCGCGGATGAAAAATACATTCCGAATGTTTAAACCTCCAGGTAAAAATAAACATCAACCATCAAATCAATCAAAAACATCTATTATGGAGAATCTTGAAATACCTAATATATGTAAATCAAAGTTCCCCCAGTTTACCCGACATTATAAAGGTCACACGTCTTGTTTATTTGACATATCAGAAGAGCCCATCGAAAGTTGCCTTCAGACCAGGTAAAAAATAACAGAAACAATGTTGTTTTACAAATGTGGGATGAAAGAAAGAACTGGAAAGATAAATACCTATACACATCAGTACACATTTTATACTCAAACTCAAACTCAAAAACTTAACTTTAGAAATAAAGTTACTGGTTTTTAACTTATTTGAGATTCGAATTAAAGGGACTCGCTCGATGTAGCGGCATCATCGTTTATGTTATAGGTCTAGTTTGATGAAAATATTGTCTATTATATTTTATAACGACAGAATAAATATAATTTAAAATTGAAATATGCACTATAAATATTTTATTTGTTAACGCCTGATACTTTTACGCACGCTAAGTGCAACCTTCTAATGGGTATGATAATTTTTTTCCACTGCCTTCGGCGTAATTTTACCATCATTCATTGTACCATCCGCTACCTAGTGGCCACGTCTCTATATATTTTTTCTGTCTGTCACAGCCAATTCAGCGAATGCTAAACTGAGATGGAAAAAAAATTAAGTAATGACCATACATTCCGGCCTTAGCTCAAAAACTACTCGCCTATAAGGCTTAGTAGTTCTTGAAAATCTATCTATCTATTTAAAATAGTTTACAGGAAAACCTACAAGAAAACTTATGATATTTATATTATCATAGGAACTGTGTCCGACTCGCACTTGGCCGCTTTATTATTTCGTTGCTAGAACCCTTCGTCTCGACTAGTCAGTCACTTTTTGACGTATAATAGGTACGTACTTAATAAATAACATTTGTATAGAGGTATTATCCCAATACCAACCTATTTTCCCAAAAACCTCTTCGTATTTCCCAGTCCTACCTACTTACCTTTATTTTACGTTCGGAGATCCGCTTCCTCAATCCCCCACTGTTCTTTGGTACCTGAACGCCACCGTTTCCCCAGTCCCGCTTGGAAAGTCATTTATTACGTTACACATTGTTTAAACTTACGATGAGATTTATTTAATGAATTTAAAGGAATTCTTCAATCAGAGGTCATCATCATCTTTTCTGCCAAAAGACGTCCACTGCTGAACAAAGGCCTCCCAAAGAAGGCCACAACGAAAGGTCCTGGGCCGCCCTCATCCAGCGATTGCCCGCGACCTTCACCAGATCGTGGGTGGATCTTGGAGGGGGGCTGCCTACGCTTCGTTTCCGGTACGCGGTCGCCACTCAAGAACTGCTCTGCCCCAACGGCCGTCAGTTCTTCGAGCTATGTGCCCTGCCTACTGCCACTTCAAGTGGCAATCAGAGGTACTTACCTACTATATAATAATTATTTTTACTGAGTATACAATAATATTTTAAGCTTATTCCAAAATACAAGAGATATTCTGTGAACTTCTGTGTTATTTGAAATAAGTAGATTATTTCGAAGAAAATTTTATTGCCTATATTCGAGCTGATCAACTACTCGCCATCTGTTTTAATATATGTTTGTATGTAATAGTGAAGCCTTATTTCATGCCTTTAATCTACCTCGAGTGGTCGGGTTTACTGGTGACGTCACATAAGGTTTCGTGGTTATTGCCCTTAGTTACTGAGCCAGCGGACGCTTAAAGTATGTTACAAGTAGGTATATAATACGAAGTCATTATTGGAAAACCATTGTAATGTAATGAGAGTGGCAAGTTAATTGATAGTACTTGTTGATTATTAGATATTAAAAAAATCATAGAATATGATTTTCAAAAAGGGTATAGGTATGAGGAAAGTGTAGCTACGAGGAATAATTCACAGATGCGTTGCCACTTTCCACGCTAACAGGAATACAATAGCGTAGAACGCTACATTTGTGACGTACATTACAAATTCCTTCTTGATAGGTTACTAATGCTTTATAATTTGCAAAAATCTATTAACACACCCACGAAGTGTATGATTGGAAATTGTATATTCTCATTGATTGAATTGACGATCGGGTATCGTGTAGTGGGCGTAGAGTAAGGTAACAAATTACGAGGGGTAGAGGTTTCAAAAAACCATCACGAAATCAATGAAACGAGATGGCCTTTTATTATTATAATATGTTTGATAATATCGGAAACAACACCATTAAATAAACATACCTACTATTAATGTAGGTTCTAATCTACTTTTGTGGCAAATGCGTTTCAGTTTGGAAGATTTTTATTTTGGCAAAGTTATCCTGCTATTTGTAATTTCCAGCACAAGAGTAATAAATCTCACGCTAGGGACAGCACATCTGCATCAGGACCTCTACTTTGTTTTTGTACAGTGGCAAGCAAAACAATATAACACACTACAGAGTCTACTCGTCACCACGGCTGTTGCATTACGGCCGAAACATCCAGTGTCGAGGTAAATACTTTGATTAAAATAGTACGCGATTAAGTCCCAGGAGAAGGCCTAAGGAGCATAACTAACCAATGCAAATCTACCTGATCTTAATGTATGTTATATTATTATATACAATATAAAAATATAACATACATTAAGATCAGGTATCCTGGGTCTGGCATTTTACAGGTGGTAGAGTTCCAGCGTCCTGCCGCCATATGGTGGTATTCAGCAGAGTCGGATTAAGCGGGAAGCTCGGTCACTCCTCACGCGCCTGTGGCCTAACACTGGATAGAGGGCCCGGGACTTGAGATGCTTGTGGCAGCTGGCGGGGTCGCGGATGTGTGCTAATGCGTTCCCATGACTCCGCCACTGGGGGCGGACGAGTTGGAACACTCAGGGGTTTTTAGTGGGTAGACGGCTCTTTTTCTTGTCCCACATTTCCCATGCCTCTACCCAGAGATGGGTATACGTAAAGCATTTTCCCCTAGTAAAAAAAATTGATGCTTGTGGCAAGCGCCACATGCCAGGCTAGGCTGAAGCCACGATAGGGTTCAGCACTTCTGTGTTCCAGATAAATGGTAATATATGGCCCCGGAATACCTAATAACAATCACAAAGGCAAAACAACGTAAGCCTCAAGTTTTTGTGCAGATATCTAAAAGCTGCAGTATTCACTTAAAATAATTACGTACAAAAACTTACAAAACAAATCAGGACTTGTGGTTTTTAAATTGGGTACATAAAAAATCATAATGAAGTATATACAGCGAACATATAACCTCCTGTTTTTATAGGCGGTTATTGAATATTAGACATAATGAAATGGAATCGACATACATATAAATATTTAAAAATGTTCTTTGATGCAAAGGGCAATCGAAGGGTATAATTTTCATCAAACCAACTATGTTTAATCCAACAAACCACATGCTTCAGGTATAATATTATTTAGGTTAAGGATGAATTTGACAATGATCAAAGCCCTCAGAAATAACTTTATCGTATAAACCTATTAAGTATTCATTGGCTATGTCATTTATTCGTTTACGATTCAATTCGTGTGAATATATTTAAAATTCTGGAACTAAAACGATTCATGTAGATTTGATAAAAATTCACGTTTGTATCTCTCCATGGGGCATGCAGGGATAAATATGTGTTTTGAGGAATACGGATTCTGGTACAAGTTAAATTTTTTATTAAAAAACGAAGGCTTAATAATTAGCTTAATCTATGTACTATATACCTAGTACATAGACCTTACTACTCCTTCCATAATTGGAGCTTAGCCAAGTGCTGCTGTACTAAGATGTTTTTTTTTTTTATGTAACGAAGTTGGCAAACAAGCATGCAGCTCACATTGGTGTTAAGTGATAACTGCAGCCTATAGACATCTACATAAAAACCAGGGAGCCGACCGGCTAATTCAAATGCTTACGTTCGGCTTTCGATTATGACATCATCCTGTCAGTTTCGAACCGCCTAACATTTTCCTGGAAGTGCTTTCGTCCGCAGGTTTTTACGTATAGGCGGTACAAAACTGACAAAATAACGCCCTAAACGAAAGTATTTGAGCTAGGCGGTCGGCCCCCAGAGGTCTAGATGCGTTGTCAACCCTAAGACCTAAGTTGTTATGTCTCTGTGAAAGTTATTACTGGGCCATACATTACCATCTAACCGGCACACGCTAGTGCTGACACATGATGGGTTCAGCACTATTTTGGCGGCAGATAGAGGTAATGCGGAGGTGTCTGCGCCCGCTAGCTCTGTCACTAGAGCTCTACCACCAGTAATGTCTAACTATTTTAATCCTGAGATAAAGGAATAAAAATTAATGTTCATAATATGTACATGACAGCTAGTTGCGGACAATTTATGAATCCATGCCGTGAATCCAGGAGAAGTTAATGTCGAAGGGTTCATACTGCATTTGCGTTTATAGTAAATGTTACTTATCTATCAGCATCTAAAAAAATCTAACCATATGATAGCTTGTTGAGTGACTTCGAACTTTTTATTATTGTTGGTCTAAAAGAGTCTAAATGGTCTTAATATAATACAAAAGTTCAAAGTCTACACACAACACTATGGAACACACTTCAACACTATGGAAGAGGACTATGCTCTGAGTTTGTTTACATGACAGGATCCGGAATGAGGATGTTCGTAAAAAAACTTATGTAACCGATATATCCCAGAGAATTAGTAAGTTGAAGTAGCAATGGGCAAGCAAGCCACAACGCTAGTGGAATCAATAATCGACGGGTAAGAAATTACGATGAAAAATGGCGACTTTTATTTTAGAAGTGTTAATATTTTCTTTCATAAATGGCAAAAACCCAAAATAATAATGAAGCATTACTTCAAAGGTAAGTGTTTTGTAATTAGTATCGTTTTAACCTCAGTTCACTGATTTAAAATATATTAACGCAGAAAATTAGATCGAGAACCCTTAAAAGCCCCTCGGTGCCCTTGTGAGAGAGCACAATAGAGCAGTAGCCTCACAATTGGGAATGTATTTCACTTGGGTTAATGTTAAGGCACAGTAGGATCATCCTTTCAGGTGTATATTGCATTTTGTCCTTTAATTTTTGAACAGATGTCGATTTGGTTTTGTTATGGAAGTGGCAAACAAGCATGCAGCTCACATTGATGTTAAGTGATGACTGCAGCCTACAAACACTAACACAAAGACCGAGTTTGACTTCAGGCGAGGCTCGAACTCGCGACCTACTGGGAATCTAGTCCAGCCGCTCTTACAATTGAGCTACTGAAGCCCTGCAACTGCAGCCCTTGCAAGCGACTGCAGCCCTTTCTTTAAAAATAAAATATATTTCACAAGCATGTGTTAATGCGAAATAATATAAAACAACAAAGACCGAGGTCAAAATGCAGATGCGTTACCACTCTATATTTTTATTTTTTATTATTACACTAATTTCCGGCACAGAGGCATAACACCTTAGGCTGAGGCCTAAGGTGTCATGCCTCTGTGCCGGAAATTACATACCGACCGTACATTACCACCTGACCGGAACACGATAGTGCTGAACACTACCATTTAGCGGCAAGTATATTAGGTAATGCGGTGGTGCCTACGCCCGCGAGCTCCGTCTCTGGAGCTCTACCACCAGTGAAATACACGGCCACGGTATTCACTTACCATTAATTTGAGCTACATACTTGTTTGCTACTTTCATTACAGTGCACACAAATGTAAATGCCAATAAATAAAGTTGCCTGCTTCAACTTTGCGCCAGTCTCTTAGCTTGCGACGACGACATAGCCAAGGAAGAGAGCTAATTGCAATGATGGTCTGATGAAACTAGAGTACTGCCACATTTTCTGGCTTGCATATCCCTTCATTATCATTAGATTTTTTTCTTCGCAGCAATAAATTATTCGAGTTCGAAAATTCTAGATTTGGACTTACTGTACGTTTAAAAACTGCCTCGGTAGCCTAGTGGTAGCAGGCCACTACCACTACGCTGAGTTCCTGGCTTCGATTCCCGGGTAGGTGGTTATCAGAGTTAATGGTGTAAATCTCTGGTTCTTTTGGGATTTTTCCATTTTCTGGAAATTTCCCAGTACCTCGAAGTTCGTTAATGTGCCCGGTGATGTCAACAGGCTCGCCACCTGTTACATGGGCCAAAACGTAACCGGCGAATCTTGAATATATATGTACATATAAAAAGAATCATAAATATAGAGGAGGCACGGGAGATGTGTAAAGACCAAGAGCTTTGGCGTTCCAGGTTCTCAGCCAGAGAAGACAAGCGCAGTCACTTTGTGCTTTTGGGAAAGGATACTTTTACGTAGTTTCGACTCTTACAAGTTACTCGGTTTTTATATTTCCATTTTTCATTCTTTCGACGATAACGTTAATTTTCTTGCCTTTGTGAAGGCCCAGGATCTTTTGTTGCCGTGTGTCAAAAACCTGACAAGGACGGACATTACCATAGTACCAAAACGTGGTACATAGTCCTAAAAACTTGGTATTGCTTTTACGCCAGACAGGCAAGTGGTGTCCGTTAAAGACTTGACTTGACTTGATGATTCTGATGAAAAACATATTTTTATGTCACGAATACAGTAAACAAGCATGAAGTTCACGTTAATAGATAGTAAATGAATATTACAGTCAATTGTCGTCCTCATAAAATATAGATATAGTTTATTGTTAAACATAAGCTGTTGTAAAAATTACGGAGCCTGGCAATAAAGGAAGTAAAAGTTAAAAAAGTGCTTAGCCTTAAACGGGAACACGGAAGGGTGAATGATCTTATGGCAGCCAGGGAAGTTTAAGCGTTTCGATATAGCCACCGTGCCGTGTAATGTTTTACGTATGGAGTGTAAAGATAAAGGAGTACCGTCTCTATACATAAAAAAATGTCCATCAAAACACGAAAAAGAAAGGCTCTGCGACAGCATGGGATAAATCGAAATAATATTAAGTTTTGTTCAGAGTTCCCTATTTTTCCCCAGTAGTCTTTTTAGTTAGATTTATTAAATTATTTTTTTTTACTACCAAACATTTGACTAATTTCATTGACTACTTTAGTCACAGAAATAACTCAAATGCTAAATCATAGTTTTTCAAACGCCAGCGCTATTGTGGCATAAACTAAAAACTTACCTCCTTATTCATAAACGTACATTAGATATGTTTTCGCTATAGAATGCTTTATCTGCGTCAGTTGCATTGTCAAATGTGCAGGATAGAAAAAGACAAAGGAGATTAGCAACACTTTAGCTAAACTACGTTTATGAATAAGGGGGTTAATTTTTAGCGTACGCTGGAGACTTTCAAGTTCTTCTTCATAACAGGAGGCACTCTTTTATCTCAACACTCCATAGAACTACGTAAGGTGAGATGCGAAATCTTCACAGACTAGAACATTGTCAAGAGTTCAATGTCACTCGATAGCATCTCCTGTCGTTTTATCAATAGCAAAACTCATACGTAGGAAATTGAAGAAAGTAAACAGTAATATCAGAAACAAGTTATTATTTATGAGATGAAATGTCATTGAATTAAAATGTAAAGATGTGTCCTAATTTAAATTAGCTCGATGTTTCGCTAAGTTCTCTCTGTGTTCTGTTTACTTCGAAGAGTACAAGAACTTGTACCTAAAAGTATGTTTCATAAATATCTAAAGAGGTAATAAAATATGAACGATGTTCTTAGAATATTACGTAACTGTAATGTAATACTTATATTTCGGACCTAAAGTATGATTTCCTGTGTTGTGTTTATATTTCTGCTTATTAAGATTTCCTTCACATATCTGATAAATATATGTTTTATTTGTATATCTACCTACGTTCTCATTTCTCTTGCAGTTCCCATTCCTTGTTCATTGTATCTAAATAATTTTATAAAAGAGTCCTTTGGATATTTTTGAGCTGGCTTGTTAGCAGCTGTGATTACTTACCTACCCTATAAATTCTAGAAAATCTTATTAAAGTCTATGATATAAATCCGGAGCCGTATTTCACTAAAGATAAAGACAGAAGTTGCAGAGGCCCAGGAAGACCAAGGCTGACCTACCATGACCAAATAGGTCGAGTTCTGTCTGATGGTGGGGTCAAAAGTCTTAGGAATCGGCGTGCATGTATGAAGAGAATGATGAAGGTAGACGAGGCACGAGAGGTTTGTCAGAACCGGGATGTCTGGCGCTCTACACTCTCTGCCTACCCCGTTAGGGACCTGGCGTGAAGATACATACATAAAGACAGAAGTGTATGCAAGCATTCACACGAAATTATTAAAATTTTGATATAATATATATACCCCCTTATTCGTAAACGTATTTTAGCTAAAGTGTTGCTAATCTCTCCTTTGTCTTTTTCTATCGTACACATTTGACAATACAACTGACAAAGACAAAGCATTCTATAATGAAAGTTTATGAATAAGAGGGTTAGATTTTATTTAAGTTTATAAATCTAACAAAATAAGCTAACACAAGTTGACAATCGAAGGAAAAGTAATAACCAGTCATTTATTTATCTGTCATTTAATCGATCAAATCGAATAAAGCAAGGCTAATTATTGTTAATACAAACGTCTAATGATTGTAATTATAGTATATAGGTAATCCTAAAGTAAAAAGACGTGTCCTTAAAATATTGACCATTGGCAAGCATGTACCAATTTATGGATATCACAGGTATTTGACGAATTTTATATTAATGACAAATATAATTAATCGTTACATCTAACCTAAACTTATACAGTATAAAATTAAAAAAATAATAATGCAATAAGCTACATAAGAGATAGACAATTAGATACATATTTAATATTATTTTACAACTTAAAAACTGGTTACCTATTTAATCTTTAAAAAGTTGTCGACAGTTTCATTTTTTTTTTGTTATAAAATAAAGTTTTCAAAGAGAATTCAAAGATCAAGATTAAAAAGTGTGTGTACCACCGATGAAGTTTCCGAAATCCAAAAACATTTCAAATAATACTATTTTATCACAACTAAGGCAACGAAGTGACCGACCGGACATTTCTTCAATGGTACATATTCCATGTCATGACAATAAATGATAATTCTAGCCGTTATACTCTAGAGCACACTAAATAGATACATTTGCTAAACCTTCCTCAGATATTAACTGTTTATAATGTACATCCAATGTATACATAAATAATATCTAGCCAATGTTAGAGAATAATAAACAACGACTAAGAATGAAAACGAGTTTTGATACTTATTTTCACTCCAAAAGCCCTTTCCCTGAAACGGCTAACAGATACATTATAGCAGAAATAACATTATTGGAACAACGGACCACCGTCAATATTTAAGGATAAATGACCCTTAGAATAGAACAATAACATTTACGTTAATTTCGTGTCTTTGAACTCAATGAAAACCTTAATTTAATTAAGCGTTTCAATACGGAAGTTGGTCTCGGATAGCGTCGGTTTCAAACTTCGTTCCATTTTCAAGAGAGCTTTATGCCCTTTTCTTTGAGTTGCCTGACGACTTCTGGACAAACTTCCTCATCCCGGAACTTGTATCCGCAGGCGATCATTTCCTTTGCGATTGTGAAGTTTTTTTTTAGTGACTCCAACCAAATAGTGTAGGGGTAGTCCGGTCGTATGCCGCCGTATCGTTCAGGGAGGTAGTCTGGAAGTATGTGTTTATGGAGGGAAGAGTAGTCCGAGTGGAAGTAGATCCTGGAGCGCATTTCGATCGTGAGCAGCGGTTTGAATATGTTGTACATTTTGTCGAATATCCACGAGTGGTTTATGATGTGGATAGCGTGGGTTGATGCCGGGAAACTCGACTGAAAATGGAAGCAACAAAACAATTAATTGAAAATGTAGATTTTCAATTATTTTATTACAACGCCGGCTAACATTTAGTTTTCAATAAATAAATAATAAAGTGAAGCGTAATTCTCATTTTTAAACATTTCAATATCATAGTTACTGTTGCTAAACTTGCTGAACTTTGTATTGTATTTTATTTCACTAACATGTGTTATTACGAAAAGTTATATAAAGAATTGTATTGTATTTAGCAGTATCTACAGGTACATAACAGTTATTTCAGTTCAACAAGCGAATTTTACGGCGATAATGCAATCGGTTATGTCCAAATTAAAATAGATGAAGAATGATATACAGTAAAAAGTAGAGTCACTCCGGAGTAAAATGACGTACCTACCGTGTTAAAGCTATAACGTGTAACCATGCTGCTACTTGTATGGTTGCTCTTTTTTCAGTTTTGGGTCAGAAGGTCCAGACAAAAACAATTTATTTGGAAACTTTGTTGAAGTAGATGGACACGTTTGCACAAAACATGAGTCAATACGGTTTATTTCTATATATTAGTGGTATTGTTATGATCACCTGATGATGATGGTTAGTCCATTTTGATTTTTTGCAAAAATGTATCTCGAATGTCTAAAAAATGTGAAACCCAGTAACGATCTAGTATGATCAGTGACACTGTAACAGGCACGAATGACGTCATCGGGTCTATTTTGCTCCGTAGTCCGTTTTCATGAGATTTTTTTTGTAATTTTTTGTGATTTATTATACCACATAGAATTCTTGAAAAAAAATATTGTATGTTCCCTATTATACGATTATATAATATAATATGATTATTGTATTATTATGAGGTGGTAAATTCCACGACTTCGCAGTTTAAATATTCAACGTATTCAGGTACTGTCTTGGTGTCATTTCTAATCTGTTAATAATGATATCAGACACATTAAAGCTAAGCTACTAAGGCCTATTAAATTATTTAAGAAATAACATTTATAATAGTCATGTCATGTTAATCTCGCTATATTGTCGTAGCGAGATTAGGTAACACGCATTCATTTGAAAATTATGAATTCAAAACTACGATTAATGTAAAATCGAACTTAATCTTTCAGTGTGGCTTAATGTGTGTTGATTAATATTTCGTTTCGCTTAGTTATTCAAATCTAATCAACAAATTTAAAATACCTCAACCACTTCAGCAAATCCTTAGGGACACGATCATTTCAAGAGCATTCGATAATTGGAATTTTCGGTTTACAGTATTAACTTACCATCAATGTGTACTGTATGCTTGTTTTGCCATTTCAAGATATAAAAACATATTTCTCTATTAAGTGCCTATGTAGAACCATAAATCGATACGATCAGTCGAAACGTTTTTAGGACAATAGAACTAGATCCAGCTACTTTACGAATGTGAAAATGCGTTTACGCTTAACGCTCAATTAAGTATTTAATCGAAACCAATATTTATAATCATAAGCTTTACGAAGCCTCATTAGATTAAGTCACTACCAGCACGGTTGCCAATGTGGTGTACATTCCAAATAATAATAATCAGAGAGATATATTTTCAACACGCACATAATCTAACATAGGTAGTGATTTCAAATCTTGTAAAATACCTATGTATAACAAAAAGAAAAGCCCTGAATCACTTTCTAAAATATCAACGTCCTTGGACCAAGACCATAGTACTCGTATGTATTATACTTTTATTATACTACTCTTTGACCAAGACTGAAATTTTTCACAGACAATATAGATGAAGATTAAAAAGTACTTTTCAAAATTAATCCCCTTAAATGGTAAAAAGGTTAGTATAACCCAAAGAAAGAAATCCTTGAAACTTTGCGCAATGAAAATTAATTATAAATAATAAAACACGTGTATCAGCTGTACTGAACATTAAGGAAACAGAAGTTTGTGTATTAAGAAAAGTCTGAATATTACAAACTCAGGCGGATGAAACATGGGAAAAAGTTTTTAAAACAATGGCAACACTTTTGGAGATCCATTCGCAAAAAAGTATTAATTGCGCTTATTCAGGTTTTTGCCCAATTGTGAAATTTGTTCATAATGATACTTATATCACTTAAAATTTTGCCCGTTTTTAAAATAGCTTTAGATAATACAAAAAAAAGAGATGAAGTGTAGTGTAGTATACATATATTTAGATATGAAATATATTATAAAAAACTTATAAAAAATTGCCAAGTTTTTTTTTAAATGAGAAGTTTAGACATTGATCTTGAAAATTAGCCCAGTGTGCCCGAGACCACAGAAGCTAAAAAGCAATCGAAATATCTGTTTGGTTTGATTATTTAAAATTTTAGTTTTATATACGCGAAATAAATCCGTAAAAATAGTTTTATCTTAATGAGGTGACCCTTTCACACCTTTCGTATCGTTATTAAAAGAAAGTGTAGTATATTCTTAGCTTCTAGCGAGCTATATTCATTGAAATAAAACAATTTTTACTGATTTCTATCGCGTACATTATATTAAACTAACATGATTATTTACAATCAACCCGACGTCTCCTTTGCTCCGTGGTCTCGTACAGACTGAAGTGATATTTGTCTGACTGACAGCAGTTTGAAAAAATATTATATGCAGCTACCTCCATCGTCGCAAACTATTGCGTAGCGTTCAGGATTAACATAAAAGTTATCACTTGTATCTTGAGCTCTTATACTGACTATACTGTGCCCATTGTACTGTACTTGATGAAGAATATACTCACCACCAAGAGTTTAACGATTTTGGATGCCACGGATGGTGTGATCTGCCAAGCGTGCTGGGTGCCAATATCCTCCAGGTCGAACAGTGCAACTCCTCCGAGGATCTGAGTCCGCTGCTCCATCATACCCAACTCTAAGGCCAAGATAGTTGCTCTGAATATATCTTCAACTGATATTGTTTTGGGGTTCCAACATCCTAAAATTTTATGCAATATTGAGCAACAGAATGGAAAATTATTACATACCTATGTAGAGAGTAATAATGCCTCATTTTGACAGTGACAATAAACAAAGCGCACTTATGTGGTGGCAATAAACGCTAAATTCGAATTCCCTGACCGTTGGCTGCAGGTGATGAACAACTAAGCCACTACTGCTTGGCTGTAACTCCTTTAAAAGCAATAGTGATAATCTTCAAAATTGACGTATTGAAAACGGGTCATACGGGACATAAAAGAAACGGGTTCAACGGACAACTTTTTTGTTTGTAAGCTCTAAGTATTGTCGGTCGAGAAGATCCGAAGACAATATAGGTACCTACGGGCCTGACTTCAATAAAAAGTGTAAGAATGAGTAGGCACGAAGTTGGGCTACCTCATTGGTTTACATTATAAAGCGACCAGTTCATTAATTTGACCAATTGATAAACTTTTAATTCTTTTCGGTGTGTATTATCCTTAAGCCTTTTACTCCGATCCATCAGAATATTTAACACATTCATGAGTGAAAAGTAGCATACAGAATGTTGCCATGTCACCGTCTAAAGGAAATGTTGCGAGCTCGGCTCTAGATCGTACATATCCTCAAAAAATGGGTAAATTAAAGAAGAAACCGAAAAAAATGCAATTTATTTATTCAAGTATATATTTTAGAGTTACTACCACATTTAATTCAAACGATTTTATCATTTTCAACGATATTTAACATGGCGGCGACACAGCCGACGCTTCTTTAAATTGGATATCGATTAGTTTAAGTTCTTTGTATTAACACATGAAATCGATTTCGATAGTATTCAGAAAATATTACTTTTCTCTCCAAGTTCTATGAGCTGGGTATGCAGGAAAGAGCATGAAAGTAAGTTGAACGCGGTCGAGATGAGATCTTTGCGCAAGATCTGCGGTGTATCACTCACCGATCGCGTTCGTAATGAAGATGTAAGAAAGAGACTTTGTGTGAATGATAGTATCGGTGTAAAAATGAAAAAAGGCATGCTCCGATGGTTCGGGCATATAGAAAGAATGTCGAATGAGCGAATGACTAAACAGATATACAATGCGAATGTGGATGGTTGCAGAGGCCCAGGAAGACCAAGGCTGACCTACCATGACCAAATAGGTCGAGTTCTGTCTGATGGTGGGGTCAAAAGTCTTAGGAATCGGCGTGCATGTATGAAGAGAATGATGAAGGTAGACGAGGCACGAGAGGTTTGTCAGAACCGGGATGTCTGGCGCTCTACACTCTCTGCCTACCCCGTTAGGGACCTGGCGTGAAGATACATACATACATTCTATATAATTTTTAAAATTAAAATGTCAAAATGACATCGCCGGCCATATTCGCCATGTTGGTTTGAGTTGCAATTCTAACTGCAAATAATATTTTGTAACTGCAAACAAAGCTTAATAAGTGAAAATATGCAGTAAAAAACGTTTTCGTATTGATTTTGCCTGTCAATGATATTGTGTACAATACATGGCCGGAGGTCCATACATTTTTGCAACATCTCCTTTGCCAATTGCGTGGCATCAAACTTGCTTTAATTAAACTTACAATTAATCTTTTAAGTAATTGTGAATTAGCAGTGGGAATTTGACTATCAACATAACTTATTAACTGTTTAAAATTTCTCAATAAACAAAATCTAAACTGTGGGAAAATTAAATTCTTACAATGCAATTCTAATAAATACGTATAGAAGATAAGATACAAAGACACTAAAACTAAATGCAATATGAATAATGAAACACATCTTTTTCATATGACTTTGGCATATTATTGGTCATTGCACTTGATAAAAAATCTCTATTGTCTGTATACATACAATCTTTTAAATTTCATGGTCTAGCGATCACTTCAAAATTATTTATACTGTCTGATGTGCTTCTGGCAGTGCCAGATTTAAGCATAGGCAACATAGGCAATTGACTATAGGCCGAAACTACAAGGAGGCCGCCACCACCCCAAAAATATCGACAAAAGTCGATTTTGTCAAAATACGAAAATATTTTTTATGTGGGACTATTTTTTTTTACTTAACATCTTTTCGAGATCAAGCAGCCCGAAATATGAACACAAATTGCGCATTCTACCGCGCCGCGCTAGACCAACAGCAACAGCGGATGATAGCAATTTGAGGGCCTACACCACATTCTCTAGCTGTGGGCCACCGAAGTCTACATAAGTCCGGCTTTGGCTACTGGCATCTGTCTATCTTATCAGTATGAAAGTTTTATATGGAAAGTCCGAAACCGAGCATGACTGGAAAATATTTACTCTCGAACTCCTTGACATTAAATTTCTTGCTTTCAGTCATATTAAGGAATAATGTTCTATACTACGTATTTCTGTATTATGTCCGTAGTAGATGATTGAATGCTCATAACATATTTTTTTATATTAGTTATTTTATTGGTAGTAGTTCCAGTGTTGGAGCTAGAGGGCGTAGGCACCGTATTGCCTAATTTATCTACCGTAAGAAAACGATAGTGTTCAGCACTATCGAGATCCTAACACGTAAACAACCTAATGTTGCTCAGGGAATGAATCATAATTCATCGGCTAAATAACCTCACCCGCTAACTCCCAATTTAGACTCCTCAGTGGTCATGTGTTAGTTAGTCTTGGAAAAACTCGAGTTTAAAATGGGTCGATTGATTTGTAACGCAGGGATCCCCGAGATTTACAATTGCACCCGATAGATGTCACTACAAACAGTTGATTGGCTGATCTTATCCTACCCTATTCTCTAGTTAAATAAAATTTTATTTAATTGGAATTAGCTTTGTTAGGTTAGTTACCCGACGTTAAAGTAATCCAAATTTAGTACTTACCGATTCTAAATAGCAACAACCTCCTGCCATCGTGGCCACGATAAGGTGGGACAGCTATTATGTTGTCATCTCCAACAGCTTTAAGGTCGAATGGAAATATATTGTTAAACAGTTCGGGGTTCTCATCCTTGAATCGATAATAGTTTACGAGCTGAAACAATCAACATTCAAATATATCGCAATATTCGCAATTGTATTGAATATTTCATGTGAACTCAGTTTCAAAACGCTATGGGACACGGAGCTCGCTAGTGCCTCCGCCAAGACAACCCAAACGACGCGCATGGGCCGTCATTTATAGAATCGGTCATTTGTAGAATCGGTCATTTGTAGAATCGGTCATTTCGAGAATCAGTCATTTATAGAATTGTACATTTCAAGAATCGGTCATTTCTAGACTATGTAGTCATTTCGCGAATCAGTCATTCCTAGACTAAACCCTTTAAGTTGCAGTGTGTGTGAAGAGTTCCGGCTTATAGAGTTAGGGCATGCATAGTGGCAATGAAGCTTGGCTCTAGATTTGATAACTTTTTGATAGTGCGAGTCATATTATCTTGTTTTTGCCAAATTATAAATGAAAATATTTTTAATGGCATTAGATTTTGAAAAAAAAATCGCTATTACATACTTAAGTTTTCTTTAATAGACAAATCAATTTAATGTACTTACAATTCGTAAGTATATGATGATTATATTGAATCCTGTACAAATCAACAAAAAACATGAAGTCGTAATATAGATGCGCTTCCACTCGCCTAAGTTGTTTTGCCTCTGTGATCAAAATTACGAGGCCCATCTTTCACCTAATCTGGAGTAATGTAATGTATCGCATTATCTATATGTAGTTGCTAATGCCCTAGAGTACTGGGCACTGGATTTATTATAAGATTGGTGGGTTCATGGTATTAGTAAAGAATTCGAGAATCTCTGGTAGACTGTCTGGATTTAGAACGTGGAGGTACGACGGGTCTGAATTCAAGTTCTCGTGGCATCTTTAGGGATGTCCTCTGGGGATGCACAGAACCGCACCGCACAGGGTCCGGAATGATACCATCAATAATGAGTACTTATTATTATTAACATTAGGTATAAATTATTAGGACAAAAAAAAATTTGGGTACATATACATGGGTACATGAAGATGGAAACAATGTAGAATGAATACAGATAATTGCTTTATATATTTTTTGCACTGTAGATAAAAAATGAAAGTAAATATAGGTACCTACTTTGGAATCTAAAATTATGGCAAAACAAAATTAACAACATACATACAGCAATAATATTTTTTCCCCAATGTGATTTTTCCCAAAAGTAACACATGTGATTTGTAGGCGAAAATTGGAGGTGTCGCGCTAAATTGCTGAGATTGGAGTTTCAATTTAAGCACAATGGGTTCTCAAGATATAAAACCAAATTAAAAATAATGTTCATTTTGTAATGTGCCATTCCCTCACTTTCCACGTTTATTACAGCACAAGGGATTATTAAAATAATACTACGACTACACTTTACGTCATAGAGCAACACGGGCCACCGGCCGCGGCGGACTGGAGGGGAGTAGCTATATGCCGACTTACCCTCTGTCAAAGTATAAGCCCAAGTGGTCCTATTCCTGTCGCCTAGCCCCTTTATTCATAAACGTATTTTAGCTAAAGTGTTGCTAATCTCTCCTTTGTCCTTTTCTATCCTGCACATTTGACAATGCAACTGACAAAGGCAAAGCATTCTATAGCTAAAACGTATCTAATGTACGTTTATGAATAAGGGGGTAAATGTTTAAATGAGGCCGTGAAATTGTTTATGTATTTGTTAAAGTCAAGGTGTGAGTTTCGTAGTAATAGACGATTTTTGTATTGTGTGTATGGCACACGTATTTCCCCCCACAAAAAATGTTTTGCATCGGTAATAAACGCTATGGCTATTCCCCTCCGGCCCGCGGCCGGTGGTCCGTGTTGCTCTATGCTTTTCGTAAATAATGGGGAAATAATTATATTATTATATGTACAACGTAAACCACCACCACCCACCTCGAGTCCCTATTAGGGATAGCAATCCCGCAAAGTGGGATCCCGCAGTATTGCGGGATCGCACCTTTTATCAATCTGGCGGATCCCGCACCTTCAAAACGCGGATCCGCGGATCCCGCATATTTAAATTAGCTGCTGAAACGTTCGTGAAGTTTTGCGAGAAAGCACAAATTCATTCTAAATCTCATTATTAATGAGATTGATTACCTTAACTGTTTTTATATGTAAGGTTAAAATCGAATAAATCTCGATGCCAAGCATTTTAAAAATTAAGGTCTTATAAAACTGATTTAATTACTAAATATTTCTTACTTATTTAATTAAATATTTTGTCAGAAAACAAATAGGTACTTTTGATGCAATAATATGTGAGGCATATTTTTTTATAGAACATTTTTTAGAATTAGAATGAAGGAAAACCCAGAAGCAAGTATCACAAAACTTTTTGTATATATTATGTTAATTATAACAGCAAAATTGTCTTTGTGTATAATCCGAATTTATTAAACAATCATGATGGGCATCGTGCGTGCGTGATAAAATTATTTTTTTTAATTTGTTGTCATTATAATATCGTATTCCATTCGTTTTGTGTTCTTGACCACTACATCTTTACGTCATATGGAGACGTTTTAGAAAAGGCATAAGTTTAATTATTTATAAAATAAGTTGCCAATTACTGTAATGTAATTGAACACGCGCGTGTAATGAGATGAAATTTTTGATGTAAAAGTGGACTGTATGCGGGGTTGGAACTGGGAAGAGAAACAGGATACACATGCACGTACCTCGGGCTGAGCAGGCGACGTAGCTACGGCGCGTAAGCGAGCCGGGGCGCGCACAAATCCTTCTTACAAATACATTTGATCGACTATTACTCGCAAATTTTGTAAAGCCAACTTAAGTGTGATAGTTTTTTTTTTCATTTCATTATATGTACTACTACTACTATTGCCGTAACGTTTGAATTTCTAAAAACAACCGTTTAGTTGGTAGAGTGGGGGGGGAACACTTGACTCTAACGAAAATTGGCACTTTTAAGCTTATTAAGTCACGAACTGTTAACAAAATCGAAAAATGATATTACCACATCCCTAACATTTCTGAAACCACACTATACAGAAAACGAAAAATAAAACAATTATCCGCGCGTTACATGTAGGGGAGGTACCCTAAATATATATATATTATTTTCATGTTTTTATTCTACCCTTTTGTCGGCGTAATCAAGGTATACTTGTGCCAAATTTCAAGTCTCTGTTACCAACAGTTTTTACGCTAAACCGCGGACGGAGAGACAGACAGAGAGACAGACGGACATGGCGAAACTATAAGGGTTCTTTGTTTACTACGGAACCCTAAAAAACCTGCAGTTTCAATTGATTTTTTAACAAAATGTCTAATATGCGGGCTCCCGCGGGATCCGCGCAGGATTGGTCAATCCCGCATATAAATCCCGCGGGATTGAAGAAGCTGCGGGATTGCAATCCCCAGTCCCTACACTTGAACTGTAAAAACCAGTAAAAACTGGTGTTTGTAATGCGTGAACGTATGATTTTTTTTTTAATTATCTCTGTCAACCTTTTCAGGCATTACAGGCGTAAAGTTACGTACGTGACATTAAGGAAAAAAGGATAGAAAAGTCATTCTGCCCGTGACCACTGTAGCTGGAAACCGACCGAAACGTCGGGTACAAAAAGAAGTTGGGAGTATTGTATAGTAAATCCGCATACATAATTTCTACAATGTATGGAGCTCACGATAATCTGCAAAAACGTTACGGATATAAAAAATTGACTTCGGACAGAATTCGAACTTATGACCTCTTAATACAAAGCTACCGAAACTTTACATCCGAGCGTCGAATGCTTCTCTCCCTTCTGATTCAACCCTCACTGGGGTCGACATCCATTAATGACTCATTAATAGTGATGCAACAGATACCATAAAATGTATATATTTACTGGTGGTAGAATTCCAGTGTACGAGCTCGAGGGCGTAGGCACCACCGCATTACCTAATCTATCTGCCGCCAAATGATAGCGTTCGGTACTTTCGTGTTCCGGTTAGATGGTAATGTATGACCCCGAAATAACTATCACAGAGACATAACAACAAAGGTCTCAGGGGTGGCAACGCATCTGCATTTTGACCTCTGGTCATTGTGTCTATAGGCTGCAATCATCACTTAATATCATTGTGAACTGCATGCATGTTCGCCACTTTCATTACATTAAAAAAAATCCTTAAAATATTGCTTTACCCCCAAATCATTTTGTACTTCTTTTCCGATCCAAGAATAGAATCAAAATTAATTATCACTTCCAGTAAGTCACAAAGGCAGCCGTATTTTGTTACATTACAAAGTAATTAAACAATAAACATACTTACAAGGCGGTGGGCTCTTTGCGGGACAAAGTTCCTTGCTCGTAGGAAGCGGGTCAGGAATTCATCGTCCATGCGATGCGGAGTACATTCACCTCGCTCTGGAATTATCATTTTGGTAACGTTTTATATACCTACGTTGAAATTCTAGTGGTTGTTTTCTTGCAACAAAATTATTTTGTCTTGGTAGCATACCTATGTGATCGATCTATAACATTCTTTTTAAGGTTCCGTAGTAAACAAGGAACCCTTATAGTATCGCTTTATGCGTCTGTTTGTCTGTCTGTCTGTCTGTCCGTCGCTATTCGTTTTGTCTCTATACAAATGAAACCAAATTTTGGCAGTTTCTTTAATTCAAATCGCAATAAAGACGTAAAGGAAACGACTGGATCACTTTGTAATTATTTTATTTTATTAAATCGAACATTAACTGTAAATATTTAAACAATATATCAATTTAAGACAAAACTTATGGGCCTCAGGAGCAGCAAGGCATGATTTCGGTTTTATGTAGATGAGTAAAGTCGTCAATACTCTTCTGCATTTGCTATTTCGTATGTGTACTTCTTTGAAAGAAAAAACAGGGTGAATACGTATATATAGGTATATATACGTATATGCATGGATGTTTTTTTGTTCCAAGACGTAGTTGTATGGCTTCTGAAGTTCTCCGAGCATATTTCTAATCTCCATGGAAGCCATCGAAGAACATACCTATCTAGTGAAAAAAAAACAATACCATACCCGAGGATGAAATCCAGGACCTCATTCCTAGCTGTAAGTAGAAACCTCAGTAGCAGTATTTGAACAAAAACCTAGCATGAATTTGCATACCTATGCAGTTTGAATTTTACTGCTGGTAGAGTTCCAGGGTAGGCTCGAAGGCGTAGGCACCACCGCATTACCTAATCTATCTGCCGCCAAATAGTAGTATTCTTCACTATAGTCTACCGGTTAGATGGTAATGTACGGCCCTGTAATAACTGTCACGGGAAATAAAGAAATTAAAATACGGTGCCTACAAGAAATGTTGTATTTTAGTTACAAATGGATATCAATCGATATACCTACTCGTAAATGACCATAAATAATAAATTGTATGTAGGTACCATATCAGTTGATACGAATCAGCCAATATTGTGTCCATTCGAGATGCTGGCCAACGCCGGCAATACTTTTAAGCCTTCACAGCATAGGTACATTACATGTTGCCTCACCGCTATTTTATGATGACCATCAACGTATAAACATAGTAGAGACGGCTTTAAAAAATTTTATCTCATTTTCCTACAACTTCAGTATATCACAGCTCCAAAAGACTCAACACTAATTGAAACAATGATCAGTTAACAACGTTCTTAAAGTTGTCAATGGGTAATATTTAAAATGGCTCTTTCAGTGTACGCTGCCAAATAAAAGTGTCTTGAAAAATATAATAGTTTTTTCTTTGTAATTTTATTTAATCGTTCAAAGGTGAGTTGAGAATTTTAGCGAATAATTTTATAACAGAACTGTTCTTATAAGACATTTACTGTCAAACATGAACGAAATAAAAAGGAGTCATTTACATTCTGATGCCTTGATATTTTCTGAGGTTGTAATTAACCGGTGTTTACGCGTTAGGGTTTTCATAAATTACGCTTCAAATTAACAGATATCGTTACAAAATTAAATTTTCTCGTGCCCTTTACTGTGAAACAACGTAGGAGTAGATTTTTTACCGCTGAATTGGATGAATAGGTTATGTTGCAAAAATAAAACAAGATTTAAAACGTGTTATCATAACACGATTCTACAAATATAATACTAGCTGTGCCGGTGAACTTCGTATCAGCTTAGCGGTATAAAAAATAGGTAACGACTTATTCGTAGAGCAGCAAAATCTACACAAAAAAAATTAATCGGTGAAGCCGTTTTAGAGAACTTTGGTTACATATTTATATGTATCAATTAGATATTACTCTACTTTTTACTGATGGTAGAATTCCAGTGTCGGAGCTCGAGTACGTATTCTCCACCACATTACCTACATATTGTATCTGCAGAATCAGAAATTCATTTAGGGTCACAGGCGCCTCCTATGACAAGTCAACGAAAATAAATTTAAGTGAATGACAATTGATATACATGTCAAACAAGCTAAAAATATAAGTATAGACCTAAATAGTCAAAAATATCACTAAGATAAAAAACGTAACTTCACGCCTGTAATCCCCGAAGGGGTAGGCAGAGGTAAATCCATGCATTCAAGCATACATGCAAACACCCACGATTCGCCGGTTACGTTTTTGGCCCATGTAACAGGTGGCCTGTTGACATCTCCGGGCACATTACCAAACTTCGAGGTACTGGTAAATCTCCAGAAAATGGAAAAATCCCAATTAGGCAAGAAATAAAGGACTACACCATTATCTCTACCCGGGAATCGAACCCAGGACCTCAGCGTAGTAGTAGTGGCCTGCTACCACTAGGCTACCGAGGCAGTTAAAGTTACTAAGATAGAACTAAATATAATGTACTAATGTAAATACGTATATCAGTAGAATGTCTCATTTCCCCTGCCACCAAATGGCACTGTTTAGCACTATCGTGTTTCGGTTAGATGGTAACGTATGACTTCGTAATTACCATCACAGAGGCAATGTTGGGAGCCAGAGGGTTGGAGCATAGAGCAACGCGGTCCACCGGTCGCGGCGGACTGGAGGGGAGTAGCCATACCGTGTATTACCGATGCAAAATAGTCTGTCATTTTTTGCGGGGGGAAATGCGTGCGACACACACGCACACTACAAAAATCGTCTATTACTACGAAACTCACACCTTGCCTTTAACAAAATACAGAAACAATTTCACGCACACATTTAAACATCTAGGCGTTAGATCATTTGGTCTTGTACTTTGACAGAGGGGAAAGCCTGCATATAGCTACTCACCTCCGTGTTGCTCTATGGGTTGGAGAGAACCCGCATTTTGATCTCTGTATGAGTATATTATTATGTCTATAGACTGCAGTCGTCACTTACCCGCCATGTGAACTGTATGTTTGTTTGCCACCATCATTACATAAAAATAATAGAAAACATTGCACGAGTACATGCATTTTTTAAATCGCCCACAAATGTAAGGACTGATAAATAAGGACCGATGTCGCTATATGGTAGTGTTCCGGTCAGGTGGTAATACATTTTTATGTTACAGGGCCATGGCCCTAGACCTCGAGAGTGGCAACGCGTCTACATGGAAATCACTGGTTTCATGTAGATGTTGATAAGCTACAGTATAACTTACTATCAATGAATCTAAACTGCATGGTTGTTTACCACTACATACCTAACATTAAAAAATCTGTAACTATCACACATTGTTTATTATATTATTTCGCATTAACACATGCTTGTGAAATATATTTTTAAAGAAAAATGGAAAGAAAAATTTGACTTCAGGTGAGACTCGAACTCGCGGCCACTGGGAATCTAGTCCAGCTGCTCTTCCAACTGAGCTACCGAAGTCCTGCCCGATTTGTCAAATCTTTCCTTCACATTTATTGCATTGCCTTATGGTGGCAGCAGCGTCATTTATTGCCAGACTATGCTAGTTAGGCAACCGAAATAATAGACTTTGCAGTTTATTGAATATCGAACAGAAGTCGCCTTTACCCTTATAAAATTGTTTATTATATTATTTCGCATTAACACATGCTTGTGAAATATATTTTTAAAGAATAAATGGAAAGAAAAATTTGACTTCAGGCGAGACTCGAACTCGCTCTAACCTAACCTAACCTAACTAGCATAGTCTGGCAATAGATGGCGCTGCTGCCACCATAAGGCAATGCAATAAATGTGAAGGAAAGATTTGTCAAATCGGGCAGGACTTCGGTAGCTCAGTTGGAAGAGCGGCTGGACTAGATTCCCAGTGGCCACGAGTTCGAGTCTCGCCTGAAGTCAAATTTAACTTTCCATTTTTCTTTAAAAATAACTATCACACATGTCATCTATTTAACTATCTATTATCTGTTAACTGCCAGACTCTGGCTAAAACAAAGTGTTTGCATTTGTTATTATTTACCTACAATGGAGTATAACTTCAAATCGTAAATATTTTATATTCTTACTATACTCTTTGTAAACAAAAGATATATTTTGACCATCGCCAGTAAATGATGCATCGTATTATGTATCGGAACATAAATATTGCATCTTATCCTTGATGCCGTATTAAGATGTAAGTGCTAAACACGTCAACAAACCATTTCAACAAACGAAATAACTTAACATGAATCAGACAACTTACTGTTTTGTTGGAATTATGGTGGAGACTGCATTGCTTACCGTTAGGTCTCGGGTTTGATTTTAGAAAAGATTACCATTAGAAGCGCGCATGGCCCCGCGGCTGGTGTAGATCGTAAGCGATCTACTCGGTTAACCGATACGGGCGCGGTCGGTTATGTGATGGGTGACCAGCGGCAAATTAAAATGCGCGTTTCTGTGCTTCGGAGACCACGTTTAGTAGTCGGTCCCGGTTGCTATCGATAGATAGCAGTCGTGAAAACCTTGTCGGAGGCCTCATGGCCGGTTTCAAGAACATCCGAGAGCGGTATAATGGGTTGCCATTATTAATGTAAATAGATCCCACAACAATATAACACGAGGTTAAAAAAACCTAAAAAAAGTTTACTGACGAATCACGAATGCAAATATACTCCTACTTCTGCCTTCCCATTTGGTGAAATAATGGCGTGAAATTAATCAAATGACGGTAATCCAAATATTGATTGTCTCTTGTCTGATTCACACGGGAATTTTAAAAGTAAGACATTTAAGTACACAGGATTTCCCTTCACACGACACCTACATTCACTACGCAATCAAGTTATAACAAAGTATAGCCGACCGTAATGCAAAGCAGTAAAGGCATATACCTACCTAAGTTCTCAATAAAACGAACGGATTTAACCTTGACATCAATAATATATGAAACATTTCAAATCTTCTTAAAAATATATTCGTTTTCAAGGGCAACGAGCAGGTTTTAAGACGAAAGTCAAGTTCGAAGCTGGTGTGAAAAAAGTATTTATATGGTACCTAATTATTATTAATATTTTATTGTTACGGTCAACGTGACATATACAATTACACTTCTGTCTATTGTAGGTATTACCCTTTGCCTCACCTTCTTTTCTTAATATTTAATATTCAAAATAAGAATAAATATCTACCCTTATTTTCAAATTTATTCTAGTCAATTTTTTAACGCAAAGTACCGCTGTTAGCAGAGTTACTTATCCTTGAAAAATGAAAAATAACAGATTTCTAGTAATAAAAGTTTCTGAACTAAGCTGCGGACCGACGAATATAGCGAACCTACATACCTATAAGGGCTACTTAGTATGCCCCGGCACCACAGGCTAATCAACCTAAAGACGAAGCTTGGGACCTTTAAAAAACAACTAACGCTCAAAATACACATTTTTCTTTGTCTATAGTCTCAAGCTTATGTGAACGATGTATTGCTATTTAGTAAGAGGCATATTTTCTATTTGTTCCAGTGGAATGTTGGTACGTTTCGTAAACATGTTGAACGGTTTATGATTGACATATTTTCCCTGCATTCAGTGGTGGTGACGTTATTGGGATAATAAAGAGTAATGACACAAATCGCAATAGGCACTTATGACTAGCAAGTGTCACCAAAAGCTTTGCCATACGAACTATTATAACTATTGTTGCCATCGACAACACAACGCAGCTGTTCTATCGTCGATGATTGGAGCAGAACTATAGTTTGAAGTTAAAAATTAATCATTACATAAATAAATTAAACATGTAAAACAGTAAATCGCATATTAATTTACGAGAGGTAGGTATTGTCGGAACTCGAGTGCGTAGGCCATCCACTTAATATCTCTGCCGCCAAATGGTAGGTACCTACTGATTAGCACCTATCATATCTCATCGTGTTCCGGTTAGATAATAATGTATTACCCGAAAGTAATGGCGAAACATCTAAGACCTCAGGGGTGGCAACGCATCTCCGATAGACATCTATATATTGGGGAAAAAGTTTCTTCGCATTTTATAAGATAATTCAAAAAATTTTTTAATATAGTTTATTTAAATTTGTATGTATGCACCATTTTGTTCGATAACCTTTTGCCATCTTGTAGGTAGGGACATGATCCCATTGCTATAAAAATTCTGGGACTTCTCATCAAAATACCGCGACAAGTGGATTTGGCAGTCCTCTCGTGATGTTAACCTAACATTGCATAAAGAATTCTGAAGAGACCGAAACAGGTGGAAATCTGAAGGTGCAAGGTCAGGACTATACGGCGGATGCATTAACACCTCCCAGCCAAACTCTCTTAATTTTTGCTGAGTGGCTATAGATGTGTGAGGTCTAGCGTTATCATGATGAAACACCACACCCCTTCTGTTGATCAATTCCGGCCGCTTTCTCTCAACTTCTTGCTTTAATCTCATCAGTTGTTCGCAGTAGAGTTCAGAATCGATAGTCCTGCCTGGTGGTAATAGCTCATAATGAATAATGTCCTTCCAATCCCACCACACACACAACATCACCTTATTGCGAGTTAACCCGGGTTTCACCACAGTCTGTGAAGCCTGACCGGCCTTTGACCACGACCTTTTTCGCACGTTCTTGTCGTACGTGATCCACTTTTCATCACCAGTTATCAGCTTCTTCAAAAATGATTCGGTTTCATTACGTCGTAATAAAGAATCACAAATGAGTACACGGTTCATTAGGTTTCTTTCAGTGAGCTCGTGAGGTACCTAAATATCGAGCTTTTTTTTGTACCCAGCTTTTTTCAAATGCGCCAAAACTATTTTGTGATCTATTCTCAGTTCTTCAGGTACGTCGTAACTACTGATATGTCGATCTTGCTCCACTTTTTCAAAAATGCCATCCATTTTATCCGTAATAGGGCGACCAGAGCGAGGTGCATCTTTGACATCAAAATTTCCGGATTGAAAACGCTTAAACCAAATTTGTGCTACTCTCACAGACACTGCACTAGGTCCATAAACATCGCAATTTTTTTCGCGGCTTGCGTTGCATTTTTACCTTTTTTGTAGTAAAATTTTAAAATGTATCGAATCTCTTCATTAGATTCACTCATCTTGACAGTACGAAAAACAAATGAAAATCACACATTTGCCTAACTTGAACTTGGAATTATGTTCTTTAAAATTTTAACTTTCAATGATACCAAAACCAGCCAGATACAAATACTACAGCCAAAGAGATTTTATTACAAGTTCATACATACTATAATGCGAAAAGACTTTTTCCCCAACCTATTACATCTCCACAAGAACCAAAAGTTTTTGTTTAGATGTCTATAGGTTGAATTTGTCATTTAACATAGGATTAAATACCTAGGACCGAGTAGCAGTAGCAGTAACGACCACGAGACAACTGAGGTAGTAGAACATCGAGGACATACCATAAATCATATCCTTCAATTCGTACAAAGCTTGCAGTCGAGTGTTCGGGTCTTCTCCGCGGTGTAGACGTGCATATTCTTCCAAATCTGGCGGAGGCTCGCCCAGGTCCAACTCCACGCTGTAATCTGGCATTGCAGTCTGAAACAAAATCATAAATACTGTATAATTTCTTCTTTTTTTTTCATTCTATCACTAATATTTCTTCCGAAAATCGTACGAATACATCATCATAGCAACAATAGCTAACCTAAAAATATACAAACAAGAATATAATAATTATAACAAAAAAATTAAGAGATATTCTTTATCATTCAGCAGAGTCTTGTAGAATTTAGTATCTAGGACTGATGTCTGATGTTTGATTGTAAGTTATTTGCAGCTTTCACAATAATTAATACGGGTAACGAAAGATATAATTGGGATTAGAGTCAGACAGTGAATTTGTTACTTAATACATGTGTAAGTTAGCATGGCTAAGGTTCGCTTTCAAATTTTATGATAAAGAAAAATTATTTGAGACGTTGAAAAGCCTAATATCAATCTGCAATACCAACCTACCAATTGTTTTCTGTTAGAACTGAAGATACAAAGTAATATTATCTAGGGACCTTAAAGAACATTATGGTAACGTCACTTCACGCCTGTAATCCCCGAAGGGGTAGGCAGAGAAAAATGCATGCATTCAAGCATACTTGCCGCTAAATGGTAGTGTTCAGTCGAGGATCGTGTTCCGGTCAGATGGTAATGTACGGCCCTGTAATTTCCGGCACAGAGGCACAATACCTGAGGACTCAGAAGTAGTAACGCATCTGCATTTTGACCTCTGGTCTTTGTGTGGACGTCTATAGGCTGCAGTCATCACTTAACGTCAATGTGAACTGCGTGCTTGTTTGCCACTTTCATTACATAAAAAAAATAATAATAACATGCCAACACCCACGATTCGCCGGTTACGTTTTTGGCCCATGGTTACATGGGCCAAAAACGTAACAGGCAACAGGCCCGCCACCTGTTAAGGTGGCGGGGCGGGCCTGTTGCCATCTCCGGGCACATAACCAAACTCCGAGTTACGGGAAACTTCCAGAAAATTGAAAAATCCCAATAGAACCAGAGATAAAGGATTTGAAACCGTTATCTCTGATAGACCCGGGATCCGAACCCAGGACCTCCAGCGTAGTAGTAGTGGCCTGCTACCACTAGGCTACTGAGGCAGTTAACATTATGGTATTTAAAATATTTTTAAATAACCGGAATAAAAATGATCTTTTCTTACAACAGTAAAAGCACTCCATAGGCACTAAACTACAATTTTAAACTTTTTATTTCGGAGACTTAAAAATATTTTAATAAACATTAGGAAATGTTCTTTAGGTTCACCAGATGTAGACACTATTTCACAGCTATTTTATCGTGTACTTTTCATTATTTCTGTACAAATCTTTGAATACCTACTCAGCTTCTAAGGCTGTAATTCCGTGGTTAGCGATCGATCGCAAAATTTTTCTAGACATATGTTAAGATCCCACTGCAGAAACATTTCGTTCATTCAGATATGCTGCCAACTCCATTTTTTTCGCAACCTTATAATCTAGAGAATATATTCTATATCCACTAGGTTGCCTATCAAAATTTGGCCTCAAGTATTTTTAATTAAATTATTTAATATTTAACTTTACGTAGGGCCGGCCAAGTACGCAACAGCAGACGTGATTTTTCAGAGTCTTTATACATATTGCCGTGAGTTGACAATATTTTATTAAAAAAACGAAAACAAACTTATTTCCACTACAAGGAGATATGACATCTTTTTAAATTTACCGTCATTTGTTAGTATGTCTCATATTCATTTATTGTGCGCAGTTTCATTCCGATACTGCACAACATAATTTTTTTATGATTATTTGTTTGAAGCATTCAGACGCGATTTTCAAGAATGGAGAAAATTGAACATCGTGCAGTCATTAAGTGCCTCAATAAAAAAGGCCTGTCATCAAAAGACATCCATCAAGATATGGTGGGCACTTTGGGGGAGTCTGCTCCATCGTATTCCAGTGTCAAGAAGTGGGTAGCTGAGTTAAAGCGCGGTCGTGAGAGCATTGAAGATGATCCTAGGAGTGGACGGCCTACAACCTCTACCACAAAAGAAAACATCGATAAAATTTGTGATCTCGTATTGGGTGATCGACGTTTGACCATTGGTAAGATAGCTGAGACAACAGACATTAGTTATGGCCGGGTGCAACACATAATAACGAAAGAATTGGGATTCCATAAGGTTTCTGCTCACTGGGTCCCGAGGTTGCTTTCAGCTGAACAAAAACGAGTTCGATTCACAATTTCGCGAGATTGTTTGGAACTTTTTGAGACTGATGCCGAGGACTTTTTGTCTAGATTTGTTTCCATGGATGAAAGCTGGGTTCACCACCATATTCCTGAATCAAAGCAACAATCCACACAGTGGAAAAGATCTGACTCACCTACACCGAAAAAGGTTAACGTCGTTTTCAACAAGTTGCAGTTCAGGTGGAAGAAGTGTGTTGAGCTAGATGGAGACTATGTCGAAAAATAAAAATAAATTTAGACCCACTTTTCTTTCATTTTCTTGATCCGGCTTGGAACTTTTGGATCCACCCTCGTACATTTGCGTAAAAATAGGTTTGCAGCATATCTGGATGAACGAAATTGCATTCTGCAATGGGATCCTAACCTAACACGGCCGCGCGCGGCTCGCGTCAGTCGTTGGCCGCGCGCGTCTCACGTCTGTTGTGTCTGAGCCACGGAAGTGGTTCCATACATATTCATACTGCATCTATAGTCGCGCGCGGTCGCGATCGATCGGGACCCACGGAATTGCACCTTTAGAGTTTTTTCAAAAAACACAAAGAAAATGAGTTGAGTTTTCTGAACTGAAAAAAAACTATACCCCTAATATTAATGTATATTATTAATTATAAATCTTGATTCATGATGATTTTGAATGAATTCAACATTAACCTCAACAACGAACGTAACTTCACGCCTATAATCCTCGAAGGGGTAGGTAGAGGTAAATGCATGCATTCAAGCATACATGCAAACACCCACGATTCGCCGGTTACATTTTTGGTCCATGTAACAGGTGGCAAGCCTGTTGACATCTCCGGGCACATTACCAAACTTCGAGTTACTGGGAAATTGCTAGAAAATGGAAAAATCCCAATAGAACCAGAGATAAACGACTTTACACGATTATCTCTGATAACCCCCTACACGGGAATCGCACCCAGGACCTCAGCGTAGTAGTAGTAAACCTCAACAAAAAGGCAAAAAACTAAAAAATAAGAATTAAATGCGCAAATCAGATACAAGGTTTAACCAAGGTTTAAATTTTATATTTTGCAACCAAATTATTTAAATTTGATGTTTTAACAATCTAAAAAATGACGCTATCGATTACATATAATTATATGATAAATAGTTCTATTAAATTTGTGAAGTTTGGCTCGGTTTGTAATCTATGGGTTTATGACAACATTTTTACCTTAGAAGCTATGTAGTTTCGTACATTTGTAATTTTTTAAAAGATTTTCCATTTGCACCTTCCACCAATGCTATTCCACTACCCAAAGGTTGTCTCTCCGAGTATGCCTTGTGGCATTAAGCCCGCCTGATGTACTGTGTGGTGCATTAAAGTGTGAATAAATAAATGTATATTTATAAGAGACAAAGGAATAAAAGCGAAAGGTCACCTATCAAGAAATATCGAGAACTGCTTGACGTACAAAGATGAAATTCGGCAGAGAATAGTTAGATTCTAGACGTCCGATAAGAACAGGAATTTTGCGACAGGAAATCCCTATAATAATATATAAATAAGGGCGGGCTATCGTAAGTTTGCATAAAAATAGATACTTATTTAATTTTTTGTACTACCCACAAACTTGAAATTCGGCAGGGAGGTAGGTACTTCATAGGTAATAAACATGTGCTTACTAAGTACTGATTTTGCGACAGGGCTATATTAAGGAGGTCTTAGCGTGAGATTCACAGACCACACTACGACTAAAAATATTCGGTGAGCTTTAGATATTTTCAGTTCATCCACGCAGGTGTTGCTGCGGGCAACAGCTAGGATAAGATGAATGTCAACATTTTGTGTATATTCATCGGAAATTTTAAATTTAAATGATGACATTTTTTTATTTTTCCTGTGTACGAATGATAAGGTAATTAAAACGAGTATCTATGTTTATAACGGAAAACTGTAAATGACGTAAGAAATCATTGTGGAATGTAAATTATGAATGACAATACGCTATAATGGAGTGTTGCGTAAATATTGCAGCTTCCTATTATCCAACTGTTTGCTGACTCTTCAAATACCTATGTAATACACCTGAAGCCGACGACGAGAATGTTACGGCCTATTCACGATTTCGGTCTTAGCGGTGAGAGGCGCGCTGGGCTGGGCGGCGTCGGTGATAGAGCGTTTTGCATGCCACGGACCCTGAATATCGGCGAGCGGCAGCGGCCGAGGTGGACATAGTTAGGACATTAATAATTCAGGATGACCAGAAACAAGTTATAAGTTTCAGAATTACTAAAACAGATTTTTGATGTCTATAATTTAATTTCATCGAGACGAATCAGGTCATACTTTAAACCCCATAAAAGAGTGTGAGATTTAACATCTTTATGTTGAAGATGTTTTGACATCCATATGAATCGATTTAATACCTTAGTTATAATCAGTTCGGGATTTATTTACGACTCACAATCTTTTTCAATTTTTTATAATTATCCTCGTCGGTGAGTCGTGGTGTCGTCGTACTTATTAGTTTTTACATTTGTTTCACGATAGTCACCATGCCGCCCGATTCTTGTTCGATTCGCTCGGAAAAAATAGCCCACGTTTTCGCTGTGCGACGGACGTCTCGTTCCGGGTGTCAAACGTTTTCATACATTTGACTTTACCGCTCGCCGTTCCCGCCTATACGCTCACAGCGACAAGGACGTGAATGCGGCCTTAGAGAATACCGTGGTTAACCTACGTTAAATAAGAGTTTCTAGTGTTGTAGCTCGAGAGCGTAGGCGTGCATTACCTAATTTATCTCTCTGGCGCCAAATGGTATGTTCCGCACAATCGTATTCGAATAAGATATTAATGTATGGCCCCGTATCCGTTCTGTCCCTAGAGCACTTAGGCACATTTGGATCCATGGTTTTTGGGTACATTTAACTTTGGTGTTTCTATACCGATTCCTATGATTCTTTTTTATGGAATAGTTAATATGTAAACTGTTTTAATTAGGGATGACTGAGAGTGTTTTAAACGTAAGAGTAGACAAATATAATCAGTAAGCTTCGAACTGCTAAGCTATCGGGAGTTACACGTGTTATTGTGAGTCAACCATAAAAGGTATACGTATGCTATCGTGGGATACTTTCTATATATTTTTAAGAAGAACATTTCCGTCATAAATGATTTTTATGTAGCTTTAACCATTAAGGTTGCACACGCGACGGAAGTTTAAAAAATGGAGTAACTTCTCCCGTTTTCCCAACATTTCTCTTCATTTCTTTGCTCTGCTCCTATTGATTATAGCGTGATGAAAAGTATGCTATAACTAGCTCAGGAGTATGAAAAATAATTGTACTAAGTTTTTAAGTATAGATTTCAGGGACTCGTATCACAAGTCTATATAGCATTAAAGATAACATAAGAAATCTCTCAACTGTATTAAGAGATTGTGCATATCCGACTCGCTATTGGCCAGTTTTTTTATGTTACAAAAGGAATTAATATTACATATGAATAGGAGAGCAACACATGCGGAACGAAATGAAAATATTGATAAGTTTATTATTAGCTGCTAACATATCAGTCCATTTAATCACCTGGGGTGGCTGGTGACTAGAGAAAGTGCGGCTAAATATACAGATTTACAGATATATCGCCTGTTAGCAAGAAACAGGCTTTTAGTAGATACACTGGTCACGAATCGCCTGTTTCGCCGTGGGAATGACTTTCCCATGTTAGGTAGTCGCTTGTTTACAAGTTGCGAGGAGAAATTTTCCTTAACAACGTTAGTATGATGTTTTTTTTTTTTTTTTTTTTCGTTTTCAATTATTTTATTCCCTTAGAACGGTTTCCATTTAATTATTATCGTCTTATGTCGTTTGCTGATGTTGCGCTAGGTACTATAGGACATTGGCACTTAACAAAAAATTCTCAAGCAGGCGAATCGTGGATGTTTGCATACATGTATGCTAGAATGCATTCATTTTATGTCTGCCTATCCCTTCGGGGATCAAACCAAATTCGGCCCCGAAACTATTACAAAAAAAATGTTGGAAATCTTCTTCAACCACTTAGGGCCGAAATGTTGTTCTCGAAAACATTACGTAAGTACCTACCTACTCTTTTTCAACCACACGGATGGAAAATGTTGAACACAAAAACTGACAAAAACACTTGGAGCAAAAACATTATCGAGTCCATCGTCATAATAATATATCTTCGAACTTTAATCATTATTACTCACAGCTTTTTGCTTTCTGACATGTTATATTACAATGTGTAAGAATTTAATCAATATATTATTTTTAATGTTTTTTTAGGATTCCATGTGTGTATCTTCACGCCAGGTCCCTAACGGGGTAGGCAGAGAGTGTAGAGCGCCAGACATCCCGGTTCTGACAAACCTCTCGTGCCTCGTCTACCTTCATCATTCTCTTCATACATGCACGCCGATTCCTAAGACTTTTGACCCCACCATCAGACAGAACTCGACCTATTTGGTCATGGTAGGTCAGCCTTGGTCTTTCTGGGCCTCTGCAACCATCCACATTCGCATTGTATATCTGTTTAGTCATTCGCTCATTCGACATTCTTTCTATATGCCCGAACCATCGGAGCATGCCTTTTTTCATTTTTACACCGATACTATCATTCACACAAAGTCTCTTTCTTACATCTTCATTACGAACGCGATCGGTGAGTGATACACCGCAGATCTTGCGCAAAGATCTCATCTCAACCGCGTTCAACTTACTTTCATGCTCTTTCCTGCATACCCAGCTCTCGCTTCCATATAAAAGCGTTGGAGTAAGTACAGCATTATGTACGGCTAGTCGAGCCCGCTGGCTGAGATGTTTAGATTCTAGCAGCTTACCCAACGCTCCATTCCAGGATTCCATGCTTACCTTAAAACGAAAGACTAATAATACCTATGATTAATCGCTCGATTTTCTCCGATAGGCAGGCTGGTTGAGTTGAAATTTGGTACAGAAATGTAATTTAGTGATTCAAACCTGAACGTGTCACAAAAATAAGTACATTTTGAATATATTTACTCCCTACATTCACTTTTAAGAGGGGATTAAGAGGGGATTTGACAAAAAAACTATATTGTGTGTAGATAATAGCGTAAGACAGGTCTTATGAGGAGGATATCTAAGATATGTAAACATATTTTTTAATAAATTTTAACGTAAATACTACTGATAGAGTTCCTGTGTAGGAGCTCGAGGGCGTAGGCACAGAATAAGTCAATAGGCTGCAGTCATCACTTAATATGAACTGCATGCTTGTTTGCCAACTCGATTATACAAAAAGAAAAAGTCTTAAAGTTATTTGAGAAAATGGACGAAAATTGACACTTGCCGTCCTATTACTACAAAACTACAGACACAAAAATTTTGAATTAAATCTAGAAAATAGTTATTTACCTATACGTAACAGGCAACTTTAAGTCTTATAAGAAGTCTATGGTACTTATATTACTAGAAAATTCATTAATTGAACTGAACCCTGTGAAAGCGAATCTGACTAGCACTTGGCCGCATTTTTTGTCTTAATAGGTTTATTTAAATAGGACCACATAAAAAGTACATAATATGCTTGTTTTAAAAGTGAGATGTCATGATCATTATTTTAAAACGTGGAAGAAAAATTTTGTATCCCTCTTTACGACAATTGCATGGACGCAGGAGTATGAAATTTGAAACAGTTAGCCAGTGATAATTTTTATAGAAATTAGTGTAAACTAATTTTTTTTTTTAAATTAATAAAAAATACATTTAATCAAAATTTTTACAGACAATATCTCATTATTAAAATTAAGTTCATTAAGGTTTTAATAGGTTGCGTGTTCACGGCCGTTCTGATGTAAAATTTTCTATTCCATTTTTCTTTGAAAATCTTTAATATACCTACAACGTGTAACAGGATAAACGCGCACCCTGCAATAAGTTTGTTCAGAATCGATAACAAGATCGATTTCAGGTATTTTTGAATGAATTTTTGAGTTTGAGTTTTTAATAAAGGTAATCTTTTATACCAAAATTAATTATAATTAAGTAAATTCTGCTTACCCATTTGGTGAACAGTCAATATAAACGAAAATGAAACTAACGTCTACCCAAAAATGCTAGTCTAACAAATTGATTAGAACTGGTTGAGACGTACATTATTGTTACAATTTAACAATTTAAGAAATAAAATATTTAAAATGAATCTTATTACTAGCGAGTGTTAAATAGGGGTGCTTAGGTTACGCTACATCACATTGCGACAGTGTGCGTTTGTGAGTAGGTTTGTGTTTATGTGCGGCCGTGGGTAGAGGTAGGGTGAGGATGCGCAGGGTGTGCACACTAATCGTATAAATTGAGGACAACTTTTTTCTTAAATAAGAAATGTTAAATACATAAATATGTATGTACATAAATATGTATTTAATATTTCATTCAGTTCACGTATTTTTTATTTTTTAATGTAATGGATGTGTTAAACAAGCATGCAGTTCACATTGATGTTAAGTGATGACTGCAGCCTATAGACACCCACACAAAGACCAAGGTCAAAATGCAGATGCGTTACCACTCCTGAGGCCTAAGGTCTTATGCCTCTGTGCCGGAAATTACAGGGCCGTACATTACCACCTGACCGGAACACGATAGTGTTGAACACTACCATTTAGCGGCAAGTATATTAGGTAATGCGGTGGTGCCTACGCCCGCGAGCTCCGTCACTGGAGCTCTACCACCAGTAAGTAAGTATTATGATTATAACTCAATTTTCTAATCAGGGTGTTTCAGAGTGTGCGTTATTCCCGTTACACGATGTATATTTCAGTCGATTTGTTATTGTGAAACAAAGAAATCTTACAACATTTAGTTTTCTACGTTAAGACTCGCTCAAAATAGAATCTTTAATAACCCCAATCCCAAAGTAACCTTTAAGTACAGACTCTACATTATCAGTTTAGAATTACGCACATTAAAAAAGTCATAAACCCGAAACTTTACTTAGCAAATATAATTTTTTTTTCCTCCATTTAGTAGCAAAACGATGCAATTATAATACAAGATTGTTTGAAACGAATAAAATGTTAATTAATCGTGATAATGCAATATAACGTACATAATATAATTATGTATCTTCACGGTATTTAAGTACTTAGATATTGTTTTAAACGTAAATATACTTTTTTTTAATTTTATGATTTTGCATACAATATATATATATATATATATTATATTGTATTATATACAATATCTGCATAACTTTTACTTAGAAACGAACGAAATTATTAGGCGAAAAGTCAAGGCGAGTGAATAAAAAACTCACGAATAGACACCGCATGAATCAAATAGTAGTTTACCTTGTAATTATTCGACAATAATAACAGACATAACTCTTACACATAAAATGTAACTTCACACAGCACTGACATAACACTGGATGATACTATTGGTTGATTATTGTTGATATCAAGAGGTATGGAGCCTGGGTTATAAGGTGGTTATAAGTGATTCACTAACTGGACTCTTAATTCGCCAACTGGGCTTGTTAAGATTCACATGCATGGACAATTAACGAAACATGAGAAGCAAAACTTTTTATTTTCTTAATCTTACTCGACACTCAGGTTGGTAAGTAACTTATTGTTTATTTATCTTAATGAGTCCAGAAAATCAATAACCACGTGTAGAGTTTGTAAGGTGCCGAGTTTATTGATATTCACCGAGCACATCTTGAGTACATTACCAATCTCCACAGGGAAACTGCTATCTTCGCTGAAGGAAAGAATCCAGCAAACATTATTTACTTTCCGAACCGGAGATAAGCCCCGGGAGCTAAGCGAGATAGTGGCCTGGCTTTACACTTGACAATCTTGGACGAAGCGCACAGCATTGAATGTGTCATCGAGAAATGTCCGATAGGTTTCGTCAGTGCCTTATTCATGTCTTATAAAGTCTAATTTGCAATGGGTTTGGTTCACCGGAAATTATTTCGATGGTACATGTGCAAACTGTACGGATAGGCGGCAAAGCACCGATCAATGTTTCGAATTAATAAAAGTCCATAGTTATTTTATTATTTTTGGAAAAACTCTATTCATGGAAGTGTATTCTTCAGTCAATACCGGATGAGCGAAAAAAATGGCACTGCAGAATTATGTACCTATAAAACAGTAAAAAAATGTGAGGAAAGTCAGATGTCACGAGTCAATGTTCTGCTAAGCAATGTTCTAAACAATTAACACATTAATTGCCTTTTCATTTTTACAGATATAATATTGAAATAAAGCATTATTTAAAACTTTAGATCACAATTGTGAGTCTCGATTCCTACCCATTAATTTAGCGTAGGATACGTGCGGCTTGTGTACCAAACTCATTCCATCTGTTTTGTCGTAAACCAGTCTACGATTTGTTTGTTTTTCCTTCCTTTGGTTATAGCTATCACTTTCATAGCGCCTTCTAAAGTAATAAGGACAGTTAGATTATTGGCTGAATATACCTAATTCAATATCATTCAGGCTGTTAGTTGAACGTCGTTTAGTAAAGAGGCTAGGCAGTTAATTGAACGGCTAAAATTAAGCTTATTAGCAGCGACAGGCAGATGGGGCCAACGTGAGTAGTTCTAACATTGTGATTCCTCTAATTTGTTTGTGATATACATATTCTTTTAAAAAAGATTGTTTTTCTTATTTGTATAATATAATGCCACCAACACATATAAATGAGATTTCAATGTAGTAAATAAAAAAAAAAACACTACGTTCAGCACTATCGTGTTCCGGTCATAACGACACTGTAGTTTCCGGCACAGAGGACCTCAGGAGTGGCAACGTATCTACATAGAAATGTATGGTTTACCTAATGTAGATGTTTATAGGCTACAGTATTACTTACCATCAATGTTAACTGTATGCTTGTTTGCCATTTCATGACATAAAAAAGGCGAGAATTTAAAAAATATAGGAACCTATATGTTAATTTATGCATTGTTGCAAAAGTAGTTTTTGTGTGCAAATATTATTTGGCGGGTTTTTGCTGTGTTCATTCGCCTCTTGATCTTTCTTCGCGAATAACAAACTTAAAGCTTTTATCCTGTCAATTCTTAAATAATTATAAAAGAAAAACAATTTTTTCTCGTCCATATATTTTTAACTAGCTGTTGCCCGCGGCACCGCCCGCGTGGATGTCGTTTTTTTTAAAATAACTAAGTAGCCTGTATTCTTTATCAAGGTCAGCTCTATATCTGTACCAAATTTCATTAAAATCGGTTCAGTCGTTTGAAAGTGAAAAGGTAACAGATAGACAGAGTTACTTTCGCATTTATAATATTAGTAGGGAAGTAGGGATCATTACATGCTACCTCTATCTATTTTGCAAACGTCTTGTGTAGCGTTCAGGAATAACACAAAAGTAACTAGTTGTATCTTGAGGTCTTACAGACTGTTGCGGTTGGGCTTTAATTCTACTGACTATTGGATCCCATGTTGGTGACAATCACCGGGTTCAATTTTAAATAATCATTTTAGTTCAATATACGGGAGATAAATCCGAAAACTAGTTTTATTACAATGGTAAAATGTTGTATAAAGTGAAGCACTATAGCAAACTGTTACCTATCGTTTACGGCAATACTTCGCTTTAGACACAGATACACATGTCACGATTATAACGGGGGTAAATTAAAACATGTGGCCTGTTTAACTAAAGCACACGCGGACGAAGTCGCTGGCAAAAGTTAGTAGGAATAACATATAATTCGACACGGGATCGTTTTAAGTACTTAATCATCATCATCATTCCTTCAGCCGAAAGATGCCCACTGCGGGACAAAGTCCTTCCCCATTGATACCCACAATAGTGTTGTGCGTCATTAGGGGAGAATATGCCATATTCGCCACGTTTGGCATGCGGATTGGCGCTCCCAGTGGCGACAGTTTGATCGCGGGACGTCGCTGCTCATCACACGTTGTTGTGTTTACTATCTATTATAGCTATAGTAACGGTTGAACCGCCATTTTTCGGTTGGGTGAATGCACTAGCGGAAGAATTCTCTTCCATTAGTGTCATCCTCGTCGTGTCGTCACGTTGCGACGCCGAAATAACTTGTTATAATTATGAGCTTTATGCACCCAGTAGGCGTGGGAAACTTATCATACGCGTGAGATAACGAAAGTAATGATAATTGTAATTTGCTATTTCTTAAACTAGACATGCAGAGATCAAGACATTTTATACATACACAACATTGCGGCGATCGCTGCAATGGAAATTAATAACAATATAAAAAGTAATAAAGTTCCCACTGAAATAAAACATGTGGCAAAATATCGCACATCAAATTCCAAACGAAATAACGAAATGAACAACGTACAACCCTGGCATTTTGTACTCACGACATGCCCTCGGCATCAACGGACCACGCAAATTTTATCTACTATATTACGACTCTAAAGTATGGCCACACTTTCAATATATTTTAATGTGTCTATGAATAAATCAAGAAGCCACCGCGTATTTCACGCAGACCATATATTTCAACAAAAAGTTAATATTTTCTCTTGCAGAAATTATATCTTTAGGTATAGGTTAAAGGTAACTTAGCGACGAATAGTAACATGAAGCGGCAGATTGATCCATACTTTATATATACGAAGATACATTATTTAATTCTGTGTGTTTGTAACCTCAAAAAATACTAAATCTATTAATCTATAGCTAGTAAATGCTATTTTCCCAATATTCTACGGGATCGGAATCGATGGATGAATACGTAGCAAATTATGGCATGGCAGTTATTTATTAGTTTCAGTGGGGCTATCTCATACAATTACACCCAGGAACTCCTTGCCACTCTACGATTAACAAACGTATAATAATATTTAGGTATTATTTCTTACTCCTATTTTATTAAACATTTCTTTTCTTAATAACATAGTACAGAATCCAAAACTCCGCTTGCTATTAGCATGATTATAGACAAATCCTACTTAGCCCAAAGAACAATAAATATTAATTACAGTCAACCTCGACACACATATTTCGTAATAAAACACTAGCAGAGCACACTTGATACCGCTATGACGTGATATTGTCTAGTCAGATAGGAGGCGACTACAACCCGTTTTTAAATAACGATGTCAGTGATTTTTTAATAAATGTTAATAAAAACAGAAGGTTACAAACAGAAAGAAGAGGGGAATATGAAAATTAAAAAAAAAACACGGAAGTATCTATGTGAAATATAGTGTTATGTGATAGTTAAATAAGATGAAAATCTTTTAAAGAATTTTTGACTTACGAACGTTTTAAAATTTGGAGTAATCTTTAAGATAGATAAAGTTAGAAGATAAATAATTAATCGGTGTCACAAAACATTTGCTAATAAAAGTTAAATGAGGCGTGAATGCGCGAAGATTCAACAGTGAATTGTCTCTTTTCATTAGTAAACAACACAATATTCTGTTCTAAACAATATTGTACTAAATGAAACTAATAAAATAGTAAATCTTGGATCCACTTCCAACAGAAATATACGGCAACAGAGAAGTATTTTTCTACTAGCTAGTCACTATTCGTGAAGGTCCATAAACATTAGTTACTCTTAGAATTGGAGTTTAAACTTTCAGTAGAGTTAGTTTCAGTAATCCATTTATTTTACAAAGTACAGTTGTAAAAGAGTACGAAAGTAAAATTAACGCGGTCCAGTTAAGAACTTTGCATAAAGTAGACCATAATCGTAATACAGTTGTAGGAACAGGCTTTGTGTGAATGATAGTATCGGCTTCTAAATAAGGAAGGATACGCTTTGATGGTTAAATATGTTGAAAGGGTAACAGATGAAACAAAAGATCAAAATATAGTAACAACGTTAATAATTATAAAGTCTTAATAAAATATATAAAGTATAAATGGAGCCTGAAGAAGGGAGGAACAGCACGCCAAATAATATAGGTACAATAATCGACGAATGACTTGAACTTAACCACACTGACTTTTTAGACTTAGACTTAGACTTTTTTAGTTACTTGCATAGGTATATTTTTGTGACATAATCACCATCATCATCATATCAGCCATAGGACGTCCACTGCTGAACATAGGCCTCCCCCAATGACCTCCATGCCGAACGATCGGAAGCGACGTGAATCCAGCGGGTACCTGCAGCCTTCATCAGGTCGTCGGTCCATCTTGCAGGTGGACGTCCTACGCTGCGTTTGCCGATACGTGGTCTCCACTCGAGAACCTTTCTGCCCCAGCGGCTATCGGTTCTCCGAGCTATATGCCCTGCCCATTGCCACTTCAGCTTGGAAATCTACTTGGCTATGTCAGCGACTTTCGTTCGCCTACGGATCTCCTCATTTCTGATTCTGACCGCTGAGTGACCTGGAGCTTTCGTACGAGACCCATAGTGAGAGACCACGTCTCGGCACCGTAGGTCATCACCGGCAAAACGCACTGATTAAAGACTTTCGTCTTCAAGGACTGCGGGATGTTTGGCGAGAAAACGCTCCTTAACTTCCCGAACGCTGCCCAGCCGAGTTGGATTCGGCGAATGACCTCTTTCTCGAAGTTCGACCTGCCTAGTTGTATGGTTTGTCCTAAATAGACATATTCGTCGACAACTTCAAGGATCGAGTTCCCAACGGACACTGGAGTGGGCGATACAAGGTTATTGAACATGACCTTGGTCTTATCCATGTTCATTTTAAGGCCCACTCTTTGGGACACTCGATTGAGGTCTTCGAGCATTGTGCTGAGATCTTCCAGCGACTCTGCCATGACTATAATATCGTCGGCAAACCGAAGGTGAGTGATGTATTCGCCGTTGACATTGATGCCTAGTCCTTGCCATTCCAGGAGCTTGAAGGCGTGTTCCATTGCATTGGTGAAGAGCAGGGGTGAAATGACATCTCCTTGTCTTACTCCCCTCTGCAAAGGAATTGCCCTCGTGCATTGGTCCTGTACTCGGACTGACATGGTGGCGTTTTTATACAAACACTTCAACACTTCGATATACCGATAGTCAATGTGGCAACGCTGTAAAGACTGCAGCACAGCCCATGTTTCAACCGAATCAAAGGCTTTCTCATAGTCCACGAACGCTAAGCATAATGGCCGGTTATACTCCTCGGACTTCTGTATAACCTGCCGCAGCGTGTGTATGTGGTCTATGGTACTATAGCCTTTTCGGAAACCGGCTTGTTCGGGAGGCTGGAAGTCATCAAACCTGCGAGCGAGACGGTTCGTGATCACCCTCGAAAACAGCTTGTAGACATGGCTCAGAAGCGAGATGGGTCTATAGTTCTTCAATAGGGCTTTATCACCTTTTCTGAAGAAAAGCACCACCACGCCTCTGTTCCATGCTTCTGGCGTAGTACCTTCGAATAGGACGGAATTAAAGAGCTTCTGAAGGACTTTCAGTAACGGTGATCCACCCGCTTGCAGAAGCTCTGTAGTGATTCCGTCCTCTCCAGGCGCCTTGTTGTTCTTAAGCTGTTTGAGGGCCATCCTAATTTCGTACAGGCTGATGTCCGGGATATCTTCGGTATAGTGTCGGGTTAATTTGGCTCTCAGGTCTCTGGCCAAATCAGAGGCAGGTTGTGCGACCGAGGTATATAACTGTCCATAGAACCTCTCGATCTCCCGCAATACCTCAGGCTTAGTCGACGCTAAACTACCGTCCTCTGTCTTCAGCTGCATCAGCCGGCTCTGTCCAATAGACAGATCCCTTGCAAACACTTTGGAGCCGTTGTTTCGCTCTATCGTTTCCTCAACACATTTTGTGTTGAAGGATCTGATATCGTGCCGCAAGGACTGTTGGATCTGTCTATTAAGTTGCCGGTATTTTTCAGCTTCATCAGAGGTCTGCAGTATCATTGAGCGTCGTTCTGCCATAAGGTTGAGGGTTTGATCGGTAAGTTTTTGAGGTCTATTTCGTCGGCGAGTTTTAAAGTATTTATACCCCACCGACTGGACAGTTTCTACCAACCTGTCATTCATATCGTCCACTGAGATGCAATTCTCCAGGCAAGCAAAGCGATCTTGCAATTCGAGCTGAAAGCTCTCGGGGTTTTGTATGTGAGAAACAGTAGGTCGGAGCGTAGACTTCATTAGACGAGATCTTTCGATCTTGATGTTTAAATTCAATGTGCCCCTAACCATTCGGTGATCACTTCCGGTTTTCACCCTGTGAATCACGGAGACATCATTGAATATGTGTTTCTTGGTGGTCATAATGAAGTCTATCTAATTTTTTGTGGAACCGTCGGGGCTCATCCAGGTCCATTTCCTATGAGGCGGCTTCTTGAAAAAGGAGTTCATCATAAAAAGTTCCTCCTTCTCCAGAAAGTTGGCCAGCCTCTGGCCCCTAGGGTTCCGATTCCCACATCCAAATTGCCCCACTCTCAGCTCATTATCGCATCTCTTGCCCAGCTTTGCGTTGAAATCTCCCATCACAACAGTGAAATACGTTTTGGAAGTATGTAGCCCTACTTATGTCCTCATACATAGCTTCCACCTCGTCGTCCGGGTGTGCCGAGGTCGGTGCGTAGACCTGGATAACCTTCAAGTTAAGGAATATCTCTTGGATATTCTGAGTATCAGGTACGCGACCCTACTCGACACACTCGTGATGCATTCAATGTTGTTAACGAGAGACTTGTGGACGATAAACCCGACACCACCTTGGGTCTGCTGGTCGCCCTCCCGGTAGTAGAACAAGTTGCCAGACTTCAGGATTATCGTGTCCTCTCCCTCTCTACGGACTTCAGATAGACCTAAGATGTCCCTGTGCAACTTGTTCAATTCTTCTTCCAGCTCAGCAATTTTCTCGTCTGTCCTTAACGTGCGTGTATTGTATGTTACCAGTGATAACCTACGTCGGTTTTCCGTTGTGCATGCCGAAGTCGTTTGGCGGAAGCGACTCACCCGGAGGATCTTAGCACCCCTGGCTCCAGAGCTCGACCAGCGCTCGTCTACGCCGGTTTTGCTCCTGGAGCCGCCGGGCACTTGGGGCCTTTTCCTCGTCTGCATTTCCATCTTGGGGGGGTTTAGACCATAACCCGCCACGCTGGTGCAGTGCGTGTTGGCAGGTCGCCAGAGCCTCGTTTGTTGTGTAGCAGGGTGCACCACGTGCAGGTGAGGTTGCCTTGAGTCTCGATGATGTTGGTTGAGACCCCTTACACCCATGTGACATAATACCTAATTACAAAAAAGATCTAATGACTGATGTGGAATCTTCAAAACCGACGTACAAGGGTGAAGAGGGGGACAAAAGAAGCGATCTCAAAATAAGACTATCGAGATTTTGGCATCCAATACCAAATCTGTAGGTACAAATATACACACATCTTGTTCATAACTTGGCAATGCATGAAATGTAATACCTAACGTTACATATTTGAGTTTTTTTTTACATAAATTGTTATAAATGAGGTGTAATGTAATAAAATTGCTGAACAAAATATATAAAAGTATTGATAAAGCTTAAAAATTGAGCAACAAAAGTTTTTTTGGACCGTGAGAACTGTAGATAGATGCAGTATGGGCTCAGAGGCGAATGCTGCGATTGCTAGGTATGGGGAGCTAGCGTGCGAGTGTGAACACGTGTGTATGAATAACCGGCTTCAAGGTCACACGCCGCTCGGTGACCGCTAAAGCCGCGGTTCGCGAAACAATGTAAAACATTATTTATTTGTTTTATATTATTTCGCATTAACTCATGCTTGTGAAATATATTTTAAAGAAAAATGGAAAGAAAAATTTGACTTCAGGCGAGACTCGAACTTGCGGCCACATTATTTATTTGTTAATTCTATTTTGATTAATTGCCTACTTATGTTTTCATAATTTTGTCGTTGAATGTTTTTCTTTTGTGTACCTACATTTTAATCCACAATTGATTAAAAAACAAAGGAACCAAACGAAACAGCTTATGTTTATTTGTATACTGTTTCTTCTTTTTTCTTATAAAATAGAAATCAAGAAAAGCAATATACAAAATTGACAATTGTACCTATGTATAGTGCTCATCAAGAAATAATGCACATCGAGCCTATGAAAGTGGCAATCGGCTAGTTTCGACTTCATAGAGCGTTATCTCTGCTCCACACTGCCCACGTAAGCATCCGTAGTCCGGTATTGGTCAAAACTTGACCAAAATGGCCGACAAACGTCAAATAGATGAGGTGTGAAAGAGATAACGCTCTACAGATCCGAAATAAGCCGACGTCTCTTCTTGAGGACAATGTGCATGATTTCTTGGTGGATACTGTATGACATTGTAGAGCATTAATTAAGTATTCCTGTCTACTGAAACTTGTACGGGCCGTAAATTTGTAGAATATAATATATAGATCTACATAATGACCCGTAATAAGTTTCAACATGTACCTACTTAGTACAACATTTTTTGTGCGTTGGTACTTTATGAATTTACCAAAATTACACTTAGTTATTCACTGTAAACAAACACTTGAATGGCTCCAAACGTCACAATAAAACTATGAATAGGATGACTTACCAATTTTGGTAAAGAATATTGTAATATCAAATACACATAAAAACTAGCAAATATTTAAAAATCTCCGATACGCTCCGATCCGGTACGCCGTTTTTCAAGGTCAGATATTTTACATAAATGATATATATTGACCCATTTTACCGTTAAACCAATTTAATTAGAGTTATTTTATATTTAGTGTCAGATAAAAACTCTACCAAGCACCTAGATATCAACTATCTACTTAATATACACCATTCATAACATATCTGCTTGTATCGATAAAAGGTGGTGATATTGGTGCCGCAAATAAAAAATAAATATAAAACGAGTTCATATGGAATCATCTTTATGCCGCACAATCAATGGTCACTGAACGAAACCTTTGAAAGAACAAGATCAAATTAATGATGTAGAGAATATTTGCAAATTATAATTTTATTTGCCTTTTGTTTACATTCATCATATATGGTTGTATAGAAATGTCCTACCTTGCTATATAACTGAAGATAAAACTGCAAACGCGCGTCCGGCACACAGTCGAGTCGCACACTGCGCCGCACACTCCTGCGCAGTGATTCTTGAACTTATCTCCATGCACTGACATACGCCAGAATCGAGCTCTACAATTTATTAATGAATACATTATAGCATATTCACCTATTCACACGCTCAGACAGAACCTACGCCAACATTTCGTGTAATACGTCGACATACACGTAAGTACTCAGATAGCTACACAATCATGAAGTTCTTAACTTTGTATCTTAGTAACAGTAATAAAATTTGTATTAACTGAAGGACTGAGGGGATGTATGGCAATACAACGACTTAAAGGTAATCTCTACCAAGGCTTTGGTTCAACAATGAATTTCGTAACAGATATTAAATATCTACCTATCCATTTTTTGACAATATACCTACCTAATTTCAGAGTTTCGGACTTTTTCAGGGCATTGGGGCGTTTCGGTCCGCTCGTGTTTCGACCCGCGGACCGAAAAACCTATAAGCATTTTATTCATGGGCATATTCGGCCCACAAATGGAAAGTGGACCGAATTATCCAGAGTTCTTCTTAAATGGGTAGATTCGGTCCAATCATATTGTCATGTACAGTCGAATACAAAAAAAAACTTTCGTTCACCAATTATGTGAGTTTTTTAAAGTGATTTTTAAAACTTTACTGCAAAAATATACGGCGATATATTTATTTATAGTTGTGTTTTTTATTGTGTAAAAGAATTTAACACTGTAATGCCAATTAATATGATTGATGTTCTGTGAGTGTATGTGTGTGTGTGTGTGTGTGTGTGTGTGTGTGTGTGTGTGTGTGTGTGTGTGTGTGTGTGTGTGAGTGTAATATATTTAATAACACTCACACACGGGGACGACCCGGTTAGTCCAGCGGTGTGAGATGACCGTTTGATTCGAAGGGTCGCGGGTTCGATCCCCGCTCCGGGACAAATATTTGTATGGCCTATAGATATTTGTTTCGGGCCTGGGTGTTTGTGTATGTGTTCAACGGCACCCACGACACAGGTTTATACTGTGTCTAGTAGTATTAGTGTGTGGGTTTATATTGTGAGGCTGTGTTTTATTTATTTATTTAATTTGATTTATGTGATTTATTTGTTAAAGTTTATTTTTGTGTAGGTAATTATAAATAAATGTAAATTTCATCATAATACATTGCATTTTTTTAAGCATTGCATTTATGTAATGGAAGTAAGTGGCAAACAAGCATGCCGTTCACATTGATGTTAAGTAACGACTGCAGCCTATAGACACCCACACAAAGACCAGGGATCAAAATGCAGAAGCGTTACCACTCCTGAGGCCTAAGGTGTTATGCCTCTGTGCCGGAAATTACTGGGCCTTACATTACCACCTGACCGGAGCACGATAGTGCTAACCACTACCACTTAGCGGCAAGTATATTATTAGACCATGCGGTGGTGCCTACGCCCACGAGTTCCGTCACTGGAGCTCTACCACCAGTTAATTTATTATTATTGTATAATAGTATTCTATTGTATAAAAATGATTGTCAGTATTATCCTTGACGCAATTTAAAATTAAAACAGATACCTGTATTCTAGATATTTTCATAATTTAACTGAGAACCAAATTCTATTTCAATTAGGTAAGGTAGGTAGGTAGCTACGGGAAAAAACTATGTCCAATTCCTTAGCATACGCGGGGCGGGCTCAAACATAAGGTATGTATGTATGTATCTTCACGCCAGGTCCCTAACGGGGTAGGCAGAGAGTGTAGAGCGCCAGATATCCCGGTTCAGACAAACCTCTCGTGCCTCGTCTACCTTCATCATTCTCTTCATACATGCACGCCGATTCCTAAGACTTTTGACCCCACCATCAGACAGAACTCGACCTATTTGGTCATGGTAGGTAGCCTTGGTCTTCCTGGGCCTCTGCAACCATCCACATTCGCATTGTATATCTGTTTAGTCATTCGCTCATTCGACATTCTTTCTATATGCCCGAACCATCGGAGCATGCCTTTTTTCATTTTTACACCGGTACTATCATTCACACAAAATCTCTTTCTTACATCTTCATTACGAACGCGATCGGTGAGTGATACACCGATCTTGCGCAAAGATCTCATCTCGACCGCGTTCAACTTACTTTCATGCTCTTTCCTGCATACCCAGCTCCAAACATAAGGTCATTACGTAAATTAAATATTCCATATCTTAAAGCCATTACCAGCATCTTTTATTAGGTATATGTGTTATTTATAAAAGTAACTATGCAATAAGAATAAGAAAACACATTCTTAGGCATACAATTTTCAAAATTTTGTAAGGCATCACAATTTTTGGTACAAAGTCATAGCTAACAAGCTAAACAGCTAAGGCCTATATTAGCAATCATTGCTTGACCACTTCATAGTTTATTTAATTTAACGAAGAGGGCAAAGAGGCATACAGCTCACATGTTGTTAAATAATGACTGCAGCTTAAAGACATCTACACAAAAACCAGATGTCAAAATACCTCTGAGACTTAATTTGTTTTTTCTCTGTGATAGTTATTACGGGGTCATACTTATTAGTTTTTAATTAATAGGTTGGGGAAAAAGTCTTTTCGCATTATAGTATGTATGAACTTGTAATAAAATCTCTTTGGCTGTAGTTTTTGTATCTGGCTGGTTTTTGTATCATTGAAAGTTAAAATTTTAAAGAACATAATTCCAAATTCAAATTAGGCAAATGTGTGATTTTCATTTGTTTTTCGTACTGTCAAGATGAGTGAATCTAATGAAGAAATTCGATACATTTTAAAATTTTACTACAAAAAAGATAAAAATGCAATGCAAGTCGCGAAAAAAATTTGCGATGTTTATGGACCTAGTGCAGTGTCTGTGAGAGTAGCACAAATTTGGTTTAAGCGTTTTCAATCCGGAATTTTTGATGTCAAAGATGCACCTCGCTCTGGTCGCCCTATTACGGATAAAATGGATGCCATTTTTGAGAAAGTGGAGCAAGATCGACATATCAGTAGTTACGACGTAGCTGAAGAACTGAGAATTGATCGCAAAACAGTTTTGGCGCATTTGAAAAAAGCTGGGTACAAAAAAAAGCTCAATATTTGGGTACCTCACGAGCTCACTGAAAGAAACCTAATGAACCGTGTACTCATTTGTGATTCTTTATTACGACGTAATGAAACCGAATCATTTTTGAAGAAGCTGATAACTGGTGATGAAAAGTGGATCACGTACGACAAGAACGTGCGAAAAAGGTCGTGGTCAAAGGCCGGTCAGGCTTCACAGACTGTGGCGAAACCCGGGTTAACTCGCAATAAGGTGATGTTGTGTGTGTGGTGGGATTGGAAGGGCATTATTCATTATGAGCTATTACCACTAGGCAGGACTATCGATTCTGAACTCTACTGCGAACAACTGATGAGATTAAAGCAAGAAGTTGAGAGAAAGCGGCCGGAATTGATCAACAGAAGGGGTGTAGTGTTTCATCATGATAACGCTAGACACATCTATAGCCACTCAGCAAAAATTAAGAGAGTTTGGCTGGGAGGTGTTAATGCATCCGCCGTATAGTCCTGACCTTGCACCTTCAGATTTCCACCTGTTTCGGTCTCTTCAGAATTCTTTATGCAATGTTAGGTTAACATCACGAGAGGACTGCCAAATCCACTTGTCGCGGTATTTTGATGAGAAGTCCCAAAATTTTTATAGCAATGGGATCATGTCCCTACCTACAAGATGGCAAAAGGTTATCGAACAAAATAGTAGGTACATATATACTTTAGTTAAATTTAAATAAACTATATTAAAAAATGTTTTGAATTATCTTAAAAAATGCGAAGAAACTTTTTCCCCAACCTCATATGTTCATGACTATAAACTACGAATTACTATTCAGTTATCAACAATATGGAATGCATACTTGCTTGCCACGTTTTAAAAAAAGTATAGGTAAATGTGCGATACATTTGACGCATTAAAAAAAATACATTATCCCTGAAGGCACTCGAATGAATGTCAATATCAATACTTTTTTATTTCATGTTTTAGGAAATGGGCCAGTGCATGGCACGATGGTGTCTCGTCACGCTCTTCAACTCCTCAAGCTCCAATTATTAAAACTTGTTGGAACCCTACCGTTCTGAACATAAAGTTCAAAGGCGTGGGTAGCTTCACTATAACCAGGTGGTTTATTTTTATGTTAAAGGATTGACAGACAAGCAGACGGGCCACCTGATGGAAAGTGGTTACCGTCGCCTATGAACATTTGCAACATCAGGGGAGTTGCCAACGCGCTGCCAGCCCTTGAGGACTTTTTTGACGACAGTTTTGAAGAGCCCCATATTGTAGCGCCTGGGGAACACCTCTGAGGGAAGTTCGTTCCACAATTTGCACGTCCTGGGCATGAATGAACGCGCGAATCGGACTGTTGAGTACATTTCCAAGTATCCACTCTGTGCGGGTGGAACTTCTCTCTTCGTCGAGTGGCGCGATGTAGGAATGTAGACGATGGCACCAGATCGAACAGTTCATCAGAGCACTCACCATTGTAAAGGCGGTAGAAAATGCACAGACATCGCATGTCTCTGCGCAGACTCAGATCTTCGAGTCTATCTGTGATTCCTGGGTCGTTGACGATTCGAATGGCACGTTTTTGCACATACAGGCACAAATACAGTTCTCAGGACTGACACCCATGTCAACGCATAAAAGATTAAGCGATGTGATATTAACCGTTATAGACCAATTTCATGCTGGTAACTTAATGGAATTTTTCGTATCGGACTAACTCACTTTTCACGAAAATGCAGGTCATTTTGATGATGATGAAACCCTGAAAGAAATAATTTTTAATGAAAACAGCAAAGCAATAATTCTGACCTGCTTTGGGAATTGTTTTCTAAGACGCGTTTTAGCTTAACTGAGTTTAAAATTTGCATCCAATTTCAGCTGAAATCCAAATAGTGTTTTTGAATACGTTCTAGAACGTAAAACGCGTTAATTGACGCGTTAATTTTAAATGAATTGATCGCGTTCTATATGAAATCGGCCCTAGCTTGCAGATAACATACGCAAAATCAATACGCAAAACAGGTTAAGTACCTACATTGAATAACATAAAATAAATTACTCGGTCGTGACTCCAGAAGAAATGAAGTTAAATATAGGTTTTGACAGTTATTGACAGCTTTACAATAAGGATCTTTTATTACGTTTCGTTTCAAGAAATCAATGGACCACACTCCAGCGTGAATAAATCACCAACCCAAGATTTCGAAGTCATATAACATGATGACAGTAATGCATTGACCTTTAATACCCTTTGAATAAATACTCCATAAAAATATATTACGTACCTATGTCGAGATGACCAAACCGTGAAATTGGTTCAAATTCATATTTTTTGTGATGTGACCTTTCACAACTTCACCTACCTACGAATGTAGAAGAAGCACGGGAGGTATGTTAGGACCGGTATATCTGGCGCTCCACACCCTCTGCCTAACTCGCAAGGGACCTAGCATGAAGACACACACACACCTACAACTCCTACAAGATACTTTTTAAACATGTCCCTTCATCACCTTTTATTGTGGTTTCTATATCATGACGTTTATAAGCGTTCGGTTGTGACCCAATTGAATACGGCCACACAAAACTGCGATGTGATGCGATGCGACGCCGCGCCGCAGGCAAATCATACGTGCGAGCTCGCAGATATTTGCGATACGATGCGAATTCGCAGTTATGTGTGGTGTGGGCACCCTAAATGATTTTTAACTTTGACTTTGACTTCATACTTTGAAGCGTCAGGACGTGAACGAAGCGTCGGGACGTGAACGAAGCGTCGGGACGTGAACGAAGCGTCGGGAGGTGAACGAAGCGTCGGGACGTGTTGACCCGATCGCCCAATATTGGAAGAGAATTATTTCGCTAGATAGGGCGGAGTTAATGCTAAAACACCCACCATTCCCCAGTCACGTTTAAACCCATCTCTGGGCAAATTACCAAACTCCGAGGGGTGGCACTGTGAAACTTTGGAAAAAATTAACGGCTCTGTAATTTGTGACACAGAGAATTCAAATCACACCTCAAGAATGGCAAGTATAGCAACGCATCTGCATTGAAATGTTTTATATAGATGTTTATTGGTGCTTCGATCCGTGAATCGAACCCAGGAGCTCAGCGTAGCGGTATTAGCACGTATAATACATACTATTGAGGCTAGCATGCTACTGAGGCCTTTTCTGTTCATTTGAAGGAGTCGTTATACTTACTTGTCATTGTGAATAACTTTTATTACAGAGCTTACCCTGAAGAGACTCAAAACAGTCTGGATTCTACTGTTGCATTTCGTCACGCAGTGATGAACATTTTGTATGCAGAAATTAGCACTGGCATTTACTGGGCAGCCCGCGAGTTTTCGTTACACTGTAACAAACAGTGGAGATGATTAACACATATCTTGAGGTCAAAGTGCACCGTGGGATTATATTGACGACCCGGTTAGTTCAGTGGTGTATGTCGATCGCTTAATTCGAGGATCGTGGGTTCGATACCCGTACCGAGATGAATTTTTGTACGGCCTATAAATATTTGTTTCGGATCTGGGTGATTGTGTTGTGTGTATAACGACACCAACGATCAAGATACAGTTTTATACCTAGCGGGGATCTGTTAGTGTAAGCGTGTTTTATTATGTATATTTTCAGCCAGTAGCATCAATAAATAGGTACTGCTCTACGTATTTTTTCTGGTTGTCCTTAAATTAGCACTGCCAAAACTACCAAGGTGGTTAATACTGAGTTAGAGTCTCCCAAGTCTGATACTGCCTGCCCTCTCCCTAGGATTACAGTCATCTGTGAGACCTTACCTCATTAAAATAGACCAAAAAAAATCTAAATACATTTTCACATATTATGATGTAATTTAAACTATTTAATTACTAAACTTATGAAAATCAAACAACTAAATTGTCTGCGGTTGAAGGATTTCAAAATTATAGAAGCTAATAAAATCTTATACATTGAAAAAGATTAATCACCCAGTTACACTCTTTGCCAATGTCGTAACAACATTACAAGAAATAAGCACCTGCTTTAAATTTACAAAAATGTGGAATTTGCAACTTTATTAAATTTCTTGGTTTCGCCATACATTTTACATGAACATTCACAACATTTTAACGCCATACTTATGGTAAGTTGTCATATTTTATTTCGTTCATGTTATATAGTAGGGTGATATCAGTTCACATTGATGGTAAGGGAATACTGCAACCTTTAGACATATACCTACACAAAAACCAGTGGTCAAAATGCACATGCGTTGCCACCCCTGAGACATTAGGTGTTTTGCCTCTGTGATAGTTATTACGGGTCAATAGAGTCTACACATTACCATCTAACTAAGCGGAACACAATAGCGCTAAACACTACGATTTTACGTGATAACTTCATAAGAATACATTGATGAAAAATTGCATACTTTTATAATTTGACTTGACTTTAATTATTATCAAGATGCATCGGCCTATGGAGTGGGAGAGAAATAGATGCATCACAAGCCGAACGCTTAGGCCAATTGTTTTGCCGAATGCTTAGGTCAATCGTTTTGCCGAACGCTTCCGTTCCGTCTATCTTTTTCCAGATTTCCTGCTCCATGTGATGTTACGGGACAGTCGGCGATCACAACCGTTTTGCACAAAAATTAGTAGTATTCCTCATTCAACAAAATTTAAAGCAAAGAATTAACAACACAAAATATACAACCCATCCATTAATATAGAGAAATGCAGACGTTCTACATTAACCTACCCGTCATATCCATTTAAAATTTTAAAAATAATTGATTGATGATGCCCCGATTGAGGGAAGAAGAATTGTACCTACGAATTGTCTCGTTTAGTTATTTGTCATGGCAAATGAATGATGAATTATAGCCATGGCATAATCACAAAAACCATGACCGTATGGAAGCAACAGCCATCATGACGTAATGCATAAATGACGATACTTTTATCATAAAATCTACTTGTATGGCCATTAATCATAAACATACCGATGGTCAGATTGTGTGTTTAGCAATAAAAAAAAACCAAACAAAATAAATCACAATAGTCGTACATTGAAGTCGAATATAAACGTCAACTTCATGCCTCTATTAGGGGTAGGCAGAGGTTAATGCGTTGAAATACACACGATTCGCCAGGAACGTTTGTTCCCATTCAATAGTTCTCCGAGCACATAACCAAACTCCGAGATTTCCCAAATAGAACTCCAATAGAACTAACGACCTGACCTGAGAATCAGGACCTCAGCGTAGCAATATTGGAATGCTATGACTAGAAAAGACAAGTTAAAAAACAAAAAAATATTATTACGCGATAGTGATAAATTATTTACAAATAAATAAATAAAATTTGTTACAAACATACAAAATTAGTTGCATTTTGCCTTCTGGTTTTTGTGCAGACTATAGGCTACACAAAACTGTTTATGTGGCATTTTTTGCCACCTTCATTTAGTAAAAAATATCATTACAAGATGTGAAAAAAGAGTTAGTATTTTTTAACAAGATACAAATTTATTACAATTACGTTACACCAAACTTTGGACTAGCAGATTGGATAAATTCGCATTTCAATGTTAACCAGTTGCGTAAACCTAAACGTAAATTGAAATGTAAATCAAATTGTTGAATAATTGCAAAACATATGTATGTTATGATAAAAATCATACAACACATTTTTTTACATTTGAATAATCTATTTCGTACATTTATATGTTGGTTACGCCTTATCTGCTATAATTACAACAGCTGTGTAGGGCTCGTGGGTAATTTAAATAAAATTAATGACTGTATCAGTATTTATATTACTGTCATTAGAGAGTGATATTAGTATATCGTGATCTGATGTAGCATCTTAACTGCTTTTCTTAATCGTAAATTCGGACGTGGATAATATTCGATTTAAAAATGCAGATATATAATTATATGTTCTCTTTACTAAACTGTGACTTTAAATTAAAAACTGTTGACTGTGAACTCTAAATGAAAAATTATTTAAATTTAATAGTAAATAATGTTGGGTATCAAGTTTTTTCGAAACTTAATAATGAGATCATTTTTGACATGAATACGTTTATAAGCTACCATAAAGGGTTAACTTAAAGACGTAGGTATTCAAACTAACTTGGACAAACTTCAAAAAACTTAATGATAACAGAATCGGGGGATACAGTTTGGCGCTGTAGTTGCGAATCTATTTACAGTGCTCATCGAGAAATTAATATTGCACATCGAGCCTATGAAAGTGACAATCGGCTTGTTTCGACTTCGTAGAGCGTTATCTTTGCTGCACACTGTGCACCTACGTAAGCACTGATAGTCCGGTATTGGTCAAAACTTTGGAAAAAATTGGAAAAAACAATTATCATATCGGTAAGGTGCGAAAAAGATAACGCTCTACAAATCCGAAATAAGCCGAAGTCTCTTTCCTGAAGTCGTTGTGCATTATTTCTTGTTGGATAATAGGTATACTATTTATCCAACATTAAACTATACCACTGGATAGCTAAAGGATCAGTTCCAGTGTAGGGACTCGAGGGCGTAGGCACCACCGCATTGCCTATCTACCGCCAAATGGTAGTGTTCAGCACTGTAGTAGTGCTTAAGTAAATGTCCCCGAAGGGGTAGGCAGAGGTAAATGCATGCATTCAAGCATACATGCAAACACCCACGATTCGGCGGTTACGTTTTGGCCCATGGAGGTAACAGGTGGCGAGGCTGTTGAAATCTCCGGACACATTACCAAACTCCAAGGTATGTAGGTATGTATCTTCACGCCAGGTCCCTTAGGGGACAGGCAGACAATGTGGAACGTCAGATATCCCGGACATACCTCCCGTGCTTCTTCTACCTTCATCATTATCTTCATCAAACTTCCAGAAAATATAGAAAATTCAAATAGAACCAGAGATAAAAAACTTTACACAATGATGTAAAGTTACTGATCTTACTAAAATACAAGATAGTGATCTCTGATTCCCTACCCGGGAATCGCACCCTGGAACCCATCGTAGTAGTAGTGACCTGCTACCACTAGGCTATAACTATGTATTATAGTACTCTGTAGCTATAACTGAGGCAGTCATATTCTTATTACATCTTTTAAAAGTATAACGATTGTATCCACCTTTCGGAATTTTCGTTTACTTTCAAGCCTGCTACACAGCTCAGTAAGTTACAAGCCATAACTTTAATTCGTTTCACTAGTCGACAACAGATGTCACTAAATCAATATAGGGTATTGTAGAGTTTGTAGTCAGATTTAGTAGTATTAATTAAAAGGACTAAAAGTTGAAGAGATATTCCAAAATAAGTAAATTAGATCTTAATTATCGCTTGATCATAATTTATTTGTGACATTTGTCCGGCCATTACCGCAGCCCACGGCTATCGCGCAGTTTACCGATACATTTCGCCACCGCAACGTGTAGTGACATCTTTTATCGAGTAGCACAAATTACCTCCATTTTACTTCATATTGTGAACTGCATGCTTGTTTGTTACTTTTATTACATAACAAAAAAAGCTTGAGAGCTTTTGAAATCGGCCCTGTGGCAAAATCCGTTCTTAGCGAATATCTACTATAACCCTACAACCTACCTCCCTGTAATTTCATCTTTTTATGTCAAGCAGTTATCGATATTTCGTGATATAACCTTTCGCCCTTATATATATTTATGATTAATTGATCTGCGGGCGCTAAAATTCGCAGGCGCAAAAAAATCGTAACTGTTCCATACATTACGCAAACTATGACATTTGGTAACTCGAGATCAACATTGATTAAGAAACCTTGACAAGGGAAAAGTGGGAATTTGAATTAACTATGTCACATTCACATCGTATTACTTATAATTTAGTTTATATTCATGCCTATTCACTTAAGTATAATGTCCTTAATTAAGTCCAAAATTAAGACGGTGAATGACAAAATCTTGAAGCCAAATCAAGTCTCGCAACTAGGTACCTTGAATTCATTCAAACAAAATTATTAGGTATTTATAAATACTACACGCCCGTCCGGTAAATATTTGATTGTTATATAGTAAGTATTTAATTTTGCTATTTACTATGTTGTAATTTACAAATACGGTTTCCGTTAAAGTTATTATGAAAATTAAACAGCGAATCTACCAAGGCGATGTAAGCTCCGCCTAACCTTAGACAAACGATTACGAGGGTACGATAGCAAGGGTCAGGGAGGGGAGTTAGGGCCCTAATTAGGGCGACCGCAGCGGTCAGTGTAGTCTGTCGACCGGATAGTGTATTAAGCGGCAACCCAACGCGAGGCCACGCCCACCCTTTCTACCGGACCCTGAATACCGTGTCGTGTAATAGCCTTTTAAATCCTTCCTCTAAGCGCCCAAAAACTCTAGAATTACTAAATTTACAAAATGTAAATTTTGTGGAATTCTTTAAAATCAAGCTGTTGTTATTTTCATGTATTCTGTAAGAATAGAAATACCACGCCTCACGCCGATAATTTTTTTTGCGTATCTTAATGCGGCCGCTTGCGGCCGTCCTGCCGCTTCACTTTCTACATCCAACTGAAAATTAAGTACTGTTTTAGCTCTCTGATGTAAATTACTTATCTCACAAAGCTTATGAAATTACGCACTAATGGCTCGCCCCAGCTTCGCACTGACGCAATGAATTTATTATAGCGTGTCACTAATATAAAGCAGTTTCAATACATTTCCATATCATATAACAATCTTTCATTCTAAGTATTAGCGGCTTTGTATTTTCCGCCACAAGAACTTAGACCTCAGAACCTGGAGAAGCAACGCATCTACTTTAAAGTACTCTAAGCCTCCCCCCAAAAAGGGGAGAGACTCGTGCCCAGCAGTGGGACGTATAATGGGTTGCCATTATTATTATTTATTATAAATAAAGATGCCGGTAAAGTGAACTAATATCTCAGAACTGGACGGTACCTATCTGTTGTAGGTATATACTGATTAAACCATACACAATCCTCATTACTGTTAAATCTCACGAGGCCCCAGTGTGTCTGATAGGGCGTTGCGGGGAGACACATAAGATATATGCGATTAGGATATAGATAGATCAGCAAATATAGTTACGATAGTAATCTATATATATATAAAAATGCAACCCGTTTTCCTTGGTCACGGTATCACGCGTGAATGGCTGGACCGATTTGGCTAATATTGATTTTGAATTATTTTTGGAAGTCCAGGGAATGTTTAAAAGGTTAGAAAATATGAAGAAATTGAAGGGAAATGATGCTCGCCACCTGTTACATGGGCCAAAAACGTAACCGGCGAATCGTGGATGTTTGCATGTATGCTCTGCCTACCCCTTCGGGGATTACAGGCGTGAATTATGTTTATTATATTTTATATATTTTATTATTATTACCATTATCTTAATATATATAAATCTCGTGTCACAATGTTTGTCCTCAATGGACTCCTAAACCACTTAACCGATTATAATAAAATTCGCACACCATGTGCAGTTCGATCCAACTTGAGAGATAGGATAGCTTACATTATGCTATGACTAATAGGAGCAGAGCAGCGCGGGCGAAGCCGGGGCGGGCCGCTAGTTATAATATAATATCTATAATATTGTTCCACGCTCCAATTGCCGACTTGTTGTTGAGCAACTTCTGGTGCTGCAACATCATAGCCTTGACCTGAGATAGCAACTTGGACAATTTCCTGACCACCTTACTACGTCACACGAAAGCTGTAGTGTAGGCTAGGCTACATTTAATTGTTGAAGGAAGTAATCAATGTGACAATAATATCGTATATTTTTTCTTTCCTTATAAAATCGTTTTATTACATTTCATAGAATTTCTTCCATTACACAATTCTACCACGCAAATTAAATATACCATATAATTATTCTAAAACTGACACTGGTTTATTAATCATATTTTTAGAGCACCTACGGTTGAAATTGTCTAAACGCACATTGATATACAGAATAAAATAAATATCAAATTGCGGTCTAAAAAACAAGATTTATTTTAAATCACCTTTTTTATTAAATAATAAGAGTTCCCCATTATCTGCGTAGTTTATAAAAGGTTTTTTTACTAACTACGCTTAAAATTACGTAGGTACATATTAAGTTATAGGTGCTCACACACAAAAAGTAAAAAGGCCTACGGAATACAATAATTTGTTAATTATATCAAATTAATCTGCAAAGTATTATTGCAAAGTATTATTGTTAATTGCAGTCCATGATTTATGACATAAGTAGCTAAAGTATAAATGTATGTACCTGATTAAAATTATCATTACAAGTGCCAGGTGTTTAATATTATAATTATAGTATTATTAGTATTTCAAAAAATATGTAAAATTATTAAAAATCGAATTATTTCAATTACGACCGTGAAATTAGTTCAAATGGAAATAAATAAGCAGCCGGTATTGTAAATCCATGCCGCAGCTGGGGGCTGGCTGCCTGGTGCGCAAATATCATAGATACTTTATTTCTCTTCTTACAAAATAAAGATTGAGGTTGCAAAACATTAAAAATAATTAAGAAGCCTGCAGGCATTGTTAGAAATCTCAAAGGGACGAACTTGCGCCGACGGCCTTAGCGGGCCGTTGTTTCTTTTCCTGCGAAGTACCTAAATGATATCACAGTAAAATATCTAATGGAACGAAATAAGAAACAGCAAATCTCAGGTCTCAGGCTACGCATTTACATTTGACCTCTGGATCTTTGTATAGATGTCTTTAGGCTGCAGTTATCACTAAACATCCTTGTTAACTGCATGCTTATTTGCGACCTTTGTTACTCGTACATAAAATGTAGGTATATATTTATCTCCTTATCCTTCCTGTCTTACATCCTACGCTTTTCCATACGTACGTAGGTATCCTTCTGTCTTACAAAATGTTATTTGATTTTATAAGGATAAAAAAACCGGTCAAGTGCGTGTCGGACCATGCGCAGTGTAGGGTTCCGTAGTTACAGAGTAGCCCCCTTATTCATAAACGTACATTAGATACGTTTTAGCTATAGAATGCTTTGTCTTTGTCAGTCGCATTGTCAAATGTGCAGGATAGAAAAAGACAAATGAGAGATTAGCAACACTTTAGCTAAAATACGTTTATGAATAAGGGGGTAAGAGTTGTAATGAAAAAAAAAAATATTTTCTATGGAGTTACTCGCAAACTTGCAAGGCCAACTTAAGTGTGATAGTTTTCCTTTTAATTTCGTTCTATGTAGCTACTATTGCCGTATCGTTTGAATTTCTAACAACAACCGTTTAGTTGGTAGAAGGTAGGGACACTTGACTCGAACGAAAATTTGCACTTTAAAGCTTAATAAGTCACGACCAGTTAACTTAATCGAAAAATGATGTTCGGATATCCATGATATTTTTGAAAGACCTATCCAACAATACCCTACACTATATGAAAATCGAAAAAAAATTACGCGCTTTACAAGTAGGGGAGTTTACCCAAAATATTTTTTTTTCATGTTTTTATTCTACCATTTTGTCGGCGTGATTAAGGTGTATACTTGTGCCAAATTTCAAGACCCTAGAAAAACTAGAAAAACTATTGGTTCCTCCAATAGTTTTTGCACTAAATCGCGGACGGACAGACATACAGACAGACAGACAGACGGACATGGCGAAACTATAAGGGTTCCTTGTTTTCTACGGAACCCTAAAAAGTGTTACAGGTACTTTGCACTAAGAGTTGTGTTATTAATAATTGCGCTGCACCCGAACGTTATGCAGTAAAGTTAAAAATAATGATGCAAGTATCAAATGGGAGCTTACAAAATACATATCAGTCCGATCATAATATCGGCCATTATCGGCGCATCTACATGTAACGGGATTATTAAGCGCGCAATGCCCACGACTCACGACTAGTCACAACCGACCAGTCCGACCACAGCTCAGTCTCGACCCAACTCCATAATAGACCGCTCGACTCTCTGTGTCACAAGAATGTTAAACAAAATAATATTATCATGACATAAACTGCATACGAAACACGCTAATTCAGTTGTATACGAAGAAATTTATTAAGTGCCACATTGCTTTTGACTTATATCACATTTTTTAGTTAGTAAACATTGCATTAGTGAAGTGTTTACCATGCCGGCTGAAACACAGACTCTGGCGAGAGTTGTGAGACGTGAAGTAACTCCGGAGAGTAAGTATTACTTTGATTGTTATTGATTAATGGGGAACCACAGTCCAATGTCGACTTTCGATCAAAATGAAATGTAACTTGTGCAATTTCACGAGCATAATTGCTGCTAAACAGGTTAAGGTCAAAGTTTCTTAATATTTTTTTGCAATTAATCTAAAATAAAAAGGCGTTGAAACATATTTTCTTAATTGTCGTCATTATAGTTGCTTATCAGATAGAAATGACATTAAAATTAAATTTCAGTTTATGAACCATTACATTATTAGATAAACCCAAATTAATTACATGTTATCCATGGCACATGTTTTAATATGATTCCTTTTTTAATTTGTAAATTTAGCGTAGTTTACATGCTCGATAGGTCAATGTGCTCACCCTTCATCATTCAACAGAAAAACGAACTGAAGGCTCGTGGTAGCATACTTCTTATTATTCATGAACACAATGACATGAATACACATACGAGTATATATAATATACACCTCTACCTAACCCTTCGAGGAAACTCAGGCGTCAAGTTGTATTATAAAGAGTCCATCATAACAAACGAGCATTGAGTAATTTATGTCAACATCATTTACATAACCTGTGAAATATTAAGACGATCGTAACGTTTTTTAAAATGTTATAATATGAATGGCCATGAGCTTTCCAAGATTCGCATATTATAGGTAACTTATTTTGATCTATTATTAGCGTTAGGTGAACATTGGTTGATTTGTTATCCAAATAAAAAATAAAAATTAAGGATTCTTAGTATGTTAAAATATTAATTATCTCAGAACATTTATGTTCCATATGATAGGTAGTTCATGACTACAATACTAATCTGACAAAAATAATGGTAATAATTAGTGATTAAATTCTCTTCGGTACAGTCAGTGATTATAAGTATTATCTATAAGTTAGTTTAACCTATCTCTGTCAGTGAAATGTTAGGAATTTGAAGACTATTATTCTAAAAAAATACAGACGTATAGGTAGGTATGCACTCTACTTATTCTACGAAACTATGAGATAATTCATTTAATTTTATTATTTTAATAGCAATGATAAAATGTTTATGTAGCTATTTCAATAAAAATATTTAATCATAGTGATTGCCTTCCATTCCGGCACTTAGCGCTAAATTGCGAAATAACTTACTCAAACTCACATAGTTTGGAAACATACGCGACCTCTTTGTTCACATTGTATTGAGAAAAAATACACAATGTACCTTCTACCTGCACAATACATTAGATATACGCTAGAGAATTTATTAGCATAAAATAGTCTTGACTTTTTAAAATGCCATTATTTCAAAAGTTATTTCAAGAGCTATTTGGATTCTCAATTTTTTTTAAATTTCGTATCCGTTTTTTTTTATTCTAGTATTATTTTAAAAGTTATTTCATAAGTCTTATTGTTATGTTGTGCTAGTTTGTTAACAAATTAAGGGAAGGAACTATCATCTGAGATACAGCCCACGCTACTTTAGATGATAGGGCAACAAGGGATGTGATCTTTTTCTAATAATGTATTAGAAAATTTTTATATAAGACAAGTTTATTGTTATAAAACATGTTTGTTAATTTGCCCAAATATGTCAAAAAGTTTACTGCCCATTACATTAGAAAGAAGGATGATTGGTCTGTGATTAGACTAAACGCTAAAGGCGAATAGTTGCATTTAAAAGCTTCTGTTTTAGATGTACCTTTTGCCTGAAACCTATAAATATTTTCTAATTTGACATTTTATGTCATAATTTTAAACATTAACCCCTTCTCTGCAACGCGGTAACGAAGAACACTTCCATAGCGGTAGGCAGGCTATCTAACTAAAGCGGTGGTGTTCACACCCTCTACATCCAGCCACCAGCATATTTCTAAGTAGCCTTAAACTTGTATTTAACGTCATAAATAAATACCAACATCAGCGGTAATGAATGAAAGAGTTCAATGTAACTGGTTATTGCAGAGAGGTTAATGCCGAGACCGTTGCGTTCCTTCCAACGCTGATGATTCACGCGCACAATTTTCCGTGTTGGTAAACGCAACGAGATTAAGCACGTAGTTAGATACATAATTAGAACTGCTGAATCAAATGTCGCATTATGCCTATAGGACATAATTTTAGGGTTCCGTAGCTGCTAATAGGAAAACACATGAATACAATTCCCCGATGGTAAGACTGAAAACTTCAAATATGTTGGCTTCAAGATAGAGACGAATGTAAAAACAAATATGAAAAAACTCTACAAACGTATTATACGTATACAAAAGAAAAACCATGGTTGTGATGTCTTAAGCTTTGTACTACGCAACGCATGCGCGTTAATCTTTCCTACCTCATTTACTTTTTTACTATCGTACTTTTTCGTTTCGCTGCATTGAAGCCATCACTTAACATCAATGTGAACTGCATGCTTCTTTACGACCTTATATAAATAAATAAAAAAGCATTATTTAAAAAAATACTTACACAAAAATATTTAATTATCATAAGACGTCCACTTTATCACGCTAGTCGACAACTAGTAACAACTATTCAAAAATGAATCTTGATTGCAGTTTATTTTCGATATATTCAACTACTTATTTAAATATTTTATTTTATAAAAATATATTCATCTAATAATCCACTTAAAAAAAAAAGTTAATTTGTAATTTGCTGTCACCGGATCATTTGCTTCTACTTAATGTAGTTACCTACCGAAAAAGTACAGTTTTCTTCAATGAAAACAAAAATAAAATGGTAGTTATGATATTAAGGCTACATCGTAATAAAAATGGTTGTTTTAACTTACATTAACATTTTTTGCTATTAGTGTATTTTGTATCATTTTGGAATAAGCGACAAAAATGACACCTTTTTAGTCGCTTATCCCAAAATGACGCAAAATTCACTAATGGTGGTTGTCTTTTTTATGAATAGTTGTTACAAAATTATAAATGTCATATTTAGCTTTTAATTTACAGCACCTATTTCGTTGATTTCCTTTCTACCTAAAGGTCGACTGGTAGATAATGCCTTTAAAACTGCCTTTTTTCCTTTCCTTTGTGCATTAATGTTATGAACTTACATAAATAAATAATGCCATTGTGAAGAGTTGAATAGAATTCTAAATTATTCTAATACAATCAATGATTATGCGTGCATTTTCATGCGATGCCGACGACGACGACCGACGTATCACCTCAGGACAGGTGACAGTAACTGGGTTAAAGAATAATATCCGTTTACGACTCGGTTAGACCAGCGGTTTTAGACGACCGTTTGATTCGAAGGGTCGCGGGTTCCATCCCCGCACCGGGACAAATATTTGTATGGCCTACAGACATTTGTTTCGGGTGTTTGTATATGTGCCCACGACACACCTAGTGTGAGATTCACAGACCGCACTACGACTTTACTTTGAGCAAAGTATGCTTAGAACTGTCAGAAATGTATGGGTTTTGACAGTTCGAAGCGTACTTTGCTCGAAAGTAAAGTCGTAGTGCGGTCTGTGAATCTCGCCCTTAGTGTGGGGCTGTGAGTGGAAGCGTATTTTTTTTTTATTTTACAAAGCAAAAATCAAGGCCCGTATGTACCATTGCGTCTTTTTACGATTGGAAATTACCATAGATTTATTATCTACTATGGTATTTACATAATATAATTTTATTTCACATCTATAAATGACATCGCGTCTAAAGAAACTAGACCAATTCACTAGACGGAATGATAAATTATAAATATAATATGATTATGTACTAGATTTATGATGAATTTTAGCTTTGTAAACGGACTTTATCCTATCTGTATCCCTGTTACGAGTAATCTTAATAATAATTATAAAGGTTCCATTTTTTCCTTTTTAAGTACGGACCCTACAAACATTGAAAATATAACAGAAATTTTACACAATATATTTTAAAGCCGAAAGGTAGACTGAATAGTTTTTCAGAGAGGTACTCTTCAACGAGAGAGGTCATTAGTGTTGTCTCCATGGCAGCAATTACATGTAGATTCTGTAGACCACTTTGCACGACAGGCAAAGTAGGTAATCTTTTGGATTTGTTTTTATGAGGAACTATCCGAAAAGTTTTAAATATACGCGTATGTAAAAATCACACAATTAGTACTTCAATATTTTAGATAACACAGTATACACATAACACACTCACACATAACTGCCTCGGTAGCCTAGTGGTAGCAAGCCACTACTACTGCGCTGAGATTCTTTCGATTTCGATTCGGTTCGATTCCCGGGTCGTGGGTTATCAGATATAATGGTGTATAGTCCTTCATCTCTGGTTCTATCGGGATTTTTCCATTTTCTGGAAATTTCCCAGTACCTCGCAGTTTTGTAATGTGCCCGGAGATGTTAACAGGCTCGCCACATGTTACATGGGCCAAAACGTAACCGGCGAATCGTGGGTGTATGCATGTATGCTTGAACGCACGTTACTTACACTCACACATTCATCGCACCACCGAACAGAGAAGTTCTACCCGCACAGAAAAGATACGTGGAAGTGTTCCACAGTCCGATTCTCGCATCCATTCTTGCCCAGAGCGTGCAAATTGTGGAGCGAACTTCCCTCTGAGGTATTCCCTCGGCGCTACAATATGAGGTTCTTTTGACGTCAAAAGAGCCCTTCAGCGCTGACAGTGACTTGGCAACTCCCCTGGTCTTTCAAATGTTCATAGGCGACGATAACAATTTTCCATCAGGTCTCCCGTCTGCTTGTGACAATCATTTGACATAAAAAATAACACGCACACATTCAAATTCTAACTCCTGTTAACTTTAGATTCAAATATTTGTCACGATCCGGTAATTGAGTCCGCGACGCCTGGAATATAAAGATCATCACAGACTAGTTCGTCATATTATTATCATCATGTCAGCCCATAGAGCAACAGGGCCATTGTCCGCGGCGGATCGAAGGGGAGTAGCCATATGCAGGCTTTCCCCTCTGTCAAGGTACAAGCACAAGTGTTCCTATGTCTGTCGTGCCTGACGCCTAGATGTTTACATGTGTGCGTCAAATTGTTTATGTATTTTGTTAAAGTGAAGGTGTGAGTTTCGTGGTAAAAGACGACTTTTGTGATGTGTGTCACGCGTATTTCCCCCCGCAAAAAAGACAGACTATTTTGTATCGGTAATAAACGCTATGACTACGGAACGGAGGGGCGGTCCGCCGCGGCCGGTGGTCCGTGTTGCTCTATGTGTCTGCCGACGTCCCCCGCTGGACACGAACCTCCCTAAGGTACCCTGATACATCATATGGGGCGATATACCATAATCACAACGCTTGACAAGCGGCTTGGCGATAGGTTGATGGAGGCGCGGCGGTAGTTTTATCGAGTGTAGCTGCTGCCCATCCCTCGTTGTTGCCTTCGGTTGGCTGAGAGCTTCATCATAATAATTAAATTACATATTATTTGTATGTAATGTACGATATTTTTATTTTTTGTAAATGATAAACTATGTACTACATTTTGTTTTTAAGATTTTCCATTTGCAACTTCCACAACGCTGTTCCACTACCCAAAGGTTGGCTGTCAGAGAATGCCTTGTGGTATTAAGCCCGCCTTATGTACTGAGTGCATTAAAGAGTAAAAAAATAAATAAATATGATGAAGCACGCATATGGTGTGAAAACGGTCTTGAAGGAGACTTTTTATCCGCTAAAATGACATGCACTCGATAAAAACTGCAGTTGGAAGTTGTGTGTGACCAATAAACTTCTTACAAATAAAGTCCGACCCATAAATAAAGTATGCAAATTACGTAATTACTTTTTTATCAAGGTAGTTCAATGGATAATAAGGTTAAGTTGAATAAAAGATTTGTAACGAACAATAGTAGATACTGAAATAAGCAATAGACAAGACCGTTCTTTTGCAATGTCTTCACCTAGATACCTATAACATTAAAATTAACCCCCTTATTCATAAACGTATTTTAGCTAAAGCGTTGCTAATCTCCCCTTTTTCTTTTTCTATCCCGCACATTTGACAATGCAACTGACAAAGACAAAGCATTCTATAGCTAAAACGTACCTATCTAATGTACATTTATGAATAAGGGGTTAAACTTTAGCCCCGGAGCAAGTTTATGCTTTTTGTAAAGGACGAAAAAAAGACCACCTTGACTTTTTCTAAACTACCTTCATAATGGTTATATGCCGAATCCAACTCGAATGGGCAGCGTTCGGGAAGCTGCGTTATATCTTCTCGTCCAATTTACCGCAGTGTCTGAAGAAGAAGGTCTTTGACCAGTGTGTGTTGCCAGTGATGACATATGGAACTGAAACGTGGTCGCTCACTATTCTCAGAGAGCAATGGAGAGGGCTATGCTCGGAGTTTCTCTGCGAGATCGAATCAGAAATGAGGAGATCCGCATGAGAACCAAAGTAACCGACATAACCGACATAGCCGACACCGACGTCTTTTGGCTGAAATTATGAATGGTTATATAGATACTTCTCTCATTATTCACAGCTAAGACATCATATAATAAGTTTATTAATTATGTAGATTTTTTTCTGCTATATTTTGGTTGACCATTACCTACATTTTCATTTGATATCTTATAATTTTGTAATCTTTCTGACGAAGCTGCAGGATAGCAAGGTTATCTATATTTTTAGAGATGTGGAATAACTTGTTTACGTACCTAAATAACCTTGTATACCTATTTGAGCACGCGGGCAGACTCGCGTAAGATAAGGAATAAAACCTTAGATTAATTCCGAGGATTAAACTATATTTTCAATCATTTTTTTTTTATTTCGGTTTATTTGAACAAGCAAGTTAGGGCGATGAACTTAACTTATGAACATGTTATGAATAGAACTTCCTGGTAAGTAAACGATTCATATTATAGGTACTTTATCTGAAGTTTGAATTAAAATGTACCATCTGTGTATGAGTCATACAATAGGGTATCATTATGCATTGATCACACCAGTGCCAATTACTTTATTGATTTCATGTATGATTGATTCATTCAAATCAGATGCATTAATCTATGTACCTACCTAACCAGTTTTATATTTTTTATATATATCTAATAATACATAAATTGGCGTAGTAGGCGTTTCGTCCGCTGAGTTTCGTCCGATTCGGGCAAAACGACCACGTCCATTGTTCTTAATATTTTTGAGTGGCGATTGGTCCGCAACCTTTTTTATGGACAAAGTAACGTCAGCCAACAACGTAATGAAGTATTAAATATTTTATATTTTTCTTTATGGTAAGTAAGCACATATTTTCTGGCATAAATTGCACTTGCACGCACAGTGCATACAGTGACACACAAACAAGCTATTATTGTTCCCAAGCACTGCTGTCTCTTTCTTACTTGGGTACCGACGTGATTGGTTAAAAGGGTAAAAGTAATAAAATTATCTTTTGTTTTATTACTTTTCCCCTTTGTAATTTGCAAAATTCTGAGAATCCTTATCTTTAACCCGTGGCATCGACACGCTCGGTAAAAAAAAAATACTTTACTTAGAGGCGCGATGTAGAGCACAAGTATTTTTGTTATGTGATTGAGTGGTTACAGTTTGTGAGTGAATTGTTTGCCAAAGGTAAGTTAATTTAGAATATTATCATTAAAATGAACATTTGTCGAAAACTTAATGCTGTTCTGTTTATTAATCGGGGAGTATGTGGAAGAATTATAGTGGCCCTTCCATTGACCTATATGTACTAAAGTTCCTACTATAAAGGACATTTCCCTTAGTAGCGCGGTTACACTTTTTTGCATTCAAATTACCACAGTTTCCTATTAGTAACACGACAGATGACGTGGAAATGACTGACTAAAACCTGTCAGTCAGACCTGTCAAATTAATTTAAAAACGTTTGTTCCCGATGTCTTCTCATTAACCTCATTGGGTCCTTCGAGCTAGTTATTCCGCCCAATGACGATAAGCTACTAATACTAATGGTAGTATTGAGAGCTATCGTGTTCTGTTAGATGTATGGCCTCGTAATATAAACAAATAATAAAAAATAAAAACCACTAAAGCCTCAGGGGTGACAACATTTCTTCTAAAAAATGTATTTATTTTAAGTATATATTTACATTGTATAAAACACGTCTATAATATGAATATTATGTTGTCGTTATGTAAAATGGCTAGTTTAATTGTCCAACCTGCTTGACATCCATGGAACACAGGTTCCCAGACGAAAATCAGCGTCAGTTCGATTGATGATCTGGGCTCCCATTTGGACCAGCCGTGAGACTTAATCTCTTTTTGTTAACTTTTATCAGAGAATATGTAATAATACTACCTTTTATTGTGTTTTTTTTTTCGTGTCCAATTAATTAATTGTTTTTTTTTTATGCAATGGAAGTGGCAAACAAGCTTTCAGTTCACATTGAAGTTAAGTGGTGACAGCCTATAGACACTAACAGAAAGACCGAGGTCGAAATGCAGATGCGTTACCACTCCTGAGGCCTAAGGTGTTATGCCTCTGTGCCGGAAATTACAGGGCCATACATTACCACCTGACCGGAACACGATAGTGCTGAACACTACCATTTAGCGGCAAGTATATTAGATAATGCGGTAGTGCATACGCCCGCGAGCTCCATCACTGGAGCTCTACCACCAGTGAAATCTAATCATTTCGCTTTTTTATGCCTCTGTGCTGTCCAAATAAATGTTTTCTTTCTTTCATCTTTTTCTTTCTTTCTTGCCCTTATCATAGGCTGTAGTTCACTTACCATCCATGTAAACTTCATACCTGTTTACACTAAAAAAAATTGCAGAGGTAACGTTACATTTTGTAAGGAGTTCGAAACCCGAAACTAATATTGTCGAATTTGACGTTGACCTTGGTGGACGAAGTAGCAAGAAACAGCTAATAAATACATTTTAAATGTATCGTTTTAATTGACCTAGTGGACCACAACAAAGCAACCACCACTCACTTATTCATCGTGGCCCCTTATAGACTCGTTTTGTCGGTCGATACGCCCACGTGCTCTCAAAAACTAGATTATCACAATGTATTATGGTTCGACTTTGTCTATCTTAAATTAATGCCCATATTAATAGACAAATTATTAGGGGCCTTTATTTTTGTCTATAAATAATTAATAATAAGTATTCTACTTGCTAATATTATTAACATGTACCTAAGCTAATGAAGATGCACGTTTTTCGCAACTCACTCTGCTACGCTAAACCATCGAAAAAATATCTGAAAAAGTTAATCTTCTAGATTACATTATTTGAAACACTTGGAAATTGCATGACAATGTTATCTCGCCCTTCAGGCGAATATCGCTGTATGGTTTTACTAAAAGAACTTTCAACACTTAGGTATGTTGTGTTTCGTCAGACGTATCAAAATATTATTTAATTTGCTATCAAGCTATTATTTTGATGCCACCTTCTTCAAAACTGGCATCAAAGGAGTCCTTTAAGGCTGGCAGCGCGTTGGCAACTCCCCTGTTGCAAATGTTCGTAGGCGACGGTAACCATCATTCCACCAGGTGGCCCGTCTGCTTGTCTATCAATCCTTTGACATTAAAAATGACTATGCTTAATCTTTACTTAGTAAAAATGTAGGTACCTACTTTACAAATTAAAGTAAATGTTTCAATTGTTTTCATGTTTTATGTTTTTTTTCAGTAGTAGTAGAAGTTTAACTGCCTCAGTAGCGTAGTGGTAGCAGGCCACTACTATTACGCTGGAGGTCCTGGGTTCGATTCCCGGGTCGGGGACTATCAGAGATAACGGTTTAAAAATCCTTTATCTCTGCTTCTATTGGGATTTTTCCATTTTCTGGAAGTTTCCCAGTACCCCGGAGTTTGGTAATGTGCCCGGAGATGGCAACAGGTTCGCCACCTGTTACATGGGCCAAAACGTAACCGGCGAGTCGTGGGTGTTTGCATGTATGATTGAATGCATGCATTTACCTCTGCCTACCCCTTCGGGGATTACAGGCGTGAAGTTACGTTTTAGTAGAAGTCTTTCTAAAGTCATGCTGCATTGTGTAACTTTTGCCCTAAGAAATAACGGAGCATATAATTTATCCTTGCGGTTCAGTGGATGCCGTGGAATACCGATATTATGTTAAATTGAGTACCACACTTCAAGAGCCGTTTTCTGCCCATGGCGGAACTAGGTATGCAACGATAACAACCATACCCATTAGACAATATCAGTACGCGTACCTAATACTTACAGCATTTCCAAATCACGATAATAATTCCTTTTGTTCTATATAGTTTAAAAAAAAAATTCTCTTACCACCAATGAACTGTATGCTGTTAGCCACTTTCATCACGTAAAAGACCGGCCAAGTGCATGTCGGGCGGGCAACACACAATGTAGGGTGCCATTTTTCGAGTAGATTTTTTTAAGTCGATTAAATATCACTCGTAAAGTTGTAGGATCTAATTAGTTATGACAGTCTTCCTTTTAAATGTGTTATATATACCTATATTTATTCCGTATTTTTTTAACACGTTCAAATATCACAGTTTAGCTGATATGGACACCAAGACTTAACTCCCTTAACTCAAAGAAAGATTGGCACTTTAAAGCCTCATTTAAAGCTGATTTGTTGTTTTTTTATTAATCCCTTCAACCAAACCCTTAATGAATTAAAGCAATGCACGCGATATCCCACAAAATAGAGTGAGCGAGATTCCCAAAAAAAATTGATGCAAAATTTTATTTCACCACTTCACGTGACTTCACTGTTAGCGTGACTAAAAGACGGATGGATCATATTTTTAAACAAGTTACGTATTTACATTTCTTTGTGACCATATAAAATATTTTCAAAAGAAGCTGCCCCCGCAAAAAGTTGTAAACGAGCTGCGATCACACAAATGACCCATCTGGAACTATTCTAACCAAATGTGATAGACCCTTATATTACCTATACAAATATACTAAAGATGATCCACTAATGCGTTATAAATTGAGGAAGAGAAAACATGAACCATAGTTATCGGACGACTCGTTGTTTTTGTTTACTACCGATAGAGTTCATGTTTTGGAGCTCGCGGACCATGTTTAAGAGCTCACGGACCTAGGCACTACTGCATTACATACTCTATCTTCTGCCAAATGGTAGTAGCAGATTAACGTATAACTATCTCAAAACAGAGACCAACAATTTAAATCTCAGGGGTGCCAATGTATCTGCATTTTGATCAACGGTTCTAGTGTCGATAAATCAAGACTACATTACAAACCATAATTTGTACTGCACGTTTGTTACAGCACTTACAGCCTATCAGAACCACTATGATTTAACTACTACTCATGGACTAGTTCTTAGAAAAAATACTAGATATGTCATCTAACAAGTGATGTGAAAAAGGAACAAAGAGATGAGTAAATCCAGTTCCTCTTAAACCTGTTTATTAATACGTAACTTCACGCCTGTAATCCCCGAAGGGGTAGGCAGAGGTAAATGCATGCATTCAATCATACATGCAAACTCCCACGACTCGCCGGAACCTGTTGCCATCTCCGGGCACATTACCAAACTCCGGGGTACTGGGAAACTTCCAGAAAATTGAAAAATCCCAAACTGTTATCTCTAATATCCCCGACCCGGGAATCGAACCCAGGACCTCCAGCGTAATAGTAGTGGCCTGCTACCACTGCGCTACTGAGGCAGATTTTATTAATAGAGCAACACTATACATTATACAGTAAATACTTAGGTACCAGAAGCGCGCATGGCCCAGCGGCTAGTGTAGATCGTAAGCGATGTACTCGGTTAAGCACTACGGGCGCGGTCGCGGAGTATGATGGGAGACCGCTAGTGGAAAATTAAATGCGCGTTTCCGTGCATCGGAGGGCACGTTAAGTCGTCAGTCCCGGTTGCTATCGATAGATACCAGTCGATAAACCTTGTCGGAGGCCTTATGGGCGGTTTGAAAACATCCAACAGCGGGTTGGCCATTAACCCACCCACCTCCACCAATCCGCATTGGAGCAGCGTGGTGGAGTAAGCTCCAGGCCTTCCCACAAAAAAGGGGAGAGACTCGTGCCCAGCAGTGGGACGTATAATGGGTTGCCATTATTACTTAGGTACTCGTATTTTTATCTACTGTCCGGAGTAAAACTCGCTGGCGCCGCAAACCTACTGTTATTTCTTAGTAGGAATGTTATTCCGTAAATTAAAGTAGTTGAATAGCTATCTATAATCCAAATAAAAACGTACGCCGCAATTATTGTTTTCCGTATTGGGGAATCTGTAGGATGCGCTAAGTAAAACGTAACACGAGGACCACGATACATGTACCCTAAAAATATAAAAAACATACGAACGCAATTTAATAACCGTACGATAAGTAACCTACAAAAAGTGTTAATTAGAGCATCACAAAAAAATGTCATTGGTCGCGAATGATAAAACTCTCCCAATATCGATGCGTGCAGTCATTTGAGTGACTTTTACACCATTCGAAACAAAAACATGATGATAAAACTAGGACAACATTGATACTTAAACTGGGTCACCGTTCAGATATTCTGATAAACATAAAATAATATTATGTTATTTGATGCAGCAATATAACGTGAACATTTTAAAATATGTGTCAGACATCTTTTATTAGTAGGTACACGGAATAGATACATAAAGAGTAGGTAGTTCAAAGTAAGGAAGAGTCTCTGGGAACATGATCCTGGTCCAGCTATCAAGGCTCCCTTGATACCTGGATCTGGATCCTTGAATACCATCTCAGTGCTGTCTTACTTGTACGTAGTTTCCATACTGTTCATATTTGTACTGTGACTGAGTTAGGGCCCTGTCGACCGGATAGTGTAATAAGCGGCGCCCAGCGCGAGGCCAAGCCCACCCTTTCTGCCGGACCCTAAATAACGTGTCGTGTAATAGCCATTTATCCACTCGCAGTTTCTTTGTACATTTATGTGCGCATCAATATAATAAGACCCAATTTACGATTTATTAAATGCAGAGATTATTGTGTAATCATTACGCGATAAAGACAGAGGACATGAATAAAAAACATCTCACGAGACAAATCATGTCACGTCTGTCACGTTCTTTATGATTGTGCGTTATCAAATATTTATCTGTATTTTAATTTTATTATTTTTCTCAATTATCTTTAATTTGGAGAGCATAACAATGTCTTTATGAGATTATTACCAAGCAATAAGTCAACCTTCCTACCACTTTTACCAGTTTCATCAGAAATGTAAATATTTATTTTTTCTCAAATATTATAATGTGCTATCTAGTATCACAGTCCAAAAAAAACGAACATGTTCTAGTATTAACTAGAAGTTTTAGGCGTTGCTTAGTGCCCAACCCGTTGTCGGATGTTTTCAAACCGCCCATAAGGCCTCCTACATGGTTTAACGACTGCTATTTATCGATAGCAACCGGGACCGACGGCTTAACGTACCCTCCGAAGCACAGAAACGCGCATTTTTTTTAATTTACCACTAGTGGTCACCCATCACACACCCGACCGCGCTCGTGTCGCTTAACCGAGTAGATCGCTTACGATCCACACCAGCCGCTTGGCTATGCGCGCTTCATCCTTACCAATTCTTTAAAAAAAAAACTTTTTGTCCATTGAAAAATGAAAATACTATTTCTACCAGTTTTATTTAATCACTTTTAATATGTTCAAAACAAGGTGCGGAATGGCCAGCCTTCACGGTCGGACACTTGTTTTTTTACGTCCTGTATAAACTAGTAACTGTCATAGCATTACTATGACCTGTCAACCTTGCTCTTGAAACAATATTTATGAATTTCGCTGTCGACTCTCTAAAAATCTTCGACAGTAATTTATTGAATACACTTTACCTAAGTGCTATGATCTTTTTCTTTTTATAACACTTTTAATGCACCCTAATAACCAAACAGACCTTATTATCGATAGGCGGTAGTAATCAATACCATTCGACATGACATTTGTCTTTACAAAACTTGAAAAAGAACATCGGGGAAATGCCTTAATATCGTTAAAAGCCGTGTCGTCGTACACACAATGCCTGTCGGGGATCCCCTTCATCTATAGTATAATGAAATCGAACTGTTGCAATTTGTTTCACCATTTCCATATTGACATTGCTAGACCATTTTGTATTTTAATTAGCAATGAATTAATTTAGTTTCACCTTCTTTCGAGGTTGATTTGCAAGATCGAGTCCTTAAATACATTCGTATCAAGTTCATATTATTGCAAAAGATTGTTGTTTTATAAAAGTGGATTAACATTACCATAACGCCTTATTCTTGAGATTACAGAAATCTGTAGCTCCGTTTCTGTTTTTGTTATAATTTTAAGCCTGTCCGGCTTTTCCTTGTTTTGATGTAAGAGATTATTCACTCACTGGTCATTTTTTTGCGAACCTATATTAGTAACATTTTCTTTACGTATTGAATAAATATTCAACATGTCCAGATGAGAAAAGAATGAATTCAATTGATTTATTGAGTTCTAGTCGCGTTCATTACCTACATCTATTCAGAGTGCCTAGTGCGAGATTTTATTTACTCTTACGCGAATTCGATCGCGTTAGAGTAAACGCAGATTTGTATGAAATTGAAGGAGCGTCATCGATTCACCGCTAGATGACGCTCCTTCAATTCCATACAAATCTGCGTTTAGGTACTCTTACGCGATTGCGATCGGAAATCTCTCTCGGAATATTTTTGTATTTTCTTGTGTGAGTGTGTTTGTGTGTTTGTAAGTGGTTATAATTAAGTTAAGAACATTTGACACATAAGAGTTGTCAGCCAACGCTCTGCTGCCCTATCAGCTACTTCGAAATCAACATCCGTCAGTGTAATGAAATACATGTTTGAAATGATAGAGCTTTCCGACTGATACAGATAAAAACGGTACGTTAAATAAACTATTAGAGAAGTGTGAGTGAACCAATAACATGATAACATTTCAACATTATTATGTGTGGTCAAAGTCCATGTAGGATGAGTTATTCACACTATACCGGAGCAAGCTTTATTTATGTTCTGACCGATTTTTAATCCGACCGAATCATTTTTGGAACGATGAGAAAATACAGATTATCAGTTATTAAGAAAATACACAAAAAATACGTTGAATAACAACGTAAAAAGGTGAAAAAGCCCTCCCAAGAAAGCCCAAAACAAGATTGTACCTAAGTGAGTAATTTTGGGGAAAATATGCCATAATCGGCACGCTTGGCATGCGGATTAGCGATTGCAATGGTCGTATTTTTACGATTGACTGACTGCACTAATGGAAGAATTCTCCGCCACTTTTGGGAGATGGGGTCGTTTCCGACGCTTTTTTTGTATCATAATGCAATCAAGTAATGCGTCACAAGAATACCATGTCAGATTTGTGGCTATGAAAGTATTATTTTTAACTTGACACAATGAAGCAATAACAAGTTTTATAAATATATTGCCACGTGTAATCGTACATTAACCCGTCAGATTTGGCGAACTCCCAAACATGTGCTTGTGGATCTGGTTGTCGGATGCAGTTGTACAACATTGCCTTTGCATTTGAATAATCTTATGGGTAATACCGAATGTAAAGTACCTATTACCTGGTTGAAATCTATCATACGCAAGAGAAGCTAGGTTCATCAGTTTTCTTTTATAATCTATCAAACAGTCATCTAAATACAACTTCACACTTACACAAACGAGATAACATTATCGATTCCATGCAGGATCTGTTTAATTACGTATTGTGTCTATACGTACATTCGCCCAAGCTATCTGTTGCGTTGGAAAATTCATAATGGGAACCAGTTTAATAGGCCTGGCAAAAAACCTTTGAACCGAATGGCAGTGAAAGAAAGGTTACACGCATAATATTTATTACTTTTCTCTCGTTCTTTCTCCTCACACCTCCAGAGGTACGGTACGGGCACCGTACAAATATAAACGGCACACATACCGCTTAGAGGCCTCGTAGATGCGTATGTTTGTGTAAATCTACCGTTTCAACGTTTTGTACGTAGTTTCCATACTGTTCATATTTGTACTGTGGTACGGGGCAGCAACATTCGGGGCGATTGTCTAACTCGTGCGGTGCACTACGCTAGCCGTAAATACGGCCGAGTCCTTAGGTTTGACATCTTGGCGTTGGTCTTCACATAATTTTTCTCTACACCTTACTTGGTTTTTTTATGTAATGGAAGTGGAAAACAAGCATGCAATTCACATTGATGTTAAGTGATGACTGCAGTCTATAGAAACCCACACAAAAACCAAGGTCCAAATGCAGATACGTTTCTACGCCTGAGGCCTAAGGTGTTATACCTCTGTGCCGGAAATTACAGGGCCTGGTACCTATATATTAAAAGCAAGGATTTCAAGGCCGGAGCAATGTTTTAGTGTGAATTCCTTCAAGCTCTTCGGCACCGAGGGAGTTTTAGAAGGTTCCAGACCCTCATATCCCGGCTCTCCACCCTAGAGTGCTGGTTGAATGCGAAGTCATTTCCATCTCGTTTAAAAAAAGGGAAGCAAGTGTTTTAAAATTCATCGATCACTTTTGCTCCAGGAAATCAGCTCCATCATTGTGAAGAATCAAATCAGAGCACGTCTTAAATTTGCATCTCTCCGATAGCTGAGTATTTATAATAATAACTTATTCGTACCTTCTGAAATTTTAGTACTGCCATCTACTATTGCTTTGAAATATTTAACAGCTGTTGTTTTGAAAAACACGGCATCGCCTTTTAACCTTATGCGCCCTGTATGTTCTATTTGCCCCATCATACCATATCTATGAAACAAAATGCTTTCAAAATGGTGCTGTACAACGGACTACACGCTATAGATACCTACTCGTAGGTACCTGTCTCAGAGGTCAGCGACTGCGATCAATAACTCACCTGCCGAACTTGATGGTCACGGTATTCTTTAGTAGAAGGTTAATTGATGTCGATATTACCTGATTAAACAATACGCGATATAGAAAATACATGTCAAATATTCTAGTTAATGATTAATCATTTTTACCTATGACTAGGCAACCGAAAATCTTATTAAAACTTATTTTAAATAAGTTAGGTAAGACTTATTACGAATATGTATAATAATTGGATGTTTTATTCAGAAACGACGCATATACGGCCTTAACTTATGCACCTACTTTGTGTTTTAAAAATTAAATAATCTAGGCAGGTACAACTTTTTGTTTCTCGTTCTCTTTAGTCCTTTACTTATATACCTAATTTCTTTAGGTACATTATTTTATTACCTTCGCAGATCCTATTTTTTTAGCAATAAATTGTTCAACAACGATAACAATTATGGTACAAATAAATACTTATATTGTCACATTGTACCTTCATGGGTAGATCTAACATGTATTTTACCTATTATGGTTTTTCCAACTTGTTACGACGCTGAAACTACAAATTATGAACTATAAAACAATTTAACAATTTAATATGACTGCATTAAAGTCAACAAATTAACAATAATATCATACAATATTAAGAGCATACAATGTTATAAACAAGATCATATTACAATGTTATATAATGTTAACAGTTGTAATTAAAATAATTAGCGAACAGATCTCGTTATCCATTAGGTCTAACTTGTGACCGTCCATAACAATTAGGGTAAAGTTGTTTTTTTATGTTACGGAAGTGGCAAACAAGCATGCAGTTCACATTGATGTTAAGTGATGACTGCAGCCTATAGACACCCACACAAAGACCGAGGTCAAAATGCAGATGCATTACCACTCCTGAGGCCTGAGGTGTTATGCCTCTGTGCCGGAAATTACAGGGCCGTACATTACCACCTGACCGGAACACGATAGTGCTGAACACTACCATTTAGCGGCAAGAATATTAGGTAATGCGGTGGTGCCTACGTCCGCGAGCTCCGTCACTGGAGCTCTACCCCCAATAAAAGTGAGGTACGAGGTACGTTGTTACACGGGGTAACACTATAACAATTCAAATTATCTTCGTGCCTGTTTTTATTTTTTATGTAGTTTTTATTTTAGTTTATTTTATTTATTTAGATTTTTTATTACATTTGTCAAGCTTACAAACAGTCGTAATTAAATACTCGTAGTTTTGTAGGCCGCAGTTTGTACCGCCTTTTAAAAGATCAAACAAAAAAGTTTTGAGCGATGAAACAACGAAAATAAAATCTCAAAGTTTTTAATTAATATTCGGTTTAAAGAATCTTTATTACTCATAAGAATTACATTCACTTACATGAGAATAATATTTGATTGAAATAGCTAGTGGTTTCGATATGTAACAAAAAAAAAATACTAATAAAGAAGGTAAGTGATGTACATGCCCCAGTTCGACCAGTCCGTGTAAGACATCTTCCGGCACCTTGGCTTACAGACGATATCAGGGCGTTAATCATGAAAAAGAATAAGGCAAAAAGTAAATTTAAAAAGAATACGAATGATAGGAATCGCCAAAACTATGTTTTACTTAGAAATCACTGCAATAAGGTGTGTAGAGATGCACAACGACGCCACATCTATAAATCAGTTTCAAATGGTGATCCAGCTAAAGTATGGAAATTTTTAAAGTCTATAAGAGTTGGGAAATCCAATTTTGATTCCAATTTTCTACTTCAAAACAATATAGATTTTAATCAGCTTAATCTGCATTTCTCATCGTCTGCCTTCATCGATGGCATCAAAAAACTTGACACGTTACACCTTCTTTCAACGTTCCCAACCCCTGACTGTCCTCTTTTTTCATTTGAACAATTCTCTGATCGTGATGTTAAGAAGAATATTCATTCCATTGACTCCGATGCTGTTGGCAGTGATAACGTTAGCCGTAAAATGATTCTCCCTATAATTGATACCCTCATTCCCATCATTACCTCTATCCTCAACTATTCTATAGCAAGCGCTTCCTTTCCTTCAACTTGGAAGGATGCTCAACTTATACCTTTACCTAAAAAATCCTGTCCCAAATCCTTTTCCGATTTTCGTCCTATATCTATTCTCCCGTTTCTATCCAAAGTCTTGGAACGGTTGGTCCATCAGCAGCTAAATACCTTTTTATCAAAATATAGTTTACTCAATACCTACCAATCCGGCTTTCGAAAGGGTCACAGTACGGCTAGCGTTCTTGTCAAGGTAACGGATGATATCAGGCATGGCATGGAGAATCAAGAGCTTACAGTCCTCACTTTACTTGACTTTAGCAATGCATTTAACAATGTTGACTTTGATATCTTGCTCGCGATTCTCCGTTCTCTTAACATATCTCCGACAGTAATTGATTGGTTTCGTAGTTATTTATATGGTCGCCGGCAACGGATACGAGTCGATGACACCTTTTCTTCTTGGTGCAATGTCTCTGCCGGTGTACCACAAGGCGGCGTGTTGTCTCCGTTCCTTTTTACTATTTTCATAAACTTAATAACTCAGAATTTAGCTTCTCTCTACCACCTTTATGCAGATGATCTTCAAATTTATTGTCAGGGTAGTCTCGTTCATCTGCCAGAGGCCATACAGACTGTCAATGATGATCTTAAACAAATTTCTCTTTGGTGTGAAGCTTTTGGTCTGCAAGTTAATGCTTCCAAAAGCCAAGCCATCATTATTGGTAGCTCTCGTATGGTCTCTAAGCTAAATATGTCACAGCTTCCGTCGATAGTTCTTAATGGAACATGTATTGAATATTGCGATAAAGTCAAAAACTTGGGTATAATTCTTGACAATTGTTTAACTTGGAAGCCACAAATCACTGAGGTAAGCCGGAAAATGTTTGCAGCCGTTGGCTCCCTGCGAAGACTCCAAAATTTCTTGCCCACACCCACTAAAATTACACTAGCTCGATCTCTTCTTCTACCGATTTTAGATTACGCCGACATATCCTATCCAGATTTATCTCAGGAGCAACTAAATAAGCTTGAGCGGCTTCAAAACTTATGCATACGATTCATATTTGGATTACGCAAATATGATCATGTCTCCGATTTTCGCAAACAGCTCAAGTGGCTACCCATTCGTTCACGCAGGGATACTCATATTCTTTCTTTTCTGTACTGTCTCTTATTCAATCCACACACCCCAACTTATCTGAAAGAACGTTTTCCTTTTCTTAGCTCTATCCATCCCTTGTCCCTTCGTTCTTCCGACAACCTCCTTCTAACGGTTCCAGTACATTCGTCTACTTTTTACGCCAAATCATTTACTGTTGAGGGAATCCGACTTTGGAATTCTCTTCCGGTGGATATCCGGCAAGTTCAAACAGTTGAAACGTTTAAAAAACGTCTGTATGACCACTACATTTCCCAAACCCTTTCCTAACTCCTGATCACTACTAAGTTGCCTGTTGCTGTTCTTGTTGCTGTTAGTATTTTTACATAGAATGGTACACCCCTATTGTTATCCATTTTTGTAATCATTCCTAAACCCTAAGGTTGTCTGGAAGAGATCACTGTTTAGTGATAAGACCGCCTTTTGTGAACTGTATTTCTTGTTTTCTATAATGTTTTATCTGATTTCGGTGTACAATAAAGTATATTATTATTATTATTATTACCCCCCCCAGGGATTCAACCTTGTCGTGGTGGGGGGGCTTACGGGGAATATGGACTTAAAAGAGATCTTAACACCTTGATCTTCTTAAAGGATAAAATATCATGAAATACTCAGAAGCTTGCCTAACATCCAGGCACACCTTCCCCAAACTAATGATCCCAACCTTTCCTTTGTATGGTATAATGTCAAGTCGAAGGTATAATTTGCGGCCGCTGCCCGGGGGTCGCCGGGGCGCATCTGGAGCCGACGCTGGATGCCTCAGCATGCGATCCGTTGGCGATGAGAGGTTGAACAGGCGGACCTCCATCGAAGAATGTACTACAGCCGAACAACTTACCAGGACTAATTCTACGGATACACTTTTTTCCTCGGTTCCAACTACAAGTCCGTCCTGCCGAGTCTCACCGACACCATCAACAATCAGTAGTTACATGTCTGAGGCTGTTGCACAGACGACTGGTGACGTCGATACAACTGTGCCCACCAATGACAATCTACGTCCACGCAGGAAATGGAGTACAGAAATGAATGAATTTATCCTGCGAAACTATTTTCACCTTACTCTAATGGAAACTGACACGAATGACTACCTAGCTACATTACACACAAAATTTATGGAAAGATTCCCAACTATGGACGTCAGTCGCCAAAGAATAGGCGACCAAAGAAGATCAATAATCAGAAATAAACTTTTAACTCAAGACACAATTAATCAAATTCGATCCGAAGTTCAGAGAGAAATTCATAACCAAAGCCAAAATTCAACTAAACCACCATCAAATCGCCAGAATCCCAATACACGTATGAAATGGTCCAATGAACTGAATGAAGCAATCATAAAAATATACTACACAGTCACAAAAGCAGAAACAAATAAAACTACTTACAGAAAAGATTTATATTCTCATTTTATACAACAGTTCCCTGAGCTCTCATATCTTTCAGAACAACGTATCGCAGAGTTAGTTATTCGAAAAGAATTCGAGACTAATGGTGAGATTCACAGACCGCACTACGACTTTACTTTCGAGCAAAGTACGCTCCGAACTGTCAAAACCTATACATTTCTGACAGTTCTAAGCATACTTTGCTCAAAGTAAAGTCGTAGTGTAGTTCATCAACCTAAGCAATATTTACATGAGGCTTGGTCCCAAAACTGGCCCCCAATCTCTGGCACGAAGGGAGCCTATTATGGTGGTATTCAACCTACAATACCGCCAAAACCTTGGTTTTTTCGCTACAGATTCCCTAAACGGGAAACTTCTATCATTTGTCGTCTCCGCCTAGGTCATTGTTGCTGTCCCGTTTTTCTTAACAAGCTTAGGATCAGGGACTCATCTATTTGCGAATGTGGGCTTGATGATGGTAATGTGAACCATATATTTTTCTCTTGCCCTATTTACGATCGTCGTCAATTTCTAAGTGCCCTCCAGAAATTAGTTCCTTTTCCAACAAATATACCAAATCTTCTTTCCCTCCTTAATCCTGATATCCTCTCAGAAATTGTAAATTTTGTAAGTAAAAATAAAATAAAATTGTAAATATTAAATTGTATAAATGTCCATACAACGCTTTGAGTGTTTCTAACAATGTGTATCGTTTAATAATCTACTAACCTTACCTATTATGTGTTTTCAGATTTAATGATGTCTACGCGGATTTAATTAATTGATTTATGTACCATATATTTCCAATCATTCAAACGTGATGCTGGCAGTTATGCCTCCTGGCGGTTGCCAATAAAAAAAAAAATAAAAAAAAAAGTCGTAGTGCGGTCTGTGAATCTCACCATTAGTGACATGGGTTTACGTACACTGGAAGGGGTGCAAGTGTTAGTAGAGCTTTGCATTTTTCCTATTCTAACCACCTGTCTGCGTAAGGTATGACATTAATACAGCATAGGCCGTTTCAGTAATGCCTATTTCAGTTAGTTTTTTTTAAAGTAACTTGTGTCTTACGGTGTCAAATGCCTTTTTTAGGTCAATGAAAACCCCTAATACGATATTCTTTTGTCTATATTAACCTTAATATTCGTTACGAGGTCTATTGTAGCAGAAAGCGTGTTTGATTTAGGCCTAAAACCGTATTGTTTGTCGGAAATAAAATTAATTGAAGTTAGGTAGGTTTCCAGGCGATTATATATAGTTTGAATATTCGGACGATTACGAGTTCAAGGTTTCTTTTATACACTGTATTTAGTTACAATTTACCGTTACGTAATTATTTGTAAAAATACCCAAAAAAATCGCTAACTTTTTTTATTCAGTTTGTTAACATTTTGTTACGGCACTGTGTGACACCATCACAATCAGCCCAAATTTTTTGAGCATCTAACATTTATTTTAATCATCACAGCTATCATTACAGGGAATGCCTAATGCGATAGAGTGGCGGTCTTTAACTTACTAATTATTTAATTAATTACAGGATAATTGTTGAGTATACTACTAGATATTAGTTACTACTGTAACATAAAACTTTCAATGTCACCTTTGCGAACTCACTCAACTGACATGAGTAATATATCTAGCCTATCTTAAACCAGATTCAAGATAGGCTAGATATATTAGATATATAACATCTTTATTTAATACCCGTTTTATTGACCCAGATATGGTGACGGTATCGGCAAAGGATATAAAAATTGTGCTTCCTCTTCCTCCACCAAACGTCAGGCAAAGGTCTAAAAAAAGAATATATCTAGCCTATGATCAACTCTCCTTTTTATGTCACGAAGGTGGCAAACAAGCATACAGTTCACTTGTTAAGTGATGACTGCAGCCTATAGTCATGTACACAAAAACCAGAGATCAAAATGCAGATGCGTTGCCACCCCTGAGACTTTATTATTAAGTCTCTGCATAGAGCAACACGGGCTACCGGCCGCGGCGGACCGGAGTAGTGACTATATATTTAATGTACCTACTCTATGGGGAGTAGCCCTAGCGTTTATTACCGATGCAAAACAGTCTTGTCATTTTTTTCGGGGGGAAATTCATGTGACACACACACTTCAAAAATCGTCTGTTACTACGAAACTCACACCTTGTCTTTAACAAAATACATAAACAAAATCACGAACACATTTAAACATCTAGGCGACAGGCATAGGAACACTTGCACTTGTACTTTGACTGAGGGGAATGCCTGCATATGGCTACTCCCCTCCGGTCTGCCGCGGCCGGTGGCCCGTGTTGCTCTATGTGCTCCATGATAGTTGTAACGGGGCCGTAAAGTCGACTTTTACACCGCTAAGGATTTCCTACGCTCCTAATTTAAAAAAATAAAGGTTCTATGCCTACATTTTACATTCAAGACAATAGAGTGCATAATCTGTAAGGAACTCGCACAAAAAGAACAAAAATATGATGCTTTATTTTCTTCCCCATTGTATTTTCGTCTTCAACTTATTTCCCCTTCATATAGTTGGTATCCGGATCAGTTTTACGGTTCCGTAGACTACAAAGAACCCTGTTTAGTGATAAGACCGCCTTTTGTGAACTGTATTTCTTGTTTTCTATAATGTTTTATCTGATTTCGGTGTACAATAAAGTATATTATTATTATTATTATTACCCCCCCCAGGGATTCAACCTTGTCGTGGTGGGGGGGCTTACGGGGAATATGGACTTAAAAGAGATCTTAACACCTTGATCTTCTTAAAGGATAAAATATCATGAAATACTCAGAAGCTTGCCTAACATCCAGGCACACCTTCCCCAAACTAATGATCCCAACCTTTCCTTTGTATGGTATAATGTCAAGTCGAAGGTATAATTTGCGGCCGCTGCCCGGGGGTCGCCGGGGCGCATCTGGAGCCGACGCTGGATGCCTCAGCATGCGATCCGTTGGCGATGAGAGGTTGAACAGGCGGACCTCCATCGAAGAATGTACTACAGCCGAACAACTTACCAGGACTAATTCTACGGATACACTTTTTTCCTCGGTTCCAACTACAAGTCCGTCCTGCCGAGTCTCACCGACACCATCAACAATCAGTAGTTACATGTCTGAGGCTGTTGCACAGACGACTGGTGACGTCGATACAACTGTGCCCACCAATGACAATCTACGTCCACGCAGGAAATGGAGTACAGAAATGAATGAATTTATCCTGCGAAACTATTTTCACCTTACTCTAATGGAAACTGACACGAATGACTACCTAGCTACATTACACACAAAATTTATGGAAAGATTCCCAACTATGGACGTCAGTCGCCAAAGAATAGGCGACCAAAGAAGATCAATAATCAGAAATAAACTTTTAACTCAAGACACAATTAATCAAATTCGATCCGAAGTTCAGAGAGAAATTCATAACCAAAGCCAAAATTCAACTAAACCACCATCAAATCGCCAGAATCCCAATACACGTATGAAATGGTCCAATGAACTGAATGAAGCAATCATAAAAATATACTACACAGTCACAAAAGCAGAAACAAATAAAACTACTTACAGAAAAGATTTATATTCTCATTTTATACAACAGTTCCCTGAGCTCTCATATCTTTCAGAACAACGTATCGCAGAGTTAGTTATTCGAAAAGAATTCGAGACTAATGGTGAGATTCACAGACCGCACTACGACTTTACTTTCGAGCAAAGTACGCTCCGAACTGTCAAAACCTATACATTTCTGACAGTTCTAAGCATACTTTGCTCAAAGTAAAGTCGTAGTGTAGTTCATCAACCTAAGCAATATTTACATGAGGCTTGGTCCCAAAACTGGCCCCCAATCTCTGGCACGAAGGGAGCCTATTATGGTGGTATTCAACCTACAATACCGCCAAAACCTTGGTTTTTTCGCTACAGATTCCCTAAACGGGAAACTTCTATCATTTGTCGTCTCCGCCTAGGTCATTGTTGCTGTCCCGTTTTTCTTAACAAGCTTAGGATCAGGGACTCATCTATTTGCGAATGTGGGCTTGATGATGGTAATGTGAACCATATATTTTTCTCTTGCCCTATTTACGATCGTCGTCAATTTCTAAGTGCCCTCCAGAAATTAGTTCCTTTTCCAACAAATATACCAAATCTTCTTTCCCTCCTTAATCCTGATATCCTCTCAGAAATTGTAAATTTTGTAAGTAAAAATAAAATAAAATTGTAAATATTAAATTGTATAAATGTCCATACAACGCTTTGAGTGTTTCTAACAATGTGTATCGTTTAATAATCTACTAACCTTACCTATTATGTGTTTTCAGATTTAATGATGTCTACGCGGATTTAATTAATTGATTTATGTACCATATATTTCCAATCATTCAAACGTGATGCTGGCAGTTATGCCTCCTGGCGGTTGCCAATAAAAAAAAAAATAAAAAAAAAAGTCGTAGTGCGGTCTGTGAATCTCACCATTAGTGACATGGGTTTACGTACACTGGAAGGGGTGCAAGTGTTAGTAGAGCTTTGCATTTTTCCTATTCTAACCACCTGTCTGCGTAAGGTATGACATTAATACAGCATAGGCCGTTTCAGTAATGCCTATTTCAGTTAGTTTTTTTTAAAGTAACTTGTGTCTTACGGTGTCAAATGCCTTTTTTAGGTCAATGAAAACCCCTAATACGATATTCTTTTGTCTATATTAACCTTAATATTCGTTACGAGGTCTATTGTAGCAGAAAGCGTGTTTGATTTAGGCCTAAAACCGTATTGTTTGTCGGAAATAAAATTAATTGAAGTTAGGTAGGTTTCCAGGCGATTATATATAGTTTGAATATTCGGACGATTACGAGTTCAAGGTTTCTTTTATACACTGTATTTAGTTACAATTTACCGTTACGTAATTATTTGTAAAAATACCCAAAAAAATCGCTAACTTTTTTTATTCAGTTTGTTAACATTTTGTTACGGCACTGTGTGACACCATCACAATCAGCCCAAATTTTTTGAGCATCTAACATTTATTTTAATCATCACAGCTATCATTACAGGGAATGCCTAATGCGATAGAGTGGCGGTCTTTAACTTACTAATTATTTAATTAATTACAGGATAATTGTTGAGTATACTACTAGATATTAGTTACTACTGTAACATAAAACTTTCAATGTCACCTTTGCGAACTCACTCAACTGACATGAGTAATATATCTAGCCTATCTTAAACCAGATTCAAGATAGGCTAGATATATTAGATATATAACATCTTTATTTAATACCCGTTTTATTGACCCAGATATGGTGACGGTATCGGCAAAGGATATAAAAATTGTGCTTCCTCTTCCTCCACCAAACGTCAGGCAAAGGTCTAAAAAAAGAATATATCTAGCCTATGATCAACTCTCCTTTTTATGTCACGAAGGTGGCAAACAAGCATACAGTTCACTTGTTAAGTGATGACTGCAGCCTATAGTCATGTACACAAAAACCAGAGATCAAAATGCAGATGCGTTGCCACCCCTGAGACTTTATTATTAAGTCTCTGCATAGAGCAACACGGGCTACCGGCCGCGGCGGACCGGAGTAGTGACTATATATTTAATGTACCTACTCTATGGGGAGTAGCCCTAGCGTTTATTACCGATGCAAAACAGTCTTGTCATTTTTTTCGGGGGGAAATTCATGTGACACACACACTTCAAAAATCGTCTGTTACTACGAAACTCACACCTTGTCTTTAACAAAATACATAAACAAAATCACGAACACATTTAAACATCTAGGCGACAGGCATAGGAACACTTGCACTTGTACTTTGACTGAGGGGAATGCCTGCATATGGCTACTCCCCTCCGGTCTGCCGCGGCCGGTGGCCCGTGTTGCTCTATGTGCTCCATGATAGTTGTAACGGGGCCGTAAAGTCGACTTTTACACCGCTAAGGATTTCCTACGCTCCTAATTTAAAAAAATAAAGGTTCTATGCCTACATTTTACATTCAAGACAATAGAGTGCATAATCTGTAAGGAACTCGCACAAAAAGAACAAAAATATGATGCTTTATTTTCTTCCCCATTGTATTTTCGTCTTCAACTTATTTCCCCTTCATATAGTTGGTATCCGGATCAGTTTTACGGTTCCGTAGACTACAAAGAACCCTTTTAGTTTACTTTGTCCATCGGTCCGTCTTTAATGTAAGTATTATGGCCATAGATTATTAGCACTAGAAAGCTGAATTTGGCACCATATACCTACCGGATTATGCGGGAATACAAGTATAGTAGGGCTGTAATTTTTACTTCACGCACCTCATAAGTATGGATTATCATTGGATAAGTCTTTAAAAAATATTATGAGTTTAATGAGGAAACACTTTCTCGGTCAAGCGAACCGTTTATGAAATACCTATAAAGCTTAAGAAATAAAATAAAACTGGACTGGTTATCCTGAGGTCGCAGGTTCGAAGCAATTTTTTTTTCCCGTTTTTTTTTTAATTGTTCACTCGCATGTGTGTGTTATTGCGAAAAATAAATAGTATAAATATATCAGAAAGAATCAATTAGTGTCGCGTCGTAGACGCGTGAAAAAATATGGTAATAAGACATAAAACGAAATTAAACGTATAAAACTATCACAGATAAGTATATTCCTAAGTTTACGACAATAGTCGATTTACTTATAAAATGTACTTGGAAAACGACACACCTTTTTCCGGATTTTTTTCAACATTTACCTATTTGTGAAAATTAGGTGGATTTTTGTATACTTCTGCGTTTGTTCATATTGATGGTAAGTCATACTACAGCCTATAGATATCTACCTACTTATGTAGCTAGGACTTATGCTTCTGATATATGATGATTTTGCTTCTGATAGTTTTTATAATGACATATCACGAAGTGACAAACGAGCATACAGTTTACATTGGTGGTAATTAACACTGTAGACTAAACATCTACATGAAACCAGAAATTTCAATATAGATTCGTTGTCATTCTTGAGGCCTGAGGTGTTATGCCTCCTGAAATCACAGATCCGTACATTACCACCTGACCGGAACACGATAGTGCTGAATACTAGCATTCAGCAGGAAGCATTCCTTAGTAACTTATTATGGATAGGCATATCAGTTAGTATATTTATTTGAAAGGGTCAGGTATCTAGTACATTCAGCAATAACTGTGACCTCAGACCTGAGATTATCAGAAAGAAAATTGTAATGTTACAACCTCAGAGGAACAACAGAACCGATTATGTATGATTGCGACATCTAGCGTGCAATAATAAAATAAATAATCATTCAAAGCCTTTTTCTTCTTCAACGCGCATGTTGTTTTTCCTACTCACCGCTAGATGGCAGTTTATACACTTTTATATGATTATTTTAATGTTGTGATAATCTTTATTTAATTTTAATAAGTGTGATTTCGATAGCTTTTGGATTAAACTTTTATTGTGAAAGGAGAGAATCCTTTCAAAATGAAGGGCAAAAATCCTATTATATGCCTAGATTTCTACAACCTCGTCTAAACGCAACATATTATTATGTTTAGGATTTGTCTTGTCTTCTTGAAAGCTAAATGTAAGGCATATGCGATACGATGCCACCCCTGAGACCTAAGTTGTTATGTCTCTGTGATAGTTCCTAGGTACGGTATACATTGGGTACCATCTAAATGCGATAGTACTGAACACTACCATTTGGCGGCAGACAGATAAAGTAATGGGAGTCAGTTGGAGATTTAATAACTCTAAATAGTATATTCTTACTTTTTAACATGAATGAGTACCTAGGTACACTATTATCTACGGTTATCCAAATCCCAATAGATTTAGATTATTTATATTGAACATTTATTTAGTTTTTTATGATATAAAAAATACCTAATCAATAAATTGTTGTGCATACAGACAGACATAAAATGAGAAACGGTTATTATGATTCACTTAGCCTATGCTATTGTTATTAGTAGTTTTTTTTGTTTCCGTTCATGCAAAAAATAATAGTGTTGCATATATCATTAATTAGAACATTTTTTACATACTCGCGTCATAAAAAAGTTGTTAAAATCTTTGTTCTTTTTTCCTAATTTTGATTTACTATTTTTTATTGGTGGTATATAATACTAGGACGATTTTCAGAACCATAAAAATAATCATTTAAAACAATCACCCTAAACACAAAGTGCATGATAACTATTAGGTAGATCGAACGACTGACTAACGCTCTACGCTGCGTAGCTTTGCGCTACGAACTACCTATCCTTTTCTTACCTTAGTAATTGTACCTTTTGCCTTTTTAGGGTGCCGTATCCTAACGATATTTTTTTTTCTACTTCCTAACAACATTCGCACATAAATAATGACAGATTGAGTTCGTGCTAAATGTCAATAATAATTAAGTTGACAAATTGAATGAAACTTGAATCACTTAGTCAATGGTACTTTTACTTTTTCAAGAATCACTTTACTTAAAGTGGAAAATAACAAGCAACAAGCAATGCACGTCATACTTTTCGAATATTTAGAAATCGAGCCGCCAATTACATTAACGAAAGATCTATGGCCCGTGAGATGAGAGTCATAACGTCGTTATATTGAAAATATTAGCCACCGGCTCCATCAAGAGAATCACTTCTAAAACAGGTGGAATTGAGGTATTTAAGTACCTATACTACAGTGTACCTACCGTGGACGATCTTAGAAGCCGATTAATGTCATTCCCACGGACTAGATATAGTATTCTGTTATTTCCATTGTCATTCCCACTTAATGCGTTTCGTGAAAAACCTTTCCTCGTAGTATTTACTTACGCTGTTATGTACTGTTACCAATTACTTTTTTGTAGTGATCGCGTAGGTAGCCTTCTGTTTCTTTTGAGAGGCACGGCTATGGGTTAATATTCTGGTTTCGTGGCTTATCAAATTTAAAGTCTATGATGTCTATGACGTTAATGATTAAGTATGTTCAATAAAAACTACTATAAAAATCAGTTCTAGTCGTAGTTTTCCTTGTTCAACAATATCAAAGATCAATTATTTTTTCGCCTTAGAATAAATAATTAAACAATTTCTATAACGGAACGATCAAGGTCGGATTCATATTGTTTTGGTCTTAACACGCCAGAGCATTGTTAAATGCAAAGACACGCAAATCTGAGTCGGTCACTATAAATAAATGTGACTGACTGAAAGTTGATTCACATGAAGCTATATGAATTCTCACAATGATACTAAAAATTGTATTTGAGATGTTTCCCGTTGGACATTTAAGCGTAGTCATGTCGGAACCATGGTGCTTCGAGTACTAACTTTGGTTGTGAAATCGTGTATTAATAGATATATTCATATTAAATCGTGCTACTGTATTCAAAAAACCGCTCCCAGAAAACCTAACATGTCATTTTCACCAGGTAAATAATAAATATAGTAAGTAATAATGGCTACCCTTGATACGTCCCACTGCTGGGACGAATAGGTACCTTTTTGGGGGGAAGCCTGGAGCTTACTCCACCACGCTGCTCCAATGCGGGTTTGTGGAGATACGGGTTAGTAGCCAACCCACTGTCGGATGTTTTCAAACCGCCCATAAGGCCTCCGACAAGGTTTAACGACTGCTATCTATCGATAGCAACCGGAACCGACGGCTTAACGTGCCCTCCGAAGCACGGAAACGCGTGTTTTAATTTGTTACTACCGTTCACACATCTCACATCCGACCGCGCCCGTATCGCTTAACCGAGTAGATCGCTCACGATTTACACCAGCCGCGGATCCATGCGCGCTCATCAATAATATAAAGGAGATGTTGCGAGCTCGGCTCTGGTTCGTACACGTTCTCAAAAAATGGGTAAATTAAAGCAGAATCCGAAAAAAATACAATTTATTTATTCAAGAATATATTTTAGAGTTACAATCACATTTAATTCAAACGATTTTATTATTTTCAACCATGTACAACATGGCGGCGATACAGCCGACGCTTGGGATAGTACCTATATAATTATATAAAACAAAACTAAATCTATCTCTATCTAACTAGTGCATCACATATTATCAAAAAAACAAAGTATCGAATCGATCAATTTCGATTAAAGAAGTTCCGATGAATTTCTTTGAATTGGAATTTTTTTTAATAAGTTCTTAGTATAAACACATGAAATCGATTTCGATAGTATTTAGAAAAATGACAAATGTCAAAATGACATCGTCCGCCATATTCGCCATGTTGGTTTTCAGTTGCAATTCTAACTGCAAATAATGTTTTGTAACTGCAAACAAAGCTAAATAAGTGAAAATATGCAGTAAAAAGCGTTTTTATATTGATTTTGCCTGTTAATGATATTGTGTACAATACATGGCCGGAGGTCCATACATTTTTGCAACATCTTTAAATAAATTTTCAATAAATTAATGTTAATTGAAAACCCACCGACACTTTTGCAGGTATCTGTGACTTTGATGTCCAAATAATTTATCATTCAGATGAGGCAGGTGTCTGACACCAACCGATGCTATAGGTACACATTTTACTCTGCCCATCAACACCTAAGGCGAAGGTTTGGAGTCTGCTTTAGGCGTTATTTAGACTGAGGTCCATTTGCGCTGCATAAATAGGGATGAAACGATACGAGTAAATACAAGTACATATTCGATACCTTTCTTCCGATACCAAGTACTTTTAGCGTCGATACTTTGAAACTAGGTATCGAATAAAGGGCCCGTCTGTATAGGTACGTTCATTAAAAAAACACCTGCCTTTACAAAAACATAGCTCAGGTTTGCGGAAAAAAAATATAGCACAGCCAAGTAGTAATATTATGTTAATTCTTTAGCACAGGCAAACTTTTAGTAGGTACCCACCAGTGAGCTTAGTTACGATGGTAACGTATAATATGATTGGTACTGACATGAGGTACCTACTTAAGTAGACCCAAGTATCTTATTTCGTAATTTATTACATATTTTCGTATTTCGTTTGCGTGTTGATATTGTTTCTCGTATGATCTTCGTATCACTTACCCTAAACTTGATTTTAACTGCAAGTTAAACGATGTTTGCTGTACACCACTACCTGAACGAGGTTACGTTAAATCCTCTTAAACTTAAGTTTAATTAAGCTGAGCTCGACGACCCCGTTTAACCGTTCAGTGAACTTCACCCGTCAAACGTTATCCCACGATATAATCCTCATATATCATGTACAAAAATGATTTTATTGTCCGACATGTGCATCCACGAATTAACAAACAATTCAAAAAACAAACTAACTAGTATTGAGTTTTATTTCGGTGATCGTCTGAATTTAATTTTGAAATTACTTTAACAATAATTATAATACAGGATACAATAGTAAAGATGGAACCAACTCTACGAACAACAGCGTGAGTCAAAACTATACCATCTGTGGTAGGATCTCTCCTTGTGTGGTATCGCTATATTCTAATTTTAACTATAGCTTCAGGGGTACAATGACAAACTAAAGTAAAAGCATCGTCTAAGGACGTATTAAATATCTTAGTACTTACTACAGTCATGATCTGTGATCATGGTGGCCTAGTCTTCAGAAATAGCGACTCTGAACTTTCTCTCTTAGTTTATGGATCAAACCCCGGTGAATAAATACCTAATACTAAAGTTGTCTAAAAACTATTTATTGACTTGCACACTGATGTTTGATTTAAAAGCATACAGATAAAAAAATAATGGTTCAAATGTATAAAATTAGAGTAACAATTAACATCGACTTATAAATCCGAAATAAAAATGTACCTAAATACAATCAAAACAAAATAATAAAATAAACCTGATCTGTAGGTACTAAGGATTTTCAAGGAAAATTTTCTTTGTCATATAGGTATCTATTTTAAGTAGGTAATAGAGGTCCAAGTGCAGTTACTACAGAGAAAGAACTGAAACAAAACTGAAATTAAATAATATTTGCCTAATTAAAAGATAAATCTATTCTTTATAAATTACCGATATTGTATTTTTGCAACCGTTTTTCACGTGTTGTTATGTATTGTAGTTTATTATAAAATGAGTCTCTTTTATAGGTACTTTCTATATTTTATTTAAAATGTAACTTTAACTTTACTTAAATACTAATTAAGTTAATTTTACTATTTATATATATATATATATATATGTATATGTATATGTATCTTCACGCCAGGTCCCTAACGGGGTAGGCAGAGTGTGGAGCGCCAGATATCCCGATCCTGACACACCTCCCGTGCCTCATCTACCTTCATCATTCTCTGAATATATATATATATATATTTATATATAATATATATAATATTATAAATGCGAAAGTAACTCTGTCTGTCTGTCTGTTACTTTTTCACGTCCAATCGACTGAACCGATTTAATGAAATTTGGTACAGAGATAGAGTTGACTTTGAGAAAGAACATAGGCTACTTTTTAAACGACATTTACGCGGGCGATTCCGCGGGCAACAGCTAGTATTTTATATAAATAAATTTAAAGAAATGGCTAACATAAATTACCAAAAAAATGTGTATGTAGGTAGGTTTTATGGTGGGTAGGTATAATAATTTCGTTTCAAATTACGCTGATAATCATTAGATTCGGGTTTAGGATGTCATTGCTAACAATCGCGGTATTCAAATAGCAAGTAATTATCTTAAACGTATGTTATTCCATTATATCTTCCATTGTAGTTCTAACTAAAATTACAGGAAGTCAATTTTAAGTAAATTACTGTTGGATGGTAAGTATTTGAATGATAAAATAAACACTACGAAAATAAAAGTGTACTGAAAAAATCTAATAAGTAGGTAGGTTTCTACAAATGCGATCAGTGATCACACAAAGCATCACAGGGCCGACTGCCTATATGCTTTCGTTTAGGACGTTAACTTGTCAATTTCGTACCGCCCCAAAACCGGTTACGTTTTGGCCCATGTAACAGGTGGCGAACCAGGTGGCGAACCTGTTGCCATCTCCGGGCACATTACCAAACTCCGAGGTACTGGGAAACTTCCAGAAAATGGAAAAATCCCAATAGAAGCAGAGATAAAGGATTTTAAACCGTTATCTCTGATAGTCCCCAACCCGGGAATCGAACCCAGGACCTCCAGCGTAATAGTAGTGGCCTGCTACCACTACGCTACTGAGGCAGTTATCAAAGCAGCAAATATCATCTACTTCACGGCAATTTAAATTACTTACATAAAGACTGAAAAATCACGGCTGCCGTTGCGCACTTGGCCGCCCCTACATATTTACGTCCAGCTCCGATAGGTAGTACATGTTTATATTCATAACGTACATTTATTATTTGTACATCTAATCTAAACTATTTTTTCTTCCCATTATTCGGTATAATTTTTAGGAAGTTTCCTGATGTCATTCTCGGAGTTTGTTAACGTACCCAGATAAAGTACCAGTAGGCTCGTTTCCAATGGATCAAAAAAGTGACCGACGAATCGTGGGTGGTTACATAATGCATGCTTAAATGCATGTATTTAAGTGCCTCTGTCTATCCTTTATGGCGCATACAGGCGTGAAGTTACGTAAAACAACATCAAAATAAACAAAAATTCATAATCTCTGAAAAGTCCATGCGTGCTGACGGCAGTATTGAACGAACTGACGCAACTTCTAAATATACAATTGCAAGTCGGGTTTCCCAATGACTCATTCAATTTGCTCCTAGCATTGTATAGGGAACAGAAAAATACTGCATCATGGCGCGTTAACGATTCCCGTCTAGATGACTTGCGCATGTCCAATCCGAAAAATGTAAGTAACTTTATTCATTTTAGAGATCCGTAGTGTGTCAATAACAAACGGATCTCTTATAGGATGGAATGATCCTATAAGAGAGTGTTTCTATCTGTATGCCCGTCCATCTTTCACAGTCAATTTTCTTAAAATCTACAGGAGCTCATTGAGTTGAAATTGGTACGCATATACAAGTCCGTGAAACAATTACGGATAATTCACGAATTTATTACATTTGGATTGCACGCTGTAACATATTAAAATTAAATAACAGGGGTTAATTGTAAATATCCTTCATTGAATTTGTTTTCCCACGCTTCGACCTCTCTTCAAATTAGTTGGCAATTCCTCGGCAGGAAACGCCCACTGAGCAGACTGTCTTTTGGTTTCAGGATTGTAACAGTAAATCTAGCTTTCGTCAGCCGTAACTATATCAAACACAGCATTTGAGTCACCTCCGTTAAATCTATGAACCATTTCACGACACCAATCAACACGACAGAGTTTTTGGGCCTCGGTCAAAATATGGGGTATCCACCGGGCGCAAAACTTCCTGACCGCTAAATGTTCATGGAGAATTTTGTGCACTTGACTCATACCGATACCTAAGCTTTGTCCGAATCTGCTGATAGGTTACTCTTTTATCAGTCTCTATCATACTCCGCACAAGACCAATGTTATCTTCAGTCGTCGCCGTAGGAGGCCGTTCGTCACGCAAATCATCGGAGGCATCTATAAATAAAGTCTTTATTTACGTATGTTTGTTTGTTGTTGTATTTACAGATTTTCCTTGCTTCAATGTTCATCGTCATCATTTCAGCCAAAAGACGTGGGTGGGAGGGACTTTTGTCTAGTAGTGGACAAAAATCCCTCCGAAAGTTGCCCTACTGCATCATATGGGGGAATGCCGTAATTGCCACGCTTGGCATGCGAGCTGGTGATCGAAGTGATGGTAGTTTTATCGCAGGATATATCAGATGATCCTGTAAAAACTCAGTTTAATCTTTTTAGAGATGGTACCTACGGCATGGGCGTAGGGAAGGTCGTAGGAAAGGTCCCCTTTGTACGCCCATGCCGTGGGCAGGTGGGCCGTGTCCCAGATTAGTCTGGTGCTGAAAAATATATAATTATATACCCGGTAGGGTTCGGAACCCATAGAAGAAAAATAAGTCAGCATAACACTGTCGCGTTCGATTAATATTAGTCACCTATTTGAATGACAGTGGCGTTTACGAGGTAAAATGTTGGGATGCCACCTACATAGGCGGGTATACTAGCTATTTATATCGGCACAGATGAGCGGTAGACCGCGCAGTCCAATCGCGCATTCGTTCCGATACGCGGCCAGTAAACGACGAATACGATACACACATTATTTCTCTTTGTTGAACGCGGACTTAAGTGAACAGTTGTTACATTTTGTTTAAATTTGTTTGCGATTCCGCATAATTTGTGAAACATGAGAAGTAAGTAAAACTACTTGATTCGTATCCAACTCAAAGTCTAATCTAACTCGAAGTTGTGTTTACATTTGTGAAGTGTCATAAACGTTTAGATGTTGTTGAAATGCTTAATTCATTCCTAATTTGAAAAGAAAAATTGAGATCATCGACGTATTTCGTTATTTGATTCGGATTTCTACACGGTTCATGCTGTTCTAGTTTTGTAGTTACTAAGAATAGTACTTAGTAGCCTATTATTTTCATAGCATAACGTGTGAGAAATTATGTTGCCCGACTTATTAAATTTAGTTAAACAGTGTTATCTTTTATCTTTACACTTAGTAATTGGGGTGTTAAAGAACTCGAGCCTGTGTGAAATTTTACGGATTACTGTTACTACAGAGTACATTTATATATAATAAGGTACCTACTTACCTAAGTTTTTGGCACCTACTTTATGAAAACACGTGTATTTTTAGAATACAATACTAATAAAGAAAATATATTTACCTACTTATAGGTATACTATTTAAAGTATTTCGAGAAATAAAAGATCTAACAATTGTTTTTCTTAGTAGGTAGTACTTACACGCTTTGATTATATACACGTCTAGATAGAGCATTTGAGTTCCTAAACGTCCAAAAAAATATCAGTTAACTGTTAGCTGATATCTTCGTTTCGCTCGCTCAGTAGCGACACCGTCATTGTGACGGGAACACGTCCGCATCTGTGCTTTCAATATGACGAGTTGCGCTATTAAAGTGTGCCGAAATTACAAAGGAAGAATAAAAACATCTAAAAACATTTCTTATCATCGATAAGTACACTTTCCATAGTCCTAAATGAATGCTAAAAATAAAACAACAATTTTAAATTTTATCTCGAATTGTACGATTTATTGAACGCCATGTTTACTGTGTTGCCAGTTTTTTTATTTAAAATCTGCCCAGTGAAATATGAAGTTACAAAATAAAATGTATGTAAATCATGTTTAAGTACATAAATACATTATTTTATTAACCCCCGATGGAAAAAGAGGGGTGTTTTAAGTGTTTTAAGTGTGTCTGTTTGTGGGCTTGTAAATTCCCAACTACCAATTTTGATTTTGTTCTTAAAAATGTATTTGTTTTTCTCCACAATAATAATAATTTATATTAACAACTAATTAGAAATAATTAAAACTTAACTAAAGCTGATTGCCATACCTATACAATCAAAAAAATAAAAATAACTAAAAAGTAATAACTGAAGCTATCTACTATGGGACGATCCAGTTAGTCCAACGATGTGGGACGACCGTTTTAGCCGGAAGGTCGCGGGTTCGATTCCCGCATCGTAACAAATATTTATATGGCCTACAGATATTTGTTTCGGGTCTGGGTGTATGTGCATCTGTTGTATGTGCATAAAGGTTATAACTAGGCTGTACATGCATTTTGTTCTTAATCTGAGTAGCATAATTTAAATAATATTATGCTGATTAAATTATGTAGGTATAATTTTTAAAATTAATAAATATAAAATTGGGCGTGTTTTTGTAATTACTAATATTGTTATTTTAAAATAATTAACCGCTTTATTATAACGAACGCATAGTGTGTATGCATACACGATACGTATACCCAAACACTATTTCTACAATTTTTGTGTCTGTCTGTGCCGGCTCTGGAACGGCTAGGCTGATTTTGACGGAACTTTCACTGGTAGATAGCTATTAATCTATAAAATTCATGAGGATCTGATGACGACCAGCACATTTAGGGACAGATCTCAAATATTTCTTTACTATCATATAACAAGAGCACAGTATTCCTACTTTTCTAAAAAAAAACCGTTGATCGAATCGATTGTTGAAACGACAATTTGGACTTAGTTTTGGTTAATCCAGGCATTTTATTTGTACAAACTTTGAATGGTTTATGAGCAAACCTAGAACTAAGCGTATAAAGATGTATTTATTATGTTCACAAATTACAGTGATTCTATTAAAACTATTTTTCGCGTCTAAAATAATATAAATAAATCCGTAAATTGTACACGCGTTTAAACGGGTAATTGTATCATAATGTTGAGACGCTTCGCAATATTTATATATTTTTTTTATAGAATACCCAACGATCCTGTGGCACGAAGCCGTTGGATTGATATTATACGAAAAAGCCGTGACGAATATTTGTGGAAACCATCAAAAACTACATCAAAAACTACCGTAACATTGAGAGGACCGTTAGATTATATCCTTACGTACATTCCTTTGTTAGATTATAATTATAGGTATCTTACAATATAATAATTATATCTTGAGTTGGTAATTTTGTTGGATTGTAGTCAAACAGTTTTCACAACAATATGGTGATATTGGCGATATGTCATAAATTAGGAAAAAAGAGAACTCGACTTAATGTAATTTTCCCTATTTTAGGGAAAAAATTCACAAGTAAGCAACATATTCACCAGTTTAGTAGTGTGTGTAAAGCGAATAAAATATACGTATTTGTGTGCGTTACACGCACACAAGGCTTCTCGAGTTGGGACATTGTTTTTGCGACGTTTGTAAAGCGACGCTCCATCTAGACGTGTATATAATCAAAGCTTACACGTTAAAGTAGGTAAGATTATAGGCTTATTATATGTTAAAGGTTCGTAGGTATACGTAGGCACTAATTATGTGTAAGTAGGTTTTTACCTACTTCATTAGTATCTAATAAGGCATTACTTATATGATAAATTATGGTACCTACCTAATAAATATTCAATGTTTTTATACAAATTTAACATTTCTATTCCTGGCTTAATAACAAACAAACAAATATTGAATGTAAAATGATACACTTACCTACATAAGGATATACCTACCTACCTGAGCACAAATTAATATTATCTCACAATTTTTCTTACAATTTGTCTACTTACCTATTATTAAAACCCCTGTGTGTTTTTTTTGTAAGGCTAGCGCGGCAACTTGGGTGTTGTTAACCCTTTTGGTTATATATTTTTTTTCTTTTGTTTTTAATTATTTCCTCGCAATTATTAACTCGTTAAAGCATTATACAAGAAGCAAAATAATCAAATTTCCACGAGAAAAATCCGCAAATTAATAGTGCGAAGCTCACGAACACTTGCGAAATGGAACAATATTTTTTCCACGATTACAAGATTCGAGTTCTGTACCAGTTACTACTAGCTTCAGGATTTGGTGATAGCAACACAATGAAATCAGATCCTAAACCTGTTTATATTCAACAACTCTCAAAGCTAATTATTGAATTTAAAGGCAGGTGGCCCACATATAATTATACAAGGTGGGCCCCTTGGTGGCCCAGGAAACCAGTCACGGTCAACGGTACCTAATATTAATTTTATTTCTATTAATAATATCGAGGTCAATGTAACATGTACCTAAGTATTCTTTGGGTATATATTTCTTATGTTAATAAGTGACAAACAATCATACAGTTCACGTTCATGGTAAGTGAATATAGTAGCCTGTAAAAATCTGCATAAAAATCAAAGATTTCAATGTTGATGCATAGTCATACAGTAGAGATATAATGAAGGTGGTAAACTAGCACACAGTTCACATTGACGTAGGTTATTTTTGATATTTAGACGTTTTGAAAGCATCTGTAAAGATCTATTCGAAATAAAATTATTTTCTTTCGTCACTGAAGACAAAGAATTTAGTCAAAAGTTGCAACCCCTATTATTTTTGGGCTCCGCGGCCAAATGATTGATACTAATAAAAATTATATTACCTACTAAGGCTCCGCGCAATTTTTTACTGTGTGTATAAGCTTTTAGTTAAAAATAAAAAGTAAATAAACTTTTAAAAGACATTAATGAATCGTTTCTATTTTAGTTTTTTGTTCGATCGTAATTATGACACCATAAAAACTAGTAAATAAGAACTTACTTATACATATAGACATGAAACTTTTTACGGGTCAACTCAACCCGTTCTTCGCCAGTTTTTTTTATTATAAATTTTTATGGAGTAATGAGGGCAAACAAGCATGCAGTTCACATTAGTGGTGATGACTGCAAACCTATCTCACTATATACCTGTCACACTATAGGAATGGTTAGGTTTTTTTATTCCCTGGTTTATCCTCCAAAAGTTTCCCCTATATTTATAATACACTTATTTTATTACACATTCATATTTGAGTCATTGATTTACAAGTATACCAAATAAACCAATTTCATCTCAATCGGTTTAGTAATTTCGGTGAAAATTGGCTGTGACAGATTAACAGACAGACGCACTAGTGATCTTATAAGGGTTTCACTTTTTCCTTTTGAGGTACGAAGCTCTAAAAATATTATCAATAATTAGCTTCGTAGTTAACATGAATAATCCTCTATGTACCTACATAGAGATCTAAGCACCGGATATTTCTTCGATAGAACCTATTGTATCTCTGGTAGCCTATTGTAAAGGGGACTCCAGCCTATTTGTGTCATGAAAGATTTTGATATTGAAATAAAGATTATTTATTTATTTAATATTTATTTATTTAAGCAAAAGTTTAACATCAAATCCTAGTAAATCCATATTTTGAAAATAATAAAATTAACTATATTAATATATCTTTCACTTAACTACTATTGATTTTCCAAAATAATCATATTAATTCGCTAAGTTGATGATTACAAATTCTGTAATACATTTATAGCTAAGCATATTCAATAATATGTAGGTACCTACCTACCTACCTACTACGTTTAAATTTGTAACACTTAAAAACTTAATGAAGTGCATACCGTCTTACTTATTAAAAAAAACCTTGATAAAGATTTTAGTTAAGAAAATAGTTACATATAAATTCAATGTTTATAATAAATTAACCTAATGTTTACATTTTAAACGCGTAGGCATGTTAGGTAGGTATTTGGTAGTCAAATAAACTTGTTCAAGATTTTCAAGATCAAGCAAAAATATTGAAGACCAAAATACTCAAGTGTGGATTTTCCGGTCATTTTGTTTTAGTAGATGGTTAAACAATCATTTATGTTTTCATCTAGTATAATGATAATCAGTAGGTAAGTAAACCTCACAATTCCCAGAATTCAACGTAGGTATATAGATACCTACCTACTTAAAGAAATGCTGCAGATGTGTAAATATCAAGGACGGTCATTGTCCTCACTTACCCTGCTGCAGAAGTTCAAGGCTATGAGTAGGCAAGTAGGTATTGTAGCGCGATCAGTTTCTTAAATTAATTGTGAATTCATTCACACGCTGAGTCCACAGAACTAGGTATCTATTTACCCCTTCGTGAGAGATAATCTATATATATATATATATAAAAAATCAATTGCTGTTCGTTAGTTTCGCTAAAACTCGAGAATGGCTGGACCGATTTGGCTAATTTTGCTTTCGAATGATTTTTGGAAGTCAAGGAAGGTTTAAAGGTATATAGTAGTATATATATCAAACCTTTGACACATTATTTCATTCTGAGGCAATACAAAGTTTGCCGGGTCAGCTAATAAAGAATATAAAGAACTTATTAGTCTTATTACTCTAAACTGGGGACGCTGTGTCGCGTTGTGTAGTGACACTGTAATAGAGCGAAAGCGTTTTATCCGCGGAACAATATTGTTCCTAGGTTTTATTGCACCGCGTCATGACCGCTCCCGACCCGTGGTATAACTGTGATGCCCAACTGGTTGTACCTACTACGGAGAAGTAAAGTTACCCATAGTTCAACTGGTTGTTCTATGGGGGACACCCCCGACCGACATAATAATGAAACGAAACTTGAAAACATCCGACAGCGGGTTGGCCACTAACCTACCCACCCACCTCCACCAATCCGCATTGGAGCAGCGTGGTGGAGTAAGCTCCAGGCCTTCCCCCAAAAAGGGAAGAGAATCGTACCCAGCAGTGGGACGTACAATGGGTTGCCATTATTATTATTATTTATTAATCATTCATGAAAATTATTTGTAGATATTTTTGCTCTCTTAATAACGCAATGGAAGTGCGGAATGTTTGCGAGAAATATTGTAATACACAAAATGGCTTTTTGTCCTTACTAATCCAAAGTTTCTAACTCTACAAACTCTACACCTTTGGTCAAATTGCGTGACTAAGGGCTCGTTCACACACAACTGCGAATTCGCATCGCATCGCAAATACCTACCTACGAGCTCGCACGAACACGAGTACATCGCCTGCGATGCGGCGTCGCATCGCATCGCAGTTTTGTGTGGCAGCCCTTAGTCACTAATTAATCCACTGTTCATATTTTTTTGTAACCACAATCGTTCTTGTAATGACGATACAACAAAGCCAACCGTCAAGCAATTTTAATGTTATCATCAATTCCCTTGGTAATAGGCTAACGGCTAACACTTAGACAGATAGAAGAAACAAATATAGGTATACGCGTGTCCATGACTGTCATCGATGTTGATGAGTACTCTTCACAGATATTACATAAATTAATCACGAAGCGGGAACTTGTAATCTTTCCATTCACATTGACATTTAGTACCTACTTACATGACACACCACAATATGTCGTGCACATGCTTAATAATACATACTTGCGAGCGGAATTTACTAAGAGTAATGTATATCTTACTGCTGCTAACTACTGCTAGAGATTTTAAAATAAGTAGATACTTCGGATTAAAAAACGCATAGGTACCTATCAGACAGTCTTTTTTCCTTTGTGCTGATTACCAACACGACTTTTTATTTTTGAGAGATTCGCCGACAGAACAATTCACCCGTAGACGTTTCGTCGACATTTCCACCCGCATTTTCTTTTTAAATGGCAATGTTTAGGTAAGTTTGAAACGGTGACCACACAACGAATGAGAAGTCCTGTTGGTGATCAGTCCAAATTTAAATTCTTGTAAAAAATAATAATTAGACAACACAATCCGCATTTTTGATGTTGGCTTTCATTAGCGCCACCGCCTTTTCGAAACGTTATTCACAAAAATACAACTGTAACAGAAGAGGTAAGACTTTGTAACGAGACGCACAATCTAGATTTTAAAATAATTGAAGAACTAGAGCGATGTACCTACCATAATAATATACATTTCACTTTATTACGTCCTAGCATGTATAGGTATAAATGTTTCAAACGTTTTTACGAAGTGAATATTCTGTACATGTAGGTAGTAGTAGGTACTATAAAGTATTCTGTTTAAAGTAGCTGTAGTAGCTACTCGTAAAATAGTCTGTGAGCTTATCTTTTACAAACCTTAGAAGCTAACTGGCATTCAAATCTAAAGCATCGTTGACCATGGATTAATTAATATCAATGTGAACTTTATGATCGTAATTCCCGAATTTCTGACGTAAAAAATTGTTATTACGTCAGAACATCGGTTAAAAAACTTAATTACCTAAATTACCTTTCGTAATGATCTTAATACATGCGGGTATTAAGATCACAATCGTTGGAAATTACCCAAAATTATAAATAAGGTTTTTGCTTCATTTCCGTGATGATAATGTTTCACGTGGAAGTCGCTTATGTATATTTACTTATACTCAAAAGACATATCCATGGAGAGTCGGGTAGCCACGGATAAATGAATCTAATAAACAAATTAAAATCGTATTAGGTACGTGATAAATGTTTTGATACTAAGTAAAACAATTACTGCGTCTTTTAAAATAAAGACAATCAGATTATTTTTTTACCTTAACTGTAATCTAATCTAAAAAATAGTATTTAATTTTCGACAGTAACTTTTTGATCTTTAGCCTCGGAGATATACTTTGTTTCTTGATCTTTTATAAGGTCTCGAATTCACTGTTGTTTTATTATTGTTTTCTTTAGGGACCTTTAGTTTTACTTAATCGTATTGGTTTAGTGTCAGTAGTTATAATCGCCATCTACTTGCTAATGCGTTTTAAATGGAGAATGTATTTTGAAATCGACTCAATTTCAGTATCAAATTAACGTTTTTTTTTCACTATTAAGAGCTTTTATCCGATCGATAATTTTCGACATCTGTATCCTCTTGCTGCTACTTATCTATTAATTTAATCACTTTGTATAGCCTTTTTCATTCTGTGTCCGTCCTAATTATCTTACTGTGTCACTATTTCCCTATATTTTGGAATTTCTTTTCACATAATGTGTAAAAAATATGTATCTTCTATCGAATAGGGATCTATCTTCTCATAAAAAACTTAAATCATGAAACAATATAAAGATTTTCTCTATTGAAATAAAAATTATCCCTCTACTCAATAGGTAAGTATCAGTGGACTCAATGAAATCGTGTCCACTTGTATCCGTATCCCAATCCAATGTTTGTAGGTATTTATGTTTAAAAAGAACTTACGCCATTATCAATAAATTTAAAAATGTCTGCTCAGGAAAATCCATAAATGATGATGAAATACAATCAATATTTTACAGTGAGCACTATTTATCTATATACGCCTGATTGCAGAACAAACGAATAATATGTAGATATTATCCGTAGCCTAGAACCCACAATGGGCGAGGCTACCCGGCGCCGGCTGGGGTTACCCGACACTCATATACTGCATACTCATGAAAAGTTATAAAAGTATGTTGTACGATTCACAATATACCTATTAGATAGACACGGTTGCGTGAATCAGTGACGTGTTTGGATACTTGCGTGTTTTATTTCATTTTATTTAAACATCACAAGCCTTAAAGAGATTAAGGACATTCAGCATTGTTTCTAGAACAATCTTGATTACTTTAATTGTGTTTTTAATACGGAAGGGTCGTGATCTATTTTTTTACTTTTGTGTATTTATCTACCTAGTCCTGTGATAAGGGCTAAGAATTTTTTAATGTATGCCTAATCTGACCTCGGATTAGCGTCTCTAATGGGAATGTAGATACTTCTATCTCTGTAGTTAAGAAAAATGTAACAAATAATCCTGAACTACGTAAAATCTTCGAAACTGGAGGCAGTACTTATGAAGTCGGTTTTTTGCCAAAAAATTACACTTATAACAAAAAATGGTAATCACCTGACATCTAATAGATATATTAGTATAAAAACAGTATATTTACATATTTATTATGTGCATTTATGTAAACAGAGGGCGATATTCATCTAAACTGTATACTATCTAATCCGATAGCAAAATTTTCCACATTAATAGTACTGTTGGCACGTACCTACCATCATTTTAACTACGAGTAGATATAATTTTACATGAATTTGAAGACATTAAGAAACTTGCGTCATAATAATAGAATACGAAATAATTTAAATAAAAAAGACATAAACATACGTTATCAACCAAATAGAAAAATACTTATCAATATCTTTTTTTATTTTTTTTATATCAAATATCTATAAACAATAACCCCCTTATTCTTAAACGTATTTTAGCTAAAGTGTTGCTAATGTCTCCTTTGTCCTTTTCTATCCTGCACATTTGGCAATGCAACTGACAAAGACAAAGCATTCTATAGCTAAAACGTATCTAATGTAGGTACGTTTATGAATAAGGGGGTAAGAATATTTCTGTATATAATGGGCTTACATAAATACCTTTTAGTCCCCAAAGATTTTAAGTAATTTCTTTGAAGATTCCAGCTGGTAAATGTCAGCTTTAATAGCTAACTAGTGGTATAGCTTCAGTGACGCACCGCACCATCTACCACCACCGTATTACCTTATCTACTTGCCCCTAAATGATAGTGTTAAACGCTATCTTATTCAAGTGGTTATTTACGGTGTCCTGAAATTTACAGTACAGGCTCATAATAGCTTTGGCTTCAGGTTTGGCAATGCATCTAGATTTAAATCTCTGGTTTTTATGGAGATTTTTATTAATTACTGTATTCAGTTACCATCAATGTGAACTGAATGTTTTTTTGACAATTCATGACATAAAAAAAACTAACTTAGGTTATAGGTACCTTGTCTGTTCAAAGTTCCCATCCCATTTGTTGATTGAAATAATTCAGTACAAAAACTTACGGAAGGCAATATTTTTTCAGTATCACAACACATGCTGTCAGATGTGTCGACGTTGCCAGCTATACAGCTGGGAGACTTCCTGCTGCAGATTGAGCTGGATGAGCCGCGGGAGTCGGTGCGGGAGATCGCCAGGAAAGAGCTCCGGGAGACTCCTGAAGTGGTCAAGCCAGCAGTCGAGGAACTGAGGAAATTACTGGAAGGTATGGTGATTGGAGATCTATCTTACATATCAACTTTGACAAATTCACTTTTTTATCCAACGAGGTTGGCAAACAACTATGCAGTTCACGTGGATGGTAAGTTTTGCTGTAATTTATAGCTAAAGGAATATCTTCATATTTTTTTACAAAGTTTTCTGAGAAAAAAATAGTAATTTTTCGCCATTGAATACTTTAAAATTGTTAGTATAAAAATTATGAAATAATGTATGTGAGATTCCTACACACGACGACACACACTTGGCTGATATTTATTTATGTAAATTTACTTTCCCGTAATACTCATGATGTTAGTATTCTACCGTAGTACCTATAATAATCTACAATCTAGGTACATAAATTATAATATTACGTAAATACATACCTAATATGTTTTTAGGTACCTACTTGTATCTTATAATACGTGAGAATAATAACTATGATCTTATATCGACTAAAATGTAGTTTATGATCATTGATATATGTTTATGATGGATTAATTTAGTGATTTAAATTACCAACCAACCAATGTGTCGGTACATTAGTAATAACGAATCATCAATTTTCTTTTATGTATTAGACGTAAATTCTCGTAATATTTATTAACAAGATGTAAGTAGTTAGGTACGTTGAAACCATTAAAACAATGTAATTTGTTATTGTTCTCATTATTTGAACATAACGATTCAAAAGACATACTATATTCATACTTTGTAAATGTGCATTTCAAAATAAAAATTACAATTGTTAATATATAGTGTACATTTATCAAATTGAAACAAAAGTTCACGCCTGTATTCACCGAAGGCGTAGGCAGAGGCATGGGCGTAGCCACGGTGGGATAGAGTGGGGCCCTTGCCCCACCCTGGCTCTGATCTGTAAGTTACCTCATAAAACCAAAACAACTTAATCATGTAGGTACTAACTACAATACTTAATATGGGCTGAAGTCAGAGACACCTTTTTGTAGGTAGGTGAGCAATAGGAAAGTGTTCTGAATTCCGAATTACTCGTACCTACAGATACAGGGTGCTAAAGAGTGTGGGTGTAACCTTATTGTATAAAAAAAATAACTGGGGTAAGACTGTAAGTATAGTTTGCTAGTTATATATTATTTTAGACTGTTGCCCCACCCTGAGGCCATGGCTGGCTACGCCTTTGGGCAGAGGCAAATGCATGCATTCTAGCATACATGCAAACACCCACGATACGCCGGTTACGTTTTAGCCCATGTAAAAAGCGAGCTTCTTGATATCTCCGGACACATTGCCAAACTCCGAGGGTAGAAACGATAATCTTCCAGAAAGTGGAAAACCAATAGCATCAAAGACAAAGAATGTATATGTTAGATAGCCCCCGTTCCGGGGATTCAACCCAAGACCCCAGCGAAGAAGTAGTGGCCTGCTGACACTGGACTACTGATATATTAAATTGAACAAAACTGATTTACAGAGGACGAAGAGTTACATGTACCAACAGATAGAGACGCGTGGCTCATCAGGTTCCTACGGCCCTGCAAATTTTATCCAGAAAGCGCACATGACTTGGTGAGGATCTATAATTTATTTACTACTTTTTTTATGTAATGAAGGTAGCAGCAAACAAGCATACAGTTCACCATTTTTTTTTTGATGTTACGTGATGCCTCCTTCCTAAGAAATCTTCACAAAAACCAGAGGTCAAGTCAAAATGCAGATGCGTTGCCACTTCTGACACCTTAGTTCTTATGTCCCTGTGATAATTATTACGGGGCCATACATTACAAGTCAAGCCTTCACGCCAAGTCTCCATCTCTTAAAACACTTAATTGAATTACAGATAAAGAGGTACTACGCTTTCAAAGTGAAACACCACAAACATTACGAGGGCTTGACTCCGAGCAAAGAAGAGAATGTGTTCAATCAGGACATGCTGAAAGTGCTGCCAACACGCGACCAGCTTGGCAGGCGGATATTGGTCCTAGAATTGGGAAGTGAGTAAGCATATGCATTGAAGATCTTAACAACCAATAGGTATGAATATAATTTACCATACTGATTTGGTATCCAACTTTGAATCCAAATTTGTTTTGAGAGTTGGCTTGACCAAGCTGACGGCAAGCTATATCAAGATAAACAGGAATACTAGCCACGTTAATACAGAACTTGTGCAAATTCAAATACAGATATATACAATGTACAAGTCTGTGATACATATCCATTGTACATGTATCCCTCCCTGCCTCCACTCTCTGTCCCCTTGATCCGCTATTGATGTATATCAGCAGCGGATCTAGGAGAGAGAGTGAGGTACTTATGCTTCAAATTATATGATCAAATTCTTAGGCAAGATTGCGTTATTTTATCTATTTACCTACCACTCAATATTATGTTCAGCGTTACCTTGTTCCTTGATTTTTGGCTTCAGTACCAAAGTATCTCTGTGACCCTCTGGCTTTTATTATCATCAATATGCATCGTGCGTCCGTTTTCTACTTTAATCATTTAATTATTTGTTAATCTCAAATATACCAATTCTAAGGTAGCGATAGCATCAGATAATCATACACCTTACATTGTTGTAAAGTTCGGTAGGTATGCTAAAAAAATACTTTGGTATTTAATTCGTTGTTGCCTCGTACCATGATATCAATCTATAATTATCATTATCCTTGATTGACTTGGACAATTACCTACGAGTGTCCTTAAATTACATACGATATTTTATATACTTTAGGTAAAGTCAATTTTCCTTTATTCGCCCATTATCATAATAATGAGTTTGCTCAACTGTAATTCTGTTGAATGCATATTTATTATGACGCTTCCGATCATGACTGAAATCACAAAGACTTTTCCTGATGTAAATATTTATTGCTTGACTTAATTCGGATTATGACCTCCCAGAGCATTTCTTTATTGTGACTGGTCCACTGACCTAACGTAACCTTATTAAAACTAAAAAATAGTCTAAATGGCAGCATCAATTTGAAAAACCTGTATTGTATGATAAAATTGCCTCGCCCGTTACAGCATTTACAGATGACAACGCCTTTCCATATTGATCGAAATAAACATTTACCCTCTTATTCATTAACGTGCCTAATTAAGGTTGGGTTGCATCACCTAACTTTGATTTTAACTAAGTAATTTGTTCAAGTACCGGTTGAGTAAAAAAAATTGTTGCACCATTTGAAATATTTGAAATGACGTCATAACTTTATCTGACCGAACTACGCTGGTTAATTTTAACCTTAATTGTCTCTCAGATGATGACTTTAACTTGGCAAAAAATACGCTCGTGCAACTAATTGCGCAGGCACTGCTAAAATATCGATTAATAGAAGTTAAAAAAAATTACGCCACCATGAGATATAAAAATATAGGTACCTACATACTCGTATATTGCGTCCCAATTAGGTTTCACATGAAAAATAATATCTTGATATTTTCAGAAAAGTGGAATCCCAGCAAGTGCTCCCTCGATGAAGTGTTCAAAGGCTGTGTTCTATTCTTGGAGGCGGCTATGTTGGAACCAGAGACTCAGATCTGTGGCGCGGTAGTCATCTTCGACATGGACGGTCTTTCCATGCAACAGGTCTGGCAATTCACACCGCCGTTCGCCAAGAGGATTGTCGACTGGCTACAGGTAAATATAGGAACTATTTGTTATCTGAAAGGAATCTCCAAACGTTGTGTCTTATACTTAGTACAAGACACAAGGTTTGGAGATTCCTTCCTCTTCCATTCAACGGGTGGAGATATTCGAGCCTTAACTACATATTTAGTCTCTGAAAGCAATCTCCATGTCATGTTGGAACCAGAGACTCAGATCTATAGCCCCGTAGTCATCTTCGATATGAACTGCCTCTCTATGCAGCAGATCTGGCAATTCAAAGTGCTGTGCGCCAAAAGTTAATATATAGTATAATATTACCTAATAGAAATGTAAAGACTTCCAGTGACAAAATTCAGAGACCTTGCAGAGACTACTGTCATCGACACAAATGTATTTCAAATGGATGGCAAAAGAAACTTAAATTAGGTAATCAGGAAATAAGTTATAGTAGGTACCTGTCCTTTTTCATTCGGGAAGTATTCATAGATCCCCTAATTTAGAGTTATAATGTATCCTGGAGTTCCAGGGCGTAGGCAAGGCACCACTGGATTATACCTAATCTATCTGCTGCAAATTTAGTGTTCAGCGGTACCGTGATCCGATCAGATGGTAATGTATGACCAGTAAAAACTATTACAGATACAACTTAGGCATCAAGAGTGACAACGCATGTGCATTTAGACCTTGTATTCACTTACCATCAATGTAAACACTACATTATTGTTTGCCATCATCATTACTGATAAATAAATTAGATTCTATGCGAATTTGAATGGCTGCAGAGGTCCAGGAAGATAAAGACTGACCTACCTCGACCAAATAGGTCGAGTACTGTCCGAGGGTGGGGTCAAAAGTCTTAGGAATCAGCGTGCATCTATGAAAATAATGATGAATGTAGAGGCACGGGATATTTCGCTCTCCACACTCTCTGACTACCCCGTTAGGGACCTGGCGTGAAGATACATACATTCTTAACTAACCCATCTTTATTGATATTTGTTATAAAGCCGATGTGGCCGATGGAATTTGCTTTAAAACCTCAAATTTCGTTTCAGGAATGCATTCCACTCCGGATCAAGGGTCTCTACATAATCAACCAGCCTTTCATATTCAACATGGTGTTTCAACTCTTCAAGCCCTTCCTCAAAGAGAAATTGAGGTCTCGAATCGTGTTCATGGGCAACGATAGGGAACTTCTCTACAAATACATCAGTCCAAAATGTTTGCCTGATAATTATGGCGGAACTCTAACCATACCATCCGTGACGGGAGCGCAATGGCTGGAGCTGCTACTTATCTGTGATAAGGAATACCATGGTAAGAGTTATTTTTACGATTATGACAAAAATAAATACTGACTTCACTGACTGACTGAGCTCAATCCTCAGTTGATTAAGATGAAGTCGGTTAAAAATCATCGTCATCAGTCAAAATTTATAAATCAACTTTTAACCTGTCAGCTCACGAGAAAAATATGACAATTGATTTTCTATTGTTATGCGGACGATAACGTCCGCTCATCTGCGTTGTGTCGTCGATGCGTCCGCTTGATACTCAAGAACGCAAAAGAAATGAGCTTTGACTACCTATTTTTCTACTAAGAATATAGTTCAAGAACCATAGTTACATTTTGCACGACCAGGGAATTGCCGAGAACCATAATGATAGAGACTATATTTTCAAAAACTAAGTCATTGTCATCGTCATCAACCCACGCCGAAACACGTCCACTGTTGGACAAAGCCTTCCCCTTACAACAGTAATGTGCATCATTAGGGGAAAATATACCACAATCGCCAAGCTTAGCAGGCGGATTAGCGATCGCAGTGGCGATAGATAGCTGCTGCCCATCCAGTGTTATTATATTTACTACCGCCCTTAAGAATGGTTTGACCGCCACTGTTCGGTTGACTGACTGCACCAGCGGGAGAAATTCTCCCCCACTAGAGGGCGATGGGCACGTCACGTCACACCCCGGACACTCGGCTAAAATTCCATACAAATGCTTCTTCTAGTTACCTACTCGTTATACACAAAAAAAACCCGTATTAGGTACACAGACATCATTTTAATAAGTAGGTGTTATGTATTTAGAGCATGATTCGCATATGCCGTCTAAAATTGAGAGACGAGCGTTATAATAGAGGTCAGTACCTACAACAATTATTTCAATTGATCCAGATGAGATCATCGCGTTACGACTATGGTTGCTATAATAATAATAATAATGCGCACTATTTTTTATTTTTTTTATATATATTTGTTTTTATTTTAATAATTTATGTATGTAAAAAAATCTAATTAAGAAGAAGAATAAATGAGTGAAATAATAATGGCAACCCATTGTATGTCCCACTGCTGAGCACGAGTCTCTCCCCTTTTTGGGGGAGGCCTGGAGCTTACTCCACCCCGCTGTTCCAATGCGGATTGGTGGAGGTGGGTGGGTTAGTGGCCAACCCGCTGTCGGATGTTTTCAAACCGCCCATAAGGCCTCCGACAAGGATTAACGACTGCTATCTATCGATAGCAACCGGGACCGACGGCTTAACGTGCCCTCCGAAGCACGGAAACGCGCATTTAATTTGCCACTAGCGGTCACCCATCACACTACCCGACCGCGCCCGTAGTTCTTAACCGAGTAGATCGCTTATGATCTACACCAGCCGCCGGGCCATGCGCGCTTCAGGGTTGCTAACTTCGCAAAATACCTCATTAACAAGCGTTACGAATACCAGTAATTCAATCAAGTTATTTATAATATTAATATATCAATGCATGGATATTCACTGGCATAACTGCGGTATTAATGAAACCTATTTGTTTTTGTTACAGCGATAAACTCCTACGGGTACAAGAAAAAGTGAGAAGATTTTTTTCAAGCATTCAGAGCATTGTGATATTACCATATAAGACATATTCCTAAATCTATAAAGTACACAAACATATCTTATAATGTGGTGAAGTGGGATTGTACGAGTTTTAATTTTAAACATGACAATTTAATATAAGTCTATATTTTATAATTTTCATTGGTGTATATAAATGTATACCCGAGTCCTTAATGTGATATCTTGCTTCAGTGAAAAATTAAATAAGCTTACATTTGATTTGTATACTCGTGGAAAACATACGGAAGATAGCATAAACTGACCTGAAAGATTATCTTGATATTTATATCTAAAAATTCTACACTTTTGGTAACTTCGTGCTCATGATGGTGAATAGATGACACTCAAGATATCGTAGCTGAGGGTTTTTTGTCCTATAGGAAATACGAGACAAGTATTGGGAAGACGACATCAAAGCGAGATTTGTAGCAATATTTTATGGAGCAGTGATAGTTTTATACCTATGGTTATTCAAAGAATTTAAATTTAAAAAAATATTGAAAACGATGTTATCGATCCAAGATGAAACTTTGAGCTTTGAAAAATGATCTTGTAAACTAAGGCACCTAAGGAACATTTTCCTATGTTAAAAATACTTATAATACTGTAATTTCCCGCACAGAGGCATAACACCTTAGGCCTCAGAAGTGGTAACGCATCTGCATTTTGACCTTGATCTTTGTGTGGGTGTCTATAGGCTGCAGTCTTCATTTAAGATCAATGTGAACTGCATGCTTGTTTGCCACTTCCATTACATAAAAAACAGATTTCTTTAAGTTAGAGAAGGATAAGAAATGTTACAATAACTTTCACTTTAACAAATATCATGGCGCAACCCAGGTTTACACTACGACGTACGTGTGAGGAGCCCTTTAAAATTGACAGTTGTTTCACTATTCAGCTGTAGGATAGGGTAGGATACGTCATACGATGCGATACACGATACGACATCGTATCGAGGAAATCTACGCGATATAGCTATGTTTATGTGTAAGAGCCATTACACACTCTTTCCGAGAGTTAATATTTATTTATATAAATATATTATACTGTTATTTCCTTGGTAACGGCAATATTAATATGCCATATTATTACATTCCTATGTTGTTGTTATAGTTTCTTATAATAAGTTGAACTATGTGCCAACTGAAGCGCGCATGGCCCAGCGGCTGGTGTAGATCGTATACGATCTACTCGGTCAAGCACTACGGGCGCGGTCGGGTAGTAGGATGGGTGACCGCTAGTGGCAAATTAAATGCGCGTTTCCGTGCTTCGGAGGGCACGTTAAGCCGTCGGTCCCGGTTGCTATCGATGGATAGCAGTCGTTAAACCTTGTCGGAGGCCTTATGGGCGGTTTGAAAACATCCGATAGCGGGTTGGCCACTAACCCACCCACCTCCACCAATCCGCATTGGATCAGCGTGGTGGAGTAAGCTCCAGGCCTCCCCCCAAAAAAAGGGGAGAGACTCGTGCCCAGCAGTGGGACGTATAATGGGTTGCCATTATTATTATTATTATGTCCCAACAGCATACTAGTATACATTGAAGTAAATATACTTTAGTCTTTTTGTCTCTCGTCAGTGAAAGCTTAAGAAAAAGCTTATTGTGTAAATGCCACTCTTGTGTCGACAGTAAAGCGATAATTAAGTATTCACATTGTTGATAATCGATTATTAAAAGAGAAAGACAACTAGGTGTTAATATGTTCAGATCTGGTTAATTTGTGTAGTTCATATTCTGATTGTTCTAACATAATGTGTCCTTAGATTTTTGCCATTCTGAATAGAACTTTTATAGGTTCTTTTTCACTAATTGCATGCAGGTATGTTGTATCTACATGTCTCTACCGACACGACTCTTGCCTTTCCCGCGACTCTTTAGAACGAGGAGATTTTAAACTTATCTCCTTTTTCCTTAACATACCTATACCTACGAATAACACTTTCATACAATACAACTAGCAATCTGCGAAGTGGTTTTTTTATGAACTCTGTAGGTAGGTATGTCGTTCGAGATGAGTCTGCGGTCAATGAATCCATAAGATCCATAACATGCTGTTTATATTTATAGTGTGATTGACAAGTATAATTATGAATTGTGACGACGATACGTTTGGGTATCGCCATGATGTACTAATGCCACCATCGCTGCGATCAAATATATAACTTGAGCTCATGTCAAACTTCACTAGAAATAATTTGAATGCGGCCAAGTGCGAGTCGGACTCTCGTACCAACCAGATTCCGCACAATTATTGAATTGCTTATAAGTACCTAATAAGATCATCATATTATACTGTCTTAGACTTCTTATATCTAGGTCCTCCTGTAATATTTGGGTGAAGAACTATTTTCTAAATTTTTTTTTCAACATTTTAGGTCTATTATTTTGGAGATAAAAGCTTGAAGCTTAGATAGAGAAGCTTGAATAACTTCAAAACCATTTTGTTAAAACTATTAAACAACATCTCTCTCAACAAATCATCTTTGAGATCTCAAGGATCTCAATAAAGCCTATTACGGTAATAATTTATCACACAATAGGTACTGACACTTTGAAAAACTTTTTATAATCCTTAATTTATCGCTCAAAAATGTCAAAAAAGTCACTTAATTTTGTTACCAAAGACATATGTACGTACTTTTTCCTTCATCTGAAGTCACATTTCTCAAACTTCACCCGGCAATCTATAATAACATGTATGAATACCGACTAAACATCAGTAAGCACCTAAACAATGAGAAAATATGTTAGTAGATACCTACATATATTACATGTATGTAGATTATACAAAAGACAATAATAATTCATTGATATTAAGATTTAGTGTGTAAAATAGATTCTCTTGTGCGTATTAGTAGTATTTTTAAATAAAGTTGATGTAATTAACCGATATTATTTTTGAAGTTCTTTTCGTTATAAAAAATACTGCATACTTACGTTTATGGTGACGTCGTATAGGTATGTGCCATACTTGTAGGCACTTGACCTTATAATCAGTAATTTTTGAAATAATTTAAAAACATTCTGATCGTATTTGTACCTAGAATATTTTTTTTTAGATATTCTGAATGTATTCTTTTCAAAAAAAGGTAGAGGTTGAAATACTCATATAAATAAAATTGAATCGCTAAATGTGTTTCTAAGCCCAAAACTCGAGAACGGTTTTACCTATTTCTCTAATTCTTTTTGTGTTGTATTTATAATAGTCCGAAGAAGGTTTTTATGCAAGAATCGAATCGTCAGGTCACGATTTCGTCACAAAAAATAAGAGAAATGTTCAATTTTTTATATAATTTTGAGTTCAGCCTGTTGGGCAATTTCATTTTAAAAATAGTGCCTCTAGTAAATTAGTAAAAACACATCGCAGCTGATCACCATGGTGGAACACAAATATTGCGAAATGTATTGCATATACATAATGAATATAATAAAGTATCTAACCATATAATAATGTTGAGAAAAGGTCAATACTACCTATATCGAAAATATGTTATAATAATATTATTTATGTATAATTATCAAATATTTACCTCCTTAACTTTAAAATATGAAAAAAATTAATAATGAGGTACTTTTGTATGAGTGCATAAATAGTAAATACTGCAAACATGTTATTTTTATAATAAAACTATTGTGATTATCTCTTTTTTCTCCTTGTTTTTATTATTCCTAAAAAACTAAGCCTGGGTTTCACCAAGTTATTTGTAAAAGTTAAAGTTATGGTAACATTTCACATCCTTCTCTAACTTAAAGAAATCTGTTAAAGTTAGAGAAGGATGTGAAATGTTACAATTATTTTAACTTTAAAGAATATCATGGTGCAACCCAGGCTAACTCTCGTTTTTAATCGATTTCAAAATTAAAAAAGGAAGTTATCATTTCGACATGTCCCTATGTACGTAGGTATGTAATATTGCTGGAATAGGCTAATATTTGAGTATGATGATCAATTTATTTTTACTGGTTCCAGTGTAGGTACTCGAGGGCGTAGGCACCACCACATTACCTAATCAATCTGCTGCCAAATGATAGTGTTCAGCACTATCGTGTTCCGGTTAGATGTTAATATTTTATTATGGCCCTAATAACTATCACAGAAACATAATAACTTAAGTCTCAAGGGTAGACAACGCATCTGCGTTTTGACCTCTTGTTTTTGTGTAGATGTCTATAGGCTGCAATCACATACTTAACATCAATGTGAGCTGCATGCTTGTTTGACTCCTTTCTTACATAAAAACGTCTAAGTTTCATCAAAATTGGTTCAGCCGTTTTCGAGATATGGCTATCCACGCATTTCCGGAGGGAAAATTAATAATGTTGGAACTTACTATGTATATCATATCGTCAATAGATAAGTCATAAGAATGTGTTGATCAAATCCGTGGGTCGCGGGTTCTATAGCTTACAAACACTTGTAGTTAGACTGGCCATATCGAGGCAGGCCAGTCGAGGTGGCGTTTGTCTGTTGGTCCCCAGCCTACTCAGGCCCCCCATGCGTCTGGCTGGAAAGAATTGCAATAAGCATATCTTAAGCCCCGGGCCGCATCTAGTCTTAAACCCCGAGTATGTGAGGAGCCACCGAGTCACCCGGCCCAGTCCTGTGTTGTAACACCTCCACGCCAGTAGATAATACATCCTATGTCACTCAATGAAGATGCAACTTTCTAATGGTGAAAGAATGTTTGAAATTGGTCCAGTAGGTTTGTGTGAAAACGTAACAAACATACCTTCATACAAAAACACAAATGTTTCCTCTTTATAATATAACAGGTACCTATAGAAGTATATTTGCCCGACAGGATAATCCACGATTCTACTCCTTAAGAAAAAAAAGTACAAGATCGTATTTAGAAAAAAATATATTTAAACATTTAAAATAAGAACAACTAAGCACGTACCCTGAATGACATCAAAATTTTTCTTTATTCTAAAACATACCTACAGTGTTTTGTGTACTTTAATATTTCTATAAAAGGAGTACAAAAGGAATGTATACACGTACAATACATAATACAACATGATCACTTCCTTGGTTTCATCCTATATCCATAAGAATTTGCCACTGAAAAGGAAAAAAAAAACAAATTAGCCATCTAACTAGAACAAATATTTAAAAATAATAAAGAAACAATGTACCTAATACCTAAGCAATACCGACTACAGTATACAATGCAGTACTTCCACTTTTTTTTCTCTTAGACAGTGACCTTTATTGTTCTCTTAGACAGTGTAGGAACTTATTAGTGATCTTTGAACTCTAGCACATATTCTCTGACTCTAGGTAAAGTTTGGTCTTTAAAAGACGACATAGGTTACATTGTAAAAATTGTATATGTACAATGGTAAGTATTTATATTGATTTTGTAATCTCTAAGTATGTTTAACATCTTGGTCTACATTTAAACCTTTTGGTTTTTTTGCAGTTTTTCAAAGCATGTCATGATTCCTTTCCTTTTTTTATATTGGATGTCTTTTGGCTGAAATTAGGATGTTGATTATGAGTAAATCCTCAAGGCGACTCAATCACCAATGTAAAACGTTTTACATCGAGCCAGAGAGTGTACAATAAGTCGAGCTTTATTTTACCTTTTCTGGGACCGTTTTAAATTTTAGTTTTAGAATAGCTCAAGGACCATTAATAGATAGAATTAAGCCATGAATTGTAGGTAAGATGTATTGTTGAAATATAATTACGCAATAGATGTTTAATAACATAGAGATAGATAAGACATAGGTTAAAGTCCGGGACTTAAATTGTTACTTTGTGGCAATGCTTATTTCACTTAAATGTAATAGATATTTCATTTTATTTAAAAGTTGAGTTAATTTAGGTTATATAGGTATGTTGACTTACCTTATGTTGACTTAGGTACCTACTATAGGTTAATAGATTATTATTCCTATATGGAATTTCTTGAATTTCTTTGAATTTTATATGGATTACTGGAATGGTAACAGTCTCATTACGGCACCGTATTTGTAAAATCACAATTTTTTTTGGTATGTATATGTATAGTACCTACTAATACTAATGTTCTAACCTACTTTCTCAAAACATCCAGTGTTCGAGAAAGTACTTGAAAGTAGACATAGTTACCAGCGCTCTTATCTGCCGCTAAAGGCGCTGACCGGAAATATTGTTCATTTATTTATTTGACTTTAGTTAAATTTAATAGATATTGCATTACGTAGGTATTTTATTTTGGAAATATTTTTGCGCCTTTCTGGTTGTATTGACTTTAACACACTGAAAGTTACAATCCCGCTGGAGAATTATTTGGTTCATTATTTGGTTCACATTGGTATATATTATATTCTCTAGATCAGTGATTCCCAAAGTGGTCTATATCGACCCCTGGGGGTCTATGACAACTTGAAAGGGGTCTGCGAAAAAAAAATTTGGGTCCATGAAATGGAAATGGGGTCCACGATATATCTCAACAAACACATACACTGATAGTACCAATTTACTTACATCATACCAGTGATTCCCAAAGTGGTCCATGGGAGACTCGATGGGGGTCTACGTAGGCGTGAATAAAAATGGAAATATGGAAATATGGAAATGTGATATAAATGTAGCAAGGACCGGGGTCCACAGAAACCAGAAAAAATTGTAAAGGGTCTACAAGAAAAAATAGTTTGGGAACCTCTGCTCTAGATCATGAATATACCTAGTGGATATATTTTTGTTGTTTTTGATTTGATAGGCAACCTAGTAGATACCTATAATATATCCACAAGTATGCCTGCTAGTATTTTTAATTCAATTATTTTATTTTTAACATTCAGCTACCCTTATTTGCGGCCAGATTTAATTTGGCACCCGTATACAGCAGCATAATATAGCACCCCTCATATGACCTAAACATAGCGCCTGAATAAATAGGACAATAAATAATAAATACTCAAAGTTAGAGGAATGACAATAATTGTGACTGTCTATGTATGTGTGTGTGTGTGTGTCACTAAATCTCTTTAACTGAAGTCACTAAATTCTACACTACTTTTCTAGTATAATAGTAGAGATAATAAAAAATATGCACTTTAATCTCAGGATTTGCTGTATTTTTGTAGGATATAATAATCACCAAAAATACTATATACCTACTTATAAACACGTCATTACTTCTGTATCTACTTTTACTGGTGGTAGAGCTCCAGTGACGGAGCTCGCGCTCGCACCACCCCATTACCTAATATACCTACTTGCCGCTAAATGGTAGTGTTCAGCACTATCGTGTTCTGGTCAGATGATAATGCACGGCCCTGTAATTTCCGGCACAGAGGCATAACACCTTAGGCCTCAGGAGTGGTAACGCATCTACATTTGGACCACTGGTCTTTGTGTAAGTGTCTATAGGCTGCAGTCATCGCTTAACTGACCTGCATGGTTCTTTGCCACTTTCATTACATAAAAAAAAAAAATTTCAACAGCATTTGCACAAAGGCACTAAAAAAACATGCGTCTACCGCAATTCCTACACACATGATTTGCTAGTTTCTTAATGCTATATTATTATGTCCTAAATCGCTTTTTGATGTTCTGATCTCGCAGCTTCTTGCTACACTGACAACTGTTACAAGTATTGTATAATACTTACATTTGAAGTTATCTTCATAGTGATGCAGCATTTTCCATAGAACTTCACCGGGGACTCCGTCGTCCGGTAATTCCCCGCCATGCCTTTGCCTCAAAGCCGCAGCATCAATGTGTTTCGCCAGCGACTGTTTGTCAGAGCCGTGGAAGTAAATACGAGATCTCAATTTCTCTCGTAAGAAAGGCTTGAATATCGCGAAAAGCATGTTGAAAATGTACGGCTGATTAACTATGTGGACCGCTTTGAGCCTCATAGGGATGCAATCCTGGAAGAAAACATGACATATTATTATGTGGTTTATTCTTCCTTTTATGCCAGAAAGGCGGCCAAAAAAAACTGCGATGCCGCATCGCAGGTGATGTATTCCTGCGAGCTCGCAGATATTTGAATGCGATGCGATGTGAATTCACAGATATATGTGGGAGCCCTATGGGTGTCAGAAAAGTAGATGGACCTTGTCATGAAAAGTCTTTCCTCCAAATTGTAGTAGTCAATAAGCAGTGGCCATAGCCGAAGGGGTAAGCAAAGCATTCATGACACACCGACAATTGTATTTTTTGTTACGACAATGGCTAACAGGCATGCAGTTTATTGAGGTGCTACTAAGTGCATTCCTACTGCAGCGTAGGTATAAACATTATCACACAAACCGTAGTTCAAAATGCCGATGCGTTGCTACCTCTAAGGCCTTGGTTTTATCTTTGTGATAGTTATTATGGTGCCATTTACCATCAAACCAGAATATGATAGTTCTGAGCTTAGCCAGTTACGTATTTTCAGTCCCATGTAAAAGGTGCCGAGGTATTTGACATACCTTCGTTAAATCAAAGCAGAGAATATGTAATAAATCGAAGTCCGATGATATCACTAGCAATCTTAGCTAATGAAAAAAATGCAATCATCACAATGCAATTTTTAGTGGAAACGTATATATTTTTTTTTATACTTGATAGACGGGTTATGTTATGTTGATGGTTTTTGTATTCACTTCAATAATTGCATTCACATTTCAAGGCCTAATGTCTGCGAGAATAAACTGCACTGAACTGAACTTAATAGCCCAACCCATTTCTTTTGCAATTGCCTTCAATATAGGTATTCAATCTTATAATTCTTTCTAGGTGCAGGTGATATAGTTTAAGTATATGTATGTATCTTCACGCCAGGTCCCTAATGGGGTAGGCAGAGAGTGTAGAGCGTCAGATATCCCGGTCCTGACATACCTCACTGGTGGTAGAGCTCCAGTGACGGAGCTCGCGGGCGTAAGCACCACCGCATTACCTAATATACTTGCCGCTAAATGCTAGTGTTTAGCACTAGCGTGTTCCGGTCATGTGGTAATGTACGGCCCTGTAATTTTCGGCACAGAGGAATAACACCTTAGGCCTCAGGAGTGGTAACGCATCTGCATTTTGACCTTGGTCTTTGTGCGAGTGTCTATAGGCTGCAGTCATCACTTAACATCAATGTGAACTGCATGCTTGTTGCATGCAATGGAAGTGGTATTCCATTACATAAAAAAAATCTCTCGTGCCTCGTCTACCTTCATCATTCTCTTCATACATTCTAGTTTAATTAGTACACTTGTAGCGTCCACTACATTAATTCCAACTAGTGGAATACAATGAAACCTTACAGTACTCGTCTAGTACGGTAGATGGCGTGCAGTCAAATTACATCGCACATACGAAGATTTCTCAAGAGTTGGCATATATACAACTTCCCAACGTCAACCATTGGGCCGCGGCCCGCCAGGCGCTATCACCTCGCTTGGTCGGAGGATCCTCCCTTTTCGCCGGAGGAACACTTCCAACCGTTCCTCCACAGTGGTGACCCCCGATGATTGGAAGCAACCTTCTCACCAGCCACTCTGCAGCACCTTCGATGACGTCATCCCTCACATCACCAGCTCCTGATCGAGCGGTAATCAAGTCACGCCAGCCAGCACCCTCGGCTTCATCAGGGATACTCCACACACCTGCAGCGACCGCGCATGCCTGGACTACTCTGCAGCCACATCAGCGTCAGCACAGTGCGCCGTCCCGCAGTAGCTACTACGCAGCGACTACCTCGACTGAAAGGGGACTTTCGCATCACCGCAGCAGCGACTACCTCAACTCACTGAGGACCTTCGCACCCGACTCACTGGGACTTGCGGCATGGGACGACTATATGGCATTGGCACAGCTCCGCAAGAAGTTCTGACAGCTGCCTCGATCGTATCAACCTCCGGTCTTGGAGGGGAGTGATGTAGCTTCCACTACATTAAGGCGCCAATCGTCTAGTACGGTAGATGGCGTGCAGTCAAATTACATCGCACATACGAAGATTTCTCAAGAGTTGGCATATATACAACTTCCCAACGTCAACCGTTCGGCCGCGGCCCGCCAGGCGCTACCACCTCGCCTGATCGGAGGATCCTCCCTTTTCGCCGGAGGAACGCTTCCACCCCGTTCCTCCACACACTAATAACCCTCTTTCGTGACATAAAATTATCACAGGTTCATACAAGGTAGGCGAGATCGATGGTAATGAGGTCTCTGGCTCACTGTTAAATTAAGTCGTTAAAATCACGTGCCATAATAAGTTGGAACTGGACACGTTTCAACGTATGAGAAGCTGACTGAGGCGAGATCAGCCCAGACATTTGAATATCAGAGACAATCGATTACTTACAGTCTATGTTTCTCAGAACAGTTAATAATTAATCGACCACTTAAGTACTTACAGCTCAGTCAGCCCACAATAATAACTATATAGGTATTTAAGATAATGAGATATCCAATATCTCCTGTCAGCTAGCATGTATTTTGATTTCCCAATTTCTTGATGAAATACCTGAATCCAATCGACGACCATCTTGGCGAAAGAGGGCGTGAATTGCATAACTTGGCTGAAGGAGAGCCCTTTCATGTCGGCGATAACAACGACGCCACACACTTGCGTTTGTGGCTCAGCCATGGCTGCCTCCAAGCCCAGCTGCACGCCACGGAACACTTCCATCAGAGGCACATCACGAGGATTCCAAAATTCTGAAATTAATTCAACTTAACTATGCACCGAATTCATAAATTAATTCTTAAATATTTTGACAACTTTTATTTGTTAACAAAGTCGCGGGCACAGCTGCCCGCGACTTTTTTCGCGTTGCGGCTTAGGGCAGCGCTTTTGGATATAAATTTTGGTTAATTTTGGATCATAAACACTTTTGGGTAGCTAAATAATCTACTTTACAGTAACGCTTCTCTGTACACGATATTAGACTTATTAGGTATTAGGGCATCGGGGATAAAAGCACACAGGCTTGCATTGCTAGGATTGCGAAAAATTGCTAATTATGTGTTTAAATATCACACCCACTGAATGCAATAAAAAAAATAAGAATGAATAATTTTTTTACAAATGGAATATTTGTAGAAAAATATTTTATGCCCTCTCAGAAACGGTTGAGCGCATGAAAAAAAAGGTTTCAATAAAATTTATGCTAAATTTTATGCTCTACAATTTTTATAATAGATGTTAACATCCTTGAAGCAATAGAAACTGAGATAATAGCGAAAACTGTTTTTTTTCCTTGACCTCGCATAACTTCCGGTACAGACACGAGATTATAACATATGAGACTTTTCAGACAGCTTTTAGAACGTCAAAATAAAGGTATATACAAATATTTAGCTTATTATCTCTGATTTGGAGGTTAATCGCTAAAATAACTGGACTAATAGAACCGAAGGCCTTACCTGTGAATCTGATAGTTGAACATTTTTTAAAAGTTAGGAAGTATGTCCGTTACCTTGTAATTTGTCCAACTCAGTTCAATTGAATGTTGCAATTTTTGCGAAAAACCTTAGAGTCATAGTCGTTATGGCAAAGTGACCTTGTGTTTAAAAAAAATATCGGCTAATAATAATTTAAAAATGATAATGTGAGTGTTTATAAGGTGTTTATAAGGTTATAAGGTGCTTAACTTATTAACAAGTATTATAGGATCAAAACGTTGTTAACATTTTGAAAAACTGAACAACTGATCAACTGATCAACCTTGTACATGGCCAAAATGGGCTGTAGGCAAAGCCATTGCTAATGCAATTAATAAATAACATTAACAAAAGCTCAGTCTATGGCAGTATGGATGTTCGGATCTTGATTGGAGAACTTTGCGATCCCAAGTTTTAAGTAGGCCTTTATTTGAGAAGAAGAGAATAGTATTGTGAAGCGTTGGGCTGTCCATATGCGAGGTAGCGTTTGCCAGCCAGTCCCCAGTCTACTTGGGCACCCCAGGATAAAATCCCAGATCATTATTCTTATGTTCACATTATCTTTATCTTATGTAATAATATTTGTATTAAATCTAAGGTTTTGACAAAAGAGCAACACGCTGAGTTTGTTGGGTAGCGGAGTTCTTCTCAGTAGTGCCTGCACTTGGAACTCTGCTAAGTGAATGACTATGATTATGACGAACAGATTCTTCATTTTCTTCTATGAAGGAATTGAAAAATTTGATGATTCACGTATCGGTTAAATATTATTATTAAATTGGTATTTATTTATACCTATTGGATTATTATTATAAGTAATTCTCTCTAGGTAGCTTATAACCCGACAGTTCAAAAGTGTCCTTGTAGACCAATCTATACTTATAATAAAACTGTAGAAGTTCAAATTCTGTACATTAAAAATATTGAAAAAATAAATACCAGGGAAGGGGGCACAAATTTATAACGAATTACCTATAGATATAAAAAATATAACATCCATAACCGTATTTAAGAGTAAATTAAGGCAATATTTGATAAATAGTAGATAGAAATTTATATTGTTTAATGTTAATAACGATTCGCCTAATTAATTTACTAATGCGGTTGTTAAAAAAAACTTTAACCCTTTAATAGTAATTTAGTTAAATTACTTGAAAAACTTGCCAATTTCAATTAGGGTTATACTTAATTTTTATGTTAAATCCTAAAGTACAACAAACTGAAGCCACTCTTATTATTTTAGGGTTAGAGTGGCTCCAATTTTTTTTTTAAATCACACACGAAATTTCATGATAATCGGTCAAGCCGATTCGGACGAGTATTGTTAGTGACATTGGGACACGAGAATTTTATGCTAGCAATTGACAAGTGTTGAAAAATATTTTGTAGTATTCAGTTAAAACGTGAGACGTACAAAATACTAAAATTTCAACTCCCTAGCGGTAGCTCTAGTAAGAGCTAGTAGTCTATCTGGTAAGATAGAGAGACGGATAGCGCAGTCTTAGTTATAAGAACCCGTTTTTACCGTCTTTTCTAGAAATATTTTAATATCAACACTAACCTCCAGATTCTATGAAGATGATGCGCCTGCCATGTTGGTCTCTGGGCGACAAGATGGACACGATGGAGTGGTTGAAGGCCGCGCGGACTGAGTTCGGCACCAGATCACGACTGTAGTCCTCGTACGATACTTTGAACTTATAATACGCCTTTATCTGAGAAATAATTCATTACCAATTTTATATAAGTATAAAAATGATATTACTAAATTTATTTCTCTTCCAATGTACCGGATTCATTTTTATTGAAAAAAAAAAGATTTTTATTAACTAAAATATTAGAATTTAGCAAATTAAAAAAAATACAGAAAACATCATAATATTATATAACCAGTCATTTCATAATTGGAATGGAATCATGCTTCATCAAGTACCTAACAATTTTTTGGGTAGACTTTGTACTTCATAGTATAATTACATTGACATGAGGATTAATAAAAGACTATTAAAAAATACTCATGTAGTCAATAGATAATTTATCAGTAGGTACGTGTTTGAATATATTTATAACTAGCTGTTGCCCGCGGATTCGCCCGCGTGGATGTCGTTTAAAAAGTAACCTATGTTCTTTCTCAAAGTCATCTTTATCTCTGTACCAAATTTCATTAAAATCGGTTTAGTCGTTTGGACGTGAAAAGGTAACAGACAGACAGACAGAGTTACTTTCGCATTTATAATATTAGTAGGGAGTAGCGACCCGCCCCGGCTTCCGGCTTCGCGCGGATATAATTGAGGTTGTTACTGGTAATTTGATGTGCTTTTCAAACACCAATTCCTATCGATACATCTGGTTAAAACGGTACTTACAGCGCGATTATATCTATCGCACCAACTGTCAATCAACTGATCGTTATGAAGCGTTATAAGGTTTACATTAGACAAAATAATGTGGTCGTTAAATTTCTTAACATTCCTATTTTTCGCGGAGCTATTTTTTTTTTCTTTCTATGAAAACTTTCTCTGGACAATTACATATACAACAAAAAGAATTAGCGAAATCGGTGCAGCCGTTATATGTAGCTAACGTAACGTAACGTTTGAATTTCTAACAGCAACCGTGTAGTCTGTAGGATGGGGAGGGCACTCGAGTCTAACGAAAATTTGCACTTTAAAGCTAAATATGTCACGAACAGTTAACTAAATCGAAAAATTTAATATTTATAAACCCTTACACCCTTATTCGTAAACGTATTTTAGCTAAAGTGTTGCTAATCTCTCCTTTGTCTTTTTCTATCCTGCACACTTGACAATGCAACTGACAAAGACAAAGCATTCTATAGCTAAAACGTATCTAATGTATGTTTATGAATAAGGGGGTTCATATTTTTAAAAGACCTATCCAACGATACCCCACACTATATGGAAATCGAAAATAAAAAAAAATATCCGCGCATTACAGGGGAGATCACCATATTGTACCACTTTGTCGGCGTAATTAAGGTGTATACTTGTGCCAAATTTCAAGTCTCTAGTACCAATAGTTTTTGCGCTAAACCGCGGACGGACAGACAAACAGACAGACAGACAGACAGACGGACATAGCGAAACTATAAGGGTTCCTTGTTTACTACGGAACCCTAAAAAGTATGGCACCGCTTCCGTACGAACTGGCAAAGTTTCGTTACATATCAAAGGGAAAAATTAATCCGCTGTTAATATTTTTTATAACCAAATAGCCAAGACACGCATTTTGTCTAAGATAGAGTTTGTAAAGTGAGGGTCTCCTTAGCCAAATTCACTAGGTACAATCGCTACAGAAAACGAAGCAAATGCATGGAAACTCATTACTGTCATCGTTAACTTTCGGCTGGAATGATGATGATGATGGTAAAATCAAGTGACGATAAGTAAAGACGACATACAGGCCGTATATTTGCTTCGTTTTCTAAAGGTATCCTGAGGCTAGTTAACTTGGCTATAAAAACTGATATTTAATTGAAGAGTCCTGCTTAGATAGGGTTCAGTCAAATCTTTACTCGTTATATTTATTAATCTGAAGGATAGGCCTTTATGTTGAAATACATTATCAAAAAACTAATTTGAAGTAGCCAATGATGCACTGCAGTTCAATAAAATATGATATTTTGTTATTTTAAAACCTTCAATCTGCAGTGCGCCCATGCATCGTATCTTAAAATGGGTATCACGTTTGCATAGTCATTGGTCGCTGCACCATCATGATGGTCAAGAAATTAATCAATTAACTGATCACATCGGTCACGTTGTCACTTGTTACTGTCCAACATTGGATTTAGAAGACAAGTTGAGATATTAAATAACAAGTAACAAGTTCCATCAGCATCCTTTTCAATTGTTATGTTTGGGAACGTTATATTTTATCATCGTTTATCTTTGACGGACGTATGACCTATAATCAGTTTTATTATAACTAGTAAGTAGCAACTACTAAAATGACAGGGCTGGGTGCCCTTTCCTCTATCAATCATTTTCAATTTATTATATTTTGAAAATTAATTATTTTAAATAATAATTCATGTAGACGTAGCTATAGTTTAGTTAATAAATAGTGCTTCATAATATTTAATTATAATTACTAAGTACATACCCTTTTGTGTGCGCTCTCAACGTAAAACTTTGTTGGCCTCAAGAACTTCATCAAAAAGTTGTCATCATCTATAGGTATATCGAGAGATGTTTCTTCTGAAACAGTTGCAATTATTAATGCCAATTATTATTTTTTTCAAATTTAAATGGAGACAAATGGTGGTACGTGTTAATAATTTAAAAAATATTACAATAAACGGACCAATCATTGAAGTCAATCGTTTACTAAAATTGTACTTATACCGAATTACCTATAGTACCTACTATTAACATTTATTGAAAATATTTTGATATCTTAATAACCTTTAGTGTGAAATGTACCTCTTAATTCGAAGAGTATCTATTTGAAGCAATATTCGATTCGATTTTACAAGCTCTTATTTAGAATGTCCTCGTTTATGCTAGTGACACAAAACGTAAAAGTAACCAAAATTGTCCAAGATATATTGCGATACAAATAAATTATCAGAATTCTTCATGTGCGATGCAGACAACGTTCCCAATACGGACAATTGATCAATTAAAATCGCGTCTTGGCTTGAATCTACACACATATTATAATAATTTCACCGGTTACGTAACAGGCGAGCCTATTTACATCGTGCAAAACTGCATTAGGTAATAATAATAAGAAAAAGTGAACTGTGGCTAAGCCATGGAAGTTGTTTGTCTTAAAAACTTTAGTTTTTAATATGTTATAAAATTATTTTTTGATGGTTACTTTTCGCCTGTATTTCATTAGTTTAGATCAGTTTTTTCATTTAAATGTTGTAACATGTTATTTGATTATCATGATTTCAAAAAGTTTATTCCAATTATTCTTATCAGTTACCATGTAGGTTATTGTTTTTAATACATATATTATATCAAGCAATAAATTAATAAATATGAAATACCATGCTTTATGCGTTCGTTCTAGATTTGCTACACTGTTGAATTTTTGACTGCATAATTATTTTTGGATTGTAACATTCTCTCAGAAATTTCTTTCTCTCAGAAATCACGTATATTTTTACAAACAGTTCCTTATTATTTCTATTAAGTATTCTTATTCTAAAAGTCTTTATAATTTTTCAGTTATCAAAATCGCGACGTGAATTTTTGTCATATCTACCTACTAAATGTATGTACCTTTTTGGATTTAGGATTGCAACGACATCGTTCTATTATTTCTACTTTTGTGATATCTTAATTTCTATAAAAGTACTCTGTCAACATCAGACAACTTATACCTATGTAAATCATTTGCTGACCGTATAATTATACTTCTCATTCCTCCGATATCATTCTTTTATTCTGTAACTATAAAGTGATTATTATTGTTCATGTAAAGTAAGTGCTATATTATTTAATTCCTTGTAATTTGTACGCCCCTTTTGTTATTAATATTGTATGTTCCCTCTGATCTGGTTGCCTGGAAGAAATTGCTGTGTAGCAATAAGGCCGCCAATTTGTGCTTGTCCTTAAATTGTATCTTACCTATTCCTGTGTGTACAATAAAGAATATTGTTGTTGTTGTTTTTATGTAAATAAACATTCGCATTAACATACTCGTATCTGTGTAGGTATATGCTGTAAACGTCGTCGAGATCCAAGATAATAAGGACTGTATCTAGTAGGTAGGTACTTATTCCAAAGTTATCAGTCGCTACCAATAATGAAATATACTGATAAGTAATAATAATTACTAAAGTTAATCATCGCCTACAGATAAAACGATCATCTACCAAGAAATGAAAACATGATTTTTTAAATCAATTAGATACGAGTAGTTCTTTATCCATGTAGACTTTGCTCTGTTAAGGCAAATTTATACGAACATTCTCAAATTCAAATAATTACGTCGTCCTACGATAGTGAAATAAATACAAAACAACGTAACTTCACGCCTGCAATCCCCAAAGGGGTAGGCAGATGTAAATGCATGCATTCAAGCACACATGCAAACACCCACGATTCGCCGGTTACGTTTTGGCCCATGTAACAGGTGGCAAGCCTGTTGACATCTCTGGGCACATTACCAAACTTTGAGGTACAGGGCAATTTCTAGAAAATGGAAAAATCCCAATAGAACCAGAGATAAAGGACTTAACATTATTGACTCTGATAACCCCCTACCCGGGAATCGAACCCAGAACCGCAGCGTAGTAGTAGTGGCCTGCTACCACTAGGCTACCGAGCAGCACAAACACAATAGATATTTATACCCACAAACTTTTAAATTACGTTGTAGTTTAAAAAATGAACGTGATCCATACCCTGCAATAATTGTCTGAGCTCTGTCAGACCCTTCTGAATATTTTCCGGAGTTTCTCTCAATTCGTTCTGCGCTTTTTCTTTAAGGTATTTATCGGTAATGGGCTTTTTGTCTACTTGTATCTTGTGTTCTCCCCACATAACAAACGGTTCACCGTTTAAGTCAAATTGTAGAGCCATTGTTTTCCAAAAAAAATAAAACCAGCTCAGTCTTAAACAGATCTCTGAGTTTACTTTCTTATTTTAATGATGTCAATAGCGAACGTTTCCAAACCAGATCCAGTAGCTTGCCGGCGCAATCCCTTCACTTGGATTTTATATTAAGTAATTTGACATACATTTAGAGGTATATTATTCTAATATCACATAACATATCACAAATATCCACTATTAAAAACACCAGATAATTTGAAATTTATTTTAAAAAATCCGTGCGCAATTATGTAAGTTGCGGCTTTCTAGTTGTTGTGAAAGCTGGGCGCAGCTTTTTGTTGTTTTTTGTTTGCAATAGAACGTAAAGGTGCGCGTGCGCAACCGCCGGCGATGAGGACTGACCGGTGCAAGCTGCGCCGCGGACTGCCACCACCATGCTGCCACGGCCACCAGGGCCATTCGATTGTATACCGATGTTGAGTCGTCGATATTAGGAGATGAATTCTGATTTAATAAAAAGAACTTTTCGAAATACTCAATGTTTTGTACTAATTCCGAAAATTCTGTTAAATATTGTCAGAATACAATCTAATTGGTATACCTACCTTTGTACCACCTACGAGGTATTGTTTTTAATAATAGTAGATTAAAAAACCGTATGTTTACATGCTTATGTTATCACGATTATAATTTGCAGATAATAGATAATCGTCAACAAAGTAACCATTATTTTAATGGTGATCATAGAGCAACACGGGCCACTGGCCGCGGCGGACCGGAGAGGAGTAGCCATATGCAGGCTTTTCCCTCTGTCAAAGTACAAGACCAAATGGTCCAATGCCTGTCGCCCAGATATATTATTATATTGTTTAAGTATTTTGTTAAAGTCAAGGTGTGAGTTTCGTAGTAATAGACGTTTTTTATACAGTAGTGTGAGTGCGTGTCACACGTATTTCCCCCCGCAAAAAATGACAGACTGTTTTGCATCGGTAATAAACGGTATGGCTACTCCCTCCGGTCCGTCGCGACCGATGGGCCGAGTTCATCGAAGTTCTGTTGTCGCTGGCCGATTTGCTCCATGATGGTGATATATATAAAAAAAACATCTATCTCTTCAAAAATACGTCAGTAAAAAATACATAAAATAATAGTATTTCGCTGTATAGATTAGTAACAATGGTACCATAACTGCATTTTTATTTATCGCAACTATATATTTAACACAAACTTTCCATTTTTAGGGTTCCGTAGTAAACAAGAAATCAATGTAATGCCTACGCCTGCGAGCTTATTAACCGGACCTCTATCACCAGACCTTACCACTACATTTCCGAAGCCCTATGATAACATAACTTAAAACTCCAGTGATCCCAAATAAAATACTGAACTCATTTACGGCTAAACCGATTTTCACGACATATTGTGTGCGAGTTCAAGTGGATTTGATGACGATGGTTTAGATTCACAATTCGGTCCACTACGAATGATTTTTTTAATCAACAACACAGTTCTGTCCCATTCGAAACAGGACGTTTGGTCATGGTAGGTGTATAAACACAGTTCAAAATAATGTCGTAATGGTCTTGTCCATCCAATTATTCTTTTGTACTTTATACTTACATAGTCCCTACATTCGCTTCAGAATTTGAAGTAGGTTTTAATATATTTTTTACATATTATCTATGTCATTTTAGCATGCATACTTATTAAATTAAAATCTATTATTATTTATCAAGTTATACGAGGGTCAAAGTCCATTTATAAGCGTTATACGATCACTGGATTTTAATATTTTTTATTAAATCAACAAAAAACTTCTGTTTTTTATTTTTTTACTCCTACAAAAAAGGGAGGGAGGAAAGGACTTGGCTCTAAAGAACTTGGTGATATCACCAAGTTTTTTTGTATGTATCTTCACGCCAACTCCATACCTTTTTATGTCCCTTAAAAAAAAATTACGTCCTCTGAAAAACGCAAACTTAAATGTAATTTTTCAATAAACTATATTGACTTTATAAAATTAGAAATATAAGTAGAACCATAAAACGGCCTAAAAGCGCATGGCCCCGCGGTTGGTGTAGGTCGCAAGCGATCTACTCGGTTGTGCGATGTTTTTATTACTTTTGTAATGACCGTCATCAGTATTCGCATTCGCTAATATCGTAGATATGTATTCGCATTCGCGTTTTCAAAAACTGACACTCGCTACATCACAAGTATTAGTTCTCGTAGATATTTTAAAGAAGAAAGACCAGGGGTGCGACCGCCTATCGACATTGCTATTGTCGTCGTCATTGATGTCAAATTTTCATGTTGATATGTAGCTCCTTTAAATCAGTAGTGGTAATCTGATTGTTTTTCTTGCTTTCGTAGGTGAGAAACAAGCGATAATGGTAGATTATTTCGATTATTGTTATTTAGTTAAAGAAAAAATCGACATGAAAATTTGACAGCAATGACAACGACAATAGCAATGTCGATAGGCGGTCGCAGGTATTGCTGTGATACATAAATAATAATAATTTAACGTTGATTCCGTATTACAATACATATTATTATATACAGAATATATGTTTTACTGCGATAAGTATGTATTTCCGTCGAGAACAATAACGTAACTTGTATATCAGCGGAATATACGAGTACCTTTAATCTTAAAATCAAGTATAGTTGTTTCTAATTTTAATCGAATTACGTAGGGCTTGTCTCGCCAACTGCAATCGTCGATGAATTTCAACCACAGAGCGATCCTAGTATCCACTTAAAACTCAACTCTTTAAAGTAACGTTTTTTTCTTCAGTAGTGAAGTTTACTTGCAATCCATACAAGCCACTAATTATACAAAATTGTTTTCAACTGTGCCCGCGGCTTCGTCCGCGTGAGAATTTGAGATTGTTCAGTAAGATACCCGGACGAAGTCTTAGGCGCAGCTAGTATAAAAGTAGCTTAAGTTACTCCTTATTACATAAGCTATCTGCCAGTGAAACTCCCATCAAAATCGGTCCAGCCGCCTGTTCCCGAGATTAGCAGGGTTATTATGTCCTGACAAACAGGCAGACAGACTGACAGACTGATAGACAGACAGACAAAAATTGTAAAAAATATTGTTTTGGTATATTATATGTACCGTGTATACATTTAGTAAAAAGCGGTTATTATGATATTACAAACAGACACTCCAATTTTATTTATTTGTTTCTATATAGTAGAAAATAGAAAATGCTATTACACGTTGCAGGAGTTTTTTAGCGATAAGTAAAGATGAAAATAATAATAAAAATTATACATATAAGTACCGACCAAATTGTTATTGCTATATTTTCTGTTTAATCGATGTCATGCAAAATTTTATAATAAAAATATATGAATTAATAAATAGATACAATCACATATATTAAATAATATGAATAATAGCTCTGAATTTAAATGTCTTCATATAAGATTATAGTCATAAGTTTATATTGTAATGTAAAATATGATATGTACATGAAATGTTCTCATAATTTTGCGGTGCCCCTACGGGGTGTTACATGTAACTACAAAATATTTAATTGTAAGACCTTATAACCATGTGACAAGCAAATAAATAAATAATAATAGTTATAGATGCATAGATTACTTACGAAATCTGCAAGCAACACAAGAACAGTGCGCATTGCTATTTTGTATAAAACAGGACAAAGTACTATTGTACCCAATGCCTGCTTATTAGGCCACCATGCCATCTAAATTATAGATTGTCACTTTAAGTTTCGATTGGACAATTAATAACTAACTGCTAGGAAAAATTCTGAAATCTTTCGCTTATCTCTTCAGTGCAGCTTCCTGAGGTTTGAGAAATATCGAAGATCATAATGATTCACAAACCAGGAGCTTTTGGAGCCTTATCGAGTGGAAGATATATAAATCAGTGCTCTCTCTCAAGAAGAAGAAGAAGACTGCAGAGCCTTCACTTTGCTATTTGCAACTTCAAATACCTAATCTTTGTACCAACCAACCAGCCACCAAATAGGTAGGTAGATCGTTTTCGCGGAAAAGAGCAATTAGGTACATCGATTTCTGCTACTGTGCATAATCGATTATTATATTTATGGCATCAACTATATAAAAGCAATACCTATACCAAGTCGATGATTTAGTCCCCGATTTAGTAGATTATCTATACCTACTATAAGACTGTAAAATTCGAGTGTCTGTACATTAAATAGGTATATTTCCCAAAAAAAATAAAATAGCGGGAGATAAAAAAGAGTAACCGAAAACAAAAAAACATTTTTTGGAATTCGATATGTTTATGTCTCATGCCGTCTATACTTAATCGTACTACTTAACTTACCAAACATGATGATGTAACGAAAGACCGAACATTGACCCGTGTTATATAATAAGGATATTAAAAAAAACTAAAATGGTTGACATAAAACTATGCTGCAATATGTTTTTAAAAGGAGCACAGCCTCATAACCCAGGTGGATCAATGAACTGAAGAATACCGTAGGTAGTAGGTACCCTCAGATCGATGTGGTATCTTCCACGTATCTTCTCGCTCGTTTCTTTGCGAGATCGAATGAAGAGATCCACATGAGAACCAAAGTAACCGACATAGCCCACCGAATAGCGAAACTCAAGTGGCGGTGTGCAGGGCACATAGCTCGCAGATGTGACGGCCGTTGGGGCAGAAGAGTTCTAGAGTGGCGACCGCGTAGGTACCGGCAGACGAAGCGTAGGCAGGCGCGTCAAATATTTCAATGCATATGGATAATATCCTATTCACCTCCCTCTACTACTTGCCTCTTCGACATTCATAGGCTATTAGTTAGATATACCTATACGTTCTTTAGTTAGATTGTGATATCACCATAAAATAAGACGTAAAAAAAATTTACGAGCAGATTCCCAGATTTTAATTCTACTTTTGTCGGGTGATACACCGGAAGACAATACGTTAATAACGTAATAATCGATTTCTGCTACTGTGCATAATCGATTATTATATTTATGGCATCAACTATATAAAAGCAATACCTATACCAAGTCGATGATTTAGTCCCCGATTTAGTAGATTATCTATACCTACTATAAGACTGTAAAATTCGAGTGTCTGTACATTAAATAGGTATATTTTCAAAATATAATAATAATAATAATCGTTTTTCAGTTACGAATTAAGAGACGAAAGAGAGTATGGAAATATTTTTTGTGCCAATTGTGTTAACATTGTGGAAAGAAAGTCCCGAAGAAAATTACATAGGTAGGTACAATGAGCTTATAAATAGTAGGAACCCATACGTATAGAAGAAATATTCAGCACACCAATATTTTTATCTATAGATACTTCAATACTAATAGAGTAAAGTATTATAACGTTTGAACGTGTTTTATAAAGACAGAAGACTTTTAAGTCCCACTTAGATTTAAGTGCCGTTTGAGTATTTGGCCGTAAGTCAAGTAGATTTCTCAGAACACGGTCTCGAACCAATACAGGCAATAGACATAACATAGGAATAGCGTCCCCAAGGAATCGCCCCGGGGGTCGCCCGGAGGCGACTATTTGAGTCGTCACATAAATGAAAAAATTAAAGACAAGCTTCTATTATTATTATTTATTTGTCAACTGATATCAAAGAATATAACTCTCGACATAACACTTAAATATTTGAGCAAGACAGGTATTTTTGTTGCTTTTAACCAATTTTACACATTACAACAATGGAATATCAGGAATATCATTCTTTTATCTTAATTATCACACGCATAACCGACTTATACAATCCAATTCATAGCTCTTAGCGAGTGATATTTATTTTTATATTCTCTGGTTATACATATAGCCGTGCGTTTATAATGACGAAACATTTACAGTAAACGTAGGTAGGCAGGTACTCGTGAGGTTTGAAATCTCTGACACTCTGACCTTTTAGCACTTCATTATTTCATGTTGCAAAAGATGTCAAAATGCTTCTAAAAAGATTGGAACATGTTTGTTTAGTATGAACTACCTACTACTCTAACACGAACCCACGTTGGTGTGACAGTTTATGATACTGAAATAACTTCATAAATAAAAAAATAAGGATAACCATTATAATACATTTCGCAGGACATTCAATCATTTATTTTGAACTATTTATTTTTCTGGGACAATTATATTGGATTCAGCTAACTATCAAGGTGTTTAGACTTAGTTTCAAGTTATGCCAAACAACTTCAACAACTATTATTTTGTTCTCATCAAAAATTAGATAGATAGGTATCTGGCCGCTTGACGACAAGGGCGCATTGTGGAATAATAATAAAAGCTATATTTGATTTCTATTGATTAGCGAAGAGTTGCCTGATTATACCTACCTGCCAATAGCAAATTTGACCCCACAACATGGTCTGAAATGAAAAATACACTTTTATATAATTTAACAAAAATGTATTTTACTAAATATTGTCACCAATCCAGCTTATTCTAATAGTGCATATGGTACAAGACTCGCACAGCTATTTCACATTCACAGCCTAAATTTGTTGTATGGGGCTGTTTCCATACAGTTGAATCGAAAAACATGAGAACAACTTGTAGTCGATTGAATCGCATAAATCAATATTATTTTTAACCGACTTCCAAAAAAAAAAGAAGGTTCTCAATTCGTCCAGATGTTTTTTTTTTTTAATTACACATTATTACACAAACGTTATTTACCACAGCATTGGAATGTCATGAAATTCACTCGTGTACTTACAAATATTGTTTATATATTAACCAAACACTCATAAAATCATAACTCTATTAAATGATATTATTCTATTACTTACTACGTAAACTTATAAACCAGAAAATTTTATAAAACTTGTCCGCAAAATTTTAATTAGGTATTTAATTTGACCTTAATATGTCCAGTCTTAAAATATGATTTCATAACAATAGTTTGCTGTATGGACTATTTTGATGAAATGATAAAGACGTGATCAATCCCTTTCACGTCTATAATAATGGAGCTGGTAATATTATACTTATTTCAAAAGTCCAGTCCTAAAATATTTTCTCTATACTTTTATGAAACAATAAAGAAGGATTGATCAATATTTTTTTAGAATTGAACGAAACATTTATTTACCTATGTTATAATGGGCCTGAAAAGTATATTTCTGTTTAGAACGGTAGTACTGATTTACATCTAGTGAATTTTTGAGCACATTTAATATGATTTTGCCTAAATTCTATTTACCTGATGCCTACTTATCGTTGTTACTATAATAGGCGATATTTTTTTGGTCTCGCATTAAATATATTTTTAGTATATCTATAAACATACCAGATATTATATTAGCTAATAAAATATTTTTTGAAACAACATTTGTACATACGTTCTTTTTTCAAAACATTATATTATTTTATCACTGACAATACTCTTACACATAATAATATAGAGTTACCACAAAACTGAATGTCTTAAAATGCTTTAAATAAACGAACACTACAATAAACACGCCCAAGTAATAATTTTACTAAAAATACAGTACAAAAATATCTCTATTTCTTAAAAATTCTACATCTTAACAATTCAGACATTCTCGGCAATAAGAAAAATAGTAAGAAAATTATAGATATTAAAAAGATTAATTCGATTTTTTCCCAACGCCCTCGCAAGAATAGTAACAAATTATGGCAATAAAATTGTCTATGCTACTGAGACCCGATAAACTTAGAATACTATCACTACTTTTACTCGAGTCTCGGTATCGTCGCTTAACAACTTAATTATTCTAGTTGAACATATCTGAAATGAAGATAAGTAAGTATTTTATGGAAATAACAAAAAGAAGGAAAGAGACATATAATTATATCTACAATCATATACAAAGGAAAGATAATGCAAGACAATATGCGCCGGAGTTGAGCTTTTTGGCATCGTTTAGAGTTTAACCTCAGTGTAAAATTAAGCGACGATAAGATTAACTACGAACTAAATTTGGTGTTAGCTCTACGCTTTCTTGGCGAACCCGTAGGTGTTCCAGTTCTGGATGTGTGGGAGGATGTCGTTGATGACGGGGTACCAGTCGGCGCCCGTGTAATCGATGGCGGGCAGCTCGCCGCCGTAGTCCGCCGGCAGGTGACTCGCGGCCAGGTGCTTGTGCAAAGAGGACATCTTGGATCCGTGGAAGAAAATCTGAAATTACAGATTGCAACTCTCTTATAAAGGTAGCCAGTGTTTTGATTGAGGATAGAAGGTAACAGACCACGTTGTATGGTAGCGGTTACTAAATATCTACAAAGAAGCAACGAGTGTATTTTTCTACCTCAGGCTATAAATTCTTTGTTTATCTAATATGTGTTACATTTGGTACCTAATTAAATTATGACAGGGGCAGGGGACAGTAGTAGAGACTACTGTTTCAGTAATCGAACCCTTAAAGAATGTAACAATACAAGGTTTTGCCAAGATATATCGAAATACAAATACGACAGAGTATCTACAATAATATGCGATCGTAATGGGATCATACAGTTAATTTAGAATTGTACCTATTTTTTTTAATGTTTTTCTGGCCCCTAAAAGGAATATAATTGAATACGAAGAAGCTACAGTATTTGAATACCTATGTTATGAAATAAGCCTCGAAGCCTTAAGACATGGTTATGCAATCTCTTTTTATGTCAGTCAAAGTGAAGGTATTGATTGGGAGCTGATGAATATAAGTAATGTAACAACACAGGGTTCAATTTCGAAGATTCATTATAAAAGTTCAACGTAACAATAATTTGTCATTCGATTTTGTAATCTTGGTTTATAATGTCTATTCACGCTTTACCTACGCTCTAACGGTAATATCTATATAGGTATCAACCGTACATGTTTTAGTTTAAAGGTCATAAGTGGAGTCTTCGAGTAAGTTTATAGTGTAATTGCTTTATATTGTATCTTTCAAATTCGTCACTGTTAATCTTTTCTTAAACTTTTATGGACTTATTTCTTCAATATTAAATTAAATAGTTTTTAATCAACCCAACTTGCTGGCTTTTATGACACCGAACAGTAATCAGTAAATGAAAATTACTAACTATTAAAATTGAAAAATAACAATAATTAAAAATAAATTCCCCCATATATGCCACGAACGCCTTGCATACCGTTCAGGGCTAGATAGCGAATAACATAGAGTTAAAGCAAACGAAATATTCCAAGATGGCAGGTAAAAAGGAATATTTATCCCTGATGACGGTAATAATCATCATTACCCTTTACGTTCTCTATTAAAGTCTGTGTATATAGAAATCTTCGAAATTCTCTCGTGGAATGGCTACCTCGTGTACCTACTTTATCTTAGATATAGATGGTTATGAAATTAACTTACCCTCTTCTTTAGTTTTTCTCTGATCAGTGGCTTGAACATATTCCAGACGACGTTGAAGATCATGGGCTCCTTAACGAAGTGTACTTCCTTCAGTCGCAGCGGCATCGCATCCTGAATGAATGTCAATAGCCGCTTCGAGAATGCAGGAGTCAGTCCCATTGTCTGGAAAAAGGAAATAATTTTGATTCAATCGATAAAGATTGTCAAGATTAACGTTATTTAGAATAACAAAAAATATAATATAAGTTGATGTCAACACTTATTAAAGTTGTTCCACGGTGAAAAATCTGGGACTTAAAAGGCAATGCATACCAATAATTCTAGTTTTACGACCTGTTTGGAACGTGTGCAGAATAATACACTATCGAAACTATCGTGTTACGTACGGCCCTGTAATTTCCGGCACAGATGCATAACACCTTAGGCCTCAGGAGTGGTAACGCATCTGCATTTGACCTTGGTCTTTGTGTGGGTGTCTATAGGCTGCAGTCATCACTTAACATCAATGTGAACTGCATGCTTGTTTGCCATTTCCATTACATAAAATAATAATAATAGGTAATCTTTACTTTATTGCGAAAAAACTACTTAAGCAAACTATATAAATAATTATAATTCCATTAGTCTCCTGATTATTTAGAAATAGTAAATAAGAAAAGAACGTGCAAGAAAATTGTAAACAATGTTCTCATGTCGACGTTTAATATATTTTATAGGTATATCTAATAAATAAAATTCTCGTGTCAGTGTTTGTATCACGTTAAATAGAGATAAGTAACCTCGACGTTCCAGTCAGGCGGTTCGATGAGGTCCAGTTGCGAATCACTAATTTTGTACACAGGAACCAGGAACACAGTGTTCGTCAAACTCCTCTGAAACGTCTTGACAGATTTTTTTTTTCTTTTTTTTTTCGGTAAAATTTTAATTTACCGCTAAGACGAAACGAAGTTGATCGGAACAGCTAGTGCAGGTATATTAACTTACTGAGTTAGTCTAATTTGCTGATGATCTTCTGCCCTTTGGTAGTTATCGAGGGAATGAAATAAAAAGAAACTTTATTCTTTATCTCTTTATTAAAGGATTATTTAGGAGCGGGATTTTTTAACACTGATAAGAGAGAAGAACACAATTGTTAATAGTAAGCAGATGTAGGTAAGAGGTATAAAAAAGGTTGATCCCAATAATAGGCAATGTAAAAAAGTATTAGACGTACCTACAAAATAAATAAAATATGAATAAGCATCTGAAGTTTGTGAACCAATAACCAATGAAATCATGTACACCTTCACTCTTACATTTTTTTTGCTTCAGAAGTCAGTATTTTATAAGAATAAGCAAATAGAGTTTTATAGATTAGATAGCTAATTCCGCTTAAACCTATCTTCGTTGGTATAGAAAATAGTAATTGGTATAGAAAGTGGATAGTATTCTTTTTTAAATCGCTAAAATCCTGAAACATTTCTACAAATTGATATTGTTGATATTCTGCAAATACCACGTCGATAGTATCACGACGACCGATAAATAAAATAATCTTATCGAGTTGTTTCTATTATGAATATGATCAATTATCAAGGAGCGAAGTGGTATTAGGCTAAGTCCGCATTGGTGTCCGAAGAATAGTGTTTTTATGGATTTAAATCGCGTTTATTTATTTATCGGAGACCAAACGGAAGCTGAAGATTTTTAACGATTGGTAAGGCACTTTTGTAATGTTAAATAAAAATAAATTCCTGTTTTCTGTACAGTGCCAGTTTAAAATCAATTTAGTTTGATAAACACTATTCCCCTTATTCATAAACGTACATTAGATACGTTTTAGCTATAGAATGCTTAGTCTTTGTCAGTTGCATTGTCAAATGTGCAGGATAGAAAAAGACAAAGGAGAGATTAGCAACACTTTAGCTAAAATACGTTTATGAATAAGGGGATATGTTTATAATAATACCTATGTAAAATAGTTTTATTTCAATTAATATAGCGCGCGAAAACCTAAGAACACATCAGACTATTGACACAACACACTCAATCTAACCGTGTTATAAGCTAAGAATTCAATTGTAGATACCTATATAATTTAAATTGATATATTTATTTATGATTTGATATATTTATTTATGTATTTTCATCATGCTAACTTTGCGCTGATTTCTTGATGATGTGCGAACTTTACCTTATTAACAGCCCGGATGCTACAATTTATTGCTTAGGTACTAAGGTATATATTTACTGACATAAAGCACGACAATAGCAAGAATCATGTGAAAATATCTATTAAAGAAGTTTATAGTATACTTCCCTAACTGTAATGAGATGTACCTAAGAAAAAATCGAAATAAAACAGCTAGATATAGAATTTTCAATCATTATGATGTCAACAATTCATGTGTGCCCTGTAATAGATAGGTACATATTGAACATAATTGGGGTAAGATGCAAATAAAAAAAATCGTTCATGTATATGTAGTTTCGCCATGTTTACTTCAAGTATTTCCAAAATAAATGCAATCACTAACGCAGTGGCAACGGTCGATGTAAGATCGTCACACTTTCTATGCTCGTCCTAGTTCTTTACGCCCGACTAACGACTTTGTACGAATTATAATTTTTAATTATAACTTTAGCAGCAAATAAGACGATTTATTACGACGAATATCGATTAATTAATATTGCTTGACCCTACATTTTTTTTAAGATAACTGTGGTCGACCTGACCTCCAAGATAAACACTAAAATACATTAATATTTAGATTGATTTGGAATATTCTGGCCCTCTCGCACCTCCGTACCTAATAAATTACGCTACTGTGTGTGCTAATATAGTTATTGTTCAATCTTCAAACCTATTTAAAGTTCTAAGCATAGATTGTATCTATTTTACTTCAAACGTTCATTTTTGCACGTAACTTAAGTCACGCAGGTACAAGGCCTTACTGCGGCCAACCACGAAGGTCAATATTCAAGATCAGGTGAACTGACAGATAAACGAAGATATCCATCGTCTACATTTGTTCAACCATGTTTGACTTTCCTTACCAGGCTCTGATGAAAATTTACTTCCCTTTACGCCTTCGACAAAGAATCGATTAAACATCCGTTCCTTTTAGCAGAATATTGGTTATGTTGGAGTTAATGATAAAAAAATATTTTATGCAATAATATTTATTTAGTCAATATCGACGGTGTCACAGGAACTTAAAATTAAGATAAGACAAATGTAGAAGACAAAAGATTTTGAATAAATAGTGAATGCATTTACTATCATGTTACTGCAGTAAATCGTCTTAAAAGTTATACATCTCTCGAATATATAATTTTATTAACCTCGAACGTGATGTCCCTTGAACTGAAACCCTGAGATGTTTATGGATTTTCCTGTGCGTTAACCCAAAAAGAACAAAAGATTGATCACGTATTTTTCAAAAAATCTCATACGTAGTTTTCAAAAAATGGCGAAAATTTTGCTGTTACTTGTCACAAATATGGAACACGACAAACAGTTTAAAGTTCAATTATCAAAGAACAATGACAGGGCATACGTGATGTGCGACCAAACGGCCATTTCAGTTTCTATCATGGTCAGGATCGATTTATACATGTTTATGTACAGCGTGTTGTAAAACGGAGGTCACCCTGATATCCTTTGTATATTCCGTACTTCCTCAAAGAAGAAACAAATCAAAGATGATATTTCCAAAACCAACTTTAGAAGAGTCCTCCGACTAAGGGTTCAACTCATACAAAAGGCATTAGGGTTAACCTATCCTACTACTATTATAAAGGCGAAAGTTTGTAAGTATGGATGTATGGATGTTTGTTACTCTTTCACGTAAAAACTACTGAATGGATTTGAATGAAACTTTACCACAATATAGCTTATACATCAGAATAACACATAGGCTATAGCTTATACATCAGAATAACACATAGGCTACAATTTTTGAGGTTTTTAATGTGAGGTCGTAGAAAAAACACATTTTTTGCGCTTACATTGCAAACGCTGACTGAATCCTACAAGATAGATCAAAACAATTTACTACAGTATTGTACAACTTAAAAAGGTCTACAAAAAAGTCCGTGATGGTATATGTTTATCTCTTAGGAATAACCCACAATAACCATTTTTTATCCTTTACTTTGTACGAGAAATAATGGCTTATTTACGAAGCGATTTTAAGCAATACAGTATTAATCCTTATCCAATTAAGTATCTTAAATACATTGTGCATTTAATAAAGATCAATATGGCTTTTTACAGCATGTAAATTAAATAAATATTTTCGAAGATATCACAGATTTAAAATGCAGAGTCATAGCAATTTCGGCGATAAATACCGTTTCGGTGATAAATACCGGCAGCGGCGCCAGGCGAACGGGGCGTGGGGGGAGCGGGGTAGGTGCGGTGGGGAAGAAGTGGCTCATCGCTGAGTGCGCGACCTGAACGCGGGCAGACGCATGAGGGCAGACGTCGTTGACGGTTGTGTCCGTTTTGCGAATTTTCAAGGCACTAGCGATTTGATAAAAACGTATGGTCGCCTACTTTAAGTAATATAGGCCTAAGGTTAGTTATTGCCAGGTTTCTTTTTGGTTAGGAGTTACACGTACAAAAAGATACTTCATTTTTACGAATTACTTCATTGATAATTCAATTACTATATAGACTTGCTCACGTGTTTCCAAAGCGAAGAATATGCATGTTTATGCTGAAGGAAAAAGATCGTTAAATGTAGTTTATAGGAGCATACTGCAGTAGCTACCTATAGGCCTATGATTAGGGCTCTGCAGTGCTTAGTTACCGTATTTCTTACTTATTACTAGACTAGACGGGACGAACCTGAAGTCCACGCGAACGAAGTCGCGGGCAAAAGCTAGTTAAACTATAAAGCCATGACAATGTCTTAATAGTTTAATAGGTGGACTTACTGAGCTAATGATATATACAAATAAAATCATGTATCATCTCCGCATAAGCTCGTCACTACTTGACAATGTGATCTATTTGCTTATCACTAATTTTATTGCTTATAGCCAGAAAATATTTTCTGAGCCACATAAAGTTCCGGCCTCTTTAAAGAAATAATGCTTTCCCACTATTTATTTTATAGATTGTATCCAGCAGCAATGTGTTTGTTTTGTACTGAAAACTATTCTATATTTACTATTTAATTTATTCTATATTTATTTTTATATAACTATTTTATATTTATACCTGCCTTCCAGAACAAATTCGGACGAATTTTATTACTCTTATCAATGCAACTGACGAAGACGAAGCATTTTACAGCAAATCGTAAGTATATCAGTGATAACTTCTAAACTATTCATTTAAATCAAATGAGGTGAAGGAAAATTTTGATCTATATTAAATAATTGATTGAGGATACTTGATGATTGAGGATACTAATTGGGATAAGGATTACTGATTAGGAGAAATTCGATTAAACCTTTAAGCATAGATAGAATTATTTAAGTAAACGCACGAGAATTTGTTTTCTGCTTCATCACAAAGCACTCTATTATACAAATCTCTAACTCTAAATATATAAAATTATTGTGTCACAATGTTAGTAACAGTAGGTAATAAACCATGTAGGTACTATACTAAATGTAGTATAGTACCTACATGGTATATTACCTACTGTAACCATACTCCTCCGAAACGGCTGGACCGATTCTCATGAAAATTTGTGTGCCTATTGGGTAGGTCTGAGAATCGGCCAACATCTATTTTTCATACCCCTAAGTGAACTTATCACTTGACTCAACAAAAATTTACTTTTCGTTTTCTTGGACATGTAAAAATCTATAAGGCGATAGAAAGTTCGTTGGAACAGCTAGTAGGTAGTAAAAATGTTTTGTTTCCGAATAATAGTGACTAAAACTACATAAAATACGTTGAGTGGTTTAAAATAAAAGAAGATAACTTAGAAACAGACACAGAAGGGCGTAAAAGGATTTGTTTTGTATACCTAGTACAAAACCTACCTATGTAGTAATGATAAAAAGTAAGAACGTTCTAAGTAAAACTAATTATCAAATAAAAATAAATAAAAAATGAATATTGATAAAACAATAATTGTGTTGCTAAGGGCAAAAAGGGGTATTTTTAGTATTCACAGTTTATTGATGCATTCAGTTTATTCAAGAATAAACTAAGTGAATACTAAAAAAAATCGTCATTAAAATAAAAAGTAATGCCTCGTCATCAAGCACTAATCTAAACAATTTTAAATCATTAATATCTACGAATTACAATACGATAAGTCAAGGTTTAAGTGATATCAGGATCCTGTTCTGAAATGTTATCTTATGACACGCTGAATGTAGGTTTTTGTTGTGTAAAATAGTAGTAAAATACCTTTAATAGGTAGGTAACTAATATGACACAACGCCGATGATTAAATTCACGTTGGTTTTATTTATATTGAAACTGAATGAGCGTGGATAATGAATGATATTAAATATAACAATAAAAACAATCTCGCATTGTAATTTCTTTGTTATTCTTAACGTATAGGTACACTGAGTAATCATGCTTAAACATACCTACCTCATTTGTATTGAAATAACAATATATTTCTACCTAAACATTTTGTTAAGGACTCAAACATGAATCATTCGATACAAAGTACGCTTGGTGCGTGTTTTATGATTACAACAAAAGATTTCAACCCCCTTATTATTCTCAGTAAAACAAAACATTACAATAACTTTTATGAATTCCAGTGTATGTTTTCTATTTATGATGAAAGAACAGTCTACAGATTTAAAGAGATATGAAAAATAAAATTATTATCCACGATCATTATCGAGATTTCTTTCTAAACATACCTAAAAGATGATAAAGATGCTAGCATCTCATACCTATAATTTTTATTTGACTCTTCTCGATCTCCTCCAGACTCTCCACAGTATAATTAGCAGGTTTTATTTAAGTGGATAATCTTCTTGGACGAATATATCTAATTAAGTCAACTATAATACCATCTCCAGCGGTCAAGGAAATTGAACCTTGAAATGATGTCTTTCTTGGTAAGTGATGAATTTCTTAAATATTTACTTTCACTGACCTGAGATTTCACCCAGCTTAAAAATTAAAACTATACGATAGGAATATAACGAAGAGAATATTTAGTCAAAATTTACGGTGTTCTACAACATTACAAATCAGCATTCGTTGCGCACGCGCTGTGAAAGTGATCTAGTCGATGACAGATTGCCTTTACCTACACTACTACTGGGCTGAAATGAGCGTTACAAAGCACTCATGTGTAGGTATTATGTATAAACAAAACATAAAATTAATATGCAATGTCATGAACAAATACAACTTTACACAAATAAAATGCACATTTTCTGAAATCGTGCTAGTTAGGGTAATTGTGGTAGTTAGGTAGTTTTGTGTGATGCTTGAACAAACAGACAGACAAAAATGTTTTTAATCTCATAGGTAGGTATTTGGGTTCGGTATCGATCTAGTAACATCCCCTGGTATTTATATTTTCAATATTTTTAATGTACAGAATTTACACTTCTACGGTTTTAGGTATTAGGTATATGTATAGGTAGATAGATTTAATCAGAAGCAATAACGATGTCTACTATTGAATTGAAAATTTAATTTAATCTATATCAGTAGGTAAAGGTAGGTAGGTACCTACTTAAAAAAATCTTCGTCAACAATATACACACTACACCTACGTATTTAGGTAATTGTCTTCATATTATACATTTACGATAGGTAATTATGGGAATGTAATTATATGTGTCCAAAAAACAAACAAAAAAGAAAACATGGATAGGTATATTTAACAAATAAAATTCATTAAAAACAATCGACAAACGCGTGCCAAGCAGCTGCGCAAGCCGCAATGAACTCTAAAACAATGCTAACAAAGGTCAATGACGCTTGAATCCTTTGTGTTACGCTGAACTACTGCGATGTGTACTAGTTCCAAGTTGCAAAACACAATAATCATTATACTCCTTTCTGATAGAACGAGGTGTTTTTAAACCAGTTTTTAGTGGTATTATAAAATTATGTCACACCTCCACGGCAACTGTGACACAAAATCTGTTCACGCCAAAGCTACATTGAAATTAAAGCTGCCAAGAGAGAGTCGGACTCTCGTTCACAGGGTTCCGAAAAATTAATAAATGTTCTGTGTAATCATAAATATTTAAATATCAGCCCCAAAATATAGAAAAACGTAACTTCACGCATGTAATCCTCGAAGGGGTAGGCAGAGGTAAATGCATGTATTAATCATACATGCAAACACCCACGATTCGCCGGTTACGTTTTGGCCCATGTAACAGGTGGCGAGCATATTGACATCGCCGGGCACATTACCAAACTTCGAAGTACTGGGAAACTGACAGAAAATGGAAAAATCGCAATAGAACCAGAGATAAAGAATTTACACCTTTATCTCTAATATGCAAAAATAGATTTGCCTATAATCTACAGATAAGTAAGTGAAGAACAATTTACTGGACTTTTTCAAAAGTTTCATTGATAAAGTGGCGGAATACTTAGTTAATTTTCGTCTGCTACCTTGAATAACTCTATGAACTATTAACTCACAATACCTATATCACACAATATAGGTACCTAGTTTGAAAAGGTTTTTATTCATAATATGCCAATTTAGGTAACCACCAAAAGCGGCTTCTATGTTTCAAATTCACTTATTTTTTTTTTTTTTTTTTTATTGAAGTTCTTTCCTAATACAATTTGTATCTTATACATAGAACTCGCCAAACTTAATAAAAGTTTGATGGCGAGATGCGCTCTTTTTGTTTTTTTTTCTTTGAGGTACAAAATCCTAAAACTCACATCTCAGACATCAAAATGATAAATTGACATGATCAAGAGATTACGTGAAAGTATCTCGGATAACTATAAAATAAAATATTTGTTTACTCCATAGACAATTATTAGATACTTATATTATTAATAACGTTTCTCATGTCCGTAACCTCGAGATTAGCTTTGTTATTATTTCTGAATTATATAAATACTTACCTAGCCATTAGAAATAGGACGCTCATTTCATGAATAAAGTACGTAATCAGTTTATTGAATGGAGTTTATCGGTAAGTACTGTGTCAAAGGCCATGGTTAATTCAAAGCTACAAGCACGTCCTCTATTTTAACCTTCGCTTGTAATCAGAATTCATTATTATTATTCTTCAGACATTTCTAAGTACCTAATTTTTATGTCAAAAATTACTCTCAAAAAAAAATTTTTAAATCATTAGTTTATGTTTTTTTTTATTTTAGATGTTCTATTAGTTAATTACCTCTGCCTACCCCTTCGGGGTTTCAGGCGTGAAATGACGTTTACGACTCTTCAGACCAAAAAATTTTCGGCTTCTAATCTTGAAAAAAAAATTTTTTTTGAGAGAATGCTATTGATTTATACGACAGAATCTTAAACAAAAAAGGTTTGCAAAAGAACGCAAAATGCATATTGATACAGGATTAACATACTAATAGGAACATCAATCACACTTCACAACGAGTATGTGGTTATTCCAATCACGTTACTTCATTATATACGTTACCACAAAATAACGACTAGATTTACTCGTCATGTTATCGTAACGTTTATGCTATAGGTAAAAGACTACTATCTCGTGATCATTTGATTAAGAAAATTACATATAAAATTGCATTAGAATTAGGCAAAAACATTAAATAATCCAGTAGGATTAGTTCCAGATTCTGTCACAGTTTCTTCGACACTTCGACAAATATCTGGTTTGTTGTTTAGTCTACATTTTTTTCCGTTTTCAGGACAGTCTTTTAAGGTGGACATGGACAATATTAGAATAAAATAGTTATGAACTACACTATTTAATTTTTCATTAAATAAATAAATAAATACCTACCCTACCTGCCAAATACTAAATATGCGTCTCTTCTTACGCATTAAAAAAAAATATTTTTATGGACACAGGATTTAACGTTTATTGAATGGCAGAACAACATTAACCGGATCAGCTGGTTTCTAATAAAACTCTTCCGTTACTGACTTAGTGATTGACAAACAAAACAACACATAGCGAAAACTACTCGTCGTACAAAGTTGAAATTTAGTGCGTAAGTTCCTTGTAGCAATAGACCTATGCTAAAATTTCCTGAAACTTCTACACGAACGGGAATCATGGCCTTATGAAATTGCGAACAAAAGCTAGTTTTGTCACGATTACTGACCTGAGACCAGCCCATGTTGTGGAAGTCCATAATGACGACAGTGCCCCGAACCTGCGATTCGGGCTCGAGCATGGCGGCGTCGTGAATCAAGTAGAACAGCCTGAACAGCTGATCCGCATTCACCTTCTTGGGGTCCCAGCATCCTGGCAAATACAGATATTAATTAGATTTATGAATATAAACATCAGTAGGTAGTGTTATCGTAGCAGATAACTAATAGGTACTAAATGAGTATCTTGTCTTTGATACCTAAGTGCTATTGGTTTCCCATTCTCTTCTAAAATTTGAAGGTCAAATACGAAATTACCACAGAAGAGTTATAAACTACATTTTCTCGCACTGAGGAACGATCGCGATGAGGTAGGTACTTGTTATTATAGATCTTACGTAGAGTTTAACTTGGTTACTTTTTATTAAAGCTTGATACAACGAATGTTTTATATGAGACGATTACTACACAAGGCACGTATTACATAAATCTACACACTCTTTATAAAACCATAAATTACATCATTTGCTTCTCAAGAATCTAGACGTAATGTGATTGCTGATTATAAATCTTTTCAATTGTGAATATCAAGGTATAAAACATCCATTATTAGATCAATATCCACTATATTAGATGATTAGTAGTGAGATTTAGATCGTAGGTACCTAATTTTAAGGTTCCGTGCCATAAAAGGAAAAAGCTGAATCTGTGCCTTATAAAATCATTTGTCTAGTAGTCTAGTAGTGGGCCGATTGAGTTGAAAATTAGCACACATAGACACATTAGAAGTGTCCTATGTAAATGTTCCTGTGGAGTGGAACCTCGGCCAGCCTCGGCTTAGAACGTTGCTGGGCATGGTAAGATATATACCTATAATTAAGGGGATAAGGGCTTTCAACTGTCGCCCCGACAAGCACAGTGGCGGTCACAATCATTCCAATAGATACGGCGGTCGGTAGTAAATAGACGGGATGGACAGCAGCGATCCGCGATTAAACTACGATGGTCGACGCGTGGTCGACGCGCATGCCAAGCGTAGCGATTGGGCATTTTACCCCATATGGCTTTAGTCCAGCTGTGGACATTTTTCGGCTGATGAGCGGTCGCTCTAGTCATCGGTTGGTGATAACCGGAATGACAACTCGCGGGTCGATGCGGCGGAATTGAACGTACTAAGCCATACAAGTGGATAAAATTGTATACTTAATGTAATAAAATTAGCACAACAACAAAGTACTTATTAGCAAAAACAACGTTTTGTTGTTATCTTCATAGATTAATATTTATCATAGTGTTTCATTCATTGTTGTATATGTTTGCAGAATTATATTCATGCAGGATGTAAAAACAAAAGAGCATAAGTATTAAAGTATATAGCTGTGTCAATCATGTACTTATATTATGAAACTCGGTGTTTTAATATAAATAAAGTAATTGCATAAGTATAAATAAATATGAATTAGTCAAGAGCCGTCACGTGGTACATTGCTCATTATTGGAAAATAAGCAAGCAAACAAGTACCTATGTAAGAAACCACTATGGAATGATATTCAGAACTATTTTCATTCATAATTAATTACGTTTGGCGCTAACAATTCAGTCAATGGCAATATATCAGCATGTCAACATCAAAAGAACCTGCCTATTGTTAAAGAAAGATAATTAAATCGCTCTATGTGCATGCATTTACAATTTTAATTATTGAAAAGATTTGTTATGAATAAATCATATTAATAACTTCGATCGATTAAGGTTCACTATTCTTAAATTCGAACGATATCAAGAAGGCCTAACGTGTCAGGTGTCGTGCGTAGTAACAGTCGTGGACATTTTCTTAATTATAATATAAATTCTATTCTATAACAACACGAAGCATAAATTCTTAGATTCAAAAATAGGTAGAAATGTGCCCTGTATTTATCATATTATTGAGGCAACAAACAAACAATCCGGTATTGTGCACTGTTGAATAAATAGGTATTATAAATTAAATTAAGATTGGCTTAACGACCACTTACCACCAACACTAACAACGAGTACTCTTCGTCCTTTGTGGTCACGCCCTTTCAAAACGTTAACCACTTTGTGTTCCAAGAAGGCCTGCTTCTCGTGCTCGGGTAACAGACCGTCCAGTAGAGTTGCATTGTCGCGCTTAAATTCAGCTACTCGTTTCATCTAAAAATAAAAGGAAATAATGATTTGAAAAGACAGTTTAATTTAATAAAAGACATTAGAGGATATCGTATTGATAATGCATAATGGTCTTCTGAAGATGACCACCCATTGTTAATTGACTTAGCTTAAACAATTTTTAATAATGTTGTACCCATGTATTATAAATTATTTTTACCGTCCAAGTGCCCGATAAATTTCGAAATCTGTACCTTATCATAGACAAAAGTCGAAATATGTAAAGCTGTAGATAAATATTGATTTCTGTGAAAGTAGACTTCATACCAGAGTCTTAATACAAAAGTCATCAAATACAGGAAATCAGCGCTTTCAACCAATTTCCCTTTGAGCATATACAGCGAGCCACTTAGTATCTTCACTTATTAGGAACCTATTTAGTTGAAATTAATGAATACAAATCGAAATTAACGCAAATTAAAGATACAAAACACCACATTTTGACTTATCTCTTTGATTTAAACTGTTGACAGTATCTAACAAAAGTATGTATGTGTCTTCACGCCAGGTCCCTAAAGCAGTAGGCAGAGAGTGTAGAGCGCCAGATATCCCGGTCCTGACATACCTCTCGTGCCTCATCTACCTTTATAATTCTCTTCATACATGCACGCCGATTCCTAAGACTTTTGACCCCACCACCAGACAGAACTCGACCTATTTGGTCATGGTAGGTCAGTCTTGGTCTTCCTGGGCCTCTGCAACCATACACATTGGCATTGTATATCTGTTTAGTCATTCGCTCATTCGACATTCTTTCTATATTTTTACACCGATACTATCATTCACACAAAGCCTCTTTCTTACATCTTCATTACGAACGCGATCGGTGAGCGATACACCGCAGATCTTGCGCAATGATCTCATCTCGACCGCACTTAATTTACTTTCATGCTCTTGCCTGCATACCCAGCTCTCGTTTCCATATAAAAGCATTGGAGTAAGTACAGCATTATGTGCGGCTAAACGAGCCCGCTGGCTAAGATGTTTTGATTCCAGCAGCTCACCCAACGCTCCATTTACGCAATTCCCAGCAAGGACTCACCTTTCTATGTCAATGGTGTACCTACCATCCTTGCTAAAAGCACAGCCAAGATATACAATTTCATCCACCTGTTCTAACAATTGTAAGCCTTTCTCCATACAATCCTCTTTCATGAGTGTGACTAGTGCTTGTAGCCCAGATGGCGTGGAGCTTACACTTACAGCATCATCTGCGTGAAGCAGACAGTTCACCACTAAGTCACCCATATACACTCCCACGTCCATCGATTTCAACCTCTGGAGGCATTTGTCCAGATACATGATAAACAGCCTAGACGAAAGCACGCAACCCTGTCTGACACCGATGTTAACGTCAAACCAGGGTGACATGTTACCATCTACCAGCACACATGCTTGAGAGTCCACATACGTGGACTGTATTGCACGGAGCAGACTGCCGTCAATACCGTACTCTGGCAAAATGTCCCACCTAACAAAAGTCTTGAACGCATTTGCACTAAGTATTTGGTTTACAAATTATTTACGATCGGAAGTGCACTAGTAGACAACATTTTATCACAATAGCATATTTAATAGATTTTATCATTTCAGACATTTCCAAGAACCAAAAGTTGCAATGCAAATAATATGTAAGTTGTTGCCTACTATCGGTTAACAACCTCAAAGTACTGGACTACGAACAATCTTTACTGGATAATTTTCTTTAAAACTCCTTTAATTGTCACTTGTTTAGAAAATTACACCTAATATTACCTGCAACGCAAATTTTCCAGGGTTTTTCCTTGTCTTTATAAAACATCGCATATGAAACATCTCCTTTCACTTTGCAATCTGAATATTAAACCTCTTATTATCCATATTCAACTAAACAATTCAAATAAACAACAAAATATTTAATAACTATGCTAACTGTGAATACGTATTATAATATAATTAAGTAAAGTATAAATCCTAAACGTGAAAAAGGCCTTGGCCAACCTCTTCTTTTTCGCGTGTCCAAGTTAGCTTTGATTACTATCAAAATTACACTGCTTAGCTCAATTGCAACACTGTGTTCCGCACTCAGTGTTTTTACAGACAGCCAGTACAGTTTATACTGATGTGACAAAGAAGCAACCATTTTTTAAAATCAAAGTATTATTAATGTTAATATTATTAAGCCATGTACTTACAGACCATAAAAACCGAGTTTATACAGAGTCGTAATCGGCCTACACTTGGAACGGATTATTTTGTTTGGATAAGTTCACAATTTTAAATGAAAAGAAAAGGAACAGGAGTTCTCTGAAACAAACATGAGTGAATCATTTGATTAGAGGCTCCTGGAAAGACACCATTGATCCTATTTGAGGGATAACGATTTACCAGTAAGATTTCTTGTCGTTATCTCAAGTGTACCAGCAAGCATGACATTAATACATCTATTATACCTACATAAATTCTTTCTTGTCGAAGAATGAACAATTTACAATAAAAATATTGACATCTCAACTGCAGACATGCAATCCACGTTGTTATCATAATAATCGAACAGTTTACATTTGCTGGCAAAACATAATGGACCTCATTTCCTTGCTACTTTCGATAATATGGAATCGTCATAATAATACAATGACGAAAACTGGGTAATTTATTGTTATATGCACGTAAGAGTAGGTCTCTTTGTCATTTTAAGCATGAAACTTACGTCAGTCATGTGAATAAGATTGCCACTTGAGTTATTGTCCACGATTTCCTAGAGATTATCTCGTAAACTTAAGAGATGCTTGTCAATGTTGGTATATTTAGGCAATGAATAGACGATGAAAGCGTATGGTAACAGAGACGTTACGTCTGAATGCAAAATCTGCAAGTTGATGGTATGCAACGTTTTATTATTAAGTAACAGCACGTTTAAGAGGCCGAGCGCAGTCGCAGAAGTCAGTCAGCATGAATTAGTGTAGTTAGTTGCTCAATCAACACTAGAGGTGGAAGCGGGCGACGGGTTAACGACTGATTGCGAATAGCCAGCGACCGGCGAGCACGTTCGCCTACAGACTCTATGGCATACACCGCTTGCCTAATCTTAATTCTGTTGTTAAGTTTAATAGCTCTTGCAACAGGTGCACGGTCGAGATATAGGTGTTGCTTCACAAGGTTCCGCTCTGATATACCTTTTTTTCCACTGAGTTATATAAGGAAAGACCGTTCAGTGAGGTGGCCAATCTGTTTGGTTCCTTGATAAAAATAGCATCACATCTTCACGCAGGATTTTAATCTTCTTTTCATGATCATAATCTAATTTATACCTAATTTGATGCGACAAAAGGAAGTGTAAGAAATGGACACAACATCTTTCTGTGTAAAAAAAAAACAAGACCAAGATGTACGATGAGGTACACTATCTCCTCACCAGGGTTAGTGGTCAAGGTTCATTTTTGATTCAAACCAGAAATTAACCCTGACCACTAATCTTAGCTTAGCTTGGCACTGATTCTACTACTTTTGACTACGGCAATGGTTATGGGACGCAAAGAATACTTGGCTTAGATAACCAACAACCTTTACAACTGACAAACTACAACACCGGGACACTGAACGTCTCAGCAAACAGAACACAAGTTGTAACTCGACTAGATAAACCAATAACTTGAGGAAAATTTTAAGTATAAAACCGTTGGATCGATAGATAGATGTGCACATCTATATATAACGGTCAGATTCGAGTGACGCAAAATCAAGAATTGGACAGTGAATTATCAGTGAGTGACATAGGCTAGTTACATATTTTGTCGAATAATGAACTACATTCGTAGTGTGTATTGTAATTGTATTGTATTGTACATTTTCAAATATTTATATTAAACAGTCAAAGACATAAAGAGAGCCAAGTCTGTCCTCTATCTTCCTTCATACGCTTTTGGAACTGTCTCGGAATCTGCTAACCCGTGTTGAGCTATATTATCGGCAGTAGCATATTATGAACATATAGGTATAATCTCGCTACGCTATACTTTACAGTCACCGCAGAACCAAGGCAACTCCATCAAAATACAACAATATTAAGATTAAAAGCCCACGAATAATCATGATCGGCATCTACACAATTGAAAACTATCGACGTTCTTTGTTTCTAATGTTATCCCGGATACCGGATCCCGACCATATCAGCAAAACCTCGGTCAACTGTTATCGGTGCAAGATAACTCGCAAACAGATATTATTATGTGAACATAAGCGTATCGATGATATTAATCGCTTATATGTAATGAAATTCCGTAATTAGGATTATCAATTGCTTAAATCACCCATTTTTATTGAACTTGCGCAAGACTCGAAGGATTTTTATTCTTGTTGGTTAACTTTTACGCAATTATTTTAAAAACACAAGTATATCTTGATACAATAATCCGTTTGCATAAGTTATCGTGTTGCTAAGTGTCAATAATTAAAGCAATAAATTAACTGTTATAGTAACTTTTTAAGCATTAGGTATCCATGGAAATATAATAAATATTGAACTCACTTATTCTATCTTTGAACTATTTAATACATGATTTTGAATAATTTGATTTGAGTCACTATTTGTTTCGAAATACTGTTTTTTGTTCTAGTTTTTTTATGTTTTTTTTTTACTATAGAATGTAGATAACCTCAAGGCACAGACACAGTAAATAAGTATATTGTGCAGGTGACTTGTATGGAGTGTTGATGACCTCTGCTCTGATTATTCTTTTTGTGAAGGTTGATGACACATCCAGTGTAATTAGATACATTTTTAAAACCTATGGCCTGAATAGTTTTTTAATACTGTTTGTGGTAAATTTACACTTCTCAATTCCCTACTCGAAGGTATTTTGCTTGATTTCGTCCGCGTGGAGTTCGGTAAAAAAATGACGTAACTAACATACAGTACAGACTCTCATCCGGGGTATTTAAAACCTCCAGGCAATGACATTGTGTATGGAATGTCATTGCCTCTAGGGGTTGATTTTTTGAAAAAAAAAACTTATATTTTACCTACATATAGAAAATATACCATGTCTACGGCGTAGATGGTATAAGGCGGACTTTTTTGCTTTATTTGCCCATGAAATCAAACAAAAATAAAACATGCCCACTGGTCACTTGTTTTGGGTCACGTAGCTGCCCTGCATCCGGCTGTTATCAGACAGCGAGAGCGCACTGCGCATGCGCACGTAGTGACGGTGTCTCCATCACCATGTATAGTTACCATTACCACAGATCAAAGAATAATCGTTCCACCCATGTAGCTCTTTGGAATTACTGTGAAAAAATCAATTATTGCTCGGCAAAATTAAGACTCCTTAAATGGCTTTCCATTCGCTACTCTAAGTACAGGACGTAGTATTATTACATATTCTCTGGTACAGGTTCAATAGGTAGATTTTTAAAGGTATTATCTATAAAATATACAACAATTGTTTTTAAATGTAATAATATTTTAGATGATTGTAATACTTTGAAAGAAAATAGAGATTTCTTATGTTCATTTCATTTTCATGGTGCTGATTAAAATACTGTCACTATCACTAAACCATATAGGTACCTACTTATATGGTCAGGAAATAAAACGTGAAATAAAGTTAGTAAACAGTACCTACCTACTGATAGTTGGGCCTTATTGGTCAGTAATGCTATTGATCGTTTATTATTTCCACGATATCAATATTCGGATTTTTTAAAATAGGATTTTAATGAATAAGGCTATTGGAAAGACAAGCCTGTAACACAAGTAAAGCTAAGGACGATATTTATAGACTGTAGGCAGCCCTAAGGGTCAGATGCACTGACTGCTCTCAGATTTTTCTTTGAATGCAAGTCCTAACACTAATTTTGTTTGACATTGTAACAGCTCAGGAAGACAAAGTAAAAACAGACTTTACTTTGACTTGCATTCAAAGAAAAATCTGAGAGCAGTCAGTGCATTTCGCCCTTTGGGTCGACTACAGGCTTGAATTAGACAATTTTGCATACAGTCACCTGTATCAAATTGAGAGGTTTGTGCACATTGTTTCAATTACAAGCTGCTAATGTATCAAATCTATCTTTAACTGTATTACCTTTATTTATATTAGTACCATCTTTTTTGAATAGGTAAGTTGTACGATTTTCTGTTTTAAATCAAGCTATTTTTTAAGCACACCATATTATCCTATTTCTTTGTAAGCTAACGATATCAAAAATAAACAATGATTTCGTCATTGAAAGTTAAATCACTTAATTTTGTTATAACATTTCTTTTAATTTCATTTTATTAACGGTGGTACGACGTTATAATTAATTAAAACAACCATTCAAAATGTTCAGTCACAATGACATAACATTGATTTAGTTATAAAACGTGTAATTGTAACAAGCGCCGCATCGGTCCGAAGAACGAAGGGCCTTGAGGAGCGGTTTTCTCCAACGTTTTATAATGCTGATCGACTGCTCACTGCTGCGCGTATTGCAAATCTTCCGTGTGTTTATTTTAAACAAACATCATTAATGATGTGTCGAACTAGGTACCTACATACTCGATACAACATAGTTTCTAACTTCTATAAACTAGTCTCTACTTTGGCGTCGCTTCATATTTATTTACGTGAATAACGATCCACAGTAATTTTTAAAAAAAAATGCATAGTGCTGCTTCATATTATCTTTATCCTTTAATTGTGTTTTGATTTAAAAAGTCTAAGCCTGGGTTGCACCAATATATTTGTTAAAGTTATGGTTACATTTCACATCCTTCTCTAACTCCAAGGAATATTTTAAAGTTAGAGAAGGATGTGAAATGTTACAATAACTTTAACTATAACAAACATCTTAGTGCAAATCAGGCTTAATGAAGCGCTCTCGATATAAATAAGTGAATATGAACATTGCAATCAAAGAACAATTACCTATCTTTTTATTTAGGTAATGGAGGTGGCAAACAAACATGCAGTTCACATTGATGTTCAGTGATGACTGCAGCCTATAGACACCCACACAAAGACCAGAGATCAAAATCCAGATGCGTTGCCACCCCTGAGACCTTAGTTGCTATACCGGGTACTGTACGGGGCCGTACCTACTATCGATCTAAAAATTATATTTGGTTCCTAGGCACTGAATTCTTAAGTCGAATTTAATAAAATAACTGTGTAAACACTCGATAAACAAATATTTAGACAATTTTAGATAAATGTAAAATTTACTCGCTATACTGTAAATAGGTTAATCCTAATGAAATTATGCGAATAAACTTAACAAATTATATTTTCATAATTTTTACACATCACGTACGTCACGTATTTTAATTACTGTTGTAGGTACTCGTTTGTAGCACCCTGGCTACCCAACAAAAAAGCAAACGTATGTAATAAATTTGTTCAAACGATAAGGTAGCTATGTAGCATTTGCCTTTGAAAGCCCACAATGAAATAAGCTCATTCATTAAGCTTTATTCAAATAACTAAGTACGTTCTTGTTGAACAGTTTACTAATTTATCTGATTTGTATAAAAGTTAAATGACCAATTATCTAAAACAAATAAATAATTAACAGATAATTAAAAAAAAAACAACTAAAATAGAACGTGAACCGAGTAGTAGTGATAAAAGTTCCACTGTTTTTATTTGCCTCCTGATGTCATGCTATACCGAGAGGAGATGGTGATAAAACATTATCTCCGTGCCCCGATATGCAATGAACTTTGACATTGCCCCATTAGCCTATCTCGCCGCTTCTAACGCTGTGTTAGATTCCATGTTTATTCATATAACTGTTAATATATTCCATGAGTGAATAACATAAGTGTCACGTGATAATGGTTGCACAAGATACGAACTTATCACACATTTTTATAATAAATATTTATAGTTCTCACGAATTTGTACTAAAAAAATATAAATTATATCAAACGTGACTTTAGTCACAGTAGATAGATTGCTACTTTAGTTGTCCATTTCACCGATCACGACGTAATTAAGTTGTAATTTGAACGTGAAACCTGAAGATCTATATTACAGTTTGAATACTCTTAAGCATGTTACTTCAATTATAACTGAATTTGTTAATTAACCAACGCCTAAAAGAGTATGCCTTAAGTCTTAGGTAGATCTAACCCAAAAAGAAAATGACATTTTTTTTCCAATTCGTCTAAATGTTAACAGAATGCATTTTCAGACACCTTGATGTAAAAATGTACAAATCTTAATAAATTCGATTGTATTTTATAAGTAAAATGTTTTTATAAGTAATTTGTTTTATAAAGTAGATTATTAATCTAACAAATTCATTAAACATAAACAAAAACCTGAAACAAATTTGGGATCGGAGACATTTTGACACTTAGATAATTAGGAAGGTAAATATTGTCTGAGTATATATGACTTGGATTTGTTTATAAAATAAGCCAATTATATTTTTACACAGCTTCTTGTCCATAATTGTATTCAGATTGTACAGACATTTCAAATTGATCGAAAGAGTGCATTGATTAGAAAGACATATATAAACAACCAGCTTAAACTCGTAGATAACATTGTTAACCCGCAATCAGTAATGTCGCTGATAAAAATAAAAACCAAAAAGAATAAGCTTGTATTGGTTAACGACCTCTAAATTTATATGATGTGTTTTAAACACGGTGTTATAGCGCACGTTTGCAGCAAATTACTGTTTCCCCTGGCGAGTCCGGTTCAATCACTGAGCCTGTCTCGCGCACCCCGTAATAAAACATGATTATGCAGAGTGTTGACTTTCTAATAGAGAGAAAATCTGGTACTAACCACGGGGACAAGGTCCAAGAGGACTTGGATGTTTACAAAGATAGCTTGATACAGTAACACGACACCTCGTAAACAATATAATATATGTGGAGATGATAATCTTCTGAAGTAAATAGACTCCTAACACACAATTGGTGATAATGTTACAACACGCTGCAATTCCCTGCATAGCAAAACTATGGTAGATTCGCAAACAGTGCACATTGGTGGTTAATAATTATAACTACGTATCAATGTACATATAAACATCTGCTTGAAACCAAAGATTTCAAATATAGATGCGTTGTCAGCCCTGGATCCTAAGCTCCTTGTGTCAGAAATTACAGTTCCTACATTACCAACAGGCCGGAACTACAATTTAGCGCCAAGTAGATTGGGTAATGCCGTGGTACCTCGAGCTCTATCACTGGGGCTCTATCACCAATGAACATATCAATATGTATGGCGTCGTACTCAGAAAGATTTACGAAGTTTCATTAGAGCAACGCGTCTGGAATTTTAAAAGCCTCATGTTTGGTATTCGACACGTGATTAAGACGGGGACACATTTTCGTTGATGTGATGTGACATCATAGGTTTTGATTATTTGGGCATTTCATAAATTCTTGGTTTATTCATTGACGTAACTTCACGCCTGTAATCCCCGAAGGGGTAGGCAGAGGTAAATGCATGCATTCAAGCATACATGCAAACACCCACGATTCGCCGGTTACGTTTTTGGCCCATGTAACAGGTGGCGAGCCTGTTGACATCTCCGGGCACATTACCAAACTTCAAGGTACTGGGAAATTTCCAGAAAATGGAAAAATCCCAATAGAACCAGAGATAATGGACTTTACACCATCATCTCTGATAACCCCCTACCCGGGAATCGAACCCAGGACCTCAGCGTAGTAGTAGTGGCCTGCTACCACTAGGCTACCGAGGCAGTTATTCATTGACATTGATTTATATAGGTATTAAAGTTAATAATTCAAAGTAATGCTTTGTTACATGATCTATTGAGATTTCACCTGAAATTACCTACACAAATGACCTGATAAATAAAAAAATAAGTTTAAGTCGATAAAAATTACGTTGTTAGGTAGCTAAGAGGTATAATTTATTGTAAGCAAATAATTTGTGTCCGGAGCAGAGATTATACTGAAGGCTTGAACTTTTTTCAAACCAGATTACACTCGTGTATTTAAAATATCAAAGGGCAAAAAAATTATAATCGAACATCATCCTACACTCAATGAAATACAGGCGTTTTGTGATGATATAAAACATGATGTTCAATTTATTTCGTATATTCATTTTACACTAACAAACTTAATATTATCAGTTATCATTACTTCATACAGTGCAGAACATTCATACAGTAAGTAAATCATTATTGTGGTGCAACCCAGCTTACCAATGCAGAAGATAGCATCGCACGACGTCCCCATAAAGGTATCGAAATAACAATAACAACAGCCGTAGGTGACGCAGGTCTAGGACAAACCTAACGAAACCAACCTTAGCCGCTCCTAATCGCGAGTTACTCTAACTAACAACACCATCATTGTATTAAGAGTTGCGTAAACGAACATAAGTAGCTATCAAGTAAGCAACACTATGTTATGTGCAAACTGCTAACATACTGAACAAAACATTGGTATTATACAATATTATTTCAAAATGTGGGTAGATGAACTATTTCACACAAACTGCCGTACCTACTGATGAATGAACCTTGCTTCTGTTAAAAATAAGATTCCGTATTAAGCAATCAATCGTCTCAATTAAAGTTCAATACTTTGTATCTACCTATTTAAATAAATTCGTATATTTTATGTTTTATGACAATGTTTTAAATGAAACAATTACTCACCAATGCAATTGCGCTTTCGGGGTACCATTTGCAGGGTCGCAGAAAAATCGTGAGTAACTCGTCATCTTCACCATAATACAACTCTTTGTTCTCCTTTAGAAGTTCCTTCAACCTTTCTAGGGCTTCACGAACTCTCTCTGGAGTCTCGCGGAGCTCTCTTTCGGCTATTTCTTTTGTTTCAGGTGACAGCTCCACATTTCTCTCAATTCTGAACTCGCTGGAACTCATTATTGTTTCGTTACCTGTTGATGATATACATTTACATAAATCAACTTTGGATAGTACAATAGTTTTATATTTTTTATGTATAATACATGTACAGTAGAATGTTGATTACTGTCATGAATATTGATATAGTGAGTTCGAATAACACGTAGATACATAATTACCTAATTATTAACAAAATGAACAGTTATCATACTTAATTAATAAAAAATGTTCTGTTCAATCTACGTTACATTCTAAGTGGCTAAGGTGATGTTAGTACATCGACACGGGCAATCGAGTACCAATGTGACACTGGCCGCAAGGCAAGGACACATTATAGATTCCCTGCAAGTTGTCGCCTAGTGCAATCACTATTTGTCGGATCAACATGTTAAATATCGTCACATTTATCGCTTCTTTAATGAATTATAGGAATGGAACTTAAGGCGGCTACAATTTACTTAAAGGAAATATCTATACAATACTCTTTTCTTACTCGAAGATTTGAATTATGAACCATTCATTTACATAACGCATGTTTGATTAGATATTTTGCAGGGTCGTAATTGTACCTATAAACAAAAATATTATGTTTTATCTTACTACAAAAAGAAGTTAAATCTTAATAATGTATTAACGATTTCAAATAGGAGGTAAGTAAATACACAAGTTAGGCGTGAAGCTTATAAGCTCATTTAAAAGTCTTCAAGTTCAGATCAAAGTATTTAATTAATTTATCAATGAGTTCATTGAAAACTTTATCAACAGATACAATAGTATCCCCCATCCATCAATAGGAGTAAATTTAGTTTATATAATAAAATAAATTATACTTAGGATATATTCTGATGAACATTGAACATGAAACTATTCTTAAGTGTGTAAGTATATTTCTAAAGTATTTATTTTTTATTTCAATCAAAGTTAAACATATTTTATAATAAAAAAAAATCAGAACAAAATTAAAAAAATGTACTCTTTATTGTACGTCTTAAACTTACGTAGATAGGCTAATAAATAAAGAAGAACCAAGACGCAGTTTTTTTTTACTTGGATCCATGCCCATCTAGAATTTTATTAGGTACTGAGATTAGAGTGATTAGTTTAAAAAATGGTTCAAGGCCCTTTTACAAAATATTTTTTTTTACTCTGTACGTAGCACCGACCATACTATAATACATACGGCATACCGACATGGCTGTCGGATATTGCTCTGGGCCGGGTATTACCTTTTGACCTATCCATACCTACCATGGTAAGGATAGGTCAAAAGGTAGGGCGGTATTTGGTGTTAGATATATTTTTTATAAGTCTGCAACTTTTTTTTTGGATAATAATGCTAATAAAGTGTAGTGAAATTAATTTACACTAATAGATTGAATAGGTATAGGATTTTGAAGTAAAATAATACCAACCATATTGTAGAACAGAAGAAGATGGACAACCAAACGTGTATGGCATTATTTTATTTTTAATTAATATAGACCGAATAAAGATACTGTAAGAAACTTTAATGACTCAGTTAAATGTGTTCATAGACTGCGGTATGTAAAAATAGATAGATACGTCGTACACAAAAACCTAAGGTCTGGATTTACATGCAGATTCTCATTTCTGATACCAAAAATTGAATTAGAACTATATTTAAGAAATTACTAAATTTATTAAATGAATAATTTTCTGCAGCTTTTTAACAATGACACAAAACAATTTAACTATTGATAAAATTTTAAAAATTCAAACCAACTTGTATTTATTAATCTTATTATCTACTTAATGATTCCTTAATTCAACTGCATTGGTAGTCAAATTTAAGAAATAGAGGAATACAAAATCCAGGTGTTTGCATTCGGCCAAAGTTCCTGCTCGTTTTCAAGTCGCATTTTCAATACTTAACATTATAACTTAACAGTATTGTACCTATATTCTTTAGCTTAACTGTCACAATCGTATCGAACATAAAAGCTCTACCAAGTTATGACTTTATGACTGATGGTTCCACGAAGATAAGAATACTATACAATACATTATGTACATGTTTTATAAATATCTACATAAAATATAGCTTTAAACCTGTATTTTAAACTAATGTATTATGTATATATATTGTACATAATGGCTTCACTGGTGCTAGAATTCCAGTGTCGGAACTCGGAAGCGTAGACCACCGCGTTAAGTACCTACCCAATTTATCTGCCGCCACATGGTAGTTTTCAACACTATGGTTTCGTTAACGGTTAGATGGTTATGTATAGCCCCGTAATAACTATCACAGAGGCAAAACAAATTAGACTTCAGGGGTGGCAACTTATCTGCCTATTTACCTCCAGTTTTTGCATAGATATCCATAGGCAGTATTCACTTACCATCAGTGTGAACTACCTACATGTCTATACATAATAATAATAATAATGGCTAATCACTTACCATTACAATAGTCCTATATATTCTGCGGGGTCTGTCTGTATCTCTATTAACTATTGCAGAGATGCAGTCAGAGAGAGGTCCCACCGAATATAACCCATTACAAAGAAGATCAAAATTCTCGAAAAGGCCTCTACGTGTTGGACCCCCCATGTCCCCGCGCAAGCCTGACAAAAGTCCGGGGTTCAAATTGGACCCCGTGCTGACGAGAGACATCATAATAATAATAATGGCAAAAAGTGGAATACTTAACGTCATGCAAAATTCAAAAGCAGATGACTTCAATAATCTACCAACTGATATTAAATATGGAGATGTTTCCGAAGTTACTTTAATAAACAATATATTAAGTGGTCTATGTAACAGTTCATTAAACCCAGCACGAGGCAATGCTTAGGTATATTGCAATCGTTCTACATAAGTGACAAAGATGCAATTCATCGATTTAATTGCAACTATTTTATCTAGTTGTTACGCAACTTATCGCAATGAAGTATTTATACTTCACTTGATTATTAGTCTCCAGCCCCATTCCAGCCAACCAAATTTCAATGCCTTAAATCCTTCATTGATTATTTTAAAAACTTAAATGTTTTACTAAACTTGAACTTACGTTCTTGGTTCGATATACTATTAAATAATACAATTTATATAAAAATACACTCATGGTAAAAATAACTAATTCTAATTTATGATAGATAAATCCAAGTGGAAGCGTAAAATGTTATTGGAATAAAGGATAGGTATGTCCTCGAATAATAAAGCGATCACCATTTCCGTAGACTTCGATAAATTTAAATAACGTCTACGACGCACAGTCCTCATATTATGATTTCAAGGAATATTAAAAAATGTGATATTTAAAAACAAACTGCAACTGAACAATGTCTATTAGGAAAATCAGACACAACATACAAAATTTAACGTTTAAGCCACAACACAATAAATTAATATTTACGTTCCATTTTTCACTAATATAAGTAATGTTATCGAACTGAAACTGAAAACACACACTAACCTCACTCGCGTGATGGAAACTCGCGCGCCGGTGAAAACAAAGGGCGGGAAATCGATCGTGCAGCGTGCGGTAGAGTCAAACAAGTGTGCGCGCGCGCAACTCCGCCGCCGTTTTATGCACACATGATAACGCAGCCGCTTTGTGCCCCCGAGCCCCGAGCTAGCGCCAAGCGCCACTATTCTTAATGAAAGGCCCACAAAGAGGGGCGCGAAGATAAATAAAGGAATAAAGGCGCAAAGGATCGTTGCTGTCACTATTGCTGCAAATAAAAAGCATGAGGTGGCTGAGACAGATTATTTAAATATTATTGTTCTTGATCCACGAGAGTATCGAGATACAGAATCGATTCGCTCAATGGCTTTACAATCAAGAGCCTCGACCTTTAAGACGTCCATTTGAACCAACCGGGCTAAACTCATACACAAGGTTCTCTAAGTGAATGAGTATGAGTCCTTCTAAAAGAGAAAAGGGTGCAATGTCTATGCCTTTAACCACCTTTACCGCGCGATCTTGTTTTCATTGTTCAGGCGCAGTAACGCATTCGTTGTAACATTGAACTTTAATATAATGTTAAGTATATCAACATAATAGAAATAAACATCCCTTTTACTTATTAGATATCGGTTACCCACTCTTAATTCTACTTAAATGGAAAACAGTAAAAATAACAAAGGATTTAGCTAACTGAAAAATACGTGGTTTACTGCGTATTTGAATTCCTGATTCACGACGTAGTTTGTTGTAGAGTTCGTTGGAATATCAATTTCTTATTACACATTTAACATTAATAAATTAGTTTTGGGTAAAAAAGTTTATTGTTAGAATTTAGGTCAAACTCCAAGCGCTGAACCAAAGAACATAACTAAAAGTCACTTTCACAGTTCAGGATGGGTAAATGAATCATTTTATATAAGTACCTAGTGATTACGCCATTTAAACAACGCTCGTGTAAAATTGCTACAAAATGAACCATAAACCACTCCTTACAGTGCTTAACCTCAATAATATTTTACCGTGTAGCCTTACACCACGGTTCCACTAGACTAAGCACTTTCTTTATATTTTAAGAAATCTATGGCTTTTTAACTGCTTCTAGTGCGAGAATAAGTGAATTGCCGTTCTTTAAACTATTTTGTGTGCTATCGGACAAAAAATGAAGTAGGTAATCTTACTTACCGGTACCTTAATTCTGTGCGCAGACTGCAGAAGAGCATTACAACCACAATGTATTTACATTGGGCCTCTAGTTTTTATGTAGGTAGGTAGGTACCTACACATGAGTGGAATATATTTAACATGCATTAATCTGACCTAATCAAATCTGTATTCTGTGACCCCCCAAATCATAAAAGTATGCTGTATCAGCGGCGGTAGATAGGAATATGATCTGAGAACTAGTAAAACTCGTAGGTAGCCCCCCCCCCCCCCCCCCCGCTGGTTCTGAGGTTCAAACCCTCTTCTCCAAATGTTCAAACATATACTCGACCAAGCGAGCTGCAGGGGCAGCAATCATGACATTAGTTTTTTTCTCGGATCCCAGATGTCGGTCAGTCAGCTTCTTCACTACATATTCTGTTGATTACACAATTCGCCAAGGATACTTAGACTATTATACGGATGATAGCACTGGACTAGACACACATATTGCACTTTACGCCATTAATGCAGACACCTCTCGGACACTTATCGAAGAAAGCAATACAACAATATTGAAATATTGCTCTGACCTGTGTGTTCCCGCCTTAAATACCAACTTGGTCCTCTTGAATCCATACTACATATTATTATATCCATAATAAGAAGCGCCGTTCGAATAACGTATATGCTCACTTCCCTTCAAAATGGAATTATTGATGACTCAGGTAGGCTAGAACATCTGCTGAGCTTGCGTTGAGAAGGAAAGCCTCCGAGAAGGAATTCATCTGCATTGACCACTTTTTTTATGGGGATAAGTTTGAATTTTAACTTAGATACCATCAATGTAAAACGCCTGTAATAATATTAATCATATCTCCTTTTTATTTTTGTTCCCTCTTTGCTCAAAATAAAAATTTTAAGGCCTACTGATCGGGGTGTAGGCACTGTAGAAGCCCAAGGTTCGGAGAAAATATTTGCATTCAACCAGAGCTGTGACAATGCTCCAATGGAACTTCGATCAGAAAAAGGAAGGAATGATTAATGCATTGTTGAGGCAAATTGACACGCTAATCGCATGATGAACAAAAAATATAATAGTTATACCTACCTACTTATTTACTTTAATCAATCATGTTTAGCATGTTCACAAAAAGATGTGGAAGTATCAAGCTACTCAAGTTCAAGTCTTTGTTGTGTGCGCGACATTGATATTGTTATAAAAATATTTCTCGAATCATAACGCAATCCAAATGTTTTATGCAATACCGCTGCTAACTTATTCACGTTTCTACGCAATATCGTTTCCCAATTTCGTAGTGTCACTAATTATTCAATAAGAAGATTAACAATTTTACGTGAATTCATTATACAAAAAGTAACATTAGTTCTTGTTTCAATATACACATTTACTATACGCCCCAATTACATAATACTTATTAAGTAATTCTCTAAAGCAAAATGTGAATAATTAAATAGATAGGTACACGGAGCAATATCAACATAGGTAAGTACATGAGAATTTTGCCAACTTTAAATATAATAAAGTCGAAAGAGAATGAGTAATTTACTAATAAAATAATACATCTATTGTGCGATGATATGACTTAATAAACAATTAAATTAAAATAAAAAGAAATAATAAGTAGAGCTTTAAACTTATTATTAATGTGGTACAAACTACAAATTTTGTAGTTTTAGATTTGAATTTAACACAGCTTTATAAGCCGTTACGTAAGGTACCCCTCATACAAGATTTAACTGAACTTATTTGATTAATTTAACATAACCACATTATCCACCCATGCGAATGTGGATGGTTGCAGAGGCCCAGGAAGACCAAGGCTGACCTACCATGACCAAATAGGTCGAGTTCTGTCTGATGGTGGTGTCAAAAGTCTTAGGAATCGGCGTGCATGTATGAAGAGAATGATGAAGGTAGACGAGGCACGAGAGGTTTGTCAGAACCGGGATGTCTGGCGCTCTACACTCTCTGCCTACCCCGTTAGGGACCTGGCGTGAAGATACATACATACATACATACATTATAACTATAGATACCTAGTTACGCCTATATACCTATATTATTATATTAATGAATCAAAAACGATTAACGGTATCTACCAAGGACCAAATATGAAACTTATAACTTATATCACCATAACCATACGAACTATAGAATCTAATTCCCTCTTCACTAGGACGGAGGAATATCCGGAATATCATCCGTACCTATACAGTACACATTCCAATAATTTCAAAAAATCGTAGGTACTTACCAAGCGTTTCGACTCTACATTTATCAACCTGCAGAGTACCTAGTGCGAGGTTTCCGATCGCGATCGCGGTGAATCGATGACGCTCCTTCAATTCCATACAAATCTGCGTTTACTCTTACACGATCGAGGCACTCTGTTTTATTTCCGAAAAACTAGAGTGAATAGAAAATAGAAATATCTACATCAACGTGCTTCATCTTCGGCTACTTATTCGCTTTCCTTCTATACCTACTTATATAATATTCGCTTCCAGGTAATATGATGAGCAAACAGTGGTCTATAAATGCGAGGCATGCTCGTGGCGGTAGCCCTAAGGGTGTGGCCCTTTATGGAAATCTTAGATTTGGTGGAGGTACCTACTGAACAGAGTGCAAGGTATCTCTTATATCTGAATCTGACGCGCTGGACTAAATTCAAAAATCCCCTCTTGGGCTTCCCTACATATTTATATGTAGGGAAGGGTAAGTTTATATACTATTTTAAGTTTTGAAAAATATATAAAATAAAGAAATTACACATTAACTTACACTCAATCCAATCATTTTACGAAAGCGCTGAATGTCTCTATCGTTAACAAAAGAACTCTGTTTATCGATAAGTGCTAAACCATTCAACGTTTGACAAATGCATTGTTTACTTTCTCGATATCTGATTACTCATTGAATGTAGGTATAAGGGTTAGCGGTTAGACTTTGTATTTTGTACTGTGATAAATCATTGGGACAATTAATGCATAAGACTAGACTCGTGTAGAGTAGGAAGGTATACCTACATATTCTATTTCATACATTATTTAATTATTTCTTACAATAACAAGTACTTGATATGGTAAGTCCGTTGTACATTAATCAGTCCGCGTTAACAAATAAATTTATATTTTTATGTCGATAGGAAGGTTTGCTGATGTAATGTTTTACTTAGCATAGCGTCTAGCCGGTGTTTGTTTACGTCTGTAGGTATAGGGACCGTGCACGAGTTTAGCGCCACCTAGCGTCCGCAACTTTGTGGGACCGTTGCTTGTCTAACCATATTGACTTAATACCGCGAAATTTTGATAAAATATTATTATAATCGAAAATTATCCATTTATCTGCTTCCAAAATTACTCTGATACCTTAACTTGGGTGCAGAAAGGGTTGCGAAACTATTATTGATCATTCAAATCAAATGAGTTGAGTAAAATTTGTTCAAAAAGTGTGTTTTATTTCGAATATATGTCAATGTTTGTTTAGTTCATTTTTAGTTGTAGTTTTACAGTAAAGCAAGAAAATATAGCTATTTTATGGGTTAAATGCAATAATTATAAACATATAGGATTGTTGTTGTATCACTAGTAATAAATTAAATGTCGTTTTCAAATCGAAATGAGTATTATTTTAGGATCTGGGTTTGTGAGTATCACACACTATAAAATTTCAACCGTAAACAATCTTTAAAGGAAAATTGTTGGTTTCTGCTGGACATGTCCTTGTTAAAGAGGAATTAAGAAGAAAACAAGGACAGGGTTCAATAATTCAAGCTAGCATCATAAGACAAACATGTATTTTGATACCTTACAAAACTTCTTTAGGTATAAACAATCTCAGTTCGAAGTCAGAATCAATTTGATTGGGTTGTAATAGACGTAATACCTATTTATGTAAAATGCAGCACGAATGTGAAATCTAATTGCGTGTTTCTTTATCCATTTCTTGTATTGTTCAATTTTTCCAAGTAGCTCTTGAGAATCAATCGATAAAACTTGCGTTTACTACGGCGGGTGGCTCATGGTCATGCGCCATACTCATGAACGGGTGCTGATGGTGGAGACTGATCTGTTCTGGTCTGCCGGTGCTACATTTAATTATGGTGGATAGTTGTTGATTTTTACAAATACATATGCTATATACGTTTACATTAATAGATTTGAATGATTATCTGTATTAGACATAAGTTAACAATTAAAAAAGACTCCAACTGAGTTTTTTTGGTAGCGGAGTTCTTCTCAATAGTGACTGTACTTGGAAGTCCGCCAAGTGAATAACATAGATTTTTATTTTGACGAATAAGTTTATACTTCTCTTCTTATCTAGTTTTTGGAAGGAAGGAATTGAAATGATTTTACCTAACAGTTAGTTTATTTTATCCTTATTTTAATCAACTTAATTATCTATTTTACTTTTAATTTATGTAATAAGTAATTATTCACTTTAAGTTATTATTGACTTCTAAGGACTATTCAACACGGTTGTAAAATTTTACTCGAAACAAACATATTTTCGTTCTTTCTTTACTACCTTTACTCTTATTTCTAACTGATATTTGTGCAGTTTACAACACAAAAACTGCTGTTTACCATTTTGTCGGCGGTTAAATGTGATTATGAAAATTACTTATCCAAGTCGTAAACAGATTACTTTGAGATGACAGGTCCCACATTATTGCTACTTTTCGCCACCATGGGCGCTGCGATCGATAACATTACCCCCACCTAGTACTTCGCACGGTCCCTATATAAAAAACCAGAAATTTGTCAGTGCTACCTAATTACAATTTAATCAATATTTTTTCGTTTGCTACCACGATTGTAACAATGGAACTTAGCATAGAACATTTTCTCAAAGCGCTATCTTAGCGCTCATAGCATAATGCAGCTTTTTAAGTACTAACTGTTGCCTACGGCTCCGCCCGCGTGTAGGTCGCTTTTCGCGTAACCTGTGGAAACTCATCAAATCATCCCATGACATCCCATAGGATTTTTTTTGGGATAAAAACTATCTCATGTAGTCCAAGTTACCCTCTGTATGTGCCAAATTTCATGAAAATCCGTTCAGATGTTTTTGCGTGAAGGAATAACAAACAAACAAACAAACATACATACTTTCGCATTTATAATAATAATATGATAGGTATCTACGGCTAAATAAAATATTTAGATAAGATTTTTACTAGTGGTGAAGTTCCAGTGATCTTTATCACTTAAAGTAGTGTGTTGGTGGGACACACTGGGTGGGTGTTACACCAACACACTACTTTGTGTGTACCCTTACCCTAATCTGACTGCCGCCGAATGGTAAGTACCTAGGTAGTGTTCAGCATTATTGTGTTTATGTATGTTCACGCCACTTTACAATATAAGCGCAATAATCAACCAATTTTTAAAAGAAAAATAATTAGCTTGTAAGAAGTAGGTACCTACAACGCCGCACCTGTATCGTGGATGGCGTTGTACACACACAATATATAATATCTACATTTTGTAAGCCATACAAATATTTGTCCCAGTTGTGGGGATCGAACCCGCGACCCTCTAATCAAGCGGTTGTCACACAACAGTAGACTAACCAGGTCGTCAGTCTTTGGAAATTCTTTATCAGCTAGGCACTTCGTAGAAAGCATCGAATCGACTAATTTATCTATTCCGTGGCGGAGTATCTGGACATGTGTTGGTTTTTCTGTTGAAGCAAAGGCTCTCTCAATGTACAAGTAGGTAGGTACTATCCGGTAATGATTGAACTGCTTCGCCAAAGAGCGCTGAGTTAGGTAAAGTCAAGGAACTCTTCGTTCGCTTATTCAAAATCAATCAAATATAGCTTTTACTGTAATCGCATAAGGTGCCCGTGCGATCAAGCGGCCAGTTCCCTGATAGAACATCGAGTCAAAACAATGGTGACCACACTTCGTAAAATAAATAATAAGGAGCGGATGGTTGTCAAAACAGACGGTACGACAATAAAGCGCTAGAACTAGAAATACAAAAAAAAATAATGTAAACGGAATTGCAGGCTCGTATTCATGTCAAGTTAACTGCCTCGGTAGCCTAGTGGTAGCAGGCCAATACTACTACGCTGAGGTCCTGGGTTCGATTCCCGGGTAGGGGGTTATCAGACATAATGGTGTAGTCAATTATCTCTGGTTCTATTGGGATTTTTCCATTTCCTGGAAATGTAATGGGAAATTTCCAGAAAATGGAGTTTGGTAATGTGCCCGGAGATGTCAACAGGCTCGCCACCTGTTACATGGGCCAAAAACGTAACCGCCGAGTCGTGGGTGTTTGCCTTTATTCCCATCGGCCCCCTCTAAGACCGCCACCGGGGTGGCCGTTGGGAATAAATAGTGCCATTTGCCCCCTTCGTAGTTATACTGCAATAGTTTATTCGCATTTCGCATCGGACGTTAGGTACCAATAGTAAAAAATTTACTTAGGTGACAATTTTTCAATTTGACAATTTGTGTCAAAATTTAAATCCAAGATGGCGGCTGCATGGAGTTGACTACTTTTTCGTCATGGGTGTCGTTTTCATGGCTCTTGAGGGTATTGAATTCGATAGTGGTGTCAAAATGTACATCCAAGATGGCGGCTGCATGGAGTTTACAACTTTTTCGTCACGGGTGTCGTTTTCTTGGTTCATGAGGGTGTTGAATTCGATAGTGGTGTGAAAATGTAAATCCAAGATGGCGGCTGCATGAAATTGTCAACTTTTTCGTCATGGGTGTCGTTTTCTTGGTTCATGAGGGTGTTGAATTCGATAGTGGTGTCAAAATGTAAATCCAAGATGGCGGCTGCATGAAATTGTCAACTTTTTCGTCATGGGTGTCGTTTTCTTGGTTCATGAGGGTGTTGTATTCGATAGTGGTGTCAAAATGTAAATCCAAGATGGCGGCTGCATGGAGTCGACTACTTTTTCGTCATGGGTGTCGTTTTCATGGTTCTTGAGGGTGTTGAATTCGATAGTGGTGCTTCAAAACGTGTGTATAGTCATGCTTTAATGGGTAAAATCATAGATTTATTATCTACTTCTAAAATGGTGTGATTTTTATCTTATAGCATTCGATAACGTGCGTGAATGAAGGAAAGCGATATTTTAGGACGGTTTACGGTGAAAAGTGATTTTTCGGGTTGATCCATCACTTTTTAGGATCCATCTTGTCATCTCCATCTTCCATATGGATTTCAATTTGAAGTCAAGATTTGAAACATGAAAATGAAAAGAAAAAAGGATTTTTATTTGGCATCAAGTACAAAGATACATTGCCTTACAAAGGGAAAAACAACGTAATCACCACGATCATGTGAAGTAAGGAATGCACACCTGACTGGAATCCCGCTCCTAAATCGCAAGCATTTAGGGAATAACAGGAAGTGCCTAATTAGTAAAAGAACCTCAATTTTTACATAATTTAATATACTAATCAATGATACACTTTCATTTATAAGTACACTCTTTCGTTTCAGTCCAGAATGTCAAATTCCCAAAATGTCAAGCGGTTTCGAAATGTCAAGTTCCCGGTATTCCAAATTCCCAAAATGTCAAGTTCCCAAATAGTCAAGTACCCAAAATGTCAAGTTACAATAATGTCAAGTTCCCGAAATAATATTTTTAAAATAGTGCAAAACCGAGAGATGTAAAAATGACTCAAAACACTATTTCGCGAACACTTCTACCTCTGCCACTGACTACGCAAAGAACAAAAAAAACGTCTTCAAAATCATTTTTACATCTCTTGGTTTTGCACTATTTAAAACTATTTCGGGAACTTGACATTATGGTAACTTGACATTTTGAGAACTTGACATTTTGGGAACTTGACATTTTGAGAACTTGACATTTTGGGAACTGGAGATTACGGAAATTTGGAATACCGGGAACTTGACATTTTGAAACCGCTTGACATTTTGGGAATTTGACATTCTGGACTGAAACGCACTCTTTATCTATCCATCTCACTCTTTATCTCATCCTCGAGACTCGGAAGCTCGCCTTCTTCAATATTCCCTATAGATTCATCGTCGCTGCTAGCTTGCTGTAACAAATAACATTCAATTACTTGTTATGTCCATATCTATATCTATACAAATAAATAAAATTGGAGTGTCTATTTGTAATATGTCGAAGTCGCGGACCTCTGACCTTAGACCACCACTGCACTGATGGTCCACTATTGGTCAAAACTTGATGAAAACAGTCAACACACGTTACATAGGCAAGGTGCGAAAGAGAAGACGTTTAAGTCAAGGGACCCAAGGTCGATGAGTATTATTTCATGCGAAAATAACATGTGCAGGCCTGAAATAGGGTATGTGACTAATATTTTAGACAAAAACCAAAGGACAAAATGCAGATGAATTGCCACCTCTGAGGCCCAAGTTTTTATGTCGTGATAGTTATCACGGGTCCATACATTACCATCTAACTGGAACACCATAGTGATAAACAGTGTTCATCACTGTTCATCACTATCGTATGGTATTGTTCATTGAACACTATCGTATGGTAGTGTTCATTGAACAATACCATTTGGCGGCAGATAGATTAGGTAATATGGTAGTGCCTACGCCTTCGAACTCTAAAAACCTTTTTTAACAGTAACCAGTAAACTATATACCTCCAACTTCGAGTCAGAGCTGTAGTTAGCGAGAAGCGTCTGTTTGACGTATCGGAAGATGTGGTCGCGACACACTCGGTCCGTATTCGGCGGTAACCAGCCCAGCTTCTGGTGACACAGGTAACCCGGAGGAGGCTCGTTAGCCAGTATTTTCGCTACCTCGGGAATTTCCACGTCGCAGTACTGTAAAAAAGAATAATATATACATTTAATAAATTTATTAACTCCTCAGTACTCTAGTGGTAGCAGGCCACTACTGCTACGCTGGGGTCCTGGGTTCGATCCCGGGTCGGGGGCTATCAGAGATAAACCTGATATTATTTTTTATATCTGGTGCTATTGGTTATTTTCTATTTCTGGAGTTTCAGGGTGCTAACTTCGGAGTGTGGCAATGTGTCTGGCTTGAGATGGCAATAGGTTTGCCACCTGTTACATGGAATGAGAAAAAAATGTCACTGTTCGACGTCGAACAGATGAGAAAAAAAATCTCACTAGTTTGACGATCGAACTAATGAATCGAATTAATGGGAATAAAGGGTATCAGCGCACCGTGCGCATCAGCTTTCCCACTCCGCTTGGTCAGTGTTCGGTATCCGAGAAGTTCGAGTATACATTATTAATTTACCTATAATTATAGCATCCAAAAGATTAAAAAATGAGTAATTTGAATCTAGTAATTGAAGATTGAATGACAAGGTACCCGACTTACGCGAATTCGACTTACATTGCTCACGCTTGTTCCCACCTATCGCATAAGTCTGGGATATTACTATATCAGAGTGAAGTACCTGATAAAATATCTGTCGCTGTGCCGGCACCATGCCGGGTCGGAAACAAACGACGCCTTCAGTAATGTCCTCGGTCTGCAACGTGTCGTCGGATCTGCGCCTCGTTGCGCTCCGCACTCGGTCTGGCGTTTTAAACACACTCTGGTCCCGCAACATCACCATGGAATTGACACCCGCTTTAAACAATGAATATGTATACTAGAAATCATACTTAATATTATAAATCTGTTAAGCTTTCACAACCAAACTAAGCCGAATATTATTAAATTTAACAAAAAGGTAGTTTGAACTCTTGAACCATAAGAAAGAACAAAGGCTACTTTTCTGCCAATACCAAATAGTCAAAAAGTCGCGGAAAACAGATTATATTGAAATGGCAAAACAGCATACAGTTCTCATTGACGGTAAGTGAGTGAATACTGTAGTATAGTGTGTTTCAAGCTGTAAATCGCGACCCGACGGTTTCTTAAAGATTTATGACTTTTTCCTGAATGAGTGAAGTCGATTTCCTTTAATTTTCTAAACTCTGCGCAACAACGTGGTAATAAAGGATATGATGGAGGAACTTCCTGCAACGTTTTTTTTTTAATGTAATGAAGGTGGCAAACTGGCATGCAATTCACATTGATGTTATGTGATGACTGCAGCCAAAAGACACCCACACAAAAACCAGAGATTAAAATGCTGATGCGTTGCCACCCCGAAGACCTTAGTTATAATGTCTTTGTGATAGTGTTGTCACTCGTATATACTTCTTTATAAAACTGATTTATGGTAAAATAAAAAAAATAAGTATATATTTTGTCGTAGAAATTAAATATGCGGATTTTCTCGCGTTTACAACACTCCCACACTTCTTCTTACACCTGACGTTTCGGTCGCTTTCCAGGCAGACTGTCACGGGAAGTTTGGGTGTGTTGTATACGCGAGAAAATCCGCAAATTTAATTTCTACAATGTATGAAGCTCGCGAAAACCTGCGAAAACGTTATATATATTTTATTACCGAGCCAGACCTCGCTCTTATGTGTACATTTTAAACGAAACTTATCTACAAATCACAAACCAATGCGCATGACAACGAACACCGGTAAGATAGAAAATAATCCGAACAATGACCTTTACGAAAAAATATTTATTTTTTCCAAATATTCATCGTAACGGTCAAGAAAACAATGGTTAAGTCGGGGGGACGGGGTTGAAAAAAGGAAAAGTTGTGAAAAATATTGAAAAACACTGCTGTAGCCTAGGTATAAACATTTGCATATTCGTTGCTATTCCTGAGGTCTATGTTGTTTTGTACTGGAAATCACAGAGCCCTACATTTCCACCTGACTAGAACACGATAAAGCTGAACACTAACATTTAGCCGCAAGTAGATTAGGTAATCAGGTGCTGCCTACTTATATTAAAGAAGTAAGTATCATCATCATCATCATCATTTCAGCCAAAAGACGTCCACTGCTGGACAAAGGCCTCCCCCAAAGAATGCCACAACGAACGGTCCTGGGCCGCCCTCATCCAGCGATTGCCCGCGACCTTCACCAGGTCGTCGGTCCACCTCGTGGGGGGCCTGCCTACGCTTCGTCTTCCGGTACGCGGTCGCCACTCTAGAACTCTTCTGCCCCAACGGCCGTCAGTTCTGCGAGCTATGTGCCCTGCCCACTGCCACTTGAGTTTCGCTATTCGATGGGCTATGTCGGTTACTTTGGTCCTCATGCGGATCTCCTCATTTCTGATTCGATCTCGCAGAGTAACTCCGAGCATAGCCCTCTCCATCGCTCTCTGAGTGACCTTGAGCCTTCTTATGAGGCCCATAGTGAGCGACCACGTTTCTGTTCCGTATGTCATCACTGGCAACACACACTGGTCAAAGACCTTCTTCTTCAGACACTGCGGTAAATTGGACGAGAAGATATAACGCAGCTTCCCGAACGCTGCCCATCCGAGTTGGATTCGGCGATTGACCTCTTTCTCGAAGTTGGACCTACCTAACTGGACCGTTTGTCCCAGGTATACGTAATCGTCAACAACTTCGAGTGTAGTACCCTCGACCATAACAGGAGTGGGCGTAACAAGGACATTCGACATAATTTTCGTCTTGTCCATGTTCATTTTAAGGCCCACTCGTTGGGAGGCCCTACTGAGGCCATTGAGCATTGTGCCAAGGTCTTTCAGGGTCTCAGCCATGACTACGATATCATCCGCAAATCGGAGGTGGGAGATGTACTCGCCGTTAATGTTGATGCCGAGTCCGTTCCAGTCCAGAAGCTTGAAGACATCTTCCAATGCAGCGGTGAACAGTTTCGGAGATATGACATCTCCCTGTCTCACACCTCGCTGCAGTTGGATAGGTTTCGAGTTCTGGTCCTGAAGGCGAACCGACATAGTGGCGTTTTCGTACAAGCTCCTTAGCACCTCGATGTATCGGTAGTCGACTTGGCACCTCTGGAGTGACTGTAGCACAGCCCAAATCTCGACCGAATCGAAGGCTTTCTCATAGTCCACAAACGCTAGACAGAGGGGCTGGTTATACTCTTCTGTCTTCTGTATAACCTGCCGCAGCGTGTGTATGTGGTCTATGGTGCTAAAACCTTTACGGAACCCGGCTTGTTCGGGAGGCTGGAAGTCGTCGAGTCTGCGAGATAGACGGTTCGTAACCACTCTCGAAAACAGCTTATAGACGTGACTTAGAAGTGCGACGGGCCTATAATTTTTAAGAAGGGTATTGTCGCCTTTCTTAAAGTACAGTACCACCACACTTCTGTGCCACGCCTGTGGTGTTTTTCCCTCGGATATGACGGAATTGAACATCAACTGAAGAGCTTCTAATACTGGCCTTCCGCCCGCTTTCAGGAGTTCAGCAGTGATTCCGTCATCACCCGGTGCCCTGTTGTTTTTGAGCTGTTTGAGAGCCGTGCTAATCTCGTCTAGACTGACGTCCGGGATATCTTCGGTGTAGTGTCGGGTCAGTCTGGCTCTAGGATCTGCTGCCGGACTGTTAACAGGTGCTCGTGCTGTCGTGTATAACTGTCCATAAAACCGTTCGATCTCTTCTGCAAGCTCAGGTTTCGACGATACGATTCTGTTGTCCTCTGTCTTCAGCTTAGTGAGACGGCTTTGCCCTAAGGACAGATCTTTGGCGAACACTTTAGAGCCCTTGTGCCGCTCTATGGCTGCTTTAATACTATCAGTATTAAAGTGCCGAAGGTCGCGAGTCAATGACTTTGAGATCTGTCTGTTGAGCCGCCTGTACACTAAAGCATCTTCAGAGGACTTCAGCACCATACCGCGCCTCTCCTCCATGAGCTTGAGAGTTGAGCTGGAGATCTTTTTGGTTTTATTCGTAGGGCGGGTCTTGAAAAACTTAGAGCCCGCCGTACGGACAGTTTCCACTAACCTGTTATTGTAATCGTCCACATCTACGCACTCTCTCAGGCATTCGAAGCGATTTTGTAGCTCGAGTTGAAAGCTCTCGGGGTTTTGGATTTGGGCAGGTGCTGGGCGGAGCGTAGACTTCATTAGTCGGGATCTTTCGATCTTGACCTTTATATTCAGTGTGCCTCTTACCAATCGGTGATCACTCCCGGTTTTTACCGAATTGCTCACAGAGACATCACTGAATATATGCCGCCTAGTGGACATAATGAAGTCTATCTCATTTTTAGTCGCACCATCAGGACTGATCCAGGTCCACTTCCGGCACTCCCGCTTCTTGAAGAAAGAGTTCATCATGAAGAGGCTCTCTTTCTCCATGAAGTCAGCCAGAGTCTGGCCCCTGGTGTTTCGTCGCCCATATCCAAATCGTCCCACTTTCAGCTCATGATCACCTCGAACGCCCAATTTTGCGTTGAAATCCCCCATGACAACGTTGTAGTGGGTCTTCGAACTATGTATGGCTCTGGAAATGTCCTCATACATAGTTTCTACCTCATCATCAGAGTGTGCAGAGGTTGGGGCGTAGACCTGTATGACCTTCAGCGAATACCGTTTGGTTATTCTGAGTATAAGGTACGCCACTCTCGACGACACACTCTCGATCTTGACAACGTTGTTCACGAGGGACTTGTGGACGATGAACCCGACACCACCTTGGGACAGTTGGTCGCCCTCCCGGAAATAGAGCAGGTTACCAGACTTGAGGGTTATCGAGTCCTCCCCCTGTCTTCGGACTTCCGATAACCCTACAATGTGCCACCGTAACCCGCTCAATTCTTCCTCCAGTTCCATAACTTTCTCGTCAGTCCGCAGCGTCCGTACGTTGTATGTTGCCAGGGCCAGTTGTCGTCGGGTGTGGTACCCTGGCATCTCCCGGTGATTCTTAGCACCCCCTGCCCCGCCGTTACCATGACCGGTACCACCATGGTCAGGAATAGCGAAGCTACCGGGGACTAGGGGCCGTTGTGTTTTGTTGTAAAGCATTTTGGGGTGATTTGCCATAATCGCCACGCTTGGCATGCGGGTTGGCGATCGCAGTGGCGGCAATTTTATCACGGGACGCTGCTGCCCATCCCGGATACTCCTACCACCATGGTTTGACCGCCATTGTTCGGTTGACTGACTGCACTAGAGGAAGAATTCCCTCCACTAGAAGAGAATTCTTCCGCTAGCGGGCGATGGGGTCGTCACATCCCGACGCCAAAGTAAGTAAGTATAGTAATACTAAAAGGTCTTTCTATAATTTCTAAATACTGAAAGATTTAATTTTAGCATAAACAATAAAAGCAATAATATAGGTACAATACTTTGTTATATGCATTATACAATTTTAAATACAGTATTAAAAGAATACAGCATATTCTTAGAAATTATAATAAATGGTAAACAAAAAGGACAATACCTGTATTTCTCAACCTGAAATCTAAGGATTGGTAAATTCGGGCACCAGGTTCTATTCTTGGATCGTACCCATATCGAACCCACAACAATCTCCAAGGCCCATCCTTATAATGGAATGCTAAACACGGAGTTACAATTTTCAAAGTGGCAAGTCTTATTTTTGTTCGATACCTGATAAGGTTTAATGACCATATTGGTCTATCATCAAAAAGCTGGAAGTAAAAATATTTAATAAACAAAATTATTACTGAGCAAGTTAATATTATCTATCCTTGATATTACTCATTCTATACCCGAACAGCCTAAACTTTGGATCAGTTTGGGCATTTTGGGAAAAGTACACATTAAAAGTAAGCAATATCGTAATGAGCAAGTAACTACATAATTTAGTTTTGTAAGGTATTTAGTAACAACATAAAAAAAAAAATTTTGGACATCATTGCAATATTTTTTAATTAATACGAGGAAACCAGCAGCTTGCACAGACCAAAGGGCTGAATACAAATTCTTTAACACGAATCTTTTGCCTTTGTGTGAAATTACAGGTTACCATTAATTACTGCATAACTTGAACAGGATAGTGCTGGACAATACCATAGATAGGTAGTGTGGTGGTAGTGGTAGAGATTTAAAAAAATTAAATAGCTAAAATTACAATTCACCTTTTTAACGATGTCATAAAATTCTTGAATTTTTGGATTTATTTTGAGTTTACTGGCATACTTTCTGATATAAAATGAGTCTGGGCCAGTGACTAAATCACCAACCAAAGTGAATGAATGTCTGTTCGATGGTCGCATCCTGTCTTTCCTCATCAGGTGTAAGTCATCGCTACTTTCTACTTTATTATTATAATATCTTTTTTGAGTATAATAGTAACAAGTTGGTTTATCAAATCTAGTAAAGTTTGAAGGCACTAAATATAGGGGTGCTGGCTCTCTGAAAAAAAAAAACATTTGAAGTGGACAGGTTCCACACAAGAACAAAAATAATTAATAAATTGAATTTAAAGAAATTTTTTAATTAAAAAAAAAATCATGGAGCTTTTTGTTGTGGAGAATATATTTTTTGTACAAAAAGAAATATTTAAAAAAAGGATTTTATTCGTAAACAACATTTTTGTTTGACAATGAATTGGTTTGGGACCACCTAGCATGTAATGCAATGTGTTATTAATAATAATTATCATGCAATTATCAATCCCCTTAATAACTATCACAGAAACATGACATGATGAAAACTATGATACAAAATGTGTTCAGACTTAATCTCAACATATTACGATCATTGACGAAAACAAAAACTCACGACATAAACTGTAGGGAATCCATGCCTGAAGGTAAAATTTTCTCCAAAATGCACTGCATTTGGCTAGAACTTGGACCTTCTCTGTGTACTGGTAAATATTGAAAATCACATATAGCTGGAATAATATTTTAAAATGATTAAGTTATTGTTGATTGTACTTTGAAATATTTCCTGTTCACTTTTATATTGGCCACTGTGGAACATACCAATATAAAACCGTATAAAATCCATCCAATAAAACGTTAAATATATCAATGAGGTTTTAAATTAAATCAATAAATTGTGATCAAGAATTTTATTGATTGTTCTGAGTAGATTATCCCAAAAGAGCAGTAACCCATTACATAGAACTTACATTCAAATCTGTAAATTTTTTTTACGCAGCCAAGGACAGTTGTAGACAAGACTTCTCTCTTTATTTCACCATCACATCTGGACTTTTTCACTGTGACTTTTATAACAACACCAGATGCTTTCTGTGTATCTGCATAAATTTTCTTAATGAAGTGATTTTCAGGCTGAAATGACAGTCCTAGTCGTTTTTTACTGGTCTGTGAATACACCTTAGAATAGAAAAAAATTGTATCAGTTTAGTAATTAATTGGGTAGGTATTTAAGTACATAAAATATACCTAATAGTTTTTGAGAGGGACTTGAAACCGGAAGCATGGGAACATGAAAAAATAATTTATATTACAAGTAAGAGACTGGTGACTAAACAGTAAATGATTGTAAATAGATGTAACTAAAAATACCTGTGAAATATTCCTAATTCCTCCAAGGCACTGCAAGGCTCTTGTGTCATTTTTTACTATTCCGGGAAATTGGATGCACACCAAATCACGATTGAGTTCCATTTTTAAATCTTAATATTTATAATTGTATTTATCTATTTTTATTCACTTATTTTTCAGCATGCCATGAAGTTTTTGGTTAAAAATTATAAAAACAAAACAGCAGAACAGCAGAAAGAGAAACGTGAAATGCAGGGTTGCCATGCTTCTTATTCCCCAAACACCTAAGTCAAAATGTTTCTAAGTGTATTTTAGTTTTAGTTGTATTTCAACAACTAAATTAGAAATAATGCGCGAGCAAAAAAAGATTAAACATTGTGTGTATAAGAAGTATAACTAGTAAATTGGATTAACAGGAATAATGCTCACTATCTAACACCTCAATTAGAAAATCGAGTTATAATCATAATACACGAACTGAAATTACATGTTTATGTATTTGATATTTTTTATTTATGAAATAAGTTGTCCTGAATTTGTACGAACAGTATGCACACCCTATGCATACTTACTATTCCTACTATACCTACGGCCACACTTATAACATGAACCGAAAAAAAGTGATGTAGCGTAACTTACGTATCCTTATTTAACACTCGATAGTAATAAGATTAATTTTTATTTCCCACTATTTTATTTTTAAATTATTATTTATAATAAAAAGCAGGTCTCAACGAGTTCTAATAAACTTGCTGAGACTACCAATTTATTTTGGATAGACGTTAGCCTCATTTTCGTTTGTATTGACTGTTGACCAGTTCTAATAAACTTGCTGAGACTACCAATTTATTTTGGATAGACGTTAGCCTCATTTTCGTTTGTATTGACTGTTGACCATAATTTCCTTAATTTTAATTAACTTTGGGACAAAATATTACCTATATCAAAAATGTCTGAAATACCATTACCACCGAACACAATAGCAGTGGACACTACCACTTCGCGGCTGGTAGGTAAATTGAATTAAGTACATAAATATTCCATTTTCAAATTATCCTAAAATACACCGCTCACGACCTTAAGTTTATCACCCAACTGACTTAGAGCTCAGAGGGGTGAGGACAAAACAGATAGGATGTCGAAGTGTCCATTCTAAACGTAGTATTATTACATATTTTCTGATAAAAGGTTTTACAGTATTATTAAAAATATCGATACCGTCTAACGTATATGCGGTACAACACTATCGATCGACTTTCTTATCTTAGAAATAACAAACAAATAATGTAAATAACATAATGAGTGAGCAGGACTTTGCGAAAATATACTTGTGCATAATCCAGTTTAATTGATCTCTGATGATACGTGTTTTATATGAATTATTTACTTACCGGTGAACTATCATACCATCTTTTTTAATATTTGATGTTCTAGACGTATTTAGATATGATTTTAGTGCGCAGCAAGCCATTTCCTGGATATTTTCGGTCGAAAATGAATTATTTCTCACGTACGAACGGGTCGGAGGCTTGGTCGGTAATGGCGCCATTGGCGACGCGATTTCGAGCATTGAAAATTAGCTAGCAAATTAGCTAGCAACTTGTTGTGCGCGTCGGTTGCCCTGTATGCGGTATCTATTGGGGGTGATCTGTGCTATTGATGCAGTCAGAGAGAGGTCCCGCCGAATATAACCCATTACAAAGTAAATCAAAATTCTCGCAAGCTTGACAAAGGTCCGGGGTTCAAATTGGACCCCGTGCTGACGAGAGACATAATAATAATAAATTCTTTATTGTACAACAATTATTGAAACATTGTTACATCAATAGAAGAATTAAAATGCACAGTTGGCGGTCTTATCGCTAGCGCAATTTCTTACAGACAACCAGGTGGAGGAAAAGAGTGGCTATGTAATACAAGACAGGGGTGTACGATATGAATAAATAAATAAAAAACGAAATACTAGCAAATTAATAAATAAATAGTAGGTATATAAATAAATAGATATACTTTATAAATACATACATAACTACATAATAACATACTTACAAGGATAGGCATGCGGAAGAAAAATTAAAATGTAAATAGATAAATAAAATAATACAATACAATTTGAAGGGAAAGAAAACAATGACTATTGATTAAGGGAGAGAATTATCAATAATTCAGAGGTCGTGGTCACGGTCGTTGCGGTCGATTAATGGAACGTACCCAATATCCGCAATTATATCCACTTAAACTCTGCAAGTCACGAGAAAAATATGACAATTGATTTTCAATTGTGTCTAGCCCCCGGCGGCTTAACGTTCCTTGAAGGATTACCAATCCCCAATCATTACCCACTCAGCTTAAAATTCTCCGCAATTTGGGGAATTCTCCACAAATTGCAACCCTGCGGTAATGTGACAGACAGAGAGTTTTGGCGGGAACGCGGAAAAGAGCTGTGTCGCTGCGTGATATTATTTTCGAAATTTGTGTATAGTCGCGTTTTTATGTGTAAAAATGGTGGGATTTTTATCATAAAGCATTCGATAATGTTCACGAGTGTTAAGAAAGTGATATTATGAAGTGAAAAGTGATTTTTCGTATTGCCTCCAAAACTTCGTAAAAACTTCAGTAAAGTCCCCATCGCTTTACTGGAGCCACCCTATCATCTCATCATATTCCTCATGGAAGCATTCAATCATCGTCATCTTCCATATGGATATTCATTAATTTAAAGAAATGTGAAATTCAATATGTATACGACTGAAAGACTGTATCTATGGTCATGACAAATTATAAAAAAAAAAAAGTGACAGACAGACTTTTTTTTTAATAATTGTTTTATGGCTACGGATTCAAGTCCTTAACAGCCAATCTTCATTAATTCTTATCTTCATTTTATTATGTTAATGAATATCCATATGGAAGATGACGATGATTGGATGTTTCCATGTTAGACGACCGTTTAGACGACCCGGTTAGTCCAGCGGTGTGAGATGACCGTTTGATTCGAAGGGTCGCGGGTTCGATCCCCGCACCGGGACAAATATTTGTATGGCCTACAGATATTTGTTTCGGGTCTGGGTGTTTGTGTATGTGTTGTATGTGTACAACGGTACCCACGACACAGGTTTATACCTACTGTGGGGCTGTGAGTGTAAGCGTATTTTATTTATTTTTTTATTTTCCATGTGGAATATGATGAGGTGGCTCCAGTAAAGTGATGGGGACTTTACTAGGAGAGTATACGAAGTTTTGGAGGCAACGTGAAAAATCACTTTTCACTTCATAATATCACTTTCCTACACCCGTGAACGTTATCGAATGTTTTATGATAAAAATCCCACTATTTTTACACATAAAACCGCTACTATACACAATTTTCGAAAATAATATCACTGCTCTTGCTCTTTTCCACGTTCCCGCCAAAACTCTCACAGACAGACACGGGAACTGGGAAGCGGTGTTGCCAACTTGGCAACTCCTATAACAAAATTATCAATTTGTTACCTGAAAATTATATTTTATCGCAAAAATTAACGAATGTCTTCCATTTGTCTATACCTAAACCTAAAGTCCTAAACCTTTTTAATACCCCCGATACATATTCTCTCTCTGCCTCATATACTCCGAAATTCAAAAAGTCTCGAACTCTAGCACTAAATTCGTGACTTGATTGGATGTAGATCTTGTATAATACAGAAGGCAATTAATGTGTTCCGAAATTCCACCTATACATGGTACCTACATTTTTTAATGTCATTAGGATGATATGATGACAGACAAGCAGACACCGTGGTCACCGTGAAGGTGGTCACCGTCGCCTATGAACATTTTCAACACAAGGAGAGTTGCCAGCGCACTGCCAGCCCTGAAGGACTTTTGACGCCATTTTTGAAGAACCTCATATTGTAGCACCTAGGAAACGTCTCAGTGGGAAGTTCGTTTCACAATTTGCACGTTCTGGGTAGTAACGATCGCGTAACCGCACCGTTCAGCACTTCCAGGTGTCCAGTGGATGAAAAGATGTATGAGCCTGTGCAGAGTCCTGGATCATTAACTATACGAACGGCGCCTCTTTGTGGGGAGTCAAATGGAACAAGCTATTATATTATATATATGTATAATATACATTGCGCATGGCCCAGCGGCTGGTGTAGATCGTATACGATCTACTCGGTCAAGCACTACGGGCGCGGTCGGGTAGTATGATGGGTGACCGCTAGTGGCAAATTAAATGCGCGTTTCCGTGCTTCGGAGGGCACGTTAAGCCGTCGGTCCCGGTTGCTATCGATGGATAGCAGTCGTTAAACCTTGTCGGAGGCCTTATGGGCGGTTTGAAAACATCCGACAGCGGGTTGGCCACTAACCCACCCACCTCCACCAATCCGCATTGGAGCAGCGTGGTGGAGTAAGCTCCAGGCCTCCCCCCAAAAAAGGGGAGAGACTCGTGCCCAGCAGTGGGACGTATAATGGGTTGCCATTACTATATATTATTATTATATATAATATACATTATACTTCAAAATGTATAATGTTTAATATACATTTAGAAGAACTCCAGCCGTAGATAAGCACAAAAATAAAGATCTTATATATTTAAAATAATTTGTTGAATAAAGTGAATAAACGCGACGATTCGGGGCGACCCACTAGTAGTTTTATATTAATGTGCTACTTCTACTAGCAATAACATAATCGTACTATTATGGAAAGAAGTACAGAGGCAATAACATAAGAAATTAAAGACAATGATGTAAAAAGAAGTAAATTATTATTAAGTATTCATTACTTATTTAATATCACAAACTTATAATTAGGGCTCAAACAATACTTTAATAATCTTGCTACATAATATAACCTAACAAGAGTTATTGCAGATCTGATTAGAATCCCATTAAAATATAATTCTTTTAACCATTTCACATAACTTAGTAACATAAAATAGTAGACTGTTTACTGGATTTTGTACGTTTCCATCCTTCAGAAGGGAAGTGTCTTGTGTCTACACTAAAGTTTAAATGTAGGTACACAACAAAGCCGAGACGAAGCAAAATATATACATAAACATTGAAATTTCAATTTCTACTCAAATTAAAGTTTTAGGGATTAGCAGTTTAGCAGCAGGAGAATAGCAGTAGCGACATCTATTGTCAACAGTGCTAGACGTGCTTGTTAGGCAACAAAAAACTTTGCAGTCTATAAATATCTTAGAGAAGTCGCTTTTACCCTTAATAATTGTTTTTATACGAGTGAAATATTTAAAACATATATATAATAATTAATTATATATTCTCGTGATATTGCTCGATTCGTATGTACTCACATACTAGCATTAATTAACTTGCTATGTATCTCGTAGATACCATTGTTCTAGATGATCGAAGACACTTTGTTACTAATACAAGAATATAAAAATTTCACACTTTAAATATATAATGTATAATACTTTCGCCTGTATTCCTCGAAGGGATAGGCAGATGTCAATACATGCAGTTATGCTCATATGCAAACACCCACAATTGGTCAGATACGCTTTCTGAGTCGCATGTAATAAGTAAAGACCCTAATTACATTCACTGGCCCACAGATCACCCCCAATAGATACCGCATACAGGGCGATCGACGCGCACAACAAGTTGCTAGCTTATTTTCAATGCTCGAAATCGCGACGCCAATGACGCCATTAGTGACCAAGCCTCCGACCCGGTCGTACGTGAGAAATAATTCATTTTCTACCAAAAATATCTAGGGAATGGCTTCCTGCACAGTAAAATCATGTCTAAATACGTCTAGAACATCAAATATTAAAAAAGATGGTATGACAGTTCACCGGTAAGTAAATAAATTCATTTAAAACACTTATTATCAGAGATCAACTGAAACTGGATTAAGCACAAGTACATTTTCGCAAAGTCCTGCTCACTCATTACGTTATTTACATTATTTGTCCCTTTGTAAGATAAGAAAGTCGATCGATAGTGTTGTACCGTATATACGTTAGGCGGTATCGATATTTTTAATATTTTTTTTTCTTTTAAACCTTTATCAGAAAATATGTAATAATACTACGTTTAGAATGGACACTTCGACCTCCTACCTGTTTTGCCCTCCCCCTCTGAGCAGTTAGTTTAAAATCAGTTGGGTGATCAATTTAAGGTCTTGAGCGGTGTATTTTAGGATAATTTGAAAATGGAATATTTATGTACTTAATTCAATTTACCTACCAGCCGCGAAGTGGTAGTGTCCACTGCTATTGTGTTCGGTGGTAATGTACGGTGATAGAGCTCCAATGAATGAGCTCTAAAGAGTGAACACCTACATGTTACCTATTTGACCTGCCAGTAAGTGATTATCGGTTTTCTCTAATGTAAACCGTTATCCTGTTCCGGGTAGATGGTAATATACAGTGGTAGAGCTCCAGAGCGAGCGAGCACCACCGCATTTACCAATTTACATTTAATGTTAGCGACAATAGTATGTTAGCAATGTGCGTATAAATGTCAGGGTTCCTGTAGGTGATAATTACGAATATAATATAAATATAAAAATAATACATTTAACAAAAATATACATATTCATATAATATTTATATTTTTGTTTTAATTAGATGTGCATATCAATTGTTTTTCACTTTAATTTATTTTGTTCGTTTTGACTTGTTATAAGCGGTGCTTGTCAACCTAAATGAATTAATTAATTTCTGATTTTGATTCTGATTGGTATTTAATTTCAAATCGAAGATGGCGGACTTAATTATTTTTCTACATTGTGATATGGTGTCAATTTGGCGGTTTGTTGGGGTTACTGATTACGAAAATGTCATCTTTTTTCATATCCAAGAAGGCGAACAGATTTTTCTTTCAAAATATGATATGGGTATCAATTTTAAGGTATTTCGAGGTGCTGATTACGAAAATGGCATCCGTTTTCAGATCCAAGATGGCGGACAGATTTTTCATTCAAAATATGATATGGGTATCAATGTCAAGATTCCTTGAGGTGCTGATTGCGAAAATGGCATCCGTTTTCAGATCCAAGATGGCGGAAATAATAGTTTTTTATTTATATACACAAAATAATAAATATAGCCTAATAGCACCTTAGAAAACTTCGAAAGTAACATGTTCGATTTAAGTAATAGTTATTAGCCATCTTGGATCTTAAAAAGTTGTCATTTTCGTAATAAGCACTCCAAGAAACCTAGAAATTGATACCCATATCATATTATGAAAGTAAAAATCTGTGCACCATCGTGGATCTGAAAAAAGATGCCATTTTCGTAATCAGCACCCCAAGAAACCTCGAAATTGATACCCATATCACATTTTGAAAAAAAAGTTTGTCCGCCATCTTACATCTGAAAACGGATGCCATTTTCGTAATCAGTATCCCAAGAAATCTCGATATTGATACCCATATCACATTTTGAAAATAAAGTCCGTCCGCCATCTTGGAAATGAAAATGGATGCCATTTTCTCTTTTTCATTTTTCACCTGTCCGCCTTCTTGAATTAGAAAAATGCACCTCAGGAAACCGTAAAATATTGATCCAGATCATATTTTCTAAAAATAATTATGTCCGCCATCTTTGACTTGAATGGAGATACCATTTTCGTTATTAAAACCTCAAGGAACCCTAACATTGACACCCACATTGCTTACATATTATCGTTAGGTACCATTTAGTGAAATGTAAATTGGGAAATGCGGTGGTGATCGTACGCCCTGAAGCTGCATCTCTGAAGCTCTACCACAGAATATAACCTATCCCGAACATGATAACGGTTTACATTGGAGAAAACCGATAACCACTTGGCAGGTCAAATGGTAAAACATGTAGCTGTTCACACCTTCGAGCTTGTTCATTGGAGCTCTCTCACCGTACATTACCACCAAACACAATAGCGTTATAACTACAAGTAAATAAATACAAAATGTATCATACCTAGGCCGCACGGAACGTCGCAGTAGAATACCATTCCTTTGCCAAAAGAGGATGGAGGTTGGGTGAGGCGGGAAAATTGTGCGGCATTCTCTGGCTCAACTACCATACATTACCACTATCACCTTAGCAGCAGGTAAAATATATAATGCGGAGGTGCTGATCGAGCTCGAGAGTGATCTTGAGTTCGTTAAGTAAGCTCTACCACTAATTTCCTATTTTTATTATTTTCTTCTAAAAAAATTTTATGTTGATAAGTGCGTGTGTGAAGCGCGCATGGCCCGGCGGCTGGTGTAGATCGTAAACGATCTACTCGGTTAAGAACTAAGGGCGCGGTCGGGTAGTGTGATGGGTGACCGCTAGTGGCAAATTAAATGTGCGTTTCCGTGCTTCGGAGGGCACGTTAAGCCGTCGGTCCCGGTTGCTATCGATAGATAGCAGTCGTTAAACCTTGTCGGAGGCCTTATGGGCGGTTTGAAAACATCCGACAGCGGGTTGGCCACTAACCCCAACACCTCCACCAATCCGCATTGGAGCAGCGTGGTGGAATAAGCTCCAGGCCTCCCCCCAAAAAGGGGAGAGACTCGTGCCCAGCAGTGGGACGTATAATGGGTTGCCATTATAAGTGCGTGTGTAAATACACGTCACTGATTGATGTCTATGTAATAGGTAACCAGATTTTAAGCGTTTGTATGGAATTTCCGTACAATTGTTATAATTTAAGAGATGCTTCAAAGTGGCCTATTTAAATGATATTTTAATATATAATCATAATCCGCTGTGTTGTACATGCGCGATGGCCTGACAAACATTTAAAGTTACTTATACTTTTAAGCTATAACGTAAAATAATTACTTTATTGGCATTAAATTTATACGTTTTTATTTACCTACTCAAATGATATACTATTAATATTCTAATTTACCTATTTCTGAAATTATGATTATATTATTTCCAATTACTGACAACTGTATTTACCAAGTTCTGCTGAATTATCTTTAAAAAAGCAAATAAATGTGGAAAAAAAATCGATAAGAAATATCGATAGCTTCCCAGCTCAATGAGTGGGCGTATGGGGCGGGCCAAGTCTCCAATTCAAACAGCCAATCACAGCGCTTTAGTTACGTCTCCCGCAACACCCGCGTACCTCAAAAACGGTGAACACGGCTCCGAACAAATATTCACTAATGCGGTAGCTATTGGGGGTGATCTGTGCACTGGCCCCATTGTTAAACTCAAGCGGTACCTATCCCAATAAACAATTACTGTTGAAGAAGTTTGGACGTTAGTTTATTTTTAATTGTTTAAATTTATAGAACGTCATTGTCATATACTGTTAGTGTAGCTCGCGAAAAGCTAAGAACATCTTTTTTTTTTCGCTTACACTCACAGCCACACAGTAGGTATTAACCAGTATTGTGGGTGCCGTTGTATACAAACAACACATGCACAAACACCCAGACCCGAAACAAATATCTGTAGGCCATACAAATATTTGTCCCGATGCGGGTATCGGACCCGCGACCCTTCGAATCAAACAGTCATCTCACACCGCTGGACCAACCGGGTCGTCGAAATATTTGTACTACTGTTAGAATATTTTACATCCAACTCAAACCTTAACTTAAAGTCCCAAACCCAGGGATTAAACACGGAACCTCAGCATATTTGTAGAGCCTGCTACCACTAGACTACCGAAATATCGAGGCAGTTACCTCACCTCATCCCCCAGTCACTGGCGACAAATCTTTGTATATTATATGTATTTTAATCAGATCTGCACAAATTCTATTAGTGATTTATAAACAATATCTATCGATGTACCACCGCCTGCACTGCCACCAACAACCTGTGAAGAAAAATGTGCTGTGTCAATTTTAAATGGACATACTTATTACACAGAAATAAATACAATAACAATTTTACTGCAGGCAATTTTACTTTTACACATAGCCTTGTTTTATCTTTCCACTGCTAAATGTACAGGCCTCATAATTTCTGGCAACGTGGTAACAATCCATCTCACATGCATCATCACATGCGTCTTAATTAATACTACTAGTAGATGTCTATATGCTGCAAGCTTGTTTGACAATACTATTAAGTAAATTAACAAAGGCTCGCACAAGTTTTTAATGATCGCGAGTACTACCATGCTTGCTTTGTTTGCACTGACTGGCATGCCCCTATAATGCAATGCAATATTACAGTTTCGAAACAGTTTCGTTTTCCATTTGCTCTTTAAAGTCAGGGTTAATTAACCAGTGTACATCATATTTTTTGACGAATGGATATGGTTTGTTCCTTACTGGGTATACTGCCGTCCTCTAACTAAAACGCCGCTAAGTGACAAAAGTTAATTTTGAGTTATGAACAAAAACCGCGGGCACAAATTCTGTTTGATAAATAGTTGACCTAAACGTTTTTCTTTTATACAGAAATTGCTTCTGTAAAAGTATTTCTCATTTTAACTTAATTAAAATACTGTTTTGGCTTTCTAGTTAAGTATTGTTTGAATATTTAATTTTGCTAAACAGTTAAAACGCGGTAAAGTATACCTTTGCTGCGTTATAGCTAAGGACTAGAACAGAAAACTGCGTTATACTCAAGGAATGTTGCTCTGCTGTGTTTTTTGACTTAGGATTTATATTATAATTTTTATGTTTTACTTAGCAAAAAAAGGGGACGGTGTTTAGATCAAGCATATCAGTGGAAACAGAAAAAGCGAAGTTATTTTAACGTTGTTATAACTAAGTATTTGTACAAAACTATGTTTTAGTTATGGATTTAGAATAATGTAATATCATAGGGGCCTTAGCATAAACGAAGTTAAAATCCTTTAACCTCTTTATTGTTAAGTCAAATTGACAAACTGTTTTCTAGCTAAGCAATGTATACTGACATATTTTAACTACGAAGTCGCTAAACGCATATAGCTGCTTTCTAGTTAAGTATTGCTATGTAACTGCGGTACTCTCTAGTTACGGAAAGATGAAAATATATGTCAAGATAGTCAAGTTATGGCATTTTTGATTTTACTATCTTAAAAACAACAAAATATACAAAACTGTTTCAGGTCGACAGATAATTTTAAACTAAAATAAATAAAATTTATTAAAAAACGAATTAAACCATTAAAAAACGAAAATCGGCAGAATGTGGGTTAGCAGCGTTTTAGTTTGTGCATGGCAGCATAGTCTAATTCATGGAGCAATCAGCGAGCACAATCCAGAAGAACGTAAACTAAAACTACGCCTCATAGACCTGATACACCACCATGGGCATGATAGCAAATAGGTCTCATTGTGTTTCTCTCTTTGCCAAATCCATCTTCCACCTCATGTTAAGAAATGTGCCTCTACATGATGTGTCCTTAAATTTTTACTATTAAATTTTGTTCACTTATTAATTAATTATTATTGACAGGACAGTATATGATATGAGTGATAAATCAGCATTATTCATACTTACTTTTCTAATAAAACATTTCTTTGTTTTTCTATTTCTAATCTATCTTTCTCCATTTTAAGTCTTATATTGTTACAACGTTTTTTCTCAAGTAGTTTTTGTTTTTCTATTTTTATTCTCTCCTCTTCTAAATTAAGAAGTTTATCATGAGCAAGTCCTAAAAAATAAAAAAATATTGTAATAGTCATTTGCATTTTTTGCAATTACATAAACAAGTGAACAGGTTTTAAAGAAAAGTTTCACTTTGGGCAGGATTTGAACCTGTGACCCCTGGATCACTAGACTTTACTACTATTAAGATGTCAAAGTCCCATATCGAAATTAAACCTTTTTTCTTAAGAATCAACAAAGTATCATGTCAAATGTCCATATATTGATTTATACAGAAACCATGAAAATGAGGTACAAATTAAAACAACTCTAAATTGTTATCTTGTGTCTCTTGAATTGATATTGTTAGAACCTAAGGAACATTTACCTGACTGCAATAAAAATAGTCTTTTTCTGACAACACTAGACTACACTTTCTAGAAACCTTCCATACTAAACTTACATTTAGTTTTTTTATTCTGGAGAGCCATAAACATCAGCAAAATGTACTTTCAGGTCTCAAAGTAATACTTAAGCTACTTAGGTACAAGATGTATCAAAGCTGTGCACCATTATGCAATTGTTTTTTTTATTCTTATAATAGTTCTACAAATTGTTTTATATTATTTCGCATTAACACATGCTTGAGAAATATATTTTATTTAAAGAAAAATGGAAAGAAAAATTTGACTTCAGGCGAGACTCGAACTCGCGGCCTACTGGGAATCTAGTCCAGTCGCTCTTCCAATTTTAGGACTTCAGTAGCTCAATTGGAAGAGCGGCTGGACTAGATTCCCAGTAGGCCGCGAGTTCGAGTCTCGCCTGAAGTCAAATTTTTCTTTCCATTTTTCTGTAAATAAAATAGTTCTACAAAACCTCATTTTTAACTTCTAGAGAATACTTACTGACAGAACGGCCTCTTTTCCATAAAGGTTTACTTATTGATGGCGCAGATGACACCTCATTAGACCCCATACCAGTATCTGTATCTGCACCAACGGCATCCTCAAGTCCCAGCTCCATTTCAGACAAATCTGGAGGCCATTTCTTAAAAAAAAAACATTTCCAGTATTACCTATCTTATTTGATATCTAAATTATATTTTAGCTGTCTTTAGGTATTCCATATACACTATCATACTAATAATATAAAAAGAGAGAGTGAAATGAGCACAAACATGGTTTTTAACCCCTCCAAAAAAGAGATTAGATTATAATTTATACTGTTTACAACAATGAACACTACAATTAATATTTAATATGAAAAAAAATATTACCATATTACTAGTAGATGGATCAGCATTACATACATCATCAACTGGAACATTTTGCGGTGCAACCTGAAATTTTTATAATAATCCATTTACTTATTTTTATTTATTAAGACTTGGGTCTTTATGCTAAAATGTATTCTCTACCAGTCAACCTTCGTATAGTGGTGAGAATTTAACTGAGGTGCAGTGAGAGAGCAAAAAAAATCTAATAGGTATCTAAATTGCACATAAATTGTGCATTTTGAATGAACATTGTATTATAAAATAACTTTAACTATTGATACTTTGAAGCTTGTTTGAACTTTGATATACACCTATTTAGTCAAAATTTAATTACTCTACACAATATAAAAACTAAAATGGACTTGTGTATCTTACCGTGATATTACTTGTAACTGCGGATGTTTCAGGTACTCCAGCCAAACCAAACACTGAAACATTAGTACAAATTATCCTCAATATCTTCTCTTCAGCCTCTGTCAGTCGAATGTTTGATTTGCAACTTGGACTGAAGTGATTTTTTCGTATTTTGAACGCCTTTTTCTTCACATTTGACTTCCAATCTCTCCACGTCTTAAAAAATGAAATAAATATTTATGGCAACAATACAATATGCAAGACAGTTTTTTAAAATGTAATTTGTTACCTGTTGCCATTTGTCTGGAGTTTTTATAGCACCGGAACCGAATCCTGAATTTGCATTAAGCTTCTCTGTGATTTTAATCCAAGCATTCGTTTGCCTAATTTTACCTTCTAACCCACTAAATTTACCAATCGCCAACTCCTTATCGTCTTCTAAAAAATGAAGGAGCATATTCAATTGCTCCGGGCTCGCTTTACGTCTTTCCATCACAGAAAGTCAACAATAACGACACATCTACCAGATGAGAATGCGACTGCTGTTATTTAGCGTGATAGTTGGCGTACATACATAATTCATTGTTGTGCATCTAATCAATAACACCTTTCCCGTAACAATAACGAAACGACAGAGGAATACACAAATACACTGAATGGGAATAAAAAATAGCAAAATTTGCAAAGGAAACAAATCTCCAAAAACTCTACCAGAATTTGATTTGTTTAGACATTGACATTTGCCAATGGCAAATTTGACATGAATGGGTACGTTCCAAATGTCAACCGCAACGACCACGAGTCGTGACGACGTCCGCTGAAATTGCCCTTCCACTAATATATTAAAAAGGCCGCGAGCGTTGTAGGCGAATCTCATAGGTGGAACGCAAGTCGCACTTTTTTCGAAATCCGAAAGCTCACTCCGACCCACCAATATTTAAGATGTCGAACTATTGCTTGCGACGACCACGGGCCTTAAAGGGCGTTGCGGTCGGTTGTTGTCGATTAATGGAACGCGCCCATAGTAGGCCAGTTAGCAGAATCAAAACTATACAAAACATTGTAATCCAATCAGCATTCTTCCCACTCGCTGCGAACCAAATCTGTAGCAGTCGGCCACTTCACTGCTAAATTCAAAAATTCAAAATTCAAATCATTTATTTCAAATTGGTCTACAAGGACACTTTTGCATTGTCGGGTTATAAGCTACCTAGAGAGAATGACTTATAATAATAATCCAATAAGTATAAATAAATACCAATTTAATAATAATATTTAACCGATACGTGAATCATCAAATTTTTCAATTCCTTCGTAGAATAATAATCCAATAAGTATAAATAAATACCAATTTAATAATAATATTTAACCGATACGTGAATCATCAAATTTTTCAATTCCTTCGTAGAAGAAAATGAAAAATCTGTTCGTCATAATCATAGTTTTAGAAATTCTTGAGTGATATTGCCAATGTGAAGGTTATTGCGTGTTCAGGTTGTAGGAGATGGACAGTACATCAACCCCCTTCTTAAAAAAGAAAAAGAAAACAATACAAACATAGTGAATATCAAGGTTAAAACTTTAAGATTACAAAGATATCTAAACGAGTCACGAGGCACACATTTTTTACAAGAGTCGCATCATATTGCTGATAAAGCTCCCACTCAAGTTCGGCGTAAGTGCGTAAGTGCGTAAGTGCCCCATGGAATGTGAGCGCAGCGATATGATGACTCTGTTCTAAAAATAAATCATTCCACTGATTGAAAAAAATGAAACACTGAATACAAAAATAAGGTACGTTTGTCAAAAATAAAATAATGAATGCTAAACAGCTACTAACAATAAGTTACAAACAATAAAATTGTACAGAAATACTCGCAAAAAAATAATACGAAAAACAAATTTAAAACGCATCATTATAAAAACTTTGCAAAAACACAATTTAAAACGATTCGAAACGATTTCTAGCGCGATTCCCAGAGAAAGCCGTTTAGCACATTTTACAGGACCCAAACTAGTAGTGCTCCTTCATTGCGATTCCGTTGAAAACCAGTCACTCGGCATGTCATAAGCGAGACTGAGCTATCCCTCCAAGTCTCTAGCCCCTGAACCTCCGGAACAGTCATCGGACGGCAGTAATTCCTCGAGTGAGAGTATCTGCAGGACCAACCTGGAATGTTCTCAACAGCACTGGCTCCTCAGATGTATCTGGCTTCAATATGAATCATAGGCTGCTGGCGAATGCTATGAAATCTGATGACATATCACAGATCCTGGGTTATTTGCATGTGTATAGCTGACTAACCCAAAGATTAAATGTCACTTCTTCATTATGTGGATGTGTAGAGCTCACATGGTAAAGCTTCGGAATTTACCGTAAATAATGCAGGTTAATTCAATCTTCGTGACTTTGTTAAATAAGTGTGCTTCAAATTTTTTTATGAGTGCGCGCTGCTACCAAAATTGAGTTGCCCCGTGCAGAATTGCAGAAAGAACTTTCATAGTGTGTTGCTTTTACGTAGAATCACGTCGGTTTCGATGGTCGATCCACGTTGTAGTTGTTGCAGTGGACAAAAAAATCACATCAAGTAAAAAAAAAATCACGTGGGGTAAAAAAAATCACGTCGGGGTCACCAGTTAGAGGGCTAATTTAGTTGCCAATATAGAAGGATCTTGCGTGTTCAGGTTGTAGGAGATGAATAATGAGAAGTCCATTGTTGGTGATCACCATATAATCCGGAATTTACAGAGTTACATTTTTACGGTTACTTTAGGCGGGTTGAGGTGCGTGTGCGCGGCACTAGGGTTACGGGACAGCGGACGACGCAAGGCTAAGCTAAGCTTGCGGTGCCGTCCGGATGTTTCTATTACAATGCTTAATAAAGTGACGCTACATAGTCATTCACTTAGCAGAGTTCCAAGTGCAGGCACTACTGAGAAGAACTCCGCTACCCAACAAACTCAGCGTGTTGTTCTTTTGTCAAAACCTTAGATTTAATACAAATATTATTACATAGAATAAAGATAATGTGGAAGTCCATGGCATATAAATATTTGCATATACAAATACCCATCAACAGCTTAATATCGTGATAGAATATAACACTCGCAAATCACATCAGACCACTCCCCACAATCAGCACCCATTCACAAGTATGACGCATGTGACAGCCATTGCTCTCCTCGACCATTTTGAAGGGAAGTGAACAAAGCAACCCGTCACACGACGCCGCCGAAGGCAAAGACATTAAAGTGAGCATGACTGCTATGATTACCAGTGCTTATATAGTAGTTTTATATTATTTCGCATTAACACATGCTTGTGAAATATATTTTACTTAAAGAGAAATGGAAAGAAAAATTTGACTTCAGGCGAGACTCGAACTCGCGGCCTACTGGGAATCTAGTCCAGCCGCTCTTCCAATTGAGCTACTGAAGTCTTGCCCGATTTGTCAAATCTTTCCTTCACATTTATTGCATTGCTTTATGGTAGCAGCAGCGCCATCTATTGCCAACTATGCTAGTTAGGCAACCGATTTAATAGACTTTGCAGTTTATTGAATATCGTAAAGAAGTCGCTTTTACCCTTAATAATTGTTTTATATTATTTAGCATTAACACATGCTTGTGAAATATATTTTATTTAAAGAGAAATGGAAAGATAAATTTGACTTCAGGCGAGACTCGAACTCGCGGCCTACTGGGAATCTAGTCCAGCCGCTCTTCCAATCGAGCAGGACTTCAGTAGCTCAATTGGAAGAGCGGCTGGACTAGATTCCCAGTAGGCCGCAAGTTCGAGTCTCGTCTGAAGTAAAATTTTTCTTTCCATTTCTCTTTAAATAAAGCATACATAGTATTATAGATGAAAAGAATCTGTTTGTGGCCAGAGCATACACAATATCAATATCCATATTAACATAAGTACAATTTTATGAAATAGCCTGGCAGCGATCGCTATAATCCCAAGATGTGCTATCATTGAGATATTCACAAATTTTATAGTAATTACATTTGTATAAACGTGCTTTAATTACTTTTTTAAATTTATTAACAGATAGACTTTGAACATTTTTTGGGACTTTATTATAGAATCGTATACACTGACCTCTGAAAGAATTACTTAAATTAATTTTTTTTTTTTTTTTTTTATGTCTGAAGATTGACAGACAAGCAAACGGGCCACCTGATGGAAAGTGGTCACCGTCGCCTATGAACATTTGCAACACCAGGGGAGTTGCCAACGCGCTGCCAGCCCTGAAGGACTCTTTTGACGCCATTTTTGAAGAACCCCATATTGTAGCACCTAGGGAACACCTCAGAGGGAAGTTCGTTCCACAATTTACACGTTCTGGGCAGGAACGAACGTGAAAATCGCACCGTTGAGCACTGCCAGGTGTCCAGTCGGTGTGGGTGGAACTTCTCTCTTCGGCGGGTAGTACGGTGTAGGAAAAGAGACGGTGGCACCATGTCAAACAGTTCCGCAGAGCACTCACCATTGTAGAGACGGTACAACACGCACAGACTCCCAATGTCTCTGCGCAGGCTCAGATGTTCGAGCCTGTCGGTAAGTCCTGGATCGTTAACAATACGAACGGCGCGTTTTTGTAGGGAGTCAAGTGGACCAAGCTGGTATTTGGGGGCTCCCGCCCACAAATGAGAGCAGTATTCCAGATGGGGCCGCACTTGGGCCTTATAAAGCTGTAGTAGCTGCCCCGATGTGAAATACTGCCTCGCTTTGTTAAGCACCCCCAACTTTTTGGATGCCAACTTGGTCTTACACTCAATATGACTCCCGAATTGCACTTCGTTCGATATGTCAACGCCCAGGATACCGATACTCTTCATTCACTGATATCCTTTATTTACAGGATTAATAATAAACCCTTATTTAATAAAAATTCAATTTATTTCTATATTTATTGGAGTTAATTTAACATTTTTTCAATTAGAACTGCCGCAAAAGTAGCTACGATCACCAGGGTTCCTAGTGACTTAAACGTTAAAACACGTCTTTTCTCTACAAAATCTGTATCGAATTCGAATCTACCGCATATTCTTATTTACCTTTGCTAATGGGTTATGTCTTATGTTATGGTTAATGGAAATGGTGCATGGGTAGTAATTAGTGCCATGGTTTAGTTACAGGTTTAGCAATTAATTTTGTTCAGAAAAATTCCGTGAGCATACTGATTTATATAAAGATTTAACGACGGTGTGTGCGTTCCACTAAGCGTTCACAACGATCAAAACGCTCCTTTAGTCGTTCCACATGACGACCGCAGTCGTTGTGGTCGCGGCGTAAACGTCACTCATGACGTCATGAATTACGCTCACGCGAAGCTCTCGACGACCCATCTAAAAAGGTGGGTCGAAGTGATCGTTGAGAAAATTAGCGGCATTTTCAAAAGTCAAAACATAAAAAATGGCGACCGTAAAGCTTACGTTATTTCATGCCGAAAAAGATATATTAGTAGAAGTGAATGTTTCTGCAGCGGATGCTCAACGTGCCTCCACAGGTAAATATAATTATGTAAAACAAGTTTAGAAAAATTAATTGTAGTTTATAATTAATATACATGTATACCAAACATCCAAGTGCCGCCGCAAAAGACATTTTAATTACATTTGAACATAAATTAATTAAATACACCACTGTTATTAAATATCAAAAAATTAAATTATAAATTTTTTCAATATAAATCGATTTAAACGATAATTAATTAAGTTTATTTTCAAGGCTTACAGATTATAACCTAACCTCTTAAATCTTTTGCATTTTTTTTATTAACTCGCCATTTGTATTATTGACCTCTACGCTCAAAACGCTCTATAATCCATTCCACTTGAGTTTACGACAGTAACGCTCACAAGCAAGTGGAACGGGAAAAACTGCGGTCGTGAGCGTGATCGTTGTGAACGCTTAGTGGAACGCACCCGGTATCAATCAGCCAATGACGTGACGTGAGTGACATTGAGACATGTCAGACATGACGTCACGCTATGTTTTGTTTTGTTAATTTTTGGCCTTTTGAGTGAGGTTAGGTACATTTAGATTATTTAAATTTATTTTTGAATAATTGAAATCAGTTCAGTGAATGGATTGTATTTCAATGTTGTGTGTCTATATTTACATTACTTCATAAATAAAATAATACGCAATCGAGTATTTATTGAAAAAACATTTAAAAATGAACACCCTTTTGAAAATGAAAATGTTACGAGGTAGTGTTTATAAAGAGAAAGTAGTTCGAAGGCATCTTAAAGATGCGCTAGACTGTATAAATTTACCTGATGCCTACTTGTTAAAAAATTGTGGCATTAACAGAACTGTATTTCATCAATTATTAAGAATATTGGAACCCGTTGTGCCCAAAACACAGAGATCAAATGGAATACCTTTTCCTTTAAAGGTAAACCAGCCTTAAATAATGCATGTTTCCTACCATTTTAGCTTTTTAGTCATAGGTTTTGGAAGGGTTCAATCCCCAACACTAAGGAATAAAGTTATTTTTTTATTCAACATTCATACAAGTGGTGGTAGAGTTCCAGTGTTGGAGCTCGAGAACATAGGCACCACAGCAGTTCAGTTAGATGAAATATATGTATACCCATAATTGCAACCACGTGTTGGCAAAACAACATAGACCTCGGGTGGCAATGCATCTGCATTTTGACTCCTGGGGGCTGACCGCCTAACTCAAATGCTTTCGTTTATAACATCCAGTTTCGTTCCATCCAACTATTTTGTGGAAGTGTTTTCGTCTGCAGGTATATACTTTACAGCAAAATGTTTTAATAGGCAGTACAAAAATGATAAGATACGTCCTAAACAAAATCATTTCAGTCAGGGTTAGGGGTCGGCCCCCTGGTGTTTGTGTAGATATTTTTAGGGTGCATGGTAATCAGTTAAGTGGTGACTAGACAAATGTACTGCGTATTGTTTACTACTATCATTACATTAAAAAGGCTATTAAATTTTGGTAATATGCCCAATAAATGCCAATAGGTACACTGCCACCCATTGAAACTTGAAATTTAAAAGAATATATTTTGATATCTTAGGTTTCAGAAAATAATAAAAAATGTATTTTAGGTACTTGTCACACTGTCTTTCCTGACAAGTGGTTCACATCAGAAGTGTGTGGGCAAAGATTTTAGCATCAAAATATCACAAAAATCAGTCAGCACAGTCATCAAAATTATTATTGAAGGTCTTAACATGGTACTGGATAATTGGATTGTATTCCCATCTACTGTTAAGCAGAGAGAAAATATTAAAGAAGGGTAGGTACATACCTATTCAGTGATTATTTCTTTTATTTTGCATGACTTCGGCATAAATAGCCATCATAACTATATATATATATATATATATATATATATACATTTACTTATAAGTAGTTTATCTATAATATAAAAATAAGTCTGGTTTTCCTTCCTGACGCTATGACTCCAGAATGCATGAATCGATTTCCACGGTTTTGCATTCGTTGGAAAGGTCTCGGGCTCCGTGAGGTTTATAGCAATAAGAAAATTCAGGAAAACATATTTATAAAACAACATCTACGCGGGCGAAGCCGCGGGCAACAGCTAGTTATATTATATATTATGTATTTATTTATCTTGATGTTTTAAGTAAATTTAAATTAAATATATCATGTATGTATTTTTGTATTTATTAATTAGTAAGTACCTATATCAATAGATATATTATTTTTTTTTTTTGTTTTGTACTTGATATCATAAGTATGAATAATACTTTTTGTAACTTTTTTTTGCTCCCACACCCTAGTCTATTTCTCCCATAATCCCATGGTTGACTGTCAGAGAATGCCTAGTGGCATTAAGTCCGCCATATGTATAGTGTGCGTAAAAGTATAAATAAATAAATAAATAAAATAAATAAATGTAACAAAATTTTCTTTTAGTTGTACCTTTTAACAGAAATAAAAAAAATACCTTTTTCATCTATATTATATTCAAAGTGCGTCAACATCTAAATTAGCTTGCATGTACGAAGAGAATGATGAATGTAGAACAAGCAAGGTAGGTGTGTCAAGACTGGGATATCTAGTGCTCCACACTCTCTGCCTGTATGTATCCCCCAAGTCCCTTACAGGGTGACTTGGGGGATACATACATACATCTCTTTGTTTTTCTAAAATGTGATCTTTAGATTGCTATATCCACATAGTATTTAGTAATTTTAAGTTAAGGATCAAGTCAAAAGTATGACATAATTTGTTTATTTGCACAGGTTTTACAGGAAATACCATTTCCCAGAAACAATTGGTTGTTTAAATGGGACCTGTATTGAAATTGTGTGTCCCAGAGATGATGAGGAAGCATTTTATGATAGAAAAAATCAATATTCAATAAATGCACAAATTGTAAGTTTCTTTATCACAATTATCATTCAGTTCCAATTTCTTGAAAATAATATTTAAGAAATTGTAACTGCCATTGTTTTTTTAGGCATGTGATGCAGATTTGCGAATAATAGCTATATGCTGCAGATTTGGAGGTGCTGCAAGTAATGCTTATATTTGGAATAAAATGAATATAAGACCATATATTGAGAATATAAGTAGACAAGGTGAAACAGGATGGCTTATTGGTAATATTTTTTTAATAGGAGCATCACATTGACCTAACTTTAATGATAATTATTTAACTATGTTATAATTTTCAGGCGACAATAAATATCCCCAAAGAGCATGGCTTATGACACCAATAATGCATGCACTGCAAGGAACCCCAGAGTCACAATATAACCATTTTCATGGTCGTACAAAAACTTGCATAGATAGATGCATAAGTAAACTGAAAGGTCGTTGGAAGTGCCTGCATAAAAGAGCATTACACTATACACCCGAGAGAGCAGCAAAAATTATCAATGCTTGTGCTGTTCTGCACAATCTATGTCTGCAGGCAGGTGTGCCAGAACTAGAACCATACATAGAACAAGAACCTCTTCCAATGTTAAACGAAATCACTGAGATGTCTGATGATAATATTAATGACTTGTATATTGGTATGGAAGTTAGACGGCAGCTTGCAGAAAGAATCTATTATAGTGTATAAGAAAGGAAATGAGACTGATAAACTAGTTAAATAAAACAAAATATTAAATGCAAAATTTGTTTCATTTTTTACTTTATAAAATTATGAAATAAAAACTAATGCATCAAGATCTGCATCTGTGCCAATTGACTGTAGGTATCACCAGGCATTCTGTATGCAATGTTGCCAGCAAATGTATTGAGGACTTCTGCTTGTTCACGTAGCCATTCCACTTGCTAGAAGTAAAAAAAAAATTTTACATTTAGATAGCAATCAACACTGCAATACGCCATGGGCTTATAATTTCGATATTAGGGATCAAGGTTTTTTTCCTTCCTACTCTAATTCAATCCTTTGTAACCCCTAAGGCCTAAGTTGTTTCGCCTCTGCCTGAATGGAACATGACAGTTGTAATCACTGCAATTCAGGGGCAGATGATTATGTAATGTGGAGGTGCCTACGCCTCCGAACTCCTACACTCTACCATCACTTTATGTATTGTATTTTGAATGATAACAGAAAAATATTTATATTGTTATGTATTTGGCTATTAGATGGCTATGTGACTGGAAACATGCAACTTTGCGGAAGTAAATGAAACAATCACTCAAAAACCAAAATTGTGATGGACCAGCCAAATATTGAGATCCAGACAAGCAAAATAGACTATCAAATTATAACCCAATGGTATTCCAGAGCTGGTAAAACACGTCGAGGGAGACAAGTTCGGTAGTAGTAGTAGTAAGTTACCTTGTGCGGAGCGGCGGCAGGCGCTCAATCAAAGTCAACGCAAGACAAGCTAGTGATCACCAAGTGGTCCACTCGCCGACCGCGCGTTGACGGCTTGCGGTCGAGGCGATACGGAGTGGAGTTGACGTAATGAGCGCAGACCGTTCGAGGCGGTCGGGTGCCGGGTGGCTGTAGTAAGCTTAGCCGTGTGTGGTACGTACCTTGTGCGAGGAATTGGCCGTGTGTAGTACATACCTTGTGCGGTGCGGCGGCGGACGCGTGCGAGTTGCGCAGCTTGTGTCGCTGGGCCAGCAGGATGGTCCAGAAGGCGGGCAAACTCCTACGAGCGGGGAATTGTGTGGGGCCGTGTGTAGTACGTACCTTGTGCAGTGCGGCGGCGGATGCGTGCGAGTTGCGCAGCTTGTGTCGCTGGGCCAGCAGGATGGTGCAGAGGGCGGGCAAGCTCCTATTGTGTGGGGCCATGTGTAGTGCGTACCTTGTGCGGCGCGGCGGCGGACGCGTGCGAGTTGCGCAGCTTGTGTCGCTGGGCCAGCAGGATGGTGCAGAGGGCGGGCAAGCTCCTATTGTGTGGCGCCATGTGTAGTGCGTACCTTGTGCGGCGCGGCGGCGGACGCGTGCGAGTTGCGCAGCTTGTGTCGCTGGGCCAGCAGGATGGTGCAGAGCGCGCGCAGCACGGCGGGCAGGCTCCGCAGCAGCTCGCCGCGCGCCGCCCGCGCGCCCGCCACGCGCGCCTCCAGCTCGCCCGCGCTCAGCGGCACCAGCTCGCACGAGCGGAGCGTCTGCAGGTCGGAATGGAATCGGAAGGATCATGTCAAATTCCATAATAATAATAATATTATAGTATCTAACAAGAAATATTGCACATCGACCTTAGGAAGGAGACTTCGGCTTATTTCGGGTCTGTAAAGCGTTATCTCTTTCGCACCTTACCTGTGACGTTTGACGACCATTTTGATCAAGTTTTGACTGTATATATATTATATATCAGTGTTTACGTTGGTAGTGTGCAGCAGATATAACGCTCTACGAAGTCGAAACTAGGCGATTGTCTCTTTCGTAGGCTCTATGTGCATGATTAAGCCTGGGTTGCACAAAGTTATTTGTAAAAAGTTAAAAGTTATTGTAACATTTTACAGCCTTCTTTAACTTAAAGAAATCTGTTAAAGTTAAAGAAGGATGTGAAATGTTACAATAACTTTAACAAGAATCTTTGTGCAACCCAGGCTAATTGTTGAGTACTGTAAATGTAAACTTACAGTACTCAACAATTAGCCTATTCAATTGAATTATTTTTTTTCTATACAAATCTATGGATTTTAATGAAAAAAAAAAATACCAACACAATAAAAAATACTTAAAATACCAGAAAATGTTTTTTAATTTTCGTTTGTTACACTCTAGCATACTACAAAAACTTCCATTACCTCAAGTGCACCTTCATAGTTCTCGCTGTGGAACTGGTCGAAGAACGTCATCAATTTGCATAGCTTGGTGTAAGCCTCGACTAAGGCCGCTGGTAGCGAGGCGTCGGTGGACCTCAGCCGTCGCGACACGTGTTCAGCAAGAAGAGACAGACGTTCGCGGAGTCCACCTACGCCGCCGCCGCTGTTGACCACTTGGGCTAATAGCACGCAGAATAACTCGAGGACTTTCTCCAAATTCTACAAAAGAATCGATTTTTATCTCAGTCTTCTAGGTGGTGGCTAACATTTCATGAAATGTATGAAAATCCGAATCCGCATCATAAGATGTGTTTTATGGTATTGAAATTAAAACTTGGATCATTGATAACCTAACAATTTAACGCTATCATTCATAAATTGTAAAATGTTTGTTTCCTTTGGGTTAAAACAGAAAGGGACGATAGATCCTTCAAGGTGGTCGAACCCAAGTCTGAAAATTATTGCGTCGGAACCTACACAGGTTATAAAATGACATGTAGGCTATACATATAAAAGAACAATTTCTATACTCACGCCAGCAATATCATATACAGTTATGGCATCTTCGAATAATCCTTTATTTACAAGTTGCTCGGCAACGTTCAGCGCAATAACCTGCAACAAATAAAAAATCATGCATATACACACAAACGTAACTTCACGCCTGTAATCCCCGAAGGGGTAGGCAGAGGTAAATGCATGCATTCAAGCATACATACAAACACCCACGACTCGCCGGTTACGTTTTGGCCCATGTAACAGGTGACGAACCTGTTGCCATCTCCGGGCACATTACCAAACTCCGGGGTACTGGGAAACTTCCAGAAAATGGAAAAATCCCTTAAGAAGCAGAGATAAAGGGTTTTTTAAACCGTTATCTGATAGTCCCCGACCCGGGAATCGAACCCAGGACCTCCAGCGTAATAGTAGTGGCCTGCTACCACTACGCTACTGAGGCAGTACACACAAACAATATAATGAAATGTCTGAAATTTTAATATCAAATAATATAGTACACATACACTACGCGCAAAACTTAAATGTATTCGTGAAGTTAGTTACAACTGTTACAAGACACTGCGCAGAAGGCAATTTTATGATACAGCAGGCATATGTGAGTGAGTAAATATGGCAACAGTTCGCTTTCACAAAAACCACATTAAAGTGGTTTTTGTGAAAGCGAACAAGCTAAGAGGCAGGCGCAAAGTTTACGCAGGCAACTTCGGTATTTAGGTTTTGCTCGTATTGTAATATCTGAAAATTCTGAAATATCCATTCAAAACACAGTACCTTACTATCAATGTGTGGATTGTTGAACTGATCCAGCAGACCTGAACTGCGGAGTCCGGTGATGCCGTCCATCCGACCAAACAATAGGTCGTAATCTCGGCTCTCTAACGCGAGGTCAGTACAACAGCACATGAATAAGTTCTTGCCGCTCGGATCTTTGAGGTTCCTAAAAAATTAAAACTTCATTACAGAAAATCCTGTTTTGTGTAATGTAAGAACAAATATGAGTTCTCACTGATTAAAAGTACGTGATGCAAGATCTGTAGAGTGAACCAGTAGGCGTCAGACTTAATAAGAAATTAGCCGAAAAAACCCACGGCCGCAAAGCGGTCGAGGCCATATTATGTAAGAATAAAGCATTATAAATGTTATTTATCATTTCATGTCTTTGTGTCAAAAACGAATATTTCAACAAATTGCGAGAAAATCAGTCTTTGTTTTCCATTTTCTCCTCCAGGTTTCACAGTAAGTAAGTAATAGTAAGGGATCTCAATCAGTGCCGGCGAGATGGGGCGACGGTCCAGGGCGCCAAATTTCAGGGGACGATCTATGGGCGTTCGACCAGTGTTGCCAAACCGCACGAATGAATGTATTATCGCATGGAAACGAACGATAATTTTGAATCATGTTAGTTTTACGCCATATTTAAGAGATTTTAGAGCCCACGTAGAGGGGAAAGACCTTTTTATTTCGCTCGCTTCTCGCGCGCTCTCCTTAACTTACTTATATACCAAATGTCACAGATTTGATAATTAAGTGGGGGTCGTTAATCTGAATCCTAAAATGGAGCTTAAACTTTTTTGCCTCTTTACAAAATTACGGGATTACTCAAACATAATATCGTTGTAGACACTATCGTTTAGCTTAGGTAATGCCATTGTACCTTAAGTCCTAATGCTCCCAAAAGTTACAAAATATTTTGCTGTGTTCTTAGAAAATATAAGTCATAGGTATTTTATCTTACCGTAAAAAGAAATAGTAGTGTAATGCATCTGAGGGGTCGGACAGTTCGAATTTTCTCACATACAGCAAGAGTAGTCGTGCCAAATTCAAACGACGTAATGGACTGGGGTCGTCTGTGTCTACTGACACTGAAAAAGACATGTATGGGTGTTACATTTATGTGGAATAAGAAAATAAAAGCAACAAATAGTATTTATTTACATTAAACTTAAAGAGTACAGTACCGCTGCTATTATGTTCCATTAAAAACTAATCAACATGGAACAATAACTAATCTATATACATACACTAGCTGTTGCCCGCGGCTTCGCCCGCGTGGATGTCGTTTTATAAATATTTTTTCCTGAATTTTTTTTTTATATATTATTATTTTTATATTATAGATTATTTATTAGAAAACAGCATCCAAAATATTTGCTTCATTCCATTTATAAGTAATATTTTTAGATAATTAATATATAAAAACAAGCTTTTGTTCACGACTATGTGCGCACATTCCATTTCATATGTAGGGCAACTCGTACGAAAACTTCGTATGTGCGATTCAGCGTGGTCATACGCCATCTTCCGTATTACTGATTAGATCACTACTTGTGGTTCCTCACGTGTTACACTAGGTGGCGCCTTTTATAGAGGACGCTACACTCTCGTAGTGCTTCCTTACACTCTCCTACAAGCCAAATCTTGGCCTTCTACGACCAATTGTTTCAGTTGTGCATTGTCAGTAACAGAAGAGTTTTATATATTATTTATTTTATTTATTTATTAATCTTTAATGCACAAAGTAAGTACATAAGGCGGACTTAATGCCGCAGGGCATTCTCTACCAGTCAACCTTAAGGTAGTGGGACATGATAGTGAGGGTGCAATTTAAAAACCTTTAAGAGAGCAAGTATGTATAAAGAAACAGTTAAATATTTACATATATTGTGTCATAGCCAAATATATACTTAAGATATTTATTCAGAAGAGTATATTAAACTTAAGTAAGAATATAAATATCTATAATACCAATACATAAACATAATTAATTATATATATATAATTATAAAATAAATACATATTAATGAGACAATTAACAATCAACATTAGGACAATGATTGCAAAAAGTGTCGACAAAGTTTCCGTTTGAACGACAGCTTGGAGGGGGATTTACGAATGTCAAGGGGCAATGTGTTCCATAGTATTATTGTAGTTAAAGCAAAAGAATTTGAAATGAAACCAGTGCGGTGAGAAGGTATATGAAGCAAAAGATTTTCCAACGAACGAAGAGAAAGGCTGTGAGAGGCGCCCAAGAAATTAAATTTAGATTTGAGATAAGTTGGAGAACAAGGGTCGTTTATGATAGAGAAAAGAAGACAGAGCATCCGTGAGGATCTTCTCTGCCGGATCGGAAGCCATTCGAGCTCAGCGCGGTACAGGGAAATGTGGTCAAATTTATGCAGGCCAAAAATAAATCGAATACAATTGTTGAGTAGACTATCCAACTTGTTACGAAGTTCTTGAGAAATGTCTGAAGAACAAACATCTGTATAATCAATACTGGGCAAGATAAGAGACTGTACAAGAATAATTTTTGTGCTAGGTGGTAAAAAGTTCTTAAATCTATGAAGAGACCGCAGTGTGGCAATTGCGTTCTGACTACATTTACTAACCTGCTTTCTCCATGTTAAGGTGGAGTCGACGTGGAGCCCCAAGTCCTTAACGTGGTCAACAAATGGTATTATTAAGTTATCAAAGAAAATTGGAGGCAGATGGCTAAAGTCAAGTTTGTTGATAAAAAAAACTGCTTCCAATAACAATAGCTTGGCACTTAGTAGGGTTCACAAAAATGCCAAACTTTTGTGACCACTCAAAAATAGCCTGGAGATCCCTATTGATTTTAGCGATGGCGAAATTAATAGTTGAGATATCAGATCGGGTGTATATCTGCAAGTCATCAGCATACAGATGGTAAGAGCACTGAAGGAAAGAAGTGATGAGATCAATAAACAAAGAAAATAGAAGTGGAAAGAGGATTCCGCCTTGAGGTACACCAGAAACTAGATTGCACCAGTCAGATAACTCCTGATCGGCGCGCACAGCCTGCTGGCGACCATGTAGATACGAAGAGAACCAATCCTGAACCAGTGATGAGACTCCAACGTGTTTCAGCGAGCTGATGAGGATGTCATGGTCAAGAGTGTTGAAAGCGTTAGAGAAGTCGATTAGAACCAAAACTGTAACTTCAGAGTCCTCCATATTCGATCTGACATCCTCTAATACTTTAAGTAGCGCAGTAGCTGTGCTGTGCCCGGGTCGAAATCCAGATTGATACTGGGAGAGTAAATTATTATCAAAGATAAATTTAGATAATTGTTTATGAACAGTTTCTTCTAAGACCTTAGAGAGAAAGGGGAGTATAGAGATAGGTCTGAAATGACAAGTAAAACTGGGATTGGGAGTTTTTGGACAAGGTATAATAAAAGCTTTACGCCAAGCTAACGGATAAGTTCCGGTCAGCAGTGAAAAGTTAATGATCTGGGTTAAGATGGGCAGGACACAATCAAGTAGCAGTAAAATCATTTTCCTACTCACACCATCCACACCGATGGCATTGGACTTAATAGATATAAGTATTTTATGAACTTCATCACTGGTGACAGTTGAAAGTGTGAAGAAATCGTTAGACAAGACTGGCATGGAAGTAAAACTATGGATAGTACTTAACTTTGTATAAATGTAAAGACAAGAAGCGGTAGAGAAATGATCATTCAGATTGTTAAGAGTACAGTTTAAAGATGTTACATTGAAAGGGGGTTTAGAAAAGCCAAGGGATTTAAGGAACTTCCGGAATATGAGCCGAAGAAGAATTTAGAACGTAATCATGAATATAGCGGCGTTTAGCGGCTCTTACCATCTGATTACAGCGGTTTCTAAATAATTTATATCGGGTCCAATTTGCCTCACTGCGACCTCTTCTGAATATACAAAAGGCCCTGTTACGTCGACGCATAGCCATGCGTACACCGCTGGTGATCCAGAGGGCAGGCGGACGCTTCAGGCGACAAGCTTTCAATGGCGCATGCGTATCAAACAAAGCTAGTGTGAGTTTATTAAATTGGGACACTTTGTCATCAATAGTAGGCGCGGATTCAATAGCTGACCAATCGACCGAGTAAGCATCTGATAATAATTTAGTAACGTCCATCTTCGCGAAATTCCGCATATAAATTGTGGCAGGACGAACCTTTGGAGGTTTGATGTTGTACGATGCGAAGATCAAATCATGTTTTGATAAACCCGGTACAGAAAATTGACCATAGTTAAGGCACAAACTTTCCTTAGATGTTATGATAAGATCGAGCCAGGAATCGTCACATTCAATGTTATAATGAGTAGCGTTAAGCGTGAGTAATGAGAGATTGGACGACTCCAGGATCGACCTTAAGTTACGAGACCTCAAATTGTCTCTGAGCATATCCGTATTAAGATCACCCATGATTATGAGATGTTTGCATTCAGAGGAGAGTGTTTCTAACACAGGTTCAAGGGTAGAAAATTAGTCAATAGTGGGCGGACAGTAGACAACTCCTAGAACGATTATTGCCCCATTAACAGTTGCTTCGATAAATAAAAACTCAGGATTCCCATTGTAAAGGGATGGTGAAGATAGGATAATTTTATAGGGGATGCTGCTATGTAAGTAGATTGCAACACCCCCGGCTCGTTTTCCCGTGCGATCATTACGAATAAAGATGTAATTTGGTAGACTGAAGGTGGTAGAGGGAAGTTCGGGTTTGAGCCAACTTTCAGATACAAGGATGGCATGCATCGACACCCCTGCAGAAATATTTAAGAGCTCTGTGTGGTGTTGCGGTATGCTTTGTGCGTTAACATGACATATATGAAAGCATTTAGAGAATCGTGTCAAATTTTCATTTAATTCATATTAATCGTTAATTTACTTACATAAAGGTGCTTGTACATTTCTCGGTGTGCCAAGCATATAAACATCATGGAGAGCAAGAGCCATATGTACTCCATGAACTTGATATCTGGAATTTATAATTCGCATGCTTTATGTAAAATTATAATACACACAGTCATATTCAAGAAGAAAATAAAAATAAAATATAAATGCTCTATGAACGAGTGACCTTGCCGCGACAGTCAACTGGTGACTCTCACCCTATATTTCCAAATACAAACTAACATTAATAGTCTATCTCTAAAAGACCGTTAGGTGACATTTGAAATTTATTTGACTAGGATTATTATATTCAGGGATTAATAGGTCTTAAGGAGTAGTTACCGGGATGGCTCGTCTTTCTTGCTTCAGATTCTTTTCAGCTTCAGATCTTGGCTTCAGATCTTTATTATAATCGATAGGTAATAAAATATGGATTAAACTGGCAGTAAGAGATAAACGAGTGCTTTCGTACTGTAAATGTATTATTTATTTACCTTGGTATCCTGGATAAGAATTCTATGGCTGGTTCAAACTGTCCCGTTAATGTGAGCACTTGGAAATAAACAAGAGGTTTCTCATAAGCATGGTAGTGCGTTTCACCTGCAATGCAAAAAATAAGATATAATTACATACTTTAACACGTTCCGCACCACGTGTATAAGTCAATATACAGCCTAGTGTAACACTCACAGGCCAGTGTATATCCAGTACTCAACTTCAGATCTTATTTTGTAAGCCTGGCGCTGAGAAATCGTTCGGTGTATCTTAACGCATATCTGGGGTATAGAAATGTCGTATAGTTTAGAAGTAACAGATCTTTTAAAAAGTAAAAAAAAAATGTAATTTCCACAACATTTGCCTCAGAGGTGCCTTGGCGCTAAACGTGTTAACTACATCAGTGGCTGAGTCTATAGTTGGTCAGTTGGCCACTGTTATGCCCTATGAATTAAAAAATATTTAATTGATGCTTCTGAAGATATTAAATTATTTGAATTTGAAATAAGGGGGATAAATCTTAAAAGATTAATTTCTAATCCAATTCAACATCCTAATCATGAATTAGCAGAAATTGAAATTATTGTTCTGAAAAATAAAATAAATGAAAAAAATATTTTATTTGAGTTAAAAATTAAAGTTGAAATTAAAAATAAAATGTAAAGATGGAGCAAATACATACAGCATCTGAGGTCGGACTTCTCTTTCTTTGGTATTGTTATCTACTGTGATGTTTCTTATTACACACAACAGAGTTGTCCTTTTGTTGGACTTTTTGAGTTGTCAGTTTTAGAATGTATCATTATGCGAAGTGATCCTTATGAGCCTTAAGGGGCTATGTGGCAGCAGACAATAAGATATCAATATTAACAGGCAGAAATAAATTGTCACCATTTTAAGGTGTACTTACCATATTCTTCCAATATCATCTTCTGTAAATCTGCATAAGTAAATGATTCCGATTCGTTGGGGCGTGATTTGATGATGGACAGTTTCAGCCAGAGATAGTCGTCCGCTGTGCGAGCCACTTCCGAATGTTCATCGCTCACATCACAGCACCCAATAACGCAGTATACCTGAAACATTGATTAATTAGGTCCTTCGAGCCGGATTGATAACTAATGCTAACCGAATTTCATTCAAGAATTGCTTATAATACCATAGCAATGAAACATCTACACACATTATTGAATGGGTAAATGGCAAAATGTGAAGGTAGTTTTACTCATAGAGCTCAAGTACATAAGAGAACCATAATGATAATATACTCTCTCTTGACATCTATGTTTACTCCCTATCTCTCTCTCTCTCTCAGTTATATTTTTCAGTTAGTACAAGATTTACGTAAATTAAAAGGTAACCTTTATAGGCTTTATTTATTTATTTAGTTAACTTCTATGCACATATAAAAGGTACATAAGGCGGACTTAATGCTACTACAAGGCATTATAGCTTTATAACTTTATTAGTAACTGACAAAAACTTGATGTGAACCTAGAGTATGTAAATTATGTTAGTCTCTTTTCAGTCAAATAGTTATAAATCACACAAAAGATTGTCTTTAGTATACAGTAGCGCAAATGTATTGTTTGTAAATTAGGGACCTAAATTCAACATTACTAATAGTATTCTGAAGAACTTACCGCTCTTTTATATGGATCTGTGGAATTACGAACTTGTATTCTGTATTGAAAGTTTATAGCAGTTTGTATTTTATCACTCAGTGCCTTCTCTGGATTCCCTATGTATTCTTCTAAAGCAGCTATAAATTCCTCGTGATCACGACTGGAATAAATTGCATTCCATATTTCAACAAATTTCAAAAGACTAAACTTACTTTTTGGTTGATTTTTTAATATTCAGAACAAAAACAGTATGAACAACAATGTAACGTTAGAAAGACTAAAGTTAAAGATTGTTCCAAAGAAGTATGACCATTTAAATACTAGAACTCAAATTTTGAATGGCCCTTATCTATTTGCCGTCTATTACAAAACATGTTTTATTTAATGAACTTACTTATATGCAGTTCGTCTCGAGACGGCAATAGTCTGCCAGGCCAGCGCAAAGGGCTCTCCGCCTAGCAAAACATGTTAAGAGAACCAAGAGATTGTATTATATCTACTACACTATTCAAATATGTTTCTACTACACTAGATACACTATTCTAAGCAGTCTTATATTTACCCAGCTTTACGTAAACAATGCAAGGCCGCATTCGCATCGCCGCTCCTAAGGCAGTAATACACCATCGGCCAAAGCGGGCGTTCGTCAATAACGCCGTCAGTGAGGCCTTGCACGTTCTGTCCTTGTAGACGGAGACCCACAAAACCCTTGACTAGGGGGAAGGTTCCAGGCTCGCCGCCCCTTAGAGCTGCGGCGGGGTTTGCTCGTACCACGTCGCTCATATACTGTTTATACCTGACAAATAAATTAGCATCAATTTCCAAATATTATTATTTCTACTAGTAGCAGGCCACTACCAGTATGTCAAGAACTTCAATGTAGACTAAATATTGTTGAATTATACGTTTTTTGAAAAAAATAAAGCAATTTTACTCTGTAAAGTTAAATAAGATAACTTATAACTAAAAAAATAAATAACTTTATAGGAAGAACTATAAAACTAACTTGTCATAAATGGTAAATTCAAATAAGTGATGTCCTGAAACTCTACAGTTAAAATATAAATAAGGTTTCAGTGATTTGTATTGTTTACCTTTTCTCTAAATATTTCTTCCCTTGTGCAATAAGACATTGTTGGATCACCAGATTACCCCTGGCCTTTAGCGGATCCTCATCTCTGACAAGGGCTGGTATGTTAGCCATAGTTTTTATGATCTCCCACATCTCCTTGACTTTCTGAAATATATATTTTTTGTCATGAAAGGGAAAATAAGTGGAGCAAGTGCAGATAGCTTAAGTCATGCTGTGGTGCCTACACCCTTAAGCTCCTACACTGGGACTCTACCACCAGTAGTAGTAGTAGTCACATTCACAGGGTTCTATAAAATCATAAAATTTTCTTTATTATCATAATTAGTCAATTATCATAAACTTTTTATAGGTTTACTCAATTTCCAGACAGACAGACAGTCAAACAAGTAGTGATCTTATAAGGGTTCAGTTTTTTGATCCTTTTGAAGGATGGGAACCTTAAAAACTTACAGGATCGTTAAACTCTTCAGCAACTTGACCAAATTTTTGATGTAGAGCAGTTCTGGACTTTGCACCCTGGAACACGAGTTTATTGTACTGGTGGACCTGTCTTGCATATGCTGCTTCAATGTCATCCAGCATAGAGTGACCAAACTTTTTGGGTGTATCAGCAATACTAGGTGGCTCTGGTGCACGTTTCAAATCTAACCAATTCTGTGAAGGCCCTATCATGGCATTCATTAGCTTTATTTTCTCTTTGTTCCACTCATACAACATGTGCTCCCATTTTTGATCCTCTGTTGTTTGGAGGGACTAGAAAAAAACAATATTGTGTATAATTAATAATGAAATACCCGCTATTATTGTCTATGAAAGTAGCTTATTATTACTATTGGGTTTTAAGGATTTTTGTACACCAAAAGAAACAAGCAAAAATTTTTTTTTCTAAGTTTTGAAGGTGGCAAAGAAGCGATGACTGCAGCATATGATACCCACACAAAGACCAGAGGTCAAAATGCAGATGTGTTGCCACCCCTGAGATCTTAGTTATTGTCTCCATGACAGTTATTACGGGGCCATACATTACCATCTAACTGGAACACAATAGTGCTGAACACTACCATTTGGCGGCAGATAGATTAAGTAATGCAGTGGTACCTACTCCCTCGAGCACATACACTGGAACTCTACCACCAGATTCAATAATTATGTCACAGGAATTAGTCCCCAAGTCTAACACGCAGGTGACTACTCTAATTAAATAACTGAGTGGACCAATAAAACAATAATGATACTACTTACATTTTTATTCACTTCATCAATAAGGGACAATATAGCATTCTCCCGCTCATTTTTAAGAAAACTTTCAATGTCTGAATCGGCGATTGGTTGTAAAGGTTCGAATGCATGTTTAGAACTGAGTGTTTCTAGCTTCTGCGAGATTTGTTGTAGATCAATTCCCTTTGATCCAAATAAAAGATGCCTGAAAAAACATAATGATAGTGTTTAATCAATATTCAAAGTTATTGAACTAGGCTGCAGTTATTACTTAACATCCATGTGAAATGCATGATTGTTGGCCACCTTCTTCTTTGACAATTAGCTTCCATCAACTTCAAGGATGATTCTGACATTTTCTGAGGAATCTGGTGCTTGAAGAGGCATAGTAGCTTGGACGTGCTGTGTTTTAAGAAACGCTCGATGGACTAGAGAAGTTACGTATCATTCGTAACATAGAAAAGGGCGGCTTTGAACTTGTCAATATTGAACTAATACAACAGCCGATAAGCAAAAGAATCATAATTGAGACATTGTTAAATGTATTAATATAGTAATACATTTAACAATGTTACCTTTTGTTAACATAATGTTACCTATTGTTACCTTTTGAATGTATTTTAATTTTAATTTAAGTATGTTGAATGTGTATTATTGTTATAAGTACATTATTATTACTTTAGTTGATATCAAGTAAGCTAACTTAATAATTGGTAAAATAATGAAAACAGCTTGGAACTAACGCTTGAATGTCGTTTGCGCCAGACTGTATAACCTTCGAGTAAAGTTCGTGGGATGCTTCTAAAACTTGACCCAGCGATCTCTCGACTCTCGGCAGCTCTTCATTTCCTTCGATTTCAGTAGTTAACTGTTCCGCTTCTTGTAAGAGTTTGCTAAAATCTTCGTCCGCCATCGTAATTTAGGTTATAACACCTTTCAAGGGTTTTAATTCTCACGTATTCAAATAATGCAAATGCAATGTTTTATATCTAGATCAAAACGCAAATTATTAGCTTAACTATCTAAAAAGCTACTTGAAAATAGATGTATTTATATAAATAATTTTTTATTTACGATTTTGAAATCATGCAAAACGGCAAAACGAAAATCCAAACAAAAACGTCAATGTCAACTATGTCAATGTCATTTAATTATCATCTTTTTTAAATAGGTATTAGACGGATTGGATTCAAGTCTTTTGCAGTCAATCTTCAAACAATTGAAAGTATTGAAACACTCCTAATCAAATGTCATTCCACGACTAAGTTATACGACAGGACGGTAGTATATCAGGCTAAGGCACAGGCAGTGTTGCGAAAGTAACTGCTAGAACACAAGGCGAAACATCATTGACGATAGAACTAAAGCTGCGTTGTGTTGTCGATGCGAAACATCGGACAGACGTAGGTTTTATATAACTATAATCGGACTTTCGTCCGGAGCGACAGCCTCGATTGAAATACCGAGCGCAACATCGAGCGCACCTCTGTCATTTGTGTACACCGTATAAAGGTACGGCAACAGGCTGCTGCACTGTGTGCCCGGCACGGATTGGGGTATTTGTATACTCTTTTGAATTTGGCGCTCATACAAGTCAGCATAAAACCCACCACGGTGACAGAATCACATAACACTGTTATTCTTGTAGAAACTCGGGCGTGACTGGCAATGTCAATGACTTTGCCAGTAGCAACTAGTAGTTTCGGCAAAGTCGAGTAGTCCAAGATGTCATAGGCGATGTTTAAGAACCATGTAGAATAATAAATCTATGTTTGGAACGAAGTTCCTTAACGCGCGGTACGCTGGCTAAGGACGAGCGTCACGAAAAATCCTCACGACACTATTGCCATAATGCGTAGCGCTCGGAGAGGGGGCAGGCAGAGTATAGGATTCGACTTATTCGTTCTCTCTCTCTCTCTCGACAGTTTTGCCGCTTGACACACCAAACAAGCCGAAGTTGTTAGGATAGGAGTTATTGAAGGGGTTTTATGGTTTTTATATTATTGCTTAAATAGCCTAATGGCGATTTATTCCTAATGCTCGCCCGCGACTTCGTCTATGCACGATTAGTACTACACACGATATCTTTATAAATTGAAGCCTACATTTTATTATGATGTATAAGCTATATTATTACTGTAAAATTTCATTAAAATCCATTCAGTAGTTTTTACGTGAAAGAGTAACAAATACCCGGCAATACAAACTTTCGCGCTTATATTCATAAGGGTTAAAGAAACTTTTCACCCCTACCATGATGGGATTGGCATTACAAACCTACATTTATAGTTTTTTTTTATTTTAAGGCTAAAATCTCTTGATCTTTGAAAATCTCGAAGGGGTTTTGAATAAGTGTTAACTCGAATGCATTCCAACTTCATCTTAAATAAAAAATAAAACTAATACATACACTACGTTTAACATTAATTTAGTTCACGCTCAGTCCTAAACCAGCTACCAATAATACAAATAGGATAAAACACGATTCCTAAGCAATGTAAACATCCATCCTTCCCTTCATTATGAATCGTGTTTTTACGCAGAACCCTTAAGAAACTAATTAAGAGGAAAAAAAGTAACTTCATATTTTATTTTCTTCACAATGTTATAATAAACTTTTAATTCACTAATTCTATTCTACGATAAATATAATGAAGGTATTTTATACAAATTATGAATTTAGTAATTCTTTATGTGGCGAACCACTTAAACACATCAACAGTGCCCATTAAGCAGGCCACAATATACTATTTAAACTTTTTAGGGCCAAATATCAGATCTGCATCAGGAGCTCCTTTGGGATGTTGGTATTTTTGGCGGAAATGTTGGCCCCTGTTTGGGTTACCCCCTCCTGACCCACCGCCACTTTCAGCACTGTACTCCTCCTCTTCTTGTCTCTCTGATATGTTCAATGTTAAACTGTAATGACAATGAAGAACAATGTTTAAATTCAAAATTCAATTAGAATCCAATCACATCAACAAGTCAAATTCAATACTTCTTTGAGATAGGGCTCGTCCATTAGTCACGTGATGTTTTTGAAACCCAACCCCTTCCACACCCACTGGTGAAATGATACTTGGTGAGGTATTGCCTGTACGCTCCCTTACCCATTGAAGCCTCAAGTGATTAATGGATGACTGGCGGCTCTCGCTTCAGGTGACAGGGATAGGTTAGCACCCCTCTTTCGAAATACACATTTAGCGCTCCCCCTAACGCCATGGCACTTTTTTGACTGTCTGATCCTCTGTCATAGCCAATTTGTGTCAAAAACTTTTTGACACAAATTGGGTTGATATTAGGTGCAAATTATACATCATTAATCCAAAAACGAACATTAACGTTAATTAATTAATTTAATCCATAGAAGCCAATTTTGAGGACTAAATATACTTAAGACAGATCTAAAAAGAATGAAATTTGAAATACTAATGGTCTGGCCCTGTAATAACCACCACAGAGGCAAAACAACTTACGCCTCAGGGGTCTTTGTATAGATTACTACAGGGTGCAGTCGTTACTATCCATGCTCGTTTGCCATCATCGCGTCATTACATTAAAAAAATTACGAATTTGACTATTGCCTCACCGTTTCACTCTTTCCATTTCCTGTTTATCTGCTAGTGCTTGTTGCTGTAAGTTACTGGCTAGCTCAGGTGGCGCATTAAAAGACTTATACTGTGGTTTCGTGCCTTTCCTTACCATTAATACAAATTCCACTCCTTCTTTACCTTGCTAAATTTTGAAAAATAAAATATAACACATTATTTAGAAAAAATTTATGAAAAAAATTGAAAGTCATTAATATTAATACTTTATAAACAAATCAAGCCTACCAATAGTTGTTCGTAAGTCTTTTTCGTTGTTTGACGACATGTCATTGGAACAGCGATATCTCTCTGTTGTGGTCTATTTTCACGTTGTCTTTCTGCTATATTCTCCATCACCATCTTCTCGAACGCACTTTCAAACTCGACATCTTCGACCTAAAAAAGTTATTTTGTATTTATTTATCTTTCATTAAGAATCTTATGACCAGACCGCCTAAATGAATCCGTTTTGTCCTCGTTTACGTATGTTATTTCCCTGTCCTTTCGTATAGCATATGAGAGCAATAGCGATAGCCACTATCGTTTTCATACCCCATTTTAAAGTAACATCGACATTCAGATCGCTTTGCTCTCGGCAGTACAAATGGAAAGGCAGGACAATATCAAATAGGTAAACGAGGACCAAATAGATTCAGTTTAGCGGTCAAGCTGCAGATAATGTTATTTAACATACTTGTTTTAAAACAGGACATCTAGGTATAATCGTCATATCGTCGGCCTGTACATCATTGTCTTCATTGCCCGCATTTTCTGTTAATGGATCTTCATCGGAACTTTCTTCGGGCAATTGCGGATTGTCAGTTTCGTCATCAGTTTCGATGATTGTATCCAACCCCTCATTCACGCTATCCTCGCCCTGGTCGTCATTATCATATTGATCATCTTCTCCCAGTTCTGGATATAATGTTTGTCTCAAATCTTCAATAGCATCCTTACATTGCTGCCAACTTGTGAATAAAGTCAATTTAGGCCTCAAAGTTGTAAGACATTCTTGATATATGTATTTCACATAAATAGGAAACTTGTTTTCGTCGGTCCAAAATGGATCCGAGTATTTAAACCAATAATAATTTTGAAAGAAAATGAGAAAATAATCCAGTCTCTTCTTGCTGGATCCACTGTTGAAATATGCACCGCATGTTTCAAGTAGAGCACATACAAGTCTTATTCTAAATACATTATCTGGAGGATCAAGTGGAGATACATTACTGTGGTCATTGGTCACTCCAAAAGTTATGAATGAATATAAAACAGTAAAAACATCTCGAGAGTCTAATAATTTGTAATTATACAACTCTCCAAGATATCTCACACTTGCTATTCGCCTTTGATTATATCTGGGATGAGGATCTTCCATAGTGACTCTGATTTCTTCTAGAATTGTGTCAACGACTGCAGGCGCAACTATTTCTTGCCAAGTTGCCAATTCTGCAGTTAGACGAGCCAAAGCTCGCCTGGCGCTGGCTCTCACTCTCCAACCGCCAGCTAAATGCTGTATCGCGATAGCGGACATATCGGGATCATCCCAATTCAGTTTGCGCATCAGTCTAAGAATCTTTTCCTCATTGCTTTTCTGCAGGTCTTCATGAAGTATTTTCCTTATGAATTGATGAATCGGGGGTTCTTCTTCTTTAGGTTGTGCTGGAGTTTCAGGGGGGCAAACGTAATAAAATGCATTTTCTATTTGAGTCACGTAACGAGAGTCTAAAGCTGAAACAGTCTAAAGTAATTGAACAGTTAGTACATTAACAACGGACAAAGTATGCTTAAAAATTATAAAACGATTAGCTACCTTCTTTCGCATCATTTGCTGTAAATAAATCATAGTTCTTTGATGTGTATCTGGATTGCAATACAGATATCTACCGCATGTTTCTAGAAGATTGCAGGCCATTTCAATATGATGATGTTTAAAATCATGCAAGAGAACTTTAAGGCAGTATAATGCTTCCATTTTTGAATACAAGCCAAATTTCACAAGTTCACCTATAAATCTTACCACTTTGATCTGCAATATAATAATATACAAACATTACGAACGTGATAAAATTATAGTTTTATAATATTGAATTTGACTGATTCCTTAACTACCTTAGACTCAATATTTATTTGGTCCTTTTTTCTAACATGGTACTTAAAATCTTGCTTTAACATTTGGCAGAGATCAACACAAATATCAGGTAGTACAGGATAGAGTATGGCTGCAAATCTTGAATAAAATGGCAGTAAATCCAGTCTTGTTCTAGCAACACTGAATAAGACCCGAGTTAATTTCTTTCGATTATTTTTTGTGTTTAAATTCAGAACAAAATCAACAGCAGCATTATCTATCAGTTCTCTATTTATACAATTCGGGAGTTCATTTAAAAATGCATCCAACGCATATCTGAAACGGACAAACAGATAATTTCAGAGAAACATGTAAGTGAATAATAAAAAAAGATAGTCAATGATGTACAGTCGACCCCAGATAATCCGACAAATATTTTGCAGAGTAGTGTCGAGCTATCGAATTTGTCGGATCTAAGAATACTGCCTGCCCCTATTTTAAGGATTCTTTTAAAAATGAGTACCTTGTAATCCGACCAATACCGATTTAGTTCTAAGAATCTGTATGTTTTACTTTGAAGCATGTAAGGCCGCACCACTGTCATGCCGTCAAATTTAAACTTAGCAATCAGAATGAAAACAATACCTACGCGTCGATTACTACAGTGGTGGCGGTACCTGTTGTAACCTCATGCATTATCAACATTAGCAAACATTGTCATAAATCTATATATCTATACATACAAAAAAAAAATTGGAGTGTCTGTTTGTAATATAAAAATAACCGCTTTTTACTATTTGCATATGTATATACAGACGGTACAGATTACAGATACCAAAATCATTTTTTAGAATTTTTGTCTATCTGTCTGTTTGTCCCCGCTTATCTCGGGAACGGCTGGACCTATTTTGACGGGACTATCACTGGCAAATAGCTTATGTAATAAGGAGTAACTTAGGCTACTTTTATACTAGCTGCGCCCACGATTTCGTCCGGGTAGATACTGAATAATCATAAATTCTCACGCGGACGAAGTCGCGGGCACAGCTTGTATTGAATAATAACAGACATGTGGATTACAAGAGGCGCCGGATTATCGGGGGTCCAATGTAACGTAAATGTTATTTAAGAAAACACACTTGTTAGAAATATTTGTAGGCTGTATTTCCTCTTGTTCCACTTCAGGAACAGTTGGAGGTTCTTCACTGTCACTTAACTCATCTTCTTTTAGATCTTCATCAAGCATTTCTTCAGTAACAGTTTCAGTTTTATTTTTAACAGTCTACAACATAGAAACATGATTAATATTAAACATTTCTTATACTTAGTAAAGATTCACATTCATTCAGATTTAACTGGTGGTAGAGCTCCAGTGACGGAGCTCGCGGGCGTAGGCACCACCGCATTACCTAATATACTTGACTTGCCGCTAAATGGTAGTGTTCAACACTATCGTGTTCCAGTCAGGTGGTAATGTACAGCCCTGTAATTTCCGGCACAGAGGCATAACACCTTCAGCCTCAGGAGTGGTAACGCATCTGCATTTTGACCTGGTCTTTGTGTGGATGTCTATAGGCTGCAGTCATCACTTTACATCAATGTGAACTGCATGCTTGTTTGCTACTTACATTACATAAAAAAAATTCACATGGAAAAAATTATTGTCTGTAATATTGGTTTACGGGCGATAATTTGCGTGATAATGTCGTATGAAAACATGCGTCACAATACGAACGCTTAGGCCAATCGTGCTACTCCTTTACCCCTGGTCCTGCGTCCTCGCTCTCCTGCACGCTCGGCTCAGGCAGAATGTACCACTTTTTCATATGCGCCCGCGTTCATTGATTTATCAGACGTTATAATGTCGAAAATATTCTTTAGAAAATACCTCTTTTAATTGATGACTGGGCATAAAAACTTTTAAGTCTGGTAAACTGGTATAAAATGTTCTTGTATCTTCATCTTGCCAAGGGTCAGTACCAGCCTGCATAGTGAATTCCTCAGTGCCGCCAATAGTAACAGTACCCTGAGTTTCAATGACTGTAAGTGAAAGAGTCGGTGGTATACCAGCTTCTCCCAACTCTTCTCCTAATATTTCTGCAAAACTCTGAGCACCTCCTAGTAACTTGTCATAGGTAGCCTGGAATTATAACCACAACATAGTATAAAACAAAGTTGCTGCCCACTATTTGTCCCTATGTATGCTTAGATCTTTAAAACTAAGCAACAACTACAGAAATATTGATGTTATTGTATGTATGTTTGTAACATTTTCACATAAAAACAACTGAATCGATTACAAAAATTCTTTCACTATTACATACAACACATACACAAACATCTAGACCTGAAACAAATATCTGAAGGCCATACAAATATTTGTCCCAGTGCGGGGATCGAACCCGCAACCCTTCGAATCAAATTGTCATTTCACACCGCTGGACTAACCAGGTCGTATATTACATTCATTGCAACCATTGCAATTAATGTAATATAGTCTATGTCGCTCAGTGAAGTTGCAGGTTTCTAATAGTGAAAAGCCAGGGTGAGTCGTAAACACTGGATCAAAATAATGTACTACAGTATTACACATCAGTACATCTTTAAAAAAATGTCCACGATGGTATATGTCTATCTCTTAGGGATAATCCACAGCAACAACACATGTTATATAAAAAAAATTGTAATCATGTATTGAAAAAAAATTTTACAATTTGTGTACAATTTTTTGTAATAGTCTATTTATCTATTACCTGATGCTGTTCCAATTGGTCCTTTCTCTCTTGAGAGAGTTCTCCTCTCGTGTGTAAGGTTCTTTGGTTGGCAGCATGTAGGGCTTGCAACTGTGTACGTACTGCTAACAGATGTTTTGTTAAAGACAAAAAATAGTCCTTGAGCAAAGTACGGACAGCTGTTTGCTTTTCTGCTGGCAGAAATGTATTCCTTGGTACTGGCACTTCATATTTCTATAACAAAAAAAAATATATTTTTAATAAACATGATTTTTAGTGTTCCTTTCCTCAAAAGGTAAAAACAGAACCTTTATAAGGTGACTTGTGAGTCTGTCTGTCTGTCTATCTGTTTGTATGTCCATCTATCACAGCCGATTTTCTCAGCAAGTACTGGACCAATTGGTTTGAAATTTGGTACATGTACCTATAGACTCAAACAAGAATATGTGACAAAAATTAGTGAATTTTAACATAGGGACTTCTGGGGGATAAATTTGAAGTTAAAAAAGTTTTTTCAACTATATTATGTGATACATTGTGACATGGGTTTCTCTCTAAGGATCTTAAAGATATGTTTACTTAATCTTTTCAACATAAACAATGTACACTCTGTAAAAATATTAAAACCAGAGAACACCCTGAAGCTCCAACACTTGAGATAAAGTACCATCTTTTATGAATTTGAAGGCACAACAAGTGCCTCTTCATTCACCAGACATTGGCAGAATTATCCTAAAAAGTTAGAAGTTGCCAGTCATAAAAAGAAAGAAGCCTTTAATAACTTATTATAAAAATGATGAGTAATCAATTTAGTTAATCATACATTAAAAACTTATAAACATTTCTACTTGATTATAATATGGAACACATCAATCTATTTTTTGGTTTTTGAATTTAGTATATAAGTGGATATTCCACCTCATGCTTTAAAATTGCCTAATATATAGTATGTTTTAAGGTTTTTATGAGCTACACTCATTGAAATAAAACTAGTTTTCGGATGTATCTCCTTGCCTACTATAATTATGACAGTAAAATTTTTATCCAATTTTTTATTAAATTTTTATCCATACCTGAGCAGTATCCTTGATTTTTTTCGGCATCAAGCCAGCATAATCTTCCCCACAGTGTTTACAAAATGACAATAAAATTGGTATGTTATTGTGATCCTCCTTATCCATATTGATGAGCACTGTGAGGACATTGCCAAGTAAAGGTAGACCAATCTTATTTGTGAATATACCAACCGCTACCAGTTCAGCATAGAAACGTAGGTCCACTCGCAATTTAGAAGAGTTAGTTATTTTATCAGTCACCTTAAAAGTTAAAATTTTTTGCCAATTTTCAAAGAAGTTTGTAGAAAAATCTGCGTAAACCCGATGGATGGCTGAACAAAAAGTAATAGCAGCTGAAATATCAGACATCTTCAATTTCGCCTCCGATATAGCAGCTGCCACTTCAGATATATATTTAGTGAGGTTTAGAGAACTGAAGTCTTTCAATAAAGCTTCAACCTGTGTGGCACTGAATGATTTTAGCTTCTTCACGAAAGTTGTATTCTTCTTAAGCCCCGAATCTAGTTTTGAAAAATAGTTATCCGGAGGACGTACGCAGTTTAAATTCTGGTTCCTCATTTCAGTTTTAAGCTTAATTCTAGCTTCTAGGTTATATATATATTCATCAAGAAGACTTTTCTCATTTTGTTCAGTTGATTCACTCGTTTCTTCCGCTGTATTCTCGGCTGCATCCATTTCTTGCTCTTTCGAATTCATGCCCGTAAATATATATCAGTCCAAATTTCTTTACAAAAAGCTGTAAAGAAAGAGATTTATTGATTCCTTTGCCTACGCAAAAAACAAAATACAAAACAGACGATGTATCGTGGTATCGATCGACAGAAAACCAATAGAAAACAAAAAAAAAAAGACAAATGACAACGGATTACGGATTCATCGTTGACATATTTTTGACTTTTCCCACAGACTAATAAGACTTTTCCGATCACAGAATATACCACTCTCTTATGTTAGATTTACACTCGCGTACGAGTCGTGAGACAAGGTACGAGCCGAGGCACAAGGTGAGAGTGTAAATAGACCCTCGCGGCTCGCCTCGCACCACAGACCAACTCGCATCTCGTTTCGCTTCTCGCAGTGCTCGCGTATTTTGGGCACGAGTAAATAAACCTCGCAACACGAGCGTGGTGCTATGTTTCGCGCTCTCGCTTCATTCGAGTTTTAAAATTGTACCGTGTAGGTTGTCGCTTGCAAACTGCCTAAATGGAATGGTATGAAGAAGAAACGTTTCGGTATCTGGAATTATTTAAAAAACAAACGATAATTTGGAATAACCAAAAAGTGAACTATGCTTGGGTAAGAAGTATAGATCTCCAACTTTTAAATTTATTTCATTTTTTTTTCCTTTAACATTTAAATTAGTTGCATAGCAGTAGAAACTCAGTAAGCAAAGATTTGTTGCCGCTTCGACGTCCTCCATTATGGCTAGCTCGAACACAACTGCAGTATTGTATATTAGTCTATGCACAACTGATCTCACCACGAGAATGTGAACAGACAGCTAATTTACCACCGACCACGCGAGGCGCGAGCTGTGCTACGAGCGAGACCGAGACGAAACTAAGTACGAGCCGAGAGTTATACTACCTACACTTATGGTGAGATTCACAGACCGCACTACGACTTTACTTTGAGAAAAGTATGCTTAGAAGTGTCAGTTTAGTATGGGTTTTGACAGTTCAAAGGCGTACTTTGTATAAAGCTCAAGGCCCACCCAAGAAGCTTGAAGGTAAAAATGGAGACCACGCTCGGCATACCTATTTGAAGCAAACCTAAATATAGCTACCTCTCTCTCTGGGGGCAGGCCGTTTCTTTCTAAGTAGGGTGACCATATAGTTACAATTTTCCTGGGACATGACTGTGATTTTTTTAAGATGACAAAATGTTTTTTTTTATTTGCGTTTGGCAAAGAGACAGCTATAGACTATAACGCCATTGATCGAGTAATATTATAATTACAACTGCTCATTTCATAAGTCTCTAACATAGTGAATGAATATATTTATGGAGGATGACGATGATGAGATAGTTCCATATGGAAGTTGATAGGATGTCCAGTGAACTAATGGGGAGTAGGACCATCTTTTGAAGCCTCGGAAGAGCACGAAGAAAACTTTACATTGCATTATATCACTTTCCAACACCCGTGCACGCTATCGATGGCTTTATGATAAAAATCCTACAATTTTTATACATAAAACATAAGAACACACATATATATATATATATATATATATATATATATATATATATATATATTATGTAACGAAGGTGACAAACACGCCTCACGGATTTTTAGTGACGACTGTCGCCCATAGACACCTACACAAAAATCAGTGGTAAATGTGCAGATGCGTTGCCACCCCTGAGGCTTAAGATGATCTGCCTCTGTGGTAGTTAAGGATTTCGAAGATCACAGTTGATACGTACATTCCCATTATAACGGTCCGGTAAAACCTTCTTCTTTGCGGTAAGATGGCATTACTAGGGCCGGGTTCCAATAACTTACCAACATCCGTACGTATATTTGGGAACAGTTGATTGTGCGAGTTAATGTATGGATGAAATGTCAAATTATAACGGATAGTAAGCCTACCTGCGTTGGTAATTTATTGAAACCGAGCATAGGAAATGAATGAAAATCTTGTCAATAATGAAGCATTTATCAATGAATCCCAAACTTTAAGACGAAATGTCTTGTGGTATACAAGACATTGAATGAAGTAAAACTTATGAATTTAAGAGTGTTTAACAAAGAATTGTGGTAAACCGCATTTTTTTTAATGTAATGGAAGTGGCAAACAAGCATGCAATTCACATTGATGTTTAGTGATGACTGCAGCCTATAGACACCCACACAAAGACCAAGATCGAAGTGAAGATGCGTTACCACCCCTGAGGCCTAAGGTGTTATGTTATGACTCTGTGCCGGAAATTACGGAGCCGTACATTAAACTTGAAATAATTAAATATTAAATTTGAAATATTCCATGGTGTTATATTATGTGTAGTGTAGAAGTGTAGATACTATAAGGGTGTAGTGATGATACAAATTGTCAATTAAACATTTCTATTTTATAGTTGATTATTTTTCCAGAAATCCGTAGCGAAATGAGTTCCAAAGACAGCTACGAGTCCATAATTTTAAATTGAGCTTAAGGAAAATAGGGATAAAATAAAATAGACTACAGCCATAATAATCAATTTATAAACAAAGTTTATAAATTATAAGTTATCAAGTATAATATGTCAGTCAAGTGAGTTACAATCAAGTTATTTGAGTAAAGCGATGGCTACTTTACCAGAACATTTACAATGAAGTTTTGGAGGCAACTTGAAAGGTCGTGTTTTCGCACTGTTATTCTATTTCACTATACACGGGCACTGTAATAAACTTATATCAAACAAAATACCACCAACTTTATTCAATATAACTTAAAAATACACCAAGAAAATGAAATAAAATAAGAGCACCATACGCCTCTTTCAAGGTTCCCGCCAAAACTCCCGCTTTAGTCTTGGTTATTGGTCTGTGCCCTTTAATGTAGTATAACGAGAGGGTTCCGATTTATACTGAGACCACGCCGCTGACTGAACACGTTTTTAACATTGTTAATTTGTGGGTCAAATTATAAGATCTTACTAAGTCTTGTAAGATTTATTAAGATCTTAATTTTTTTGAACACGCCTTATTAATATTGGTCTGTGGCTCTATTGCTCCTTGTAGTCTGTGGTCTATGGATAGTTTTTTTTTTTTTTTTTTTTGTTGTGTTATGGCAATGTACGTTTGTACTTCATGCCAACCACAAACGGGGGAAACTTATACAAACATAAATTGTTCGGAAATGTCGGGATTTGGAAAGGAACATTCGGTTAAGGACAGCGTGGAATAAAATTATAATACAAACAATATTTACATATTAGAATTAAATCTTAATATTATTTAATAAAATAAATCTAGCTAAAATATTATATATATTTACATCATTATAAGCGAGAAGACATAATATTGAAGATGGGAGTGGAATTTGGAGGGAAATAAGATCTGAATAGAAAGAGGAATGGTCATAGGAACAACAAGAGAAAAAGACATGGTTTACGTCCCCAATAGCATCGGCTCCACAATCACATTTAGGACTCTCTATTATATGCAACTTTGAAAGATGTTGAGGTGTACACGTATGTCCTAATCTGATTCTGGTTATTACACTAATACATCTTTTGTCTAAATCCAAGGAAAAGAACCATGGTTTCAGAGGGATGACTCGTTGAATGCTTGAGTAACAGATGCCTTTCCGTTGGCTGCTGACATTCCATAAATCTTGCCACGAAGAATGAAGTGAAATTTTAGGCATTGACAATAAGTCGGGACAGTAAATCTTATACGGAAACATGTCTCCATTTTGTATAGCATCATTAGCAAGGTCATCGGCTCTCATGTTACCAATTATGCCACAATGCCCTGGGATCCATGCTAATTGAACAACATATTTTTTTTGGTAACAATCATGTAATAAACGACGAATGTCGAAAATTATGGGATTAAGTTTGTTGGACCGAAAAGGAAATTTTTGAATGGCTTGCAATGCACTTAATGCATCCGTGAAAATTACAGCTTTCTGCAGTTTGAACATTAATACGTATTCAATAGCTTTAAAGATACCATACAGTTCACCGGTAAACACGGAAGATTCAATAGGTAATTTAATTTTTTCTATGATTTCATACTGCGAGTGGTATATTCCCACACCCACACAGCTGTTTTCGTGTTTTGAAGCGTCCGTAAATATATAATTGGAATCTGAGAACCTTTTATGTGCAGTAAAAATGAATTGCCCATTAGCAGTTTCTGTTTTAATGATGTCTAAATCTAGATGTACGATAGGAGAAAGTGTTAAAGATTCGTAGGTACATTGAAACATTGGAAGCATTGGAGATCTATGTACAGGAGCAGACAGAGACAAATATTTACGAAAGCTAAGTACTATACAGGGAGTGTGTTTATGTGACCAGTAGGGAAAATTCTCAACATATTCGGAAAGAATATGTAGCTTTCTTATAAGTGGATGGTTAGAAAACTGTAAACAGCGAAATAAAAATTTATCACTTAAAAATTGTCTTCTTAGATGGAGTGGTGGATCGCAACATTCGACTTGTAAAGCATTGATAGGACTAGACCTCATAGCACCGCTTATTATACGTAGTGATTTGGATTGTATACTATCAAGTTTTTTTAAGGCAACTGCACTACATGGCTGAAGTAGAAATGTACCGTAATCAAGTACACTTCTCACTAAAGCGTTATAAATTAATTTTAAATAAAAAGGGTGAGCACCCCACCAGACTCCTGAAAGACATTTAATTATATTCAATAATTTTTCACATTTATTAGCTATGAAATTACAATGTGGTAATCCAGTCAGTTTTGAGTCAAGGAAGACCCCTAAAAATTTTGCATAGTTTTTCACCGGTATCGGAGTATTATTATAACTAATAAAGATGGGTGGAGGCATACGGGATCTAGAAAATAAAACAATCGTACTTTTAGATGCACTTAAATCTAGACCATTATTATCCAGCCAACTTTTCAGCATATTTAGGGATAGGGACAATGATTTGCTAGCAGAATTAATATCACGATTCATAGAATAAACCAGGAGGTCGTCAGCATATTGTAAAATTTTTGAATCCATTCCAATATAGGCATCTAAATCGTATGTATAAATGCTATACAACAATGGACTCAAAACAGACCCCTGTGGCAGTCCCTTCGAAACAGTGCGTTGATGTTTATTATCATCGACAAATAAACAGATGAATCTTTCGGTTAACATATCACATATAAAATTTATAAATAATTTTGGAATATTTAATTTCAAAAGCTTCTCTCTGAGTATCGGAATTACGACATTATCATACGCTGAGGTAACGTCTAGAAAGGCTGCAATTACTGATTCATTTTTAGAGAACGCCAGTTGAATGTCTGTGATAAAGATGCTGATACTATCCAGCGTGCTTTTTCCTCTTCTAAAACCGTATTGAGACGGGCTTAACAACTGATTCGATTCTAAAAACCACTCCAGACGATGTTTGATTAAATGTTCGGTGATTTTTAAAAGAACTGAGGAAAGGGCTATTGGTCTATATGAAGATGTAGAAGATGGCTCTTTATTAGGTTTTAAAATAGGGATGATTATCTGAGATTTCCAAGAGTTCGGAATGGTCCCGGCAATTATGATGGAATTGATAATATTTAAATAATACAACTTGGACTTATGATTCAGATGGCTGACAAAAGAGTACAGAATGTTATCGTGACCAGGGGCAGAGTCTTTTACATTTTTTAAAATTTGATTTAGCTCCTCAGGAGAAAATGGAGAGCAAAGTCCTGTTAGATCACTTGGAAGGATTAAGAGTGGACTAATGTTCTGGGGGACTGATGGTGGAGCAATGTTATCCAAAAATTGTGCTACAAGAGACGGTGGTAAATAACACGATGGAGAGTTGTCAATACCAAGCCGATATCTTTTTATTTTTCTCCACACTAACGAGGCTGGAGTACTAGGAGATATAGAGTAACAAAATTTCATCCAGCTCTCTTTCTTTTTTGTCTTAAACAATCTTTTCACATTACTCATAACATTTTTTAAAAAGAAGAAATTACTCATCGTCATCTTATTTTTATATTGGATCTCGGCTTCTTTTCTTTTTTTAATCGCTTGTTTACATTCGTTATCCCACCATGGGGGACAGGGAAGGACAGATGAATATTTTTTAATTGGCAATATTTCATTAGCAGACTCTATTAAAATATTTGCCAGAGCCTCCGCACGATCTTCAATACTTTGAGTAGTAGATAAAACTGATATTTTGTCATCAACTTTCATGCTGTAGTTGTTCCACATTTCATCCGTAACATTAGTCAGTACATATTTATTACGCGAAAACTTTTGTGGAATAATACTTTTTTTTGTCGGAAATGACAAGATAATTGGAAAATGATCACTACCAAATGTAGATGAAAGTGTGTCCCATGTAAAAATAGAAGCTAAATTGGGTGTACAAATAGATAAATCGACCACACTTTTACTCTCATTAGGATTTGTTCGTCTTGTTGACAAACCACTGTTTATAAAACACAGATTATGTTTGTCGATGATCTCCAGCAATTTATCGCCGTAATAATTTGTACTACCACTACCCCAGGATTCATGTTGGCAATTAAAATCTCCTAGCAATATAAATGGTCTAATCAAGGTAGCTAGTAAGTTATCTAATTCGGCCAGAATTACAGAAGATGGGTGCGGAATATATATTGAAACAAAACAAATATTCATTATTTCAAGAGCAACAACAGAAAAATCTGGGTTATGTGTTGGTATAGAAATTAATTTAAATGGAATAGCTTTCCTAACTAAAATGGCAACACCGCCATAACCGTCGGACCTGTCTTCTCGAATAACGTTAAAATTCCTAACCTTAAAACTAAATTCTGGCTTTAGCCAGGTTTCAGAGATTGATAATAAAATCGGGTCATATGTGTTAATTAAATAAATAAGATCACTTTTCTTACTTACTATGCTTCTACAATTCCACTGAATTATGTTGGCTTTGTAAGCCATTTTCAATGTTTATGTTTTGTAAGAGTATTTTAATTAGTCTAGCAACGTTGGACGGTAAAGATATGTTGAATTGGGCAAGAGTATTAAAAATAGCAGATATAATATTAGAGGATAAGTCCTGTTCTTGTCCGCGTTCAAAGTTATACTGTGAGTTTATGACACACCCATCAGATGGTGGAGGCATATCATAATCTTTAATTAGATTTTGATGTGCTTCTCTATCGTATCCCTTTACAATATTCGGAGAAGGGCGAGACTTCAGGAAAACTGTTTTTTTATAGGACTTTGTGTTGAAATTTTGGTAAGGACTGGATTGATTACCAACAGTTTTATTATTTTCAGGAATAGGCTTTAATGAAGATGCAGTCAAGACCTGTGCATATGACTTTACATTTGATGGATATACTTTGGAGGCTTCTGCATGTGATACACAATTTTGTGCCATATATACTTTAATATCTTTTTGTCTAGTAAATTCTGGGCAAGATTTACTGGTGGCTGAGTGGGGACCTGAACAAATACAACAAAGCATATCCCCTTCGATTCTGCATGACTCACCACTGTGTTCCTGTCCACATTTGTAGCAGCGTGGCTTAGATCTACATTGTGTCTTAGTGTGACCATACCGACAGCAATTGTAACATTGGATTGTGGGAAATATGTATAAGTCTACGGGTAGAGCATTGTAACATATAAAAATTCGTTTCGGCAACACCTGTCCATCAAAGGAAAATACAACCGATTGGGATGGTTTCCACTCTGGGGCACCATTTACTATGACTTTATAGTTAATACGCCTTACTTTAATTATATTGCCACAACCAATAGGCACTGAAGTGTTGGCTATTATTTCCTCAGGGGACCATTCATTTGGGATACCTTTGACTATCCCAACTCTAGTAATATTAACGGATGGAATAAAAGCTTTGAGTTTACTTGGTATTAAAATCTCTGATTCAATAAATAAATTTGCGTCTGTATAGTTGGAGAAAGCTAATTGAATACGATTCCGACCTAGTCTCTTCACACTGCCGTTGACAATATTACTGATATTGTGTTTTTGAAGAAAATTTCCAAATGTAATTGGATGTAAAGTAGTACCATCATTGGGGGCTGACTGAATTCTTTGGACATGAACAACAAACGGAGAGGCATCTGTACTATTATAACATCTTCTACTCTGAAAAACATTGCTCTGTTCATTGACTTTATCAGGGTTTTCATTATTGTGAAATGTTTGTATAGGAACATGTGAGTGTGAGGCTTCCATGGATTGAGGGTTTTGATCTATTACAATGTCCTCTTCAAGACAGTGGCATCCTATGTCCTTTTGCCCTCCTATATTTTTCCTCTTTTTTTTGTTGCAGTGTTTACATATTTTGTGTAAACGACTGCGTTTCCTCGTATTTGGCTGGGAAACAGAACCATCTGTATCAATGCTTGATTCGTCATATTGGATTGTGACGAAATTACTAGCGGGAGGAACGGTACCTCCGGGATCGGGAGGTTCGTTCATGGTTACTTATAATACGTAAAATACCTATGTACAAAAACTTACCAGATGTAGAGAAAAATATATACAAATAAATAATGCAAAGAAAACAATAACAAATATACACGCTTTACACTAAACAGAATGCTATAAATATACAAAAAACAATTTAGCAAAGAAAAACGCGCCCGCGCTTTTTGGAATTTCCCGCCGTTTTTTTTCGACTTGTGTGGTTGTTGATGTGACTTTTCCATGGATAGTTGTTTGACATTGACATTTGACCATAGAGTTGCGTTTGACTTGAAGTTTGAAGATTTGAAGGTTATGTTTATTATTTTATTAGAGTATAGTGATCTGTCATTATTCACAGATTCAGATTTATTATTTCTCTTTCTGTGCATGTATTCTATGATATTATATTTAAGAAGTGTACATTTTTAAACGTGTTACTCAAAGTGTAATCATGTGTGGTATATTTTGCGAAATATACAACTGTTCGGAATGTGTGCATAATGTAAGATGTTATTTTTTTATTTTATATTGATTAGTGGTTTAAGGGTCTGTATTTTTAATTCCTATATTTTTTTGTTAATTATCCTTAGAATGAGAAAGTAATACAGAGGATAATGAATAGAGGACCTGATTCAGTGGCGTCCACACAGTTAGTAAATGAAGATTTAAACATTTATTTCCTTGGCGCCGTTCTGTGGATGCAAGGTACCATTCCCTATAAACAGCCTGTTCAAGATAATAATGGTATACTTCTGTATAACGGTGATATATTTGATGAAACATGGGACAGTGGTCAAAGTGATACCCAAATTATAATGGAAAAGCTGAGTAACGTAAGTTTTGCAGCCGAAATTATATTTGTATCTACCAAAGTTACTAGTGGAACAGGAAATAAAAATATTAATTGTAATGAGAACTAAGAAAACTGATAACAATGATACATTTTCAGAGCAATACTTCCAAGGATATACTTGAAACATTGCAATCATTAAAGGGTCCATTCAGTTTGATTTACTATCACCAATCCACTCAAGACTTGTATTTCTCAAGGGACCGCATTGGTAGAAGCAGTTTATTATTTTACAAAGATGGGAACTCAACAGTTATAAGCAGTGTGTTGGGTGAGTACTGAGTTTACATTTTCAATGAAGTAGAGCATCTAATTTTTAAGACTTAAGTTAACAATTTCTAAAAGTTTTTCTTTTATTTTCAGGAAAAGAGTATAATTGTATAGAGGTACCAGCTACATATATCTATAGACTGTGTTTAAATTCCATGGCCGTGACCCAATATTCATGGGATAATAATGAAGATATTTTAAATAAACTCAGTGTTGAAGATTGGTTAAGTAATATACAAATGCAACAAAATAGATCCGATGAAGAATTCACCTTAAACTCTGAATTGTATACAGATCTGAATGGTGAGGTATGTTTCAAATGACAATTAAATTAGTTTTTTGGATATTGAATTTACAAATTTAACTATAAATTCTAAGAGCAATATTCATAATTTCAGATGGAAATAATTGATTATATAGAGTCTATTGCTGAAGAAAACACATGCAAATTGACAACAATGATGAAAATTATGCAAGAGAGCACAATAAAACATATAGTTGTATGTTTAACTGATTTACTTGAGAAAAGTGTGAGAGTTCGACTAGAAATGCAACCAAATAAATGTAAAAATTGTTTAAATTCTGAACAATTGTCTTGTAGTCACTCTGTTATTGGAATATTATTCTCTGGAGGTTTAGATTGTACTATACTAGCATTACTTGCAGATAAATATGTACCCAAAGATCAATCTATAGATTTGATAAATGTTGCATTTAGTACAGAACCCAATCCCACATTTAATGTTCCAGATAGGCTAACTGGAAAACAATCATATAATGAATTAAAACGAATATGCTGTAAACGGTAACATCAATGAAGTAACATTTTTATATATATTTTTTTTAATTTGAAAAATTTTCAATTTCCTCTGTTGAAAGCTGTTTTAGAAAGCAGTTAAGTAAGAAACTGTAATCTTTATTTTTAGGAAATGGATCTTTAGAGAGGTAAATGTGAGGAAAAGTAAATTAGAAGAAGCACAAAAAACTATAATAGCTGATTTAGTGTACCCAAGGAGAACTGTTTTGGATGAAAGTCTTGGATCAGCTTTGTGGTTTGCAGCATCAGCACAAGATGAAGAATCTGTTTCACCTTGCAGGGTAACTCTATAGCAAAAACACTCTTAAAATTTTTCTACTAACATCAAACATAATTCCACAAATTATTCATTGTGCATTCCCGACATTGTTGTCGATCATAGATAAAAAACAAACCGTCATCTGACGATATGAGATGCGATTTGTATCAAATTTCCTAAAAAAATCCAATTTTTGTTATTTTTTTGTGCAGTGTCTGTTTAGGGGCCATCCATAAATCACGTCATACGTTAAGAAAGAAGGAGGGTGTTGCCGAAGTGCAACATTGTGTGTTGCAAGGGGTGGAGAGAATTCCTGACTAACACATAGGTTTGATGAGAAAAAAAAAGATTTTTTGCTTCAGTTCTAAGTATTGAGACCCCTCATATTTGTGTTTTATTTTTGTATAAAAATCATAAAGCGATTTACAGAATACAGCTACCTACCGAGTTTCAAGTACGTATCAAGTACGTATGTAATCCTAATAGTTAGGAACGAAAGTGGAAAGAACAAAACGAAACACACAGAAGGATAGACAACATGACAAAATAAATGTGTAAGGGTTGTTCCCATTTGGCTAAAAACTGGTTAAGTGTGGTTTCAACAGCACAGGGTTTCGTAAAATTGAAAGAGCGAATTCCTACGTTACGTAACTTGCAAGAAACTTAAATCAATCACTTCTATGTCGCGGTAATCTATTTTATCACCCAAGTTTTCTATTCTCAAAAATCTTAATCTTAAATGCCATACTTAATGTTTTTTGGCCTAATCATCATTTGTCCGGATGTACTTGCCCAAACGAAATATCACATACCTACCTACTCTTACTTATTATCATAGGCCATAAAATAGATCTCGAGATAGAGTACTGTCTGATGTGGGAGTCAAAAGCCTTAAAAATCGGTGTGCATAAATAACAATAAATAATGGCAACCCATTATACGTCCCACTGCTGGGCACGAGTCTCTCCCCTCTTTGGGGGGAGGCCTGGAGCTTACTCCACCACGCTGCTCCAATGCGGATTGGTGGAGATATGGGTTAGTGGCCAACCCACTCTCGGATGTTTTCAAATCGCCCATAAGGCCTCCGACAAGGTTTAACGACTGCCATCTATCGATAGCAACCGGGACCGACGGCTTAACGTGCCCTCCGAAGCACGGAAACGCGCATTTTTAATTTGCCACTAGCGGTCACCCATCACACCCGACCGCGCCCGTAATGCTTAACCGAGTAGATCGCTTACGATCTACACCAGCCGCGGAACCATGCGCGATTCGGGCAAAAGAATGATGAATGTAGATGAAGTAGGCACGGGAGGTGTGTCAGGACCGGTATGTCTGACGCTCCACACTCTCTGCCTACCCCGTTAGGGATCTGGCGTGGAGATACATAAAATAGAAATCCAAATCTACTGATTGCAAAGTTACAGAAGCAAGATAAAACCTTTTAATTTTTCAATTTCCAGGTATTGTTATTGGGTTCTGGAGCTGACGAACTTTTTGGTGGATACACAAGACATCGAAATGCCTTTAAACGACATGGATGGCATGGATTAGCCAAAGAGTTGCAATTAGACTGGCAAAGAATTTCTTTTAGAAATCTTGCTCGAGATAACAGAGTTATTTGTGACCATGGACGCCAACCAAGAATGCCTTATTTGGATGAAGATTTCGCTAATTTTGTTTTAAAATTAAAACCGTGGTTCAAGTTAGTATGATGCTTAAATAAAATAGTACTTATGACACGTGTATGCTTAAGTTAGGTATGGTATATAATATATTGGATGGATATCATAGATACACACATGTCCAATTATTTAGCATACTCCATAGCCTAAATTACTTTTCCAGAGTCTGGTGGTGGTCTTTTAATAGAAAGATTGTAGATTACAGCAATCTTTCTATTATAAAACTATAATCTATAATATAAAAATAAGTTGGGTTTTCCTTCCTGACGCTATAACTCCAGAACGCACGAACCGATTTCCACAGTTTTACATTCGATGGAAAGGTCTCGGGCTCCGTGAGGTTTATAGCAAAGAAAATTCAGGAAAAAATATTTATAAAACGACATCCACGCGGGCGAAGCCGCGGGCAACAGCTAGTATAATATAAATTCTTATTAAATCCATAAGAGCTTCATCTTAGAAAGGTACCTATTTTTACATATTATGTATCTATACATATATATAAAAATCTATTGCTCTTCGTTAGTCTCACTAAAACTCGAGAATGGCTAGACCGATTTGGCTAATTTAGGTTTGGAATTATTTTTGGAAGTCCAGGGAAGGTTTAAAAGGTAAGAACATATGAAGAAATTGAAGGGAAACAGTAAAAACCACAATTTTATTTTCGCATACAATTAGTCCGTATCTATCAATTCATTCTGGGCAGTAGGTACGAAGTTTTCCGGGTCAGCTAGTATTGTATAAAAGTTTGTCAGATAAACAGATGGGCTACCAGGGGAATTTAAATTTATTTCAGAAAACAAACAGTCGAAATCACTACATTGAAAAGTCTTAGAAAAACTAACAAACATTAACATATTGCCGCGAAAGAAATCCGTAAAAATATTTACACTAGTAGAGACGTTAAAAAACGCACAACAGAGCTGCTTACGTAGTATTTGTATACTCTTTGGAGCTGCTCTGCGTAGACTCAGATGTCAGTAAATCCTGCGTCATTAAAAACTGAACGGACGGCGCGTCTTTGTAGAGTCAAGTGGACCAAGGTGGTGTTTGGGGTTCACGCCCTGAGATGAGAGCAACATTCCAGATGAAGCCCCACTTAGACCATATAAAGTTGTAGTAGTTGCCCTGATGTGAAATACTGCCTCGCTTTGTCTAGCCCTAGCTTTTTGTAAGCCAACTGGGTCTGGCACACAATGTGACTCCCGAATTGCATTTCGTTCGATATGTCAACGCCCAGGATACTCTTACCGAAAGTGAGTGTGAGTGTGAGTGACCTGAAACTGTAGCGCTACATTAAATGGGGCGTTTATAGGTGTAAACACGCAGGCAGTGTCTTCGAAGGGTTCATCATCATAATAATCATCACTTTTGCTGCAAAACGTCCACTTCTGGACAAAAGCCTTTCGAAAAGATGCCCACAAGACGAAGAGGCTGCCCGAGAGATCGGCTTTCTCTCTTGCCGTGTGGGCCACCATCAATTTTCCACAGTGGTGGGAAAGACCGACAAATATTCCATTCGGTAGCTATAGCGAGAGACCAATAACCACGGCTCTCAGAAGGATGTCTCATTAGTCTGTCACCAACTCTAGCGATACCTATGGTCAAAGCTTCCCTTCAAAATGGTCGAGGAGAGCAATGGCTGCCACATGCGTCATACTCGTGAACGGGTGCTGATTGTGGGGACTGGTCTGTTATGATTTGCGGGTGTTACTATCTATCACGATATTAAGCTGTTGATGGTTATTTGCGTATGTGTTTATATGCAAATATTTAAATGCCATGGACGTTCACATTATCTTTATTCTATTTCAATTCTATTTAATAATATTTGTATTAAATCTAAGGTTTTGACAAAAAAGAGCAACACGCTGAGTTTTATGGGTAGCGGAGTTCTTCTCAGTAGTGCCTGCACTTGGAACTCTGCTAAGTGAATGACTATTTTTTTTTTTTTTTTATGTATTTATAGTGGTAAACAAGCATGCAGTTCACGTTGATGTTAAGTGATGACTGCAGCCTATAGACACCCACACAAGGACCAAGGTCAAAATGCAGATGCGTTACCACTCCTGAGGCCTAAGGTGTTACGCTTCTATGCCGGAAATTACAGGGCCGTACATTACCACCTGACCGGAACACGATAGTGCTTAACACTACCATTTAGCGGCAAGTGTATTAGGTAATGCGGTGGTGCCTACGCCCGCGAGCTCCGTCACTGGAGCTCTACCACCAGTAAAACTATGATTATAACGAACAGATTTTTCTTTTTCTTCTATGAAGGAATTGAAAAATTTGATGATTTCCATATCGGTTGAATATTATTATTAAATTGGTATGTATGAATACCTTTTGGATTATTATTAAAAGTCATTCTCTCTAGGTAGCTTAAAACCCGACAGTGCAAAAGTGTCCTTGTAGACCAATTTGAAATAAATGATTTGAATTTTTAATTTTGAAAGAATAAGTAATAATACTACGTTTAAAATGGAGACTTCGACGTCCCGCCCGATATGCTCGCATCACTCAACCCCTTCTCCTCTTACGGGCGACGGTTTGTACGTGCTTCGCACACAGGTGCGCGTGTAAATACACGTCACTGATTGATGTCTGTGTAATAAAAACCAAATTAAGCGTTTGCGTGGAATTTTAGCGGAGTGTCCGCGGTGTGCTATGGTTGTGATATATGACATATTATCTGTTTTTAATTTATTACAGGTGTTTTCCAAGTAAACATTTAGAATCAGGGATTGGAGACAAATTAATGTTAAGACTTGTAGCTATACATTTGGGACTCAGTGAAGCTGTAATACTTCCAAAGAGGGCATTTCAGTTTGGTTCGAGAATTGCGAATAAGAAGCAAAAGGGAAACGATTTATCTAAGAATCTAATAAATATATCAATTTAAAATTTTACTTCTGCGTTATATTTCATTTATTTATCATTTTATTTAATATTTAATTAGGAATTAAGGATAGAGTTATCGCCACGTTTCTTGAGCGCTAATTTTTAATTTTCATCTGCGCCTATCTTAATTACTGGGTGTTGATGACGTTGCACACGACTTTGTCGCAGCTCATATATGTGTATGGGTATCAATTTCCTGGTATTTGTGGGTGTTGATTCTAAAAATTACATCTTTTTTCAAATCCTAGATGGGGAACATAGTTTTTTTGCTAAATATGATATGGGTTTGATTTGATACCCATTCCCACTTCTAGAAACCTTAAAATTAACATCCATTTCATAGTCCGCCGCGACCGGTAGCCCGCGTTGCTCTATGATTGGAAAAATAAATAACTATTTTAACAGCAATGGTTTTAAAAAAAAATCCTTATAATAACAGTACCCCAATAAACCTCGAAATTGACACCCATAAATTGAAAATATTATACATAATTATGTCCTCCGCCTTGGATCTGAAAACAAGTCAACTGGAAATTGACACCCATATCATGAAAAAAAAACCTTCATCTTGGGTTTGAAGCAAACTTAAATTTATTGTACTAATAGAAGCAAAGCGTGTCATTTTTAGAATTAGCTATTTTTTGAACTAGTATCTCAAAAAACCTCAAAATTGATACCCATATTTTATTTTGGCAAAATAATAATGAATATTATGTCCGCAATTTCGGTATCGAAAACTGATTACATATCTGATAACATCATCCCAAAAAACTAAATAGAAGAAAATGTGTCTGGATGTCTGTTTACGATGTCACGTTATAATCAATGTTTGTCTACTAATTATTCGCTGCCGGAGTACTTATAAAATACATTTTTATAATAAAGAAACTAATTTATTAAATTATTACATATTAAACTACAACTAAACTAAAACTAGTGACCCTAAGCGATGTTAGCTATAGAATGTTCACATTTATCACAACCGAGCGCATCACGACTACGCGACCTCGTAAAACCGCTGCCTCAGCTTCCTCATTCGGTGCCCTGGTGTCGCAGTTACCTAGTGTTCTAGATGTTAGGTGATGACTGCGCGTCCTTGTTAAATCACCGCCTCAGCTGCCTTGAATTGTGGAATTCCGTCATTCGGTGCCCTCGATGTCGCAATTAGGTTCGTTATTCGTCAGCATACTCCTAATGGCTTAGTGGTGTACGTAACATACTATATTGTGAATATAATAATATTATATAAACCTGCCTCTTGAATCACTGTCTAGCGACTTTATTTTGTACTAGCTGTGCCCGCGACGTCGCCCTCGTGAGAATTTAATGAATTTATGATTGTTCAGTATCTATCCGGACGACGTCGCGGGCGCAGCTAGTATAAAAGTAGTCTAAGTAACTCCTTATTACACCAGCTATCTGCCAGTGAAAGTAAAAATCGGTCCAGCCGTTCCCAAGATTAGCCCCGCCAAACAGACAGACAGACAAAAATTGAGAAAAATGTTGTTTTGGTGTATGTACCGTGTAAACAGACATATTATTATGCATATAGTAATAATGGCAACCCATTATACGTCCCAGTGCTGGGCACGAGTCTCTCCCCTTTTTTTTGGGGGAGGCCTGGAGCTTACTCCACCACGCTGCTCCAATGCGGATTGTTGGAGGTGGGTGGGTTAGTGGCCAACCCACTGTCGGATGTTCTCAAACCGCTCATAAGGCCTCCGACAAGGTTTAACGACTGCTGTCCATCGATAGCAACCGGTACCGACGGCTTAACGTGCCCTCCGAAGCACGGAAACGCGCATTTAATTTGCCACTAGCGGTCACCCATCACACTACCCGACCGCGCCCGTAGTGCTTAACCGAGCAGATCGCTTACGGTTACGATCTATACAAGCCGCTCGGCCATGCGCGCTTCAAAAAAAAATGCATATAGTAAAAAGCGGTTATTTTAATATTACAAACAGACTCCAATTTTATTTATTTGTATAGACTGTAGTGATATCCTCCTAACGGATGCAAATAAAAAACCTTTCTACAATAATAAATGTGTCTCGTCAGAAACCCTTTTACTGGTGGTAGAGTTCCAGTGTAGGACCTCGAGAGCGAAGGCAACACCGCATTACCTAAGTTGTCTGCCGCTAAATGATAGTGTTCAGCACTATCGTGGTCCGGTTAAATGGTAATGTATGTCCCCGTAATAACTAAGGTCTCAGGGGTGGAAAAGCATCTACATTTTGACCTCGTAAAAAAAACGCAAAGCATCGTCGACTGTCGCAGTGGTCTCAGCGTTTATCGGAACGACCATTTCATTTGACAGCGACACTGACTGACACTGACACATTTCAACCAAACCATAGATTCGGCGGATTTGATTTCTATATATTTTTATTTTACTATCGAAAATGGCTGCAAGCCGTCGCAAGCAAGATGATAAAAATTTGGAAACTTTACGGGAACTTATATCATTGAATGGAAATAAGTATTGTTTGGATTGTAACCAAAGGGGCCCTACATACGTAAATACTACGATCGGTTCGTTTGTGTGTTCAAAATGTTCGGGAATGTTGTGAGTATTGTTTCTGCGTTCTTGGTTGCAAATGAGATCAACAAACAGTGGCTTATTCCGTATTGTTATTTCAGGCGTGGTCTCACTCCACCTCATCGGGTGAAATCGATCTCCATGGCCACATTTACACCGGAGGAGATAGAATTCATCAAAGTGAGGGGTAACGATCACTGCAGACGCGTATGGCTGGGTCTCTACGAGAGTGAAAGTGTGAACTTTACCGATGAACAAAGTGTCAAAGATTTTATGTCCGATAAGTACGAAAAGAAGCGGTACTATCTCGAATCCTCGCTCAATAATCCAACGGTCACTAACGGGAGCTCATCCCTGAAGAACAAAGTAAAACCGAATAAGCCTGCAACCACTCATGTCGCGGCGCCTCTTATATCTATATCGCCGCAGACCTCGAAATCTACTGTCAATGATAACAATATAGTTAGTACTGCAAAAGTGGTGAACAATTTGATGCCAATAAATGATATAAGTCACAAATTAGCAAGGCCAGTGAACAACCTGAGTCAGCCGCTGATGAATACTATAACATTGGCCCCACCTTCGGCTCCTGCACCGCTTCCTGTGCCTGAGTAAGTTAGGTGATTGAAGTAATATAGTAATTGTGCCAAATATTATAATAACATTTCCTTGTTTTGTTTTCAGTTTTCCTGTTGATTTTTCTACGGCAAACATATACAACAGTGCCCAGTTTAACAATAATATGAATAATAATTTTGTATCTCAGACATCAATCTCTGCACCAGCTTTTAATGCTTTTAATAATACTAGTTCCAGTTCAAGTGAGTATATAGATTAATGTTAAATCATAATGCCTTAGATAATCTGTTGTTATTACATGAGATTATATATTTTATTATATTATTGAAACTACAGTTGGTGCATATTATCATAATGTTTATCCTTCCAGATGACCGCTATGCTGCTTTAGCAGATCTTGATCTAGCATTAAGGCAGCAAAACATGAAAAATATGGGTAAGATACCGTTTCAAACATAAGTATGAAATAAGCAATGAATATATCTTATTTAAATGGATTGTTGTTTTTCAAAATAATTCATAAAATAAGATTTATTTACCACTTTTACCAATGTGTTATTATATTTACACTGCAGCCGAAACATGTGCACCTCTGAACAAAGCCTTCCCCAAAGACACCCACAACAGTGATGTGCATTAGGGGAGAAGTATTATAGGTACCAAAAATAACTTCACCCTTGTAATTCCAAAGGGCCAGGAGTCAACAAGTAGTATAGTGGCTTTCTACCACTAGCGTATGTAAAAGAGTACAGTCAGTTTATTACATTATCTTGAATAGAATTTCTTCCAGTCCAATGCAATAAACAAATGATCTTTAAGGGTGAGATTCACAGACCACACTACGACTTTACTTTGAGCAAAGTACGACTTAGAACTGTCAAAACCCATACTATACTGACAGTTCTAAGCATACTTTGCTCAAAGTAAAGTCGTAGTGCGGTCTGTGAATCTCGCACTAAGAGTACACTAGAACCTGAAGTTTTTTTTTTTCAGATGAAACTAACAACCCTGTCAGTAGAAATCCTTTCCAAAGTCCAACAACCAATGACCTGTATACAAATAAAAATCCGTTTTTCAATGGTGCATGGAGTAATACAACTGCTTCCATGCCTGTTAACCCTTTTATGGTAAGTATTAATTTACAAATTTTAATATTTTTTTGTTTGATACTCATATCCCCATTTCAAAAATGAAGGTGCATATGTATCAAATTTATTTTTTAAATTTATACAGGTATATAAATTTAAGATAATCATTTATAAAATACCTTCTTCATTTTTGATTGAGTAGTGACATTTTCAATCATACAGATTGTATTTTACTTTTGCCTTTACCATGACTCCAAATAATGATTTCAAAAAATCATTTGGAATCATTTATGTGCAAATGTAATTTATTGGCTCTTTGCTATTTGTATTTTTTTTTTATGTAATGGAAGTGGCAAACAGCCATGCAATTCACATTGATGTTAAGTGATGCCTGCAGCCTATAGACACCCACACAAAGACCAAGGTCAAAATGCAGATGCATTACCACTCCTGGGGCTAAGGTGTTATGCCTCTGTGCCGGAAATTACAGAGCTGTACATTACCACCTGACCGGAACATGATAGTGCTGAACACTACCATTTAGAAGCAAGTATATTAGGTAATGCAGTGGTGCCTATGCCCGCGAGCTCCGTCACTGGAGCTCTACCAATTATAATGTATTGTAATTGTATTTATTCAATTACAATACATTATTTGTGTGTGTATTTGAATACATACATTAAGTATGTGGATGGTTCAGATAGGAAATAGATAACATAGAGCATTGTTCTGTGAGCAATGGCTCCCACTGATATCATATCTTGATAGGACACAGGAAACATTTCTGCAACATATGTACCATGTTATTGCACTTTTTGTTTCCTATTTAGCTTATCACTTGTACAACACTTTAGACCTTGTTATCAGTTGTTTAAGTTTTCATATTTATTTTGGACAATCCATTGCACTCATTAGTGTAATCTGAATGATATGCTTGTTTTATTGACAATATATGTGTTATTTTCTAGCCATCATCAACTAATGGAAGTTTTGTGAATTCAAAAAATCCATTCCTGTGATAATGTGAACCAGATGAGATTTCAACGGAGTCTACATAAACGAACAAATGTATGAAACATGAAGCACAAACTCGCTACAATTTTAAATTATTGGCAATATGTTATTGCATAGGTACCAGATTTATTTATTATATATAAGTATTTACATTTGCCATAGTGTTAGTCTATTGTGCTTATATACATACAATTGTAAACTAAAGTGCCTCAATCTGCCTTAAATGTTTCAAATATTTTTATATAGTGTACACTGTCCATTCACATACAAAATGCTAAAGTATTCTAGATATACACAAGGTAGTATGTATAGAAAGAAATTTTGTTATGAAATGATTTTTAATATTGGAGGAGATGCTGGTCTTAGCTTTATTAAATGTAATTAATTACCTAATTATAGTATTTAACATAATTATTGATTGAGTCTCTGCTAAATGTTAATATTAATCAGCAGCATGACAAAACATAACCATCTCGTAAGTGTATACAATGAGTTGATGCCTTTCAAAGGTATGGAGTGTAATTGTGAGTCAGTGGGCGCGCGTTTCGGTGGAGGTCGAGGTGATGTCATGTCGTCTCGACGTCAGAGCTAAGTTGTTAGGAGCTTATGGTACAAACACAGATTACTGAATGATAAGACAAACTAAATACTTACTTTGAATGATTTATTATTTATTTATTTTGTTAATCATTTTATAAAGTCATTTCGGGAATTCTAGAGGCTAGGTAATTCAAGCTTCAAGTTATGCTTATTCAAACTCGTATGCTTATAATATTGGTCTTTTTTTATTAATTTGCGTTATAAAATTTACTGGCCCTTACTAAGTCTGTTAACCTGTGAAAACATTAATTAGGTATTAACGATAGTCATTATAAATAACTGGATAAGTTATGTCAAGCGATGTATATTGTCGTGAAATAAGCTCTCAAATTTAGTGCTTGATCTGTGATTGTAATCAGTAATTTTATTTGCAAGGAATAACTTGAACAATTTTAATTTCTAATCAATGCACATGACTATTTATTTAGTTCTAATGAAATTATTTTTTACTTTTTGAGCACTGAGATCTGTTAATTTGTATAAAATATATAAAATAAAAAAAAACATGTTTTTGTTCTATTATCCCCATTTTACCTAACTACAGTATCCAAAAAGAAATAATGCACATCAACCACAGGAAGGAGACTTCGGCTTATTTATTTTTTTTATGTAATGAAGGTGGCAAACAAGCATGCAGTTCACATTGATGTTACGTGATGACTGCAGCCACAAAAAGACCAAGGTCGAAGTGCAGATGCGTTACAACCCCTGAGGCCTAAGGTGTTATGCCTCTGTGCCGGAAATTACAGAGCCGTACATTACCACCTGACCGGAACACGATAGTGCTGAACACTACCAATTAGCGGCAAGTATATATATTTCGGGTCTCGAGATATCTTTTTAGCACCTTACCTCCACCATTTTGATCAAGTTTTGACCAATACCGGACTGTCAGTCCTTAGGTAGACTGTGTAGCAGAAATAACGCTCTACGAAGTCGAAACTAGCCGATTGTCACTTTCATAGGCTCGATTGGTCTGTAAGCTTGATGTGCAATATTTCTTGATGAGCACTGTACCTATATTTTCGTAGGGCTCGTCCTACCCATTGTCCTATTTAAATGCCAAAATATACTTCACACTTATGGCCCCTGTAAAATATTGATGAAGTTAATGATTCTGCTCACTGTCCTTTATAAGACACATTTTCAAAAAATAATTTTCCACGCGTTTCGCGCCTGGAATGACGACGTGACCTTATGGAAAAAGGTTCCTGTCGCTAATCAAGTCCAAATAACAACTTTCTACCAAATTTCTTAAAACGGGACTAGACGCATGAATCGATTATTCACTCTTCATCAATGGCGAGCGAGTGGATACTGCACTAGATTATAGCTAAGGTTATGCACCCAATGTGGCTTGGCTGCATAATATGTATACAAACCGTACAGAGGCAACTTTCGAAAGAGATGGCAAGTAAAATTGCCTAGCGATTTAAAGTATTTAGTTTGAGATCAGCGTCCTCTAAAGTGATATTTAGATCAGTCTTTTAGAAAAGATTCTCAGAGTTTGAAAGGAAATATAGCGCAACGAAAATTCAAAATTACTTGAATATTGCATCTATATTATTATTTCATTTAGGTGCATTTTAATGTACGGCCCTGTAATTTCCGGCACAGAGGCATAACACCTTAGGCCTCAGAAGTGGTAACGCATCTGCATTTCGACCTTGGTCTTTGTGTGGATGTCTGTAGGCTGCAGTCATCACTTAACATCAATGTGAACTGAATACTTGTTTACCACTTCCATTACATAAAAAAAGATGCCTACCCTCCTCCCCATTATTAGTAAGTCAGAATTGAAGCAGCTGCCATCATGCGCAACGCCACGCAGCCGCTCGAGAATTAGTGGATATGATACGTATCTACCCTATATCATCTGTATAGTGTAAAAAGGAAAGTCCTCTGTCCCACTGACTGATACATCAACGCCCGGGTCTGGGTCCTTGTACCAAGGCATTTTTTTTAAGTAAAACCTTTACCGACGCTGTGCGCTTTTTGTGATGGGTAAAAAATGTTAAACTGGCGTCAGTCAGGTTACGTGTCCTCATCGAAAGTTCGTAAGACGGAGGAAGAGTTAACCGCTGGCACGGCGTAGAAGAGGGAGTGGGGGAGGGGGAGAGAATATAAAATGTCATCTTTGTGTGCGATAGCGCAATAAATGAATATTGTATTTTACCACACTGGTAAGTAAAGCGATTTATGCAAAATTATTCTCTAACCTTTCCAAAATATCAAAAATGCAGTTTTCACTTCTGCTGGTACTCCTGGTGTGCAACCCGTTGTTATATTCATAGAGGTTATTCTTCCGATTTAGACGAGGAATAATAAAGCTAGTTAGTAAATTAAACAAAGAAAAGTTGTTTCAAATTCAAATTAATTTCTTACAAATAATATAGGTAGAATACAACTTGAAAGAATTGACACGATTGAATAGTCCCATTTACATTTTGCACCTTCGCGCTATGTATATTATTTGTCACATTTTATATTTAGTATTTTTTCTGCTAAACATAGGCGTGGAGAAGTTATCTGGTGTGATGTTTGGACTTTGGAAGGGAGTTTTCGGAGTGTCTTGTGTTATTGACGTCGATGCATTTTTTATCGCTTCAGGCAAGTCTTCGGGCAAGTTTTCCGCCTGTGATGATGTGGACGCTGCCAGTCGCTTTTCTGATATGGTTTTTAGTATAATTTTGCCCGCTTCTTTGGTCTGAAAGGATTTAAGTGTATAATTAAAAAAATATAGGTAGATGTGGCACGGGAGGTGTGTCAGGACCGGGATATCTGGCGCTCCTTACTCTCTGCCTACCCCGTTTGGGACAAAATATTACTATAAACTTGATGCAGTTAGATGCCAGTTACTGGGACGCAATAATAAGGCAGGTCCCTGCTAATGATAGAATTCCAGTATTCCAGTGCAAGGACTCGATTGCGTAGGCACAACCGCAATTATTATACCTAATCTATCTGCCGCCAAGTGGTAGTGTTCAGCTTTACCGCGTTCAGGTTAGATGGTAATGTATAGCCCCGTAATAACTATCAGGCCTCAGGCGTGACAACGCATCTGCGTTTTGATCTCTGGCTATGGTATAGATGTTTATAGGCTGTAGTCGTCAATCAACATCCATGTGAAGAGCATGCTTATATGCTAAGATTGTTACATTCAAAGATATTAGAGGAGTTAAGATTGCCAATACGCACCGGCCGCTGAGCGTTCGTTTACACTCGCGGATGGTCAGGTGACCGTTCCCACTCACGCGTCAAACATCATGCATTCATTGTGCATTCGCCCACCGAGCGCAAACTTAGTGAGAAAAAATAATTAAAAATGCTTTGGTGTAAAAACCGAACAGTAAAGCAAACTAGACCATTCAGTAGCATTACTTATCACTGGTGAGTCATAATTTTGTTATTTTTCTAAGTTAAACACGATATCACATCGTCCGTTATCAAATATATCGTCTCAAAACTCAGTACTCCCTACTGCCAGCTAACTCATTTACACGGAAAACAACGGACATCTAGATTTTGTAGTATAATCACGTCTTTATACCCGTGTACGAACTGATAATACACCATTTTTGTGACATTTTGTGGCGCGACCAAACACTATTCAGGTGAAGTCAGGTGTTTGCCTCAGGCCTAATTGGTGTATATTTTCGCGCCAAGATAAGCTCCTCCCACCGACATTGGTTGAAGCATTTTCATAGAAAAGCGCGTGTATTGCCAATCTATTCTTATAATATCTTTGGTTACATTAATAGCCGCAGCTTCAACTGTTTCCACATCCATACCAGACAGATAACAATTAACAAATGCCCAATCACGAGGATCCATGGTGGTAATCCTACTACTCTCGCTAAAACAGTAGTGTATTTTTTTATCTTTACTTTAAAGCGATACAAAGTTCGCCGGGCCAGCTAGTATATTATATTTCAATATTTTATTTATTATATTGCTGGATAATAAATATACATGGATAAAGATATACTCACACTGTCATTTTCTAAGCACTTGTATGCATAATGCGACGCGTGGTCAAGTAGAGAGAAGCGTAAGTAATATTGCGCGAGATATCGTTGTGCTGCCGGCAACTCCTTGCTGCCCGCATTGGCGGGGTCCTGGCAAGCGGCAGTGTATGCGGCCGCCGCACTGTTCGGCATGTTGGACTTTTCATAGAGCCTGCAAATTGATTTTAACTATTTTTAACGTTTTTGTCACGATCACAAATATTTCTTTAATCCGGTAGGGACAACAACCTACTTAGAGCGGATTTCACCGTTTGCTCTGAAAACTGAGATTTATCGCGTTTTTACGCGTTTTATCTTAAAATTTGCAATAATTTTCAACCTTAATACAAACAATTTTATTTTCTTTGTTGAAACCAAATAGTGTTATTGTACTGGTTTAATAATGTATCTTGGTTGGGAGCCAAGTTGATATATGTGTTGATTTAGGGAATCTCTCATTAACATATTTTGTCATACTTACTTAGCCAACTTAAACAACGCCATTCCTTCTATATCGCCAGTACTGTGAGCTTTATAATAACATTTGAGAGCATTAGGGATCTTATCCATTTTCTCATAAGCTTCACCAAGTGATACCAGCATTCTGGAGTCGTCGGGTTTTAGTTGTGCGGCTCTTGAGTAGTAGTATATGCAGTAACCATTTAAACCAAGTATTTCATATGCTTGACCTAATCCATTCCATGCACGGTAATCATTTCTGTTCACATCTGAAAAAGTATACAAAGTAAGAGACAATTCGGGAGTGCCGCCAAAGAGACAATGGCGGTCAAACCGTACCAATGGCAACGGTCAACGTCATTGCATAATGCAAGATGGGATGTAGCAGCATCCTACCATAAAATTTCCACCACTGCGATCCCTAATCCGCAGGTCATGCATGGCGATTATAGCAAATCTCCCATCACGGGGAGGTCCCCCTTGTGGTCCAGCAGTGGATGTCTTACGGTTGAAATGATGATAAATACATTTTTTGTAGTACACTAACAGCGATCACAAATCTATTTCAGGTGTCTAGTGTCACATGCAAAAACTCAGAATATTATGTGTATATTACCAATTGCTTGCCTGTAGCATTGGATTGCAGCGTTGGAGTTTTGCAATTCAATGAATTCATGTCCCATAAGAATCCAGGCTACTAGATACTGAGGATCAAGGGATAATGCTCGTTGGAAATATATTACTGCCTTTTGATGTTCACTTCTCAAACTGTAATAGTTACCTGGAATTGATATTTAGTAAATTAAGATTATTGACTTCTATGTTCCAATTTTTGTATTTGTTTGTAATTTTATTCTATTTTTTTTTTAATTTTATTAAGGTGACAAATAAGCATACAGTTCACATGGATGTTAGATGACGACTGCAGCCTACAGATATCAAAGAGCTCAAAATGCAGATGTGTTGCCACCCCTTATGCCTTAGTTGTTATCTCTGTGATAGTTATTAATTACCATCTAACCAGAGATTTACAAAAATTTAAAAATTGATTTTAAAAATCACACAGTATGTATATTTCTTATTCTGTGTGAATTTTATTATGTGTTATGTTATGTATATTTCTTTTTCTGTGTGTTTTTTTTTGTGTTAAGTATAAACATATATATTTCTCTTATTAGGTGTGAATTTCTTTTCAGTAAAATGTTTCATTTCCTCTTTTACAAGCTGATGACAAAGGGTTTAGGAAAAGAAAAGACTGAGGCACAGACTCAGAAAGACCTGCCACAGTCTATCAGAATTTAACAATTATGTTTTAACAGTTTTCATTTTTAACACTCCGTTTTGGTTTCAGATATATAGATATATAATATTGTAAATTAACTTGTTTTTTCACCTTAAAAACTTACCAATGACACAGCATGTTTCTACTCTATATTTATCAATTGATACAGCTTTTTGTGCTAAATTTGCCAGCTCCATCCGTTTTTCTTTTAGATACAGTAGATGTGAGTAGACATCCCAGTTGTCAAGTCTGTATGGATCATTCTGATATAATTCCCGAAATAATGCTAATGAGGAGTCTACATCTGAAAATGTATAAAATATAAATGATATGTAGCTAATGACAACACACATTATAATAATATGTAAAACAAGAGTGTATGTTTATAATACAAATTACATCCCAACTCATTTAAAAAAAAAAATCCAAATAGAAGTTTTATAGTAAACAATAAGTTGTATAAATTATAGAGAATGATTTACATTCAATAATAATAAGCAGGCTTTAAAATATTTTATATTTTTCTTTTTGTCTAAAAAAGCTCTGTTGCTGTAGCAATTTAAGACTATGTTTGACATGCCTGTAATTTAAAATGAACTATCATAATGAATTGTGATCTAAGTACATTATTAGATAAATTACATTAAAAAAGAAATAGCTTATTTAACTTATGGCACCAATAACTGACTACTGAACAAATTATTGAAAAAATTAAATCTACATTTCCTGATGTCAACATTCTTTGGCCGAAATTGAACCAACATTTGCTTTTTGCCCTTATCTACCCCTCAGGTTAATTTGGACAATTGCCAAGCAAAGTTATATCTATTGCAAATGTCCACACCTCGTCGGTCATGATGGGCAATAGCCATTTGTGCGGTGATATATGTACTCTTTTCAAAACCTGCTGCAGCAAGTGCCATGTAGGCTTCCAGCGCTTGCTCTGACAATTTCAATTCAACAAATGCATGGGCTGCAAAGAAATACATCATCCAGTGTTTGGGCAGTTGGAGGGAGTCCAATGCTTCATACTCGTTAGCCAGCCCTGCGAGTTCTACCCACGCCGCCCATAAAGTAGGCGCTGCAGCTACAGATGCTTGAAGCACAGTCACTGCTTGACTTCGTAAATCCAATTTCTTCAGTACTACACCTTCTAAATACAACAGATAACCATCGAGATTGTTGCGATTGGCCTGGAATTTGTAGATAAGATATAGTTAGTGGCCAAAAATGTACAAATAGTGGATGAACAATGAGAACTTCATACCTTAAAAAATGATAAGAGATCCAGTAAAACTTGTGTTGATTCAGTGTTTTCGGTTCCTGTATCCACTGTATTATCCAGTCGCTTCTTTTCACTAGACATGTATTGAGAGTATCGATGTAAAAATACACACTTGGAGCTAGAACAATTCTCGATAAAATGTGCTGCTCGATCATATTCTTGACAATCGAAGTAGCTTTTCGCTAGGACATAAACTTCTCTTTCCTCGGGTATGATATCAGTGTAAATATTTGGATTCTCAACATGAGTAATCTTGTGATCTTTTAAAGCGTAATTTAGTTCTGCAAGCCATTTAACAGTCTGTGTTAGACCTCGATCGGTACACTCTTTAATTCCATGAAGTATGTCTATTCGAACTTGGTTGAGATCTATTTGAATATCACCCTTTGCACTTAATAGGGGCTGCATTCTTTATTTTTCTTCGATTTATCCTAAGAAAAAGAAATAAACGGCGGGCCAGTCTTTTCCAACAAACAAGAAACAAGTTTTTCGGTTTTTGTTTGACAATGACAATCGACAATTGACATTGATTGTCATTATTGGGAGCATTCCAATAATCGACCGCAACGATTGTAACGCCCTCTGTATCGTCGATGGCGTTGCGGCCGTTCAGTTGAGTGGAACGTCCTCATAGTGATACAAAAAAATATGCATGCACCCGGGAATGTTCTTTAGGTTCCAGATAATATTTCAAAACCTGTTTACATTTCACTACTTTCTTTTCATTTTTTCTGTACAAATATGTGTATATGGAACTTGCCACAATTATTTTCCTTAGCACAGCACTGCTGTTGCTGTGATCTCAGTATAGATCGGAACAGCCTCCGGTGACAAAGTACCATAGACTATAAAACCACGTTACGCTTCATTCTTGTTAATTTATTGCATTTCTTATATTTTTTGCTTACTCTACTTTCTATATAGGAACTAACAGTGGTTTTTATTTATGATTTATTATAATGATAGGTATTGCTAAATGCATCCCAAGTTCTTGCTAAAAATAAAAACTCACGATAAGCGTAAAAAATAAAATATTGTTACCCTAACTGATCGTTGATATTGGCAGAATGGTAAAAATTTATGTCAAATTCTTATGTCAAACAGTGTTGCTAAACTATCGATAGTTGCGCTATCGATAGTTGACCTCGAAAAATAGTCGATAGCGCGATAGTACTATCGAAAATATCGCCATGCTGCAATACTATCGATAGTATCGATAGTTATAAATAAGCAATACTATTGCCAAAGATCAATAGTATCGATAGTATCGTTAGTATTGTTATAAACAATAGTCAATAAGGTCAATAGTATCGATAGTATCGATACTATCGAAACTATCGATACTATCGATAGTATTGCAGCATGTTCGAGCATGTTCAGCGATATTTTCGATAGTACTATCGCGCTATCGACTATTTTTTCGAGGTCACGATAGCTCACAATACTATCGATAGACTATTACTATTGTAACAACACTGATGTCAAATAAATGACAACTAACGACGACACCGAACTTCATTCATTTCTCATTTCTTTTCCATTTATTTAGTAGGTAAATGTTGAACAAGTGAGTCGCATTTTATTAGAATTTGGAGTTTAGAGTCAATACACATATCTACAATTCTATCGTAACGTTACAATGGCAGAACAAAATGCGGAGCCTGTACCCAATGATGTGGAGAGTAACTACACAACACCAGGGACGGATCCAAAAAATTTGCAAGAAGTAACGCAATACGTGAGTTTTGTTGATTATATATAATCTAGACATCTCATATTGAATACATACATAGTACATAGTAAAAAACTTAACAATTATCTGCTTCTCAATATACACTTTTTTGTAGATTGTTTTATATCATAGTTAATTTGACTCAGTATGTGTTCTTTTTTTTGTTTATCAGGTTCAATCACTTTTGCAAAATATGCAAGATAAATTCCAGAGTATGTCTGACCAAATTATTCACCGGATAGATGAGATGGGCTCCCGAGTTGATGAGTTGGAGAAGAATATCACTGATCTTATGACACAAGCAGGTGTAGAAAATGAAAAATAGGGAATGGTTTCCTTTTTACACGTTTGTCCTAGGTCTATGATTTATTTCAATATCACCCAAAGATAATTTGTGCCTGAAGTATAAGACAGGTGTAAACTGCCTTTTGGATCACCCGATTATTGATTTAAGTGTTAGTGCAGTTAGATTTGTATGTAATTTGTAGCACAGCTAGATTGGAATTGTGATGTTTTGTTATAAGATTACTATTCTCTCTTGTTATCCAAATAAAATAAATGCCAATAATTTGTTTATGTTCTTACACAAAGACATTCAGTAACCATGCTACCTTAATTTTTCATAATAACAAATTTGAAACTGTGATTACAAGAGAAAATAGTTATCAATTAGCTGGAGTTTGAATATGACTGACATACATTGGAATGGAAATACATTAGAATGACAAAGTAAATTAAAAGAAATGGTAATGGTTGAAATGAATGTATGGCAATAAATGAATATACTGAAAATAATAGTATTCTAAGCAGTAACTGATATTATGAAGTCAGTATAAACACCAATTAAGATTAGAATTTTATATACATAATTAGGTTGAGCAATAATCCATAATATATCTACATACATATTTAAACACAATTCAATTATATGTACCTATTTGTATTTAATATACAAGGCTTTATTCATAAAGATATACATACCGAGATTGCAAATATAAATTTATTACTCTGCCTTTTTATGGTGTTCGGTTAAATGTAATTTTGATTAATTTTCCATATTACATATTATTATTGTGCCTACTTACTGATATCCTATATGATCAAGAAGTGTTGGAATTGTCTTTTGTTTGATGTCATTACATAATCACATTTGATGTAGAATAAAATTAATAAACAACGATAAACACAAATTTTTGATAGTGTATTATTGAAGCACTTGTTAGAAATATAATGTTGATCTTAGATGTGTCAAGTATTTTGCTAAGTGTAAAAAGATTGGAAATTACGAAAATTGTTCAGTAGTAAAAACTATGATTGCTTAATGATTATTCTATTCATACAAATCAGTATTCTATTCAAAAATATTTAACAAATCTTTGTTTTTCCAAATTCAGACCCAATTATGTTTGCATACCTGTACTAATGGCAGGCTTTTAATTACTTTATTATAAACATTAGGGAAAGTGCTCCTACACAATGTTTATTTGTGTCACAGATATTTTAAGCCTGCAATAGATTCTTAAGATGGGTAGCTGTTTGATGTAACTGCCCATACCATATACATACCCATATTCTACAATAAATGTTATGTTATGGTTGATGTTATGAGTTTTATGATTGTAGGTTGCTCTAGCTAACCTACCTAAAATTATAAGTAAGTAGAGTCCTGGTCTACTTCTTATCTGTTCACAATTATTAGTGCAGTACAATCTATTGATTTATCTTATACTTAAGTTCGGTTGCACCAAAATAAATGTTAAAGTTAGAGAATAATGTAAAATTTTACATTGTCAATGTCTTTAACAAATATTTTGGTACAAACAAACCTTAGTTTCGACTTAGTTAAAATACCTAATTATCATACATAATGTAGGTACTATCAGAGAATTGGGCGCTTGACCACATGTGCACTTTATTTCGGCGTTAATAAAAGCTATATTTGAATGATTTTGGACAAGGGGGAAGTTCTCCAACTGTACCTACCTAAATAAAGTTAAACAACAGATTTTTTTATTTAGTAACTAGGTACCTTAGTTTTTTCTTGCATATTGTGCGACAATACGCACAACGAACTAGGTAGCTATGTGTTACTGAGTGTAAAAATATTATTTTACAATAATTGTCCACCATAATCAAATATGGACTTAGATATTGCATTATTTTCACCTATGTTAACATTGGAAAGTTACACCCATTTATACCCCTAGGTAACTAGGAATTAGATATATTTATTGTGATTAATTTTCGATATGGATGCGGTGTTCCTTCTTATACCTAAGTACCTTCATACTTGTAGGTGCTATAATTTGTAAAACTTGAAATTATCTAAGTCTGCCATTTATATATTTGTGATAGCACTTGTCAAAGAGTATACAAATAAATTCTTGTAAATTGTTGGAATCGTCTTGTTTGCATTGCACTATGTTTCGATTAACAATATTTTTGGTTGCAATTTCTACGACGGTTTCTTTCAACTTTTTTTTAATTAATGTAATTTTACTTTGTAATAAACTGTATTATTTCGTAAAAATATGTTTCCTTTTGGTCCGTGGAAAAGTACCTATTCGAATATCAGAGGGGTGCATATTGATTATGAAGCGCGTCGAGCACACGCTGGTACGGCACAGGACAAGTAGACTGAAAGATCAATAAGTGTGAAGGAGGAACATGCAATATGTTATTTATATTTTTTTTTTTTATTAGTTTCCTGTTTCAATGTAGGTATCCATTGCAAAAGGCAATTGAAAAAAAAGGTATAGGCAAACGAGTCTTCCTTAGCTAAAGTGTAGTGGAAAATGGCTTAAATCAACACTACCTAAATTATATATAGAATTAAATAAGCAGGTACCTATGCCTGTTATTTGGTGTTAAACGGCTGATCTTCTGATAAGCTTGCATGTATTTGAAATTGGAATGCTATCAGTGGAATCTTCGTGAGCCGTTGCTACTATCATCAAGCTCCCATCCAAAATCCGAATGATTTGGAAGTTAGGTAGGTATGAAGTGGCGGCTTTTTTAATTTTTTTAACAGTTGCCTTGAGGAAGCGACCCTATATTAATATCTCGACCAAATCTGAGCTGTCTAAGTCTAATTTGATTGAGATCATAGATGTATAGTAGATAATAAATCTATGGTTGAGATACAGGGTGCAAAGACCTATCCCCCTTAACTTAATCTGACGCGCTCGAGTAAATCCAAAAATCCCCTCATGTGTTCGCCCACTACCTATAAGAAAGTCGTTGAATAAAACATAAATACCTAATGTAAACGCGTACTATACATTGTCAGGAAACAGAGATTGAAACATATTTTTAGTGAATGTTTCGTCAATGCAAACTTTCGGTTATTAGCTAGACTGGCACCTGGCACGGTTGGTGTGAAAATACATTGAATAAAATTATTTTGCATATTTTGTTCAGTTCAAAATGAAGGTAGGTAAACCTAGTGCAGCCTTCAGACATGTAAAAGTAGGTACGTACGTACATAAAAAACTGAGGTCTCAGAGCAGTTGAGATAACACTCTTGTGTCGAAAATTACGGGGCCACACAAGATTTGCATGTATACCTAACTATCGTTTGATCCCTCTTAATCCCTCGGGCCACCAGAAAACTAAGACAATTGATTTTTAATTGTTCTCGGTCCCGATCGGGTCCATTGCGGCTTCAGGGATGATGTCTACAATTTAGTCTTGGGTAGTAGCCATTAATTATAATAAAGAAGATGTCTACAATAGGTTTACAAGAACCTACCTACAGCTCCATTGGATCACATCACTACAGAAAGCAGTTTGCTATCTAGCATCTTTGGTGAGGTAGGTATAAACAGGCGTCATTAGTGTTTAATAAAAGTGAAGAACAAATGGTTTCAAAATACTTTATTTGTTATTAAAGTAAGTGTAAAATTACATGTCGGTACACTTTGCGCAAAACTTAAATACCTCCGTGAAGTAGATACCTAAGTTGCAAGTCGCAGCGAAGAAGGCGATTACACAGTTTAGAAGGATACGCGAGAAGAAAAAATATCCAGTATGTCATCATTGAAACTAGCTTTTTTCTCGTCTTTGTGGTCGGCGCGAGGGAACAGATTGGGGCAAAGTTTAGGCAGGCAACTTCACTTTACTTTTTTTTTGCATTGCATTGGATTTAAGTTTTGTGCATTCTGTAGGTATGTTACTCATTAGTTATATTAGGCTTAATAATAAAAATATGTAATTTTATGCCAAAGTTTTCAACGTGACTCGGTGTCTTCCGATGAATGCTGGTCGTTAGAGTCGGAATCCTGAAAGATGTTAATTGTTGAATGGTATAATTAAACAAATCCTATCCTTATTTATTTATGCAGCGTGGAAAAGGTCACACACTAACCTTTTTTATGAAGGTCCGTAATGTAGATGTGCATTTCATATGCGTAGGTAGATAGTAAGTGAATACTGCATATTATATAGGTATAGGTACCTACTATGTTGTATACAAGTATATGTACCTAATATCTATAGAAGTCATCTATTTAAGGTCATAAATAGTCAAAATGCAGATGCATTGCTATCCTTGTAGACGAAGTTTTGTTTGCCTATGACAAATTACGGATCCTAATACCGTTGTACTATCTAACCTTAACACCGACAGTACTGAACGCTGCCATTTAGAGTTTTAGAGGCAGATAGATTCGGTGGTGCGGTTGTGCCTACGTACGCCCAGAGGCGACGTAAGGCGTGAGCTGTGTGTGTGGGCCACTAACATCGATATCTGTTGTCGCTGGCCACTACCGACGGCCTCGCTCCTGACGCGCCTTGAACAACAACAAATCCATGACCAAGTCCAAGATCTATCAGATATATCCTCCGATTCCCCGTTCACAAATCCCACATTTAGTTTCCCGAAAGCTAGAAAAATGGTCGCTTTATATCAGAGGGCCTCTCGAAAAGCATGCCTTGCTTATATGAAATTAAGAATCACGCCACCACTGCCTGATTTCCGTGCTTCGACGCTGGAATTACCTATCAACTGAATCGACTAAATAAGTAATTAGGTACTTACCGTTCATTTGTAGTGAAGTGGCAAACAAGCATGCAGTTCACATTGATGTTAAGTGATGACTGCAGCCTATAGACACCCACACAAAGACCAAGGTCAAAATGCAGATGCGTTACCACTCCTGATGCCTAAGGTGTTATACCTCTGTGCCGGAAATTACAGGGCCGTACATTACCACCTGACCGGAACACGATAGTGCTCAACCCTAGGTACCATTTAGCGGTAAGTATATTAGGTCCGTCACTGCAGCTCTACCACCAGAGATTGCAGCAGCGATCGATGGAAATATTATTGTTAGGATATACCTATTTACTATTTATACAGAGTGAAATGGTAGGTTTAATGGTTAGACATTTCCAAAACCAAAGAAAATGTATCTTACCGTACTCTCTTCTTCATCTTTAGACGATGAGTTATTCATCAGTGCCGCCAAGGAACTAGATCTAGATTTGCCAGTCAAAGCGTTCTTCTCCGGCGACTTCAACCTTCCTAAACTCTAGAATGATACAATTAGGCAAATTGGAATTAACAATAAAATTAATGTTACATGTACAAGTGGCGAAGAAGCGTGTGATTAAGACGAACAAACAGAAAATCAGAAAAATATGATAATACCTAAATAGGAACTTGTCTCTGTATAACCCGAAAATATAACGCTTTCAACCGCAGCGGGCGTGCGAGTGCCGCGAGTGGGTAATGATTAGATCAGTAGGTGGGTACTATAACATTCTCCATAGACAAAGTAAACTTACAACAGAATCTTCTTCATCTTTCATAGACGTTGGTGGGTTCATGAGGGAAGCGAGAGATGACGATCTCGCTGAAATGCCCGTGCTCACTTGCTTTTCCGGAGATCGCAGCTTTTTCCGGAAATTCTGTGTAAATAATATGACTCATTTAAAATAGCGTACGAAGGGTTACTTATAAAGCTAGTTATACATTATTTTTTATCAAATATTGTTCAAACAAAAATATTTACCGTCTCCTCGCCATTATCTGAAAGACCTGTATTCAGAAGCTTCAGAAAAAGAACAAGTCTTAGGGTGAGATTCACAGACCGCACTACGACTTTACTTTGAGCAAAGTACGCCTTTGAACTGTCAAAACCCACACTAAACTGACAGTTCTAAGCATACTTTGCTCAAAGTAAAGTCGTAGTGCGGTCTGTGAATCTCACCATTAGTAAGCAGGTATATAGTTATTGATATTATTAAATCTATGTATGTATCCTATAACTTCACGCCCAGTCCCTCACGGGGTAGGCAGAGAGTGCCCGTGCCGGTACTGACACACATCCCGTGCTTCTTCTACATATTAAAAATATATTTTATTCAACCAAGTTGATCTAAGTTTACCTACGGAATACTTTAGTTGCTAGTAAATAGTAGCAGTAAAGTACCTACCTACCGAAGTGAGGATGTTGGCTACCTACTTAGTTTTCTAACTACTTATTTACCGTCGTCATACCTAATAACGACGGAATCATTTCAAAATAAAATAACGCTGAAACTCACAGCCTCACAGTAGGTATAAACTTGTGTCGTCGGTGCCGCTGTACACATACAACACATACACAAACACCCAGACCCGACCCGAAAAAATGAACACATACCATTCTAAAACCTTAGACTTCAACAAGGAAGTAACGTAATTTAAAATAACTAGAGTTAAATAGGTAGGTAAGTATGTATACAAAAGTAAAAGATTAAATAGATCTACATAATATAGGTAGTACACTGTTACTTCAAGACGGTATGTCCTACCTTTACATAATTATAATGGTATGGTGTAGTATTATTATAACATATTCACTGGTATGGTATTACGGCACAGATCACTATAGGTATTATATTAGTCTACGTATTACGGTATTTTATTTAATCTAATACTTAGCCTACATAAATAAAATTGAGTTTACACATACCTCCAGATCAGCCTTATCATTTATATCAGCAATCTGCTGATACGCAACGGTGAATAGTTCCACAGCTCGCGCGTGGAAAGTCATCTCAATCATCACGAAATCCGAGAGGAGGCCCTTCAGTTGCTGCAGCTTGCGCCTCTCGAAGAACTCGGTCTGCTCGCTGAGACTCTTGGCCGTGCGGGACATCTCCGCGGACGCTTTCAACAACTCCGTTTCGGCATACGTCTGCGTTATGTTGAACATCATCATCATCATCGTATCAGCCATAGGACGTCCACTGCTGAACATAGGCCTCCCCCAATACATGAACATAATATGTTTTTACTGGTGGTAAAGTTCCACTGTAGGAATTCGAGGGCGTAGGCACCACCGCATTACCTAATCTATCTACAGCCAAATAGTAGTTTTCGGCACTATCGTGTTCCGGTTAGATGGTAATGGTATGGCCGTGTAAAAACTATCACAGAGACTTAACAACTTAGGTGTCAGGGGTGGCATCGTGTCTGCATTTTGACCTCTGGTTTTTGTGTAGATGTGTATAGGCTGCAGTCATCACTTAACATGCATGAGAACTGCATGCTTGTTTGTCATTTAGGCTACATAAAAAAATGTCTGATCTTGTATAGCAAAGCAATAACATTCAACTGATATTTTAACTGCTTATAGACTGTGAGCTGTGAAAAGGTAGCCTATCAGTATTATTACTGCGTCCCGGGATCGAACTCGGTCGGAGAGTATGGTACAGTATATTAATAGGATCCCGTTTATAATGGAAAAACGTGGTAGATCGTCTCAAAGACCAAAATCTGCATCTAATATAGTATGGGTATGGGCCTTTTATATAATTTATTTTCATATCATACATAGGTCAATATTGGTTACATAGTTAAATAACTATTTTAAGTATAGAAACATACAACTTGCTGCCTGTTAAACGGTTGCCTCTCTCTGGCTTTGTCGAGCACCTTCTTCCTCGACAGCTCCTTTTCTCGGACATTTAGAGTATGTTTCAATTCTTCTCTCGCGTGCTTACAAATGCCTTCGTATTGACATAATTCGCCGATCACCTATGAACATAAAGTAACAATGCAGACGGTACTTCTGTGATTAATCGATGAATATTATTACTCAGAGCGTAGCTACCGCCGTATCAACCGATTCAATGGTACGAGACCCGTAGCGGCCCCAGCCTGACGATATTCCAGAGCAGTCGTGTTTTAAACAAAACCGGCCAATTGCAAGTCGGGACTATGTTTTCCCATTTTTCAAGTACATTATATAAGTTACATAAGTACATTAGTTATATAGCGGCCACGGGTTTTTTTTTTATTTAATGGAAGCGGCAAACAAGCATGCAGTTCACATCGATGTTAAGTGATGTCTGCAGCCTATAGACACCTACACAAAGACCAAGGTCAAAATGCAGATGTGTTACCACTCCTGAGGCCTAAGGTGTTATGCCTCTGTGCCGGAAATTACAGGACCGTACATTACCACCTGACCGGAACACGATAGTGCTGAACACTACCATTTAGCGGCAAGTATATTAGGTAATGCGCTGGTGCCAATGCCCGCGAGCTCCGTCACTGGAGCTCTACCACCAGTAAAAACGGGTTTCAATTAAAAATATTTGGCTGTTACTTTACTTTAATACTATAGACTTTTCATAGGTTTTCCTATAATCGACGGGTTTCGGATATAGAGGGAGAGAGGGATGGTCGATTTTCGCTCGAAAATACTTTAGATATATACATATCTATATAAAACTAGCTGTTGCCCGCGGCTTCACCCGCGTTGAATGTTTTTCTTAATTTTCTTTGCTATAAACCTTACGGAGCCCGAGACCTTTCCATCGAATGCAAAACCGTGAAAATCGGTTGGTGCGTTCTGGAGTCATAGCGTCAGGAAGGAAAACCCGACTTATTTTTATATAATAGATGAAAAAAAAACATGTGATATATAAAATGGTATCTTATTTTTAAAATGTAAACAAAATGTTTGCAACCCAAAAACATACGTGGAATATTATATAATGGTTTTTAACCTATATTGATGGTCATTTTGGTAGTTGAAACGCTATAGATACCTACTTAGCTGCATTAACTGTCTTTGGGTAATTACGAGTAGGTAGGTAGGTGTTTTATGGTATCTAAGTAATAGGTAGACAATTTTGTAAGTACATAAGTATTTAGAGTATTATTCTATGTTTTCTACATTGGTAGGTATACATTTAAACAGAGCATTGTAGAGGACGAATGGAGGCACGGGTTGCACGTTATATTTATTGTAGAGGTACCTAATTATTTTAAGTACCTAGATTTTTAAAATAAAGTATGTAGGTAGGTATTTTTTTTAATGTGAGAAAACCTTGGCTTCCAATCGCTGGACGGCGCAGTTTCTGTATTCCTCAATAGCAGTCAACGTGATGGATAAGTTGTCAAGGCCTGTGCTTAAAGATTTATTAACAATTTCGTTGTTAGAATAGTCCTTGATTATCTTAGAGAGTTCGTCGCCCATATCACGCAATCTGTTAAAAATGGATAGAACAATAATAAATCATTACAAGCTTAAAGTTAACTAGGTAATTTATATTATAATTTCATATAAGTATATTATAATAATTATGTAATTTATTTTTATAATTTTGTTACAGATACCGTGCGGTTTTTCTCGTATAAGCGCCAAAACCAACGCACAATTCTCCAAAATTTTTTTCAACGTTTGTTATACGATCTTGAATAAACTTAGATTGCTGTTCGTAGCTCAAAGAATTAATATTGTCTCCCCTGAACATGTTGTAAAGTAATATATTTATTATAGGTCTATTGTAAATTTCTTGTACCAGTCGGTTTGTTTGTTTGATCGGTTACGGTTTCGGTTGTCATGGGAACCAGCATAGTATCTTGCTCTATGATAGTGGAGTTGGTATGTTTTCTTTGGAAACCAGCATTGCTTTTGTGTTCGCTATCGTCTTTGATTAAATTTATCTTTTGTCCTTTCGTGCCACATGTATGAAAGCAATCGCTTTTTTTTTATAATTGTTTTACGGCTACGGATTCAAGTCCTTAACAGCCAATCTTCAGTAAAGGAGATGTTGCAAAAATGTATGGACTTCCGGCCATATATTGTACACAATATCATTAAACGGGCAAAATCAATATAAAAACGTTTTTTACTGCATATTTTCACTTATTTAGCTTTGTTTGCAGTTACAAAACATTAATTGCAGTTAGAATTGCATATGCACAATATGGCGGGCGATGTCATTTTGACATTTTCATTTTTTTAATTGTTTTTTTAGTAATATAGTACTTGGAGAAAAAAGTAATATTTTCTAAATACTATCAAAATCGATTGATCCCAAGTGTCGGCTGTATCGCCGCCATGTTTAACATAGTTGAAAATGATAAAATCGTTTGAATTTAATGTGGTTGTAACTCTAAAATATATTCTTGAATAAATTAATTGTATTTTTTTCGTATTCTTCTTTCATTTACCCATTTTTTGAGGACGTGTACGAACTAGAGCCGAGCTCGCAACATCTCATTTATCTTCATTTCTTATGATAATGAATATCCATATAGAAGATGGCGATGATTGGATGGTTCCATGTGGATTATGATGAGATGGCTCCAGTAAAGTGATGGGGACTTTACTAGGAGATTTTACGAAGTTTTGGAGGCAACATGAAAAATCACTTTTCACTTCTTAATATCACTTTCTTACACCTGTGAACGTTATCGAATGCTTTACGATAAAAATCCCACCATTTTTACACATGAAAACGCGACTATTCACAAATTTCGAATATAATATCACGCAGCGACACAGCTCTTTTCCGCGTTCCCGCCAAAACCTCAAAAGCAATTGCAATGTCCTGATTATTGCTATCGCTTGTATACCGCCTACTAAACTAGTAACGACAGTCAGCGGTACGAAAAGGCATTATGTCCACTTTTGCGGGATTATTATTATACTTTGATTATACTATGGTTATAGGTGTGTGGTCGATGGATTTGGCTACATAGATAGTCAAAGAGGTCACTACAATAACTTAAATGCAGGCGCGTTTCGTCTTTTAGGTGTAGGTAAGTGTTGTAACCATATCGAGGCACAGGGACTTAACACCTTAGGCCTCAGGAGTTACATGTAGGTGTTAGTAGGCCACCAGAATTACTTATCATCAAAGTAAATAGTACGCAAGCTACAAGTGATTGTCATTGTCAGTTATATTAGGCAAAGAGAATAATATTAGGCACAGAATATTAGGTATGATAGGAGCCGCGTTCATTCCAAAGTTAAGGGCAAAACATACTGCCGGACGCGTCCATCAATCGCGGCTGCAGCATGGGTCCGACAAATGTGCACAGTCTAGAGAGCTAGATCGCTCGCGGATGTCGCGTCCGCGGACGTCTGATTGCGGAAGGACTTAACTTGACTTAAGGACATGCTTACATTATCATACAATTGTTAGGATTTCTGTGTTTATGGACGGTTGTTATTATGTCAAACTCGAGGACCTATATACAATACGAATTCAAGGGTTTTTTTGGCAGAAACCTTGAAAGAATCGTATGGTTCTGTTATTGTATTTTATTTTGTAGGTATATTTTTTATTTATATTGAATAAAATTTGTGGTATTTTGTTTGATATAGGTTTATTGCAGTGCCCGTGTATAGTAAAATAGAATAACAGTGCGAAAACACGGCCTTTAAGTTTGTATCAAAAACTTCATTGTAAATGTTCTGGTAAAGTAGCCCTCGCTTTACTCGAATTCAAAGATAATACATATAGACTAGACACTCGAATTACTGACTGTAACTTACTTGACTGATTTAATAAATAAAGTACTGACTGACTAATACTAACTTTTGCGCTACTTGACACGGGTAAAGCTTAACAGCAATGCCATAATAACTAAAAAAACAAATACGAATTCAATGTAGGGATGTGATTTCTCTGATTTTTTAGACCTGTATAATCGGTTTTTAAATAATCGATTATTCCAGAAAAATAAATCGGTTATTAATCGATTTTGATAGTTTTAAAGCTGCGTTATATCTTCTCGTCCAATTTACCGCAGTGTCTGAAGAAGAAGGTCTTTGATCAGGGTGTGTTGCCAGTGATGACATACGGAACCGAAATGTGGTCGCTCACTATGGGCCTCATAAGAAGGCTCAAGGTCACTCAGAGAGCAATGGAGAGGGCTATGCTCGGCGTTTCTCTGCGAGATCGAATCAGAAATGAGGAGATCCGCATGAGAACCAAAGTAACCGACATAGCCCACCGAATAGCGAAACTGAAGTGGCAGTGGGCAGGGCACATAGCTCGCAGAACTGACGGCCGTTGGGGCAGAAGAGTTCTCAAGTGGCGACCACGTACCGGAAAACGAACCGACGACCTGGTGAAGGTCGCGGGCAATCGTTGGATGAGGGCGGCCCGGGACCGTTCGTTGTGGCATTCTTTGGGGGAGGCCTTTGTTCAGCAGTGGACGTCTTTTGGCTGAAATGATGATGATGAAGTTCGTCGCAGCTATTCAAAGACTTCGTAGTAGGGATGGTGATTCTTTCTGAAATAAATCAATGTTCGAATCGAACCTTGAGATTTACAGACCGCACTTCAACTTTTCTTTGAGCAAAGTACGCTTAGAACTGTCAAAAAGTGAATGAAAAATAGTGCGGTCTATGAATCTCACCAGAAGTCTCCAAAATCCATTCATGATTAAATATCTAAATTGAAAAAAAAACGGTCTTCGATTATCGATCTATTTTTGATTTGGGCTATGTAATACTAAATTTCAAGGAAAACAACTAACTGAGGAAAAAAAAAAGCAACTCAACAGTGTTCAATGCTGGTATAATGCTTCCTATACTCACGTTTAAACGTTAAATCTTATGATTGGTATGTTTCTTATGTCCCTATGTGAATTAACCAAAAAGATCGATCTTTGATTTTCCAGGGTATAGTATCGATTCACTAGATTAATCCAGTACTGTGGATCGAGTTAAATAAATTATTATTATTATTTCGTTCTATCATAAGGTGGATCTCAGGTCTCGGCTCACCAACCCTACTTCCTAGTTTTATACTTTGACATTGACGTATCCAACAATAATGTTTTCATCTAAAGATAGGCAATGGTAACTACTTCATTCCACCATATAAGTGACGTCATCACATGTTTTTCCGTTTTATTTTTTTTTCACAGAAATTAAGAAAGAAAAAAAAAACAAAAATTCATATTTGAACTCAGAAAAGAAAAATAAAGAAACGGTATTTTTCTTTTAGGGTCGTGTCAGTTTTGAAATGTTGTCAATTATCTTTATTTGTTCATCGAAACAACTTACTAAATAAACATAAACAATTTACTTCGGTAAGCGTACCGCTAATTGATTTTTTTTGACAGCGTGTACCAGGATTGAATGTAGAAGCCGAAACTATTAAATTCAGAATCGATAACTGAATCGATTTCAGGTATTCTTAATATAAGTTATATTTTTTAGTACGAAATTAATTACAATAGGCAATCGAACAACTATCAAAAATAAATGTAAACTATGATTAGAATGAATGTTTGTAAAACTCATTAAATATTTTCGTGAAATATTTAAAATTTAGAATTAAGTTATTGGGTATGCAAAATGTAACAGATTCAGATCGTGTTTCCTGTGAGAGCAATTTTTTTTTATATTGCTGCTCATTATAATATAACTTTTAAAACACTCGCGATCAGTGAAATGCACGCTTTAAGTTCTTTGAGGCAATATTTACATTTCGCAATTGTACCATGGTTTTTTGTTATAAAGTAAGCCTCCTTTTGGAATACAACAAATAATAAACCGTTAACTCACAGTCAACGGTACATAGATTGTAATTGTAATTCAAAATGTAAAATGACTGTATTTTTTTACCGACTTTTTTAGGCACTAGATGGCGTTGCAAATAGTTCTATTATTGAGTTGCTGTTAAAATAATCAAAGTACGATGGGAAACTACGAAGTAAATAATGTATGTGTACAAAATTAAAAAAAAACGAAATCATTATGTAAGCAAGCAAAATTAAAAATCGATTATTTTCGTAAAGTAAAATCAAACAAATAAATCGATTGTTCATTAAAAAATCGATTATTTTTCACATCCCTAATTCAATGGAACTGTCATTAAGAGTTTTTTGTTTTGTTTTGTTTTTTTTTTTGGTGGGAACGCGGAAAAGAGCTGTGTCGCTGCGTGATATTATTTTCGAAATTTGTGTTTAGTCGCGTTTTATGTGTAAAAATGGTGGGATTTTTATCATAAAACATGTGTAGGAAAGTGATATTATGAGTGAAAAGTTATTTTTCATGTTGCCTCCAAAACTTCGTAAAATCTCCTAGTAAAGTCCCCATCACTTTACTGGAGCCATCTCATCATATTCCACATGCAAGCATCCAATCATCGTCATCTTCCATATGGATTTTCCATATCATAAGAAATGAAGATAAAAATTACTGAAGATTGGCTGTTAAGGACTTGAATCCGTGGCCGTAAAACAAAAAAAAAGAAGTGTCATTATTTGTCATCAACAGCTGTTGTAGGATTTTTTTTTAAGTAAAATCTAATAAACATTACAAAACAGCAAAATGAATGAAGAAATAGATGAATATGATATTTATCATCAAGATTTTACAACTGCGTCGGAATGGGAAGTGTTTATCGCCCGCATAGAAGAGGTGATAAATGAATGGCATTTGACCAAATCAAAGTTATCCAAACGTAACTTTGAGCACACAAAGAAATGGGTGACTAAATCGGAAGACTTTAAATTGCACGGTTTGCATTTTAGTATGTCATATCACTCGTTGGAGTCAGTAAAAAGTGGCGAAGTAACAGAAGAAACTGAGGAATGTGATCTAATGAAAGATTTGCAAAAAGGATTGTGGGAGGCCACAGGACATTTTATGACAGACGTCGATGGCAGCCCTCACCCAGTGTCTAATTGGTTTGGCCTAAAACGATACCTTATGGTCACTCCCAGTAGCCCACTTGTAGATGGTAGCATAATAAAATTAGTCATGAGCTCTGTAAATATAGCTTTTGCAAATGTTGATTGTGGCGTACCATTTTTCGTTAAAATCAGAGAGCACTGGCAGCAATGCTATTTAGGTTTTTATGAAGACAATGAATTCAAGACTAGCTATGATACAATCCATTTAAAGAGAATATCAAATCAATGCTCTCATCTCAGTGGCCTAGTGAGTCTCTTCAAGTCTAAAATTGCATCACCAGTTGCTCTCGATGATGTTGTGGTGTCAGTTAAATTTTCATATGAATTGAAGGACTCTGATACATTTGCGTGGAGGCATAGAACAATGTCAAATGAATTTTTGTCAATCGAAGGTTTTGATGTGAAGAAACTGATAGAACTACCATTTGGAGCTGAAAATAACCCAATTCACAGTGCACTTCTCAACGCAATATGGCCACAGTTCCGAGAGAGTGCTATCATTGATTCCTCCACTTTCTCTGACATTGATCCTATAATGGCACCCACTTGGACTATCTCTATAAAGATGAAAAGTAATATAAATTGTCAATTATCAGAAATAATTGGAAAAATGATGGATTTATTGGACAATACTAATTTGCTTATGGATGTGCTTGGCCTGAGCAGAAGTTTAGGTTTGGTTAATCCGTTACATAAAATAACTGAAGCACCAATTACAATTTCCAAGCTTGTCAAAGCTGCAATTGGGCATAGTACTAATATAACGGAGTTTAAAGGTCCAATTACCGATGACTTGTTGATGCCTCTTCTGTATTATGTTTTCCCTGATGCCATTGAAGATAGTACATTCCCATATCCTAAACAATTGGATATTGAGTTCAAACAGGTATTAATTATGCTATCTTATTATATTTACTGTATAAGAATAGAGAATAATATTTCAGTCCTGGGTTCTGTCCCTGGGTCAGTTTTAATGGGATTTTTCCTAGTATCTTGGAGTTTGGTAATATGCCTGGAGTTGTAAATAGGTTTGCCATTCCATAGGTTTACTATATGGAATGAAACGTAACTGGTGAATTGTGGTGATTGCGTGTGAGTGCATGTTTGAATCCATGCATTTACTTTTGCCGATACCTTTGGAGAATACAGATGTGATGTTTTTTTTTTCTCCTCTTGAATCTGCGATCAGTCTCATTAAACTATAAGCAGATAGGTTGAAGGATGAAGACGGTTGGGCGAGATAGGACCAGTGTCCCAGCTCACCATATTAAGTCAGCACATTGGCTCGTTTCAGTCTACTAATTCTTGGCTGGAGCAGTGGTGCAGAGAGTGGGTTTGGGTGAGATTTGAGACGGTCTCTGTACTTTAATGAGTAGTGTTTTGCTTCTTCAGAGTTTGTTGGCATTTCCAAGTATTCATGGATTTCTGAGTTGCGAATAAACCATGGTGCTGATGATATGACCCTGAGGATATTATTTTGGGCTCTCTGGAGGCACATTATGTTCGATTTGCTGGCTGTGGCCCACAACTGAATCCCATATGTCCAGATTGGTTTTATTATTGAGCAATAAACTCTCAGCTTGTTACTCAGGGATAAGGTAGACTGTCGCCCCATCAACCAACACAAGGTCTGAAGTTACAGCACAAAACTAAAGCAGACTGTGTACCTAGGCTATGAAAAGATCATTCTGCCCATGCATAAAATTTCAAGTAGTAGAACATCCATTGCTTCTTTAACATTAATAATTAATTATTATGATATTCATACATTTCAAATTTATTTAAAACAGCCCTATTTAGCTGTCTTTTACTTAATACATAAATGTAACTTCAATATATAAAAAAAAAAAACAATAGGAAAAATTCTGCCTCAAGAAAGATCCAAGTGTTTTGTTTTTTTTTTTAAATGATGTCAAGTACTAAACTAATATATGGTGCATACCCTCCATTTGTTGTCAAGCCCAAAATATTACTTATATTTTGGATTATCCAAAACATCCCTCAAGTGGCACTTAGAAAAGCGTAGACACCACAATAGGTAACATTTGTGTGAAAACATAGAGATGCACCTGAGCTATCTACCGAGATATCTACTGAGAATTAATGTTAGAGACAGTAGGTGAAGTGTTTGAATTAGTTGGTAATCTATGAATTTAGCACAAAACCAAAACAGACATCAGTCAGGAATGGTGACACATCTTGGCACTTGAAACATATAGTTTTATGTAGATCTCTTCATGCCCAGACCTTTACGGGGTAGGCAGAGAGTGTGGAGTGCCAGTAGATTTATGTAGATATCTATATTCTACAGTATTCAATTCATCAATTTATACACAGTTCACATTGATGTCATAAGTATGATTGTTTGTCACATTAAGATATTTAATTTATTTTTTAATACTTCCCTTAACTCTCTCTGCTCCTGAGACATGAATTTTATATTTGGCCACCAAATAAAGTAATAAAAATGCAAGTAATATAAAACAAGTAATATAAATATTTTTAACAAATTCGATAAGTCGAATAGGACTGCAAGTAATTTCTACACGTAAAATGATTCCAGAGCGAAGGCACCGAGAGTAAACTATGCAGCTACATTAAAACAAGTCCAGAAGACGGGTTGGTGTGGCGGCTGTCGGTTACGGCTGCGCGGTTGGCCGACGCCGGTGGCCTGCCGTACTTGGCACACTTCTGGTACGAGTTCACTCAAGAACTCCAGTATCGGTGGGAACATCGCATACTTGTTCCAGGGTAAGTTAGGCATGGTATTGTTTTTGAGAGATGCGCGCCTTTGCAGTGTCAAGGGCTGAATGGCTCGGGCAATGAGGGCAACCTCGTAAACCCCCCACTGAGGGCAACTCGCCCTTGTGGGAGGAATGCAAGCCTTGAAGTTGTTATTCGTTATTTTTTTTTTTTTAATTAAAAATGAAAAGAAAAATTTGACTTCATTCGAGACTCGAACTTGCGGCCACTGTGAATCTAGTCCAGCCGCTCTTCCAACTGAGTTACCGAAATCCTGCCCGATTTGTCAAATCTTTCCTTCACATTTTATTTGTCTTATGGTGGCAGTAGCGACATCTATTGGTAACAATGTTAGTTTGCTAGTTAGGCAACCGATATAATAAACTTGCAGTTTACTAAATATCGTAAAGAAGTCACTTTTACCCTTAATAAATGTTAATGCGGCATGTGTTAATGCGAAATAATATAAAAACAAAATTTAAATCGTCAGGTGAGGTAGTTTAGAGTTCAGAGTACTCTTCAGTATAGTTCTGAATTCAGATTCAGATTGAATAATTGTAGCAGTTAAAAAAAACACAAAAATGACAAAATGAAGTTATATTTTCTTCTATCAAGATACAATAAATATTTACATTATTCATTTGACAGTGGTCAGACTACTAAAATCACTTAAATAGCACCATTTGGATTGCGCTTTATTATAATTCTACCTTTATAGTAACTAAATGAATACTTCATTACCATTATGTACATCTTAATATTATACAGAAAATTTGCGTACATAAATTATTCAAGTTAGTAAATAAAATATTAATGAAGTTCTAATTATGTTTACTTATATATGTATTGTTATCTATAAGCTTTTCTAGCGATTGCTAGAACGCCGGATTTTGTGCACTGGACGGAATATAATTGTGACTAGCAAAATATGTACAATACGAGATTACCAAAACTTAAATAAAAATTGATTAAACATAATTATATACTTATATAGCCAAAAGATAAGTATGCAAAACAAAATAATCGTGGACTTGACAACAACTTTGAATTTTGTTACTTTGTTGTTGTTTGTTTATTTTGTTGCAAGTCATGTATATTAAAAGGGAGCAATTTTACTTTCTGTATTGGAAGACACTTGATTTTATAATTTTATTAAAATTTTTCACCAACAAACTTGCACTTGACTTTTTGGCTTAATTATCGTAATTAATTAACTTTCGACTTAATCTGTGAAAGATTTAATAGTATAAACTCGAAAAATTTCTAATTAACAGGTATTTCTACTCATTCTTGCTCCCATCACCCGATATTTAGAATCTAATATGTACAAATGTTGTTGATTAAACACATATATAATAAAATTCTAAACGAAATGAATATTAAAATGTATATTTTCGGGGTAGGACTTTAAAACGACAATTAAACTGTTGTGTATGTTAACTAGATTCTTTGAAATTGTTCACTCTACGACAAACAATTCGCAACTCTTTAAAATTCAGGCACATTGAAATCACAATGTGGTGATTTTACCTATTATCCATGCAATAGGCCAATATTTAAAGTGTCTTTTTTAGCTACTTGCATTACTCGCCTCATTGTGACGGTCACACTTCTCCCTTGAGTGTAGGACTTTACCGTGCATGTGTCGTGCGTGGTGGGACCGTCGACGTGGACGAGTGCGGTGTTCATGCTTGCACCACGAGGTGCAGCCTCTGTCGACTCTTTGCGACGGCGAGCAGCGCCCGTGCCGCATCTCTCCTTCCCACGTCGTGCCCCGCCCGCGCTATAACGGCACCAGCCCACCCCTAGTGGTCGCATTACGCGCCATGTATATGTCCATGTCGTGGTCGGTCCAATTGTCGGACGTGTCGCAATAGCCTAATCCGAGGGAGCCGACGCTGTATCGGCTGGCAGGCCGCGAGCGCGACCGTGGCCTCCTTCTCGAACCGGCGGCACCTGAGGCTCCACCCGCTGCTCCACTCAACGACAACCTCGATGCCCGTTCTGAGGCAGCTCCTAGGGATTGCCTCGATTGCCGAAGATCTGTAAAATGACGTCGTTATAGTGAATATATCTTGCTTTTTATTTTGCATGTTTAAATCGAGCTAACATTGTACGCCGACGCATTGGTGAACTTGAAACTTACCAGTTCTCGATCCCATCAGACTGCCGGGGTAACCGGGCTGTCCATAGCGACCCGAATAGCTATGCTGCGACTGTCCATCTGCAAGGGAACGGGCTCTACCCGGTCGTCCCGGTAAAGGCTCCGGGGCCGCCGGTTCGGTGTACGTGCGTGCGCGCGGGATCGAACGTGCACTGTAAGCCGACACTTGATCCCACTCACGCTGCTTTCCGAATGCGCCGAGCGTAGCCAGCGACGATAGTGGTCCACTGGGACTGGGCGTACCCGTGAGACCTCCGCAGCAGGGATTGGACATCTTCTCTGGTGCCTGAGCGTGCAGTCGATGCACTGTGCGTGACCGTCGACGTGATGCGGCTGCAAACACGAGGACGGCCACAACTATCGTCCCACATATAGCAGCGCTGGCAGCTATAGTGATTTTGTCCATGTTTGAAGCGGCTGCCGATACCGTGCGCACTTCACGACATTGGGTGTAGGGAACGGTGTCGGGACTCACGTGTACCTCTTCCAGTGAAATAACACATACTACGATGCATTCCTGAAATGAAAAAAATGAGGTTAATTACATTTTACTCTTTGCAAAAGCTATACATTAAAAATATACTTTAATAATTTTTTTTTTTATACGTTACCTGGGATGGAACATTTTTAATTTTGAATTCTCTCTCACTCGCTTCTAACGGTGGCCCTTGTTTGAAAGACTTATCACCGAATAGCCGATACACGACGCGGAAACCAAGTATATTGGCGACATCCGAATCCCACTGAATAATTACAGAATTGTCTTGTCTGTAAGCATTTTTCACAATTACTTCGTTGGAATCGTCAACTTTTGGTTTTTGCTGTGGAAAATTCATAACAAGTGGTGGTCGTTGGTGAGAAGCATGACGCCATGTCGGAGCAGCCGGCCGGACCGACGGCAAACGAGATGTTGTTGTTGTTGTTCGAGTAGTACTAGTTGTAGTTGAAGCAGGGGAAGTGCTTGTTTTAGTTGTTTCAGGAATGTTTACTGTAGTTGTAGATGGTATTGTTGTAGTTTGAGTAAGAGTTGTCGATGTGGTAGAAGTAGTAGTACTAGCAGGAGGTATACTCCAATCGTTATCTTTTAAAGTTGTTAATAACGGTGATAGAAACGCCTCGTGCTCACAAACAAGTTCATTTGGTTCAAAACTATAAAAGCCGCGGTCACGAAAGTGTGGAGGATTGCCGCAAAATTGAGGATTTCTCTCGCGAGATGTCACTTGTAGTTCGCCGTTACGAATCCATTCTATTATCCAGCGAAGGCGACAATCACAGTTTAAGAATCTGCCACCTAAACTGAGTCCACGTAACGTATGGTTTAGGTGCGCTAATGCTTTTTCAGGGACAGTTGGTAGTGGGTTACCATCCAGTGCCAGAAGAGTTATTGATGGATTTTTCAAAAAGGCATCTGAAGGTAATGTATTTAATAAATTAAATCCTATGTCTAACACTCTCAAATCTGATAAAGTAGCAATTGCGGCAGTCGGAAACTCGGGAAGTAAATTATTTAAAAGACTTAAAGAACTCAAAGTATTTTTGATTCCCGCAAAGGCATCTTGTTTCAAATTCACTAATAAATTCCTCTCCAAATTGAGGGCTGTTAGTGAATCTAAACCCTCAAAAGTATGAATCCCGTCGGGCCCAGGTAATTCTCTAATGCTGTTTTGTGATAGATCAAGAAACGCAAGACTTCTGAGACCTCTTATACATTCTGGGACAGTCTTCTGTTTTGTACCTTTGAGGTTTAAATTTTTTAAGGAATTTTCTAGTCCTGATAGAGCTTGTGGCGCCAGTGTGATATTGTTGTCTGACATTTTTAAAGTCGTCAGGTCTTGGAGAGAAGCAAATGCATGATTGTCTATATGCGTTATACGATTTTTGGATATATCTAATAGTGATAGGTTTTTCAACACTTTTAACACTTTTACTGGGACTACTGTCAGCTCGTTATCTTGTAAGTTGAGATTTTTCAGATAAGGTCCTTGACCTCTAAATGCATCGTCTTCGATATTTCTTATTTTACAACCTGATATTTGAAGGTTTTTTATTGCGAGGTTAGAGAATATATCATCCACAAGAATAGTGATAGTAGAGTTATTTATATATAGAAGATCTATTAATATTTTTCGAACGCTTGAATTCAGAGCTGACATAAGGGCTGGGAACTCGACCTGTAATAAAAAATATATTATTATTTTATACCTTTTGTTCAACGTTTGTAGAATATGTCATAATACAAAAGAAAATTATAAGAAATAACAGATCTTATACTTTATTTATGCCTGATTCCTATATACCTGATGATTCAATAAACGATTATTTATAAACTTATAGAAAAAGATAAACATACCTAAATATATTAGATAAAAAGCAATAAAAAAATAATAGTTCCTCTATTCACCACTAGATGCCTCTTTCAAAGGAATTCCGACTAAAGGAGTTAGCCATTGCTACTAGTTATTTATCAAAATGTTAAAGAAAATTATTGGAGGCATACCTGATCACATTGTACTGATAATTCTCTGGCCAGGTTGAATGCGCAAACACATGTTGACTGCAAGGCAGGTACGTCGTTCCAAGGACATTGTGCTTCCGTTGTGCGACATACTGCTATGAGTAGCAATATTGATAACCACCACCGCAGATGGGTATGCATTCTAGGGTTCTGTAAACAATGAGAAAAAACGTTATGTACTTCCAATTTAATTTCCATTATTTAGCGTCATCATCATTCCAGCCGAAAGCTTCATACATTTTTTATGTATACCTAATAAAGTTGGCAAGAAAGCATGCAGTTCATATGGATGATAAGTGGCGACTGCAGCCAAGAATACATAAACACAAAAACCGGAGGTCCAAATACTGACCCTTGAGGCCTGTGTTTTGCGTCTGTGGTATTTATTACGAGGTCATACATTGTCATCTATCCGAAAGAGGATAGTGCTGAATAACTACCATTTGGCGGTAGATACGGGTACTACCAGTAAAACATATACATCAAATTATGATAGTTACCTACACTTTTAGTAAATAAAAATGTTAACTTGAGACATTGCCGAAGACTCTAAGTACCTCGAAATAGTAAAGAGAGCACAAGACATATGACAATTCATAATGATTGGTAATCATGCGGTGCATGGACCGTTGAGGAGAGAAGTGCAGCGTGGCCGCCGCGAACTACTAGCCCGGAAAACTCTGGCTTTCCCTGCACGTGCAAACACAAATACGTGTCTGGCGTGAAGCGAACCATGCCCGATGAAAACTGCTATTTCGAAAATCACTTTCCTATAAATGCTTGCCTTAAGTAAATATCGAAAGTTCTTATTCCACAAATTTAATGAGATAGTGTTTTTATTTATCTATCATTATATTCTTGGCTCCATTCTGCCAAGGTGGAAGAAGTAAGTAGTGATGGTGTTCAATAACAACTTTAAAGATTGCCTTTATACGGTTTTATCAACTGTACTTTCAACATTTAACTGTTACGAATCGTTTTATTTACTTTTAGTTAGACTTACGTACCTACGACTGAAATATGTGACGTCCTCGTTGAATAACCGACAGTCGTATCAAATAACCTAAATGCCGCATGGTAAACATTTGCGGATGTCCGAAAATAAATCGATGGGCTTTACATGTGTAGGGAGGGACAATAGGAGGGACGAATCATGAGCATCCATTGAATTAATACGCAGGTATATAAGGTTCACGCAAGAGCTTGTAACTTTTTAAACGTTTTGGTAATATTTATTAAGAAGGTGCCTTGCTTCCGAAGCTAGAAATTAGTTAATAGACCGATTTAATGCGTCTCTAAATATGCTAAGTATGCATAATTAACAGGAATACATAATTTCATATATCTTAAGACCATCTTTCACTTCTCAATTCCTAAAATTCCGGTCCACAAAGGGATTTTTTAATGATTTTGTATATCGGATAGTGAAATTCTGAGCTCAGGTTGGATCGGACAGGCGGTGCTTTGTTGAAATGTTTGCTGCTTTTTATTATTCCTGTAGCCCGAGGCTGCATTTTAACAAGATGTAACAAATTGGAAATCAATGTAAACGAACTTTATAAGTTGAATATTGTAATGCATGCGATTGATCGATCTACTATTATGCCATTTCTTGTATTCCAGAATATAGGTACCTGGATGTTCGTAACAACAGTCTGAAATAATCGTCCTAATAACCTGATAATCGCAACCGTCGTTGGTAACAGATGATTGTTGAGAAAATGAAATCGCTAATGCGCTAATCGTGTATACTACTCTACCCAGCAACACTAGGACGAGATTTTTATCCAAAGGGGTTCTTAGGGATTTCCTTTAGCAGTTGCTTAAATATGTATCCTGAGAGTCCTTTGCGCCATTGCGTTTGTCGATCACCCGGTGAAGTAGACTGCGACCGTCTCGACACGTGCTGTTTATACTACGTTCAATTAAAAAAAAAGAAAATTTTAAAAAATACAACCTTTACAATATACTTTCACTTCACTAAGAATATATAAGCATTTATTATAAAAGAATCTTATGCGTTAATGTGTTTTTAATAGATTGTTATGTAATATTTAAATATGCGCAAAGAAATGGTGTCTGTTTTAATACATTTGGCTGATATTTATTCTAATTCTATCTAACTTAATATACTTAGATTGAAAAGGAACAAAAATGTTGACGTTTTTGCTTCTAATATTATTAATGCACGAGGTTTCGGAAACATTAAAGTAATTAACAATTAAATGTTATTGATAAGATGATGGATTAAATTTCATTCTAATTTCTACTTTCCGTACAATATGCATAACCGGCATTTCTTGTTTGTGTTGTAGATATGTTTATGATTACTAACTGGTCTCGCAAGATCGTAATACTAGCCTATTTAATCGAGTCAACAGTCATCCGATTTCGCCGTTAACGGTACCTTGCTCCGAGTCGGCGCTGCGTCAGATGAGCGAGAGATGTTGACCGATTCACTTTCCCGTGGCCTTTGCTGGTGTTAACAATATCATTGTAATCGTTTATTTTCATGACTAAGGTCGCATTCTTTACTTTTATTGCTTTAACAGAATGTACCTGTGTGTACAACACTATTTACTTTATTGAAATCTTGCTGTTTCCCGCGACTTCGTCTGCGTGCTATATAATTTTGACCTAGTAAAGTAGTATTTACGCCGTGATAGTTTTAGTTTAAATTACTATTGCTGTGTCAGCAAACCAAGTCCAAGAAAATGTTTATTAAAAACGGTTTCATTTTGTACTTGCCTATATTATAATAACTAGTCCATACGTTTTTGAACCATCTGGTTTTATCACAATCCGCTCAGCGGTTTGTTATTACGGTGTAAGTATGTGTAACAGACTAAAATATTATTATTTATTATACGGTTTCTGAGCATTTAAATTTCTGATTAATATAAAAATACGTTGCTCAAATAATCAGTTGTACCTACTTGTTGTAGTTTGTGTGGGACATAGAGCAACACGGGCCACCGGCGGACCGGAGTGTTGCTCTATGGTGAGGGAGAACATTGTTCATTCTTATGTATTATGTTTCCATGACCTATCGAACGTAATAATATGGTTTGCCGAGTAAATCATAGCGGTGAATAAGCAGTCGTACCTATGTAGGTGTTATGAATACATTTTATTAATTATCAATACTTTCGTGCACGGTTTCACGGTTAGATTAATCGTGTCGACAGTTTTGTGTCATATAGTACTCGTATAGGTGACTAAAGATAACATGATTTATTATTAAAAAACGAGTGTGAAGCGAAAAACACGGCTGTTTATTTTTAGCTGTTTAATATTTGTTTAAATTAAGCACGCGGGGCTTAACTATTTCAGATACCTATTTCAATTTATAGTCTTTGTGGTTTGCTTGTCGCATGTGGAGCCGCATGTTTTGACGGTTTCGGGGCACGTCAATAGATGGCGATAGTGTAGAAATACGTCGCGCTATGGTTTTCTGATACCGCCAGCGTATGTTTCCTCTGCGCTTTAATTCATTTGATCTTTCTAAAGGTTAAATGGGGGATGATGATTTGGATGTAGCATGCGACTGCATGAAGTCCACCACCGAATGTTACGCATTTGGTGGGCTGAAATCCTACTGACCCCTAACCTAGATTTTTTATATTATTTTTTTTAAATTTTAAACTTTGTGAAGTTAATAATTATTATTGCATTATACATAACTCTATTAAATATATAATTTATTATTAATAATTAACAAATTTAAGCAATGAAACGAAACGATATACTAAATATGTAGATGATGAAATAATTAATGCAAATTATAGAATATATTATAATTACCTATTTTTTTTCAACATTTTTGGTCCCTGAACAGTACTTAATTGAGCAAAAAAAAAAACAGGCGAACTTTTTTACCTAGATGGATAGATATTATTGATAGTTCATAGCATTAGTCTATCGCATAGATAACACACTCTATAGAGTGTGTTATCTATAGATTATAATCTATAAAGAAAAATTCAAAATAAGACTACGATTAATGATGAATAGATTTTTATTGTGTTTAATAAAAGATTTCTACCAAGTCGGATTGTTCAGCGAAAGACGCGGAGAGCGCATGGTAATGGTTCATTATCAGAATGTGATGAATGTAATGAAACTATGTAATTTTTAAATCGACGGTTATTGACATCTATATTTTATAAATTTATATTATAGCGAAAACATAATTACTTGGAATCTCAAAGTGGGTGCAAATGTTACATTTATTACAGTAAAGTTTTCTTTTTTTTTTTTTCATAATATTCTGTTCTTGAAATATTACTCCATTCTACATATTGTTTTTTTTTCTGAAGTAAATTTACATGGATTCTAAGATCACTGCAGCCTATCGATATCTAGACTAAAACCAGAGGCCAAAATGATGCGTTGCCATCCCTGAGACCTTAGTTGTTATGTCTATGATAGTTACTGCCAGGCCGTATATTACCATCTAACCGGAACACAATAGTGCTGAACATAGTGAACACTACTGTTTGGCGGCAGATAGATTTTGAAATGCGGTGACGCCTACGCCCTCGAGTCTTTCGAACTTTGCCACCAGTAAAGATAAATCTTCACGCCCCATTTCCACGAAGGCCTAGGCAGTGATACACAGTTCAATAACATTCATGCTGGTTTGCTACTTTATCACATGAAAAAAAAAACAAAAGAAAATAATAATAAAAATTTTATTAAAAAACTATTTATTAATAACAAATTAAAACGAATTAATAAATAAACTCCTTCACGAAGATAAAAGCGAGCTGCTGGCTGGTTCGAATAACTTATCTAGAAACTTTAAAACATCATAAGATTCGGTAAATCATCGATATCGTATCGTGTGACTGAACGCAATTTCTTTCGTTTTATCTTAAAACTCTTAAACTGCAGTTTCATATATCTGTTATAGTGTCGACTGCAAGTGTTCAGTATTCAGTTGTTCCACGATGTGTGGTAGTTGATGTATTATTCGACACACGTTCACCAAATTACGTTGAGACATGATTGTGTTACATAACGACAAAATACGTAGATAACGTCAAATTCGTCATCGTAGAATGTATAAATTAGATTTGTAATGTTTCAAGTCTAATAGAAAAAAGTGTATATTGATTTTCTTAAGCATTAAGATAGCGAGTGACAAGCACATACCGATGGTCTCAAATAACAATGACTGGTGCAACGAAATGTTTTTCAGTAGAGCTGTTTTTAAAAAGCAAAGATTGTTTCTAAAACGACTAATCTAGGTTTTTTATGGTTCACAAGATAATATTTCAAAGCTGTTTACTTTTTGTTTTGTACAATATTGTTAAAAATCATAATGGCAACCCTTGATACGTCCCACTGCTGGGCATGAGTCTCTCCTCTTCTTGGGAGGAGGCCTGGAGCTTACTCCACCACGCTGCTCCAATGCGGGTTGGTGGAGATAAGGGTTAGTGGCCAACCCATTGTCGGATGTTTTCAAACCGCCCATATGGCCTCCGACGAGGTTTAACGACTGCTATCTATCGATAGCAACCGGGACCGACGGCTTAACGTGCCCTCTGAAGCACGGAACCGCGCATTTTAATTTGCCACTAGCGGTCACCCATTACACACCCAACCGCTCCCGTATCGTTTAACCGAGTAGATCGCTTCCGACTAGCCGCGGGGCCGCGCGCTTCATTTTGTACAAATCTCGACATAATTGTTTTGTTTCATTTCATTGTATGAAGTACAGAGACAAAGCATTACAGATTCCGTTTAGGTTTGTAATAAAAGGTCGTGGTACGCCCGCTGCAGACAAAATAAGCTCGTTTTCTATTTTTATCACACGAAAAAGAGATGCGTATACATTGTTTAACGTTACGTTTTCCTATTAGATATTTTGCTGGTGGTAGAGCCCATGTAGCTCGATTGCGAAACTGCCACCGGATTACATGATCTACTTGCGGCTAAATGGTGTTTTAGTGTTCTGCGCTATGATGTTCCAGTCAGGTGGTAATGTACAGTCCCCTTTTCCGGCACAGGGACATAATATAGAGGCAAGGGATACACATTGTTTATTTGGTTTTCATGTTGATGTTTATAGACTGCAGTATTCACTTATCATCAATTATAACTAAACGCTTGTTTGCCACTTAAATTATTAATCACTATCACTATCATCACTCACTAGCATAGCACTACATATTATAAAGTAAAGTCCCCCTATTTTCTCTGTCTGTATGTATGCGCTAATCTCGGAAAGTTGTGAACGGATTTTGTGCAGTGTTGGAAAGAGGGTTTTTTTAGGAAGGTTTGTATCTATCTATAATTTAACAATATCTTATATCGTAATTATAAGCATTTAAAAAGATATCACGGTTTTTGTCAAAGAAGCCGGGGCGGGTCGCTAGTTAATAATTAATATTTAATAACATAGATGTAGGTGGCGAATCTTGATTGTATGTGTCCCTCCAGAATAATGCGACCCAGAAGTGATTTATAACGTTTTTTCTTTTTTTATAACGTTATAACGTTTGTCAGCCATGTTTATAGATAGCTGCAAAACTTCAGTCCACGATTTGTATAAAATATGTAAGTAGGTATGTAATGTATTCCTTAATTATAGAAAGTCATAAAGTACGATTTTAATAACAATTTCAAGTTTTAAGTAATTAATATCAAGATTCCATAATGAAATATTTGTGAAAGTTATAAAAGTAGAAACGTTTGTGCTGTCATAAACTAAAAGTAGGAAAGTATAATTTAATATGATGAACTTTTACGCCCGTTTATGCGTTTATATTTTTGTTGAGTGGATTTTGATATCAATATTTAAAAATATATAGTATTATAAATTATACCCTCTTCATTAAAAAAACGTCGCTAAGTTAACTATTCCATGGCTGAGCTATTAATTAGTACCTGCTCTGTCTTTTTTATCTTATAAAACCACAAATAAATACTACAATTTAAATTCTGTACTCCTAAAATAATATTTTACATCAAATAATGATGATAGATACAGACTTATCTAAGTATTTAGAATCACAAATAATATGAATGATACATCATTACAACAAAATACAAGGGCTTTTTTGTTATTTGTGTATCGATCGAATCGACGATCGAACTAATGTTTGATTTATTAGTTCGATAGTCGTAGTAGTGAGTTTATTTTTCTCATCTATTCGGCCGTCGCACTAGTGAGATTGTTTTTCTTATTTGTTCGTAAAATTACTGTTAAATTCTTGGGATAAACTTGTGGTGGTGGTTGGGGTAAGACTTTTATTATCAGCATAAAAACCTAACACCGAGCTCGCCCGCCGCACCGTTCGCCTTTGCTTTGGTTATTTTAGATATCATTAAAATATAAAGTATAACATCTATAAGCAAATGAAACTTTGTGTATTTAATAAGTCAACTACGTATTCACATTTCATTAATGTGGTTTATCAGGCATAATCCAACTCCAAGCTATATGGATTAAAAAAAAACCACGAAACGTTTCTATAAAGTAGGTTGCGCTTTGCTTGGCTCGTCTAGACGGGGCCACTACCGTGTCCCCATATAAGAAGTATATTGTACTTAAAATAACATAGGTTTACTGTCTTTGTAAACAGTGTGCCTTGTCACTTTCGTGATGAACAGAAAAAACATAATAGCCTTTATAGAGTAGTGATAAGCATGACCCAGCTTCTCGATGCCATGTTTTTACCGTTCAAAGTTTTGACAAACGTGTGACTCGAATTTAACGATCTATACCCACATGGTGTGTTTTAACCCAGAAAGTGTTTACTTACCAATTTTCTTTTAACAAGTGGCCACATATTATTTAATGCGAGGTTAATTGCCGGAAAGTATTTAAATTTTATACTTTCACTTTTCATTTAATTAAGTACTTACATTTAATGTTAATGTAGGGTTTTTTTTTACCTACTCGAGTAAAAATAAACATGTATGCAATTGCTTAAATGTTATATAGGTACAAAATTTTGTGTAGTTCGTAAGTAAACTATTGCTATATAATTTCGTTTTCTTTTTCAAAATATCAACAAATGTATGATTATATGCATATATCAGAAAGGTACTTATTTGTATGTATTATTTTATAAATTGCATGTTGAGGTATTTTGATGCGTTATAATTCTATGTTTCGATGACAAATGTTTACGTCATCAATGAGCCGTTTGACATAAATTCATCTTCAGTACCGTTATGCGGCGCTTACACACCATTGTTGGCAGCACGCTTTACGGCTATGATGAAGAACAAAATTGTACGGGCGTAGGTGAAAATAATTATTTAAATGTATAGTTTACTTGGCTGGGTACGCATTATTCATAAAGAAAAAAAAAAGAAACTTATTTGTATAATTTCACAATTCATATCCACGTCTTGAAAGCAGGTGTTAGACTGTTAGATAAATCGATGAGTTTCACCGTTTAACCGCTGATAGGATTATTGCGGTTATGTAGTGCTATAGATTTATGTTCGTTGCATTATGTTGATGTTAATCAAGGTTGGTGCATATTTCGTAACCTTCGTAAGCGTGTGAAATCGAGGATGTAGGTACCTATGTGGATATTGGGTAAACATAAGCTAGGATTATAAATTGACTCATTTATATCGCTCAAAAGTTTTAAAATTTGTTTAAAAGCATATCCGGCAGTTAGCGTGGTGTGGTAAGAATGATTTAGTGACCCGACGTTACCTTATAGTGTTCTTGCGTGTCAACGTTTTTAATTTAGGTACATAGGTATTTATCCTACTAATATTATAAATGCGTACAAATATTTAAAAGTTTCTGACACCGTTCATTGACTCAAAATGAAAAAGTAGACATTATGACGTCACTGGTTCGTCTGTTTGACTGTCTGTGTGTCACAACAGATTTTCGCTGAAAGTTATTGAGTTTAAATTTTTAACTGCCTCAGTAGCCTAGTGGTACGAGTAGCAGGCGACTTCTACTACGCTGGAGGTCCTGGGTTTGAATCCCGGGTCCCCGACCCGGCAATATCAGAGATAACGGTTTAAAATCCTTTATCTCTATATCATTTTCAAGAAGTTTTCCAGTACCTCGGAGTTTGGTAATGTGCCCGCCGATGGCAACAGCCTCGTCACTTGTTACATGGGCCAAAACGTAACCGGCGAATCGTGGGTGCTTGCATGTATACTTGAATGCATGCATTTACCTATGCCTACCCCTTCGGCGATTACAGGCGTGAAGTTGCATTCTTTTAAATTTGGTACACACATGTAAATCAGTGACCAAAACAAGTACGCGTAACGAAGAAAAGAAAAAAATATGGGGTATAGAATGTGAAAAAGTTTTTCACCATATATTGTGTGAAATATCAATAAAAAACCGGACAAGTGCGAGTTCGACTCGCGTGGTGAGGGTTCCGTAATTTAAATAAATATTTTCGAAAATATTACAGATTTAAAATGCAGGGACATAGCGGTTACGGTGGTACCGGCAGGGGGGGTTATATTATTAAGAATTTAGACTGTGACAGACGGACAGACAGACAGACGCACGAGTGATCCTATAAGGGTTCCTTTTTTCCTTTTAAGGTACGGAACCCTAAAAATAATAATAATTTACTGTAAAGGTTTCAAAATATTATTTTTTATTTTTTAGGCTGTATCCCATCTGGCCCGGTGACTTGGCCCGGCACCGGGCCACATGGGAAAAAAAAGTTTCAACTGGCCCGGTGATATGCTTACCGGGCCAGATGACATAAATCAAGTGCCATCGTCCCCGGTAAGGGGAGAAAAGAGGATACGCCCCGTTATTTGTGAAATACTCACTACATGCATCAAAGAAAGGGATTGAACTTTTAAATCAAACTCCTTAGTAGGTATATAATAATCAATTTTTATTGTGAATGTCGCAATATCAACTTTTGTCATTGATCTCAATCTGAAATAGACTACTTAATCTTATATACATATATTTTTTAATTTGAACATATCTAATAACAATATGTTTATAACAAATAATAATCAACTATGCCAAAATGCTATGAACCTAACAACAATACTAATAAATCCCTACTTCCCTTCTTAATATCATAAATGTGAAAGTAACTCTGTCTGTCTGTCTGTCTGTTACCTTTTCACGTCCAAACAAGTGAACCGATTTTAATGAAATTTGGTACAGAGATAGAGTTGACTTTGAGAAAGTACATAGGCTACTTTTTGTCTCCCTATATTCCCTTCACCCCCCTAAAATGTGAAGTGGAAATTTGTATGGAGCATTCCATAATTTTCAAACTCAAAACTCAAACTCAAAAATTCATTTAATCACTTGGAAATAATAGAATTTGCTTGTGATAGGTCAAATTACAAATATAAAATTAAAGCGAATAACAACTGATACGTTGATTAATATGTCAAAGTAAACAAAATAAAATAAATAATAGTCCAAAAATACTTAATGATAAAAATAGGTATCAACAGAATGTTCCATACTTTCTTTTACAAACGGCAAGATAAGACTAAACAAAAAAATATGGGACATTCTTTGTCATTTACTGGCAGAGTTCCAAAGCCCACATTACTGAGAAAAAACCTGCCAAAACAAAACTCAGTAGGGTCTTTTCAAAATATGTTCCTTAAAACTATTTTCACAATATGACACTTATAACTATGTTTTACAATATCAAGTACAATGCACATTCATTTTACAAAATTATTGTTTAGTCTTGTGGAGCTAGACCAGCATTTGTCCAGGCATCTCTATCCTTTAGATAGTCATCGAGTCTATAGTACGCATTTTTACATAGTGTGCGTTTAATACATGACTTGAATTTATTATATGTAAGTTCAAGAATGTTGGACGGAATTTTGTTATAAAACTGTATACAACATGTTAAGAAACATTTATGTGTTTTCGATAGGCGAAAACTTGGAAATACTAATTTATTTTTATTTCTGGTATTATAAGAATGTATGTCATTAATTTTCTTAAATAAGTGCAAGTTTTTCCTAGCATACAATATATTTTCATAAATATATTGGCAAGGGACCGTCATTATATTTACTTGCTTGAATAATTCTTTCAAGGAGTCACTATTTAAGTTATATATCGCTCTAATAGCTCTCTTTTGTAATATAAATATTGAATCAATTTCAGCTGCCCGACCCCACAACAAAATACCGTAGGACATGACACTGTGAAAGTAGCTGAAATAAACGAGTCTCGCAGTGTCGACATTCGTTAACTGTCTAATCTTCCTGACGGCATAAGCAGCAGAACTTAGACTTTTCTTAACAGTTTAATATGAGGACCCCATTGCAATTTTGAATCCAGCGTTATACCCAAGAAGACAGCTTCACTAACAAATTGTGTTTTATCATTGTTGAAGAATATTTCCCCTTCTTTACTTTTGACATTTGGAAGAGTAAAACGAATACATTTAGTTTTTTTACTATTTAATGCAGGATTATTTACTGTAAACCAATTATGTACTTCTTGTATGGCTTTATTAATAGTATCATAATTTGGTTCTTTTCTATTCACTTTAAAGACCAGCGAGGTATCATCGGCAAATAAAATTGTTTTAGGCTCACTGATGGGAATCAAATGGAGCAAATCATTTATATTTTCTGTTCCCGGTTTTCTAGATACGATTAAATAAGTTGAAGGGCTTTATATCCAAGGCCATAGTGCTCAAGTTCGAAAAATAAAACTCGGTGTGTTATTTATTTATATTCTATTTTTGTTCAAGCTGGAAAGCCAAAAATAGGTAAGCGGACTCATTGCTACAAAGAAAAACAACGTTTACTTAATATTGAATTATTTTTTTGGAAATATGCCCTTTTACATAGTATTTCAGTAATAATTGAGCTAAGCACTTGTAGGTATAACAATCATTTTACCAAGACTAAATTCATACTGCAAAGCCTGTTTAAGGTGCTTTTAAAAATCACAACCATGTATTAGTTGCTGGGAGCCACTGCGGTATTTGGCTTTTAATTAAAAAAAATAACGTTTTATATGTTTCCACTTTTTTATTGGGAAGCAGAGCATAAATAGTAGGAATAATGTTTGTATGATATTTTGTACGCCCAATATCGACATGAATCGTGAATAGTTGATGGAATTTTCTAACGCATGTTTTAAATCATCACAGAAGAATCTCTTTAAATGGGCAACAATTTCTCACATGTTGAGATGGGAAAAAACAAGAATACCGATGCGATCTACATGCCGAAACTGTTCAAGTTTAACTGTATTAGCCATATTATAGAATAACATCCACTGAAGGCGTTCAGTGGATGTGATGTCTTTCCTTTTCTATACATTTTTTTGTTTACACTTTGGATAGTTGAGATCATAATAAAATATCAGCCGTAATATGTCCACTGCTGGACTAAACCCACCCCATAAGGAGATGATGTGATACATACCCTCCCCCTGCCATAATCGCAACTCTTGGCATGTGGATTGGCGATCGCGGTGGCAGTAGTTTCATCGCAGGACGCTGCTGCCCATCTTGCATTATTGCACTTACCTACTACCGCCCCATTAGAATGGTTTGCCCACCATTGTTCGGTTGACGGATAGTTGGGATATTGGCAACTAAATGAAGTCCTTTGTCTTGAAAAATAATCTGCGTGACTGTACTTTGACATTAATTCCGTTAAAATGTGAACGTGTGTCCAGTTGGCGAAAACAAAATGGTATTTTATTTAAGTTTCACTATGTAAACACACGCAAAAATATTGTCGTGTCCAGACGACGAAATAACAAGTCATTACAATTTCAAGTTTAACCAACTGGACATACGTGTGTCCGGTCGTCCGTCTCAAGTTGACGAATAACCCAAAATTTGTATGGAAAGTTTCTAATTCCTGGACTTAACAGTATAAAAATTGGTATACACTATACATACAGGCTCATGATTAGGAATGTAAAAATGATCTGTTCCAAGTGAAATGAACAAATTTAATTATTATATACTAAGCAGTTGATTTAAAAGTTCAATCCCTTTCTTTGATGCATGTAGTGAGTATTTCACAAATAACGAGGCGTATCCTCTTTTCTCCCTTTACCGGGGACGATGGCACTTGATTTGTGTCATCTGGCCCGGTAAGCATATCACCGGGCCAGTTGAAACTTTTTTTTCCCATGTGGCCCGGTGCCGGGCCAAGTCGCCGGGCCAGATGGGATACAGCCATTTTTTATATACTTAACTTACTTTGAAGTTATTATTACAGAAAAAAGGGAGTGGTCAGTTATCGATTGACCGTTCCTTCGACCATTATCCAAAACAACTGGGTCTAAAATATAAAAAAAAATAAAGAAAATATTTATTTACATATACTTTTAGGTACACATCGGTAGGAAAACGTATATGAAGTTCTTTCTCAATCGGACAGACAATCTTTTATCTATAGCCTGTAGTATCCATTTACCATCAATATCGAATTGTATGTTTATCTGTCACTTTCATGGCAAAAAAGCATGTCATTGATTTCATACTTGCATCACACCGATCGATACTTTCTCTTGCCCAAAGCTATCGCTGCATCTCTCTAGGAATTATTCAGAAAAGCGATATTGCATGCTTGTGGTAGAGTCAGTTTTCACCACACGTGCCAACTAGGGACGGCGCGGGCGATTCTTTCCGAAAAATATCGATTTTAAAATCGATTCAAACCAAAGTGCGATAAAGAGATCCTCAAAAAATCGACGTTGAAAAAAGTCGATTCTCGATTAATTGATCTTTTTCGATTTCCTTCCTGTGTACGAATTTATATTACAAATCCAATAGACCCATCGTTTCACTATGGTTGGATAATTGGAAACCAATGGCGTACATTGCATATAGACAAAACGGACCTAGCCTACCTCAGTTTAAACTGGTAGGAAAGTCGCGACCTGTTACATGGGCCAAAACCTAACCGGCGAATCGTGGGTGTTTGCATGTATGCTTGAATGCATGCATTTACCCTGCCTTCGGGTATTACAGGCGTAAGTAACATTTACGTTTTATAAAACGAATCTCTCATAGTATATCAGTTTATATTTTTGGCGAGGTGCTGTGGTGAGCTCTGCCTATTTGCATATAGGTAGGTATACTACGTGCTACCTCATCCAATACCTGTTATTATCTACATTTTGCTATTCAAAAGGTTGTTATTGTTAACAAAAAAAATTGAACCATTTTATTTTGGGTAGAGTATTGATTCACTGAATCGGTCCAGTACCTACTGCGGATCGATGAAAATAATCGATTACCATATTAATCGATCTCACATCGCCATCCCTAGTGGCAACATGAACTGCCAGTTATTCGCGAGACTGTGTTAAAATATGAAAGCTAAGTTCCAAACGAACTTGAGGGAAGATTCACCGACTTGTTATACCTACTTCATAAACGTGGCTAGAAAGCGCGACTACCTACCTATAATAATTAGCGTGTGGACGTCGTGGTCGATGCCTTCTGTGTTTATGGTTTGCCGTGATTGTCATGGCTATAAGCTAGTAAAATCGAATGTAAGAGCTCCTTCACTAAACTTCACACAAAATCATTAATGTTAGGTCGAATGCCAAATTTTGCTCAGGGTTTTCGTATTTACTTATATAAAACCTAGGCCTCAAATGGGTTCGGCCTGACAAAAATTCTATTCAACGCTCCTATTTTCCTCCCCTATCCGAAAACTCTAGGCCTAACAGTAGCCACCTACTATCACTAAGCTACTTCATTTATTTTAGATTGATCAATACAAAGTCAACGATGTTTGCATAATTCCTCACTTTTTAATACAAATCACTTCGAATAAGTACATTCTTCCGTTTACATTTACAGCTAAGATTAGGCTATAATTCCAGAAAGCGATGACGACTGAGCGGCAGTTGTTTCCATTTCCATATTTTTTCCGGTTTGGTTAATAACGTTTTACTGTATTGTATTCTACTGTTAGCGCCCTAACGCACTAGCGGTTAGCCGCGGGAGGGGGCAGCCGCGCGGCTAGCCGCTTTAACAGTTTAATATGCAACCGCCTGTAATTGTACGCACTATACGTAACAGGCGGTTGCATAATAAAAATCGGTAAGCCGCGCAGCTACCCGCTCCCGCGGCTAACCGCTAGTGTGCTATTATATACTATGTGCATTTAATCCCAAACCACCTGAAAATCGAGAATTAAGCGGAGGATGTAGTGTAGATAATGGACGGATATTATTGTTTTATTGAGAATACTTTAAAATTGCCTCGGTAGCCTAGTGGTAGCCACTACTACTACGCTGAGGCCCTGGGTTCGATTCCCGGGTAAGGGGTTATCAGAGATAATGGTGTAAAGTCCTTTATCTCTGGTTCTATTGGGATTTTTCCATTTTCGGGAAATTTCCCAGTACCTCGAAGATTGGTAATGTACCCGGAGATGTCAACAGGCTCGCCACCTGTTACATGGGCCATATACGTAACCGGCGAATCGTGGGTGTTTTCATGTATGCTTGAATGCATGCATTTACCTCTGCCTACCCCTTCGGGGATTACAGGGGTGAAGTTACGTTACTTTAAAATTGCGTTATTTATTCTTAAACTGCTAATTACGATACTTACATTAATTACATGTTGAAGGTTTATTTAAATGTACCAATCTCTTATAAAAATCTAGCTCCTTATATACTTATAATAATAATGGCCGATCCGGTTACTCCAGCGGTGTTAGATGACCGTTTGATTCGAAGGGTCGCGGGTTCGATCCCTGCACCGGGACAAATATTTGTATGGCCTACAGATATTTGTTTCGGGTCTGGGTGTTTGTGTATGTGTTGTATGTGTACAACGGCACCCACCACACAGGTTTAAACCTACTGTGGGGCTGTGAGTGTAAGCGTATTTTTTTAATGGCAACCCTTGATACGACTGACTGCTGGGCACGAGTCTCTCCCCTTTTTAGGGTTCCGTAGGAAGGAACCTCCGTAGTAAAAAGTAAACAAGGTTGAAATTTGGCACAAGTGTATACTTGTGCCAAATTTCAATTTTGGTCACGCCGACAAAGTGGTAGAATAAAAAATGAAATAAAAAATAATTAGGGTAATCTCCCCTACATATGTAACGCGCAAATATTTTTTTTATTTTCTATTTCCATATAGTGTAAGGTATCGTTGGATAGGTCTTTTAATATATATTATTATTATGGATATTATGGATGTCCGAACATCATTTTCGATTTAGTTAACTGTTCGTGATTGATTAAGCTTTAAAGTGAAAATTTTCGTTAGAGTCAAGCGTCCCCCCCCTACCAACTAAACGGTTGTTGTTAAAAGTTCAAACGTTACGGCAATAGTAGCTATATATAAGGAAATTAAAAGGAAAACTATCACACTTATGTTGGCTTTGCAAGTTTTCGAGCAATAGTCGACCAAATGTATTTTACTCGAAAATTTCAAACAACTCCTTAAGGTCGATTTACATCAAACGAACATAGAGCTAGAGCTAGAACAAGAGCATTCTTTCGTAATCTTTTAGTGTAAACAAAAGCTAGAGGTATCGATTTACATCAAACGAACATAGAGCGAGAGCTAGAACAAGAGCATTCTTTCGTAATCTTTTAGTGTAAACAAAAGCTAGATCGAATGTTCTTTGCTCATTCGTGTCAATTCTGTGGTTGGTATTGGTAGTGCTTCGTTATGTCTGACTCTGACAGCGATATAATTATTGCAAGTGCTGCATTTATTATTTTGTCGCAAAAACTCAAAAACAAAAGAAGGAAGAGACGTTGGTGGGTTACAAATTTAATGCATCGAAGGACACTGGATAATGTAGGTGAAACAATGACGGATATGCGAAAACAAGAAGAAAGTGGACAATTCCAAAACTTTTGTAGAATGGCGCCAGAGGATTTTGATCATTTACTAGTTTTCATACGTCGGATCCCACAGACATCTGAAATTGCGGTAGGCTTCTATCATTCCATAATTTAATCGATAAGATACGTAAACAATCGCTAGAAATAATTAATGTACGGCCCTGTAATTTCCGGCACAGAGGCATAACACCCTTAGGCCTCAGGAGTGGTAACGCATCTGCATTTTGACCTTGGTCTTTGTGTGGGTGTCTATAGGCTGCAGTCATCACTTAACATCAATGTGAACTGCATGCTTGTTTGCCACTTCCATTACATAAAAAAAAAAAAAAAAAAAAAAAGAACACAAGAACGCTTTGATGAGACCGCTCAGTGGCGCGAGCACGTCCGAACACGCTAGAACGCTCTAAGCAACTGTTCGCGCGCTCTTGCGCCGTTTACATCAAGCGAGCAAGCATTCTTAGAATATTCTATAGAATCTTTGCGAACGCACTAAGAACAACGAAATAATGCTCTACGCCTGTTTACACTAGAAGAATTTGATGTAGTGGGGATAGAATGAGCATTCGCTCGTTTGGTCTAAACCCACCTTTAGAGCAACGCGGTCCACCTGTCGCGGCGGACTCGAGGGGAGAAGCAGCCGTAGCGTGTATTACCGATGCAAAACAGTCTGACATTTTTTGCGGGAAATGCGTGCGACACACACGCACACTACAAAAATCGTCTATTACTACGAAACTCACACCTTGCCTTTAACAAAATACAGAAACAATTTCACGCACACATTTAAACATCTAGGCGACAGGCATAAGATCATTTCGTCTTGTACTTTGGCAGAGGGGAAAGCCTGCATATGGCTACTCCCCTCCGTGTTGCTCTATGAACAACTCCATAGCAAAAATGTATTTATTTTTTTATTATATTTCTTACTGTGTAAATACACTAAATACGGAAGCCTACACTGCGCGTGGCCCGACACGCACTTGACCGGTTTTTTAAGCTTGCTCCACCACGCTTCTCCAATGCGAGTTGGTGGAGATACGGGTTAGTGGCCAAGCCGCTGTCGGATGTTTTCAAACCCCCATAAGTCCCCGACAAGATTTATTGACTGCTATCTATCGATAGCAACCGTGGCCGACGGCTTAACGTGCCGTCCGAAGCACGAAAACGCGCATTTTAATTTGCCACTAGCAGTCACCCATCACACACTCGACCGCGCCCGTATCGCACGACCGAGTAGATCGCTAGCTCCTTATATACCATCCTATATCAGTCCTACCTATACCTATAGCAGTCCCGATTTGTTCTACCTTCTACTAAAACAATTCAGACCCGGCATCATTACTCCCTGGAGTCCTTGTTAATAAGTTCAAATAGCTTAAAGCGTGTTTTACTGATGTAGTTAAGTACCTATGTGAGGAATTGAAAACAGCTAATAACCGGTTGCTTATTAATAATAGTGATAGAGCCAGTGACGGAGCTCGCGGGCGTAGGCACCACCGCATTACCTTATATACTTGCCGCTAAATGATAGTGTTCAGCACTATCGTGTTCCAGTCAGGTGGTAATGTACGGCCCTGTAATTTCCGGCACAGAGGTATAACACCTTAGGCCTCAGGAGTGGTAACGCATCTGCATTTTGACCTTGGTCTTTTTGTGAGTGTCTATAGGCTGCAGTCATCACCTAACATCAATGTGAACTGCATGCTTGTTTGCCACTTGCATAACATTAAAAAAAGCCTTTACTTAATCCCCGCATCTGTTTTGGCGGGAAACTGTGTTGCAACTTCCTATGGAATTTTCATTTACCTAATCATTAGATAATTAATTTCGTGGAACGGTGCGCCCGTTAAATTTGTAATTATGTATTCAGCCAATAATGCTGAAGTTGTTGTATTTAATAAGTACCTAACTATAAATTACTTTGAATGTCGTGGAAAGTATACACTGAAGTCGATTCGATATCTCAAGCAATAAACACAATTGACACAATACATACAAACACTACTTCTGGCATCGTAAAAACACTAAAAACAATGACAAGACTTTCCTCTCAATGCGTGTAGAAAATAAACGTGATGCAGTTATTTGTAGAACTTACCGAAGAAAACTGATCATGAGCATAACGCTTCTTTACAAGAATAATGTGACATTTCATATAGAACGATTTAGATTAAATGTCACGTTATTCTTATAAGAATAAAGTTGCATTTCATAAAGAACGATTTGGATGAAATGTCACATTATTCTTGTAAAGAGGCGATAACATCGAAATGTACAGTCACCATGATCACTTTGTTAGTTGAATTATATTCTTCGGATATGTAGCGATAATTAATGTTGTATTTGAAGTCTAAGTGTTGTGCATGTACTTCTACTTCTACATGTACCAAGTTTAAAAAAACGAAAATTCATAATAGATTTTTTTATTTGGAAATATGTACCTACTGTAAGTACATATTTATAGAATAGATCGATTGATAAGTTAATTTAACTTTATGAATTTAACTTTATGAATAAAATAAATATTCGTCCAAAATAAGAAAGAATGAAAATAGTTAAGTTAGTACATACACTGTTCCATTTTCTCTTATACACAAACTACCTACATCGAATAGTAAGTACCTACGTAGTGAAATGAAAGTAATTGATATAATAGAGTGAAGACTAGTGTCCCTTTATTTTTGCCATTTATATGTTTAATTTATGTGAAAATTAATCAGTATAAGTTCCTATTTGCTCGTTTATTTTCATACCTCTCGACCTGCATTGCATGGATCCTGGCTACCGTGTAAGTTTTCTCACGACTTTGAAAATATAATTGCATCAGTAGTTTTATGTAGGTATACAACTTTATCTCTGATAGCCGGGGGCTAATTAAGTGTAGTCAAAATAAAGGTGTATTAAATTATAAGCTTTACATTAAAATGTCCTTTATCTCTAGGTAGGTAGTATTGGGATTTTGCAAAAATCTGGGAGTTTCCCAGTTCTGTACTCTGAGTTGGGTAATGTGCCCGGAGATGTCAAAAGGCTTGCTACCAAAAAGTGTATCCGGCGAATCGTGGGTGTTTACCTGTCTGTATGTTTGTAATTGAATACATACTCGTACATTTCTACCTTTCGGGGGGTGAACAGGCGTGAAGTGACGTGTTTTGTTTTTTGTTTGTTAGTTGAAACAACCCGAGGCAGATGCTAGTTATTTCGTTTAATGTAGTCTATTGATCTTTATTGAGATTACTTTCTATCCGGGAAACGAATCTGCACAGATAAACCTAGTAGTATGGCCTACTCAAATTGCAGAAGTAGGTCGGTATTCGTTAAAAAAATAAATTATGTTTATCAAAATGTTAACGTATTGAATTCGTGACTTTATCTAAGTGATTCTCAGATATTTGAAAAATTCTGACAGCAAATTAATTACTTACCTACTTGGGGGAACTACTCGTGACCACGGCCGTTGCATTACGGCCGAAACGTCGAGTGTCGAGGTAAATACTTCGATTAAAATAGTACGCGATTAAGTCCCGTTTACAATATAAAAATATGGGGGAAATTTCTCGACGATGGTGCTAAAAATGTTTTGTGTTGCGTTGTTTACATACATTATACTTCATCATAATTATTTACTGTGTAACAGGCGACGAAAGCTGTTATTCATTGCTATTTGATGGATACAATTATTGAACGCGAGCTCCGTTCGGAAAAGTGGTACGAGTGAAAAAAATCTTCGGCATGCGGTGATGCGTTAATGTTTCTCGTCGGTGAGACTAAGGTTGCTAAATTTACTACAGCAAATTAAATAATATTTATTTAGTCCGAAAAAATAAACAGTTTTATTGGGAATATTTACATATCTAATAATAAAAACTAAAAATGAAACTTAACGACACCTCAAGGACCTCAACCGAAACTTGTTGCTTTCATTTTCAATCCATAATTATATTTTTATTCATCCTACTAGTTCCTACACTGCATTTTATATTGACTTTATCTGAAAATGACTGAATGAATGAATGAATGAATGATTTATTTAATGGGGTAAATTACACCCATACAAGGAAATACATTAAAATAAATACAGAGCGAATGTCAGAAAATTAATACATAATAATTTAAGAATAACAACAGGTAAACAATATGATTGTAACAATTTCAATTTGGTTAATATGTTAAAATCAAAATAAAATGTCAGTACAATTAACGTTATTTTTTAAAGTAATGACTACATTACTTTCGTGTAACAGTTAGCAGTACATGTTAAACTACTAATTAATACCGTCGAGTTGGCAACCCTAAAGGAGGCGCGTAAAAGTGGGCGCATGTGGAGTGACCGCGATGGTGATTGGCGCGCGACCGAACTGCACATTCAGAGTAATGAGCGGGCGCACGTGGCCACCTGATAATTGAGGTTCCTTATCTCAGTAGCTTGACAAGCAAGCCACCTGATGAAAAATACCGTTGCTTATGACATTTGTCAGTGTTGGATACGTAAGTGTTATATCGTTATTGTCGAGATATGGTTGTTAATCTTTCAAGGATCGTAAGCCCACCGGCGCCCAGACACAATTGAATTTCAACTGTCATATTTTTCTCGTGTTTGGAGGGATTAATGTACCTATACCATGGTCGGAGGTTCTAAGAGTCTATGATTTACCGTATGGGACAGACTGGCGCTCTGAGACAAAGTCAACGATGAAGAAATAAATGAATCGGAAGTTACGGACAGCAATCTGTTGCTAAAGTGATAGTGGTCTTATATTATGTAGTTTAACTCAAGGTCTCGGAATTGAAGAGATATCGGTTGCTCCTTGATTGATCGAGTATACTGATGATCTGAAAAAAATAGGGGAATATCCCTGGATTCAAGAGACAGGATGGGTAACAATGACGTAACTTAAGAGAGAGCCAACAGTGAATGTTTTTAAAAAGTGTGTGATTGTATTTGAAACACCAGGGAAGTAGGTAGCCAACATTAAGCCCTTTAAGATATACTTGAAAGTTTTGAAGAAAATAAGTGCACATTTCAGTTTGTTTCACAAATTGCCCTAAAGAAAAATGTTTGCACCAGGATATCGGAGAACAAATGAATTCTAGGCGACATGCATGTGTAAGCAAAACTTTCGTTTATATAAATGCGACTTCACTAGATTCTGATCTGATCCTATCGTTAGTTCAGCAATCGACACTACAGGAAAGATTTATAACACGTCATAACGGGCAAGCCTTTTTGCACATACGTCATAAAGAACAACATGCCGTTATCGGCTGCCGATGCATCACGTATTAAAGCTATCTCGGCTAGGCATGTTCTCGTTTGATTGCTCTTGAGGAGTGGCTCACAATCGCGCTAGGTCGGGCGGTGCTTCCATCGTGCAATCCATCTTCCGAGTGGCGGCACACGTGACGGAGATGAATGTTGGCGCGCCTCGCACCTGCCCGAGTTCAATAAACCGTGATGCCTTCCCCCTGCTAAAGTATTTAGCAAAAACAAATAGAGGAAACATTTTGCCGATCGGGAACGCTTGTTTAATCCACCTGCTTTGCGTTTGAAAACTTGGAGGGTTTGTTTTGTCGTTCTTCAACAAAATTGATGTTTGAAAGTACTTTCGCATTTTAGGCGGGTCGTGAATACTCGTGACTTAACAATTACACACGTTCTGGAGGATTGCGCGTTTAATTTGTGTGCATTTCAAAACCGTATTAAATTGTTTACGTAACAGTAAATACGATGCAATCTGTCCAATAGTAGCGCCAGTATTTCGTTGCCATAATGGTATACCTATTATCAAAAAGACTATACATTACAAGTAGATGTAGAGATTTTTTTTTAGTTTTCAATGTTTTCGTTTTGGTCCTTTTATTTTGTTTGATTGATTAACACAATATTTATATAATTCACTCAAGAAATTGAATGTTATAATGATTTGATAACCTACAAAAATAATAAGTCAGTTTTAAAGTATCTTGTTAGACTGCCTCGTCAATTTCACATTTTTTGTAGCGACAGAAAGATTTACGAGTGCTACGTGCTACGTTTCAACATTCGACCGAGAGTGTACCAAATTTCTTATTTATTAATTACTCATTACACAGATAAGATACTGATTTCAGGTAATCTTTTTAATAGCATTAACTGCATCCAATGTACCAATTTTATGCGTTTAATTAGGTAAAGAAATAATATATATTAACTGCCTCAGTAGTGTAGTGGTAGCAGGCCACTACTGCTTCGCTGGGGTCCTGGGTTCGATCACCTGGTCGGGGGTTATCAAGGTATATTATCCTTTATTTATCGCGCATTTGAGATTAGGCCATTTTTTGGAAGTTTCCAATGCCTCCCTCCATGTAGTTAAGTAATGTGCAAGATGTCTATAGTCTCGCCAGCTGCTACATGGTTTAAAATTACTTAAAATGTTACCGGTCGAAACGTGGGTGTTTGCATATTTGCTTGAATGCATGCAATTGTCTCTGCCTATTCCTTTGAGGAATACAGGCGTGAGATGTTACGTGAATAAATAACGTGATGATTTGCAAAAATACTACTCTTATCAAAATGTCAATTTCTACGAGAGTCATTCGCGTCCCGTATTTATACTAAGTGTGTTGGATGACTCGCACCCATCATTTATATGGTTATGCATTAGAAGTCAACTCTAACTCAAGACTTTCTAAGTTTAAAGATACAAATATGATTGGGTCATTAGCTTTGAGTTTGTAGGGCAGCACGAATGGATTGATGTTGATGATACGTTGTTAATGGTGGGTCTTGCCGTGTTGGGTGTCAGGTGGTAGCAATCAGGCTACCGGCACATGTGCTACTTGCAATCGCCACTGCTCGTTTGCGACAATTTCTTTTCTTCATTTCATAAACTTAATGATTAGCCCATTGCTAAGTCAATCAGTTGCCGAATGGTGCCCTAGTGTTCTGTGTAGTGACACTGACTTAGCAGTACCTACACTCTTTTTATGGACTCATTTGGTTAGATCTATGTTTTCCAAAAATCAATAGCAATGTAACATTAAAATCCTTGGAAATTTTGACGCGTATGCTTGGAGCTTTCTTCTGTAAACGTCTACAATTTATACTAAATTATAGTAAGCACTTGCAAAGAATCTATCTACGTGGGCTAAAAAAAGGAGAGCTTTTACCAGAAGGTCTCACGACGCAATATGTGAATTGCAGTAGCTGATATATTTTTCGTAGCAACGTGACGTAGTAGATGTAGTCGTAGTAGGCGTAGACGTAGTAGCGTAATCAAAATTATAATTGCATGCTATTATAAAAAATATCTAATAACAATATTATAAAATTATTATTTAAAAATAGTTTTATAGCGCTTGCTCAACTAACATTATTCAATAAATTAAATATTTTTTCATGGTCGGTATTTGTGCTGAGTAAGTAAGCTCTGCAGCTATAGATGGTCGAAGACCGTGTCTTAGTTATACTGGGGATAAATAAAATATGTTATTAATTATGTATGTTTTTAATTTTTTCGATAGCCTGGGTTGCGAATTGGACAACCAACCACGGCAAGGTAGCATGACAAGCTATCGTGGTGAAGCTGGTGATGCTAATGAAAGTGGCTTGACAAATAAAAAGTGCTAGAGTTGTTGATTTTGATTTGATTTTTGGTAAAATTTTCGGGAATTCTCAACTGGGAGATGACGCTATAAATAGACTTGCGTTGTATTATCACTTGTCTCCTCTATGCTGCGAATATGAGGGTTCAACACGTCACTAAGGAACTCCACGCCTGTTATTCCCGAAAAGTTATCCAACGGTACATGCATGCATCCAAACGTACATGCAAACATCTCCGGACACATTACTTCAACTCAGTTGGCACCTTGAAACGTATAAAAAATGGAAAAATCCCAATAGCCTTTACCCTCCCGCCCGCGGATTGAACACCACATAGCAGCATACTATTAGAGTACTGAGGTAGTTAACGAAAACACTAAAACCAGTAGTCCGTGTGCGGCTGGCCTAACGTGAAGCTCAATTGTTTGTGCGGCTTACGCGCTACCCAGCGCCGCCGGCACGGCAATCAGCACAGTTACTCTGCCCATTGTCTCGGCATCGCTGCCTTCGGGTTTTTGTCCACTCGCGGATGCTAACTTATTGATAAATGCGACGACGAAGTGAAAATTGTTTATAGACTTGTCTCGTTACTAGATTATTTATTTTGCTTAGTATTCATAAAAAGTACGGAGAGGATTAACTGGATTATTTACATTTTTGTATATTTGAAAAAAAGTAGGTTTTCCTTTAGAATAAAGACTCAAGCTTTTTAGTGTTCTTAAGATATTGACACGAAATTCGGTTTCTTGCTTTTCCGTTCGACCGATTCATCAAAATAAAAGGTTTCTTTTAAAAAAATCCCTGATGTATTTGTTAATAATGAAGTATAAATTGTTCACACAGTATAAACTGTGTGAACAATTTGGATGGGCCAGGTCTTCAATCTGTATTAATGTAACCTAATGAACATGCGGCTGATGCCTGAATTTTGACTACAATGTGACGCTATTACATTTTTTTAACATTGCGTAAATGGAATATTCCACACTATGTGGATGACCACACAGTGCAGAGTATTCAATCGATTGAAAGCAAGTAGGATAATCCCTGCATACCTACCTATCTCATTTCGATTTCATAATGACGTCATTATGAAATCGAAATGAGATAGGTAGTATAGGATTTTTTTCTAATGTTTTGGATTGTCGTACAAATATTTAGGTAATTTTGAAAGAGCTTTTTGATCGTATTCTAGCCATCGAATTGCATGATGTTTACCTGAATTCCAATAATACAATGTGGAACATAAAATCAATATGCCGATTCTTGAATGTTTGCCTACTTCAAAACGTTGATTCTTTCCACGGTGCGGTGGTTTCGATATTTTTGTTAGTGAGTATTCGTTTTTACTGGTGTTAGAGCTCCAGTGACGGAGCTCGCGGGCGTAGGCACCACCGCATTACCCGCATTATTATACTTGCCGCTAAATGGTAGTGTTCAGCACTATCGTGTTCCGGTCAGGTGATAATGTACGGCCATGTAATATCCGGCACAGAGGCATAACACCTTAGGCCTCAGGAGTGGTAACGCATCTGCATTTTGACCCTGGTCTTTATGTGGGTGTCGTTTGGCTGCAGTCATCACTTAACATCAATGTGAACTGCATGTATGCATGCCACTTTCATTACCTACATAAAAAAGTAAAAAAACACATTAAATAACAAACAAAGATATTGGTTTTCGTTGGATAAGTGTGATAGGTATATAACGGCTTTGTAACTTTCTTTCTCGATCTAAATATTAACCCTTTTCTTATGTCTTTACTTCACATTTTATGTACCTAATGCTCTTTGCGTAAAGACATCAAACACGTCAAATGTCCACAAGATCAATATATAAACGTTAAGTTTCGACAAAAGTACCTACACAGGGTAGCAATTATCAAACTGGAAGTATAACGGAATGGCTTGTAACTATGAAGGCGCGTCGCCGAGGGCGGCTGCTCAGTCTACAAACACACATCGGATAACTTTGCCAAGTAAACAAGCCAAAGAAAATCATTAAAGCTCATGGACCGAGCACAGTTTTTCCATTATTATAGTTTCGAAATCTTTCCAATAAACTCATAATAGATTCTTCATGGGATGATCACTTCGATATAATTTAGTAATACGTTATTGTTGTTTGTCGGCGAATCTTGTCTGAGTGTATTTGGTGGAAACAAATAGATTAATCAATCCATCTATACTTAATATTATAAAGCTAGCTTGTTTGGTTGAACGTTTTGAAATTGGAATAATCTTTTTGTGTTGGATATTGAATTTATCGAAGAAGGCTTAACGCTATATAACATCATGTTACGACCAAGAAGAGCATAAATATATTTTTTTAAATGTGTAAAATACTTTTCTAAACGAAATCCCGGCCCTGTTAGTATTTCATTTAAACTTATCGTGATGGTCATTAACAGAATTTCTTGATTACAAATATAAATGTTTGGCGTACCTAATCTAGGAAGAAGTTATTTAATTGTTCGTGCCGGTCTTTGAAGATGCTTATTTGCTGTAAGTGGGTCATCGTACGGAACGAGACATTTTCTGTCGTGCCCCGGGATTTGATATCGAGAGTTTATATTACTGCATTAAACTCTAAACTTACCATTTTATGCAAAATCCTTACGAAGTTCAAGAAAATCCTTTGAAATAAGCCACTTTCTTGACACCACACTGTTATTTTTGAATCACCGGTAATTGAACATCTTTGGGTCACAACAGTGAGAACGAGGTCACTTTCGATCGATGCATAGGAAGTGGTCTAAGCTCGGATGGGTCGGATTAACCCCATGTCGGCGCAATAGTTGCGCTCGCGGCTGTCGTCGGCAGCGGACTGTGCGCCTGCGCCGACGGCGTTCCCCACCATCTCGTCTTGACCTACACCCGACTGCTGTACACCCGACTCCGGTAAACAAACGGTTCACCGACCGATTAGACGCTAAGCATCTTGAAAAAGTAGCCGACGCCCGCCTCCTGGCCGTCTCGCTACACATTTGTAATTCAATATGATAACGGTTCTAAGCGTTCGCGTGCTTAAGTTACTTGGCGCCGATTCTGGGTCGCGGCACACAAATCGAAAGGAATATTTAGGATGCCATTAGGTGGTGTGAGATGCTCGTTTGTCATCATAATAGTTGATGTTTGATTAATTAAAACAATCTTCACTAGTTTTTCGTAGCTATCCTAATAGGATCCGTTAAAAGTACACAACACATATAATCTGCAAGCTATACAGACACACAATCTATGTGTGGGAATGTGAGACGTCAACTTGCAATCTCCGGTGCAAGCGGTTGGTACAGAACTCAGTACAGTACCAATCGAGTCGTCAACGTTCACGCACTCACAAGTGTCTGTTCATTAGAAGTTGCAAAATTTGCATACACTGGAGAGAAAACGTTTCGCATATCGCGCCAGGCGTTGCGCATTCTCTTGACTTATTTGCTTTCTTTTCGAGGTCATGTATTTGTCTTCTCAAAATTGCCCCAAAGTGAAAGTTAAAATGAAGTTGGCGTTGTACGTGACAGTTGTTATTTAACGACTACATTGAAAATACGTATATGTATACCTACCTCTAAGAGGATGATTAATCATTATAACGTTTTCTATTATGCAGATCTATACAAACACGTTTCTTATTTTTCACAGAACAGTAAAATTTACAGTTACAAATGTCTAATAAATTAATTGATCAATTATTATCGAACAAATGCATGTAAAAGAGACAGAGATTAATGTTGATGATTAATAAAATATAATATGTACCTATGTAACGAAATTGTGTAATAATTTGTTAAAAATTCTCGATTTACCTTATCGTATGGTAATGACTAAATAATAGGTTCATTTTCTTTACAGAGTGGCGGAGGGCGCACCAAACGCAAGAACATGTTTGCTGCATCAGAAATTGCAGCTCCTCAATTGTTGTATAAACCGGGCTTCGGAAAATTCTAGTAACACGTTAGGAAATTCTTCAGATGATGAATTCTTTGATTGTTCTGAAGAGGATAGCACCGAAGAGCCATTACCTTGGGATCGTCCATCGGGACGACTCAAGCGGCTAGGAAATGCCACACTTAAAAATGGAGCTCCGCTTTATGTCCCGCGAACACAGGTAATTTTAAATATCTTCTGTATCGAAAATTTCGTATTTGATGATTCAGTAATAATTGTGACATTATTTTGATTTTCTTGTAGGATCCCGCGCCGAAAACAGAAGACCAGTTGGAAGAAGATGCAGAGCTAATGGTGAGACTCGGTGACGATGCCAAGGCTTCGGAACTTCGTGCAAGAATGATGAGTGCCTCTCTACTTTCCGATATGGAAGCTTTTAAAGCTGCCAATCCAGGTGCGGAACTTTGTGACTTTGTACAATGGTACTCTCCTCGTGACTGGAGCCCGGACGATGGAGGATCATTAGGCGATCGTATGTTATTACCAGGTAATCCTTGGGCTGAAGCATGGAGCGTAGCGCGCCCAGTACCGGCAGCTCGACAACGAAGACTATTCGATGAAACTCGGGAAGCGGAGCAAGTGTTGCATTTTTTACGTTCCCGAACTGTAGGTGCTGTTACTGAATTGCTTTTACCGGCTATCTTAAAAGCTGGTGCGTTAAAAGCGCTTTCTGAAGGCGTACCTGGAGGAAGTTCAACGGTAGGAGGTTTGGATAAAAGACGTACATTTGAAATAGCTACTCGGGAAATCTTCGAGGCAGAAAAAGAGGCTTGCAGATCTATCTGTGTCCGCCGAGTGCTCGGAAATAGTACGGAGGGAAAGCCTCTAGACGTCGCGGGGAGGACGAGGGTTTTGAATGCTATGGGTGGTACTTTACCTGGACCCTGCCGTCGCGAATTCACGCTGAGAGTTAAAGACACAGTTGGCCCTCAAGTGATGCGGGCTGCTCTCTCCACTGACATGACCATCATTGGTGCTTTTACAGAGCGTATCGTGTGTTTGTAGCAATACTGGTGATTGTTATTGCACAAATAAATTTTTACTATTCAATTATATAAAGACTTTAGTGATTAAAATAAGTAATTATAGAAACACTGTTAATTAATTAATCTAACCAATGGACTGCGAAAATGTCTTGTCTCTGTAATAAAAGTAAGTTAAGTAGAAATTTAAAGGTTTAACATGTGGAATATGTACGATATATAATTTTTAAGGTCATGTATGCAAATATTATTATGTATTATTATGTACAATTATTGAAATTTAGATTTGGTATAACATATTTATGTATTGTATTATTGTACTAAGTGGTTGGGCAATTATGTTTATATAGTTACATAAGCTCGTTGATGACTGACTTGTTAAAGTGGTTGTTGTAACAGAGTAGATAGATTGTAATTTAGCTACAATGTAGATGTAGACGCTAGAATTGCTAGATTTGAACGTGAGACAGCCGGAGATCGTTATATACGTAGTTGTTGTTATAAAGCCGACCGCTGACCTAGAGTGTACAATAAAATTGTTACGTATCATGCGAGATGAGTATCCGATGGCAGACGAAGTATGCAGTGCTCATCGCAAGCTCATCTAGTTCTATGGACTGTATATTTTTATTATATCGTTTCTTTATTGTATGCCCAATTGCCACTTTGAATTTTAAAACTATGTGCACAATTTCCTATGCAAATTCGTGCTAACTTATAGATAGATATAGATGAACGGCCTCTTATCAATTTAGAATATTTTGTTTTATATTTTTAATCTGATATTAGTGATAGATTTTTTTATAACGATACGAGTACCTACGATGCTATCTTTATTGTTATGCACTTGCATAGCGTCATGTTATGTTGTCTAAATTTTATAATGAAATAAATAATGTTGCAGTAAGTGTGTATACTAACAGTTTTATTTAATTATCAGTTCTACAATAGGTACGGCGTTTTTCAAATGGTGCGTAAAGTTTTTCCCAAATGGGTTCTTCATTGGCAATTGAAGGTATTGCGGTGGCGTCACGAGTTTTCCCGTTTGGCCTCTTTATTTGCAACTGAAAGTATTGTGGATGTTCGTAGGCGACGGTAACCACTTTGCGCGGTTAACCGAGTCGAAGTCGAGATGACCCTTATACTTGTTTTTCAATCAATTGACATAAAAAAGAGCAAACGAAATGACCAACTAGTAAAACAGAGATAACCATCCATCATTCGACAGTCTTGCGTAATAAGTAAACAAAGGAACATTATAACATTCTATAAAAATAAAACGAAATAGAAATCGCTTTTATCCTCATTTCCAGATTAATCAGGAGCAAAATCGTATAAGTCGAACGCTTTATTTTATCGCCTGATGCCGAGATCTGTGGATCAGTTTTATTTGCCGGTTTATGTTCGTTTCATTGGCGTTAATGAAATAAGGCACAATATACGAGCGACCGCCGCAGAGGCGCGAGGAACTCGAGAGTCGGATTCATGATGTCATTTTTGTGATGCTTCCACTGTCATTGATAATGTATTGCGGTCGGCGGCTGGTCGCGGGCTTTCCGTGGAATTAGATATGGATGCGGCGTATTGCCGTCGCGGGTGCGGCAGAGCGTAGGTGTGGTGCAGGGAAGCGAGTAATGTAAAGGTATTCCAGTGGCGGGTTAAGGTTGGATTGGATGCGAGAGGTGGGTGTCGGCGGGCGGGTGCGGTACACGCATGCGCGCGCCCGCCGCGGACCGGGAGCCTTGCGAGATCGCTCAGTGGCGCGGCGGGACGCCCGGTCGATTCCAGGCCTCTACTGGGACGCGCGAAAATACACACATTTGAAACCGAATGGACCGTAAAACAAAGATAGTTGAATTGATCTTGCAAAAATAATTCCTTTTGCGGTCACCACGGATAGTTCGACACGGTTACTCTTGATCTTGGAAATGGACTTCGGCGAAGTGACGGGACCGTGACAGAATTTTAATACATTTATTTACGGTATTTACGACATTTCAATACCGAAATGGTCCGTAGACCTTTTCTTGTAGCAACATCGACGTAGAATACCTGGCTACGGTAGTGTGTGAACGTAAAAATATCTAATCTAGTCATATTCAGTTACTGATACTCATCCTAAGTTATAATCTCGCGATAGTAATTTATCGTTATTACAGTGTGGTGTGACTGGTATTGACTTGAATAATAGAGGTGCAAATGTGCTACATTCATCAATAGGAGGTTAATAAACAAGAATGCTCACTGAACTGATATTACTAGGGGTAAGTTACTAAACGTAATCAAAACATTATTGCTCAGGTGCGATCGTATAATCAAAATACAATCATCGTTCGATTGTTTGTCGATTACTTTTATATTACAGGGCAGTTTGAAGAAGCCGAAAATGGGATTAAACTTCACAGATAGAGAGTTACCATTGTCAATAATTTCGCGCGTTAGGAAAATCTGCCTCGATTTCGGGGATGTCATTTGACATTTGTGACCTTATCGTAATCAAACATTTGTGGCATGATTCGGCGACCGAATACATATTTGATCCTGTCGATTACCATACATTTCAAATGTGGGCACGTTCGTAACCGTGGAATAAAGGTTTTGTAATCAAAAAGGATTTATTTCACAATTGAAATTTTGTGGAATAACGACACGGTGCGTGTACTCGTTTCGAATTTCAAAACGCTATTATTTCTTTGAATAAATGTAGAAGTTATCAATCAATATAGCTATTAAGATTTCAATAGATATCTTGGCAACATCCTTGAACTCATGAAGCATGCAAGTATGTTAAATGGAGCGACGCTGCGTCCTCCATGTCCACTCAATGGTTCACAGGGTATTATAAATAGCGATATACACTATTATACAGCGCGCTGTCGTCTCGTCAACAGACAGGGCATATCGTGAACATCTTGGACAAGTAGATATACATTCCTATCTATGTTTAACTATTATTGTGGTTAATCTCTACACGACTCTATGATATTCTGGTGTTGCTGGATGTTTACACAAGGGTAATTTATTTTCGGTAGTGTTGTAACTTCACTTCGGGGAATTCCATTCTTTTTGTGAACACCTGTTTCCCAAACGCTGTTGAAGTTTAAAATACGTGTCAACCATTTTATTCGAGATTACCTATAGGTAATTTAGTAGGTTCTCTAGTAGTAGTCTCCATCTATTTTATAGTTTATTGGTAAGAGCATTGTATTTACTTCGCGACATAAGTAGGTATACAAATATAAAAGATCTAGAAACTAAATATCAGTTGGATCGTTTATATCCACCGAAAAAGCGGCCTTTATGCTCAGCTGTTATACTTACTTGCATTATGATCTTCAGCTGGTAGTGGCTCGAGTGGCACTCCAAACTGCACCAAACATCGATAAACATCGCGAGAGGCTCTAAAGGGCGCTTCGCGATTAACGCGCGTTGCGAACCTGTAGCTTCGACTGTTATAAAGTCAATAATTTGTTCTATCAAAGTATGTAATAATCTAATGACTAACTGCGTCAGTAGTTTAGTGGTAGCAGGCCATGACTGTTACGCTGTTACGGTCATGGGTTCGATTCCTGGATCGGGGACTAGAGATAAAATTGTGTAATCCTTTATCACTGGTTCTATTGGGATGGTTACTCGTTTTGGAACATTTCCAGTACCCGACCTGTTCCAGTTCGCCACCTGTTCATGGGCCTTCACGTAACTGGTGAATCGTCGGCGTTTGCATTTAGGTATATGCTTGAATACATACATTTACCTCTACCTACATATAACAGGCGTGAAGTTACGTACATATCTACTAGATAGATAGATACTCGTATTATCTAGTAAGAAGGTATAGATGTCATATGTAAAATATTGGTTTTATCTTCACGGCCTGTATTTGAATTCACCAGTTTTTACTCTAGACTCTAGACTCTAGATACATGTCCGGTAGACATTGGTTCATGTCTCTTCTCAAGTATGATTATCGGAATGCTGTAGGTATCTACCTATCCATGCACATAATAAGTACTTACAGCACATATCAGTACTTATTTACAGTTCAGTAGAAACTAGGTCGTTAATGCATCTCGAAAATGCGGCATTCAAGTTAAGCTATATTTACAGGGTGGTCTTTAGCTGGCAGCGCGGCTAGAGAGGCACTCCAAACGTTGATAAACATCGCAAGAGGCTCGGAACAGCGCTTTCCCTTCTTTATGTAACGAAGGGTGCAAACAAGCATATAGTTCACATAGATATTAAGTGATGACTGCATTACGGCCCTGTAATTTCCGGTACAGAAGCATAACACTAGGCCTCAGGAGTGGTAACGCATCTGCATTTTGACCTTCGTCTTTGTGTTAGTGTCTATAGGCTGCAGTCATCACTTAACATCAATGTGAACTGCATGCTAGTTTGCCACTTTCAATACATAGAAAAAAATACAGAATCTACCTACACAAAAATCTGAAATCAAAATGCAGATGCGTTGCCACCATAGAGCAACACGGACAAGCGGCCGCGGCGGACTGGAGGGGAGTAGCCATAGCGTTTATTACCGATACAAAACAGTCTGTCATTTTTTTGCGGGAGGAAATGCGTGCGACACACACGCACACTACAAAAATCGTCTATTACTACGAAACTCACAACTTGACTTTAACAAAATACAGAAACAATTTCACGCACACATTTAAACATCTAGGCGACAGGTATAGGCCCATTTGGGCTTGTACTTTGACAGAAGGGAAAGCCTGCATATGGATACTCATCTCCGGTGTCCGGTTGACACCCCTGAGACCTAAGTTGTTGTCTCTGTGATAATTATTACGGGTCATACTACTTCCCTTTTCTTACTTTAGCACCGCCGTCTAGTCTTGCTTTAAACGCTGACATTAAGTCGTCAGCATTTGTTCTATCAAAATATGTAGTACCTACTTAACGCTTAATTATAACCTACTAGTTGTAAAATTGACTATCTTCTCGGTCTTCAAAAGTATTCATCAATTTATAGGTAGGTACCTACTCCAGATACATCCCCTTCGGTAAAACTTTGGTTCATATAAATGTTCTCGAGTAGGTATACCTAATTAAACTAATGTTATTGCTGCGTCGCGTTATTATGCACGTTAACAATACACGGTAGGTACCTGCAGCACGTACCTAAAACATAGGTAATATATCTTTTTTAAAATGTTCAGTTGAGTAGAAAGTAGATCGTTAATACTCATCGAAAATGCGGTATTGAAGCTAATCTATATTTGCAGGGTGGTCTTTAGCTAGAAGCGCGGCTCGAGAGCCACTCCAAATGTCGATAAACATCGCGAGAGGGTCCACAAGGGCGCTTCGCTCCTCTTACTTTGCCTCGTCTAGAATTTCCACGCCCTGAAAACCTGTGGCCTCATCTGCCATAAACGTTCGTATTAAGTCGTCCGTATTTGCTCGATTTAAAATCTCAGTTGTATACAAGTCATTGAAACGCCGTACTCTACCTAGTAATGCATTTTTCTTCACGGTTTTTATTATAATTATCTAGATTTAACTCCAAGTTTCCCTTTGGTAGAGCTTAAGTCGTGTTGTGCTGCTGTCCGTTTTGGTGATGACGTACCGCTAAGTAGTAAAATACAAGCATCTTACCATCATAGTCATACAGCATAGGTACAAGCTTTTTTGTTTAATTAAATTCATTTAAGTGGATGCAGAATTTTTGTATTAAAATGTTGAATGTTTGATCGTCAAGTAAGCACATAGTTAAGTAGGTACCAATTGGTGCACTAACATTTAAATCTGTCTATACATATAATAAGACAGTAAAAAAATTTAGATTAAAGAAGAGTAACAGAAATAAAAAAAAAAACATATTTCGGAATTTTTGTCTGTTTGTCTGTCTGTCTGGTACGTTATAACAACGAATCTACTCAACGCATTTGAACGCGTTTTCACAGCTTGACTCTACATATAATAAGGAGCGTTGTCAAAACTTTAGTTCGTCAAAATTGGTTAAGGAAAAAAGAATTCGATTGAAAATATCCTTCAACTTCACTGCTTCAAATTTTTTAAACAGAATTGAATGCGGTTTATATACATGTATTAAATTTAGATAAAGCTAGAATTTCTACTTTGTTTTTCGATATCAATAAAAATAAAAACATACTGCCGTCTCTATTGATTTTTAATAAAAAATAGCACCTTGAATGCGGGCAAGCGCCATCTAATAATAATAAATGGTTACACTCACAGTCCCACAATAGGTATAAACCTGTGTCGTGGGTGCCGTTGTACACACACAACACATACACGAACACCCAGACCCGAAACAAATATCTGTAGGCATACAAATATCTGTCCCGGTGCGGGGATCGAACCTGACCCTTCGAATCAAACGGTCGTCTCACACCGCTGGACTAACCGGGTCATCAATCTATCGAGATTTCATGTAAATAAGTCGTATAATTTAGTTTAACAAAATGTCAATAGATGGCGCTTTAGAACTCTTTAGAATTAATTTTAAGTCTATTATAGGTCTGGATAATTATAGTTTCCACATGTTACGCGAAAAGTGACCTACACGCGGAGCCGTCGTTGATTCACCGGCGCGGTATAAGCTTCGAGGCCCCTGGTTGCACGGCGGAGCCGTGGGCAACAGCTAGTTTAGAATAAACTTTAAATCCGCTTACAACCTTTAAGCCCGCTAATGAGGGAAATTTGCATCTATGGGTTCACGTCGATTTTAACTGTATGTAATTTCACATGATATTTTTCGAAGGGACTGTCAGTAAACATTAACCGTTAACACGATGGCACGTGTATATTCTACGCTAAAATTGCTTTAATATACTATAATTTGGCGGCAGGTAAAATAGCTACGAATGCAGTAGTGCCGTTACGTTGGGCCCTTGTTACGTCTTTGGAGTCTTACCACAGTTACCACCTAGATTGCTGACAGGTCACGCGAAATTTAAAATACCATCGACGGCGACTCTATCCTCGCTTTAGGTAGCTAAAGTTTACAATCTTTGAACAATATCGTAAATAATCTATATGCATAAAGCTGCCATGTCCTAACTAATTCTTATAGTGTATGGATAATCTCTCAACTTACCTCATAAAGAACGACCAATACCTATCTACGTAAGAACATACTTATGTATTTGTGAACCCAGCAGTTCAAAAAAAGGGCAACAATTTGTAACAATATTTGCAACTAATTTTTATTGTTCCAAAAACCGTTCATTTCTGTAAGAGTATACCTACAATACTACGTATTTGTAAGTTCATTTCTATGATATGCTGTCAGCTGTCCAGAATTCATGCATCAAAATTATAGTCAGATTTTTACACACCCAGCCACTGTGGTATAACAACCATGCAGCCAAATTAACAGTTTGTGATACTGTGGGAGAAAAGTTTCAATGATTAAACCTAAAAATAAAATTAGGAAAAACAATGCTGCCAATTTCTCGTAGGGAATAATTTTCCAGCAGATCAATAATTAAGTGAGTCGGAATATATGCTAAAGTATCAGCAGATTATAGTGAAATAATTCAAAATTCATGAAATAAATATTTGCAATAAATATGTTTTCAGTAACCGAATAAATTGAAATACCTATTTCATGTATTGGATACATGAAACAATATGCAGTCAAAGACGACTGCCTCAAATTTAATCCTGTTTCTCCATTAAATCCACTAAGCCGATTGTATGCTCCTCTCGGATACTAGACTCCCCCGTTTGGCGGCTTGCCAGCAAACATATGCATGTTATCAATTTCACAATTTATTGTTATCCGTAATTTCTCGATAAGCAATGATGGTCTTAGCCTCAGACCAAAATATAAGAAATGTAAATATTCGGGATAACTCTTTGAGATTGAACTATTTGGCGAAATCCTAAGTACATTTATTGGCTTGCTTTTCTTTCTTAGATCCGTTCCTTTCATCGTAATAGTTACTAAACTGTTGTAAGCAATGATGTTATCTCATCGTTATCTATCGGCATTTTTGATGGTTGTAGGTACGTTAATTAATTGGAAAGCGATCGAATGGATTTTAAATTATCATTTTAGTTTAATATACGCGAGATAAATCCGAAGACTAGTTTTATTTCAATGAGGTTGCGAAAACCTAAGAACATACTACGTTAATTAAATTAACTATACGACGATATTACCTATGTATAGCTTTTAACCCACTTCGAAAAAAGGAGGAGGTATCAGTCCGTCGAAATTTTTTTTTTTAATATTTATTCCAGCGCCGAGAATTAAATCAATCCTGCAATGACGTATATTTTTTCTACAGTTTTTTTAACAATCGAAAACGTCGGACCTTATTGACATTCTTTTGTTACTTCCTCATCATAAAAATCCTGTGAAGTTTTTTTTTTATTTTATTACTTGCGCTTGCTGACTGAGAGCTAAATAGTAATTAAAATCTCCGAGCATAATACGCCTGTTGTTCTTTACATGCAAACTCTATGAAATTCGATTGCGTGTATTTTTTCTCCAAACATGATCCATACCTGCGAGATTAAAAAGAGCTATAATTAAAAATCTAGAAGATAAAATATGGAATATAAAGGTATTTATTATATTATATTAATAATTTTCTTTATCAGAAAGGTTTGGTGTTCTGAAATTAAAGTATTTTACTATTCAACCCTCAGAACTGTTAACGATCATGATAAGTAACGATTCCTATTCTTAATAGTCTTAGAATTACCGTACGGTCTAGGTAATTTCCGAAATTGGTTTGATAATAAATTCAATTTCGCTCTTGCTGGCGGTGGAATCATAAAAAATGACCCAAGACGGATCTTTAAAGAATTCACTTGCAGTCAAGGATTAGCCTCTACAATAACACAGTTTGATAAGTTCGATCGTTTATTTGAATTTATCGTGAATTTTGAATGTGAGGTAAAAGCGAACGTCTGATGTTCTGATAAAGCAAATATTGTAATGTTCGTCGTGCTCGAAAAATTCAAATGCCTAACATGTATTTCCATATTCTTAGCCTGGGTTGCACCAAAATGTTTGTTAAAGTTACTGTAACACAGCCTGGGTTGCATCACGATATTGGCTTGCCTTCCACAAGATGGACCGACGACCTGGTGAAGGTCGCGGGCAATCGCTGGATGAGGGCGGCCCAGGACCGTTCGTTCGGCAATCTTTGTTCAGAAGTGGACGTCTTTTGGCTGAAATGATGACGATGAATAGGATCGGCGCAGCAATGAAAAATCTATACATACTTAATATACTTTCAATCACCTTTCAATAAGACAGTAAAAATCAAGTGTCTGTACATTAAATATTTTCCCAAAAAACTGTTTTTTGGAATTTTTGTCAGTCTATCTATCTGTCTGGTACGTTATAACTTCGAAACTGCTCAACGGATTTGAACGCCATTTTCACAGGTGGATAGGATAACATATGAATTAAAAGCGTTGTCAAAATTTTGTTTCTTCAAAATCGGTTTAGGGATAAATAAATTATGAACACTTGAAAATTTACTTCAAGCACTGCTGGCGTTGGTGGTGGTGACGTTAATGGCGTTGGAGACGTTAGTGGCGTTGGAGGCGTTAGTGGCGTTGGATTCGTTAGTGGGGTTGGTGGCATTGGTTGCGGTGGTGTCATTGGTACTGGTGTTGGATGCGTTGGTGGAGTTGGTGGTTTTGGTGGCGTTAGTCTAATATCGTGTACAAAGAAGTATTAATGTAAACCAGATTTTTTTAGCTAAACGCAATTGTTTAATCGTTTATGATCCAATATTAACCAAAAGTAATATCCAAAAAACGCTGCCCAAAGTCACTATTCCATGCCAACGAAGTAGCGGGCACAGCTAGTTATTCATATTTTTATGGGTACCAAGTACAATCACCCAAGTTCTATAAAAACATATAACATGAGTATAGATATTTATTACCTACAAAAAATATGAATGTTTTCAAGTTTCCCGATGTGAATCATGAATAATAACGATTGAAAGAATATAGTTTTTATTGCCACCGCGGGTGCTGATATTTTTATCCCACTACACCTTGTTTACATGCAGACCTTTACGGCTAGTAAAACTGAAGATGAATATTTGTCAGTGTAATTTGTGTTTACAAGATATAGAACAGCGGATATATTTCAAACGAACTAAAAGCGACGGCAGTGTAAACATGCTGTGATGTTGTGTCAGGAAAATTAGTTACTTGGTTAGGCGTCGACATGGACAGCATAGTCTGGGCCAAAGTAATAAAACGATTTCAAAAGTGGAGTTTTTCTTAAATTCTTATATGATATGAAAGTGACCAAGAATTATACATTTCACATTGATAGTAATCGGATTTACTGTAGCTAAAGCTAAAAAATATTAAAAAAAACAGCAACAAGAAGAATGAAGATGATACTTCTGCTGGTAGGTCATGCATTTGTCCAAGGCACAAGAACCTTTGTACCGCGAGGCCGTAGACGGTCGCCCATGCCCACAGATAACCCACGCCTTACGCCGTCTCTGGCGCTGAACGCTACCATTTAGCGGCAAGAAGATCAGCTAATGAGGCGATGGTAAGCTACGTCACTATGAGCACCAGTAAAATATTACCCCGATGACATCAATAGACTCTCCAACTATATCGAACTCTGGACTATAACGTGTTTGCATGAATATTCGTGTTTACCCCTGCCTTTCTTTTCAACAATTCATGAAAATCTAATAAATAGTATTATGATTTTGTGCTTAAAATCGTCAATTTTGTCTATTCCCGTTCATCTTAAATCTGATATTACAGCCGATTGGCATCCAAGTCATAAAAGGATATTCGAAATGAAAATCCCACGTCAAAGAGAACGGATAGGATCCTACACAGATTTTTTATCTACTTGTCAGCATATCAAATCTGGTGCTTATTATAATTTTATTTTTTGTTGTCTGCGTGAAGGCTCTATAACCAACAAATTACAACCAAACAACTTTTAAAATAGTATTAAATTAAAAGTATAAGTTTTTTAGCGAAGCAAGTGAAGGGAGTCATATGGGAATCCTGCGGAGTTCAGTCATAAGATGTGACTAAAGGAAATAGAGAAAATAATGCAGGAATATATTCCCGGACACAAAAGAGTAAAAATACGTACAATGGTATCAAACCTAACAACACTTTCTCTCTTTCTCGTTGGTAGTTATTTAGTTATTCTGTGTATTCTGTTCAAAATGTAAATAGAGACACGACTGGTAATGCGGTAGCAAGCGACGTACATTTGCCCGTGTGAGAAGCTACTTGTCCTGAGGTTATCACCCGCTGACCTCAGTGTCTGCCCCTGCGACTTATTGATGGTCATCGCGAAGCAAACATTCAACTGTACGCGCTTGAACTGGAATGTGTAGTTATGAGGTATGAGGGGAATGCGTGGTATAAATACTGCCTCGCCGGGTACTGTTATACAACTTCGGAGGAGATAAGTTCCGAAGAAGCATAATCGGGACACCTTCAGCTTGATGGTATGCGATGGAAGTCCGCTTGCTGACAGGAAGTTCAGAAATGCCATGGGATAATGTGTGGCGTCATCTTGCTCGACGACAGTATTTATGGGATCACTTCATTGCCTATTAATTGCTGCAGCCTCATCATTTTTGGGCGTCAAAATGGCTTTCTCATACACCCAAAACGTCGTATTCTGCTGGTGCGGTATACGACTAATGTCCCCGTAGACACCGAGAATGAGTTCTTCTCACCTAGATACATCTCTGTCGAGAGACTCTGGAAACACCACCTATCCTCTTCTCTCTTCTGGTAGAGTGCTTCCGCGAAGACTTAGAAGGACATCGGAAAATTCTTGGGCACGTGCATTGTCGTCGAGCCGAGCTCTCATATTAATAATAAAGCGCAGCATAGGTACGATCCGTTAAGATCGTTTCAACAAAGCATTCATCTCGTCAGCCCTCGATCTTAGCGTCACCACGGGAAGCGTTTGCCGGAAATTGTAAGTGAATAGTAACGTGACACCACCCACTTTCGTTCCTGCGGATGTCCTGCAGGGTTCTGTCCACGGCCTCAACTGCCTTTCTATTGGCCATCGTACACTCATCAATACAGGTGTTCAGCATGCGTTCATTAGTTACTTCGACTTCGTCTCCAGTAGCACGTGTCTCAAAGCTCGTAGAAAATCTTCAGACAGATGATGGCGATATTTCTCCGTCACTGACGCTTGCCTCCGCGAGGGTGTAATCCCAGTTTTGGTAACCGTCGAGAAGGTGACGTGCTACGCAGGCTGGGCGGTAAGTGGGGTACTCCACGCCATCAAATGTCCTCAGAAAAGTGAAATACCTTGGGCCTCGGACCGTGTGAAGTAACAATCGCAGGAAATAGCTTTCGACATTATTTGGATGCACGGTACCTATAAACCTTACCCAATGCGGTGTCCTTGAAAATTCTCGGATATTCATGCAAAATTTGAAGTAAATCCATTAAGATCCATTACTGTTTGAGTTTAGCTCGGACATAGGTACATACAGACAAACAACAACAGACAAAACAAACACTATATTTGGCTTCGACATTGATAGTAAATCACGCCCCAAGTATTCTTTAAAACAAAAAAATCAATGTACAGTTTTGACTTTCCTACGATTTTAAAGATTTATAGCTCTTCACCCGTAGGAGATAGCGTGATAATATGTAGCCTATATGTTGACCGGACCTTTTAATAATATTACTAACAGGCGCCATTTAGTAGGTACTTTTTTAGTTTAGCTCGGACATACATACAGACAAACAGACAAAAAATCTGAAATATCTATTTTTGGCTTCGATTTCTATTGTAGATCACGTCCCAAGTATTCTTTTAAAAAATATTCAATGCACAGTTTTGACTTTCCTACGATTTTATTAAATGTAGAGATTCCCGTGGGAATGAGTGATTTTCCCGCAATAAAAAGTAGCCTAAATGTTGGCCAGGTTAGATACTAACCTGATATACACCACAAAAAGTTTCATTCGAATCCGTCCAGTATCTTCGGAGATTAGCCTGGACAAAGGGACAAACAGACAAACAGACAGACAATAAAATTAAAAATCATTGAAAAGTGTTCTAATACTATTTTAACATCGCCCCATATTAGTTTTTCGTAAATATAAACAATGTACAGACACGCGGGTTTTACTGTTTTATTATATGTATAGATAATATTTGTAACAGATTAGATATACGAGTAGCACACATACGCAAAATAAATAAATACACTTTGAATATGTATATGAAAGGGATAGGTATACCACATAATAGGTATCACATAAAAAGTAAGTATGGTATGATGTGCGGAATTGAGTTTCATACAAAATGCCAATATACATATTATTATCTACTTAAAGGCTGCGATTAATGACAAAAGTAAACAGATACTGCAGTAAAAATCATTTAATAAATTATTTCATAAATAATTTCTCCAAGTAGGTACTTATAACGAAAAGGGATGTGCCGTTAAGTTATTTTAGTGTCCTTCGTCGATAGTCATAACATCAGTGTCCGGTTCGTAGTGAGGGTCGAGGGTGCGCGTGCGCAGCATCTCCTTGTACACGAAGGCAGACTTGCGTGGCGTCCGCGTTCGCTCCGGGCTGTTGTAGTCTACCTCGTACAGACCCAATCGTAAACTACATAGAAAAAGTAAGACAACAAAGATTTAAGCTTATCTAAACGAAAAATTACGCTTAACTATACACAGCCCCACAATAAGTTATAAGATGTTTTTCTCTTAAGAGTCGTTTCTCTGAGAATACCGACAAAGGAATATCTGCAGAAGATTTGTACCCAACCTTCATATATTGTCGGCAAAGTATTAACCGTAAATTATATAACAAGTGTTCCTTCAAATAAATGATTCAAAATCTTTTGACGTTAGTCTTTATCTAAAATGTCAAAGGCAAAAGTAATCTGCTACAAAGGTGGTTAGCGCTACCCGATTCCAGTGACAGGGATATGTATAGATCTTCACGCCAAATTCCTTACGGTGTGGGAAGAGTGTGATTGGTCTAACATCGGTCCTTACTCAATTCTCTTCTTGCCTTTCCTCCATACATCAGTCTGTTCATACATGCATATCGATTTCGAAAACCCTTGAGCTTACCTGCACACTTTCCAAATAAACTACAATAATCATTGAATATCAACTTGCAGTGCGTGTCAGTCGTCTGCTGGAGTATTTTTCTTTTCTTTCAGAGCATCGACTTTAAGATTAAACACTCAAAACATATTCTTTATTGAAGTGATACAACGCCCCTAAAATTTTTGCATAATGGCTTTTTCTGCCACAGATTTTTTTTTGTAATTGAAGTGGCAAACAAGCCTGCAGTTCACATTGATGTTAAGCGATGACTGCAGCTTATAGACACCCACAAAAAGACCAAGGTCAAAATGCAGATGCGTTACCACTCCTGAGACTTAAGGTGTTATGCCCTGTGCCAGAAATTACAGGGCCATATTTAGGGCAGGGTAATGCGGTGGTGCCAACGCCCGCGAGCTCCGTCACTGGAGCTCTACCACCAGTAAAATGTGTCATTTTGCTATAAATTCTTCAGAGATTTGTCACTATTTTTCACTAGCTAATTCATCAATGTGTTAATTTATACCGTATTACCGTCGCTATTATACAAAAACTTACGTGTATCCCATTGTCCATTCAAAGTTATCCATAAGACTCCATGCAGCATAGCCCATAATTTGAGATCCATCTTCAATAGCATCTAGCATAGCTGCGATGTAGCCTCTGTAGTATCTGATGCGGTCGTCGTCCTCTAACTCACCCTGTGTAGCCAAGCCGTTCTCAGTGATGAAAACTATAGGATTCCCGTAATCTTTCCTGATTTTAGCCAGCAGCTTATTGAAACCCCATGGAAAATACTGTAAGGAATATAAATAATGTCCTTTTCAGCTTATCACATTCTAATCTTAGAGCTTTGAACAAAATTAAAAAGAAGGAGTAGCTATGTTCGACTTTATGTATGTTTGTTCACCGATACCTTCGCCATTGGTAGATCGCATTAATAAAAAATAAAGGGTACAAATGCAATGTTTTTACAAAATTGGCACCAAGTTAGAATCTGATCATAGTATCTTCAGAAATTCAATCAACATCCGAATTTGTAGGAATTTAAATAAAGGTAGGTAGGTAGGTAAGTATTTATTTGGGTTTTTTAACTTATGCACGTATTTGCATCCGAAAGTCGTTTACTTTATACTACTAAGCTGACGTTGGAAGCCACAGCAATCTCTAACTATAGGCGTTACTATTGCAATATGTCGACAGGAAATACTCAACAAGGTTCGGATAACTTACGTGGACGTGTGACATTGACGTTAAAATTGAAGAAATACACTTTCTACAAAAACAAAAAAATACTAACTTCAAAAACAATTGGGCCGCCAATTACATCTACTTAAGACCTACGTTGGATCTACTACGGCAAGAATTCTAAATTTTACAGGTATAAATAAAATATTATATTTTGTTATTGCTCATTTTTTGGTGTTTACCAAATAATGACAGTTCTAAATTTGGTATCTTTTGTAGAACGTTTTATTTAGTACATGAAAAACACATTTTTTTCTCTGTCACAAACCTACATACATACAAATAAACTAACAAGAATATTTATGTATTTATAGAAAAGGTTGGTAACAAATTTTGCAATAAATTACGTCTGCAATTTTATACCTTTGTGCTGTTTGGTCCTCCAATGTTTCGTTCACTGCTTTGGAACGTGATCACGCCAACATCATCATATAACGATGGTACATCGTAGTAACCTACCAAAGATTCGTTTCTATATACATAAAATGAAGTATAATGATTTAAGCCGAATATATCGGAAGTGCCTCGAACATATTCTATTTCTTCAGGTGTAAAATCAGGCAGCCTGGATCGATAGAAGCCTTGTTCAGCACTCTTCGCTGCAATTTTTTCTTTCATTATTGAAGGAAAATCACCACTTTCAGAAAAGATAGGATGTGCATATTGCGCCCACTAAAATAAGATGCAACCGTTAAATAATAAATATGATCTGAATCTAAACTATGTTTGAAAATAATAAGAGCTATTTATATTTTCAATCATCAAATAATCACTTACAATCATTTCATTAGCTTCCTCGGCCGCCGTTATTTGGGTTTCATCTGCAGGCTCATGCCAACTCGCGCTCAATGAGATAAATATGGTTCCACCTATGGAGGGCCTGAATTCTTGGTCATAAATATGGTAAGCCCGTGCATGGGCCAATAACAAGTTCTTAGCGCACATGTACTCCCCTATACCTCCTATCTTTAGTAAGGGCGCTGCTTCACTATATCCAAAGTAGCATATTTCATTTGGTTCATTAGTTGTGATCCAGTATTTCACTCTATCACCGAAGTTTTCAAAAGCTACTCGTGCATAGTCTCCAAACCAATTAACGATGTGGGGATTCGTCCAGCCACCCATATCCTGCAGCTTTTGTGGTAGATCAAAATGGTAAAGTGTGACAATTGGTGTTATGTTGTATTTGAGTATTTCATTGATTAAGTTGTTGTAGTACGCTATGCCAGCTGGGTTCACTTTATGGGGAAAGCTGGTTGGCAGGATACGTGTCCAAGAGAGCGAAAATCTGTAGAAGTCTAATCCCAGTTCCCTTATCATCTCAACGTCCCTTTTGTACAAGTAGTACGAGTTATCGGCGACGTCACCGTTGGAACAATCCAGCACCGCGCATTGCGAGTGTGTTAGATGATCCCAAATATTTTCCGATTTACCTAGAAATAAGCAATTGTGCAGTAATTACAAAGAACCGATAATAAGCAATCCATTTAGTACGCCATATTACTCTGATGAAGAAACAATGACAATGATTTACAAAGGAGATGTTTGTCAAATATTTGGAGGCTGGACCTATTCTATTACAGTATGTGCGATGATATTTTATTATTATTCTAAACTTTACTAAGCTATAAATTTAAATTAATAATTTGTCGGTTTTAGTACTAATACAACAACGTTTTTACAAAATGGTCACAATATCGTTTTAAACATATTTTTTTTGTAATGAAATGAGGTAACAATTTCACAAGATTTTGGCATAATTAAATAAAAAGTCATCCAATCCTAAAGTTGGTGCCTAATTGCCATATTGTAAAGAAAAGAAGGAAATAAAGTCAAAATTTTCATAATAAGTAAAAAAAACTGGATTGGACAAATTTATCTTTGACATAATCTAATTAATTTTATTTATCCCTAAATCTTGAAATATACTTGGCATACTGTATAATGAGTGGGTACAAAAGCAATTTTTATATAAGCATTTTTAAATTACCATCTTTGTCCCAAGCACCTTCAACTTGATATGATGATGTTGATGCCCCAAATATTATGCCTTCCGGAATTTTCCTTACTTCATTTGCAGCATTTGCAGCCTTGCATTCTAACGACGAAATGCAAAGGCTAAGTAATAAACTGCAAGTATTTAGTAGTAAGTAAAGATTAGGAGTTGAATAAATACTAGTATTAGATAGTTGTAATAGATTATTAAAATAAAAAATATAATTAATTTGTAACTTACAATAAATTCCAGTTCCGTAACATGTTTTTCTCGAGCAATTTATGCAGTAGACTGAAATCTAAACACTTTATATTTATGTTTTGTAGAACATAAGTGAATAGTATCAGGATCGTTGCTGTTGCAAGCTTTTACTGTATCAGCGGATGTTTATACTGATACTTTTCTATCAATATCAGTGACTCCTGATACTGATATGAATAAATTACTAAAACAAGATAAATAAGCGTTAACGAATTTTACAAATTATTTAAAGTAAAACACAAGTTTAACGCAAACACTTTTGGACAATTAGTAGGATAATAAACGGTATGTTAAATGAAAAAAAAAGTATAATAGCAAAAACTGATTGATTAAAACGCCATAAGTGAACTATAGATCCAACAATTATGCTTTAAAGTTGTAAATAAAAATTACGATGAAAAGCCTACTTATTAACAAGAAATTAAACCACCGAAAAAATGTAAGCTGTAACTAATGCAACTAATTTTGATTTGACGCCCAACAACTCGGGATGATAAATATCTGGCAAGATAATTATTATTAAATTAGTATTTTCTCCTCTAGCTCTATCTGTACACCAAACGGTTGTTGTTAGGAATTCCAACGTTATGGTATAGCACAGTCTAAAGAAAACGAACGTGTTAATTATAGTAGCTATATACTTATAACGAAATTAAAAGGAAAACTATTACACTTAAGTTGGCTTAACAAGTTTGCGAGTAATAATCGACCAAATATATTTAACCGAAAATTTCGAACAACTCCATACATTTTTTTTTTCATTTTATTATTCAAACCTAAAAACTATGGAACCGTACACTGCGCGTGGTCTGACACGCACTTGACCGGTTTTCTATCTCACATATCAGCTATAAAAATAAGACTCCTGCAATCTTTAAAAAAACGTTTTAGTTTCAGTGATGATCTCGTAGTCTTTATTTTCGCTAAGCCACTTTTTCATTTTTGAGAACAGGAAATTATCGTTGGGTTCTAAGCCATGAAATTTTCCCATAGCGACGATGCAAGTGTGTACGCGGGCATTGCCCCGATGAAAAAAAAATCTTCACTCAACTTGCGGATGAATGATTAAAATACATAGTTTGTACCCTTTCCATATAGATACTGGAGATACACAATAATATCCAAAATGTCAGAAACGTCGCGCAGTTTTACAGTCCGATCGTTTACTTCGAGGTTTTGTTTCTTTTTTTTTACTTTTTGTTTAAATGTTTATATATTTTAGGCACACATCACCAAACCTCTAGGTGGTCTGTGATTTTAAGTTACCCAAGTTATTTCTTGGTATTAACACGATAAGAAATTTAACCCTGGATGGGTTCAGTTTTTCACGCGGTTAACGAGATTTTATTACGAGTATTTTTGCTTTACGGATTTATTTAGAACTACCAAATCCTAAATGTACTACGCAACTTGTAAGACGTAAACAATAATGATAATGATATACGATAATCTTGGTACTTACCTTCTTTAGGGAATTTGGAAGAAGCGTCTTGGTTTTCGTATCCACAACTTAAAAATAGATTTGTTCTTTGTGGATGGGTATACTTTTTAATTAGGGTATTTGTACGTCATTTACGAGTATAGTTTCATTTACAAATGCAGTTAAAATATACTGTGGAGTAACCTTGTACAGTTGTCCATTAATCCATACTATCCACACTAATCACTAGTTAGTAATTACTAATTATTACTTAATAATCTGATTCTACTAAGATACTGATCGTCAATATACTAATTACTAATTTACTAATTATTAATCCATACTAACTAATAATATTAACGTGAAAGTAATTTTGAAGTTACTTTCTGTCACGCTTTCTCAACAGAACCACTGTGCTGAACTGACTGATTGCGATGAAATTTAACGTGTAGATAGTTTGAATCCTAAGAAAGGAAAATAGCTTGGACGATGTTTAGATTCCCAAAAATCGCTTGGATTCAACCAATATATTATGTCTTCCAGAAAATTTTATGTATAAAAATCTATATAAAAGCACATTTTTTTAATGGAAATTCCTTGATATTATTACTTTGTACTTTGTAACGAAGCGAAGGTAGGTATTAACCGTTATTTTTAACGTATCTTTACCGACTACATACTCCGAGATAGCTTGATGATAGGAATGGTAGTAAAGAAGATGTCTCCGAGAGAGATTCACCAGGATCATTGAAGTGGAATGCCAGAATTCCTTGAACGGTTTTTTGCTGGTGGTAATCTTGCCAATCCTGAGACCTTATTTGTTATGTATCTATGATAGATATTACGGAGCCAAACTTTACCAACTAACTGGAATACGATAGTCTGAACACTACCATTTAGGGTCAGATAGATTAGGTTATGTGCTGGTGCCTACGCCCTCGAGCCCCTACACTAAGCTTTCTACCACCAGTGAAAAGATAGAGCGAAAGTTGCAGCGTCCCTAATTGCATATGACTTAGGCGTCACACTGATGCGTTGGCATAAGTGTCAATCAAATCCATCAGTCCTGAATGATGGTTTACTGATGGTTGACTGAATATAATAATTCATGCAACTATCAGTCACAGTTTTGTGTTACACAGACTGTTGTTAAACGGGTAGCAAAACCTATCATGTAATTGACGTCTTATGTAATAGGTTGGGGAAAAAGTCTTTTCGCATTATAGTATGTATGAACTTATAATAAAATCTCTTTGGCTGTAGTATTTGGTGTATCTGGCTGGTTTTGGTATCATTGAAAGTTAAAATTTTAAAGAACATAATTCCAAATTCAAATTAGGCAAATGTGTGATTTTCATTTGTTTTTCGTACTGTCAAGATGAGTGAATCTAATGAAGAAATTCGATACATTTTAAAATTTTACTACGTGATGTTGTGTGTGTGTGGTGGGATTGGAAAGGCATTATTCATTATGAGCTATTACCACCAGGCAGGACTATCGATTCTGAACTCTACTGCGAACAACTGATGAGATTAAGGCAAGAAGTTGAGAGAAAGCGGCCGGAATTGATCAACAGAAGGGGTGTGGTGTTTCATCATGATAACGCTAGACCTCACACATCTATCGCCACTCAGCAAAAATTAAGAGAGTTTGGCTGGGAGGTGTTAATGCATCCGCCGTATAGTCCTGACCTTGCACCTTCAGATTTGCACCTGTTTCGGTCTCTTCAGAATTCTTTATGCAATGTTAGGTTAACATCACGAGAGGACTGCCAAATCCACTTGTCGCGGTATTTTGATGAGAAGTCCCAAAATTTTTAAAGCAATGGGATCATGTCCCTACCTACAAGATGGCAAAAGGTTATCGAACAAAATGGTACATACATACTTTAGTTAAATTTAAATAAACTATGTATCTTCACGCCAGGTCCCTAACGGGGTAGGCAGAGAGTGTAGAGCGCCAGACATCCCGACATTAAATAAACTATATTAAAAAAAATTTTGAATTATCTTAAAAAATGCGAAGAAACTTTTTCCCCAACCTAATATTAACAATGCAATGCCCTAAGCCCAGGATCGGACCCACAGTGGGCTCCCTTCAGCCATTGTGATTTATTTTTTACTGTCTTGTTGGACCAGTGGTCGCAATCTCGATCCCTAGGTCGGGTAGCTGTTATTAGGTTTTTACTGTGAGAAAAGGGCCAGGAGTAGCCCGGAGTCTGGTACCCGTGCCTCGGAGAGCAAGTAACGCCGTCGTTCCTCCGCCCAATCGGTCGTCGGTCGTGTTGGATTGTCGTCCCATCGGTGTATATATTGAGGGAATAGGGATTGCACCAGTGTTCGCGCCTAGAATTGTACACTATATATCTCCTGCGCAGATATTGTTAGCTAGTCTGTATTCATTTAGGCTGGGCACATTTAGGTAAACAAGCGCTCATATTTTTTGGTTCCGTACTTTAGAAGGATAAAATGGAACCTAACAGGATCCCTCTTGTGTCTGCTCATTTGTACATCTGTTTTTATTTTCTAATTTAACCCTTAAAAGTGTCCCTTTATACAAAATTCATTTATTTATTCATTTCGTTACAAGCACGTGTTTGGGTCACGGATTTACATAATAGTAAGTAGTAGGTAGAGTGGGTACACCAAATTGCAACTCAATCGATTCACTACTTTCGGAGCAAATGTGTTGTGACAGATGGACAGACAGACAGACGCACGACTGATCTGAACCCAAAAAATACAAAAACAAGAGATCACCTTTAGATTAAAAAGCTTTGTAAATAAATATTACAGATATTTTTTTTAGAAAACAAAAAGTATACATTAAAAATATACAATAGAAATAACTTAATCAATATTTGTGCATAATGTAAGTACTTAAAAGGGTCATTTTAGTGTCCTTCGTCGATAGTCATGATGTTAGTGCCGGGTTCATAGTGGTGGTCGAGGGTGCGCGTGCGCAGCATCTCCTTGTATACAAAGGCGGACTTGCGTGGCGTGCGCGTGCGCTCCGGGCTGTCGTAGTCCACCTCGTACAGACCAAAACGTTCGCTAGAAATAATAATTTGGAGAGGTAAGAAACCCGATATTAAATTATAATTTATGCTTATGTTAAAGACTACACGACAGGTATTTTAATATCAATAATGGATGCCAGTATACACACAAAAATAAAGGCAGAAAATAAAACCCTTTTATAGCATTTTTAATTTTTATCATTCTACATTATATTCATAACTATTCCACTAGGTAGGTATTAGTTGTGGTAGAATTGAAGACGCAATTTGTCGGATCAAGCGTTCTCGGTCGTTCCGAACCACTGGATCAGTCGAGTAATCGAGTTTATTTAACTACTAGCTGTGCCCGCGACTTCGTCCGCGTGAGAATTTATGATTGTTCAGTATCTACCCAGACGAAGTCGTGAGCGTAGCTAGTATAAAAGTAGACTTTTCATTAAGTCTATTACATGCTATCTGCTATTGAAAGTCCCGTCAAAATCGGTCTAGCCGTTCCCGAGATTAGCGGGAACAAATTAGCGGGAACAAACAGACAGACAGACAAAAATTGTAAAAAATGTTGTTTTGGTACATGTACCATGTATACATATGCATTTAGTAAAAAGCGTTTATTTTTATATTACAAACAGACGCTCCAATTTTATCTATACAGTATAGATGTATAGATGTCATTTCAGGAAAATAGAATGTAGGTACTGCAAAGTAGTCATGAAATTGATATCAATCACAACCGAGTAACATAATGAGCCATCAAGTTAGGTGATGGTGATGGTGATGAGGCTCCACGATGCATATTGTTTCATGAAAAGCGTGTCGGGCCACGCGCAAGGTACGATAGTACATTTTATAAGGTGATCGACTATTATTCGTAAAGTTGTAGAACCTTCTTATTTGTGTTAGTTTTCCTTACAAATTCAATTATACTAAGAATTATCATGATTTCTTCACAAGTTCAATACCAACGTTTACACGCGGGGAGGGGAGGAGGACACTCGACTTTAACAAAAAGTTTCATTAACAGAAACGAATTCTTTAATGGAACATGAACCTATCCAATGATACCCTACACTGTAGGGTGCGAAAAGAAAAGAAATCAGGCCCACTTTACGGGTAGAGAGGTACGCTGCGTTGCATTTTTTTTTTCAATATTTAATTTCAGCACTTCGCCGGAGGACGTGGCGTGGTATATAGGCATATATTCATGCCAAATTACAGCTTTCTTCTGCGCTAAGCTGCGAACAGAAGGATGGACATCGCGAAACTATAAATAAGCCATAAATAATCTTATACTGGAGGTAGAGCTCCAGTGGCGGACCTCGCGGGCGTAGACACCACCGCATTACCTAATCTACTTGCCGCTAAATGGTTGTGTTCAGTACTATCGTGTTCCGGTCAGGTGGTAATGTACGGCAGAGGCATAATACCTTAGACCTCAGGAGTGGCAACGCATCTACATTGAAATCCCATGTAGATGTTTATAGGCTGCAGTATTATTTGCCATCAATGTAAACTGTATGCTTGTTTGCCACTTCATAAGATAAAAAAAACATATTAAGATCCAGTTTGGCAGTCACTTTTGTTTGAGTTTTTCTTTCCCTATTGATACCTGTGGCATTTTTCAGGATAGGTAGAGTATGATCCGTTCGTTGGTACAACCAACTAATTAACCAATATTTAAACTATACACAATCATAAAATATATAGTCAATCTATACACTTCTATACTATAATATGTATTATAGAGCTGAAGAGTTTGTTTGTTTGTTTGCTTGAATGCGCTCATCTCAGGTACTGCTGGTCCGATTTGATAAATTATTTCGGTGTTTGATAGCCCATTTATTAAGGAAGGCTATATAACATCACGTTAAGATAATTAGGAGCAATGCATTGCACCCGCGAAGCCAGGAAGCAGGATCGTAGGAAAGTCAAAACTGTACATAGAATATATTTTTTTAAAGAATACTTGGGTCGTGATCTACAATCGATATCGAAGCCAAAAATATAATTTTTAGATTTTTTTACTGTTTGTCCGTTTGTCTGTTTGTCCGTTTGTCTGTTTGTATGTATGAATGTCCGGGATAAACTCAAAAAGTACTGCATGGATTTACCTCAAATTTTGCATGAATATTACTAACAGGTCGGGTCTACATATAGGCTACATATTATCACTCTATCGGGGAGTCACGGTAATGCTTTCACGCAGACGACGTCGCGTCGCGGGTAGCAACTAGTATTAGATAAATAAACTCACGTGTATCCAAATAACCATTCATAGTTATCCATTAGGCTCCATGCAGTATAGCCGATGACGTCAGATCCATCTTCAATAGCATCCAGCATAGCTCCGATATAACCTCTGTAATATGTGATGCGGTCGTCGTCCTCCAAGCCCTCGTTTGTTGCGAAACCGTTTTCTGTGATGAAAACTGCAGGATTCCCGTACTCTTCCCGGATTTTAGTAAGCAGCTTATAGAATCCCCATGGGACATACTGGAAGAAATATTACTTTAGGAAATTCTGATTTTGCAAGCTTTTTTAACTTGTCAATTTTTTTCATTCTTTTTTTGTATAGTTTCATATAGGATTAAACTGATACCAATTATTATCTATTTAAATAAAAATCAATTGCTGTTCGTTAGTCTCACTAAAACTCGAGAACGGCTGGACCGACTTAACTAATTTTGGTTTTGATGATTTTTGGAAGTCCAGGGAAGGTTTAAAAGGTAAGAAAATATGAAGAAATTGAAGGAAAACAGTAAAACCCACAATTTCATTTTCCCATACAAATAGTTCGTATCTATCAAACCTTTGACACATTATTTCATTCTGAGGCAGTACGAAGTTTGCCGCGTCAGCTAGTGCATTTTTAAATAATAGATTAATCGTTTACTCAAATAAGTATTACATTTATTACTCGTACAATTAAATTTGTATACCTTGGTAAAGTCTGATTCTCCAATTATCCATTCGCTGCTTTGGAACATAATCACTCCAATATCGTCATAAAACGATGGCGAATTGTAATAGCCTACCACTGATTCGTTTCTATATACATAAGATGAAAAATAATGATTTAAGCCGAATAAATCTGATGTGCCTCGGACATATTCTAGTTCTTCAGGTGTGAATTCTGGCAGCCTGGATCTAAAGAAACCTTGTTCAGCGCTCTTGGCTGCTATTCTCTCCTTCATAACTGGAGGGAAATCACCGCTCTTAGAGAAGATAGGATGTGCATATTGTCCCCACTGAAATTGAATAAAAAAAAAACCGGTCAAGTGCGGGTCGGGCCACGCGCAATGTAGGGTTCCGTAGTTTATAGGTTTGATTAATGCAATGAAAAAAAAAATTTCTAAGGAGTTGTCCAAAAATTTCGAGATATACATTTGGTCGACTATTACTGGCAAGCTAGTAAAGCCAACTTAAGTGTGATAGTTTTCCATTTAATTTAGTTATATGTAGCTACTATTGCCGTAACGCTTGAATTTCTACAACAACCGTTTAGTTGGTAGAGGGGGGGACACTTGACTCTAACGAAAATTGGCACTTATAGCTTAATAAGTCACCAACAGTTAACAAAATCGAAAAGTATCCAACGATATAGAAAATATAGAAAACGAAAAATAAAAAAATATTAGCGCGTCACATGTAGAGGAGGTACCTTAAATAATTTTATATGGATTTATTTTACCACTTAGTCGGCGTGATTAAGGTGTATACTTGTGCTAAATTTCAAGTCTCTAGTACCAATAGTTTTTGCCCTAATGCGGACGGACAGACAGACAGACGGACATGGCGAAACTATAAGGGTTCCTTGTTTACTACGGTACCCTAAAAATATATGAATAAATCAAATCTAGTGATCTGAATAATATATAAACTATGATTATAAATAATATGGGCTATTTTGATGTGACCATAAATAGGTTCTTTTAATGATTGGACAAATCAACACGCAACTTACAATCATCTGACTAACATCCTCTGCGGCTATTACTTGATTTTCATCTGCAGGCTCATACCAAGTCGCGCTCAATGTGATAAATATGGTTCCACCCGTGGAGGGCCTGAATTCTTGGTCATAAATATGGTATGCTCGTGCATGAGCCAAAAGTAAGTTTTTGGCACACAAGTACTCTGCTATTCCTCCTATTTTTACCAAAGGAGCTAAACCTCCTGCAGCATATCCGTAGTAGCATATTGCATTAGGCTCATTCATTGTAATCCAATACTTGACTCTATCTCCGAAGTTTTCAAATACTACTCGAGCGTAGTCTCCAAACCAATTAGCAATGTGAGGATTAGTCCAGCCACCCATTTCCTGCAACTTTTGTGGTAGATCCCAATGGAATAGCGTGACTACAGGTTCAATGTTATATTTGAGCATTTCATTAATTAAATTGTTGTAATACTCTATGCCAGCTGGGTTGACTTCATCAGGGAAGCTGGTGGGCAGGATGCGTGTCCAAGAGAGCGAGAACCTGTAGAAGTCTAATCCCAGTTCCCTCATCATTTCAACGTCTCTTTTGTACAAATAGTACGAGTTATCGGCGATATCGCCGTTGGAACAATCGAGCACCGCGCATGGTTGCGTGTGTGTTAGATGATCCCAAATGTTTTCCGTTTTACCTAGAAATAAGCAGTTACTGATAAGCTAGTACTATATACCTATGTCTTGAAATTTATTAAAATTAATTAGTAAGCTCCAGACCTCCCCCCAAAAAGGGGAGAGACTCGTGCCCAGCAGTGGGACGTAGAATCTTCTTAAGAATGTTAGTTTTGATACAGTTTTAAAAATATATTTTATTTTAAAGAAAAATGGAAAGAAAAATTTGACTTCAGGCGAGACTCGAACTCGCGGCCTACTGGGAATCTAGTCCAGCCGCTCTTCCAATTGAGCTACTGAAGTCCTGCCCGATTTGTCAAATCTTTCCTTCACATTTAGTGCCTTGCTTTATGGTAGCAGTAGCGCCATCTATTGCCAATCATGCTAGTTAGGCAATATATTTCACAAGCATGCGTTAATGCGAAATAATATAAAAACAATTCGTTTTAAAAATAGTTGTCATTATTTCTATTCTAGGTTGAAGTGCTGAATCTTTATATTTTTATGTAATTGTAGGTAGCTATGGGCTGCAGTAATGATGATGAATAGGGGTTTATAATTTAGATTTCACATTACCCAAAGAAAACAAACATACCGTCTGCATCCCAAGCACCTTCAACTTGATATGCTGCTGTAGCTGTTCCAAGTAACATCCCTTCCGGAATTTTTCGTACCTCATGTCGTGTGTTTCCGGCCGCCTTGCATTTTAACGACGCAATGCAAAGGCCTAATAAAAAGCTGAAAGTATTTATTTATTGTCGGTTATAGTTTGAATTCAACAACTTTGTATTAAGAGTTCAATAAATACAAGATATGAACACTTAAGTGTAGTAATTACTTACATTAAACCCCAGTTTCCTAACATTCTTCAGGCTCGAGTTTCATATTTTATGAGCGCGTAAATATGGGCGAGCCGAGTAATTTATACAAAACTTAATCTATAAGACTGATATAGACATATATTTATCAAACAAGACACTCGATTTGGATGTTCGTATCAGATATGTTACGTACTGCATTGTTCAACCCAAATTTGTATTTTGACCTTGCTCACTTCGCTCATATTGTTAAATTTTCCGGTATTGAACAAACACGTGCCTTATACAGATATCGTTGTGAACGCCAAAATTATACTATATACAAATAACTTTTTAACAAAGAAATTAACTGCCGATAAGAGAAACAGGAAAGACTAAAATGAATTGAAGCTATACCTATCTACTGAAATAACTTACTAATTTAGAGTCGACGCCAAACAAATTATTAACGAATCTTGAATAATTTGTTTGGGTATTATAAGTATTCAAAAGTTTAGCAAAATTTATTGCGTAAGGTCACGGACGAGCTATAAAGTATCCTGTGTGTCACAGTATACTTCATAACGTCCTTCACAGCCTGACGACACAGCACCATCTGCCCTAAGGTTATGGAATGTTCAAAATGACACTAATCGGTGTTATAATAAATAATATAGACTAGATATTATTTCAGAAACTCTTTTCTTACGTACATTCTGCCTCACTTTCAACCCCGGTATCCCTTAGCTAAAAAGAATAATAGCTTGAATTAAGCTCCAGTCTTGTAATACCCATATTTATTCTAGTATTTGACGCAGGTCAACCAGAGTTGCTCGTTTATCTCAGTCGTATCTGAGTGTTTGGAGAGGGTGACTCAGGCAATTTATTTAATCTTTAAACAAACGACACTCACTAGGTATTCGAATTCGAATCGGTTGCTTTATTATTTTGAAAAATTATCTTGACAACATAAAAACTGAATTATTCACCTACTCATAAAATTTACAACGATTGTTTTATGTAAAACAAAACTTTACTAAATAAACATTTATTTGCTTACATTAAAAAACAATGTGCTAAAATCGTATTTTGACTAAGATTGGTCACAATGAATTTGACTATTTATTAAAGTTTTTAAAATCAATGTCTCTTACTAAAAGTTAAACAAAGCTATTGTGTTTAAAATGAGACAGGGAATGGGTTTAAATAGTTTGACCTCACCAAAATAAAGAGTTTTAAAATTTAATGTGAATAGGTGCCGGTATTGATAGGATGGAAAATTTTAATCCGATGAGGTAAAATACTTATTACCTGTTTATGTTTTAGAGCGTCTCACAGAAAAAATAAAAAGCTTTGCTTTGTGTTACGACGATAAGGAAACTTTAAAAATTAACTATGATATAGGTATTTCCAATGGACTTTGCCATTAGTTTTATTCACCAACGCTTTGAACGCAAAACTGATAAAGTTCGGAGTACGATAAGTCTAAATAGATACGAATGTGCACTTTAGAGTTGATTAAATCCATAGACTATCGGTTTCGATCTTTAGTCTATATAGTGTTATGCAGGCAGCTACTTGTAGAGTTAGGTCGAGGAGATTCGCCACGGCAATACTTTACACGAAATTGTTTTTGGTGAAATATAATTTATTTCGGTAAATAGCTTAAAAAGTTATTAAGCTATTTATCTAGTAGATAATTAAATCTAAAGAAAAAGACTTCAAAACTCCATCACTAAAAAGTGAAAAAAAAAATAGATGAAACCCAAAGAAGAAATGTTTTATGCTGCCGCCGGAGATGGATAAAAAGACATTACAATAAAAAAAACTTTATTTATTTCATTAAAAGCTACAGCTTACTTTAGTATCATTTTGTCGATGGCATAGAGCAATTCGGCCCACCGGCCGCGGCGAACCGGAGGGGAGTAGACATATCGTTTATTACCGATGCAAAACAGTCTGTCATTTTTTGCGGGAGGAAATGCGTGTGACACATACTTACACACACACTACAAAAATCGTCTATTACTACGAAACTCACACCTTGACTTTAACAAAATACATAAATAATTTCACGCACACACTTTAGCATCTAGGCGACAGGCATAGGCCCACTTGGTCTTGTACTTTGAGAGGGGAAAGCTAGCATATGGCTACTCCCCTCCGGTCCGCCGCGACCGGTGGCCCGTGTTGCTCTATGGTCAATGGTACGCGTGCGCAGGATTATCATACACATGTAGTACAATGTATGCGTAGTTTGCGTTAGTAAATTACCTACTTCAGGATTGCGCAGCGTGCCAGTTAGCTACGAACTGTGGTAGTAATCCACCTCATACCGACGTAGGCTGGAAAGAAAATAAGAAGATCTTGTATGCATAACCTAATTAGGATACGTTTTATTTTTTTTAAGAGAATGAAATTATGGTCCTATATTAACTATATCAGACACAAAAACAAAACAACTTAGGTCTCAGGAATGGCAAAAGCTACAATGTTAACATAAAAAACTATAAAAAGTAAAAATCATTAAAAAAAAAGTCAATAAAATACCTAATGCAACATTCTGTATCAGTTTCCTTCGTCTATCTTCATGACGTAAGAATGAGGCTCGTAGAACGGATCCAGCCTGTGCGAGCGCAGGATTTCTTTGTACACGAATGCAGACTTGCGCGGAGTGCGTGTGAGTCGTGTGTCATTGAAATCAACTTCATACAACCCAAATCGTTGACTGAAATAAAAAAAAAACCATTGAGTATTTTACTCGTATATTATGTCAGGAACTCTCTGGATAAATGCTCATGACGTGTGCTACCCGGTATTTTCCCCGATTACCATAAAATGATGTGACTAACATTACTAAAATCAAATATAAGCCGGGCTTGAATATTACCAAAATAATAATAAATAAAATTTAATTAATTAATGAACATTACCAAAATAAATATTTAATTTTGGTAATGTTAATTTCAAATTACTTGCATTAGGTAGATTTAGGCACTAGTTTTACACAGTTTAACATTTATTTATCAAGTACAAAAAGGTGAATACAACTTGAAGTAGGTAGCAATCATAAAGAATCACGATTTTAGTGAATAACTGCGTAGATACATAAATTATGGCAATAAGTAACAGGTGAAATAAAATATATAAACATGTTAAAATACTATATTTACCTGTAGCCAGCCGTCCATTCAAAATTGTCCATGAGACTCCATGCAGTATATGCTCTGATATCACAGCCCTGTTCAAGTGCGTCAAACATAGCTTCGAGATACTTTCTCATATATGATATTCGATCATTATCGTTTAAGCCTTTCAATGTAGCGAACCCATTTTCGGTAATAAATACGGGAGGATTGTCAAAATCTTTTTTGATTTTAAGCAGTAGCTTGTACAAACCCCATGGCGCAACCTGTAAAACCAAAAGCATAATTCTATTAATATTAAAGTACCCATAAAAATATATGCCGTAAAAGCATTATGTGAAATTAAATGGCTTTATTATGGCGTATGTGCGACATTTAGGTAAGTATAGTAGATATGTAGCTATCAAAGCTAACCTTGACAAATTCACTCGCTGATCCTTCCCAGTTTTTGGGTTGTAAGAGCCCAACACTCATGTCGTCATAGTATGATGGAGACCAATTTGTTTGTTCATTTCGATACGCTAAGAAAGTAGTGTAGTGATTAACACCAAAGAAATCAAATGTTCCACATACAAATTCTATCTCGCTGGGGCAGAACGTAGGTAATCTGGATCTTTGGAAACCCTGCGCTGTGCTCTTCAGTGCTATTTTCTGTTTCATTACTGGAGGAAAGTCTCCACTTCTGGAGAATATGGGATGAGCGTATTGTCCCCACTGAAACACATTATATGCCTATCTTTATGCTTTATAATAACTTTTTTTTCTTATTTATTTCACAAGTACGTAGGTACTTTTTCCAATTTATCTCACAAGTACTTCAGCCAAGTCAATAATGTAGGTGCTCACATTACTACTACAATTACTACTCTGGTTAAAGTATTTACATGTAAATCTAAAATTAATGACAGTTATATAAACAACATATTTCTATATAAATCCCTAAGAAATTTTCAGAAGCAAATAAATTTATCAAGAGACAAATTTCATCTTAGTCCACGACCAAAACAAAACAATTCTAAGAATTACGTCTTGCGTATTTAGATTTATTTTTTTATTGTTTTATTGCAATTATTATGTTTTGCTAAAAAAACCTATGGAAATAATAGAAGATGTGGTTATTGCAAATATTAAGGAAATAGGTAGTTTCTTTTGCGGCACACACAAACGCAATTTTACCTCAAATTGATTCGCATTTTCGGCAGCCTCTATGTCGTTTTCTGTTGCTGGTTCAAACCAATTGGCACTTATTGCCATACCAATATTTCCACCATACAGTTCCCTGAATTCCTTGTCGTAAATGTGCCAAGCGGTAGCATGCGCCATAAGTATATTTTTAGCACACATGTATTCGGCTATCCCAGTGATGTTCAGAAATGGTGCCAAAGTTTTAGCTGCATATCCTTGATAGCATATTTCCCTTGCTTCGTTTATCGTGATCCAAAATTTTACTTTACTACCAAATAATTTAAATACAGTTCTTGCGTAATCTGCAAACCACTCAACTATGTAAGGGTTGGTCCAGCCACCGAGCGATTGCAATTTTTGTGGTAGATCCCAATGGTATATTGTTACCATTGCCTCGATGTCATGTGCAAGCAATTCGTTCAATAGATTGTCATAGTATGCTACAGCAGCTTTATTTATTTTGTTTGGAAAACCAGTTGGTAATATTCTTGTCCACGATAAAGAGAACCTGTAATAGTCTAGTCCCAATTCTCGCGCCATCTCAACATCTCTTTTGTATAAATGGTAAGAGTCAGCAGCGACATCTCCACTGTCGCAGTTTGCTATGACACAGGTTTTTTTATGACTTGCATGGTCCCATATATTTTCCGATTTCCCTAAAAAATGTGATAGATGACTAAAAAGTTTAAGTAAGAATCATTAGATACTGAAAGTGATATTTGCATTCTGATAACAGGCAAAGTGGCCACAGCCGTTATTTAGTCTACTTACCGTCTTCATTCCAAGCGCCTTCAATTTGATATGAAGCAGTCGAAGAACCAAATATAAACCAAGGTGGGATATTTCGAATTTTGTTTTGTTCGTCTGATACTTTACGTCCGTTAGCAAGAACTGTAAAGAAGATAAAACTGCAACAAGATCGCAAATATTATTTATGCAATACATATTGAATATGTAAAAATGCTGATCGTCAGCTCCACTAAAATCTTGAAGCGAATAAATTTCAATGGACAAGATTATAGACGTTTAGTCTATGTAACTCACTATTTTATAAAATCCAGTATCATTATGTTATGCGTTGGATTCTATGAACTTGTTTCAAATGACCAAAAGACCCAAAACACTTATCATTTTATACTTTATATTTTATCTCTACGTTAATTAATCAGATATCCTTTTATAAAGAGGTAACAAATACCTCAAACTTTTGGTCAGCGTGTAAAAGCTATAACTGCTAACCCTGTAAATGCTGAGTTTTAATTATTTTTTTTTATATAATGAAGGTGGCAAATAAGCATGCGGTTCACATTCATGTTTGGTGATGAATGCAGTCTTTAGACATCTACACAATAACCAGAGGTCAAAACGCAGATGCGCTGTAACCCCTACCAAGTTGTTATGACTCTGTGATAGTTATTACGGGGCCATACATTACCCTATAACTAAAATAATACCATTTGGTGGCAGATAGATTAGATAATGCCGTGGTGCCTACGCCCTCGAGTCCCTACACTGCAACTCTACCACCAATTATGGTAAGAAATTACTTACGAAAATCATAAACAGTTTTTTTTTGTTATTTTCATAGAAAAGACTAAGAAATACCTATATTTACCTATATATTTATATTTAAATGGTACTGGTGTGTGCCTACTTAATCATTGTGATTGAAACACGATAACGTGTTTGTTGTCATTTCGATTAGATTCGGAAGTAATTTGAATGTTAATTTGTGTGAGTAGCACTAGGCACTATCACACTTTTATCACTTAGACATTATTTATTTATTATTTTATGTATGCACAGAAATTATACAGAAGGCGGATTTAAAGCCATCAGGCGTTTTCTACCAGTCAACCTTTGGGTAGTGAGGATATCAACGAAGTAGGTGCAGCAATGGTACAAAGAAGTGAAAATATGAGGGACATTATCATAGATTAACTTTTGGATTGATTTTACATTGTTTTATCTATACTTATAAAAATCAATGTTTGTCTGTATGTTTTTTTTTTTTTGTAATGGAAGTGGTAAACAAGCATGCAGTTCACATTGATGTTAAGTGATGACTGCAGCCTATAGACACCCACATAAAGACCAAGGTCAAAATGCAGATGCGTTACCACTCCTGAGGCCTAAGGTCTTATGCCTCTGTGCCGGAAATTACAGGGCCGTACATTACCACCTGACCGGAACACGATAGTGTTGAACACTACCATTTAGCGGCAAGTATATTAGGTAATGCGGTGGTGCCTACGCCCGCGAGCTCCGTCACTGGAGCTCTACCACCAGTAAAATCTAAAAAATGTAAAATGTTCTTTATAGAATCGTAAACAATGCATTTGATCATGTAATGATCTTTAGCAAAGTTGTTGTGCATGAGCCCACGAAGGTTTCTGAATTGGTACGCCAGTTTTTGACAGATGGCGCCACTGTAATGGCTTAGCCTTAGCAACGCGCGCAACTTGCCACTAGTGATATTATAAAATTTTAATATTAGCTGCCCCGACGAGCTTCGTTTCGCCTTAGAGGTATAAAAAAATTCAATGTCCAAAAAACAAAAAAAAAATATTGTGTACCTTTTTTATATAGGGGTATGAAAAATAGACGTTGACAGATTCTGAGACCTACCCTATAGGCACACAAAATTTAATGAGAATCTGGATGAGAGTTTAGGATGAGTATGGTGACTAACATTGTGACACTAGAATTTTTTAAAGCAGAAAATATATAATATAGAGATATGATATTAATATAATATTACTTGTTCAGTTTCCAGAAACAATGATTGCTGACTACATATGTTCAAACTCGAATTAATTATCAGTATTAAAATACATTATCAGTAGGTACTTATGAATTTCGAAGAGAAATTAAATGTAAAAAAATGCGATTATAATATGCATAAAAGTGGTATTCGGAGAGTTAAAGAAATATAATCAGAATAAAGAGATCGTATTTGCTTAACAAAGCCAGTAGCGAACCAACATCAGCTATAGTTTTACTTCCTATTGTTTTATCACTATCTACATAGAGTATTATAAATATAAACGATGTCACGGTTTGTTTACCTTTTCCTAAAAGTGGGTCATGTCTATAAGTTTTATAATGAAACACAAAACACAGTTCATCTATTGTTCTATGTGACTTATGAGCTATAGCACACTGAACAGGACTCGTACCACCTTATTGTGGCTTAATTTAAGAACCACTAAAATATAGTTTCATATTTTTGTATGCCAGTGCGTAAGAAGAAATACGACAATATATTAGTGATTCAGTTTAGGGTTACAAAAAGATCTCGTGGTATTCCCACCAGAAAGTGATAATATAATTTTCTAATCTAAAAAGTAACTAAATGAAACATACATTTGGGGTAAATGTGTATATTTATTCGTAGTAAATCAGTATCTTAGCTAACATGAGAAAAAAATTAGTGGCCTTCATCGATTGTCATGGTAGTAGTGTCAGGCTCGTAGTTGGGGTCGAGAGTGCGCGAGCGCAGGATCTCCTTGTACACGAAGGCGGACTTACGAGGCGTGCGCGTGCGCTCTGGGCTTTCGAAATCCACCTCGTACAAACCAAATCGTTCACTGTAACAACATAAGATTTTTATTAGTACCTACCTTAAGATTCAGACAATTGGATATTATTTTGGTACCAAGTGAAGATTCTCGCATCAAACTAAGTTCGAAGATTTGTTCCATATTTATCGAAAATAGATTTACAATTTTTGTGCATTACATATTTAATAATAAAGTTTATCAAAATTCAAAGAAAATGGAATAGGAATAATGGACACTGTATTAAGATCTTTACAACCTCCAGATCGATAGGTCGTAAATTCAGCGTCAGTTGTATCGACGTCGATACGACTGATCTTTCTCAATTTCATACTGAAAAGGTCCGCGTCCGTGTAGTGTAGCTAAAAGAAGCTTAATTAACTTTACAATTTATGAAATATCGTGATTATAACGCACAAAAATTAACCCCCTTATTCATAAACGTACATTAGATACGTTTTAGCTATAGAATGCTTTGTCTTTGTCAGTTACATTGTCAACTGTGCAGGATAGAAAAAAAAGAAGAGATTAGCAACACTTTAGCTAAAATACGTTTATGAATAAGAGGGTTAGTTTTTAAAGTAAAATGCGTGAATTTGAACCATCCAAGCATTTGCAGGGTTACTACAAAGGTTATTAAACGTATTATTATGCAGCATTAGACAGGTTGAAATAAAAACATAATTTTATTGACCGGACATTGATGGCGTGTCTGATTAGTTAGTAAATTGAAGACCGGTATCAGTCGCGGTGATCGTCGTTTTATAATGATTGACGGAGAACGAAATGTAATAAGTAATAAGATATATTATAATGAGTATGATTCATCACTTTATGAATGTCATATTCTTATTATTTACGATAATATACATATTATTTATTGCGAAGGTATGTTTAAGACGTATAGGTACGGATGCATTGACTGGCTGTGCATTGACCTATATATACCTACTAAAGTACTAGATAGATATGATCTGGACACCAAAAGACAGTCTGCTCAGTGGGTGGTTTCTTCCGTGGAGTTGCCAACTAAATTGAAAAGAGGTCGAAGCGTGGGAAAACAGATGGTGGCATCGATTTTTGGAAGGAGAGCTCATTACGCGACAATTGTTTTAGAGGATCAAAAATCAGTTACTGCAGAGTGGTACACTACCAATTGTTTGCCCCTTGGGGTGGAAAAAGTTCGGGACAAACGACTTCGCAGTAGGATCCTCCTTCACCACGACAACGCCTCGTCGCACTGCGCCAGGCGAACGACCGACTATTTGGCGACGTTAGACGTGGAATTACTGGGTCACCCGCCGTATAGCCCCGAACTCGCACCTTGCGATTTTTATTTATTCTCGAAAATAAAGGAAAAACTTAGAGGAAACCGTTTTATGGGCGCCGAGGAAGCAGTGGCTATGTTTCAAAATGCCGTCGAAGTGACCCCTCAGGACGAGTGGGCAAAGTGCTTTACTGGGCAGTTCCACCGAATGCAGCGATGTATTGAACACTATTTTAAAAAGATATAATAAAACCTTGGTATCTGTTGCGATGCCCCTACGGGGTGTTACATGTATTTAGCTCATAAAAATTCATTTTAAGACCTTATAATGTAACCATGTAACAAGCAAATAAATTGAAATTGAAACTTATAACGTTTGCTCAGTTTTTGATTTTCTAAGAACTTTTATTGTGGCCCTCGTATCATGAAAAATTATTTAAAATTAATAGTAGAGCGTGTTGGTTTTTATATTTTATAGACAATATACCCACACGCTGAAATTTTGACGGTTGTTTTCGCACAGCAAAATGATTTTGCCTTGGTAGTATAATAATCCAAAATAATCCATCTATTATACCTATTTTTTTTTATTGGTTATGTCCTACAACAGAGCACGTGAGTTTAATTGGCTGTCAAGATGAGTGAATCTAATGAAGAAATTCGATACATTTTAAAATTGTACTACAAAAAAGGTAAAAATGCAACGCAAGCCGCGAAAAAAAATTGCGATGTTTATGGACCTAGTGCAGTGTCTGTGAGAGTAGCACAAATTTGGTTTAAGCGTTTTCAATCCGGAAATTTTGATGTCAAAGATGCACCTCGCTCTGGTCGCCCTATTACGGATAAAATGGATGCCATTTTTTAAAAAGTGGAGCAAGATCGACATATCTGTAGTTACGACGTAGCTGAAGAACTGAGAATTGATCACAAAACAGTTTTGGCGCATTTGAAAAAAGCTGAGTACAAAAAAAGCTCGATATTTGGGTACCTCACGAGCTCACTGAAAGAAACCTAATGAACCGTGTTCTCATTTGTGATTCTTTATTACGACGTAATGAAACCGAATCATTTTTGAAGAAGCTGATAACTGGTGATGAAAAGTGGATCACGTACGACAAGAACGTGCGAAAAAGGTCGTGGTCAAAGCCCGGTCAGGCTTCACAGACTGTGGCGAAACCCGGGTTAACTCGCTATAAGGTGATGTGGTGTGTGGTGGGATTGGAAGGGCATTATTCATTATGAGCTATTACCACCAGACAGGACTATCGATTCTGAACTCTACTGCGACCAACTGATGAGATTAAAGCAAGAAGTTGAGAGAAAGCGGCCGGAATTGATCAACAGAAGGGGTGTGGTGTTTCATCATGATAACGCTAGACCTCACACATCTATAGCCACTCAGCAAAAATTAAGGGAGTTTGGCTGGGAGGTGTTAATGCATCCGCTGTATAGTCCTGACCTTGCACCTTCAGATTTCCACCTGTTTCGGTCTCTTCAGAATTCTTTATGCAATGTTAGGTTAACATCACGAGAGGACTGCCAAATCCACTTGTCGCGGTATCTTGATAAGAAGTCCCAAATTTTTTATAGCAATGGGATCATGTCCCTACCTACAAGATGGCAAAAGGTTACCGAACAAAATGATACATACATACTTTAGTTAAATTTAAATAAACTATATTAAAAAATGTTTTGAATTATCTTAAAAAATGCGAAGAAACTTTTTCCCCAACCTAATATATTTTGTTTTTTCACTATGTGTGGCTGCGCATGGAGGTGCGCGTGCAGTTCAGTTAGTATCTACGTTACGTTTACTGAATTACTTATACTATATATAATTACTCACACTGTTAAGTTGACGAATAATTAAAAAAAAATTAAACTAATCGTATATTTTTAATAAAAAAAATAAGTCGGGTTTTCCTTCCTGACGCTATAACTCCAGAACGCACCAACCGATTTCCACGGTTTTGCATTCGTTGGAAAGGTCTGGGGCTCCGTGAGGTTTATAGCAGCAGAAAAATCAGGAAAATTTATTTGTAAAACAACAACCACGCGGGCGAAGCCGCGGACAACAGCTAGTTTTTAATATATTAAATTATTAGTTATATTTTAGTAATAAGTACTACAGAGAGAAAAATGTTCTGTCGCGGAAAAATAAAAAAAATCGTCGTGTATATAAAATATAAAATAGTATAAAATAAAACAATGTTTATTCACCTGTATCCTTTCATCCATTCGAAATTGTCCATTAGACTCCAAGCAGTATAACCCACGATATCAGAGCCATCATCAACAGCATCTAACAAGGCGTCAAGGTAGGCTCTGTAATATGCTATGCGACGGTCGTCATCAAGTCCACCAGTGGTTGAAAAACCATTTTCAGTTATGATCACTGGGGGGTTGTTGTAATCCTCTCTTATCTTCGTTAACAGGTTATAGAAACCCCATGGTACGACCTGAAAATAATTTTTTACAATCTTATTAAGTAAGGTTCATATAAATTCGATAAAACGAGTGTAATGATTATCTGTATAGTGTTGGAGTACCATATCATAACATCTCTTCGAACTCACTCTCTACTTTACGGCAGATACAATACAACACAGATACAATACGTCACTGTCGTGTTCTGTTTGGTGATGATACGTCAATCGACCAGTTCATAGAGACGACGACGGTTGCCATCACCTAAGTATCGCTCGTCTGTATAAACCCTTAGGGCCGGCGACCACTGATGGGGTAGCACGACGTGGTACTAGACGGAACCCTTTGGCCTAGCGAATCATCGTATGGCATCTTGACTTGCGGAACGAAGGTAGATGAACATGTGCCGTCACGTTCTTTCGGGCGCTCGCGCAATCTGAGATGATGGTGAGATTGCCGCCCAAACGAGCTAGATTTCTATGTTAAGGAAAGTGAGTGACTTCCCTTAACATAGAACAGTATTTGTCCGTCTCTCATGGCGTGCCGTGGCATCTAGTGGAATATTATGACATGCCACAGAATGCCGCGATAAGTTGCATCATTACGCGACACGTTTCGGCGTAATTAAATCGATGTTGTCCACAAAAAATCCTTTATGACAGCGTGCCGTGCCTCGCCGTCAATGGGCGCCGGCCCTTAGTGTCAGATAAATTTGGTAATGCGTTGTTGTCTACATCCTACAAATGCGGTTCAGAAGGTCCATTATAAAAAAAAATTACATACCTTCAACCACGGCGATGCCGCAGTTTCCCATTCAGGTAAAGAGTATAAAATAACGTCCATGTCATCGTAATAAGATGGAGATGGATGATACCCATAAACAGATTCGTTTCTGTACACCATACTTGAGCTATAATGATTTATTCCAAAGAAATCATATGTACCACGAACGTATTCAACTTCTTCAGTAGTGAATTCGGGCAGTCTTGATCTGAAAAAGCCCTGTTCAGCACTCTTGGCTGCTATTTTCTCTTTCATAATTGGAGGGAAATCACCAGCAGTTGAGAATATTGGATTAGCGTATTGCCCCCACTGAAAAATGTGACACACATAATAATTGAAAGTGAGTAAAAAAATTATCTGTACCAAATTGTGCAATTATTAACATTTAAACAAGTTAGTTTTTCTCATAGTACTCGTATTAAGTTTGCCTAAAAGTATACCAATTAAAAACATGTAAATGCGATCGATTTGCAGTTTGTTTGTTTTTTTTCAGTACCATGTAACGTTACATGCCTTCAGCACTTTACTAAACTCCGAAGGTGACACTTCTCTTATGGTATATTCATTCGGGAAGTTCGTAGAGGATATAACCAACTATTTGGTCCAAGGACCGATATCGAGGCTTTAAAACATATTATTATGTACATATTAGGCAGGTATATCAGTCTGTTCTCTTGTCCGCAATGGGTCACATATTAATTTTCATAAATTCTTTTCTGAATAAATTATTACATATACAACAAGAGAATGTGTGAAAGACCAATATAAAAGCACATCTTTTACTTAAGGTATCTTTTAAAACACATCTATTAAAACATAAAAAGGTCGAAGAAGACTCTCACCTCAAACTGATTAGCAGTTTCAGCCGCTTCGATATCCTCTTCAGATGTAGATGCAGGTTCCATCCAGGTTACACTTAGCGTAATACCACAAAGACCACCTTGCGTTGGCTTGAATTCATCATTGTATATGTGCCAAGCTCTTGCGTGGGACACGAGTAAGTTCTTGGCACACATATATTCACCAATACCTTTAATGGATAGCAATGGAGCCAACGATTGCGCGCCATATCCTTGGTAACATACTTCTCGGGGTTCGTTCATTGTGATCCAGTATTTGACTCTGTCACCGAGAGCACCATAAACGACTCGGGCATAATCCCCAAACCAATCTACCATGTGAGGGTTCGCCCATCCACCTAAATCTTGGAGTCTCTGAGGTAGATCCCAATGATACAGAGTTATCATGGGTTCAATATTGTATTTGACCATTTCGTCTATCAAGTTATTGTAGTAATCTATCCCAGCTTGATTAATTTCATCAGGGAATCCAGTGGGTAGAATACGTGCCCAAGAAAGCGAGAATCTGTAAAAGTCTAATCCCAATTCTCTCATCATTTCAACGTCTCTCTTGTACTGATGGTAAGAATCAGCTGCGACATCTCCGGTGTCACAATCGACGATTACACAAGGTTCACGGTGGGTAACACGGTCCCAAATATTTTCACTTTTACCTGTAAAAACATTATTTCATCAGGTTTGCTAACGTAGAAAGTTCTGATAAGCAAAATTTATTTGAAACATCGTTAAAACAGATTAAAAAAATATTTACATACCGTCTTCATCCCAGGCCCCTTCTATTTGGTAAGACGCGGTTGCTGTTCCAAATAGCATCCCATCTGGGAATTTCCTGACCTCTTGGCGTTCATTAGGTTGGTTGGTAGTCTTGCATTCTGATAAAACAGCGCAAGTTAAAACTACCAAACTGTAAATTATGAAATAGATAATTATTAAAATATTCCCAGTGTGTTACAAATTTAATGTATTCGATTTTTTTTTTGTCTAAAATGATATTAAAATAAATTTACAATAATTGTGAATACTTAGTTAAATTACCTCAAGACGTCTTTACGTAACATATTGTTATTGATGTAAAGACGAAGTGACACTTGTGTAGAGTTAGTTTGGATGAATTGTTTTATACCTATTTGGGCACCGGAATACATCCGAGTCACAGTAACATTCGTTTCCTGATAAACATTATCTTTATCAGCATCTCAATAACTCTTACATAATTTTTGATAGTCGTATCTATTAAATAATAAGTCTAGTCATATTTACTAGGGGTTTCACCAAGGAATGAGAAATTATTATCTTAAAGCTTAATGAACTATTTTTTTTGGAATTTTGTAAGGTCTCTTTAAAGTTTATAGAAATCGTATAAGAGAAAGACTCTAAAGTTAACCATACTCGTATATATAGACGGTTATATAGACTTATGTTTCACCGACAAACGTTCCGCAAATCTTCATTTCAAAACCAACGTTTTGTACTCTATTTATTCCACAAACATATCATTCCGCAAATGTGTCATTACGCAACTAAACGATTCGTATACAAATTATTTCGCAGACATTTAATTACGTATAGAATAATAATGAAATTAAAATACTGTCAGCAAAAAAAACAAATACGAGTACCTTACATCAAAAATCAACCAAATTTCAGTAGAGAGTGTGAATGGCGGTTACAATGTCATGGAATATTGGATTCCTTTGTAAAATTAAACCCCAATCAACCAGCAGACCTCCACAACCACAACACCACAAGACCTCAAGATACAATTAGTTACTTTTGTCCTGAATCCTGAACGCTACGCAAAACGTTTATGAAATAGGTACCTACTTAGATTGTACACAGGCTGCATATTATTTTTCAATCTCAGACAAATGTCAGCTCAGTGTGCCCGAGATGTGCATGGAAGCGGAAAATCTACAGAATCATGGGGTTAATTCAAAATTATAATGTTAGTTCAATATTGTCGAGATAAGACCGTAAAAATAGTTTTATTTCGATGAGAGTAGCTTGCGAAAACTAAAGAACAGGTAAGATAATACTTATTCAATTTTGGTAGAGTAGGTATTATAATCTTTTGCCAACCCCTACCTATTTGACATTGATTGATTAAAACTTCGTAGGTGTTTATGCCTCAAAACAATTCTGAGTACCTATTTATCGAATTATTTTGTTGTGATAAACACTTGCGAAGTGATCTTTAAGTGTGAGCTTAAGATAAAATTTTTAGTTCGTCGTTTTACATATCATAAAAAAATTTCGGCATTATATTTTCTCATTTTCTTGCAAATGCAGATCTTGATTATCCTTAGATGTTCTTTATATTACGTAATCTACTAGCGGCCCGTCCCGGCTTCGTGCGGGTGCAATGTTACCTATCCTCTCCATTCATCTTAGCGTGATGTTATATAGCCTAAAGCCTTCCTCGATAAATGGGCTATCTAACACTGAAATGATTTTTCAAATCGGACCAGTAGTTCCTGAGATACGCGCTAGCGTTCAAGCAAACAAACATACTCTTTAGCTTTATAATCCCTACTAATATTATAAATGCAAAAGTAACTCTGTCTGTCTATCTGTCTGTCTGTTACCTTTTCACGTCCAAACGAATGAACCAATTTTAATGAAATTTGGTACAGAGATAGAGATGACTTTGAGAAAGAACATAGGCTACTTTTTAAACGAAATCCAGGCGGGCGAAGCCGCGGGCAACAGCTAGTATTATATAGTATGGTTATAGAATAAAGCGTTTGTTTATTCCAATAAAAATTATTGGTAGGTATATAACTATTTATTTGTAGGTATTTAACCAAAGACGTTATTATACCCAATAAACTGTGGAAAATCTATTATCTTGTTTACATATGCTTTACAGGATCCTTTTTAATGTTCTGGGGATATTTTACTAGTTAAGGGTCTAAAATATCGATATGGACCTCTACCACCAGTAAACTTTTTTAATTTAAATAAAGCTAGTTTTACGGACAAATGGGTTAAACTGGCTATGATCTCGGGCAGTCTCTGTCTTAATCTGAGTCTGCCCATGAAAAAATTGATCAAAACGTTACACAGTAAAAAAAAAAGATTTTTTTTTAATCTGCTGAAGGCAATATTTAGCACGTTCGTTTTCTTTAGACTGTGGCAATATACTTATTTCCGTATATACAGCTTTAATTCAATAAGTAGGTGTTTATTAAGAAAACTGTCTTAATTTATAGGATTTCAAATTGGTATATTCCAAAAAAAATTTTTTTTGACATTTGTTAAGTAGGTACTAGGTCATATTCTAGACTTCTAGACCTTGACTTGAAGCAATATTTGACAAGAAAACGTATCTACTGTGTGTGTTGTTTCCTATCTTGTGGAAAGCCCAAAATGAGATAACAAATAACATCTAAGTAATTCCGTAGAACATGACCGTGACCATGGTCTTATTGTTATATGAATAGTTCCGATGTTAAAGGAGAAATGATAAGATAAAAATTGTAGTTTAGGAAACAATGTTCTTGATCTTGAATTGACATCATCTTCACGACCGATATAATTTTAATGTGTGGGTGCTATAGAATATACCTTTGTAATAATTTTAATTTTTTTAAACGGAGATATCAATGTAGTTGCGTTGCCAGTTGCCACTCCTGAGGCCTAAGATATTATGCCTCTGTGCCGGAAATTATAGCGCCGTACATTGCCACCTGACCGGAACACCATGGTGCTGAACACCACGATTTAGTGGTAAGTAGTTTAGGTAATGCGGTGGTGCCTACGCTAGTGAGCTCCGCTAATGAGCTTTACCACCGGAAAAAAAAATAAATGAAGTCAGCTTATGACTTTTTAAATTTTTTTTTTTATGTAATGAAGGCGACATACAAGCATTCAGTTCACATGGATGCTAAGTTATAATTGCAGTCTATAGTCATCTACACAAAAACCAGAGGTCAAAATGCAGATGCGTTGCCACCTCTGAGACCTTCATCTTCATTTCACATCAACCTTACCAAACTAACTTATTATTGCATCCCAGATCGACACTAGATCATCATCTCTACCAAACATAGTTTTGCCCGCTTCTTTATATCAAATCAAAGTTATTAGTAGGTATGCAAGTGTAAATGTACGGCCCTTTAATTTCTGGAACAGAGGTATAACAACTTAGACCTCAGGCGTGAAAATGCATCCACATTGAAATATCTGTTATCAATGTAAGCTGTATGCTTGTTTATCACTTCATGACATAGAAACATGTTTTTACAGATGCTGATAGGTATGTCGTCAGTTGGATAAGGTACTTAAAATCTGATTAAAAGAAAACAAAGACTAAAATAAAAAATTATTCAGTATTTAATAATGGCAACCCTTGAAACGTCCCACTGCTGGGCACGACACGAGTCTCTCTCCTTTCTAGGGGGAGGCCTTCAGTATATAAAGAGAGGTATTTTAGTGTCCTTCGTCGATGGTCATAACATTAGTGTCAGGTTCGTAGTGAGGGTCGAGGGTGCGCGTGCGCAGGAGCTCCTTGTACACGAAGGCAGACTTGCGCGGCGTGCGCTTGCGCTCCGGATCTTCGTAGTCTACCTCGTACAGGCCGAATCGTTCTCTAAAATTTAAAGATGTAAGATATAAGGTACTATTTCTAATGTAACAAAGTTACTATTATTATTTGCTTTAACTGACACGATGGCGTAGAGGTAGTAGGGCACTACTGCAATGTCCGAGTTGTTGATGTTTTTTCATGCATGCAGTTCACATTGATGTTAAGTGAATACTGCAGCCTATAGAGGTCAAAATGCAGATGCATTGCCACCCTTGAGACCTTAGTTGTTTTGTCTCTGTGATAGTTATTACGGGGCCATACATTATCATGTAACCGGAACACGATAGTGCTGAACACTTTGGCGGCAGATAGATTAGGTAATGCGTTGGTGCCTACGCCCTCGAGCTGCTACACTGGAACTCTTCCACCATAATCGTATAATAATATACTGTATTTGTGTAGGAAATGTATTGTTGTCAGGAAATTGAAATAATTGTTTTTATAATTTTCCTTACGACTACTACTTACTACATCTCACCTTTTAAACCTTACCTGAACTTCAAATTCAAAACCAAAATTACGTAAATCAGTCCAGCCGTTCTCGAGTTTTAGCGAGACTAAAAAACAGATATACAGATGTGATTGTGATACGGATGCTTACGTAGGCAGTGTGCAGGAGAGATAAGCACTGAAAGTTCGGGCCTATATCTAAATAAAGTCGTACGTAGTGCGGTCTGTGAATCTTTCCCTAAGAGTTGAGATTTAGGAGAGAAAAAGAGATGTTATTTACTCTTAAGAGTTCTGAAGTTCTAGTTATTGTAAAAGTCACAATATTTTAATTTACGTTTACTTGTGTAGTACTAATTACTGAGTTATCATAACTTACGTGTATCCCATTAACCATTCATAGTTATCCATAAGACTCCATGCAGTATAGCCCATAATGTCAGACCCATCTTCGATGGCGTCCAGCATTGCGTCGATGTACCCTCTGTAATAAGTGACCCGGTCTTCGTCATCCAAGCCGCCGTGCGTTGCGAAACCATTCTCAGTGATGAATACTGTAGGATTCCCATAATCTTCTCGGATTTTAGTCAGTAACTTGTAGAAACCCCAAGGGACATACTGGAACGAAAACAGTACATCTATATTATCTAGTCTATAACATTTGAGCTACTGTGCTAACGCACATACTGGTGGTGTTCTTTGTGGTGATGCTGTTCATCTATGGGCGTCGCCAGGAGACGGCTGGGGGAGGGATCAGGTGTCCCCCCAGAAATTAAAAAAACAGGTTTTTTTATTATAAACACAATTTATAATAAATTAAGTCTAATTTTAAATATCTGCCGTACGTGTGTAAATACTGAATCTGATCCTTTATACTCTTTATAGTATTATCATCAGTTGGCGACGCCCTAGATTCACCCCAACCTTTTATTTACTTTTTTGATACTTTTGCTTAGTACCTACTTAAAAGCAAAATAATTTTTAGATAACATAATATCGACAGTTTGGTTTCGAGTGTATTTGAAATGCATGTTTAAAGCGACCATATTACTTTATTAAAAAAAAAACTTCGATAAAAAATTTTCTTTATTTTACCTTAGTAAAATCTGACTCTCCGATTTTCCATTCACTATTTTGGAACGAGCTCACCTCAACGTCATCTTCAAACGAGGGCGAATTGTAGTAGCCTACCACAGATTCGTTTCTGTATACATAATATGTTAAGTAATGATTCAATCCGAATACATCTGAAGTGCCTCGAACATATTCTATTTCTTCTGGTGTGAATTCTGGTAGCCTGGACCTGAAGAAACCTTGTTCAGCGCTCTTAGTTGCTATTCTCTCTTTCATGACTGGAGGAAAATCACCGCTTTCAGAGAAAATCGGATGTGAATATTGCGCCCACTGTAATTATAACGAAATATTATCGATAAAATTTGAACTACCACAAGTTATTTTAATTATCTAACTAATTAACGTATGCCTTACGTTCATTTGATTAGCGTCTTCGGCCGCAACAACTTGTGTCTCATCTGCAGGCTCGTACCACTGCGCGCTTAATGTGATGAATATGGTTCCGCCCTTGGAGGGCCTGAATTCTTGGTCATAAATATGGTAAGCACGTGCATGAGCCATAAGTAAGTTTTTGGCGCACATGTACTCCGCTACACCTTGTATTGCGAGCAAAGGAGCTAAACTTGCAGCACCGTATCCATAGTAACAGATTTGATGGGGTTCATTCATTGTAATCCAATATTTGACTCTATCTCCAAAGTTTTCAAACGCTATACGTGCATAGTCTCCGAACCAGTCAACAATATGGGGATTGGTCCAACCACCCATATCCTGCAACTTTTGTGGTAGATCCCAATGGAATAGTGTAACTACAGGTTCTATGTTATATTTGAGCATTTCATTAATTAAATTGTTGTAATACTCTATGCCAGCTGGGTTAACTTCATCAGGGAAGCTGGTGGGGAGGATGCGTGTCCAAGAGAGCGAGAACCTGTAGAAGTCTAATCCCAGTTCCCTCATCATCTCAACGTCTCTTTTGTACAAATAGTATGAGTTGTCAGCGATGTCGCCGTTGGAGCAATCAAGCACCGCGCATGGTTGTGTGTGTGTTAGATGATCCCAAATGTTTGCCGTTTTACCTAGAAATAATCAGTAATATAATTGTTTATTCGGAAATACTATCTTAAAATCTTAATCATCAAATAATGCACGAAACTGCCGTGTTCCATCATTGTGCCCTTTTTTCTCAGCACCACATTATTATGATTTATGGACTTGTTCCAATGAGCAATATAAATATAGGTACACTTTATACACGCTGAAAGAATCATGACTAGGTAGATAAATTATCTGACAGAATAAAAATAGTTTCACCTAAATTAAAATTTTCTAAACCAGCAGTAACGATTCATATAAAATTAAAAATATGAGTACCGGTGATGTAAAAATACTTAAAAAATGGAAAATTTTATATTATTTATTCTTCTTCTCAGTTCAGAGAATGTATAAAGATAATGTAAGATACTGTTTAACTTTGGATGTTTATATTTTATTTCCGTAAAAATGACGCATTTCGGGAAATTACCGTATAAATTTTAAGAAATTTAAAAATACGGTATCAGTCTAAAAACAATTGGCAATATTATCGATTTCTAAGAAAGAGTATCGTCTCTTGACTGAATTGCGGATTTTCATTACATATACATTTAAACTGTTAGTGAACAAAAATAATTCTTACCATCCACATCCCAAGCACCTTCAACCTGATATGATGCTGTAGCTGTTCCAAGTAACATCCCTTCCGGAATTTTACGTACTTTATGTCGTGTGTTTCTAGCAACCTTGCATTCTAACGACGCTATGCAAAGGCTTAATATTAAACTGTAATACAATACTTTTCATTATGTTTTGTTTTGAGTGAAATATTTACACATGTAAAATATATGAAACTTCAAAGTATAAAATGGCATCCTTATGGGATCACTCGTGTATCTGTCTGTGCATCTATCACAATCAAAAACTGCTGAGCCGATTGAATTGGAATTTGATACATATACCTACATTAGACCAGAACACGCAGTTATAAATCGTATATCGTATCGTTTAAATACTATAAATGCGAAAATTTGTTTGTTACTCCTTCACGCAGGGAAGTAACAAATATCCATCCATCCATCCATCCATCCATACATACTTACAAACTTTTGCATTTATAATATTAGTAGGATTAGGAACCTTGTGCTCCGGAGTATGACTCGCATTTCACTGGTTCATTTCACATACGGCAAAAATGGAGCTGTTCTGGACCCACAAATCATGGACTGAATATTGAAAAGGAAACGAATGATTCCTACTAATAAATATACATCGTCACTCATCACGTAATCCATCATATATAAATAAACTCAACTCTTTTTGAAAACCTGGAAAAAATTTTTTTTCACAAAAACCAAATGACAAATCCTCAACGCAGCAGATGGACCCTATATGGTCCAAGAACAATAAGAAATCAATTGTCATATTTTTGTAATGGCCTGAGGGATTAAACTTGAAAAATCATATATACTAGTAGATACCTAATATTACTGACAAGATAGAGAGCGATTGGGTGCAAAATCTCACTATTTCAAGTTTTACAAAACAAATACAAAACTTATAAATTTATGACAACAGGAAAGAACGATTTTGAGAATCGACCCCCAATTGAGGACTTTGTTTTTTAGAACAAGTTACATTACAGTGTAATACGAATAAAAAAAACTCAAACAACTTACAAAAGACTCCACTTCCGTAACATATCTCTGTCTTGCGAGTTATGATAGATATGATTGTATAAAGATAGAGAAACTGGGCCCTTATATACATAAACTTATCAAACAAAAAAGGCAATCGATTATGATGAACCTGTCCGATATTTACAGATTATTGATACCTACAACAATTTCATTTACATCTGTTGGTTTTACTTATAAAGCATAAAAAAGTTGGATCTACTTGTAGTTTTGTTTTATTTAAAGACATTTCGAAACGTTTGGTCGGCCACGCTTCACGTGATCAGAAGGCTTATTAATACTAAATTGTAATAAATTAATTATTATTTTAATTCTCAATAAACTAGCTCAATTAAGAAAACCACAGCAGAAGAGCTATGTGGACTTCTACTATTACATATTTTTACTGGTGGTAGAGCTCCAGTGACGGAGTTCGTGGGCGTAGGCACCACCGCATTACCTAATATACTTGCCGCTAAATGGTAGTGTTCAACACTATCGCGTTCCGGTAAGGTGGTAATGTACGGCCCTGTAATTTCTGGCACAGAAGCAAAACACCTCAGGAGTGGTAATGCATCTGCATTTTGACCTCTGATCTTTGTGTGTGTGTCAGTCATCACTTAGCATCAATGTGAACTGTATGCTTATTTGCCACTTTCATATCATAAAAAAATATGTGTAGGTTAATCTTATCTATATATATAAAAATCAATTGCTGTTCGTTAGTCTCGCTAAAACTGGACGGCTGGAGCGATTTGGCTAATTTTGGTTTTGAATGATTTTTCCATGAATATGAATGAAGTCCAGGAACGGTTTAAAAGGTAAGAAAATATGAAGGAATTGAAGGGAAACAGTAAAAACCACAATTTCATTTTCCCATACAAATAGTCCGTATCGATTTATTATCTACTGTATTATAAATCTATGCCAGAAACCCTATCCGTATCTATCAAACCTTTGACACATTATTTTATTCTGAGGCTATACGAAGCTTGCCGAGTCAGCTAGTCTAACCCCTAGTTTGCACTAAAAACATTAAACATGATGATATTTCGCAACTCGTCGCATAAAATATGTATTGCGATATGTCTTGTTGGTGCTAGCGTTCGCACTGCTGTCAAACCAATGATTTTAGTGAAACATCTCAAGATTTGTTGTCCGCGATATGTGTTTTGCTTTTACATGTTTCATGACAGTGCAAACATGATACGCGATACAGTGATTTTAACATGTTTTTATGTGAACGTTTCATCAATGCAAACTCACGGTAATATAAATAAATAAACAGTTAACCTATAGATGACATATTATGCGTAGATAAAAGTTATTAAATTTGTATGTTCAGTTACATTAATGTTCTATATTCTATCTTCCTTTTCTATATAAATAAAAATTATACGCTTAATGTATTGCAGCACTGATCCCGCAAATTCTTTGTTGTATTTTGTAATTCTCCGAAAAAAGTTTTTATGAAAGAAAAAAATAGATACGTGCGTGGAAAATTAGAAAGTCCAAGAAATCTCTACGACCATGTTAACATTTCTAATGTAAACCTTATGTAGCTAAACATAACGAGCAGTCGATTGACAGTCAGCATCTTTAAAGGAGCTTCCGTAGCTTTGTGGTAAAGCTGATTCAGACGCAGGTAAGGTTGCAGGTTCGATCTCTGTCCGAAGTCAAATTTTTCTTTCCATTTTTTTTCAGTTTCTTATCTGAAATTTTTATTCAATCGAAACTCTGTAAAATAATATAATGTGAATATTTTTGTAGAAATTACATTTTCGGCTTTTCTCGCGTATACAACACTCCCAAACTTCTTCTTATACCCGACGTTTCGGTCCCGAAAAAGTTTGGGAGTGTTGTATACGCGAGAAAATCCGAAAATTATTTTTCTACAATGTATGAAGCTCGCGAAAACCTGCAAAAACGTGAATATTTTTGTGAATTTAAATTCAATATTTAAAAAATGTATCCAATTTGGTGAAGGCACTAGTACATTAAATTTTTTTGCAAATATGTAACCTCGGTAAATGGTCCAATTAGGTAAGGTCAATCGCCGCATCCAACTCGGTTGGGCAGCATTCGGAAAGCTACGATATAGTTTTTAGCTTTTCGTCCAATTTACCGCAGCGTCTCAAGACGAAGGTCTGTCAGTGATAACATAGGGAACGGGGTCGCCCACTATGAACCTTATGTAATTTCCGTTAACGTTGTTCTAAGTCTAAGTAACTTTTTACTGGTGGTAGAATTTCAGTGTAGGAGCTCGAGGGTGTAGGTACGTAGTGTAGTGTTCAGTAGTTAGATGGTAATGTACGGCTCCGTAATAACTTATCACAGAGATTAAGGTATCAGGGGTGGCAACCCAACTGCATTTTGTACACTGGTTTTAGAGTAAGTGTCTATAGGCTGTAGTCATCACTGAACACCTATGTGAAATGCATGCTTGTTTGCCACTGTTTTTATAAAAAAATAGTCAAAGGATAGGTTTTGTATCCTGGAGGCGAACCGACCGCAGAAATTTGGATAATAGGCTGTTGTCTAAATTTCTGCAAGAGCCATACACTCGGAGGTGGAAGTGTCTAAAGGCATAATAGCGGGGAAGCCCGCTCCGAGCTTGAGATTACTCGCTTTTGATAATAGATTAGTGGTATTTATAGAATATATTATTTATAGAAAAGACGGAGCGCGCATGGCCCAGCGGCTGGTGTAGATCGTAAGCGATCTGCTCGGTTAAGCACTACGGGCGCGTTCGGGTAGTGTGATGGGTGACCGCTAGTGGCAAATTAAATGCGCGTTTCCGTGCTTCGGAGGGCACGTTGAGCCGTCGGTCCCGGTTGCTATCGATGGATAGCAGTCGTTAAACCTTGTCGGATGCCTTATGGGCGGTTTGAAAACATCCGACAGTGGGTTGCCCACTAACCCACCCACCTCCACCAATCCGCATTGGAGCAGCGTGGTGGAGTAAGTTCCAGGCCTCCGCCCAAAAAGGGGAGAGACTCGTGCCCAGCAGTGGGACGTATTGCCATTATTATTTTATTATTATATGAACTGAAGTAATATCGAAAACGACACAGTACTAATCATTAAGTTGCAATTTAAATAAGAGGCTGAATAAATAAATGAAATTTATATAATTGCGAACCAGAGTATCTTTTGAGAAAGAATAAACAGAAAATGTTAAGACGAATTTCAAGAACTCTAACTCGATTCGTTTGTCTTGGCGTCATGGTTTACAAAACTAATTGTAGCATTTAATGATATTGATATGACTAATATCGAATTTGACACGTTTGCGGATCCCCCATGCAAACTAGCGTTGGATCCAATGAATTGCTGGATTCAGCAAGTCCCTAATTCATATTAGTTGGAAGAGATATTTGTTAAAAAAAAAGACTGAAATAAAAATCGTTTAATCAATATCAAACGTGAGGTGCTGGGTAATTTTAGTGTCCTTCATCAATGGTCATAACGTTAGTGGCAGGTTCGTAGTGGGGGTCGAGAATGCGCGTGCGCAGGAGCTCCTTGTATACGAAGGCCGACTTGCGTGGCGTGCGCGTGCGCTCCGGATCTTCGTAGTCTACTTCATACAGGCCAAATCGTTCTCTAAAAGGAAGAGAAATAAAAAAAATATATTTGATTTGTGTATAGGTCTTCTTATTTGCTTGAACAGCCTCGGTAGCGTAATGGCGGTAGACTGCGTCTGCTATGCCTGAGTTGATAATATTGGTTTTTTTTTTCAATAGAAATGTTTCCCAGTGTTACATTTAGAATTTAGTCATTAGCTGTGAACTGAATTAACTTACTTAAATTTCACTAGTGTCTAAATGTATTCTTAAAATAATATTACGTGTATCCTTTCAGCCATTCATAGTTATCCATAAGACTCCATGCAGTATAGCCCATAATGTCAGACCCATCCTCGATGGCGTCCAGCATTGCGTCGATGTACCCTCTGTAATATGTGACCCGGTCTTCGTCATCCAAGCCGCCGTGCGTTGCAAAACCATTCTCAGTGATGAATACTGTAGGATTCCCATAATCTTCTCGGATTTTAGTCAGTAACTTGTAGAAACCCCTCGGGACGTACTGAAACGAAAATAATACTACTCGTATGAACTAGACCAGCGATTCCCAAAGTGGTCTTTATAGACCCCCTGGGGTCTATGGGAGACTCGATGGGGTCTACGTATATGCGTAAATAAAAATGGAATATATGGGAAAGTGATATAAATGTTAGCTACCGAAACCAGATAAAAATTGAAAGGGGTCTACAAGAAAAATAGTTTGGGAACCTCTGAACTAGACAAACAAATCTAGTCTAATAACATTCTCGTGATGCTATTTTAAGGTTAACAGTTCACCCATCGGCATCGCCAGGGCATGATAGGAGGACAGGATAGTTCTCCCCCCCCCTCTCGGAGATAAAAAATAGCTTAAACTATACCAAATTTGACTGATATTTGCCAGATGGTGGGGGACGCCCTTGACCCCCATCAGACTGACTCACCCCTAGCATTTATTTACGCATTTATAAAAACAGTTTTCGTATGGTACCTACATGTGCAAGTTACTTAAAAGCAAAAGGAATAAGATTATGCTGACTATTTACTTGCATCTGAAATGATAAGTTAAAGCAATCAATTCATTTCTTTATTTTACCTTCGTAAAATCTGACTCTCCAATTTTGTCTTCACTATTTTGGAACGTGACCACGCCAGTGTCATCATAAAACGAGGGCGAATCGTAGTAGCCTTCCACAGATTCGTTTCGATACACATAATATGTTGAATAATGATTTAATCCGAATACATCTGAAGTGCCTCGAACATATTCTATTTCTTCGGGTGTGAATTCTGGCAGCCTAGACCTGAAGAAACCTTGTTCAGCGCTTCTAGCTGCTATTCTCTCTTTCATGACCGGAGGAAAATCACCGCTTTCAGAGAAGATCGGATGTGCATAGTGCGCCGACTGTAATTATAACGGAAAATTACCAAATAAATTTGAACTATCACAAATTATTCAATCAACTGACTAATTAACATGTGTCTTACAATCATTTGATAAATATCCTCGGCTGCCACAATATGGTTCTCATCTGCAGGCTCGTACCACTGCGCATCCAAAGTAATAAATATGGTTCCGCCCATGGAGGGCCTGAACTCTTGGTCGTAAATATGGTAAGCTCGCGCATGAGCCATAAGTAAATTTTTGGCGCACATGTACTCCGCTACACCTTGTATTGCGAGCAAAGGAGCTAAACCTGCAGCACCGTATCCATAGAGACAGATTGCATTGGGTTCATTCATTGTAATCCAATATTTGACTCTATCCCCAAAGTTTTCAAATGCTATACGTGCATAGTCTTCGAACCAGTCAACAATGTGGGGATTAGTCCAACCGCCCATATCCTGCAACTTTTGTGGTAGATCCCAATGAAATAGTGTAACTACAGGTTCAATATTATATTTGAGCATTTCATTTATTAAATTGTTGTAATACTCTATGCCAGCTGGGTTGACTTTATCAGGGAAGCTTGTAGGCAGGATACGTGGCCAAGAGAGCGAGAACCTGTAGAAGTCTAATCCCAGCTCCCTCATCATCTCAACGTCCCTTTTGTACAAATAGTACGAGTTGTCAGCGATGTCACCGTTGGAACAATCAAGCACCGCGCATGGTTGTGTGTGCGTTAGGTGATCCCAAATACTTTCCGTTTTACCTAAAAGTTGGTTGGGAAAAATAGAACATAATAATTAAGTTTGTTATATCATCGAGTAATGTTCGAAACAGCTGAGTTTCAGCGTTACGGTCTTTATTTTTCTTATAGCCACTACTTATCAGTGTATTAAACAATTTTCATAAATTATTTGAAAAAATAGAAATATTTTCACTGCCCTAAAAGTTGTCATCATGTCTAAAACAATAACCGTTCTGATTAAACTTTATTTTTCAACTTTTTGTTAGTGGAAAATGTCTTTTATGGTCTTAAGTTGAGATAATATTTCAAAGGTGTTTCATCTTGAAAGTTTTTTTTTTTATTTTACTACAAATCTCTTCACAATCTTTTATATCGGGTTCAGAATAATGACGATATATTAGGTATATCGTCATCTGATATGAATAAACAATTCTCAAGAAAGCAATTTAAAAATATTTCTCACCATCCACATCCCAAGCACCTTCAACCTGATATGATGCTGTAGCTGTTCCAAATAAAATGCCTTCTGGAATTTTCCGCACCTCGTGTCGTATGTTTGCAGCAGCTTTGCATTCTAACGATGCTATGTAAAGGCTTAATATTAAACTGAAAGTAGGTATTCGTATCATTTTAATCACGTTTTGGGTGAATTACTAAATAATTACAATAATTGATGAGGTCAAGGATAATAACATGTTTCTTTTTTCAGAATCGCTGAAATTGAATCTATTCTGGTAAGACCTGAATTCAGCTCCACTTAGGGAAACAATTGTTTAGTTCATGAAATATTTAAAATTAACAAAACCCTTTGAATTTTTCTTGACGTTCAATTTTAAAATATCCCATAGAAATATTTAACCGCTAGCGGCCCTCTGTACACTTCCTATATTATTTCGATTTTGACAGACCTTATTAAGAAAAAAGAATATTTTTCCAAAAAAAAAAAACAATTTTTCAAAGCATTTTCTCTCTGATTCGCTATCAGGATGTTTGGATTCAGAACAACCCAAATTACAGCGTATATCTTTATTATCATTGAGCGTTCAAATAAAAATGGTATTAACTTACAACAGACTCCACTTCCGCAACATATCTCAACCTCTCTGTCTTGTTGGTTGTATATTTATGATAGATCTGTTTGTATACCTGAAGATGGGGATAACCGGACATTTATACATAAATTTATCTATAAACAAGGCACTCGATTTTGATGAATCTGTCAGATATTTCTAGATAAGCAACATAAGTATACAACAATTTTATCTACAGGTAGAATTGTTATTTTAAATATATGAAAAGTAATCCGTCCGTCAACTGTTCGTAATTTTAGTCAATTTATGAAAACCGCAGAAGGTAAGTAACGTGGCGTTGTTGATGCAGTTAAAGGTTGGGGAAAAAGTTTCTTCGCATTTTTTAAGATAATTCAAAACGTTTTTTAATATAGTTTATTTAAATTTAACTAAAGTATGTATGTACTATTTTGTTCGATAACCTTTTGCCATCTTGTAGGTAGGGACATGATCCCATTGCTATAAAAATTTCGGGACTTCTCATCAAAATACCGCGACAAGTGGATTTGGCAGTCCTCTCGTGATGTTAACCTAACATTGCATAAAGAATTCTGAAGAGACCGAAACAGGTGGAAATCTGAAGGTGCAAGGTCAGGACTATACGGCGGATGCATTAACACCTCCCAGCCAAACTCTCTTAATTTTTGCTGAGTGGCTATAGATGTGTGAGGTCTAGCGTTATCATGATGAAACACCACACCCCTTCTGTTGATCAATTCCGGCCGCTTTCTCTCAACTTCTTGCTTTAATCTCATCAGTTGTTCGCAGTAGAGTTCAGAATTGATAGTCCTGCCTGGTGGTAAAAGCTCATAATGAATAATGCCATTCCAATCCCACCACACACACACAACATCACCTTATTGCGAGTTAACCCGGGTTTTGCCACAGTCTGTGAAGCCTGACCGGCCTTTGACCACGACCTTTTTCGCACGTTCTTGTCGTACGTGATCCACATTTCATCACCAGTTATCAGCTTCTTCAAAAATGATTCGGTTTCATTACGTCGTAATAAAGAATCACAAATGAGTACACGGTTCATTAGGTTTCTTTCAGTGAGCTCGTGAGGTACCCAAATATCGAGCTTTTATTTGTACGCAGCTTTTTTCAAATGCGCCAAAACTGTTTTGTGATCAATTCTCAGTTCTTCAGCTACGTCGTAACTACTGATATGTTGATCTTGCTCCACTTTTTCAAAAATGGTATCCATTTTATCCGTAACAGGGCGACCAGAGCGAGGTGCATCTTTGACATCAAAATTTCCGGATTGAAAACGCTTAAACCAAATTTGTACTACTCTCACAGACACTGCACTAGGTCCATAAACATCGCAAAGTTTTTTCGCTGCTTACGTTGCATTTTTACCTTTTTTGTAGTAAAATTTTAAAATGTATCGAATTTCTTCATTAGATTCACTTATCTTGACAGTACGTAAAACAAATGAAAATCACACATTTGCCTAATTTGAATTTGGAATTTATATATATTTGGGTTCTTTAAAATTTTAACTTTCAATGATACCAAAACCAGCCAGATACAAATACTACAGCCAAAGAGATTTTATTACAAGTTCATACATACTATAATGCGAAAAGACTTTTTCCCCAACCTTAGGTTAATGGATAATAGTTATTGCTTAAAGTTAAAGTCAGTTACTGGCTAAAGGGTTGCCAATAGGAACGGGTTGATTTTATTTATTGATTTACTATTTTACTTTCTGTCAAAATATCGTCTTCTAAAGACAAATCATCATGACAAGTTACAGCGTTAAGCAACACGTGCAAATGATAAAACTTAATTATCAAAATCTCTAGTAGGAACGATGTGCGTGTTGCGATCATCAAAATCATCTTTAGTGATGAGGTCCATTTTTGAATGAAACGTCAATAAGCAAAATTGCCGGATTTGGGACGACACCAATCCACGCGAGATTCACGATGTGCCAATGCATCCAAATAAAGTTTCTGTTTGGTGAGGATTTTGGGGTGGACGCGTCATCGGTACGCATTGGCCAATGATGCTGGCCAGGCCATCACCGTCGACGGCGATCGATATAGGTCGATGATCACTAACTTCTTGTGGCCTGAATTGCATTATATGGACACTGAAGACAAATGGTTTCAACAGGATGGCACTACGTGCCACACAGCTCAAGATACAATCGATATTCTGCACGAGCGGTTTCATGGCCGAGGCGACGTGAATTGGCTACCAAGATCGTGTGATTTGACCCCTTTAGACTTTTTTTTGTGGGCTTGCTGGTGTTTCTAGTTTGTTCAGAATCGATGACTGAATCGATTTTAGGCATTTTTTCAATATAGGTAAACTGCCTCAGTAGCCTAGTGGTAGCAGGCCACTACTACTACGCTGAGGTCCTGGGTTCCGTTCCCAGGTAGGGGGTTATCAGAGAGATTTTTTTTTTATGTTATAAAAGTGGCCAACAAGCGTGCAGTTTACATTTAGCGGCAAGTATATTAGGTAATGCGGTGGTGCCTACGCCCGCGAGCGCCGTCACTGGAGCTCTACCACCAGTAATCAATGTGAGCTACATGCTTGTTTGCCACCTTCCTTACATAAAAGACAGTACTGTTCAGGTACTGTTATGATCCTGTCAGACGGTAATGTATGGCCCCATTATTTTTAGCACCAAGACATAACGGCTTAAAGACAAAAGATTTTAAGCGTTTTTTTATGTACATGTTTATAGGCTACACTTACAGTATTCACATACCGTCAATATGAACTGTATGTTTGATTGCCACTTTCAATACACTCTGTATACCGTTGACCATCATAGTTTTTCAACGACTCACAACATCGGAAAAACAAACAGATTATACTAATGAGGTCAAACTCAATGTGTTTGACATGGCAACGTCGTCGACTAAAAAGGAGAGCAAAGGATAAAAATGCATAAAGATATTTCTATCTTTAACTAATTCACACTTTAACTGATTTCACACGTTAGCGGAAATGCTTGACAAGATGTGATGCACATACTTCGACAGTTGGCGAAAGTATTATCTATACTTATAACAACAACAATACACTTTATTGTACACCAGTAAAGAATACAAAGAAATACACAATAGAGTTACAAAGTATACAAGAGGCGGCCTTATCGCTAGATGAGCGATCTCTACCAGACAACCTTTGGGTAGAGGAAAAGATGTAAAAGAGTAGGTTAGGGGTGTACAGATCAAAATATAGAACAGTAAATAAATAATAATAATAATAAAGATTTACACATAAATAGACACATAACAATATCAATACCATATATCATAAAATATCTACTATAATTAAATAAATACAGATACTTAATAATATATAGAATAACATAATAATATATACAATAATACATAAAATAATAATAATTCCAAATAAATAAAGCATTATATATGAGTGCATATCTACAAGACTTGACAACAACTTCTAATTTTTTGTGTAGTAAAAACTTTTTAGGCTATTTTTAAACGTCTCAAGAGTTTGAGCTTGTCGAATATTTAAGGGTAAGGAATTCCATAGACGTGTGGCTTCTACAGTAAAGGAGTTTGACACAAAAGATGAACTATGTAAAGGAATTTTAAGAATAAGATTTACGGAAGACCGAAGGTAGAGAGGATGGGTTAGGCCGAGCCAATGAAAACGTTCTTTAAGATAAGGTGGGGTCTGTGGATGAAATAGTTGACAGTAAAGAAATGAAAGAATATGTGCATTCCTGCGGAGGCGGATTGGTAACCACTTGAGTTGTTCGCGAAATTCTGAAACATGGTCGTATTTTCGTAGACCAAATACGAACCGGATACAAAGATTTTGAAGGCGCTCAAGTTTATTTAGTTGCCCTTGTGTGAGGTCAAGATAGCATATGTCAGCGTAATCTAAAATGGGGAAAAGAATAGATCTAGCTAGCGCAACCTTAGTGGTAGAGGGTAAGAAATACTGCAGTCTTCTTAACGAACCAAAAGCCGCAAACATCTTCCTGCTTACCTCGCTAATTTGTGGAGCCCATGACATTGTGCGGTCAAGGATTATTCCCAAATTACGTACTTCATTTGCATAATTAATAGTAGCACCTTCAAACTGTATGGGTGGTAAATTAGCATAATCAATTTTGGAAATAAAACGAGAGCTGCCAATGATGATTGCCTGGCTTTTACCAGGATTGACCTGCAAGCCAAAAGCTTGACACCATTTGGAAATTGTTACGAGATCATCATTGACTTATAATTAAACTGTAGAAGTGTAAATTCTGTACATTAAAAATATTGAAAAATTAAATACTATGATGTTACTAAATCGATACCGAACCCAAATATGTGATTAGATTTTTTTTTGTCTGTCTGTCTGTCTGTCTGTCTATCGATCTGTCTGTCTGTCTGTCTGTTTGTTCAAGCTTCACAGAAAAACTACCGGTCCGATTACAATGAAACTTGGTATGATTATACTTTAACCTTTGGCGCACAACACTGGGTACTTTTTATCCCGGAAAAATGTCTGTGTGTTTGTACACGCTAATATCAGAAACGGCTTATTCGATTTGTGGTTTTCACTAATCTATTGTGGTAAGTTTCATTTAACTTTAGTGTTTGTTTCATGTAAATCGGTTCAGAAATTAAAAAGTTATGTCAATTTAAAGAATCATATCGAATATTTTTAAGCTGTATTCTGTATCTTAGTTCTATCTTTTAGGGGGTTTCGTACCTAAAAGGTAAAAACGGACCCTACGGATTACTAATCCTCAGCTGTCTGTCTGTCTGTCCGTCCATCTGTATGTCTGTCTGTCACCAGCCTGTATCTCATAAATAGTGATAGCTAAAAAGCTAACATTTTCACAAATTATTCAATACACGGTACATATACCAAAACAACATTTTTCACAACTTTTGTCTGTCTGTCAGTCTGTCTGTCTGTTTGGCGGGGCTAATCTTGGGAACGGCTGGACCGATTTTGACGGGACTTTCACTGGCAGATAGCTGATTTGATAAGGAGTAACTTAGGCTACTTTTATCTCCATACAACCACACATACATACATACCTACATACAAATAAATAGAATTTGAGTGTCTCCGATTTTGACGGGACTTCCACGGGTAGGTAGCTGATGTAATAAGGAGTAACTTAGGCTACTTTTATATTAGCTGCGCCCGCTACTTCGTCCGAGTAGATACTGAACAATCATATTTTTTCTCACGTGGACGAAGTTGCGGGCACAGATAGTCCTTAATAAACTTAACAACAGCTATAATAAAAATCGTTTAATCAATATCAAAAGTGCGATGCTGGATTATTTTAGTGTCCGTCGTCAATGGTCATAATATTAGTGTCAGGTTCGTAGTGGGGGTCGAGGGTGCGCGTGCGCAGGAGTTCCTTGTACACGAAGGCGGATTTGCGTGGCGTGCGCGTGCGATCTGGGTCTTCGTAGTCTACCTCGTACAGGCCAAATCGTTCTCTAAAATAAGGATATAGAAGAAGTAAGTTACTATTTGTTAAATTCATTACCACCACTTTCTTTACCTGTCCCATTGGCGTATGGCTTAGTGGTTTAGGCCACTACTACTACCTGGCGTAGTAGTAGTGGCCTAAACCACTACACACACACACACACACACACCACACACACACACACACTTGACGATGGATTTTTTTATTTAGAGAAGATTTCCAGTGGTATCCTTAGAGTTGGTAATAAGCTTTGAACTGAATACCTCTACAATATACAATTCGAAGTATCTTATCATTAAAAAAGATAACCTTGCAGTTATATCAGTATTAGGTACTAGCGGCCCGCCGTGGCTTTGCACGGGTGCAATGTTACCTATATTACTGTCTACTATCATAATAAAATATGGCCTATAGGATTCCTGAATAGTGTACCTTACTGACTGTGAAATAATTTTCATAATCGGTTCAGTATTTGCGAAGATTAGCCCCTATAAACAAACAAACAAATTTACAAACTTTACTCTTTATGAGTATAGATTTTCTTATTGTTTCCAGAACTCTACATAGTACGAGTGTCTAATAGGTAGAAATTTAGATTATTCTTCTTTTTCATCGGGGATGATTTCAACACTTTTCATTTAGTGTTGATGCAGACTTTTATGTAGACTGGAGTAAAATGAGTATATTTTAAGTATTTCATACAAACATTTATATTTTCTTGTAAAGTACCAAACAATACGGTCCGCTCCTTTCTTTTCTTTTTTTTATATAATGAAAGTGGCAAACAATCATGCAGTTCACATTGATGTTAAGTGACGACTGCAGCCTATAGACACCCACAAAAAGACTAAGGTCAAAATGCAGATGCATTACCACTGCTGAGGCCTAAGGTGTTATGCCTCTGTGTCGGAAATTACGGGGCCGTACATTACCACCTGACCGGAACACGATAGTGCTGAACACTACCATTTAGCGGCAAGTATATTAGGTAATGCGGTGGTGGCTACGCCCGCAGGCTCCGTCACTGGAGCTCTACAACCAATAAAAAAAAAACTTGTAAAATTGATTATCTATTTGATTTACGTATCCTTAAATAATATAAGTAACTACATTTATTCTTAAAATGAACTTACGTGTATCCTTTCAGCCATTCATAGTTATCCATAAGACTCCATGCAGTATAGCCCATAATGTCAGATCCATCTTCGATCGCGTCTAGCATTGCGTCGATATAACCTCTGTAATACGTGACGCGGTCGTTATCATCCAAGCCGCCGTGTGTTGCAAAACCGTTTTCAGTGATAAAAACTGTAGGATTCCCATACTCTTCTCGGATTTTAGTCAGTAACTTGTAGAAACCCCACGGTACGTACTGAAACAAAAAAAAAATGAAAACAAACAATACTCCTAAATAAGCTAGTCTAAAACATTATCGTGGTGGTATTTTAGGTTAATAGTTGACCCATCGACGTCGCCAGAGGCTAGCAGGGGAACAAGGAAGCTGCCACCTCTCCTCCCACAGATTAAAATGTATAAATATTGGCAAATTTGATTGATATTATGAGAAATAATTTCACGCACAAAAATGGTTTCAAAAACAGTAGGCTTTAAGATTACACCGGCGATTTATTGTATCTCTAAATAATAAGTTCATGCACCCAATAAATTATTTTATTTTACCTTCGTAAAATCTGACTCTCCAATTTTCCATTCGCTATTTTGGAACATGAGCACGCCAAGATCGCCATAAAACGAGGGCGAATCGTAGTAGCCTTCCACAGATTCATTTCGGTATACATAATTTGTTGAATAATGATTCAATCCGAAAACATCTGAAGTGCCTCGAACATATTCTACTTCTTCGCGTGTGAATTCTGGCAGCCTGGACCTGAATAAACCTTGTTCAGCGCTTTTAGCTGCTATTCTCTCTTTCATGACTGGAGGAAAATCACCGCTTTCAGAGAATATCGGATGTGAATATTGCCCCCACTGCAATTATAACGAAACATTACCTATCGGATAAATTTGAACTAACACAAGTTATTTCATTCATCTGAATAATTAACATATGCCTTACAATTATTTGATTAGCTTCCTCAGCCGCCACTACATGGTTCTCATCTGCAGGTTCGTACCACTGTGCGCTTAATGTGATGAATATAGTTCCGCCCATGGAGGGCCTGAATTCTTGATCATAAATATGATAAGCTCGCGCATGAGCCATAAGTAAGTTTTTGGCGCACATGTACTCTGCTACGCCTTGAATTGCGAGCAACGGAGCTAAAGTTGCACTACCGTATCCATTGTAGCAGATTTGATGGGGTTCATTCATTGTAATCCAATATTTGACTCTATCTCCAAAGTTTTCAAACGCTATACGTGCGTAGTCTCCGAACCAATCAACAATATGAGGATTAGTCCAGCCGCCCATATCCTGTAATTTTTGTGGTAGATCCCAATGAAATAATGTGACCACAGGTTCAATGTTATATTTGAGCATTTCATTAATTAAGTTGTTGTAATACTCTATGCCAGCTTGGTTGACTTCATCAGGGAAGCTGGTGGGTATGATGCGTGTCCATGAGAGCGAGAATCGGTAGAAGTCCAGTCCTAATTCCCTCATCATCTCGACGTCCCTTTTGTACAAATAATATGAGTTGTCGGCGATGTCACCGTTGGAACAATCCAGCACCGCACATGGTTGCGTGTGTGTTACATGATCCCAAATATTTTCCGTTTTACCTGCAAATAAGCAAATTAATATAATCTTGATGTGTTCTTATGTTTTCGCGTCTCTCGTTTGGTCGCTTTTCAACTTCCGTAGGTCTCGGGTCGGGCAGAAATGTGTGGTCTATTTTAAAACTCATTTTAGTTTAATATACCTACGTGAGATAAATCCTTAAGCCTTAGTTTTTCTCACAGAGCCACACAATTTTATTTATATGCCAAAATTTTATCTCTATCGTTTTAGACATTATCGTTTCAGAAAATCATCTTTATAAAACAAAAATATTGTATTTTTAATCTTTCCCTTGATTGATATCAATCGAATCTCGAGGATTTGAGTTGCGTAATATACATGTTAGCAAGACAAGTATGTACGTTATTATATTAACATTTAAGATGGCCATGACCACAAACGGTGGAACATTTAATTTGTTATATTTCTTCGATAAAAAGTAATTCTTACCATCCACATCCCAAGCACCTTCAACCTGATATGATGCTGTAGCTGTTCCAAGTAACATGCCTTCCGGAATTTTCCGCACCTCATGTCGTGTATTTGTAGCAGCCTTGCATTCTAACGATGCGATGCAAAGGCTTAGTAATAAACTGCAAGTAGGTATTCGTATCAACAATTAGGTTTTGAGTGACTAATTAAATTCAATCAATCATTGGTGTGATCAGGTGTGATCAATATTTGTATTTTTAATACGTTGAAATTGAAGTAGTTTTGCGCCCACAAGTTATGTACTCGGTATAGAAAAAGGATTCCACAAATGCACTGCCGTAACTGTGAAAGATTTAGAAACGAAGCAAGAGGAGTGAACAAGAATTTGGAGAAGAAGATTTTCAGAAGAGCGGAGGGAGAGAGAATTGGAAAGACATAGGTAACTAAAACGACTCTTAAGATTATTAGGAGTTTGGGGAAAGAATAGTAGACAGTAAAGAAGAGAGAGAATGTGCGTATTCCTGCGAAGGGGAATAGGAAGCCACTTGAGCTCAGTTCGAAATTTAGAGACATGGTCATTTTTGCGCAAGCCAATTATGAACCGTATACAAAGATTTTGTAGACGCTCAAGTTTGTTGAGTTGTTCCTGTGTTAAGTCAAGCACATATGTCGGCATAGTCTATAAAGTTTATAAACAAAAGCTTGACTACGCAACCTTTTAACTACAATTACGTAGTTCAAAAATTCATAGTAAAGCTTCGCGGATTGTTCGTTAAAGCATCGCTTAGTTATTGCAATGTACTAGTGAGCAATCGGAAGAAGTGGTGTAAATTATAAAATCTCCCTACTTCAAGTTTTACACAATTTTTTTTTTCGAAAACCATTCTTATTTTCATCATAGTAGTTCTGGGCCCAGAGTAACTAAAACGACAAAGAGTATCCAAAATATCTTTGGGTGTGGCAATTTCAAATAAATAAATGTTTTTAACTTACAACAAACTCCACTTCCGTACCATATCTGTGTCTTGTGAGTTGTGATAGATCTGATTGTTTATCTAAGGACGGGGTAAATCCACGGACATTTATACATAAAGTTATCAATCAACAAGGCACTCGATTTTGACGAACCTGTCCGATATTTGTAGATTGTTAATATAACAAAAACATACATTCTATTACATCTGTTTGTGCGTGCGCCGAAAAAATTAAAGCAAAATTGTCGAGCTTTTCCTTTGCACTGTACGAATTAAAAAGAAGTACCGACCAGAAAACCGCTAAGTCGGCCTACTATGCGTACGCAAATTCCTGGCTGAGTTATGGGATCATTTTATGGGGAAATAGTAAACATATTTCAGAATTATTTTTACAACAAAAGAAATTATTAAGAATTATAACAAATATTGACCGTACAACATCTTGCAAAAATCATTTTAGACAGTTAAAAATATTAACATTGACATGCATATATATCCTAGAGATAAGTAAATTTATAAAAATAACCCTAAAATCTTCGAAAAGGCTAAACAACAAAAGCATCTCTCAGTTAGAAAGCAACTTGCTAATAACTTTAGTCTGCCTAGTTGTAGATTAGAAATGTATAAGTGAAGTCCGTACGTAAGTGCAATAAGAATTTATAATCACCTACCGAACGATATTAAAACCTAGCCTAACTTTAATGTGTTTATCAAACGTCTAAAAAACTCGTAAAAAAATCGTATTACAGTCTAAGTGATTTTTTCAGTGACAACCGTACTCATTAAAATGGACGAAATACACATACTTACTCATTTTTCTGTTTCACGTTCACTCATAATTAAAATGCCTAAGTATTATGATTAAGATATAGAATAATAATATATAACTATGTTAATTGCTACGCCCGACGGGTATCATGTCGATACAAATTACTTAAAATAACACCTAAACCATGTACATGAAAGCAATAAAACTTTGAACTTTGAACATTATGTTATTAAATTCAACGTAATATATATAATATCTAAATATATTAACTCTCCTGTATCTTAAAGGAAAGTTTCATCGGGTTATTTGTATGTCGCTAGACCAATGCTAACCTTTAGCCTCGAAGCTACAAGTGCAAACAAAGCTCATAAAGTGCCCATCCACTTGCATTTGTTTGGACTAAGCCGCAAGGGTCCGGTTGCTCCTCAAATGCTCAAGATAGAACAGTAGGCCCGGGGTCTATGACAGATTATTATTTGCTTGCGGCAAGCCCCGCAAACCAGAGATGGGTGGTTCCCAAGTAAGCTGGCGCCCGGTTGGAAAACGCCGATGGTGCATGTTTTATATATTAAATTTGTCTTTCGATTTGTGTTCATGCAATTATATTGTCCTTATTGAGAACATAGTACCTATCCCATTTTATGCTCTCGCCACCCAGCGGGTGGGGCGAGACATTGGCGCGACGCTGCCATATTGAAACCTCGGGCTATTTGCTATTAGTGTCGGGCTAAGAACCTATGTTTTTAACCCCATGCCATGAAAATAGTGAAGAAAGCGAGCCGAGACAGAGAAGTAGTTTCACTGAGTTAAATATTCATCGTGCCGCTCATCCTACCCTTATCGGATGCCCAATGATCTATTATCGTTATCGGTCGGTTTTAAGCGCGAATCAAAGAAGGAGCAACACAAGTGTGAATTAAATGTTGCGAGAAGGGCAATATTCGCAGTTTCGTGATGCGAGTGCGAGGGGACTAGGTACCTAGTGTGGCTGAGGCGTAATATAAAGTAGGCATGTAACAGTGATGGATCCAGAATTCATTTGTGAGGGAGAACTTTACCTTGTATTTTCGTATTTAAAAACTAGTGCACTAGTAAGGTTGGTATGATTCGAGGGCTAGAACTGGGCGTTCTAATACCGACCTTGGTAGATAGTAATAATATAGCCTGAGATTAATCAATTGTCGCCGTCGTCAGTTATTTCAAATCGGGATTATATTTATTTTACGGATTCTTGTATAGCTGCCTCAGCAATCTAGTGGCCACGACTATTACCACCAGCGTAGGTTTCTGGTTCTGATACCCTTGTCGGCGGATAAATGCTTCTGGGATTTTTCTAATAGAAACAGTGCAGAGGATTACAATTTTGCCTATGCTGTCGACATTTTTTTTACAGTCCCAACATCGGAACTGTAAAAAAATAATAAAGACCACTTTATTTAAAAAAATCTTTAATAAATAACTTCCTGAAAAATGGGGCTAGATTTATTTTAGTGTCTTTTGTCAATGGTCATACCATTCATGATGGGGACATAGTGGGGGTCGAGGGTGCGAGTGCGCAGCATCTCCTTGTACACGAAGGCGGACTTGCGCGGAGTGCGTGTGCGCTGCGGGCTGTCGTAGTCCACCTCGTACAGACCAAATCGTAATCTAGACAAAAAACAGTGGTCGTTCGCCATTGAGGTTTACCTCATGCTTATTTGCTAATTGTTTACATAAAAAAACATTTTTTTTAACAATTTAAACTTAAAAATTAAGAAGTCTGTAAGTTTTTAAATTCTCTAAAGGATAACTTAAACTTAGATTAAAAGGTACACTAAGTATGCCCAGAGCAACACAATCACCTCGTCTATAGTTAAATGTGCCTAGATTGAAACACACACTCATCCATAACAACAGAAGCGGCTTATCTTCCTAATAATAAATATTAAAAAAAAAAATACGCTTACATTCACAGCCCCACAGTAGGTATAAACCTGTGTCGTGGGTGCCGTTGTACACATACAACACATACACAAACACCCAGGCCCTAAACAAATATCTGTAGGCCATACAAATATTTGTCCCGGTGCGGGGATCGAACCCGCGACCATTCGAATCAAAAATCATCTCACAATGCTGGACTAACCGGGTCGTCAAACTTTTTAAAACTTACTTGTATCCATTCAACCATTCAAAATTATCCATAAGACTCCATGCAGTATAGCCTAAAACATCAGACCCATCTTCAATAGCATCCAGCATAGCTTCAATGTAACCCCTGTAATATGTGATACGGTCATCGTCCTCTAAGCCACCGTGTGTCGCGAAGCCGTTCTCAGTGACTAATATTTTAGGATTCTCATACTCTTCCCGGATTTTAGTCAGTAGCTTGTAGAAACCCCATGGCACATACTGCAATGGAAATTATCATGTTAATTTATTTTCTCATGTTAATAACTACCCTAAATTCTTAAACATCGAAAGATTTGGAAATACTACCTGCTGAGTTAAAATAGTAATTTGTTCATTTACCTTTGTAAATTCTGATTCCCCAATTTTCCATTCACTATTTTGGAAGATTCGCACACCGACGTCATCATTAAAAGAGGGTGAATTGTGGTACCCTAATACAGATTCGTTTCTATATGTATAATATGACGAGTAATGATTAAGTCCAAATAAATCAGAAGTCCCTTTTACGTATTCAATTTCTTCCGGTGTAAATTCAGGCAGCCTTGAACGAAAGAAACCTTGTTCAACGCTTTTGGCAGCTATTCTTTCTTTCATAATTGGTGGGAAATCACCGCTGTCAGAGAAGATAGGATGGGCATATTGTGCCCACTAAAATGGAATGGTCAATTAGTCATAACAACATTATGTTATTTTATTAATTTTGTAAATTAACAAAGAACTTACAAACATTTGATTAGCTTCTTCAGCCGCAACTACTTGGTTCTCATCTGCAGGTTCAAACCACTCTGCGCTCAGCGAGATGAATATAGATCCGTCCACGTAGTACCTGAATTCTTGGTCGAATATATGGTAAGCTCTCGCATGGGCCAGTAATAAGTTTTTGGCACACATGTATTCCGCTATACCTTCTATTTTAAGCAAAGGTGCTAAACTTGCATTACCATAACCGAAGTAGCATATTTGATGGGGTTCATTTATTGTTATCCAATATTTAACTCTGTCTCCGAAGTTTTCAAAAGCAATACGTGCATAGTCCCCAAACCAGTCAACTATATGGGGATTTGCAAAACCACCCAGCTCTTGCAACTTCTGTGGTAGATCCCAGTGGAAAAGTGTGACTACCGGTTCAATATTATATTTTAGTAGTTCGTTAATTAAGTTGTTGTAGTACCGTATGCCAGCTGGGTTCACTTTATCAGGGAAGCTGGTGGGCAAGATGCGTGTCCAAGAGAGGGAAAACCTGTAGAAATCTAGACCCAATTCCCTTAACATCTCAATGTCCCTTTTGTATGAATAGTATGAGTTATCGGCAATGTCTCCATTGGAACAATTATGGACCACACATGGCTGGGTGTGCGTCAAATGATCCCAAATATTTTCCGATTTACCTTAAATAAAATAACACAATTTATTGTATACATACTTGAGGCATTGTTTAACGTTATTTAACAATGCCTCAATTATTCGATTTAATCAAGATTTATCGATACTTTTGTAACAAACGTATCAAAACAAAAATTGTAGCATTACTTGTGTAACAAAATTCGAAGTAAAATGAAATGAAGGGATGGCCTAATTTCCAGAACATCGATTTCTTTTAGACAATTAAAAAAACAATACGGTATTGAAATAAATAAATTGGAATAATTAAGTTTAATACTTAACAGGTAATTTGTTTTACATATCTAGATGACCTAGAGCTTATTAAATTGACAAATACAGAAAATCCAAGAAATAAGTATGGTAAAACCGACCATGCAGTATTTATAGGCTTCTCATGCTTACTATCTAAATTAGAGGTACTGGTTAGAACGAAAGAAGTAATGTTTATCTAGAACAATGTACCTAAGATCTACAACATCGAATATATTTATTTTTAGCAACCATAATTTAGGACATTGGTATAAATTGGTCCTAGCTCAGCATTTTGCTGATTGAAAAACCACCAGCGCTGGTCTTTCCAGCTATGTACTAGCTGGCCTGAAGTACATTGCCCTTTTATTAGCATATAACAAAGATGTATTTCTTACCATCTGCATTCCAAGCACCTTCAACCTGATACGATGCAGTTGATGCACCAAACAATATATTTTCTGGAATTTTCCGGACCTTATGTTGAGTGTATGCGGCAGTTTTGCATTCGAACGATGCAATGCAAATGCTGAATATTAAACTGCAAGTATTCAAATCATCAATTATTTTTTAATACTCTAATTATTAGAGTATTAAAAAATAATTGATGATTTGAATTCAAGCAATTAGAGTCTAATTCAAGCAATTAGAGTCTAATTGCTTGAATAGATGTAGACAATGAATATAACAAATGTAGGCTTTTCAACTTGTAGCCAAGTTTTTAAAAAACATTATAAAGTTCAGAGTTGTGTTCAAATAAAAATAAACTGCATACTAATTCTATTTTCCTGATTACTGATTTTTTGATACATATGTTCCAAGCATACATACTTTTACTAAATATGTTTAAATAATTTAACACATAAAACAAAATCCATTTTTTTATGATGCAGTTTGGCCCGGAGAAAAAAACGTCGAGGAGGAAAACGTCGAAAGACAAAATTTAGATAGTTTATATTGAGTGCTCTCAGAATCCCCCTATGTACTATAGGTGATATTTGACTTGAAAGTTTTTTTTTTTAATTAAATTATGGCATCGCAATTACGCATATTGCCAGTGTCAAGTTATACGATATTTCGTATTTATTTAAGCAGCTTAAAAGTTAGTATAATATAGTCAGTCAATTACTTATTAAGTATGTCAGTCAAGTGAGTTACAGTCAAATTATTCGAGTAAAGCGATGGCTACTTTACCAGAACATTTACAATGATGTTTTGAAGGCAACCTGAAAGGTCGTGTTTTCGCAATGTTATTCCATTTCACTATGATAAACCTATGCAATAGGGCACTGTAATAAACCTATATCAAACAAAATGCCACCAACTTTATTCAATATAACTTAAAAATACATTAAGAAAATGAAATAAAATTAGAGCACCATACGCTTCTTTCAAGGTTCCCGTTAATATCATCAAAGTCAAGGTTATCGACTTGAAAGTTTGTAACCTGCTGAAATTTAAATTTTCCCGGCAAAGAAATTTCACTAAACACAGAAATAGAATGCTGATTTCGCATTTCTTTCCTTTTTTAGTTTCTATCTGACCCTTTCCCACTCTTTTCCTCTTCATACTGCAAAATTATCATTGACCAACGAGCGGCAGCTGCGGATCGGTACTAAATGGGTTAATGGTTATTAAGATATCCTAAGTCTACTTAATATGTTTGATAGTGAGAGCAATTTAATAATAATCTAGCCTAACGATAAAATAATTAAATCCACTTACAATATAATATCTGTTATTTACAGGGCGGCCAAGTATGCTATAATTGGATAAGTAGATACATTGAAAAGTTAACATTCTACTTATTATCGAAGTAAATAAACATTGTAAGAAAACTTATAAACACCGCCAATTAGTTTACACAAAACATTTCCACTCTTACAAGTTAGTGCTTCATTAAAATTGTCAAGGATATCCTAATGTTTCCGATTTATCATTCTTTAACTTTTACTAAAAGATTATTTTTGTAAATGAGTTATTAGTTTCGGTATCATACAGTTCACATTAAAACATTGAATGAAAGCTTACGAAAATGAGTAGGTTAGTCAAAATGCAAATGCGATGCCACTCCTAGGGTCTAATTGGCCTAATATTTAATCGAAACAAGGAAGTTGTATAATTTAGGCAGTAAGCAATGATTGGTCGTTGTGCCTACGCTCTCGAGCCTAGATATTAGAGCTTTATGTTATTTCTACCTTGTTTTTGTATGAATAACATGCGACGACCTGTATTAATAATTAATAAAAAAAAAACTAATTGTTGAAATAATACTCAAATAATAAAATTACAAAAATATATATATATTGTAGGTACACATATATCAGTATTTAAGTTTACCTACTTTTGAACTTACCAGAAAGTGATTCCTTCACGCCTCATTTTGATGGGAACCATACTGAACACAAACATAATTAATACAAACGTATTATTGCAATAATACCTAACTTGTTATGATTCTTAGATACGGTCACTTACAATAAATTTCTCAATTTGAATATTAGTAAAAAAGTGTGGCACACTATAAGCTACTAATAAGGTGAGATATCATCGGTGCAGTGTCCATTTTCAGTATGATAGGTACCTTAATAAATAAACATTCGTGTAGGTATATAAGTAAAAGGAAAAGGGAATATTGAGACTTGAACGTCAGCAAAAAAATAAAAAATATATATGAAAATTTGTTAATAAAAGTTTTATGACGAAAATATAATTAATACTAAAACATCAATAACAAAATATACTTTTATTATGTCTTAGACCTGGTACCTAATATTTTTTAATCATTGCCCTAATTTTTACGGGAATAATTTAATTAAACATCGTGCCTCGACTTGTTTTTGTTCCAAAGAAGCAGTAACTCATAATAATATTGTCATTATGTGTGTAATGATTATGATGACTTAATATAAGTCTATGCTTTTATGCTAAGTTATTAAACTAATGGAAAAAACTGTGCTAACAGATCGGTAAAACTGCGTATTTTTAAGTGTAATATTTTTTTCTGTCTATCGACTTATAAATGTAGCGGGCTGTACATACTCGTATGTTACTTTGTTGATTTACTAATGATGCGGGTTGCTATTAAAATTAGTGAGGTATGTAACCTTTAGAAACGTTATAGAAATCTAGTTTTGTATAGGTGTTACCTTGATGTATGGCCTAGATTTTGTTAATAATTATAATTTTTAACTTATGATGGGTTGCACCACGATATTTGTAAAAGTTAGTGTAACATTTCACATCCTTTTCTAACTTAAAGAAATCTGGTAAAGTTAGAGAAGGATGTGAAATGTTACAATAACTTTAACTTTAACAAATATGGTGGTGCAACCCAGGCTTAATGTCATACCTATATCATGTCATTAAGTTATATTCATAATTAAATGCGAATTGCAGTCTAAGGATGGGTCCAAAAGGAAATGTGTCACAGAACTATTCCCCGACTGCATTTCACTTTATATGAAAAGTGTGGTTTTTTATTATTATTTTTATTCACATTATTCTTATTTAAATCTTAACAGTTATTTTCTTGTCTCCGTTATTTTTTTTTGTTGACGCTTCACTAAAATTTTGTTGCTAACTTCACTTTTTAATTATATATGCAAATCAAACAGTTATAACTAATTTAAAACTTGTATCAAAAAATTTAATAATGTCAATCAACCAGACAGGTTCATTGACCCAAAACAACATCAGCGAATTTCTTTCTTCCGCATGATCTAACGTTAAGGTATTTTTAATTAAAGATAAAGGATTTGTTTTATCTCTGGTCATCATTCGTAGATGGTAGATTAAGAGATTAAGGGTACTTTTCCAACAGAGATGTGCTATGCAGCTATGCTGCGAAAATGTGAGATCTACGCTACGAGAATATGTGACAGTTTCCAGTGATACTAGTCTATGTAGCTGTATGAGGAAGACTGTGGTGGAAAAGCACCCTACGGTTTCTTGATGCAATCTACGCCTGTGTCCTACGATAAAATTACTGCACACTCCTCTTTGGGAGGCTTTGGTCCAGCGGTGGACCTGTTTCGGCTGAAATGATAATGATGATGATGACACATGTCAACTAACATCAATCGAGCGTTGAAATATTTATCACATATTTTGAACTCTTTGATAGTAGCAGTAAACAAATATTATGTCATAGTAGTCATTTCAGATAACATCGTTACTTCATTGATAATGTGAATAAAATAAATGTGAGAAAATCGGCAACATAGATTCGATAAGCACTTCGATAGCACTTAAATTTTGTGCCCTATAAACATTTAGGTACAGCAAAATACAAAAAGAAATTTTAATGTAGATGCGTTGCCACTCTTGAGTTCTAAGTTATAGTATTTTTTTATGTCTGAAGATTGACAGACAAGCAAACGGGCCACCTGATGGAAAGTGGTCACCGTCAGAGTTGCCAACGCGCTGCCAGTCCTGAAGGACTCTTTTAACTCCATTTTAGAAGAACCACATATTGTGGAGGGAACACCTCAGAGGGAAGTTCGTTTCACAATTTACACGTTCTGGGCAGGAACGAACGTGAAAACCGCACCGTTGAGCACTGCCAGGTGTCCAGTTGGTGAGGGTGGAACTTCTCTCTTCGGCGGGTAGTACGGTGTAGGAAAAGAGACGGTGGCACCATGTCGAACAGTTCAGCAGAGCACTCACCATTGTAGAGACGGTTCAACACGCACAGACTCCCAATGTCTCTGCGTAGGCTCAGATTTACGAGGCTGTCAGTAAGTCCTGGGTCGTTAACAATACGAACGGCAAGTTTCAGTGGGGATTGAAATGGACCAAGCTGGTATTTGGGGGCTCCCGCCCACAAATGAGAGCAGTATTCCAGATGGGGCACTTGGGCCTTATAAAGCTGTAGTAGCTGCCCCGAAGTGAAATACTGCCTCGCTTTGTTAAGTACCCCTAGCTTTTTCGATGCCCTACATACACTCAATGTGACCGTTGATGTTTTCAAACCGCCCATAAGCCCTCCGACAAGGTTTAACGACTGCTATCTATCGATAGCAACCGGGACCGACGGCTTTACGTGCACTCCGAAGCACGGAAACGCGGATTTTAATTTGCCACTTGCGGTCACCCATCACACGCCCGACCGCGCCCGTATCGCTTAGCCGAGTAGATCGCTTCCGATCTATACCAGCCGCTGGGCCACGCGTGCTTTTTCCTATCCTAACCTAAAACGTAACCTAATCATCTACATAAATATAAACCCCCTTATTCATAAACGTACATTAGATACGTTTTAGCTATAGAATGCTTTGTCCTTGTCAGTTGCATTGTCAAATGTGCAGGATAGAAAAAGACAAAGGAGAGATTAGCAACACTTTAGCTAAAATACGTTTATGAATAAGGGGGAAAGATTTCAAAGTAGATGCGTTGTCACTCATGAGGGCTAAGTTGTTATTTTTTTTATTTTTAAGTTTTTATGTAATGGAAGTTGCAAACAAGCATGCTGTTCACATTGATGTTAAGTGATGACTGACTGCAGCCTATAGACACCCACACAAAGACCAAGGTCAAAATTCAGATGCGTTACCACTCCTGAGGCCTAAGGTGTTCTGCCTCTGTGCCGGTAATTACAGGGCCGTACATTACCTCCTGACCGGAACACGATAGTGCTGAACACTACCATTTAGCGGCAAGTATATAAGGTAATGCGGTGGTGCTTACGCCCGCAAGCTCCCGCACTCCGAGCTCTACCACCAGTTATACACTGGTATTACTGGAGGTAGAGCTCAGGGCCGGAGATTATGGAGCTGCATATTAGCATCTGATTGGAACACGATAGCGCTGAACCCTGTCATTAAGCAGCAAATAGATAAGGTAATGCGGTGGAAGCATCGACGACACAATGCATGGGTGGAAGCTACGACCTCGAACGCCGTCACTGAATTTTGATCAGTAAAAACTTTTTAGTTGCTCTACAAAGTTGATTTTACAATCTACGATATCAGTTCATCAATCATAGCGAAAAAATTATACACATATCAATGAGTAGTACTCCATTTACTTAAAAAAAATACTTCGAAATTGCTCCTGCATTAAATTGTAAAGTAGTAATACTTTTACTGTGTGATGGATGACCGTTAGTGGCAAATTAAACTGCGCGTTTCCGTGCTTCGGAGGGCACGTAAAGCCGTCGGTCCCGGTTGATATCGATAGATAGCAGTCGTTAAACCTTGTCGGAGGCCTTATAGGCGGTTCGAAAACATCTGACAGCGGGTTGGCCACTAACCCGTATCTCCACCAATCCGCATTGGAGCAGCGTGGTGAAGTAAGCGCCAGGCCTCCTCCTTAAAAGAGGAGAGACTCGTGCCCAGCAGTGGGACGTATAATGGGTTGCCATTATAATAATTATTATTATAATACTTTTATGAGGCCCGTACATTTTAAAGGGGGTCCCCTGAACAGGGGACAGTACTGAAAAATTAAATTACCGTGAGATGGTACATTACCCCGCAAGAAATATTGTACATGGAACCTACGAAAGAGACAATCGGCTAGTTTCGATTTCGTAAAGAGTTATCTACGTAAGCCTAATAAGGTGATAGATATAAAAAAAGGTGGTGCACAGTTAATATTAGATAATTTTAATGTCCTTCATCAATGGTCATGACGTCAGTGTCTGGTTCGTAGTGGTGGTCGAGGGTGCGCGTGCGCAGAATCTCCTTGTACACGAAGGCGGATTTACGTGGGGTGCGCGTGCGCTCCGGGCTGTCGTAGTCTACTTGATACAGTCCGAACTTCTCCCTGCACAAAAGTATTAGATGATTAAAAAAAGGGCAAAAACAGTCAACAGTACTTATCAGATCATTCAAAAGTTGTTTTGTCTTATAATTCAACTCTACCTTATCGGAACTCTGTGCACCCGACACCATAAGGTAGGTACGATCGAAGGGTTCGTTAAACCCTTACCCCCTTATTCATAAACGTACATTAGATACGTTTTAGCTATAGAATGCTTTGTCTTTGTCAGTTGCATTGTCAAATGTGCAGGATAGAAAAAGACAAAGGAGAGATTAGCAACATTTTAGCTAAAATACGTTTATGAATAAGGGGGTTAATATTTAGATATTTCTAGATAGGAATACCTTTATATATATTACTAGCTGTGCCCGCGACTCCGTCCGCGTGAGAATTTATGATTGTTCAGTACTACCCGGACGAAGTCAAGGGTGCAGCTTGTATAAAAAAGCCTAAGTTACTCCTTATTATATCAGCTATTTGGCAGTGAAAGTCCCGTCACAATCGGTCCAGCCGTTCTCAATATTAGCCGGAACAAACAGACAGACAGACAGACAAAAATAGTAAAAAACGTTGTTTTGTTATATGTACCATGTATAGACACATATATATGCATTTAGTAAATAGCGGTTATTTTAATATTACAAACAGACACTCCAATTTGTAAAGATGTGCTTTTGCGAAGCTCATTCAGTCAAAAGTATCCGCCGCATCACAAAACAGTGCAGTTTACATTGATGGTAAGTAAAGAACTCTACTGGTGGTAGAGGAGCTCGAGGGCGTAGGCACCACTGCAATATCTGGTCTATCTGCCGCCAAATGGTAGTGTTCAGCACTATCGTGTTCCGAATAGATGGTAATGTATGGCCCCGTAATAACTATCACAGAGATGTAACAACTCAGGGGTGGCAACGCATTTACATTTTGACCTTTGGTCTCTGTGTGGATGTCTGTAGGCTGCAGTCATCATTTAACGTCAATGTGAACTGCATGCTTGTGTACCACCTTCATTACATAACAAAACGTACATTGCCACCTAACCGGAATACGATAGTGCGGAACACTACTATTTAGCCCCAAGTAAATTAGAAAATAGAGATCTCCGCGCCTATTTCGTTGCTTTCGACTCTACCCAAACGTTGACTGGTAGATAATACCTTTTAGTTGCATTAAGTCCGCCTTTTGTACAATAAATTGCATAATGCATAAATATTTGTGCAATAAAGTAAAATAAATAAATAAATAATACGGTGATGTCTTCCCTTTGAGGTCCGTTACTAATGCTCTACCACATAATTATGCTACTCGTAGAGCCAATCTTTCACAATCATTGCATATTGCAGTCCACTTATCATGCAAAAGTCAAATCATAATATAGCATACCTACTAAGCATACTTTATGCTACTTAAACAACTTAAGGTTTTTCGTCGCAAATTAAGTTTACTTTATAGGTACTGTAGAGAAAAAAAAACTTCGAATATAAATAATCGAAATAAAACATTTTTTAAATCAACCCAACTTTTCTGGCAAGTTGCCCGCTACTATGTAAACTGAAAGCAACTGAAACGTTATAAAAATATTATGTGCGAAGTGCACGATAACATTACAATTTATTATTGTGTAAATGTTTTTTTGTAATTCTTTCTAAAATCACAATATTTTATTTTAATGTTATGGCATCGCTTTTACGCATATCGCCAGTGTAAAACGATATTTCGTATTTGTAATAAGCAGCGTATAAGTCAGAGTCAGTCAGTCAATTTATCAGTCGGTCAGTCAGAGTGACAGTCAGTAATTCGAGTATAGCGATGGCTACTTTACTAGAACATTTACAATGAAGTTTTGCAGGCAACACGAAAGGACGTGTTTTCGCACTGTTATTCTATTTCACTATTCACGGCCACTGTAATAAGCCTTTATCAAAAAAATGCCATTATCTTTATTGAATATAACTCAAAAATACACCAAGAATATGAAATAAAATAAGAGCACCACACACTCACTCGCAAAGAAGCTTGAAAAAAAACACAATATTAGTAACTAAAAAATCAACCATTTTTAAATACTACTAACATCGCAGACATTTGTGATGCGAATTGCTGCGATTCGATTCAGATGACCATACTTTCAACATGTTAGACCAAATTGCATCGCAGTAATTCGCATCGCATCGCAGTTTTTTGTGGGCACCGTTAAGATTACACCATTAGTTGACGGCTCCATGACAATGTAAAAGTGTCCTTGTAGGCCAATCTATAGACTAATCTATTAAACGTACATAAAAATACAGATGAAAATATAAATTCGCTTACGTATATCCGTTCAACCATTCAAAGTTGTCCATAAGACTCCATGCACTATAAGCCATAATGTCAGAACCGTCTTCAATAGCATCCAACAAAGCGTTTATGTAACCTCTGTAATATGTGATGCGGTCATCGTCCATCAAGCCACCTTTTGTTGAGAATCCATTTTCAGTAACAAAAACTGTAGGGTTGGCATATTCTTCGCGTATTTTCGTTAATATTTTGTAGAAGCCCCAAGGAACATACTGTAAGCATAATAAAGTTGTACTAATTTGCACATAATTTTAGTATCATAATGAAATTACTATTTAAAAACGTAGTTTAATTTCTTTTACCATTGTATAGTTTGATGCACCGATTTGCCATTCTTTTTTTTGATACGTTAATACTCCTAAATCGTCATCAAAAGAAGGCGAGTCATAGTATCCCACCACAGACTGATTTCTATACACAATTATAGTTGAGTAATGGTTTATTCCAAATACATCTGAGGTTCCTCGAACATATTCTATTTCTTCAGGCGTAAATTCAGGCAGCCTGGATCTAAAGAAACCCTGTTCAGCGCTTTTGGCTGCTATTCTTTCTTTCATAACAGGAGGAAAGTCACCGGTCGCAGAGAATATGGGATGAGAATACTGTCCCCACTGAAATTGATTGGCTTCTTCAGCTGGCACAATTTGCGACTCATCTTCAGGCTCATACCACTGCGCGCTCAATGTGATGAATATCGTGCCATTCATAGAGGGTCTAAAATCCTTGTCATAAATATGGTAGGCTCTCGCATGCGCCATTAGTAAATTTTTCGCGCACAGGTATTCAGCTATCCCTTCTATCTTGAGTAAAGGAGCCAAGCTTGCACTACCGTAACCGGAGTAGCAGATTTGTTGAGGCTCATTCATTGTAATCCAATATTTAACCCTGTCTCCAAAGTGTGTAAACGCTATACGGGCGAAGTCTCCATACCAATCAACAATATTCGGGTTAGTCCACCCACCCAAATCTTGCAGTTTCTGTGGCAGATCCCAATGGAACAGTGTTACTACAGGTTCAATATTATATTTGAGCATTTCATTAATCAAACTGTTGTAGTGCTCTATGCCCGCTGCGTTAACTTCATTGGGAAAACTGTTCGATAAGATGCGCGTCCAAGAAAGTGAAAATCTGTAGAAGTCTAATCCAAGTTCCCTCGTCATCTCAACGTCTCTTTCGTATAAATAATACGATTTAGCGGCGATATCACCGTTGGAACAATCTAGAACTGCGCATGGTTGTGTTCGTACTAAATGATCCCAAATATTTTTTGTTTTGCCTAAAAAATACAATATTAACTAGCAGTATTAATTAATGACGTTTATTGGTATTTATAATTAAAAAAATATGTCGTACCATCTACATCCCAAGCACCTTCGACCTGATATGATGCAGTTGCTGTTCCAAATAAAACGCCTTCTGGGATTTGCCTCACTTCATCTCTAGATCGTGCCGTAACTTTGCATTCTAACAATGCAATATTAAGAATCAATAGTACGCTGAAATATACAAGGTGTAGTAGAAAGTTAAAAATCACCACTCTACCTCTAGCGCTTCTTTACACTATTTTCTCTCTCTATTTTCTAGCTATATTAGGTAAGTACGATATTAAGTTCTATTATTTATTTGTAAAGTGACCAATACATGACCACGACCACTTTGCCAAGAGTGCACGACTAAGAAGAAGAAGATTTATTTGTAATTCTTTTCCAGATTCTACTGTAATATTTACCCGTTTTTTGAGGACGTGTACACAACCTAGTCCATTTTGCACCTTCTATTTTACATAATAAATCCTACCAACCGTGGGTTGATGCATCGGACACATCGACTCGTGTAATACCGTACTTACCGTTAAATTAACAATTTGCATATGCCTTTTGTAAAATGATTTTTCCGGACAACATCAGTTTACTTCAAGTCATCGATTAAGTACCGCTTTCGATACCGTACAGAAATACATAAAAAGTATACAATGGTGATTGTCAGGGTGTACGTAACTTCAACATGAGATGAAATTCAAAATAAATGAAGCTTACACTTCCATCCTGCCTTTAACGCTTCATACCGAGAGAGACAAAAGCAACTAACCCAAGTAGGATTTTACGAGTGTTTTCCCTGTCTTGAAATTGGAGTTGTCTCCTTTAGTTGCTTTTGTATCTAACAATATCGTTGGTAAATACCTACTGAATTAATATTTTATTTTTGTTTTGTCTATTACTGATTGCGCAGATTATGGAACAAAAACCAGGTATTTTTATTGGTTTCGTCTAGTCTCTTTATATAAAAATGAAATGGCGTTAGTCTCACTTAAACTCAAGAATGGCGGAATTTATTTAATAATTTTATGGTTTTCAATTTTGAATATTTGTTGAAGTCCAAGGAATGTATAGAAAGTGATACTGAAGTTATACGTACTTACCTTTGACCAAAATTGTGCATCTTAGGTTAAATATTGACTAAGATACTTTGACAAGGAGCTGGTCATCATGAGACCCTCATTTAGAGAGTGGTATCGAAAATGCTATTGTAACTAAGCTTTCAATCAAAATTTGGAATCTTTTTGGCTATCCTATTGGCTAAGACTCCTTGACATTAATTATTTGACACATTTCAATCAGAGCGGAATATCCTGAAAACTGTAACTGTTAAATCTACCAAAAATAGATAAGAACTATCTTGACATAATTAGACTTTCGATAATACTGCACTCAATTCGGCCCACTCTTTTAGAAACTACGAGACTACATACAGACACACAGATACACACGTCAAACCTCCCAAACACCCGTCTTTTATCGTCGGGGGTTCATAAACACATAAATAATAAACAACGGTTAAGCAACAAAATTGGATTATATGAAGAGAAGGTGTTCATAAAATAAAACAAATTATACAAAATAATTAAACTAGTTTACTTTTAATTTACTATAATTCATCTGAACTACAACCATTTCCACAGGTGTTAAAATCTATGTTAGGTTCATAGTGGGGGTCGAGGGTGCGTGTGCGCAGGATCTCCTTGTACACGAAGGCGGACTTGCGCGGCGTGCGCGTACGCTCCTTGCTCTTGTAGTCCACTTCGTAAAGACCGAATCGTTCTCTGTTAAAAACAAACATAATATAACATGTGAAATAATAAAGCTTAACATTGAGAGTGAGTATACTGCAAAAAAGCTCAATTCACATCTGGGGGCACGGCAGTCTACGATCTACACCAGCCGACTAGCGAAGCGGCCGCGGTCGGGTGTGTGATGGGTGACCGCTAATGGCAAATTAAAATGCGCGTCTTCGTGCTTCGGAGGGCACGTTAAGCCGTTGGTCCCGGTTGCTAACGATAGAAAGCAGTCGTTAAACCTAGTCGGAGGCCTTATGGGCGGTTTGAAAACATCTGACAGCGGGTTGCCCTCTGAACTCGTATCTCCACCAACCCGCATTGGAGCAGCGTCGTGGAAAAGTTCCAGGCCTTCCCCCAAAAAGGGGAGAGACTCGTGCCCAGCGGTGGGACGTCTCAAGGGTTGCCATTATTACACCACTCATTTATTATAATTCACATTTTATATTTTTTTACATATACATTAAAAAATAAAAACAAAACATATATATAAAAAAATATAAAAAGGTTGCCACCGGTAGCGGGAGCAGGGTCCAAGCTGTCGGTGGTTAGGGGCTCAGAGAGAGGAACCTCCTCACAATACGTGCCGTGTCGAGGAGTACCGCTTTCTGCACCAAGCCCTTGATCCAACTTCCTAGCGAGAGCCTCCTTAGGTGGTGGTCGAAGCTCTTCGCTATAAGTCCGTTTACCGTGACGACTATCGGTACAATTACAGCTGAGTCAACATGCCACATGCGACAATCTCGTGAGACAAATCAAGGTACTTAATTTGTTTTTTTTTTTCCATTATTGTCTCTCGTCAGCACGGGGTCCAATTTGAACCCCGGACCTTTGTCAGGCTTGCGCGGGGACATGGGGGGTCCAACACGTAGAGGCCCTTTCGAGAACTTTGATCTACTTTGTAATGGGTTATATTCGGCGGGACCTCTCTCTGACTGCATCAATAGTTAATACAGACACAGACAGACCCCGCAGAATATAATGGGAATATTGTAATGAAAAGTGATTTGCCAAACTTTGGGCTATGTGGGTGAACTGGGGGGACTAGCTGGCTGGGCCTATGGAGTGAGATCCGGCACCTGCCTATATTCAACATCTCACATTATCGAATCCTACTTTAGGCAGGTGGTGACTCGCCTCTCCTTGGTGGCCCCCCCAAACAGCCAACCCGATGGTCGACAGGGGGCAACACTGTTGAGAGAGGCTGGGGGTGTCGAGAGGTGTGGCCCCGGTTTCACCATCACGAGCGAGTAATGTTGAGCTCGGAGCGGGCTTCCCCGTTATTATGCCTTTAGACACTTCCACCCCCTAGTGTATGGCTCTTTCAGAAATTTAGACAACAGCCTATTATTTAAATTTCTGCAAATGCCATACCTCTAGCGCCCACTCTGACCGGCCAATGAAGGCAAGCCAGAGGTGAGAGACCTGATGCTCTGTCCGGCCGTACCTCTGTGTGGCGGACGAGGCGGAGCCCAGTTCTCTCGGAGGAACTCGAGATGATGGTAGGGGGTGGTGTCGCTACTCACCAACAGCTCCCCACAAGCTGCTCTGCCCCCCCATTATTATTATTATTATTATAAGTAGTACCAATAACCATTATTTAGAGGCTCAGGAATTAAGGCTGTGTAGGTACTCACGTAACTACACGCACTATTGTATTGTAGCTCACCATCAATTAAAACTTCGGTATCTTTCAACGGTTACGTTTAGACATATTTGAGCGGAATTAGCGAGATTATAGACTGAAGCTATTTTTAATTCTTTCGATTCATAGTCTTCTAAGGCTAGGTTGGTAACATTAACACTGTGCTGTACTTACATGTAACCATTCCACCATTCAAAGTTGTCCATGAGACTCCAAACAGTGTAAGCCATGATATTAGACCCATCGTCTATAGCATCCAATATGGTATTCATGTATCCTCTCAAGTATTTGATACGATCGTCATCTATAAGACCGCCGTGGTTGGCAAAGCCATTCTCAGTGATGAAAATGGAAGGGTTACCATATTCGTTCCTTATTTTAGTCAAAAGCTTGTAGAAACCTTCTGGAGTATACTGTAAAAATTAAAAAGAATATATATTAAAAATAAATTAAAAATAAATATATCCAGAAATAAAAAAATATATTCATTGAAATATTTCGGTTATTCTGGTCCTGCAAATATGAGTATTTAGGCTCAGGCCTTAAGTTCAGTTTACTCGTGGTTTTTACTGGTGGTAGAGCTCCAGTGACGGAGCTCGCGGGCGTAGGCACCACCGCATTACCTAATTTACTTCCCGCTAAATGGTAGTGTTCAGCACTATCGTGTTCCGGTCAGGTGGTAATGTATGGCCCTGTAATTTCCGGCACAGAGGCATAACACCTTAGGCCTCAGGAGTGGTAACGCATCTGAATTTTGACCTTGGTCTTCGTGTGTGTGTCTATAGGCTGCAGTCATCACTTAACATCAATGTGAACTGCATGCTTGATTGCCACTTTCATTACATAAAAAAAAATCCGACAAATATTTGTATGGCCTACTAATTGTTTCGGGTATGGGTGTTTGTATATGTGTTGTGTGCATAACGGCACTCACGACACAGGTATATACTCGTACCTAGTATGGGGCCGTGAGTGTAAGCGTAAGTATATAAAAAAAACCCGCATGCCAAGCGTGACGATTATACAATTTCCCTCTATATGCAATAATGCATTCTTTTGGGAGAGGTTATCGCCAAGCAGTGAACGGTCTTTCGGCGTACTTTGTCATCTATATTAGAAACTAGCTGACCCAGCAAACTTCGTATTGCCTCAGAATGAAATTATGTTTGATAGATACGGACTATCTGTATGGGAAAATGAAATTGTGTTTCTTACTATTCCCATTCAATTTCTTCATATTTTCTTCTTTCCTTTCTTACCTTTTAAACCTTCCCTGGACTTCCAAAAATCATTCAAAACCAAAATTAGCCAAAGTGGTCCAGCCGTTCTCGAGTTTTAGCGAGACTAACGAACAGTAATTGATTTTTATATATATGTATATAGATAAGTCAGATTAGAGTACAATTATTATTACCGTTGTGAAACCAGAATCGCTAATCTTCCATTTGGGGTCTCGATACATCAAAACATTAATGTCGTCGAAAAATGAAGGTACATCATGAATCATTTTAACAGTCTCGTTTCTGAACGTAGCTAATGTGAGGTAATGGTTTAAGCCGAAGAAGTCAGAAGTTCCTCGGATATATTCTACTTCTTCAGGTGTCAACTCAGGTAATCTGGATCTTCGGAAACCTTGAGCAGCACTGTTGGCTGCAATCCTTTCCTTCATTACTAGCGGAAAATCGCCAGATTTAGAGAATATAGGGTGGCTGTATTGCATCCACTGGAAATAAAGTAAATTATTAAGCACGTAAGTAAATTTAAACCTGAATAAAAAGGAGACCCTTAAACTTTAGTAAAATATGTGGCACAAAATTTTAAAGTCATTCAGTACTAATGATATCTCGATCGAAGGGTAAAGGCTTCCTTACACAGGCGCGTTATATAGGTCGATAATATCATATCGCATGCGGTATTGCGATAATGCGTCCCGATTCCTTTTACATACCTTGCACACAGCTGCGTTTTTATCGTCCGATATTTCTTACGAGAGAGCGCCGCACCGCGAAGGCACTATTATACCATCTCTCTCAGGTATGCAAGTCTAGGGTTTTGCTAATGTCGATTGCGGTAATTCCACGCTGTATTATTTACCTTCGTTTCTGGCGCTTTTTCGGTCATCTTCCATTGCTACTGTTAGTAATAAGCATTCTTCATCTGATGATATGATATCCATATTAAAGAAAAGTTTACAGGGCACTCATACAGTCACGAAACCACTCTCAAACTGTCGATAAAACCAAACGTCCTACAAGTACTAACGTTATTATCGCAGGTGTGTGTACGGTCGTTTGCGTCCTGATACAAAACATTCTAGAACTCATATCGGAATATCGCAGGACGGAGAAACGCAACATCCTACTTCCATTGCGGCGTTATTATTGCAGCAGTGTGTAACTACATGACCATCCTAATACAAAATGTACTGAACAGATATCGCAGTAACGCCTGCGATATTATCGACCTATATAACGCTCCTGTGTGGTGGAGCCTTAAGGAAAGGTTATTGAAGCCTCGCTACGCTAAACTACTTAATCACTATAATTGGACACTGATTTTTTTATTGTGATGGCACTTTGATATATATGTAAATTGAAGAGTCGCTTAAAATATTAATATTTAGCTCACATTAAACGTGTTACCGTCTTCAGCAGCAGCAATATGTTCTTCACTTTCCGGCTCATACCACTGCGCGCTCAGTGTTATAAATATATTGCCTCCCATAGTTGGCCTGAATTCTTTATCGTAGACGTGATATGCTCTCGCATGAGCCAGGAGCAAATTTTTCGCGCACATGTACTCTGCTATTCCTTTTATATTTAACATGGGAGCCAAGTACGACTCGCCGTATGCATAGAAACATACTTGATGAGGTTCGTTAATTGTAATCCAATATTTAACTCTGTCTCCGAAATTTTCAAAAGCAACGCGAGCGTAGTCTTCAAACCAGTTCACGATGTAAGGGTTCGTCCATCCTCCCATTTCTTGCAACTTTTGCGGCAAATCCCAGTGATATAGGGTTACCACTGGCTCAATATTGTTTTTCAGTAATTCGTTTATCAAATTGTTATAGTATTCTATACCTGCCGGGTTTTCTTTGTCTGGGAAGCTGGTTGGAAGAATGCGAGTCCAAGATAGTGAGAACCTATAGAAATCCACTCCAAGATCTTTCATAATTTCCACGTCTTTTTTGTACAAATAATACGAGTTGTCCGCGATATCTCCATTAGAACCATCTTTAATTACGGCTGGCTTAGTATGTACTACGCGATCCCAAATATTTTCACTTTTGCCTAGAGAATATTTTAATAGAATTAAAGATATGAGTTAAGTTTATTTTAAACTAGCTGTGCCCGCGACTTCGTCGATGTGACCACCAGCTATCTGCCAGTGAAAGTTCCGTCTAAATCGGAGACACTAAAATTCTATTCATTTGTATGTAGGTATGTATGTATGGTTGTATGGAGATAAAGAAGCCTAAGTTACTCCTTATCACATCAGCTATCGGCCAGTGAAAGTCCCGTCAAAATCGGAGAAACTCAGTTCTATTTATTTTTATGTAGGTATGTATGTTTGTATGGATGTATGGAGATAAAAGTAGCCTAAGTTACTCCTTATTACATCAGCTACCTACCTGTGGAAGTCCCGTCAAAGTCGGATACACTCCAATCTACTTATTTGTATGTAGGTATGTATGTATGTATGGATGTATGGAAATAAAAGTAGTCTAAGTTACTCCTTGTCACATCAACTATCTGCCAGTGAAAGTCCCGTCAAAATCGGTTAAGCCGTTCCCAAGATTAGCCCCGCCAAACAGACAGACAGACAGACATACAAAAATTGTAAAAAATGTTGTTTTGGTATATGTAACGAGTATACATACGTATGCATTTAGTAAAAAACGGTTATTTTAATATTACAAACAGACACTCCAATTTTATTTATTTGCATCTTAATATATATAAATCTCGTGTCACAATGATTGTCCTCAATGGACTCCTAAACCACTTAACCGATTATAATAAAATTCGCACACCATATGCAGTTCGATCCAACTTGAGAGATAGGATAGCTTACATTACGCTATGACTAATAGGAGCAGAGCAGCGCGGGCGAAGCCGGGGCGGGCCGCTAGTAGATGTATAGATATCTGGGTGAATATTTAGGTCATCACAACAATATTCAATATAACGACAAATCGATGATAAAATTTACTATGCAGAGGTGAGATAGATATGAACAGATATATAAAATAAGGGACATTCTTACCATCGGCATCCCAAGCTCCTTCAATCTGATATGAGGAGGTCGCTGTTCCAAACATAAAGCCATCAGGGAATTTCCTCGCTTCATCTAAGACGTAATCATTTGATGTATCACATTGTGCTATTGTTGTACAATACAATATTACACTCGTGAATATTCTGGAATACATAGCTTATTAAATATGGTACTATTATTTACATAAAATGTTGGCGTTCTCGTTCAGTATATCATTATCTACACTAAGGGCGAGATTCACAGACCGCACTACGACTTTACTTTCGAGCAAAGTACGCTTCGAACTGTCAAAACCCATACATTTCTGACAGTTCTAAGCATACTTTTCTCAAAGTAAAGTCGTAGTGCGGTCTGTGAATCTCACACTAATACTCGTATTATAAAGAGGAAAACAAAAAAATTGTCTGTTTGGTTGCATTGAATAGGCTCAAAAACTACTCGACCGATTTTAAAAAATCTTTCACTATTCGAAAGCTACATTATCCACGGGTAACATAGGCTATATTTTATTTTGGAAAAATAGGACCAGTATAGGGTTCCGTAAGATATTTGGGTTTTTCGGTTTTTTTAAAAAACCATCTAGAAAAGTAACTTATTTTGCTAACGCTGCCTAAATTATAAAAGATATCGAGGAAGGCTTTAGGCTATATCTACTCGTACAATCATCACGCTAAGACGAATAGGAGAGGGTACGTAACATTGCAACCGCGCGAAGCCGGGGCGGGCCGCTAGTTAGTTATAAAGTAGGTATGTCTGAGGCTGTTGTAGATTATCATTAGTATTATTTAGATACATATACTATTTAAAACCCATTGTGCATTTTAAATGCCTTCATAACATTAGTTGTGCGTAGGTATATTATCAATTCAAGCTTATTTATTTTTGGTTTTGCCAATAATGGCCTCTACAATACCTAGAATCGAATAAATAAATGTTACTAACTTTCAAAAACAAGAAATTTCCGATTATGATTGTCATTAAAATTAAAATGTAATTTCTTACGACAGTGGTATATACACTTACCTACAGTATATTACGATATACCTAATAATAAGGCGTAATAAACATTAACAACCCGTATCTAACTTATTGTAATTTCGATTCTGGTGTATTTGTATGTAATCTTTATTACACCGTATTATGTTACAATGTACTGTATTAGAATGAAAATGTAGGTACGTAATTAAGAAAAATGTCTACGCTATTTATTTAATCGGGTTTCATAATTATCTGATAAATATAGTTATATTTTTTCATTCATATATTTAACTAGCTGTGCTCGCGACTCCGTCCGCGTGGGAATTTATGATTGTTAATTATCTACCCGGACGAAGTCGTGGGCGCAGCTAGTATAAAAGTAGCCTTAGTTACTCCTTATTACATCAGCTATCTGCCAGTAAAAGTTCCGTCCAAATCGGTCCAGCCGTTCCCAAGATTAGCCCCGCCAAACAGACAGGCAGACAGACAAAAAATGTAAAAATTGTTGTTTTGGTATATGTAACGAGTATACATACGTATGCATTTAGTAAAAAACGGTTATTTTAATATTACAAACAGACACTCCAATTTTATTTATTTGTATAGATTTGACTTTACATTGGATATTATATTTAGTTATACATAATAATAAAATAGAGATTATCATAGAGTATCGTCACGGTATGTCTTTATTGTCACAATACACATACAATATTGTTACGGATGGCAAACTTAAGGCTAAGAGCGTTCTCTACGAGTTAAACCATTACTAGTATATAAGATACAGACTTAGGTACATTCTATCAGCTACATTCATCTATTGTGGTGGAATTTCGGCTATCAGACCATCACTAGTATTGAGGATTACATATACAAAGAAGAAGATTCTGATTATAATATATTTTTATATCTGAAATATTATCTTCTTTGGCCAAGTTATTAAATCCTGCTAGATAATCTAAGTAATCATTCTTACCTGTCAGGTATATAACAAGCCATAGTATCTAATAAAAACCAATTATTTGTCCCTAATAAAGTACACGGGTACATCTACCTACATGAGGATATTATCATAATCATAACAAATTACGATTGTTCAAGGAGGTTCAGTGCAAGAATAGTTCTTAGTTTATCTCTTTTTAAAATACCCACTTACAATTTGAAATAACTGAAAAACAACCTGGACTAAAATAAATATTATAAGGTTTCATAAACGAATATTATTGTCGAATATGCAGTTATCTACTGTTTGCAGTTATATTATTATTATTCCTTTTGGGGGTAAAATGAAGCAATTTATTAAAAACCAAATACTTGCTAATGTGAGTTAAAGTAAATTGCTAAATGACAGTCACTTAAGAGGTAGGTACAGTGCTCAACAATAAGTATTGCACATCGAGCCTAGGAAGGAGACTTCGGCTTATTTCGGGCTTGTATAGCGTTATCTCTGTCGCACCGTACCTATTTGACGTTTGTCAACCATTTTGGTCAAGGTTTGACCAATCCCGGACAGGCCCAGGACGGACGGACCCAGCTTACATAAGCAGTCTGCAACTGAGATAACGCTCTACGAAGTCGAAACGAGCCGTTCGTCTCTTTCGCAGACTCGATGTGCATTATTAATTGTTGAGTACTGTATGCCTAATTTACGTTGCCATAAATGACTTTCTGTGACGCGCAGAATAAATGTGAAATGAAATGATACGTCCACACAGTGGGTTCATAATAATAAAAAACACATAAACTAAATACTCACAATATTGAGTCACGAAACATGATAGAAATGGATACGAGCTGATAATAATCGCCGCACAATTTTCTTTTATACAATTTGTTTAATCAGGTGTATAAAATGTTATCGATATCTTATTATTTTCTTTAATGACAACAAACGTTATTATCTCTTATATCAAATTCTGTGCCTAGCAAAATCTTGAACTAATATCAGCTATTGAATTGATAGTTTAACATCCTCTAGTGCAGCCTTTTAAAAAGCTACATTCATTCTTGAATTATTATTATTAAAGATTAATAATAAGTTATCATGTTACAATGGAATTGTAAAGGTACCTATTATAATCAATATAAAACTGTTACGTTACTGAGTGGCTGACAAACGATATAGTTTTGTAACTTTTGTCGCTGCTAGTAGTTTATTAAAAGAAAAAATCTAACGGGATGTATGAAATGGTTTCTTATTTTTCATCAATTGGTCGATATTAGGTTCGATCGAAGAGAGTTGAAATCGTATATCGGGTTCGTAATCGAATGCATAAAAACTCTGAATGAGAACACTGATGGATAGAAGTATAATTTTTCTCATTATAGGTATCTAGTATTCTTGCAAAGCCCCCGCTAAGGGTTTGTGGAGGCCCAGGGTTCCGCGGAGCACACTTTGAGAAACGCTGCTCTAGTGTACCGGTAGCGATAATTTCAAGATAAAAAAACTTAAAATGACTAACAATGTTCTAGTTCATCTATATTAATAATATATTTCAAAGAGGTAAAGTTTGTAACTTTGATTATTTGTTTGTACGGGCTAATCTTCGGAAATACGGAACCGATAATGAAAATTCTTTCGCAATCAGAACACTATTCAGGAGTACTATAAGCTATTTTTTATTATGATAGTAGATAGTAGTAGGTTAAATTGCACCCATGCGAAGCCGGGGCGGGCCGCTAGTTGCTTATTTTGTTTAAGGGCTGGTTTTGAGACAGACATACATTAAGACAGAAGTAAACAATAAAAAAATATAAAGAACAATAAGTAATGAAGTTAACAATTTAAATGCAGTTTTATTCTGCAATAGAGTTAAAATTATAAAATTGGTATATTTTTAGTCGACTGTACAAAACGTGTAAACATTCGAAGACGTTGATATGTCATTTGTAAGTGCACTGCACGGACTGCACGGGAAATATTTTCCAAACGTCTTTTTCTAGCGACTTTATTACTTTCTTCTACCTTATGACTTTTCACTCTTAGGACATTGACTTTTGCAGTGAAGGAATATTGCCGGTTTTAATGCATTTTTAGGGTTACATCAAAAGGGAAATGTACATCCTAATAACATGAATCGTGCGTCTGACTGTCAGTCGGTCTATCGCATTGGGGAAATCCTGTTATGATAGATTTAAGTAATATGTGTAAATAAATAAATCTGTCCGTCTGTTAGTACTTTGAAACTTGTTTTTTTAGCTACACATTATATAAATCAGTGACCCAAACATGGACGTGTTACTAAAATTAATTAATTTCAGAGGGGGCACATTTGGGTAGTATTATAGCCCGTAGCGTAACTAACATAGATGGCAATCGGGGCGGATGAGCAAAGAACAAAAGAGGAATTACTCCCCATTCTTTTGCGTTTGCACGTCTAATCCCGCTAACCAATTTTGGTTTTTTAAACATAGGTGATCACTGGAGAGGGTGTCACCTCCAAATGGATGGCAACCGCCCCGCCGCCTCGCCCATAGCTACGCCACTGATTATAATATAGCTATGGAACATTCTTACTGATATAAAGAATAACTGAAATAAATAAAATACTTACTCATTCCATCTTAATTATTTTCCTTATAATATTTTCCCGTGAAACTTAGTTTTCACTTTCTTGTAGATGCAAATTCTGAGTTAAATTTAATGCGCAGCGATATTCTGAATTATTTTTTTTTTACACAATGTTCACAATAATAACCAACTTGGAAAATAACGCAGTCTCAGTCACGGAGACATAAAGCCACGATACGTATATTTTTTTTTTGGAATCATCGACATCACATGAGAACAAAACGAGACACCCGGAAAACCACTAAAGAAACCTTTTTTCAATGTAGCCATAGGCATAAAATTATATTTTCGAATATAAAAAATGTTTTTTTTTGGAGAGTGTTTTTTTGTTATACGGCCACTCATATTACATAACATTAAAGTGTAAAATGCCTATGATAGATAGAGAACATTACTAAACTCCGAGGATGTTGTAGAATGTTAGTTTCCATTATTTTGTTACCATACTACCTGTAGCCACTACATTCTAATACATAAATGATTTATGATTATGATTATGATGGCATTGGGAAACTTGCAGAAAATGGCATAATCTCAACTGCACCAGAATTAATTGATAATACACCTGTATCTCTGATATCCTCCCGACTCGTACGAAAATTTCCTTTTTTATTATGTACGTATTTGCCCGAGGAAACTATATGGTCGATGATTGCCCATTTGCCCTCACAAACACATTCTTGTATAGTGTGAGATTTGACAAAGTTAAAATTTAGGTATACTGTGCCAAAAATTAAGGTATGCATCATATCTTTACATGAAGAAATGCTGGGACCGCCAATAAGTTGGCATTTTGTAACTCACCATGTATATAATAAGATATTTTCGCAAAAAATGGCGATTATTTTCATTTCACTTGGCCTTTAGGCACTATACACTATTTGCATTGCAATTCCTGCACACAATCTTCTTTGTTTTCTTGTTTAGCAGAATTATCCACTCTCTCGCCTTCATAAATTAATTGACACAAGATTGTGCACCAAACACATGTGCATGACTGACTATTAATATGTATAATGATCTAAGAAATCGTGATTTATTACAGTATTAAATATATGGAAATAATTGATTGCGTTAGTTTTTAAGTTTTCATATTTTAAATTTGTCAAGGTGCCCTTAATTTTTCACTTCTTTGGTAACATGTCTTCATGTCATAGGTCGAAAACGGTGCACTTCTCCAGTCACAAATATTTAATATTGTGACAGAGGCATAGGTAATTTTTAGGGTTCCATACCGCAAAAGGAAAAAATGGAGCACTTATAACTACACTGATTTTTTGTTGTGCCTATCTGTCCGTCTGCCACAGGCAATTTTCTTCGAAAGTTCAGACCAGTCGATCTTTGGCCTCCAAAAGCCACAGACCCGGAGGCCCATAGTGGACCGCTCTTTGCCCCGCCCCCTTTAGTCCGCCACTGATGGGTCGCACACCAGGCCTCCGCGACTTTGCCAGTTTACAGGGCTATCAAACAGCTACATACCTACCGTTTCTATTTAATGCAGAATCCCGTTTAGATGTGTCTGTCTTTGCCTATGCACGTTCACACGAGCATACTATTAAGCACGGTATCGTCGAGCCTATTTAGTGGGTCAATAATAAAACTATAGCCCGCAAAACTGAATATCCCTGTGAAACAAGGCTTATGTTGACGAATACGAGACTCTGTCAAACATCCCTGCAATCTTGACACCAATCCAAGGTAATAAACTCATACAATCCTCTGAAAATTCTAAAAATCCCTTTTCGTTTTAATTCCGTATACCTATCTCAACAACATTATGTATGGAAGTTATTTTTGTTTACTCTTTAATAGCGTTTGTTCAACGATTAACATCAAGGTCGACTAATAAATCGTTATCTTGATTCTCTGTTTCCTTTGTTCAAAGTAGGCTACATGGTTCTTTCATAGGTCAAATAGAAAACGCCAGTTTAATAAAATGAAAAATGGAAAATACTTGTGATTAACTGTACTTACCTTGATTCGTAGAAGGTAGGTGCCTACTTTTTAACCGACTTCGAAAAAAGGAGGAGGTTCTCAATTCGTCCGGATCTTTTTTTTTTATGTATGTTCCCCGATAATTTGAAAACGCCTGTACCGATTTCGATAATTTTGGTTTTGTTTGAAAGGATGTGTCTCCCAGTTGGTCCCATTGTAACCATGTTAATATGTGATGATGGGATCCTGGAGAAATCGAGGGAACTGTTCAAATTTCATAGCACACTTGAAAGATTTTCGATATTTTTTATAATAATAATGTTCCGTGCCTTGTGGCCGTATACCTCACAGGTGGCCCCATTGTCACCATGATAAGATGTAATGATGGGATCCTGGAGAAATCGAGGGAATTCTTCAAATTTCATAGCACACTTGAAAGATTTCGATATTTTTTTATATAATAACATTGTTCCGTGTGTTTGCTTTCGGAAGGCACAATTTGGTGAAGTGGAACTGATGATGAAGACTATATATGGTACCTTCTTAGTTGAAATACCTACTTTTACTGTAATAATACTAATAATTCATTTTGAAATCGTACGGTCCATATCCATGCGCTAGGAAGCTGTGTAATATAATTTTTACTGGTGGTAGAGATCCAGTGACGGAGCTCGAGTGCGTAGGCACCACCGCATTACCTAATATACTTGTCGCTAAATAGTAGTGTTCAGCACTATCGTGTTCCGGTCTGGTGGTAATGTATGGCTCTGTAATTGCCGGCACAGAGGCATAACACCTTAGGTCTCAGGAGTTACTAACGCTTCTGCATTTTTACCTTGGTCTTTCTCTTGGTGTCTATAGGCTGCAGTCATCACTTAAAATCAATGTGAACTGCATGCTTGTTTGCCACTTCCATTATATAAAGCATATATAAATTATTAATTCAAGACGAAGTACTAGTACATATTTATGAAGTTATTACACTTTTCATTATAAATAAACAACTTTTACTAGTAGGTCAACCTGAAATCGCGTTTCAAATCAGTAACAATATACATTCCTGATATTCACCCTAAGGCTACGTAAAGTATGGAGCGGAAGAACCGAGTTACTTTCGCGATTTCAGGGTAGATAATGATTAGTGCAATGATCCCTTACAATAGCGTAAGAGGGCGTAGGTACATACCACCGCATTACCTAATCTATCTGCCGCTAAATAGTAGTCTAAATAGTAGTAGTAGTAATAGTAGGTAATGTATGGCCCCGTATTAACTATCACAGACACATAACAACTTAGGTTTCAGGGGTGGCACTTTACATCAATGTGAGCTGCATGCTTGTTTGCCACCTTCCTTATATTAAAAAAGTATTTGTGTATACACTGGTGTAGGCATACGCATCCCTGCCTAAGCTGTCGTACTGATAAAATAGTGACTACTTTGCTCTCAACAGCATTTCAATACTTTTATAATATTACAAATTTTTGAATAATACTTCTTGAGTCCTCTGGTCAACATCTATATGAAGCAAGACCGGCAAAATAGAATGACAACTGTTTCTTGTGTCGATTTGAAATGTGCTCATTTATTGTTCTTTTTGGTTGCAGCATGATTACCAAAATGAAGGCTTATGCCTCAAGCCTTTTCAATGGAATTCTACCAACAATGACAGTAGCTGCCTAGTGACGCGCTACTTATATCCAAATACTTTATTCCATAATTTATGATTAGGTGTACATAAACTCCCGTAACAAATATTGATATATGTAGGTCAAAAGCAAATAACATTTTCAGGCTTTCGTTCTATTAAACTACTCGACATTTCGCATTTAGTTCGCACAAGCTGTCAAAACAGCGAACGTGGGCGGTGAAATTTCAATAACGGTTTTAAATTGAAATGAACGTAGGTACAAGTTTACATGAAAACTCAGTTAGTATCCGGTTCAATATTTGTTGTTATGAATTCTAAGTTATCTTACATTAAAAATTATATTATACGTGTGTATTAAGCTTACGACTACGAATATCTAACTGATCTTGATGAGGTAGACAGAATCAAAGGGAGCGACCATTCATTTCGTGAAATTAATTATCTACATGTTTCTGACCGTTTTTTAGTCAAAGTCGGTCAGTCTTGCTCTTCCTTGAAGCCTTCAACGATCTGTATATGTATACTACCAATGAGTCTTTGAAAAAAAAAGTTAACAAATATAAATTGAAGATTAAAATATAATCAAACGGCTGTCTACGAATTTCGTGGGTATCGGCTATAGCCCATTGCAATGCAATACCCCAGATGTTCTAAATTCTTCAGTGTAATGAAATACGCTTTAGCACGGCATGAATCTATAAGGAGGAATGAGATAAGTACGTATGTATATGCTAACTGTCGTAATTCTACTAAGGTACGAAAAAACCTCTATATACGGATCGTATGACAAAAAACTAAATGAATAGCAGTCCCAAAATACGTGTTATTAAATAAACAAAAAAATAAGTGTTCACTTGCCGAAAAGTCCGTGTGAGAGTCAATGGTATCACGTCAAACAACTGCTACAAACATTTACCCCATTATATAAATACAAACATCAACATCAGATAAAAACAACAATACCAAGTTGCAATTACGACCAAAACAGTTTCGTGCTTCCTTCAAACACACTGAAAATGACTTTGTAGTCAATATACTAATCCTCAGATTTTTGATAAAATTGCTCACGCAGCGAAACGAATTTTGTAACTAGATACCATATTTTGTCTGTATCTTGTGAACTCCCGTGAGTTAGCTGGTGAACAATCTTCTAGAAATGCTTGTTTCTGGTGGCTGGATATCGGACCATTAAAAAGGAAACGTCGTTTAATACTTGAAGATTGTTTAAACGGAAAGAGACCCAGTTACTTAAACTCACTTCTGCGTAGGTGAAGGTTAACGCTCAAAATGCGTGCCGATAATTATACCTAACTTTGAAATTTCATCCGGAGATAACAGAGTAATCTAAATAATATATTATTATTCGTATATTTTGGGAGATAAGTTTCATTAATGCAATTTACACGTCCGGGTTTTTATCTCACTCACTCTTGTATTTAACGCTTAAAGTGCATGTGTGTACACAGTATGTGTACCTACTGTTGTGAGAGACAGCACTATCTTACGCCGTGCCTGTCCGGCGTCTACTGCACTTTTTGAAGTTCAAGATCGAGAAAAGATGGCTGCGTACATTTGTCGTCGGATCCAACATAATCCAGTGCACGTACACACATTAATTTACAGGCTGTAGGTACAACACTGCGAGTCCGTTTAAAACAATTCCACGAAAAGACGATAAATAATACTGTGAAACCGGTAAAAAACAACTCTATGAAAAGACGGATATCTACAAGAGCTCTTTTCTATTTTGTAATTGTTTCTTCATTTTCAATCCAACATGAATTCCAGTATAATTAGGAAGCTATTCAGAATAAGATACTGCTTTTAGTTATTACCTAATTTTGTTAAACTTTCTCCGCCCCTTGCGAATATTTGGTTAAGCAAATTCTAATTGTTTTCGAATGATATTCAATACAAATGCGTAAAGAAACAATAGTACTCGTTCAAGTTGATTTTATTACCTAACCTTATTACGAAATACTTATTCTATGAAATATACAGCGTGTCAAGGAAACGCTTTCTAAATAAAAACTGGCAATTTTACTCATGGTTCTTAATACAATGACGTAAAAAATTTTTGAAAAAATCATATTGACTAAATTTATTTTTTACTATTTTGTGTACTGTAACGCGTAAATGCATAAAGTAAACAATTTCATGGCAGCCGTGTGCATCATGGATTATAGATTCATGGGTGTGTGATGCGTGGGCGACACTTTGGATAATATGTACGCTATACAAAATGGTTGTACAAAAAAAAAACTCTTTGAAATAACGACATAAAAGCAAATAGTTATTACGATATGTTCACATTTTTCGTGAACATATGTTCGATATGTTCCCATGTTTCGGCTTCGGAAGCAGTCTTCTTACACCCTGTATAGATATTCTTCCAAAATTTTCCGTGTTGCAGTGTTCCGTTTTATATCCACAACTTACATTCTTATCATGTATGTCATCATCATCACCTTCAGTGTAATTCTAATGTCCTTCGTCGATGGTCATAACATTAGTGTCAGGTTCGTAGTAGGGGTCGAGAGTGCGCGTGCGCAGGAGTTCCTTGTACACGAAGGCAGATTTGCGCGGCGTGCGCGTGCGCTCCGGATCTTCGTAGTCTACCTCGTACAGACCGAACCTTTCTCTGTGCAGTGTAATTTTTTATTTGTTAATTGTATAATTAATATTTTTATAGGATGAGTATATAAGACAAACATAAATCAGTTGTGACACAATTCGCTGAAAACTAGAAAGTGAATACTACAGTAGCCTATGCTAGAGATTTCGTTGTCACTCCTGAGGTCTAAATTATTGTAGCTCTGTGCCCGCAATCACAGAACCGTACATTACGACCTGACCGCAATACCATAGTGCTGAACACTACAATTTAGTGGCAAGTAGATTAGGTAATGCGGTATTGCCTACGCGCTCGAGCTTCGTCACTGGAGTTTACTATCAATAAAATCATGTAAAATCATAAAACTCACGTATAGCCCTGCATCCACTCATAGTTATCCATCAAACTCCACGCTGTGTACCCCATGACGTCAGAGCCGTCTTCCATGGCATCTAATAACGCGTCTAGGTATAATCTATAGTAGGTCACACGATCGTCATCCTCCAAGCCTGTAGGGGTGGCGAAACCGTTCTCCGTGATGAAAATAGTGGGATTGTTGTAGTCGTTTCTAATTTGGGTAAGTAAATTGTAGAAGCCCCAAGGAACAACCTAAAAAATACTTTGGCTGTTATAATATCGATAGAATAATAAAAAGAAAGAACTGCTTTGGTAGTGCAGTGAATTGCAATGGTAGTACGCCACTACTGCTACACCGGAGTTCTAGGTTCAATACCCCGGCTTCGAGATCGGTGATAAAAAATGCTTTTGGAATTTTTGCATGAGATAATTACCTACCGGAGATGTCAATAACTAATTAGCGAATCGTGGGAGTTTGCAATGTTTTCATGAATGTTTGAATGCATTAACTTCTGCCTACACCTTAGGAGAATACAGGCATGATATTACTTACGTAGAATAATAAAAACAATAACGTGTTCTGATTATACCTTTACGAATTCCGATACACCAATTTTCCATTCAGATAACTGATACGTGATGACTCCGACATCGTCGAACAAGGACGGAGAGGCGTAATAACCATCAACAGATTCATTTCTATAAGTTATGTACGTGCTATAGTGGTTTAAGCCAAAAACATCAGATGTTCCTTTTACATATTCCTTCTCTTCATCCGTGAATTCCGGCAATCTTGATCTGGGAAAGCCCTGAGCTTCACTTTTCTCTGCGATTCTTTCCACCATGACAGGCGGGAAGCCTCCAGATTCGGAGTAAATAGGATGGACGTATTGTGCCCACTGAAAAGTAACAATATGACATGTGAAAATTTTCATAATGTATAATCTTCTTCTTAATGAATAACTATCGATTTTTTTTTATATCTATCTAGCGGAGGCCGGAACTTATTCCGCGTGGAATAAAGAATACTTTTTAAGAGTAGTATGTCGCATTTTTTCTGCTCTCCTTACAAATTACTATAATATACATAACCTAAATCTTTTTATGAAGTTTCCAAAACAATATGTCAACAGGTTCGCCACCTGTTACATGGGCCTAAAACGTAACAGGCGAAACGTGAGTGTTTACATGTATGCTTGAATGCATACATTTACCTCTGCGAACCCCTTCGGGGCTTACAGGCGTGAAGTTACGTTTCCAAAACATTCATGCAACTGTGTTGCAGTGGCACAGGTAGTTTCTGAGATTATTGCGCCTATGTGGATTTCTCTCTGTATAGACAAACAGATAAATAAACGCGGCGGACGACTTTGTTTTATAATTTACTAGGTATTTTCTGCGACTTCTTCCACGTATTCTTTAGATTTAGCAACAAGAAGCCTATGTTAATCAGCATTCTAACTAAATCCATGTTATATTTTCTGACATTCGGTATTTCATTAGTTTGCAAGCAGAGTTACTTTCGCATTTCAAATATTACTAAGGATATGGATGAACAGATACTGAAATACAATTGACGGATGAGGAAAATAGCACAGTTATCAAATTGATTGCTAAGATTGATAAATCTGAAAAAGATCTCGTATCTTCTTGCCTGGAATTGATTCATATCCTGAGCAGCTTCGACGTCTGCTTCAGTTTCAGGTGTGTACCATTGCGCACTGAATGATATAAATATTATTCCACCCTGTGATGGTCTGAATTCCTCGTCGTATATGTGATAGGCTTTTGCGTGCGCTAAAAGCAAATTTCTTGTGCACATGTACTCCCCAATTCCCTTACTGTTCAACATAGGCGCTTTCACTAGGTCACCGTATCCTTGATTACAAACTTGGTAAGGCTCATTAATTGTGATCCAATATTTCACCCTGTCACCGAATAGGCGGAAGGCTGTGCGTGCGTAATCTGCGAACCACTCGATTATCAAAGGGTTCGCCCAACCTCCGAGCTCTTGTAATTTTTGCGGCAAATCCCAGTGATAAAGTGTTATCATGGGCTCTATATTATATTTCAGCATTTCATCGATCATGTTGTTGTAGAACTCTACACCGGCCTCATTTATTTTATCTGGAAAACTTGATGGCATCAGCCTCGGCCAAGATAATGAGAACCTATAGTAGTCGAGTCCGAGTTCTCTCATCATTTCCACGTCTCTTTTGTATAAATGGTACGTATCGTCGGCGACGTCTCCATTCGAACAGTCTTTAATTACGCAAGGCTGAGTGTGGGTTAAATGATCCCAAATATTTGCGGCTTTTCCTGCGAATAAAGACAAATTCTTTTGTATCAGATAGATAAAAGGCATTTTCCTTTTAATATAAAGGACAAGGTCCACGTTGGGCCCGCACTTCCTACACTATTTCAAAAGATGGAAAAAAATACGTAGAATCATGGATTTTACATACCATCCTCGTCCCAAGCGCCTTCAATTTGATACGATGCTGTAGAGGTGCCAAATAAAAATCCTTCAGGAAACTTCCTTACATCTTGACGCTTCAAGTTCGTGCCTTCGCTCCAAGCGAAGCAAAAAATTAACAACCTGTTGATATAGAAACTTGTTTGAAATATGCAACGCTTTGGTGATTACAGAATTGTGTCAAATTTTTTGCCGTGGAACTTACACGAATGTAAAATGTTGTATCATTTCGCCAGTTTCTTCTGTGAAACTTAGACATGCGTCTGGATTTTGTTTGTATTTATATCCCAGATTAGGTAAACCAAAACACTTGATCAAGATATCGCCTACATTTCCCTTTCAATCATATCATTGACATACAAACTTATCGTATTTAAAGTACTTAGAGGTACCATTTCGAAAGTGAGTGAAAGGTTTATCAAGTATGTGTAGGTATACTTACCTTTTTAGGGATCCGTTGTAAACAAGGAACCCTTATAGTTTCGCCATATACGTCTGTCCGTCTGCGGCTTAGGGCAAAAACTATTGGTACTAGAGACTCGAAATTTGGCACAAGTATACACCTTAATCGCGCCGACAAAGTGGTAGAATAGAATCATGAATGTACCTCCCCTACATGTAACGCATGGAATATCGTTGGATAAGTCTTTCAAGAATATGGATGTCATAATATCATTTTTCGATTTAGTTAACAGTTCGTGACTTATTAAGCTTTAAAGTGCCAATTTTGGTTAGACTCAAGTGCTTCTCCCCCCTCTACCAACTAAATTGTTATTTATAGAAATTCAAACGTTACGGCAATAGTAGCTACATGTAACGAAATTAAAAACAAAATTATCACACTTAAGTTGGTTTTGCAAGTTTGCGTGTAATAGTCGACCAAATGTAATACTCGAAGTTTTTGAACAACTCCATAGAAAATATTTATTTATTTTTTCCATTACATTAATCAAACCTAAATTACACCTTTTTAGTACTTAGGACGCTAAGTACTAAAAAGATGTAATTTAGTATACATAGTTGTATAGTTACGCCGACAAAGTGGTAAAATAAAAAACGTAACTTCACGTCTAAATTTCCCGAAGGGTCAGAGGTAAATGCTTAGCATACCCCATTGACGGAAATAAAAATGAATTGTTAATTGAAATAAAAGTGAATTGTTAATTCTTGATAGAAGTAGTTTTTTTATCATGCCGATGCCGTCGCGTTAGTGATTCACTTTATTAATGAAGCAGTGAAACAATAAATCCTTGAGTTTACCGAAATAAATTTTCACTAAAGTATGTTATTGTTGATAAGAAGATCATCAGCATTACTGTGCACGATTGATATATTATGATAAGATTGTTTTATATTATTTCGCATTAACACATTCTTGTGCTAATTGCAGTGCATTGTTGTGCTTTCTTTAAATAAAATTTATGATAAGATGTTATGCAAAAAATCATATCATCTTAAACTGTAGGTGATATAGGTATCATAAAATATTACATAATATATTGTTTACCTAAAGACTAAATGACATATAATGTGATTTCTACAATACGTAACACCTGTATTTTCCGTACTTACTAGTAGGGCTGATTGGTCTGTGCTAGTAGGTTTTTTGAGTTTCAATTAATTGATACGAGAAAACTATCGACATTCATTCGGGTCGATCTTTAATGTTTGAGTATTATGCTATCACTGTATTTTTTAGGGTTCCGTAGTCTAAAAGGAACCCTTATAGTTTCGCCATATCCGTCTGTCTACAGCCATCTTCGTAGACCGTTATTACTAGAAAGCTGTAATTTGGCAGGAATATTCATTAGCTATTCAAAGAAAGTCTGGCAATAAGTTTTTGGTAGATTCAAGTGTCCGTGTCCCTCCCCGCCCCTTCTACCAGCCAAACGGTGGTATATGCACGCGTAAAAAATTTAAACTGATAACACGTAAAAGGCATTTAAAAGGAAAACTGTTACAGATTAATAGACTCTACAAGTTCGTGAGAAATAGTCGATCTACTTATTGAAATGTACTTGGAAAACAATACCCTACATTGCACATGTGTTAATAAAATGTCAAAATATCGACTTCGATCGGGAAAAGTGTGTGAACTCGTGAAAAACAACTACATTCACGTTTCACGACTGTTCGTGTAGCTTCACTGTAATAGTGTGTAGCCGGCATTAGAATTGTGAAATATTGATGTTTAAAGAGCTATCGATATATTATATACTAGCTGGTGCCCGCAACGTCGTCTGCGTGAAGGCAGTACAGCACCAAACATACCTAAGATGCCAATGTCGCTTTAGCATTAGAAGCAAACAACTTTTAAAATAGCATTAAATTAAAACTATAAGTTTTTTAAAGATTTTTTTGTAAGATGTGACTGAAGGAAATAGAGAAAATAATGCAGGCATATATTCCCGGACACAATAGAGTAAAAATACGTACAAAGGTATAAAACCTTACGACACTTTCCTATAAACTACGTTAGTAGTTATTCTGCCGGGAGCCAAAATGTAAAGAGAGTCAGGACTGGTGACGCGGTATAGCAAGCGACGAACAGTTGCCCGTGTGAGAAGCAACTCGTCCTGATGTTAACACCCGCTGACCTCAATGTCTGCCCCTGCGACTTATTGATGGTCATCGCGAAGCAAACATTCAACTGTACGCGCTTGAACTGGAACGTGAAGTTATGAGGTATGAGGGGGGGGGGGGAATGCGTGGTATAAATACTGCCTCACCAATTCCACAACCCGTAAGAATTTCCGCCTCAATGGTGTGTCTGCGGAGCGAGATGGCTGGGTGATGGCGGGTCCCGTTATACAACTTCGGAGGAGATAAGTTCCTAAGAAGCATAATCGGAACACCTACCTTCAGCTTGATGGTATGCGATGGAAGTCCGCTTGCAGACAGAAAGTTCAGAAATGCCATGGAATAATGTGTGGCGTCATCTTGCTCGACGACAGTATTTATGGAGGTGTAGACCACTTAATTTCCCATACATTTTTGGGCGTCAAAATGGCCCTCTCACACACCCAAAACGTTGTATTCTGCTAGTGCGGTATACGAATGAGTTCTTCTAAGCTGGCTACTTCTCTGTCGGAAGACTTTGGAAGCACCATCTGTCCACCTCTCTCTTCTGGTAGAGTGCTTTCGCGAAGACTTAGAAGGACATCAGAAAATTCTTGAGCACGTGCATTATCGCCGAGCCGAGCTCTCATATTAATGGTCAAGTGCAGCGTACGAACTCGTTAAGGTCGTGACAACAAAGCATTCACCTCGTCAGCCCTCGATCTTCGCATCACCTCGGGAGGCGTTTGCCGGAAATCGCCAGTGAACAGTAATGTGACACCACCCACTCAAATGTTCGTTCCTACGGATGTCCTGCAGGGTTCTGTCCACGGCCTCAACTGCCTTTCTATTGGCCATCGTACACATCCCATACAATCAGGGAGCACGTGGCCCTTATCGCTGTTACAAGACACACCAAAATTAGTCGTTTCGGCGCTCTCTTAATGTAAGGGAATTTTAAACATGGCATGTGCTGTCTTGCTTTCCGGAAGCAGTGTGGCAGCAATTCCCGACGCTACAGCAATAGCAATTTTGCCTTGCCTCCTGACCTCTGCAAGTTTGTCAGTGGTAACAAATGTTTTTCCTGATCCACCAGGACATCCAAGAAAAACATTTTACCCTGGTTTTGTCCAACGCTTTCAAGGACGGTATCATAAATTTGGTTTTGCTCTGAAGAGAACAAAGTGACATGGTCATTTCAACCGGATCGTAATTTGTCTCAGCGTTATACTCCCAATTTCTACGGTCTTGATGGGGTGATGATTGGGGAGCTGGTAACCCATATTTGATAGTTCAATCGGCGGTGGAAATGACCACATCTTGAAATGAACACCGGTGTTCAGCATGCGTTCATTAGTTACATCGACTTCGTCTCCAGTAGAACGTGTCTCAAAGCTCATAGAAAATCTTCAGACAGATGATGGCGATACTTCTCCGTCACTGATGCTTGCCTCCGCGAGGGTGTTATCCCAGTTTTGGTCACCGTCAAGAAGGTGACGTGCTACGCAGGATGCGCGGTAAGTGGGATATTCCACGCCACCAAATGTCCTCAGTAAAGCGAAATACGTTGGGCCTCGGACCGTGTGAAGTAACAACCGCAGGAAAGAGCTATCGCCATTATTTGTTATCTATTAATCTATTATCTATTAACCTTACCCAATGCGGTGTCCTTGAAAATTACCGGATATTCATGCAAAATTTGAAGTTGAGTTTAGCCCGGACATAAATACAGACAAACAACAACAGACAAACAAACACTATATTTGGTTTCGATATCGATAGTAGATCATGCCCCAAATATTCTTTGAAACAAAATAACAATGTACAGTTTTGACTTTCCTACGATTTTAAAGATTCACAGCTCTTCCCCCGTAGGAGATAGCATGATAATATGTAGCCTATATGATGACCGGACCGGTTAGTAATATTCATGCAAAATTTGAAGTAAAGCTATTTAGCACTTTTTTAGTTTAGCCCGGACATACATACAGACAAACAGACAAAAAATCTGAAAACTATATTTTTGGCTTCGATTTCTATTGTAGATCACGTCCCTAGTATTCTTTTAAAAAATATTGAATCTACAGTCTTTATTTTCTTTCGATTTTATTAAATGTAGAGATTCCTGTGGGAATGAGTGATTTTCCCGCAGTAAAAAGTAGCCTAAATATTGGCCAGGTTAGTATCTATACACCACAAAAAGTTTCATTCGAATCCGTCCAGTATCTTCGGAGATTAGCCTGGACAAAGGGACAAACAGACAAACAGACAAACCGACAAACAAACAGACAAAAAAATTAAATATCATTGAAAAGTGTTCTAATACTATTTTAACATCGCCCCCAATTAGTTTTTCGTAAATATATACAATGTACAGACACGCGGATTTTACTGTTTTATTATAAGTATAGATTTTATAAACATTGCTCATCCCTTCTTGGGGGAATATAGGCATCAGTTACTTTTATAATTTAATAGAACACTGTTTGTTTGTCAGAGGTCGCGGTGCAGGTGAGCGATGGGGGCGCGGTGGGCGCGGTGCGCGCTGGCGCTGGCGCTGGCGGCGAGCTGCGCGTGCGCCGCGCCCGCCGGTCCACCTCCACCGCCGCCCCCGCCGCACTCATGCGACCCGCTGCTACTCAAGACCCCGCCGCCGCTGCCGCAGGTAATAATAATATATTATATCACTTTTCATGAGTGGAGGGTTTTGGTCTTGAACCCCCGCGGTGACCGGCCGTGCTGGGGGTACTTGTAGAGAGGTCGTAGCTTGTCAATATTTTTTCTGGGTTGTAGTGGTTGAGGTTGACGCGGTATCTTGGCGTTCCTTGGTAGAGTTGTTTAACATATATTGATGGATACTTGCATTTAATACTGGTTTTCTAATTGATTGGACCAACAACTGATCCAATGTTGAACTAATGTAATAATGACCTAAATGCACCACTCTTAGAACAAACTGAACTTTATGGATAACTAAGTAAAACCACTTGTCACCTGAACTTAATTTATTTGCTCTAAGAACTTATTACATTGAACTATATATTGACCTAATATGATCTATTGTACTTGCGCTCTATACATAATAACAAATAAGTGGGCTTTTTCGAGTTTGACACTGCATTGTCGTTGAGAGGTCCTTGATAAATATTGCACGCATTCAATCTAATTATGTATATATATAGTTTACTAAATATTATTAAAAAATCACCATATTAAATTTAAAATTCAAAGACATGTAATATTACTAATATACAATAATATCTATGTAAAATAATATCAATAAAAAATTATATATATATATATATATATATATATATATATATATATATTCAAATTTGATATAACAATTAGCTATATACGAATATTAATTTACAACTTTATACTTGTCATGAAATAAAATATAATAAAATTTTACCTTCCATATGTATCTATTATATATAAGGAAAGATTTGACAAATCGGGCAGGGCTTCAGTAGCTCAATTGGAAGAGCGGCTGGACTAGATTCCCAGTAGGTCGCGAGTTCGAGCCTCGCCTGAAGTCAAATTTTTCTTTAAAACTAAAATATATTTCACAAGCATGTGTTAATTCGAAATAATATAAAACAATTATCTATTACTAACTTCTCTACAATTTGTTAATGCAACTCATGAATGTATTTTTTTTTTGTAAATTAATTTAAGTAACTTGTTTATTAAGGAAATAAAAAAGGCTATAATAATAATAATAATAATATCACTTTTATATTATGACGTTTTGATGGTATGTAGGTACATACCTTCCCGCCGGCCTGCCACACGCCTGTGACGTGCGCCTCAAGACACTACACATGCGGCAGCGGTGGTGGTTCACTCGTAAAGCCTGAACACACCCGGTAAACCTATCAGTTCTAAGATCACCTTGATGGGGACTTCAGTGCTAGATATTGGGTACATTATAAGCACTGCTCCGGTTCTCCCTACGTATAATAATGAATAGAAATGTAATAACTCTTCTCACTTTTATGCTCTCTCTTATAGATTATGGTTCCATTAACACAAACAAACTAACTGCAATCATAACAAACACTCACACGTTCAATATAGACAATGCTTGCATTAGATTGGTAGTGACAAGGTTATTTCGTCGAGCGGCAAGGTAACGTACAATAGCCTAAGGATCGGACACGGTCTTCTCTGAATCGCGAGTGCCCAGCCAGAGCCCCAATCAAAAATACAAGAGATGTGCTGACAAGTGATTGTAATCAAATTAAAATTTACCTGTTGTACATTACAGAACGTTCGCGAATATGAAGCGACGGTGGTGCAGACCGCGCGCGCGCTGGGCGAGCTGGTCGAGGGCGGCGCGGCGGACGAGGCTCGCGCCGCCGCGCTGGCCCGCGCCGCCGCCAGGGCCCCTCTGCAGCCGCCGCCCGCCGCCGTCGCGCTCGGCGCGCCGCAACTGCACCTCGGCATTCTCTACATCGCCGACCCACCCCGCCTCATCGTCTTCCAGCAGAACAACTCCGCCTCCCTCCAGCAGTTTTGGCGCACTCTCGCTTCCGCCTGGAACGCGAGCGTCGTCGTCTGGTCCAACGCCTGGTACGCGTGCGAACACGACGGCGGTGGCTGGTGGAGCGGACTGGCAGCAGCGCGGGGCACGGGCCCGGCTAGAGCCGCCGCGGCGCTCTTTCGCAGACTACCGGTGTTGCCTTGCGAGGAGGCCATGCATGATTGGATGGGAGGGCCACCTCGATGTGATTTGACCACGACAGACTGCGAAGCGACACCCGTATTCGAAAGTGAACGGAAGCTGGAGGTATAAATATAAATACCTACTACTATTGACTGTTTTGATAAGCTTAATCTTCATTCTATAAATAATCTGCTTAAGTAACGGATGAAAATATTTTAAGTAAATATTTGCCAAACAGTATTGATACTCAGTCGCGTAACCATTTTTATTTTCAAATGTTTCATTGCTACACAAGGGAAAATTCTTATATATAGATTAGTTACAGCGGATTTGGAACACGTCTCTACTTCTGGATATTGTCCTCGTTCCAGTATCGGTGCAGATGTCAGACGGAACATTGGCATGCGCACGGCGACGGCTGGGTTTCGGACGAGCGGCTGTTGAGCGAGGACCTGGTGCTGACGTGCACACCTTGTGACGTAAGCAGCAACGCACCGGCTTGCCTGGCCGATGCCTACCGCGCCGTCCTTCTCGCTGCCAATCTTGCTGGAATGCTACTCTGTATCGTCATTGGTCTCATTATATTTAAGAAAAGGAAATGTAAAGTGAGTATTATAGGAATAATGGGGATCAAAGATACTTGCGTTTAAAAATTATATAATTCGTTGGCCAAATGATTGAATGTATATAATACATGGTATTGGACCTATCCGGTTCACATTTGCATTTAAATGATCCTTGAACCCACTTTATTGTACATAAAAAACAGTCAAATTAGTTTTACAAGACAAACACACGGCAGTTAAAGATTGATTAAGCTGAAGTTAGCAGATTGTTTAATCAACGAATGTTATTGAATTGAAAATGCAATGTCAGTCACATTTATTTTAATTTATCTAGATATTGTATAAAAATTATAAATTTACTTAACTGTATTTAAAAATATGTATATTACGCATGTAGATATATTTAACAACTGGTCCATACCATGGGGGCATGGTCGCTTAGATATCCGACGTACAGTCGGACAAGATATGATTTGATGTAAAGCGCGCCGTCTATCATATAATAATCTTGTTTATTTAATGCCGACATAAATATTGCAGCATTGATATCCACGTTTATCATATCCCTATGACAAGTACAATCTATTTTGATATCATAATACTTACCACCACATGCGTAGAGTTGGTGAACAGAACGAATTTTTTGTTTTGTTTTCGTATGACTTAACTTAATTTTGTTAATTTATGTATCTTCACGTGATCACTGACAAGTAACAACAACAAACGTCCTTCGGGGAATACTGGCATGAAATTACGGTTATTTTTGGTTACGGAACCCATATAACAACAATTACGACCTGCCGCATATAAAATCTATATAAATCGTGTTGCAGTTCTTATTTTGGGGTAAATGAAAACTTTGCTGTTTTGCTACTATAGTTACTAATCTTGCAAACTATCTGAAAGCACTTTCCAGATAAATGGCACATTAAGATTCCTAAATGTAGATGCTGGTAGCAATAAAGTGGGTAATAAATTGCAGGCCGTGGCGATGGGTATGTGGACGGTTCTGGAGGTGGTGCTGCTCGGCGCCATGTTGATATATGCTTCCGTGAGTTATCATTTTCTCTATTTTTTTTTTTAATTTACCAGTTATTGTTTTGGTATATAATATTATTGGTAGAGGTCCAGTATCGGATCTCAAGGGCAAAGATGCCACTACATTCTCTAATTTATCTGCCACCAAGCCGACCAAATAAATAGTATTGGTTCCGGTTTTTACACGTAAAGAAAATAAAAGTAGATGCCGAGGTGATGCACTAATTAACCTTATATACGACGAAATAAACTCCTCCCTCTCGTCTGTCTGTCTTTACATACGGTTATTTATTTCAATGATCAAGGGAGCGGTGACATAAACCGTCACTTTTGTAGAAAAAAAAGAACATTTAATACACATACAAACATAACCCTTGATTCATAATGTGTGTATTGTACTATTTATATTTCGCAATAACACATGCGAGTGAACTTTATAAATTAAAGAAAAAAACTGACTTCGGGCAGGAAGTGATTCTGCGACCTCAGGATAACCAGTTCAGCAGTATCCTGAGATCGCAGGTTCAATTCCTGCCCGAAGTAAAATTTTTCTTTCCGTTTTTTTTCTTTAATTTTTAATGTGTGTATTAAATTACAAGCAAGTATGTTCTTTAAGAATACTTTGAAAAACACTGTTTTATGTTCTCTCTTTGTCTCAGGTTTCAATAAACAGAGTTGTGTTTTTCTACGAAGATTAGGAGAGAACTATGTAATAATATGTCATGATAACGATAATTTTGTCTCTTGTCATATAGGTAATCCAGTTGCATTCCGAGGACCACTTACCGTTGTATCGTTTAGTGATAAACGATATCTAACAACTGACATAACGGTATATATTTTTAGAACAAGCGTGACTTGTGGTTTGCGGTTATGAGGCGTAGAGTTACGTTACATTAGCCTAAAATTTGTGAAGGAAAATTAAACGTTTTTTACTTACTTTTACTTACATTCATTCATCGGTGGGCATTGATTAACGCGATTTTATGATTGAACTTACTTGATTTAACGGATTGGTCTATATATACCTGGTTTTGGAAATGCCAGACGCCCTGAAAATACCAGATTCTGTGAATGCCTGATTCTCAAAATGCTAGATTCTCAGAAATTTGAGACGAATTGTTGAGCTTTTGAAGATTCTCTGTACATTTTGGATGAATCTGCCATCACCGTCTTATAATGCCATTCAGACCAGGCGCAGGTGCAAAATCTTAATATTACGTGTCACGATGTTAGTCCGCCATGGACTCCTAAACTACTTAACCGATTTGCACACTGTGTGCAGTTTGATCCAACTTAAGAGATAGGATAGCGTACATCTCAATTAATAGTAGCAAGTCGTAATATTATGTTAGTACCTAAATTGCACCCGTGCGAGGCCGGGGCGGGCCGCTAGTATAATATATATATTTTAATTATTATACATTTTCATTAATAAAATTTATAATTATTATATTTAATTATTATGAAAACTATAATATATAATTTATATTATAATATAATACACGCTGCATTGTTTTCAACCTACAAAATACAGTTATCAAATAGCCAGGCTTCCGCATGGGGAGGCCTGGAGCTTACTCCACCACGCTGCTCCAATGCGGGGGTATAGGTGGAGATAAGGGTTAGCAGCCAACCCGCTGTCGGATGTTTTCAAACCGCCCATAAGGCCTCCGACAAGGTTTAACGACTGCAATCTATCGATAGCAACAGGGACCGACGGCTTAACGTCCCCTCCGAAGCACGGAAAAGCACATTTTTTTATTTGCCACTAGCGGTCACCCATCACACACCCGACCGCGCCCGTATCGCTTAACGGAGTAGATCGCTTCCGATCTACACCAGCCACTGGGCCATGCGCGCTTCTTTTACAATATTATGGTTATAATTATTCGTTAGTCTACACAAAATAATTTTAGATCTTTCAATTTCAGTATATTTATTTTTTAAAGAAAGGTTTTTCTTTCCATTTTTCTTTAAAAAAATAAATATATTTCACAAGCATGTGTTAATGCGAAATAATATAGAACAATTTCAGTATGCTCACCATTCTATGGACATTCGACCATAAAAAAAATGTGATCGGTGTACATTGGCAGGCAGCATCGCAATACATATCAGAGGCGCGGTGGCGATGCGTAGCGGGCGCGTGGCTACGCGAGCTGGGCTTCGTAGCGTGCTACGGCTCCGTAGTGCTACGCCTGTGGGTGTTGTTGGCTGAATTCCGCACTCGTAAAGCGCATCGGTGGACGCCGAGAGACTCCGAGGTAAGTTGTCAATAAAGTATACAGTCTTTAGTTAGGGTTCATTGTGTATTAGAATTTTCTTATAAAATGCAAAATAATTTTAAAATTTTTTTGTCTACTAGATTTAGAAAACTAATTCAACATTTTTTTTACAAAAAAAAATATATTGCACGATTATTATACATGCACATATAATGATTATATACTAACACTCAAGTTCAAGAATTATATCATAAGGTACAGACCATTCTTAATACTATATAATCTTTACGGAAATGTTGTCTTCGTAGCTTTATGCTTCAAACACCTGGTCACTAACTATCTCGTGATTAGCAGGCCACGACGCATTCAGAGTTAGTTGGAAACGAGCTGTCGGACGCTTCCGTAAGTTGCGGCTAACAGCCGTAACTGATAATATGCACTGGCGAGTCCGCTCCGATTGCTTTCGGGCGTCCGATCGCTCGAGAATATATTCGTGATTTAGATATATCAGGCATACTCAGATTCTGAGTATGCACAGTTAAAAATAAATTTTAATGTAATAAGTAGTTGGATCACGCCTGGCAAAAATAAATATAAAAGAACAGGATGGAACAAGATGTGATGTGAACTTATATGCAAGGTACATTATTTTATCATTTTGTACGATGTTTTAAAATGTATAAGTACCGAAGTCCTATCTGTATCCAGGTACTCAGAGTGGTCGGCGCCATGGTATCAGGCGCCGCGTGTTACCTAGCCGCTTTCACGGCGACTTCCGCGTGCGAGGACGAGTCGGGGTGCGCGCGCGCCGCCTGGCACCACGTCACCGCCGCCGCCGAGCTTCTGTTACTGCTGGCTGGCCTGAGGATCGCTTATGCCGCGAGGAACGCCAATGTGCCCTTCCAGGTAAGATTGCTGATACATAATACCTATAGATTTCCATAGCATTTTTGCTATAGTGATGATGTTTTACAGGTAGCCACATATTCTTTGTTTTATACTGCAAGGATACAACCTCTCCAAAAAAGAAACCGTTAATGTATAAGACCTACATTATCAAGTCGACGATAGATATCTTTACGATGACCTTATGGGTATACCAGAAAAAATATACCTTAAAGGAGAAAACATCATATAAGATTAAAGTAAGTTAGTCTAGCGCATAAACTATCCCGCCGTCTCTTCCCTCCTAGGAAATACAATGCAGTAATTAGTAATGCCTGTAATGTCGGTGGTTACAGGAGCGCGGGTGGCTAGCGACAGCGCTGTGGGCGGAGGGGCTGTGCGGCGCGGCGTGGCGCGGGGCGGCGCTGTGGGCGTCGAGCGCGGCGCCCGAGCGCTCACCGCTCGCCGCCGCCGCTCGAGCGCACCTCTCCGCCGGCGCCGCGCTCGCCTGTGTACTCGCACCACGCCTCTGGCACGGATATCGAGCGCGCTCGCTGGCACAAGAGGTAAGTTTATATACATTACTTCTTATATAACTCGCGGCCCGCACCTGCTTCGCAAGGGTGCAATTTAGGTACTGTAGTATTGCGACTATAAATTGAGATGTAAGCTAATCTTTTAAGTTGGATCAACCTACACACGGTGTTCAAGATCGATTAAAATTGATGAAGTAGTTTAGGAGTCCATCGCTGACAAACAACGAGACGTCTAATTTATATACTCGTATATTAAGATAAGATTGTTATGTCTGTCCCGGGCGCTGTAAACCTGTGCCAGACGGCTGGTACGCGATGGAGTTGTGGGCGGCGAGCTAATGATATTACTTCAATTTCTCCAAAAACCTAAATCGGGGAATTTGAAGATTTCTAAGTTGATTTTGTTGAAATACAACTTAAGTGGAACGCGCTAGCAAATAATAACGACTTCGGCCCTAAGTAACCAATACAAATGTTGTTAATTTCATTGAATTACAACTTTAGAAGGACATGCGAGAAAAAAAAAACGACTTTAGCCCTCTCGCAGGGCAAAAGTCGTTTTTTTTCCTCACAAAATTAAAATTACAACTTCAGAACTACACTAAAATACAACTTAAGGCCGCCTTGTCAAAATCCCCGTATTTTCCCCACTGAATGCCAATCCCCAATAATTACCGAAATTATCCGCAAATTCCTTACAAATGGGCAACCCTGGCGGAGAGCGCTCCCCATCCGCCAGCGCCGCGCTCGCATGTATTCATTCATGCCGAGATTCTGGTACGGATAGATTTGATTTGCGAGGCTTATCATGGGAGATCAAGAAAATATTTAGGTAACATTTACTGCCGCGTGTTTCACAATAAATCCAATAAATAAAAATAGGTATGTTTATATGAAAATAAATAGGTTTAACAGATTTACATATCACTTACAGGTATCTCGTCGAGGCCCGGCCGAGGGTTTCGGCGTAGAAGGTGAAGAAGAGCCTACGTCAGAGGAAGTGCGCGCCGAGCTCAAACGTCTGTACGTGCAACTGGAGATCCTGCGCAACAAAACACTGCGGCGCGACAACCCGCACATCAGCAAACGACGCGGCGGCAGGAAACCGCCGCACAGGAGATTCTCTTTGCAAGTGCGTATGCAACTGTCTCGTGATTCTGATGAACTTGAAAATTCATGATAGGCCCTTTTGCCAAATTGACTACAATCGTTACTGTTATAAAAAAGAAAACAAATGTATGGGTATTTTGTAAATTTACTTAGTATATCGATGACAACCTACCCTGATATTTAATGCGTTTTTTTTTTGGTTAGGGGACAGGACATCATTACTTTAGCAGTATTTTGATAATCTGATAAGTATTAGTACGCGTCACAAACATTAATCGAAATCGGATAACCCTTAGCTCTGATAACTGTAGAAATTAACAGATGCAAGTTAGCCTAGATATTGACATTTGTTATTCGTTTTATTTATTGATAGACATCAAATATCTTTGAATAATTAAACCATTCACAACTTGATAAAAGCTTTAACTATTCATAAAACGATGTCCGAATTTCCTCGAACAAATGTCGAGTTTTGTGAGTGTTGAGTTTATTTCAAGGATAAGGAGGATCTACAAGAATCCACAATGCAGATGAACTACTGCGACTGGATCATTGTCAGTCAGAATAGGGTACTTTTCACACAAAATACAATTTTGCGTGAGATAGATAAATCAGTAATTCCGGTATTAAACCTTTTGATCCTCCTTTGACTTCTACATCACTTAACTATTGTGCAATTGTGTCGCGTAATACTATCGATGTAATTTTTCATCCAATCAACATCTTTTGGAATCACAGTTATAAAAATTCGGCCTAGAATTACTTCAAAAATCGGGAGATACTCGTACTATAAGGTAATCAAAAGTATTATCAAAATACCCACATCTATCATTCACCACAGTGAAAGCACTGTTTATAAATTACGCATTAATATGTATAATATTTACTTCCCTTTTCTCTTATAATATTATTTTTGTTTAAAATAATGTTGTTTTATCCCACTACATCTACCAGCACTGTTCCGTCTGTACCTACACACAAACGATAATTCACATATTTTAATGTTAAGTTCGCGAAACATCATACAACTACATACTAATTTGTTGCTTAGAATCAATCAAGTTAAATAAATTGAACTGAAAAGAATGCAGCTTATAGGTCTCAACTAGAATATAAAATCCTGTCATTTGTGTCACCTTCTATTAAAATAGTTATATAATGAAGTTGTAGTGTATGTGAACAAAAGTATTTATACAGATTTGTTCACATACACTACAATTCATGTACACATAGCTACAATGGTCACCAAGGCAGCGTTTGAAATTAAGTTCCCATCCCCACTGACTTCCTCTTAGAACCTTTACTTTAGCCGTCTTAGTTTGTATCTTCAGTGAAATTTATGTTGATTCCATTATAATTGCCATTTATGTTGTTTTAGTTATTTAGTTATCTGTAGTATCGTGATGTGACCTAACTAGCTTGAACTAACTATTACGAATCGATGTGAATCACCATTAGCTTAGGCGTACTAAATAACCCTGTACCTATAGGTGTTTCAATCTTCACTGTCATTAATCGAATGTTTCATATTCCATCCCACTCCGAGTTTAGAAAAAGGGCAGTCGTGAAAAGGTAAGGAGAAGTAATGTATATCGCATGCACACAAGTGGATCACCCGCATGTCCCCTGTGGTTGTCCCCCCGACCGTAGCTGTCTGCACCCGCCCCGTGCCGACACCAACCTGCAGTGTTTCAGATATTCGCTTTCTCTGTTGTCCTTGGGTGCTAAATACATGGGAATTGGCGCCAACAATTCGGATGGGGACCAAAATTCAAACTTCGATAAGCACTCGAAACTAAGTCTTCCGCTAGATACGCTTTCTATATGTAAACACGCTGATTTTTGTGTTTTGAATCAATAAATAAAATGTATTTATTAATTTTTATATATTTCCACATTGTTTACCTACTGAGTAAACGATGTATGCTTCTGGACCCCGCTAGGCGTTTCCTAAAAGTTATTGTCGACGTTGGAGCTCGTGGATTTTCTATTGAATTAATCATAACTACATTTGCAATAATGCATTGATTCAGATTAATAACATGATGACGATCGTAGATTAGATGTCTTTATTTTTTTAACCGTACACATAGATAGCATGAATGATGAATGGAGATGAGGCACGGGAGGTGTGTCAGGACCGGGATATCTGGCGCTCCACACTCTCTGCCCACACCGTTAGGGACCTGGCGTAAAGATACCATATAGTCATGTATCGTTACATTTGATTTGGATTAATAATCATGTTTGATTTGGATAATTTTTGAATTGCCGAATAATTACCAAATAATTAAACTTATTTATGTAACTAAGATTGAAGTTGAAAAAATACCGTATGGTTGTATTCAATTAGACACTTATATATTGTAAATTTACAATACTTCATCAAAAGAACTGATAAATCAAGTAAATGAACGAGCTTCAACACGACACACATTAACAATATGATAAGAAAGCATAACAGGGTGTCAATGTGCAGGCACTGCAAGCTCGGCGCGGAGGTAAAGGCAAGGGCACAAGCGCGGCCGAGGCGAGCGAGGCGGGCGACGCGTCGCGCACGCCCGAGGACTCCGTGTGCTCCGCCGAAGGTCCTTCGCATTACACCGACGGAGACATGCAAGCGTGATGCTGTTGACGCATTTTAGTATACACATATCGGCATAGATCTTGAGTGCTGGACGACAGAGTGGAAATCGTTTAACTCAAACCCTTGTGGCAAAATAAAATGCTCTCCTATTGGTTGAGAGACACGTAGAGTGAAAACAAAGAACGAATCACAAGTGGAAAGTAGATAACAAATCTATGCAAGTGGAGGTTATAATGCGTTGCGCAATAAGCTAATCATTGTATCGATATGATTCCTCCACCTCCTTCCTTCAGACTTCGGTGCAGATGACAGCTCTAAGATCCGTGCCGATAATTACACGTAAGTTTCAATGTCGGCTCGGAATTTGAGCATTTTTTGGTCACTCAGCAAATTACTTCACTGAGCAATTGATTCTATTTAGATTTTTATTTTAATTAAACGAAGTAAATTAAATCATTCAAATTTACTTAGACCAACACCTTTCAATTGAAATTATTAATTTTGATATAAGGTTAATACCTTTTACTGGTCAAAATATTATTTTTGTTGTAGAATTGTTTAAAGCTTTCTTGTTCCAGTGGTACTTAGTGCTCATATTCCGTGATGATACCCATGCGTGCCTGTACGTCCAGTAATCTATCATCTAACGTTTTTATTGTAAGTATACTTACTTAATCTGGATTGGAATTGATACAATATTGCGTCCCCATATGGCATGTTGAATTAAAACAAAACATTGAATGCAGCTGCAAATTCAAAAGATTATTGTGTGTCACGCGAGACGGATTAAGGTTTATGCGTAGCTACATTGAAGCTAACTTCGCTCGAACTCTTTTATCTTTAACGTGTGTTAACAAATTGTAAACCTTTCATGATCTAGTGCGAAGATCCTTATATAATCTTTGAGCATATGTCACCCAATTGAACCCCTGATATGATAATGTTAAAATGAAGGTTGTATAACGTTGTGTATAGGACAAAGACAAGCGTCTCATTTTACATTGTGGAGCCTAGCGGACAGACCCGTTTGCATTAAGTTAGATCTGTAAAACTATTGAATCTCCGCATAAAATTTTACTGTAGATATATAGTTCATCTTCTGTGTTTCATATTATTCGAGTATGCCTTAGGCTTATAAGTTATTTATCGTGTGTCATCAAAGCTTTATAATATCTACTTGTTTCTCTATTTCGGCACGATTCGTGTGAAGTATCTAATGAAGTTAGTAACTGTTACAAAATCGTATTATTCAAAATGAATAATTGTTGTTGAAAATGTTTTACGTCCTTTGATTCTAGAAAGAAAGTTATTGATATACCTTATTGTTTATTAGTAAAAGATACCTATTGTCTAAGAAAAAAATGTACTTTACAATTAAGCACATTTTGTGAATAACGTGGTATATTTAGTGGATATTATAAGTTAGAGTGAATTTTTATACCTGAAATTAGGTATATTTGTAATAACGTACGTGGATACAATATCCCATTGTTAGTTAAAATAGATGAACGTTTATGTGAACGCGGCTTTAATGTTTTTTTTATTTACAAATATATCGGTAATATATACCTTTGCAATCATTTTTATGTATCGATGTAATATTTTATTTATATTATTATTTTAATGTGTGAACTTTTCTAAAATGTGTGGTTACCTACTGTAGCCAAAGATTTTTTTCATCCATCGATTTCTTTCTCACTTCTAAACTTGAAATTAGAAACGTATAGAGACCAGGTACAATCAGAGAATGTGATACCTGTTAAAGCTATTTGAACATCTTTCAATTTCAGGTACCATTCAATTCCATTAGAAATTGTTGAAATTCCATTAGAAATTGTTGAAATTCCATTGGAAATTCTCACTTGTTGTTTTTGTTTTATACTTTTGTTTTCTTTCTGTCCGTATGCTTACATTAAATACAGACATCATTGATAAACGTAATACTTGCTCTCCACCCTATAAGGGAATAGACGTGTACAATAATTATTAAAACACTTTTACTTACCTACATAATAAAATGTATGATATTCCTAATACCTAATATTGTCTATTCATATTTGGAGTTGTTCCCTTATACGATAAAATTAAATCCACGTAGTCGTAGACATCGACTCACCTTCATCCCGTATTACTACGACAGTTATAAAAATCTATCACAATTCTTTTTATTATATAAAAATCTACCGAAAGCCAAGGAAGTCGATGTGTATTATTTTAAAGTGAAATAATTCCCAGCTTGCCTTTATCTAGTTGTCTGTAAATCCATTAGATTGTATGCAAGTATAAACAAACTATAATTAAGTTTATCTGTTATTAATTTACTTTTCTAACTATTTACCTACTTCAATTTACAAGGTGGACGAGGCTCTATAAATATTTATAAACTGTACCAAAACAGTAAATACTTCTATTAATGAACAAAATAAAATGTAGAATGTTTTTGTCAAATATGTAACCTAACCGTTAAAATTAACAAAATAAAGGTGTAATTATGAAAACATTCAATCCAACAGCGGATTTTTTTGCAAAACATAAACGATGCGCTATCATCGTTTTTAAAATTACAAAATAAGTGTCTTGAAACTTGAAAAATGAGGAGATCGTTTTGGCAGCTACATTATAAAATAATGTTTTTTTTTATTCATAGATCGTGAGACATAGGCTAGGAAAGTAAAGATAGGAAACCGCACAAAACGGTGCTCTCACTGCACAATACGGTACGACGTAAATTAATCGCAATGAATTTTAATACTCGCTTTTATTTTTTAAATAGGTATGGGAAGGATATTCTTACGGTTGTCATTGTTAAGTTCTTGATTGTACAGGTGTATAATTTACTCGTTATACAAACATTTTGTTACCAAATTATTCGGTCAGAATGTCATTGTCTAAAATAGATATTACTTTCTATCTACTTATATGTACCCTACACAATGTATAGTGTCTTTGTAGAAATATATCTATTCATAGTTTCTTTACCCTTCGTACGAGACACGTAACTGTTTCTAATATCTAGGTATTCTGCCGTTTTGTAAATATTGGCGCTCCAGGCACTGTTTTATGAATATCGTCGGTTAAATGTGCTAACTCCGTTTTAAATTAAGTTAAAAAGCGATGCGTGGAACTCGAAAAACCTCAAAAATAGCTTTACTGACTTGAATAAAAAAATAGTGTGCGTTAAAGAATGTTTAGGGATAATTTACTCGCGCTCTGTAATCAAGTACAAAAACGTCTGCCGATTCCACAACTCTAATTTCTGAAAATGGCGTTAGCAGGTTAGCATATTTAATAATGTTGTGAAGGGGGTGCGCAAGCCTTCTCCGACTGTCGTTTCTTCTTTGGATTGGTAATCAGTCTTTCAATTTTTAAAGGTCCTAACACAGAACAATTCAATTTGACGTTTTATCCATTAGGTTCTAAGAAATAGTTTCATCCAAAATCCCAATGGCGAACTAAGATCATCAGAGGCGCGGGGGGCGGCATTTGGCATTTGGAGGCCCAATAGCCTGATGCACGAGCAAAAAAAGGTAATGAGGTTATATTTGGGGGCCGCGGCCCACGCACATATTGGGGCCCCCGTATGATCGATACGGTAGATAGATTCTCTAAAATAGACATCCAGAAGAACGCGCGAGTAAAAAAAACCTACTCTACTAACTTTAAAAATCTTTCACGATTTCCAGCGACCAGTTGATCTTTGGAGGCAGAACTCCTGCCGGAAAAATGTTGATCAAGTACCATATTTACTTGTCGCACTTGTATGATTTATTCAGGAGCTTAAACTGTTCAGTGAGCTCCGAGTAAGCTTGCTGTTCTTGCTTGCATTCTTTATCCATAATCACATTATTTGACTGAAAAGTTCATAAAACAAAAAAGATGTCATAAGTTATAAGCTTAAAATAATACTATAGTGTGATATGCAAAATATTTATAATAAGGAAACCATTTGAGAACGTTAATTTTAATTTTTAATTAACGATAAAATGCTAGAAGTCGAAAAAAAACGGAAATTTTGCGAATTCTACTTTTTTAAAATTCATGTAATTGTTGCTTCTTACTTTTGTAGGTTACGCATTAAGTGTAAGAGTTTTATTATAGTTGTGTTCAAATATGGGTAATAGAAATAAAAAGCTGTGTAAATAGTAATTTGTAAATGTTTTGTATGTGAATGTGGGCGATCACGTCGTATAGGTCGCGCCACGTAAAAAGAACGCTGGAAGAAAGTAGAAGGGATGTGTTCGCGCATCGGTACACTCGCGCACGAAAGTACTAGCCCTGTTGGTTTATTTTTGATCTAGCTATCGCTTGCGGTTTCGTGTATTGGTAGGCAGATTGAAAACTATATTACATAGAATAACATAAAATGAAATAAAAACACATGACGCGCAGCTTGACCGCCAGCGTTCTTTTTACCTGGCGCGACCTATAGTTTTGGTTACGTTGAGCTTTGTTCGATACCCGCGGTACGTACGTTGTGATGTCGACAAGTATTATTATTATTGATTATTGTAAAGATATAATGTTTATTAAATAAATCAAATGTTCATATCTTCAATTGTTTTATTCAGACATATACGGGCGATTCTACCTTAATATACCTACTGATATTTTTGTATAAAAGTTCCCAACCGTTTGCGGTGAAGTTAGCAAAGTGTGCATGCAGTTCACGTTGATTGTAAGTGAATACAGTTAATATTTACAAAATAACAACGTTTTCATGCATTTCCTCGCCCCATGCGTAAATTTATTAAAACCAATAATTAAGTAGGTACTGCAGAAAAATGGAAGCATTTTTACGGTTCCGTAGTAAACAAGGAACCCTTATAGTTTCGCCATGTCAGTCTGGCAGTCTGTCTGTCTGTCTGTCGGTCCGCGGTTTAGCGCATAAACTATTGGTACTAGAGACTTGAAATTTGGCACAAGAATACACCTTAATCACGCCGACAAAGTGGTAGAATAAAAATATGAAAAATAAAATATAAAATATATTTCTTTCTTTACTGCATTAATCAAACCTCAAAACTACGGAACCCTACGCTGCGCGTGGCCCGACACGCACTTGACCGGTTTTTTTTATAAATCGTAATTATTGAATAAAATGCATGGTAACACCTAATAATATATTATTTAGTGGTTTCAATAATCATGGGCCATTTGAATTTTAAGTACTTAAGTACCTCTTTTTTAAAAGAAGTGTTTAACGAATTACTTTTTAGTTGGAACACTTTACCTAATATACCCTTTGTTCAAATACTCACAGGGTCCCTACAAATTGAAAACGGGTGTAATTAAGTGTAAGTGCTGTAGCATTTTCTATACCATAGCGACCACAAGCACGCACAATTTCATCGATAAAACTTTAGAGATTACGAAGTAGGAAACATAATTCGGTGCGTTGAGGTTACTTTAGTCACCAGCCGTGTCGTTGCTTATAGCAACTAAAACAGATATTACACATTCAAATAACCAGTATTTATTATTTTATTTGTTATTGTTATCAACTGAAATGTCGCACCGCGGCGTTACGTGGCAACGAAGGCTTTTACTGCAAAGTTCAAACGAAAGACATTTATGGATTTTTATAATAATATGAAGGTTATTTATTGGTGATAAATAAAATTGTTTTAATACTGGATACAGTCATTAAATAGAAATCCCGGCGCGATTCAGCACGTCTTAGGCGCATAATGATTCTACCAAACACAAAATGTCAGGTAAGTTGAGTTGAGTCAATTTAGATAAACAAACATGTCATGTTGTATTTTGACCTTTGTTCTGTTTTATAATCAAAGAAGCAGGTAGTTATTTACCAACCCTAATTTAGAATTCCTGTCAAATTCATTCTTAATAATGAGAGATGGTAACTTTGCTTTTAACATACTATTACAACTAAACTAAACTAAATTAGATTTTATTTATGATTTACAATTAATTTAGTGATTATAATATTTTTTTTAATTGTTTTTTAATTTATTTCATCTAGTATCATTCATCATTTAAACATATGGTTATTTGGAATAGTTTTATGTAAAAAGAGCGGGTTCTCCTAATACAAGCAAATTATTTTGCTTAAAAGGAGACTCAAGAATTGAAATATTGTTATTTTTTATATGAAATAAATAAATAAAACTAAAATAAATAAAAACTAAACATTTCACGTCAGCTGTGTAAATTATTTGTATTTAGATAAAAAATATCGAATTAGCGAATGACTAACAGATAGGTATACAATGCGAATGTGCTTGATTGCATGGGCCCAAGAAGACCATGACTGACCTACCTTGACCAAATAGGCCAGCTCTGATATATTTTTCATGTACTTTTGACACACTGGTCCTAGTCAGTTAATTTAGTTGTTGCAAGTATAGAAAATATAACTTATTTCATCATTTTGAGAATATTTTTGAATTTTGTGAAATTCAGGTACCCTACGTAATAATATTTTTTATGTACGCTTATTACCTTCACAGCCCCTCAGTAGGTATAAATCTGTGTCATGAGTACACAAACAGCACAGTGGTACACAATCACCCAGATCTGAAAGAAATACGATTATTTGTAAGCTATAGGTATAAATATTTGTCTTAGTGTTGGGATCGAAAGCGCAACCCTTGGATTTGATCCTCGCATTTTTATCTCGATATGTCTTTGAGTTTCCGAGAAATACACAGACAAACATACGCACACTTACGAAATTAAGCATACTTGGAAGCCTAAATAGATCATCATACTCCAATATTAGCCAATTCTGACAGTATCATATTACGTTCACGTGCTATCATAGAGCAACACGGGCTACAACAGAGTAGCTATATGCAGGCTTTCCCCTCTGTCAAAGAACAAGCACAATTATTCCTATGCCTGTCAGATTTTTGAATATGTGTGTGAAATTATTTAAGTATTTTGTTAAAATCGAAGACAGTCTAAAGAAAACAAACGTGTTATTCGAAGTATGAGTTTCGTAGTAATAGACGATTTTTGTAGTGTGTGTGTGTGTCACACGTATTTCCCCCGCAAAAATGACAGACTGTTTTGCATCAGTAATAAACGCTATGGCTACTCCCTTCCGGTCCGCTGCGGCTGGTGGTCCGTGATGCTCTATGCGTCGCTACAACTTTAGCGACCCCAGGGTGGCGGTCACTTATTGTTTTATTATAAAACGATAAATTGTAAGTGCTACGACATTTCGTAGCACGCATAGAGCATCACGGACCACCAGCCGCAGCGGACCGGAAGGGAGTAGCCATAGCGTTTATTACTGATGCAAAACAGTCTGTCATTTTTGCGGGGGAAATACGTGTGACACACTTTTTACCCCGGAAAAATGTCTGTTTGTCTGTGTGTTTGTGCACCCTAATATCAGAAACGGCTTATTCGATTTGAGGTTTTCACTAATATATTGTGATAAGTTTCACTTAACATTTAGTGTTTGTTTCATGTGAATCGGTTCAGAAATAAAAAAGTTATGTCAATTTAAAGAATCATATCGAATATTGTTAAGCTAATCTGTATCTTAGTTCTATCTTTTAGGGGATTTTGTACCTAAAAGGTAAAAACGGACCCAATGGATTACTAATCCTCCGCTGTTTGTCTAACTGTCTGTCCGTCCGTCTGTCTATCACCAGTCTGTATCTCATAAATAGTGATAGCTGGAAAGCTAACATTTTCACAAATTATGTATTTCTGATACCGCTACAAAGAAAAAATTTACTAAAAATAAGAAAATGAAAATGTTAAGGGGTCCAAGGGGGCATACAAGAATCGTGTTTTTTTTTCGTATATTTTTTGCTCGATAATAATAACGGTAGCTAGTAGACGCTTAAAATTTTCACAGAATGTTAAGCTCCGTCACTGGAGCTCTACCGCCAGTCTTATGTGGTATATTACCTTCCATAATAAATCTATACAAATAAGTAAAATTGGAGTGTCTGTTTGTAATATTAAAATAACCGCTTTTAAATAAATGCATATGTATGTATACACGGTATGTAAAAAATAATTTTGGTATATCTAATACCTACCAAAACAACATTTTTTACAATTTTTGTCTGTCTGTCTGTCTGTCTGTTTGGCGGGGCTAATCTTGGGAACGGCTGGACCGATTTGGACGGGACTTTCACTGGCAGATAGCTGATGTGATATGGTTACTCCATATCACATCAGCTATCTGCCAGTGAAAGTCCTTAGGCCTTAGGCTACTTTTATTTCCATACATCCATACATACATACATACATACAAATAAGTACAATTGGAGTGTATCCGACTTTAACGGGACTTCCGCGGGTAGGTAGCTGATGTAATAAGGAATAACTTAGGCTACTTTTATCTCCATACATACACACCTACATACAAATAAATAGAATTTGAGTGTCTCCGATTTTCATGGGACTTTCACTGGCAGATAGCTGATGTGATAAGGAGTAACTTGGCTACTTTTATCTCCATACAACTATACATACATACATACCTAGGTGTGTATACCTATATACAAATAAATAGAATTTGAGTGTCTCCGATTTTGACGGGACTTTCACTGGCAGCTGATGTAATAAGGAGTAACTTAGGCTACTTTTATACTAGCTGCGCCCACGACTGGGTAGATACTGAACAATCATATTATTTCTCACGTGGACGAAGTCGCGGGCACAGCTAGTTTAAAATAACTCTGTATACCCCATAAGTCTTCCAGAAAATACAGGCGAAAGTTCCGTTTTAATTCTTAGGTGTGAAGTTTTATATCGATACGTAAGTAATGAATAAACATTTCGATACACACCCAATAAATACCCACCCAAAAGGTAATAACACAGCCGCAAGACGGTTGCATTTTCTCAAGTACCTATTCAATTTGATCAAATAGTTCCTAGGTTGCGTGACTAGGGGATTTCTTATAAGAAATTCACTTCCCTTTACTTAACTTGCTGTGAAATAGCTGGTGGTTAAACGGAAATGTGATACCTACATGGTTAAGATACGTATGTAGGTATTATAAAAGTACGGTACCTACACCTACATATATCCATTAGTACACAAATATTAAGGTGTTAATTAATACTAGTTCTTAATACTAATTCAGCAAATATATAAATTTCAAGGTATATAAATATCTTCCATATACCTAACTAGACTTCAATGGCAGGTATGTTAGGACCGGGATATCTGGCTTTACACTCTCTGCCTACCCCGTAAGGGACCTGGCGTGAAGATACACAAAGACTTCAACGTAATCATTGTTAATTTCTTGATTTTATCCATTCGATAATAAATAGACTTATACTTCCGAACAATCCTTGCAAATTTGTTTTGAAAATCATGGTTCTGTTTGCCAAAATTACCATGCGCTACGTCCATTTTTACGGTCGACATAATCGTCCATCTGAGCAAATTATTTGGAAAAATGGATGGTTTTCGTTTCACGCACACTATATATAGATATAATAATAAAGCTTTTGTTGACACGCACTGAGAAGATTGATGTGGCAGAGCTTTGATTTCAATAAGATGGTGCAACATGCCACATTGTACACGATATCTTCAATTTATTGCAGGAATATTCAATGAGCGCACAATTTCACGTAATAGAGCTAGCTACCACGGTCATGTGATCAATCAACAATTGATTATTTTCTTTGGGGTAAGTATGGCATAATCATACGTCTACGCAGATAAACCACAGACGTGAGATCACATGGAAGCCAACATTTGTCGCATTATTACGGATATACGGGCCCCAGTTGCTTGGAAAATTGGTCAAAAAATTAGACTTCCACACCCAAATTGTTTTAAAACGGATCTTTTAAACCAAAACCATGTCAATTTATTAATTTTTACGTGTCATATTAAATTTTTGATTTGACTATTTTCTAAAAAAAGAACAGCTTTTACTTGTGTAAGTAAGTAGTAGGTATACCTACGTCAAGCCTGGTATTATTTTTCTTATCTCGACCGAGTGTAGATACATATTCACCCGCACGAACATCGCATTTATTATTACGGATGCAGAAACGAACATCCGCATCATACCTGAACTTCTTAAGTGATAGGTACCTTCCTACCTACCTATCTAGGATATCACTATCATCACTATCAAATGGGGAAATTTGTAAATAATTGATGCTTTCCATATTATACAAAATTGTTCAGTGTCTATTTAATTTATTATGTGTTTTTGATTATTATTAGTGGTTATTCACTCTAGGTTAGTTTAAAAAAAATGACGATCTAAAAGTGCTCTCCATGAGCGAGACTAATATGAAATAAATGAATAAACTGAATCACTATCACTACATATTATAAAGTCCCCCTATTTTCTCTGTCTGTATGTATGCGCTAATCTCGGATAGTTGTGAACGGATTTTGTTCCTGTTTGAAATGTTGTAAGAAGAGTTTTCTGAGGAAGGTTTATAATCTATAATTTATTAATATCGTACTTATATTTACCGCGATATCAAAGAAGTCGGGTGCGTCACGTCCTTACAAATAAATGTTACCCGTGCGAAAGCCAGAGCGGGTCGTTAGTTGAAAATAAAGAAAAGAAAAGATGGTTTCCATCAGAAATAAATTTATCCGTCTTATTTCTATCCACAATGCACTATATTGGTGTTTATCGCTCAACCTACTTTATCAGTTTAACTGCAGGTGTGTAAATTTTCAATTGACTATCAAATAAAACGTCTGAACTGATGGCGTGTGAAGTAAACGATTTTCGTTCGGCACCGCACCTTCACTTATCGCGGACGCTTTGTGCAACCAACTCTTCTCTCGCCTTCTTCTTTTATATCTCTTTCGAAATCTGTAAACCGAATTTTCACAATGGCAGCTATGGTATATGATCTTGAACATACCTCGATATACACGCGAGGGCCGCTCGGTATAAATCATTTTATAAATCTGAAATTCTGAATTACGGTTTAGTGAATCGCCTGTTTATCACATTTTTTTATCTTCATCATCTTGATCATCCGTAAAATCACATTTTCCTTCTTTTTTTAAATCGATCTCCAAGTGAATCTCGCTTGACTACAAACGTTGATCGTGTTTCTAGATAGTGAAGAAAGCGATGGAGAAGGTGGTCTAGGGAACTTGAATCGCCTGATCGTGCGTCCTCCGGGACAGAGTGGTAAGGCGAAGCGTGGGCAGTTGTGTTTCGACGCGGCCTTCGAATGCGGCAACCTTGGACGTGCGGACCACATCACTGACCTAGAATACGATCTCTACGTCAGACCTGACACCTGCAGACCTAGATGCAGGTTTTGGTTTAATTTCACCGTTGAAAACGTCAGGCAGGATCAGGTATGTTTTACTCAATTACACGCGATAAATAACGTTTATAAATATCTGGTATTGCTTACATAAATAGTTATGCTAATAGATATAGGTATAAAAGGAGTTTTCGGATTTGTACCTACTGAGAGTAAAATGCTAGTAGCGGAGCATTACCGCACTAGTTAGCACCACATTAGATTAAATAATAAATCCACTGCTCTATAATTGTTACATTTTATAAAAGAAGATACGGTATTTCTTGCACAGACAAAAAACAGTACCTAAGTTTATGAAATAAAAAGAAGTCTTCTACAATGCAGTATAATACTAAAATAAGCATTTCTAGAATTAATCATTCCTATTATGTACTTAATGATTTAAAAATATTTCTAGCGAGTGATTTTTAATATTGTCAACCTTGGGAAAGAAATGACCTTATTCAATGGAGATATGACCCCATTAGTACGTTCTACTTCACGCCCTAAATGGTAAGTTCCAGATTTAATCACATTGGAAAAAAATAATACATATTAAACAAATAAAACAAATTCCTACACGATAATAAAATCAACGAGGTTAAGATATAGAGAAGAGATCAGAAAGAAACAGTCGCTAGCCGGTTCCACAGTACAAATATGAACAGTATGGAAACTACGTACAAAACGTTGAAACGTCACAGTCACGAAAACATGCGCATCGACGAGGTCCCTAAGCGGTTCACGCGGAGCTGCAGTAGTGAGTCACTCCTAACATCGAGCGTCGATGAGTATGATTTTAGTGTGCCTTTTCGAACGTTTTGTACGTAGTTTCCGTACTGTTCATGTTTGTACTGTGCCGGTTCCGTTTTTAGATATTTTTGTGAGATATTTCTAAGTAATCTGTCATGTGAAAGTGTGATAAATTGAGATGTAAAATGGAACCTTGCGACGAAAAGGAGTGTCCTGTTTAGTACTTTAGTACATATAGGAGGTATGTCAATTAATGAAATAAATCTACATCACATATTTAACTATAGTTTGAAAATGCAGTAACGTATAAGTTACTGCAACGTTAATACGATGTCTTTTAGGTCTCTACCTGGATTTGCCCATACTCAGTAGTGAACTTTCAACTTCTGTATTTTTAGAGATACAATGTTTGATATATATTTTTTTGAAAGCTTATACAGTCAAAAATAATAATAAATTATAAAATAAATCAAGATATTGGGCTTTATTTCATAAAAATTTAGTTAATTGAAAAAAAAACAGTGAAAAAAAGTGTTATTTTCACAATTACTAAAAAAAAGAAGAATTTTAAGCCTTTTTTGCTGAGGTTTTTTATTTTACCTTCATTGCTAGATATTTAGCATTCATTTTAAGTTTATTTTATCAAAATCGGCCAGTTAGTTTGGGAGGAATATTTTTTTTGTATATTAAGGTCAACATTCGGGAACGAAATGTTCAGTGGCGTATAAAATAATTAGAAAAATTTTTAGAATTTTTTTATATTCATTTTCGTCGATAATTTTTGGTCTAATTTCACCAATTTTTGGGGTTGCACTTTAACGCGGGTCATATTTAAGCGGCCATTACTCATGGTCCATAATAATGCGGCTTTTTAAAAGTTTCACAAGTTTCCCACCTTCTCATTCCCGGTATTTCACGCGTTTGAACTCGTTCAAAGTTAGGTAAATCACTTTGATAGGTAGGTGAATTAACAATTACATGCACGTAAACTATTTATATCTTTGATATAGACGCATACCGTTTTTTAAGACCCTACCACTTACTCTTACGTACCTTTTTTATTAGTGAGATTCCATATTGAAAACTGACGAAGAAGACATATTCTTGCGATATTTAACAAATAATTACAACCTACCTACTCATTTGAATTCACTTATACACTTTTTAACAATTTAAAACTTAGCTCCACTTATATAAAACTTGCATAGGTTTTAATATTTTTTGTTTTTAGTACTTAAGTACACAAAGGTTTTTTTTTCTATGATGAAGTTTAAATCCCATTTTAAATTAGGCAGCGTTTACCTCGAAGGCTTCTCTTCTACCACCGATCCCTGTTACATCGGGGCCGAAAAATTTTGAGCATTGCGTTTGGATTTGATCGGGAGGAAGACATCTACCAGTTCTCGGCAGCAGCACCTTACTCGTACTCCCGGCTGCAAAAACATTTGGCAATTTGGGAAAAACGCGCCCTCGCTTTCGCCACCAGAGAAGCTATTGCTCAGACTACAGTAAGATTTCTATTTAATTTGATTGTATTTTTGATGTTATTTATAATTATGTTTTTACGCATAGATTCGAACATGGACTGGGCAGCGTTGCCCATTAGCCGGGTCGTGACCCAGTACCGGGCCATCAAAATAAAATACAGGGTCGCAAAATTACCGCTTTGCTTAAAAATATTCCCTACTGTACATCGACGCATCGTAAATATTCTAAATAAATGTGAATACCTACCAATTTCACCTTATTGAGTCAGCTTAAAATTACCGGACCAGGACAGAACAATGTTTGGGTAACACTGGACTAGGGTAGTTAGAATAATGAAGTTGTAATTTTCAGTACTTAATAACCTAACACATTTCACAGTAAAATTGACGAAATTAACATCGACATTCCGAAACTACTACAAGCTACTGTAAACAAAATTGCCTATAGATAATTACAAGATAACTCGGTTTAATTTGCTTTTCGGGAACGATTCGCCTGACTTCCCACGAATTACCTATATAAAATGTTCCCATAAAAATGAAATAATTATCGGCGAAAACTGCGTTTTTTTATTACGTTTTTAATCCCCAATTGAAATAGAGGTGTTATAAGTTAAACGTGTATATCTTCAGCAAAAACGCCGAGTAGACCTCATAACAATTGGAGATTTCAATTTCAAAGATAAGGAAAATAAAGAGGAAACCAATAATAATAAAACGAAAACAGGAGAAGTCAAGAAACGAGTTGTTCTCATTCTAGCCAGAACACACGGAGGAGAGCCACCTGCCTCATATATTTGCCAAGGTAACTTACGTTTGTTTTCATCAAAAGGGTAGGCTGAAGGAATTACTAGCGTAACTATAGAAGTTCCTCCACATACACCAACGATTCGACAGTTCTGATTTCAGTCCCTTGTAAATAAATGACAAATACGAGTTCAATCCACTGGTAAACATAATATTATTATTTAACTGTAGTGGCCTGCTGCCATTATGGCTCAGTAGTCTTTCAATGTTTCTTTTACAAACATCGAAAGAGGAGATGTTCATTTAAATTATTTTTAACGAACGTTTTTCTGTGTAGGTATATAATATATCTTTTTGAATATGTACCTAAGTATATGTTAAATGAAATAATCTAAAGCAATAATATTTTTAGGTTTCTTGGATTATATGGTCAGCTCTTCAGAAAAAGCTTGTGCGTTACGGAATGGCATAATTATGCAGGTAAAATATGTTTCTTCATTTAGTGGGATGATAAAATTATACCTATTTAATGACTACCTACTAATAAGTTAATGAAAAAATAAGATGTATCCTTATGCAACTACGAGAATTTTTCTCAGAACTTGCATCATACTTTGTACTTTGATTTTTTTTAGTACATTTCGACTTCTCGTGCTCGATCCATCCTCCCTCCCGTTTTTTTTATGTTACGGAAGTGCCATACAAGCATGCAGTTCACACTGATGTTAAGTGATGACTGCAGCCTATAGACACACACCCACACAAAGACCGCGGTCAAAATGCAGATGCGTTACCACTCCTGAGGCCCAAGGTGTTATGTTATGCCTCTGTGGCGGAAAATACAGGGCCGTACATTACCACCTGACCGGAACACGATAGTGCTGAACACCTAAAAAGGACCTGCTCACTATAGAATAGAGATACCTATGTACTAAACATTAAATACGAGTAAGTAAAACTTACAGTGGAGTTATAACGATTACAGTTAGATACAGTTCCATCCATCCATCTTTTACAATTGTTTTCAGGTGATACCAATGTTGAATCCGGATGGTGTGTTTCTGGGCAATCAACGCTCCGACTTATTTGGGTCAGACCTAAATCGCTGCTGGAGCCGAGCTACCACGTACGCACATCCTGCGCTCATCGCCATTAATGATCTTCTCAAGAAGATCACCGCTGAAAAGGTCAGTCTGCCAGAATCTACATTAAGTAACTATTTGTAATAATAGGTTGGGGAAAAAGTCTTTTCGCATTATAGTATGTATGAACTTGTAATAAAATCTCTTTGGCTGTAGTATTTGTATCTGGCTGGTTTTGGTATCATTGAAAGTTAAAATTTTAAAGAACATAATTCCAAATTCAAATTAGGCAAATGTGTGATTTTCATTTGTTTTTCGTACTGTCAAGATGAGTGAATCTAATGAAGAAATTCGATACATTTTAAAATTTTACTACAAAAAAGATAAAAATGCAACGCAAGCCGCGAAAAAAATTTGCGATGTTTATGGACCTAGTGCAGTTTCTGTGAGAGTAGCACAAATTTGGTTTAAGCGTTTTCAATCCGGAAATTTTGATGTCAAAGATGCACCTCGCTCTGGTCGCCCTATTACGGATAAAATGGATGCCATTTTTGAAAAAAACGGAGCAAGATCAACATATCAGTAGTTACGACGTAGCTGAAGAACTGAGAATTGATTACAAAACAGATTTGGCGCATTTGAAAAAAGCTGGGTACAAAAAAAAAGCTCGATATTTGGGTACCTCAGGAGCTCACAGAAAGAAACCTAATGAACCGTGTACTCATTTGTGATTCTTTATTACGACGTAATGAAACCGAATCATTTTTGAAGAAGCTGATAAAAGTGGATCACGTACGACAAGAACGTGCGAAAAAGGTCGTGGTCAAAGGCCGGTCAGGCTATACAGACTGTGGCGAAACCCGGGTTAACTCGCAATAAGGTGATGTTGTGTGTGTGGTGGGATTGGAAGGGCATTCATTATGAGCTATTACCACCAGGCAGGACTATCGATTCTGAACTCTACTGCGAACAACTGATGAGATTAAAGCCAGAAGTTGAGAGAAAGCGGCCGGAATTGATCAACAGAAGGGGTGTGGTGTTTCATCATGATAACGCTAGACCTCACACATCTATAGCCACTCAGAAAAAATTAAGAGAGTTTGGCTGGGAGGTGTTAATGCATCCGCCGTATAGTCCTGACCTTGCACCTTTAGATTTGCACCTGTTTCGGTCTCTTCAGAATTCTTTATGCAATGTTAGGTTAACATCACGAGAGGACTGCCAAATCCACTTGTCGCGGTATTTTGATGAGAAGTCCCAAAATTTTTATAGCAACGGGATCATGTCCTTGCCTACAAGATGGCAAAAGGTTATCGAACAAAATGGTACATACATACTTTAGTTAAATTTAAATAAACTATATTAAAAAATGTTTTGAATTATCTTAAAAAATGCGAAGAAACTTTTTCCCCAACCTAATATAAATGTGCCTACCTTACTATTATCCAATTATTTGAATACTTACCTATATAAAAATTATTTACTGGTCGACTATGTCCTATCACTTAACTTCACCATAATCTCTATTCATCCAAATACAAATTTCATAGAATACTACTAGAATACCATAGTGGCACCACCGGTCGCATCATCAACAAATATTGCATGGTTAATAAGAAGGTTGAGTTGAAAGTTGAAGTTTAATTTTACATTAATAAAGTATTTTGATAGTTGAGAAAAGTAGCAACCCACGCATGCGCAATGGATTTACAAGCGTCGTATCGCTGTCCTCGTCTGACTGGTGATGTTACGCGCTAGCTATTTTTCACAATATTTACAATATTAACCATCTTTAACAGCCAGCAACCCTTATTTGCGGCCAGATTTAATTTGGCAACTGCATACCATAATAATGAGAAAAAAAATAGCTTTAATTTTATATATAACTAAATAATGTACGTTATGAACGTAAAAACGTTTCCTTGATCATACCTGTTTACACCTGGCTGCGAAGAGGTGCGGCCAAGTGCGCAACGGCTGCCGTGATTTTTCAGAGTCTTTACATATATTGCCGTGAAGTGGACGATATTTTATTGAAAAAACAAGTCAACGAAATTTTGTTCCAAAAATAAAAAAATAAAAAATTATTTAAAAATACTTGCAACCACATTTTGATAGGCAACCTAGTGGATTTATATTCTCTGGATCATAAATATGCGTAAAAAATGGGTTTGCAGCATAAACTCGATGAACGAAATGTTTGTGTTATGGGATCTTAACCTATTTATGTGGAGATATGTAATTCCCCAAAAAATCTTTTTTTTTAATGTTTTACTGTTAGTATTTCTGTTTCAGGGATTGCAACTGGACTTCATTATAGACATTCATGCCGATATAAGCCACGAAGGTGTGTTTGTTCGAGGGAATTCATATGATGACGTTTATAGGTACCTACTCTATTATTTTTTGTTATTATAGGTAATTGGATTTTAGTTCAATTTTCGTTATTATATTATTATTATATTCTATACTTATAATAAAACTGTAGAAGTGTAAATTCTGTACATTGAAAATAATGAAAAAATTAATACCAGGGGATGCTACTCGATCGATACCAAACACAATTGTGTGATTAGAAAATTTTTTTGTCTGTCTGTCTGTTTGTTCAAGCATCACACAAAATCTACCAGTCCGATTACAATGAAACTTGGTATGATTATACTTTAACCTTTGGCGCACAACACTGGGTACTTTTTATCCCGAAAAAATGTCTGTTTGTCTGTGTGTTTGTGCACCCTAATTTCAGAAACGCCTTATTCGATTTGCGGTTTTCACTTATATATTGTGATAAATTTCACTTAACATTAGTGTTTGTTTCATGTGAATCGGTTCAGAAATAAAAAAGTTATGTCAATTTAAAGAATCATATCGAATATTTTTAAGCTTTTCTGTATCTTAGTTCTATCTTTTAGGGGATTTCTTACCTAAAACACTCTCACAAACCTCCGCTGTCTGTCTGTCTGTCTGTCCGTCCATCTGTCTGTCACCAGCCTGTATCTCATAAACAGTGTAAGCACAGTGTGTGTACAGCTAGAAAGCTTACATTTTCACAAATTATGTATTTCTGATACCGCTATAAAGACAAAAATAATTACTAACAATAAAATATAAAAATTTTAAGGGGTCCAAGGGGGCATACAATACACGTGTTTTTTTTTCGTACATTTTTTGCTCGATAATAACGGTAGCAAGTAGACCCTTAAATTTTCACAGAATTTTTAGATCTTATGTTGTATATTACCTTCCATAATAAATCTATACAAATAATAAAATTGAAATGTCTGTTTGTAATATTAAAATAACCGCTTTTTACTAAATGCATATGTATGTATACACGCCAAAACATTTTTTACGATTTTTGTCTGTCTGTCTTTTCGACGGGGCTAATCTTGGGAACGGCTGGACCGATTTTGACGGGACTTTTATCTCCATACATCCATACATACATACAAATAAGTAGAATTGGAGACTATCCGACTTTGACGGGGCTTCTACGGGTAGGTAGCTGATGTAATAAGGAGTAACTTAGGCTACTTTTATCTCCATACATCCATACATACATACATACCTACATACAAATAAGTAGAATTGGAGTGTATCCGACTTTGACGGGACTTCCACGGGTAGGTAGCTGATGTTATAAGGAGTAACTTAGGCTACTTTTATCTCCATACAACCATACATACCCACATACAAATAGGTAAATAGAATTTGAGTGTCTCCGATTTTGACGGGACTTTCACTGGCAGATAGCTGATGTAATAAGAAGTAACAGGCTACTTTTATACTAAAGTCTGTTTTTTTTGGCTACGGACTAAATTGACACATGCAAATGTCAATTTCCAAAATAATGATACCAGCTCTCTAGTATTAGTGTTGTACGATACCGGTTTTATGAATCGTTACTTTTTACCACATAATATTATTAAATTTGACACTAGACAAATCTTTTTAAAATTGTGGTTACTATGGAGTATCACAGATTTAATTTAAATTACTTATTGCACTAAGTAAACACGACAATTATTTATTTGTTGTTGAAGAATACGCAATAACAAGTTGCTAACAGGAACTACACAAGAAATAGGTCGATGTACTGTAGCTATCAATTCCATAAAAACGAAAATACGGCGTCATTTTGAATACACTCCGTACGTCCTTCAACCTCCGAAAAGCGATTTCACGGGCAAAAATACATGACAATGAACGCGTATTTGTACGCGTTCATTATGTAACCACCGAAAAGTAAACAGAATCACCAGCCGAAATGCCGAAGAAAAACGAATGTGACTTCGTCTAGTGACTCCCCAGCGCTGGAAAAATTATATTAAACATGTACTTAATAATTGAAGTTGAGAAAAAAATGTGTACTCTAGGCCATATTGTCGACGACATTACCGACTAATTTATTATTGAAGTAGGTGATGACTCTGACGATTCACGTGCGGAGTCATTACCTGATTCTAATTATTAACTTGCATGTCATTATTAACATTTATAGACACTTAAAAAATAAGTGTGTTGCATTTATGTTTTTATCAATTCTATATATTAACCATACAGGTACATTATATAGGCATGCCTATAGGTGCATTGCGGGTGTCGCTTCATTCAAAAATTTTATAGACACATTTTTGTAATTACCTAATTTGTATATAAACCTCAAAATGTTAGAGGGTTCTCTTTAGGCACTGGTTTGACATGCAATAAGTCGTCTTTAGCATTTTTTCTTTACTAGCGCAGTGTAAAATATTAATAAGATATAATGTAAATTAAAAGGCTAGGAGCAGTAAACGTACTAAGTTGCACTAAATTTCTTTTTATGATTGATTTGTTGTTTTTTTTTTAAAGAAAAATGAAAATAAAAATTTGACTTCAGGCGAGACTCGAACTCGCGGCCACTGGGAATCTAGTCCAGCCGCTCTGAAGTCAAATTTTTCTTTCCTATTTCTTTTTTAAATATATTTCACAAGCATGTGTTAATGCCAAATAATATAAAACAATATGCAATTCCTTAGATGTCTAAATACGGAAACTTTTATATGGTCTGATGTAATTAATTAAGATTGTTTGTAAGCAAATAAGACTGTTTGTTCTCTTAAATAAAATAAAATAAATACTATTACTGAAAAACGATACTACATTGTAAATTACGTAAAGTTACGGTAGTGGAACATCACTATTAATGATTCCCAAAAACCTAGCCACACAGCTTATGTCAATTTAGTCCGTACCGAAAAAAAACAGACTTTAGCTACGCCCAGGACTTCGTCTGGGTAGATACTGAACAATCATATTTTTTCTCAAGTGGGCAAAGTCGCGGACACAGCTAGTTTAAAATATGAATGTTCCTTAAGCACATATCGCGAATTAAACCTATCGAAGCATCTCCTCATCCTATTTAACAGACTTATTCCAGATTTGTAACTATACTGTGCTTATTCCTACATTCCTAATTGAAGGATTTTCAAATTACTGGTGGTAGAGCTCCAGTGACGGAGCTCGCGGGCGTAGGCACCACCGCATTACCTAATATACTTGCCGCTAAATGGTAGTGTTCAGCACTGTCGTGTTCCGGTCAGGTGGTAATGTACGGTCATGTATTTTCCGGCACAGAGGCATAACACAACACCTTATGCCTCAGGAGTGGAACGCATCTGCATTTTGACCTCGGTCTTTGTGTGGGTGTCTATAGGCTGCAGTCATCTCTTTGTTTGCCAGTGCCACTACCATTACATAAAAAAAGGCCTAAGTGAACTACACTTATGACTCTGTAAGAGTCTATTGCTTCGTTCTTGACTAAGGACGTGTGAACATTGTAGCTTATGCCATCGCCATCCTTTCGCGTCCAGATAGGTCATGCTCAGCTTTTCTTTCAAACTTGTCGGCATTATCTACGTCTCAAAAAAAAGGTCCCGGGTGGCTCTAGTGAGCTATGTATATACCTTAAAACACCTGTCCTTAAATTTAGTGCTAAATTGATATTGAACTATATATGTTCGAATTCGACTTGTACAGCAATATTTGGACAATGCCGTCTCCAATCTCGGCTCGAAGCATTGTAGCTAATTTCAGGTTTGAGCGTCACGCAGTGCTGCCCAAATTCCTGGCGGCACGCGTGGAGGCGTGGCGCGGGGAAGCGTGTCTGTTCAATGCGGACGGGCAGGCGACGGGCAGCGCGCGCCGGACGCTGCCCACCGGCAACGTCGACGCTTACACGCTGCTCGCGTCGCTAGGCGGGCGGCGCTTGTCCAACCGAGGGCCGTATATACATTATACTGAGGATGCTTGTATCCTTTGAATAGTTTCATTATAGATTTTAAACTGCTATTTTACTAAATATTATTTTTGAAGCCATATGAGTCCTGTCAAAGATCACAGTAGCGTTGCATTCGGATTTCTTCACTTTTAGTAATAAATCGCAAAATAATACAGTTCACTTTAGTAACCACTGGTTAGTAAACAGGCCTAATACAACTCGATTTGCTAAGCTGTTTTAGCCTCTTTCTCTATATGAATACGGTAGTGTTGATCACTAAAAGTTCTATCACTCTTGTATTGATGTCGTTTCTTTGTACTTTAAACAATAGCCCCTTACACCCACATATACAGATGCCAAGATAGGACGTTCCCTTGCGAAAGCCCTTTGTGACTATTACCGACATGTTGGAGTGATTCCGCCGCGGATGGGCTCTGTTAAAAAAGAAGCTAGAGGAAGGAGACGTCGCCGGCGTCCTATCTGTGACAGAGGAAGGTGAATTTGACTTAAATGCTCTATTTTATAAATAGTTTACCACATGATTATTATTGGGATTTCATTTTATTTTTCATGTTGCTAGGTCACCAAGCTCGTCCCCCGAGCGGCGCGTGCTGGCAGGACGCGTGGTATCACCGCCATTGCCGGTCGCTTCCCCACCGGCCATGAGAGCATTACCTCCACGCACGGCCAGACATCTTACCTTGCGGAGTAAACCACGCACAGAGCCGCTGCATGAAAATCTACTGCCAGCCATCACAGGTATGGGGCCGTTCAAGTATTACGTAAGCAGATTTATTACAATTCTTTACTCCCCCATCCCCCTTGTCAGCAAAAGTAAGCAAAGCTCCTACCCCCTCCCCCCATGCTAACGTAAACATTTTTCAATTACTGTATTGTTTTTTTTTAATATTATAATTATAATTTAAAATAAACCGGACAGGTGCGAGTTCGACTCATGTGGTGAGGGTTCCGTTATTTAAATAAATATTTTCGAAAATATTACAGATTTAAAATGCAGGGACGTAGCGGTTACGGTGGTACCGGCAGGGGAGGTTATATTATTAAGAATATTCGATTTAATTTGAATACTCAAACTTCTTATAGTTTTTCCAGTAATCTATAGGCTAAGAACTATTTTCCACATTTTTTTCAATATTTTAAGTTCAGTAGTTTCGGAGATAGGGGAGGGGGGGAATGGTCAATTTTCGTCGTTTTTCTTAAATAACTTCAAATTTGGTTATGCAAAAATTATAAAAAATATATATCTGAGATGCTGACAACAACCTCTTTCATTTGATATGTCACACGTGTCGTGTGTTTAGTTTTTTTTTTAATTTTCTGATTTACCCCCGAAAGTGGCTTGACGTGTTCATCTTTGGGTCACCAATTTACTTAAAAGAATCAATTTGGTTTTCAAAAAAAGAAATCCACGACATTAGCTGCTTTCAATTTAATTAACAATGTTATTGATTTTATTGATAAGCTGTCCCGTCCCGTCTCAGTAATATTCTTTGACATGAGTAAAGGTTTTGATTTTGTTGACCATCAAATTCTGCTACAGAAATGTGAAAGATATGGTATAAGAGGATCAGCTTTAGATTGGTTAAGTAGCTACCTAACTGGACGTAAACAGTATGTGCAACTAAATGACATAGACGAAAATAACACTCTTATAGCTAAAAACTCTAGTCAGACATTAAATAGCTTTGGTGTGCCCCAGGGCAGTACACTAAAAATAATAGGGCCTCTATTATTTTTAGTGTACATAAATGACCACCCATCAGCTATAAACCATCACTGTATTCTTTTTGCAGACGACATTTCTATTGTTGTACCAAATGTAAGCAAAAATAATAAAACGCATGAGGAATCTGTAAAAAGTGCAATAGATTCTTAATAAAAGTTATATTATAGTTAATATAAATAAAACGAAGTGTATTAATTTTCATTATTATAATAATTGTAATACCTAATAATAGGTTGGGGAAAAAGTCTTTTCGCATTATTAATATGTATGAACTTGTAATAAAATCTCTTTGGCTGTAGTATTTGTATCTGGCTGGTTTTGGTATCATTGAAAGTTAAAATTTTAAAGAACATAATTCCAAATTCAAATTAGGCAAATGTGTGATTTTCATTTGTTTTTCGTACTGTCAAGATGAGTGAATATAATGAAGAAATTCGATACATTTTAAAATTTTACTACAAAAAAGGTAAAAATGCAACGCAAGCCGCGAAAAAAATTTGCGATGTTTATGGACCTAGTGCAGTGTCTGTGAGAGTAGCACAAATTTTGTTTAAGCGTTTTCAATCCGGAAATTTTGATGTCAAAGATGCACCTCGCTCTGGTCAAAATGGAGCCATTACGGATAAAATGGATGCCATTTTTGAAAAAGTGGAGCAAGATCGACATATCAGTAGTTACGACGTAGCTGAAGAACTGAGAATTGATCACAAAACAGTTTTGGCGCATTTGAAAAAAGCTGGGTACAAAAAAAAGCTCGATATTTGGGTACCTCACGAGCTCACTGAAAGAAACCTAATGAACCGTGTACTCATTTGTGATTCTTCTGAAAACCGAATCATTTTTGAAGAAGCTGATAACTGGTGATGAAAAGTGGATCACGTACGACAAGAACGTGCGAAAAAGGTCGTGGTCAAAGGCCGGTCAGGCTTCACAGACTGTGGCGAAACCCAGGTTAACTCGCAATAAGGTGATGTTGTGTGTGTGGTTGGATTGGAAGGGCATTATTCATTATGAGCTATTACCACCAGGCAGGACTATCGATTCTGAACTCTACTGTGAACAACTGATGAGATTAAAGCAAGAAGTTGAGAGAAAGCGGCCGGAATTGATCAACAGAAGGGGTGTGGTGTTTCATCATGATAACGCTAGACCTCACACATCTATAGCCACTCAGCAAAAATTAAGAGAGTTTGGCTGGGAGGTGTTACTGCATCCGCCGTATAGTCCTGACCTTGCACCGTCAGATTTCCACCTGTTTCGGTCTCTTCAGAATTTTTTATGCAATGTTAGGTTAACATCACGAGAGGACTGCCAAATCCACTTGTCGCGGTATTTTGATGAGAAGTCCCAAAATTTTTATAGCAATGGGATCATGTCCCTACCTACAAGATGGCAAAAGGTTAGGTATATACATACTTTAGTTAAATTTAAATAAACTATATTATAAAATGTTTTGAATTATCTTAAAAAATGCGAAGAAACTTTTTTCCCAACCTAATATAATAACCTAAATCTGACATACTGTGACAAATCCATTGAAAATGTAGATGAAACACAATTTCTAGGTATATTTTTGGACAAAAATGTTAACTGGAAGGCTCACGTAGATTATGTATGCAAAAATTAAATAAATTCGTGTTTGCTCTTAAACACTTGAGAGTATGTGCCGGCCTAGACATTGCACATATTGCGTATCACGGATATGTTGCATCTATTTTAAGGTATGGCCTTATTCTTTGGGGTAACTCGACGGATATTAACAGAGCTTTTAGTGTCCAAAAAAAGTGCATAAGAACTGTGTACGGAGTAGGACAAATGACATCGTGTAGGCCTCTATTTAAAAAAATGAATCTATTATCATTGACATGTTTATATGTTTACCAAATTTGTTTGTTTGTCGATGAGCATATACATTTATATAAAAGATATAAAGATAATGAACCGTCTACTCTGAGCAAAAGAGATCCTACGAAATTGTATATACCAAAAAGAAAAACCGCCTTATGTCACAAAAATAGCTTTATGATGTCGGTAAAATTTATAATAAAATACCTTAAGTTATTAGAATTATCAAAAAATTCATTTAATAGAAATCTTTACTTGTGGCTTGTCGACAAATCTTATTACAGTATTATGGAGTTTTTTGATGACCATTAATTTAAATGTATGATGTAAATAGTTACATCATACATGGTATCTACTTAATTTGATGATTGTATTCTCTTTTCTCATAATATTGACACTGAATTGTATTAAAAAATGGTGACATGGTGGTCTACTGGTGGTAGAGCTCCAGTGACGGAGCTCGCGGGCGTAGGCACCACCGCATTACCTAATATACTTGCCGCTAAATGGTAGTGTTCAACACTATCGTGTTCCGGTCAGGTGGTAATGTACGGCCCTGTAATTTCCGGCACAGAGGCATAAGACCTTAGGCCTCAGGAGTGGTAACGCATCTGCATTTTGATCTTGGTCTTTGTGTGGGTGTTTATAGGCTGCAGTCATCACTTAACATCAATGTGAACTGCATGCTTGTTTACCACTTCCATTACATAAAAAAAAAAAAACATAGTTGACATGTATTTTTAATCTAATTAGAATTTTATTGTTTTTGGATTGGTTGTATTAATTGACATTGAGTTATAGGTACTGAACTGACATTATATTATTTATATTATATTGACACATCTTGTATAGAATCTCATTCATCTCATTAAATTCAATAAAATAATAATATTTCAATATTTGTAATGAAATTAATATATTTAAAAAAATGTTGCATGTCTAATATAAGTATGTGAATCTGATCTATTTAACTAAGAACTGAATGTACCATATTTCATGCAATAAATGTCTTATATCTTATATCTATATATTCATCAAATTTCAACTCAATCGGTCGAGTAGTTTCGGAGCAAATTGGCTGTGACTGACGGACAGACAGACAGACAGACGCAAGAGTGATCCTATAAGGGTTCCTTTTTTCCTTTTAAGGTACGGAACCCTAATAAGAAAATAGATTTAGGATAGAGATTAGATTTTACTGATGTAATAAGTAAATTACTTCCGATAACGTAATCATCATCCAGACTCCCCTACCCCCCCTGTCATCCAAAATAAGCAGAGCAAAGACTCTCCCCCCCCATAGTGCTCACGTAATACTTGAACGGCCCCTATCACTTACTTGTGATAAGAGAGGAAAGAAATTGTTCAACACCACGATTGCCGGTTGAAGGCGAACGTGGCAGTCCAACCAACCCAAATTAACTAATAGGGTATTGGACATTATGTAATTAAAAAAAAAAGATTACGTACCTAGTCTGAAATTAGCATGGAAATGAACAGTAAATCGGACATGAAATCGGTGCATTATTGTAGAAGACGTAAAAAAAAATTTTTAGTTTAAAAATAATAACAGTAGATTCCTTGTACAAATCCCAACAATTTTTACTAAGCATAAAATTAACAGAAATGCAATATTAACGAAAATATTTTTACATTTATTGAATTCGTCATTGATTTCGTAGGCACAACACAAGCGTGTGACGTCACAAGCAGGCACAATTTTGTATGAGCCGTTTGAGTTCATTTCATAACTTGCAACATTCGAAATGATGATATCTCAAAAACTATTAGTTATAGATTAGTGGTTCCAACGACGATATTTTCTAACATTTCTTATACTTTTTGAAATCATAATAAAAAATATTATGTAATCAAATACCCTCTTGCTTTTGTTCTGGTTTAAGCCTTTGATTTTTTTTTGGCCTTTCGTACCGCCTATATCAGCAATATCGGCAATATGATTGTTGTTATCAAATAATAAATAATACAATTAATAGGCGCTATGAAAGCAATAAGGATAACAATATAATAGGCGGTACAAAAGGCCAAATACACGAAAACGTAGACCAGAACAAAAAGGAAATGAGTTAGGCTGTCGTCTCGCCAGTGGAATCCCAAGCGTCGCTGGTGTGTGGCGGGGCGTCTGATAACGTTACTGGCAGCTTCCCCGCGCCGGCCGACCGATTAGACCGTTAACGTCTAAGACCGTATTACGAACACCTACCGTGCGGATGGCAGGAGGTTCGGTGACCGATCATTTGGAGTCATCCAATTCACGTGGTACCGATTTAGCTGATGGTAGAATTCGGGACGCGACGACCCCACCTAGTTAAAGATACTTCTTCTGCTAGTTGAGTCAGTCAACGGAAGAATGGCGGTCAAACCATGCCAATAAGGCGGAAGTAAATGCAATGACACGGAATAGGTACGTTAAAACTGTCACAAATCCGCGTGCCAAGCGTGGCGATTATGGCATACCCTCCTATATGTCCAACAGGACATTATCGGGGGAGGTTTTTGTCTAGCAGTAAGCGTCTTTAAAAAATAAATTATCACATCTACAAACTTGTTAAAGTAATAAATTAAGCGAAACCACATTAACCAGGTACAGCAGTGCGCACGCCGCGCCTGGCGGTGGTGGACATGAGTGCTTACATTCGCACGCCAGACTGCCTGAAGCAGCGGGCGCCGCGCCACAGGCTGCGGGTGCTGGCGCGCCCGCCCCGACCTTCGCACCCGCGCTTCACCAGCGACGAATACGACACCCACGACTCCGACACATAAGGGCTGCGGAGCGAGTGTTGCGCTCGGTTCACATTGTGTTGGGGCGCGTCTGGCGCAGAATGCTATTGCATTCATACATTTTGCTTTGTTCACATCAGTGCCGCAGGTGTCCGTGTGTAGTACTCTGTGGTCATAATGCTGGACCGAATTTCGTCAGTCTCCTTTCTTATAGAATAATATTGATTTTAATATTCATAAAGGCATCCTTTTATAAGATAAGAATGTGTGTTTTGTATATGTAAGATTTAAACATGAAATTTTAGTAATAATTCTATCCATTTCTTTTTTGCAAATGGGATTAACATTCGAATTTATTCCTTTCAAGATGTTGCAAGTTTATAGAAAATATATGCCTATTATTTTCCATTTTCACTTCCATGTATATGTTTACTTTAAGATGGTTGTACACCTACAATAAGAAATCGATACTATTATGGGTATAGATAAATCGGGCTGCAAATAATAAAACTACATATAAGATTTAACCTAGAAGTGCCTTTAAGAAATTGTATACCTTTTATTCTTAAATTTTCTCTTTCTCATGTTTATATTAAAGTCTTCTTTTGATTATTTGATATCGCCACGAACAAAAATGAAAAAAAATGATGTGTGGGTAATCAAACAAAGGTGTTTTTAATGAAATGTATAATGTCTAAGCTTTCGTATTTACAATCACTAACATCTAACTAATCATTCAGTCATCACTTCTTAGAACAATTATTAATTAATGCGAACACTATTATCACTACAAATTCATCAATCATAAAGGCAAATGAAAAACAGGATTGAGTATCGGTATCGAGATTTAGCATCTCAACATCTTCTCTTACATCATTTACAATTTCGGTTTCGATAAACAAATCGACATCACCTACACACTAAAGATAAGGTGACCGGAGCATCACGAAAGCTTACATTCGTAGATTAGAAAAGAAGCGCGAGCGCACCGCGGGCCGCGCGGGCGGCGGCGGGCGGTCGGTCGACGAGCGCGAAGCACCTTCTCTAATAAATATCTTTGGCATGAACCGAAAGGAGCTCGCCGACGATTCACACGCGATCGCACAAACCGATAGGCGTCGACCCGCCGACCCGGGCCGAGCTCCCGTCGAAGGTACGCGCCTCTCGGGTCGGATTACGCCGTGGATCAACACAGTCCGTTGTAAAAAAAGTTATAGCTCGATGCCAGGCGTCAGAGGTCGCGCGGAGGGCGCGGCTCGGGCGCGGCGGCGGGGGCGAGGGAGGCGCGTCATTCCCAGGCGTCGCCGTCGGCGTCGTCGTCGGAGAGCGTGACCAGGTGCATGGGGTCGCGCGGCGCGGCGGGCGGGGCGGGCGGGGCGGGCGGGGGCGCGGGCGCGGGCGGCGCGGGGCGGGGCGGGACGCCGCGCGCCGCCCGCCGCTGCTGCAGCAGCTCGTCGTCGGCCGGCGTGCGCTGCTTGCGGAACTCGTACACCAGTGGGAATATGCGCTCCACCGCCGACTGCACGTCGTTCACGCTGCGGGCTGAAACGAACGTATTTTTAACAATAAATTTTATTTTTATATGAAGTAACAAAGATTGAGACACAGTGTTACGAAGGAGACAAGTCACACATGAAATTAGTGCAATCCGTGCAACCATAGCTCTATACACAAGGTTAGTTTTTAGTATACCAATATAGTGGTATAACGTAGAAGCTAGCAGGTTTGACTTCCTGCAATAGAAACAGTTAGCCAGGTTAATATGCTAAAATAGTTTAACAGGATGGGGTACTATTTTTAGGACAGTAGCAACTCCCACCACGTATAATACTATCCCGGCTTGTGTACTAGATAAGCTAGCTAGAGCTAAACTGACACACAACATGCTAAATTACAGAATACGATAGGATCGAGATTTCGTTTCCTTAACCGCCGCAGTCTTTCCGATTTCCCAAAGACAGGCACAAAGGGAGGAACATCATTAAAAAAGGTCGCCCATCGCGCTATGAATAATGAGGGACGACGCGAGGCGGATCAAATGTCTTATGTTCTATACTCTCCGTTCTTTGTGGGAATATAGTCTTAAAATTTCATGGTCTCATAATTAGATATTTAAGACTAAATAAATTAAAAATAGCCAATAACGCAAATGGAATACACCACAGTTCAATAAGCAACCAACGCTGACTAGTGCGCGACTATAAGCCAAGTCTTTAATTTTATTACACATTAAAATATATTAAACAAAATAAATCATAAGTAATCCTTATTAAAACATAACGAGTATGAGCAGTAGATGCTATATCTTATCTTTTTTTAAGTTTTATTATATACAATGTTGTACATTTTGATCATCGACCATATGAATTTGATGTTATTAATATAAAATATCACGCTATACCGCCATTCAAACGCGCCGGTCATAAATTTTAAGGCTTATTATTAGGCTATTACACAGGAACACGAGCAAGGACAAACAAAATTATGTTTGACCTACCTACCTACCACACGGCGTATTTTATACGCGAACGACGACGCGCGTATAAGGCACGCGCTTCTTTGGCGCTGATCGTTGCGTTTGCATTGATGATGCAAGCGCTTGCATGAAAAGCGGTTTCACGATCGCCCCGTGTGCATAGGTTACAAGGTTTTTTTCATATCTCGCATAAAGCGCGCATCACCTGCGCGTCGTCTGCGCGTATAAAATACGCCGTGTGCTATGGGCCTTAACCTATCATTCGGTAGTTATGAAAGTAACCGTCTGTTTATTATCCAAAAAGAAATATTGCACATCGAGCCTACGAAAGAGATAATCGGCTAGTTTCGAAAGAATTTCGTAGAGCGTTATCTCTGCTGCACACTGACCGGCACATAGTCCGGTATTGGTCAAAACTTGTCAAAAATTTTTAATGACACAAATAGGTTGGAGTCCCCTTTTAAGCATTGCAGGCATTTGCCTGTACCATAGGGCTCCACTCTTCTAATTTACAATAGATAGAATAGGTTCTATCGAAGAAATCTGTGGTGTCAAGGAAAAAGGAGATGAGTCAACTGTGGTGTCAAGGAAAAAGGAGATATACGAGGAGAATTGACTAAACCCCTTTTTCTTTGACACCACAGTTTGACTCATGTCCTTTTTCCTTGACACCACAGAAATATCCGGTCCGCCACGTAAGTGCCTTATTTGTATTATTGTAAAGACCATTTTACAATGTTTTTTTGTTTTTTTTTTGTACCAGAAACCTCTTCGACGGTACATCATTTTTTATTCACTTATAGTATACATATATGTTTGGGTAGGTTGTATTTTAGTAAGTTACTGGCATGAAATAACATTGTATCACAGAGACAACAACTTAGGTTTCCTATGGGGTAACATCACATCTGCAGAGTCATAACTTCATATTCGTGTGAACTGCATGCTTGTTTGCCTCTTTATTGCATAAAAACAATTGCAGTCAAGTGCATGCCTGAATCAAAAAATAAATATCTATATAAATAATAGGTTGGGGAAAGTCTTTTCGCATTATAGTATGTATGAACTTGTAATAAAATCTCTTTGGCTGTAGTATTTGTATCTGGCTGGTTTTGGTATCATTGAAAGTTAAAATTTTAAAGAACATAATTCCAAATTCAAATTAGGCAAATGTGTGATTTTCATTTGTTTTTCGTACTTTCAAGATGAGTGAATCTAATGAAGAAATTCGATACATTTTAAAATTTTACTACCAAAAAGGTAAAAATGGAACGCAAGCCGCGAAAAAAAATGCGATGTTTATGGACCTAGTGCAGTGCCTGTGAGAGTAGCACAAATTTGGTTTAAGCGTTTTCAATTCGGAAATTTTGATGTCAAAGATGCACCTCGCTCTGGTCGCCCTATTACGGATAAAATGGATGCCATTTTTGAAAAAGTGGAGCAAGATCGACATATCAGTAGTTACGACGTAGCTAAAGAACTGAGAATTGATCACAAAACAGTTTTGGCGCATTTGAAAAAAGCTGGGTACAAAAATAAGCTCGATATTTGTGTACCTCACGAGCTCACTGAAAGAAACCTAATGAACCGTGTACTCATTTGTGATTCTTTATTACGACGTAATGAAACCGAATCATTCTTGAAGAAGCTGATAACTGGTGATGAAAAGTGGATCACGTACGACAAGAACGTGCGAAAAAGGTCGTGGTCAAAGGCCGGTCAGGCTTCACAGACTGTGGCGAAACCCGGGTTAACTCGCAATAAGGTGATGTTGTGTGTGTGGTGGGATTGGAAGGGCATTATTCATTATGAGCTATTACCACCAAGCAGGACTATAGATTCTGAACTCTACTGCGAACAACTGATAAAGCCAGAAGTTGAGAGAAAGTGACCGGAATTGATCAACAGAAGGGGTTTGGTGTTTCATCATGATAACGCTAGACCTCACACGTCTATAGCCACTCAGCAAAAATTAAGAGAGTTTGGCTGAGAGGTGTTAATGCATCCGTCGTATAGTCCTGACCTTGCACCTTCAGATTTCCACCTGTTTCGGTCTCTTCAGAATTCTTTATGCAATGTTAGGTTAACATCACGAGAGGACTGCCAAATCCACTTGTTTTGGGACTGTTTTGTCCAAAAATTTTGGGACTTCTCAGTCCCAAAAGTCCCAAAATTTTTATAGCAATGGGATCATGGCCCTACCTACAAGATGGCAAAAGGTTATCGAACAAAATGGTACATACATACTTTAGTTAAATTTAAATAAACTATATTAAAAAATGTTTTGAATTATCTTAAAAAATGCGAAGAAACTTTTTCCCCAACCTAATAAAATTGAATCGCTATATGTTGCTAAGCGTAAAACTCAAGAACGGCGGGACAGTTTCGCTAATTCCTTTTTTGTTGTATTCGTATTGTCCGGAGAAAGTTTGTACGAAAGAAAAATAATACATAGATAATTGCACGGAAAATTAGAAATTTTTAGAAAACTTTACCATAACACTAATTTTTCCAATGTAAACCTTATGGCGCTTAACATAATGGTTAGTCGTCAATTATCGTTTTAAATAGATGAATAGGTAGAAATTGATGATTGAGAATGGCATCAAATTACCAGTAACAATATACATTGCACCCGCGAAATGGGGTGGGTCGCTAGTCACTAATGAATGATGCAGAATTCTAACAAAGTGTTCCAGAAAAACTATTCGATATTTTAGTCGCTCAGTTTATACCTCAGTGTCACGCATTGTTACGGTATTGCTTGGTTCATTGACTTGCAAATTCGGACCGAGATGTAAACCAATATGAAATTGAAATCTGCTTATCGAATATTAACAAGATATCCGATCTTTGACGTATACAAGGAATATAGGAGATGTTTCAGAAAAATGTACGGGACCTGTTTCCACTCTCTCTATACATCTATACTAATATTATAAAGCTGAAGACTTTGTTTGTTTGCTTGAACGCGCTAATCTCAGGAACTACTTATCCGATTTGAAAAATTATTTCAGTGTTAGATAGCCCATTTATCGAGGAAGGCTAAAAGTGCTATAACATCACGCTAAAATAAATAGGAGAGGGTAGGTAACATTGTAACCGCGCGAAGCCGGAGCGGGCCGCTAGTATATAATAAAGAGGAAACATTTGTGTTTTTGTATGTAACTTTGGAACGAACGAAAAACAAAAACTACTGGAGCGATTTAAAAAAAAATCTTTCCACATTACATAACTGCTTCTTCACTGAGTGACATTTTTTTATGTAATGAAGGTAGCAAACACGCGTGGTTTTCACATTGATGTTAAGTGATTAGTGCAGCCTTTACATATACACCCATACAAAGACCAGAGGTCAGAATGCAGATGCGATGCCACCCCTGAAGTCGGGTCTACACTCGCGATGCGAATAGCCGTGAAAGTCCGCGAGACGAGTGTATTACGACATTAAATTTGTTTATTATTACCCGTGAATTCACCGCGCGAAGTCGCGCGCGATTGTAGAGCCGGCTTTAGACCTCAGTTGTTATGTCGTCTATTATAGTTATTGCGGAACTAATATGATATACACCTTTTATGCATATATAGAGACTTAGCTTTCCTTGATAAAAGATATGTGATAGTTTTTATTGAGCCATACATCACCATCTAACCGGAACACGATAGCGACGAACACTACTTATGTACTAATACCACGGAATAGAAAAATAAGGATGGAAAGGCCTTTGCTTCAATTTAGTATTAGAACCAGTGTAGCCGCTTTTCTCCCACCATGCAATTTCTTACACAAATGTAACACCATCTCGACAATCAGCCACACATAAATCCTCAGGGCAGCTATTCGTTTGCGTAAGTTTGCATTCTAAGGCAACGCCCGTAGACAATAAACATTCGCGCGCACACAACAATATACTAACAAGGAGGTCGCACGTCAGTAGTCGAAGTGTAGCGGACTGTACATTGCAAGCGGAGACAGTAATAGCGTTAATTGAGCGAGTGCTTAACGAGCAATGTATTCGCCGACGTCGACGTTTAAATAATGCAGTTTAAATTCGAATGTTCATATTCTTTTGTATATTTTTATGTTTTTTAACAAATACTACAACAATAAATGTTATTTGTGACTTACCGATGGAAAGATATACCTCCTCGCTTTATACTTGAGGTCTGACATTTCATATTACATGTTAAACTTGGCACAACACGGTATTTTACCAAGAGATGCGTCGTTCGAAGCAGTCTACACGAAACTACGAGCGGTGAACGTATGGTTCGGACCAACTGTGTTTGTTCATACATAGTTATGGCGCGCTTGCCACCCCCACATTACCATTCCATCTTTATTTATCTATTCCGTGACTAATACAACAGTGTTAACAGGTTGGACAAATATGTCAACTGTTACTTCATATAACAAACATTTTTGCAATGCAATAAGGTTACAATTTAACTAACAATTTGAATATCAGTCAATCCTATTGGATATTGTCATTTTATAAAGATAAAGAAATGAAGCGAATAATTATCAATAATTATTAAACAAGTCCATCTTTTAATCGAATTGTCTTTATATTTGCCTAAATTCATGAACTTTTTTTGGCATAGGTACTGTACACTGACTAGGTAGAAAATGAAACTTTTTTTAGGTCCAATCAAATTGTCAATGAAATATTTATACATTATTTTGCTTAAACATATGAAACTGTGACAAAACATTACCTACTGTATTAATGAATTAAAACAAAGAGTCATATTAGTACAATAATCATATTATTATTCATTCCTTTGTGTCATCAATAAGTTGATCGATTCATAACTGAATAACAAAATACCGAAATACCGCGAAGAAAAAATTGTCAGAATTTTGGATGGGAGCTTTGATGGGGTTCACTTTAGATCCTCTCTGAGTATCTGACATTCTTGAGTAATTTTTCACCTTCATTTTTGAACGAATCAAATGTTTTTGAAGAGGACGCGGCATCAACGTCTTGGGTCAAGAGCGTGTCAGATATTCTGTGAGGGTTTAAAATGTGGCCAAACAATGCTCCTATCCAAAATTCAGACAATTCGGAAGATGAGTAAGATCGTAGCGACATTTATAATTTTTTTTAAGACTATTTTTCGGCCGCGTCTTTATATACGAACCTTAGATTTAGTGGAGATAACCAGCGGGGTTCAAGGAATCTCCCATATCTTTATCTGACGCGCTCGAGTAAATCCAAAAATAGCATCCTGGGCTCCCCTACTATAATGTTTATGTATGTATCTTCACGCCAGGTCCCTAACGGGGTAGGCAGAGAGTGTAGAGCGCCAGATATCCCGGTTCTGACAAACCTCTCGTGCCTCGTCTACCTTCATCATTCTCTTCATACATGCACGCCGATTCCTAAGACTTTTGATCCCACCATCAGAGAGAACTCTACCTATTTGGTCATGGTAGGTCAGTCTTGGTCTTCCTGGGCCTCTGCAACCATCCACATTCGCATTGTATATCTGTTTAGTCATTCGCTCATTCGACATTCTTTCTATATGCCCGAACCATCGGAGCATGCCTTTTTTCATTTTTACACCGATACTATCATTCACACAAAGCCTCTTTCTTACATCTTCATTACGAACGCGATCGGTGAGTGATACACCGCAGATCTTGCGCAATGATCTCATCTCCACCGCGTTCAACTTACTTTCATGCTCTTTCCTGCATACCCAGCTCTCGCTTCCATATAAAAGCGTTGGAGTAAGTACAACATTATGTACGGCTAGTCGCGCCCGCTGGCAGAGATGTTTAGATTCTAGCAGCTTACCCAACGCTCCATTCACGCAATTCCCAGCAAGCACTCTTCTTTCTATGTCAGTGGTGTACCTACCATCCTTGCTAAAAGCACATCCAAGATATACAATTTCAACCACCTGTTCTAACACTGCATCATCTACTACTACCCTTGCATTTGTTCTCTGCTCATCTCTTTCAAATACTAATACTTTAGTTTTATCCACATTCAATTGTAAGCCTTTCTCCATACAATCCTCATTCATGACTGTGACTAGTGCTTGTAGCCCAGATGGTGTAGAGCTAACAATTACCGCATCATCTGCGTAAAGCAGACAGTTCACCACTAAGTCACCCATACGCACTCCCACATCCATCAACTTCACCCTCTGGAGGCATTTGTCCAGATATATGATAAACAGCCTAGACGAAAGCACGCAACCCTGTCTGACACCGATGTTAACATCAAACCAGGGTGACATGTTACCATCTACCCGCACACATGCTTGACAGCCCACATACGTGGACTGTATTGCAGGTATAATGTTTAATATCGGCGATTATGATTTTGTAGGCGATTCATTGGGTAAATCCGAAAGCTAGTCGGGACACGAATAAATCATTATGATAAGATGTTGTTTTAGCTAGTTAAATGAACGAACATTATTTGTTGGATTATACCTATTTTTAATGTTACAGATTTTTTAAACAACACTAGCTGTTGCCCGCGGCTTCGCCCGCGTGGATGTCGTTTTATAATCCTGAATTCTTTCCTATAATATCGCTTTTCGCGTAACCCGTGGAAACTACAATTATCCAAATCTGTATGTAGATGCGTTACCAGAGGCAAGGTGATATGCCGCTGTGCCGGAAATTACATGGCCGTACATGACTACCTCATCGGAACACGAGTGCTGATCCCACCACTACCACTACTCCTAGTATTAATATACTTGCCGCTGAATGGTAATGTTTATGCGGTGGTGCCTAGTGTGCCTACGCCCGCGAGCTCCGTCACTGGAGCTCTACCGCCAGTAAAAAAGTTAGCGTGAGTATACTTGTTATGCCTAAATAATATAACCAAGAACAAACAATACCTACATCAAGTATGTAAGAGCTCAAATCGATTTCCTTCTGATTGTTTTTTAAACTATGTACTTACATATAAAAAAAAACTTTAATAATAATTGAATACCAACCTGTTATCGTAACACCACCAGTGGAGAATATCTTCAGTGTCGCGCGAGGATTATAAAGCTTATATGTAACACCTGGGTGAAGTTCTGGTTCATAGCTGAAAATAAAGAAACGATAACATTACAATAATTAATAAATATAATAAATACGTTTATGGCCGAATACTCAAACGTCACTCAATTTTAAGCAACGCTCAAATGTGCGCTATCTCTATCGTTTCAACGTGTTTTATAAAGACAGAAGACTTGTAAGTCCCACTTAGATTTAAGTGACGTTTGAGTCTTTGGCCGTTAAACTCCCAACTATTTATTTATTTATTTACAAATACTTAATCGAGGAGTGGGGAGTGCCAGATAGGCACGTGGAATGTGAGAGGTGGAATTTGTGAGAAAGTAGACGAGACACGAGAGGTTTGTTAGAACCGGGATATCTGGCGCTCTACACTCTCTGCCTACCCCGTTAGGGACCTGGCGTGAAGATACATACTTAATCTATCATGACATGATTTCCCCAATGCGACAGGTAAGCAATTTAATTTTATAATCATATAATATAACTACAACAGAATTAATAAAATACAATATTAAAAATTTATCATTAAAATGCGAACTACATTAATTATATCAAACATTAAATTATTATTTCAAATTAATTCCATTATAACTTATAATATAATTTGCAATTACCTATTGTGAATTCAATCAAAGAACACGTAAATAAATCGACCTCTTTGGCTATGCGGTTGAGGGTGCGCAGTGCCCGCGTCAGAGGCGCCTCCTTAAGCAGGTTTGTACGCGCGCGCGGCACTGCCAGCAAGTTAGGCATCTTGCGTCGCCACACGCATTTGTCTGGTACCGATAAACCTACCTACCTAACTAGGTATAAACCTGTATCGTGGGTGCCATTGAACACACACAACAACACATACACCAAAACACCACAAATATCTGTAGGCCATACAAAATATTTGTCCCGGTACGGGGATCGAACCCGTGAGCCTCGTTTCAAACGGTCGTCACGCACCGTTGGGCCAACTGGCTCGTCAATTTTTTTTAATATATTGGAAACAAACACGGTCGAATAATCAGTCTGTCAACACAGAGTGATTATTTTATATTGATAGGCCATAAGAAAATCTGATTCTGATTCGTGTTAGTCTCTACCGACCGTCATTATTGCTTTACCAATACGCCCATACGCAAACAAAAAATATATACTACTAGCTTTTGCCCGCGACTTCGTTCGCGTGGACTTCAGGTTCGTCCCGTCTAGTCTAGTAATAAGGCCTATATTACTTAAAGTAGGCGACCATACGTTTTTATCAAATCGCTAGTGCCTTGAAAATTCGCAAAACGGACACAACCGTCAACGACGTCTGCCCTCACGTGTCTGCCCGCGTTCGGGTCGATGAGCCACTTCTTCCCCACCGCACCTACCCCGCTCCCCCCACGCCCCGTTCGCCTGGCGCCGCTGCCGGTATTTATCACCGAAACGGTATTTATCGCCGAAATTGCTATGACTCTGCATTTTAAATCTGTGATATCTTCGAAAATATTTATTTAATTTACATGCTGTAAAAAGCCATATTGATCTTTATTAAATGCACAATGTATTTAAGATACTTAATTGGATAAGGATTAATACTGTATTGCTTAAAATCGCTTCGTAAATAAGCCATTATTTCTCGTACAAAGTAAAGGATAAAAAATGGTTATTGTAGGTTATTCCTAAGAGATAAACATATACCATCACGGACTTTTTTGTAGACCTTTTTAAGTTGTACAATACTGTAGTAAATTGTTTTGATCTATCTTGTAGGATTCAGTCAGCGTTTGCAATGTAAGCGCAAAAAATGTGTTTTTTCTACGACCTCACATTAAAAACCTCAAAAATTGTAGCCTATGTGTTATTTTGATGTATAAGCTATAGCCTATGTGTTATTCTGATGTATAAGCTATATTGTGGTGAAGTTTCATTCAAATCCATTCAGTAGTTTTTACGTGAAAGAGTAACAAACATCCATACATCCATACTTACAAACTTTCGCCTTTATAATAGTAGTAGGATAACAACATTAACACATTATAAAAAGTTAGGTATGTCATAATATCTTTTGAATAATAACCATTACAGATGTTTAAATATATATTCAACGCCTTGTAAGACCAATAAACATTATGTCTAACCATGTAAGCTTCCTTTACAAGCCTATACAAATGTATTATAGTTTGTGTATGAGTCGATAAAAGAAATCAGTATTCCATAACATGGCGTGGAAGCCGCTTTGAAATTCAAATTAGTGTGGCAATCACAAAGCTTAGAATTTTTGAGAGATCAACAGGTCCAGTATTATCTGTTCTGTTGATTCCACTAAAATATCAGTGAGTATATTTTACTGAAGGTAAAGGGAATATGAGGATTAGGGGTATAGCTCACTACAGCTACCCGGCACCCGACCAGCACCTACAAATATTTGATCAGGTGCGGGGATCGTACCCGCGATCTATCGAATCAAACGGTCATCTCACACCGCTGGACCAACCGTAAACATTAGGTTTGCAGCATATCTGGATGAACGAAATGATTCTGCAGTGGTATCCTAACCTATAACTTTCACTGCTAACTGTAACTAACGGATGTGCGCTGGTTAATGTTAAAGTTAACCTCAAATTTATATACGCTGGAGCGACACATTTCGCAGTCACTGCAAAAGTATAGGTTGTTGACTGTTGACCAAAACCATAATTTTAACGAATATTTTGGTGCAAACTTTTGTACCTATTGATATTAAAAGTAATCAATCGAAATCAAATTACATACTTTTAGTATTTTAATTTATATAATCGAATTTAAGCTGTGAGCCGTGAGCCTACTACCACCTGACCGGAACATGATAGTGCTGAACACTACCATTTAGCCGCAAGTATATTAGGTAATGCGGTGGTCCTGCTACGCCCGCGAGCTCCGTTTCTAAGATTAGCGCATTCAAACAAACAAACAAACTCTTCAGCTTTATAATAAGTTTTGATTTTCGCACGGTCAGTTACATGTGACTCTGTTACGTGTTCGCAATACTAGCAGCCTATACGCTTTCATCTCCGATGGCCATAAATGCGTGTAATATCATGTACAGAGAAGCATTAATGTTAACCAGTTTTTTTTAACTAACCAATAGTGTTTATGATCCAAAATTGACCAAAAGTTATATCCAAAAAAGCTGCTTAAAGTCACTTTTCCAGGCGAACGAAGTCGCGAGCACACCTAGTATCAGATATTCATAGCGAAAGGTAACTTATTACAAGGGCCGAGGCAGACCAAGACTGATCTATAGATATAGCCTGAGGGTGAATAAAGCACACACAGCATTGAAATCGGTATGTGTGTATGAGCAGAATCGTAACTACAGAAGAAGTGTGAAGTTTCTCTTTATTATTCACTAGTTCATTACCAAATACAATACCTATCCAAATACCTATAACTATTTATGTCGTAAACATATTAACGTGCTAATGTCTTTGCAAATTCCGTGATAATAAAAAAAAACAATCTGTTAAGAGTATTTAGTAAAGAGTATTAAGATAGATTGGTCTTGTAGAAATTATATTTGCGGATTTTCCCGCGTAGCGTATGCAACATCGTCGAATTAGTCTATCCGTGACCACGGTAGGTGGAAAGCGAACGAAACGTCGGGTGTAAGAAGTTGGGAGTGTTGTATACGCGGGAAAATCCGCAAATGTAATTTCTACAATGTATGAACCTCGCGAAAACGATAGATTGTTCTTGCTAAGCATTTAGCCAGCCACAAAAGACACTTGGCAGCCCTACGCGAGGCTTAACACAAAGTAATCGTGTCATGTTTATTATTTCAAGACTAGTAAACATTGTCACTTCAGTAATATTGTATAAATAATATTAACGCTTCCAGTCCACATCGTATGTGTGTACTGTAGAATGGGCGATAGGAACGATATAGGGAGTAGGTACACAACACTACAACAAACACCCACACTCATGATGAACTCATAAAGTGTGTTATAACCACGGAATAGATAAATAAGGATGGAAAGGCCTTTGCTTCAATTTAGTATTAGAACCAGTGTCGCCGCTTTTCTCCCACCGTGCAATTTTTTACACAAATGTAACACCATCTCGACAATCACCCACACATTAATCTCAGGTCAGCTATTCGTTTGCGTAAGTTTGCATACTAAGATGTAACGCCCGTAGACAATAAACACTCGCACGCACACAACAATATACTCACCAATAACTAACTAGCGAGTGCTTAACGAGCAATGTATTCGCTAGCAGTAACGTTTAAATAATGCAGTTTAAGTTCGAATATTCATATTACTTTGTATATTTATTCGTTTTTTACAAGTATTATAGCAATAAATGTTATTTGTGTCTTACCGATCAAAAGATATACCTCCTCGCTTTATACTTGAGGTCTGACATTTCATATTACATGTTAAAATTGGCACTACATGGTATTTTATCAAGAGACGCGTCGTTCGAAGCAGTCTACACGACACTACGAGCGGCGATCGAATGGTTCTGCCGAACTGTGTGTGTACACGCATAGTTGTCGTGCGCTTGCCACGCCCACATTACCATTCCATCTTTATTTATCTATTCCGTGGTTATAACGTTGTCCTAGACATTAGATTAACGCCATCAGGCTGTGGCGTGCATTTGCTTAGAGACAAATAAGTAGAGCTCATCCCACCCATCTCCATCTATAAAGCTTCCGTTTTATTGCTTTTCAGCTACGGAGCCCTACAATGCGAAATGGTAATATTTCAATATCCTCAAGACATCACATAAGGGCGCTTTCAATTCGATGTCGGTACCGCGAACGCTATCAACAGGAGCGACGCCAAACTGTTGCAGCACCGTGCGTTTTGTATGAAAACAAATGACCGTCTGTGCGCCATACCCCAAAAAAACACCTTTAAATCATTCCCTTATTTACTGTAGCTATAAAAACCACTTGATACTCTTGATTGTAAAATTAGTTTATTTGTAGATCGTGGACAACGGACATTTTGTAATGATTCATTCGCATCTTTATAATTGTGTAACAATATTAGAAAACTAAATTTGATTCGACTTACCTACTTGAATTGGAGCTTTTGGGACTCTGGGCAGAACCTAAAATTAAGCTTAGCTTAAATCGAGCTTAGAATTTAACGTTTTCGTTTAATTTAAATAAAACACAGATTTCAGCATAATCGAAAATTTCACCTCGAAAGTGAAAAACGGGAAATAGGACAAAACGAAGTTCGAGGGAAAAAATAAAGCAAATTCGCTATATGAAATCGAGAACACAGTGATCCAATGACTTCCATTTACTTCTAATTACTATTAATAATTATAAGCACAGCAATCACATTTAAAAAAAAAGTATGTGCTAATCTAAAGTCAAATTAATAGTCAGCGAAATTTCTCTTTCATTGCGGCATCTTATTACGCAGTGAGACGAATCGCAACCATTTATGAATATACAGTGATAAAAATGTAACGTATCACGGAAAGACATCGATCGTAAGAGATATGGCCTTATTACACGACACGGTATTCAGGGTCCGATAGCAAGGGTCAGGGTAGTGTAATAACATTTAGAGAGTTAGGGTCCCTAATTAGGGCGACCGGAGCGGCCCGGTCAGCCTAATGCCCTAACCACGAACAGTACAATATGAACAGTATGGAAACTATGTACAATACGTTCAAAACGGCACACTCATACAAACATGCGCATCGACGCTCGAGTAGCGAGTGTCAGAGCTGCAGCACTGCGAGAGCCGCTTAGGGGCCTCGTTTGATGCGCATGTTTGTGTGATTGTGCCGTTTTAACGTTTTGTAGGTACTTAGTTTCCATACTGTTCATATTTGTACTGTGACCGAGTAAGGACCCTGTCGACCGGATAGTGTAATAAGCGGCAACCCGGTGAGAGTCCACGCCTACCCTTTCTGCGGGACCCTGAATACCGTGTCGTGTATCGTATTTGTATCGATTGTACCTTATATTGGATACTTTCTGAAGCACGAGTACCTAACTGTTCAGTTTAAAAAGTCCATTCGTTTCTCTTTTCAAGGTTGCGTACTCAAAGGGTAAAAAACAGGACCCTATTACAAAGACTCCGCTGTCCGTCCGATCGTCGCTGTCGGTCTGTCACCAGGCTGTATCTTATGAACCATGATAGCTAGTGAGTTGAGAATCTCACAGATTATGTTTTTGTCGTCTTTGCCGTTATGCGCTATAATGAGAAATACTAAAAATCAAATAAATATTTCATGGGAGGCCGTGGGTTTTTTGGTAAATGTTATGAGTCCGACTAGCAATTGGCCGGTTTATTGAAATATATTATGGGCAGTTTGACCCGTTTTCATTAAGGTACAATCAGTGTGAAATTAATAGGTAAATAATATTTTAGATTGTAGGTACCTATAATGATTTAAAATTAGTCAGCAACTATTCTCGCTTTGATATACAGCAGGTAGGTACGTAAGCTTGTGACGTCGGTAAGTTTCGCAAGTTGCGCCATTCGGAAGCGCCGCTAGTTTCACGATTTGAGTCGGAGACTGGAGCTACCCGGCTAGAGAATTACGACTAGGTGACGCAGCTATTCGAGGGTCTATAGCGCTCTCCCGTGTAACCGCCTGGTCAGACCGACTAACATGTGCACTTTGGTTTTAATTTTTATTCATATTATATAATACTTTGGTTTTAAGCTAACCTCAACAGCCTATAGCTGGGTGGTCGCTATTCGGATCGGCTCTTAGATCGTTTAGCGCACTTTGGTATCTTGGCAGCCAAGGTTGCGGTTATATCGGGTTTACGAGCCGTTTGGCTAGTCTCGGGACGGCATTAGTCTACTTCACCGGGCAATCCCGAAGTACAGGTGACTCACAGAATGAGGACCGGAAGCACATACGGTGATGCCAAATAGAGTAGTGGTTTTAGTGAGTTCAATGTTTCGTACCTAGTCCCAAAAAGCCTACTGAGAAGACATAGAAATGTCCTCGTAAAAAACCTACGGAGTGCGTGTCTGTAGGGTCCCGTTTCTCCAAGTTACTGGTGGTAAAAAAATAAATTAAAAAAGGTGTAGAGCTTTAGTGACGGAGCTATCACACCACAATATCTTCCTGATCTTAAATGGCTCTGTCCAGCCCTATCGTGATCTGGTCAGGTGGTAAAGCACAGTTTAGCTTTTAGCTTTTATTCAAAATATAGGTGCCTATTTAACTATTTATAGGTAGTATAATTCATTCAAAAGCATGATACATTTCAATGAAAAATTCGTTAAAAAATAATAGTAATTTAGAAGAGATGTAATATCAGTATCAACATACAATAGGTACCTAACACAAACGCGTCTCCGGAAATATGCTGGCCTCTGCTTAACCCTGTTTCGTTGGCGACATTAAGCGAAAAACATCGTTCTAAACTTGAAAAATAAAACCTATTGGTAAAATCTTGTCGGAGAACTCTGGCAAATATTATCATTCCGGTCGTTTAAACGAATATGTAGGTATATAGTCTCAAAATTGTGAACGAAGCATGTTAGTCCAGGAGGAATCGGCGCATGAGTACCGAAAACTATTCCACCTCAATTTTTTTATGCGATCCTCTTTAAATTGTCCTACTGATGATATAAATGCATGTTGCCATGGGGCAACCCCGTGCCATATTGTTTAAACTGAAATTGTTTTAACCAGCTATACTCTAAGTGTGTTCCGCGGAACCCTAGGGTTCCGTGATACCGCTGTCGGGGTTCCGCAAGAATTTAGAAAAAAAAATCAAAACACCTCTCTGGTCGCTCCGCGGCCGCACAAAACGCTATGAACGTTATTTATTTGTATTTGTAGAAACATGTGTTTCAATAGCTGGTACAATATCTCATAAGTTTGGTATCAACAATTTTATACTTGTACAACCCGTTCGCTCTAAGTTTGCCGGTCTGTGGAATGCGCGTACCCTCCCCCACGTGACAACAAAACTTACAATGACACATTGTACATGTACGTACACAATTTTTATTGTTACAATTAAATAAAATATATTTTTATATTATGTTTTGCTGACGCTAGTTTTCGAACGTCACACCGATCGCCAGCGGCAAACTTAAAACGAGCGGGTAGTTTACTTGTGAGCGCGCAGTCTCTTTGATAAAAGCCGCCTCTGAATTAGACGCTATAGTTGTCAACAAGCGACTTTCGACTTTAACTTGAAAGGATAAAGTCGATATTGTTTACAACGCAATTTTTAAATTTCTGTTTTTATTTTTGCTTTTTGTTAATCAAAGGTGCCAACTCGAGTAATTTCGAGAATATTTGAGATCGAGTCTAGGACTAAGTATAAAAGCGGCGATCGCGCATCGCGCGTCGTCAGCTGACGATTAGCGTTTGGAGCGATAATTTACTACCTACTAGGGTTGCTGAGGATTCCTCTTCCTCTTCCTCATAATGAGGAAGTTCCGCAATATTTTGGGATCCTCAACCGTTTCCGCATCCTCAAAAATTTAAATAAAAAAATCCTCTTCCGCTACCGCTTCCTCAAAATTTAAGAGGAATTTATGAGGAATTTTGTTGCGCATGCGCATCGCGTATCGATGGCAACGCACACGCCGCAGCACGGTGCCAGGCCGAACAGGCGAGCGAGACTTTCCCACCCGCCACCGGCGCTGTTCCTTGATTGTTTTGACATAAATTATTTTGTTTATACGCGTACTCAACTTAAAAAATCGAAATATTCGGGGCTTTACAGATCTTTACAATACCTATCTTCTCTTCCATCAAATGTACCAGCAAACGACTTTTTAGCAATGCTATATTGGTATATGTGAGCTATAAAACCGGTTGTTGGGGAAACAGCGTCCAAATATTTTTTTTATAAAAAAAAACCTCCCTGTTTAAAATAAATTTCGATTAATAGTGTTCAATTCTTTTATTTTGATAAATAATATTCGACTTAAATACCTAATTTACAAAGAAATAAAGACTGCATTCTTATTTTAATTTCAATTCCTAAATTAAATTGTCATTCACTCATCTTTTTTTTTGGTGTGCGTGTGTTTTTTTATGTCTGTAGGTTGACAGACAAGCAGACGGGCCACTTGATGGAAAGTGGTCACCGTCGCCTATGGACATTTGCAACACCAGGGGAGTTGACAACGCGCTGCCAGCCCTGAAGGACTCCTTTGACGCCATTTTTGAAGAATCTCTTAATGTAGCACCTAGGGAACACCTCAGAGGGAAGTTCGTTCCACAATTTACACGTTCTGGGCAAGAACGAACGTGAAAACCGCACCGTTGAGCACTGCCAGGTGTCCAGTCGGTGTGGGTGGATCTTCTCTCTTCGGCGGGTAGTACGGTGTAGTAAAATAGATGGTAGCACCATGTCAAACAGTTCAGCAGAGCACTCACCATTGTAGAGACGGTACAACACGCACATACTCCCAATGTCTCTGCGTAGGCTCAGATGTTCGAGCCTGTCAGTAAGTCCTGAATTGTTAACATTACGAACGGCGCGTTTTTGTAGGGAGTCAAGTGGACCAAGCTAGTATTTGGGGGCTCCCGCCCACAAATGAGTATGAGTAGAAGTAACTGCACTGAAGTGAAAGTGAATACTGCCTGGCTTTGTTAAGCTAAGCACCCCTAGCTTTTTGGATGCCAACTTGGTCTTACACTCAATGTGACTCCCGAATTGCACTTCGTTCGATATGTCAACGCCCAGGATACAGATACTCTTACCAACGGCGATCGGAATGCCCTGGAACTGTGGTGCTACAATGCATGGCGTTTTTTTAGCGGTGAACGTGCAGACTTGTGTCCTCGAGGGGTTGAACTGCATTAAATTAAGTCGACCCCAATCCGAGACCCGCTCCAGAGAGTGCTCGATTTCAGACACAAGTCTAGTCCTTCTTTCCTCGATAAGTGTCCGAGAGGCATTTGCACGGCTAGTGTAGTGTGCATATCCCGTACTATCATCGGTCTAGCAATGAAAATTGGAGTTTTGCTCCTGGCTGTCCAGTTGCATAGCCTCTCGGGAAGACCGTAGGATGGAAGTTTCGCGAGAAGTGCCCTGTGCCAGACCCGGTCAAAGGCCTTAGCAATGTCGTTGTGTAGATATGTCACTGAACTCGTCCTTAACTACTGGACCAATTTTGATGATTCTTTATCGTATGCGTTTTGAGAATGGTTTAGATTTTAGATTCATAGTAAAAATAATTAAAAGAGCATTTTGTAGTGGACCAACCACTACAAAATGCTCATTTAATTATTTTTTTTTGTATATATATATACTTAGTTAAGTAGATAGAGACAGGACAGCGGATTTTAGGTTGGGTCCGCTAGTATTTATATCTTCGTATCATCCTCTTCTCATCTTTCTGTAGCGCGCAAGGCCTCCCGGCTGGTGTAGAACGCAAGCGATCTACTCGATTAAGCGATACGGGTGCGGTCGGGTGTGTGACGGGTGACCACTAGTGGCAAATTAAAATGCGCATTTTCGTGCTTCGGAGAGCAGGACGCCGACGGTCCCGGTTGCTATCGACAGATAGCAGTCGTTAAACCTTGTCGGTTGCTTTATAGGCGGTTTGAAAACATCCGACAGCGGGTTGGCCACTAACCCTTGCAAGTAACTCCACCAAGCCGCATTAGAGCAGCGTGGTGGAGTAAGCTCCAGACCTCCCCTTCTTGAGGGGGACCCCACGGGCTTTGTGAGTGCGGATTAGATGAAGGCTCTGTTGACCACATATTTTTCAATTGCTCCTTGAATTCAATTTCCTTATACTCTCTTCTCCCCCGTCGTATCCCCCGTCCTACTAACATCAAGTTACTACTTATGTTAGTAAACACTCCCTATGTATATACTCTATGTAAATGTATACGTGTAAATAACATTAAATTATAATATTACTTGTGGCTCTAACTTTAAAAATGTGATTCGTTTAAACTAACCCTTAACCATTGTGATCGTTTTTGTCTTTTGTTTTAGGTAAGACGCAGAATAAATGTTAGAATTTCTTACTATTTCCTGCTTCACCGAATATTACACGAATCACCGGTCATTTTTAAATTAACACTGTGCCTCTGTGATCACCAGTTTTTGGCAGAATTATTACTAAGTGTGATAGTTGCCACACGGGAAAAATAGAATAGAATAGAGTATGGCTATTTGTGTGTATTGTGTGTGTAAGGCACCCACGGCCTCTCAGCCAATAAAGTAAGGTTGCATTAGTATCCAATCAAAGATTATGAACTCAGATTAAATAAAACTTATTTGAGTAATTTACTGGTGGTTATTATTCATTTACATTATTCACGAAAAGGTTAATTAAGTATAGTAATTAAAGACTTTACCAAAGTTTTATGTTCCAAATGAGTAGCCAAATAAATAAAGAACTGATTTGAGTCTAAGCCAATTTTATTATTTTCTTTAAAAGTACCCGAAACTGATTCGAACAAAATCCTGATCAAGTGACCCCGCTCTGCCCTACTATCGATACTAGCTAGTAACGATACTATCGAACCTATCGAATCTATCGATACTATCGATACTATTGACCTTATTGACTATTGTTTATAACAATACTATCGATACTATTGATCTTTGGCAATAGAATTGCTTATTTTTAACTATCGATACTACCGATAGTATTGCAGCATGGCGATATTTTCGATAGTACTATCGCGCTATCGACTATTTTTCGAGGTCAACTATCGATAGTTTAGCAACACTGTTTCAAAGTCATACATTTTCATAAACAAAACAGATGCACAAATAGATCAGGGCTTGATCTATGCGACGTAATAAACATTAAGAAAAAATATTTAAAAAGTACTCACTCTGCTTCTCTATATTTCTTGGAGAAGGATATGATACGTATGCCGAAGGGCATCCGACACGTGCCCAATACGTTGACTACACGGAAGTTCTGGAAGCGCACTTGAAAGCCGAGCTTCTGCAAAGCGCGCGCGTACCGTCGCGCCGCGATCTTCGCCTGGTCCTCGCTCGTGGCACCCGTGCACGTCACACGCCCCGACGACCAAATCGACGCCGTCGTGTACGGCCGCCGCAACTTCATCGTCACCATGCCGTTCTCGCGGCGGAACTCCACGTTAACACCGTTCAAAGCAATCTGTCTCAGGTTCAGATGACACTTAACACTAAAACTGCACACGACATTGTTTATCATGATGTCTATTTCGGGCACTTCCTCGGCGGTGGATGCCTCCGCGATCTCGCCGTCCGCGGCCGGCGGCGCCTCCTCCGCCGGCTTGCCCGTCTCACAGTACTCATGGTCGGGCACCATGTGACTAGGCACGCTGTGCTGTATGCCATGATTCGCCATTCCATGGGTGCTTTTGCTCAACTCTTTTAGACCATTTTCTTGGATGAGTGTAGCCATGGCCACCACGGCGTGCTGAAATTGTAATAAAGTAATTATTTACTCACATAACATAATTTCATACTACCTAGGATATGAAGATCAGGGTGGTGCATCTTAGAGGTGGTTTTCAGACTATTATTTTATAAATAGCTGTATTAATAATTTATGAACAAGCAAATATAAATGGTTAATAGGTATTACTTATTCAAATTCCAATCCCTCTTTCCACTGTTGGTGAATTATGATGGGTGGGATTAAAAGGATGTGACCTATTTAGGGCTAGATTCCCTTTTCCTGCCACAATATTCCTAGTGATAAAAAATATACACACAATATACAATATAGACACCCATACATTGCATAATACTTAAATACTAATGTTCTGTAATACTTAATGTTCAAGTTAGAACTGGGTGTTGATCTACATGTACTACATTATACTAACTAGGTAGGGGGTATGGGACTGTAGGTACTACATGTCTGCTCATCCTAGATTAACCAAATATAGCATTTATTAACACCACACAAGGTGCCCATGTGGTCAAGCAAGTCTCCAATAGTAGCTACATTCCACATTTTTAAAACAACAAGAGCATAGCTTATTTTCATTACCAATTTTCTTATTGATGTAAAAATAATCTACTTTTTCAATTATATATAATACCTACTAACTATACCTCAACACAAGCTGTTCTGACGAATTTCGAATCACCCTTAAGAGGTATGAAAAGTAGTTAACAACCTATTTGCCATGTACCAAACATACACAAAAACAAAAATTGGCCAAGACATTTTTGGAGGCATTTCGCTACAATCACTGTGATGAGAACGTAATATATTAGATAAATATTATATTATATTTTACTTTGTACCTACCTACTCAAAGAAAACCATTGTCAAGACAAGTGTGGTTAATGAAAATAAAATAATGATTAAATGAATGTCAATGGTACATTAGCAATAGCACAGAATCATAATTATGTGAAAAAATATTATTTAAATACAATTTACAGAAACTAAAATAATCTATGCTCAGTGATTACCTCTCTATGAAAATGGATATCATACATAGTTCTCTTGAATAAACAGTATAGAACATGGAACGTTGGAATACTAACTAGAGAAAATGAATCACTACACCAATCAAACAGTGATTAAATCAGTTCACTCTACTACTGTTATCGGCAGCTTTCAACGGCAAACCATAAAGTTTATTGAAAATTGTTGATTGCACAACAATGGCCAATGCCAAACACATGTAACAATGAAAATGTTTAACATGACTTATGGTGCAGTTATGCAATTTCGCATTTTCGCAATACATATATTTTCTTTAAAAAAAACAAAGAGGAATGTCAATTTATTCTTCCTACTGTAAAAATAATGTATCTGTGTATTGTATAAATTATTTCATTAAAGTTTTTTCAGAAAAAAATCTATTGTTTTGTCATTGTAACTGAAAATGGCAGGGCTATTAAACTAGGTAAACATAGAATTAATTATAACAATAATTAAACAAATTACTTATATTTATTAAAACAACAATTATATATATATATATATTCAATTATCTAACCAAATTTACAAAAGCTACATATTAAAGAACTTGTAATAATAATATAATTCATACTTCTTACCTTTTGGGTATGTGGCATATTCATGAATATATCCATATTATGTTATTTACAATGATAAAAAATCAACAATGGAATTTTATTCTATTATGACCTTTTCGTTGAGTAGAGGGCCACACCCGAACCTTAAGTTTTACATCTAAGACAATAATTAAATAATATGATTAGCCATCTCTATATAATATTTTGAGTAGAAATTATATATAATTTATAACAATTATGCAAGGAAAACAGGTGAATTACGGATATAGAGATGATCTAGAGGAAAATTATTCAAAGATTTAAGAAAATTATTTCATACTATTTCTGTAATTACAAGATATGAATTATGGATAATTTTGTGGTTGGAATTAATCAGTTTAATTTATTTTTCACTTTCTCTTCCACCAATATGATGTTGATCTCAAGAAAAGAAAGTAAGTTAATAAAAACTTTAATCAGGAATGTCCTTACAAAACCAGTTTTTATAAATAAGATACACTCAGCAAGAAATTATACTATAATATTAAATTTACTGATAAATTCATTATTTGTTGGGATATTAAACTTGGTTTGCTACAGGGACGAATCAGCTAACATTCTAACAATAGCAGCATCATTTAGTTTGGGATATTACAACAAAGGAGATGTTGCAAAAATGTATGGACCTCCGGCCATGTATTGTACACAATATCATTAAACAGGCAAAATCAATATAAAAACGTTTTTTACTACATATTTTCACTTATTTAGCTTTGTTTGCAGTTACAAAACATAATTTGCAGTTAGAATTGCAACTCAAAACTAACATGGCGAATATGGCGGGCGATGTCATTTTGACATTTTCATTTTTTAAATTGTATTTTGATTATAGAACTTGGAGAAAAAAGTAACATTTTCTAAATACTATCAAAATCGATTGATCCCAAGTGTCGGCTGTATCGCCGCCATGTTTAACATAGTTGAAAATGATAAAATCGTTTGAATTAAATGTGGTTGTAACTCTAAAATATATTCTTGAATAAATTAATTGTATTTTTTTCGGATTCTTTTTTAATTTACCCATTTTTTGAGGACGTGTACGAACCAGGGCCGAGCTCGCAACATCTCCTTTGATATGAATGTGGGTCAGTGTTTACTGTATAGTAAAATTTCGCGAATATTCAATGGAGAGGCAAAAATTTAGGCCACTTCCCACGACGCGGCGCCGCGCGACATGACACTCGCACAGCTGACTGCCGGATGGACCCGCGCCCCCGCCGCTGTTCCCCGCGCCCTCGCCACTGCCACCATGCGCCCCGTCCCGTGCTCCGTGCACCGTGCACAATGCATCGCTCATCTGTCACCACAGATCGCCCAGGTAGCCAATAAAGATTGCATTGTACCCACACATGCGCACGGGACCCTAAATAACGCACCCGGGAACCTCCTTTGCCCTTGAGACAGATGCTCTAGCACCAATATTCGCACGGACTAGTCACTATCGACGACCTATGGCCAAGTTTAAACGTCTGTTTGACCTCCGCGAGGTGATTAAAACCAAAATAGGTTGGAGCTCGCAGTTATTGACCCCTTAACGATTTAAATCACACGTGATTGAGGAACACAAAGACAATTAGTTTTTGACATTGAGTAGCGCGTTGTATGATAAAATTAATTTATTTTCTATTTGACTGGTCTCAGAGTTATTGCTAGCACTGTGAAAATTCGTAAGTGAATTTATAACACGCGAACTTTGAAGAAGGTAATTTGAAACGAGGTATTTATTTGAATTGTGTCATAAACGGTCACCAGTGCTGCTTTGAACTTGAGATCAAAACTATATAACTTAAATTAAGAAATACTTAGTGAAACAACAAATTACCTGGAATTATGTGCTATATTTGTCACAATTATTTTTACACCACCAATGAAGTAATGGTTTTCATTTCATATTAATCCAGAGTATAGGTAATACAGTATATAATAATTCACACTAACATAAACCTAACGTGATGCACAAAATACAAAAATATTGATGAAGAAAGAAAACCAGCCAATACTGTAATTCGTAACTGCAAAATTATAAGCTTATCCACATCCTGCCTAGCACCGCCATGTTCTTTCCGAACGAGAGAATGAAAAATAAACTATGTTCGTTCAAGGAATGATGAGGTTTGCAAAAAGAATGAGCATTCAAAAACTGAATCATTCAAATGAATGAGTTTAAATGACAAATCTCAGCTGATTCCACAGGTTAAAAAAAGTGGATTATTTTATACGAAGTCTGTGGCTGTGGTCTTTTCCATATTTTCTCAAAAAATGGTAGGTACGCTGCTTTAGTTCGTGTAGAAACCTATTATTTTATTACATAAATTAGCTTTACTTTCTTTTTCATAAATAGGTATAATGAATTTATTTCTTGAGCTAACAAGAACAAATGTATAAAATGGTGTAAAGGGCAAAACATATTATCGGCTGCGACCTGCTGACATCACTGAACATCAATGTAAATGCTTGTGCATGTTGCATGCTTGTTTGGCACCTTCATAAAAATAAATAAAAATCTTTTTTATTCATAGATTGAATAAACTACTTAATATTAAATCTATGGTTCTATTCAAAGAGTTAATAGTAAGTATTATAAGTTAATAGGTTCTATTACACTAATTGAAACTAATCTACCTACCTTTTTTCACGAATTTATTTTGTGTAATTGTTTAAATTTTGAATTCGATATCAACTCTCGTTGCTTATTGACCCCGTTCACGTTCACCCAATATTTTAAACAAAAGGTCAATTCAGATTGTTTTCGTAAGATGTATGTAGGTAGGTATAATAAAGTTAAACTGACAAGAGACCCGGCTTTAATGCACTATATCGATAACGACCTGGGACTAAGTACCTCTCTTCCTGTTTTTGTTAATAATGAAAACAAGAGATGGGTAAAATCCTGTAGTTAATTAATTGTTAATAAGTACTTTTTGAAAGAAATAAACGGTAGGTACATAGGTAGTCACTTCTGATCACTTCCATCAATTCGTCGAGAAAAAGTCGCCATTGTAAACTTCGGATTATATTGCTAACTTCACACTATTGTTCGATCATCGTTCATCAATCAAGCGGTTTTTATTACTTAGTAATTTTACTTTATTTTTTCAATGCTGTGCCAATATTATTTATAATTTAGTGCTATTAAACATTTAAAGTCGCGAGGGAGTCAAACATTCGATCTCCTAGTCGGTTATGTTTGCAAACGTGCATAGGCTTTGTTGTGAGAACCACCTTTATCTGCTGTCATATTGAGCTTTGGCGAGTAAATTTTTCGATAATGAAACATAAGTTGTGAATCGGACGGTATCGCGTGTATATTGCGCGGCAGCGGGACAAAATCCGATCGTTGATGTGTCGTGATGAGAGTGGTGTTTTCATTTGGGGTACCGTCGTGGAGAATGTGCGGTTGCGTTTAGTGTGTGAGGAGGTACGAAACAGGGTTCAGAATGGAGGTGGTGAAGGACGAGGAGCGCGCGGTGCGGCTGCGAGCGCTGGAGGAGCGGCTGTGCGACCCGCGCTCCACCGGCAACGTGGACTGCTTGCTGGACACCGTCACCGCTCTCGTAGCCGACTGCGACCACCCGGCCATCCGACGCATGAAGAACGTCGAGGCTTACACTATCAGATGTAAGTGCTTACAACACTAATGTAACCACACATTATGCTTCAACTGCGCAAATTTAGGCTTGCACAAGTAAAACATTGTGTGTGTGGTCACAAATTTTGCATATACTACAACGAATGTTATTGTTAGCTTGTGCAAGTCGTAACTTTATTCAAATATGAAGTGTAAGATGTGTAATCGGCATAAGTTTGCATTGTTATTTTGTAGGACATTTGTACACTTATTTTCTTCAATACAAATATTTTTTGTTCTTTGTATTTTAAATGTCATAAATAAAAAACTCTGACTGATGAGACAGTGATTTAAGATGCAGTATCAAATATGAGCAAATTGTCACCATGGACTTTGCTATTTAACCATATAATATGTTGGGGAAAAAGTCTTTTTGCATTATAGTATGTATGAACTTTTAATAAAATCTCTTTGGCTGTAGTATTTGTATCTGGCTGGTTTTGGTATCATTGAAAGTTAAAATTTTAAAGAACATAATTCCAAATTCAAATTAGGCAAATGTGTGATTTTCATTTGTTTTTCGTACTGTCAAGATGAGTGAATCTAATGAAGAAATTCAATACATTTTAAAATTTTACTACAAGCAAGCTTACTGCAAGCCGCAAAAAAAATTTGCGATGTTTATGGACCTAGTGCAGTGTCTGTGAGAGTAGCACAAATTTGGTTTTAGCGTTTTCAATCCGGAAATTTTAATGTCAAAGATGCACCTCGCTCTGGTCAAAATGGAGCCATTACGGATAAAATGGATGCCATTTTTGAAAAAGTGGAGCAAGATCGACATATCAGTATTTACGACGTAGCTGAAGAACTGAGAATTGATCACAAAACAGTTTTGGCGCATTTGAAAAAAGCTGGGTACAAAAAAAAGCTCGATATTTGTGTACCTCATGAGCTCACTGAAAGAAACCTAATGAACCGTGTACTCTTTTGTGATTCTTTATTATGAAGTAATGAAACCAAATCATTTCTGAAGATGCTGATAACTGGTGATGAAAAGTACGACAAGAACGTGCGAAAAAGGTCGTGGTCAAAGGCCGGTCAGGCTTCACAGACTGTGGTGAAATCCGGGTTAACTCGCAATAAGGTGATGTTGTGTGTGTGGTGGGATTGGAAGGGCATTATTCATTATGAGCTATTACCACCAGGCAGGACTATCGATTCTGAACTCTACTGCGAACAACTGATGAGATTAAAGCAATAAGTTGAGAGAAAGCGGCCGGAATTGATCAACAGAAGGGGTGTGGTGTTTCATCATGATAACGCTAGACCTCACACATCTATAGCCACTCAGCAAAAATTAAGAGAGTTTGGCTGGTAGGTGTTAATGCATCCGCCGTATAGTCCTGACCTTGCCTACCTTCAGATTTCCACCTGTTTCGGTCTCTTCAGAATTCTTTATGTTAGGTTAACATCATCGAGAGGACTGCCAAATCCACTTGTCGCGGTATTTTGATGAGAAGTCCCAAAATTTTTATAGCAATGGGATCATGTCCCTACCTACAAGATGGCAATGGGTTATCGAACAAAATGGTACATACATACTTTAGTTAAATTTAAATAAACAATATAAAAAAATGTTTTGAATTATCTTAAAAAATGGGAAGAAACTTTTTCCCCAACCTAATACAATGGTTATGTTATTATCGTAATGAAATTACTACTGTATCTATTATTACATTAAATAAACACTGATAATTACAACTGTAATATTGCAATGTTTATACATTTCTGTATAATCAGAAGTTGCATTTAATTGATTGTTTATTGTGTTGTAATTTGCGTTTTACATTCATTTTGCCTAACATCTCAATGTTTCTCTATAGCACTAGTGTCCTGAATGTGATTCACAAAATAACTATAAAACTTCTGGAAAATTAGAACAAAATGCTAGGCATGTTTACATTGTGTTCTCAGCAAATGTTTATCAACATATTTTTCAAAAATGTTAGTCATCCATGGGAAGACTAAAGAAATTTAATGATGCCTTTTCACTAAGGGACTGTTTCAAACTCATCTAAATTTATACCATAACTATTTTAGTATAGTGATAATTTTACTTCAGTGTCTGTTTAATTGCTCAGAAATAGTCAAAATCAGTTGCATTCCTAAAATAATGAGTTAAGTTGAATTAATTATTTTTGTTGTAGATGAAGAATTTGCTTCCGATGTCATAAATCTACGCATGAAAGCAGCAGACTTTGACTTGATCAAAGTCATTGGCCGGGGAGCATTTGGTGAAGTACAACTAGTCAGACATAAATCTACTCGTCAAGTATTTGCCATGAAACTTTTGAGTAAAGTAGAAATGATAAAACGCTCAGATTCCACATTTTTCTGGGAAGAAAGACACATAATGGCACATGCTAACTCTGAATGGATACTCAAACTCCACTTTGCTTTCCAAGACCACAAATATTTGTACATGGTGATGGATTATATGCCCGGTGGTGATCTTGTTAGTCTTATGTCTAATTATGACATACCTGAAAAGTGGGCCAAATTTTACACAATGGAAATAGTTCTTGCATTAGATGTAATACATGGCATGGGTTTTGTTCATAGGGATGTGAAACCAGATAATATGTTGATTGATAAATATGGTCACTTGAAATTAGCTGATTTTGGCACATGTATGAGAATGGGACCTGATGGACTTGTGAGAGCCAGCAATGCTGTTGGCACCCCTGACTATATATCACCTGAAGTTCTACAATCTCAGAATGGTGAAGGTGTATATGGTCGGGAATGTGATTGGTGGGCTGTGGGTATATTTTTATATGAAATGTTAATAGGAGACCCGCCGTTTTATGCTGATAGTTTAGTGGGAACTTATGGAAAAATTATGGATCATAGAAATTCTTTACAATTTCCCGATGATATAGAAATTTCCAAGGATGCTAAGTCTCTTATTAGGGGCTTGTTGACAGATAGAACTAAAAGATTGGGTAAAAATAGTGTTGATGAAATTAAACAACATCCATTTTTCATTAATGATCAATGGAGTTTTGAAAACTTGAGAGATTCTATACCTCCAGTTGTACCAGAATTATCCAGTGATGATGATACAAGAAATTTTGATGATATAGAAAAATCTGATGCTTTAGATGAATCATTCCCAGTTCCAAAAGCTTTTGTTGGAAATCATTTGCCATTTGTAGGTTTCACTTACAATGGTGATTATCAACTTTGTGGAGGTAAAATGAAACAGGTAGATGTGGTTGATACAATATCCAATAATCATATGAATAATGTTGGATCTGAGGCAATATTACAGTTGGAAAAGCTACTGGAGAGAGAAAGAGATGGAAGACGTAAGTTAGAAGATAGGCAAGTCATGCTTTGTGCTCAGTTGGAGGAATTAGCACAGAGAGAAGTTAGAAGTAAGAAAATAATTGCTGAGACTGATAAAGAGTTAGCACTGTTGAAACATGACTTAAAAGAGATACAACGTAAAGCAGAAATAGAAGCAGATTCCAGAAGAAAAATGGAACTTAATTACAATGATGTCAAGCGACGACTTGATGAGGAACAGAGTAAAAGAGTAAAAGAAATGAGCAATTTGCAAATTTATAACGAAAAAATTAATGCAATGGAAAAGCAATTAACAGAGATGCGAGAGAAATTAAAACAAGAATCGGAAGCAGCTTCAAAATCTAGGAAATTAGCGGCGGAACTGAGCGCGGCACAGGCGGCTGCTGCTGTTGTGAATGATGGTACAATGGCAAATTTAAGAGCTCAACGAGATGCATTGGAGAAAGAACGTAGTGTACTTTCAGAAGAGCTTGGTGCTGTGAAAGCAGCAAAGGAGCGTTCAGAGGCAGCAGTTGCCGAAGCTACTAGTAGGTTAAATACTGCACATGCTGAAATTGAGAGAACATCTGCAAGGATGGGCCAAATTATGAACGACAATAGGCAGCTATGCGAGCGTGTGTCTTCTCTAGAAAAAGATTGTGCGTCTATGGCTCACGATTTGAGAACTACTCAGCATCTGTACCAGCAAGAAGTTCGCGCGCATCAGGAAACGCAGCGCTCGCAGTTGCTTTCTAAACAAGAAGCCAACTTAGAACTAGTCAAGGGTAAAGTTTATTTTAATATTTTGTACTTCTTTAACCCAGTTATTAATCAATAGATATGCTACTATCCTCCCATTCTAATGCAAGCTACATTCCTTCCCATAACAAAATATATATCAAAAACTTCATGTTTTGCATGCCACAGGAACATTGGAAAAAATATTAACAGGTATTGTTGTTTGCTATTACATTTGTGTTTCTGTAGTAGTTTTTAAGTAGATATTCCTGTTGACCTTCCAATCCTTTATAAAAGTTTATGAAATCCCTACCTGTAATTTTGCATGGTATGAAAAGTATTATGTTGTCATTATATTTGAAAGAAAGAAGTCTGAAGGCAAAATTTTTCTTTCCATTTTTCTTAAAAAAAATATAGTTTACAAGCATGTGTTAATGCGAAATAATATAAAACAATTATATTTGATATTTAAATATGTGCTGTAATTTTATAATATTATTTTCATTTAAATGTGTGTTCAACAGCCTTGCAAAGTAAATTAAATGAAGAGAAAATGGGACGTCAGCGAGCTGAGTCCGCATCACAGGAGAAAGACCGTCAGATGTCTATGCTTAGTGTAGACTACCGCCAAATGCAGCAGCGGTTACAAAAACTAGAAGGCGAACATCGACAGGAAAGTGAAAAGGTGAATTTATTCTACAATTATGTCAAGTGGCATTTGTAAAAACTTTGCCATTGGCACAACTTTGATGACATCTTTCTAGTTTACATAAAAGACATCCAATTTCATAAGTCATTATTTTAATTTACATTAGATATTAGGCAAGTGTAAAAACATTATTTGTTGTAATAAAATAAGGTTTATTAATAAAAAAAATAAACAGTTGCAGCCCAGCACTAGGTACTCATATAAATCTGTATTGTGGGTGCGGTTGTACACATACAACAAATACATAAATACCCAGACCCAAAACAAATATCTGGCATACAAATATTCCAATAAAACGGCTGTCACACAAATTGTTGATGACAAAACACACACTTGTCCATTTTGTTGTTAATCTCTCCAGACACGAGAAAAATATGACAATTGAAATTCAATTGTGTCTCGCCGCCGGTGGCCGTACGATCCTTGAAGGATTAAACATGTTGAATAAATACCTACCATTTAAAAATATTCAACATGATCATTTCAAAATTACCTTAAAGTTGGTAATTGTCACTTTATAAATTAAGGAAAGAACCCATTATAGGTAATATACTATGATGGCACTTTCAACAGAATATGCAAGGTTGCTCCCAGATTTACGAGGAAAATTATTTAGGTATAAGTATGAATAAAACTAAAATTTTGTTCTACGAAATATTCATGGGGCCGAAATTTCGACAGTATCTTCGTAGTAGAAAAATATTATTCATTCTGCTTCTAAATCTAAATCATGTTCTAACATCAATCGTGGATCGCACGACTATGAGTAGCGTAGTTTAGAATAATCGTTTTTTCGTAATTCAGCGGCTTTGCCTAACTGAATCGCTTTTGTGCTCGTCCTTTCCTCACGCCTATGAAGGAGCCTAATTAAGATCAAATTATGAGGCGTGCTTCGGAGGGCACGTTAAGTCGTCGGTCCCGGTTGTCATCGATAGATAGCAGTCGTTAAACCTTGTAGTGCTTCATTGGGTTGATTTGCCATAATCAGGGCACATAGCTCGCAGAACTGACAGCCGTTGGGGCAGAAGAGTTCTAGAATGGCGACTGCGTACCGGAAGATGAAGCGTAGGCAGGCCCCCCACGAGGTGGACCGACGACCTGGTGAAGGTCGCGGGCAATCGCTGGATGAGGGCGGCCCGGGACCGTTTGTTGTGGCATTCTTTGGGGGAGGCCTTTGTTCAGCAGTGGACATCTTTTGGCTGAAATGATGATGATGATGAAACCTTGTAGGAGGCCTATTGGGCTGTTTGAAAACATCCGACAGCGGGTTGGCCACTAACCCGTATCTTCACCAATCCGTAAAGGAGCAGCGTGGTGGAGTGAGCTCCACTATGCTGCTCTGCACGTGCCGGAGGTTCTCACGGGTATGTTTGTCGGCAGGTGGTAGGGTTGCAAGCGGCGCTGGAGCAGGAGCGTGCGGCTCGCATGGCGGCGGGCGGCGACGTGGCGGCGGCCGAGTCCGCCGCCCGCGCCGCCGCCGCCGAGCGAGATGCGCGCACGCGCGACCTGCACGCCGTGCGCGCCGCCCTGCACGACACCTCCGAGAAACTTGCCACCGCTAGTGCGGAGAGAGACATGCATTACGCTAGGGTAAGTGTACATTTCCAGTTTTTTATTTATGTAATGGGAGTGGCAAACAAGCATGCAGTTCACATTGATGTTAAGTGATGACTGCCTATAGACACTTACACAAAGACCAAGGTCAAAATGCCTAAGGCCTAAGGTGTTATGCCTCTGTACCAGAAATTACAGGGCCGTACATTACCACCTGACCGGAACACGAGACTGAGAACACTACCATTTAGCGGTAAGTATATTATTTAATGCGGTGGTGCCTACGCCCGAGCCCGCGAGCTCCGTCACTGGAGCTCTACCACCAGTAAAATCGTATATTCACGTTATAACGTCATTAGCAAGTTGCATTGTCGAGTAGAACATCGCGACGAATATATTATTATTTTATTATGTATATCATCATTTCAACTTAGTCTTCCGCTAATGAACAAAAGCCTCTCCAAAAGAACTGGTGTCATATAGATGGTGTATATCATCGATATCTCAACCTAATAGATACCGCATCGCAGGCGAACGCTTTCGGACAACACATAGGGTGACATAGGTAATTCAGTAATGATAAAAGAAACCGCGCGCGAGCTCGACTTCAGTACCGACCACGTATGTGACCTGTGTACGTCGTTTTACGAGCGCGAAATAATTTCGTTAAAAAATAAGAAAGTGAAGCAAAATGACATCTTGTTCAATAAAATGGTGTTACAAATGTAGCACAACATCTAATTTCAAAAAAGACGACATAACTTTTCTCAGGAATGCTGTTTTCACGATTATAATTTTCAAAAATAAAATTAATTCGGAGTTCAACTTACACAGGTCAAAAACAGTACCCGTTGATGTCTTTTTACAGTGCATCCCGTTCTTTTCATTCAAATAAATATTGCTATTCCTTTCGTCCATTTTAGTACGTATCAGTATAGTGATGTGACACCTCAATCAACTGATGAATGATGACAATTGATGCAACTGAATATTACTTGATTTTCTTTCGTACACTTTTTTTAATTGTTTTTTTTTTGTAACGAAGTTTGTAAACAAACATGAAGTTCACATGTTTACGAAAACCAGAGGTCAAAGTGCAGATGCTTTTCCACTCCCGAGTCCTAAAAAAATTCTGCCTCTTTGACAGTTATTACCGGGCCATACATTACCATCTAACCGGAACACGATAGAGCTAAATACTATCATTTTGTGGATATAGTAGGTAATACAGTGACAGAGAATATTTAATAAAACTACGTATCTATGGAATGGACACCGATGTCCCACCTGATTCACCTTCCTAACCGCTCTGAGCTCTTGGTAAGTCAGTTGGGTGATTAATAAACTAAGGTCGTGAGCAGTCTATATTTGGATAATTTTAAAATTGAATATTTTATAAACTTAATTTTCCTACCTGACGCGAAGTGGTAGTGTCCACTTATCTATGGTGTCCACGGCTATTGAGTTCGGCGGTAACGGATATAAATTATTATTTATTTGATAGAGCTCCACTGAACAAGTTCGAAGGCGTGAACACCTAGTGACACCTATATGCTACCTATTTGATCTGCAGTAAGTGGATATCGGTTTTCTTCAATGTCAACCGTTACCAGCTGCCGGGTAGGTGGTAATATACAGTGGTAGAGCTTCAGGGATAGAGCTCCAGGACGTACGAGCACCACTGCATTTCCTAATGTATATCTCACTAAATGTAGCAGTATGTATATATAGTATGTAATTGTAAACAATAATAAATATATGGTATTAAAAAAAATACAAAAAAAAAATGTAGGTGATGGTTACGAAAAAGATATCTCTTTTCAAATCGGAGATGGGGGACATAATTATTTTTCGAATATATGATACGGATTTCAATTTCACGGGTGCAGACTTTTCAAATCCGAGATGGCGAACAGACTCCTTAAACTTCTTTTTTCTTCTTTAACTTCAAAAATTCTTGAAGTTAAAAAAGAAAAAGATGTTTCCTTAACATCTCGCCAAGAAACCACAAAATTGACACCCATCATTAGAGGTTAACTGACATACCTACCCATATTACTCACGTAATATTTGCGTGCCTTCGAGCTATTACTTCTATCATTGATTATTACTAATAATGATAATAAAGTCTTTATTAATGTATTGAACAAAACATTAAAAAAATATAATATACAATTGCATAAAGAAATATACAAAAGCAAAAAATATTTTGTGTATTCATTTTGACATGCATTTATATTAAAATATGTCAAATTATTGTTTTACATTTTCTTAACTAAACGTTTTAAGTATGTATATGAAACGAGTTGAAATTGAAATGACCATCATAAAATTAAAACTTACTCCTCTTGCAATCAAAATTAAAACTTTCCCATCACTAGTTATAATTTATGACCTGTCGCAACCTTGAATCGACCAATCACGACGCTCACTTTTACCGCTCCCCGGCTCTTCATACCTCATCGCTTTGACTGAAATGTTTCTTAGTAGAAAAGATGACATAGGGTGTCTAGTGGTTCTGTTGTCGCTGGTGTATATAGATGCTTTTGGGTCGGTGAAGGCGGAATAACATCGTCGAGCGCTGTATTTTGCCTTCTATATGTTCCCTGAGAAGTAAAATATAACGTCTTCAAAACTAGCGCGGCGTCAGCAACAGCCTAATTATGTGTATTTACATAGGTACATGCACCTTAGAACTCTGCGTCACTCTCTTCCTGTGGTAACGTGCCCAGAAGACTAGCCGCATTACCACGTAACTTAATAGAAAAACTATGGTTGGTGACCACTCTGTATTTTGCTAATTCATAACGCAGAGTATAGTGACCCTGTTTAGTCATCTCTCTCACATCATCTAACTCACAGGGAAAGCATTTATAACATTTTTATTTCGATGTGATCAAACCACTGTAAGTTGGTAGAAATATTTATATTTTATGTAGAGCCTATAGACCGGAATTTGAAAAACATCAAATTTTTCTTATGTTTCAGGTTTTGTTTATGTCTATTGCACTTTATCCCGCGTCACAATGTACAGAGATGTCAGACATGTTTTAAAAAGAAACAACAATATTTTATCTACATGTCAACTATAACAGAAATAGGTCGTAATTGAAGCGCGCATGGCCCAGCGGCTGGTGTAGATAGTAAGCGATCTACTCGGTTAAGCACTACGGGCGCGGTCGCGTAGTGTGATGGGTGACCGCTAGTGGCAAATTAAATGCACGTTTCCGTGCGTCGGAGGGCACGTAAAGCCGTCGATCCCGGTTGCTATCGATGGATAGCAGTCGTTAAACCTAGTCGGAGGCGTGGCCAGCAGCGGGACGTATAATGGGTTGCCATTATAAATAGAATAGAATAGACATTTATTTTATGTTAAGTATCTTTCAGCAGTAGATATATTGAATATGGATATTAGAGTGGTATTCAATTAAAATGCCTTGTTGTTTAGTTTAAATTGTATAGAGGGACGCTGAAGTATTTCTCGTGACATAAAAGCCGTAATACACATAATAGGTTTAATTAAACGATATTGTTTATCGCACACCAATAAGAAATGTGAGTCATGCGATAAATATGAATCTTTTTATTAAATGTCAAACGAAGCTTACTGTATCAAGTCTTAGTTTGATGCCAAGCGGTCTAAGTTAGTGCTTATTGTGTACGGCTTTTACGTTTCTTTGAATTAATCATAGTCTCATCATGCCGAAATAGACTGTCCTTCGTGTTACAACATAGTGACTCATTGTCCACAGCAAACAGTTACGCACACACATAGCATTTACCTTAAAAGATATGCGCGTGCACAGTCTCCAAATAAATAAACACACGATTACGTATTCAGCGGTTTTTTTGACACTTGACTGTGAATTGTTATGAATAAACATTAAAAATAATACAATTCATATTCACGGAAAAATGTGGTCGCGCTCATTTGAGCAAAATTTTCAACTAAGTTCACTTGTAATGAAATTCCTGCAATAAGTTTAAACAATGACTTGGTTTTTATTCCCGGATAGAGTTCTGGCTATTGACGTATTTGCAATAGTAACAATGAGTTGTCACAACTGTTTTATTGCTGATTGGTTACATCAGCGAGCAAAGCAATCTTATTAATATGGGAGAACTTACGAATACGTGACTAAATTTGCTCGAAGAAAGTATTATGAAATATGTCTTGATTTAGTGTTGCCGCTTCGTTCCTAGTGTTTTTTTAACGATTTGAACGACTGATAACACAGATAAAGTCATGTATTCATTGAAAGTCGTAAAAAACAGATCGTAACTCATGAGCGAAACTAATTTAGAGACATTAAGCCTGGGTTGCACCAAGATATTTGTTAAAGTTAAAGTTATTGTAGCATTGCACGTCCTTCTCTAACTTAAAGGAATCTGTTAAAATTAGAAAAGGATGTGAAAAGTTAAAATTTTTTTTTGGTGGTAGTACTCCAGTAACGGAGCTCGCGGGCGTAGGCACCACCGCATTACTTAATATACTTGCCGCTAAATGTAGTGTTCAGCACTATCGTGTTCCGGTCAGGTGGTAATGTACGGCCCTGTAATATCCGGCACAGACACAACATCTTAGGCCTCAGGAGTAACGCATCTGCATTTTGACCTTGGTCTTTGTGATGGGTGTCTATAGGCTGCAGTCATCACATAACATCAATGTGAACTGCATGCTTGTTTGTCACTTCCATTACATGAAAAAAAAAACTTTAACTTTAACAAATATCGTGGTGCAACCCAGGCTAACTGCTAAGTAGTTATTTAAAATATTTGATAATTTAACTCTTTATTTCACCACAATTGGATTTATGGTTATCCATCTCTACACCACAAAGATGGTAATGCATATTATGAATTTTAAACTGGTTACAATTTATTTAAGAGATTTATCCCCAACTTACGACTCTAGATCGATTCTTAGAAGAGAGCTAGATGCAACCTAAGAAGGTTGTTATCTATTCCCAGAAACAATATTTCTTTGATAATGGAAATGCTTTGGTGACCAGTGGACATGTAATTGATTCTAATTAATTATATGCGATATTATTTGTTACAATGTATGAGGACGGTGGCTTATTGATTTGAGTTATAACGTGTGACCCGAATATGCAAGTCCGCGTGGTCAGTTCTTACGAAATGTCACGTAATAAAGACGGACTTATTGTGTCAATTGACAACATTTCAAAATTGACACGACCCTAAAAGAAAAATACCTGTAATGTTTATAGGTAGGGAAGCACAGAGAGAGAACGCGTGTTGTCACTATGAAAATCCTTTATTGACTACTCACAAACAGTCTTACGCTAACGTCGCCACGGTGCACGTAGGCACCGACCGATCCTTAATACCTAACATTACATTCCCCTACACTAAATTAACACATACATATCATAACACATTTACACGTAAAGTACCAAGCTCAATAACCATGAATTATGTTTTATCTTTAGTAAACTTCCTTAATCTACATTGCCTAATGGGTCGGACCTGGGGCGATGGGGCTATGGGTGAACAAAATGGTTCATCCGGTGAAACCGGATCCTCCTTAGCTGGAGTACCAACGGTTTGTGATCTGTTCGTAAACTGAAATGACGGCCATATAAATACTGATGAAATTTATTAACGCAAAATATAATCGCTAACGCTTCGCGATGAATCTGTGAGTAATTTCTCTCGGCGTCGTTTAATGTTCGCGACGCATACGCGATCGGTCGCTCATACCGGCCGTCAGCGCTGAGTTGCGAGAGCACCCCGCCTATCCCGCGCCCGCTCGCATCACATGTAAGGAAGAGTGGCTCGTTAGGATTATAATGAGCTAATACTTCCGTACTTGAAAGAATTTCTTTAATGTTGTTAAAGGCTTTTTCACATTCTTTTGACCAAAACCAATGTTTTTCTTTTTTAAGTAACTCATACAGTGGTACTAAATTATCGCTCATCTTCCTAATAAATTTTCCATAAAAATTAATTAGCCCCAGAAATGATCGTAATTCTGATACATTAGAAGGCCTCGGTATTTTAGAGATGGCTTCTATCTTTTCTGGATCTGTTTTTAATCCCTCCTTGCACAATATATATCCTAAATATCGTATCTCCTTTACTAAAAACACACATTTACTAGATTTTAACTTCAAACCATTTTTATGCAGTCTCTCGAAGACTGCTTCCAAAGCTGTCATATGTTCTCGTTCGCTTTTGCCCCCTATAATTATGTCGTCTAAGAATATTTCAACGTTAGGTATATCCGCCAACAAATTGCACATTATACGTTGAAAAATTCCCGGACTAGACGACAAACCATAAACGAGTCTATTGTACCTATATAAACCCTTGTGAGTGTTAATAACGGTATATTTCTTGGTGTCGTCGAGTTCGACCTGATTATAAGCCTGTGAAAGGTCAATTTTTGAATAATAGGTCGCCGAACTCAGATTGACCATCAAATCCTCTATCTTAGGTAACGGATATCGATCAATTTGTAAAACGGGATTAACGGTAGCTTTAAAATCAGCACAAATTCTCAAGGAGCCATCGGCCTTGGTTACCGGTACCAACGGCGACGCCCAGTCGGAGCAGTCGACGGGCTCGATGACGCCGTCGCGTAGCATGCGGTCCAGCTCGGCGTCGACGCGCTCGCGCAGCGCGTACGGCAGCGGCCGCGCGCGGTGGAACACCGGCACCGCCCCCTCCCGCACCCGCAGGCTCGCCGCCCCGCCTGTGTATCGCCCCAGTCCGCCACCGAACAATTCTTTATACCTGTTAATCAAATCATCGATACCTTTACACATATTTTTTTTATCGTACTGAATGTTATGACAATTACCTAGAATAGGGATCTGTATTTTTAACTCCGTTAACCACTGCCTGCCCAATAATGCCGTGCTACCTCCTTCGATAACAAAAAGTTCTAACTGTTTTCTATATCCCTTGTAATTAACTAATGGTTTTATTACACCCAGTGGTCTTATTTTCATACCATTATAAAACTTTAATACCAAATCACAATTCAATAAAACATTGTGCTTGAAATATTTATAGTACATAGCACTATTTATACACGACACCGCCGACCCCGTATCTACTTCCATTGCTATAACATTATCGTCTATAACAATAGGTACACTCACCGCCCGGTAATCGTTTAAACATATATTGTTCAAGTCTTCTATTACGTCTGCTCCCTCCTCCTCTTCGGTGACCGCATTGTGATGAAGACGCGACGACTGTTTAAAATTCCCGCGCATCGCGCCGCGTCCCGGGCATGCGCGCCGCAGATGTCCGACCCGTCTACATAAGCTGCATGTATAGTCCCGGAATCGACAAGCAGTGTAAACATGATCCGTCCCTCCACAACCGCCACAGTTAAGACGATGGCCGCTTCGATTCCCGCCAACGCCACCGGCCGTTCCCGAGCCTTTCCATCCGCCTCGCATAGGACTCCCTCGTCCCCTTCCGCGAAGATCCCCGGCACCCGGCCTCGCATATTGCATGGTGTTGCGATCCCCTATACTTCCGCGTACTGCGTGAACTGCAGTTTCACCACCCGCTCCAGATTCCCGCACTTCACCCGCTTGCAAATCTACCGCGGCCGCGTCCCGCTCCGCCGCCTCCAATGACGTTGCAATGTTAACCGCATGCACAAACGTTAAATCATCGTTCTCTGCAAAAAGTCGCTGCCGGATGACGTCACTGCGCAGTCCGCAAACAAATTGATCCCGTAGATTGTCATTTAATTTGTCATCAAATTTACAATGACGGGCCAAACGTTTCAATTCCGCCACATAGCCCGCTATATTCTCATCCGCGGACTGTCTGCATTTCCTGAAGCGATATCTCTCTGTGAGAATCGATGGCACCGGTTGCAAGTGCTTACCCAATATGTCTACCGCCTCCGCGTACGTTAATTTCGCCGGTTTTCGTGGACTTGCCAGGTTTGCCAGCAATTCGTAAGTCTCATCTCCAACCACTGCGATCAATGTCGGCAGCCAAAGTTCTGATTTAACTTCATTTACGAGGAAATACATCTCTAGTCGTTCGATATATGATGACCACGTGCCGCCCCGCGCGTGGAATTCGCTCACTTTTCCGATCGACATAATGATTGCTTACTCGTTATTAAATATCAGAAGCGCGAAACAACCACAAAAATAAAAATAAAATATCCCGCCTCGTCGCCACTGTAATGTTTATAGGTAGGGAAGCACAGAGAGAGAACGCGTGTTGTCACTATGAAAATCCTTTATTGACTACTCACAAACAGTCTTACGCTAACGTCGCCACGGTGCACGTAGGCACCGACCGATCCTTAATACCTAACATTACAATACCGTTCCTTTATTTTTCTTTTCTGAGTTCAAAAATATATTTTTTGTTTTATATTATTTCGCATTAGTACATGCTTGTGAAATATATTTTATTTAAAGAAAAATGGAAAGAAAAATTTGAAAAGATTGAAAAATTTGGTTGCCTAACTAGCATAGTTGGCAATAGATGGCGCTGCTGCTACCATAAAGCAATGCAATAAATGTGAAGGAAAGATTTGACAAATCGGGCAGGACTTCAGTAGCTCAATTGGAAGAGCGGCTGGACTAGATTCCCAGTAGGCCGCGAGTTCGAGTCTCGCCTGAAGTCAAATTTTTCTTTCCATTTTTCTTTAAATAAAATATATTTTTTTTGTATTTTTTTATTTCTTAATTTCTGTGAAAAAAAAAATAAAACGGAAAAACATGTGATGACGTCATTTATATGGTGGCATGAAGTAGTTACCATTGCCTGTCTTTAGATGAAAACATTATTGTTACAAACTCTGTGACAAGATGTGTCAAATTGATACGGATACGTCAATGTCAAAGTATTAAACTAGGAAGTAGGGTGATCCGAGCGAGCGAATTTTAGGACCCAAAAAATCGATTCTTATTTAAATAATTATAATAATTTATTTAACTCGATCCACAGTACTGGATTGATCTAGTGAATCGATACTATACCCTGGACAATCGATGATCGATCTTTTTGGTAAATTCACATAGGGACATAGGAAACATACGGATCTTAAGATTTAACGTTTAAACGTGAGTATAGGAAGCATTATACCAGCATTGAACACTGTTGAGTTGCCTTTTTTTTGGTCTAGTTTTCCTTGAAATTTAGTATTACATAGCCCAAATCAAAAATAGATCGATAATCAAAGATCGATTTTTTCAATGTCGATTTAATCGTGGGTGGATTTTAGACACTTCGAAATCGGAAATGGAATCGCCATCCCTTCTACGAAGTATATAAAAAACTGCTAAGAACTCATTTATTAAAAAAAAACAAGTTTTAAAGTTTTATACAACGACTTAGCCCTCAGGCTATTGATATAGTATTAATTGAGTTTATTTTTCGCTTTTTAGTGTTTTTTGTCTATTCAGCAGTGTTGTTGCAATAGTAATAGTCTATCGATAGTATTGTGAACTATCGTGACCTCGAAAAAATAGTCGATAGCGCGATAGTACTATAGAAAATATCGCTATGCTGCAATACTATAGATACTATCGATAGAATCGATAGTTTCGATAGTATCGATACTAGCTAGTAACTATACTAGCTTCGATATTTTCGATAGTATCGATACTCAAAAAAAAACTCAAAAATTCATTTAATCACTTGGAAATAATAGAATTTGCTTGTGATAGGTCAAATTACAAATATAAAATTAAAGCGAATAACAACTGATACGTTGATTAATATGTCAAAGTAAATAAATTAATAATAGTCCAAAAATACTTAATAATAAAAATAGGTATCAACAGAATGTTCCATACTCTCTTTTACAAACGGCAAGATAACTAAACAAAAAAATATACTATTGTAACTATCGATTGTTTCGATAGTATCGATAGTTTCGATAGTATCGATAGTTTCGATAGTATCGATAGTTTCGATAGTATCGATACTATCGAAACTATCGATCTATCGATACTATCGAAACTATCGATCTATCGATACTATCGATACTATTGATCTTATTGACTATTGTATATAACAATACTATCGATACTTTTGATACTATTGATCTTTGGCAATAGTATTGCTTATTTTTAACTATCGATACTATCGATAGTATCGATAGTATTGCAGCATGGCGATATTTTCGATAGTACTATCGCGCTATCGACTATATTTCGAGGTCAATTATCGATAGCGCAACTATTGATAGTTTAGCAACACTGCTATTCGGTTTTGAATTTTTTTAAGGCGATTTTTTTTTTAATTTTAAAATAATTAATTTTTGTTTTTTAGTTGTGTAACTATTATTAGTATTAATTATTACAGTAAAAGTAGGTAGGTATTTCAACTACGAAGGTACTATCTATAGTGTTTATCATCAGTTCTAGAGGTGTATAAAAGCGGCTTTTGTGGAACGGCAACGAAACGAAACTAGCTATTGAACTCTTATAGCGGTTTCGAAAATTATCTATTCCAGTAGCTGGTTTTTAGGCAGTCAAGCAGATGGCTAATTCAAAGTGTAGAAATGGGGTTGATGAAAGACATGGTGATGATGGTGATATTGATGGAGGTGATAATGAAGATAATGATGTTGATGACGGTGATGATGATCATGACACGCATAATAATATGAATATCTCCTTTATCATCATCACTTTCATCATCATCCCCTCAATCAACGTCATCTCCACCATCATCTTCATCATCATCCCCTCCATCATCATCATCATCATCATCACCTCCATCATCATCACCATCATCATCATCACTTCCATTGTCATCACATTCATCATCATCACATCCATCATCATCTTCCCATCATCATCACCTCCCATACCATCACCTCCACCATCATCATCTCCGTCAGCACCTCCATTATCATCATCATCTCCATCATCATCACTTATATCGTTATCATCACCACCACCATTATTATCACCACCATCATCACCTCCAACATCTCCGCCTCCATCATTATCTCCTCCAATATCATCGCATCCATTATCATCACATCCATCATCATCACATCCATCATCATCATCTCTACCATCATCATCACCTTCATCATCATCGTCACCTCCATCATCATCACCATCATCATCATCACTTCCATTGTCATCACATTCATCATCATCACATCCATCATCATCTTCCCATCATCATCACCTCCCATACCATCACCTCCACCATCATCATCTCCGTCAGCACCTCCATTATCATCATCATCTCCATCATCATCACTTATATCGTTATCATCACCACCACCATTATTATCACCACCATCATCACCTCCAACATCTCCGCCTCCATCATTATCTCCTCCAATATCATCGCATCCATTATCATCACATCCATCATCATCACATCCATCATCATCATCTCTACCATCATCATCACCTTCATCATCATCGTCACCTCCATCATCATCGTCAGCTCCATCGTGATCACCACCATCATCATCACGATCATCACCTCCTATAAAAAATATCGAAAACTTTTCAAGTGTGCTATGAAATTTGAAGAGTTCCCTCCATATCTCCAGTATCCCATCATCACATTTTGACATGGTGACCATAGGCCCACCTGTGAGATATACGGCCACAAGGCACGGAACATTATTATTATAAAAAATATCGAAAATCTTTCAAGTGTGCTATGAAATTTGAAGAGTTCCCTCGATTTCTCCAGGATTCCATCATCACATATTGACATGGTTACAATGGGACCAACTGTGAGATCGACCCTTTCAAACAAAACCAAAATTATCCAAATCGGTACAGGCGTTTTCAATTAGATTTTACTGATGTAATAAGTAAATAACTACCGATGACGTAATCATCATCTAGACTCCCCTACCCCCCATGTCATCCAAAATAAGCAGAGCAAAGACCCCCCTCCCCCCATAGTGCTTACGTAATACTTGAACGGCCCCCTACTGTAAAATACTAAATTCGACAATTGTAAAAAAAAGGAATGTATTTTTACATAGCCAAATTAACCAACAAAAAGTATTTGGAAAATATTTCTTAAAGACTACGTGCATTCTGTAACAAAAAAAAAACGTTATGTGGTATTCATGACCGTCGTAGGCAATCGTATAGTCGAGTCTAAACAATGCGGTTCTCATGATATTGTATCGCTATTTAACTATCATATCTCTTCTTTTATATGGATTTGTTGCTATTAATTAAACCAAGCGCAATGCTAACGAGTCGAGTCTGTAAAATCATTGCATTATTGCGCGCTAACATAAAACAGGCAGAATGTCTTTGTGTTACATCTGTTTCCCGGTCATCTTCAACTAGATATGATTTTATAGCGGAATCAAGTTTATTTGCATACATATTTATATTGGTGTCAGTTTTCTGTAGCTATGTGCAATGGTTATTTAATGAAATTAATGATAGTCTAGATTATTATTATATATTTTTTTAATGTAATGGAAGTGGCAAACAAGCATGCAGTTCACATTGATGTTAAGTGATGACTGCAGCCTATAGATCACCCACATGAATACCAAGGTCAATATGCAGATGCGTTACCACTCCTGAGGCTTAAGGTGTTATGCCTCTGTGCCGGAAATTACAGGGCCGTACATTACCACCTGACCGAAACAGGATAGTGCTGACCACTACCATTTAGCGGCAAGTAAATTAGGTAATGTAATGGTGCCTACGCCCGCGAGCTCCGTCACTGGAGCTCTACCACCAGTGAACATTTATTATTAATTTATTTAACTTTGTCATTAGACATACTAGTTACTTAAAATGGACAGAGACAATAGTGACATCTAAGTAGAATTAGCTATATTTCTTAGAATGTCTGTTTAAAAATAAAGGTTAAGAGTTAGAACTCTTTATTTGAAAGAACTTCCTTCGGCCTTGTAGACAAGGCATAAATGTAGGTAGGATTTTAAATATTTATATGCATTTGATGTTTTGATTTATACCCATATACGCATATATATGTTGATAAATGAAATAGAAAATGTTATTTGTAGTTTACGCGCCGCAAGATTGTGTGAATTATACAAGCAAGTCGTTGAAGATAGTCATTTGTTATTTTTTTTATTACCTTTTTTTATTTATGATGAAATCATCGCGCTCTAACATTGAAAATTAAATATTCATTATTCAGAAACTTTGTATCATTAAACACTAACGTTAGTATTGCATCCTTATCGTATTATAACACGAAAGATTTTTGTGTGAAAGTTATGTAATTTAGCAATTCCAATCGGTTCTGAATAGCGTCACCCCGTATCTTCCCGTGGGCGTTAAACAAGGCAATTGAGGCAGTATAAACAGTGTTTGGTCACTCGAACACAGTTTTAATATATGCAAACACAATTTTATATCGGTCGGAGGAGATTTTATGTAGTCGGAGGTCACTGGATCGAAAGCATGTAGCGAAAGGATTGTCAAATTTTTAAATTAATCCCAAGTCATGTCAACTCTTTAAATACACGGCAGAAGATACAGTAACTGTATTTCTCTGTATTTTTGTGTATTTGTATATATCTTCACGCCTTGCCTAATATGGAGTTGACAGAAAAGTGGCGGCAAACATCATAACCCTTGCAATCCTTACACTCGTCACTGGAATACTCGTCATATGTAGAAGAATTTCGAACGTAGTATACGTTCGAAATTCTTCTACATATTTGAAAGATCGATACCTGCTTCGGAATGATCAATCATGTAAACTAAGAATAGGTACATTAGGTTGAGATTCACTGATAGAGCTCGAGGGCACGGACGTCGTAACATTGTTGAATCTACTTGCTGCTAAATTGTAGTCTTCGGTGCTATTAAGTGCCGTAGGTGGAAAAAAAATTACATATTAGGATTAACTTATTATCAGGCATCAGTGAGTGCAATGCGAACTTTGGTTCTCGTGTAGGTCGGCCTGTTACATCCATCATGAATACAAATTGCTAATACGTTATAAAAACATGTTTGTGTACAGAGCGAGGATCTGCGTGCGCAGTTGGAGAGCGAACAGCAGTACTGCCTGGTGTACCGCACTCAGGCGAGCGAGGCGCGCGCCCAGTTCGAGGACAGCTCGCGGGCAGCCCGCGATTTAGAGCAGGAGCGAGCCAGCCTCATGCACCAGCTGCAGCTGGCCATCGCGCGTGCTGACTCCGAGGCCATTGCCAGGTATGTTGTCCGCTAGACAGTTGTAGGCCAAGTACAGTACAAGTAAGAAATATTGTTCATCAATCCTACGAAAGAGACAATCGGCTAGTTTAGACCTCGAGAAAGAGCGAGCCAGCCTCATGCACCAGCTGCAGCTGACCATCGTTCGGGCTGACTTCGAGGCCATTGACAGGTATGTCCAAGACCATCGCTAGTAAGACCCGCTCCAGCTGAAGAAGATCTTGTGGGCGGCGCGCGACCTCGATCAGGAGCGAGCCGACCTCATGTACCAGCTGCAGCTGGCCATCGCGCGTGCTGACTCCGAGGCCATTACCAGGTATGATGTCTGCTAGAAAGTTGTAGGCCAAGTACAGTACTAGTAAGAAATATTGTTCATCAATCCTAAGAAAGAGACAATCGGCTCGTTTAGACCTCGAGAAAGAGCGAGCCAGTCTCATGCACCAGCTGCAGCTGGCCATCGCTCGGGCTGACTTCGAGGCCATTGACAGGTATGTTGTCCACTAGACGGTTCTGCGGCAGACAGTTGTAGGCCAAGTAGCAATTAACTCCAAGACCATCGCTAGTAAGACCCGCTCCAGCTGAAGAAGATCTTGTGGGCGGCGCGCGACCTCCAAGACCATTGCTTATTAGCAATGTGGTCTTGGAGTTAATAGAGATAATAAAGTAAGATTATTAGTTTTTTGTGTGGGTGTCTATAAGTGGGCTGCAGTCATCACCTTAAAATCCATGTGAACTGCATGTTTGTTTGCTTGCTACCTTCATTACATAAAAAAAAATGATTCCGATTTTCGCTACCTACCATGATTGTAATCACGTAATAATTATACATACCGTTAACATGTAGGCGTGTACTTATAAAGCTGTGAGTAATTTATAACAATCAACGTTACCGATTTCATTGGAAAGTCCTTTAGATAAGAGTGGTGTATGTGTAATTTACGGGGCTATTCATATTAGATGGACGTCTTATGGGTTTAAAATATAAATGATCCGTTATAGACGTGGTAAAATTCTTGATTGTCTTTACTCTACAATCCTACAATCGTCAAGAAAATAAATAGGGTGATATACTTTTAGACAATTTTATTTTTTTGATGCTAGTGATAAATTTAAGGTTTCCATAGATAATTCTCCCAAAGTGTATGTTTTTTGGCAAATAAAATAATATGAAGGCTCATGCGCTGCTTCCTTAGCTACGGTACCATCAATGTACCTGCAATATCCTGCTGGAATTGATGGTTAAAAGTTATAGCAACCTGAATATATGAGAGTAAGACTGGCGCGACTCAGCTGAATCACTATGGATTTTTAGGGCAACTAGTTTAGAGTAGTTCCCAGAGTTCCAACTAAAAAAACCAGAGCGTTTTGTTCAAAAGATTGGTCGATCTTAACTTGGAATTTTTTATACCGCTGCCCGCTATTTGTTTGTACGGTCAGAGTGAAATAGCGTCCAGCGTGGCGGGCAATAGAGTGGAGCCACTCGCAAATATTTACGTATTTTCAACCCAAACGCGGCACACTCGGTCCCGAACGCACGTTCTAATTGACCGTGCATTTTAGTACGAATAGTTGCTCACTATATTTTTACAATAAGTGTATATTATGTTCCAGCTTTTTTATTCACGCAATTGATTTTTTCTTTACATTGGCTATGGGATAATTAATAGGTGAATAATACGCCTCTTTTGTTCGTAGATCGATAGCGGAGGAGACAGTGGGTGAGCTCGAGAAGGAAAAGACTATGAAAGAGCTAGAAATGCGCGACGCGCTGGCGCAGCACCGCAGCGAGATGGCGGCTCGCGACGCGCTCGTACAGGGTCTGAGAGACCGCGACCACGAGAACAGGGCCACCATTGACCTGCAGCGGAAGGTATTTTATGATTTTGACTTGATATTCATCTTAGGCCCTTCGTCTACGAGAAGTCGCGAAGACTCGCCTCGGTTTCGATTCGTACGCGACCGGTATTCGACTTAGCCTATCCTATTGATAATCGTACTTTTTACTGTGCACATTCCATTTTCCTCTGTCGTTCCACCTGTGATTGACTGTTAAATAAGAATAATAATCGTTATCATTATCACCTGCCGAAAAACGTCCCCTGCAGGACAAAGCCTTCCCCAAAGACGACCATACCAGTTTTGTACATTAGGGGAGAATATATCATAATCGCCACACACGGCAAGCGGCTTGGTGATTGCAGTGGCGAAAGTTTTATCGCGGGACACTGCAGCCCATTATCCGTTGTGGCACTAACTACCTTCAAAATAATACGGAATGATAAGACCAGTGGCCGGTTCCAGGAGGTGGACGAGCTCCGGCGCCAGGGCACGGCGCTGGCGGAGCGCGTGGCGAGCCTGCAGCGGCTGCAGGAGGACGTCGACCGCCTCAATAAGAAGCTCAACTCCGAGATCATGCTCAAGCAGCAGGCCGTCAACAAGCTGGCCGAGATCATGAACAGGTACACTTGTCTACGAAGACCGTCCTACAAGCCTCTCATCGATGCAGGTTTCAAGTTTTCCAATGTTGCCATCGAAATCGATGATTGTCCATGGGCTGTTTATATTTTATGAGACAAAAAGTCGGTTACATCCAGATTTTAAAATAATTTGGCCAGATTCTATGTATGTAATTAATAGTTTAAAGTAAACGGAATTAAATACAACGTGTAACTGGATTGAATGTACAATAGTTTGTTCTGAATCGATAACCGAATTGATTTCAGGCATTTTTGATATAGGTAATATTTTGTCCCAAAATTAATTACAATTAAAGAAATTATGGTCACCCATTTGGTGAAAAGTCGATACAAACGAAAATGAGACTAACGTCTATCCAAAATGAAATGCTAGTCTCAACAAGATTATTATAACTCGTTGAGACGTGCTATTTACTATAAATAATAATTTAAAAAATAAAATAGTGGAAATTAATCTTTAATTACTAGCGAGTGTTGAATAAGGCTACGTTACATCACATTGCAACAGTGTGCGTGTGTGAGTAGGTTCGTGTTTATGTGCGGCCGTAGGTAGAGATAGGGTAAGTATGCATAGGGTGTACATACTATTTCTACAAATTGAGGACAACTTATTTCTTAAATAAAAATATTAAATACATAAGCATTTAATTTCAGTTCATGTATTATGATTATAACTCGTTTTTCTAATCGGGGTGTTAGAGAGTGTGCATTATTCCCGTTACATGTTGTATATATAAAATGTTTAAATACTCTTAAAATATGAGAAGTCAACTGACACCCAAATTAATATTTGTAAACTGTACTTAACTTAAATATATTTTTATAATCTTCAATAAGTTTCAAAAAAGCAACGAGAATAGCAGCTTATAGTACTTACAGTAAAGTATATTTAATTTTATAATATTTACTGAGGAGTCCTTCATAAATTACGTCGCTCAGATCGGTATTTTCAACCCTCCTCCCCCCACCTTTCGTCACACCTTTTCCAGCTTTTTCCTATCTTAACATGGACCGTCATACTTGACAACACCCCTCCTCTCCCCCTGATTGCGAACGTATTTTATAAACGGTCCCTGAACTGTATATTGAACGATCACAGAAAAGACATGAACCCGGCCACGACGAAGACCAAGAGCAAGATGTCCGTGAGAAAGGACAAGGACTACCGCAAGCTGCAGCAAGAGCTGACGCGCGAGAAGGAGAAGTCGGACCAGCACATCTCCAAGCTGCAGCGGGACCTGCAAGACTCGCAGCAGCAGTTGCTTGAGGAGCAGCAGACTAGGTTACGACTCGCTATGGAGGTGAGAATGGTTTCTTTATAAATATGACACAATTTTTAATTTTTTTATTAAAAAAAATAGTGTAGTTGTAAGTTTCATTCAACACGTCGGCGAACTTTGTCTTGAAAATAAATGTGCATTGCTATTGCTGCTTATAACCTAGACACTTTCTAGACCATAAACTGACTACACACATAGGTACGAGAGAAATTCTCAATGTTTTGATGGTAATCAAAATGGTAATCTCAGGTTTTCTTGCAATAGGTCAAATATAAAAAAAAAGTTAAAATTAATAACAATTGATAATAATAATTATGTCAATTTGTGCAGTGAAAATCGTATGTACTATATTTCTTGCAAATAAATAAATTTATTCATTCATAAACCATAATAATAAAATAAAATTAAATAGTTGTCCAAACTGACTAAGACTTTAAATAATTAAGTATATCAACAGAATGTTTCATTTATTCTTTTACCGTAAAAGAATAAATGTCGTTCTTTCCATATTTCAAATAAAATGGTTTGTATCTACGTTTTTCATAGGTGGATAGCAAGGACGTAGAAATCGAGCAGCTCAAAGAGAAACTGGCGGCTCTTACGAGTGAGACGGCGTCCCAGTCGTCGGCCGACGCGGAGGACGGCGAGACCGAGCAGACGCTCGAGGGCTGGCTCTCCGTGCCCTTCAAGCAGAACATACGGCGACACGGTTGGAAGAAACAATACGTCGTCGTCTCCTCCAAGAAGATCATATTCTACAATTCCGAGAACGATAAACAGAATACCACTGATCCTGTTATGATCTTGGATTTGAGGTTGGTTTTGAATTATCTTTGACCATATGATGTGTTCGTACCTGTAAAAATATGTGTTGTTGAGCATCGGCTGTATTTTGGTCAATCTGTAATAAAAGGTTTTTTTAGGTTAGATGAAGTATTTGCTCAAGCTTCCTTATTTGCACAAACTATCGCGTAGAAATTAGCAAGTAAATGTTAGGCTATCAGATAAATTTGGAAAACAACATTTGTTCCCCGTCACTGGAGCTTTACCACTAGGTAATGGTCCAGTGACGGAGCTCACGGATGTAGGCATGATTGCATTATCTGATCTATTTGCCGCTAAATGGTAGTGTCCTACACTATGGTGTTTCGGTCAGATGGTAGTATATGGCCCTGTAATTTCTCACATAGAGGCCTTTATACCTCAGGAGTATCAACGCATCTACATTGAAATATCTGGTTTCATATAGGGACCGTGCACGAGTTCAGCGCCACCTAGCGTCCGCAACTTTGTGGGACCGTTGCTTATCTGACCATAATGACATATTACCGCGAAATTTTGATTAAAGATTATAATAATCGAAAATTATCTATTAATCTTCTTCCAAAACTACTCTGATACCTTAACTTGTGTGGAGAAAGGGTTGTGAAACAATTTTTGATCATTCAAATCAAATAAGTTGAGTAAAATTTATTCAAAAAGCGTGTTTTACTTCGAATATATGTCAGGCTTTGTTTAGTTCACTTTTAGTTGTAGATTTACAGTAAAACAAGACAATATAGCTATTCTATGGGTTACATGCAATAATTATAAACATATAGAATTGTTCTTGTATCGCTAGTAATTAAATGTCCTTTTCAAATCGAAATGAGTATTATTTTAGGATCCGGGTTTGTGAGTATCACACACTATAAAATTTGAACCACAAACAATCTTAACACCGCTCTTAGCATCTGTTGGACATGTCCTTGATATAGAAGAATTAAGAAGAAAACAAGGACAGAGATCAATAATTTAAGCTGGCATCGTAAGATAAACATGTAGTTTGATACCTTACAAAACTTCTTTAGGTATATGCAATCTCAGTTCGAAGTCAGAATTAATTTTATTGGGTTGTAATAGACGTAATATTTAAGTAAAATGCAGCACGAGTGTGAAACGTAGTTGCGTGTTTGTTATACATTTCTTGTATTGTTCAATTTCCCAAGTAGCTTTTCAGAATCAATCGATAAAACTTGCGTTTACTACGGCGGGTGGCTCATGGTCATGCGCCATACTCGTGAACGGGTGCTGATGGTGGGAACGAAGTAGATAATAAATCTATGGTGGGGCCTGATATGTTCTGGTCTGCCGGTGCTATCTTTCATTATGGTGGATACTTATTGATTTCTACTTATACAAATACATATTATTATGCTTTACACGTTTACATTACTAGATTTGAATGACTATCTGTATTAGACATAAGTTAAAAATTTAAAAGAGCTCCGACTGAGTTTCTTTGGTCTCGGAGTTCTTCTCAATAGTGACTGTACTTGGAACTCCGCCAAGTGAATAACGTAGATTTTGATTTTGACGAATAAGTTTTTACTTCTTTTCTTATCTAGTTTTTGGAAGGAAGGAATTGAAATGTTTTTACCTAATAGTAAGTTTATTTTATCTCTATTTTAACTTACTTAATTATCTGATTTACTTTTACTTTATGTAATAAGTAATTATTCACTTTATGTTATTATTGACTTCTAAGGACTATTCAAAACGGTTGTAAAATTTTACTCGAAATAAACATATTTTCGTTCTTTCTTTCTCCTTTTACTACCTTAACTCTTATTTCTAACTGATATTTTTGTAGTTTTCAACACAAAAACTGCCGTTTACCATTTTTCGGCGGTTAAATGTGATTATGAAAATTACATATCCACGTCTAAACAGATTACTTTGAGATGACAGGTCCCACATTATTGCTACTTTTCGCCATCATGGGCACTGCGATCGATAACATTAGCCCCACCTAGTACTTCGCACGGTCCCTATAGATGTACCGATCATTATAGTGTATAAATAGTTATTCTTTATAATTTATATCAATAGAATGTTACTTCTTCCGAGTTTTTGGTCCTTCGAGCCGGATTTGGACCACTTATGGATAGTGCTGTACTGTATGTGTATTGCGAGTCGCATCATATTTTTGGTGTTTATGAATGCGAGCCGGTGTAATTTTAATGTCTACATACATAATATAACACAAAAACTTTTGTTGTGCATTGCAGCAAAGTGTTCCATGTGCGATCAGTGACGCAAGGAGATGTGATCCGCGCGGATGCCAAGGACATCCCGCGCATCTTCCAGCTGCTGTACGCGGGCGAAGGAGAGGCGCGTCGGCCCGGAGACGCCCAAGATCTGCCCCAGGATGGAAGCGACCATACTGGTCAGTAACTCAATTATTGTAGAGAATCCAAACATGTATGTAGTGTTGCTCATGCTAGTTTATCTTCCAGTTGTTGTACGTCCACGTCGGACTGAAGCCAATCCAAGTCTTATCCCGAAACATGGGACAACACTCGTCAGTATCTTTATTTGTAGTGTACTATGCTTGAAACATGTGTCCAATGTATGAGAGACAGGTTTTTGCTAGAAAACATATCTATCTTGTCAAAAAAGCTAGGGCGTTTGTCTGTGTAAGTATAGCGTGGCTAGTATCCCTAAGTTGTTGTATTCCACATGGGTCCGGAGAGGCCCATTTTCTTCGACGTTCCAAGTGCGGTCAGTGACACAAGGCGAAAGACAACCCGTACATTTTCTAGCTACTGTACGCCGGCAAGGGAGAAGCACATATAATGTCTTTGTTTGTCTGTCACCAAACATGGATACAATGTGTGTTGAACGACTTTGTCGGACCGAAGTCACCTAGAAGCGGTCACACTGCACTTTGATTTTCGTATTTGTGCAATGTGTTTCACATTCTGTTGGGAAAATTATGGAATAATCATGTTGGAACGCGTCGTTTCACTTTTATCTGACAGCTGTAGTACGCGGGCGAGAGAAGCACGTCCCACATGGAAGTAAAAGATTTATTCCAAGATATCCCAATGGCATATATCGCCCTTAACAAAATCGGACAAAATGGAAAACATTTCTATCTTGTCAAAACGTTAGAAATTATCGTATTAGTTCGAGTGTAGTGTTTGTTGTTCCTGCCAGCGTTAGTGTGCATATTCGGAAATGCTCGGACCTATCCCGGTACGCAAGGCTTACCATGTTTGTTTGGTTTCGATTAGGGCAATTTTCGCCCACATCAGGCCGTGTTACACGCCACATGTCGTTACTTAGCTTTGATTATAAAAAAAGTAAAAAACGTAACTTCACGCCTGTCATCCCCGAAGGGGTAGGCAGAGGTAAATGCATGCATTGAAGCATACATGCAAACACCCACGATTCGCCGGTTACGTTTTGGCCCATGTACCAGGTGGCGAGCCTGTTGACATCTCCGGGCACATTACCAAACTTCGAGGTACTGGGAAATTTCGAGAAAATGGAAAAATCCCAATAGAACCAGAGCTAAAGGACTTTACACCATTATCTCTGATATCCCCCTACCCGGAAATCGAACCCAGGACCTCAGCGTAGTAGTAGTGGCCTGCTACCACTAGGCTACCGAGGCAGTTATAAAAGAGTATTTTAAACATTTGTTATATTTTCGAAGTGCTTCCTTTTTCTTAAAGCAGTTTGTACCTAAAACATGCAACAAATAGGATTATCAAACTGTGAATTAAAACCATTATCATCAAATCAACATTTTACAAATACTGAACGTAAGTTGTAAATTCCAGGCAACACGGTGCAGCACAAAGGGCACGACCTGGTGAGCATCTCGTACCACATCCCCACGGCGTGCGAGGTGTGCACGCGCCCGTTGTGGCACATGTTCCGTCCGCCGCAGGCCTATGAATGTCGACGTGAGTATTTACTTCTTTTGTGTATTTCAGTATAAAATGTTCACTTTTTGAAGACAACAACAATAAAACAACAAATCTTTAGCTTCGTTCTGACAATCTTTAGGGGGATTTCGTCCAGTGGACGTCCTTTGGATGAAATAATTAAGTTATTGAAAGGTCGGTGGCGTAATTTTATTATTTTGTTTAAGTTGAATCACTACTTACGAGTTTTTGGTCCTTCGAGCCGGATTTGGACCACTTATGGATAGTTGGATCACTAAACAAAGCAAGTTTTTATTTAAGTTTGAAAATAGTGGAATAAAATGTGAGGCTGAGGTTTAGGTTATGAGAGTGATCTTCTAATTTGTAACAATAGTACCATAGTTAACCCGCGGATTCTGTTTGAAGTCGTTTCCTTACATTCGCAGGTTGTCGCATGAAGATCCACGCGGAGCACGTGGCGGAGGGCGAGACGGGCGGCGGCGGCGTGGCGGCCTGCAAGCTGCACGCCGACCGCGCGCGCGAACTGCTGCTGCTGGCGCCCGCCGCGCCCGACCAGCGCCGCTGGGTGGCCCGCCTGGCGCGCCGCGTGCAGCGCTACGGGTACCGCGCCGCCCACAACCACGACCACACCAAACTGTCGCCCAGGTGAGGCGCGCCCCTAGGGTCCGTGCCGCCCGATCGGCGCCGCTGGGTGGCCCGCCTGGCGCGCCGCGTGCAGCACTACGGGTACCGCGCCGCCCACAACCACGACCACACCAAGCTGTCGCCCAGGTGAGGCGCGCCCCTAGGGTCCGTGCCGTCCGATCGGCACCGCTGGGTGGCCCGCCTGGCGCGCCGCGTGCAGCACTACGGGTACCGCGCCGCCCACAACCACGACCACACCAAGCTGTCGCCCAGGTGAGGCGCGCCCCTAGGGTCCGTGCCGTCCGATCGGCACCGCTGGGTGGCCCGCCTGGCGCGCCGCGTGCAGCGCTACGGGTACCGCGCCGCCCACAACCACGACCACCCTAAGCTGTCGCCCAGGTGAGGCGCGCCCCTAGTGTCCGTGTGGTGCTGTCCATACTGTCCGACCGGCGCGTATGTGTATGAAGGCGCGTATAAAGTGCACTGTGGTCTATTTACCGCGCATAATACAGACACAAGACTAGTCTGCTTTATCAAACTATTGCCCCGGTGAGTCTCTCGCTGCCGTATCCACCTTAAGTTGTCTTACTGCCGATGAGATTATCCAACTCCCCGTGTTTGCGCCGTACTCATTGCTGACCAGCGCCACTGAGTGGTTTGACTGCAGCGCTATGGTTACCGTGTTGCACACGGTTTTGCGGTGGCAACTTGACTTAAAATCAAATTACAAAAAAAGCACCTCTTGGTTTCGAATCCGGTATTTTTTTGGAAAAAGTTTTTTTTGGCGGCACCGGAAGGTGCCTTAACGCATTATGCACTTCTTACCGCTTTGCTACTAAATACTATCAAAGCATATTATTTTTTATTTTTTTGCAGGGATTCAATGCGATCAAATTTGAAGGCAGCATACATGAACGCATCGCAGCGCAGTTCCACGCTCCCGGCCAACGCGTCCCTACCGCGTCAGTGAACGTACATGTACGTACGTACGGTCTACACACTTCTCCAGTCAATTACGACGACACGATACGACATCGCAGTGCTTGATGGTTCCATTCTATTGTATCTACTGTATCGAGCTGAATCCCCATTTCTAAAACAATTTGGTTCAGTGAGAGGCCACACAAATTATTATTCGAATTAACACAATTATTGATGATTTCTCAAATATTATGACTATTTTATATTTTATATCATATCTCAATCGCCGATTTATTTTCATGTATATACACATGTTGGTTCTCATTTGAAATTTTTATAATAAAAAAGTGGTGTATAAATTAGCTAGTCTTTAATAAATTTGGCCTCTGTCCAAATTGTTATTAAGATTCCAGCATTGCCGCTGTGATAATTATTTATGTTTACTTTATGTACGTACTTATTAAACTTAGTATGAAGCTCCATAGGAATGGGGATCTGGTGTCAAGTTAGATCTGAGATTCACCAAAATTGTTTGTGCAAATTAATTTTTATTTATAAAATAATCATGAAATTTGAAGATTTTCGTTTTTACCCAGGTATTATTTATAGACTTCAGATTCAGAAAATTTTTTCATCTATGAAAAAAAAGCAGTTTGATTGAAGCATCTGCATGGTTCTGATCACATTTTGATTGCCTAGGAAACATGACATCGACCGGCTTTACGACAAAGGCTTTTGCCATTTAATGTGATATCTTCCCCATCATGTACGCCATAAATAAATGGATGAATCAGAGTGTCAAAACACGATTGCTCAACGTGACGACCAGTTCAAAATCTTCTATATAAATTGTAATAAGACAATCTGAATATCGAGGGCCAATCTTTTCTCACGTCATATGAGACGAGTAAAGGTCCTTTTATTTGATTGCCGATCAACTAAATGAACTACATGTCGCGACGTGTAACTGATATGTATGAACAGTAATTAAAAGTGAATTTAAAATTGTATTATACATATTCATAAATGTGAAAAACATTTATTGTTTGTTCAATTCGTATTTTGTAAATATTAGTTGCAATGTGTTGATATTATAACGTTTTTTTAATTATATTTCGCTTGTTTTACATGCGTTCGGTTGGCGATGTGGCTCGATTTATTAACTATGGATAGTGTTTTTAAATTTTGCACGAATAACGAACGTGTTACGTAGGCTTTGTTTTGTGAAATGCTTCTGCATCAGTTCAGGTTCGATTGTGATTTGTCGTTGGCTGTAAAATACGATTGTAAATTGTTGACGTTGGACTACGTTACAATTCACTAATGCAAAGGTCCATTGCAAAAAAGTAATTCAGTAAATGTTCAAAGAAAAGTATCTTTTGAATGGTGATCATATTTAAAAGAAAAGACAGGAAAATGTTTCCGGTTTGGGTAAAGAACATAAACAAAGCATTCTCCAACATTATATGGAATTGACTGAATATGACAATGCGACGTTCTAAACCCGACGTAGACAAAAAATCTAACAATTGATAGACTAAATACAAATAATATAATGTATTGCTCACTTTGAATGTGATTAACTTAAATTGATCTTGACAATTGTAACATTTTTGCCCATAAACTGCCGACTGGCTATATTATCATTAATATTGTTATTGTAAACCACAGTGTCCAATAGATCTACAGATGTCATAATGGATGTTTTTGCATTCGTTATACCATGCCATATTTTATTAGAACATATTGTTGTCGTCCGAATGTTTTTGGTACTTAGAACTATTAAAATAATATTATGGATATAATAAAATATAAACTTTTGCTAAAATAGATGGCCTACAAAATATCTAATGTTACTAGTAAACCCCTCTGTATCCTTTGTGCGAAGGACAAAATTTTAGAGTAACTTTTATGCAGGTTGCACTTTTTATTGATGTAGTTACAGCACGGATGTTTGGACTCTTTAAGGAATTGAATTTGATATTATAAAAATATTTACACAGCTGCACTGGTTACGTAATAATTCACTACAGCACATTATTTCTCATCTATGTCAATTGTCACACGAAGAGTGTTTTTTTTAAATATAAATACATTATAAGTATTCGGGTTATGCATACATTTTCCAAGGCAATGTGTAGTGGAATTGACTTATTAATATTAACAAATTCAGGGGACCCATTTTTATTAGTGAATACAGGTAGTTATTCTGCCTTATATTCACAAATTAACGAAGTACCGTGCCATAAGTGTGTTTTATATTATCTCCGTAGTTGCTCAATGAAATAGGTTCTCGTTTTATAATTTCGCGTGTTACTTAATTGTGTAATACTGATGGGCTTCCTAACTTCAATTGCGAGACATTAGTAATATATTATTATGTCATTATCTACGCAGTTTCTTGTCAATTTAATTATATATCTAAAAGTTGAATGTTTATGGATGTAGATGTTTACTATTGATGCATAACTTACGATGTCCAATAATAATAAGTGTTGATAAACATTATTTTTAGGACTAATTAATCTGTTTATAAAGTTCCTTGAATGTATTTTTTTCTGAATATAAATTTACCTCAAAAAAAAAACAAATGCCACATACCAGTGATCTTAGTCCCAGAGTTAAGTAGTGAGCTAATTATCACTAAGCCATAGCCACTAAAAATAGTCAATGTGTAAGTTATGCATCTAAATGATGCGCTATTTGCTATTCAATTAAATAACGTTAAATGTTAAAAATATAATTGTGTTTTAAGCAATAATCAACATTGTTTGTCTTACTCTCTAGTTCATTTTTATGATTTATATGGGTATTTTGTAATTTCATGCTATATTTTGTAGACGAAAGGAAGGTGCCAAATTTTGTTTAACATTTTGCCTGTACTGAAAATGATACCAATTTGAATATGTACAAAATGTAGTTAAAAGTATATATTCGGAATCTTTTTAGCTTCGATGGTTGTGTAATTAAACACCAGTTAAGAGAGCTTAAACTGTTAGTCTATGTGTAAATTATAATTGTAAAGAAAAAAACGCGATGTGTTACGGTGTAACGTATTCCATTATCGTGAATTAAAAGTACAAATGAAGTTGTGAAAATACACAAATTTCACACACGTCGGCAGCGTGGCTGCCGGTGCACACCTTTTGCTTTCAAGCCTCAATCACTGTTCTCGTATTTTATATTGTGGATAAAGATTATGCCATATAATGACGTAGTTCTGTATTTACGTATCCATTCGTTGAGACGTGGAATGGGGATGGCAGATCTCACAAGGAGCTAGGTTGCAAAGTGAAGTTGCATAGGAAAACTTGTACCGCTGTCTGCCACTGTATTTGCAATTCTTTTTCTATTTCATTGTACCGAATATTACTTTAGGGAATCCACACACTTATCTGTCGAGCCGTTGAATGATTATCGGCTCAGTCGGCTCCAAAACACTCGGTGTGGAGGAAATTGGTATTGATGTGGAGTTTCCATTGTGAGAAATGTTGGCGGGGCGATCGGTAGCGGTGATCGCACGGTTGGCGGGCTTGGAATAGCTGTGATAGTAGACTCGTCTATAGTAACACCCGTGGTGCTAAAGGGAAGCAGGCCTCCGACGCATTATTGTTACTTGCGGTTCTTGTTAAAGATATTATAAATGCGCTGTTTATTATTGCTCTACAAATTGTTAACATTCCTCCAACAAAAGCTATGTTGAGTTTTGTTTATGTTAGTTTTATATTGACTCAAGTTCGACTCTTCGCTTGACCAGTTATCGCTTTTATATGTTTTCTAGATATAAGTATCAAACAATCTCCGTTCGTTACATGCTGACACACGAATCAAATTTACGTACTTAAGTTTTGGTAAATTGCAATTCATCGTAGTCGTACGCTTATTTTTGAGATGCATTTTTTGAATTGTATTTTGTTAGGGCAGCTATTGCTTTATTCGATTATATATCATTCCATCGTCTACCATAAATTTATTATTTGTGCTTTTTCGAAAGTTATAATTTGCCAAAGAAATTTTGGAAAATTTTAAGTATAACAATCATAAAAATATATTTCGGAAGTTGACAAACCACATTATAATTTCCATGCTTGTCATTAATATTAATTAAATATAATAATAATACGGTTATTTACTTACGCATAATTACAGAGTTGCAAGACATACTACGTCGTGACATTTTTAGGGAGTATTTTTCTCCATAGTAACAATGGATTAGGTGGCGGTATTAGAAATACTCCCAAATTGTCGCGCGGACGCGTCACGTCTGTAGGTCAATGTAATACCGTCATTGTGTAAATTATTTATTATTATTGTATTACACGTATTATAATAACGTTTTATTTATCAAATATAAACTGTAAGTTCCTAACTAGCTAGCTTCTCATTTGTAAAGACAACCTTCTCAAATAGCTCGCTGATAATAGTACATTGGGAATAACTGTTTATCGTTTAGTGGGTATTTTTTTACTATTTACTATTATAATACTTATAATATCGATGGATCTATTGAGCCGACATGGTTAGGCTTCGGAACGGAGCGTGGAGCGGCCCGCGCGCCGCCCTGCGCCAGTGTGTGTGCCTACCTACATGTGTCATGCAATAATACCACGTGCCTTAGCTACACGACCCACTCCCATATCATCTAGGCATACTATGTTATATGTATCAATAGTTATCATAATGTACATATGTTTTGAAATAAACCAATATTTTATGGATTTTTTAAGAAATTTGTATATTGTAAAGATTATTATTAATTTTATCATAAAATTAATGCCTAGCTTATAAGTGCTACATTTGTGAAAAATAAATAACATTTTAAAAATTAACTGTTTTATTTCTCAATCGGCTTACACTAGAATATTAATAAATAACATTTAATAAACATGATCCGGTCGCTATAAAAACTGCTTAGTAAAAATTAAATGCATCCATCGAGAATATATTAATACGAAACTAAAATGTGCAAAATTACATTAACAATTTGCTCTTTTATTTTTGTTAACATAAACTAGACCGTAAAGGCGCGTTATAATTGAGTAATTAAGTGCATTAAATTGCTATTAGAAGTTTACTGTTGTTAACGGTCTGCGCAAAGGTTTGCAAAGCTATTGCTTGCACCATGAACAAAATTATAAATAGCGCAGCGTTAACAAAATAAGTTTCGAGTGCATTAAGCAGCGAATAAATAATCACCTAATTTAAAATAACCCTACAGCTTTTTTGAGTTCCTTCTGCTTCCAAGATGGGAGTGCGCGGAACTCGCTGTAGGCCATGTTGAAAGTCGATACGAAGTCATCGTGAGTTAGATACAGCTGAAAAATAAATAATAAGGTCTTTAAATTATATAATGAATTGATATATAATTACATATTATTATGTAACAGTCCGAATGAATATTTAATTAATAATTTATTTGTAGTGCAAATAAAAAAAATAAAAACTGACTACATTTTTTAAATTTTAAATTGTATGGCGAAAACTTTTGTTTTTATTTCATAAAATGGCAAACAAGACTACAGTTCTCATTGACGATAAGTACTGTATAAACAAGCATACCGTAGATGTATGACATATATTTTTATGCCATTTCATGACATAAAAAAAATATGTTTCACCTGTTAAATATTTATTTAAGTTTGAATTCCGATCACGACTATTTTGCGGCAAGTATATTAGATAATGCGGTGGCGATGGTGGCCATCGTTGGAGCTCTACCACAAACTAATAGAATATACATTTATTTTTTTTAATAAAATCGTTCAAGTTGTGCCCGCGACTGCGTCCGCGTGAGAATTTATGATTATTCAGTATTTACCCGGACGAAGTCGTGGGCGCAGCTAGTATAAAAGTAGCCTAAGTTACTCCTTATTACTTAGCTATCTGCCAGTGAAAGTCCCGTCAAAATCAGTCCAGCCGTTCCCGAGATTAGCGGGGACAAACAGAGAGACAGACAGATACAGACAAACAAACATTGTAAAAAATGTTGTTTTGGTATATGTATCGTGTATACATACATATGCATTTAGTAAAAAGCGGTTATTTTTGTATTACAAAACAGACACTCCAATTTTATTTATTTGTATAGATAGTGTTGCCTACCAGTGAAAATAATTACCTCTTTAGTGAGTGGATCAACATCCGTAGGGAGGTGTTCCTTGGGCCCGCGCAGTAGTGCTAGCGGATACTTTTCATATTGATCGAACCTGTTCGCGGTGTTGCCGCTCTGGAGGGCGCTGTTGCCGCCCTGCACGATCGCCTTACCTTCTAATGCGCTTATGATCGCACTAAACGTTTTGTGCCCCTTTTAGAAAACAAGAATTTGTTAACTAACATTTATTTGACATAAATTCTTAATTTTAAAATCTTATCTTTTTTAGTTGATGGAAGTATTATTTCATGAGAGAAAGCATACCGAAAAAAAGCAGACCGGAGGGGAGTAGCCATAGCCTTTATTACCGATGCAAAATAGTCTGTCATTTTTTGCGGAGGCAAATGTGTGTGACACGCACACACACTAAAAAAATTGTCCATTACTACGAAACTCACACCTTGACTCTAACAAAATACATAAACAATTTCACGCACACATTTAAACTTCTAGGCGACAGGTATAGGCCGACTTGGACTTGTACTTTGACAGAGGGGAAAGTGCATGTGGCTACTCCCCTCCGGACCGCCGCGGCCGGTGGCCCGTGTTGCTCTATGAGAGAAGGGCATCATAAATTGATCGCTTGTTGTGAACTTCAAACTAGCATGCAGTTCATACGGATGGTAAGTGATGACTGCAGCAGAACACAAAACCTGAGGTCAAGATGCAGATGCGTTACCACACCTGATGCCTTAGTTGTTGTGCCTCTGTGATAGCTATCAGGCCATACATTAATGTCTAATTGGATTGAACACTACCATTTGCCGGCAGATTGATTAGGTAATGCGGAGGTGCCAATAACAGAGCAGTAAAAAGCACTTACTGTCTTGTTGTGCTGTACCCACTTACTATTACTGTACGCTCTCATTGAGAGCGTACATTAATCTCTCAAGTTTCGATGCTGGAACTCTGGTATAGATTTCATTGTATTGCAGTAGGTAAGTCTAATTGAAATGAAGATCTTAATAATATATTTAAATGAAGCTAGCGTAAGATGTTGTGACTTGTCAATTTAAAAATAACAATTGTACTGAGCTGTAAGCGTTAGAGATTTGAGATAATATACCTTCCACATTGAATGTTTCCAATGAGGGAAAAATCCGGTGAAATTTGGCGGTTCTCTACCCTGACTCAGCACCAATATCGGAGTCTCGAGGTCTCGGGATGCGGGATCTGAAAAATAAACAATCGATTATTGGAATAGATTCATTTTAAATTAGACTCACCAGAGATAAAGGAATGTCGTGCGGAAGTTGCGGAACATTGAAGATGTAGGTAATTATTTATGAAAGATTTCAACAGAACACCTAAGCGTTAATAGGCTCCTATAGCAGCGGTTTTCAAACTTTTTTGGAGACTGAACACTTTTGGAAGACCGTATATTTGTCGTACCCCTAACATAAAACGTAACCTTTGTACTTGAATCTTGTTTTAATGTGTACCCACTGTTCATTATAGGTAAAATTAATTCATATCACTGAGATAATTATTTACATTGGCAAACCATCCGCACGCAAAGTTCATGACCTATATCTATACTCTTGTGGAATCCCAGGGTTCCGTGGAACACATTTTGAGTATCGCATTCGTTTACCATCAGTATGAACGAATACACCTATTCTCGAATTTAAAAATATCTTCTTTGTCGTATTCACCTTGCGTGAGGTAGGCCTTAGCAATGTTCCTGGCGTCGTCCTTGGCCCTAGGGCAGGCGTGCGCGCCCAGCCACACGAACGCGGCGCAGTGCGCGTCCACCACCGCGCACATCTCCGGCGCCAGCTCGTATTGGCTCAGCGAGATTATCTCTTCGACTGCAAACAAACAAACAATCACTACCTACAGTAACAAGAAATAGTGCACATCGACCTCAGGAAGAGACGTCGGCTTATTTCGGATCTGTAGAGCGTTATCTCTTTCGCACCTTACCTATTTGACGTTTGTCGACCATTTTGATCAAGTTTTGACCAATACCGGACTACGGATGCTTACGTAGGCAGTGCAGCGGAGATAACGCTCTATGAAGCCGAAACTAGCCGATTGTCACTTTCATAGACTCGTGATGTGAGAGATGTGCGTTATTTCTTGTTCAGCACTGTACTTGTATTTTATTAAGCTACTAGCTGACCCGGCGAACTCCGTTCCGTCTATTTTTATCTTCATTATTATTAAGCCACCATATCTTACACTATATTCCTCTACCCCACACTACCCTGGCTTACCTACTAGGCTTCCCGACTTCTTATGCCTCTTAAAACACAACATCTTATCAAAACAATTCAGGCCACCCGTATCCCTAAGCGAGGACCTGATTTGATGAAAACAACAAAATACCGCTCTGCCAAAATACTGCTCTACCTTACCTATATGCACTGATGTTTTAGAATGATATTTTTGCTGTTGAATATAATTTTTGAACACTTATTACGTTCAAACAATTCACTACAATGAAACGAATAATTTCAATATGTGTCACAAATTATCGTGCTTTTACTTATAAAAATGCTGTGTAATAAGTACCTACCTTCTCTATTATATCTACTATTTTTTTGAAATGTGTGTATTTAAAAATAATATTTTTATGGTTTCATAATATTTATTCCTGTTCACCAGTATGATCAGTATTTTTATTGAGTGTCTCGTCCACCTTGTATAATACTAAATGACGAATATAATTATTTCTTACAAGTGTATTGGCCAGGTGGTCCCAGGGAGACATAAAACAGACGCGGTGGTAGCGGCCTCTCCACTTCTTTCAGTGGTGAGGCGACCAGCAGATGACGACGATCACCTAATGCAGCCCAGAAATCTGATTTTTCTTTCCCTGTTAATGTTTAACATTTATGTTTTTAAGATGGAAACATAATAGCGATGCATATTTTTGGTGTACAAATCAGGATTATGTGACGATATAATGAGTAGGTTAGGCATAGTATTTAATTCATCTTTCCCTTCGTGGAAATTCGCATTGTTAAGTGAAAATACCGATATTACTGGTGATAGAGCTCCAGTGTCGGAGCTCGCGGGCGTAGGCACTATCGCATTATCTAATATACTTGCCGGTAAATGGTAGTGCTCTGCACTATCGTGTTCCGGTCAGGTGGTAATGTACGGACCTGTAATTCCCGGCACAGAGGCATAACACCTTAGGCCTCGGGAGTGGTAACGCATCTGCATTTTGACCTTGGTCTTTGTGTGGGTGTCTATAGGCTGTAGTCATCACTTAACATCAATGTGAACTGCATGCTTTTTTGCCACTTACATAAAAAGAGTTGCGGCCCTTGATGTTAAAATTTATTTGTCTCATATCCAGTCGTTCGTCTTCAGACTACCTCACCCTGCATGACGAGGGTGTGCTCAGCAGCTGCCATGTTCTTGGCGACCTCCCGCTCGTCGCCGGTGGCGGTGGCGGCGCACCACACCCAGGCGCGCGCGCCCTCGCGCAACACGTAGCAGGCCCCGGGCCCCGCAGTGGCCCCGGACCCCACCCACCCCACCTCGGTGCCGCGGGCCTCGCGCGCGTACTGGCCCGACGCGCGGATCATGGCGCGCGAAGGCGCGGTGACGCGACGACCGCTCGCTGTAATGAAGAGTAGTAGTAGTAATACTTGCGGCCGGTGGGATCCTAACCTATTTTCACATTATCACACGTCAGAAGTTTAACACAACTCAGAACTTCAAGAATTATCTTACAGCGCGTCTATGGTTGTGTTTAGTGTTATTGTTTTCACGCTAGATATGGCCCTTTCTGGCATAGTGCCAGAACCTCAAATTTTGTGAAGTAATGAACGGTCTGTCTACGGAAACGAGCAGGAAATCAGAAGAGGACGTTCCCACACTACCGGCCCGCTCTCTACGAATCTCCCCTCGCGCTTCTCGTAATAGTGTGAAGTTGAGGTCGAGCGCCTGCTTTTCCGTCTCGTTAGAACTTCGCGCTTTATATTCATGTCTCACCTCACAGTCAAACTCAAACTCACAAGTTGTTGCAAGCGTCTGGTTTCAATGCTGATTGGTATACCTGTACCAATTAATCGAATACCTAATTTAAACGATCTAACTAGTGTATGTGCATTTTAAATGTAACTATGTTGATGAAATTTTATGGGCCGAATACTTACGATCATAATCAGTGGCTTTGCCTATGTACGTGATCATGCGTCCTTTGAAAATTTGCAAGAAGTGCGCGGGCTCCTTGCCCTGATAGACCCAAGCCTGAAAAGCGTAAAAATTATTATTAAATGTTTCTCAAATTAGGAATTATATGAAAAAAAAGCTACAAATGATTCACAAGTTAAAAATAATGAGCTATAGAGATAATGGTCGTAAAAATATGTGCGATGAATTATTCAATCCGGCAGATGTCTATAAAAAATGTTCAGCACATTTTTCACAAAATATATCATAATTTTATTCTATTGAATAGTAAAAATAATATACCTACAGTCTACTTACTTGGACAGGGAGACGTCCTAACTTTACGTAGAGGTCTTTGGCTTCTTTTGCACCCAAATTCCTCAGATCATTTGGCGAAGAGCCACCCTGCAAATTAGGTATATCGTATTTAACATTTCCAAACATTTTGCATATTCTATACCTAGACATCTTGAGGTTGGGACTTATTTAGTAAGCAAAATAGCGCACAGCGTCGTCGGTGTTATTCTGTGCATATATGCTATACGTCCACTACAACATCAATTGCGCGTCCGATCCATTTGAAAATGGTCTCAAACCGTGATATTGTATAAAAGGTTTTGTAATAATTTATCATCCAGTAATAAAGTAAGTAGGTATATAATTAGTTTTATTGGTGGTAGAGCTCCAGTGACCGACATACTTTACCGAAATTTAAGTGGCAGATGGGGCAGAAGAGTTCTCGAATGGCGACCGCGTACCGGGAGACGAAGCGTAGGCAAAGGTGGTAGGCGTAGGTGAAGTTCTCGGGCATCGCTGGATGAGTAATCTTTGGGAAAGGCATTTGTCCAGCAATGGAAGTCTTTAGGTTGAAATGACGACGATGACTCCTTAAAAATTACTTTATTTTGTAATGTCAATAGGTTCGTAGGACATGAGACCTAAAATATAATATTACCATCCAGTAATAAAGTATGGTCTGGTCGCCAGTGGGCGCGTGGTAGGTGTAGAGCGCGATGTAGCAGTCGCGGTCGAAGAACACAGCTTGCTGCGGCCGCTCCAACTCCTGCAGGGGCCCTCCGCCCCCCCCTCCAGGCCCTCCCGCCCCCCTCTCCTCCTCACGCCGCACGCGCCACATGCGCAGCGACCCCGAACCGTCGTCCGGCAGTTGAGCCTGATAATCGTTTCGAAAATTCTTTAGTAAGGAATCACGAAATTTTATACCTAGCTGAAAATAATAATATCTAATTATTTCGAAAGCCGTATAAAATCATAAAACTAGCCGGGATAAAAGGTAAGTGACCGTCCCGCCGGTTTGTAGATAAACTAGTTAGGTATTATCCAGATGTCTCCGTCTAATAGCCGTTTGCTAATTCTTTTATTAAGGGTAAGTCTATTAATAGACACGGAAAGATGATCAAAAAAATCTGATTTTACACTCCAGGTTGGGAAGCGAAAACTCTTTATAAAGTAACCTTATCTATCTGCCGCCAAATTGTGTTCAGCACTATCGTACTCCAGTTAGATTTTAACATATGGCCTTGTAATAACCATCACAGAGACATAACAACTGAGATCTTAGGGGCAGCGACGCATTTTGACCTCTGATTTTTGTGTAGATGTCTATTGGCTGCAGTCATCACCTGACATTCATGCGAACTGCATGCTAGTTTCCCAACTTTCATTACAATAAAAAAATTCCCAAGCATCACCTCAGCTGCGAGCCACGCATTAGACGCCAGGCTGACCGCATCCAGTTTAGTGGTGGCCGATCTAGCCGCGCGCAGTCTGACGTCGCGCCTCGCGTTGCACCAGCTCCAGTGGTGGAAGAGCGCCGCGAACTCGAGCGGCTCGCGGGTGGCCGCCGTCACGGACACGGGCCCGGCGTAGCGGCGAGCGCGGGCCAGGCCCCGCGCGGCGGCCAGCGCCCCCCGGGAGGCCGCGCCGCCCGCCGAGCCCCCCACCCACGCCCATATGCCGCGGGATCCCGCGTCTACGATGTATACGCCCTGGGGAGACATTTATTTCTAATTAATAAATAATAATAATGGCAAGCCTCGAGACGTCCCACTGCTGGGTACGAGTCTCTCCCTTTTCTGAGGGGAGGAGGGAGATTTCTAATTATTTAAACGAAAAACTTAACGTCTGTAATCCTGCGGAAGTAAGCAGGGAAAAATACATGCATTCGAGCATATCATTGCAAACACCCACGATTGGCCGGCCGCCCATGTAACAGGTAGCGAGCCTATTCGCATCTCCGGGCACATCAATTCCTAGGATCGTAATAGGAAACTTATTGACAGCAGAAAAATCGCAACAGCACCAAATACACAGACATAAAGAAGAATACACCTTTATTTCTGATAGCTCCCACTTTAAGGGTTATTGATAAATAGCCTAGGTACTTGAGCCGAGAATCTATCCCCTATTTTCCCAAACTCACTTAGGACAGCTTTCCCCGTTTTCTCTGAGAATAGAGTTTAATTAAACGCGGATGTTGCGGAATTTGCATCCAATTTCAACCTTATCTCACACAATTTTCGTCGGTGAAATCCAAATAGTGCTTTTGAACTTGTTTAAGAACGTTAAGCGCGTTTTATTACGACATTGAAATTGGCTCTTAGGTTTTATTTTACCAGATACGTACATCATCAGCCAAATCTTCTCTGAAGAGCGGCGCGCGTTTCACCTCCTCCAGCCTGGCGGAGGGCCGCTGCGAGGGCACCGTGAGGGCCGTCCGCGGGGGCTGCGTGGCCCGGTACAGGCGGGCGGGCCGCGGCGGCTCCTGCCGGCAGGTGGGTGTGTACAAATGGCAAATATGATACATCAACGCGGAAATATGTGTAAAGATTGTGGGAAGGATACAGGAGGATATAATAATACGTAATATTTATTTGCACTTTGGTAAGTAGGTATAGGTTTTCTAGTAAGTATATAATAAATCGACTTTTAGAACTGATATCCGTGGCCCACCGAGTGGTTTATAATTGTTAACTGGAAACTATTTGGTGCAGCCGTGATCTTGATTTTTTTATTCTACTTTAACAAGGTACTTTTTTTTTAATATGTGTAAAGAAATACTATTTCTTTCTTCGCACTCTGTGTGTTTATTTACCATGAAGTTTGGTTATAGTTTTTAACTTTTTAATTGTCTGATTTTAAAGAAGAAACGAATTCAGAATGTCAGATGACAGATTTAAATACGAGTTGATTGACAATTGCATAATCAATGAAAATTTTAATATTATATTATTTTATGTTTTAAAAGTGAAAGAATAAACTTTCATTGTCGTTTCTTCTTTTCAGGTTTGAGTTCATATTGTTTTATATTACCTAAATAAAATAGTCTCTGTATAAAAAAAACTAACAATAAAACTTCTTTTCAGCAACACAAGGTTTATTTCTTTCATGTAGTAAAACAGACTTATAATATGTATAAGAGTTCTTTCTTTTTTTGTCAACTCTTCTTTTTAACCTTCTTTTTTTATTTTTTGTTACTTATATTTTTAAAGTTTTTTTTTCTACTGTTTTTTTTTCTATGCAGTACCTACTTGATATTGGTATATCGGCCACTAGTATAGTGATCTGTGATATCGGCTGTACACTTAGATTAAGTACCTATAGATGTAGCCAGCGTGTGGCCGCTCATGAGACAGGCATATGAAATCATGAGTGTTGCTAGTAAATAAAGTTTCCCAATTTTCTTCCTAATCATTTACTATATCTCGGCAAGTTTTTATGTTAAACATTCCTAAGCATTTTACTTCTATTTAGATTAGTTGAATTGTAACGAATTGATTGAATGATGAATTAAAACATGTGCATCTACCATTCTATACATTTTTCTGAAAGATCAAGAACATGTCGAGAAAATGTACATAATTTGAAATAGGTAACCATGAATAATTCATTTATTATGCTGCGAGCTGTGAATAATCTAGGTTCTAGATTATTCACAGCTCGCACTCTAGAACATCATCTCATCATCATCATCATCATCAGCCTATAGACGTCCACTGCTGAACATAGGCCTCCCCCAGAGACTTCCACAATGACCTATTCTGGGCGGTCTGCATCCAACGGCTCCCCGCAACCTTAATTAGGTCGTCGGTCCATCTCGTGGGGGGCCGTCCTGTACTGCGTCTTCCTACACGTGGTCGCCACTCGAGAACCTTTCCTACCCATCGGTTATCGGTTCGTCGAGTGATGTGGCCTGCCCATTGCCACTTCAACGTACTAATACGCCGGGCTATGTCGGTTACTTTGGTTCTTCTACGAATATCTTCGTTCCGGATTCTGTCCCGTAGAGAAACTCCGAGCATAGCCCTCTCCATAGCTCGTTGAGCGACTTTGAGCTTTTTAATGAGACCAACACTAAAAGACCACGTCTCAGAGCCATATATCATCACTGGCAACACACATGCATTAAATACTTTAGTTTTTAAATACTGAGGAATATTGGACGAAAAAACACTACGCAATTTGCCGAACATCATCTACAGGGTATTATTTCTTTGGCCGCGATCTTATAGATAGTTTATCAGAACGATTGCTGCATCGGGTAAGGCATTCAATATTTGCGTGTAAGTAATAGTTAAATAAAACTAAGAGTTTCAGTGTGATTATCGCTTTATTATTCAAATTATAAATATCAAAACATAAATCATTATACAATTATATAATGTTAGTGTCCTTTCATGAAATGTCAGAATGTGGGAATGTTAGTACTTCCGTGGAATGAACGGAAATACTAAGTTCAGAAGGGTCTCGATCGATTTTTAACGCTAGTCCTTAAAACATTAAAAGCAAGCAACATACACCGGAAAACAATGATCAACAAGTTCACATCGATAAGTGGGTCGAGTAAATGAAAACTGCAGCCTATAGATAACTTTTTAAACATTGAGATCTCTAGATCTCGATTTAAATGCAGATGTGTGTGTATATTCACGCCAGGTCCCTAACGGGGTAGGCAGAGAGTGTAGAGCGCCAGATATCCCGGTCCTGACAAACCTCGTCGTTCACCCACCCTCAGTTGGTTAAAAATAAAAAAAGGGAAGGCGGAGTTTGACGCATTGGTGTGGGACCTCTGTAGCTTAGAGGTCTGGACTGATTATCCTGAGGTTGCAGGTTCGATTCCTGCCCGAAGTCAAATTTTTCTTTCCCTTTTTTTCTTTAATAACAATATTCTTTATTCTACACCATCTTGGAAAGTATTACCAAAGCCACTGAATATTTTGTTATGGCTTATTGTCAATTCTAACACTGTTAGAACAAAAACTTAAATGTCTACGAAATTAGGGAGAATTTTATTCAATAGACATACATTATTTACTAATATCTGTTTACTTACGAATGAAAAGTGATGTCGTTTAAAGGCCTTGTTTCTGTACGGTTTATACAGGCTAAAATACTGCAACCTCCTATTTTACTGCACACCTTATACACTAATCACTTAACTAATTGAGTCTTTTTCTCATAAATACCCAAAAACTTATGAATAATCGCCAATATACGTCGAAAACAATAAATAAATGCGTTTATGATAGGTTATCTATTACAGCAATTGCGATGACAGATATTTGTTTGGCTAACTTTTGCTGTCACTTACGAAGTTCGCCAAGCAAAAACCGGCACGCCGTAAGGGACAAAAGATACGATGCTCTATTTCAACTTTCTTATGTTCTTTGTATATAACTGTCTCACTTCCACAAAGCATATGGCGAACATGGCTACGATTAGAACTTAGTCTAAGGCTGTACATATAAATGATTTTTCTTTTCATTTCGTTGATGGCGATGTGGCGTTAACAATTGACAAGGCCTTGTTAGATATATTTTATTGAAAGGTGAAAAAGTTAACATAAGTTTGAGAAGAAATTGAGCTTGAAGTTCACTCATTTGTGATATTCTATATTATTTATCTTTGCCTACCTGCGGGATGGCGGCCGGTCGCACGGAGCGGGCACGCAATTCAAGTAGCGCGTCGAGAAGTGCGCGGTCGCTGGCCGGTAGGGTCTGCTCGTACCCGTCGTGTGCGATCGCGATGCGGCGAGCCGTCATACCCTTGTCCGCGCCGCGGGCCATGCGGTACGCGATCTGAGAACACGACGATAAAATATACAACCAAAGATATTATAAGAGTTAGATTGCTAATACGCACCGGCCGCTGAGCGTTCCTTTAGACTCGCGGACGGTCAGGTGACCGTTCCCGCTCACGCGTCAAGAATCATCCATTCATTGTGCATTCGCCCGTATTAAACATTAGTTAGTTTTATACTTCACACCTTGGCTCCAAAAATCTTCTCAATAAGGTTGGCAGCGCGGCCGAGCCACAGCACGACGAGCGAGGCGGTGTCGAGCACGAAGACGCCGTCGGAGGCGAGCTGCGCCCACGACACCGGCTCCAGCTGCAGCACGACCGGCCGGCGCCCGCGCACGCGGAACAGCCGCGCGCCGCCGTTCAGCGTGTTGGAGCCGCTGCGCAGGATCCTGAACACGAAGTGGGTGCATAAGCAAGAAGTTTTCTTAACATAAATTAAAATAAAACTGGTTTGAATTTATCTATAGTTCATGAAATTAAAAAATTCTTTAGCCTAGGCGTACTACCTAACGACAGTGAAGATAAGAAATTAAAGAAACTTCGGTAACTTAGTGGTAAAGCGGCTGGACTGGTTATCCTGAGGTCGCAGGTTCAATTCCTGTCCGAAGTCAAATTTTTCATTCCATTTTTTCTTTAATTTCTAAAGTTCATTCGCATGTGTTATTGCGAAAAATAAATAGTACGACAGTGAAGATACATACCTTATAGTATGTCATGAAAGTGACAAACAAAACATAAAGCTCACATTGATGACAATGAATAGGTACCTACCTATTAATTATTCAGAGCTCTCAGCTTTCATGTTGTTACTTTTGTTTGGATTTCTGAATAAAAGGCATAGCAATTCATGCTTTAGGAGTAGCATCGACGTCACAGCCTCTGTATTCTTGTACAGGTTGCAGCAAATAAATACTATCAACGTGATCTTTATTCCTTCTTACCTGATGCCATCGCGAAAGTATGAAAGTAGTCTCGGCGATTCCTTAGTGGCCGTCTCGCGGTGTATGACAACGGGAGCCCCGAGGTGGGCCACGAGCTGTGTGCCGCGGCGCAGAGCCAAGGCTCCCAGGGTGCCACTGCGCTCGCCGGCCCACGCATGTATGTGGCGTTCTGCGTATTCTCCATTACAGTTTTCTTTTATTTCGCGACGCTGTAATTTCGAAAGTCACTAGGTTGATACAAAGTGCTTGTAATGTGGTGCAAGCTCAGTGGATTCTGAAATTAAAATTTCTTTAATATTGTGTTTTCAAAGACTATGAAATAAAAAAGAGACGGTTAAAAGAGACTGACACATAAATTCATAAGATTTATAACGTAACTTCACGGCTGAAATCCCCGAAGGGGTAGGCAGAGGTAAAAGGTCGCCGGTTACGTTTTGGCCCATGTAACAGGTGGCGAGCCTGTTGACATCTCCGGGCAAATTACCAAACTTCGAGGTACTGAAAAATTTGCAGAAAATGAAAAAATCCCAATAGCTTCTATTGGAGATAAAGGACTATACACCGTTATCTCTGATAACCCCCTACCCGGGAATCGAACCCAGGACCTCAGCGTAGTAGTAGTGGCCTGCTACCACTAGGCTACCGAGGCAGTAATAAGATTTGTCGTGGGCGAAAATGATATAGGAATCATTATACAGCCAGTTCTGATACCAAAACTGGCTTTCTTCAGCCATGAGCACTTTAGCAAGAGACGCGTAGCTACTCACGATAACGTCAGGTCCAGCTGGTTGTCCAGGCAGGGAACAGGAGTAGACCAGGTATGCATCTGCGTCGTAGAACGTGCCGTAGTGGGTTCGGGGGAGCATCTCTGTTCCGGATTCCTGTGAAATAAGCAGATGTTTGTTACACTAATCGACATCTTGTTCAACACAGTGGCGGACTAAGGTGATCAGGGGACCGGGACGGCATTTGGCATTTGGAGGCCCAGTAGAGAGCCTGACGCATGGGCAAAAAACCGAAAAAAGGTCATAAGGCAAATTGCCGTACAAAAAAAAATGACGAAAGCTCTACAAATCTTTCATGATTTCCAACGACCAGTCGATCTTTGGAGGCCATTAAAACCGGAGGCTCGTGGCGGACGGCGGCGGTTTTTTTTGTCAATGCTGATACTTTCATAATTGCAAAAAAAAATACATCCTATAATACCTACTGCTTTTGGCATTATGTGTCTTTTAAATGTACCTAACCAAGGTAGCAAACAAGCGTGCAGTTCACATTGATGTTAGTTAAATGATGACTGCAGCCTATAGACATCTACCTACACAAAAACCCAAAATGCAAATGCATTGCCACCTCCGAGACGTAAGTTGTTATGTCATTGTTGTTATTACGGGGCTATACATTACCATCTAAGAGGAACACGATATTACTGAACACTACCAACTACCAATTGGCGGCCGATAGATTAGGTAATGCGAGGGGCCTATGCCCTGGAGCTCCTACACTGAAACTATTACAAGTAAAAACTAGTGAGTGTCTACGATTTACTTGATTAGTTATCTTTCATATAATACTCTATTGTAAAAATAATTCGTTTGTAGTGGGCATAGAGCAACACGGGCCACCGGCCGCGGCGGGTCGGGGGGTCGAAGCCATATGCAGGCTTTCCCCTCTCCCAAGTACAAGACCAAACGGTCCTATGCCTGTTGCCCAGATATTTAAATGTGTGCGTGAAATTGTTTATGTATTTTGTTAAAGTCAAGGTGTGAGTTTCGTAGTAATAGACGATTATTGTAGTGTGAGTGTGTGTCACACGTATTTCCCCCGCAAAAAATGATAGACTGTTTTGCATCGGTAATAAACGCTATGGCTACTCCCCTCCGGTCCGCCGCCACCGGTGGGTCGAGTTGCTCTATGGTAGTGGGTGATGTAATTCAACAACAAAGAATATTATATTCTTTAGAAAGAAAAATAATTATATTCTATTCTAAGAATAAAGAAGTACAAAATTCGTTTAGCAATATGCAATAGAAACTAGATAAACTGTGTAATTACGTCGCATACAGTTTTTTATTCGAGAAATCATTCACAGCAAATTACTGTGTTGATCGAATAGTACGTTAAATTACACTTTCATGTCTAGTAATTCAGGTCCACTGCACCTGTGGTACACTATCCAGATGCTGTTCGCTATAGTATTATAATCTAGGTATTTTATATTTATATTTATTTTAAAACTACATTTTTATGCCATAAAAATATCAAACAAGCATAATATGTGTTTTTATTGAATGAATATGGCAAAGAGCATGTAGTTCATGGATGGTAAGTAAATAAGTTGTAAAAATACAGATGCAATGTAATTATGTGGGTAATAGAAATTACGGAGCTACACATCACCATTAACCGGAACGCGATAGTGCTGAACACTACCACAGTTTTAGAATCCATTTTAAAACTGCGACACTGCCATTTGGCGGCAAAACGGTAAGGTAGAGGCACACCGCGGACACACTGCCAAAATTCCATGCAAACGCTTAATTTGGTCTCTATTACACAGACATCAATCAGTGACGTGTATTTACACGTGCATCTTTGTGCGTAGCACGTAGAAAATACCAAGCGTCGCCCATAAGTGGGGAGGAGGTTGGGTGAGGTGAGGCAATCGGGCGGGACGTCGAAGTGTCCATTCTATACGTAGTATTATTACATATTCCCTGGTAGAGGTACCAAATGCAGTGGTGTCTACACTCTCGAGTCCCACCATCAGTTAAAAAGTATTGATGGTAAGTGAATATTGCAAAAAACTACAGGACCATTGCAGATGCGATGCCACTCATAGATCTTTTGCATCTGTGCCAAATAGAAATTACAGGAGCGTACATTCTTAACTTGACACCATTAAAATTGTGTGCATATATTTAAAAATAACTGCCTCGGTAGCCTGGTGGTAGCAGGCCACTACTACTATGCTGAGGTCCTGGGTTCAAATCCCGGGTAGGGGGTTATCAGAGATAATGGTGTTAAGTCCTTTATCTCTATCCTTCTTCGTTTCTCGTCCTTTATTTCTATTGGGATTGTTCATTTTCTGGAAATTTCCCAGTATTTTTGAAGTTTGGTAATGTGCCCGGAGATGTCAACAGGCTCGCCACCTGTTACATGGGGCAAAACGTAACCGGCAAAGCGTAGGTGTTTGCATGAATGCTTGAATGCATGCCTTTACCTCTGCCTACCCCTTCGGGGATTACAGGCGTGAAGTTACGATATATTTGAAAATTAAACATTAACCCCCTTATTCATAAACATACTTTAGATACGTTTTAGCTATAGAATTCTTTGTCTCTGTCAGTTTCATTGTCAAATGTGCAGGATAGAAAAAGACAAAGGAGAGATTAGCAACACTTTACCTGAATATTTATGAATAAGGGGGTAAAGATATTTCTCGAAAATATCAAATTTTTGAGTATTTCACTGAGAAATCAGTTTACAGTAATCTAAAATCGACATCGATTGCCAACAGTTAACAATCCATGATGGTAACAAAAGCTAATCAGTGAATGTATTTAGTTATTTACATAAAAGGCGAATAATAACGACTACAGCAATCACAATATCAAGGCCAACGCCCTGAAGGAACCGAACCATTGATCTTAATAAAACAAATAGAAATCCGCTTCGGTTGGATCCATAAATCACGAAGAACCGAGATGCGCCCGAGTGCATTTCTAAACAACCGTTAAGTACCAATCAAATACAGTCCAAATTACATTTCTGGGTAACTATTTTTTTGGGTTATTATCTAGAACTAGCTGACCCGGCAAACTTCGTATTGCCTCAGAATGAAATAATGTGTCAAAGGTTTGATAGATACGGACTATTTAGGTATATGAGAAAATAAAATTGTGGTTTATACTATTTCCCCTGTCCTTTCCCTGGACTTCCAAAAATCATTCAAAACCAAATTAGCCAAATCGGTCCACTTGTTCTCGGGTTTTAACGAGACTAACGAACAGCAATTGATTTTTTATATAGTATAGATAGATAACTTTTAGATGACAAAAAGACCTACTCGACTTTTTGGGTAGAGTTGTACTAACTAGTGGAAGACAATTCTTCCACTGCAGACAGTCAACCGAGCAATGGCGGTCAAACCGGGACGGGCAGCAGCGTCCCGCGATGAAACTACCGCCACTGTAATCGCCAATCCGCCTGCCAAGCGAGGCGAATTTTGTTTTTATGTCTTACATGGTACCTTTCCATGATCGTAAGAAAGCGAGAACAGGCGCGTCAGAACGGGGGTCAGCTCGGGAGCGCACATCTTCAACACCACCGTAGGGACGGAGTTCGGCCCACTCGACTTCTAGACGTTAAGGGATAAGAGAGCGCTCGCCTAACGTTCTTCTGAGTGAATTTGACGTCATGCATAGAGCTTTCACAGCGCGGGATGGTAGACGCTGTGTTACCGGTGTCATCAAGAGTCGAATATGGCATATCCCACTAATGACGCACAATACTATTGTGGGTGTCTGTGGGGAAGACTTCATCCAGCAGTGGACGTCTTTCGCTGGAGTGATGACGATAAAAAAGAAATATGTAACAGCAGTACCTACCTACCTATCTAATATTTTAGTTTAACGTAACTTCACGACTGTATTTCCCGAAGGGGTAGGCAGAGATACATGTTTACATTCAAATAACCTATACAGGCACTGCCTGTTCGCATATTTTCCTTCGATCAGTTAGATTGAATTTTTGTCCCATTGACATTTTCGGGAACATTACCAAACTCCGAGGGTACCACCGGGCACACACGTTTGGAAATGGAAAAATTTCAATAGCGCTTATCCAGGATACGAAATCCAGGACTCCAGCGAAGCAATAGTGGTAGCAGCCGAAATAAAACAATCGCAGTAGATAATATTTTAATAGGTACCAATAAAAAAATGTGGTGGGTTAATATTGATAATCCTATGATCGTTTGTTTCTATAACTTTTCTATTTATTGCACGTGCAGTACCTAACAAGAAATATTGCACATCGAGCTTACGAAAGAGACAATCGCCTAGTTTCAACTTCGTAGAGTGTTATCTCTGCTGCACACTACCAACGTAAGCACTCGTATTCCTGCATTGGACCAATCTTGATGAAAATGGTCGACAAACGTCACATAGGTGTGGTGCGAAAGAGATAACGCTCCACAGACCCTAAATAAGCCGAAGTCTCCTAAGGCACTAAGGTCGATGTGCAATATTTACCGGTTAGTCAAGCGGTGTGAGACGACCGTTTGATTCAAAGGGACGCGTGTTCGATCCCCGCACCGGGACATATATTGGTACGGCTCGGCCTACAGATATTTGTTTCGGGTATGGGTGTTTGTGTATGTGTTGTGTGTGAACAACGGCGCCCACGACTCAGGTTTATACCTAGTGTGGGACTGTGAGTGTTAGCGTATTTTATTTTTCTTGTTGCATACTATAGAAAAATAACATCAGCCAACACATTCATGCGTGCATTATATGGCCGCTCAATTCACAACAATTACGGAGGCACGCGTGATGACGCGTCACGACGCCGTCACGACATCACGACGCCGAGCGGATTAGCCCGCATTTAATCACGGCATTATGTTTTTAGTGATCGCGCTTTCGATACTTCTTGTTGATTACTTATCCATAATCATCGGTGATTATAAACGTTGTACATTACCTAAGTAACTTCACGCCTGTAATAGACCAAGCAAGTAACAGAAGTTGTATCACGCTAGACCTGAGTCGATCACTCCTTCGTCGGGATTCGGGTCGATCGCGACCCATTGACAAGGTGATCGAGTCTAAATGACTCGATCGTTTGGGTCATTTGGGTCGCGACTCGATTTCGCTCAAACGTATACTGTAGCTCATGATTCTCGTGATTCGAGACCCATCTGATAAGGATGGACTCTAGATCGCGATCCACACTTTATGTCGCTGGCTATTTTTCATTTAAATACATTTCAATTAATTATCACTATAATTTCATTCTTAAACTTTATTGGTATATACAAGGTGCAGGGGAGCTTGATCGATTAAACTGTAAACAAAGTGAAGTGTACCTTATGCTTAATGTGATAGAGTTCACGAGAAACAAAGTACCCGATGACCCAAAGGACCCAAATGATCGACTTTTTTTGTACGTCACGACCCGATCACTTGTGTTTGGATCGTGATTCAATCAAAGTGATTCTATCGCTCGCGATCGACTCAGGTCTATATCACGCATTCGTACGTGCCAACTGCCACCTACCTAATTTGGGTTCCATCCCTTATTTTCCAAGGTGTAAATCCTCATGGACACATGTAGTCTTTTTATATTATGTAATGGACGTGGCAAACAAGTATGCAGTTCACATTGATGTTAAGTGATGACTGCAGCCTATAGACACTCACACAAAGACCAAGGTCAAAATGCAGATGCGTTACCACTCCTGAGTCCCAAGGTGTTACACCTCTGTGCCCGAAATTACAGGGCCGTACATAACCACCTGACCGGAACACGATAGTGCTGAACACTACCATTTAGAGGCAAGTATATTAGGTACGCCCCTACGCCCGCGAGCTCCATCACTAGAGCTCTACCACCAGTTTAATAGTAGTTTTAGACTACTACTCACTGAATAGAAGTCAATCGTAGCCAGTCTTAGTGCTTATAAACGGAACCCCGGGAATATATTTATTTGGTATCTCCCTTGCACATCGCCCTGCAGCCCCGAATCCTTTAATCCTCCCCTATTGTCCGTCTTCGTTCACGAGCTATAACCTACGGCCACAATAGGTCGCCTTTCGGGGATCGCAGGTGCATTGGTCGCCAGGGCGAGGACCCCATTTTGAACGAGGCCACGACCGCAATGCCCCATTTTAGTCGCTTTTTACGACTGGTAGGGGCACTTCAGCCTTATTCTATAGGCCTGTACTGCTGGGCAAGGCATTATTGACCTTCTACCGCTAAGTCAACGAGAAGATATCATAACAATGAGATATTAAACCAAAAAATATTTATAACAGTTAAAATGATCAGAAACTTTCATCTCAGTGGAGCTAAATGTTGGAAAGTATGTCTTGCAATTGTTGTTTCCACTTTATCAGAAGAACGATCGTAATTACTTATTTGTAGTGGACCGCAAGCGGCACACTCGGTGGGGCGTTTGAAAATAAACGATCTAGATTTGAACGATTGTTTTTGCATCGCAACCGTCTACACTGATGAATAATCTGTTTATTTTTCTAAAACACGTCATTCCATTTCCACTAATTATTAATAATTACTCACAAAGTCTTGTTAGAAAAGTAGAACTTCATGGTTGTTTTGTCTTGAAGGAGTAAACAGAGATGACATACATAGTGTAAAAGAAGGTGGTCCGTCTACTCCTTTGTTTATGTTCTACACACATTCACACACCCTTAACCGTATCAAAAACTAGCATGGCTCGTATCGCAGGGTTGAAACCCATTAGAAATGTAAGAAAATATTATTCAGACAGGAAGCTGTCCTAATTTTTATATGGTCTCAAAAATGATCCGTACTGGGTATGGGTACCACCTGTAATGCAGCGGGGCGTCCCGACATTTGTTGCGCACTTTGTCACACTCCGGAGGGTGCCACTAAAGTCTAAGAAAATTTGGCAATGGAAGAATTTCAGTATTATGGCCTACTACCACAAACCACTTGGTACTAGATTGAAGAAAAGAAATGAAAATTAAATCACACCTACTTAAATGTTCCAATTCAAAATAACTGTATCAAACATTGAGCTTTAACTGCATGTAAGTAAATGGCGGCAAATCAAAATTGTATTATACCTTTATAAATGGAACTTTGTATTTTTTACTTGGTAGCTAAAATCGTTCGGTCTCGGTCAGATGGTTAGCGTGGCTAGCTCTAACATTGCACTAGCGGTACTGAAATGTAGGAAGAATGAATCACGGATTCTTCCGTTACAACGTATTATAAGATCACAATGCATCGAGCTCGTTTAATTCCCAGAACTAAAGAGATTCTATGTAAATATATAAAAACGCGTTAGACATGGAAAAAATAAGCGAGAGTTCTTCGATTTTTAAAAGCTATTCTTTAGAATGTTTTATAAAATTGCAAGCGGCCCCTACCGGCTTTGCAACGGGTGCAATTTAGGTACTAACATAATATTGCGACTTTAATTGAGATGTAAGCTAGGTATCCTACCTAAGCTATCCTATATTCTATATCTTTCAAGTTGGATCAAACTGTACACGGCGTGCAAAGTTTGATTAAAATCGGTTAAGTTGTTTAGGACCATCGCGGACAATCAACGTGATAACATGATATTAAAATTAATTAGAAAAGTATGGCTGCATCAGCTTCAGCCCATTTTCAGATATCAATATTATTCCAGATTCTTTTGGATGGACGCGATTGAAGAATTTCGTATCGAGACGTGTTTAAATTTTGTGAAACATAAAAGAATAAACGTGCCTAGAATTCCAAGACATTGTTGATACACTGCAGTTTCGTGCAAAAACATAGGTACTACTGAACACTACCCGGTACCGACCAGGTGGTTAATCGTGTATAGTGCTTGTAAATCATATCCAGCCCGCCGGATACATTGTATAAGAACACGAACCGTTTATTGGACGCCATTCTTCTTTGCATGCACCTCACTTCAATATATGATTGCGTATTGTATCAACTGCACTTTCTCGTCTTAACGGAGATAAGCGACGGGAAATACGCAATTTTATTGTGCTTTTATGAGGTACCTACTCATTGTTAAGAGGTACATAAATAGATGTAGAAAGTTAGGGACATTACGGTCCTAATAACGATGGCACGGTTTCATTCAAAGTAAAGCCTATTCATGGATGGGAAAGGGACTCTTTTTAAAGAAGACCATCGAAAGCAACCATTTTCAACTTTTTACTTATCTATTAATGTACTTATGCTTTCACTTGTCATAATATTTTTGTTTTGTTCTTACACATGGAAGTAAATTTAATTCGAACCCCAGGCCCTAAGTAGCCTTGCACGGGGTCATGGATCCATACGTAGCAGCTCTTTTAATCTAATTTGTAATGGCTTACATTCGGCGGGATCTCTCTCAGACTGTATCAATGGTTAATACAGACAAAGACAAGCTCTGCAGAATGGATGTGACTATTGTAACGAAAATTGTCCTGCCAAACAAGAGGCTCGTTTTCCTTCACCTCGTCCCTGCGTCAACGGAAAAATTTTGTGGTAAAATCACCAAAAGGCTATAAGAAAAGAGACAAAGAGTAAAAAAACATTGATTGTTGGTATCGCCAGTTCTTGTTCCAGTTAAGTAGGTATTTATTATGGTCTTATTTTATCCTTTCTGTCTCATTTATGGTCTTATTTTTATCCTTCCTGTCTCACCCATGGTGCCCTACCCAGTCCCTCTTATCGTGAGAAAGTTCTGCCTTCGATACATTTGTCAAGAATTTTAAAATAGTTTCAATGACATTAAAAATGCTCCTGTTACACATGATATGAAGGTTATGTGGTAAATTATGATTTAATGTAGACTGTAACTGATGTTCATGTGTTAATCGTAAAATGTAAACGCGAGCACTAAGCAATTATCATTACATCAGACATGGGAGTAATTTGCATAGATACGCATCAATTTCCGGACTACACTTTGTAATTTCCTTTCTCTACGTACCTATTCACGGGTTCGCGACCGATGGCTTTGTTATGAGGTGCGGAAAACTATAACGACGAGCAATGTAGGTGATTCACCGAGCGACCACAATTCAAATGAATTAGGAATATTTTAATCGTTTTTTATCAATATTTATTATAAGTGTGTATTTATTATCTGTCTAATAGGTTATAATTAATGCATGTACATTATTATTTATTTTCACCCGACTGCCACGAAGCCCAAAAGGCAGGATAGTTTTTTCATGTAGGTTTGTATATTAGGTTTCAGGTCGTTTAGTTTAGTTATGGTGCATTATCAATCCAAACAATCCATTAGCATCCATCTCTTCAGTGATTAAATAATATGCTTATTTTGTACCATAAAGGCGCGGGCCCACCGCGACGCATGCTGTGCACGTGTATTAATTTATTTGACAACGTGAGTCAATGTTTCCTTTGAAGTACATGAAGACCCACGAATAATGTATAGAGTGGCCTGGTACGGCGTATGGCGGCTACACACGACCCACTGCAATCCAAGGATAGATAAGCGAGCTGTACATAGTCGTGGGCCATATTCGTGTACTTCCAGTGGAAACGTAGACCCACGTTGATAGCGTTGAGCTATCTAACCGCCTATTCGAGCTAGCCACGCATGTATCAATGATAATGTCAATTCATGTGTAAATTCTTCGTGGGTTGCAGTGGACACTACCACATACAATTTCATATAAGGCGAAGCTTAATACACGTGCACAGCCTCTCCATGCGCCGCGGTGGGCCCGCGCCTTAACACCATTTCATAAATAACATAATAAAAAAATACATCTCCACTTCACGGGTAGGGGAAATGCCCTAAAAATATTTAAAAAAATATATATTACTTTGACAGCATGTTTTTTCATGCAAACTTACAGCTTTCTAGTAGGTACTAATAGCAGACAGAAAGAGGGACGGACAAACATTGTAAAACTATAAGGGTTGTAGGCTACGGAACCCTAACAAAGAAGTAGGTACTCACATAATGATTAACTACATATTCTGATATCAGACAAAAGATCTTCAATCAGGTTAGTAGGAAATTAAGTTTTGTGATACGTTTTATGAGGAAGCTATATTTTAGTGAAGCGTATCTGCACAGATCGGTACGTCACAGTAATTGGTCACGCTCTGACCAATAGGTGCCGCAGATAACTTCTCAAACTAAAAAAGGAATTTAAAACCAAAATTAACAGTTCTCAGACTTCCGACAAACGCGGCCACGACATTTAGCACGATTTTATTACAACACTATTAATGTGGGAAAATATCCGCTCTCTGTATTTGTGTCGACCTTTCACAAGATAGCCTGAAGTATATGCACAGCTTTATGTATATTATATTTTGTATTGTTTGTAAGTTCAACAAAATTCTCATAAAAATGATGCCATTAAAGAGATGGTATTTCATCTCTTGGTGATGGTGTCTTATGATCTCTTAAAAAGAGTCATCTGTGGTATGATGCATATGATTAACCACTACTTTTGTAGTAAGCAAGTATCTTATAGGAGTCATGATGGCTTCATGCAAGATATGTACACCTACCTACATTTCTAGATTCATACTTTTAATATTGGGGTTGAAGCGCGCATGGCCCAGCGGCTGGTGTAGATCGTAAGCGATCTGCTCGGTTAAGCACTACGGGCGCAGTCGGGTAGTGTGATGGGTGACCACTAGTGGCAAATTAAATGCGCGTTTCCGTGCTTCGGAGGGTACGTTTAACCGTCGGTCCCGGTTGCTATCGATGGATAGCAGTCGTTAAACCTTATCGGAGGCCTTATAGGCGGTTTGAAAACATCCGACAGTGGGTTGGCCACTAACCCACCCACCTCCACCAATCCGCATTGGAGCAGCGTGGTGGAGTAAGCTCCAGGCCTCCCCCCAAAAAGGGGAAAGACTCGTGCCCAGGAGTGGGACGTATAATGGGTTGCCATCATTATTATTTATTATTAATATTGGGGTAGGCAGATAGATATTTCAGTTCACATTGATGTTGTCTTAGGAATCGGCGTGCATGTATGAAGAGAATGATGAAGGTAGACGAGGCACGAGAGGTTTGTCTGAACCGGGATATCTGGCGCTCTACACTCTCTGCCTACCCCGTTAGGGACCTGGCGTGAAGATACATACATATAATATTGGGGTGCCTAATTCTATATTGTACCTACGCATACCAAAATGTGGGTTAGTACTAGTAAGTAGTCAATAAACATTGACGCAGCCAGTCTGGTCCACACGACAGAGACTTTAATCGACGGAAATATTTTTGGTCGTTTCGGCTTAATAATAAATTTCGCCAAAAAGACACTAGCAGATTATTTGTTATACATATGTGCGCCAAAATAAGTACCTACCGATAAATCGCTATCATGTGCAAATCGCTGAGTCGTGGCAGAGCTCTATAGACGGGGGATCAAAGTTGCTGGGTGTGGTAAGTGCTAACCCTGCATTAAAGATGTTATGATCATGACATACCTAATATGTTGTTTTTTTTTTGTTCTCTCTCGAACAGATGACCGACTTGCCGACATACAATGGCACAGTCCAAAACACTGGAGAGAGACTTTGGGTATACACGAGAAAGACACTTAGGCATGTCTCTACATTATAATTTAACCGTCTTCTTGTTTCCTGAGATCAGTCTTAATTTCTTCATAGTTTAACACCAGTATGCAATGCAGTCAGGGGGCTAGCTTGTATTACCTTGTCTGTAGTATGACGTAAAAAACTATTTATCTCCTAACTCAATTTATTGTGATAAAAAAATGTTAGGTAATAGGTATAACACGAATTGCGAATTGTGTAACACGTCGGATACAATCATCGAAGCTAGGTTAAAAAAATAATGCAATTGTCTTTGATATCCATAACACATGCGATTGTCCTCGACTTAGTGAAAGTGAAGGTACGTATAGAGTAGGCATATTGACATGCGTGATAGTTCAGTATGGTACCACTCCGATGATAATTGGAAAATCGTGGTAGCGTGATCTTACGAGCGTACGGATCACGTCGCGTGGAATGCTGTACACACAAATTTGATAATTGTTAATATTATAAATTCGATGTGTTAAGCTAATAATAACGTTTTAAAAACACATACTTACTATCTTTTTAATATATATAAATTACGCGTCACATTTTGTCCGTGTTGGACTCCAATACTACTTAATCGATTATAATCAAACTTTACACACCGTGTGCAGTTTTATCCAACGTGAAAGATAGGATGGCTTATCTCAATTTAAAGTCGCATTAATATGTTAGTATGACATAGGTTTGTAGTACCTAGTGTAAGGTTGTGAGTGTAAATATATTTTTTAATCCTTATATTTTTAAATTTCTGTTCGAGTATATAGACCTCCGGTACAAGAATTATAGTACAACGTAATGGCACCGGCGGTGACTTATAAATCATGGGTAGGAAAATGGTGCATTACCTAATCTAATTGCCTATGGTGTTCCGGGTAGATACGTAATATACGGGTGTATTTGTGTTCCTACTAGGCATGGGCATATACTTAGTCACTTTTTACTTTTTTTCATAAGTTTTACTTCTATGTTTTTGATTACTCGGACAAAACATTTGCATTTCATAACATCCATCACAAAAGAACTAGGTACTTACGGCAAATATATGTACAATTTGACAAAAGATTTAAAAGATAATAATATAGAGACGGCATTTTTAATAATTGGTTCAGAATCCATGAAACTACAGGTTTGAGACAGGACAGGAGAAAACTGTTTGACATGTGGATTCCTGGGGGAGTTGTATGTGAGCTTTGATGGGATAGCATTTTCCGAAATTCTTTCAGGAACGGGCATTAAGCACTGCGAAGTAACGGCCAACAGTTAGTTAAAACTTTAAAATTTAAACCTAATTTCTGTATCTCATGAATGAGAAAAAATACCGATAATAAGATAAGGATCTGTCTTGATAGTCAACTCAAATTGTTGATAAACGCAGGCTTCCGGTGCAGCCTGCCTATACCTAAATTTAAAAGCTCAGCCTCCTTGCAGTCAGCTTTTAATTCATGAGACTACCGGGTGCTGGCAGTAGGTAGGTACAGGTAAGAAGTTTTTAATGGCTTCGTCTGCTAGTTCTTTAGTTTTGAATTCAAAAGTAAAACAGAAGCTCTAGTAAATTTAACAAATTATTACTAACTTAACACTAAAATAATATGCTTAAACATTTTATTAAAGAAGATTCTCATATCTTCTTAACGGGCTGACTTCGAGAAACCATAGGAACAGTCATGATATCGACAATCAGTAAAACATTAGACAGCAAAAATCCTGATAAAAAATAGACTTACAGTAATTCGCCACACAATAAAAGTGGTGTAATCGCGTGGCACGGTGCGGAAGGCAGCCTCCACTTGCACCGTGCGCCCGTGCCCTCCCTCATCGTCCTGAAATAAAAACGAAATTATCGACGGTTTGTAGGTAGGGTGTAGGGTATTTAAATCAGACATTGAACATTGTGGAAGACTCCACATGAATGTCTGCGGTAAGCCTTTTAAGTTTTGTACTGGTGGTAGAGCTCCAGTGACGGAGCTCACGGGCGTAGGCACCACCGCATTATCTAATATACTTGCCGCTAAATGGTAGTGTTCAGCACTATCGTGTTCCGGTCAGGTGGTAATGTACGGCCCTGTAATTTCCGGCACAGAGGCAGAACACCTTAGGCCACAGGAGTGGTAACGCATCTGCATTTTGACCTTGGTCTTCATGTGGGTGTCTATAGGCTGCAGTCATCACTTAACATCAATGTGAACTGCAAGATTGTTTGCCACATCCATAAAAAAATAACCCAATTCCTGGGGTCCGATTGTTAGACAGTGGCTTAGGTTTTCCAATTTCAATTTCTTTCAATTTCTATTCTTCGTGGTTACAGGGATAAATGTGCTTGAGAAAAATAAACTCGTTCCTAATAACACGTCAAGGAGCATCATAGTCATCATACAACTAATATACAACACCGATGTAGAATTTTCTTAGCGTTTTGGGGAAAAAGAAACTGTAAGTGATGTTATTCCTTATTTAATCATAACAGGAGCGCCTCTACAGTGCATTTAATTAAAGTGGACTTCGGGATTTTTTTTTCTGTAATGGTAGTGGCAAACAAGCATGCAGTTTACATTGATGCTAAGTGACGACTGCAGCCTATAGACACCCACACAAAGACCAAGGTCAAAATGCAGATGCGTTACCACTCTTGAGGCCTAAGATGTTATGTTCTGTGCCGGAAATTACAGGGCCGTACATTACCACCTGACCGGAACACGATAGTGCTGAACACTACCATTTAGCGGCAAGTATATTCGGTAATGCGGTGGTGCCTACGCCCGCGAACTCCGTCATTGGAGCTCTACCAGTGATAAGAATGATCTTTGGATTTATCTTTATTCATATGGTCAGAGTCAGGGTTGGTTAGTTCCGTGTGTTAACAAATAGTGACGTCCGGCTCGATGGAGATTAAATGGCAATCTACAAAGGCCTCACGCGACACAGCTAATATATTGCCGCTCCTATTACTATACTTGACTGTTTACGTTTATGGAATAGATGTAGATGTTCTGAAAAGAATTATCCCCTTATTCATAAACGTATATTAGATACGTTTTAGATACAGAATGCTTTGTCTTTGTCAGTTGCATTGTCAATTGTGCAGGATAGAAAAAGACAAAGCAGAGATTAGCAAGGACAACGAGACAAAGGACACTTTAGCTAAAATACGTTTATGAATAAGGGGATTAGAATATTATACACGAGTTGATATTTTATTTGTAATGGAATATGGCTAAGGTATTTTGATACCTAAATGTTCTTGTGGACACCATAGGTATCTACCAAGATTTCGAAATTAATTAGTTCCACCAGTATATTTATGTTAAATATCAATCCTTGTATTACTGGTGTAATCCCATATTTTGAATGACATGAAAATGTAAAAAACTTAACTTCACAACTGTATTCCCCGAAGGCAGAGGTAAATGCAAACCATCAAACATATAGGTAGGGTGAAAGGCCGATTTTGTTACTAAAATATTAATTTCTTGATAACTAGATGAGAGTCCGGGTTAATTATTTTTCCATAAATTCGGACTTAGTTGTTTATCAAAAATAACCCATAAAAAATGAATTTAATTCTACCATTATTAATTAATTAATTATTCAAATCAAAATCTTACGTATGTGCCTATAATTGACCAGAGTGAGTCGGTATACGACCATATAAGATCTATCTAAGGTAGTTGACCAGTAAAGTAAAAATTACAGTTTCATATGCAAAACATAATTTATTATAGCAAAAAGACCACCATGGTCCATACCATGGACCATGTTGTTCTATTACCACCACCATATGCAAAACACACAAGATTCGCCGGTTACGTTTTTGACCCACGTAGGTAACAGGTGGCGAGCCTGTTGATATATGCGAGCAAATTATCAAACTCCGAGGGTGGCACTGGTGAACTGCCAGAAAATGGAATAATTCCAATAGCAGCAGAAATAAAAGATGATAATAAACCTTTATCTTTGAAATCCTCCGACGTGGGAATCGAATCCAAGACTCCAGCGTAGCAGTAATATTGCGCTACCACTAGACTACTGAAGCAGTTAACAATAAATTATTTTCATATAATTTTAAGGAAATCACCGCTTTACACTTATTTCTAACGTTTCTCAAATTTTACGTTATTTTCAGAAAAACACGACTTTGAAAATATTTTGGTTTTAGGTAGGTAGGTATTTTAGAAATCTACTGATTTATAAAAACTTTGATGAAACTGATGAAACCGTATATCTTCCTTATCAGAAATACAGCCAAAATAAAATAACAAAACACATAATTTCGAACTACCCACAAAGCTCACTTGTCAATCAAACGTCACAATCTTTAAGCAAAAACACAAAATTTAGATAAAGATGTTTTGTTTACTTGATCGGCGCCAATCTCCAGGATATGCATATTCGTGTCTGCGGTCAGGGGCGGACTGGTCCCATCACCATCACCTGCAGCGTCGCCGCTCCCACCGCGCACTCTCGGCCACTGCTGGCACTCGTAACGATCTCAATACAAACAACAGGGGACGTCACGAGACGACCGCGGCCGGCATGCACAACCCACAGACTAACCAGCGAACCACCAGCCGACCAACTTCGAGAAAAAAGAAAATTGTTTCACGCTGACTGCACTATACATATTTTAATAAAACTGAGAGAGGAATAAATTAATTCCCGCGAAAGTCTGGGCTGTGGCGTGTTGTCGGTCGACCGATTGATGGTTGCGGCTATCGTGTTTTCATCGAAGTCCGCGGCTCTTTACGGCTCAATTATTATAACCGATTAATGGCGCAATGGAATGATGAGTCAATATTTGTTGTTTTCTTTGGAGATGCTATACCAATTGCTCTGAATTCGGTACAGCACTTAGATGTCTGTATGTTTAATAAAATAAATTTAGATTTTGAAAAATAAAACAGCTTTAGTAAATTTACATGTAAGATAGATAAGGATAACGTCCATTAATTTCACCTTTTACATGATATTTTGAGGTATAATTTAGAATGATTAAGTGTTTGTGTAGGTAATTACGAATATGTAAGATGCACCTGATAGTCGTCCATCAATGTTCGCTGCAGTCTAATCACACTTTCTATGAAACTGAATTACGTGGAAAGTTAGATCTCAATCTGGCACCGAGAGTGGTTTGATGCATACTGAGGCTGCGTGGCAGGCTCTGACCAGCCGAGGTGGGATACTGCCGTGGTCTAGGTACATGTGACAGGATGTACGCTCGGACGCCCACTTTGTGATTATAACAACATTAACTCGACATTCACTTTCATTTGGAACATGCGGTGTCAAAATAACAATGATAGATTGTTCAGAGATGAGTGGCAATTTTAGGCGATCTATGGTTTTGTCTATCAAAGACATGCTAACTACTTATGTTTAGTGGCTAATTCAGTTGTAGGTATAAGTATCACCACGCTATTACCCGAGTAATAAGAAAGGAAAGAATTTATCTTTCTTTTTTCATATCTTTGTAGTGTACCTATTTTTATTTTTCTTTATAGTTAGTAACCTAAGTACAAAAGAGGAGGAGGTTATCAATTCGACGTGTATTTTTTAAATGCAAGTACATAGGTACCTAAGTAGGTATATTTTTACCGGGTGGTCCAATTTCCATGATTCTCTTTTTTGATAGAGAGTGTGTGTGTGTGTGTGTGTGTGTAGAGCTCTACCTTCAAATTAGTCACTTTTTAATTTCATTAAAAAAACCTAATCTGAGGTAATTGCATTTTTACGTAGGTACTTTCTTATTTTTTATCAACTGTTTGTCTTCGAATACTAAGTGATCCGATTTTTTTGTGAATATGGTATTATCTTGAAGTAAGTTCAATTTGATTTTGGAAAATCAAATCCCTCTCGAAGGATAAGAAAATTGGAGATATGTGTTTCACCGTAAATTTTAACGTGACAATTGATTTTGTGACTGATTTTGTTGATTCAGATTTGACCTTTTTTGATTCATAGGTATTAGTGAGAACTTAAATCCTAGCTAGTTCATGTTGGCGAGGGTATCATTACGGAGACGAAAAACAGCCGATGTAATTCTTCAACCATTTAGGTACACCAGCAGCTTTGTTTTTGAGCTGATTTAATTTGTCATGAATTACAAGTAGGTAACTACCTAATGCCCGAGTCATAGAGAACTGTCAGAGTCTGATGATGAATATTTATGTAATCCGAGGGAACTCTTCCGCGGTCGACAAATCATCTCATGCACAGATTAAGGATTAGTACTAAGATCTCATGTGTCAGTTACTACAAATAAATCTGATGTAGGTAGACCTTCGACACACTAGTGGTGGTAGAGTTGTGTGTCGGTTCTTCAAGAGCGTAGGTTGACCTATGTATGAAGCTGCGGTGGTTCGCATGATCTAATCTATCTGCCCTCGACTAGGAGTTTTTAGGAATATCGTGTTCCAGCTAGATGGTATATATATAATATATACCATCTAGCTAGATCTCTGGTGTATATATAACTAAGCCCTCGGGAAGTGAAATCGTATCTTAATTTTGACCTATTTAAGTCTTTGTGTCTATTGCCAGCAATATATTACTTATTTATTTAGGTAGGTACTTACCATGTATTTGAACTACATGCTGGTTGGCCACCATCATAATTTATACCTAATAACCTACCTACAAATAATAATACCTACATTGTTTCTACATTTAATTTATTTTTATGCGAATTACCTACTTCAATATTATCATAGGTACCTACTGTATTCAAGCTATAAAAATAAAATACTGTACAGTATCCAATAAGAAATATTGCACATCGACCTCAGGAAGGAGACTTCGGCTTATTTCGGGTCTGTAGAGCGTTATCTTTCTCGCACCTTACCTGTATGACGTTTTTTTTTTAATTTATTGGCATCGCTTGTTCATACTGCCAGTGTCAAGTAAAACGATATTAAAGATTTAACGATATACAAGGTTCCCACCAAAACCCCGTATGACGATTGTCCATCATTTTAATCAAGTTTTGACCAATACCGTACCGGACTATCAGTGCTTACCATATTTGTATACTCTTTGGTGCTTACGTAGACAGCATGCAGAAGGCATCAACGACACAACACAGCTTCCCTCCCCGTCGATGGCAGAAGAGATAACGTTCTACGAAGTCGAAACCACAGACCAGTAACCAAGGTTACTGGTGGTAGAGCTCCAGTGACGGAGCTCGCGAGCACCACCGCATTACCTTATATACTTGCCGCTAAATGGTAGTGTTCAGCACTATCGTGTTCCGGTCAGGTGGTAATGTACCTACGGCCCTGTAATTTCCGGCACAGAGGCATAACACCTTAGGCCTCAGGAGTGGTAACGCATCTGCATTTTGATCTTGGTATTTGTGTGTGTATCTATAGGCTGCAGTCATCAGTTAACATCAATGTGAACTGCCTGTTTGCCACTTCCATTACATAAAAAAGGTCGAAACTAGCCGATTGTCACTTTCCGATGTGCATTATTTCTTGATGAGGACTGTACCTACTTTAAAGAAGATGCATAAGATTATTATAGTTTACTGTAGCAGTCTGTGCTATCAACACCTGGTATTTACCCTAGATATATTTACCGTTGCCGACAAATACAATAATGCGTGCGAATGTGATTACAAACCGATTTGATACGGTCGAGTAATCACCGAACATCCACGATACTCATGATCGCTGTTTTTTGTACATTAGCCCAGCCCTATTGTCGGTAACAATGAGTCCATCCGATTGCAACCATGTTAGTGGTACTCACAAATTTTGTGATAATAGATCAAGGTTGAAATCGGAATCGCCTTTTAAGAGCAAATGACATGTTTTTGTTGTGTATTTAGGAAGGTACTATTTATTATATTGGCTGGTAATAAAAGTTGTCATCGCTTAATTAAAGTCTTCATATGGGTGCGGGATCGAAATACAAAATAATGTTGTGCAATTTTTTTCATTTGAATAAATACATACATGAAATTGACATACTTATTCTGATGTTTCATCTAATATATAAAATTCTCGTGTCACAGTTTTCGTTGCCATACTCCTCCGAAACGGCTGGACAGATTCTCATGAAATTTTGTGAGCATATTGGGTAGGTCTGAGAATCGGCCAACATCTATTTTTCATAACATTTTTGGACATTTTTTTTATTTTCTAGGGCGATACGAAGTTAGCCGGGACAGCTAGTCTAATATATAAAATTCTCGTGTCACAGTTTTCGTTGCCATACTCCTCCGAAACGGCTGGACAGATTCTCATGAAATTTTGTGAGCATATTGGGTAGGTCTGAGAATCGGCCAACATCTATTTTTCATAACATTTTTGGACATTTTTTCTTTTCTAGGCCGATACGAAGTTAGCCGGGACAGCTAGTTTACCTATATATTTGTCATGAAGTAGCAAACAAGCATACAGTTATCAACATCTACATGAAACCAGAGATTTCAATGTAAATGCCTCTGGAAGTTACAAGTAGTATGGAAAGTAGATTAGGTAATGTGGTGGTACCTACGCCCGTGACCTCTGTTACTGGAGCTCTACCACCAGGAAAGCAGTAATAATGCTACTAACTATTAGGGCCGCATATTAACGTCCAACACTCAGAACAAGAATCTGTGAACTGCCACGATAATCTAATAACTATTATTTTACGAATGATATCTACTGACCTACGCATAATTTAAATAAATGTATTTTTTATGATTCAATTATATAATTTGATGTATGGCTCCGTAATTAAGTTATATCTCTGTGATAGTGTCACGGAGATATAACTTAGGTCTAATGGGTGGCAAAGCATCTGCATATATACCTCTGGTTTTTCTATAGATGTCTATAAGCTGCAGTCCTCACTTGACGTCAACGCCACTCCAATTGCGACTTTCATTTTGTAGTTTTACTATTCATTTTCAGGCAAAAGAAAGGATTACGCTGGTTTTTATTTCGCTATAAACAAGGAAAGATGCCTCAAAAAATCAGAACGGAGCCGTTTCTACGCGTTTAAGATCATGTGTATTTAGGTAATAAAAATATGCCTACCTATTCAATTACCAATAATTTTTTGATTAAGTTAGACGAGTACGAACCGTACTACAGGTTTTTACAAATACTTGATCGCTGTTTGGCCGTCAACTCACCAAATGAAAAGTGTCCCGAAGATGCTTCCGCAATTAAAATAATTTAGCTAAGTATAGCGAATTATTGCAATTCTTAGAATATACTTATCATACCTAATTTATACCTATTGCAATCGTTTACAACACCTGCGTACGCCAAAGAGGATGATAATAATAAATGAATAAGTATTTAACTTTCTTTATGATTTTCAATTTTAAACTTTGTCAATGGAAACAAGAAATGATTGTTGATGACATAATAAAGTTGTGATAAAATTTTGTGGAATATTTTACTTTGGATTTTAAATAAAATCATGTACACAGACGACAATTCTGACAAGGAAAGCGAATACGAAGATAGGAGCCCTGATAGCAGTCCGAATTTTACTAAGAAATCACTTTCGACCGTGGGCTTCACGAATTATTCTGAAAACCTAAATACGCGACCGCTGGTACTGCGAGCAACGCAGTCTTTTACTGGAACAGCAGATGATATGAAGTTGTGTAATAATTTTCAGAGGATTAACCTGAGTAACAGAATAAATGCTATATCTACACCGAAGATGGCAGCAGTTTGTCCTTGCGGGTGTTTACTGCGACCGGCAACAACTGGACCCTTTAGGACTAGAGAGCAAGATACCCTGGCTTTACACGTTGTTTCGCCAGATGTGTTAAATCATCACGGTTACAACTTTATGCCAAACCAAATAGCTATGTTTTGGAAAAAAGATTGCAGAATGTTTTTATGGAAAGGCAAAGCCAAACGCAAGAGCGTTGTTCATGCCGACAGTCATAAACTATGAGTGACGAAAGTTTGTGACGTGTAGTTTTTAGATTACAATATAAATCATGGAAGCATTTTTTTGTTGATTACTTATTTATTTAAATGCAAATTAAATATCTATTTAACAGAATAAAATCAACGTTTAATATTGAGACGTAGGTATTCTATACCTTTATTCTAAATTCATTGAAGAGTTTGGACTGTGTCCAAAGGTTGCTTTTCTACGCCCGGCATATTAGCTTCAACAACTTCGCCGCATGAGAATCGCACGTAATCTATTATTTCCATTTTGTTTTGCTCGAGCACCTCTTCAACTGTGTACGATGGGTCTAGAAGATATTCCTGGTAAATGAGACAAGTTTCGTCGTCGCTGTTTTTAGCTGGTTTATCTTTTTCTTTGTTGCCGATAGTTTTCGGAGCACATCCGACAATGTGTTGACAAAGTTGTCTCCCAATATCTGGGTTGTCGTTTGACTGTGTGTACGCGAGTAGCGCTCCGTATTTCCCGGTGGAGTAGTCGCTGGCGACGGCCGGAGCCGGATGGGTGTATGCAGCAATTTTCACATCTTTGCTGTTTGCTTTCCAACATTCCGCTCGCCTCAGGACAGCATTCTCGCCAACGGAGCCAATAAACAAAGCCAATACTTCAGAGAGCTTTTTACCTTCGACTGTTAGGTTACCCAGCTGCTCACTGTCTAATTCAAACTGTAAATGGAAATACAAATATGTTTTAGATATTTGTAGTGTGCTTGGCTAACGCGTATTGAAGTTCTAGGTGTCTTGGCGGTGTACCTAATATATATATGTACACTATATTGGAGCACGCGCTTTTTGACAAGCGCCTGAAAAATTATCTATAGCAACGCGCGGTCATCGAAACGCCGAGCGCGTAACGTGCCGTTGGAGAATCAATAACATTTTTTGTATTGCAACTATTGCAAATACATTTCTACATTGTATAATAAGCATATGAAATGTGTTAGGACTGGGATATCTGGCACTCCACACTCTGTCTACCTCGCGAGGGATACGGCGTGAAGATAGATACAAACACTAAATTTTTTTAGTCTTGCAGAGTATTGATTTGGCACACACCAAATCATTAAAGATTAACAATAAAAATTGCTTTGAATTTATTTCAGAAAATAGGCATAATTCCTTTTTATCTCCAAAACTAATGAACCAAATAAAAAAAAAACTGAATTTACTTCTTTACCTATACATTATACTTGTAAGAAGTATGTGTATTACACAGTCACATAGTAAATCTCTCAACTGTACAGTGTCTGTCTGATGCTCATTTACTTGACGAGACAGCCATAAATTAAAAAGTTAACTATGTACGTAAATAATTAAATATTACAAGTGATTGACAATAGTTTTGTCTGACTACATCAAATAATAGGTATATCTATTTTAAATATAAATATAGGTTACCTTTGTGACTGGGCTTTTCGATTGAAGATGGGTATGTGCAAATTTGAAACAAGCACTTGTTGCATCCTCCATCATTTTATGAAATTTATCATTCTTTGCGACAAAGTCTGTTTCACAGTTGAGTTCAACAAGGGCTCCATGACTTTGGTCATATTTAACAGCAATAAGTCCTTGCAGTGCTGATCTCCCGGCTAACTTTGTGGCTTTTGCCCACCCCATGGCTTGTGCTTGTTCATTTAGCCAAGTTTCTGCCTGGAAATTGTGCAAAATAGTTCTTTATAGAGTTTTCAGTATTTTATAAACCGCTGCATAAGCAAGACAAGAATTATTTATTTAATCTTTTATGCACAAAAATTATACATAAGGCAGACTTAACGGCACTATATTTTCCATAGGGATTTTCTACCAGTCAACCTCTGGGTAATTAAGATAACAACTATAGTCAAACAATAATGTCAATTAAAAGACTTTTTTATGTCACTAAAATGGAAAACAGGCATCACTATTGTGTTCCGGTCAGGTGGTAATGCATGGCTCTGTAATTTCTGGCACAGGGAGTCACATCTGCATTTTTACCTTGGTCTTTGTGTGGGTGTCTATAGGCTGCAGTCATCACTTAACATCTTTGTGAATTGCATGCTTATTTACCACTTCCATTACATAAAAAAAAAAGTGAATCCTGTAGCTGTAGCCTATAAACATTTACATAAAAACAAGACATTTCAACAAACATGTATTGCCAATCATAATGCATAAGCTATTATGCTTCTGTGCCAGTTATTAGAGGAATACAATTAAATACTGCTGAACACTACCATTTAGCAGCAAGTATATAGAAAACCTCAATTGATTTGAACAAAACATTAAATTTTTATTCATATTTGTAATTTTTTACCTTGTCACTATCATTATTGTGCATTTCAAGTGCTTTTTTACAGTTAGCAATAGTGTAACCAGTCTTTTTTCGCAGTTTAGCAAGCAAAGATGACTCTGCTGCTCGGCAGCTTAGACTGGTGTGTAGATTGCGTACCAATTGGAGGATCATCTGGAATTAAATAACAAATACATTATATTTTGTTTAATTTCATTCACAAATAATTATGTTAATAGTCACAGTGCAGTTGATACACGATTCATAGCGCAGATTTGTAGTAATAATTGATACTCAACAAGCAAATTTATAGTAAAATAACACAAAAACAACACTCACAAGCATTCACTGAGAGAGATGTTATTCCAAAATTTTAGAAGCAACACTGATCACTGTTTGGCATTTGAACATCTGTATTCTGTATAGTTTACAATTTAGAAGGTACTTATTGATGTAAGCTTACAATATCTAGTTTATGACATCATCAGCTATTAAAACTCTGATCAAGGACACTAAACACAATGCCAGTGTATTGTGTTGGAGGTTGGTTAGATTGTTATGTAGAACAAAATTGTATACTACACTAAGCCTGAATGTCAATGTTGATTTAATGATAATGAAGTAAGTTATAAAAGGCGTACAAGAGGTACCTTTGAATAACATTTAACTGTTTGCTTCATTCACAGTGTTTTTAACCTACAATAAATATGAGATGTCAGTGCAAATTACGATAGTGAATAAAAACCTGTTTATGCTAATCTATGGAGGATTTCGAAGTCTGAATTAATTGAAATTTCATTCAGTATAGGTACAACTGGCCATTCACAAAAATGGATACCTTTAATTAATAAGTTGTCATGGAGAAATCAATATCTGTTTATCTATCATTGGCAACAACAGTACAGTAACAGTTGCATTAGTTTAAATCATTATTTTATCAAAAATAAGTGTTTTAATACAGTACTTAAAGTATTATCTACACTTTTATTAAACTGAAAATTAGAATAGTGTTACCTTGGTTAACTGGTAAGATTATTTTAATATTTTAGGCTAAGTAAGCCTAAGTTATAACAAATTATATTTCGATCGGTTTAATCTATAACCAACTTAATCACTAATTACCACATATCACACAATTACACAATAATTTGAAAAATAATTTTGAGGTTGAAGGTTGAAGCGAAAAGCTGTCATAAAACTTGCCATTGCGTTTCGTTTTCAGTTTTGTAACAATACAGACAAAACTATAAAATTACTAGTATCAAAACTTTACAATTATCATTCATTTTACGATTAATACGGTAGGCATTAATAGAAAATAATAAGTTAAGATAACTGCAAATGTTTTATTATAAAGATATAACCATTATTTTATAGTAAAAATTGTAAGGAGGATATAATTTATTAAAACAGAGTAGGTATGTATAGAAAATAATGTATATGTATGTTTATGATAAAAGTTATCAATAAAGTTTAGAGTAAGTACCTACCTATCTACCTAGAGTCTTAAACAATAATTATCAACAAAAACCAACCTTATAAATGTAAACTTACTTACTGGAACACATACCTAAAAGTACTTAACGAAAACGGAGCATATTACCAACTAAACCGAACTATACAACTGAAAAATAGGTACATAAATTCCGTATCCGATTAGGTGCCTAGAGTTTGTCACAGGTCTCTTCTTGTAAAATACCAAATTTTATTTCTTATAGAGTACCTAAGTAGGTATATCTAGGAACAAAAATGAAACGAAGTAAGCCACCACGTAAGAAAGGACAGTCATCTTTGGCATCCGAATCAACGTTACCCAAGCTGCCCAAGATTAAAATGCCAGAGGATTTCAAAATCAGAACGCAGCCGTTATTTTCTCTTCCCGAAGAAGTGTTGAAATTGCCTCCGCCTACAACCAAAGCTGCCAGGATTCAAGCGTCTAAAGCAGGACCTAGAAGGAAATCTAGTGGTAGGTGTTGTGGATCAATTATTCTTAGGCACGATAACTTTGAATAATTTGGTAGGTAATACAAAATAATTGGGTTGCTGATCTTGATATTGCCACACACGTAACTTGACGTACGTATAATTGTATAGACTTAGGTGACCCAATGGTAAGGCAGAGCGTTATGAAAGGAATTTTGATTAAAATAGCGAATTTTGTACGAACTCGAATTAGTTGCAAAAAGATCTTTCAAGTTCACGTAACACTCAAACTTCACAGCATCTTCCGGATGCTTACGAATACAGAGAAAAAATAATAAAACATAGGTAATTGGGTTGTTGACGGATTGACCAGCATTAATTCGCTCCCATTTTAGGGCCCTCCGTCAGATTCCTGAAGATTTTTAAAGCATATAGGTACTAAGGTATAAGGCTGTAAGTGAAAAATATAAGTAATACTTCTATTTTTCAAAGCTGAATCTTGTACTACTTACTTCTGAAGTAGGTAGTAGAAGATTCAGTCAAGAGAAGGCTAAGGCTTTTAATAAACTATCTGTTTATTTTAGTAATGCAAAGTTACACCGCGATGAGAAAAGCCAGAGAGGATTTTAGAGCAAAACTGATGAATCTGATTTGTCAGTCTGGCCCGGGGGAAGATGGCGATAGTATACCGTCGGGGGAGGAAAAGAATATGCTGCGATACTATTACTACTTACGTTATGGTATCGATACTATACACGTGGCACCTTTAGACAATAAGATCATATTGCGGTAAGCATTACAATTAAATATATATTTTTATTTATGAATCTGAGAGCATGAAAGTAAAAAGGATGAGATCTTTGAGCAAGATCTGCGTTGTATCGCTCACCGAATAAGTCGACGAAATATGAAAGAAATGACTACTGCGTAGCGTACTACTTACTACCCTTTCTCTCTACACTCGTAGTCTATTCTACGGCGTAGCAGTAGGACGTACGCTTGAAGGGGGAAAAAATGGTATATTTTCTATTATAAAAGGTTCCATATTATGGCGGTTTCGGAATTCGGTAATGAATCTGAAAAAAGTCAATAACACTGAACACTATAATTCTTTTGATACTGGTCGCCTATTTTTGTTCTTTATTAAAACTAACTAACTGCGCGTATTGCCAGTTAAGTTTTACGCGTGTTTGCATGCATGCATTAAAAAGTGTATTTACTTTCGTGTACCCCGCGGTAAACTTAAGTAAATAACATTGCTGCTAAAATAGAAGTACCAACAAGTAACTAGTCATATCTTAAGTATTTCAATAATGCAAGGTGGTTTTATAGGGTCCACAATTTAATATCACCAAAGCTCAAAAAATGGAAAGATACACTGTTCACTTGCACAGATGAAATGCGTGAAGATTTTATGATGAGCATGAAGAAGGCTATCGTGGATTTCGTCCTCAAGGATCCAAATACGGTTTGAATTGTATAAAATTAATACGCTATAAGAATATTAGTTAACAATCTTGCTGACATAGTTGGCGTTAGTTAGCTGCGGCAAATAGGTCTGGAGTCGCCGCTCTGATTAATTCTTTTTGCTGATTCGTGTTGCTTTATTCCAATTTGGTACCTTTTACACGCAACCTAGATAGAGATCAAGCGTGGCCACGCGTGAAACCTCTATAAGTAAACATTAAAATTTAGCGGTAGATTTAATAAATAGATTACGTAGTGATGCCTTAGCCTATCTATTACGACTAAAGAAACTTACACTTAAGAAAACTGACACATCTACAACTCGAAGTAGTGGTTTCATACTATGAGTATGCAGTTAGTAGCTGAAAGTGGATAGCGATGTGGTAGCTGTTGTACTGTCTTATCTTTGGATAGTTTTATGTTACAACTCTCAAGATAATTTTACGACGTCATAAAAAGACCTTCAATTGTACAGTACCTAGCAAGAAATATTGCACATCGAGCCTACGAAAGAGACATTCGGCTGGTTTCGACTTCGTAGAGCGTTATCTCTGCTACACACTGCCTACGTAAGCACTCATAGACCGGCATTGCTGAAAACTTGCTCAAAATGGTTGACAAACGTTACATAGGTTAGGTGCGAAAGAGATAACGCTCTACAGACCTCAAACAAGCCGAAGTCTCATTCCTCTTGTCGATGTGCAATATTTCTTGTTGGATATAAATGAGAACATAAATGTCGTTCACCGACCCTAAATCGGTTAAAAATCAAAATGGGAAAGCAAAATTTGACGCATTGGTGTGGGACTTCGGTAGCGTAGTGGTAAAGCTGCTGGACATGGTTATCGTGAGGTCGCAGGTTCAATTCCTGCCCGAAGTCAAATTTTTCTTTCCGTTTTTTCTTTAATTTCTGAAGTTCACTCGCATGTGTTGTTGCGAAAAATAAATAGTACGAGAACATAAATGTTTCATTTCATTTTAATTTCAGGAAGAGTCATTAGAAGAAGAAGACACTCCTCTAAAACAGGAATTATCGAAGAAAGACGACGCTTGGAGAAATCGTTACGCTGTTGCAAAGAAAAATGTGACCAGGAACTTACACTCTGTGAATCCATGTATTGCGCAAGTGTTACAGATATGGTGGAAGCAGTTCAAGTAAGTCGCCGGAAAAATCTAATTATTGCAGATGTTATACTAGTTTCACCGTGTGATAGTAGTTTTCCCTCTTACCTCTAGAACTTTTAATGATAATTTTAGATTGTTACAATTTTATCTGTCTAAATGTATGAATTGCTAAGTGTAAAGAAATTTATTGGTAGATTTTTGTTGATTTTATATGGTAGGTAACTATATAAAATAGAACGGAAGCTCTGAAAGCCATGGCTAACTACCACTGGTGGTATAAGAGGGGAAGGGCGGATCATGGAATGGAGACTTAAAAATTAGTTTAGGGGTCTCATGAACCTCCCCGATATGGGAAGTAGAAATTCGTACAAAAAAGTATCAAAGTCATACGTATGGAAGTCATCCTCAAATCTTAATTAAAAAGAAATGCTGAAATAGCTACTGAAATAGCTACTGAAATTAAACATATTACCAAAACTTGGAATTCTTAGCTTCACTATTGATCTTTTCCTCCTTTTTAATCCTTTTACGAGCTCATGAGACCCTCATTTAGTGAGTGGATTTGAGATACTACTAAAACCAAGCATGTAACCAAAATTTGGAGATCCTGTTGACTCGTTCCAATCAGAGCTCAATATCTCGGAAACTCTCCTACTATATCCACCAAATATAGCTTAGAACTACCGCGATAAACAAGGTTTTCGAATAAAAACTCGAATCGGTTTATTCATTCCGCAGCTACCAGTGCTACACACAGACACGTCAAAATTATAACACCCCGTTATAGAATCGCGGAAAAAAAGACTCAATGCATAAAATCCCTAAATATCAAATTTTGTTATAATTTTATTTATTTAAGCTATAATGCACCAAGTACATAAGGCGGACTTAATGCCACTAGGCATTCAATCAGTCTACTGAAGGAGAAAATCAATAGAAATTATAATGATTCATATCAGGACCAGGATATTTGGCGGTCCAGACTGTCAGCCTACCCTGTCAGGGATTTGGCCTGACGATACATTATAATTATTATTTTAAGTAGCTCCTATATTCACATGTTTCCCAGTGATCTGCGAATGATCAGCATGAAGGACATAATGACGACGAACGAGGCGTACGAGCTGCAGGATTTCTGTTTCGTGTGCAAGCGGCACATCGAGGCCGCCGGCAACGTGCTCACGCTTCAGTGGATACCCACAATACAGGCAGTTTTTCTTCAGGTAGACATTTGTACTTTATTTGTTACCGAATTAGGAATTATGGAACACTTAATTTGCGAATTGAACTCATAAAGAACTCAAGTTGACGGCAGGAGGATCCATATTAAGGAGATGTCCATTTACGTTTAGAATATGGTAATATCATGGTATAGTATAAATGGTTAGTTTTAGCAAAAGCACAAATGCTCTGAACAATCAATCTAAGTCTAAAATATCTCCTGTATTTAAGACTAAGATATGTGGCGGAGAAAAACACTAGGTGGTGGGTACAGATGTTTCGTAGGGGTTTTCTGACTGAAAATTTTTAATTTGTTTTGTTTTGCTCAAAACCAAACGGATTTTTCTCCTTCTTCTATCGGTCCCTCATGACTGAGGATAGTGGTCACTGGACCCCTTAAATCGGACTACATGTCTCCATCGACTTCCATCCACAGTTTTTATCACAGGCGGTGGCTGAAATTTGCTTGAAGGGATAGTTTCTTTCACTTGGTCAGACCATCGAGTTGGCGTTAGATCTCTTCATCGATACTTACTTTCTTGCCTTCAACAAACGAAATAATATTTACGTTATTAATAAATTGTTTACAGGGAAGCAAGAAAAAGCAAATACCAGATCCCAAGCAAGCATCGAAAATGAAGCGTTTTTACAATTGCTTAGCTTGCATAATGACATACAACTTGCAGACGCTTTGTTTAAAATCGATGAAAGAATTTACAGATTATATTATGGATGTCGGTGTATGTTTTTTCAAATTATATGATATCTATGGCAAAGTTCGTATGTAGTTCTGAATCTTAATACTAATCATTGTTATATTTCAGGGGATGAACCAAGGTTTTGTGGTGAACTTGACTTTTCAAAATGACGCTATAGAATTTGAACCCTCATTCAAACAGTTTAGAGATCAACTTTGTCTGCTATATGATTTCGTCATAGACTCTTGCAGACAATCTCCTCGTTTGGAGACTTTGCTGTATCAGGATTATGTCGCTGGCACCAGAATGACATTAAAGGTACGATTATAAATTGATTGTATAATATTTGAATAGCTATTCATAAAGCTCATTATATTTTTTCATATTATTGCTATCTAGCCTATTGTAGACAACGATTTAGTGGAAGGATATAAAAAGAAAGTGGCTGATTTGATTAGTGAACAAAGAATAGGACCAGAACTGAGAGTACAAGATTTCGATGATTACGTTTGTTTACTCAATGGCGTGGTAAGTAAATAGGATGATAATAAGAAATGATACATACATGAATCTAACTGTTGTTTTTATTCTTATAGCACAATTAATTTTCAGTCTCTATCAAAAGTGGAAAGATTCATTAAAAGTGATCCCGAGAAAACCTTTGAAGAATATTGTGAAGAATCAGTGAAATACGTTGAGCTGGCGCGTGAAATACCATCCAAACTGGAAGCAACTATTGTCATAGGCATGTTCAGAATGCAAAGAGCAGATCTGATCAACTCATTACGTGGAGCGGCTACGCGACTTGCTAATATGTTGCTGCGGAGGATGACTGAGGATTATCAGAACACAATAAAAGCGTATGTCTAGTTTAGGTGTGATATTTTCTAAAATCAGTGTCTATAAAACCCTTATCAACTGGTGGACTAATCTCTTTGGTCAGGTGTGATACGTGCAAGACGAGAAATAAAATGCTCATTATAAAATGTAAACACTTCTGACTGAGGAGGCACGGAGATGCGCGAGCATGGGGGTGCCATGCTCGGGGATTTCCGCGCCTCTTCATACGCGCTTCTGAACGTGCTTAGAGACAACTGGGTCAAGTTAAATGTATATTAACATCAGTTTGTCCGTGACCACGGTAGCTGGAAAGCGACCGAAACGTCGGGTGTAAGAAGAAGTTTGGGAGTGTTGTATACGCGAGAAAATCCGCAAGTTTGATTTCTACAATGTATGAAGCTCGTGAAAACGTACGAAAACGTTGTATATTAACACTTATATGGACGTACACAAAACGTCGGAAATAAAAATGTTCAATTCAATTTATGTTCCATATTTTCAACGCAGAAGCGCGCATGGCCCTGCGGCTGGTTTAGAACGCAACGATGTTATGCTGTCAATCCCAGTTGCTATCGATAGATAGCAGTCGTTAAACCTTGTCTGAGGCCTTATGGGCGTTTGAAAAACATCCGACAGCGGGTTGACCACTAACTCGTATCTCCACCTAGCCGCATTGGAGCAGGGTGGTGGAGTAAGCTCCAGGCGTCCCCCCAAAAAGGGGAGAGACTCGTGTCCAGCAGTAAGATGGATCGAGGGTTGCCATTATAATTATTTTATTTTCAACGCTTGCAGAAACACTTATTTTCTCGGTTAACAGCATATTCGACGAGTATTCCTCCATAGCCAATACCCTTCTCACGCCACCGCCCGATACGGCAGCCCTGATGGACCTCATAGCGTACTGCAAGAAAGTGGAGGATACGGTTGTCGATGAGATGGAAGACAAGCTCCGAAACGTCATGAGATACATCATGTTCCTCGGCGATTACACCAACTTCACTCCGCTTGAGATGAAAGCGAATAATCAGTCATTTCATTGGTAAATCTGCAACAAATGTTTTTTTAGAAATTAAATTACTTGATTTTGATGAAGTAAGTAACATTTCCCAAAAGTTACCTACTCAGTTTTGCTGGTGGTACTTACGGTGACGAAGTTACTCGCTTTACATATTATATCTGCCACCAAATGGTGGTGTTCAGTACTGTCGTTAGGTTTCATAATTTCAGCCAAAAGACGTCCACTGCTGGACAAAGGCCTCCTCCAAAGATTGTTAAAACTAACGATCCTGGGCCGCCCTCATCCAACGATTGCCCGCGACCTTCACCAGGTCGTCGGTCCACCACTTGGGGGGGGGGGGCTGCCTACGCTTCGTCTTCCGGTACGCGGTCACCACTCCAGAACTGTTCTGCCCCAACGGCCGTAAGTTCTGTGAGCTATGTGCTATGCTGCCACTTGTTTTTCGCTATTCGGTGGGCTATGTCGGTTACTTTGGTTCTCGTGCGAATCTCCTCATTTCTGATTCGATCTCGCAGAGAAATTACGAGCATAGCCCTCTCCATTGCTCTCTGAGTGACCTTGAGCCTTCTTATGAGGCCCATAGTGAGCGACCACGTTTCGGTTCCGTATGTCACCTTCTTCTTTAGTCTTTAGGGTTAGATCATATTTAATTACGAAGGTAAAAGGTTATCAGGAGAGTAGCATTGAAACCTGTAATTAAAAATGCCCATATGGTCTCTATTCATTAACCATTAATATCAGACCGAGTCTTGCTCGGTGTCTAACGATTCAGAAGCTATGTATTAATACTTAATTTATCATATATTTTTAATAAATCTTATTTTAGGTACTCTCGCATGCCAGGTGTTCTAGACGAATGTAAAGTTATTTGTGATCAGAAAAAAGTTGAATATCAGGAGTTATTGAAGGTACACTTTTCAACACACGTTGTCAATTATATTTAAAAACTTATATTATTTTTATTTTATTTAATTGTACTGTATGCGTTTTCAGGTCCGCATCGCTAAATTTATCGATGACTTGGACATTTACAACTTACAATGCAATGAGTTGCAGTACTGGGGTGATATTAGTGAGTTGCCTAAATATGTGTCCCGAGCGCGACATCTTGATGACAAGTTAGTTCTTATTATTTACACGAATGTATTTGGATATTTACAGCGTAACTTCATTTATGTATTTGCCAAAAGGGTGGGTATGACCTTACAGACCTATATTAGATAAGGTAAATTTGATAACGCATAATAATTGAACTTGAAAGTCTTGAAAGCTTTTCAATGGATGATACTTTGGCGTTTCTATGTGTAATTGCCAATATAGAAGGTTCTAGCGTGTTCATTAATTGAGGATGGAAATGAGAAGTCCATACACAGACTTACACATAGAAACGCCAAACTATCATTCATTGAAAATTTTTCAAGACTTTCAAGTTCAATTATTATGCGGATTATACCGGAATAAACAGAGCTACATTGTAGAGGTTAATTTAGGCGGGTTGAAGTGCATATTCGCGGCACTAAGGTGAAGGGACAACTGGCGAGCAAACGCCCAGTTTGCGGCGTTTGGATATTTATATAGCACTTAATAATGTGACGCTACATAAAAAAAGAAAAAAAGCGGGTTGAGGTGCGAGTGTGCAGCACTAAGGTGATGCGCCAACGCTAAGCTTGCGGCGCCCGGATGTTTATGTTTTAACACTGTATAATGTGACGCTACAGTACATTGAAATCCCCTTACATGATAACATTTTCTGATAAACGCAAATTTAATTTGTATCATCATCACTAGAACTTTGTTCTGATTAGGTTGGCAAATGCTTTAACAAAAATCGACCAGTTCAACGAAGAGGAAACTTCATTTGGATGGGAGTTGTCGCAGTATCCAAAGAGAAAAGCCATCTACGACAGACTAGTGCCATTCAAGAAACTATTCGACGCAGGCTTTGATTTCCTAGAAAAACATAATACTTGGATGACGACGAAGGTTTATATTTTCATTGTTTTTACAGTACGCCCAAAACTTTAATGCCACTGTGTTTAAGCTCGTGACGACGATACACATGAGAAAGAGAGCGAGTTTCAATGTTGGCCTGATGAAAGTAAACTACTGCCACATTTTTTTTACTACCTGTCCCGGCAAACGTGTCGTTCTGCCATACAATAAATGTTAAAACGATTGCCGCACAACATTAAAAAACAAAATCGAGCATGTCTCACTGGATACGCTTAATTTTTGACAAATAGACAGACGCGGCAGGGGACTTCATTTTATTATGTATAGATAGATAGGTTTTATTTTTATTTCTATGCCTATATGCGCGTATTACTCTACTTCTATACCTTAAATCTCCTTCTTCACAGCGACTTGTAAAGCGGACGCGTTGATTTGTGCGACCATTTGGACTAGAATTAAAAAATATATAATATTTTTTGTGTCCTAGGTCGGAAGTTTTGATCCTGAAGACATAGAAGGTGATGTGGGATATTTCTATAAGATTGTTTATAAATTAGAAAAATCGTTCCAAGATGTACCAGAAACGCACCGCCTTGCGGTATCTATTAGGTAATTAACGATTTCTTTCTATTTCTAATAATTACCAGTATACATAATACTACAAAAATCATTTTATTAAACTGTTTCTTAGGCCCGTATTAAAAGACAGTATAAGTGGTGGTAGAGTTCCAGTGTAGGAGCTCGAGGGCGTAGGCCCTGCCGCATTACCTAATTTCTCGTCGCTAAATGGTAGTGTTCAGCACTTTCGTGTTCCGGCTAAATGGTAATGTATGGCCCGTAATAACTATCATAGAGACATAATCACTAAGGTCTCAGGGTGGTAACGCATCTGCATTTTATCCTCTCGTCTTTGTGTGGGTGTCTATAGGCTGCAGTCATCACTTAACATCAATGTGAACTGCATGTTTGTTTGCCACCTTCATTATATAAAAAAAGACAGATGTCATCTTAAGATCATGTTTCTCCGTGCTAAAGGGGATTTTAATGCCGTGTTCTAGGATCGAGATCTGTCCAATTCTAAATCTTATTGCTATTTCAGAGAAAAAATGGACGAATTCAAGACGCATATGCCAATCATTCAAACATTGGGTAATCCTGGTATGAAACTTCGCCACTGGGAGAAAATATCGGAGATCGTCGGTTTCCCAATAGTGGTAGACGACGAGCTTTCACTGGAGAAAGTGATAGACTTCAACCTTGTGGATTATATCGACAAGTTCGAGAGCATATCCGAGGCTGCAACTAAAGAGAACAACTTAGAGAAGGCACTGGATAAGATGATGAAGGAATGGGCTGATCTGAAATTCGACATTTTGCCTTACAAGTTAGTCACTAAAAATGTTATGAGTAAATTTTACTGGTGGTAGAGCTAACAGAGCTCGAGTGCTTAGGCACCTGAGCATCAACTGATCTGCTCGCTGCTAAATTATGGTTTAAGCGTTTCATGTTCTGGTCGTAATTTGTTTGGCATAGATGCATTACAAATAAACTTACATAGATATATTTAGAGAATGTTTCTAGAAGTGCCGCATCATAAATGTAGCTATAAATTTTGGGGTGGGCACGATTTACCCGGCTCCCTTTCTTCCTACGCCCATGGCTGCAGGAGTGGCGACGCATCTACATTTGGATCCCTGGTTTTTATGTAGATGTTCGTAGACTAAATTATTTACTTATCATCAAATTGACTTATACTTGTTTCATGACTGTAAATACGAAGAAACTTGAAAAAAAAGTATTCTTAATTTTCCAGAGATACTGGCACGTACATTTTGTCGAGTGTCGACGAGATCCAATTGCTACTGGACGATCACATTGTGAAAACGCAGACCATGAAGAATTCACCTTACATCAAGCCATTTGAGGAAATCATTGTGTTAGTTTATGTAATTTTTTAAATATCTTTTGTTCATTAGTCATTGAAATTTGTGGAAAATTTTCTAAATAATTCACTCATTAAGTATTTTAATGTAATCATAATTGTTTCTTGTTTAGTGATTGGGAGGGCAAGTTGATACTACTCCAAGAGATACTTGATGAATGGTTAAGGGTTCAAGCGACGTGGATGTACTTAGAACCCATTTTCTCATCGCCTGATATTCAGCAACAGATACCTGAAGAAGGTCGACGCTTCAGTGCTGTTGATAAGGTACATCAATATACAGGAAAATATAGCAACAGGATCAGGGTCGGACTAGGAAAGCACCACGACTTTACTTTGAGCAATGTACGCTTAGAACTGTCAAATCTCATACTTCTACTGATAGTTCTAAGCATATTTTGCTCAAAGTAAAGTCGTAGTGCGGTCTATGAATCTCACCCTTAGACTATATGGCTAGTCCGACGCTGAACAGAATCAATGACAGATTGGAAATGATTTATCGCTCACTTGCATTAATTGCCCACGACCAAAGAGTCAGGACTCACATACAAAGTTTTTATGGTCTAAAATTTGCATATTTGTTTAGCCAACCTAATAACAATTTTATTTTCGTTACCAATGTGATCAACCTATTAGATGCAGCTGTGCCCTAGCCTTGAAATAAAAAAATCATTGAGAAGGTCACGACCTTATTCCTGTTCCGATTATTCAAGCCATATCACTTTATAATATATTTTTATTCCTAGATACGACATTTGTAATACCGATTAAACCCATTTTAAATACTTACTAATATATTTTTGAATAATGATTCAGACGTTTATTTAGATCGAAATTCGATATTACGTATACGTATCTAAGTAGTAGGTATTACGTCCATTTAACGAACTTTGTTGGCTGTGCCCAAAAATAATTCAGTTAGCAAAAATAATATTAATATCTAGATGTGGCGAGAAATAATGAAGGCCGCGTACTCCGAGCCGCGAGTCCTGGACGTGATCACGATAGAGAAGATGCTGGATAGACTCAAGAAGTCCAACAACCTGCTGGAAATGGTACAGCGCGGACTGAATGCTTACCTGGAGAAGAAGCGGTTGTATTTCCCAAGATTCTTCTTCTTATCGAACGACGAGCTGCTTGAAATCTTATCGGAGACCAAAGATCCTATGCGGTTAGTAGCACATAGAGAAGATGTTCTATGTGATAGGTAGTGCTACAGAGTGTATATACCCTAGTTTATCCATTGGGTAATCTACATCACAATTCAATATACCGGCGACCTCTGTATCGCCTTAGCAGTATAATAAATAGTTTACGACCTATTTAACAGACCTGTCAAATGTAGGAGGAGTTCGGTTATTAATACTGTGACAAGAGAGTTTTATGTACCTGTGACATAGAATCATTCATATCACTAACTGCCCCATAGTAGCCTAGTGATAGCAGGCCACTACTACTAAGCTGGGGTCCTGGGTTCGATTCCTGGGTCGGAGGCTATCAGAGATAACGGTGTAAAATCCTTTATGTCTGGTCCTATTGGGATCTTTCCATTTTCTGGAAATTTCCTAATACCTCGGCCTTTGGTAATGTGCCCGGAGATATCAACAGGCTCGCCACCTGTTACATAGGCCGAAAACATAACCGGCGAATCGTGGGTGTTTGTGTGTATGCTTGAATGCATGCATTTACCTCTGCCTACTCCTGCGGGGATCACAGGCGTGAAGTTACTAAGTTAAGTTTAATTTTTGGATCTGTCTTCAGCGTGCAACCTCATCTGAAGAAGTGCTTCGAGGGTATCGCAAAGTTGACGTTCACGGAGGACATGGTAGTAACCCACATGCGCTCTTCCGAGGGAGAGATCGTCATGCTCACCATGACCATAAACACGGCCGCTGCCAGAGGACAGGTTCTTAGTATTTCATAGTATGTTCTTAGGTTTTCGCGAGCTGCACTCATTAAAACGAGTCTGGCCGAGACCACGGAAGCTGAAAAGCGACTGAAACGTTGGGTTCGATTTTAAGTAATCATTTTAGTTTAATATATTTTAGAAATTCACCAATTTTATGTAAATGAAAACTATTTTTGGTACTATTTCAGTTAAATAATAGACTATTGCTTTATTTAAAAAACCATGAAGCTGAGGTTCCTACAATAATAGTTTGGAGTCACATGTTTTAATAAGAACCTAGATGTTTAAATGTGGAAAAAAATATGTTAGTAAATTAATTGTAGATAGTCAACGCATCAAGGATCGACGATAATCCATCATATAGAATTATACTTGTCGTGCATGCTCATGCATTGAGGCTTAAGAAACCTCGCCCACGTCTGGAAATGCGGTCTGTGACGTCCATGACAATGTTAGACCGCAGGCGGCTTGACGGACAATAATTGAAATCTGATTTATTAAATAATTTTATGTTCTGTTTGGCATCTTTATATTATCATGTTCCTCTTCTATAGACTCAAAAAATAGTTTCAGCTACTTACTAGTTTGAATTAACGTTTTTTTTTCGAAATTAACTGCAGATAGTCGTAGTTAAATCTAGCAAAAATCTAACATAGCACAACAATAGTTCGTCATATGGATTTACCTATATCATCCATAAGCAGTTAGGCATATGAACTTTTAAACCTTCCCTGGACTTCCAAAAATCATTCGAAACCATAATTCGCCAAATCTGTCCAGTCGTTCTCGAGTCTTAGCGAGACTAATGAACAGCAATTGATTTTTATTTAAATAAATAAGACATTCATAAGGCAAACTTACACCTACATCCCAAAACGATGTTAAAACTCTACAACCTTGTTTCATATTATGTAAAACAATTGAAAGGGATTTTACAGATTTTATATTGATGTTATAAGTCACCTTTATATAATGGGCATAAAAAATCGACATCGGGTTTATTTCAAACATACAACCTCCAGGTTGGTTTTGGACGCTTTATCGACTAATCTTAGTTCCGAAATCTACTATCATCCTCGGTTCTTTTTATATAAATTTATATAAAAAGGAAAACACAAATATAATGAAACGAAACAATATGCCAATTGTTAGTAATTCGCAACTTTTTCATGTCTAGAATTTAAAATATAACGAACTATCACGATTTCTTGATTTAAGAATAATTTATTTTCATTTATAATTTACAGGTAGAAAAGTGGCTTTTGGAATTGGAGAAAGCGATGAAGTCTTCGGTGCATCATGTCGTTGCACTATCGTACGACGATTACTTGAAGCGTCCTCGTGAGAATTGGGTGATCGCTTGGCCCGGACAAGCCGTAAGTATGAATAAAAAAAAGTAAAAAAAGAAAATTGTCAAAAACGTTTCAATCGAAACACGGCCACTTCTGGACAAAGCCTTCCCCAGAGACGCCAACAACAGTGATGTGCTTCATTAGGCGAGTTGTTGTGAGTCGTCTGTGTGGACTCACCTCGCGAGGTGAAAGCCTGCATATGGCTCCTCCCCTCCAGCCCGCCGCGGCCGGTGGCTCGTGTTGCTCTATGTTGAGCCATCTAGTGTCGGGCGAGGTAGTTGCCGCGCGAGGCTGCTCACTTTGTGTGGAGGCGCCCATTAGGGAAGAATATGGCATAACATCTCGACGCGTCAATCATATGAAATACTAGCTGTGCCCGCGACTCCGTCCGCGTGATAATTTATCATTGTTCCCGGACAGCGGCGCAGCTAGTATAAAAGTAGCCTAAGTTACTCCTTATTACATAAGCTATCTGCCAGTCCAGACGTTCCCGAGATTAGCCGGAACAAACAGACAGACAGACAGACAAAAATTGTAAAAAGAAAATTTATGGCATATGTACCGTATATACATTCATACGCATTTAGTAAAAAGCGGTTATTTTTATATTACAAACAGACACTCCAATTTTATTTATTTGTATAGATGTATAGGTAATTAAATTTAATCTGAAATAACTGATTAATTAATTGATCTGTATCTTGAACTTGCATTTTTATTTTTTAAAGAAAAATGGAAAGAAAAATTTGACTTCAGGCGAGACTCGAACTCGCGGCCTACTGGGAATCTAGTCCAACCGCTCTTCCAATTGAGCTACTGAAGTCCTGCCCGATATGTCAAATCTTTCCTTCACATTTAATGCATTGCTTTTATGGTAGCAGCAGCGCCATCTATTACCAACTATGCTAGTTAGGCAACCGATATAATAGACTTTGCAGTTTATTGAATATCGTGAAGAAGTCGCTTTTACCCTTAATATTTGTTATATATTATTTCGCATTAACACATACTTGTGAAATATATATATTTTTATAAGAAAAATGGAAAGAAAAATTATAAAACAATCTTGAACTTGGTTTTGGAATAGAACAATAATTAATTTCCTTGATTGATACTGAATTTAAGTTTCCAGTCTAGAAACACCATAAATGTTTGGAGACCTAGTCGCATATATACGTGACACCGGTGTTTCCAGTGGCGGATTTACAAATTTGCCGCCGGTAGGCTATTATTTTTGCCGCCCCTATATTTTGATATCGTAGTTTACAATCATATCAATTAGGTATATTTTCTATCAATAAAATTTCAACTTTATGTTTTATGCTTCATAATCCTGAAGTTGATGTAAGCAACTTTTTTTCTATGGTTAGAATCATTGGGAACTATGATCTGAGCCTTAATAATTTCAACAGTAATTTTGTAAATAGAAATAAAAAAATTATGAACTAATTCTGCCGCCCCTTAAAATTTGCCGCCCTAGGCTCCAGGATACTCAGCCTGCTGGTAAATCCACCACTGGGTGTTTCTTATCTTAAGAAGTAGCTTCCAGAAAATACAGACAAAATATCTCAAACAGGTGCAATGCATAGCGATGACGTTCTGGACGTCGGAGGTGACGGAGGCAATCCACGAGAACGTGAAGGCGATGCGAGCGTACTGGGACAAGTGCAACTACCAGATATCCAAGATCGTGGACTTGGTGCGAGGGGAACTCAGTCTGCAAAACCGGATTACGTTAGGTACAGTACCCACCCGCTAAGAATTATTGCACATCGACATTAGGTATAAAACTTCGGCTATTTGCAGCTCTGTGCAGCGATATCTCTTTTGCACACTATGTGATATTATTTGTCAACCATTTTGATAAAATTTTGACAAATGCCGCACTATTAGTGCTTACATATGCAGAGTGCTGAGTATAAGTGTGATGATGATTTTGGTAAATTGTTGTTGTTTCTACGAATTGCAAAAGCTCGCATTTCTGTTTTATACGCTCACGTCAAACTTTGTATGACTTTTTTCTATTTAGATGGACACTTTGGACCAGGATGACAAGATTGTTGAATTAACATAATCTGTTTCAGTTGACTTAGGAATCAATTTAAGAATTCAATTAACATTTTTACACCCTAGTTTTATTTCAATGAGTGCAGCTCGCGAAAACCTAAGAACATACTAAATTAACATCTTGGATTTCACGGTAGTCGGCGGAGTAAATTCTGACTTAAAGTTGACACACTTTTTGTAGTCTTTATTAAAAAATATATGAATATAAATAAACCATTTCAATAGTAGATAGTATCGGTGTAAAAATGAAAAAAGGCATGCTCCGATGGTTCGGGCATATAGAAAGAATGTCGAATGAGCGAATGACTAAACAGATATACAATGCGAATGTGGATGGTTGCAGAGGCCCAGGAAGACCAAGGCTGACCTACCATGACCAAATAGGTCGAGTTCTGTCTGATGGTGGGGTCAAAAGTCTTAGGAATCGGCGTGCATGTATGAAGAGAATGATGAAGGTAGACGAGGCACGAGAGGTTTGTCAGAACCGGGATGTCTGGCGCTCTACACTCTCTGCCTACCCCGTTAGGGACCTGGCGTGAAGATACATACATTTCAATTATTGAGAATATAATTTTGTAAATCCGTTCACAAATGCCGGAGTGGTGGAGTAACATACACACACAAAAAAAAACAACATACCGGGGAAATAAGAACATCTTCCTTTTTGAAGTCGGTTAAAAATTTAAAATATAAATGAATGTGTGTCTGTGATTTCAGGAGCGCTAGTTGTACTAGATGTACACGCTAGAGACGTTCTTATGGAGCTTATTGACTTCAATGTGCAACAAGATAATGATTTCAACTGGCTGTCGCAAATTCGTTACTATTGGGAGGTAAATTCTGTTTAATTTTCGTAGTAAATAAGTACTACATTTTTGATAAATTATTAAAATGAAAAATATGTAATGAAATTAGACGTTGGCGACGGTAAGATAATTTACGGGTTTGTGTTTAGAGACAGTGTGAAATTCATAGAAAACAATGAGAAACTGTACTAAGATATTAATGAATAAGTAATAGAACTCGTCTCTCCTACTGCGGAATTGAAAAACGTATTTTCCTCAAAACAAAAGTTAGTTAAGCAGTTTAACATCCAGCTAAATGGATATAATTATCGGCATGGATTTAAAGCGCAGACCTTCATCTGCGCAGAAGTGAATCACTATTACATCTTCGAAACACCATTTCTTTGAAGCGCGCATGGCCCCGCGACTGGTGTAGATCATAAGCGATCTACTCGGTTAAGCACTACGGGCGCGGTCGGGTAGTGTGAGGGGTGACCGCTAGTGGCAAATTAAATGAGCGTTTCGGAGGGCACGTTAAGCCGTCGGTTCCGGTGAGTATCGATAGATAGTAGTCGTTAAACCTTGTTGGAGACCTTATGGGCGGTTAAAAAACATCCGACAGCGGGTTGGCCAGTAACCCAACCCACCTCCACCAATCCGCATTGGAGCAGCGTGGTGGAGTAAGCTCCAGGGCTCCCCCCCAAAAAGGGGAGAGACTCGTGCGAAGCAGTGGGACGTATAATGGGCTGCCATTATTATATTATTTATTTATTTCATATTTGGTGGTAGGTACATGAAGTGAGTACGGGGCGAAGATTGGAGGAATCATCGATATGATTGGCTTATCGCACGATCTTTTTAAACCGCCAATCCTGATTTGTTCCTAGTTTCGCTAAAAGCGTCTCAACGAGCCGTTTTTTTGAAGTGAAAACTTCTTTACCATTGTTGTGATTTGAAAATCGATGAAACGAAAAAGCGACAGTATTAAGAGACAGACACATAAATTCATAAGATTTAACGTGGGTGAAAATGAGATAGGAAGCGTACAGTAATGAGAGACAGACACATACTTTCATAAGATTTAAAGTGGGGAAAAATGATAAAGGAAGCATTATACAGTATCTCTAATAATTTTTTTTGATAGTTTCACTCCTACCACATGTGCATTGCGCATATGTTTTATTTTTAAAGCGATCCCTTCACTGTATTTTCATTACAGTCTGGGGGTCGTCCGCCTATCGACATTGCTGTCACCATTGTCATTGCTGCCAGATTTTCATGTCGATTTGTAGCTCCTTTAAAAGCAGTAAGTAGTGATAATCTGATTGATGTTCTTGCTTTCATTGGTGATAAAGAAGCGATAATGGTAGATTATTAAGATTATTGTTATCTAGTTAAAATTTGACAGCAATGACAATGACGACAGCTATGTACGCCCACAAGGCGGTGGTACTGGTGGTTATTACTGGTGGTAGAGCTTCAGTGACGGAGCTCGCGGGCGTAGGCACCACCGCATTACCTATTATACTTGCCGCTAAATGGTAGTGTTCAGCACTATCGTGTTCCGGTCAGGTGGTAATGTACGGCCCTGTAATTTCCGGCACAGAGGCATAACACCCTTAGGCCTCAGGAGTGGTAACGCATCTGCATTTTGACCTTGGTCTTTGTGTGGGTGTCTATAGGCTGCAGTCATCACTTAACATCAATGTGAACTGCATGCTTGTTTGCCACTTCCATTACATAAAAAAAAAAAAAAAAAGCATTCCCCTGGTCTATAATTATTATTTAAATATATGTTCCAGGAACAAGAGGAGGATCACAGTTGGCAGGTAGCGACGCGCATGATCAACTCGCAGCTGATGTACGGCTACGAGTACCTCGGCAACACCGGCCGGCTCGTCGTCACGCCGCTCACTGACAGATGTTTTAGGACTCTGTTTGGTGCCTTACATTTGAACTTAGGCAAGTTTTTACAACGATTTCTTTACTTTTATGCCAGCGACGTTGTGACCGTTTACATTTGATTTCTCCCCTTTTATCTCCGAAACTAATGGGCCTAAATTATACATATCCTACGTTATCTAATATAAGTAATAGGTTAGGATCCCATTGCAGAATCATTTCGTTTATCCAGATATGTTGCAAACCTAAGTTTTACGCATATTTATAATCTGGGTAATATATAAACAATAAAAAAATGTTGCCTATAAAAAAATGGCCGCAAGTAATTTTTTGTATATTTTTTTTGGGAAAGAAATATTTTTAATTTGTTTTTCAATAAAATATAATCCACTTCACGGCAATACGTATAAAGACTGAAAACTCATGGCTGCCGTTGCGCACTTTGCCGCCCTTACATATTTTCGTTCGCCCCGATAACGTTTTACGTCCATAACGTACATGTATTATTTATATATCAAATAAAATCTTTTTTTTTCTCATTATTATGATATACGGGAGCCAAATGAAATCGGCCGCAAATAAGAGTTGCTGGCTGTTAAAGATAAAATAATTTAATTTAAAATACTTGCGGCCAAATTTTGATAGGCAACTTTGATAGTGGATATATATTCTTTAGATTATAAAGTTGCGTAAAACTTAGGTTTTCAGCATATCTGGATGAACGAAATGATTCTGCAGTGGGATGTTAACCTATAAATAACATAGACAACTTAAAGTTTAGTAGATTACGGGAGGTATGTCAGGACCGGGATATCTGGCGTTCCACACTCTTTGCCTTCCCCGTAAGGGACTTGGCGTGAAGATAAGATAGCGTAAGATATCTCTCCATTGTACGCAATCGCGTGCATTCAAGTTCGGCTCGTATTTGGCTGATGTTTTTACACAGTCATTCTTATTTTCTTATAGGCGGCGCTCCCGAAGGCCCCGCAGGTACTGGAAAGACAGAAACAACGAAAGACTTGGCTAAAGCAGTCGCCAAGCAATGCGTTGTATTCAATTGTTCTGATGGATTAGACTATCTGGCACTTGGAAAATTTTTCAAGGTAAGATCATTGATGTAATATGTATTGGAAGCGACTCGACAACTATTTATGACACGTGTATAAGACTTATTCACTTAGTCATTTAAAGTTCATTGAACACTTTTTGGTCATTTATAGTTTATGACAAAGAGTGCTCATCAAGAAATATTGCACATCGAGTCTATGAAAGTGACAGTCGGCTAGTTTCGTCTTCGTAGAGCGTTGTCTCTGCTGTACACTGCCGACTTCGTAGAGCGATGTCTCTGCTGCACACTGCCTACGTAAGCAATGATAGTCCGGTTTTGGTCAAAACTTGATCAAAATGATGGAATGGACGTTACATACATTGGAATGGACTACGAATGAACGTCAAATAGGTATGGTGCGAAAGAGATAACGCTCTACAGACCCGAAATAAGCTGAAGTCTCCTTCTTGACGTCGATGTGCAATATTTGTTGTTGGATACTGTACAATATCTCAAGATCACGTTTTTTCTATTTAGAGACTAATCGGGATCTCAACGCCGGCGCCGTGTTCTGGAACGGAGATCTGTCTTTTTATACAGACTTAAGTCGAATTTTGTATAGGCAAGCAATTCATTCTCATCGGAGGCACCACGTTTTTGGTTGACGCTGAAAAATTAATTACTCTTGCTCCCAGGGTTTGGCGTCTTGCGGGGCGTGGTCGTGTTTCGACGAGTTCAACCGCATCGACCTGGAGGTGCTGTCGGTGGTGGCGCAGCAGATCCTGTCCATCCAGCGCGGCATCAACTCGGGCTCCACCGAACTGCTCTTCGAGGGCACCTTGCTGCAACTGGACAAGAGTTGTGCCGTCTTCATCACCATGAACCCCGGATACGCCGGTCGTTCGGAGTTGCCCGATAATTTGAAGGTTTGTGTTCCTGAATGAGATGTTTGTGTGTATACCTAAGTAATTTGTAAATGATGCCGGACACCACTGAATTTCTATATTTACTGCTGCAGCTAGATAATAAGAGCCAAGCTGTTTTCGCCACTATCGACGCAGGATAAGTTGGCCGTTTTCAGTTGCCTGATAATTCGGAGGCTTGCGGTGTTCCGAAGTTCATAACAACTTTTGGGGCGCCACGTAGCTGATCTTCAAATTTCGTCGAGTCGAAAAAAGTCGAAATTTGCAGCAATGACTGTGATAGATGATAGATATGTGAAATAGATTCGGGTTCGTTGATAACTTCGACAACTACTGAGTACCAATCTAGATCGGCATTATCTTAGGTACTAAAATACCATTTTGATATGGAAACAGCGAAAATTTAGCTTTGACGTAATGTATATTTTGAATATTTTTATAGACTTATGAACCAATTTGTATTTATTCAAGGCTCTATTCCGCTCTGTGGCCATGATGGTGCCAGATTACGTGCTGATATCTGAAATCGAACTGTACGCGTTTGGCTATCTCAACGCGAAGCCACTTGCAGTCAAGATCGTCGCCACCTACAGATTGTGCTCAGAACAGTTGTCTTCGCAGAGTCACTACGATTATGGTATGTTTTTGATAACTTATCAAATTTCTCTTTCTATTTTTCTTTTAAAATAGAATTGCAATTCTCTTTCTAATTTTGTATCGCACAATATGCGATTTTTTAATTTGTACTTCTTTTGGCGCGATTGGAAATAATGTTGAGTGATATTTTACGATGCACCGATAGATAAAAGTGACAGTCTGAAGTTAGTTGCTTAACAGAGAAAAGTACCTAACAATTTGAAGTTAGTTGCAAAACTTTTTTTGGGGTTTTTTTTATTTGTAGTATATTGGATTGTTGGGCTAATTTAATATAATGTGCAGGCATGCGCGCAGTGAAGTCGGTACTGAGAGCCGCCGGCGCCCTGAAGCTGCGCTACCCCGACGAGGACGAAGATGTTATCTTACTGCGATCCATCAAGGACGTCAACTTGCCCAAGTTTCTCGAGCACGATGTGCCGCTTTTCATGGTCAGTTTTATGCCTATAGGTATACTTGAAGTATTGAAAAACTTCCTCAGTAGCCTAGTGGTAGCAGGCCACTGCTACAACGCTGGGGTCCTGGGTTCGATTCACGGGTCGGAGTAAAATCCTTTATCTCTGGTTCTATTGGGTATTTCTTCATTTTTTGGATGTTTCTCAGTCCCTCGGAGTTTGGTTAAGTGCCCGAAGATGTCAACTGGCTCACCACCTGGTACTTGGGCCAAAACATAACCAGCAAATCGTGGGTGTTTACATGTATGCTTGAATGCATGCATTTACCTCTGCCTACCCCTTCAGGGTTTACAGGCGTGAAGTTATGTCGTTACATCTATCTGTCGCCAAATGAAAGTGTTCAGCACTATCGTGTTTCGGTTGGATGATAATGTATTTTAATTTAATATCAAAATATTATTGATCAGGGTATCATCGGTGACTTGTTCCCTGGTCTACCTCTACCGCAAGCTGGTCTACCGCATCTAGTTGCTTGTCTCAAGGAAGTGTGCGGCCCACTGAATTTGCAAGCGAACGACTTCTTCATCGAGAAGGTGCATTTACACTTAGATCCATTGGGTATCATGATTATTAAAAAAACTTAAAATATTATATCGAATTTAATAACCAGATAATAGGATGATTAAACAGTAGAATACGGCTAATCCCAACATGCATAAAAACATCACACTTTTGAAATATACATTAAGAAGACTACATTTATGGTACCTAAAAAAAATTCACTAAAAAAACTCTCTATGATGCCATATTCAGATCTCATTGATGGCAATGGGTCCAACTTAGTAGGTAGTGTACCCTTTCAAACTCCACAAAAACTTCGTAAAATGCTTTCTACGAAGTTTTTGTGGATTGGAAGCTTAGGAGTGCGAGAAAAATAACCCATGTCCAGTTCAACCGTGACAAGGCTTACTTATTGTTTTGGTACTTACCAAGTTGACCCGATTTAAACAAACATTCCGTTAAAACCTAATATAGACCCTCCAAACCAAAAATCGATAACCTCCATCATCGATTTAAATACGATTTTCTTCATTTCTATTTCATTGCAGGTACTTCAACTGTACGAGATGATCCTCGTGAGACACGGACTTATGTTGGTTGGTTTTCCATTCTCTGGCAAAACTAAATGCTACCACGCTCTTGGACATGCCTTGGGATTGGTTTCTGAAAAGGTAATTATGTTAAAAAGAAAAAATCTTCCAAAGAATATTTTATTTTTCTATAAATGTAAAATTAATTCACATGAAATTAGGTCCTGTGTATTGTTATCTTGATTGATATACGAGTATATAAAAAATCATTTTTTGTTTTATCCTTTAGGGATTGATGGATGAGAACGCAGTGGAATGGACGGTGATCAATCCGAAATCCATAACGATGGGTCAGTTGTATGGTCAGTTCGATCCAGTGTCTCACGAATGGTCCGACGGTATTTTAGCTGTCAGTTACAGAGCTTTTGCTGTCTCCACTAATGATAACAGGTATAATAAAAAAAATGTTAAACTGCTAGGTGATTTTACTACTACTTTCCACTACTTAAGACTGACCCTTACGAAACGTACAGAAATAAATTTCTGGCTTTCAATTAGTATTCAAATAAAAATTTGTATAAATTTTTACATTGCTCACTTTGTCAGGAAATGGTTGGTATTCGACGGACCAGTAGACGCGATCTGGATCGAAAACCTCAATACTGTGTTGGACGACAACAAAAAGCTGTGCCTCATGAGCGGCGAGATCATCCAGCTAGCTCCGACCACTAACCTCATATTTGAGCCAATGGACCTTGAAGCTGCCTCGCCGGCTACGGTCATTATTGCCTTTAAATTTACTGTATTTATTATATTTAATGCCAATCATGTATGAAATTCACAGTCGAATGGTAAATGAGCTAAAAGACACGAAAATCAGACGTCAAAATTCAAATGCAGTGCCACTCTTGAAGCCTTTATATTTTCTCTATGAGACTAATTACGAAACTATATTTTACCATCTAAATCAGAGATTCCCTTCCCTTTCAATTTTTTTCTGGTCCACGGAAACCAGAAAAAAATTGACTCCTCCTTGCTACATTTATATCACATTCCCATATTTCCAAATTTTATTCACGCCTACGTAGACCCCCATCGAGTCCCATGGACCCCAGGGGGTCTATATGGACCTAAATGGAACACGATAGTGCAGCTGGCGGCAAATAAATATGGTAATGCGATGATGTAAACCTAGATAGGGCCTCGAGCTCGACATCGACCAGTTAATTTGTTCAAATTTTCGATTCTTCTGCAGTCAAAACTAATGATAGTCATTAATTTTAATTCAGTCATTTTATCAAGCTGATTACTTTAACCAGGTATCGCGTTGCGGCATGATCTACATGGAGCCAAAGGGTTTGGGCTGGAAGTGTTTACTGGAGTCGTGGCTCAACACGCTCCCGCCGACCTTACACGCCTTCAACAGGAACCTCGTGCGGACGCTGTTCAACCGCTTTATGTCACCACTGCTCTGGCTTGTGGAATATTCTGGGAAAGTCAAGGTAAGTGATATGATGACAGAGTTGGTTCAAACTTGTTCCAGGAGTGACCAAATATTGTGTTGCAGTATGATCTGATCACGTTAAATGTTCTCTATGGAACCTAAACCACTCTTCATACGTTTCGATTCGCACCTGTTTTGGCTCATTGAGTAATGCAAGGGCAAGTGGGGGGTAAAGACATTTTTTTATGGACGGACTTATATGGGCGTCATGTCTCGAGACGGCACTAGTCTACATCACCGGGCAATCGGCGAGCGTAGAAGGCGCTTCACGCTAAGTAAAGGTAAATATAGTGTTGGTTTAAATTGATGCTGGTGTCGCGTTGCGGTAGGATCTTTATTCTAGAAGATAGTGTAGCTGGGGACGTCGACAGTGTATCAGGTATAACTTCTATGGGGTTTGATGTGGGACTAGAAATGTCTGATGGCTCAAACTTGTAAACGAGGTGGCACGTTGTGGTATGGTACGGTACACATGGAGCCAACGGGTTTAATCTTGAAGTGGCTGAATATTCGCTGTTGGTTCTCGTTCCTATTACCGCATGTGACATGTTGTGTATGATTTTTTCCATGTGGACAAAGTATTCAATAGCCAAAAAGATTACGACTTAAATAAGTAATTGCACATTGACTTATATAATTTTATGTATTAAAGTCTTGTGTTTTCAGCAAATGTATGTAACATCCCGCAGTAATTTGGTGATGGCTTGCATGAGTCTCTTCGACACGTTTATGGATGATTTCTACGACGAGAAATATGTCGAACAGATTTCCGATTTAGATGTTAGAGCACAACTTGAGGTAGATTATAAAAATGCAATTTTAAAAACAAATATAATTATAATACCGGTTCAAAAATTTAGTTACTAGTTACGTTGCAGGGAGTTTTCTTCTTTTCATGCATCTGGTCCATTGGTGCAACCTTAGAAAGTGATAGCCGACCAAAATTCGATATGTTATTTAGAGGACTTCTTGAAAAGGAATTTCCTGAAAAGGTATATCATTCGTTTTGAGTTTTTAATTATTATAAAGATATTTTTCGTTTCACTGTCAAATTGTTTGCAACGATGTTATTCAGGTCATAGAAGCTTTGGGTTATCCTCGTGAAATAGCGAAACCGGAGAAGCAATACATATTTACTATCCCCAAAGATGGACTCGTCTACGACTACAGATTTATCAAGGAGGTCAGTAATCGATCAATAATAATACTAAAATCACAATCCGAGTTCTAAATTTGTGGCACGTATGTCTTATGTCGGTCTATTTCCAATTGGTGAAAACAATACCTAATAATTTTATTGTCATGAAATATGTTCTCCGAACCTAGATTTTAGGCCTTACAGTAGTGTCCCACTGACACAATACCACTGACGGACTGTTTTAGTATCCTTTTTTTCCTTATCAAGACGAAGATCGATGGTCTTGACCAAAGTATATAGCCAGTGGTGTTGAAACATGGTCGTTCAGTATCAGTCTCATAAGAAAGCCTAAGGTCACACAGAGGACACTGGCAAGAGGTTTGCTTGGTGTTTTTAAAATCAGGAATGAGGTGGAATGAGAAAAGACAGCAGTAGACGGCCGTTTCGACATAACTGTTCTCAAGTGGAAATCGCGCACTGGAAAACGAAGCGTGGGTAGACCGCCGTAAGAAAATCTGATGACCTGGTGAAAGTCGTGTATAATCGCTGGATGAGTGTGGTCCAGAACCGGTCGATGTAGGCATCATTGGGGGAGGCTTTTGTCCACAGTTGGACCAATGCAACCTAGACGTCTTTCAGCTGTAATAATATACTTTTTACAGGGTAAAGGTAAATGGAAGCCATGGCAAGACGACGTTGTATCGGCGCCTGCAATCAGTCGGGACACGCCTCCGAATCAGATCCTGGTGACAACTTTGGACAGCGTTCGATATCTAGCCTTGTTCAAACTGCTCGTGACCCATCACAAGGCCGTCATGATGGTCGGTCCAACTGGCACGGGGAAATCTTCCTACATTATTGTAAGTGTAACAATATAATTTCAGCTTGTCCGTTGTCTGAAAACGGATGCCGTTTTCGTAATCAGCACCCACAAGAAACCTCGAATATTGGCACCAATATTATATTATGATAAAAAATCTATTGGCCACTTTGAATCTGAAAACAAATGCCATTTTCAAAATCAGCATCACAAGAAATCACGAAATTGACACACTCACATGATGTTTAGATAAATTATTTTTTTTTACTGGTGGTAGAGCTCCAGTGACGGAGCTCGCGGGCGTAGGCACCACCGCATTACCTAATATACTTGCCACTAAATGGTAGTATTCATCAGTATCGTGTTCCGGTCAGGTGGTAATGTACGGCCCTGTAATTTCCGGCACAGAGGCATAGCACCTTAGGCCTCAGGAGTGGTAACGCATCTGCATTTTGTCCTTGGTCTTTGTGTAAGTATCTATAGGCTGCAGTCATCACTTAACATCAATGTGAACTGCATGTTTGTTTGCCACTTCCATTACATAAAAAAAAAAATCTGGCCGGCTTTGAAAACATATGCCATGATTTGATCTACTTAATAACTATTTTCTTTAATTCAGGATTATTTAGTGAAAAGAGTGGATACTAAAATATACAAGGCACTTATAATGGCTTTCTCGGCTCAAACAAACTGCAATCAAACGCAAGATATAATCATGGGAAAACTGGATAAGAGGCGAAAGGGTATGTTTTCATCTTAAAGTATACAATATTATCACGTATTTTGGTAGTTAAGCGTTGATCCGTTACAAAAAATCACAGATTTTTTTCACGCACGATTTATTAGAGTTAAAAAAAAACGTTTAGGAAAAGAAAAACTGATGGTAGAGGTCCATGACGTAAGTACCACCAAATGAGTATAGCACAAAGCAATAAATATTGCATATCGAGCCTACTAAAGATACAGTCTGCTAGTTTCGACTACGTAGAGCGTTATTTCTGCTGCACACTGCCTACGTAAGCCGGTATTGGTCAAAACTTGTATAAAATGGTCGACAAACGTCACAAAGGTAAGATGCGAAGGAGATAACGCTCTACAGAGCCGAAATAGGCCGAAATCTCCTTCCTAACGTATATATGCAACATTTCTTGTTGGATACTGTAAGTACTTATTCCACATAACAAGTGACAAAGCATTTGAATTTCAACGGGATGCATTTTTTAAGTCATGAAGTGGCAAACAAACATACAACTCACTTTGCTGATAAGTGAATATAGGTAGCCCATAAACATCTAGAAACCAGAGATTTCAATGTTGATGCGTTGCCACTCCTGAGGTCTCAGTTATTGTGCTTTGTGCTTCTGTGCCGGCAATTACAGGGCCGGACATTGCAATGCTTGTTTTTTGTTTTCAAGCCATATCTAAATGCCATAGTAAAAGTTTCTAAATAGGATTTCTAAAACCTTTTCTTGCTATCGCAGGTGTTTTCGGCCCACCGATTGGCTGCCACTGCGTGGTGTTTGTGGACGACGTGAGCATGCCGCAAGCAGAGACGTACGGGGCCCAGCCGCCCATCGAGGTGCTGCGGCAGGGGATCGATCTAGGACTCTGGTACGATAGGAAGACCAATGTAGCCATGCACTTGATCGACGTTCAAGTAAGTAATGGTTGAGGTTTTGAAGTTAGAACGGTTCCAAACCTTGTGAGGATATTTAAAGAACCCATGGTATTACTTCGTTGAGTGAACTGAATAAAAAAATTTGGCTGTTTTAATAACTGATGTTGTCCTTGCGGGGGAACCAAAACCTCTAAGATACTTTCCTTTGACCTAAAATTCTGGACATACTCAATGCTAAATGGTACAATTTAAAACCACTTAATTGCAGTCGGTTCAGTTGGTCAAGTTCACTGTAAACTGACTTGATGTACTTAACATATTTTTAACGATAAATATTTTCCCTTAATTTGTTTTCTTTAGACAATAATATGGGCGTAAGTGATGGTCTTATTTCGATCTCAGATTATTGTAATCAGATGAATGTATGATCGAATCGAAATTATTAGGTACACACTCAACAATTTTTCACTTTAATCATCTATATTCTTTCAGTTCATGTGTGCTATGGGTAAGCCGACGCCAGGTGCGAAGTTGATTACGCCAAGATTTTCTCGACACTTCGCATTTTTCTGCATCGATGAATTTGACGACGAAACACTCAAAGTTATATTTGGCAGAATTATGCTATGGCATCTTGATACAAGGTGAGAACTGGTTTTTATATTAGAGATCGTTCATAACATACGTTCGCATACAAGGGGGGAGGTGTGTCCCTGAGCGTGAAGCAGTTCATTAAGATATTCGTGGTTAAAGATTGATTGCTTTATTGAAATTTTATTAACTCAAAATATTTTTAATTCTCAATATTTTGTCATATCTCAATATATTTATCAACTTCAGGGGGTAGAATTAGTAATTGTGACGTAATGTTTTAAGAGGGGTTACAGATAGTGTGACCCAGCGTGACAATAGAGGGGAAGGGGGTTAGAAAAAAAGCGTATTTTAGCGTGACGTATTTTATGAACGGCCCCTTAAGAATTTATGTAGTTTTTTATACCCAATATTAAATTGAAATTTGATTTTACAGAGGTTTTTCGAAAGAGTTTGATCCTTGTATAGAGGAACTTGTGTCGGGAACGTTAGAAGTTTACAAGCAGTGTCGGCTGAATTTGTTACCCACACCATCTAAGTCTCACTATACTTTCAATTTACGAGATTTCTCTAGAGTTATTTTGGTAAGAACTTAAAACAAATCATAAATTAGTTCAATTACTTACACTTTTTCCTAACAGTCTTATAATTACGTTTTGGGGTGTTCTTAAAAGGTTCGTTTAACTTAAAAAAAAAACAAGATTAAATGGACAAAAATCTTTTAGATTATCTTTACAAACCAAACTGTATCAGCTCTTTACATCATATCTTGAGGCATTATTTTAACTGCAGTGTATATGTTTCTGTGTGTTGCGTCCTAGAATATAATCTTCAAATGTGTTGTAAAAAAGACATAAGTCATACTCCATCGGTCCATAAATAATGTATCTTCCAGGGTGTGCTCCTATCAGTGCCGGAGGTGACTCCCGACTTGCAGTCAATCAAAAGACTATGGGTCCACGAATGTCTGCGGGTGTTTTCTGACCGTCTCATCGAAGATGCGGACCGACAGTGGCTGGTAGAATGCTTGCGACAAGCAACTGCTCTACATCTAAATGATGATTTCGACAAATTACTTTCGCGGTTACTTGAGAACTCCGATGAAAAGGTACCTAACAACCTATTTATTTCAGTTGAAAATCAGCGTTAAGCGTAACTGTGATAAAGGACATGGACCGAAATTGCCTTGTAATAAAAATAAAATTAAATGTGCAAAATAATGTCTTAGTTTATAGAAATTCAAAAAAGAGTTTATCTATAATATAAAAATAAGTCGGGTTTTCCTTCCTGACGCTGTAACTCCAGAACGCACGAACCGATTTCCACGGTTTTGCATTCGTTGGAAAGGTCTCGGGCTCCGTGAGGTTTATAGCAAATTCAGGAAAAAATATTTATAAAACGACATCCACGTGGGCGAAGCCGCGGGCAACAGGTAGTAATTTATAGTACTGTTCATATATCAGCAAAACTTCTGGTCGTGTATTAATAATGGCATTGATTTCAACTGCAATATTGGTATCAACTGCAACTGTTATTTAGATTATTTCCAGAAAACGTGGAGTTCCTCAAATCTTTGAATTAATGTTTAAGAAAACGGGTAGATAACGGAATTTTATGCTGTAAATAATTTTATTGCGCTTAGGCAATGCTCCTTTCAAAATTCGTCCATGTCCTTTCACTGATTAATCAACACTTTATAATATTATTTAAATTATCTCATGCGTTTTATTTATTGACCAATTTAAAAACACCAAAATACGAGATTCATCAAAATATTTTTGCACCACGTTTTTTTCCAACGAGTGATTAAGCGCCAGACCCCAAAACCGCGATATCGCTTGTATTGGTTTAAAAACAGCTGCGAAAAAACATCGCTTATAATTAGTTAACTTGAACAATATGATTAAAAACCGCACAAGTTTATCCGTAGTTTGGCCTAAGCCTTATTTTTATATCATGAAGTGGCAAATAAGCATACAGTTTACATTGAGAGTAAGTTATACTGTAGCCTATAAATATCTGTAACCGGACATTTCGATGTAGATGCGTTGTCACTCCTGAGGCATAAGGTGAAAGGTTCCTGCCTCTGTGCTGAAAATTACGTTGTCGTATATCGGCCAACAATAAATATTGCACATCGAGCCTACGAAAGAGACAATCAGCTGGTTTCGACTTCGTAGAGTGTTATATGCATGAATAGTCCGGTATTGGTCAAATCTTGATCAAAATGGTCGACAAATGTCATATAAGTCAGGCGCGAGAAAGAGATAACGCTCTACAAACCCGAAATAAGCCGAAGTCTCTTTCCTGAGGGCGATGTGCAATATTTCTTATTGAATACTGTATATTACCACCTAAACGGGAATATGATAGTGCTGAACACTACCATTTAGTGGCAAGTATATAAGGTATTGCGATGGTGCCTTCGTCTGCGAGCTCCATCACTGGAGCTCTACCACCAGTGAAACCTTATTTTATAAACATTGTCATAGATAACTGACTTGCATCTCCGGAGCTTGATCTACTGCGACTTTGCGAATCCGAAAGTGGACACGCGTTTCTACATGGAAACCACGAACATGGAACATTTGAATTCTACAGTGGACGCCTTCCTCGTCGAGTTCAACAATATGTCTAAGAAACCTATGAACCTCGTCTTGTTTAGGTTTGTTATTTGTTTAAACTTAATAGTTTTTTTTTTATCCATAAAGAAAGCGGTAATATTATGCATGTGAAAGTAATTTTATCACGCTTACACGGCCAAACCAGTGAGCGGGTTGTGATGAAATTTAAACCAGAGGTTAAATTTGTGCCGATTAGTCGCGGGATACAATAAGTCGTCAATAAAGTTTAATATTCTGCCTTAAAATCATAGTAAGAGGGCTAAATTAGGAGAACAGTGTGTTTGATTGAAGATAGAGAAAAATTGCGGATATCGATAAATTTCGAGGCCTGTGACTCGTGAATTTTGACTTGTGAAGTATAAATAATACGGTTAAGTATATTACATACTGGTATAGATCGTAAGCGATCTACTCGCTTAAGCATTACGGGCGCGGTCGGGTGTGTTATGGGTGACCGCTAGTAGCAGTGGACGTCGATACGCTGAGCGTCGAGATGCTGGACGTCGGGACGCTTGGTGTCGAGACGCTGGACGTCGATACGCTGAGCGTCGAGATGCTGGACGTCGGGACGCTTGGCGTCGAGACGGGATGCTGAGCGTCGAGACGCTGAGCGTCGAGATGCTGGACGTCGGGACGCTTTGCGTCGGGACGCTGGGCGTCGATACGCTGAGCCTCGAGATGCTGGACGTCCAGACGCTTGGCGTCGAGACGCTGGACGTCGATACGCTGAGCGTTGAGATGCTGGACGTCGGGACGCTTGGCGTCGGGATGCTGAGCGTCGAGACGTTGGACGTCGATACGCTGAGTGTCGAGATGCTAGACGTCGGGACGCTTGGCGTCGAGACGCTGAGCGTCGAGTTCGACGCTCGACGCTCGGCTCGTCAAATTTGTCAAGCCTTTTCAGAGGATCTTAGTGACAAACGCTGTGTCATTTTTATTTAATACATTGGATTTATAAAACGGGACGTCATCACACACGAATAACATGTGATTATTAATTAATATAATTTCGTTCACGCTTACACATTTCAAAGCTTGCTTCACTAAATTTGGTAAGGGTACAAATTAAATACAAATATTAGTGTCGCCAACGCTGAATTAAAGTCGTGCTGAATCGCTCGAGACTGAGGTTCCCAAATAGCATCGTATTAAGATGTATCAGCATGAGATTAGAGAATATTTGAAAAATGTCTACTTGTTCCATTGTTGTATTAAATTCCTACATCGCACCTACCACCGAAGAGAAAAGTTCTAGCTGCACAGATTGCATACTTGGAAGTGCTCAAATTCGCGCGTTCATTCCTGCCCAGAACGTGCAAATTGTGGTAAGAACTTCCCTCTGAGGTGTTCCCCCGGCGCTACAATGTGGGATTCTTAAAAACTGGCGTCAAAAGAGTCCTTCAGGGCTGGCAGCACGTTGGCAACTCACCTGGAAAATGTTCATAGGCGACGGTAACCACTTTCCATCAGGTGGCCTGCCCTGTCTGCTTGTCTGTCAATTCTTTGACATAAAAAAAAGAAGTTTGTGTACAGGTTCGCGATCGAGCACGTGTCGCGCGTGTGTCGCGTGGTGACGCAGCCGCGCTCGCACGCGCTGCTGGTGGGGCTGGGCGGCTCCGGGCGCCAGTCGCTCACGCGCCTCGCCGCGCACATCAACGAGTACGACCTGTTCCAGGTGGGTACCTTCACTCGGGCCGTGTGTGCAGTGAGTGCACACTGCTGGAATGGCAAGGCGGCTCCGGGCGCCAGTCGCTCACGCGCCTCGCCGCGCACATCAACGAGTACGACCTGTTCCAGGTGGGTACCTTCACTCGGGCCGTGTGTGCAGTGAGTGCACACTGCTGGAATGGCAAGGCGGCTCCGGGCGCCAGTCGCTCACGCGCCTCGCCGCGCACATCAACGAGTACGACCTGTTCCAGGTGGGTACCTTCACTCGGGCCGTGTGTGCAGTGAGTGCACACTGCTGGAATGGCAAGGCGGCTCCGGGCGCCAGTCGCTCACGCGCCTCGCCGCGCACATCAACGAGTACGACCTGCTCCAGGTGGGTACCTTCACTCGGGCCGTGTGTGCAGTGAGTGCACACTGCTGGAATGGCAAGGCGGCTCCGGGCGCCAGTCGCTCACGCGCCTCGCCGCGCACATCAACGAGTACGACCTGTTCCAGGTGGGTACCTTCACTCGGGCCGTGTGTGCAGTGAGTGCACACTGCTGGAATGGCAAGGCGGCTCCGGGCGCCAGTCGCTCACGCGCCTCGCCGCGCACATCAACGAGTACGACCTGTTCCAGGTGGGTACCTTCACTCGGGCCGTGTGTGCAGTGAGTGCACACTGCTGGAATGGCAAGGCGGCTCCGGGCGCCAGTCGCTCACGCGCCTATCCGGGCACATCAACCAGGAAGACCTGTTCCAGATGAGTACCGTCGCCTGCGCCGAGTGTGTTGTGCTGTGCTCACTGCTGGTTGCTCTCGGACCTTGCTGCCAATTTAAGCCTATGCAGTAGTGAAACCTTTATATATATCCATATATCTAAACGCCGCATTTTTAAGAATACTCTAACTGCAACAATGAATAAACTTATCTTAAAGTGTGAAGTGGCAAGAGCCTGCCGGCGGGCTGATAAACAAGGTTAGCTGTGGAAACAAGTGTCTTGAATGTGCAAGAAAAAATTAGACAGTCGGGTGTGGACTTCGGTAGCTTAATTGGCAGAGCAACCGAACTAGTGATCCATACTATTGGTCAAGGGAAGAAGTTGCGCCTGACGTAATTTTTGTCTTTTCAGTTTTTCTTTAATAATCTCAGTTGCATGCGTTATTGCGTATAGTCCAATATAATTAAACAATTTTATTGATTACAATATACGTTTTAGTTTGATATTATACACGTAATAATATACAAGTCCCTGGGGACGTTATACCTAAATATGTCTATATACCGGAGCGTCCGTACAACAAAAATCATGCGATAAATATCTGGCGCCTGCGGGCTGAATATTGCAAATTAATGCGGGCGACGATAGATAACATTATTCACATAACCTGATACTGTTTAATATCGTCGTTTTTTTTAAATGTTGTATCGTATATCTATCTTTTTTACTGGTGGTGGAGCTCCAGTGACGGAGCTCGCGGGCGTAGGCATCACCGCATTACCTAGTATACTTGCCGCTAAATGGTAGTGTTCAGCACTATCGTTTTCCGGTGAGGTGGTAATGTACGGCCCTGTAATTTCCGGTACAGAGGCATAACACCTTAGTCCTCAGGAGTCGTAACGCATCTGCATGACCTTGGTCTTTGTGTGGGTGTCTATAGGCTGCAGTCATCACTTTACATCAATATGAACTGCATGCTTGTTTACCACTTCAATTACATTAAAAAAAACGATCAAAATAAATCTTAGCTATTTGGATGGTTAGTAGGAAATATATATTAAGAAATAATTTGTCTTGTTTTACACACCAGTTGTGGTCATAGTATGAGTGTTGAAATGTGTGTTTTCTTGAAGTTAAGTTTTGCTATGCTTATTTATCGTTTCAGGTTGAAATGAGCAGAACATACGGAAAAAATGAATGGCGAGAAGATCTTAAAACTTTACTCAGAAAATCCAGCACACCAGATTTGCACATGGTGTTTCTCTTTGTAGAATCTCAGGTAGGTCATTATGATTACATGGTTAATGTGTATGTTAAACCTACTTTTACTAAATCAATTGTTCATTATTAATGTACTAGATAAAAGAGGAAGGATTTCTTGAAGATGTCAACAACATGCTGAATTCTGGAGAAGTTCCAAACATTTTTGGAGTAGACGAAAAAGCGGAATTGTGTGAAAAAATGCGTGTTGTAAGTAAAATACGTTTTTTTGTTATTTTAAAAGATCACTATTTCTAGTAGATGAATCAATAAACAAGATAATTGCGTGATAATTAAGCACTCTGAGACTCATTTTAATATTTACTAAAATGCGAGCGCTGTAGTACGGACTTATTATTTACTTACTATATTTTGTTCTTTCTCATGGCAGTTTAGATTGTCTTTTGATACTCAGCAAACAATTCAGGTTATTATTTTATACCATTTGTGATTTAAACTCTTAATTAATTGATTTTCTGTACCAAACTTATCTTCTATACAAACTATTTTTTTTAAATGACCTTACTAAACACAGATCGACCGTCAAAGAGACAAATCTCTGCAAACGGACGGCAGCCCGACGGCGCTGTACGCGTACTTCGTGTCGATCGTGCGCGACCAGCTGCACATCGTGCTGGCCATGTCGCCGGCCGGCACCTCGCTGCGCACGCGCATACGCAAGTTCCCCTCCCTCGTCAACTGCTGCACCATTGACTGGTTCCAGGTGAGCTCGTTTTACTACTGCATAGACTGAAATCGATCAGTCTATGCAGTAGATAATAATCCATAAAATGAGAGTTTTCGTGGGTCGCCTTGTTGAAATCGAAAGTTTATAGTGACAGTCAAAGTGAAAATCATAGCCTCACACGATAAGGAAGCTACGAAGTACTACGAGCTACGGGGCTACGAGCTACGGCGCTACGAACTACGTTTACAGATATTTACCGGACACGACGGCAACGATGGTCAAATACGCCTTATTAGATGTTTCGCATAAAAAACGAATAAAGATTGGTATAATTTGGTTCCTACTCGTTAGCTACTGCACTATCGGCTGGGTTTAGTCGAACTATCAAATGTAATTTGGAGAATTGTGAAGAATTCTACGGGATTTATTAGCTTGAGATAATTTTGTTTCAGTTTTTTCTATTCGTATATCTTCTCATTTCATAAATAAAGTTCAAGTTATCTGCCTTTCTAATTTATTGAACGCAAACGAGAGTCTGTTTCTATGATGATATTTCTGATATGTCGATATCTCATCGATAGATTTCTACTGCATTTACATTAACTTCTTTCTATGATTCTAGGAATGGCCACCAGATGCACTACTTGCAGTGGCTACTCGTTTCCTTAAAGACGTTGAACTAACTGATCTAGAACGCGAGACTGCCATCAAACTATGTCAAATGTTTCACACTGACACTCAAGAGCTAACACGACAATTCCTGTTGAGGCTGAAGCGATATAACTATGTGACCCCCACAGCCTATCTTGAGCTTATCAATATGTTTAAGACCCTTCTGGGAAAAAAACGCACGTGAGTTAAAATATTTAAAGTAAAATGTCAGGTTTTCCTTTAGCTCAACGAACTTAATGGTGAAACGAAAGTTGGAATACATAATTTTGTTATACTAGCTGTTGCCCGCGGCTTCGCCCGCGTGTAAGTCGTTTCCGCGTAAACTGTGGAAACTCATCAAATCATCTCATGGCATCCCACAGCAACATTTTTCGGAATAAAAAGTATTCTGTAATCTAAGTCAAAATCCGTTCAGTAGTTTCGGCGTGACTGACGGACAAATATCCGAACAAAGAAACTTTCACATTTATAATATTAGTTTAATAATATATGTGCAAAAAAAACATGTCCTATTAAAACAATAATACCCACTTCAATGATTTTAATCAAGTGTAGTATCAATATCCGAGGTAATCCAATACATATTATTATTTCCATCCTATTAAAATTCCACGTGCAAAAACTGTGGAAGCGAAAATATTAAGAGCAATAATTTCTAAACAGGAGATTTTTTTATGTAATGAAAGTGGTAAACAAGTATGCAGTTCACATTGATGTTAAGTAATGACTGCAGCCTATAGACACCCACACGAAGACCAAGGTCAAAATGCAGATGCTTTACCACTCCTGAGGCCTAAGGTGTTATGCCTCTGTGCCGGAAATTACAGAGCCGTACATAACTACCTTACCGGAACACGATAGTGCTGAACACTACCATTTAGCGGAACGCGTATAAGGTAATGCGGTGGTGCCTACGCCCACGAGCTCGGTCACTAGAGCTCTACCACCAGTAAAAAAAATCCTTAAATCTTTATCCGGTTAATATCAGGGAATTGCTGACAAGTGAAAAGCGGTACATTACTGGTCTGGACCAATTGGCAATAGCAGCTAAGTCCGTAGCGGCTTTACAAGAAGCTTTGGAAGTTCTGCAACCAAAACTGGCGGCTGGCGCTGCGGCGGTGGCGGAAACTACTGCAAAAGTAGAGAAAGAGAAGGAAGGTGTGGCGCTTGTTGAAGCTGAAGTACTTGCTGATCAAGCAGCAGCTGAGGAACAGGTTGGTCACACTTACGTTTCCATTTTTTTAAATAATATAACAGTCATTTCTATTTTACACGAATTCTATTTTTTTTAATTATTTAAAAACAACGTAACGTACGTAACTTTACGCCTGTAGTCTCCGAAGGGGTAGGCAGATGTAAATGCATGCATTCAAGCATACATGCAAATACCCACGATTCGCCGGTTACGTTTATGGCCCATGTAACTGTTGACATCATCGGGCACATTACCAAACTTCGAGCTACTGGACAGTTTCCAGAAAATGGAAAAATCCCAATAGAACCAGAGATAAAGGACTTTACACCATTATCTCTGATAACCCCCTACCCGGGAATCGAACCCAGGACCTCAGCGTAAAAACAAAAAGATATATTTTGAAGTTTATCTCTTTAATTTCGTTAACACTGCTAAAGGCAAATCGTTCAAAAAAATAGCACTCAGTATAAGTAATGACTTCATTACGTAATCTTCTATTAGGCAAAAGAAGCTCAAGGAATTAAAGACGAGTGCGACGCAGACTTAGCGGAAGCCATGCCAATTTTGAACTCAGCACTTGCAGCTTTGGACACATTGACTCCGCAGGATATCACTTTCATTAAAACCATGAAGAGTCCACCTCGTGGCATCAAGCTGGTTATGGAGGCCATTTGCATATTGAAGGTAGATGATTGAGATAACAATAATATTTTTTATTATTATCAAATTAAGCCAAGCAAGGAATTTGCGAATTATGGTTATTTTATAGTATGCGTGCAAGTTGAACGCAGTCGCTACAGAACTATTTTTTTTTATTTAATACATTATGTTACTATTACTTTTTGCCGTGTATTGCGGCAATAAAGTATTAAATAAAAAAAAAATTATAAAACATATTGACAAATCGTGAACTTAACGCTAAAAGCGCTCTTTTTACAGCTGCATTCAACTCGGGCGCATACTAATCATATATCATGATTCTGAAATTTCTATAAAATATCGTCTGAAATGTCTTTCTTGAATAACGTGTTTTCTATTTTTATGCTTCTTGTGAAAGGATGATCCGGTGAGTGCCTACTACAATTCCAAACAGTATAGGAAATTTCAAAAAGGAAAAAATCAAATCTATATTTTTACATTATCGTCTGCTTCTCAAAAAAAGCTTATTTCAACTAACTTTTTTTACCTTTATTTAATCAAGAAGGTTAAAAATATTTTTTAATCATTATATATATACTTTTGTAAATAACGACCCGGTGTGTGTTAAATGTGTGTAATGAATGTACAACGCGATTGTTAAAAACTTATACTTTTTATTACTCTGTAGGAAGTCAAACCCGACAAAATACCAAATCCATCAGGCGTGGGCACCATTGACGATTACTGGGGTCCATCGAAGAAACTACTCAATGACATAAAGTTCCTTGAGGGTCTGCAGAATTATGACAAAGATAACATTCCGCCGGCCGTGATGAAGAAACTCATGGCGACTGTTATGCAAGATGACGGATTTGTACCGGAGAAAATTAGAGCCGTGTCGGTTGCTGCAGAAGGTATGACGAAATTAAGCCTGAAACTATCCCTTCTCCTCCTCGCGTCGTACTCCTCATTACTGAGGGTCGTGATTCCCCCGATGGGAGATTAATTTCTGATGGATGATATTCTTCCATCGATGTCTGTCCTTGGCGTCATGGAGTGCGTCGCGAAGCTTTGTGTCCAGAGTACAGAGGATCTGGTCACACCATCTGACTGGGCTACGACCTCTAGGCCTTCTGCCATCGACCTTATCAGTAACCATAAACTGCTCAAGGTTATGTCCATCTTTTCGGCAATGTGTCCAAAGAATTCGAGGATTCTTCGCAGGCAGATGGAGGTAGAGAGGCTGGTTTTGATGATGAGCTCGACGAAGGATCGACTCGTTTGTACGAAAAGCAGTCCATGGAATTTGCAGCATTTCCCGCCAGCACCATTAATCAAATATATATTTTGTTACTACCGCAAGGTGCCCCTGTTGTCAAGCGATGTGTTGCCTAATAGTTGATTTAGGAATCAATTTACTACCCTAATATTTAGAGTAGTAACTAGGTAAAGTTTCAGTGTATGGGGGGGAGGAGGGGGATAACCGCATTACCTAATCTATCTGCCGCCAAATGGCAGTGTTCAGCACTATCGTGTTCCGGTTAGATGCTGATTTTTTTGTATGTCTTGAAAGTGGCAAACAAGCTTGCAGTTTACATTGACGTTAAGTGATGACTGCAGCCTATAGACACCCACACAAAGATCAGAGACCAAAATGCAGATGCGTTACTATTTCTGAGGCCTAAGGTGTTATGCCTCTGTGCCGGAAATTACAGGGCCGTACATTACCACTTGACCGGATCACGATAGTGCTGAACAATACCATTTAGCGGCAAGTAGGTATATTAGGTAATACGGTAGTGCCTACGCCCGCAAGCTCCGTCACTGGAGCTCTACCACCAGTAATGTATGATGCCCTCGTAATATTTATCACAGAGACATAACAACTACGGTCTCAAGGGTGGCAACATATCTGCATTGACCCCTGGTTTTTGCGTAGACGTCTGCAGCAAAGCAGTCATCACAGTCGATAAAATAAATAAAGTAAAATTTTTTATTGTATGTTATAGATTTTGCTCAATATGTTTTATATTGTCAAAGGTATGTGCAAGTGGGTTATAGCAATGACGAAGTACGACAAAGTGGCTAAAGTGGTAGCGCCGAAGAAGCAGAGACTGGCCGCCGCGCAAGCTGTTTACGATAAGGCAATGGCCGCTCTCGCCGTTAAGCAGGCTCAGCTCAAAGAGGTATAATATTAAAATTATTTTGATATAAGATATACACCCACTGTATAATCATTTTAACATGCAATTTTTGCTTATTGCCAGTCTTTGTTTTCATGGTTGATTGAAAATTTTAAATTTGATCACAAAATTCACATTTCTGATTACTGAAGATCAAATAAAATTATTGTCGATGTTGTTAGATATATTTAAAATACTATGGCTCTACTCTGACTAGTTATTGTTAATGTAACATTTTACATCCTCCTCTAACTTTATCAAATTTGCTAAAGTTAGAGAAGGATGTAAAATTTTACGAAAACTTTAACTTTAACAAATATTTCTGTAACCGAAACTATCTCCGTAATTCAGGTGCAACAAAAGCTAGCTAAGCTAGAGGACGCACTAGCTGAACAGAGTCGGCAACAAAAAATGCTGGACGACGAGGTGATGGATTGCAGCAACAAGTTGAAACGAGCCGAGATGCTCATATCGGGCTTGGGCGGAGAGAAAACCCGGTGGACGGAAATTGCCAAGTCTTTGCGGGTCACCTACAACTCCCTCACTGGTACAGTTTTGGCTATTTTCAACCGAATTTTAAGTTAAATCTATACAAAAAAATAAAATTGGAGGGTCTGTTTGTAATATAAAAATAACCGCTTTTTACTAAATGCATATGTATGTATACACGGTACATATACCAAAACAACATTTTATACTTTTTTTGACTGTCTGTCTGTCTGTTTGTTGGGGCTAATCTCTGGAACGGCTTGACCGATTTTGACGGGACTTTCACTGGTAGATAAATTATGTAACAACGACATCGTCCGGGTTACTGAACAATCATAAATTCCCACGCGGACGAAGTCGTGGGCGCTGCTAGTATGATACAATAATGGTAACCCTTGATACGTCCCACTGTTGGCGACGAGTCTCTCCTCTTCTTGGGAGGAGGCCTGGAGCTTACTCCACCACGCTGCTCCAATGCGGGGTTAGTGGCCAACCCGCTGTCGTATGTTTTCAAACCGCTCATAAGACCTCCGACAAGGTTAAACGACTGCTATCTATCGATAGCAACCGGGACCGACAGGCTTACGTGCCTTCCGAAGCACGGAAACGCGCATTTTAATTTGCTACTAGCGGTCAACCATCACACACCCGACTGCTTAAGTTTACGTTTTTTAATATTATAAACGTAACTTCACGCTTGTTATCCCCGAAGGGATACGCAGAGGTAAAATGCATGCATTCAAGTATAGATGCAAACTCCCACGATTCGCCGGTTACGTTTTGGCCCATGTAACAGGTGGCGAGCCTGTTGCCATCTCCGGGCACATTACCAAGCTTCGAGGTACTGGGAAACTTCCAGAAAATGGAAAAATCCCAATAGAACCAGAGATAAAGGACTTTACACCATTATCTCTGATACCCCCCGACCCGGGAATCGAACCCGGGACCTCCAGCGTAGTAGAAGTGGCCTGCTACCACTATGCTACTGAGGCAGTTTTTTTTTATATTATAGAATATACATAATATTCAGCGATTAGGGGCAGTGCAACTTTCGCTCTAGTCGTCGGTTGTTTAACCAATGCGCGCGGCCTATGTTAGAGCAGGACAGCGCACTGATTCAAGTTCGATTCAACGACACGGTTACGAGAATAAGGGCTCAGCACACAACCTTCCTCACTACTTTCCTTTCCTCCCGCACAAAGGCTTTCGATACGAGCGAATTGCTTGGCTAAGATCATGATCACCACCACTTGAGTTCTTCCCGGAATTCCTTGAACGTACATGTAATCTGTTCTTTAATTTATTAATGTCGTGATTTTACTATCATTTACCTTCCAGGCGATATTTTGATTGCTGCGGGTATAATTGCCTACCTTGGACCATTCACTGCAGTTTTTAGGTTGGAACAAGTAAGTGGATTGTGATTGATACGTGTAGTACATTTTTTTTAAACGTGTCAGTAAATTTGTTCTAACATCACACTTATTTTTAGGGTTCCGTAGCATACAAGGAACCCTAATAGTTTCGCCATATCCGTCCGTCCGTCCGTTCGTGCCAGCTTAACGGTAGCTATTGGACGTGTGTAAAAATGATTATAGTACCTATAAATAACGAATTCTAAAGGACAACTATCACGGCTAAATAGACTCAACAACTTTATGAGTAATATTCAATCTACTTAAAAAATGTACTGAAAAAAAACGAAAACCTACTTTGCGGGTGTACCGACACGCTCTTGGCCGGTTTTTAAAACTCAGTTTACGGATATTTTATTATTTGATCACAAGTTTTATGTCTATTTTGACCGAACCAATATAACAAATTTAAAAGGAAAAGTATAACAACTAAGAAGGCTTTAGAAGTTTACGAGTAATAGTCGACCAATATTTTACTTGGAGTAACGGCAGCTTACATTACGCGTGGCCCGACACGCACGTGACCAGACTTTAACATTTGTTTTACGAACGCTGTCAGATGAAAAAAAAACGTACCTATAATCAACGTTAAATTAAATTTGACCGTGTTTATTTTACTTCATCTACCTTCATTCATATTTTATTCTGGTAAAAATTATATCAATTCAAATTGGATTGGATGAATAAATTTTATCGAAGTCATTTACGAGTTGTTTATTATTTATTTATTTATACTTTTATGCACGCAAAATAAACATATGGCGGGCTTAACGCCACTAGGCGTTTTCTACCAGTCAACTTGTGTTGATTTCTCAACAATGTAGGTGCAACAGTGGTTAAAAGTAGAGAATGACAATAAAATAAATTAAATAAATTTAAATGATTATAATTATAAGTATATAAATAAATATAATATATTAGTATAAATATAAATAAATATTAAAGATACAAATTGGGAATAATCACGATTAATGACAGACATGTGAATCTTCTAAGACAGCAAATTAAAAAAATGTTGACGTACTTTATACGTTTGAAAGATAATTTACAGGTTGATTTTCTGATAGCCACGGGAAGCGCTTTCCAAAGTTTTATTGCCGAAACAGTGAATGAATGGGAAACAAAGCTAGTGTTGTGAGAAGGAATGGCTAGAGTAAGATTGATTAATTTATTCATCTTTCCCGTTCTATGTTGTTTCGAGTTATTTAATATCCCTGCACCTTTTCGTTGACTTTCTGTTCTACCTCTGGTTGACTGGGAGATAATGCCTAGAGGCATTAAGTCCGTCATATGTACTTCTCAAGTGCATTAAAGTATAAATAAATAAATAATTACATAATATACATAAATTTGTATTACAGGTAAAAAAATGGGCCCAAGCATGTCACGACTGCGGTATCGTATGTACGCTAAACTTCAGCTTGATCAAGTCTCTGGGAGAGCCCGTCACAATACAACAATGGAACATCGATGGCTTACCATCTGACGACTTTAGTGTTGAAAGCGCTATTATTATAATGTAAATGAAATGTTATTTTACTTTGTAAAAAAGACTGAATTCCCCATTTTAAATTACACATCTGGTATTAAGTAAAAAAATTGGCAGAAAACTCTGAGGATTGGACACGCCCGATCGCTCGTCATTAATGGTTTTTTTTTATTGAATCCAATGAAAAATTCTATACAAAGATGATCCCGATGTTCCCATTGATATTTGTCAAAATCCGAGGATGGTACTTAAAATATTTCAATCGAAAATTCTAAAATAACTAGACTTAGTTATAATTACCAAAACGGTTCTAAGTGAACGAAAAACTCCATACGATTATTGAATTACTTATTATTTTTCTTTTTAACTCCCTTGGTGGTCAAAGATCCAAACTGCTATCTCACTGGAGAGTATGGTGACATTGGATTTTTTTTCTCAGTGGCATCGGAATCTGGCAATTTGTCCCATCTGGTAATCTTACTGGTGGTAGAGCTCCAGTGACGGAGCTCGCGGGCGTAGGCACCACCGCATTACCTGATATACTTGCCGCTAAATGGTAGTGTTCAGCACTATCGTGTGCCGGTCAGGTGGTAATGTACTTCCGGCACACAGGCATAACACCTTAGACCTCAGGAGTGGTACACATCTGCATTTTGAACTTGGTCTTTGTCTTGGTGTCTATAGGCTGCAGTCATCACTTAACATGAATGTGAACTTAGTTCACATAGTTGTTGACGACTCGATTAGTCCAGCGGTATGAGATTGCCGTTTGATTCGAAGGGTCGCGGGTTCGATCCCCGCACCGGAACAAATATTTGTATGGCCTATAGATATTTGTTTCGGGTCTGGGTGTTTGTGTATGTGTTGTATGTGTACAACGGCACCCACGACACAGGTTTATTCCTACTGTGGGGCTGTGAGTGTAAGCACGTGTGTACGTGTGTACGTGTAACTGCATGCTTGTTTGCCACTTCTATGATATAAAAAAAAATCTAACTAATCATGGGGCTCAAATAATTTAACTGGCAGAAAATGGTTTTTGTATGCATGCCAGAATGCAGAATGCAATAAGGGTAGGCAAAGTCTCCATTTTCGAGAAGGCACAGGAGTGAATCTTTTTCGTTTGTGAAGGAACTGAAACTTTATGTTGGTTATAGGGAAATAAAATGATTAAATTATTTCAGGACAGCCCGTCGATGGCCGCTCATGATCGACCCTCAGGGACAAGCGAACCGCTGGATCAAGAACATGGAGAAACCTAACAATCTGTCGGTGGTGCGCATGACGCAAATCGATCTCGGACGAGTTTTAGAAAATGCCGTTCAATTTGGCCAACCGGTAAAATTTGCGATTAAGCCCACCTGTAGGACGGGAAGATTAATTACTGCCGACATTTCTCGCATCATAATTTTCGTTTTAATTTTTTTCCTGTGATTTAGGGTAATGATTTGTAGGCAATTTTCGCAGGTGCTCTTAGAGAATGTGTTGGAGGAACTGGATCCGATGCTCGAGCCGCTTCTTCAGCAACAAACATTCCGACAGGGAGGAGCACTTTGTATCAAGATTGGCGACACCATTGTGGAATACAGCAAAGATTTCAAGTTTGTACTTGCATGTTCGGCACTTTATTTCAACGATTTTGATAGTAGAGCTCCTGTGACAGAGCTTGCGAGCGTAGGCACCACCGCATTACCTAATTCTTGCCGCTAAATGATATTGATAATGTTATGTATGATAATATTAAATGCCAGTTTTTATTTAACCACGTACTCGTATTAATAATAGTATGACATATTATGGAAAAGGTCTTAGTACATATCTGCTGAGATAGAATATCGATTATCGATGAAAGAGTCAATCTCTACTATGATGTGATCACGAAGAATACGATATTCTCCGTGGTTACACTAGTAACCAACGGTTTAACCATGGGGAACGCACCATATTAACATCATAATAACATCAATCTCTGCATTGCAGATTGTACATAAGTACAAAGTTAGCAAATCCACACTATCTACCAGAAGTGGGCGTTCGAGTGACTTTAGTCAACTTCATGCTTGCAAAAGACGGTCTACAAGCGCAACTGCTTGCCCGAGTTGTGGCCCGAGAGAGGCCAGACCTGCAGCAAGCTAAGGCAGATCTGACTACCCAGGGCGCTGAACATCGGAGACTGTTGCAGGACATTGAGAAGAAGATTCTCAATGTTCTGTCAACTTCTGAACATTTGTTGGAAGATGAAGAAGCTGTACAGGTGATGATGTCTATAGAAAAAAATGTTTCTTATTTATTTGTTTAGAAAGGAGTAACCATTGGGACTATTCAGAGCAATAAAGATCTTACAAAACTTTGTAAATCTTGTCAAATTTAAAATGGCTTTATGTCTTAATTTAAGCAATTTCGGTGGGAAACTAACTTGTCGCTGCTGTCTTCTGACAGTCAAATACATCATCTGATATCCATGACAATAAATACATCTAGCAGTTAGACAAAATGGCGTCTTTTCCTTCCTTACTTTGCACTTAATTTGTCTTTAGGCCGAGTTTTTGTAAGATCTTAATTGATCTGAACAGTTCCAACAACTTAATATTATTAATATTAAGTTGATGTTATTTGGGTAATATGGGTAAAGTTTCGTGCTCATTCAAATACATTTTTTGCATTTAGATTTTGAATTCGGCGAAAGACACATCAAATGAGATCAAAGAGAAGCAAGAGGTGGCGATGGTGACGGAGAAGGCAATAGATACAGCTCGAGACGACTATGTCCCGATCGCTGTGCATTCTACCAACCTCTTCTTTTTGATCGGTAATATATTGCATGTATACGAATGCTAGTTTGTAAGGTATATTAAGTAAAGGTTTAGTGTAGAGTAAATATGAATCTTTACTGTTGGTAGAGTTCTAGTGTAGGAGCTCGAGGGCGTAGGCACTACCAGATGGTAGTGTTCAGCACTATCGTGTTCCGGTTAGATGGTAATTTATGAGCCAGTAATAACTTTAACGGGACATTAAAAATTAGTTCTCAGATGTGGTAACGCTTCTTCATTTAGACAACAGCGTCTCTGATGAATGTGGATCCGATGTACCAGTACTCTCTGGGCTAGTTCGAAGTGCTGTTCACGGCGGCCATCGGCAACACGCATAAATTGGATGACATCCCCAGCAGCTTGCTATATTGTTTAAGCAGATAAACTATTATACCTACATATTTTTTCCTTAATCAGAAGCAACTTCTGATTGACAAATAAAAATGCCTTACGACTATGGTGTATGTTCTTTACCCAAGGCAATGGGTTACATCTAGCAGGGGATAAATGTTTAAAGATGGTGGGATACAATTGACCCGGTTGGTCCAGCGGTGTGAGATGACCGTTTGATTCGAAGGGTCGCGGGTTCGATCCCCGCACCGGGACAAATATTTGTATGGCCTAGTAGATATATTTGTTTCGGGTCTGGGTGTTTGTGCCTGTATTGTTTGTATACAACGGCACCCACGATATACCTACTATGAGGCTGTGACTGTAAGCGTATTTTTTTTATTTCATTCTAGGTCCCGTTCTAGATAAATTCAGTATAATATCGCTTTATTTTCGATTGCTGCTTGATATTTATCTTTGGTTACAACAGCGTCTCTAGCGAACATCGACCCGATGTACCAATACTCGCTGGGCTGGTTCGAGGGGCTGTTCACGGCGGCCATCGACAACACTGAAAAAGTGGACGATATACCTGAGCGGCTTACAATACTGCGCGCCTACTTCACTTACTCCCTTTACTCTAATATTTGCAGGAGTCTCTTTGAAAAGGTGCTTCTTTAAGCTTGTATTACCATAAAATTATTGAAATATTTATGATTATATTAACCCATAGATAAATCAAATTGTGAAAATGAACGGCGATAACGTGATTGAAAAAAATAATTTACCTACTAGCAGTGCCCGCAACTTCCCTTGCGTTAGAATTTATGATTGTTCAGTATCTACCCGGACGAAGTCGTGGGCGCAGGTAGTATAAAAGTAGTTAAGTTACTCCTTATTACATCAGCTACCTGTCAGTGCAAGTCCCGTCAAAATCGGTCCGGCCGTTCCCGAGATAAACGGGGACATACAGACAGACAGATAGACACAAAAATTGTAAAAAATGTTGTTTTCGTATATGTACCGTGTAAACATACATATGCATTTAGTAAAAAGCGGTTATTTTTATATTACAAACAGACACTCCAATTTTATTTATTTGTATAGATGTATAGATTAATTTCCTTAACACGTCAACCGAAAGAATTCTACTGCTGGGAAAAGTCACTAAAGATTATCATATTGGTGTTGTACGCCATAAGGGGTGAAAATGCCATACCACACACTCTGCCAAGATTCGATACAAACGCTTAATTTGGTCTCTATTACACAGACATCAATCAGTGGCGTGTATTTACACGTGCACATGTGTGCGTAGCACGTAGAGAATACCAACCGTCGCCCATAAGAGGGGAGGAGGTTGGGAGGCGGGGAAATCGGGCGGGACGTCGAAGTTTCCATTCTATACGTAGTATTATTACATATTCTCTGGCCATACTCACCACCTGTGGCATGCACGGCATAGTCGCGGGACGCTGCTGTCTAACCCGCGCATATAGTAATTTACGTTATTCGAACGGTTTGCTTTGCCATTGTTCAATTGAGTGACACACTAGCTAAGAATAACATTTTTCTCCATTAATGGGCGGTGGAGTCGTCAGTCCCGATGCCTTAACAATTAGCCTGAGTTGCACCACGATCTTTGTCAAAGTTTTTTTTTTATTGCAATGGCATTGCTAATACGCATATTGCCAGTGTGTAATAAATAGCGTGAAATTCAGAGTTAGTCAGTCCATTACCAGATTTACAGTCAGTCAGTCAGAGTCACAGTCAGGAATTCGAGTAAAGTGATGGCTACTTTATCACAACATTTACCTACAATGAAGTTACCTGAAAGGCCGTGTTTTCGCACTTTTATTCTATTTCACTATACACAGGCACTGTAATAAACCTTGATCAAACAAAATGCCACCATTTTTATTTAATATAACTCAAAAATGCACCAAGAAAATGAAATAAAATAAGATATTTTTTTGAAATTTTAGCACCACACGCCTTTTTCAAAGATCCCGCCTAAACTCAAATAGTTTGTGGTGCAACCCAAGCTTAGCTAGCTAAATTAATAGTTTGAAATGTAATAAATAATTCGTAGTCCCAGTGTACCTATTTCTATGTAATTTTCAACTGTACAAATATAACGATGCATATATTTTATTATTAAAATTTCTAAAATCTACGTACATTTTGAACAACTACTAGTGATTTTCAGGATAAGATTGTGTTTTCGTTGCTATTGACGATCACGATCATGATAGCAGAAGGCACCCTAGAACAGGCTCATGTGTTGTTCTTGCTTGGAGGGGCGCAACCTCGGCACGTGCCTCCCAACCCGGTCACCTTCCTCAGTCCTCAAGCCTGGGCGGAGTTTAATGGGTGAGTTGGACAGCTCTTGTACCTTTTTAGGATAAGATGGTCTTCTCAATATTACTTACAGTACTCAACAATTAATAATGCACATCGAGTCTACGAAAGAGACGATCGGCTCGTTTCGACTTCGTAGAACGTTATCTCTGCTGCACACTGCCTACGTAAGCACTGACGGTCCGGGATTGGTTAAACCTTGATCAAAATGGTCGACAAGCGTCAAATGGGTACGGTGCGAAAGAGATAAAGCTATACAGACCCGAAATAAGCCAAAATCTCCTTCCTAGGCTCGATGTGCAATATTTATTGTTGAGCATTGTAATAATTGTAATTCGTGATAGTAATAATGTAATTACCGTCTCGTGTGATCTTCTTGCTCTGACACGCTTAACCTCGTGACTGTACCTTTCACGTGGTTACCTTCCTCAGTCCGCAGGTCGTGGCAGAGTTTAAATGAGAGAATTGGATAGCTTACCTATATTTTCTAGAATTATCCCAGTGCCTCCTTCGGATTTTGGTAATGTGCCCATCCGGGCAATGTCAATGGCGTCGCCACTTTATCTTTATCTACATGGGACAAAAAGTTTTAAAATTGTGAGTGTTGGCATGTTCGCTTGAATTGTGGCAATGAATGCATTTACTTCTGCCTACCTCCTCGGGGATTAGTGCCGTGAAGTTTTTTTTTATGTAATGAAAGTGGCAAACGAGTATGCAGTTCACATTAATGTTAAGTGATGACTGCAGCCTATATACACTTACACAAAGACCAGGGGTCAAAATGCAGATGCGTTACCACTCCTAAGGCCTAAGGTGTTCTACCCCTGTGCCGGGAATTACAGGGCCGGACATTACCACCTGACCGGAACACGATAGTGCTGAATACTACCATTTAGCGGCAAGTATATTAGGTAATGCGGTGGGGCCTACGCCCGCGAGCTCCGTCACTGGAGATCTACCATCAGTATAAGTTACCTAAATGACGTTGCTTTATAATAATATTAGAAACTAATAATATTAGTCCCAGCAAACTTCGTATTGCCTCAGAATGAAATAATGTGTCAAAGGTTTGATAGATACGGACTATTTGTATGGGAAAATAAAATTGTGGTTTTTACTGTTTCTTCTTCATATTTTCTTACGATTAAAACCTACTCTGGACTTCCAAAAATCCAAAATTAGCCAAATCGGTTTAGCCGTTCTCGAGTCTTAGCGAGACTAACGAACAGCAATACATTTTTTATATATATAGATAAATGGCACAGCAATACAATTTTGAGGTGTTTTATTTAGAAATTTTGAAGATGAAGTTTGCAAACGAATGCAACAACCGGTAAGATTTTTTTTTAAATATGCTCACCTGTTAGTTGCGTTTTGTTATACCACCTTTTATGTCACGTCACACGGAAACGCCGGGAACGGGATAATAATATCAGGATAGGGTATCCTATGTCCTTCTCCCAGTTCTTACCTACCTCCTTACCAATTTTCAGCCAAATCAGTTCAGCCGTTCTGGAGTTATAAATAGTGTAACTAACACGACTTTCTTATGTATATATAGATATAGATAAACGAGTCTAAATAAATACCTGTTTCTTATTGTTCTCTTTACAAGTTCACAATTAATTTGACGTTGCGTGATCAAAGGAAAGCGAATACCTTTCAAAGTCGACGTGGCGGAGAGCAATAACTCGGCACGAATCGAAACGTAATCAAAAAGTTCTTTTACGTTCGACCAAACAATAAACCCGATATCATTCTACATCCTACAAATGATAGATTATATAGTCATACAAGATGTAACTGTACTCTACCTGTACTCTGTACAGTATAGTTGCTGGCTGGTAATAAACAGTGTTCAATAGTTTCAACTTGAAAAGATATAAGTTTTTAACTCGCAACCAAGAAAAATGTAGTTTCCCTTCTACTTTAGTGCACCTACGACAGTTCCTTTAAAGGTTGGGTACAGAAAGTTGACGGGTAGAGAATACCACTAGGTATTAAGTCCGGATCTGAATATATTTTACATATTTTAAAGTTTAGAGTTTAGTCGCATTACGTTGAGGAACTCATGAAGGGGTCGTATTAGATTTAATAGAATTCATGTCGTGTTTGGTTCATTTTTAAGAATTTTGTGCATTCATTCTCTATTAATAAACCGTTTTCCCGCCTATTTTCATTTCCTTACACAAAACGGAAGATGTTTTTTACCGAAGTGGTAGTGCCGCATGTTTCATCTGCTATTTTTATTTAAAGAAAAAGAAACATTAAAAAATTAAATTTACTTTATGCTGAACTTTTGTTTTTTGTAGTAAAAGCTATAGTAACAGTTCATTGAGGAGTGTCTTAATAATAAACGTAACTTCACGTCTGTAATCCCCGAAGGGGTAGGCAGAGGTAAATGCATGCATTCAAGCATACATGCAAACACCCACGATTCGCCAGTTACGTTTTGGCCCATGTGACAGGTGGCGAGCCTGTCGAGGCGTAGTAGTAGTGGCCTGCTACCACTAGGCTATCGAGGCAGTTAGTTAATCATAAGTTTTAAAAAATCATTCTTACAACGAGAAGTATAAGTACTATGAGGCTGAAACAGGGGATTTCATTGTTAACTTGGATTTAATATTAGGGGTATGGAACCCTAAAAAGGGAAAACTTTCAAGTAGATACATAAATAACGTTGAAAAGCATTGCCAACGTTCAAATCTCAAAGGCATTGTTGCTTCAGCCAGTCGTGTTGTAAACGAAACTTCAGTAAGACGACGTAATATTAAAATCGTAGCTTTACGGTTTCCTTGTGATATTCATACAGCTTCCGCGTTCCTGCATATTTCCTGCCGTTTACGCAAATAAAACATGAAACGCAACCTATTTGCGTAATATCATTTGAATTATTAGGGCAACATTGCAATTTAAATAAAGGAGATGTTATTTTTAAAGTATTTTGGAGAAATAAGTCGGCTATAGAGCTTTTAATAACTTTGCTCTATGGTTAAAGGAATAATTGGTCTGGGTTTATGAGGGTCGAATTATATTGCCTAAGTTTGCTAGGTGAGCTGATTAACGGGCTTAAACTATTTTCGCAGTAGGTATAGATAATATGTTATATACGCTAGTACCTATTGTGTGTGTGTGTGTACATGTAAGGGTTATGCAATAAATTCGCTCGAGTGGAGTAAGTTGGCGTGCCTACTTTAATCAATCCAAAGCACTATTTGTTAGAGGAAAGAGTGTTATCTCAGTTTGATGAGTTTTTTCCCATAGAATATAAAGAGTGTATTAATGAACAGCTGCATACGAGTTTTTTGAATTAGGCTTACTTAAGCGACTCGTCACGAGACGACACTAATTAACTTTACCGGGTAATCGACGAGTGTCCTCGATTTTGAAGATGGAACTACTCTTGTGATGAAAAAATTTAATGCTTTCGTGATTCCTAGTCTTCTCGCTCAAACTTAGTGTCCATTCGATTCGGCTCCGCATTGTCTGTCAATCAATCCATGAATCTGTAACGGAACAATATAATAATTAATATAAATCCGTTACTGTCTACATACCGGCAGTTTAAACGAATTGGAGAAGTTCCACGGCATCGTGGACCACTTCACTGGAAACCTAACAGCTTGGGAAGCGTACTGCGATACGGCGGACCCGCACAACCAGCCGCTACCTGAGCCATGGAATTCCAAACTTGATATGTTTGAGGTAAGTATTTATATAATTTTAATTTAACACCTGCCGCAGTATATTATCAGTCTATACGGAAGAACCACTATATCTTCTAGTTTGAGTTGCTGTGCGGACTCGTAAAAGCCTGATGGCTCGATCGACTTTGATGAAATTGATTAGCTTTGTAAAAGTGGGTTTAGGCATGCTTTGAATTCAAAATTGGATTGGTGCTATTGCATAAGATAGCGTCTACCCCATCTACTAATTCAACTTTAAGCTTAGACTTGGTTTAGGCAATCATTTCTTACATTGGAGTGTGTAGGTTAAGTTATTATTGGACACAATGATGGATTAACTTACATAAGTACATTTCGTGATAAATGGCAAGTAAAAATAGTTCAGAGATTAAATTAAGTGCAAAAACACATGAAAATAAATGCATTCTAGTCATTTAAAAGTACATTGCATTTCATTACATTGGTAGATTGAAATACATTTAAGTTGTCTATTTTAACGATTAATCATAATATTAATCGAACAGCTATTACATTTCTGTGATTATTTAAATAGTAAATACGTTAGGTAAAAATAATCATAAAATTATTTTCTAGACCGAGTTTTTCATCCAGTTTTTCTGTTTCACTCGTAAATTACTTTATATCACTTTCAAAATAAACAAATTTTCACGTATAAAACTGTGAGCACTAATGGCAAGCTCGCTAGTTTCTCGCCTATTCAATTCGGATTCGCGTCACGTTTCACGGATCTTCAATTCAAACATTTTTAACTGGTCTACATTTAAACGTGTCCGTGCATTTATCGCGCCATGTGTGAAAAATGGACGCCAGTAACTATGTGAGTCACTAATGGACGTGTGTTTGTTTAGAAAATGATGGTGCTGAGGTGCACGCGTTTGGACATGATGGTGCCGGCCGTCCAGAACTTTGTAGAAGGTTGGATTGGATACACATTTCATTAACATGCTTTTATAAACTTGGGTTTGATGTATGTATGTAGGTATGTAAGTATGTATGTATGTATATATATGGACCAATGACAATGCAATAATTCGAAAATTATAATTAAAAATATTCATACTTTAACTAAAACGTTAAAAATAAATTAGAGTTTGAAAAAAACTAAAAAACGACTAATTGAACAAAAAAATTATAAATAAAAACAGTATGTAGTAATCAATTGAAAAATGCATATTATTGTACAAAAAAGCATGGGGGCTTGATTTTTATTTATGTAAATATTTTATTTATAATTTTACCTCGGTCGATTAGATTGATATTAGCGGCCGTACTGTGACCTTTTACTGTCTTCCTAAAATAAAACGATATTAGCTTCGTCTCGTTTCTTCATACGCACTGTCACATAAGACCAATGAAACAAAATTTTGGCAGCGCCTAAACTGAATCGCAATAAGACGTCATGGTTCGGGCCCAGGTCTGTCCTTTTAATCTCAACGTGGTTGACTACAAGTGGCCCGCACTTGATGGAAAATGGTTACCATTGCATATCAATATTTGCAACACTCGGTGAATTGCCACGCGGTACAGTCAAGGGAAAAAATATGTATACACCACAAAGTCTCAAAAAAAGACGTCATCAAAAGTATCATAAATAAGGGAACATCAAAAGCTGCAAAAATATGTATACACTGTTTGAAAGAAAAGTATGTAAGCAACAGGGTCAATAATATGTCACCAACAATCGACGCATAAATTTAGAAACACCATGAAACTCATATATATGTATACATCATTTAAGTCAACAATGTCAACAATACGCAAGACTGCACGGTTTGCTGGATATTTTTCTATATTTCTAACAGAACTCAGCGTGACTCAAAACTCTCCTTTGGTGTACCATAAGGTAGTGTATTGGGACCAATACTAAATGTAAATGTTCTGGTAAGGTAGCCATCGCTATACTCGAATTAGTTAGATTAGACTGTAACTCTGACTGACTCTGACTTTTACTGTTTTTACGCTGCTTATTACGAATACCAAATATCGTTTTACTTGACACTGGCAAAATGCGTAATAGCGATGCCATTATATAGAAAAAAAAACGTAGCAGAATTCCAGAATCATTGTTTAAAATGTACCGCATATACAGAGAATATATAACGTACAGAATGGACACTTCGACGTCCCGCCCGATTTCCCCGGCTCACCCAACCTCCCCTCTCTTTAGGCAAAGGAGGGTATTCTACAGCGAGGTTCCGTGCGCCCTAGGTTTGATAACATTTTGTATTTATTTTATTTACTTAAAAATGGTAAGTAGTTATAACGCTATTGCGTTCGGTGATAATGTACGGTGAGAGAGCTCCAATGAACGAGCTCGAAGCCATGAACGCCTACATGTTACCTAATTGACCTTCCAGTAAGTGGTTATCGATTTTCTCCAATGTAAACCGTTATCATGTTCCGGGTAGGTTATACTGTGGTGGAGCTTCAGTGATGGAGCTCCAGGGCGTACGAGCACCACCGCATTTCCCAATTTACATTTCACTAAGTGGTAAATACCTAACGATAATATATTAATATATTATGTAAGCAATGTAAGTGTCAATGATAGGGTTGCTCGCGGCGATAATTACGAAAATGGTATCTCCTTTCAAATCAAAGATGGCGGACACTATTATTTTCGAAAATATGATATGGATTTCTATTTCACGGTTTCCTGAGGTGCAGATTTTTGAAATCCAAGATGGCGGATAGATATTTCTTTATAAATATGATATGGGTGTCGATTTCAAGGTTTTTTGAGCTGCTGATTACGAAAATGGCATCTGTTTTCAGATCAAAGATAGCGGACAGACTTTTTTTTTCAATATATGCTATGGGTTTCAATTTCAAGGTTTCTTGGGGTGGTGATTACGAAAATGGCATCTGTTTTCAGACCCAAGATGCGGACAGACATTTTTTTTTACAAAGTATGCTATGGGTTTCAAATTTAAGGTTTCTTGGGGTGGTGATTACGAAAATGGCATCTGTTTTCAGACGCGAGATGGCGGACAGACTTTTTTTTTCAAAATATGCTATGGGTTTCAATTTCAAGGTTTCTTGGGGTGGTGATTAGATCTGAAAACGGATGCCATTTTCGTAATCAGCAGCCCAAATTGACACCCATCACTATAGGTTATCGGACATACCTACCCATATTACCTACTCACATGATATTTGTGTGCCTTTGAGCTCTATCATTGCGGTGGTGCTGATCGAGCTCGTTCAGCGATCTCTGCCACGAATTTCCTATTTTAATATTTTTTTGTAACTGAAAAAAAATGTTAACGTAAAATATGTTATGTAACCCAGGCTTAACATCTTCATCTAAACAAACCGGCTAAGTGCGAGCTGGACTCACGCGCCGAGGCTTCCGTACAAGCCTCGGCGCGCCAGTCCAGCTCGCATTCCTAAAAACGTAATGGTAAGGCATTTTATTTTATTATTTATTTTATCAATGCATCGTTGTCAACGCATTGGTAACTTATTGACGCCCTTCTTGAAAAAATCAGCTGGGCTGGCAACAAATTTTTCAAAGGCATTTGGCACTGCCTCTCGGGTAAGTACTGAATTTTTTTCCCGCCAAGAAGTATTTCAAATTCTAGAAAAAGTAGAAGACTGTAAACGCAACGTCTGGTGAGTACGGCGGATGACAGAGAACTTCCAACCCCAGCTCTTGCAGCTTGGAGCCCGTCTGCTGTGCAGTATGAGGTCGTGCGTTGTCGTGCAGGAGCAGTGGAGCAAAATTGAACATAGCTGGTTTGGAGACGTGCAAGTTTCTCCATAATTGTGTTCAGTTCTACACAGTACGCATTTGCAGTAATGTTCGTCCCGTTTGGTAACAAGCTGTGATGAATTATATCCGCGTTAGCCCAACAAACAATGACCATCACTTTTCTGAGGGTAAGTTTTCGTTTAGGGCATTGTTTGAGTGCTGAACCAGGGTCCAACCAACTTGCTGAGCGCTTACGATTGTCAAACAAGATACCCTACTAGTCACAAGTAAAAATGCGGTTCAGGATTCCTTTATTTGTATACACCCAGCACTATAGGTTAAGCCGCTCCCGGTGGCCCGACGGTACTTACCTATACTCTATAATTACTCAAATACTTACACCATGCATTTTTGGTAATTTTCTTGTTGTATACATATTAATGCCACATTAACTGACAACAATATTTTGCATCTTTAGTTGATTACTTATTATTGCTCGTGTTGTATACATATTTATGAGGTCAATCATGTGTACATATTCATGAGCATATGTGCGCGTACAATTTTATGCAACTTTCTATGATTACTTATTTTCTGCAACTACAGTTGTATACATATAATTGCCGAATTTTGGGTGTCTGCATACAGAAGTATAATACAGGTGTGAAGTAATGTTTAAATCATCTCCATTTTTAGGTTTATGTACTTATCATCTTTTATATTTTGTAGTTAGTTGTAATGTATTAGTTTTATATTCTGTTTTTATAGTACAGTTAACATCATATACAAATATACACACTCCATACACATAACACACACACAACCACACACACACACACACACACACATACACACACACACAGACACTGAATGTGATGCTTAAGATAAATATACTACTAATAATAAACTACACCTCTAGTAGATATTATAGTACCATAAGTTATTTTATATATTAATCTAAGATTTTGTGTTAAATACAAAGGAAAACTTCCGGGGAGGAGACCAGGAGACCCATAGCACAGGGCTTACCTAGTTTGGGCACTCCTGTCTCCACAATAACATTGTAATTATTTAAGAAAAAAAAAGTTTTGTAAAGAAATTTTGTGGAGAACAATAAAACATTATTATTATATATATATATATATATACTTTTATGTCATATTTTTTTTTTTTATTTCTCGGAAGTAATAACGTTATACTTTTTAACAATCATCGGATGTTTGTAACGTAAACTTGGTGCAAACTATGGCGGTATATAAATAATTAATGAAATTAATGGCCATTGAAAAAAAAGGAGAACTGATTCAATAAAGGACATCGATATGGGGATATCTTTGTTCTTTTTTGGATCAATTATCCTTCAATGCTCAGTTTCGACGTGAAAATAGACGTGTCTACCTCCATTAGCATAACAAAGCGTGTTTGCAGCTCAAATGGGGCGGCAGTTCGTGGAGCCGCCACTGTTCGACCTGGCCTCGTCGTACGCCGATTCACATTGTTGCATCCCACTGCTTTTTGTGCTGACGCCCGGATCTGATCCTATGGGAACGCTGCTTAAATTTGCTGATGATCAGGTATTGTAAGCTGTTATTCAATTATTTTGTTCGTTATTTCACTGTTAAGTTTTTTAACGAGCGAAACATAAAACGACAATCTAACAAATGGAGGAGGGAGGCAGTTCATGGACCAGGTCAGCCATCGCGATCGTTGTAAAGCTTTTTGGATTAGTAAAATAGGAAACAAAATGGTGAAAGAGCAAATGGAGCTTCAGTACGTGGTGACGGCGCTGTTTGACCTGGCCTTCACGATGCAACAGTGCGAGTCTACGATTCGCGCTGTTGCATCCCACTGCTATTTGCGCTGATGACCAAATCCGATCTTATGTCGGTGCTGATGAAGTTGCCTGAAAAATTGGGTATTGTTTTGATAGTTTTTTGAACTCAACTAACTCTTCTGACTATAAATTGCGTTAATTGGAGTTTATATTTCAGGGTTTTGGATCATCTCGACTATTCTCGTTATCTCTTGGGCAAGGTCAAGGCCCTATTGCTGTTAAACTCATCGATGAAGGCGTTCGCAGTGGAACATGGGTTGTGCTACAAAACTGTCATTTGGCGAAGAGTTGGATGCCGATGTTAGAAAAGGTTACCAGTCGCTAATTTACTTAGTCTGTTTACTCCTCGAAATATATATAACAATTATAAATTAAATTTGGTTTAGATCTGCGAAGGTTTCACACCCGACTCAACGCATCCAGACTTCAGACTGTGGTTGACATCTTATCCAGCTGATCATTTCCCTGTGTACGTGCTACAAAACGGTGTAAAGATGACTAACGAGCCACCGCAAGGTGAGTACCTACACTAAACAATAAAAAAATGACAAAATATTTTTTTACGTTATGCACTTCAGACGAATGATAAGTATTAGCGTATTGTCACACAGCGGACACTCCGACAAAATTCCATACAAACATATAATTTTTTTTCTATTACACAGACATCAATCAGTGACGTGTAATTACACGCGCACCTGTGTGCGTAGCACGTACAAAATACCAACCGTCGCCCATAAGAGGGGAAGGGGTTGAGTGATGCGGGCAAATCGGGCGGGACGTCGAAGTGTCCATTACATATTCTCTGGTACTGTAGTGATATCTACCCAAAAACCAGACGTCAACGTCGATGTATCTTTGTTTTTTTACCTCTGTGACAGATAATTAACGGGTCAACACAAAGTGCTGTACACTAACAGCAGATAGGTTAGATAATAGTGTAGATTTTTGCTCTTGCTGCTAGTGGTGAACGTTGGGCAGCATCGTCTCGTGATAGAAATACCGTCACTACGATTCCCAATCCACTCGCCAAGCCAAGCGATTATAGCAAAGGCATATTCTCTGCCCTGTTGAGAGAATCTTTTGGGAAAGCCTTTCTCCAGCAGTGGACGACTTTCGACTGAAATTATGATGATGAAATAGGCAGCATGAGATCGGAGCAGATCTCGTGCTGTCTTGTCCCTAATTGTTTTATTATTCTATCATGTCATTAACCATTTTATACATCAATAGGGCTACGGGCGAACATAGCGCGTTCCTACCAGAGCGATCCCATCAACGACCCCGAATGGTTTGAAGGAAACAAGCAGACGGAGATCTTCAAGAAACTATTGTTTGCTCTATGTTTCTTCCACGCGGTGGCCCAAGAGCGGCGGCAGTTCGGCCCGCTGGGGTGGAACATACGATACGAATTCAACGAGACCGATCTACGCATCAGTGTTACGCAGCTTTACATGTTCCTCAATGAATACGATGTATGTTGTAGTTTGGATACAGGTTTAGCTTGTTTTTATATTACTTTTTTGCAACAACACATGCGAGTGAAATATTTATTTAAAAAAATGAAAGAAAAAATTGCCTTCAGGTGGGATTTGAAATCGCAAACACTGAGATCTTTAGTCCAGCCGCTCTCCCAATTGAGCTACCGAAGTCCACACCTGACTGTCGAATTTTTACTTCACATTTATTACATTGCCTTGAAGAAAACTACCACTAAGTTTTTTTCTTTAAAAATGGATTTAGGTTTTTATACTGATAAAAAATAGATGAATATACGTGTTACAAGGTTTCTATACTCATTTCTACGAAATATGCACACTGCGAAACTACTAATCTTTAATAATAGAAAGTGTTTTTATCAATAGGATGTCCAATTTGTGGCGCTTCGTTATTTGACCGGCGAATGCAACTACGGCGGTCGAGTGACCGACGACTGGGACCGCCGCTGCCTCAACACCATACTTTACAAGTTTTACAACCCTCGGGCCATCGACGAGGACAAGTACCCGCTGGATCCCTCCGGTAATATATTATTGCTATTCTAAAATGAACTCAAGTAACTACGAGAACTGTGGGCTTAGCACCGACGATCAAAATCGGCCGCCTTCACTTGTTTCTAAAAGTTTTATGTAGCAATGCTTTGAATGAAGAATGGCTTGGAAAATTGAAGAATGGGCTTTCATCCTTCATTCACAAGTCTTGGGAACACAATTTAGAATGTTATGTTTTTGTCATTTGTTTACTTTTTCGGTGTTCTTGTTTTATACCATTTACAAATATTGGGAGCAAGAAAAATAACGCATATCACCAACGTTTTCTTAAGATTGACAATCGTTACTTCTTAGACGACTAAGTTAATACACTCATATCAAATTGTTTTTTTTTAATTCGAAAACAACTCTGTCGATTTAAGTACATATAATGTTGGTCTCAGTAACAGTAGTCGCAATATCACTTCAGAATATAACAATACTGATGAAACACCAACTCGCAAATTGTTATAAAGCTTGTTTTAGTACGTTTACATATGTCTATATACCTACATATAGTGTCTCCTGAACAATAAACAAGCCTTTGTCGTATCTCATGCAAATAGACATACGTTTCGCAAACGTCCAATATGTAATCACTGAAACGTAATTTTCTTAGCTTCAGAACACTGGTAGGTACGTGTGTACAACACGCCAGCGCCTCTGTTCGCAATGCAATAACAACGGACCTGTGAAACCTGAAGGTTCTTTCGCGCACTTCAGGGCTGAATCAGGGACGAGTTAGGGATAAGTATCGGCATGAGCTTATGAAAATATCAGAGGGTATTAAAAAAAAATAAAAAAAATACACTGACACTCACAGCCGTCCAGTAGGTATGAACCTGTGTCGTGGGTGCCGTTGTACACATACACAAACACCCAGACCCGAAACAGATATCTGTAGGCCATACAAATATTTGTCCCGGTGCGGGGATCGAACCCGCGACCCTTCCCGCCAAACGGTCATCTCACACCGCTGGACTAACCGGGTCGTCATACCTTCAGGTTATTAATATATATTTATGAATTTGTTACATTTTGTTTGTTTACAATTTTGTTACATTTGTGTATTTTTTATGGCAGTGATACCAGCTATGTAATTACAAGCTGGTATCACTGCCATAACATCATTTAGCGCCTTGGTAGACATTTGACTGCTCCATATATTTTTAAATCATTTTTTAGGATTTCTTTACTATATTTTTTTTAATGATTCTAACGTTTTAATACTGATAATGACGAACCATTTAGTTCAGCGGTGTGCGATGACCGTTTTAATTGAGGCTCACGGCTTCGATCCCCATAGTGGGCCGAATATATGTATGGCCTACAGATATTTCATTTGGGTCTGGGTGTATGTGTTGTGTGTGTACAACGGCACCCCCACAACAACAGTTTATGTCTAGTGTAGGTCTCTGTGTGTCAGCGTATTTTATTTTATTTATTAATTATTCGAAACAGTATGTATTGGCGGAATTAAACTGTTTTTAAGACCAAACAAATTAATATCAGCTGGGCGTTACGATTCACAGACAATCCTCGACACGTTCACTTTACTCATGTGCTTAAACGGAAACCTTTGTTGGAATACGAGATCCGAGTGGCTTTATAGGCATAAAATCCATTCAATTTATGTGATAGATATCACATACCGAAAACGGAATTACTGTACCGAGCTTCATATCTATCACGTACCGAGCAAGCCCTGATGTATGTAAACTGGCCTTTTCTCGTACAAGTACCACTATTTTACTAGTACGTACGTACATAACAATCGTGAATTTCCCTCGAGAGACAATGTTTTAGATCTCAATTTTGCAATGTTTGTGTGCCACAGAAACAGAAATTGAATGTTCAATGAGTACATACGTTAACAGATGGATGAATAAATAAATTGATACTCTTTAAATTATGTTACAAATAAAAATTTCTGTGCCTATTTTAGGACTAGCGTTGAGTCGATCTTATCTTGATCTTATGTTAGATAATGAACGAATAACAGGGCCTTAAACTACCTCTCATTATATGGGCCGTTTAAAGGAAATTAAATATAAAAACGGTCAGATAAAACAGAATAAGAAAGCAGCAGATTAATTAGGAAAAGTGATGGTTGATTTTAAAGACCACGCTCCTAAATTGCGGACGAAACGGGATACTGCGGTGTTAAATTAATTGAAGTTTCACTATTATTCGTTCCTCTAGAAGAGTTCATAATAGTTTTTTCGGCGAAGAAAATAGAATGTACTCGTACTAAGTGTTGTTTTCTGCTTTCAACTGCGTCACTGTAAAATTGTATCTTCTTTTGCGTGCAATAAAGATATTTGTTTGTCGTTTGCAAAATTTACAATGGTAATTTTTTACCAGGTGTTTACCATATTCCATCGCTAAAAGAGCACGCGGACTTTATATCGTTCGCCCGCTCGCTGCCCGTGGCCACACCGCCCGCGGTCTTCGGCTTCCATCCCAACGCCGACATCACCAAACACTTCCGCGAGGCCGAAGAGCTGCTCAACACGGCCATACTCACACAGGTTCGTGGTATCATACAAGCATAAGTTGAACTGTATGTAATTAATGTACGAAAGGATATAGCAAGATTTGTATAGAAAAAAAGGTGCCCAGTAAAACTGCTTTCAAATATCATCTAGTGAAACTGAAGAACTTTTTCTGGTATTTAAACGACAACAAGTTTGTCTTTTCGACGATTTTTGTCTTGTTGACATAATGCGCTTCATTTGTCTTTATATAACTGACTGTTATGTTTGTGACACTTTCATTTCCCCTCGATCTCAAGTAAGACTCGAGTGTTTCCGTTGCGCACAGCGGACATTTACTTAGTTATAGCTTATACGGTGTTTATTAATAAATTTATTTTAGTAGTATAGTAGTTTATTGTTGAAATAGACCATAGATAGAGTTGTAGGCAGAGACATTTACAGCGTGACCCATTATTCGATCTTAATTCTTTTTTGAGGCTTTGGATCGTTATTTGGATTCGTTTTTTAGAAAAGGCATCCCAATAATAAATCTACAGGTGAATTTGTTGTCAGTTATAATTAAGTGGTGATAACGGATCGACTCAAAGAAAGTTTGCAATCTAGATAGGTATGATTCGCGATCGAAGGTACATTATTGAGACTGGTCCGTTAGTCACAATATTGTACCTTCAGTTTACTGGTGGTAGAGCTCCAGTGACGGAGCTCACGGGCGTAGGCACCACCGCATTGCCTAATTTACTTGCCGCTAAATGGTAGTGTTCAGCACTATCGTGTTCCGGTCAGGTGTTAATGTACGGCCCTGTAATTGCCGGCACAGAGGCATAACACCTTAGGCCTCAGGAGTGGTAACGCATCTGCATTTTGACCTTGGTCTTCATGTGGGTGTCTATAGGCTGCAGTCTTCACTTAACATCAATGTGAACTGCATGCTTGTTTGCCACGTCTATTACATATAAAAAAACAGTTCGGTTTTTGTATCATAGATAAGTCAGTAGTCATAGGTTCTAGAACTCACTTTGTTTGTATTCTTCGGAAAGTTTCTCATAGATTGTATCGTGTATTTAAGCAACTTACAACAACCTAGTAACGTAATCAGTAAAAGTTTGTGTATTTCTATGTTCCATTCGCCTCATCACGCCGGATCCTGCCAGGATCGCATTGTAAGTAGTTTGTATCATATAGACTTGTTAATTAATTAATATCGTTATTAAGCATAATACTTGAGTAAAATTTTCATTGTTTCTCTGCATGAAGGATCTGCTAAAGGAGTATTTGGTAAGTAAAGTTTTATATCTCGTTTCATGTGCAATAATAAATGCTTTGTGAATTATAAAGGAGATGTTGTGAGGTCGGCTCTGGTTCGTACACGTCCTCAAAATGTGTAAATTAAAGAAGAATCCGAAAAAAATACAATTTAATTTATTCAAGAATGTATTTTAGAGCTACAACTACATTTAATTCAAACGATTTTATAATTTTCAACTATGTTCAACATGGCGGCGATACAGCCGACGCTTGGGATCAATCAATTTCGATAGTATTTATAATATATTATTTTTTCTCCAAGTAGGTACTATCTAATTAAAAAAACAATAAAAAAAAGAAAATGTCAAAATGACATCTCCCTCCATATTCGCCATGTTGGTTTTGAGTTGCAAATCTATCTGCAAATAATGTTTTGTAACTGCAAACAAAGCTAAATAAGTGAAACTATGCAGTAAAAAAAACGATTTTTATATTGATTTTGCCTGTTTAATGATATTGTGTACAATACATGGCCGGAGGTCCATACATTTTTACAACATCTCTTTTAACCTTTGCTTTCGTTTTTACATGTGCTTGTAAAAAATGTTATTGTCTATACAAATGCTACATCACTTGAATAAAACTGTATAAGTAAATTATTCACGTACAACTTTTTTCAAGTGGTGTGGGAATTGAATGCGCATATTCAAGTAATGTTGACTGTCAATCAAATCAACTGTCGATGTCTCCACTTGTATGCAAGCATGCAATTTGCACTCTCGAAGACATGTTTCCGATTCAAGCGTATGCGCCCTGTGTCGTCATATTTGCATCCAACACTTGCCTAATGGAATCTCACCATGGGCCTTTATCGAGTTTAGCCGTACCACCTACGACTCGACCGCTTAACTTCGCTTTTGACCTGGCTAGGTTTATTATTTTGTCATTTATACCCCCCGTCAAAGAAAAAGAGGTAATTTGAATACTACATTTTTCATACGGTGTTTGAAAACAATAAAGACATTATTTTTTGTTTTCATAGGAAATATAAAAAATAGACATATCCGGAAGAATAGCGAACATGTTAGACAGTCAAGCCGCAGTTCGTATTATCGCAACCAACGTGAATATCATAATTAAAAGTCAGAAATTTATTTGAAATGTTGGGGTCTTGAGGGTTACATGATTGAGACAACTTCTTGCTTAACTGTAGTTTATTAAGTCTGGGTTACACCACGACTTTTGTTGAAGTTATTGTAACATTTTACATCCTGTTGTAACTTTGACAGATATCTTCAAGTTTTTTTTTTAATAGAAAAGGATGTGAAATATATTAAATATAACAAAAGTCGTGGTGTAACCCAGGCTTAGTGAATTATATTATAATAAAATATTAACAAAAAACTATATTGCTTACTATACATAAATATTACACTTCCGTCAAAAGAGAGCGTATACAATAATACGTTTAGTATAAAGAAGCATACATACACTTCAAATTTCTCACTTAGAAATTCCCAAAATAAATATAAATATAACAGATACATGCGTCAATCTAGTAAACAAAATCCATTAATCAGAACGGAATATTGAATATTGATCGGTATTAGTAAAACATTTCATTTTCTCTTTTAATACATTGGTTGCGATAAGACGAAGTCTCACCAAATTTTGTATCCAAGTCACGGAACTATGGAATCCGTCCAAATAGGATACAATGGCAGCGGGCGGTGCGGGTGCGACCCCCGAACAACAAGCGATGGCCATAGCCGAAGATATCCTCGCCCGTCTCCCCAACAAGATCCTGACGGGACCTTCCCACGAGGGCGACATCAAGCCGGCAGACATGACCCCTATGTCCATCGTCGTGATACAAGAGGCTGCGCGATACGAACGGCTCGTCAGTGTCGTCAGAAGTAGCTCTAGAGCTGTCATTGGAGCTGTACAAGGTGAGTTTTATTATACCATGGGACTGAATGATTAATTAGAAATAATAGTGTCCGTATTTATGGAGGCACGTAAAAAGTTGTACTTCTTCAGTGTAACAATCCAATATACCAGAAATAAAACAAAACGACAAAAAAGGTTTATCAAATAACTTCAGACTGTTGCTTTTATCTGTTTTATCAGCAACTATCGCTTGTACGAGTATCTGTCGGAGTGCGCGCGCGTCGTAAAAAATAACTCTCATCATTTTCTCCAATCGCGCTAAAAGAAGTATAAGTTACTACATTAATAAAGAATTAGATATTGATATTGTCATAGACAATCAAACTCATCCACATACAACTAGGTATATAAGGTTGGGGAAAAAGTTTCTTCGCATTTTTTAAGATAATTCAAAACATTTTTTAATATAGTTTATTTAAATTTAACTAAAGTATGTATGTACCATTTTGTTCGATAACCTTTTGCCATCTTGTAGGTAGGGACATGATCCCATTGCTATAAAAATTTTGGGACTTCTCATCAAAATACCGCGACAAGTGGATTTGGCAGTCCTCTCGTGATGTTAACCTAACATTGCATAAAGAATTCTGAAGAGATCGAAACAGGTGGAAATCTGAAGGTGCAAGGTCAGGACTATACGGCGGATGCATTAACACCTCCCAGCCAAACTCTCTTAATTTTTGCTGAGTGGCTATAAATGTGTGAGGTCTAGCGTTATCATGATGAAACACCACACCCCTTCTGTTGATCAATTCCGGCCGCTTTCTCTCAACTTCTTGCTTTAATCTCATCAGTTGTTCGCAGTAGAGTTCAGAATCGATAGTCCTGCCTGGTGGTAATAGCTCATAATGAATAATGCCCTTCCAATCCCACCACACACACAACATCACCTTATTGCGAGTTAACCCGGGTTTCGCCACAGTCTGTGAAGCCTGGCCGGCCTTTGACCACGACCTTTTTCGCACGTTCTTGTCGTACGTGATCCACTTTTCATCACCAGTTATCAGCTTCTTCAAAAATGATTCGGTGTCATTACGTCGTAATAAAGAATCATAAATGAGTACACGGTTCATCAGGTTTCTTTCAGTGAGCTCGTGAGGTACCCAAATATCGAGCTTTTTTTTTGTACCCAGCTTTTTTCAAATGCGCCAAAACTGTTTTGTGATAAATTCTCAATTCTTCAGCTACGTCGTAACTACTGATATGTCGATCTTGATCCACTTTTTCAAAAATGGCATCCATTTTATCAGTAATAGGGCGACCAGAGCGAGGTGTATCTTTGACATCAAAATTTCCGGATTGAAAACGCTTAAACCAAATTTGTGCTACTCTCACAGACACTGTACTAGGTCCATAAATATCGCAAATTTTTTTCGCGGCTTTCGTTGCAGTTTTACCTTTTTTGTAGTAAAATTTTAAAATGTATCGAATTTCTTCATTAGATTCACTCATCTTGACAGTACGAAAAACAATGAAAATCACACATTTGCCTAATTTGAATTTGGAATTACTCGTATGTTCTTTAAAATTTAAACTTTCAATGATACCAAAACCAGCCAGATACAAATACTACAGCCAAAGATTTTATTACAAGTTCATACACACTATAATGCGAAAAGACTTTTTCCCCAACCTATTTATTAAACGTAAAACTGAATATCATGTCTTCTTCCCGAGAGTTTGCAAAGATTGCAATCATCAGGCAGACATGCAAACACCCGCGATTTGCTATTTTGACCATTCATCTGATCTGAAGATATTTTGGCAATCTATTTTTTCAAACCATCCTCAAGTAGATATTTATGAAAGTCTCAGGATTCGTTTTATGAATTTGAAAACTGAGACTGCCATATTGAGAACCATACAGAGTTAATTTAAATTGGCGCATCACCTCTTGCAGGCAGCGTCTCGAGATCAATCCCAACAACATTTGTTCTACAACTCTTTACAAATCTTGAAATTTAAAGTTCAAAAGAGCATTGCCGTCGCTGCTTCACCTCGCGGCCTCGTTCCCCGCTGCATGTGGCGATATTTTGCCTAGGCAAGGTGCGTTGCGTGGCATACCTACTACGCTCAGAGTAAATGCCAGTTCAAAGGCAAAAAAATAATTTTGTATGGGAAAATTTAAATTTTAAAAAGCCGTAGAACAAATTTTACTAGAATTGATGTGAAGAGGCTGTCCGCAAGAAGTGATGCACTAATTTCAAATAACCCTATATATGTTCTATTTATTTTTCGCAATAACACATGCGAGTGAAGTTTAGAAATTAAAGAAAAATTCATTTGTAATAAAAGTGAGGGAAAAATAATTTTGTTCTGAAGAGACATTGACTGAAGAGACTGAAGAGACAGACAGACAGACAAAAATTGTAAAAAAAGATATTTTGGTATATGTACCGCGTAAACATATATATGCATTTAGTAAAAAGCGGTTATTTTAATATTACAAACGGACACTCCAATTTTATTTATTTGTATAGATTTCATATTTTGTTGATATAAAAATGTAATTTATTATTATTTTTTTAATTAACTGTTTTAATCGGTTATAAATCTACATAATATTTTTTTTTTTTATAAATTTAGAGTATAGATCGCGCTATTTCACTCGCACCAACGTACATATATATCCATCGCGCGCACGCCTGGAGTAGACTTCAATGTGCCTGGGAAGATAGGGGAACCATCGAAAGTGACTGGGAATTGTGGAAACATTATTCGTATAGTTTTCTGAATAACATATATAAAAGTCAGATTTTATACTATGACGAAAGTAGATTTATAAATAATTAGACTGTGAGGGTGTCTGGCAAGGGGTTGCCACCGTCCAAAGTGTCCGCCGATAGACGAGGAGGTTTCTAATATGATTGTAAGTTAAAATATATGAAAACTAAGTTTTATAGGGGACATATATAGAAGAATTTCCAGGTTTTATAATATAACGAAGGTCCGGGCGTCACAGGCTCTTAGAATATAAATATAATACTACGAAATTTTACACGGTACTACACAAAATGTCTCTATATAAACGCGAGTAGCTCTGATTGCAAAATTTATTGTGACTCAAGTATCTGTTCAAGTTCGTTCTGGCAAGGGGTTGCCACCGTCCAAAGTGTCCGCCGATAGACGAGGCAGTTTCTAATATGATTGTAAGTTAAAATATATGAAAACTAAGTTTTATACTATCACAAATTTGAAAAACAATTTTACTCACATTTACTACCTGTTACCTGCCAAAGCCACCGCTACCCAGGTTGTATATTTTGGTTTTGCTTATACCTGTATAGGGGACATATATAGAAGAATTTCCAGGTTTTATAATATAACGAAGGTCCGAGCGTCGCAGGCTCTTAGAATATAAATATAATACTACGACATTTTACACGGTACTACACAAAAGGTCTCTATATAAACGCGAGTAGCTCTGATTGCAAAATTTATTGTGACTCAAGTATCTGTTCAAGTTCATTCACTTTGCATGTAATAGGTTAGGATCCCACTACAAAATCGTAATTTATATAAATTACGATTAGACTAACGACCGAAAATGAATAGCAGGTGTAAGTGTTACTCTCATATTCATAAACGTATTTTAACTAAAGTGTTTGCTAATCTCCCCTTTGTCTTTTTCTATCCTGCACATTTGACAATGCAACTGACAAAGACAAAGCATTCTATACCTAAAACATATCTAATGTACGTTTATGAATAAGGGGGTAAAAGTTCCGTGAAACCATAAATTGACATAAGCCCGGGCTTGGCAGGTGTGAGCGTGCTGACGGACGTGACGGAGGAGGTGCTGACGAGCATGGTGCGCGGCCGCATCCCCGCGCTGTGGGCCGGCAAGAGCTACCCCTCGCTCAAGCCGCTCGCCGCCTACTTCAACGATCTGCTCGCCAGGCTAGACTTCTTGCAGGTAGTGCTCGTGCAGAAAACAAGGTTCAAAATGTCTTCCATCCCTCCTTATTTAAGAAATCACTGGGTGAAATGTTGAAAAAATATACGGAAATAGTTCTTTATCTATACATTAGAGAAAATTAAGGTTACATAAGTAACTTCACACCTGTAATCCCCGAAGGGGTAGACAGAGGTAAATGCATGCATTCAAGCATACATGCAAACACCCACGACTCGCCGGTTACGTTTTGGCCCATGTAACAGGTGGCGAACCTGTTGCCATCTCCGGGATCAAAAATCCCAATAGAACCGGAGATATAGGATTTTAAACCGTTATCTCTGATAGTCCCCGACCCGGAAATCGAACCCAGGACCCCCAGCGTAGTAGTAGTGGCCTGCTACCACTACGCTTCTAGGCAATTCCTAAATTATTCGGAACTCAGTGAACGCGAGTCCGATTCGCAGGTATCTTGAGCCAGTTGGTCTAGCGGTGTGTGATGACCGTTTCAACCGACGCTCACGGGTTCGATCCTCGTACCGGGACAAAAATAATTTACATGACCTACAAATATTTGTATCTGGTTTGGGTGTTTGTGTTGTGTTTGTACAACGGCACCCACCACACAGGCTTATACCTAGTGTGGGACTGTGAGTGTAAGCGTATTTTATTTATTTTACACCATACCAGAGAATATGTAATAATACTACGTATAGAATGGACACTTCGACGTCCCGCCCTATTACCCCGCCTCCCAATCTCCTCCCCTCTTATGGGCGACGGTTGGTATTTTGTACGTGCTACTCACACAGGTGCACGTGTAAATACACGTCAGTGATTGATGTCTGTGTAATAGAGACCAAATCAAGCGTTTGTATGGAATTTTGGCGGAGTGTCCGCGGTGTGACCATACTAAGGGTACGTGTGTTGTGTACAGCACTGGCACGAGCACGGGCCGCCGACGGTGTTCTGGCTGTCGGGCTTCTACTTCCCGCAGGCCTTCCTCACCGCCGCGCAGCAGAGCTACGCGCGCAAGTACAAGATACCCATCGACCAGCTCGCGTTCCACTATGAGGTCAGTTTCCGGGTTCCTAAGTTTGCCGGGTCATCTAGCTCAGACCGATGATAGGACTCGCTTGATTCTTAAAATTAATATTTTGTAAGGCAATGGCTTTAACATTTATTGTTTGGCAGAACGACATTTTCAGCTAGTGAATATAATAAATAATAATGATAATGGCACACACGTCCCACTGCTGGGCACGAGTCTTTCCCCCTTTTTGGGGGGAGGCGTGGATCTTACTCCACCACGCTGCTCCAATGCTGCTTGGTGGAGATACGGGTTAGTGATCAACCCGCTGTCGGGTGTTTTCATGCCGCCCCATAAGGCTTCCGACAGAGTTTAATTAACTGCTATCAATCGATAGCAACCGGAACCGACGCCTTAACGTGCCCTCCGAAGCTTTGCCACTAGCCATGGTCGGTCACCCATCATACACCGGACCGCGTCCGTATCGCACAACCGAGTAAATCGCTTGCGACTTGCACCAGCCCCAGGACTATGCGCGCTTCTAATGTATAATATAGTATCTAGTTAAATTTAATTTTGAAAGTCACACATATTTTTCGTTTAGGTCCAGAAGACGTTCCACTTGGAGGAGCCCCCGAGCGAGGGCGTGTACATACGCGGGCTGTTCATGGAGGGTGCGCGGTGGAACATGGAGGACTACGTCATCGACGAGTCGCTCCCCAAAGTCCTCTACGATGAGTTTCCTCCGGTATGCATAGCACTTGCAATACTGTGTTTTTTTTTTCAAGTTACAATCCTGAAACTGGGGGAACCCACCAGGCACGGTTCTGTACAAAGGTCTCGGGTGGAAGAGTCATCGCTAGCGAACATATATGGAGGGAGAGGTGATGATACTTTATTTTGTATGAATTTCAATTTATTGTCTTAGATTTTGTCTACGATTCTTTACGGGGGAGGCATTCCTTAGCGGAAGAATTATCTTCCAGAAGATAACTCTTCTGCTAGTGGGCGGTGGGGTAGTCTCCTCCCCACGCTGCCGTAGATTTATAATCTGTCTTTATAATATATAACAACAACAGATGACGTATCTAAATCACGCTGACGAAGTTGTCCACTGAGCTGCTATTTGTATCACGACTATCCTCACCTTTGTTTGGATGAACATTCAATACTTAACGAACTGACATCATGAGAAGAGAAAATTTTGAAAATTAATTACATTAGTGTCACGATTGTAAAGAATCCACATAAGTCAGCGTACTGTCCCATCATACTAATATTAATGTTATATTTTTGTATTAAGTACCAGTCAGGGAGTTTTGGCAACCGAGCAGCACCACACGCATCTTTCAAGCTGCCCAGCTTGAAAGATGCGTGTGGTGCTCCTATTTTATTTCATTTTCTTGGTGTATTATTGAGTTATATTGAATAAAGTTGGTGGCATTTTGTTTGATATAGGCTTATTACAGTGCTCGTATATAGTGAAATAGAATAACAGTGCGAAAACACGTTCTTTCGGGTTGCCTCCAAAACTTCATTGTTAATGTTCTGGTAAAGTAGCCATCGCTTTACTCGAATTACTGTGACTCTGCCTGACGGACTGATACATTGACTGACTTTTTTTTTTTTAATGTAATGGAAGTGGTAAACAAGCATGCAGTTCACATTGATGTTAAGTGATGACTGCAGCCTATAGACACCCACACAAAGACCAAGGTCAAAATGCAGATGCGTTACCACTCCTGAGGCCTAAGGTCTTATGCCTCTGTGCCGGAAATTACAGGGCCGTACATTACCACCTGACCGAAACACGATAGTGTTGAACTACTATTTAGCGGCAAGTATATTAGGTAATGCGGTGGTGCCTACGCCCGCGAGCTCCGTCACTGGAGCTCTACCACCCGTAAAAAAGACTGACTTTTACTATTACGTTGCTAATTACGAATACGAAATATCGTTTTACTTGACACTGGAAATATGCAGAACAAGCGATGCCATTAAATTAAAAAAAAAAGTACCAGTCATCAACGAGACTGAAAACTGACTGAATTCATACTTTTATCTACCAGGTATGGCTGATACCCTTGAAGCGCGAGGATATTCCAACAGACGTGTTCTACAACTGCCCCCTATACAAGACGGGTGACCGTCGCGGTGTGCTGTCCACTACGGGCCACTCCACTAACTATATCCTATTCATGAGACTGCCCACTGCTAAACAACCCGACCACTGGATCATGCGAGGAGTGGCTCTGCTATCTCAATTGCCATTCTAGGGAGGATTTTATTGTTCTGGGTAAGTTTTTTTTTTTAGGAATGAAAGTGACAAACAATCATGCAGTTCATATTGATGTTAAGTGATGACTGCAGCCTATAGACACCCATACAAAGACCAAGGTCAAAGTGCTGATGCGTTACCACTCCTGAGGCCTAAGGTGTTACGTCCCTGTGCCGGAAATTACAGGGCCGTACATACCGCCTGACCGGAACACGATAGTGCTGAACACTACCATTTAGCGGTAAGTGTATTAGGTAATGTGGTGGTGCCTACGCCCGCGAGCTCCGTCACTGGAGCTCTCTCTCCAAATATAAAAGTGAGAGTTTTAAGATTATCATCATCATTATATCAGCCGAAAGGTGTCCACTGGTGGACCAAATCCTCCCCATAAGGAGGACATGCCATAATAGCCACGCTTGGCATGCGATTGGCGATCGCAGTGGCTGTAGTTTTATCGTAGGACGCTGCTGCCCATCTTGTTATGTATGATTTTGGTAACTAAGTGAACCCAGATTCAGTGAAATTAGGTCATCTAGGAATATCCACTATGGATCACAAACAATACCTTCTCTTGTCTATTAAAGAAAACATTTCAAAAAATGGAAAGTAAAATAACAAGAGATCTTAAGGGGTTCAAGTCTTGCCTGAAGTCGTTTTTTTATATATCTTTATTTGCTCGCATGCGAAAAATTTAATAAAATAATTAAAATGAAAATAATTTTCATATATTTTAAATTCCATCAAGGCACAAAACTTGTACCTAATCGGCATCTCTTTTAATTCCATTACAGAAACGTTTCACGCCATCAATTAATTAATTCAGTGCGTTATCTTTAAGCAAACACATAATATTTACTCTAAACAAATTAAGGAATAGGCTTTGTAGGTCTACCCGCGCCGGGGTACGGCAAAATGTTCCGAGCACTAAGTGCACCCTAGATGCTATCAGTCGCAAGCAAACGCGGGCTAAGGGGGAGCCCCCACCCACTTTATTCCTCGAGGATTACGAAAACTACTCACAACTGTTATTCAACACAACTGTTGAACATTGAAGGCTTCTATGAAATGTATATGAGCCTAAGGATGGGTTACATCATCTCACTAGCTTTAATACTCGTATATTTGTTAAGCAAATAATTGGATCATTTGTAAATAGAAATCATAGGTAGAGCTTCAGTGACGGAGCTCGCGGGCATCGGCACCACCGCATTACCTAATATTCTTGCCGCTAAATGGTAGTGTTCAGCACTATGGTGTTCCGGTCAGGCGGTAATGTACGGCAATGTAATTTTGGGGCACAGAGGCATAATACCTTAGGCCTCAGGAGTGACAACGCATCTACACTGAAATATCTGGTTTCATGTAGATGTATTTAGGCTACAGTTTTTTAGACCCGGTTAGTCCAGCGGTGTGAGATGACCGTTTGATTCGAAGGGGGGGGGAAGGGGTTCGATCCCCGCACCGGAACAAATATTTGTACGGCCTACAGATATTTGTTTCGGGTCTGGGTGTTTGTGTTTGTGTTGTATGTGAACAACGGCACCCACGACACAGATTTATACCTACTGTGGGGCTGTGAGTGTAAGCGTATTTTATTTTATTTATATTTATTTATTTACAGTATTATTTACTATCAATTTGAACTTGTTAGCCACTTCGTGACATAAAAAAAAGTTATATGACGTCATACCTTTATCTGTTAACTGTAACCGGCCGAGAGCCGCTGTTGTCTATCATATTAGGTTGGAGAAAAAGTTTCTTCGCATTTTTTAAGATAATTCAAAACATTTTTAATATAGTTTATTTAAATTTAACTAAAGTATGTATGTACCATTTTGTTCGATAACCTTTTGCCATCTTGTAGGTAGGGACATGATCCCATTGCTATAAAAATTTTGGGACTTCTCATCAAAATACCGCGACAAGTGGATTTGGCAGTCCTCTCGTGATGTTAACCTAACATTGCATAAAGAATTCTGAAGAGACCGAAACAGGTGGAAATCTGAAAATGCAAGGTCAGGACTATACGGCGGATGCATTAACACCTCCCAGCCAAACTCTCTTAATTTTTCTGAGTGGCTATATGTGTGAGGTCTAGCGTTATCATGATGAAACACCACACCCCTTCTGTTGATCAATTCCGGCCGCTTTCTCTCAACTTCTGGCTTTAATCTTATCAGTTGTTCGCAGTAGAGTTCAGAATCGATAGTCCTACCTGGTGGTAATAGCTCATAATGAATAATGCCCTTCCAATCCCACCACACACACAACATCACCTTATTGCGAGTTCACCCGGGTTTCGCCACAGTCTGTGAAGCCTGACCGGCCTTTGACCACGACCTTTTTCGCACGTTCTTGTCGTACGTGATCCACTTTTCATCACCAGTTATCAGCTTCTTCAAAAATGATTCGGTTTCATTACGTCGTAATAAAGAATCACAAATGAGTACACGGTTCATTAGGTTTCTTTCAGTGAGCTCGTGAGGTACCCAAATATCGAGCTTTTTTTGTACCCAGCTTTTTTCAAATGCGCCAAAACTGTATTGTGATCAATTCTCAATTCTTCAGCTACGTCGTAACTACTGATATGTCGATCTTGCTCCACTTTTACATTAATGGCATCCATTTTATCCGTAATAGGGCGACCAGAGCGAGGTGCATCTTTGACATCAAAATTTCCGGATTGAAAACGCTTAAACCAAATTTGTGCTACTCTCACAGACACTGCACTAGGTCCATAAACATCGCAAATTTTTTTTCGCGGCTTGCGTTGCATTTTTACCTTTTTTGTAGTAAAATTTTAAAATGTATCGAATTTCTTCATTAGATTCACTCATCTTGACAGTACGAAAAACAAATAAAAATCACACATTTGCCTAATTTGAATTTGGAATGATGTTCTTTAAAATTTTAACTTTGATACCAAAACCAGCCAGATACAAATACTACAGCCAAAGAGATTTTATTACAAGTTCATACATACTATAACGCAATAATACTTTTTCCCCAACCTATTATATTGTTACATCACTTGTAATCTTGATTACCTTAAAAATGACTAAAAAACTCTGGTGCAACGCATTCCGGAGTAGGTAACTGCTAAAGTCAATGTATCTGTTAGCCTGAGTTGCACCACGATATTTGTTAAATTTAACTTAAAGAAATCTGTTAAAAGTTAGCTTTTTAGTTTCACTTTAACAAATATCGTGGTGCAACCCAGGCTTAATGTTAAATTTGACAAAAGCCATAACTTTAACAAATGTCTTGATACAAACGAACATAAAATTTGCCCTTTTCGACAATCGCTGAGTGAAGTAATTTCAACTTACGTTTTCTTTTGCCCTGTGATCATACGCCGCCTTGTGCCGAAGTATTACGAAGTCTTAACAATTTACATAACAATTGGAATTACGAAAAGTAGAAACTTAATTTCGCTTTCATGAACTTTGTACGAGTGCCACTTGTAAGAAAGAAATGTTTATACTTACAGTTTATTTAATGTTATGAATTGGTAAACAAGCATACAGTTCATACGGTAGTGACGGTTAGTGAATACTGTGCCTATGAACAAGATATTTCTATGCTACGACATGTTACCACTCTGCACGGCCGTACATTACCACGTAACCGAAACACGCTAGCGCTAAATACTACCATTTATCGGCAGGTAGATTACGTAATGACTTGGTGCCTACGTCCGGTGAGAAAACAGTTGTGGTAAAAACGTATAAAAGAGTTTCATTATTTGTAGTGATGTGCGTATTTGACAAAAATAAGTTTATCATCAAGGCAAGTGTTTAACTACACAGTTTTCTTGTTGAGCCATATATACAACAACCAATTAAGTATAATCAAGCCCTATGTTAATGTCATTACGAGGTTGATCTGCGTCTGTGCTGAAAATTACAGGGCCGTATATTACCACATAACCGGAACACGATAGCCCTAAACACTACCATTTATCGGTAGGTAGATTAATAAGATAATGAGATGGTGCCTACGCCCGTGAATTTCTTAACTAGGACTCTAACACCAGCGACAAAACACAGATACAACACAGTTGTTATAAAAATGTATAAAAGAGTTTCATTATTTTAGTGATGTGTGTAATTGACAAAGGGAAGTTTTTCACCATGACAAGTGTTTTACTCCGCAGTTTTCATATTGAGAATTTTCTTTTCAGTAGGTAAGTCTGCGCACAACAATGGTGACGATAAACTAGAAGTGCTCTAACGAACAAAATGGAATTGTGAACTCTACTTTTGCAAGAAATACTATTGAACTTAGAAGCGTGCTATGTGAAATGAAATTTGACCAAATATTTGCTTTAATGCAATAGACTGTTTAAAACTTTGTGGTTAATCGTATTCAATAAATGTTGTTACATATCTAGTCCTGTTTTTACGTAACATTGATCTTAATTAATTTATTGTAACTTTAATTCAGTTGTCGTAATTTTATTGTAATAAAGATTTTTTTAATTAAAACTTTGTTTGATTTATACAAACACCAGTAGAATAATGTATGTAAACCAAATAATTATATGGAGAAATAAAAAAAATGATTTGCTAGTAGCGAGCTTGTCGACATCTCCGGGCACATTACCAAACTGCGAAGTACTGGGAAACTTCCAGAAAATGGAATAATCCGCATAGAACCAGAGATAAAGTATTTCATGGCTCGGGATTCAAACCGAAGACTAGAAGTCCAGGGTAGTAGTCTGCTACCACTAGACCTGCCTCTAATCTCTAAAAAAAACAAAGTTAAAAATATACTAACAAATAAAATCCATACAGAAATTTAATATACTAAACGAACTTTTTCGCATAATCTAAGAAACACAAACAAAATAACACTCGGGAAACACAGGACAAAGCAATATGGCAAAAATAATATAATGTTTGATGGTGCACAGTTACTTAACAGACTTCCTAGTGAAATAAAAGAATGTGAATCTTTAAATATGTACAAAGGTAAATTAAAACAATATGTATTAGATAATATCTATGACAAGACTGTTTCGACCGTTTTATGAACGACTATAATAATAATAATAATAATGAGGAGGTTCCTCTCTCTCAGCCCCTAACCGCCGACAGCTTGGACCCTGCTCCCGCTGCCGGCGGCAACCAATTTGTATTGTTTTATATATACGTTGTTTTTTTTTTCCTTTATATACATGTATATGTAAAAAAATATATAGTGAGACTATGAATAAATGAGTGAAATAATAATAATAAATACACTTTATTGCACACCAAAAGAAAATTCACAAAAAAAAATACATATAAAACATATATGTTACAATGGGCGGCCTTATCGCTAAAAGAGCGATTTCTTCCAGGCAACCCAAAAGATAACAGGACATATTTAACATAAACTATATTTAATAAAAACACTACACTATATAATACTATTTAACGTAATTATTTTAGTAACTAAGGTACTCATTTGCAAGTGGACTGTATTGTCTTTTTATGAGTATTAATAAATAAATCTTTAAACCCAAGTGCTGATGGCAAACAAACATACAGTTCACATTGATGTTAAGTGATGACTGCAGCCTATAGACATCCACACAAAGACCAGAGGTCAAAATGCAGATGCGTTGCCACCCGCGAGACCTTAGTTGTTGTCTCTGTGATAGTTATTACGGGACCATACAATATATGTATATATACAAAAAAAAATTGGAGTGTCTGTTTATATATATTAAATAACCGCGTTTTACTAAATGAATACGTGTGTTTACACGGTACAAATACCAAAACAACATTTTTTAGAATTTTTGTCTGTCTGTCTATCTGTCTGTCTGTTTGGCGGGGCTAATCTTGGGAACGGCTGAACCAATTGACGGGACTTTCACTGGCTGATAGCTGATGTAATAAGGAGTAACTTAGGTTCTTTTGTACTAGCTGCGCCCACGACTTCGTCCGGTTAGATACTGAACAATGATAAATTGTCACGCGGGCGAAGTCGCGGGCACAGCTAGTTATAAATAATAACACGTGTTTCAGTCTTAGGAAAAAGCTAGTTTTTAAATATTTATTCCTCAAATAAGCGTTTAGTTGGAAGAAATATTGCTTCTCCGGTGTTGTAAATCTCCAAAGGCAGGCAGATGGATCAACTGCTGAAAAGGAATTGCTTTTCATCAATTGGTCCTTTTGCTAGCCTATGATTTTATTATACCTTTTTACTGATGGTAGAGTCCCAGTGTTGGAGCTCGGGGGCGTAGGTATCACCACATTCCCTCTTTATTTTTGTCCCTAAATGGTTTCTTACTATCCTGTTCCAGTTAGGGTGTATAGTATGGCTCCGAAAAAAAATCTTACACTATGGTCGTACGTTCGATCGCTGTTCGAAGTCTTTTTTTTATTCTTAATTTCTAAATTCACTTAGGATCCCACTGCAGAATCATTTCGTTCATCCAGATATGCTGCAAACCTATTTTTTACGCATATTTATAAACTAGAAAATATGTATTTACTAGGTTGCCTATCAATGGCCGCAAGTATTTTTTTATATTTTTGTTGTGAAAAAAAATTTTTTATTTGTTTTTTCAATAAAATATCGTCCACCTCACGGTAATATGTATAAAGACTGAAAAATCACGTCTGCCGTTGCGCACTTGGCCGCCCGTATTTTCGTTCCGCCCCGATAAAGTTTTACGTCCATTACGTACATGTATTTATTTATACGAGATATTAAATTAAAGCTATTTTTTTCTCATTATTATGGTATACGGGAGCCAAATTAAATCGGCTGCAAATAAGAGTTGCTGTCTGTAAAAGATAAAATAATTTAATTTAAAATACTTGCGGCCAAATTTTAATAGGCAACCTAGTGGATATATATTCTCTAGATTATAAAGTTGCGTAAAATTAGATTTGCAGCATATCTGGATGAACGAAATTATTCTGCAGTAGGATCTTAACCTGCAATGTGTTATTGCAAGAAATCAAATTAAGACAATAAATCCTGAGTTTAAAGTAAAAATATTCTATTGCAGTCATATATATTTATCAGTCAGCTAAAATATAAAATTAATTTTTGAAAGATCCATGAACAACGTAAACCATCTGTCTTATTTACATGATCCCTTCTTTCCTCTGAGCATAATCTACGATGGCAAGCCATATACAACAACCGATAAGGTATAATCAAGGCTTACGTTAACGCCATAACGAGGTTCAATGAACATTGCCGTATCTGTCTACCTTGCTCTCTGCGTATAATGTGAAGTGATTGGAGCATTAATCACAGTGAAGTGCATTGTGTGGCCAGACAGAGCACACATCTCGAACGCATCTTTGTTACGTCCCCATTAGAGGGTGCGGTGGAAGTTTTTCCACAAGTTCACGACATGGAAATGCTGCTCATCGAATCGGGGTCAATGTCACGCGGCCGCGACGGGGTTTTATATTTGGCAGGGGTCTTCAGCACGAGAGCTTGGTCGACGGCCAGCTACAATGACCAGCGCCTAATCTTAGTGGTATATCTCCTTATTTCTTATCACTGTTGCGAAGTGATACAGGTCACGTTAAAATTGAGAACAGCGCATAATTTCTACGTAATAAGCTTAGCGCTTGCGTTGACACGTTGCTGCCTCTATTTGTCTGTAATCAGACTATAGTGGAGGCGAGTATTGAGATTGTGATAAGTTTGAGGTCTTTGACAGTGCTCTACCAGTAGATTTAGCATAAAACAGTTTCCCTGACACAGCAAGTATTAAATAAGCGAGTAGTGGGCAGAGCGGGTGCGGGTGAACGGGGGGCGTAGTACGGGAGGCGCTCGGTCTGGCACGGCGTCGCCCCGGCAACGCGAGATATTGATCTGCGCTCCCCCGCGCCGCGCAGCATCCCTACTCCCCGCACCCTCCACCTCGTTTCCCCCGCAACCCCTGCCCTCCTCCCGCCGCCCCACGCGCCCTTGATTCTGCTCGACCGCCGCCCTCACCGCTCGCCGCCACCCCACACAAATACTTATTACGCTTTGCACTACATACTCCACGTAATCCGATGAAGAAATTTCACTTGTGCTTTAGAATGAAGCAAAATCCACTCCGTTCTTTGTGTCTCCTTAATTAAGTTCGCGTTTTGTCATGTAACTTGATTTGTTTATAAAAATATAAAGCTTTCGCTATGAAAAATTACAGATATGGACAAAGGCAAACACGTTAAGCTCTTTTGTCTTTGTTTCGAAACGACCGGGACGTCTGACCTTTTCTGTGAATAACGACGTGACGTGATTCATTTATTTAAAAAAATATTGGGGCAAAGGTAATTGTATTATCTGCATAAGCAAATTCTCTTATTGAGATAATATTCAGGATAAATATATTCGTATATTTAAAACTGCGTATGTTTTACTGAAATCGTATTTTAATAACAAAGTACCAACAGCGCGCGACGGGATGATTTATTAACTACACCAATTAGTTACAGTATTCTGTAAAGCCTGATAAAAATATTGATATATTTTAGAAAACTATTTTTATAACATTTAAACTATTGCTTGCAGTAATTTCGGTGACACTGATTGTAGATTGTGTCATCGAAATAAATTGGTATTATATAAAATCTCATGTCACGACTTTCCCATTGACGGAAGACGTGTGACCGGCTTGACCGATTTTTTTTTGTTATTTGGTAAGTAGGTTCGAGAAATGAGAATAGGCCGTAGGCTACTTTTATAGCGCTAAAGTAATAAAACATCTGTTATTGTTTTGTTTAGTACGCTCTACCGTTTGTATTGTGTCATATCCTTGCTTTATAATGTAGTTTGTTAGATATTCTAAACAGATTGTTTTCACTAAAAATAAGTTTCTTACTGGTAGTAGAGTTCCAGTGTAGGAGTTAGAAGGCGTAGGCACCATCGCATTACCTATCTGCCCGTAAATGGTAGAGTTCAGCACTATCGTGTTTCGCTTAGATGGTAATGTATGGTCCCGTAATGACTTTCACAGAGACATAACAACTAAGGTCTCAGGGATGGCAACGCATCTGCATTTTCTTTGACCTCGGGTCTTTGTGTGGGTGTCTAAAGGCTATAGTCATCACTTAACATCAATGTCAACTGCAAGCTTTTCTTGGTAGACATTATTATTAATCAAGTCCGATGCGGTCCGCTTGAGCTGGTTTGGTGGAGTGTCGCGGCAACGGATTTGGTCGGGGAATTAAGGAGATGGTTCTTCGTTACATAAAAAATTGGATTATAAAATATTAGAATCGCGAGAGTGAAAAGGACAGCATCGTATTCGTTTCGTAAACGCATTTGAGAGTTATAGTAGTAACACACGACTCGATTTGGTTCGGCGGACCGAATCCGCCGACCAAATCCGCTATCGCGACACTCGACCAAACCAGCGCGAGTTCCGCGTCGAACTTGATTAATAATAATTCTGTCCGCCGGACTCCTCTACACACGACCAGATTTGGTTAGGAGCGTACCAAATCCGGACGTGTGCTACGACTATTGCTGAATTCACACACTCTCTGTCTACCCCGTAAGGGACTTCGCATGCAAATATTTGCCTTTATCACATCCATATCCATATGAATATACCTACCTATATCCAACATACTTAATCAAAACCCACAAAAACATAAGTGTTTTGTTTTATAATGTAAGGTAAACCTACTTTACTCGAAAAATATATTTCACGTCAATTCCAGTCTCACTTAATCGTCACCGCGGAGCAACGGCGACTTAATATTTTAGCGTCGCTCCGTGCGACACGTAGACGTGAACGTGACAGAAAAGAATAAATAAAACCCGCAGTTTCGTAACAGGAAAAAAGAATACGGTCATAAAGGAGGGATCTTTTATGACGTCAAATATTCTGTATTTTGACCCATCAGAGCATCCGGATTTAGCTGTCAATCTCGACATACCATAATCAGTATCTGTCAGGACCTTCGAGAGATGCGAACGGGGGTTTGCCAGTAGTGTGAGTAATGATTTCGGTCCACAAAACGTGAATACGCTGCGTGATTTTACGACAGACATTATGCACGGTTCGACATTTTATTTGATTTTCTGGTAAACAATTTAAACATGCGGAATTTCATCGCTTCAAAATTCTGTGCAAGTTAACTCCCGCTCGCCGGGCTGAGAGTCTTATATATTAAAAAGCAGGCGTAGCGAGCATTATCATTATCATGGGAGGCGTGTTGGCTCGTTGCGAGGTTTAAACCCACTTTAATTTTTCAGGGCGAGAGCAAACCGCTGGAAAAAAAACTAAAAAAGTGCGGTCCACAGCGTGCGCTATCTCTCGCAATGAGGATTTAATTAAAATGCAGCACTTACATCTGCCCACTCGCCCAACGCACCGCTCGACAGCTCGTGCTCACACTCCGTTAGTGAAACTGTCCGCTTTTGCCGACCCTTCTAATTAAATGATAAACATTCTGCTGCTCCAATCTGTTTTCGCTGGTTCGTAATTTGATATTAATTTCTTTGAAGTTCATCGTTTTATACGAACGCCAATTTAACCATGCTATTTGTTCGACCCTGCATAATTGATGGGTTTGTATAAAGATTACAATAAGTCACAGTTTAAATATTGAATGATAGAGAAATTGTAACTGCCTTTACAAGTCACTGAGTGCTATAGACTATACTGGATTTAAATTTCAAATCGTTTTCGTTATTACCCCTGCGTACGTATTATTAATAAATAAAGCAACAGTAGCGCTATCCACCAAGCCCTCGAGCAAAATATTTGTAGATTTTTATGTCCTTTTTATTTAATTTAAATTATAAATAATTATTTAATTATACAAATAATTATTTAAATTTGTTTTAAGTCATTAAACCAATTAAGCTTGCTAAGCGGTAATTATTATTACCTACTCAGCCAATGGAAATATTTTTTCTTTTCTGCTATTATTATTGTTGCAATCACTTACACCCAGATCCGGAAATCAAATATTGGATTTCAGGCGCTCATCACTTATTCACCGTGAGTAAAATCTGGTATACAGCATAAACGTATAATATCTGCATATTAGTCGCTCTCACTAAGTCTGCGGGATCCTTTACAAGGGAGGTTGGCCAAAGTTTAGACTGTCTGATCCGATAAAAGCTCGTATTCGGTACGTTTCCTCGATCCCTATTTATACAAGCTATTTTAGGTGGCTTGTACGTACAAAGCTATCGCGCACATAACGTCATTTAAAGGCGGCGGCGGTGGCAGCGAATACAGCGCGGAGTCGATCGCTTATTACGACCGCCGTCAAAGCCTCCCGAGCCTGGACCGGCCTTTCCAAATTTAATTTTATGTTACTGAACCGATTTAATTCGTACGCCGACCGCAGCTAGTTCAAACACTCGCTTCACGATCCAATTTCGAATAAATATTGCTTTTTAACACTGTAATAAGGTTTGCGGTGGATCCATCGTAATTAAAACGCTCGTTCAGCTCGAAAATCGGCTTTTGGCGGCGAAAATGGTCACAGTCGTATATGGAAAATAATTACATCCAGATTTAGTATCGACATTAATATCAGCCAGCGCCGGAGTACACTTATTTGCTTTTGATCTAAAGTACGCAGAGCTTCAGGGGGAATTTTAATAGGAAGTTAAGTTGTGAAAATTCATATCGTTTTGCGTATTTATCAAAGAAGAGAATTTCTATTGTTAAAAATACTTTTCGTTTTTCTCCAAAGAAAACGCATGAATTCATCGGATAATGGTCAGTGAGCCGGGACGAAAAATCTAATAAAAAAAACCCGTCAGATTCGTGTTGGGTCACGTGCAGTGTAGGGTTCCGTAGTTTTTAGGTTTGGATAATGTAATGAAAAAGTAAATAAATATATTTTCTATGCAGTTCTTCAAAATTTTCGAGTAAAATACATTTAATCGACTATTACCCGCAAACTTGTAAAGCCAACTTAAGTGTGATAGTTTTACTTTTAATTTCGATATAATTATGTAGCTACTATTGCTGTAACGTTTGAATTTCTAACAACAACCGTTTAGTTGGTAGAGGGTGGGGGGACACTTGACTCTAACGAAGATTGTCACTTTAAAGCTTATTAAGTTAACACATCCCTAACATTTTTGAAGGACCTATCCAACAATATCTCACACTATATTTCATGTAGGGGAGGTACCCTAAATATTTTTTTTAACATTTTTAATGTACCACTTTGTCGACGAGATTAAGGTATATACTTGTGGCAAATTTCAAGTCTCTAGTACCAATCGTTTTTGCGCTAAACCGCGGACTGACAGACAGACAGACAGACAGATCGACTGACATGGCGAAACTATAAGGGTTCCTTGTTTACTACGGAACACTAAAAAGTGGGTTTGCCTGGGAGGCAGTGCATAAAATACGTTGGGACGTCATTGGTGGAGGCGGCGGATGTGCGGACGGCGGCGACGATACTCATTACGTGCAACTTTGCGCCGACTTCTTTCACGTCGCTAGCATATTCTAATTAGAACAACTCGTTATTTTTTCTTAATACTTACATTTCAACTGCATTTGCATTTTTTATTTCATGAAATCGCAAACAAGCATACTGTTTGCAAGGATGAATAGTGTATAATGTAGTATAATTATAACATAATATAATTTTTTACTGGTGGTAGAGCTCCAGTGACGGAGCTCGCGGGCGTAGGCACCACTGCATTACCTAATATACTTGCCGCTAAATGGTAGTGTTCAGCACTATCGTGTTCCGGTCAGGTGATAATGTATGGCCTTGTAATATCCGGCACGGAGGCATAACACCTTAGGCCTCAGGAGTGGTAATGTATCTGCATTTTGACCTTGGTTTTTGTGTGGGTGTCTATAGGCTGCAGTCATTACTTAACATCAATGTGAACTGCATGCTTGTTTGCCACTTCCATGACATAAAAAAGCAGCAATTAGATTAGGTCATGATGCGGCGGTGCATGCGTCCGCGACCCCCGTGACTACCCTCTACCTCAAGTATGTCCTGCAGTATTCCAAGTGTGTCTGAAAAAGCAAAGTGACTATTGATTATAATAGAATTAGTTTATTTCAAATTGAAATCATAAAAGCATCGATCAAGAAATCAATGGCTATAAATTTTGTAATAAAAAAATTCCCTTTTAATATCCGATCACACGCTTATCGAAATCGAGTGAAATAACGATCCTCTGCTGGACAAAAGCCTTCCATAAAGATATCGACAAGTGTTGTTCGTCATTAAAGGGGAGAATATACGAATAGTCGCACCGATTGGCAGTGGTGGCAGATCTATTGCATGATGCTGCTGCCCATTCCACGTTATTGCATTTACTGCCGCCTATTGGATGACCGCCATTGTTTGATTTACTGACTGTACTAACGGAAGAATACTTCTCCACTAGTGGTCGGTGGGATCGTTGCGTCCCGATGCCTTTACTGATTCAAAAATAAAATATATCTTTTACGAGAATAATTATACTATATATTTTTCGCAATAACACATGCGAGTGAACTTTAGAAATAAAAGAAAAACTGAAAGAAAAATTTGACTTCGGGCAGGAATCGAACGTTTCCGTTTTTTCTTAAATTTCTAAAGTTTACTTGCATGTGTTATTGCGAAAAATAAATAGTATAATTATTCACTAACTTACTAACTAACTTAACTGCCTCGGTAGCCTAGTGGTAGCAGGCCACTACTACTACGCTGAGGTCCTGGGTTCGATTCCCGGGTAGGGGTTATCAGAGATAATGGTGAAAAAGCCTTTATCTCTGGTTCTATTGGGATTTTTCCATTTTCTGGAAATTTCCCAGTACCTCAAAGTTTGGTAATGTGCCCGGAGATGTCAACAGGCTCGCCACCTGTTACATGGGCCAAAACGTAACCGGCGAATCGTGGGTGTTTGCATGTATGCTTGAATGCATGCATTTACCTCTGCCTACCCCTTCGGGGATTACAGGCGTGAAGTTACGTATAATTATTCATATATATAGGTACAATTATTAAGGGAACAGCGACACCGTATAACGATATTGTATAAACTGCAGTCTATCATATTGGTTGTATAGCTATTGATTAGTTATCAATGGATGTCGTTCACCGACCCTAAATCGGTTAAAAATCAAAAATAGAAAGCTAAATTTGACGCATCGGTGTGCGACTTCGGTAGCTTAGTAGTAAAGCGGCTGGACTGGTTATCCTGAGGTCGCAGGTTCGATTCCCGCCCGAAGTCAAATTATTCTTTCCGTTTTTTCTTTAATTTCTAAAGTTTTTACGAGAATGTTACATACATTACAAAACAAAACACAAACCTGCACAGAGGGTAATAATCTGCATAAAATATTTTAATATGAAACGAAACAAAATACGAGTTCAGTTTTCAACAATCTGAAAACAGGGTCGCTATTATTTGCAGGAATGCCTCTGATGGAAGCGCACACTCCACACAGGTAGGTACTAAGTAACCCGAAACGGGATTTTGCAATGTACGTTAGTGCGTATTCATCATCGGCAACGTGTGAATCATTGTTTAATTGGAGGCGCGGGGGCAGGCGGCGGGGGTGCATCGATCGTCTCTCGTCACCATGGCAACGCAGCCTCCCCGCCTCGCACCGCTCCCGATTCATTTGTAATCATTTGTTTCGCGGCCGTCGAATAATGGCCCTCGTCAAACAGCGAAAATTTGATGAATTACCTCGGAAGGTACATGCATAATTCAGTTATATACGCGCTGTGTAAGTACGCCATTATAAACGCGTAGACGCGATCAGCTTTTATTGAAAGTTTGCGGAGCGTGAGGTGTAATACACCGCAGCACGCTTCTTTAAATTGAACGCTGTCATGCAGAAAGTTCAATATTTGGGAGTCGCTACGCGTTCAACCTTAAGGCTTAAGTCTATGTACGTTTAAACGAATTCCTATTGTAATTATATACATGGAAAAGGAACTGAAGAATTGTAATTTGCAAAATGGAATCCACGTTTATTTTTCTTTGGAAATTGAAAATACCAAATGATTGTTTTTTATATTATTTCGCATTAACACATGCTTGTGAAATATATTTTTATTTTTATTTTTAAAGAAATGAAAGAAAAATTTGACTTCAGGCGAGGCTCGAACTCGCGACCTACTGGGAATCTAGTCCAGCCGCTCTTCCAATTGAGCTACTGAAGCCCTGCCCGATTTGTCGAATTTTTCCTTCACATCTATTGCATTGGTTTATGGTACCAGTAGCGCCATCTATTACCAACTATGCTAGTTAGGCAACCGATATAATAGACTTTTCAGTTTATTGAATATCGTAAAGAAGTCGCTTTTACCCTTAATAATTGTTTTTTATATTATTTCGCATTAACACATGCTTGTGAAATATATTTTTATTTTTATTTTTAAAGAAATGAAAGAAAAATTTGACTTCAGGCGAGGCTCGAACTCGCGACCTACTGGGAATCTAGTCCAGCCGCTCTTCCAATTGAGCTACTGAAGCCCTGCCCGATTTGTCGAATTTTTCCTTCACATCTATTGCATTGGTTTATGGTACCAGTAGCGCCATCTATTACCAACTATGCTAGTTAGGCAACCGATATAATAGACTTTTCAGTTTATTGAATATCGTAAAGAAGTCGCTTTTACCCTTAATAATTGTTTTTTATATTATTTCGCATTAACACATGCTTGTGAAATATATTTTTATTTTTATTTTTAAAGAAATGAAAGAAAAATTTGACTTCAGGCGAGGCTCGAACTCGCGACCTACTGGGAATCTAGTCCAGCCGCTCTTCCAATTGAGCTACTGAAGCCCTGCCCGATTTGTCGAATTTTTCCTTCACATCTATTGCATTGGTTTATGGTACCAGTAGCGCCATCTATTACCAACTATGCTAGTTAGGCAACCGATATAATAGACTTTTCAGTTTATTGAATATCGTAAAGAAGTCGCTTTTACCCTTAATAATTGTTTTTTATATTATTTCGCATTAACACATGCTTGTGAAATATATTTTTATTTTTATTTTTAAAGAAATGAAAGAAAAATTTGACTTCAGGCGAGGCTCGAACTCGCGACCTACTGGGAATCTAGTCCAGCCGCTCTTCCAATTGAGCTACTGAAGCCCTGCCCGATTTGTCGAATTTTTCCTTCACATCTATTGCATTGGTTTATGGTACCAGTAGCGCCATCTATTACCAACTATGCTAGTTAGGCAACCGATATAATAGACTTTTCAGTTTATTGAATATCGTAAAGAAGTCGCTTTTACCCTTAATAATTGTTTTTTATATTATTTCGCATTAACACATGCTTGTGAAATATATTTTTATTTTTATTTTTAAAGAAATGAAAGAAAAATTTGACTTCAGGCGAGGCTCGAACTCGCGACCTACTGGGAATCTAGTCCAGCCGCTCTTCCAATTGAGCTACTGAAGCCCTGCCCGATTTTCAGTCAAATTTTTCTTTCATTTCTTTAAAAATAAAAATACAAATATATTTCACAAGGATGTGTTAATGCGAAATAATATAAAAAACAATTATTAAGGGTAAAAGCGACTTCTTTACGATATTCAATAAACTGAAAAGTCTATTATATCGGTTGCCTAACTAGCATAGTTGGTAATAGATGGCGCTACTGGTACCATAAACCAATGCAATAGATGTGAAGGAAAAATTCGACAAATCGGGCAGGGCTTCAGTAGCTCAATTGGAAGAGCGGCTGGACTAGATTCCCAGTAGGTCGCGAGTTCGAGCCTCGCCTGAAGTCAAATTTTTCTTTCATTTCTTTAAAAATAAAAATAAAAATATATTTCACAAGCATGTGTTAATGCGAAATAATATAAAAAACAATTATTAAGGGTAAAAGCGACTTCTTTACGATATTCAATAAACTGAAAAGTCTATTATATCGGTTGCCTAACTAGCATAGTTGGTAATAGATGGCGCTACTGGTACCATAAACCAATGCAATAGATGTGAAGGAAAAATTCGACAAATCGGGCAGGGCTTCAGTAGCTCAATTGGAAGAGCGGCTGGACTAGATTCCCAGTAGGTCGCGAGTTCGAGCCTCGCCTGAAGTCAAATTTTTCTTTCATTTCTTTAAAAATAAAAATAAAAATATATTTCACAAGCATGTGTTAATGCGAAATAATATAAAAAACAATTATTAAGGGTAAAAGCGACTTCTTTACGATATTCAATAAACTGAAAAGTCTATTATATCGGTTGCCTAACTAGCATAGTTGGTAATAGATGGCGCTACTGGTACCATAAACCAATGCAATAGATGTGAAGGAAAAATTCGACAAATCGGGCAGGGCTTCAGTAGCTCAATTGGAAGAGCGGCTGGACTAGATTCCCAGTAGGTCGCGAGTTCGAGCCTCGCCTGAAGTCAAATTTTTCTTTCATTTCTTTAAAAATAAAAATAAAAATATATTTCACAAGCATGTGTTAATGCGAAATAATATAAAAAACAATTATTAAGGGTAAAAGCGACTTCTTTACGATATTCAATAAACTGAAAAGTCTATTATATCGGTTGCCTAACTAGCATAGTTGGTAATAGATGGCGCTACTGGTACCATAAACCAATGCAATAGATGTGAAGGAAAAATTCGACAAATCGGGCAGGGCTTCAGTAGCTCAATTGGAAGAGCGGCTGGACTAGATTCCCAGTAGGTCGCGAGTTCGAGCCTCGCCTGAAGTCAAATTTTTCTTTCATTTCTTTAAAAATAAAAATAAAAATATATTTCACAAGCATGTGTTAATGCGAAATAATATAAAAAACAATTATTAAGGGTAAAAGCGACTTCTTTACGATATTCAATAAACTGAAAAGTCTATTATATCGGTTGCCTAACTAGCATAGTTGGTAATAGATGGCGCTACTGGTACCATAAACCAATGCAATAGATGTGAAGGAAAAATTCGACAAATCGGGCAGGGCTTCAGTAGCTCAATTGGAAGAGCGGCTGGACTAGATTCCCAGTAGGTCGCGAGTTCGAGCCTCGCCTGAAGTCAAATTTTTCTTTCATTTCTTTAAAAATAAAAATAAAAATATATTTCACAAGCATGTGTTAATGCGAAATAATATAAAAAACAATTATTAAGGGTAAAAGCGACTTCTTTACGATATTCAATAAACTGAAAAGTCTATTATATCGGTTGCCTAACTAGCATAGTTGGTAATAGATGGCGCTACTGGTACCATAAACCAATGCAATAGATGTGAAGGAAAAATTCGACAAATCGGGCAGGGCTTCAGTAGCTCAATTGGAAGAGCGGCTGGACTAGATTCCCAGTAGGTCGCGAGTTCGAGCCTCGCCTGAAGTCAAATTTTTCTTTCATTTCTTTAAAAATAAAAATAAAAATATATTTCACAAGCATGTGTTAATGCGAAATAATATAAAAAACAATTATTAAGGGTAAAAGCGACTTCTTTACGATATTCAATAAACTGAAAAGTCTATTATATCGGTTGCCTAACTAGCATAGTTGGTAATAGATGGCGCTACTGGTACCATAAACCAATGCAATAGATGTGAAGGAAAAATTCGACAAATCGGGCAGGGCTTCAGTAGCTCAATTGGAAGAGCGGCTGGACTAGATTCCCAGTAGGTCGCGAGTTCGAGCCTCGCCTGAAGTCAAATTTTTCTTTCATTTCTTTAAAAATAAAAATAAAAATATATTTCACAAGCATGTGTTAATGCGAAATAATATAAAAAACAATTATTAAGGGTAAAAGCGACTTCTTTACGATATTCAATAAACTGAAAAGTCTATTATATCGGTTGCCTAACTAGCATAGTTGGTAATAGATGGCGCTACTGGTACCATAAACCAATGCAATAGATGTGAAGGAAAAATTCGACAAATCGGGCAGGGCTTCAGTAGCTCAATTGGAAGAGCGGCTGGACTAGATTCCCAGTAGGTCGCGAGTTCGAGCCTCGCCTGAAGTCAAATTTTTCTTTCATTTCTTTAAAAATAAAAATAAAAATATATTTCACAAGCATGTGTTAATGCGAAATAATATAAAAAACAATTATTAAGGGTAAAAGCGACTTCTTTACGATATTCAATAAACTGAAAAGTCTATTATATCGGTTGCCTAACTAGCATAGTTGGTAATAGATGGCGCTACTGGTACCATAAACCAATGCAATAGATGTGAAGGAAAAATTCGACAAATCGGGCAGGGCTTCAGTAGCTCAATTGGAAGAGCGGCTGGACTAGATTCCCAGTAGGTCGCGAGTTCGAGCCTCGCCTGAAGTCAAATTTTTCTTTCATTTCTTTAAAAATAAAAATAAAAATATATTTCACAAGCATGTGTTAATGCGAAATAATATAAAAAACAATTATTAAGGGTAAAAGCGACTTCTTTACGATATTCAATAAACTGAAAAGTCTATTATATCGGTTGCCTAACTAGCATAGTTGGTAATAGATGGCGCTACTGGTACCATAAACCAATGCAATAGATGTGAAGGAAAAATTCGACAAATCGGGCAGGGCTTCAGTAGCTCAATTGGAAGAGCGGCTGGACTAGATTCCCAGTAGGTCGCGAGTTCGAGCCTCGCCTGAAGTCAAATTTTTCTTTCATTTCTTTAAAAATAAAAATAAAAATATATTTCACAAGCATGTGTTAATGCGAAATAATATAAAAAACAATTATTAAGGGTAAAAGCGACTTCTTTACGATATTCAATAAACTGAAAAGTCTATTATATCGGTTGCCTAACTAGCATAGTTGGTAATAGATGGCGCTACTGGTACCATAAACCAATGCAATAGATGTGAAGGAAAAATTCGACAAATCGGGCAGGGCTTCAGTAGCTCAATTGGAAGAGCGGCTGGACTAGATTCCCAGTAGGTCGCGAGTTCGAGCCTCGCCTGAAGTCAAATTTTTCTTTCATTTCTTTAAAAATAAAAATAAAAATATATTTCACAAGCATGTGTTAATGCGAAATAATATAAAAAACAATTATTAAGGGTAAAAGCGACTTCTTTACGATATTCAATAAACTGAAAAGTCTATTATATCGGTTGCCTAACTAGCATAGTTGGTAATAGATGGCGCTACTGGTACCATAAACCAATGCAATAGATGTGAAGGAAAAATTCGACAAATCGGGCAGGGCTTCAGTAGCTCAATTGGAAGAGCGGCTGGACTAGATTCCCAGTAGGTCGCGAGTTCGAGCCTCGCCTGAAATCAAATTTTTCTTTCATTTCTTTAAAAATAAAAATAAAAATATATTTCACAAGCATGTGTTAATGCGAAATAATATAAAAAACAATTATTAAGGGTAAAAGCGACTTCTTTACGATATTCAATAAACTGAAAAGTCTATTATATCGGTTGCCTAACTAGCATAGTTGGTAATAGATGGCGCTACTGGTACCATAAACCAATGCAATAGATGTGAAGGAAAAATTCGACAAATCGGGCAGGGCTTCAGTAGCTCAATTGGAAGAGCGGCTGGACTAGATTCCCAGTAGGTCGCGAGTTCGAGCCTCGCCTGAAGTCAAATTTTTCTTTCATTTCTTTAAAAATAAAAATAAAAAAAATACCAAATGAAATCGAATGATAAACCTTTTACAATATTTTTTTTCATATAATACAACTATAACAATTTCGGTATTAATTTTTGCAGAGACCTAGAAAGACCAAAACTGACCTACCTTGACCAAATAGGTGTCTGTCTGAGGGTGGGGTCAAGGGTCTTAGGAATCGGGATGCATGTATGAAGAGAATTATGAATGTAGAAGAAGCAAGAAGCAAAGAGTGTCAGGACCGGGATATCTGGTGCTCTACACTCTCTGTCTACACGCCGTGAGAAGATTCACACACACACACACACACACACACACACACAGTGTTCATGTTACGTTTTGAAAATGGTCATCTTCGTTATTTGTAGGCTCATGAGAACTACGGTGCTACGGCGTAGATTGTCGTGTCCAAAATTCGTGATCTAAGCCAAAACCGTTTTTAAATTACTCGTACACAATTTATAACCAATTGTGAGTTTTTCAATGTTGTAGAGCTTATTTGGTCAAGATGAATATGAAATTTAGTGTTCAAAGTCGTCTTCTAGGTTGATTGAATAAATTGGCTAAACTTTGTATTATAAGCGGCGAAGTGTCATTAATGAGCATGTAATTTTCTTTTCCTCCCGGTCAACAATAACGTAGATTTAACCTTGTTGTTATAAGTTATATTTGCGGTTTTAAAAAATATGTTAAAATTATCTAAAAAATTACTGTCTCTATATCGTTAAAACAAATCTTAGTTTAAGAGTTGAAGGAATACCAATCTACGTTTTCTACACAACAGGTTCCTGGCTAAGGTTGACTGGTAGAGAATGCGTTCTAGAATTAAGTCCGCCTCTTGTGAGTTAATTGTGCAGAAAGTTTAAATAAATAAATTAAGGAGAATACTTGTTTTATCATTTTTATAAGTCTACACAATTGTTTGATTGGAAGTCCTATATATTTTGTTTTATTGAAATTTTTCACATTGTTATAGTTTCGGAATAAAGTGGTTGTGACATTCTTTATTATATGCATTTTGAAATTTTGATCGTTTTGGATTCGAATTTTTGGTCTCATTTTGTTTTTTTCATCTTAAAAACAAAGATAAGTCCGCCTAACAGGCCGTAACAGGCCTAAGATTTAACACAATTTTCATTACTGTTTCTTTTTCCTTTATCTATCTATTTACCCTTACAAAAAGTACATTAATAGAATTGGAGCGAGCTCAAAGAGCTATTCTAAAGGTCTCATCATCCCTGCCATATCGTTATCCCACAGAACTTCTTTATAGACAAGCTAAAGTACTTACGGTGCGTCAACTGTATACTCAATACTGTGTTGAAACAACATTCGCTAATTACCTACTACCCCACAATTGCTGTACGCAAAAGAAGTTTCAATCCTGTAGATCGCCATAACACTAATCTTTCTACTGTTTTCTCAAACCGCTTCTTCTGTCATCTAGGTGGTTTTCTGTATAATAAAATCAACAGACTTCTTTCTATTTATAAGCTAAATAAAACTATATGTAAAAAAAGAGTTATATCATGGCTACTGGAACTAAAGTACGAAGCAACAGAAAAAATACTTACCAAATTGCAATATGCGTTATTGCAACTTGGTAAGTATTTTACCCACTACACACACACATACATACACACACGCCCACACATACATTCTCACAAATACACACAGACACACACACACACACACATACACACACACACACACACACACACACACACACACGCACGCATACAAAAACTTCTATTTTTATTATGTTTCTATATTGTTAATTAATATAAAATTTAATTCACCACAACATCAAAATTTGTACACTTGCAATATGAAATTATATAATTGTTCAATTGTCTTTATTTCTAAAATTGTAATAAGCACCAAAATGTATAAGTGGCAAAGGGTGGAGACCTGGTGACCCGAAACACAGGCCCATAAAGCCTAGCTTAGGCACCAGTCTTCCACAATATACTCTGAAATGTATAATATTATGTAAGAAAATAAATTATTATTTCATTTCATTTAATTATATTTCATTGTTTGAGTATGTCATTATATTTTTAAGTATTATGTATTATACTTATTTATTTGCGTACTTATATATACACACATACATATACCTACGTTTTAGTATATGAATAAATAATAATGTATAATATTTATTCATATACTAATAACATGTAGGTATATGTATGTGTGTATATACATATGTATTTATTATAGTAGATATTACATTATTATTATTATATTGTCAACTAGATTTTTTGTGTTCAATTTTACAAGTTACCTACTATCTTTTGTTACTGCACCTCATCGACAGTTTTATTTAGCCCTAAGGTTGGCTGGTAGAGAATGCCACTAGGCATTAAGTCCGCCTTAAGTACATTTATGTGCACAAAAGTTTAAAATAAATAAATAAATAGGTAGACATTTGTAAAGTGATACGAAAACTTTATAAAGTGAGTTTTTAAACTAACCTTGTTACTTTGTAAACTATATGTTTCTTGACGAACTACGACGGCTACGATTCGGGAAGATTCGATACGATTTTTAAGTTTTCATAGTTTTACGTGCATTTCCAATTACAAAACAAAATACATTGCTTCGCATTTATTAAAAAATAAGTATATTTTTTTAAATCGACACCTAATTTAATATTTTCGGGTTTAGTTCGATATGAATAGTTTAAAATACGACTGAATAATAACTGTTAGACCGAACACAACAATAAGTACAAAAAACTACAGGCAAAGTTATCTACATAAACAAGTAGAAACCTACAAAATGTATTGAGTATTGCATTTTTCAGCAACACGTTGTCGTTCATAGTTCAATACTCGTGCATGACATGGCATACCTTACTATTTCCCTATATACGGCACAGAATACTGTTCCACCCTCCTAAGCATAAATATGAGTGGCGTATTGAGTCACAAAATATAATATTCTCGCCTACACAACGCATTCTATTTGATTTTGTCTACTTTTGTTTTCATTGTAGGGTGATAAAATACAGAAATATTTCACATTTTGGGAAAGCCTGCTATTTTGCCATTGTATAACAAGATTCGCATTTTATAGAGTTCTTTTAAAGAAAACTTCATTATGGCGAGTCACCTAATTACACGTTGGCTTCTTTGATGGTAAAATGTCGCAGGAAGGAACAAAAACTCAAAGGTATTTTCCAATTAATAGTACTTACGATCCGAACACAAAATATCTATAAAACATGCTGTAAATTGGGGTAACGGACGGTGGGAGAGTTCGCCCGCCCCGACCAAGTGTTGGGTTTTCTCAAATAATTTTAATAGAAGTCCGCTGTGTAGGGTAGGGTGGGCGAGGAGGGACGGGGGATGCTCGTGAAATGAGATTTCCTTTGAGCCAGAGCGAGCGGTGAGCGGTGACCGCGAGCTTCGAATCCTATCCCTCGTATATCATGCAACGCATTGTACATTTCATATTAAAAATAAGTACAATGTGTTAGGTTAACTATTCGGCAAAATAATTCATAACTCATGAAGCAAACATTGAAACATTTCAAACAATAAAAAGATAAAAGGAAAGAACCCTTTATTTATTACAATGTGACATAGAATAAGATCAATAAACAGTTATAAGAACAATCTGTACACTGTTAGTAGGTGGGCCTTACTAGCAGCGCTGGTCTACCGATAGAATCACTTTGTTCTTGTCGTGCAGGGATTTAGTAGGTAAGTTTCATCAAAATAGAAAAAGATAGACATACATGGTTTACTCACGTAATTAATAACTTTGTAACAAGATGTACTAATTTACCTATTAGGTAGGTAAGTAAAAAGAACTTTGACTGCATACCTTCACAGTCGATGTTAACAATATTTTATCTAAATGTTTCCTTAAGTTACATTCTTTACAACAAGACTAAATTTATCACCTAAAGAAGTGTGTTAGGTGACTATTACAATGTTATTTTTTATGTAATAAAAGTGGGAAACAGGCATGCAGTTCACATTGTTGTTAAGAGATGACTGCAGCGTATAGACACCCACACAATGACCAGAGGTCAAAATGCAGATGGGTTGCCACTCCTGAGGCCTAAGGTGTTATGCCTCTGTGCCGGAAATTACAGGGCCGTACATTACCACCTGACCGGGACACTATAGTGCTGAACACTACCATTTAGCGGCAAGTATATTAGGTAATGCGGTGGTGCCTACCCACGAGTTCCGTCACTAGAGCTTTACCACCAGTAAAATGTATATATATAGTTTATATTAATCGCCAAAATCTTGTCTTTGAAATTTGTCATACTATCAGACATAATTTACAATCATAAATAGGTATTTCGATTCACAGAATCATAACGATTCCATGTGCTCTCGGCATATGCATTAGGCCACAACCATCTGTGAGAGCTCAGATATGGAATGTTAAGTTTAGGAATAAGTCAATTATTATTCCACTTCAATTATTTATATGAATGGCGTATTATATTTGATTCCTTAACATTTTTATCTCACTGGTTTACGAACGTTGGAAAGCCTACGCCAAGATCATACCTTCTACACAAGATCGCGGCAGATGCCCTTTGTTTTGTTATGAATATTGGTTAAAACATTGGTAACAGCGAAGTCGGTGCCCCTTTTTATACGCCCCCGGGGATACATCGCATAATCGTTAACACATTATGAAAAGAAAAGAAAAAGTACCACAAGCAAAATATGATAAAAATAATTACTATCACAACAAACGCTAATATCCCGATCGAGCAATCCCCGGGCGCTCTTTACTGATCCCGCTCGGAGCCTTTGGAAACCTCATTGAACCCTCCCCCTCCCCGCCGCCCGCCCCATGTCATCGAGAGACATTAGAGCCTGTATCGGGAGGGATCCCACTCAATCACGCCGGATGTCCGTCAACTTTTGTATACGGCTGCCGACCGCCGCCGGCCTTTTCATATCACTCGCCACCCCGCCTCGCACTAATTTTGAAAATAACAAGTCCTCCCCATGAAATATCGCAGCATTGAATTGATTTATGCGGACCGTTTATGAAGGGACACATTCTTATTCGTCTGATCCATACACAGCCGCATGAAATGGAAGTGGATTCGCCGAACGTTACTTTTTATGTATCCCCTACGAAAAACTGTGTTTCTTCACGTATACACCAGAAATTTACAGCAGACACGTGTTTGTTACTTTGGCGAAATCAGAGCGAACGTGACTAAGTTTGGTAAGTGCCACTACAGCTACTTATGTTATACGCAGGTGGCCTTATTTGGTCCCGCATGCCCGTTCTAAACGAATATTAACTCCCGGTTTCGCGAACAAAGAGCAAAGGTATACCGATGCACATACACTGGGTAGGTTCAGTTAAAAGTTATTCCGTGCTCGCGTACCGAGGCTTAACTAGCGGAGTTAGGAGTTGGCGCAGCCCGTGCAAGATTAGTGCACGTTTTATATTAGCTTCCGTATTACGTGCCACCTGACACCGCTCGATCTTGCCAGACGAGTGCCAGCAACATGGAGACGCGGGAATGTTCACGACATTCTGTACCTCAAGGCATTTATCACTCCGCGCAACAACACCCATAGTTCAAGTTCCACAGTCTGCCGTAACGAGCTTTGATGGATAACTTGTTACGATCGTACATTATGGGATCCTAACAACTGATTGATATCGTATTTGAAGAATTTTAGTTGGCTATAATTTAAAAAATATGCAAATTATAACAAAGATAAAAAATGTGTCAAAGAATAAATCAAATATTATTAAAAATACAATTTGAGGTTAGGGCGATAGATTTTCGTAACAAACTACTTTTTAAATACAGTTTAAGTAAAGATATAATTATTAATAGATTATTAATTAAAGTGTACCTTACCATTATTAATTAAATAAATACGTTTAATTGCTCAACTCCGGCATTATTTCAATTTGACTAGCTAGTGGTAGCTCATTGTCGCCATTCGACAGAATTTATTTTATAAAATAGTTATATAAATTATATATATATATATCTATTATCAAATACTTAGCTAAAACCATTTCTACGACAGAGTTTACAAGACTGTAGTGTATTTTAATTGTATTTATTCTACAAAGGCAACATCTTAATTAACAAAGCTTAGACATTGTCGCACGTAGATATACGAGTAGTATACAATCTAACTAGATAGTGTAAGCCTAGGATGTGGGCTTACGATCGCCTTGACCGCAATTTGATCAGTGCCGGCAACACGCGTACTCTCAAAGGAAACCCAGTGGAGCCGGACCTCGAATCAAGATACAGCTTGTGTCCAAATAAACGTGATTATCTTGATTTCAATATATCGGTGATAGTATCGGTGTAAAAATGAAAAAAGGCATGCTCCGATGGTTCGGGCATATAGAAAGAATGTCGAATGAGCGAATGACTAAACAGATATACAATGCGAATGTGGATGGTTGCAGAGGCCCAGGAAGACCAAGGCTGACCTACCATGACCAAATAGGTCGAGTTCTGTCTGATGGTGGGGTCAAAAGTCTTAGGAATCGGCGTGCATGTATGAAGAGAATGATGAAGGTAGACGAGGCACGAGAGGTTTGTCAGAACCGGGATGTCTGGCGCTCTACACTCTCTGCCTACCCCGTTAGGGACCTGGCGTGAAGATACAAATACAAACAAACTCAATATATCAGAGATGCTTGATTTATAGTTCACAAAGTAGTACTAATAAATAATGTAAGTAGTTTGTTAGAAGGGTTATTTTTTTATTTTAAAATTTTTAAGAAATACAAACGAAAATCAAACGAAAGACGTTCAAAAACATGTTTAAAAAGTTAGAGGATGCAAATGACCAAAATGTCATTGTAATAATTCATTATACAATAGGGATATCAATTGAAAGTACTTTTTGCTATATCGTTTTAAATAAACGTTTTGTTTGTACCAATAATTTTCTTGATCCATACAGAGTTCACGATTTTCGAGTCCCGAATGACTTGAATTTAAATCTGTAAGAAGATTCAAAAACCTCACGTTAAACATTTTCAAAATACAAGTGAAACTAAATAGCTCTACTATTGTCATAATTATGAAGGTAAACTATCATTTGGCCGAGCATTCTATCTTGAGCTTACTCATCTAGTTTAAATGCGGACTTGGTCCAATCAGTTTCACTAAGTAGGAATAACATTTAATTGAATAATAAACCACCGCCGCCACGAAAAAAGTACTTCAACCTTAGAGTGCCTAAAAAACTATATTGTATTAGTATACTCGCGAAGAAGGGCGGGTGCAATGTTACCTATCCTCTCCTACTCATCTTAGCGTGATGTTATGTAGCAAAAGCCTTTCCTCTTTATATTAATAGTGTAGAATTTTTTATGTAATGGAAATGGCAAACGTGATGATGACTGATGAAAAAAAGTGGCGATGACTGCAGCCTATAGACACCCACACAAAGACCAACGTCGAAATGCAGATGCGTAACCACTCCTGAGGCCTAAGGTGTTATGCCTCTGTGCCGGAAATTACAGGGCAGAATGTTTTTGCTATCATCCAAGCCCCACATTTTTAACCCAAATCTCGAAGGGTTTAGAATGATATCATCGACAGCATTTTGACATTGATAAAATATTTTTTTAGTCCAAAACATCCAGAATTCAACAGAACTATAATTAAAAGCTGATAATCTCAATAATAAGATAGTTCGTTACACAGCCATCTAAAAAAATCAATACTTAAAATAGATGAAAACGATGAGGAAAAATTCACCCTATTAAATTCAACGACTTACATACCGTCATAAAAGCTTTGATTTATCTTTACTTGAAACGTGAAAAGAAATTAAAAGCTCTTCATTCAAACACCCCGGTACTCTTCGCTCATAATCTCATCTGAAGAAATATCTGGCTGTTAATAATCGGCTCAGTACTTATATTCTTTTCTGTTTCACCTGCGGTTTCTGCGGTTTTTTATAGACATAATTATTATTTTTATACTGACAAAGGAGATGTTGCGAGCTCGGCCCTGGTTCGTACACGTCCTCAAAAAATTGGTAAATTAAAGTATAATCCAAAAATAATACAACTAATTTATTCAAGAATATATTTTAGAGTTACAACCACATTTAATTCAAACGATTTTATCATTTTCAACTATGTTAAACATGGCGGCGATACAGCCGACACTTGGGATCAATAGATTTTGATAGTATTTAGAAAATATTACTTTTTTCTCCAAGTTCTATAATCAAAGTACAATATAAAAATGAAAATGTCAAAATGACATCGCCCGCCATATTCGCCATGTTAGTTTTGAGTTGCAATTCTAACTGCAAATTATGTTTTGTAACTGCAAACAAAGCTAAATATGTGAAAATATGCAGTAAAAAACGTTTTTATATTGATTTTGCCTTTTTAATGATATTATGTACAATACATGGCCGGAGGTCCATACATTTTTGCAACATCTCCTTTAAAAATATTTACACCGAATTAGATTTTTTTTACAGATTTCGTAGCCTACAAGGATCTTTTGTATTTAGTTTGCTTTTACCATGTCCATCCGTACATTCATCCGTCCGTCTGTCCACTGCTTAGCTCAAAGACTCTTTGTACTAGAAAGTTGTTATTTAGCATAAATATACGCGTTAGTAACACCAACAAAGTCGTGATATAAAATATTGGAAAAAAATCTTTCTTCACCTTTAAACAAAGGGACGTAATTTTTTCTCAGGTACTGTATAATGTGAGCCATCATTGTATAGGTTTTTTAAAAAAGGAATTCAGAACATAATTTTTTTGAGTTTCCCTTAAGTATTCTAAAAATTATGTTCTTAACTCCTTTTTTCCTCCTTTATGAAATATTAATGTATGTATGTATGTATCTTCACGCCAGGTCCCTAACGGGGTAGGCAGAGAGTGTAGAGCGCCAGATATCCCGGTTCAGACAAACCTCTCGTGCCTCGTCTACCTTCATCATTCTCTTCATACATGCACGCCGATTCCTAAGACTTTTGACCCCACCATCAGACAGAAGTCGACCTATTTGGTCATGATAGGTCAGCCTTGGTCTTCCTGGGCCTCTGCAACCATCCACATTCGCATTGTATATCTGTTTAGTCATTCGCTCATTCGACATTCTTTCTATATGCCCGAACCATCGGAGCATGCCTTTTTTCATTTTTACACCGATACTATCATTCAAACAAATATTAATGTGTTATTATTATTATCTATTGATTTTGTTGCACTCATTTGTCCTCCCTCTTGTGGAAGTTTTTTTTTTATGTTATAAAAGTGGCAAACAAGCATGCAGTTCACATTCATGTTAAGTGAAGACTGCAGCCTATAGACACCCACACAATGACCAGAGGTCAAAATGCAGATGCGCTGCCACTCCTGAGGCATTAGGTGTTATGCCTCTGTGCCGGAAATTACAGGGCCGTACATTACCACCTGACCGGAACACGATAGTGCTGAACACTACCATTTAGCGGCAAGTATATTAGGTAATGCGGTGGTGCCTACGCCCGCGAGCTCCGTCACTGGAGCTCTACCACCAGTAAAAGTAAGTTGACGTAATAAAATAAAGACATTTTTTTTATATGTCACGATGTAAAAAGGAAAACTATTACACTTACTTCGCTTATATTCGTGTACTTACCTAAAACAAGGATAAATAAGATTTTCTAATTCATCCCCTAAAAAGGCCCTAACTTCTTTTGTTTACGTTATATGTACATGTTTGGGTCACTGTTGTACATATTGTATACCAAATTGGCTTACATAAAATAATAGTTATTTATTACAATAATTATGAGTTTCGATCATTAGTTTTAAAAAAAAATATGAAAACAAATATTAGTAAAAGCTAACCCCCTTATTCATAAACGTATTTTAGCCAAAGTGTTGCTAATCTCTCCTTTGTCTTTTTCTATCTTGCACAAAGACAAAGCATTCTATAGGTATATGTATGTAATGCACGTTTATAAATAAGGGGGTAAGTTTATAATTAGTGATATTATCAACGTCAATTATAACAGTTTTCAATATTAAGTTATTTTTCTTTTATGAAGAATGATCATTATGATTTTAAATGGTCTGAAAAATGTTGTCGGACCTCCGATGATAGGTGTTGAAAAATAATGTAAGACAATGCATGCCCCAAATTACGACTCATTCGCCCACTACTTTCGGAGCAAATGGCTGTGACAGACAAACAAACAGAGAGACGCACGAATAATCTTACAAATAAGAGCCGGTTGCCACGGTAGTGAGGCGCAGAGCGATGAAACCTGCCAGATGCGGGGAACAAGACCAGTATATAGTGATCTGTCAACAAGACTCTCTGTCTGCACGGTTCGAGGAAAGTATAGTTCGATCACAGTAACATCTAACTTCACTTTTATAGTTACAATACGATTTAAAGTTTCTTTAAATTAAATTCAAACTAAGCATAAGGATAACATAAATTATTTTGAAGTTTTTTGGGTTCGCTGTAAAAGTATCATGCATACAAAGCCCTTTTCTATATATACATAAAAATCATGTTCGTTAGTCTCGCTAAAACTCGAGAACGGCTGGACCGATTTAACTAATTTGGGTTTTGAATGATTTTTGGAAGTCCATAGAAGGTTTAAAGCGTAAGAAGCTAAAAATTGAAGAGGAATAGTAAAAACCACAATTTTATTTTTCCATACAAATAGTCCGTATCTATCAAACCTTTGACACATTCTTTCATTGTGAGGCAATACGAAGTTTGCCGGATCAGCCAGTTTTTAATAAATGTACTCGTATTTTTTTGTAGTTGGGCGACTTGTAGTTCGCAAATCCACTTACGGTGGTCCCATCAGAACACCAGCGCTGTAGTGCCAACTACAGCAATCAGCTGAGATGGGTACCATTTTTTTGGTCTCACACATACATCATGTCGTTAGTTGTGTTAAGTTGTCACTGTTTTCATTAAAATTATGTTTTTTATTTTTTTTTATTATCAATGTTTATTTAGTGATGTATTGTGTGTGTCATAAAATAAACTATTTCTTTCCTTCTTTCTATTTTGATGTAAGTACTTACGACTATTGTAAATGTAACATTACAAATATAGGTAATTAATTCTGTGTTTTCTCAAAAGGTAGAGATGACATGTATACAATCCTTTCATCAATCAAATCATTTATTTGTTCAGTAAGGTATATGGCAGATATTAAGATACAATATTTTATGCGCTGACTGTTCCACCTAAATGGCGTACAAATAATAATACATCATTTTAAAACCAATTTAATTAAACATCAGATGACAATCAGGTTTTAATTTTAATATATATATATAATATACATAAATTATATTTTAATTTTCTTATTTATTTACGATTTCATGCACTCTCAATTTGCCAGTTATGTTTTAAACAACAACAATCTTCTGGGAGACGGGGAGGGAATTTCTGCACATTTTCTCTTAATAAAAATCTCCTCTGTATTATGATGGAAATCAAATATAATCTTTATCCAGCGTCCATTATAACTATACTAAAACAAATATATTGTTACAAGGTTACCACAAAAATTTATCATTCAAATTGAATACAGACACTTTTATGTAGCCACGAGAAATACGTGACAAACTTAGTTTAACAAAATGAAGTTTACGTCTCAAACTTGCCCACAAAACTTCACAGAACTAACCTATTTTCGAATCTTGTAACTTTCCACTCACAGCGAAAAAGCTTTGATACTCATAAATTGCGTCGACAAACAGGTACTTACGAAATCAACTGGTCCAAGTTCATAATTTACGATGTCGAATAGGATGTGGCACTGTATTATTTTTGCTTTTATTTGCTCACATATTAGATTCCGGCTGTCGCTATGGTGACGGAGCGTTCGCCTCCGCTCCGGCCCGCGCCGCCGCCCTGAAGCCACCGCGCCGCTAATTCACCTGTCTCTCATTCGCACACACGCATACTCTCACCTGCCACCGACCGACATACACACATATTACACGCCCGTATGCACTTACTACGCCTCGTCTGCACGCTGCACATCTACATCCAACCTTATTACCCGACACCAACGGTCCCATTTCTACCGAGCTAGTCTCCATCGAGCGAATCGAGCCCCGGTTCGTCCCGGGCATCGGCTCGGGATATGCTCGTTAAACCCGGCTGCAGCCGACTGTAAAGTAACTGCATCGGAAGCGAACCGGTCACCTCAGAGATTGCATCGACTCCCGGCCACGGAATTTTAGTCCGTTTTAGCCTTTTCGTTTGCCGCTAGTTTCCGACTGCAAGCGCGATGTGAAAATTCGATTCGAATGACTTCACGACTCGTCGCGTTTTGTGTTGTGCGCTGCAATTTCTCGTGCCGGCCGGTGGAAAGCTTCTTTATTCGGTTTGTTAGTAGATGTACGTAGAAATGGCGAAATGTTAAGATGATCGTTTCCAAAGATTGGCGTCGCGCCAACTCTCTCTTACCTAAGATCGTGTTAGCTTACAATGAGCTTTTCTTAGTTTAAACTCTGTGGCTTACAGAGTAAGATTGCTTTCATGTGAATGGTTGCGATAGCAGTATTGTATTTTAGTACAAATAGGAAAGGTTGACAATTATTACTGTATAATTTGTGATACATTTGTTAGGAAATATTGGATTTGATATATTTATTTGATTGGATTGGATATATTATAATACGTAATACTTTGAAGGCATAGCACCTTCCAGTAGATTATATTTTTTTAAGTTTTATTAGTCTTCCATTATTGGTACCTATATAGTGTTCAACACTATCGTGTTCCGATCAGGTGGTAATGTACGGCCCTGTAATTTCTGGCACGGAGGCATAACAACTTAGGCCTCAGGAGTAGTAACGCATCTGCATTTTGACTTCTGGTCTTTATGTAGGTGTCTATAGGCTGTAGTCATTACTTAACATCAATGTGAACTGCATGCTTGTTTGCCACTTTCATTGCATAAAAAAATCGCATTATAAATAGTTAAGGAACTACCCAGGGCATCACCAAGGAAACTGCATCCAGCTTGCGTCAAAGCAGATCAGTTGGTGATCTTTTTCAAGCACTGAACAACTAAGGGGAAGCTTTAAATTTTATTCTGGGTTTCACTCGCTTCTTTCGATACCAGTATCAGTGAGAACTCTTACAATATTCCCTATTTAAACAACGTTTTTTCTAGAATTGCTGCTCAAAATATAGCTTCCAGGCTTTAAGACCCAATCAGTTTTATTTACAGTTTAGGTATATCTCTTTGTTAATGAGCAAACAGTCTTCTTTGATTGTAAAAAAACTGAAATTGAAGCCTACAGAGATAACCTTAATCAATAAAATGTCTTATAATTTAAAATGCTGTGGTTATAATTTTAGTCACAGGTTTTACTGGTGGTAGAGTTCCAGTGACGGAGCTCGCGGGCGTAGGCACCACCGCATTACCTAATATACTTGCCGCTAAATGGTAGTGTTCAGCACTATCGTGTTCCGGTCAGGTGGTAATGTACGGCCCTGTAATTTCAGGCACAGAGGCATATCACCTAATGCCTCAGGAGTGGCAGCGCGTCTGCATTTTGAACTCTGGTCATCGTGTGGGTGTCTATAGGCTGCAGTCATAACTTAACATCAATGTGAACTGCATGCTTGTTTGCAACTTTTATTACATAAAAAAAAAAATCATAATTTAATTTTAATTTGATAAAGGTCTGTCATTTAAAAAAAGAATGCTAAACCATAATGACAGCATTTAAACCATTTGATGCCCTGATCTTTCTGGTGCTTATAATGTAGTAAGTATTTAGTCAAACTACTTGATTACTTTACCTGCCTCAGTAGCGTAGTGGTAGAAGGCCACTACTATTACGCTGGAGGTCCTGGGTTCGATTCCCGGGTCGGGGGATATTAGAGATATTGGTCTAAAATCCTTTATCTCTGCTTCTAGAATAGAATAGAATAGAATATTCTTTATTGTACACCAATAATTTTTACAAAAATAAAATTAGAAGCATAGCAAATAGGCAATACAACCAGGCGGTCTTATCGCTTAAAGCGATCTCTTCCAGACTACCTGTAGGTGGAAGGAGACTTTTGATTTTAGTTAAGACGGTAGGGGTGTACAGGTTACTTAAATAAATAATACGTACAGTAATTAAATAATAAAATACAAAGTATAAACATATATAGATAAACAACATTGGATAGATATATACATAATAATACAGCAATATTATAGGTCATTAAGAGCAATACTAATTTTTAGCGAGGTAGTACTCATTGAGCTGTTTTTTGAAAGACTCAAGAGTCTGAGCTTGACGAATTTTTAACGGCAAGGTATTCCACAATCGCACTGCCGTAACTGTGAAAGAATTGGAAATAAAGGAAGAGGAGTGTAGAGGTATTTGAAGAAGAAGATTTTCTGTAGATCGGAGGGAGAGGGAATTTGTATGACAAAGGAAATTGAAGCGACTTTTGAGGTAATCGGGGGTACGAGGTAGGAATAGTAGACAGTAAAGAAGAGAGAGAATGTGAGTATTCCTGCGAAGGGATATAGGAAGCCACTTGAGCTCAGCTCGAAATTTAGAAACGTGGTCATATTTGCGCAAGCCAAATATGAACCGTATGCAAAGGTTTTGGAGTCGCTCAAGTTTATTTAGTTGCTCCTGTGTAAGGTCGAGATAAGATATGTCAGCGTAGTCTAATATAGGGAGTAGTATAGATCGAGCAAGCGCAACCTTAGTGGAGGTAGGCAAAAAGTTTTGCAATCGTCTAAGAGAGCCGATCGCTCCGAAGATTTTCCTACTAACTTCGGATATCTGCGGAGTCCAAGTAAGACACCTATCGATGATCACGCCGAGGTCCTTAACTTTATCACAAAAAGGTATTGGCGTACCGTTAAGGATGACTTGAGGTATTGTTGTCCAGTCAATTTTGGACAGCATCCGAGAGCTGCCAACAATGATCGCCTGAGTCTTTAAAGGATTGATGTTGAGGCCCAAAGATTGACTCCATTTGGAAATGTGAGCCAAATCATTATTGACAATTTGAATAGCTTCGGACAAATCTGTTAATTTGGCTTGTTGATAAATTTGGAGGTCGTCAGCATACAGGTGGTAGAGAGAAGTAAGGTTTTGAGAAATTATATTGATGAATGTAGAAAAAAGGAATGGAGACAACACGCCACCTTGAGGTACACCGGCAGTAACGTCACACCACGAGGAAAAAGTACCGTCCACTTGTATACACTGCCGGCGACCAAATAAGTAACTTTGAAACCAATCAATCACTGTCGGAGATATGTTAAGAGAACGGAGAATCGCAAGTAAAAAATCGTAATCGACATTATTAAATGCGTTGCTGAAATCTAATAACACAAGCACCGTCAACTGTTGGCTCTCCATGCCTGCTCTTAAGTCCTCAGTGATGTTGACAAGTGCAGTAGTCGTACTATGACCCTGCCGAAAACCAGATTGGAAGGGATTGTAAAGATGATGATTGGACATAAAAGAGTTTAACTGATTATGAACCAGTCGCTCAAGAACTTTAGATAAGAAGGGAAGAATGGATATGGGTCGAAAATCGGAAAAAGATTGTGGATTGGATTTTTTAGGTAAAGGTATGAGGTGCGCATCTTTCCAACAAGATGGGAAGGAACAAGTGAAAATGGAAAAGTTAAGTAAGGAAGTTATGATTGGGGTTAGTATATCAATAATCGGCAGGATCATTTTACGACTCACCATATCACTACCAACTGCATTCGATTCTATTCCAAGGATATTCTTCTTAACATCACGATCAGTGAATTGAATAAAATTGAAGACGGGTGAGTCGGGAGCTGCACACAAAGAAAGAAGTCTTATTGTATTCTTTTTAGTGTCTCCATCAACGCAGATGGACGAAGCAAAATGTGAATTTAAGAGGTCCAGATTAATGTTATTACTGAGAAGAAATGAAGAGTCAAAACGTGATTTTCCAACTCCCAATGACTTTAAAAATTTCCATACCTTAGCAGGATCATCAATTGACACAGATTTATGAATGTGGCGTCGTTGTGCATCTCTACACACCTTGTTGCAACGGTTCCGAATACAGACGTATTTATCACGATTCTCCCTACTGTTATTATGTTTTAATTTTACTCTTGCCTGATTTTTCTTTGTAATTAATTTTCTTATGTCATCCGTTAACCACGGCGCCGGCAGGTGTCTTACTCGAACAGGACGAATTGGTGCATGTACATCAAAAAGGCTCGTTATCAAGGAATTGAACAAATTTAATTTATCATCTACGTTATCTACATTATCCAATACGGACCAGTCAATATTGGCTGCATCTTCGCGAAGCTTCTCTACATTCATACCACTAAAGTTACGCAGCAGGAGAATTTTTGCCTTAGCCTTAGGCGGTCGGATCTTATAGGACACATAAATCAAATCATGATATGAAAACGCATGAGCTGAACACTGACCGTGTTTAGCTACATGAAAAGGTGAAGAAACTAGAATTAGGTCTAAGAGAGAAGGTGCACAGTCAGGAAAAAAATGAGTGGCAGATAAAGGTAGTAAGTGCAAATTTGCTGAATCAACTATAGATTTTAATCGGGAAGACCTTGCATCGTTCTTTAAAATACAAGTATTAAAATCACCCATAATTATGGTGTGGCTATAAAGAGGTAGGAGCTCCTCAAGAGTTTTCTCAAAAGATGAAAAATAGTTAATGTTTAGAGAGGGACTGTAGTATACTCCAAGTAGTAGTTTAGCAGTACCCAAGAGGACTTCAATAAATAAGTGTTCTGCCGCCGTGGAATCTAATTGAGGGGACATGTCAATAACGGTGAAAGGTAAATGAGATCGAAGATAGATAGCAACGCCGCCACCTCCTCGGCTTGTACGATCGTTACGTATCAGATGGTAGCCCGGTAATGAGTAAGAACTGGAGGAAAGACATGGCTTAAGCCATGATTCGGAAATAAGAATGGCATGGATATTTTTATTGTCGAAAGAGGCCAACATATCAGGGTAGTGTGCAGGAATACTTTGGGCATTAATATGTATGACATTAAAATTCTTCAGAACATCTGAGAAATAATCATTGACTGATTCTTGGAGAGTGGGAATACTTAAGTAACTGTCATCACTATTCAGGTCATTAGGTGAAGATATGGAACAAAATTCGTCATCGTGATCGGTGTGCTCAACCATGAAACAATTAAATATTATAATATATAATTAAAATACAAAAGTACCTATTAATTATTATGTATGTAAATATGAGATAATTCGCAATGTATAGTTCAAAATAATATGTTTTCTCATTTCACCCACCAGCAGTCTGTTAAGAAAGGAACGTAAGCGTGATACACAATTTATGCTAATAAGCTGGCAACATTAACTCAAGCAAAACAGTAAAACCATGACCATAAACAATGAACATTTGACAGAAACGAATTAAAGAACAAAACCAAAATAATAAAAATAAAAAGAAACTTTTGGGGTGTTCCGATTTAGACTGATGCCACTTCGTTCAATTTTTCCAGTTTTTAGTATCTACGACAAGAAAGAAAATTACATGTAGACAAAACGCTAAAAGGTCGTTGCATCTTGCAATGGCCGCAGTGTATTTCGGAACATAGCCTACGACACAGTTCACTGTTTTGACGTTAGACAACACAATTTAGACATTGACAGATTGACACTTATAAAATATATGTAAACAAAAACGCAACAAAAAAAGACAAGCGAAGAAACAGCATAACGAATTTAACGAAAATACCTTCAATTAATTACACAAAACAAGCAAAACATAGCGGGTATACATATAAATACCAAAACTATTTCTTGGTTGGACGCTTGGACCGGGTGCTTGAGATGTCGCGTTTGGCAACGGTATCCTTCGGTTTGGAGACACCGGCACGAGACTCCGTCAAGGGGACTGAGGTGTTAGAGATCCCATCCAGCTCCCACATGCACTCAACTGTATGTCGTGTGCCGCCAGGAGTAAGGATGTGGATGAGACCATCTTTCGTCCAACAATTTTGCAACCCGAACCGATCACGGGCCTTCAGGAAGACATTATGACGTGATTTTGTGAGAAACTCTGATTGTGTGACTCCTGTCCCTTTTAGTTTTGTCTTCGCATACCATACCTTATTACGCATAGCTATATCACTGAATTTCACAACAATAGGCCTGGATTTGTTCTCAGTGGCACTTAGTGGATATTAGAGATATTGGTCTAAAATCCTTTATCTCTGCTTCTATTGGGATTTTTCAATTTTCTGGAAGTTTCCCAGTACCCTGGAGTTTGGTAATGTGCCCGGAGATGGCAACAGGTTCGCCACCTGTTACATGGGCCAAAACGTAACCGGCGAGTCGTGGGTGTTTGGATGTATGATTAAATGCATGCATTTACCTCTGCCTACCCCTTCGGGGATTACAGGCGTGAAGTTACGTTTTACTTGATTTGGCTGTTTCTGTTTTGTAGTAAAAAGTGCACACGAAATAGGGATGTTTCTGAAATCTTTTAAAAATCAACCTTTGTTTTGATCACATAATTTCGTTAAGCTCTACGAGAAACTGCTACGTGCTACGCTTAACGTAGAGTTGCTACACCGCTACTACGTGATACACACAGCGAAATAACATTATTTTAGTAGGTCCCCCTACCTCAAACTGATCCCTTGTAAAAAGTAATTAAAAAACAATAATAGTAAGTATGTAGTATGAAGCGCGCATGGCCCAGCGGCTGGTGTAGATCGTAAGCGATCTGCTCGGTTAAGCTATACGGGCGCGGTCGGGTAGTGTGATGGGTGACCGCTAGTGGCAAATTAAATGCGCGTTTCCGTGCTTCGGAGGGCACGTTAAGCCGTCGGTCCCGGTTGCTATCGATGGATAGCAGTCGTTAAACCTTGTCGGAGGCCTTATGGGCGGTTTGAAAACATCCGACAGTGGGTTGGCCACTAACCCACCCACCTCCACCAATCCGCATTGGAGCAGTGTGGTGGAGTAAGCTCCAGGCCTCCCAAAAAGGGGAGAGACTCGTGCCCAGCAGTGGGACGTATAATGGGTTGCCATTATTATTATTATTATAATAGTAAGTAACTTTTTACTGGTGGTAGAGCTCCAGTGATGGAGCTCGCGAGGGTAGGCACCACTGCATTACCTAATCTACTTGCCGCTTAATAGCAGTGTTCAGCACTATCGTGTTTCAGTCAGGTGGTAATGTACGGGCCCTGTAATTTCCGGCACAGAGGGAGAATACCTTAGACCTCGTTTCGATTTTAATAATAGGAATGACAACGCATCTATATTTAAATCTCTAGCTTCAGGTAGATGTTTATTGGCTACAGTATTACTTGCCATCAATGTTAACTGTACCCTTATTTAAAAAAATATAGATACTTGCTCAAGAAAAAATACAAATAAAATAACTTTTTGCTTGGATTTTTATTTGGGACTAGCTGTGCCCGCGACTTCGCCCGCGTGATAATTTATGATTGTTCAGTATCTACTCGGACGAAGTCGTGGGCGCAGCTAGTATAAAAGTACTCTTTACTTAGTTATTACATCCTTATTACATCAGCTATCTGCCAGCGAAAGTCCTGTCAAAATCGGTCCAACCGTTCCAAAGATTAGCCCCTCCAAACAGACAGACAGAGAGACAGACAGACCGACAGACAGACAGACAGACAAAAATTTTAAAAATGTTGTTTTGGTATATGTACCGTGTATACATATGCGTTTAGTAAAAAGCGGTTATTTTTATATTACAAACAGACACTCCACTTTTATTTATTTATTTAGATATCGTTGATACTCGAGTTAGAGTTTCAGTGTCAGAGCTCGAGAGTTTAATTATAATTAAACTCTTTTATTATAAGGAAACCCATTATACGTCCCACTGCTGGGCACGAGTCTCTCCCCTTTTTGGAGGGAGGCCTGGCCTTACTCCACCACGCTGCTCCAATGCGGATTGGTGGAGGTGGGTGGGTTAGTGGCCAACCCGCTGTCGGATGTTTTCCAACCGCCCATAAGGCCTCCGACAAGGTTTTAACGACTGCTATCCATCGATAGCAACCGGTACCGGCGGCTTAACGTACCCTCCGAAGCACGGAAACGCGCATTTAATCTGCCACTAGCGGTCACCCATCACACTACGCGACCGCGCCCGTAGTGCTTAACTGAGTAGATCGCTTACGATCCACACCAGCCGCTGGGCCATGCGCGCTTCGAGTTTAATTATCTGCTGCCAAAATAGTAGTGTTCATCACTATCATGTGTGTAAATGTATAGTCCCCAATGAGTATCACAGAGGAAAAACAACATAGGCCTCTAGGGATAGACAAACCCACTAATGGTTTGTTCCTTCATGTCTAGTCTATCATGGGAACTTGTTAGCTACGCTTATTTAATAAAAACTGCCGGTGTCGGTAGCCTAGTGGTAGCAGGCCACTACTACTACGCTGAGGTCCTGGGTTCGATGCCCGGGTCGTGGGTTATTAGAGATAATGGTGTAAAGTCCTTTATCTCTGGTTCTATTGGGATTTTTCCATTTTCTGGAAATTTCCCAGTACCTCGAAGTTTGGTAATGTGCCCGGAGATGTCAACAGGCTCGCCATCTGTTACATGGGCCAAAACGTAACCGGGGAATCGTGGTGTTTGTATGTACGCTTGAATGCATGCATTTACCTTTGCCTACCCCTTCGGGGATAACAGGGGTAAAGTAACGTTTTTTTTTAACTTTAAAATTGTAATCGCAAAGCCTTAGACGGTGTAAGAAAGAAAGAACGAATCATTTACTTGACACACAGCGAGACAAATAAAACAGACATAAAACGTATATAACAATAAACAAAGAAAAGACAACACAATTTCTAAAATTATTACATAGATACCTACACGTAATATGTGTCTCACGGCTGTCAAAAAGGTGTCCTGTTCAGCAAATATCAGGTAACTTAATATACGAGGTACCTGACGCTGGTTTTCAACAGGAACCATAGCACACCGCAGACACTCCGCCAAAATTCCATACAAACGCTTAATTTGGTTTCTATCCATCAGTGACGTGTATTTACACGCGCACCTGTGTGCGTAGCACGTACAAAATACCAACCGTCGCCCATAAGAGAGGAAGGGGTTGTGTATGTGTGCAAATCGGGCGGGACGTCGAAGTGTCCATTCTATACGTAGTATTATTACATATTCTCTAACCATAGCGTGAGTGAACCACGAATGTCAAGTTTATAATCCCTACTTCCCTACTAATATTATAAATGCGAAAGTAACTCAGTCTGTCTGTCAGTCTGTAACCTTTCCACGTCCAAACGACTGAACCGATTTAATGAAATTTGGTACAGAGGTAGAGCTGACTTTGAGAAAGAACATTGGCTACTTTTCGACATCCACGCGGGCGATGTCGCGGGCAACAGCTAGATCAATATAATTGTACTAATACTTATACATGGTACATACATACGGATATAACTAATTTTTCATTTGATTTAACCATAAATACTATTTACGTATTGCCATAAACAGATTTTTACTGGTGGTAGAGCTTCAGTGACGGAGCTCGCGGGCGTAGGCACCACCGCATTACCTAATATACTTGCCGCTAAATGGTAGTGTTCAGCACTATCGTGTTCCGGTCAGGTGGTAATGTACGGCCCTGTAATTTCCGGCACAGAGGCATAACACCTTAGGCCTCAGGAGTGGTAACGCATCTGCATTTTGACCTTGGTCTTCATGTGGGTGTCTATAGGCTGCAGTCATCACTTAACATCAATGTGAACTGCATGCTTGTTTGCCACGCCCATTACATAGAAAAAAAAAAAAAAAAAAAAAGAATTTGTGATCTATGTAACGGCTACACCAGCCCAGCAAACATGTCCCGAGTCCCCGGCGACCACATCACGATCGGTGTAATTAAATTTTTCCCGTGCTAATGCCCATTCGAGATAACGTTAAACGATCATTAATATGCCCTCTGAGCGACACACAGACTATAAATCAATCAGTCTAGACATCTCTGGTTTGTTAAATTAAATAATTTGGCTGTTTTTTAAACATTTAATTTACTGTCTTACTAATAATAAACACCTATGTTTGTTGTAGTTTATATGTTTGAAGAATCGTGGCAAGTTGCATACATTGATTTGTACAGAATAAATAAAAAAGATAGCTTAGCAATATTACCTTGGAACAGGTTCTAGTTTCCATGAGTTAATTTACCACACATTCACACAGTAATATGACAGTTGACGTGGAAACGTCTTGGAAAACGGAACCAGTTGTTGGTTGCCGGTGACTTTTATTCAAAAGTAAGTAAAATAAAATTAAGTAAGTACTGGTGGTAGAGCTCCAGTGACGGAGCTCGCGGGCGTAGGCACCACCGCATTACCTAATTTACTTGCCGCTAAATGGCAGTGCTCAGCACTATTGTGTCCCGGTCAACTGGTAATGTACGGCCCTGTAATTTCCGGCACAGAGGCATAACACCTTAGGCCTCAGGAGTGGTAACGCATTTGCATTTTGACCATGGGCTTTGTGTGGTGGTCTATAGGCCGCAGCCATCACTCAACATCAATGTGAACTGTAGGCTTGTTTGCCACTTCCATTACATAAAAAAAAAAATAAGTAAGTAGTAAAATTGATTTGCGGTTTATGAATCAAATCATATGATACGGTTCCTTATCATTTTATCAATAAGAATAATCTGCGTACAATGTCACGGGCAAAAGCTAGTTATTAAAAAACCAAGAATATCTTTCTAATAAGATTATTATATTTATGTAGCGAGCAAAAAATTCTTAAAACGAAACGTAACTCCACGCCTGTAATCCCCGAAGGGGTATGTAGAGGTAAATGCATGCATTCAAACATACATGCAAACACTCACGGTTCGCCGGTTACGTTTTGGCCCATGTAACTGGCGAGCCTGTTGACATGCTACCACTAGGCTACTGAGGCAGTTTTTCAATTTCATTCATAAGAAATATCTTTACATCTCGCATGTATTTACTCACTAGGTGATTGGAACGCACCCTAAATGCCCATAAATAGATCGTTATACTTAATGCCCACAACAAATTGTTTAACTGGCATTCACCCCCTTTTGTAACAATTTCCGTAACAATAAATAATTTTTGTATCTTCACGCCAGGTCCCTAACGGGGTAGGCAGAGAGTGTAGAGCGCCAGATATCCCGGTTCTGACAAACCTCTCGTGCCTCGTCTACCTTCATCATTCTCTTCATACATGCACGCCGATTCCTAAAACTTTTGACCCCACCATCAGACAGAACTCGACCTATTTGGTCATGGTAGGTCAGTCTTGGTCTTCCTGGGCCTCTGCAACCATCCACATTTGCATTGTATATCTGTTTAGTCATTCGCTCATTCGCTCACAATAAATAATTGACGGTAAGAATTTAATTTAACTTTAAATTGACTGCCTCAGTAGCTTACTGATACGAGCAGCAGGCCACTACTACTACGCTGAGGTACTGGGTTCGATTCCCGGGTAGGTGGCTATCAGAGATAATGGTGTAAAGTCCTTTATCTCTGGTTCTATTGGGATTTTTCCAATTTCTGGATATTTCTCAGTGGGTGTTCGCATGTATGATTGAATGCATGCATTTACCTCTGCCTCCCTTTCTGGTGGAGTTACGTACATTTTCTTATGAATGTAACGTTTTGATTGTTTTCCTTTCTGATAAGAATTTCATCTGATATAATTGAGTGAAATATCATTTGATGTGGTATCGAAGAAGTTTCCGGTTGTCCAAAAACTAAAAAAGTTCAGATTAGATTTTATTATCACATAAATGAGGCACCAAATTGATGGACGAGACATTTCTTTGATGGTGTCTTTGTCCATAGTCTCCGTAGCCTGCGGGTATAATATTTATTGAGGAATCCCACCGAAAAATAAATATAAAGAATTCGTAAAAATGTATATATATTCTCACGCGGACCGAGTCGCAGGCACTGCTAGTTACGTAATACAATATTGGATATTTATTATCGATGAAAATATTAACGTGTAGAGAAACAATCCAATCTATTACAAGTTTTTTATCTTCTTAAAAGTACAAAAAAAAGGAAAAATAATTTACACATTTCCAACAGTATTTTCAAACTTCTACAACAATTAAATTGTAGGAGCTGAACAAAGCATAAGAACAACACATAAAAGCTCGTAAACAGACTATTAGGGTGAATTTCACTCGTGCTCTACCCTCCGCTAAGTAATGCACTCTTTATCAGTAGCAAAGTTGGTAATTCGCCAATTTTAGGAATACTGTGTTCATTAAACATTTTGTATCACTTTTAATATTGAAAATTCTCCGCATACTTCTAAGTATTTTTAAAGCTTTTACTTTTTAAGCTAGATATAGTCAAGTGTATGGTTCAAATTCAGACGAAAAAAAAAATTTTTTTTTATTATGGTGCCACTTGAATTATTCTGGATGAGTTGAAAACGATTATATTATTAGGTAAATAATTATGAACCGCGCATAGCCCCGCGGCTAATGTAGATCGTAAGCGATCTACTCGGTTAAGCATTACGGGCGCGGTCAGGTGTGTGACGGATGACCGCTAGTGGTAAATAAAAATGCGCGTTTCCGTGCTTCGGAGGGCACGTTAAGCCTACGGTCCCGGTTGCTATCGATAGATAGCAGTCGTTAAACCTTGTCGGAGGCCTTATGGCGGTTTGAAAACATCCAACAGCGGGTTGGCCACCAACCTGTATCTCCACCAATCCGCATTAGAGTAGTGTGGTGGAGTAAGCTCCAGGCCTCCTCCCAAAAAGGGGAGAGACACGTGCCCAGCAGTGGGACGTATAATGGGTTGCCATTATAATTATCAAATATGGTTGAAATAACTTTCATGTATTTAAATATATTCAATACTATTTATTTTTATTTTATTTTATTTTCTTAGGAGAACAAACAGTTTTAAATTTAGATAGGTACAAGTAATTGCTAATTATAATTACACCATTTATGTGTTCTCACAAATAGAATATATATTTTATATATTACCGTCTTATTATACTATACTATAATAAGACGGTAAAATTAGAGTGTCAGTACATTAAATATTTTTCCAAAAAACTAATAGGGGGTGATTAAAGAAGAGCAACAGAAGCCAAAAAAGTCCACCAACCCGCATTGGAGCGGCGTGGTAAAAATAAGCTCCTGAAAATATACTCGTGGCCAGCAGTGGGACGTATAATGGGTTGCCATTATTATAAACAAGGAGAGCCGTCTTCACGTCAGTTAACAGTCCAATATTTTTTACTGCAAATGCTCCCGAGCGAAGTCTACTGGTAAGTCTATTGGCTATACAACGTGTAACAGGATTAAATGTACAACCCGAAACTAGTTTGTTCAGAATCGATAAACGAATCGATTTCGGGCATTTTTGATGTAGGCAATATTTTGTCCCAAAATTTATTACTATTAAGGAAGTTAATGTAATAAGTTAGTGTAATTTGGAAAACTATTAGAACTCGTTATGACGTGCTTTTTATTATAAATTATAATTTAAGAAATAAAATAGCGCAATTTAATAAAATTGAATAAGGGTTAGGTTAGATCACATTGCAACAGTGTGTGTGTGTGTGTGTGAGTAGGTTCGTGTTTTATGTGCGGCCGTAGGTAGAGATAGGGTAAGTACGCATACGGTGTGCATACTTTTCGTACAAATTAAGGACAACTTATTTTTTAAATAAATGAAAAATAAACATGTAATTTCAATTCATGTATTATGATTATAACTCTATTTTCTAATCGGGGTGTTAGAGAGTGTGCATTATTCCTGTTACATGTTGTATATAGGTAATAATAAATATCATTGACTTAAATCATCGGACATATTGACAACAAAGTATTCAAATAAAAGTAATAAATCTAAATCCTTTATGCTCACACTAGAAATAAAACGAAAATGTTGTCTCAGAGAGAATTTTAAACTCGAGATCGTTTTTGTTGGTTGGTAAAAGTCAGTGAATTTAAAAGCCTGGATAATCTGAGTGCTGTGCAGAAGTTACGAGTAAAAATAAACCGTATATATGTGTATAAGAGAGAGTATATGAGAATATGCATTCCCCATAGTAACGGTAACCTCGTTACATGCGACAGTTTCTAGTCAATTCCAATTACCGTGGACTATAGAATTAAACGATACAGTAATATCATTGTTGGCAACTCTCAGACTCCTCTGTAACGAGGCTGCGCCCCCCGAGACTCATCGCGACTGTCTCCGCTTAATTTTCAATTCAAGTACTACGACGTGCATATTGTAATATAAAGTGAGGAGGTAGTGGCAATTTGCAGAAATAATATCGCCTAACGTCGGCCTAAATTGCCGAAACATTATGACATTATTATTCAACCTATCTGAGCTTTGCTGCTCTCTGTCTCACGCTCAACCTCGTACTCTGGATAATTGTTTTATATTATTTCGCATTAACACATGCTTGTGAAATATATTTTAAAGAAAAATGGAGAGAAAAAAATTACGTCAGGCGAGACTCGAACTTCCAACTGAGCTACGGAAGTCCTAGACTCGTACTCTGGGTTAAATCAGAACCCAAGTTAGACTTTATACAATCATAATTGTGTTCTTTGTTTCTTTGTCCTGTCCAAGCTTTTGTACCTTAGATGAAACAAGTACACGATTATACTCGCTGCTCAAAAAGCTTCACGTTTATGTTTATTGTAAATTGGGACTGAAAACAGTCCCGTCGTCAAATTATTCAGCAACAAACCAATTCGACGTCGAAGCGAAGGCACTCAGGCGTAACTTGTGCCATACATAATTTCAATTTCTGATTATACGTGTGTCTAGTGAAGCTGTCTGGCCCGGGACGAATATAAATAACGAGATCGGTGATGGAGAGTTTGTAATGAAGAGCACTCAAAGGCGGGCGACGAGGGCGGCGGGCGGCGCGGCTGCCGGGCAACGGCGAGATGCACCGAGCGACCCTTAATTGAATAGCCCGGCCGGGGCTAATCAGGGCTCAGCTGAGCGGTGCAGGAGGAGGCGTACGGGGTGGGGTGCGGGGTGCGGGGGGAGGGCGGCCGGGACGCCGGAGCCACGCGGGCTAGCCGCGCCCCCTGCGCGCGCCGTCGCCCGGCCCGGCTCATTCAAGTAGCGAGCGCGCCCCGTGCCAGCCGCCACCCTCAGGTATGTCCATTTTGCTTTTGGTGTTTGCACGCCGCGTACGGCTCGGGCCCGCGCTCCGCGAGTGATAGTCTGTGAGTGAACCGTGCGCCGTCGTACGTATAGGTACGTAACGCATGCACCGTGTCGCACCACCCGGTCGTCTCATTTAAATGTGCCCACTGCAACCCCTATTTCGTCGTACGCGTTCAAAAGTGATACGTTCTGTGATTGTAGGGACGCGACGTTTATTTTGCACTGGTAGTTTAAACCGAATGAGAAAAAAGACCGTGATTTGTGTCGGAATTTGAATTATGTTCACTTTTTTTTAATTTTTGATATCAATAATTAATTTGATGTATGTACACAATTTATAGGACAACAATCGCGTAAGAATATCATCACACCGCGCTTCTTGTTTTGCATGATCTGTTTCGGCTTTCTTTAAAAAAATCTTCGCGAGTGTTATCTCTCGCCGTGAAATGGAGTTGGGGTAAGTAATTTATGTAACAAGTAGTTAATAGGTCTTTTAATATTTCACAGATGCGTTACATAATGTAACTGTTATGGTACTATGCCTTAACTTGAGATATCTTAACAATTTTCATAACGAACTATTCTAGACTTCTACTTTGGGACTGTGAGTCATCTCGCGTTATGTTCGTGTTAATCGATGCAGCATCTCTAGAGATGCTAGATGTGTACCGGGAGCGTAGGCTTTATGAGTGGTTGGGGGCGGGCGGGGGTGACTTTCACTGGCGCCGCCACTTCACCTTGTCGGCTGGCTTTCTGCCAGATCTCCCCTTCGCCCCTCCTCGTCCTGCCCCGACTTGTCCCGTCTTGCCCCTTGCAATGCATTGCGCCCCACGTCTATCACGCATTTTATGTTGAGCTTTATGTCGCTTTATCTGTGCATTTTATATACTGCCTGTATGTGTTGTTCGTGATAAATGTTAGATTTTAACTCTTTTGAAAATATAAATCAACGGATGTGTTGAAAAATAGGATTTTATTCCTACAAAAAATGATACAAACTACATTCTTTTTTACTGGTGGTAGAGCTCCAGTGACGGAGCTCGCGGGCGCAGGCACCACCGCATTACCTAATATACTTGCCGCTAAATGGTAGTGTTCAGCACTATCGTGTTCCGGTCAGGTGGTAATGTAATTTCCGGCACAGAGGCATACCACCTTAGGCCTCAGGAGTGGTTACGCATCTGCATTTTGACCTTGGTCTTTGTGTAAGTGTCTATAGGCTGCAGTCATCATTTAACATCAATGTGAACTGCATGCTTGTTTGCCACTGCCATTGCATTAAAAAAATACACAAATACATCGTTTGTTAAAATTTAAAAATAATTGTTACTATTATAGCAGTTTTCAAAAATAATAACATAACCAATTCAACAAATAAATATAAGCCAAAACTAGTTCAAAGTTTTCCCATTGAATATCACGTCGTAGAACGTGACTCGTAGCAGTTGCTACGAGCGGCGCGACGTAGGCAGACGCCCGCGACCTCGCTTTTCAGTAAAATTATCATAATGTTATATGTTCTAGACGCTTCGTTCTCTAAAATAAAGGTATAAATTAGGCATAACTAGGTAAAGGGTAAAATAAGATTTCTATTGAAGGTAAATACATTAATCTATACTGATATTATACACAAATACTATCGGACCGATATCAAAAATTCTTTCACTATTAGAAAGCTACATCTTCACTCAGTTACATAGGCTATATTACATTCAATGTACGCGTGCGAAGCCGGGGCGAGCCGCTAGTAATATATAAAGTCACGTGTATGTGATACGCTTTGGAAGTAAACACCTCCGGAACGGGTTGACCAATTTTTAAGACTTTTTTGTGAATATTCGGTAGGCTTGAGAATGGATCGCATTTTTTTTATACCGCTAGGGCGATACGATATTTATATATGTAGAAAAGTACCGTTTATATTTATTTCAAGTTATTTCCATCATTTGCATACCAATATTGCAATAAAGTTATTGAGGTCAATAACTTAATCGATATAGAATAAATTAATTGACAACAGAAAAATTATATCTATCCTATTTTCTTATAAAATGGAATGAAAGGATCGTTATAAAATGTATTTTAATGAACATTTTAAGATATAAGATGCAACAATTAATCATCATATAGTTAGTAAACTATACTTCAAAATAGCCCTTTAGTTACTCATACACATAGTATACATTTTATAGACACGTATTTTATTTTTACTTTCAGCGTTATTACATATGTGTTTTTTTTTATAAAAGGTGACGAAGTTATTGATATTCATTGTGTAAAACCAAAGATTACGAAATTAACCTGCCAAAATATTTTTTTTCGAAATCTACAGTGATCAACTTATTACTGGTGAGAGCTCAAATTCATATTCAAATTTCATACACCAAAATCAATCTTTTAGTTATTATATTTAAGGAGGCATTTCGAAAAAATGTATGGCTTATATTTCTAAAAAAGTAAAATAACTGATGACAGGACCATGAATATTTGAAACAGACGTGTAAAATTTTTTTAGGAAATTTCTTTCGTGTAATGCACTTATGTCTATGCCATCAGCGGATCACAACTAAATCTATAGATTTCATATTAACATACAAAATATTGTGGCTGCTTGAACTCAAAACTCAAACTCAAATTTGTATCCCAAATAAATTGTAAAGTATAGATTCCTGAATAAAAATGCTTTGAACATTTATAAGCCACTATGGCCACTAACTTACCTTTAGGTAGATCTTTGCAGTGAACATTTCATCAATAATCTTGACTGCGATTTTCTGTTTTCTGTTAAGCTGTTCCACGTTAATTCATACGGAAAAGTTTTACAATTGTTTTCTATGTTTAACCTTGGGCTATCAAATATATTTGTGCCAAAATTCATTAAAATTGGTTAAGCAGCTTAGATTTTTCATGAAAACTCTCATCTAGTATCCACCATTTTTTTTTTTTTTTGTTATGGCATCGCTATTACGCATATTGCCAGTGTCAAGTAAAACGATATTTAGTATTTATTTAAGCAGCGTAAAAGTTAGTATAATATAGTCATCAAGTATAATATGTAAGTATCAAATATATAAGTTATCAAGTATAATACGTCAGTCAAGTGAGTTACAATCAAGTTATTCGAGTAAAGCGATGGCTACTTTACCAGAACATTTACAATGAAGTTTTGGAGGCGACCTAGTATCCACCTTATAGGAATGGATTTTTTAACAAAAAAGTAACCAGTGTTGTCTCTGGTTCTTCAATCATTTTCAATTGAAATCCGAACCAGTAAAGGTTGTGGTTTAGCTGTGAAAGCAAAGCGTAACTTACAGACAGGGATATTCGCATTTATAATAGTATTAGTATGGATTTCTTTTAAATCGATTCACTTCAACCTAACTGAATAATAAATAAATAGTTTTATTTATATATATTATTTGGGTTTCCTAACTCCATAACATATTTTCTAATGATTAGATAGGTAGGTACGTCACTTGAATAGTCAGTTTTTTTTTAAATATTTATATTGTGTTTATGCTTGTCTCAGATCAATAACCAATTAACATCCAATATTTTATTATATAAGCACGCAGTTCACATGGATGTTAAGTGGTGACTGCGGCCTATAGACATCTACACAAAAATCAGAGGTCAAAATGCAGATGTGTTGCTACCCCTGAGCCCTTACTTGTTATGTCTCTGTGGTAATTATTACGGGGCCATAAATTACCATCTAACCGAAACACGACAGTGCTGAGCACTACCATTTGGCGGCAGATATACTTAGTTTATTTAAAAAGCAAAAGTACAATTCATTTGTTGTATACGTATCAAAAATGGAGCCATAATTTTTTTTTTGTTATGGAAGTGGCGAACAAGCATGCTGTTCACATTGATGTTAAGTGATGACTGCAACCTTTAGACACCCACACAAAGACCGAGGTCAAAATGCAGATGCGTTACCACTCCTGAGGCCTGAGGTGTTATGCCTCTGTGCCGGAAATTACAGGGCCGTACATTACCACCTGACCGGAACACGATAGTGCTGAACACTGCCATTAAGCGGAAAGTAAATTAGGTAATGCGGTGGTGCATACGCCCGCGAGCTCCATCACTGAAGCTCTACTACCAGTGAAAAAATGTTGTATACGTATCAAAAATGAAACCATAAACTATTTTGACTTACAAAAACTATTTTCGTGTAGACTAAAATTCAACTTAAAATCTGCACGAACATTATGAATATGTATCGAGCGACCAGCTGATTGTCCTTACGCACGATATTTATCACATCGATTGAACTGATAAGGCCGACTACGGAACTCGGTGGCCGAGGGGAACGCTACGCTATACTCTATGTTGTACTTTACCTTTTATGGTTTCATTAAATATTTTTATTGTGTGTGTGATGTAGAAAACTGTTTACTGGTGGTAGAGTTCCAAGTGTAGAAGCTCGAGAGCGTAGGCATCACCGCACTACCTAGCCTATCTGCCGCTAAATGGTAGTGTTCGGCACTATCGTGATCCGGTGAGATGGTAATGATTGGCCCCGTAATAACTATCACAGATACATAACACCTTAGGTCTCAGGAGTGGAAACGCATCTGCATTTTGACCTCTGGTCTTTATGTAGATATCTATTAGCTGCAGTCATCACTTAACATCAATGTGAACTGTATGCTTGTTTGCCACCTTCCTTTCTTATATAAAAAGAGAAAAGACCATGGTTTATAGTTTTAGTAGAGCTCCAGTTCGAATATGTCACTGCTTTCAACTCTCTGTTGCTAATATCGTAAATGTTTCTTTGTTCTGTGATTTCTAACTCAGAGGTAAGATAGCGTTTTTCAATTTTTAGGGATCCGTAGTAAACAAGTAACCCTTATAGTTTCGCCATGTCTGTCTGTCTGTCTGTCTGTCCGTCCTCTGTTTAGTGCAAAGACTATTAGTACTAGAGGCTTGAAATTTGGCACAAGTATACAACTTAATCAGGCCGACAAAGCGGTAGAATAAAAACATGTTTTTTTTTATTTGGGGTACCTCTCATACATGTAACGCGCGAATATTTTTTTATTTTTTGTTTTTTATGTAAAAATATATTTTTTTATTTTTATATTATGGAAGTGCAATAAACAAGCATGCAGTTCACATTGATGTTAAGTGATGACTGCAGCCTATAGACACTCACAAAAAGACCAAGGTCAAAATGCAGATGCGTTACCAATCCTCAGGCCATAGGTGTTATGCCTCTGTGGCGGAAATTACAGGGCCGCACATTACCACCTGACCGGAACACGATAGTGCTGAACACTACCATTTAGCGGTAAGTTTAATAGGCAATGCGATGGTGCCTACGCCCGCGAGCTCCGTCACTGGAGCTCTACCATCAGTAGAGCTCCAGTAGAGTAGGAGTTAAATGTTGTAAAATGTTGACGTTGAGCGATTATTGTAGTAAATATGTGAAAAATCTGGCGTCTAAGGGCTCCAGGCACGTTGCTACTGCAGCTTAGACAACACATATTTTATGCAATAAATATCTTACATCTTATTATATATCTTATATCTTAACAATTCTACCACCAACACCTAACACCGATCATAGAAAAAATGGTAAGATAAATTTGACTTCAGGCAAGACTTGAACACGCTACCACTGGAATCTCTAGCATAGCCGCTCTCCCAACTGAGCTACTGAAGTCCGCACCTAACTATCGATTATTTCCTTCACATTTATTGCACTGCCTTGGGATGGCTGTAGTTCACTCGCATGGGTTATTGCGAAAAATCCAATAAATTAAGATAGATTACTTTTAACTTTTTTTAAATTAAGTATAATGTTATTACCCGTCACGCTTGCTCTATATGATTCAATAAGTAGTACTAGTCACAAAAAATAATTTATGAGTATCAATTTAACCTAAAACCCTACTTCAAAATAAGTGACGTGATTTAAAAAAGTATCTGTTTTTACTGACAAAACTTGATCAATGTACATAATCAATAAAAATGTATAGAACATGTAATAATAAACGTAAAATATACATTTGTATTCAATATTACAATAGCATCTTCCGCAATAAAATCACGTGTTCTTATTGCGTGGTTTTTTATAGTTTTGGTAAAAGCAACATTGTATCGAGTGTGCCGGGTGCACCATATTGCGTGCGAGCGGCGCACGCGCACGCGACATTTGCGCGGTATCAATTCGATCCGCGCCCGCGCAGCTGCCGTCCCTCGACCCCTACCTAGACAATCCACCCCATATTTTGAATGATTACTCCAACACGCTTTGTCTAAGCCTAAAACCTTTTTAAGTACACATTATTCGCACGCGCCAGCTATCTGCATATGCAGTACACATTTAAATTCATCTATTCAATGTTCAGTAATGGGACTGCACTACTCTCATTATTATGCAATTTGGGTATCAACTACGTATAATCCCGTGAACTGGTTATTTTTATAATATTTGCGATAGATTTATTTGACTTAAATTTTAAATTAAATCTAGTAAGTACGAGTATAATCTCTCTACATTATGTTTGTTTATGTAGTTCGTTGTTTCTGATATTGCTAAAAGTTTAATTACGATTAGAGACAAATAGTTTCGATACATAAATTTAATACGAATTTATAATATTATTCATAATGTTTCAAAATGAGCTACAATTCTATTTTGTGACGCATACGACGTGATCTATAGAAAGTCGGGAGGTAGTAATTATTATAAATTCTCCATCTTTTAAAAATCTTTAGTTTCTTAATTCACTCTTATAAAGTTTAGAATTTTTGCATAAATCTGTACATATACTCGTACAGATTTCTCTCATCTTCACTTGTTAATAACTGGCAATTTTTCATGTGCTAAAATATTTTTTTGAAATCATTCTAAATGGAAAGAACGCTTGTATTTTTAAACGACTGCTTGTCGTTTCTTTACAAGCGCCGTCTGGACGAAGATACCACTTAATTCTCACCATTTTTATTTAATCATAAAATCCTTGATTTTTGGCATTAAAATTACCGAGCAACTATTATCCTTTTTAGTTTCGCCGCTTATTTTTTTTAATTGTCTGATTGTGCTTCAACCAGATTCCTTAGAGAGAACTCCTATCCGGGAATCGAACCCAGGACCTCAGCGTAGTAGTAGTGGCCTGCTACCACTAGGCTACCGAGGCAGTCAAACACACATTGCTTCATTTTCTAATATCTCATCATTGCTAAATACCTACTTATAATGATCCCCAGCTTTATGGTATAATCTAAAATGGGTTTTCGCTCTGTCAATTCGTATATTATACAAAAGGGAACATTAGGAGCCCATTCTCGGTTCGATTCAATAATGGTGCTTGTTATACTGTCCTTTATTATGCGTTATTATCTTTCCTAAGCACGTAAAGGTACTTTAATATTTGATAATGGTATGTTTTTGTTTTATATTTCACTAGCTGATCCGGCAAACTTCGTATTGCCTCACAATGAAATAATGTGTCAAAGGTTTGATAGATACGGACTATTTGTATAGGAAAATGAAATTAAATGTAGAGATTTTCCCGCAGTAAAAAGTAGCCTAAATGTTGGCCAGGCTTAGTATCTATACACAATAAAAAGTTTTATTGGAATCCGTCCAGTATCTTCGGAGATAACCCTGGACAAAGGGACAAACAGACAGACAAAAAATTTAAAAATCATTGAATAGTGTTCTAATACTATTTTAACATCGCCCCAAATTGGTTTTCCGTAAATATATACAATGTACAGACACGCGGATTTTACTGTTTTATTATATGTATAGATAATATATAAAGATAACTTTCCGTGACGCACTGGCTGACATATTCTTTTTTAATTAACGGTTAGCATTACGATTCCATATAGCTTTCTTAATAGTTTTTACGAATATTATCGTAGGAGATTGATCGGATTTATAAATCTACTTTTATGTATTTACATAAAAGTTGTTTTTTTTATAAAAAGAAGATGGCAAACAAGCATGAAGCTCACATTGATGTTAAGATATGACTGCAGCCTTTAGACATCTATATAAAAATCAGAGTCAGTCAAAATGCAGATATGTTACCACCCTGAGACCTAAGGTGTCATGTCTCTGGGATAGTTATTACGGGGTCATCTGACCGGAACACGAACAGTATCGAACACTACCATTTAGCGGCAGATAGGTTAGGTAACGCGATGGTGCCTACGCCCTCGAGTTACTACACTTGGAACTCTACGACAAGTAAGCTAAATTAGATAATGTATCTTTAGCTAAAATTTTTTAATATGGTTGTAAAATAATAAAAGTCCTTCCTTCTATTTAGCGACACATACTTTTGACGTAGCAGGAGAAGACCACATGTAAACTATACTCAACTATCATACTCAATACAAAACTGTACAAAAAGTAATTTATGGAATAACGACGGCGTAAAGTGTTGACCTCTAACAGAAGACTATCAATAATAATACCAGATATACCAACAGAACCCAAAAAAAATCGGGGAACGGTTGACTAGGAACAATAGGAGTTCGTGAATCAAACAATCGATTCATCGACAATTCCATATATTATAAGCAACAGCTGCAGGGCAGGGTTGGAATTATGACAGACCTCCATCTCCCACGGTTGCCCCTATTCCTTTGTCAACCCCGTGTCCAAATTTTAGAACTTAATGCGTGGATATTGCATTAGAATAGATCAGACCAGTTGCGTTGGTTTTTTTTTTTTAATTCAACCCCTTCGGCGCATAGAAAGTTCATTGACCCATAGAGATATAATGCACTCGAAATATAAAAAATTAAAAGCAAAATGTGGACTAAAGGTAAAGCTATTCTCAAATAATAGACAACGGTTTATGTAATGTGTATGTGTGTATTTTACTGGTGGTACAGCTCCAGTGAAGGAGCTCGCGGGCGTAGGCACCACCGCTATACCTAATTTACTTGCCGCTAAATGGTAGTGTTCAGCACTATCGTGTTCCGGTCAGGTAGTAATGTACAGCCCTGTAATTTCCTTAAGGAAATTAAGTTAAGGTTAGAGAAGGATGTAAAATGTTACAATAAGCCTGGGTTACACCACTACTATTGTTAAAGTTAAAGTTACTGTATTTTTTTTATGATATGGAAGTGGCAAACAAGCACGCAGTTCACATTGATGTTAAGTGATGACTGCAGCCTATAGACACCCTCAAAAAGACCAAGGTCGTTACAGATGCGTTACCACCCGTGAGGCCTAAGGTGTTATACCTCTGTGCCGGAAATTACAGGGCCGTACATTGCCACCTGTCCGGAACACGATAGTGCTGAACACTACCATTAAGCGGCAAGTATATTAGATTAGGTAATGCGGTGGTGCCTACGCCCGCGAGCTCCGTCACTGGAGCTCGACCACCAGCACAAACAAAAAAGGATGATATTAGAAAATTTAGCTCTGATTGGTTACTGATCAATTAACATGAGCGTTTTACCTTTATTGAATCTATTAAGGGCTATCATAAACATACCGTGCACATTTAGATTATTTCATTAGTTTAATTAAAGAAATTCAACTATCGGTTCAAAGTTATTACGTAATTTTTTAAACAAATTAATAAGTTTCTAAAAATCTAAACGAAAGTGGAAGTTCAACGTCCTGAATGCCACGCGACCCTTCCCTAACCCTTATTATAAAAAACCCATTGAAAAAAAAACAAAACAAGGATTTTGATTCTAAGTGTGCTAAGGTCGTCCAGTTTTTTATAGGTACCATTCAATTCTTTAAAATGCGTTCGACGTGTGATTTTATTGGGTGGCAATATGATATGGGGTTGTCGAGTGCTAATAGGCGAGGGTGTACGCGTTGGTACATTCTTTCATCAAACGCTACATAATAACCTGTCATTTAAAAAAAAAGTATTTATTATAAGTATAAGTAATTATAATATTGACATATGTTTATATTTCCGCGTGACTGTACATTGTATATATTTACGAAAAACCAATTGGGGCCGATGTTAAAATAGTATTAAAACACTATTCAATGATTTTTATTTTTTTTGTCTGTCTGTTTGTCCCTTTGTCCAGGCTAATCTCCGAAGATACTGGACGGATTCGAATGAAACTTTTTGTGGTGTATAGATACTAAGCCTTGCCAACATTTAGGCTACTTTTTACTGCGGGAAAATCACTCATTCCTACGGGAATCTCTACATTTAATTTCATTTTCCTATACAAATAGTCCGTATCTATCAAACCTTTGACACATTATTTCATTGTGAGGCAATACGAAGTTTGCCGGGTCAGCTAGTTTATACTTATAATAAAACTGTAGAAGTGTAAATTCTGTACATTAAAAATATTGAAAAAATAAGTACCAGGGGATGTTACTAGATCAATACCGAACCCAAATATATGATTAGAAAATTTTTTGTCTGTCTGTCTGTCTGTCTGTTTGTTCAAGCATCACAGAAAAACTACCAGTCCGATTACAATGAAACTTGGTATGATGATACGTTAACCTTTGGCGCACAACACAACACTACTTTTTATCCCGGAAAAATGTCTGCTTGTCTGTGTGTTTGTGCACGCCAATATCAGAAACAGCTTATTCGATTTGCGGTTTTCACTAATATATTGTGGTAAGTTTCACTTATACACACTAATATTTGTTTCATGTGAATCGGTTCAGAAATACAAAAGTTATATCAAATTTAAAGAATCATATCGAATATTTTTAAGCTATTCTGTCTAAGTAGTTCTATCTTTTATGGGGTTTCGTACCTAAAAGGTAAAAACGAACCCCACGGATTACTAATCCTCCGCTGTCTGTCTGTCTGTCTGTCCGTCCGTCAAAATTAAATTTTAAATTTAGGTTCATGGTATACTTTTTATTCCGGAGAAATAAAAATATTTTAAACAACGAAAAACGTAACTTAAGTTTTTTTGTTTTTTTTCGTATAAATCTTACCATAATCCTTTGAAATGTGTTTTTTTTTTGGGAAAAATACGACAAGCAACTCTTTGATCCGCATATTCTGATTAATGGTGCAAATATTTAAGAAAATAAATTTACAGAGTAATTTAAAAGTAAGTAAACATTTTTACGTAAGTATTAGATACATTCGTGTACCTTCAAAGAATATGTAGTGTAGGTACCGTACGTACCTACCTTTAAGTTTTTTTTAGTACTGTAGACGAGAATTTAATATTATTATTATGAAGAAATATTAAAAATCGGCTATATATGAATCAGATACGCACATCAAGGGTTTCGTACAAATTGAAGTCCTCAACCTTGTTGTAATGATAATAACTATTTATTCTCATAAGTTTTCCTATAATTCCTAAATCTAATTATGTGACTAGTATTACTGTACATTATGACTATTTATGTAAATTTGAACTCAATCGTTCCTATACTGTAGTGTCGAGTAAGGTGCATTTTGACCTCTGGTTTTTTAGGTAGGTGTCTATAGGCTGCAGTCGTCACTTAACATCAATGTAAATTGGATGCTTGTGTGCCACCTTCATTACATTAAAAAAATTAGCAGTGACAATCAAACAGACCGCCTGACGCACATAATATAAGTATAAAGATTCCGTTTTTCCTATACAATACGGGACCCTAAGTAGTACGTACCTACGCGGAATTGCTTCACTATTAAAACACATAGATTATTTACAAGGCTAGTAAGTGTTTTATGTCGGTTTAGAAAGGTTTGCTAGGCATTGCGTGCGACCACTTATCGTCCCCACACTAAGCTTCTAAGAAAGCAAGCCCTAAGTAATAAACTGCGAGGGTAGGTAGGTAAATAAGTGATAGTGCGTACGAAATGGTGAATAAAATTACAATGAAATAGATCTAATTTATATATAAGTACCTAAGTACTTTTTATCATTTTTTATGAAAAAAACTTGCAAATGGGATACAAATATACAAAAATTATGAAAACTGGAGTTGAATCGTATGAGACAGAAGAACTTAAAAGTGACGAAAACTGTGAAAAATAAAGTTAACTTTAAAATCAAAACATTTGTTTATACGATCGGCGATACGACCTTGTCATATCCGGCTCAGAGGCATAACACCTTAGGCCTCAGGAGTGGTGACGCATCTGCATTTTTACCGTGGTCTTTGTGTGGCTGCAGTCATCACATAACATCAATGTGAATTGCAAAAATGTTTTCCACTTCCATCACATTTAAAAAAAATTGCGACAACCTATTAGATTATATCTAATGTTTATACAAAAACCCAATATTGACGATGATATTTTTAATGTTTTGATTTCACTATAAAATTGTTTTTACCACGTGTGACTGTAATGTTAGGTTCATTCTGTGTGAGCTGTTTTGAGTCAGTTCCACAACTTCCAAAGTTATTATTATTTATTGAGTAGATTTTTCAAAGACACTATTTATGTATTATTCCTATGCTTTTTGAAATAACAGTAAAAAAATATATTCAACATCCCTATTGTCTTGCTTTCGAAGGTCGATTTGACACAGTCTACTTTACTGTAAACTTATAAAACATTTAAATAATCGATGAAAAGCTAAAAAAGAGACCTCAAACAAGGGAGGTTTGAGGTGTCTTTTTCACAGTCCAGTCCAATCACGGCAAAACTTAATAAGTGCTTAGGCGGGTCAATCCTGCAAAGAAAAATTGTAAGTTACGATCTTCCCCCTTTCTGCCAATTTTTTGCTATTTTTATCCAAATAATATAATGTAGGTTTGAATTACAAACATCGACTAGTTAAAGAGTTTAATCAACACTTACTATCCTGGACGGAGTTAATAGTATGGCCCCGTAATAACTATCACAGAGACAGAGACGGTGTTGCTCTATGCAACACCGGAGGGGAGTAGCCATATGCAGGCTTTCCCTTCTGTCAAAGTACAAGCCCAAATGGGCCTATACCTGTCGCCTAGATGTTCAAATGTGTGCGTGAAATTGTTTCTGTATTTTGTTAAAGTCAAGGTGTGAGTTTCGTAGTAATAGACGATTTTTGTAGTGTGCGTGTGTGTCACACGCATTTCCTCCCGCAAAAAATGACAGACTGTTTTGCCTCGGTAATAAACGCTATGGCTACTCCTCTCCAGTCCGCCGCGGCCGGTGGCCCGTGTTGCTCTATGCAGAGACAAAACAAATTAGGTCTCAGGCGCAACGCATCTGCATTTGAACTTCTGATTTTTGTGTAGATGTCTATACGCTGCAGTCATCACTTAGAATCCATGTGAACCGCATGCTTGTTTGCCACTTTCATTACATAAATAAAACAACCTCATTGGCCTAACTATTAAATTACATGAAATAGTGCGTACAAGCGCAAACTACCCGATAATTGTCTTTCAATACCGGCTGAGTAGACGAGGACAATGATCCGGAGGTGAGAGGGTGACGTCAGCGGAAGTGAGGGGCTTCCTTCTCGACCCTCCGACCACGTTGTTACAACCACTTACTACACCGCGATACATTGAACTCTTCGTACTGCCTAGAAGTGGGTATAGCACAAGGTTTTTTTAGAAGTCCAAATTTTTGTTTTAATCCTAATATATACTGAACAGCACGCCTATTGACATATTTTTTAATGAATGTTCTCAATGGGACTGCTATAAAACATAAAATCTTATACTTGCATACACCCAAAATTCGTATCTAGGAATAAAACAGATTCAATGACTCTAAAGAATACAGTTATTAAATTATATGACAAAATTTTGCGTTTATTCAACAGTTAGTAAATATGTATGTGAGATTTTACTTACTACTAGAACTTTTCAACACGATACCATAACCGATTTTAATCACTGAGATCAATCGGCTTACGCGTATAATAATATATAACCAGTGAGTTGTCCCGCAAAACTTCGCGTTTATTCGACAGTTTTTGTTTTTTTTAGTGTTCTGCGTATCTACGACTGTACCATACTCACTTGGATCGTTCCATAATCTCTGGAACAAAAAAGATCTGGACGAATTGAGAACCTCCTCCTTTTTTTGAAGTCGGTAAAAAATGGGCTTTCGGTATTATTAATATACTACATATTATATTCCACAATTAAATACAAACAGTATTAAGTTAGGTAGCTCTGTTTTATTTCAATTAGGTTAGAGTTAGGTTCTGTCTTTCTAATAGGACAGTATTATTAATTCAAATTAATTTGCTAGGCAACAAGTTTGACAATAGATTTAATGACTGATCGACTACTCAGAGCGTAATTGGTTTTATTCGTGTAGTAATGATAGTGATTTAACTTTTATAATATTTATACTCTGATTTCTATGCTTCAAAATGTTATTACAAATTAAAATTATAGTTATTAGTAATATTTTGTGTAGATTTACGCAGACTGCATACCGAAAAGATATGGTTTTCTCTCACTGTTAATTAATAGTGATAAGTTTGAATCTCATAAGCTACGAGAAAAATATGACAATTGATTTTCTTTTGTTATGCAGACGATAACGTCCGTCCTCTCGAAGCCCAAGAACTATCACGTTTTAAGGTACAGAATATAATATAATTATATTACAGTTTGAATACAACTAAAAAACATACAATTGTACCTATTACAAATTAAAGTATATATTAGATTTGCCAGCAATATAAATTAAGTTGGTTTAATTAAGGCTTTGACGGGAACCTTGAAAGAAGCGTGTGGTGCTCTTATTTTATTTCATTTCCTTGATGTACTTTTGAGTTATATTAAATAAAGTTGGTGGCATTTTGTTTGATATAGGTTCATTACAGTGCCCGTGTATAGTGAAATAGAATAATGCGAAAACAAGGCTTTTCAGGTTGCCTCCAAAACTTATTTTTTTTATTTTTTTTTATGTCATAAAAGTGGCAAACAAGCATGCAGTTCAGTTAAGTGACATGTGCAGCCTATAGACACCCACACAATGACCAGAGGTCAAAATGCAGATGCGCTGCCACTCCTGAGGCCTAAGGTGTTATGGCCTCTGTGCCTGAAATTACAGGGCCGTACAAAAATTGTAAGTGTTCTGGTAAAGTAGCCATTGCTTTACTCGAATTATCGAATGTGACTCACTTGACTAAAATAATAAAAAAATACTGACTGACTGGTTGTTACTTTTACGCTGCTATACGAATACGAAATATCATTTTTCTTGCCACTGGCAACACTAACAGCGATGTTATAACTGAAAAAATTGGTTTATTTTCATGAATAAATACAAGAAAATGTGTCACAATCATACAAGCCTTAAAATGATTGATCCTCGTAAAGCAGTAATTTAGGGCCCCTCAAAAACAAGTAAGCCCGCCCCTGCGTTCGAGGGTGGCTAATTGCCGTCCAATGTTTACATTCTTTCACCATGGAGAGTGTATCGATATGACATCTTAAGTTGCAGCGAAATGTGTCTTTTATGGATTGATGAGACATTGTTCTGCGTTTTTCGCCATAAAGCGAATAAAAAAGACTTTCGGTATTTGTAATCACTCGTAGATTCATCATCGTAGAATATTTCAATTGCAGTGTTTACCTCGTAAAAAGGTGTATAATAATTAAATACAAATCTGTTTTTTCTTTTTCATAAGGAAAGAAGAAATTTATTTTATTCAGAATTTAATTATTAGATGTATAATTATTTTCAGATGGGATACTAATAACCCACATTCTACGATGCATGTTGGTATTTAGGTAATTTATAGTTTAATTTGTTAATTAACGTAGACAGATTTTTAATAGGTAGCGGCACATTTGGTGTATTCTGTTACTGTCTAAATACAACCAAAAATATGGATTTCGAGGCGTCCTCATAAAGTATCTTAAGCTGAGTGTGAGTCAAGCAATGTTTCAAGTAACATCTTAGAATATGGGTGTTGGGTTCGGTTGCACCAAAATATTTGTTAAAGTATAAATTAATGTTAAAATTGTACATCCTTCTATAACTTTAACAAATTTGTAAAAGTCAGAGATGGATGTACAATTTAACATTAACTTTGACTTTAAGAACAATTTTCGTGCAACCGAACCTTAGTTCTTACAAAATGTTAAAAATCGACGAACTTTTTACTGGTGGTAGAGCTCCAGTGATGGAGCTCGCGTAGGCAACACCGCATTACCTAATACACTTGCCGCTAAATGGTAGTATTCAGAACTATCGTGTTCCGGTCAGGTGGTAATGTACGGCCTTGTAATTTCCGGCACAGAGGCATAACACCTCAAGCCTCAGGAGTGGTAACGCATCTGCATTTTGACCTTGGTCTTAGTGTAAGTGTCTATAGGCTGCAGTCATCATTTAACATCAATGTGAACTGCATGCTTGTTTGCCAATTCCATTAGTTACATAAAAAAAGGCTGCAGTCAACACTTAGGTAATATCCATGTATGTGCTTGTTTGCCACCTTCATTACATAAAAAAACAGAAGTATGACACTATGTATATTATTTTTAATCATAAACACACCAGTACAACCTGACCCGTCTATATGATAATTCAGAATCCAAAACATTACAGCACTGTTTACAATTGCATTTTTGTTGATGGGGCAAATATTAAGCATTGTTGTATAAATGCAAACGATATTAATTTTCCCACATTGATAGTCAGGCATCGTGCCAGCTACACTAGGCTGGGTAAATCCACTATCTATAACTATGTTAAGTATATTTCCGACTGCACTTTTTTAAAATTTTTTTTTTCGCCTTTCGCCAAATGTTACGATTTTCAATGTTTCCAAAATGTTCGTATTCCTAAATTCATAATATCAGTATGACTGAATCTTAAATGTCTCAGTTACTTTATCTAGTGCTACTAATACACGAGTACCTTGGAGTCCTAGGTTCGCAGAAAGTGCAATTGGGATTTTTCAACATTTTGGCATTCACTTATATGTACTATAGTACTAGACTGGACATTCCCCTTGATACCATGGCTCCAGTTTTTTCATACAATTACCTGCACTTTCCCATAGTAACATGACAGCTGACGTGAAAACGTCATACAAAATAACAAAATAGCTGTCAAATCAATTTACAAACGGAACCGTCTGTTTGTTCCCTGTGTCACAATTGTAATTAATAACTACATAATAATACTTTAATATATACTTTATTGACCTCATTGCTTTTTGTAAGTATGTGTATGAGTCGCATGTGATAATATACAGGGTGTCCCAGAAATCAACGATAAACCGAAAACGGGTGATAGGCCAAATCATGATAGTTATCAGAAAAATGTGAAAAAAATGTCATGTATTTTTAATAATAGGTTGGGGAAAAAGTCTTTTAGCATTATAGTATGTATGAACTTGTAATAAAATCTCTTTGGCTGTAGTATTTGTATCTGGCTGGTTTTGGTATCATTGAAAGTTAAAATTTTAAAGAACGTCATTCCAAATTCAAATTAGGCAAATGTGTGATTTTTATTTGTTTTTCGTACTGTCAAGATGAGTGAATCTAATGAAGAAATTCGATACATTTTAAAATTATACTACAAAAAAGGTAAAAATGCAACGCAAGCCGCGAAAAAAATTTGCGATGTTTATGGACCTAGTGCAGTGTCTGTGAGAGTAGCACAAATTTGGTTTAAGCGTTTTCAATCCGGAAATTTTGATGTCAAATGCACCTCGCTCTGGTCGCCCTATTACGAATAAAATGGATGCCATTTTTGAAAAAGTGGAGCAAGATCGACGTATCAGTAGTTACGACGTAGCTGAAGAACTGAAAAAAGATCACAAAACAGTTTTGGCGCATTTGAAAATGCTGGGTACAAAAAAAAGCTCGATATTTGGGTACCTCACGAGCTCACTGAAAGAAACCTAATGAACCGTGTACTCTATTTGTAACTATTGGAAGGGCATTATTCATTATGAGCTATTACCACCAGGCAGGACTATCGATTCTGAACTCTACTGCGAACAACTGATGAGATTAAAGCAAGAAGTTGAGAGAAAGCGGCCGGAATTGATCAACAGAAGGGGTGTGGTGTTTCATCATGATAACGCTAGACTTCACACATCTATAGCCACTCAGCAAAAATTAAGAGAGTTTGGCTGGGAGGTGTTAATGCATCCGCCGTATGGTCCTGACCTTGCACCTTCAGATTTCCACCTGTTTCGATCTCTTCAGAATTCTTTATGCAATGTTAGTAGTTAACATCACGAGAGGACTGCCAAATCCACTTGTCGCGGTATTTTGATGAGAAGTCCCAAAATTTTTATAGCAATGGGATCATGTCCCTACCTACAAGATGGTAAAAGGTTATCGAACAAAATGGTACATACTTTAGTTAAATTTAAATAAACTATATTAAAAATTGTTTTGAATTATCTTAAAAAATGCGAAGAAACTTTTTCAAATATTGGCCAAACCGACATCCTGCGATGATCCTTCAAGTCCCAAGACCACAAATCGACGGTCCCTACGTACATAAAGACATGTCAAAAATGGCAATTTTTTTTATTGGTTTTAGATTGTCCATGTGCTCATACCCATATAAGATTTTTGCTGAAATATTATGTATTTTACTCAATATACAAATCGTATAAGAGTACAAGTAATATAAGTACGACGTATAAGTGCCGCAGATGCGGATATGTATACTTATCGATTTGTACAGCGGTCGATTTGTACAGTGGGTACGCGGTCTTATCTGACTTGACGTCATTTACGGAAGTTCTCCAATAAAAAAGCAAATCATTATAATGAGTTGCAAACTTCCTTAAAATATGATTTACTCGATCATTTTTTATAGATTAAAAATAGCTTTTCATAATATTGAAGTATATGAAGTCATGTCCTACATGTATGTTTATACGTGTCACTATAAATTTATTTATGGATTTGTCTTTATTTACTTTTACTACAGTTTAATAAACACCATTAAATTTCCCTCTTTTTTTAGAGGCAAATGTATGTGGTGAAAAATACAGTTCAATGGACCTTGAGGATCGCTCATTTGAAGTTTTTAACGACGAAATGACTAAAGACAAGCTGCCGAAGCACCTAGAGATGTAGACAATATTACACATCAGCTAATAAACTATCACAAACTGATTTAAATCAAGTATATAATATTCATTAATAAGTTTTTTGCGGCTTTTGTCTTAATAGGAGATAATAGTATGAAAAACCATGCTAAGAAGTACGTTTGAATATAACTTAGCCGTAAGGCTCAGTGCTACCTCCCACGCTTTTTCTTCTGCATATCAATGAAATGTTGCAGCAACACTCCAATTTCCATTGCTACGCGGATGACAGTACGGGAGATGCACACTATACAAGCCGTGCAAATGTCTCTCGGACACTTATCGAAGAAAGCAGGATTAGACTTGTGTCTGAAATCGAGCACTCTCTGAAGCGGGTCTCGGATTGGGGTCCACTCAACTTAGTGCAGTTCAACCCCTCTAAGACACAAATCTGTGCGTGCATCGCTAAAAAAAACCCCATTCATTGTAGCACCACAGTTCCAAGGCACTCTTCTTGACATTGGTAAGAGTATCGGTATCCTGGGCGTTGACATATCAAACGAAGTGCAATTTAGGAGTCACATTGAGTGTAAGACCAAGTTGGCATCCAAAAAGTTGGGGGTGCTTAACAAAACGAGGCAGTATTTCACATCGGAGCGGCTACTACATCTTTATAAGGCCCAAGTGCGGCCCCATCTGGAATACTGCTCTCATTTGTGGGCGGGGAGCTCCAAAATACCAGCTTGGTCCACTTGACTCCCTACAAAGACGCGTTGTTCGTATTGTTAACGATCCAGGACTTACTGACAGGTTCGAACATCTGAGCCTGCGCAGAAACATTGGGAGTCTGTGCATGTTATACCGTCTCTACAATGGTGAGTGCTCTGTCGAACTGTTCGACATGGTGCCACCGTCTCTTTTCCCACACCGTACTTAACGCCGAAGAGAGAAGTTTCACCCTCACCGACTGGACACTTGGCAGTGCTGAAAGATGCGGTTTTCTCGTTTGTTTCTGCCCAGAACGAGTAAATTGTGGTACGAACTTCCCTCTGAGGTGTTCCCTCGGTGTTACAATATGGGCTTCTTCAAAAATGGAGTTAACAGAGTCCTTCAGGTCTAGCAACGCGTTGGCAACTCCCCTGGTGTTGCAAATGGTTATAGGCAACGGTGACCACTTTCCATCAGGTGGCCCGTCTGCTTGTTTGTCAACTGAATGACATAAAAAAGTAACACTTTTATACCACCTGTCCTACAATGATAAAAATACGGGTATTTGTACTAAAGACATGAAAGGATTTTATCAAAATCATTCACAAGATGCGCCCATTGCAAAGATTCAAATAAATCTCCACTATTTATGTATAAGGTTCATATTTGATTTACGTAAATATGACCATGTTTCCGAATTTCTACTTCAACTCAAGTGGCTGCAAGTTCGCCTTCGTAGGAATACTCACATTCTTTCCCTTCTCTACTGTGTACTGTTCTATCCTCACTACTCTCTATATCTCAAGGAACGTTTCTTTAGCCTCTCTAAGTCTCTCTTCCTACGCTTCTCTAATAATCTTCGACTCAAAATTCCATCCCATACTACTACGTCTATTCTATCTCTTTTTCTAATGCAGCTGTTCGTTTATGGAATGGGTTACCCGTTAACATTCGGCAGTTGCAAACCCTTACAACTTTAAAAAACATCTATATGAATACTATCTTTCCTCGCTCGAATAGTCTTAAAGAAATTTAATTATAAATCTTAACTGTGATATTTTAGTATCTATTTCAATGAGACAAGTACCAATTGTTCAGATTTTAAGAAGATTGTAACTTAACAATAAATTATTTTCAATATTAAACGTAGTGTAATTCATAAAACACAATCCTGGTAAATTTAATTTAAAGACATGTCTTTGTTTACATTACAAGAAATATGGTTCTACCCTAATGAATGAAACCGTGTATAAAGCGATATGTCTTAATTGATGTATTTTTTATATCCATGGGTTGCGAACTTAGAACGTATAATATATCCGTTTGAAAATAATAACACAATCCTACGTTTTCATAAACTATTTTATTTAAAATCTATTGTAGACACTGTTTTCTTCTTAACTGAGTATAAAAAGTTATCTAAGACTTGTCTGACACGCATTTATTTTAAGATCAGCGTAGAAACAGTTATCTGTCAGTTTTTCCAGAAAAATGTAAGAAAAATAAATAACATTTTAAAGTGTCTAAACCTAATAAAACATTACCGAAAAAAAAATTTTGAACTCGTACATAGAATTATTTCTAGAGCGGTTTGAACACAAATTACGCTCTCCTGTAAACCTCGGTTTTTGACATGTCCTTATGTACGTAGGGACCGTCGAAATATTACTTTCTTGTAATTTCTCCCTCAGTATTGAAGTCATGACTAACCCTTCTGTAAACTACAGTCTATAATTAAAATCCTTAAAAATACGACAATTTTTTTTTTCACATTTTTCTGATAACTGTCATGACTTGGCCTACCACCCGTTTACGGTGAGCACACTTCGAAATTCTGTAACACCACCGAGATTATAACGGAAATATTGGAATTAATTAATATTAAAATATATAAAATCTATTAGATATATATATATAAATCAATTGCTGTTCGTTAGTCTCGCTAAAACTCGAAAACGGCTTTACCGATTTGGCTAATTTTGGTTTTGAATGATTTTTGGAAGTCCAGGGAGGGTTTAAAAGGTAAAAAAATATGAAGAAATTGAAGGGAAATAGTAAAAACCACAATTTCATTTTCCTATACAAATAGTCCGTATCTATCAAACCTTTGACACACTATTTCATTCTGAGGCAATACGAAGTTTGCCGGGTCAGCTAGTATTGGAATAAAAATATAACCGCATTTAAGTCACATATTTTCCTGTAAGTTGTATTCAGATTCTGATAACTAACTTATTATTCACTGGCATTCTGAACACAAAGCGCCACATTCAAATGATTTCTTTAGTGAAAAGTAAAATACAGTCTGATCCAACAAGAAATAATGCACATCGACTTCAGGAAGAGACTTCGGTTTATTTCGGATCTATAGAGCGTTATCTCTTTCGCACCTTACCTATTTGACATTTGTCGTCCATTTTGGTATGAATGCTTACGTAGGTAGCGTGCATGTGCAGCAGAGATAACGCGCAATAAAGCCGAAACTAGCCGATTGTCACTTTCATAGGCTCGATGTGAATTATTTCTTGATGAGCACTGTAATACATTTAAATATGACACTTGGATATCATGAAGTCGTCACGTCATCCGACGATCGATAAACAATACATACAAATACAAACAAAACAGTGTGATACGCACCTGCGATTAACTACGGCCCATTTCCGTATCACTTAACATGTTTGTATGTTGTTGATAACTCAAAACTTTTTATAAATTGAAACGTTCACACATACCAGTGCCTGCTTACTATTAATTTGTTTAGTTCGGAAATAGTATTGACCTTTTGAATATTCCGTTTTTCCGTTAATAACTACGATGTTAACAAGTGGATAGAGTGAATCAATATTAAATGGCTTGATATACTGATGTATGTCTGAGGAGGCGGCTAGGTAAGTAAGTGCTAGACATACCGAAACAAAACTATTTTTAGGGATCAGTCTTGCGTAAAAAGTATGGTCTTTCTTGTTGTATGTACAGATTTTTAGCTGCCTACCGACGTAAATTAGGTTAGCATACTTACAGACCTTAGTGGTTTTCCAATGCTAGCATTAAATGATATAATGTTAAATCTTTTGTTAATTTATACCATAAAAAAAAAGAAAAAAAATTTTTTTTTATATTATTAAGTGGCAAAAAATCATGCAATTCACATTGATGTTATATAAACACCTACCACTAGACATCTACACTCAAAGCTAATGTAAAAATGCGGATGTGTTGTCTCCCTTGAAGCGTTTTGGCTTTGATGTTACGGGGCTATACATGTTTAAAACTCATAAGTACGGGTACATATCATAATTCACTATTTAACTAAGGAAGTGACTATTCTGCCAGTGACCGAATGTATAATATACAATGTGACCCAGGGATTAGTGACCGCCCGGCGTTTTTCGAATATTTGAACAAAATTAAGGATAATTACTCTTATATATATGAGACTTGCCGCCTTTGGGTTTTTGTTAACTTTTTAAATTTTTTAGTAAATAAGCGTGACGTGCTGCAGTTTTTTTACGATATTTCCTAAGTTTTTACATCTTTCTTCATTCATTTTTTATTGACTAGCCGCAATCATAGTTTATCAATTAAAATTATCTACATAACTAAAATGTAATAAAACATATATTTAAAAAAATCATAGAAAATAAAGCTCTTTTCTTTCACTGTAAAAAATGTTTTATTACATTTTAGATATGTTTGATAATTTTAATTGATAAACTATGATTTCGGCTAGTCAATAGAACAATGAATGAAGAAAGATGTAAAAACTTAGGAAATATCGTAAAGAAACTGCAGCACGTCACGCTTATTTACTAAAAAATTAAAAAAGTTAAAAAAAAACCATAGCCGGTAAGTCCCATAAATATATTATAAGAGTAAATTATGCTTAATTTTGTACAAATATTCGAAAAACGCCGGGCGGTCACTTATCCCTGGGACACATTGTATTAGCCTTTAACTAAACCGATATGAATTAACATGAATGATGTGAAACTTAAAAAAAGAGCTTTTTCATGACGCTAAAATTCTGCCAAATTATGCATCAGCTAGCAAAATATAAAGTCATGATCACACGAGCTGAGCGTGATGAACATTTCTAATTTAATGTAACCCCTCAGCGCGTGACAATGGCATTGCATCTAGCGCCAGCTGCATCCCTGCACCCATTGTGTGACGGACAATGCGTGCGCACATAGACCAAGGGTGATCTATGTTTCGTGCGCACACTGCTATAATATGCTGACTATAATTAATTTTATAGAAGTATACAACTTTCTGTGTTAGTTTTTAGTAGTTTTATTGTTGCAGTTTTTAACAATTTTAAGCTCGAAAGTTTGCAGTTTGCTTCAGTTGCGCGTAACCAGCAATGGCAAATGTTTTAATTTGCCGTTGTGTTAAATGTTTTAAACCGCATTAAATTCAACGAATTAATGTTTAATAGGTAAGTGTTTTTTTAATTATTTTATTTTTGGCTTTTTTCTTGACAGAATACTTGTGGCAATTGCCTACATTGCAACTATTATGAAAAACTTGTGTAGCTTTCAGATTGTGAAAGAATTTTCATGATCGGTTCAGTATTTTCGAAAATTAGCCCCAACAAACAAACAAAGTTACAAACTTTCCCTCTTTATTATATTAAGTATAGATATAATATTAGTATGTTTAATGCCGTTATATACTTTTGTAACCTACTCAACAAGTTCTAGTCGATGAAAATGTAATTAGATTGATTTTCGATAACAATAAAATCAAGTCATCAAAATCATTAATTTTGGGCTACATCATTATTACTTTTTAATATCGATCCATTTCACCCAAAATAACATTAAAATAAATAAACTCCTAGCAAACATAATGCACAAAAAGGAACGTATTCGGATTTCGCCGACGTCTACGTATTTCCCTGACCATTGAGTTTGGAAAGCAATCTCCGTTCTTCATTCCTTTTCCTTTACTATTCTTTATCACAGTCACTTCGTCTCGATAGATATTTATCGAGGTTTTTCATCGTAGCCGAAAACGATCACTAAACCTGTCACTGAAAACATGCTATGAAACCATGTGTGAAACATATGTGATTATATCTGAATAAATGAATGGAAACTGACAAAAAAGTCAAATTTGTGATTAATTAATACATGGCCTCTAGAAAGTTTCATAAAAACTAAACATTTCTCATACACAGGTTATGCTTTGAGATCTACGACAGCCTTTGTTTCTGTGACAGAAATTGTGAGGCCGTATCTACTTTACCAGTTCATTTGAACACAATACTGCTTATGTGTGAACTCTGTGCGTGTTCACTGGTAGTAGAAGTCCAGTGACGGAGTTCGCGAGCGTAGTCACCACCACATTACCTAAATCTACTTGCCGCTATATGTACAGCCCCGTAATTACCGGTACAGTGGCATACCTTAGACCTCAGGAGTGGCAACGCATCTACATTGAAATATATGGTTTCATGTAGATATTACTGAATATTGAAGCGCGCATGGCCCAGCGACTGGTGTAGATCGTAAGCGATCGGCTCGGTTAAGCACTACGGGCGCGGTCGGGTAGTGTGATGGGTGACCGCTAGTGGCAAATGAAATGCGCGTTTCCGTGCTTCGGAGGGCACGTTAAGCCGTCGGTCCCGGTTGCTATCGATAGATAGCAGTCGTTAAACCTTGTCGGAGGCCTTATGGGCGGTTTGAAAACATCCGACAGCGGGCTGGCCACTAACCCACCCACCTCCACCAATCCGCATTGGAGCAGCGTGGTGGAGTAAGCTCCAGGCCTCCCCCCAAAAAGGGGAGAGACTCGTGCCCAGCAGTGGGACGTATAATGGGTTGCCATTATTATTATTATTATGTAGATATTATAGGCTACAGTAGGTATTACTTACCATCAATGTAAAATAGTTAATTGATTGGCACTTCATCTTCTATATTTAAGTATTATATAAAAATCAGTTACTGTTCGTTAGTCTCGCTAAAACTCGAGAACGGCTGGACTGATTTGGCTCATTTTTGTTTTGAATGATTTTTGGAAGTCCAGGGAAGGTTTAAAAGGCAAGAAAATATGAAATTGAAGGGAAATAGTATAAAACAACAATTTCATTTTCCCATACAATTATTCGGTGTCTGTCAAACCGAGGCATTACGAAGTTTGCCGGGTCAGCTAGTCTATTTATATAAAAATCAATTGCTGTTCGTCAGTCTCGCTAAAACTCGAGAACGGCTGGACTGATTTGGCTCATTTTGGTTTTGAATGATTTTTGGAAGTCCAGATAAGGTTTAAAAGGTAAGAAAATATGAAGTAATTGAAGGGAAATAATAAAAACCACAATTTCACTTTCCCATACAAATAGTCCTTTGACACATTATTTTATTGTGAAGCGATTCAAAGTTTGCCGGGTCAGCTAGTTACGTATATAAAACTCTTTTATTTAGCAACTCCAACTGCATCATTGGAGCTCTACTACTAATTAAAAAAAATACATAATGTTTCTGTTATAACTATATACAACTTTATTACATGGCTTGATTGGAGACCATATGACATAAATTTTATCAGAAGCACAAAATAATTTAAGTCACTGCGTTTTAGATAAAATTGAATTCCAGTTATTATTGTATTCTGAACAAAAAAACGCCTCGTGCACAGAACTTGGATCTCCATAAATATCTTACCCACTTAATTAATTACGCTGACTGTCAAACTGTCTATTTACCGCCACCCTCGCAGCAGTTGTCAAAACTTTCTTTACTGTTCAAACTTCGCTGAAATTCTCTGAATTTAAAGTGTTCTCTAAGTTATTTTCATAACGACCATCAATCAGTACTGGCAAACTGAATAAGGCGTAACTCCTTATTAAATGATTGATTGATGAATAGAAATAAGTAAGAAATTAAAGATAATCTTACAAATAGGTATCTATTTTTTTTTTGTGTAATAACAACAAACAGCATCAAAAACAAACAAACTCTTTATTTATAATATTAGTATAGTTAAGTATAAATTTAATTGAAACACTGTAGGCAGGTACTTACATTTAACGTTCGTGAAACGCCTGCAAAACATTATAGAGCAATACGCATTGTGTATATGTGTATTTATTATTCTGTTAGGAAAAAATAAATAATAGTAAATTATCTGGTCAGCGTTAGTCAAGGTCAATCAGTTCTAACAATGAATAACAATTTATTTACCTTATATTTTTTTTATTATTAGTTGCTTATTTAGTTACTTAACAGCTTAGGAGGTCTGTAACTGAAGCTCTACCAACGTTGAGAAATGTCCTAAGATAAAGGCCCCCGTACTGTCTGAGCCATTGCGCCACTTATATAATTTAAGTGCCTAACTAGTCTTTTGCAACATTAACATGATTTTAAACTGTAAATATCACTACAGACACACTCACTACTCTACTTAAACGACGTCTAATATACCGATGTATTTGACAATGTCCAATATCATTTGCCTTCTAAGGTTTAACCTTTGAAAATTTGACTATCAGTTACGTTAACTATCTGGCAATATATATTGTCTGTGCAATACAACCATATTTTGTAACGTTTGAGATAATCTTCATCAACAGCAATAATAATCGATGTAAGAAAAATACTTTTAGATATTATAATATGTGCTATAAGTAGGTACCTACCTACTTTTTGTCATAATCTTTATCTCATAATTTTCTTACGCTCTTAATGTTGTAAATTAATCAATTTTTACTTTAGAGTTAAGTCTAGCATTAATTTGTTTGGTGTGTACCTATTGAAGAAACAACATTTCCGACGAATCACATCAAAGTGTCAAAATCGTGCACATTTTGAATTTCGATGTGACTTCGACGGAATTTCATCATTTTACCAATCCGGCGCGGCGTGATGCGGGAAGAACATGGATGAAGATTGAAGACGTCAGTCCTCCTCCTCGCATTCACTGGTCGTGCTTATATGTGTGAGTGAGGTCATAAGGCACGCGGTGAATGCCAAGAGCGGACTCCTTCATCGTGTGGATGGGACAACACTATTATTATAACATAATAATTGAATATGGTCTTTACACATGGGAGTCTTATGTCCGAATACTCACAGGCCACTCAATTTTAAGCAACCGTCAAATGTGCGCTATCTCTGTCATTTGAACGTGTTTTATAAAGACAGAAGACTTTTAAATCCCGACGTTTAAGTGACGTTTGAGTGTTTGGCCGTTAGTCCCATATTAAAAAACAGATTTCAGTCCCAGAACACGATATTAACATCCCGTTTAGTACAGAAAAAGTTGATATTACGATCGTTACAAGGACTGACATCGGTTTATTGATACGGCCTCAACAGTTTTTAGCATTCGTTTGTAGGTACATTTTGTAAACAACACAATTTCATAATGACTACCTTACATTTACCATAAGGTAAACAAAAAAATGTAAATGCATAAATATACCTAGTTAAATTGGAAACTTATTTTTAGAAATGTGTAAAAACTACACTTTGTAAGTATGATATACGCGCATTGAATGTATCAATGCGCGTATATCTGTAATGTGTAAAATTCTATATCGTGTTGTTAAGAAGGCTTTGATATACCTATAAGTATTATTCTTGACTGAAGGTAGTTGCTATCACTGTCGTATTATTATAGTCATTAGTTTAGTGTAAATTGTACTAACTTGAATATTCTTACGGAAAACACAATATACCACCTGATGTTATTCACCTACATATCTATCTGCAGTTCATCACATCTTTTTAGATTTATCTTCACTACTTATTTTAAAGTCTCCCTATTTTCTCTGTCTGTATGTATGCGCTAATATCGGAAAGTTGTGAACGGATTTTGTTGCTGCTGAAAATGTTGGAAAGAAGGTTTTCTGAGGAATGTTTATATCTATAATTTATAAATATAGTACCTACTTTACCTAGTTTTTGTCAAAGAAGTCAGGCACAATATAATAAATGCTACCAGCCCCTGAAGTCGGGGCGGGTAGCTAGTGTAATTAATACAGATATTTACGTTCGTAGGCAGCCTGAGGAGCAGACTGAGTCACACAGGGAACGATTGCTAGAGTAAAGTACCTAATAAACGGTAGCATTACTAGGGCAGCAGTGCCCGAGAGACATGGTAGGTACGATGATTGTTAGTTTTAGTTGCAAGTACCCAACTTCGGTAGGTAAGAATTAAAAAATTATATCGCGCTCAAAGTATCTATTATTAATGTTGCAAATGGTAAAAACTCCAGTGTAATCAGAGTTAAATTTAATAATGTTAACCGTGTGATATGTTCCAAAATCTAAAGTTGATTCAAAATTCAAAATCTTTAATCCAGAACGCACGAACCGATTTCCACGTTTTTACATTCGTTGGAAAGGTCTCGGGCTCCGTAAGATTTATAGCAAAGAAAATTCAAGATTATAAAACGACATCCACGCGGGCGAATCCGCGTTCAACAGCTAGTTGTGTATAAATATGCAATGGAAGAACTAATGCTAAAGAAAGAAGTTATGTTTTCATAATTTATTAATTCTTGCCATTTCCATAAATTTTTTGTCTGTTTTATGTGTCAGCCCACATTAATAAATGGAATGAGAATGCCACAATCCAAGTTTGCATCGATAGCGCTAAGGCTTAGCATTTGGTGGTAATTAATTTTATTAAAATAGTTGACAACTTATTCTCGGACCTGAAAATACATGGATATCCCAAAGTCGCATATTCGATTCCTGTCCGAAGTCAAACTTTTCTCTACAATTTTTTTTTCCTTGATTCATGAACATCGGACAAGCCGTTTTGGACACAGTATTTCATTTTGTCATCTAGGTTACAAAAACTGCTTTTTATGTATTAGATTCGCAAGCCTATCTTTATTTTTATACTTTTATATTATTTTAATGGTTTGATTATAAAATAATGACCTAACTTCACTGGGTTTTACCAACAAACGTCCATTCCAGATTTTATTGTTGTAATAGGTACACATAAACGACAATTACATCACCCCATTCCGTGTAGAAAATGTCTTCATTTTGGATTCTATACAATTCATTTTTTAATACCCAAACGACATTTTACTTATTAAAAGCAAAATGTTTTTAAATATTGGGTAAAAGTTATGTTTCCGGTATAAATACACGTGGTACGATTTGTCTCTACATTTACTTCCTAGTCTTCATACGTAACTTTACGCCTGTGAGTATGATAAGTTAGTACCCTAGAGATGCGAAACTTCACGCCTACATTCCCCAAAGGGGTAAGCAGAGGTTAATGCATGCCAATACCTCTGCTTGCAAACACCCACGATTCGCCAGTTACGTTTTTGGCCCATGTAACAGGCTTGTTGATATCACCGGGAACGTAACCAAACTCCGAGATAATGGGAGGCTTCCAGAAAAAGGATCCAATAGTCTCTGAGATAAAAGATTTTACACCGTTACCTCTGATAGCTCCCGACACGGCCATCGAATATTTTGTATTTTTGAAACTTTTATCTCATAAAGTAATGCACCGATTTTAATAAGTTTTACATCTACTCAATTGATTTCCATGTTGCTTTCACACTAGGTAAGTATGTCATTTAAATATATACCCTATCAAAAACTTTATTCTTCTACTTCTAGTAACTAGGGGCCATACATTTGACAATAACACATGCCTAAGATTATTTTAATAATATTTATTATTTTAAGAATAACAAGGATTTTCTCCATTCTCATATATATATATCTCAATTCACGTATTATTATAAAGCTTTATCATTTTATTTCATCGCGCACACTTTTGCAGAGTTCGACTTTTTCATTATTGGCCGTTTTACAATAGACGATAATGATAAATACATACTGCCGATATTTACTATACGATAAATATCGTCAGCTCTGATGACAACGATATCGTTCGACGATATCGAGAGGATTTAAGCATTCCTTAGTTATGTTGTTATCCTAGTAATGTTGTGTATTATCAATGACACAGGAGCCTCAAATAGTCATGCGTTTAGTATGTCGTAGCTACCGTGCGTCGGGCGGAGTCCACCGGGATCTCCAAGCCCAAGGGGTCCTTTGTCCCTTGACTTTCATTAGCAAGGAAGGAGGAATTGCTATAATTTATAATGTAGGTACGGCCCTGTAATTTCTGATGCAGAGACATAACAGCTAAGGCCTACTTTGTAAGTCCGCCACATAATAACGTACACTGCTGTAAATGCTTCCAGAAAATTTTAAATGACGACGCAATAGTGACCGATGAAACCAATCCTTAGTTATAATGTTATCCTAGTAATGTAGTGTGTCATGAATGACGCAGGAGTCTCGTGTAGAGTCACAGTTCCATTGGCGTAGCTACCGTCAGGCTACGTGAGGCAGTGCACCAAGGCGCCAAAAATCAAAGGACCGCTTGGTTTTCATTTCCGGGGAAACGGAAACGGAAGGAAGATTTGCTATAATTTCCGGCACAGAGTCATAACATAGACCTGCTGTGTATGCTAATATACCACTTTATAGTGTAATAAAATAACTTTCAATTTAAAAATGTCGAGGCAATGTTGGCACATGTAAGCAATAACTATCCTTGTTAGATTGTGTATTAAGAAAGAAACAGGAACCTCGTGCAGTCAAAGTGTTATTGGCCTAGCTCTCATCAGGCTACTCGGAGCAGTGCATCGGGGCTTCCATCATGAAAGCTTGGGGTTCATGATCATGAAGAAAAGAGAAATGACGGGAAGAAGGAAGGAATTCTCATAATTTATTTCGTTCAATTTTAACAGGTTACTTAGCTTCGCCATTGTAGAGCCTTAGCATCTTTTATCCGACGCGCTCTACCAGCTGTATAGTAATATGTATTCTAGTTAATAATGACAGCTGTTTGTTTTCAGGACAGCAATTGTTTGTTACATATTCTGTGCTTCGATATCGCTGACGAAAAACGACACGATGTGAAGCGTTTGTTACAAAATGTATGAAATTAACCCATGATCTCGTTTTTATGCCTCAATGACCAAACACACACGCAGTTCACACTGCTAAATTATCAATTGGCAGTAGATATATATAAGATTATGCCTACGTCCTCCACCTCCGACACTGGACCACCCTAACACCAGTAAAAGATCATCCCGATCCACGATATCGTGTCGTTATCGTTGCTTTGTCGCCCCGTGTGAAAACGGCCATTCCCTGCACAATGAACATTATTTGCCGACATTGCATGTATGCGTAAAACTGTTATACAACAATAAGTCGGTCAACTACCTTGTTCCAAATTTACAGCTGAATTTGCAACTGAAACATGCGATGTAATATTCGTGACAACGACATTGGGTTGTTTGTTCTATTATGCTTTGTCGACCCTCGGTTTGATGCTTGCAGGTAGATATATCACGTTAGGTAGGGTTTTTATGTAACGCAGGTGGCATACAAGCATGCAGCTCACATGACTGGAGCCTATAGACATCTACAGAAAAACCAGAGGTCAAAATGCAGATGCGTTGTCACACTTGCCACCCGTGAGACCTTAGTTGCCTCTGTGATAGTAATTACGGGGCCATACATCTAACCACGACACTTTAGTACTGAATACCATTTGGCGGCAGATATATTAGGTAAAGTGATGGTGGTCATATACTGGAACCAGTAAAAAGTCAGTTTTTAAAATTTTCTACGAAAAATCAAGCTTTGTACACTACTACTGGCCATTTCAGTGAACATTATAATCTTAGCTGTATTAAAATAAGTTTGCGAAGAGATTCTCAGACCTACCGAATCATAATCATAAAAGCAAAATCAGTCAAGCCGTTTCGGAGTTTCAAGCATTTTTTTTAAGTAATGAAGGTGGCGAACAAGCATGCTGTTCACATTGATGTTAAATGATGACTGCAGCATACAGACATTTACACTTAGACCAAGATCAAAATGCAGATGCGTCGCCACCGCTGAGACCTTAGTTGTTTTGTCTCTGTGATAGTTATTCCGGAGCTATATAGGAGTATTACCATCTAACCGGACCACAATAGTGCTGAACACCACCTTATCTTACTGCCATTCGGCGGCAGATAGATTAGGTAATGCGGTGGTGCCTACGCCCTCGAACTTCTACACTTGAACTCTACCACCAGTAGCCTAGTAAGTTTAGTTATCTACAAACACTGTGACACGAGGATTTTATGTTTAACGTAACTTCACACCTGTTATCCCCGAAGGGGTAGGCAGAGGTAAATGCATGCATTCAAGCATACATGCAAACACCCACGATTCGCCGGCAACTTTTTTGGCCCATGTAACAGGTGGCGAGCCTGTGGACGTCTCCGGGCACATTACCAAACTTCGAGGTACTGGGGAATTTCCAGAAAATGGAAAAAGCTCAATATAACCAGAGATAAAGGACTTTACACCATTATCTCTGATAACCCCTTACCCAGGATCTCGGCGTAGCAGTAGTGGTCCACTACCACTAGGCTACCGAGGCAATTATAATTGACAGTTGTTCAATATTTAGTCAAAGAATCAGTGCCTATTTGTATTTTGTTTTCACATGTCTTTTAGGTATATCCATTGATATACAAAAAACACCTATTGATAGATATATCCTAAAATTAAATAAATTCGTCAAAATAAAAATTGTAAAATCCTTATAGCTCCTAACATTTTACTTTTTATTTATTTTGGCCCAAATTTGGGGCTGTACATAAATTAATTATGTACCTACTAAAAGGAAAATCGAAACGAGTTTTTTGTTATCTTTAACTCAACAAACAAATTACTACTATCTGCTACTACTTATAAAGTGTGTGTACGTATTAGGTTGCACATACATGTTGTATACATTGAAACGTTAAATGCACATGTCTCTATTTCGTGAGAAAACGTAATTTAGGGGCCAGTTTTCTAGATAGGTTTCCACAAGAAGATTTGTAACAGAGACATACTTGTATATACTTATTATCATAATAATACAACTAAATATTATATATATACCTAAATATATTAGTTGGTAATGTATGCCTACTGTTATTTATAAGTGAAGAAAAACCTTTGAAAATAGATTAAATGTAACACGTAGTTCTTGTTAACTATTGTTATGCCTAACAAATCTTTAATTAAATACGTCCTATTCAAACTTTTTATAAGGGCTAGCGAAGGATTGTTTTTATGATATCCAAATGGTCGCACAGGATCGCTTTCCTCCATTTAATAAAATTCTGACACAATTAAAAAAGTAAGCAAATTACAAGTCTTTCCTTGAGACTTATGTAGCTGTTCAGAAGCTGAAGAATATCGGTATTCAGCTCCGTATGTACCTTCCAGAAATACCTACAAACATCAGGTTAAGTATTGCGTTCCGTGGGTAGATACCTACCTATTCTAAAAAGTTTGTGAAATGTTGTTCTACTTAAATGGTATCGCAGAACACGAGTTATCGGTGCTTCAACGAAATTACGCAATCGGGAACACGTCAACACTACGTAGTTGCACACATGTCATCGTCAACACCGATAAGCGTAATAATATGTCAAACATATTCCTATATATAAATAGAAGAGAGCGAATAATCTATTTCAATAAACCTTTTCTTTATTATAATCTACTAGCTGACCCGGCAAACTTCGTATTGTCTCAGAATGAAATAATGTGTCAAAGGTTTGATAGATACGGACTATTTGTATGGGAAAATACTATTGTGGTTTTTACTATTTCCCTTCAATTTCTTCATATTTTCTTACCTCTTAAACCTTCCCGAGGGTTCCCCTTTTCTTTTCGAAGTCCACTTCGAAAAATCATTAATTAGCCAAATCGGTCCAGCCCTTCTCGAGTTTTAGCGAGACTAACGAACAGCAATTGATTTTTATGTATATAGATATATGAGATTAATGACTTAACTGCCTCAGTAGTCTAGTGGTAGCAGGTGTCTACTGCTAATCTGGGGTCCTAGGTTCGGTCTCCGGGTCGGGGGCTATCAGAGATAAAAGTGTATTATCCTTTATCTCTGTGCATTATGTTAACACATTATGAACAGTCTATGTACCTATTTATTATTATATGTATGATGCTCTATGGTTGACAAATGTAATGTAATGCAAATGAAATTTAAGTTGCTGTAAGTAGTCGACAGCCGATGTCGCTGATTCTCGACTATAAACGTACTCAACTAACACTCTACTATTTGACACCCCCAAAACAGACTTCACTCGTGGGACGAAATATAAGGCATAATAATGGCAACCCATTACACGTCCCACTACTGGGCACGAGTCTCCCTCCTTTTTGGGGGGAGGCCTGGAGCTTACTCCACCACGCTGCTCTGTGGAGATACGGGTTGGTGGCCAACCCGCTGTCGGATGTTTCAAACCGGCCCATAAGGCCTCCAACAAGGCTTAAGGACTGCTACCTATCGATAGCAACCAGGACCGACGGTACGGTACGTCCCCTCCGAAGCACGGAAACGCATAAATCATACATATATGATTAATACAACAACGTTAATGAGATTTCTGAGCTATAAATACGAGTATATCTGATCTCTCGGGTGGGATTTGGGTACAATCCTTGCTTCGGAGAATCGAGCGTTGGGCTTTTCCCTATGACTATCGCAAAAAATTCCCTGTGGTACCAATGTTTTCGATTATTATCAATAGGTCATCACCATCACATATGACTCAGTTGATATCGATGTCAATTCAATATATTTATTTACCCTTGCCTTCTTGTATTTTGTGGCAATACAGATTTGAAGTTATCTATCTTTGATCTATCTATCTCTACGTATAAAAATCGTTAGTCTCGATAAACCTCGAAAACGGCTTTACCGATTTGACTAATTTTGTTTTTGAATGATTTTTGGAAGTCCAGGGAAGGTTTAAAAGTAAAAACCACAATTTTATTTTCCCATAAAAATTGTCCGTACATATCAGACCTTTGACACATTATTTCATTCTGAGGCAATACGAAATTTGTCGGGTCAGCTAGTCTAATATATAAAAAGGGAAAAAAGTTTCTTCACATTTTTTAAGATAATTCAAAACATTTTTTAATATAGTTTATTTAAATTTAACTAAAGTATGTATGTACCATTTTGTTCGATAACCTTTTGCCATCTTGTAGGTAGGGACATGATCCCATTGCTATAAAATTTTGGGACTTCTCATCAAAATACCGCGACAAGTGGATTTGGCAGTCCTCTCGTGATATTAACCTATAACATTGCATAAAGAATTCTGAAGAGACCGAAACAGGTGAACATCTGAAGGTGCAAGGTCAGGACTATAGCGCGGATGAATTAACACCTCCCAGCCAAACTCTCTTAATTTTTCAGAATCGATAATCCTGCCTGGTGGCAATAGCTCATAATGAATAATGCCCTTCCAATCCCACCACACACACAACATCACCTTATTGCGAGTTAACCCGGGTTTCGCCACAGTCTGTGAAGCCTGACCGGCCTTTGACCACGACCTTTTTCGCACGTTCTTGTCGTACGTGATCCACTTTTCATCACCAGTTATCAGCTTCTTCAAAAATGATTTGATTTCATTACGTCGTAATAAAAAATCACAAATGAGTACACGGTTCATTAGGTTTCTTTCAGTGAGCTCGTTAGGTACCCAAATATCGAGCTTTTTTTTGTACCCAGCTTTTTTCAAATGCGCCAAAACTGTTTTGTGATCAATTCTCAGTTCTTCAGCTACGTCGTAACTACTGATATGTCGATCTTGCTCCACTTTTTCAAAAATGGCATCCATTTTATCCGTAATAGGGCGACCAGAGCGAGGTGCATCTTTGACATCAAAATTTTGAAGACGCTTAAACCAAATTTGTGCTACTCTCACAGACATTGCACTAGGTCCATAAACATCGCAAATTTTTTTCGCGGCTTGCGTTGCATTTTTACCTTTTTCGTAGTATAATTTTAAAATGTATCGAATTTCTTCATTAGATCACTCATCTTGACAGTACGAAAAACAAATGAAAATCACACATTTGCCTAATTTGAATTTGGAATTATGTTCTTTAAAATTTTAACTTTCAATGATACCAAAACCAGCCAGATACAAATACTACAGCCAGAGAGATTTTATTACAAGTTCATACATAGCATAATGCGAAAAGACTTTTTCCCCAACCTATTATATAGATTATAATTAGATATATTTTTATTTATATTAAATATTTCAATTATGTATCTCTCAAGACTTAAAATATATACCTACGCTTTTACTTCTTTACCACCACACCACCACCGTATCCACAATATGGTATTTAGGTATGTAGGTATTTATTTCCTTTTATTCCCCAACAGCGAGCTCTTAATCAGTAATCTTTTAATAAGAGATCTACGTAAACACGACATACCTATTTGAGTTACCTATGAAATATAGAAAAGAATACGAATTTTAAATTAATCATTCCTTTGAAACCCCATGTGTCCGACTATTCTTTTTCGAGATATCATTCTTAATTGTAGTTAATTTAACTGATGACTGATTGTAGGTTCATGATGTCATTTCATAAGTGCAGTAAAAGAAATTGTAAAATCGATTGCATTGCAAAAAAATTGCACAAGGAACTATAATTGTAAATTATAGTTCCTTTATTAAAGTTGTTAAAAATTTTACCTATAAGCATGATCCCTTATTTTTATTTTTTAATACTTTAAACTAATTTTGCAAAAAAAATACACTAATGGTAATTTAAAATCTTGTTAAACAAATTGGCTCTATCTACACAAAAAAGTTTCGTAAGTATTTCGTAATACGTGGAACATTTCAGTTACCTATAGTATGGTATAGTAATTAAATAATAGTAATGAAACAATAATAGGAAATAAAAAATATACCATGACCTTAGCTCACTATAGCAATGAGAAGATCAATGCTGCATCTTTCCATACGCATAAAAATAGGGCAATATGTCACGCAATTGTCAAGGCTAACTAGTAAGATACACGCACCTTTTTGCTTTGTTAGCTATTTAATTTATTATAATACTAAATCACATTGCAATAATATACCTAACATAAACACAACGTGACGTCTTTGGTGACGCTGCTTTCAAAAGAGGTTAATCAAATTCACCAATAATCAGCAATACCTGGGGCCCGACCGCCTAACTCCAATGCTTTTGTGATGATTCTGTGACGCTTTCAATAATGGCGTCGTCTTGTCAGTTTCGTGCCGTGTAATAGAAAATTTTGCTCTAAAGTATGTACTTGCTAACGAAAACACTACCAGGCAAAAGTTAGGCGGTACGAGGTCGATAGGATGGCGTCATAATCTAATCGAAAGCATCTGAGTTAGGCGGTCGGCCCCTGGGCGAACAAGTCGTACTCAGGTGAAGGTGAAATTAAAATCAAAACTGGCTTTGATTTTTTCCTACTTTCACAGATGTTTTAAGATAATTATTTTTTCTTACAATGCATTTACATCAAGTTTTTTAGTATTTAAACACTATTTGACTAAATTTTACAGCTTGTTATTGCTAAAACTCATAAATTACGAAAAAAAGAGTAAGTAAATGACAGACATTCCTTGAACAAATAGAAATACTAATAAATCTTATTTTCGTTTTTAGAAATCTAAAAATAAATTGATGAAAAAAATACTTCAGGCTTTACTTTCTAAATATTAATTTTTTAAATTTCTAAATTCAGTCGCATGTGTTATAGTGAAAAATAAAATATGTAAATTTATATGTTTAAACAAAATCGTTGGTATATTTCATATTAGTGGAGAGGCGAAGGAACGATCGCGATGCCCAACAAGCCTTGTCAGATTTGTAAAAAAAGTAATTTTATCCAATTATTGCATTCCAATTATATCCAAATATTGCTCAATAAACCACCAAAGATACAAAACCTCATTAATTTATCAAAATATCAGACGTTTAAATAAAGTACTCCTCCTGCCTGCTATGCAATAACGGAATGCGTTCCTGTTCAATATTGTTCAATCTCTCATCAATCATGATTGAAGGCAGATTGAACAATATCACACTGGTTTTACTTACTTTTAATTTAATTTGCAATTACGTTACCGTTATTTTAACATAAATTGGTGTCGTTAGTAAATTAAATATAAGTGCATTGTCATAAAGATATTTTTTGTCATTGCAGCATACTTAAGTCTGTTCATAAACAATGTTAAATCATTGGTCTTAATTCAAAATAACCGGAAAACCTTCTTTTAAAACAAACAAAATATTTCAATATACAGACACTGTTTATCACAGCAATTAAAAATAAGTACGAAAAAATAAACAGGATATGCAGAAGTGAACATGTTCTGGTTTAATGTAACGATGCACAAGTCACGTAGCGTTCGTGATCAAGGTCCTGAGTACTTATCTCAGTACCAGTGAGCCTTGTACAATTGTAAATACATTTTTTTTACGTAAGGAGTGTGGCAAATAAGCGTGCAGCTCACTTTGATGTGAAGTGATGACTGCAGCCTATAGACGTCTACACGAAAACCAGAGGTCAAAATGCAGATGCGTTGTCACCCCTGTGACCTAAGTTGTTGTCTCTGTCATAGTTATTACGGGGGCATATATTACCATCCAACCGGAACACGATAGTGCTGAACACTACCATTTGACGGCAGATAGAGGTAATACAGTGGTGCGTGCGCCCGCGAGCTCTGTTACTAGAGCTCTACCAACAAAACCGGACTATTGGACTAAAGTAGTAAACCGAAAATCATGCTGCATCTCTATTTCCATAAAGCTTATTTTTGCAAAAAAAATAATTCTGTAAACATTTTATTTTGTATATCAAGGGCAGCCACTGCGCTTTCACCTAAAGTATCAATCGACATAGAATAGAAAACAATTATTCACTATCGATTAACTAAACTGTAATTTTCTACGTCACGCTGTGTTTTCTAGTATTGAAACTATTGAATAATAACGATGACGGTAATCGATTTTGTACTTCAAAATAATTCATAAACTTTAAACGCAAAAGCAATGCAATTGAAAAGGTCCGTACTAAGAAATATTTATAAATTACAACAGTTGATAATATCTACCTATTTAGGTATGTGTAGTTCTGTAATTCAATTAATCGCTTGCAACTCATTATGTCCTTAAATCTGTATAAGGTACCATTTTAATTAAATAATTAAGATTCAAGATTCACGAACTTACGATATTAAAAATATGTTTAATTTTACATAATACCTAAAGTACCGTCGTACAGTTGTCTTCACTCACATACAGTACTCAACAATAAATATTGCACATCGAGCTTAGGAAGGAGACTTCGGCTTATTTCGGGTCTGTGGCGCGTTATCTCTTTCGCTCCGTACCTATTTGACGTTTGTCGACCATTATGATCAAGTTTTGACCAATTTGATACCAGACCATACCGCGGACACTCCGCCAAAATTCCATACAAACGCTTAATTTGGCGTCTATTAGACAGACATCAATCAGTGACGTGTATTTATTTACACGTGCACCTGTGTGCGTAGCACGTACAAAATACCAACCGTCGCCCATAAGAGGGGAAGGGGTTGAGTGATGCGGGCAAGTCGGGCGGGACGTCGAAGTGTCCATTCTATACGTAGTATTATTACATCTTCTCTGACCAGACTGTCAATGCTTACGTAGGTAGGCCGTGTGTAGCAGAGATAACGCTCTACGAAGTCGAAACTAGCCATAGAGCAACACGGGCCACCGGCCGTGGCGGACCGGAGGGGAGTAGCCATATGCAGCCTGCATATGGCTACTTCTCTACATTCCTCTCTGTCAAAGTATAAACACAAGTGTTCCTATGCCTGTCGCCTAGATGTTTAAATGTGTGCGTGAACATTTTTTTTATTTTTTTTTTTTCAATCCTTACGGATATCCCCTTCTCTTTCCCGAAGAGGCTTTATTTTTGGTTATACACAACAAAGTTCTCGCGAATGTATACGGGCAACTTTATTGTTTTTTTTTTTTTGATCTGGTTGCGCGTATTTTTTTTCCTTTTTTTTTTCATCTTTATGTCTGGTTAAACTGTTTAAGTGTACTTATGATGAATTTGGTGATGAGTTGTTGAATGATGTGCATGTGCTTTCTTTTGTGGCTATTTTATTGAGGTCGAATGGGCTTATGTTTACCATGGTGCAGATTGTGAAATGGTCGTTGCGTTCTTTGCTGTATCTATACGTTGTCCAAATCATACAATTTATGTACCTATGAAGAAAAATAGCTTTTTGGAATGAAAGCGATTTACAGAATTACGGTCATTCGACAGTAACTCACCGCGAAAAACTCCGTACCAAACTGTTCGTCTACCACAAGAATATAAACTTGTGAATAACTATTAACCTCACCTTCTCAAAAATTGTCTGAATGTCTAAACATAAATATATAACCTATATGAAATATGGACATAATAATGCAGACGAGTGTACGTACTGATAATACATACGTAGGTATGATAAAAACACAATGCAAGCCTCCTCAAAGTTGCACGTAATGCGCGTGATAAGCTAAGGATTCGTGATAAGGAGCTGTTGATTAACTTGATTATATGTATTGAATGCATTCAGACAATGCAATAAAGAGTTCTCCAGGTACAACCTTAATTCCCTTGAAATTTCAATATAAGTCATAATATTATGGTTGATGAATGTTTACAGAGGCTCAGGAAGCCCACGACTGACCTACCTTGTCCAAATAGGTACTGTCTGAAGGTGGAGTCAAGAGTCTTAGGAATCGGCGTGCATGTATGAAGAGAATGACGAATGTAGAAGAACTCTACACTCTCTGCCTACCCCTTAAGGACGTGAATATACATACATACGTACATAAATAAATTATGGTTCTCAAACATGAAATATTTTTTTATGTAATGAAAGTGGCAAACAAGCATGCAGTTCACATTGATGTTAAGTGATGACTGCAGCCTATAAACACCTACACAAAGACCAGAGGTCAAAATAAAGGTGCGTTACCACTTCTGAGCCCTAAGGTATTATGCCTCTGTGCCGGGAATTACAGGGCCGTACATTACCACCTGACCAGAACACGAAAGTGCTGAACACTACCATTACATTTAGCGGCAAGTATATTAGGTAATGCGGTGGTGCCTTCGCACGCGAGCTCCGTCACTGGAGCTCTACCAATTGTGAAGTTCCTTTGCTTTCGTCATTGACGGAAATTCCTACAGGGAAACTGATATACTTATTAAGAAGTAACAATTATCCTCTGTCATTGCAACATTAAATTACCTTCACAAGAAAAATGCACACGGTTTTTATACCTACTACACAGTATAGCCTACTAGGTGACTTGACTTAATCATGGGACATAGTAAAGGACATAGTCATTCGGAATATATAATATTTAAAAGAGTTAGATTATAGAAATACTCAGAAATAACAAAAAAACCCCGTCACGTGACTTTTTCGGAGATATTTTTAGCCAAGCGACCGTAGCGGAATAAAAGAAGTCAAGTTTTTGTAGGTTGTTTTATTTTATGTAATGAAAGTGGCAAACAAGCACCCAGTTCACATTGATGTTAAGTGATGACTGCAGCCTATAGACACCTACCTAAAGACCTGAGATCAAAATGCAGATGCGTTACCACTCCTAAGGCCTAAGGTGTTATGTCTCTGTGTAGGGCATTACCACCTGACCGGAACACGATAGTGCTGAACACTACGATTTAGCGGCAAGTATATTAGGTGAAAAAAGAGCGATGCTATCTATGCAAAAGTATACCTAAAGTTATAAAAAAATCGTATCAAGAACATAAAATTAACGCTATAGAGAAACATTTAATGAGCCACGGAAGCATGAAAAGAGGTTTGAAAGAGTTAAATAGTTAAGAGTTAGTTAGTTAAGCAATGGATTCCTTGTCTGAGAGAAATCACGAGCAAAAACAAGACATACTCTCGATCGAAAATAATAGAAACAGCAAAGACATTTTACAGAAACCTTTATTCTCCGCAAAGAGAAAATTAAAAAAAAAATAACCATCTGCTGAATGACAACCAATCTAGCCTAAAAAGATTTTCTACTCATGAAATAGAAAGACAAATAAAAGCTTTGAAAAAAGAGAAAAGTTGCGGACCAGACGGTATACCTAACGAAGCATTATTACCACCTACTGCGTAAACTAGAACACCTAGGAATAAGAGGTATTCCACTGCAACTATTTGAACAGTATCTATCCAGCAGATATCAAAGAGTTAAAATTGACCAATGGATTAGTGAAGACGCACAAATCTCCTACGGGGCCCCACAAGGAAGCATAACTAGCCCTACACTATTTCTTACGTATATTAACGGACTGTGTGAGCTGAAACTTCGGAGGGGTAAAATCTTTACTTTCGCCGATGACACGGCTCTATTCTTCCACGGAGACACATGGGACGACACCTTCGACTGTGCTCGGGAAGGATTGAATACGGTTACAAAATGGCTTAGATGCAATAAGTTAACGCTAAATGTTTCCAAAAGCAAATACATCGCTTTCGCACTAAGATCAAATCAAATGGCACCGAAAGAAAAAATAATCATAGCACATGAATGTAGCTCCTACCCCAGATCTTGCACATGTCCCACCCTAGAGAGAACAGACTGTATTAAGTACCTCGGAATCCTCCTTAATCAATCCCTCACATTCAAACCACACCTCGACTTACTAGCATCCAGACTGCGTAAACTGACATACATTTTCAAAAACCTTAAACATATAGACAACCGTAATGTCACTAAAACAGTATATTTTGCTTTATGTCAATCCTTAATAGAATATGGTATATCAGTTTGGGGTGGCGCTGCAAAAACCCACCTGCTACCTGTAGAGAGAGCACAGCGTGTGCTTCTTAAGGTTGCAGCTGGACTTCCTTATCGTTTCCCTACAGTCGAACTGTACAAAAAGTGGGATCTCCTCACAGTGAGACAACTATTCGTCATGAAGATAATTTTAAAAAAACACTCCGAGCTATTCTACGATCCAGACTTCTTAAAGGACAAACGCCGGAATAGAGCAGTCTGTACCCTACCAACTCTCATTACTTCCTTCTCACAGAATTTCTACCATTTTCTTGGGCCCTTTCTATATAATAAACTGAATATTATTCTCAACATATATCCCCAACGTAAAACGTATTGCAAACGATTAGTTACAAAATATTTAAAAACTCTGGATTATGACACTACAGAAAAAATCATACTTATTTTAAAATAAGATTGTATACAACTTTGGAATATTATATATAATAGGTATTATAATCTAAAATGCATATAAATTAAATACTTATTATACATATCTATAATAAATAAACGTAATGATAAAATAACGCAAAACTTACCTATGACCAAAACTTACCTATTACTCACCAATACTCCTTTCTAGACACGTAAATTCCGCTCCACCGCGCAGCCGTCACACACATGCACACAATCTCACACACACACACACACACACACACACACACACACACACACACACACACACACACACACACACACACACACACACACACACACCCACACACACACACAAGCACATACACACACACTCCGACTCTCAGACACACATACACACGCACACTCCACATTCACTCACCCACAAACGCTCTCTAGCGAACAACAAAACACACCCAAATAATTATTGAAATCAAACTGTAACTCGCCTTTTCCATTGCGCTTAAATTTAATATTAAAAATAAAATAAAATTTAATCTTAATTAGATGTTGTCATAAAAGTCCACACGTTTTCTTTTTTTTTTATATATGTATATTTTTTGTAGCGGCTATAATTTAGGCAGTGTTTTTTTTCTTCTTTTTTTTTTCTTTTACTGTCTTGCTGTAAATTGAGAACTGTCTGCGGGAGGGGCCTGGCGACCTGTAGCACAGATTTCATTTAGAAACCTATTTCAGGCACCAGTCCCTCACAAAAATAGGATCGAAGTGCACAAGTACTGTATTAGCAATAAGTACCTATAAGCCTAAAATTTGTGAAGGAAAATTAAACGTTTTTTTACATTTTACTTTTACATTAAAATCGGGGTGCTCTCAATTAGCTCCAAAACTAAGTAAATTATTCAATAAAATCTTAGATGACAGGAAAATTCCCAAAGAATGGGCAAAATCTGATATAATTTTACTATACATAAAAGGTGATGCGTCAAATATTGGTAACTACCGACCTATTAGCCTACAACCGAATCTCTACAAGTTGTTCGCTTCATGCATGGAAAAACGTCTCACGACATAATATGCGGAAGAGAACGAACCAGTCGAACAAGCAGGCTTTAGAGCGGGCTTCTCTACGACTGACCATATCCACACTTTAGATTTAATCATAGAAAAGTATGAAGAAAAAATATGCCCGCTTTATCTAGCCTTTATTGATTATGCTAAGGCGTTCGATACAATTTCTCATACCAGTATATGGAACGCTCTAGATGAATGTAAAGTACCACTAGAAACGATCGAACTCAAGACATCTACAACAAAAGCGCTAGTCGTGTCAAACTAGACCAAAGAGGATCAATCATAAATATATGTAGAGGTGTCAAACAAGGAGATCCGTTGTCACCAAGACTGTTCATAACAGTCCTTCAAAGTATTATGAAGACCCTAAGATGGGAAAAAAGGGCATAAATATATGTGGACATTTTTTGAATAATTTGAGGTTTGCTGATGATATAATCCTTTTCTCAGAAACCGCAACACAGCTAGAAAAAATGATGCAAGAACTAGACGCCGAAAATTTTATCTTCCATATGTATCTATTACGACTAATAACATGCTATTTATTTGTACACTAAATAAGTATCTTATTTAATTACATATGACAGCCAATTAATATAGAAATGTAAAATACAAAAATATAATTATGGAACAGTTTAAACCACTAAAATTAAAAATTAAAAATACAATGCAACTAGTAAAAAATATTTTATTTAAATTTGATTATATGAATCTTAATAATATGTATGTATATAAATATCTATAATAACAATTATACTATACGTAATCTATAATAAATACTAATTATTCAATCATTGTAATCTATTTAAATATAAATACCTTTCTTAAGAATTGTACTACAATAATCTTATATTTATACTATCTATTACTAACTTCTCTACAATTTGTTAATGCAACTCATGAATGTTTTTTTGTAAATTAATTTAAGTAACTTGTAAATTAAGGAAATAAAAAAGGCTATAATAATAATAATAATAACCTGGCAACCCTCCAACTAAATGCCACGAAAATTCCTTTCTCTAAGAATCGCAATTTTAAAATATAAAGCCGTACAAACAACCAAACCGAAAGACAAATTTACAATAACAGTGAAATAGTGAAAAGGTTTACAACAATTTTCAAATGATAATACCTAGTTTCATAAAGTAAAATAAACATAAATTATGTACGAATTGACAAGACGGAAATGTCACCATTGTCAGCAACCAATACATTAAAAAGGGAAAATACGTAACATACAAGAAGCAATACAATGATTACAAGAGAGAAATGGAAACATGATTACTAGAGCAAAAGCCAGGCATCTAGAAGCACACACACCAGCTCCGGGCTCATCGCTGAGCTCCGCCTCGCAACCGCCGGCCGTCGCCTCCCCCGCGAGTGCAGTGTCGCCGGCCACCGCAGCCGCGTCGAGCTCCAGTGATGAGTACCACTCCCCGCCGTCGACACCAACACCTTCGCGTCGGCATGGAAGACCCCGGCTACCGGCCGGCTTGGGACCTCGAGGCCAAACGGCCACGAGCAGGGTCCCCGCTGCCGGTGGTAACGTGCAGCGCATGAAATGGACGCGGACAATAAACGAAAACGTGATGCGCGCATTCTTTGGGGCTACAGAGGGAGGAATTAACCTCACTGCGTACCGCAGTCGTATGCTCTCTCTGTTCCAGGTACTTGAGCCAACAGTTTGTGTTTCGAGCCAACGTCTATCGGATCAGGTGCGTGTCATCCAGCGTGGTCACATGCTCGATGACACTGTACTTGATCGGCTACGCTCCGAGGCGGCGAGTGACCGCTCTGTCCCCGCCCCGCCGCCGCGTGTGGTGCAGTCACAGCATGGTAGTGTCGTGAATGTGTCACAACATTCCGGCGGGGAGGAGATAGACGAGGTCACCACGACCGTAAGTAACCAATACATTGAGCAACTGAGAGGCGCTTTGGAACATGCTCTTCTTGAGTATCGGTCCACCTTGACCGAATTTAGACCGCGGTTGCCCCGGCTGCCTATGCATAGACGAAATGTGGCGCTAGTGGGCGCTCTGGACTCATTATTACCTGCGTACATAGATAATAGTAAAGACCTTAGCGATACCCACTCGATCCTATACTGTGCGGCGATCGCGGCATGTCGTGTGGCTCGTGTCAAATTCCCAAATCCTAGCACGACCTCACGACCGAAACCAGCCGTGCCATCCTGGCAGTGCCGGATTGAGCGCCGTATCGCCGAGACCAGAGCGCTCATTGGCAAGCTGCTCTCCTTCAGGATGGGCAACACACGCCCAAGAGTGATGCGTTTTGTGAGGCGAGCTTTCTCAGGGACTGGAGTCAGCCCACAACACTATCTAGCTCGCATCACAGAACGCATTGACTTCCTGAAGCAGAAAGTGTATGCATGGGCAAGCCGAATAAGGCGTTATAAAGAACGCGTGGACCGATACATGCAGAACAGGATGTTCCAAAGTGACCAAAGGTGGGTTTACAGAACGTGGGAGCGGCCTGACCCTGGAGTGGCTGACACGACCCGACCGGATGATGACGCCATGATTGCATTTTGGCGCAACATTTGGTCGGAACCTGTTGGACACTCTGAGGGTGACTGGATACTGAATGTCGAGAGAGCGTGCGAGCCGATTCGTGAAATGGACGACGTGTTAATATCTGTAGATGACGTGGCACATGCGGTCCGTCCGATGCCGAACTGGAAAGCTCCGGGACCGGACGGACTGCATAACTTCTGGTTGAAATGGCTGCGAAGCTCGCACGCTCGTCTCGCTGCTCAGTTTCAGTCATCTCTGGACTCAGGCTCACTACCACAGTTTTTAACATCTGGAGTGACCCACCTGCTCCATAAATCAGGTAGCACCGCGGAACCTAAGAACTATAGACCAATAACTTGTCTTCCAACGGTCTATAAACTCCTAACATCCATTCTGAGAGTGAAAATTACTAAGCATATTGAAGACCACTCCATCATGTCTAACTCTCAGAATGGTTGTAGGGGCGGGTCCCGCGGTGCTAAGGAGCTACTGCTAATTGACATGACCATTAGCCAGCAGGTTCGACGTAACCGAAAGAGTCTTTCGACTTGCTGGATAGATTATAAGAAGGCCTATGATTCCGTACCGCATACATGGCTGATGAGGGTGATGGAGTTGTATAAAATCAACACAACCCTACGCACCTTCCTCATGTCATGTATGTCGCAATGGAGCACGGTGCTTAGCTATCCACGATCTCGGCAGCCCCTGGCGGTTGGCGAACCTGTAAGAATTGCAAGAGGTATATTCCAGGGCGACAGTCTGAGCCCTTTATGGTTTTGCCTAGCCCTGAACCCTCTGAGTACGCTACTGGAGGCTTCAGGACTCGGCTACCGGTTGCGAAGAGGTGGTCGGGTGATATCTCACCTACTTTACATGGATGATCCGAAATTGTTCGGTTCTAATAATTCGCAACTGATGGAGTTATTGAAGGTGACTGAAAACTTTAGTAAATCTATCAGGATGGAATTTGGAATTGAAAAATGTGCGGTTATGCATGTAACTCGAGGAGAGATAATGGAATCCGAGAGAGTACAACTCACGGATTCCATTCAACTTCGATCACTCTCCGCAACCGAAACCTACAAGTACTTGGGTATGTCAGAGGCCTTAGGTATATGCGAGGCTGACGTGAGACAATCGTTGCGAGTACGATTCTTTGGCCGCCTGAAAAAAGTTCTTAAAAGTTTCCTGTCAGGCGGTAATAGGGTTCGTGCTTTCAACGGTTGGGTCATGCCAGTCTTGATGTACTCCTTTGGCATACTCAAGTGGACTCAGACCGACCTGGATGCCCTAGATAGGGGGGTCCGCTCTCTGCTGACATCATACCGGATGCACCACCCACGCTCATCGGTGATGAGATTGTACATCCCACGGAAGTGTGGGGGCCGAGGCTTTCTTAGTGCTAAAACCCTCCACAACCGTGAGGTGTGCAATCTCAGAGAATACTTTCGGACCACCAATAGGGGTATGCACCGGGATATGGTGGCAGTTGACAGCGGACTCACACCTCTCTCACTGGCTAAAGAGAACTGGCGCAAACCTGTGGTGCTCACGACCAGTGACCGCGTGAGTGTATGGCAGGGCAAGGAGCTGCATGGACGATTTTACCGGGCCCTTCATGGGCCCGATGTAGACTTTCTTGCGTCTGTAGGCTGGCTACGATTCGGGGACCTCTTTGGGGAAACCGAAGGTTTTGTATGTGCAATTATGGACGAAGTGGTAATGACCAAGAACTACCGGAAGTTTATCCTGAAGGATGGCACGGTCGACATATGTCGGGCATGCCACCGACCGGGGGAATCCCTCAGGCATATTGTGTCCGGCTGTTCGAGCCTTGCCAACGGCGAATACTTGCACAGACACAACCAAGTAGCCAGGATAATTCACCAGCACCTTGCCTTGAAATACAACCTTGTAGCCACGGAGGTGCCGTACTACAGGTATGCACCCGACCCAGTACTCGAAAATGACCATGTCACGATGTATTGGGATCGATCTATCATCACTGACAGGACTATTGTCGCCAATAAGCCTGATATAGTGGTGATAGATCGCTTGGAACGCCGCGCAATTATAGTCGATGTCACCATCCCTCATGATGAGAATCTCGTGAAAGCGGAAAAAGAAAAACAAATTAAGTATCTCGACTTGTCTCACGAGATTGTCGCCATGTGGGATGTGGACTCTGCTGTAATTGTACCGATAGTCGTTACGGTAAACGGACTCATGGCGAAGAGCCTCGACCACCACCTTAAGAGGCTCTCGCTGGGAAGTTGGATCAAGGGCCTGGTGCAGAAAGCGGTACTCCTCGACACGGCACGTATTGTGAGGAGGTTCCTCTCTCTGAGCCCCTAACCACCGACAGCTTGGACCCTGCTCCCGCTACCGGTGGCAACCTTTTTATATTTTTTTAAATATATGTTTTGTTTTTATTTTTTAATGTATATGTAAAAAAATATAAAATGTGAATTTTAATAAATGAGTGTCATAATAATAATTTTATACATATATATGTAAAAAATTATAAAATAAGTTGAAAAATGATTAATAAAAAATACGATGACATTGAACAAATGTGTCATATAATGACAAACAAAAATGAGTAAAAATTGTGAAATACTCTATGTAAATATTACAATATTTACATACAATACGGACACCACAAAAACATGTGTGAAAGATAAAATGATGAAGGTATGATAACAAGGGCGAGGGCCAGAGATGCAGGACGAGCACACCCACCACCACCGGACTCGTCGCTGAGCTCCGCCTCGCAGCCGCCGGATGCCGCTCGCATTGCGAGTGCTGTGTCACCGGCCGCTGCAGTTGCGTCGAGCTCCAGCGACGAGTACTTCTCCCCGGCGCCGTCACCACCACCTGCGCGTCGTCGAAGGAGACCCCGGCCGCCGACTTGCTTAGGACTTCGGGCCCAACCGGTCCCGAGTGGGGTCCCCGCTGTCGGTGGTAATGTGCCGCGCATGAAATGGACACCGAAAATTAATGAAAACGTCATGCGCGCATATTTCGGGGCTACAGAGGGGGGAACCAACCTTACTGCGTATCGTAGCCGTATGCTGCCTCTGTTTCAGACCCTCGAACCATCAGTCAACGTGTCGAGCCAACGTCTATCGGATCAGGTGCGTGTCATTCAGCGTGGACGCATGCTGGATGACAGCGTACTTGATCGGCTACGCACCGAGATGCAGGGTTACCGCTCAACCCCCGCCCCACCACTACCTACGGTACAGAGGCAACGAAACAATAACGCGAATGCACCGGAACCCGATGATGGGGAGGAGGTAGACCAGGTAACAACTGTAAGTACCCGATGCATTGATCAATTGAGGAGCGCCTTGGAGCATGCTCTTGGTGAATATCGGTCCACTTTGCCCGCGGATAGGCCACGTTTGTCTCGGTTGCCCATGCATAAACGGAATGTGGCGCTAGTGTGTGCTCTGAATTCGCTGTTGCCAGGTTACATTGACAACAGCAAAAATCTCGGTGATACTCACTCGATCCTGTACTGCGCGGCTGTCGCGGTGTGCCGTGTAGCTCGTGTCAAGTTACCAAGTCCTGATACAGCTACGCGGCCGAAACCTACAACACCAGTCTGGCAGTGCCGGATCGAGCGGCGTATCGCTGAAGCCAGAGCACTCATTGGCAAGCTAATCTGCTTTAGGGTGGGCAATACACGTCCAAGGGTAGTGCGTTTGTGAGGCGGGCGTTTTCAGGGACTGGAGTCAGCCCCCAGGACTATCCAGCTCGCCTCACAGAGCGCATTGACTTCCTGAGGCAGAAAGTTTATGCATGGGCAAACCGGATTAGGCGGTATAAAGAACGTGTGGACCGGTATGAACAGAATAGCATGTTCCAAGGTGATCAAAGGCGAGTCTATAGACTGTAGGAGCGGCCTAACCAAGGAGTGGCTGACTGGGGTCGGCCAGATGATGACGCTATGTTTTTATTTTGGCGAAGCATCTGGTCGGAACCGGTCGGTCACTCTGAGGGTGGCTGGATGCGGGATGTTGAAGGAGCGTGCGAACCAATTCAAGAAATGGATTCCATAAATATCACAGAAGACGTAGCCAATGCAGTCCGTCCGATGCCGAACTGGAAATCGCCGGGACCGGACGGACTGCACAATTTCTAATTGAAGTGGCTGCGAAGTTCGCACGCTCGTTTAGCAATCCAGTTTCAGTCATCTCTGGAATCAGGCTCTCTCCCACAGTTTCTAACGACTGGTGTAACCCACCTGCTCCATAAAACAGGTAGTACCGCGGAACCCAAAAATTATAGACCAATAACTTGTCTACCGACGGTATATAAGGTTCTTACATCCATTCTGAGAGTTAAAATTACTAAGCACATTGAAGACTCCTCCATCTTGTCTCGCTCTCAGAATGGATGTAGGAGTGGGTCCCGCGGTACTAAGGAGCTACTCCTCATAGACATGGCAATTAGCCAGCAGGTTCGTCGTAACCGAAAGAGTCTGTCGACTTGCTGGATAGATTATAAGAAGGCGTACGATTCCGTGCCGCATACATGGCTCATGCGGGTCCTGAAGTTGTATAAAATTCATTCAACTCTTCGGGCCTTCCTGGGCACATGTATGTTGCAGTGGAGTACAGTCCTTCGCTATCCAGGATCTCGGCAGCCCCTGGCGGTTGGCGAACCTGTGAGAATTGCCAGGGGTATTTTCCAGGGCGATAGTCTGAGCCCCTTATGGTTTTGCCTGGCCTTGAATCCTCTCAGTACGCTACTAGAGGCTTCGGGGCTTGGCTATCGGTTGCGAAGAAGTGGTCGGACGATATCTCACCTGCTATACATGGATGACCTGAAATTGTTCGGTTCCAGTAATTCCAACCTGTCTGACCTACTGAAAGTAACTGAAAACTTCAGTAACTCTATCAGGATGGAATTCGGAATCGAAAAATGCGCTGTTATGCATGTACAACAGAGGCAGATAATGGAATCCGAGGGAATGAATCTCTCGGGTTCCATCTCGTTCCGAAACCTCTCTGCAACCGAGAGCTATAAGTACTTGGGTATGGCGGAGGCCTTAGGTATACGCGAGGTCGAGATGAGGCAATGTTGAAGGAACGTTTCTTTGGTCGCCTGACAAAAGTACTGAAAAGTCTTTTGTCGGGCGGTAATAGGGTGCGCGCCTTCAACGGTTGGGTCATGCCGGTCTTGCTGTACTCCTTCGGCATACTCAAGTGGACTCAGACCGACCTGGATGCCCTTGACAGGCGAGTCCGCTCTTTACTGACAGCGCACCGCATGCATCACCCACTGTCTTCGGTCATGAGATTATACATCCCACGGAGGTGTGAGGGTCGTAGCGTTCTAAGCGCCAAGACCCTACACAACCGTGAGGTGTGTAATCTCCGAGAATACTTCCTGACCGCCGACGGGGAGATGCATCGGGATGTGGTGGCGGTCGACAGCGGACTCACCCCTCTCTCTTTGGCTAAAAAGAACTGGCGCAAACCTGAGGTGCTCACGACTAGCGACCGCAGGATTGTATGGTAAGGCAAGGAGCTACACGGCCGTTTTACCGGGCCCTCCATGGGCTCGATGTAGATTTCTTAGCTTCTGTGGCCTGGCTACGATTCGGTGACCTCTTTGGGGAAACCGAAGGTTTTGTTTGTGCAATTATGGACGAAGTGGTAATGACCAACAACTACCGGAAGTTTATCCTGAAGGATGGAACGGTCGTCATATGTCGGGCATGCCATCGACCGGGTGAATCAATCAGGCATATTGTTTCCGGCTGTTCGAGTCTTGCCAACGGCGAATACTTGCACAGACACAACCAAGTAGCCAGGATAATCCATCAGCAACTTGCCTTGAAATACGGTCTTGTAGCCGCGGAGGTGCCGTACTACAAGTATGTGCCCGACCCAGTTCTAGAAAATGACCATGTCACGATGTATTGGGACCGATCTATCATCACTGACAGGACTATTGTTGCCAATAAGCCTGATATAGTGGTGATAGATCGCTCGGAGCGCCGCGTAATGATGATCGACATCACCGTCCCGCATGATGAGAATCTCGTGAAGGCCGAAAAAGACAAGGAAATTAAATATCTTGATCTGGCTCACGAGGTTGTCGCCATGTGGGATGTGGATTCGGCCATCATTGTGCCGATAGTCGTATCAGTGAACGGGCTGATAGCGAAGAGCCTCGACCAACATCTCAAGCGGCTCTCGCTAGGTGGATGGATCAAGGGTTTGATACAGAAAGCAGTTCTCCTCGGCACGGCACGCATAGTGAGGAGGTTCCTGTCTCTGTGTCCCTAACCATCGGCAGCTTGGACCCTGCTCCCGCTGTCGGCGGTACACTATTTTTTAATTTTTTATGTATATTTGTTTATTTTTATACTTATATATGTAAAAAAATATTTAATAAGTTAAAAAAATAAATAAGTGGAATAATAATATTAGGTAATGCGGTGGTGCCTAATCTACGTCACTGGAGCTGTGAAGGAAGATGACAAACAAAAGTAAATTTATTTTATTTTAAAGAAAATAAAGTGTTAATGCGAAATAATATAAAACAAACAAAAGTAAGTACGTAGTTGACATGGATGGAAAGTGGAAACTATAAAGAAAAACCATTCCAATTTCCCAAAAAACTGGGAGTTAAAACCCAAATACGTCGCCACCCTGGACGTGTAAGCTGTTTTGAAATTTATACGCTACTACACTTCTGTCTAACTGAAACACGATAATGCTGAACACTTCGCGGTATGAATATTAGTTTATGCATAGTCTACACCGTCGAGCTTCGACTGTATAAAATGTAAGTATAATTATTTATTATTCAACTCGATAATACGAGTACATCCTGGCCTAACCTGGAATCAGGGTTACAGTCAGGAAGTATTATTGAGTTTATTTACAGCCAAATAGCCAAAGTTCTTCAAGGATTTGAAGGGGTAGATTTTTGTATATTATAACTAGCTATTGCCCGCGTAGATGTCGTTTTATAAATATTTTTTCCTGAATTTTCTTTGCTACCTTTCCAACGAATGCAAAACCGTGGAAATCGGTTCGTGCGTTCTGGAGTTATAGCATCAGGAAGGAAAACCCGACTTATTTTTATATTATAGATGGTGGCATGGCATGCAGTTCACAGTGATGGTAAATTAATATTGTAGACAAACCGATAGTCAAAAAGTAAATGTCTTGCCACCTCTGACATTGTAGGTCGAGTTCTTTTGCCTTTGTGACAGTTACTACGCGACCATATCGAAACACGACAGTGTTGAACACTAGGTACCATTTGGAGGCAGATAGGTTAGTAATGCGGTAGTGTGTACGCTCTCGAGATCAAATCTCTACCACCAGAAGTTTAGTGTTTCGCTAGAATAGCTCTCTATCACCCATGAAAAGATTTACTTAATGCTATTAATCCATCATATCTAAGTGTAGGTATGCAAAGATTTAAATGTAGTCTTCATTAAAGTGATCTAAATAACTAAACCCTTCTTCAATACATATAAGCCACAAATTCGTTTGCCAATCTCTGTGGTGACATACAATCAACGTGCCCACTCTGGGCCACTTAGTAACCTCATTTTGTGATAAATTACGCATTCAGCGTCACTAATAGATTGACATTAGAGAAAATTAGTAACTGTGTAACCATTACAATACATCTTAAAACATTTGACTGCTGAAAATAAAGCTTTATATCGAGTGCATTAAACGCGATAAGTATTTTATTTGCTTGTATGAATCTCCTTATTACTGGATTAGATTAAAATGTTGTGTGTGATTTTTTATTTTTAGGCAAATAAGCATATATAAAATTCATGATGATAAATAAGTCGTAAGTATGCAAGATTCCGTTTAATGTTAAATGGTGTACCTTTTTGTTTTATGGGTGTATCTACACGAGTATACTCTTGGGATATCGCCGCAAGTACTAAACCGGCGCGGTGATACAGTAAAAAAAACATTACCGCCAAAAACCGAAGCCTCGTGTGTAAGAGAGTCTTGCTCTGTTTCACTGTCTATACTGGGCCCAACATTCTAAAGAAAATGAACAATCACCTTTATGAAGTAAAATGTATAGTGTACCACAGAATAGCTGCATATCGAGTAATAAATCCGTTGTAGAAGTTGACTATGCGTCACATAGTCTTCAAATATCTGGAGGATCACGATATTAGTCATATAAACTTAGAACTTGAAATAACTGTTTGCCATAAAGTCATATGTCTGTATTAGTATCATGTCCATACACAGATCATTCCATATCTCGATTTGGCATTGGTTGTATTTTAAAACAAACAAACGTTACTTCGTGTCGCTTTAATCAGTAGGCAATCATCATTTTATTGTATACATCGGCACGTATCCTAGAGATAAAGCTAGCAACGTGAAAACTGCGAAGAACTAATGATAAGATATGATATAGGTACATACTTTTATATAGTTGAAACAACTTATTTATTACATCTTAGGAATTGGCAAACCTACACTTTCCTATTGATTCTAATCTTTTTTTTTATGTTATGGAAGTGGCAAACAAGCATGCAGTTCACATTGATGTTAAGTGATGACTACAGCCTATAGACACCCACACAAAGACCAAGGTCAAAATGCAGATGCGTTGCCACTCCTGAGGCCTAAGGTGTTATGTCTCTGTGCCGGAAATTACAGGGCCGTACAAAAAGTCCCTGCTTGTCTGTACAAAAGCAATAATGCCAACGCGCCACGCATTATCGCTTGTTTGTCACCTACGAAAACAAGTGCATCAGTCAGATTATCGCTACTGCTTTTCAAGGAGGCGCTAATTGACATGAAAAATTGTCAGTAAAAACAATGTTGACAACAATGTCCAGAAAATTATGCCAGAAACCATAGATTTGTTATACTAGAAACTACGGGGGTCGTATATTATTACCACAACACGATGGTGCTAAACGCTATCGCTATACGCTAATCTACTTTCTGGTTAACGCATTAAGAGCAAACTAGATTATGTGCTGCAGATATAACCGTCAATATTATTGTTAATTTATTGTTGAATTATTAACAATAATATGTATTTAAGCAAAGTACAGTACGCAGCAATATAATTAGATCGACATTAGGAGAGAGACTTGGGATAATTTCGGCTGTGTAGAGCGTTATCTCTTTCGCAGACAACCTTTCTGACATTTGTCGACCATTTTGATCAAGTTTTGACCAATACCTGACTGTTCGTGCTTACGTAGGCAGTGTGCGGCAGAGATAACACTCTACGAAGTCGAAACTAGCAGATTGTTTCTTTCGTAAGCTTGATGTGCAATTTATCTTATTGAGCACTGTAGGTCCGCTAAGTCACCATGATGGACTAAAATGAGAGTCTGAGGGAGATCCCTACGGGATGCCAAACCATTAAAAATATCCAGGATTTTATGTCTATTACATCAAAAGAATCATGGCAAGTTTCATACATTGATTTGTACAAAAAAAGTTAGAAAAAGGTACAAGTTAAAACGGATTAAAAATATTAACTATGAACATAAAGAATATTTTCTGGTATGTAAATCATTTTTAAATCACCGGAATAAATACTGTCTTTCCTAACAACAATAGAAGCACTCCATACCTACTAAAGTTCAATTTCAAACTTTTTATTCCGGAGAGTTAAAAATATTTAAAGTATCAGGAAATGTTGTTTAGGTTCACTGGATAATATTTCCATGCTGTTTTACCGTGTACCTTTTTAAATTTTTTCTATACAAATCTTGTAATGATCCTTTTCGATTCTTTTGTTTAAAGTTCGAGAGTACCCCGAGAACTATGGTTAGTAGTTCTTACTGGCGGTAGAGTGAATACTTGAGTTTGACACACGAATATTTGAGTTTCCAACAAAATAATATTTGTTTTATGTAAATAGAGTAGCACTTTTGGTAGAGTTTATCTCTTGTAACATTGGATAAAACTGATGAGTTTTTCTTGATAGTCTTTCACAGGACTAAACACGAACCGAAAGAAGATTCAGAATCTCAGTCGTTGATTTAACACGACAATGGTAACAGTTTTTTTCTTATTCGATTGTCTGTGGAATCAAACATCATAATCATCAAGGTAGAGCTCGTCTAAGCTGAAATGACGCGCCCCACTATCGCAATAACGCACACGAGCAAATTTCAAATATGGACGTAAGACATATACAAATAAGTGTCATTATTCTCACACATCGAAGGCAACTAATTTGGTAGTGGGGCGCGTCATTTCAGCTTAGACAAGCTCTATAGTGCTATTTAGTGGAGGTAGAGTCGCAGTGTAGAGACTTGAGGGCGTAGGCACCCCTGCATTACTAATCTATCTGGCGCCAAAATGGTAGTGTTCAGCACTATCGTGTTCCGGTGAGATGGTAATGCATAGCCCCGTAATAACTATCACAGATAAAAAATAACTAAGGTCTCAGGGGTGGCAACGCATCTGCATTTTGACCTATTGTCTTAGTGTAAAAGTCTATAGGCTGCAGTCATCACTTACATCAAAGTGAACTGCGTGGTTGTTTGCCACCTTCGTTACACAAAAATACTATAGACAGAACACTCACCTTGGTACCACTCTAGTACACACCATTATGCGCTTGGCTGACTACACTAACCGTAGCGAGGACTTCTGTCAAGTCATCCACAACCATACTTACTCCTCTTGTACAAATATACAAAGGAGGTAAAAAAAAAAGAATTCTAGCGGAAGAATTGTACTCCACCTGTGGGCAGTGCGATCGTCCCATCCCGACAATGTTTAAGTGTCAAGTATTTTATTTTACCCATAAAGAAAGCACTGTGTGTGTACGAAAAATATTTTCCACATTGCTTATCTGTATTTTTACTTTGTCACGCATTCTCATTTTCAACCATGCATCACACACACACTAAGAGGACTTCATACACTTCATACACTTTCCTACTCATTTTATTTTTTATCATATTTTTAAATTATTGTAAGCATCCACTTCATAAGAAACAAAATCAAAACTATTTGTTGAAATAAAATAAGGCTACTGTTAAGTCTAATTTTGTACTAAACAATCTATGGGGATTGGCGCTGGATGCCGTAACACAAGCTCACGCTTAGTTCGGCGACAGAGGGTGAATTTTTTTATGTTAATAATACCTATGCACCTTTGCCTAGTGTTAGAACTATATATCATTATTTGCTTGCTTGTCAAATAATCCATGTATTGCATATTTTGTTTTTTTTTTGCCAATAAATATTATTCTTATTATATTCATGCAAAACGGTAAATATTTTGCACAAATACTAGTGCGAACGATCGATAATTTCATCACGAGGAGTTATCCCACTGTCTCTGACTCAGACTACACAACATTGGCCCGGAATCTGCTCGGTGGAATTTCTTCATTGTCACATCAGTCTTGGCTCCCGTTCAACACTCAAAATCACTGAAAAGATCTCTCTGAACTGAACAAAGCGTTTGCTTACCCAAACGTTTGGGATCGACGAGATCTGATACATGTTAAATGAGATTAAATTTTTATACGTTGATCCAGACTGGGTTTAATTTAATTCGACTGATGGTATAAATTATATGGTTTTGATGTTTGTCATATCTATATAGATAAAAATCAATTGCTGTTCGTTAGTCTCGCTAAAACTCGAAAACGGCTCTACCGATTTGGCTAATTTTGGTTTTGAATTATTTTTGGAAGTCCAGGGAAGGTTTAAAAGGTAAGAAAATATGAAGAAATTGAAGGGAAATAGTAAAAACCGCAATTTTATTTTTCCATACAACTAGTCCGTATCTACCAAACCTTTGACACATTATAGGTAATTAACACGTTCGTTTTCTTTAGACTGTGATTTCATTGTGAGGCAACACGAAGTTTGACAAACTCGAAAACGGCTGGACCGATTTGGCTAATTTTGGTTTTGAATAATTTTTGGAAGTCCAGGGAAGGTTTAAAAGGTAAGAAACAATGAAGAAATTGAAGGGAAATAGTAAAAACCACAATTTCATTTTCCCATACAAATAGTCCCTATCAAACATTTGACACATTATTTCATTGTGAGGCAATATGAAGTTTGCCGGGTCAGCTAGTAACTAGATATAAATACTTTTCTTGTTTTTATTATAATGGAATTAACAGCAGGCTGAATTTGAAGATAGCTACTGAAAAACACTGCGTTAAAAATATAGGTGTCCAGGGTGGAAAGGTTCGTCAGTATTAATTTCTCATACTGAAAAAGGGGCTTTAAATTATTATTTAATAACATCACAAGCTAAAAGCTATTTAGTGACACATAAAGTAAATCTAAGTCTTATATATAACAGTGGTATATATCGACTCAATCTCCAGCATAAGAGCTCTACCATAGTAAGTCTTCTGCGGTTATTTTTTTTTATGCAATAGTTCACATTGATGGTAGTGAACAAATTCTACAGTCCTCAGACATCAACACAAAAATCGACGCTCAAAATGCGGATGCGTAAGTTACACACAGCCCTGAGGCCTAAGTTGTTATCCCTCTGTGATAGATGCGGTGGTGCCTACAATCTCGAGTCTCTACACTGGGACTCTATCTCCACTAAATAGCAATATCCATACTTAATATTATAAAGCTGAAGAGTTTGTTTATTTACTTGAACGCGCTAATCTCAGGAACTACGGGTCCGATTTGATTTCAGTATTAGATAGCCCATTTATCGAGGTAGGCCTAAGCTATATAACATCATAACCGGGTAAGTAACATTGGGACCGTACGAAGCCGGGGCGGGCCGCTAGTATCTTGATAATTGTGATGTTTGATTCAACAGACAATCGGATAAGAAAAAAACTGTTACCATTATCGTGTTGAATCAACGACTGAGATTCTGAATCTCATCTCAACTCGTGTTTAGTCCTGTGAAAGACTATCAAGAAAAACTTATACTTACCTATGTGAAGAAACTACATAATACATCACGCTTAGTATTTCCCCAAAGGATACGACTAAGCATGCAAATAGTTTTATCCAATGTAACAAGAGATAAACCTGTTGTCATTAATGCATCAGACTTCTAGTTTTCAGGCTAATACCCTGTAATACCGATTGAAAATGAATTTGGTATATGTACATGTAATGATATAAATACCTGTTAAATAAGTACATTTTGTACGATAATTTGCTTTCATATTTATATAGGTACCTATAATATATTTTTATTTTGTGTAAGGAAGGGTGCAAACTAGCACGTAGCTTATATTGATGTTAAGTGATGACCGCAACTTATAGACATCTACCCAAAAACCAGAGGTCAAAATGCAGATGCGTTGCTACCCCTAAGACCTTAGTTGTTATGTTTCTGTAATAGTTGTTACGGAGCCATGCATTAATTACCATTTAACCGGAACACGATAGTGCTGAACACTACCATTTGGCGGAAGGTATATTAGGTACCTAATGCGGTGGTGCCTACGCCCTCGAGCTCCGACACTGGATCCGACTCTATCACCAGTAAAAAAATCATTTAAAATGTTTGCTTTATTGATAGTGACACACTATTTAATTTTATCGACTCAGTATATACATAGGTCATATTTTACTTTATATTAATAAACTAGCTGACCCAAAGGTTTGATAGATACGAACTATTTTTATGGGAAAATTAAATTGTGTTTTTTACTATTCCCCTTCAATTTCTTCATATTTTCTTACCTTTTAAGCCTTCCCTGGACTTCCAAAAATCATTCAACACTAAAAATTTGCCAAATCGGTCCAGCCGTTCTCGAGTATTAGCGAGACTAACGAACAGCAATAGATTTATATATATATATATATATATATATATATATATACTGTACCTATTATGTTTCTTTAGAAATATTTTATACATAAACAGGCAAACAAACAGGAAAACCAGGGCAAGTCTGAGTCAATATTTATACAATTGCCAGAAGTTACAATAGAGATTAGAGAAATGAATTGATTGTCACTAGTGATAGAGCTTCAGCGACTTCGAAGGCATAAGTACCAGCGCTTTGGTTAATAAGGTAAATTTAAAACTTCAGCATTCTTATTTTTTTTTTCTGTGTCATGGAAATGGACACGTTATTTTTATTTTTTTATGAAATGGAAGTGGCATACAAGCATGGAGTTCACATTGATGTTAAGTGATGACTGCAGCCTATAGACACCCACATGAAGACCAAGGTCAAAATGCAGATGCGTTACCACTCCTGAGGCCTAAGGTGTTATGCCTCTGTGCCGGAAATTACATTACCACCTGACTGGAACACGATAGTGCTGAACACTACCATTTAGCGGCAAGTAAATTAGGTAATGCGGTGGTGCCTACGCCCGCAGACTCCATCACTGGAGCTCTACCACCAGTAAAACTTATTACAGGCACAGTAAAATATGTTGTCTCAGAAGTTTAAAGGCATCTTTGCTATTTCTCTTTTTATGCAGATGTCTACATTCTTGAGTATTTATCGTTTATCGATATTATTCTTTATTGATCTATTAAATGTAGAGTGCATATTTAATTTTTTTGACGCATAATAATAGTTTTGTGTATACGAACCATGGGAACAGTAGTCAAGTACTTAATTTATTTTCATAGTAGGTATGATTTCAATTTATCAGCTAGTGTTAACCAACCCGCTAATGAACTTAATTTAACGTAGGTAATCATGATTGATTCATAATAACCTAACAGACTGTTTCTAACCGAATTTGTTAATTATTTCAGTTTATAGTTCATATATCTAATTGGAATATTTTTTATATTTCTGTATATAGGGAGTAATTGTATGAATGTAAAGTGTATTTATATGTATGTATGTATCTTCACGCCAACATATGAAAGAGGCAAAGGAATAGACTCATAGTTTTTTACTCTACACAATAAAATATGTTGTCATGTTGAGGGGGCTTAACTATGAGTCATACCCAGGATTACATTGGCATGACTATGTAGAGTCGACGCCGCAACTAGTTGCTCGTAGGCATAAAACCAGATTTCCTTTTCAGTACATATAACATACGATCGGACAAAGGAAGGCGATAATTAGTAGTGGACAAAAATAGTCGTGCAGCGGGCCCTGGGCCAGGTGACGTCAGCGCGCCAGGGCCGCGGCGGGGCAAGACGGGCCCCGCGCCAGTGTCGTGCGCGCCGTCACCCGCGCCGCACGCCAGCCTCAGTGCCGCTCAGCCGCCACGCCAGCCCGGCTGCCGACCCCCGCAGCCCCCAGACCCCGACCGCTCGCCGACCCCCCGACGCACGCACCTCGACCCCCACGTGAGTACACCCCTTTCACCGACACTTTTAACTCCACGCGCTGCAGATTTCACTTCTCAGTAGCTCCGTCGCGTGTATGCAATTTTAACACACAGTTTTCAATTAACCATTTATTATTTAGTAGCACCTAGGTTTTTTATATCGGTACAGAAGAGCGTGGCAACCTTGGCGCATCGTGCAATGCAGCGGGGACCTTGCAAGTCACGCGTCACAATAACCTCGCCGTACTCGTACCGCTACTGTGACGTATTGCAATCCGTCTTGGCACCGACGCGCCGCCGTCGAACGATATCCATTGCCTAACCGATGGTACTGGAACGAAAAGAAACCGTTTTAAAACTGCCATGGATATCTTTTTAATACCCGAGAGTCGTTCCGCAACGGGTAGTAGTCATGTCGATAGACGTGTAATATAGAATACAAACAGCTGACCGTCGACGTATTTCTTTTTAAAGATAAAAAATAAGACGCGGTCACTCAAGGACGGTCAACAACTATCGAGTAGTATTTCCCGTTCAACGGGGCGCCAAAGTGACACACAAATGACGCGCAAACGATACCACTCATTACTGCGGCTAATGTTTGAGTCGGACCCATTTGTGAACGTGTCCAAGTATAACTTGTAGTCAGTATAGCCGCGGAAGGGGGCCCTCGCAGCGTTTCCCGAGTTATCGCACTGGAAAAATACGCCGCACTTATCGCGTTGTATTTCACTATCAGCTGTGCGAATGATGCGATGTGTGCTCGCTAATACGGTTAGGCATTAATTGTGGACGCGATTTTAACCTTTATTTGTACTGAATACGATTCAAAGTGGTGCACGCGAAAATGACAGCTGACCGACACACGTCAATAGTACGTATGTTTTATTGCTTTTTAATCAACCGTGCATTACTATTGAGTTTAACTCGAGTAGAAAACGTTCGTGTTTTGTATAATAAGCTAGTAATACGATGTGGATTATTGCTTCTCGGGGATTAAGTAGATTTCTGACTGAAAAGTACCTTGTAAAGCGTTCACTCGACTGGTGTTTCGGGAGACTGATTGTGTTCACATTGCGGGATAACAATATGCTAATTTAAAACAGCTTTTTTATGCTAATCCCAGGCAGCTAGCCTGGGATTAGCATATTCCCGCCTGGATTTTACAATTTGTATTAATCAGCTATAGCATAGCATAGTCAAGATTTCCCTTCATTGTTCCATTGCACAATCAGTAGGTAGTTACAGAGACAATAAATTAACAATGTGAATTCAACAAAGATACCTAGTAAAATGTATGATTTTTTTATTAGGTTCACTCAAAACCACCTTACGTTTTCAAAGGTTAAAATAAAACACCTTGACCAAGATTGATATCGCGTATATCGTAGCTCTTAAATGGATGTTTAAAGCTAAATATTTTAAGCAGAGTAATATATTGGTGTTCCAACGATATTGGTAAATCCGTTTCGTCATCAGATCAACTGGTCAAAGGCACCTTGAACTCGGGTTTTCAAACCGCTGCCCTATTTGTAAACTTTGTTTAAATGTTTAAATGCAGAAACAATTATAGGTAATTGTATACGTTGTGTTGTATTTATGTATTCAAGTATGCAAACGAAGTTGTAGGAATATAAATATCATACTGAAAACGAATTTTCAATTTGAATTTGAAACCAATATGTTCATTTTCGCTTTTTCAGGGTTTTTTTTTCACTTTGTAATTACAATTTGCAAGTTTAAATATAGATATCGTACTTATTACCATTAGAAAATGGAAAGAAAAATTTGACTTCGGGCACATTGTAGCGCGGTGTAAAGCGGCTGGGCTAGTTATCCAGAGGTCGCAGGTTGAATCCTCGCCCGAAGTCAAATGTTTCTTTCCATTACGTAGGTAGGTAGGGTACCTATAACTTAAAATTCATTCGCATGTGTGTTATTGCGAAAAATAAAATTTGACAAATGTAATATGATGTTAGCAATATCTACCGGATCATAGGTTGTAATAATTAACAGATTTTGTAATAGATAGAAGTGTAGGCAGGTATAGTATTGATATAAGTATTGATAAAAGTAAGCTCAAAGTCTGAATAACAAATAATCTTGATTTTTATAATAATAAATCGATGACGAAGAATGAATTGTAATGAAATGATAGAACTTCCATTTTTTCAATGATGAGTGCAATTAGGGGTAATGTACAGATGTAAAGATATTTGAATTATCGAGTAGGTGATCATACTGATCTTGCACTTTGGTGTCTTTTCCATATTCTTTTTATTTTCGCTTTTTATGTATCTTCTGGTAACAAATTTTATTATCCGTTACAATAGATACCTTTGATAGATCTGAAAAAAAACTATTCATTAAATCGGCAATTTTTATGTATGAGCCTGCTTAAGCGTTTGACGGTTGGCTGCTCCCACGCATCTCATGATTATTTTTTACATCATTAACATTAATAGTTTCCATTAAACATTTTATTTTTTCAAAATATTGAAACCTTTTTTTCTGCAACATGGTTTAAAGCTGGGCTACACATCGCTATTACTTCAGAGTTTCATTGAAGATAGCCTCTAAAATGTCTCTAGACACATTTTTTACCTCGTGTTGACATTGATCGGTGTTTACAAACCGGTAGGCCGCGGTTACCCTTCGTCGAACATCAGATGGCTGTCCACCTAATCTTTTCTTTTAAAGAAATACTTATCTTTATTAAAGCGTTTTTTTTATGTGATGAAGGTGGCAAACAAGCATGCAGTTCACATTGATGTTACGTGATGACTGCAGCCTATAGACACTTACACAAAGACCAGAGATCAAAATGCAGATGCGTTGCCACCCCTGAGACCTTAGTTGATATGTCTTTGTGATAGAGAGTCATACATTTCTATTCGGAAAATCGTTTTTTTTTTAATAGGTACTAGAAACGACTACTTTTTTTCTTATAGATACTTGAAAGTATCCACACATTAGTAAGTAGGTACCTAATCTTATATTATTTTCATTCCAGGCGATAATGGTCAGAAAATACGAGAGAATGAGTGGACGACAATCATGGAGTGAGGAAGATATGGCGAGAGCTGTCGCGGCGGTGGTGTCAGGTAAGATGGGCTACAAGCTCGCGGCCAGGACCTTCCACATCCCGCGATCCACACTACAGCGGCGCGCGAGCAAGGTTCGGTACCAGCAACCCGATGATCCCAAGCCCCTGATGGGGCATTACAGACGAGTCTTCACAGACAGCCAAGAAAAAGACCTAGTCGGCTACATTAAAAGCATGGAAAAATTTTTCATGGGCGTTTCCAGGCGAGACATAAGAGAACTCGCCTTCCAGTACGCAGAAGACAACCATCTCAACCATCCGTTCGATGTGAACAGCAGGATGGCCGGCGAAGATTGGGTTAGGAATTTCTTGAAAAGGAATCCTGAACTGCTACACAAATCGGATAAGGAATATGACCTAGAACCCGTGAACTTTGATCAGTTCTATCACTTTATGTGTCAGAATCCGATGTCATCATGACTAGTCGTTAAGTAACTTTGAAACTAAGTAAGCAAAGGTCATGTTCGAGGAACCCACCCGAGAGAGCCTCACTTTAAGGCCGCAACTTGGGAGACACGGGGCGTCGGATAATTACTCGTTTCTTTTGTCGAATTGGAATAAATTTATGAAGCATAATTTATCGTACACTGTGCAATAGTAACAAATATTATATTTTTGACGAGTTTTTGCTACTAAACGTAAGTTATAAACCCGCGTACTGTGTCTTCTCAATTGTGATTTGATTGTGTACATTTTTCGATTTTTCTAAATCACTATCCCTTTTGTATATGGGACATCGAGTGTGTTTATCAGTAAATCACACTGCAACAATAAGTGCATTTGCAAAAGTCGAAATAAGTATGTCCACATGTGAAATTTTGGATACTTTTAAATACTTTCCCCCTAATTCATAAACGTAGGTACATTAGATACATTTTAGCTATAGAATACTTTGTCTTTGTCAGTTGCATTGTCAAATGTGCAGGACAGAAAGAGACAAAGGAGAGATTAGCAACACTTTAGCTAAAATACGTTTATGAATAAGGGGGTTTTATATACAGAAATTCAAATCTAGACAATTTAATACGATAAAGAAACGAGCATAGCTCAAACGATATTATTGTTCATTATTGGTTTTGTAGGTATATCATTTGTTAAACTACTTAATTACGTAAACAATAAAGAGTACTTACCAAATCTCATATTAATGAGTTAATTTTTGCTAATAGTTTAATTCTTGTTATTTAATGGTAATTGCTAAATTGAGGGCTGTGATAGCAGAGGTTGGTGAATTGCATGAAACATATCGTATGAATGTAAGCACTGTGAGGGATTCCCAAAATTTTATTATTATAAATCCGAACGTTATAATTGTTTCAATTTTATATAGAAGAAATTCTAAACGGTCATCGAACAGATATACGAGTAGTTAAGCAACTAGGAAATCGTTTCTATGGGGCCGTCCACAAAATACGTTCGCATGCAGGGGGGAAGGCGTCTCGCTGAGCTTAACAAAATGTGACAGGGGGGACAGGGGGACTACGGTAACCTGACGTTCGCAGTTCATTAAAATATTTTATAATAATTATATATTAAATATAATATACTGATTTAAAAAAAAATCATATTCTGGGGTCTTAGTTTCTGTGACGTTTTTTTTTGAGGATCACAGATAGTGTGACACAGCGTGACAATAGGGGGAAAGGGTTTATTTAATGGATGGTCTCTATGTGACAATGCATATTTAGGAAGGGAATGGATAGTCAGATTGAATTTGTTGTCCAATATCTTTATAATAAACCAATGCCTTTTATTTATTGATTAAATCATTATTAAACCTAATTATTATTAGGTGAAATAATATAAATATGAAAGTGCGTTATATTCCTTTAAAATCATACAGAAGTGCCTGTTTCACAGTGTGTAATTCATTCCTCCATAGAAGATTTAAAAAAAAGTAAATTTATCATCCAATTATATAACAACTGTGAAACCGGCTGAATAGTACCTACATAAATCTAGTAATATTATTTTTTTGTTATATCTAATGGTCAGGGGTGCCTAAACTAAAATAGATTATTGTCACGAAATGTTTTTAAAATATTGTGATATTGGTGATCGGTGATAGTAGTGGGATTGTCCTATAGAGATAAATAATTCATTTATAATTTTTTAATGGTGTTCTAATGACAAGAGTTTGCGAATTTTTTTCTAATTTAACTTAAAAGAATATTTTAAGACATGCGTACCTATCTTACAAAGTTGTCGTTACCTGATATAAGTTTTGATCTCTTTAATTTAGTTTAAATACTTGTGTCGTACCTTTATATTGTTCGCATAGATCTTGGTGGCATAGAAAACATTAGTTTTGTGAATATATTGGAAAAACGTATGCCAAACAATGTTATTATTTTGAGATTTATATTTAATTTGTTCGTTTAAGTACTTAATAAGTTTATTAAATCTAATAAACCGTTTTGAAAATGTATCTTGTCAATTTTATTTACCTGAACATTGCCCTAACGTATAAAGTAACCATTGTAGCGTTAAAATTATTTGAAACAAGTAATTAGCTGTAGAATATTAGTTTCAATGATACATGAGGTTGCCGGAAAATTGCAAACTTTTGTGAAATAATTGCTGGTGTTACTGTTACAGCTCAAATTCAAGAATTCGAATCATTTACCTCTGCAGTTGAATGACAAAACATCACGGGGACGTTTGTTGTTGGTTTGTTACACAGATTTGTCGTCATCTTACATTCTATTTTTTGTGATGTTAATAATATTGAGGCTTCTGCTTTTTTAAACTAACCTAGTTAGGTAAACTACTATTCAGCAGCATTGAATAAAATGTAACACTAATGATTTAATTTTATTAATGTCATGGCATATCGTCATCGCGATCGCTTTGGCCGAAAAACGTCCACCGCTGGCCAACGTATATCCCAAATATGGTCACAAGAGCGTTTTGCGTTATTAGGGAAGAATATCCCATAATCGCCACACTAGGCATTTCGATTGACGATCGCATTGGCGGTAATTTCATTGCGAGAAGCTGGTGCCTCATCATATCAGCCATAGGACGTCCACTGCTGAACATAGGCCTCCCCCAATGACCTCCATGCCGACCGATCGGAAGCGACGTGCATCCAGCGGGTACCTGCAGTCTTGATCAGGTCGTCAGTCCATCTTGCAGGTGGACGTCCTACGCTGCGTTTGCCGATACGTGGTGTCCACTCGAGAACCTTTCTGCCCCAGCGGCAATTGGTTCTCCGAGCTATGTGCCCTGCCCATTGCCACTTCAGCTTGGAAATCTGCTTGGCTATGTCAGCGACTTTCGTTCGCCTACGGATCTCCTCATTTCTGATTCGATCCAGTAGGGAAACGCCGAGCATAGCCCTTTCCACTGACCGCTGAGTGACTTGGAGCTTTCGTACGAGACCCATAGTGAGAGACCACGTCTCGGCACTGTAGGTCATCACCGGCAAAACGCACTGATTAAAGACTTTCGTCTTCAAGGACTGCGGGACGAGAAAACGCTCCTTAACTTCCCGAACGCTGTCCAGCCGAGTTGGATTCGGCGAATTACCTCTTTCTCGAAGTTCGACCTACCTAGTTGTATGGTTTGTCCTAAATAGACATATTCGTCGACAACTTCGAGGATCGAGTTCCCAACGGACACTGGAATGGGCGATACAAGGTTATTGAACATGACCTTGGTCTTATCCATGTTCATTTTAAGGCCCACTCCTTGGGACACTCGATTGAGGTCTTCGAGCATTGTGCTGAGATCTTCCAGCGACTTTGGCATGACTATCATATCGTCGGCAAACCGAAGGTGAGTGATGTATTCGCCGTTGACATTGATGCCTAGTCCTTGCCATTCCAGGAGCTTGAAGGCGTCTTCCATTGCATTGGTGAAGAGCAGGGGTGAAATGACATCTCCCTGTCTTACTCCCCTCTGCAAAGGAATCGCCCTCGTGCATTGGTCCTGTACACGGACTGACATGGTGGCGTTTTTATACAAACACTTCAACACTTCGATATACCGATAGTCAATGTGGCAACGCTGTAAAGACTGCAGCACAGCCCATATTTCAACCGAATCAAAGGCTTTCTCATAGTCCACGAACGCTAAGCATTATGGCCGGTTATACTCCTCGGACTTCTGTATAACCTGCCGCAGCGTGTGTATGTGGTCTATGGTACTATAGCCTTTTCGGAAACCGGCTTGTTCGGGTGGCTGGAAGTCATCAAACCTGCGAGCGAGATGGTTCGTGATCACCCTCGAAAACAGCTTGTAGACATGGCTCAGAAGCGAGATGGGTCTATAGTGCTTCAATAGGGCTTTATCACCTTTTTTGAAGAAAAGCACCACCACGCCTCTGTTCCATGCTTCTGGCGTAGTACCTTCGAATAGGACAGAATTAAAGAGCTTCTGAAGGACTTTCAGTAACGGTGATCCACCCGCTTACAGAAGCTCTCCAGGCGCCTTGTTGTTCTTAAGCTGTTTGAGGCCCATCCTAATCTCGTACATCTTCGGTATAGTGTCGGGTTAATTTGGCTCTCGGGTCTCTGACCAAATCAGAGGCAGGTTGTGCGACCGAGGTATATAACTGCCCATAGAACCTCTCGATCTCCCGCAATACCTCAGGCTTAGTCGACGCTAAACTGCCGTCCTCTGTCTTCAGCTGCATCATCCGGCTCTGTCCAATAGACAGATCCCTTGCAAACACTTTGGAGCCCTTGTTTCGCTCTATCGTTTCCTCAACACATTTTGTGTTGAAGGATCTGATATCGTGCCGCAAGGACTGTTGGATCTGTCTATTAAGTTGCCGGTATTTTTCAGCTTCATCAGAGGTCTGCAGTATCATTGAGCGTCGTTCTGCCATAAGGTTGAGGGTTTGATCGGTAAGTTTTTGAGGTCTATTTCGTCGGCGAGTTTTAAAGTATTTATACCCCACCGACTGGACAGTTTCTACCAACCTGTCATTCATATCGTCCACTGAGATGCAATCCTCCAGGCAAGCAAAGCGATTTTGCAATTCGAGCTGAAAGCTCTCGGGGTTTTGTATGTGAGAAACAGTAGGTCGGAGCGTAGACTTCATTAGACGAGATCTTTCGATCTTGATGTTTAAATTCAATGTGCCCCTAACCATTCGGTGATCACTTCCGGTTTTCACCTGTGAATCACGGAGACATCATTGAATATGTGTCTCTTGGTGGTCATAATGAAGTCTATCTCATTTTTTGTGGAACCGTCGAGGCTCATCCAGGTCCATTTCCTATGAGGCGGCTTCTTGAAAAAGGAGTTCATCATAAAGAGTTCCTCCTTCTCCAGAAAGTTGGCCAGCCTCTGGCCCCTAGGGTTCCGATTCCCACATCCAAATTGCCCCACTCTCAGCTCATTATCGCATCTCTTGCCCAGCTTTGCGTTGAAATCTTCCATCACAACAGTGAAATACGTTTTGGAAGTATATAGCCCTACTTCTAGCTGCTGCCTAAGCTGGTGCCTATCGCGCTTTATTGTATTTACTTACTCTATTGTTGGATCGAGTATTATTCGGTTGATTGACATGAAACATAAAGACCACAAACATTAAACGATATTTTTCGGGTGTAAAGGAGTATAGGGAAAGAAAAAACGATGCTCGGTTAGCTTCGGTAGCTTAGTGGTAAAGCGGCTGGGCTAGTTATCCTGAGGTTGCAAGTTCGATAATTCCCCGATGTCAAATTAAAAATGCTATGCCTTTGGAAAAAAGAGACATCACCAAAAGCTCGTATTTACATAATAAACGCGATCAATGTATGTATGTATGCTATGTATCAATATGCATAAGCATTAATAGACGCTATCGTCTGTTAGATAATGCTTATTTTAAATTCTTGTTTTAATAGTTTGGAGATTTTAGCATTATATATGAGCTAGACATATGCTATACCTGATATGCTATCTCCTTTATTGTCACTTTCAGCTCTATTAACAGATATTATTCGACATTTATCTGCTCTAATCATTATGATTTCTAGATTAGACGGCTTAATGATTATTAAATATGAGTTTATGTGTTTACTTGAATGTTTGATTGGTACACTATTTTAGGAGAAAGTGTTGTGTTTGTATTTTTAGTACCTATTTCGTAACCGAATGACAAAAAAAACGTTTCCGTAGTAAACAAGGAACCCGTATAGTTTCGCCATTTCCGTCTGTCTGTCTGTCTGTCTGTCCGTCCGCGGTTTAGCGCAAAAAATATTGGTACTAGAGACTTGAAATTTGGCACAAGTATACCTTAATTACGCCGACAAAGTGGTAGAATAAAACCATGAATAAAATTATTTAGGGGACCTACCCTACACGTAACACGCGGTTTTTTTTATTCTTCTTTTATATATAGTATGGGATATCGTTAGACAGGTCTATCAAAAATGTTAAGGAAGTGCTAATATAATTTTTCGATATAGTTAACTGTTTACTCATTAAGCTTTAAAGTGCCACTTTTCGTTAGAGTCAAGTGCCCTTCCCCTACCAACTAAACGGTTGTTGTAAGAAATTCAAACGTTACGGCAATAGTAGCTATAGGTATATAGTGAAATTAAAAGGAAAACTATCACACTTAAGTTGGCTTTACAAAGTTTAATAGTTGACCAAATGTATTTTGCTCGAAAATTTCGAATAGCTCCATAGATTTTTTTTTTTTCATTACCTTTTTTACTCTGTTACTACGGAACCCTACACTGCGCGTGGCTCGACACGCACTTGACCTGTTTTTTTGTGTAAGGAAGCTGGCAAAGAAGCGTGCAGCTCAAAATGATGTTAAAGCGAGGACTGTAGCCTAATAGACATCTACACAAAAACAGAGGTCAACATGCAGATGTGTTGCCACCCCTGAGACCTAAGTTGTTATGTCTCTATGATAGTTACTACGAGGCAATTCATTACCATCTAACCGGAACACGATAGTGCTGAACACTACTATTTGGCGGCAGACAGATTAGGTAATACGGGCCTACGCCTTCGAGCTCCTGCACTGGAACTCTACCACCAGTAAAACTCTGTATGTCAATCCCCGTCTGTATGTTACATGTGTTACAGCCGCTTTATTCCGATTAGGATTACAAAGTCGAAACATTAACAAAAGATTGCTGTAGATCTGAATGAATTCTTTGTAAATCTTATTTTCATTTTGAAAAACAAAGTAATTGTTTGTTGGCTAAAATTGATAGTGATATTTTGGCTAGATGGCCTGGGTGGCCATAGCCAATTTACGAAATATAATTATTTTCATAACTTCACCGCTGTGATCATTGAAGGGGTAGGCAGAGGAAAATGCATGCAGTCAAGCATACATATCATGCGAACACCCACGATTCGCAAGTTACGGTTGAGCCTCTTGCCATCGCCGGGCACATTACTAAACTCCGAAAATTTTCTATGGAGTTGTTTGAAATTTTGGAGTAAAATACAATTGGTCGACTATCGCTCGCAAACTTGTAAAGCCAACTTAGGTATGATAGTTTTCCTTTTAATTTCATTATATATGGCTACTATTGCCGTATCGTTTGAATTTCTAACAACAACCGTTTAGTCGGTAGGGGGGAGGGACCCTTGACTCTAACGAAAATTGGCCCTTAAAGCTTAATAAGTCACGAACCGTTACCAGAATTGAAAACTGCTGTTAGCACACTCCTAACATTTTTGAAAGACCTATCCAACGATACCTCACACTATATAGAAAAAGAAAAATAAAAAAAAAATATCCACACGTTACATGTTGGGGTGAACCCTAAATAAAAAAATTGTCATGTTTTTATTCTACCACTTTGTCGGCGTAATAAATATGTATACTTGGGCCAAATTTCAATTCTCTAATACTAATAGTTTTTGCGCTAAACCGCGGACGGACAGTCAGACAGACAGACAAACAGACAGACAGACGGATATGGCGAAACTACAAGGGTTCCTTGTTTACTACGGAACCTTAAAAAACTTGCCGCATAGTAGAAGCTTTAATGGTGTCGAATCCGTAATATATTAATGAACATTCTAATAGCGATCTACAAAGTAAATCATCTTATACCCTCGGAATTTAATGTAAAAGTAAATTTGTGACACTTTTAATAAAATATGAACGGAAAAAGGGTTCTGCGATCCACCACAAATATCAGTAAAATATGTTGGCTTAACTGTAAATTATTGTATTTTCTTAATCTGTGGTTCTCTGATTCTTGACTACGGACGGTATTAAATATAAAACGAAACCTCATTGCATATTTCTAAATTCGGAATCCATTCCGTTGTGTTTACTTTTTTTTGAAATGAAGGTGCAAACAAGCATGCAGTTCACATGGACGTTAAGTGATGACTGCAGCTATAAATCTACACAAAAAACAGACATCAAAATTCTGCCGCGTTATCACCTCTGAGACCTATGTTTTTCTCTCTGTGGTAGTTATTAAGGGGGCATATTCCATTACCATCTAGCCAGAACACGATAGTGCTGAACACTACCATTTAGAGGCAAGTAGATTAAATAATGCAATAGTGCCTACGCCCTCGAGATTGGTTGAACTGTTTATTGAGTTTATAAAACTACTTCACCAAACTGGTGAGACAGTTTAAAATAAACATATGTATTAAAAATATAGTCCATCGCCATCTCGACATAAATAAATTTATAGGTAACGCATTAGGAAATAAACACAAGTAGAAGTCTTAACATCACCTGTAGCGATGCAAGAAGGACCTGAATCATTGTTCATAACTCCGAGGCAATCCAATTACATTGACGTTTGCTCTGTCAAAGGCGCGACTCAAAGCTCAGAGCTTGCTTCCGCACCGCCGCACTTCTATGGGCGTTCGAGTTCCGCGCCGAGCAAAAGGAATTTACTAACAACATCGACCGTCGCCTATTTCTAGACTGCAATAGTTATTAACTTCAATTTACTCAGACTCCTCTAAACTCCTTACAATAACTGATATGAAAAATAATAGACTAATTAATGCGATAGAACCGACACAATATCAGAGAATATGATGTAATAATACTACGTATAGAATAGACAGTTCGACGTCCCGCGCGATTTCCTCGCCCAACCTCCTCCCCTCTTATGGGCGACGTTTGGTATTATCTACGTGCTACGCACTGTCTGTGTAAAAGACACAAAATTAAGCGTTTGTATGAAATTTTGGCGGAGTGTCCGCGGTGTGACAATATCCTCCAGGAGATTTGTCGCTGGAACCTTACCATCAGTATAACTGCTACACCAATCTGCTGAAACAGTTTAAATATTACTTATGTATTTGAAAAATAGTCCATTTATGGCCGAATGTTCAAACGTCACTCAATTTTAAGCAACCCTCAAAATGCGCTATCTCTATCGCTTGAACGTGTTTTATAAAAGCAGAAGACTTTTAAGTCCCACTTAGATTTAAGTGACGTTTGAGTATTTGGCCGTTAGTCATTCACTACCGTCTGTATGCAAAAACCTCATAAGTAATGAATTAGGAAATTAATAACATGAATACAACTGATCTGAAGGAGAAACTCGAATCATTATTTACTTAGCAACTCCGAGGCAATCCAATTACATTGACGTTTGCTCTGTCAAAGGCACGACTCAAAGCTTAGAGCTTGCTTCCGCGCCGCTGAACTTCTAAGGGCGTTCGAGTTCCACGCCGAGCAAAAGGACTTTACTATGTACACTGAACTTCGTCTATTTCTAGACTCCGATAGATATTGACTTCAATTTACTAAAGCTTCTCTAAGATACTTACACAACAGATATGTACCTTGTACCTGAATGTACCTGTACTTCGTATTTCATCAACGGTCTGCCTGGATGCCTTAATCCAATTTGCGAAGTTGTTCCTTTAGTGTTCAGCAACTTCTCAAAGCTATATGGAAATGGAACGTACAAAGCGAACTTTCTAGTGGGATTTTATGACAAATTGTCTACGAATAAGTTTTTTCAAATTCAGTTTATTTATAAACAATTGAAAACAAGCTTTTCGCAACTGCTACCGTAATTAGTACGCTGTATCAAATTTTTCTGCCATAATAGTGACCAGTATGCATATTGCATAGGTTCATAACTCAATGATAAATCTACATAATATAATATATATTGATGAGTCAGTTGGTCCAGCGGTGTATGATGACCGTTTGTATCGAGGCTCATGGGTTCGATCCCTGTACCGGGACAAATATTTGCATGGTCTACAGATATTTTTTTCGGGTTTGGGTCTGAATTTTATCGCAGTTTCATTGAAATCATAGTCAAAGCTACGTGGTGGGTGAACTTTTTTATGTAACACTTTATTACGACACAACTTTAGACTTGAAACGAATGCAACGGACCGTCCTCGTCCACATCAAAGCCAGTGAAATGGATTCGCAAATAGACGATCCGCCGCAAGTTTCAAATACTTTTTCGCTATGAACCAGCGTAGTCTTCTATAAAATATGTACACATATTTTTGAGCTCGGGCAAAGCGAGTATGTGGCTCAGCAAGTTACTTATATGTAGTAAACAATTCATATAATTTGTATTTTATTAGTTGAAATCTTTATAAATGCACAGTTTATATTTTTTTACTGTGCAGTCTGATTTGCATTTTTGGTCGATAGTGTATAACTCCAAATTGGTCCTATGTTAATTTCATAAAATAAAACCACTTGGAACGATACGGAAACCGAAGATGATTACAGATTCACTGTTTCATTTTTTGTCGATTAACTACCTACTTTTGTCTTGGTACATAATACTTTTTATTTAATGATTCGATTACCATGGTTATTTTTTAAGTAGATACGGTACACTTTGACGTTACTTCCGTTTGATTTTGAAAAATAAAATCCAGCTTAGAGTTACAAAATTGGAGGTGATTGGTAAACTGGTAGCTGATTTTGTTACTGATTCTGTTCAAATGTGATCGTTTTTTCATTCATATTAGTGAGAACTATAACCCTAGCTAGTTTATTAATGTCTCCGAGAGTCATTACAGAGATGAAAGAGAGCTGAAGGAACTCTTCAGCGATTTACAGCAGCAATCTCGTGTTTTATAACTACCACTGATGATGAAGATGAAATTCACTGGAGGGCACTTCTCACCGATTGACAACAGTTACTCGTATCTCTACTATCTATTTTATACTTATAATAAATCTGTAGAAGTGTAAATTCTGTACATTGAAAATATTGAAAAAATAAATACCAGGGGATGTTATTAGATCGATACCGAACACAAATATGTGATTAGAAATTTTTTTGTCTGTCTGTCTGTTTGTTCAAGCATCACATAAAAACTACCGGTCCGATTGCAATGAAACTTGGTATGATTATACTTTAACCTTTGGCGCACAACACTACTTTTTATCCCGGAAAAATGTCTGTTTGTCTGTGTGTTTGTACACGCTAATTTCAGAAACGGTTTATTTGATTTGCAATTTTCACTAATATATTGTGGTAAGTTTCACTTAAAATTTTGTGTTTGTTTCATGTTAATCGGTTCAAAAATAAAAAAGTTACGACAATTTAAAGAATCATGTACCTATTATCAAACATTTTAAAACTATTCTGTATCTACTTCTGTCTTTTTTAGGATGTCGTATCTAAAAGGTAAAAACGGATTCTATTACTAAACCTCTGCTGTCTGTCTGTCTGTCACCAGGCTGTATCTCATAAACAGTGATAGCTAGAAAGCTAAAATTTTCACAAATTATGTATTTCTGTTACCGCTATAACGACAAAATTAAATACTAAAAATAAGAAAATGAAAATATTTAGGGGTCCAAGGCGGCATACAATAAACGTGTTTTTCTTCGTATATTTTGCTCGATATCAATAACGGTAGCAAGTAGACGCTTAAACTTTTCACAGAATTTTTAGGTCTTATGTTGTATATTACCTTCTAACAAACGTATTTTCTATGCCATTTTTGTACGGAACCCTTCGTGCACGAGTTCGACTCGCACTTTGCCGGGTTTTTTCTCTGTTGGTAACATTAAGCATACAGCATAGCAGCGTCCCGACATAGAACAATCGCCGCTATGATCACCATTCAGCAAGCCAAGCGTGGCAATTATGGCATATTCTTTCCTTATGACGCACAACACTTTTAGGAGCATCTTCGGGAAAGGCTTTGTCCAGCGGAGACGGATGGACGTCTTTCGGATTTCGTTGATGTCGTTGGTGGCGTAGGTGTTGTTGGTGACTCTGGTGGTGGTGTTGGTGGCGTTGGTGGTGCTGGCGGTGGTTTTTAGAGGCGATGGAAGCATTGGTGGCGCGTTGGTGACGTTGGCGGTGTTGTTGGTAGTTTTGGAGGCGTTGGTGGCATTGGTTGTGGTGGTGGTGGTTTTGGTGGCGTTTGTGTCATTGGTGTTTGGTGACGGTGGTGGCGTTGATGGCGTTGGTGGCGATTGTAGTGGTGGCGGTGGTGGAGATGGTAGTGGTGACAGTGGTGGTGGTGATGGTATTGGTAGTGACGATGGTGGTGGTGGTGGTGTTGGTGGCATTAGTGGGTAAAAAAGCACAACGTTAACATTCAATTTTTCTCTTCTGCCGGCTCTTACGGAGTGCCTATACTATGCATAGATCTATCTTTTATCTTTCATTCTCTACTAGCTGACCCGGCAAACTTTCCCTTCAATTTCTTCATATTTTCTTACTTTTTAAACATCCTGGACTTCCAAAAACCATTCAAAATCAATATTAGCCAAATTGGTCCAGCCATTCACGCGTGATGCCGTGACCAAGGAAAACAGGTTGCATTTTTACATATATATATATAGATTAGAAGCACTAATTGACCGAAACTTTAGAAAACTTTATAATAATTTTCTATAAAATGTCCCTTTCGAAAATACGGTTCAGCATAGGATGGATGCGCGTTTTTTTTTTTATCTCAAAGGATTGACAGACAAGCAGACGGGCCACCTGATGGAAAGTGGTTACCGTCGCCTATGAACATTTGCAACATCAGGGGAGTTGCCAACGCGCTGCCAGCCCTGAAGGACTCTTTTGACGCCTGTTTTGAAGAACCCCATATTGTAGCGCCGAGGGAACACTTCAGAGGGAAGTTCGTTCCACAATTTGCACGTTCTGGGCAGGAATGAACGCGCGAATCGGGCTGTTGAGCACTGCCAAGTGTCCAATCTGTGCGGGTGAAACTTCTCTCTTCGGCGGGTGGTACGATGAAGGAATGGAGACGATGGCACCAGATCGAACAGTTCATCAGAGCATTCACCATTGTAAAGGCGGTAGAAGATGCATAGACAACCGATGTCTCTGCGCAGACTCAGATCTTCGAGTCGATCTGTGATTCCTGGGTCGTTGACGATTCGAATGGCACGTTTTTGAATGGAGTCCAGGGGACCGAGCTGGTATTTAGGGACCCGCCCAAAGATGAGAGCAGTATTCCAAATGGGGCCTCACTTGAGCTTTATATAGCTGTAGAAGTTGCCCCGGTGTGAAATACTGCCTCGCCTTGTTTAGCACCCCGAGCTTCTTGGATGCCAGCTTGGTCTTACCCTCTATATGACCCCAAAACTGCACTTCATTCGAAATGTCAACACCCAGGATACCTACACTTTTACTAATGGTGAGTTGAGTGCTCTGAAACTATGGCGCTACAATAAATGGGGATTTTTTTGCGGTAAACGCGCAGACTCGTGTCTTTGTGGGGTTGAACTGGACTAGATTTAGTCTTCCCCAATCAGAGACTCGCTTCAGAGAGTTCTCGACTTCAGACACAAGTCTAGTTCTACTCTCCTCGATAAGCGCCCGAGAAGCATTTGCGCGGCTAGTATAGTGTGCATCTCCCGTACTATCATCAGCATAACAATGATAGTTAAGGTTCTGTTCTAACATGTCATTGATATGTAGTAAGAAAAGTGTGGGAGATAACACAGAGCCCTGCGGTACACCAGCGTCTATTGGTAAAGTATCAGAGCTTTGTCCATCGACTAGAACTATGATGAAATGCTCTGACAGAAAGCTGGCTGTCCAATGGCATAGCTTCTCAGGGAGACCGTACGATGGTAATTTCGCGAGAAGAGCCCTGTGCCAGACCCGGTCAAAAGCCTTTGCGATGTCTAGGCTCACAGCTAATGCTTCCCCACTGTTGTCTAAGGTCTGAGCCCATCGGTGCGTGAGGTACACTAGAAGATCACCAGCCGATCTGCCATGCCGAAAGCCATATTGGCGATCGCTGATCGCTCCATGACCTTAGAAAGAAGGGAAGTAATCGCAATGGGTCTGCAGTTTACCGGATCACTACGATCCTCTTTTTTGGGGATCGGGTGCACAAGGGCTGTCTTCCACGAAGACAGAACTATACCGCGATCGTAGGAGAGCGAGAACAGGCGCGTCAGAATGGGAGTTAACTCGGGAACGCACACTTTCAACACCACTGGAGGGATGGAATCCACTCGACTTGTTGACGTCAAGGGAAATAAGCCCACGCCTGATGTCTTTTTGAGTAAATTTGACATCAGGCATTGAGCTTTCGCACCTCGGGTTGGAAGGCGGTGTGTTTCCGCCGTCGTCAAGAGTCGAGTTCGAGGCAAAGAGATTCACCAGGAGATCGGCTTTCTCCTTTGCCGTGTGGGCCAGGTCGCCATCTGGTTTTCGCAGTGGGGGAAAAGATGTTCGGCAGAAGTTTCCTTCGACAGCCTTGGCAAGGGTCCAATATGCACGCCTTCCCGGGGGATGCCAAATGAGCCTCTTGCCAACCCTGGCGATGTGCTTAAACTTCACTTTGGCTATCCGCTTCTTTGCAGACCTGGAAACAGCGTTGAGTCTTTTTTTGAGGTCGGAGGCTTTCGGATCCTTACACGCATACGCCGAAGTCCAGGCTCGGTAGGCCTCCTGCTTGAGACTATCGCGTTCTGGCTTGATGGTAATGTACGGCTGCGTAATTGTTAAGGCAGCAATATTCACTTACCATTCATGTGAACTGCACGCTGACTTGCCACCATGACTACATACAAAAATAGCCTACCTAAGCCTTTAAGTGATGCTATTAATTCAAACAAATATATTTTACTTTGCAATAATATACAGATGTCAACATTTAAATATACCTACAAACGTATCCAAAAATTTGCGAACGCTCGTTTGCCCTTTTTGGATTTATTTCTGACCCAATTCAATATTGTTCAATGAAACAAAATGGCGTAAAATTGAACAGTCCACATTTTAATATGTGCCAGATGTATAAAATTTCCGATGTAGGTCGATTTATTGTATTAATTTCACCGGCCATTATCACGTCCCAGGGAGCGGTGCCGGCATATAAAGTGGGTACCTAAATTTAAAGAAAATGTTATTCAGAAGGGCACAAAGGAGCGCCCGACCTTTTGCGCGTTACTAGGTAAATTTTGACGCATGAAACTTTTCTCTAACCTTACTAACCCTTTTGTTATGCAAAAGTATAATGTGACAGGTAAAATAGTTGGGAAAATAACGTTACCTCTACTATTTCAAAAACATATGATGTGACATTAATTCAGCTGTTCCTAATTGATAAATCGATTGAATTGCCTTTATTATGCAAAACAATAATAGGTTTTCGTCGTCATTCATTTAAAAAAGTCGTTGATATGGAATATTTATACCTTCGCATGCTGTTTTTAATTTAGACATAACTTTTTATTTCTAAATATTATTTACCTTTTAATTATATTTTAATGTTTTTGATTAGACAAATAGCATTTAATCAAATGAATGAATATGTCATTAAATAAAAGTTAATATGATAGTAATGTCAATGGTTCAATTCATGAAATTAGAGGCGTAGAATTTACCTAATTCAGGTCAACATATTTTGAACCTTGGTGACCTATCGACACTTCTTATAATTAACGTGACATAACGCACGATTGTAGCAGACCACTTTTGCTTGTAAAGTCACGTATTTGATTCCCAGGGTTAAGAGAAGTACGTGATATTCAGCTTTCCTCCTATTGATAAAGATTTTCATTGACGCACTTGGAGTTTTGTACATACCTAGAGAAAATTATATACTTCGTAGTTTTGTAATGTAGTGCGGGTGACAAGACTGTAAACTTGCCAAAGGAACTAAAAAACAAAAACATTAACTCAACGGTAAATCGTGGCTGAATGAACTACGAGTAATTCATGAACGATGTATACAATACCATGTATGTCATGTATGCATGTTAGATTATTCATATATTATTATTTATTATTACTATTTATTATTTATTCACACCGTTTTGCTACATGTTAAGATGTATTAGCTAGAACCGTTCTTTTATTGTCTTCTAAGTGTTGCTAATCGCTGCTTTCGCTATCTACTTTTTGTCTATAATACGATAAACGAAATTAATAGAAATTTTACCACACCAGAAATCACCATTAAATGTGGAACTTACTGTAGATTAATTTTATTTAGAAAAGATTAAATGTTGTTAATTTTTAGGGACAGAAATAGATTCAAATCTCACATAGAGAAATTAAAATCAAAATTGTCAAGTTTCGCATACGCTCTTTATGAATTAAAAAAGATCATAAAACTGCAATTCCGGCATTTTATGATTATGCTAATGCAAATTCGTGGTTAAACTATGGAATAATCTTATGGGGAAACAGTAAACATATAAGTGACATATTTATACAGCATAAGAAATTAATAAGAATTATAATAAATATTGACAACACAAAATCCCGTAGGCAACATTTCGGACATTTAAAAATACTGACATTAACATGCTTATAATATACATTGTAGAAATATGTAAATTTAATAGAAAAAAGCCCGAAATATTTGAAAAAGCTTAGTTACAAAAATTCTATACTGCTAGATCATATTGCGAAAACAAAAACTATAATCTACGAAAGAACGGAGTAGAAATGCAATAAAATGTGTTACATGTTACCCAACGGGTATCATGTAACACATTGTGTGTGTGCACAATATTTATAACCTCTGTAAAATTCACATGAATGCAATAAAGAACTTTGAACTATAAGTGGAGACTTATGAGTAATTCTTCCGTTTCTTATATTGTATCCACGCTCTAATTGTAATAATTGATAGTCTTCCTAATAAATAAAAATAAAATAAATTATATTTTTACCCCTACCAGAGTGCCTAAATTTGCGGTCACCCATCACACACCCGACCGCGCACATAATGCTTATCCGAGTAGATCGCTTATGATCTACACCAGCTGCGGGGCCATGCGCGCTATATATTCATACCTCTGCCTATCCTTACTAGAAATACTTGAAATAAAACCTCCTTATTATATAAGTTCACTGTTCACTTATGACTTTTTCCTGTTATTAAATAACTTGAGCTTTGTTAGCTCAAGTTATTTAATAACAGGAAAACAGACTACAGAGAAAAAATTATAGGAAGGAAAACCCACGACAGATGCTGTTCGGTATCATATTCCAATATATCAGAGTGTGTGGAGAGAATAAGCGCATACATTATGTCCGTCGACAATCGCACCTGCTCTACATGTCGAGTTTCACTTTTTGGTTACCGCAAAGTCATCTGCGAAATTGGGTTCTACATTTGAAATGTTTATCTATATCTATCTATATATATATAAATCAATTGCTATTCGTTAGTCTCGCTAAAACTTGAGAACGGCTGGACAGATTTAGTTAATTTTGATTTAGAATTATTTTTGGAAGTCCAGGGAAAGTTTAAAAGGTAAGAAAATATCAAGGAATTGAAGGAAAATAGTAAAAACCACAATTCTATTTTTCCATACAAATAGGCCGTATCTATCAAACGTTTGACACATTATTTCATTCTGAGGCAACACGAAGTTTGCCGGGGCAGCTAGTTTAATTATATTAAATGCACCTGTTTACTTCATATTGACTTCCACCACTACCGAGTCCTGTCAACAGTAGGTAAATAATATCGCTAGCAAATCTATAGAAATAAACTAGGTAGAATTAAGTTACGTTTAAATTTATTTCACTACTCAATGTAATAGAAACTGGAATCAATCTAATTTCAAATTTTTGTATTCATGCTTTATAACTTTTTACAGAATCATCGTTCGCTTATAACATTTACGACTTACGTCCTCAGTACCAGAGTGCCTAACCCTACGACTTTAAAGTTAAATTAAACAATGTTATTATTCGTTCATTTTGCAAGGGAACCAAAGCAAAATCTATCAAACTGGAATATAAATCGTATTTCTTAGACAGAAAGAACGTGATCTGTCTCAAAAGTTTTGTCACGATACGAATGACGACAAAAATAATAACTATGCAACTATAATGCAAAATAACAAATCAATATCGATACAGATAGATCAATGAACACTCGAAAATAATGAAATATTCTTATCTATTATTACTACCACATAAAGAGAGGGTCCAGGTGTGCAAGCGAACCTTTCTCTGATCGTACATTAGCTAGATATTTCTATGTCTCCTGTTGCCAGATATTCACTGACATTGAGTTATTAAGCCTTCTCTCTCCCCTATATCCACATAACGTCCATCTTGTCTCATAAATTAGCATTTCCTACCTGCTCTACGTATCTTCAAGAAGCACTTATATTCAACCGGCGAATATCTATCAGCAAGAGCGAAAACGCGTGAATTTTACTAACATTTTTGTATATTCTGTGGTATCCTACATACACCAAGAGAGCAATTTCTATTCAGCCCTAATAATCGTAATATTTCCCAACCTAAACTAGACTTTACTTTTACTGTTTCATGAATATCCCATGCTTAAACTTTATGCGTAAACCTAAAGATCCACAATTTTTTTATTGAAATTAAAGATGTAACCATTTTAAATCTATCAACAAACGTGCGAATGTGGACAAATAAAAAAGAAACAGCTCGTGCGTAAACAATAGCCGGTACAACACTCGAATGAAAATCGTTGTAGCTACTTGAAAATCAAAGGCTGTCGTTAAATAAATATTCATGTAAAGAACTGAAAAACATTTGAATGTGAATTCTATCATCCGATATTTAAATCTGGCAGCAGTGCGGTTGAGCGGGCGAGAAGTTTCCTCGGGCACGGGAGGGCGCGGGGTGCGGGTGGCGGGGCATGGCGGGGGGACGGTAATTAGGCGGCCCGGCGGAGGCTGTATTGATCGCCGCGTCTCCTAGCAACGCGCGAGATGGCAGCACAGCCTGCCCTCGCACCGGGACCGAGTTTTTTGTTCGAGCCCGCTCTAGGTGAGACCGTTTTGATGTAATCTCCGAAGAGATGATTCAATTCGATTCGCCCTCTATATTCGGTGAAAGAGATTATGTCGCTATTAGTGACATTGTACTCCTTTGTACGGTTGCAGATCGATGGATTTAGGTACTATAAATTATTGATGTATATTTTTAAAGCCTCCAGTTGTTTAACTCGGATGAAATTTAATAAAGGCTCGGCTATGGCAACAATCCAAGTAGAGAGGAAAGCTGTGTAAACATAATTACGAAAATATTATGAGAAGAGGTTTGTACATATCTCGCTCATCCGAGGAGCGCGCTGCAAGGCACGCTCCGAATTGCTTGTTTTCCTTATATTACGTGCAAATCCCAGCGTATAATAACATTATTATGTTCCCACAAAGAACAAGGCGGTCATTAAAATACTGAATTGTGATGAAAAATGGCTCAATAAAGCCCCTTTGCACATCCATTTTGTATTTTAAGTTGTTGTAACGTCAGTCCTTGTTAACAAAAGTTCTGAAATCGAAATAGAATATAAAAATGGACTGATATTTCAGGATCACATTAAAATTTGGGATTCATTTCTTACTTTGGCTATTTATCACTTCAATCAATCACATTGCGAGATAGGTTGAAAGTAAGTAGGTAGAGAAAGAATAAGTAATATGTCTAATATTGCAAAAATCCCTTATCTTATCAATGTCTAATATACTAACATTAAAAAAACAGAGAATCGTAGAGATTGACTCTTCCATAATTTCAACCAAAAGTCGCCCACAACTGGACTGTAGTCTTGTCCACAGATTTCCACAACAAACTGGCCGTACCCATCCAGCGATTGTCCGCAACTTTCACCAGATCGTTGATCCACCTCGTACTATGCTTCGTCTTCCGGTACGCGGTCACCATTCGAGAACTCTTCTTAAACCACGGCCCCAACGGCCGTCGGTTCTTCAAACTCCGTTTGAATTTCGCTATTCGGTGGGATATGTCGGTTACTATTGTTTTCATGATGATTTCACCCGAGCATAGCTCTCTCCATTGCTGCGTGACTTTGAGCCTTCTTATGAGACCCATAGTAACCGAAAACGTTTCTTAATTTTTATTTATATTTATGTACGTTTGAGTACGTTATTTATTTGCTTATTTGACTCTTTAAATTAATATAACTGCTCATGTTGTACTGTGTTTGCTCCAGACTATTACACTACCTGCTCAAAAAAGTCAGGAACAAATATTTATAAAAATTTTCTAGCCATCATTTCAACATTTTTATTTCGCAAAAGTTAAGTCGCCTACCTGTTTTATTCATCTGCAATACTTTGCCTACGACTCAGAAAACGGTAAGCATCTCCATATTTTCAATGCATATATCCGATAGGCATTTGTTTCAGTCTCCTGAATTTTATGCGCCGCAGAATACTCAGGTATCAGTATCGCTCTATAGCGATATCCAGCGTCGCGCGAGACGTAAGTGGCTATTATGCAAAAGTAATATCAGAGCCGAGAAACAGAGGAACGTCCGCTTCGTCTTGCGAAACTATGTCTGGAGCGGCCATGCATATTTTTCAAATAGCAACTTTCTAGGAAAATGTAATAATGGCGTGCACCACCCTCCGAGACGCCCTGCATTTTATCCCGGCATATTTCAAAGCGCGTCCTACATTTCTTTATAACTGTCGCGTGAAAGATGAAGATGGTAGAGTACATTCTGTTGTGCACACAAAATGGATGGCAGTAATGATTGCATTAGATTAACACCTTCGGAAATTTATGCAACTTCCAAATTGACTCTAGGTATCTGAACAGCATTTATTCTGGAAAAGACGAGATTTTTTAATTAGCACCACACGGATAGAAAACCTTCTGAGTATATGTAATAATTACATTAATACGTGATAGTAAAACTTTGTATCCCTTATTATGGAAAATGTATTAAAAATAACACAGGTTTGAGACGTTTCGTGTGGTGCTTGTCACCCTAAATGAATAAATAAATTTTTGATTCTGATGCTGATATGACAATTGATTGATTGATATTATACAAGAATAAAAAACAGAATATAATTTTTTTTTAAATCAAATAACACATAAAAATACCCTAAATTAATAAGAATCATTCATTACACACACTATGCAATTGTAAAATTCAAAAACATAAAAGACATTTCATACATTGGGGTCGAATTTCGAATACTGGGCGATCACTAGTTTATTTAAATGGACATTATCAATCTATCAGAGCACGCTAGTTGCGCAAACTAGTGGCCGATGTCAGTAATGTCATGACTACGCAAGGGAATCGACAGGTACAGTTTCGTCATTCCTGTTTCCTTACTGGATAATATCAGAGGCCTAAGGATCATTGAAATCTCTGGTCTCTGGTAGTGGCTTATTAGTCCGGTCAATTTAGACATTGACCCTTGCAAAAATTCCCAGAATGCTGAAAATTTGCATAGATGATTTCTCAAAAATGGTGAGGGTTATGAAAAAATGTGTGAGGACAATTTTTGTAGATAATTGTATTTTATCATAAAAGTAACTGTTTCACTGAAATATTCAAAAAACCCATTTTTGTAACCTTTGAACCTTGAATAAAAATTTTTGCAGACATGGAATCTATGAGGACTTTTCACAATTTTATAATAAAGGTATCCCTGACATCTATGTAAATTTTCAGCTTTCTGGGAATTAATGCAAGGTTGCCCTTATTTTTGTCCTAAATTGACCGGACTATATAGGCTAGAGTACTACTTTCCATCAATGTAAACTGTAAACTTGTTTGCCCACTCCATGAAATTAAAAAGAAAATAATACGACCTTTTGCGAACTCGATATATATTTTTTTTTAATTTATTTTACACATAAAAATAACATGATATACAATTTAATGAATGCCTTACTTTAAACCTTAAACCACTGAGGTTTATCTCAAATGCAAATTCACATCTACGTCAAAAATTAAAACCAACAGGTACTATAACTACATAATAATATACCTATGAGTATACAATTTTTTAAAACTAACTTAAGTAAAAATAAAAATCTACCTACCTATAAGTTAAACGGGATTGAACAAACAACAATTCTGGTTGTTCTTGAGCTTCTACAATAAAAAGACTCTTTAATAATACAACTTTTTTCCAATACTTCATGTCGATAAGAAAAAATCCTAAATACACAGTCAAAAACTATATCCCAGAAACATTTCCTACTATAAAAGAAAATTGAAAGTCATGAGTCCTGACTTTGACAGCTGATATGTATAATCCCAACATCATTTGTCGACCGTACTTGACGTGCGTAATAAAGAGCGACGTGGTGTGAGCAGGAAAAGCGTTATTCCCGTTTCACTTAGCTGATAACGTATTGAGGTAGTGTTTTAACGTAAACTTAAAGAAGCTAAACTTTTATCTCAGTGCGCAGGAATATAGGGCACGTTAAACTGGAGCCAATGGGGATAAAAGTCTAAACTTTAAATTTGTTTGTCACTTATATTTAAATATTTTACATATTAGGTATTAAACGTAACTGCACACCTGTAATCCCCAAAAGGGGTGGGCAGAGGTAAATGCATGCATTCAAGCATACATGCAAACACCCACGATTCGACGGTTACGTTTTGGCCCATGTAACAGGTGGCGAGCCTGTTGACATCTCCGGGCATATTATCAAACTTCGAGGTTCTGGAAAATTTCCAGAAAATGGAAAAATCCCAATAGAACCAGAGATAAAGTACACCATAATCTCTGATAACCCCCTACCCGGGAATCGAACCCAGGACCTCAGCGTAGTAGTAGTGGCCTGCTACCACTAGGCTACCGAGGTAGTTAGTCTCTTGTATCGACGAGGCATTCAAGCCTCGGACTTTTGGTAGACTCATGCATCTATGGGTTTTTCACAATTTCTTATTTTCAAATATTTGATCCAATCGTTGGTTGGGTTACATTCCATGCATGTTGATTATTGTTCATCATCATCCTTTCAGCCAAAAGCCGTTTACTGCTGCTGGACAAAGGCCTTCACTTCACACAAAATTGCCACAACGAACGTTATTGGGCCGCCCTCATTCAGGTGAGGGCGATCCGCCACCTTCAATAGGTCGTCGTTCCATCTCTTTGGAACAGTAGAAGAATCCACTAGCCGGCGGTGACGTCGTCAGGTTCCTAAGCCTCGATTGTTATTATCAGCATCTAATAACAAATATAATATGATATATAAAACTAGTTGAAATTTAACCAATACGATTGCATTTATAATGTTCAGACCACATGAGAAAAAAAAGTAAGTGTATTAAAACTATCTTAAGACATATTTTTATAGAAAATTTATAGTATAAAATTCCTCAGAAAAGTTAGTATATGTTAAGAACAGCTACTGAATGTATTAAAGATAAATAAAAACATTTTTTAAAAACCCATGATGAAACTCGACAAAGCTAAAAGCCACGTTTTGATTTAACATTTGCTTAATTCCCAAGTATAATAAAAATAATTTGTCATAATTCATCGTTTCCACCCATAATCCATTCCAAAGAAGATGCGCAATGGGTCGAAAGAAAAGATATGAAACGCGTGTGATGCGAGAGCCACTGTTTATAAAACCTTTGTAAGTGTATTAAAGAATATTCTTTAATTAAAATATTGATATATCATGTATCAATAAAACATATTTATATCCGCTTTTATATAGATGATATCAATATTTCACTGGCCATCAAACGATACATTCTCAGTTCATATATTTACGAGTATATACTATAATTTTAAAAAATCTCTCATATCTGCTTACTTGCTCTCTAATTACAACTTTTCAGCAGCCATACTTCCTGTTCGTACTAGATTTACAAGTCAGCAATTTTGTTCTGTATGAATTTTGCGTCGAGAGGTTTATAACTGCGTCAGCGAATCGCGAACATCTGTAGTCAGCCGTAGGCACTGAGATCCCTCGCATACTACGAATATCGCAGCGGATGTTTATTTAGGAAGCACACTGATTTTTGTGCTAAGTGTTTTAAGTCAGCAGTTATGTTCTATTTGATTATTTTTACGTGATGAAGTAAACACACAAGCATACATGGCATTGGTGGTGTTGGTAGAGGTGGTGGTTCTGGCGTTGGTGGCGTTGGAGGCGTTGGTGTCATTGGTGGCGATGGTGACGTTGGTGGTATTATTGGCAGTTTTGGAGGCGTTGGTGACATTGATTGTGGTGGTGGTTTTGGTGGCGTTGGTGTCATTGATGGCATTGGTGGCGTAGGTATTTGGTGATGCTGGTGTTGGTGGTGGCGTTGTTGGCGTTGGTGGCGATTGTGGTGGTGGTGGTGGTGGTTGTGGTGACAGTGGTGGTGGTGATGGTGGTGGTGGTGGTGGTGGTGGTGGTGGTGATGGTGGTGGTGGCATTAGTGGTTAAAAATGCACAACGTTAGTAGCCAATTTTTCACTTCTGCCGACTCTTATGGAGTGTATATACTATGTATAGATCTATCTTTTAAGTATCTTTTATTCGCTGTGAGTAGCACTAATTGACTGAACCTTTACAAAACTTTATGATGATTGTCTATAAAAAAATATTATGCATAGAAGTTTAAAATGGTAGTTTCTAAAATACGGTTCAGCATAGGATTGACGTTTGTAGGTTGTAGGTACTTACACGACTGCGCGTTCAAAACACATAATTAGCCATTTTTCGCAATCCTTCCTATATGCTTTTATCCCTGATGGCCATACGTCTAATAACGTGTACAGAGAAGCATTACTGTAAAGTAGATTTTTTTAGCTACCTAAAAGTGTTTATGGTCGAGAATTAACCAAAATTTATATCCAAAAGCGCTACCCAAAGTCCTAAAGTCACTATTCCACGCGAACAAAGTTGCGGGCACAGCAAGTTTTCAATAAATATAATAATTATAGTGAAAGTAGGCATATAAAGTATACAATTAGCTATTGTCGTGCATCCTAATTCTCTCATTTTAATTCAGCCCTTTATACCAAAAAACAATGCAACCCGCATTGGAGCAGCGTGGTGGAGTAATCTCCAGGCCTTCTCCCAAGAAGGGGAGAGACTCGTGCCCAGCAGTGGGACATATTAAGGGTTGCCATTATTATTATGTCTCCCGTCAGCACGGGGTCCAATTTGAACCCCGGACCTTTGACAGGCTTGCGCGGGGACATGGGGGGTCCAACACGTAGAGGCCCTTTCGACAATTTTGAACACTTTGACCTCTCTCTGACTGCATCAACAGTTAATACAGACACAGACAGACCCCGCAGAATACATGGGACTATTGTAATGAAAAATGACTTGCCAAACTTTGGGCTATGTGGGTAAACTGGTTGGACTAGCTGGCTGGGCCCATTATTACTATTATTATAATACTAGGTAAAAGTTTTTTTTTCACAAATAACTATGGCTTCTTTAGGGTAGTAAATATTAATTACAACTTTTTTGCCGACAACGTTCATGTTCGTACCTACTTGAGTTTCAAGTCAGCAATTTTGTTCTGTGTGAATTATTCGCCGAGAGATTTATTACGGAGTCAGCGAATTGCGAATAGTCAGCCGTAGGCATAGAGCTAACTCGGATAATACGAATATCGTTCTAATATAAGACCACAGTTTTGTTTGGCCTCAAACGGAATCTAGCTGTCCCAATAATATTTAATCCTTATTATTGACATCACATGACTATATCATGAGGACATCAGCACAAAAGTTATCCATTTTATGAACATATTTAAAAAATCGGAACAACAAATGTTGCCCACTTTCGTCAAATTTTTTAAAAGTAAAGTTTATGTTTTCCATGCTACGAATAAGTAATTATATGAATAGTGACTTGTAACAATCAGTCTACTAACTTTAGAATAACTACATATAGGTCTATGATGTAAAATTACCTAAATATTCTATTCTATTCCTAGAATACTCTGCAGAACTAATGCACATATAGTTTCAAATATCAAGCAGGGATTTAGGGATCCCTCTCGCAAATAATAACTGGAGTAATTGGCAACACATCTCCCGGTAGCAATTATTTGCTTAGCTTGCAGCCGTTCGATACGGCATGCAATTAAAAACCCTCATAGCTCTGTCAATGTCTGCCTGGATACAAACCAACCAACTACACTAATTACCTACGCATGGCTAAACTCAGTTGGCCTCAAAAGTCTAGTGGCAGCGGGTCACTACTCCTACGCTAAGTTTCTAAATTCGATACCCGAGACAGGGTATTCCTTTTAGAGCTGCTATTAGACTTTTCTGCGTTTTGAAAAAAATACATGTTTCTGTAAATTGCTACCTAATAAAACATAACGCGCTAATCGTGAGTGTTTCCATGTATAATTGAATACATGCATTTACCTCTGCCTGTTTTTGTTTATGTAATGGAAGAGGCAAACAAGCATGCAGTTCACATTGATGTTAAGTGATGACTGCAGCCTATAGACACCCACACACCGACCAAGGCCAAATTGCACATTCTTCTTCTTTCTTTTTACTCTTTGTTATCAGTTTGTAAAGGGGAAAAGAGACATTTTACTGATATACTTTTTACATTAGTTTATGACATTTAGTTTTATCTTAGTGATATTCTTGACTTTACATATATTTTTTATCTTGTTTGACATGTATATCAATTGTTATTCGCTTTAATTTATTTTGTTTGTTTTTGACGTGTCATAAGAGGTGCCTGTCACCCTAAATGAATAAATGAGTTTCTGATTCTGATTCTGATTCTGATTCACATGCGTTAAAACTGAGGCCTAAGGTGTTATGCCTCTGTGCCGGAAATTACAGAACCTGTTTCCAGGGAATTTAGGGGTGTATTTATTTCAAATATAACCTATATTTTAAAAAGTAAAATAATATCCTATCAGTGTTGCCCTTTCAATTCTAACATTATTAATTTAGTTACAAATATCAAGCAGATTTAGAGATCCCTTACGCAAATAATAACAAAATTGTTTTTAAATACATCTCCTGGAATCAATAAATCGCCTAGTTTGCGGCTATCGAACGGCACGAAATTAAAAAACCTCTCAGACCTTGTTAATGTCAGTTTGCAAAGTAACGGAAAGCCAAGCGCAACATCCTTTGACACGTTATGTCTGTCTTGCCCGCTTATTGCCTTCGTCTATTTATGAAAAACTAGCTGTATAAATAACTAAGTAGCCTATGTTCTTTCTCAGTCAGGTGTATCTCTGTTCCAAATCATTAAAATCAGTTCAGTCGTTTGGACGTGAAAAGGTGACAGATAGACAGACAGGGTTACTTTCGCATTTATAATATAAATAGGGAAGTAGGGATTACTAGTTTTGACTTTATAGTAGAATATTAAATAAACATATCATACCTTTTGCATAAAAATATACATATTATTTAGGAATCAATGAAAATAGTCCGAGAAGTAAAATTAAAACACAGATAAAATTCCTGTCTGTATTTACAGCTGTGTTGTGTGTTCGATAGTATTTACAAAAGTAAAGAAATTTTTATAAGAAAACGTCATACTGAAAAAATATCATCTAATTTTATGATTAATGAATATAAACTGCGAAGTAAAATTAACTACATTTCCATTCATTTATCCAAATTCTTTTTTAACTCCTCTTCAAACTAATACATGAAGTGTGTTTCAAATACAGAGATTTAAGGATTCCATTTGCATCTACCTAAATAATATTTGAATTATTTGTCAATACATCTCCCGGTACCAATGATCGGCTTGGCTTACAGCTATTGAACGGCATGCAATTAAAAAATCTCGCAGCTTCTGTCAATATCAGTCTGGAAAACTATTGAAAAGCGTATTCATGAGACAACACGTAACTGGCGAATAGTGGGTGTTTGCATGTATGATTGAAATTAACCACTGCCTATAATAATATCTTCGGGGAACACTCTTGTAGAGTGTGCTAAACAAAAATTTCATGTTAAAAAAAAATTACATAATAAAGTACCTATGCAATAAGATATATTGCACATCGACCTTAAGAAGGAGATTTCGGCTTATGTCGGGTCTGTAGAGCGTTATCTCTTTCGCACCTTACCTATGTCACGTTTGTCGACCATTTTGATCGAGTTGTGACCAGTCCCAGACTAATTGTGCTATAGGCAGTGTGCAGCAGAGATAACACAACGAAGTCAGAACTAGCTGATTGTCTCTTTCGTAGGCTCGATGTGCAATAATTCATGTTGGGTACTGTACTTTCCTTTTATTTATCTTATTCCATTTATTATTTCCCTTCAAAACGTATTCATGTGTGTTTCAAATATCAAGCATGTTAGCAAATGCATTTAGGGACCACTCGTACCTAAATATCTGGATTATTTGTCGACACATCTCCCGGTACCGATATTCGCTTGGCTTGCGGCTATCGAACAGCAGGCAATTAAAAAATCTCGCAACCCCTGTCAATGTCAGACTGGCAAACTAACGAGAAGGCAACAACGCTATTATATCTATATTTATTTATATAAAAATCAATTGCTTAGTCTCGCTAAAACTCGAGAACGGCTTTACCGATTTGGCTAATTTTGGTTTTGAATGATTTTTGGAAATCCAGGGTAGGTTTAAAAGGTAAGAAAATATGAAGAAATTGAAGGGAAGTAGTAAAAACCACAATTTCATTTTGACACATTAGGTATTTCAGTCTGACGCAATACGAAGTTTATCGGGTCAGCTAGTTTCGTATAAAATATCCTTTTGCATGTCCTGAAATCGTCGTCGAAATAATTTTTTTTTTAAGTATTGAGTTTTTGCTATACTTTTTTCACTTTGATAGTATGTTTGGTAGTGTCAGTAGATTGGGTTACACCCTGTTATATATGGCACAGAAATAAAAGGCTTCAGGAATACTAACGCTTCTGCATTCATCTTTTTGGTTTTTCTTCAGTTAACATTATGTGAACCGCATGCTATTTTGACACGTTTATCTGAATAAATGCGTAGTCGCCATCTTGGAAAAACAGATGTATTGTTAAGGTGTATTACTTTAAAATATACATGCACAGTTGAGTATACTGTTGCGAAATATAATGACCAAAAAAATATATTACTTTCTCCTTTACCAGAGGAATAATCAACGGGATTTATTTGAAGCGTATAAGCTAAGATTATATAATAATTACAGACCCGCTTGGTCTGTAATTTCCGGCACAGAGGAATAACACCTTAGGCCTCAAGAGTGGTAACGCATCTGCATTTTGACCTTGGTCTTTGTGTGGGTGTCTATAGGCTGCAATCATCACTTAACATCAATGTGAACTGCATGCTTGTTTGCCACTCCCATTAGGTACGTAAAAAAAAGCGTAGCGGTAATTACTACGACGTAGCGCTGTAGCTTTACTACTTGTATTACTGAGTTCTAAGGATATTGAAACAGTTTTTTATTATGACACCGTAACTGGTTGTAAAATGTCATAAGTATGAGTAATCTTGTAAAATGTAGTATTACTATGACAACATACATAAAAATTACTAAAAATAATAAGTACTAATAAATGTTGAAATTTTAAGTTTTAAAACAAATTTTTAATCTAGATAACTAAACGACACATAAAACGTTTTATGAATCCATATCTAAAAAAAACTGAAAGAAACTTTTACTCAATAATAATTGACGAAAGCGTAAACAATAACCCACATCACAGTGATTGATGGAACCAATGCGACGCGATCCGATTTAGCCGTAAAACATTTACATGCACAAAGGTTATATCGAACAATCGTCTGCTTCTAAAGTAATTACTACACACGCTGTCGTGTGCAGTCGCCAACATAGCCGAATATACTTATTAAAAGGGCACAAAGTGAAGGCAGGCAAACAGCCAGCTCCCTCCCGGCACCGGGAATCAGGTGGTGGTACAGAGGTGATGCAATTGACAACAGGATACAATCCTAACTTAACGCTCCTTAGCATGCGATATCGCGCCGTATCTCGGTAAATTTAATGACTAAAATGTGTCGCGGCGGTCCTAGCGGGTGGCGCGCGGCAGGGCGCGGGCGCGGCTGCGAGCGCCGAGCGACCAGGCATGGTTGCCAATAGTTACATCCGGCCCGGGAGCCCCGGCCAACATCCTCCACCTATATCTAGGTACACTCACGTACATTATATATTACATAACTATCCGCCGGCAATATTGTGAGCCGACGAAATTAATAATTGAGCTGTGATGTCTATATCTGTACCACGGTATTGATTTGTTTGATGTTATTACGCACTGTGTACAGCTCTTAATTTATTTACGATGATTGCTTTAGGTTTTGTAATTAGAGTTTAATTTGATGTGAATGGTTTTGGTTGAAAATTTTGTCCTTTTAATTGGATCTGAATCTAGAAATGCTATGAATATAGAATAATGTTATGCTGCTTTAGTTACATAAGCAGATATTCTGATAGGCAAACTCAAAACTATGTGCCTGCCTTTGCATATTCGTCTTCACGAAGTGAGTCAGTATTCAGTCAATATGTACTTAAATAGTTCTTGAAAGAACATCTTGTTGTGTTGAACATCTTTTACATAATTTTTGAAAAAAAATCAATGAAACTGTGAATTTCATTCAAAAATTTGGTAGATTTAACATTTTACTTGAAACGTAGATCTACGAGTCAAGTGAAATGTTAAATCTACCAATTTTTTTTCATAACTATAATGCGGTTTATAGAATACATCTACCTAACGAGTACCAAGAGTTTTACCGCATTATAGTTATGATTCGCCTCATGATGTGAAAAAATAGACTATTGAAACTGAAATTGCTTTTTTTTTTCATTAAACCGTGATTGAACCAATAAGTGTGGTGACTAGATACATTGAGAATTCTAAAACCATTGTTTTTGAAAGTTAATCGTTTGGTTATATAGTCGTTAATTTTACGACTTCCAAAGTAGTAATAAAATTGGTCCCCTTTAACTATTAAAATAAGAGAGTGGAAAATCTAAAAAATATATGCTGTACGTAGTTTTTAATGAAAATTTTCAACGAAATTTATTCTAAACCAGATATTGAGATAGGATAATAATATTATTAAACATATTTTCAAAAACTTAAAATAAAATTCTCCATAAATATTACACGCTACTACAGAACCATTCATGAGCAGGTTAAACTCGCACTTGGCCTCTTTTTTAAACTAAAATTCAAAACAAAAAGGTAAAGTTCTTTATTTCTCAACCACTTCCATATACCTACACAGTTTTCTCCATAACCTGACGTTCTGAAAAAAAAGAATACAGAAAACAGGTCCAAATACGAGTATGTTCCAATTTATTTTTTGCTGAACGCAATTCGAGCTAAATGTAGTTGCATTTGCAAATCGAAAAAGCGTTTTAGCAAATTCGCAAGCACTCTCTTAATCCTCACCGAATATTCAACACCAGTAAGCCAGAGTCTCTTATTTATCCGATCCTCGAAGTCGAATCGAATTTAGCAAAATGCAGATGAGCAAGATGTTTTCTGTGCAGCGAAGATTTCAGTATTTGTTTATTATAGTGAATCTGTTTGGTTTTACTATTGTATTACGTTTGTATTTTAATAGTATTTATTAACTGTCTCAGTAGCCTAGTGGAAGCAGGCCACTACTATGAGTACTACGCTGGGGTCCTGGGTTCGATTCCCGGGTCGGCAGATATTAGAGAGAACGGTGCAAAATCCTTTATCTCTGATTTTATTGGGATTTTTTCCATTTTATGGAAGTTTCCCAGTACCTTGAAGTTTGGCTATTATTCCCGGGGATGTCAATAGGCTTGCCACCTGTTACATGGGCCAAAACGTAACCGGTGAATCGTGGATGTTTGCATGTATGATTGAATGTATACATTTAGGTACCTCTGCCTACCCCTTCGGGGATTACAGGCGTGAAGTTACGTGTTTATTTTATTATTTATAAAAGTATTTTGTTTAATTGAAACATTATTTTTTTCTGTTATATATTTTCAGCGTCGGAGGAGACGATCTGTATTGCTTAGTTGGTAAAGTTTGAATTTCCGGATGAATACTCGTTACGTCTCTCCGTTCAAATCGAGCCTAAAGGTGATTGTAGATTCTACTTTTCACGATTCAAACTACAATTGTTGTGCTATGAATAATTTTACCTTGGGTAAATACGCTATGTAAATTTAATTCGAGTCACAAAATTGCCATCAGCTTAAATGGGTGTAAACTAGGCGAGTTCGGGTAAACAACGTGCATCATCCGGCGTATGCACGGTATGTGGTCCTTTGTGTCGGAGCTAATTTGCGAATCATCCGACCCGTGGCGTAGCTGCCATACTTTGTCTGTCTCGATGTAGTGTTGTGGACGTCCTTAACATTACAATTTAGGTTCCTTTTCTTTATTTTAGTATATTTCATCATAATGACGCTAAGTCCGCCTAATAAGGCTACTGGGTGATTTATGCGAGTAGGAGTCTCACACTACCCTTTTAGCCCCAAAGCTGTGGGCGTCCTCAGGGATTTGCGCCTCGAAAAAAATACTACCTTAACGTCTAATGGATGGCATATGTATGATATAATGGTTTAAAAATATTGTGAAGCTGGATTACACGGATTACAGTGCGCGATAATAGGCCTACCTACGAAAAGTACGCCTACAGGAGATTCTATAAATATATTTTATTTTTACATAATATACACATATATTAATTAAAGGTTGTCGCTCAATAACACTTTTAAAATTTAAAAAGTCAGTCAATTGCGTGTCGGGAAACGCGCAGATTAAAGTTCTTCAATCGAAGCGCACATGGCCCAGCGGCTGGTGTAGATCGTAAGCGATCTACTCGGTTAAGCACTACGGGCGCGGTCGGGTAGTGTGATGGGTGACCGCTAGTGGCAAATTAAATGCGCGTTTCCGTGCTTCGGAGGGCACGTTAAGTCGTCGGTCCCGGTTGCTATCGATGGATAGCAATCGTTAACGATGAAAACATCCGACCGCATCGGAGCAGCGTGGTGGAGTAAGCTCCAGGCATCCCACAAAAAAGGGGAGAGACTCGTGCCCAGCAGTGGGACGTATAATGGGTTGCCATTATTATTATTATTATTATTCTTCAAGTACATTTTATAAGTCAGTCGACTATTAGGTACTCGTAAATATTCGGCATTGAGCTGCAGGATATTTGGCCGAACAAAAGAAATAAAATACCTCAGAAACGGTTCCCTTAGTCAAAAAATAATTTTCCGAAAGCCGTATTATTTTTAAATACTTATTCAACAACAAATCACATTATTGAGTACGCGAAAAAAAATGTCTTACCAACTTTAAGAACTTTATAAATGCAGTGGCGGAATCATGATTGACAGGCGCTTTACCGAGCTGGTGAGAGGCTTTATCACAGCGTACATAATAGTTTAAAATAATTTTTAGCCAATTTTAACACAGAGACATAACAACCTAGAGACCTAATCTCAGGCTGCATTTTGACCTCTGGTTTCTGTATATAATATAGTACATACCTACTTAACATCCATTAAGATCCATGTAAAATAGCCATCTTTCTTTTTAGTAACTTTTAAAAATACATGCACCGCGACATAATAATAGATACAGTTATATGATTAAAAAATCGAGTCTCTATTATTCTAATTAACTCTTTGTTTGGTCTTTCAAACAAGAGTTTAACCTTTCTTTTAATTTGTTTTTAGCAACGGATAACTAACTACAAGACAACGTACTTAATAAAATATTGTTTTTACCTCGCAAAGGACAAAGGAGAGGGGGAGGGTTCCCTTTTTACGGCCATCTTTAACGCGGTACATTCTTCACGTCTAGCTTTTTATGTTGAACGTTTTTCAATAATGTAAGCACCCATCTAAACCATGTTTAAAAAATGAGATTAAATTTTCATAAAACATCTATGATTAATGAGAATTTACGATAAAGAGTCTTTGGTCTTTGTTTTAAAACTTAACAAATCTGGTGTCCGGTCTTGTATTCGTCTTTCAATATCTAACTACATAAGTCTAAAAATACTTTTTCTTATAGAAAAATACTTATGTACCTATCCACTCGCTTGCTTTTCTACATTACATAATAAAATATACTCTCTTTCCTTCTTTCTTTTATTTCATTGGCAATTACCAACTTTGAGGTAATTCTGCCAGAATCGGGTGATAGGATGCTCTCTTATTGGCATCTGTTGTTTACCTACATACCAACAATGACTGTCACGCCTCGTCGGCCCAGTGGTCGAAATCACAACGTGGAAGCCTGGGGTGGGTTCGATGTCCAGTTGTAGAAAAGCTGTAATTGGATTTTTTTCTGCACGGAAATGCCCAATAGTAGCCCGGAGTCTGATACCCGTTAACCTCAGTGAAAGCCTTTGGTACTGCGCCCGATCTCTCTCCGGTCGTGTCGGACTACCGTCCCACAGGACTGTGAGATCGAGGGAATGGGGAGTGCACCTGTGTTGTACACTACTATTTCCTGTGCAGTTGGATAGACAGACTCCATTGAAAATGACCGTCGTAGGACACCAACAACCTTGCAAACTATCTTCCTTACTTTTTAATTATACCTACATAATCTATTGTATGCGTTGTATGTATGGCCCGTAGTAACTATCACTGAGATATAACAACTAAGGTCTCAGGGGTGGCAATGCATCTGCATTTAGACCTCTGGTTTTTGTGTAGATATCTATAGACTGTAGCCATCACTTAAAATGTGAACTGCTTGCTTGTTCACCACCTTCGTAACATAAAAAAAATATATATCTTTAATCAAACCTGAAATAAAATTCTGCCCATAACACCCTCTATACATCAAGGCAAATCCTTTAAGGTTCTAGTGCAAATTTACTTGAGTACCAGGTGTTTGATTGACATTCCAGAATCTCAAGTATCTTCTGCAATTTTTCTCAATAACCTAATTATGTTAGTAAGTTAAGTATATTTAATTCAAATATCAGGAACTAAAGCGTAAGGAAAATATTCCAAGAGAGAGAGTCTCGACTGTGAGTTACGTCCCCCCAGCGGCCGCACTTTTCTCGCCGATAAAATGTATGCAGTACAACTTTGTTCGTTACTCCATACAAATAAAACTGCTTGATACGTTTTTGTTCTACAAAGGATAACATTAGAATATTATAGCGAATTAGAAAACCGAGAGTAAATATTAAAAAAAAAGAAAAAAAAATTTTAAAGCGATAGAATAAAGGTAAAAATTTTACAAATCGCGTGCACACATGAAGAAAGTGACGAATATGAATTATAAGCATTTTAGTTCTTTGGTAACTTTTGGGTTTTTCGAAAAGTTAAAATTACTCTTAGCTCCATAAGGCAATGGTGCAACCACCAACAAAACAATAAAGTTATTCTTCCTTTAAAGTGTAGCTTAAGTTAGGAGAAGGTCGTATTTTTATAGCAGTATGTTGGCCGTTTTTCTCGTCGAGTTTATGCTTAGAGTTAGGATACCGTAGACTCCGTTGCCATTAGGAGCATCAAATGAGGCTTGAAGCCGTATCTCCAAATGATACACCGCTCACCTCTGCCCCCAATTTAGGCTATAAACTTGATTGAATATTTTCCGTGAACACTTACGTTTCCATTTTCGATGATCACGTAGCACTTTTACGTCTTATCCGGATCTCTATTTGGTGCGGGAGTAATGACATTGGAGCTTTATAAAGATATGATTTTTATGCTCACTCCAATTTTACTGGTGGTAGAGATCCGGAGCGTAAGAACTGGAGGGCATAGGCACCACCGCATTAACTAATCTGTCTGCCGCCAAATGGTAGTGTTCAGCACTATCGTGAAGTATCGTGTTCCGTTTAGATGGTAATAAATAACCCTATAATAACTAACACAGAAGCATAGTCAAGTCTTAGGAGTCGGCGTGCATGTATGAAGAGAATGATGAAGGTAGACGAGGCACGAGAGGTTTGTCAGGACCGGGATATCTGGCGCTCTATACTCTCTGCCTACCCCGTTAGGGACCTGGCGTGAAGATACATACAGACGCATAACAACTAAGGTCTCAGTGGTGGCGACGCATTTGCATTTTGACTTCTGGTGTTTGTGTAGGCTGCAGTCATCAACTAAAACATAAACATCCATGTGAACTGCATGCTAATTTGCCTCCTTCGTTACATAAAAAAAAACTTGTGAATTCCTAGAATAGGGAAAAAAAATATTTTTTTTTTTAGTTATTCTAGTCGTAGTTCCCAGTGATGGTGTTCATGGCTTAACATCAGTACAATATCTAACATATTTGCCTGTTAACAATTAATGTAGCATTCTACATTATTGGGAATGGATGGAAATGTAAGACGCCTTAATTTGTCTCTAAAGAAGCAGTTTCTGAATCGAAATCCCCTTGAGTCTTCTTCCGATAGGCCACCAAGAAAGTTGCAACATGCATAAAACCAAAAGCATCCAAAAATTTAGATTCTTTAATTTTTGATTTCATATTGGAGAGAGCATAAAAATCATATCTTTATAAAGCTCCAATGACATTACTCCCGCAGCAAATAGGGACCCGGATAAGACGAAAAAGTGCTACGAGATGTTGGCAAACTAAATGGTCACGGAAAATATTCAATCAAGTTTATAGCCTCGATTGGGGATGGAGGCGAGCGGTGTTTCATCTGGAGGTACGGCTTCAAGCCTCATTTGATACCGCTAATGGCAAGGAACCCGGTAGGAACCCTAACTCTAAACGGTGAACTCGGCTGAGGCCGTTGGAAATACGACTTTTTCGTGACATGACACGTGATGTGTGTTCGCAGTTACTGAGAAAATAGATTTAATTCTTTAGAGTGTTACGATAGTAAAATTCACTGGTTCCAAAAATATAAATTTATTTAAGCATACTATTTGGATATTCAGACAGTGAGATAGATACGTAAAAGGATCATTGAGCTACTTAAATTATAGTTCGTGGCTGTCTGGGAGTAAGGATATATGCCACTAATAGGGCATAAGCATATAAGCACTATCCGTTACTTTGACTTCGTTGGCGTGTTCATTTTGATCTAGAGCTGACAATAATAGTACCTACTCTTGGTCAAATAAGGGGCGTCACATGCTTATGTAAGCTTTTAAAAAAAAAAAAAAAAATATATAGATAAAAATCGATGTACTTCCTTGATTAGAAATGCACAGATTCCTAGTAGGTATCGATTCGTTACATAATACTTTCTTTAGTTTCGTGCTTACGCCCGCAACATCTTATGAACAAACGTAATTGGATCCACAGCCTTAAAATAAATTCAGACAAGTAGGTACCTACGGATGGCAAATACATTCTAAAAATAGTCATTGCACTTATTATTTATTTACGTTTCTTTATACCATGGGCGCAAAGGATTCAATCATTGCCAAAAAAAAATACTAGATACAGCATTGAGATAATCACAGTGTTAGTACCTACACTACTACTTGCAGATGAATATGGTCGGTGAAAAGCAGAATCTGGCCGCAATGTGCAAAGAAATTAGGTACTCTTGTAAGCTGTTCTTTTTTTTCTGGAAGTGGCAAAAAAGCATGCAGTTTACATTGATGTTAAGTGATGACTGCAGCCTATAGACACCTACACAAAGACCAAGGTCAAAATTCAGATGCGTTACCACTCCTGAGGCCTAAGGTGCTATGCCTCTGTACCGGTAATTACAGGGCCGTACATTACCACCTGACCGGAATACGATAGTGCTGAACACTACCATTTAGCGGCAAGTATATTAGGTAATGCGGTGGTGCCTACGCCCGCGAGCTCCGTCACTAAAGCTCTACCACCAGTAAAAGAACACAATAATGTTCAAACATAATTGTGTTTCAAGCAACCTTTTTAATTACGAATGCTGTATTCTTAATAAAAAAAAAGATTCAGATATTAGAGGTAAAGCGGATGGGTTAGTTATCTAGAGGTCGGAGGAATCAAAATCTTTTCTTTATAAATCTTTAATATTCATTCGCAAGTGTTATTATGGAAAAATACAAAAGGTATGACAATTATACATCACGTTAACATTACATTAATATAATATGTTCAGAGACAAAAAAAACAATGCACAATAATCACTTTCATGAAGTGGATGTAAAAATATAACCTTCTTTTTTATACATATGCGAAACTAAAACTACGAAAAAACTGTCTTTTCAAAAATTACGACATAAAAAAATTAGGTCAATTTCGTTCTTTGCATTTTATCCCCAAACGACATCGTGAGAGGGCGGGCACGTCCATCATCGCCCAACGCACGTATCGCAAGCGATAGCTCTCTCGCAGCCCTCCGAGGGTCGGCCTATCCGGGAACCCCCCATAAATCACTAATAAGATTCATGGCTCGTATTGCGTCAAACCAAGAACGAGTACAACCACAAATCAAACTATGAAAGTCATATACACTATCCTAGTCACATACACAACACGAACGCCTGCGATGCCATAATCGCTCCCTAGAAACGACGATAAAACAACAAAGCTTCGTGTGTTACGCTCCTGAAAGTGGCATTAAAGGAAATAATTAAAAACCTTGTTAGTCTCAAAGCAATAAGAGCCCGGCAAAGGAGCGCCGAGCGCAGAAAATAAAGCACGAGTGCTATGTTAGACGACGCCGACGCCCCGCGTCTGAAACCTGGATAAATGCAGCACATTTCCAAGCGTCTACCTCTTTATTGCCTGCCGTGCGAGACAAAAGAGCTAAAACTGCGCCTAGAGAATATTAATAAGAATTTATCTCACGCCCCGATAGCTATCTTCAAAGCGGCCTCGAATTTGAATTTCATAAAGCTTCGAAACGCGAACTGACAACGGTTAAGAAGCGTGTATCGCTTTAAATGCAATTTACTTATTCAACGCTAAGTAATCCCGAGCCGCAAAGAAATGTTAGAGCCGGCAGAGTGTAAACAAGGTTTTACGAGTGGGAGAAAGTTTGCGCCCTCGCGCGGCGTACAAACTGGGACTACTGTGTCAGCGGGTGCTCCCGCGCCGGGGGAGCGCCCGACCGCCCCGGGTCGCGACACACGATGACACATTTGATCTGTCATCCCCTTATTACTTCTTTCTAATAATTCGCAACACCTTCGCATTCTTTCAAAAGCCACACGAAAATTTTCATTCTGAATGAGAATGACATTACCAAAAAATACTACGAGGTACGTGCAAACTCATGCGAAACGTAAATAATGCTCGTAGAATACGCCGAGAACCCAATTTGAAATGGCGTCACGCGGTCTGGCAAAATGGCGACGGGTGCAAAGGGAAAAATATTCAGCCGTTATTTACAAACAAACGACTGTCTTTAATACTTTTCTGCTAACCGTTTTAAATAATAAAGATAATTGCTATAGCTGTTTGTCGAATAAACTTCGCCCTTTGTTTCTGTGTACGTTTGGAGGTTCTTTTTTGAGTGCGCCGTTAAAAAATATTGCTTGAAACTCTTTCTTAAAAGAAGCTTTTTTTATATGTTACAGCAAAGTAACATAAAACCATTAATAAGCCTCTTACCCTATCCGTCTAAGTCAACATCGGTGTTCTCAGAGATGCGGGGGTGGCAGGGAGGAACGGGCGCGTTGTCATGGCGACGCACGGGGGCGCGGACCCGAATTTTATCGATTCGGGTACAGACAGCAGCCGGCCGAGCTTTTGCCTATACTAACACGATTCAACGCCCGTGTTTGCACATCTCAGAGGTTTAGGAGGGCTTTGACATTTGGTAACACGTAGATCGGTTCTGTTTAAATAGCTGTTTACCGATACCGCTCCCATCTAACGACAATTGCCATAAAATGTCCGTGAGTGATCAAGCTTAAAGCAACATTTTCGTCATATTAGGTCTATTTTGTAATATTATAATTTTATATTTATATCAGTTTAGTGATTTAATAATGTGATTTGAAATTTTCCTCCTTCAACTTAAAATTATAGTAAGTATTTAATCGTTTTTATTAATATTACCGAGAAACAAGTTTAATATTTTAAGGGCTGTATGCAGAGGCTTAGCCTTACATTAATCTATACATGCAAACATCCATAATTCGCCAGATAAGATTGTGTAATCCGTGTGTAATTCATCTAGCATGCGAATCCAGCAAAACATTGTATTGGTCGCGTTTTTAAAAATTCTACGCGTAGGCACGCGTTGAAAACAAAATTCCATTATCATCTATTCCCGACTTGAGTCTCGAAACTGTGGAACCTCAGCCTTAAGTGCATAACAGACAACTAAGTATTTATAAACATTTTTATATACATTCATATTTCTGCTCTAAATTAAGTAGGTACCTACTTTAGAAATGTTTACAAATATAATGCTCTATCTATCCTTAAAGGCAACCAACATTTTTATAGAATATGTTTGCATTTAATTCTTAATTTCAATTTATAGCGTTCACATTCGTCGTTATATTTTATAATGTGATGAATAGATAAAAAAGCCTCATTTCAGAAAAAGTTACTTTATGCGCTACAATATAGAAAATGGAAAAATCAAATCTTCGTAGGAACCAAGATACTTCACATTTCTGCGAGCTTTTAGAAAGTGGCAGTCGCAAAACGTAATTTTGTATTGGGCTGGCGGCTGAGTGTATGTAAGTATGAAAAATCCTATTCCTTAAGTGCCTACATCAAAAGCACTTCCTTATTTTTATCGAAATAGATGCTGTGCTCATCATCTAGTTAGTTCATAATGAAGGCTACATTTATAGCAAGTTTTACATTGCAGCAGGTTGATAGCGCATGGATAAACGCAATAAACTTCATGAAATTGTTACTATTTCGCCTTTACCTACCGGTCCGGTCCTTAATGAGAGTAAATACGATCATAAGCAACGTTTTTGTCGAATGGTTGATTCTTACGATCTTAATTTCTTGTAAAGAGGCAAAACATCTCAAGTTTTAGGAGTGACATATGCATTGGAGCCCCTAATTTTATTAGAGTTTTTGTATGCTGCAGTATTACCCTATTAACAATGAACATTGATGATAAGTAACGCATAAGAGTAGCTACATGAAAATGTACGGAACATAACTATTAAGATTCATTAATTGACTCTTAATAGTTGTGCTTAAACATTATAAACTCTCGAGCTCCCGAGACGATCGCAACATTTGCGGGGTTTGATGTTTAAACTTCACTCTTTAGTAACTAACAGTCGATCTTTGTACCGATCTCGGGAGCCTTATTAAATGGAATGAGCTCCAAAGTTTTGTTCTTAGTTCATTAAGGTCCTGTACGACTAGTCGCTGGATAACTTTAGGACGTGTACTTTAAGTGGACTATACGAATTAACATCGCTTAAGGGGCAAATTAACCAAACAACAGTTTAACTATTAAAGTTTTGTCATGGCTACCCATTGTAGTTCCTGTTTGCTTATATAACGAATTCTATAACAGAAATTAAGCCAAGAGCTGGTCACTTCAACGCACTAATGTCTGATTCGGATACTATTTATTTATTTTATTAACTCATACTACTACTGGGTCATTATAATTTCAGCCAAAAGACGTCCACTGCTGAACAAAGGCCTCCCTCAAAGTTTATTACTACAGGGTATTCGCTCATAACCTTGGAGTTTAAGTGAAAATAAGTGACTAGCTGTTTCCCGCGACTTCGTCCGTGTACTCATTTGTTTCCCACAAAAAGTAGCCCATGTCCATTCTCAGGCCATACACTACCTGTGTCCATGTTACATTTCAGTAGGTACAATCTGTCGCAACTTGGTGAGATCGGTTATGAAAACATTACAGATAGATCAGAGTCATTTTCGCATTAATATAATATTACAGTATAAGTTTTGTAAGTATCTCACTGTTTAAATAAGCAAACAAACAAAACATTCACATTGATATCAAGTAGGTAAATAGTGCAGTATCCCAAGTGTCTCTATCCATGGTCATCGCCAGGGGCTGGCAGGAGAGGGCTGCTGCCTCTCCTTAGTGATAAAAAATAGCGCAACTTACAAGAAAGACTGACCTGTGCCATAAGTACCTATGGGTACCAAACTAATCCTAGAGCCAACCTGCCCTCCCCTATAGCCAAACTGCCCCCCTCTATATCGTGGGCTGACGACGCCCTAGTCTCCATTCCCCAGCTAAATGGTTGCATGAAAAAAAACACGGTAGTAATTTGAATAACGAAATTATAAGGAAAATTATCACAGCTTTGCCCGACAGTGCCAAGTTTTACATTACTTTCTTTTACAATTACTTAATTTAAAGTAAACTTTCACACGTCTTTGTCTATTTTATACAACGAAGGTCGTAAACAAGCATGCGGTTCAATTAGATGTTATGTGATGACTGCAGCTTACAGACATCTACACAAAACCAGATGCAGTCAGAATGCGGATGCGTTGCCAGGTTGATATCCCTGAGACCTAAGTTGATATGTCTCTGTGATAGTTTTTACAGGGTCATACATTAATACTAACCGGAACACGATAGTGCTGAACACTACTACTTGGCGGCATATAGATTAGGTAATCCGGTGGTGCCCATGCCCTCGAGCTCCTACACTTGGAACTCTACCACCAACATGTATACTTAAAACCTTTCATGTAGCTATTATGCACTTCTAGAGTATCTATTAAGCACTCTTTATTAACAAAGTTTACGTCGAAATCGCTAAACTAAACATTATTCACGCACACAAAGCATTCACCCCAAACTAGGGCTGTTGATAAAACATCGAAATAATTTATCGCCTATATTTTCTTGGAAGATATATCGATAGTTCGATATTGAATTTTTTTTTCGGGAATCCTTAAACTACGGCATCATTGTAGACATAATCTACATTATCGTAGTAGTGGGCGTTGAATGAACGAACAGTTTTTTGGTTGGAATGTTTCTTGGTCGTCGACTAATAAATTAGTTTACTGTTCAACGATAAAGTAGTTTACCAAAAAACGGCGCAACGCGCGCGACATGTGTATGTTTGGGTGCCGACCGTTTACTCAGGGTCGTTTCATTTAGTACATTTTTCTTTTGTATGGAAAAGATAGCTAGAAATAAGTTCGATCTTTTCACGGAACGGGCGCTTCAACGCGCATAATTGCCATATTAAAAAAATTAGGAACATAAGAAATTAAGAAGTTTTAAATATTTGATTAAGCGTCTGCGTAATTTTAAACTTGAAATAAATAATTTATGCTAATTCAATGCATTGATGTATTATCCATTTTTTAAGACATATTGCCACACCGCCGAACATAAAATTATTTCATGTTTCATTCTACACATGTGTTGAATTACTCATGGGGAACGACAAATGTTTTAATATGATGATTTCATTTTTAAATGTCTACAAAATATGTAATTATGTATTTTATATAATATTTTTAATTATTTAAAAACTTTGGATAAGTTTATAGTGAACAAATCACAATTATTCTATACAATTATTGCAGTACTCAGGAACGTTATTGATGGCCATAAAATTAAAAAAAAAACAAAACAAAATATCTTCCCTCAAATGTGATTCTTGGTGTTTTTGGTGTTTTTGTTTTTGTGTCTAGGTTGTTGGTCTGTGTTTTTGTGGTGTTTTTTTCGGAGCCATAGAATGAAACGTAGTGGTTATATTCTCATTGATAGAACGCGCTTACGATTTGGTGGTTTTTAAATACGATTTGGCGATGCATTTTGGACTTTCCTGATTCAAAATATTCTGTTATCTGTTTACCCGCGCTATACTTTGTACAAAGAAGGAAAAATTAAAAATAAAATTTGTAAATGGTGTTTTATTTCAAATAATGTTTCCCAGTAGTTTTAGTATTCAAATAGTACATAGGTATAGTACCTATATCCAGATAAATAAATAAGAGCACAAATATATAAGTAGGTACCTATAGTTTAACACGCATCCGTGGATGTACTTCCCTCTTTCCTCAAGAGATGGCGTTTCATCGTAATGCCAGCTGAAGACTCTATGACTATATATTTAATATACTCTATGCGTTTACTGAACAAGTCGATCAACGTCAACTATGAAAGTTGCCGTTTCGCATAATATGTTAAGCAATAGTTGATCGACGCAAAGAACGTTAGCAACATAATCGAGTCACAACATAAACTAGTCGAAAAATAGACTGTTATTAACATAGTCGACTAATATATAAAGTATTCGAAAAAAAAACTGTTTTTTAGACCAGTTTATTGTTGACTCTAAACGGTGTCGTTGCGTTTGACGTAAAAACCGTCGACGATCCACGTCTACTTTATTGTAAAGATATCGCTTCTTTACAAGAATAGTGTGACATTTCATCTAAATCGTTCTATGGGAAATGCAACATTATTCTTACAAGAATAACGTGGCATTTCATCTAAATCGTTCTATATGAGATGTCACATTGTTCTTGTAAAGAGGCGATATGTCGCAGGGAAATGTCGTTTATTTTAGAGATTTTGAGAGGCTACGCTGAGAGCAACGTGTTTTTTTCTGCTCGATCTTGTGTTTGGACCAAATAGAAGTGATTGTTCGACTTGTCGAAGTAGTTTTTTTGCTCACGCGTTCTTACCAATAAGTATGCCGAATTATAAAATATCGATATTTTTTCGATATATCGAACTCCGATATTGATATATTTAAAAATATCGATAAGTAGGTACATCGAAAATTCGATATTTAAAAAAATATCAACAGCCCTACGGCAAACCGTCATTTGGCAAAACGAGAGCAGTAGTTACTCCGCAACGAAAACACAACTCTCGAAGCGATTTTTGAGTAGGGATAAAAAGGAATGTGGGGTTGCAAAGGGTTCTCTGTCCAAGATATGAACTACCCTCCGTGTTTCCCCTATCGGTGCCGAGAATTCGTATCATGTTTTCATGTTAAATGATACGATGTCGTTTTCTTTTCTACTTTACAGATACGTTAATAACGTTTGGGTATAACGCTGCGTATAAAATAAAACAAGTAGTAGACCTGGAAGTAGGTACCTACTATGTCGGTCGGTACACGTACAATACATACCACATTTCTCGTTATTAACCGACTTTAAAAAAGAGCAGGTTCTCAAAACGATTGGTTGGTTCTTTTATTGTATGTATGTTTACGCCAAGATTTCTGATCCAATTTACGTGTTGATTTTCTTATTCGATGCAAAATAGATGACATTTTGTCCTATGAAAATTTAAATTAGTTTTAATCAGTAGTTTTTATTTTATGACTATTGTACAACCAAGACGATTCACGTTTACCTGGACGAAGAAGTGTTCATTCGTTGTAAAGTTGAAAATAAAACTTTTTCCAAAAATTATACCGACTTCAAAACGAATAAGTAGGTATTATATTTTTATTGGTACATATTGGTATATAAAAAGTATACTTTTTACAAATTATGTATTTGCAAAAAGTATACTTTTTATATTCATCTTAAAAATAACAAGTTACAATTAAAATATGTATAGAAAACTTTTCAATAAAAAATCGAAACAACGGATTTTTTTTCGTAACGATTCACGTTGTATTTTTAAAAACATTGATGACTTTTAGTACAGCCTAAAGAAAACGAAGTGCCTTTAGTATTGCATTGCCGTCTATATAATGAATACAAAAATGAAATCAACTTAATGATCCATTCAAACAAATAATAATATGAAAGCAATCATTTCGTTTTTTTATGTAATGGAAGTGGCAAACAAGCATGCAGTATATAGATACCCATACAAAGACCAAGGTCAAAATGCAGATGCGTTACCACTCCTGAGGCCCAAGGTGTTATGCCTCTGTGCCGAAAATTACAGGGCCGTACATTAACACCTAACTGGAACACGATAGTGCTACACACTACCATTTAGCGGCAAGTATATTAGGTAATACGGTGGTGCCTACGCCCGCGAGCTCCGTCACTGGAGCTCTACCACCAGTAAAAATCAAACATGTTGTTTTTAAATAAGCGGTAGAAGATGCGTTCTCTTAGCATTTGACAAAAAAATATATACTTGGGTATTTGAATCTATCCAATAAATGAAGTGATTGGGAAAATCTAAAAGGTAGAGTTATAATAGAATTAAGTCTTCAAATGAACGACAAAAAGGTAATAAAAAATAAAAATCCTTACTTGATTGAAGACGATACTTGAGTACTCGTAGAAAGTCTTCCAAGCGACTTCTGTAGGCGGAATTCGCAAAAAATATCGTAGGGTCCGATTAACACAATATCCTTGAAGATGTCGCTCGCAAAAAGGGGCATAAGGGGACAAAAGTCCCTGAAACATTTCTCATTGAGGCGAAGGGTGGCACAGGGTGTGAGTGACCCCTTTCCACCCGCAACGCGGCACCCCGCTTCGTGGCAGTCTCCAACCACGTTGTCCATAATTTATGCTTTCGAGCGGACCACGAAAAATAAATGAGCATCAGTTACATACAAGAGGAAATGGAAAAGTAAGTTACGTTTGGCTAGATTGCGAATAACTGTACCGACCTCGATAGGTACGCGTAGATATCGACAGTCTATTTTGTTTGCAGAGTTTAGATATTTTCCTGCTCGGTATTTTCAATAGCACATTCAAAAGTGGTAAAGCGCTGCTTAAAAAGTTCATTGAATATTATTCACAACTTGTTTGGATGGTGGCCAAAGTGTAAAGAATGAAAGAGTTTTATCAAAGGCCACTTTGGTTTATATTTATTGTTTGTTCGTTGGGAAAATCTTAATAGATGATAGCTTTGGTTTTCAAGTCACATTTTTATTTCTTAGTGAAAGTGTAGATGCATTGGGTCATGAAAATAGGAAATAAAAGTGCAATGCAATGCTGGTAAAGATTTTGTTCTTTTAAGACAATTTAAGAGATAAACATTTTATGAGATAAAAAATAGAAATTTAAAAGCACCAGTGAAAATTTAAGGCTAAAAAGGACCACTAATGTCAGCGTCAGGCTAGGTATTAGTGTTCAGTGAACTTCAGTGCTATGTTCTGGTTAAATGGTAAAGTAGGTACGAATCCTGCAGAGAGAGAAAATACTTATATTATTCGTTAAATCTCAGGAGTGACGTATTATGAGACAGACAAAAGATATTACTATTGAAGTCTTAGGAGTGGTGAGACGGTTATCATCATTGACAGTTTGAGACCGTAAGAGAAGATTTATTTATACAATAGTAGTAGTGGTTCTAGAGCTCCAGTGACGTAGCTCGCGGGCGTAGGTACCACCGCATTACCTAATATACTTGCCGCTAAATGGTAGTGTTCAGCATTATCGTGTTCTGGTCAGGTGGTATTATACGGCCCTGTAATTTCTGGCACAGAGGCATAACATCTAAGGCCTCAGGAGTGGCAACGCATCTGCATTTTGACCTATGGTCATTGTGTGCGTGTCTATAGGCTGCAGTCATCACTTAACATCAATGTGAACTCATGCAGTTTGCAACAGTTATTACATAAAAAAGTTATATTTAATTATGCCGAAAAGTAGATAAGCATCAATTTTATAATACCTTTAGTACCTTTACAACAAAAATGTTTACATACATTTTTTTACACTTTAATTTAATATGTCTCAAAATATCGTAGTCTGTCTATAGTAGTCACCCTACATGCGAGGCCAGGGAAACAGATCAGCGAGAGTACAATACGACACATTATACATCACGACATTGTATTAATTTGCGAACCGTACGCGATGCCTACGGTGCGTGGGGGCCCAAGCATGGTTGACTGGATCCATCTCTACTTCAATAACAGATTACATACTCAAAAACATTATTTCGATTGTGAAAGATGGCAATATTTAGCTGTGTAAAATATAAATATTACATAAACATGTGAACTTTAAAGATGGGACCTTTATGGTTTTAAACCTACTCGTTATAGTATTTTCGTAACTAAACTATCTAGGTACTCTATGTACATACTCGTAAATCGTTCAGTCTATTTCTCTCAATTTAAATTAGTTCAGTCCTATTGAGTCTATTCAAACAGTTTAAATTCCTTTCATTTTATACTTGATAGACAGTCGTTTTCAATTATTTTCTCGATGGAAAATCTTTATTTTTCTTGTTTTCAAAAGAAATAGGGAGGGTATGAACCTCGGACAGGGTATAATCGAATCGATTTAGGTAAACTTAAGCAAACGCTAATATTTTCCAATTTTGCAAGTGACATTATTTCCTTGATAAGGAGTATTTTTTTTCCAAATTAATTTCCATAGCAAACACAGTCGAGGTTTTCTCAAGGGAACATGACTTTAAAATGATTGCCGTCAAGTATCAAGCCTGAACTCGACGAAAGCAGAATTTAAGTACATACTTAAATTAGATTTCCTTTTCGAGGACTTTGATTATCGTGACTTTAAGAAAAAACTCTTGATCCATATTTTTCCACTGAGTCAATTTGAAGAGCAATAAGCAAATTAGTATTAATCTATACTTATAATAAAACTGTAGAAGTGTGAATTCTGTACATTAAAAATATAGAAAAAGTAAATACCAGGGGATGTTACTAGATCGATACCGAACACTAATATGTGAATAAAAACATTTTTGTCTGTCTGTCTGTTTGTTCAAGCATCACACAAAATCTACCGGTCCGATTACGATGAAACTTGATATAATTATACTTTAACCTTTGGCGCACAACACTGGGTACTTTTTATCCCGGAAAAATGTCTGTTTGTCTGTGTGTTTGTGCACACTAATTTCAGAAATTGCTTATCCGATTTGCAGTTTCACTAATATATTGTGGTAAGTTTTACTAAACATTTACCCCCTTATTCATAAACGTATTTTAGCTAAAGTGTTGCTAATCTCTCCTTTGTCTTTTTCTATCCTGCACATTTGACAATGCAACTGACAAAAACAAAGCATTCTATAGCTAAAACGTATCTAAAGTACGTTTATGAATAAGGGGGTTCGTGTTTGTTTCGTGTCAATCGGTTCAGAAATAAAAAAGTTATGACAATTTAACTATTCTTTTACCTATTCAATTTTTTTTTATTATGTAACTATTGTTCTTTTTTTTACTAATCTGTATCTATCTTCTATCTTTTAGAGGGTTTTGTACCTAAAAGATAAAAAGGGACCCTACGGATTACTAATTCTCCGCTGTCTGTCTGTCTGTCCATACGTCTGCCTGTCACCAGGCTGTACCTATCTCATAAATAGTGATAGCTAGAAAGCTAACATTTTCACAAATTAAATATTTCTGTTACCGCTATAAAGACAAAATTAATTCCTAAAACTAAGGATCTGAAAATATGAAGGGGTCCAAGATGGCATACAGTAAACGTATTTTTTTGCACGAGTTCGACTCGCTCTTAGTCGGTTTTTTCTCTGTTAGTAACGTTAAGCATACCGCATAGCAGCGTCCCGGCACAAAACAATCGCCGCTATGATCACCATTCAGCATGCCAAGCGTGGCAATTACGACATATTCTTTCCTTATGACGCACAACACTTTTAGGAGCATCTTCGGGAAAGCCTTTGTCCAGCGGAGAGGGATGGACGTCTTTCGGATGTAATTATGATGATGGTGATGGTGGTGGTGGTGTAGGTGCCATTAGTGGGTTCCCTTATGCCGGCTCTTACGGAATGCCTATATTACGCATAGATCTACATTTTATTTTTCATTCTTTATTAAAAGCACTGATTGACTGAAACTTTATACTAATTATTATTATACAAAACTTCATAATAATTTTCATTAAAAAGATATTATGCATAGAAGTTTAAAAAGGCCTTTTCGAAAATACGGTTCAGCATAGGATGGATGCAAGTTTAAAAACATAATTAGACATGATATGTTCTTAGGTTTTCGCGAGCTACACTCATTGAAATAAAACTATTTTTACGGATTTATCTCGCGTATATTGAACTAAAATGATTTTTAAAATCAACCCGACGTTTCGGTCGCTTTTCAGCTTCCGTGGTCCCGGGCAGACTGAGGTGACATTTGTCTGACAGAAGTTTGAAAAAAAAAATTATATGTAGCTACCTCCATCGATTTCGTAAACGCCTTGCGTAGCGTTCGGGATTAACACAATAATTACTTATGGTATCTTGGGCGTCGAGTGTCTCGACGCCCAGCGTCCCGACGCCCAGTGACCCGACTCCCAGCGTCCCGACGTCGAGTGTCCCGACGCCCTGCGTCCCGACGCCCAGCGACCCGACTGATTGACCGACCGGGTTGATTTTAAAAATCATTTTATTTATATATTTATTTATTCTTTTATGTATGCACAGAAATTATACATAAGGCGGACTTAACGCCACTAGGCGTTTTCTACCAGTCAACCTTCGGGTAGTGAGGATATCGACGAAGTAGGTGCAGCAATGGTACAAAAGTGAAAATATGAGGGACAGCTAAAAATATTATCATTAATCAAATAATATATTTATATACCTACATATAATAGTAAACATACACAAAATATAAGTATTTATATTTAAAATAGATATGTACCTATAAATAGTTACGTTGCTGAATTAAAATATATATACTAATACATACTAATATATAATATTACATACATGGACTAATATACAGTAAACCTATACAAAAAAAATGTCTACATATATATATCACAATAATAAATAATAGAATGTCAGACTTGCCAAACTACTAGCCAACCGCATTGAGATAAAGTTCCCGAACTTGCCGCTTAAATGAGTACTTGCAGGTTGATTTCCTGATATTTTAGTTCAATATACGCGAGATAAATCCGTAAAAATAGTTTTATTTCAATGAGTGTAGCTCGCGAAAACCTAAGAACATATCATGTCTAATTATGTTTTTAAACTTGCATCCATCCTATGCTGAACCGTATTTTCGAAAAGGCCTTTTTAAACATCTATGCATAATATCTTTTTAAAGAAAATTATTATGAAGTTTTGTATAATAATAATTAGTATAAAGTTTCAGTCAATCAGTGCTTTTAATAAAGAATGAAAAATAAAATGTAGATCTATGCGTAATATAGGCACTCCGTAAGAGCCGGCATAAGGGAACCCACTAATGGCACCTACACCACCACCACCATCACCATCATCATAATTACATCCGAAAGACGTCCATCCCTCTCCGCTGGACAAAGCCTTTCCCGAAGATGCTCCTAAAAGTGTTGTGCGTCATTAGGAAAGAATATGTCGTAATTGCCACGCTTGGCATGCTGAATGGTGATCATAGCGGCGATTGTTTTGTGCCGGGACGCTGCTATGCGGTATGCTTAACGTTACTAACAGAGAAAAAACCGACCAAGAGCGAGTCGAACTCGTGCAAAGAAATACGTTTACTGTATGCCATCTTGGACCCCTTCATATTTTCAGATCCTTAGTTTTAGTAATTAATTTTGTCTTGCTGACCTACCATGACCAAATAGGTCGAGTTCTGTCTGATGGTGGGGTCAAAAGTCTTAGGAATCGGCGTGCATGTATGAAGAGAATGATGAAGGTAGACGAGGCACGAGAGGTTTGTCAGAACCGGGATGTCTGGCGCTCTACACTCTCTGCCTACCCCGTTAGGGACCTGGATTGAAGATACAAAAAAAATTTTGTCTTTATAGCGGTAACAGAAATATTTAATTTGTGAAAATGTTAGCTTAGACGCTGGGCGTCCCGACGCCCAGCGTCCCGACGCCCAGCGTCCCGACGCCCAGCGTCCCGACGCCCAGCGTCCCGACGCCCAGCGTCCCGACGCCCAGCGTCCCGACGCCCAGCGTCCCGACGCCCAGCGTCCCGACGCCCAGAGTCCCGACGCCAAACATACCGACGCCCAGCATCCCGATATGGAGCGTCTCGACGCCCAGCGACTCGACGCCCAGCGTCCCGACGTCGAGCGTCTCGACGCCCAGCGTCCCGACGTCGAGCGTCTCGACGCCCAGCGTCCCGACGTCGAGCGTCTCGACGCCCAGCGTCCCGACGCCCAGCGTCCCGACGCCCAGCGTCCCGACGCCCAGCGTCCCGACGGACTGCGTCCCGACGTCGAGCATCTCGACGCCCAGCGTCCCGACGCCCAGCGTCCCGACGCCCAGCGTCCCGACGCCCAGCGTCCCGACGCCCAGCGTCCCGACGCCCAGCGTCCCGACGCCCAGCGTCCCGACGCCCAGCGTCCCGACGCCCAGAGTCCCGACGCCCAACATACCGACGCCCAGCATCCCGATATGGAGCGTCTCGACGCCCAGCGACTCGACGCCCAGCGTCCCGACGTCGAGCGTCTCGACGCCCAGCGTCCCGACGTCGAGCGTCTCGACGCCCAGCGTCCCGACGTCGAGCGTCTCGACGCCCAGCGTCCCGACGCCCAGCGTCCCGACGCCCAGCGTCCCGACGGACTGCGTCCCGACGTCGAGCATCTCGACGCCCAGCGTCACGACGCCAGCGTCCCGACGCCCAGCGTCCCGACGTCGAGCGTCCCGACGCCCTGCGTCCCGACGTCGAGCGTCTCGACGCCCAGCGTCCCGACGCCCAGCGTCCCGACGCCCAGCGTCCCGACGCCCAGCGTCCCGACGCCCAGCGTCCCGACGCCCAACATACCGTCTCCCAGCGTCCCGATATCGAGCGTCTCGACGCCCAGCGACTCGACGTCCAGCGTCCCGACGTCGAGCGTCTCGACGCCCAGCGTCCCGACGTCGAGCGTCTCGACGCCCAGCGTCCCGACGCCCAGCGTCCCGACAACCAGCGTACCGACGCCCAGCGAACCGACGCCCAGCGTCCCGATGTCGAGCGTCTCGACGCCCAGCGTCCCGACGCCCAGCGTCCCAACGTCGAGCGTCTCGACGCCCAGCGTCTCAACGCACAGCGTCCCGACGCCCAGCGTCCCGACGCCCAGCGTCCCGACGCCCAGCGTCCCGACGCCCAGCGTCCCGACGGACTGCGTCCCGACGTCGAGCGTCTCGACGCCCAGCGTCCCGACGCCAGCGTCCCGACGCCCAGTGTCCCGACGCCCTGCGTCCCGACGCCCAGCGTCCCGACGCCCAGCGTCCCGACGCCCAGCGTCCCGACGCCCAGCGTCCCGACGCCCAGCGTCCCGACGCCCAGCGTCCCGACGCCCAGCGTCCCGACGTCCAGCGTCCCGACGCCCAGCGTCCCGACGCCCAGAGTCCCGACGCCCAGCGTCCCGACGCCCAGCGTCCCGACGTCGAGCGTCTCGACGCCCAGCGTCCCGACGCCCAGCGTCCCGACGCCCAGCGTCCCGACGCCCAGCGTCCCGACGGACTGCGTCCCGACGTCGAGCATCTCGACGCCCAGCGTCACGACGCCAGCGTCCCGACGCCCAGCGTCCCGACGTCGAGCGTCCCGACGCCCTGCGTCCCGACGTCGAGCGTCTCGACGCCCAGCGTCCCGACGCCCAGCGTCCCGACGCCCAGCGTCCCGACGCCCAGCGTCCCGACGCCCAGCGTCCCGACGCCCAACATACCGTCTCCCAGCGTCCCGATATCGAGCGTCTCGACGCCCAGCGACTCGACGTCCAGCGTCCCGACGTCGAGCGTCTCGACGCCCAGCGTCCCGACGTCGAGCGTCTCGACGCCCAGCGTCCCGACGCCCAGCGTCCCGACAACCAGCGTACCGACGCCCAGCGAACCGACGCCCAGCGTCCCGATGTCGAGCGTCTCGACGCCCAGCGTCCCGACGCCCAGCGTCCCAACGTCGAGCGTCTCGACGCCCAGCGTCTCAACGCACAGCGTCCCGACGCCCAGCGTCCCGACGCCCAGCGTCCCGACGCCCAGCGTCCCGACGCCCAGCGTCCCGACGGACTGCGTCCCGACGTCGAGCGTCTCGACGCCCAGCGTCCCGACGCCAGCGTCCCGACGCCCAGTGTCCCGACGCCCTGCGTCCCGACGCCCAGCGTCCCGACGCCCAGCGTCCCGACGCCCAGCGTCCCGACGCCCAGCGTCCCGACGTCCAGCGTCCCGACGCCCAGCGTCCCGACGCCCAGAGTCCCGACGCCCAGCGTCCCGACGCCCAGCGTCCCGACGCCCAGCGTCCCGACGCCCAGCGTCCCGACGCCCAGCGTCCCGACGCCCAGCATCCCGACGGCGAGCGTCTCGACGCCTAGCGTCCCGACGTCCAGCGTCTCGACGCCCAGCGTCCCAACGCCCAGCGTCCCGACGCCCAGCGTGTTGTTTTTGTATGATCCAAAATTAACCAAAAGTTGTATCCAAAAATGCTGCCTAAAGCCACTATTCCACGCGAACGAAGTTGCGGGGAACAGTGCCCGCAACTTCGTTGCAAAGAATAAAAATGTAACATTATAGCAGGGTATAACTTGAACTTAAAGTTCTAGATCTGTTGGTTCTTTTCTCTAATTCTTACGTACATATTCATAAATTAATGTTCGCGTGCTGTTTTCCACTTCCCTAACTACTTAGTTTCATTAAATAGAAAATACTTTTAGGTACACCTCCACAAGTATTTCTCATGTAAGAACTTTGTAAAATATTCGACCAGAAGATAAGTAGGTAATACGAACTTTCTAGGATTCTAATTGATTCTATACCTACTAAAAATAGTACCTTCTCAGGTTAATAAAATGTTAAAACCTTTAAACTTAGAAGTTACAGCATTTTATCTCTTAGGTGGTTACTGCTTATGCACGCGCTAATATTTTACAATTTTCAACAAACTCTCCCCTCCGATAAAAAGGAAGCTACTTTCTAGTCTATGTTCGCCTGATTTGATGATTTTTAGGGTTCCGTAGCCAAAGGGTAAAAACCCTATTACTAAGTCTGTCTGCCTTCGAGCTCTACCATTGAAGCTCTTGGTGCGCTTGCCACGCCCACATTACCATTCCATCTTTATTATCTATTCCGTGGATTTAATATTAATTCTTAGTGCGATGCATTTCACGCATTCACGCATTTCACTGGTGGTAGAGCTCCAGTGACGGAGCTCGCGAGCGTAGGCACCACCGCATTACCTAAGATACTTGCCGCTAAATGGTAGTGTTGAGCACTATCGTGTTCCGGTCAGGTGGTAATGTACGGCTCTGTAATTTCCGGCACAGAGGCATAACACCTAAGGCCTCAGGGGTGGTAACGCATCTGCACTTCGACCTTGGTCTTTGAATGGGTGTCTATAGGCTGCAGTCATCACTTAACATCAATGTGAACTGCATGCTTGTTTGCCACTTCCATTACATTAAAAAAAAACCTTTGTATGCCAATGTATTTTTGTACTTCACGCCAATGAGAAGCAAAAGCCTTTATTCTTCTTTTCGTGTTCATGTTTCAATTCTTACTTCTTATAACTTCTTTTTAACTAGGGGAAATGCCTTACACATATCCACCTCCGGGAAGAGTGCTTGGGTGAGTGAGAGGGTTATGTGGGACTCCGGGATAAGAAAAAGACCCGTCTAACCACTAAAAATCCCTGGGTGTTCCGATTCGTCCGCACTCAGTGGCGGGTTCACAGGAACACATTAGCATACGTCCGCGACCCCGCACACGGCTTAGATCTACATAGCATCAAGTAGATTCAATAGAATTAATATAATTAAAAAAGGCCATATTTGCAAATGTCATGTTTTTTATTTTATTTTTTAGCTATTCATGTATAATACTTATATTTAAAGGTGGGAATCATAATTCAGTAGATATTAAAATTAAGCTACAGCTATCGTGTTGCCATAAAAAATTGAGTTATTTTGTCATAGTGGTGTACAGTCAGGGAACTCTCTGTTTATTGAAAATCAATCAAATATGGCTTTTATCACCATTGGTTATGGTGTTAATATGGTCAAGCGGCCACTTCCCTGATAATACATTTGATAAACTAAAATTAATTATGCTGTCGAAGTACAAACCAATGTTACATTATTATATTAATATCTGTAAATTCAGTAATTTAAAAACCTATATTAAGATTTTTTTGTTACTTGGAGGTACATTTTGTACTATAACTCAAACGCTATGTACACAGCGTAATAACTTTTTGGCCGATTTATCACAAAGACAGTTCTGCATGAAGCAGAATTCTGGATAAAGTTAAAAGGTTATTGCGAAACAAACATGCAAATTATTAAAGTTGTTCTATGTACTGAAACTTTCCTGCGTATACATACATACATACCTACATAATCAACTGTATTTGTTTCATGCGAAAAGGCTACATCTATCATTTTAACGTAAGTGTAGTAAAATCATTATTACTACATAGTTCAGTATTCAACAAGAAAAATTGCACCTCGACCTTAGAAGAGAGACTTCGGCTTGTTTTGGGTCTGTAGAACGTTATCTCTTTTGTACCTTACCTATGTGACGTTTGTCGACCATTTTGCTCAAGTTCTGACCAATACCGGACTATCAGTGCTTACGTAGGCAATGTGCAGCAGAGATAACGCTCTACGAAGTCGAAACTAGCCGATTGTCTCCTTCATAGGCTCGATGTGCAATATTTTTTACTGGGTACTGTAATTGACACATGACATTCAACACACATTATGTTCTAAATATAAAACCTTATTAATATAAACCTTAACAACAATACGATTGATCCTACAATCGGACATGCAAATATTTTCAAAAACAATATTTTGTAAAATACTAAAACACATCAAGTCCAATGTACAGTTAAGATACACAAAACATTCACAATATTTGAAAGCAAAATAGACGGAATCCAAGACCAAATATATGTTGGTCCTCAGTGTACTGTGAATCGAAGTAACCTAAAAAGGCTAATATAACACGACTATCCTTAGACTCGACTTAGAAGCGCGCATGGCCCAGCGGCTGGTGTTGATCGTAAGCTATCTACTCGGTTAAACACTACGGGCGCGGTCGGGCAGTGTGATGGGTGACCGCTAGTGGCAAATTAAATGCGCGTTTCCGTGCTTCGGAGGGCACGTTAAGCCGTCGGTCCCGGTTGCTATCGATGGATACCAGTCGTTAAACCTTGTCGGTGGCCTTATGGGCGGTTTGAAAACATCCGACCGCTTTTTGGCCACTAACCCACCCACCTCCACCAATCCGCATTGGAGCAGCGTGGTTGGAGTAAGCTCCAGGCCTCCCCCCAAAAAGGGGAGAGACTCGTGCCCAGCAGTGGGACGTATAATGGGTTGCCATTTTTTTTTTTTATCCTTAGACTGGGATTCGTCACAACTATTTGAGTTGTATAAACAAGTTTTTTGAACTTAAAAAGGACATTAAAACTTTTTAAAACAAGTGTCAGAACATAAGTTATTGTGTCTGATGGAGCATGCAAATTTAGTTTAATATTATTTGTGTAAAAAAAATAATATATTGGGTACACTTTTTTACAAACCAGAGGCTGCAGCTGAAAATCAGCATTCTCATCCTCTCACGGATGGTCCGGAACAAGACAGTTTTTAGTCAGATTATGAAAACACAGAATGTAGATTTAAGCCATATCAACGCATCTCTGGCATCGCTTTCCCAACAAACGCACTCAAGTTGCTAAACTCCAGATCTATCACAGTATCGAACCACAATCTATTATCTGCTTCCATATGATCAATCGCCTGCAACTGCGTATACGTGTACGGTGCGAAAGCGAGATGATTGCGAACACTCAGTTTCGCATCAGCGTCAGGTATCAGACTACTGAGCTTGCTGACCAATTGCGGGTGTAACTTGCTGAAAATAAGACCCTTCTTGCGTTCAGTGAGGAAGTCTTCTTCGAAGCAGCTAATGAAGTCCGCGGTATACGCTTTCAATATCTGCACCTGTTCGACATATTGTTCGTCCTTTTTGCCTTTCTTTGCTTTCATTGTGGAGAATATCTGTTTGTACCTGAGAAGTAAAATTTTATATGAATGATGTGTAAATAAATATGTTCAATACATCACTGGCATTTCCCCATTTCATAAGAAACTGAGAAAAGGAATGAATTTGGTCGTCATAATAATGATCATTCAGTTGGTAGAGTTTCAAGTGCAGACAATACTGAGAAGAACTCCGCCACTGAAGAAACTCGGTACAGCTCTTTTGAATTTAAACTTAAGTCAATTGAATAGTTGATTATCACTTACAGCATAATGAGTTCGGCCACCTTGTCGATGGCGGCGGCGGAGGGGGCCAGCAGCGGCGCGGCCAGCGGCAGCAGGCGCGGGGCGGAGGCCGAGCGCCCGTGCAGGGCGGCGGCCCGCGCGCACCGCACCGCCGCACCCACGCCGGAATACAGCACCCGCATGTCTCCTAGCGATCAATACAAAATAATAAGAGGCCGCGAGAGCATAATGGCTTCTTTGCTTCTAACTAATTTATGGTCTTTCACACGCTCATATTATTATAAGGGGATGAGGTGATAACCTATCGCCTAGTTTCATTAATCGGAGACTAGCGACTTACCCCGGCTTCGCGCGTCTTTCTCAATGATAAGTTGTTTAGGTATTGTAGATTGGGATATGATGGGACTGACATATCCTCCAGTGGACAAAAGCCTCCAAATAAATTTAGATTTAAAAAAAAATAAGATCTAAGCATACATGGGGACAGACAACAGGAAGCGACTTTGTTTTATGTAGTGATTTGTAATCCTTGGGTTGACATTTCTGTTGCATCATTTCGTTTTACATTTTTAGTAGCAATAACTTACCGGGAGATATCTGCAGTCCCTTGTTACATATATCATGTATTTTAGATTCGACCGTCATCAAAATGTTATCGTAACATGATTCGGACGATTGCATACTCATAAATACTTGTTGGTATTTGCTATTTCCGCATGCCTGGAAAATAAAATAAATGCTGTAACTTTTATGAACAGCATATACCCGTTTTATTTAAAGAAAAATGGAAAGAAAAATTTGACTTCAGGCGAGACTCGAACTCGCTGCCTACTGGGAATCTAGTCCAGCCGCTCTTCCAATTGAGCTACTGAAGTCCTGCCCGATTTGTCAAATCTTTCCTTCACATTTATTGCATTGCTTTATGGTAGCAGCAGCGCCATCTATTGCCAAACTATGCTAGTTAGGCAACCGATATAATAGACTTTGCAGTTTATTGAATATCGTAAAGAAGTCGCTTTTACCCTTAATAATTATTTTATATTATTTCGCATTAACACATGCTTGTGAAATATATTTAATTTAAATAAAAATGGAAAGAAAAATTTGACTTCAGGCGAGACTCGAACTCGCGGCCTACTGGGAATCTAGTCCAGCCGCTCTTCCAATTGAGCTACTGAAGTCCTGCCCGATTTCGAGTCTCGCCTGAAGTCAAATTTTTCTTTCCATTTTTCTTTAAATAAAAAATATTTCACAAGCATGTGTTAATGCGAAATAATATAAAAGCATATACCCGTCTATAGTATAATTATAGTATCTTTGTATACTAAGAAATACTACAGTAGAAGTGACATAGTACGACTTTGCTCGAAGCATATCGAACGAAGCCCCTTTTCATGCAATAAAAAATACGAACAATAATGTATAGAAATATAACTCTCAAACATCATCTCTTCTCTCAACAAATCATCGCTTCTATTTTATTTCATTCACGCAAACCAACTAACAGCAATCATAATAGTAGGGAAGCCCTTGATGCTGTTTTTATATTTACTAGAGCGCGTCAGATTAAGATATATGGTAGACACCTTGCATCCTGATAGTTACCTCCACTAAATATAAAGTTTGTATATAGAGAAGAGACCGAAGGGTAGCCCTTAAAAAAATTCAAAAGGTCGTTACGATCTTACTAATCTTCCGATTCGTCAGAATTTTAGATAGGAGCATTGTTTGGGCACATTTTACACGCTCTCAGAATATCTGACACGCTCTTGACCCATGACGTCGATGCCGCGCCCCTTTCAAAAACATTTCATTTTCAAACATCTTTCAAAAATGAAGGTGAAAAATTACTCAAGAATGTCAGATACTCAGAGAGGATGTAAATTCCCCATCCAAAATTCTGACGACTCGAATGCGAGGCAAGCTCGTGGTGGAAGCCCTAAGGGTTCGGCTCTTTATGGAAATCTTAGATTTTGTGGAGGTACTGAACGGGGTCCAAGGTATCTCCAAGATCTTAATCTGACGCGCTGGAGCAGAATTCAAAAATCCCTTTTTGGGCTTCCCTAATAATAACAAACACACTTTCAACGTAGACAAGGCTTGCATTCGAGTCGTCGCGAGGTCATTTCGCCGAGCGGCAAGGAAATGCAATAGCCTTATGCGCTGCGGTGTTTTCTATTTATGCCCCGCCCACGGTGTGTCTTTTTAAGTGGAACCATTTTTTCGGCTTAGTTACACTTCTTTACATTATTTTTCATAGCACAAGAAGGAAAAATCAAAGAAAAGTATTTTGGACTTCCTGGGTATGTTTGGGCACTATCAATGGTTATCATGCTAAACTTCAGCTGAGGCCTCAGTTGAACTCTATGGTATTGAAATAGTTGCCTCTAATTAAATACCTTTACGAACTCTTATGCCACTATTTCATTGCCAGCTTGATTTTACTTTATCGCTGAATATGTTTCAAGAATTTTACTTGGTTCGATAGGTGGTACAGAGACTCTTAGTTTCAAAGTATTTAAAACGGACTAAATTCCGTTGTCCATGAAAACACACACCGTATGAGTGCCTCTCTATCTGCCTGACACTTCGGATGTGATAGGGATGGCTCTCATAACTAAACATCGGATTACAAGCGCCAACCAAATGTCAAAAAAATGCATGCAAGCAATACGATGACTAGCATTGGATAAGCATAAATTAAACCAACAAAATCGCTTACAAGATTACTATACATGGCAGTCAAACTCTTGAGTATAGCACATTGTTCTATAGGCTGGGCTCTGCAATATATTTTTGTTAGGGAATCCAATATCGACGTCACGTGTTCAACGCTGTCTACATTCACCCATTCCACTAAATCCAGGATCTAGAAATAAAAGGAAATCGACGATAAATAAGATTAATATTTACGTGGCCAAATGCAGCATTTTCTAGCCTATAATAATCTTCATTGACTGTTCCTTGTACCGTACGCCTTTGTAAGGTTATAAGTTACCTTACAAAGGAATAATATTACTTAAGAAATAATATTCTATAACAACGAAAACAAAATATACGTGCCTCCCCAAAGAAATCTTTTTCATTCCAAAAGGGTAGGAACTGCGCCAGAAATCTTGTGACGACCGGTATGCCTTGCAAGAAGGTGTTCTGCAACACAACCAATCGCCGCAGCAAATCTTGCTTTTCCATGTGGCTATGTGGCGATATATCAAGAAAACCTGGAATTACGTAATATAAATATGTTATAATGATTATCTTACATACAAAAGAGAGACGTAGAATATACAGGGTGTAAGGGAACCGCTCCGAAGTCGAAACATGGGTGTTTTGACAACAAGATGTAAACCATTTGATTCTATCTCAATATTTCAAAGAGTTGCATTTTTTTTAACAAGCAATGTTGGCATAGAAATAAAACTAGTTTTCGGATTTATCTCGCGTATATTAAATCATCATCATCATTTTAATTTAATATACGCGAGATAAATCAAAAACTAGTTTTATTTCAATGAGTGCAGCTCGCGAAAACCTAAGAACATACAGTGTTGGCATACTTGTCCACGGCACTAGTCTACATCACCGGACAATCGGCGAAGGCAGAGGGCGCTCTTAGCCTAAATAAAATGCGCAACTTCAGGAGGCCTAAACCCCGTGTGGGTCCAACTTTGGCTTAGGGCGTTGCGGAGGGACAACTAAGACATTAGTTATGGATTAATTAGCATTCGCATTAATTGATAGCATGTTAATGCTGTATTAGCATTTCGCAAATTAAATGAAGTTCTGAAATTCTGCGAGATGTGAAACGCTAATTCGCAAGTATTTTGTTATTATCTTCGATTTGTTTGCATTTAGGATCGTATATTGAATGAATGCGTGAGATTTTTTAATAATAATTAGTGCAGCACCCTTTAACATTAAATAATTTGCATATTAAAATAAATCATATACTTTATTAGATATCAATTTTTACCATATTAGAAAACCACATAGCAATAGCAATTAGCATGCTAAGACTCACGAATTCACATGCTTATGAAATTAACGAGAAACAGCATTAATTGGCATCGCTATAAGACATATAGGTTTAAAGACAGTGCAACTCTCGGTCTAGTCATAGGTTGGTGATAACCGGACACGACCACGCGAGTCGTGCTAGGATCTAATTAATGGGAAGTAAACAGTGCTATCATGAATTTATCGAATCGAAACAAGCAAGTTGAAACGAATTTATAATTCCACACAGATACAGGTCACAGACAACCCTATTTTTTAGATGTCTTTTAAAAAAAAAGTATGAAAAAAAAACTCACAATTAAGAAGTAAATTGTGCAAATCGTGAGATAGAAAAGCATGTTCCTCGTCGGTAGCAACGGCGAGTATCATGAAGCCGGTCTCGTTGCACAACAACGCGCGAAGCCGCGCCGGCCGGCTCACGCTGTGGTGCACACTGTAGTGCAGCAGAGACACTGGGCTGTAAACACATTTTTATGATTAAAAAAATAAATAATGCTCGGCAAGGACTTTTTTTATGTAAAATGGAAGTGGCAAACAAGCATGCAGTTCACATTGATGTTAAGTGATGACTGCAGCCTATAGACACTTACACAAAGACAAGGTCAAACTGCCGATGCGTTACCACTCCTGAGGCCTAAGGTGTCATGCCTCTGTGCCGGAAATTCCAAGGCCGTACCACCTGAGTGGATCACGATAGTGCTGAACACCATTTAGCGGTAAATATATTAATGTAATGCGGTGGTGCCTACGCCCGCGAGCCCCGTCACTGGAGCTCTACCACGAGTAAAAAGACTGCGTAAGGCGTGGGCGGTGTGTGTGGACCACTGGCCTCGCGGTGCGTGCAAACGGGTTTGCCATAATAAGTCACGGACTTTTTCCCCCGCTTCAGATTCGAGTTCAGTTTCCAGAAAGTAAACAATTAGTTAATACTCATAAAAATACTATACATCAAATGAAACTCATCACAATAGAATAAATTTTGTAAAACATTTACTCTGAGAAATCCAGATAATTCTTCTCTTCTTCTTTATCAGCATACTGTTTGGAGCCTACGTTTGAAAACTCCATATTGGGCACCAGTGGATCCGCCTTTTTATTCCTTCCAGATTCCTTTAATGATAAATGTAACATGAATTTTAGGTCAATGCCTGCCTACCCCGTAAGGGACGTTAACAATGTGAACATAATACATACAGACAATACTCTACTCACTGAATTTATAGTGTTAATCCAAAACAAATGTTGTCTTTCTTTGCTGGTACTGTTGTGGCGTATCTGAAAAATAAAATAATTGATAAGTTATAATATAAAAATTAATAAATAAATAAATATAATATAAATAAAAGTTTCAATTTGCAAATGTATCAATATATTCTTCTTTTTCAATGTATGTACTTTAATGAAAAAAAAATACTTAAAAAAAAAAATTAAAAAATTGTTTGTTTCGTTCGTTCTCAGTTTTAGCGAAACTAACGAACAGCAATTGATTTTTATATATAAGACTAGCTGACCCGGCAAACTTCGTATTGCCTCAGAATGAAATGATGTGTCAAAGGTTTGATATAAACGGACAATTTGTATGGGAAAATGAAATTATGTTTTTTACTATTCCTCTTCAATTTCTTCATATTTTCTTACCTTTTAAACCTTCCCTGGACTTCCAAAAATCATTCAAAACCAAAATTAACCAAATCGGTAAAGCCGTTCTTGAGTTTTAGCGAGACTAACGAACAGCAATTGATTTTTATTTATATACCAAAAAACATTATTCAATACAAAGTAAACGTTATTTTTTTTTAGTTAAAAAGAGTCCGCATAGACTTTTTAGCTTGAACACCGCGGTAAGCCCAATACCTTCAACTTTTACCCCCTGCTTTAAGGGATGGTGGCAGATTTCTAAAAAAAAATATGTACGTAGCTTAACAAACAATGTTAAGCTCAAAGAGTTCGCATACCGAGTTTTAACTTTCTACCTTTAAATTGTGGAATGCTCCATACAAATTTCCACCCCCTATTTAAGGGGGGCTGGGGGAATATAAGGAGACAAAAAGTAGCCTATGTTAAAAAGTCAGCTTTATCTTTGTACCAAATTTCATTAAAATTGGTTCAGTCGTTTGGACGTGAAAAGGTAACAGACCAACAGACAGACAGAGTTACTTTCGCATTTATAATATTAGTAGGTATATTTTTAACTTACAATGAAAGAGAAGGTCAAATACAAAAAATTATGTGCATTTCATGACTTTTGTGACCTTAGACCTTATGTTTATATTTTCCTTCAAAAAAACTAACTCTAAGGCAATCATGTGTAAAAAATATTAAAATTACTTACCTGACAATTTTTGAATCTCTCAAGAAGTGTGACGTTTATTTTTTTGAATGACGTATGTATGGATATAGACGGAATGTCCTCTGGAACACATTCAGGTTTGTATGATTTAAACAAACCCAATAACACTTGGAGCTGTCTGTACATATTCTGAAAAAAATATATTTAAAAACAAATGTGTTCCTGTAAATACAATTTCCCTGTTGTGGAATTTGTCTGATTACAAGATGAAGACTATAAGAGATATTGCATAATATGACAAATAAAGCAACTTACTTTTTTGCCTTCTCTTTTCTTAGCATAGTCAAACAGCTCCAACACTCTTCTCCTAGTTACATCTCTTGGTTTCGTCAAAGTATACACCAGCTTCACTGCATGAGCTGTCTGAATCAAGACTTATATTTCAGAAAAAAAAAATGATACCACTACAATTGTGGTAGCGCAACACGGGCCACCGGCTGACCATAGGGGAGTAACCATAGCGCTTATTACAGATGCAAAACAGTCAGTAATTTGTGGGGGGAAATTTGTGTGACACACGCACAAACTAGAAAAATCGCCTACTTCTACGAAACTCACACCTTGACTTTAACAAAATACATAAACAATTTCATGCACACATTTAAACATCTCGGCGACAACCATAGGATCACTTGTGCTTGTACTTTGACAGAGGGGAAAGCCTGGATAGGGCTACTCCCCTTCGGTCCGCCGCGGCCGGTAGCCCATATAAGCCCGTGTTGCTCTATGGGTATCCATGACTTGATGATTATATATTTTTTATGTAATGAAGAAGGTGGCATATAAGCCTGCAGTTCACATGGATGTTGAGTGATGACTGCAGCCTATAGACATCTACACAAAAACCAATAGGCAAAATGCAGATGCATTGCCACCCTTAAGAACTTAGTTCTCTGTAGGTCTCAGTAATAGTAATAACAGGGCCAAACATCTCCTTGATTTTATAATAATGTTAATCTCTTTGTATATCCAATACACAAATTTTATTATTATGTATGTAAAGCTAAAGATTATTCTACAAAATTGCAGACCTTTCAAATCATTAAACAATTTTCCGGAAACTATTTGGTTAAAAATATATCAATCTAATATTTATGAGTCCACTAGCTGTTGCCCGCTTTATTTTAACTTCTGGTTTTTGTCTTATGGGGCCTGCCTAACTCTAATGCTTTCGTTAGGGCCCCAGTTTCCACTTACCATCCATGCAAACTGCATGTTTGTCTACAATCATTACAAGATAAAAGAAAATTCTGTAGTTTAATATATTAGTAAAATATGTAGTCTCTTATTTATTTTCAAAATATTGAAATTAGTTTGTGCAAAAATCTTAAAAATATTTTGCTACTTACTAGTACTTCAAAAGTCAACATTGTGTAGAATAATTCATATCCAGAATCCAGTGTTGACATATCTATACACTCACAATCCATTGCAGCTGAAAAAATATATATATTGATTAAACAAGCAAACAAACACAAGCAAATATTTAAAAAATAAATGTTATAACAATAAGTTATGTCCTTCCGCCGTTATTCGAGGCCTTTTAAACAATATTGAGATATGACAGTACTTGATTTCCGGCCGAAATAAGTTCTCAAAACGCACAATAGAGGGAGTGACTGTCGACTTCCGGTGTTAACGTTTTTACCGTTTTACCAAGTGCAGCGAATTTAGTCTGAGGCTCATTGGCGTCTTGATTTTCGTACGGAAAAGACATATTAGATATAACGCTGTTAGCGTTCGAGTAAATACGTTAATATTTTCAAAAAAGAACAAAAGTGTAGTGGAGTGAGTGTAGGTAGTGATAAAAAATGAGTAGTAGAAGAAATTCGCAAGAAAATTTGGAAGTGTGTTCGTCATCCTCAAGTGATGTTGAAGAGGATTCTACTGATGTGGAAAAGCGCTTTAAACGTAAGCGCAAACAAAATGAAAATGAAACGGTCACGCCTAAAAAAGCCCGCAAGTATGACAATGCTTTGATATATTTGTCAGAACAAGTAAGTGAGGTTCAAAATTTTTTGGCTAGTATGTACCCGCCGACCGGGTGGTGACCGCCGGAATATAACGTTTCAAACGAAAATAATTTGCAAAGTGAGCATGACAAAAATGATGAGGTGCCCGTCAAAACGGCTCTCTCTTTTGATTTTAATTTGGCTACAAATCTTAAAGAACCCTCTATTGCAAGTTACCTATCTATTGTAAGTTACATTTGCAATTATTAAAGTCACTGCAACATTTTAATTCTGACAATTTGACAAATGTCCGTTATTCAGAAATTCAAAAATTATATAACGCCCTTCCAGGGTTTATAGAATTGGAAGTAAATGATGAAATTAAACAGTTTGAAAAGACAAATAATTTGAGTGCCACTGAAAAATCACTAAGTGCTGTTACTCATGCCGTAATTATGCAAAGTGATGCTTTGAAAAAGGGGGTCACAGAGCTTTTGCAATGGGTCAATGACAGTGAAACCCTGAATAAGGATTCATTGTTAAGTAAAATTAAAGATGTTTTTTCTGGAGATTTTCCAAAAAATCTCTCTTGATTGTCTGCAGTTGGTATGTAGTCGTAGGGCTGACATTATTGAACAAAGAAGAGATGCCTTTGTTAATATAATCAAAGATAAATTCCTAAGAGCAACTTTAAAAATATTCCACCATCATGTGATCATTTATTTGAAAAGGAAAAATTTGGTGAATTTTTGAAAACGAATGGGGGTATTCACAAGATTTTTAGTACAAACAAATTCTTTTTCTCTGCGCAAGAGAAACGAGTTGTATCTGGGTCTCAGGCTGCGCAACCTGGACCTAGTTTTATCAATTACAATCAAACCGGTCGCCCCATGGCACCGTTTGGTTCAAATCAATATAGATTCTCGTCTCCTTCCGGAATGAGATCTAGCGACTTTAGACCTTACGTTAGCAATGAACAGTTTTTTCGACCTCAATTCCGACCTCAGTCGCACCCAGGGTTCAGGCAAAACGGCCCTGCAAATAAGAGATTTTAGTCGACAAGGAACATTTAACCAAACCTTTCGAGGAAAGGGCAGATGTGACATTTGTCACCATGTGGAGGATTTTCAGGGGGCCAGACTGAAGAACTACGTAAACATCTGGGCAAAATTTGCTGCACCCCCAGTTTTACAAAAAATAATTTCCGGTTACAAAATTCCATTCAATGCGAAGCCACCACTGGGGCCGCCCCAAATTCATGGAAGTTATTATTAAACTCTTCCATCTGTCGAAATGGATCAAGTTGTAAACAATATGTTGCAGGAGAACATTTTAGAGCTTGCGCCAGAGACGCCGAGCTTTCTGTCAAACCTATTTTTGACTCCAAAAAGCGACGGTTCAATGCGTCCTATTTTCAATTTAAAACGGCTGAATCAATATGTAAACTTAACGAAATTCAGACTGATTTCAGTTCATCGCATCCCAGACTTTTTACAGCCAAAAGATTGGATGCTAAAAATCGATCTCATTCAGGCATATTACCATGTACCGCTGGACATTTCACATCGGTGTTTCTTAAGACTGATTTACAAGAGTCAAATGTTCCAGATGACTTGTCTACCTTTTGGACTGGCGACAACACCCAAAGTTTTCGCGTCTCTGACAAACTGGACCGCGGAAATACTACTAGAACAAGGGATACGCATTGTAGTATTCATAGACGATTTTCTAGTTGTTTGCCAAGACCGATCGAAACTGCTTCTCCATATGCACATTGTCCTCGAAACACTACGGGACTTAGGATGGAAAGTAAACACAAACAAATGTTCACTTATGCCCCAGAAATCGATGGAGTATTTAGGCCTTGTATGGGACACGTGGCGAAATTTAAAGTACCTGCCTTAAAAGAAAGTCCTGGGCATTCAAACAATGATAGCACGTTTGTTAAAGTACCGGATGGTGACCCTGCAAGAAACCCAGAGTATTGTGGGGACCCTAAATTTTGCTCGATTAGTAGTTCCACTGGGCAGACTAAATTTTCGCAATCTATTAATATTTTGCAACAGTCTAAGTCAAAATCAAAGCCAGTTATCGGTTCCTCTTCCTCAGCCGACCATTGGAGAATTCCAGTGGTGGATGAAAATCTGCACAAAATCTTGCAGGATTCATCCTCCAGCAATAACACATTTTCTCACTACAGATGCAGTCGACTCGGGCTGGGGAGCAGAGTTAAATGCAATGAAAATTGGTGGCAACTGGACCGATCGAGAACAATATCTTCATTCGAACCAAAAAGAAATGTTGACGGTGTTAAAGTGCTTAGACGAGTTCGGTCCGTCTCTGGGTCATTCGTCAATTCTATTACAGTGCGACAACAGTACGGTAATATCTTATCTGAGAAACGAAGGTGGAACTCGGTCGACGGAACTAATGAAGTTGACTTATCAAATTTTCGACATTCTAGACCGGTTCGACATCCATCTAAGTGCGCATCACATCCCGGGCAGGTACAACGTTGTGGCGGATCGACTTTCTCGAAAATTAACTCTTCCAGAGTGGCACTTGCTTCCCGTGTTGACGGATTTGGTATTCGACAAATGGGGCGTTCCGGAAGTGGATCTTTTTACATCCGAAAGAGCCCACGTTGTTCCAAGATACGTGACTTTAGATCAACGAGATCGAGCAGCATGGAGACACAACGCATTTTCTTGGGTGTGGGAGTTCAACCTGGCTTGGATTTTCCCTCATCCAAACTTGATACCAAGAGTCTTGTTACATCTGAATCAAGCAAAAGGTACGTTTCTGATTGTAGCACCAAGATGGCGTCGAGCTTTCTGGAGGGCAGATCTAAAATCGCGAGCAACAGCTCCACCGTTCAGTGTTCACCACCTGGAATCCAAACTAATAGATTTGTCAACAGGTCTCCCTCCACCGAAAGTGAAAGATATGACTCTAGAAATTTGGAAATGTGGGGGTGGACGAAAGCAGTAGAATCTTGGTCGGCACAAAAAAAAGATCTTTTACGATCAAGATGGAGAGAATCAACTTTAAAAACGTATAAGCCTGCTTGGGAGCGATGGGTAAGATGGTGTGTGAAATCAGGAGTCCATGCTACAAACCCTTCAGGTTCTGATTTGGCAAAATTTTTGGCAGATCTTCATTTAGTTGAGAATTATTAATTAGTTCTGTATGAGATACAGAACAATTTTGGTCCACAAATCAGTAGTTTCAACCTTGTGCAGGACTGACGACTTAAAACTAAGTTCAAATATTTTGGTAAAACAAATACCTAAATCGATAGCAAATAGCAAACCTAAAAAACGTTTTAATAGTATTTGGGATACAAATAGTTCAATATCTTACCTATTAAAAAGTAGTATTAACGATGCTAGTATTAGGTTGGGGAAAAAGTTTCATCGCATTTTTTACGATAATTCAAAACATTTTTTAATATAGTTTATTTAAATTGAACTTAAGTATGTATGTACCATTTTGTTCGATAACCTTTTGCCATCTTGTAGGTAGGGACATGATCCCATTGCTATAAAAATTTTGGGACTTCTCATCAAAATACCGCGACAAGTGGATTTGGCAGTCCTCTCGTGATGTTAACCTAACATTGCATAAAGAATTCTGAAGAGACCGAAACAGGTGGAAATCTGAAGGTGCAAGGTCAGGACTATACGGCGGATGCATTAACACCTCCCAGCCAAACTCTCTTAATTTTTGCTGAGTGGCTATAGATGTGTGAGGTCTAGCGTTATCATGATGAAACACCACACCCCTTCTGTTGATCAATTCCGGCCGCTTTCTCTCAACTTCTTGCTTTAATCTCATCAGTTATTCGCAGTAGAGTTCAGAATCGATAGTCCTGCCTGGTGGTAATGGCTCATAATGAATAATGCCCTTCCAATCCCACCACACACACAACATCACCTTATTGCGAGTTAACCCGGGTTTCGCCACAGTCTGTGAAGCCTGACCGGCCTTTGACCACGACCTTTTTCGCACGTTCTTGTCGTACGTGATCCACTTTTCATCACCAGTTATCAGCTTCTTCAAAAATGATTCGGTTTCATTACGTCGTAATAAAGAATCACAAATGAGTACACGGTTCATTAGGTTTCTTTCAGTGAGCTCGTGAGGTACCCATCTTTTTTCAAATACGCCAAAACTGTTTTGTGATCAATTCTCAGTTCTTCAGCTACGTCGTAACTACTGATATGTCGATCTTGCTCCACTTTTTCAAAAATGGCATCCATTTTATCCATTATAGGGCGACCAGAGCGAGGTGCATCTTTGACATCAAAATTTCCGGATTGAAAACGCTTAAACCAAATTTGTGCTACTCTCACAGACACTGCACTAGGTCCATAAACGCCGCAAAGTTTTTTCGCGGCTTGCGTTGCATTTTTACCTTTTTTGGTAGTAAAATTTTAAAATGTATCGAATTTCTTCATTAGATTCACTCATCTTGACAGTACGAAAAACAAATGAAAATCACACATTTGCCTAATTTGAATTTGGAATTATGTTCTTTAAAATTTTAACTTTCAATGATACCAAAACCAGCCAGATACAAATACTACAGCCAAAGAGATTTTATTACAAGTTCATACATACTATAATGCGAAAAGACTTTTTCCCCAACCTATTACTAAAGTATAAAATTTGTCCATTGATATGTTCAATCGAATAATAGTTAATTTTTAGAAAATTCATCAATTATTCATTTGTAATTACGCCTTTTTACATCACATTGGCGTCTCGTTTACCAGGTGAAAACAAACATGTCTCAATATTGTTTAAAAGGCCTCGAATAACGGCGGAAGGACATAATAGCAGAGTTTTACTTACCATTAAAACTCATATTATGTCTGGGAGCCTTATTCGAGGCCTTACAGTAAGGTCTGCCTGGTATTTTTGATTCAAAAGTAAATTTGGGTGCTTAATATTGAGACACAATGAGTCTCAGACTAAATTCGCTGCACCTGGTAAACGTTAACACCGGAAGTCGACAGTCATTCCCTCTATTGTGTGTTTTGAGAACTTATTTTGGCCGGAAATCAAGTACGGTCATATCTCAATGTTGTTTAAAAGGCGAATAAGGCTCCCAGACATAATGAGTTTTAATGGTAAGTAAAACTCTGCTATTTATGTTACCCCAGTCAATCCACAGCTGTGGTAATGCAATTAAAAAAGTAAAAAATATATATAAAATAATATTTTAAAGAAGAATCATAAAAATAGGTCAATCTGTTAAGGAGTTTGGTTACAAACACTGACATAGGAATTTTATATGTACTAAAAAATTTAAAATCATAAAAATACTCTCTACATCACTGCTTCAGCCAAGTAGTAGACTGAAATGAGCCAATGTGCTGACTTAATATGGGAAGCTGGGTCTTCATCACTGCACCTATCTGCCTATAGTTAAATGTGACTGATAGCAGATTCAAGAGCAAGAAAAAAGAAATACTATGGTTAACTACCAGTTAATTCAGGTTTTTGCAGTTTTTTATTTTTAGATTTCAGTTTTTAGAGTAACAAGTACTCTTATGTCCATAGACTGTGTAGATATTTTTGGAACACCAAAAGAGTAAAAAACCTTTTTATCGCCATCAATGTAACAAAAATCTTAAATGCAAACATATATACCTGTAAGCCAGTCAAGTAGAAACCCGATGCGGGAAAAACTGGTCTGATTGTCATAGTTAGCCAGTATCCACCGCAACGAATATTCCACAGTATTGGAGGACACCTTGGTGTGTGGCACCAAACATACACCCAGATTCACCCATTTCGTTATAGCTGCAGATAAAAGACAAAATTTTTATAAAAGAATAACATTAAAATATTTTTTGTAACATTACTTTTTTTTTCTATTTAGGCACTGCTAAAACATAATAATTTAATATAAAGACTGGAGATGTGTTGGGACCTTAATATTTGATACTCCAAGTTCCCTACATACTCTGTAAGAGACATGGCGTGAAGATGCATATTCACAAAATGGATGTTTAAATTTATTTTGCAACCTCTCACTTAAACCTGTCCTGTCTGTCCTACTTGTAGAGTATAAATAAAATTAGAGTACTTGTAATCTAGTATGCCTTTTTTTTCCAACCCCTTTGGTGCTCTTGTGCATTCCCTATGAGGCATAGTAGATTTGGTAAACAAATCAATTTATTTTTGATTAAAATGTTTAGTGTACATCATCACTGTTAATTTCTAACAAAACTTAAAACTTAGCACTATATTGAACTAACTTCGTAATAATACTCACGAATATTTAAATTAAGCCAAAGTTTGAATAAAGTGTGGAAATCGTCATATTCCAAGCCAGTGTTATCAACTGCAAACGACAATTCTTCGATCTTGCTCTGAAACAAATCTTTGTCAAAACGTTTCTTTAAGGACTTGATATAGTCGATAATCTCATCTACGTCCGCCATGATAAATAATTCCGATATTTAACTATTTTCCTGACCAAAAATATTGTCTCAAATCACTAAAATACGAAAACTAAAACAACAGTCCTTCTCAAAGTGCCAAACCCAAATTCAAAACAAAAAATCGTTGTGAATTGACAGCTTGAGTTGAGCTTTATTATTTTTTTTTTTTATTGGCAATCGCCACGAGGCATAACTGCCAGCATCACGTTTGAATGATTGGAAATATATGGTACATAAATCAATTAATTAAATCCGCGTAGACATAATTAAATCTGAAAACACATAATAGGTAAGGTTAGTAGATTATTAAACGATACACATTGTTAGTAACACTCAAAGCGTTGTATGGATATTTATACAATTTAATATTTACTATTTTATTTTATTTTTACTTACAAAATTTACAATTTCTGAGAGGATATCAGGATTAAGGAAGGATAGATGATTTGGTATATTTGTCGGAAAAGGAACTAATTTCTGGAGGGCACTTAGAAATTGACGACGATCGTAAATAGGGCAAGAGAAAAATATATGGTTCACATTACCATCATCAAGCCCACATTCGCAAATAGATGAGTCCCTGATCCTAAGCTTGTTAAGAAAAACGGGACAGCAACAATGACCTAGGCGGAGACGACAAATGATAGAAGTTTCCCGTTTAGGGAATCTGTAGCGAAAAAACCAAGGTATTGTAGGGAGTTGAGGAGTTGAGCTTGACGTGACAGCTTGGTAGCATTTTTTTTATTTTTTTATGAAAAAATAATTAATTTTAATGCCTTTGCAATAAAAAGTATTAAAAACTAATATAATATATCTGAAAAGAATGTTTTCATATTTTTTTCAATAAAATTTTTCGAAAATGAAGAAATATCAACGTCAAAACGAAAAATAATATTACCAATTTCAATAAATTTAGATTACACATTTACGAAGACCATTTCATAGAATTTTATATTTTGCAAATAATTAAAATGTGGTTTGAATTATGAAGTACTTAAAATGTTGATAATTATATTTTTCTAACATGATTTTATAATTTATTTTACGAGGTGAAGAATACATCACCGATAAAAATTGTTGTTATAAAAACTGTTGTATAAAATTTACAAGTCCAAATACTTCGTAAACGCTTCACATTTGATTAGCTTCATTGTCTATGGTTTAAAGGCAATGACTGGGTAGCAAGCAAAAATTTTATTCCCAATAAGTTAGCACTAGAGCAGAGAATATGTAATAATACTACGTATAGAATGGAGATTTCGACGTCCCGCCCATTTGCCGCGCTTCACCCAATCTCTTCCCCTCTTATGGGCGACGGTTGGTACTCTACAGCGAGGTTGCGAGCGGCCTAGTTTTGATTAATTTGTAATCGAATATTTTATTTATTAACATTAAGATGGTGCTTTATTGTGCAGTGTTTGTCAACAAGTTAGTCGTGACAAAAAAGATCAGTTTTCAGTTTCCTGAAGGAAAAAATACCTAAGGTAAAATAATTATGTTCAGAATCGCAAAACTTTTTTATTTCACTATTTTTTTTATATTATAATTTCTTACCTTTACGCTATGTGATTGTTTTGCATGAAGAATAAGTGTTTCAGTATATTGAACTGAAGTGACTTGTCAACGTAATAAGTAGGAAGTGAGTGTTATTTTCCAATACTTGTGCTATTTGTTGAAGTAGTATTTGTGTTTTTATGTTTTTAAAATGCACCGGTAAACTGGGTGAAACTGGTAAATAGAAATTTGCCTTACTGTTGAGCCGCAGTTGGCTGATATCGTCCAAGAACAATAAAATTAGAAATCAATTGTCATATTTTTCTCGTGGCCTGACGGGGTGCATAGTGTAAACCGGGTCAAAGAATAGAAAGAAAGAAAGAAATATCTACGTAAGTACATAGTTTTATTTTTTTCTATATTGTCGGTCCGAGGCCTAAAGTCATAACCTCATAACCCTACATGCTACGCTGTGTGCGTGCACGTGTGACTACACGTCACTGATTGATGTCTGTGTAATAGGTAACCAAAATAAGCGTTTGTATGGAATTTTGGCGGCGTGTCCGGGGTGTGACTAGAGATAGGCAAGAGGGTAAATATACAGGTAAGTAAATTGCGAGTGCAGCGTCATAACGTCTTTTTGCCCGGCATTGCGGATGAATCCTTGGCGATACTCATGCGACAAAGTCGTAAGGGTTTTTTTTCCCCCAATTACTCATCCGTAAATCACTTGACGGTACGAAGAGTCTTTTGGTTTGGTTCACGCGTTCGTTTCTTTCTAGAATGAGTAGTCGTTCGGGGATAGCATGATGACATGACATGACGTGCACGATGCAAGTCACTCCCAAAGTGTTACAAATGTATACGATTTTAACCATTTTTCGTCAAGTAGCTATATATAAATGTGATTACTTTTTATTATTAACTTAACACCAAAATTAACTGAATATTTGTCCAATAATTGCATGACAAAAGGAAGTTCTAGCTCAATTTTAGATAAGCACAATCAATTATCGCAACTCGTGGTTAATTCAAACATTGCTATTTCATGCTTTTTATATAAAATATCTATTATAAAATATTTATCTAATCAGCCTATAGCCGTCCACTGCTGGACGTAAGCCTCTCCTTGAGCACGCCAACTATCCCGATCCTGGGCAGCTCGCATCCAACTGACTCCAGCCACTTTCCTTAAGTCGTCACTCCAACGCGCAACAGGTCGTCCTACACTACGTTTACCTAGACGTGGTCTCCATTCGAGCACAAGTCTGCTCCAGCGGCTATCAGCCCTTCTACAGACGTGACCGGCCCATTGCCACTTCAACTTACTTATCCTGCGAGCTACGTCGGTCACTTTAGTTCTTTGACGGATAACCTCATTTCTTATTTTATTCCTCAGTTTTTTTAATAATCTGTCTTAGAGTATGGATGTGGTCTACGGTACTGTAGCCTTAACGAAACCCAGCCTGCTCCGGTGGCTGAAACTCATCAAGTCTACGGGCGAGACGATTGGTGATAACTCTCGAGAAAAGCTTATATGTGACTTAGGAGAGATATCGGACGGTAGTTTTTCAACTGAGTATTATCTCCTTTTTTAAAGAAGAGTACCATGATACTCTTACTCCAAGTTTCCGGAATAGAACCCGAACGAAGGACGGAGTTAAAAAGCTTAACCAGTTCCTTGAGTAAAGGCATTCCTCCGGCTTTCATGAGTTCTGTTGTAACTCCAGCCTCCACTGGAGCTTTGTTATTTTTAAGCTGCTCAAGTGCTATTCCAATCTCGCTTGGATCAAAGTCCGGAAGCTCATCCGTATAATGTCGAGTCAATTTGGATCTTGGGTCATCCACATTACGAGTGTCAGGTTGTGGAGTCCTCTGGGCATATTCTATTCTATTCTATTTTTCCCGTGTGGCAACTATCACACTTAGTAATAATTCTGCCAAAAACTGGTGATCACAGAGGCACAGTGTTAATTTAAAAATGACCGGTGATTCGTGTAATATTCGGTGAAGCAGGAAATAGTAAGAAATTCTAACATTTATTCTGCGTCTTACCTAAAACAAAAGACAAAAACGATCACAATGGTTAAGGGTTAGTTTAAACGAATCACATTTTTAAAGTTAGAGCCACAAGTAATATTATAATTTAATGTTATTTACACGTATACATTTACATAGAGTATATACAAAGGGAGTGTTTACTAACATAAGTAGTAACTTGATGTTAGTAGGACGGGGGATACGACGGGGGAGAAGAGAGTATAAGGAAATTGAATTCAAGGAGCAATTGAAAAATATGTGGTCAACAGAGCCTTCATCTAATCCGCACTCACAAAGCGAGCTATCCCTAATCCTCAGTTTGTGTAGAAATACTGGGGAACACACATGTCCCAAACGGAGCCGACATATAATTGAACAGATCTTTTTGTCCAACTTACGAAATTTGAAGAACCATGGTTTGCGGGGAATGAAAGGTTGGATGTCAGCGTAATGCTTACCTTTTAATAATTTTACTTTATCCCATTCGTTTTGCCAGTCTTTATCCAGCTGAGATTTTGCCACTGTGAAGATATCATGTGTAAATATCTTGTTGTGAGTATTGCAACCAAGATCGATTGCCTGCTTTGCACATTGGTCAACGATCTCGTTACCGATGATACCACAGTGGCTAGGAATCCATGCCAAAACTATGTTAACATTCCTTCTATGACATTTGTACAGAATTTCTCTAATGGCAAAGATAATACGAAATCTTAATTTATCTTTAAAAGGGTTACCCATGAGTGATTGTAGTACACTAAGCGAATCAGTAAATATAATTGTATTTGTGAGATTATGAGATTCTGCATAGGTAACCGCTTCGTAAATAGCTATAGCTTCACCACTAAATACTGATGACATAACCGGTAATTTAAAACTTAAAATAATTTTATAGCGAGGTATCCACACTGCTGCTCCAACCGCCTTATCTGAAGACATTCTATTTCTGGTTTCAAGGTTATCGATTGGCCTTGAGCAGTCGTGAGCTTTGTTGGAAGAGAAGAGTTGTAGGTCTTAGCGAAGACTTTTGAACCTTCATTTTGGTCAATTGCCTTGCAAATTACGTCTGTGTTGTAAAGACGTACATCGTGCCTGATACATTTCTTCACCTTCTTGTTCAAGTTTATCCGGTCGGATGTTTGGGTACCTGGTGCCTCACGCCTTTTCCTCTTCAGTTCCAGAGTTTCGCTCGATAGCTTTGACTTTCGTCCATTGCTTCTCCGTTGAAAATGTTTACTACCCACTTTGTGTACAACCCTCACCAAATTACTGGTGGCTTCGTCGATGTTCTCGGTAGTTTCTAGCAACTGAAACCGATTTTGTAGGTCAAGTTGGAAAGCTTCAGAACCCGATTTGACCTGAAGTAGATTTGGACGAAGAGTTGACTTCATGAGGCGCGCCCAAGTAAAATATGTATTAAGTTTAATTTTTGGCAAGTTGGAAAATTTAGTATGGTATCTTTATTCATAGACAAATCTCAAGCCGTCCGTTTCGCATCCCTACTTCATATGTCAAAATGAACGAATTGTCGTTTGAAGTAAACAGTATGGATATTTGCCAGTAGAGTATTTTTAATAAAATATGGTTAAAATCACATAATCTGAGAGTGTTTTAGTAGTGAATATTAAATACGATCAAAATGTGGCCCATGCTTCTAAATATGACTCGCGACGAATGTCGTCGAACGCTGAGGAGACTCGGTATATATTTAGTCTTAGAAATGGCATTCGTTTTCCCTCCTATGGTTTTCTTCGACCAAGCTTTTTCAATTCTATTGCTCAATTAGTTGGTTGTATCGTAAATTGTATTGTTATTAATCTTATGATTCGTTTCTTTATAGAATTAGAAGCCTACTCGAATATGATCAATGTATTTAGAGCACAAGGGGCATTGGAAGGCGACAGAAAAAAGTTACTGGAGGAACTGCGCGCCGTTTTGCATATAAGCAATGATCGCCACAGCGCCGAGGCGCGACGCGTGTCCAATGACGAGTTATTAGCTACTATTGCAGAGCAGTGAGTCCATATTTTCCTTTTTTTCTATTTCAAACTTGATTTATTTTTAAATCACTATTGTACAAAGTCAAAGATGGCTGAGCTTTGTAAGCCAATGCTGATAGTGATGTTCCTCTTGTGAGCATGTTTGAGTTTTATTATATTTATTCTTATAAGATTGAAGACCCTTGTTGGATTATTACTTTTATTTTTATTTCCATACAAATAGTCTTGGCCTTGTAGATTTGTGTATCTTTTGTCAATTTTCATATTCTTGCTGTAAGTTTTGGGTGCCTTTTCGATGACAAAATTATCCATTTAGAAATATGCATTTTTTAAGTTCTTACGTTACTTAAATATGTAAATTGAAAAAATATAATTTGATATTCCTGTATCTCATTTATTTTATTCCTTAAATATCATTCCTTTTTTTTATAAATTATTGTAGACATGATTATTTACTAATAATTACTTGTATAAATATATGTGTTAATATTATCAGCATACCTAATTCTGTGATTGTAATATCTTTGATATTTATTAATTTCGATGAACTTGTCTGATAGATTTTCAACTGATTATTTGGCATTCACTGATAATGAAATTCTAAATTATGTATAAGATGTATGGACTAGAAATTTCAAATCAATTACTAGTTATTGGAATTATTAAGTTTTACAGTTAATTTTCAAGTTACACTTACAGTTTGTAATTAATTAATTATTAATTATATACTTGTAGAATTGAATAATCATTAAGTACTTAGAATAAAACAGATATCCAATATATCAAATTCCTTTTGTCCCAGTAGGCAGACTCTTCTGAAACAGCGTGACAATTTTTTTTTTCTATATAGATATCAGATCTGAGAAAGGTTTGGTTGGTCTGAGGAAACTATTTTTCATGCTGCTAGGCAATATTATATTTATTAATATAATAAAAATTCCAAATTCCTCACTTACCCATTGTTTTGGTTGCCTTCCAGCTACCATGGTCATGGGCCGACTATAATTTATAATTATGATTAATCATTTGTTTCAGATCACAAATCCATAGGTACAAAATAAACATATAATATGATAATAATTCATTCTTACATAACAAAATTAAAAGTTAAATAAATTCAATTAAATATTACATATGCTATAGACACAAATATAATTTCTATGATATGTCAAAACCTGTAAAAACATAAATTTGTAAAAAGCCATTTGTTTCTAGTTAATAATGTAAAATTGTTACAACTTAATGTTTAAGTTTTAATGTAATATTTTAAATTTCATTTTATTTTATTCAAAAAAAGGCTAATTAATTACGCATCTTTTGATACCAAAATTTGATTAGATCTGTGTAATACCCATAGTTTATACAAAAAATCATAAAAATACAAAAAATTTTTTTCAAATGCCTCTTTTGTTACATTTGCTTATTTTGACTTGTAGCATTTTTGTATTTAAGGAGCGATATATTTATATTTGTTAATTATTTTTCATCCATACATTGATTGCATCTTTTGATGATATCAATTTAAAAATAACTAGTATATTATTTAAATAAAAATTATAAAATTAACTTGTATACTAGTTATTTTTAAGTTGATATCAGTAAAAGATGCAATCACTGTATGGATGAAAAAATATCGAAAATCTTTCAAGTGTGCTATGAAATTTGAGGAGTTCCCTCGATTTCTTCAGGATCCCATCCTCACATATTGACATGGTTACAATGGGACCGACTGTGAGGCACACCCTTTCAAACAAAACCAAAATTATCCAAATCGGTAAAGGCGTTTTCAAATTATCAGTGAACATAGAAAAAAAAAATCCGGACAAATTGAGAACCTCCTCCTTTTTTTTGGAAGTCGGTTAAAAATAATTAACAAGTTGCTACAACTTAAGGGTTTAATTAGACCTACATAACTGGTTCTTGTATACTATGACATAATTTATATATACATAATTGATGCTTTCCATATTATACAAAATTGTTCAGTTTCTATTTAATTTATTATGTGTTTTTGATTATTATTAGTGGTTATTCACTCTAGGTTAGTTTTAAAAAAATGACGATGTAAAACTGCTCTCCAGGAGCCTAATTATATGAAATAAATGAATAAACTGAATATGTATGTATGCATCTTCACGCCAGGTCATTACGGGGTAGGCAGAGAGTGTGGAGTGCTAGATATCCCAGTAGTATATCTATTATTTTTTAAATCATCTTAACTCAAGAGTTTTGGTTTGCTAAAATATTACTAATTAATTTTATTTCATTATAGGATTTATTTATAACTACCTGTCCCCGCGACTTCGTCCGCGTGACAATTTATTATTGTTCAGTATATACCCGGACGAAGTCGTGGGCGAAGCTAGTATGAAAGTAGCCTAAGTTACTCCTTATTACATCAGCTTCAGTGAAAGTCCCGTCAAAATCAGTCCAGCTGTTCCCAAGATTAGCCCCGCCAAACAGACAGACAGACAGACAAAAAATTGTAAAAAATGTTGTTTTGGTATATATTACCGTGTATACATGCTAGACATGCGAGCCGGGTGCGATATAGTCGGCGGCGGCGCGTCACCAACATTTGCGTGGCGGCGGCTTGTAGTCGGCGGCTCGTTTTTTTTTTCCACCCTAATCTAATTTTTAGGCTGAAATCAAGCAATACCAACTGTTTTAAAAATAAATTAACTTTGGTAAAGGAAATACGAATGATTATTGTTCCATCAACAAAATAAATGTTATTTTGTTGATGTCCGATCGGGATACCATCGCGATATTTATGATTTTACTTAACCGCACAGAGTAGATAATCCTTGGAGTACAGGAACTCGTACCATCACGCAAGCTACCTAACCGCTTAAAACGGGGTAGGAAATCATGATCTACTCTACGCAATCACGAAGGAATGTTCGTTCGTAAACTAAACAAATAATTACAATTAAAGATCCTAGAACCGGACTGACCCGACACTACACCGAAGATATCCCGGACGTCATTCTAGACGAGATTAGTACGGCTCTCAAACAGCTCAAAAACAACAGGGCGCCTGTTGATGATGGAATCGCTGCTGAACTCCTGACAGCAGGCGGAAGGCCAGTATTAGAAGAAGCTCTTCAGATGATGTTCAATTCCGTCATACCCGAGGCCAAAACGCCAAAGGCGCGGCACAAAAGTGTGGTGGTACTGTTCTTTAAGGAAGGTGACAATACCCTTTTTAAGAACTAGACCAATCGCACTTCTAAGTCACGTCGATAAGCTGTTTTCAAGAGTGATTACGAACTGTCTATCTCGCAGACTCGACGACTTACAGCCTCCCGAACAATCCGGTTGCCGTAGACTACATTCACACGCTGCGGCAGGTTATACAGATGACCGAAGAGTATAACGAGCCTCTTTGTCTAGCGTTCATAGATTATGAGATAGCCTTCGATTGGGTCGAGATTTGGGCTGTGGTAGGCACTCCAGAGGTGCCAAGTTGATTATCCATACATCGAGGTGCTGAAGAGCTTGTATGAAAACGCCACTATGTCGGTCCGGCTTCAGGATCATAACTCGAAACCTATCCAACTGCAGTGAGGTGTGAGACAGGGAGATGTTATATCTCCGAAATAGTTCACCGCTGCATTGGAAGATGTCTTCAAGCTTTTGAACTGTAAAGGACTGCGCATCAGTATTAACGGCAAATACATCTCCCACCTCCGATTTGCAAATGATACCGTAGTCATGGCTGAGACCCTGGAAGACCTTGGCACAATGCTCCTCGGTAGGGTCTCGCAATGAGTGGACCTTAAAATGAACATGCACAAGACGGAGATCATGTCAAATTACACCCACTCCTGTTATGGTACCGCAGGGTCTCAAGAAAAAGGTCTTTGACCAGTGTGTGTTGCCAGATGATATATGGGACAGAAACGTGGTAGCTCACTATGGGCCTCATAAGAAAGTTCATGGTCACTCAGAGAGCAATGGAGAGAGCTATTCTTGGAGTTTCGCTGTGAGATCGAATCAGAAAGGAGGAGATCCGCATGAGAACCAAAGTTGCCGACATAGCTCACCTAATAGCGAGTTGGGGCAGAACAGTTTTTGATCGCAACCGCGTACCGGAAAACGAGGCGTAGGCAGGCACCTTACAAGATGGACCAACGACCTGTTGAAGGTCGCAGGCAATCGCTGGATGAGGACAGCCTAAGACCGTTCGTTGTGGCAATCTTTGGGGGAGGCCTTTGTTCAGCAGTGGACGTCTTCACGAGGACCGCGCGGCGCGAGTTTTGACCAAGCCGGCGGCGGCGGCGGCGGCGCGCCACCTCTTCATGGCGGCGGCGGCGGCGCGCCACCTCTTCATGGCGGCGGCGGCGGCGCGCCACCTCTTCATGGCGGCGGCTAGCCGGCGCGGCTCGCATGTCTTATACATGCATACATATGCATTTAGTAAAAAGCTGTTATTTTAATATTACAAACAGACACTTCTAATTCTGATATACAGTTTTTAGACTCAAAGCAGCGTGATACTGGTAACAATAAAGTTACTTTGAATGAGTTTACATATTATTCAGATGAACAATTTGTTTAACATCTGTACAACCCCGGCTTATCTTTGATATGTACAATTTGTATATTTTGTGTAATTTACTAAAGCCAATATTATCAAACACATAAAGATCCGCTAAATGGTAGTGTTCAACACTATCGTGTTCCGGTCAGGTGGTAATGTACGGCCCTGTAATTTCCGGCACAGAGGCATAAGACCTTAGGCCTCAGGAGTGGTAACGCATCTGCATTTTGACCTTGGTCTTTGTGTGGGTGTCTATAGGCTGCAGTCATCACTTAACATCAATGTGAACTGCATGCTTGTTTACCACTTCCATTACATAAAAAAAAAAAAAAAAAAAAAAAAGATAAAAAGCACCCAAGTACAAGTCGGACTCGCAATAACAGTGTTACATACAAGTAATTAATTACCCATGGTATCATAAATATCATAGACTTCTTATAGGTTTTCCTGTAATCTATAGATAAAGAACTGTATACTGGTTTTTTTTTCAAAATTATAGGATGTTTCGAAAACAAAATAAATAATCCTCCCCCTCCCCCAATTTTCTGGCGTCGGGACGTGACGACCCCACCTCCCACTAGCGGAAGAACAGTCAGTCAACCGAACAAGGCGGGTCAAACCATTCCAATAGGCTGGTAGTAACTGCAATAACGCACGATAGGCAGCAGCGTCCTGCAAGAAAACCACCCAACTGATATCGCCGATCCGCATGCCAAGCGTGGCGATTATGGAATATCCCCCTATGGACGTACTGTTATTATATATTCTTTGCCTGTGATACGATGATGATGAAATAAAATTCAAGAACCCTTATATCCCCACACTAAGTATAACCTTCTGTTGTGGGTGCCGTTTTTAAAACACAACTTATACACCCAGACCCGTACCAAAATGTTTACTGGTGCCCGAGTTCCAGTGTAAGAGCACGAGGACGAAGGCACCACCGTATTACCTAATCTACCTGCCGCCAAATGGACTACCCTACCAGCACTAAGCACTATCGTGTTCCAGTAAGATAGTAATGTATGTCCCCGTAATAACTATCACATAACAACTAAAGTCTGAACCCGTGAGCCTCGGTTCAAGCGGTCGTCACAAACCGCTGGACCAACTGGCTCGTCAAAATTGGTTTCGTCTTTTTTCTTGATTAACTTCAATGTTATTAAAATGATATCCATTTAATAATGCGCCTCAAGGTAACGCAATATTGTTGAAAAAAACTTCAGGTCCCCCCAAAAGTGAACCTTATGTTTAAAATTCTATAATTTTTATTGAATGTTTATGTTTAGGTCACTGATTTACATGTGTAACAAATTTCATTTCAATCGGTCTAGTACTTTCGGAGACGATCGGCTGTGACAGACGGACAGACCGACATATGAGTGAGCTTATAAAGGTTCCTTTTTTCCTTTAGAGATACGGAACCCTAAAAATATTACAGATTGCAGTTGTGTCTATTTTGCTTCTGTACCAATAGGTATTCTTGATAATAATATTTTGCAACAAGTCTTGTGTACAACTTCAGGTTGGCCGGTCCCAATACAAACTTGGGTTGGATATGTGAAGGCCGAAGAAAGATCCCACTCCTACCGCGTGGTATACCACAAACAATGTATACAGAGATCGCGGATAAAGCCGCAGAAGCGGCAGCTGCTGAAAATAGAGAAATACAGAAAAAACTAGAAGCACAAAAGCTAGTTGCACCAAAAACCAATGAAGAAGAAATCCCTAACGCTGAAGGTCAGACAGCTGAAGGAACTCTTCATTCTAGTGAAAGCATGGATGAAATGTATCCCATTGCCACAGAAGATCAATCTTCGAAGGTGAGATCAATTATTTCTATCCACTGAAGTTCTAAGACCGCGAATGTCAAAATTTGCAACCGTACAAGAGAGCAAAATACCATAGATTTTGTACCCATTGTTTTGATTTACATTTATTCTGTATCTTAATTTATATTTTTTTTTTCACGTAGACACAGCTAAATTTTATTAAATAAAAGATCAATTCCCTATCGTGACGTATTTTGGTCCACAATTAACTGCCGCGGTGTCAGAACGTATTGATATCTAATATTCTTCTATATTACTTCCAGATATGGGACACGGAACTTATATGCCGCAAAAGGAAAGTTCCAGAAGGAGGTGCAATACCCGATGATGCAACTACTCCTGTTAAAAACATGAGAAATATACCTGTTAATACTAATCAAAAACACCTTAATTTATCGCAGATATACTCGAAGTTTTCCCAACCAGCTACAAGTAAGTAACTATGTTGGGAAAATATTTATTTATACGTTTTTTTTTTATGAAAGTGGCAAATAAGTTCAAATTTTTGGTATGTAAGTGAATATGGTAGCCTATTACGGTAACGCGGTGGTGCCTACGACCTGAGCGTAGTTACCACCGCGTTACCCTATCGCTCCGTCACTGGAGCTTTTTCACCGATTAATGTTTTATTTAATAAATTAATGAAGCTCTATGTAAATCACTCCAGCTAAGATTAAAATAGATAATTATTAAAACCTCATAAAACATATTTTAAAATTATTCGAGTTAACAGAAAGGTGAAAGATTAGTTAATCTTTTTTTTAATTCAGGTAAATCATCAGGGCAGTCGAAGCATTCATACAATCAAGTAAGCAAAGTATCAACAAGTAAATCAAGTCAAACTCACGCACCACGATCTACACCAGCCAAACAAAGAGCCCACAAACCGAGAAATACTGCCTCTAAATCTAAATCCCAAAAGAAATCACAAGAAATATCTATGTCCCCCAATAAACAGTTCAATCCTGTTTCCTTGCAACTCGAACTGTCCGGACCACCGAGCTCGTTTCAGGCTAGCTACGCTCAATCAATACTGGGTGGTGGTAAAAGCAAGCCCGATTATATTGATGATATTAAAACTAAAATTGTGTCATCGCCGAGTATGGTAAGTGATTCTCCTACCATGCAATTACTTACACAACCAGCGACTATGCCACATGAGCTCGTCGTATCTGAAACAGCGCATGCGGCCGACTCGCCTACCTTAGAAGCACAAAGCACACCTGTTCCCAAACAAGTGATGACGGGTAAACCTTGCCAATTTATATTCAAAAAGCGGGGCGAAGGTCCTGCTGATAATAAAGTACAAATGCCTGAGTTTAAGATTGTGCAGAAACCATCTGAAAATGTCAAAGTTCTTTCGAGTCGTCAGCTCGTCGTAGCATCAAATTCAGCTCAGAAGGTGCTAAACAGTAGCGGTAAACTTGTCACTACTAAAGTCATAGGTTCATTACCGAAAACGAGAACATCGGCCACTCCGGTCTTATCAGACAAGATGATTGTTGTATCTAAAGCAGCTGCAGATAATAGAATTATCTCCAACTCCAAAATAATAATAACTTCTTCGGCCGTTAATACTCCGGTTAAAGATATCATCCCAGTTAGTACAAATAGCATATCAACAAAAGCAACAGAAACTCTGACTCCTAAAGGGATACCCGCTACAGATTTGAAAGTATCGGCGAAAACTTTTGTTTTGAATCAAAAACCGGGACAAAAAATGGTGGTGTTACCGGCGAAAGCACGACCAAAGTCAGCGGGAGACGGGCAGGTACCATTACTCCACTTTAAAGGAATTCCCACGGGTATGAAATTAGTACCTATGAGTTCACAACCTGTGCCACAAGCCTCAAAAACAGCAGCGATTACTGTTGTTTCTAAACCTACAGTCGTAAATACGATGCCGTCTAATACAAAGATTGTCGGTGTAGAACAAATAAAAACTGCCAACCTCGCCGATATAGTTCCAGTGAAAGGGCTAACTCCGTTAAGCACGTCGAAACTCAATAACCCAATTATGCGACCGGTAAATACCAAAGGCAGCGTAATAGTTGTGCAAAAAGGGACCACTTTAGGGAAAAGTTTAACATTCACGAAGAATGGTAACGACATGTCCAAAATAATCATGGGGAAGAATGTCAATCAACTTCTACAAGCGTCAAAACCGGATCCATCAGAACCTTCCAAATGTCCCGGCAACATTATTGTTGTGGAGTTGAACAATGAACAGTCAGGCCGCCCCACCACAATGTCGGAGATATTAGATAGTCGGCATTCCGTATCCAATATCGTTCGTACTCACGATCACAGTAAAAATCAAGAAATCACTCAAGATACACCAGTGTTGTTCGATAGCCAAATAACGGACGAAACATGTAACGCGAGCAGTTTAGATTCCACAGCTGAAAGTTTAGGAGATATTGTGCCTATGGAGGAGTCCACGTTACAGCTAATCGAAAAGGACGAAGAGGACAAATCAAATTTCAACAAAGATAATGACGCTACTAAAGATTCTTCAAGCGTTACCGACTGGGAAATGGAATTAGATACTCATTCAAGAAAAGGTAAAGACGATGATGATAAATTAAATTCATTGCACTTGGATCTGGGCATGTCGAGTGACAGCGAGAACGAGTATATGGTGGATGGCCACAAAAACAAAAGTAAACACTCGCCGCAAGAGAGCATACGACGAACGACACCTGGTAAATAAGAACCTGTTTATTTTTTATTTTCCATTTTCTGACACAAGTTAATTTTTTTTATATCATCTGCAGGAGGAGGCAGCGAATTGTTAACTAGTGGCCTATCGCTTGCTACACGGACTTTACTAAGTCAACTGCAGGACGACGGTTCGTCTAGCAACGATTCCTCGTTCGCGCTCAAATCAAAATTGTCTGATAAAATGAAGGAGAGCGACGTGAAAATCGACAAATCCGAATCGGAGGCGTTGTCCAAAGCGAAAGCAAAGCTTTCAGAGAAAGTGGCCGAGGCGACGTCGCGACAGAAACGGATAGACGTGTACAGTACGGCGATAAGTTCGTCCGATATTAATCTGGATTCGTTTTCATATCTAGAGGAGGGTATGATGGCTGGTGACGATGTGTTCACCAGTGAGAGCAAGCGAGAAACGCGGCGAGGCGACACCTTGGACGACCAACTCAGTCGTCTACTCGGTGAAGACTCCGCTAACTCAACAGACTCACAAACTGTAAGTGAAAGTTTGCCTTTAAGTAAATAATGAGCAATAAATTTAGTATAAACGATGGTAAAATGTTTCTTTAAAATGTAATGGCCCTAGAATAAGGTGGTACATAGATTGTGACATCATGACAATGGATAAGATTTTTTCTGTGAAAATTGTAAGTAAGAATATTATTAGGTTTGTTTTTTCATTACGTCGCCGCGTCGTGCTCCGTTGAAATGAAGAGGCTAAAGTATCAAATTTGCGTTGGAGTTTCAATTGAATTTATATGAAATAAAAAATAACATTTTGAATTAATCAAATACGAGAGGATTTCAAGGTGATATTTATTTTACAATCGAATGGAATTTATATAATTTCGTTAATTGGCGACTATGCTGAATTGCAGTGAGCCAAGTGGATATCATTCAGCACCAAATCTGAGATGTGAGACATTTTAAAATAATTATTTGCGTTTACACGTTCTTTATAATTAAAATAATTGTTATTGTTGCAATAGTCTTTCGTTTTGAGTGCTGTATTTTTTAAGGAACAGTTGTTAAATAAGGAGTAACCTAGACAGAATGCAATCATTAATGAGCATTATTGATGCAATGTGGTCATAAATATTTCAATTTTCAGTAATGCATCTGGTTTTGGTTTTGATTCAAGATAATTTTATAGAAATACATGTACAGTCACATATTCGATAACCAAACAAAGAATCGATACAAAGTTTGTCAGTTAAATAAATGCCACAATAGCGTTGACATATCGCCGCTAGTGGTGTTGTAATTATGTAAAATAATGCTCAATATATGCAATATAGCATAACTATACATAATATGTATTTATTCAGTGGACGTAATATGAATGTATGTATAATGTGCGATGTATGTAACACGATGAGCGTTGGAACATGGAAACTATCGATAATGTGATTTGTTGTAATACAATAAAATATATTACACTCTGTTTCACTATACATTACCCAGTCTTGTCATTTTATTTATTTATTTATTTACACTTTAATGCACTCAGTACATAAGGCGGGCTTAATGCCACAAGGCATTCTCTGACAGCCAACCTTTGGGTAGTAGAACAGCGTTGTGGAAGGTGCAAATGGAAAATCTTAAAAACAAAATGTAGTACATAGTTTATCATTTACAAAAAATAATAATAGTAAATAATAATAGTAATAATAATATCGTACATTACATACAAATAATACTTATATACAGTATAATACATATAAATATATATATTGTTTAATTATTATACCTACATAAAATAAATAAACGACGAAAGGATATTGATTCATTACAATAGAAGTTAAGAGGACAATTTCAAAAAGTGTTGCCGCAATTTCCTCTTGAAAGTGAATTTACTTGGAGATTTGCGAATGTCAACGGGCAGCGTGTTCCAGAGTTTAATGGAAGAAACAGTGAAAGAATTGGCCATGAAGCCGGACTGGTGAGAAGGTATATGAAGAATTAAATTTTCCGATGAACGCAGACAGTAGTTGAGAGAATCGCCAAGAAAGTTGAAATTACATTTCAGATAAGTAGGAGAACAAGGATCATTGATAATAGAATAAAGTAAACAGAGCATCCTTGCGGATCTTCTCTGCGGGATGGGAAGCCAGTTAAGCTGGGAACGAAATGAGGATATATGGTCAAATTTTCGTAAACCGAAAATAAACCGAATACAAGAATTAAGTAGCCGATCCAGTTTGTTCAGAAGTTCTTGAGAGATGTCCGAGTAACAAACGTCAGCATAGTCAATGGTAGGAATAACTAAAGATTGAATTAAAAGAGATTTGGTGCTGGACGGAAGAAAGTTTCTTAACCTATAGAGGGATCGCAGTGTAGCAGTAGTGCGTTGGCTAACGGAGATAACCTGTTTCTTCCAACTTAAGGTGGAATCAACATGTAGTCCTAAGTCTTTAACACAATCAGTAAACGGAATCGGTGAATTGTTGAATAGTAGAGGCGGTAGGTTGTTAAAGTCAAGTTGCTTGATGTAATACTGACTACCTATGACAATTGCTTGACATTTCGAGATGTTGACAGATATACCGAATTTGTTTGACCAGTCCGAAATCGCTAAAAGATCGTTATTAACTGCAGTAATGGCATGAGTTAAGTTGGGTAAGTCAGCTTGAGCGTATATCTGAAGGTCGTCTGCATACAAATGGTAAGAGCTGCGAAGGACAGAGGTGATTAAGTTAATAAACAATGCAAAAAGAAGTGGTGAAAGAATTCCGCCTTGGGGTACGCCAGTAATAACAGTGCACCAATCAGACAGTTTCTGATCAGCGCGAACTGCCTGCTGGCGACCACGAAGATAAGAAGTGAACCAATTCAGTGCCGTTGATGAGGTTCCAATATGCTGAAGCACCGCGAGAAGAATGTCGTGGTCAACGGTATTAAACGCGTTGGAGAAGTCTATGAGAACCAGGACTGTGAGTTGAGAACGTTCCATACCGGACCTAACATCATCAATGACTTTGAGAAGGGCGGTTGATGTGCTGTGACCAGCACGAAATCCGGACTGAAACTGCGTAAGGAGATTATTATTTAAAACGTACGTCGAAAGCTGTTTCTGAACAACGGCTTCAAGGACCTTCGATAAAAAAGGAAGTATTGATATGGGTCTGAAGTGACTAGCTAAATTGGGATTGGGAACTTTAGGGAGAAGGGTTATAAGGGCTTTACGCCAAGCAGACGGAAAACTACCAGTCTGCAGCGAAAAATTAATAATGTGAGTTAGGAAGGGTAGAATGTATTCAAGGACTACAAAAATCATTTTCCGACTTACGCAGTCAGAACCGATAGCATTTGACCTGAGAGAAGAAAGAATTTTGTGAACCTCATCTTTGGTGACTGAAGAAAAGTTAAAGACATTAGGGAAAGAGGGCATGGAAGTAATAAAGCAAATTGTTTCTAATTTAGTGTTGTAGTCAAGAGATGATGAACTGGAAAAATGATGGTTGAGATGATCAAGTGTATAAGGTAGCGAGCAGAAGTTGAAGGACAGTTTAGTGAAACCAAGGGATTTAATAAACTTCCATACATTAGCTGGAGATGAATTCAATACGTTATCATAGATGTAACGGCGTTTGGCAACTCTTACCATTTGGTTGCAGCGGTTTCTTGCTAATTTGTAATTACACCAATTTACATCACTGCGATCCCTCTTAAAGGTGCGAAAGGCCCTGTCACGTCGTCGCATCGCCATTCGGACTCCCCTTGTAATCCACGGTGCTGGCGGTCGTTTGAGGCGACGTGCTTTCAACGGTGCATGATTATTAAATAAGAGTAAAATTGAGCTATTAAGTATAGTCACTTTTTCTTCAATACTTGGAGCAGCTTCGATCGCCGACCAATCAATTCATCATCATCAATTTGTCATTTTCCTAGCTAGTACTATCACTTAGATTGGATTTTTATTATAAGGGCTCCTTACTAGTTTGTTATTTGTGTCTTCTTCAGTTTTCAACCTAAGAACAATTGGAGAGTAATAATTGAAGCTAATCTAAAGGTTTGCTGAATATGTTAGCGTGGTTAAACATTTTTCACTAATGTAAATAAATTGTAAATTTTATTATTAGTTATCTTTAGGTACTTTATTTTTAGTAAATGAATCATTAAAACAACTTATTGTGCATTGTCTTAATATGAGAAGTACAGGACTTGTTGGAAGACTCACGAAATTCACTTAAAAATGTTAAGTAACATTGTGCCGATAATTCCGACAGTCATTTCACTGTAGAGCCAGAGAATATGTAATAATACCACGTATCTACGTAACCTCCTCCCCCCTTATGGGCGACGGTTGGTAATTACTACGTGCTACGCACACAGGTGCACGTGTAAATACACGTCACTGATTGATGTCTGTGTAGTAGAGACCAAATTAAGCGTTTGTGTGGAATTTTGGCGGAGTGTCCGCGGTGTGGTAGAGCCATAAATTACTTTTGTAATTTTGTTCATCTACAGAATGTTGAATGACAGAGTACAAATTATGGGATAAGATGAAGATTTATCGGTATTCGGTAACGAGCGTCCAAATAACGGGTTGCAGTGTTTAACATTTATTTTGCAATTCACTGGTGGATCCTTTTAATAATTAAGATCTTTCCAACTGAAGATCTATCAGAAAATATGCAATATTACCATCGATCACTAATGAAAAGTAGATACACGGTCCGTTTAAAAACGTCTCCTATATATATATAATATATGTATATATATATATATATATATATATATATAATATATGTATATAGTTTTATTTTAAAACATACTTTTATGCCAATTCAACTTTTGAAAGATACTTTCCAAAGCTATAAATAAAATAAAACATATCAAATGAAGCATTTGTCAATTAACCGTCGTTTCGAGGGTTACCCACATGACTAGATTCTGGCAGAATTACCTTCGGTAATTGTCATCCCTACTAATATTATAAATGCGAAAGTACCTCTGTCTGTCACCTCTTCACGTCCAAACGACTGAACCGATTTTAATTAAATTTGGTACAGAGATGGAGCTGACTTTGAGAAAGAACATAGGCAAATAAAACTATTGATCGCGTATATTAAACTAAAATGATTTTTAAAACGAAACGGAACCAAAAGCTGGTTCCGTTTTTCAATTAATTTGGCGATATGTATGTGAGACGTTTCAAAGTCATCTGTCGTGTTACTATCTGAAAGTGTGGTAAATTGACTTCTGGAAACTGGAACCTTGCTGCCAAGGAGACTGTCCTGTCTAATACTTTAGTACAATGCTCAACAATAAATATTGCACATTGAGCCTAGGAAGGAGACTTCGGCTTATTTCGGATCTGTAGAGCGTTATCTCTTTCGCACCGTACCTATTTGACTGTCAGTTTTTACGTAGGCAGTGTGCAACAGAGATATCGCTCTACGAAGTCGAAACGAGCCGATCGTCTCTTTCGGAGGCTCGATTTACAATATTATTTGTTGAGTACTGTACATATAGGTCAATGTTAACAAAATTTTTAGTTATTTTTTTTTTCAGACTATATTGGTGATATCTCTTCATTTTTGTTAGTATGTAAGATTTGAAGATATACCCAATCTTATTGTCTAGAGTGGAGTGCACTCATTATTTTATAATATACAATTGTAAGCTGTAACGCACAAATATCTTGTTCTGTTATAATTATGTTAGTGATATTTTGTTTAAATTTGTATATTTATTGTACGCCAGACGCTGATCATTATGTACATTATATTTAAGTTCTTTAAATTTAGCAACTAGCACATACGACTAATTTTAAAGCCATTGTTAGCAATATTTTATGTAAACCCTTTTTGAGTTACATTTCGTTTAAAAAACCATCAAGTGTGTAGCACTATTGAGGAAGTTTCCGGTCATCCAAACATGCAACATTACAAATGAATTGAAATAAAACTGTTTTGTGGATTTATCTCGCGTGTTTTGAACTAAAACTATTTAAAAATCAGCCCGACGGACGTTTCTGTCGCTTGGCAGTTTCTGCGGAACCGGACAGACGAAGATGTAATTTATTTGACAGCCGTTTGAAAATGATTTGCAGCTACCTCTATCGATTTTTTTTTATTTCAATTGCTTTGCGTATCATCCGTGGAATATAAATAATACAAGTACCTATCATCTTAGGAACTAGAGAAACTGAAAAGCGACCGAAACATCGGGTTGATTTTAAAAATCATTTAAGTTCTGTAGACGCATCATTAATCCGTAAAAATAGTTTTATTTCAATGACTGTAGTTCACGAAAACCTAAGAACACATAATTGCAAGTTAAACTTTAATATTAGGAAATAAGGCACCAATGTGGCCGACTGGTCACTTCTTCCACAGTACCTATATATCAGATCACACTTAGAACCTGCGGATGAACCGTCTGAATCGCTTATTTCCTCATTAACATTTTTATGTACCTAATGATGGTGGCAAAAAACACATCGTTCACATGGATGGTAAGTGAAAGTGACGACTGCATCCTAAGAAGATCTACACAAAAACTGGAGGTCAATAATATGCAGATGCGTTGCCACCCCTTATAGGTTAAGATCCCACTACAGAATCATTTCGTTCATCCAGATATGCTGCAAAGCTTATTTTTACGCAACTTTATAGTCTAGAGAATATACATCCATTAGGTTGCCTATCTAAATTTAACCGCAAATATTTTTTATTAAATTGTTTTATCTTTAACAGCCCGCAACTCTTATTTGCGGCTGATTTAATTTGACTCCTGTATACCATAATAATGAGAAAAAAATTGGCTTTCGTTTGATATATAAATAATACATGTACGTCATGGACGTAAAAAGTTGTAAGGGGGGGGGGGGCGAAAATACGTAGAGGCGGCCAAGTGCGCAACGGCAGACGAGATTTTTCAGAGTCGTGAACGATATTTTATTGAAAAAACAAAAGTAAATTCTTTCCAAAAAAAAAATTGTGGCCATTTTTTATAGGCAACCTAGTAGATACATATTCTCTAGATTATAAATATGCGTGAAGAATAGGTTTGCAGCATATCTGGATGAACGAAATGATTCTGCAGTGGGGTCCTAACCTATGAGGACTAAGTTGTTTTTCCTCTTTGATAGTTATGACAAGACCATACATTACCATCTAACCGGAACACGATAGTGCTGAACATTACCAATAGACGATAGGTAGATTAGGTGTTGCGGTGGTGGCCTACGTCCTCGAGTTCCGACACTGGAATTCTACCACCACTAATATTTCTTTAGAAATAGAAATAGAAAATATATTTATTTCGAATAGATCTTTACAGATACTTTCAAAACGTCAATAAATCATAAACTACCTAGAGCGAATAACCATTACATATAGTAAAAGCAAAATCATATATTAATAGTAAATTAAAAATTAAAATTTAAACTATTTGGTTAAAACGTAATAATCATAAAATTTTTCAATTCCTTCAATGATAATAAATGAAGAAAAAGAAAAACTTATTCGTCAAGATCAATGTTATTCACTTAGCAGAGTTCCAAGTGCAGTCACTACTGAGAAGAACTCCGCTACCCAACAAACTTTGATTACTTTACCTACATTAGTATATTAATCTGATTACTTATAGTTACTTTAGTGGCTTTTTAGTTAGTCGGTACAATAAAAAGTCTACTCTTACGAAGTCATTCTGAATGCCTACTCATTAATTCATAATAGTATGCCAGTCCAGGATGCTATTTTTGTATTTACTCGAGCGCGTCAGATAAGATATGGGAGCTACCTTACACCCTGTTGGTTACCACTAAGGTTTGTATGTAGGGACACGCCCGAAGGGTAGCCCTTAAAAAATCAATAGGTCGCTACGACCTTACTCCTCTTCCGAATCATCTGAATTTTGGATAGGAGCATTGTTTGGGCACATTTTACATCTCAAAATATCTGACACGCTCTTGACCCATAACGTTGATGCCGCCATCCCATCATCCAAATACAGCATGTTCTTTCGGCGCTGCTTCTAATCGGAGTCTCTCAAGCGGCGCAAAGGAGACGTTCCAAAATGTATGGACCTTGGACCTTGTACGCTATATTGAGAGAAACATAAAAATACTAAATCATTTTCAGCTATTCAACTCGTTTATTATACCTTCAATTAACTGTCGTAAGTATATTATTATTTCAAAAAGAAGAATATCATAGTATCAATGTGGTGACATGTTGTCATACAAAAATTACAAAAAAAAATATTTAACAATAAAAAAAAATTTTTTGGTATTTTTCTCTATCTTTTGATATCGTCTACAAGGTGCGGGCCCAACGTGGAACTTGTCCTTTAGTAATCTTTCGAACGACTACATATTTGAGCAATGGCAGACCTGGAAGGTGGGGGGGCAGGGGCGGTCTGCCACTGGTCTCCGGTTCTGGAGACCCCTAAAGACTGGTCGTTGGGAATCATGAAAGATTCGTAGAGCTTACAGGTGGGCAATGTCGTTTTTTTTTTTTGCTCGCGCGTTCTTGATGTGTATTTTAGAATCTATCTACCGTATTAATCATACGGGGGGCCAATATGTGCGTAGGCGGGGCCCAGGCACATATTTTTTGCGATTCAATTTAGGCGCTACCAATATTGATAACTGATTATGTTATGAGAATTAAGCCCTTTGACAACATCGATGGCATCATATAGTTCCACGTATGTGCTTGAACTACATGCGAGACAAGTGTCTACATACTAGGTACAGAGTTGTGAAATATGAATAAGGTGCATAATATTTTGTGAATATTAACTTACGAATTCATTTATATATTAATATATATATATTGTACAACTGTTCCTGACAATTAGCTGATGCAAAATGACAGTATAATTAGACGATTCCGTCATCAGGTATCAGATCAAACCGATTTAGAGCGTTCATAATGCTTTAGGTAATGAAATAGAAACATTTACTTGTGTACTCGCAATGTATAATGAAATAGGTATTCTTCAACTACCAGAACTAGGTACAAAACAAGTAATTGATTTGATGAATATATATTTAATACATTTATTATATTTTAGTGTAGACTTTCAAGAGTATTGATAATGCGAAAACATGAATAAAGAAAATACTGCTTCCTATTCCGACACCTTATTCCGTCAATCTACGTTGGTTTTATTTTCAGTCGGTAAGATGCGTCGATGCATATATATTTTTTCTTTAAAAAAAAATAAGCTGACCCCACAGACGCTGTAAAACTAAGAATTACGCATATCCACCGATAGAAGCGTTGGTTATGTGTGTATCTGAAATTCATACTAAAATCCCATAAAAAGGCATAAGAGTTTAAAATTGTCCTGTAAACAAATGCTCTTGCCCTGAAAACCTTTGTATTTGTAAATACCGGAATTTACTTTGAAAAAGAAATGAATAGCATTTCTTTTATATATTAGCGTATATTATATAAGCCATACAAAGAGAGCAGTATCCACACCAATAAAGAACACATAGCTAATTTCAAAATTAAGAGTTTATCGGCCAAATACTCAAACGTCACTTAAATCTAAGTGGGACTTAAAAGTCTTCTGTCTCTATAAAAGACGTTCAAACGATAGAGATAACGCACATTTGAGCGTTGCTTAAAATTGAGTGACATTTGAGTATTCGGCCATATGATCATTAAACGGACATTATATTGAAATACAACATGTAACGGGAATAATTCACACTTGAAAGTGTGAATTATTCCCACCCACAATTATTAACACCCCGATTAGAAAATCGAGTTCGATCATAATAAATGAATTGTAAACGAAATTTAACTAGCGACCCGCCCCGGCTTCGCACGGGTATCATTTACTATACATATTGTGAGGACGCGCCCAACTTCTTTGACAAAAACCGTGATATCTCGGTAAATACCTATAAGTACGATATTGATAAATTATAGATATAAACCTTCCTCAGAAAACCTCCTGCCCAACATTTTAAACAGGAACAAAATCCGTTCACAACTTTCCGAGATTAGCGCATACGTACAGACAGAGAAAATAGGAGGACTTAATAATATGAAGCGAATTAGCGATTATATTTTAATCAAGAAATAATTTCTAGTATTAAGATTAACTTTCACTATTTTATTGCTTAAATTATTATTTATAATAAAATGCATGTCTCAACGAGCTCTAGTGAACTTGTTGAGACTAGAATTTTACTTTGGATAGACGTTAGTCTCATTTCGTTTGTATTGATTGTGTACCAAATGGGTGACCATAATTTGCTTAATTCTAATTAATTTTGGGATAAAATATTACCTATATTAAAAAATCGATTCAGTTATCGATTCTGAATAAACTAGTTTGGGGTTGTACATTTAATCCTGTTACCCGTTGTATTTGTGTTGGCAAATGAAATGCTCTGATATATGTACAAAAAATTATTTCCCATATTGCTGATTAATACTAACTCAGTCTGTTTAGAAGATGAAAGTTAAGGTTGATTTAAAAAATCAGAACGTCTCTTCGGTTCTCGGTGAAAATGACCTCCAGATAACTCTGTTTTTAGTCAGTTTTACTCCCATCGGTCTTTTGCTCGATACCTCACAATAAATGCATTTATAGTACCAATAAAGTATTTTTGCATTAAAATCGATTAACTGCCGGAACGATTAATATTAACTCTCACGGATCTGGAGGGCCAATATTGGCGGAGATACAATTGAGATCAACTGTCTTATTTTTCTTGTGGCCTGACAGATTTAAAATGTCTGGTTCTTTCTGCTATTTATACTAGTCGAACTGTAAACCTCCCCCAAAGCCCCCAAGAAGTATCAGACGCAAAGAACTCTACTATTAATAATAACCAACATAATAAAAGGATGTACTACAAGTAATTTGAGATAAATATATTATACAGTAGCCTTACGGCCAAATACTCAAACGTCACTTAAATCTAAGTGGGACTTAAAAGTCTTCTGTCTTTATAAAACACGTTCAGACGATAGAGATTTCGAGCATTCGAGCGTTGCTTAAAATTGAGTGAGGTTTGAGTATTCGGCCATTATACAATAATCGTATTCAACTAATGTAATTTACGTGTAAAATATCGTTAATTGGGTACCTATTTTTGTACAAAATGTTGACGTATATTTTAAAGTAGATTTTAAAAAATACACTGCCCGTAGCCGACGCATGCCCTTAGTGTAATTACAATATTTTTTCAGTTAACTGTGTATTATTTGATATGTTCTAGATAATTATACTCGCAAATATAGATCTTTATATATTATACAATTGTCTTCTGATGTTATTGGGAACTATTTTCGAAATATTTTTTATAAGTAAGTAGCTTTATATATTTCTCTATTAGTCAAAGATAAAGATATGACAGAATATCGATAATTCTGTAGAAATTGTATAATTTGACTAAAATACAAATATATAATATTTATATATGTAGTAAATGAAGTCAATTTTACTTGTTTGAACCTTTGTTTCTTGTGATTTGTGGTTTGGTGTATAAGTCAATATGGTAATAACTTGTAAATTATATTTATTATAGTATTATAGTACGATGTATCGAATGGCTGAATAATAGACTTTAATGCTATGCAATAAGTGTACCAATAATAAATAGCAATATATGATTATATAATAGTTTTTGTGCATAAGTAACCAGTGGTCTTATTAAGCGCCTTTTCAATCATCAGCCATTTTTTACAGTTACTCATAAAGTGTATACAAACTGGCTGTACACCCTGTTTTTTGCCATATTTATCAGTCACTCATTGAAAAAAACACTTCAATACAACAGCTATACTCATGCTTAGTTATTGATGTTTCAAAACTATTATACTTGCTGCAATACACATAGGTACATTTTTATAACCTTGCAAAAAGGGAACAATAAAATATGAAATTTAATGTTAATCATATCAACGAAATTGGGAATTGAATAGATATCAATAATAATGAAACTTGGTCGATAAAACTAGTGTTATGAAAAATATTGCATTGTTCAAATATGTTTTGGGTAAAATAATATATTGGAGGCAGCGATGCATGGTTTATTAAATTAAATGACATTTAACATCACCAAATGGAAGTGGATACTTGAAAGTATCAAACACATATTTTTGTTATTATGAGAAGAATCTTGCATTCTAAAGAAATAGTGCCATGCATAGTGAAGTTTGTTGTATGACTTTGTACATATTATATAAGTGTTTTTATGGAAGTATCAATGACGGCGGACTTAGTAGGTATGTGTTTAGTAATACTTGTACCATAATAAATAGAATTGTATGAAACGCGCATTTTTTAGATGTTCTACTATGTTTAGTTTAATGGCAAGTTAACATACATTTTCAATGTTGATGCAGGTGAATATGATTAAAATTGTTACCATGGTGAAATGTAGACGAAATGTTTTGCCATTATGTTTTAGTAGATTCCTATGAGGTATCAAGAAATTGTGTAAATTATTGTTCTCGATGTTTTATTAGACAATGTTAACGATTGATCTGCATCATTTTATTCAAGTAGAATAAGACATTTGTATTTGTCAGCTGTAAATATTTTGCGTAGTATTAGTTTCGACTTAGAATCACTACAAACATGTTAATACAATTCTGTTTTTGGCAAGTTTATTTTATCTACTTATTTTAACAATAAACAGTTTAATCATATCTTTGTGCAATCATTTTGACACCATACTACCTAAAGGACAATAAATAAAAATCACCATTAAAAAAATAACTTTATATTTAACACTAAAACATTACAGTTATGATACTGAAAAAAGAAATAAAAATAATAGAATTTATCAAGTGTAAAGTGTTTAAATACTATAAAATGTATTAGTTGCTGTATAAATACTACGATTTTCTGGTACGTCTTGTAAGGATACCGTTAGCTTAGAATGCTATACATACAATATTTAAAACAAATATATATTTTTGGTGTTCCAAAAACAAAATAGGATTACGTAAACTTACGACGACGTTAAATCTCATTTAATCTCGTCTAATAAATAATTAAGCAGCACTTTAGCTAACGATATAATAGTAATATTAACACTTATGCTTATGGCAGTAGGATCTATATTCGATATGTTCAAGCCGTCACCTTATGGATAGCCTCGGCGATGTAGTTAACGTTCTTGGAGGAGATGCCAGCGACAGAGATACGTCCGTCCTTGGTCAAGTAGATGTGGAAGTCCTTGGTCATTCGCTCCACCTGAGAATTATAAATTCCTGGTAAGTTTTGTTGGTCTGTACATAAAAAAGTATTGAGACCACCCATATTTTTAGTTTTTGTATACAAAGCATATACAAGCCGTTCAATGAATACATCTTTTTTTATGTAATGGAAATGGTAAACAAGAATACAGTTCACATGTTAAGTGATGACTGCAGCCTATAGACACCCACACAAAGACCAAGGTAAAAATACAGATGCGTTACCACTCCTGAGGCCTAAGTTGTTATGCCTCTGTGCCGGAAATTACAGGGCCAGAACAGTACCATTTAGCGGCAAGTATATTAGGTAATGCGGTGGTGCCTACGCTCGCGAACTCCGTCACTTGGAGTTCTACCACCAGTAAAAACATCTAACTACAGAGTTCCAAGTACGTGTAGTCTTTATAATTTTGACAGACAGAGACATGAAGAATCTATAAGGTTTCTGTGTAACCATTTGTCTACGTAATCCCAATAATGGTGACAGTGATTTGCACCATACCTGGTCGGGTTTGAGCCCGGTGAAACAGAACATGCCGATCTGGTCAGTGATGTGTTGCCAGTGGTGCGGGTTGCCGGCGCCCTCGATGCCGGCCCGCAGCTGCGTGCGCATCGATATGATGCGGTCCGCCATCAACTTCACGTCAGCCAACCTGGAAAGAAAGAATCGTATATCTCCGTTACTGTAGCTTGATCGCTGACACACCTAATGCTTTTCCAATTGATTTCCTATGAAATCACAACATTTTATTTGCATCTGTTTACTGTTTGCTCATGAGAGTCATACGCACGGGCGTAGATACCTCCGTATCTGCCGTATCAATTATACGGGGCAGTACGATAATTATTACTATGGGGGCGTATAGAGGCTATGGAGGAGCTTCTGAGCTTGTATTTGGACCAGGTAAGTGAAAAGTGGAAAGCTTAGACCGATTGTGCCTCTTACACTTGTTACGCGCTCTTACTTTGCACGCTCGGCTTAGGTGTAACATGACACTTTTCTGCGTGCAGCTTGCAAGATTTTATCACATCAAAAAAAACGTGTGCAATTCACACGTGGTAGAGATGAAACCTTCAAAAAAATTCATAAGACACTGTTTAATGCTTTCTATCTCATTTTCTCCTAAGTTACATTTTTTAAATTAATGTGTCTGTCTTTTTTTACCGTCGCTTTTTCGTTTCATCGGCTTTCAAATCACAACAATGCTAAAAAGAAGTTTTCATTTCAAAAACAATCCTTCAACTTTTCGTGATAATCATTCTTACCATTGCTTTTTAAGATCGGGCGAGTTGAGTATCTCCTGCACGAGACGCGCGCCGTACAGCGGCGGGTTGGAGTACATGGTGCGCACCATGATCTTCACCTGCGACATCATCTTGGCGGCCGACTCCGCGTCACCACACAGGAACGTGAGCGCACCGGCGCGCTCGCCGTATAGACCTGACGAGCGACATGTTTGGATCTTATGTCGTAAAAGTAAATGAGGGTGGATTGTTTTTATGTATGGAAAGTGGCAAACAAGCATGCATCTAACATTATTCTTAAGTGACGACAGCAGCCTATAGACATCTACACAAAAACCAGAGGTCAAAATGCAGATGCGTTGCCACCCCTAAGACCTAAGTTGTTATGTCTGTGTACTACAATACGGTACTAATCGGAACACGATAGTGATGATTACTACCATTTTTGCCGCGAAATGGTAGTGTTCAGCACTATCGTGTTCCGTGGTAATGTACGGCCCTGTAATTCCCGGCACAGAGGCATAACACCTTAAGCCTCAAGAGTGGTAACGCATCTGCATTTTGACCTCTGGTTTATCTGTGGTTGTTAATAGGCTGCAGTCATCACATAACATCAATGTGAGCTGCATGCTTGTTTGCCACTTTCATAACATACAAAAATAGCGACAGATAGATTAGGTAATATAGTGCCTAAGCCCTCGAGCTACTGCACTGGAACTCTATCACCGGCGACGTAACATAAATCCAGTTAATGTGACAGTTAAAGAATCATTCTATTTATTGGTTTGTACTGATTAATTCAGCGCTGTTAGTTTACATGTCTTACCCATATTCTTCGCAAAACTCTGGGCCAGCATGACCTGATGGCCGTCCTTGACGAACAGACGCACAGCAAACGCGTCATTGTCCACGTTGCCAGTAGCAAAGCCCTGGTACGCCATGTCGAAGAACGGGAACAGTTGCTTCTCTTTCATCACCTGGAGATTTAAACATTAGCTGTTATCACTTCACTGCATATCCCGGACGATGAGACCACGTTGGCCATCGCCGCTATGAATTATTATTTACAAAAACACTCCACACAAACCGCCAATACAACGCACCGACGCGTTTCGCGCCGCGCCCGATAATTTTCTAATTTTAATAAAATGTATTTATGTGGAGCGTATAATAAAAACAATAATAATAATATTGTGCAGTTTTATATAATAAAAAACATGGGCAACAGACAACACCCTCTATCAACAAATTTTTCCTCAATATTGTCATATTTATTGCTATTAGACCAAAGTCTAAACATTACGTGCTGTATTTTTATATTTTTTGCAATCGAATCATTAATATAACGTAATAGGTACTCTTATCTGACAGCATTAGAAGATAAAGATAACTAGATTACTATCAAACCATCCTTTTGTAAAACAGCTTCTGCTGTCAATACCAAAAATATTGCTAGTAAATATAGAATCTACTGTTTCTAAAAAAAAAATCAAAAGGAACAAAACTGTAAAATAAAACGTTATTACTTTATGAAGTAGGTACTCGTACTTGACTTTCTTCGTTATTTAGCTCAAGAGCGTGGACAGATTATATGGTGTATGTACAAAACAAGTGTTTATCGAAAATAAACAATGATAGAAAGTAGAATAATTTCAGTTTAATCCATACAAAAGGCCAAACGAAAATATTATCCCTCAGGCAGCACGAAAAATATGACAATTGATTTCTTATTGTTCTTGGACCTTATAGGGTCCAACTGCTGCTTCAGATAAAGCTTATTACATAATTTTAGAGTAACCCTACTTATGTTTGCTTGATATTATTCGTCTGAGTCTGTAATGTGACACCTGCATGTATGTGACCTTCACTGACTCACTTTAGATAATTAATTAGTTTGCAATGTTTAGAGCGTAGATAAGTTTATTTCAATTTCAGTATATTAATAATTTCTTATTTAGAAATAGAAACAGAAAATCTTTATTTGTAACAACAACTTAGAACTAAGTAAAACTAAAAATACCACGGTTGTTACAAAAAGGTCCCCAATTCAGCATAAAGCCGATCTTACGAGCGGCGCTGGTCTTCCATTGGGGCCGATTTTGTGACTTATAGCACCTAAATAACGCCAGAAAAACGTCTGTCAAATTTCAAATGTGCGTGTCCTTTTAGGCAACAATCATTTAGATTGTGACTTTTAAAAACTTAACAATGGTCTTTTTTTTAATAACATTCATGGGTTGCATCATCTAAAGACCAGGGCCGTAACTAGGAACGTCAGCTTCAAGACAGTATCTATTTACAGACTCATATCCTGCAGCTACTGTTACTCTTCCTATAAAAAAGTGTCTCTAAATCAAAATCTTTAGGACACTAATCACTGCATCGCCTTAGCTAACACTGCTACTTACCATCCATAAGACATGTTCGATTATTCTGCCAACTACAATTAAACAATAGAATATTATAAAAGTTACCTTAGAGAGCTGTTCCCAGTCGCTGGGTTTTGGATCCACACCAGTGGGGTTGTGGGCGCACGCATGCAATAGAACGATGGAGCCCGCTGGGATTTTCTGTAAAATATTTAAATAATTAATTGCAACATACAAAAAATACCTATAATGTCATTTTATAATGCATATTTATTACAATAATACCTCAGAGTCGAATTTATTTTAAAGAAGAATGTTTATAACTTAATGTAATATTTGGCTTGGGGCGGGATATGAATATATATTTTTCGAATGTCTTTAATTAAAAACTGGATTGTACAGAATATAGAGCGCTCAATTGCACATCGAGCCTAGGAAGGAGACTTCGGCTTATTTCGGGTCTGTAGAGAGTTATCTCTTTCGCACCGTACCTATTTGACGTTTGTCGACCATTTTGATAAACTTTTGACCAATACCGGACTGTCGCTGCTTACGCAGGCAGTGTGCAACAGAGATTACGCTCTACGAAGTTGAAACGAGCCGATCGTCTCTTTCGCAGGCTCGATGTGCAATATTAATTGTTGAGTACTGTACAGTAATCCACTAGGTTTCCACTTAAGTTTGGATTTGTTTCAACAGGCAGGGTTCACAATTAGTATTTTTGACGTTCAATAAAGATATATTTTTTTATATTTGTTTCTTACTTTTATTGTGTACCTGTAGCGCATTTTTAAATGTCATTAGCCTTTAGATAGCTTTTTGCGATATTAGGCAGTGCGTCATACAGTAGCCATGACATTGGGTCATTAGGTAATTTCGTGCCGATGGCATTGTTATCAGCGATCACGCACTTGTCTCGTGATCAGATTATTACGTATTCCAAAGATATAGCACAGTAACGATCATAATAAGTTGTTATTTGGTTTAGTAAATGACTGTGTTTTAGCTATTTGTTCAAATCAATGATTATTCCAATTTTAATTTCCCATTAAATTTAAGTTGCAATGATGCCATCATTTAGCTACCATTTAATAGCACTCTACAAAGTTTATCATGTGCAAATATAGCTTACAACTTTATATTGCAAACACAAAAAAATTGGACAGAGCCCTGTGTGCTCGCTAATTGTCCGATGAAGTAAACTAGCGCCGACTCGAGACGAGCCGCCTACACAAATCCTTTAAAAAAAGTGCCAACCAGCGCCGATTTAGTGGCAGGATGAGGGAACATTCGCCATCTGACAATTCTAGGCAGAAGGGGTGCAGATTCGCCATCCAACGATCTGGAGGTGGGAGGCGCAGTTATATTTAGGTAGCAAGTTTATTAGATGTCAGATAAATTTGCTTTAAATATGGCATGTTTAAGCCCTAGTGGGATAGCAGCTCTCCGCTCCCTCTAGCTTCTGGCGACAACCATGCTTCAAACGTATCAAAAATCAGGGACGTCAAAATAATGACAATTTTATTAATAATAAAGTTAACCTAACCTACCTACTTTTTTATAATTAATTATCTGAACATTAGATATAATATTGACCATAACCGGTTATCGGTTTAAAAGACATCATATTATCACAGTCTAAAGAAAACGAACGTGTTAGTTACCTACAGTCATCCAACGAACGTGTAATGTCAGAGCAATCATGCGGGGTGTGCGACGCGCGGGAGGGAGGGGGCGGTACCAAGTAGCCCATACAAGAACTGTCAACTACTTGGTACCTAGCGATAAGGGGTGCGAGATTTAAAATTTCTTTTAAGTTTTTGGAAAGAAGATATTGTAAAATTTAATGTTAATATTTATTCCAATTTTCATTTATTAATAATGTCTGCTGTTATATTTTACACTTTATATACATACTAACTTCACTTAAAACGAAAATATCTTTGAAGAAAAACTCTAAATATTTTTTTTGTTTGTATATAGGTATTTGATATTCGGATTATACCTATTGGATGGAGTTAAAAACGTTTGGATGAATATTAGGATCGGTACATTATATTTTTTAGAATTCTGGCGTACTGATAGACCGCCAAACTGGAATACTGGTAGATTGATGATAGACAGAAATCTGTTGATATTTTGAGATATTTATAGTTTGATAGATTTTTTCATTTTATGGAGGTTTCCCAGTACCTACCTCGAAGTTTGGTAGGTAATGTGCCCGGAGATGTCAACAGGCTCGCCGCCTGTTACATGGCCCAAAACGTCGAGGATGTTTGTATGAATGTATTTACCTCTGCCTTCGGTGATTACAGGTGTGATATTTTTAAGGTTTAAAGACATTTATTTACTCATAAAGATTTACAATTACTTACATGAGAAACAGTTGTACAGTACCATCGTTTTGTTTAGGCATTTTATATATGTCCAACGTAAACTGACGCGTTACAAACAACGTAAATATAAACTAAAAACGTGACAACCTTAATGAATTTGCGTTTTTATGGGTGAAGGCGGCATATTGCAAAACTTCGAAGGCGATAAACTACTGTATGTACTTATACTGTGATATTATTAGCATCATCATCTTTTGTTATAAGTAGGTATGTACAACGTCACAGTTATGATTTACCCACAGATATTAAGGGCTTATGTTTATTTATAACTGTCAAAAGAGCGCTAGCCCTACGAGAACCACGAGCTAAGTAATGTCGGTAGCCTAGTGGTAGCAGGCCACTACTACTACGCTGAGGACCTGGGTGCGATTCCCGGGTAGGGGTTATCAGAGATAATGGTGTAAGGTCCTTTATCTCTGGTTCTATTGGGATTTTTCCATTTTCTGGAAATTTCCCAGTAACTCGAAGTTTGGTAATGTGCCCGGGGATGTCAACAGGCTCGCCACCTGTTACATGGGCCAAAACGTAACCGGCGAATCGTGGGTGTTTGCATGTATGCTTGAATGCATACATTTACCTCTGCCTACCCCTTCGGGGATTACAGGCGTGAAGTTACGTTATGTTTATTTATAACTGTCAAAAGCGCGCTAGCCCTACGAGAACCACGAGCTAATGTTGATATAACTGCGTCATTTATATTCTTTTTCCGGAATGCATTAAACGCAGAAACAGCAGAAATCAAACATTTTAAGCCGCACTCCATAGAAAAAATGACCTTCAAATATTTACAATCCATGTGCCAAGAAAAAGCTTTGGACTAAAAATAGCTAATAAGCTGCATGTGATGTTACGAACCAGCCAAGACTACAACATCATTGTAGTCAGGCAAGCAATAACAACGATAAACCTATAACATCTCCATCAAATCACCTTAGGCGGTTTTAGAGCATTAATCTGACAAATGTCTAGGTTAATAACAATAAAGGTTCCTTGAAAACTACGGAACTCCAAAAAGTGTTTTGTAGATAAGATGAGATAGTTTTTTTTTAGCATGCAGTTCACATTGATGTTAAGTGATGACTGCAGCCTATAGACACCCACATGAAGACCAAGGTCAACATGCAGATGCGTTACCACTCCTGAGGCCTTAGGTGTTATGCCTCTGTGCCGGAAATTACAGGGCCGTACATTACCACCTGAACGGAACACGATAGTGCTGAACACTACCATTTAGCGGCAAGTATATTAGGTAATGCGGTGGTGCCTACGCCCGCGAGCTCCGTCACTGAAGCTCTACCACCAGTAAAAATCTTTATGGAAATCTTTTTAATTATTTTTTTTCAAATAAGTATTACTTACATATTTTTTTGTGCTTTGTGTGCGTTTGATGCGTTTGCCGCGATTATAATGTTTGTTAGAGTTTTTAACCGACTTCAAAAAAGGAGGAGGTTCTCAATTCGTCCGGATCGTTTTTTTTTAAATGTATTTTTAGCGATAATTTGAAAACGCCTCTACTGATTTGGATTATTTTTTAAATATTAAAATCTATCTAATAGATTGATTACAAGTTGTCTTTATTATATCGTCATATCAACCGTTAAAAGTCAATTTTATTGATTTTATTTGTCCCTACATACTCACACTCACCTATACTTCTGCACTAATATTAGGTATGCTTAAAGTTGCATATTTTTTGTTTGTCTAAATGATTTTCTTATTTAACAACATGTCTATGCTTTACAATTATAAACAATCGATTTAAGTGAATATTGCAGGTCACGGCGAGCTGCAATAAGGGGGACAGGGAAGCGGGAAGCCTAGGCTATTCTCGATGCCAGCGTCCAGAGTCAACGAAAATGGACCATAGAAACTTAAGCACTTTACCACCGCGAGTTACCGCGTTTTCCAGTTTGGCCCAATCAGTGACCTTATAGGTTATCTTACGTGTCCCTACTAACCAAGGGGAATCGAATAATGATCAACGAGAATCAAAACAGTTGACACGCTCACGCTACGAAACAGATATTAAAAGCGAGTCAAATAATAGGATCTACTACTTCAACGGTAAATAGAATAAAATCCACATATCCACCCACAAACTTGATAGAAAGCATAGTGATATGCATTTTTTTCCGAAAGATACTATCGATCGATCATAATGTTAAGATTACATATCCGATTATTCTTATTAGATAAGCAGATACGATAGAATATTTTTTAAATCATCGCTTCGTTCGCACGTACCTAATATAATAAATAATACGTAATATTCATAATTTTCAATGGAGCTGTTATCATTCATATGATGCAATATCGGTATCGCTAATTATTTGTCACAAACAACAGGGAGATACTACGTTTTAAATATAGAATTATGTAGAGTAAGCAAAACATGACTAGATTTTAATCCTCATAACTTATAAAGAGGATTAGCAAGTCATCAGTACTCTGCTGATTTCTGACTCAAAATTTATAAAATATAGGTTTTCTTACCACCATATAATGTGCCCGTGTAATCCGCTATGTCAACATAAATATGTTATCATATATTATCATCATATAGCTCTACCCCTCACGACATTTTGATACAGGGCATCTGTAGGTAAAGCAAGCTCCACTAGTCCCGCTGCCCCAACGAAGGCAAAGTAGATCAAACGGTAATGTAGTCTAGACGCACGATAGTGAGTCTGAGTGTGTGTGTAAAAATAAAAAGGGCGGCACATCTTTATGCTTACTATGCAATAGGGTTGTTGAGGATTCCTCTTCCTCATAATGAGGAAGTTCCGCAATATTTTGGGTTCCTCAACCGTTTCCGCATCCTCATAAATAAAAACAAAAAATCCTCTTCCGCTACCGCTTCCTCAAAATTTAAGAGGAATTTGTGAGGAATTTCATTGTCCTCCCCTCCCGCCACTGGCGCTGTTCCTTGCTAGTTTGTTTTAATTTTATTGATACACTAGCTGTGCCCGTGACTTCGTCTACGTGAGAAAAGTATGATTGTTCAGTATCGTACCCGGACGAAGTCGTGGGCGCAGCTAGTATAATATAATATAATACTCCGATTCTACTTATTTGTATGTAGTTATGTATGTATGTATGGTTGTATGGAGATAATAGTAGCTCAAGTTGTTTGCGCGCCACAATTCCTCTTCCTCCTTCTCTTCCTCATAATCACTTCCTCAACAACCCTACTATGCAACGAACTATTTACTCCCTCCCTAACTCCAAAGCTATTGAACCTGGACAGTTGCGAAATACGGTATGTAGCGACCACTACATTAAGGCACCAACTAGTGAAATACAATGAAACCTCACAGTCACAGTACTTGTCCAGTACGGTAGATGGCGTGTCAATCGAATAAACATCGCACATACGAAAATTTCTCAAGAGTTAGCATATACATTATACAACTTCCCAAAGTCTATCAAGTATCATTGGGTTGCGGCCCGCCAGGCGCTTACACCTCGCCTGGTCGGAGGAACCTCCCTTTTCGTCGGAGGAACACTTCCACCCGTTCCTACAGGTATAATTATGTTATGTTAACTCTATTAGATTTAACTCAACAAAATAAATCTGAAACTTACAGAGATATCCTCAAGAGCGCCCTGTAGATCGAATCCGTTGGTCTTGGGGTCGAAGTAGCGGTACTTCTTGTGTGGCAAGTTCAGCATGTTGCAGATTTGCGGGTGGTTCCCCCAAGTGGGCGTGGGCAGCCACACCTCCTTGGTCTTGCCGTAGTGCTTCGTGATGAACTCAAGCCCGAGCCGAAGTGCGCCAGTACCTGACAGTGTCTGAACAGAGATTGTCAATTTAACTTGGTGCTTCTTACATTTCTGTACCTAATTCTCGTCATATAATATACATCATCAATCAATAATATCAGCTGAAAGACCTCCACTGCTGGGCAAAAGCCTCAGCCCACAGTTGTGCAACATCTGGGGTGGGTATATGCCGTAATCGCCACGCTTGGTATGCGGATTGGCGATCGCAGTGGTAGTAGTTTTATTGCAGGACGTAGGTAGCTGCCCTTTTTGTATTGCACTGACAGTACGTTCAAAATGTAAATGCTACTGAGTGAAGTTACCTGCGTAATCTTTGTGCCAGTTTATTAATTCGCAACGATAACACAGACGAGAAAGAACGCAAGTTTCAACGTAAGTTAGCTCGATCTCAAATGGGCTGTGAGTTTTAATTCTTAAATCTGCGAATAAAATTCGCACTATTTTAAGGGACGTAAAGGATTGATACCTATTTTTATCATTAAGTATTTTTGGACTATTATTTATTTTATTTTGTTTACTTTGATATTTTGATCAACGTATCAGTTGTTATTCGCTTTAATTTTATATTTGTAATTTGACCTATCACAAGCAAATTCTATTATTTCCAAGTGATTAAATGAATTTTTGAGGTTTTTTTTTTTTATGTAATGGAAGTGGCAAACAAGCATGCAGTTCACATTGATGTTAAGTGATGACTGCAGCCTATAGACACCCACACAAAGACCAAGGTCAAAATGCAGATGCGTTACCACTCCTGAGGCCTAAGGGTGTTATGCCTCTGTGCCGGAAATTACAGGGCCGTACATTACCACCTGACCGGAACACGATAGTGCTGAACACTACCATTTAGCGGCAAGTATATTAGGTAATGCGGTGGTGCCTACGCCCGCGAGCTCCGTCACTGGAGCTCTACCACCAGTAAAGGTTGAGTTTGATTACGCGCAATTAACTATAAGTGACATTTCGTCACAAGACATCAACAAACAAAACAAACCCATCTTGGCTGAAGCAAATACAATGATGATAAATTAAAAGGCACGGTATTATCTCGTTCATCCGCCTCTTACTTGATACTCGTATTCAAATTGTAGGTACGTAATTGGCAAATTGCATGGGATCTTCATCGATTAGGTAACCACCGTACACGCAAAGTTTAAACACGCCTGTGAAGTAAGTTACCCGTCGCTGCGAAGGTGATTTTAAGGTATATAATGAATACCGAGAAGGAAAATATGCCTAAGTATTATGATTAAGATAATATAGAATAATAATATAATAGGTTGGGGAAAAGGTCTTTTCGCATTAAAGTATGTATGAACTTGTAATAAAATCTCTTTGGCTGTAGTATTTGTATCTGGCTGGTTTTGGTATCATTGAAAGTTAAAATTTTAAAGAACATAATTCCAAATTCAAATTAGGCAAATGTGTGATTTTCATTTGTTTTACGTACTGTCAAGATAAGTGAATCTAATGAAGAAATTCGATACATTTTAAAATTTTACTACAAAAAAGGTAAAAATGCAACGCAAGCCGTGAAAAAAAATTGCGATGTTTATGGACCTAGTGCAGTGTCTGTGAGAGTAGCACAAATTTGGTTTAAGCGTTTTCAATCCGGAAATTTTGATGTCAAAGATGCACCTCGCTCTGGTCGCCCTGTTACGGATAAAATGGATGCCATTTTTGAAAAAGTGGAGCAAGACCGACATATCAGTAGTTACGACGTAGCTGAAGAACTGAGAATTGATCACAAAACAGTTTTGGCGCATTTGAAAAAAGCTGCGTACAAAAAAAAGCTCGATATTTGGGTACCTCACGAGCTCACTGAAAGAAACCTAATGAACCGTGTACTCATTTGTGATTCTTTATTACGACGTAATGAAACCGAATCATTTTTGAAGAAGCTGATAACTGGTGATGAAAAGTGGATCACGTACGACAAGAACGTGCGAAAAAGGTCGTGGTCAAAAGCCGGTCAGGCTTCACAGACTGTGGCGAAACGCGGGTTAACTCGCAATAAGGTGATGTTGTGTGTGTGGTGGGATTGGAAGGGCATTATTCATTATGAGCTATTACCACCAGGCAGGACTATCGATTCTGAACTCTACTGCGAACAACCGATGAGATTAAAGCAAGAAGTTGAGAGAAAGCGGCCGGAATTGATCAACAGAAGGGGTGTGGTGTTTCATCATGATAACGCTAGACCTCACACATCTATAGCCACTCAGCAAAAATTAAGAGCTTTTGGCTGGGAGATGTTAATGCATCCGCCGTATAGTCCTGACCTTGCACCTTCAGATTTCCACCTGTTTCGGTCTCTTCAGAATTATTTATGCAATGTTAGGTTAACATCACGAGAGGACTGCCAAATCCCGCGACAAGTGGATTTGGCAGTCCTCTCGTGATGTTAACCTAACATTGCATAAAGAATTCTGAAGAGACCGAAACAGGTGGAAATCTGATGAGAATCTGATGAGTATTTTGATGAGAAGTCCCAAAATTTTTATAGCAATGGGATCATGTGTGACCCTACCTACAAGATGGCAAAAGGTTATCGAACAAAATGGTACATACATACTTTAGTTAAATTTAAATAAACTATATTAAAAAATGTTTTGAATTATCTTAAAAAATGCGAAGAAACTTTTTCCCCAACCTTATATAACTATGTTAATTGCTACGCCCGACGGGTATCATGTCGATACAAATTACCTAAAATAACACCTAAATCATGTACATGAAAGCAATAACACTTTGAACTATGGCAGTATTTCCCTTTCATCAGGCTAACATTGAAACTCGTTTTCTTTCACCTCTCGTCGTCAGCTGAGACTGGCGCAAAATTTACGTAGGTAGACAACTTTGCTTAGTACCTACTTAGTGCTTAAGCTTAAACCAATAATTGCAGTTTGAATGTTCATCCGCTCAACTGGATCTGTTTCCTCTGAACTATGACAATGGTTTTATTTTGTCATTTCGTACTATCGAGGAAAACAATAACGATAATCTGGCTGTCGTCAGCTAAGGCTGGCTTGTTTTCGTAAAAGGCGGTATGCGCAGACACAGATCGAGCCTATATACAAACAATTATGTACTGTATTAGAGATTACTGTACTTTCATAAGAACAAATCTAAATTACTCTAAATTACTTATATTGTGATTGTAATCTGCTTTGTGAGCTTAATAAATAAATAAATTAAAAAAATAAAAGAATCTCTGAATATTAATACTAGATGAGAATACTCACCTGTACGGTGCAGTTAGTCTTGTTCTTAATGACTGCGCTGTCTTCTCCAAAAGCCAGCTTTGCAACTGCATCTGTGTATGTGGCTTCACCACTAATTGGAGCATACTCATGGTTCAAAGCTTTTTTGTGAAGGATTTCTTCAGCCTGATAAAAAAAGTTAATAATATCTTTTTAAAGAATGCCTGTTACATCTGAGTAGAAAACTGATAAGAAAGTACCCAAAACTAGATAAATTGTGTCAACTTTTATTATATAACGATTTTTCTTTCACTTTTTGATTTTAACTGATTTAGGATCGGTGAACAACATCCATTAATAACTAATATAGCTATACAACCAATATGATAGACCTTGCAGTTTAAACATAATAGATACAGTTATCTATTAAGTGGACATTCACATGTATACAATGCCGTCTCTACCATAAGGGCACTCGGGGCCAGTGCCCAGGGCCCCCATCCTCAGAGGGCCCCGAAGGATCGACAATTTCTCTCACATAAATATAAAAATACATATGGAAATGCGGTGGTACTCCATCACTGAAGCTCTACCTCTCTCACCATATATTACCATCAAACACAATAGCGTTACAACCATCATTTTCATGTAAATAAATAATATATTGAATTTAAAATGTATCAAAACTAGGCCGCTCGCAACCTTGCTGTAGAATACCAACCGTCGCCCTTAAGAGGGGATGAGGGTGGGTGAGGCGGGGAAATCGGGCGGGACTTCGAAATGTCCACTCTATACGTAGTATTATTACGATTTTAGATCACGCCCCAAAAATTCTTTTAAAAAATATTCCTAGTTGAGTATAGTATAGTAGTATGTAACCTATACATTGGAATGAGATAGATCGAGATTACCACATAGCATGGTAGGGAAGAGACTCGTGGTCAGCAGTGGGACGTAACAAGGGTTGTTGCCATGTTACGTCCAACCCTTGTTACGTCGTTGGGTGCGTGCGTGTGCGTGAGTGAGTGAGTGAGTGAGTGCGTGCGTGCGTGCGTGCGTGCGTGCGTGCGTGCGTGCGTGCGTGTGTGTGTGTGTGTGTGTAGGTATGTGAATGTGAGTGTATGTATGCATGAGTGATTGTGTGTAGTGTGTGTGTAAGAAAGCAGATCAAAGAGAAAAAAAATAATGAATAGTTTGCTTTCTTTACATATCCAAAAGGGCCCCGAATTCGTGTGTGAGCAAGGGCCCCAGCATAGTTTAAGATGGCCCTGCATACATAATAGTAATAGATTACTATCACTAAGATGCATTAAGAATTATCATGATGGTCATATTTTTGGTCAGTTGGTCAAACACAATTGATTCTGAGTTTTTAGATGATTATGAAAAAAACAAAACACATACACACACAGTACATTTCATACTTACTTTTCTCACTGATGGCAAAACAAATGGTTTTCCTTCATCATCTCTGTAAGCGCCGACACCTAGGTTCACTTTGTTGGGGTGTGCGTCCTTCTTGTAGGCCTCTGTAATACCCAAAATGACATCGGGCGGGCCCATTTGCACATTGCTCCACCATGTGCTGTTGAAAAAACCATTGAAAGTTTTTACATTTGGATAGGGTAGGTAATTGAGGACAGTAGTAGCAGATCTAGGATAGGTGTAATGCCTGTCTTGGCCCCCACCCCCTCCAACCCCGCCAAGGTCAATCTTACCTATAACAAATCTTACTAAATGTTTTAGTAGTCATTAACTGTAGGTAGGTAGGTAGTACAGGGAGGGAAAAAAAACATTCTGTATCAAACCTGGGGAGAGGTTTGAGGAATGTTTCTTTAATAAAAATTCTAGAGCTGTCATTGACCACACATGTATCAGTAATTGAGAGTGGAAAACAGACTAAAACTTAGGTATTATGTTCCACTCTTTATACCCATTCACTTATTAATGTTAGAATGAACCCAGCATAATTATACCTACTACCATTCCTTGATAAAGGGAATCTAAAAGTAGTGTTGTAAGGGTCATAAAGTCCTCTCCTCAAATAGAAATATATAAAATTTATGTATAATTCATACAGTATCAAAATCTCTGCAAATCACAATACCCTCCAAAATCTCAATTTACAGCCAATGACCCCATCAATTTCAAAGCAAATAACATGATTCTGGTGAATCCTAGACCCAGCTATGTCGGAGAATGAATTTAATCCCTTCTCTGCATCTTTTGGAGTAAAAATGTAATCTGAATATTATACATGTATTTTAAAAATATTTACTCAAAAGTAATTTTATTTAAATACAATAATTAATTTATTATTTTCAATTTTAAAACAATACACATACTGGAAGGTAACTGAACTATAGTTAATCTCAGCAGAGCCAAATTATATTGTTCACAGCATGATAAGCAATACATACATACCTATTATTAAGTACAAGGACTAAAATCATTAACAAATTAATTAATAGGAGTAAATACAGTAAAATTCCTTGTATTGTATATAAAAAAAGCAATTTGCTAACTCGTTCCAAACAGTACATATTAGTACCTAGTGTGTGCAGAAAAAGCTGCAAGTTTCAATTTCAATATATAGTATCCTGATTACCTAAATATATGAGTTCATTAAATAGTAATAAATAGCAATAAATGAGTTAGGTGTTACGTAAAGAGCCAAATGCCGGCAATACCTATTCGCTCTCAAGGCAGTTCCATTGAATAAAACTTCAACATTATTGTTTTTGAGCACTTGCACGGTTAATTTCTTTAATGCTTGAGCCATCGTTCAATTAACCACTAAGATTCCACTGAACCACTGATAAACTGATTACGTGAACACGATTCGCACTACTTTAGTAATAATAATTGGCAACCAGTGAAGTCGGCGAGCACACGACGGCACACGTAAAAAGTTAATTTTTCCCGATATTTTACAGTACACCGCCCTTCCCCCTCACCGCAGCCGCACGCAACCTTCCACTCAGCTCATCAACTCAGCTGGAATATTTTAGGGTTACAAGAATTTAATATAAACTAACCTATTTTTTTTTAATGTTATACAATGTTCCCTTATGATCCCACCTGGAAAACGTTCCCGGGAACGGCACTGAGATAAAATAGAAATTATTTTAATGATTTAAAATTATAGTATTGTAAAATAAGAACAGGAGGTGTGTCGGGATCGGGATATCTGGCTACGCTCGCTGCCTACCCTGTAAAGGTCTTGGCATGAAGATAGATTCATGCATAATTTTAATTGTACATATTTTGCAATATTTTACTAAATACAGTGACACCCCGATCTATGCCCCGTGTTACGCGAATTCCGAGATACGCGGTTTTTTATATTATTTCCGCGCCCATCGTCTTCCCTTCGGTGTTCGGTTTATGAGAAGTTCGAGAACACCTTATTGATATACATATACCAGAGCCTATAATAGACCTAATTATGTTATCCAAAAGACCAAAAAATAAGATGATGCGATTTGATGTGATGAGATGTAATTATAACTTAATATTTCTATGCAAAGGTGAACCCCGAGTTACGCGATTTCCACATATGCTACTATTGTTTGGTCCCACCTGAGTGCCTAGTGCGAGATTTTATGCGAATTCGATCGCGTAAGAGTAAACGCAGATTCGGCTGCCCTATGACGCTCCTTCAATTCCGTACAAATCTGCGTTTACTCTTACGCGATCGAATTCGCATAAAATCTCGCATTAGGCACTCTGTTGCGTAAGTCCGAGGTATTACTGTACTCTATGAATAAAATTCGTAAAACGCTTTTGCTGATTATTTGGCATTTTCTGTTCATTGTGGCAATGTTTGCAATAAACGTCAATTTTGCGTATGTCTGTGACCGCAGCAATGTCATGTAAAGGTCATAACGTGGTTGATAAAAAAATGTAGAGAAGTAGAGCCATTGGAGAGCTACAGTTAAAACTGTGGTAGAGCTGTACTTCCGTGTTACCAAAAATGGCACAACTAATACTTTTTGTGAAATTGATTTATAAATGTATTCGGAATCAGAAAAAAAGCCTATCTGCCTGATTAGGTCAAACGTGGTTGATAAAAAATGTAGAGAAGTAGAACCATTGGAGAGCCACAGTTAAAACTGTGGTAGAGCCGTACTGCCGCCGTGTTACCAAAAAGGGCACAACTAATACTTTTTGTGAAATTGATATATAAATGTATTCGGAATCAGAAAAAAAGCCTATCTGCCTGATTGGCTAAAAGGAAATATGCTTATTATTAAATATATCGATTAAATTAAAAAATATATTAATGCTATCGTTGTATACCTACCAAACAAACGCAATATTATACACTCACACAATTTCGAAAAACACATTTTGAACGTGTTTTTTTAGCAAAATTCATAAAAAACTTTAATTTATTTCTATTTTCTCAACATTAAAAATGTTAGTTGTGCCCTTTTAATTGCGCCGGCAGCGTAAATAAAATATATCCATAAACATAGTCGATTGGTCTCTCACAAGAACTAAGATTTTGCTGCTAGCCATCAGGAATGACTCAAGTATTGAGTTTGATAGGGGTGATCTGTGGTTTGCTAACATGTTTATTTTGATATTTTTTTACCGACTTCAAAAAAGGTGGTTATCAACGTCTGCCTGTTTCGGTAGGATTGGAGGGGGAGAGGGTATTATAAGCCCTCGGACTGCCTAAGACCTTCGATTAGGGAAAATAGCCTAGGACCCACTCCTACCTACGGACAACGTAAGGCTGATACGGCAGTCAATCAGTGTCCGTAATGCCCTATAACGAAAGAACTAAACTGGACTGAATAAATGTACCAATTTAGTTTAACATTAGATCTCACTTCACCATACAAAAACTTTATTCCGCAACCAGAGTCTTTTCAGTCTCTTTTGGGCAGCGTTTGAAAAGCTTCGCTACATCTTCTCGCCCAATTTACCGTAGCGTCTCAAGACGAAGGACCAGTAAGTTGCCAGTGATGACATAAGGAACAGTTATGGAACTGAAACACTAACAATGTGAATGTTTTAGAGCAGAGGTTTCCAAACTATTGGAACCTCTCTATGTGGATCCCCTTGCTAACATTTATGTCACTTTCCCATATATCCCATTTTTATTTACGCATATACGTAGACCCCATCGAGTCTCCCATAGACCCCAGGGGGTCTATATGGACCACTTTGAGTACTGGTATGGACACATTTTCTGTTTTATAGTATCATTATATATTTCATATCTCAGTACGATATTGGAATAAGTGGAATAACTCTGAGGTGAACGTGTGTGGTGTGGTACCTAGTTGATTGTTTATGGGCGATGTTGTTAGGTTGTTTTCCGCTTGACATATCTTTTTCAATTTTGTAGGTAACAGATGTTTTTTTTTTATTCTGCAATGTCTGCACATTTTGCACCCGTGTTCTGAAATTCTGAATATCCACTCTGCATCTCTGCATGGTCTACAGTCTACACATTTATTTGTTATTTGTCTATGAATTTTTGGTGAATGTTGTGATTATTTTTATTTATTTTTACTGGGAAATACTCTATATTTGATCTACATGATTATATTTTGTCATTGCACCTTCCTTCGTATAGAGCCTTGATCACGTTTTGATCTGCATGTTTAAAGTTAAATAATTTATTTTACTTACATTAGACACGATTAAAAATTGCATGCATCGAAAGAAACGTTGTTTGGGGTTCTATTCTGCTATACTTATCAAAGGTTTTTGTAATTTTGCAAAAATAATAATATAATTTAGCTAAATTTTAATACGCATTTTCTTAACTTAATTATAATAAGGAAGATTTGTCAGAGTATCTTTTATAGCCCATTAAGATATCTGTATTGCTGATTTTCTATAGATTTTTCAATGTGACGTTCAATACGCTACGCTCGCTATCACAACGAGTGTTTTCATAATAGGTCCCTGCTAATGTCACTAAACCGGAATGTCAAAATTATTATGACGTTTTTCTTTTCGTTTAGCGAAAGAAGTGACGATTAAAAGGTGTTTATTTGCAATTTTAGTCTAAAATATGGCTGCGGAAATTAAGCCTGCACCTAGGACTCCTAACGATAGGTTTTCTACAACGAAAAAACCAGCCCTTTTGAACAAATTAGAAGGTTGCACTGACGACGTGAACGCTGCCGTAGTGATTCCTGGAGAAGACGGTGTAATTAGCGTCTGCGATGATAAGTGAGTATTTACAAATATAACACTATTGTCTTTAACACCTGGAAGACCTTGGACCACACTTTTTGTATATGGAGTATGAGATGCGATTACAAAGTGTGAAAAAAAATTATGTACTGCCCACCTGTTAAAATGTTATTTGACCGATAGAGAGAGCTCTTTACTAATTTCTACGACGTTATATAATTAATTTGTAATGCACTTTATTAAGTACTATTTAATTAAAACGACAAAATTAAAATTATTGTAAAAAAATCATAGTCTTGAAAAAAAAAATCGAAATTCAGAGTACCACAGTCCATATTAAGATTTATTAATTACCATTTCTAAACACAGGACTGTGCGAGTATGGCTCAAACGTGATTCAGGGCAGTATTGGCCAAGCATTTGTCAGTATATGCCATCAGGATGTACATCCATGTTCTACACTCCGGAGACTCGACAGCTGTTCATTGGCCAAGAAAATGGCACAATATCCGAGTTCACATTAGCCCAAGACTGTAATAGGATAAACCCTGTTAGTATGCATTGTTTTTATTTTTATATTTAAAAATCTTATTCCCTTATTCATAAACATATAGTAGATATGTTTTAGCTATAGAATGCTTTGTCTTTGTCAGTTGCATTGTCAAATATGCAGCATAGAAAAAACAAAGGAGAGATTAGCAACACTTAAGCTATAATTTGTTTATGAATAAGGGAGTAAGTGTATATTGTTAAGTACATTATGATTTTATTCCAATTAAAAAAAAAGGTTTTTTTTTCAATTAAAAAAAAAACATATTTTTTTTAAAGAATATGATTTGTAGATTTGATTTGTAAATTCATCAATATCCTTTTAAAAAATAATGTCTTCATCAGGGTTAGATATCAGTGTTCAGCGCAAGATTTTAATTGATCCAATCTCGCCAATTTGCCAAAATTGCCCAGTTGGCACTCCGAGTTTCCTGATTATTTTGTATAAATACAATTACATTTTGCAGGCTAAGGGTATGCAAGCACGACTTGTACTTGCATACCCTTTGTAGGTACGACATTGATGCCTGTTGCTTTTTTTTTTTTTATTATTAGCCTCTCCTGGTAGAGGCTAATAATTAAAAAGGCGAAAGGGTAATTCTGCCAGTATACCTGAAAAGAAGTCCATTTTATCAAGGACCACAGTCATTTATAGACAAGGTCTAGTGCCTTATAACTTCACTTCTGTATTTCTCCAAGAGAGTAGACTGGTAAAGATGAAATTGCATATACTTGCTCTTTACAAATGATGGTCTTTAGTCTCTAATTATCAGATTTATTGACAATCATCATCTGATAATATTCTGACATATGTGGCATTCTATTGAGTGCTGTATTTGAAGATTCAGACATCATAACCTTACCTCTAACTGACATTAATATGAGGATTTAAATAAACTTGTATTAAGTAACCTTGGTAGCACTAATTTCCTGTATCTATGCAAGTAAGTCAAGTACAGAGATAAGAATTCCATTAACCTAACATTATACCTTTAATACTAGATTCTTTTTATATTCACATTATATTATTTTTCATGGTATTTTATAAATTTACTTATAGCTTGACCAGAAGCGCTGTACCGCGCCCTAGGTATGCGCGCGGCAGGACGGGTAATAATGGCTGTAGCATTCTGTCAGTTTGCAGTCATGCCTATGGTTTCATGTTTCTACCCATCCCGACTCGCCGCAAACCGAAACTGCAAACTGTAATTGTATCTATACAAAATAATCAGGAAACTCGGAGTGCCAACTGGGCGACAGTGATTGGCGAGATTAGATCAATTAAAATCTTGCTCTGAACACTGATATCTAATCCTGAAGAAGACATTATTTTTTAAAACGATATTGATGTATTTACAAATCAATGTATAATCTATCAGAGTCGCGAGTACTTGGCGCATACAGCACGAGTGACGGCGGTGGTATTCTCCCTGAGCTGCGAATGGGTACTCTCTGTGAGTCGGGACAAGCTGTTCTCCTACCACTGCAGTGAGACCGGTCGCAGGATCGGCGGATACTCTTTCGAGGCGTGGTGCACAGCTTTGCAGTATCCTTTTGTATAATTATATATTTTTCAAATTAAATAGGCAATTAACGCTTTTGGGGCATAAAAGTATGTCAAAGGCATGTTTTTATTGCTTATTGCACAAATAACTTCATAATCCCTAGTGACTATTTATATAATAATATGTAAATCTTGTATATGCACGAATTTAGAAATTTTATTATAAGCATTTCGGGTCAATGAGGCCAATATATAGGGTAGACACCAAGAACAATCAGCTGGTTCCATTTTTAAATTGATTTGACAGATATTTTGTATGACGTTTTCACATCAGTTGTCAGTTTAGGTACTATGGAGAAGTATCCAGTTTTTTTTGCATACAATTACATAATTGTTTTCAAAAAACTGGAACCATGCTATCAAGGGGAATGTCCAGTGTAGTACTTTAATACATATAGGTTAATGTTTCGGGTTGAACAGATTTACTCCAACCAACAACAGATCCTGACAACAGATGACAGTATTCAATGCTTTAGACAAAATGCCCGTTTCTAAATCTGTGCTGACAAGATGTCAAAGTCTTGTAAGATCTTAATTTGGCTGAACACACCCAATATAGCAGAAGATTAGGTACTTTATGAAACCCAATTAAATGATCCTCAAATACTTTAGAAATAACTTTAAATTGATGCACCTATCCGTCTGCAGACCTTGAAATATAAAGCATAATTTCGAGCATTAACCAATTTACAAATTCAGTCAATTTTTATGTGATAAGCATTTAATTTATATTTGAATTTCCTGAGCTCCATTAATCAGATTCGACTCGCAGTCAAAATATGCGTTCGTCGGCGATTACAGCGGCCAGATAACTATGCTGAAGTTAGATAATAACGGCGCCGCGCTTGTTACTACTTTAAAAGGACACACGGGGTAAGCTCGTAAAGCTATTTTTACTGTATATTGATGATTTACAGCATAAAGTGAAAAAATCCACAAGGAACGCATAAAGACTGGTGGTAGAGCTCCAGTGACGGAGCTCGCGGGCGTAGGCACCACCGCATTACCTGATATACTTGCCGCTAAATGGTAGTGTTCAGCACTATCGTGTTCCGGTCAGGTGGTAATGTACGGCCCTGTTATTTCCGGCACAGAGGCATAACACCTTAGGCCTCAGGAGTGGTAACGCATCTGCATTTTGACCTCTGGTCATTGGGTGGATGTCTATAGGCTGCAGTCATCACTTAGCATCAATGTGAACTGCATGCTTGTTTGCCACTAACATTACATAAAAAAAACTTACTCATGTTTCTCTACTTCTATTATATAATAATAGAAAATATAATGAATTACAGAAAAACTACACATTTGTTGTTTTAAATAATCTCAAAATCTTAATGAAATATCTATTTTCTAGCTCCGTGCGCGTCTTAAATTGGGCTCCCCTACCTCAGCTACTATTCAGCGGGTCCTTCGATCAGACTATAATCGTTTGGGACATTGGAGGCCAAAAAGGCACGGCGTATGAACTTCAAGGTCACAGGTACACACAGTACAATTTAAAAGTAATTATTTACTTGTGGTAGACTTCTTATATCCTTACCATGTATATGTGTGTATTATATGCTTACCATGTTGGATAACCATTTAAATCACATGAAAAGAAACAATAAAATTATTTTAAGTCACTTTTTAATCCACTTTAAGCCTGGCACTTTGAAAAAATAGAGGATCATTTCATCAACAGACATAAAATATGCACATTTTCTGATTTTAAATAAATAAATAAAATACACTTACACTCACAGCCCCACACTAAGTTTAAACCAGTATCGTGCGTACCGTTGTACACACATAAACACCCAGACCCGAGACAAATATCAGTAGTCATTACAAATATTTGCTGATTGTTAGTCTCGCTAAAACTCGAGAACGCCACTACCGATTTGATTAACTTCCGTTTTGAATGATTTCTGGAAAGGGCAGGTTTAAAAGGTAAAAAAAATATAAAGAAATTGAAGGGGAATAGTAAAAAACCCAGTTTTATTTTCCCATACAAATAGTTTGCATATGTCAAACCTTTGACACATTATTTCATTCTGAGGCAATGCGAAGTTTGCCGGGTCAGCTAGTCTCAAATAGGAATGACAACTTGTTTGGTTGATTACTGAGATGGTATTTTGTTTCAGTAACAAAGTAACGGGCCTCTGGTACGTGGGTTCTTGCGAGCGGCTTGTATCCTGCGGCGAAGACGGTGCTTTGGGAGTGTGGGAGATGGGCGTGCGTCGTCGGGAGACACCTGCGTGGCGCGAAGCTGACTTGTGCCAACTGTGTCGGGCGCCCTTCATATGGAATGTTCGCGCTATGATGGAGAAGAAACAGCTCGGTATGAAGTCCCACTGTCTCTGCCATATCGCATCTTTAGAATAGAGTGGTATAACTCGAGAACTTGACTGTTGACTGAAAAACACTGTGAGTGTTCGTATTGGGAATCTTGCTTAGCGTGGCGCTGAATCAATAATAATTTTTCATTACAGAGTAGCCATCTGGTGTGCTACTCCTTTTTTCTGTCATGAAGCCAGTAACAAGCATACAGTTCACATTGATGGTAAGTGAACACGGTAGCCGTAAACATTTACATAAAAACATAAGATTTTAATGTAGATGCGTTGCCACTAGGGAATGCAATCCCTACTCGAGATCGTAAATTCGAGATCGAGATTATAAATGTCAATTCCTCGAGATTTCGGAATTTTCGGGATTTTGTCTAATTTAAAAAATCACTACTGAATATGCTACTGAATACAAGCAAATTCTATTATTTCCAAGTGTATAAATAAATTTTTGAGTTTGATGAAAACTGCTTGTTTGTGATAATGAGGTTAATTAAAACCAAATTTGTACGGCCCTGTAATTTCCAGCAATTTCTGTTTTTTTCTCAGTAATGTGGGCTTTGGAACTCTGCCAGTGAATGACAAAGAATGTCCCATATTCTTTTATTTAACCTGGATTGCACCACGACATTGTTAAAGTTAAAGTTATTGTAACATTTGACATCCTGCTCTAACTTAAAGAAATCTGTTAAAGTTAGAGAAGGATGTGAAATGTTACAATAACTTAAACAAATATTATGGTGCAACCCAGGCTTAGTTAGTCTTATCTTGCCGTTTGTAAAAGAGACTATGGAACATTCTGTTTATAAATATTTTTATTATGAAGTATTTTTGGACCATTATTTATTTAATGTTTGTTTACTTTGACATATTAATCAACATATCAGTTGTTATTCGCTTTAATTTTATATTTTATAATTTGACCTATCACAAGCAAATTCTATTATTTCCAAGTGATTAAATAAATTTTTGAGTTTGAGTTTTGCAAGATGGGCAACAGCGTCCTACGATAAAACTACCGCCACTGCGATCGCCGATCCGCATGCCAACCGTGGCGATTGTGGCATATCCCGCCGTGTGAGGAGGCTTCGGTCCAGCGGTGGACATATTTCGGGCGATATGATGAACATATTGTGGCAGGTCTCCGGCAGCACCACTGCCGCTGGTGCGGCGCGGCGGTGTGCGGCGCGTGTTCCCCGCACCGCCTGCCGCTGCCCGTCATGGGCTTCGAGTTCCCGCAGCGCGTCTGCACCGCGTGCTACGACACGCTGCGCCATGAACCGTGAGTGATGCCGGCTACACATACACACTACTTTTCAATTTGCCACTTATAACCGAGTTCTGTCTGATGGTGGGGTCAAAAGTCTTTGGAATCGGCGTGCATGAATGAAGAGAATGATGGAGGTGGACGAGGCACGAGAGGTACCGGGATCAGGACCGGGATATCTGGCGCTCTACAGTCTCTGCCTACCCCGTTAGGGACCTGCCGTGAAGATACATACATACACTTATAACCGAAAATATTTACGTAGGTGCGCCAAATGTACCACGTCCACAAAGTTACGATATCTTTTTTAGGGTTCCGTACCTTAAAAGGAAAAAAGGAACCCTTATAGGATCACTCGTGCGTCTGTCTGTCTGTCTGTCCGTCTGTCACAGCCAATTTGCTCCGAAACTACTCGACCGATTGAGTTGAAATTTGATGAATATATGTAAATTGGTGACCCAAAGATAAACACGTCAAGTAAAATAATAAATTTTAAACACGGGGGGGGGGGTAAATCAGAATATTTAGTAAAAAAAACTGTCGTGTGACATATCAAATGAAAGAGCATCAGCATCTCAGATATATTTTTTTTATAATTTTGGCATAAACAAATTTGAAGTTATTTAAGAAAAACGACGAAAATTGACAATTCCCCCCCCCCCTATCTCCGAAACTACTGAACTTACATTTTTGAAAAAAATGTGGAAAATAGTTCTTTGCCTATAGATTACTGGAAAACCTATAAGAAGTATGTACGGAACCCGCACCACGCGAGTCGAACTCGCACTTGTCCGGTTTTTTATGTAAGGAAGGTGGCAAACAAGCTTGCACCTCACATTGATGTTAAGTGATGACTGCAGCCTTAGACATCTACGTTAAAACCAGAGGTCAAAATATAGATCTGTTGCCACTGATACCTAAGGTGTCATGTCTCTGTAAAAGTTACTACGGGGCCATACATTCCTATCTAACCGGAACACGATAGTGCCGAACATTATCATTTAGCGACAGATAGGTTAGGTAATGCGGTGGTGCCTTCACCATCGAGCCTGCTACTTGGAACTCCACACCACCACCAGTGAAAAAGAGTCGCTGACTGCCAGCGACTCTTTTAAAATTTACAGCGATTCGATCGCCGCGTTCGTAGCGATAATAAATCGCTGTTGATATTGACGTTCGACGTCGTCACAGTCAATGATGTTGTCGCTATTGGCTTCGCTAACGAGCTGCCATCGACCAAACTCGTTGTCGTGTGGAGCTTTATGTTTGTATCGCGCAAATTTAGGTTTGTACAAAGGAGATGTTGCGAACTCGGCTCTGGTTCGTGCAGTACCTCAAAATATGGGTAAATTAAAGAAGAATATTTTATTAAAGAAAAATGGAAAGAAAAATTTGACTTCAGGCGAGACTCGAACTCGCGGCCTACTGGGAATCTAGTCCAGCCGCTCTTCCAATTGAGCTACTGAAGTTCTGCCCGATTTGTCAAATCTTTCGCATTAACACGTGTTAATGCGAAATAATATAAAACAATTATTAAGGGTAAAAGCGACTTCTTTACGATATTCAATAAACTGCAAAGTATATTATATCGGTTGCCTAAATAGCATAGTTGGCAATAGAGGCGCTGCTGCTACCATAAAGCAATGCAATAAATGTGAAGGAAAGATTTGACAAATCGGGCAGGACTGCAGTAGCTCAATTGGAAGAGCGGCTGAACTAGATTCCCAGTAGGCCGCGAGTTCGAGTCTCGCCTGAAGTCAAATTTTTCTTTCCATTTTTCTTTAATAAAATATATTTCACAAGCATGTGTTAATGCGAAATAATATAAAACAAATTAAAGAAGAATCCAAAAAAATACAATTAATTTGTTCAATAATATATTTTAGAGTTACAACCACATTTAATTCAAACGGTTTTATCATTTTCAACCATGTTCAACATGGAGGCGATACAGCCTACGTTTAGGATAGTACCTATGTAGATAAAACGAAACTAATGCTATCTGTATCTTACTAGTGCATCACATATTAACAAAAAAAACAATGTATCGAATCGATCAATTTAAAGGAGTTCCGATGAATCTCTTTAAATTGGAAATCGATTAGTATCGATTATTAGTAAAATTTGTCAAAATGACATTGCCCGCCATATTCACCATGTTGGTTTTGAGTTGCAATTCTAACTGCAAATAATGTTTTGAAACTGCAAACAAAGCTAAATAAGTGAAAATATGCAGTACAAAACGTTTTTATAATGATTTTTCCTTTTTTTTTTTTTTTTTTTTTTATGTTATGGATGTGCCAAACAAGCATGCAGTTCACATTGATGTTAAGTGATGACTGCAGCCTATAGACACCCACACAAAGACCAAGGTCAAAATGCAGATGCGTTGCCACTCCTGAGGCCTAAGGTGTTATGCCTCTGTGCCGGAAATTACAGGGCCGTACATTACCACCTGACCGGAACACGATAGTGCTGAACACTACCATTTAGCGGCAAGTATATTAGGTAATGCGGTGGTGCCTAAGCCCGCGAGCTCCGTCACTGGAGCTCTACCACCAGTAATACCATCACTGTTTTACCATTACACCATCCTGTTAATGATATTGTGTACAATACATGGCCGGAGGTCCATACAACCGTACACATCTACGTTTTATTGGCGAAAATTTAAGCTTACACAAGCCAACATTGTTGTGTGCAACTTGTGCTGGACATTTGTTGTATGCGCAAAAATTGTGGCAAAAGATGTTAAGTTTTACTTGTGCAAACCTACATTTGCGCAATTAATACGGTTGTTTTACAAGTTTAGTATGTATCTTCACGCCAGGTTCCTAACGGGGTAGGCAGAGAATGTAGAGCGCCAAATATCCCGGTCCTGACATACCTCTCGTGCCTCGTCTACCTTCATCATTCTCTTCTTACATGCACGCCGATTCCTAAGACTTTTGACCCCACCATCAGACAGAACTCGACCTATTTGGTCGTTTACAAGTTTAGGCTAGCACAAATGAATGCTGGACACCATACGTTTGTTTTGGGCAAAGTTAGGCTTGCACAAACTGATATTGACCACACTGTTTTAAGTTTAATTGAGAGGAGATACCGTTATTGCAGACGAGAATCGCTGGCGTCATTCCACGACATGAAACATGCGGTGGCGTCGCTTTATGTCGACGAGGCCACCGGACGCATGTGCACCGCCGGCAAGGATCGCGTGATTAAGGTAACCTTAAAAGTTTACTGGTGGTAGAGCTCCAGTGATTACTGGTGGTGGAGCTCCAGTGACGGAGCTCGCGGGCGTAGGCACCACCGCATTACCTAATATACTTGCCGCTAAATGGTAGTGTCCAGCACTATCGTGTTCCGGTCAGGTGGTAATACTAATGTACGGCCCTGTAATTTCCGGCACAAAGGCGTAACACCTTAGGCCTCAGGAGTGGTAACGCATCTGCACTTTGACCTTGGTCTTTGTGTAAGTGTCTATAGGCTGCAGTCATCACTTAACATCAATGTGAACTGCATGCTTGTTTGCCACTTTCATTACATAAAAACCAACTTATGACATAAAAAAACTATTTTTTTATGTCATAAGTTGGACAGGCAAGTAGACGGGCCACCTGGTGGAAAGTGGTCACCGTCGCCTATGAACATTTGCAACACCAGGGGAGTTGCCAACGCGCTGCCAGCCCTAAAGGACTCTTTTGACGGCATTTTTGAAGGCATCTCATATTGTAGCACCGAGGACGAAAACCGCAGTATTGTGCATTGTACACCTTTACTATATTTGTTGTTTAAATATCTATTTATGACTAAAGCCGTTTTCGATATTTCGTGTTAAGTGACGGTGGCCCTTCGCTTTTAAATATAGATTAGTGGACACACAGTCATGTTGTCTTGTCCGCTATGGAACCGACAGTAGCGCCATCTATCTGGTCCAATTGTCCAATCTTGTGAATTTCACGTCTTGGTACCGAGACTGTTGATTGTGACGATTTGAAAGTGAGGCAAGCTCGTGGGGATTGTGGGGTCTCGGCCCTATATAGAAACCTTAGGTTTGGTGGAGATACTGAATACTCCCATATCTTAACCTGACGCTCGTGTAACTGCAAAAATCCTCCCTTGGGCTCCCCTATTATTATAGTATGGATGAGTCTCCTTATACAATGCGTTTGCGTTACTAAAACGTCCATACCGCCATTCTTTCTTAAAAGTGAAATTTCATACTGTGTAATAAAATACTTCATTGTTCACCAAATTCAGATAAAAGACAATAATAATGGCAACCCATTATGGCCTGGAGCTTACTCCACCACGCTACTCCAATACGGGTTGGTGGAGATACGGATTAGTGGCCAACCCGCTGTCGGATGTTTTTAAACCGCCCATAAGGCCTCCGACAAGGTTTAACGACTGCTATCTATCGATAACAACCGGGATCGACGGCTTAACGTGCCCTCCGTTACGCCGCCCTGCATCACACACCCGACCGCGCCCGTATCGCTTAACCGAGTAGATCGCTAACAATCTACACCAGCCGTGGGGCCATGCGCGCTTCATAAACTCGTGCTAATAGAAGACAAAGATATAAGAAATACAGTTAACAAAATATTTAGCATCGATTTCGCTCCAATGTCACTTTACGTCCTTATAAGATAGGTCGAAAGCGTAGTTATCGATCTATTCAGCCCATAATATCAAATGCGAGCTTTCGAAATACCTTTCGATATGTTTTTTTGCGGCTCGGTGTTGTATAACCGACATTAAATGTTGTGCAATATACCTACTTGTTTTGTTTACTACCTAAAACCATGTCATTTTCCATGCCTAAACTTGGTTACTGGCATGTACAAGAATTTGCTATGTCATTTAGCTATTCAAATGTTTATTTTGCAAATTTACACCCGACTTAACCGGTGGCATAGTATATGAACATAAATAATATTAACATTGGTATTACAGGATATCATAATAGATTAGGTGGGTATTGGAACTTCATAATTTGCTATTAGTTTTGTTCTTCATTTTAGTATTCCGTAGGTCTAAGACTCTTGATACTAGAATGCTAGAATTTGGTATGATATATACATATCAGTCACGCCGACGAGGTGGTGAGATAAAATCTTATAATAATATTTTTTGGGCACCTCTCCTACATACAAAGTGGGAATGTTATTTTTTTCTCGCGAACTTTACACCCAGTGCAGGATGTCTTTAAAAAAAAATCGGATTTAAGGAACCCATGTTGATTATAGTATTTTTTTGTGAATTATACAACTTTTAAGTTTTAAAATTTGTTAAAGTCAAGTGCTCTCCCTCCCCTCTCTCCCAGCTAAACCATTTTATTTGGATGCGTGAGAAAAATAACACTGAAGCAGTATATTTATAATGAAGTCAAAAGAAAACTTTCACAGCTAAGAAGGCTTTTACATGTTTACGAGTGAAATGAAAATCGATTTCTAATAATGAACTTGGAACGAAACATAGCGCTTGAGCCGACATGCACTTGGCTGATTTTGTTTGATTTGTCTTGATTTTGAGGTCCAAGTTGTTACACCTCTGTGCCAGAAATGACGGGGCAGTACATTACCACGTGATAGCAAATGGGTGGAAATGACCTGAAATAAATGTTTTTTTTTCGTGTCCTGTAAGTAAACGCTTGCTGGTATCGTTGACACAATGTTTTGTGACTCAGGTGTGGGACATCAGTGTACTACTAGCACCAGCACCCAAGGCCGGCACCAGCGACCAATAGTAGCGGCTCTCCGTGTCGCATCCACTAACACAGCGTGTCTAGACTCGGCAACCCTCGGCAAGTTTGTTTACGTGTGTTTATTGGTTGCCGCTCACATATGCACGACATGTACATTATGATTTCGGTTTACCAAAATATTAAGCCTGCGTTGCACCACGATATTTGTTAAAGATATTGTAACATTTCACATCCTCTAACTTTAACAGATTTCTTTAAGTTACAGAAGGATGTGAAATGTTACATTATCTTTAACTTTAGCAAATGTCGTGGTGAAACCCCAACCCAGGCTAAATTTGTTAAGTTAATTTTAATATAAAATTTGACATCCTTCTCTACCTATAGCAAATTTGTTAAAGTTAAAGAGTAGGATGTAAAATTTTTGTAAAATTTTACATTTTAACTTTTTACAAAAATTTTGGCGCAACCGAACCATATGAAAATTTGTGCTAATTTCAAGTTAAAAACAAGATTTGTGCTTAGGTTCTTACTCGGCATGTTACGGTCCCGAATACAAGTGATTGCTTTTGGTAAAAATTGTCCGCAATTCGGGTTCCATCACCGAACATGTTCGGAACTAGACCCTTACCATGATATCTTATTGCTATCCAAAACTTACATCTCAAACAATTGCGAACCTTGAGATTGTAATCTTATATCTCATTTATTAATGAAACTAAATCGGGCGATTCAATTCAAATTCAGGCTTGCACAAGCTAACAATGACGTTTGTTGTATGAGTTTGCGCAAAAATTGTAACACACATGTTACGTTTTATTTGTGCAGGCCTAAATTTGGAATGGTAGTGCCTTTTTCAATACGTTTTTTAATCTAAAATGAAGGGTATCTCTGTATCGATTGATTGATATACGCTATATAGTCGTATTGAGTCAACACGTGTACAATTTTTTTGAATAATTATTGATCGTACTCACAGGCCAATCAGCCTTCCTTCTTCTATAGTCGATGGTCGTGCTAAATGTTAAACATTTAGAATGTGAGCGACAGTCATTATGGTTATTCCATCGATGTAATTGTAAATGTATTTTGGAAAATATAGTAAACGAAAAAAAATGTTGGAATTGAACATAGAAAAAAAAATGTATAAAAACTAGACTTAGCGGATCAGACTGCGCACGAGTCAATGGAATGTAAGTTATTATTTCATGAATTAATCATGAATAGTTGATGTTATTCATTAACTTCAGTTAATTTAATAGGTCCAACGAATATTTCCATATAATATTTATTTTTTCAGCTATTTTTAAATTTAAGACTGAATCATTCAGGATATGTTATGGAGAGATCTTGTTTAAGTTTGTATGTTTAACTTGTAGAGTAGATGAGGGTTTATCTTAAAACTATCGTGAACAAACTTATTGGATCTCTAATATTCTAAAAAAATACAATTTTGTGATCGCATTGCTCACTAACGAAACTTCGTTCTCTGGAACATTCTGACGGTAGGTAATATATTTCAGTTTAACGTATTTTTCATAGTGAAAGACAACATAGGTGCTAAACCGAAGATGATTTATCGGATCTTAAATGAGTAATTGAAGTAAATTATTCTCTAATTTTTCTATGAATTATCAAAGTGAGAAAAGAGAGAGGTTAGAAACAATTATAAGAAGTACTTTGCTTCACAAAAATATTTCTAGTTAAAACAATTCTGTATTGTTGTGAAAAATATATTCTATTGGCACAGCGGTGTGCTTGTGTTGAATTAAATAAACTATTGTGTTCATGAGATGCTATCTTTAATGCGTGTGAGCTAGTATCACATATTTCAAAGCGTTTGTTTGTGTAGATGAAGCGATTTACCGCAAACCTTGTACCAAAAGTTTGACACTATAAAATAACTTTGAAAATAGGAATGACTACAATAATCTGCAAGCATTTTGAGTTAATTTGAAAAAGTCAGATAGACTTTAAATAGGTACTCTGCTACCGCAAACGATTCGTGCAAGAATTTGCCGATCATTGCATAAGCTTCCTTCAAACATGCGATGATATGACAAGTCTCAACTTTTGTATACTACAGGACTAATCTCAAATCAGGCGTAACTCGCTTCATCTTAACACTAGATAAGTTCCATGCGTATATTGACGGGTCGTGACACGGGCTCGGCAATAGTGCGGAAACAACTTATTGCATTTCAAACCTTCGCACATGGTCATGGCAACGCCTTTCGTAATATTTATTGCTTTGCCCTACACTTCATGGCCCGTAGAGACATGATTAGATAATATAGAGTAACTTTAACTCTGGAGAAAGTATCTAGGTATATTATTTATATCTATAGGTAAACGTTAATTATTCAACTGTACTCAAATGCCGCCCACGTCTTTATGAAGCTCCAGAAAGTAATATGCAATCATAATTTTGTAATTTGAGCATAGCACGCTTATGAAATTTAACATCAGCTTAGTTTCTTTATTATAAGCACATCAATTTATTTATTGATTTTACACGAAAACGTCAAGTATTTCATAATATTTTGCGAAACAGCAAGTACTGCTTAAAAAAGTGTTTGATTCTATTATATTTATGTACGTTTTATTTGTTTACAGCCAATGGCTGTCAATTACTTGATCTCATTAATTACTTCAAAGATTTTCAACAGAACAATTACAGTTTGAGTCACCTATTGAGTTCAGTCGAATGTTTATCATTCAAAAAGTGTGTGTTACGATGGCCTTATTTAATTTCGAATTAAAATCTTGCAGTTTTATACGCTCTTGGCGTTTCTACAGATAAAACGGATATGTGCTTTTTACATGAAATTTAAGTGGAGATGCCTAAACCTACTCTGTCGATCTGTAGATATAAGAATGTGTGTTTGATATAACACAACACGTTTATATCCAGTTATTGGTGAAATTAAGACATCGATCGCTTAAATCGGTGACACGATATAATTTATTTCCAATTTATACCGCGCAATGCGGGAAAGACAATATTTAATTCTACTAAACCTTCATTTATATAGCTTTGTTACTTACCTTTTAAATGTTATTAGTACTTAGGTACATAAATTAAATGGTTCTTACCTAAAAGATATCCAAATGATAAAAGTATAGTAACGTTGTTTATTAAAATTTATTTTATTTATGTGTAAAATGTAAAAATAAACTGTAGCGATTTAAGGTTTTTAAATTTTATGAATCCAAGTGTATGGAACATTATGTATGTATTAAGATCAATGTTTCATTGCAAATCTGAAAGGAATAAAACAAAAAAATGTGTTAACAATAGAATATATAACATATGTATATTGCAACGAATATAAAAGTAACAATCATACACCTAATAATATTCCATAAGGTAATGTATTTTGCTAGCAACATGTATGCATATAATTATTGTGAGTTACATTTAAAAGGATATAAATTATTAATTTAAAAACAACCTCCAATCGCAACTCTTCGAAGTTAATCATCTGGTTCACTTGAATCACTCGTATTACTTTAATTTGTTCGGTGCCTGGTATCTAACAGTGCCTAGGAATATCTTTAAGTATGTGACATTTTAACTCTGTAACATGTTAATAGCCTTATAGCATGATCAAATTCCTCGGCATATATTAAATGCCAGTCAGATTATTTGCTCTATCCGTCTTGAAAAATTACTTGTATTTTAAAGTTAATTGTGCAACATTTTGTTTGATATATGTAATAAATAAATCAATAAATTTTCGGTGTGGACCAATTGAATTTATCCTACTTAATCGAAATTATGTAAAAAGTAATTAGAGCATTTGAGATTCGAACCACACCTTTGAAGGCTATCTAGTTATGGTCAGGTTTGACATTAAACAATACTTACTGAAATTATACGAGGTATGTAACTAAAACAAAAAAAATGTTTCATATAGCATTTATTCAGTACCTAATATATGTCATGATTTTACTAAATTTGATAATGCCTAACAAATTCTACATTTGTTGATACCGTCTTATTAAAATTTGGTCAAAAATTGTATTTTTACATTACGTTATATCTTTTGCTATATCTATACTATATTTGGAAAAACTTATTGTTTAAAATTTTAAATATTTACTGAGAAGTAAGTATGTTATCTACGTTTTTGTTGAATAAGATTTGGATAAAGATGTTTTAAAATAAATTAATTACTTTTATGTTATTAAAGGATAATAGTTTTTTATTCACGGAGCTTATTTGTGTTTGTAATGTAACACTGTATCATATAGTCGATGTGTAATTACTAGAAATATATTATATAGGTCGCTTAAAGTTTTTATGCCAATAAAATAATGAGTAAAGTATGGCTATCATTAATTCGAGGTAAAAAACATTAAACGTATTAACGCTATGGGTCCCAGAATGGGTTTTTCTTAGAATATTAATTACTCACTTAATGCTGTCACATGTAATCATTGAGAATGATCATTGAGCGGTTCGGTGGCAGATAATTAGAGATATTCACAGCCTTGTGGTCAGGTACATCTTGTGTCTCCGAGCACTCGCGTCTTGCAGTTCCAGTGGTGGCTCGTCAGGCCTCGGTTGGAATCAGTTCTCTGGCGTTTCCCTCTCACCCGGGACAGGAGTATTGGGATTTCGGCACGCACACTTGCCCATTGAACACTTGACCATACGGACAAGATAAGTAAGTTCTCGTCCCCGTAACGCAGAAGTAGTATTTTTTGCACTCAGTCCCCTGTTGAACGAAGAAACCATCGCGGTCGCAGTATTTGCCGCCGTTTTCTAAGATATCCTTCCTTGGCGCGCCGCAGATGTGGTAAGTGGGTTCCACACACGAGTGGCCGTCGAAGATCTTCCCCGCGAGGCACGACAGTGTTGCGAGTCGGTCGCCGCCCTCGCAGTAAAAATACCTAAAATTACAATATAAGGATATGTTAGTGAAAAAAAAACTTAGTCTAGTGTGAACAGGAGTCTGGTTATCTAGTCGTAGAGATATTGATCTCAAAATGAGTTAACTCTTCTTCTGTCTGTAAAGTATGCGTTTCTGTTGGACACCTACGTAGGTATAGTTAAAGTACTTAATTGAAAGTAGACGAGGCACGAGAGGTTATCGTAGAACCGGGATATCTGGCGCTCTACACTCTGCCTACCCCGTTAGGGACCTGGCGTGAAGATACGTACATACATACTTAATTGAAATAGAGTTAAAATTTCAATTTCTGTAGTTTTTTTTCTAGTAATTACCTTAACCTAAGTTCCATCGCGTGGTGGAGTAAGCTCCAGGCCTCCTCCCAAGATGGGGAGAGACTCGTGCCCAACAGTGGGACGTATCAAGGGTATTTAAGGAATATTATTATTAAATTAAGCTCCATCCGACGATATATTTTTAAACCTACAGTACAATTTTTTAAAAATAACTCTTAATTGGAACTCTGTTCCACTTAAAAAATTGTGTAATACGAGTAGGTATAAACTCGTGCTTGAGATTGAATTATGCTTTCAGACAGAAAGTAATGAGATTTTTTGGTAAAGCTCCAGTGACGGAGCTCGCGGGCGTAGGCACCACCGCATTACGTATTATACTTGCCGCTAAATGGTAGTATTCAGCACTATCGTGTTCCGGTCAGTTAGTAATGTACGGCCCTTAAATTTCCGGCACAGAGGCATAATACCTTAGGCCTCAGGAGTGGTAACGCATATATATGCATTTTGACCTTGGTCTTTGTGTGGGTGTCTATAGGCTGCAGTCATCACTTAACATCGATGTGAGCTGCATGCTTGTTTGCCATTTCTATTACATAAAATTGATTCCACCGATCTCTTTGGGTGAGTAAAACAGCTTAATAAATATGGGTCGTGTCTAGATGGATGGGATGGCTAGTGCCAAAAATATGTACTTACCTATGACAGTTTGTTTCGAGTTCCGCGTGATAACCATCCTGGAGTCCCGTACATGAGTAGTCTTCTGCAGGGCAAATATCTAGACGTGCCGGCACACACGTATCGCCGTCGAACGCGTGCCCCACCGGACACGCGTATACCGCCTTGACACCCTTGCTGCAGGCGTAGAATCCTCTGCAGCCGGTGTCTGCCGCACGGTACCGGCCGTCGGGGCGCCCGTAGCACGAGTCCCGATCCAAACTGGGGCAGAGGTGGAGCGATGCCGGCGAGCAACGGGCCCCGTCGAACACCTCCCCGGCCGGACACGCCAGCGTCGTCTTCAACGTCCCCTCGCAGTGGAAATATTTCGTGCAATTAGATTCCAAGTCCTGGTACATTCCGCTCGGCATGCCCTCGCAGTCCGTCGAGAACTCTGGACCCTCGCAGAAGAACTCGCTCCGCGGGACGCACTTTTCACCGTCGAACCCGAGACCCGGATCGCACGCGCCGCGCGTGACCACTCTCTCTCGGCGGCATTCGAACCATGAGGAGCAGTCGCGCCAGTCTCGGTACGGGCCGTCCGGCCGGTTGAAGCAGGGGCTGCGGGCGGGCGGCGGGCAGCGCTTCTTCGCGGCCGGCTCGCACCCGCCGCTCGAGAAGAGTTGGCCGGCCTCGCACACACCGCGTCGGATGACGCGCTGCGCCTCGCACACGAAGTACTCGCGGCAGCCGGTCGAGCGGTCCGCGTAAGCTCCGTCCGCCGCCTGCTGGCACAGCGACGAGCACGCCTCGTCCGAGCAGAAGTCGGCGTCGCCGGCCGGCAGCGGCACGGCGGCCGAGCGCGGCGGCGGGCACGGCTCGAAGCAGGCGCCGCCGCACGACGCCACCGCGCGCAGCTCCGCGCCGCGGCACTGCAGCGTGCGGCGGCACTCGTGCGACGTGTCCGGGTAGCTGCCGTCGGGCAGGCCGGCGCACACCGGCTCGTAGCAGGTGCCGGCGCCGCGCGAGCACGCCTGCCGGTCCAGGTCGAACCACGAGCCGGGCGGGCACGCGTGGTCCGCCGCGGTGCCGTTCTCGCAGCGATAGTAGTGGCGGCACGCGGTGCCGGGTGTCGCGTAAGCGAGTGCGTCCCCGGGCGCGCACACCCGGCGCGTGCAGAGGTGCCGCCGCCGCGGGACGCACGCGCCGGCCACCTCGTTGAACGCTCGGCCGGGGGTGCACGCGTAGCGACCTCTGGCTTTGCCGCCGACGCAGCGGACGTACTCCCGGCACTCCGTGTCGTAGTCGGCGTAGAGGCCGTCTCTGGTGCACGAAATGATCTCGGCGTCTGAAAGGAATTGCACGATTATTTTTTTAAGTCGCGTGCTCGTAGTTTGTATCGCATAAATTTAAATTATTTATTTACTCGCTCGTCGAGCGAAGCGCCTGAAACGCGGTAAAATTGTCGAGTCCTCGATTTGTGGATGTTTCGACGATACTGAATCGCGACTACGGCTCGCGAGAGAACCCGAGGACCATCATGGAAAGATGTATCTGGTGTCGCAATACTCCAATACTCACGGACGGATTGCGCGAGCGCGAGCGCGACGAGTACGAGGAAGGTGGCGAGGCGTGCGGGAGCGGGAGTGGGCCGCGCGGCCGAAGCAGGCGCGCGCGCAGACATGTCGGCTGCGACTGACGGCGGATGGACGGCGGCGCGGCGGGCCAGCGTGACGCAGCGCGCCCCGCTCGTAGGGTTCCTTGACATTCGCACGCCCCCGCTGTAACTCGATCCCTGCGGTGGCCCGGATGCAGCCTCCGAGTTAGGAATCTAGACACACCTTGCTTTGGCCTGGTCGTTCGTGAAAACGACCGTCAATCTAGCGCGACCGTGAACTTTGTCTTCTCATATGTAATAACGATGAGAAATTGGTAAGTCGGCGAAATGTTGCAGATATGCGTCATGCAACTAAACTATTTCAATATCATGTCTTTGTCAAGTGACAGGTCAATTACTGTAATAAAGGATCAACAAAGAATGGCGTCTTGCTGATACTTATGCCTAAAGTAGAGGGTCTAGCTAGGCCATTCCCTAACGAGAACGAAATGCATATAAACATTTTCTAAAATTCGAACGTATGTTATTATGATGGTATACAGCATCACCAATAATTAATAGTTTATCCATTAACATAAGTGCAACAAGTGTAGATCAATTATAAGTGTTCTCAGGCCTTCTATTTAATTTTATCATTTTAATCGCGTAATTACTATCCCACCATCGTACTCGTGAGAAACTGTTATAAAAAATAAATGAAAAAAGAGAACATGTCAAAACGTAGTAAATACTCGCTACCGAGGCTGTATCTCCGAGAATCCGCCGGTGAATACGAATGAGTCTCTATTGACATGCATTGGATGATACAATATTTACGTAAGGTAATCGCACAGGTATTTCTCATTAGCGAAGATCCTTGTAGAGTACCTACTTATCATTTTTAGATCGTATAGAGCTTTACAAAATTTTGTATGTTAACCTATATACGCATCTGTACCTACAACATATCTTTGAGTTTATGTACAGATTTTATGCTAAAAGTTAATTGAATACCTAACTTGAATCTAATACCTTAAATGCAAAACTTTGTAAATGTAACATTTATAATGTATTAGATTAGTAGACGCACGGGGGCGCCTTGATGGCTGGATATTTTTTTTTAGATTTTCGTCAGCTTATCAGTTTTTTTTTTATGTAATAATAGTGGCAAACAAGCGTGCAGTTCACATTGATGTTAAGTGATGACTGCAGCCTATAGACACCCACACAATGACCAGAGGTCAAAATGCAAATGCGCTGCCACTCCTGAGGTATTAGGTGTTATGCCTCTGTGCCGGAAATTACAGAGCCGTACATTACCACCTGACCGGAACACGCTAGTGCTGAACACTACCATTTAGCGGCAAGTATAATAATGCGGTGGTGCCTACGCCCTCGAGCTCCGTCATTGGAGCTCTATCGCCAGTAAATTAATTAATTATTCCATTTAATTACCAGTTAATTTTAATGAATTATTCCATTTCAATCGTGCTGCGTACTCTCAAGTTAATGTTTAAACTCGTAATGATGTATAAGATAACATGGTCATCTTTCATTATGTATACAAGACGTCCTTGTCTCCTTATATGGTGAAAGACGATCGTAGAATTCGATCTGGACGACCTACCGGATATCGGTTGATTTTTATCGTTAATGAATCAGAAATCGATTACAAATGCCAGATGAATCAATTAATAGACACCCCTGTTAGCGATTAAGTAGCGTGGCGCGGCATGCTAGGAATGTCAACAGTTAGGTAGATTGTGAATAGACGCCACGGGCCGTCCGCCGCGGGGCTCCTACAATAATTGTAATCGATTATCGCTAGATTGTTATCTCGCATCGCCTCAATTACGATCAGCCTCGATCTTAGTTCCGCATCAACGTACGGCGTTTGACCACTAGGGTATAATTATCACGTAGGTATGTAAATTTGTCCGACGGAACTATTGTAGTAGATATTTGATTTTGAGTGAGGTCCGTTCAGCAGTGATAAAGTCGACTCAATTGACTGTTACGATACTAGACTTGGTAATTTTTTTTTTTTCAGGTGTCAAGCAGATTGTATCCGTACGCAAATATTCGCTGAGTAAGCCAAAGTAGGTATTCAGACTACAATTATAGAGTCACAGGGATGTAGAGAAAACAATAAGGGTATGGGATACAACAAAACTAAACGTTAGGCAGTTTTTATTAAAGGTATATCATGACGTATCAGTTTGACGTTTCAAGATAATAAATCAATTAAATATAATAACGTATGACAAGAACAATATCATGATCACAAAAAAACCTTATAAAAAAATTACTAACCACTAAACAATATACTACCTGAGAACTCTGAATCATTATTATAATAGTAACGACCGAAAGTTAGCGTTAAACCCTGTTTTTGTCGAGCTGGGTAGGTTAATTGCAGCGAGACCTGTCATCATTAGAGATTCAAAGGAAAATTGAACTGGCGTTACATCCGCAAGGTCAAAATAACGTAGCGGAAAAACGTAAAGTTGGTGGAAAAAATTTAACGTCATCTAAATAATAATTATATACCTAAGTCCTTGTGTACTTGCTGTTGGCTTTTTAAAATGGTTTTTCACGTGGAATTGCCAAATCATGGAAGATTTATTACCGGTGTGATTACTCTTGATCACTTACATAATTTTAAGGGTACCTACTCCAGCAACGTCGGTCGTTAAGACAGTATAATTATTGCGGGATCTTAATATAGAGAGATTTACCAGTTACTTTTATGTCACGTTACTTAAACAGCAGAAGACAGTCTTAATTGGTGAATCCTATAATTCTATAGAAATATTGATAGGTAATAACACTGATAACTGGAAGGGACTAGGCAGGAACGTTGCCACTCTTTAAGATCTAAGATCTTTAACTCGGTGCTACAAATGCCGTACTTTATTATACAATTAGGTAGCGGTATCACTGGATATTATGACCTTCTTACTCACTGTTTTTTACTACCACTAATATAAATTTTACTACCACTAGCATCAATTGGTACTGATGTAACTTCACGCCTGTATTTCCCAAAGCGCTAGCCAGAAATAAATGCAGTAACCTATGGTAGTAACATAAAAACACCGAAGAACCGAGAAAAAGCGTAACTGACAAACAGGTTTTTTTTCAGTCCCGCGTGTGGTGGACAATCCTTGATCCGGTTATTAAACCCAGGACTTAAACGGTTTAAGTCCTGGGTTTAATCCCCGGATCAAGAATAACTTGGTTAACGGTCCACGTTTAAGTTATATGTAGTACAAAAGTGGCGTGCTACCAGAGAATTGGCAGTCAATTTTTATTTGATTTTGGCGCTACACGAGCTAGAACCGCCCCTGGTTCTGAGGGGCCTCCAAAGATGGACTGGACGCTGGGTATCATGAAAGATTTGTAGAGCTTACGGAGGGAAATGTGTATGTATTTTAGAATCTATCTAGCATACGTACATATAATAAGACAGTAAACATCGAGTGTCTGTAGCTACCCACCTACAATGAAACTGATAGGGGTCGCTTAAAGAAGAGTAACAGAAACCATAAAAACAATTTTTGGAATATTTGTCTGTCTGGTACGTTATACCTAACCTCGAAATTACTCAACGGATTTGAAAATTTACTTCAAGCTCTGCTTCAAAACTTTTAAACAGAGTTGAATGCGGTTTACATAAACGTATTTAATTTAGACTACTTAGCTGTGTCCGTGGTTTAATACGCGTTGAATTTAACAAAATTATTGTTCAGTACCTATCTAGTCTACGCGGACGAAGTCGTGGGCACTGCTAGTATAAAATAAACAATAAACTGACATTGACTATTCATCTTTTGAGAACGATTTAATAATCATTGCTAAAGCAGTAGAATGTGCTGGTTGATTACCCTAAAACAATCTCAAATTTCACAGTCCAATTTGCCGGGATTACCCATACGTGGGAAAACCTGAGCAATTGATTTAAAAATGAACTAAGACCACTTTTGAAGAATGACTATTAATTACCACGAGAAAAATGTTTGTGGTCAGGGTTGTGACGTTGTGATATTACGATATACCGACATATAAAAACAACCTTATATGTGTTATTACTGCGATAATTATATTTGGCCGTCCGTCCGTCAGAAGCACTTAGTATAAAAATAACGTTTTCACAGGTTTTCGCGAGCTTCGTACATTGTAGAATAAAAAAGCTGTAATTTGGCATAAATAAACCTACATATTAGTCACGCCAACAAAATAGTGAAATAAAAATCTTGAAAAAAAAATTACAGGATCTGCTCTAAAAGTGGGCTTGTTTTTTTTCTATGCACTCTCCATTGTGTGGGGTATTGTTGGATAGTTCTTTGCAAAATATTGCGAGTCTTTTAATAAGGAGGCCGCTTGTGAATTTTTGTGCTATATATAAAGTCCCATTTTTTGTTGGAGTCAAATATCGACCACTCGATCCTCCATCTCCGCCAGCTAAACGATAAGGTATGCTTACAATGAATTTTAAAGGCAACCTATCATAGCTCAGTAAGTAGAGGCTTTACATGTTACGAGTACCTATGTTCTTAGAAGCTTTACAACATAATAGTCGATCAACTTGTAAAATGTACCTACTTACTTGAAAAACGGAACCCTACAACGGATTTGGTTGGTTTTTTATACTTGTTCATTAGGCATGATTGAAATTTTATTCATGATATAGAGTGTCTACATAACAGTAAGCACAGCACGCGTGGAATTTATAAAGTATGATTTATGAAGTTGACACGAATATGTGACAATGGTGAGTGAGTGGCATACATGCATCTTACACAAGGTACGGCCAGATCATGATATGAGCAATATGGCTAATATGTGGTTCAGTACAAGGTCATTGAACTCACGTAGCACGATAGAATAGTTCGACCTACAAGACGTAGTGGTTCAAGCATTCACATGCTTACAGTTGTACACTCGTTAGTATTTTATATGGGATGGTCTGTAGTGCGATAACCCTTACGAAATTCGTTCTAATTGTTGGTAGTATTTATTGACGAGCCATGCGCTTACGACTGATGCGTACGGGTTCGATCCCGTACCGAGACAAATATTTTTTTGGGCTACAGAGCCTACAGACATTTGCCTTTTGTAAGTACCTATATGTTGTGTGTGAACACCGGCATGGCGGCACCCACGACTCAGGTTTATCCCTAGAATGGGCCTGTGAGTGTAGGTAATCGTATTTATTAAAAGTTACAAAGATCACCGACACAGTACAAATATGAGCAGTATGGAAACTACGTATAAAACGTTGAAACGGCACACTCACACAAACAAGCGCATTACTGTGAACACAGGATGCGGCTAAAGTCAGGTAGGATTATTCTACACTTTATTTCGAAGCGATCAAATACCTTGCTAATGCTTCTGATATCTATTCCATATGTTCCATTTGTTTGAACAGTTTGACCTGTTGAAATGGGATTGAAGAGTAATATTGGGGCAACAGCTTCAGCTCTTCATAGTTCATGCGGCCTCATTTGGACCAGGATCGATGGGAACCCCTAAATACCAGGTTAACCTGTTTGAGTGACTCTATACAAAATGCGAATCGTTGACGACGTGATGCGCGTTTTCTAACGTCTCTACAATGGTGAGTGCACTGTTGAATGGTTTAATTACGGGTGTAAATCGAGAAATAGTTCGCTAGGATACAGTTCACATTAATGGCAAATGCATACCTACCTACTGCAGATGTACCTAAAAGCATCGCAAAAAGGATGCAAATAGATATTATAGGATAGTCCAAATAGTAGTGGGGCCCATCATTATTATGTCTCTGCGATAATTTTTACAGGGTCATATATTACTGTCTAATCGCAACATGATAGTTCTGGACACTACCATTTGGCGGCAGATAGATTAGGTGATGCAGTGTCGCCTACGCCTCTGAACCTGGAGCTCTACCACCAATGAGTTAATAACAAAACTAAGCTGACATCTGCTATAACTGCCTCAGTAATCTAGTTGTAGCTAGCCACCACATTTTCCCTTTTTCAGGAAGTTTCTCAGTGGCGCCCTCCGAGTTTGGTAATGTGCTCGAAGATATTCTATAATTTCATGGGTGGCTTAACCTATAGTGCAGGGTGTGCAAGGCACGCGGGCGCCGCCGTCTCAGGGGGCGCCGCCGTCTCAGTGAGACAGCTAAGAGCATTTTTTAAATGTAATGGATGTGGCAAACAAGCATGCAGTTCACATTGATGTTAAGTGATGACTGCAGCTTATAGACACCCACACAAAGACCAAGTTCAAAATGCAGATGCGTTACCACTCCTGTGGCCTCTGTGCCGGAAATTACAGAGCCATACATCACCACCTGACCGGAACACGATAGTGCTGAACACTACCATTTAGCGGTAAGTATATTAGGTAATGCGGTGGTGCCTACGCCCGCGAGCTCTGTCACTGGAGCTCTACCACCAGTAAAAAAAACACAAAATATGCTGCGAAATATATTCCAAAGACGTTTGACCCTACCTTAACATTGTTTTTATTTTTGGTAATATTTATTTGGTCAAGTTAGATCAGTCTTGGTGTTCCTGGACCTCTGTAATCATTGTACATCTGTTTGGTCAAACAGATCAGCAGCATCGCCTTGGACCATCATGGTCAGGCCTAGGGGGCGCCAGGGTTTCTTTGCACACGGGCGCTACAAGAGCTATAGCCGCTCCTGTATATATTGCCTAATATCATCCTCTGTACAGGATGTTAGGCAACAAAAGTCAAAACGTATGTAGGTACATTCAGGTTTTCAGTTCTTATGTACTTAGAATTCACTTTCATGGCTAAAATGGCCGCGCGTGGCACGTTTGTCTTAATTAAGTACAGATACGGTAAGTTAGTCTAAATATCGCGGATGTAGCGTTTTTGTGCGCATTCCTAACTCATAAATATTGATGCTACACAGTTCCGCGCTCTTCAGATGTTGCGCTTAATCCGGGTTAAACGTTCACAATCATTATTTAGTTCAGTAAAAGACAACGCGATAAAGTATGTGGTATTCAAATTACCGGATTATAAAGTTTGAACAAACAGATGTACAATGTCAATAATCGACGACCCGGTTAGTCCAGCGGTGTGAGACGACCGTTTGATTCGAAGGGTCGCGGGTTCGATCCCCGCACCGGGACAAATATTTGTATGGCCTACAGATATTTGATTCGGGTCTGGGTGTTTGTGTATGTATTGTAGGTGTACAACGGTACCCACGACACAGGTTTCAACCTAGTATGGGGGCTGTGAGTGTAAGCGTATTTTATTTATTTAATGGGTATGGTTATAGAGGTCCAGGAACACCAAGACTGATCTAACTTGACCAAATACATATTACCAAAAATAAATACAATTTTAAGTGTTTTATATTATTTCGCATTAACACATGCTTGTGAAATACATTTTATTTTTAAAGAAAAATGGAAAGAAAAATTTGACTTCAGGGCTTCAGTAGCTCAATTGGAAGAGCGGCTGGACTAGATTCCCAGTAGGTCGCGAGTTCGAGCCTCGCCTGAAGTCAAATTTTTCTTTCCATTTTTCTTTAAAAATAAAATACAATTTTAAGGTAGGGTCAAACGTCTTGGGAATATATTTCGCAGCATATTTTGTGTTTTTTTTTTTAATATGGCAACTGGATGACTGCAGCCTATAGACATTTACTCAAAAACCAGAGGTCTAAATGCAGATGTGTTGCCATCCCTGAGACCTTAGTTGTTATGTCCCTGTGATAGTTATTACAGGGCCATACATTACCATCTAACCGAAATTCGATAGTGCTGAACACTACCATTTGGCGGCAGATAGATTAGGTAATGCGGTGGTGCCTACTCGAGTCTCTACACTGGAACTCTACCACCAGTAAAAACTATCAACCCCAAAACCAACCCCTCAGGGGTCTAATTTCAATGTTGCGTTGCCATTCTCATTCAGTTCTAAGTTGACATAATGACTATCACGGAGACATAAGAAATAAGGTCTCAGGGTTGGCAACGCATCTGCATTTTGACCTCTGGTTTTTGTGTAAATGTCTATAGGCTGCAGTCGTCTGTTAACATCCATGTAAACTATACTTCTGCTAGTTTGCCACATCGTTCATCATCATCATATCAGCCATAGGACGTCCACTGCTGAACATAGGCCTCCCCCAATGACCTCCATGCCGACCGATCGGAAGCGACGTGCATCCAGCGGGTACCTGCAGCCTTGATCAGGTCGTCGGTCCATCTTGCAGGTGGACGTCCTACGCTGCGTTTGCCGATACGTGGTCTCTATGTGCCCTGCCCATTGCTACTTCAGCTTGGAAATCTGCTTGGCTATGTCAGCGAATTTCGTTCGCCTACGGATCTCCTCATTTCTGATTCGATCCAGTAGGGAAACGCCGAGCATAGCCCTTTCCATTGACCGCTGAGTGACTTGAAGCTTTCGTACGAGACCCATAGTGAGAGACCACGTCTCGGCACCGTAGGTCATCACCGACAAAACGCACTGATTAAAGACTTTCGTCTTCAAGGACTGCGGGGTGTTTAACGAGAAAACGCTCCTTAACTTCCCGAACGCTGCCCAGCCGAGTTGGATTCGGCGAATGACCTCTTTCTCGAAGTTTGACCTGCCTAGTTGTATGGTTTGTCCTAAATAGACATATTCGTCGACAACTTCGAGGATCGAGTTCCCAACGGACACTGGAGTGGGCGATACAAGGTTATTGCACATGATCTTGGTCTTATCCATGTTCATTTTAAGGCCCACTCTTTGGGACACTCGATTGAGGTCTTCGAGCATTGTGCTGAGATCTTCCAGCGACTCTGCCATGACTATAATATCGTCGGCAAACCGAAGGTGAGTGATGTATTCGCCGTTGACATTGATGCCTAGTCCTTGCCATTCCAGGAGCTTGAAGGCGTCTTCCATTGCATTGGTGAAGAGCAGGGGTGAAATGACATCTCCCTGTCTTACTCCCCTCTGCAAAGGAATCGCCCTCGTGCATTGGTGACTGACATGGTGGTGTTTTTATACAGACACTTCAACTCTTCGATATACCGATAGTCAATGTGGCAACGCTGTAAAGACTGCAGCACAGCCCATGTTTCAACCGAATCAAAGGCTTTCTCATAGTCCACGAACGCTAAGCATAATGGCCGGTTATACTCCTCAGACTTCTGTATAACCTGCCGCAGCGTGTGTATGTGGTCTATGGTACTATAGCCTTTTCGGAAACCGGCTTGTTCGGGAGGCTGGAAGTCATCAAACCTGCGAGCGAGACGGTTCGTGATCACCCTCGAAAACAGCTTGTAGACATGGCTCAGAAGCGAGATGGGTCTATAGTTCTTCAATAGGGCTTTATCACCTTTTTTGAAGAAAAGCACCACCACGCCTCTGTTCCATGCTTCTGGCGTAGTACCTTCGAATAGGACGGAATTAAAGAGCTTCGGAAGGACTTTCAGTAACGGTGATCCACCCGCTTGCAAAAGCTCTGTAGTGATTCCGTCCTCTCCAGGCGCCTTGTTGTTCTTAAGCTGTTTGAGGGCCATCCTAATCTCGTACAGGCTGATGTCCGGGATATCTTCGGTATAGTGTCGGGTTAATTTGGCTCTCGGCTCTCTGACCAAATCAGAGGCAGATTGTGCGACCGAGGTATATAACTGCCCATAGAACCTCTCGATCTCCCGCAATACCTCAGGCTTAGTCGACGCTAAACTGCCGTCCTCTGTCTTCAGCTGCATCATCCGGCTCTGTCCAATAGACAGATCCCTTGCAAACACTTTGGAGCCCTTGTTTCGCTCTATCGTTTCCTCAACACATTTTGTGTTGAAGGATCTGATATCGTGCCGCAAGGACTGTTGGATCTGTTTATTAAGTTGCCGGTATTTTTCAGCTTCATCAGAGGTCTGCAGTATCATTGAGCGTCGTTCTGCCATTAGGTTGAGGGTTTGATCGGTAAGTTTTTGAGGTCTGTTTCGTCGGCGAGTTTTAAAGTATTTATACCCCACCGACTGGACAGTTTCTACCAACCTGTCATTCATATCGTCCACTGAGATGCAATCCTCCAGGCAAGCAAAGCGATTTTGCAATTCGAGCTGAAAGCTCTCGGGGTTTCGTATGTGAGAAACAGTAGGTCGGAGGGTAGACTTCATTAGACGAGATCTTTCGATCTTGATGTTTAAATTTAATGTGGCCCTAACCATTCGGTGATCACTTCCGGTTTTCACCCTGTGAATCACGGAGACATCATTGAATATGTGTTTCTTGGAGGTCATAATGAAGTCTATCTCATTTTTTGTGGAACCGTCGAGGCTCATCCAGGTCCATTTCCTATGCGGCGGCTTCTTGAAAAAGGAGTTCATCATAAAAAGTTCCTCCTTCTCCAGAAAGTTGGTCAGCCTCTGGCCCCTAGGGTTCCGATTCCCACATCACAAATTGCCCCACTCTCAGCTCATTATCGCATCTCTTGCCCAGATTTGCATTGAAGTCTCCCATTACAACAGTGAAATACGTTTCGGAAGTATGTATGGCCCTACTTATGTCCTCATACATAGCTTCCACCTCGTCGTCCGGGTGTGCCGAGGTCGGTGCGTAGACCTGGATGACCTTCAAGGAACATCTCTTGGATATTCTGAGTATCAGGTACGCGACCCTACTCGACACACTCGTGATGCATTCAATGTTGTTAACGAGAGACTTGTGGACGATAAACCCGACACCACCTTGGGACTGCTGGTCGCCCTCCCGGTAGTAGAACAAGTTTGCCAGACTTCAGGGTTATCGTGTCCTCTCCCTCTCTACGGACTTCAGATAGACCTAAGATGTCCCAGTGCAACTTGTTCAATTCTTCTTCCAGCTCAGCAATTTTCTCGTCTGTCCTTAACGTGCGTGTATTTTATGTTACCAGTGATAACCTACGTCGGTTTTCCGTTGTGCATGCCGAAGTCGTTTGACGGAAGCGACTCACCCGGAGATTCTTAGCACCCCTGGCTCCAGAGCTCGACCAGCGCCCGTCTACGCCGGTTTTGCTCCTGGAGCCGCCGGTCACTTGGGGCCTTTTCCGCGTCTGCATTTGCATCTTGGGGGGGTTTAGACCATAACCCGCCACGCTGGTCCAGTGCGTGTTGGCAGGTCGCCAGAGCCTCGTTTGTTGTGTAGCAGGGTGCACCACGTGCAGGTGAGGTTGGCTTGAGTCTCGATGGTGTTGGTTGAGACCATAAACCCACCATCGTTACATAAAACAAATGAAACGAATACAGCAGGGTCGGCTTAAGTGAAATTAACCGCGTTCACAACCCTATCTTTTCAACATTTATTAGGTACCTATTTAATTTAAAGTTTCAATAGTTGCATCAATTAAGTATTTGTTGCTCGAATTTGATTATAGAATTATCGATTGACACGGTATTATTAGTAGGTATTAATGTAGGTAACATTGCACCCGTGCGAAGCCCGGTGGGACCGCTAGTGTGTGAATACTTGCGATCAGTTGAGGATCCCGAGATCGAGGCTGGGTTGAGATATAAATTATGAAGCCGCAAATGGCCACAATTTCATATTTAGGTGTTTGGAAATACTACCTAGTTAGAAAATTCCCATACCAACCCGGGCGGTGAGATAGGACCCGTCAGAAATAACAGGTTCTGTTATATAATTATCTGTATAGGGCTATGTATAAAAGTTAAATCAGGAAAATCGTAGGAAAATGTTGAGTAACACGAAGTCGTGAATGAGTGTAGGTATGATGAAACAAAAATGGACGCATGGAAGTGATAATTTGGAAAAACACAGGTTATTTTTAAATAGCCTAGATCTTTGTCCTCGATAAAATTAGATGGGTTACCTATTTAGGTTAATTAATCCTTCAATCAGCAGCTGGACCCTATAGAGTCCAAGACAATAAATCTATTGTCATATTTTTTGGAGGCCTGAAGGATAATGGGATAAAATACCTTTATTGCGACACGTAATAACAAAACAAATCCTGAACCATTGGTACCTATACATAATTAACAGGAAGTGATATCTAGAGCAAGAGCAAAAGAAATATGAACAGGTTAATAAGTTCACAGTCAACACTTGAGTCATACAACATAAAAATAAAAAAAAACCATTGTTATGTCGATGTTATAATAATTTTATTTATAAAAAGTCGTGAAGCAGAAAAGCGAGTGACTAAGAATAATATTTGAAACATAGAAACCTCTAGACATCTGGACCGGCTAGTGAGCGAGCAATTAGAAAAAAAATACCAGAGCATATTTTTTGTGCAAGTTGATTGTAATTCAAGTACCTATCTAATTAAAAATGTTGTTTTATTTTCAAGTTCAGATTATTTGTTAAGGTTGCCTATTATAGTATCCAACAAGGAATATTACACATCGACCTTAGAAAAGAGACTTCGGCTTACTTCGGGTTTGTAGAGCGTTATCTTTTTCGCACCTTACCTACATGACGTTTGTCGACCATTTTGATCAAGTTTTGACCAATAACGGACTATCAGTGCTGACGTAGGTAGTGTGCAGCAGAGATAACGCTCTACGAATTCGAAACTAGCCGATTGTAAGCTCCATGTACATTAGGGGTGGTAGGTACTTACTGGACAGTGTCTAATAACTGACAGGGTAGTCCATGATATATTATGTGTGATTTAAACTACAGTAGAACATACCTATTTAATTGCCTTTCAATTTAAGTAACAAAACGTAAAAAAAACAAATCTTTGAAAAACTATGGTCATTAGACACTCTCCATAGATTTTTTTTACATTTTTGAATATAGTAATTGGACAGAGTAAAACAGCCTTTTATTACATTCATGGCTTCAATAATCAGACAAATTTTATATTATCTACCCAGAGATTCGCCAAACAGCCAAATTAATAACATTCGCCGCTTGTTTTATGTTGTAACAAAACATTTGACCCCAACCTTATAAAAAGTATTGTTTTTGACGATAATTGTCTGTTGTAATGTAGTCTCTGGGAAATATTTATTTGTAACACTTGTTACCTAGACGGTAACAAAGTGTTGAAAGCCTATGAATTAAAATAATGCTAAATACTACAAGATTTTGTCAATAATGATAGAGGTCGCTCTTTTTCGTTGGTATCTTATTTTTCGACATTCAAACGTGACTGTCCAAATGTTGACTAATTCACTATTCGGTGTCCAATGACTGTCAGGTTACCCTATTACTACTGTAGTAGTGTAAATACATGTGTATCTGTTGTCTCAAGATTAAGTTAAGACGAAGATCGTATCAAATATTTAAATAACATTCGCTCCTGTTTTGGTTGAGGCCAATATTATTTCATATCAATGCGAAAGTGAATTCGACGTATAACACTGAAAGCAGAGTTTCGACACAATCTTTTATCGTTTTTCGGGTTCCGTAGTAAACAAGGAACCCTTATAGTTTCGCCATGTCCGTCTGTCTGTATGTCTGTCTGGCTGTCCGCGGCTTAGCGCAAAAACTATTAGTACTAGAGACTTGAAATTTGGCACAGGCTTACATCTTAATTACGCCGACAAAGTGATAGAATAAAAACATGAAAAATAAAATTATTTCTAGTACCTCCCCTACATGTAACGCACGAAGATTTTTTTATTTTTTGTTTTCTATATAGTGTGATATATCATTGGATAGGTCTTTCAAAAATATTAAGGAATATCATTTTTGGATTTAGTTAACTGTTCGTGGCTTTATTAAGCTTTAAATTGCCAACTTTCGTTAGAGTCAAGTGTCCCCCCCCCTCTACCAACTAAACGGTTGTTGTCAGAAATTTAAATGTTACGGCAATAGTAGCTAATATAACGAAATTAAAAGGAAAACTATCACACCTAAGCTGGCTTTACAAGTTTGCGAGTAATAGTCGACCTTAAGTAATCCTCAAAATTATTGAACAACTTCATAGAAAATATTTTTTTTTTTTCATTACATTCATCAAACCTAAAAACTACGGAACCCTACATTGCGCGTGGCCCGATACGCACTTGACCGGTTTTTGGGGGTAGAAGAAGACCCGTACTTAAATTTACTACGATTGCGATGACTTAATCGTTCTACCGTGCTAAGTTACAAGTTGACATTATGTTGTTTGAATAAAATCAAACAGAGTGGATTTCGACAGTAATATGAATAACCTTTGTCGTTATTCCAATACGGATGTGAACTTTCTTGTGTACGCTCAGTTATCTAACAAGCTTAGGGCTGCCAGTCCTTCGCCATTTAACTACGCAAAAAAAAACTACGAAAATTTAATAATTTCTAAGGTTTTTGTACACGTCAGCAGAAACTAAATAGGTCGGTAAATGTTTTGTATGTCAGGTTTTATTATAATATACTATACATTTAAAAAAAATACTAAGACCGATGGCGAGATTTACAGAATGCACTACTACTTTACTTCGACTTACGGTCGAACTTGTCTTTATAAAGATGATGATTTCCAAAATCAATACGTTTTGACAGTTCAGTGAATCAAAATGAATATTGAAAGTTCGGCTGCAAGTCAAAGTAAAGTAAAGTAAGTAAAGTCGTAATGCAGTTTGTGAATCTCGCTCTAACACTAACTCCTGTAGAGTTTGTAAGGTTAGGCTCGTAGAGTTAGGGCGTATAGAGGTAGAAATTTGGCTCTACATAAAATCTGATAACTTTTTGACAGAGACGAGACATATGTTCTCGTCTTGGTAACATTTTACATGAAAATATTTATGGTGGGATACCTAAATTCCTGTTTAGTTAAATTATTAAGATACCTACACATCTGGCGCTCTACACTCTGTCTACCCCATAGAGGACTTGGCTTGAAAATACATACATACATACATACATACATACCTACATATGAATTATCCAAAAGGCTTCCAGTAGGTACTCTGGAAGAAGTACAGATTCCAATTTCAAACTAAGATACTAGAATTATAAACAAGAAATGAAGCAAACAGAAATGATAGCCCTAACGAAACAATGATATCGATGGCAATCTGTGATGGCAATGAACCGATGCGAATGGAGCGGCAGAAATACCTCGCTAATGAATCGTTGTACAATGTACACACGTCTCTAGCGGTTCTCAAGTTCCGGCTAGCACGCACCACGCTTGCCACCTCGCACGCTCTTAACGTTTAAGTAACTTGATAAACTTAACTTTATACCTGTATTCCCCGAAAGGATAGGCCGTCTACCGTAGATTTAAATGAATGCATTCGAGCTTCCAAGCATGCAATTGTGATATTTTCACGTTCGTTTCTGACTGTATAACTTTTGTTTGGAACTGTTTTCGTCCGCAGGTGCATACTTTAGAGCAAAATGTTTTAATAGGCAATACGAAACTGACAGGATAACGTCATAATCGAAAGCATCTCGAAAGCATTATGTAGAGTTAGACGATCGGCCCCCTGAACGTGCAAATTATGGAACTAACTTGCCTCTAAGGTCCGGAGCTACAATATGGGGTTCTACGAAATTGACGAAAATTGGTGTCAAAAGAGTCAGTTGGCAACTCTACTGGTGTTGCAAACGTCCATAGGTGACAGTGACGACTTTCCAACAAACTCGTCTTCTGGTCTGTCAATCTATTGCCATAAAAAGTTTAAAACCTAGACCACAGCTAGAAATATTGCTCATCGACTTTGGGAAAAAGACTTTGGCTATTTTTGGCTCTGTAGAGTGCTATCTCTTTTGCACACTAACCATAATGACGTTTATTAACCATTTTGATGCAGTTTAGACCAATACTGTAGTTACTATCAGTGCTTACGTAGGCAGTGTGCAATAGAGATAACGCGCTTCGAAGTCGAAACTAGCCGAATTTCTCTTTCGTAGGCTCGATTTGCAAATTAGGCTTACCAGCATGTAATGTCTGGTGAGCCAAGTTTTCCAGTGCCAATCGTCGAGAGTGGTACTGGAAAACATTCAAAATTATAAATCCCAGATTCGCTGATCGATACCCGGACACCTGCGCAACAGTGTTACCTTGCGCCTGCGCTGTTATTACGTGGAGGTACTTAAATAATTGTCTCAGTGGTCTAGTGAGGCCTACTGAAGCTGTTACAAAACTGAATAACCACGTCAATTAAAAATACAGAGTTACTTTAAATCCCATAGTTATGTCCCATGCCCATGATAAGAGCAAGAAAGAGATATAAATTGGTCATTTGAGTCTCACTTACAGTTAGTAAGCATAATATTATGCATAATGGTCTGTCGTATTAATTCTCATATTATGCGCTATAATCATTAAATAGTTGGTGGTAACATAGTTAATCAATTACTGCTATATTTCAATACGCTTAATGACTCACTATAAAGTTAGTTTGTAAACAATGTTGTAAGCTGGAGGAAGATATATATATATATACATAATGATAAAAACGGATGATATCTTTAAAAAAAGATCTATTCTAGGTGCAATGAATGTTTTTCTAATGATTAAGTACTACATATCATTAAATTATGTAAAATATTATGACCACCTTAGAACATTTGCGAACCGTATAAGGTATCGGCGATCACAGAAATATTATAAAGTCGTAAATATTTGTATTTTTAGCGTTTTTTATTTGGCATTATAATAAGATGTGTAAGAACTGATCATAATGCATTGTTTCTACACGGATGTAATGTAGTCGGTTACTTATCTGTTGGGATTTGATGGAGCTAATTTATTATTTTGTATAATAAATAAACCTTCAACAGATTGTAGATATGAAGACGTGTCTTATTATGATGCTGGAATGATTTAAGTGCGTTGCTATTGGAAAAACAAGTCCCATCCAATAAATGTTTAATAAACGGATCTAATTATTGATTAAATGTAATAATTTTATACGTTAAATATATATGTAATGCTGCAACGTGCTTTTCATATTTTGGACTTAGGTACAGTGTTACTATCAGGTTCGGTATTGCAGTCTATTTTTGGGGCAAAGCTTGATGTTAATCACGTTCACCTACTTTTTATTTATTCGAGTTTCAAATTATATTCCTATATATACCTAGTTAATAAGCATACAAAAATTTCTACGGCATATAGGTACCTACCTAGAGCAGTTCTTCTTTTTCGGATAGTATCGTTGATTACAATCAAGTGTCAATATTGCAACGTTTTCGCAGGTTTTCGCGAGTTTCACACATTGTGTAAATTAAATTAAGTGAGGAACTTGAGAGTGTTACCATATGACATTATATCAGTAGTGGGCATACGTAGGTACAGACGAATAATAATGGCAAACCATTATACGTCCTACTGCTGGGCACGAGTCTCTCCCCTTTTTGGAGGGAGGCCTGGAGCTTACTCCACCACGCTGCTCCAATGCGGATTGGTGGAGGTGGGTGGGTTAGTGGCCAACCCGCTGTCGGATGTTTTCAAACCGCCCGTAAGGCCTCCGACAAGGTTTAACGATTGCTATCTATCGATAGCAACCGGGACCGACGGCTTAACGTGCCCTCCGAAGCACGGAAACGTGCATTTAATTTTCCACTAGCGGTCACCCATCACACTACCCGACCGCGCCCGTAGTGCTTAACCGAGTAGATCATGTTTACACCCGGCGGCCATGCGCGCTTCACAAACGAATGAAGCAAGTTAAATAAAACCTTATTTTATGTAGTTCTCATTATGGTGGAAAACGAGTAGATATGTAATTCATAACGACTGCATCTTAAAGATTAGTTTGGAGCGCCTTATGCGCTTGCTGATTGCTCCGTGAAGTAGGTAATCTAGTGCCGTCTCGAGACGTGCCGCATACATAAGGCCGTCCGTCCGTTATCGTAAAAAAGCATTTTGCCGCAGTGCCGCAGGTTTCCTTGGCGATCGGCAACCGAAACCGATCGAAATGGTTTATAGCAGAATACCTAATAACGCAAGAGCGGCCGCTTATAACATTTTTTTTTAGTTGTTTTTCGAATGGACTTATGTAGGCGGCCTGTTTTTGAGACAGAACTAGTCTACTTCACTGGGCAATCGGCGAGCGCAAGGGGCGCTCCAGCCTAAACATCCCCTGAGTAATAGAATAGAGAATAGTACTTGAGATTCAAAATTCATGCGGTTAAAATCTGCGATGGTTCAGCCGCAGCCGCAGTTTCCATCAAGAGATTCCTCTTGCAGAATTTGTCAAATAAGGCCGAATACATATAAATTCGTCGAGTCACATACGATGTCAAAGTCAAAGTCAACATCGAGTCAATTTATTAATTTGGATCTCAAATGGACGCTTATGAACGTCATAACATATAGGTACACACAAAAATAAACATTATTTTACATTAAAAAAAAAATTACAGCAACAATAACATAAGCCAGCCAACAAACATAAGCCTTAATAAAAAGAGCAATTCAATTCCATGTGTCCATATAGATATGTGATATAGTCTGAGATGGAGTAATAAGCTTTTTTACATAATTTAATTTTAATAATTTTCTTAAATCTATTAATTAATCGATAAATTTATTATAATGTTTAGTAATTTATTGTAAAAACGTATACATTGACCAGCAAAGGAATTAGATATTTTATGGAGCCTAGTAGTGGGCACTGCAAGTTTATTTTTATTACGTAGGTTAAGTTGATAGAGATCACTATTTTTCTAAAATTATGTCAGATTTTTGTCTACTTCTCATAAATATATTAGGAATGTAGTGTGAGGATGTTGATCTCTTGGAATGTATTTTTCAGAGATTTCCGAGGGCTCATCTCATAAATAGCTCGAATAGCTCGCTTCTGAAGCACAAATATTGAGTCAATGTCGGCAGCACGTCCCCAAAGCAGTAAACCATTCGACATAATGCTATGAAAATAACTGAAATAAACTAAACGGGCGGTTTCAACATCGGTCAATTGACGATTTTTTCTAACAGCTTAAGGATGCTACTTTTGAATTTTTGAATCGAAATCTCTCGTTCGAAACATCAGAACTACTTAAATAATGTTTGTTTCAAGGACTCAAAAAGTATCTATTTGGAGTGGGTTAGTAATACAACCGTACAGTTTGGTTTTTTCCTACGGAATACCTCGATATTATATGTATGTAACAGCATTTAATAATATATAACGAATTACTATAGGTAATTCGATACGTAATAGAAACTTCACTTTACCGATCACCATCGTTGCTCTACCGAGAGTAAGCTTTTAAAGTTATATGAGAAGTAGTAAGCAGGCGTAGATATCAGTGATACTTGATTGAAATTTTTAATAAAACCTATCCAACCATCACCATCAACCTGTCCGTCCTAATACTATGAGTTAATCTTTCAGTAGGTTATCTGTAGATCTCATAGGTACACCAGATATCCGTTTCATCATATCATTAATAGGTATAAAACTCAAGCTCCGTCTCGTATAGCAAAGCGTCTGGTTTGCGTATCCGATCGTTCCCTCTTTATCTGTGTAAATCATCTTAACAAATTGTTAAAGCTTAACGCTAAAGAATCATACTTTTGCCAACCAAGTACTAATTTATCGTGTTATTAATTTCACAAGTGTTTAACACTTTTTATGACGGAGAGTGCATCGGTACGGTCTTGACACTGTTGAGTAACCTCAGTCTGGTATATCCTTCTTGTTCTTGCAATACCACTTCATCTTTCAATATTTATTGCATAAATCTGCATATCGCTCGTAAGTTATCGTGACTAAGCGGTGCGCAGGCGTCGGCGACAATCGTCTTTTTACTTCACCGAAACGGCCTCTAAAATATCTACGGATTGTGGCAAGCATTATGTAAAAGTTGCCAAAATGTCTGATTGGATCGATTTACGAAGCATCCTTTGTGTGCAATAAAAATACACCACCTGCTACCAGAGAATATACCTACATACTATCTGTTTCTCAGTAAGGAATTATTGTCACCTCAAAATTATCTAGATTTTTGTGTAAATATAGGTAACGTACATTTTAAGTAAGTAATTTATAGATAATAATAATGACAATATGATGGATATTGGGTACTTATAAGATTAAACATTCGTAGAAAGATATAAAAGCCTATGCGTGTGAAATTAATTCAATCATAATTACAAAACCACTACATTCAAGGTGTACATTATTATGAACTGATTTATTGGAAATACCTAAAAAAAGAATCTCCCTCTTCTTAAGAGTAGGTAATCAGAGTACCTATTTGACTTGTTATTACCGCTCTAAGTATTAGGTAGGTAATTAGGTACCTTATACGAGTAAGTATATTAAGGATCGTCATTTAAAAAAAAAACCTTTATTTTATTGCTTTTGAGTAATATCATAAAATAATCAAGAATATCCTGTGTAAGATCTAAATGTCTGTAATCTAGATTTTGGTTTATTTTTAACATAAAAATCAAATCTATTTAATTTATTAATCTTTGGTTGCCAGTCTCAAAATTATTTTTAAATTGTTGTCTTTTTTATGCAATAAATTAACCTTTGTTTTAGAAAGCATTCTCAACATCACGTAATTTGATATTTATTTAAGGATCTTGGTATTGAACCAGGATTTGCCGAAACACGATTTCGATGTGAAAATCGTTAAAATAATTGCATCATTAGCTCAAATCGAACACGCACATCGCGAGTCAGAAATTTAATAATTAGGAAATTAATTCCGCTTACGAATTACAACTCCTCAATTCTATAAATGATTTAACGAAGATTAAAATGCACACGACCTTAATTTAAATTTCGACGTATAGATAAAACCGGTTTTTATTTCTAAATATGATAATAATTCAGTAGTAAATGCAATGTTTACATAAGAAAACATTTTTTATATTGTGCTGTCCAGTTTCACATCCTGTTTCGGTGGTCATTTCGTCATGCGGTAATATAATAATATATTATGTGCAATGAATTAATAATTCTATAGCTTCCATACAGTCTACTAGCACCTGGCAAATTAATAGTGTTTTACAATATTTTACATTACTAGGGCCCGCCCCGGCTTCGCCCGCGCTGCTCCGTTCCTATTAGTCATAGCGTGATGATATATAACACTGAAAAAACTTTTCAAATCGGAGCAGTAGTTCCTGAAATTAGCGCGTTCAAACAAACAAACAAACTCTTCAGCTTTATAATATAAGTATAGAAAGTATAGATTCATTGCATCACAATATTAGTCACATGTTGATTTTATTTTCACATAAAATCAAGGATACGTTATTGTTTTCTTCAACGGTGTCCAAATCTTATTTATGTGGTCATAATAGTTTATTATTGTTGATTGTTATTTGTCAAGAACAGGAACTCTCTATTTCCATAATTATGCTAGTGTTGTTCAAGGTAACTAAGAGTGGAACCAAAGGGATGAGCTCACAGCCGTTTTCTTAAGAATCTATACATTTATTAAGAAAACAACAAATATTTTACATGTCTTTATAATTTTTGAGGGTTCCTTCGATTTCCCTTTTATGTTAGCATTAGATCCCAACTTTTTAAACATCTGTCCACAATTGATCGAGTAATCGGTGTACTTACCTGCCTACATAAAAAAACATACATTTATATCTACAGTCGAACATAGAAGAAAAAGGAGGAGGCCTTTTTGAAGTCTGTTAATTAAAAATAGAAATAATTTAACTGTTTTTTACAAAAACGCGGTATGGATGTAGTTATTGAGGTAAGTGAAATAGTTTTCTCTGGGTGGGATATTTTCAGTAATTTATCGATATTGAGAAGTTTTTGAACTATTTTTATTTGTAAATCAAGATAGATTGGCAAAGCTCAAACATGATAAGTAATATGTTGTTATTGTCATAGAGCGAATATGTTAGTCAAGCCAGGGCGGGTCGCTAGACCCGCCCTTGTTTCGCTTGCTTCGCTTTCCTACATAATGATTAAATAAATATGTAAGATCAGTTCGGGTTACTGAAACATGGTATGTTATAGTAACCCGACTTGATCCTATATATTTAATACTGAAACATACTTTTTTTCAAATTTATTTTATTGATTTAATTATCGAATATTTTGCCTTTTTTTTTTTAAAAGACGGACTATCTGAAGAAATATGTACCTACCTACCTAATAATATACCGATAAGCTAACGCTGATTTGGTTTTTAGATCTGCAATCCCACCACACATTATCTTCGTGTTACTGTAACGGTAAGAAGTGCATGCGATGCAGCAATTTTCAAATATGCAGGGAATGTAAAGAACTCAAATTCTTCTCAATTAGAAGAAATAATACATAGGTGTAGGTATCACTTAGGTAATTATTTATTGACCTGGGTTTCCTGGAATCGCTAGGTCTTGCAGCGAAAACTGAGGTATTTGAAAGAGATATCAAGGAGGTTGGTGTGCCATCAACAGGTATATCCGTCTGTTCCTTCACTATTGTAAAAAAAACCGCGTAAACGTGAACACGCAAATGTTATCTACTCTTCACAAAAATTGGTCAATTAATTTGTGTTCCTCATATACGGCCAAGACGGATCTATCGTGTATTATGACGCATGAAGTTAAATAACAGTAGGTGTTTGTTTTATATTACAACCAAAGTTTAAAACCGGATATATCTATTATTGAAACACATCAATTCCGAATTAAATGTAGTGGTAATTAAATAACATATGTATTAATCAACTTTTTATGTGTGTTGATATTATTGATGTTTTTTTTATTTAATTAAATATGTCAATACTGGAGGGAAAACGAAGATTTTTTTTCAAATCAGGCCGCGTTCTTGTGTAGGTACTGATGGTCCGTAGAATTAAGAAATTTCCTATTTTATCTCAAATACCATAAACTTTTTACAGGATTTCCTGTAATCTATAAGTAGGTATTACTATTTATTTGGAAAATTTTAGACGTAGCAGTTTTGAAAATAAGGAGGAGCCTCTCGCCTCCCTTTATTACGAGTATAATAAATAAGTAATGGGCAATCATAAAATATATTCTTTCATAACTTTTAAACGGGATTGCCTATACTCCCTAATGCATTGGGCCATGAGGTACATGGAAAAACGATACAATAGTTTCTTTTTAATATTTTTAAATAGTATATTAGCAATCATAGAAATCAAAGTATCAAAACTGTCGACGTTGCTTTACATTATATAGTTAAGAAAACTTAATAACGATATATGGTTATTTCTCAATACTTAATGTGTGTAATGGCAGTTAATCTAGCATTTATTAAGTACTAGCTGACCCGGCAAACTTCGTATTGCCTCAGAATAAAAATATGACATGTGTCAAAGGTTGACAGATACGGACTATTTGTATAGGAAAATGAAATGGTGGTTTTTACTATTTCCCTTCAATTTCTTCATATTTTCTTACCTTTTAAACATTCCCTGGACTTCCAAAAATCATTCAAAATCAATATTAGCCAAATCGGTCCAGCCATTCACGCGTGATGCCGTGACCAAGGAAAACGGGTTGCATTTTTATACATATAGATTATATTTGTTAGCTGTATGTGTAAACGGGATAAGTACTACTGAATAAAAGACAAGACTGCGCCCATTTACGATAAAGATTGCCCTTGTCGGTGCGATTCGCTAAACAATAGTATGCACTATGCAAGCAAATTTCGCATGTGACATAATTTAATTAAATTTTTGAGTACTTGTACAGTGCACGAAGCGGTAAAGAATACTATTAGAGTAACTAATACTTCCACACTCCACAATGACAACATCATTGCATCTTTCAACACAAAATGAATCATTGTGTCTTGCAATTAACTCAAACGTTAGTTCAATTGTATCTCGTGATATTTTCCACGTGTGACCTTAGCATGAAGGAAAAAGTCAACGAGAATCTCACAATTTAATTACTCTCTATATTTTCTAAACGGTTGATAGTGATAAAATAAAATAAACCAACTAATTATGGCCCTACTTCTCGCGAAGGGAGAGTTTGATTGATCGTCACCGTGTCTAAAACACATGTTATAAATATGAGCGTTATATGTTGTGAAATAGAAAGGTATTTCAGTACATAGTAAAAGATTTCACGTTTGATCTGCCTCCAACACTAATGGTAACAGGCCACTACTTCTGCCCCAGCGCAGAAGTGGTTCTCCAGGCCACGGTAAGTGTTATCAGGGAACTCTCCGATTATTCAGAATCAATCACATATAGCTTTTGTTACCACCACATAAGTTACTCATGTGGTCCAAACGCCAGTTACCTGATAGTACACTATTGATGCAAATTATTACGATAATACACAACAACACCGTACGCGATTATTATGTAATAGCTAGCTAAGATGTTGTGATTGATTTTTCTAATAAGTAGGTTGAATATTAAACACCAGCATTGCACGTTCCCCTAGTAGGTACGGACAGCTACGGATCAATAATCATTAAGGACAGGCGCGAATAGGCAACGAGGGCTACATTTATCCAGGCTATTAATTAAAAGAGTGGCGTTGTCACACTCAATCCTCAGATGAGAAGATTAAATATTTTTTTTTTATGTTATGGAAGTGGCAAACAAGCAAGCAGTTCCAATTGATGTTAAGTGATGACTGCAGCTTATAGACACCCACACAAAAACCAAGGTCAAAATGCAGATGCGTTACCACTCCTGAGGCTTAAAGTGGTTTCCGGCACAGAGGCATAACACCTAATGCCTCAGGAGTGGCAGCGCATTTGCATTTTGACCTCTGGTCATTGTGTGGGTATCTATAGGCTGCAGTCATCACTTAACATCAATGTGAACTGCACGCTTGTTTGCCACTTTTATAACATAAAAAAAAGAAAAAAACCTCACACACAAATGCAGCTGTTACTATTGCGGGATTGTGTTAATAACGAGTCAGGTCGGTTTAAATTTAGTGTAATCCAGTGATATAGGTATTTGTTTTTGTATTAATGTTTATTTCAGTCCATTATTTAAACCTGGTTTGAAGTACTGTAATTATAATTCGTTTTTCAGTACGGGACAGACATTTATTTTAATACCGTAAACTATTTTTTTTTATAAGTAGGCATCGCTTTTACGCATATTGCTAGTGTCATTAGCTGCATGGATGCATGGCTGTGTCATTAGCAGCTATAAGCAGCGTAAGTTAATTGACACTCGTGATAATTTAGCAACAAGTGCCTATCACAGAGACATATTAACTAAGGTCTCAAGGGTGGCGACGCATCTACATTTGACTTCTGATCTTTCTCTATAGGCTGCAATCATGACTTAACATCAATGTGAACTGCATGCTTGTTTGCCTCCTTCATTAAATATAAAAAAAATACTCCATGTTCAATAACCACCGCCCTCTATTGCTGCTCAGTGAAACTACATATACAATCTAATACTTCTATAGCTAACAGAGTAGGCTTCGACGGAGTTCTGAATCATACCAACACTGTAAACAGTCAATCAAGTTTGAATTCACAAAAGAAAAATTAGAACAGGTATCATAAAATAAAATCAGAAACGCGATTTTAAAGGAATATAATGTTTATTTATTTAACTGTTCAAAGAATTAAATAACACATAACTTAACTTCACTGTAGTTGTAGCCTATACCGAGAGATGGCGGCACTGGCGTCGGTAAAACAGATTAAGGCTTTAGCGTTAGCCTGTAATCATTCTTCAGTAAATTTGAGCCATTTTCGTCAATATAAAATGTGATTAGTGCTTCAGGTAAAAAAATATGAATGTTTTTAAATACAACTTGGTAAATGTGATATGAATGTGGGGTGAGTGTGAGGTTGTAAAGAAGTATGACAGTGCAGGCGGTCGGTAAAGCAGTCGCGCCGGTCCGGTGGGCTTGCAGGCGACACGCAAGCGCTACAGGTAGGTTAGCATTCACGGTCCGTCGCATTTGGTGGTCCTGTGCGCACTCGTCGCGGCCTTACACATCGATACTATACGCGAACGACGAAATGCCCGTGGATCTGTGACCGGTGACCGTGTGAGTGATCAAGCAAAGTGTCCGTTGAAGCAAGTGATTGTGATATGACGAGGACGGGAGCGGGCGTATCGTGCCACTGAGCAGCGGATCTTAACGGTAAATTTCGATATGCCTGTGTGATCTACGACTGTTTACTCTCCGGTCAGGTGAGCGAGCCCGAACGTTATCGAGCAGGATCCGGGGCATGCATGCGCGCGCGCAGCGTTCCACATTCGTTCACCTTCCACGTAGCGTAGTTCCTTGCGTCGATATTATGTTTACCCGTGAATTATGACACCGATAGATCATGCGCCAGCGACTCGTCCAGCAAACATGCACCGATATACCGAGGGAAATAGTGCGAGTTTTTTCGAGTTAGCAAATAATTCAACACGAAATTTACCGTTGTAAAGAAAGTTTAGACACCGCAAACATGTGAGATAAAATTGCGCACGTTCTCAAATTTCACTCGTTTAGGAATCTTATTAGAATTTAATTGATGCGCCTGAAACTAGGGCACCGAAATTATAAAAAGATAGCTCAGCTTGCTATAAGCATTTTTTACGGATATGATACCTATTAGGGGCATTGGTTAACGTTAATTATTTAATGTAATCGCTCGTTAGTTAAAGCATGACATGTCTTAATTAATAACCTTCGGATATAAGTTTTTCATCAGTTCATACGTACAGATAAATGGCTCTTATTGTGCGGCCTCAGTGCGTCTATAAACGATCATCTAGCGTGAACAATGCCATCCCAATTTCCCACTTCCCATAGAAAGTTGTAAACATGGCAGGTCTCATTGATTATTCATATCCATGGAAATACCTACAATGTTATACATCAATGGGCAATGAATCGATTTTGAAAACCATATGTGATGATGTTAATGATTGTATTTTCACAGATAAATCTTGCGTCAGTAGGTTCATTCATCAGGTTCATCATTCAGGTCATTTAATACTCTCATGTCAGTAACGGAGAATGACGCAAAGAATGAAAGGTTTGACATTAATTTATACCTACATAGTTAAAATAATGTACGAAAATAATTACTTTTTAAGCAATATTATGAATGAATGAATGAATGAATACACTTTATTGTACACCAGAAAATTTACAACAGATATTATACAAAAAAAAAACAATTAGTACAAAAGGCGGCCTTATCGCAAAGCTGCGATTTCTTCCAGGCAACCTTCGGGTCAGGAATAATAATTAAAAAAAAAGAAAATTCGGTAGGGTGTACCCAATCACACAAATATTTATAAATATTAAAAACTTAACCAAAGTGGTAATGACCATTTGACAGAAGGTTAAAAAAGAAAAAAGTTGGGGTTCAGGGAAATTAAGAAAAAAGGGATAGCAAGTGAGGAGTTAGAGAGATAAGTAGTATTGTTTAACTTTATTTTTAAAGGAAAGAATTGATTGAGCTTTACGAATTGTGATAGGTAAATTGTTCCACAAGTGGACAGCTTCTACAGTAAAAGATTTCGCATAGAATTGGGATGAATGTGAAGGAAAGTGAAGTCGAAGGTTTTTAGATATTATGTTATTATTATACACTTTATTTATTATTATCAAATTTACCAATGACACCATAAAGATTTTTATTACCTAGGTGTGCGAATAGGCAAATCTTTATCATAAAATAGAATAACGAACGTAAAAATTTGCATAAATATCTTTATCGTGGGCTTCAATAAAAGACCTAAGCATTAAGGTAAAGCAAAACTATTTTGTACTTAAAAATATTTTGTTTTTCTGGTTTAATGGTAGAGCTCCAGTGACGGCGTTCGCGAACGTAAGAACCAGTGCATTACCATCCACTTGCCACTAGATGGAAGTATTTTGCGCTATCGTATCGGTCAGCAGGTAATAAATGTACTGCACTGTAGTTTCTCGCACAGAGATATAGGTAACAACTTGGATCTTAGAAGTGGCAATTGCAATATCTGGTTTTTAGGTATAGTGGATACAATAGTAGATGTTTTGTGGCTACAATATTCGCTTATCTTATGGTAATGAGGTAAGGAAACTGCATGCTGTATGCGTATATTACCACCTGATTGGAACACGATAGCGTTGAACACGATAACCTACCGTTTCGCGGCACCTATTTATGTTTTTTTGAAACTTTAGCCCTTTGGATACTTGTAGGCTTGAAATAGCGCTTCGAGACAGCAATTGAGTCAAATTTGCAATTTGATGCAAGTTCATATACACATTAATTTTATATAATTGCGATTTCGTGTGTAAAGAGAAAGTGAAAAATATTTATGTTGGTAGGTACATGAATAATGTAAATTGAGGTCTTATTAACAAATCCCTACTAATATTATAAATGCGAAAGTAACTCTGTCTGTCTGTCTGTCTGTCTGTCTGTTACCTTTTCACGTCCAAACGACTGAACCGATTTTAATGAAATTTGGTACAGAGATAGAGCTGACTTTGAGAAAGAACATAGGCTACTTAGTTATTTATAAAACTACATCCACTCTGGCGAAACCGCGGGCAATAGCTAGTTAGAAATACTTTATCTAAGAACTACTTTGCAATGCGGCACTTTTGAGCCGTCAATCAACCACAAGGATAGAAAATTTGATATTAAATACCTATCAAGTCAAGACGAACAATATGCGCGACCCGTTTTGTTTTGTGATGATTCTAACTTTTTAAATGCATTCAGTTGTTATATGGGTATGTTCATAATAATAATAATGGCAACCCATTATACGTCCCACTGCTGGGCACGAATCTTTCCCCTTTTTGGGGGGAGGCCTGGAGCTTACTCCACCATGCTGCTCCAATGCGGATTGGTGGAGGTGGGTGTGGGTTAGTGGCCAATCCGCTGTTGGATGTTTTCAAACCGCCCATAAGGCCTCCGACAAGGTTTAACGACTGCTATCTATCGATAGCAACCGGGACCGACGGCTTAACGTGCCCTCCGAAGCACGGAAACGCGCATTTAATTTGCCACTAGCGATGACCCATCACACACCCGACCGCGCCCGTAATGCTTAACCGAGTATATCGCTTATGATCTACACCAGCCGCGGGGTCATGCGCGCTTCATTTATTATGTTGTGTTCATATTAAGATGTTACTTACCTTTTTTAATTTTTTCTCCAAAACAGGAAAAATATTTGTATTTTAATAAAAGTTCACCGATCTTTTCATAACCCACCATATCATACATTATTTTTAAAATAATACACAAAGTTTACCAAATTATAATAAATTTGTAGATTTGAAACATTATTATAATGTTTAAAGCAAACAAATCGTCACGTTTTAAAAAATTCAGTTCATATCATAATTCTCTAAGAAAAGACTTCAACGATACCGAGTTCTAACGTCTCTACAATTTTTATTATTTTTATAAATTAAGATTTTTACAAATATAAATTACCTTGATTCGTACTAACTTAAGATGTGTTTCTTTTCATGGCAACTAGTAATGGTTGGAATTGTTTTTACAATTTGTTCCAACGAACCAACGAGACACCGTATGACACGTTACAGCTTTACGCGTTAGGAGCAAAGGCAGTTGCAATGATTAGTTGATCACTCCAAAGTATCTGTTTGGTTAATTGTTTATATAATATCGTATAAATTACTCAAAAGATTATTATAGTCAAATCTTCTACAGTGTACCTAATTTAATAATATAGAAAACTCGCGTGATTAGTGTCATGTTTGTGCGATCTATAAAAAACGTTAAAAATCGCAACGTAGTGGTTATTAAGTCAAAAGATTTTTTTAATCTTTTAACTTATTAAATAAATCACTGCAAATGATATATATCACAAATAGCTATATAGGTACTAATATGAAAATAACTGAAGAAAATTGCATCCAAAACAGGAGCATGATAAAAGGAGTGAATGAAATAACCAATATTATTTAAAGTGCAAGAACTATACACCAATAAAATAAAACTAGGTAAATAATATACGTAATTTAACCCATGATTTTCCGAAAAATAAAATAATGAATGCATGCATTGAAGCATACATGCAAACACCCATCATCTTTTATCTCTGGTTCTTTTGGGATTTTTCCTTTGTCTGGAAGTTGCCCAGTACCTCGGAGTTTGGTAATGTGCCCGGAGATGTCAACAGGCTCACCACCTGTTTAGTGAATTTAAAATGGGATCAGCGTTGAGACTATCGATTAAAAATCATACCACACAGTAAAAAAATTCGCGGTCATATAAAAATATACACTTCGAATTGACAACCTTCTCCTCCTTTGTTTTTCGTCGATTGAGAATGCAAAAACGGACTGTATTTTAATATGATAGATTTCAAATTTAAATAATTATTTTGTTTCGCCGAAAATATGTTGATCTTAAAAACGCAGCTTAAACTTGTTACTCTCGCACCTGCCGAATGGATTACTTTTTTATCGCCCGATACCCCATCTCTGATTTATTTTTAGAAACAAAATAATGGACATGGAACCACATTCGGATCGCTGTCATCGCCAATAAATATAACAAAAATCGAAAACCCGACTTGAAAATTAAATATATACAAGGAGGCAAGTAGTCCAACTAGATTATCGCTAAATTATCTGAAAAACAGAAAAGATATTTCAACAGTTGGGATCGGCAGATTGATACCGGTCTAGATTTCGTATGGGTACGATGAGAATGATATGAGAAACCTAATAATGACTTTAAAATTATTCAATGATTTACTGGTGGTACAGCTCCAGTGACGGAGCTCGCGGGCGTAGGCACCACCGCATTACCTAATAAACTTGCCGCTAAATTCAGCACTATCGTGTTCCGGTCAAGTGGTAATGTACGGCCCTGTAATTCCGGCACAGGGACATAACACCTTAGGCCTCAGGAGTGGTAACGCATCTGCATTTTGACCTTAGTCTTTGTGTGGGTGTCTATAGGCTGCAGTCATCACTTAACATAGATGTGAGCTGCATGATTGTTCGCCACTTCCATAGCATAAAAAAATATATATCCCACTTGACACAATAAAATTGGTCAACAATTTGTTTGTCTTTTTTGCCATATGTCACCTGGACACCGTTGTAATTTTTATTACTATTTTATATTGACTTTTAAGTTTCCTTTGACACTCGCGAGCTCAAGAACAATCCATTGACATAAGAATCATGAAAATCGGTTCACGCATTCGAATTTTAGAACGCCTCAAAAGAACAAACATACCTACATAGATACTCGTATATTCTCTCCTCCTCCTTTGACATTTATTTAGTGAGTCAAGACAAGGATACTTGTCCACTTCTTTATTATACTTAGGTATTTTAGTTTAGCTAAATAGTTGCAAATTACTCTTTTTATTTATCATTTTCCATCTTACCCAGATCAACTGACATAGGCGTGGTTCTAGTGGTCATCATAACGGCCGAAGACTTATTTATAAACGTACATTAGATACGTTTTAGCTATAGAATGCTTTGTCTTTGTCAGTTGCATTGTCAAATGTGCAGGAGAGATTAGCAACATTTTAGCTAAAATACGTATGAATAAGGGGGTTAATTTTTACTTTGAAAGAAAAAACAATACAAAATATTTTTTAGATCATATTGCAGACTCGTCTTTATCATGAACACTTAGTATCATTTGATAATAATATCAAGAATGCTGACGTTTGGTACATGGTGGGAATAATGTTGTTTCAATTACAATGGCATTCATAACTTTCACTGGAAGAGGGTCGCTTCCGTACGAGGTCAAATATGCATTAAATTGTTGGTTTGACGCTTCAAACGGCCAGAGGACGTGACTTGAAATTTGTGGCCAAGTTCACGGACATATTTCGTCATGCAAACTATTAAGTGAATTGTATACACTTATTTGCTTTACGAAGAAAGTGGTTTCATGATCAAAATTAATATACTCAATAATGTCAGATGCCAAATACAGGCTGGATCTCACACCAGATACAGCCATCCAGCCCCCCCAGTTCAATAGCCATAGCCCAAATTTTTGCTCATCAATTTTCATTACAATAGTTCCATGTATTTTGCGAGACCAGGGGCCAACCGCCTAACTCTAATGTTTTCGTTTAGCTTTCGATTTTGACATCATCTTGTCAGTTTTGTACTGCCTGACTTTTTTCTGGAATGTGTCTCTGTGCTATTAACTATTGATGTAGTCAGTTAGAGGTCCCGCCGAATGCCGCTGTAGCAAGATCAATATTCTCAAAAGGCCCTCAATATGTGCGTTGGCCCTTCTCCCCGCGCAAACCTACCAAAGGTCCAAGACCCTAATTGGACCCCGTGCTGGCGAGAGATATAAGTAATAAGATACCTACTGTCTGGTTATTTTGGAACTGAAGTCGCTTATTTTATAACAAAATGTATTAGGTACCTTTATCATGAAAGTGGCAATCGAGCAACGGTGATGAGTGAATATGTACTGTAAAATCTTAAAGTTGTAGACGAAACATTAGCCTTTGAGTTCCACGTATTTCTATTGCAATTAGATGCGAGTAGGTAATTTCTATTTATTTTGTAAAGTACATCTGACATGTGCTGTTACTTTCTCTTAGACCGTCCCAAGTTAATTTTAAATATGAGAAAGTTAAATGTAACGTATTCCAATCAGAATCTCTTGAACATCTCAGTTGCATCACAATTAAGGAAACAGATAATATTTAAATAACTGAATAAGTGTCATTGTGAGGTGAGGTCGAATAGTCATTGTGAGATTTGTAAGTATCTAGTTAACGTTCTATATCCGGAATTACTTACAGTGCGGTTAATCTTCAGTTAACAAACAAAAACAATTATTAAGGGTAAAAGCGACTTCTTTACGATATTCAATAAACTGAAAAGTCTATTATATCGGTTGCCTAACTAGCACAGTTGGTAATAGATGGCGCTGCTGCTACCATAAAGCAATGCAATAGATGTGAAGGAAAGATTTGACAAATCGGGCAGGGCTTCAGTAGCTCAATTGGAAGAGCGGCTGGACTAGATTCCCAGTAGGTCGCGAGTTCGAGCCTCGACTGAAGTCAAATTTTTCTTTCCATTTTTCTTTAAAAATAAAATATATTTCACAAGCATGTGTTAATGCGAAATAATATAAAAAAAACAATCTTCAGTTATTTTATAGATTAATTAAATTTGCATAAGACTTAACTGAGTAGTAATCAAAAGTATCAGTGAGCTAAATCGAAGGAAACTAAAAAAAAAATAGGCGTGTTATGGATAGTTGTAAATGGTAGAATGGTTGTAATGATAGATTATAAACCTGTCGTATATCTACCTAGTGTCGGAGTCCACTCCAGATTTTTAAATTACAAATTTAAGCGGAAATTTCCGTTATCGCTATACACATGATGCGATGAAGAATACGCCAATGAAGATGGTGCTTTTTAACCCTAAAATAGGTAGGTATAGGAAAAAACGTATTTAGTTTTTTACTTTGTACTTGTGTGTAGAGTGTTTATGTATGTATGTAGAGTTAGTTCAGATAGAGCTCCCGCCGAATGCCGCTGTAGCAAGATCAAAACTCTTACGTTAATACGCGTACCAATTCTGACCGTATTCGATCCTATTAGTCTACCTGTTATATACGGGCACTATTATCCACGTTCATAAATTATGACGTTGGATAGGTACCTACGTACCTACAGACAGTATTAAAGTAAAATGTCCAAGCCATTGCATAATATTCACTTACGTAAAAATACATCAAGTATAACTTTCTTCAAATAAACATAAGCAATGATACTAACGTTACGTACGAGTAGATCTGGAGAAGCCTTAAGAATGTTGGTAGGGAGGCGTTGGATCAATACCGTTCTTTAATTACAATAACTTTGTAGGGAATTAACGAAACGACTTCCGATAGTGTATTATTGAATACATTACTGCACAGCAGGGGTAAGGTATCTACAATGACTCATGAAATATTGACAATGATTTCATGCTGCACGTAAGTTACACCTACAATATTGTAAAGTGTGTTACCGTGTTGTTGTTAGATAGTAAAGCCTGCCAATTTCTATCATGGGTGCAAAATATCTTGGTTTTCAGGCGCAGGAGTTACAAATGCTTGTACACTTACTTTTTATTTTTGTACTTGTGGTAGACTCCAGTGACGGAGCTCGCGGGCGTAGGCACCACCACATTACCTAATATACTTGCCGCTAAATGGTAGTGTTCAGCACTATAGTGTTCCGGTCAGGTGGTAATGTACGGTTCTGTAATTTCCGGAACGGAGGAGGCCTCAGGAGTGGTAACGCATCTACATTTTGACCTCGGTCTCTGTGTGGGTGTCTATAGGCTGCAGTCATCACTTAACATCAATGTGAATTGCATGATTGTTTGCCACTTCCATAACATAAAAAATGTGTTTCCATACTTTTATTATCATTACTAATATTGATTTAAGCATTTTGTAGTACTAACAAGTGAGCCTGAGTTACCATATAAATAAAAAAAATGCGTTCGCATTGAGTTCTTTTGTTTTTTAAGTTATTGCTACCCAGGGGCTAGATCACAGAGTAGACGCCTTGTGATCTGTGGGCTAAAGTAGAGTAGAGTATTCACTTGGTATCGATGAAGCATAATAATATGCTGTCATATTCATTAAAAGCACATCACGTTTGTCGCATTCTCATCGCAAAGATGGTTCTTGTATTCCTAATACGTTTAGTTATTACCTACATCCTACATATTTGGTGAAATTCACGAGTAGGTACATAAGGTTAACCAACTTACATTTTCATTGAACAATAAATACTTATTAATCTTATCTCTCAGTAACCATGGTGCGAAAAAGTATTTCTATAAATACCCATAACAGGTATTAAAATTAATCTTATTAAAATTATGAATACAGAGTTATAAAGTCAGCTATAATGTTTAATTCAATAGTTTCAATTCTATTACTTAATTTAATGCTTATTTCTTGCTATGATATTTTTAAGAAATGTTTGTGTTTGGTTTGTTAATTTGATTTAAAAAATCGCAGTTATCAACCGCACAAAACAACACGTCATTACAACGATTCCATCAAAACAGTGATTATGTTAACAAACACGCTTGCATCAATGACGGTGTCACAGTTGTGACGGTGTGCTGGTAGGTGGTAGTTACGAATGTCACAACCACTGTCACGTTCAAGTTTATTCAATGGGTGTTTTTATAGTTACAACGTGAACGCTCCAATTAGGTACATGTTGGTATAATTTCACGGAACTGTAAGCTTTACAAAGATGTTCTTAGGTACGATTGCACTAAAATATTTGTTAAAGTTATGTTTTTTGCCAAATTTTACATTAACAGTAACATTGACAATTAATACTTTGATAAGAGATCAGAGGAGAAGAGAAGGGTATTAGGTACAAGACTATCCAATCTGAACCACCAAAAGTTTTTTTTTTTTTTTATGTTATAAAAGTGGCAAACAAGCGTGCAGTTCACATTGATGTTAAGTGATGACTGCAGCCTATAGACACCCACACAATGACCAGAGGTCAAAATGCAGATGCGCTGCCACTCCTGAGGCATTAGGTGTTATGCCTCTGTGCCGGAAATTACAGAGCCGTACCTTACCACCTGACCGGAACACGATAGTGCTGAACACTACCATTTAGCGGCAAGTATATTAGGTAATGCAGTGGTGCCTACGCCCGCGAGCTCCGTCACTGGAGCTCTACCACCAGTACAGTAAGTGACTCTAAGTTAGCTATTAAGATTTATTGTCTTATTCTTAAGCTACTGTGAATTAGAAACTAAGTTCTGCGTTTCCAATGAAGTTGACATAATCGCACAGCGACCAAAGCTTCTTTTAAAAATAAAGAGAAAAAAAAACATTGACAATAGTACCTGCAGAGTGCTTTGCACCAGCAGCGTATTTTTGACATTGCAAAGTTACCAGAGCCGCAAGTGAAATAATAATATTTGATGAAGATAACTAACATTAACAATAACTTTAACCAGCGCCTCTTGACCAGTTGTAGTTGATAGTTTGACAGTTAAAGTTATGACGTCATTTAACAATTTTAAATGGCGTAACGTATTTCGCAGTCACTGCTTAAATAAATATTACTATTATTGTTAAATTTGACAAAAACCATAACTTTAACAAACATTTAACGTTGCAAGTGTACTTCAAGCCCTTCCTTTAAGTAATTTATTTATTATTTAGAGAAACGTGCTTTTTGTAGAGATTACATTGGCAAGTTAGATTTCTAGCCTAGTGTATCCAGGCACAAAGACAAAAATGTCTTCATGTCTTTTTAATTAGATGGACTATATGACGACGATATCAAGTTTGTAATAGACTACAACCACAGACTACAACCCACGTTTGCGTAGGTACTGTCTAAATTGTTGACACAACCCAGTCTTACCACCTTGTTTTATTATGGTATAACACTATTTTATCTTTCTGTTTGCGACATTCTTATCATGATTAGTCATTCGTCAGTATTATGACATATTGAGATGTACCTACCAAAGTTAAACAAGACAATCCAATTTATTTTTGTTCATCAAATTAATAGGGTATATTAAAACACAAAGTAAATGTTTATATTCCTCAAATTAAAGATGCGTGTAAATTTAGTATGTTGATCTTGAGGCGTTAATTTGCGCTGGAAAATGTCATGTAATTAAAACACAGCAGTCTTGCACCATCCCTTATGTCACTATGTCTTATGTGGACACATAAGACTCCGCAACGCCGTAAACCGAGGTTCGGACCCACAGGGGTCTCCCTTAGGCGGTTACGCTAAATTTTATTTAAGCTGAAGGCGCCCTCTGCGTTCGCCGATTGCCCCGTGAAGTAGATATAATAGAGCCGTCTTGACGTGAGGCCTACGTCCATACCAAAAAAGGGTTTTGCTACAGTCCAACTAAAGTCTTGCTTCTAGCTTCAAACTATGACATAACTGTGTTTTTAGCGGTAGATAATACATATCGTATTACGAAAAAACCTAGTATTTACCCTCGAGCAAACTTACTTACAAGACATATCTTTAAACTTCAATAAATGTCTATGTTTAGACTTCTAGTGAATATTTTGTACTTAATTATTTCTGTTATTATTATTCTGTATTCAAGACATACCGTCAAAGTTAATTTCGTAATTTAATTACAACCATAAAACAGTATTTGTGTTCAATTAGGTTCAATGGAAACACGAAAGTGATTTTTTGTCACGAAGTGGCAAGTATGCATTCAGTTCACATTGATGGTAAGTGAAACCCCGATATACCTATATACGAGGGTGGATCCAAAAGTTCGAAGCCCGACCAAGAAAATGAAAGAAAAGTGAGTCTAATTTTATTTTTATTTTTCGACATAGTCTCCATCTAGCTCAACACACTTCTTCCACCTGAACTGCAACTTGTTAATCCCCTCGAAAAAAAAAGATTCCGGAAGGACGGCGAAATACTCGTTTACTGCGACTATCACCTCATCTTTGGTCGAAAATTTCGAGCCACCCAAATGTTTTTTTAAATTTGGAAATAAATGATAATCTGAGGGGGCTAAATCCGGCGAATAAGGTGGGTGAGGCAGCAATTCGTAGCCACAATCATGGATTACAGACATTGTTTCAACCGAAGTGTGAACACGTGCATTGTCTTGATGGAACAAAACTTTCTTACGCAACATTCCCGGCCTTTTTTCTTTTATTTCTTCTCGTAGTCTTCGTAAAAGGTTACAATAATAACTAGAATTAATAGTTTGACCTTTCGGTAAATAATCTACAAAAACAGAAGCCATGACTTTGTTAGTCGACAAAACGACTTTCAGATCTTTTGCACTGTTTGGATTGTTGCTTTGATTCAGGAATATGGTGGTGAACCCAGCTTTCATCCATGGTAACAAATCTAGACAAAAAGTCCTCGGGATCAGTCTCAAAAAGTTCCAATCAGTCTCGCGAAATTATGAATCGAACTCGTTTTTGTTCAGCTGAAAGCAACCTCGGGACCCAGCGAGCAGAAACCTTATTCCCAATTCCCAATTCTTTCGTTATTATGTGTTGCACCCGGCCATAATTAATGTCTGTTGTCTCAGCTATCTTATCAATGGTCAAACGTCGATCACCCAGTACGAGATCACAAATTTTATCGATGTTTTCTATCGTGGTAGAGGTTGTAGGCCGTCCACTCCTAGGATCATCTTCAATGCTCTCACGACCGCGCTTAAACTCAGCTACCCACTTCTTGACACTGGAATACGATGGAGCAGACTCCCCCAAAGTGCCCACCATATCTTGATGGATGTATTTTGGTGACAGGCCTTTTTTAATTGAGGTACTCAATGACTGCACCATGTTCAATTTTCTCCATTATTGAAAATCGCGTCAGAATGCTTCAAACAAATAATCACTGAAAATTTATATTGTGCAGTATCGGAATGAAACTGCGCACAATAAATAAATATGAGACATACTAACAAATGACGGTAAATTTAAAAAGATGTCATATTTCCTTGTAGTTTGGGCCACGAACTTTTGGATCCACTCTCGTATATACATACCTATATCTATACAAAAACCAGAGAGATGTGTTGCCACGTCTGAGGTCTAAGTTTTTATACCTACCTCTGTGCCAGAAATTACATGACCGGGACACGATATAAGATATCTATTATTCGTTAAATATAGCAAGTATTTAAAAAAAACTGACAAGGCTCATTACAAACACGTTGCATGTCACTATGCCTTCAGTAATCCGGTTGCGTATTAGGAAATACTTTCCCTGAGGAATAAAAACGCGTTTATGAATTAATTTATGTAACATGTACTTAGATGTGGAATATGAATTTTAATAGTGATAGAGCTCCAGTGACGGAGCTCAGTGCAACAGAGATAACGCTCTATGAAGTCGATACTAGCCGATTGGTATTGGCCTAAGGTATTAAGCCTCTGTGCCGGAAATAACAGGGCCGTATATTACCACCTGACCAGAGCAGGATAGTGCTGAACACTACCATTTAGCGGCAAGTATATTAGGTAATTTGGTGGTGCCTTCGCCCGCGAGCTCCGTCGCTGGACCTCTACCACCAGTAGATTTAATAATTATGTCAACCAAAAGATCAAAAAATGAGTAATTTGAACCTAGTATTTGTATACAAAGGCGAACCCCGACTTACGCTAATTCGACTTACACAGCTATCGCTTGATTATCGCTGTAAGTTTTGATTTCATAATTTTGTACATTTTCGTTATTTGACGCTTAATTTTGTCAGGAAACAACTACCTACTTCAATACTTACTTTATGAATTGCACTGCCTTCTCACTATTTATCTATAAGTGCAGGAAATACCAGGTATATTTATGTTACTTACCTACTCGAAGTGCCATGAAATTTATATAATTACTATCGGTATAGTAATGATAATGAAGTAGCTGCCATGTTTTAATAGTTAGGTATTTGTGGAGCTCATTGACGTCACAACGCAATGGAGTTCTACTGAGAAATATAAAAAGACGTTTTTATATAACATATACTGAATGTAACTGAATCTATTTTTATTAATAAGCAACAATTAATTTCTACTGGTGGTAGATATCCAGTTACGGAGCTCGCTGGTGGAGGCACAACCGCATTACCTAATCCACTTGCCGCTAAATTGTAGTGTTCAGCACTATCGTATTCCGGTCGTTAGTAATGTAGAGTCTTGTAATTTTCGGCACAGAGGCATAATACACTTAGTTCTCAAGAGTGGCAACACACCTGAGGCGGATACCAGAAGACTCATAGCACAGGGTTTACCTAGTTTGAGCGCTCCTGTCTCCACAATACCCTGATATAAATGTTTAAAAATAAAATAAGCTTCATATGATGTATTTACCATAACTTAAGAAAACATTGTTGAGAAATTAAATAAAAATCTTTAATCTACATTGGATACTTTGGTTTCAAGTACATGTTTATAGACTAACAGTATTACATACCTTCAATGTAAATTGTATGCAAAAAAATTAAATCAGGGCTAAATAGCCAGCCTTAGCTGATTGCTATCAATTTCACTCTTGCGATTTTTGTATTGTATTTCGCATTATAATCGAATGCCATAAAAAATGTGTCACATGTAGGTACATAATAATAACACAGTCTAAAGAAAACGAACGTATTGCCCAACTAGCATAGTTGGTAATAGATGGCGCTGCTGCTACCATAAAGCAATGCAATAGATGTGAAGGAAAGATTTGACAAATCGGGCAGGGCTTCAGTAGCTCAATTGGAAGAGCGGCTGGACTAGATTCCCAGTAGGTCGCGAGTTCGAGTCTCGCCTGAAGTCAAATTTTTCTTTCCATTTTTCTTTAAAAATGAAATATATTTCACAAGCATGTGTTAATGCGAAATAATATAAAACAAAACGAACGTGTTATATGTACTTATACTGTGATAATAATAAACAAATTTTATTTTTCTCCACAAACATTTGACTTGCATTAAGGGTACGATATTTATTAGTTACAATATAACAGTTTCTAGATAACTAGCGCCTGTACTAGGTGTCAAAAGAACCTGAAATACAGGTTACCAGGTCTTCCCATCTACAAATGTCATCACGGAACAATGTCTTTGTTCGCATGTAACGTGTCTTTCGATAAAATATCATTGCAGGAAGCTAATTTGTATCCTGTATCGAGTTAGAGGAGCGTAAAAAGCTCTCCGTTCAGTCGTGACCAACAGACAGGTGGTGTGCGGTGCGGATACAGGCTGCTACCGTGTATGTGTACAACTGTGGCGTTGCCCTAAATTCATTTCGTCATACATTATTTATTTTGGCAATGGATTTTCACATAATTTTATTTAACTTGCTACACTTAGTACTTTTCCTATTACTGTATTTTGTTTATGGCGCTAGGTTACGTTGATATTTAAATATGTAGCTGTAGATATATATTTCAGTGACTACGACTTGCTACGACGTAGTATGATAGATGTTAAAGCAGAGAATATGTAATAATACTACGCGTACAGAATGGACACATCGACGTCCCTCCCGATTTCCCCGCCTCACCCAACCTCCTCCCCTCTTATGGGCGATGGTTGGATGGATGGATGGTATTTTCTAAATACATGTCACTGATTGATGGCTGTGTGCCTGTGTAATAGAGACCAAATTAAGCGTTTGTATGGAATTTTGGCGGAGTGTCCGTTCCAAGAGGACTTTGACAAAGAGCCTATGTGAATAGTTTATAAAAATAAACACGTTCTTATGATGTATATTATGAACATGTTCTTAGCGATACTCGTTGGCACAGCTGCCGTGATACAAATATAGGGTTGACATCTTCTAAAATAAAACATTGTTGATTTTGCACTCGAATAGGCCGAAATTTTTGCCCAAATGTCGGACAATGTCTCATTTATAACTATAGTTAATGTATCTTTTTTATGTCCGACATAACCGCATGTTGGACATAAATATTTGGGCGGACACGATTAAAAAAAGCCAAACATGTCCGCCTACAGCCGGCCTGATAGCAACCCTATATGGATTCCTTCTTGTACACATACATATACCTACTTATAATAGTAGCATATAAAGTATAATCTGTTCTTGAGTAATGCAATGAGTATTGCAAGTACCTCTTTTCCGGCATGCAAAGAGTAACGGTGCTGCGAGCAGAGTGCAGTTTTGACTGCATGCAACTGACGCTAACACATCTTTCTATTTACCATCGCCTACTGCACTCTGGCGGCTGTTCCCGTTAGCTCTCCGCTTGGGAGAACGTCTGACATATTAGTTGAGAACTTGGATACTTTTTTTCTTTGATATTCCCGAGCTCTCACATTTTTTTAGGATTTTTTATTGTTAATTTTATTGGATAAGTAGTTAATAAAAAAATACCTAGTCTATATAGAAACCGTTATACGTATTGAAATCGTATGTGTTGTAGTGCTGCAACTTTTTTATCACGTTAAGTTTAGCATGAAAGGTTTTGTTAACCTTGGGCCTTGACACGCGTAGGGCGTAGGTAATATTATAAAGATTTACTTAGACATTGTTCTGTTTCTCGGGTAATCTATACCTATACCTATCTAACACTTCTCGGCTATTTATACACAGCGTAGGTACCTTGCACAGGTACAGTTTTTTGTTACTATATTTATACAAATATAAAATATGCTATGGACGTTCACATTATCTGACTTTAATGACTATCTATATTACATACTAGCTGTTGCCCGCGGCTTCGCCCACGTGGATTTCGTTTTATAAATAATTCAAATTTTACGATCCCACGGCAATGTCCCAATTAAGTTCCAATTGTTATCCAAAACCTTAAAGTATACCTTTCTATTTTCTAAAAATGAGAAAATTCTGTATAAATATTTTTTAACTTTATCTTGTTTTTTTTTTAGTGGCAAATAGCTAAATAGTCTACATAACAATTTTTGGCAGTCCTTTATCTCTGGTTCTATTGGGATTTTTCCATTTTCTGGAAATTTCTCAGTACCTCGAAGTTTGGTAATGTCTCCGGAGATGTCAACAGGCTCGCCACCTATTACATGGGCCCAAACGTAACCGGCATATAGTCGGTGTTTGCAAGCATTATGATTGCCTTTACTTCTGCCAACCCCTTCGGGATCACAGGCGCGAAGTTACGTTACATTTCAAAGATTCAGTATGCCAAGTTTTAATTCTCTGCCTTGAAAATTGTGGCATGCTCCTTCAAACCTCCACCCGCTATTTTAGGTAGGTAGGCAGATATCTTAAATAAAAAAATTAAGTAAATGCTGTTTTTTTTAATAACAAACAGTGCGCATACCAATTTTTGACTTTCCACCTTGAACGCTGCGGAAATCCCAATACAATTTTCACTCCCTATTATAAGGGGATGGGAGCAGAATTCTAAAAAAAAAGATGTACGTATTGTTTGTTAGGCTCAAAGAGTTCGCGTACCAAGTTTTAACTTTGTACCTTGCAAATTGTGGAATGCTCCATTTAAATTTCCACCTCCTATTTTAGGGGGGTGGGGAAATATAAGAAGACAAAAAGTTGCCTATTTCTGCACCTTTTCAAGTATCTCTACATAGAAAATTATTAAAACCAATCCGTTGCTCCGTTTTGACGTGAAAGACGGACAAACAAACACACTGTCACATTTATAATCTTAGTATAGACAGTATTTATTAAGGAAGGTAATATACAACTTCATATGCTGTGAAAATTTTAAGCGTCTACTTGCTATGTATTGTTGTTAATATCGAGCAGAAAATATACGAAAGAACACGTTTATTGTATGCCCCTTGGACCCCTTAATACTTTCATTTTCTTATTTTTAGTATTTAATTTTGTCGTTATAGCGGTAACAGAAATACATATTTTGTGAAAATTTTAGCTTTCTAGCTATCACTGTTTATGAGATACAGCCTCGTGACAGACAGACAGACAGCAGAGGTTTAGTAATAGAATCCGTTTTTACCTTTTAGATACGACATCCTAAAAAAGACAGAAGTAGATACAGAATAGTTTAATGCTGCCATATGATTCAATTTAAATCATAATGCTGCCATTATGATTTAAATTGAAGTAACATTTTTATTTCTGAACCGATTGCCATGAAACAAACACTAAAAGTTAAGTATAACTTATCACAATATATTAGTAAAAACCGCAAATCGGATAAACCGTTTCTGAAATTAGCATGCACAAACACACAGACAAACATACATTTTTTCGGGATAAAAAGTATCCAGTGTTGTGCGCCAAACGTTAAAGTATAATTATACCAAGTTTCGTCGTAATCGGACCGGTAGATTTTGTGTGATGCTTGAACAAACAGACAGACAGACAGACAGACAAACAGACAAAAAATATTCTAATCATATATTTGTGTTCGGTATCGATCTAGTAACATCCCCTGGTATTTATTTTTTCAATATTTTCAATGTACAGAATTTACACTTCTACAGTTTTATTATAAGTATATATATAGGTAAGTTCCAACTTAAAAAGAGCTCACACGTAGTTTGTTCTGTGGCGCTCGAGTTCTTGTAGCACAGTATAAAGCAAATACACGAGGGTATAAGTACGCGTAATTCTGTCTCTGTTTTGCGTGATTGTCCAGCTAAAGGCTCGTCGTCAATTTGAACATATCTATTTACCACTTTATAAAAACCCCAATATGTGAACCTATTATTGATTTACCTATACACTTATTGATTTTTATAGATTTGACTAGTTGTCCCGACAAACTTCGTATCGCCTTATAAATAAAAGTAAAAGTGGAGATACCACTAAGAAGAAATGGGGGTTTGTGGTAGAATTATCGAAATTATGGGTTATACGTATTTTTAATAGTATATATTAAAAAAATAATTCTCATACCTACCAAATACACACATAAAGTTTGATAATAATCGGTCAAGCCGTTTAGGAGGTGTATTGTTACACACACTTTGACACGAGAATTTTCTATATTAGATATAAAATATGACTATTTCACTGAAGTTCTCATAACACGAACTGCATAAACCTGTCCCCATGTTCTCCGTTACATAGCTGGTTTACGCGAATATGGCATGCCTATAATCACTTGATTCAATTTGTTAGACCAGTGGTCATTCAGTACGAACTCTGTTAGGGTTGTAGGCTCAGGGCGAAATAGATTTTAATTTTACTATAACTACCATAAAGCGCGCATGGCCCAGCGGCTGGTGTAGATCGTAAGCGATCTGCTCGGTTAAGCACTACGAGCGCGGGTAGTGTGATGGGTGACCGCTAGTGGCAAATTAAATGCGCGTTTCCGAGCTTCGGAGGGCACGTTAAGCCGTCGGTCCCGGTTGCTATCGATGGATAGCAGTCATTAAACCCTGTCGGAGGCCTTATAGGCGGTTTGAAAACATCCGACAGTGGGTTGGCCACTAACCCACCCACCTCCACCAATCCGCATTGGAGCAGCGTGGTGGAGTAAGCTCCAGGCCTCCCTCCAAAAAGGGGAGAGACTCGTGCCCTGCAGTGGGACGTATGATGGGTTGCCATTATTATTATTATATAGCTACCATGAAGCTTGAGTGAAAATGAAACTAGTTCTACGAATAAGTCAAATACCTACATCTGTCGTCGGATTTCTCTATATTATGGTATCGCTATCTTCTGATTTTATCATAAAGAGAAAGTGGGACCACATTGACAATGATAACGATAGTTTTACCTGGCTTCAAATTGAAGATATTCAGAGTATTGTCACATAGGTATATGTATATCGATAGCGTCATGGTTGCTACTCCATCAGTTTTAAAAACCATGTCTTGTAATGAAAGACATGACCCATCGACCATCTGCATCTGGGTCTTTATTCTGTAAATTACTCCGTATTACATACAACGTAACTCTCTATAATTATTGAAATTTGTGAAAGAATTTCCTCAGCGTTTTATGATATTTATTTTGCGCAACTTCATTTTTTTCAATTTGTTTAACTATACTCGTTAGATATCGGTACACGAACAATTATAAACCAATTATTATTATCATATTTTTCTGGCAGCCTGACTGAATATTGCTCTGTTGACTGAATGCACTAGCTTAAAAGACTTATTACACGACGCGGTATTCAGGGTATGATAGCAAGGGTCAGGGTAGTGTAATAACATTTAGGGAGTTAGGGCCCTAATTAGGGCGATCGGAGCGGCCCGTGTATTTGTACTGTGATTGAGTTAAGGCGCTGTCGACTGGATAGTGTAATAAGCGGCAACCCGGCGCGAGGCCACACCCACCCTTTCTGCCGGACCCTGAATACCGTGTCGTGTAATAGCCTTTTAAGAATTCTCTTCCGATCCCCGATGGTTGTCATGTCCCAACGCCGTTATCTCTACATACCTAAGTAGATATATCTCTCTTGATTTACTACGAAAGCCCTAAGTCACAAATGGCAGCAAGAATGTTGTTCGTCACCAGGAACTTTATGTTTATGTGTTGCGTGTACGGTGGACAGGCTTCATGAGTATACACTAAATTCCTATTCGTATAGAATTAATGAGCGATGAGCATTTCTTGATAATGAGCTGTGCGTGACTGTTGTTAGTAATTTTGTGTGTAAAACATAATAATATAATGTGGGTTATTTGTTGGGTATTCATCGGATCTAAAATTATAGCTGTAATATAAATAATATAATAAGAATAAGGAAGGTACGTTAGTTAGTAATTATCAAGTTGCTTTTATATATCTGATTAAGATATTCTGGTTTGACCAATCTTATAAGTTAAATTGTTAAATAGATTTAATATATCGATATAGTTATAGGCCACTACTACTGCGCTGGGATCCATGGTTCGATTCCCGTGTCGAGGCTAGATAATGGTGTTAAATTCTTTATCTTTGGTTCTTGGGAATTTTCCATTATCTGTGAATTTCTCAGTACCTCGGAGTTTGATAATGTGCCCGGAGATGTCAACAGGCTCGCCACCTTTTACATGAGTCAAAACGTAACCGCAAAATTGAGGGCGTTTGCATGAATGCTGAAATGTATGCAACTGCCTACCTCTTCGGGCTTACAGGCGTGAAATTACCTAAATAAACATTGAGCCAGTTATAAAAAGTATGTCACCTAGTGTCGTCGTCCCTCCCGGGAGATGAACGGCCGCGAATAAAGGTCTTCCGTCGCGATTAGTTCCGCTACTCACTTACAAGCCCACAATACTCGTGATGCGCACGCGCATGCGTCGCACTGGCGTATTACGGGGCCTACTCTATAATTGTACGTTCTTAACTTCAGTATTCTAATTTATATTATACTTGTAGTTTTGTATTTTGGTAATACACAAAAGATAGGCAATATTACTTTATGTACTAACATATAAACATGAAAAGTATGTTGTGTATAGTTGTAGGTGTATTCGTTCGACTCAAATTAATGGCAATCGTTTACTAGCACTTTAGTCATAAATAGATTTAAAGTAATCAGTAACGTCCGAAATTCCTTTGTAGGTGCCTATATTCCATCGACTCAAATAAACTTTGAAAGCTGATATTGTCAGAGTAGTTCCCCAGCACCAGCTCACCATTGCGAGCTTACCTAGTCACGTTCGTCCTTAATAGGATGTCTGAACGTTTATAAAGCGCTTAATACGATGTTTATGTGTCTTTCTATTTGATATTTTGTATTCTTTTCAATGCCGACTTTTTAATTCGAATGATTTTATTTTTAATAAGTAGGCTTGTTTTAGTTATATTCCGATAAAATTTTGTTTTTAAAGTATTTCATTGTTAAATGTGGTATGTACCTATACATTGCGGTTTTGAAAAACAAAGCTTTCCTTTGAAATAAAAAAAAACATGCTATTGCGGAACCATTTTACGGGATAGTCCGATTCGCACTTGATCGCTTTATTCATTTTTACCCATGGACCTTGGTTACCTAGCTACACCACTGACGGGACAAATCTAGTCGTACAATATTCACATAACTCAAAATCAAACTGCATTGAGTACAACATTGTTGTAAGTAGAAGTTAAGCATTGTTGCAGGAAATACCCACTGCATTCAGTTCACGCGAATACAAACAATTGACCATTTAACACCTGCATCACTTCAAAATGCAACTTACGTCCACTATTTGTTTTTGCAAATACACTGTAGTCTGTAACATGATGTTGGTCTGAAACAATGGCTTGCTGAAGTTTCATTCGTGATTCTTGGTTCGTTTTTCTGAGAATAACTTTGAATATGAAGACGTAAAGTAGGTAGGTACTTCTATAGTTAGGTTCATAAAAAGTTAATACCTAAGTCCTTTCATGCGTCTGCTTGTTTGTTACAGATTTTCAGTTCCTTTAAGATAATCGTAATAGGTAGAGACTACAAATATTTGACCCAATGAGAATTGGTAAAATGAAGTCAGAGACTGCTCTTATTTATGGGCGTTAGCCCCGAAATACCAACTTGGTCCACTGGCCGTTCGTATGGTTAACGACTAACGACCCAGGACTGAATGACAGGCTCGAACAGCCTGAGCCTGTGCAGAGACATTGGAAATCTGTGCGTTTTTTACCGCCTCTACAACGATGAGTACTCTGCTGAAATGTTTGATATGGTGCAACTATCTCTCTTCCTACACTGCACTACCCGCCAAAGAGAGAAGTTCCACCCACACAGACTGGACGCATGCCACTGGTCAACGGTTTGGTATTCGCGTTCGTTTCTGCCTAGAATGTGTAAATTGAGGAACGAACGTACTTCCCTCTGAGGTGTTTCCTCGGAGCTACAACGGGCTTCAAACATGACATAAAAAAAAGAAAGGTTTTTACGACTAAAATAATAATGTATACCTACGTTGAGGCTCCACGATACTACGAGTCTTAGCAGATGGGGTATTGATCGCTCCCTTGACTCATTTGATGTATATCTGGCTCTGTACTTGGATAGCGAAGTAGCTTTATCCTTGAATTCCTCATACTTTATCATCTTTAATAATATATACACATATCAGACAAATATAAAATTTGCAGGAGTCTTTATAGAAATTTGACCATAAAATAAACTCGTTTATAAAAAAAAGGAATGAATAGTTCTTTCTGTCTGTCCATCTAAACCGTACAATAACTGTCTGTGATTATTTAACCAACTCTTGACAGAGATGTCTAATTAAATATAATGACGATGTTTTAAAAATTTAATGCCAATCGCCAATACAATTTGAAAATACTGTTTTTAATATATAGAAATCTATGTAACTAAAACAAGTACAGGTACGTATGGCGCAGTTTTTAACTTTCACCATCCCTTTAAAAAAGGAATGTCTTTATGCTAATTTGATTCGTGATACATGATACATGAACGACGAAATATTTTTCGTAACTCTATTCAGTGTTGAATTTAAAGCAATTAACGTGATAAACTGATAAGTATGGAACATAATGCCTCATAAAACAATGGTGAACGCGAGCGTTGCGAAATGTTAGCAAGGATCGGCCTCCGTGACCGCCTGAGATTTACCTACCTACTTCATAAACTGACATGACACGTTACTCTATTGTGATTAACTAAAGTTTAAAATAATTATTCATTTTGGGCATAAAATAATCGATTCTTTTAATCCCAAATGATTGAAGTAGCTCATTGGAAGAGCGGCTGGACTAGATTCCCAGTAGGCCGCGAGTTCGAGTCTCGCCTGAAGTCAAATTTTTCTTTCCATTTTTCTTTAAATAAAATATATTTCACAAGCATGTGTTAATGCGAAATAATATAAAACGATAAGCAAACTACCTTTGAATGAGAATATCGGTGTAAAAATGAAAAATAAATGCTCCGATGGTTGGGGCATATTATTATTATGAAAAGAATGTCGAATGAGCGATTGAATAAACAGATGTCTTTGACTACGAACGCACGTCTGGGCGTCCCTTAACAGTTACTTCAGCTTATCTTATATACTTTTTTTGAAAAAATAAATCTAAATATGCAAAAATCCTGCCGAATATAAATAAATCCCATGTTACGGAAAACGATACCTAGACTTGAATGGAAACCAAAGTCTAATAAATGGCATTGAGTAGTATTGTTAATTTAATAGCACATTACACCGGCGACGCCTCGGTATGTCATGCACGGACGCCTGTGCTTATTATCTCGACTTATGTCTATATGCCTACCTCCACAGTGTTTAACGACATGACGCTCGGCAATAGAATTGTAGTAGATTTTTCACATATTTTTAAGGTTACGTAATCTGATATCATTTCAGCCGAAAGACGGCTACTGCTGGTCCAAAGCCTCCCATTAAGGGGGATATGCCATAATCGGCATGCGGATTGGCGATCGCATATAATCGCCATGTAAGATCAGAATTCGCATTTCTCGATAACTTATAGTATCTGCAGGCCGCTTCGGCTGTAACTGTAAATCAATTATATCATCAAACAAAAAGAAATACTTTTTCATACCACTTGAACGGCGTTTTGAAGTTAAAATCCCACCGATCGGCGGTCTTTGCAAGTGAATTAAAAATTTCGCTCCCATCGGCAGCTAAGACACTGAATGGATTAATTAGAGCTCCACTGACGCGTCTCGAAGGCGAAGACTCTACACCACTGTGTTAAATAACTATTATTAATAACGTTTATCCTATTAATATTGTTGTTGTCTGCTATGTGGAGGCCTATGTTCAACAGTGGACGTCTCATGGCTGATATGATGATATCTGCTATGCTTATTAAATAATGAAGGCCCGGCTTTTACCCAATCCGGTGTTATGTCAGGAAACGTAACGCGTGAATACACACCCACAAAGTATGTTTACATCAATGTTACCTCTACACAGGCTACACCGGACTTGACACGGGTAATTTTATGAGGATGTTGTTGAAGTCATTTCAGGATATGGCGACAATGATTTACCGCTGCAACGTGAGTCGACCGTAGAACGTAGCATAAACAATATTGAGTACCTAATTCATATTGTTTCCGTATTTTTTTAATAGCATTGCAAGTGGATAATGCCGCCGAAACATAATAATATTGAATAATTTATGTCCCTCGTCCGCACAGGGTCCAATTTGTACCCTGGACCTTTGTTAGGCTTGTACCGAGGTTGAGGTGTTAATCTAACGTTTCAGTCTATTGTTTAGTTATCAAAGTCTGTAGTCTATTCATCTATACAAAATCGTATTTGAGATCTTAATAGGACTTAAGCACAGTTCATTAATGGAAGCCATAGATAGACCTAACTTTTTTCTCGAATTTGAACAAAGCGTGTATTCTGTTGCAGATCGGGCCGGTGACCACATGTCGGCGTCATCATGGTGATCGTTACCAGAGTGAGTAATCACTATTTATATTCTATCATTATCTAAACAAAAATAATTTATTTTCTTCTAAACGGTTCTTACTTTGACAGTATTTTTTGTAAGTATTTATCTACCTATTATTACAATAAATACATTATTTATTTCAATCAACATCATAGTATGTAGGTAAGTGACTTTTAATTCAAAGTCTGATTTAGTCTAGAGGTGTGTCGATCGGATATGGACCAGCTCATACACGAAACTTCAATTTCAAATGTTTCCTCGTTTCCTATTTTGAGACATTGCGAAGCGATTGGTCGCCACTTCCCGTGACCTGACAGGGCTGGCCAATATTTCGGTCAGAGAATAAGCATTGCCATTCAACGTGGCAATGCTGCCAGCCTTCTGGGAACTTTGCCGCAGTACGACGGCGATGTGGATTTTTTTGATGCATAACTGCTTTATTTATTTATTTATTAATTTTAAGATAGTTTGTTTAAGGCTTTTAATAATTTGTAAGTATATTTTATATTATTATATACCTACAAATCCAGTGTAATAAATTACATTGCAATATACCTACTTAGGTACTTATACTTAATCAATATCTATCTTTAACGTGACTATCATTTATATTTCAGAATTTGTAATGCAACCCATCACGAATTAATTATAAATAAGTTTATTGGTAATCCAATGGACTCGATGGGTAATATTTTTTTAATTAATCTCATGGAATTAAATAGTAATGCATTTATTATGTCAATTGTTTCTAGTTTCTCTTGGTACAGGTTATTCATTAGCATTCTTGAATAAAGACGTCCATTATAGATTACTTTGAAATAGGCAGTAGATACCTATACTTACTTGGTTGTGAAGGAAGAAAACGTCACTGTTTTGCAAAGTACGAGTGTAGTGTAATAGATGGGAGCTTATAATTTTAACGGACATACAACACTCTTAGCCACGGGTTATATAAGTACGTTTCCAATATTATCCTATTTCATAGCTTTTTAATGTCAAAAGCTTGACTAACAAGCAGGCTGCCCCCCTGATCGAAAGTGGTCACCGTTGCTATGAACATTTGCAACACCAGGTGAGCTCCCAACGCGCTGCTAACCCTAAAGGACTCCATTGATGCCATTTATGAGCGCTTTCATAATATAGGTACTATGTGTAAAAAAACGTTACATCTGTGATGATAGGTGCAAACTGGATCGACGATATATATATAGGACGATAGAATTTATTTTGTAAGACACGATAATATCCACATAATATCGATAAATTTTAATGAAATACGCTAGCAATAGTGCCAGTGCGGTTTTTAATCTGTGCTGCATAAATAATCAAGTTCAAAGGTCAAGGCTTTGACTCACTTGCCTTGAAATATGGCTTCATGATGCGCTACTACCACACATCGATGTGTTTTGGATACATGGATTCTATTTATTTATAAGTAAGTAGTTACTTGTATTTGTTTCGTTATTGAAAATTTAAGTCATGAAGTCCAAGAAAAAGTCAGTCGATGAAGACCGTTTGCTAAAGGTACAACATTTTAGACATGTTATCCTAATTGGGGAAACAAATAGTGATTATAGGGTCAAATTTTAATAAAACAATACATGTCATCAGCTAATTTAAAACGCGGATCCGCGGATCCCGCAAATTTAAATTAGCTGCTAAAACGTTCGTGAAGTTTCGCGAGAAAGCACCAATTAATTCTAAATCTCATTTCAATTTAAAAAATTTAGTACTTAAAAAACTGTTTTGATTACTAATATTACTCTTACTTGCTTAGTTACAATTTAATTAATATTTTTTCAGACAAACAAATACTTTTGTTGCAATAATATGTGATACATATTTTATAAATAACACTCGATTTTATAAAAATCTGCAGTTTCAATTGATTTTATAACAAAATTTCTGAAATGCGGGGAGCCCGCGACATCCGCGCGGTATTGAGGGTTTTTTGTATATCATTGGGTATTGATCAATCCCGCATATTAATCCCGCGGGATTGAATAAGCAGCGGAATTACAGATCCCATGATACATGATCCCTAGTCGTCACGTCCCTACGCCTTGGTATTATTTTCGTATATAAAATCTACATATATATTTCAGCAAATTATTACCAATGTAATTTCGACATAAAATTTTCACCTAGCCTCGTATGTAATAGCTGCTAACTGCATAGTCAACATACAAACCAAATATTATGTTTCGGTGCCGCAGAGTAAGAACGGTAAATATAGTCATTAACACATGGGACTTTCACCGTGCGGGGAGACCACGAACGACCTTTGCGTACTTACGTGTATTTAAAAAAATGATAACGTGTAAATGTCAATGTTTAATTACGAGTACCTCTTGTAAATTTTGGAGTAGGGTGTTATTTCATGACGAAAGGCGACAAGCATTAAGCGTTGCGTTAATAAGATTTTTTTTTTAATTAAATTTTTAAGTGTTCATTGCATCAGATTTTTCGGTCTAACACAGTGATTCCCAAAGTGGTCCATATAGACCCCCTGGGGTCTATGCGATACTCGATGGGGTCTATGTATATGCGTAAATAAAAATGGGATATATGGGAAAGTGATATAAATGTTAGCAAGGGGGTCCACCGAAACCAGAAAAAAATTGAAAGGGGTCTACAAGTAAAAATCGTTTGAGAACCTCTGGTCTAACATGACATCATCATTTTTGATTTCAAATTTATTCATAAAATATAGGTATATCATATCTAACAATGTAAAATCATTAAAACAGTGGCCTTTATTTTTGAGATATTTTCGGCTCCATTTTGTTAATATCCAGAATGTTTGTCAAATAATTCTACAATTTAGGCATCAATCATTTAATTGATTTTTGTAAATGTAGTAGGGTGTTACCATCCACCACACAGTCGTCGATGGGTGTATCATACCATATTTTTTTAATAAATTGTTACTATCGAAGATTCATTCGTAATAATTCGTATTTATAAGCTGTAAGGTATAAGATTTTTCCTCCTAACATGACATCATAACTTTAATAATATAGGTAACTTTTAAATGAAAAATCAAAACAATATTTTTAAAAAAATTTAATATTATGGTTGGCCTAAATTTTCGAAATATTGTCGGTTTTTTCCTACTTTATTATCATGGTTACTAAATAATTCTATGAATTGGATAATGGTTTATTCGCATACCTATCAATGTCGGGTTCCGATCAGTGCGTTTGGCAAGCACATTCCGACTGTGTGTCTCACAATCTAGCACTAGCCGAGGCCGTTCACCTCAATCTCGTTTAACTAGCGCGCCCTGCGGCACTGCTCGGCCCTCGTGTATTGTTTTGGTTCCATACTCAAAGGAAAAATCGGAACCCTATTACTAAGATCAGGCTGTATCTCATGAACCTTGATAGTGAAAATTGAAATGTTCACAGGTGATGTAGGTACCTATTTCTGTTGTCGTTTTATAACGTATTATTGTACTAAAAACAGAATAAAACAAATATTTAAGGGATACAACAAACGAGTTTTTTGCTTGTAATATTTAACAAAAAAACTCGTTTGTTATTAATAAATAACGGTAACATGTAGAGGCTTGAAATATTCGTATTTATGGTACGGAACCCATGGTGCGCGAGTCCGACTCGTACCTACTTGGTGGTTTTTCTACTATACACCACATTGTTGGGAATCCACTTTCTTCCGAGAAAATATTACAGGAAGTAGAGCTCCAGTCGACATCTACCGTCACTTTATTGAAATTTCCGTAATTTCCCTGTTTTTTATGTAACCGAGGCAATACAGTGCGGTCCCGAAAGGAGACGAAATAGATGGACAGAAATCTATCGATAAAAAAATCCTGAACTTTATGATAAAAAAATATACCGACGTAGTTTGTTTTTATGTCATGAAGAGGCAAACAAGTATACAGTTCACATTGATATTAAGTGAATACTGTAACCTATAAGCATCTAAAAAAAAATCTGAGCTTTCTTCTATTTTATGCAATTAAAATGGCAAATAAGCATGTAGTTCACATTGCCACTCCTGAGACTTTACTTGTTATGTCTCTGTGATAGTTATTACGAGGCCATACATTAACATTTAACCGGAACACGATAGTGCCACGATAACGCTACCATTTAGCTGCAGATACATTAGGTAATGCGGTAATGCCTACGCACACGAGCTCCTACACTGAAACTCTACCACCAGCAAACGCGTGGCCAAGCATAAATTGCGAACTCTTGACGAATGACTAAACAGATATATAATGCGAATGTGGATGGTTGCAGAGGCCCAGGAAGACCAAGACTGACCTACCATGACCAAATTTTGCCAACAGTTCTGTCGGATGGTGCGGTCAAAAGTCTTAGGAATCGGCGTGCATGTATGAAGTGAATGATGAAGGTAGATGAGGCACGAGAGGTATGTCGGGACCGGGATATCTGGCGCTCTACAGTCTCTGCCTACATACACTCTTGACGTCTAAGTTGATGTTAATAAATTTAAAAAAGTAATTAAAGAACGTTTATACAAATGTAATTACTATAAAATTTGTGAATATATCAATGATAGTACATCTTGGGATTAAAGCGATCGCTGCCAGGCTATTTCATAAAATTGTACTTATGTTAATGGATATTGATATTGTGTATGCTTTGGCCACAAACAGATTCTTTTCATCTATAATGCTATGTATGCACTGGTAATCATAACAGTCATGCTCACTTTAATATCTTTGCCTTCGGCGGCGTCATGTGACGGGTTGCTCACTTCCCTTCAAAATGGTCGAGGAGAGCAATGGCTGCCACATGCGTCATACACGTGAACGGGTGCTGATTGTGGGGACTGGTCTGTTGTGATTTGCGGGTGTTATATTCTATCACGATATTAAGCTGTTGATGGGTATTGGCGTATGTGTTTATATGCAAATATTTATATGCCATGGACGTTCACATTATCTTTATTCTATGTAATAATATTTGTATTAAATCTAAGGTTTTGACAAAAGAGCATCACGCTGAGTTTGTTGGGTAGAGGAGTTCTTCTCAGTAGTGCCTGCACTTGGAACTCTGCTAAATGAATGACTATGATTATGACGAACAGATTTTTCTTTTTCTTCTATGAAGGAATTGAAAAATTTGATAATTCACGTATCGGTTAAATATTATTATTGGTATTTATTAATACCTATTGGATTATTATTACAAGTCATTCTCTCTAGGTAGCTTATAACCCGACAATGCAAAAGTGTCCTTGTAGACCAATTTGAAATAAATGATTTGAATTTTGAATTTTTTGAATTTTTGGTTTTTTGTAGATGTCTATAGATTGCAGTATTCACTTCTCCTCAATGTTAGCCTCTTGCGTTATATCAATAAAAGAAAAATAAAGGGCAAAATTGTGGAGCACCAGTGGTTTCAGTTTGAATGTTTTTTGTTCAGCTCCTTAATCATAGCGTGATGATAGACTTAACCTGCTTTAATTTAAATAATTGTCAATGAAAAAAGGTAAAATCTGACGTGATAAAGAGTTACTTATTTAGATAAGTAAAAATGTAGATGATTTTTAGAATCCGAATGTTACCTTGTTATTTTATTTTCTGCATGCCAATCGAAATAAGGTCTTTCCTATTTTGTTCATAGGTATACCTATTTCACAATATTACGAAATCAACTCAATTCATAGCAGTCGACTATGTAGCTGTAAATTGCATTTAAATATCACTTGTTTTTGCCATATTATTTCCCCCGAACGGGGCTTTTGTTTACCAATTCTAATGTAGCCTACTACATATTCTCTGCTACTGATAAAAAATACCTAATGTCTTCTTATGTATAAAATGTCCCCTTAAAAGCACGTACGACTTATTTCAGGGACATACTGATACATGATATTACAACAATGTAACACAAATAGTGTCAATGTTATTGAGGGGTAGGCAGTACGTAGTGCTTTTTTCCATTGATTGAAATTGTCTAGAACTAGACAAAATCCACTGTTCAGCTAATTATGTTTAAAATTGTGTCTGTATACTGACATCACAGTCGTCCACTGCCAAAACGAAAGCGAGAGTGCGCTTGCGCAACTAGTGGTGGTCGAGTACTCACTCTCTATCGATATTATGAAAAAAAAACAATACTTTTTCGATAGTTCAGTAGCCGCAATATTAACGATAGTATCAAATTTCAATATCGAATGAATTATCGGCGGTATCTTGAGCATCAGTTCTGTTGTAATAAGTGCTCAACAAAATTGATAAGTTATAGCTATTGATTTTAACTTTTAACAGATTTGATCATTTTTACTTGATCGATAGATTGCAGTTAATTCTGTCGATACTAATTTTCAAGGTTAAATATCGATCATTGAACTGTCGATATTTTGACAACACTACGCACAAATCGCTCTTGTGCTCTATTTAAGGCCGTCGTGGGAGAGAAATATGGGGCGATTGGGTTTCACAACAAAACCACATTCCTAATTTGCCAAACTAAAATGCAAAAACTGTTCTACCAGCTCAACTTTAGGCAACTAGATGTAATTTACACAGCGATTATAGTAACTTCGGGCAATATTTATACCTAAGTATCGGAAATTTTGTTTTCACTTGGGTAAGCACGATTGTTTTGTTTCTTATCTTTGTCACTTTTGCTCATTGTTTCCGTCGTCTCTGTATCTACAGAAGTCAACAATTAATATTACACATCGAGCCTGAGAAAGAGACGATCGGCTCTTTGCGACTTTGTAGGGCGTTATCTCTGTTGCACACTGTGCACTGTGTGTGCAACAGAGATAACGCCCTACCAAGCGTACGTAAGCAGTGAAAAAAAAAAATCTATATTACATTTTAAGCAAGTCAAGATCTCTCCAAAATCTATTTATGCGACTGATAATTCCCACAGTTATTGTCTACAAGCTCGCCTGCCTACCTACTTATCTATCGACGAACGACATTATATTATTCGCAACAACACATACGAGAGAAAAAAACATGTAAATATTTTGTTTTACTGTATGTTCCCTAAATCGCCGATTCATGTCCTGCTTGAAATCAAAATGTATCTTTAATTTTTTTGTTTCAAAATCTATCGATAAATCTATTTAAGCACATTACATAATGTAATTTTTTGACGCATCAAATCGTGACATTGGTCGATTGCAAATTGAATTCAGGTGCATCTTTGCATGTTTACTTATATACTGTTTATTCAATTTTCATTGTAGAGTCGATAATATTCCGTTCACGTTTTCTATTACATCGCAAAAATAAATAAGCGAGGCACGCTGTAACATTGAATCTGCCATAAATGCCATACCAACACGTAATGATTCAGATAGTATTGTTTACTCAAGGGTAAAAATAATAATGAATTGTCTTCAATGTAAAATATTCTCATTGTGATTCAAGGTCTTTTGATCTTAGAAAAATATTGTTTTAAAATAGGGCGCCTAGTTTTAAAAGTGGTAGAGGAGTTTAAACTTGAATGCGTAGGCATGACTATGGTCTTAATTTGATTAAATGAAACTTTTCCGTTTCCTGGTATCAAAGAAGCACCTCATTTAAGCCTCGAACTAGATGTTAGATGTAGGCAGCGCCAGACTGTCATAAAGTCGACGCAGCCTAGGCTGGCCTCAAACTATTCGCCCCAAAAAATAGTTTTCGGGAATTGCCGCAAGCATCTATTCGACGATCCAGTTAGTCCAGCGGTGCGGAACCACCGTTTGATTCGAAGGGTCGCGGGTTCGATCCCCGCACCGGAACAAATATTTGTATGGCCTACAGATATTTGTTTCGGGTCTGGGTGTTTTGTGTATGTGTTGTATGTGTACAACGGCACCCACGACACAGGTTTATACCTACTGTGGGGCTGTGAGTGTAAGCGTATTTTATTTATTTATTTTATTTATCTATCATAGGTCCCGGACTCACTATGCAGTCTTAGGTCCCGGGCTACGTCACCTAGCCACCCAGGCTCTTCCGATCCAGGCCCATTCTGGAATTAGGGCCAGCCTATTTTATTATATTGCACTACGTGCATACTGGCAAGCATGCAGCTACGTTTTTTTTATACTCTTATGTCCCACATAAACTGTACGAGTAGGTATGCCTGATCGAATATGCATCTGTTGTGCTATATTTACTGCACTTTGCAGATATTAGATGAGAGCTTTACATTGTTTTTAAACTTAACCTTAAGGTCAGATAGGAGTAAATAACTACATCCATACTATATATGTATGTAGTTTAACATAACAATTCGAGCCTTGAGAAGAGATAAAGGTTAAAACCAAATATCAAACTTCCAAAGTCTTGTGGAACAGTTGGTGCATACCAAAAACCAATACATGTTAGCATCTAGAACTCGAGATCTCGGCCTAGCAGTAATGAGTGGTAATGACCTGTTACCACAGTGCTGATCTATCATCGTCTGTGTGTATATAGCATCATCTATGTTGTAAAGTGTGTTTATTTTTAAAGAGTATGTCAATAAAACACTTTCTAGAATAAATCAGTGTAGGTACCTACCGAAATGTGTAGAAAGCTTAATACAGAATTAATAACATGCAACTGGCTGGAAAGACCGGTAAGGAAATTAACTGAAATGTATTTTGAACATGATAATAAGGCATATTTAAAGACGTTTGACCCACATAACACCATAGCTTTTCATTTGCCTATATTTTTGTATTTTTGTGTCAACGAACATGAACTGTCTCTTCTTATACAAATCTAAGTAATCCATTTATATAAAAATCAATTGCTGTTCGTTAGTCTCGCTAAACCTCGAGAACGGCCTAATCGATTTGGCTTATTTTGGTTTTGAATGATTTGTAGGAGTCCAGGGAAGGTTTTAAAGGTAGGAAAATATGAAGAAATTGAAGGGAAATAGTAAAAACCACAGTTACATTTTCCCATACAAATAGTCCGTATCTATCAAACCTTTGACACATTATTAATTCTGAGGCAATACGAAGTTTGCCGGGACAGCTAGTCTAATATATAAAATTCTTGTGTGTTGTATGTGTTTGTTACAAAACTTATCTCGGCCTCACTAGTGGCGGAACAGCATGGATGAGAAAGGAACAACTTTTTTTATTGCGAAACGTCTACCAGTGGTGCACATATAGGCTGTAAGATAGAAGATCATAATAGATCGATGGGAAAAATTTCCTTTAAAGTGTTTGAGCTGGTTACTCTCACGGCTAGGTACCGATTATGTCGACGATCGGCGCAACAACTTTCATTAAATATGGCGATCTTATTTAATGAAATCACTTTCTTATCAAAGAAACTGTAGGCTGGTATCATGTTATGTAGCAACTATGTTCTTAAGTTTTCGCGGCCTACACACACTGATATAAAACTGTGTTTTGGTAAGATCTGTAACTCAAGATTTAATTATTAACTTTTGTGTTAATCCTGAAAGCTATATGCAAGACGCTTGCAAAATAATATTATGTAAAGGTAGCTGCCCATCATGATTTTTCAAACTGCTGTCAGACAAAATAAATGTCACCTCATTCTGCCCGAGACAAAAGAAGCCGACCGTCGTTACGTCGGGTTGATTAAAATTAAAAAATACTTACAACAAGTAAAGTACACAAGTAGTTTTAGTATACAATATAGGTAAATTCGAAAAAGAGTTCTATTTTTTAATATTTAGCAACTGTATCTCACTTTTAGATCTTGCGTTATAGAGCTCTATGGCTGTGTAAGTGTAAAATTCATTACAAAGTGCTTTTCAGGAAAAAATCAATCGCAATAACGGGATCTAAAGTTTGTCAATAATGTTGTTTTGAGTGTCACTTCTAGACACAGAGTCGCGATAAATGACTTCTTTTGTAAAAAAAAACTACAATTGTATAGTAGTGACCTAGAGTGAGCCTAGAGTAGAGCCTAGTAGTAAAAATAACCAAGTCTCACGTGACAGTCAATAATGATGCATCGTGTCGAATATAGGTTATAACCCCGTATTAAGTAGTAATACTTATTAATATTAACTGCCTCGGTAGCCTAGTGGTAGCAGGCCACTACTACTACGCTGAGGTAGTATTGGGGTTCGATTCCCGGGTAGGGGTTATCAGAGATAATGGTGTAAAAACCTTTATCGCTGGTTCTATTGGGATTTTCCCATTTCCTGGAAATTTCCCAGTACCTTGAAGTTTGGTAATGTGCCCAGAGATGTCAACAGGCTCGCCACCTGTTACATGGGCCAAAAAACGTAACCGGCGAATCGTGGGTGTTTGCATATATGCTATTTATATTCCTCGTACAGTTATTATTTCAACTAGAAATATAACGTGTTACGGATCATATTTTTTTTTTTTTTTTTTTTTTTTTTTTTTTTTTATGTAATTGAAGTGGCAAACAAGCATGCAGTTCACGTTGATGTTAAGTGATGACTGCAGCCTATAGACACCCACACAAAGACCAAGGTCAAAATGCAAATGCGTTACCACTCCTGAGGCCTAAGGTGTTATGCCTCTGTGCCGGAAATTACAGGGCCGTACATTAAAAATCATATATTAGTAATTTGATGAACCTGCTTATATATTTTGGTCATAGATACGACTACGAACAAAATTATCGTATCTGGATCGTTCAACTTTCACCAAATTAAACACGTTTAGTTATTATATATTTAACCGTATAAAAAAAAATAAAAAAGTGATATGGCTGTGTCAGAAAATTATATATTGCCAATAAATAAATTAGTAGATGAGAGATTAAGTTGTTTACAAATGTAATATGGAGACTATACATTTATCAAATCCTATTTTTTTTGTATAATTTTTCGTTGACATCCGACGACGCTATTCGAAGCTACCTAATGAAAAATATGAATTGAAACGATAACACTATTTTATTTTTATTTTCGGGGTTTAAGTAATAATAAATATTTAAGTAATCTATAAAACAATTAGATTCATAACATTAAGTTATTGTATGTTTATTATGATGAGATAAAACATAATACTTAATATTTTTTGGTCACCAATTAAGATATCAACCATTACGTTTCTCAAAAACATGAATAATTCTGTCTTTAAATCGATATGCTAATCAAATTGTTTATCCATTGACTGATATCTGCAGTTAATAAGTACGCTTCTTACGCGCTTGTACGCTCGACTCGGAGGGAACGTGACACTTTTTCGTGCATGTAGCCGGTGTTCATCGATTTATAAGACGTTATGAAGTAAAAAAAACTTTGGAAATAGATAAAATTTTCCGTACATAATGTAAAGTATGACATCCGCTTATCGCAAGATCTTCCGCTCAAACCGTGCGGTTTGAGCGGAAGATCTACCGGTTTCAAAAAGTAGAAAAATCTGTGGCTTCGTTTTGTATGCAATTAAATCTAGATACAATTATTTCTATACAATATTACAAAGGAATTGAAAAAATCGAAGATAAAAATGATGTTCGTCACTGTAATTGAGCCACGTTCGACCTCGGCGAGACGCGGTCAGTTTTCGTGATAAACTTATCATTAATACATTTAACGGCCACAGAACAGCTGACTGTTCGAGTGATATAATAACAGTATTGACTATGTGTTTAAGAATAAAACTATCGAAACGATATTAAATACACAATGAAATGGAAAACTTTACTATATTCGAGGTAAGCGGTTTTAAAAACATACCGACTTGGTAAATAACAGTTTATCCTCTAAATTGTAGCATTTATTTAAATGATCGCCTTAGATTCTACGAATTTAGTGATCGGAACTTTCACAAAGATTATGATAAAGATCTGAATGGACGTATTGATCGGTTATTCAAGTAAGGACACGGGCACTTTCTATTAATTTTACGGGCAAACGTCTTTGTCTTTCGGGATCCGGTTTCTGGTCGGTCATTTTTTGTCTTTGTCAACAACGTCGTCTATTGTTTGCTAAGTCACCTTGATGCCTTGATAGATGGTTAGGCATTAACGATTCATTAGTGACCGTTGTCTTGTCTGAACTGGTGACGAGAAAATTTTTTAGTCAGTATCACGCATCTGATTTATTGCTACATACCGACCTATTAATTAAAGTATTGTAGCCATGAAATCCTTAAAAAATACGAAGATATCGAGTGTATTTATTTTGTTCATTTTTTCAGGCAAACAAATGTAAAACTTGAAGTAAAACAATCGGCTCCTATTAATGTATATCTACTATTAAGACTAACATAAATTAAACTATTTATTTACGCATGATATTAATTTAAGAATTATGAAGATAAAAATCTTATCAGTGTCAAAAGTTGAAACGCTACGAAACTTAATCTGGAGTTTCATTTTTATGTCGTCAACTACGAATTAAGCCCATAAATATAGCTTTTTATCATTTTATGTTATTTAATTAAACATATACCTAGTAGGTAAATTATAAAAATGTTTTTGATTTAAAAATCTTTATTTTCAATAAACCGTTTCTTTGACTGCTTAAGTCATAGCCCGTAAAAAATCCCGAACAGAACTGATTTTCGGCACCAAAAAAATGTTCTTAATATTTAATTATTATACTACGTTATAATAATTATTTGAATTAGGGTAACAAGTTAATGAGCCTCAAATTATAATAATTTATCGTTACTTAATCGTTCCTCTGTAACATTCCAGGGTGATTACATATGGATCGAGCCGGTGTCTGGAAGGGAGTTCGATGTGGCGATAGGCGCCAGGGTGCTGGCTGCGGAAGGTCGGAGGATCCGTGTACGAGATGACGACGGCCAGGAGCAATGGCTACCGCCCGAGAGACGGATTAAGGCGATGCACGCCACCTCCGTGTACGGCGTCGAGGATATGATCTCCCTCGGTGACCTGCACGAAGCTGGCATCCTTAGGAATCTGCTCATTCGGTACAATGAGAATCTCATTTATGTAAGTAGCTTCAATCCTTCTCATTAGAAAATACTCATCATTATTGCAGACGAAAGACGTTCACTACCGGTCAAAAGCCTCCCCCAATTATATCTTATTGCATCACATAAAATGGGAATATACGTAAAAAATAAACTAATAAACTATTATAACACCGAACAGTGCGGTGGGCGAGCTCAACTCGCCCTTCGACCTAACCTGCCATAGTCGGAGCGCCCACAGCTCCTCAATTTTGTATATTACCACGAGATATCGTATTTTTCTCTTCATACATGTTTCGGATTAAACATACATTACATGTAATAGAATTCTGACACACGACTTTTTTCATGCAAATTTAGTGTAATAAAATATTATAGTACTATCTGGTCTATCTGATATTATGACATAGATATCTACTTAATAATTTTATTTCTTAAAATAACTACTTATGCAAAACAACAACTTTTGATCAATATGGTTAACAAGGATCATATCAAGCGTGTTATGGATAAAAATTTGCTTACTAACAATTTTATGTGAAGTTTATCTTAAATTATATTTATACTCGTATATATTGTCTTTTCTTCGTTATCTACGTTTTATGTGTCTCGCTGTGTGTCAAAATAAATGTTCTTTTCTTTCTTTCTTTCTTTCTATATACTCGTATACATACCGTAATTTATCTATTACATATTCTTCATTTGAAATAAAAAATAATGCAGAATAATTCATACCTATAGCTCCAGTTTAAATTCTTCATCTTAATATATATAAATCTCGTGTCACAATGTTTGTCCTCAATGGACTCCCAAACCACTTAACCGATTATAATAAAATTCGCACACCATGTGCAGTTCGATCCAACTTGAGAGATAGGATAGTTTAAATCTCAAATTATAGTCGCAATTTTAATTTATTGCTAATTATTTGTCTGTTATTATTTGACAGTCACAATTATCTGTTAACTCCAAATGATTCTAACAGATGTCGATACCTTTCGACTGGGTTGAGTAAGTAATCAATAGATGGCGCTGCTATGGTAAATCTACAAACGTGTCATATAAGCTACATTTTAACAGCATAATTACCACGTGTTGTTGACGCTATAAAATTAATTAAATTTATTTTGTAGTGAATGAAATACCGTATATTTCAATTATTTCCACATTTAAAATTTTTGGTGTTAGCATAGCCGGCCACGTCTATATATATAAAAATGCAACCCGTTTTCCTTGGTCACGGCATCACGCGTGAATGGCTTCACCGATCTGGCTAATTTTGGTTTTGAATGATTTTTGGAAGTCTAGGGAAGGTTTGAAAGGTAAGAAAATATGAAGGAATTGAAGGGAAACAGTAAAAACCACAATTTTATTTTTCCATACAAATAGTCCGTATCTATTAAACCTTTGACACCTTATTTCATTCTGAGGCAGTACGAAGTTTGCCGGGTCAGCTAGTCATTTATAAAGATTAAGTGCATTGTTCTACGTTGTTCAATCTATTTAAATTAATTTTATCGTTAATTAACTGATTCTTTCCATTTGTATCTAAATCTTGATATCCACTTTACTTTAAACATGAATATTTATGTTTCAGACATATACGGGTTCAATATTGGTAGCGGTGAATCCATACCAGATTCTACCAATATACACAGCAGACCAAATTAAGTTATACAAAGAAAGGAAGATCGGGGAGCTACCGCCACACATCTTTGCTATAGGTGACAATGCATATGCACACATGCGCCGATACGGGCAGGATCAATGTATAGTCATCAGCGGAGAATCTGGTGCAGGGAAAACTGAATCAACGAAACTCATTCTGCAGTATCTTGCTGCGATAAGCGGAAAACATTCATGGATTGAACAACAGGTCCGGTTCTGCTTCAATAAACTAAAGGATTACTTCTCTGTGTCTAGATTTATTCACCAGATCAATGTTTGCACTTTAAACCCCTAAATGTATTTGTATAAGAGGACCAAAAATCCCATTTTGGTCCTCTTATACAAAGAGATTGTAATCTCATATACATTACGACACAAGTTTGTAAATATGTAGATGATAATACTAATTTGATATTGCTTAATTTACAGATCTTAGAAGCAAATCCAATTTTAGAAGCGTTTGGTAATGCAAAAACAGTAAGAAACGATAATTCATCGCGTTTCGGAAAATATATCGACATCCACTTCAGCAGTAGTGGTGTTATTGAAGGTGCCAAAATAGAACAGTATCTATTAGAGAAATCTAGGATAGTATTTCAAGGAACTGAAGAACGTAATTACCATGTGTTTTATTGTCTGCTTGCTGGTCTGTCTAAGGATGAAAAGAAAAAATTAGACTTGGGTGAACCCTCAGAATACAGATATTTGTCAGGGGTAAGTTCCTTAAAAACCATGAGTAAAGAATACACAATCTTAGGTAATATTCTAACTTTTATTAACTACAAACGTTTATTCAATTTCAGGGTGGCAGTTTCACGTGTGAAGGTAGAGATGATGCCGCAGAGTTTGCAGACATTCGTTCTGCAATGAAAGTGCTCCTTTTTACAGAACCAGAAATTTGGGAAATATTAAAATTATTAGCAGCTGTACTACATTGTGGTAATATCAAATATGAAGCCACGGTCGTTGACAATTTGGATGCGACGGAAATCACAGAACAAGCTAATGTTAGAAGAGTTGCAAATTTACTGGGAGTACCAATGCAATCCCTTATTGATGCGTTGACTAGAAAAACATTATTTGCTCACGGAGAAACAGTTGTATCGACCCTTAGTAGAGACCAGTCTGTGGATATCAGAGATGCTTTCGTTAAAGGCATATACGGACGGCTATTCGTCACTATTGTAAAGAAAATTAATGCTGCTATTTACAAACCAAAGTCAACAATGCGCACAGCTATCGGAGTCCTCGATATATTTGGTTTTGAAAACTTTGACCAAAACAGCTTTGAACAGTTTTGTATAAATTTTGCTAATGAAAACCTACAACAATTTTTCGTAAGACACATTTTCAAATTGGAACAAGAAGAATACAACCATGAAGGTATTAATTGGCAACATATAGAGTTCGTTGATAACCAAGATGCCTTGGATTTGATCGCTTTAAAGCAGCTCAATATTATGGCTTTAATCGATGAGGAGTCTAAATTTCCAAAAGGAACAGACCAAACTATGTTGGCTAAATTACACAAGACGCATGGTCTTCACAGGAACTACCTCAAACCAAAATCGGACATTAATACTAGCTTTGGTTTAAACCATTTTGCTGGGATTGTCTTTTATGATACTCGAGGATTTTTAGAGAAGAACCGCGATACATTTAGTGCTGATCTATTACAGTTAATTCATGTGTCGACAAACAAATTCTTGCAACACATTTTTCAAGATGACATAATTATGGGATCAGAAACACGAAAACGAGCTCCAACTCTGTCTACGCAATTCAAAAAGTCATTGGATTTGTTGATGAGAACTTTAGGGACGTGTCAGCCTTTCTTCATACGATGTATAAAACCAAATGAATTCAAAAAACCTATGATGTTTGACCGTGGACTTTGTTGTAGACAACTGAGATATTCCGGAATGATGGAGACCATCCGAATCCGTAGAGCTGGATATCCCATCAGGCACAGTTTCAAAGAGTTCGTTGAACGATATAGGTTTTTAATTTCCGGAGTTCCTCCGGCTCATAAGACTGACTGTCGAGCGGCGACGGCAAAGATTTGTGCAACAGTTCTCGGCAAATCCGACTATCAGCTAGGTCATACCAAAGTATTCCTGAAAGACGCACACGATTTATTCCTCGAACAAGAAAGGGACAGAGTATTAACTAGAAAGATCCTGATACTGCAAAGATCAATTCGCGGTTGGGTATATCGCAGAAGATTTTTGAAGATGAGAGCGGCTGCCGTTCTTATACAGCGACATTGGCGTGGAAAATTACAGAGGATTCGGTATAACAGGATGAAAGTGGGATACGCAAGATTGCAAGCATTGATTCGCGCGAGAGTATTGGCGCATCGTTTCAGGCATTTGCGCGGGCACATCGTTTCGTTACAGGTATGTGTAGATTTCCCTGTCATTAATTATGCCGCAATAATAATTTTTAAATTTCAATAAACTTGATAATAAAATGTTTCAGGCGGCAGCCCGCGGGTACTTGGTACGTCGTTCGTATGGCCACAAGATGTGGGCTATCGTGAAAATCCAAAGTCAAGTGAGGCGTTTGATCGCAATGCGGCGTTACCGGCGAATGAAACAAGAGGCGATCGCGCACAACGAAGCTCTGCGCCTGCGCAGGCAAGAGGAGCAGCGGCTGCAGCACCAGGGCAACACTCGCGCCAAGGAGATAGCTGAACAAAATTATAGGGTGAGTATCAAATTGTAACATTTTCATGTTAGTATGCTTTTAGGTTTTCGCGAGCTGCACTTATTGAAATAAAACTAGTTTTCGGATTTATCTATCTCTCTCTTATATTTTCATGTTGTTAAACAATATTAAAGTAATAATAAATATAAATAAAATATCATAAAGTTGGCTTATTCGGAGCCCACTTTAGGTGAGACTAGAATTCAATAGTGGTAGAGAGGTATCCTTACTTCCTTACTAATATTATAAAAGCGAAAATGTGTGTTTGTCTGTCTGTCTGTATGTTCCACTTTCACGTGAAAACGGCTGAACCAATCGTAATAAAATTTGGAATGAAATTACTTCGAGGCCCTAAAAAGGACATACCCTACATTTTTTTTTTCAAAAATCAACCCCTATAGCGTTAAAATAGGGAATGAAAGTTTCAGTGAAAATTCGTCATTGTCAAAGATAACTATGTACCTATAAAACTTTATATTACGACTTTTGATAAGAAATCCCTACAAATGATGTGTATGTTTATTTGTCTGTATTCTTTGTATGCTCCATTTTCGCTTCAAGACGACGAACAGGTCTCAATGAAATACGGTAAACTACCTTTTATCGCCAAAAAAGTTTAAAGGGGCTAAAAGTTTGTGTAGAAAATCGTCACTGTCGAAGATAAAACCATGAAACTTTATATTTAGACACTTTATTACAAAAAGATAAATATTTATTCAAGCGTTTATGCAAAATGCATGAAATCCATATAAATAAAAATGAATCTCCGTAATGTTTGTAAGCGCATAAATTCCAAACGACTGCACCAAATTGGATAAATCTTCATTTGGATTCATTGACTTCAGACGGGACTTGACTTGGTTGGAAACTTCGGTAGCTTCGGTAGTTGATACAGCGGCTGAACTAAGGATCCCAGTGGTCGCGGGTTCAAAACCCGCCTTAGTCAATTTTTTCTTTCCAATTGTCTTTAAAAATATTTTACTCGCATTTATTATTGCGATAAATCCATTAAAATGTTTGCAAGTAGGTACATTTCTTTAAAATAATCTTCTAGGTTCTGTTGATTTAATTATTAGATAATTATAATTTATTGTGATACTAGGAAGCATAAATATTGTCTATTTTAAAATAGTCCATAGGTAATCAGAAAGGTATATTTGTATGAACGAATAGGAATATCTAAATCTACTCTTTCATTAATACAAAATGCTTAATACTGGCTTAATACAATTATCAGATAATAGAATTTATCTACTGTGATTTGTACGATAAAGAAATTTAAGAGCGATTGACTACACTGATAAAATTGCTGAAGTAATTATCTGTAATGATAATCTAAGTTCGGACATGAAGCCAAAAATATTAGAAGTTTTGCAGTTTAGTACACGGCAAGCAATCGTACATACAATTATTTTTAATAGAATTTAGATTTTTCTGCACAATACATGATGTTATGTGAAAATATTGCAGTTAAACAAGGTTATACCCATTAGAAAAACAACATTACGATAAAATGTTTGTTTCCGTTATTAATACGTGCATGTTTTATTACAATGTGTGATAATAATCTTAATCAAAATTTAAGTGATGTTACAACTGCGCTACCGGGTATGTCCATTATCATACAAGTGATAGTAAGGTCTCCATAATAAATCAACATTTATAGAGTTTTCTTTGGGCCTATTCTTAGTATCTTCATACAAACGTGATACATCGTTTAGATCTATCACGTTTTTACTGGTGGTAGAGGCCAGTGACGGAGCTCATGGGCGTAGGCACCACCGCATTACCTAATATGCTTGCCGCTAAATGGTAGTGTTCAGCACTATCGTGTTCCGGTCAGGTGGTAATGTACGGCTGCGTAATTTCCGGCACAGAGGCATAACACCTTAGGCCTCAGGAGTGGTAACGCATCTGCATTTTGACCTTGGTCTTTTTGTAAGTGTCTATAAGCTGCAGTCATCACTTAACATCAATGTGAACTGCATGCTTGTTTGCTAAATTCCATTGTATAAAAAAAAGAAAAAAAAACGGCGATTGATCCTAGTACATTGTATTGTATATATATAGTACAAAACTTACGAAAAGAATAGTTTCTGAGTGTTTGAGCTTTATCCTTAATAGATAGGTACCTAAATGAGTTGAAAAAAATGGAATATTTTTTCAAGAATGAAAAGCGGCATATTTCGTTGACGTGATCAAACATTAGGTCTTAACTTAATAAAAAATGATGCACATGATATCATCATAGTGCTTGAAAAATAATAACAAACTTTTTCTTTTCTTTTAAAGGAAAATTTACGAAAGATTTGCTTCGGGGTGTCCATAAATTACGTGAGGTGTTTTTTTTAATTTTCTATCTAATTTTTCTACCTCCCCCGCTGGTGAGATGTCGTGAGATTTTATTCAACCCCCTCCCCTATCCCCAAAATGTGGGTTTCATAAGTAATAAACGCGGCTGTCAATGGCGCGAAAACAAAGGACGGGCTACACTGTACTGTAAATTCAGATTAAATTGAGCTATTTGGTAATAAACAAATATGGTGGTTTGACAGTCAGTAGACGTATGATACGTCGAAGTAATAACGAAATTATTTTCTTTCGAACGAATTAGTGAATGATCTTAATCGTATTACGATAACGCTTATGATTAAATCTTAACCATGTACAATCTGGATTAAATGGACCAAAATTGTATTTTTTTTTTGTTTCAATCAGAAAAAAATTGCGTGATAATTGCCGAAACCCCCCCTCTCTCCAACGTAAAATTTGATGAGATTTGAATCGACCCCGTCCCTTAATTCTCTCTAAATTCTCTTAAATCTCACGTAATTTATGGACGCCCCCTTCGTAGATAGTGCCTACCAAATATGATGTTTTCAATAAACCACTGTAAATTCAAACAATTCTGACGCTGTTTCTCATTAGCTATTGTTGTTACAGTTGTTGATCGAGCGTAAAAACAAAGGTAACACACGAAAGGTTCATAAATCAGCCGATTTACCAAATAGGTTAGATACACGTTACGCAATGAAATCGAAGCTGTTGACCGGCATTAAATAACAACTGGTATACTTGCTACTACATACTAGATACTTTAGTAACGTAATTCAAGAAATGCCGGCAAGTAACTGGCTAGTCGCGTTTGGAACACACCCGATGAGTGGCGTGCAGTTAATATTGGTGAAAGTGAGGAAATGATGACAGATATGTGGCTGGACTGTGTGCGGTATCCTGTCGGAATACGTTTCGTTAGTATAGTTCTCAAATCATCCCTAAGTTGCATGATCATAAATACGACCTTTTTAGTGCAAACAATGCCATATAATTGCCGTTCGGTAACTTTCTTTAGTTACCTAACTCGTGGAAAATTTAATCCATGTAGCACATGAATTCAAACTGGCCATTGTCTGTAATATCTAAGACATAAATGCACGTATTGGCATGAAACCATGTCAAAATAATTAAGTTATCGGGTATCACTTGTTCAATAAAACTAACGATTAAAGCAGAAAAGAAATTAAAAGATTATATAATCGTGATTTGTAATGAATTAATTTTAATCTTCATTCCTTTAGGAGCGTATGTATGAGTTGGAGAGGCGCGATGCGGAACTGGCATTAGAGGAGAAACGTCAGCTAGAAGCCAAGAGGACACTTCTCCAAGAAGCAGCCCGCAAGCAAGACGAGCCTGTAGATGACAGCAAGCTAGTAGAAGCCATGTTTGATTTCCTACCAGACTCGAGCAGTGAAGCACCTGCGCCTAAAGACACATCTGTGTTCAGCGACTTGCCACAACAGCGAGCAGATCAACAAGAGGTATTCAGCGTATTTATTATTCATAATTTCACGAAGTATATGTAACACTTATATGTAAATAAAATATAATATACTAACGCGTGTATACAATATATAGGATTCGTTAATATTTTCCAGATGGTTACTCCAATGCAAACAACTTCTGAGGACGAAGAAGATCTATCGGAATTCAAGTTCCAAAAATTCGCAGCTACATATTTCCAAGGGAATGTCACGCATCAATATTCAAGAAAACCTTTGAAACATCCTTTATTGCCACTTCATACGCAAGGCGATCAGCTGGTAAGTACATTATTTGATATAAAGTAGCGCCAATCTGATTATTCTAATCATTTTATTAATTTAAAAGATATGTCTATTACTAAGCAATTACCATTTTGTGATAATTCTGAAAACATGATTTAAATTACAGGCAGCTCAAGCGTTATGGATCACTATATTACGCTTTACGGGAGATCTTCCAGAACCTCGTTACCAAACCATGGATAGAGACAACACTTCCGTTATGTCAAAGGTCACAGCCACACTCGGGAGAAACTTCATCAGATCAAAAGAGTTCCAAGAAGCGCAAATGATGGGCGTCGATCCTGATGCGTATTTGAATAAACAAAAGCCAAGATCAATTAGACATAAATTGGTCTCGTTAACTCTTAAACGTAAGAATAAGCTTGGGGAAGACGTTAGAAGAAAACTTCAGGTTAGTAACGAAAAATCAGTTATTTACATTAAAATAAATCACCGAGCAACTCACTTTTCTACTCTATTCTACTTTATTCTACTTATGAGCTACATACTTGTCTGGGTTATTTATTTAAGTTCACCCTCTATTACAGGATGAAGAATATACTGCGGATAGTTATCAATCTTGGCTTGAATCACGCCCAACATCCAATTTAGAGAAATTACACTTTATAATTGGTCACGGCATCCTTCGCGCTGAATTAAGAGATGAAATATATTGCCAAATATGCAAGCAATTAACGAACAACCCTTCAAAGTCGTCGCATGCACGTGGTTGGATTCTTTTGTCACTCTGCGTTGGCTGCTTTGCTCCTAGTGAAAAGTTTGTAAATTACTTGAGAGCCTTTATCAGAGAAGGTCCTCCCGGCTATGCACCATATTGCGAAGATCGACTTAAAAGAACTTTTAATAACGGAACTAGGAATCAACCACCATCTTGGTTAGAACTTCAAGCCACTAAATCTAAAAAGCCAATAATGTTGCCCATTACTTTCATGGACGGCAATACGAAGACGTTATTAGCCGATTCGGCGACTACGGCAAGGGAGTTATGCAACCAATTATCTGATAAAATAGGTTTGCGTGACCAGTTTGGATTCTCTTTATACATTGCATTGTTTGATAAAGTAAGCTCACTTGGAAGCGGTGGTGACCATGTGATGGATGCGATATCACAATGTGAACAGTATGCTAAAGAACAAGGTGCACAGGAACGAAATGCACCGTGGAGGCTATTCTTCCGTAAAGAAATATTTGCTCCGTGGCATGATCCTACCGAAGATCAAGTAGCCACAAATCTTATTTATCAGCAGGTAGTGCGAGGAGTGAAATTTGGTGAATATAGATGTGATAAAGAAGAAGATTTGGCAATGATAGCAGCACAGCAATACTACATTGAATATGGGCAAGATATGAATACGGAACGGTTGTATACACTATTGCCAAATTATATACCTGATTATTGTCTCACTGGTGTCGAAAAAGCAGTGGATCGATGGGGTGCTCTAGTAGTTCAAGCATACAAAAAGAGTTATTACGTAAAAGAGAAAGTGCCTGCATACAGGGTTAAAGAAGACGTAGTTAGTTATGCAAAATTCAAGTGGCCCTTGTTATTTTCGAGATTTTATGAAGCTTATAGAAACTCTGGTCCTAATCTACCTAAGAACGATGTTATTATAGCCGTGAATTGGACAGGTGTTTATGTCGTGGATGATCAGGAGCAAGTGTTACTGGAATTGTCATTCCCTGAAATAACAACAGTTTCGAGTCAGAAAACAAATAAAGTGTTTACACAAACGTTTAGTCTGGCAACTGTTCGTGGTGAGGAGTTCACATTCCAGAGTCCTAACGCAGAGGATATTCGAGACTTAGTTGTGTATTTCTTAGAGGGGTTAAAGAAGAGATCCAAATTCGTAATAGCGTTACAAGATTATAAGGCTCCAGGCGAAGGATCGAGCTTTTTAACTTTCCAAAAAGGGGATCTTATTGTTTTAGAAGAAGACAGCACGGGTGAATCGGTTTTGAATAACGGGTGGTGTATTGGTCGATGTGAAAGGACCATGGAAAGAGGTGATTTCCCCGCTGAGACCGTTTACGTGCTACCTGCGTTAACAAAACCACCACCAGATATATTGGCTTTGTTCTGCCAAGAAGGAGCTCAACATGGTCGACGAGCTCCTACAAATACACTTAATGGAACGGAAACTAGAGACAAACCTCATAATTTGTTAGAATACGCAATGGATCACTTCAGACTGCCACCGAAACGAACAGTTTCTAAAGCTCTAACACTATCTACGGCTAAACGGGGTGGCCCTGAAGAATTATGGCGACACTCAAGAGAGCCAATAAAGCAGCCACTTCTGAAAAAATTACAGGCTAAAGAAGAATTAGCTGAAGAAGCTTGTTTTGCTTTCACTGCTATACTCAAATACATGGGTGATTTGCCATCGAAACGTCCGCGTATTGGCAATGAATATACCGACCATATATTTGACGGTCCATTAAAACATGAGATATTGAGAGATGAAATCTACTGCCAAGTAATGAAGCAACTGACTGACAACAGAAATAGGATGTCTGAAGAGAGAGGGTGGGAGCTGATGTGGTTAGCTACGGGATTATTTGCGTGCAGTCAAGGGCTTCTTAGAGAGTTAACTTTGTTCCTAAGAACTAGACGATATCCAATTGCTCAAGATTCACTCCAAAGACTGCAAAAGACTTTAAGAAATGGTCAGAGAAAGTATCCTCCGCACCAAGTAGAAGTGGAAGCGATTCAGCATAAGACTACTCAAATATTCCACAAAGTTTACTTCCCAGATGACACTGACGAAGCATTTGAGGTAGACTCATCGACGAGAGCGAAAGATTTTTGTCAAAATATTGCACAGCGGCTGAATCTCAGATCTAGCGAAGGCTTTAGTTTGTTTGTTAAGATAGCTGATAAGGTGATATCGGTGCCAGAGGGCGATTTCTTTTTTGATTTCGTGCGACATCTCACGGACTGGATCAAAAAGGCGCGACCTGCTCGAGACGGCATCACTCCACAATTTACTTATCAGGTATGTGTTGTTATGAATTTCTGTAGATGTTGGGTTAATCTAATAATTTTGTTACACGTATGTTGAATCAAAAAAAATAGATTTGTTTTTCCTACTTTTTAACCGACTTTGAAAAAAGGAGGAGGTTATCAATTCGTCGGCATCTTTTTTTTATAAAAAACAGTCAACAACGGGTAAAACAACACAGAAAGCAGATTATGACTGTGATTGTTGTAGGACTGTTGGTAGATTAAGGGAATTACATCATCTGTCTGACGACAAATAGTAGTATGCTGCACTATGGGATCTGTCTGTATGGCCCCTTTAATTTCTGGCACGTATCCTGCTTTAAGCCTGTTTTATATTGAAGATGACTAAAGGCTACAATATCTACTTACTACCAAAATCCCCCTTATGAATACTCATTACGCCCGCTTAAAATCAAAGTTTTCTGGTACGACCAATACGGAAATTAGCATATATCTAGAGAACATTTGAGAGTTATATGTGTTTTATATTATTTCGAATTAACGCATGCTTTTTCATAAAAAAAAAAGAGTTATATGTGTTACTATTGAGAAGAACATACCTGTTTGAGAAGAACTAGGCCATCAATCAACTTATAAAAAGCTGTTTTAAAACTAACCTTACTAAAATATTAACCAGGTGTTCTTCATGAAGAAGCTATGGACGAACACGGTGCCGGGCAAAGACCGCGCCGCGGATGTGATTTTCCACTTCCACCAGGAGTTGCCCAAGCTGCTGCGAGGCTACCACCGCTGCGGTCGTGACGAGGCGGCTCGCCTTGCAGCACTCGCGTACAGAGCGCGCTTCGGAGACAATAAACAGGAGCTGCAAGCTATACCGTAAGTTGTTTTAGTGCAGTTCTTCATAGAAGCTATGGACGAATATGATGCCGTGGAAATATTAACGAAAAATAATAACATTGACTGATTAGGACTATTTTACTGGTGGTAGAGTTCCAGTATCAGAGCTCGGGGGCGAAGGCACCACCGCGTTATCTAATCTATCTGCCGCAAAAGAGTAGTGTTCGGCACTATCGTGTTTCTAAGCCTCATCATCACAAACATCTTAGGACATAGGGGTGTCAATCCATCTGCATATCGACCTCAGGGAGACTATCGCCTAACTCGAATGTTTTTGTTTAGGACGTTATCTTTTCACGAAAACACTTAGGCGCACACCAGGAAAAGGTTAGGCGGTACGAAACTGACAAGATGATGTCATAATCGAGACGAAAGCTAGAGTTAGGCGGTCGGCCCGCTGGTTTTTGTGTAAATGTCTACAGACAGCAGGCATCACTTGCCATCAATGTGATCTACATGCTTGTTTGCCACCATCATAACATAAAAAATGCATCTAAAACTTTATTTTGTTCACAGACAAATGCTTCGAGAACTTATACCTGCGGACCTAATAAAGCTGCAGAGTTCCGCGGATTGGAAGCGGTCTATCGTCGCCTCGTACAACCAGGACGCCGGCATGACTCCCGAAGACGCCAAGATCACCTTCCTCAAAGTGATATACCGGTGGCCTACCTTCGGATCCGCGTTCTTTGAAGTCAAACAGACCACGGAGCCTAACTATCCGGAGCTGTTGTTGATAGCCATAAATAAGCACGGCGTCAGTTTGATTCATCCACAGTCAAAGGTAAGCAATCAAAGCTAGTTCGTTAGGCATTTTTTTTATAAGGTTTTAATTTTGCAATTTTATTGTCAGTATATCTGCCTCTGACTGTGAATCTATACTAATATTTATGAAGAGGTAAAGTTTGTAACTTTGATTGTTTGTTAGTTTGTTTGTAGGGGCTAATCTTCGGAAATACTGAACCGGAAATCTTGAATATTCTTTCACAATCATCAAGCTACACTATTCAGGAGTGCTATAGGCTCAACAACGAACAACAAACAAAACCAAAAATTGGTTCAGATTATTGGTACAGATTTGCAATTGGTTAATTCTTACTTACCACCTGAGAGCTTGGAAATGTGTTCGAGAAAATTTCTGCCTGCTATACCCAGCTATACTCTAAAATTATTGGCGTTTTTCAATTTTGACTCAGTGTAATACAAGCCGCCAGCAAAACTCTATCAGTCTCTACCATCCATCTACTAATTAATATTTCAATAGGCTTTCAATAACATTAGATACGAAAATTCCAGGACATCTTGGTGACGCATCCATTCACCAGAATCTCGAACTGGTCATCCGGAAACACCTACTTCCACATGACCATCGGCAACCTCGTCCGCGGCTCCAAGCTGCTCTGCGAGACCTCGCTCGGCTACAAGATGGATGACTTGCTCACTTCATACATTTCACTCATGCTCACTAACATGAATAAACAGCGGTCTATGCGAGTGAAGTGATTTTAAATTTATCGTTACACTATACGGACTAGGGTTATTATCTTACGAGTTTGTTTTTAGTGAGTTCGCCTTTCGCAATATTCGTCGGCTAAAATTAAATAATCTAACCGCAAATATCATAAATAGACTAGCAGATAGACAGACAGTCACTGGTGGTAGTCTCAGTGTAGGGACTCGACCGCATTACCTTACCAGGACTTATCTGCCGCCAAATGGTAGTGTTCAGCACTATCTTGTTCCGGTGAGAGGTAGTAATGTATGGCCCCGTAATAACTATCACAGAGACATAATAATGTGTCAGGGGTGGCAACGCATCTGTATTTTGACCTCTGGTTTTTGTGTAGATGTCTATAGGGTGCAGTCATCACTTAACATCAATGTGAACTGCATGCTTGTTTGCCATTTCCATTACATAAAAAAAGGAATCGACATAGTATCTTTACATTTATGTAGCATTGTAGAAATAATTTCTTAACAAAGCCGTCTGAAACGTGGTTTCATAAATATTAGTTAAGTTATTGTAACATTTCACATCCTTCTTTAACTCAAAGATATCTGTTAAAGTTAGAGAAGGATGTAAAATGTTACAATAATTTAAAAAAATATTTTGGTGCAACCCAGGCTTTGTAAATGATTCTTGATATCTAGTAAATCAGTTCAAATTTCCACCGAAATTTAAGACGAACCTATTTTACATAAATGTGAGGGCTCTGTGGAATGATATGACGTTAAACCTTAAATAAAACAGTTTAGCTTTTTGGTTTAAGATAATGGGTAAGCCATCTTTAAATCGACATGTAATATCTATGAGTCAAGCGAACGTGAAATTGTATCCGTCCATATCAATAAAATGTTCTAATAGTCGTACTATACCTTATTATCTAGATAGTTTCAATGAATCCGAACGAATTATGAATGATAATATTAAAGCAAAATAAAATTGTTCTAGCCAACAAGATATTAAGTACAATTTTGATGCTTCAAAATGAATTATAACAAAATTATACACTGCAATTATTTGTCGTTTTGATAAAGTTGTATGGAAAATTATATTAGTCATATTTAGAATATTTTTAAAACTATTTTTTATATGCATGGATGATTTTATAACAAAAAATATTGTAATGATAGGAATAATTTTCTCCTAAAGTGCTTTGTATTGTGTTAGATAGTCTATTTCGACCATTTATCGAAGTTGTTGACCAATGGACGCGAGAGATCTGTTATATCGAAGCTAAGTATTTATAACTATGTAGATGATTGGCTAAGGATTGAGTTATATAATAATTAAGTGTAAAATCTAACTGCTACTTATCATTTCATATTAATAAACTAATTATTGTAGGTAGGTATTGACCTAACCATTGTAATACAATACAAAACATGCTATAATTTAGTGTTGCTGTGGAGGTAAACAGCTTTTGGGACCATTTATACAATTTCTTCTTTATTTTTCCACAACTACACTGCCGGCTATAATAAGAAATACCATAATCAAAGATAGATTTTACATTTATCGTAATATCTAATGCTGTTTTATATATTATTTACCTTAATGAAACTGCAATGTATTTATTTATGTAAGTTATTTTGTAAAATTATCAATGTTATGCCATGAGTTTGGAGACAATATTCATTTGTTTTATTATCGCTTTAAAGTCAATGTTGCATTAATTTGTGAGTGGTTGTAAACATGAGTCACAATCAAATCATATCTTGTTTTTTTTTTTTCTTCCTTTACCGAATTTATTACAGAGTTCGTGGGAAAGACAAACAAAATAAGTGCCTACCTATATCTTTGCACCTATTTATTATTCAGTCTGCAGACAAACACAGTGACCTTCATACGGTTGCACATACCTACTGTAGTAGATACAAGTAAAATTCCAATAAATATGTGTTTTTTAAAAACAAGCAAATAATTCCATAAGAAAGGGAAGCTATGTCCATTAATCTCTCATTAAGAGGTGAAGCAGAGAACATGTAATAATAGTAGTGCCAGTGTATTTTTCCAATTAAAATAAATCCGAATCTCGATCTCAAGCTGAATAAGCTACCCAAGCAATGATATTATATCACTTACCTATATTAATCATACGAGATTTATGGGAAAATTGGTTTTAATCTTGGTGAGCTTACTATGTTGGTAAGTATATGAATCTACCCATTTATTTATTTATTTTTACTTTAATTACAAACATACATAATACCAATTACAGTAATCAAAGACACACTATCATACAATACTGTCACAGAATTCCATACATACCTACTGAAAATAAATCTCTCCATTTGTCTACAAATAAATCACACTCAGGATAAATATCTCACTCCTCATTGAACGCCATCCTGGATAAGATGGAATGCGGGAGATGGGAGACTGTGCATGTGATGTATGTATGTATGTATCTTCACGCCAGGTCCCTAACGGGGTAGGCAGAGAGTGTAGAGCGCCAGACATCCCGGTTCTGACAAACCTCTCGTGCCTCGTCTACCTTCATCATTCTCTTCATACATGCACGCCGATTCCTAAGACTTTTGACCCCACCATCAGACAGAACTCGACCTATTTGGTCATGGTAGGTCAGCCTTGGTCTTCCTGGGCCTCTGCAACCATCCACATTCGCATTGTATATCTGTTTAGTCATTCGCTCATTCGACATTCTTTCTATATGCCCGAACCATCGGAGCATGCCTTTTTTCATTTTTACACCGATACTATCATTCACACAAAGTCTCTTTCTTACATCTTCATTACGAACGCGATCGGTGAGTGATACACCGCAGATCTTGCGCAAAGATCTCATCTCGATCGCGTTCAACTTACTTTCATGCTCTTTTCTGCATACCCAGCTCTCGCTTCCATATAAAAGCGTTGGAGTAAGTACAGCATTATGTACGGCTAGTCGAGCCCGCTGGCTGAGATGTTTAGATTCTAGCAGCTTACCCAACGCTCCATTCACGCAATTCCCAGCAAGCACTCTTCTTTCTATGTCAGTGGTGTACCTACCATCCTTGCTAAAAGCACATCCAAGATATACAATTTCATCAACCTGTTCTTACACTGCATCATCTACTACTACCCTTGCATTTGTTCTCTGTTCATTTCTTTCAAATACTAATACTTTAGTTTTATCCACATTCAATTGTAAGCCTTTCTCCATACAATCCTCTTTCATGACTGTGACTAGTGCTTGTAGCCCAGATGGTGTAGAGCTAACAATTACAGCATCATCTGCGTAAAGCAGACAGTTCACCACTAAGTCACCCATACGCACTCCCACATCCATCAACTTCACCCTCTGGAGGCATTTGTCCAGATATATAATAAACAGCCTAGACGAAAGCACGCAACCCTGTTTGACACCGATGTTAACATCAAACCAGGGTGACATGCTTCCATCTACCCGCACACATGCTTGACAGCCCACATACGTGTGCTGTCAAGCATGTGTGCGGGTGTCGTGCATGTGATAATCTTACAAAAAGGTGCTGCTAGCAATCTGGGCTTGGGAGTAGAAAAACTAGGAACAACAATAAAATTTAAGTAGCTGCTCGTTCAGGCACAAGGAGTCAAGTTTTCCTCTTATAACTTTGAGGCCTATGCTGATTTGGTCAGAGTTACTCTCTAGTCTATATGCATTATCTACGGTTACGCCTAACTTCCAACGAGTTATAGCCCCAAATAACCCAACAAAAATTTAGTTGGGTAGGTACATGTACGGATTATACCCTACAACCTCTTATATACCTGAGGAAAGTTTTCTGGATCTTTTCAAGGGCAAGGATGTAACAAGCTCCGTGCGGATTCCATATGCAAGCGGACGTTTCTAGCTTTCTGCAAACCAGAGTACAGAAAAGTAGTTTAATGACACTGGTCATTAAAGTCTCGTGCGTGCCTAATATAGAGCAACGCGGGCCATCGGCCGGGGCGGACTGGAGGGGAGTAGCCATAGCGTTTATTACCGATACAAAACAGTGAGTAATTTTTTGCGGGGGGAAATGCGTGCGACATACAACCACTCTACAAAAATCGTCTATTACTACGAAACTCACACCTTGACTTTAACAAAATACAGAAGCAATTTTACGCACACATTTAAACATCTAGGCGACAGGTATAGGCCCATTTGGGCTTGTACTTTGACAGAGGGGAAAGCCTGCATATGGCTACTCCCCTCCGGTGTTGCTCTATGGTTCCTAAGTTCACTGGTGGTAGAGTTCCAGTGACGGAGCTCGCGGGCGTAGGCACCACCGCATTACCTAATATACTTGCCGCTAAATGGTAGTGTTCAGCACTATCGTGTTCCGGTCAGGTGGTAATGTACGGCCCTGTAATTTCAGGCACAGAGGCATATCACCTAATGCCTCAGGAGTGGCAGCGCATCTGCATTTTGACCTCTGGTCATTGTGTGGGTGTCTATAGGCTGCAGTCATCACTTAACATCAATGTGAACTGCATGCTTGTTTGCCATTTTTATTACATAAAAAAAAAAAAAAAAAAGTACGAATCCTAATGTCTCCTTAGCCAAAGCAGAGATATGTTCATTGAAGGTGAGCTTTCGATCGAATGTTACACCTACCCACGCTGGATTTTCTAGTAATAGCAGTATTGTCCAGAGTATGATCGAAGATTATTGGGTGCAACATACGACCGAAGGTCATCATACAGCATTTATTCCATTTCATTAGAAACGCATCACTGCTTGGAGGGCCTCGCAATTTGTTCTAGAGTAGAGTTAGAAGAGAGAAGAAGAGTAGAGAAGACTGCTTTGATAACTGACGAAATATCACTTATCATTATTAAAAATAGGAGAGGATCAAATATGAATACCTGACTTACCTACTCCGGACCTTGTGTGATAGGGTGGAGATTCGTATATTCCGAGTCTTACATACCTACTGTTACCGATCGCGTAGCACATGGACAATCTTTGGAATTAATCCAATGGTTACCAATTTTTTCAATAGTATATCGTTATTCACCCTATCAAACGCTCTCCGGAAGTCGAAATACCGTTCATCAACCTGTCGTCTTTTGTCTAACCGAGATGATTTTAAATGAACCAGAGTCAATAAATTCGTATCCACCAAGCGAACCCATGCTGCATATCACCCAAATACTTATTGATTTGGTCATAAATATATTGGTGCAAAATGCTCTCAAAAACTTTGGCTGGTGACGACATAATAGCAATCGGGCGGTAGTCTTCTACTAGGGATCTTTTTCACGTTTTAGGAATTGGAATCTGGAGGTTTTCCATAGCTAAGGGTACTTACCGGACTCCAAAGCGAGATAAAAATATGGCATAGAGGGCTGCAGAATACTAATTTCCTCTGTTTGAGGATTTTACGAGAAACGCTATTCATGCCATAATTTCAATAGAATTCAAATTTCCAATACTAATTTTGTTTCACAGTAATACTCTTACTTTAGGGAGCACATATTTACAAAGTGAAATTAGAGTTTGACATGCCTGTGAAGAAAAATTTCTTAGTGATTAACACCTACTGATAGTTCAAATCTAATGTCCCTATTTACCTTTAAGAAGTTGTGCTGCCAATATAAGAAACATGTCTTTGAAACAAAAATGATTCATGTAGGAGAATGGTGATGAAGGTTGCAAATAAGCATGCAGTTCACAAGACCAGAGGTCAAAATGCAGATGCGTTGCCACCCCTGATACTTTAGTTGTTATTTCTCTGTGATAGTTATTACGGGACCATACATTGCCATCTAAACGTAACACGATAGTGCTGAACACTGCCATTTAGCAGCAGATACATTAGGTAATACGGTGGTGTTTACGCCCTCGAGCTCCTTCACTGGAACTCTACCACCAATTAATAAATTGTAAGAGTGCAATAGGTATGCAAATGCCGATCTGAGAGATCTGACCATAATTCAGATTTGGTTCGTTTATTACGCCTTCGGAATCGGAATTGTTCTTATCTAGAATTGAAGTCATCCAAAAAAATTTGAGTACAATTTCAAATAAATCGCGGCATACATTCATACAATTAAGGTAAAAGCGGGCTATTACAAAAACTGTTAATTAGAAACAAACAAAAAATATATATCCGTAATAAAGTCGTGAGAGTCTCCCACGGCAGCTCGCTATTCTTATAGTGCGAGGAATAATGATGCCTCTATTGTGGCAACCAGCAGGAAGTCATTTATCTAACATCAAGAATATGAGTGTTTAGAGCAATTTCGTGTCTGATTTCTCATCGCGGTGTGCAATTTTGGGTGACGCGATCGCCTGCCCGATTGGATGTCAAGCAACTCCAACGATGACAAAGCAGAGTTTGATTGTTGATGTTCATGTCTGGATTACTTTTAAATTGTTGTGGGTAAATGAACTCGATAATAATTTGTAGATGTAGAATGCTTGAAATACACTTTTGGACAAAAACGTATCTTTTTTTTTTTTTGTTATTATGGCATCGCTATTACGCATATTGCCAGTGTCAAGTAAAACGATATTTCGTATTTATTTAAGCAGCGTCAAAGTTAGTATAATATCAAGTATAATAATGCAAGTATCAAGTATAATATGTCAGTCAAGTGAGTTACAGTCAAGTTATTCGAGTAAAGCGATGGCTACTTTACCAGAACATTTACAATGAAGTTTTGGAGGCAACCTGAAAGTTTTCGCACTGTTATTCTATTTCACTATACACGGGCACTGTCATAAACCTATTACAAACAAAAAGCCACCAACTTTATTCAATATAATAACTTTAAAATACTTAAAAATACACCAAGAAAATGAAATAAAATAAGAGCACCATACGCCTCTTTCAAGGTTCCCGCCAAAACTCCAAAACGTATCATAATAGCTTGTCTATGACACGAGATACTTTGCACTATTTCTATTCCAGTTTTCTCGGCATCATGACATTTGAAACCTTTGAGTATCTTATCCAGGCTGAAATTATCGCTTATCTTGCCAACTCAGGTAAAAAACCAACGAAGTTTCGGGAAGCTCATGTTGATGGTTCTATTTACCTACTGCACGGGCAAGGAATTCACAAATGTAGGTAAGCTAATCCCTTCTTCCCTACTTAATATTATAAATGCGAAAGTAACTCTGTCTGTCTGTCTGTCTGTTACCTTTTCACGTCTAAACGATTGAACCGATTTTAATGAAAGGAGATGTTGCAAAAATGTATAGACCTCTGGCCATGTATTGTACACAATATCATTAACAGGCAAAATCAATATAAAAACGTTTTTTACTTCATATATTCACTTATTTAGCTTTGTTTGCAGTTACAAAACATTATTTGCAGTTAGAATTGCAACTCAAAACCAACATGGCGAATAGGGCGGGCGATGTTATTTTGACAAATGCCACTAATAACCTTAATGAAAATGATAAAATCGTTTGAATTAAATGTGGTTGTAACTCTAAAATATATTCTTGAATAAATTAATTGTATTTTTTTCGGATTCTTTAATTTACCCATTTTTTCAGGTACTGTACGTACCAGAGCCGAGCTCGCAACATCTCCTTTGGTACAGAGATTGACTTTGAGAGAGAACATAGGCTACTTAGTTATTTATAAAACGACATCCACGCGGGCGAAGGCGCGGGCAACAGCTAGTAAATAATAAATTAAATAGGAGTAGGTATTGACGTCAAATTTACGATTTAAAGAACTGACTACCCACCTACGTGCTAGACCTAATAGCTAGCTTCCGTTATTATCAAGCGTACATACCCATACATTTAATTTACATAAGTAAGTAGATATCTAAATGTAGATATAAGTACGACGTCGGATCAACCTGTAGCTGTACTACAGGTAGATCCGACGTCTAGGAATCCTCCGTATCTAAGCATTTCATTGGATAATAATGATGTACCTATCTCACATCATCATAGGTATTCGTACTTATATCTACATTTAGATATCTACTTACTTATGTAAATTAAATGTATGGGTATGTACGCTTGATAATAACGGAAGCTAGCTATTAGGTCTAGCACGTAGGTGGGAAGTCAGTTCTCTAAGGAACTTCCCAATAACACAATTCTAAGAATCTATCCCCCTTATTCATAAACGTACATTAGATACGTTTTAGCTATAGAATGCTTTGTCTTTGTCAGTTGCATTGTCAAATGTGTAGGATAGAAAAAGACAAAAGAGAGATTAGCAACACTTAAGCTACAATACGTTTATGAATAAGGGGGTAAGAATGCAGAAACTTTTATTTAAATACAAAAAATATAAAAATAGAGCTCAAAGCGTTGTGGCATTACTATACAACACACAGAACTTCGATATTAAGATTTCAATGAGCTGTCCTACTAAGAACATTATTATTATAGGTATACCTACCTAATAATAATAATGTAAAGGCATCATAAAGAAGCGCGCATGGCCCTGCGGCTGGTGGAGATCATAAGCGATCTACTCGGTTAAGCACAACGGGCGCGGTCGGGGAGTGTGATGGGAGACCGCTAGTGGCAAAATTAAAATGCGCGTTACCGTGCTTCGGAGGTCACGTTAAGCCGTAGGTCCCGGTTGCTATCGATAGATAGCAGTCGTTAAACTTTGTCCTCCGACAAGGCTTCTCCTTCTTCCTCCTCCTTATGGGCGGTTTGAAAACATCCGACAGCGGGTTGGCCACTAACCCACCTCCACCAATCCGCATTGGAGCAGCGTGGTGGAGTAAGCTCCAGGCCTCCCCCCCAAAAAGGGGAGAGACTTGTGCCCAACAGTGGGACGTATAATGGGTAGCCAGGTTTCCTTATTTTGTTATAAGATCATAATAATATGTGCATTAAAATTCATGTATAGGTAGGTACCTTATTTTTAGTTAGGTATCTATCTGTTAAATAGAAAAAACTTAATACATAATTTAATCTGAAGGGATTGAATCACAAGAAAGCAGTTGTAATGCTAGAGTATTTTTGTTATGAAGGATATTTATTAATCAATTACTTTTTTTTAGTCTCGCTAAAACTCGAGAACAGCTGAACCGATTTTGCTAATTTTGGCTTTGAATTATTTTTGGAAGTCTAGGGAACGTTTAGAAGGGATTAGATTGATAGAGCAAATATGAAGAAATTGGGGGTAACAGTAAAAATTATAATTTCATTTTCCCATACAAATAGTCCGTAACTATCAAACCTTTGAACAATTTTTTAATTATGCAATACGAAGTTTGCCGGGTCAGCTAGTAAGTAATTAAAAAAAAGCGACGGCGCCGACTTTTTTTAATCGATTTTAATAACTGTTTCCAAGGCCTGTTAGAACGGTAAAAGAATAGAAGACTGACAATGTTATTACTATGTGTCATTTCTATGTAGAAGAAAACAATGGACGCATTTCAAGTAATCAACGCATCATTACAGAAATTAATTGTTTTATTATTGAAACATGGATTTACATTAAGCAGCGGTAGCAAGGTATACTTAAGGTATGATTCTGATATCTGCTGCACATAACAGTGTTGCCGCCGCATGCACACAAGATTGTTAGGGGAGACCAGGGTAATGGGAGCCTACTAAGGGAAAATTATCGTAAAAACCACATTTGTTAACATTCTTGTATTTTTTTATTATGGGCTCTTACCTTGATTTATTAAGAATATTTTAAACATAGTTATAATTAAATAAAGTAATAATGATTAGGGGTAATACCGGTTTTTCAAAAAAAGTCAGTCGCTCCCATTGCCCGCATGTATGCCCGGGGTAATGAGAGCCAATTAACGCTCATATGGGAAATGGAAGCCATGATATTTATTTTTCTTTTCTAAATTTGTTGTGGTTCGAGTTCTTTTACGTGGCATCTGAAATAAATAGAACACGTACTTATGTAAAATAACACTAAAATATTATTATGAAAGCTATTGGGTATTAAGAGCCACGCTTAGGCTACCAGTTAATGGATCTAGGGTTGCAATATGCATAAACATACTTAAATAAGAATATAATTTCATGCTTACCTTGGCACACGCAATCGGCAATTTTTTGTAAGCGGGCAACAAAAAACACACATCTCTCTCCCGTGACTAAACGAATGGCATTATCGACTTGTGCGCGTCAGGCGAAGCTTCTCGATGGTTGACGGAAATGGCCTAGTACTTACGATCGCGCGAAAGTGCCTAGGTTCAGTTCATTCGCTACCGCTCCCATTGCCCGATGGCTCCCATTACCCTAGTCTCCCCTACTCTATATACAAACGTATTGTACCTATACATTTAATAATACATCTGTAGGTCAGGTATTATCCGTTAAGCATAAGTAGGTAAAGCGTTTTGTAAGAAACGTATAATTTTATAAAGACGTATGACTCAAATATCACTTATATAACTGCGTTGCTCAGAGGACGTGGATGCGATTTTTCTGTCAAGATTAACATCCTCAGGTGATTAAGTTCGTTTCCTCGGTTTGAATGAGAGATCATTGTTGTATCAGTAATTACATCTGTGTATGATGCAAGCCCTATGAGGAAGCGCTGTATCCGGATGCACTTCTGCCTTTGTAAGACGGTAAGGATACTTGCTATTATTGTAGTATATGACCTGAGGGTGCGCAAGCGTTCTCTGGCGTTTCTCCATTGGACTGTTCACCATCGGGACTTTTCATTTTTGAGAGATTCACCGTCAGAACGATTCAGCAATGAAAGTTTTTAACGGTGATCACGACAGAATTCGATTTTCGTCGAGAAAGAAAACGATTCATCGTTCTGACGGTGAATCTTTGAAAAATGACAGCTTATTCATATATTTCGCATAATTCTGCATCTTGTATTATTCGTAGTTACTCTAGAAATAACACTAAAGGATGCCTTGAAGCTTCTATATAAGCATATAGGTGTATTTACGATTAGGTAAAATGTCACTTTACAGAAGCCTCACCAAAGTTTAAACTTTGAAAACTTCAAGATAGTTAAACTAATGTACAAGTTTATGACTTAGCAGTTATGAGCAGCCTAAACAATATTTGATTGAGTTTATTTACTGATGATAGAGCTCCAGTAACGAAGCTCAAGGGCATAGGTACCACAGCATCATTTACTCTACTTGCCGCTAAATGATAGCATTCAGAACCATCGTGTTCCGGTAATATACGGCCTCTTTGTCAGAAATTACGTAATTTCTGACAAAGAGGTATAGGTATAAAGGCTTGGGCCTCAGCAGTGACAACGCAAATTCATTAAAATCTCGTGTTTAATGTTTATGTTTATAGTCTACAATATTACTTACCACCAATGTGAACGTGTTTGATTTGCCATTTAGTGACATAATAATGTTTATTCCAGCCTCCAATACTTATTTTGAGAAAAAGAAACAACAGCCCGCAGTCCAGCACCTACTCTGGAATTGCGTCTCCGTCAGCCGCTTACATCCACTGCTTCTCACTAGTGACACTGAGTGAAAACAAAAAACATATTCGTACAAATATTTTAGGGATATCAAGCATTGACTCCAGGAAGTTTCTCCAGTAAGCTATTTTGTTTTTGTAGGTGCTAGCAGGGAACTGGCCGCTTGACCACAGTGCGGTGGTAATAAAAGCTATATTTAATTGATTTTTTGGTTCCCTTCCACAACAGAGAGTTCTCTTACTGTACCTACCTACATCCAATACGGCGACAAGACTTGACATCTGTATTTTAACCATTTTACAATCTACCTATAACCTTTTGCCTTGGTACTTTATAATTTGACATAAGTAATTTTCGAGACAGGCATCAACAGGATTGGTTGGCAATCTATTTATGAGCAAAATAGTCCAAAATTCCTTCGAACACTTTAACTCTGCCACCCGTAAAAAGCCTCTTGTTTACTTTTTGCTTATTAAAGATGTTGATAATCTACAGTCGTTACTTACAAATCAAGTGAACTTACATGCTTGTTGGCAACTCTTTTTACATACAAATATCGGACACATCAAGTGCACTACCTACTGTCACCAACAGGAGAGCGGCACACCAACACCGTTCGCTCCCACGGCCAGAGATGACATGTCAGAAAACACGAACACCACTGAACTTTTCCCACACTCTGCATATCTTGACTCCATATATCAAGCTGGCAGAACGTAAAAAAGCATAGACAATGATTCAATTGTGTGCACATTGCTTTCTCACAGTCCCAGTTCTGATATAATCGTTCCATACTTAATTAGTGCGGGTAAATGACCAGCGAACGTTCCGGGTCTATTTCCATTTCCAAAAAGACTGTTAAAGATGGAAATTATCGAGGTAATTTTCAAACGATTAGCAACCAGGATGCAGTGGATCCTCAATTTCTTCAACAATGACTTTTTTTTCAGATCGTCAATGAATGGGTTAGTTACGTGCGCCCAACTGGCGTCATCGTTTCTTTTGCACGTCACCGATTAAAAATAATGACATCAGTCACGCTATATAGACTATATTCTAAGGACAGGTTAGAGATTTCTCAGGGTGTTAGCTCACTGATCATTAATGATGATATAGGCACTTACTTGTTAGACGCGCCCACTAACAATCGATAATTGATTAGCCTGAGGGTGAATTACACCACAAGAGATGTGGCTAGGAAAAATTACAACAGTCCAATTATGTAAATTTCGGAATTTTAATATGCATAGATGGTGACTAAGGATTCATATGAAAGTATCATTGCAAGATTTATACAAAAATAATAGCAAAAGCTTCAAGGTAAAACAGCTTACAAAAATATTTTAGGGTCCCAAAGAACATTTTTTGATGTTTAAAATATTTAGGTCGCATTTGTCTTTTAAACAAACTTAACTCACGGAAATTATATTAATTATTAAAAAAAAATAATTAAAGTCTAGTGTAAACCACGACTCCTACCGTAGACCATTTTTATTCCGGGGAGTTAAAAATATTTTTAATACCAAGAAAACCTTTATATGCTTGCTTTTTAGGTTTTTTAAATAAAATTTCAAAGTTGTTTACATCTTTTTAATTTTTTTCTGTATAAATCAATGTTTTGTGCGTGTTCTATGGTTATTCTCGTCTTGTCTTATTGCACCTTTAATTGCCTGTTTAGCCAGTATTGGGCCAATTGCTAATGTAGGTAAAGAAATAGTAATCTGTCGAACTTTTTATGAATTTATAACCTAATATGAATTAGCGATTTAAATTTCTTTCTCCTAAAATTAAATGCTCCTTATTATTGAACGATTAAGACAACTTTTTTTTTTAAATGATCCTCTAACATCTAGTTCTGAACTATAATGTTAGTAGCACTTAAGTTTAAAAAGTAATTAATGAAATACCTACCTATGCACATAATTTCAACCGTTCCTGAAAAATTTAAACGATCAGTTATACAGGTATGAACTAAAACAGATTGATTGACTGAAGATTGAAGGATGGTGATAGTTGACGCTAATACTAGACCAACTGCTATTTAGTAACACTTTAAGGCGGTAATTTAATTTAAAATAGCAACTTAATTTCGTCGTTTCTAGAATTTACTATTAAATTAATAGCTATGGATATACAAAAGATAAAATTAACAATTACCGTTCGTTATCTAAATCAGATTAAGCAAATAAATTTTATGAGTCGATTGTTAAATTTTATAAAAATGTATTTAATCAGGAAATCGTGAGAACGAGTCTAGTTTGTTAATTGTGAAAGTCAATTATTTTGCTTAAAAATATTTATGACTTGCATTGGAGCAGAACACGAACATTTCTTTGAAAGGAATTTTTTACATGCTCTTCTGCTATGGCGTCACGTTTCGATGCAATTGACTGGATTGAAAAAACGATATTCAATTGAATTATAAATTAATTCGAATTAAATTATTGAAAATAATACAATCAGTATGACATTGTTCGTATTCTACATTCATATATAAATATAATGATTATGTACTTACACGTAGTAAAGTTAATTTTAGGAAAATAGGGTAGTCTTGTCGTATCAAAATGTCTATAGAGATCCTTGTGTTTAATATTAGGTATGGTGTAAAGGTAAGTATGCCTTTTGATTTAAGAATCAAGTGTTTATCTATAAATAAGTTCAAATATTTAGAAAGTAATTCAACAATCTAACTATTGACTAATAGGTATCTACCTAGTAAATAACGAAAACTCATTAGAAAAAGGAAATTATGATAATAACGTAGTTAATACAGCGGATCAATGAATGAAACAGGATACGGGGAAGCCCAGTAGTTTCGTTCCAACAATTATTCAGATATCGATGTTTTTTATGACATGTCGCGTGTTTACTCGTCATTACTGAGCCGCAATTACGCGCGAGCTCATCTCTTTATGTCGTCGAGAGGGCGTCACTCATTGCATGGACAAATTGTACGCTTATAATAATCTAGTTAGAAATATTTTCATGACGAGGATTGACCGTGGTTACCACTACGGGGGATTGATATGAAAATTATTGTATTTGTATTAATGATGACGTTTTGTAATTTGAAATCATAGATTAAGTATGAATATAGGTACCTACCTAGTAGTTAATCTATTTATATGAAAATTAAACACTGATGTTCGTTATTCTCGCTAAAACTCGAGAACGGCTGGACCGATTTGGGTAATTTTGGTTTTGAATGATTTTTGGAAGTCTAGGGATTTTTGGTGACGATTTTTTGAGTTCCATATTTCCGGAAGGTTTAAAAGGTAGAAAATTTAAGGGAAATAGTAAAAACCACAATTTCATTTTTCCATACAAATAGTCCGTATCTATCAAACCTTTGACACATTATTTCATTGTGAGGCAATACGAAGTTTGCCGGGTCAGCTAGTCTATATATATAAAAATCAATTGCTATTCGTTAGTCTCGCTTAAACTCGAGAACGGGTGGACCGATTAGGCTAATTTTGGTTTTGAATGATTTTTGGAAGTCCAGTCAAGGTTTGAAAGGTAAGAAATATGAAGAAATTGAAGGAAAATATTAAAAACAATTTCATTTTACCATACAAATGGTCCGTATCTATCAAACCTTTGACACATTATTTCATTGTGAGGCAATACGAAGTTTGCCGGATCAGCTAGTAAACAATAATTATGGTGATAACTTATTATTTTACTTTATAAATAATGTATACCTACTAATTAAAAAAAAAATGTTATCCGTTTGGTATATACCTACCATCTCAGAAAGATTTTTGTAAGGAAAAACTAACAGGATGTGCGTTTGTAATAAGTTAATAAGGTTCATCTAAGATAATCATCAAAATATAATAATGTTATATATTGTTTAGTATGTCATGTTTTTTTTTTCAGGAACCCAAATTAAATTTATTGCAGCCTTTAGAAATGCAAAAACAAATTAAGTACATAGAAACCGTTTTCGAAAAAATAAAACTTAGTAGTAGCGTTATAACAGTGAGCGTGTCCAAGTATAATGAGCGAGCTTTCATTTGAGCGCAATTATAAAGTAAGTATACTTAGCGGTATATTTGCGCGCATCTCACAGATATGCCTCCGTTTATTCGGAATCTCAGCGGCAACAATGGCGGATAGCTATAAACTTGTGATAATTATCTGAGGTCAACCCCAGCGGTGCGGAACGGTATGTAGGGGGACTTGTTATTATCATGTGAAGACTTTTTGAAGACGTTCCCACAGACGCGGAGCATTGATTCCTCGATTAACTCTGATTCATAAGCAGCTAATTACACTTGACCCCTCGTCATAAATTAAAACGAGATTTAACTCAATTACCTACGACTCGCGCGAATCCGAGATGCCGTGGGAGTTTTGCTTTTTTTAGTTCTTCGCCTGAATTCGAGATAACGCTGTTTATATGTGGATGATCTTAATGAAAAACTTCAATTTTTAAATTCAGTTTTATTAAAATATTCATGTTTCAAAATTGCCGCTCCACAGTATAAAAATCTGTCACAGATCAGCAGCTGTTACAAACGAGCAGACAATTCTTAAATATGACCGTTTTCGTATGTAGAAATACCAAATGTAAAATGATAAAAATGCACGAGTAAACTGTTCACCAAACGAACATAAATCTTATGTTTTATACAAATTGACGACATATTCACACTACCGTGTTTTTAATACTAATTCCCTCGTAATACTGAACTACCAATTCCATAAAAATCATCTTGTAATTAATTCAACGTCCTGCTACAAAAATATTGATATTTTTTGTACTTCTTTTAACACCTTCCACATGGAATGTTCGAAATCACACACTTTTTTTTTCTTAAATTTCATTTATAAATACACATATCAAATCGCTTTTACCAAATTACATTGTACATAATTAGATTCGCATAAAATAAATATAATTTCAATCGATCGTCTCTAAAAATTATAACATTATGTACTATGGACTAAGTCTATCAAATTTTCTAAATTGTTCATTAGAATCTCGGTAAATATACATAGGTACAGCGACAGTACAATACATGTCCGATTGCTTTTCAATAATAAGCAAACTAAATAGATAAGATAACTCGTAAATAAACTCTGATCTTTCTCGTTTACTTCACAAATTACATTAATAAAATCCATCCAATAAAGGAACAAAAATTGCATATAAAAAACTAGAGACAGAGAAATAATTTAAAATATATACATACGTAACTGCACTATTTGGCTTTTGTCTCGCAAAAGTAACACCAACCACTACCTTTCAGAGCTTACATACCTTCTGTATAGTCTGCTATATCGAGACTCAAAACTTATACAACTTATACATTATTCTATAATCAATGTTGAATGAAAAATACAATGACTCGTCATGGATATTATAGCTATTTGGCCCCGAAGAAACAAATCTAAGAGCAGAGAGATCTCTTTCCACGTTAAACATTATTTATTATAATAGATTGGCGAATGCTAAATGCCACTGTAGGAACTACCCTCCCGATTCAGTATTTTAATGAAATGGTTCGGAATATACAATACTTCGAGTGTTACAAAATATCAATCAGTACACCACACTTTTATGAGAATATATGTGATATGTTACGGCTAATACCCGAAGTGAGGCTACACCTATTTCTAGACGGCTAAAACTAAATCATAATACCAAACGGCAACCTTTTACCACATGATAAATACCCGAATACTCAATGTTATGTAGCCCTGAAATATAAGCTATCTCTGTCAGTATGTTCCACTTAGACTTAAGTGATGTTTCAGAATCTGGGCCGTAGACGGCCACTTGGAGGCTTAACATAGTTTTAAATGTAATCAACAACACCTAGTTATTGCCACAAAACTCTGTTACAGGTTTATCAACTGGCTACACATAAATTTAGCCGGTTAAAACTAGGCGCAGCCGCACTTCGCGTTTTAGCCGCGACACATACATGAATGTGAGCAAATTATTTTTCACATCACCGATAAAAAGCTCGTGTTCAATTACATGTACAATGTACAATATAATTTTAAAATATCACGAATAGAGGTCTATATATTGTATCATACAAAAATGCCATTATTACATCCTTAATTTACAGAATTTTGGTGTTATAATTTCGGAAATAAAATACATAATAATATTTAGGCACACAACTATTGTTACGAGAAATCATACGTGTTTCGCTTTGCGAATTTAGTACGCTACCACAAACAAAGCTATTGACTCGCACGAGTGGCACTTTTTTATATAAAGCTTTCTATCTATTTATTGTAGTATATTCCTATGACAATATTGCTAGTCTTAATAATTTGAAGAATGAAAAAAATTACAAGTAATATTTTATTACCACAAGTAGTATTATATAATACATGCTGATGGTGGAGCTCGGTGGCGTAGGCACCACCGAACACCGTATTATATAATCTGCTAGTCGCTAAATGATACAACAGAACAAGATAGCGCTAAACACTACGTTACGTTCACACTACGTTCAGCGCTACCTTGTTCCGGTCAAGTATTATACGGCCCTGTAATTTCTGGCACAGAAGCAAAGAACCCAGGAGTGGCAACGCATCTATATTGATATCTCTGGTTTTTGTGTAGATGTTTACAGGCCGTAGTATCAACGTGAACTGTATGCTAGTTACCCACTTTATGACATAAAAAAACTCAAACAAAGAAACTATGTAGTTAAAAAATGTAGTGGTTCTTGTTACTCAAAAATCTACTTTAAAAGACTCAAATTGTCACATAGAACATATTACGACAAATAAACACTAGGCACTATTGAAAATTAATTAGTATCTTCACTCACCCAGTCCACTGTACACCGACGTCTAACATTCTTTGGATAATACACGCCACATAACGTCACTGCAGACCGACGCTGCAGAGTAGTGCACCCCGTTTCGTGGTCGCAGAGAAATACTTAAATCTCCAGCCCATACCCATATCCGTGTCGCGAGTTACTGCTACAGGATTTCTAGACCGTCTCGTCTGACGCAGGGTGCTAGTCTGTAATCAATATGTCACAGAGTAGGGTCACTGCAGACTGTCGTCCAGTCTGCAGTCGATTGGCTATTGCAGGGTGTTGTCGGGTAGTCTGTGGGTGTTGTGAGCGTCGTGGTGCCAGGTGGCGGACGGTTCGGGCCGCATGACGTCATCGACGGGCGCGCACGTAGGCCGCGGGCCTGGCTCCGGCGTGTATGTGAACGTGAGGCCCGTCGCGTATATGATGCCATCGTTCCTCACTAGCGACACCGGCACCTGAAGTGGAAGGTAGGGTTTGTTAGTATTGTTGGTTTGGTTGAAACTGCCTATGTCTTGATTTGATTTCAAGCCCTCTAAACTACGAATGGCGTGGGGACGTGACGACCCCACCGCCCACTAGCGGAAGAATTTCCTTCTAGTGGAAGAGAATTCTTCCACTAGTGCAGTCAGTCAACCGAGCAATGGCGGTCAAACCATTGCCAATAGGGTAGTATAAATAACAACGCGCGGGATGGGCAGCAGCGATCCGCGATAAAACTACCGCCACTGCGATCGCCAATCCGCCTGCCAAGCGTGGCGATTATGGCATATTCTCCCCTTATGACGCGCAACACTGGTAAGCATCTTTGGGGATGGCTTTGTCCAGCAGTGGACGTCTTTTGGCTGGAATGATGATAATGACCAAAAAAAAGGGAAAAAAGGAAAAATGAAAAAAAGGAAAAAAAAAGAAAAAAAGAAGGAAAAAAGGAAATTGCCGCCGTCAGCGAGTTTCCCTGCATGCCAGCATCCCCTTCATTCGATCACGCCTCCGACGCTTCCGGGACACATAGGCCCGGGAAATGAGGTACACCTCGACCCCCGAACCATCGTCCTCCCTCTGTCGCGCTTCACGCGCCGAGGGAGGGATGATGTTTAGTCAGTTAGTTAGATGATGACTCTAAATTACTACACAGCACAATCTTTACAACAAAGGTACTCGGGGGATGTGTGAAGATAGGTATGACTGTAACAGGGCCCAGTATGACATAAAATGACTTCTTGATGCAAATGTATTGCATTTCACAAAGTATTATATTTCTCCCATTTTCGATACGAGGAGGCCTGAGGGCACAGGCCTTATTTGGGAGGTACATGTCATATGGACTGCATATTTATATTGTTAAAGAGGTTTGGTGATCTGAGCCATACCGCGGACACTCCGCCAAAATTCCATACAAACGCTTAATTTGGTCTCTATTACACAGACATCAATCAGTGACGTGTAATTACCCGTGCACCTGTGTACGTAGCACGTAGAAAATACCAACCGTCGCCCATAAGACATAAGGGAGGAGGTTGGGTGATGCGGGGAAATCGGGCGGGACGTCGAAGTATCCATTCTATACGTAGTATTATTACATATTCTCTATCTGAGGTATTAAGAGGGAGGAGGAACGGGAGAACGACAGTCTTGTGTGCCTAGTGGCCCCGGCTTACATAAGTATGGCTATCATGCAAACATCAGTGAAGTGTTAACCCGTCAATACATGAGAAAAATACGACAATTGATTTTCAATTGTTCCGTAGCCGCCGGCGGTTTCACGTTCCTTGATTGATAAACCTAAACCAAAATTTTTGTTTAATTGAATTTAAATGATTTGTTTGACGTAGGTTATTAAATATCTATTGTTTTTCTCTATAGATATATTATATTGTTTTCATATTTCAAAGGAGTTTATAGTTAGATATGAATCGGACAATGTGATTATAATGGCGAATGAAATAGGATTAATGACGTTTAAAGTTTTTTTTCATGTTATAAAAGTGGCAAACAAGCTTACAGTTCACATTGATGTTAAGTGATGACTGCAGCCTATAGACACCCACACAATGACCAGAGGTCAAAATGCAGATGCGTTGCCACTCCTGAGGCCTAAGGTGTTATGCCTCTGTGCCGGAAATTACAGGGCCGTACATTATCACCTGACCGGAACACGATAGTGCTGAGTGAGAAAAACCGACTTCAAATCTAAAAAGTAAAAAATAATACAGATTTAATATTAAATTTAATCCGAAACTATTTCCCATAAAACACAATAAGAATTACGTAAATCGGTCCAGAAATCTCGGCGAAAATGGCGTACATACATAAAAAAATATATATATACCGGCCGAATTGAGAACCTTCTCGTTTTTTTGGAAACTGCTGTACCTTTTGTGTTTGTGACGTTAATACGATTATAGTTAATGTGAAACAGTGTGTGCGGACTTGTTATTGGTAAAGTACCCATTTACTCCTTACCACACACCATACCACATACTACAGTGGTGACCCCGACGTGATTGGAAGCAACCTTCTCACCAGCCACTCTTTGCAGCACCTTCGACCACGTCATCCCTCACATCACCAGCACCTGATCGAGCGGTAACCAAGTCACGCCAGCCAGCACCCTCGGCTTCATCAGGGATACTCCATACGCCTGCAGCGACCGCGCATGCCTGGACTACCCTGCAGCCACATTAGCGTCAGTACTGCGTGGACGGACGCAGTAGCTACTACGCAGCGACTACCTCGATTCAAAGGGGACTTTCGCATCACCGCAGCAGCGACCACCTCGACTCACTGAGGACCTTCGCACCCGACTCACTGGGACTTGCGGCATGGGACTATATGGCATTGGCACAGCTCCGCGAGTAGCTCTGACAGCTGTCTCGATCATATCAACCTCCGGTCTTGGAGGGGAGTGATGTAGCGTCCACTACATTAAGGCGCCAACTAGTTGAATACAATGAAACCTTACAGTACTTGTCTAGTACGATAGATGGCGTGCAGTCAAATTACATCGCACATACGAAGATTTCTCTAGAGTTGGCATATATACAACTTCCCAACGTCAACCGTTGGGCCGCGGCCCGCCAGGCGCTACCACCTCGCCTGGTTGGAGGATCCTCCCTTTTCGCCGGAGGAACATTTCCACCCGTTCCTCCACACTGGACAAGTGCGAGTTCGACTCGCGTGGTGAGGGTTCCGTATAGCGGTGGGACGGGTCGCAATTTTATCGACCCGGGCGACCCGAATTAATATAGACGCTAGCCCGGGTTGCATCTCGGGTTGATTCGGGTTGAAATATAAATAAAAAGTACCTAGTATGAGAAATTACTTTCTTTGCAATGCCTTCATTGTTTGAGCTAAGTTCACAGTAGTTCACATGTCAACAATGAACCTTCGTAACCATACCTATACAGAAAAGCTGAACGATACTCTGGTTTTGTAGACATCTGTAGGCTGCAATCATCACATGACATCCGTGTACAAACTACATGCATGTTCGCTTAGTTTGCCACCATCACTCCATTAGAAAAAAATCAAAACATAACATTGTAAGAACGCGCTAAATTCGTATTGTGTTAATGTACTTACTTCAAATATTTTAACGCGTTACCTCTTACTGGCTCTTACTCTATGACGTAGTGTGAGTGAAAGATAAAATATAGGTAGGTATACCAACTTTAACACCGCGTCCTTTTTTCTTATTGAATGTCCAATGTCCATTAGGAAGATGACGATGATTAGATAGTTCCATAAGAAATAATTAATATGATAAGATGAGTCCAGTGAAGTGATGGGGATTTTACTAGAAACTTTTTATGGAGTTTTGAAAACAACACGACAAGTCACATTTTACTACAATAAATCACTTTCCTACACTCTTATCCGTAGTCGAACGCTTTACGAAATAAAACTAATAAAAACCCGCCAAAACACCCAAGCAAAGTAAGACTAGAACGCTCACGCGCATGCGCGCTCCGTTTAAGGATGGCGATCAATTAATCGGCAGATGAATCTTTCGGACCAAAAAATCGATTATTTAAATCGATCCACAGCACAGAATCAGAGAAAATAAGACAGGAAGCCAGATGATGACAGATACCTTATTTTTGGCTCATTTCTTATCCTTGGTTGAGTTCTTAGTATTACATAATACAAATCGAATATAAATTGATTAAGTGGTAAAATATAAATGTAAATTATAATAAAATAATAATCGATTCAAAGATCGATCTTTTTCAGAAAGAATTGCCATCCCTAGCTGCGCTCCACGTCATTAGCACGCATGCGCACTGGACTCTATTAGCACGCATGCGCACTGGACTCTATTAGCGCGCATGCGCACTGGACTCTATTATAGCGCATGCGCTTTCAAGGTTCCCGCCAAAAAACTCTAATTTAATTCACTTAGATTAGATGGCACGCAATAATGACCACTAGAGCATTGATATACCTGAGGATGTTTGCCTTGATGTTAACATATGGGTTTTAAAGATTTATTTTTAGGGTTTCGTAGTGAGATAATAAATTCAGAATTTAGGTAATACATGTTATTAAATATTTATTACTAAAATAGTAATATGTACAGTGTATGCTTAATTCTGAATGAATTAATAATTTCAAAATTGAAATACCTATTACTCTTCTACTTCGACTTACTCTTCTACGCGGGCTACGCAGCCCAAAAGCAAGTTACCTAATTGTTCTGCGGCGGCGACGACGAAAGCGTGACCCGCGCGTGAGACTGATAGCCTGATGGCGCCACGGATCAACCCGTTACAGCGCAAAGAGAACCCGAATTTTCGGGTTGGCTGACATGCTCGGTTCGTGCGGGCAATTTAGCTCGAGTCGCCCATCGCTAGACTTCCGTAATTTAAATATATATTTTCGAAAATATTACAGATTTAAAATGCAGGGACATAGCATTTACGGTGGAACCGGCAGGGGAGGTTATATTATTAAGAATTTTTGAATTTAATTTGAATACTCAAACTTCTTATAGGTTTTCCAGTAATCTATAGGCAAAGAACTATTTTCCACATTTTTTTCAAAATTTTAAGTTCAGTAGTTTCGGAGATAGGGGGGGGGAATGGTCAATTTTCGTCGTTATTCTTAAATAACTTCAAATTTGTTTATGCAAAAATTATAAAAAAAATATATCTGCGATGCTGACAACAACCTCTTTCATTGATATGTCACACGACACAGTTTACGATTTTTTTTTATTTTCTAATTTACCCCCGAAAGTGGCCCCCTTGTTTAAAATTTATTATTTTACTTGACGTGTTCATCTTTGGGTCACCAATTTACATATATTCATCAAATTTTAACTCAATCGGTAGAGTAGTTTCGGAGCAAATTGGCTGTGACAGACGGACAGACCGACAGACAGACAGACGCACGAGTGATCCTATAAGGGTTCCTTTTTTCCGGAACCCTAAAAACTATGTAATTTTATTTTAATCAATAAATCTCTTTTCTTTTTAGATGAATCACATTGTTGTTTTATGCTTCAAGAAAGATCACCCATATTATATCTATATTGAAATTCTTTAATCTTACTAGCTGTCCCGGCAAACTTCGTATTGCCTCACAACGAAATAATGTGTCAAAGGTTTGATAGATACGGACTATTCGTATGAGAAAATGAAATTGTGGTTTTTGCTATTTCCCTTCAATTTCTTCATATTTTTTACCTTTTAAACCTTCCCTGGACTTCCATAAATAATTCAAAACCTAAATTAGCCAAATCGGTCCAGCCGTTCTCGAGTTTTAGCGAGACTAACGAACAGCAATTGATTTTTATCTATACAAATAAATAAAATTGGAGTGTCTGTTTGTAATATAAAAATAACCGCATTTTATTAAATGCATATGTATGTATACACGGTACATATGCCAAAACAACATTATTAACAATTTTTGTCTGTCTGTCTGTCTGTTTGTTCCGGCTAATTTCGAGAACGGCTGGATCGATTTTGACGGGACTTTCACTGGCAGATAGCTTATGTAACGCACGACTTCGTCCGGGTAGATACAGAACAATCATAAAATCTCACGCGGACGAAGTCGCGGGCACAGCTAGTAGGTATATATATATAGACTAGCGGCCCGCCCCGGCTTCGCCCGCGCTGCTCTGCTCCTATTAGTCATAGCGTAATGTAAGCTATCCTATCTCTCAAGTTGGATCGAACTGCACATGGTGTGCGAATTTTATTATAATCGGTTAAGTGGTTTAGGAGTCCATTGAGGACAAACATTGTGACACGAGATTTATATATATTAAGATATACCTGAGTCGGCTGTCGGACCCACAGCCACTGTCCCCTGAACTGCGATATGTCGGGCACGACGCACAACATTGACTCCGCGCATCGATACATGGTTTCCGCTTCCACGTCGCCGAACCACACCTGCAGCGACGGCGTGAAGTTGTCGCCGGCCAACTCCAACATCGCCACGTCGCCGCCCCCGTTCAGGTTCAATGAGTGCACTAATGGCACCGGTGTCACTGGAGACCTAATGGAGCAAAACATTTTATTTGATCAAAAAAATTGTTGTATTTTAAAAGTAAACAAGCATTTCGCTTTGTTGGTAAGTAAACATACCGGTAAGGCGTTGCTACGTAACGACCCCACCGACCACAAGTGTCGGAGCCGACGAGCCAATTCTTCCAATATTAAATATTTATCTAACAAACGCCATGCGCTCGAAATTAAAAAGAAAAAAAACATTGAAATGAAATACATTTCGGATTTAACTCGCGTTTAATAAACTAAATTGATTATTTAAAATCAACCCGACGTTTCGGTCGCTTTTCAGCTTTATCATTAACTGCCTCAGTAGCCAAGTGGTAGCAGGCCACTACTACTACGCTGGGATCCTGGGTTCGATTCTCGGGTCGGGGGCTATTGGAGATAATGGTGTAAAATTCTTTATCCCTGGTTCTATTAGGATTTTTCCATTTTCTGGAAGTTGGCCTCGGACCTCGGTGTTTGCTAATATGCCCGGTGATTTCTACAGGCTCACCACCTGCTACATGGGCCAAAAACGTAACCGGCGGCGTATCGTGAGTGTTTTGCATTTACCTCTGCCGGGGATTACCGGCATGAAGTTATGTTTTTCATTTTTATGCAGTATGAGAGAATCGAGCACGTAGCAAAATTCGGCTACGTCCTCGTTTAGCCTGAGTCCTTTGCGAGCTTAAAAAAGAGTAACAAAAGCAGGACCACCTAACCGCAGGCATAACCACTATCTGATAAATAAAGTTAAATAGACTACATAACCGTTTAAATAAAATAGTACACGGAGTGTCCCTGGCAGCAAATTGCAGGCGTATTTATAGCGTGGCGGGTACGCAGCCCGTTTTGCTGCCATCGCTATTACGTGTCATTAAAGGAGACGGCAGTTGGGTTCACACGATCACACGACCTGTTATAAAACTATGATGCTATGTCATACGAATATGAATGTGATTTCGGTAGAGACATCTGGAGGACCCTGGAGACATCTGGAGGACCCATTGGTTTTTAGTGACGCAGTTAGTGATCATAATGAGTAGTTTATCGGATTTAATACGCAACCATATATATATATTTGCTTGTTTACTAGCTTACATTAGCGTTAACTTTTAAAGACTTGACAATTAATTCAACATAATAATATAATCAATACTCAATCATTTATTGCATTCCATAATGTACAATTCTGACTTAGGTGGTAGTTAGTCTAATAAGTAATACGATACGATACGAGATTAGAGGGCTTTTTATTAGTTGATGTACAGTCCGGGACTATACACCTGAAATGTTATGATAGATAAATCAAAGATTCGATAGTCAAGTAAAAATTGTATATTGTTAGTTATATTAAATGCTATAAAAGATATGCTAATAATGAGTACGCGATGTTTGTTGAATGATAGCTTTTTTTTTTTTTATGTAAAGTGGTAAACAAGCATGCAGTTCACATTGATGTTAAGTGATGACTGCAGCCTATAGACACCCACACAAAGACCGAGGTCAAAATGCAGATGCGTTACCACTCCTGAGGCCTAAGATCTTATGCCTCTGTGCCGGAAATTACAGGGCCGTACATTACCACCTGACCGGAACACGATAGTGTTGAACACTACCATTTAGCGGCAAGCTGTTTGCGAACTAAAGTAAAAATGCATGATTTACAATATTGCTGATTTCATGTGCTATGTACGGGACCGTACATGCTCCCGGGGAACAAAGAAAAAGATCATTTAATAACTAACTGTTTTCTAAGATTGTTAGTAAAAGCTTTTGTTACGATGAAATTGATGAGGTGAGACAAACGTGATAAACAATTGTTTATGTTAGTATATTAAAGATAATTGTTAGTAAGCTTAACTACTTTCATCGGTTATGATTTGTACCGATCGAAGGACAGGCGACGTGCCTCTGTCTCTTTTTATTTTACGCGCACTTATTTTTGAATATGCATTATTTTTTGACACACACACACACACATTGAGCACTAGCACACTGAACCGCACTATTCACATTACGTAAGTTTGTCATCTCGACCATCTCTCCATCGATCTGTTGCCCGCTGGCAGGTTGCTGCGGCGGCTGCTGCGGCGGCTGCTGCTGCTCGTTCTGCTGGGCAGTAGCTGCTAAAAGGCGCTGCGTCTTCCTCCCCACAAAAATTATAGTAATTGTCACTATAATACCCACAACAACATATATAGCTACATAGTGGTGGATATCGTGATACGATATGGAGTTTGCTAATGGGGCGTTTTTATGCAATAAATCTATTTGTTTTTGTATGTGCTCTAGCTCTCTCTTGTGCGATAGTTTGTGTGTATCAGACGAATTTGTGAAAGACTGACTGTCGTTTACCGTCTCTATGTTCAAGATATGATTTATCGGTGCAATATCTATAGAAATAAAATCAGGTTTTGTGTATGATTTGCTGGAGTGATCTCTATGCGTATGAATGCTAAAATCTGTAGTTTTAATTTCAAATTCATGAATCCTTCCTAAGTTAATGGCGACATAAACTGTTCTCGGTTGAACAGTAACCATTTTATTTTCAAGTTTTTTCGGAACTGGAATAATTCTGAACATATCAAATTTATCTCGACTGACTAGTGGGATCTTTATTTCAAATATCATATATTGCTCAGTTAATCTCCCTTGGACCTTTAATAAATTATAAAGTTTTGTTAAATATGCAGTATCAGTAGGCAATGAGAGATCGTTCGGTAATTTGCTAGCTATATAATTTAATTGGCTTCTTAATTGATCTGGAGTCAAAAAATGTGGATCAAATTGTCCATTGTACAAGTTTGTAATAGTATTTAAAAGCATGCTTTGAATTTCTTTTAAATTAATTAGAATGTTGTTTATGATAAAGGCACATGATGTGAACTCGATATTGATACTTAATCTGTGTAATGCTGTTTCTGCTATCTTAGAAAGTTTTTCTAATCTGCTTATCTTTAGGTTAACTTCCTTGTTTTGTTTTTGCATTACCTCGTCGATTCTTTTCATAAAATTAAATTCGGCCTCAATCACAGATGTTTGATTTTTTAATAATTCCGTTAGATGATTTTGATTGATGTGAATAAGATCTACGTTCTGCTTGTATTTATCAGCGAATCGACTATCTAACACTCCAAATAAGCTATTGGCTATGTATCCGACTCCGTCTATCAGTCCGCGTTTCACTCGAGTCGGTTGGCCAAAGTGCTGATCAGTTATGATTTTATTGTAATATTGTATCTCCCGTTCGCTGAACTTGAATTGTAACATGATTGCGCTACAATGTGAGTAACCTTTTGATGTAGAACATATGTTTTCCAGGTAATTTAGAAGGAGATTTAGAAAATTCTATCATACCTTGCCAGTAAGGTGATAGATCATAATATACCACTAACTTCCAGTCATCTCTTACTAATTGCATATGTGATAATTTGTCGTAATAAAAGCTGCGATTACTCGGTAAATTTGTAAGGTTATATTTACACTCGGCTGTAGATAATATGATCATGAAAAATAATAAAGTAGACATAAACATGGTGGCTAAGCAAAAACCTTTCTTTTTGATTTTTGGTTCGTTATTTATAGATTGCTTCATCTGCTCTTTCGATTGACTGTCACTCGGTTCTGTTGGAAATATAGACAGTTTTACAATAGGACGTTTCATGGTTCCATTTTTTGTTTTAAGAGTAACCACTCTCACATTACCGTCGCTTCCAGGATGTAAATCTGTTACTCGGCCTAACGCCCACTTCCCAGGTGGAAGGTTTGCGTCGTGGATGATGACAATATCATCTTGTTTTATGTTAGGCTGGGCACTTGCTGCGTGACGTCAACTGTGCAAGATATTCGCTTCGCCATCGTTTCCAAATATCCTGAAATATTTTCTGGGTCATCTGCCACCTAGTCCTTAAATCTCTTTCCGTTTCATAGATATTCAAGGTTGACCCTGATGTTAAAAAGTGCGACGGTGTTAAGAAGTTGAGATCTTCTGGATCTTCTGTTAACGGACACAGAGGTCTGGAATTGAGCACTGCTTCAAGTTGGGCTAATAATGTGCTGTATTCCTCAAAAGTTAGACGTTGTTCTCCGATTACTCGTTTTAAATGCCATTTCAAACTTTTTACCGCAGCTTCCCATAATCCTGCCGCCAAGGGCCACGAAGGTGCGTTAAAATGCCACGTAATTTCCATATTAGCTATTTCAGTCATAAATTCAGTATTGTTGATAGTTAATTCTGAAAATTTCTCGTGTAAAAGTCGATCTCCTTTTATAAAATAGCTGCCTTGATCACTGTATAAGTGTTTCGGGGTTCCTTTACGGGCTGCCATTCGCCGGAACGCTGCTAAAAATGCTGATGCGGTCAAATCGGAGACTAGTTCTATGTGCACCGCATGCAGACGAAGACTGCTACGTACCCTTCGGTTGTTTTTTTTAGGTAGGTTTCGATTTGAATTCGTAGAATTCGTTTTTTAGGAGAATAGGATGGATTCGCGTTCTTATAATCTAGTGGAGATAGGAGCATTCAGAGATATTAGTCCCTAAATCCCAATTTGACTTTTTATAACAAAATAATTGCGAGTGTGGATGCGTTCACGTTCGCGCGTTGCAAACTTTTTGTCACGAGCCAAAAAACCGACACTGATCGGTGAACGAGAAGGCGTGAACAATATCGACACTCGTGTAGCGGGATTTCGCGGCTATTCGCGCTACGAGTGTAGAGCCGACTTAACATCAGGAGAGAGACCAACGCACTGCCAGCCCTGAAGAACTCTTCTGATGTCAGTTTTGCAGATTGTGGCGTTGGGGAAACAACTCAGAGGGCCACACCACGTGCCACAATTTGCACGTTCTGAGCAGAAACGAACGCGAAAACCTACTAGCACGGCTAGCGATTTTTCAGTCAACCCTTTTCTCTGTCATTACGTATCATTAGAGGAGATAGTTTAAGAAGGAGTTATGGCGCGTCGCGAAACGCGACGCTCCCACCGCCCATTAGCGGATGAGAATTTTTTCCAGGTTTGACCCTATTGATTCATCGGAAGGGGCGATAGGGCAGTAGTAAATGCAATAACGCCGGATGGCTAGCAGGATCCCAAGATAAAACTACTCGTTTATGATCGCCAATCCGCTTGCCAAGCGGCGTGGTACCTACGGGATGTTCTCCCTTAATGACGCACAGTTCTGTGGGATTCAGGGAAGGCAATAGACGTCATTCGCCTAAAGTAATGATGAGGAAAGGAGCTGTTGTGTTCACACATAACCTACTATAGTATACTATGATATAATAATAAATATAGGTACGAAGATGGAAACGTCAATGCATAATTCGGGACATCCGGAAGACCGATTGGTCTTAAGTGATCACAGTTTATTCATCGTATTTTGACAAGTAGCGTCTTGTGAATACGCCTGAATGGAGCGATTAGTTATTAAATGATATGAGAGATTTGTATTTAGGATTTCATACCTCAAAAGGGCAAAACGAAAACCTTCAAAGTTTATTCGTGTCTTTGTCTGTCCATATGTCACAGTATATTTGCTTCAAAACTACTGAAACGATTGAGGTAAATTTTGGACCCACACAGTCAAATCAATCAAGAAAATCAGTGAAAAAAAAACATCAATATTTATTAAGAATAAATGAATTTCAAACATAAGATACACTTAAATCAAAGCCAAGCCAAATTATAAAATTAATAATACAGAATACTTATAGATTTCTTTCTACTATCATCACTATGAAGCCGTTCAATAGTTAATAAACTTGTCCTGTTTTATATATTTCATTGGTGGTAGAGCTCCAGTGACGGAGCGCCACCGCGCCACCTAAGTAACCACCGCATTACCTAAGATACTTGCCACTAAATGGTAGTGTTCAGCACTATCGTGTTCCAGTCAGGTGGTAATGTTAATGTGTTGGATACACATCAAACAATCCTAGCCAATTGACCGAACAGTCTTTTAAGATAGAACATTGTAAAACTGAACTACAAATTATCTTAATATCAAGCATACTAGTTAAGCTAGTCCTGATTAAAAGTAGTATGAACTAAAATCACCCTCACCTGACAGGCCCCATTCCTTCATAAAACTGGTATTCAGCTTTATCTGTGGATATGATTGTCCAGCAGGCACCATCATTTATCATCTCCTTATTGGGTTCCTTTGGGCACGGAGTTGCCTGGAACTGTATGATCCTCTCCTGGGAAAGGCAGAGATACATGCGTTCTGTGTCTTTCATGTAGAAAGCGCATTTGTGCAGTTGTGACACTGGGTCGTCTGCCTCCAGGAGTGCCATCTGCTTGTCCACCTAATGAGATAATTATTTCTGTTAATTATCAAATTAAACAAGAAACTCTCTAAAAACAAAAATGTATCGCTGAATGTGTTGCTAAGCACAAAACTCAACAACGGTTGGTTTATCATTTGTGATTGTCCAGAGGTTTTTATGAAAGAAAAAAAATCTCTGTGTTTTTCAAATTTTTCAAAAAATCAATTTTTTTTTCTGTTTGGTGAAAAATTAGAATTTGTTTTGCTTCTGTGATAGTTATTATGGTGTTATAGATGTAAAATATATTTAGTTTATCTGAATAAACATTGGGATTATCTCTGCTACATTCACTCTTGTTATTATGATATTTTTTAAGGGAACAAATTTATTTTACTTTAATGTTCTTAGTATATATATGTATTTCAATATGTACCTATTATCATCAAGTTATAGAGGTTGATAATAAAGTTTGTTAAATACACTTAACTACTACTTTAACAAACAATGTATTTTTGTTCATTATTATAAACTGCTATATTCCGTAATTGTATTATACATTTTTCATTATATTGAGTACTTCTATTAAAGCAATATAATTTAAAATGGACAAAAATAGTGACGGAATGGCGTTCACAATACAGTAAAAAGTGCAAAGGAAGGCCAGTAAAGAGATGGAAAGACAACATTAGAGACATAGCAGGCCCTTTATGGCCACATGTCGCTAAGGTCTGTGAAGAGTCGAGAGCCTTAGAGGAGGCCAATATCCAAGGACAAGCTGGACCACTATAGCAACCAGCAACCGGTGTAAACTTCAACAAAAGGACTGCATTATTTTGTAAATGTCTGGCAATAAGGGCTTAAATATTTTATTTTTATTTAGGCGATTATTTTTATTGACAGCATAGAAACAAAATATCTTTTATGGTACCTACTTAGAGATAGTTTTCAGGTAGGAATTGGCAGTTAAATTTATTTATAAATTCTTTATGGAATATCATCATATAAATAAAGTTAATAATAACCTTCCTAATGATGAGTCGAGGCAGGGCCATGCCGGTGACAGAGCAAACTAGTTTTACAGTTGAGCCATAATGGACATATCCATCTCTTACTGCAAACTCTTCAGATTCACTTTCATTGTCATCCAATAAATGAATTGTGAATGCACCCCACTGTGTTGACGAAGCGTGGAAGTTCCCATTTTCAACATGTAGATATCTCGTTGAAACTGTCTGTGACCTTAATCGGTTGAAAAGTGCAACTTTAGTGCCACTAGCAATACAGAGATCTGCATTTTTCAAGGACTGCTTCTTTTTTGAAGGTTTTGATATAACTTTTATTCTTTTGCTATTAAAAATTCCAATGTCATGCCCATTACCATAAAACATTTTCACAGACAGCATAAAATGCTTTCTTTTATCAGAATCAGATATGTACAATGTTTTGGCTGCGCAGTACTGCTTGCCATTATTTAGGTCCAACTGTTGCATATCCTGGTCGGAGTTGCCGATGCCTATGAAGGCGCATAACTGGGCGGCCTGTTCCGTCTCTCCTTCGCGCAGCATACGCTCGCGCCGCAGTCGCCACCCATCTCCGAATAAGTAGATACATGGGGGTGGGCAAAAGAATCGTTTTTCGTTACCGTACGATTTCTGAGCCACTTTAGCGTGCAATATAACGACAACCATATCCGAGCGGTCCCTGAGGTACCGCTCCATGGCCTCACGCGTGAGGCGGCGCTCCTCCGGGCGGTAGGCGCCGGCGCCTGGGCCCGCGGCGCTCGCATAGCGCGGGTACAGCGCGCCGTGCTGCGGCGGCGGGGACGGCGGCCCCTGCGCCATTCCGCCAGCGCCCGCGCCCGCGCCGTACTGGTGTGGCATGCTCGCCACGGCTCACTCTCACCTCCTTCCGTACTTCATAACGTATTGATTAAAAACGAAGCGCACATGACGCCGTTCCCATACCCCTATCTGGAGCGGACGGCCGTCCTGCCGTCTCGGGACATCACGTAAACACAATCCTGCGTGGCCAGTAGCGTCCTTCCTTATCTCACTCCTGTGGCCTCTCGTCTCTCAAATTTTACTCCGATTATCAACGTATTCTATTAACGTTTTCCTAGAATTTCTCGATCGATTCACTTTTGTGTTATTCACGACACCATAAATAAATAATTACGATGGGAACTGTAACACACACTTCATTCAAAAACACCTGTTCGACGATAGAATTTTCAGACAGTCTAGCCAACATTCCACGGTTTATTGTTTATTATTTACAATCGATATATAGCCCTTATCACTTAGTTCGTTTGCTACGGACAATATTTCTGATTTATTTGCTAAAGAAAGTTAATAAAACTTGTGTTTATTCGAGTAATAAATATGAATACGCGAAACGCTAGAATTACGAACTGTCAAGATGAGCCATAGACACGGAACGATGTGCAAGCGTGTTGTCGATTTCGATTACGCGCGAATAAAGTCGAACGATGTCGGTCGAGTCATCGAATGCGGCGCGTCGACTGACTGACAGACAGCCGGTCAGGATGTGGGGTTACGCATGGGGCGTGAGAAAATAAAGTGTGGGAAAGAGTGGGCGTCGCGGCGTAGTAAAACATTTGATATTGTATTGTATGTAGTGAAGCGAACACTTACGAATGCGCCAGTAGCGACGAAGAGTAGTTCATATTGTTTCTGTGTGCGTAGTAAATAAATATATCGAGTTCACTCACGGAGCGAAATGGTTGCGATGTGTGAGGAAGAGATCAACATTTGACCGGCGATCTCGTGGGAAACGACCTTTGTTATGTACACTGATTTGTACATTCATTAAAACAAAAAATCTTGGAAGTTAATAATCGCATGCAATGGGAGTTACTGGACTGTGGCGATTGATCGAGCCGGCTGGTAAGCCTGTGCCGGTGGAGACATTGGAAAACAAAGTTTTAGCAGTCGGTAGGACCATCGACTATCTTTAACTACATACTAGAATTTAAGCTCAATAAATATGATATCACTCTAATATAACCTTACATGATTCAACAGATATTTCAATATGGTTGCATCAAATGGTGAAAGGGTATCAAGATGCAAAAGGGGCACCGTTACCCAATGCCCATCTAATGGGATTGTTTCAGCGACTTTGCAAGCTACTGTATTTCAGAATAAAACCAGTATTTGTTTTTGATGGTGGATTTCCTGATTTAAAAAAAGAAACTATTGTGAGTAATTATTGCAATCAAAATGTTGATGAATACTGTTTGAATGAATTGTAATAAGAAAGCTATGTTTTAGGCAAAAAGGCAAACCAGTAAATTAAAATACAACTCTGAATCAGAGAGACTCAAAAGAGAAATTGCCCTGTTATTGGGAAAAAAGACAGCTATTGGAGCATTGTTGGGGAAACAGATATCTCCAAAGAAAACAAGTACAGAAAATATAGCAAATAATGATGATATGTTTAAATTGCCAGCATTGCCTCCAAGAGAAGAAGATTCTTCATCTGAGTATGTAATTGACATCAAAGAAATATTAAATTAATTTTTACACATGTCTATAAACAAGTACCGTAAATAAATTTCAGATCTGAAGATGATGAAAGTTCAAGTGCTTCTACGGTTGATTTACATTCAGTAGATTTGGAGTCAAAAGAATTTATATCTATGCCAGTAAAAGAAAAGTATGATCTACTTATGGAGCTCAAAGAAACAAGGAAAATGAATTCATGGGGCAAACTTCACACGTTACCCAAGAAAAGTGATAATTTTTCAGATTTTCAAGTAATGTTTGCATAGCAATTACTCAAATAATATGTAAACTGCTCATCAGATAGAAGCATTCTATTATTTCATTTTATTCCAGATGCAACGTCTCTTAAAAAGAAGAAAGGTCCAAGAATGTATTCAAGAAACAGAACAGGAAATGGGTGATGGTGGTATGTCTTTAAATGAACTAGAATCATTGTTGAATGAAGAAGGTATTGATACAAGTATTGAAAACTTACCCACTCGGCGTATAGCTTCTAATAACACAACACGATATTTACTCATAAATAATGTTAAACAAGCTTTAGCTGAAGCAAAAAAAAAGAAAGAGTTGGAAGCCGTTGCAGAAACGGAACAAAATAAAGCTGATAAAGAAATAAAACCTGAAATTCCAGAAATTGATGAAAGTGATGATGAACTACAAAAAGCAATCAAAATGTCATTGGAATGCGTCAATGACCAGGATACAAGCGCTGGCGCTTCTAAAACTGATGATTCCTGGACATCCTTTCTGTCCGATTCAGAATACTCTAATTATGCAGATTCTGAAGAAGAAGATGGGTATGAACCACCAGATATGGCTACGGCAAAAGCCTACATTATGCAATACAGTGATTTCACTCATAAAGCTATAGACAATTTAATAACGTCCAATAAAAATAAAGATAAAAATATGACAAAAGCACCTAAGATAAATCGAATCTTAGAAGAGCTAGAGAAGGAGAAATCAGTGATACTTGAAAACGTAGAATTGTCAAGTGATGAGGATGATATTAACAATGTAATTCAGAATACTACAGATGTAATTAATATTTCTAGTCACGATAAGAAAACAAATAATGAGGAACTTGATAAATCTGTAAATAGTAAGGCTGAAATACCTGTACTTAAAGATGCCGTAAACACCAGTCAAGTATCAGTAACTTGCTTAGAGAGTCCTACGAATGAAGTTATTACTATTGATGATAGCCTTATTACTGAGATGGAAGAAAAAGCAGAATCTGCGAATCATGAGATAGAAGGAAAAACAAAATCAACTAATCAACCTGTAAAAGATAGAGATTCTGAAAGAAATAGTGAATCTAGTGAGGACGATTTTGAAGAAGTGTCTGAAACGAATGATAAACCAGTTGTTCAGCTTTCACTAAATTTTGACGATAAAATAGAAGATGATATTTTTGCAGATGTTTTTGGGGCAAAAAACAATGTTGTTGATAAAATTGAGGGCAAATCTGATAATGTAATAAAAATTATAGATAAATCAGCAACTGATCAGATACAAGTGACGAGAAGCGTAGATAAAGAGGACGTAATAAAAACATTTTCAACTGATGTACAAACAATAAATTATCAAGTTAATAAAGAAAAAACTTCAAATACTGTTGAAGGAGCTTTAAATGTTAATTTAAAAGAGGATAAACGAAATAGCTCTGGAGTGAAAAATGACAAGAAAACAAACATTGAAAACATTGATGTGCCAAGTAAAACGCAAGACAAAAATACCAGCAAGGAATTGGAAAATAAGACTACAAGTGATAAAATACACGAACCTGTTGAAGATATTGTATCTATAGAAAAACTTAATTCAATGGCAGCAGAAATAGAACATGAGGAACATGATTTGTTACAAGAAAAGGGAAAATTAGATCGAATTGGCCGAAATATAACAGAACAAATGACAAAAGAAGCTCAAGAGTTGCTACAGATATTTGGAATACCATATATTGTAGCTCCTATGGAAGCAGAGGCTCAATGTGCCTTTCTCGAAAGTGTTGAATTAACTGATGGAACCATAACTGATGACAGTGATATTTGGTTATTTGGTGGAAAAACTGTTTACAAAAACTTTTTTAACCAAAAGAAACATGTTTTGCAGTTCTTAACCGAAAGGATTGAGAAGTCTTTTAGTAAGTATATACTTTGAAAAGAAATGGCATCATATAAGCAAATCAAACTCAAATGTCCAAATCAGGGTGCTGCAGTATTTTATTGCTTAGCTTAATAAATTGAAGCTTCCTTAATTCACAATTGATTATGTTTGTGTTGACATTTCATTGTACATATAGGCTAAAAGAATGATTAGATTTTGAAGGTGTGAGTGATTTTAGCTATTGTGTTGCTACTTGTGCTTCTTCACAGGCACAATACATTGAAGAAATGTTCACCATATCCTATCTTTCCAGATTTGGCCAGAGAGCAATTGGTATTGTTAGCTTTACTTGTGGGCAGTGACTATACCACTGGAGTATCAGGTGTTGGCCCTGTTACTGCTTTAGAAATTTTAGCATCCTTTCCTTTCATTAAGAGAAAAGCCCTCAGTGAAGCATCAAAACAAAGTCGATACCAGGAAATTATTACTGGGTTGCAAGATTTCAAAAAGTGGATACAAGCTGGTAGGCCTACAGATAATATAAGTTTGAAGAAAAAATTAAGGAATGTAAAATTAACTGATGAGTTTCCCAGTGTGCGGGTTAGTACCAGACTATTTTTAATGTTTGCTATTTTGATTTATTTGCTAATGTATTGTTTTTGCATGTTATTAATTTTTAAATTTCTGCATAAGTCTAAATGAACACCTCTTTATCTTTAAAGGTTGTTCAAGCATATTTAGATCCACATGTGGAAAAAAGTAAAGACAAATTTACTTGGGGAAAACTAGACATCACAATACTCAGAGATTATACAAAAAAAAAATTTGGTTGGTCACAAAATAAATTGGATGAAATCTTAAAGCCAGTGTTAAGTAGAATGATAGAACGGAGTAACCAGAGGACTGTACACGATTATTTCAAAAGAAAAATAGAATTTCAGTCACTTGAAGATCAAATGAGTAAAAGAGTTAAGGCAGCAGTTCAAAAAATGGGACCAGGCGGTCAAATACCCGGGAATCAGGAACAAAAACTACCCAGGAAAAGAACTATTGATAAAGCCAAACCTGAAGAACTGGATAGCAAACCTGGTCCTTCTAAAAGAAAACAAAAGAAAAATAGTACAATTTTAGAAGATAAACATATATTAAAAATATGCACGGTAAAAGACGATGAAGTAGGATTCAAAATAAATATACCAAAAACAGATAAATGTCAAGAGATAATTCCACAAAGAGAAAAAGATAAGAAACATCTTTTAGAAAATAAGTTAAAGGCCATAGAGATATTCAGAAAGACAAAAATCGATCAGAAACGCAAATCGAGCAAAAGAAGGGTTAACTTGCCGAAAGATAAGGCTGAATTATCCGAGAGTAGCGATAGTAACTAATTTGTATTGATTTTTTTTTTTTTTTTTTTTTTTTTTTTTTTTTTTTTTATGTAATGGAAGTGGTAAACAAGCATGCAGTTCACATTGATGTTAAGTGATGACTGCAGCCTATAGACACCCACGCAAAGACCGAGGTCAAAATGCAGATGCGTTACCACTCCTGAGGCCTAAGGTCTTATGCCTCTGTGCCGGAAATTACAGGGCCGTACATTACCACTTGACCGGAACACGATAGTGTTGAACACTACCATTTAGCGGCAAGTATATTAGGTAATGCGGTGGTGCCTACGCCCGCGAGCTCCGTCACTGGAGCTCTACCATTTAATTTTAAACGGGGCTGTGCCTGTATCTTTTGTTTTTTAAATAAAATACGATTATAAAATAATCAATTTATTGTTTTTATTCAACTGTTTTAATCCAAGCATATAATTAAACTAAAATACACAGTTGTCCTAAAATAAACTTACTTTACACACTCAATGTCGTAAACAAAATTAAATGTGAACAATAAAAATAATCGCTAGGATTGTAACGATAAATATTTTAAAAATACTTTGATGTTATATATATCTTTATAATTTATTACTGAATCATACATAGATACAATACATATCGAATTATTCACTCTAGTAGGACTATAGATCAATGTTACCAAGCACACGCAAGAGTAAGTAATGTATTGTAGAGTAATATAATCCGATCCGTCTCATTGTTAGTAAAATTCTATAGGAATATATAAGTAGGTTGTTTTTAAATTACTATGAAAAACTTCTTGGTTCTCTCTTAGTACCATCTGATTCTGATACGTGTTGTTAATTTTATTATGGTGCGCGAGTAGCGGCAAGTGCATAGCCGAGAGCTCTTCTCGCTCTGGAGAGGGGAGGCAGCTGGCTTTCCATGGATATTATGAATAAAATAGCCCAAGGCATAGTGAAAATGGTCAACCATCCGCCAAATTTATATCAATCTGGCCTTTCCTTAGGATACCGTACATCGAAGGCTGGCGAACCTACCCATCCTCCCTCCCTAGATATCCGACTGGCGTCTCCCTTAAGTAGCGATAGATGAGTGGATGACTTATTGAAGTGTAAGGCCACGAACTCGCAATTTTTTACGTTTTCGATACAGCATCGATAGCTCATTAGTATTATTTTGGAATTCGTTAGAACGGTATCACGGTCGCAGTTACGGGCAGAGAATATGTAATAATACTACGTATAGAGTACACTTCGACGTCCCGCCTGATTTCCCCTCTTTACCCTCCCCCCCCCCTCCCTTGAGCGTCAGTTGGATAAATTTCAACAGAGAGGTTGTGAGCGGTTTATTTTAGTTCATTTGGTCACGTAGTCAGAGGCCTGATTCTCGTAACACAAAGTCGTTGAATCGAAATAGAATCGATTCGCTGTAGTGCTTTAACCAACGCGCGTGGCCTATTAGAGCCGGTTAGAGCAGGACAGCGCACCGATTCAAGTTCGAGTCAACGACTTTAAGTTACGAGAATCAGCCACGACGACTTATTTCACTGCCAGTTCTTAGCCCAATGCTGTTCTTTCTTTGTTGAATTTTATAATACTTGGTTGGACAATTTAACTGAACTGAGATTGAATTACACTGATTAAGATGGCGTAAAAGAATGGCATTCAGTGTTTATTTCCTGTAGTCTGCAATTACATGGCTATTCATGAATAAGACGTCAATTATGCATGAAACACAGAGAGAAAGAGAGGCGTGTATTGTATAAAGGAAAATTGGAAGAGCTCATCTCAGCACCTCATCATTGAAATAATTTGAATTATGTATTTCTAAAGAAAACAAGTATCCAACCCATTGCTACCGCGAAATACTGAGAAAGGCTCCGCCCGTTCTGCCTATAAGGAATGCACGTCACTGGGGTGCAATATTTCGAATAGATGTGTGGAGACGGGGATGGACTCGTTGGTTACTACAGCACAAGAAATCTTAACACAAAACATGGAACGCGAAAAGTAATGTTCGTATCGAACTTAAAGCACTACTGACAGTTTCTGTGCAATCTATTTAAAAAAGAAAAATACTTGGCGCAATTGACAGATTCTAAACATGTTCTAAACTGACTGGAGCACAGATAACAGAGTGAAACATACATCCGCGCAGTCAAAACATGTGCCAAATTCAATAAACATCTTTTCCTAGTTATCACACTCGTGCAACACGTCGCCATCAACCACTTACGATATGCTTATGCATATGCATACTCAATTTATATTGATTTTAAATTCATGAAAACCAATTGCTTTAAATTGGTTGTGCATTGTTTGTTTTCACCTGGGCAATAAATAATTTCAGTTTTTCTCTCACAATCTTATTTACATACAAAGACTAAATATATAAGCTTATCTAATAAAGAGAAATAAATGAACATCTAAAAAAGTCAGTGTGACTATTAATTTATTAAGGTTAATTTTTATACAGCAAAATCACATTGTGTACAGCAGTCTCTCACTAGCCACGGCACGGAATTGGCCCAACAATAATGAAACAAATATTTCTAGACACGATAAGCTATCATTGGACCTGGTTAGCAGAATTAAGACCTAACAAAAAATTGTAATCCAATCAGCATTTCTAATGAATTTTCGACCAAAACCCAAATGAAGCACTGAAAAATGCCATTTTGCTAACTGCCTTATGTATGTTCTTGAATGTTTTAAGTAATTTCCTATTGTTTAATTTTATAAGTTTATTACATAACTAACTGCCTTTTTTTTCTCTCTTAATGCTGGTCAATTGCACTACCACATTGAGTTTTTACACAACCTTAAGGTTAACTGGTAGAGAATGCTACCTAGCATTAAGTCCGCCTCATGTACTTTTATTATGCTTGAAAGATTAAATTATAAATATTTTTATTAATATATTACAAAGAAATTGTGGAACCACATTGACGGGGATAGCGATAGTTTTACCGGTCTTCAAATGGGTATTTAGTACATACTATTTAGAATGTAGAGAGTTGTATATATATTTATCTATAGCTTCATGGTTTTGGTCGAAATTGCATAAATTAAGATAGTAAAACGTTTCTAATATAATGCTGACTGGATTACAATTTTTTGTAAGGTCTTAATTCTGACAAACCTAACCAATGTTCCTGGACGTATCAGAGACAATTTTTTCTTTTCTTGTTGATTGAGCACACATTCAAATTCAAAATAAGTACCTAACACTGGCGTCAAACAAGTAACAGACAAACGTGACAAAATTAACTAGATTATGACATAGATGTACGCCGTAAAAGGGCGCCAGTAATATCCGGCAAATACAATGCTAGTGTTTAATGGCGATAGAATGGCGGTCTGTACCGATTCTTTATAACATATCCGAACTGCCATATGAGCGTGTTCAAATACTTCTAATGCCCTTTCACAATAAAAATACCGAGAAATTGTATCGTTCATAATAAATATTATAAAATCACTCGCATCTTATCTATAAAATAATCATAAATGCAAACAATTCATATGTTAAATATTAGAGTACAGCTGATTTTCAAGTAACATTTTGCTACTTTGCGTGTTCTGGTGATAAATCTGCCACGGTTAGAACCATTCAGGTTCTAACCATGGCAGATTTATCACCAGTGTCCCTTAATATTTCATCCATGTGTCCCTTAATATTTTAGTACCACGCAATATTTCGTAAGATCATTCTATTATTAAAATAGTTAGTAGCTAACTCTCTGACGCTTGCTGGAGAGTAAGTTTAATTATGTCGAAGAGATTTCGCTTGGGAGAACTGGTAAATTGAAGGCAAATCGGTGAGCGGTACTCGTAACGTGATTACGTTCTTAAATATATTGGCCGCAAACTACTGACTGGTTTATGGGTACAAAAACCAAAACAGAAGTAAAACGTTTCACGTATTGTCGTGATCATATTACCCCCCTTAGCATATATTATAAATGGGGTTACAACGAATTAACTTAACGCACATCTTTATTAAAAACAAAAGACATTTGCAAACATCCAAACTCGTATTAAAAAATTTAACTGACACTTTCGCCTATAAGTGTACATTATTTAAGAGAGACGAGATTATCTTTTAATCTTTTGACAAAATTTAAAAATCCTAAATTATTATGACAATAACATGTACCATTATAAAACAATCGAACAGGCATTTTTACCATAGCTAACAAACAATCGATTTTACGCGTGATACGTAGTACTTTAGGCAAAAACAATCTCACTTCGGCCGAGCACTACAATGTTTAAAACACGCTCATATGCAAACGAAAACATCGGTCACACGTACCCAACGAACTTCACGCCAACACACTGCTGTACCAATAGTCGGGTTACCCTAAATAAATTAGTCGACTTTAACAACACTGTAAATCTTCCTGACGAACCAGAAACACGCCATGAAGCCGATGGTGCCCGTGAGTAGGAAGAACAGAAAGACCATGATGAACGTGTAACCGAAGTAGAGGAAGGTGGAGGCGGCGTCTTCGATGTTTAGTTTGGTGACGAAGTAGTGACAGCAGTAGATGAAGAGGTAGCCGGCTGTGGAGCCGGAGCTTAGGAAGGCTCGCCACCACCAATGGTAGTCTTCGGCGCACAGGTGGAAGTAGCAGAGCAAGATCGTGGTCTCGGAGCAGGTGATCACGAGTATCACGAACACGAGGAACAGGAAACCGAACATGTAGTACATCTGGAAATAATATTTCACTTACTGCAAACATTGTGGATAAGTGATTAGGGACAGTATTGTGTAAGGCGACACTGTATTATTATATTTCCGAAGAATGTGATTAATTTATTTCTTTCTATACGCGATTTTGGTCTATGTAGTACCAGAGAATACTTGTCGTGAAAAAATATTTGTCGTGGGACAAAAGTGGTAAGATCCGCAAGTTTAACAATTGTCGGAAATTCGAATTATATTTTGCAAACAAAAAAAAAACTTTACACCCCTCGACCTCACCCTGATAACAAGATACGCGTCTATCTTCCGGTGACATTATCTAAATGATGAATACGAAATAACTCTTACTACTTACAGTTCGTTCGCGTTAAGAATGAGTCATCAGTGCAACAGCAGGGTAAAGATTTATTTACCTGGCTAGACCAAAGGGAGTTTAGGATGAAGAAGAGCTGGATGAAAATGCAGCCGAAAGGGAGAACGCCGCCCATAACGATGCCAGGTATCGGCTGCGTGTAGAGGGACTGCTCTGGGATTTGTCGCGGGATCTGATTCGTGCGCACCGGGTGATCCAATATCTGCCAAATATCCAAATGACATGAAAAAAAAACCGTCATATACAAAGCATAAAAAATGTCGTCATGTACTTTCAGAAAACTGGCCACTATATACCTTATTGTACGGTTAAGTAATAAATGCTGTATATAATTGATTTTGGATAAGCGGACAGTACCCCCTGACTGTTAAGTTAAATTATCTTCAGCAAAATTAGTGGCAAACAAGCATGTCGCTGGTATATGGTTCCTGATATCAGGCATAGATATTTTGCAAAAAAAAATATGGCTTGACATGGCAAGCATTGACTTCACACTAAGGTTTCTAGAAGTCTGTGAGTTTGCTTTAATAGTTATCAATAGTGTGCCTAATTTCGTGTGGAAGTGTGTATAATAGTGTTTAAGGTAGAGTTTACTGGAGATCTGTATAGTTAATTTAACTTCAATCTACTACTACTACTAGCTAACCTAAATAAAAAAAACTTTCCTTCTTCATATAAACATAGATAACAAACTTTTCAGTTTAGAAATAGAAGCAATAACACAACTTACCCTTTTCCTAAAGCCAAAGTAGGCACCAATAAAGGTGAGAGGTACGGATACTCCAAACCAGAGGGCGAGCAAGGCGACCAGCGTGGAGAAAGGCACCGCTGCTGATGAACCCTTCCCCCACAGCACCAAATTCATTATGAAGAACAGCGAGAAGACAACCCTTTAATGTGTAGAAATGACTCATTGTCATAAATGTTTAAATAAAAAAGTATATTCTAAGACATATTCAATTTTAAGTATTGTTGAAAACACTGAGGGGAGTAGCCATATGCAGGCTTTCCCCTCTGTCAAAGTACAAACCCAAATGGGCCTATGCCTGTCGCCTAAATGTTTAAATGTGTGCGTGAAATTGTTTATGTATTTCGTTAAAGTCTCACTCAATTCCCCCCCGCAAAAAATGAGCAAAAAAACTGCTTTGCATCGGTAATAATCGCCATGACTACTCCCCTCCAGTCCGCCGCGCGCAGCGGCGGCCGGTGGCCCGCGTTGCTCTATGGTTAGAAGAAAATAGACCAATGTCACCAGGGCACATCATCGAGGTGACTAAGATATTGCTGTTCTAACGTCTGCCGCTAACGTAGCCGGTCGCGGCGCTTAATATCATGCAGAATTTGCAGAACACTAGAGCGTACGCCATACGGTTCAGACCCACAGGGATCTCTCTTAGGCACTATCTGTCTCTTTTTACTGTCGTTTTTCGTTTCATCGACTATAAAATCACAGCGATGCTAATAAAAATTACTCTCTCACCCAGGGCACACCATCGAGGTGAGTAAGATATTGCTCTTCCACCGCCTGCCGCCGAAGCTCTTGTAGATCCTGGCGCTGACGTAGCCGGCCGCAGCGCCCAGCAGCACCCAGGCCACTAGCGCGCACGTCATCAACGCGCCGCGGTTTGCCGGTGACAGGAAGCCGAGGCAAGCGAACGCTAGTGTCACCAGGGTCATACCAAATACCTGTCAACAAAAATACGAGTTCTTGACTATAGTTCGTGCCAAATAAAGTGGACATACAAAACGTTTTGTAAAAAAAGAAAATACTATATACGTATGTAATGTAATAGAGAAACACAGCATATAAAATCACAATAAAAAATTGCACGCAATAAGTACGTGCATACATGTAGTAAGTATGTAACATATTTTTCATTCTTGAATTAGGAATCTGTAATTTTTGCCTGCTTCTGTTGTTTTATGACATTTGCTTAATCTGGTTCTTGTTTTTGAAAATAATGTAGATTGTCGAATGGCCCACGCTTAATTCCTTAGCGAGATATGAGTTTGATTCTCCAGTTTCTGATTTGTATATTATTGCACCTTACACCTCAATTGTAATTTTTTTTGTAACTTTGAAACTCGTCTATTTCATACAATAAATGCCCTGTTATCCATTAATTTTATATCTATAAATTTCATCTGCATGTTACTTTCGGACTAGCTATGTCACTTAAAAGTAGTTAAAACAGTAAATTTGTTATAAGTGTATGACTTCTAGTTACCTGGGCGCCAGATCCAAGGAACACAGCGAGTAACATTCCGCGGCGCGGCGGCCTAAACACGTCACCGTGCACCAGTTTCCAACCGAATTCCTCCTGAAATTGAGATCAGAGTAGTCAGTTTTACCTTCTCTGTAGAGTCAACATATAGCAGAAAGCTCAAAATATCGATAAAGAAGAATATTTACATGAATATTTTTACAATGATAAAACGATACCTAATATCGATATCGTAAAGAAAAGTATTGATATTTATCCTACTCAAAACTCAAGTAAAATAGTAGTGGGTAAAATAAAATTTAATAAAATAAACGTAACAGGTCTCTTTGCGCTGGCAAGAGCAAAGAGAGAAAGGAGATGTTGCGAGCTCGGCTCTGGTTCGTACACGTCCTCAAAAAATCGATAAATTAAAGAAGAATCCGAAAAAAATACAATTGATTTACTCAAGAATATATTTTAGAGTTACAACCACATTTAATTCAAACGATTTTATCATTTTCAACTATGTTAAACATGGCGGCGATACAGCCGACACTTGGGATCAATCGATTTTGATAGTAATTAGGAAATATTACTTTTTTCTCCAAGAACTATATAATCAAAATACAATTTAAAAAATGAAAATGTCAAAATGACATCGCCCGCCTTATTCGCCATGTTAGTTTTGAGTTACAATTCTAACTGCAAATAATGTTTTGAACAAAGCTAAATAAGTGAAAATATGCAGTAAAAACGTTTTTATATTGATTTTGCCTGTTTAATGATATTGTGTACAATACATGGCCGGAGGTCCATACATTTTTGCAACATCTCCTTTATAATATTAGTCAGTATTACCTGTGCATCTTCTCCGCACTCCATTTGATTATATCTCGCAATATCCTTGTGCAATGTCCTCAATAGTATCATAGCAACCATTCCACTCAGGAACAGGACTATAACTAGAGAATTGAGAATCGAGAACCATTGAATGTTGGTCTGTGGCATTGACTCCAAAATGTAATCCCACCTGGAGGACCATTTGATAGTGTTGTTCTTTAAGAATGTTATCTTGTATGTGTAGATGACTTTAAATGTTTCATCGCCTGTCAGTGAGACTGGTATTTCTAGAGGATTGCGTGAACTGCAATCGAGACTGTCAGGGTTCTGGTGGTTGATGCTGGCTGGCTTAACCTGATAAAAATTGTAGGTCAATAATAAAGCTTTAAACAATAATGTTACTAATTATTGTAAAGTGATTGACATTGGACACATTCATGATGTTTATTATGAATGTGTTTAATTAATTAAATATGTGTGAGAAAATACAAAAAAAAAAATGAGTGCAAAGGATATCAATAAATTGTTAATTGAAGTCATTAAGGCTATTGAGCACTTATTGGTATGCTTTATTTTAATATGCCAATAACTTGTAACATTATAAATATAAAAAATGTCATTTAGATGCAATTGTTTTGAAATATGCATTTTAAAACATTTAGTAATATATTTTTTCAAACATACATTGTATTATTTGTTAGAATATACTATGATTTACTTTATCAGTGATAATAAAATTAGTATGAAAGCTGTGTAAAAAACTATGTTACCTTCGCTGATATAATACGACCACCGTTATCGCCGAAGCCAACACCCCATTCTTCTTCACCGCCACTGTGATATGTGATTTCGATGTCTACATGGTTGAAGAGATAATAGGAGCCGAGTTGGCTGGGAGACGTGTTCACAATAGGCGTGCATGTGTCCTGGAGAAATTAAAACGGCCAAATTAAAATATAGCTGCCTAATGTGTATACATATACACCATGAATGATCAGGACCCTGATTCTCAAAATATAATACAGTAATTGAATCGCCTCGCTGTCTTGGCTTAATCAATGCATGTTAGAGTAAGAAAGCAAACCATTTTGCAATTCAACCAAGTAGGTAGTTACTATTGTTACGAAAATTAGATGCCAAATGTATATATTTAGGACTCTATTTTAAACTTAACTAGATAGTAAGTAAAATAATTGGAACTTTCTTTTTGCTTGTTACACAGATTCTGTTCTGACTTGTTGTTTAGCAGCTTGCACAATGTGCTTAACACTGAAATTATTGCAGAACTCAGAGTTTAGAGGTTCTGTTTTTGATCAATAATATTGGTTTAGACCAGAGGTTCCCAAACTATTTTTTCTTGTAATCCCTAGGGGCCGTTCAAGTATTACGTAAGCAGATTTATTACAATTCTTTACCCCCCCATCCCCCTTGTCAGCAAAAGTAACTTACCCCCTCCCCCCATGCTTACGTAAACATTTTTCAATTAATGTATTGTTTTTTTTTAATATCATAATTATACTGTTACAATTATAATTTTAAAAATAAGAAAATAGACTTAGGATGGACATTAGATTTTACTGATGTAATAAGTAAATAGCTACCGATGACGTGATCATCATCTAGACTCCCCTGCCCCCCATTTCATCCAAAATAAGCAGAGCAATGACCCCCCTGCTCCCCCATAGTGCTCACGTAATACTTGAACGGCCCCTAAGACCCCTTGCAATTTATTTCAGGTTTCCGTGGACCTCCTCCTTGCTACATTTATATCACATTCCCATATTTCCAACGACTACGTAGACCCCCATTGAGTCCCAGGGGGTCTATATGGACTACTTTGGGAACCACTGGTTTAGACCAAACTTATTTATTTGAGTTTAAGCCATATAATAACAGTAGTAATAACAATGAATTGAAATGACAATACTATGAACAAATATTTGTTTTCAAATCAAAAAGCAAATGCAAAACAACATCTGCAATAACTGTTTTTATAACATTGTATGTAGATAAAATTAGAGCAAAACTCATACTGTTTTCCATTTCTCATAGATGATATTCAATTAATATTTTAAGTAGTATTCACAAGTTGGTTTACAATTTCAACAACTCTTATCTCTTTATTACAATATATATAATGGACAATTGTTATTGGAATTCAAGATAATAAATTGGGTAAATACAATTAAGTAAATTATATTAAATGTTAACCCATTACTGTGTCAAAACCATTAGGCTGCTATCCAATATACCAAAAACATGTTTCTAAATGTAGCATGTTTATTTAACTGATAAATCTAAATTAAGTTTGTTTTACAATTCTAGATAAGAATAGTTATCAGTTATCAATTTTGACAATTTCCGATTGTATATTGATATCCTAACATCAAATAGAGACATGCACTACATATATGTGTCCCACACTCACATTACTTTTTTTTCTAGCAACATGCTGTATATACAGAAGTCAGGTTGGTTGGTGCAGTGCTCAGTATCGACAGAGTGCTAGCGCTAACCATTATGTTACTTACCTAAATGATTGTTATATATGCAAGGCTACTCTAAATATGATTTTGTAGGTAATTATTGTTATAATTTATATGTTGATGACACTGAGTTTATGTTACGTCTTACTGTTTCGTTTTTACTTAAATATTGTATGTTTTTGAATAATAAAAAAAAACACCCACTGTGTTAAGTTCAATAAACATAATTATATTTTTCATTGGTTACTTATTGGCTAATAAAAACAGCAGCTACTAGCTAACATAAATACATATATATCAGCAGAAATTTAGAAACATTGTTAGTTTATAATCTATCCCATGAGATTGCGGTGTTAGTTTTTTTTATTTGTGGAAAATATTCATCGGAAATTGATAAAATTTGCAGAACTTCTGACTTATGACATAGCATGTTTGATAATGGTTCACAATTTGACGGTTTGCCATGAAGAGATTATAAATTAAATGTTGAATTGTAAATGGTTTAATTCAGTTCACAATTTTTGTACAGTTTACAGTTTCACAAGATAGATTATAATTTAAGTGTCATCAATCAATAAAATATTACACATCCCTTGTGAACGTATTTCTTTTCACGTATATTATTTAGTTAACGCGCTACCAGACTGCTTAATAATAATTGTTTGATAATAATATGTGCGTTACTTAAGGCACATTCTGATAATTATGTGGGATATTGTACTATCTATATAGCTACTATTTTATGGAATGATATTTTAAACACAAAAAAGAAATAAAAATGCCTGCTTTTTCCCTGGTAAATATTGTTAACAGTACTATACATAAAATTAGTAACCTATTCAATGCTCATGATAAAAAGAACATTTAAAATATGTATTATCATGAATAAATTGTTTTTTCCAATTCCAGTTCTTTTATCAAAGTACAAAAATGAAAAACTTGTGATAATGTTGCAGCATTATTGTCGAAACCTTTATTTTCCACGAGGATTATTTAAAACATATACACTACTCACCAAATCCCTGCGAACTTGACAACCCATAGGAAAACCGGTGCTACAGTACGTCTTTCCCCCTTCATTCACCAAGTAACACCAAGTGACAGGCATGTTATCCAGGATCCAATGATGCTGATAGTAAAGGGCCATGCCCATTTTAAGCAGATTCAATTTCTTTATTGCTTCTGGATCTGTACCTTTGTATGATTTAGAGCAGACCATTTTACAGTCAACATTTTCAAGGAAATTGATTTTGTATGGACTAGGCCGAATCCTTTCTCCAAACACCACCTGGCCCAAATTTTCGACTGGAGATTGTGTTTCATCGGAAAGGCAAAAGTCAAAGTGGTGATATTCAAAAGGGATCACAGATTCTTCAGTATTCAACCTATTAACGTATAGGGGTATTTCATTCTGGAATAAAAAACACATTATGCGTCTAATTGTTAATTATTTTATAACATTTATGTACAAAATTTAATGCAAACCAAAGAAATATATATAAAAATGTATGATGGAAAAATAAATTTTAGCGACTGCAAAATGCAAAATCAACATAACAATACCGACTTAACATAATTTTGTTTTTTTAAATATTTTTAACAATCTATGTATAGCAAATTCATCCAAGTTATTTTATTTGATACAAGTATTTATTTCATGTTTCTTCAAGCCAAGTCACTCACGGGGTAGGCAGAGGGTGTGTAGTTCCAGATATCCCAGTCCTGACATACTTCCCATGCTTCTTCTACATTCATCATTCTCTTCATTCATCACATTGATTCTCAAGACTTTTAAACCACCCTCGGACAACACTCAACCTATTTCATAATATATATCTACGACATACCTCAATTTTTGCTCAATGTACGTATCACATGGTATCAATAGATGTATGACTAACACAAGGAAAGTGGGAGCTTATTACGCTAACTGCTAAATCTTAATGACCATAAAAGTTATTTTGTATGTGAATTAAAGTGTATAGTTCGTCAATACATAATTATTCTATTCATAAAGGCGACAATGCAAGTGTATATAGTCAGTGGAAAATGAAGTGTTACCAAATTGTGATTACAGTTGTAAGACTAATACTCACTTTACAAGATTTTCCATTATCATCTCCAGCCTTACAATAGTTTACAGGAGCCAATCCAGGTAAATAAAACGCTCGGATTGGCGTTAGCAGCAATAATGCGCAAAGTACGTACGACGTTACCGACATGATGTTATTTAATAAAAAAACTTCTCTCAAATCTTCAGTACGAAAACTATCATAAGTCACACAGGCGTAAAAATGGAGACCACATAATCAACGACACTAAACAGTTAAACACTGAGAAAATCTAGGAAATAAAGCCGGTATATTTTCTTGATTTTATTTTTTCTAGTAATCGTATTCTTGCTCTCTCAGACCGAAAACGTCACCATCACAGACCACAGACCAATAACCAAGACAGACGTTTCATATATACAATGTACTCCATAGATTATACAGTATATAGGATGTACTCTGTGGACAGACGGCTATCTTCATACAAGCGATTGTGAACTTTATTTTTGCTTTAAGTTGAAGTATGAAGGGAGAAGGCCCAAGTAGGGGATCCATTCATGACGATTCGCTCTGTCACTGTCAGAGGCATTACGTCGCAAAGGGCATTCAGATGGTTGTCTCGTTCACAGATCACTTTATACTGGTCGAACTGTAGCGGCCATTTTGTTATAGTCATAAACAATTTGTATAATTATTATATTATTATTTTATTTTTATTATTATATTATTATATTTTTATTATTATATTATTATAATTTTTGTTTAATATTATACGTTACGTTATTTAAACATCGATGCAATGTAATATGAACCACACATTTTAATATTTAATCAATACTGAATCCGAATTTGCAACATTAAATTAGGAAAGCAAATCAAAAATTGCTAAGAAATAAAGAAATGTTTCTTTGCAAATTTATTTAACAACATGGCCGTCGACCTTTTGTTGAGAATTTATTTCAAAATAGATTTTGATAATGTGTGCGTGTAATTGTATAAGTGTTTATGAACACAATGACTAGAGCGAGAAACAAGTATTTGTCCATTTGAAAATTTGTAGTGCGAGAGAGACAGTTGCAGTAGACGAAAATTACTTGGAGTTGGCAAGGGTTGATCACAGACTATTAATAGAATAAATTACAGATTGTCAATCAACAACTAAACCACAGACTAGCAACGATTCAACAGAATAAATTAATATTATTGATACAGATAATTAAAAAATATAAAGCTTAGCGATTGTATTTACGGCCCCTACTTACTGATACCTCTAGGGCACTCTAGGCTTAAATTAAGTAGGTACTGATTTTATTCCAATAGGTATAGACTTATAGAGCATTTTGAAGTGGGAACAGAAGCCACGGCTGTGAACAACGAAACGTTATGTTAGCTACCACATACTCTTTGGCTACCACTATCCTATTCAAGTTAGCGGTGTGCGAACAATCAAGAGGAATGTTTTGAAGTGGAAACATTTCAGCATCGATAGGATTTGTAAGGCGATGAAACGAAAAAGCGAGAGCGATAAAGAGACGAGACACATATCTTATTATTTATTTGGACCCGATCGGTGTAACAAGTGCGCACAGAACACAGAGGGTGGTACAGAATGAACTACGCTATTGACACCCATCATCGGAGGATTCAGAGGTTATCGGACACACCCATATTACTCACTTATAATTTGCATGCCCTCGAGCTCTTTCATTGGAGCCTTACCACCTTAAATTACCACCACTTTCAATAGTTCTATTTAGCGTAAAAATAGGTAAATTATATAATGATTGACTGAGCTCGAGCACCAACGAGCTCAGTCAGCGGGCGCTTCCATTAATTTACTATTTTTCGTCATTTTTTGTGGCTGAAAAATACAAAAGTGAAACGTCGCGGCGTCGTCTCGGCCCAAAGTCATTACCCTACGTGCTACTTCTGTGTGCGCGGGTAAAACACGTCAATGATTGATGTTTTTAAGTTTGTATGGAATTTTAGTTTAGTTTCCAGACTTTCCGGGGTGTGCGCGCTTTGATATATGAGTCGGCGTATACCTCGGGCAACGATCGATGGTGTAAAAAATTCTAGACCGAAATGAAACAACAGTGAAACCTATATCAAAATAATCCTTTTATTACAATGAAAATCTAGATATTTACACAATAATTAAAACGACAAGTAGAGAGCGTAAACTTAATAAGGTACTTTTTCATGATATTAAGTAACAACACGGTTCTAAATACTAGAAGGTTTACTCTACTGGGAGCCGACGACGGCGTGACGAGTTTTTTTCAACGTCAACTAATATAGCGGTGTCATTGTGGAGACCGATGCCGCGGGCGAAAGCCGAGATGAGGCCAAGGGCGGCGGGGGGCCTGTCCGCAGGCACCATGTGACCCGCACCGCGTATCATCACTTCAGTAAGATTCGCAGCTACCTTGTAATATCTGTAAACAAAAAAAATACGCTAATATTATTTTGGGTATCCTGGTTTTTTAAATTATTTGCCTACAATTAATTAAATATTAGTGCTCGCCTATGTATTCCTTAGAAGAAATTATTTCTCCTATGAAGCCCTGAAATGATCTGCTGCTCCTGAGGCCTAAATTGTTATGCCCCTGTACGGCAAAGTACGGAACACTTAATAATGTTTTCTACATTTATTTCATCATCATCATCATCATTTCAGCTAAAAGACGTCCACTGCTGAACAAAGGCCTCCCCCAAAGAATGCCACAACGAACGGTCCCGGGCCGCCCTCATCCAGCGATTGACCGCGACCTTCACCAGGTCGTCGGTCCACCTCGTGGGGGGCCTGCCCCAACGGCCGTCAGTTCGTCGAGCTATGTGCCCTGCCTACTGCCACTTCAGTTTCGCTATTCGGTGGGCTATGTCGGTTACTTTGGTTCTCATACGGATCTCCTCATTTCTGATTCGATCTCGCAGAGAAACTCCGAGCATAGCCCTCTCCATTGCTCTCTGAGTGACCTTGAGCCTTCTTATGAGGCCCATAGTGAGCGACCACTTCCCGAACGCTGCCCATCCGAGTTGGATTCGGCGATTGACCTCTTTCTCGAAGTTGGACCTACCTAACTGGACCGTTTGTCCCAGGTATACATAATCGTCAACAACTTCGAGTGTAGTACCCTCGACCATAACAGGAGTGGGCGTAACAAGGACATTCGACATAATCTTCGTCTTGTCCATGTTCATTTTTAGGCCCACTCGTTGGGAGGCCCTACTGAGGCCATTGAGCATTGTGCCAAGGTCTTCCAGTGTCTCAGCCATGACTACGATATCATCCGCAAATCGGAGGTGGGAGATGTACTCGCCGTTAATGTTGATGCCGAGTCCGTTCCAGTCCAGAAGCTTGAAGACATCTTCCAATGCAGCGGTGAACAGTTTCGGAGATATGACGTCTCCCTGTCTCACACCTCGCTGCAGTTGGATAGGTTTCGAGATCTGGTCCTGAAGGCGAACCGACATAGTGGCGTTTTCGTACAAGCTCCTGAGCACCTCGATGTATCGGTAGTCGACTTGGCACCTCTGGAGAGACTAGCACAGCCCAAATCTCGACCGAAGGCTTTCTTAACGCTTTAGCGTTTGTGGACTATAAGAAAGCCTTCGATTTTTACATTATAAGCCTTATGTTTACATAAGGGCTGGTTATACTCTTCTGTCTTCTGTATAACCTGCCGCAGCGTGTGTATGTGGTCTATGGTGCTAAAACCTTTACGGAACCCGGCTTGTTCGGAAGACGTCGAGTCTGCGAGATAGACGACGGTTCGTAATCACTCTCGAAAACAGCTTCTAGACGTGACTTAGAAGTGCGATGGGCCTATAGTTTTAAAGAAGGGTATTGTCACCCTTTTTAAAGAACAGTACCACTACACTTCTGTGCCACGCCTGTGGCGTTTTGCCCTCGCATATGACGGAATTGAACATCGACTGAAGAGCTTCTAATACTGGCCTTCCGCCCGCTTTCAGGAGTTCAGCAGTGATTCCGTCATCACCCTGTTGTTTTTCAGCTGTTTGAGAGCCGTACTAATCTCGTCTAGACTGACGTCCGGGATATCTTCGGTGTAGTGTCGGGTCAGTCCGGGTCTAGGATCTGCTGCCGGACTGTTAACAGGTGGTCGCGCTGTCGCGTCGAAATGCTAAATGTTTTAAGACCCGTCACACAAGCAAGACCAAGAAGATCTCCGACTCAACTCTCAAGCTCATGGATGAGAGGCGCGGTATGGTTCTGAAGTCCTCTGAAGATGCTTTAGTGTATAAGCGGCTCAACAGACAGATCTCGAAGTCACTGACTCGCGACCTTCGGCAGTTTAATACTGACAGTATTAAAACGGCCATAGAGCGGAACAAGGGCTCCAAAGTGTTCACCAAAGATCTGTCTATAGGGCAGAGCTGCATGACTAAGCTGAAGACAGAGGACGACAGAATCGTATCGTCGAAACCTGAGCTTGCGGAAGATATCGAGCGGTTCTACGGACAGTTGTACGCGACAGCGCGACATTTATTTATTTACCAATAAATAAAGTGGTGCCTTTACCCTCGAGCTGAAGCTCTACCACCAGTAATCATAAGTTGTTTTTTGAATCACGTATTGTAAAATGTGAACCAATTTCATATTGCTTAAGCGCATTGAAAAAGTGTTCCGCGATGTCTCGCAAAACGTTGGATACATCCCGCAACGTCTCGCATTCTTATCGAAATGCAGCATCAAGTCAGGCAGATAGACATACGGCACTCGTACTGCATCTGGTAATTGACGTCAAGGTGACACAGATTTCCGACTCCTAGGGGTTGAGTAGATACCTCCTCCCACTCCCCTCTCATTAGCTCAAATTTAGTCTCCAAAAGTACTTAAGGAGGTCTCCTTAAGTACTTTTGGAGAAAGTACTTAAGGAGACCTCCTTAAGTAGACCTCCTCTCATTCATAAATCCCACTCGTTCATAAATGTCACGCATTCTGATTCCAAAAACTTGGCTGCCTTAGAAATAACGTCATATAAATTGACGAACGCTAGCTGCACGCATGTAAAAGTGTCACGTTCCGACGTTCCGCCTGAGCCGAACGTGCAAGCGAGAGCGCGGCATAAGCGACAGAGAGGCACAATATGTATGTATAGAAAAAAATATCTGGCTGTAAACTCACCCTGCTAATTTTCCGTCATGGTACCACGGTTGCCGTTTCGCCTTCTGGAACTCCGTAGATCCCGAAAAGGCCAAAGAATTGTAGGTGTTCACTGAAGGATGGTAGGCTACTATAATGTCCAGATGTCCACTGAAAATCCCAATAGATTGCATTTACCAATAGTTCTAAGTTAGGATCCCGCTGAATAATTTTTCGTTCATCCAGATATGCTGCAAACTTGATTTTTACGTATATTTATGATCCAGAGAATAAACAGGGTTAAATATATCTAGCGCATAAATCGTCAAAGGTGAGTTAGGTACGTTAAGACTAACAACTTTTGTTCTATGACGTTTGCCAAAACGCAGTACATCACATGATAAGAAATAAAATCGTTTCAAATGGGACTTCTATCAATTGTTAGCGTTACGTTTCATTCATTCATAGGTACAGACGTCAGCTGTTTACGTAACGGCCGGAGCGGGAGGGGGGCACACGCAAAGCGCGGTCAAGCGCCCCGTCTAAACTAAGCATTTAGGTATTTTAAAGACAGTACTACAAAGAGATAACAACACTGCCCATTAGATAAACCAAGATATGTGTTTTTAATGTTAATTTATCTTATACCTACATATGAATAAATTAGGATATTTAGGCACAATCATTAAAAAAAATCACAAAACTTTTTACAAATCATCTCCTCTCAAATTGAGGTCGATGATGACGATAACTATAACGTACAAGTCGTTAAAAATAAGCACCGGCACAACTCACACACACTACATATCTAAAGTACAGCTGTTCTTGAACCCGGGGTCGCAATGTATACTGTGCCGGGGTCGTAGGTACTTACACAGTACAGTTATTGACACTAGTGTTTCACGGCTTTCTATTGCACCACTTTAGTACCTACACCATCGCTTTTAATATTACATTTACGCATACTTATTTATTCCATCGCGTCACACGAGAAGCACGCGACGAGCGCTCGAGCGGCGTGCGCACGCGTCTTGTCTAATTAGCTACTGATTTCGTCAATTTCCGTCATTTCGTCTAGCCGAAGCCGCGGTCACCACCCCGCCCACCCGCTACCCGCCACCCGCCGCGTCGTACGTCGACCCCTATAGGTACCAGCATAAGAAGTATTAGAACTGCAATATCTATTTATTATTTTTTGTATGGTAAAAAAAAATATTGAATTAGAAAAAGTTGTCCAACAAAAGTGTTAGTCTTGATGAGCCAAAGCCTCCCTTTAAGAATTATGCGCTAGATACAAGTAACCCTGTATATCTACCTACTAGGTTGCCTATCAAAATATGGCCGATAGTATTTTTAATTAAATTATTTTATATTTAACAGCCGGCAATCCTTATTTGCGGCCTATTTAATTTGGCTCCCGTATATAATAATAATGAGACAAAAATAGCTTTAATTTGATATATCTATACTTATAATAAATCTGTAGAAGTGTAAATTCTGTACATTGAAAAAATTGAAAAAATAAATACCACTTAAATTATTAAATTATATTATATTAAATATTAAAGTATATGTTTAATTTATAATAAATGTTACTTGATCGACACCGAACACATATATGTGATTAGAAATTTTTTTGTCTGTCTGTCTGTCTGTCTGTCTGTTTGTTCAAGCGTCGCATAAAAACTACCGGTCCGATTGCAATGAAACTTGGTATGATTATACTTTAACCTTTGGCGCACAACACTACTTTTTAGCCCGGAAAAATGTCTGTTTGTCTGTTTGTCTGTGTGTTTGTGCACGCTAATTTCAGAAACGGTTTATTTGATTTGCAATTTTCACTAATATATTGTGGTAAGTTTCACTTAACATTTTGTGTTTGTTTCATGTTAATCGGTTCAGAAATAAAAAAGTTACGACAATTTAAAGAATCATGTACCTATTATCGATTATTTTAAAACTATTCTGTATCTATCTTCTGTCTTTTTTAGGATGTCGTATCTAAAAGGTAAAAACGGATTCTATTACTAAACCTCCGCTGTCTGTCTGTCTGCCCGTCCATCCGTCTGTCTGTCACCAGGCTCTAAGCTTTCTAGCTATCTCTTAAACAGTGATAGCTAGAAAGCTAAAATTTTCACAAATTATGTATTTCTGTTACCGCTATAACGACAAAATTAAATACTAAAAATAAGAAAATGAAAATATTTAGGGGTCCAAGGCGGCATACAATAAACGTGTTTTTCTTCGTATATTTTGCTCGATATCAATAACGGTAGCAAGTAGACGCTTAAAATTTTCACATAATTTTTAGGTCTTATGTTGCATATTACCTTCTAACAAACGTATTTTTTATGCCATTTTTGTACGGAACCCTTCGTGCACGAGTTCGACTCGCACTTTGCCGGGTTTTTTCTCTGTTAGTAACATTAAGCATACCGCATAGCAGCGTCCCGGCATAGAACAATCGCCGCTATGATCACCATTCAGCATGGCAAGCGTGGCAATTATGGCAAATTCTTTCCTTATCACGCACAACACTTTTAGGAGCATCTTCGGGAAAGGCTTTGTCCAGCGGAGACGGATGGACGTCTTTCGGATTTCGTTGATGTCGTTGGTGGCGTAGGTGTTGTTGGTGACTCTGGTGGTGGTGTTGGTGGCGTTGGTGGTGCTGGCGGTGGTTTTTAGAGGCGATGGAAGAATTGGTGGCGTTGGTGACGTTGGCGGTGTTGTTGGTAGTTTTGGAGGCGTTGGTGGCATTGGTTGTGGTGGTGGTGGTTTTGGTGGCGTTTGTGTCATTGGTGTTTGGTGATGGTGGTGGCGTTGGTGGCGTTGGTGGCGATTGTAGTGGTGGTCCCAAAGCCACTATTCCAAGCAAACAAAGTTGCGGGCACAGCTAGTAAATAATAAATGTACGTTATGAACGTAAAGTTATCGGGGTGGAACGTAAATATGTAGAGGCGGCCAAGTGCGCTACGGCAGCCGCAATTTTTCAGTCTTTAAACATATTGCCGTGAAGTAGACGATATTTCATAGAAAAACAAGTAAAAAATGTTTTTTTAAAAAATATAAAAAAGTACCTGCGGCCAAATGTTTATAGGCAACCTAGTAAATACATATTCAATAGATTTTAAATATGCGTTAAAATAAAAAAAAAAAAAAGGTTTGCAGCATATCTGGATGAACAAAGTAATTCTGCAGTGGGATCCTAACCTATTCGTGTTTCGAGTGCTAAAAGATTTCATTTTGTAATGTTGTAAAAAAAATATAGCCCTATTATAACTGATAATGACTTTGCAGTGTGTCATAACTAGATTTAATTTGGGTCATCGGACAAGATCGACATTATTATTTTGTTAGTCAGATATACCAGATGTACCTACTTATCTAGAACGGAATGTGTTGTTGTGATAATTAAAGCTATCTAACATTTTTGTTGCGTTACCAAAAATAATTGTTAATCACTACATAATATAAAGTAGTCCTCCTAATTTCTCTGCCTTTATGTATGCGCTAATCTTGGAAAGTTGTGAACAGATTTTGTTCCTGTTAGAAATGTTGGAAAACGGGTTTTCTGAGGAAGGTTTATATCTATAATTATAATACATACTACCCGTGCGAAGCAATGAAGTTGCTAGTTTGTATTATAAAAGTACAAATGTGTGAGTCAAAGGTGAAAAGTTTCATTTTGCAGGCCATAGAACCCTTAAAAACTCACTTGTAAAGCATAACCCTGTAATTATCCAACAGTTCCTCTAGCCAATGTTTGGAGCTGCCCATAAAATCGGGCACGAGTTTTCTGTACACCACCCCGATGGAAGTGAAGTTGGTGTTGCCAACGTGTAAGGCTCGACGCACTTCATCTCGCTGGATGTAGTCCAGATATGCTCCTTCCAGACTAATCTCATCTTCCAAGTAGTTATAGAGACTGCTTAGTCGGGATTCCGTGAGGAACAATTGTAGCAAATAGTTGTAATACTGTAATTAGAAATTATAGTATCGTTAAAGTCCGCGTATTTAATTATATACCTACATAACTACAGTACTCAACAATAAATATTGCACATCGAGCCTACGAAAGAGACAATCGTCTAGTTTCGACTTCGTAGAGCGTTATCTCAGCTGCACACTGCCTAGTCTGCCTACGTAGGCACCGTTAGTCCGCTATTGGTCGAAACTTGATCATAATGGTCGACAAACGTCAGATAGTTAAGGTACGAAAGAGATAACCCACTACAGACCCGAAATAAGCGGAAGTCTCCTTCCTAAGGTCGATGTGCAGTATTTCTTCGAGCTGTCAATAATCATCAAATTCATAATAGAACAGTAGCTATATGCAAACGCTAGAATACACAAATATAATGCAAACGCTGTTAATATAGGTATGTAAATGTACATCATCATACAGTGGCGTAGCTAACACGGATGGCACCTGGGCGGATGAGAGAAAAAAAGGAAATACTCCTCATTCTCTATCTTATTGCTCCATTCTCCACCGATGTGTCTATTGGCGCCCCCACGACGTGATACCCGATTATTTTAAATTCGAAGTTGACATTTGTGTTGCGCTTCCACATCTAAGCCGCTCAAATTTTGGTTACTTAAAGAGAGGGTGTCACCCCCAAACGGGTGGCATCCGGTGTGGGCCGCCCTCGCCGTCCTCCTGTAGCTACGCCACTGGATAATTGGATAATTTTAAATCCTTAACCTACGATTAGAACTCTCTTGACTTACAGCGTAAGCTTTGAGCATCTCTCCATTATTAATGAATTGGATGACAGCAGTTTCCAGTTGGTTCATATAGTTAGCCACATTGTCATCCACGAGGCCTGCTTCTCGGACGAAGTAGCTGTACCTCTGAAGACTCAGAGGATCGATGAAACCATTGCCAATTGCTAGACCCTGTAAAAGAAACAATAAATAATCTGTATTTTTTATTTATAATTCGTGCTTCTAGATATTCCTCCTTATTCATAAACATACTATTTTTATGGACAGACAAGCAGTCGGTCCCCCTGATGGAAAGTGGTTACCATCGCGTTTTTGAAGAACTCCATATTGTAACACCGAGGGAACAGCTCAGAGAGAAACCGCACGATTTAGTCATAATAGGTATAGGTATTATGTTGTCTTTATCAATTGCATTGTCAATTGCGCAGGATAGAAAAGGATAAAGGGAGATTAGCAACAGTTTAGCTAAAAACATTTATAAATAAGTTGGTACTATAAGTTGTTTTTTTAGTAGGTAGAGTTATTCCCTCAAAGTTTTAAAATTTAAAATTAAGTTGTAAACGTTTTAAAATAGTTCTATAGGTACCTTCTGACTTTCTGTTGTTACTCCTTCTACTATTTTGTGTGCTATTGGTTGCCTTATTAGGTAAATAATGGCAACCCATTATACGTCCCACTGCTGGGCACGAGTCTCTCCCCTTTTTGGGGGAAGGCCTGAAGCTTACGCCACCACGCTGCTCCAATGCGGATTGATACGGAATGATTGATCGGAGATACGGGATTAGTGGCCAACCCGCTGTCGGATGTTTTCAAACAGCCCATAAGACCACCGACAAGGTTTAACGACTGCTATCTATCAATAGCAATCAGGACCGACGGCTTAACGTGGCCTCCGAAGCACGGAAACGCGCATTTTAATTTTTCACTAGCGGTCACCCATCACACACCCGACGAGTAGATCGCTTACGATCTTCACCAGCCGCGGGGCCATGCGCGCTTCTTATTATTAGGTAAATATCTAAATACATTTTCTTGAATAACTCTTCCTATCTAACGTTCGGTAGAAGGTAGTAGATAACTACCTTCTCTACCTGTTAGTAGGCAGAAGAGGTTCCCTATTTTTCGATTACATCCATGAGCCTATGTCTCTGCATACACTCAATATGATTCTATAATTATACCACAGTCTAAAGAAAACGAACGTGTTAATACCATGTAGATATCTTTAAATAAACGAGACGAAACTAGTCAATTTCACCCAACAGAATCTACTGAGTTAAATAAACTATTTCCTAATTACCGAATCATCGCAATTGAAATTATTATTTTCAGACCATCAGTTAATTATACAATATTTTATAATGTAGGTACATTTTACATTTCAAATCTAACCACAACAGTGGATTTCAAAGAACTTTCTTTACCTGAAGATTAATAGGTTCATCTTCATGCCTATGCCATAGGATCTGCACACCCAACGAAGGAATATGTTTTCCAGCGTATGACTCTCCTGCTATTGTCAAAGGTGCGTTCCGAAGGTCGGGGAATAGCGTCAGGAATTGTTGTAACGCGGTGTACAGGTTTTCGCCAATCTATGAGAATAAGCACATTTTAATGAGAGTATGAATGAGAGTATTGGTGTAAAAATGAAAAAAAAAAGGCATGCACCGATGGTTCGGGCGTATAGAATGAATTGGCTTTTGCCGGCGGCTTCGCTCGCGTGGAATTTGGTTTGCCACATTAAGTTTTGTGACATAGTTTTAGCGGGCACCTTGAGAGAGGCGAGAAAGGCGTTTAAGGAGTTTATTTAATTTTCATGGTGCATTTTAAAGTTTTATTTTATAATTATCGTGAGCCCACGCCCACGCCTGCGCTCATGCCCACGCTTACGCTTACGTTCACGCACACATTTTATCTCATTCCTTGAAAATTGTGGAATTCTCCCTATAAATTTCCCTATAAATTTCCTATTTAGGGCAAATTTCCAATAAAAATAAGCTGCAAAAAATATGTAGGTACGTTTTGTTTGTTAGGCTCAAAGAGTTCGCCGAGTTTAAACTTACTACCTTGAAAATTGTGTAATGCTCTATCGTCGTCGTCTACAAATTTCCACCCCCTATTTAAGGGGTGTGGGGGAATATAAGGAGACATTAAGTAGCTTATGTCACTCTCCACCTCTTCAAGTATCTCTACATACAAAATCACACCATACCGTTGCTCTGTTTTGACGTGAAAGACTATGAAGATTTATAATGGATATGGATGTCGAAAGAGCGAATGACTAAACAGATATACAATGCGATTTCGGATGGCTGCAGAGGTCCAGGAAGACCAAGACTGACCTATCATGACCAAGTGGGTCAAGTACTGTCTGAGGGCCCACCCTTAAAAGTCAAAAGTCTTAGGAATATGCATGCATCTCTTGTAGAGCCGAGTTTCTGACTCTACACGTCCTGACTTCACAAACTCTTTAACTTAAACAACTTTACAATTCATCATGACATCTCTTGTAGAGCCGAGTTTCTGACTCTACACGTCCTGACTTCACAAATTCTTTAACTTAAACAACTTTACAATACATCATGACATCTCTTGTAGAGTGGAGTTTCTGACTCTACTCTTACGCAATAGGTTAGGATCCCACTGAAGAATCATTTCGTTCGTCCAGATATGCTGCAAGCCTAATTTTTACTGATTTTTACTAAAATAGACTGCAGTCATCACTTAACATCAATGTGAACTGCATACATGTTCGCCACTTCCATTACATTAAAAAAAAATGAAGTTCGTCGGGACAGCTAGTATACCTATTTAATATAATAGTAGATACTTACTGTTGTCTGGTTAGTAGCGTAACCACGATCATCGTCGGTGAAACTAAATCCAGTACCGACTGGATTGTCAATGAATAGAAGAGAATGGTTTTTACCCCACGAATATTTTATTTCTGAAAAAAAAAACAATATTAATTTCATTGACGATAATTAACATCTTTTTCTGAATATTTTCACTAAATAATGTAAAATAAAGAATCATGAGAAGGTCTGTTCATACATCGAATGTATGAATGGAAAATGGAACAGAAAAGAAAATAATTTTGCAAATCGACCCACAAGCCGAAGAAATCGCGTAACATACCTATACAAAAAAAAAACGTAAAGGCGAATTGAGATCCTCCTCCTTTTTGAAGTCGATTAAACATGAGAAAAAGATTTAAGGTATAACAGGTTTGAAATATTGTAAGAGAGAAAGAAAAAACATTTCCTGATATATAAACAATTTTTACTGCCTCGGTAGCCTATTGGTAGCAGGCTACTACTATTACGCTGAGGTCCTGGGTTCGATTCCCGGGTAGGGGGTTATCAGAGATAATGGTGTAAAGTCCTTTATCTCTGGTTCTATTGGGATCTTTCCATTTTCTGGAAATTTCCCAGTACCTCGAAGTTTGGTAATGTACCCGGAGATGTCAACAGGCTCGCCACGTGTTACATGGGCCAAAAACGTAACCGGCCAATCATGGGTGTTTGCATGTATGCTTGAATGTATGCATTTACCTCTGTCTACCCCTTCAGGAATTACAGGCGTGAAGTTACGTTTTAACTATATTTACCTCACCTGAACAATAATTTTATTTCCTACCAACAGTAGAACCCTCCTTACCACACTTTAATTTTAAACTTTTCCGGAGAGGCAACATGTTTAATTCATCAGAAAATATTCTCTTGATGTTTTAAAAATAAATTTCTAGTCAATTTCAAAACAAGGTAAAACACCTAGTTACTATTTTTATTTTTGTAAAATCTTGCCATGATCCTTTCCACTTTAAAATTTCAAGGAAAGGAGTTCGTTTTCCATTCTTTATTGTAATAAATGGAATGTTAGGTTCATTACTAGAGGTAGAGTTCCAGTGACTAAACTCACTGGACTGAACTCACCACCGCATTAGGTACCTAATCTAACTGCCGTTAAATGGTAGTGTTCCGCGCTATCGCGTTCCGTTCCCCCTGAACAATACAAAACAACTTAGGATGAGATTCACAGACCGTACTACGACTTTACTTTCAGCAAAGTACGCTCAAGATTGTCAAAACTCATACTTTACTGACAGTTTGGTAGAGCTCCAGTGACGGAGGTCGCGGGCGTTGGCACCACCGCATTACCTATAGGTAATGCGGTACTTAGAGCTAAATGGTAGTGTTCAGCACTATCGTGTTTCGGTCAGGTGGTAATGTACGGCCCTGTAATTTCCGGCACAGAGGCATAACACCTTAGGCCTCAGGAGTGGTAACGCATCTGCATTTTGACATTGATCTTTGTATATGTCTATAGGCTGCAGTCATCACTTAACATCAATGTGAACTACATGCTTCTTTGCGACTTCGATTACATAAAAAAAAGTTCTTAGGATACTTTGCTGAAAGTTAAGTCGTAGCAGAGAATATGTACCTAATAATATGAACTACGTGTCGTATTGCGGTCTGTGAATCTCGCTCTCAGGAGTGGGAAAGCATATACATTGAAATCTCTGGTTTCTATGTACCTAAATATTTAAAGGCCTAACCTATCTTCTACTAAAATCTTAACTTGAAAATAAAGATACCTCGTAGGTACGCGCTCTTGTTGTTTGCAGTGTGTGTGCGTGAGCCTAAGGACGTGCGTTTATCTAATATTAATTTTTAAATTAACAATGGTTTCCATTTCCTTGTACATAATTAATAGTTTTAAGCCAATTATAAATTGGCCTAAACCCTTTATCGCTGCGATAAGGCAAATGTTTAATAATCATACTATAGGTATAAATATTAAACATTTGATTTAATTATAAATGATTATACATACCTATAGATATGCTGATTGGCTATTAAAATACTATGGTGTACCTTCTAGAACATTGTCGTCAGTTACAATAAACGGTCCTATTTCGGTGAATAGACCATATAACGACGACGCACCCGGGCCGCCCTGTAGCCAGATGATCCATGGGTTCTCCTCAACTGACTTGCCGGTGATAGGGAAATACCAGAAGAATAGATTGGCGTTGTATTCTTCGTTCACCTGTAAAATTTAGTTATAACTTAAGCCTTATTTAAAAAAATACAAATTATTCAAATTTTAAGCCTATTTCAGAAGGAGGAGGCCGTATATCTTAGGGTTACGAAGACTATATAGAGCCCTTATAGTTTCGTCATGTCGGATGGACATGGTCGTCTGTCAGTAGCTTAGCTCAGAGGCTCTTTGTGTTATAATTTGGCACCAATATGTATTTTAGTAATGCTAACAAATTGGTAAAAAATGATTAAGGGATTTTGTTCGAGAAACTTTTTTTTTAAGTGCCGTTTTTGTTAGAATCAGGTGTCTCTCTCTCTGTTAGCAAAATGGTGGTGTTTGGGGATGAAAAAAACAAGCAATGCGTACTTGTAGCGAAGTTAAAAGGAAAACTATCAGGGCTCGAGTTAGCTCGATCGATTCTAAAGATATGATCTTTCAGAGTCTACGTCGTTGTCATAACGTCGTCAAATACGATAGCGTTGATTGCGGCCAGTAGAGAAGGATTTCCGAAAAAACTCCCTACATGAACTCTGATGAATCTCTGCCCGATATTCCCCATGCTAGGGAGCAGGCAACTTTATGCTCAGCCACCAATTAGGTATTATACGAGTATATGAATATGAACTTGCCCATAGATGAAGCAATTGCATTGATAGAGCTACGATAATAGGAGTACGAGTGCTTCCTCACCGGCTCCTTACATAATCTGCTGCAAAGTGATGCACGGTCCCAAATTTCTGGGCCAGAGGTAAAACGTCTCAGACCTCCAGAAGAGCACTGTATATCTCTGTATGAACATCTCTGTTTTTACGTCCATGTCTATACGTCGTAAATATCACTTGCAAACCATGTGAACTATAAGTAGAGAATATGTAATAATAATACGCTATAGGCTTAGTCTGCCTTTCCTGATTAAAAATGTAAATATGCCTATATCACTGAAATAAGCACTCACAGTCAAGTATCCAGCATAACTGTCCATATCCGGCAGAAGAAAGTCAGGATCAACGTAAGCCGCTTTCCTCGCCTCTTCCAATTTATTTTTTTCAATAAGCGGCGTCAGAAGGAGGGGTTCCCCTGCATCGAAGCCGGTCCTCAACCTGCCAACCTTGTAGGTTTCCTCCATGAAGCTCAGGATTGGTTCCGGGGCTTCACCCGGTGGCAGGTCAGGTAGGGAAATCCGATCCACGCTTAGTATTGTTTGTATGCATCTAATATTCGAAATAAATAATTTTGTTAATGTTGTGAACAAATGTTTTTAATTTAAGAATACAATATTTTGCGCACGGATTTGGAATAATATTTATTTATGGACAAAATTAATTGGATTTTGTAACTTTTTTAAAATTTTTAATGTATTCTAAAGTTCGTTAATTTGCTGAGGACGCTTTAAAAAAAAAGCACCTCTGTTAACTTTTTTAACGAAATGCACTGGTCACAAAGATGCACAGACCACTTACGTTTGCAAAATCACCCATTTGAGATACATAATGGAACTGATATCCTGCTGGTATGGTCCCTCAGAGCGGAATGGACCCAAGGTACTAGCGGCAGGAACCTTGTATACCCCGATCCTCGCTCGTACTTACGACTTGAACTTGGATTTATCTCGATTCCATGTACAGTGTGTCCCAAAAACTTGTTTACTGGATCAATAACAAATAAACAATAATCGATATAAAAATCTATGCAAATTATTTGACAAATCGGGCAGGACTTCAGTAGCTCAATTGGAAGAGCGGCTGGACTAGATTCCCAGTAGGCCGCGAGTTCGAGTCTCGCCTGAAGTCAAATTTTTCTTTCCATTTTTCTTTAAATAAAATAAATTATTTGATTTAATTAATTTGTAATTTACATAAATACAATAATTGATATGAATGCACGTACTTACAAGATTTTTTAGAACATTAGGTATGTGATGACATTTAATTTTAGTTATTATTTTTTATATTTTGTGACTGTTATTATTACCTAACTTTTTTTTAATGTATTTGAAAGCTAATGTTTTATTTTGATTTTATTTGAAGACTGATTCTTATCACCTAACATAATAACGAAAAATAAATTTATTTTGTATTGTGATTATGAATTATTATTATTATTATGTGATGACAGACGAATTAATAAAATGTAGGGATTATGAAAGTATTAATTGATATTATATAAACAAACTAGAGCAAATTAATATTATTATTATTAAAATTTAAAAATTTGCATGCTAAATTATATTTGGCAAGGTATGTGAGCGATAAAACACATATTATGAACTTCTCACAGAGCTCTAAACTTGTAGAATACTAGGTATACTCGAAAAAATAAGCAGTGGTTTTTTTTTGTTAATTACTTGATCAAAATTGTCATGCGTCACGATTTTGAATTTGTTTTTAAAATATTAATATTAATTGCGATCTTAGAATGTAGACTTTGATTATAATATTACTGGAATTAGGAACGTTTACCTTATTATTCAGTGCTTTATCCGATACAAATTGCAATAATAGGAATATGTCGCAAGCAAACTATTTAGAGATAAGTATCGTAATCTTTGAGGTATCACCACAATCATTCAAGTATTAGAATAAACCGTTATCACAAAATTATAATATGTACCTACCTACACTTACATAATGAAAATCATTAACACGTTGATAAATTACGAGTAATATTGAGATTAGAGCGACTTAGGCCGTAATCTTCCTTTTCTCCTCTCCTGTATTTCTTCTCACAGCAAGAACACATGCGTATTTACATAACATAATAAGTTAAGTTTAAGTAAGTACATACCATAAATTTGAATCTTTTTGTTTTTTTTTTTTTGTGATTTTATGTAGGTACTATACTGGAACCTGCCTGTATATGTCCGAAGGGCGCTGATTCCTGCGTCTTTACTTTTGCTAGGGTCGACCTTTACACTTGTTGTTAAGGAGGTAGGTATATGTAATTCCACATTATACCTATTGCTCCAAATAAACATTTTTTTTTTAAATTAATAGACATCCTACAGTCCTTTAAAAGTTTTTTTAAGTTTTTAGTTCCAAGTGTGGCGACCCCCTAGGATAGGTCTTTGAAAATGATATTGAGCTTTCTAAAACTCGTAAATTAACATATTTAGTCCTAACCTTTCTTTGAAAACTAAAAAAAAAACCACATCTATATAAAGTTTTCCATTATTTCATACAAATATTCTTTAGATCATCGATCGCGATAATAATCGGAGCATCCTGTATACAACCCGCGAACAGGTATGGAGTACCAATGACCTGTTTAGCATAAACGCGCTCCCACGCTCCCGACATTCGCGATAGATTCTTGCACGCTCTTTAAAATGTGATTTGCTCTATATTTAGGATGATGTAGTAAAACAAACATCGATGCGTTACACTTGATACGTGAACATGAACGCTAATGGGACATTATGGTGAACACGTTACCGCCCGGACCCGCACTAAAGTTCCCACGCTCGTAGTTTTTTTCGGACGATAAAATTTGACATTCATACGATCCTTAACAGATATTATATGGCGCTATTAAAAGCTCCAAAGATTGTTTCTAAAATGTAAATTGAATCCAAAAAAATAATAAAAAATATAATATTTTCTTTCGTCAACTTTTCTTTTTCATGTTTTATGCCTCCTCCTGATAAATTGTTATTGTTAACTCTGTGGCACAGCATCAGGGTTTCGTGTGATTCCTTTTTGTAGTTCTTTTTTTCGAAACCAGTTGCACGTCTTGTAAAAGGATATCTACCTATTCATTGTATGTGCCGACTAAACCTAGACCTATTGCATAAATCGTACCTAGTACTCGGAATAAGTGGTGTTCAAATTATCTTCACACTCTTGGTAATTTAATTCTAAAGATGTATAAACATCTGATAATGGCGGAAACACAAAGATATACAGATCGCGGTTGCTAGTAAACGTCCGATTTCTCATATTTTTAATTTATTTATATACTTAACGCATATTTGAATAATATGCGTTAAGTAAAATAACATAATAATCTCACAATTGAATTTAAGTTAATTATACCTTTATATATGTAATTATATTATTATTAATAATTAAGATCTACAAATAAACCTATTATTACCAGTTTTTATTTTGTTTTGAAACAATAAATAGACTTGCGTTGATATCTCCAATACAAATTGTCTTCTAAAACTGTTTCACTTTGAACTTTCAGTATGTATCAAGTCACTCCATCGAGGCAAAAGATATATTCGTACCTCACTAGTAGCAGTTAAAGTCGATTTTCGTGGAAATTTGCGGAAATCCTCCTTCTCCTTCAGTCTCTAAGGAACATATATGTCCAATTTAAATATCTACATATACAATACATTGTCTGCCAGCTACTCAATCACGATGGAAGAATTTTAAATATCTACTGAACATCAATTTTAAATATTAACTGCCAGTGGCCTGCTACCACAGTAGCCTAGTGGTAGCAGGCCACTACTACTACGTTGGGGTCCTGGGTTCGATTCCCGGGTCGGGGATATTAGAGATAACGGTGTAAAATCCTTTATCTCTAGTACTATTGGAATTTTTCCATTTTCTGGAAGTTTCCCAGTACCTCGAAGTTTGGTAATGTGCCCGAAGATGTCAATAAGCTCGCCAGGGCCTAAACGTAACCGGCGAATCGTGGGTTTGCCGGTCGCCTCTGCCCACCTCTTCGGGGATTGCAGGCGTGAAGTTACAATTTTTTTTACTAAACATCAATTATTGATTTATTGCAAGCGCGGATAGGATACCAACTGAATATCACATAAACCATGACAAACTGTAAAACAACCAAAGAATGTATGCTCTTTGTTTTTCTCACAGCTTCTTTTCTGTTTCCCAGACGTTAATTTTCGCGCTCTGTACGCACTAGCTTTAAAATTTCACGACTGTCGGTAATGTCGATATTAGCTGCATACCTTGTGCAAAATGCTTGTGTTGTGGTATACCTTTTCTTTCTGTATTTGGTAGGTGACGTCATTATTTTATATATTTTTAGGTGTTTCAAGTGATTTTTTTTGGGTAGGTTACTAAAAACTACCTAAGTGATTCAGTTCGTTAACGCTGAGTAGATGCCAATTAAACAGAAAGTACCTATTAAACACTTCCGAGCCTTAAACTGGAAACACATAAACGGGGGTTATTCAATCGTGTGTTATTGTTGATTTATTTATATTGTTACCCTCACTTTGTGTGATTCTAGTTCAGTTCCAGTTAAAAGCTCGTAAATGTAATTAAGATTTATGTATTGTTACTACAGGGCTTACAAAAGTTAGGTGGTTAATTGCAACTCAACTGATTTCGTTAAAGTCCTTATTAAGGCCTTAAACCGCAATGTACCTACTTAGGTACATACCCAATAGAGGTGAGCTCAAAGTATGAAATGGACCACTCTGTGTTAAAATAACGCATAGTGACCTGTAAATATCAATCCCTAGACTTTTATTTAGAGTAAAATCAGTCTGTCTAGGGTTTGATATTTACAGGCATTGATAAAGGTTTTTTTAGTTATTAGTTTGATAAAGTTTTTTCTTTAATTTCTGAATAAAAAAAAATACTTATAGATTTTTTTGACTGTCACGTACCTACTTACTTAATACCTATCCCCAATGTCTGTTAAATCTGTAAATATGAAAGAACCTTTACATGATGGACGAAACTCTATCCCCTTAATCTGCCTCTGCGCCAGAATCTTACGAAAACAAATGACTGACGGAAGATAAGACAGACTGAAGGACTAGTCCTTTCACCTATATGGAATAACTTAATAGCTATAAAAAAATGCTTTTATAAAATGCTCTATGATTTGGATAACGCTGAGCTTGGGTTTCAAAATAGATTTCAATGTAGAGGTTCTTAAGCTAACGATACCATCGTCAGCCCTTAAACCATAAAGATGTCGACAAAAGTGTTGTGAAAAATCTCTATCTATCTATATCTTCATATACTTTTATAGATACCTATTTACATCAATTTTCAGTATGGCAATTACAAGATCATATCAACAAGAAAACGCCTGCGGATCATGCGTTATTTTAACACCTTTCATTCGAAATGGAAGCACAAGTGAAGCAAGAAGACTCGCTTCTGTTGATAGCGAGAACTTCCTCAGCATAGAAAGTTACTCTGGTTTCATCACCGTCAAAGAAGAATTCAATTCTAATTTGTTCTTTTGGTATTTTCCTTTTGAGAACCGGTCATATACTACCCCGTGGATAATATGGCTGCAAGGTGGACCAGGATTCTCATCCATGGTGGGACTGTTTGACTTCATTGGACCTTTGAAGGTTGAAAATGATGAGGGTATGTACATTTATTACTGGTGGTAGAGCTCCAGTGACGGAGCTCGCGGGCGTAGGCACTACCGCATTACCTAATATACTTGCCGCTAAATGGTAGTGTTCAGCACTATCGTGTTCCGGTCAGGTGGTAATGTACGGCCCTGTAATTTCCGGCACAGAGACATAACACCTTATTCCTCAGGAGTGGTAACGCATCTGCATTTTGACCTTGGTCTTTGTGTAAGTGTCATCAAACATAACATCAATGTGAACTGCATGCTTGTTTGCCACTTCCATAACATAAAAAAACATACCTATAATAATATAATTATATCTCATCGTATTACTTTTGTGATTGATACTGGGAATTGTAACCAGAGCCTCATATTAATTATTTACTAATGGTAATGATTGACATAACTAGAGACAATTCTCAATAGCCACCAACGCATTTCATATCTTTCAAGGTACCTCCTGTTACAAACGTACCTAGTTACGGTAACCCGATGAAACCATATGGTTACTGGTGCAGAAGCACAGCTCAGCCAGCCAGCCAGTTGCATGCGTTAGATATAGTTAATAAGCAAATAATTTGTATTATAATGAGAGAAATATGAAAAGAGAACTATCAACTATGCGTCAGAAATTCGATTTAAAATCGCGATGGCAGAACGAATGCGTTATCGCACCGAACAAAACCAAAGTGAAAATACGCATTTTCTGGTCCAAGAAAATATTGACTAACCGGAAATATTTTCATCCTCTTCTTTGTCGTCTTCTCATGATTTTGAGGGTCGTGGCTACAAAAAGTTTCTGCTCGGGTCACTGCAGTTCAAGCTTCTCTATTGTGGAACGTGGTCCATTTCGGGATTGCCGTTTGATTGGTATCTATACTTATAGGGATTCCAGAATGATGTCTATCCATAGAGTGGGCTTTCTGCCTCAACTCCTTGTTTTATAATATAAGGAAGTGTCAATCTAGCATGCAGGTAAGTGAAAATTGTAGCCAACAATAACATCTGCATAAAACCAGAGATTTCAATGTCGACGCTTTGCCATTCCTGTAATCTAAGTTGAAGTTGATATACCTTGTTGTGCGTCAGAAATCACAGGGCCGTTGAAAGTCGTCGTGATTAAAAAATATCGCTTACGCTAATAATTATAATATAATAATTCGTTTGACACCTAAATTAAACGTAAGTCGAAACACGATGATTGATCCTCACAGCCAGAGAGTTTAACGATTGTCTTGTTGTTTAATGCCATCATAGTTGCATTCTAGCTTATGGATGGCAGTACGGTCCAATCTAGTCTGGTTAGAAATATCTCTGCAAGTAAAATAATTCTTCTATAGACAACGTAGATTCCTATGAATAGCCACCAACAACTGTTGACAATATAGTTGTAAAAATAAATGTAATGAGGGGGCAGAGCAGCTTGTGACGAGCTGTTGGTGAGTAGCGACACCACCCCCTACCATCATCTCGAGTTCCTCCGAGAGAACTGGGCTCCGCCTCGTTCGTCACACAGAGGTACGGCCGGACAGAGCATCAGGTCTCTCACCTCTGGCTTGCCTTCATTGGCCGGTCAGAGTGGGGCGCTAGAGGTATAGCATTTGCAGAAATTTAGATAATAGGCTGTTGTCTAAATTTCTGGATGAGCCATACACTCGGGTGTGGAAGTGTCTAAAGGCATAATAGCGGGGAAGCCCGCTCCGAGCTCGAGATTACTCGCTCGTGATGGTGAAACCGGGGCCACACCTCTCGACACCCCCAGCCTCTCTCAACAGTGTTGCCCCCCGTCGACCATCGGGTTGGCTGTTTGGGGGGCCCACCAAGGAGAGGCGAGTCACCACCTGCCTAAAGTAGGATTCGATAATGTGAGATGTTGAATATAGGCAGGTGCCGGATCTCACTCCATAGGCCCAGCCAGCTAGTCCCCCCAGTTCACCCACATAGCCCAAAGTTTGGCGAATCACTTATCATTACAATAGTCCCATTATATTCTGCGGGGTCTGTCTGTGTCTGTATTAACTATTGATGCGGCCAGAGAGAGGTCCCGCCGAATATAACCCATTACAAAGTAGATCAAAATTCTCGAAAGGGCCTCTACGTGTTGGACCCCCCATGTCCCCGCGCAAGCCTGACAAAGGTCCGGGGTTCAAATTGGACCCCGTGCTGACGAGAGACATAATGTAATGATAACTAAAGATTATTCTGTAATATTAATTTTGTGATCAATTCCAGTAACTTTAAGAAATGTGACTTGGGCCAATGATTACTCTTTATTGTTCGTGGACAATCCCGTTGGAGCAGGGTTCAGCTTTACGACAGACGAACGCGGTTATCTTGACAATGAAGATGATGTGAGTATTTAAATAATCGATTAATTACAATACCGCACCTACTTTAATAGTTAATATCTACTTTAGGATACTGCGTATTCTGTGAAATTAACCACACTCTACGAGCTTGCTCTACGTAAAAAAATAACACCAAATTAAAAAAAAAGTCTTACATGTCATACAGGCCCGTAATATAACGTCTGTTTATAGGACCTCAAACGATCTTAAGATCACGTTTTTCCATACTAAACGGGATCTTAATGCCGTGTCTGTTTATTAATACGGGCTTTAATTATCATCTTCCATCCCGTTATATAGCAGGGTAATAGATTGTATTAAACTCTACCTAATTTTCGTGCTGGATATGTAATAAATGATATGTAGGTAACAACTGGTATTTGCAATAATTACGATCCAGTGTCATAAAGACATTATCTTTATTGGCATATATTTTACTGGAGGTAGAGCTCCACCGACGGAGCTCGCGGACAGCCACTCTGCTTGCTGCTCACCTCCATATTGCCTATTTGCCGCTAAATGGTTGTGTTAAGCGCTATCGTGTTCTAGCCAGGTAATACACAGCCCTGCAATTTCCGACACAAAGGCATACCAGTTTAGGTCTCGGGAGTGGCAACGTATTTACATTGTTCACTTACCAGATCTTCACACATATAAAACAAAGTACCTACACTAAACTTCATGACATAAATAACCATTCGTTTCTCTTTCAGGTAGGCGAGCAATTGTTTGAACTTCTGCAGCAGTTTCTTCAAATGTTCCCGGAATTGAGGCAGGCACCTCTTTTTATTGCTGGAGAGTCCTATGCAGGGAAATACGTGCCTGCACTCGGAATCCAAATACACAAATATGCTAATAGTTCTATTAACTTGAGAGTGGGTTTCATTTATTACTTTCGTAATCTTTAGGGCAGAACATATTTGCGGATGCTTCTATCAGTCGCGGCTGAAGCATGCGTCCAACAAGCATACACATTCGTAAACATCTAGAGCTAGATCGCTCGCGGACGACTGCTCGCCAAATGCCCGGTGAAGGCTATTGGCGTCTCGATATGAGCCGCCTACGGATGTAAAAAAAAATCGTGCGACCGCATGTGTCCGATCGCTCAAAGACACTATCGCGACTAACGTCATTGACTCTTTTATGTGCACAACACCATATCATACAGAAAAGGTACTAAATAGTCTTCAGCCGCGGCCGATGGACGTGTGTAATAATATGTTTTGCCTTTTAACTACATCAGTAGGTAGGTACTACTACTGCTACGCTTGGTTCCTTGGTTCAATCCCTGGATCTGGATAGCTTTTTTAATTATCACATCTCTCTTACTCACTAAAATTTCTTACACCTCTTTCATTCCCCAGGGGTTACTTCTTGGTAATAGTTTAATAGACCCCCGCAGCGTAGTTCACTACAGCGAATTGTGTAAAGCAATGGGCATTCTATCCGATCCAGAAATTGAGCAATTACGCATTTTGGAGCAAAATGTCATTCAGCTCTTAGATGATGTGAAAATGGTTGATGCCGCTAATGTAAGTACAAGTGACCCCAGTCACAATTAAACACTGAAGAATGAAAAGAGTGATGAACGTAGAAGAGGCATGAGAGGTATACAAAATCCGAAATATTGGGCGTTCCACGCTCTTTGCCTACCCTGTAAGAATGCATAAGGTGAATAAATAGGGGAAAGTCGGATGTATTCGACTCTCCGACTCTTGAGAGATGTACGATATGTATCTTGTACCATTTTTCAGATTTTGCAAAATGTCTTTTTTGACATTAATTAAAGCAAGTTCTTTATCGTGACTCACATAGTTTAGAATCTCATTTAAAATGTACCGCATCGCAAATGCAACACCATACTTTTATCGTCACACAGTATGCGTTTCCCTGGAGGCTTTCCGTTGGAACAATTTACCCAACCAGTCGGTTCAATTGTTCTACGGGTTCAGTGGTACAAACTTTCAGTTCAATATCCAAGAGCCCATGGGCAGATTTGGGATGTTCGAAATGCAGAAGCGTTGTCCCCTGAGACCTAAGTTGTTACGTACGAGTATCTGTGATACATTGCCATCTATCTAATTGGAACAATCTACTACATTTTCTACATTGCCATCAAATGGTGGCAATAGAGTAGGTAATGTGGTGGTGACTACGCCCTGGAATTCTATATATTACAGATGTTCAACGACACTATAGAATATATGAAAAGTAAAAGCGGAGTGAATATTTACAATTTGAACACAAAATCTGACTTATCGTTGGCGGGATTTGAGGATTTCATCAATAGTACAGAAGCGAGGAACTGGATCCACGTTGGCAATGCCAGTTTTGATCTGAACAACCAGCTGGTGTATAAGAGGATGTTGCCGGATATCATGAATTCCACCAAAATGTTGATCGAAGAATTATTGGAGCATTATGGTGTTATGTGCTACAGGTAACTTTTTCATTCTGTCCTTCGAAATACCTACCTATAGGTAGTTATCTTGTCCGGTCTGTTTATCTATGTGTAGAAGTCTATTCTATTTAAAGTGACAAAGGATATTTGTTATTTGTACGAAATTGGGAATCGACTAATGGACGGGTCACGGAATAGATAAAGTATCTGTTCTGTGGGACGGGTTTATATTTTTAAGATAACATTTTAAAAGGCCTATCCAACGATTCCCAAACCCAAACGGTTAATTAACAGTTAGTTTTTAGTTCTGATTTTAATAAACGATTGATTGATTGAAACAATAGCGTGCGCGAAAAAAACTTAATTAAGACTTAATGAATATAATGAATAATTAGACGACCCGGTTAGTCCAGCGGTGTGAGATGACCGATTCGAAGGGTCGCGGGTTCGATCCCCGCACCGGGCCAAATATTTGTATGGCTTACAGATATTTGTTTCGGGTCTGGGTGTTTGTGTATGTGTTGTATGTGTTCAACAGCACCCATGACACAGGTTTATACCTACTGTGGGGCTGTGAGTGTCAGCGTATTTTTATTTTAAGCTATTGCATAGCTTCTATCGAGGGCCTTGAGCGCGGGGACCGAATGCAGAAATTCCGTAACGAAAAAAAACCTCACGCTCTCCACTCCGACGGGCACGGAGGTGTGGCTTGAAGGCCGTGCATTGTCTAACATCGTTTCTTTTCGGCAGTCTTCGACACGGTATTTGTGTGCGTGCAACTAGACGTATTGTACGACTCTACGAAGCTCGCACGAATCGAGACGAGCTGCTCCGAAATCGGACTAATACATAAGTAGCTGTTTATGAGAAAGTATGTAGGTTGATATTGATGCAAAATGCTATGCAATAGCTTTACCGCGGCAGTACCCGAGTGCCACGTCTTTTTTTTTTCATTTTTTAACTATATATCCCCTTCTCACGTGTAAGTATACGGAGTACTTAAGAGTGTTTCTGCACTGCACTAAGCTACGGATGGACGGACGGACGGACCCATAATTGACAAAGGATAGGCTCTTTATTTTGCTTTGTCCTTTAATTTGGCGATAAGATACAACATGGTATTTTACTGGTGGTAGACTTTCAGTGAGGGAGCTCGCCTGACATTCGCAAACCCTATTCTGTTTTCAGTTTTCAGCGCTATCGTGTTCCGGTCAGGTGGAAGTGTACCATCATGATATTTCTGGACAGAGGTATAACAGCTTACGTCTCAGGATTGTCAACGCATCAGACTGCAATGAAATCTCTAGTTTTTATGTAGATATAAAACTTATAAGCTACATGTCATAATACTATAACCTAACAAATAAACTATAATATAAACATCCTGATTAAACCATCAATGTAAGCTGTAAGTTTGTTTGCCACTTACCTGATATAAAAATATGGTATCATCAACAGCGGGCAATTAGACTTGATTCTGCCGTACAGCCAGACGCACGGCACTTACCTCCAGATGATGTGGTCGGCTCGCCAGGAGTACCTCGACGCACCGCGACGTCGCCTACGCAGGTCCGATGACGGCTCGGTTATAGCGTGAGTATTATCATCATTTTTAGCCGAATGACGCATACTATATTAAAGCCTCCACCAAAAATTACCTCAACGATCGCCCTGGGCCGCCCTCATCCAGCGATTGTCCGCAACCTTCACCAGGGGGCCGAGCGCATATTGACAAATTTTCATGACGATTTGTAGCTCCTTTAAAAGCAGTAGTGATAACTGATTGATGTTCTTGCTTTAGTAGGTGATAAACAAGCGATATTGGTAGATTATTTAGATTATTGATATTTATTTAGTTAAAGTAAAAATTGAGATGAAATTTTGACAGCAATGACAATGACGACAGCAATGTCGATAGGTGGGCGCGCACACCAGGCGTCAGCGTCAGTTCACCTGCCAACACTCTGACTTCCAGTACTCGGTCACCACGAGAGAATGGAGAATTCTTCTGCTATCTTCGGCTATCGGTTCTTTGAGTTATGGGCCCTGCCCACTGCCACTTGTGTTTTGTAATGCGGAGAGCTACCCTGTCCCCGTTCACGGGGACACGGCGCACGGGGACAACGGGAATAAACCGATATATCAGATACTTTGGTTCTCATGCAGATCTTTTCAATTCTGATTATCATTTCGCAGGGATAGCTCTTTTCATTGCTCTCTGCATGACCTTAAGCCTTATTATGAGGCCCATAGTGAGTATGTGTAAAAGAGAACAGCTAGTATATAACATAGGGTATAAATATACCCTATGTTATATACTAGCTGTTTTTAAGCTTGAAAATTTACTTCTTTCCTTGTCTTAAAATAAAAATAACAATTTCAGGTATAAGCAGAGCGGTGGTAACTTCGTGGAAGTGTTGATCCGTCACTGCGGTCATTTCGTAGCGTTGGAGGAGCCAGAGGTTCTCAAATTTGTCCTCGATAGTTTTATACATGAGTTCAAATAAAAAATCTCATCTCATTGAATTCAATTTCATAGTTTGAATTTCGTTAAACTTTACATAATTTCGATAATTTAAATAACATTGCTGTTTTGATGTAACGTGATAATTACGACCATTTTAGAAAAACAGCAATGTACTGTGTAAAGTGGCTTTCAAACTGATGGCCATCGAGTTACAGAATACGCCTGCTGTAGGCCATATTAGTATTTCTCCCTGTGCGGGATAGACCGCCTGGATGAACCGTTCGCGGGAGAAATGGTCAAAGACTAAGGCGATGAATACATAACTGTACTGGTGGTAGAGCTCCAGCGATGGAGCTTGCGCACCATTACCTAATCTACTTGCCGCTTGATAGTATATAGCGTTCAGCGGTATCGTGTTCCGGTGTAACATCTCGTCGCCTTCAGTTGGTAGGAACTGAATGAAATAAAAATGCAAAACTTACAAAAAATTAAAAAAAATCCTTTAATTCACTTATGTAGGATTTAAATCATATCATCACTCAACGGAAAAGAAGAATTACGTCTCTGCCTTCTCCGTCTCCAGAACCACAGTGCAATTGTTAATGTAAATGATAACTAAAGATTATTCTGTAATATTAATTTTGTGATCAATTCCAGTAACTTTAAGAAATGTGACTTGGGCCAATGATTACTCTTTATTGTTCGTGGACAATCCCGTTGGAGCAGGGTACAGCTTTACGACAGACGAACGCGGTTATCTTGACAATGAAGATGATGTGAGTATTTAAATAATCGATTAATTACAATACCGCACCTACTTTAATAGTTAATATCTACTTTAGGATACTGCGTATTCTGTGAAATTAACCACACTCTACGAGCTTGCTCTACGTAAAAAAAAAAACACCAAATTAAAAAAAAAGTCTTACATGTCATACAGGCCCGTAATATAACGTCTGTCTATAGGACCTCAAACGATCTTAAGATCACGTTTTTCCATACTAAACGGGATTTTAATGCCGTGTCTGTTTATTAATACGGGCTTTAATTATCATCTTCCATCCCGTTATATAGCAGGGTAATAGATTGTATTAAACTCTACCTAATTTTCGTGCTGGATATGTAATAAATGATATGTAGGTAACAACTGGTACTTGCAATAATTACGATCCAGTGTCATAAAGACATTATCTTTATTGGCATATATTTTACTGGAGGTAGAGCTCCACCGACGGAGCTCGCGGACAGCCACTCTGCTTGCTGCTCACCTCCATATTGCCTATTTGCCGCTAAATGGTTGTGTTAAGCGCTATCGTGTTCCAGCCAGGTAATACACAGCCCTGCAATTTCCGACACAAAGGCATACCAGTTTAGGTCTCGGGAGTGGCAACGTATTTACATTGTTCACTTACCAGATCTTCACACATATAAAACAAAGTACCTACACTAAACTTCATGACATAAATAACCATTCGTTTCTCTTTCAGGTAGGCGAGCAATTGTTTGAACTTCTGCAGCAGTTTCTTCAAATGTTCCCGGAATTGAGGCAGGCACCTCTTTTTATTGCTGGAGAGTCCTATGCAGGGAAATACGTGCCTGCACTCGGAATCCAAATACACAAATATGCTAATAGTTCTATTAACTTGAGAGTGGGTTTCATTTATTACTTTCGTAATCTTTAGGGCAGAACATATTTGCGGATGCTTCTATCAGTCGCGGCTGAAGCATGCGTCCAACAAGCATACACATTCGTAAAACATCTAGAGCTAGATCGCTCGCGGACGACTGCTCGCCGAATGCCCGGTGAAGGCTATTGGCGTCTCGATATGAGCCGCCTACGGATGTAAAAAAAAATCGTGCGACCGCATGTGTCCGATCGCTCAAAGACACTACCGCGACTAACGTCATTGACTCTTTTATGTGCACAACACCATATCATACAGAAAAGGTACTAAATAGTCTTCAGCCGCGGCCGATGGACGTGTCTAATAATATGTTTTGCCTTTTAACTTCATCAGTAGGTAGGTACTACTACTGCTACGCTTGGTTCCTTGGTTCAATCCCGGGATCTGGATAGCTTTTTTAATTATCACATCTCTCTTACTCACTAAAATTTCTTACACCTCTTTCATTCCCCAGGGGTTACTTCTTGGTAATAGTTTAATAGACCCCCGCAGCGTAGTTCACTACAGCGAATTGTGTAAAGCAATGGGCATTCTATCCGATCCAGAAATTGAGCAATTACGCATTTTGGAGCAAAATGTCATTCAGCTCTTAGATGAAGTGAAAATGGTTGATGCCGCTAATGTAAGTCTAAGTGACCCTGAACTGAATAATAAGGTAAACGTCCCTAATTCCAGTAATATTATAATCAAAGTCTAAATTCTAAGATCGCAATGAATATTAATATTTTAAAAACAAATTCAAAATCGTGACGCATGACAACTTTGATCAAGTAATTAACAAAAAAAAAACACTGCTTATTTTTTCGAGTATTCTACAAGTTTAGAGCTCTGTGAGAATTTCAAATAGCAAAGATAAAGCTATATTATACCTAGCTAAAAACGGACAAATTACCAAGACGTAGCAATAGGTATTTTCACCGACTTATTTTGTATCTTTAGGGCGATGAAAAAGTCATATGATATCTTGGTAGGCTAGGCGGTTGAGTTGAAACACAACAAACACGTATCATACTGTGTGATGGTGAAATAACTAAAGAAAATTTTGTAAATGTTGGAAAAACTCTCCATGGAATGTGGCGTATTGGCTTGTTGGTACTCCATATCAGCAACTATAAAAATATGTTAATTAATTTTATTGTTTTAAACCGGACTTGCCGTTATTTAAGTATATATAGGTAGTATTTATTTATCAGATTGAAGAAATCGTGAAGCAAATATAAATTTTTTTTGTAACAAACATAAGGAGCTACGTATGTTGCTAATTTTTTTCTGTATTCATTTTTTGGTCATTGGTGGTTGTGCAAAAAACAAACCTGCCTAAATTATAATGATAAGATAGCTACGCCTACATTAAAATCAACACGCAATTGCCGCCCATATTTAATACCTAATAAACTACACTGCTAATAAATGATGCTCATTACATTAGTTTATTATCAGATTCAAATATATTTATTTGCTTAAAGTATGGTTTTACAGTTCATAATATGTGTTTTATCGCTCACATACCTTGCCAAATATAATTTAGCATGCAAATTCTTAAATTTTAATCATAATAATATTAATTTGCTCTAGTTTGTTTATATAATATCAATTAATACATTCATAATCCCTACATTTTATTAATTCGTCTGTCATCACATAATAATAATAATTATGCAAATTCTCAAATTTAACTTTAAATAAACAAAATAATTCATACAATATTAATTCATAATCATAATACAAAATAAATTTATTTTTCGTTATTATGTTAGGTATATCGATTATTGTTTATTTGTTATTGACCCAGTAAACAAGTTTTTGGGACACACTGTACATGGAATCGAGATAAATCCCAGTTCAAGTCGTAAGTACGAGCGAGGATCGGGGTATACAAGGTTCCTGCCGCTAGTACCTTGGGTCCATTCCGCTCTGAGGGACCGTACCAGCAGGATATCAGTTCCATTATGTATCTCAAATGGGTGATTTTGCAAACGTAAGTGGTCTGTGCTTCTTTGTGACCAGTGCATTTCGTTAAAAAAGTTAACAGAGGTGCTTTTTTTTAAATTAACGAACTTTAGAATACATTAAAAATGTTAAAAAAGTTACAAAATCCAATTAATTTTGTCCATAAATAAATATTATTCCAAATCCGTGCGCAAAATATTGTATTCTTAAATTAAAAACATTTGTTCACAACATTAACAAAATTATTTATTTCGAATATTAGATGCATACAAACAATACTAAGCGTGGATCGGATTTCCCTACCTGACCTGCCACCGGGTGAAGCCCCGGAACCAATCCTGAGCTTCATGGAGGAAACCTACAAGGTTGGCAGGTTGAGGACCGGCTTCGATGCAGGGGAACCCCTCCTTCTGACGCCGCTTATTGAAAAAAATAAATTGGAAGAGGCGAGGCAAGCGGCTTACGTTGATCCTGACTTTCTTCTGCCGGATATGGACAGTTATGCTGGATACTTGACTGTGAGTGCTTATTTCAGTGATATAGGCATATTTACATTTTTAATCAGGAAAGGCAGACTAAGCTTATAGCGTATTATTATTACATATTCTCTACTTATAGTTCACATGGTTTGCAAGTGATGTTTACGACGTATAGACATGGACATAAAAACAGAGATGTTCATACAGAGATATACAGTGCTCTTCTGGAGGTCTGAGACGTTTTACCTCTGTGCCAGAAATTTGGGAGCGTTCATCACTTTGCAGCAGATTATGTAAGGAGCCGGTGAAGAAGCACTCGTACTCCTATTATCGTAGCTCTATCAATGCAATTGCTTCATCTATGGGCAAGTTCATATTCATATACTCGTATAATACCTAATTGGTGGCTGAGCATAAAGTTGCCTGCTCCCTAGCATGGGAAATATCGGGCAGAGATTCATCAGAGTTCATGTAGGGAGTTTTTTCGGAAATCCTTCTCTACTGGCCGCAATCAACGCTATAGTATTTGACGACGTTATGAATCGATCGAGCTAACTCGAGCCCTGATAGTTTTCCTTTTAACTTCGCTACAAGTACGCATCGCTTGTTTTTTTTCTGTTGAGGTTCGTGTTTGAATGAAAAATAATTATTTATTAATTTTCATAAGATCGATTTATTCGTATACAAGACGTAAAAATTCTAACAAAAATGTATATGACAGTGACATTCTATTTTTAAAAAACAATTAAAAATAAATCGACGTCCAAACTCCTTTAACATCCTCCCTTTTGGACTAGCCCTATATTTGCTGATATATTTGCCATCCTTGGCCTATGTAGAGCTTTAGTCAGGATGTCAGCCAGTTGGAATTCCGTTGGCACATATTCTACGCATATATCGCCATTCGTCACAAGTTCCCTGATATATAAATGTCTTATAGCAATATGCTTGATGCGTCTATGCATATCAGGAATTTGGGAAATTCTGATGGCAGCTATGTTATCAACCTTAAGCTTGGGTACTTCTTTCAGGCTTGATATTTCACCGAATAATCTCTTAAGCCATACAATTTCTCTTGCTGCTTCACTAGATGCCACTAATTCAGCTTCAGTGCTCGATATAGCAACACAGATCTGTTTTCGACTACACCAGAATATAGCAGCTCCTGAGTACATACATATGATGTCAGACGTCGAACGTCCTGTTGTCATATCTCCTGCGTGATCTGAGTCGTTGTAGCATTCTAAAATGCCTGTCTTGTAGCCTTTCTTATAAATGATGCTCGAGTCTAAAGTTCCTTTTACATATCTTAGAATACGCTTGACTTTGACAACATCATCTTTTGTAGGTTTATCCAGAACTCTGGATACCACACTCACAGCGTAAGCTAGGTCTGGTCTACTTCCTACTATTAAGTAAGCCAAGGCTCCCACAGCTTCTCTATAAGGAAAAGAGTTTACCTCTTCAGTACCATTTTCAGATTCTGTAGGTCCATCTTTTATTATTGGTGTTGATACGGGCTTACAGTCCGTCATTCCAAAGCGATCTATGACTTTGGATGCATAGAGCTTTTGTGATAATCTCACGCCATCTTCCGTTTTGTCAATCTCGAGACTTAAAAAGTATGTAAGTGGCTTTGCAGTTATCTCGAACCTTCTCTTCACCTCTAAAATAAATTTATCTGAGTCCTTAGGGTTCTTACTTGCTACAAGTCCGTCATCAACATAGAGAGCCAATATAATTTTATTGCTACTAGTGTTCCTTGTGAACAAGCATGGATCATTATCACATTGATTAAATCCAATACTTTTCAAATAATCTACTATGCATCGGTTCCAATATCTAGGTGCTTGTTTTAATCCATAGAGACTTCTCTTTAGTTTACAAACTTTACCTGTGCCATCACTATAGCCTTCCGGCTGTTTCATATAAATTTCCTCGTTCAACGTCCCGTTAAGAAAGGCTGTAGAAACATCGAATTGAGTTAAATTTAGACCTTCATTTGCAGCAATGCTCAATACTGATCTTATTGTAGTCATTTTGGCCACTGGACTGCTGGTCTCCTCATAATCTATTCCTTTCTTCTGTGTGTATCCTCGAGCAACAAGCCGAGCTTTGAATTTGTCTAGAGATCCATCAGCATTGGTTTTAGTCTTGTATACCCATTTACAGGAAATCGTTTTTCTGTCTTTTGGTAGTGGTACTAAAATCCACGTCTTCATCTCTTTGAGATATTATCTCACTATCCATAGCTTTTAGCCATTGTTCTCTATGAGGACTTGTCACAGCTTCTTTGTACGTAGTTGGATCTTCTTGACACAAACTTTCAGCGCATGACATCATTACATAGTCATTATATCTGATCGATGGTCTTATCTTGGATCTATCCCTTAACTGATAAGTCCTTTGACCTTCATCTTCAATTTCTCTTAAAGATATTCCACCTATCTGATCTAAATCTTCTGGCATTTCAACTACTTCATTTCCTTCTTCAGTACATTCATACTCCAAGGATGTAGGTAAAACTGATTGATCTTCAGATCTCTGGTCGCAATGTCTAGAGGTCTCTAAAACAGATTCTATATTAGAAGAGACTGGAACTGAATCTGAATCACCATTTCTTTCAAATAAATCATTCGATTTAAGAGGCACATCAATAGAATTAGGTTTATCATTTGTACAAAATTCTCTATGTTTAAAAATTCAATTAAAAATTCAATTAAATTCTCTAATTTCTCTATGTACTATCCTCCCTTGCTTCATGCATTGGATGATTTTCTGTGTCAATTGGTACATTAATGTCTATCACTTTCTTATGTTCAAGTTCTTCTTCTTCTTCTAGACCTACTGATTCAATGACATTTTCTTTAACTGTTACGTCTCTAGATCTGATCAGGTTATATTTGCCATTTTGATTAGACAAAAGTCTGTACCCATCGTCTCCGTCATAACCAATCAATATACATTTCTGAGCTTTCCTTGACAACTTTGTTCGCTTCTGCTTGGGTACATGGGCGTAACACTCGGTGCCAATTATCTTCAAATGTTTAATTGATGGTTTCTTATTAAACCAGAGTTCATGTGGTGACTTCTCTTCTTCAGAAGTTGGAGCAGTTCTGTTAAAAATATAAGATGCTGCGATAATTAGTTCTGCCCAAGATGCAACGGGTAATTCTTCATGAGCATGCATCATACTACGAGCGGCCTCAACCAAAGTTCTATTTTCTCGCTCACTACACCCATTTTGTTGTGGTGTGTAAGGCATAGTCAACCTTTGTTTTATACCTTCTCTATGTAGTATTTGTCTTACTTTTTCATTATCGAATTCACCTCCATTGTCACTGATGATTTCTTTGACAGTGTGTCCATTTATTTTACATTCCTTTATCATTTATTCTAGCTTCATATGAACTTCAGACTTATGTCTTAGGAAGTACACATGTCTGTACTTACTGTAATCATCTTTGAACACAAGAAAATATTTATACTTATTGAAAGAATTAGGAAAAGGACCACAAACATCCGTATGTATTCTTTCTCCGGGATTATTAGCTCTATCTCTTGTTCCGAACTTCCTTCTGTGCATCTTTCCATATATGCATCCGGTACATAATTCAGAATCTAGATTAACCTTAATGCCGAATTCCTTTTCTATTACTTTCTTTACATGTCTTTTATTCTGATGAGCAAACCGTTCATGGTATAGTTGTAGGATATTATTATCTGTCGATGTAATAGTGTTCAAATTTGGAGTTATGTTCTTCAGTGTATGAACATGTAGTTTATATAAACCTCCATTCTTCACTCTTTTACCTACGAGCATAACTTTTCCATTAACTTTGAGTGAACAGGTTTCTCTATGTGACATAAACATGCTTTTGTTTAATACATCTTGTGCAGCCAAAACCGAAAATAGATTTCTCTTTATATCAGGAACATACCACACATCAGTCAATCGAATTCTTGATGTCTTACCATTGACTTTAGCTTCTATATCAACTGATCCTTTGCCAATTGCCTTAATTACACAACCGTTTGCTATTGTTACTGTAAAATTATCTCTGAAGAATTCGAAATTGTAAAAAAGTAACATGGCTTGTCGCACCGTTGTCCACATACCATGTGTCATAATCTTCAGCAATAGCAATATTTAAAGCTGGTTCTATGTTTATATGCATTAGCACTAGATTTAAGTTGGTACTGTTGTTAGTAATCTTTGATGGTTTTCCGTCAGAAATCCATTTCTTACATTTCCTTACTCTATGCTCAATTTCTCCACAGTAGTTGCACTTACAATTCTCAAATTTCTTTTGTACTTGCTTATTCTTTTTAACTTTCGTATTGACATATAAGGCTTCCTCTTGACTTGTGCTAGTATCTGTTTTATTCGTCAAAGCTCGTTCATGGGCGCACAACTGTGTTGTCAGACTTTCTAAGTTTCTATCATTCTTCGACATGAGTAACCAACTTGATTTAAAAGTGAAGTAATCTTCTGGTAAAGTTTCCAAAATTTTGCATATTATCAAAATTTCTGGTAAATTTTCTGTCATTTGAGAAGATAATTCTTTATTTAAATCATGCCATAGATTTTTCATATATGACATATGAGTCGCCATATCATGAATTGGATCTTTAGTGTACTTAAAGAATTGCATACATAAATCGTAGGCACGATCATCTGAACAACCATCATATAGTCTCGCTAGTTCATCCCACATCATCTTTGCACTTGAGCACCTCATCACTTTTTCTAGAGTTATCAGTCATATTCGTAGTAATCATAAGCAATGCAATACTATCGACCTTGCTAAAATGTTCTAGTTCTGCATTGTAATCTGCAAGAGCTTTAGCTGAACATTCTTTGTCGGGAGGGTTTGGCTTTGTTAGAGTTCCATTTACAGCCTCTAACGCTCCAGGTGCAGTACGTAATAGCAATTGAATTTTATGTTTCCATACCTTGTAATTATTCCCATCTAGGTTTTCAATCTCCATCTTCATGCCTGACTGCATGATGACTTGTTTGAGGGTCGTACCGTATGTGAACTGTTTTTATGAAAAAAAATATACTCATTCAATTTTTGCTGCAGTAAGCCTTTATAGCGAACTTACTTATCGTTCTACGCTTACTTATTCTACCATGTTGAGGTTCGTGTTTTAATGAAAAATAATTATTTATTAATTTTCATAAGATCGATTTATTCGTATACAAGACGTAAAAATTCTAACAAAAATGTATATGACAATGACATTCTATTTTTAAAAAACAATTAAAAATAAATCGACGTCCAAACTCCTTTAACATTTTCATCCCCAAACACCACCATTTTGCTAACAGAGGGAGAGGAGACACCTGATTCTAACAAAAACGGCACTTAAAAAAAAAGTTTCTCGAACAAAATCCCTCAATCATTTTTTACCAATTTGTTGGCATTACTAAAATACATATTGTTGCCAAATTATAACACAAAGAGCCTCTGAGCTAAGCTACTGACAGACGACCATGTCCATCCGACATGACGAAACTATAAGGGCTCTATATAGTCTACGTAACCCTAAGATATACGGCCTCCTCCTTCTGAAATAGGCTTAAAATTTGTATTTTAAATAGGCTAATAATTTGTATTTTTTTAAATAAGGCTTAAGTTATAACTAAATTTTACAGGTGAACGAAGAATACAACGCCAATCTATTCTTCTGGTATTTCCCTATCACCGGCAAGTCAGTTGAGGAGAACCCATGGATCATCTGGCTACAGGGCGGCCCGGGTGCGTCGTCATTATATGGTCTATTCACCGAAATAGGACCGTTTATTGTAACTGACGACAATGTTCTAGAAGGTACACCATAGTATTTTAATAGCCAATCAGCATATCTATAGGTATGTATAATCATTTATAATTAAATCTGTATTTTAATAGCCAATCAGCATATCTATAGGTATGTATAATCATTTATAATTAAATCTAATGTTTAATATTTATACCTATAGTATGATTATTAAACATTTGCCTTATCGCAGCGATAAAGGGTTTAGGCCAATTTATAATTGGCTTAAAACTATTAATTATGTATCATCATCATCATCATTTCAGCCAAAATACGTCCACTGCTGAACAAAGGCCTCCCCCAAAGAATGCCACAACGAACGGTCCTGGGCCGCCCTCATCCAGCGATTGCCCGCGACCTTCACCAGGTCGTCGGTCCATCTTGTGGGAGGCCTGCCTACGCTTCGCTTTCCGGTACGTGGTCGCCACTCGAGAACTGCTCTGCCCCAACGGCCGTCAGTTCGTCGAGCTATGTGCCCTGCCCACTGCCACTTGAGTCTCGCTATTCGGTGAGCTATGTCGGTAACTTTGGTTCTCATGCGGATCTCTTCATTTCTGATTCGGTCTCGCAGAGAAACTCCAAGCATAGCTCTCTCCATTGCTCTCTGAGTGACCTTGAGCCTTCTTATGAGGCCCATAGTGAGCGACCACGTTTCTGTCCCATAAGTCATCACTGGCAACACACACTGATCAAAGACCTTTTTCTTGAGACACTGCGGTAAGTCGGACGAGAAGATGAACCGTAGCTTCCCGAACGCTGCCCAACCGAGTTGGATTCGGCGATTGACCTCTTTCTCGAAGTTGGACCGACCTAACTGGACCGTTTGTCCCAGGTATACATAATCGTCAACAACTTCGAGTGTAGTACCCTCGACCATAACAGGAGTGGGTGTAACATGGACATTTGACATGATCTTCGTCTTGTCCATGTTCATTTTAAGGCCCACTCGTTGGGAGGCCCTACTGAGGTCATTGAGCATTGTGCTAAGGTCTTCCAGGGTCTCAGCCATGACTACGATATCATCTGCAAATCGGAGGTGGGAGATGTACTCGCCGTTAATATTGATGCCGAGTCCTTTCCAGTTCAGAAGCTTGAAGACGTCTTCCAATGCAGCGGTGAACAGTTTCGGAGATATAACATCTCCCTGTCTCACACCTCGCTGCAATTGGATAGGTTTCGAGTTCTGATCCTGAAGCCGGACCGACATGGTGGCGTTTTCATACAAGCTCCTCAGCACCTCGATGTATCGGTAGTCAACTTGGCACCTCTGGAGTGACTGTAGCACAGCCCAAATCTCAACCGAATCGAAGGCTTTCTCATAGTCCACGAACGCTAGACATAGGGGCTGGTTATACTCTTCTGTCTTCTGTATAATCTGCCGCAGCGTGTGAATGTGGTCTATGGTGCTAAAGCCTTTACGGAAACCGGCTTGTTCGGGAGGCTGGAAGTCGTCCAGTCTGCGAGATAGACGGTTCGTAACCACTCTCGAAAACAGCTTATAGACGTGGCTTAGAAGTGCGATGGGCCTATAGTTTTTTAGAAGGGTATTGTCGCCTTTCTTAAAGAACAGTACCACCATACTTCTGTGCCACGCCTGTGGCGTTTTGCCCTCGGATATGACGGAATTGAACATCAACTGAAGAGCTTCTAATACTGGCCTTCCGCCTGCTTTCAGGAGTTCAGCAGTGATTCCGTCATCACCCAGCGCCCTGTTGTTTTTGAGCTGTTTGAGAGCCGTACTAATCTCGTCTAGACTGACGTCCGGGATATCTTCGGTGTAGTGTCGGGTCAGTCCGGCTCTAGGATCTGCTGCCGGACTGTTAACAGGTGGTCGTGCTGTCGTGTATAACTGTCCGTAAAACCGTTCGATCTCCTCTGCAAGCTCAGGTTTCGACGATACGATTCTGTCGTCCTCTGTCTTCAGCTTAGTGAGACGGCTTTGGCCTAAGGACAGATCTCTGGCGAACACTTTAGAGCCCTGGTTCCGCTCTATGGCTGCTTGAATACTATTAGTATTAAAGTGCCGAAGGTCGCGAGTCAATGACTTGGAGATCTGTCTGTTGAGCCGTCTGTACACTAAAGCATCTTCAGAGGACTTCAGAACCATACCTCGCCTCTCTTCCATGAGCTTGAGAGTTGGGCTGGAGATCTTTTTGGTCTTGTTTGAAGGGCGGGTCTTGAAAAACTTAGACCCCGCCGTCCGGACAGTTTCCACGAACCTGTTATTATAATCGTCCACATCTACGCACTCACTCAGGCATTCAAAGCGATTTTGTAGCTCGAGTTGAAAGCTCTCGGGGTTTTGGATTTGGGCCGGTGCTGGGCGGAGCGTAGACTTCATTAGTCGGGATCTTTCGATCTTGACATTTATATTCAGTGTGCCTCTTACCATTCGGTGATCGCTGCCGGTTTTTACCGAATTGATCACAGAGACATCACTGAATATATGCCGCCTTGTGGACATAATGAAGTCTATCTCATTTTTGGTCGCACCGTCAGGACTGATCCAGGTCCACTTCCGGCAAGCCCGCTTCTTGAAGAAAGAGTTCATCATATAGAGGCTCTCTTTCTCCATGAAGTCAGCCAGTGTCTGGCCCCTGGTGTTTCGTCGCCCATATCCAAATTGCCCCACTTTCAGCTCGTGGTCGCCTCGAACGCCCAATTTCGCGTTGAAATCCCCCATGACAACGTTGTAGTGGGTTTTAGAACTATGTATGGCTCGGGAAATATCCTCATACATAGTTTCTACCTCATCATCGGAGTGTGCGGAGGTCGGGGCGTAGACCTGTATGACCTTCAACGAATACCGCTTGGTTATTCTGAGTATAAGGTACGCCACTCTCGACGACACACTCTCGATCTTGACAACATTGTTCACGAGGGATTTGTGGACGATGAAACCGACACCACCCTGGGACAGTTGTTCGCCCTCCCGGAAATAGAGCAGGTTACCAGACTTGAGGGTTATCGAGTCCTCCCCCTGTCTTCGGACCTCAGATAACCCTATAATGTGCCATCGTAACCCGCTCAATTCTTCCTCTAGTTCCGCTACCTTCTCGTCGGTCCGCAGTGTCCGAATGTTGTATGTTGCCAGGGCCAATTGTCGTTGTTTGTGGTACCCTGGCATCTGCCGGAGATTCTTCGCACCCCCTGCCCCGCCGTTACCATGACCGGTACCACTATGGTCAGGAATAGCGGAGCCGCCGGGGACTAGGGGCCGTTTTTTCTTGTTGCGTCTCATTTGGAGGGAAAATGCCATAATCGCCACGCTTGGCATGCGGGTTGGCGATCGCAGTGGCGGCAATTTTACGCGGGACGCTGCTGCCCATCCCACGTACTTGTACCGCCCTGGTTTGACCGCCATTGTTCGGTGGACTGACTGCACTAGCGGAAGAATTCCTCTCCACCAGAAGGGAATTCTTGTGCTAGTGGGCGATGGGGTCGTCACATCCCGACGCCGCCTAATTATGTATAAGGAAATGGAAACCATTGTTAATTTAAAAATTAATATTAGATAAACGCACGTCCTTAGGCTCACGCACACACTCTGCAAACAACAAGAGCGTGTACCTACGAGGTATCTTTATTTTCAAGTTAAGGTTAAGATTTTAGTAGAAGATAGGTTAGGCCTTTAAATATTTAGGTACATAGAAACCAGAGATTTCAATGTATATGCTTTCCCACTCCTGAGGTCTAAGAGCGAGATTCACAGACCGCAATACGACACGTAGTTCATATTATTAGGTACATATTCTCTGCTACGACTTAACTTTCAGCAAAGTATCCTTAGAACTTTTTTTTATGTAATCGATGTCGCAAAGAAGCATGCAGTTCACATTGATGTTAAGTGATGACTGCAGCCTATAGACATATACAAAGATCAATGTCAAAATGCAGATGCGTTACCACTCCTGAGGCCTAAGGTGTTATGCCTCTGTGCCGGAAATTACAGGGCCGTACATTACCACCTGACCGAAACACGATAGTGCTGAACACTACCATTTAGCTCTAAGTACCGCATTACCTATAGGTAATGCGGTGGTGCCAACGCCCGCGACCTCCGTCACTGGAGCTCTACCAAACTGTCAGTAAAGTATGAGTTTTGACAATCTTGAGCGTACTTTGCTGAAAGTAAAGTCGTAGTACGGTCTGTGAATCTCATCCTAAGTTGTTTTGTGTTGTTCAGGGGGAACGGAACGCGATAGCGCGGAACACTACCATTTAGCGGCAGTTAGATTAGGTACCTAATGCGGTGGTGAGTTCAGTCCAGTGAGTTTAGTCACTGGAACTCTACCTCTAGTAATGAACCTAACATTCCATTTATTACAATAAAGAATGGAAAACGAACTCCTTTCCTTGAAATTTTAAAGTGGAAAGGATCATGGCAAGATTTTACAAAAATAAATATAGTAACTAGGTGTTTTACCTTGTTTTGAAATTGACTAGAAATTTATTTTTAAAACACCAAGAGAATATTTTCTGATGAATTAAAAATGTTGCCTCTCCGGAAAAGTTTAAAATTAAAGTGGTAAGGAGGGTTCTACTGTTGGTAGGAAATAAAATTATTGTTCAGGTGAGGTAAAAATAGTTAAAACGTAACTTCACGCCTGTAATTCCTGAAGGAGTAGGCAGAGGTAAATGCATACATTCAAGCATACATGCAAACACCCATGATTTGCCGGTTACGTTTTTGGCCCATGTAACACGTGGCGAGCCTGTTGACATCTCCGGGTACATTACCAAACTTCGAGGTACTGGGAAATTTCCAGAAAATGGAAAGATCCCAATAGAACCAGAGATAAAGGACTTTACACCATTATCTCTGATAACCCCCTACCCGGGAATCGAACCCGGGACCTCAGCGTAATAGTAGTAGCCTGCTACCAATAGGCTACCGAGGCAGTACAAATTGTTTATATAACAGGAAATGTTTTTTCTTTCTCTCTTACAATATTTCAAACCTGTTATACCTGAAACCTTTTTCTCATGTTTAATCGACTTCAAAAAGGAGGAGGATCTCAATTCGCCTTTTTGTTTTTTTTTGTATAGGTAGGTATGTTACGCGATTTCTTCGGCTTGTGGGTCGATTTGCAAAATTATTTTCTTTTCTTTTCCATTTTCCATTCATACATTCGATGTATGAACAGACCTTCTCATGATTCTTTATTTTACATTATTTAGTGAAAATATTCAGAAAAAGATGTTAATTATCGTCAATGAAATTAATATTGTTTTTTTTTCAGAAATAAAATATTCGTGGGGTAAAAACCATTCTCTTCTATTCATTGACAATCCAGTCGGTACTGGATTTAGTTTCACCGACGATGATCGTGGTTACGCTACTAACCAGACAACAGTAAGTATCTACTATTATATTAAATAGGTATACCTACTAGCTGTCCCGACGAACTTCGTATTTTTTTAATGTAATGGAAGTGGCGAACATGTATGCAGTTCACATTGATGTTAAGTGATGACTGCAGTCTATAGACACTAACACAAAGACCAAGGTCAAAATGCAGATGCGTTACAACTCCTGAGGCCTAAGGTGTTATGCCTCTGTGCCGGAAAATAAAAGGGCCGTACATTACCTCCAGAACGGAACACGATAGTGCTGAACACTACCATTTAGCAGCATGTATATTATTAGGTAATACGGTGGTGCCTACGCCCGCGAGCTCCGTCACTGGATCTCTACCACCAGTATTTTCGTTAATCGTGTACAAAAATTAAGTTACTTACCTATACTCATAGCTACCGAAAAAAAAACATGAAATTCGGTCAAGCCGTTTTTTTATCATGTAGAGAAGGTGACAAACACGCATGCAGTTCACATTGATGTTAAGTATTGACTGCTGCCTATAGACATCTACACAAAAACCAGGAGGCCGACAAGTTTAGGCCAAGTTTAGGACGTTATCTTGTCCGTTTCGTACCGCCTATTAAAACATTTTGCTCTTTAGTACATTACATACCTGCGGACGAAAATACTTCCAGGAAAAAGTTAGGTGGTACAAAACTGACAAGATATTGTCATAATCGAAAGCTAGACGAAAACATTTGAGTTAGGCGGCCGGCCCCCAGAGGTCAAAATGCAGATGCGTTGCCACCTCTGAGACCTAAGTTGTTATGTCTCTGCAGTGGTGGATTTACCAGCAGGCTGAGTAGGCTGGAGCCTAGGGCGGCAGATTTATTCATAATTTTATTTCTATTTCGATTTACGAAATTAAAAAAATATAGACACACACAAAATAAGAATTTCGAAAATTGGAGGGATATTAAAATATTTAACTAAAATCGAATTATATTTCTTTAAACAATGCTAAATATTTCAATATCTTTACATAAATCATTGCTAAAGTTTAATCGCTGTATACTTCAATGATCATCATGATTTTTTTTTAAATCGCAATAGCGCTGCCAGAGACAAATCAGCCTTTTTTCTTCTAGTCGATGAGCGCTTCTTTATTGCTGTCGAAAGTTAGTTATATATACTTATTTTCTCTCTTAATTGTTCTATAATTCATATGATTGTCAACTACGATATCAAAATTTAGGGGCGGAAAAAAATGAGTCTAGCCTACAGGCAGCAAATTTGTAAATCCGCCACTGTGTCTCTGTGATAGTTATTACGGGGCACATTACAATCTAACCAGAAGACGATAGTGCTGAACACCACCATTTGGCGGCAGATAGAGGTAATGCGGTGGTCTATACGCCCGCGAGCTCCGTCACTAGATCTCTACCACCAGTAATAATCTACCACCGTTACGGAGGCATTTGGTTACAAACACTTGTAGTGTTCCTCTGTAATAGCTTTATGCTGACCTCACCGAATCTCCGTTCCTGACTGGAGCGTCGGGACTAATATTAGTTATGAGTTTGGGACCCACTGCAGAATTACTTCGTTCATCCAGATATGCTGCAAACCTTATTTTTACGCATATTTTTAATCCAGAGAATATATATCCACTAGGCTGCCTATCAAAAAATGGCCGCAAGTATTTTTTTAAATTTATTTTGGGAACGAATGTTTTTTTCTTGTTTTTTTCAATTAAATATCATCCACTTCACAGCAATATGTATGCAGACTTTGAAAAATCACGGCTGCTGTTGCGCACTTGGCCGTCCCTTCATATTTTCGTTCCACCCCGGTAACTTTTTACGTCCATAACGAACATGTACTATTTATATATCATATATTAATTAAAGCTATTTTTTGTCATTATTATTATATACGGGCGTCCAATAAAAACGGCCGCATATAAGAGCTGCTGGATGTTAAAAATAAAATAATTTAATTAAAAACATGTGCGGCCAAATTTTGATAGGCAACCTAGTAGATATAATTATATTCCCTAGATTCTTAATATGCGTAAAAATTAGGTTTGCAGCATATCTGGACGAACGAAATGATTCTGCAGTGGGATCCTAACCTATTACGTAAGAGTAGAGTCAGAAACTCCACTCTACAAGAGATGTCATGATGTATTGTAAAGTTGTTTAAGTTAGAGAGTTTGTGAAGTTAGGACGTGTAGAGTCAGAAACTCTCCCGACAGTACCAGTCCCGAAACCCTCAGACAGTACTTGACTCATTTGGTCATGATAGGTCAGTCTTGGTCTTCCTGGACCTCTGCAGCCATCCGAAATCGCATTGTATATCTGTTTAGTCATTCGCTCTTTCGACATCCATATCCATTATTAATCTTTATAGTCTTTCACGTCAAAACAGAGCAACGGTATGGTGTGATTTTGTATGTAGAGATACTTGAAGAGGTGGAGAGTGACATAGGCTACTTAATGTCTCCTCATATTCCCCCACACCCCTTACATAGGGGGTGGAAATTTGTATAGAGCATTACACAATTTTCAAGGTAGTAAGTTTAAACTCGGTATGCGAACTCTTTGAGCCTAACAAACAATACGTACCTACATATTTATTGCAGCTTATTTTTATTGGAAATTTGCCCCATCCCATGCAGCCTGCCTTTGAGCATGCCTTTTTTTTCATTTTTACACCAATACTCTCATTCATACTCTCATTAAAATGTGCTTATTCTCATAGATTGGCGAAAACCTGTACACCGCGTTACAACAATTCCTGACGCTATTCCCCGACCTTCGGAACGCACCTTTGACAATAGCAGGAGAGTCATACGCTGGAAAACATATTCCTTCGTTGGGTGTGCAGATCCTATGGCATAGGCATGAAGATGAACCTATTAATCTTCAGGTAAAGAAAGTTCTTTGAAATCCACTGTTGTGGTTAGATTTGAAATGTAAAATGTACCTACATTATAAAAAATTGTATAATTAACTGATGGTCTGAAAATAATAATTTCTTTTAAGTAATTAGGAAATAGTTTATTTATCTTAGTAGCTTCTGTTGGGTGAAATTGACTAGTTTCGTCTCGTTTTTTTAAAGATATCTATCTACATGGTATTAACACGTTCGTTTTCTTTAGACTGTGGTATAATTATAGAATCATATTGAGTGTATGCAGAGGCATAGGCTCATGGATGTAATTGAAAAATAGGGAACCTCTTCTGCCTACTAACAGGTAGAGAAGGTAGTTATCTACTACCTTCTACCGAACATTAGATAGGAAGAGTTCTTCAAGAAAATGTATTTAGATATTTACCTAATAATAAGAAGCGCGCATGGCCCCGCGGCTGGTGAAGATCATAAGCGATCTACTCGTCGGGTGTGTGATGGGTGACCGTTAGTGAAAAATTAAAATGCGCGTTTCCGTGCTTCGGAGACCACGTTAAGCCGTCGGTCCTGATTGCTATTGAAAGATAGCAGTCGTTAAACCTTGTCGGAGGTCTTATGGGCTGTTTGAAAACATCCGACAGCGGGTTGGCCACTAATCCCGTATCTCCGATCAATCATTCCGTATCAATCCGCATTGGAGCAGCGTGGTGGCGTAAGCTCCAGGCCTCCCCCCAAAAAGGGGAGAGACTCGTGCCCAGCAGTGGGACGTATAATGGGTTGCCATTATTTACCTAATAAGACAACCAATAGCACACAAAATAGTAGAAGGAGTAACAACAGAAAGTCAGAAGGTACCTACCTATAGAACTATTTTAAAACGTTTACAACTTAATTTTAAATTTTAAAACTTTGAGGGAATAACTCTACCTACTAAGCATAAAAAACCATCTTATATTACCAACTTATTTATAAATGTTTTTAGCTAAACTGTTGCTAATCTCCCTTTATCCTTTTCTATCCTGCGCAATTGACAATGCAACTGATAAAGACAACATAATACCTATACCTATTATGACTAAATCGTGCGGTTTCTCTCTGAGCTGTTCCCTCGGTGTTACAATATGGAGTTCTTCAAAAATGCGATGGTAACCACTTTCCATCACGGGGACCGACTGCTTGTCTGTCCATAAAAATAGTATGTTTATGAATAAGGAGGAATATCTAGAAGCACGAATTATAAATAAAAAATACAGATTATTTATTGTTTCTTTTACAGGGTCTAGCAATTGGCAATGGTTTCATCGATCCTCTGAGTCTTCATAGGTACAGCTACTTCGTCCGCGAAGCAGGCCTCGTGGATGACAATGTGGCTAACGATATGAACCAACTGGAAACTGCTGTCATCCAATTCATTAATAATGGAGAAATGCTCAAAGCTTACCGTGTAAGTCAAGAGAGTTCTAATCATACGTTAAGGATTTAAAATTATCCAATTATCCAGTGGCGTAGCTACAGGAGGACGGCGAGGGCGGCCCACACCGGATGCCACCCGTTTGGGGGTGACACCCTCTCTTTAAATAACCAAAATTTGAGCGGCTTAGATGTGAAAGCGCAACACAAATGTCAACTTCGAATTTAAAATAATCGGGTATCACGTCGTGGGGGCGCCAATAGACACATCAGTGGAGAATGGAGCAATAAGATAGAGAATGAGGAGTATTTCCTTTTTTTCTCTCATCCGCCCCGGGTGCCATCCGTGTTAGCTACGCCACTGTATGATGATGTACATTTACATACCTATATTAACAGCGTTTGCATTATATTTGTGTATTCTAGCGTTTGCATAAAGCTACTGTTCTATTATGAATTTGATGATTATTGACAGCTCGAAGAAATACTGCACATCGACCTTAGGAAGGAGACTTCCGCTTATTTCGGGTCTGTAGTGGGTTATCTCTTTCGCACCTTAACTATCTGACGTTTGTCGACCATTATGATCAAGTTTCGACCAATAGCGGACTAACGGTGCCTACGTAGGCAGACTAGGCAGTGTGCAGCTGAGATAACGCTCTACGAAGTCGAAACTAGACGATTGTCTCTTTCGTAGGCTCGATGTGCAATATTTATTGTTGAGTACTGTAGTTATGTAGGTATATAATTAAATACGCGGACTTTAACGATACTATAATTTCTAATTACAGTATCACAACTATTTACTACAATTGTTCCTCACGGAATCCCGACTAAGCAGTCTCTTTAACTACTTGGAAGATGAGATTAGTCTGGAAGGAGCATATCTGGACTACATCCAGCGAGATGAAGTGCGTCGAGCCTTACACGTTGGCAACACCAACTTCACTTCCATCGGGGTGGTGTACGGAAAACTCGTGCCCGATATTATGGGCAGCTCCAAACATTGGCTAGAGGAACTGTTGGATAATTACAGGGTTATGCTTTACAAGTGAGTTTTTAAGGGTTCTATAGCCTGCAAAATGAAACTTTTCACCTTTGACTCACACATTTGTACTTTTATAATACAAACTAGCAACTTCATTGCTTCGCACGGGTAGCATGTATTATAATTATAGATATAAACCTTCCTCAGAAAACCCGTTTTCCAACATTTCTAACAGGAACAAAATCTGTTCACAACTTTCCAAGATTAGCGCATACATAAAGGCAGAGAAATTAGGAGGACTATTTTATATTATGTAGTGATTAACAATTATTTTTGGTAACGCAACAAAAATGTTAGATAGCTTTAATTATCACAACAACGCATTCCGTTCTAGATAAGTAGGTACATCTGGTATATCTGACTAACAAAATAATAATGTCGATCTCGTCCGATGACCCAAATTAAATCTAGTTATGACACACTGCAAAGTCATTATCAGTGATAATAGGGCTATATTTTTTTTACAACACTACAAAATGAAATCTTTTAGCACTCGAAACACGAATAGGTTAGGATCCCACTGCAGAATTACTTCGTTCATCCAGATATGCTGCAAACCATTTTTTTTTTTATTTTAACGCATATTTAAAATCTATTGAATATTTATTTACTAGGTTGCCTATAAACATTTGGCCGCAGGTACTTTTTTATATATTTTTTAAAAAACATTTTTTACTTGTTTTTCTATGAAATATCGTCTACTTCACGGCAATATGTTTAAAGACTCTGAAAAATTACGGCTGCCGTAGCGCACTTGGCCGCCTCTACATATTTACGTTCCACCCCGATAACTTTACGTTCATAACGTACATTTATTATTTACTAGCTGTGCCCGCAACTTTGTTTGCTTGGAATAGTGGCTTTGGGACCACCACTACAATCGCCACCAACGCCACCAACGCCACCACCATCACCAAACACCAATGACACAAACGCCACCAAAACCACCACCACCACAACCAATGCCACCAACGCCTCCAAAACTACCAACAACACCGCCACCGTCACCAACGCCACCAATGCTTCCATCGCCTCTAAAAACCACCGCCAGCACCACCAACGCCACCAACACCACCACCAGAGTCACCAACAACACCTACGCCACCAACGACATCAACGAAATCCGAAAGACGTCCATCCGTCTCCGCTGGACAAAGCCTTTCCCGAAGATGCTCCTAAAAGTATTGTGCGTCATAAGGAAAGAATTTGCCATAATTGCCACGCTTGGCATGCTGAATGGTGATCATAGCGGCGATTGTTCTATGCCGGGACGCTGCTATGCTGTATGCTTAATGTTACTAACAGAGAAAAAACCCGGCAAAGTGCGAGTCGAACTCGTGCACGAATGGTTCCGTACAAAAATGGCATAAAAAATACGTTTGTTAGAAGGTAATATGCAACATAAGACCTAAAAATTATGTGAAAATTTTAAGCGTCTACTTGCTACCGTTATTGATATCGAGCAAAATATACGAAGAAAAACACGTTTATTGTATGCCGCCTTGGACCCCTAAATATTTTCATTTTCTTATTTTTAGTATTTAATTTTGTCGTTATAGCGGTAACAGAAATACATAATTTGTGAAAATTTTAGCTTTCTAGCTATCACTGTTTAAGAGATAGCTAGAAAGCTTAGATCCTGGTGACAGACAGACGGATGGACGGGCAGACAGACAGACAGCGGAGGTTTAGTAATAGAATCCGTTTTTACCTTTTAGATACGACATCCTAAAAAAGACAGAAGATAGATACAGAATACATACAGAATAGATACACACAGAGATACAGAATAGTTTTAAAATAATCGATAATAGGTACATGATTCTTTAAATTGTCGTAACTTTTTTATTTCTGAACCGATTAACATGAAACAAACACAAAATGTTAAGTGAAACTTACCACAATATATTAGTGAAAATTGCAAATCAAATAAACCGTTTCTGAAATTAGCGTGCACAAACACACAGACAAACAGACATTTTTCCGGGCTAAAAAGTAGTGTTGTGCGCCAAAGGTTAAAGTATAATCATACCAAGTTTCATTGCAATCGGACCGGTAGTTTTTATGCGATGCTTGAACAGACAGACAGACAGACAGACAAAAAATTTTCTAATCACATATATGTGTTCGGTGTCGATCAAGTAACATTTATTATAAATTAAACATATACTTTAATATTTAATATAATATAATTTAATAATTTAAGTGGTATTTATTTTTTCAATTTTTTCAATGTACAGAATTTACACTTCTACAGATTTATTATAAGTATAGATATATCAAATTAAAGCTATTTTTGTCTCATTATTATTATATACGGGAGCCAAATTAAATAGGCCGCAAATAAGGGTTGCCGGCTGTTAAATATAAAATAATTTAATTAAAAATACTATCGGCCATATTTTGATAGGCAACCTAGTAGGTAGATATACAGGGTTACATGTATCTAGCGCATAATTCTTAAAGGGAGGCTTTGGCTCATCAAGACTAACACTTTTGTTGGACAACTTTTTCTAATTCAATTTTTTTTTACCATACAAAAAATAATAAATAGATATTGCAGTTCTAATACTTCTTATGCTGGTACCTATAGGGGTCGACGTACGATGCGGCGGGTGGCGGGTAGCGGGTGGGCGGGGTGGTGACCGCGGCTTCGGCTAGACGAAATGACGGAAATTGACGAAATCAGTAGCTAATTAGACAAGACGCGTGCGCACGCCGCTCGAGCGCTCGTCGCGTGCTTCTCGTGTGACGCGATGGAATAAATAAGTATGCGTAAATGTAATATTAAAAGCGATGGTGTAGGTACTAAAGTGGTGCAATAGAAAGCCGTGAAACACTAGTGTCAATAACTGTACTGTGTAAGTACCTACGACCCCGGCACAGTATACATTGCGACCCCGGGTTCAAGAACAGCTGTACTTTAGATATGTAGTGTGTGTGAGTTGTGCCGGTGCTTATTTTTAACGACTTGTACTTTATAGTTATCGTCATCATCGACCTCAATTTGAGAGGAGATGATTTGTAAAAAGGTTTGTGATTTTTTTAAATGATTGTGCCTAAATATCCTAATTTATTCATATGTAGGTATAAGATAAATTAACATTAAAAACACATATCTTGGTTTATCTAATGGGCAGTGTTGTTATCTCTTTGTAGTACTGTCTTTAAAATACCTAAATGCTTAGTTTAGACGGGGCGCTTGACCGCGCTTTGCGTGTGCCCCCCTCCCGCTCCGGCCGTTACGTAAACAGCTGACGTCTGTACCTATGAATGAATGAAACATAACGCTAACAATTGATAGAAGTCCCATTTGAAACGATTTTATTTCTTATCATGTGATGTACTGCGTTTTGGCAAACGTCATAGAACAAAAGTTGTTAGTCTTAACGTACCTAACTCACCTTTGACGATTTATGCGCTAGATATATTTAACCCTGTTTATTCTCTGGATCATAAATATACGTAAAAATCAAGTTTGCAGCATATCTGGATGAACGAAAAATTATTCAGCGGGATCCTAACTTAGAACTATTGGTAAATGCAATCTATTGGGATTTTCAGTGGACATCTGGACATTATAGTAGCCTACCATCCTTCAGTGAACACCTACAATTCTTTGGCCTTCTCGGGATCTACGGAGTTCCAGAAGGCGAAACGGCAACCGTGGTACCATGACGGAAAATTAGCAGGGTGAGTTTACAGCCAGATATTTTTTCTATACATACATATTGTGCCTCTCTGTCGCTTATGCCGCGCTCTCGCTTGCACGTTCGGCTCAGGCGGAACGTCGGAACGTGACACTTTTACATGCGTGCAGCTAGCGTTCGTCAATTTATATGACGTTATTTCTAAGGCAGCCAAGTTTTTGGAATCAGAATGCGTGACATTCATGAACGAGTGGGAGAGAGAGGAGGTCTACTTAAGGAGGTCTCCTTAAGTACTTTCTCCAAAAGTACTTAAGGAGACCTCCTTAAGTACTTTTGGAGACTAAATTTGAGCTAATGAGAGGGGAGTGGGAGGAGGTATCTACTCAACCCCTAGGAGTCGGAAATCTGTGTCACGTCAATTACCAGATGCAGTACGAGTGCCGTCTGTCTATCTGCCTGACTTGATGCTGCATTTCGATAAGAATGCGAGACGTTGCGGGATATATCCAACGTTTTGCGAGACATCGCGGAACACTTTTTCAATGCGCTTAAGCAATATGAAATTGGTTCACATTTTACAATACGTGATTCAAAAAACAACTTATGATTACTGGTGGTAGAGCTTCAGCTCGAGGGTAAAGGCACCACTTTATTTATTGGTAAATAAATAAATGTCGCGCTGTCGCGTACAACTGTCCGTAGAACCGCTCGATATCTTCCGCAAGCTCAGGTTTCGACGATACGATTCTGTCGTCCTCTGTCTTCAGATTAGTCAGGCAGCTCTGCCCTATAGACAGATCTTTGGCGAACACTTTGGAGCCCTTGTTCCGCTCTATGGCCGTTTTAATACTGTCAGTATTAAACTGCCGAAGGTCGCGAGTCAGTGACTTCGAGATCTGTCTGTTGAGCCGCTTATACACTAAAGAATCTTCAGAGGACTTCAGAACCATACCGCGCCTCTCATCCATGAGCTTGAGAGTTGAGTCGGAGATCTTCTTGGTCTTGCTTGTGTGACGGGTCTTAAAACATTTAGCATTTCGACGCGACAGCGCGACCACCTGTTAACAGTCCGGCAGCAGATCCTAGAGCCGGACTGACCCGACACTACACCGAAGATATCCCGGACGTCAGTCTAGACGAGATTAGTACGGCTCTCAAACAGCTGAAAAACAACAGGGTGATGACGGAATCACTGCTGAACTCCTGAAAGCGGGCGGAATTCCAGTATTAGAGGGCAAAACGCCACAGGCGTGGCACAGAAGTGTAGTGGTACTGTTCTTTAAAAAGGGTGACAATACCCTTCTTAAAAACTAGGCCCATCGCACTTCTAAGTCACGTCTATAAGCTGTTTTCGAGAGTGATTACGAACCGTCGTCTATCTCGCAGACTCGACGTCTTCCAGCCTCCCGAACAAGCCGGGTTCCGTAAAGGTTTTAGCACCATAGACCACATACACACGCTGCGGCAGGTTATACAGAAGACAGAAGAGTATAACCAGCCCTTATGTGTTTACATGTTTATAATTTGTTTATAAGGCTTATAATGTAAAAAAAAATTAATATAAATTATGTTTATAAGGCTTATAATGTAAAAATCGAAGGCTTTCTTATAGTCCACAAACGCTAAAGCGTTAGTGGACTATAAGAAAGCCTTCGGTCGAGATTTGGGCTGTGCTACAGTCTCTCCAGAGGTGCCAAGTCGACTACCGATACATCGAGGTGCTCAGGAGCTTGTACGAAAACGCCACTATGTCGGTTCGCCTTCAGGACCAGATCTCGAAACCTATCCAACTGCAGCGAGGTGTGAGACAGGGAGACGTCATATCTCCGAAACTGTTCACCGCTGCATTGGAAGATGTCTTCAAGCTTCTGGACTGGAACGGACTCGGCATCAACATTAACGGCGAGTACATCTCCCACCTCCGATTTGCGGATGATATCGTAGTCATGGCTGAGACACTGGAAGACCTTGGCACAATGCTCAATGGCCTCAGTAGGGCCTCCCAACGAGTGGGCCTAAAAATGAACATGGACAAGACGAAGATTATGTCGAATGTCCTTGTTACGCCCACTCCTGTTATGGTCGAGGGTACTACACTCGAAGTTGTTGACGATTATGTATACCTGGGACAAACGGTCCAGTTAGGTAGGTCCAACTTCGAGAAAGAGGTCAATCGCCGAATCCAACTCGGATGGGCAGCGTTCGGGAAGCTGCGTTATTTCTTCTCGCCCAATTTACCGCAGTGTCTGAAGAAGAAGGTCTTTGACCAGTGTGTGTTGCCAGTGATGACATACGGAACCGAAACGTGGTCGCTCACTATGGGCCTCATAAGAAGGCTCAAGGTCACTCAGAGAGCAATGGAGAGGGCTATGCTCGGAGTTTCTCTGCGAGATCGAATCAGAAATGAGGAGATCCGTATGAGAACCAAAGTAACCGACATAGCCCACCGAATATCGAAACTGAAGTGGCAGTAGGCAGGGCACATAGCTCGACGAACTGACGGCCGTTGGGGCAGAAAAGTTCTAGATTGGCGACCACGTACCGGAAAACGAAGCGTAGGCAGGCCCCCCACGAGGTGGACCGACGACCTGGTGAAGGTCGCGGTCAATCGCTGGATGAGGGCGGCCCGGGACCGTTCGTTGTGGCATTCTTTGGGGGAGGCCCATGTTCAGCAGTGGACGTCTTTTAGCTGAAATGATGATGATGATGAAATAAATGTAGAAAACATTATTAAGTGTTCCGTACTTTGCCGTACAGGGGCATAACAATTTAGGCCTCAGGAGCAGCAGATCATTTCAGGGCTTCATAGGAGAAATAATTTCTTCTAAGGAATACATAGGCGAGCACTAATATTTAATTAATTGTAGGCAAATAATTTAAAAAACCAGGATACCCAAAATAATATTAGCGTATTTTTTTTGTTTACAGATATTACAAGGTAGCTGCGAATCTTACTGAAGTGATGATACGCGGTGCGGGTCACATGGTGCCTGCGGACAGGCCCCCCGCCGCCCTTGGCCTCATCTCGGCTTTCGCCCGCGGCATCGGTCTCCACAATGACACCGCTATATTAGTTGACGTTGAAAAAAACTCGTCACGCCGTCGTCGGCTCCCAGTAGAGTAAACCTTCTAGTATTTAGAACCGTGTTGTTACTTAATATCATGAAAAAGTACCTTATTAAGTTTACGCTCTCTACTTGTCGTTTTAATTATTGTGTAAATATCAAGATTTTCATCGTAATAAAAGGATTATTTTGATATAGGTTTCACTGTTGTTTCATTTCGGTCTAGAATTTTTTACACCATCGATCGTTGCCCGAGGTATACGCCGACTCATATATCAAAGCGCGCACACCCCGGAAAGTCCGGAAACTCGACTAAAATTCTATACAAACTTAAAAACATCAATCATTGACGTGTTTTACACGCGCACACAGAAGTAGCACGTAGGGTAATGACTTTGGGCCGAGACGACGCCGCGACGTTTCACTTTTGTATTTTTCAGCCACAAAAAATGACGAAAAATAGTAAATTAATGGAAGCGCCCGCTGACTGAGCTCGTTGGTGCTCGAGCTCAGTCAATCATTATATAATTTACCTATTTTTACGCTAAATAGAACTATTGAAAGTGGTGGTAATTTAAGGTGGTAAGGCTCCAATGAAAGAGCTCGAGGGCATGCAAATTATAAGTGAGTAATATGGGTGTGTCCGATAACCTCTGAATCCTCCGATGATGGGTGTCAATAGCGTAGTTCATTCTGTACCACCCTCTGTGTTCTGTGCGCACTTGTTACACCGATCGGGTCCAAATAAATAATAAGATATGTGTCTCGTCTCTTTATCGCTCTCGCTTTTTCGTTTCATCGCCTTACAAATCCTATCGATGCTGAAATGTTTCCACTTCAAAACATTCCTCTTGATTGTTCGCACACCGCTAACTTGAATAGGATAGTGGTAGCCAAAGAGTATGTGGTAGCTAACATAACGTTTCGTTGTTCACAGCCGTGGTTTCTGTTCCCACTTCAAAATGCTCTATAAGTCTATACCTATTGGAATAAAATCAGTACCTACTTAATTTAAGCCTAGAGTGCCCTAGAGGTATCAGTAAGTAGGGGCCGTAAATACAATCGCTAAGCTTTATATTTTTTAATTATCTATATAAATAATATTAATTTATTCTGTTGAATCGTTGCTAGTCTGTGGTTTAGTTGTTGATTGACAATCTGTAATTTATTCTATTAATAGTCTGTGATCAACCCTTGCCAACTCCAAGTAATTTTCGTCTACTGCAACTGTCTCTCTCGCACTACAAATTTTCAAATGGACAAATACTTGTTTCTCGCTCTAGTCATTGTGTTCATAAACACTTATACAATTACATGCACACATTATCAAAATCTATTTTGAAATAAAATCTCAACAAAAGGTCGACGGCCATGTTGTTAAAAAAATTTGCAAAGAAACATTTCTTTATTTCTTAGCAATTTTTGATTTGCTTTCCTAATTTAATGTTGCAAATTCGGATTCAGTATTGTGTATTGATTAAATATTAAAATGTGTGGTAAAACTTTCCAACAATTACCGTTGGTTTCGGGGGGTAAGGGGGGAGGGGGGGAGGGGAGGGAGGCAACCAACCCCCTTATACCTCCCCCCTCAGGTCGAAACCCCAGATTTTAGGAGATATGCTATAGCACTGATTCCATTAAAAATACTCCATTTTGAAGTAAGAGGGGGCTTTAGGGCATGATAAATGGTGTGAAGGAGGGTGTACCCTTCCCTCCCCAATACTACACTCCTCAATCTACAAAAAACGCGTAGTTTTAAAAGAAAAAAAAAATTGTCGCTTGTATTTCCTAAACAACAGTTTGGTTCTGGCGCTTCGCCGGCCGCTGCCGCGGCACGCTCGCTTCGCTCGCTCGGCTCGCGCGCTGTTTTTACATATACAACCTAACCTAACCAACTCTTCATGGGAAATATGGGTAGGAGACGCCATGGTAGTCACTCGTTGGAAATCTTACAGGAGTACGTGAAAACGATCTCAACTGCTAGGGCAACAAACGCTGACTGCTTGACACAGCTGTCACTGCATGTAAAACAAACAAAATGGCGTCCGTTGCGTTCCGTTCCAAACAAAGTAAAAACGAATTTGTATATTTTATGTGTAAAAAAAGTAAAAATATACCGATAATATGTTCTACAGAAGTTATTATTTACACAAAACATAATGAATACTTATAATAGAACAATATTAATTATCGAAATCGAAAAATACGTAAATAAGTAACATGGTATGAAATAGAACTAAATGCCGTTGATGAGTAATGAAACGTTTTATGTCAATGCTGCCACCAGACATGACATATAAACAAACTTAAAATGGCGATCTAGTCGATTTGTATGGAAATTTTGAAAAAATATATCTTAAGAACTGTGCATTTTCGAAAAGTAAAACTTCACAAAACGCTTTATATTTACGAGTACTATCTTCAAAAAAAAAATGAACTTCCTAATCGCTGTCAAGCGTCGGAACGTTTAGCCGAGGCGAGTCACCACCTGCCTAAAGTAGGATTCGATAATGTGAGATGTTGAATATAGGCAGGTGCCGGATCTCACTCCATAGGCCCAGCCAGCTAGTCCCCCCAGTTCACCCACATAGCCCAAAGTTTGGCGAATCACTTATCATTACAATAGTCCCATTATATTCTGCGGGGTCTGTCTGTGTCTGTATTAACTATTGATGCGGCCAGAGAGAGGTCCCGCCGAATATAACCCATTACAAAGTAGATCAAAATTCTCAAAAGGGCCTCTACGTGTTGGACCCCCCCATGTCCCCGCGCAAGCCTGACAAAGGTCCGGGGTTCAAATTGGACCCCGTGCTGACGAGAGACATAATGTAATGATAACTAAAGATTATTCTGTAATATTAATTTTGTGATCAATTCCAGTAACTTTAAGAAATGTGACTTGGGCCAATGATTACTCTTTATTGTTCGTGGACAATCCCGTTGGAGCAGGGTTCAGCTTTACGACAGACGAACGCGGTTATCTTGACAATGAAGATGATGTGAGTATTTAAATAATCGATTAATTACGATACCGCACCTACTTTAATAGTTAATATCTACTTTAGGATACTGCGTATTCTGTGAAATTAACCACACTCTACGAGCTTGCTCTACGTAAAAAAAAAACACCAAATTAAAAAAAAAGTCTTACATGTCATACAGGCCCGTAATATAACGTCTGTCTATAGGACCTCAAACGATCTTAAGATCACGTTTTTCCATACTAAACGGGATCTTAATGCCGTGTCTGTTTATTAATACGGGCTTTAATTATCATCTTCCATCCCGTTATATAGCAGGGTAATAGATTGTATTAAACTCTACCTAATTTTCGTGCTGGATATGTAATAAATGATATGTAGGTAACAACTGGTACTTGCAATAATTACGATCCAGTGTCATAAAGACATTATCTTTATTGGCATATATTTTACTGGAGGTAGAGTTCCACCGACGGGGCTCGCGGACAGCCACTCTGCTTGCTGCTCACCTCCATATTGCCTATTTGCCGCTAAATGGTTGTGTTAAGCGCTATCGTGTTCCAGCCAGGTAATACACAGCCCTGCAATTGCCGACACAAAGGCATACCAGTTTAGGTCTCGGGAGTGGCAACGTATTTACATTGTTCACTTACCAGATCTTCACACATATAAAACAAAGTACCTACACTAAACTTCATGACATAAATAACCATTCGTTTCTCTTTCAGGTAGGCGAGCAATTGTTTGAACTTCTGCAGCAGTTTCTTCAAATGTTCCCGGAATTGAGGCAGGCACCTCTTTTTATTGCTGGAGAGTCCTATGCAGGGAAATACGTGCCTGCACTCGGAATCCAAATACACAAATATGCTAATAGTTCTATTAACTTGAGAGTGGGTTTCATTTATTACTTTCGTAATCTTTAGGGAAGAACATATTTGCGGATGCTTCTATCAGTCGCGGCTGAAGCATGCGTCCAACAAGCATACACATTCGTAAAACATCTAGAGCTAGATCGCTCGCGGACGACTGCTCGCCGAATGCCCGGTGAAGGCTATTGGCGTCTCGATATGAGCCGCCTACGGATGTAAAAAAAAATCGTGCGACCGCATGTGTCCGATCGCTCAAAGACACTACCGCGACTAACGTCATTGACTCTTTTATGTGCACAACACCATATCATACAGAAAAGGTACTAAATAGTCTTCAGCCGCGGCCGATGGACGTGTCTAATAATATGTTTTGCCTTTTAACTTCATCAGTAGGTAGGTACTACTACTGCTACGCTTGGTTCCTTGGTTCAATCCCTGGATCTGGATAGCTTTTTTAATTATCACATCTCTCTTACTCACTAAAATTTCTTACACCTCTTTCATTCACCAGGGCTTACTTCTTGGTAATAGTTTAATAGACCCCCGCAGCGTAGTTCACTACAGCGAATTGTGTAAAGCAATGGGCATTCTATCCGATCCAGAAATTGAGCAATTACGCATTTTGGAGCAAAATGTCATTCAACTCTTAGATGAAGTGAAAATGGTTGATGCCGCTAATGTAAGTACAAGTGACCCCAGTCACAATTAAACACTGAAGAATGAAAAGAGTGATGAATGTAGAAGAGGCATGAGAGGTATACAAAATCCGAAATATTGGGCGTTCCACGCTCTTTGCCTACCCTGTAAGAATGCATAAGGTGAATAAATAGGGGAAAGTCGGATGTATTCGACTATCCGACTCTTGAGAGATGTACGATAAGTATCTTGTACCATTTTTCAGATTTTGAAAAATGTCTTTTTTGACATTAATTAAAGCAAGTTCTTTGTCGTGACTAACATAGTTTAGAATCTCATTTAAAATGTACCGCATCGCAAATGCAACACCATACTTTTATCGTCACACAGTATGCGTTTCCCTGGAGGCTTTCCGTTGGAACAATTTACCCAACCAGTCGGTTCAATTGTTCTACGGGTTCAGTGGTACAAACTTTCAGTTCAATATCCAAGAGCCCATGGGCAGATTTGGGATGTTCGAAATGCAGAAGCGTTGCCTCCCCTGAGACCTAAGTTGTTACGTACGAGTATCTGTGATACATTGCCATCTATCTAATTGGAACAATCTACTACATTTTCTACATTGCCATCAAATGGTGGCAATAGAGTAGGTAAGGTGGTGGTGACTACGCCCTGGAATTCTATATATTACAGATGTTCAACGACACTATAGAATATATAAAAAGTAAAAGCGGAGTGAATATTTACAATTTGAACACAAAATCTGACTTATCGTTGGCGGGATTTGAGGATTTCATCAATAGTACAGAAGCGAGGAACTGGATCCAGGTTGGCAATGCCAGTTTTGATCTGAACAACCAGCTGGTGTATAAGAGGATGTTGCCGGATATCATGAATTCCACCAAAATGTTGATCGAAGAATTATTGGAGCATTGTGGTGTTATGTGCTACAGGTAACTTTTTCATTCTGTCCTACGAAATACCTACCTATAGGTAGTTATCCTGTCCGGTCTGTTTATCTATGTATAGAAGTCTATTCTATTTAAAGTGACAAAGGATATTTGTTATTTGTACGAAATTTGGAATCGACTAATGGACGGGTCACGGAATAGATAAAGTATCTGTTCTGTGGGACGGGTTTATATTTTTAAGATAACATTTTAAAAGGCCTATCCAACGATTCCCAAACCCAAACGGTTACTTACCAGTTAGTTTTTAGTTCTGATTTTAATAAACGATTGATCGATTGAAACAATAGCGTGCGCGAAAAAAACTTAATTAAGACGAAATGAATATAATGAATAATTAGACGACCCGGTTAGTCCAGCGGTGTGAGATGACCGATTCGAAGGGTCGCGGGTTCGATCCCCGCACCGGGACAAATATTTGTATGGCTTACAGATATTTGTTTCGGGTCTGGGTGTTTGTGCATGTGTTGTATGTGTACAACAGCACCCACGACACAGGTTTATACCTACTGTGGGGCTGTGAGTGTAAGCGTATTTTTATTTTAAGCTATTGCATAGCTTCTGTCGAGGGCCTTGAGCGCGGGGACCGAATGCAGAAATTCCGTAACGAAAAAAAACCTCACGCTCCCCACTCCGACGGGCACGGAGGGGTGGCTTGAAGGCCATGCATTGTCTAACGTCGTTTCTTTTCGGCAGTCTTCGACACGGTATTTGTGTGCGTGCAACTAGACGTATTGTACGACTCTACGAAGCTCGCACGAATCGAGACGAGCTGCTCCGAAATCGGACGAATACATAAGTAGCTGTTTATGAGAAAGTATATAGGTTGATATTGATGCAAAATGCTATGCAATAGCTTTACCGCGGCAGTCCCCGAGTGCCACGTCTTTTTTTTTCATTTTTTAACTATATATTCCCTTCTCACGTGTAAGTATACGGAGTACTTAAGAGTGTTTCTGCACTGCACTAAGCTACGGATGGACGGACGGACGGACCCATAATTGACAAAGGATAGGCTCTTTATTTTGCTGTGTCCTTTAATTTGGCGATAAGATACAACATGGTATTTTACTGGTGGTAGACTTTCAGTGAGGGAGCTCGCCTGACATTCGCAAACCCTATTCTGTTTTCAGTTTTCAGCGCTATCGTGTTCCGGTCAGATGGAAGTGTACCATCATGATATTTCTGGACAGAGGTATAACAGCTTACGTCTCAGGATTGTCAACGCATCAGACTGCAATGAAATCTCTAGTTTTTATGTAGATATAAAACTTATAAGCTACATGTCATAATACTATAACCTAACAAATAAACTATAATATAAATATCCTGATTAAACCATCAATGTAAGCTGTAAGTTTGTTTGCCACTTACATGATATAAAAAATATGGTATCATCAACAGCGGGCAATTAGACTTGATTCTGCCGTACAGCCAGACGCACGGCACTTACCTCCAGATGATGTGGTCGGCTCGCCAGGAGTACCTCGACGCACCGCGACGTCGCCTACGCAGGTCCGATGACGGCTCGGTTATAGCGTGAGTATTATCATCATTTTTAGCCGAATGACGCATACTATATTAAAGCCTCCACCAAAAATTACCTCAACGATCGCCCTGGGCCGCCCTCATCCAGCGATTGTCCGCAACCTTCACCAGGGGGCCGAGCGCATATTGACAAATTTTCATGACGATTTGTAGCTCCTTTAAAAGCAGTAGTGATAACTGATTGATGTTCTTGCTTTAGTAGGTGATAAACAAGCGATATTGGTAGATTATTTAGATTATTGTTATTTATTTAGTTAAAGTAAAAATTGACATGAAATTTTGACAGCAATGACAATGACGACAGCAATGTCGATAGGTGGGCGCGCACACCAGGCGTCAGCGTCAGTTCACCTGCCAACACTCTGACTTCCAGTACTCGGTCACCACGAGAGAATGGAGAATTCTTCTGCTATCTTCGGCTATCGGTTCTTTGAGTTATGGGCCCTGCCCACTGCCACTTGTGTTTTGTAATGCGGAGAGCTACCCTGTCCCCGTTCACGGGGACACGGCGCACGGGGACAACGGGAATAAACCGATATATCAGATACTTTAGTTCTCATGCAGATCTTTTCAATTCTGATTATCATTTCGCAGGGATAGCTCTTTTCATTGCTCTCTGCATGACCTTAAGCCTTATTATGAGGCCCATAGTGAGTATGTGTAAAAGAGAACAGCTAGTATATAACATAGGGTATAAATATACCCTATGTTATATACTAGCTGTTTTTAAGCTTGAAAATTTACTTCTTTCCTTGTCTTAAAATAAAAATAACAATTTCAGGTATAAGCAGAGCGGTGGTAACTTCGTGGAAGTGTTGATCCGTCACTGCGGTCATTTCGTAGCGTTGGAGGAGCCAGAGGTTCTCAAATTTGTCCTCGATAGTTTTATACATGAGTTCAAATAAAAAATCTCATCTCATTGAATTCAATTTCATAGTTTGAATTTCGTTAAACTTTACATAATTTCGATAATTTAAATAACATTGCTGTTTTGATGTAACGTGATAATTACGACCATTTTAGAAAAACAGCAATGTACTGTGTAAAGTGGCTTTCAAACTGATGGCCATCGAGTTACAGAATACGCCTGCTGTAGGCCATATTAGTATTTCTCCCTGTGCGGGATAGACCGCCTGGATGAACCGTTCGCGGGAGAAATGGTCAAAGACTAAGGCGATGAATACATAACTGTACTGGTGGTAGAGCTCCAGCGATGGAGCTTGCGCACCATTACCTAATCTACTTGCCGCTTGATAGTATATAGCGTTCAGCGGTATCGTGTTCCGGTGTAACATCTCGTCGCCTTCAGTTGGTAGGAACTGAATGAAATAAAAATGCAAAACTTACAAAAAATTAAAAAAAATCCTTTAATTCACTTATGTAGGATTTAAATCATATCATCACTCAACGGAAAAGAAGAATTACGTCTCTGCCTTCTCCGTCTCCAGAACCACAGTGCAATTGTTAATGTAAATGATAACTAAAGATTATTCTGTAATATTAATTTTGTGATCAATTCCAGTAACTTTAAGAAATGTGACTTGGGCCAATGATTACTCTTTATTGTTCGTGGACAATCCCGTTGGAGCAGGGTACAGCTTTACGACAGACGAACGCGGTTATCTTGACAATGAAGATGATGTGAGTATTTAAATAATCGATTAATTACAATACCGCACCTACTTTAATAGTTAATATCTACTTTAGGATACTGCGTATTCTGTGAAATTAACCACACTCTACGAGCTTGCTCTACGTAAAAAAAAAAACACCAAATTAAAAAAAAAGTCTTACATGTCATACAGGCCCGTAATATAACGTCTGTCTATAGGACCTCAAACGATCTTAAGATCACGTTTTTCCATACTAAACGGGATTTTAATGCCGTGTCTGTTTATTAATACGGGCTTTAATTATCATCTTCCATCCCGTTATATAGCAGGGTAATAGATTGTATTAAACTCTACCTAATTTTCGTGCTGGATATGTAATAAATGATATGTAGGTAACAACTGGTACTTGCAATAATTACGATCCAGTGTCATAAAGACATTATCTTTATTGGCATATATTTTACTGGAGGTAGAGCTCCACCGACGGAGCTCGCGGACAGCCACTCTGCTTGCTGCTCACCTCCATATTGCCTATTTGCCGCTAAATGGTTGTGTTAAGCGCTATCGTGTTCCAGCCAGGTAATACACAGCCCTGCAATTTCCGACACAAAGGCATACCAGTTTAGGTCTCGGGAGTGGCAACGTATTTACATTGTTCACTTACCAGATCTTCACACATATAAAACAAAGTACCTACACTAAACTTCATGACATAAATAACCATTCGTTTCTCTTTCAGGTAGGCGAGCAATTGTTTGAACTTCTGCAGCAGTTTCTTCAAATGTTCCCGGAATTGAGGCAGGCACCTCTTTTTATTGCTGGAGAGTCCTATGCAGGGAAATACGTGCCTGCACTCGGAATCCAAATACACAAATATGCTAATAGTTCTATTAACTTGAGAGTGGGTTTCATTTATTACTTTCGTAATCTTTAGGGCAGAACATATTTGCGGATGCTTCTATCAGTCGCGGCTGAAGCATGCGTCCAACAAGCATACACATTCGTAAAACATCTAGAGCTAGATCGCTCGCGGACGACTGCTCGCCGAATGCCCGGTGAAGGCTATTGGCGTCTCGATATGAGCCGCCTACGGATGTAAAAAAAAATCGTGCGACCGCATGTGTCCGATCGCTCAAAGACACTACCGCGACTAACGTCATTGACTCTTTTATGTGCACAACACCATATCATACAGAAAAGGTACTAAATAGTCTTCAGCCGCGGCCGATGGACGTGTCTAATAATATGTTTTGCCTTTTAACTTCATCAGTAGGTAGGTACTACTACTGCTACGCTTGGTTCCTTGGTTCAATCCCTGGATCTGGATAGCTTTTTTAATTATCACATCTCTCTTACTCACTAAAATTTCTTACACCTCTTTCATTCACCAGGGCTTACTTCTTGGTAATAGTTTAATAGACCCCCGCAGCGTAGTTCACTACAGCGAATTGTGTAAAGCAATGGGCATTCTATCCGATCCAGAAATTGAGCAATTACGCATTTTGGAGCAAAATGTCATTCAACTCTTAGATGAAGTGAAAATGGTTGATGCCGCTAATGTAAGTACAAGTGACCCCAGTCACAATTAAACACTGAAGAATGAAAAGAGTGATGAATGTAGAAGAGGCATGAGAGGTATACAAAATCCGAAATATTGGGCGTTCCACGCTCTTTGCCTACCCTGTAAGAATGCATAAGGTGAATAAATAGGGGAAAGTCGGATGTATTCGACTATCCGACTCTTGAGAGATGTACGATAAGTATCTTGTACCATTTTTCAGATTTTGAAAAATGTCTTTTTTGACATTAATTAAAGCAAGTTCTTTGTCGTGACTAACATAGTTTAGAATCTCATTTAAAATGTACCGCATCGCAAATGCAACACCATACTTTTATCGTCACACAGTATGCGTTTCCCTGGAGGCTTTCCGTTGGAACAATTTACCCAACCAGTCGGTTCAATTGTTCTACGGGTTCAGTGGTACAAACTTTCAGTTCAATATCCAAGAGCCCATGGGCAGATTTGGGATGTTCGAAATGCAGAAGCGTTGCCTCCCCTGAGACCTAAGTTGTTACGTACGAGTATCTGTGATACATTGCCATCTATCTAATTGGAACAATCTACTACATTTTCTACATTGCCATCAAATGGTGGCAATAGAGTAGGTAAGGTGGTGGTGACTACGCCCTGGAATTCTATATATTACAGATGTTCAACGACACTATAGAATATATAAAAAGTAAAAGCGGAGTGAATATTTACAATTTGAACACAAAATCTGACTTATCGTTGGCGGGATTTGAGGATTTCATCAATAGTACAGAAGCGAGGAACTGGATCCAGGTTGGCAATGCCAGTTTTGATCTGAACAACCAGCTGGTGTATAAGAGGATGTTGCCGGATATCATGAATTCCACCAAAATGTTGATCGAAGAATTATTGGAGCATTGTGGTGTTATGTGCTACAGGTAACTTTTTCATTCTGTCCTACGAAATACCTACCTATAGGTAGTTATCCTGTCCGGTCTGTTTATCTATGTATAGAAGTCTATTCTATTTAAAGTGACAAAGGATATTTGTTATTTGTACGAAATTTGGAATCGACTAATGGACGGGTCACGGAATAGATAAAGTATCTGTTCTGTGGGACGGGTTTATATTTTTAAGATAACATTTTAAAAGGCCTATCCAACGATTCCCAAACCCAAACGGTTACTTACCAGTTAGTTTTTAGTTCTGATTTTAATAAACGATTGATCGATTGAAACAATAGCGTGCGCGAAAAAAACTTAATTAAGACGAAATGAATATAATGAATAATTAGACGACCCGGTGAGTCCAGCGGTGTGAGATGACCGATTCGAAGGGTCGCGGGTTCGATCCCCGCACCGGGACAAATATTTGTATGGCTTACAGATATTTGTTTCGGGTCTGGGTGTTTGTGCATGTGTTGTATGTGTACAACAGCACCCACGACACAGGTTTATACCTACTGTGGGGCTGTGAGTGTAAGCGTATTTTTATTTTAAGCTATTGCATAGCTTCTGTCGAGGGCCTTGAGCGCGGGGACCGAATGCAGAAATTCCGTAACGAAAAAAAACCTCACGCTCCCCACTCCGACGGGCACGGAGGGGTGGCTTGAAGGCCATGCATTGTCTAACGTCGTTTCTTTTCGGCAGTCTTCGACACGGTATTTGTGTGCGTGCAACTAGACGTATTGTACGACTCTACGAAGCTCGCACGAATCGAGACGAGCTGCTCCGAAATCGGACGAATACATAAGTAGCTGTTTATGAGAAAGTATATAGGTTGATATTGATGCAAAATGCTATGCAATAGCTTTACCGCGGCAGTCCCCGAGTGCCACGTCTTTTTTTTTCATTTTTTAACTATATATTCCCTTCTCACGTGTAAGTATACGGAGTACTTAAGAGTGTTTCTGCACTGCACTAAGCTACGGATGGACGGACGGACGGACCCATAATTGACAAAGGATAGGCTCTTTATTTTGCTGTGTCCTTTAATTTGGCGATAAGATACAACATGGTATTTTACTGGTGGTAGACTTTCAGTGAGGGAGCTCGCCTGACATTCGCAAACCCTATTCTGTTTTCAGTTTTCAGCGCTATCGTGTTCCGGTCAGGTGGAAGTGTACCATCATGATATTTCTGGACAGAGGTATAACAGCTTACGTCTCAGGATTGTCAACGCATCAGACTGCAATGAAATCTCTAGTTTTTATGTAGATATAAAACTTATAAGCTACATGTCATAATACTATAACCTAACAAATAAACTATAATATAAACATCCTGATTAAACCATCAATGTAAGCTGTAAGTTTGTTTGCCACTTACATGATATAAAAAATATGGTATCATCAACAGCGGGCAATTAGACTTGATTCTGCCGTACAGCCAGACGCACGGCACTTACCTCCAGATGATGTGGTCGGCTCGCCAGGAGTACCTCGACGCACCGCGACGTCGCCTACGCAGGTCCGATGACGGCTCGGTTATAGCGTGAGTATTATCATCATTTTTAGCCGAATGACGCATACTATATTAAAGCCTCCACCAAAAATTACCTCAACGATCGCCCTGGGCCGCCCTCATCCAGCGATTGTCCGCAACCTTCACCAGGGGGCCGAGCGCATATTGACAAATTTTCATGACGATTTGTAGCTCCTTTAAAAGCAGTAGTGATAACTGATTGATGTTCTTGCTTTAGTAGGTGATAAACAAGCGATATTGGTAGATTATTTAGATTATTGTTATTTATTTAGTTAAAGTAAAAATTGACATGAAATTTTGACAGCAATGACAATGACGACAGCAATGTCGATAGGTGGGCGCGCACACCAGGCGTCAGCGTCAGTTCACCTGCCAACACTCTGACTTCCAGTACTCGGTCACCACGAGAGAATGGAGAATTCTTCTGCTATCTTCGGCTATCGGTTCTTTGAGTTATGGGCCCTGCCCACTGCCACTTGTGTTTTGTAATGCGGAGAGCTACCCTGTCCCCGTTCACGGGGACACGGCGCACGGGGACAACGGGAATAAACCGATATATCAGATACTTTAGTTCTCATGCAGATCTTTTCAATTCTGATTATCATTTCGCAGGGATAGCTCTTTTCATTGCTCTCTGCATGACCTTAAGCCTTATTATGAGGCCCATAGTGAGTATGTGTAAAAGAGAACAGCTAGTATATAACATAGGGTATAAATATACCCTATGTTATATACTAGCTGTTTTTAAGCTTGAAAATTTACTTCTTTCCTTGTCTTAAAATAAAAATAACAATTTCAGGTATAAGCAGAGCGGTGGTAACTTCGTGGAAGTGTTGATCCGTCACTGCGGTCATTTCGTAGCGTTGGAGGAGCCAGAGGTTCTCAAATTTGTCCTCGATAGTTTTATACATGAGTTCAAATAAAAAATCTCATCTCATTGAATTCAATTTCGTAGTTTGAATTTCGTTAAACTTAACATAATTTCGATAATTTAAATAACATTGCTGTTTTGATGTAACGTGATAATTACGACCATTTTAGAAAAACAGCAATGTACTGTGTAAAGTGGCTTTCAAACTGATGGCCATCGAGTTACAGAATACGCCTGCTGTAGGCCATACTAGTATTTCTCCCTGTGCGGGATAGACCGCCTGGATGAACCGTTCGCGGGAGAAATGGTCAAAGACTAAGGCGATGAATATATAACTGTACTGGTGGTAGAGCTCCAGCGATGGAGCTTGCGCACCATTACCTAATCTACTTGCCGCTTGATAGTATATAGCGTTCAGCGGTATCGTGTTCCGGTGTAACATCTCGTCGCCTTCAGTTGGTAGGAACTGAATGAAATAAAAATGCAAAACTTACAAAAAATTTAAACAAATCCTTTAATTCACTTATGTAGGATTTAAATCATATCATCACTCAACGGAAAAGAAGAATTACGTCTCTGCCTTCTCCGTCTCCAGAACCACAGTGCAATTGTTAAAATAATTACAACGAAGATAACATTGAACAGAAGGCTCACAATCAAGCCACCACTCGTACTTGCCACGTCACTTTCTAATTCTATAGCTAGTGGTATATCCTCAATTTCGTAATCTGGAGGTCGAGGAAGGTTTATTTCTTCGATGAAGTGGTATATGAGCTGGAAGACTTCAGCAGGCTTATCCATTGGAGCTAAGTGACCAGCCCCTCGGACTACTACTTCGGTAAAATTGCCGCCGCTCTTCACATATCTAGAAACGAATGGTTAAGGTTTGGTTGCACCAAGCTATTTTTTCAAGTTAAAGTTAATGTAAGATTTAACATCCTTCTCTAACTTTAACAAAGGAGACGTTCCAAAATGTATCGAGCTTGGGCCCGCACCTTGTACACTATATTGAGAGAAGAAGCATAAAATACTAAATCATTTTCAGCTATTCAAATCAATTATTTAACTGTCATTAGTTTAATTTAAAAACAAGAATGTCATAGTAGCAATATGGCAATATGGCGACATATTGTTGTCATACTAAAATTACATAAAATATATATTTCCGACAAAAAAACAACGATTCAAATTATTTTTTGAGTATTTTTCCATAACCCTGGGTATTTTTCTTTATATTTTGATATATAGTGTACAAGGTGCGGATCCAACGTGGAACTTGTCCTTTCGTGAATGTAAAATTGCTCACAAGATAAGTAACGAGCGAGTGTGTTAAGATGACAACAGCAGTGAATAAAAAGGGTCGCGCGCGGCTTGTATGACCCTTCTATCCGATATTACCCGAAACGTTTATTTCGGTTTCGGTTACGGATAATTTTTTATATCGGATATTAGGAAGCCGGAGCTTGATCCCTGATTGCCTACTAACTCACCCAGCCACAGTGTCATTGTGCCACCAAGACAGGCGAGGCGCGTTCAGGAACTGTTGACGTCCGCTCCAGTGCCAGTGCGCGCGCCGGTACTTCGCCGTGGGCACGCACGGCACTGTCAGATCCAGTTGACCACTGTCAACACAAACAAACAGGCTCGAACTGAGTCTATTGTGTAGTGGTGGGAAGTAGGAAAGTAGGTTCTAGGAGCCATAACACCTCCCGCGCTCAAACTCTTAAGTTTTCGTACTTGTGGTAGAGTTTCTGCGTAGAGCTCGAAAGCGTAGGCACTACTATATTACCTAATCTATCTACCGCTAAATGGTAGTTTATTCATTTATTTATTTCATATAATTAGGCTCCTGGAGAGCACTTTTACATCGTCATTTTTTTAACTACCTAGAGCGAATAACCATTGATAATAATCAAAAACACGTAATAAATTAAAAAGAAACGAAACAATTATGTATACTATGAAAAGAATATACGATAGTGCTGAACACTTCATATGTATAATATGAAGTGTTCAGCACTATCGTGTTCCGTTTAGATGGTAATGTATGGTTCCGTAATAACTATCACAGAAACATAATAACTAAGGTCTCAGGGGTGGCAACGCATCTCAATTCTGACCTCTGGTCATTGTGTGGGTGTCTGTAGGCTGAAGTCATCACTTAACTTAAAATGGCTGCCACATGCGTCATACTCGTGAACGGATGCTGATTGTGGGGACTGGTCTGTTGTGATTTGCGGGTGTTATATTCTATCACGATATTAAGCTGTTGATGGGTATATGCAAATATTTATATGCCATGGACGTTCACATTATCTTTATTCTATTTAATAATGTTTGTATTAAATCTAAGGATTTGACAAAAGAGCAACACGCTGAGTTTGTTGGGTAGCGGAGTTCTTCTCAGTAGTGCCTGCACTTGGAACTCTGCTAAGTGAATGACTATGATTATGACGAACAGATTCTTCATTTTCTTCTATGAAGGAATTGAAAAATTTGATGATTCACGTATCGGTTAAATATTATTATTATGGTATTTATTATATATCCCTGTTGGATTATTATTATAAGTCATTCTCTCTAGGTAGCTTATAACCCGACAATGCAAAAGTGTCCTTGTAGAGCAATTTGAAATAAATGATTTGAATTTTAACATAAATGTGAACTGCATGCTTGTTTGCTACCTTCATAAGATAAAAAAAACTCAAACATAGTTAAAAAAGTCGTCTTGCGGTCTGTGAATCTCACCATTAAAGGTCAGTGTTTCCTCCCTTAACGTCACATTTATGTAAAATATTAGGTTCTAATATTTTGCATAAATTTGAATATATTTGCAGTTATACTACTTACCAATATAAAAGAATTTTGTAATGTTCCAATAATGCTTCAATTTTGGGAGACACGTGGTTGAGGAAGTCTTCAATTAAAAAATTTCTTACACTGTCTGTAGCGTCTGGCGATAATCTTTTTCCCACGTGTAAGGCTTCAATGTGTATAGTGTCCATAAATTTGTTAAATCCGTCCAAATTTTTGACATCATTAAGCATGTTATAGAGTTGTGGTTGGAATGATATGTCTTGCAATTTATCCAACAACTCATTACGAAGCTGGAATATTATACATCTTGAACAGTAAGGTTCAGTTGCGCTAAAATATTTCATGTGAGTTTTTTGTAAAATCAAAAGTAATAAAATAAGTTTCCGTAAAATTTTACATCATTTTCTAATTAACGATACTTAGAGAAAGATGTACAAACCTATTTTTTTTTACTTTTAATTATACAAAAAACTTTAACATAGTTAGAGAAGGATGTAAAATTTTACAAAAACTTTAACAAATATTTTGGCTCAACCGAACCTAATTGTTTATCTGCCTACTTAAGTTCTTGTCAAATCAATCGACCGAGTGCCAGTGCACGAGCTCGAGGGCGTAGGCACCACCGCATTACCTTATCTATCTGCCGCCAAATGGCAGTGTTCAGCACTATCGTGTTCCGGTTAGATGGTAATGTATGGCCCCGTAATTACTATCACAGAGACAAAACAACTAAGGTCTCAGGGGGGTGGTAACGCATCTGCATTTTGATCACTTAACATCAATGTGTGTATTGATATGAATGTTTAGGATAATAAGAATGTGTGTGCTTGTTTGCCAGTTTTGCCACCTTCATTACATTAAAATAAATAAAAATACCTTATAAGCCAAGTGATTGTCTCCATCGTCAACGGCCTGTTTAAATTGATCTTGTATATGTCTGGCTGCTGCAGCGCCCTGTTGGTCGATCATCCCGAAATGGTAGAATACTGAGATGTAGTCGACTATGCCTTCGCGGTCCAGCGTTGGATTACCCATTATTAAACCCTAGAAAACAATAGAGATAGGGATGTTTCGTAGGTACGAAATAATTACTTTTTATCATATACTAGCTGACCCGGCAAACGTCGTTCTGTCATAGAATAAACATCATCATCATTTCAGCCAAAAGACGTTCACCGATGAACAAAGGCCTCCCCCAAAGAATGCCACAACAAACGGCCCTGGGCTGCCCTCGTCCAGCTCCCTACGCTTCGTTTTCCGGTACGCGGTCGCCACACGAGTACTGCTCTGCCCCAACGGCTGTCAGTTCTTCGAGCTATGTACCCTGCCCACTGCCACTTGAGTCTCGCTATTCGGTGAGCTATATCGGTTACTTCTGGTTCTCATGCGGATCTCCTAATTTCTGATTTGATGTCGCAGAGAATCTCCAAGCATAACTCTCTCCATTGCTCTCTGAGTGACCTTGAGCCTTCTTATGAGGCCCATACATTACACAACATCTCATTTCTATGATCTCTATTTCTCTATCTAATATATTTGCAATATCAACTCACTTTAAGAGTAAATGACAAAGGCCCCTTCTCACTCGCTTTTAGTATTTCCATAGCCAACCCAGGAATATATCTGCCGGCATACGACTCGCCCGCTATGTACAACGGCGCCTTACCAAGTTCTGGGAACAACGCCACCAATTGGCTCACGGTGCTGAATAAATTTTTCGAATACTGAAAACATGGAAAAGTTTACAATTAAACTTAACTTTTTGCTCACATATCTTCTATCTCATAATATGATTCGATTTTTCATATTTTTTCTATCTTTATATCCCATTTGCAACTCGCTTTCATGTGATATGATACAAAATAGTGAATTCATGCGTGGTCATCCCTATTACGGTTGTCTCATGTTGTGTAGTAGGTGGCGGGTTTATGGCATCATTCTCCAGGCATCATCCAAACACCAAGGGAAAAACTGACGAAAATAAAAGAAAACCCAGTAACACTTTACCTCCCACTCGGAAATCGAACTAAAGATCCCAGTGTAGCCTGGTACCTCTATTAATTTATGACAGAATCATGATTTAAGAAACAATTTTGAACTGGTGGTAGAACTCCAGTGACGGAGCTCGCGGGCGTAGGCACCACCGCATTACCTAAGATACTTGCCGCTAAATGGTAGTGTTCAGCACTATCGTGTTCCGGTCAGGTGGTAATGTACGGCCCTGTAAGTTCCGGCACAGAGGAATAACACCTTAGGCCTCAGGAGTGGTGACGCATCTGCATTTTGACCTTGACTTGACATCACTTAACATCAATGTGCACTGCAAGCTTGTTTGCCACTTCCATTACATAAAAAAAAAACGTCATCATCATCACTTCGGCCGAATGACGTCGACCGGTGGATTAAAGCCCCCAAAGAAGCACACAATAGTGTTGTGAGTTAGGGGCGTTAGGGGAGAATATCCTATAATATCCACGATAGGCATGCATAGTAGTTTTAACGTGGGACACTGTTGTCCATACCACTGTCACCTATTGGAATAGTTTGACCACGATCGTTTGGTTGACTGACTGCGTTAGCAGAAGAATTCTTCTTCACTAGGGGACGGTGTGGACGCCATTTAAGGACCATACCTACCATATCCGAATTACGAGAAAAACCTTTGCCATCGTCGGTGAAACTAAAGCCGGTTCCGACAGGATTGTCAATAAACACGAGCGAGTATTCGTTCCACCAGGACCATTGTCGTACTGCAAAGAAATTATTATTCACATTAAAATACTTTCTTTTGGGTAAGATAAGGTGGCAAAAAAGCATGCAGATAGTGCTGAACACTACTATTTGGCGCCAGATAGATGAGGCAATGCTGTGGTGCAAACGCCCTCGAGTCCTTAAACTAGAACCAATTATTTGAACTATTTGACCAGTATACCTGGTATACCTGGTCAAATAGTTCAAATAATTAATTAAAGATAAATAAGAACTAAGTGAATGGGCTTTGTCATTTTTTGGTATGTACCTATTTATGGAGAAGGATAAAAGACAAATCTACAGTGCTTAATTAAGTTTAGGTTCGCTATAAAAGATCACATATATACAGATGCGGCCACTGTTATTTAGGGGGATTACCCGTGCACCCACTGGCTTAACCCACTGGTGGACGGGTAATTCCTATTTATCCGTGCACCCACTGCATCCAGGTTGGAATTAAATATTAGTACTTACATTTAAGTGATGTACCGTCATAATAAAATGGTCCGATCTCATCAAAAAGGCCATAGAGACTTGTGGCTCCAGGACCACCTTGTAACCAAATTATCCATGGCGTCTTCTCCAGAACTTTGGGCTTAGCAACGGGGAAATACCAGAAAAACATATTAGAATTGTACTCTTTATCCACTGTTATGAATCCCGCATGACTGGTCACGTTCAAAAAGTGTTGTGGGTCTACCAAAGACCTGTTTCTGACTTCGCTTAATCGGTTTTCATCAATGAAAGTTGTCAGGTACAATGGTTCAGACTCTAAGGCGGATGACAAAAATAGTGTCATTAAGCTGAAACAATGGTAAAAGGGAAAAATAATAAGAAACATTATTTTTACTGCCTCGGTAGCAGGCTACTTCGCTGGAGGCCTGGGTTCGATTCCCGGGTCAAGGTCTATATGAGGTAACTGTGTACAATCCTTTATCTCTGGTTCTATTGGGAATTACCTACTTCAAAGTTTGGTAATGTCCCCAGAGATGGCAACAGGCTCGCTACCTGTTACATAACGTAATCAGGTTAAAGCGTCTGCTACACGGTTTGAAATGAGGTATGAAACCAAGGTGACCTTGAACGGATGTGAGATACGGATTGCGGGCTACACGGTTTGAAACCAACTGAATTGCGCGGATAGGATGATATTTATTTATGTATGACACCTATCTTGTACAAACATATAGTTCGAGTAAGCCTTGCGATGTTGTGTGTAAAGAAAAATAAGGGAAAAAAAGAATATGGATGAGGCGGTGGTTAAAGGTGAGATTAACGCTTAGTCAAAAAACCTTAATTTTATTAATCTCCTGGACTTTCATGACATAAATAACTTTGTCGAACATCAGTTACGTCCGCACGCGCTCGCTGACGCAGAGTGACCACAGAACATACTACTCTCTTACGAGAAGAGTGACTGTCGTACGCGTGGTTTTAAACAAGCGGCTAGACGATTTCAAACAAGTTTCAAACCAACGCTTCTGCCAATGGTTTGCAACGCAAGTCCCGCTACCAAGGACGTATGAATGTCACGTGATATTTGGCATAAAACAACGGTCTAACTGTTTCAAACCTTTGTTTCAAACCGTCGTTTAATACCGTGTAGCAGACGTTTAAGTGTCATGATGCTTAATAACTTGAATATTTGGAGTTGGTAGGTAACGATAGGTTTGATGACGTCACCGTTATTGATAATGGAAAGTAGTTTGGTGGCGTAGGCGTAGCGTAACCGCGGAAATCTAAATGAAATATTGCTTTATTTATATTATTATGTTTATCGACGGGCGTAAAGTGTTTCCCAATAACTACAGTTACCATAGAGAGCAACACGGTACACCGGCCGCGGCGGTGCGGCGGCGGACCGGAAGGTAGTAGCCATATGCAGGCTTTCCCTTCTGTCAAAGACAAGCCCTAAGCCTGTCGCCGAGATGCTTATAATAATGGCAACCCATTATACGTCCCACTGCTGGGCACGAGTTCCTCCCCTTTTTGGGGGAGGCCGAGATGTTTAAATGTGTGATATTATTTACGTATTTTGCTAAAGTCAAGATTTGAGTTTCGTAGTAATAATAGACGATTTGTGTTGTGTGTGTGTCACACAAATTCCCCCCCGCAAATAATGACAGACTGTTTTGCATCGGTAATAAACGCTATGGCTACTCCCCTCCGGTCGGCCGGTGGCCCGTGTTGCTCTATGACAGTTACTAACATCGCCCAAACATCGGATAACAGTAACCCCCTTATTCATAAACGTATTTTAGCTAAAGTGTTGCTATCTCTGCTTTGTCTCTTTCTATCCTGCACATTTGACAATGCAACTGACAAACACAAAGCATTCTATAGCTAAAACGTATCTAAAGTACGTTTATGAATAAGGGGGTAAGACTGTTGAAATATTCTTCTAATACCTATTTAACTATACTTACCTATAATTATGTACTCTAAAAACAAATAATTAAATTAAAATGAAATACCTAATTAATCTCTCCAGACACGAGAAAAATATGACAATTGAAATTCAATTGTGTCTCGCCGCCGGTGGCCGTACGATCCTTGAAGGATTTAAGTCCCGCACAAAAAAGTTTTTTTTGCGGTTTTTTTTTAACTATGATTGGTACGTAACTCTTCATGTGCGAGTTCGACTCGCACTTGGCCGGTTTTTATTTATGTTCTGCCCAATGTACTCTGTGGTTCTGCCTAGACGTGGGCAAATACGTTACTTTGGAATCGCTGTGACCGCTGTGACAGTTCCTATGACTTTTTATGATGTCACGGTGATTTATCACCGTGACTTTGTCACGTCAATCACGCACGTCACAGTTAAGGCAAATCTAAATAACATGGTTCATGTGACTAACGTTACAAGCTGCTATTGACTAAAGTTCTGTACTTACATTACTTCAGTTAGGTATTTTAATATTCTAATCTATACAAATAAATAAAATTGGAGTGTCTGTTTGTAATATTAAAATAACCGCTTTTTACTAAATGCACATGTATATAAACACGGTACATATACCAAAACAACATTTTTTACAATTTTTGTCTGTCTGTTTGTTCCCGCTAATCTCGGGAACGGCTGGACCGATTTTGACGGGACTTTCACTGGCAGATAGCTGATGTAATAAGAAGTAACTTAGGCTACTTTTATACTAGCTTCGTCTACGACTTCGTCCGGGTAGATACTGAACAATCATAAATTCTCACGCGGTTGAAGTAGCGGGTACAGATAGTGTAAAATAAAATTGAAAATTTAATGATTTAAAGATGAAAGCGTGTTTTCTGTGTGAAAAAACAAGCATACATGACTTTAATGATGCATCATACAAAAAGTGTTATTAAAAATGTTTTTATTTTTTCGTAAGAAAAATTTAAATATCACGACACTTTATTTACAATTGAATTCACCGATGCTTGGATATCATACAGTGTTTTAAAAAAATACAGTTTTGAAAAAAAAAGACAAAGAATTTGAAAATTTTTACAAAATACAAAAAGTAAGTAAAATTTTAATTGAATTTAAGAATAATTAGCTGTACCCGCGTTTCGTCCGCGTAGAATTTAACAAAATTATTGTTCAGTATCTACCCAGACGAAGTCGTGGGCGCAGCTAGTATAAAAGTAGCCTAAGTTACTCTAGCTATCTGCCAGTGAAAGTCCCGTCAAAGCCCCCGGTTCAGCCTTTCCCGAGATTAACGGGAACAGACAGACAGACAGACAAAAATTGTAAAAACAATGTTTTAGTATATGTACCGTGTATACATACGTATGCATTTAGTAAAAAGCGGTTATTTTTATATTATAAACAGAGACTCCAATTTTATTTATTTGTATTGATATTACTAAAACATGATTATATAAATAATTCTAAAGAATTATTGTATTAAATGCAACTAAATTATTACCTAAATGTTTGTAGAGTAATAATAATTATTCGAGAATCTTTATTCAACTAATTAAGTATTTATGTAGGTAATATCATTTTATTTTCATAATAATTTCCAAAATATACATTTCGTTTCTATGTAATTTCCAAAATATACATTTCGTTCCTATGAATAGTTAACTCTATGAAAGGTATTCCGACTAACTGCATGCAACTCCTTCACACTCAATCACTCAAGCCAGCGCATTCGATTTCGTAGGCGTAACGTTCATTTCGTTCCTTGTGATGTGAGTGACTGAAGAACGACACATACTGGAACGTTGATGCAACAAATAACAATGGTCGTTCCTTGGAACGACGATATTTCGCGATAAGTCACAGTGATCGCTTACGACTTAGTGATTTTTTCACAGTGAAGTTATTTATCACGCACCTCTAGTTCTGCCTGACCCGGACGCCATTATGCACCATTATGTGCACGCGCAGTGTATGTCTAGGTAGGCTTATTTTCATAAGCTCAAAGCTCAATAGAATGTGATTCGATATTACACACCGTAGTCACTGGTACTCACCTCCAAATTAAGCTCACTCTAATATTTCTTAACATCATGATGCTTTTCATGTTAAAAACTTATTAAAATTATAACCTATAAAAACGTATCACTACTTATCGGCTTCCATTTGTATATTTAATATTTATATTGATAAGACCACGACCACTCTGTTCTCCTAAACGATTTTGTTGACTGTATACTGTATTGTAGGTACTTATTTTTAATAATTTCATTCAATCTCGAAGAAAGTATGGTTACACTTTGTTCCTATTTTCTACTACCAACTGCCTTGTCTGGTTAGTTCAGTTTTTGGCTTGGAAATTGTACATACCTAGGACCTAGGTGCAAAATTCTTGATTGGTTAAAAAAACGATTAAACAAATAGCCTGCCATTTTTTTATACCGAAACATTTTTATAATTTTTCTTTTAATTTTTCTAAACTTCTATAAGAGGTAGGAAGAAAGATTCTGAAGTCAGACATGAATAAATATTGATCTGGGAACTGTCAATATTGGGCAGGTATACCTATTAGAAGTTTTCAAATTAATTAGTTTTGATTATCATAAAATAAATAATAAAACCGTGTTATATTGCCAGCCAGTGGATTTTCCTATTCGATTAAGTTAAGCGTAACCTCAGCGTAACTTACCATATTAGATGATTTTTAGTTATCTTTTACTGGTCACACTGACTTGACCTTTTACTTAAGCGACAAAACCGTGCGCGCGTAATTCGAATCTTCTCCTACTTGAGTAAGCTTTTTACACATTGTTTACAAAGATTTTATACTGATAGGTGTTTACTCAAATACATTAGGTATATATCTAAATACGAACGATCTATAGATTACATAATGTTATTAATTAAAAAGATGCCACTACATCGTTCTATGGACATTCAAATCTACCACCAATTTGTAATATATAGGTCTATTCAATCTGTTCCACTATCTAAAATCAAAGCAGGTTTCTAGTTATATGTAAGACGGCCAACCGTCCCACATTCTGTGGGACAGTCACTGATTTTTGAATAGTGTTCCGCATTTTAAAAGTGTACCTACCGCAGTGTCCCGCAATACGTTGGATGCGTTTCACAGTTATTGACGACGTCGGATAGACACTGCTGCACTGTCTTCTCTTATTTTACCCAATATTTAACTAAAAAAGATGTGATTGCAAAAATAACATCTTGGACACGTCCGTGAAACAAAGTAAGAATTTCGGCCTCCGTGTACAATGGGAAACCAGGCGCAGTCCTATGGCAGGTTATATTAACGAACCTTCGATCGCGGATCGCCAAATACTAGATAGATAATAAACTCTGGATAATTAATAAAAAATATACTTCTTTGTGAAAAAAAGATTGCGGAGATGGGGCCACTCCGTAGCCACCTTCTCACTTTTCACGCCATGTCGAGGTGTAGGGCCATCTGCATCAAGCCCTTGACCCTGCTCCCCACCGCGAGTCTCTTAAGGTGTTCCATGTTCATCTAGACTCATAAGTCATCACCCGCATCACAGTCTCCTTCAGTACTTAACTAATCAGTCATATTTATAGGTTATTTTTTTTAGGAATCGGCGTGCATGTATGAAGAGAATGATGAAGGTAGACGTGGCACGAGAGGTTTGTCAGAACCGGGATGTCTGGCGCTCTACACTCTCTGCCTACCCCGTTAGGGACCTGGCGTGAAGATACACACACATACATTTTTTTTATTTGTAATTAAGGTGGCAAACAAGCATGCAGTTAACATTGGTGTTAAGTGATGACTGCAGCCTATAGACACCCACAAAAAAGACAAAATGGCGATGTGTTGCCACCCCTGAGACCTTAGTTAATCCTTCAAGGATCGTACGGCCACCGGCGGCGAGACACAATTGAATTTCAACTGTCATATTTTTCTCGTGTCTGGAGAGATTAATGTGTCTCTGTGATAGTTATTACGGGGCCATACATTACCATCTAACCGGAATACGATACTGCTGAACACTACCATTTAGCGGCAGATAAATTAGGTAATGCAGTGGTGCCTACACCCTCAAGTTCTTACACTGGAACTCTACCATCAGGTAGAGTTATACTATAGTATTTATTATTAAGTACCTACGCTGTGTCGTAGTTATTTCATTTCATTAGATTAGGTTATGATGAGGCTGACAACCATTGTTGGATAAAAGGCGATAAAAAATCCTCTAAATAAACGAGATTAAAAAAATCTAAACTCATGGCGATAAGCATATTAACCAAAACGACTATCGCTACAATGATCGCCGCATCCATTTGACGCTGACAATCTCGTGAGCTAGATTCAGATATTTTAACTCTTTATCCTTCTCAGCCTTCACGTGATTCTCGTCATGAGGAATGGTGATGGTTGACGATCATTGCACGTCGCTCCGTTCGATCTATCACCACTATAATATCAGGCATATTGGCTACAATAACCCTGTCAGTGATGATCGCAATACATTGTGAGATTGTGACATGGTCACTTTCTAGAACTGGGTCGGCTGGGTCAGCGACTAGCACATACCTGTAGCACGGTACCTCCGCTGCTACAAGACCGTGTCACAAAGCAAGTTGTTGGTGGATTATCCTGGCTTTTTAATTGTGCCTATGGAAGTATTATTTTATATGTTATACCAAATTACAAAAGTGTGTATTAATTTAAAAAATATATTTATTTCTTTATGACAACATCTCTTATCTGGCCCACCATCTCGGTTAATTTAATGAGTGAAGCAGCTATACATTGTATTGACTTGGTCAATTGTTTACTATTCTCTAATTTCTCTCGTTTGAGCTGAACCAACTGTGACGCTTCGTCTTCTTTATCTGCAATAAAGAATTTGGTAATTTAAAAATATTATCTAATAAACACAAATAAAAGGTGCGATAAACAAAATCAACCAACTGTGTCCTACAATAATATGTGGAATAATTTACTTAAAGGAATACATACAGTAGGGTTGCCCTTTTTTAATCGATGTTCTTCAGATTTTTTTCTAAAAAACCACCTCCCCCGGTGTAGCCGGTGTAGAGAGATATCAAGGGGGCGGGGGCTTGACATCTCTCTACACCAGCTACACCCCCTCGGGAGACAAGGTTGGGAACTCCTAATTTAAGGTGTAGGTAATCTAGGGTATCGAAAAACCACCAATATTTATTTTCCAATTAATATGAACAAACTTTAAGCAAAGGATTATAAAAATAAAAACGATGCCTACTATGCTCGCACTAATAAAAATTCAATAAAGTTCGCGAGGTCAACAATGCATTTTAATTAAATCATCATTCACCTGAGTCATTCATAGTGTTTGTATAAATCCTGGGTTTCCTTTCAACAGGACTGCTTAGACCTGCCTGCTGGTCATTAAAATGTGATGAATCATGAGACGAGAAGCGGCGTTTTCTTCTTTTTCTTGGTTTTGATTGGGTGTCTAGAATAAAAACGTGTGTTTCTACATAAGTAAGTATGCAGGTAAGAAGTTTTACATCTTTAGCGTACCAAGATAAAAAAATATTTCTTAAACTGTTATCCTATGGTATTTAACTAAAAAGTACCGTTGAAAGAAAGTTTTGTTATAACACATTATCTAGTAAAATAAATTTTATTTCAATATCATTAAAAAATATATACTTATTTCTTGTATGTTATTGGTAATTTTTCTGAATAGCTAAATTGTTGACTTGCGAATTTAAAGTAAGTTTTGTTTTGTTTAGGTTAAGTTTTTCCCTAACTTGCTAATAGAAGTATAATATGAAAAATAATAATTGTGTAGTACCTATCACAATATAAATTGCGGAATACGCAATACGCGGAATATTGTAGGTACGTAAAAATGATTTATTGAGTTTTTAATAATAAGTAAGTATTATATTACCTATATAATTCTTAAGTAGTACATTGTCATCGCCTATATTATCATTGCTGTCTGTATCAAAGTCTTCTTGTTGGAAGTCCTGAAATTATTCAAGAATAGAATAGAATAGAACATATTTTTATATCGAATAGATCTTTACAGATACTTTCAAAACGTCAATAAATCATAAACTACCTAGAGCGAATAACCATTACATATAGTAAAGAAAAATCATATATTAATAGTAAATTAAAAATTAAAATTTAAACTATTTGGTTAAACCATAATAATCATAAAATTTTTCAATTCCTTCAATGATAATAAATGAAGAAAAAGAAAAGAAAAATACTTACCCCCTTATTCATAAACGAACATGCGATACGTTTTAGCTATAGAATGCTTTGTCTTTGTCAGTTGCATTGCCAATGTGCAGGATAGAAAAAAGACAAAGGAGAGATCACAGATCACTATACTAGTCTACGATTAGCAACACATTAGGTAAAATACGTTTATGAATAAGGGGGTTTGTCTAAAATTAATTCATTTAAAATTAATTGAATTAATTTTACTAACCTCTTCTAATGGATCATTTTTGATGGTCACTTCTTCGACTATAGATTCGGCGAGTATAGCATCTTCCTCGTGCGCCAGATTTAAGTCATGTGATAATGGTTTAGGTTGCCGCGGTTGATCATTACTGTGGCTAATATCTCTTGCTTCATTTTTAGCATTAGATGTGTGTGGCTTTGTAAAATCACCAAATATATCACTTGGCAAAATGTCTACATCTGAGAATATAGATTCATTGAGTGGATAGATGCCCGAGTCTATGAACGCATTTTTAATGCTAACAGGAGTCAATGCGTTTAAAATCGCATGACCAATACAATCTGCGATATGGTAAATAGATAAAGTATTCTCAGGATTATTAATTTTCCATGAATCAACAACTGTATTAAAATGAGTATCAAACGTGTTTTTGATACCTACATTCTTTAAAGGTTGTAATGTTGACGTCGCGTGAGACGGTACTATTAGAACTGTGACTCCAGAGGATTGAGCAAGATCAAGAGCTTCAATGGACAAATGACTCTCGTCGTTGTCCATAATCAAAACAGCTGGATTATCGCAGCTCGCAGAAGTATGTTTAATAAAGTGTTTCACAGCTTCAACAAAATGTTGAGCACTCATCCGTCCTGATTCAGAGTATAGCCCTAAAGTATCAGTAGGTGCACCGTCCAACATCTGTTTTTCAAAATGATTACACGAAAAAACCATGACAGGTGGTAAAACCTGACCCACAGCGTTCACAATAAGACAAGTTGTTACTAAGTTACACTTCGAAGTTGTTGTTTTATCCAAATTGTAGATTCTTTCCCCGTTTTCATTATTTTTAAAGCGCTGTAATATGTATTTGAGATATCCAAAGAATTTATTAACATTTTTTTCGTGTAAGCCTGTATCACGCGCTATAGTGCTACTAACTAATTTTCTTATATGTACCTCCGGGTACTTTTCCCTAAAACCACGGCACCAATCTTTTCCTGCTTTCTCATTTGTTATCCATGTTGACGGCATAGGAATATTATTTTTTATCGCCATTTGATACGCAATACGACGAATCTCTTCTACAGAAACACCGTAGAACCTTTTCGCACATTCAACAACACAATGTTTCAAATCAGATTCGTGTTCGGGAGAAAAAACTGATCTTACTTCGTAGTTCGGGGTGAGTGAACAGTTGGGATCATTTTTGTATTTCAATATGTATCTTCTTAGTGTCGGGTAAGCCACGTTAGATTCTTTTGATGCTTTTCTGAGACTTACACCGTTATAATATAGTTCTATTGCCCGTCGTACTTCATCGGCGGTATGTTTCCCTTTTTTTCTATTCTCACGACCAATTTTTTTACGTGTCATCCTGGAAATACATGCATCAGATTAGCTACCACTCAAACATTGACGAACATTGACGAGCCAGTTAGCCAGCGGTGTGTAAAGGCCCTGAAGGCTTACGGGTTCGATGCCCATACTGGGAAAATATTTGTATGGCCTACAGATATTTGTTTCGGGTCTAGGTGTTTGTAGGTTGAATAACGGCACTCTCCATTGAATTTCCATTCTTAACCATTAATATTTAAAATACTTCGGTAATATTTTTATGTCGGAAATGCCTTTTATCAACGTCAGGCAAAAGACGCCTGGACTAGTCTGCCCCAACGATCATCAACGATGTTCACAGAAGGGTTGTGTGGCATCACAGGTGCTGCAGCCCATTCCGCGTTATTGCATTTTACTATCACCCTATTCGAATGATTTGACCGCCATAGATCGGTTGACTAACTGCACTAGTGAAAAAATCTCCTCTACTAGGAAGGTAGGTACCTAGTGGGCGGTGGAGTCGTCACGACGCCGCAAGTATTTCATTGCAAGTACCTATTACCTAGTTTTGACGTTTTATTGATTTGAAAAAGTTAATAAGTGATCCACTGTTCCCCCTAAATACCAAAATTCATATTGTGTTAGCTATACTTTAGGAGATAGCACGATATGACGCCTATCCACATAGGTACTTACTAAATCACAGAAAGCATATCCGCAGGGCAAACTTGTAATTGGTCAGTTACTGATCAACTTATACAATACAATCGCAAAAACAGTTTTTTTTACTAAATATCTAGCACAGTTTGGACTGTCAGATTCTCCCTGACTGTATTTTGATTCATTGTAAACGACTGACTGGATGCCAGCAACTATCTAAATATCAGTTACTAAGAAATACAATGTTATATCAAAAAGAAACTTACGTTACTTCAGTAGGTTTATCTTTATAATTATTACACACTTCTTTGTTTAAATAAACATTTTTAAACACCTCACTTAATGCATTATTAGACCGACATGACAGGGACGCACGGCACGATAACTGAAACTAGGTAACCGACCAAAGACTGCCAATTCTGCCAAGAGAAGGAGCACGGTGATATAAGATATGTGATGTGCGAGAGGGACGCATGTCATGGCAATGGCGGCGCGCTCGCCGCGTCAAGCGTTTCAAGCCAATACAATTTACACATTGCCTGCCCACTGCGCAAGTGTTTGTCGTACAATCGGCAACGTCGCGTTATCTCACGTTGATGATTCATTGTTGCTAGTCTGGTTCATTCAAGAACGTCCGAATAAACATGATTGGATTTCTATATCCACAATTTTTATGCTCAGGTGTTAAAAGTATGTAGGTATTTACCTACATGCTGAATATTGAAGTAAGTATATTTTTGGCAAAAACAGGGTAAGGTAAAAAAACAATTGTTCTTAGGTACTTAAAGGTACGTGAAGGTAAGGTGTCTTCATAAACAAAAACAGTAGGTAGGTATTACAGCTGTGTTCAGTTTTCAAATTTACTGTTTCACTTGACGTCCCGGAATCAAAAACTATTTCTGACGATGACGTTGATACAAAATTCGAATTTTTTCACATAGGAATTGAAACACACATAATTACATAGGTGCTTGTGCTTGTGCTTAGTGCGCTTACCTACTTATTATGACTTAATGTCAATTATGAGGTAAGTAAAATGTTTTCCATATAAATTCTACATCTACTTAAATGAGCACGTTTAACAATGGGACATAAGGGTAGGTAAGTAATTTTCTTAGCAATTTTCTAAAAAATTAAAGTACCTACGTAAGGTACTTATGTTAATTTAAAAATTTCTAGAATTGCCAGCTTATTGATGATTAACGTTTTATTCGTTTATGGGAAATAAGGGCAAATAAAACAAAAAAGAAACCGAATAATTATAAAATCATAACATAGTATTAACACTTATTTCTACATTAGTATTAGCACAACATATTTAAACTCAGAGGAAAATGGTGGAGTAGTTCCTGACGTATTCCTGTATGAAGGAGCCTTCCAGAAGGCCGAAGCGCACGCTGAGCGGCTTGCCGTGGGTCCAGCGCGCGACCAGGTTCTGCGCCGGCGCCGGCTCGTCCACCGGCACCATGTGGCCCGCGCCCCGCACCACCACCTCCGTCAGGTTGCCCCCGCTCTTGTGGTACCTGCAGATGCCGATCATCATCACTCTAGCCCAGAATGACGTCCACTGCTGGACAAAGCCTTCCCCAAAGACGCCCACAACAGTGTCGTGAGTCATTAGGGGAGAATATGATATAATCGCCACGCTGGGCAGGCGGATTGGTGATAACAGTAACGGTAGTTTTATCACATATGGACTTTGTTTTGATTGAAAGTTTAACTTTCAATGCCAATTTTGTTTCATACACCAAAAATTCAAACACCCACGACTCGCCGGTTACGTTTTGGCCCATGTCACAGGCGGCGAACCTGTTGCCATCTCCGGGCACATTACCAAACTCCGAGGGACTGGGAAACTTCCAGAAAATGGAAAAATTTATATTGTAAACGGGACTTAATCGCGTACTATTTTTATCGAAGTATTTACCTCGACACTCGACGTGGTCACGAGTAGACAGTAAGTCCCGTTTATAGTAGGGGAGCCCAGGATGCTATTTTTGGATTTACTCGAGCGCGTCAGATAAAGATATGGGAGATTCCTTGAACCCCGCTGGTTATCTCCACTAAATCTAAGGTTCGTATATAAAGACGGGGCCGAAGAATAGTCTTAAAAAAAATTATAAATGTCGCTACGATCTTACTCATCTTCCGAATTGTCTGAATTTTGGATAGGAGCATTGTTTCGCCACATTTTAAACCCTCACAGAATATCTGACAGGCTCTTGACCCAAGGCGTTGATGCCGCGTCCCCTTCAAAAACATTTGATTCGTTCAAAAATGAAGGTGAAAAATTACTCAAGAATGTCAGATACTCAGAGAGGATCTAAAGTGAACCCCATCAAAGCTCCCATCCAAAATTCTGACAATTTGGAGGTACTGAATTGGGTGCAAGGTATCTCCTATAACTTAATCTGACGCGCTGGAGTAAATTCAAAAATCCCCTCTTGGGCTCCCATACTATTACAATATAAAAATATGAACACAAATCGTGAAAGTGTAAAACAATTTATCCCAATAGAACCAGAGACAAAAAAAATTAAACCGTTATCTCTGACAGTCCTCGACCTGGGAATCGAACCCGGGACCCAGCGTAGTAATAGTAGCCTGCTACAATTACGCTACTGAGGCAGTTCATAGCAGTACGCGACGGTACCCCCAACTGACGCACTGATTTCTCAGCGGCGTCGATGACTGATACCTGTACTGATGCATGTTATATACATATATAGGTATATGATACTGGTGGTAAGGGTCCAGCAAAGGAGCTCTCGAGCGCAGACACTCCCGTGTTACCTACCTAATCCACTTTCCGCTAAATAATAAAATTTTGCACTATCGTGTTCCAGTCAGACGGTAATGTACGGCCCTGTAATTATCGGCACAGAGGCATAAGACCTTAGACCTCAGGAGTGACAACGCACCTAAATTGGAATCTGGTTTTTATGTAGATGTTTCTATGCTGCATTATAACATTGATGGTATTCTCTTACCATCAATCTATTTGACGACCCAGTTGGTCCAGCGGTGTGAGACGATCGCTTGATTCGAAGGGTCGCGGGTTCGATCCCCGCACCGGGACAAATATTTGTATGGCTTACAGATATTTGTTTCGGGTCTGGGTGTTTGTCTACGTGTTGTATGTGTACAACGGCACCCACGACACAGGTTCATACCTAATGTGGGGCTGTGAGTGTAAGCGTATTTTATTTTATTTTTTTAATTTTATTTTCTCTTCTTTGCTTGAAGCAATGACTGATTGAAAGTAACTTATTTTTTCCAAATACACGATGGTAATGATTTTCATATATCCGTCTGGCATATGATGCTAACTTACCCGGAAAGTTTCTTGTTGAAAATATAGGGATATCTGACAGCCTCCAGGAACTCTGCCCTACCGCCCCAGTGCCAGGTGCGATAGTGTTCTGATGTAAACACGCACGGTACCATCTGGTCTAGTTGGCCACTGAAATTTAACTGTGTGTACTTTTCAAATTAAAGACGACTTATGACTAGAATTTTGTATTTATAAGAACTTGCGAAAAAGTGTTTCATTTTTTGCACTTAGATACATAAGTAAAAAGTAGCGGTCAGTCATTGTTCGGTAGACTGACTGGACTGGTAATCGGTGAAGTCGTCCTGACGGCATAATTCTTGTGTTTGCTTTCAAGAACAGGGAGCTAAGTGGAAACTCACCAATAAGTCAAAACTTTATAATGTTCCAGAAGCTCTTCAAAAATTGATTTAGAACTGCTTAGGAAATCTGGTGTTAGTTGAATGTTCACGGTAAAATTAACGAACGAAAACTTTATATCGCCAACGTGTAGTGCCCTCTTTATTTCTGAAGTCCTCAAGAAACTGGCGTAGCGTCCAACAGTCAGCTCGTCTTTCAAGAAGTTGTATGCCTGTTTTTGGTGCGTAAGGAACAATAATACTTGCACTAGGCTGTTAAATTTCTGAAAAAGAAGATAATTTTAAGAAACATGAAATAAATCGATTTCGCAGACACTTATAGCTAAGTTGATTCTCTCGGCGCTTTTGGGTGAAAAAACCGTTCAAAAGACTATCTAGCTTTAACTACGGAAAAAATCAAATCAAGCCAAAAACAGATCATAAGCGGTTTACATTGATATACAAAATTAAATATCAATGGCGGTTCATTACGACTTTAAGCAAAAAAAATGAGCTCCAGACTTAGTTGATAAATCATTTACCTATTTTAAGTTTTACCTCCATACCTAATTACATGTATTATGAAAAAAACAGATTGATTCACTAATTAATTAGATATCTACATAAAACATGTTTCGTATGTAATTCAAACAGTAGTTGTTAATCTCAGACATGTACAGGAATTGACCCAGTGCCGGATTAGCCGGTACTGGGCAGCAAAAGCTACGGGCCCCGCGTCTTGAAGGCCCCCCCCCGCGCCTGTGCCCAAACAAACCCACCAATATGTAGAATATGTAATAATACACCTTCTCTATTCTCAAAGTGAGCGTCAGCCACACTGTAATCACATTTTTTTTTATGTAATGGCAAGCAAGCATGCAGTTCACATTGATGTTAAGTGATGACTGCAGCCTATAGGCACCCACACAAAGATCAAGGTCAAAATGCAGATGCGTTACCACTCTTGAGGCTTTAGGTGTTATGCCTCTGTGCCGGAAATTACAGGGCCGTACAATTACCACCTGACCGGAACACGATAGTGCTGAACACTACCATTTAGCGGCAAGTAAATTAGGTAATGCGGTGGTGCCTACGCCCGCGAGCTACGTCACTGGAGCTCTACCACCCGTAACATAGGCATATTATTATGTTGTAAGTTGGTGATACCGATAATAAATCTATGATAATACCACAATACTTACAGGGGCAATCCCCTAATATTGTTTTCGATACCTTTTCGTAAATGTTCTGTTTTATTTACATTCTAAATTTCAAGACAATGTAACTCTAGGGCCCCATGGTAACATTTGCTACGGGCCCCACACCGGCCTTATCCGACACTGAGTAGACCACTATTTTCTCCATTAAAAATATAGGTAGGTAGGTACCTGAGGTTTCAATTTGACAGTGTCCATTAATTATAGGGAACAGGGTATTTTACTGCTGGTAGAGCTCCAGTGACGGAGCTCGCGAGCGTGGGCACTACCGCATTGCCCAATATACTTGCACTATCGTATTCCGGTCAGGTGGTAATGTACGGCTCTGTAATTTCCGGCACAGAGGCATAACATCTAATGCCTCAGGAGTGGCAGCGCATCTGCATTTTGACCTCTGGTCATTGTGTGGGTGTCTACAGGCTGCAGTCATCACTTAAGATAAATGTTAACTGCACGCTTACTCGCCACTTTTATTACATAAAAAAATAACAGGGTTCCTTTTAGCCTTCATGCGTATTTGGCACTATAATGTTTTATGAAAAAAGACAAACTCACGTCTTTAGCCCCGGCACTGTCTTTGGCGGCAATGTCCTGCTGGAAGGACTTGAGTAGCGGATCCACGATTTCGATCTGCTCTTTCTCGAGTAATCCGAAGTAATAGAATGGCCGAGTGATCTGTGATATCATCTCTGGATCTATGTAAGCATTGCCGAGAATTAAACCCTGTAGAAAAAAATATACCTACGCCTAAGTACGATAATCATTTCAATTTGTTGTTATCTCTCTTTTTGCTTTACATAGTTGACATACATTAGTTTAGCTAATGTCTGTTATGTTAATGTCTTATTTAGTAGACCCCATTTTGTTGTATTTCTTTTTTTCACCTCTCCTTAGTATCGGTGGCCTGGAAGAAATCGCTGCTAAGCGATAAGGCCGACATTTGTACTTTCTTTTGTGTCTTTGTGTTGTCTATGTATTCATACGGTGTACACTAAAGAATATTGTATTGTTTTTCCTGTTTTGTAGTTCTTTCTCGTTATATGAACTATACAAGTGATTTTTTCAATTTGTACGAGAAAGTACCTAGTACCTACCTAGTCCCCATAGAGCAACGCGGCCCACCGGTCGCGGCGGACCGGAGAGGAGTAGCCATAGCGTGTATTAAATTACCGATGCAAAACAGTCAGTATTTTTTTGCGTAAACGCGGGCGAAATGCGTGCGATACACACGTACACTACAAAAATCGTCTATTACTACGAAGCTCACACCTTGACTTTAACAAAATACATAAACAATTTCACGCACACATTTGAACATCTAGGCGACAGGTATAGGCCCATTTGGGCTTGTACTTTGACAGAGGGGAAAGCCTGCATATGGCTACTCCCCTCCGGTGTTGCTCTATGAGTAGTCCCTAAAATTAACCCGTTCACCCTAATAAAAAAATAATAAACTTTATAAAATAAGTATACTACATATGTCTTACCTGTAAATTAATATCTAAACCAGGAGAACTTCTATGTTTATGGAGCTCCATTGCCAAAGCTGGCACATATTTGCCAGCATATGACTCGCCGGATATGTAAAGCGGTGCAACTCTGAGTTCAGGGAAAATCTGCACCAATTGGCTTACTGTGCTATATAAATGCTTGGCATACTGCAACAAAATTATACCAGTATTAAGTAGGTAATTACTTTTTTATGTACCTTATGTTTTTTTATGTAATTGAAGTGGTAAACAAGCATGCAGTTCACATTGATGTTAAGTGATGACTGCAGCCTATAGACACCTACACAAAGACCAATGTCAAAATGCAGATGCGTTACCACTTCCTGAGTTCTAAGGTGTTATGCCTCTGTGCCGGAAATTACAGGGCCGTACATTACCTGACCGGAACACGATAGTGCTGAACACAACCATTTAGCAGCAAGTATATTAGGTAATGCGGTGGTGCCTAAGCCCGCGAGCACCGTCACTGGAGCTCTACCACCAGTAAATCCAGTAATGTTGACGGCAAACAAGCAATAAAAGAATACTGGAGTCATCACAGTAAGTGATGACTCCAGCCTATAGACATCTACACAAAAACTAGAGGTCTAAATGCAGATGTGTTGCCATCCCTGAGATCTTAGTTGTTATATCTCTGTCATAGTCATAACGGGGCCATACATTACCATTTAGCTGGAACATAATAGTGCTGAACACTACCATTTGGTGGCAGATAGATTGGGTATATATACCTGTCCTCGAGTCCCCACACTGAAACTCTACCACCAGTAGAAAAACAGTTACACAAAAACCAGAGATTGACACAAAAACTTGTTGCCTTGCCACCCCTGAGGCCTCTGTGGCAGAAATGATGGGACCATTACCCAGTGGCGAACTAAGGGGAGGCAGGGGCAATCCGCCACGGGCTGGAGGCTGGAGGTTCTGGGGGCCTCCAAAGATCGACTGATCGTTGGGAATTTACCCCATGACCTTTTTTGTTTTGCTCGTGCGTCAGGCTTCTGAGCTTCCAAATGCCAAATGCCGCCTCGGGTCCCTGATGACCTTAGTCCGCCACTGCCATTACCATCTATCCCAAATAAACGATAGTGCTGAACACTACAGTTTGCGAGGTGATACGGTAGTCCCAAAGTTTCGACACTGGAACACTACTAAGTACTGTTGTTGAATGTTCGCTTCAAGATTGGACCACTCTACTTCTCTCTAAACTCTAAACATACCTTTTCTTTGCGTAATAATGACAGGTTTGTATACTCACAGTATCCATATCTTTTGCGTATCCGTCAGCATGTTCTGTGAAGCTGAATCCCGTTCCTACAGGATTATCGATGAACACCAGCGAGTGATTCTTCAACCACGAATATGGGTTTCCTTGATAGAGGGGTGATAATGGGGTTTTAATCACTATTGCCTAGTAGTACAGATTATTTTCTTCTCTTTTATTATTCCACTCATTTAATCTTAAACATATTTCGTATTCTTATACATATAAAAGTATATAAAAAGACAAAAATATACATCTAATTCTATATACAATCCCAGAATGAATGAAAACTACCGCCAATTTGCTATGTTAAACTAGACGCTCTTTTACTTTACAAAACTGTCATAGGTATTTACTGCATATCATATGTTTTGATGTAATAATTTTATAGATTGATGGCATAAAATTTGAAAATGTAGGTACCTACTAAGCAAAAATGTGCTACGATTAAGCTACGATCTCGTAGCTAGCCTATCTGTATTGTGTGATTTTATGTTTTCAATCATGTTGTATTGTATAAAATTATTATTATTATTTAATAATTTGACGACCCGGTTAGTCCAGCGGTGTGAGATGACCGTTTGATTCGAAGGGTAGGGTTCGATCCCTGCACCGGGATAAATATTTGTACGACCTAAAGAGATCGGATCTGGGTGTTTGTGCATGTGGTGTGCACCCATAAACAAACACCCAGACCCGATCTCTTTAGGGTGACGCGAGACACAGGTTTATACCTACAGTGGGGATGTGAGTGTAAGCGTATTTTGTTTCATTTTCATTGAATGTTGTTTGGTATTTGCCGTCAATACCAAAGAGGTAAGCACGCACACATTTCACGCCTATGAACATCTACCTAAAAACCCAAATGCATCTGCATTCTCCACTCTTGCTTTCAATTTCAGGGCCGTAGGTACATCAGCACCTAACTGTGCCTGTGATACTGCCATTAAGCGGCAGGTTGATTAATAACCCACGCTGGTGTTAACGGCCTCGAACAACGTTCCTTTTCTACGTTGAGCAGTTAACATAATATGAATATGATTTGTCAGCGTTTGCGATCTTAATTATGTTTTTTTGCCCGTGATATCGTCTGCATTAAATGGGCATCATATAATGTAATAAAGGATAAACCTATGTGAGTACCTGTCTTAAATACAAATTATTTCTATATATCAATTTAAATATAGAAAATAATTAAATTGATAGACTTAGTAGGTAGTAACTTACGTTTCAAGAATCCCATCGAGCTTACCCTGAAAGGGCCTATTTCGTCAAATAAGCCGGTCATGCTGGACGCGCCTGGTCCGCCTTGAAGCCATATCAACCAAGGAGTCTCATTAACTGGCTTTTTCTCCACAGGAAAATACCAAAAGAATATGTTTGAGTTATAAGTTTTATTCACAGTCACAAAACCAGAATAGCTTTCCATGCCAAGAAACGTCCCCGGGTCCACCCTGGACGCATTACGTGCCTCTTCCAGCTGTCCATTTTCTATGAACGGTGTCAGTATTAACGCAGTACCGTTGTCTACGCGTTCTTCTTCGTTGTCACAAGTCCTATTTGTCGTAAAATCCGATAGAGATCCGTTAATGTCTGTAATATTAGCACATTTTGAGCTATTGCTAGTGGCGTGCCCAGCAGTGTCATTCATATTGGGAGCAGACTCTGGAAGTGAGGTATTTTGTACGTGTTCACTGATAGTCTGATTAATTTGTAAATCTATGTGTTTTTTTACATCTTCATTGCCTATCAAATTATCGGAAATAACATCATCTTCTGTCAAAATCACTTTTCCTTGACCACTGATAAAAGAAATTTTATTATTTACTACAACATCTTTTTAACATTTATGTTACAGATGAATTAACACTTAATGTTTTTTTAACAATCCATACCTGCTGATTAATAAAATAAGATATATCACAGACTTTATCATTGTATACATTTATTAGATCGGAAGATGCACTAATTTTGTTTCTTAAATTAACTGATACGCAATTAGGTAGTGGTATTCTCATTGCTTAACATTACTTAGTGAATAAACGTACGATACTCGTGTTTTTATTTCAAATGCCCTATCGTATACATTATCTTCTTGAACTATTTGAACCCGAGTTGTTATAATTACATACGACGATTCAGATTTTATAAATAAAATCTCATTCAATTCGCTAGTGATTATTTTACACGCAAAATTATTGTATACTCATTTCTTATATGTTTAAGTTACACGTTAGGTACAAGTTACATGTCATAATATAAATCTTTTCCGACTACCGTTTTTTTTTTCATTTTAGAATTACACGTTGATTATATGCTATTCATCTTATAACGATTATGTTACTGATCTGATTACAATACGGATTATGGACTCTCGCTACAGGTTCGGTGGGGTGTGTGAACCTTAAAATAGTGTATCATATTATTATATAACTTACCTACATATCTAACAGCTTATTTCAGAATCACCGCTGAAGGATATACACCTGTACCTCGTCTGATTGTAATTACAGATATCAAGTTAATTACATTATGATCAAAACGCGATGGAAGACATCAGTACGAACAGCACACACACTCCCTGGGGCTCATTGCGGATCTGACCACCAATTGCTGGTTGCTAAAGTTCAGCTTAAGCAGAAAATATGTAATAATACTACGTATAGAATGGACACTTCGACGTCCCGCCCGATTTGCACACTTACACAACCCCTTCCTCTCTTATGGGTGACGGTTGGTGTTTTGTACGTGCTACGCACACAGGTGCGCGTGTACATACACGTCACTGATGGATAGAAACCAAATTAACGGTTTGTATGGAATTTTGGCGGAGTGTCCGCGGTGTGGCTTAAGTTAAGAGCAACCAGAAAGCTTGAACAGAGGAAAAGACTTAAAGTAGAGGATCATTCGACGTTTACGGTAGTGTTGGAACATAACTGGACGCAGTGGATTAGTGTAAACTCTAATATTGACACCCCAGATCCCTTGTGGGAAAGATCAAGAGAGTTAATAGAATCATCTGTGAAAGAATCCAAAGTTAACGAACGGACACGTAAACGTCAGCACTGGATAAGTAATAATACAATGCAACTTGTATAGGAAAGACGAAAACTGAACACTTCTGGGGCGGATGTAAGGGCACTCAATGAAAAATCAGTCCAAATACAACAACAACAGCTTATCGCCGTGATAGATAAGCCTATGTGAGTAGATGTGATGTAGTATGTAGAGAGACCTACCTGTTGTAAAGAAACCTAACTACAACACATGAACAACCAGCTCAAAAGAACTTGCAAGGATCTTTTTCAGAAGATAAAAGTAATAACGTAACTAAAGCTTTTCAAGTAAAACATAGTCGAGGATTCTCGTGAGTAAGCTTGGTCTCATACGGTATTTGTTCCTCTACACGAGAAAGTGAATTCACTGCACTTCTTGGTGGAACCTTTCTTGTGTACCAGTATTTACCACCACCAGTAATTACTGGTGGACACAGCATGCATGAAGGCTAAGTTTAAAGTTTTGATAAAATCGAATGAAAATTTTTATATTCATACAAATTTTCAATCTTCACTTTTACCTTTTGAGGGTAGTATTTCAACCAAGCTTCTCTTATGGTAGTCATCCACGTTGCGTTTTAACTGTGCATGTTGAGGTTGCACAAGTAATAATGGTGAACAACATCATCATTTTACGCAAACTTACATCATTGTTGGCTTGTGCAAGTCTAAATTAGCGCAAATAAAAGGAAAGTTGTGTAGCCGGCGTTAGAGTAGCTTATTTCTCTTGCAATATGTTAGTATCAATTTCTTAATTTGAATTAGACCTAATAATTCGTTGTCCCCGTGCGCCGTGTCCCCGTGAACGGGGACAACGGCACTTTAATTAATTATTTAAATCGGTAATAAAAAAAAATAACAGTGCATTCAAATATTATTTATATTTAATCTATTGTTAGTAATAAGATCCCTAATGTGGCATACTACGTCGCACAGTCTAGTGATGGCTGACGCTACACTTTGTATGGATTCATTCATCTGTCTGGTACTCTCCAACTTCTCCCGTTCAAGCCGGAGAAACTGCGCTGTTTCATCATCATCACCTTCTGAAACAGAGAAAAGAAATTGGTATACTTATGTATAAACAGCAATGTATCTGTATTTTTGCGAGCAAAAACATTTTGTCGGTCGCTAAAACAGTTGAGCAACAGGTTGTGGTCAACAAAGGTGTCTAAATCAGTCAGAAATTTACACTATTCTCTATTACACTGTATTTCACGACATTTTAAATCAAATTTTGGATAGCACTCAGATAGTAAGCAAAACATAATTGGGATCAAAAAGAAAGTAAGAGAAGTAAATGATAACGTTTTCGTAGGTTTTCGCGAGCTTCGTACATTGTGTATACGCGAGAAAATCCGCAAGTTTAATTTCTACAAAGTAAATGATATATAAAAATATGTAATCCGCTAAATCTCACAGTCCCAACTTCGCGTAACAACCACTAGTGCACTCATTCATTCCAAAGGGGTGGTACAATAATAACAACGTGGGATGGGCAGCAGCGTCCCGCGATAAAACTACCGCCAATGCGATCGCTAATTCGCATGTCAAGCATGGCGATTATGGCATAGTCTCCCCTAATGCCACACAACATTGTTGTAAGTAACGTTGGGGAAGGCTTTGTCTTTCAGCTGGAGTGATGATGATGATGATGATGATGATGATGATGATGATGATGATGATGATGATGATGATGATGATGATGATGATGATGATGATGATGATGATGATGATGATGATGAAGATGATGGTTATTGTAATTATTCTCTACTATCTGTAAATACCTACTCTACTGTGTATTATTAATAAGTAGCTAAACTGACCTGAATCGTCATTGTTTGAACGAAACCTCGGTTTCCGTTCTTGCGGACTACTCGGACCTTCATTATCGTCTAAATCTGAAAGATCTCTCGACGAGTGCTGACGTTTTCTGCGCTTTGTTGATCTTGTGGTCCTTGATTGAGTTTCTATAAATAATTGTTTAAAATTGAGCAAAAACAGAAAACAACAAAAATAATTAATTATGTGATAGTATCATATGAATGAATAGCACTACACCAAGGGCCCCAGGGTCAAGGCTTGGCTTGGATATTGTTTTAGTGAAAATTAAACATATACATAGTGAAAATTATAAATAACTGGCAAACCGTGGGTTTGTACATTTACCTTTTTGTGTATAAGGTTCAAACTGCTCCATGAAGAATTAATTAAATTAAACTAGCCTTTATTTCCCAAAATAATGGTTCTTACATATTAAACAAATTTTGAAAAGATTCTTAAATTGATAATTGTCTTAAATGTAATCAGTTTATCAAAATACAATTCGATTTATTAATAATTTCAAATAAAACATGCAAAAAGTGTTCCGTAGTAGGTATAAAAATGTACTCCTAATAAAATTACAGTTTGTTATCTTTTACATACATCAAAATAAAATATCTATATTATTTATTTTACACACTAATTTCAGAATTGCGTATAAATATAACCCATAAATATAAAATAATACTATAACAAACATTGAAGATTATAAAAACCTGATTGAAGATTATAAAAACCTGTCTAACTACACATTATTAATGATAGAACTAATTTATTAGAGATTAGGTATTATATTAAAATTATTTAACATTTAAACTATGTTCCAAAAGTAAAAATAACAATAAATTAAAATACCTTGCATATTCTCAATAATATGCCTTAGGTATTGATAGTTATTGTAATGTTGCGGAATTGGAGGCAAGAAAATTCGAGGTTTTTTGGTGTAACGTATGTTCCGTTTATTGATTCGATTGCGATTGCAAAATTACAAGACAAATAGTAAAGATGGCGCGAGTGTCCCGTCGTCCTGGCCGCGTTGGCCAATCACAATCATGCGCATGACGTAGGCGTCCCCATTGGTCCGATTCCAAACGAAGCCCTGTGATTAGCTATATGCACGCGCATGCACAAGGCGCGCACTTTCAAATGCTCCAACATGCTCCCGGCCTTGGAAGCAACAGCATCCAACAGTTGCCTGGACTCGCGACTCCCGGCTCCCGGCAGCTTCTAATTATTTCTCATCATTCGTCGTTGGTCCAAGCGGACAAATCTTTGAAAATGCCCGTCGTACAATACCATCAGCTTTGCGAATATCGGCAACGCGTGATATGCCGTCTCTTCCTGGATAGGTCTTGACGATTCGGCCTAAACTCCATCTCAATGGCGGCTGGTTGTCATCCTTTATCAAGACCAACGTATTTTCTTTTAGATCATCATTATGTTGATACCATTTGGTTTTAGTCTGCATCTCCGACACATATTCTTTCGACCAGCGATTCCAGAAATGCTGTCGTAATTGCTCCACTCTTTGGTATCTGGTGAGCCGAGTTGCTGGAACGTCTTGCAGGTCAGCGGGCACAGTAGCAGTCAGCGGGCGGCCAACCAGAAAATGAGCGGGTGTGAGAGGAAGGTAGTCATGGATTTGTAGACATGGGACTTAAAGGTCGTGAGTTGAGGACGGCTTCAACTAGAGTAAGTACCGTACTAAACTCTTCGAATGTCATGTGTGCATTGCCTACTATCCGCTTAAGATGGTATTTGCAGCTCTTAACACCTGCCTCCCATAGGCCCCCAAAATGGCTAGCATAAGATGGTATCATTTTAAAAGTTATAGTTTGCGATAATGCGTATTCCTTAATGTCATCAGCACAAAATTTTAAAAACTGTGTGAATTCATTTTTAACACCTACGAAGTTACGTCCGTTATCGGAGTAAATCTCGATAGGCTTTCCTCGACGTGAAATAAATCGTTTAAGAGCTAGTAAGTAAGCATCGGATGTAAGGTCGGTGACAAGTTCGAGGTGTACAGCGCGCGAAACAAAACACACGAATAAACAAATATACGCTTTCTGTAATCTCGCTCCCCTGCCTTTACGGTTCAAAATAAACATTGGACCTGCGTAGTCCACGCCGCATCGCAAAAATGGAAAACCTGGAAGTAATCGTTCCTTAGGTAGGTTTCCCATGATAGGAGTGACAGGAGCCGCGCGAAAACGAGAACATTTCACGCAATTATAAAATACCTTTCTTGCAAGGTCACGACCACCCATAGGCCACCATGACTCCCTTATTGCGTATAAAAGGAGCTGTGGTGCACCATGTAACATCCGTTCGTGTTCGTAGCGAAATAATAATATCGTAAAATGATGCTTAGAATTAATTAAAATTGGATGACGTTTATCGTAAGAAAATTCTACCGAATTGTGGATGCGTCCTCCGACGCGTATTAAATTATTATTATCATAAAATAAATTTAATTTTAATAATTGCGAATATAATTTGATATTTTTATTTTTTGTAAATGATTCGTATATATCAGCAAATGATTCCCGTTGACTTAATCTAGCTAATGTTAATTCTGCATTAATAAGTTCATCAACTGTCAATAGACCAGTGCGCTTGTTGTGTGTGTTGCGCGTATTATAAATAAAACGAAATACATAAGCCGCAGCTTGTTTCATTCTATTGTATTGAGAAATCTTGCAAATGGGAATAAATTATTATCACATGCCTGATTAAGAACGTGACATGAAACACTTGATTTAATTTCAGGCAATTCGACATTTGTATTGTTTTGTAAATAAATGTAAATAATATAAATGTAAATAATTTAGTAAATTTGTGATGCGCTTGATAAGATAATCCGTTTCGTTATAATATTGTTGCAATCATGCTTAACTTGAGAATAAAACATTAATTCGTCCTCTTTATTATTCCATCCGATACCTAAAGTTTTATTGTGAACGTCGTCGTCGGGCGCTAGCCGCATCGACGCACTGATAACATTGTTGTCATCGTTAGGGTTCGCGCCGACAAAGTTAAAATTAAAAACCCATTAGCGTAAAATGAAACATGCCGATTTTAACACTTTATTTGTACCATAGCAAATTTTATTTAATTCTGAAATGCTATTAACGCCACAAATTAAATAGTCTACAAAAAAGTTTTCGTTTAAAGTTTCTTTAACGTAGGGAACCTCACAATTATCAGCCAATTCTATTTTTTATAAATAGAACTGGTTTGTAACTTCCTTTCCAACGCAAAAAATCGACGTTCAGCTTGCGTACGAGTTTCACCTAAAACAGTTGGTGATTGTTTGAACGGGAATCGAACACTGAACCGTCCGTCAGCGTCCCGCTTGGTCGTTTGAACAAAGTATTCCTCGCACGTACGCTCCTTCTCATTGCCTACTTTATGCGAAACAGGAGGCAACTCCTCGATTTCCCAAAACCTTCTTACTAAATGATCTAGTGAGGACGTATCGTTATTATTAAATTGTAAAAAATTACAGCTTATTGATTTATTACGTTTATATGTATCATTGTGAACGGCACCCGATACTATCCAACCAAGATGCGTATTTTGGATGTAAGGCCCGTTCTTCATTCGAATTTTACCTTCGCTAATTAGCTCCCAAAACAAATCCGCGCCTATCAACATGTCAATCGCTTGACTGTCATAAAACATCGGGTCTGCGAGAATAATGTTGTCTGGTAAGTTAAAGTCGTTTATGTTTATCGAACTTGTAGGTAAGTTAGCCGTTATATGTGGCAGAACTAAACATCGAATGCGTGTGGTGTAATTACTTATGCGTGATTTTAAATTGATATCACAGGATTGCGTACACTGTGTGATATAATTTCCTACACCATGAATTTGATGAGTGGACTGTATAATTTGCGAATTTAATTTGTCACAAAGAGATTGCGTGATAAACGTACGTTCACTGCCGCTGTCGAGTACTGCGCGCGTTTGTAGGTATTCTCCCGACCGGCTACGTACTTCCACGATAGCCGTTGACAGTAAAACAGCTGATCTCGCTTGATCTACTTTGCTACTATTGTTTGCGTGATTTAATTGCGTTTGAAACGAAAAAATATGACTTTGCGCGTCATGTGAAGTAGAAGCTTGCGTATCGTTTACAATTTGACCACAGGTTGTTAGCGTAACTGCAGACGAATTGTTATGATTATCACAAATTAGCGTATTATGCTTCTGCTCACATTTCCTACACGGTCCAAATACACAAGTATCAACGGAGTGCCCGGACCGCATACAATTTATACATAAGTTTTTATCTTTTACAAACTTAAGCCTGTCATGTACACTAAGGTCGAGAAATTTTTGACACGAATATAAAGGATGTAATGTGTTACACATTAAACATGCCTTCCAAGTGTGAGTGTTTTTACTAACGGAATTTTTAGTAAATTTATTTGTTGTTACGTTACACTGAACCTTTGATGAAGAAACATGGCTGTTAGAATGTTTTTTCATCTCATATGCGTTAAATGTACTAGGTTTAGAATGTGACACTATCAATGTTTCTAAAATATCAGCCCTATTTTTTAAGAACTGCAATAAATCGTCTAATTTGACTGAGTTATGCTTGTTATGAACCACACTGCATTTATATTGTTCCCACTCGCGTTCAGATATTGGATCTAACTTTGTAATAATTATATAAATAACAATGGTATCCCAGTGATCAGTGGGTTCACCAAGCAGCTTCAAAGCCCTTAAATTTTTTAAAATAGTGTCAATCAGTTTGCGTAATTGAGATGGCGATTCTTTGTGTAACGGCTGAATTGAAAATATGGATTTTATATGATTATGCACTAATAACTTCGTATTATCAAAACGATTCATTAATAATTCCCATGCCACGTCATAGTTATCGGCAGAAAATTCTAAAGAATCTATAACGGACTTCGCGTTACCCTTTAACGATGATTTTAAATAATGAAATTTTTGGATTTGCGGAATCGTATTACAGTTATGCACTAAAGATACAAAGGTATCGCGAAACTCTAACCAATGTTCATATGAACCGTCGAAACAAGGGATAGATATGGTAGGTAATTTAACTGCGTTATTATTACTTGCTGACACCTCAGACCTTTCATCACATATAGTAAGACACTCAGCTAGTGCTAAAATAACATAATATTCACGTTCAAATACTTCTCGCGATTCTAGCTGTTCTTCCATGTCCGATTCGTGACTTAAATCCTCAATTTGTGTTTGAACATGGTTGAAATCACCCATAAGATTTTGTGATCCTACAACACGTAATTTAAGCTCAGCTCGCTGATGAGCATTCAATTTTAACCCCTCAAATGAACTCACATATTTTTTAAAATTAGTTAATCGACACTTTAAAGATGCGCGTTTTTTCTTTAAATCTTTCATCGTTAATTCTGATTTATATTCCGATGTAGCCATTGTGTATGGGCAAAAGAAAAGCGGTATTTACTCACGATTACACCTGATGTGGCGAGCTGATGTGGCGAGTTGACGCGTAGGTACTTTTTCACTAAAATAACGGTCGAGTAGGCAATGCACTGGAAATCCGAAAAAAGCACAGTATTACACAAGTGAAGTGGAAAGGGGTGAAGGATTCCGATTAGCACACCTTACCAAAAGCACTGTGATCCGCAAGTCCCGCCACGTACGTATCTCCTCGAAGTTCTCCTCGGCTTAATTTGCGTTTATAAGCGTTTATAATCGTCGTCTGATCCAAAGTTTGTGCGTTTATTGTCCGGCGAAGAAGAACCACATGTAATGTTGCGGAATTGGAGGCAAGAAAATTCGAGGTTTTTTGGTGTAACGTATGTTCCGTTTATTGATTCGATTGCGATTGCAAAATTACAAGACAAATAGTAAAGATGGCGCGAGTGTCCCGTCGTCCTGGCCGCGTTGGCCAATCACAATCATGCGCATGACGTAGGCGTCCCCATTGGTCCGATTCCAAACGAAGCCCTGTGATTAGCTATATGCACGCGCATGCACAAGGCGCGCACTTTCAAATGCTCCAACAGTTATATTTAATTCAATTAAGTTATTATTATTTTTAAAATATTGTTTTTTTTTTTAAAAAAACCTGATTGAAGATTATAAAAACCTGTCTAACTACACATTATTAATGATGAAGCTCCATGAAGATACAAAGTTTAAATGAAAAAACCGTTTCATTTAAACGTTATATCTCCATAAATGTTGACAGGTTCTTTAGATGATCTTGATTCTGTTTAAGACAAGTAAAATGTATATTATGTATGTATTTTTAATTCAATCAACCTTACCTATATATTTATTCATGGACACATTATCATCATTTTTTTCCGTGTCGGGAACCTCTTCTTCTGAATCCTGGAATTATTAATATTTATTATCAGGAAGAGTTGAATATCTATGCAACAAAATAAAAAAAACTATTATGAAACTAATCAAGGAATACAAGTAAAAGGCTCAACCTTTACTCATAAGTAGAAGAAAGAAGAACTTTAAATAATGTTTGAATATAAGCAGAGATTACTTTTTATAACACAAAGCTCTGTCAGCAGCAGCAAAGCAGTCTGTAGTAGTCACTTATGATCAATGTTAACTGTGTGCTTGCATGCACGGAATAGATAAATAAAGATGGAATGGTAATGTGGGCGTGGCAAGCGCACCACAACTATGCCTGAACACACACAGTTCGGCCGAACCATTCGTTCTCCGCTCGTAGTGTCGTGTAGACAGCTTAAAACAATACATCTCTGGGTAAAAATGCCGTTTTGTGTAATTTTAACACGTAAAATTTTTCATTTCAATAAGAACTCCAGTACATCGAGGAGGTATAGTTAAAGATATTTAATACCACCGTTACCCTAAAAACCCTTTAATAATTATTAAATTGAACTAAAACGAAAATCTTCACTAGTGTTGTCATATATACACAATCAATATTTTTTTATGCTCCATATCGATATTTGTATAGTTACATATGTAGATTTTTTTTAATATGACAGTGGTGGATGGAACTATAGCATCTGAAACACTAAACTGTGCCGAATCATTTTATGTATCATTTGGAACATTCGGAACATATGGAACATTGCATCAAAGATATGAAATACAGATCAACTGCTTAGTTCCGGGTGGTGTACCCGATGGTATGAAAGTGATAATAAGTTAATGTGACAATGTTACATTATACTTTTATACAATTTTTTAAAAGAACACTCAAAACCGATTACCCTTCATACTTCATCGATCAGCAGCACCGCATTATATTAATATTTGTGTAGTTATATTAATATGTCTGTAATTTACCTGCTGCTAAGTGGTAATGTACGGTGGTAGAGCTTCAATGGTAGAGCTCGAAGGCACACAATTATCATGTGAGTAATATGGGTATGGAATGTCAGTTAACCTATAATGATGGGTGTCAATTTAGTGGTTTCTTGGGGTGCTGATTACGAAAGAGTATTTGCATTTTCGTAATTAGCACCCCAAGAAACCTCGAAATTGATACCCATATCACATTTTGAAAAAAAAGTATGTCCACCATCTTGGATCTGAAAACGGATGCCATTTTCGTAATTAGCACCCCAAGAAACCTCGAAATTAATACCCATATCACATTTTGAAAAAAAAAAAGATCTTTGCAGGGGACAATTATCATAAACTAGAGAAATAACACTACAAAGCAATATGGGCTCGGTATAATAATAAAATATTCATCATCAACATCAACATTTCAGCCGATTTCCACAGGTTTACAATATCTTGGATTCGAAAACAGACGCCATATTCGTAATCAGCACCCCAGAAAACCTTCAAATTGACACCCATATCACATTTAGGTTTCCGCCATCTTGTATCTGAAAATAGAAGTCATTTTCGTAATCAGCACCCCAAAAAACCTCGAAATTGACTCCTCTAATACATTTTCAAAAAATAATGATGTCTGCCATCTTGGATTCGAAAAAAGATGTCTTATTCACGATTAACTAAAAACACCTGTGAATGTGCGACCACCTGCGACAATATTAGCTTCTGAGCACGGTTTTCACTAAACATCTCAATAGAGGTCACATTCAATACTCTTAAATAAAATAAAAATAATTCCTTAAAACTATTGTTTAACAAAAACATCAATTTCAATAATAAGATAAAAAGTCGATAAAATATAAAGAACATCTCTTAAGCTGGGATACCAGTAAATAATTTTTTCCACGAAATAATTTGTGAAAAACTAGTATCAATATTGGATGTTTTTTATATATCACGATAATACCTATTAGAAATTAATTTAATCGAACATAAAAAGTATGCCACACATTTATTATCATTATGTCAATGGATTGATGTGCATTTTTGGCATTTTTTAAATATTTTCATATGGTTCAGTAATTGCACGATCATTGTGGAAATGTTATAAACTGGTAATACAGTTTGTGGAAATTATGACATTCAAATATTTCGAATCAAAACGTCTTAACTTTGCGAAATCAGAGCATACGAAAAGCAACCGAATTACTTAAGTTGAAAGAGTTAGTTTTGTGAGAAGTAAGTGTTTGGGAGTGGTCTATTTCAATTGACCAATGCAGTTTGAATTGTCTCTGTAGTGTCAATGTCAATGTGTGCAACTGGCTACAGCGGTTTCATTAAGAAAATGAGTCTTTAGCCATTCTATCCTTATTTATCTATTCTGAGCTTTCATGCCACCTGCCATTTTTACATTTAACAGACAATTAAACAGACTTCTTTCCAATTATGCCCTATGAGACAAACTTGTGACATAAATTGGTAGCAGCTGGTTGTTGTCTTTCACCTAATTGTTTTTTAATCATCTGTTGTTGAAGTTATGACTAAATGAATTCCACCAACCCCTTCGCCTAACGGATCACTTTTGATGACCACTCCATCAACAGCTTTCTCTCCAATAATGCCAAGTATGGCTTCTTCCAAGTGGGAGAGACTTGTGACGCCATCTGGTGGTGGCCGGTTGTTGTGTTTCGCCGCTTTTAATTCTAGGGCGCGTCTTCTTACACGGTACTTCCAATCGCACCAACACTAAAAAGAATAAAGATTGTCTGTTTACTTTTTATTAAGGACTTGTAATAAATACGTCAGTGGTTTAATGAAGCAAATTTGTCAAAAAAGAAATAAAATCATAAATAGGTATACATATGGTTAAATGATATTTTACCATATGTAGGTACTAGTGGTGATGCCAATCAGTTATTATATTGTGGGAGTATCCAACTTCTTAGCATGATATCTCGGTTAATATAAGTATGATAACGAAAAACTATAGATACAACCTTTCTCAAAAAACACTCTTGCCAACATTTCAAACAGGAACAAATCTGTTCACAATTTTCCGAGATTAGTTTATTGATACACACAGACTGAGAAATAACTTTATATGTAGTGAAATATTATAAAATCCATTTTGCTCCAACAGTCTTAACAGTGTTTTAGAGGTACAACGGCAGTGTTTTCCTGGTAACTTTCATGTACAAGGTATGTAATTGAAAAATTGTCATTAAAATAATACCTTCGACCAGCCCTTTCCATCCTTAATTGCTCCGTCTTTGTAAACATTCAGTTTCTTTGCACAAAGGTTCCATAATTTTAATGTATGTAGCTTCCCTCGACGTCCCCTCGTCAGGCCCTTGGCCAATTCTTGGTGCTCTTGAAGAAACTCCACAAGCCCATTAAGCTGATCAAAACTCACTTGTTGTCTGGATTTTAAATCTAATTGACAAAAATCCATACTTAATAATTTAAATTTTCCGCTCAATATATTAATTTAACATTCGCTCTATAAGAGCCAAGCCTCTTAAGAGGCTTCTTTTATTCATTAAATCAATTTGATACATGAAAATTATATTGATGAAATATTTATGATTGTATAAAATTCAACAAACGATATTAGAAACGCAAACCTGCATCCATTGTTTCTTGAAAATCTTTGCAGTTATAATGTACTTAGGTTCTTAGAGAAACCGAATTATTTCTTGTAAATTCTTCAATTCTTAAAATATTAACTTTAAAAACTTTTTCAGTACAATAGATACAATTATCGTGATTTTATCGTCTCGAAAATCTACATCACAGACCAGTAACCAAAATCTACATTTAACTGTCAAAATTGACATTATTGACGTTTGATTAACGTTTATTCTGCTGCATACTGTTTATAACCTCCTGAGGCCTGGGATTTTTTAAAGTAAGAAATTACTTTTAAAAATATCCTAAACTACTAATTATGTTTATAGAAATGCAAAAAAAAAAATTCTGGTGGCTTAATGTAGATTTTCTTAATGTATTATAAATATTACATAAGTTCCCAATGAGTACTAAAAACGTGATCTATTCACAGTGTTCTTTATTATTTGAATGCCATACTTTACTACATCTTTGGGAAATTAATGCTATCCATTATTAACAAAATTCCAATAAAAGCTTTTAATTTTTTTAAGATAGTTTGAATTCCTTTTCGTATTTTAGTTAGCAGATACCTATGTTATGTTTGTGGCGTCTGCCATAAGTTCTAAAATATCTTTATTTATTTTGCTATTGTTCGAAGTACTCTTTATCTGTCCATATATCAGTGCTAATCAATTTATATCTTGGCTGAAAATTTGGATTTTCTATGGGTAAGAAATTGTCGATCCAACTATTAGCTATAATCGCTACTACTATTATCGCCAAGCTATAACTTGAACAAAAGGTTTCTAAACTAAGAAAGATAACATAAATACATAATAAAATCATTTATGTATGAACACATGGAACCAAAATATAATTCAATGGATATGTATCATTACCAAGCCGTGATTATTCTATTTATAACAATGTTTATCATTTACACAGTTTTTTTTTTATCAGTTTCAGCGAGTTAAATGGAACGCAGTAAGAGCTAAAATTGCGCGCGCACCTTTGAACTTTTTGCGATTTTCGTCATTTACATTTTCTTGCTTTCATTTCCCTAAAGCGCTGTTAGGGCTGTACGCGATAAAATTCACTCTATTACACAGATTGAAGCAATTCAGCTTAGACTGGAATTTTATCTCAGCAAATAATACACAGATATTTTTAATTTACTACACGTTAGTCTCATACAATATCAAGGAATAAAAATAAGTAGTGTACATTGAGAATTTTCACTATCTTCAAAAAATCTATGTATCCTTTATAAAAAGCAAGCGCTTAAATTGCTGCAATCCCATTTTCACATTTCACACACATGGCATTGACTATGACTACGACAAAATCTGCAGTCGTTACAAATATTTACTTCACAGTCACTTGATAGTACCTACGTTATACGGGCAAGGAGAATGGTTCTGTCAAAGCGATACAAGTCAACCAGTACCATGTTGTATTCATTTTAATCGGGTAGTTCTAATTCTAACTTCCTATCACTAAGCATAAATCTTGGCATCGACTATCGAGTATCGACAGGTTCTCTTGTAAAATGGAGGTATCAGATTGATTGTGACTTCAATAGCTTAAATTTTGTGCAAAATCTTTGAGTTTACGCTTATTGTCAAGAATGGTGTTTACGATAAGAAGGGTGGTAAAAATGGTGAGTTATTAGAATGGTGTAAAAGCTGAGGAGCTTTTGTTTTCTTACTGTCGATATTACCGGTTTTAAAGTTAAAAATCGATACGTAACCGCGTAATCATTGGGCACTGAGATTACTCATGTTTACTAAACAGGTAGGTATCATTGTTTATAAAGAAAATGTAACTGCAGACTATTATTTAACAAATCAGTGTCTGAAAAGCTCTGAACTGTATACAGGTAATTAGGTAAACTATTTAGAATGCGTGTTGCTTCTGTTGTTCGATGCATTATATTTTTTTCTACGTGAACCCATACAAGATCACTCGTGTCGTGCGTCGGCTTATCTGTCTGTCTGTCCGTCTGTCACAGCCGATTTTCTCCGAAAGTACTGGATCGATTGAGTTAACATTTGGAACACTATGTACGACCCAAATGTGAATGTGTAACAAAAAAAACAATTTTACACAAAGGGTCACTTTTGGGTGATAAATTGGGGATTTTTTTTATGTAATGGAAGTGGCAAACAAGCATGCAGTTCACGTTGATGTTAGTGATAACTGCAGCCTATAGACACCCACACAAAGACCAAGGTCAAAATGCAGATGCGTTACCACTCCTGACGCTTAAGGTGCCATCATGCCTCTGTGCCGGAAATTACAGCTCATTACATACATTATTGCTCCAGCCTAACCTTCTTTACTGTACTTCGTATACATACATAATTATACGTAATTATTACATTTATGTTTTATTTAAATTCGTGTTGCATCTAAATCCGATTCAGTGTTATGCCTACTATTGAATCGAAGCACCCATTAATGTTTTCTTTCGTTTCTCTGTAGGTAGACAAGAACTGACTGCCCCAGTAAGACTGCCCCAGTAGCGTAGTGGTAGCAGGCCACTACTACTACGCTGGGGGTCCTGGGTTCGATTCCCCGGACTATCAGAGATAACGATTAAAAATCCTATAACTCTGGTGCTATTGGGATTTTTCCATTTTCTGGAAGTTTCCCAGTACCTCGGAGTTTGGCAATGTGCCCGGAGATGGCAACAGGTTCGCCACCTGTTACATGGGCGAAAACGTAACCGGCGAGTCGTGGGTGTTTGCATGTATGCTTGAATGCATGCATCTACCTCTGCCTACTCCATTACAGGCGTGAAGTTACGTACGTAGACAAGTACCTATGTGGATGTTGTATGTTGTTGTTGTTATCTAGTTACATAGGTGTATTGCGATGCATGATGCACGATGTGATTATTTTGCGAGCAGTTCCTTTCTTTTTGATAAATGCATTAGTGACACCTCAAACATTTTCAACACGTTTATATTTTTTTAAGACGACTTTAAGAAGTTGATCAATAAAGCACTTGTTGGCTATATTAACTGCCTAGAACTAGCATGCTTATAACTGTCAGTAATGAGTTTTGACAGTACTAAGCGTAAGTACTTTATTCAAAGTTAAGTCGTAGTGATGTCTGTGAATCTCACCCTAATTCTGGACCTCACTGGACTCAACCATCTAATGAATTACAACTATATAAATAAAACTATTTTTCACGAATTTATCTCGCGTATATAAAAAAGTGCGGTCTGTGAATCTCACCCTAATTCGGGGACTGGACTAAACCATCTTATTTCACCTATAGAAATAAAAATACTTTTTTGCGGATTTATCTCGCAAAAATTTAAGAGAATTGCGACTAGTTGATGCAGATATTCGGAGTTCGTGCGGTTCATAATATAGCTGTACAGTGTCTATAGTGTGCCCGCCCAGACCGACAGATGGGTTGCCTGGCTATAAAGTTATACGCAATAGCCTGTAGCTTGGTGAACGTAGGATTCCGTTTCTCCAAGTAGGTATATCTCAACGGAGCTCGAAGTGCAGGCATCACCGTAATACAGTGTTCGGTTTTTTCATGTTCCGGTCAGGTGGTAATGTACGGTCCCATAATTTCTGGTACAGTGGCATTAGAGCTTAAGCTCGGGAGTGGAAACGCGTCTAAGTTGAAATCACTATATGTTGAAATTTTATGCTAACATACTGTTTTATATTTTCATAAGGTCATCATAGTCACACTAATCTACTATACTAATATTATAAATGTGAAAGTTTCTTTGTTTGGATATTTGGATGTTTGTCCGTCAATCACGCCGAAACTACTAAACGGATTTTGATGAAATTTGTTATACAGATAGGGTATAGATAGAGGAGATAGCTGACTTAGATGACATAATTTTTATCCCGAAAAAAAGTTCCTGTGGGATGCCATCTGATGAGTTTCCACAGGTTACGCGAAAAGCATCCTAAACGCGGGCGGAGCCGCGGGCAACATCTAGTAGGTACGAAATATAATTACCTGCCTACTTGGCAACAATAGAAATAAAAAAATATATATGGACATTAATGAAGCACATTATTTAATAATTAATATTTGCGTTTATCGCGAACAGTCAGACAGAAAGACGCGGCGAAACCTTGTTTCAAAATATGTATACCTATTTAGATATAGATAGACTTAGCTAACCCGACGAACTTAGTAGAAACCGCGATGGGAAATTATTAAATTTTGCTGAGTACCTACAAATATTTTATAAATCATGTTTTTCATCGAAATTAATTATGGTCCAGATAATCCTAGTCAGACCTGCCATGTTTTATTCTATTCAATTAATATTTTATTTTAAAACAGTCAAGCATAATATATATATTTTTTTAATTTTAAATTAATATAAATATTTAGTAAATCAGACACGCAGATAATCCTTAGGCTCTACCTACTCGTGTTGGACTCTACATAGCAACTATGGAAGTATGGACACAAGCGTCGACTTAAGTTTTCTTTATTGAACAGTCTGGTTGCGAACAGTGAAGGAAGTACAATTGAACTAGACGCGCGTGTTGTCACAATTTTCTTACGCCTTATAAGCCGGTAAAAAAAAAACAAACGAAATGTTTTCGAAAAATGAAAGTTTTGAAATAATCAGTTTTGTTTTCGAATGAGATGGAAATCGAAGTGCAAGTGGATGTGGTAAGCGTGTTGCCCTATTTAATTATTTCTAAAATAACATTAAACATTTTCGCAAAAAAACTTTTAAAAAAAATTATACAATTGTTTAAAATATATTTTGCATAAATTTTTAACCTGCTCCAAGTTAAATTTAGTTGTTTTAAGTGAACAATGCAAAATAAAGCCAATTCATTCATTTGTTAGTGTCCGATGCGATGGTCGGTCGGAGGGATGATAAATATTGCCCAAATGTTTACCGTAATTACACAAGGTAGGTAGGCGCGGGCAGAAATCGAACTTTACGATAACATGAGCCAGGAATAACTGCTACTCTATTTAATTCTGCTACTCTATTTAATTCAATTTTAATTTACAAATAAAGGTAGGTAGGTATATTAGGTGTGGAATATCTGAGATGTATGCTATTACAGCATACCTACTTTTTTAAGTATTAGGTATAACTTTTTTCCTTTGCAAATTCAGTTTCTGGACTCTGACCAAAGATAATAAGACCAATAATAATTGATCGTTGCTAAGCCAAAAAATAACGACCAACTGCGATTCGCGCCACGCGGTATGTAATTTTCAAGTACGTTTTATAAATTGATATTACTCGTAAAGTTGTTAAGTGCACTAAGCCGTGACAGTTTCTCTTTTATAGTAACTTCACACCTGTAGTACCCGAAGAGGTAGGCAGATGTAAATAGATCATCGCATCCAAGGAAACATGCAAACACCCCCGATTCGCCGGTTAAGTTTTGGCCCATGTAACAGGTGGCGAGCCTGTTGACATCTCCGGGGACATTACTAAACTTAGAGGTACCTACTGGGAAAATTCCAGGAACTGGAAAAATCTCGAAAGATCTAGAGAGAAAGCATTTTACACCAATATCTCTTATAATCCCCGACCTGGGAATCGAATTCTGAACCTTAGCGTAGTAGTAGTGGCCTGCTACCACTAGGCTACTGAGGCAGTTAATCCTCATAGTCCTATCATCGTGATTTTTTTTCATCTGTCCAAATATAATCGTTTTTCTGGCCGAAGGGAGGGGCACGCGATTTTACATAAATTTACCAAAAATTGCACTTTAAAGCGAAATGTTTAACAAACAGATCGTTTAATGGAGAACTAGGCTTCTCAAACCCTCAATATTTTTAAAGACTATTCGCCACATGATTGGATGTGCGTGAAAAATAAAAATATTGTCACTGTACGTGAAAAAAATAAAGTTTCAATTTACATGGTAATGTATGGTTCCGTTGTACTCGTTACATTAAAAAAACAATGTGTACTGTAAAATATATCAGTCTCGAAAATGCAATCGTAGTTAAATAGTGATTTAACATGGATATTATCCTCTAATGTTACGATTGCGTGCTACGTACCTACGTCGTCCGTAGAGCGAAGAGTTTCAGATAAAACGAGCTTAATTAAAGTTGCTGTACAATTATTACAAGTAAGTACAGGTAAAAGGTATTTTTTTTTTTTTTTTTTTTTTTTTTTTATGTAATGGAAGTGGTAAACAAGCATGCAGTTCACATTGATGTTAAGTGATAACTGCAGCCTATAGACACCCACACAAAGACCAAGGTCAAAATGCAGATGCGTTACCACTCCTGAGGCCTAAGGTCTTATGCCTCTGTGCCGGAAATTACAGGGCCGTACATTACCACCTGACCGGAACACGATAGTGTTGAACACTACCATTTAGCGGCAAGTATATTAGGTAATGCGGTGGTGCCTGCGCCCGCGAGCTCCGTCACTGGAGCTCTACCACCAGTAGAAAAAGGTATTTTTATTTACCCGTCATTTCCTTCGTTTGAAAACTTTTATGCTCTACAAAATATGAGTAGTAGGGGTAGGGGTAGGTTTTTATGTCATGGTGGTGGGTTTGCCATCCATTTGTTGTTTGTTTTTTTTTTAATGAACTCGTAGGTATCTTGTCTACTTCATCGTGTGTTGCCCCTGTGAAAGAATTTAGGGGGGTATACTACATCTAACTGGAACACGATAGTGCTGAACACTACCATTTCGTGCAGGTATATTACTCGATTTCCTACAGTGGAACTCTACCACTTGCCATTGTTGAATAAGAATTACTGTAGTTGTGCCTTATATCTATGTAATAAAAGTAATACATAAAATAAAATTGAAACTAAAATATGGACTATCTTCTTATATTTTCTTTAAAAATAAGATTTTTTTATAAGACTAATAGGTGCCAAAATTATTTTTGTTTAAATTTTGATCTGTCTGTGTGTTAAAAAAAAAACCGATTGTGAGTGAAATTGGAATCGATTTTCACTGTTTAACTACTTAAAGTCTAATTTAAAAAGTTACATCGCATAGAACCTGTGAAATTAACAATTCAGTACACGTGCGAATCTGGGGTTGGTCGCTAAATTATAATTTAAAAATAGAATTATGTATGTATATTCATGCCAATTATCTTACGGGGTAGGCAGAGAGTGAGTGTAGAAACACCTCCCATGCTTCTTCTACATTCATCATTCTCTTCATACATGCACGCCGATTCCTAAGACTCCTGACCCCACCCTCACATAGAACTCGACCTATTTGGTCAATGTGGGTCGGTCTTGGTCTTCCTGAGCCTCTGTAACCTCCTATTTCCCATTGTATTTATAAGGTTGGGGAAAAAGTTTCTTCGCATTTTTTAAGATAATTCAAAACATTTTTTAATATAGTTTATTTAAATTTAACTAAAGTATGTATGTACCATTTTGTCGATAACCTTTTGCCATCTTGTAGGTAGGGACATGATCCCATTGCTATAAAAATTTTGGGACTTCTCATCAAAATACCGCGACAAGTGGATTTGGCAGTCCTCTCGTGATGTTAACCTAACATTGCATAAAGAATTCTGAAGAGACCGAAACTGGTGGAAATCTGAAGGTGCAAGGTCAGGACTATACGGCGGATGCATTAACACCTCCCAGCCAAACTCTCTTAATTTTTGCTGAGTGGCTATAGATGTGTGAGGTCTAGCGTTATCATGATGAAACACCACACCCCTTCTGTTGATCAATTCCGGCCGCTTTCTCTCAACTACTTGCTTTAATCTCATCAGTTGTTCGCAGTAGAGTTCAGAATCGATAGTCCTGCCTGGTGGTAATAGCTCATGATGAACAATGCCCTTTCAATCCCACCACACACACAACATCACCTTATTGCGAGTTAAACAGAGTTTCGCCACAGTCTGTGAAGCCTGACCGGCCTTTGACCACGACCTTTCTTTTTCGCGGCTTGCGTTGCATTTTTACCTTTTTTGTAGTAAAATTTTAAAATGTATCGAATTTCTTCATTAGATTCACTCATCTTGACAGTACGAAAAACAAATGAAAATCACACATTTGCCTAATTTGAATTTGGAATTATGTTCTTTAAAATGTTAACAATGATACCAAAACCAGCCAGATACAAATACTACAGCCAAAGAAATTTTATTACAAGTTCATACATACTATAATGCGAAAAGACTTTTTCCCCAACCTATTATGTTGCACATTATATTAGAATTAGGTATAATATGTGGTTTTAAAATTATTCATTAAAGCAACACTTGTTTTATTTTTATTTTTATCTTCTTTTTTTATGTAATAGAAGTGGCAAACAAGCATGCAGTTCACATTGATGTTAAGTGATGACTGCAGTCTATAGATAATTAAAGGTCCGTACAATACCACCTGACCGGAACACGATAGTGCTGAACACCACCATTTAGCGGCAAGTATATAATATTAGGTAATGCGGTGGTGCCTACGCCCGCGACCTTCGTCACTAGAGCTCTACCACCAGTCAAATCTGTGGAAGCAAAGAGCGAAATAATAATAAGGTATTTCAAATATTTATTTAAACGAAATTAGAATCTATGAGCCTATCGTTTAATTTGTTATTTCTTGGGCTCCTGACGCGTACTTAGCTAATAGCCAACTAAAAGTTATGTGGGTAATGTGCTCCCACTCAATTAATTAGTTCATCTACTTACAATTAATTAGTTCATCTACTTATAAATTAATAAGAGCCTAGTAAATGGAAACTACCAATTAACTGAAAAGAGCAAGTATGTTATTACAATCAATATCGCAAGAAACAGAGCACTTATTAAAAAGTTGGTAGGTTAAAACGCAAACCTGATAGGAGCTGGTAGTAAGGGTGGGGCCTGACAGAGCGCAAGGGCGTAGGCACCACCGCATTACCTTATTGTTAATTATTTTAAGCAGCATAAATAATAACTTCATTAAAAAAAACAGTTTAAAGTATGAAAAGAAAACTATGCAGTCCACAAAAACTACCTATTTAAAAAAATACTTATTGTCAGAGATTTTCTTTTTATCGAACCTCTTTAAAAGAAATTCATGTCCATACCGTCCAACCTCAAGATTGCGAATGTACTCGTATTTTATACGATTCGTAATTTTCGTTCGAACATTTTGATACTAACATTTTAACTACAAAACATGAAGTGCCATAAAATTATAAATAGTCATAATGTTTGAACTGTCGTTCACTGAACATCCTTATTGCTATTATTTTCCTGATTTCATACATTAAGCGAGGGATATATTTCAAGTTTACGACTTCTATAAACGACACATAAACTTCGTCGTTTATTGAAATCCGTGTAGGTATGAATTACATTAAGGATTCATTAACCGAGTTCAAAAAACGAGAAGGTTCTCAATTCGGCCGGTATATATATATATATTTTTTTATTTTTTTTAAATACAGTTGACCGTAAAGCAGAAGTACGTCATTAATAATTCAGTTCGTATCGAAAGTGGTTCCGAAATAGGAAAGAGCTGAGTGGTTGTAGGTGTTTGGTATTCTAATCACAGTTGAGGAGCTGCGGAGGTTAATGGCGGTACTTAAATGACCTTGAATATATTGCACGATGGTTGGACAATACCATTGAAAAAGTTAACCAGCAATCAATCCAAGATGGGTCTCACCTATGATCCCCTGCTTGTACTTGTAGGTACCTTTCTGGGAGAATTCGTTCACTATTTCATTTTAGAGTTATAAGATTTGCTAGACACGTATTGTATGTATTTGTACATGACGTAGTTTTTCCTTTTATCATAACAAGCAAAGGATCTGACGAGCTAAAAAACTGGAACCCAACCAGTGCGTTATTATGTTATTTGGTTATTTCAGGATTTTTGGGAAGTTAAGGTGACAGGAGACATGACGTACCGGTCCCAATGTCGGCCATTCGGATAGGGTAGTTAATAATCCGCACGCCAAGCATGGCAATTATGGCATATTCTCCTCTAATAACCCACTACCCTGTTGTCGGCATCTTTCGGGAAAGTTTTTGTCTAGCTGTGGACGGCTTTCGGCTGAAGTAATGATGATGATGATGAGGCAAGATTTTCTTAACTGCTTGCCAAGAGTGGCCATTTTGGCATATTCTCCTCTAATAACCCACAACCCTGTTGTGGGCATCTTTAGGGAAAGTTTTTGTCTAGCTGTAGATGGCTTTCGGCTTAAGTAATGATGACGATGAGGCAAGATTTTCTTAGCTGCTTGCCAAGAGTGGCCATTATGGCATATTCTCCTCTAATAACTTACAATCCTGTGGGCATATTTGGAGAAAGGTTTTGCCAGTAAACGTCTTTTGGCTGAAGTGATGATGACGATACGGCAAGATTTTTTTAAAATAAAATAAAAAGATATGCTTACACTCACAGCCCCACAGTAGGTATAAACCTGTGTCATGGGTGCCGTTGTACACATACAACACATACACAAACACCCAGACCCGAAACAAATATCTGTAGGCCATACAAATATTTGTCCCGGTGCGGGGATCGAACCCGCGACCCTTCGAATCAAACGGTCATCTCACACCGCTGGACTAACCGGGTCGTCAAATATAAAGTGTTGTCGTTCTTTAATATAAAGTGTTCTTGCAGCACACTGTGCACCCAGTATCGGCGCCGCCGGGACCTATCAAGAATGTCGCGTGCGGCCCGAAGGCATCCTGGGCTACTCCCGAGAAGACTCCGCATGCTCCGTAAATAACATGGTTTAATTTTTCATCTCAGTATTTTAGGTATTCAATATTTTTTGTAGAGCTCCAGTGACGGAGCTCACGGGCGTAGGCACCACCGCATTACCTAATATACTTGCCGCTAAATGGTAGTGTTCAGCACTATCGTGTTCCGGTCAGGTGGTAATGTACGGCCTTGTAATATCCGGCACAGAGGCATAAGACCTTAGGCCTCAGGAGGGAGGAGTGGTAACGCATCTGCATTATGACCTCTGGTCTTTGTGTGAGTGTCTATAAACTGCAGTCATCACTAACATCAATGTAAACTGCATGCTTGTTTGCCACTTTCATTAATTAATTAAAAAAAACACACCACCTCATACACGTTATGCCGTTATTCACACTTTTGCGTACGTGGGTGTTTACCTTTTTGTGTATGTGAACTTTTCTATTTTGCATAATGTTTAATACCTATTTTACTTTCAGGTTGGTGCACACAAATTCTTATGTTGAATCAAGGCGAGAGGACAATGCTCAAATACGTGAAAAGTCAGTATTCATTTAACCCATTTGTATGTCAAAATCAGGTACCTATGGGATGGAATTTCTAAAGTACCTAAGGCAGTGGCGGATTTACAAATTTGCCGCCGGTAGGCTATTATTTTTGCCGCCCCTATATTTTGATATCATAGTTTACAATCATATCAATTAGGTATATTTTCTATCAATAAAATTTCAACTTAAGTTTTATGCTTCATAATCCTGAAGTTGATGTAAGCAACTTCTTTCTATGGTTAGAATCATTGGGAACTATGATCTTGATAATTTTAACAGTAATTTTGTAAATAGAAATAAAAAAATTATGAACTAATTCTGCCGCCCCTTAAAATTTGCCAGCCTATTTGGCTCCAGCCTACTCAGCCTGCTGGTAAATCCACCACTGACCTAAGGATGTGATGAATGTGAAACTCAACAATCATTTAGAGTCCGATTAGGTATAATTTCACCTTTATCTGGAGACTATTTTGTCTTAGTTAAATTACTTTTAAAATAACATTACCAAAGAAGTAAAGTCCATCTATACCAACCAATGTCTACAACGAAAGTTGCACCGCCCCTAATCGCATATGTCTTATGTGTCCGCCCACAATGCCCTAAGCTGAGGATCGGCCTCGCAAGGATCTCTTTTTTCCAGTTGTGTAAATTTATTTAGACTGAGAGCCCTTGACGCTCGCTAATCACCCGGTGAAGTAGACAAGTGCCGCCTCCAGGCGAGCCACTTATAGTATAAAATCTATTAATAAAAAAAACACCAATCGATGGTGGATTTCAAGATACCTACAGTTGTTGCAAGTACAGGACTAGGAGTATTACTTCTATGTGCAAATATTTCCACTAGTGGTAGAGCTCCAGTGGCGGAGTTCATAGACGTAGGCACCACTACAGTACCTAATATGCTTGCCGCTAAATAATATTGTTCAGCACTATCGTGTTCCGGTCAGGTTGTAATGTACGGTCCTGTAATTTCCGGCACAGAAGCATAACACCTTAGGCCTCAGGAGTGGTAACGCATCCATCTGCATTTTGACCTTGGTCTTAGTATCTATAGGCTGCAGTCATCACTTAACATCAATGTGAACTGCATGCTTGTTTGCCACTTCCATTACAAAAAAATATACATATAATGTATTGCTTTTAGATCAATATTGCCTGTACGGAAGGTGCGACTGTACCCTGAAAGTCCACCATCAGAAATTGGATTCCAAGCTGAGAACAAGAAATCAAACGCCAAGCTGCCAGAATGGGAGAAGCAGCTGCGGAATTCATTGAAACGGTATTTTTATAATATGTGTGTCTGTTTTTAGGGTTCCGTAACGGAATAGGGAAAAACGGAACGTTTTTACCTAGATCCTTCATCATTTATTAATTGAAGGAATTGAAAAAATTTGTGATTATTATGTTTCAACGAAGCAGTTGAAATTCTAATTTTAACTAACTATTAATATATGTTTTTGCTTTTACTATATGTAATGGTTATTCACTCTAGGTATTTTATGTTTTCTTGACGTTTTGAAAGTATCTGTAAATATCTATTCATAATAAAACAATTTCTATTCTATTCTAATCTTTCTCTAACTTAAAGAGATTTCTTTAAGTTAGAGAGGGATGTGAAATATTACAATAACTTAAACAGATATCGTGGTGCAACCCAGGCTTAATATTAGATTCGATTATTTAAAATTATCATCTTCAGATCATCAATGGACTCAGTAAGACCGCTACCAATAATGGAGGCACCTCAAAGTCCAATACCTTCCCCTACGAGGAACAAGAATTGTGAGGGTTTCCAACTGCCGAGCTTCTTCGACCCTCTCGCGCCGATCGACCCCCAAGGTGAGCTAGTTTTTGATTAATCAGTAGCAGTATGGTTCCAATTAGACGCATTATTTCTCATTAAAGATCAATAATTTCAACTTGCGATGTTCGTTATATTTGTATGAATTTCCTACGTAATAAAGCTATTTTTAACTTTAAATACATTTTTGCATATTTTTTACAATATGTAATATACGACAATAAAGATATCTCAAATTAATGGTGCACTCGTTTGAAAGTCATACGCGATAAAACTACCGCCACTGCGATTGTCAACACGCATGACAAGCGTGACGATTATGGCATAATAATAATGGCAACCCATTATACGTCCCACTGCTGGGCACGAGTCTCTCCCCTTTTTGGGGGGAGGCCTGGAGCTTACTCCACCACGCTGCCCCAATGCGGATTAGTGGAGGTGGGTGGGTTAGTGGCCAACCCGCTGTCGGATGTTTTCAAACCGCCCATAAGGTCTCCGACAAAGTTTAACGACTGCTATCTATCGATAGCAACCGGGACCCACGGTTTAACGTGCCCTCCGAAGCACGGAAACGCGCATTTAATTTGCCACTAGCGGTCACCCATCACACTAGTCTTAACCGAGTAGATCGTTTAAGATCTACACTAGCCGCGGGCCATGTGTGCTTCGATTATGGCATATTCTCCTCTAATGGTGGACTTTTCACTGGTGGTAGAGCTCCAGTGACGGAGCTCGCGGGCGTAGGTACCACCGCATTACCTAATATCCTTGTAGTTAAACGGTAGTGTTACAATATCGTGTTCCGGTCAGGTGGTAATCTGCTTTTTGACCTTGGTCTTCGTATGGGTGTCTGTAGGCTGCAGTCATCACTTAACATCAATGTGAACTGCATGCTTGTTTGGCACTTCCATTATATAAAAAATGGAAACCACTTTAGTAAGCATCTTTAAAGGTTTGTCCAGCAGTGGACGTGTTTTGGATGAAGTAATGATTTGTACAGATAAAGTAAAGAAAGGTACGCAGTAAAACAGACGGACCTTATAGGGTCCATCTGCTGCTTCAGGGATTATCAGATATTATCTACTGAACTTTAAGAACATTTCGTAGAATTTATAATATTTGTAACTTTCCGGGAAAAAACTTTACAATTAAAATCTAGTATGGAATGCTTCTACTGTTGTTAGGAAAGACCATCTAAAGTCCGGTGATTTAAATATAATTTAAGCACCAGGAAATGTTCTTTAGGTTCCCTAAATTATTTTTTTTTTGCTTTCAGCTCGCGAGGAAACTATGACAATTGACTTCAAATCGTTCGTGGCCGATACCAGCCAATTTTGGCTTAAGAGCTGTTTTATAGTGCCTTTTTTTATTTTTTTTTCTGTGTAAATCAATGTGCAGAATTTGCCATGATTATTTATATACAATATTGTTTTTGGTCAGGTCGCATGTACATCGCGTGGCTGATGCTAGTCACGCTGTGCTACATGTACAACGCAATAAGCGTTCCTCTTCGTGCATCGTTCCCTTACCAGACCCCCGAGAACACGCCTATTTGGATGGTGATGGATTATATCTGCGACCTTATATATCTATTGGATGTTCTGCTGGTGAAACCGAGGTTGATGTTCCTGCATGAAGGGTTCTGGGTTGCTGATCCGAGAGAAACTAGGAAGAATTACAAAAATCAGCTGCAGTATAAGGTTTGTGTCGTATCCAGCAAGAAATATTCCACATCGAGCCTACGAAAGAGACAATTGGCTAGTTTCGACTTCGTAGAGCGTTGTCTCTGCTGACATTTTTTTAATCTTTGTTTTCATTTAGGGGCGTTTAATCTAGCGAGACCATTTCGTATCCTAAGAAAGAGAAAAATTACCATCTTTGCATCTTGTTTACAAAATTTACTGGTGGTAGAGCTCCAGTGACGGAGCTCGCGGGCGAAAGCACCACCGCATTACCAAATACACTTGCAGCATGTTCAGCACTATCGTGTTCCGGTCAGGTGGTAATGTACGGCCCTGTAATTTCCGGCACAGAGGCATATCACCTTAGGCCTCAGGAGTGGTAACGCATCTGCATTTTGACCTTGGTCTTTGTGTGGGTGTCTATAGGCTGCAGTCATCACTTAACATCAATGTGAACTGCATGCTTGTTTACCACTTCCATTACATAAAAAAAATCGTAAACTAATCTCGCTCTTTTACTACATAGCTCCGACAAAATATCTACTAATCCTACTTCTATAACATTACTATCCAATTCAGACATTAATATTCTCTCTTACTCTTATAACAAACACATTCCATTAAAAATATGTTGCACATCTTCTACAACATCGCATTGTTCGCAATTAGGTGTGTTGGTTTTTTTTCTTCATTAAATAACCAAACTTGTTTAGTCTCTGCTGACTACCTACGTAAGCACTGGTAGTCCAGTATTGGTCAAAACTTGATCAAAACGTCACATAGGTAAGGTGCGAAAGAGATAACGTTCTACAGACCCGAAATGAGCCGAAGCCTCCTAAAGTCGATGTGCAATAATATTTCTTGTAGGGTACTTTTTTGATGATTGATGATAATTATTATTATATCTCTCGTCAGCACGGGGTTCAATTTGAACCTGGACCTTTGTCAGGCTTGCGCAAGGACATGGGTCCAACACGTGAGGCCCTTTCAAGAATTTTGACCTACTTTGTAAAGGGTTGCATTCGGCGGGTTTTTGGATTATAGGGTAAACACTTTATTGTATTTGTAACTAGGTATTAGTTTTTCATGATTAGACATTAACCTACCTTACTTTATTATAGGATCTTGGCTTTTGTTATAATCATTTATTACTCTTTCCAGTTTGATGTGATTGCCCTTCTGCCGTTGGATTTGCTGTATTTCTACTTCGGTACATCTAAAGTGATTCTGCGTTTCCCTCGGTTGCTGAAATTACAAACTTTCTGGGAGTTTAATCAGTCTATGGACCGGATGCTAGCGTCTCCATACGTGGTGAGATGCTAAGATTCTCCACAGTGAATCGATTTTGTTAATTAATACTGTAAACTGTAGCTCCCCTTTGATTTCCAATTTTTTAAACTGCGACTTATTCTCAACGCTCTCTGCACTTCATTTTATTCTTTTAACAATTCATTTATTTAGTCGTTTTATTTTCATTCGGTTCTAATTGTGATTGCCTTCTTTCTCCAAAATCGCTTTGCAGGTCAGAATCGGCAAGATTCTCTGCTACATTATTTACCTGATCCATCTGAACGCATGCGCGTACTACGCGATGAGTGCGCACATCGGCCTCGCCTCCAATGGCTGGGTCTACAACGACGAGGGCCATGCTTACATCAGATGCTTCTACTTCGCCACTAAGACTGCTACATCGATCGGTGAGTAGGAGGACTTTGTCAGAGAATATGTAATAATACTACGTATAGAATGGACACTTCGACGTCCCGCCCGATTTCCCCGCATCACTAAACCCCTTCCCCTCTTATGGGCGACGGTTGGTATTTTCTACGTGCTAAGTGCTAATAGAGACCAAATTAAGCGTTTGTATGGAATTTTGTCGGAGTGTCCGCGATGTGAGAAGTTTTTTCTGGTAAATAAATAGTGTTAAACAATCACGTAACACTAAAGTACCTCTACATTTTACTAAATACAGTCGCCCTTACTCTTTCGAGCGCTCTAGTCATCCAATGTTGTAAAATAAGCGCATATCTCAGCAGGAAAAGAACTAGTAGGTATTGAGTTAATACTGTGCTGCTTACATACTCCTAGGGACAGGCTGAGTAGGCTTATTCTGGAGGCCAATGATCTTTCCTGAGACAGATCTTTGCCAGAAATTACAGAAGTATAGTTAGTTATATTATCGTCTAACAGGAACATGTCGGTACTGAACATTAGGATTTAGCGGTTGATCTCCCTTATGTGCAATGCAGTGTCTAGTTAGTCAGTGTGTTGCAGTGGTAGTCTGTTAGTGTGCCCTCGAGGGTTGGGAGTGTTAAACCATAGAAAACAATTGCTCATGCTGCGTAACTCTCATAATAATCACGTGAATGTCACCCTAATATGCTGACCCAGTATAAATAGGATTACCCTGTACTGGAAGCGAAGCTACAGCTTCAAAAGATATCATTTATTTTTTTTGCAAAATGTAAAACATTACTTCCATATTCTTGTAACTGCAGAAATATGATTGACCAACGATTCGACAATTTTTGCGAGCTACATAATACAAAGTCTGATTGAAACTCTAGGGGGGTTAATTGCACTTGGAAAAACCCTAATCCCTCAATGTCCGGGGATCGAACCTGATCTCCGATCTCATTGATTACTTGTTTAACATGTTTACAGGGAAGAACCCTAAACCGGAGACGATTAAAGAGTACATGTTCATGACGGCCTCGTGGCTTATGGGCGTGTTCGTGTTCGCCGTGCTCATCGGGCAGGTACGGGATATATACTCCACTGCCACCAGAGCGCAGGTCAGTTGCTATTTACCGGCATGCTTACTTTATTAACTTAAAACACGGTAAAATTACAATAAAATAAATACGCTTACACTCACAGTCCCACAGTAGCTATAAACCTGTGTCGTGGGTGCCGTTGTACACATACAACACATACAAACACATACACAAACACCCAGACCCGAAACAAATATCTGTAGACCATACAAATATTTGTCCCGGTGCGGGGAACGAACCCGGGACCCTTTGAATCAAACGGTCATCTTACACCGCTGGACTAACCGAGTCGTCGGGTCGAGTCGTATTTCACAGACATCATCAGCAGGTACCCGCGCACACAGAAATGTAGCACGTAGGGTATGACCTAAAACAATCGTGAAATAAGTCGTCGCATTGACTACGTGACGAAATTAATTAAAAATAGACCGCTCGCTCGCCCTCTCGCAGCCTCACTGTTGAAGTTTATTCAACTGCCTCTCCAGGGGGGGGTGATGGGTGAGGCGGGGAAATCGGGTGAGACGTCGAAGTGTCCTTTCTATACGTAGTATTAATAAATATTCTCTGCCCCTGGTTCCAGCATAGCAGGGATGGCCTGCTACGACTTAAGTGCTGAAATAGTAACACTGAAACCGACTGAACAAAGTTTATTTTATCACTGTTATTTAATGAAGCTCAGCTCACCGTATGCACGTGTTACAGACGGAGTACCGCAAGACGGTAGACGGATGCTCGCAGTACCTCCGCGGGCTCAACATGCCCGCCGCGCTGCAGCACCGCGTCATGTGCTGGTACCGCTATACCTGGCACCAGCACCGCTGCTTCGGTGAGTCGCCCACTGCCCCCTCCCCCTGCGCCCTGTTCCGAGTCCCCTGCCCTCCTCCCTGACTACCGCGTCATGTGCTGGTACCGCTACACCTGGCACCAGCACCGCTGCTTCGGTGAGTCGTCCGTCGCCCCCTCCCCCTGAGCCGTAATCTCAGTCCCCTGCCCTCCCTTCCCTGACCACCGCGTCATGTGCTGGTACCGCTACACCTGGCACCAGCACCGCTGCTTCGGTGAGTCATCCGCCGCCCCCTCCCCCTGAGCCGTGATCCCAGTCCCCAGCCCTCCCCCCTGACCACCGCGTCATGTGCTGGTCCCGCTACACCTGGCACCAGCACCGCTGCTTCGGTGAGTCTTCCGCCGCCCCCTCCTCCTGAGCCATGCTCCCAGTCCCCTGCCCTCCCCTCTGACCACTGCGTCATGTGCTGATGCCGCTACACTTGACACCAGCACCGCTGCTTCGGTTAGTCGCCCACCGCCCCTCCCCCCTACGCCCTGTTCCCTGTCTCCTGCCCTCCCCCCCTGACCACCGCGTCATGTGCTGGTACCGCTACACTTGGCACCAGCACCACTGCTTCGGTGAGTCCCCTGCCTCTCCTCCTCACTGCGCCCTGCTCCCAGTCCCCTGTCCCCCCCTGACCACCGCGTCATGTGCTGGTACCGCTACACTTGGCACCAGCACCACTGCTTCGGTGAGTCCCCTGCCTCTCCTCCTCACTGCGCCCTGCTCCCCAGTCCCCTGTCCCCCTCTGACCACCGCGTCATGTATGTGCTGGTACCACTACACCTGGCACCAGCACCGTTGCTTCGGTGAGTCCCCTGTCGCCCTTCCTTTCATTCCTGTTTGCACGAAAATTGGCCTATAACATGCTTTTTCCTATTTATCATACAGGCACATTACCTTTTCGTATAACTAAAATAATTAAGACAATAATTTCTAGTCTCAAAATCTACAAGGCTGTTATTTGTTCACAGATGAATCAAAAATTCTAGATTCGTTGCCGTCGAACATGAAACGTGATGTGGCGCTGGCTGTCCATATGAATACACTGAGTAAGGTAAGTAAGTATATGGTGTAATTAATTTAGTAATGTTCCACAAGTGGCAGATATAGGAACATATTTTAAAACTATTTTATACACATAAAAGTTTAATCACAGATCACTATTTTTTCAAGAAAAACTCTTTTTTCAAGCCAGTATGTATGTAATTGCATTGCACGCTTTTTTATGTTTGGAAGTGGCAAACAAGCATGCAGTTCATACGCTACCACCTCTGAGGCTTAAGGTGTTATGCCTCTGTGTCGGAAATTACAGTGCCGTACATTACCATCTACGATAGTGCTGAACACTACCATTTAACGGCAAGTATATTAGGTAATGCGGTGGTGCCTACGCCCGCGAGCTCCGTCACTGGAGCTCTTCACATTGATTTCAATGTATATGCTGTCATCAAAATTCTTGAATTATCCGGATTAACAAAAACTAGCAAGAAATTGTATAAATGTCTACAAAATATGCTAGAGTCCGAATCCGAAAATCCGACTATGTTATCTATAAAATTTGGTATAAGCGAAATTCGAGGTCAATTTTCTCTTAGGCTTTAATAACATAATTGTTTGGATGATTCAGGCATAAGGTTTATAGGCTTCTATTGCTAGATAATTTCCTGTGTGAGTGTCGATAACTGATGTTTAGGTTCGGTTGCACCAAAATATTTGTCAAAGTTGAAATAAAATTTTACATTCTTCTCCAACTTTCACAATTGTTAAGGTTGGAGAAGGATGTCAAATTAAAACGTTCGAAACGGCACACTAACACAAACATGGGCATCGACGCTCGATATAGCGAGTGACTCAGTACTGCAGCACCGCGAGAACCGCTTAGAGTCCTCGTCGATGCGCATGTTTGTGCGAGTGTGACGTTTCAAGGTTTCGTACGAAGTTTCCACACTGTTCATATTTGTACTGTGCCTAAGTGGCTTCAATATTGTCGAGTGTCAAAACAATGTCAGGTCCAACTATTCCGCGACTGCTCCGACACCCTGCTGCGCGACCTGGTGCTGCAGCTGCGCGCCGTCAGCTTCCTGCCCGGCGACCCCGTGGTGCGCCGGGGGGACGTCGGCCACCACATGTACATCGTCAAGAGCGGGGAATGTCTCGTGAGTCGATCCAGCTCTCCGATCAATGTCAAGCATTTGGTTTTTTTTTAATTATTTATTCAGTAACACATTTACATTGTGTTTGAAACGACAGCTAGGTATAAAATCTCTTTAATATAAAAATAAGTCGGGTTTTCCTTCCTGACGCTATAACCCCAGAACGCACCAACCGATTTCCACGGTTTTGCATTCGTTGGAAAGGTCTCGGGCTCCGTTAGGTTTATAGCAAAGAAAATTCAGGAAACATTTATTTGTAAAACATCTAGTTATTATATAAAATAATAAATTGCAGATGCACTATTTCAATAAGTCCATTATACAAAATGTTTTAAAGTGAACCATCTCGTTTATGATGTAACTTACATGAGATTAGGACCAATTAGGAGTTAGCACCAGTAAAATTTTGTATTGTAACTCAAGCGCCAAATAATTTTAAAAGCACTTAATACAATGCTGTTTTCCTAAAATTAGTCTTGAGACTGGAATCTCTGGGAGAACATGGCCTTTCAGCTAGCCATTACCGGTGACACTGTAAGCTCTGCACTCGTTCCTCTCAGTGAAGCTCTTCGTTTTTTTTTTATGTAGTGGATGTGGTAAACAAGCATGCAGTTCACATTATTTATTTATTTATTTAAACTTTATTGCCACAGTATAATACATGATGACAAATGGCGAACTTAACGCTAAAAGCGCTCTTTTCCAGTTAACCATTGGGAGTCTAGAGAGCTATCTGAGCGGCACAACAGTTATGGGAGAAAATTTAAAAACAAAAGTATTACATAAGCTTAATAAAATACATGATATATTATACTGATATATAATAAATTATATATATATATATATATATATATATATATATATATATATACCTATACCTATACATACATACTTATAGAGAAATTCATAAAAACTACATGTACATAATACAGATACAATAATATAAGTTCTAAACATATATATTATTATATAATAAAATATACTTACATATCAATAAATAAATAAGCAATTTGGATGATGATTTCTGATAAGGATTCCCACTTAGGAATCACACACATACTCGTATAGTTATCATAAAAGATGTTTCTTTAAATTGTTTTTAAACGTCAGCCTCGAACACGATCTTTGGATGACATCTGGCAGCGCATTCCACAAGCGAGCCGCTTGAACAGTAAAAGAGTTAGCAACGAAACCGGATCTATGAAGGGGTATAGAAAGAGTGAGAGATTCATTAGAGCGAAGATGTAATGAGTGAGAAGAGCAGAGATACTGGAAATTATTTTTTAAATAAGTAGGAGAGGAAACGTCAAAAAGAATTGAAAAAAGTTGACACAGAATTCTGGATTGTCTTCGTTGGCGGATAGTTAGCCATTTAAGGTCGGTACGGAAAGCGGACACATGGTCAAATTTACGAAGACGAAAGATGAATCGGATCGCATTATTGATTACTCGGTCTAGTTTATCAAGACCAGCCTCATTTAAGTCCAGATAACACGCATCAGCATAATCTAATATAGGGAAAATAAGTGCCTGTACAAGACGAATTTTTAACTGAGTGGGTAGGAAGTTTCTCAGTCTGTTAAGGGAGCTTAATGACGCATAGGCAGTACGACAAACTTCACTAACTTGTACATTCCAGCTGAGAGTCGCATCTATATATAGTCCTAGGTCCTTAACTGATGGACAAAAAGTAATTTTCTGACCCTCAAAAGTGACAGGTGCCACGGAACTGAGGTCTAACTTGGCTAGCTGCTTTTGGCTACCAACCACAATGGCCTGACATTTCTTGGGATTTACTTTGATGCCGAACTTATGAGACCACATGCTAATAGTTTGTAAGTTTAAGTTTATTTTGGAAATACAGTTGCTAATATAGTTGATGTTAGATTGAACGTATATTTGCAAGTCGTCAGCATAAAAGTGGTAGGAGCAGTCAAGTAGGCAACATAACGTATTGATAAAAATCGTGAACAGCAAAGATGATAATATACCACCCTGCGGTACACCAGTGTTCAAATCACTCCAGTCAGACAGTTTTTTATTGAGACGAACTGCTTGTTGTCTGTTTCTGAGGTATGCGGAAAACCAATCTAAAGCTTTAGTCGAGAATCGTAGATGTTCTAATAAGGCAAGGAGGGCAAGTAAGGCTGCAGTCATCACTTAACATTGATGTTAAGTGATGACTGCAGCCTATAGAAACGCACACAAAGACCAAGGTCAAGGTGCAGATGCGTTACCACTCCTGAGATCTAAGGTGTTATGCCTCGGTATCGGAAATTACAGGGTCATACATTACCATTTAAAATTCCTTAAACCTTGCAAACCCCTCGATCGTGGACTACGTCAACCCTTAACCATTTAAAATAGTTAAGGGTACATAGTACCCTAAAAAGGTATCTATTTTTATTCTTAATCATAGCTCTCCATAGACTCTACAATGTGCAAACTAAAAAAGTTTTTTTTTTTTTTTATTTTCCTAGCTTTGTTTCATATTTTAATTCAAAAGCAGCATCTAATTTTAGACTTCAAAAGCATGAAGATTCTCGAATTTAAGAATGTTTTTTTTTTTATAAAATTATAAATACGTTAAATTCAACAGGTAATGTCTCATAACGAAACAGAAGTACTGGCAACGCTGCGAGAAGGATCTGTGTTCGGCGAGATAAGCTTATTAGGCATAGACGGCCTACGAAGGCGCACTGCTACTGTCCGGTAAGACAGATTTTGTCTGACGGGCCGCGGCCCTTCTATAATTTTTGAGAAATTACAAGAAACAAATTAAAATATTAATAACAATATAACGGTATACTAGAAAAGTTCTCATATTAACCAACTCTATAAAATATTAAAATTAAATTAAATACGCTTATAAACCTGTGTCGTGTCTGCCGTTGTACAAACACACAAACACCCGAAACAAATATCTGTTGGCCATACAAATATTTGTCCCGGTGCAAGCGTTCATCTCACACCGCTGGACTAACCGGGTCGTCAAACTCTATGCCCACAGTTCCCGCGGCTATTCAACCCTATTCGCCCTCTCCCGCTACGACCTCGACCAGGCTCTCCAGCACCACAAGGAAGCGGCGCAGATCCTCCGTCTCCGAGCAGATCAGATCATCAGGGAGAACGCCGCTCGTCAGGTCCAACAGAGAGCGGAGGAGAAGAGAACTGTTCGACGCCGGAGCGCCTCCAGCAACAGTTCTGCCGTCAACGACGAAAGGAGATTGAGATCCATCAGCGCCATGTCCAAAAGGAAGCTGTCTTCTGTGTCTGAAAATAAGGTTACATCTATAATAATATTATAAAGCTGAAGAGTTTGTTTGTTTGTTTGCTTGAACGCGTTTTTTAGGCTTATTTATACCCAAAATTGCCACCTTCATTGTGTTTGGTTCACTGATTTACAAACATATTTCAACTCAATTGGCCCCAATACATTCAGAGAAAGTTGTAACAGACGAACAGACAGACAGACGCACGAATGATCTTATAAAGGTTCCGATTTATCCTTTTGAGATAATAATATGGAACCTTAATAGAATAAATAACCAAATAACCGTGTTCTTGTTTTGCAGGTACAATCGGCGAGGGTGCAGAAATGCAACGTTTCTATGTCTTCCATTCACAGCGGCTCCGGCTCCCACATACCTTCGATCATGTACTCCAACGAAAAAAATGATTAACACGACATGTTTTAGAAATGTGTGGAGCGTGGGCCCACTCTTATGTATAGTACGAGTAGATACAATTACTTTTAACATTATACACAAGTATTTATAAAGGAGACGTTCCAAAATGTATGGAACTTGGGCCCGCTTTGTAAAAAGCTAACACTAAATTGAGAGAAGAAGCATACAATTTTATACTAAATCACTTTCAGCTATTCAAATCATTTATTTTACATCAATTAATTGTCGATATACTCTATTTCAAAAACACAAGAATCTCATAGTTTCGTTATGGTGACATATTGTTGTCATATAAAAATTACATAAAATAAATATTTCCGACTAAAAAACAACAATTCTAATTCTTTTTTGAGTATTTTTTCATGATTGTGCGTATTTTTCTCTATCTTTTGATATAGTGTACAAAGTGCGGGCTCAACGTGGAACTTGTCCTATAATCGATGTCGTTTTGTCTTCGAATGCAACATATTGGAATCATGTAAGCCTGAATCTCCATGAGGCTCCACGAGGGAATGCGAGTACGAGAGTGTGTGTGGTTTTACAGTGACGCTTTCACCAGCGCGGGTGGAAGCGTCGCAAGCCACGTGCTTTGCGTCTCTTGAATTGTTATATAATTTAACCACGTCGGATTATTCGCCCGGATTATCCACACGCAACATACAATGAGTGGGTTCAGAATAAAATAACTCCTTTGTAATCAATCGCAAGGAAGCGAAATTAGTGGATTTTGTCGAATGTGAAAAACTAACATATTATACACACTATCATTTTTATCTTCATAAATTATATGTATATACTTACTGGTTTTTGAGAAATTTTATATGCCGTGAAAGGCCGTGTCTGGCCTTAAGAGCACAATTAGGTACCTACTTGTATGTGTATTTTTCGGTGTGTATTTACAATATACGTAATAATAAACTCTAATTAAGTATTAAACGGCTCTATAAAATTTGAACATTTTGAACATTTACTATTTTTGTTTCACGGATTTACTTACCCTAATTAATTGGTACTTAAGTATTTAAGAAATATTGAAAATCTAAAGGGTTAAAAACTAATGCGAATTGAAATTAATAAAGGAAGTTTACTAAACATTTGGTATTTTTATAAAGTATTTTTAAAAAATAGCTCAATCGTTAAATTAAGTATTTCTCAAATAATTTATTGATGTTATTTTAAGACGGATATGTATAGTAACTTGAATTATAGCAAAATGTGTACTACCTATTTAGTGCTATTAAAATTATTTGGAAAGTTGTAAGAGAATTATGAATGTGCATACTTACTTATTTTAGAATTATGTATGAAGATGATTTATTAAATAAATGAAGCTACATATGTCTACTTTGTATTTTATTGCATATTTTACACTATCATATTGTTGATACATATTTTACCCATTTATATAATATGAAGCTGAATATACTCGTATAAACAAAAGCAGTCAAAAACAGTAATATGATTTCGACTTTCGGAAGGCTCTGTCGTGGACGTCTTTCAGCAGTTAGAAATAAGGTATCTACACTACATGCTAATGGTAACTATACAAATAAAAACCGGTCAAGTGCGTGTCGGGCCACGCGCAGTATAAAGTTCCGTAGTTTTTAGGTGTTAATAATGTAATGAAAAATAAATATATTTTCTATGGAGTTGTTCAAAATTTTCGAGTAAATTACGTTTGGTCGACTATTACCCGCAAACTTGTAAAGCCAACTTAATTTCGTTGTAGCTATTATTGACGTAACGTTTGAGAATTTCTAACAACAACCGTTTAGTTGGTAGAGGAGCGGGACACTTGACTCTAATGAAAATTGGCTTAATAAGTCACAAACAGTTAAATAAATCCAAAAAATGATTTTAGCACACCCCTAACATTTTTGAAAGACCTATCCAAAGATAGCTTATACTATATAGAAAACAAAAAATAAAAAAATGTCCGCGTCCGCATTATACATATATAAATTATGTATAATGTATATAATATAATATATTTATATTTCATGATTTTATACTACCACTTTGTCGGCGTAATTAAGGTGTATACGTGTGCCAAATTTCAAGTCTCTCTCTCTCACAATTATTTTTGCGCTTAACCGCGGACGGACAGCCATACAGACAGACGGACAGACGGACAGACAGACAGACAGACGGACATGGCGAAACTATAAGGGTTCCTTGTTTACTAACCCTAAAAATCATAACTTTCTCAAAGCATCCATGTGCCAAAAAGTTATACCACAACTAAAAAATACAAAATCTGCCTAACCTAGATTACACTAGTAATAACTGTGTAACAACTTTTACGAAATAGCATTAAGATTAAACTAACATTAGTCGAACAAACTACATATTTTTTTTTCTTTTTTTCCCTAACCTTTATTGTGATTAGAGTCCATTAGAAAGTCTCCATAAAATCCCTTTTCAAACATTAATTACGTAGTTATGTCAACGTTGCGTGTATCCTCTACGAGAAGCTTATATTTACCTTCGAGCGAGTCGTTGTAAAAACAACTTTAAGACCTTGAATAATAGATATCAAATTGTCTGCAAAATATTTTGGTTAGCAAAAAGTTTTACACCGAATAGTTGCAGTTGTCGTCACAAATTATTAGCGAAACGTTAACCTTCGTGTAATCGGTGGGTATTACGCGAAGCTATGCACGTCTATTATCCAATCGTTGTCAATCGATTTTTATAATGGATGCCACCGATATTTATTTGTTCTAAGGAAACTTTAATTAATATCATTCGTGTAAAATTTTATTTTTTAAGAAGATATGTTTCACAACTTTTAAATATTTAAAACACATTTTAAGATTTATGTTAATAAACTACATTTAACTTCACCCATAATTTCGGCGGGAACCTTGAAAGAGGCATGTGGTGTTCTAAGTTTCTTTCATTTTCTTGGTGTATTTTTGAATTTTATTAAGTAGCAAAATGTGGCATTTTGTTTGATATAGGTTTATGGCAGTATAGTGAAATAGAATAACAGTACGAAAACGCGGCCTTTCAGCCTGCCTCCAAAACTTCATTGTAAATTTGCTGGTAAAGTAGCCATCGCTTTACTCGAATTACTGACTGTTTTGTTCTATGTAATGGCAGTGGCAAACAAGCATGCAGTTCACATTGGTGTTAAGTGATGACTGCAGCCTTTAGACACCCACACAAAGACCAAGGTCAAAATGCAGATACGTTACCACTCCTGAGGCCTATGGTGTTATGCCTCTGTGCCGGAAATTACAGGGCCGTTAATTAATACCTGACCGGAACACGATAGCGCTGAACACTACCATTAAGCGGCAAGTATATTAGGTAATGCGGTGGTGCCTACGCCCGTGAGCTCCGGCACTGGAGCTCTACCACCAGACAAAACTTTGACTCTGGTTGACTTTTACTGATAATTGACTGACTGATTCTTACTGACAATAACGCTGCTTATTACGAATACGAAATATCGTTTTACTTGACACTGGCATTATGCGTAACAGCGATGACATAATATAAAAAAAAAACTACGCTTCATTCGGCATCATTACACAATTCGTAGACGGACGTCTACGGTTAAGTGTGCTACGTTGCTACGAACCTACGAGCCACGTAGGCAGCTACAAAATTGACATTGATTGGTTATAATCGATTTTTCCTGACATCTAATCCAAAATCGTATCGTACAATTTAATTAGGTACCTTTCATGCAAAACGAGGTTACAACCTGCACTTTTGTATTCCTCTGACTTGCAGAATACTATCATATCGCATAGTAAAAACTTAAACAGTATAACGAACGGGGTGCGTGATATAATTTAATTTGGATATTGCTGAAACCCAGTCTGTGTGAGACGGGCTCACGCAGACTGGGTTCCGAAGATATATCTCACTAGGGACCCGCCCCGGCTTCGCACGGGTAGCAATTATGTTGAAAGGACGCGGTCGCGTATTACATGGCGAATCGTCTTATTTGTTATCAATGAAAAAACGTATCAAAACCTATAACTTTAAAATTTCATGATACACGTTCAATATATTATATTACCTCCCAAAAGCCAGCGCGAATAAAATTTTGAGGTCACACGGGATAAAAACCGTGATATCTCGATAAATATAAGTATGATATTGATAAACTATAAATATAAACCTTCCCCAGACACTCAGACAACCAGGAAACCTTCTTTCCAATATTTTAAACAGGAACAAGGTCCGTTCTCAATTTTCCGAGATTAGCGCATACATACAGACAGAGAAAATAGGGGGACTTTACTTTATAATATGTAGTGATAGTGATATAACTGACAAAAAGCCGTGCCGTGCAGTTTTAATTACGTTAGGACTCCCGGTTCATGCCCAGTTGACTCGCTTTTGTTTGTGTGACTTTTTCGCACCTGCGATCAAAATCAAAATCCGTAGCTGCATCAAGTTATTCTCATTCAAACTGCCTCAGTAGTGTAAATAGAGGTAGCAGGTCACTACTGCTACGCTAAGGTCCTGGGTTCGATTCCCAGGTCGTCGGTTACCGGAGATAAAAGTGTAAAACTCGTTATCTCTGGTTCATGTCAACAGGCTCGCCACCTGTTGGGTACAAAACGTAACCGGCGAATCGTGGGTATTTGCATGTATGCTTGAATGCATGCATTTACCTCTACCTATTCCTTCGGGGATAGCTTGAAATAACGTTAGAACCTGGATATCTGGCGCGCCACACACTCTGCCTACCCCGTAATGGACTTGGTGTGAAGATACATACAAAATACGTTACAACTTACTCCGAGGTAATTTCAAGGTTAAAAAGCTTTAAGTATATTAATCTCCGGTAAAACATTGTTTGATTAGCATATTCAAATCCTATTACGGATTCCTAAAAGTGACTAAGTCGTAATAAAGCAAAAGCAAATAAAAATATAATCCGTGGAAAGTTTTCATCAAGTCATGTGATTTATGCTTGGTTAAAAAAATAAGGATGCAATTTGTGTGTTGAAACATGTTTACAAGCCACGACTATTTATTTTATTTATAAAGAAAAGTAACTTATAAATTTAATAGTTACTACAATAAATGCCTCAAAACCCTTAGATATTGTACAAATTGTATTGTATTGTAAAAATTTGACTTCGGGCAGAAATCGAACCTACGACCTCAGGATAACCAGTCCAGCCGCTTTACCACTAAGCCTTCGAAGTCCCACAATAAGTACTCGATTCCTGCCCGAAGTCAAATATTTCTTTCCGTTTTTTCTTTAATTTCTACAGAATATTGATACCAATAAGTTTGTTCATCTTCATCCGAAAAAGACAAAAGCCTTTAACCAAAGCTGCCCACAGCAGATGAACAGTGTTGTGCGTCATATAAGAGGAGAATATGCCATAATCGCCATGCTTGTCATCCGATTAGTGGTACTTTTAGGCACGCTGATCGGCCTTTCTCGCGATACTCTATTTATAACCAACCTTTTGAAATAATTTGATCACCACTGTACACTAGTGGAATAACTCTCCTCCAGTGAGCGGTGGGGTCGTAACATCATGACGTCCCGTGAAAAACATACTGTAAGTACAGAGCTCCACAATTAATATTGCACATAGAGCCTGCGAAAGGGACGATCGGCTCATTTCGACTTCGTAGAGCGTTATCTCTGTTACACACACTGCCTACGTAAGCACTGACAGTCCGGTATTGGTCAAAACTTGATCAAAATGATGGACAAACGTCAAATAGGTACGGTGCGAAAGTGATAACGCTCTACAGACCCGAAATAAGCCGAAGTCTCCTTCCTAGGCTTAATGTGCAATATTTATTGTTGAGCACTGTACATCATTTCTTTATTCTAAGTTTGGATAAACGTCGTACATATAAAATAACTGTCTTCAAATATCGCATACATACTCCATCACAATACAGGTACCTATTAGCTACGAATAGTCCTAATAGAAGAAACATTGACCCTAAGACGAAATATCTTCTTAATCAATTTTATATAGGTAATAAAATTGCGACTGCTTCGTGCAATGTAAAGAACCCTTTCATTAGGGTGACTCGATCCTCCATCCACCAGTTGCTTAATGCTCAGTCTGAAACTTACCCCCGTTCGATAAACATTACCGGTTACGGTAAATTTAAATTAGCTTAATCAATTTTTTCTTAAATATTCATATCTATATTCGTAATTAAATTCTGTGTGGTTGAAATGTTGATATGATGACCGTGGTTTACGATGAATTAAAAACAAATCTTACCTGAAAAAGGTTCACTAAAAACGTAAGTCACGAATGTAAAATGATTTACAAGTGTTCAACTTTACAATTAGTTCTGATTCGTTAATTTGTTTCAAGTCAACTTTTATGTGTTTTGGTACCGTGTTCATTTCATTTACAGAATTCTGTACTTCAATTGGTTTTTTTTTACTATTTGTCGAAACGTAGGCAATTATAACTCATTTAATTAATATCTACGTTTCTTTTTAAATTAATATCCACGTTTTTTCTTTCATAAAATAATATGCCAATATGTAAGTTATTGTTCGATTGTTTGATGAGCGTATCATTATTATTTTTTTAGTTGTGAGTAACTTCTTGAATATTTGAGGCATAAATGTTTAAAGTGTTTGTGTACTATAGCATCAACGGAGAATTGATTGATGAGGTCGACCCGGAAATGTTCGTTGTTAATCTTTGGGGACACTTTTGTCCAGCAGGCTTTGTCTTTCGGCTAAAGTGATGATGACTTTAACACCATACATCAAAACAAAGCCAGATTAACGATAATGATAGGATAGATTTTTTTATTGTAATGGAAGTGGCATACAAGCATGCAGTTCACATTGAAGTTAAGTGATGACTGCAGCCTATAGACACCCACAGTAAGACCAAGGTCAAAATGCAGATGCTTTGCCACTCGTGAGGCCCATGGTGTTAGTTAGGTGTGTTGTAATTTCAGGAAATTACAGGGCCGTACCATCACCATTTCCACCTGACCGGAACACGATAGTGCTGAACAGTACCATTTTATCGGCAAGTATATTAGGTAATACGGTGGTGCTTACGCCCGCGAGCTCCGTCACTGAAGCTCTACCACCAGTAAAATTAGATAGTAGTTACCCATCTAATTGTAACACGATAAACACTATATGTCAAAAATTGTAGATACTTGAGTTACTAGTTAAAAGTATATTATAAACGAATAAGCCCGCAGATGTTGTTTCTCCCAAGAGATATGTTTGCTACTTGAGAAAACGCTACGGAACGTAGTCGCATGCACTCTTACCAGGGGTCATACCAACATAGAGATAGCAGTCCTAGTTTATTGCAATCAATCTTACTTTGTTTTGACGCATGACGAACGTCAATGAAAATTAATCTTATTAATCTATATATAATTACTTATTTGCATCTACGTTTGATAAAAGACAAAGCAAGATAAGATTATAATAAGTCTGCCATAATAGCCTCAGGTCTAAACGTAAAGCAAAACATTCCAGAGATCTATTAGATAATAATATACATATAAAATTCCAACAGTTCGTATTTATGTTTTTTTTTTCAAATCTAATGTATCTATATCTTAGTTTACCCACTATCATAAATGTGAAAGTAAAGATGTTTGTATAAATGTTGCTGAATCACGCTGAAGGGATGGGCGGATTTTGATGAAATTTTGTACACAGAACAGTATAATACGAGTATAAATACTTTAGATACTTTTTAATTCAGCAGTTCCTTAGAAGATTTTTAAGTAATAAAAATTTAAGACAGTTATATAAAAAATGTACTAAGTACTCTGTAAACTCGTACTGTATTTTTACTTCCAAAATAAAGTAAGATTTAGTTTAGGCTTTTTTTTTTGTTGTACATGATTAGGTGTTTATACTGTATTTACATGTAATTACATTTTGTTAAACCTTTGTATTAACAAAATGTTCATGAAGCGTTTAACCTTACAATGTTTTATGTAGAATATTTCGTATCTTTGGCAATGCTATGCAACGTCGGTAGGTCGACTTATCATATTGCAGTGAAATTTTTGCATTGCTATTTCGTACCGACTACCGACGTAAAATTGTCTGCGCTACAAAAGGATGCTATAAAAGATTTTATCGTCAAAATATAATCGCTAATTTCATTATTTTTGTGGTCGTAAGTCACGGAATTGTCGGCTCGCGTGCTTTGATCCAATATTTCTTTTAGTGAAAACATCACTTTCCCCGTTTTCAATATGTTAATTCGATCATATTAATAAATGTATCGATTTTTCAACACTGTGATCAGATGCGTATTAAGACTGAAAAGTTAATCAAGGATCAGTTGCTGTTTCGTATTTTATAAATGATGAGTAATCAAAGCAACTAAATATGTCGTGTCAGTGGCTTCAAGAGATCAGATACTCACAGTGTGAATCTGACATTAATCAACGTGTTCAAATTAGTTCTGACTGTTGCTGGTGATCAGATGCGTATTCACCATAAATAGAAAAATTAATGAAACGAAGTTGCTCTTTCTTATTTTACTAACGATCAAAAAGTCACTAAATAAGTCGTGTTAGTTGCTTTAAGGGTAGGTACTCGCTCACAGTGTTAGTCTCACACTTATTTACGTTTTCAAATTACTTCAGACTGTTGCTGGATAAACTCAACCAAACATTTACCTGAGACTATGTGAAAATCACAATAAGGTAAGTAACTATAATTGAAGGTTAAACAAACTTACCTTAAGTGAAGTTTGACCGTAATTATACTAGTCGCCGCATCCGAAGGGATTTTCACCCGGTAGTCCATTTCTTAATGTACTAGGCATCGAACACTAATTTAGAGCTGAAATCTAGAAAAAGAAAGTTCTCATTTACTGTAGGTACCTGGTAGGTAGGTGGCGCGCCGCGCGCGCACCCTTTCCACCTGAACTGTCAGGACGTCATTTAGTTTAGAGCATGATTTCACTAAAATATTTACAGGGGTGCTTTAGTATAAGCACATGGGAAGGGAGGGATTGAAAATCTCTTCGGATGCGGCGACTAGTATAATTACGGTCAAACTTCACTTAAGGTAAGTTTGTTTAACCTTCAATTATACTTCGTCGCCGCATCCTCGAGATTTTCACCCGGTAGATGTTTAGAGTATTTAGGGAAATCATAATTTATAATATTATTATAAGTATCTACTTATAATTAAGAAATAAAATATATTTATTCCCATTCAAACAGAACACTCTTGGTTATCATTAATAATTGCATTAACAAACGTATTATATATTATTATTATTATTGGAAGTAAGTGCACCGTTGTAGATTGATTTTCCAAAATTCAAAGAATTTCCTGACCAGCCTGCGGTGTTTTTTTTTATATATAGTTTCTATAGACACGCCCCTACGATTAGCTGCGGAGGAGGCTGCATGGCGAGCACTGTAGGTAGATTAAACATTAGGATCAATACCACTTTCTTGGAGCGTTTGTTTTATCCAACAGCTGATCGTAGAAACGATTGCATTGTGGTTACTTAGATATTAAAATGAGTCTATCAGTGTTAGCATTGTCTCTACTGACTCTCGTTACTTCTATCGTACTTAGAAGTTATCTTACCAATCTTCAATCACTCCCTCAAAAATCTGTGATTGTAGTTTTGTATGAGCAAATGTGCATATGGGAGTGCTGCTAAAAACCTACATCAATACACTTGAAAGTGCGCCACGTATATATAACTACTGCTCTACCTTCCTTTCAAACATCCAACAGCAGTTTATGAACGCGGAAACATAACTGCTCGCAAGTTATTTACATTATTGTATGAAGGTCTCCAACTTTTTCATAGATGGCTATGTAGAGTCGTCTCTACCAGTGTTACCAAAAAAGTAAACAAATTGTAGTTCATAATAATTATGTAAACTAGAAGAAGTGGTTACCTTTAATAATTTTTTTAATCTATTTTAAAGACTAAAAGCCACTAAAATATTTATAGTAATACCTACTAGCTCGTTTGTTATAAAATAAACAAAAACCTAAAATATATTATTTATTTAAAACAGGTGAAAAAGAAAATGCTATCAAAAATTTAGGTCAAGAGTAAGAATCAGTACAAAAATCTGTTATACGTACTCATTATCAGTACAGAAACATCAGCTTAATTTCATAAGACATATGTTAATTTTAAGAAACAGTGCGACTTGAAAAAGTAATATTATATAGCCTTAAGCCTTCCTCGATAAACGGGCTATCCAACACTAAAATAATTTTTCAAATCGGACCACTAGTTCCTGAGCTTAGCGCGTTCAAGCAAACAAACTCTTCAGCTTTATAATTAAGTATAGATTTAATTAAAGAAAGTTATTATGTAGGTAATAAGAACGGTTTGTAATCTACCATCCCGTCGGCCGCAACTCCACTACCTCACATGATAAACTCCTCTAAATATAAATCTATTAAAGCTCGGGTTGTGTAGATCGCTATCAGCCTTGTGGTTGGGTGCAAGTGTACCTACTTGACGTTTATACCTCCGTTTACTAAGATGCCACGATAAGGGTTAAACAGATGTGCGTAATATATTTATTGTATCATATGAGGAAGCATATTGTGCGTTGTATTTTAAAATGATGCTAAGCTGATTATAATTATTAATACTTCGCATCGATATTTACAAAAAAGTTAGAGGCTATAAGGCGATGTCTCTTTGTATCTATTGAGGTCCAAGATTTACTTCAAAGCTTGTAATTTTTAAGCCAGACTCAGCTGATTAACATTACCATTTAGAGACATGTAGTAAAGCGAGCGTCAACACCCTCGAGATTCATCACTGGAGCTCTACTATGACTAATGGCACTGAATATGTGCAAATTTAAATATAATGATATAATCAATGTAATGGCATCCGTAATCATTATCACAGAGGCAAATCACCAAGTGGTGGTTGATTTGGTGGTTTTACTGGTGGCAGAGCTCCAGTGACGGAGCTCGCGGGCGTAGGCACCACCGCATTACCTAATATACTTGCCGCTAAATGGTAGTGTTCAACACTATCGTGTTCCGGTCAGGTGGTAATGTACAGCCCTGTAATTTCCGGCACAGAGGCATAAGACCTTAGGCCTCAGGAGTGGTAACGCATCTGCATTTTGACCTTGGTCTTTGTGTGGGTGTCTATAGGCTGCAGTCATCACTTAACATCAATGTGAACTACATGCTTGTTTACCACTTCCAATACATAAAAAAAAGTGATCATGCATCTGCATTTTTACCATCTTTTTTTGTGTAGACCATCGATGTGAACTGCGTACTTGTTTGACGCCATAATTGAAAAATTATACATAACCGAAATTAAATACCATGACCTTACCAATTCCAATTTAATATCACTGTTGCATATTTTTCCTGCATTATGATGAACTCGCGATGTGCCACAAAGTGGTTTGTTGCATGAATAATTCCACTATAATGAGTCCGTAAACAATGCTAAAGTTATGGCAGCTCCATCGCTCGTTTCGCTACTTTTTAATCGTGTATTCGATATCTGCTAACAGGGTTATTTCATCGATGAAAGGCTAATTACATGATTTGCGTTTAACAAAGTGTTAACGTACTTTAGAACCTCAAATAAAACATAATTATTTTTGAATTAAACCTGAATTTTATTTAAGAATGGCATGAAAATATAAAACTTTGCAAAACACAAGCATTGTAGCGCGACCTTACGTAAGATTTTGTCTAATCAAGGATTTAAGACCCTTGATGTGTTTTTTTTTTTTGTAATGAAGTGGCAAACAAACAAGCATGCAGTTCACATTGATGTTAAGTGATGACTGCAGCCTATAAACGCCCACACAAAGACCAAGGTCAAAATGCAGATGCATTACCACTCCTGAGGCCTAAGTGTTGTGTTATGCCTCTGTGCCGGAAATTACATACATTACCACCTGACCGGAACACGATAGTGCTGAACACTACTATTTAGCGGCAAGTATATTAGGACAAAAAATATAACTGAAAGGGACTCCCAGACTCAGAACCAAAGAAAAAGAGGTAGACCGAGAAAACGTTGGTCCGACGATATAAAAAAGACAGCGGGTCCATTATGGCACAGAACGACTATGTTACGAGATGAGTGGAAAAAGCTGGAAGAGGCTTTTGTGTCGCATAGACACGCCGATACTAAATAACTCAGGTTTTTAAGTTGAACAAATTGTAAAAATATTGTTAAATTGTGTTGGCAATAAAGGCTATAATAATAATATTAGGTAATGTGGTGGTGCCTTCGCCCGCAAGCTCCGTCACTGGAGCTCTACCACCAGTAGATTAAATATCTTTGTTACTTTAATGGACATGTGTCCATTAAACTTATAAGTAAATTCAACCAAAACATATCATAGAGTAGCATTGACAAAGATTATAATCAGGACGTATGCCAACGCAGTGGAACCAATGCCGCTGTCGGTTTGCCAGATCTACTGATAAGGCCGCGGAGAAATCGTACCTCCTCACGGCATCAGCCAAAGGAAAGTTAAAATTATCTGATCATAAGCACAAATGTCTACGAAATAACAGAATGATTACATAAAACGGCTCCGGTAACAGCCATCAATCAAATTAAAAGCCCCTATTTCAGTACAATACACTCACAAATATTTACCTAATCCATTTTGAGAACGGTACAGTTTTTCATGGATAGTTGACAACGGAGGTCAAACGATATTGCTGTATCAACTATCAATCAATTTTATTGTCGGTTGAGCCGTTAAGTTAGAAATAAATCATGTAATATGGAAATTTAATTGGTGTATGAAGTTTCACTTCCAGTTCCAAAAATATATTAGGAAAAGTAAGTACCGTCAACAACAAAATTAAAAAAAAAACTTAGCCTGGGTTGCACCAACATATTTGTTAAAGTTAAAGTTATTGTAACATTACACATCCTTCTCTAACTTAAAGAAATCTGGTAGAATTATATGTTAAATTAATATAAACACCACTAACGTGTTTAATAACGGAGTGAGCTCTACAGCTTTACGAGTACCTAATAGTCGATCAACTTATAAAATATAGTTATTGTCGGGTAAACATAACTGCGTGTAGCCCGACACGCACTTGACGGGTTCTGTTTATAATTATTTTTATTTGAATCTGAAATAAGACTGACTGAAAGATTTCAGGTTCACTACCGGCTTTGAAATCAATCGCCATCATTGCAACTTATGCACTTATAGTTTTTATATTATTTCGCATTAACACATGCTTGTGAAATATATTTTATTTGAAGAAAAATGGAAAGAAAAATTTGACTTCAGGCGAGACTCGAACTCGCGGCCCACTGGGAATCTAGTCCAGCCGCTCTTCCAATTTCACTTCTTCAGGCACTTCAGTAGCTCAATTGGAAGAGCGGCTGGACTGGACTCCCAGTGGGCCGCGAGTTCGATTCTCGCCTGAAGTCAAATTTTTCTTTCCATTTTTCTTCAAATAAAATTATGCACTTATAGTTATAACTTATGCAATAAATTGACGACAAAAAATATTAAACATATGTTAGAACAATATTTTATAAAGAGTCTAGAGTGAAATCCGTGTTTTGCTATTAATTATGGCTTGGTTAGGTATGTGATTCGTATTATACCTAATTGTTTTTATAAAAATGTAACTCAGCCAATGTATGTTATATACCTAGTCATGTATAATTAAGGAATGACTGTACATGTTTTGCACGATAGTCACAATAGCACAGTCAAAAACCTCTTTTGGTTTTTTTGTTGCTATTATTGTAGTAATTTTGTAAAAAAATAAATAAAAAAAAAAAGGTTCTGTTGTAATTTTTATGCCTTTTATGCCTTTATTGGTGGTAGAGCTCCAGTGTCAGAGCTCGCGAGTATAGGCACCACCGCATTACCTACTTAATGGTAGTGTGCCGGTCACGTGGTAATTTACGGTCTTGTAATTTCCAGTGGCATAACACTTAAGGCCTCAGGAGTGGTAACGCATCTACATCGAAATATCTGGTTACGTAGATGTTGATAGGCTACAGTATTAGGTACTTACCATCAATGTTACCTTTTTGTTTGCCACTTCATGACATAAAATATGACTGGGGATATATGAATAGGACTGATCTTTAACTTCCTTCTTTTTCACTATTGAAAATGGCAATGATTGCAGGATGGGTCGCGGCAAGGAGCCAGAGCTGCCGACCAGCGACCCGGTGGAGGCCAAGAAGCACCGCGACGAGTCCAACGGACACATCAACAACAGGAATTATGGCCGAGCGCTCGCCTCGCTTAACAAGGTAATGTATTCCTAATAGGTAAAGATCCTGCAAAAAAAAACGTAAAAAAAAATCCCAAAAAAAAATAAATATTGCAGCTATATTTTGATAGGCAACCTAGTGGATACACAACGTGTAACAGGATTAAATGTACAACCCGAAACTAGTTTGTTCAGATTCGATAACTAAATCGATTTTAGGCATTCTTAATGTAGATAATATTTTATCCCAAAATTAATTACAATTAAGAAAGTTATGGTCACCCGTCACCCATTTGGTAAACACGTCAATACAAACGAAAATGAGAGTAACATATATCCAAAATAAAATGCTAGTCTGAACAAGTTTATTCGAAATCGTTAAGGCGTGCATTTTAGTATTAATAATCTTTTAAGAAATAAAATAATGAAAATGAATTTTATCACAGCGAGTGTTAAATAGGGGTAAGCAGGTACGCTACATCACATTGCGACAGTGTACGTGTGTGAGTTGGTTCGTGTTTTATGTGCGGTCGTAGGTAGAGTATGCATAGGGTGTGCATACTATTCGTACAAATTAAGGACAACTTGTTTCTTGAATAAAAAATATTAAATATATGTTAAACATGTAATTTCAGTTCGTGTATTATGATTATAACTCAATTTTCTAATCGAGGTGTTTAAGAGTATGCGTTATTCGCGTTACATGTTGTATATTCTCTAGATTATAAATATGCGTAAATTAGGTTTACAGCATATCTGGATGAACGAAATTATTCTGCAGTGGGATCCGAACCCATAAGCACGGAATAGATAAATTTATCTATTCTGTGCCTATAAGCTTCGGTTGCACCACACACCCCGGACACTTAACGCTTATTCTGGTTACCTACTACACAGTACACAGATATCAATCAGTGACGCGCACACAGAAATGTAGCACGTAGGGTTATTAATAAAGACATCGTATTTCCTTTCTTATTTTTTCTGTTTTTGTTTTATGACTTTTTTTACAAATAAGTGATGGTAGACCTCACTGGTGGTGGAGCTCCAGTGAAGGACCTCGTGGGCGTAGCCATCACCGCATTACCTAATATACTTCCCGCGTAATGGTAGTGTTCAGCATTATTGTGTTCCGATCGAGTGGTAATGTACGGCCTGTAATCACAATCCGGCACAGAGGCATTTATTAGGCCTCAGAAGTGGTAACGCATCTGCATTTTGACCTCTGGTCTTTGTATGGGTGTACGTAGTTACTGACATTTTTTCATTTTTTTTTTATTCCTTACAATAATTTTACGGACTCCAACATGCGTACAATAAAAAACTATGTACATAAACTATTCTAGAAATCCAGCCGACTAAGGTCATTTTCGAACTTCAGTGATCATACAGAGTACAGAGGTCTGAGTTCTGAAGCGGTCTTAAATTAAAAGTACATAATCTCACCACAGTCTAAAGAAAACGAACGTGTTAATTGTGATCTTACTTTAAAACAATGTTTGTCCTTAACGGCGGTTCGTTTTTTTTTTCAAATGTACCAACCTACGTACCTACTGGACTCTATAGTGGACTAGCATATTACTTAAAAAGATAATTACTTAATGCCAAAGTAGAATCATAATTAATTTATTGTGATGTATAGCTCCGCAATAACTAACACAAAGACTAAACACTTAGCCTGGGTTGCACCACGATATTTGTTAAGGTTAAAGCTATTGTAACATTACACATCCTTCTCTAACTTTAACAGATTTCTTTAAGTTAGAGATGGATGTAAAATGTTTCAATAGCTTTAACTTTAACAAATATCGGGCTGCAACCCAGGCTTTAACTTCAGGTGATCAAACTTGTGACGGATCTACATTTTGACCTATGATTTTTGTATAGATATGTCTACTATAGGTTGCAGTATTTACTTATCAACCATGTGAACTGCATGCTCGTTTACCACCATCATAAAATGATATTACCAGCTTATTGCTACCAGCGATGTATCTATTAATTAATATAGAATAACATATGTAGACTATAAATAAAAGTGTACCTACAATATTATTGGGCGCGAAACGTGTTCTCTCGTGGCATTTCCGTGCAGCACTAGTGTGAAAGCAAGTGGCAAGAGGGTGCGAAAACATATTCTGTCGCTATGACTACGACGGCCGGGGCGTCAATATCATAGCTTCCCCACACGCTTGAATTACATAACCTGGGTACGTCTCCACCGACATGGAGAGCGAAGACAACGCCAAAGCGCAAATCCGTTCTATATTAGGTCCAACAAAGGACGCAGAATTTCTCCAGAGCTTCGTGAGAGTCGGAGTTGGTGACGAAGAAGATGAGCTACCAGTCCCAAAAGCTTCCATTAGCAAGCGAGCTCCACAATCTGCTGATAATGAATATCTCGTCGAAGATGAAAAGCAATCTGCAACAGGGCGCAAGGAATCCGTTAAGCCTCAGAAAAGACGGGTAAAGAGAAAACAGAAAAGGGAAAGGCGAAAGCGGGAAGAAGAATTATATACAGACAAAGACCGAGCAGCGGCTGTGGTAATGGGCTCCAAGGATATTAAATTATCTTTAAATATGAAAGACAAAGCTGAGAGGAGCAGCGCACTACAATTACCAGCGGAGGCGGATGCAGGAACGCTGCTTGCGTTGGCTCGCGCTGAGATGATGAGGGAACGGTTTAGGACAGCCTTGAGTTTTGTCGATAAGGTACACTCTTCTCTGTTCCATTTCTAGGGATCAACATTTCAAATCGTGCGTGCGCTTTGGGATTTCAAGATGTGGCATTTCTGTCCAATAATTTCCATCTTCATCCATTGACACCAGAAGCGTACAAATAGGCATATAAACAACTTAAAATTTTGGGTCGGATCCAATGTTTAGTGTGATTCGTCTCTATGATCAAGTGTAAAGCGGTAGAAGGGCTGCTAAACTAGGTCATCTGCGTAAATTATAATACACGTGGTATTGAGATCTTTATCTTTAAAATTAATTTAAGGCTATTGTCACTTGCTCATTTCTAAACAAGAAAGTGGAAGTAATATTCATAGGTTTGATGTGTATTGAACTAATAACTCAAGAATTTTGATTATAGTATTGATCAACCAACGGTTGAAGCATCCTCTCTTGTCCTGAAAAACCCAAACAACTCCAACATACTTTATGTTGAATAATCTTCAATATATTCCATGTTTTTACAGGCTATCGAGCTTGCGCCAGAAGAGAAAGCTGCTTACGTAGCTCGTAGCAGATGTTACCTGCTACTTGGAGAGCCACAGTCGGCTTTAGCTGATGCAGAAACAGCCCTGAAACTAGACCCGAAGCATGCGAAGGCACTTCTTCAGAAGGCTGAAGCGTTGTATTACTGCGGAGAATTTGAAATGAGTTTAGTTCATTACCATAGAGGACTACGAGCGAGGCCTGATTTAAGCCAATTTAGACTTGGAGTTCAGAAGGCGCAGGTATAATTTGTTTTAGATATATAATAATATCTACATTCACCAGCCAGCCTATAGGTATACTTAGGACGCAGGCATTACCGTGTGTCTACAAAGTGGAAATATAAGCGGATAGGCAAGCAGTTAAATATTTTTCACTTTTAAATTAGGGAAGATATAAGCACATATCAGGTTTCTACCTGATTTTTAATACTATAGTTACTATGTTACCTATTCACTGAAATCAATGAAGTCGTGTTCGTTTGATACGTCTGTCATATCCCTAGCCCTACTGCTTACCGCATTGACAAAATGAGAATTAATGAAGAGAATACAAAAAAGAAAAAACTATCAAAAAGTAAGCTATTTAAAACATTTGTTGATTGCCGGGAGAGCAGAGACCAAACTATCAGTGGTTAAGGACACACAGACAGGAACATCAACCTCTCTTGTTATTAAAACACAACACAACTAAAGATCTAGATTAATTAAAAATTCTGGTGTTTTCAGGAAGCCATAGAAAACACTATAGGATCTGTGAAGCAAGTCAAGAAATCTGTGAAACGATCCACATCAAAGTCATCGTCCAAGCCGGCTTTAGGACAGCTCATGTCCGACAAGATATATCTGGAAAATCTACTGAAGAACCCCGACTTGGCCATAGCTGATAAGAAAAACGACATAGTCATGAAACAGGCCGAGGAAGCCATTCGGTTCCTGGAGAATAGAGAAGAATTTTGGAGACAGCAACAGACCTCTTCCGGACAGTAGTTGCAATGGTCATAAGTCAGACCATACTCTTAGCCTGGGTTGCGCCAAGATATTCGTTAAAGTTATTGTTACATTTCACACCCTTCTCTAACTTAAAGAAATCTGTTAAAGTTAGGGAACGATGTGAAATGTTACAATAACTTTAACTTTAACAAATATCTTGGTGCAAACCAGGCTAAGAATAGAACTAAGTATAGCTAAATGTAAGCTCCAATGACACAATCATATTACCTAATTCATCTACCCTTATGTGATCATATAGAAAACCTACGAGGGTGGATCCAAAAGTTCGTGGCCCAAACTACAAGGAGATATGACATCTTTTTAAATTTAGTCATTTGTTAGTATGTCTCATATTGATTTATTGTGCGCAGTTTCATTCCGATACTGCACAATATACATTTTCTGTTATTATTTGTTTGAAGCATTCTGACGCGATTTTCGATAATGGAGAAAATTGAACATCGTGCAGTCATTAAGTACCTCAATAAAAAAGGCCTGTCACCAAAAGACATCCATCAAGATATGGTGGGCACTTTGGGGGAGTCTGCTCCATCGTATTCCAGTGTCAAGAAGTGGGTGGCTGAGTTTAAGCGCGGTCGTGAGAGCATTGAGATCCTAGGAGTAGACGGCCTCCAACCTCTACCATGATAGAAAACATCGATAAAAATTGTGATCTCGTACTGGGTGATCGACGTTTGACCATTGGTAAGATAGCTGAGACAACAGACATTAGTTATGACCGGTTACAACACATAATAACGAAAGAATTGGGATTCCATAAGGTTTCTGCTCGCTGGGTCCCGAGGTTGCTTTTAGCTGAACAAAAACGAGTTCAATGCACAATTTCGCGAGACTGTTTGGAACTTTTTGAGACTGATCCCGAGGACTTTTTGTCTAGATTTGTTACCATGGATGAAAACTGGGTTCACCACCATATTCCTGAATCAAAGCAACAATCCAAACAGTGGAAAAGATCTGACTCAGCTACACCGAAAAAGGCTAAGGTCGTTTTGTCGACTAACAAAGTCATGGCTTCTGTTTTTTGGGATGCGAAGGGCATTATTTTTGTAGATTATTTACCGAAAGGTCAAACTATTAATTCTAGTTATTATTGTAACCTTTTACGAAGACTCCGAGAAGAAATAAAAGAAAAAAGGCCGGGAATGTTGCGTAAGAAAGTTTTGTTCCATCAAGACAATGCACGTGTTCACACTTCGAATGAAACAATATCTGTAATCCATGATTGTGGCTACGAATTGCTGCCCCACCCACCTTATTCGCCGGATCTAGCCCCCTCAGATTATCATATATTTCCAAATTTAAAAAAACATTTGGGTGGCTCGAGATATTTTCGACCAAAGATGAGGTAGGTGATAGTCGCAGTAAACGAGTATTTCGCCGACCTTCCGGAATCTTTTTTTTCGAGGGGATAAACAAGTTGCAGTTCAGGTGGAAGAAGTGTGTTGAGCTAGATGGAGACTATGTCGAAAAATAAAAATAAATTTAGACCCACTTTTCTTTCATTTTCTTGGTCGGGCTTCGAACTTTTGGATCCACCCTCGTATAATGTGATAATACGCTATTAACCAATAGCCAATAGTCGAATACTAATATAGTTGCTCCATCGACCATATAACTTAGCCTCCTATAGAGATTCACTCGGTAAGTACCCTACATTTTTAAACTGTAAAGTCCCTTCACATACGCCAAATCGTGCAAATCGCCAATTTTTAAGCCCGTATTCTGAAATATTCACATAACATCGACAAAATTGTTAATATCAATAATTAAATACTGTACTGGATTGGACCATTTTGATGCCTTGTAATTTTTAACAAAGATGCATTATTATTATGGTCGTAATTTGGACATTTTGGTCGTATGTAAGTATGTCATAAAATATATCAAATAAATCAAAGTGTTATTTTTGTTATTCTAAATTACCCTCTGACGATAACAACTGAGTACACACCGCCGCGATTTTCACCCGCGCCCGCTGCGGTTGCGGGCCCGCAGCTTCTGTACAATGCAGATATACCTATTATTATGTAAAAAATTAAAGCACATCTCACGACGCGTTTCACGCCCGCGACGTCTGCGGTTGTTTGCGGCTCCCACTACACCGGCGGCCACCCAGTAGAATCGCGCGGGCCGCGGTCACCCGCAGGCCGAGGCGGTTTACGCCGGCGCGGTTGGCGGGCGACGAACAAATAATCCATAACGATTTCTATCTTAAGCCTAAAAAGTTCGTATTATATTTACTACATTACTTATTTGGTCACTATTTTCTTTGATGGATTGGATTTGTAACTCGAGAACGTAAACACCACCAATAACAAGTATTATATTTTAATACTAGCTGTGCCCGCAACTTTGTTTGCTTGGAATAGTGGCTTTGGGACTTTGGGCAGCACTTTAGGATATACATTTTGGTTAATTTTGGATTATAAACACTTTTGGATAGTTTAAAAAATCAACTTTGCAGTAATGCTTCTCTGTACACGATATAAGACGCGGCCATCGGGTATCAAAGCACACAGCCTGCTAGGATTGCGAAAAATTGCTAATTATGTGTTTAACCGCGCATTCATCCTATGCTGAACCGTATTTTCGAAAGGGCCATTTTAAACTTCTATGCATAGGTACCTTATATTTTTTCATAGAAAATTATTATAATGTTTTCTAAAGTTTCGGTTAATTAGTGCTTCTAATAGAGAATGAAAGATAAAAGATAGATCTGTGCATAATCTAGGCACTCCGTAAGAGCCGGCAGAAGAGAAAAAATGAATGTTAACGTTGAGCATTTTTACCCACTAATGCCACCAACACCACCACCACCATCGTCACCACCACCATCGTCACTACCAATACCATCACCACCACCACTGTCACCACTACAACCTCCACCACCGCCACCACTACAATCGCCACCAACGCCATCAACGCCACCACCATCACCAAACACCAATGACACAAACGCCACCAAAACCACCACCACCACAACCAATGCCACCAACGCCTCCAAAACTACCAACAACACCACCAACGTCACCAAAGCCACTTAATCACTTGGAAATAATAAAATTTGCTTGTGATAGGTCAAATTACAAATATTACGCTTTAATTTTTAAAGCGAATAACAACTGATACGTTGATTAATATGTCTAAGCCAACGCTACCAACACCACCACCAGAGTCACCAACAATACCTACGCCACCAACGACATCAACGAAATCCGAAAGACATCCATCCGTCTCCGCTGGACAAAGCCTTTCCCGAAGATGCTCCTAAAAGTGTTGTCATAAGGAAAGAATATGCCATAATTGCCACGCTTGGCATGCTGAATGGTGATCATAGCGGATATTGTTTTATGCCGGGACGCTGCTATGCTGTCAGAGAAAAACCAAGTGCAAGTCGAACTCGTGCACGAAGGGTTCCGTACAAAAATGGGATAAAAATTACGTTTGTTAGAAGGGAATATACAACATAAGACCTAAAACTTCTGTGAAAATTTTAAGCGTCTACTTGCTACCGTTATAGATATCGAGCAAAAAATATACGAAAAAAAACACGTTTATTGTATGCCGCCTTGGACTCCTAATATTTTCATTTTCCTATTTTAAGTATTTAATTTTGTCGTTATAGCGATGACAGAAATACATAATTTGTGAAAATTATCTACTATCACTGTTTATGAGACGGATGGACGGGCAGACAGACAGACAGCGCAGGTTTAGTAATAGGGTCCGTTTTTACCTTTTAGATACGGCATCCTAAAAAAGACAGAAGATAGATACAGAATAGTTTTAAAATGTTCGATAATAGGTACATGATTCTTTAAACTGTCGTAACTTTTTTATTTCTGAACCGATTAACATGAAACAAACACAAAATGTTAAGTGAAACTTACGACAATATATTAATGAGAATATTTGAAAGTGCAAATCAAATAAGCCGTTTCTGAAATTAGCGTGCACAAACACACAGACAAACAGACATTTTTCCGGGATAAAAAGTACCCAGTGTTGTGCGCCATAGGTTAAAGTATAATCATACCAAGTTTCATTGTAATCGGACCGGTAGTTTTTATGTGATGCTTGAACAAACAGACAGATAGACAGACAGACAGACAAAAAAATTTCTAATCACATATTTGTGTTCGGTATCGATCTAGTAACATCCCCTGGTATTTTTTTTTTCAATATTTTCAATGTACAGAATTTGAACTTCTCCAGTTTTATTAAAAGTATAGATTAGCTGACCCAGCAAACTTCGTATTGCCTCAGAATGAACTAATGTGTCAAAGGTTTGATAGATACGGGGACTATTTGTATGGGAAAATGAAATTGTGTTTTTTACTGTTTCCCTTCAATTTCTTACCTTTTAAACCTTCCCTGGACTTCCAAAATTCATTCAAAACCAAAATTTACCAAATCGGTCCAGCCGTTCTCGAGTTTTAGCGAGACTTACGAACAGCAATTGATTTTTATACATATAGAAAATACATACCTTACGCTAAATAATTGTAGATACTCATCATCATCATCATCTCAGACAAAACACGTCAACTGCTGGACAAATGACTCCCCATTAGAAGAGGATATGCTATAATCGCCACCCTTGGCATGCGAATTGGCGATCGCAGTGGCGGTAGTGTTATTGCCGGACGCTGCTGCGTTTTTGTACTTTCTACCGCCCTACATTTGGACCGTTTAATGGAGAATGATTCAATGTACGGCACACTTTACATGTTTATCTGTCATTATTTCAAATCACCACAAATTAATAGTAAATAGTCCTTTAAATACTGATATTAACACAAGCATATTCACATACAGAATAAGAGGTAATAATAATGATTAGTAAATAATCATAGCCAATATTGCGTGAAAAAAAAACCCCGTTCATGTTTATAGCATTTTAAGCCTATCTAAGTCTGAAGGTCATCTCTAAATGCACGAGCATATTAACAACAATTTTTCATATAAAGGCATAATGAATATAATGTCACTGCCTGCCATGTCATTTGACATCATATATATAAAGGTATGCTCTATTTTCCCACCAGTTAGGAGTTATAACAACAGCAACATGTTTACGGCTTATGTGTTCATGGTGTTATCAATTTTTCACATAGCACTGGTAAGTTTTGTGATAATGTAATTAAAAATAGGCTTATTTTATTGTAACCGCTTTACTTAGTGTCTCTTTAAAGTATTCGAGCTAATTATTTGTAAGGTAGACTTTTCCATGTAATATTAAAAATACCATGAAATTAGCAATTATTTGAAAACCCTTTATTTTAGGTGTTTTCTGATGATGACGCTACGCAAGCCTGTCTCGATATATTTAATCCAAAGGTAAACTATTCTTTGTGTTAAATAATAAACATACTAGAAACTATTAAAAAATAGATCTAATGTTTTCATATTTCCACAGATTATGAAAAACAAGTGCTGCTTAAATATACACGAAATGCATCTTCGCAATAGCGATGCAAAGAAAGAGTGTAAAATCAGCGATGATAAATGGACGGTAAAATGGTTCTAAAATGTTATTCACATTTAAACGAAAATCACGTTTTATTGAATACTAGCTGTACCCTGCGCGCTTTGCTACACCACACAAAAAATGGCGGTGGCGACATCTGTCGAATTTGCCAACTCAGACACCTTCGTGGGCTCATGCGCAATAACTCTGCTAAAGATCATCACATGAATTCACATGATCAAATGCGTGGTTTACGATTTTAGAAACGACATATGTACAGACAAACATTCATTTTTATACATAAAGATTTTCAGTACGATTGAATTTAATTTGAATACAATATTCGGTATAATAATATTATATGTAATGTGCAATTTCCAGTGTTCAGACATAGAATGTGTGCTGACTAAAAGCGGATTTGCGGAAGACGGAAAAATCAAAGACAGTGCAGTGAAAGAAATTCTGGAGGAAGTGGCAAAACAATACCCGGACGAGAAGGCTATTACAGACAGAATTGAGGAACAGTGCCTAAACGGGGGCTACGAGGACTACCCTCCTGAAGATGGATGCTTCGGTCAAAAATTTACACTCTGTGTTCATATAAATGCAGTTTTGGTAAGAAATATGTTGTATATCAATGTTTAGGTTCATGCATTTCACTCATAACAAATAATGCTTTTGTTTTCTTTTCTAACGACTTCAAAAAAAGAGGCCGTTCTCAATTCGTTCGGATCTTTTTTAATGTACAGTACTCAACAAGAAATAATGCACATCGACCTCAGGAAGAGACGTCGGCTTATTTCGGATCTGTAGAGCGTTATCTCTTTCGCACCTTACCTATTTGACGTTTGTCGACCATTTTGATCAAGTTTTGACCAATACCGGACTACGGATGCTTACGTAGGCAGTGTGCAGCAGAGATAACGCTCTATGAAGCCGAAGCTAGCCGATTGTCACTTCAAGCTGCTCATCAAGATATAATGCACATTTACCATTCGATTACTGGTGGTAGAGCTCTAGTGACGGAGCTCGCGGGCTTAGGCATTACCGCATTATCTAATATACTTGCCGCTAAACGGTAGTATTCAGCACTATCGTGTTCCGGTCAGGTGGTAATGTATGGCCATAACACCTTAGGCCACAGGAGTGGTAACGCATCTGCATTTTGACCTAGGTCTTTGTGTGGATGTATATAGGCTGCGAAGCGCGCATGGCCCAGCGGCTAGTGTAGATCGTAAGCGATCTGCTCGGTTAAGCAATACGGGCGCGGTCGGGTAGTGTGATGGGTGACCGCTAGTGGCAAATTAAATGCGCGTTTCCGTGCTTCGGAGGGCACGTTAAGCCGTCGGTCCCGGTTGCTATCGATGGATAGCAGTCGTTAAACCTTGTCGGAGGGCTTATGGGCGGTTTGAAAACATCCGACAGTCGGTTGGCCACTAACCCACCCACCTCCACCAATCCGCATTGGAGCAGCCTGGTGGAGTAAGCTCCAGGCCTCCCCCCAAAAAAGGGGAGAGACTCGTGCCAGTGGGACGTATAATGGGTTGCCATTATTATTATTATATAGGCTGCAGGCATCACTTAACATCAATGTTAACTGAATGCTTGTTTGCCACTTCCATAACATAAAAAAATAACTTATTTTATTAATTATACAGACGATTATTGTCGCTACGTGTATATTTGTTATCACTCAAAACTTAATCGCAAATGATTACAGGGTTGCAATTCATGGAAGGACACGGAAGAATGCACCGCGATGGGTGACCGCGCAAAGCAATGTCTCAGCGCACTCGAGAAGGGGGCATGATACCCGACAAACCTATCTCACTCTCTCTGTTTAGGATCTATAAATCTTTGCTTTGGATCTATAAATAAAACGCAATACTTTTAAAAGAAATAACATTTTACTTGTTCAGACGGCTTCAAAATCATCGCCACATTATGCATACAGAGGTCAATAGTGCCGTACTTCATTCAAAGCCATGCACTATAAATCAATATAATCACTCTTACAACTCGAACAGACAGTTGGTTAGTCACTCATATTTACAATATTTACAATTAAAACACCCAAAATCCAATTTCGGAACATTTATCGACACAATTGCATAACATTCGACTTTATGGTTAAATAAAAATTTCAACATTTCGAGTGTCAACTAAATTAAAAGGAACGTAATTTTTTTATAGTTAAGACTCGTTAACTTCATACTAACAAATATAAAGGACATTAACTAAAATTGGCGTCTTTTTTATCCATGTCACTTCCTCTATAATAATATGGAAGTATCATATTACCCGAGGATTTAATAATACAAGTTCAGTTACACTAGAGGTCGTAGCATACTTTTAGCATCAGCAATTGCAATGTATGTTAAATATTAACTACACATGTATTAGATCGAAGAATGAAAGTAAGGGACCTAGCACACATGGCGTCCTGCCATGGCGACGTCGCCAGCTGCTAGCACACCGCGGTCACTCCGCCAAAATTCCATACAAACGCTTATTTTGGTTACCTATTACACAGACATCAATCAGTGACGTGTAGTCACACGTGCACGCACACAGCGTAGCACGTAGGGTTATGATGTTATGTCTTTAGGCCTCGGACCGACAATGTAGAAATAAAATAATACTATGTACTTCTTTTTTCTTTCTATTCTTTGACCCGGTTTACACTATGAACCGGACCCCGTCAGACCACGAGAAAAATATAACATTTGATTTCTAATTTTATTGTTCTTGGCCGATATCGGCCAACTGCGGCTCAACAGTAAGGCAAATTTATATTTACCAGTTTCACCCAGTTTACCGGTGCATTTTAAAAACATAAAAACACAAACACTTCTTTAACAAATAGCACAAGTATTGGAAAATAACACTCACTACCTACTCATGACGTCGACAAGTCACTTCAATTTAATATACTGAATCACTTTTATTACTAATGCAATGCAATCACATAGCGCTAAGGTAAGAAATTATAAAATTAAAAAGTATTAAAAAAAAAGGTTTTGTAATTGTGAACATATTTTTTTTACTCAGGTATTTTTTCCTTCGGGAAACTGAAAAATGATCTTTTTTGTCACGACTTGTTGACTTACATACAGCCATACACTGCACAATAAAGCACCATCTTAATGTAAATAAATAAAATATTATTTACATTAAGATGGTGACAAATTAATCAAAACTAGGCCGCTCGCAACCTCGCTGTAGAGTCCCAACCGTCGCCCATCATAAGAGGGGAATAGATTGGGTGAAGCGCGGCAAGCGGGCGGGACCTCAAAGTGTCCATTCTATACGTAGTATTATTACATATTCTCTGCTGCTAGTATGAAAATATATGATATCTAACTCACCTGGCCACCTTGTGGTGACGTCACCACACCATACTAACTGCTTGGATACGTAGTCGGCGACGTCGCCATGGCGTCTCTAGTGAGTTAGTGCCCTTACGGATTCTAGCAACTGCATCGACACTCCATGCAAACTTTTTCACACGACGTGATACGCGACGGCGGTCACGGTGCCGCGTATACAACATGTAACGGGAATAATGCACACTGTCTAACACCCCGATTAGAAAATCGACTTATAATCATAACACATGAACTAAAATTACATGTTTATGTATTAAATATTTTTTATTTAAGAAATAAGTTGTCTACAATTTGTACGAATAGTATGCACACCTTATGCATACTTACCCTAATTCAACCAACGGCCGCACATGAAACACGAACCTACTCACACACACATACTGTCGCAATGTGATGTAGCGTAACTTGCGTAGTCTTATTTCACACTCGCTAGTAATAAGATTAATTTCAACTATTTTATTTCTTAAATGAATATTTATAATAAATAGCACGTCTCAACGAGTTCTAATAAACTTGTTGAGACTCGTATTTTATTTTGGATAGACGTTAGTCTCATTTTCGTTTGTATTTACTTTTCACCAAATGGGTGACCATAATTTCCTTAATTGTAATTAATTTTGGGACAAAATATTACCGATTCGGTTATCGATTCTGAACAAACTAGTTTCGGGTTGTACATTCAATCCTGTTACACGTTGTATATCGATGGTGGAAGAAATTTTGCACATCGATCTTGAGAAGGAGACTTCGGCTTATTTCTGGTCTGTAGACCTTTAACTCTTTCGCACCTTACCTATGTGACTTTGTTTGTCGACCAGTTTGATCAAGTTCTGACCAATACCGCACTATCAGCGCTTACGTAGGCAGTGTGCAGCAGAGATAACGCTCTACGAAGTCGAAACTAGCCGATTGTCTCTTTCGTAGGCTCGATGTGCAATGTTTCTTGGTGTGTACCGTAACGCGGATTTAACATTCAGGTGTTGATGATAAAAGATACTATAAAACAGCCTCAATGCCAATGAATCTCTTTACATTTCTATTCTTCTTTCCTTTGGTAAATGAGATACACATAGAAAGAACCACGCCGATACGTTGTTTCCTCGGCCCACCGGCCGCGGCGGAGGGGAGTAGCCATAGCGTTCATTACCGATGCAAAACAGTCTGTCATTTATTGCGGGGGGAAATGCGTGTGACACTCACACACACTACAAAAATCGTCTATTACTACGAAACTCACACCTTGACTTTAACAAAATACATTAACAATTTCACGCACACATTTATAAGCATTTGGGCGATAGGCGTAGGTACATTTGTACTTGTACTTTGACTGAGGAGGAAGCCTGCATATTCAGTTTATTCATTTATTTCATATAATTAGGCTCCTGGAGACCACTTTTACATCGTCATTTTTTTTTAACTAACCTAAAGTGAATAACCACTAATAATAATAAAAAACACATAATAAATTAAATAGACACTGAACAATTTTGTATACTATGGAAAGCATCAATTATTTACAAATATGGCTACTTCCCTCCGGTCCGCCGCGGCCGGTGGGCCGTGTTGCTCTATAGTTGTTTCCAATATACGCTCATACATAAACCCATTAAATTTACAAAAGATAAAGATATAAAATTGCGACATTCGATATTCACGATACATGTATATATTTAAATATATAAAAAAAAAACAAAATAACATTGTTAATATCTCATGAAATGACGATTTCTTATTCATAATACTGTGTACTTAAAATATTTGTTGTGTATGCCATATTCGAGTGTCACTACATTCCGAGGTAAATCAAAAGTCCAGTCAAGCTAGAGATCACAATAAAAAATAAATAGCTTAATTGGCATCGTTCAGGGAAAATAATATTAACTTAACGTTTAAAAATAACTTACTGTCTACGTAGCGAAAATATCTAAGACCAGTTTATAATACAATATCTCTAGATGAGGAGCGACTTAATATTTAGCTATTATAATCTATATTTACACATATTTATATTCTAATAGTAATGTTAGAATTGCCGACAGAACACAAGTTCGTTTGTAATGAGAGCATGATTTGAACGATTCTCCCAAATACCAAATATTTTTTATATCACAAATTTTACATATCTCTTTTTTTAAAAAATCGAAATCAATATTCGCAAAGAATGCTCCAAATAGTCAATTTCATAGAAAATTAGTTCCAAAAAAACTGTGTTCAACTTCAGCTTGTCTTCACGCCTTGAAAAATATATCTTTATACACTAAACTGGATCAGGAGAAGCCATGTATAAGAACTATTCAAAACAAACAATGTGTGTGGTGTGGTGTTGCACAAATATAAAATAGTAAATATATGAATAATGAAGTCCATATTCCACAAAATAATCAACATAGTCAATAAATAATTTTATGAAACAGATGAGGCTTATCTATTTATTACAAAAACCGTTGGACAATCACTCTCGCTTTGAATTGTTGAAAAAAATCTCAACCAAATTCAAAGTAGGGCTGATGACTATGTCAGTGTTCTGTGTTAGAAAATTGAGTTCTTTATTTGCATAGCAACACGTACATATCGCACAAAGTCATCCCACAAGCACTCCGTAACAGAGTCAACATCAAACTACGTCTACGATCAGGCTCCATATTCGCACTCACGCAAAAATTCCGACACTGCAACTCAAGTTTCTCATTTACACTTTAGTGTCACCGGCATTCGAAAATTTAATCTTCCAAAGTTCGCAAAACGTAACCTCTGACGTTTTGAGGGGCTTGTGCTAGTCGGCCTCTTCGGGCGGTCGCTTATAAACAGGGCCGAACTTGGCCATGTATTTCTTGACGAACATTTTCGCCTTGGATCGCACCGAGTCGGTCACCACTAGCTCTTCGACCGACCGACAGTGCTTCAACTCTTTCAACATCACGAAATGCGTCAGCTGCAGAATGAAAATTTAGATATTAGTATGTTAAATAGATTTTAAATTAAATTCAAAATTTACATTGTTATAAAGTTTCAATTTAATAGTCACATCATATTTCACATCCTTCTCTACGTAACTTCACGCCTGTAATCCCCGAAGGGGTAGGCAGAGGTAGATGTATACATTCAAGCATACATGCAAACACCCACGATTCGCCGGTTACGTTTTTGGCCCATTAACAAGTGGCGAGCCTGTTGCCATCTTCGTGCACATTACCAAACTCCGAGGTATCTACTGGGAAACTTCAAGAAAATGGAATAAATCCCAATCGAACCAGAGATAAAGGATTTTAAACCTCTCTGATAACCCCCGACCCGGGAATCGAACCCAGGACCTCCAGCGTAGTAGTAGTGGCCTGCTACCACTAGGTTATTGAGGCGCTTCTCCTTCTCCAACTTAAAGAAATCTGCTAGAGTTAGATAAAGTGAAATGTTACAATAACTTTAACAAATATTGTGGTGCAACCCAGGCTAAGTAACAAACCTTTCTCGCGAGATGTTTGAAGTCGGCAGTGCAAGTGATCCTAGCGGTGGGCGCGGCGGAGTGGCGGTAGGGGTTGAGGTGCTGCACCATGACCCGCGCCATGCTACTGCGGAACTGCTCCTTGATCCTGCGCGCGTTCTCCTCGGCGGCGGCCGCGGCCTCGGCGAGCGCCGTGGGCGACGGCGTGGGCGTGGGCGTGGGCGTGGGCGTGGGCGTGGGCGACGCGTCGGTCACCACGATGGGCGGAGAGCTGGCCTTTTCCTCTTCGGATTCTTCGGTGTCGCTGTCCGTCTCGTCCAGTTCCACCATCTGAAGAGATACGATTATTGTATTATTGAAGTCGAAACTAATTTTGCATCGTTGTCATATGAAAGTTGATGAAACGAAAAAACAACAGTAAAAAGAGACAGACACATAAGGCAGAGAATGAGATAGAAGAAGAAGAAGAAGAGAGAATGAAGCATTAAACGGTGTCTTAAAGAAAACTTTTGAAGGTTCCACTTCTACCACGTGTTAATTGCACACATGTCATGTTTTCTTTCAGTATTTTTTTTACAATAACATGTGCGCGTTAAGAAATAATTTAAAGAAAATAAGAAAAAAAAATGACTTCGGCCGGGACTTGAATTTGCGACCACGCTACCGAAGTCCAATATGATGATACGATTATTTGTAACGATGAAGCTACGATGATTTCGTTCAATTTTATCATCTGATGGGACAGTTTTTTTTTTAGATGAAGCTGATGTTAGCCGAATGCGGTGTTGGTAAAACCTAATTACTAATCACGAAATGCTGGCACTGAACTATTGCACGATAATGCGATCGCATGTAGATCGGATTTTTTTTTATTTGCGCTGTTCAGGTTACTGAATAGTCTTTCTTAATGGTAGGAACTGGTCAAGCAAAATTCATTCTTAAATGGAGAACAGCTGGCATACACAACCTCTACATACAACCTATCAATACCCACCAAGATAACACCAAATACATTTAATTACTTGCATGACATTATGTATACTGCACCTGTTTTGTATCAGATAAAAATCTCAAACCAGTGTTATATTTTAATCGCGTGGAACGTGTGAACACGTACGCCGATGCCGGTCATGGTCGTATAATGACTCATATTTTCGTCCTACTTTTTAATCGTTCTCTAGACCTAATATATATGACGAGACTGACTTACCCTAGCCAAATAGGACGAGTACTGTCTGAGGGTGGGGTCAGGAGTCTTAGGAATCGGCGTGAATGTATGAACCATATACGTCCCACTGCTGGGCACGAGTCTCTCCCCTTTTTGGGGGGAGGCCTGGAGCTTACTCCACCACGCTACTCCAATGCGTGTTGGTGGAGATACGGGTTAGTGGCCAACCCGCTGTCTGATGTTTTCAAACCGCCCATAAGGCCTCCAACAAGGTTTAACGACTGCTATCTATCGATAGCAACCGGGACCGACGGCTTAACGTGCCCTCCGAAGCACGGAAACGCGTATTTTAATTTTCCACTAGCGGTCACCCATCACACACCCAACCGCGCCCGTAGTGCTTAACCGAGTACATCGCTTATGAACTACTAAAGCCGCAGGGCCATGCGCGCTTCTAAATTGAAATACTTATATCGAAACTAAATTGAATACTTTTGCTATAATAAACCTTTCGTGTAGAAAAAATAACTTACCTTAAGATCTTTATTAGTGAGTTCCTTGCCACGCTTGTGTCTCGCAGCGGCCAGGAGCCGCACCTTCTGTAGAAGCTTCTCCCGCCGGCGCCGCAACTTCTCCTTCGTCTGCTTGTACCTTTTCACTTCGAGCCTGCCCGCTAGCTTGTCCTCTTCAGTCCGCGGCTGTCAACATAATAAATAACATGTATTTCATTTTTATGGTAGGATTGCCATGTCCGTCCGAAAACTTAAATAAATTGTGTTTATTACAGTGTGAAACCAATATTTCGTTTTAAAAGAAAGTAACTTACGAAATTTATAAAAATCCATCCAGCATACTGGACAGCGTTCCGTTTTAAACAGTAACCAGTATAGTCAACTAAAAAAGGAACGGCCACGCAGTTCACTGTATTGACGTCACATGTTGTAGTGGCCGCAGTAATAATGGAACATATCCCAAGAGTCTGCGCGTTTTGTACCGTCTCTATAACGGTGAGTCCTCTGGTAATTGGAATTTTGGCGGAGTGTCCGCGGTGTGCGCTACAATATGAGGTTCTTCAATTCTTCAAAGCTGGCATCAAAAGAGTCATTCAGAGCTGGTAGTGCGTTGGCAATACCCCTGATGTTGCAAATGTTCATAGGCGACGGTGACCACTTTCCATCAGGTGGCCTGTCTGCTATCTTTCAACCTTTTAACATAAAAAAGTAATTTATTTTGCATCGAGTCGAATACGGTATTAATTTTATACTATTATATGTATTCATTTAAATACTCACACTTATGGGTCGCTCGGAAACCAGCCCCGGTCGTCGTTTACGAGGCTTCATGTTCAGTAAAGCATGGTCCGGGATAAGACCGTTATTCGAGCTCTCCTTTATTACTGAAATAATGATAATAAACACTAAAGCCTAATCAGACTGGGGAAGCATTTGTGATGATACCTTAAAACGTACGCATATAAGTAGAGTACACTATTATACTAGATTATTGCGGCAAGTAATCAACTTACAAGGTAATTTGCAAGCAAAATATAATTTGGAAACCGAGTTTTTCACTATATTTATTATATATAAGTACACTTATACCTTTAGTTATATTATTTATGTCTCGATAAAGTAATGCGCTTCAGTAAAACTAACAGCCCATCCGGGATAAGCTAGAGTATTCGACCATTTCCTTAGAGTACATGACAATATTATACTTAGATGATATATAAATATATCCAGGACTTCAAAGAAATATTCCCAAAACTTATAAAAGCAGAAAAAAAAACTGACGCACCAGCTCCAACGGGAGTCTACTCGGTGTGCGTAAGGAGATCGCTAGTGTGCGGCCGAGTAAAACACATCCGCTCGGTCGCAGCGCTCGCGGGGGAATTGCGAGTATCGCCTCATCTTTCATATTACACTTGATTTAATCCTCATAAAATTTTCAAGGGCCGGACTCAAATCGTTTCTAAAGGAGTAAACTCCAAAAATAAGGATTTATTACCTTCATATATGCCATTGACACCTTCAACAAGCTTGCCTTTGAGTTGTCGTCGCACGATAGCCGTGTCGACCGCGGACATCTCTTCTACTTCTTCTTCCGACGAACTTTCATCTGCAACAATACATTTCATGAGAAATTTGCAGGCTTCTTTAACGTTAATCTTTTTTCCAGCTACTCTATAACAAGAAAAATAAAATAAAAACTCTTTGGATATAATAAAGTTGGACGATGCATAATGGCTTGTATAGCGGACATGCCTATACGTAGTGATGGCACACCCTGGACACTCGGCAAACATTCCACCACCACCACCACACACCGCCACCTATTACACAGACATCAATCAGTGTACGCACACATAGAAATGTAGCACGTAGGGTTATGACCTTAAACAATCGTGAAATAAGTCGTCGCACTGTCTACGTGACGAAATCAACTAAAAAGTGACCATTCGCAAGCCCGCTCGCAACCACTGCTCACTGTTTAATTTTATTCAACTGCCTATCGAGGGGGGTGATGGGTGAGGCGGGGAAATCGGGCGGGAAGTCGAAGTGTCCATTTTATAAAAAAAAACGTACTTCACGCCTGTAATCCCCGAAGGGGTAGGCAGAGAAAATGCATGCATTCAAACACCCACGATTCGCCGGTTACGTTTTTTGGCCCATGTGGCGGGCAGGTGGCGAGCCTGTTGACATCTCCGGGCACATTACCAAACTTCCGAGGTACTGGGAAATTTCCAGAAAATGGATAAATCCCAATAGAACCAGAGATATAGGACTTTACACCATTATCTCTGATAACCGCCTACCCGGGAAGCGAACCCAGGACCTCAGCGTAGTAGTAGTGGCCTGCTACCCCTAGGCTACCGAGGCAGTTAAAGTCCATTCTATACGTTGTGCTATTACATATTCTCTGGTGACGGTGATCATACCAACGAGCGGTAAAGGCGGCGGCGTCCACGTGGGCTGGCGCAGCTTGACGTGGTAGTAGTACACCCGGCCGCGGGGGTCTCGCGCGCTGCGCCAGTGCGACGGCAGCAACACCTCCCCGCCGCCCTCCGCGCCCGCCTCCGCATCCGCCCCCGCCGCCGCTTGTGAGGTCGTGGCCGTGCCGGGCTCGGCCTGTGGGAAACAGTGTCGTGAATTATGGATAAAGATCACAATTAGAACATTAGTAAACATATTTTGTTAGGGAGCTTCAGAGATTTTTTGAGGGTGTAATGTATGCTTATAAAGCTACGCGAATTTCAAAATTTTTACACTATAAAGAAAATGAATAAATAATTTCAGCTGAAAGACGTCTACTTTGGATAAACTTGGCATGCGGATTAGCAATCGCAGAGGCGGTAGTTTTACCGCAAAATACTACTTGGAATGGTTTGACCGTTCGGTTGACTGACTGCACCGGCGAAAAAATATTTTCCACAAATGGTGGTGAAGACAGGTCCCGACAGCGTTACAAAAAAAATAAGGTGGTTCACAGACTTTATTTTTAGGTGATAACGTCATGAGAAAACATGCGTCACAATCCGATCGCTTAAGCCGAGCGCACCTCGATAGCTTGTTCTGCGCTCTGGCTTATACGCTCGACTCTGGCGGAACGTGACACTTTTTCATGTGTGCAGCTGAGTTTTATCGATTTATAAGACGTTATCACGTCAAAAAGAGAGAAACTAATCCTGTATTTCCATTAAGTATTATAAATAATATAGATTATGAATAATGAATAATATATTCAGTGGGCTTTAGAAATTAAAGAAAAAACGGAAAGAAAAATTTGACTTAAGGCAGGAATCGAACTTGCGACCTGAGGATAACCAGTTAGCTTTACCACTAAGCTACCGAAAACCCACACCGATGCGTCAATTTTTCGATTTTCGATTCCTGCCCGAAGTCAATTTTTTCTTATATTCAGTGGGACTCACGATGAGGCCGGCGGGCGGCGGATGCGCGGCGTTAAGCGGCAGCGGGAGCGGGTGCGCGAACTGCATCTGCTGCCCGAACATGAACCCGCCCATGCCGAAACCCAGCATGCTGCATACACACCATAACTTTACCACAATAATCCACATTACTTATTTTCTAACCCCCTTATTCATAAACGTACATTAGATACGTTTTAGCTATAGAATGCTTTGTCTTTGTCAGTTGCACTGTCAAATGTGCAGGATAAAAAAGACAAAGCAGAGATTAGCAACACTTTAGCTAAAATACGTTTATGAATAAGGGGGTAAGTATCTATACTTTTATATCAATAAAGTAAAAAATCTCCTGTCAGTTTTTGTAACCAAACTCCTCCAAATCGGCTTAATCGATTTTTATAAATTATTTTTCGCATATTCTGTAGATGTTAGGTCGTAAACTTTGTTTGTTTGATTGAATTAATTGAGCTTATTGGGGAGTACTAGTTCGAATTGAAAAAATATTATTGTTTATTCAGTTTATTCATTTATTTCATATAATTAGGAGAGCACTTTTACATCGTCATTTTTTTTAAACTAACCTAGAGTGAATAACCACTTATAATTATCAAAAACACATGATAAATTAAAAAGAAACTAAAGAATTTTGTTTAATATGGAAAGAATCAATGAGAAATGCTGTTGACTATACATTTAACATCACGCAACAATCAATAGGAGCGGAACACCCACGAACATTGCAAAAATGGGATACTATGCGGACGAAATCGCGGGCATAGCTAGTTAAATATAAAGGAAAAACCAATACGAAACAGACTGTAAAATGCCTAAATATAATGAATAAGTTACTAGATTGATGTTTCGCTCGCAATAATAATTTCGCTTCACGCGTGTGACGTAATGAGCCCGTCCTTACTGTCAAGTATCTAGTCTTATTTGACCGCAAGGACGTGGCTGAATTATTATTGAGCTCAGCATCACTTGCATCTTACGAGTGGCGTTCTGTTTATTACATGATGAAGAACACAAAAAAATACCTATAAAGAGCAGGATACTGTGACATTAATAATCGAAAATAATCGATAACTCGATAATATATTGATGGATTTACATTATATTATTAATATCTCACCACCCGAGAGCTTAATTATCAAACAATTTTATTCGTAACTTTCATAGGGACTTTGATTATGAATGGACACAAAGAGATGCGAAAAATAATTATAAAATATAACACAAAACTTACTTATGTTGCGGCATACAGAATGACTGTGGGCCGCCGAACGGTGGACAGAAACCGGGCGGTCCCTGATATTCCCCATTCGGCCCGATCCATTCCGGAGGGATATCCGAGGGAAGGACCCCGGGCATCATATTGGGGACCCCGGGGGGTACCATTTGACCGAGCATATTCGTCGGCCCACCCATCATATTTTGCGTTCCGCCCATCATACTCGGCGTCCCGCTCATCATATTAGGTGCTCCACTCATCATGTTCGGAGTTCCACCCATCATTCCGGGTGCCCCGCTCATCATGTTGGGAGGGCCACCCATCATGCCGGGAGGGAACATCTGAAAATAAATAGAAAAATATCAATATGCCGTCTATTTGAAGTTTTCGACTATACAATTAATTAAATATGGAGTTGTTAATAACACTTGCAATGTATGTTATCGTCGGCAAGTCCACACTTGTCGTGTCGCGACGCCCACACTCACATTTTCATCACGCGAGAAATGCGAGTGTCCCGTATGAGTAGGTACCCTAGCGCAGCGTCCTGCGGCTAGTAGTAGGGTTTTCCCGCGTGAGTAGGTACCTGATGAAGCCGTCCTGCGGCCAGAATTAGGGTTGTCCCGAATGTTACCTGGGCGAAGCCGTCTTGCGTCCAGAATTAGGGTTCTCCCGAATGTTACCTGCGCGAAGCCGTCTTGCGGCCAGAATTAGGGTTGTCCCGAATGTTACCTGCGCGATGCCGTCTTTCGGCCAGAATTAGGGTTGTCCCGAATGTTACCTGCGCGAAACCGTCCTGCGGCCAGAAGTGCGGGTGGGGCTGCCAGGGCGGCGGCTGGTCCCGCATGTCCTGCGTGTCCCGCGAGTCCCGCGTCTCGCGCTGCCGCCTGGTCTCGTCGGCCGCGGCGGCCGCTTCTGCGAACGCTCGCCGTCTCTCCTCCTTGCTCATGGGCGGCACCGCCGCCAGTACCCGCTCGTTCAATCTGAATCGATTTGGGTTAATTGAACTTTACATTACGAAAGAAATCATTGTTAGATATGCTTATTGCTATGAATTATTGAATTAAATAATTTCTAAGATACTTTAGAAAAGAAATAAGTTTCCTTCTTCATAAGTAATTCCACCATTATGCTCTTTGAAATAACGACCCACCTAATACTTCGTCTCCCTTCTGGGCTGCTCCTTCGTTTCCTCCTGTCGCGGTCGTCTCTATCCCTGTCCCTGTCCCGGTCCCGATCGCGGTCTCTATGTCGATCCCGTTCCCTATCCCTGTCACGGTCGCGGTCGCGATCACGATCCCTATCGCGATCCCTTTCCCTGTCGCGGTCACGATCGCGCTCGCGGTCGCGGTCACGATCGCGTTCGCGGTCACGGTCGCGGTCGCGGTCGTCGCGGCGGTCGCGGTCGCGGGAGCCGCTGGAGTCTGCGGCCCGGCGCTCCACGTTGGCCTGACGCTCGTGCTCCTTCATCTGCTGGATACGCTCCTTCTTCGGGATTTTGAACACTTCCTGCATATATCAAATGATTTAATTAATAGCGTTAACGAAAAAGAAGCCAAAGATAATTTCTGAGACATACCTACACCAAAAATTCATAAGAGTCGGTCATCCCATTTCTGAGGAGGTAGATATTCAATGCGATGAGATTTTAATATATTAGATCTAATTGCATTACATCTTCATAAAATCAAGAGTTCCAAATGTAAATGCGTTACCATCTTTGGGGCGAAAGTTATTTTGCCGATGTGATAGAAATTACGGCTCTGTTACCATCTAAAGATCTCTTTCTTTAGACGGAACACGATAGTGAAACACTATCATTTTGGCGACTGACTGATTAGGCTGTAAAACATTTTCGGTACATAACTTAATTATCCTGAAATTTTTATAGCTACAGTAAATTTTTCTAAAAATTATATGTGCCTCACCCATCGACGATAGAACCAACGTCTATGGCCTCACCGAAATGGTCAGATTTAGATGACAAAAAACATATTTTGTTCAATTCAAAGTAAAGATTGATTGGTTAACATAAAACATATCATAAAGTGATGGAAATGGTCATTGGAAAATTATTTACTAGTAGTTTTGACTTACCTTGAGACTGGACCATCTTTCCAGCAACTGACTTGATAGATCTTTAACTTTTTCTGATATTACTATGTGTTCTTTAGTCTTGTCAACCGTAGCATCTTGGGCTGTTCTGTTTGGCAAATCTATGGGCAAACCTGCAATAATATTCTAATATGAATTTCACTAATGAGAATTTGTGGTGTGCAACTGATGATTACAAAGAGCAAAAAATTGTGGTGGTAGATTGGTATATTATATTTATTTATTCTTTTTATGCACAGAGATGGTACATTAAGGCGGACTTAATGATACTAGGCATTTTCTCCCAGTCCACCTTTGGGTTATGAAGAGAGCGACGATGTAGGTGCAAAACCAGTCTAAATGCTGAAAACAAGAGTGTTGTGTATCTATTTATTGCCTTTGGTACCTAAAACAGATATCAATCATTTGTACATTAAGCGTTCCAATTCTCAAGAGTTTTCCGTGAATAGTGTGAAACTAGGTCTACCATAAAATAATAATGGCTATAGCTAGACTAAAATTACCGTTAACCCGTTTTCCTTGGTCACGGCATCACGCGTGAATGGCTGGACCGATTTGGCTAAAATTGATTTAGAATGATTTTTGGAAGTCCAGCGAATGTTTAAAAGGTAAGAAAATATGAAGAAATTGAAGGGAAATAGTAAAAACCACCATTTTATTTTCCCATACAAATAGTCCGTATCTATCAAACCTTTGACACATGTCACATTTTCATTCTGAGGCAATACGAAGTTTGCCTCAGAATGAAATTATATTGAATTGAAATTATAAATTATAAACATTTCGTTATAATTGCCTTGAAAACCCTGAATCTAACATTGTAATACAATAACACCTCCGACTTAAGCGATAGGTGTCCCACCTATAATCCAAGCAATAGTTTAATTCGCGTAACAAATTGAAAACAACTGAATTCAAAATTGCACATAAATACTAGGTTCAAATTACAAATTCATAATATAATGAAGGTTACAGACCACGTTCGAACTTCTCGTAAACCGAACACTAATAGAGCGGAGTGGGGAAGCCAATGTGCCACCGGCGCCACAGCGCACATAGGCTTCTAAAGAAAAACCGTGTATCTCGGAATTCGCGTAAAATGGGGTAGCATAAGTCGGGGTATTATTGTATACTATGCATTAATCGTTTATGTTGGATTACCAGTGGCCTCGTCAATGAGCGTGAGTTCGGCGGGCGTGTCGACGGCGCTGAGCCAGCGCTCCACGATCGTGAAGAAACGGCTCTCTTGCACCATCGTCTTGTTAGGGATGGGCAGGCGATCCACCGTCTGCAGCATCTCTAATCTGTTGGAGTACAGTAACAATTTTATAGTTCATATTTTAAAGAAAAATGGTCGATTGGATGGACTAGCTCATTCAGAGCCACCAAAGTCCACACCCGATTGTCGATTTTTTTTCTCACATTTAATTGCACCGCCTTGAGGTGGTGGTGACAACATCTACTCCCAACAATACTAGTTATGCAACCAATACAACACAATTTTCAGTTTATTAAATATCGCATAGATGTCGCTATATCCATAATAATTGTTTAATTTTATTGGATTTTTTAATAAATGTGTTATTGGCGTGTGAAATACATTTTTATATAAGACTGGTATATCAGGGCGCCAGCAACCTCAGGCCGCGGTAGTCGAGGATACGAGATCGCCATTGCACTAAAACTGCGGTGTCACCGTCTGTACCGGTCGTTTCTTGTGCCTGATGGGTGATGCACTAACTACACTCACTTGAAGTCCAATGGCGCGTCAGTACACCAAGGCGCCAGCAGCCTCAGGCCGCGGTAGTCGAGGAACAGCCGTCGACACGGTAGGTCCGCGTCGCGCAGCAACCGCAGTAACGCCGTCTGTGTGCGTCGCGTCTTGTGCCTGATAAGTGATGCTCTTAACTACACTCACTTGAAGTCCAATGGCGCGTCAGTACACCAAGGCGCCAGCAGCCTCAGGCCGCGGTAGTCGAGGAACAGGCGGCGACACGGTAGGTCCGCGTCGCGCAGCAACCGCAGTAGCGCTGTCTGTGCACGTCGTGTCTTCGCTCGGACTACTGTACGCGACAGCCGCAGAGTGTGACTCTGGTTCTTGACGCCCGTGCGCGATAACGCCTCGAGGTCTTCTTCGATCTATGTTAACAAAGGTGCTTTTAATAGTAACAGTTGACAGGCAAGCAGATGAGTCGTATTATAAAAGGCGGTTACCGGCACTTATGAATATTTTCAATACTAAGGGAATTGCCAATGGTCTAGCGGGAGCCATACCACCATCTCTTAAAGAGAATTTGCTTTATTACGCGTGTGATTGACTTCAAGGCAAAGTAAGTTAAAAATAAGACCGGTATAAGAGATGGCGGTGAGGCATATTTTTAGATTTTGATAATAGTTGTTAGATTCGACCAAAGCACGCGACGCAAGGTTGATTTAATTGATTGATATGATTGATTTGTAATCATTATTTTCAAGGCAACTTACATCAGCATCTTGAACCAAGTCAGGTGCTTGCGGCTTGTACTTGCGCTGTTTCGGTTTGCGCGCGCGAGGCCGCGGCTGCTCCGTCAGAGCGTCACTCACGCGCGACTCCTCCGACGACTCGGTCGTGCCCGATTTCGACGTTGATACGTCTTCTTCTTCCTGTAATTTATTTTTTTTATTTAATAGAGGTGGCAAACAAGCGTGTTCACATAGATGTTAAGTGATGACGGCAGCCTGCAGACATCTACACAAAAACCAACAGTTAAAATATAGATGCGTTGCTACCCATGAGACCTAGGTTATGGCTCTGTGATAGTTATTACGTTGCCATAAAATAACAATGTTTTTATCGAATCGAAAGGCGTCTACTGCTGGACAAAAGACTTCTCCAAATATGCCAGAAAATGCCATAATCAAGCTTGGCATGCGGATTGGAGATCGCGCAGTGGCCGTCCCCTGACATAAATAATGTTTTTGTTCGTGGCAAAAAGGTTTGATAATGTTCCATCACGCTTTGCCAAGTCATATACTTATTATCTTAAATGTCAATTTTCTTGATAGGTCTAAATTAAACTTAAGCCTGGGTTATCTATCGCTTTAATTGTTATTAAGTCCCAGATACCTCATAGTCAAGCAAATTGTAATGATAGGTTTGCCATTAACCTACTTTCACTTCTTCACACTTGAGTGTGAGCATTATTATTTTTAAGAGAATGTCTGAACGAAGCTGTGTTGTGTCGTCGATGGTCTGAACCTAATATGCAATACAGCTATAAACTAAATAGGCAATAGGCAGCACAGTGGCAATGCTGACTAAAAAGTGTCAAAGTAAAGAACAGTTCAAAATTCTTCGCATAATAAATCCTCTTATTTTTTAAAATTTCAATCATTTACTTTTTTATGTACAGTAGAAGCTCTTTATTCGCGCTTCCTTCATTCGCCTTTTCACTATTCGCGGATTGAAAAAATGCGACTTAAGTCCTATATTCGCGGCATAAGATTTCTATAATCGCGATTAAATCGGTACATCGGTAAATATATTACCTATGTCCCTAAATAAAAAGTATTCGGTATCTGTTGTCAACGCGTTAAGAGAATCTCCTCCTTTTTTCGAAGTCGGTTAAAAATAGACTTTATTACAACTATGCCTATATTATGTTTTCAAAAGCTAACGGCGTTGATTGTTTCATTCAACGATTCCTTTGAAGTAAAGTCGCCTTCGCCGCGGTCGGTGTTTTAAGTATGTATGTATATATATTTTTTATGTGTTTGTTTTTTTTAATACGTCGCCTAGGAACGTATCCCCTAAAATTCTATATAAATTACCACTCCATATTCACGATTTCGGTATTCGCGGCATATTTACGGAATGTATACCCCGCGAATAAAGAGCGTTCTACTGTAGGTAGGTTAATATGGTAAAATCGGGCCCAAGAGTAATAAGAACAGTACTTCTTCGTCCTCTTCATCCTCGGAGTCGGGCTCGGCGCCGATCCAGCCGCGGCAGTTGTCGGCGCCGCAGTAGCAGCGCTGCGCTACCTTGCTGCGTGCAAACAACACATTACGTATACACACCTCTTGCTGGAACCAACCAGAACATGTCATAGCCACAGGGATATTGGCAATAATTTCATCATTTTTTTAATGTCTTAAAGTGACAAATAAGCATACAGTTTACAATGATGTTAAGTACTGTAGCCTTACAACATTCACATGAAATCAGAGGTTTCAATGTAGATGTGTTGCCGCTCCCGAGGCCTACGGTGTCATGCCTCTGTGCCTGAAATTACAAAGCCGTACATTACCACCTGACCGGAAAACGATATTGATAAACACTACTATTTAACCGGCAAGGTAAAGGGGCGGTACCGCATTGTCCCAGCCGAACTCGGTCCAGGTCCGAGCTCGCGAGCTAGGACAGTGGGTCGCTCGACAATGGCTGGGTTCGGTTGCACCTATATATTTGTTAAAGTTATAGTTTTCGTAAAATTTTACATCCTTCTCTGACTTTAACGAATTTGTTAAAGTTAGAGAAGGAAGTAAAATTTTACATTAACTTTGCAACGTGCAATCAAACCTTATTAAACTGCTATATCAATTACACAAAAGTGTAAGGTTTTGTGTAATTGATGTAGTAGTTTAATCGTTTCTTAAGGAGTAAACTCCAAAAAACTTACCCGAATCTCTGAAACTGGTAGTCAAAGGTGATTTCCTCGCCGGCGACGATGTCGCGTTTGCTGAAGAACCCTATCCTCAGTTCTCCGTTCACGGTCCACTTCTGTGTCTCCGCGTTGGGGTCGCACGAGTGGTTGATGAAGCGGGATATGTTGCCTTTCACGGTCGCGTCGATCACAGTGTCGCCTTTCAAGGACATGAAGTAGTGGTGCATGTTGTTTTCGTCCGAGTACTCTTGGGCGCGCTTGTAAAACTGCTCGTAGTCGAGCACTTCGCCAACGTATTCCATGAGGAATTCGCCTCTGCAATTGAATTTTTTAATCTTTAATAATGTATGAGATGATGATAGAAGATGTTTCGCAAGCATTTCATATGAATGGTAAGTGACTGCAGCCTATAGACATCTACACAAACCTAAAGTTAATAAATGCAAATGCGTTGCCACCTTTGAGCTTTTACGTCTTTGAACTTTCGTCAGAAATTACAGGGGTATACATTAATTACTATGTATACGGAACACGATAGTACCAACGTCGGACTGGTCATACAATCAATGTGGCGTTTACCAGCCGGACCCCAGGCTACTCGGGCCTCCACTCGGGTCTGGTTATCGGGGCTTGCCGCAAGAAATGTTTGATAATCTCATGTCGTAGGGCCTGAGACTGGGTAGTGGACCCGCCTTGCCCGGGCTTGCCCGGGTGGCACGGTTGCTCACTCATACCGTGCCACCCGGGCTCTCTCCGACTCAGTCCGACCCTGGATTGAAGTTCTGTGCACTAAATTATTATAGAACTTTCGTAAAGCATGTCTTCCTCAGTAGGAATATTATTTTTGGACCCCTCCAACCTCTAGATACATAATTTATTGTAGGTAACTACACAAATCTTATTGTAAATACAAGAAATAAAGTGCCAGGATCGATTGTCCGAACAAATTGGTGTCGCTTCGACAGTATTCGACACCAATTATAGTGATTTATCAAATCTTGTCCATTACACAAATGTCGGTAAGCGAAGCATAACAGAATGTACTTTGAACCTTCATGAATGCGTTAAGTGCATTTACGGTTCAATTGTCCTTAATAGTACCTATAAGTATGTATCTTCACGCCAGTCCCTTACAGGTCCCTTCGCACGTACGTAAATAGGAGACTCAGTTGTGCTATAAATGCGCCTAAGAATTATGATTCCCGAATAATTTTTAAATTTTTAATACAACAGAGGCAGGTTTAGGTCAGAATTTTCTGTTGTGTCCAGATCTAATTAACATTGACTCTCACGGTGTGATCGAAAGTTTATTTGATTTAATCATTTTTTGGGACACAAGTATGTAATTGAATTTAATTATAATGAAAAATATATTTTAGTACAAGTTTTTTTACGAGTACACAAAAACTATAGTAATAACAAAAAGGAGATAAAGCGATCATACATCCGATTATTGCATAAACGTGTGGGCTTTTATCTTAACTACGAATGACAAACTGTGTACGCATTAAATTATATTTTATGGCATTATCTCGTTTACGGCAATATATCTATATACATGTCTCGTATCACAGTTTGTATCCAAACTCCTCTGAAACGGCTAGGTCGATTTTTCACGCTTTTCTTGTGTACCTATATTCGGTCTGAGAATAGGCCCTAAACTATTTGCGATACTAGATTCGCCGGGACAGATAGTTATAATAAAATACCTGCCCACCTATTCAAGGGAGGACATAATAATATCCATATCTATAATATGAAAAATAAGAAAACTATTAATTCGAAAAATGCTATAGGTATTTATTAAAATGCTTGACATAGTAGCATATGCTTGTCATGATAGGGCAGAGCAGAAATATACAAGATGTAGACATGTTGCTGGCTACCTTGCAGATAAAAGCATCCATGAAGATAAAAGAGTATTAAATATCAAAATAGGGAGATTAAATAAAAATAAATATATTGAAATCTTGTAGCAAACGTCGATTGGAAATGCTCGCTGTCTTGGTTCAAGATGGGCCGCGTGCATAAAAAGCAAGACTGCGAATCGATTTAGTTGCAATTCAACGACTTTATGTTACAGGACTTACGCCCCTGTGCGCAAACAACTGACGTTAAGTCGTAAACTCTCTACGCAAGCAATATGTTGATAACTATTACCGATCTCACTTTAATCATTTATATTTTCAGGTGAACTTCAATTCCCGCCATAGGAAACATGTAAAAAGGGAAAGCAAGCAATATTGACGGTAACTGACTTTGAAAATCGAAATTAATAAATTGCACGCATTCTGAAACAGGATGTTTAGATATTTACTAAGAGACAGAGAAAAATACTTTTTGTTCACATCTAGCTCTTGCCCTCAGCTTCGTACACGTGGATTTCATTTTTACTTTCATACATACTTACGAGAGCTCGTAGAGCGAGATTCACAGACCGTGAATACTTTACTGACTATTTTAAGCATACATTGCTCAAAGTAAAGTCGTTGTGCGGTCTGTGAAACTCACCCTTAGATTAGACCTCCGATTTCAGACCCCGTCGTGATAAAGGTACGATCCGCTGGCGCTGCTGTGCTGCCGGTAGAACCATATTTCTCTATTTTCTATTGCAATGCTGCCGGGACAGTGTCGCGTAGCACGGGATGTAATCTCATATAAACTCATACATAATATATGGAGACCAGTAGTGCTGTAGCAGCACTGCTGCGTGCTGCCGAGTTCGGAATCGTACCTTTAACGTATTTTACCTAAACCCTTCCAGAATTCATATTTGAACAGTTTTCGATATTTTGTAATAGATGACGTTCGAAATGAATGAAGAACTGGACAGTTTGGGTTTACACTACATTTCAAACAATGTTACGCACCATAACTACCACTACAATACACGTTTAACATAATTTAATTTTAATAGGCTACTAAACAGATCATAAAATGCATGAACAATAATTCCTTTAATCAATATATTAAAAAAATATAATTTATAATGTAGGTATGTCACGAGTCTTGTGTCATGGTCAAATCAAATGCATATAAATCATTCATGACTTCAAAACTCTTAAACTAAATCACACATTTGATATTCAAATGTATAAAGACTACAATGTCACCAATGTGCGACACAACCCCACTATAATATTGCAGTGCAGACAAAGAGTAATAATATAAGAAAACACCAAAAGCAAATAATTTGCATGTTTGCTTAAAAAAATGTTTTTTTTTTCTCTTTCTTGAATCTGCGATCAGTCTCATTTAACTATAAGCAGATAGGTGCAGTGATGAAGACGGTTGGGCGAGATAGGCCCAGTGTCCCAGCTCACCATATTAAGACAGCACATTAGCTCGTTTCAGTCTACTAATGCTTGGCTGGAGCAGTGGTGCAGAGAGTGGGTTTGGGTGAGTTTTTAGATGGTCTCTGTACTTTAATGAGTAGTGTTTTGCTTCTTCAGAGATGGTTGGCATTTCCAAGTATTCATGGATTTCTGAGTTGCGAATAAACCATGGTCCTGATGATATGACCCTGAGAATATTATTTTGGGCTCTCTGGAGGCACATTATGTTCGATTTGCTGGCTGTGGCCCACAACTGAATCCCATATGTCCAGATTGGTTTTATTATTGAGCAATAAACTCTCAGCTTGTTACTCAGGGATAAGGTAGACTGTCGCCCCATCAATCATAGCAGATTTTGATTATTAAAAAAATTATTAAGAAATTCATTCCAGTGATTTGACCCCATGACTTCTTTCAGTGCTATTTTGTCTTTTATTTTTCTTGTCCTTTTGTACTACATATAGCTATATTTTTTCGGCGGTATTATAGCAATAGTGATAATCAGATTATCGCCATTGCCTTCATAGGCGGCATAAAATTACATTCAAAGCCATTCAATATATAATAATTATTTATACACTTGTACAGTCTTATCTAATGTATTTTAACACATTTTTTTTATCTTCTTCCATTCATATCTTTTTTTAACTAGATGTATCTTAAGTAATTAAATTCATACAATCCAAGATGATTAAATTTACATTGACATCCATAGCTGTAATATACATAAATGTAATATTACAATTATGTAAATGACAAGAAAATTTAAGATGTGAGTAAGGGTATATGATGTGATAATTTATGTAATTACTGTTAATATTTAAACTGTAATAACTAAATAAATTATAGAGATTGCTAATGAAATGAAAAAAAAAACCATTTCATATTATATTTAATTTAAAATTGGGATTATGTTGCACAAAAGCATGTAATATAATTTAAATTAATTAATGCCAAAAGATCACTCTAATATTTGATCACTTTGCAGGGGGTGATACATTTGGCTTTTGTTAGCTGAAGACAAATTAATGCATGCATGGTTATGATGCATTTTTAATACACTTTCGCTGTGCTTCAAATTTTATTAACGCTATACTTACGTGGGAATATCCACGCTAGCTTCCACACCACATCCTTTTTTATCAGCATAAAATACTTTGAGTGGAGCATTCTCATGTTTCTGGAACCTTCTATTGGTGCACCTTTCACCCACTGGACACCGGGAATTACTAAAAAAAAAAGAAAATAATAGGTTTTTAATCATATGATTTTAATGTTAATTAGTGACAGCTGTGGCTTAGTGACAGCTGTGGTCACTAAAATTTAATATTTTGTCACAAAACATTTGAAAAAATATAGATAACATTGTTCATTTCAGTGACAGTAGCTACTAATTACAACTTAAAGAATTTGATTACTAACAGTAACTGTACCTTCTAAAATTTTATTACTTTATTTGTGTTAAAAAGTAGTATTTTTTTCTTACCATTCAATCATAAGCAATCTATTCAAACAGTCTTCACCACATGCCAGTTCGCCTCTTTCTAGCTCTTCTTTGGTCATAAAACAGTCACATATCATCTTCTTCGTCTCCTTACTAATCATTCGCTCACATAAATATTCATTCTCATCTAAATGCTGGTACTGGTTCATTCTTTCTTCAATTATTTTGTCGTATGCCTCCTTAGATATAGGAACAACTGAAAGATCCTCTTGGGATTGTTTCGCTTCTTCCAGAGGAGGCAATCGGCTTTGGGGCAAGCTTGGACTTGCTAACGGAGAAATAGCTGGTGAGTGTGCACCCATTTCCAACTCACTAGACCTCCGCCAACGAGACTTCACTTTAACAGGCATTTCTGATGGTACTGGAAACTGCTGGGCATTCATTGAAGCACTTGGTAACTCCATTGATTTCTCCTGACTATCAGAACCCATCTCTTCCAGTTTTAATTTAGTTTGAGTTATCAATGCTTTCTTTAGTGGTGTTTTCACTAAGCCATAGCCTTTTGTCTTCTGTTTTAGGGTGCTTATTGTTTTTATACGAGTTGAACGCCTCACGCCTGTTGGTGAAGATTCTGCAGAGTCATTGGAATTTGTGTGATTTTGTTCTGTGACCCGGGATGAATTACTGTCATCAGATAATGTTGAGCTAGGTGTTATACTGGCATCAGGTCGTATCAACATATCTGTTGTTATATGTTTAGAGAAGTCAGGTGTATTACAGGTTCTATTGTTGATATCCGAGCAATCCATTGGGGTATTAACATCAGATTCTACTTGCGTAAGATTTAACTTAGCAAAATGCTGTTGGAAATCATTGTCTGGTTTCTTGTTATATTGTTCATTTGTACTTTGTTCGTAATTCAACAGTTCTTTTGGACTTTCTATGTTAATATTGTAATATAACTCTTGGTTGTCATCTTCAACTATCTGAACAATTGTGATCACCTCATCATCTCCATATTCAAGCTGCTCCTCAATTGGAATGTCTTGGTTCTCTTGCTCATCACATTTTGGTGTCTCTTCCACACCTACATTGAATACATTTTCTTGCTTCTTATCAATTTCAACAGATGCAGACTTAAGGTCCAGGTTTGAGTCCTCCTTCATCTCATTAACATTTTCCGATTCGATAAAACTTTCACATTTAGTATGTTCACTTACAACTATATGTGAAATTCCTCTAGAATCACTCAGTAGGGAAGTCTGTGAACCACTGAGAAGACTGAATGAGGCTCCTTTGGTATCAGAGTGTGCTTCAACAGCTGCATTGGAATCAGACTCTGAACTAGCACAAGGGTCAACAACCCTTACATCTAAACTACTATTTGTTTCACTGTCACTGCCCACTTCATATTTTCTTGTAAAGTTATCATCATTGTTAAATAAACAGCGGTACTTGCCAAATTTCTTGTGTAATACTACAGGTGTTGCTGAATGGCTAGGCTTGTTCGAGGTATCACTCTGAGGTTCGTTTTGGCTTTCAATAGGCGCTTGTTCATTGTTTTGATCCGAGGCCGGTTCTGATGCATCGGCGGTGACAGACTCAACTTCAGGGTTTGGTGGCTCGACAGGCGTGGATGTCTCCCCATCCGCCGCGGACGCGTCGTTGTCAGTTTGTTTCCCGCGTCGAGCCGACCGCCGAGATGCCACTTTCGTGGCTGGTTTCCTTTTCTTGGCCATCATATACCAGCACAGTGGCTAACAAACTACAAAATTGTACTTCTGACAATCACTAAAAACATGCTCGGCTGGGATGTGCCCTCTTTTCGACTCTCTAATGTTTAATTTCTTACCTGTCAATGCCACATGATAATTGTTGTGTGTGGTATAAAACGACCATTCCGATTTATGAACACTATATTCGTCTTGTAAACATAAAGGCACACTAGATATTTTTAGTTAAATGAACGTTCACGTAGCGTAACCACCGGTTCAATTTTCTTTGATCTTCTTCTTCACAAACTGACTAGCTGAAGCTGACTACAAACTGTATCAATCCATCACTTTCTCAGTTTAACTTTATTTCATAAACGCATGTCTTGTTATTATTACAAAAAACTGCAATACTTGTGAAACTTAATCACAATTAAATCGAATAAATACGAAGCTGTTCCTTTGGATCTAATTCATTGCCCACTTTTTTTGTGCATCCATTGTTGGGTTACCATCACACGACAAAAAATTCCCTGAATTTCCGTGAAAAGTCCGGAAATCAAATCTATAACAAATATTACAATCCTTTTTCGTAGTGACAATTCTGCCAGTCAATGGATGAATAATACATAATTATTTGTCCAGCTAAAATCTTTTTTTAGTACGTGAAAACGATCTCAACTGCAAGGGCAAGGACAACAAACAATGGCGTCTCCTACAAGAAAAATAGTTAGATTAGGTTGAATATTTTATGTCGAAACAATGAGCGAGCGTGCCGCGGAAGCGGCCGGTGAAGCGCCAGAGCCAAACTTTTGTTTATGAAATACTAACGACCTACTAGCGAGTAATATTTTTACTACTACGTGTCTTTGGTATATAGGAGTTGGCGAAGGAAGAGTCCATCCTCCTTCCCGCCTTCTCCCATCTTATAAAGGCATTATATATATTAAATTGGGTGTAAATACACGAAAACTATTTTATCTCAAAGGAGACGTTGCAAAATGTATGGAGCTTGGGCCCGTACCTTGTACACAAGGTATATTGAAAAAAGAAGCATGAATTAAAATACTAAATAATTTTCAGCTATTCAAATCATTTAATGCCTTCAGTTAATAATAATTATCGTAAGTATATTTCAAAAACAAAAATGTAATTGTAGCAATATGGTGACATGGTTATACAAAAACTATATAAAATATTTCTGAGACAAAACAACGAATGAAATTATTGTTTGAGTATGTTTCCATGATTCTACGTACTCTATCTTTTGATATGATGTACAAGGTGCGGGCCCAATATGGAACTTGTCTTAGAAGCATATGGGTTGTGACGGCAGGGGTTAATTTTATTTGTCATGTAAAAATGTGTTTTTGGTATTAATTTAACCGATTTTAACCTATTAATTAATTCATTAGGTAACTTGCAGAATAGACTCGGCCATCCTCTTTTTTTAGGAAAGCCAGGAAATTCAATATTTTACCTAGTATCCCTTTTCCATAGATTGTTTAAGGTTAAACCACAGAGTAAAAAATATAGTTTAAGTTGTGAAGGCGTTTGTTAGTGTTTTTTCATCATTTTTTCCATTCGTCTCATTATCTTGAAGCAATACTTTTGACGGTTTCAACTTCTACCACGTACTAATTACACACATTTTTTTATTTCGTTTAGCTTTTTAAGTTTAGTAAAGTATCTACTTTGACTAAATACAGCCAATCTCTATATTCTCTATGGTTGGTACGTACCAGCGCTGCCAACCCGCGCAGTTTAGACTTAGACTAAGTACCTGTATATGTAGCCATGTTCGCCATATGCTTTGTGGAAGTGAGACAGTTATATACGAAGAACATTAGAAAGTTGAAATAGAGCATCGTATCTTTTGTCCCTTACGGCGTGCCGGTTTTTGCTTGGCGAACTTCGTAAGTGACAGCAAAAGTTAGCCAAACAAATATCTGTCATCGCAATTACTGTAATAGATAACCTATCGTATACGCATTTATTTATTGTTTTCGACGTATATCGGCGTTTATTAATAAGTTTTTGGGTATTTATGAGAAAAAGACTCAATTAGTTAAGTGATTAGTGTATAAGGTGTGCAGTAAAATGGGAGGTTACAGTATTTTAGCCTGTATAAACCGTACAGAAACGAGGCCTCTAAACGACATCACTTTTCATTCGTAAGTAAACAGATAGTAGTAAATAATGTATGTCTATTGAACAAAATACACGTTGAAGCATAGAAGTCTTGATTATCAATTCAAAATAAAGCGCATTTCTCATGAAATTCTTGATTTTCATTCAACGAAATCCCACATTCTTATTTTGGTGTGTTGCCATAAATTTACTTTTATATTCTCCCTAATTTCGTAGACATATAAGTTTTTGTTCTAACAGTGTAAATTGACAATAAGCCATAACAAAATATTAAGTGGCTTTGGTAATTCTTTCCAAGATGGTGTAGAATAAAGAATATTGTTATTATAGAAAAAAATGGGAAAGAAAAATTTTACTTCGGGCAGGAATCGAACCTGCAACCTCAGGATAATCAGTCCAGCCGCTTTACCTTTAAGCTACAGAGTTCCCACACCAATGCGTCAAACTCTGCCTTCCCTTTTTTTTATTTTTAACCGACTGAGGGTGGGTGAACGACGAGGTTTGTCAGGACCGGGATATCTGGCGCTCTACACTATCTGCCTACCCCGTTAGGGATCTGGCGTGAAGATACACACACATCTGCATTTAAATCGAGATCTAGAGATCTCCATGTTGCAGTTGCAAGAAATAGTGTTCATCAGTTTTGGCGCAGGTGGAAGTAAAGATTGAACTGGCTCTAATATATTGTTGACCAACTTCCAACCCCAATCTGTAGGGTCTAGCTGATAACCAAGCCACACTTAAACTTTGTAATATACTCGAAAAAATGTTGGTGAATGAGGTTGGAGGAAGACGGTGGTGGAGGTGGATTTTTTCAAATTTACCAGTAGTTTCTGAGATTAGCGCGTTCAAACAAACAAACAAACTCTTCAGCTTTATAATATTAGTTTAGATTTTCGTTCGGTGAGTTACATGTGACTCTGTCACGTGTTCGCAATGCTAGCAGCCTATGTGCTTTCATATCCGATGGCCATCAATGCGTCTATACAATATCATGTAGAGAGAAGCATTAACGTAAACCAGATTTTTTTAACTAACCAAAAGTGCTTATGATCCAAAATTTAGCTAAATTTATATCCAAAAACGCTGCCCAAAGTCATTTTGCCACGCGTACGAAGTCGCGGGCACAGCTAGTATTAAAATAAAACCCACAATATAATAAAAGTAATAATTTTATTTTTTTATATGTATTTTTTTTTTACTATGTATGTTAAAAATACTTAATAAGAACAAGAATAAATGAGCGAATAGTAATAACTAATAACGGTGGCCCAGAGCAGTTTGTGGCGAATACAACTACAACATAATATATTAATAAGAAAATTTAATCTCAAAAATGTACCTGTTTATAAGATTCTTTTGCAATATTTATCGATAACTGTCCACAAACCGATAACAACGTTATCGATAAGCGGCACCGGCGACAGCGGCTCCTCGGAAACGAACTCGGATCAGTCGCTCGACCGATCCCCGTATCATATAAGGCATACCAAACATTGCACCCGACTGTGTTGTTTATATCTGTCGTGGGGCGCTCTTTCTAGCGAGCTATGATGCAGTGACGTACGTACTGCACCTGCGAACCACCACGACCGTAATGTGCGGGCGTTTGAATGTACGGGCGGACCTATTGTCCGTCCGGCGCCGGATGCCCGCTCGTAGTGTTGACACCGATGGCAGTATACGCCGGTCTGGATCTGCGCCGCCAGTGAGAGGGGTGGAGGTGCGGGGAAGGGGTGTTTCAGTAAAGAAACAATCGGTTACATGTGATATGACCGAAAAGCAGGCCAGCCAAGCCTTGGTAACCCTACCCCGACGACCTAATTCTATTGTAGAATCACTGGGGTCTTCCAGTCTTCCAGTCTTCCAGGTTCACTTTTTCTTCTTGTTACTTCACTTGTTTTCACTTGTTTTCACTTGCTGGAGACCATGTCATACTTTCGAATTTGCCCTGAGCCCCATTATTCGAACAATACCGTAAAGAGAGCCTCATTTTTCGGTCGTATTTTGCCCGAATTTGTGCTTATTTTTTGTTATGGCTGACCTGGTTTTCTTTTCTTTATTTTTAAAATTCTCATAGTTACATACATGTGTTATACATATTTACCATCGTTACAGTTTTCTCTATTATTGTACATAAGTTTTATTAACATTCATAAAAAGACTAAAAGGTTATTCGTAAGTAAATATAAAAAATGTAACAATTTTCCGCGTATTTCTTTAAACATTTCTTAATAACTTTTATATGCTATGACTAATTATTATAAAAAGTACATAAAAACAAAGAACAAACATTACTCTATCCGAAAACAATACACAAATAAACGTGACATCTAAAAAAGGAACCTAAAACATTCGTAAAATAAGAAAATGATAAAACATAAAATAATAAGAAAATTACGTTTCCTGCCTATATCCCTTACATTATAGAGGTTTAATTATATAAAATGACTTCCTATAATAAATTCTCACATGACTAACATTATTTAAAGTTGATATAAGGCAAAGAATTAAAATCGTATCCAAAACTATCGTACGAGGAGAACGTCTATACATAGCTATACATCTATACACGTTATTTACTTTCTACAAACGTTACGCGAAGACTACTTTGACGTACACTTACACTTTTGGTCTTTGTCACACAAACACATTCATTGATCACCTTTGTCCGTGGTCGTCGCCGACAATATCAGTGCGAAACAACACGACCGATATTATGGCATTTTATACCTTAAGCTTGATGTGTTAGATCTCTTTTTACAGTAAACAACACAGCAAATCAGCATTTTTTTGGACGTCCGTTCAGTCGCACAACTAGATTTAGTCTAATGAGCAGTCCAGCTGCTACTAGTTTTATTATACGCACAGGATTTTTTAAAGCATTTAATCTTGTACTTTGACAGAGGGGAAAGCCTGCGTATGGCTACTCCCCTCCGGTCCGCTGTGACCGGTGGCCCGCGTTGCTCTATGGCGAGGTATGAATAGTCTAGAAGCTTATTCACAGCTAGTACCATAATAAATGCTAATTCATGGTTACCTATTTCAAATTATGTACATTTTCTCGATATGTTCTTGATCTTTAGGCTTTCTTTTTTTTTTTATGTAATGGAAGTGGTAAACAAGCATGCAGTTCACATTGATGTTAAGCGATGACTGCAGCCTATAGACACCCACACAAAGACCATGGTCAAAATGCAGATGCGTTACCACTCCTGAGGCCCAAGGTCTTATGCCTCTGTGCCGGAAATTACAGGGCCGTACATTACCACCTGACCGGAATACGATAGTGTTGAACACTACCATTTAGCGGCAATCAATTGAATGGTAGATGCCCAAGTTTTTATTTATCATTCAATCAATTCGTTACAATTCAACTAATCTGAATAAAAGTAAAATGCTTAGCAATGTTTAACATAAAAACTTGCCGAGATAAAGTAAAGGGTTAGGAAGAAAATTGGGAAACTTTATTTACTAGCAACACTCATGATTTCATGTGGCTGTCTCATGAGCGGCCACACGCTGGCTACATCTATAGGTACTTAATCTAAGAGTTTACACCGTTTACTTAGACTTTCGGTAGGTGCGATTGGTCTGTGGGAACGATGTAGGATAGTGAATGCATAATGTACGATAATTTGGCTCCTAAAAAGTTTATCTTAATGAAAGAAGATTGATAGGCATTGTAGACCGTGTAAGCACAGTCTAAAGAAAACGAACGTGTTAATTATCTGCAGTCATCCAACGAACGTGTTATGTCAGAGCAATCGTGCGGGGCGCGCGACGCGAGGGACGGAGGGGGCGGTACCAAGTAGCCCATTCAAAAACTGTCATCTACTTGGGACTTAGAGATAAGGGGTGTGAGATTTAAATTTTCTTTTATTAAGTTTTTGGAAAGATGATATTGAAAAATTTGATGTCAACTTTACTGTTAATATTTTATTCTAATTTTAATTTATTATTATTGTCTGTTATATTTTACACTTTATGTACATACTTACTTCACATAAAACGAAAAAATCTTTAAGGAAAACTCTAATTTTTTTTTGGTTGTATGTTTTTCATATTTGGGTTAAGGATGAATATTAGGATCGGTACATTATAATTGTTAGAATTCTGGCGTACTGATAGACCGCCCAATTGGAATACTGGTAGATTGATGATAGACTGGAAAATTGTTGATAGATTAAGATATTTATAGTTTGATAGATTTTCCCATTTTCTGGAGGCTTCCCAGTACCTCAAAGTTAGGTAAGTGCCCGGAGATGTCAACAGGCTTGCCGCCTGTTACATGGGCCAAAACGTGACCGGCGAATCTAGGATGTATGCATGAATCAGATTTACCTCTCCCTACCCCTTAGGGGATTACAGGCGTGATGTTTTTAGGATTTTTATATATGTTCAACGTAAACTGACGCGTTACAAACAACGTAAATATAAACCAGAAATGTGACAACCTTAATGATTTTGCGTTTTGATGGGTGAAGGCGGCAAATCGCAAAACTTCAAAGGCAATAAACTACTGTATGTACTGATACTGTGGTGTAAGACAATATTGTTTTTTTCACAAATTTTAAGTTTACGATACTATTTCTTCAAAATCTGTAATTTTCAGAATGTAATTATTGAAATTAGTAGTTGAAATTAGGAGTTGGCATTGGCAACACTGGTTCGTGCGTCAATTCAATAATTTCAATAAATTCAATTTGAGGAGTTTTGGGGGGAACGCGGAAAAGAGCTGTGTCGCTGCGTGATATTATTTTCAAAATTTGTGTATAGTCGCGTTTTTATGTGTAAAAATGGTGGGATTTTTATCATAAAACATTTGATAACGTTCACGGGTGTAGGAAAGTGATATCATGAAGTGAAAAGTGATTTTTCATGTTGCCTCCAAGACTTCGTAAAATCTCCTAGTAAAGTCCCCATCACTTTACTGGAGCCATCTCATCATATTTCACAAGGAAGCATCCAATCACGTCATCTTCCATAGGGATATTCATCATCTTAGAAATGAAGAAAAAAAATTACTGAAGATTGGCTGTTAAGGACTTGATTCCGTGGCCGTAAAACAATTAAAAAAAAAAGAATATTTGACAGCAAGAGTCGGGACGCGAAAGATTTGGAGAAACTATCAAAAATTGAAAGAAATACATTTATTTATTTACTAAACTTACATTAAACATGCCAGATGCACCAGAGGTAGGCATTCATTATTACCATTCATACATGTTTATTTATTATAGGAACTTGATATAATAATTCTTGAATGTTTGGACACGTCACTGTAGTATACCTTGGTACACGTTGTTAATTTTCATGATTTTCCTTTTGAATTGAAAATGAAATATCAAGATGTATATTTGTTGGAATTCTAATTCTTGAACTTCATTCGGCGTGAAACGGTATTTTCACATTTGAGCAGAAGTCGATAAATTTGATTGACTCCTAACTTATTTTTTCATTCATTGTTATTAGGTATTTAAACACACCCATAGTTATATGTTTAACTAGCTGACCCGGCAAACTTGGTATTGCGTCAGAATGAAATAATGTGTCAAATGTTTGATTTGATATACATAGGGTCGTTTCGCCAGTTCGCCGACCGTCGCCAGTTTTCGACTTTTTCATCGACTTCTTGGACTAATCAGTACAAAATAGCATTATTAACAAGAATGGGAACTTAACATAAATACTGTGGCACCCCAAATAGTTCCGTTGTACGCACACATAGACAATATGCACGTTTGCACACAGAATACGGCACAAAAAAATGCATAAGTCTGTGGTTCGCAACAAACACTAACAATGCGTGCTTTTTTGCAAAAAAATAGTGACGAGCCTCACAGTGTGTGGTTAAATGTAATTTTGTGTTTTTTGATTTGTTTCTTATTTGTTATGAATAAACAATGAGTCGTAGTATTTATTAAAAATAAGTCTCACTTCATATTTCTTTGGAAAAAATATAAAATTCAATAGTCGGTAACTGGTTACCTCGATTTCGTAAATACCTACTTCTCTACTGTTGCGGTCGAAAACTGTGGTTGCAGAGTCCAGTTATGTTGCCTCTTTTTTACATATTCTTAAAGAAACTACTGATCCTAATTATAATATTGAATCTTATTCATACCAGAATAGTATCAGCCAGTTTTCGACCGGATGATTTCAAATATTTTAAGAATATCGCGTGTCGTTAAAACATCTTTGTCGAAAATGGGGTATGTAATAGCTTTATACCATATTTCGACTACCATAATCGAAATACAGTTTTTAAGTTCAAAATAAATCTTTTTGTACAAGAAACACGTTTAATAGGTACATCACAATGATGTATTTTGACCCGAAATCTATTTAGCTGATAAAAATATTGGAATGTGGCTGTGACATATGGAAGTGCTTGTTTTCGACCTCAGTAATGAATATCGGTAATGATATTGTTGGAAAATTATCTTTTGTACTATAATGAATGTCGGTTGATATTGTTGGAAAATAATATCTTTAGTACTTTTAAATTTAAACTATTAACAGTAACCCGATACCCAAAAAGGGAATCGCAGTGATTCGGCCAATTACAGGCCCATAGCAATAACCTTCCTACTCTGCAAAGTCTTGGAGCGTGAGATCAATACACAACTGCTGCAGTATCTATAGGATCATCAGTTGATCAGTGACCGCCAAAACGGATTTCGTCATGACAGATCTGCTGGTGATATTCTAGTAGGGAGGCATTGGCTGTAAGCCTGGACATTGCTCAGGCCTTTAACCGGGGCTGGCACAGGGCACTTCTCGCGAAACTTCCATCCTACGGCCGAGAGGCTATGCAACTGGACAACCAACTTTCTGTCTGAGCGTTTTAAACAAGTCTTAGTTGATGATCAGTGCTCAGACACTACCTACCAACGCTGGTGTATCGCAAGGCTCTGTATCGCCCACACTTTTTCTTCTGCATATCAATGAAATGTTGGAGCAAAACTCCAATTTTCTTAGTAATTTCTACTAGTAATTTCGGTACTAACTTCTAGTAACTTCGGTCGAAAACTGGTAAAACCGGCGTTTTCAGCTTTATTGTTTTTTTTTTTTTTTAATTGTTTCTAGGTCCTACTTGAAAATAAAGGATATTAAACGAAAGAAGACTATACTGACTATGTGTATTATTTTTCTCCAATTTTCGCTTATAATAGTTCTATTTTTTTTTTGTCCTAAATTGGGCAACTCCACTAATCGGTCGAGAACTGGCGAAACGACCCTATACGGACTTTGTATGGGAAAATGAAATTGTGGTTTTTACTATTTCCCTTCAATTTCTTCATATTTTCTTACCTTTTAAACCTTCCCTGGACTTCCAATAATAATTCAAAACCAAAATTAGCCAAATCCTCCTCCAACCCTTTCTCGAGCTATGTTCTTTCTCAAAGTCAACTCTATCTCTGTACCAAATTTCATTAAAATCGGTTCAGTTGTTTAGACGTGAAAAGTTAACAGACGGACAGACAGAGTTACGCATTTGTAATATTATTAGGAATTAGTCTGAGCCTTTTCAAACACCTCAATCTGGCAGAATTACCAACTATTAGGGAAGTATCACTGCTTTGCTTCACACTCTTTCTTAAGAAGATTAGAATAGAATTGTACTGTTATAATGGCATTTATGTATTATCAATGTATTGGTGGTCACATTTTTACTTGTGTAACTCAGAAATTGTATAAATAAGACATAGGGGCCGTTCAAGTATTACGTAAGCAGATTTATTACAATTCTTTACCCCCCCATCCCCTTTGTCAGCAAAAGTAAGCAAAGCTCTTACCCCCTCCCCCCATGCTGACGTAAACATTTTTCAATGAATGTATTGTTTTTTAATATTATAATTATAATTTAAAAAATAAGAAAATAGATTAGGATAGAGATTAGATTTTACTGATACGATGTTCAACATAAAGTAAGGGACAATAATATTATAATCTTACGCACATAACAATCTTATTTTAAGTTTTTGGTACACATTTTAAATTCAAATTAACAGTCTTCAGTCCATGAAACCCGAATCCATGATTTTAAGTTTTCAATGACATTGGATTGCTGCTCAGTGTTGTGAGTCTACTCACTTTCATCCGATTTTGGAATGTCTACGTCGTTCTCATAGAGCCATTCAACATCATGGTGCTCTTAATTTTGAATAATGTTCATCAGTTCATTAGCACGACGAGCAGCGACTCTTACAGGTCTAACTTTCCTATCAGTGTGCGTGTTTACTTTTTTATGGATCTTTTCGATGTGATGATTTAGTGCCTAAACGTATGCATTATTTGCGCGAATCCCCGAAAAAGCGTTTCGTTTTCAAGCAAAGACAATGTGAGGGTTGCCATTTGTGTAAAATAGTAAAATAACTACCGTTGACGTAATCATCATCTAGACTCCCCTACCCCCCATGTCATCCAAAATAAGTAGAGCAAAGACCCCCCTCCCCCCCCCATAGTGTTCACGTAATACTTGAACGGCCCCATAGTTGTGTGCCAACTTAATAAACCTCTCTATGTGAGATTATATTAGAACTGTCAAATATATCAAGTTAGAAATTAAATAGGTTTTTTGATGAAAGATTAGTAGGCAGAGAATTATTCATATAAATAAGTAATTATTTTACAGGATGCTGATACTTAATTATTTTTTTATTAAAATACATGATATTCTACTAAAAATATTAATATTGAGTATAATAATAATGTAAAGTGAAAGTAAAAAATAAAATAATGTATTAAGTATAGTTTTATTATATTTTTTTTGTAATATTTTTATTTTTCGCAATAACACATGCAAGTGAATTTTAGAAAATTAAAATGAAATGATTGCAAAAATTAAAATTTTAATATTTTCTTATTTTAGCCCGTGAAAGTTAACAAATGGGATGGCGGAGCAACAAAGAATGCTCTTGATGATGCAATCAGAGAGGTAAGATTCTTTTACCTTAACGTAAGTTTGTAGTAGGTACACAGTTAAGGACTTTTTAATTTTGAACATGTTTAAACGAGCAAGATCGTTAAGGGTATAAGTAATAATATTTTTATCTTATAAATTACATAGATATACATAGTAAATGATTATGATATTATTTATTGTATTTATAATGAGACACTTCTATTAATTATTATTCTAACTATGAATGGGAAAATGTGAATTAGATTCATTCTTGAAGGATTCAGTATAGTAGAATTAGTATATTAATCAATGAAACAATCTTATAATATTTTTATAAACATCTAAATATTATGCAGTTGTTATAAAACAATCAGTTAATTTGAATTTTGGACACAGTATAGTTATTCAAAGTATTCTCTATAGTAGAGAGATAAATGGCATATTTCTTCAATAAGGGTTAACTAATAAACAATTTGTTTTGTTGAGATATGGACATCTATAAAAATGTGACACTTTTGGCAGCATTATATATAAATACTGCTAGGTTTGAATACCTAGTTCCTGTACCTTGCTGTCACAAAATTCAGAGAACTCTTAGTAAAATCTATTTGTTTGTGCAGGTTTTGACTGGAGATTTGAAATGTGAAGAAAGTTTTGCATTGATTGATGGCCGTCTCTTTTTATGTGCCCTTGCAGTGAGTGTGGCACTGTATGCATTATTATGGGATTACTTGTACCCGTTCCCACAATCGAGGTTTGTTTTTTAATAATATATATTTGAAGATACTTTGTATATAAACATTGAATATTTTAATTGGCAAAAAATGTTCATATATTATTAAGTATCTAAGAACATATACCAATTTTTTTTATTATAAAATGGAACACAACCAGATTTGGACATGCATTTTGGGTTATGTTTTCAATTGTATACTTACAAATAATGAATTGTAATTATCTTTATACATAATGGATTTAAATTTTCCACTTCATCGCATTATTATTTTGATTTGTTTTTATAACATTTCATGAAGTAGAAGTATGGGGCCGTTCAAGTATTACGTAAGCAGATTTATTACAATAATTTACCCCCCCATCCCCCTTGTCAGCAAAAGTAAGCAAAGCTCTTACCCCCTCCCCCATGCTTACGTAAACATTTTTCAATTAATGTACTGTTTTTTTATCGTTTTTTTTTTTATATGATTTTTTATAAGTGAATTTTTGGGTATTTTTTACGTAACCCCCAGCCCGCGATAGTTCCTCTACTCGGTTCTGAAGCGAGTGCCTAAACGTATGCATTATTTGCGGGAATCCCCGAAAAAGCGTTTCGTTTTCAAGCAAAGACAATGTGAGGGTTGCCATTCGTGTAAAAAAGTAAATAATTACCGATGACGTAATCATCATCTAGACTCCCCTACCCCCCATGTCATCCAAAATAAGCAGAGCAAAGACCCCCCCGCCCTCCCATAATACTTGAACGGCCCCTATTGCTCAATATATGAGTAATATTTTTTAAAAAATTGCTAGAATCTAGAAACCAAGCATTAATTATGTGATATTTTTCAAGTTAAAATTCAAGTCCAAGTCTTAAAACAAGCTATTAATAAAACAACAAGGTAAATCACTACCATTACTACGAGGGTGGATCCAAAAGTTCGTGGCCCAAACTACAAGGAGACATGACATCTTTTTAAATTTACCGTCATTTGTTAGTATGTCTTCTATTGATTTATTGTGCGCAGTTTCATTCCGATACTGCACAATATACATTTTCTGTGATTATTTGTTTGAAGCATTCTGACGCGATTTTCAATAATGGAGAAAATTTAACATCGTGCAGTCATTAAGTACCTCAATGAAAAAGGCCTGTCACCAAAAGACATCCATCAAGATATGGTGGGCACTTTGGGGGAGTCTGCTCCATCGTATTCCAGTGTCAAGAAGTAGGTAGCTGAGTTTTAAGCGCGGTCGTGTGAGCATTGAAGATGATCCTATGAGTGGACGGCCTACAACCTCTACCACGAAAGAAAACATCGATAAAATTTGTGATCTCGTACTGGGTGATCGACGTTTGACCATCGGTAAGATAGCTGAGACAACAGACATTAGTTATGGCCGGATGCAACACATAATAACGAAAGAATTGGGATTCCATAAGGTTTCAGCTCGCTGGGTCCCGAGGTTGCTTTCAGCTGAACAAAAACGAGTTCGGTTCACAAATTCGCGAGACTGTTTGGAACTTTTTGAGACTGATCCCGAAGACTTTTTGTCTTGATTTGTTACCATGGATGAAAGCTGGGTTCACCACCATATTCCTGAATCAAAGCAACAATCCAAACAGTGGAAAAGATCTGACTCACCTACACCGAAAAAGGCTAAAGTCGTTTTGTCGACTAACAAAGTCATGGCTTCTGTTTTTTGGGATGCGAAGGGCATTATTTTTGTAGATTATTTACCGAAAGGTCAAACTATTAATTCTAGTTATTATTGTAACCTTTTACGAAGACTACGAGAAGAAATAAAAGAAAAAAGGCCGGGAATGTTGTGTAAGAAAGTTTTGTTCCATCAAGACAATGCACGTGTTCACACTTCGGTTGAAACAATGTCTGTAATCCATGATTGTGGCTACGAATTGAAGAAGAAGAAGAAGAAGAAGAAGAAAAACATTTATTGGCGCAGCCGATCACGTACTGCATAAAAAAGCAATAAAAAAAAAATTAAACATTTAAAATGTAAGTAGGTCGGTACGACAAAAAAAAAAAACAACATTTATGACATCAATGACATTAAAACACAAAAAGAAAAAAAAAAAAATTCTGCCCCACCCACCTTATTCGCCGGATTTAGCCCTCTCAGATTATCATTTATTTCCAAATTTAAAAAAACATTTGGGTGGCTCGAAATTTTCGACCAAAGATGAGGTGATAGTCGCAGTAAACGAGTATTTCGCCGACCTTCCGGAATCTTTTTTTTTCGAGGGGATAAACAAGTTGCAGTTCAGGTGGAAGAAGTGTGTTGAGCTAGATGGAGACTATGTCGAAAAATAAAAATAAAATTAGACCCACTTTCTTTCATTTTCTTGGTCGGGCTTCGAACTTTTGGATCCACCCTCGTATGTAAATTTTGGAGTTTTTTAAAGTTGTGAAAAGATAAATAGTAATTTGTTTACCACCAAATAAAAATATTCTTTTATTGACATTATTAAAAAAAAAATTGCTTTCATTTTATGCCATTGATTATTAAAAAATGAAATTGAATATTATAAGTATAAAGATTTTATCATTTTGATTTCAGACTGGTCCTTATAATTTGTGTATCATCCTACTTTATACTGATGAGCATTCTGACATTATATACTACTCTCAAAGAGAAGGGTATCTTCGTGGTAGCACGAGAGAAAGTAGGCAACAACACCAGAATATGGGAAGCAAGCTCATATGTCAAGAAGTAAGTATGATGATTACTATTTACATTGTAGGTATGTATAAGTACATAGGTATAATAATATAAGCAGTATATTTGAAAGTTAAAAAAAATACAAGCTAACTCATCTAATATATATAGTCCGTTTGAAAAATAAAATGAAAGCCGTTTATTGAATGTACTTGCCATTCTTCAAAGTTTTTTTTTTTTTTTTTTTTTTTTTTTTTTTTAATTAGGACAACAAACAATTACACTCATAAAGTAACAAGGACAATTACTCGGTACATAATTTTACAAGGAGCGTAATCAACCCCGTTGTCCACAAATTAACTAGTAGGACATTTTAGGGTAGCGGTGTGAAAATACAAAATCATTTTTTTGAACAAAAAAAATAACAAAAAGAATACACCACAGATGTTAACACAAAGTAAACAATATTAATCTTACATTATGTTATTATTAATGTTCTGCATTACATTTAGAACATTTCGCTTAAATGCGTTAGGTGACGTTTCAAAAAATTCTACCTTAGTGAAATATTTGTTATATTGTTTCATGAGTCTATTTATAGGTGCTCGCTCACCTGCATTAGTTTTACAATTAGGGGGTGCAAATAGGTTGTTCTTACGGGTATTTCGTGTCGTAGAACGACATGGAATACTAATATAAACTTGATTATTAAGTCTATTGCAGTCAAATTTGTAGTGACATATGTTGTATAGTAACATTTGATCTAAAAGCAATCTTCTCATTTTGAGTGTTGATAAAGAAAATTTTGATAAAAGTGTTTCATAAGGGGACTTAGAAGCAAAACAGCGATAATTCAGGGATCGTAAAAACTTACGTTGAACGGTCTCTAACTGTTCGCTGTATTTATCATAGCATGGATTCCATACAGAAGTAGCATAATCTAGTTGAGATCGGATAAGAGATTTATATAAAAGTAAATAAGTTGCAGGTCTTTTAAAAGGAATACATGTCCTCATGACAAAACCATACAGTCTGAAAGCTCTGTTCATGACTATATTTATGTGAGCATCAAAGTGAAGTTTTGAGTCCATAACAATACCTAAATCTCTTATCAGTGGTACTTTTTCCAATGGGCTATTACATAAATTGTAAGTGAAATCGATTTTGTGTAGTTTTTTAGTAAAGGTTATAGATTTACATTTAGATAAACTCAGATGAAGGTTATTATGGTAACAATAACTTGTCAGACGATCAAGATCATCTTGTAAGCGTCTACAGTCTTCTAAGGTCCTAATTTCGCGATAAATTTTTAAATCATCAGCATATAACAGAAAATGGGTATATTTAAAACAGATATTGATGTCATTAATGAATATTACAAAAAGTAAAGGCCCCAAAATTGATCCCTGGGCTACGCCCGATGTTATCTTTATAATGTCATCAGAAATGAATCCATTAACCACAACGCGTTGCGATCTATTTCTAATATAAGAGGAGAACCATCTTAGAAGGTTTCCGCGAATTCCGTTAAACGCTAGCTTCCGAAGAAGGAGATCGTGATCCACCTTGTCAAAGGCTTTGCAGAAGTCTGTATAAATAGAATCAACTTGGATGCGTTTATCCATACTCTGAAATAACGAATTAGTGTATAATACAAGATTACTAATAGTAGATCGTTTCTTGACAAAACCATGTTGTTCTTCAATTATGAGCTTATGTAGCGAAGGGTAAATATAGTTATGTACTAGACGCTCAAGCACCTTTGACAAAGTGGATAAGAGAGATATGGGACGGTAGTTAGTAACGTCATTTCTACGGCCACTCTTATAAACAGGAACAACATAGGCCATTTTCCACACATCTGGCACAACGCCTTCAGATAAACTTTTACTATATAATATTTGTAGTGGAACTGCCAGAGAATCAGCGGTGTGCTTTAAGAAAAATGGAGGTAGGCCATCGGGTCCAGGTCCTTTCGAAACATCCAAGTTCTTTAATTCTTTAATAATTTCATCTTGCGTAATGCATATGTTTGATAAGACGGAGTCACAGAAATTATTCATAGGTAACTTATCAAAGTCAATTTTTTCACAAGTACTGGGTTCATATACTGAGCCAAAAAAATCTGAAAAAAGGTTACATATACTCTCGGGGCTATCGGATATAGTATCACTATATTTCATAGAAGATGGAATACCAGACTTTTTGTCTCGACTTCTAACATATTTCCACAGCGTATTGACATCGCTTCTTATCGAGTTTTCTACTGAATTAATGTACGTGTCAAAACATTCTTTACTGACTATCTGAAATCTATTTCTGAACAAAGAAAATTCTTCGTAGTGGGAAATAGAATTGTATTTTATCCAAGCCTTTTCTTTGTTTTTAAATATATGAATCAGTGGCCGGGAAAACCAAATTGGATAGTCACAATGTTTTGGCGAGCGTAAAGGAACATGAGCCTTAATTATTTCATATATTTTTTCATAAAACACACCGACTGATTCGTTCATAGATATATTATTTAAGAGTTTACTCCAATCAAATGAGCTAATTAGTTCATTAATTGAGTGGTATTTACCTTCTAGAAAATAATATCTGGGAGTTGCCGATAAGGTCATTGTTTCGCATGAAAAATTAAAAGGTGTAAAAAAACAAAAAGGTGGATGTAAACTATCTAAACTAACTAGTGGATTATGCGAAGGTGGTTCACAACTACAAAAGTCGCTATTGGATATACATAAATCTAGAATTCGATCCATACTATTTTTAATAAAGTTATTCTGCTTACTGTTTGTAACATGTAAAAATTCAAAGATGTGATTATGCAGTATGTTATGTTCATTCGTAAAAGACGATAAATATGAATCATGTGAATCGCAGCTATTCCACTCAATACGTGGTATATTAAAATCTCCGACAATATAAAATAGACTCACCTGATTACAATCTAACTCGTACTGTAATGCATTTAAGAAAGTGGAATAAACCATATGGTGTTGACCAGGCGGTATGTATACGCCGCAAATTGCGTTACACTTACCTTGAGAAATTATTTTTAATAAAACATAGTCTACAGCATCTAGCATATAGTGGTCGTCACAATCGGTATTGAATGTGCTGTGTACAGTACCGATAAATATGCGCTGAACCTGTATACCGCGGCGTACTGCCACCAGCACGCCGCCACCGTCCTCCTTCCCAGTGGCGTCCCGGTCCCGGTCGCACCTAAATACTTGGTAACGGGAATCGCATATTGCACTATCCGAGATTGTATGTACGAGCCATGTTTCGGAAAGTATGATTACGTCATAATTATTTGCTAAAATATTTGTAAATAGTGTAAATAGTTTTGTTCTAAGTCCCCTACAATTTTGGTAATAAATTGATATTTTGTCAGCCATTTTTAATTTGATAAAATAATATAGTATTACTACGATTTAAAGATACAAAAGATTGACGAGACTTATAGAAAAGATTGCTTAAATTTACATATTCAGTATCTATTTCGTTGTAACTTTTATTTTCTGGTTTTATTAATAAAAATACAGTAATTAAATTTGACAATAAACTTAAATTGACCGCTAAATTGTTACTTACAAACACAAATTTTACATCACGTAAACATTCGAAGGTAGAAAATAAATGATTCGCTGCTAAACGAAGTAAACAACACACAGAGTAATGCATGTATGAGAGATTTCGTTTTAAAACTAAAGTTATTTTTTGAAACTGATATTGAGGTAGTAATATTGTACTAATACGTACTACATAGAACAAGGTTTCAACAAAGATTGTATTAATAGTATACCTGGAAAGTATATACAAAGCACCATCACTTAACTTGGGTTTTGAATTTGCACAAATCTTTCTCGGAGTTAATTGAGAGTACTGGTGAGGTTTCATTTCGCCTAGCCAGTATTTTTCCATGCTTGATCCATACGAAACGAAAACCATGCTCCCGTGAATTGTCCCGTGCCTTACGAAACAGGATTTTTTTCATAGGAGTGATATGCTCATTCACATATATTTTATGCGGGGATCCAGAGATATTCAACTGTTCTGACGAGACTCCTCTATGTAGACGTACAGCAGATATAAAATTATCCCGAAGCATACGAGTTGAAAGTTTCACTATTATGTTCTTGGGGCGTTGACTGTTCGTGATAACTTGAGATACTCGATGCACAGAAATAACGTCTTGCTTGTTTAATGGATGCTTTACAAGTGCTCCAATATCTTCTATAATTGTTAATAGATTTTCTCCACGCTTTTCGTGCATATTTGATATTTCTATGTTGCACTGGCGCGCTTGCTGCTCCAGAGCTTCCAGTTTTGTCTCGAGATCTTCTATTCGCACGAAATTGTCATGGTTTTTAGTGGACGTCTCTAATGAAGTTATTCGTTTATCCATGGCTACAGTCTTTGTTTTTAAGTCTTCACAGCTGTCGTTGATAAATCTTATAGATAACTTAATATCGTTGAAATCATCAATAATTTTTTTGAACTTTTCGTCTTGATTGGAGAACCACTTCTCAAGAGTACCAACTATGTTGGATTGGAAGGCCTGTATTTCAGCGCGAAGTTCTTGAATTTCGGAACTTTTACGGTGTGTGACATATTGAGGTGGAGATTCCTTGTCAATAAGAGATCCATCTTTAGTTAAGAATTAGGTAATTTTGTAAGAGAAAAAGTAGAGCGTCATGTCCAAAGTCTACTAAGACTAGGTCTTTCTGAAAGATACTATAAACAGAGTTGAGGTAGCGTGTCATTTTATGAGAATATGAATATAGGTACATAATCGCCACGTTTAGCCTGCGGATCGGCGATCGCAGTGGCTGTAGATCTGAAGCTGCTGCCCTTCCCGTCTTATTGTATTAACTACCGCCCTATTGGAACGGTTTGACTGCCATTGTTCGTTTGACTAACTGCAATGGCGGCAGAATTCTCCACTATTAAGGCGGATTTATATTTGTCTGACGTGACGTGTCGTGACGCGTCAGAACGATATCGATTTCATACATTTAGTATGCTAACGTTCACTAGTAATGCGTAATGTGTTGTGATGGCTTCTGTTGTGTCGCAGCAGAAACGATCCCGTTTGAATCAGAGCGGAGGGGAACGGCGACGTCAGATACGTCAGACAAATGTGCAAGCGCCTCTGATGTATTATAACGCGTCAGAATCGGATAACTCATGGGAGAACATTGAAAACATATCACCTTTTTAAGAGCTGCGGTTGTATTGATTCAAAATATCCTCAGAAGGCGTCAGAACACAACATATAAATGTAAAAACTAGCCATCACATCAGGACACGACACGACACATCACGTCACGTCAGACAAATATAAATCCGTCTTTACGCGGTCGTCACGATCCAATACGATGTAATTTCTCAATTATTTCACAGACATGACGACAAATACAACTTGGTGCTGGTAATGCGCGACTCCAACGGCAAGAGGCGTGAGGCATCTATAAACAAATCGTTCGCCAGCTACGTGGACGAGAACGGCATGGTCGTCCAGACCATCATCCTCAATGAGATAACCAAACTCTATAACTCGCTCTCCTCCGAGAAGAAAGAGAAGTGAATCGTTCCATAAAATTGATATCTCATATGTTCATTTTGTCTCAATAAATTATAGACTTTAATTTATGATTGTTTGATTTTCTGTTCCGCAAGTTCATAATTTGTTTGAAAGCTTTGTTTAGTTATGCTAAAAGCGCTATGCGATTTCTTCGAACAGATCTTGATACCAAATTACCAGAGTATATATTTTTGATAATGTCACATGTGCAATTAGGATTTTTTGTAAATACCACTTAAATATAAATATCAGTTTAAGTTTTGACATATTCAATGAACTTTCATCAGTTTATTTTACCCCATAAAGTTAATCTATACTTATAATAATACAGTAAAAGCCGCGTGTCTACATTGTATATATTTACGAAAAACTAATTGGGGGCGATGTAAAAATAAAAATAGTATTAGAACACTTTTCAATCATTTTTAAATTTTTTGTCTGTCTGTTTGTCCCTTTGTCCAGGCTAATCTCCGAAGATATTGGACGGATTCGAATGAATCTTTTTGTGGTGTATAGATACTAAGCCTGGCCAACATTTAGGCTACTTTTTACTGCGGGAAAATCACTCATTCCCACGGGAATCTCAACATTTAATAAAATCGTAAGAAAATAAACTTTAGGTTGAATATTTTTTAAAAGAATACTTGGGACGTGATCTGCAATTGAAATCGAAGCCAAAAATATAGTTTTCAGATTTTTTGTCTGTTTGTCTGTATGTATGTCCGGGCTAAACTAAAAAAGTACTAAATGGATTTACTTCAAATTTTGCATGAATATTACTAACCGGTCCGGTCAACATATAGGCTACATATTATCACGCTATCTCCTACGGAGGAAGAGCTGTGAATCTTTAAAATCGTAGAAAAGTCAAAATTGTACATAGATTTTTTTGTTTTAAAGAATATTTGGGGCGTGATCTACTATCGATATCGAAGCCAAATATAGTGTTTGTTTGTCTGTTGTTGATGTCCTTCTAAGTCTTCGCGAAAGCATTCTACCAGAAGAGAGGACAGATGGTGCTTCCAGAGTCTTCCGGCAGAGAAGTATCCAGCTTGGAAGAACTCATTCTCGGTGTCTACAGGAACATCAGTCGTATTCCGCACCAGCAGAATACAACGATTTGGGTGAGCTGGCCATTTTGACGCCCAAAAATGATCAGGCTGCAGCAATTAATAGGAAATGAAGTGGTCTACACCTCCATAAATACTATCGTCGAGCAAGATGACGCCACACATTATTCCATGGCATTTCTGAACTTCCTGGCAGCAAGCGGACTTCCATCGCATGCCATCAAGCTGAAGGTCACCTACCTTCAGCTTGAGGGCATGCGATGGAAGTCTCACACGGGCAACTGTACGTCACTTGCTACCGCGTCACCAGTCCTGACCCTCTTTACATTTTGGCTCCCGACAGAATAACTACCAACGTAGTTTATAGGAAAGTGTCGTAAGGTTTGATACCTTTGTACGTATTTTTACTCTTTTGTGTCCGGGAATATATTCCTGCATAATTTTCTCTATTTCCTTCAGTCACATCTTATGACTGAACTCAGCAGGATTCCCATATGACTCCCTTCACTTGCTTCGCTTGCAAAAAAACTTATAGTTTTAATTTAATGCTATTTTAAAAGTTGTTTGCTTATAATGCTAAAGCGACATTGGCATCTTAGGTATGTTTGGTTCTGTACTGCCTTCACGCAGACGACGTTGCGGGCAGCAGCTAGTGCAGAATAAGGCCATATTTACACGCATTAAAGTACACGCGTAACTTTACAATGCCAGGTAGGTAACAGGTGCAGAGGGGCCTGAGACTTAACGTAGGTAAGGTTTACATTTCTCGAGACCCTGTGATCTTTGATATAAGGCGGCCAACCTAGAATCAATGGGGGACGGGAGCGCTGTCATGTATCTGATAGATACCGGTCAAAGTTGTTCCTGTCCATGGCGTGAGGCATTGCGCCGCCTCTGAACAGGTGGCTAGCCTATTGGCATCTCCGTGTCCATTACCCAAATTCGAGGGTGGCACTAGGAAATTTCCAAAAAATAAAAAAAATAACCAATAGCATTTTTCATTCATATCATATAGGATCAAAGCCGAAGCCAGGACCTTGGATTACTGTCACCACTAGACTATTAATGTAGTTTGATACAAATACATTAACTATGATCTATTTTAATACATTGCATATATTTTATCCGGTTAGTCCACAATTTAGTCGTGGATTGATCGCAAATTATAAAATAAACCAGCTCCATAAAGCTAGCATTTCATAAGAGCTACAAGATGGCGCTGCAAACCGGTTAATTATAACGTGAAGTTGGTGATATGCGCACCATGAGTCAGACAAAGAGCCGCCGAGATCGAACAGTGGCTTTTAATTATATTCTGTGGTTACGACAGTCTATCAGTAGGCGGGTCGGGTCGTGCCCGTATTATTGTCCCCGCTTAACTCGCGTTAAATAACATGCCCTTTATTAGATAAAGGATACACAGTGGTGACACAAAAAATCTCGAAAAATAATAGTGATGTGATAAATATTGTAGTGCAATCCTTATATTTCAATTCTCTTCAACCTTTCCTAAAAAATATACTTGACCTGTTCCTACGCACTAAAATTAGGTTTTATATAAGTTACTAAATGTATTCTTAGTCTGTGTTCAACCGAGACAACTGAAAAAAAGGTAAGTTTTATTGAAAAAACGGCGATTGAGTATGTATCTAGAGTAGTTAATCAGAATAACTTTGTTGTAGTTATGGCTTTCCTCCGAAAATATTCCTAAAAGAAAATTATCTCAAAATGCCTTTGTTTTAAATTGAAAGATCACATTTATTCCTTATTATACAAAAATGTACCCAATAGATATCAACAAAAACATAAGAAAATGGAACGTAGGACCAATTTGCACGCTTTAGGAATGCACATCCTTAAAATCACTATGACGTCATATATTATTTAAAAAAATAAAATGTAAGTATTCTGTCGTTTATGTTGTAACATAATATTTAACTTTATCGGTTGCAATTAATTACGAGTTACTAAAAGCAAGGGCAACGTAATGACATCACTACGGCCTGGCGCTACAAGGTCATGGTGGTCATGCGGCAAATCTTCAGTCTTGTTAACACCAGTTCACCTTTTGCATTCACTTTAAAAAGATCTTGTATGGAAATAGTGAGAAATGTCAAACATTTAAATGTAAAGAGCGATTGGCTCTTTGGTTGTTTAGTACCTAATCCATTGTTTGGCATAGACCGGCTGTTACCGACAGTTACCGCGAGGTATCACCTGACGGCGCACACTCGCGTACACCACGACAAAATCTTGCAGGCTCAGGCTATTTTCGATTTGGCTACAAAGCCACGTTCCCAATGTTGCATTGATTTTGCTTCTACAGAGATTGCGATCTTTTGTAGATTGTTGTTAGATGACTTTTTAAAGATGATCGTCTAATCAGAAAGTCCGCTTTAAAAGTGCATTCGCTACCTTAGTTATATACTTACGTCCACATTAAATTCGATAAGATATTGACTGAATCATCTTGAAGTAATTTTTATAATTACCTACATGTTTACAATACGTCGTCGTATGATTGCGAGCAGCGTTCTGTCTTGTTAGATTATGTTAACTATCGCAAAATTGTAAACATTAAGAATTCGTACAAAAATACGGTCGGTTATTATCTTTCAATTGCCTATTTATGTCTATTTTACCAGTTTTTGTAGCATCCTGAAGTGGCCGAACTTGAGAAGTAGTCCTTCGTGAAACCTTCATGTTAGGTTTTCGATACTTTTTAGCAGTTCTATGTGTTTGAATATTTTACGATCCTAGTAATATTCAAACCCCCTTATTCATAAACGTATTTTAGCTAAAGTGTTGCTAATCTCTCCTTTGTCCTTTTCTATCCTGCACATTGGACAATGCAGCTGACAAAGAAGACAAAGCATTCTATAGCTAAAACGTTTCTAAAGTACGTTTATGAATAAGAAGGTAAGTCTAAAATTCCTTTACAATTAGTTTTACTCTGGTCTGGTTTATCCAAAGCTTTTTAACTTACTAAATATTGTTTTACCTACACATACTCGTATCGTCATTCCTACATAGTAAAATTAAGACACAAACATATTATGTAGATTTTAAACTTATGACAATATTAATTCTATAACTAAACGAATACAAAAATCAATTCTATGCCTATAATGTAGGTACCTATTTGTAACATCGCAACTGAAATTGGATCACAATTCGACGAATGTAGTGTTGTTAGCCAAAAAATCGAATAAATTTTGAAGCTAATTTATAATAGATATGGATAATGATATTTGAATGATAGGCATGAGTAAAATATATAAATAAGATAGATACGTACATACATAAAATTATTATAAACTAAATTAATCCGTCAGCTCACGAGAAATAAATGACAATTATAATTGATTTCGTATTAGGTATTATTGTTCGTGGCCGATATCGGCCGCATTTGGCTCAACAGATTAATAGTAGATGTGCCATTCAAGGCAAACCAATGAGCCCAAACTCGAATTCCTTTCTTCAAATCAACCTATCTTCCAACTTCCAGCTTCCTCATCAAACCAAACAAATTTAGTAGTATTATAACTATTGTATTGCCAATACCTACAACTAAAAGTACATGAAATGGCTGGTTAGTTGATCTAATAAAAGCGTGTTATAACGAATGTTTATGGTGGGAAACTACTCCGATAAATGAGTCAATTACGTGCACTGCAAACGTCTATCAATCAACAAATGTTTCAGGGCTTCGAGTGCCGAGTTTATCACATGCAGTGACATCTCGGAAGCGATAATCATTGTAATTGATGTAAAGTGTGCGTGCTATCTGTAGATATCTTTTTTCTCAGCGTGGAACGTAATCAGTTAATTGATTGATAACGCGCACCGCGATACTGACTATATGTATTTATAAGGGTATTAATAGAATAGATGTATCTTCCTAAATCTGATAAAATCCCCAAACTGTTATGAGTAACTTAGGGACCATCCAATAATCCCCTTCCCCTTTTATATACTAACATAATACATGTGTATTTGGCGTGCAAATTACTTCCTAAACTGGCGACTGGTAGGTCGAGACGAAGGTTTCTGCTTCGTTACATAAAAAACCTATCTTTTATTACCCCTTGCTTATCTCAATTTTGCAATTAGGAACGCTTTGTGTACCCTGAAACTAGTTGATATGTCCATCAGCGCTAACTTAACATATTTTTTAAATAATGTGTGAACAGATCGATTTATGAATAAACTACTAACGACAGTCACGTTTTCCTTATAAAGTTAAGTAACGAAGCGTCAGTCATTTAATGTATAGGGACAGATAATGCTGACACTGATATTTATTGAATAACTGAGGAAGTTAGTTTACATTGTTTCACAAATAGTTAGGTATATCTATTTCGTTAACTCATTATCATAATTTTAACATACCTAACAATCGCTTTGTCCTAATCTCTAACAACGATTTTAAGAATAATCAACATGTCAAAGAAAACCTCTAATTCTATAACAACAGAACTTATAATGTTATAATCTGCCTCTCCGCGTACAAATTTATGCCAACTAATGCAACTATCGCTAGGTATGCTCAAGCTCGCAAACCAAAATCATAATTATGAATATTACAATTTTACTCTTTTTTTTAATTAAATTATGGCATCGCTATTACGCATATTGCCAGTGTCAAGTAAACCGATATTTCGTATTAATTTAAGCAGCGTAATAGTTAGTATAATATAGTCAGTCAATTATTTATTTAAGTTTGTCAGTCAAGTGAGTTACAGTCAAGTTATTCGAGTAAAGCGATGGCTACTTTACCAGAACATTTACAATGAAGTTTTGGAGGCAACCTGAAAGGTCGTGTTTTCGTACCGTTATTCTATTTCATTATACACGGGCACTGTAATAAACCTATATCAAACAAAATGCCACCAACTTTATTCAATATAACTTATAAATACACCAAGAAAATGAAATAAAATAAGAGCACCGCACACAGCATAGGCCTCTTTCAAGGTTCCCGCCAAAACTCCCCAATTTTACTTAAGTACCTATATCTACGCTTCTTCCTTTTTTTTTTATGTAATGGAATTGGCAAACAAGCATGCCGTTCACATTGATGTTAAGTGATGACTGCAGTCTATAGACACCCACACAAAGACCAAGGTCAAAATGCAGATGCGTTACCACTCCTGAGGCCTAAGGGTGTTATGCCTCTGTGCCGGAAATTACAGGGCCGTACATTACCACCTGGCCGGAACACGATAGTGCTGAACACTACCATTTAGCGGCAAGTATATTAGGTAATGCGGTGGTGCCTACGCCCGCGAGCTCCGTCACTGGAGCTCTACCACCAGTGAAATAGAAAATATAAAAAGTTCCTGCCTAATAGTGCCTAACATCGCTAGGACATGTCAGGCACAGATAATGGGAAATTAAATTTAAAATGCATAATTATAATAAAGTTGAAATAGAAAGTACTATAATTTATTATTAATTTAATTACGTGCTACGTACTATAAAGTTAAATACGTACATTTACAATTACAACAATATTGCATCGTGACGGCGCCGATCGTGATTGTAATTGCCAAGTAGAGATGACGCATAACTATCTTACCCACCACTATTTACACATGCACTATCTCTGTTAACAGTGGATTCCACAAAAGCCACGACAAAAGGTATATTCTCTACATTAATCATTGAGTTAAAAATATATTTCCGACTGTCGTTAAATTAGTGACGCTTTCCTCAGTTTTTTTGGACTCAGTTCAGCAAGAAAAGCTGTAAAACTTCACCTTCCATACACTTCCACACATACGTACTACCACAGTTTCACAATATTGTAAAACAGTGCCAATCATAGAGGTAGGTATAAAGCGTTATACGCGTAGTTCTATGGTGCCAACACATTTCTGACTTCTTCCTTTCTTTTTTATGGGCTCATGTCTTATCAGATAAATTAGAATATACCTTAATGCTTTTCTATGTACCTATGTATGTTTAAACGTAAGTAACTTCACGCCTGTCATCCCCGAAGGGGTAGGCAGAGGTAAATGCATGCATTCAAGCATACATGCAAACACCCACGATTCGCCGGTTACGTTTTGGCCCATGTAACAGGTGGCGAGCCTATTGACACCTCCAGGCACATTACCAAACTCCGAGGTACTGGTCAACTTCCAGAAAATGGGAAAATCCCAATAGAACCAGAGATTTTACATCCTTATCTCTAATAGACCCCGACCTGGGAAGCGAACCCAGGCGTAGTAGTAGCGGCCCGCTGCCACTAGGCTACTGAGGCAGTTTAAATGCTCTTTAAATCTGCTAATCTGGTAGCCAACAATAAAAAAGCGCCGTCGATGTGCGTTTCACGGTCGCGCTTCAGCAGCGCTGCTAAATGTTAATATTATTTTATTTTATTCGTAAAACAAACAGTTTTAACAGCTAGGTAGTGAGAATAATTAAGTAACAGAGCACCATTTACATGTTTTCACATCTGAAGTAAATACTTGCTTGTAACAACAAAATAACATGTATCAATAGAAACAAATAACCCCACCACACCCTTCAATTTTGAATTATAACTAAAATTAATTTTAACATTGAGATAAAATGGGATTAAAGTTTGTGAACCAACCAATCACTACTCAATTGAGCCTTCAGTCTATGTGGCGATGTATTCAAAATATCGAGGTCAATATCGATGCAGTCAACCAAACCATTTAAAAGACTACCTATTCTAATGAGGAAAGATTTTTTCTATAGTTATAAGAACACTGAGGGACGCACAGCAACAAACGATTATAACAGGTGTTCTCTTCGGTACTGATAAACATACTTTTGATAGAAGATGTGGTGAATCGATATTATATTTAATAAAAAAGTATAAATCAGCTATTCTATGTCTCTCAATTAATGGGAGCATATGCTGTCTCCTGCATCTGGAATAGTAATCGTTATCTAAACGCCTACATTTATACTGTAAAAACGACATTTTTAGCATATTTCTTGTTACGACATGAAATAAGGCGAGCGTAAGAAGTCTTGATTGATGCCATCGAAATACTGTTGGCAAAAATCCAATTAAAACTCGCTGTCATTGCAGCTAACGGGCTGTGATAACGCGTCTCATTAATGCAAGTAACTGCGTGTTAGAACTGCGTGATAAAATCGTCACATACCACATATCTTATGAACGTGTACATAAATAGGCAAATTGGTAGCGTAACATCGCGTTGACGGTGCCTAAAAACACGTTGTGCAAGGAGCCTAATGACACTTGTGTGTGCTTTAAATCCTGTTATCGATCGCTTTTCATGGAAAACTAACGAATATACAAAGTATGCTTTATGTAATATCAAGGCACGCGGCTCTAATAATAAACAGAGAGCATGCGACCTGCTCGTGAACGCGGATCATGTTGAAAGGTTTAGTATTTTTTTCATTACATAAGATATTTATTGCACTGCCAATACTTCTTCCGTATAACGTACGATATTTTAGAGAGTTCGTTGACTTCTGACTCAAATGCTGCTAAGTATTTTACGAAACATTTAGAGTATTTAGACGCCATTAATACGTGTTTAATTAAAGAATGTATTATAATAATATCACCAAATAGATAATATAGTAGTTTGGTGGATAGTGAATAAAAGTGATAATTTCAACAGACAACGAACTGAGTAGTTCGGACATATTGTGTTCATTGTGTTGAGTGGATTGAGGTGAGTAGGTATCCACACACACTCCCGGAAAATCTCCGTGAGTTCTTAGCCAGCTCAAGAGATTTTTTTTATGTTATGGAAATGGCATACAAGCCTGCAGTTCACATTGATGTTAAGGGATGACTGCAGCCTATAGACACCCACACAAAGACCAAGGTCAAAATGCAGATGCGTTACCACTCCTGAGGTGTTATGCCTCTGGGCCGGAAATTACAGGGCCGTGCATTACCATCTGACCGGAACACGATAGTGCTGAACACTACCATTTAGCGGCAAGTATATTAGGTAATGCGGTGGTGCCTACGCCCGCGAGCTCCGTCCCTGCAGCTCTACCATCAGTATTATTCTTTGAAACGATCATAAATTCGGTTAGATATACTTTTGTGGGTTGAAGACTAGTTCTCTAATGTGAATGATGTCGGTCTACCTGCTCCCCTTTTTTATGTACTCGTGTAAGTAGGTAAGGTGGCAAACAAGCATGCAGGTCACATTGATGTTAAGTGATGACTGAAGCCTATAGACGTCTACACAAAAACCAGAGATCAAAATGAAGATGCGTTGCCACCCCTGAGACCTAAGTTGTTATGTCTTTGTAATAGTTATTACGGGGCCATATATCAAACCGGAAAACGAGAGTACTAAACACTACCATTTGACGGCAGATAAAGGTAATGCTGTAGTGCCTACGCCCGCGAGCTCCGTCACTAGAGCTCTACCACCAGTTAAAGAACAAGAGGCTTCATTGCTGCGAAAAATAAATCAGAGAAATGGTCAGTACGTATATGGGTGGATCAACTTTTCTTTGTCAGAACGTGTCCCGAACATTTAAATATTTAAAAAAAATGCTATGAAGATCTAGTATTTAATACTTGTTTTTTTGTATCATCAGATAATTAATCAATATTTTGCCCTTACGTATAGTTCAAATAACATTTATACACAGAAGAAAAAGGTTGTGAGCCAGTGGACGATTTAGTGTTTTCATACAAAAATTTGCTATCCCCCGCGCGTATGCGGTGTGATATTCAGCAAAAATTTAAATATTTTTCCTTAGAACATAGTAAACTGAAACCATAATAATTTACAACAATAATAAAGGAGATGTTGCAAAAATGTATGGTCCGGCCATGTATTGTACACAACATCATTAAACAGGCAAAATCAATATAAAAACGTTATCTACTGCATATTTTCACTTATTTAGCTTTGTTTGCAGTTACAAAACATTATTTGCAGTTAGAATTGCAACTCATAACCAACATGGCGAATATGGCGGGCGATGTCATTTTGACATTTTCATTTTTTAAATTGTTTTTTTATTAGAGTACTTGAAGAATAAAAGTAATATTTTCTAAATACTATGGAAATCGATTGATCCCAAGCGTCGGCTGTATCGGCGCCATGTTGAATATAGTTGAAAACGATAAAATCGTTTGAATTAAATGTGGTTGTAACTCTAAAATATATTCTTGAATAAATAAATTGTATTTTTTTCGGATACTTCTTTAATTTACCAATTTTTTGAGGACGTGTACGAACCAGAGCCGAATTCGCAACATCACCTTTATTTGCTATAGTCATTTACGAGTACGTAACTTCAATTTATCACATAAATATCAAATCTACAATATCTGTCCCGATTTCAACTAAAATTCACACGTCTCCGGGGTCACACACATAAAATCACTCACAAATGCGAGAGTGACGGCAAATCAAGAGCTTGACCAATAGGGAATGAATCTGAACATCGTATGATCACGTTCGCCACTAGTGTTTCGCTCCCACGGCTCGGTCTTTTCGTCCGTGACTTCGAGAGAGGCTGGTTGGCTTTAATATGTATCTGCTGGCTCACGACGAATTTTAATTAAACGTAAGTATATTTTGATATGTTCTTAGGTTTTCGCGAGCTACACTCATTGAAATAAAACTATTTTTACGGATTTATCTCGCGTATATTAAACTAAAATGATTTTTAAAATCAACCCGACGTTTCGGTCGCTTTTCAGCTTCCGTGGTCCCGGGCAGACTGAGGTGACATTTGTCTGACAGAAGTTTGAAAAATTATATGTAGCTACCTCCATCGATTTCGTAAACGCCTTGCGTAGCGTTCAGGATTAACACAATAATTACTTATGGTATCTTGAGGTCTTGCAGACTGCTGCGGCTGGGATTTAATCTTGCTAAGTATGGGATCCCATGATGTTGATAATCGCCATCCATCTTCTCTATTGAAATTTGGGTGTTTTTTAATTTCAATAGCCTCGCGTACCATTCGTGGAATGGGTTTGTGTTCTCTAGCGAGTATTTGAATTTTATCAAACCGGATGTAATGGTTTGGCTTATCCGCTATGTGTTCACAGACTGCAGACCTCCCTGTTCTTCGGTTTTTGACATCAGCAATGTGCTCTTTAACGCGGGCAGCACATTGCTGATGTCAAAAACCGAAGAACAGGGAGGTCTGCAGTCTGTGAACACATAGCGGATAAGCCAAACCATTACATCCGGTTTGATAAAATTCAAATACTCGCTAGAGAACACAAACCCATTCCACGAATGGTACGCGAGGCTATTGAAATTAAAAAACACCCAAATTTCAATAGAGAAGATGGATGGCGATTATCAACATCATGGGATCCCATACTTAGCAAGATTAAATCCCAGCCGCAGCAGTCTGCAAGACCTCAAGATACCATAAGTAATTATTGTGTTAATCCTGAACGCTACGCAAGGCGTTTACGAAATCGATGGAGGTAGCTACATATAATTTTTCAAACTTCTGTCAGACAAATGTCACCTCAGTCTGCCCGGGACCACGGAAGCTGAAAAGCGACCGAAACGTCGGGTTGATTTTAAAAATCATTTTAGTTTAATATACGCGAGATAAATCCGTAAAAATAGTTTTATTTCAGTAAGTATATTTTGCATTAGATTATATTATTTCAGAGAGAACTAAGGTCTAAAATATCTATTTTATATACAATTTATTGTTTATTAAATATTTCTTTAACAATTCATCAAAAATACTGTTAAATTTCTCTGGAGTCACGGGTCCACTGGGTCACAAAAAGCGTGACCCAAGAGACAATTTCTGTGACCCAAGAGAAATATTTATCTTTCTTAACAAATAAAACAAACTGCGTTTTGTTGTCAAACATTTAACATAGTTCTTTAAGTTAACTGTAGATATCTAATCTGTTTGCAGTATTAAAACAAAAGACCACCCAACACTTTATCGGTTTATTCTTACTTTCCCTATTCCATAGTGGTAAAAGCTGCTAGATGTGTAAAACCTCAACAATAATTACAACATTTAAAAAATCGTGCTTAATTATTCAACATTATACGTGGCCCGACACGCATTTGTGCATCTTTTAATACTAAAGACGTATTACATGTAAAAAAATACCGACACCAATATTTTATCAGAACTGATTCCCCTTAAGACCTATTAAAGCGCCAGATATTTAGAAATAATAATATGCCATTTTACTTTTAGTACTCAAGCAACATGCCCTTATCAGCCGCCGTACGACAATAACGATATTTTTACTGGTGGTAGAGCTCCAGTGACGGAGCTCACGGGCGTAGACACCACCGCATTACCTAATATACTTGTCGCTAAATGGTAGTGTTCAGCACTATCGTGTTTCGGTCAGGTGGTAATGTACGGCCCTGTAATTTCCGGCACAGAGACATAACATCTTAGGCCTCAGGAGTGGTAACGCATCTGTACTTTGACCTTAGTCTTTGTGTGGGTGTCTATAGGCTGCAGTCATCACTTAACATCAATGTGAACTGCATGCTTGTTTGCCACTTCCAAAACATAAAAAAAAATAATAATAAATAAAGAAAAGCTGAAACGTGACCATTATATTCTTCATACTTCACAGAAGTATGAAGAATATAAAAGAACAAAAACGAGATAATTATCATGCTAAAAAGAGACTTGTGTCTCTTGAGTCACAAATTTTGTCTCTTGAGTAACGTGATTGTCCCAATATTTCATGACCATTTATTCTTTTTTTAAGCTTAAAAAAATAATAAATTTTTATTTCGATTTCAGATTACCATAATAGATCGAACAACAATATAGCTCATATTAAAAATTTCTTTTACATTGGCTTGAAAAAGAAATGTAAAAGAAAATTGGTTCTGATTTGTTACACTGTGACTCAAGAGACATAATAAATATCCGTATTTTAAGATTAAAACCGATTTGTTGACTTTTTTGTGTTTAAAGGGTTTAACAAAAGGTTTTTAAGGATTTAAATAAATCATTTAACTATTTTATGTTGCTTTATTCGAGATTGCCGTACGTTACCCAGGGGACGTTTTAAGTAGTGAGTTTCCAAACTTTGCTTAATAACAATTGATACAATCACAAAAGTCCGCTGCTGTTTACTAATTCATAAAATGTAACTATTTATTGATCAATATTACTAATCAAATTCATTAAAAAACTTATTTTTATTTTTTACAACAATAGTTGATTCCGTACAGAAAAAAGTTGACTGACCCATAATCAAACTAGAGCCAAATAGAAAATTATTTGTTTAAAAAATATCTTAGTTTTTGTTTTTTATGTAATAACAAATTGCAATTATGTAAAAAAAATAAAGGTAAATTTGTAAAAAAATCGAGTTTCATTTGTAAATAAGTGGTTCCAGGGTAAAAATAAAAAAAAATTAATGGAAATAAGGAAGTTATATTGGAAGATATGTGATTCCCGGGTCCCGGGAATCCCGGGATTACGAATAACAAATGCCCGATTCCCGGGCATGAAAAAGGGTCTCAAACGCGATAACCTTAAAACCTAGATGTAAATTGTTATACAGATAACGATCGCCTTTCGTGTCATGACGAATCTGTATCCACACTCCCAACTAATTGCCTTTTTACATACACTTGTATTACAATAAATATCTTTGCGAAAATAAAACTCGTGCTCGGAGCGTGATACTCCAATAATGGGTCTATTTATCCGGCGGCTCTCGAGGGTGGCGGGCGTAGGAAGGTAGGTGAACGGTGAGGGGTGTTCACCTCACGCCTCACCCCATGTGCCCTTTACAAAGCGAGTTCACGTTTCACCCTGCGTCGGGGTGAAATTTGAAATTATCAAAGGCGAAGACTGTACCTTCAAACACTCTTATTTTGCTCTAGTAGCAATTAGATTAAGTGAAAAACATCCTTTTTCGTGCAGGTGACAACCCGGTGAGGTGATAAATTGAATCGAATGGATATTTTTAGGAGAACCTTGCTCAAACATACGTAATGAATAAGGATGATGATAAATAGTTATAGGTATAGCCACAGTATAGATACAAAATACTGTGGTATAGCATAAGAATACTTAAGTACCTCTTTACGAATTTAACATTATTTATAGATTCGCAACTACTTGCAATCGATCTGTCTTGTGGTGGCTCATTGGACTACTTACACATATCGGCAATCTGTAGTTCTCCAAAAATGTTCGTGATACGTGAAGAGTGACAAACGACATTAATGTGAGGCTGACCACTTTCCTCTAAGATCTAGTTTGGGTACCTGGATAAACTATGACACAGGTCATATCCAGGTACGTACTGAGGTCGGCTCACAGGATGATTGATCTTAGAGGGTAAGTATTTTAGTCAAATTTTCGTCGCAGAAAAAAACGGAAAGTTGTGAGAGCTAATAATTGTTTTCAGATAAATATATGTAGATACCATTGTTTTGTGGATTTGTGATCAAAGCAGGAATGTAGGTAATACAATAGTACTAACAGATTCGTTCGTAAGTAAGGCAACTTGCGTTGAATACATAATTTTATCTCTTATAACTAAAGCTAGAAGCTAGAAAACGTCAAAGGTGACTAAGTTGGGTTCTCCAAATCTAGTAGATTACTTGCTATGATGCTCCTGCTCCGCTTACCTCAAGCAGGTACTCATAAGTGTCCAACAAATTGGTCCTTCGAAGTACCTATATCATTTCGTACTACATATTTATTACTCATTAAACTAAATATGTATATCTATCAACTATGATACTGATACGTTATCATGAACGTCACAACGTCTACGGCTCGTCTGATGTGGGTGATATTTGCAGACATGTCGCGAAGAAGATTGCTGGTGGGAGGAGCTGCCGGCGTGGCAGGCGCTGCGCTGGCGGCTTGGGCCTTCGTAGCTGATGACTCGCCTGGCGTACGTATAAATAACAATGACTAAATATTATAATGCCTGCTAATTCCATTTTAAATTATCTTCATGTTGACTCGCAAAAACTGGCAAAAGGGATAGATCGGTGTCTATGACGTTTGAGGATCATCAAGGATGGTTTATTTATATTCACGATTGGATTCGATAGGTGGTGCTATGATCGGGTAGAACAACATCTGCCGGGTCCAAATGTCTGTTTTGTTGAATTGGAGTTAGCTGGTTAGATTATTTTAATTTGACAGTATACGGCTATATATTATATACATAACTCAATACTCGCTGCCACAAAAAATACGATTTCCATATATCTTAGTCCTTTGCTTCGTTCAAACACAGAAATGACCCTGAATTAATAAAATTAAATCAGACTTGCCAATAGCATAAAAACCCGCAATCCTAGACACGGCCTTAAATGCCGAGGGGACTTTGATTACTACACATACTGCATTGCTTTGCATGTGATCGTGTAGGTATATCCTTTGATAAAATGATAAGGTTGATAGTTTAGTTCCTTTATCTAATAGACCGTACGCAAAGCAAAGATCATTTCAATTCTGAACTCAGCGTTGAAGTTCTTCTCTAGCTGTATTGCTTTTACGTTTTAGGAAGAGAATGAGTATTAGAATAATAGGGACCTACTCAAATTCCATCACTGAATTCACTTAGAACCTTTTAACCTAATTAGCATGTGTAACTACAAAAAAACGCTTTAGGTCAAAAAATATAACAAACCTCAAGTCCCGACTGATATACCCCCCTATTACGTACATCAAGGTCGAACAATATGCTGCCCTATTTCATACTAAGCAATAATAAGGTAAGAATGAAATGACGTTTGCTAGTCTCACTAAAACTTGAGAACAGCTGGATCGATTTCGCAATTTTAACCTAGTTTTGAAATATTCGTAGAAGTCTAAGAAAGGTTTAAAAGATACGTGAAGAAACTATAAGGAAAATAGTAAAAACCATAATTTAATTTTAAATTTTAACGCGGATTTATGATTTATCGCTAATCATTTACAGGGAATTAGTGTTTTTGTTACATTACAAGTTCGTTTTGTGATTTGTAGAGTTGCTCATATTACCCACGAGGGAGTCTACAAACAACAAAACGTCGTAAGTCTTTTTTTTTTTTCTTTATTTTTATAAACTTGAACCGATGTATCACAAAGACAAATCACAGCAATCGTAGAGATACTTTAAATTTATTAGAAAAAGATATCATTGTACAAGTTACAATACTCTACCATCATTTTTATGCACTACATTTTATCTATCGATTCGAATCGGTCTCAAAGTCTTTGCTTACTTTGTCGATACTATAACATGTCATAAAGTTATTCTATTTATTTGGCTATGTACCAAATTATTCTCAAACGTATCATCGTTAATCGAAACAAATTAGACACCCGTTGAATAACAGCTGATAAATCGAGTTCATTCGCTTTCTCTATCGAGTTACGCAGACTATTGCAAACTCGGTGTTCAGTAGTAAGTAGGCGTCTATCAAAATAATCTGCACGTTGCGACTCTGCCAAGCGTTCGTTTGGCACTGTCGTGGCTATTGCAACGACAATCGCTATGTATGCTTAGTATTATTTAATAATCGAACTGTGTCGAAATTTCGAAACAACTTTCAATCATGGACTATTCCTATAAGTCTACTTTAGAAATCCAGTCCATCTCGACGAGGAATAACGAATGCTTCCCATTTGTTTCCTCTAGGACATAACCTGTTTTATTTTAAAGAAAAATGGAAAGAAAAATTTGACTTCAGGCGAGACTCGAACTCGCGGCCACTGGGAATCTAGTCCAGCCGCTCTTCCAACTGAGCTACCGAAGTCTTGCCCGATTTGTCAAATCTTTCCTTCACATTTATTGCATTGCCTTATCACAATGTAAATATAGAACAGTGTGGAAACTACGTACAAAGCGTTCAAAACGGCATACTCACAAGCATGCGCATCTACGAGGCCTCTAAGCGGTTCTCGCAGTGCTACAGTAGCGAGTGTCGGGTCGAGACCAGCGGTCACGTTGCGATTTGTTTTTGTTTCCAAGAGTGTTTTAAAGATGTCACGAGCGTATTGCGTGGTATACGACTGTTTGAACTCTGCATCATCAAAACCGGAGCTCTCTATCGTTTTTTAAACTTCCTGGTGATTTTGAAAGGCAAGAATGATGTATTGTTATAATATCTAACATATTTAAAAAATCTCGTGGTACAGTGTTTGTAACAATACTCCTCCGCAGCGGCTAGACCGATCATTATGAAATTTTGTGTGTATGAGAATCGGTTATAGTCTTTTTTTATATCCCTAAATGGTAAGGGTGATTCTCACCATTTATTTTTTTCGATTTTTTGGACAGTTAATTTGTTTATTAATACCTCTTAGGCGATACGAAGTTCGTCGAGGTAGCTATTTATTATCCTGCTTACCCGAGTGGGTGAGGGGAAGAGAAACTCGCCCGGTCTCGACAACTCGTTGCAGTATTCCACAGATTGTACTGTCATCAGAACTATAAAAATCACCCAAGTAATTAGCACTCAGTTTTGTTATTTTTAAGACAAAACAAAAAATCAAAGATCTACAAGTTATATCAAAATTAAACTATTTGTCGTACTTAAAAGTCTAATATAGAAGGCGGTACTCCTCGGCACGGCACGTATAGTGAGGAGGTTCCTGTCTCCGTGACCCTAATCACCGATAGCTTGGACCCTGTTCCCGCTGCCGGCGGCGCACTATTTTTTAATTTCTTATAGGTATATGTTTGTTTTTTTTGTAACTATTTATGTATGTAAAAATATTAAATAAGAAAAGTATAAATGAGTGAATAGTAACAATAATCGTCTTTTGCCGGGATTAACCAACACCACAAGATTATCTACAAAGACTACATATTATTATTTGTAAATTGTTTTACCGCGGTATGACGTCATAACGTGCTGCAATTTTATATAAAAATCTATATATATAAAAATGCAACCCGTTTTCCTTGGTCACGGCATCACGCGTGAATGGCTGAACCGATTTGGCAAATTTTGGTTTTGAATGATTTTTGGAAGGTTTAAAAGGTAAGAAAATATGAAGAAATTGAAGGGAAACAGTAAAAACCAATATTTTATTTTTCCATACAAATAGTCCGTATTTATCAAACCATTGACACATTATTTCATTCTGAGGCAATACGAAGTTTGCCGGGTCAGCTAGTAAAAAAATAAAATACGCTTACAGTCACAGTTCCACAGTAGGTAGGTATAATATAAACCTGTGTCGTACGTGCCGTTGTACACATACAGCACATACACAAACACCCAGACCCGAAACAAATATCTGTAGGCCATACAAATATTTGTTCCGGTGCGGGGATCGAACCTGCGACCCTTCGAATCAAACGGTGGTTTCGCACCGCTGGACTAACCGGGTTGTTTAGGCCGTTTTCAGTCATTTCACTATTCACAACATTTTGAATCGTTATATCTTAACAACTTTTAAGCAGTTATTGACTATATGTTTCAAAGATAAATAGTACTTATTTATCCAATACTATTACAGGGTAACCAATAAAAAAAATTGTCTACATCCCAATACGATTGACTAAATGTCAGTAAATGCTAAAATAATAACACCATTATTTAAAAAAATTTAGTGACATCCCTGTTGCTTCAATAGAGTGAAGGTAAATATTTTATAAAATGGGCTTAGTTTCCATACTGTTTGTATCTATTTACTGTGGCCTTATGGTGGCAGCAGCGCCATCTATTGCCAAACTATGCTAGTTAGGCAACCAATATATATGCGAAATAATATAAAACAATTATTAAGGGTAAAAGCGACTTCTTTACGATATTCAATAAAACTGCAAAGTCTATTATATCGGTTGCCTAACTAGCATAGTTTGGCAATAGATGGCGCTGCTGCCACCATAAGGCAATGCAATAAATGTGAAGGAAAGATTTGACAAATCGGGCAGGACTTCGGTAGCTCAGTTGGAAGAGCGGCTGGACTAGATTCCCAGTAGCCGCGAGTTCGAGTCTCGCCTGAAGTCAAATTTTTCTTTCCATTTTTCTTTAAAATAAATATATTTCACAAGTATGTGTTAATGCGAAATAATATAAAACAATAACCTGTTTTAGTTAATTCCATCCGTTATCATGATATGTCTCATCTTACGAGCCATGTGACCTAGTGAATGTAGCTGCCTGCCTCATGCTTGGTGTCTGAGGTTCTTTTGACAGCAGTTTCAATAGCTGATTGCCGATGTTCTTTGCGATATCTTCTGTTCAACAAAAAATAGCTGAATTAGCAAATTATGTATAAGGTATCTACTACATTTTTTGCATGTTTAAGGGTGTGATTCACAGACTGCACTACGAATTTACTTTGAGCAAAATATGCTTAGAACTGTCGGTAAAGTATGAGTTTTAACAGTTCTAATCATACTTTGCCCAAAGTAAAGTCGTAGTGCGGTCTGTGAATCTCAGCCTTAGTGACCTTCATATTAGTTGACACGTATCATAACTAACTAAAAACGTAACTTTCTTGACTATTCGGACTCTATTATAGGCTTCACGGGTAAAGCGAGACATTGCAAAGAGTAAAGTGTTGGTGGTTATGTCATACACGTGAAAGGAATCCTGAATTGCCTTCGCATTTGAAAACCATATTTATTTTATTTAGTAGGACGTCTCATCAAGACACTACCCTTATTGACTGAGAACCTATACGTAACTTCACGCCTGTAATCCCCGTAGGGGTAGGCAGAGGTAAATGCATGCATTCAATCATACATGCAAACACCCACGACTCGCCGGTTACGTTTCGGCCCATGTAACAGGTGGCGAACCTGTTGCCATCTTCGGGCACATTACCATACTCCGGGGTACTGGGAAACTTCCAGAAAATGGAAAAATCCCAATAGAAGCAGAGATAAAGGATTTTTAACCGTTATCTCTGATAGTCCCCGACCCGGGAATCGAACCCAGGACCTCCTGCGTTATAGTAGTGGCCTGCTACCACTACGCTACTGAGGCAGTTCAGTTGAGAACCTAAGTTATAGTATACAGTTATTTTGTTGCTTTTACAGCAATGGTACAGTTCACCGACGGTAGCAGCTAAGACAGAACGAAAGAAGCGGCCACTGCCGTCGAGACCGGAACAGTTGGCCAATTTGCAGGCAGGCCACACGTATGACGTGCTCATCATCGGAGGTGGCGCCACTGGCGCCGGCTGCGCTCTTGATGCAACCACTAGAGGTTAGTTCTTATATACTATTATAGCTAAAACCTTCTAATGTCAAAAACTGTGTCTTTTTTACTGGTGGAAGAGCTGCAGGGACGGAGCTCGCGGGCGTAGGCTCTACCGCATTACGTAATCAACTTGCCGCTAAATCGTAGTGTTCCGGTCAAGTGGTAATGTCAGTCCTGTAATTTCTGACACAGAGGTATAACAACTTAGACCTTAAGAGTGGCAACGCGTCTTCATTTAAATGTCTGGTTTTAATGTAAGTGTTTATAGGCTTCAGTGTTCACTTGCCATCTTGTATGCTTGTTGGCCATTTCATTACATTAATTCATCTCATCCCCCAGGCCTCAGGACAGCGCTGGTCGAAGCAGACGACTTCGCCAGCGGCACGTCCAGCAGGAGCACCAAGCTGATCCACGGAGGCGTGCGGTACCTACAGAAGGCCATCTTGCAACTAGACTACGAACAGTACAAGATGGTGAAGGAGGCGCTTCACGAACGAGCCAATATGCTCTCAGTCGCGCCGCATCTCACTCGTCCGCTGCCGATTTTGTTGCCAGTGTACCAGTAAGTCAAAGTGACCTAAATTATCAACTTGAATTATTGGTACCGACTTGGTTGACCAAATTCTGGCGTTATCAACATATAATTATAAATCACATTAAAAACATATTAGGCTCTGTAATGAAGTGTCTTTGTATCCGATAACACGGGCTGGTCATTTGTGTAAATGTCGTACAGCGCTGGAGCAAGGATACTTCCCTGTGGTAAACCATTTTTTAACTCGTTATCGACTTAATGCGAAATAATATAAAACAATTGAAATCTATTGTTGGTTAAAATTTTACGTCGTTACGATCGTTTATTGTCTGCATGATTTTTGCGAGTAGGCGCCTTATATTGTTATTGTTGATCTGACAGAAATGAAAAGAAAGAAATTACTTTATTGAAGCAGTCCTGAGACATGCCCATAAAGATCTATCCGCCTTTAACAATGCGCTGCGAACGGATCAACCAAAATAACTCCCGATACTTTTCGTTCCTCAAAACCATCTTCTATAGTGTTGTGTAAGACTAAAGGTTTGGTTGATACATGATTTACCCGGATGGAAGCCTGCTTGCTGAGAAATAAGATATATTATGGTTCAAAGATTGTAGTAACCGGCTTGATGAGAAATCTTTCATACAGTTTACAGGTAGGGCATAAAACCGCAATAGGACTGTAACTTTTCGAATCAGGACGCATTTACTGGATAGTCCAATTTCCAACCTTCCTGATCATTCATAGTCTTCTTAATGAGATCCAATATCGAACCAAATACTTCAAATTTAGAGCCACTTATAGCTACTACGTTGCCCGATTCAGTTCCGATTAATTCTTCTCATCCTGGCGTCGGGACGTGACGACCCCACCGCTCGCGGAAGAATTTTCTTCAGTAGAAGAAAATTCTTCCGCGAGCGGTGGGGTCGTCACGTAGGATGAGAATTCTTACGTTAGTGCAGTCAGTCAACCGAACAATGGCGGTCAAACCATTCCAATGGGTCAATTGGGTCGTATAAATAACAACGCGGGAGTGGCAGCAGCGTCTCGCGATAAAACTACCATCATTTCAATCGCCAATCCGCCTGCCAAGCGTGGCGATTGTGGCATATTCTCCCTTTATGACGCACAACACTAGTGGGCGTCATTAGGGAAGGCTTTGTCCAGCCGTGGACGTCTTTTCGCTGCAGTGATGATGAATTCTTCTCATGATTAATTGTTTTAAACTTTCACGATTTGTATTCATATTTTTTTATATTGTAAACGGGACTTAATCGCGTACTATTTTAATCGAAGTATTTACCTCGACACTCGACGTTTCACCACCACCATCCTCGACATCTGCAATCTGTTGTGACTTCATTGTTCAACAGAGCACGGGACTTGTGTGACCCTGAGTTCATAGACGAGGAATTATCGCATGTTCAGGGGGTACTGCGGCGGAATGGATATCGTGTGGGAGAGTACCAACCACGGCGAAGAGTGGGAGAAAAGCGTCCAGACGTCTCAAGACAACCCGTGTTCTTACCATACATAAGAGGAATAACGGATAAGGTTGGTGATGTGCTGGACCGTTTTTCCATCAAGACCGTTTTCATGCCACCGTCTAAGATCGCGGGTTTTGTGAGAACGGCTAAGGATGTGATACCGTTTCAAACACCTGGTGTTTATAAGGTCGACTGCAGTTGCGGTAGTTCCTATATCGGTCAAACTAAGCGCACGATAGCTGAGCGAATTAAGGAGCACATAGCAGCAGTTAAGAATCGCCAGGTGAACAAGTCAGCGATCGCGGAGCATCTACTGGAGTCGGGACCAAACCACTGGATCGAACTTCACAACCCGAAAATCCTCTCCACTGAACGTCACTACTATAATAGGATGGTACGTGAAGCGGTTGAAATCAGAAAATACAAAAATTTCAACCGGGAGGATGGATATAGGTTGTCAGTTTCGTGGAATCCGGTTATCGGGCAATGTAGACGTCGGGATGTATCGTCGGATAAATCGTCGGATGTTGTGAGTGTTGTGTGTCGGGACCTTAATGTATTGAATCGAAATAATGACGACCAACCGCGGGTAGTTCGAAGAACTGGCGCGGGTACGAGACGATGACACCATGGAGCAGCAGTCTACTCGTGATCTTCTCATGATTGTTATGAATTTCAGGTGGTGGCAGGTACCATATTACTGGTTCGGTATAAAGATGTACGATCTGGTGGCCGGTGACAGGAATGTGAAGAGCTCCTACTATTTGTCCAAGAAAAACACCCTGGAATTGTTCCCTATGTTGAAATCTGACAATCTGTGCGGCGGCATCGTTTATTATGATGGCAAGTATTTTTATATCGTAAAGAAATGTTTTTAAAATTATGAACACTTAAGGAACTTGTACAAAAAGTGCTGCTTTAGTGCCGGGAATTGAAGTCGCAAGCATAAACACACAACCAAGGTAAAATCTGCAACAAATATCAATATTAATATAGAGCATGCCCATTGATTCTGTTGGATAGAATCAATCGCAAACAAAAATTAGGGAAATCGCAAAAAACTTTGTTTCTATACTTTCTGTACCAATTTCAACTTGTGAAGCAGACTGAACAAGTTGAAATTAATAAAGATTAGAATCTTTCGTAACGTCTCTGTGATTTCTGACACAGAGGCAAAACTTCCTAAATCTCAGGAACAACCAATGCTGCCAAATATCTATTAAACACCACAAATCGTTTTATAGTCACAGTCAAACGTAATTGTTGCGTGAGTTACTTCGTATTTATTGTTGATTGTAGACTCTTTTGGCGGAAACTAATAAAATGTTTTTCCAGGTCAACAAGACGACGCGCGTATGAATTTGGCCATAGCTCTGACCGCAGCCCGCCACGGGGCAACCATTGTGAACCACGTCAGTGTTACGAAACTGTACAAAACTGCTGGAAAACTTTCCGGTGCTCGCGTTAAGGTAACATTTCTGTTGTGTATGCGTGGTATGTATGTAAATTATTACCTAACAATTTCAATTATTTTTCGAGAATTAAATACAGGTCTACGTAGTTCATCCCTCTATTTCCTCTCTCAGTTGAGTGAGCTTATTATTAACAATAATTTACGAGAGCGTAGGCACCACCGCATTACTTAATCTATCTGCTGCTAAATGGTAGTGTTCAGCACTATCGTGTTGCGGTTAGATGGTATTGTATGGCCCCGTAATAACTATCACAGAGACATAACAACTTAGATTTCAAGGTTGGCAACGCATCTGCATATTGACGTGCTTTTGACCACTGATTTTTGTGTACCACTCATCAATGTGAGCTACATGCTTGTTGGACACCTTCAATTCCATACATAAAAAATATAACATGCGACTCGGTCAGTACATGGTACATTTATATGGTGTAAAATTAAATGTACTGAACTGCACACAAGATATGAAGCATTTAAACATCAACATATTCTTTACAGGATGAAATGACAGGCAAGGAATGGGACGTAAAGGCGAAGAGTATCATCAACGCCACCGGTCCTTTCACAGACAGCATCAGGAAGATGGATGACCAAAGCGTTAAGGAGATCTGCTGTCCCTCCTCCGGTGTTCACATTGTGTTGCCTGGATATTATAGGTGAGGTATTTTGTTATAGTTTGATGTTTTAGAAACAAAATCTTTAAGAGAAAGCCTAAGTATAGGAATTTTATATTTGCTGATTATATCCTTTACGGTCTGAAGAGTTAAACTTCTGATCATTATTATTACTGACCAAAACACGTCAGTGTATCAAGCGATACACAAATCGTTTTTAGTGCATTTATCTTAAGAAAGTGCAACAACTTTTTTATAAATAATGTTTGTACAAAAACGCAGTACAGTATCCAACAAGAAATATTGCACATCGACCTTAGGAAGGAGAGTTCTTATTTCGGGTCTGTAAAGCGTCATCTCTTACGCACCTTACTTCTGACGTTTGCCCACCATTTTGATCAAGTTTTGACCAATACCGGACTACGGATGTTTACGTAGGCAGTGTGCGACAGAGATAACGCACTACGAAGCTCAAAACTAGCCGATTATCACTTTCATAGGCCTGATGTGCAAATTTCTTGATGAGCACTGTACCACTGTACCATCGAGTAGGGTTCCGATTTTCGACTTGTTATTTCGTTAAATCGCTTATCGTTTCTGACCAGAACATGTTAGCCCTAAACATTAGATACTATTTATCAGATTAAACACTTCCGTTTCTCACGTTTTTAAATGAATTAATTTCCAACATATCCAGTCCTGAACACATGGGTCTATTGGACCCGGCTACATCGGACGGACGAGTTATTTTCTTCCTGCCGTGGCTCAAGGGCACCATCGCGGGCACCACTGACCTGCCGTGCCAAGTCACCCACAACCCTAAGCCTACTGAGGACGAGATCCTGTTCATCCTCACCGAAGTCAAGAACTACCTTAACCCTGACGTTGAAGGTAAGTTTATATAGTTAGGTTTTAATGTTAGGGTATTTTTCATTGCTTGTTGGTTTAGTTATAGAAGGCAGGTTTGGAGACCTTCAAATTTGTTTGTATGTAAGCACCTGCGAGGTGGCACAACACCGAGTCCATGAAAATGAAATGAAAATATTGATTGCCGGTAAAGTCGCTTTACGGGCTATAATTTTACATGATAACACCATAAGAAAATATACGTCACAAGCCAAACGCTTAGGCCGATCGTGCCTCTCTATCGCTTATTCCGCGGTCTCGCTTGCTCGCTCGGTTCAGCCGGAACGTGACACTTTTTAGTGCGAAGACGTTATCACGTCAAAAGTCAATGAAAGCGACTATTTCCTTTAACAAAATTGGAAATAATGAACAGTGTTACTTCTAAAACCTTTAATAGAAGTAGAATTACATAGTCGTAATTCAAACATTGTTAAATGTGAAATAAAATCGTTTTTTAGAGCGTTTCTATAGTAAATATGACAAGGCTTATATTTTTTTTTGTTAAATGCCACACGCATTGCCAAACTCTTTACGGGGTAAGCAAGTAACTATGAAAACGTTAATGATGATGGAGTTCCAGTGTAGGCACTCGAGGGAGTAAGCACAGGCTCATTACCTCTTCTATCCGCCGTCAAATGGTAGCGTTCAGCACTATCGTGTTCCGGTTAGATGGTTGGATGGTTGGTAATGTATGGCCCCGTAATAACTATCACAGAGACATAACAACCAAGGTCTCAGGGGTGCACATCTGCATTTTGACCTTTAGTTTTTGTGTAGATGTCTATAGGCTGCAGTCATTACTTGACAGCTACCGGAGCTCCATGCTTGTTTACTACATCCATTAAATAAAAAAATGTAATATTGTATGGTCCAGTGCGTCGCGGCGACGTGCTATCGGCGTGGTCGGGCATCCGGCCGCTGGTGTCGGACCCCAACAAGCCCGACACGCAGTCGCTGGCCCGCAACCACATCGTGCACGTGTCGCCCTCCGGCCTCGTCACCATCGCCGGCGGCAAGTGGACCACCTACCGCGCCATGGCCGCCGAGACCATCGACGCTGCCATAGAGAGTGAGTCTTTTAAAATATTTTTGCACATAGAGAGTGACTCTTTTGAAGTGACAACTTCGTGAACTAAAGTATCCTTGTGATTTTAAAGTCGATAAAACGAAAATGCGACAGTAAAAAGAAACAGATACATAAAGTCATAAGATTTGACGTGGGAGACGATGAGATAGGAAGCATACCGTTAGAAGAGCCAGACACATAAATTTATCTTCTCTATATCTATTCATATAAAAATCAATTGCTGTTCGTTAGTCTCCCTAAAACTCGAGAACGGCGGACCGATTTAGCTAATTTTGGTTTTGAATGATTTTTGGAAGTCCAGGAAAGGTTTAAAAGGTGAGAAAATATGAAGAAATTGAAGGGAAACAGTAAAAACCACAATTTCATTTTCCCATACAAATAGTCCGTATATATCAAACCTTTGACACATTATTTCATTCTGAGGCAATGCGAAGTTTGCCGGGTCAGCTATAAAATTCTCGTGTCAGAATGTTAGTTACCATACTCCTCCGAAACGGCTGGACCGATTCTCTAACATTTCTGTTGTGGCTTACGTGGTGTAAAAAACAGTAGACTTTCTGCCAAAACAAAGAACGGGACTTTGTTAATTGTAAATCATTAATTGGAAATGAAACTACAACCTTTTTATAATAGCACACATTGAGCTTACGAAAGAGACAATCGGCTAGTTTCGACTTCGTAGAGTGTTATCTCTGCTGCACACTACCTACGTAAGCACTGATAGTTTGGTATTGGTCAAAACTTGATCAAAATGGACGACAAACATCACATATATAGGTAAGAGTGGGAAAGAGATAACAGAACCGAAATAAGCCGAAGTCTCCTTCCTATATGGTCAATATGCAATATTTCTTGTTGTACGAGTATCTGTAACTGTGTTTAAACTTTGACACGAAGGACCATCTATCTCACTTTTAAAAAAGACTTTATTAATAAACTTATTAGCGAAATTATTGAGTATTTTTTTATTTCAGGTGCAAATTTGAAACCCCTGTTCAAGGAATGCCAGACCGATGGTTTCCTCATCGAAGGCGCACACGGCTGGACCCCGACAATGTACATTAGATTAGTGCAAGATTTCGGATTGGAAATGGAGGTAATATTATTATTTCTGTGCCGATACTTTATTTAATTTATTTTGTAGATGTTAGAAACAAAAAATATTTAGAATGTGCATTTAATATTGACTGAATTGTCGAATAAAGAAAATGCATTGTAGGTTTGCAATAATCTGGTAGATATTTCAAGCTCTCTTCTAAGGGACTTGGCATGAAAACACGTTACCATTCACACGTTTGATTTAATTCGAAAATAGATGGTTTTTGTTATAATAATATGATGCTTTTGTTTTTTGTAGATACTTATTAATCTGTTTTGCATACTGTGGATAGCAAATGATATATTTTTGTAAGTATGGATTTTATAAAACAACTGTAGTTCTTCTTTCTACGCCATTTGGATTTACAAGTTTACTTTAAGAAGACCATCGTTTTATAAAAAAAACTTTAATTCCTGAAATTCCTTAAAAATTCATTCGGTTAATTTACCTCGACCTCTCACAAATTCCTTCCAGTAGTAAAATTAAAAATAATCCTAAACTCTTGTCTTGTTAGTTTAAAAAAAAGAGAAAAATAGACATTCTATCCATATATTTATATACCTATTTTTATACAGTTTGAATGTGATTAAGTAATTATTTTATATATTTATTCGATTTAAATTTACAAAGTGTTTTTCATTTATTTATTTTTCTTTTGTAATTAGATACATCATAAGAAATTAAAAACGTAATCGGCGAATCGTGGAATGCATGCTTTTACCTCTGCCTACCCCTTCGGGGATTACAGGCGTGAAGTTACTATGGCGAGAAGTTCTATATGATTAAATGAAAAATCAATCGTGAACTCAATTGAACTGACAGACAACCTACAGCCTAAATTACTGACCATAGAAGGCTGAATTTTTGACATATATTAAGGTTCTTTGGGGAGTGTAGAAGAGAACATCCAGAATTTCCTATGCGAATGGGATGCGCGCACAAAGTCGTGGCCAAAAGCTAGTTGTAATATAATAAACGACTGCCTCTATACCAATTACATTTTTGAATAATACAGTACGTTTCTAGTTTGTAATAGCGCTCCAACATTTTCTTTTATTTCAGGTAGCACAACATTTAGCAAAATCATACGGCGACAGAGCATTCGCTGTCGCGAAAATGGCGTCGATGACTGGCAAAAGATGGCCCATCATCGGCAAGAAGGTCCACCCCGAGTTCCCGTATATTGATGCTGAAATCAGGTGAGTATCTTCATATCTTGGCCCCCGTAATAACGTGGTCTCAGGAGTGGCAATACATCTGCATTTTGACCTCTTGGTTTTGTCTTGCAGCCACAGTTTTGCGACTATAGTTGTTGCGTCTTATTTATATTTTTAGTTGTGTTACAACGGAAGTGTGTTTCCATGACGACGAAATTGTAAGGACGAATTCAATAAATTAGGTATCGAGCGTCTCATGTAATGTAAATTGTACATCAATTAGCATGTTATTGATATACGATTGAGTCGCTCATTTGCAGTAAACAAATCGTGATTTTCTTTAAATATCCGAACACACAAAAATTAAACTTTAAGACCCAATAAAATGGTCGCAATCGAGCCAAGCCAGATCTAAGAATGGAAGTAACTTTTATCATCAGAAATCCAGATGAAGTGACGGGTTGATCCTTGCCAGGCAATGCTTTTTGTACTTAGCATGTTATGATTCATGTCTACAAAAATTTCGAACCTTACAGGGCCAACGTCACTCGGAGGGTTCAGTATCTCTCCTACTATAATTAACAAACACTGTTGAAATATAATGCAATAAAAGCGCTTCCTTCCCAGATACGGTGTGCGCGAATACGCTTGCACGGCCGTGGACATGATCGCGCGGCGGCTGCGGCTCGCCTTCCTCAACGTGCAGGCCGCCGCCGAGGCGCTGCCCGGCATCGTCGACATCATGGCCGAGGAACTCAAGTGGAGCGACGCTGAGAAGGCTGTGAGTAGATAAGATAATGGCAACCCTTGATACGTCGATACGTCCCACTGCTGAGCACGAGTCTCTCCCCTTCTTGGGGGAAGGCCTGGAGCTTACTCCACCACGCTGCTCCAATGCGGGTCGGTGGAGATACGGGTTAGTGGCCAACCGGCTGTCGGATGTTTTCAAACCGCCCATAAGACCTGCGATAAGGTTTAACGACTTCTAGCTATCGATAGCAACCGAGACCGAGGGCTTAACGTGCCCTCCGAAGCACGGAAACGCGCATTTTGGTCAACGACCGAGCCCGTATCGCACAACCGAGAAGAACGCAAGTGATTTACACCAGCCACGGAGCCATGCGCGCTTCAGGCTGTGAGTAAATTCAAGTAAATCTATACTAATATTATCAAGAGGTAAAGAACTTTGATTGTTTGTTTATTTGTAGAGACTAATCTTCGGAAATATGCACTAAACCGATCATGAAAATTCTTTCACAATCAGAAAGCTTCACTATTTAGGATTGCTATATTTAAATACTAAATTAACAATTATAAAACAGGTATAAATAATATTTTTTTTAAGAGTCTCTATTAAGAATATTATTAACTATTGTATAAAGACTAAAAAAATATATATATTAAATTTTTTTTAATATATTTTTTATGGGTAAAAGGGGTTCAAAAGTACCCAAATTTAAGATTTTTCGAACCTTTAAAAATTCATATCTCTAAAAATATTAACTTTATCGTGAAAAGTCATAGGACTTTTTTTATTCGTATTTCAATAAAGAATATAAAAAAATTGTCCGGTTGAAAAATAACAATTCCTTGCAAACAATTTCAGTTTAAACAATATGGCACGGGGTTGCCCCATGGCAACATGCATTTATATCATCAGTAGGACAATTTAAAGAGGATCGCATAAAAAAATTGAGGTGGAATAGTTTTCGGTACTCATGCGCCGATTCCTCTTAGGCTATATTTTATTATGATAGTAGTAATGTTGGTGAAATTGCACCCGAGCGAAGCCGGGGCGGGCCGCTAGCGTATTATAAAGAGAAAACATTTGTGTTTGTATGTATGTTTGTAACGTTTTCTGACAAAAACTAGTATATCGATTTCAAAAATGGTTTCAAAATTAGAAAGCTGCATCTTCAGTGAGTCACATGGGCTATATTAGTCTTATGGTACCCATGCGAAGCTGGGGCGAGCCGCTAGTTACATAATAATAGTGCAGAGAGTTTCGCGGCTTGTAGAGGTCGCAAGGCGTATTTCATCATAATTTCTGCCGAAAGACGTCTATTGCTTGTCCAAAGCCTCTCCAACAGGGGATATCCCTTAATCGCTACGCTTTTCATGCGGATTTGCGATCACAGTGGCGGTAGTTTCAACGCAGGACGCTGCTGCTCATCTTGCAATATTGCACTTTCCACCCAATGAGAATGGTTTGACTGCCATTGTTCAGTTGACTGACTACACTACGCAATGACAAATCTCTTCTAAAGATTCTTCCGCTAGTGGTCGGTGAGGTCTTCACGTTCCGACCCCCAATAAAACTTCAAGCAAAGACCGTGGTGACAGGCTAGAAAGTGTGACCGGTATAGGCGTAGCGGGGTACATTTGCCGTGAACACGATCGCGTGACGACTATGGCTCGCCGTCCTCAATTAACAGGCTGCAGCCAAAAGATTAAAAGGTGTATTTCAAATATAAGTACCTACACCTTTTCGCCCAAACGCTAGATTAAGTGCAGCACCTTGTGCTGATTACTTGTCGCTAGGGTAGCGGTTTAATCGGGTGTTAATTTTATCAATCTCTTCAGATTTAACAATATCAATACTTGCAGATTTAATGGACGTAGAAATATTTAGAGATTATAAATAATATCTAATATTATTATTATTATTTCTATTATTAGAAACCTACTCGTATTTAATGCAACCTTTATCTAACACTTCAATTTATATATTTTGTCTTTCTTATAATGCATAACTTTTATTTAACTCCTTATAATCTATACATCAATACAAATAAATAAAATTGGAGTGTCTGTTTGTAATATTAAAATAACCGCTTTTTACTAAATGCTTATGTATGTATACACGGTACATATACCAAAACCACATTTTTTACAATTTTTGTCTGTCTGTCTGTCTGTTTGGCGGGGCTAATCTTGGAAACGGCTGGACCGATTTTGACGGGACTTCACTGGCAGATAGCTGTTGTGACAAGGAGTATCTTAGGCTACTTTTATCTCCATACATCCATACATACATAAATACCTACATACAAATAAGTAGAATTGGACTATATTCGACTTTGACGGGACTTTCAATGGCAGATAGCTGATGTAATAAGGAGTAACTTAGGCTACTTTTATACAAGCTTCGCCCACGACTTCGTCCGGGTGGATACGACGCGGACTCACGCGGACGAAGTTGCGGGGACAGCTAGTATTTACTACATTACTTCATTTATGCTATCTAGAGACAAGCAAAAGTAGCGGCCGATTTCCTTGCCAACGAAATGGGTCAAATGGTGAACCGCGCGAGTCGCGACAAGATCCCCATCAACCTCAGCAAGGAGGAGATCCAGACCTACATCAAACGCTTCCAGATCATCGACAAGGATAGGAAAGGATTCGTCTCTATCAACGACATTAGGAGGAGTCTCAAGGTGACTGTAGACTATACAATTTTAAACCGTAATAGCTACTGAAGCCCTCTTTGCTTAAAGTTGGAATTGAGGTTAACATTTCATTGAGGTACAAAACATCGTGTTTGTTTATAATTTGTTAAAACAGATTTAAGACAATTTGACTAGAAATGTTTTTTTGGTATGGACTGACGTAAGCGGCACTAGTCTATGTCACCGGGCAATCGGCGAGCGCGGAGAACGCTCTCAGCCTAAACAAAAGCGCTACTGCCTAAGGGCCCTGTGGGTCTAAACCTCCGTTTAGGGCGTTGCGAAAAACTTTTTGTTAGAGATTTCTGAAAAAAAGAGCCCAATCTAAAAAAAAAATCGACTAATAAGACTACTTAATAGTTTCTCAATCATCGATGTACTGACAGAGACACCAAATCTGAGCTTACCTTATTGAACATTAAACGTTTCCACTAAGAGCACCGAGGGCTTTAGTTTTCTAAATCTGTTACCAAATGTTATAGAGTATGGGCGTGAAGCCAACCGATGCAGAAATAAGTGCAATTCTGTCAGAAATAGACGTCACGTACCACGGTCAGATGGAAATACAAGATTACCTGCAGGTAGAGCGGTTCAGACGGGTAGCTAGAGGGCGCATTATATGTCTTACATGTTGTTCAATGTCCGCCATATCAGATCAGGGTGCTTTTCAGAATTGTCATTATTATCGAATAGACAGTAAGAAACGCTGTCCTTATAATACTTTGGGTATTGGTCATACAACTCTCAAACGTACCGTAACTGATACTAATGGAATCAAGCACTTAAATCTTTGCACAGTGAAAATGAAAATGACTTGTTGCACTGATGATAATTATAATAGCTGGGTCGTGACGTGATATAAACATTCGATAAAACACTTTTTGACCCACCAAAAAGTATCACGTTCCTGAGCCGAGCATCTTGTGAGTCTTATGACACATGTTGTCATATGTTATCAAACAGATATTTTTTGCTATATTCTGACGTTCCGGGTCTTTTAATAATCAGTGTAATGAGTATATTTTAAAAGTTATATTAATATGACTTGCTTCCGTACTAGGTATATGTAGTGCTGTACTTGTGTTGACGTCAGAGATTGTGTCCACAGAACTACGGCGAGGAACTCACCGGGGAACAGTTGCACGAAATATTGAAAGAGATCGACACTAACATGAACGGACAAGTCGAACTCGACGAGTATTTGCAGGTCCATACTCCATACGCATTATCAACATTGTGATTGTAGCATTATTTATTATATTTTTGCTGTTTATTTTGCTTATAATTAAAAGAATTTGTTGAAGTTAGCGCATAATAGGTTACCGAGATTTTTCTGTCTAAAATATTAAAATAAGCATGTTTAGGCTGGGTTGCATCAACTTATTTTAGCAATTAAAAACTTTTTAAAGTACCGATTAAACATAAAATGCGTCGCTCCTTTTGAAAATTGTTAAATGACGATATAAATTCAACTTCTAACTGTAAGTAACCGTCCAAGATAAAAGTTAAAGTTATTGTTAAAGTCAAGTATCTGTAAGATGTTCTTATTTCACTTGCAAGTTGCAATCCTGATAGCTTTAACTATGCCAAAAAATGCTCTGGGGCAACATTTACTCAGTCACTGTTGAAGTCTATGTTACTGTTAAATTTAAATCATAACGGTGGTGCAACCAAACCTACTACTACTACCTTTACTTTTTTTATATAAATAAAAACATCTAGTAACTTCATAAAGTTTATGATAATGCTACAGTCTGATATACAATCTAATAATGGTTTTTTTTTGAGTTGATTCTGCATGCAATACATTTAATATTCCATAGTTTCGATTTCACTTTTTTGCATGAAATTATCCTCAAATTTATTCCTCGTTTGGTTTTCACGTGGGGTTTTTTCATATACATACATTTGCTTTATTTTTACTATAGATTTGGTTTTAGGTATTTTTACCCAAGTAACACATCACTAACATTGCTTTTGCTTTTTTCCTATGTAGTTGTTTAACATCTTTGTTATATTTTTTGTTATTTAACTATCTTTTTAAACATAGGTATATAATAGTGTTTACCTTACTGTTGATGCAGCATGAGCTTGATTAGTTCTTTCTGTTCTGAAAACATTTAGAGGTAGATAGATTTTATAGGTGCAAAATAGTCAGAATGTTAACTATATGTTATTGGTTGCATTCTGGCTATAATACCTATGCATTTATTTACTAAGGTTGTCCTTTGTTATTTGTTTAGATTTTACCACCAACTATGAAACAGTGTAGTAAAAAAAATCGAGTTCGTACTTCAATTTATTAACATTAACGAATGTCATGAATATTCATATGAAGGATATGTACCTATGTGTAAGTTTGTAGGTCCTTTCAAGTAAGATTTGTGAACAGAAACAAAGGAAATCTATGTGTATGGCACCTATAGGTTTTATACATATATACCTTTATTGATTGTTGCGTTATTTTCTAAACGACATAGAAAGATATGATAGTTTCCAAAACTCTTGCTTTTCAGTACCTGTTTGGCACTGGATACTAACAGTTTGGCACGAATTTTTAATTAAGTATAGTTGTTTTCATGCCTGCAAGGCTATTCTGTTATATGTAATAGAATTTTCACATAATAGAGATTCAATTTTATTGAATGCCATGTTACAGAATAGGTAAGTTGGCTATATCTGTGGCATAATAAGAGATTGTGATAAAGGTACACCAGCCTCAAAGTTGAAGTTTTTATTCTATTTTTTTTTCTATGAAATCTCTGGCTTTTATGTAGATGTCTCAGACTAAAGTCTTGAGGTAGATGTATATAGGCTACAGTATTTACTTACCATCAATGTTAACTGTAGGATTATTTGACACTTCATGACATAAAAAATATGTCATGAGCATACAGTTCACACTCGTATTTTTATCACAACACTGGGACAAGTAATTCAGCGTGATCGCATATAAAAACAGATGATGTCAGCAATCAAGTCTGGCCACGTTGCGTACTCCCGGTTCGCTCGCATGGCTGAGCTGGAGGAGGAGCATCACGAGAAGGAGGCGCTGAAGAAGAAGATCACAGTCGAGAGGAGTGGTGGTGGCCTGTAGAGCACAAAACTTACGGTAGGTCACCTAGTTAAAGTTCCATACCTTACCGAAACAACGGAACCATTATAAGATCACTCGTGCGTCTGTCACACCATTTACAAAAAATAGTTATTTGCCTAATTAACTTACTATTAAATTAAAGTCGCCACCCGTCATCAGATTGCAAAGAAACCTATTAGAAGTCTGTGTCTTGTGATCTGTTTTTTCTAACTCCACGACTACTTCTGCAGTTATCAAGCTTAGGAAATTAATTATGAAATGATTACTATATATGTATGTATCTTCACGCCAGGTCCCTAACGGGGTAGGCAGAGAGTGTAGAGCGCCAGATAACCCGGTTCTGACAAACCTCTCGTGCCTCGTCTACATTCATCATTCTCTTCATACATGCACGCCGATTCCTAAGACTTTTGATCCCACCATCAGACAGAACTCGACCTATTTGGTCATGGTAGGTCAGTCTTGGTCTTCCTGGGCCTCTGCAACCATCCACATTCGCATTGTATATCTGTTAAGTCATTCGCTCATTCGATATTCTTTCTATATGCCCGAACCATCGGAGCATGCCTTTTTTCATTTTTACACCGATACTATCATTCACACAAAGCCTCTTTTTTACATCTTCATTACGAACGCGATCGGTGAGTGATACACCGCAGATCTTGCGCAATGATCTCATCTCGACCGCGTTCAACTTACTTTCATGCTCTTTCCTGCATACAAACATGCATACATATTTCATTTTAAAAAATGCTGTATACGTGAAGAGTGTTTTTTTATAATTCTCTATTTTATTTTAGTTGCATACTTTTGTATGTGTCGATGAATTCTATGGCATGGATACCAGAATTGATTAGGCGCCATCTAGTTTCGATATCTGTACATTGCGTTTAGCGCCATCTAGGTAAATTTTGAACTCGTTTGAAGAAACATTAATCTCAAAATGCGCTTTTCTTTTTTTTTAATATACCTATTTTGTTTTGTTTCAGATAAATCGAATTCATCGCAACAATTTATTTTTAAGTTTTACTTATTCACCCTTGAGTATTATTTGCCAAGTTTTAGTCCCTTGATGATTTCGTCTTGTCTGACCATTATTATCATAAGAAAATAATGTAAAATGTCCAATCCATTAATTTATTTTGTGATATTTACTATGCTATGCGCTATTTGTTATTGAATTGTTGTCACTTTTAGATTATATTTTTATTTGTAAATACCTAGCATTGGCACATAATCTCCTTGATTAAATAGTTCCCATTATATTTTACTGTTAATTTATTTGAAACAAAATATTAAGTAATTATGTTAGTAACGATGGCTTTCTTCGATGTATCAACTGAAACAAATAAAACACCTTACATACGGGTATTTCCCATAGCTGGGTATTGCCTGGGTACCTACCTAAACAGGTAGGGTATGAGTTATGAAATCTTACAAATTATGTAATTAAATTTAATGTCTCAGTGCAATTTGATTTGGAGTAAATTTTTATATTCATAAATAAATAAAAATACAAAAAAAAGGTACACCGTACATACATACATACGCTTAGCGTACATACTTACATTTTTTAATTATTGAATAATGTATATGTGCAATAAATTGTTTGAAAGCCCTCAAATCTTTCATTACTCCTATCCCGCTAGTCTTCTAGGCAAGTGAAAATCCAGAATGCTCCACTCTGTATAGCATTAGGAATATCCAATGAACTTTTTACACCAATTTAAAATCATTTGGATGAAATAAAAATATCATTTCTTCTTAAGTTTTAATTTTATGAGGTTACGAGCCTTTTGCTTAAATGATGTATGGCAATCAAACATTGAGCTATTATAACTAAGCTCAATGCAATTAAATAAAAAATGACCAACCTACTCCTATCAAAAAACAATAGCAAACACAGTTTTACACGTTCATCTCACCTCTACATCCATAATCTTGCTGGTCATATTTGTCTGTATGTCATTAAAGAATAGTTCATTGTTTATTAACTATGCATTTGATCATGTGATGATTGATCTTTATCTTGTTGTGCATTAGCCCACGAAGGTTTCCGAGTTGTTATGACCAATTTTCGTCAGATGGCGCCACATTTTTTTTTTTTTTAGTTTGGTAGCGCAGCAACTCGCGCAAGTAACAGCTTATAATGTTTTGTATTTCTTTTTCCCAATCACGTATTTAAGGATGTATTCCCGGTTGACCCCGCGGCGATTGCCACCGTAGGCAAATGGGACAAAAAGTTGCCACCGCACCGATGGCGACTGGGAAGTGATTGCCCCCACTTCAGTTTCGCTACATGACTCTCTGGTGGGTGGTAGTGTCCATCGCCATCTAGTTCCGGTTCGATAATATCTCATGTATGGATGGCTCCTAACTATCATAGAGGCAAAACAACTGAGGCCTCAGAGGTGGAAACACATTTGTATAATGACCTTCGATTTTGTGTAGATATCTATACATTTACACAAACATCGGAAGTCAATATATTATGCTGCAGTCACTTACCAGCCATGTGAAGTACATGCTAGTGTATCACCATCATTCCATAAAAAAACTTGTAGAAATAGAATAAGAATGGCAGTATAATTTCAAAGGCAAATTCGATTCATTTCTACTGGTGGTAGATCTCCAGTGACTGAGCTCGCAGGCGTAAGCACCATCGTATTACCTAATATACTTGCCGCTAAATGGTAGTGTTCAACACTATCATGTTCCGATCAGGTGGTAATGTACGGCCCTGGTAATTTCCGACACAGAGGCATAAGTCTTAGAAGTGGTAACACATCTGCATTTTGACCTCTGGTCTTTGTGAAATTGTATATAGGCAGCAGACATCACTTAACATCAATGTGAACTGCATGCTTGTTTGCCACATTCATTAAGTAGATACATAAAAAAAATTGCCTGCACAGACGGCAGAATTACAAACAGCTTAAGCTAGAGGTGAAATACTAAATAGATGTATAAAAATATTGGACTTGGACGATGGATGCTTGCGACGACTTTTATGAAAGAAAACACCTTGGGCACAGAATATGTAATAATACAACGTATAGAATGGACACTTCGACGTCCCGCCCGATTTCCCCGCCTCACCCAACCTCCTCCTCTTATGGGAGACGTTTGGTATTCTCTACGTTCTCTACGCACGCAGGTGCACGTGTAATTACACTTCACTGATTGATGTCTGTGTAATAGAGACCAAATTTGGCGGAGTGTCCGCAGTGTGCCTTGGGTCTCAGGAAAGAGTGCCTTGTGAGTGGAGTGACACTTAACGGCACTTGCAATCCATCAATGTATTACGATTTCCAGTTCTATATGTAGATGTTTAGGAGCTACTAGTAAGTATTCATACAACATCAACACCTAAATAACTTAGATCAATTAGATCTACCCACTGGAAATAAAGCATGTTATAGCAATGGCGGACTTAGGCCAATAGGAGCACGGGGTGACATTTGGCTTTTGGAGGCCCCCGAGACCCACTAGCCATACACACGAAAAAAGGTCATGAGGTAAACTTAGGGCCCCCCGCCTACGCACATCCACGCCACGGGTCTCCCCGTATGATCGATGATACGGAAGATATCATGATTCCCAGCGACCAGTCAATCTCAAAAACCGGAAGCTCGTGGCGGACCGCCTCTGCCCTCCCCCCTCCCTTCGTCCGCCAATGTGTGCTAGTCCTAAATAGACTGTTCAACAATGTTAATCTCGAAATCGTATCTTTTTAGGTTTATCATGAAATTGATAGGTAGGAGTTATATAGTAGATAGGTATTAGGTATTTATGTAGGTAAGTATCACCTTTGACAATAATTGACAATGGATAATACCTATAATTTATTCTTTTACTTTCTGATACAATTTACGGTAGGTAGATAATAATATATATATATATATTTTTTGTTATCATGGCATCGCTATTACGCATATTGTCAGTGTCAAGTAAAACGATATTTCGTATTTATTTAAGCAGCATAAAAGTAAGTATAATATGTAAGTATCAAGTATATAAGTTATCAAGTATAATATGTCAGTCAAGTGAGTTACAATCAAGTTATTCGAGTAAAGCGATGGTTACTTTACCAGAACATTTACAATGAAGTTTTGGAGGCAACCTGAAAGGTCGTGTTTTCGCACCGTTATTCTATTTCACTATACACGGGCACTGTAATAAACCTATATCAAACAAAATGCCACCAACTTTATTCAATATAACTTAAAAATACACCAAGAAAATGAAATAAAATAAAAGCACCATACGCCTCTTTCAAGGTTCCCGCCAAAACTCCTAATAAATAATAATAATATTTTGACTGTTACTTTAGTATTTCGTTCAGGTCTAATAAACATTTGATTAATTATTTATCATAGACAAAATTTATTAATGAATTAGTTGTTATCATTTCGTTGATGTAAGTAATATTATAATTACATATATGCCAAAGACGTTCACGTTTGACGACCCGGTTAGTCCAGCGGTGTGAAACCATCGTTTGATTCGAAGGGTCGCGGGTTCGATCCCCGCACCGGGACAAATATTTGTATGGCCTACAGATATTTGTTTCGGGTCTGGGTGTTTGTGTATATGTTGTATGTGTACAACGGCACCCACGACACAGGTTTATACCTACTGTGGGGCTGTGAGTGTAAGCGAATTTTATTTATTTATTATTATTTATTTATTATTATTATTACGTAAATGTGCGAGTATAAAGTTAATTTATCCATGTTATTATAAAACGAGTTAAACAAGTTCTCGATGTTTGTTTACAGCTTTGCCTGCGTGACAATAAAAATTAAATTAATTTAGGTAACAAACATACAGTCCTTAATATGTTCCATTATAGGTTTTGCCCATTAGATAGATGTGTGTCGAGCATATTAACAGGCAATTTTTTTTCTGCTGACGCTTTTGGTGCATTTCGAATTATTCTAACGTAATTGTATAACAATGGGTTAAAAATATTGGTTTTAAAATTTGGCGGCAAAAAGTTGTAACATTATATGGGTCCAGGCGTAGGGCGGCGGTTACGCCCCCGCGACTGAATGTCGCGGGCGGGCGGTGGGTGGGCGCGGGCGCGTCTTGGACATGTTTGTGATTTTTTTGAGTGGGTTGGTAACGGTTGCTAATTAGATGAGGAGAATATTAACGCTTACTTTTGCTTACGACATAGGTTGCTCAATACATAAAACTATAAATATAATTTTATCAGCAGTGTTGTGACGTAAAAAAATGTTTATAAATATACCTACTACATAACACTTAACATTTTTAGGTCATCAAGTAAGTACATATTTAAATTACCCACCATTTTTATATCTTGAAAGTAGCAAGCAAAAATGAAATGCAGCTCAGTTTCCATTGATGGTACGGCAAAAGTTAATAGGTAGATACCTAATTCAACTTAGATTTTTGCATATTATAAAGACATATGCAATGCAGATGCTTTATAGCTCCTGATCTGGTGTCATACATTTCCACTTAAATGGAACAAGACACAAGGAGGTTCCTACCTATCCGTATACAAACATTTTAATAAGTTAAAGACAAATAATTTAATCCGATGTTTACGTTTGCCTCTTAGTTCTGTTCATGAATCTCTATCTCTAGTAGTAATAGTATAAACGGCCCCTTACCTACGTAAGGGGCCGTTTATAAAATAAAATACGCCAAATTAAGCTTTTTCTGACCCCTCTCCTCGTATTGTCACGGTGTGTCACACTATCTGTGACCCCCCTCAAATATTAGGTACCTACGGCACAAAATCTAAGCCTCCCCAGAATATCACAAATTGCAATAAATCATTACATATCTCTTGTAACGAATATTTTAATGAACTGCGAATTTCACGTTGCCGTCACATCTTATCACGCTCAGCGAGACCCCTTGTATGCGAACGTATTTTATGAACAGCCCTTAAACCACAATGCCAAAAAAAATAAGTTAAACATCACTATAATTAGATATTTGATTATATATTGATTATCTATTAAGATACTGTCATGGAACTCTTCACTCGTCCAAAATCAATCAAATATAGCATTTGTTACCAGCCAATAAGGTGACCAACGGTCACTTGGCCAGTTCCCTAATACAACCTACAAAAACTGACGACACGTATTCACTGATAAAAAACAAAAATTAATTCGTAAACAAATGTGACTTTCCTTCAATAAGTGAGCTTCCACATGCCTAATTGTGTGATTTACTGTGACAAATACGAGAAAGGGCTAAAAAGGGTGGATTTTTATATCGGGTAAGTACATTACTAGATAAGGTTACAATTTGCCATCAGTAGAAGGCCCTTAGAGAAGTTATCAAATTGACAATTACAAAGCATTATCACAATTAAAATAATAAACGCATGCTTATAAACGTAAAACTATTACGTTGTACTTAAGATCTTAAAATATTACTCAATTTACTTGCCTCGATGACTTTGTGGTAGGCAATATAATAAATCTCTGTTGGTTGGGTGGAAAGTTTGATTGAATATATCGGGTTTGCTATTAAGCGCCTAAATAATACTTACATGTAAGTATTTGTAAATCCTAAAGCCAGAAGGGCCGTACGTAATTAATCATAAGCTTGAGCAGGTATTTAAATAAAATGATAAATTTCCCATCGAAACGCATAATGAATGGAATACTTCTCAATGCACATATTCCCTTTCGTCTTTTTTTCCTCTTTTTGTCAAAATATGGAAAAAGAACTGAGCAATTAATTGGTTTGAATACCGAATTTTAACATAGTTTATAAATCTTCTACCGAATTAGAAAGATGTATCTTCATAGTGTTGTTGTAACGTAAATCAAACAATACTCTTCCTTTGAACATTGACGCGCACTTGCCGAGCAATTGGAACAAGTAATTCCCTATTTTATGCTTATTTTGCGTGTTAAAGCTCTTGTTTTTCTGGATGTGCTAATTAGTGACATGCATCGTCACTCGAGAGCTAGGGCGTGTCTGACGGGAGGCGGGTGGCGCGGGCGGTCCGGCCCGCCCACCATCACTTCCGCTTCCGTCAGCTGTGCACTACAACCTTCCGGAACTACTTGCTGCTGACATACCAAGGTGACCTCAAATGTACCTGGCTGCTAATTAGAGTACCATTAGCTAGTAGTAGGCATGATAACGAGCTCACTTACTTTTCATTGAGTGACGTATTGGTAATGTGATTAATAATCCGTGAGGTTTTCCTGTACATGTCACTGTTTTTTTTTACGCTTAATTATTTATTTATCCTTACTGTCTCATCCTATATAGTAAAAAAATTAATGACCTGTTTCCCAGAATATCCAATCATTCAACGTCACTAGGTTATTTCCTGTTGAAAGAAAGTCCATGAAGTGGGAAAGAATCCAACGAAGTGGGACTTTAGTTTTGAACTATTATTTATGTATAAAATAACAACTGTCACGGTATCAACAAATTCCAATTATTCAAAACATTACTTAGAGTAATATATACAATTGTGACGATAAAGTAGGTAATTGTATTAAACAATAACCACCCGTTAGGTGCAAAAACAACAACGATGCAATCTTGAACAAATGACCACTTTCTCTAATATAATGGGTAAGTATCAATCGCATACAACTCAAAGCAGATCACATTGGTATCAAAGAGGAAACGATTAACCTCGATTACAATCTTTTAAGGATAAAGTTATGCTCACAGAAACTTGCTAGAAACTATTTCAATGATTAGATCTTAGGCAATGACACTATTTAAATAAAATTAAATATATATATATATAGGGACCGTTTATTTTTCATACCTCTACTAGGTAGCTAGACCTAGTAGAGGTATAAAAAATAGACGGTCCCTACTAATACCTAAGTGTATGCATAGTTTTCGTAATGTTTATCGGCAATATAATATGTAAAAGTATTTATTGATAACATGTAACTATCGCAGATGTTGTGCACCTTCAGAGTTTATGAGAATGTGTTTGATGCATCAATAAGTTCACCACATTGCTAATTAATAATAATATGTATTATGATTGTAAAAAACACATTGATGAATTTTAGACCTTTATTAATATGTTTCTGTCAACCCTTTGTGTATATAGGCGTAAAGTTACGTCTGTTCGTAATCGTACTTACCAAATCAAAACAACGAAGTGATTTCATTGTATCTGAACATTGAGTAATTATGTATTGGTAGTATTGGTACGCAAACATTATCACGTCATTTTGCTACCGCGTGCCACGCCACTGAGGTACACCCATAGTAGAATTTATACTATAATCAACAACATCATATAGTTCTTAAAATAAAAAATCTAATTTAGACTTTATCTGCTTGGTTTTGAAGTTTTAAATAGATATTGGTACATTCAAAGCACTTTACTTGGAATAACATTCAAGAAGATATTTTGACGAGTCATATTGAACTATATGGCTCAGATAATTAGGTTGATTATGCTTAGTGTGAATAAGAAGATAATTAAGGTTGGGGACACACGCTCTCTCGGGGCGGCTGCTCATTCGTGCATAATGGACTCGGGGCGAATGCGACTGACGCTTGACAAAACGATGCTTGACTTTCACTCTCATTCCAAGCCTGTCTGGACCTATAAATAATGACCGATAAAGTTTGAGTTTAGTATACAAACTCATTTTACGTATGACTATATATTTATTAATATCTGGGTATTGTAAGATTGGTAAGTTATTATTATATAGTTAGGTATTATAACTTCATCGTGAATTATTAAATGTATTATTATAGGTACAGGATGGATGGTTGCAGAGGCCCAGGAAGACCAAGGCTGACCTACCATGACCAAATAGGTCGAGTTCTGTCTGATGGTGGTGTCAAAAGTCTTAGGAATCGGCGTGCATGTATGAAGAGAATGATGAAGGTAGACGAGGCACGAGAGGTTTGTCAGAACCGGGATGTCTGGCGCTCTACACTCTCTGCCTACCCCGTTAGGGACCTGGCGTGAAGATACATACATAGGTACATACCTAATTAACTTGAGTTAGGTACGTAGTGTACGTTTACACGTACATAAAACTATGTGCACATTTTAAAGTGCACATTAAATTTACAAATATTAGACGCTAAAGAGAAATTTAGGCCAGAAATCTGGACAGGCTTTTGCTTAATTTCACTAGCCTTATAAACAGGGGATTATAATATAATTATAACAAAAGGAATGAGAAGGGATAATAAATTCAACGTTAAAAACGTAAGGTACAAGTCATATTTTAGTACATCACAGAATATAGAAAAAAAATTAGCAACTATCGTTTGCTAATTGACTACGACTTGATAGGTTAGGTGAGGTGGCTAGTGAACCAGACGAACACCAAACAACATGTGTGCATTTTTTGCCCGCCCAAGGAGGCCGCGGGCGCGAGGTTATACACCCATTATTACGTCCTTCCTACTTTCAATTATTATTATCGGGCGGCGGCGCCGCACCCGCGAGGGGGAGGAGAAGAGAGGCGCAGCTGCTGCCTACCAATAATCAAGACCTGTCTCAGATAGAGCGAGACAGCGCTATTGGTCGTAAGCTTGAAATTATCTTTTTAACTATATTTGAAGAAACTTTCACTATGTTGCATAATCATAACTGGACTTCTTATAATATAACGACTAACTTGCAGTACATAATTATACTCAAAACGACCAAACATGAAATCTAAATGAATAAAATTGGAATAAGTCCGACCGCGACGGGAGGCGGATCTCCGAAGTTTGCCGAGCGTATTCGCCTTCGTCCGTCAGTTCGCTCGCCACAGTTTGGCGGCCGGTCGTGATAATGGTGCATTCCGTACGTGAACAAAGGAAAATATTTGTTTGCAAGTCTAAAGCAGATAATGTCGTCTGAGCCCTCTAAAGTGCAGGTGGAATACATAAGCGAGGACAAAACTATCAAGGTAATGAGTGCAAAGTGAAAGCGGGTAGTGTTATTGTGTAACAGATTGGACGCTAGCGGGCAGCGGTCTCGTGTATCGGTCGGTGCAGGGGGAGGGCGGGGCGAGAGCGGCCCCGGCCGTGTGGGGCCCGCCAGGCCACACGCAGGAGGTTGTGACCGCGTCGCAAGCTACTCCCTTGCCGAAATAGCATCAGTGTCCTCCTTTAGTACAGCTTCCCACCCATTTTCATGACAACGATAGTATGTTACATACATACATTACTAAATCTATTCCTGTAATATTTGTACCTGGTAGTATCTACCATATCCACAACTGTATAAATTATTATCATTGCCGTACCTTCTAAGGATATCACTCAGCACCAGGAATACAGCAACACTGCACTTTTTGACTTTAGAATCTTAGTAATTGCGGAACATATATGGCGTGGCGTGTTTAACATGTCGAGAAACTATAATGCATAAGAATCACAGTCACGCGAGTTAAGGTGGGTGGATCAAAGGGCGGCGGCAGATTTGCGTGCGACGACTCCCGTGCTCCCGGCACTTGTTAGGAAAAGGCGTGTCGACTCTTAAAACTATTACGATGTAACAAACCAAGTAGTTATTTGTAACTTTAAAAATTACTTTATAATGCTAGTTTTACACAATATCTTCCGTTGTTATCTTATCTTTTCAAAATAATAATCATTAAGACTTCAGACGCAAATTTAATATTAAATTTTTCGTAAAACTTGGATCAATAGATAGATTTTTGTCTTGATATGAGATTTAATTAAAGAAAAAATATGTACATATTTTAGTTTCTATTATTAATATTAAACAAATAAAAAGGTTTATTGCAACTTACTATTGTCTATTCCCATAATAATTTTGTCAAAATTGACATTTATTAGATTTTAATTTGACAATTTTGACAGTTTATTAATTTGGGCATGTTTTTGTTGATATTGATAATTTTAAATTTTCGTAAAGCAAGTAGTTGATTTTGATGAATTTAACAACCAGGAGTAAACGAAGATTAATGGTGGTAGCAATAGAATCTCAGGAGGTACCGTGTTATGTTACGTATTTAGTGCGAAAATACCTACAATTCATCAATACAGTAGGACTTGGATGGCGGCAAAATAAAAGGACCGCTGGGATGTCTCCCCTTCGTTCGCGCCTTTTCATATCTATTGTGTTTGAAACGTGACCAACTTAGCTATATATAGGTGTGATTTGTGTCGGGATTTATCCCCTTTACGAATGCCCAACCCGAGCTATATTATAGAAACGTGGTGTTTTTTACTATACTAGAGGTGTTTTACTATAAGTACTTACTAGAAGTGTATTTAGTACCTATTCTATTATCTTTCTAAGTACCTATACTTATGCTAGGTGCATAGTGTTTAGAAACTCATCTTTTCACAATGTATTCTATACACAATAGATTTTTTAAATCACAAAAAATGCTACTACACATGACAAGTTAGATGGTAATGTATGGCCCCGTAATAACTATCACAGAGACATGACACCTTAGGTTTCAGGGGTGGCAACACGTCTGCATTTTGACCTCTTGTTTTTATGTATATGTCTATAGGCTGCAGTCATCACTTAACATCAATGTGAGCTGCATGTTTGTTGACCATGTTCCTAATTAAAAAAAAAACACGAGTTTATGGGTTCAATTACAAGATTGGTAAAGAAAGTGAAGTGTAGAATTCAAAATCATTGAAAACTGCTTGCTTCATGTTATAATTTTGTAAACCTTGAAAACTGGTTGAAGGTATTAATTCATTATCTTATGTGAGCCCACCCCTGGGCTAATACACAAGGTATGTATGTATCTTCACACCAGGTCCTTAACGGGATAGGCAGAGAGTGTGGAGCACCAGACATGCCAGTCCTGACACACCTCCCATACCTCATCTACATTCCTATTTCTCTTCATACACAAAGTCATTTACATAAACAAGTTATTCCATATCTTAATCTCTAAAAATAATTATAATTCGTCAATTGCATATTCAATACTATCCAAATTAGTCTTTCAACACTTCAAACTAAAAAATCCTCACTATCACAGGGATTTTTTAAACAAACCAAAAACTCTTTATTTTCTTTAAAATAGGCTTTTAATCTAGCGAGACCATGCCAGCCCATCACAGGGTTAGGCTCACATTTATACCCCATTATTCATAAACGTACATTAGATATGTTTTAGCTATAGAATGCTTTGTCTTTGTCAGTTGCATTGTCAAATGTGCAGGATAGAAAAAGACAAAGGAGAGATTAGCAACACTTTAACTAAAATATGTTTATGAATAAGGGGGATAGGGTTTACTATAATTGAGAAATTTCCTACTGTTAACATCAATATCATAAACTGTTCAACACTATCGCGTTCTGGTCAGGTGCTAATGTACAGCCCTGTAATTTCCGGCACAGAGGCATAACACCTTAGGCTTTAGGAATGGTAACAATGGAATGGCATCTACATTTTGACCTTGGTCTTTATGTAGTTTGTAATAAAAAGTAAAGAAAATCTTTTTACTGTTGAAAACTTTCATAACTTTATTTGATTTGACAAAAAACTTAATTGGAATTTAGGTACCTAGGAGGCTTTAAAATACGGTTTAGTTAAAAATGAATTACTTGTATTGTCATTCATGTTAAATAAGTAAGTTACAGTTGTAGTCGTACAAACAAAATTTATTGCTACATTGACACAAATTAGTGATATAAAATGTATAGCCATAACAACAACACCAATAATGTAAACATCCCATTAATGAATATAGCTTGATGTCTGATTTGTATATTTCTTTGGTTTGATTGATATGTTTGGTGGATTTTTAATGTGAACAATAGATATAGTTGAGCTTGCTCTGCATTGATCCACCTATTTTTTAAGTTACTAGGAAGAGGCACCTGCCATCCCCTTCCTCACCCTTGCCAAATTTGTAGTAAAAAAAAAAAAAGTCAAAATTGAGATTTTATTGTGTGTTCCCGCGACTACAAACGCGTTTACCTCCGAGGGAAATCCTCTCAGTGCTCCCCTACACATTTTTAATTACATGGCCGTACATTACCACCTGACCGGAACACGATAGTGCTGAACACTACCATTTATCGGCAAGTAAATTAGATAATGCGGTGGTGCCTACGCCCGCGAGCTCCGGCACTGGAGCTCTACCACCAGTAAAAATGTTGTTATGTCATGAAGTGGCAAACAAGCATACAGTTCACATTGATGGTAGGTGAACACTAGCCTATAAACATCTACAAAAAACCAGAGATTTCAATGTTGCATGCGTTACCACTCCTGAGGTCCTTATGTGTTACAACTTCTGTAAATATCCTTATTATTTTTTTTATGTCATGGAAGTGGTAAACATGCATGCAGTTTACATTGATGTTAAGTGATGACTGCAGCCTATAGACACCCCACACAAAGACTAAGGTCAAAGTACAGATGCATTACCACCTCTACCACCAGTATGAAAGGAAACCTTATGTGTGACATCAGCAACCCTAACTCATCGTCCCCGTGTGTTGTCAGGAGGGTAGCGGGTCGCAGTCGCCGCTAGCGCTGTTGGCGGCCACGTGCAGCCGCCTCGGCGCCGCCAGCATGGGGCCCGACCAGCAGCAGCAGGAGAAAGAACAACAACACTACAGTCAGTATTCAAGGGAAATGGAAGGGATTTTTTTTATGTTATGGAAGTGGCAAACAAACAGGCAGTTCACATTGATGTTACTATAGACACCCACCCAATGACCAAGGTCAAAATGCAGATGCGTTACCACTCCAATTATTTAATTTAGTTTTATTCTTAGGGTGAGAATCAGGGTCTGAATCATAGACCGCACTTCGACTTTTAGGGTGAGATTCACAGACCGCACTGCGACCTTACTTTGAGCAAAGTATGCTTAGAACTGTCAAGATTCGTGCTTTTCTAACAGTTTTACTACTACTTTACTTTCAGCATACTTTGCAAAAAGTAAAGTATTAGTACGGTCTGTGAATCTCATCCTCACCCAAAGCGCCATTACGCTAACGCCCATAGCGCCTTACCGATTTTACAATTTAATATGCAACCGCCTGTTATGTATAGTGCGTACAATAACAGGCGGTTGCATATTTATACTGTAAAAGCGGCTAGCCGCGCGGGTACTCGCTCCTGCGGCTAACCGCTAGTTCGTTAGGGCGCTTAGTGTCATTTTCACCAGGGTCATATGATTTATCAAAATAAAATGTTCAATGCATTAACTTCTCTTTTCGTCTTGTATGTGATTCTATTTAAAATGCTACTAACAAGGCCATTCTTAGCACTTCACATGTAAACTTCCGAATATGTTATCTTTTTAGCTAGTATAAAAATAAAAGTATAAAATTGAAGTCTAATCAAATCATGTTTATAATACCAGAATTACGATACTGAATATACCACTCATGTTCCAGACGCGCAACAACAGCAAGCACAACAACAACAACAACAGCAGCAAGCGCAGCAACAACAACAACAGCAGCAACAACAACAACAACAACAACAACAACAACAACAACAGCAGCAGCAGCAGCAGCAACAACAACAGGTCCAACAACAGGCACAACTCGTACAACAACAAGTGCAAGGCGACGCGGCCACGCTCGCCGCGATACAACAGCAGTATTTACAACAACAACATCCCCAACTGAGGGTGATCAGTACGGCTGTTGTGCAACAGTTGAGAGCTCAAGGGCTGTCGGTGAGTGACACTCAAGGTGGAGAACTAACTAACATCACCTGCTACGTTGCTGAACATCCTACAATAACTTAATTCAAGGTCAACAACACAGCTAACATCAATTTTTCAAGCGGACAGGTACTCTCATTCAAGGTCAACAACAATTTTTCATGTGGAAAGGGTGCTCTCGGGTCATGTATATGTATACCATAGCAATCCTCCCTGTTTACGACGTGTAAGCGACATTCTAGCCAGTTTAGCAGTTTTCTGAATCTAGTAAGTATACATTTTTCAAGACGTTTATAGAAATAACTGCAGACAACAGAAAATGTGAGTATGCTTATCTTAACAGTATTAATATGCACCATCTGTGTTGTTTGACAAACGCTTTAGACTAACTTTAACAATGTAAATAAATAATTGAACTTATCATAGTTATAATGAAACATGAGTTTAATGCAATATTTTTGACATTACTATTATATGTCCCTACATGGTGTTGTTGGGTAGTATTTGCATCACTTTAATGCCTTATTTGCTTCTGTTGCATCTTTATCGTTGTCAAATATTTTTACAGTATCCATGAAAAATAATGCACATCGACCTCGGGAAGAGACGGCTTATTTCGGATCTGTAGAGCGTTATCTCTTTCGCACCTTACATATTTGACGTTTGTCGACCATTTTGATCAAGTTTTGACCAATACCGGACTACGGATGCTTACGTAGGCAGTGTGCAGCAGAGATAACGCTCTATGAAGCCGAAACTAGCCGATTGTCACTTTCATAGGCTCGATGTGCATTATTTCTTGATGTGCACTGTACTTATATTATGAAGAGGAAACATTTTTGTGTTTTTGTATGTATGTTTGTAAAGTTTTCACACAAAAACTACTGGACGGATTCAAAAATTTTCCCTGTGTAACATATATTTAAATTTTTGCAACCGTACCAAGCCGGGTCGAGTCGATAGTTGTTTATAAATTTAACATGTAGGTACATAATATGGTACATTAAAAAATGTACGTTACCAAATCTTTTTACTGGTTTTCAGGGCAATGAACTGTCAGCGGCTATTGTGAATGCGGCGAGTACTGTTCCAAATGGCATTCAAGTACAACAACCAGCACAGGTGATAAAACATACTTATATATTTTTTAAGTCGAGTTGAAATCTCTCTTGGACTCTTGGCAATGGTGAAGGAGCGAAATGGTAAAAGTAAAATGTTAAAAGAGTATAACGTTAAAAGTGTATATTAGCACGCTATTGACGTCTTGCTCTTTTACCATTTTGCTCTTTAATCATTTTGCGATAGTTTACCGTTGAGAATTTTTACTGATCTCACCAAAAACTAGACTAGTAACCCCGGTTTACTAGCCTTCCTATGTGCATATGCGTTGACTCTGGGAACAGCTTTGGAGTTTCTTGCCGGAGCCTCCTGTGCACGACACCTTGAGGCTCAACTTGAGCATAGTTTTGCCCCCGCACTCCTATAGCTTTTATGGCATATTTGTCGTCCTCTCGGGATCAACAGTGCAATGTTCGGCCAGGGGCCGCTCAATAATAAATTACGTTTCGTTCGCAAAGATATAACTGGTAAAGATAAAAAAGCCTTCTAAGCTATGTCTGTTTCGGATAGACGTTTCGCTTAGGAGGCGCTTCGCCTTTTACTATTTTGAATATTTACCAGTTTTTGATTATTTTTTGTACATATCATATAATTTTCCAATGTCAACTATCATCACCTGCCGTGAATTCCGATGGTTTTCCTGTGTACGTGAGACCTGTCAGGGATGGCTTACACTCTTCACTGGACTGGATAGGTAGCAATGTAATCAGGAAGGACAAAGTCCGCTGTACCCAGCAGAGACTTTGATTACTTATTTTATTATGGATTCTTACTTGTTCTAAATCAAAAATTTATCACGTTGCAGGTGATATCTATGCAGCAACTGCAGCAACTGCTGGGCGGTGGCGTGGTGTCCTCTAACGATGGCGCCACCTACCAGAATACCCCACAACAGTTGCTGCAAATTCACCCTCAACTGTTGCAGGTTGGTTTATTTTTTAATGTCGTAGTTTGTGTCCGTCACTGGGTCTTGAGGGAGTAGTCGCCACCACATTACCTGGATTAGGCACCGCCGCATTTTCTAATCTATTTGATGTAAAATGGCAGAGTACAGCACTATTTTGTTCTGGTTAGATGGTAATGTATGTCCCCATAATCACGAAGGCAAAACCACTTAGGTCTCGAAAGGGGCAACGCATTTTGATCTTTGATTTTTGTGTAGATGTCTATAGGCTGCATTATTCACTTATCATCCGTATGAACTGCAGGCTTCTTTGCCATAATTAGATTAAAAATGTAAATTACTTGGAACTTGTTGATTGTAATCTCGATGTGACTAAAATAGTTGTGACTAAAATAGTTTTCTTACTGTTCTTTATATTCTACAGCAGCAAGGTGGCGGTGTATACGGAGGGTGCCTGGTGGGCGGCGTGGGCGGCGTGAGCGGAGTGAGCGGCGTGACGCCCATGCAGACCGTCACTATCGACGGGCAGGAGGCGATGCTCATACCCGCGCAGCACGCACAGGTCAGTCTCTGTTCGGGGTGCCCAGTGACCCTCAAATTCTGATACTTGTACAGCTCACTCACTATTTCAAGTATTAAAAGCTTGGACCCGCCGCCGATTTCCAGATTACTGTGTGAATGTGGCGATCGAATCGCTGTCAATCTGAAAAGTCGTTAGCTTCTGGCGATAACTTTACTGTCTGGACGTGGGACGCATATTCGTTTCGGATATACGTAAATATTGTCGTTCCTTTGTAACTGAATCAAAACGTAACACGTAACGACGTTACTTCACGCCTGTAATCCCCGAAGGGGTAGGCAGAGGTAAATGCATCCATTCAAGCATACATGCAAACACCCACGATTCGCCGGTTACATTTTGACCCATGTAACAGATGGCGAGCCTGTTGACATCTCCGGGCGCTAATATACTAGTATGCACATGTCATCTACTCTAAAATAAATACTGAAAAATCTCTATTATATGGACGCAAAAGCCATAAACCGCTAGTGACTAGATGTTTTACTGGTGGTAGAGCTCCAGTGACGGAGCTCGCGGGCGTAGGTACCACCGCATTACCTAATATACTTGCCGCTAAATGGTAGTGTTCAGCACTATCGTGTTCCGGTCAGGTGGTAATGTACGGCCCTGTAATTTCCGGCACAGAGGCGTAACACCTTAGGCCTCAGGAGTGGTAACGCATCTGCATTTTGACCTTAGTCTTTGTGTGGGTGTCTATAGGCTGCAGTCATCACTTAACATCAACGTGAACTGCATGCTTGTTTACCACTTCCATTACATAAAAAAAAAAAAAATGTGCTAATGACTAGACCTATGACAGTTCACAAAAAGGGGAATAACCGAGGTTTTTCCCTTGTGAGTAATCAAACTAATCGCACTTCACCCTGATAATTATTTCGTATTTCCTTCCCCTTTGTCACAAATGAATTCGTGTCATGAGATGTATCCGCCATTATCGTTTTTTTTTTATTTATTTTATGTAGGTAATGGAAGTGGCAAAGCATGCAGTTCACATTGATGTTAAGTGATGACTGCAGCCTATAGACACCCACACAAAGACCAAAGTCAAAATACGGATGCGTTACCACTCCTGAGGCCTAAGGTGTTATTTTTATTTATTTATTTATTCTTTATTGATTTAACATTGAATACAAGTTAAAACAAAGGGCGGACATAATGCCTAGTGGCATTCTCTACCAGTCAGTCTACCAGTGTTATGCCTCTGTGCCGGAAATTACAGGGCCGTACATTACCACCTGACCGGAACACAATAGTGCTGAACACTACCATTTAGCGGCAAGTATAATAAGTAATGCGGTGGTGCCTACGCCCGCGAGCTCCGTCAATGGAGCTCTACCATCAGCAATATTTAGTAGGATTTATCTTAGCGGTATTACTCCTGCCACCCCCTAGCGACGCCCATGCAACCTTACAGACATATATTTTATGTAGATGAAAATCTATTGAAAAATCATACCTGTTTCAGAATTTCTCCGGCATGAGTCAAGTGAGCCTAGTCAACGGTCAGTTAGTGAGGACCCCGGTACTGCCGGCTGGGTTCTTACAAAACGTCATGCACTTGCAGCCCGGTGAGTTCACTTTGAAATAGCTCAAATAATATCATCCACATACATTTCAAATCCAAAGCTTTGGTTCTAATATCACTTTGCTTAAGGTTTTATTTTCCATTTATGAGCTTTGCTTCTCACTATAATCTAGACTATCGGTACTGTATTCTTCTGTTTGTATGATTTGGAGCCATATGACGATATTATTGATTTTCGTGAGTTTAAATGCAATTAATTTCCTTCATCGTTAGTTTAGTCCTTCAAGGGACTAAACAAACTGGAACTTTACTGTGATGTGGTATCTCTAGGTTTTGAATAATAATTGGAATCGTATTTTTTTTACGAATGCGTGTATATTGTTCTAGAATTATATTCTGACACTAGTGGACCGCCCCGGCTTCGCGCGGGTGCCATGTTCCCTCCCCTCTCCTATTCGTCTTAGCGTGATGTTCTATAGCCTAAAGCCTTCCTCGATAAATGGGCTATCTAACACTGAAAGAATTTTTGAAATCGGATCAGTAGTTCCTGAGATTAGCGCGTTCAAACAAACAAACAAACTCTTCAGCTTTATAATATTAAGTATAGATTTATAATATTAGTATAGATGACACGTATACCATCTACTAGCGTGTACAATGCGTTGAAGTTAGTAATCTATCGTAATATGGCTCTTTGTGATAATTTCATAAGCAAGTATTAACACATTATTTCTGTCCCTATTGATGACAGGATCGCATTACAAACTAATGATTTTTTTTTCCGTAACAATTTAATTTACATACTAGCTGTCCCCGCGACTTCGTCCGGCGTGAGAATTTATCATTGTTCAGTATCTACCCGGACGAAGTCTTCGGCGAAGCTAGTATAAAAGTAGCCCCTTACATCAGCTATCTGCCAGTGAAAGTCCCGTCAAAATCGGTCCAGCCGTTCCCAAGATAAGCCCCGCCAAACAGACAGACAGACAATAATTGTAAAAAATGTTGTTTTGGTATATGTACCGTGTAAACATACACCGTGTATAAAAAGTTATTTTAATACTACAAACAGACACTCCAATTTTATTTATTTGTATAGATAGATTAATTCATAACTACATTAAGAACAAATTAGTATATGCGTGAATAAACTTGCATATGAAACTATGACTTTTTAAAAGTTGAAATATATTATTTGAATGTGACGCATGGATGTTGTTTCCATGTTAGATTTTGTGTGTTTGAATACAAAATTACAATATAAAACTGTGTACAGTCATCTATAGGGTGCTTGGGCAATATCATCTATGTGCTATGTGTTATATAATAGGTTGGGGAAAAAGTCTTTTCGCATTATAGTATGTATGAACTTGTAATAAAATCTCTTTGGCTGTAGTATTTGTATCTGGCTGGTTTTGGTATCATTGAAAGTTAAAATTTTAAAGAGCATAATTCCAAATTCAAATTAGGCAAATGTGTGATTTTCATTTGTTTTTCGTACTGTCAAGATGAGTGAATCTAATGAAGAAATTCGATACATTTTTAAATTTTACTACAAAAAAGGTAAAAATGCAACGCAAGCCGCGAAAAAAATTTGCGATGTTTATGGACCTAGCAGTGTCTGTGAGAGTAGCACAAATTTGGTTTAAGCGTTTTCAATCCGGAAATTTTGATGTCAAAGATGCACCTCGCTCTGGTCCGCCCTATTACGGATAAAATGTGGAGCAAGATCGACATATCAGTAGTTACGACGTAGCTGAAGAACTTAGAATTGATCACAAAACAGGTTTGGCGCATTCGAAAAAAGCTGGGTACAAAAAAAAGGTCGATATTTGGGTACCTCACGAGCTCACTGAAAGAAACCTAATGAACCGTGTACTCATTTGTGATTCTTTATTACGACGTAATGAAACCGAATCATTTTTGAAGAAGCTGATAACTGGTGATGAAAAGTGGATCACGTACGACAAGAACGTGCGAAAAAGGTCGTGATCAAAGGCCGGTCAGGCTTCACAGACTGTGGCGAAACCCGGGTTAACTCGCAATAAGGTGATGTTGTGTGTGTGGTAGGATTGGAAGGGCATTATTCATTATGAGCTATTACCACCAGGCAGGACTATCGATTCTGAACTCTGCTGCGAACAACTAATGAGATTAAAGCAAGAAGTTGAGAGAAAGCGGCCGGAATTGATCAACAGAAGGGGTGTGGTGTTTCATCATGATAACGCTAGACCTCACACATCTATAGCCACTCAGCAAAAATTAAGAGAGTTTGGCTGGGAGGTGTTAATGCCTCCGCCGTATAGTCCTGACCTTGCACCTTCAGATTTCCACCTGTTTCGGTCTCTTCAGAATTCTTTATGCAATGTTAGGTTAACATCACGAGAGGACTGCCAAATCCACTTGTCGCGGTATTTTGATGAGAAGTCCCAAAATTTTTATAGCAATGGGATCATGTCCCTACCTACAAGATGGCAAAAGGTTATCGAACAAAATGGTACATACATACTTTAGTTAAATTTAAATAAACTATATTAAAAAATGTTTTGAATTATCTTAAAAAATGCGAAGAAACTTTTTCCCCAACCTATATGTTAATATGTTATTCTTTAAAATATCTCCCGATGTCCTTCACCTGTTGGAGGTTTTTTTGAAGAATTACATTTACAATAATACACATGTTATTAAATTCATAGAGCAATGTTAACTACCCTATAATGTAGCATCCTATTAGTATCGATAGTCATCTGTATAGTTAAAATTATATTACCATAAGCATTGAAAGCATGGTTTAATTTTGCCTTCATTGTTCAATACAAAATCGATCAATAATCAGTTGAAATCAACTCCTTTCCATTTCTGCACTTCGCAGACTTCTGATCTTCACCAAATTCAGAACACGTTAATGTCGCGTAAAGATATAATCTTGGGAACCTTTAATTTTATAGCTAGTGATGGTCAATTTGAGAGCTAATTGTAGTTTTGTGATTAATTCGTGGATTAAAACTACGTCACTCTCAAATTTTCTGCCACAAATGGCGCGCAAAATCATAAACGCGGTTACCTTATGGCTGGCTGTATCACTCCCACTGCTTCTAACGTACTATCTCATACTAATCTGTGTTTTTCCGCTTCCCGCCACACCCCACCTCTAACAGAGCAACAGGCGACCGTCTCGATACCCGGTACTAACCTAACGATACCGTTGAGCGCCCTCACCGGCAACCAGTCAATGATAACGATTCCGGGCACGAACATATCCATCCCCGCCGGGATTCAGATCCCGACGAGCCAGGCGATATCGATCCCTAACTCCACGAGCGTTCAGTTGCCCGTGGCCAGCGTGGCCAACGTGGCTAACGTGGCTAACGTGCAGTTGGCGAGTGGGGGGGACACCAAGAACGGGGTCAAGGATGTCAAGTCGCCCGCCAGTCCCGCAGGACAAGGTTGGTTTTATTGTTTGCGAGAGAAATTTCGTCAATGCTTAACGTTCCGAAAGATAATACTATTGTAGGTTCATACAGGCTGATGGATAACTGAGGGAAGAATTTTATCAAATTGATATGACATGTTTTAATCATATTTTGCAAATTATATTCAGGTAGCTTTGTAAATAATCTTTTACAACAAAGCACAATTCTTCATTAGGTTGTTATTTTTTTAGCAGATTTATGGAATAGAAATAATTAAATCCTTTTCTTCTCTCCATATGCCGTAGTTTTGCTGAGCGACAACAATAAATAAAATATTAAAAAGTTTTATGTTTGTCCAAATTGACCATAAACTTCAATTTATATATTAATCTATGTATGCTTCTTTAAAATGTTGTATTGACGGAACTTCTCTCTAATAAACACATGTTTATCTTCAATCCCACTGCTTTAATTATCTTGCCATTATTTTAATTTGCTTGGTGTTTTAATTTCTTGCACTGTTACCTACAACACTTACACTTCATCATCATTCAATAATACATTATGAGCTTTTGCTTTAAGGATGTGGTGATATTTTTAAGCCATATTATTTTTTACTAGAGTATTTTCCACTGCCAACAGGCGATACATAAATAGATTAATTGATATTAGTGGAATGCACCTTTTATTTCTTTAAATAGATACAAACGATTGAAATTTATCTGTTACTCGTTGATTAAACATGCAGTTAATGCTTGCGTCTCTTCGAAAAATACTTCTATAACCCGTCATAAAGATAACGAATTTTTTATGTAGTTAGTCTGAAGCAAAAATCACTGCATACTATTTGGGAAGGTCACTCCTGTGGCCTAAGCTGTATAATACCTCTGTGCTGGAAATCATGGGGCTGTTACAAGGTTTTTTTGGATAAAATTAGTTTTTTGTTTGTACGTTAAATTATATTGTATTTTGCCAACTATATCAAGAGTTTTAAACAGCCCCATGTAGATGTAATCTATTATCCGTCCACGTTTCGAGAGATATAAGTCCCAATATGAACTGTACTGAACTATATTTTTTGTCTGACATGCTCAATGTCTGTAGATCTAAACGAACCTTAAGATACCGCGTGCAGATGTCTGATTGAAGTCTGACACTGTGTGTATTGCGCAGGCGGCGTGACGGTCCGCGGCGGCGTGGGCACAGTGGGCAGCGTGGGCGGTGTGGGCGGCGGCGTGGGCGTGGTGCCCGTGCAAGTGCCCGTCAGCGTGGCCAACGGGCACACCGTGTACCACACGGTGCACGTGCCCGTGCACGCGCCGCATCTGCAGATCATACCGCAGCTGCAGCAGGTTAGTGCGATATTATTGTACAGTAATAATGGCAACCCATTATACGTCCCACTGCTGGACACGAGTCTCTACTCTTTTCGATCATCGATAGCAACCGGGACCGACGGCTTAACGTGCCCTCCGATGCACGGAAACGCGCATTTAATTTACCACTAGCGGTCACCCATCACACTACCCGACCGCGCCCGTAGTGCTTAACCGAGTAGATCGCCCATGATCTACACCAGCCGCCGGGCCATGCGCGCTCGATATTGTACAGTATCCAACAAGAAATAATGCACATCGACATCAAGAAGAGACGTCGGCTTATTTCGGATCTGTAGAGCGTTATCATTTTGATCTAGTTTTGACCAATACCGGACTACGGATGCTTGCGTAGGCAGTGTGCAACAGGGATAACGCTCTATTAAGCCGAAACTAGCCGATTGTCACTTTCATAGGCTTGATGAGCACTGTATCTACGTTGGTGTAATACTACAACGAAGTCAATATGGTTAGTTACACTGTGTTTTGTTTTTTTTGTCAATGAGAAAAAAAATAAAACACGCTGGGAAAATTCTGGTTAGAAAAAATCTAAATATCACTTATTCAAATCTACCATATGTACGCATAGCTTTTCTTAGCGCTCGGTTTCTGTAAAAAATATCCATATTCGTAAGTAATATATTATTTATACTAAAATTAAGAGGAAACCTCTTAACAAATGTGTCCGATGGATGTGTGTAGGCTTGCCTCCTATTACATGGAACTCATAAAACATCACTCGCAAATCGTGGGTGTATGTTGGACATACATTTGTCTTAAGGAGCTTCCAACATCTTCGACATGCAAGCATGAACTTGTTACATAAATCATGTCCATGAAGTGGTAAACAAGCACACATTTCACATTGATGGTAAGTAATAATGTAGCCTATAGATATCTACATAAAACCTGAGATTTCAGTTTAGATGCGTTGCCACTCCTGAAGCCTAAGGTGTTATGCTTCTGTGCCGGAAATTACAGAGTCGTACTTTACCATCTGACCGGAACATATAGTGTTGAACATTACTATTTAGCGGCAAGTAGATTAGGTGATGAGGTGGTGCCTACGTCTGCGTTTAGTGGCAAGTAGATTAATAGGTAATGCGGTGGTGCCTACGCCGTCGAGCTCCGACACTGGAGCTCAACCACCAGTAAAAATAAGTTCTTTTAAAATACGTTTGTATTTGCAGATGCAAGCTCAACCGCAAGTCGCCAACGTGCTGACGCCCTCCGGTCAAATTCAACAAATCCAAATTGCTTCACTTGGCAATGTTCAGGTAAGAGAAGAAAATTAAACTCCTTTGCCTTTCCCTTTTATGTATAAATATATTATTACTTTATAATATCAGGTTTTGGATTTTATTAATCATACTTTCACTGCAAATAACAGGTTGCTGTATTTCACCTTCAAATTCTTTTAGTGTTATGTCGATTTTCATAAATCTATATATTTATCTTTCAGCTGAATTTTTAAACTGTTACTAATCCGCTATGGTAAACCGTGCCCGCAACATACCTTTCCATGTCTTACCTTAAAATTATTACCCCTTTATTCATAAACGTACATTAGATATGTTTTAGCTATAGAATGCTTTGTCTTTGTCAGTTGCATTGTTAAATGTGCAGGATAGGAAAAGACAAAGGAGAGATTAGCAAGACTTTAACTAAAATACGTTTATGAATAAGGGGGTTAATCTTTACTGATATTATAAAGAGGAAACATTTCTTTTTATGTATGTATGTTTGTAACGTTTTCACACAAAAATTACTGGACCGATTTCAAAAATTCTTTCACCATGAGTAAGCTGCATCTTCACTCAGTAACATAGGCTATATTACATTCATCGCATCCGTGCGAAGCCGGGGCGAGCCTCTAGTATCGTATAAATGTTTTTGTTTAATGATTATGATGATTGCGTTAATTTAGGATTTGTTATGTGGCAACATTTTGACGCTTCAAATTTTTTAATTGCGCGTTTAGGAATTTCATTATTTAGTCTCAGTCTTTAGACGCATGCGATCCCTTGATGCCACTCGCTGTCGAGTGTTCAGTTCAAAGTGTACTTTCATCGCGATCGCTCTTACTTGTTTTATTTTTCGTAATTGTGTATTGGTTTATCATTTAAAATTAGAGAATCAAATATCAATCATTTTGAGAATCAATAATTTTTTCCGAGTTCTATTGAACTAAACTGACTAGTACAAAATGCACGGATTGAGTAATTTTTCCAAAAATAATTCAATAAAATATTTATTTGGAATTACCGATGTTTTGTGAATGTGATATTTTTTATATTGGTAAACTAAATCGATAATTTTATCATGTTTCTGCATCTTTTCGTTGCCTATCAGTACTACCCAATGATTGACTGGGAGATAATGCCTAGAGACATTAAGTCCGCCTTTTGTGCTTATTATGTGCAATAATTAATAAATAAACTAAAAAGTAATGCTTTAAGACTATTAGGTATATTAACTGACAGATTGTCTGTAGTCCTTAAAGAAATATGATCTTTATTTAATAACTTAACAAAACATATGGTTTTCATACAAAATACCTACCTGTTTTATAAACCGTTTTGTTTCATTAATAACCCAATAGCGAGGTAACATTACATTTCTTTTAGCCTGGGTTGCACCAAGATATTTGTTAAAGTGATTGTAACATTTCACATCCTTCTGTAACTTAATGAAATCTGTTAAAGTTAGAGAAGGATGTGAAATTTTACAATAACTTGAACAAGTATCATGGTGTAACCCAGGCTTACTGTAGTTTAGTTGAAATTAAAAAATAGTTCAAGGTTAAGTAACTAAGTATATAGTGCTACATTGGGTTTGGTTTGGCAGCAAGCGACCGCCGCGCCCACCGCCGTCAGCGCCTCCAATACGCCTACCACCATAACCTTGCAGGTAATTTACGCATATTATGTAGTTAGGTTTAATTTAGAATCCTGCGGCAGGGATCATAAACAATATAGGAATAATTTTGTATTCAATTTAAAAGCCTACAGAAGGGATTTTATAATAATATATAAGTACAGTAATACCTCGGATTTACGCGATAGGTGGGGCCAATAGCAGTGTCGAATTCGCGTAGTCGGGGTTCACCTTTGCATAAAAATACTAGGTTCAAATTACTCATTTTTTTATCTTTTGGAGGACATAATTATAAGTAAATCATAACAATAATGTCTACTCCAACTTTTCGTAATAATAATGTTCTCCAGACCGAATTTCGGCCACGGCGGCCAATCTCAACGAAGACTACCCAACTGCGCAAGCGATATTATAGTGCACAAGTGTATGCGTAAACACAGGTGCACTCTCTATTCCCTCACTCTCATAGCCTGGTGGGACGGCAATCCGACACGACCGGAGAGAGATCGGGCGCAGGACCGACGGTTTTACTAGTTATATAATAAGTAGTATTAATAAACTGCTGTCAAACTCTTAACGAAAGCATGCTTTAAAGCAATTTTCGCTCAACAATACTCGATTTGTCAGAAGTCAGGTCAATTATCGACAATACCTTCTTAAAAACTTCCCCATTTTTATCTCAAAATTGCCCTGTCACAGGATTCTAAATGTATTTGTAGTCATGATAAAGTGGATCCAATTCTGTATTCACTGTGTGTAGATCGTTTAACATAGTGACCCCACTTAATAATATATTATGTGGTAGGAGGTATTTAAATTGTTAATCTGTTCTATATGTTAATCCTTCTAGTCTACATACTAACTAAAAAGCTACTGTATTGTCAACTTCTTGTAAAATCGTGTCATGTATTTGTCACAAATTATTGTTGCACAAGAAAGTAACAATGCTAATGAAACCTATTAAAAGTTCGACAGTTATAAATTAACGAATGAAAAATGAAATTGTATGAATGATATTTTGATAACGCATTCCTCATCGATATTCAATGCTCACTATACATATATATATATATCTGATGACTTAAATAAATTGAAAACGTGTATAATAGGTAATGTCCATATCAACTTATGTATAATTCAAAAAGGGAGCACGGGCACCGTTTATCAAATATGTACTAACAATCTTATACAAACTAGCATGCATATTATTATGTTATGACAACGCTTCTTTAACTCTTACTTGGACCCCTGCTTGCACAAAACGGTAAAAAATAAAATTGTTTAAATTTATTTTTAATAATACTTCTCTTATCAATATTCATTGTCAATATGTATCCATTTGGATAACTGAAGTGACTTAGATACATTGAAAACGTGTTTGTTAATGACGATTATAACTCCTGGAGTATGTGAAAACTCAGCACGGGCACCGTTTAACATATGTTCACCAACAATGTTATACATCCTGTCGTGTTAACAACGCTTATTTAAAACTAAAGGCCAATAGAGGCGGGAAGAGCTATGTCACGTAAATATATTCACTAACAATGTTATCCAACTTGGCATGCATGTGTAATAACATTATTTAACCCCAACCCGCTGCTCGGACGAAGGCGGTCGCGAACCCCATGCAGGGGGACACGAGCGGCATCCAGCAACAGCCGACACAGACTATCATAACCAGCACGCCGGCTGGCCAACAGGTCACCGTCATACCGTCTAGCAACGTGCGAACCGCTAATGTTGTTCAGGTATAGCAACGGGATAGTTTGTAAGGATAGTACATCCAGCAACAGCCGACACAGACTATCATAACCAGCACGCCGGCTGGCCAACAGGTCACCGTCATACCGTCTAGCAACGTGCGAACCGCTAATGTTGTTCAGGTATAGCAACAGGATAGTTTGTAAGGATAGGACATCCAGCAACAGCCGACACAGACTATCATAACCAGCACGCCGGCTGGCCAACAGGTCACCGTCATACCGTCGAGTAACGTGCGAACCGCTAATGTTGTTCAGGTGTAGCAACGGGATAGTTTGTAAGGATAGTTCAGTTCATCCAGCAACAGCCGACACAGACTATCATAACCAGCACGCCGGCTGGCCAACAGGTCACCGTCATACCGTCGAGTAACGTGCGAACCGCTAATGTTGTTCAGGTATAGCAACGGGATAGTTTGTAAGGATAGTTCATCCAGCAACAGCCGACACAGACTATCATAAGCAGCACGCCGGCTGGCCAACAGGGGTGCGACCGCCTATCCACATTGCTGTCGTCATTGTCATTGCTGTCAAAGGAGATGTTGCAAAAATGTATGGACCTCCGGCCATGTATTGTACATAATATCATTAAACAGGCAAAATCAATATAAAAACGTTTTTTACTGCATATTTTCACTTATTTAGCTTTGGTTGCAGTTACAAAATATTATTTGCAGTTAGAATTGCAACTCAAAACCAACATGGCGAATATAGCGGGCGAGGTCATTTTGACATTTTCATTTTTTAAATTGTATTTTGATTATATAGTACTTGGAGAAAAAAGTAATATTATCTAAATACTATCGAAATCGATTGATCCCAAGTGTCGGCTGTATCGCCGCCATGTTTAACATAGTTGAAAATGATAAAATGGTTTGAATTAAATGTGGTTGTAACTCTAAAATATATTCTTGAATAAATAAATTGTATTTTTTTCGGATTCTTCTTTAATTTACTTATTTTTTGAGGACGTGTACGAACCAGAGCCGAGCTCGCAACATCTCCTTTTCAAGTTAATTTGTAGCCCCTTTAAAAGCAGTAGTGATAACCTGATGGTTTTTCTTGCTTTCGTAGGTGATATACAAGCGATAATGGTAGATTATTTAGATTATTATTATTCCACTTATTTATTGATTCAACTTATTTTATAATTTTTTACATATATATGTATAAAAAAAAACAACAAATATATATATAAAAAATTAAAAAATAGTGTGCCGCCGGCAGCGAGAGCAGGGTCCAAGCTGCCGGTGGTTAGGGACACAGAGACAGGAACCTCCTCACTATGCGTGCCGTGCCGAGGAGTACTGCTTTCTGTATCAGACCCTTGATCCATCCACCTAGCGAGAGCCTCTTGAGATGTTGGTCGAGGCTCTTCGCTATCAGCCCGTTCACCGATACGACTATCGGCACAATGATGGCCGAATCCACATCCCACATGGCGACAACCTCGTGAGCCAGATCAATATATTTTATTTCCTTGTCTTTTTCGGCTTTCACGAGATTCTCATCATGCGGGACGGTGATGTCGATCATCATTACGCGGCGCTCCGAGCGATCTATCACCACTATGTCAGGCTTATTGGCAACAATAGTCCTGTCAGTGATGATAGATCGGTCCCAATACATCGTGACATGGTCATTTTCCAGAACTGGGTCGGGCACATACCTGTAGTACGGCACCTCCACGGCTACAAGACCGTATTTCAAGGCAAGTTGCGGATGGATTATCCTGGCTACTTGGTTGTGTCTGTGCAAGTATTCGCCGTTGGCAAGACTCGAACAGCCGGAAACAATATGCCTGATTGATTCACCCGGTCGATGGCATGCCCGACATATGTCGACCGTTCCATCCTTCAGGATAAACTTCCGGTAGTTGTTGGTCATTACCACTTCGTCCATAATTGCACAAACAAAACCTTCGGTTTCCCCAAAGAGGTCACCGAATCGCAGCCAGGCCACAGACGCTAAGAAATCTACATCGGGCCCATGGAGGGCCCGGTAAAAACGCCCATGTAGCTCCTTGCCTTGCCATACAATCCTGCGGTCGCTAGTCGTGAGCACCTCAGGCTTGCGCCAGTTCTTTTTAGCCAAAGAGAGTGGGGTGAGTCCGCTGTCGACCGCCACCACATCCCGATGCATCTCTCCGCCGGCGGTCAGAAAGTATTCTCGGAGATTACACACCTCACGGTTGTGTAGGGTCTTAGCGCTTAGAACGCCACGACCCCCACATCTCCGTGGGATGTATAATCTCATCACCGAAGACCGTGGGTGATGCATGCGGTGCGCTGTCAGTAAAGAGCGAACTCGCCTGTCAAGGGCATCCAGTTCGGTCTGAGTCCACTTGAGTATGCCGAAGGAGTACAGCAAGACCGGCATGACCCAACCGTTGAAGGCGCGCACCCTATTACCGCCCGACAAAAGACTTTTCAGTACTTTTGTCAGGCGACCAAAGAAACGTTCCTTCAACGATTGTCTCATCTCGACCTCGCGTATACCTAAGGCCTCCGCCATACCCAAGTACTTATAGCTCTCGGTGGCAGAGAGGTTTCGGAACGGGATGGAACCCGGGAGATTCATTCCCTCGGATTCCATTATCTGCCCCTGTCGTACATGCATAACAGCGCATTTTTCGATTCCGAATTCCATCCTGATAGAGTTACTGAAGTTTTCAGTTACCTTCAGTAGCTCAGACAGGTTGGAATTACTGGAACCGAACAATTTCAGGTCATCCATGTATAGCAGGTGAGATATCGTCCGACCACCTCTTCGCAACCGATAGCCAAGCCCCGAAGCCTCTAGCAGCGTGCTGAGAGGATTCAGGGCCAGGCAAAACCATAAGGGGCTCAGACTATCGCCCTGGAAAATGCCCCTGGCAAATTTATTTAGATTATTGTTATTTAGTTAAAGAAAAAATCGACATGAAAATTTGACAGCAATGACAACGACGACAGCAATGTCGATAGGCGGTCGCACCCCAGGTCTCCGTCATACCGTCGAGTACCGTGCGAACCGCTAATGTTGTTCAGGTATAGCAACGGGATAGTTTCTAAGGCTAGTTTTCTAACCTAGTGCGTTTTATGTCTGGTTTGTTGTTATTAAGTTTGTGCTTAAAAGCGCGACTACAGATTAGAAGGCGGTATCATTATTAAGATGTCGGCACATTGGGTACTACGACGGCGCTTATTTTCTCGAGAGAGTTGAAATGATTGTCATCGACAATTTACATTGATGGGAAGTGAATGCTGTAACCTATAAAGGTGTGATTCCGAGCTACGCGACAAAGTCGCTGCAGCAATGCAGTGGCAATTCGGAATGTAATCTCATATATACTTATACAAAAATATATGAAAGAAAGAAAGAAAATACATTTATTAGGACAAAAAAAGGTACATAAAAGAAAACAAAACAGAAACAAAAAATTGTCCTAAAGGGTCCCCAACTCAGCATTGTGCCGGATTAATAAACCCGGCGCTGGTATTATGTTGGGGCCTTATACTGTGACACTACGGATGCCCAACTGCTGCCAATTTAGAGCTAAAGTTAAAAAAAAAACTGAAAAAGGACACTAAATTTAAATAATAATATAAATTAAGTACATATGGAGACCAGCATGTATGTATGCGTGCCTGCTGCGTGCAGCGGAGTCACACCTTTAACATCTAGGTACATGATAACCAGATATTTCAATGTTGATGTGTCGTGTTAATTTTATTTTTACTAACACTAGTCTTATGTTATTCTATATTCTAACACATAAGACCACTGTGCCCTTAAACATAGATTTATTAATTAAAATCATGTATTTTTGAAGATGGTATAAGAGTGCACATGTGCAGGTGCCGACGCTGGGCGTGGGCGGGCTGGGCGGCGTGCAGCTGGTGCCGGCCGTGGGGCTGCCCGGCGTGCAGCTCGCGCAGCTGCCGCAGCCGCAGCCGCAGCCGCAACCCCAACCAGTCATAGGTCCGTATCTGGGCCCATAGCAGAGATTAAGTAATAATGCTACCTATAGAATGGATATTTCGACATCCCGCCTGATTTCCACTCACCCATCACACTCCCTTGAGTTGGATAAACTTCAACAGTGAAGTTGCGAGCGACCAGGTCAACTTTTAGGGCGAGATTCACAGACCGCACTACGACTTTACTTTGAGCAAAGTATGCTTAGAACTGTCAGAAATGTATGGGTTCAGACCGCACTAAAGTCGTAGTGCGGTCTGTGAATCTCGCCCTTAGTCAATTTGGTCACGTAGTGAGTGCGACGACTTATTTCACCATTATTTTGGGTCATAACCCTACGTGCTGCATTTCTGTGTGCGCGTGTAGAAACACGTCACTGATTGATGTCTGTGTTATTGGTAACCAGAATAAGCGTTTATATGGAATTTTAGGCGAATGTCCGGGGTGTGCCCTAGGTCCCGATGCGGAGCGTGGGCGAGTTGACCTCACTCCTGTCTAGGCATTGTGACTATATCCCGATTTGCGCCGTATGTTGTGTTTTAAATGTAAAGTATTTCATTGTCCACAATCTACTAAATGTATTACATGACGAGAGGTCCAGTTGTCTTGTAAAAGTTACTATACTAGCCTACAATATTCACCATCAATGTTCGTTTGCCACTTAATAATATGAAGAATGTAGAAAATAACTCATTGCAACAGCTCACGAATGTGAAATATCGACAGGTCAACAGATCCAGCAAGATCCGAACGAGCCGGGCAAGTGGCAGGTGGTGACGGTGAGCTCCAGCGCCACGCCCGCGCCCGAGTGCGAGGCCAACAAGCCGCGCCCCACCAGCCCCTCCGGCAAGCGCCTCATGAAGCGCGTCGCCTGCACCTGCCCCAATTGCGACCAGGGAGAGAAGTGAGTGTGTTGAACTGTACTGTACTGTACTGTGTGGTGACGGTGGGCTCCGGCGCCACGCCCGCGCCCGAGTGCGAGGCCAACAAGCCGCGCCCCATCAGCACCATACCCCTATTCTATATTAGTTCTAGAATTATAGTTATATTGTGACTCCCGCGGCTAGAAAGCAGCTTCTCAGCAAAACGGCTTATGAAACGCGTCGCTTATCTGCCTGGTTGCCTCAACAACCAGTCCCTTTAAATAGCGTTCGTGGACTATGGGAAAGCCTTGGATTCGTTCGAGTCTTGGGCTGTGCTTTAGTTACCCGAGAGGTGCCAAACGAGAGATCTGCGCTCGGCGTTTCCTTGCGAGATCGAATCCGCAATGAGGAGATCCGTATGAGAACTAAAGTAGCCGACATATCCCACCGAATAGCGAAACTCAAGGAGCAGTGCAGATAGCTCAAAAAACCGATGGCCGTTGGGGGAGAAGTAGGGTTTCTCATTTCTCGACTATTTTTGTTCCCGCATATCGATAGTTCTCGAGCCCTATTTCCCGGAAATTCCCGGAAAGTCCGGAATTTGATAAAACCTACTAATAATGTATGGAAAAGGTTACAAAATTAAATAAAATTATATTTTCGTAATCAAAAAATTATAAATTTATAAAAAGTCTTTGTCAACATCTTTAAAATGTAGTTCGGCTCGGACAGTTACGGTTAAAGTTGAATTTATGACCTCACTAATGATGACCCGGTTAGTCCAGCGGTGTGAGATGACCGTGTGATTCGAAGGGTCGCGGGTTCGATCCCTGCACCGGGACAAATATATGTATGGCCTATAGATATTTGTTTCGGGTCTGGGTGTTTGTGTATGTGTTGTATGTGTACAACGGCACCCACGACACAGGTTTATACCTACTTTGGGGCTGTGAGTGTAAGCGTATTTTATTTATTTATTATTTACTAGCTTTTGCCCACGGATTCGCCCGCGTGAATGTCGTTTAAAAAGTAGTTTATGTTCTTTCTCAAAGTCAACTCTATCTCTGTACCAAATCTCATTAAAATCGATTCAGTCGATTGGACGTGAAAAGGTAACAGACAGACAGAGATACTTTCGCATTTATACAATTTAGTAGGGATTAACAGTTTTCATACAGAGCAACTTATTTACTAATCGATAGTTCTCAATACTTAGCTGGTACCTAAACATTTTTTTAAAGTTAAAGTAAGATGACACAACCCAGCCTGAGTTTAGTGTGAGATTCACAGACCGCACTACGATTTTACTTTGAGCAAAGTATGCTTAGAGTTGTCAATAAAGTACGAGTTTCGACAGTTCTAAGCGTACTTCGCTGGAAGTAAAGTCGTAGTGCGGTCTGTGAATTTAACCCTTCAGGTGTTTATTTAACAATGTCTATTTGTTCCAGTCGGTTGCTGGACCGCAAGAAGCAGCACGTGTGCCACATTGCGGGCTGCAACAAGGTGTACGGCAAGACGTCGCACTTGCGCGCGCATCTACGTTGGCATTCCGGAGAACGACCTTTCATATGTAACTGGCTTTTCTGTGGGAAAAGGTATGATTTGATTCTTTGTCATCTAATTTAATAAAAACAAAATTTGTACTGGTGGTAGAGCTCCGGTGACGGCGCTCGCGGGCGTAGGCACCACCGCATTACCTAATCTATCTGCGGCCAGTAGTAGTAGCGTAGTGTTCAGCACTATCGTGTTCCGGTTAGATGGTGATGTATGGCCACGTAATAACTATCACAGAGATAAAACAACTAAGGTCTCCGGGGTGGTGACACATCTGCATTTTGATAGCTGGTTTTTAGTTGTAAGCGTGAGGGTGGAACTTCTCTCTTCGGCGGGTAGTACGGTGTAGGAAAAGAGAAGGTGGCACCATGACAAACAGTTCAGCAGAGTACTCACCATTGTAGAGACGGTACAACACGCACAGACTCCCAATGTCTCTGCGCAGGCTCAGACGTTGCAAGACTGACTGACAGGCTAGAACGTCTGAGCCTGCGATCGTTAACAATACGAACGGCGCGTTTTTGTAGGGAGTCAAGTAGACCAAGCTAGTATTTGGGGGCTCCCGCCCACAAATGAGAGCAGCTTCCAGATGGGGCTGCACTTGCGCCGTATAAAGCTGTAGTAGCTGCCCCGAAGTGAAATACTGCCTCGCTTTGTTAAGCACCCCTAGCTTTTTGGATGCCAACTTGGTCTTACACTATATTGGTACTTGGTCTAATACTCCTCCGAAACAGCTGGACCGATCATTATGAAATTTTGTGTATATTTGATAGGTTTATGAGAATCGGTTGCAGTTTATTTTTAACTGCCTCGGTAGCCTAGTGGTAGCAGGCCACTACTACTACGCTGAGGTCCTGGGTTCGATTCCCGGGTAGGGGGTTATCAGAGATAATGGTGTAAAGTCCTTTATCACTGGTTCTATTGGGATTTTTCCATTTTCTGGAAATTTCCCAGTACCTCGAAGTTTGGTTATGTGCCCGGAGATGTCAACAGGCTCGCCACCTGTTACATGGGCCGAAAACGTAACCGGCGAATCGTGGGTGTTTGCATGTATGCTTGAATGCATGCATTTACCTCTGCCTACCCCTTCGGGGATTACAGGCGTGAAGTTACGTTTTTTTTTATTTTTTATATCCCTAAATGGTAAGCGTGATTCATACCAGTTTTTTTTTTTTTGGACTTTTAATTTTTTTGTACCTCTAAGGCGACACGATGTTCGTTGGGGCAGTTAGTTCTAGTTATAGTAAATATTAGAAACGAAGTAGACACAGTCATGAGATTTGTCTAACCACCTCACTTCACCAATATTCTCCCAGGTCACACCGCGGACACTCCGCCAAAATTCCATACAAACGCTTAATTTGTTATCTGTTATAGACGTCAATCAGTGACGTGTATTTACACGTGCACCTGTGTGCGTAGCACGTAGAGAATACCAAACGTCGCGCATAAGAGGGAAGGAGGTTGGGTGAGGCGGGGAAATCGGTCAAAGTCGAAGTGTCCATATTTTCGTAATCAAAAATTTATAAATTTGAATCAGTCTTTGTCAAACAGCTTAAAAAATGTAGCTCGGCTCGGCCAGTTACAGTTAAAGTTGAATTTATGACCTCATTAACAGTTTTCATACGGCGCAACTCATTTACTAATCGATAGTTCTCAATACTTAACCGGTACGTAAACAATTTTTTTAAAGTTAACGTATAATGACGCAACCCAGCCTAAGTTTAGTGTGAGATTCACAGATTCGTTACATGTTCTCTGCCCAGGTTTACCCGATCGGACGAGCTACAGCGACACCGGCGCACGCATACGGGCGAGAAACGGTTCGAGTGTCCAGAGTGTAGCAAACGGTTCATGCGCTCCGACCACCTCGCCAAGCATGTGCGCATACACACCAAAAACAGAATCACGGTAAGTTTGTGTGATGTACTGTAATTTTAGTGGTGGTAGAGTGCCAGTGTAAAGAGCTCGAGGGCGTAGGCACCACCGCATCTATCTGCTGCCAAATGGTAGTATTTTAGCACTATCGTGTTTCGCTTAGATGGTAAAGTATCCAACATTTCGGTGGTAGAGCTCCAGTGACGGAGCTCGCGGGCGTAGGCTCCACCGCATTACCTAATATACTTGCCACTAAATGGTAGTGTTCAGCACTATCGTGTTCCGGTCAGGTGGTAATGTACGGCCCTGTAGTTTCCGGCATAGAGGCGTAACACCTTAGGCCTCAGGAATGGTAACGCATCTGCATTTTGACCTCGGTCTTTGTGAGGGCGTCTATAGGCTGCAGTCATCACTTAACATCAGTGTGAACTGTATGCTTGTTTAACATCTCCATTACATAAAAAAAGCACGACTTTTGTTAAAGTTATTGTAACATTTCACTTACTTTTTGTAACTTAAAGAAATCTGTTAAAGTTAGAGAAGGATGTGAAATGTTACAATAACTTACCCAATGCCTATAACAGGAGGTGGCGACATCGACACAATCGATGTACTCGGACTCGGGCGACGACAGCTGCGAGGAGAAGATGATGATGATCACGGACGGCATCCACCCCTCCACCGACGGGGACGACAAGCTCGTCATGATCCGCGCCGGCGCCAAGCTCGACGCCGACCACATCGACAGCTAGGAGGACGACAGCGACGGGTAAACACGTCGCTGTCGCTGTGCTTCACTTAACTGCGGGTTGTGCGGGAGATAGACTCAATTACGTATTCGATTTTATGTCCATGAGTTGTTGCGAGACTAGTTCTCGGGCTAAACATAATGATATGTGCATACGAGATGTGGCCAAAGAATATGGTAAATTCTCCATAGCGAGTTCTTCTCGTCTACCATACTCTGTCGTGGTTCTTTCAGTCTATAAAATGGTGTCAAAAAACTTTCCTATTATCTTAATATCCCATCAGTCTGTAGTCCGGTCAAATTAGATCAATAAATAATAGTGAAGCTACATAAATTCACTATCAGCTGAAAATAAGTGACATTGTTCAAAACACAATTAAAAACATTATTTCAAAATTCTCCATCGTTCTGGTATTAATTCAAAATTCTCCATCGTTCTGGTATTATTTCAAAATTCTTCATCGTTCTGATTTAAGGTAAATTTTTTTCTTCATCTGTATTCAAGTAAATTGCGTCAACAGCGAAGTGTCGAATGTCTCTTACACTACTTCAGAGGTGGCGTGGGAACATGAGATTATTATTATTTCAACTTTTTGCATATCTCAGTAACGGTGGCTTTTAGGAAAAAAATTGTCGATACCATTTTTATAGACAACTTTACGATAAACCTAACCGTTTTGAAGAAAATCGTGAAAAATCCTTTTTTTTTTACCTTTGACCTCGAGTAATTCTTTTCCTTAAACCAGAACGATGGGAGAATTTTGGTTTTTAATTGTGTTTTGAACAAATTTACTTTTAGCTGATAGCGAATTTATGTATCTTTTGACCGGACTACTGGAGAATATTTTAATTCTCCTTTTTTATTTATTTTATAGTACCTACTTGCTATTCAATAATTGGAACTAGAAATGCCCCTACATCAGGCCTCAAGGTGCTCAGTCGTTTGCGAATTGCTTGACCTTATCGTAAAAGCCAGTGAAATTAAAGTTGTACATTAAAATAAGTCATAGATTTAAAGAGTAGTAATTTGAGGGCAAAGCCTTCTCAATTGTCAGTCAGTTGTGTCAGTCTTAAGAGAAACGTAAGTATAGGTTTTAAATATATTTAAAGTGAGTTGTATTGTGAATGTCTGTTTTAAAATAAAAGAATGCTGGAATGTGGTTTAAATCGCATTTATATTGCACAAAAAACATGAGATTTGTAAAGTGTCACTTATTTATTTTGAAATGTGCAATATAAATCTACAATTTGCAGTGTAAAGAGTGGGTAGGTATACTATTTATATAAAGACGAGTTACGTTGTGTCAAGATGCTGATGTTTTGTATAAAATGTTGTCGTTATGTAAGAATAGATCATAATATGATATCGCACCTTTAGATATGAAGTGGCATATCTCAAAAAATTAAGAAAGTAACTTATAATACAGTAAACGACTTAAAACATGTAATCTATTATATTACGGCATAATTTATAAATAATTTGATTGATCGCATGTTAAACTATTACTAACTACTATTAAATTATTATTAATTTTATAGATTACATGTTTTTGAATCGTTTGATGTATAAAATAAGTTTCCTTTTAGTTATGCCACTGCAATTCTAATGGTGCGATATGCTTAGTGTAAAATTTTAGCAAAAACACGATTTAAGTATATTAGTTTCGGTACCGCCTCTATAATATCTAATTTGTTAATTCACATGTAATGTGTGTAGATAAACATTCAACAGAACAGATATCTTTCATTCGAGATATAAATATATTGGGGTTGGGGTGATTATAGAATCGCCGTGATAACTTATATAAAATGTGTAGATATTTAGTCATAACTCTTAACGTCTTAACATACGGTAATTTACTTTCGCGAACACGGCTAATTTTATGCATACGACGTTTCTAACTTTTAGTTATCGTATATAATCTGGATCTTTTTATTCCTTTTTATTTTACCATTCGACTTTTTTTCAACTTTGTTGTATAAGTATGTATATATTAAAGCTAATATATTAGAAACTTAAATAAAAAATATGTTGTACATTTTCTAAATACTAGTTTTTTTTCTAATATTTGCAATAAAATTGTGGTTGTAATATCATATTCTGCTCATGAATTCGTGGATCACTTGTATGTTATACTGTATATTACTGGGTTATTTTGTTTTTAACACGTTTGTGTTGCAGGTAACGAGCAAAACGTTTTTCATATAAATGTTCACTGGTGGTTTGTTGTATGACAGAAAACAGATTTCAGTGAACAAAATATTTTTTCATTACATAATTGATCATGTCACCATCATACAAATATATGCTATACAATTCAGAATGCGTATAAAAACATTGATACATATAAGTCATTAATTAGCCATGAAAAGTCTGCAAAATTAAATAATCATAATCAGTCTCGTAGATTGATTTGAAAAAAAAAAAGAATTGATAAGAAAGGCCCAAAGTGAAACAGCTGTGCAATATTACCTTGAAAACCACTAGAGGTGTAGGTACCCAGTATTCAACATATTTTACCACACTGGTATAACTATGTTCTATTCTTCAAACATAGAGTAGCCTTCCGTATTACGTGTAAACAAGACACTTCTATACAAAATGTATACTTTTTATTTCGGTGTGCTGAGTTAAAAATGTTTTACGATCATTCACCAGATTATCGTTTTTCGCCTAATTACCGTAACCTTTTTTATTTTTCACCAATTTCTTAAATAAATAAAAATTTAATCCTCATCCCGCTTAGGTCGTTATATTCATTGGATGTGTTAAATATTTTGAAAAAGACAAATAAGTGAGAAATATAAATAAGTACGGCAATTAGACGAAGAACGTCAACCTGAAGAATGTTCGTTTAAACATTCGAAAGTGTTGTTTAGGTTCTCAAAATAATATTTAAAAGCAGTTTCGCCTTAGGTACTTTCGTTCAAACATGTGTATACTTACTGTAAATTGAATTAAAAATTAAAAAAAAACATACGTACAAAAATAGAAGCACGCACATATTACATCGAAGCACCGCGTGGGTCCAAGTTAAGCTTGTGTGCATAATTTGGTGTGTGTATATAATATAACTACATATTGTATATTGTTAAGTTTATATTGTACAGCGTATAAAATAAGTGTGTATATACTGTATTGTTGAAACGGTTAAATAAAATATTTTAATATATTTTTTCTTTGTACTTTAATAAAGGAAACCCTCACAAATAAATAATCAGTCTCACTCCAGTTAAGGAGTTCTCTATAATAAGTAAAAAAAGAACTTCATCTGACCTAAAATAGGTTTAAGTTCAGTGAGGTCCGTGCAGTTAACTTAACTACACAGTTAAGTAAACTGCAAGGACAGAACCTGACCTTAACTCAATTAAGGCAATGATAAATAGGCTAGGAATATAATAATATTGTAGACATATAATTATATTTTTAAGATTTTTGAAGTAAAAATGGAAAGAAAATATTTCAATAATAACTAGCCCGGCCCTCTGAGCGCCCGAAGCCCGGAGGGTATTACAGGGCCGGGCATTACCACCTGACCGGAACACGTTAGCGCTGAACACTACTACTACTGATTAGGTAATGCGGTTGTACCTACGCCCGCAAACTCCGTCATTGGAGCTCTACCACCAGTAAAATATGTAGCTTTAGTTACCACCGCATAAAGTGCCCATGTGTACCTACTAGGGGACTTTTCCCTGATAGCTCATAGCGATATCAAGGGCATTGTAGGAACCGTACCTAAATTTAATTTGTCTATGGACGTAATACTAATGTCCAATAGATAATTTTGAACTCAATCAAAATTCAAAGGAGAACATAAGAGAATGATACTGTTCCATACATTTCTGGGCCCAGGTTAACACTTTACAAATTATAATTTGAAATTCGGGCATTTTTGAATTGCCAGTAATTGAAGTATATATGGTCAAGTAAAAATTAGGTTAGATTGCTGATTGTTAACTATATTACAAAATATACTGTGTAATGGGTAAACCAGTAACGATTTTGCAGGCCCAAAATTACCCGTCTCCTTTGAGGTCACAATCAGCACAGTTCCATATAAAACGTGAATTACGACAATTAATACCACCTGGGCTTTGGGTTTATAAGGATTTATTTATTGATAAAAAGAGGAAAAATCTTTAATATTTTAATAACACAGCCATTCACATATGTGAACTTAGTCAAATAATCTAATGTATGTATAGAAATGACTAGAATGACGGTATGACTAGAATTAACCTATAAATTTCTACTGTAATATGCCTGCCTATTTTTTTTTGTAATGATTATGGAGCACTAAGCGTGCAGTTCATGTACTACCCAAAAACCGATGGTCAAAATGCAAACGCGTCGCCATCCCTAAGGCCTCAGCTTTTTTGACTCTGTGACAGTTAATACGGGACCGTACGAATTAATGGTTTCCATTATTAGCTTTCAGGATATCTTGTGATTCGGAATGCTCGCAACTTTATATTTGTTCCAAATCTGATTATGAGAAATTAATGTTCAAAATGTTCAAATCACAAATTGCATTTCAAAGATTTTAATTAAAGATTGATTGGTAGTTGTTGATGGAGAAACGAAAGCGTTTTCAATTAGTAGGTACGTCCGTATTGTCCGTTACAAGTAATCGGGCAATCGGAGCAAAATGAACAATCGCAGTGACATGCGCATCATAATCATAATTGGGAACGTTAAATCGATTTATCAATAAAATTCACTGTCTTTGAACATCTTTCTTCGCTTTTGTAAGTGAAAAAGAATAGCAGGTGTAGTATCTATTTCTCATTATATTTTACCTTTTTTCAGTACATATATTTTGAAAATTACGTTTACGTTTTAACGTTTGAAAGATAAGGCAGGAATAGATAAATCTATTCCGTGGAAGGTACTGAATGTTGTTAATGATGATCGATGGTCATGTAGGTACTTTTCTTAGACAAGAAAATAATCAACTGAGAAACAAAACAATACTTACTTAGATATCTAAACTATGTTTACCTTTACGTAACGTTACTTCACGCCTGTTTTCCCGAAGGGGTAGACACATGTAAATACTCGTAAATGCCTCATAGGTATAATGTGGCGAGTCGCTCATCGGGCACGTTATCAAATTCCGATAGTGAAACTTTCGAAAAATATGATAAATCTTAGTAGGTACTTAGCCTCAAACCAGAGTTCGAATCCAGCACCTCAGCGTAGTAGCAGTAGTGACCTGCTACCAGTTACCGGTACAAGACTAAGTGATGATGAGATACATGAGATACTTCTAAAAATATTAAGATAATTTTTTTCTTATTGGTGGTTACCGCCTACTGTACCTATTCTAAATGAGTTTATTTTTTTGTTTTAAATGATAGCTACTTATGGAGGTATCATTTTTAACTTGGAAAATTCATTTTTAATATAATTGGGTAGTTGATAGGTAGGTTGTACTGTTTGTATATTATTGTAATTGTTGTTAGGATTAGGTACGGGCATGAACTTTTTTGTGAAAGGTTTTCGAATATTAATAAAAAAATTGTGGTTTGTGATAAAATATTTATTTATTTAAGCTTTTTGCACATTAATGTACATAAGGCGGACTTAATACCAAGTGGTATTCTCTCCCAGTCAACCTTAGGGCCAAATAGAGCAGTCGAAGAGGTGCAATGATTGGTAGTGGTAGCAAAATGGGTTTGAAAGATTTTTAAACATGTAATGCTTATTGTAGATTTATATAAATACAATTAAATATAGGTGTAATATCAATAAATACTACAGGATAAATATATTATTATACATATACATACAAATACTATATATATAAATACAAATATATACACTACAGAATACATATAAATATAATATATTACAATAGTAACATTAAAAGAGAACAATGATGACGGTATAATTTGCAACAATTAATTCAGATTAGAAACAGTTAAGAAATATTCTTTCAGTCTGCGTTTGAAAGAAAACTTACTCGGAGCCTTCTTGATAAGCGTGTTCCAGAGTTTAATTGCTGTAACAGTGAAGGAATTGGAATAAAAACCAGTATGGTGCAACGGAACGAGGAGTTTAAGGTTTTCGGCAGAACGAAGAAAGTGGTCGTGTGAATCCCCAAGGATTTGGAAAAATGATTTTAGATAATTAGGAGCACAAGGATCGTTATGGATGGTGAATAGCATACAGAGTATCCGAGTGGACCTCCTTTCGCGAATAGGTAGCCATTTAAGCTGGGAACGGTAGCAGGATATATGGTCGTATTTACGTAGCCCGAAGATGTATCTAATACAATTGTTAAGCATCCGATCCAATTTGTTAAGGAGATCTTGTGTTAGATCAGAGCAGCAAACATCTGCATAGTCAATAATGGGTAGAACAAGCGACTCAACCAAGAGTGCCTTTGTCTTTGTCTCTTTTAATTATTAGTTTGTTGATTTCGGTGATGTAATTTTTCCAACTGAGTGTACTGTCGATCGTTAAACCTAAATCTTTGACATGACTAGAAAATGGTATAATATTGTTATTGAACAGAATTGGCGCGAGGAGGTCGTAATTTAAACTATTGACGAAATATGAACTTCCTAGAATAATGGCTTGGGATTTTAATGCATTAACAGTAAAACTAAATACCTAGTAGCCGGGAGCCCAGGCAATGGGTGGATAAGTAATGGTAAGTACCTACCTATAGATTGCTGCAACTGTGCTTGTACCGTTCCATAATTCCCTCAACAAGAACAAAGACTCAGTAACAACTATAAATATATTTTTTTTATGCATATACTTACGTGTACTTACACTGCGTCATTTTTATTTATACCACGCAATAACTTTCATGTTTTTTTTTTGTTTAATTAGAAATATTATTATTATGTTATGAATGGTATGATAGAGTACCTACATTGTGACTATGCGATACGTGAGTGATTGAGTGCAACTATTTAGTTCCGTTATTTTCTGGAATCGTGAATTAATTTAAATAAAATAAAATATTGCATGCTATCATACAATTAAAACAACTTAATTGTTGGTAGGTACAGTACTCAACAATTAATATTGCACATCGTGCCTACGAAAGAGACGATCGGCTCGTTTCGGCTTCGTAGAGCGTTATCTCTGCTGCACACTGCCTACGTAAGCACTGATAGTCCGGTATTGGTCAAAATGGTCGACGAACGTCAAATAGGTACGGTGCGAGAGAGATGATGCTATACAGACCCGAAATAAGCCGAAGTCTCCTTTTTAGACTCGATGTGCAATATTTATTGTTGAGCACTGTATAGTTAAAATCATCGACGACACAACGCCGCTTGTTAAAAAAGGAAATTGCTGGTAAAAAAAAAATTAGTAAGATTAATTAAATATTAGCTGATACCCGTGACATCGTTCGCGTGATGATTTGACCACATACAGTGAGTGTGTCCAGAGAATTCTTCCGGTATTGGGCGATGGGGTCGTCCCGTCCCAACGCCGTGGAAGCTAGCCGGGCTTGCTCCCCAGGTGGAAAAAGCTGTATCAAGTTTTTTCTGTGAGGGAATTTCCAGATTTGGCCGGGGTCGGGTACCAGTGCGGAGTGCACATAAAGCCGTCTGTCGGTCCTGCGCCAGATCTTTCTCCGATTGAGTCGGATTGCCATCCCATCGGGCTGTGAGAGAAAGACAATATAGTGTGCATCTGTGTTTGCGCATACACTTGTGCTCTATAATACCTCCTGTGCAATTTGCTAGTCTTTGTTGAGATTGGACACCGCCGAAATTCGGACTGGAGGCCAAGTTTGAACGATACGACTAAAACCGCTGGCATAAAAGTTTGCATTCCAAAAGTTTATCCACGCTCCACACTTCAGCCGTACCTACCTCCCATATTATGATTTATTGAGCAATAATCTAGATGGAAGCAAGTTAGAATACCACAGTAAATGTTAGTGCGGGTCGACGGCCGGCTGCTTTCCGTGTCGCTTCATCTAATGGCGGCCATTACTGCGTCCGTGAAATCGTGATGTCGACCGCTGCCCACAAAATGTACCTAATGCTCCATTTTTCTATTTTCTTCGGCGCCTCGATCGTTCCAGCTCATTCATTCAGTTGGAACAATTCAAAATGGCAGCTGCTTACACCTTGAGGTTAAATAAAAGTACAGCAGCTGCTTACACCTTGAGGTTAAATAAAAGTACAATTTTGTTCAATGTTGAGCTGTGGCAGGTACCTACCTGATTGGCATAGTTCTGATATAAAAGGATTTACAGTAGGTCTCACTCATCGAATACACAGCGCAGCTTTCAATCGTCGATGGTTTAATGACAACATATTGATCCATTAAATAAACTAACAATTTATTAATCTTATGATACGAAATAAGAGCAAGTAAGATGTTAATTAAAAAAGATATCACCTATCAGCGTGGTGGAGTAAGCTCCAGGTCTCCTCCCAAAAAGGGGAGAGACACGTGCCCAGCAGTAGGATGTATAATGGGTTGCCATTATTATTATTATCTAAGAGTAGGGTCGAAAAATATAATCAAAAGTCCTTTTAAAACCAGTGTGCATCTACGTAGAGCTGGATCAAAAGATTAGAAAAAGAAGACGCTCGGGAGGTAAGAACAGACATGTAATGTCGCTAAGTTTTCTAAATCCTGCAAAAGTCTTAGCTCCCTAACGCACTAGCGGTTAGCCGCGGGACCATAACTGGTATTCACCCTATTCATAACAGGTGGTTGCATATTAAACTGTAAAAGCGGCTAGCTGCGCGGCTATCCGCTCCCGCGACTAACCGCTAGTGCATTAGGGCTCTTAGGGTGATTCAAAGGTCAAAGGCTCCGTCACTGGAGCTCTACCACCAGTAAAATATACTGACAGTTCTAAGCTCATACTTTGCTGAAAGTAAAGTCGTAGTGTGATCTGTGAATCTCACCATTAGCGCGAAGGTCGTGAAGATACCGTTATGTAATTTTGGCATATTGTTATATTAGATTTAGCGCATGTTTTTTTAAATGAACCGTATATGAGCTACGACAAAGTGTGACCAAGTACAGCTAGTTTACAATTAAATAAAATAAATTCTACAATACTCGGCGATTTCAACACAGCTGGAAAACAACGAGCAGTGCGTTAAGTTCTAATGGTTTAATAATACAAACAAACACTACACCGGCAAACGGTATTGGCTAGTTAAAATTAAGCACGCCAATATAGATGTTTTCATGGCGTTATCTCTATACAGTTTAATCGATAAATTAAACGGTATGGTGCCAAGATGTACCTACGATAGCGATCAGCAGAACAAGAAAGCAAGACAAAGGTAGCCGGTTCGCTGCTTCGCTACGCCATATAGCCAGGCTTCTAATGAAAGATAGACGATAAAATTTAATTGTAGCCAACTAGCTGACTAATTATCAAGCGGCATACATCGCGAGTTGTGGAGCTGTGATTAGATTACCCTCGGCCAGTCATTGGCTGGATATGCACAATTTCATTCAATATTCATGCAGGCCCGCGTAAGTACTCCGATGAGATGGTAATGGACATTCAAGGGTATAAAACTGATTTCAATTATGCAAACATTTTACTTCTATTACAACGTATTCATTCACGTGGAAATGAATAATAAACCTTCAATATCTACATAAATATGAGGTACTGTTAATAAGCTAGGCGGTATATTTAGAATCGTTAGTCCTTACTACAAAAGAATACCTACACTATATCTGTGCATAGGCTCAATCAAAACATTTGAGTTTTCAGTAGGTAAGTAGAAATTTTGAAAAGAAAAGCTGTAAGTTTTCACAGAATCTGTACTAAAATTAAACTGTGACTCATACCTCCAACAATGGCCTGGTTTAGCTTCATCTTATACCTATATAATAATATCTAATTTGTCAAAAGTTTGTGTTTAGCTAGCAACTTGATTGTTAAGTGATGATCGCTATTTTTGTACCTCTCATTTCGAAATAAATCTTGTTCCACTCATTTATTGCATCGATGAACAAGTGAAACGAAAGTATTATTAAAAGATGGTTAGCAGATGAAAATAGTGAACCTTTAAATAATCGCGATCAAAGAATATAAGACAGTTAAGTTTTAAGAACGGTGATTTACCTGAAGCAATGCGTGCGTTAATCTCGCCATCACCATTACTCATAAGTCGTATTATTACAAAATTACCGCCCATCGAGGCGTGCTGTGTGTAGGGATGGAATCATCGCAAGATAAATATCGATAAACATTGCTTAGATACTTTGTTTTCAATTCATACTTATAAACAAATGCAATGAACGTGGCAAGCAGGCGGCTATAGACAAACACAAAAGCCAAAGATTAAAAAGGCAGATGCGTCGCTGTTTTTAATGCCCAAGTTGTTCTGCCTCTGTAAAGGGCCTCATATGTTATCATCTAACTGGAACACGATATTGCTCTGAACTTCGACGGCAGATACGCAAGGTAGCCAGGTAGAGAGTCCCAAAGCCTGCGCTCTCGAGCTCTGTGCTCGAGAGCGCAGGCTTTGCGACTCTCCACTACCGAGATTCTTAAAATTACGTTACATTATAATAAAATGTTTTCTTTTATATGTTTGATGATGAAACAGGGTAACTTTTTTTGCATGGCAAGGCATTATAAAAGGTATGCGGGTGTTTGGGAAAATTTCAATAGTAACATACGTACCTACTGAAATTTTCTTAAACCTCGGACTTTTATAATTTTAAACTAATGTATTGATCGTTACACATTTTATCTAAATAGGCAACATCGATGCTTTTTGAACAAATTGTCGATGTTTTTGACACATCAATGTATTATTTGCATCCCTAAGCTTTGTAGCGGCAGCATTCATCTTGTAATTTTATTACGATGTCATTGGCGGTCAAGCGCGAATCTGTATAATGTTGTTGTGAATTATGAAGAGGGTCTTGTTCGTCTGATATTAGCTGATAAGCTGTTTCTTGATCGACGACAGCGGGAATAAACCGACGCAACTGTGACAACATTAAAGTATTAAGTACCTTGCAAATAAATACTGAAATATTACTAGGTATAAGTAAATGCACGCGTTCAAACATACATAAGAACAATTGCGAGTCCACGATTCACCAATCCGACTGTCAAGCATGACAATCATGGCATATTTTCCCCAAATGACACACCACTATTTTGGGCATCTTTTGGGGAAGGCTTTTGTCCAGCAATGGAGGTCTTTCGGCTGAAGTAATGATGATGATGATGACGATGTGATATGCAAATGAGGAAAGGAGAATACGCATCCTTAAAAGTTATCTATACTGTAAGAAACCATTACATAGAGATGTACAGTACCTACTCAGCAAGGTTAGGTTAGGTTATTACTGGTGGTAGAGCTCCAGTGACAGAGCTCGGCGGGCGTGCCACCACCGCATTACCTTATATACTTGCCGCTAAATGGTAGTGTTCAGCACTATCGTGTTCTGGTCAGGTGGTAATGTACGGCCCTGTAATTTCCGTCACAGAGGCATAACACCTTAGGCCTCAGGAGTGGTAACGCATCTGCATTTTGACCTTGGTCTTTGTGTGGGTGTCTATAGGCTGCAGTCATCTCTTAACATCAATGTGAACTGCATGCTTGTTTGTCACTAACATTACATAAAAAAAGATATAGTATTGCACATCAAGCCTACGAAAGAGGTTATTTCTGGTGGTAGAGCTCCAGTGACAGAGCTCGCGGGCGTGGCACCACCGCATTACCTTATATACTTGCCGCTAAAGGTAGTGTTCGGCACTATCGTGTTCTGGTCAGGTGGTAATGTACGGCCCTGTAATTTCCGGCACAGAGGCATAACACCTTAGGCGTCAGGAGGGGTAACGCATCTGCATTTTGACCTTGGTCTTTGTGTGGGTGTCTATAGGCTGCAGTCATCTCTTAACATCAATGTGAACTGTATGCTTGTTTGTCACTAACATTACATAAAAAAAGATATAGTATTGCACATCAAGCCTACGAAAGAGGCAATCGGCTATTCAACATTGTACGAGCGTTATCTGTGCTGCAACCTACCTACGTAGGTTAGGACTGCAGAATCATCCAGATACGCTGCAAACTAGATTTATAATCTAGAGCAGAGGTTCCCAAACTATTTTTTCTTGTAGACCCCTATCAATTTTTTTTCTGGTTTCCATGGACACCCCTCCTTGCTACATTTACATTACATTCCCATATTTCCAAATTTTATTCACGCCTACGTAGACCCCCATCGAGTCCCATAGACCCCAGGGGGTCTATATGGACCACTTTGGGAATCACTGATCTAGAGAATATAATAATTGTTTATTTTAAAGAAAAATGGAAAGAAAAATTTGACTTCAGGCGAGACTCGAACTCGCGGCCTAGTGGGAATCTAGTCCAGCCGCTCTTCCAATTGAGCTACTGAAGTCCTGCCCGATTTGTCAAATCTTTCCTTCACATTTATTGCTTTGCTTTATGGTAGCAGCAGCGCCATCTATTACCAACTATGCCAGTTAGGCAACCGATATACGAATACACTTTGCAGTTTATTGGATATCGTAAAGAAGTCGCTTTTACCCTTATTAATTGTTTTATATTATTTCGCATGAACACATGCTTGTGAAATATATTTTATTTTAAAGAAAAATGGAAGTCTCGCCTGAAGTCCAATTTTTCTTTCCATTTTTCACTTTCATTTGGGACTTCTCATCAAAATACCGCGACAAGTGGATTTGGCAGTCCTCTCGTGATGTTAACCTAACATTGCATAAAGAATTCTGAAGAGACCGAAACAGGTGGAAATCTGAAGGTGCAAGGTCAGGACTATACGGCGGATGCATTAACACCTCCCAGCCAAACTCTCTCAATTTTTGCTGAGTGGCTATATATGTGTGAGGTCTATGATTCTATCTAGGTCGTTATCATGATGAAACACCACACCCCTGTTCTGTTGATCAATTCCGGCCGCTTTCTCTCAACTTCTTGCTTTAATCTCATCAGTTGTTCGCAGCAGAGTTCAGAATCGATAGTCCTGCCTGGTGGTAATAGCTCATAATGAATAATGCCCTTCCAATCCCACCACACACACATCACCTTATTGCGAGTTAACCCGGGTTTCGCCACAGTCTGTGAAGCCTGACCGGCCTTTGACCACGACCTTTTTCGCACGTTCTTGTCGTACGTGATCCACTTTTCATCACCAGTTATCAGCTTCTTCAAAAATGATTCGGTTTCATTACGTCGTAATAAAGAATCACAAATGAGTACACGGTTCATTAGGTTTCTTTCAGTGAGCTCGTGAGGTACCCAAATATCGAGCTTTTTTTTTAGTACCCAGATTTTTTCAAATGCGCCAAAACTGTTTTGTGATCAATTCTCAGTTCTTCAGCTACGTCGTAACTACTGATTAGTCGATCTTGCTCCACTTTTTAAAAAATGGCATCCATTTTATACGTAATAGGGCGACCAGAGCGAGGTGCATCTTTGACATCAAAATTTCCGGATTGAAAACGCTTAAACCACCTCCATTTGTGCTACTCTCACAGACACTGCACTAGGTCCATAAACATCGCAAATTTTTTTCGCGGGTTGCGTTGCAATTTTTTTTTGTAGTAAAATTTTAATATGTATCGAATTTTTTCATTAGATTCACTCATCTTGACAGTACGAAAAACAAATGAAAATCACACATTTGCCTAATTTGAATTTGGAATTATGTTCTTTAATATTTTAACTTTCAATGATACCAAATCCAGCCAGATACAAATACTACAGCCAAAGAGATTTTATTACTTCATACATACTATAATGCGAAAAGACTTTTTCCCCAACCTATTATATCAAATAAAAGCTATTTTTTTCTCATTATTATGGTATACGGGAGCCAAATTAAATTGGCCGCAAATAAGAATTGCTGGCTGTTAAAGATATAATAATTTAATTAAAAATACTTGCGGCCAAATTTTGATAGGCAACCACTAGGATATACCTATATTCTCTAGATTATAAAGTTGCTTAAAAATTAGGTTTGCAGCATATCTGGATGTACGAAATGATTCTGCAGTGGGATCTTACCCTATAATCACTGATTGTCCGGTATAGGTCGAAACTTAATCAAAATGATAGAAGAAGATAGCGCTCGATTCGAGTATTCGAGTATTCGAGTATGCGTAATTCGAGTATAGCGATGGCTACTTTTACCAGAACATTTACAATGAAGTTTTGGAGGCAACCCGAAAGAACGTATTTTCGCACTGATATTCTAATTCACTATACACGAGTACTGTAATAAGCCTATATCAAACAAAATGTCACCAACTTTATTTAATATAACTTAAAAATACACCAAGAACATGAACCACCACGCGCATCTTTCAAGCTTCCCGCCAAAACTCTCATACTTGTTAATACTGTACCTGGCCTGCTACAGTGCTCAACAATAAATATTGTACATCGAGCCTAGGAAGGAGACTTCGGCTTATTTCGGGTCTGTAGAGCGTTATCTCTTTCGCACCGTACTTATTTGACGTTTGTCGACCGTTTTGATCAAGTTTTGAGCAATATCGGACTGTGACCGGACTGTCAGTGCTTACGTAAGTGCAAGACAGGCAGGCAAGCAGTGTGCAAGAGAGATAACGCTCTACGAAGTCGAAACGAGCCGATCGTCTCTTTCGCTGGCTCGATGTGCAATATTCATTGTTGAGTTCTTATAATGATCGCTTTCACCAATTACGAATATCGAAAACGTGACCAATGTTCTGTTTTAACTGTATTCAAATGCCACGATGTATTAGATATAATTAAAAGCAGAAAGCACACTATCGATGTAATATGATCACTTCTAAATATTGAATAGAAACGTATTATTACATGTGGACTATCGAAACCCGCCTTTATTCTCGCGATCTCCGCCTAGTAATTATTGTGTGGCCATTTACTAATAAGCAAGCCGAAATGAACTCCCAACCTTATGATTAACCCATTGACTACTGTGAGAAATACTGATCTTATATCAAATGATAATCTTAATGTATGGATCTATAATATCTAGAATAGAGGTGAAGGATCTCAAGATTTAAATGCGCATTGTGTAGGTACCTTATGAGTTAATTCGTAACTTCACGCCTTTGCCCGAAGTGGTAGGGGTAGGCAGAGATAAATGCATTGTGCATATTATACCTACTAAAAACTGTTGTGATATGCAATAAACTATTTGATTTGAATTTGAAAACAAGATGCAGTTTAATCTGCATCTACAATACATTTTTGCATAGTCTGTAAAAGACAGCTAAGCTAATGAATGAATTGTAAACAATATACAAAGGTATGTCCTCAATGCCACAAATGACCGTAAACAAATATTAAAAATATATAATATCAAAAAATAGCATAATGTGCACTGAGGTACTTCGCCGAAATACTTAGCACAATATGCCTAAAGCAGGTCCATATTATTATGATTATTGGCTGCCAAGAGTAACTCAACGAGGGAGCGGCGTTTGGCGTGGCTCTGCTCGCCATACGCTGCTGTGGTAAGGAGACTGCTGAGGAAGAGGTGTACGGACGAGATGTCGTCGGCCCTAACGGTGGTTCCGCCGTTTATCGATAGAGACGTGTAGAACACTTTTGACGCCTCTGCTCTCTTGAACCCACCACTCCACACCAATCCACTCGGGCGTCGTGAGACGCCTGGTGTTGTGAGTGGTCTGGGCAGAGATCTACGGGCATTGGGTAGGGGAAGTCCGTCGCCCAAATGTAGATAGGAGCTGGGTGGCGTGCAGGTGTTCCGCATGCCACTTGCATTGTGGAGCCAAAAGACTTGGATTGTGGAGGGCTCGGAAGCGAGCAGTAGCCGCTGGGTTCGCGGATGTGTGCGTTAGCGTTCCCGTAACTCCGCCACTGATGGCGGACGAGTCGGTACACCGCGAGGTTTTAGTGAGTATGAGTCTCGCACTACCCGCAGTCTGTTCCCCTAGACAGCGGGTGTCCATGTTGGTCCAAAAGGTCCATATAATCAACAGGCTAGGATGCACCTGCGTTGAGATCTTTACCAACCTTAATTTACAACACGATGATATTATTACGTAATAATAAGGTATGCTCTATTAGGGAGGATATTTTCACATTTTTCAAACTTCATTGATATTCATCGTAGACTATTGCTGTCTATAACACAACATAACCTTTCTACGCCATGTATTAAAACGGAATTTAAAAGTAGTTCAGTATATTTAATTGAATTCCAAGATATTATAAGTAGTAGAGTTAATTGTATAGGTCTACCAATATAGTAGCTAAAAACCCTACCAACATCTTTATGAAACCATCGATTTCAATGTAGATGCGTTGCTACTCCTGAGGTGTTATGCCTCTGTGCTGGCAATTACAGGGCCGTACACCACCTGACCGGAACATGAAGTGAACACCACAAAGTATTTGGCAGCAAGTAGTTTAGGTAATGCGGTGGTGCCTACGCCCGCGAGCTCCACCACCAGTGAAAAATGAATGTGTAGAGCTCTTTCTTTCTTGATCTAAATGGATCACTGTTTTTTATACTAAATACATAGATATCCACCTACGAGTAAGTAGGTATACGTTTTCCTACGTTTTTTCAGCGCTTAAACAGTTCTAAGTCGCTGTTAGCGAAATTACCTAAATACCTAGTCTGTTTTCTCGTTTCACTTCATGGTTCAACGTATTTAAAAACAACACTTATCACTCGCACTTATATTTATAAAAGTGTTTTTCTAAATTGTGTAAAAGTGGATTGTTGGGGAGTCTGGAATGACGCCACACTTTCTTATTGTCTACTAATAATAGGTAAGAACTTACTTCTGTTAAATCGCAAACAACTTTTCCTTATGAATTAAAACTGTTCTAAAGATACATAACGCACCACCTATCTATTTTTACATGAATGACATCTTTTTTGTATTTATATGTAAAACACAACAAAGAAATTAAGCCCAAAGTGCCACGTCCAGTCCGTCCCCACCGTTCAACGTCCCCAGCATACTAACTACGTTTTTTTTTTGTTTCTCCTACTTTAGTCTTTCTAAAGTGAAGGACTAAGAACATGAAGAAACCAGCTATGGTCCTCGCTTACGAATACGGTCGACCGTAGTCAGTTATTTGAGATCATGGAATTTTACTAACGTACGCCAGATGTTAGTATTTGTATTCAAATGAGTATACATATGTCATATTTATATATATTACATATTTATTTCCTTGCTTATTTTATAAAATATATTTATGTATTCATTTTTACTATTATTATTTAAATATATTTATTTATTTTTTTATTTTAAATTATTTTTTTATTATGATTATTTATTTTTTTATTATTTTTATTTTATTATTATTATTTATTTATTTATTTGTTTTTGTTTTTCAGATGCTGTCTTTTGCGGATCCGAAGATCATCCATGTAAGAAGGAAGGGTAAGTAAAGTTTTATTTTCTTTATGTAAGATTATTAATTTAAACAACGTTTTTATTAAATTATTATAGTGTGTTTATAATTGTTTTAATATGTTTAATATACGATATTTTGCAGTTTTCTTTTGATATTATTTCTGTTAGAGAATATGGATTAATGATATCACACATGTTACAGGTCTGTTCGTGGGCCTATCTGGTTTGTGTGTATCTGGGACAATGCTGAAGAAGATGTTGAAGTGATTGTATTGTGCTATTTTCGCAGGGGCAAGAAGTGGTGCTTTTTATTTTGAACCTATTGAGGTATTGAAGGTGGTAACCGTGTCCGGTCAGGATTTGGGTAAGTTCAAAGGATCGTGGCAATTCTGTAAATATATTTACTGGCTACGTTACCTCTCTGGATGGCGATGCTAATCCTAAAAATACAAGAAAAACCTCATGTTTTTAGAAGATAATAAAATGCATCTACGGGCTAGTTTAAAGTACCTATACAGGAAGTAGGGTTGAAACTGGAAGTTCATAATTCAGTTGCCCGTTCGGTCTAAGCCGTTAGTAGGTTGATATATGTATATCTAAAGGTCATCCAGACGGTTTGAAGTGGTAGTAAGACAGTTGCAGGTGGTAAAACGCGGTCGTCGCGTCACCTGCGCTGAACGTCTGAATGTCATGCACCTTACATTTTCCACGGCGGCTGAGCGCGCGCCGGCGCGTGGCAGGTCGTTGCTTCTTTATGGCGTGGGACTCTATTACCATTCTTAATACAAAATTTCGATTGGTACGTAAATTTTAAAACGGGATTTGGAAATGTATTCTGGTGGGTATTATCAATATGTATTTGAAAATTAAGTTTTGTCTTTTGCTAATTCATGGTAAAAATAGCAATCCCAAATGTTAGTTATGTCCATCATTTTGTGACGCTGACACAGCCGGCTTTCTTTTAATAAAAGTCCAATTTAACGCCAATGTCTATAAGCAGAATTTATAGACATTAGCGTTAAGTTGGTCTTTAATTATAATAATGCTGAAATTTGAAAACAAACGCTCAAAAATTAAATAAGTGTAATCTCTAATCGTCTCGTGAAATTAAATACTAATTTGTTCACATTAAAAAAGGAAATGTTTTCAATATAAAAAAAACAGACAAAAGATTTTTTAACGAATAATTAAACTGCCTCGGTAGCCTAGTGGTAGCAGGCCACTAGTACTACGCTGAGGTCCTGGGTTCGATTCCCGGGTGGGGGGTTATCCGAGATAATGGTGTAAAGTCCTTTATCTCTGGTTCTATTAGGATTTTCCCATTTTCTGGAATTTTCCCAGTACCTCGAAGTTTGGTAATGTGCCCGGAGATGTCAACAGGCTCGCCACCTGTTACATGGGCCAAAACGTAACCGGCGAATTGTGGGTGTTTGCTTGCATGTATGCTTGAATGCATGCATTTACCTCTGCCTGTCCCTTCGGGAATTACAGGCGTAAATATACGTTATTTTAAAAACGCAAAAAATCGATACTTGCGGTAACACGAGGCGTGGTTAAGCGCTTATCACACTATTCTCATCACTAATCAAAACCTGATAGACTTCCTGCCATTTAGGATCGCATTCTGTCGGCCAAACAATAGGTAAGTCTCTACTATTTTTCAGTCAATCGTTTCTGTTGAATTATTTAATGAAAGCTTTTTTCGTCTGCTTTTCAATACAGCGCTTAATTTCGCACGATTTGAGAATATACCACCAGCCCGAGATTATTGTTACTATTGTCTTGACTTTTGGGGTTGCATAATAATTTGATGTGGCTAAAAATAAAAGTTCATTTTATGCTAAGTAGGTATTAAATAGTATTAATGGTAAATAAGGTAGTCTTGAAATTATAAATTAAAACTTAATAAGAAACCTTAAAAGAGAGTTAATTACGTACCTACTATAGGTAAGTCTACTCAAGTAGATTTTAATTCTTTGTTGTCATTTTGAAGGGTACCCGGAGAAGCCGTAAAGATACCTACTTATACCCAGTAAAGGTCTGATACTCCAGTCGTATTATTTATTTATTTATTTAATACTTTATTGTACACCAAAACATACAAGATACAAAGATAAAAGAGATACACTATACAAAAGGCGGTCTTATCACAAAACTGCAATCTATTCCGTCGTACCTAGTCTAGTAGTAGCTACTACTGCTACGCTGCTGTCCTGGGTTCTATTCCCGGGTTAGTTAGTTCGACGGTCTAAAATTAAATAGGTAAAGGTATTTTTTTATTATTTTATTTTCTCTACCTAGTGGACGAAAGCGGACGAAAAACTTTATAAAAATTAGGTACCTATATATTATAGCAGTGTAATAACAATAATTTCAAAACGAAGTTTTGAGGCTGTAAGTAACAGAGTTACAGCTAGTAAGCCAATAAACTTGAGTTAAGTTCAGTTAACCATAATTATGCAACCGTGGTCTAGCATTAATTTAATTGAATCATAAATATCTGAGAAACATCTGAGAAATGCTGTTTTTGTCATAATTTGTCCACTCATTAATGTCACGTCATAATAATATATTATTGTTCAGATGTAGTAGGTAGGTATTGAATGTTCGTGAAATGAAATAAACTACCATAAATATATGTACCTACATACATGTAAACTGACTAAATATGGAGGTCTGATGTGTTGACCACCCAAAATTATTTTTTTATCAGCCTATATTTATTTTTCTACAGGGTTGGCCTTAGGCCCATAGCACACGGCGTATTTTATACGCGCAGGCGACGCGCGTACTAGGAACGCGCGGCACGAGTATCTCCCCTTTTTAGGAAAGGTCTGGAGCTTACTCCACCACGCTGCTCCAATGCGGATTGGTGGAGATACGGGTTAGTGGCCAACCCGCTGTCGGATGTTTTCAAACCGCCCATATGGCTTCCGACGAGGTTTAACGACTGCTATCTATCGAAAGCAACCGGGACCGACGGCTTAACGTGCCCTCCGAAGCACGGAAACGCGCATTTTTAATTTGCCACTAGCGGTCACCCATCACACACCCGACCGCGCCCGTAATGCTTAACTGAGTAGATCGCTTACGATCTGCACTATTCTGCACCAGCCGCAGGGCCATGCGCGCTTTCAGTATCGCGCTATGTATGTATGTATGTATCTTCACGCCAGGTCCCTAACGGGATAGGCAGAGAGTGTATCGCGCTATGTCTGTATAGAAATATGTATTTATGTATTAAAAATGCTACATCGACTTTCTTCTGAGGTGATAATAATATAACAAGGAAAGGTCAACGAACATCTGCCAACTATTAACAATTAATTTCTGTTCTTATAAATTGAGTCTACTTAGAAATTATTAAACAAATTTCTAAGATGATCAGCTTGTTCAAAAGGTCATACCGTAGATGTTGATAATGACTGAATATTTTTGTCATGAAAGTGACAAGGACACAATGCACTTTGATGATAAGTATAGGGTATGTTCTATGTATACAGGCTTAAATAGTGGTCGTTAACTCGCTACAGAATGTGTTTGCCTTTATTAGTAGCTACTAATGTTTTGATACCTATTACCAAAACATTTAATTAAATAAAATAAATATATATACTTATACGTATTAAAGTCATTTTGTTTTGAAAGTATTAAAAAATATGATCACCTGGAAAGTGTAAGAAATGGTAATTCACTAAACGTATCGTACAGTCTATCTTATGCTCGTACTACAGTGCACGTACATTAACGTACGCTGCTGACAAAGTGAAAAAAAAAAACAAGTGAATATTCTTTTAATAAAGAAAAAGGGAAAGAAAAATTTGACTTCAGGCGAGACTCGAACTCGCGGCCACTGGGAATCTAGTCCAGCCGCTCTTCCAACTGAGCTACCGAAGTCCTACCCGATTTGTCAAATCTTTCCTTCACATTTATTGCATTGCCTTATGGTGGCAGTAGCAGACCAGTAGTAGACCAGGGATCACCCCAACGTCGTATCAGTCTGCTGCGAATTCACTGGCAGAGGTTTTAGCACCAGAGGATCCATGGAGCCGTATTTATGGTAGATGGAGTTTCTTTTCAAGTTTTGGAGAAAACTACAAAACATTATATGAATATGATACTGGAAGCATAGCTTCTACAACAGGAGAAGAACTTGTTTTAATTGCAGGTAAAATAAAGGTTATTGCTAACTAGATATAAAGGTAGGGTGCATAATGTGCCCACGGCGTGACGACCCGCGATTACTGATAACTGCGCCACCATCCTTAGGTTGTTGGCATTTCTCAAATGGTAGCGTGATGTTTTTGCTAGAATTTAGTACCTACCTAGCCACTGGCAGGTGTACTTGTTTCTAATGAATTGATGTAACTACATGTAACGTTCTTAGTTATACCCTACACTACTTTCAAACAAAACAAGTATTGGATAAATGAGTAGCTGGTAGTTTTGTTTCAATCCCATGCTAAGTCTAGGGAATAATTATAGTATTTAATTGGCACATTGACCAATTTCCATAACACTGAGGGCGACATTCTTACCCTGAGAGTCTTCAAAATCTTCTTATAATATATATAAATTACGTGTCAGTGTTTGTCCGCGATGGACTCCTAAACTACTAAACCGATTTTAATCAAATTTGCACACCGTGTGCAGTTTGATCCAACTTAACAGATAGGATAGCGTACATCTTAATTTATAGACGCAATTATATGTAAGTACCTAAATTGCACCCGTGCGAAGCCGGTACGCGCCGCTTGTTAGAATAAACAATTATTCAATTTTATGTATGGGTATGTATTCTTTTAAAACGGAAGGACATAGGTATACTGACAGACTCTGATTGATACTGAGGCGAGGCCTACGGCGTAGCGTTGCAGTTGTGTACTACGGCTAAACCGCAGATGAAATTAAATTAAAGAAATAAATTTGTCCTGAAGTGTGTCCATAATAATGATGTGCATTTACAAAAATCATATTTTTTGGAGATAGCGCCTTTGGGATACCTGCGTCGTAATGTAACAATACTGCCAGTAGTTTCTTTTTGGTTTGTAGTTGTATCGTCTTACTTTGGCATTAACACATTTGTTAAAGTACCGGATCAGCAAAATTTTTGTTGCACGATTTGAAAATTATTAAATGACGTCATAAAGTGTTAACTCTATCCGTCCAAGTGGTGCTGGGTTAAGTAAAGTTTAAAGTCAATTATCTGTCAGATGTTGTTCCTTCACTTGCAACCGTGGTGACACTAAAAATTGACAAAAATACGCTCGTGGAACGCATTTTGCAGTAACTGTTGATGTTTATATTTTTGTTATAGACAAAAATCATTACATCAACAAAACATTTGGTGCAACCCAACCTTAATGTTATTGTTAAATTTTTGCCCATATCACAATATAAGCAAGTCTCTATTGAATGACAATAGGATACCTATAACTAATATTCTGATATTCAGTTTTAAAAATTTTAAAGAGGTGGGCAAATTATAAAAAAAAAGATATACAGTGGGTATATGCTTATATGGCGTCGAAAAAAGTCTGAGAACTTCTAGCTTGACTAACAAACAAAATACTAGATCACGAAATTGAACTCGCATTACCATTGAACGCCTCATAATTTCACACTTTAAACCTGACACCATCCAGAAGCTATTTGGAAGCATTCCGAACAACGACTCGCCGGTCAACAACCGAGCCGTCATGGATGAGCAACCACCGCTCCTGCTGTCTTACCTACCTCGACATCACGGAAATTTTATTGCTCGTTCATTTTAACTTCAAGGATAATTTTTTAATATAATTAAACTCGTTTCTTACTAAGTTGCTTAGAAATTAACTTTATCTATCGTCCTTTTTTATACGAGTACAATGCTAGCACAGCACAGTTTACCTATAAAACGTAAAAGTTTGACTTATCCCCTATTTCCTTGACACCACAGTTGACTCGTCTCCTTATTCATTAACACCACAGAATTGTAATATCATGGTAGTCATTTTCGTAATAAGACAAGCGAGTAAATTAAGAAAAAAAGAAAATTTGACTTCACCGGTCCCATAGAGCAACACCAGAGGGGAGTAGCCATATGCAGGCTTTTCCCCTCTGTCAAAGTACAAGCCCAAATGGGCCTATACCTGTCGCCTAGGTGTTTCAATGTGTGCGTGAAATTGTTTCTGTATTTTGTTAAAGTCAAGGTGTGAGTTTCGTAGTAATAGACGATTTTTGTAGTGTACTTGTGTGTAGCACGCATTTCCCCCCGAAAAAAATTACAGACTGTTTTGCATCGGTAATACACGCTATGGCTACTCCCCTCCGGTCCGCCGCGACCGGTGGGCCGCGTTGCTCTGTGACCGGTCCTACATCAGTTAAAATCAAAAAGGGAAAGAAAAATTCGACGCTCGGGTTAGGGACTTCGGTAGTGTGGTAAAGCGTTTGGACTGGTTATCCTGAGGTGGCAGGTTTGATTCCTGCTCGAAGTCAATTTTTTCTATCAATTTTTTCTTTGATTTCAAAACGTATAATAAGTTCTTTAAACTGTATACTAGTTTTACATATATATAGTTCTACATATCTTAATAGCAATGAAATCTAGACTATCTATATCTGTCCATACGTTTACGCATTGCCACTCCTTTGGTTATATTGTGTTTATCTGCCACAAATTACAGTCCTAAATACTGCCCATATAGCTTGTAGCTTGAGAACAGCATTGTTGAACCTCTGTACTTCTTTCAGCTTTATCTTTGAGAGCGAGCATAACAAAAATACAAACACATAATTTCATAAAGCAAATTGCTATTTAAGTGGCGTTAGCATAAAGAATGCAAAAAGGAAAGTTCCCCATAAGTATCGACCCACTTTCCATCACAATTATTACGCAAATTATACCTTTAGTACGGCCCTTTGAAAAAAACGCTACTATGTCATTGACATTACATCGAAATAGTTTAGCTGATTGCTGGTGGCGGCAGTTTTACTGGTAGCAACTGGATTAGAAACGTCCACCATGTTAGTTTTTAACCGACTTCGAAACAAGTAAAAGGTTATCAATTCGTTGGATTTTTTTATCGCGACTGTAAACGAAAAATGTTCATCTGCGATTCAATTTTGGACACAGTCTAATATTCGATCAGAAAATAAGTTGGTTTCCAACGTAATTTCGCCGACACGCGTTCTCGTGATTTCGTAACTGTCCATTTTTTATCCGCTTCCAACTATTACTCTTTGCGATTGTCCAAAAAAAACTGTCACCAGGGTCTTTGGCCGTCACGTAACTGCACGATTGTCAAATGCTCTTGTGAAACTAACGTTTGGTAATTCGGTATCAAGTGGTTTTTGTTGTGAGGTAAAACTTGACAGTTTTTGAAAACAGATTTGTGGTAGATCTAATGGTATAGGTACTTCAATTCTATCTGCAAATTTTAGTTTAATATACGCCAGATAAATCCTAAAACCAGTTTTATTTACAACTCTTAACACAGGTCTATCTATGTAATATTAATTCAATAAAGCTGTAAGGTATTTATTCTATGGGCTTATTGTTTATCTTAAGCATTGTTGCCTGAATTATATAAATAAATTTAAAAAAAGCTAAGTAGATAACCTAAGATAGGTATATAGTTATTTACGTACAGGATTAACTTTACTAAAAGCAAAATCATTATATTATCGTAGTAGATCATTGAAATAAAGAATAGAATGCCTAGTGGCATTAAGACTGCCATATGTATTTATTATAAAGAAGTGTAAATAAATAAATAATACATTTTTTGCTCTTTGTATCTCATAGATTGTTATTTTCATATCAATATGTGTTTTTATCAAGTTTTACTACGTAAGTACAAGTTGTACAAGAGCAACATTGCCAATAAAATTTTCCGATTTCCCCCAATTGTTAGCTCAGATTCTTGGATGTCAAACTTTGTTTCCGATTTCATTTTCTCCAATACATTTCTAATAGGTACTTAGTATTTTTCCCATTATAAATTCTCTCCATTTCGGCCTATTAACTTTAACGAAGTCCAAACGTAGAAACAAATGGCAAGTATTCGTTTATTTTGAACGAGGCGTTGAAGTGCACAGATTTACAATCACGGGGGAAACCCTTTCCACGGGCCGCCATTGATTCGGAGTTCCCTTTCTATTGTTCCAAATTATTTATGGACGATTTCCATCGTGGTGTTACTGCGACTGATTTGATTCGCTGCTTAATTTTTTTGGCGTGTTAAATCGTTCGATGGTACTTTTTTTTATAACTGCACAATTTATTTGAATATAGAATTAAATAAGTTATATTGGGAAGTGCGCTCGCGTGGATATAGGGTGGTAGGCTGGCATGGGCGGGGGAACTGCATCCCGCAAGAGATTTTAAAAAATCATTTGACTTATACCAAATTTTACTAATATATGCTATATAAAGAGTTTCCCGATATGGACGGGTTGATTTTAACAGCTTGTGGTGGCCAAATTGATTCCTTTACTTTCTAAAATCGACCCGCCCTTAATGGAAACCCTTCAATACAGGGTGTAATCGTTAAGTGTGCACAGGCAATTATTCCGTAACTATTACAGATATCAAAAAACTTTAAACTGATATCGAAAGTACCTACTTTATCTTATGAGTAAAACGACGATAAGTAATAACTTTTAACCTTTTTAGAATTTAATTAACTAAATTTGAATAATACCCATAAAGTGCATAACGCAAAGCAGATTAAAAATACATTAAGTTGGATGTAAAACAAGGGCAAATATTCAGAGCGTGAGGTACCCGAAATCGCCGTTCCATTTTAGATAAATCATTGGGCGTGAAGCCCTCCATCTTGAACCGATTTGATAATTACTTTCATACTTTCAACTACTGAACAAGACCTGTTAAGGTTTAGTCACACAGAGAGCAATGAAGTGGTCCACAGAAATATGAATAGTTATTACACACAAACAGTAAATAGGTATAATTTATATTGTGTGAATGGGTACCGGTATAAAAATGAAAAAAAGCATGCTCCGATGGATCAGGCATTTAGAAATAATGTAGAATGAGCGAATGACTAAACAGATATACGATGCGAATGTGAATGGCTGCAGAGGCTCAGGAAGACCAAGACTGACCTAACATGACCAAATAGGTCGAGTACTGTCTGAGGGTGGGGTCAAAAGTTTTTGGAAATGGCGTGCATGTATGAAGATATCTGGCGTTCCACACTCTCTGCTTACCCCATAAGGGACTTGGCGTGAAGATATATACATACACATTATTATTATAAATGACGTATGCCAAATTTAGTCCCAGTGATAACTAGGATAAATGGGAAGATAACTGCACATAAATAATTGGTTATGGTCTTATTTTGAAGAGCTCCAGCTGTGGATGTGCAGAAAAAAAGAAAGATCTTCGATATAAAAAAAAAATTGTTGAATGCTACGATCGATATTTAAAGAAAAATGGAAAGAAGCAGAAGATGGACCCTACAGGGCCCAAGAACAATAAGAAATATATTGTTATATGTTTCTGTTGGCTTGAGGGTCAAAGGTTGATAGATGGCCAAGAGACGGAAAGTGGTCGCCGTCGCCGGATGGATACCCTTCTGGAACAACAGGGGAATTACCTACTAACACGCTGCCCGCCCTGAAGGACTATCATCTCGTACTGAAGTGCGGATGAAAAACGATACAGTGAGGTTCGTTCCAAAATTTACACGTTTTGATCAAATATGAACGCGCAGAGCAATCTATTGAGCACTTTTTATTTTTCTCAGATAGGTCCTACGTTCTACGACCTAGAATAATATATGCAGTTTGACAACAATTCGAATGGCATATGTTTGTATGGCTTCCCTATCCACAGATGAGAACAGTAGGTATTCTAAGGAATCACGGCAAAAATTAAAAAAAGTTTCCGATAGCCTTAGAATATTATTTTGCGAAATTCTGAAACATCTCCCAGTATTTTTCAATGAATTCTGGCGTAGAGCACATCCGAGTCAATCGTAAATCGCACCCGCTCTGCATGTGCGCTAGCCATAACTGATCAATATCAGCTATTCCGATAGATCAAGTAACGCTGGTTGGCGAAGTAAAAACAGCGCTTTGGTAATTTAGATATGATCTTCGTATTATCTCAGTGGATGGGCGCGCGTCACGCTCGGGCCCACTCGGCTCTACTCGTACTCATATCTGCGCGCGCGCACCCATTAACGTGGACGGCACCGGAACGATTCATGCACTGTAGTTGTGAGATAATTAGACATGGGCAACTCAGAAAAATTACTTGAGTCAACTCAGTAACTCTGGCGCATCTCATTGCGATGGCTCTTTGAGTTAATTCAAAATTGTTTGGCGCACCAAAATGGAACGTCCTTGAAACATATTATTGGACGCGTCCATCAATCGCGGCTGAAAGATGCGTCCAACATCCAGAGAGCAAGATCGTTTTTTGACGTCCGATCGCTCAAGGACGCGTCTGCGACGTGCTTAGTTAGTGTGCACAACAAAGATAAGTTCCTAATTAATGAAGGAGGCAAACAAAAGCGCAGCACACATGTATGTTAAGGGATGACTGCAGCCAAAGATATGATGGCTTTCCCCTCTATCAAAGTAGCTTGTACTTTGATAGAGGGGAAAGCCTAGAAAAAGGGGCCAAATGGGCCTATACATGTCGCCTAGAAAATTAAATGTCTGCGTGAAATTGTTTATGTATTTCGTTAAAGTCAAGATGTGATTTGCGTAGTAATAGACGATTTTTGTAGTGTGTGTAGTAGATCCCCCCCGCAAATATGACAGACTGCTTTGCATCGGTAATAAACGCTATGGCTACTCCCCTCCAGTCCGCCGCGACGGCCGGTGGCCCGCGTTGTTCTATGACTGCAGCCTATAGACATCTACACAAAATTCAGAAATCAAAATGGAGATGCGTTGACCTTTCCCTGAGCCCTAAGTTGTACTGTCGCTGTGATAGTTATTAAGTGGCCAAGTAGCCATATGTTTCAAGAGTACCGGTATTTTATACCTGGAGTCCACGATGATGAAATCACTAAGAAAAGCTAGTTACTAATAGATATCATTACTCAGAAGCCGAATTTTCCACATGAAACCACCAGGGTGACGGTTCGCTCGCTAACAAAACTAACGGATCTATTTTCATGAGCACGTTACCAAAGTACAGTTGCTACGGTTTTTTTTCGATATCGACAATAATAGTTACATTTGAAGTTATTTCATGTTACTGTATAAGGGAATTAGATCCCCGCTATATCCCATTCATCATGGCTATAAGAAACCATCAGCTAGCACAATTTTATTGTAGGCGTTGTCAACATTCCGCGGTAATGGCGGACTTCGCTCATTCATCACACTGAACCGCATGTCACATTCCCTCGTATTGATCAGAATGAAGCCATCGCGACAGTAATGTTTTCCTATCACTGCCTGATACTGTGACAACGTTGAAAATGACACGAGCTATACAACATTGTCTGCAATATTGAAATTTTTATGGATTTATCTCTGAAACTTCTTTGACCTTAGGAAGAGTCTGCTCGAGACCAAACAAACTGAAAGGCTATTGAAACGTCGGGTTGGTATTTTCTATGTGCTACGCACACAGGTGCACGTGTAAATACACGTCACTGATATGATGGATGTCTGTGTAATAGAGACCAAATTAAGCGTTTGTATAGAATTTGAGCGGAGTGTCCTCGGTGTGGTTTCAGTCATCACCATCATCGTCACTCCAGCTGGACAAAGCCTTCCCCATAGACGCCCACAACAGTGTTGCGCGTCATTATGCTGTCCATCCCGCATTATTATATTGGGTGATTAGCCGTGAACCCACTGGCTTAACCCACTGGTGCGCCTTACGGTTAATTTCAATATGCGATCTAATTCGTAAAAAATGGTAAACATAATTTTATGTCAATGAGGGTAGATCGGGAAAACTTAATAATGTGCTGGGTTTTTAGTACTGTGTATAGACTTGTCTACATTCTTCGGTAATGGCGACTTCGCTCATACATCATACTGAACCGCATGACACATTCCGCCATATTGATGACCAGAATGAAGCCGACAGTAATGTCTTCCGATCGCTCCCTGACAGCTCTGACAAAGTCGGCAATGAGTACGAGTTTGAATAAAATCAGTTGTGTATCAAAAGGTTTCAAGAGTTTTCGTAAAAAGATTTTCGCCTATTTATGAATTTCATGTCTAGCAGGTTTCCGTTTCCATTCATCATAAAACGATACTAAACAATTACCCCCTTATTCATAAACGTACATTAGATAAGTTTTAGCTATAGAATGCTTTGTCTTTGTCAGTTGCATTGTCAAATGTGCAGGATAGAAAAAGACAAAGGAGAGATTAGCAACACTTTAGTTAAAATACGATTATGAGGAAGGGGGTTAGCAGATTATGAGCGCGGTATAAGAATGAAGCTAGATACCCCTTTCTACCTTAATTTTAGTCTCTACCTCGACGGTGTACGCTCTCGATTATCACAGTTGAAGTGAAGTTACAATTACATGCTGTAGGTATAATGCCCTAAAATCTGACAACCAATCTTTGCTAAAGCCTATAAACAATTATTAAATATAATAGTTAACTGGTGGTAGAGCTGCAGTGACGGAACTCGGGGGCGTAGGTAACACCGCATTACCTAATATACTTGCCGCTAAATGTTAGTGTTCAGCACTATCGTGTTCCGGTCAGGTGGTAATGTACGGCCCTGTAATTTTCGGCACAGAGGCATAACACCTTAGGCCTCAGGAGTGGTAACGCATCTGCACTTTGACCTTGGTCTTTGCGTGGGTGTCTATAGGCTGCAGTTATCACTTATCATCAATGTGAACTGCATGCTTGTTTGCCACTTTCATTCACAAAAAAAAATATTTTAAGTTATTTTAAGATTTGGAAAGAAAAATTTGACTTCGGGCAGAAATTCCACCTGCGACTACAAGATGTGCTTCATGATAACCAGTCCAGCCGCTTCCCCACTAAGGCGATTCACACACCAGACCGCGCACCATTGTAAGATTTATTATTAACTCGCTATTGTCCATTTTTCATCATCATACTCGTCAGAAACCATCAACAGATTGTAAGCGCTGTTCACATTCCGCGGTAATGGCCTACATAGATCACACTAAACCACATGACACATCCCGCCATCTTGAAATCCAGAATGAATCCATCACGAGTAGTTTCAGGAATAATGCCTTCCTGATAGCCATGACAATGTTGGAAAATGCGCGAACACAGGTTTAAGTGTGTTTTGTGTTTTGCTATTGATTGGACAATTGTGGTGGTTATAAGCGTTTTGTTTATCCTACTAATATTATAAATGCGAAAGTTTTTATGTTTGTTTCTTTGTTTGTTCCTCCTTAACGCAAAAACTGCTGAACCAGTTTTCATGAAATTTGGCACACACATAGAGGATAACTTGAATTAACACATAGGATACTTTTTATCCCGAAAATGTTCCTATGGGATATCGTGGGATGATTTGATGAGTTTCCACAAACGAAAGCGAACTACACGCGGACGGAGCCGCAGGCAACAGCTAGTTTTCTTATACGTTTTGCGGAAATACAAAATCCTAAAGGGATGCCTTTTTGATTTACATTAACTAAACTCCTTATCCATTTATGATGACATTTAACGAATAGAATAATGTACACGCATATTAACACACAGAACGTTTGTAAAAATACAATAAAGTATTATAGCAACTTAAGTTGACAAAGTTGAGACAAATTACTATAATATTTTTTTCTAGAATCTAGCAAAATTCTTCAACAAGTAATTGTCTGAGTTTTTCTTTTTGCCTTTTAGTGGATTCACATTTACACACACTTCGTTTTCAAAAAAAAACAGCCTGAGTTCTAGACTGCAATGTTTGAGACGGTTTGAGTTATTCAAACCGTATAAAAATAATGATTCTCGACATATCCTTTAAAAACATCTTCGTCTTGTTATCGGTCAGATCAGCATTTAACTGCTCCTAATAAAATCACATTTCTAGTTCTAAAAATCTTCGGATACTCGCATCTCTGCTTGACGACGCCTTGCGTTGTCCTATACAGGGTGTATAAAGAAACGTACATAACGTTACTTCACGCCTGTAATCCCCGAAGGGGTAGGCATGTAAATGCATGTATTCAATCATACATGCAAACACCCACTATTCGCGGGTTACGTTTTGGCCCATGTAACAGGTGGCGAGCCTATTGATATCTCCGGGCACATTACTAAACTTCGAGGTACTGGGAAACTTCCAGAAAATGGAAAAATCCCAATAGGACCAGAGATAAGGGATTTTACACCGTTATCTCTAATATCCCCGACCCGGGAATCGAACCCAGGACCCTAGCGTAGTAGTAGTGGTCTGCTACCATTAGGCTACTGAGGCAGTCGGCAGGATGTATAAAGCTTCGGTAAATTAGTCAGTAAATGAAGACTATCCCGATTCGCTCCGAACCTAGCTGAGTCAAACCTGCGGCTCTATCGTGGAAATCAATTCGACTCGAGAAGTCACTGCCTCGGGTCGATCACCCCGCTTTTTTGCTTGAGCCTTACAGAGACGTTCGATTGAGTCAATATTTTGAAGATTCCTATCTGTTATATAATATATAAATAAGGTGGCAACTCTTGTGAAAGAACCGTAGAATCTGAGCTTTCATACAAGTACTTTATTATACGAATTTTATGTAAAGATAATGGATTTTTTTTTTTCAGATTTAATAATGGCTAAAAGGCGCGTTAATTGTTACGTAGAAAAGCTCCAAAGGCGGACGCCGTAGCGTAGGTACTACTGCATGACTAGTGCATTCAGTAATAACTTTGAAAATAAGTTAAAATAAGTTTTGTGGCCTATGTAACAGGTGGCGAGCCTGTTGACATCTCCGAGTACATTACCAAACTCCGATGTGTCGGGAAACTTCCAAAAAATTTTAAAATCCCCATACAACTAGAGTAAACTGATTTCACACTGTTATCTTTGATATTCCCCGACCCGGGAATCGAACCCAGGACCCCGACGTAATAGTGGCCTTCTACCCCTGGGCTAATGAGGCAGTAGGAAAATATATATGTCACAGTATAATAGATAAAGCCGTAATATAGCTATATCCCTAGGAATATGATTATATACCGGAACATAGTCATACGTACTATCTTACCTCGTTTTGGTTGGGAGCCCCCGACTTAGACAGGTTAGGTCGAGCAGAGCTCGCATGCCGCACCGTTCGGTGTTAGGATTTTTTTTCTGACAGTGCAGTTATATATTTCTAGAAAGATAGTAATGAATTGCTATGTTCCGGTATATAATTATACTAGCGGCCAGCGGCCCGCCCCGGCTTCGCGCGGTTGCCTTGTTACCTACCCTCTCCTATTCGTCTTAGCGATAAATGAGCTATTCGTATCTAATACTGAAAGAGTTTTTCAAATCGGACTAGTAGTTCCTGAGACTAGCGCGTTCAAGCAAACAAACAAACAAACTCTTCAGCTTTGTAATATTAAGTATAGAAGTATAGATTCCTAGGGATAAAGCTTTATTACAGTTTTATCTATCATACTGCGACACATGTATATATTAGCTACAAAGAAAAAAAAAATAGTTTAATTCGTACTTATTTTTTTCAATCAACCGATTGAAAACAGATCTCAATAAGTCACAGTCGCAATATCGATCACTAAATGAGATCCGAAGATTGTCTTACGTGCTCAGCGGCCGTGGGACTCTTGCGATTGCTTTCATGTATGAATGAAAGTTAGTGAGAAAATATCGAGAGAACGGCTTCTATGGACGTGGCAGGATTGAGATGAAAAATATATATAATCTATGGAAAGTAACTTTCTAATCTATTTCAACATTTTACTACTTAAGTAGGCTAAGTATCTATTCAATGTATTTTATGAAAAGATTCAATTCAAATGGTCAGTTTTATTTAAGTAAAGATACTAGATTGATGGTGGCAAGACAGAGATCATTGACCGAGTCGGACTCACTAGAGGAAGGGTTCCGTATGCTGTAAATACAGTATCCAAGAATTAGAAATGAGGGAACCGGCATGAGAACCAAATTTACCGACATAGCTCACCGAATAGCGAGACTCAAGTGGCAGTGGGCAGGGCACATAGCCAGAGAATATGTATTAATACTACATATAGAATGGACACTTCGACGTCCCATGCCATGCCTCACCCAACCTCCTCCACTCTTATGGGCGACTGTGACTGGTATTTTCTACGTGCTACGCACACAGGTGCACGTGTAAATACACGCCACTGATTGATGTCTGTGTAATAGAGACCAAATTAAGCGTTTGTATGGAATTTTGGCGGAGTGTCCGCGGTGTGACATAAGTCGAAGAACTGACGGCCGTTGGGGCAGAAGAGTTTTTGAGTGGCCACCGCGTACCGGAAAACGAAGCGTAGGCAGGCCTTTCACAAGATAGACCGACGACCTGGTGAAGGTCGCTAGATGAGGTCAAGGGCGAGGAGCTTTGTTCAGCAGTGGACGTCATTTGGCTGAAATGATGATGATAATGAGATAAGGTGATGCGATAGTACTTTCCAAGGAGCTACGTAGCAGAAACTGTAAACCAAAATTATCTCTTACTACAATATCAGACGGATACAAAAAATTTGGACTTTTCTTATTCATATTTCATATTCGTTTATAATTTTAGCTTGAAGTATTGCAGTAGAGTAAGAATAAATCATAGAATGTCAATGAAAGCAAAAATAAGTGAGTTATGAGGCAATATCAGGTTCTATTAAGTGCGGTAAGAATGTCTATTTCATGTAGAGAGGTGTCGAGCTGTCGACAGATTCCTTCATCGATTGGATAAGCTATTCTTTTATCTAGGGTTGGCAGTGTAGCTATTTAGAAAATAAATCTTTTCACATTTCTACTCTATTTCAAACTCGAGAAGTTAGGAATAGAGAACTTAGGTATAACTTCGTAAAATTCGAATTACGTGTAATTTGTGTACCTTTATGTATAAAGAAATAAGCTAATATCATACGAAATACTGGAGGAAGAGTTCAAGTCAAAGAATTCATGGATGTAGTGACTACTGCTCAACCATAGCAAATATAGATGCCGCATGCAAGCACACAAAAAAAAAACATCTCGGCGTGAGGGGTAGAAGTAATTTTAAATAAATTTTAATTAAAGTACCGTTGCCCCGTTCACGGGGACACGGGGCGCGGGGACAGCGGGAATAAACCGTTTATTTTCCTACTTTCATTGTTCAAAAATGTTGTTCAATTCTCATTGAATCAGACTGACAGAGCTGACGTAATGGAAAGGTCATGTATCATAATAATATTGACAATAATTATTTTAAAAATTGGCGTTATATAACAAATAATTCTCAGATTCAACTCGTAAAGATACGTGTTTACTGGTGGTAGAGCTCCAGTGACGGAGCTCGCGGGCGTAGGCACCACCGCATTACCTAATAAACTTGCCGCTAAATGGTAGTGTTCAGCACTATCGTGTTCCGGTCAGGTGGTAATGTACGGCCCTGTAATTTCAGACACAGAGGCACAATATCTCAGAAGTGGTAACGCATCTGAATTTTGTCTTTATGTGGGTGTCTATAGGCTGCAGTCATCACTTAACATCAATGTGAACTGCATGCTTGTTTGCCACTAAAAACTTAAAACCCCATTACAACATCAAGTGTCAACAGCCCTGTACAGACGAGTCCGAGTAGAGTAAATTACATTCTCGAGGCGATGTTTTTTGGATAGCAACACTGAGCGGAACGGATGCACGGTATTTCATCTGGAGCGATCATCGCGCACTCTGTGAAGAAATTAATGTACTATGGCGAGGAATCTGGACTCATTCCTCCATTCTTCCGGTTTAAGGAATTCAAATTTCGATTTGGCGTGTGATCGATTTGTAAGCTTTGTCTTATGGCCGAATACTTAAACGTCACTCAATTTTAAGCAACGCTCAAATGTGCGCTGTCTCTATCGTTTGAACGTGTTTTATAAAGACAGAAGACTTTTAAGTCCCACTTAGATTTAAGTTACGTTTGAGTATTTGGCCGTCAGTTAGCTTGAAGTATTAAAAGCAATAAAATATACTACAATGGCGTAGAGCGCCTTGGCGGGGCCCCGAATAAAAAATTGTTTAGGGCCCTTTTTAAGTATCAAGATTTTCTATACTCGGTTAAAATATAAATGAATATACACGCGCGAGCAAAAAGCGGACATTTTCCTCCAACGCACGTTGAGGGCTCCCGTGGCCGTATCAGGCCGGGGGCCTGTTTAATTGATACGGCAGATACGGCGGTAGCTACCCCCCTAGCATACCTACTATCAAAGTTTTATGACATTGATTAATTAGCGCCTATCAATTGAAGTCGACAGTGTCGTCATCTTCGGTAGTGTCGTCAACCTCAGAACCCGGCATTGAGATCTCGTTTGGTAAAACGTGATCTAACGTCTTATCGTGTAAGTCATTCGCTATAGGTAGCTTGTAAACTGACAATCAAAAGTGTCCTTGTAGGAAAATTAAAATAAAATATTTGAGTTTTAGTTTACAAGGACTGACATCCCTCTATCTAGCCGTAGACTACCTATCTAGTAGATAGTTACCATTATTGGCTGTTGAATTCGCTCACAGCGCACGTTAAGGTGCCTCTTCACTTTTATATCAATTTCTGTCGTCGACATTTAAACTATTTAGATAGGTACCTATCTACTGCTCTTATTATCTACACAATCTCTAAAATAAGTAGGTATACGAATTACATAACGAGTCGTATGATAACAGTGTTCAGTTTCCCTAATTTATTTTTAATCTACAGTGCTTTATATTGCAAAATTCAACAACTTCTATCCACAAAAACGATTTCTCTAAAAAAGCGGTAATCCAAACATGTTTCTATTGTACCACATAGCTTTATGTCTACTTTCCATAGTTCCCAAAAATTTTGGTCAGACACCGTGGGAAGTCCGCCGGTGTTTCAGGGCAATTAATACGCCGCCACGACCAGTTGGTTTTTATTTTACTGTTGACCCGCCTTGTGAATTGCTGGCCGTTTAGTATCCAGAGTTATCATTGCATGTCATTGCGTTTTACTGAGAAATAAGGGCTTAGTCGGATATTAAGCACTTGCATCCTCTACTTATCTGTCATTAAATTATATGGGATAACATTCGTAATATTTTACGGACTGTTTTGAAGGTTGTGTTTGTAAAACGTAACTTCACGCCTGTAATCCCCGAAGGGGTAGGCGGAGGTAAATGCATGCATTCAAGCATACATGCAAACACCCACGATTCGCCAGTTACGTTTTGGCCCATGTAACAGGTGGCGAGCCTGATGACATCTCCGGGCACATTACCAAACTTCGAGGTACTGGGAAATTTCCAGAAAATGGAAAAATCCCAATAGAACCAGAGATAAAGGACTTTACACCATTATCTCCCGGGATACCCGGGATAACCCCCTACCCGGGCATCGAACCCAGGACCTCGGCGTAGTAGTAGTGGCCTGCTACCTCTAGGCTACCGAGGCGAGTGTTTGTAAATTAATATATTATATACGCAATTATTTAATGAAAAATCAATACATAAATATGTTAAAGTATGGATGGTATAGGTCTAAGCGAAAAAAAAGCGATATCTAACATTAATTTTTTAAAGACGTGTTTGGTGTATCGATTTTCGCCTAAATTGTGATAAAAAAAACGAATGTACTTATCGACACAAAGATTAAAATACTGACATACTCTACATTATGACAACAAACTGAAGAGGTTCATACAAAAAAAGCTCATTCATACTAATGAGAAACGAATGGGGATGATGCCGCGACGAACATTTTAAATATGTCTCAACCATAGAGCAACATCTGAGAGGAGTAGTCATATGCAGGCTTGCCCCTCTGTCAAAGTACAACTCCAAATGGGCCTATACCTGTCGCCTAGATGTTTAAATATGTGCGTGAAATTGTTTCTGTACTTTGTTAAAATCAAGGTGTGAGTTTCGTAGTTATAGACGATTTTTGTAGTGTGCATTTTTTTAAACACACACGTTTCGCACGCCTTTCCCCCCGCAAAAAATGACGGACTGTTTTGCATCGGTAATAAACGCTATGGCTACTCCCCTCCGGTCCGCCGCGGCCGGTGGCCCGTGTTGCTCTATGGTCTGAACAATATGTTTTTTAATTCTGAATATATTATTATACACCAGTAGTGACCATCAAAAAAATAAACACGAAATCGTAACCAGTTCTTCTTTTAAATATCATGTCTCTTTATATCATCTCATTGTGCAAACTAGACAATTAACCACTTCATGTGAAGTGAATTTTTTGGTATAAAAATTGAAAACTTGTCGTCGTTCTATTGTTTTTCTTCGAAGGTATTGTATGTAACGGGTTGTAAATTGCTACTGGACATCTTGACTCATGCCATATTACATATTCTCTGCTTACGCTTCAAAATTGTAGTGCTTACTCAGTTTATTTTTAACGTTATTCTCTAGCTCTATGTAATTCCGTGGCGTAGGTAACTATACCATTGCAGTGTTCACTATAGTCTCGTATCAGTACCCATGATGCTATTTCTTGACTTACGCGAGCCCGTCAGATCATAATTCGATCATTTTCACTAATGTACTTCAACTGCCTCAGTGGCGTAGTGGTAGCAGGCCACTACTATTACGCTGGAGGTCCTGGATTCGATTCCCGGGTCGGGGGCTATCAGAGATAACGGTTTAAAATCCTTTATCTCTGGTTCTATTGGGATTTTTCCATTTTCTGGAAGTTTTCCAGTACCTCGGAGTTTGGTAATGTGCCCGGAGATGGCAACAAAAAAAAATTGTCCACTATAGTAACAGTACCCATGATGCTATTTCTTGACTTACGCGAGCCCGTCAGATCATAATATGGGGGATATTTTGCACCCCTTTGGATACTTTTTTTAATCTAATGGAAGTGCTAAACAAGCATGCAGTTCACTATGATGTTAAGTGATGACTGCAGTCTATAGTTATCCACACAAAGACCAAGGTGTAGGTATGTGTAGGTCTACCTGACAAAGACCTGAGGCCTAAGGTGTTATTAAGTTATATAGGTACCTATATTACAGGGCCTTACATTACCACCTGACCGGAACACGATTTTGCTGAACACTACCATTTCGCGGCAAGTTTATTAGGTAATGTGGTGGTACCTACGCCCGCGAGTTCCGTCACTGGAGCTCTACCACCAGTGAAACCGCCATCAAATTTAACATTTGTATATAGGCCATATCCACTAGATATACAGTATATATCCACTAGAAAGCCCCTGAAAATTAAAAAGGTTGACGTATTATGTACGATCATACTTCACTTCCGAATCGTCAGAATTTTGGATAGGAGTTTCGATTGAGCACATTTTACACCCTCTCAAAATATCTGACGCGCATGGGTCAAGGTTGACAGGAGAGAGACCAACTCAGAGCGGGGATGCCTTCAAGATTGAGGTGAGTGGCATTTTGCCATTTATGCTATGCTATTGTTACACCCACCATTGATATGAGTGCTTCGGTTACGGACCCAGAGGGCGTAGGCATCGCCGCATAACTTAACCTCTCTGTAGTGTTCTTCATTGACGTGTTCCGGTTAGATGGCCCCTGTTATAATTTAATATACATGGTATTTATTGAGTCATTATTAAATTTTTTAAGGGGTCATTTTATTCATCAATATCATCAACTTTTCTACGGGTCTAACCCTGAGTTCACGAAGAAGAAACAGAATCAGATGCTCTATACATTTGGTCATTTCGCGATGAGCGTTTTATTTCACGATTGCATACATTGATCCCTTAAAACTCGGATAGTGACTTAAAAATTACCATGTCGAGACATACCTGCCAGTTTTTGGCTCTTTGCAGAAATGACACTCTGGTAATTTCTGCCAAAAACTAAACTCAGCAGTGAACATACATCTGAATAGTTTTGTGTGGAGCACACTTGTCACATATCATTTGAAAAAATAGATAGCTATTAATTTAAATTGGGGAAAATTTTAGGTTTCAGACTAATGTACTTCAACTGCCTCAGTGGCGTAGTGGTAGCAGGCCACTACTATTACGCTGGAGGTCCTGGATTCGATTCCCGGGTCGGGGGCTATCAGAGATAACGGTTTAAAATCCTTTATCTCTGGTTCTATTGGGATTTTTCCATTTTCTGGAAGTTTTCCAGTACCTCGGAGTTTGGTAATGTGCCCGGAGATGGCAACAGGTTCGCCACCTGTTACATGGGCCAAAAACGTAACCGGCGAGTCGTGGGTGTTTGCATGTACGCTTGAATGCATGCATTTACCACTGCCTACCCCTTCGGGGATTACAGGCGTGAAGTTACGAAGCTACGTACTTCAATGGTTTCAGGAGTGGTTAGGTCTATTGGTCATTGAAGCTTTTGATTACGATTCAGGTTTATAGGCTATACCTATTTATTATGTGGACCCCAAACTTATTTGCCACATTCATAAAAATGGTCTGTAAACCTCCATCGTAAAAATGCATTAGTCAGAGCTTTTTAACTATAACGTTATTTAATTTGTTTAACTCACTATCTATGCGGGTTTCATAAAAATTTAAAGTCTTAGCATTGACGTTCAAATGAATGACGAATCTTAATTGTAATTGTGAATGAGTTTCGACTCTCATGTCTTGGCGGGCAAGTGCATCGACCGCACGATTTTTATCTTTTACGGTTAAAACGTTTCGGCACGGAATCGAAATTTAATCCGATTCTGAACGATTTGTGACGCCATTTTTGTTTAGCGTCGCATTTGAATTTTGAGGTCTGTAACATGTTAATTGAGAAAATTAACTTTTAAATTATTTTACATGCATCCGTATGCGATGAAGGCGGGCGATTGGCATATATCAATTTTTGATATTTTTAATTGCACTTTTACGGTGATAAAGGGTATTTCGGTTCAGTTTATCAAATACTAGCGGCCCGCCCCGGCTTCGCGCGGTGCAATGTTGCCTACTCTCTCCTATTCGTCTTAGCGTGATGATTATACATAGATATAGCCTAAAGTCTTCCTCGATATCTTTTATAGTTTAGGCAGCGTACGCAAAATAAGTAACTATTCTGGTTGATATTTTACACCTTGTGTCTGAAAAACCCAAATATCTTACGGAACCCTATTTTTTCCAAAATAAAATATAGCCTGTGTTTCCCATGGATAATGTAGCTTTTGAATAGTGACGATATCTTTTATAGTTTAGGCAGCGTACGCAAAATAAGTAACTTTTCTGGTTGATTTTTTACACCTTGTGTCTGAAAAACCCAAATATCTTACGGAACCCTACTTTTTCCAAAATAAAATATAGCCTATGTTACCCGTGGATAATGTAGCTTTCGAATAGTGAAAGAGTTTTTTAAATCGGTCAAGCAGTCATTGAGCCTATTCAAAAGAAACAAACAAACAAACAAAAAAATATTACCTCTTTATAATATTAGTTAAGATTATAGCCAGAATTAATTAATTTAATTAAAAGAGTTAGTGTACAGAGTGTTCTTCGTTACTAACTAAAAGAAAAAATGCAAAGAAAAGTTTTATTTCGGACATGAATTGAACCTTTTTACTGGTCGTAGAGCTCCAGTGACGGAGCCTACGGGCGTATCCACCACCGCATTACCTAATATACTTATCTCTAAATGGTAGTGTTCAGCACTATCGTGTTCCTGTTAGGTGGTAATGTACGGCCCTGTAATTTCCGGCACAGAGGCATTATACCTTAGACCTCAGGAGTGGTAACGCATCTGCATTTTGACCTTGGTCTTTATCTGGGTGTCTATATCAGCAGTCTTCACTTAACATCAATGAAAACTGCATGCTAGTTTACCACTTCCATTACATTAAAAAAAACCTGCGGCGTCCTTAGGATAGGATAGGTCTAGCTGCTTTACCACTAAGCTACCGAAACCCACATCCAAGCGTCAAATTTCTCTTTCCCTTGGATCGATTGACGACATCTAATAGATATCGTCATCCTCATAGAGAACTTAATAATAACTATTCAACCGTTGTGATAGACTTTGCAGTTCAGGCAATATTTTTTTTATTTATTTGAATAACAGGAAATATGATTTAAAATCGATTCGATTCTGTTTTTTTTTTTTTATGTTTTAAAAGTGGCAAACAAGCATACAGTTCACATTGATGTTAAGTGATGACTGCAGCCTATAGACACCCACACAATGACCAGAGGTAAAAATGCAGATGCGTAACCACTCCTGAGGCCTAAGGTGTTATGCCTCTGTGCCGGAAATTACAGGGCCGTACATTACCACCTGACCGGAACACGATAGTGCTGAACACTACCATTTAGCGGCAAGTATATTAGGTAATGCGGTGGTGCCTACGCCCGCGAGCTCCGTCACTGGAGCTCTACCACCAGTAAATGTAAATGTTATACGGTTGTATAACAACCCTTGCTGGTGGTTACCCGCAACCTTTCCTCTATATGATAATGACACGTTATTGAAGCATTTCAGTTGTTTTTTAGACAGTCTAGCGATGAGCAAAAAAAAACTATGAAATTTTTCTTAAGAAAATTTCATGACTATCAATAGATTATCAATGGAGAGGACGGAAAAACCTGAAGTGAATTATTTTAAAGTGCCCATAGATTATACTTATATTCTATACTCACAGCACCATACCTACTAGGTATTAACCTGTGTCATGGATGCCGTTGCACACATACGAGTACAACACATACCAAAAACACCCAGACCCGAAACAAATATCTGTAGGTCATAAAAATATTTATTTCGGTGCGGGGATCGGACCCGCAACCCTTCGAACACTCGTAAAATGGTCTTCTCACCACCGGTTAGTCCACACCACTGGACTAGCCGGGTCGTCAAATATTATTCATAGGTAACTATATTCTGAAATGCGACGTTGGTTGGTTGATTTCCATTTTATAAAAACAAATCTCTGGTCTCATTATAAAGAGTAGGTAATGGTTGCGTTAGCTCAGGTTGGGGGTCAACGTACCGTTGCAAGTCTTCAAATTACGTAGAAATAAACCATTCTTGTTTTGAATTTAAGTGTACTTTCATAATGAGTTCACGTGTACGTATAAAATTATTCTGAATAAGTCAAGTTCGTGGTTGCGCACGCGCTGCTCTTGAATATTCAACTCCAGACATCCTTGGGCATTTCATTGAGTTAAAATGTTTTTTTTTTAATTAAATTTCAATGTAATATACACCCATAGCTTGTGATTGAAATAAAGTATATTTTTGTCATATATCTACATTTATTTCAATTACTTTAAATTTTCAGCTCGGTTTTTAGTTTGAAGAGCGACCGAAAAACTGACATTTGGTTTAAAAATAATCCTTTTGTTTCAATTTACATTATGAGACACGACTCTGAAAAACGGAGTTTCTCTCTAGAGGATCTCGCGGGCTTAGGTACCTGAATGGTAGTGTTCAGCGCTATCGTGTTCCGGTCAGGTGGTAATTTATGGTTCCGTAGTTTCCGGCATAGAGACATAACAACTTAGTCCTCAAGAGTGGCAACGAATCTACATTGAAATCACTCACCGCCAATGTGAAGTGTAGGCACGCTTGTTTGCCAATTTCTTAACATAAATGAGACAAGTTGTTATTGTATGTCGCTCTAGTCAATGGTTTATTAATTGTGTAGCATGGTACACATGACAGTGTCAATAGCGACTGCCCCCATGCTCTTATGATAAAATTTTGTAAAATATTCAGCTCCTAAGAAAATTTTAAATTTCTTAATATCTTAAGAAATATTTTGTTGAAATTCTATAATTTTCTTTAAATTAAGGGTTATATTTTAAAATGTAATTTTAATCGAGCAAAAAGTAGTGTGATAATTGATTAAATAAATCTACATACTAAATACTAAAGTAACAATTCTGTAAGAGTTTCAGGAGCTCATGAGCGTAGGTTAATTACCTATCATATATTATTTGTATAGATAATACCTACTTTGAGTTTTGTGCTGCTTTTTCATGCGCTTTCCTACTGCTGATAGTCAGTCACTCTTGCTATCAGGTTAACAAAAGTGCCACCCATGATCTCATACACAAAACTGTTTAAATACCAATGATATTATCAGCGATAACACATATACATATTTCCACAAAACATTTCCCAATCTCAAATTGTTATCAAAGGAATAACTGGTGATTCATCTCATATTTATTTATCTCCATAAACATCTCATAAAAACCGGTGAGAATATGTTTTACCACAGTACTTTAATTATATAATATCCCTTCGGCGTCTTAACACATCATAAAATTAAACAGTAATTTCTCTACTGATCTCCAATGAGATAGTCGGTGTGGCATCAGAGTAAACACTATAATTTTAATTAGTGAGTACAATAGCACGTTTTCTTTTATTCTGACGTTTAATTAATAAGTCAAAATAACATTAATTAGCGAATCCATTAACGGCTTTAGCTGATCAATTCGGACGCGTAAAAAATATTTTGATTTTAATTTCTACTCGCGCAATATGGTTGCCAGAGAAATGGTTTTAAGAAAATGATTTATTTGTTCTTCAGTACAAATGAATGATATAAACATAGCAATAAATAAACTTGAGAAACAGAGCATTATTACATATTTGATTTTGAAAATAATGCTGACTGGTTGACAGCAGTGCAAGCACCCACGAGATAGGTTTTGTACCGTCCTAGTGTGGGGGTAAGCGTGTTAAAAAAAGTACAACCTTGATCAGAAGACCAAACTGCATAAATCGTTTATGAATATCTTTTTCTGTTTTGGGCTTGGGGTATATTAGTGCGTAATGCGGCTGGGCTGGTTATCCAGAAGTTGCAGGTCAATCCCTACTCGAAGTATTCTTTTCTTTCCATCATTTTTATAATGTCTTTAAACTCACTGGCGGTGTTCTTGGAAAAAATACGATATTTAAAATAACTTATTCATAAAAAACAGTGACTATTTTTTTTATTAATTACTTTTATGTTCTTTTTACAACTAGGTACTTTTGAGAATTCCTCCAGCATTTAAATTTACTTGGCTGAAATCGCTGGCCAATTTTTGTAATGTAATGAAATGATATTGAAACAATAGGTATTAATAATAACTTAGCAAGAAGTAAATCGTACAGTTCTAGGTTACATTATAATGTGCAAATGTCATATTGATTGCTGGATTAATTTATGTCATGTAATGCCACTTCTGAGGCAATATTAATTACTCACCTAACTTGGTTACAGTTACAGAGCAACTTAATTAATGCTGGACCATATTATTTAGCGATACTTATATTTAAGTAAGGGACTTGGCGTGAAGGTACATACATACATTCATACAATACTTATATTTGGTTAGGGTGGTTTCTACTCAGTATTGACTGCACTTGGAACTCTACCAAGTGATAAGCCTTTATTATGAAGACCAAATTCATTATTTTTCTCAATTTCTTTTGAAATGGAGGAATTTGCAGATAATTGATTCTTTTCATAATTGTTTAGTTTCTTTTTAATTTATTGTGTTTCTGATTATTATTAGCGGTTATTCACTCTATATAGTTAAAAAATGACGATGTAAAAGCTCTCTCCGCCGCTCTCCAGGAGCCTAATTAGGTATATGAAATACATGAATAAAGTGAATAAAATAATTTAGTAACTGCTTACCTATCCTTAAAAACTAAGTGATGACTTTCTTTGCCAACGCATATCTTCATCTATGGTCGGTTAGCTACATCATGGTTATAAATACTACAGTGCGTCGACCCGGCTTATAAGTGGAAGATTGTATAATGTGCGGAAGAGTGGCAACCCTAGATATTATAAAGGGGTCCATAGCGCACTGGCTACATTTACTTCTGTAATTAAGCCTGCTCAGTACCCGTGAAAAGACACGGTCGTTCACCGCAAGACTACCATCAAATTATGTACAGTGAGCACGAAGCTGGTGCCGTCTTCTGTTTATTATTAACTAGCTTTCCGCTCGTGGCTTCACCGCGTGGATTCCGTAGTTTACATCCCGAACCTTTAGAGTTTCGCCATGTCCGTCTGTCCGTATGTCTGTCTATCCGCTGCTTAGCTCAGAAACGCTTAGTTCTAGAAAACTGTAATTCAATATGAATATATAGCCAACAAAATGGTCAAATACATACTTGAAAAAAAAATAGGGTACCTACCTCGAGTACGTCACAGTGTGGGGTATCGTTGAATAGGTTGCTACTAGTGGAGCTCTAATGACGGAGCTCGCGGGCGTAGGCACCACCGCATTACCTAATATATCTACTTGCCGCTAAATGTTAGTGTTCAGCACTATCGTTTTTCGGTCAGGTGTTAATCATAACACCTTAGGCCTCAGGAGTGGTAATGTATATGCATTTTGACCTTGGTCTTTGTGTAAGTGCCTGTAGGCTGCAGTCATCACTTAACATCAATGTCAACTGCAAGATGGTTTACCACTTCCATTACAAAAAAAAACATATTTAATGACTTTTATATGTAGTATCATAAATACCACAAACTTCTTACCTGTAAGGTATTCCTGTAGTACCTTACTATATGTATGTACTGTAGGGTATTTGAAAATAGTTCCATTGAAGAATAAAATCCATCCCTTTTTCATATATTTTATGGTAGATAATTGATTTTATTATATAGGAATAAAACTAGTTTTTTTTTATGTAATGGAAGTGGCTAACAAGCATGCAGTCACATTGATGTTAAGTGATGACTGCAACCTATAGACACTTACAGAAAGACCTAGGTCAAAATGCAGATGCGTTGCTAAGGTGTTATGCCTCTGTGCCGGAAATTACAGGGCCGTACATTACCACCTGACCGGAACACGAAAGTGCTGAACACTATCATTTCAAGGCAAGTATGTTAGGTAATGCGGTGGTGCCTACGCCCGTGAGCTCCGTCACTGGAGCTCTACCATCAGTAAAAAGTAGTTTTCGGATTTATCTCGCGTATATTGAACTAAAATGATTATTTAAAATCGAACCCGACGTTTCGGTCGCTTTTCAGCTTCCGTGGTCTCGGACAGACTGAGGTGGCATTTGTCTGACAGCAGCTTGAAACCTTATTATGTGCAAAGAAAATACACCAATTTTTAAGACCCATTAAAAGTAGTATTCTCTTACAACATTCCGGTATTTACAACCTCGATTGTGATTGTGGACTCTCTTATATAGACCAAACAAAGAGAGCGGTTTCCACCAGAATTAAAGAACATATTGCTGATGTCAAACACCGTAGAGCAGGGAGGTCTGCAGTCTGTGATCACATAGCGGACAAACCAACTCATTATATTCGGTTTGACAAAACTCGAATACTCGCTACAGAACACAGGCACAAATAAAATCACGTTCATTCTACATCACATCGGAACCAAAAAACTAATTTGACGATGCAATATTAAATCGGACGAAATAAAGATATTAACCTCAAAGCGTCCAAACAATTCGAACACAATTGAGGTTAGATAAACGTAAGCGTTTCCATTGGAAATGATTACACATTACAGTTGTTATTACAATGGCAAAAATTGGCAGTGTCAATAATTCTAGAATGTAAATATGGAGTGCACATTCCGCTTTCGAATGCTGCGATTGAATCATTATTATAGTTTGTGTGTCCGTTTGTAACGTCCTGCGGTGTAAGAGTTAAAGGACCGTATACATTGCATGCTTTCTAATCCATACTAATATTACCATGTTCATTTTCTTTGGACTGTGCTAATATCACAGTAACATGTTCGTTTTCTGTAGACTGTACTAATATTGTATATGCGAAAGTCTGTCTCTGACGTTGACGTGTTCACGGCAAAATCACATCATCGATTTGGATGAATTTTAGTGTAAAAATAAGTGAAGATCAAACATAGGATTTTTTTCAATCAACCCTTAAAATAAAGGAAGTTTAAAATAGGGGTTGAAGTTTGTATGAAAAATCTAAAACGCATAACTGATTTCAATGAAATTTTGGTACAAATGTACTTGTTGACTCAGGACTCAGGACACACACTTTAGATTTTAATTTATAAAACTAGTTCATTTTTTATTTTTGGTAAAAACACCGCATCACAGGTAACTTGTTGTGATTATTGTAGATATGTAATATAATAATAGTTTGTTAGGATGGATGTTTGATTCCAGATGCGTTACCACTCCTGAGGCCTAAGGTGTTATGCCTCTGTGCCGGAAATTACAAGGCCATACATTACCACCTGACCGGAACACGATAGTACTGAACACTACCATTTAGCGGCAAGTTTATTAGGTAATGCGGTGGTGCCTACGCCCGCGAGCTCCGTCACTGGAGCTCTACCACCAGTAAAATTTGAATGAAACTTTACAGTAATATAGGTTATATATTGAAATAACATATAGGCTACACTTTGTAATGATTAAAAGTACACGCGGACGAAGTCGCGGGCAAAACCTAGTGACACTCTCTAGGAGAGGTAAAAACTATAGGCAATTTTACATTACCATCTAACCAGAATCCGGTGAGGCTGAACACAATTATTTAACGGTAGATAGATTAGATAAAGTTATACTTGCATTATACAAACATCGCTCTCGCGTTAATATGTAGAAAATATGTCCTAAAACTATCAAATGATAACCCTAATTGATATTCAGAGCGTAATATATTGCTGCTAAGAAATTAAACGCGATTCGCTCCGATAAGTGGCCATTAAACACCCCTTATAATGAAACCGCCGTAAATACAGAGAACGCTACGACAATCAGTGAGTGAACATAGCCCCTAACATAATTACACTAATAAGGCAATTAAAAAGAGACCTATTAGTGCATCCAGCGGATACTAGATATATAGTTCAGTAGCTTAGATTTATACCTGTAATTGTAGTTTCTGTATGACTATGTATGTTATGGACCTAGATATAAGAATACATTGTTCTACAATGTTGTAGCTTGACAGAAAAATTATAATTAAACAAAACATGCAACACGTTATCTTTTCTTATTTGTCCTTTTTATTGACATTATAAACATGTAATGTCACAATTTAGGGTTGTACTTTAAAAAGAAAATTGGAACCCTTATAAGATCACTCGTGCGTCTGTTTGTCTATGCGTCTGTCACAGTCCATTATCCCCGAAAGTACGGGACCGATCGAGTTGCAATTTGGTACTTATCAGCGCCCCAAACATGAAGGAATAAAAACTAAAATAAGTTAATTTTAATAAACAAGGGCCAAATTTTGAAAAATCAGAAAAGATAAAAAAAATATTTTAGTATATCATTGCGTTCTATCTTATATCGTGATATAGAATATCGTCTTTTAAGGAGCTTATGGATAGGTATTTTTTATGATTTTACCGAAAGTATATTTTTAAGGTAATTTGGACATAAAACGTTTTGAAGTAGGATTTACTGATAGGTTCGAACATCTGATCCTGCGCAGAGACATTGGGTGTCTGTGCATGTTGTACTGTCTCTACAATGGTGAGTGCTCTGCTGGACTGTTCGACATGGTGCCACCGTCTCTTTTCCTACACCGTACTACCCGCCGAAGAGAGAAGTTCCACCCTCACCGACTGGACACCTGGCAGTGCTCAACGGTGCGGTTTTCACGTTCGTTCCTGTCCAGAACGTGTAAATTGTGGAACTTCCCTCTGAGGTGTGTACAATATGGGGTTCTTCAAAAATGGCGCTAAAAGGGTCCTTTAGGGCTGGCAGCGCGTTGGCAATTCCCCTGGTGTTGCAAATATTCATGGTGATCACTTTCCATCAGGTGGCCGTTTGCTTGTCTGTCAACCTTCAGACATAAAAGAACCAGTTATCCCAGAAAATAGACGAAAATTTACTAAAGGAGCGCAAAACACTAGAGGTGGTAGAGCTTTCTACTGGTGGTAGAGCTCCAGTGACGGAGCTCGCGGGCGTAGGCACCACCGCATTACCTAATATACTTGCCGCTAAATGTTAGTGTTCAGCACTATCGTGTTCCGGTCAGGTGGTAATGTACGGCCCTGTAATTTCCGGCACAGGGGCATAACACCTTAGGCTTCAGGAGTGGTAACGCATCTGCATGTTGACCTTAGTCTTTGTCACTTAACATCGATGTGAGCTGCATGCTTGTTTGCCACTTCCATAATATAAAAAGAAAACAATTTCGATAGGCAGCCGCGCCCCTGGAGTGAATCTGACTAAGGAGGTTTGGTGATACCAAGGGACATGTAAGGTATGATTACTGAGCGAGTCATGAGTATTACGTCACTTTCCATACACCAATACTTAAGGTCTTCAAAGTGTGTCCGCACCAAATAAAGCAGTGTGATACGACGCTGTGTGCGGCAAATTTTTGGCGTTTGTTTAATTCATAATTAAATATCTCAATAACTGCGTTACATTTAATGACATGTAGGTAATTAACGTTGTATTTGGATGTTCCTTTCGTTTTTTGATATGAATTTTACATTTGTATATTCAGGTGCCTACGTCTGTGGGAAAATTCCAAACTAGCCAGAATTTGGATTTTTATGAAAAAAGGAATACAACTGAGTAAAACTCATGTTTGTATTTCCAACAACAGCTTTCTTGACTTGATATTCTTTGACCAATCGATTAGGACACCACTGAATGATCGAACAACACACATAAAACAAAGACTGATAAATCGACAATCTATTTTTCAAATCGGTCAATAAGGATTAAATTACATTCATTTCATACTTACGGTTAGAAAATCAAAGATGTAGAGTTACAATTTTATAAAACTCTATGTCTTTTTATGTTATTGCACTATTTTCAGTAGATCCGATTAAATGGCAGTCATTGCCCGAGTTGGATTGAGTCATAAGAGCGCGGGTGCCTCGGTAGGCCCGAGGCTCAAGACAGATGCTTGCGGCGAGCGCCGCTGGCCAGTCCCATGGTCGGGTCGAGTAGGCTGCGGTCCGACTGGCTAGTACCACTTTCTTTACATGGCCAAGCCGCGCTGAGATAGCCTGCAGAGAACGACGAGGTACAGATTTAAGCTTACATTATCGTAGACAATGTTTTATTCTTTCTTTATTGACGTAAAAAATCTGCCAGATAGCACCTTGCTTCGTCCATTAAATGTCTGATTGAAAATTTCATAACATTTGAGATTTTTTGATTTTATTTAAGTATGAATATACTCTACAATCGTCAAGGTTAAGATACAAGTGTTTACAGTGTTAAAAATTTGACTCAAATTGACAAAACCATTACCTACAAGTGACAATTTTACTGTAGACAGAAATGTTTTAAACGTTAACTTTATTGTAAAAAGTGAAATGCTAACTTACAAGGCGACATCAAACCAAAAGTTTAAATATATTTGACATTCATTGAATAAAATATGGCCATAATAAGACGGAGTGTCTTCTTATTCTAATTCCTGCTCTGAATGGGCGCGCGGTCGGATGGTGCATGCGCATCTGCGGACGACAGCTGCGCGCGCACGCGCCACACACCTTATGCGTCTTACATGCGAATTTAAGGCGATCGGAACTTTTTATGGGTTAATCCTTACGCCATACAGCGAGCGGGACGGTCCGCGTGAGCACGACCAATTAACATCGAACTATGCTTTTTTTGATGCGATCATGGTGGCCAACTAGCATGTAGTTCTCATAGTTGGTAAGCGAATACTGTAACCTGTAGCCATCTACAAAACGATATGGCTGAACACTATTATTTGGCGCGTAGTTCCCGTGTCGGGAGCTACCGAAAGGATAAAGGTTTAAAATCTTTAGTTCTATTGGCATATTTCTGTTTTCTAGAAGTTTTCCAGCGCACCTCGGAGATGGGCACATTATGGAGTCCAACAGGCACGCCATCTGTTACATGGGGCAAGAACGTAACCGGCGAATCGTGGGTTTTTGCATGTATGCTTGAATACATGTATTTACCTTTGCCTACCCCTTCGAGGGTTACAGGTGTGAAATTACTTTTTTTAAATGTGATTTATACATATTACATATTTACCTTTTATGACAACCAAAAAATATTCTTATGTTCGTATGCCCCTCGCTTGCTGTATGGTGAAACTTTAGTCTGTCATCGAAGACTCGATTGATAGCTTAAGAGGTGTTTAACTGATCTAAAGAGATAGTTTGTGAATACAGACAGGCATCTGTTGTAACGGCAGATCCTATTCTTTATTCGCATAAAGAAGTTAAAATGAGATGCCTATTCACATGTTTTGGGCGATCATTTATAATAATAACCAGTATCATGTCAAGTCCTTTGAAAAAAAGTTAACACAGATCATGTACTCCTTAGCTAATTACATAAGCGTTGTATGATAAAGGGACTGTACAGTACACAGCCAGATATATTGCACATCGACCTTAGGAGAGAGAGACTTCGGAAAATTTCGGCTCTGTAGATCGTTATCTCTTTCGCACACAGCGTTGACATCACACAATGTGACGTTTGTCGACCATTTTGATCAAGTTTTGATCAAAACTTTACGTAAGCGGAATCAGTGTCCAGCAGAGGTAGCTCTACGAACTCGAAACTAGTCGATTTTCTCCTTCCTAAGCTCGATATGCAATATTTTTGATGGGTTAAAAAAACAATGCTTAAAGTAACAATGTTCTGATTAATTACTTAATTAATTATTTTTTTTTATAGACTTCGATAATATCTGTGGAATTAACAGTAGGAATACAAAACGTAAACTCTATTAAATTTATTTTATTAAAATTATATTGATCTTAGTTATTAACAAAGGACAAATAGTGCAAATGCTTCCAACGAGTAACAGATATTAGTGGCTGCAACAAACTAATGAGGCAGATGTGTGAAAAGGACGGCCGGCGACCTCTGCCAACCCTGTTCGCAAGGTGTTTCTAACTTAGCCTCTCGTTTAGGGGCCCGTATGTTGTCTATCGTGTCACCTTTAGTTAATTAGTTGATAATATAGACTATTGTGTTGAAGGATTATTCTATTTATTTACTGTTTACATCGGTGGTAATTATCAAATACTATTGAGGGACGTGGTGACTCCATCGCCCATTGCTGGAGGAGAATTCTTCCTATAGTGGAGTCGGTAAACCGAACAATACCGGTTAAACCAATAGGGCCGTAGTAAATCGGGGTGGGTAGCAGTGTCACACGATAAAGCTATCGTCGCCAATCACCATACGAAACGTGGTATTTTTAGCTCTTCCCCTTTTTGGGCAAGGCTTTGTTTAGCAGTGGAAGCATTTGGGCTGAAATATGATGATTATTGTTACGTCATAGAGTTTCGAATTAGGTCTTCGGGTTAGAGTAGAACCCCCTTATTCATACAATACAATACAATACAATACAATATCTTTATTAGTACCACCAAGTTACAAGTCATTATCTTCTATGCTTTGTTTTTGTCAGTTGAATTGTCAAATGTGCAGGATAGGAAAAGACAAAGGAGAGATTAGCAACACTTTGGCTAAAATAAGTTTATGAATAAATGGGTAAGTATTTATTTATTTTAAGAAATCTCAGTGATATTTCTGGAGTTAAGAAAAGCTTACTTGCAAACCTACTCGCCTCTTATTATGACATGAAAAGAAATAAATATTTCGGACTATGTGATGTTATTTTCTATGACGTTGACCTTGTAGACATAAGTTTTTATTGTACGGGAAATTCAGTATTCCGACCTTATACCAGTTTCCACGAAAAACAACAAACAGAAGAATAACTCTTAATAATACCTATCTCTTGTTCAATTTCCTGTTGTTGAGGAATTGGTACGTTGCGTAACCTTAATTAGTTGATAAAATAGCTTATTGTTCTGAGGGTTCATTCCACATTAGAACTCATGGAAATTATATGTAGAACATTTTAAAAAGTAAGTATCATTCCTTGTGTTATTAAAAACATTGATTTGCTCATTTAAATGCTAAGTTATACAATACCAGTAAAGCCTTTTGCTTGTACATAATTTCTCATAATTAATTTACTTCATGCTTCTCTGATTGCGTACGTTAGTTTATAACAATTTCAAATCAAGTACAGTTACATATATTGTTGTAGCTATTTATAACTTAAAAAAAACAAACCTTTATAATGTGCAATACCTAAATTATCTTGTGTTTACGAAGAGAAACGATGTTTGAATATTAATAATACTGAAAGTCTATTATTAATTTCAATTAGTAATGTATTTCGGATAATTTACATAATTACCTTTTGGAAAGTAACTTGTGGTGTTGTGATAAATTAATTTTGGTTTAATTAATAATTCATTCATTTTTTTTATTTTTTAACTGCCTCAGTAGCGTAGTGGTAGCAGACCACTACTACTACGCTGGGGATCCCTGGTTCGATGCCCGGGTCGGGGACTATCAGAGATAACGGTTTAAAATCCTTTATTGGGATTTTTCCATTTTCTGGCAAATTCCCAGTACCTCGGAGTTTGGTAATGTGCCCGGAGATGGCAACAGGTTCGCCACCTGTTACATGGGCCAAAACGTAACCGGCGAGTCGTGGGTGTTTGCATGTATGCTTGAATGCATGCACTTACCTCTGCCTACCCTTTCGGGGATTACAGGCGTGAAGTTATGTTAAAACTTATTATTCAGTTTTGCTTTGGGGTAGAGTTATTGCAACCTCAGTTAAAACAATAGCGTCTTCTAGCTTTTCCTATCGCAGTTAAGTCATTTGAAAGTGTATACCATAAAAAATATGCGTGTATATTGTTCCAATGACAGGTAAATTTTCCCATAGAACTGGTTTTTATGGTAATAAAGTAGCAAGTGTATGTAGCATTATGTTGATGCTACGAATGTTTTTTTTATTTGGTAGTATGTAGGTAGTTTCAAAACAGCCTTGCCTTCTTCAGACAAGTGGCGAACGCAATAAGTCCAAGCTTAAATATTTAAACAATTGTGTAAGGCAGATACCTGTAGGAACCTGAGCTTATGAAGTTGCATAAAACAGTCAGTTAACATTGATGGTAAGTAATACCGTAGCCTATAAACTGCTACATGAAACCAAAGATTTCAAGGATTTTTTTTTAATGTAATTGACGTGGCAAACAACCATGCAGTTCACATTGATGTAAAGTGATGACTGCAGCCTATAGACACCCACACAAAGACCAAGGTCAAAATGCAAATGCGTTGCCACTCCTGAGGCCTAAGTTATTATGCTTTTGAGCCGAAAATTACAGGGCCGTACATTACCACCTGACTGGAACACGATAGTGCTGAATATTACCATTTAGCGGCAAGTAGAATAAGTAACGCGTAGGTACCTGCACCCGCGAACTCCGTAACTGGAGCTCTACCTTCAGTAAAATGCTATTGAGGGGTACAATTTTCGCTATAGTCATAGGTTGATCCATGCGAATTAGTTGCTGCTAATGAAGTTTAAAAAATAATTAAGCTTTTTTATGTAATGGATGTGGCAAACAAGCATGCAGTTAACATTGATGTTAAGTGATGACTGGAGCCTATAGACACCCACACAAAGACAAAGGTCAAAATGCAGATGCGTTACCACTCCTGTTATGTCTCTGTGCCGAAAATTACAGGGCCGTACATTACCACCTGACCGGAACACGATAGTGTTGAACACTACCATTTAGCGGCAAGTATATTTGGTAATGCGGTGGTGCCCACGAGCTCCGTTACTGGAGCTCTACCACCAGTAAAGGCAGTATATTAAGCTTTCGAAACTTTGAGATCCCTATGTGAGAGCTATTGAAACATTATTTGGATACAATTAAAAAAAGTATTTTCACTGTATTATGGCACAATCCAAACTCCTTGAGTGTCACTGAAAGTTTGTCCAATCAATCAATCATCATTTCAGCCAAAACACGTCCACTGCTGAACAAAGGCCTCCCACAAAGAATGCCACAACGAACGGTCCCGGGCCGCCCTCATCCAGCGATTGCCCGCGACCTTCACCAGGTTGTCGGTCCACCTCGTGGGGGGCCTGCCTACGCTTCGTTTTCCGCTACGTGGTCGCCACTCTAGAACTCTTCTGCCCCAACGGCCGTCAGTTCTGCGAGCTATGTGCCCTGCCCACTGCCACTTCAGTTTCGCTATTCGGTGGGCTATGTCGGTTACTTTGGTTCTCATGCGGATCTCCTCATTTCTGATTCGATCTCGCAGAGAAACTCCGAGCATAGCCCTCTCCATTGCTCTCTGAGTGACCTTGAGCCTTCTTATCAGGCCCATAGTGAGCGTAGATGATAGTTTGTCCAATGATAAAATAAATAACCCTTTCTCTTCGACCACTATGATATGACGTTTTTCTCACGATTTTTCAAGGCAAACTCTCTACTTTGTTCTCTTAAGTGGAGCAAAATAATAAATATTACAACGATTAAGAAAACTTATTATAGTGTTTCTTTGAGTTAAGATTATTGAACTAATATAAAAATCTTACTTATATCTTACTATATTATAAATGTGAAAGTGTGTGAGTATAGCTGGATGGATGGATGGATGGATAATTGTTACTATTTCACGAAAAAACTGCTTTACGGATTTGGATGAAACTTTACAGTAACATTGGTTATACATCGAATAAACAATTTGTAATGATTAAACTATGTCTCAAAGTACACGCGGACAAAGTCGTGGGCAAAAACTATTTATTAATATTTCGAAGTAACGAGGACGCCAATCTGCACCGCTACACTATAGAACAAAGAAAAATGTTGCCGGGATTTCAGACAGACAAGATTTATAAATGGAATGATTCATGACACTTATAAGTGTCGGTGAGATATACAAGTTGCTCTGCACTTGACGTTTATTGTCGAGATTTTCCCACGGAGTGTCACTTTCCAGCAACGACACAGTGTTTTATTGTGCCTATACAACGACACTGGTTCAGGTACAGTATCCAACACGAAATATTGCACTTCGACCTCAGGATGGAGACTTTGGCTTATTTCGGGTCTGCAGAGAGTTATCTTCTTCGCTCCTTACCTATCTAATATTTAACGACCATTTTGATCAAGTTTGGACCAATACCGGACTATCAGTGCTTACGTAGGCAGTGTGCAACAGAGATAACGCTCTACGAAGTCGATACTAGCCGATTGTCTCTTTCGTAGGCTCGATATGCAATATTTCTTTCTGTGTACTGTACGTTGCTAGGAACTGGTTTTGAAAGAGCAAGAGTAAGAGCAACAGCAGCATCTGTGAGAACTCAACTTAAAGATTGTACTTCACTTAGCCGCTGTCGCTCCGCCACCGAGAACAATACAAAATACAAATATGTACTTGGGAATGACGGAAGCCGCAAGAATAAGAGAGGTTTACATAGTCGTAAGTAGTCCACCGAAACCAGAAAAAAATTGAAAGGAGTCTACTAGAAAAAATAGTTTGGGAACCTCTGGTTTAGATTCACAAATTAGTCATCGCCATGGCTAATTTGTGAATTTGCCATCTATCGACTGTCTCAGTCGGTATATTTATAGGTTATTGATGTATACTAATTCTGAGGCAATACGAAGTTTTGCCCGGACAGCTAGCTATTAATAAATGTAGGGATTAACTTTTATCTTTCTTCTATTATCTCTTGTATGTGAACAATACACGAAACGGCATTTCCAATACTTTCCGTTACTTGCTATCTAGAGCTGCACTGAGTGATATGACATGGCGCGTCAATGAATCATTTAGCGAATGATATTTATGCGTTCACTGACTGCCACTCGCGCGCAGATTATGTGACTAGGGATAACGTTTCCGCAATTTTGCAGTTTAATTTGCTATGTGAACCGTTATGGCAGAGTTTTTTTTTGTGTAAAGATACTCAAACGTCACTCAAATCTAAGTGGGACTTAAAAGTCTTCTGTCTTTATAAAACACGTTCAAACGAAAGAGATAGCGCACATTCGAGGGTTACATAAAAACCTGTGGGTCAAAATGCAGATGCGATGCCACCCCTGAGGCCTAAGGTGTTATGTCTTTGTGCCGGCAATTACAGAGCCGTACATTACCACCTGACCGGAGCACGATAGTGCTGAACACTACCATTTTTCGGCAAGTATATTAGGTAATGGGGTGGTGCCTACGTCCGCGAGCTCCATCACTAGAGCTCTGCCACCATCTATATTTGGTTATCAATATCATACATATCTATTGTTCTATATGAACACGGTGCATTTGCGAATAACACATGAAATGGCATTTTCTATATTTTCCGTTACTCGTAATGTAGAGCTGCAGTGAGTGGTATGACACAGCGCATCAATGAACCCATTTCACGAATTATATTTATGCGTTCACTGGCTGCCACTCGCGCGCATTTTGTGTGGTTAGTGATACCGATTCCATAATTTTGCAGTTTAATATGCAGTGGTACCGTTATGGATGTTTGTAGTAACTTCACGCCTGTAATCTCTGAAGGGGTAGGTAAATGCATGCGTTAAAGCATACATGCAAACACCCTCGATTCGCCGGTTCCGTTTTGGCTTATGTAACAGGTGGCGAGTCTGTTGAAATCTCCGGGCACATTACCAAACTCCGAGGCACTGGCAAATTTCCAGAAAATGGAAAATTCCCCATATAACCAGAGATAAAGGATTTTGTCTGTAATCTCTGATAGCCCCCGAACCGGGTTTCAAACCCAGGACCCCAGCGTAGTAGTAGTGGCCTGCTACCACTAGGCTACTGAAGTAGTTATGTTTACAGTCTTCGTTGAAGATGAAGTATTAACATTAGGTGGTAGAGTCCTAACATCAGTGCTTTGCCTGAAGTTTAAGGATGTTGGACACTACTACTTTAAAAGCCATATATATATATATATATATATATATATATATATATATATAATATTTTATGTAATAGAAGGGGCAAACAAGCATGCAGTTCAGATTGATGTTAAGTGATGACTGCAGCCTATAGACACCCACACAAAGACCGAGGTCAAAATGCCGATGCGTCACCACTCCTGAGGCCTAAGGTGTTATGCCATGTGCCGGAAATTACAAGGCCATACATTACCACCTGACCGGAACACGATAGTGCTGAACACTACCACTTAGCGGCAAGTATTTTAGGTAATGCGGTGGTGCCTAGGCCCGCGAGCTCCGTCACTGGAGCTCTACTACCAGTAAGATTTTATAATGTATTCCCGTTTGATGCTAATCCAAGAATCTTTGTTTGAATTCCACGTTTACTTAACTGTGTTGCACACATTAAAGTTCTTCTATTATTTGAAATGATGTTATCGTTTTGTAAATAAAATCAAATAGACGTAACGATTATGTTAGAAAATATATCCATATCGATACTAGAAAATAAATAAATTGCAGAGATAATAATGCTATTAAAGCTGTAAATCATGTAGTAATAACACATACACATAAATCTGTACAAATAAATAAAATTGGAGTGTCTGTTTGTAATATAAAAATAACCACTTCTAACTACATGCATATGTATGTATACACGGTATATATACCAAAACAACATTTTTTACAATTTTTGTCTGTCTGTCTGTCTGTTTGTTCCCGCTTATCTCGGGAACGGCTTTACCAATTTTGACGGGACTTAGGCTACTTTTATACTAGCTGCGCCCACGACTTCGTCTGGGTGGGTAATAATCATAAATTCTCTCGCGGATGAAGTCACGGGCACAGCTAGTATTAAATATGATTATCATATTAAAATCAGTAAAAGCTAGGATCTAAATGATGACTTAACTCCACGAACATGAACCGATAAGCTGCACCATGATATAGATATATGGGCGGCCACACAAAACTGCGATCCGATGCGATGCGACGTCACATCGCAGGCAATATATACGTGCGAGCTCGCAAATATTTGCGACGCGATGCGGATTCGCAGTTTTGTGTGGGATGATGTCTCTTAGTTTAGGGCTCCTACCTCCTCCTTGCGTCGTGTGTCCTCAATGCTGAGGGTCGTGACCTCGACGAATAACTTTCGTTAGGACAATATTACGCCATGTCGTCCTATCCTCGGCGATGTGGATGGGCTCGCTCCCACACGTAACTGAAAATTCGCATAGCATTGCAAATATCTGCGAGCTCGCTCGTATATAGATATTGCCTACGATGCGATGTCGCATCGAATCGCATCGCAGTTTTGTGTAGCCGCCCTTAAGAGATGTAGAGTCAGCAGTGGAGTACTGGTGTGTAAATATAACCGCATTTACTAATGTACGTATCACTGAGATAGTATACTCTAGAATCTCTATATCAAGCATAAAATTATCAGTAAGCTAAATTATAGGTAAGTGGAAGATGAAGAAGTAAACTGATGTCATGATTCGCCAGTTACACATTTTGAATCTCATGTCAAGTGTATTGACATTCATTGGGCATATAGGTATCAAACTCAAAGGGCAACTTTAGAAATCTTTGTAATGAAAAAAAAACAAGGTCATAGTAGCAATATAAGCATATTAAAAGGTGGCTAAACAAACTAAAATGCATGGAAAAGTATTAACTTTCTGGACATTTTACTGGTGGTAGAGCTCTAGTGACGGAGCTCGCAGGCGTAGGCACCATCGCACTACCTAATATACTTGCAACACCTTAGGCCTCAGGAGTGGTAATGCATCTGCATTTTGACCTTGGTATTTGTGTGGGTGTCTATAGGCTACAGTCACCACTTAACATCAATGTGAACTGCATGCTTGTTTGCCATTTCCATTACATAAAAAAAAACTCTACATTTAGTACTGAGTCTTCGGCGCTTAATGTTTTTATATATCGCCTTTTGCAGATGTTCCTCGTTCGGTGTTCAATAATGAAACGGGATTGAATAATAGGGAATAATAAAAAAGAACGCGCCTTTATTTGTCAATGGGGTAGGCAAACATTTATGATTCACCGTTTAAGCTATTAACGATCACCATGCATATTAAGTACCGAACTCCAAAGGTGAAACTGGTAATCTGTAACGTAAAATACTACCTTCCCGACCCAGTGATCGAATGTGAGACCTCAGAGTAGCATTTGTGGCTTTTACTAGTACATTAAATAAACATAGATATAATACATAAACATATTGAAAAGCATAATTTTGTCTGGACTCTACATTTAGTATAGCTGCGGCGCATAATTGTATTTATATAATTTTATTTCTGACATAATGTGTTATGCACGATAATTTTTGAGCAATGTCCTGCAAATTGGTTTTCAAATTAATGACCACGGAGATGTAGGTATATCTAATAATACTTTAAGGATAGTTCGGAAATCTCTCTAATGAAAAAAAAACCCTTAAGAAACTTCAGAGTAACAGACCTATTAAACCTACTCCATTGAGGCAGTTAAATTAAGATCAGATAATAATACTTTTTCATAGATCTAACTATGAAAAAGTATTATTATCTGAAGTCTACATTTAGTATAGAAAGAAGTCGATTTTTTTATATCGACTCCTGCGGATGTTCCTCATCCGGTGTTCAATGGTAAAACGGGATTGAATTATAGGAAGCTGATGATTCTAATAATCTGATGCTTTCCTGCCTTTTCTTATTTCGTACTAGCAATGGAGCGTGCAATCGAGCTGTATAATTACTGGTACAAAAATTGCTTGAATCCTCTCGGAAAACTTTATTGTAGATTGGTTTGAACTATTAAAGAGATAGTTGTAGACTTATAAAGTAATTTTCTTCCAATTGCAGTAAAAAATAATTTATTGTGAGGTAGATGGGAAGACCTAGTGTTACAAATCATACATGTTCGTGAGTGATACTATATCAGTTGTAAGAGCTGTAATGCTTATTCAATAATTAAAAAGATAAGGATGTATTTTATAACGTTGTGACTCAAACTAGCATGCAGTTCACATTGATGTTAAGTTATCACTGTAGCCTACAGACACCCACACAAAGACCAAGGTCAAATGCAGATGCGTTACCACACCTGAGGCCTAAGGTGTTATGCCTCTGTGCCGGAAATTACAGGACCGTAAACTTAACAAACTCAAACAAAAGAATAAACTTACTAGTAGGTTTATTCTTTCTCAATCTCTTCTGCACTCAATTTCAAAGAGTGGAACAGTAGGTACGCGGTAATAATAAATTCTTTAGTTTATTCATATTCTTTTCTATTTCTTTACTAATAGGTACTATTACTGGGTAATAAAAACAAAGAAATTTATAAGATTTTTGATATAAGATGCAGCGATGACATACGGAACTGAAACATGGTCGCTAAGGTCACGCTGAGTGAGAGGAACAGAGGAGAATAGAAATGAGGAGATCTGCATGAGAACCAAAATAACTGACATAGTCCACCGAATACACACGCGATACTCAAATGCAAGTGGGCAGGGCACATAGCACAGAACCGACGACCGCTAGTACTGGAAGACGAAGCAAAGGCAGGCCTCCACGAGGTGATCCGACGAACTGGTGAAGGTTGCGGGCTCAGGATCGTCCATTATGGCAATCTTTCGGGCAGGCTTTATCCAGCAATGGACGTCTTTAGGCTTAAATGATGTATGATGAGATAGGATTGTTACTAACGAGAAATAAAGTGTCAAACCATAACCTTATGGCAACTATAATAGTGCGATGTGGTCAACTCTCCGTTATTGATGAATTAGAATTAGGTATATTAATATATTCAAGTTCCAAAAAAGAAATTTCGATCAAATTAGTCCGACGGGAGTCACACAGTAAACACGTTTTCAGTTTCAGCTGTCGTTATCGGCTGAGTGGCGGTGACGTTGTTATCACTCGCGCCTGCGCATTTATCGCTGCATTTACACTATTTTGTTCCCTTCCTTTACGTTCTGTTTTCTTTTTCAATTGAAAATGATTATTAACATTTTCTTCGACATTTTATTTTGATAGGTTGTTATCCAATTATCTACATAACAAATAACTAATGAAACCTTTTCTCTCCTTCTTATCTTCAAATATTCAACCAAAATGACTGCATAAAAAATATTACGTGAGAGTTAACATTAGGATACGTGTACCTAAGGTTATTTGTTTGTTATCGAAAGATTGTGTTTAAGTAATCGAGGGATTATGTAGACAAATCACATAGACGGTTGTTCAATTAAAACTATTATCGAACCTAACGTTATCAATTGTTATATCGTTGTGTAGATTACGGTCAAAGTCGGCAATGATAACCTAAAAACCAAACAAAGTTATGGGATTGTAAATAGCGGTTTGAATATAAATCAGTGCTTTGAAAAGACAATACTGAAATCGCTTCCATGCTTAACAATTGTTTGTTTACAAGTACTTCGTCGACAATCAGTTGAGCAATTATTATTTCCAGTTGAGCACATTCAGCAGGTGACGGAACGTCTTTTGTGTCAACAATCCCTTTGTGTTTTGCAGTATCGCTTACTTCATTTACATTTTTAACTTCTTAAGTGTCGTCATCGAATTCATCAATTGAAACAGTGAGTTCAGCTTCGAAAACGATCGTTCGACGCGAGCCCATTGCGTTATCGTGCGCTCGTAAATAATCGAGGCGGGTTCGTTTTCGGCGTGCGACTCAGGTGTCGTCAAGTAATCAGAAACAGTCCAAGCAGCCCTCGGCCCTTCTACGTGGATCCGATCGGTGGCGGCGCGAACATTCGTGGCACGTCCTTTGTTGACCGTTTTGTTTTGGAGTACCATCCGGTAGGGGGGAGGGGACAGGTGGGCGCAGGTATCGTGCGCGGCGGTAGTCAGTCCACCTCGGCGCGTCGGGCTGCGCGCGCGCTTTGTTCGCACATAAATACATTTAATATGGAAATGGCGAGTCAGTCCGCAACAGGTGCGCGGCCGCGGCAATCGTGCACGTGTGCTGTTAGTGAGTGCGCCAGCGCTGCCGCTTTCTCTACGATCCTAAGCACCGGTAAGTTTTCCACGTTGTTGTAATGAAAAAAATTACTCGATGTTTGGAACGGCCGACACGTTTTTGTCGTTTCTGTATCGCCAGCGTCGGTTCACGCATCTGCCGTTCCATTTCGGAGCAGCTGCTGTCCGTTGAATAGGTAGGTATAATAAGTTTTTATTTTCTTATAATGTCGTGACGTTCAGTTGAATGAGCTCGCCCTTCCGATCTAAGGGCTCTAACACAATTAGTAGCGGCGTGGTTGGGCGCGTTCACACGGCCGGCTTCGCGCGGTGTTTCGCGTGTTGCTGTTACTTTGGTAAATATTGGTTGGTTCGATAAGGTCTGCAGTGCGTGCGTGTATTTCACTGTTATCGATTCCACACATGCGTCACTTCGATAGTTATCTGTGGCGGATCTGGGTCATTGTTCTTTTGTATTTGTAAAGTTCTGATAAAAATGCCGCGAACGATAATCTTGAAAAACGGATCCAAATAATATTCTCACGGAATCGTCCATTACAAGGTCCTCGCCACTTTAAACTTTATGTGTAATGCTCGTAAACTCGATTCAATGACAAATATTATGAGACTGAATAAACTAGCAAAAAATTAATCGACAAAAAATCGCCATCATGACAAGTCATTAGTTGCAAACGCAACTAGTTATAAACTGTTCTCATCCAAAACGTAGGCACTCAATTCTGTGAGAACAATTTCAAATTAAAAATTACTATTTGCATTAAATTTCATTTTTTGAATGGAATATTTTACGCTTACCATTGAAATAGCGGTTTTATCAACCTAAATATTGAGTTGTACCTCAATACCTATACAATGTACAGAAATTCCCATCAATTCGAAAGAGGTGTTGAAATATTATAACGTCTCATAACGTTTCACAGTAATATACACTTCATTCGTAGCTAATCGATTACAACGTGTGAACAAAAATCTGACTCAAAACTCTTTGCATTCGTGATAGTCAATATCTCCATCAAAATTCAATCCGCTAATTCGATCGCCGTGCATAATAAATTTAATAGTTGTGTGAAAATAAGAGTTAATCATCTTCATGTTCATTATACATCAACATAATAGCAATATATTTGTTGATAACTATAGGTTTATTTGTAGGTATATTATGCTAAAAGGCTCTACCATATCCTTGTACATCAAACTAGTAGTCATAATTTTCGACTTTCATATGCCATAAATAAGATAGTAGTAATGTTATTCAAAGGTTTCATCGATGTATTGATATTTCTCATTAGGTTTGTAAAGGGCAGGGATCTCAAGCTGTGAAAACTTAAGGTCTGTCTACTGGTAATTCAACTCTAGACGTTAGGCAAGGAAGTCGTTAATCACATGCATATATCGTGCAAGCAATAGACGTTCCTTTCTTATAATCTATGTTCAAGCTTGGAAGAACTTTTTGCGGCAATTTGCATACATCGATTGCATCTTAAGCCGTGTTCACTGCTTTTAATTTAATCGTTGCAGATAAAAGCTCACTTGATTTTAATTTTAACTTCTTAACGCGAGATTATGAGTAATATTGAAATTAAGTGTTTAAATAAATACTTTTTACTTTTATTTTGCCAAAATTTCGAGCAGTGCCTCGATTCATTGCCTCGCCCGAAAGTCCCACCATTATGACAGAACACGTTCAACACAAAAATTTTATAATACGAAGCGTTTAAAAAGAACTGTTCTGTACGTGAGAGTTTTTATTTTAATACAAAAGTTAGATGCATATCTCGAACAGGCTGTAGATACTACATACATTTACGATTCCGAATGTCTGCTATGAACTAGTATGAACCCCAGGTTATTACTTCATAAGGGCATATTTCGAGTCCATATCCAAAGTCCTTATTTAATGAAATGATACTTGTTAACCCAATTAAGGTAGTAAAGGAAATTCCTTGCCATTATCTGTAGCTCGAAATGTATTATCTAGATATCTCATTAGACTGGCGTACCAAGATTGATCTTATTTCTACGAGTAATTTGCATCTTTAGAAAAAATGCCTCATCTTCCTTCAATGTTTTTCGCTTGTTGATAATGCATTGTATTGCAACTGTATTTGAGTTTATTTTCTATTTGTTGTTACAGTGTTAGGACCTTTTTGGTATTGTAGAGGCGTCGTTATTATGGACTGAATAGGTCTGTTTTTTCCTGCTGATTCGCTTCGTCGCTCTCAGTTCTGTGTTCACAGTCCGTGACAATGCGAAATTTTGGTGTTCAAGTTAAATAACGTTATTAGCGGTTTTAATAACCATTTCAACCTTTAAGATGTTCTAAGAAGGATATTTCATTTAATTTATTCGTGATTAATGTGAAATTTATAAAATATGCAAAAAAATTCAACGATAAAATTATATTCGTGGGTAGAAGACGTACTCAAACCATTTCTGGACTCCATTTTTTATAGTGAATCTTAATCAATTTACTTTTAACATCGTCTTATGGATTAGATCAATTGGAAGAGATTCAGAAGCTAACTGTTATCATGGTACCGTATGTTTAAGCCTGACTAAATATTCTGTTACCGTATTAGACAAATTATCACCATCAATATAATTTAATCTACGATGATACATTATACATTTGCAAAATAAATTTCAATGATGTACATAGTAGGTACTCGAGGTTATTATCAATTATGATCAGATATAATAATAAATAAATGCATAGTGAACATATTTTTAAATATACAAGTAAATTTGATAAGGTCTTGTAACCAAAACCATAAATTACAGCAAAGCGGATCCAAGCGATGACAGTTTGATGAATTCGCAGGATTCGCAGGGGACTGTTGATCTTTGTTGGCGATCGTATTTGTTAGCCTGTTCCCTTACCACGTTTATGTACTTTGTTCGATAGTCGCCAGGAATGGAGTAAAGTGATTGTATGAGAAAATATACATCGCCCCTGGCGATTACGTGAATGTAACTGTATTTTGCATACAATTTATTATAGTTGCCGGGAACTATTGATGGATCCCACGTTAGATCTGACTAGACGAACAGAAACAAGTACACCATCGAATTTAACTGTGAGAGTTTTTTTTTTCGGAGTTCAAGGGCGTTTGGTATTAACTATTCTGCCGCCAAATAGTGGTGTTCATCACTATAATGTTCTGTGGTAAAGTTACAGTGTAGGAGCTGGAATGCGTAGGAACCACCGCATTACCTAATCTATCTGCCGCCAAATGATAGTATTCAGCACTATCGTCTCCTCCGTTTTGACCCCTGATGTTTGTGTGAGTGTCTATAGGCTGAAGTCATCACTGTGAACTGCAAGCTTGTTTGCCACATTCAGTACATTAAAAAATGAATTTAGTATTATTAGGACTACGGGACATTTTTCCTTAGTAGGTATTATAAAATCTTTTGGTTACAGTTTGTACTGTAAAGTTGATGATACGCAACTCGGTACTTTCTCGATAGTTATTCGTGCTAGAGGCACTGGTGTGTTAATTCTAGATCGCCATCTAAGATTTCAACAACTGCAAAACAAATGATCAATAATATTCAAGCCAAAATCACGTGGCTACGGTATACATAAAACAATAGATGTCAACAAACTCGACTTGTTAATGATTTGTGCATATTAATATGATGTTATAAATTAGGGAGACAGCGTTAATTTTGCGTAAAAATATTGAATTGAAATCGCTGACGAATATATAAAATTGTGAAGTATTGAATTTCCATCTTCAATAATTTTATCCCTGTCTTCTATTGACCAACGTTTGAATAAGCATCCGGTCGACATTGACAAAGACGAATGTCTCATGGACCTTTGAACTCGGCTTTTCCACGGCCAAGGCCGTTGACTCCGCGCTACATCATTTGCATCATATTAGCTACTTAATATTTATATACTGGTTTCGTGTTAAACTATTGAGACAAGTGTCATAAAATTGTACCTGATTTAAGTGTGCCTGAGTAATCGCAAAAAGCGATTAAGAGAGCAGACAACAAACGAAAAAAGAAATAAAGAAATGTTTAAATATAGAACGTTAGCGTTTAATAGAGCCCGCCGATCCGCACGTCGGATTGCGGCATTCGAGACGAGATTTCTAATCGACGGGCGTCACGCGCCGCGTCCCCGGCCGGAACGAATCGCCCGGAGATAAGCATCGACATCGAACAACACTAGCTGCTTTAGGGCTGCCCTTCCCTATTCGGTTGCACCCGAAAATAGACAAAACGAGAGTATTGTGGTCAAAGCATAGCCTTTAGTGCCTACTGCTATTAGACTTAATCTGATGATCGGATGAGATATAACTTCAAAGGGCTATTATATTATTCTGTACCATAGATGTTTTAATACAAATGTATCTCTTGATAATACTTTTTGGCGTCGTTAAAATATTGCCCATTCTTAATGTTATCTTACTCCTGAATTTAAAAAAGCATGACACTTCTCTTTTTTTGTAAAATTTGAGTGCTGGTTTTATTGCCAAATTTGAAGCGGTTTTAGACACTTTGGATATAAATATTTATGGACATTTAGTCAGCCCTAGTTGAGACCGACAAATAAATAATGGAATAAAAAACTGATCACGGTCCGCGACAAATCGTAGCCTGCGATGCGATGACTTGACGATCCGGCGCTGGTTGCACGGGAGTTTACAGTAAACTCATTATTTAAGTGACGGCCGCACCTGTGCATCAGTGCGACTACTCGATTTTAAACGCGTGGAAGAGGGTACAATTTAATTGTAGCTTGTAATAATGTTATTCTTAGATGATATAAAAACGAACTAAGAAGCTTTTTAGGATTGAATTAATTATATAATTAATTGAAATGCAGTGTAATAATACACTATAAAATATTTGATTAGAATGTTAGCCTCACAAAGAAAAACGGTATTTTTCTTACAACATTTTGAGACAAATTCTTAATCTCTACCATGATTAAACTTATTTTTTTATGGTACAGGTAAGTACATATCTTCTAATTTTATTTTACTTTGAATGTAAGAGGAGCCACAGCGAAGTGACAAATGTTTACTTTTTCGAAGTGTTATCTCTACTTACTTCTTTATTTCTCTTGTTCTATTGTTATTATATATATATATATATATTTATTTACTGGTGGTAGAGCTTCGGTGACGAAGCTCGCGGGCGTATTCACCACCGCATTACCTAATATACTTGCCGCTAAATGGTAGTGTTCAGCACTATCATGTTCCGGTCAGGTGGTAATGTACGGACCTGTAATTTCCGGCACAAAGGTATAACACCTTAGGCCTCAGGTGTGGTAACGCATCTGCATTTCGACCTTGGTCTTTTTGTGGGACTATAGGCTGCAGTCATCACTTAACATCAATGTGAACTGCATGCCTGTTTGCCACTTCAATAACATAAAAAAAATAAAATTCTTCGCCCCTATTTCTACAAGTTTAACTTCTTTGGCGATATGGAAGTAAACATTAAAATACACGTGTAAATACTGAAATGTCATTAAATTCTCTCTTTGTTTAATTACTGTTATATTTAGTCACTTGGGTCGTTATAATTTTTCGTTGTGACAAATTGTTACCGACCATTAATTGAACAGGTTGTATGACTGGTGTCAACACTAGTTGTTAAAAAGAGAATGATTCTGTTCCATACATTTCTGGACCCATGTGTTAACACTGTACAAATTTAAATGACTATTAAAATAAATAATTTGAAATTCGGTCATTTTTTGAATTGCCAGTAATTGAAGTATATAGTTATAGGTATGTTCAGTAAAAGTTGGAGTAGATTGCTAATTGTTAACTATATTAAGGAAAGGTTAAACAAAGATGTTGCGAGCCCAAAATTACCCGTCTCCTTTATCTAGACTGAAGTTGCTCAAGGTTAGAATGTCTAAACTAACAAATATGTTTGGATAGACTTAGAGCATCTATTTATCATTTAATAATTTCTTCCAAAAGGTTCATAAATTATGGCTGCATGTTTGGCACTAATTGTTTCTAATCCGTGAGATAAGTACGAGTTCACAATTTCATAGAAAAGCTATATTTATAACAAAAAAGAAAACTGATAACAATGTAGGGTATCAATCCTGTCACACGTTCGTGGGAATTTAGCAAATCACTTCCGCGCCCGCAGCTTGAGAACAAGCTCAAACAAGTCCTGTAACTCGTATGAGTCAATATAATCATTATAATCCGTTTTATTCTCTAATGTGAGCCATATTAAGTATGCCTTAAAGACGTTTGCCTTACACATAACCAAGGAACCGGGCTTATTTTAAAGGATTACAGTCATTAATTTCCTATGGTATAAATCTTGTTCATGACGTGATATACTATGATTTATTTCAAACTATAATAATATAATGGTGCTTAACTTACACGTGTTATTATTGGAAATCACACAACTCAATTTAAAATTATATTACATTGTGACACAATCTTATTAATTAAGCTTCCATATTTTAGAAATGCTATTTATTTTACGATAAGGATGAAAATGAGGCCGTATTTGATTAACCGGCAGATAGCACAATGATCCTAACGATCTGTCGCGCTCCGGTCTATAACCCCTGAAAGAGACAAATGTGCTAAGATAGTCACTGTCAGTGCCATAACGCCTCGCCTGCCCCTCGTGATAAATGCCCACAAAAACACCAATTAACACAGTATAATTGAATACAGGCCGACCATACCAGACAAAACAACTCGTTCGCATCAAACAACCATTATCTTCGGTTCTAAGGCAATTAATAAATCCGATCGCTTGCTAAAATTTTTCGGTTCAAACGCTTTTCTAATTTCTAACGTGTGTCCAGTTTCGTGCGATCGTATTGTTGTGGAATTATGACGAATCTAGACTGTTCTTTAAAGTCGGAGCATGAAATTGTGTGCACGAGGCGTATCGGCAATTTGCGTCAGTTTTTTTTATCACAGTCACGACAGGCCGGATTCCTCGTGGCGCGGCCAATCGCCGGCTAGAGACGGTGTAATTGGGAGAAACTACTCGGCCACCACAAATGCTTGAGATTTAACGTTCACGACCATCGCGCGGAGAGCCCTCGGAAGACACCGCCAGTGCCGCTCGGCGTCCGGCTGCGACTAGGCGGGCGGGGTGAGGAAGCTCCCTTTTAAATTGTCGCCGCATAATGACACGCCCGTCTGTCCGGCTGTCCGACAGCAATACAAGCTTTAACTGTTTCGGCCCTTTTGTCTGGGTGATGATTGTTTGGGCGATGGGTTATCATTTCCTTGCTCGATCGCGTAGGCGACTTTCGCAGGTAACAATACCTGTGTTTTTATATCATAGATATCGTTGCCTACTTCTCTATTGTTGATAAATATGAGAGATTTTTCATTGTCTTTTTTATATAATGAAAGTAGCAAACAAGCATGCAGTTCACATTGATGTTAAGTGATGCCTGCAGCCTATAGACACCCACTCAAAGACCAGAGGTCAAATGCAGATGCGTTATCACTCCTGAGGCCTAAGGTGTTATGCCTCAGTGCATTAAAATTACAGGGCCGTACATTACCACCGGACCGGAACACGATAGTGTTCAACACTGCCATTTAGCGGCAAGTATAATAGGTAATGCGGTGGTGCCTACGCCCGCGAGCTCCGTCACTAGAGCTCTACTACCATAACACAGTCTCAGTAGACACTTTATTAGATTGTTGACTTAATTTGTGTAAGTGTTAATGTAAGTAAAGTAAGTGTGGATGTAAAATACAACCGTCTAATATGCATTAGGATCATTGCAATAATAACCAAACATTACGATTATCAACCACAGTCTGGTCGGTATTAACCGTAAATGTAACCACTATTGGTAATTGCAGACATTTCGAAATAACAACAAATCCTGTTATAAAGTTTACAGACCTAGAACTCGTAACTATTTTAAATTAGTAACTGAAGATACTGTTTTTATTAATGTTTGCATTAAATCTGACGTGACTTTAACTTCAGAACTTCTCATTAGTTGATACCTTATTCACGTAAGATCGCTGTAGGAGATATTGACGTGGATATAATTAATATCCACATCAATACAAAAATTACATATAAATCGCGTTACCACTCCTGAGGCCTAAGGTGTTATGCCTCTGTGCCGGAAAGTACAGGGCTGTACATTACCACCTGACCGGAACACGATAGTGCTGAACACTACCATTTAGCGGCAAGTATATTAGGTAATGCGGTGGTGCCTACGCCCGCGAGTTCCGTCACTGTAGCTCTACCACGAGTAAAAAAAAATCTTCACAATTTTGTATTGGATGTATGTAGGTAATTAGTATTATTTGTTAGTTTTTATTTCAGTTTTTCTTCAATTACCTCTGGTCTTCGAGAAATAAATAGGTGAAGTTATGTTATGACAGTTTTTAATGGTGGTAGTGTTCCCGTAGCCATATGCAGTCTTTCCCCTCTGTCAAAGTACGAGACCAAATGGTCCTCTGCCTGTCGCCCAGATATTTAAATGTGAAGTCAAGGTGTGAGTTTCGTAGTAATAGACGATTTTTGTAGTGTGAGTGTGTGTCACAGGTATTTCTCCCCGCAAAAAATGACAGACTGTTTTGCATCGCTATGGCTACTCCCCTCCAGTCCGCCGCGACCGGTGGGCTGAGTTGCTCTATGCGTGGCGACGAAGTAGGTGCCACAGCTATACCGAAATTTTTCGTTAAATGACAGTTTTTTGTGCTATCGTATTCCAGTTAGGTGGTAACGTACGGCCCCGTCATTTCTAGCACAAAGGCATAACAGCTTAGTAGCAACTTATATACATTGAAAACCCTCTTTTTTATGAAGATGTATAGGTATAGGCTACAGTATGGACTTATCATCAACATGAACTGTATGGATATCAAGATAACAAAAAAATCTTGATTGGTACAGGTCCTAAGTACATTCGATTATATTTATAATAATAATGGCAACCCAATATACGTCCCATTGCTGGGCACGAGTCTCTCCCCCTTTTTGTGGGGAGGCCTGGAGCTTTCTTCACCACGCTGCTCCAATGCGGATTGGTGGAGATACGGGTTAGATTCAGATTCTTTATTCATAACATAATTAAGTTACAAGTCAGAAAAAATTATGTGCACACATTTAGATCTACATACAATTAAAATTAAAATATATTACACTATTATTATATCACTTATTAAATACATGGAAACTATTAATTATTATTATTGTTAAAAAAAAAACAAAAATAAAATTACAGAATCAGATTACAGATAAGTTAGTGGCCAACCCGCTGGCGGATGTTTTAAAACCGCCCATAAGGCCTCCGACAAGGTTTAACGACTACTATCTATCGATAGCAACCGGGACCGATGGCTTAACGTACCCTCCGAAGCACGGAAACGCGCATTTTAATTAGCCACTATCAGTCACCCATCACACACCCGACCGCGCCCTCGTAACCGTAACTCTTAACCGAGTAGATCGCTTCCGATCTACACCAGCCGCCGGGCCATGCGCGCTTCGTGCCATTCAATTCAATTATATTTTAATTAAATAAGAAACTAAGCTATAAATTATGTTACACAGTCGGTAACACAAGTATTTGTCAATGATATAAATATACATCTAACAGTTTATAATAGTCCATAAATAAATATGAACTTGTAAAACATTTATCAGTAGTTTAACGTCATCATCTAACAGATTATCCTATTATTTACTCCAGTTTATCGATTTATATATGTATTTCAACACATACATATTAATCTTTATAAATCAATGGCACACCAATAAAAAGTAGGTACTAACCAAATATACCAAATATAAAGTAGGTAGGTACATTGAGCAATGATATATCCGATCAATAAAGTCCAATCAAAATACTTTACATTACATTAACTTAACAAGATCTTAAGTGGCTCTATATAGAGCCTTACATCTACTCCTTAACGCGTAAGATAAGTAGCTTAATATTTTCTGGGACGCGATGTTATTTTAATGAGGCTTGGCCCTAAATAGATTTAGTTAATGACTCTATCTAAGTTTCCGTTGAAACAGATAGTTTTTGCTGCGCGATATGCCTGATTGGAGAACTTGCTTACAGTCATCTGATTAGTTTGAGAAATTGGCAAGACCAACGGTGACGAACATCGATACTCAAAAAACTTTAAACGAATTAAGTTCCAATTTTTTTAGTAGATGTTTAAAAGCGTATAAACAGTCCTGTGTTACTCTGTATTAGCAATCTTTTTTCGCCGGACGAGAATTCTTCCACTAGTTGCTAGCCAGTTAACCGAATAACGGCGGTCAAACCATTCCGATGGGCGGTAGTAAGTGCAATAACGCAAGATGGGTTGGTGGTGGGCACCTTGCGATAATACTACCGCCACTGCGATTGCCTATCCGCGTGCCAAGCTTGGCGATTATGAATATCTCCCTTCTGAGGAGGCTTTGGTCAAGCTGTGGACACCTTTCTTGTATAATTATGACATATGCTGTTATTTTATACAGAAGGTAACACAAAATACAAAAGCTCTGCTTTACATTAAATCCCTTATCATAAACTTATCAATATACATAGAGCTATGTAATATATGCTAGTTAATAACTTCACAGTATAAAATAAACGACATTTATAGTGTAATACACGAGCTCGAATGTATCTACACATTCAATAATGTACTTTATGAACTTAAATAGGATTGTCAGGAGTCTGAATTGAATCGAGTGTTAAGGCAGGGGCGCGCAACGTGTCGGCACAGCGGGCTATCAATCCCGTGCCTCCAATGTTTTCGACATTCAACGATGGTACCCATTAAATTAGATGAAGTTACATGTATCACACTATGTCCGTGAGAGTTCGATTCAGCACCTTTCATAAACTCGATAAACTAGCTCGGATACTAAACGATTTTATACCAAGATCTGTGACTTGAACGCTTAACGCATCGCCTTTGTCCTACTTTGATTTTTATCCTTCCTTGTCGCTGAGGAAGTAATAACGATTATGTGATTGTCATTTTTACGTGATTGCTTTTAAAACCGGCATGGAGGATAATAAAAATGAAAGACATAAACGATTGTCCTCATCCTCCTGCAAATGAATCAGTTAGGCGGCTGAGCCTGAGATGAAAATCAAGATCTAAGCTCTCAGGAAATGCTAGGGCATGCATACTGAAATCTAGAGTTTTTATGGAAATTATTATACTACAGTCTGAATTTATATATCATAAAAGCTGTAATCTTATTTGGCGTGACAAGCTATATTTTTACCCTATAACTTGATCAATCAAAGAATAAGATTAATATACCTATAATGCCTAATTTTTTTTATGTTACGAAGTGCTAAACCAGCATCCAGTTCACATTGATGGTAAGTAATAGTGTAACCTATACATATCTGCATAAAACAAGAGATTTCAATGTTAATACGTAATAGGTGTCTAAGCCCTCAGAAATGCCTTAAGTCTTAGATGTTACGCCTCTGAGCCGGAATCATCCGGGTGCATGGATAACGACTTGACCGAAACACGATAGCGCTAAACGCTACCATTTAGTGGCAAGTACATTAGGTAACGCCTACGCCCTCGAGCTCCGTCACTGGAGCGACCATTAGTAGATTTTTTGAGATGAGTGACACAAAGTGAAGAAACAGCGGTCAGCAATAATATAAAAGGTTGAGTAACCCTGATCAAGTGTACTATAGTGACCATAATGATTTAGTGGTAGCATCATTATTACCCTTTTATCGTACAGAAGTGCGAGCTAATGTGATGCTATGAAGGTTTCACGTCAATCATTCCTCGGCAGCCTTTTGAGCGATGAAAGAAGTGAGTCATACTCAGTACGTTGACTTCTGAATGCAAATTGTACCGAATTATGTGGTCATATATTAGTGGTTGACGCAATTGACGCGTTGAACGAAAAATACAGATTCGCATCGAACGTAGCTCTACACTTTTAACATAACATTATAGGTATTCAATGTGTGATTTAAATTTTTATATATTTTTAATCGGACGTAGGTAAATAATTACTGACGCAGTTAGTGAGGCATTCTCAACAACCATCGAAGTAAAATCGATTAAATAGACAGTTGACTAGGTTTGAATCGCTATTTTGGGCTATACCAACCGAATTATGAAATGGGAGAATTGAGGAATTTGTAAATAATTAATTCTTTTCATATTATAATTGTTTCGTTTTTTGTAATATATTTTGTGTTTTTAATTATTATTAGTTGTTCACTCAATGAAGTTTAAAAAATTGTAAAGTTGTGATAAGCCTGCGCTTGGATTAGAACATAGAGCAACACACACATGGAGGCGGAGGGGAGTAGCCATATGCAGGCTTTCCCCAATGTCAAAGTACAAGCACAAGTGTTCCTATGCCTGTCGCCTAGATGTTTATAGGTATATATATATATGTGTGCGTGAAATTGTTTATGTATTTTGTTAAAGTCAAGGTGTGTGTTTCGTAGTAATAGACGATTTTTGTAGCGTGTGTATGTGTCACACGTACCTATTTCCTACCCCGAAAAAAATACAGACTGTTTTGCATCGGTAATAAACGCCATGGCTACTGCCCTACGGTCCGCCGCAGCCGGTGGCCTGTGTTGCTCTATCGTTTAGATGAAGTATATTAGACAAAAATACACTAAATGTATTAATACGACGGTTCGAAGTTCGCCGCGTCTCTTACTTACATATAACATTTCATAACAGCAATAAACAATATTATGTTATATCCGCCCCATCACGGTTATTTCCCGTAGTTATCACTTGTCGAAGATATAGTAACGGGAGGATTATAATAAACAGCGATATATTACACGATAAAAGAAGCGTTACTCTGATATCGTTCGATAATAATAAATGTTATGATGTCATGTAATGGATTGCCTATACCATAGAGCAACGCCGGAGGGGAGTTACCATATGCAGGCTTTCCTCTCTGTCAAAGTACAAGCCCATTTGGGCCTATACCTGTCGCCTAGATGTTTAAATGTGTGCGTGAAATTGTTTCTGTATTTTGTTAAAGTCAAGGTGTGAGTTTCGTAGTAACAGACGATTTTTGAAGTGTGCGCGTGTGTCGTACGCATTTCTCCCCGTAAAAAATGACAGACTGTTTTGCATCGGTAATATACGCTATGGCTACTCCCCTCCAGTCCGTCGCGGCCGGTGGCCCGTGTTGCTCTATGGCCTATACTGAAAATAAATACTAATGTACAGTATCTAACAAGAAATAGGTGTTGCAGATGGACCTAGGAAGGAGACTTCGGCATATTTCGGTTCTGTAGAGCGTTACCTTTTTCACACTAATGTGTGAAAAAGGTAACGCTCTCAGAGATAAGTCTCTGTTACGTTTGACGACCATTTTGATCAAGTTTTGACCAATACCAGACTTATCAGTGCTTACGTACCTAGACAGTGTGCAGCAGAGATAACGCTCTACGAAGTCGAAACTAGTCGATTGTCTCTTTCGTAGGCTCGATGTGCACTATTTCTTGTTGGGTACTGTAATTGTATGTATGTATCTTCACGCCAGGTCCCTAACGTAAGTAGAGAGTGTAGAGCGCCAGATATCCCGGTCCTGACATACCTCTCGAGCCTCATCCAATTGTATGTATGTTGTCTAATTATATTATAGTATCACGGTGACTGGCTTATGGAGATTTTTTATTGATTGTGAATATTGTGTTGGAGTGATGCAAGTGAACACAGGCTGTTACAACTTGTAATTTGTAAAATACTGTATAGTGCCGTGCTAAGCTTAGATTTGGTGGAGGCACTCAACAGTATACAAGGGATACCGCTTTATCTGATCCAATGGGTTCCAAATATTTGGGATTTACTTCTATAGTAGTGACGCTGAGATTCAGTAGAGCACTGGCTCTAATCTAATAGTGTCTCTCTATGTATTTTGGTATACTCGTCCTCGATTTATACGCTTTTTACTTCTGCTAGAGTATCCGACTATCCGAACTCCGCCATTAGAGTACCTCTAGTAAAATAATTTAGCTACTTCTAGCTATACGTTTAGATATTTATATATTAAGTCACTTGTTATTTTTTCCATTCGTAAATGGTCCGAGAAACCAAAACTATGTTCAACACGATACATATTTAAATGACTTCCATTTTAGCTTAGGAACCAAATCCATGGCCTCCGAAAGTGCACTGGGAAACAATTGCGAAGCACTTGAACGACACAGGGTTTTCCCTATAAATATTCATTAGACTCGGTTCCCTGCAGTTCGAAGCTATAAATTGTTATAGCCTTGTTAATGCGAGCCTATCGGAGTGTAATGAATTCTATATTTTACTCCTTGTAATCAATACATCCTTTGTTGATCTGGATAAAGATCTTCAAATCTATCAGATAGGCTGGCCTGAGAAATAGTAAGGAGATATAAATAAAACTATCTTTAACATTGTAGCTCTAAGTTGGTACTAATACACACCCATTTTTTGACAACCCGGTTAGTCCAGCGGTGTGAATCGATCCCCGTACCGGGACAAATATTTGTATGGCCTACAGATATTTGTTTCGGGTCTGGGTGTTTGTGTATGTGTTGTATGTGTACAACGGCACCCACAACACAGGTTTATACCTACTGTGGGGCTGTGAGTGTAAGCGTTTTTTTTTATTTGTTCTTATTGATTTGTTTATATTTAAGTATTTTTTAATTAATTCGATGTCAGTTGAAGATGCTTTTGGGATTTCGGGATCAATTTTATATCAATGAATTTTGTGGCATATCAAATGTCTAATTTCTTAGGTTTACCTGGAAAGAATTTATTTTTAACCATTGGCATTCTAAATAATTAAAGTGTAAAAAGTGATGAATATTGGGAATTTCCCATATAAACTCTATAGTCTGTGAATCTCACCATAAGTGTGAGATTCACCGCACTACGACTTTACTTTGAGCAAAGTATGCTTGGAACTGTCAGCACAGTATGGGATTTGATAGTTCGAAGTGTACTTTGCTTGAAAGTAAAGTCGTAGTGCGGTCTGTGAATCTCACCCTAAGTGACATTCTCCGAATGAATTTTTGAACTAAAATTTTGTCTTATAGAGTCAGCCGGCTTTTTTCGACCTTCGTAGTAGCTTTTGCTTGTGACTTCATTCCCGTCTCTTGTTCCAATCTTATTGCTATCCAGGCTTCCCCAGGGATCTTAATAGGCTCTTATAACTAACCTTGACGACCAATAATTCGAGTTTTAGCTGTGTGTATCTGTCATTCAATTGCTGACTGAGCAGACAGTAACGGAATATTATAATATTTATTTATATTGATATTAAGTACATCTCCCGAAGAGGCATAGAGTTGCTTCTTCTTTGATGTTCCTAGATTGAAATGCAAAATATATTTCCCAAGAGCAGCGGCGGGCCGCGTCCATCTTGTGGCGTGTTCAAAACAGTTAAAGATAACGTTATTGCGCCTAACAACTTTAACGGACTTGAACCAGCGTCTGATGGATCGAACGCATTAAATCAATCGTGGTTTCCTCCGTTGCTATAAAAACTGTACGCTCTAAATATTCTCTATTTGCTATTGTGATTCCGTTTCACTGTTCGAATTTATTGTCAATTTCAAATGAGCAACGGTGGTAATTTATCTTAATATTACCTTTTCATCAATTTGATAAAAAATTATACATTTTCCCTCCCAAATCATTGGTCCTTCGCAGTAAAATAGTTGTGAGTGACACATTTCCAATATGGCGGATTCAATGAACATCATACAAATTGTATTTACTTGATATCGAACCGAACACTCATACAATATTTTATTTTGCACCAATAGATTTATCATCTCGACCGTTATAATTGTATGTTCGCGTCGAATCTATCAGACTAGCAACGACTATTTTAAGTGAACTCCATTCAACCAACTACGTAAAATACCTACCTACTTATGTTACTCCGATGACAATGCATTAATATACCTTAGTAGGGAGTATCATATTGGTCAGATAATAGTCGAAAGAAGGCCTTTAAATATGTTCAACAAATCACACAGTCAGAGATGTACGAGTACATGCCGTTATCTAGACAAGTTTAATTAATGTTGCTATCTAGTGACTGAGCATGAAGTTTCAGGATTCATCTCCTTGATTGGCTCCTTGAATAGAGATTAATGATCATCATTTAAAAAAAAAGCCTCTCACAAAATATGTTTTCAAGGAATGGTCCTGCCCATAAACAGCGATCCCCATCTTGTGGCGGGTATGCATACGATTCTCCTACCGGTACGCAGTCGCCACTCAAGAATCTTTTTGTCCAACGATCATCCGTGGTTTGAGCTATATAGGTAGAGCATATTGAACTGCCTCGGGAATGATATTATATTCTTCAAATTAGCCAGATTGGCAGTGGCATCAATGGTACATGTATGCACACGCACTGAGTTGATAATCTCAGCTTACATCTTCTCGAAATACAAGTCCGAAGTCATTATGTGCGTTGTATATCGAATTAAATACCTACACCTTTGACCCGTTTATCAAAATTCCTAGAATAAAATAAAACTAGAAAAAAGTTTAGCAACTAACTTCATACTGTTGCTTTTATCTGTTTAGCAACTAACTTCAGACTGTCGCTTTTACCTGTCGGTGTGTGCGCGCATCGTTGAAAATAACTCATCAATTTTCAATCGCTCCAAAAGAAGTACCTAGAACTTGAAAAATACACAAGCAAAGGTCTTACTTTAAGTAACTCGTGAACAAGCAACGCAGGCAAATGTTTCGTGTTTTCATATCCAACAAATTAACAAGATCCGACCCATAGCTAAGTGATTTAATAACGGCTGGATAATTTATAAGAATTCATGATTTTCGAATGAATCATCAACACTCGACCATTTCTAGTTTGTAGGCTTTACGAGCCGAATAACCCGTAGCCAAGGTATTTTCACATCGACCGGGCTGCGGTCAACCTTGGCTATGATCGGACGGAAATGGAGGCTCTCACGATGTTATACAATACTTCAGTTCACTGCAAACAGGTTTCATTTTACCTATAACACATTAAAACTTTTGTAGGGGAGTTTTTAAACGTCTGCATGTCCCTGTTTTATTGTTTTAGATATTTATCTGGTACGTAGAATTTTTGTGGAAGTTTTAACCAAATATAATTAATTAATTATGATAAAACTCGTAGTTAGCGTCTTCATTATATATTCGTCTAACAATATGGAATATGAAATAAGTACCTTCTTGATTTTTAGTTGGTTTAATGTACCTTATAACCGTACTTATTTCTATTTAATTTTCCTATGTTTTTTTTTTATTTAATAAAAGTGGCAAACAAGCATGCAGTTCACATTAATGTTAAGTGCAGCCTATAGACACACACACAATGACCAGAGATCAAAATGTAGATACGCTGCCACTCCTGAGGCATTAGGTGTATAAAATATTTCATAAGGGGAGACTTTAATCGGAAAAATGATCTTGTGAATCTCGTTGTCTTTCGAAGACCACGAGAATCCTACACGGTGGAATTCTCGGATTGCATCCCCGCTGTACGTGTAAAAATATTTTTTCAAGATTTTATTGCAAGATTTTCTCTGCCAAACGAATATGTAGGTAGGTATGTATATTCGTGCCAAATTATAGCTTTCTACTAAGTGTGAGATTCACAGACCGCACTACGACTTTACTTTGAGCAAAGTATACTTAGAACTGTCATTACAGTATGTGATTTGACAGTTCGAAGCGTACTTTGCTTAAAAGTAAAGTCGTAGTGCGGTCTGTGAATCTCGCCCTAAGAGACTCCGAGCATAGATGGACGGACATGTCGACACTATACCTATAGGCAACGGAACCCTAAAACACAAGTGTAACCTTTATCGAGCTCTACACAACGCGTTGCATGACCGTCTATTCTTACTATAACCGTATGATAAATAATATAAATTGAATCCACTGCAACAATAAGTGTATCGGGCTCCATAAATCATTGCGAGAAGAGAAATAGCTGAAAATAACTAAACCCAGAGATTAGCATTCGCCTTTTAAGATCATTTAGTATCTAGCGTTTCTATTAGCTGCCTGATCGGTGCACGGTTCGTGTTCAAATGCAAACAAGCCCTGATTTATATCATATTTATAATATTCGCGCCGCTATACAAATTATTCTGTAAGTATAGTTCGTGTTTTATGTGACTCTTATTGATGGAGTGTAACTGAGGAAGGAAAAAACTGTTTTCTTATGTGATTAACTATACTGGGCATTAAATTTAATGTACCTAACTGAAACTTTTTGTGGTGGTAGAGCTCCAGTGATTGACCTCGCGGGCGTAGGCACCACCGCAGTACAGTACCGGTTAAACAAATTATCAGTTGCACCCATAGAGCAAAACCGAATGGGACTAGCCATATGCAGGCTTTTCCCTCTGTCAAAGTACAAATGGTACCCAAAGTCCTATACCTGTCGCCTAGATGTTTAAATGTGTGCGTGAAATTGTTTCTGTATTTTGTTAAAGTCAAGGTGTGAGTTTCGTAGTAATAGACGATTTTTGTAGTGTGCGTGTGTGTCGCACGCATTTCTCCTAGCAAAAAATGACAGACTGTTTTGCATCGGTAATAAACACTATTGCTACTCCCCTCCAGTCTCTCTATGGTTGCACCATTTGCAAATTGTTAAATGACGTCATTACTTTAACTGTTAATTGTAACCGGCCAAGAGGCACTGGTTGAGGTAAAGGTCAGAATCAGTCAGTCAATTATTTTTTATCCCAGTCAAATGAGTCACAGTCGGGTATCGAATAAAGCGATGGGTACTTTACCAGAACATAATATTGAAGTGTAAAGAGGTAACCTGAAAGGTCGTTTCGCACAGTTCTTCTATTTCAATATGCAGGGGCACTGTAATAAACCTATATCAAACAAAATGTAACATTTTTTTTAATATAAGTAACTCAAAAATGCACTTCTGCACTTTTACTTTACTGGTGGTAGAGCTCTAGTGACGGAGCTCACACTTATCGTGTTCCGGTCAGGTGGTAGGTACTGTACGGCCCTGTAATTTCCGCAACAGAGGCATAACACCTTAGGCGTGGTAACGCATCTGCATTTTGACCTCGGTCTTTGGTGTGGGTGTCTATAGTCTGCAGTCATCACTTAAGATCAATGTGAACTGCATGCTTGTTTACCACTTCCATTACATAAAGAAAAAAACTAAGAAAACGAAATAAATTAAGAGCACCACACGCCTCTTTCAAGGTTTCCCGCCAAAACCCCACCGTATTTCACGCCGTGCGTTTTAAAAACAATTACGCATCTATTGTATTACAATATGGGTAACGTCAGGTAATATAGAAAAGTTGATTGGCAATCATCGAGCGCCGCTCCCGACCGTACAATGGCTCAATAAAAAGTCCACATTCAATCCGCTTGTAATTCTGTTTGATTATGATTATACGGTGCTTATTAAGGCAATTATGAACGAAGACGGACGGATAACATCTATTGTGTGCGTCAATTAGCATATAGTTTGCGTCATAGTAGCCGACGTTGGGCCGAACGTGGGAAAGCGCCTTTATTTTGTACATTCACTCCGATTATTTCAGTTGATAAATGAAAATTTTGCATTCTTTTGTGCCTTGACGCTACTTTGTAACGGTAACCTCACGCCTCTCCTATTACATACAAGTGCAATGTAGAGTCGTATCTATATTAATATTATAAAGCTCAAGAGTTCATTTGTTTGTTGGTTTCCTTGAACGCGCTAATCTCAAGAAGTGCTTCTCCAATTTGAAAAATTGTTTCAGTGTTGGATAGCCCATTTATCGAGGAAGGCTTTAGGCTATATGACATCAGGCTCAGATGAATAGGAGAGGGAGGCAAAATTGCAAGCCGAACGGCTAGAATACCATAAAATGTTATGATGCTTTCCAAATCATAGCACAAATGTGTGCTGTCATTATTTCTAGAGCTCCTTCAAATATTTGATTCTCCAAAAGTGTTCCGTCTTCAAAAACGTTTGAGAACCACTGAACTACAATAAACATTTACAAGTAAAAACTCCAACCATAAAAGTACAACTCTCTGATCATGCGCTAGTACCTATCTGACGGGCTGCGTCCTATCAATTTCCTCTTGAAAATTCTACAATAAGGGGCTAGTCATATGAAAACTTCGTAAGTGCGATTCAGCGTAATAATTCGCCATCGCTGAAGCTTGACTAATGGGTACTTGTAGTTCATACTAGTAGCCTAGATGGCGCCTTGTATAATGGACACTACAAACAGTAGGTATACTTGTTTTCCATTTCTACGTCATAGAATAAAACGACTAAACCAACGTTTAATTTTGTTTACCCCGCCTTCGAACACATGAATTAGTGTCGCTAAAGGCCCGAAGCTTTTCGTGCGTCCGTAATGACAAAAAATGTGATGCGGCTAACACGTAATGAATATTTAATTGCGTGGAATCATTTCCAGCCACAGCGGTTTTGGTAGATGATTACATAGACGTCCATTAGCGCAAACGTGTGACATTTTCTGTCCGTTAATCATGGATTTCTACCTTAATTTAGATCTCCATTTAATGATGTTTTTGATTAACATTCACAAAATTGACGCTCCAACTTTTGATCTTAGACGTCTTGGTGGAGCTCCAGTGATAGAGCTCAAGGTATACCATATTAAGTACGTAATCTCTATGGCACTTAATGGTAGTTTCGTTCACCTATAACACATGTAGCAACTGCGAATACGGGTGTAACCATCTCTAAATTTTTATGCAGATTTTCACTTTAGACAGTTTTATTTCAGTTAATTATATGTCGAATTACTTCTGCAATTAAACACAAATGATTCTACCTGGCACATTCAAAACAAGATATAGGTATCTTAAGTGAATTTATCCTCATCCAATCTCAACATTTTTAAAATTATAATTCATCTACATAATTGGTAAACGGAAATCCTAATCTATATATAATTTCCATAATAATTCTCTAATACAATTAAAATTTTATAAAAATATCCAATTGTTTTTTCGATCGTGGGAAGAGCGGCTTACCATCGGTCGTCGTTCGCTCTCCACTGTCATTGCCGTAACGGTACCACAATGAATAGTATGACTGTGCATAATTCCATTATAATTGAGATCCACTCTAAATATATAAGTGTATATAATTTGGTTTATGCATCACGGGCTAAAGAAAGCTTTTTGGCTATAGAATCTGTTCGGAGAGAACGCTGGCGCTACTAAAACACGTTTTAGCAATGTAATTGAAAACGATCTTCATGGATTAACAGTAGCGTAAGAAACTGTTAAACTTAGGTTCGGTTATACCAAAAATTAATAACACTGAAGGATGTGAAATGTAACAATAATTTTAACATTAACTAATATCATGGTGCAACCCAGGCTAACAGTTACTGCCATAGAGTAGACACGGGGAGCAAACAGCCGGTTCCGTTTTTAAATTGATTTGACAGATATTTTGTATGACGTTTTCACGTCAGCTGAACTGGAACTACTAAGGGGAATGTCGGAGGTTTTGGCGGGAACCTTGAAAGAGGCGTGTGGTGCTCTTATTTTATTTCATTTTCTTGGTGTATTTTTTAGTAATATTGAATAAAGTTTGGTGGCATTTTGTTTGATATAGGTTTATTACAGTGCCCGTGTATAGTGAAATAGAATAACAGTGCAAAAACACGACCTTTCAGGTTGCCTCCAAAATTTCTTTGTAAATGTTCTGGTAAAGTAGCCATCGCTTTACTCGAATAACTTGACTGTAACTCACTTGACTGACATATTATACTTGATAACTTATATACTTGATACTTGCATATTATACTTGATGACTATATTATACTAACTTTTACACTGCTAAAATAAATATGAAATATCGTTTTACTTGACACTGGCAATATGCGTAACAGCGATGCCATAATAATGATAAAAAAAGGGGAATGTCCAGTCTAGTACTTTAGTACATACATATAGTCACTGCTGAATGTGTCGTACCTCCGTAGTTTTGATATTGTTAAAGTTACCAGGGTAACAAGTGAAGTAACGGTTTGAGCGGGAACCTTGAAAGAGGCGTGTGGTGCTCTTATTTTATTTCATTTTCTTGGTGTATTTTTTAGTAATATTGAATAAAGTTTGGTGGCATTTTGTTTGATATAGGTTTATTATAGTGCCCGTGTATAGTGAAATATAATAATATATAATATAAATAGCGAAAACACGGCCATTCAGGTTACCTCCAAAATTTCATTGTAAATGTTCTGGTAAAGTAGCCATCGCTTTACTCGAATTTTCACTGGTGGTAGAGCTCCAGTGACGGAGCTCGCGGGCGTAGGCACCTCCGCATTACCTAATATACTTGCCGCTAAATGGTAGTGTTCGGCACTATCGTGTTCCGGTCAGGTGGTCATGTACGGCCCTGTAATTTCCGGCACAGAGGCATAACACCTTAGGCCTCAGGAGTGGCAACGCATCTGCATTTTGACCTTGGTCTTTGTGTGGGTGTCTATAGGCTGCAGTCATCACTTAACATCAATGTGAACTGCATGCTTGTTTACCACTTCCATAACATAAAAAAAAATACTGACTGTGACTCACTTGACTTGACTGACATAATAAATAATTCACTGACTGACTGACTTTAACTTTAACTGCTTTTATACGAATATCGTTTAATTGACAATGGCAATAGGCGTAATAGCGATGCCATTTTTAATTAAAAAAAAGTGAAGTAACAATATTTGGCAGGTATATGACATTAACATTCGTGACCACTCAAATTTCGCTAATCATAGTTTGCTCGGTGACGTTTTAACAAATAGTGGTATTTTGGTTATTGGTCTGTGGTGGGATCTGCTTCGCATTTAATTACGCTATTTCGCTTAACATTTTTTTTTTTGTTATTATGGCATCGCTATTACGCTTATTGCCAGTGTCAAGTAAAACGATATTTCATATTTATATAAGCAGCGTAAAAGTTAGTAAAATATAGTCATCAAGTATAATATGTAAGTATCAAGTACATGCCTCGGTAGCCTAGTGGTAGCAGGCCACTACTACTACGCTGAGGTCCTGGGTTCGATTCCCGGGTAGGGGGTTATCAGAGATAATGGTGAAAAAGCCTTTGTCTCTGGTTCAATTGGGATTTTTCCATTTTCTGGAAATTTCCCAGTACCTCAAAGTTTCGTAATGTGCCCGGAGATGTCAACAGGCTCGCCACCTGTTACATGGGCCAAAACGTAACTGGCGAATCGTGGGTGTTTGCATGTATGCTTGAATGCATGCATTTACCTCTGCCTACCCCTTCGGGGATTACAGGCGTGAAGTTACGTTTTTTTATCAAGTACATAAGTTATCAAGTATAATATGTCAGTCAAGTGAGTTACAATCAAGTTATTCGAGTAAAGCGATAGCTACTTTACCAGAACATTTACAATGTAGTTTTGGAGGCAACCTGAAAGGCCGTGTTTTCGCACTGTTATTCTATTTCACTATACACGGGCACTGTAATAAACTTACATCAAACAAAATGCCACCAACTTTATTCAATGTAACTTAAAAATACACCAAGAAAATGAAATAAAATAAGAGCACCATACGCCTCTTTCAAGGTTCCCGCCAAAACTCCTCCAGTGACGTTTTAATAAATAGTGGTATTTTGGTTATTGGTCTGTGGTGGGCTCTGCTTCGCATTTAATTACGCTATTTCGCATAACATTTACATAGACGTCATAGGCATTGTCAATAGTTGACATTAGAGACGCATGGATGTCTAGGGAGGCGCTTAAGTCTTATCGATATAATCGATATACTTAAGGGAAATGGGGCAAATTGATTCAGCAAGGATCATGGCCTGGTTTGTCCAAAAAAAATAAAAGAGGAACAAGATCTTTATAATATAATTTTCAACATCTAAAGAACAAATTTGGTCGTAAGGTATTACACTGATGCAAGCGAACCTTGGCAGCAAATTTTTATACCTAAGTTAAAACTAGACACCTTTCGTATTTCTCATTTTATTTGTTAAATTACAAATTCGAAAAATATTATCTACAAACACATAATTACTACTAAATTTATGTTATCACACAAGTACATGCATCGGACCACACGAATTTGTTCACATGACCTTTTCTGACCTCAATTGTGTTTTTTTTACGTTGGAGACATCAGTCTTTTATGAAACATAAGTACGATTACCTGAATCAAGCCTAATAGCCACGGTGGATAAGCAGAAGCTCGGGTGAACGACCCCGGTCCCCCCACCCCCTAATTATCTCCCACCACAACGCCGCACATTAGCCGTGTTGCGGTTTTAGTAAATCCTAGAAAAAAATGAGCACATAAATAATGGTCTTCCACCGCTTTTCAGGTCATAATGGTTGAAGCTTGGATTATTTTGTTGTTCGTGAGTTATAAAGAGGTTTTTTGTTTGGTAAAGAAGCAAATAAGCTTCAAGTGAATATTGTTGCCTAAATATATTTGCATAATTATGAAACATAGAATTTTTAATCACATAGATTAAGCAATCAGTAAGTAATACCTACATCGAATTCCGACTTTGGAGCCATCTTTATTTCAGATAATTAAAATAAGGTTTAATCATGTATTGTGGTAGTTGGCTCGATCTGGATTTTGACCTCCGGTTTTTTATGTATATGAATACCTAATTTCAGACCTGTAAACGCCGAAGAGGTAGCCAGAGATAAATGCATGCATTCAAGCATTCATGCAAACACCCACGATTTGCCGATTATGTTTTTCGCCCATGTAACAGGTAGCGAGCCTATAGACATCTCCGCGCACATTACCAAACTCTGAGGTACTAGGAAACTTCCAGAAAATGTAAAAATCACAATAGAACCAGAGATAAAGGATTTTATACCGTTATCTCATTACATATTTCTAAAGAGTTTTTTTGTATAATGTTCTTTTGGTGTGCAATAAAGAGTATTAAGTTTTTGTTGTTGTATCTCTGATAGCCCCCGGGAATCGAAACCAGTCAGCCCGTGACCACGGTAGCTGGAAAGCGACCGAAACGTCGGGTGTATGAAGAAGTTTGGGAGTATTGTATACGCGAGAAAATCCGCAAGTTTAATTTCTACAATCGAAACCAGATCCCCAGCATTTTTATTGGCTACAGTATTCACTTATCAATGTGAAATGTTGTGAAGGTGGCCAACAAGCATGCAGCTCACATTGATGTTAAGTGATGACTGCAACCTATAGACATCCACGCAAAAACCAGAGGTCAAAATGCAGATGCTTTGCCACCCCGGAGATCTAAGTTGTCTCTGTGATAGTTATTACGGGGTCATAATGTATGTTTGTATGCTTGTTTGCCACTATACTATAATTCGAGAATTAACCAGGATTTGACGACCCGCTTGATACAGCGGTGCGAGACGACCGTTTGATACGAAGTGTCGCGGGTTCGATCCCCGCACCGGGACAAATATTTATATGACCTACAGATATTTGTTTGTGTATGTACAACGACAACACCCACGACTAAAGTTTATACCTAGTGTAAGCTGTGTAAGCGTATTTTATTTTTATTTTATCACTTAGTACTGATTCCCAAACCTGGAGCGAAATACTTTGGCGCGTAAGTGATTCAATAATTATAAAAATACAATCCTTTGTCTTCAAGGAACAAAAAGCACACGGTATGCGTTCCGAGCACGCAACAGACTTAATTTAACAAATGCTTAGAATACACCAGGGAATCAAAACTTCCCATGCACCCGTCCGCCGTGAGAAAGATTTCTATCCTCGTCCGCCATTCATTTTTTGAAAAGAAAAAAGACTGTCACGTTTGGAAGCTCGGAAAGGTCACACGAGAAAACTGCATTTTAAAAAGAAAAAAGAATAACGTGCTGCTTGTATTTTAATTTATTTTTTTAAAGTTAGTTTTCGACTAAACTATATAACTATATAACTGCCTCGGTAGCCTAGTGGTAGCAGGCCACTACTACTACGCTGAGGTCCTGGGTTCGATTCCCGGGTAGGGGGTTATCAGAGATAATGGAGAAAAAGCCTTTATCTCTGGTTCTATTGGGATTTTTCCATTTTCTGGAAATTTCCCAGTACCTCAAAGTTTGGTAATGTGCCCGGAGATGTCAACAGGCTCGCCACCTGTTACATGGGCCGAAACGTAACCGGCGAATCGTGGGTGTTTGCATGTATGCTTGAATGCATGCATTTACCTCTGCCTACCCCTTCGGGGATTACAGGCGTGAAGTTACGAAGTTACGTAGTTTTCGACTTTTTGTTTATAGGAATAAGAACAAAAGGTAGGTATCAAAGTACTCCTCTCTTAAAACTATTCAGATATTATTATATGAACCTACAGTTTTCCGGCAATCTTTGGCTTCAAACAGCCGTATGTATTAATGTAACGAAATTGAAACAATCATCAATTTAATTTTTATTTTAAAACTCATGAATTATTTTATTTTCAAACTGCTTGTTAGAATCGATTCCTTCACTTTATTAAGAGTGAAATATTTCGTCCAATTACTTTAATGTTTCACATTAAATGTCGTCTCAATAAGTAGTTATATTTAATGTAAGAGCAATTACAATTCCTTTCTTTTTCTTTACCATTTTTTAAACATTATCACAATCTACGAAATGTGACAACTAAAAATATCTCTACTTCATCAAAATAATTTAATTCGTCGCTAAAAAACTTACAGTTATTATTTATAATGTGATATCAGTGGCAGGGATCACGGTTCTCATTACGCCTCGGGATAATGCTTTCGAGACGAAGGATTTACTGCTCGCAATCTGCGCGTGCGCTCGTAGACCCGCCATCTAATGAAAAGGAAGTTCTGTTTAATGACCTCCTGATTTGTTGACCACCTGTTTGAATTTAATGGTTGAATACATACAAACAGTAACTAGTAAATAGATTTGGAGCACTTTTTAAAATTGCAAAAAGTTTTGTACTTTCAATGCTGGCGTCAGGACGTGACGTCCCTATAGTCCACTAGCGGAAGAATTTTCTTCTCATCATCATCATCATTTCAGCCAAAAGACTTCCACTGCTGAACAAAGGCCTCCCCCAAAGACTGCCAAAACGAACGGTCCCGGGCCGCCTCCATCCAGCGACCGCCCGCGACCTTCACCAGGTCGTCGGTCCATCTTGTATAGATATAATGATGATGATGTACTTTCTTCTACTGGAAGAGAATTCTTTCACTAATGCAGTCAGTCAACCAAACAATGTCGGTCAAACCATTCCAATGGGGCGGTAGTCAGTGCATATCGCAATTATGGGCAGCAGCGTCTTGCGATAAAACTACCGCCACTACGATCGCCAATCCGCATGCCGAGCGTGGCGATTATGACATATCCCCCCTTTGGCTTGGTTCAGCATTGGACATCTTTCAATAGATATGATGATGATGATGTACTTTCAATAGTTTTAATAGTATTAAAGTTGACACGAATTTTAATACCATAAAAAAATATGTTTTGTCAATGCGAAACATAGAACCAATAAAGTCACTATATCATCATGTCATGTTCAAACGATGAAATTTAATGAAATGTATCTATCTTGTCCTTTGTAAAACACATTTTCCAATCTAAAACGTTATTTCTATAAGTCAGACATCGACAATAAAGACCGCATCTCTAATCGGCGAATCTCAACAACAATTGTTCAAAATGAGGTGGCGAGTACTGCACAATGGTGAACCTACCTCGCCGTATATCTCTCGGCACCACCTTGTAAAGTGATAATGGACGATAAATTATAATTCTGAATTGATTCCGAAGTAATAGCCTTTGTTTGAGCTCGGTCGCTTTTGATAACAATAACGTTATTTTGAGTTTTGAAGAGCTATTTGAAAATATCACAACAGTTGCACGCAACGTTTTAATATAAATTGGCTGTTATGTGTTGCTTTATTGATTCAGATAGTTGAATGAGAGTTATTCTTTTTATATTTATTGGCATTTTTTGGAGACTGCTTTAAGTCGAAAGTCTTCATTATAACTACTATTGTGTTGTTGCGTTTTGATACCACGATCTGATATCAATTGCTGTACTTTATTAACGTTTAATTAAATTCGTGTCTTTTTGTTACAGATATCAAAATATCTGGATTATTTGAAGTTTTGAAGCACTTTTGGAATCCTTTGGAAACTTTCCAGAATCATTGCATTTGGTAAGTGATATTCAGAAATTATCTTTTTACAATTTATCATCACCTGATTAAGGAACATTGCAACTTATGAGAGTCGTACAGTAAACTGTATTAGTAGTGATTAGGTTTAAGCGGATCGTTTTCTTATCTCAATAAGAAGATGAATTACCATCTTAAATGATTGTATCTTGAAACTTACAAAAAAAGCATTCAGTCGAATTGAGAACCTCCTCCTTTTTGAAATCGGTTAAAAATACGATTGTGTCTTGAAAAATATGATTGTATATAGATTTCTCAGAATGCTGCTACTAGGTACTACTATGTGGTACTACTAACTAAAACAATACATTCTTTTTATTTTAGTAAGTGTAAGTTTTTGTAATGCATATTACTTTTTGGTATATTTATTTCCTTTTAAATATGAATACATAGATATTAAAATATTTATGTCAAGATGCACAAATGATTTCATTTCAAATTATTATTCTTAAAATAAAGTTGTTATTTTCATTAAAAGAAATAAGAATGTTAAAATTTTAATAATTTCATAACTAGTTATAACAGGTGGTTTGAAATTGCAAAAAAAAAATGTTGCCGATAAAAGCAAAAATTATAAAAAATCCATTTTAAGTAGTATAACTTTAATATCTATACTTAGAATACGTATAAGACGTAATTTTTCTTCCTGTCTAAAACTAAAATCAAATAAAGAGTCATGATTTCTATTGGGACAACCCTAAATTGAATTGAAATAAATTGTATACTTAGTGGAAATAAAAAACATTATAATAATCATTCTTCCTCTTGACAAGTTTTCTTTTCAATTTCGTGTAAAGACAAACGCAATATGGGTAACTAATTATCTGAAACAACATTTAAATATATTGTTAACGTAGCTCACCACGTTTACTAACCATGCGGGCGTATTTTACGTCTTCCAATACAGATAATGACTGCTAACAACGAAAATCAATAACTTAGGAGCCTACATGCATAATAAGCAGAAGTACTATAAAGACACAATTCGGTATGAAAACCATACCACAAACCGGATTAGTTTTTTCACATTTTTAGACGATTAAGACGAAGTTTATGTAAGACTAAGAAAAGAGGGACATGGTAATTGCCGTGACGTGGTTTTGGATCGCAGGCGCATGGCGTCACGGAACGCTGACTGCCCCTACCATGACACTGAGTTCTACCGATTGTGCCCGCCTTTTTTACTTGGTCAAAGTACATTGACAGCGCCAGTCGATTTTCTACGTGGCTAGTGTTAACTCGTACGGCTATGGACGCCGAAAATTTGTTTGATCAGTTGGAAAATTTTGTGAAAAGTGCAGTTACCTGTAATGAAGTCCAAGGTCCGTGTGTCATTTCGTTTTATGTAAGTACTTCTATAAATCATTCTATATACGCAGTGAAAATTATGATGAAATGTTAAAGTTCAAATGTAATCTTAGGTAGGTACATACTTATTAAAATATGGAAGTACTTATCCATAAATTATATTATTTTTGTTACCCATGTGAAAATGGAGCATATACAAATCACATTGAAGGTAGCAATTAGTCATACAAGTTTTTTTGGGTATGTAGTACTTAACTACTGAATTTAAATCATATTTGCGGCTTTTCTCGTGTATAGGTACTACTTTTCTGTTCTGTGACTACTCCCAACTTCTCTCTCTTACCCGACGTTTCGTTCGCAAATATGATTTCTACAGTGTATAAAACTCGCGAAAATCTGCGAAAACGTTAAGTTCTGAATTTAATATTATAAGTAGGTTATCATTACCACCGTATAGAAATATTAAGATTAGCATAAAATAAAAATATGTTGTAATTAAAACGTTCAAAGTGCACGAAGCGAATGATTCAGCTTTAAATATGAATGCTACTCAAGCATTTCCTTACTTCGCATGTTATATGTGGAGTCTGTAATTTTACTCCATCTGCTTACCTAGTTTTTATGTTACTTTGTACTGTCAAGCCTGTATCTATACAAATAAATGTGTCTGTTTGTAATATAAAAATAACCGCTTATTACTAAATGCGTGTGTACCTATGTATACATGGTACATATACCAAAATAACATTTTTTACATTTTTTGTCTGTCCTTCTGTCTGTCTGTCTGTTTGTCCCCGCTAATCTCGGGAACGGCTGGACCGATTTTGACGGGACTTTCACTGACTTATGTAATAAGGAGTAACTTAGGCTAATTTTATACTAGTTTCGGCTATAATTTGTTTATGTACTACGACTCAATGTGACACCTACTAATGTTTTTAGAGACATCATCATATATTTTTTATCTAAGTGAAACATCATTTTATTTCTTGCCCATTCATCATATTTCGTACATTTCATAGATAATTTCAGCCCGTGACCACGGTAGCTGGAAAGCGACCGAAACGTCGGGTGTATGAAGAAGTTTGGGAGTGTTGTATACGCGAGAAAATCCGCAAATTTAATTTCTACAAGATAATTTGATATAGATGCAGCACTATACTGTGAAGTTACAATTTAATGATTTCATAAGAAATATATTTTTTTATGTAATGGAAGTGGCAAACAAGCATGCAGTTCACATTGATATTAAGTGATGATAGCAGCCTATAGACACCCACACAAAGACCAAGGTCAAAATGCAGATGCGTTTCCACCCCTGACGCCTAAGGTGTTATGCCTCTGTGCCGGAAATTACAGGGCCGTACATTACCACCTGACCGGAACATGATAGTGCTGAACACTACTATTTAGCGGCAAGTACTCGTATATTAATATTAGGTAATGCGGTGGTGTCTACGCCCGCGAGCTCCGTCACTGGAGATCTATCACCAGTAAAATATTAATCTTCTGGTATTTTTTTGTTTGGAACTTTTTAATCTTATAACGGTAACAATAAAGGAAATATAATGCCGCATATAACAGATGTGCGTTTAAACCCCATTTGGGATATACTGTGGTAACATGATAAGGGAGCTTACAGTTAAATTAGTATCGGGCGCTGCGCACGTCCGATATTTGATATTACATACAGTCGTGCCCGATGCTTCCTCGCCAGATATTGTCGATTTTTTTTTAATTAAAAATAGCATCGCTATTTCGCATATTGCCAGTGTCAAGTAAAACGATATTTCGTATTCGTATAAAAGCAGTTAAAGTTAGAATCAGTCAGTCAGTTAATTATTAATTATGTCAGTCAAGTCAAGTGAGTCACAGTCAGTTATTCGAGTAAAGCGATGGCTTCTTTACCAGAACATTTACAATGAAGTTTTGGAGGCAACCTGAAAGGCCGTGTTTTCGCACTTCGAAAGCACAGATAAAATAGAATAGCAACACAGTGTCCTGATAGATTGTACCTATTTCAAATTAAAGTTTGAAGTAAGAAGCATCATTCCAAGTTCCACATAGATTTATTTTATAAGTACAGAAAGAAAAAGGTATAATTAGGTATTTAGAGAACCGAAAGAACATTATTCTAAATTGGTATATTATTATCTTGGTATTTAAATTATTTTTAATTCTGCAGAATAAAAATGGTCTTTCTAACAACAGTAGACGCCATCCGTACTAAACTTTAATTTTAAACTTTTTATTTCGGTTAGTTCAAAATATTTTGAATATCGGAAAATGGTTTTATGGACCTTAAAATAATACATATTTAGAAGCTTCTGAATATTATTTTCCAATTTTGTAAAGTTTATAATTTTTTTTGATTATTTTTGTACAAATCTTATATATTTGTTATCTGTAGGTATATTTTTATTACCTTTTTTTAGAGTTGATGTTACTATGACATTGCGAGTAGCATCAGAAGCGTTGTTTGACCTAAATTATCAATGAATGACGGTGCTTCTTCGTAATTAATTCAATAATCAGTTTCACATCTCATCACAATACGAAATAACATTGATTGTGAATCTTATTTTCTTTTCACGTAGCTATCGAACAACTTTTACATTGGGATTGAAAAAACAAAAATTTGCTTGTTCTTTTTAGGGATCCGTATCTCTTAAGGAAAAAATATAACTCTTAAAAGATCACACGTGCTACTGTCTGTCGGTCTGTCCGTCTGTTACAGCCGATGAAAGTACTGGACCGATTAAGTTGAAATTTGGTAGGTACATATATGTTACATTAGCGATCCAAACATGAAAGATTAACAAAATAAGTGAATTTTAAACATAGGGGATAAACTATTATTGGGGGATAAATGGGAAAATAATAAAAAAAAGTTGTTTCAACTATATTGCATGATATATAGTTATAAAGTTTTAAAGTTTTGAAGCTAGTCTATTTGAAACTGTTATAATAATAAAATAATAAACGCAACCCATTATATGTCCCACTGCTGGGCACGAGTCTCTCCCCTTTTTGGGGGGAGGCCTAGAGCTTACTCCACCACGCTGCTCCAATGCGGATTGGTGGAGGTGGGTGGGTTAGTGGCCAACCCACTGTCGGATGTTTTCAAACCGCCCATAAGGCCTCCGACAAGGTTTAACGACTGCTATCCATCGATAGCAACCGGGACCGACGGCTTAACGTGCCCTCCGAAGCACGGAATTTAATTTTAATTTGCCACTTGCGGTCACCCATCACACTACCCGATCGCGCCCGTAGTGCTTAACCGAGCAGATAGACCGATAGACCATATAGCGATCTACCCAGCGGCTGGTGTAGATCGCTTACGATCTACACCAGCCGCTGGGCCATGCGCACTTCTGAACTGTTCATAACGAAACTGTTACTGAGCCTAAAATAAAAAAAAAATATTTAAAAATTGGAAAAATGGTATTTATGCTATGTAAATGCGAGTCCGACTGGCACTTGGCTTTATCTGCATCTTCATAATTTCTTTTATCCGAGACCACCGTGCTCATAATGAAATGTGATTGGGCATCGAAGTGTGGAATCGCCGCCGAACATCGAACGTACGATAATGATCTTCATTTGTACAATTTTGCAAATTTTACAATCTCGTCGAGTTATCGAGAGCTGGTTTTAAAATTTTATTACACGTGAAAACTTTTAAACTGTACCAGAAACGGTCTGATACTGTGGTTCGGAAATTTCGCTTCGCATTTCATGTTTAATATTTAATACGTACAATAAAAGTCCTAATATTCCGATAAAGTACTTACTACATGGGTGGTTGACTTATGAAATGATGATGATACCTACTGATTTAGTGGATATTATAATAGTAAACAGGTATCTATGAAACGGTCAACAATTAGGTATGGAGGTAAGAGAATTTACCTTGTCGCGTCTTGATAAACAGTTATTGTTGAGTTATTGTTTATCAGGACGCGACAAGGAAAATTATCTTAAAATCATAAGTCACGTATAACTGCCTCAGTAGCGTAGTGGTAGTATGCCACGTCTACTGCACTGGGGATCCTAGGTTCGATTCCCGGGTCGGGGACTATCAGAGATAACGGTTTAAAACCCTAATTCTGGTTCTATAGGGATTTTTACATTTTCTGGAAGTTTCCCAGTATCTCGGAGTTTGGTAATGTGCCCGGAGATGGCAACAGGTTCGCCACCTGTTACATGGGCCAAAACGTAACTTTAAAGTGCAAATTTTCGTTAGACTCAAGTGTCCCCCCCCTACAGACTAAACGGTTATTGTTAGAAATTCAAACGTTACGGCAATAGTAGCGAATAGTAGGCAATATAACGAAATTAAAAGGAAAACTATCACACTTAAGTTGGCCTTGTAAGTTTGCGAGTAATAGTCGATCAAATGGATTTTACTCGAAAATTTCGAACAAGTCCATACAAAATATTTATTTATTTTTTTTATTACATCTCTTACTCTGTAACTACGGAACCCTACACTGCGCGTGGCCCGACATGCACTTGACCGGTTTTTTTTTTAATAAGTCACTGAGAATAATTTATTTCTTTATGACAAAAAGCATTGATGGTAAGTAATACTGTGGCTTATAAACATCTACATGAAACCAGTTATTTCAAATGTGGATTTGTTGCCACTCGTGAGGTAAGGTATTATGACTATATGGCAGATATCACACGTACGTAACCACCTTACCAGAACACTATTGTGCTGAACACTACTACACAGTAGATAAGTAATGCTGGTGATGTCTACCCCCGCGAGCCCCGTCACTGGTGCTCTACCACCAGTAGAACTGAGATATATTTTGTATTTTGGTATCACGTACAGTTTCTAAATATAGACTGAGATCACACCTAAATCGTGTTTAATTATTTTATTGGTTGCTTTACAAGCTGTGCATACCTACTTTGCTTAAAATGATATGGTTTGAATATTAATGAACTATATGAACTGTCAATATTTTATATTGATCCATAAGGCATAAATATAAAAAAATAGTTTAGACATTTGTAGGAATATTGATTTACTTTCGTAATTTTGGAATTATTTAATTAAACAGAGTTTTCTCTATAACGGTCATGAAAATATTTAACAGTAAATTTACTGTTTTGCAAGAGAACTATACATGTAGGGTATGAATTATTTGCTGAAGCATGTCTTCATGCAGTAAGAATTTCAAGAATCAAGTGAGTCTACTTATTCTTATAGGTACATATTATTATAACAACAGTTAATTTTTTCATTGCTTCTAATCGTGCACCGCCCCTAATCGATATATATTTTGTATCCCGATCCCCCCACAACGCCCTAAGCTGAAGATCGGACCTGCAGGGGTCTCCCTTAGGCAGTTGTGTAAAAAAAGAGAGAAAAAACAACAATAATAAACAAAAAAAAATTGTATATGGCCTCCCTCAGCGAGTTTCCCCGCGTACCACAATCCCCATTTACGACCACGCCTCCGACGCTTCGGGGTACGAGGATTCGCCTCAATCCCCGAACCATCCCCCCCCGCTTTTGCGCTTCGCGCGGAGGGAGGGATGATAAAGATTAGTAGCTGTTAAAAAAAATCTAGACTATTGGTGAGATTCACAGACTGCACTACGACTTTACTTTGAGCAAAGTACGACTTAGAACTGTAAAAACCCATACTGTATCTACTGACAGTTCTAAACATAGCTCAAAGTAAAGTCGTAGTGCGGTGTGTGAATCTCACCATGAGAGTCCTTTTCGCCAATTGGTGAAGTAGACTAGCAGTCTCAAGACGAGCCGCCTACGTAAGTCCATTAAAAAAGTTGCTTATTTTTTTCAGACATCGCCCCACATTCATACGCGTGTAAGTTGTAATCGTATACCTCAAATAATTATTTAAATGAATTATTCAAATATATTATATTAATGTCAATGACCTGTAGTGAAGAAGTTTTGAGAGCGATTGCCTATGATAATGATCTTGCATCAATAAAATATTTTTTTCCATACACATTATTTTACTAATTTGTAGAAGACTGGTTTATTGTCATTCAACGTGACAGTGAGACTAGTCTTCTGGGTCTTCTCTGAGGGTGAAATTCACAGATCGCACTACGACTTTACTTCCAGCAAAGTATGCTTAGAACTGTCAAAACTCTCACTCTAATGACAAGCATACTTTGCTCAAAGTAAATCGTACTGTAGTCTATGAATCTCACACTGAGACTCTTATGGCCGAATACTCAAACGTCACTCAATTTTAAGCAACGCTCAAATGTGCGCTATCTCTATCGTTTTCCACTTAGATTTAAGTGACGTTTGAGTATTTGGCCGTTAACGTAGTTAAAACGTAAACAGATTCTCTTGTTAGTTTTTATAGCTTTTCCATACAATTGTCCAACAGACAGCCTATTACTACACTTATATATGTATGTCACGATCATCAGTAACACTTGACGTGGGTTTCCATTCCAACAAGTTTACTATCGCGTGTCGACATAAACAAAATACGGGTACAATATCGATCCATTACGTTTAAAACGTAAACATGTAGGTACTCTGTAAGTTTTTATAGCTTTTTCATACAATTTTCCAACAGACACCTTGTCACTACACCGCACTTCTACGAGTATATGTATGTCACGATCATCACTAACACTTGACGTGGGTTTCTATTCCGACAAGTTTGCTATCGCTTGTCGAGTTATCTCCACTTTAGAGTGACTCATACCATTTGAAATACTATCCGTGGTTCTCATTAAACTAGGTTTTTAGTGTTACACTGTGAACGTGATGTGTCTAGAATTAATTGTCATTTTATAACGATGTTTCGCTATGACGTTATGAAATATCGTGATACAGTTATCTTTGGTTTTAATGTGTTTTGAATGTAGATGTTTTTGTACTATCAATATAACTAATAGATTGTGTCCATTAGGTATTCTTAAAATTACTGCTTACTTCGTTACTGCTTTAATTCAATTCAATAATTTATTTGCATTCTACCATGGTAATGTCCTTGGACATCAAATAATATTTTTTGTATCACATTACTTTAGCAATGTAACAGGGTGAATTTGGAACATTTTTGGATTTGTCTCACTACTTTACGATTCAGTTTGTAGTAAAAAAAAATACAATATAATATAGTAGGTAGCAACAGTGATGACATTTTTTTTAAATGTTCAAACAAACAAGATAACGGCACAGGAGAAGACGATTTACGAATATAATAAATGACTTGTGATTGATGCCGATAAATGTACCATTTTGTCTTAGCTAAAGTATTGGAATCGAAAATCTTCGAAAGCAGTAAACTTTGACACAGTGTCTTAAATATGTACCTAGTAGATAAAATAATATTTATATTCTGAACACTTGATTTTAAATTCATTGATAATCTTATAAGGAAACTTGATTTGATGCGTCCAAACGTTGGGACCGGCCTGAGAGTATATTATGTAACTCGGTTGTTGAAAGGCACTGTTTAGTACATTGCTACTTTGTCGCCACTTTGTCGTATTGTGATAATTACCATCACTTTAGGAAAACAGCAATATACTCAATGTACTGCAAAATACTCAATCAATTTATCAAAATCAATATCAACCGAGTTCAGTTTTGCCAAAACTACGAAAATGATTATTCTATTGTAAAATGTGAGAAATGTGTGAAATGTGAGAATAAGAAAGAAAGAAAAAAATTTTAGTTTAATAACATTTATAACATAACACGCCTTCTGATGCACTAATAAAAATTCGCAATCTGTATTAGACATAGTATAGTAAATCTATGGTATTAGACAAGGATGTCTGCGTGTGATGCCTACCAGCTACGTTGTGTCGTCAATGCCTACCCTATACTGACCTATGCTATAGACATTTCTCCCATTGTATCTTAGATAAATAACATTGTAGATATAATATATACTACAGTATTTTTTATGTAATGAAGGTGACAAATACCCATGCAACTCATATGGATGTTAAGAGATGACTACAGCCTATAGACATCTGGACAAAAACCAGAGAAAAATACAGATGTGTTGCCAGTTTCCACCTCAGTTGTTATGTCTCTATGATAGTTACTATGTGTAATTATTATCAAATACGATCTGTATTTTCATTATACTGTTTAATAAATCATATGCGTCACTCGACGTATAAATTAGTAGTTTTTTCCTGTAATCTTTATTTTATTTATAAGACTCTATAATCATTGACAACTCTATTCGACGGGCATTCCTTTGGAATACTTACAACGGTATTTATGATATATAATGACGAACATACAGAATGGCGTCATGAGGTTTATAACACTGTGAAGTTGGAAAAGTAAGAATTACTTTATTATGTGACTTTATCTAAAATAAGAAGTCTAAGGAAAACTAATAAAAAAGACACTACATACGAGGTCCATATTTTTCGATGTCCACTCGAGAGAAGATTCAGAAAGAATCTAATTTGCATTAAGTCTGCCCTATGTACTGTTCTTGTGCATTAAAGTATAAATAAATAATTTTTCATACAGGGAAAAACCCTAAAACACTTCGCGAAATTAAGTGTAGTTGCTACTAAGGTTGTTTTACCACGAATGGGTATCTGGGTACGATATCACAAGATAAAATAGCAAACGTTTCTATGCATCAATCTTGGAAGTATCTTTACGAAAAAAAGACTATGATATTAATTGTAAAAAAACGTAACTTCACGCCTGTAATCCCCGAAGGGGTAGGCAGAGGTAAATGCATGGATTCAAGCATACATGCAAACACGCCGCCGACAGATTCGCCTGTTACGTTTTTGTAATATTAATATTAATTGTGAGTCGTCGAATTTTAAGCTTTAGTAATCTTCGTGGTTTGTATCCATGCTCTGCTGATATAATGATGACTGCATCGCCGTGCCTACTTAGGTACATAAATTCAATTAATTGCAATAGTAGTAGAGTATAATGCATAAAACAAACCCTTTCAAGTATATCCAAATAGCCTTTGGCAAGTCTGCGAAAACTCCAAGGAATTAAGTAAACATTAACTGTTTACGGGCATTGTCTGGCAAAATGCAGGATGCGGGGCCGTTAGGGCACGTGCACAAAGGGGCCATGTGACGGCAGGTGCGCGCCGGGTGCGCTCGCGCCAACTGCTCGCCCTTCCTGCGCCCGCGCATCTCACCTGCAGCGCAACTGTCGGTTCACTTACTGTCACATCATATGTCATCTATTGCTGAATTTATTGACCTGTCTGTGGGTTATACAGCAAACAACATTTATTCGGCTCGAAGTCCGCTCCAGCCGCTCGTCCTTTCTGCGTCCGCTCATCTCAGATCAAGCGCAACTTTCCCTGGAGTATTGTCGTACAAACTTTTCAGTGTATTTAACAACGTAAATACATACTGGCCCTTTATTGAATCAATTGCGCAGTCTTTGGATAGCGCAGAATTTAGTATGAACATTTTTTTCGTAGTTTAGTCCAAAATGTTTAGAGATACGTATATCTCTAAACATTTTTGATCAATGTATGGAACGTTAGTTGAAGTACTTTCCTGTTAAGAACGGCTCATGATTTTGTAAAGTCTCAACAGACAGATGAAATAAAATCGGTTAGGTTAAGTTTTACTCCAGTGATTATTATCTACACACATAGACCAACACGGGCTACCGGCCGACCGGAGGGGAGTAGCCATAGCGCTTAATAACGATGCCAAACAGTCTATTTTTTTGCAACTTTTTCACGCACTCATTGAAACATCTCGGCCCACTTGGGCTTTTGAAAGAGGGAATGCCTGCACATGGCTACTACTCCCCTCCGGTCCACCGCGGCCGGTGGCCCGTGTTGCTCTTTGTCTACACACGATGATTTGTCTACTTAATTATGATGGTAGATTTCATAATAGTGCAGTAAAGCTTGGGATATCTATTCATCCTGATCCATCATTAAAGTACGAAGCGGGAGCCAATGCTCTCCTCAACCATTCCTCAACTCCTTCCTTTGAAGGAAAGATAAACCCACGCTCTGCCTGCAATTGCAATATCAAAAACATTGAAGCGAGCATGACTGTTCAAGTGACTAATAAGATAAGGCAAGACAACACAATACAAACAGGACGTTCACATTTAGAGTATTCAGCAAAGTGATATATTGCGAATACATTACAACTCTTTTAATGTGATGTTCATCAGACGTAACTTAAGATTTTTTTTATTTTTTTTACTTAATATAAGTGGTAAACAAGCATACAGTTCACATTGATGTTAAGTGATGACTGCAGCCTATAGACATCCACACAAAGACCAAGGATCAAAATGCAGATGCGCGGTGTTATGCCTCTGTGCCGGAAATTACAGAGACGTACATTACCACCTGACCGGAACACGACAGTGTTGAACACTACCATTTAGCGGCAAGTATATTAGGGAATGCGGTGGTGCCTACGCCCGCGAGCTCCGTCACTAGAGCTCTACAGCACCAGTAAGTGTTCCTACATAACTGGCAGAAAATGTTCTACAGTATACAGCAAGAAAATAAATATTGTACATCGATCCTACGAAAGAGATAATCGGGTAGATTCGAATTTATGGTCAACAAACGTCACATAGCTAAGGTGCGGAAGATATACCGATGTACAGACCCAAAATAATCCGAAGTTTCCTTCATGGAGTCGATGTGCAATATTTCTTAATGGATACTGTACAGTTTAAACCAGAGGTTCCCAAACTATTTTTCTTGTAGACCCCTTTTAATTTTTTCTGCTTTCGGTGGACCCTCTTGCTAACATTTATATCACTTTCCCATATATCCCATTTTTATTTACGCATATATATTACGTAGACCCCATCGAGTCTCCCATAGACCCCAGGGGGTCTATATGGACCACTTTGGGAATCACTGGTTTAAACTAACGTTTATTTATTCCCATCGACAATATTAATTGGTCCTTGACTGCTCCCTTTTCAAAATTCGATATTACTTTTGTAAATAAATGCGAATTTAATTCAGAGAGCTTCAGAGTAAACAACTAACATTTATAGTCTATTGTATCAAGATAATACGATTGACGTAGCGTTGTTTTGTTTCAGGTCTTGAACATCTTTATTGACAACAGCTCCATTTTGTTATAAGTAAGTAATACACGCAATATTTCCTTGTGTCGCGGTATATCGCGTAAGATGTTTCTTATGGTAATGTCAATAATATTACATGCCCTCCACGTCACAATGGGCGTAAGGACTGTGTACACTTGACTGATTTGAGTGCGTCAGATAGCGATGTAATGTTTTTTATAGTCTGTGCTAAATAAAGGTTAACCAGACACAAGGGGAGCGATGTGACTCAACTTTAAAAAAGAAATTGAGTGATTATTTTATTGTTTTAATACATAAGTGACATTTTATTTTAACTGTTAGCGATATCTATTATATAAAAATAAGTCGAGTTTTCCTTCCTGACTTTATAACTCCAGAACGCACGAACCGATTTCCACGGTTTTGCATTCATTGGAAAGGTCCCGGGCTCCGTGAGGTTTATAGCAATACATAGTTATTTATAAAACGACATCCACGCGGGCGACGCCGCGGGCAACAGCTAGTTAACTATGAATTTCCATTAAGTCAACAGTCATAAACAGCGTCCTCAAAATATTGACGTTTTATGTTGATTAAAATGTCACAGACGTCACAGTTGTTAAAAAAATATTCATAAGTAATTTCTCAGCGCGTTGTCTTTAAAATTCGATTGATAGCTCAAGCTGTGCCACTTTGAAATTGTCCTTTAAAAAAAAGTTACATTTCTTCCCTTTTATTTATTCGTAGCTAGAAGTGTTACTACAGACCAAAAACAATACACCCTTTACGAGATTAGTTTGCCAATTATTGGCACGGCTTATTTATTAAATCATGACTCGTTGTCTATATCCTCAATATCAGACGCATTGGCACAGAATAAAGCTGGGGAACCTGCAATATAATCCTGAACTACAGATCCACCTTAAATTGGTGCTGAATCCACGGCCTTTATTATTTGCTTTTTATAATTCACCTTAGGAAGCTCTATGGATCATGTTTATACTTCTGATTCAAGTAACAAACACAGTTTTAGTTTTCTATAACTATTTGTAAAAATTAAGGATCGTAGCCCTGCTTTAAACATCAAATAATAAAGAGATACGCAAGACTTCACAAATTTCACACATTTAAACATTTTCCATGTCCCCGAATGTTACGCGACTGAACAGTCAGATCTGTCTCCACCTTCTTATTTAAACAGGTTTACGTGTTCGTCGACTCGTCATGCTAGGTTATTTGTGGTGACCTTGATTCTACTTCATGACAATATACGATTTAATACGTATCAACCGTCAATTATTCGTGGCACTTGCATTCAGAATTGTATACTTATGTTAGTGGTTGTTAACTAAAGTCATGATGGAATATGTTTCTAATGCCTAGAAACATTTTCTATCGTGTTCTGACTAGAAAGATTGAGATCTTATTCGATTTTAATGATCGGAACTGTTTTTGAAGTGAAGCGTGCAATGTTATGTTGTTAATAGGTACCTACTTGCGTTGATAAAATCGACTTTAGTCAGTTACTCAATCGTTATAGTACCTACCTATTTAAAGATAGTACAGTAAGAATAAACTGGTGGTAGAGTCCTAGTGTTCCAGTGGACTGCCGCATTACCTAATCTATCGGCTGCCAAATACCTAGTAGGTAGTCAAAACGTAAACTCAAATATTTTATTTCAAATTGGTCTACAAAGATACTTTTGCATTGTCAGTTTACAAGCTACCTAACGACTATAAAAATTTTCAGATTAAATTAAATTAAAATTTAACCGATTTTATACATACAATCTTTCAATTCCTCCATAGAAGAAAAAGAAAAATCAATTCGTCATAAACATAGTCATTCACTTAGCAGAGTTTCAAGTGCAGCCACTACTGAGAAGAACTCCGCTACTGAACAAACTCGAGAGTGTTGCTCTTGGTGTCCAGTAAGTAGGTATAATATCGTGTTCCTAATGTTGAGCCCCGTAATAACTATCACATCATCATCTACTTACATCTTGACATCAATTACATTTTTGTGTAGATGTCTGTGGGCTGCAGTATTCTCTTACCATCTATGTGAACAGCATGCTTGTATGCTTATATTTTTACAAACTTCAAACGTAATAATCGTCTTTTGTTCTTATCGAGTTCATTTTCTATCCAACCAAAACAAATTCGGAATAGTTTTAATTCATAACATTTTATCGGCATGTTATGTAAACGTCAGGTTAATTAGGTGTTTTTTTTTATAATATTCTCTCAAATATTATTCACATATTTATAATCAGTCCAACTTGCTACAGAACTAAAGTAAGTAGTTATTTATGCAGTATCTTACAGTACTTTTTAAAGATTTAAAGAGAAATGTACAGAAACAATATTTCATACTTTACATTTACGTATAGATAATCTTATACATATATATATATATTCTTAACATTTTATTTATCGATAACTTATTTTCGTGGGCTGTACCGTTAGGTAATATTGCAACACTATTGTCTTCCATTGTTTTTTTCGAAGTCAAAATATTGAAATAAGTAAATTCTTAGAGTAAGGCATTTGGTGCTGCACCGCATATGATTTCCATTATGTATTAGGGATATATCTTTTACTTATTCAGATACCTTTGTATGTTAATTTTTGTAACGGAAGCCCACTGTTATTAAGTCTATGCGCCTCAGATTTTCTTTCAAACCAATTAGGTACATAGTTTTAAAACCTGTAAACCTTAAAATTTATTTTTAGTTTTTTTTTCTTTTATTTTTTATAATAGAGACTTAGGGCCGAATACTCAAACGTCTATCAATTTTAAGCAACCCTCAAATGTGCGCTATCTCTATCGTTTAAACGTGTTTTATAAAGACAGAACACTTTTAAGTCCCACTTAGATTTAAGTGACGTTTGAGTATTTGGCCGAGAGAGAGGCAGAGAGAAGAGAGCGAAAGTAGCGAAAGAGATTTTACCTATATAAACACAACAATGTTAAAGTAACTGTCCGTTTGACTGTCAAACCTGCCATAAACTGACATCAGATATTGTCAAATACAATCAGAACTTCGATTAAGTAATGATGAACAGTAAAAACTGTTTTAAACTTTACTCATACTGGTAGCAGGTTACTATTGATAAGAGATCCTAGGTTCGAGATCTGGATAGGTGAGAGGATATTTCCACTTTGACTATGAAATACCTACATGGACAGTAATAATCTAAATAGAGTTTAGCTGGAGATCAGAAAATAATTCTGATCTCAGCTATAATATAAACAAAATACCAATATAATAAAACAATAATAATAGCAAGCCTTGAAACGTCCCACTGCTAGACACGTGTCTGTCCCCTTTTTGGGTGGCCTGGAGCTTACTCCACCACGCTGCTCTAATGCGGATTAGTGGTGATACGGGGGGCCGACCGCCTAACTGAAATGCTTTCATTTAGGACATTATCTTGTCCGTTTCGTACCGCCTATTAAAACATTTTGCTCTTTAGTACATTACATACCTGCGGACGAAAATACTTCCAGGAAAAAGTTTGGTGGTACAAAACTGTTAAGATGTCATAATCGAGCTACGCGGTCGGCCCTCCGGGTTAGTGGCCAACCCGCTGACGGATATTTTTAAACCGGGCCCCAGCAGGCCTCCGACAAGGTTTAACGACTACTATCTATCGATAGTAACCGGCACCGAAACAAAATATATTTATAAAAAATTCAGAAGGGAATCCCATGTTTAAGTGATGTACGTTTGTGAACGTCATACGTCTGTGTCAATAATGTCAATGACATAAAAAGTGGGACGATTCTCAGCCGTCGTTTAGATTAGTGTGTGTTTCGGTTTATTTATTACAAATACCATAAAGGATTTCTAAATTAATAAAATAAATGGATTTTTGAAACACGAAAATTTAAATACAATTAAGTATGGTCTTCTAAATATTAATTCTGTAATATTTTTGTTTACTGAGATTGGTGCTTAACTAAAAAAGAAAATTAATTTATACTTAACGGGGTAGAGTTCCAATGTAGCTGTGTAGCTCTTTCTTACTCAAGAGCGTAGGTGACATCGTTTTTTTTTCAAAAGAGGATACTTCTACGTTTAGGCAGAAAAGTTTAAGATAATAGGTAGCCCGTTCAGTTGACTTATCTGCTTTGACACTTCCTTGTTGTATGAAGATTTTCTTGGCTCCAATATTCACCTATAAGATGACTCCGACTCCAGCGATGTGTGATGAGCGCTTGAGTCGAGGGTCTCGGGTTCGATCTCCGCATTGGGACAAATATTAGTATGGCCTACTGTGGTAAATTGACATCGGAAATCTAGAACCATGCTACCAAGGAGAGTGTCCTGTCTAGTACTTTATTTAGTACATACTTGTATAGGTGAATGAGTTAAAGCGTATATAATTTTAAAGATTTGTATCCTTATTGTTCATGGCATTTTTCTTTTCAAAATAATCAGCACAACGATCAACACCGCAAAATTCAGAAACAGAACAAAACAGTCGGTTGTACTATATACCCGCGATGTCGGACAAATATTAGTATGGCCTACTGTGGTAAATTGACATCGGAAATCTAGAACCATGCTACCAAGGAGTGTGTCCTGTCTAGTACTTTATTTAGTAGGTACTTGTATAGGTGAATGAGTTAAAGCGTATATAATTTTAAAGATTTGTATCCTTAAAATGTTTAATGTAAAAGAAAAATGCCATGTTTGTTCATGGCATTTTTCTTTTCAAAATAATCAGCACAACGATCAACACCGCAAAATTCAGAAACGGAACAAAACAGTCGGTTGTACAAATAACAACCGTTTATAGAGAACGACCAACGTGCGATACGAACACAAAGCACGCACTTTAAGTAAATGTTTGAATGAATCGAGTCGTGTTTGTTAAGTAAGTAATCTCACGAAACATCCCACTTTATTGTTGTTTGATATAAATACCAGTTTTGTTACGATACAACTTTGTTCCACGGTTTGTACAGCACTTAACACTTTCGTCTGAATCTTTTGTAGTTACCGTCGCTTTGGTAAAAAATATTGGAGTTTTAGGCTTTGGCGGTAATGTAGATCGTTTTGTAGTTTTAGTAGATTTATTTGGTATCTAACTGCCTCAGTAGCGTAGTGGTAGCAGGCCACTACTATTACGCTGGAGGTCCTGGGTTCGATTCCCGGGTCGGGGGATATTAGAGATAACGGTTTAAAATCCTTTATCTCTGCTTCTATTGGGATTTTTCCATTTTCTGGAAGTTTCCCAGTACCCCGGAGTTTGGTAATGTGCCCGGAGATGGCAACAGGTTCGCCACCTGTTACATGGGCCAAAACGTAACCGGCGAGTCGTGGGTGTTTGCATGTATGATTGAATGCATGCATTTGCCTCTGCCTACCCCTTCGGGGATTACAGGCGTGAAGTTACGTTATTTGGTATCTATATTTGAAAGTCATTGTTTTTTTTACTGTGAAAAAAAATCAATTTACTTACTAATACAAAACTAATTCGTAATTTGACTTACGATACTTTTTAGAAACTTGAAAAAAAAACGAAAGTCATCAATTAGAAAATCGATTTGTTTGATTAACATCTGCTTGCATTGTAATCTCTCTGGATTTGTATCAGTTACAAAATAAATAAACTGAACAATCTGAGATTCGATCTTGGTAAACTATGAAATTAAGATAAAGAAAAACAATGAAATAAAAACAATATTATTACCTATTGATAACTTTCAATCCAACGGTGTGAACGTCACTGAAGAAATTAATTTAGTGTAATTTACACAATAGAAAATCTAAAAAATGTTTATTTAGCGAGAAAATCTAAGATTTATCAGGAGATGGAAGAAAATGTTTACTTTGTATTATTAAATTGTTTGGAAAATTAATATTTACCTAAACTTTTTGCAATCCGTATGTATGTATCTTCACGCCAGGTCCCTAACGGGGTAGGAAGAGAGTGTAGAGCGCCAGATATCCCGGTTTTGCAATCCGTAATTAATAAAACTCAATAGAAGTGAGTATCCATATATATAGACTAGCTTTTATCCGCGTCTTCGCTCGCATTTTTTATATCTTTCGTAAAAAACATTTTTTTTTCTTTTAATAAAAAGTAGATATTCTATGTTACTTTTAACTTCCAAAAATAACCAACCTGCAAAGTTTTCGCGTGAAAGTGTTACAAACAAACTTACATTCGCATTTATAATATTAGGTAGGGATTGATATTTAACAGCCGTTACTCGGAAACGAATTAGTGTATTGTTATTGTAATTAAAAGACGATCGATTAACGCGGCATTTTCACTCGAGCACTGACGCCGCCCGTGGGAAAGAATGAGACAATGGGGAGAGCTGCTCTCCGATTCTGCCACCCTAGTACATTGCTGTCAAGAAATCGTGAGAGCCAAGACAGCTATGCCAACCTTTTTAACACGTATATGTGATTTATAGGCAAATCGTTAATCATAAGGCGTACAAGTTAAAAGAAATTAATGCCAAATTGCATTCATTAATTATTATTAGAGAAAGAACAAAGGCACCATTATGAAAGCGTTAATAAATTATTCTATTTAATTTTTACCCGAATGTTGTTGTGTGGGCTGTACGATACATACCTACACCTACAGTATCCAGATGTTAGAAGAGACGACGCCTGTTGCGTTGAGAAGAGAAAACAGGAATCTGACCATCAACACCCCCTGTACGATTACTCTCTTCCCCCAGCAAGTCTCAAAAGTCGGAAAAGCTGCGTGCGTAGCACGGAACGCTCTTCAAACATCTGAACATTCTGAAACATCCCCATCCTCCACACGCAAACCTGCGAGAAGAGCTTCCCCCAGGTCATGATCTGGGATGGCCGATCTGGAGATCACTCAACCGACTCCGCACTCAGGTAGGGCGTTGCAGACAAAACTTGTGCAACTGGGGTTTCATCTCTCCGCTTCCATAAGCGGTGTGACTGCGGAGCCATATCTCAAGCCATGGAACACATGCTCCAATGCCCGCTCTGCCCCAGCTCTTGCACTTTGGAAGATCTAAGAACTGCAAACGACGCAGTAATAATTGTTGCGAAATATTGGGCCGATAAAATTTAAGTCGAGCTGACACGAGAAGAAGAAGAAGGCTACAGTATCCAACAAGAAATATTGCACATCGAGCCTACGAAAGAGACAATCGTCTAGTTTCGACTCGCGTTGTCTCTGTTGCACACTGCCTACGTAAGCACTGATAGTCCGGTATTGGTACTATTTTACTACTGATACTACTTTAAACAAAATAACAAAATGGTCGACAAACGACATATAGGTAAGGTGCGAAAGAGATAACGCAATACAGACCCGAAATAGGAAGAAGTCTCCTTCTTCAGATCGATAATGTGCAAATTTTACGCTAATATACATTGAACTATATGTACTAAAGACACTAAAGTACTAGACAGGACATGCCCTTAGGTAGCACGGTTCCAATTTCCAGAAGTCACTGTCAATTTACCAAACTTTCACATAGTAACGTGACAGATCGAGAAACGTGTAGTATTAATATCTGTCAAATCAATTTAAAAACGGAACCAGCTTTTTGTTCCCGATGTCTTCTCTAATAAGTATATTAACCTTGTTGGCTAATCTATCGAATTTCATCGCGATCATATTCATGTTTTAAGACAAGCTACATTGCCGCACTTTAACTACAGATTTTTTTTTATTTTGCTCAGATGTTGTTTTATTTATTTTGCTATTCTAAATATTTTTTACAACCTTGCCAAAACCATGATTTATCATGAGAATTATACTTTTTGGTGGGGGAGCGGATCCCGACACAATACATAAAGGACTCTTTATGATTATATTATACAATTTTTCTTACTTTAGAAAGCTTAAAAAAAACGAGATAATATCGTTAGTGTCCAACCAAAATTAAATTTATTACCGAAGCCGAAGACGATTAATGGGTCCATTTTGACCGCAGCCGAAGCTTCGGTCGGGCACTAGATATCGTATGATCCTTTGAACTTTTGAACTCTCATAAGCAAATTAGGCATCATATCCAAACTCTTCCGTCACACGATTCAATAGTTAAAAAAAACATCTGTGGCAATTATATCTTCAATATTACAAAACCGCTTTTTCTCTTATATTTCATCTATTACAAAACCACACTTTAAACAGGAGCAAGCCTATACGTGTCGGTATTTATATGTACCGTTGAACATTTATATTTTGTATGCGAACGTCCTACGTATGGGCGTAAACTTAATGAGATTCAATAGTCGCGAGCTTTGTCACGGGTCACTAGTTGTCTATTGTGTAACATACACAACCGTTATAAAGTATGTGGAATGCATTTTAATATCCAATTACGTTATATTACTAAAAATAAGTACCTATTTACTCACCAAAAAGTAAATTTGAACATTTTTAGCGGTCAAACGCCAAACTTCACGTGTACGTTAAACTCGGAGCGATAAAAGGTACACGCAATTAAACATTTTATAGGTATAAAGTATTACAAATACGTGGAGTCCACGCGTGAATTTACCTGCCCACATCCTACATACATACATTAGCATCGTAAGTAAACGGCCACGGCCGTGAACTTCGTACTAGTGTGAACGAACTCATTTAGGAGTCAAAAGGAGTCGAATCAGAGTTGAGCCGTGACTGCAGCGTCTCTAGGCGGTGTTGCTAATAATTTCTCGTTCTGCCAATCGTACATCGAGCCTTGGCCCGTTCATCAGTGACCTTAGGTCCTGCACTGGTCACGATGGCGGTGCACGCGCTAAACGAATGCCTCCGTCGGTACCTGAATGAAAATCTATTCCATGTTTTAATGCCGCTTTGTCTATGAACAGTTCGCGCCTTTTTCGTGAGGTAGTCTCTTCTCTTGGTAGATTAAAAAGCACTCTGTTGACGTTAAGGGTGGCCGTGTACCTTGATACGTTGCTGTTTGTACGGCCTCACCCAGATGATCTTTGTATAATTATAATTTTGAGGCCATTTAAACGAAATTCGGTAGAAATATTAATGTAATAGTATCAACGGCCTTTAGTAACGATGTTCCATTGAAGCTCTACCTTTGAAGGCTTCATTCTACTTACATCACATTTTTTATCTAATATGGTGAAATATTTGTACGCATATCATGACCATATTATTACATAAGATCACACATTTGATTCTTAATTAACAAATATTTACAAGTTTACCGAATGATGTAAAACATCCTGGTAATGATTTAGGATTGCAACACTTGTGTAAATATGTCTATAAAATATAGACCGTTTATTTGACCGCATTCACACGGCAGAGAAGATTACCACCGAGTGGTTTCAAACGGTGTGATTGATCGCCAGAGTGCACGGTTTAGAATGAACGGATTAAGTGCGCTTTGTGTTGTCTGTGGATGAACAATGGCGCGAAAGTGTAGCACAGATTAAAACATCTTCACTTAGGTTTTTGTCGATTCTCTATTTATCTGTATTAGGCGGTATACACATTGTATCCACAAATGAAATAATTATGATAACATGGTAACGCTCTCAGCTCACAGTTGGTTTAACAAAGATCTTCAACTAATAATTTATTCCAATACTTTTTGTTCGAAAGTACACACACCCACATTCAATTGAACGTTTTTTTCGCGAAAATGACGTGATACTGAGAAACGATTTCAACTTAGAATCAATTACAATTATATTATAAGCATATGCAGCAAATGTTTTGTTGTCAGGTTATTATTTAAAATTTCATTATTGTATTTACCTGCTGTTATATCAGTGCATTGACCTCTATTCCGATCATTTCGCGTAAAGGTGGTCACAATTTTGATCATTCTTGACTAACATTATGTTTTAGTTTTTAAAAACCTTCAAAAATACGTAATTTTATCTGATTCAAATCTCCGTCTTGTCAGAACGAGATTCTGATTATTATGAACCATTTTATGGATCGATATTAGTATGGATCTGTAACAATCCACTTTTCTCCAACAAAAATCAGTGACAAAAGACTTGAGTGTCAGGAACGGGATGTCTGGCGCTCCACACTCTCTCCCTACCCTGTTAGGGACCTGGCGTGAAGATACAAAAGACTTGTACTCCATGTTGAGATGATATAGGTAGAAAAAACTGATATTCGAGTTATAAAGGTAAAGGCGACTCTACTATCGCATTTTCTGACTCTTTCTGACGCTGAATAAAGGTCACAGCTTACATATTCTAGTTAGAAGGTAATGCTCCTAAGACGGTGAAGCGGCCAACCATTTTAGGACAGCAAACGTAAAGTATCTGTGTTGAACCCTTTAGTTTTTATGTAAACGTTATAGGTTACAGTGAAACGTGGAAAAAACGTTAACTACTTGATTGCCACTTTCATGACGTACAAGTTAATCAATGTTGTTAATTACTCAGTGTTGTGATCCACTGAACCGTAAACTATTTATGCCGCACAAAAACTGTCGAATGGGTTCATAACCTCCATTTGCATCGCCTGTGGACTTCAACACTGAGAATGTGTTTAGTTTGTATCGAGGGTAGTCCGCTATTTAGATTTATATGCTCGTGCCTACATACCTTCATGTGCGTATTTTCGAAGGGGTTGGCAGAAGTACGAAGTAAGTAGAAGAAGAAGATAAATACTTTATTAGTTTTTTTATAATGGAAATGGCAAACAAGCATGCAGTTCACATTGATGTTAAGTGATAACTGCAGCCTATAGACACTTACACAAAGACCAAGGTCAAAATACAGATGCGTTACCACTCCTGAGGCCTAAGGTGATATGCCTCTGTGCCGGAAATTACAGGGCCGTACATTACCACCTGACCGGAACACGATAGTGCTAAACACTAGGCAAGCGGCAAGTATATTAGGCAATGAGCTTATATATATTAGGTAATGCGGTGGTGCCTACGCCCGCGAGCTCCGTCACTGAAACGTTACCACCAGTAAAAGTTTCATTGACCTATATGTACTAAAGGACTAGACTGTACATTCCCCTTCTGTGTTGTTGCAATAGTAATAGTCTATCGATAGTATTGTGAACTATCGTGACCTAGAAAAAATAGTCAATAGCGCGATAGTACTATCGAAAATATTGCCATGCTGCAATACTATCGATACATCGATAGTATCGATAGTTTCGATAGTATCGATACTAGCTAGTAACTATACTAGCTTCGATACTATCGATACTATTGACCTTATTGACAATTTGTTTATAACAATACTATCGATACTATCGATACTATTGATCTTTGGCAATAGTATTGCTTATTTTTAACTATCGATACTATCGATAGTATTGCAGCATGGCGATATTTTCGATAGTACTATCGCGCTATCGACTATTTTTCGAGGTCAACTATCGATAGCGCAACTATCGATAGTTTAGCAACACTGTTCCCCTTGATAGCATGGTTCCAGTTTTTTTGCATGCAATTACCTGCACTTTCCCATAGAAACATGACAGCTGACGTCAAAACGTCATACAAAATATCCGTCAAATCAATTTAAAAACGGAACCAGCTGTTTGTTCCCAGTGCCACTCTGTATTGACCTCATTGGTTAGATTGTTTTTTTTTTCAAAATAGAGGAATATGGTAATCTCGTTTTAAAGATCATGCGACAGGTACAATATACAACGTGTAACAGGATTGAATGTACAACCCGAAACTAGTTTGTTCAGAATCGATAACCGAATCGAATTTAAGTATTTTAGATAAATGTAACATTTTGCCCCAAAATTAATTACAATTAAGGAAATTATGGTCACCCATTTGGTGAACAGTCAATACAAACGAAAATGATACTAACGTCTATTCAAAATAAAATGCTAGTCTCAACAAGTTTATTAGGACTCGGTGAGACATGCATTTTACTACAAATAATAATTTAAGAAATAAAATATTGAAAATGAATCTTATTACTAGCCAGTGTTAAAGGGTACGCAGGTTACGCTAAAACAAATTGCGACAGTGCACGTGTGTGAGTTGTTTTGTGTCTTATGTGCGGAAGTAGAGGTAGGGTAAGTATGCATGCATAGGGTGTACATACTGTTAGGACAAATTGAGGACAACTTGTTTCTTAAATAAAAAATATTAAATAATTAAACATGTAATTTCAGTTCATGTATTATAATTTTAACTCGATTTTCTAATCGAGGTGTTTAAGAGTGCGCATTATTCCCGTTACATGTTGTAAACCCTTAATAAAACTGAGTAGCCTGACTGTTTTCGTTTGCGCTGTGAAGAAAAACTTGCCTCGAAACAGGTTGCCATAAAAGAAGATAAAATTTGAGTAAATTCCATACTAAACGATCAAAACAAAGATTGAATTCAGTCGCGATAGAGGGAATCCATAAAAGGAGACCGAAACCAGTTTAGTTGTAACTAATCTTTACCAAACAATCGATTGTCTCGTTTCTTTCTAAGATGAGATACTTGTATTATCTTGAAGTATTATTCAAGATAATAGATAGTAGACCTATGAACTTTTGTGTTTCCTATATTACATGATATGTAATGTTAATGCGCTTCAAAATATTTACATCCGCGGTATTGATATACCTACCTATAAACAATCTTATGTACTCGTATTATGTTTTGCAGTTCACCGTACACTGAGTTCAGAGTATAGGTAGATACTTTTTAGGTAATTAATCTGTGAATGAGTCAGTTTAATTGTGTTCCGGTTAATGGTTGGTTGGTTAGTGAAAATGTCTGTACTTTGAGAGAAAAAGATCGTGTTATCAGAGGTTGTTTTTATAATTTAGTTTTTAAAAATATGTCAGGATTCTATACTGTACATAGAGGATGATTTTTGTTTTTTTTTTATTAATTGGACGGATATAATGAATAACCAAATTAACATCCAATACATGAAATATACGCTTAATTAATGTTTTCTGTATAAACAACAGTTCACAGTCAGGACAGTTCTGTTTGAGTTGATATAAAACCCGTTTCGAATGTGTGTAGCACAGGTGTGTAGCATCTCATATCCACGTGCGTAGATTCTAAATACAAATAAGGGCGCAGTTGGACTTCTCTTCGCTCCAGTCTTACTCACGTCAGAGAATATGTAACTCTGTATACTACGTATAGAATGGACACTTCGACGTCCCGTCCGATTTCCCCGCATCACCCAACCTCCTCCTCTCTTATGGGCGACGGTTGGTATTTTCTACGTGCTACGCACACAGGTGCATACAGGTCACTGATCGATGTCTGTGTAATAGAGACCAAATTAAGCGTTTGTATGGAATTTTGCCGGAGTGTCCGCGGTGTGCTAACGTCTTATTTTTAAGCCCGCGATAAAGTGTTATGAGCGGTAGCGTACGTGAAGAGTTTGCGATGTGAACTTCTTAATAATTTATATTACGACCCAGTTAGTCCAGCGGTGCGACCGTTTGATTCGAAGGTTCGTGGGTTCGATCCCCGCACCGGGACAAATATTTGTATGGCCTGGCCTACAGATATTTGTTTCGGGTCTGGGTGTTTGTGTATGTGTTGTATGTGTACAACGGCATCCACGACACAGGATTATATTTATAATACCTAATGCGGAGCTGTGAGTGTAAGCGTTTTTTACATTGTATGGTGCATATCTAAGTATTATCTTCTTCAAATGTCTTGTATAAATTCATGTTTTTTGTTTTCTATCTTTTTTTCTCCGTTTTGTTTTTTATTGTCCAAATAAATATCTTCTTCTTTCTTTCTTTCTTCTGTCAAATGTAACTAAAATAACTCTAGTTAAGTTATCTGCCAATGAAGTTCTACAAAACCTTTGTTAAAGTAGGAAGTTAACAAATATTTACCTACAATACTAATATCAACGTAACAATTTTTTATAGTTTACAGCTTGCTTGACCTGTGAAATGTAATTGTGCAAAAACATTGTAGGTACCTATATTTTTTCAGCGTGAGGTTCTAGAAATACTAGGCCACTTAATTCGAACACAAACCCACGAAATTACAGCTCTGCAACATATAAAGACATCGGAACGGTAATCTCATTGAATACACTACAAAGGAAACAAGTATGATTATCGAATACCTACTTAACTAGGTTCGTCAGAGTTCACGACCCGTGCATTAGTATGCGCGCGCAATAGGGCTGAAACAACATTTTGATGTTTCACTGGAAAATATCGATATTTATTGTTGACTAGCTGTGTCCGCGAATTCGTCAGCGTGAGAATTTATGATTGTTCAGTATCTACCCGGACGAAGTCGTGGGCGCAGCTAGTATAAAAGTAGCCTAAGTTCTTGTTACATAAGCTATCTGCCAGTGAAAGCCCCGTCAAAATTGGTCCAGTCGTTCCCGAGATTAGCGGCAACAATCAGACAGGCAGACAGTCAAAAATCGTAAAATATGTTGTTTTGGTATATGTACCGTTTATATAACATATGCATTTAGTAAAAGGCGGATATTTTTATATTAAAATAAATAAAATAAAAAATGAATCCATGAGACTCGTGAAAATTATTACTTAATGTTTTCATACGGTAGAGAGGTCTATAAAGTTTGTACATTTTACTGGTGGTAGAGCTTCAATGATGGAGCCCGCGGGCGTATGCATAATGGTAGTGTTACCAGAAGTGGCAACACATCTACTTTTTGGTTTTATGTAGATATTTTTAAGCTACGGTTCTTCTCTTCTCCTACTCCGTTCTCTTCTACTTACCATTCAAATGCACTGTATGCTTATAGAGACGATTTATGTAAAAATAAAATACAAATGCGTTGCCACCCCTGAGAGGCTGTAACCTCATGTGGGATGGATTTTTTGTGTCAAAAATTAATGATAATAATATAAACTATTGACAGCAACGAATTGATTTTCTAAAAATAATTTACAAGCGATGTTTTATTCTGAATCGTAGTTGTATCGATATATCGATATTTACTATGTTTGCATCCCTTTTGTACAACCAACACGTGGGAACTGGGAGCACTACGCCAATATGACCACGTTCATGGAAAGGGGCTACTGTGTCAGCACTCGTTTGCTTTTCTTATCTTTGTAAATAGTTCAGTTTGAACAATGGCGATAATTTTGTAGGCGCTAATACGATTGCCTTCACGCGAATAACAATTCCGTATTGTAGGAACAAAGAGACAATGACGGACGTTTCAAAATTTTAAAGAGCATTAACGTAGGTACTTGTACTAGATGTGAAATGTAGTAAATCGTTAAAAATTAAATTTGACTTCAATCTCAACTCACACGTTGCTGGGTTTACTGATCTATACAATTAAATAAAAATGGAGTGTCTGTTTGTAATATAAAAATAACCCCTTTTTACTAAATGCTTAACGGTGTATATACGGTACAAACCAAAACAATTTTTTTTTACAATTTTTGTCTGTCTGTCTGTCTGTTTGTTCCCGCTAATCTCGGGAATGGCTGGACTGATTTCGACGGGACTTTCATTTGTAGATAGCGTATGTAATAAGGAGTAACTTAGGCTACTTTTATACTAGCTGCGCCCACGACTTCGTCCGGATAGATACTGAACAATCATAAATTCTCACGCGGACGAAGTCGCGGTCACAGATAAGTTGTCAGGAATTTTAAAATTTCTATTGTGAAAACAATGTCTAACAATGCCAAAACGTAACCGGCGAATCGTGGGTGTTTGCATGTATGCTTGAATGCATGCATGCACCTCTGCCTACCCCTTCGGGGATTACAGGCGTGAAGTTACGTTTAATGTCTAAAAGATTCATGATTTAAAATTGATGACAGGACTTTTTACTGGTGGTAGAGTCCTAAGTGAAGGAGCTCGACGGCATAGGTACCACCGCATTATCTATCTGTTGCCAAATGTTAGTGTTCAGCACTATCGTGTTGCGGTTAGATGGTAATGTATGGCCCAGTAATAACTACCACATAGTCATTACAACTAAGGTCTCAGGGGTGGCAACGCAACTGCATTTTGACTGCATCTGATTTTCGTGTAGGTGTCTATAGGATGCAATCGTCTATGCGATTTTACTAGTGGTATAGGTCGCGCCACGTAAAAAGAACGCTGGCGGTCAAGCTGCGCGTCATGTGTTTTTATTTCATTTTATGTTATTCTATGTAATATAGTTTTCAATCTGCCTACCAATACACGAAACCGCAAGCGAAAGCTAGATCAAAAATAAACCAATAGGGCTAGTACTTTCGTGCGCGAGTGTACCGATGCGCCAACACATCCCTTCTACTTTCTTCCAGCGTTCTTTTTACGTGGCGCGACCTATAGAGCTCCAGTGACGGAGCTCGCGGGCGTAGGCACCACCGCATTACCTAATATACTTGCCGCTAAATGGTAGTGTTCAGCACTATCGTGTTCCCGTCAGGCTGTAATGTGCGGACCTGTAAATTCCGGCACAGAGGCAAAACATCTTAGGCCTCAGGAGTGGTAACGCATCTGCATTTTGACCTAAGTCTTTGTGTGGGTGTCTATAGGCTGCAGTCATCACTTAACATCAATGCGAACTACATACTTGTTTGCCACCATCGATTCATTTAAAATGGTGTCACTTAGGGTATTAGCCCTTTTTTGACATATTAATATAAACATATAATGATATGAACATGTGACATTTTCATTTACCTATGATATGCATGCTACAAAAGTACTAGACTACATTGTCATTCCCCTTGGTAGCATGGTTCCAGTTTTTCGCATAAAATTAACACTATCCGATACTAACATGACAGCTAACGTCAAAACGTCATACTAAATCTGTCAAATCAATTTAAAAACGGAACCGCCTGTTTGTTCCCGGTTGTTCTACTCTACCTATAATATATTGACCTCATTGGACATTTTGTTTTTTTTTTCACTAGCGGCATTTTGTGATTTCAAACAACTGATATTGTCAGACACGACACTTTACTATTGACTGGATTGAAGACTCACGCCGTATGGCGGATAAAGCAGCGCAAGCGAACCAGGGTGACACGCTCTACTGGATGTTCTAATAAAACGCTTTTTCACTGTTCACTATTATTTTCCTTCTGATTTCTTCCTTAGGTAGTGATCCGAGTATTCCGAGTGCTGTTGACGAACTGTACCGGCCATACAAAAGTGCCCTACTTTTATTCTAAAATCTCAAGGTCATCGAGCTTAAGAAAACCTCCTGTGATTGGTTGTTGGTTCAAGTAACCAATCATAAGAGATATTTAAATTTCAAGCAAACAAATTTTATTATCTATGATTGGTTGATTCGAACAACCAATCAGCTATTAGATTTATTTGGCCAATTAAAATCTCTATGTATCTCAGATCATTACCGAAAGGAAACAACAGACATCAAAAATCTTTATTTTCATAAAACATAAACATATTTCAACTATAAAACTTACATAAAACTATTACAAATGTTCAAAGATACAAACAGAAGTCAAAAGAAGTAAACATATTCAAAAAACTATAATATTATGCACAAAAAACTGTTAAATTATACAAAACAAAGTAATAATAAACACAAACGAGCTTTAAGTGACACAAAACTATTAATTATACTCTAAATTACACAAATATTACATAACAAAGTCAAAATCTAAAAATAGAAGTTATACAATACTCTAACGCTATTGGTCACTTAAGCTCTATCTACGTTCCGATAACGTATACTATTGTGTACTATGCTATTGACGACTACACAACACGATTGTTATTGGTTGTCTACGCGCTGACAACGTACACTATTGAGGACTGTATGGCCGATCACTATCAAAACTGTTTTTTAATCACTAACACTGTACATTATTCATGAGCGTCCTGCACAGATATCATGCATTAAAACTGCTTCACATTTTAAAACCAATCTCATAATTATGACTATCCCTTTAAAAATTTGACCGCTCGATATTCTCGGAACCTGTCCCCAAAAGCTTTGTCATGAAAATAAATTGCGTAATTTTCGAGATAAACCTTTATTGCAGTGCTCAGTTACACCACAGTACAAATATGAACAGTATGGAAACTACGTACAAAACGTTCTAAACGGCACACTAACACAAACATGCGCATCAACACTCGATGAAGCGAGTACTCAGTACTGCAGCACCGCGAGAACCGCTAGGCCTCGTCGATGCGCATGTTTGTGTGAGTGTGACGTTTCAACGTTTTGTACGTAGTTTCCACACTGTTCATATTGGTACTGTGGTTTAACTGCCGATGACATTTAGCCTTTTACATGTCACTGGCGGTTTATTGCACCTTGCTTTTATTTGGGTCGCCATTTTGGTGCCAATTCGCGAACTTGCCAGTGTTAATGTACCTATGTAGGTACTTACTTTTTATTTTCGTCAATGAATACTTAATGATAGAGGATAATTTGTGATTGTTCATCAAAATATTCAAAGCGTCACTTTACAGTTAACAGTTTGAATATAAACTATTTAATTTTAAAAAGAGTTATTCGAGAATTAAATTTGTGTTGGTGATTTGTTTATTATATCCATTTAGGTTGTACCTACCTAATGGTCGTAATATGTAACAAAAGTAGGTAATAGAATTATATCATAAAAATATACGTATCCTGTATTGCCCGAAGGGGTAGGCAGGGGTAAATGCATGCATTCAGCATACGTGCAAACGCCCACGATTCGCCGGTAAAGTTTCTGACCCATGTAACAGGTAGCGAGCCTGTTGCCATCTCCGGGCACATTACCAAACTCCGAGGTACTGGAAAACTTCCAGAAAATGGAAAAATCCCAATAGAACCAAGATTAATGAATTTAAACCGTTATCTTTCTCTGATAGCCCCCGACCCGGGAATCGAACCCAGCACCTCCAGCGTAGCGTAGTAGTGGCCTGCTACCACTAGGCTACTGAAGCAGTTGCACTACGCAGCACTACGTATAGGTGCAGCACTACGAATAGGTCAATGTTATTAGTATTGTTAATTTCGTTTGTTATAAAATAAATTTGCTCTGTATATCATTTTTTTTTTGTTTTTTTTTATGTAATGGAAGTGGCAAACAAGCGTGCAGTTCACGTTGATGTGAAGTGATAACTGCAGCCTATAAACACCCACACAAAGACCAAGGTCAAAATGCAGATGCGTTACCACTCCTGAGGCCTAAGATGTTATGCCTCTGTGCCGGAAATTACAGGGCCGTACATTACCACCTGACCGAAACAGGATAGTGCTGAACACTACCATTTAGCGGCAAGTGTATGAGGTAATAATAATATCAATACATCAATGTAGTGAAGCCTCACATACATATTACAAGAGCGTTAGTGTTAGCACAAAATATTTTGTCATTAGTTATCAGCCGGGGCTTGAACAAAAAATGTAACAATTTTTTGAGACGCTAACGGTGAAAATGAAATATATACTTATTAAAACAAGTAAATTAATGCAATCATTGCAAATAATTGACATCAACCGGTGATGCCGGTATAATGTAACACAGTAATTGTGTGGATAGGATGTAAGAAATTATTTATTTGTAACCCGCTATTTTTATCTTTGTCAATCGGAACAGGACATCCGTATATTCGAGTTGTTAATAATAACGATATATTATTTAAAACATGCTTACTGTACTAGTAGAAAATAGACGGAATATTAATTCACTTACTTAAATAAAAAAATAAATGTCTTCAATTAGCAAGATTGTTTATAAAGATTTTTGTTACATTAATGAAATTTAATTGAACTTTTTTGTATTTTTAAAATCCAATGATATTACAGCATGCTGTAATTTTTTTTTATGTAATGGAAGTGGCAAACAAGCATGCAGTTCACATTGCTGTTAAGTGATGACTGCAGCCTATAGACACCCACGCGAGCTCCGTCACTGGATATCTACCACCAATAATTAATAAGCTATAACAGTCGATAAGGTACTATGTAGGTCTACATCACTATTATTTGAGCCTAATTCGGAGAAATTCGTTGTTTTATAGATATAGTTAAAGAATATCTGACAAGAAACTTTATTTCTCAACCGTTATTAATAATATGAGCAATCTATTAATATATTTCTCGGAAGCTACAAAAATCATATTATATAATGTTTTGGGAAATAAACTAATTAATGTAGTTGGATATTCTTGATATAAAGAAGAAGTTTGTGCATTGAAAGAATTGAAAACTTTATTTTTGGTAAAATGTAAAATGCAATTCTAAATACTCGTAGATATTGAATCAAGTAGACAGTAATTATCCGTTTTTTATTTATCTATAAATAAAGCTGGTACACTCTTTTATTTCCATATCCAGCTTCGTCTATAGTTGTTCATTCACGTCTTCCGTTTCTTTAAATTTGATATGAATGTAATATGTGGGAACTAGTTAAAAATGCAGAGTGCTAGAATTTATTATTAGCTTAATAAAGTGTGCTGGTTTAATTATAAAAGCTTTCAGGTGATTACTAGAATTGACCGTAACGTTATGAAAATTAGTGCAGCCGTTCTCGAGTTATAAATTAATAATAAATTATGTAAATAGGACATTTTTGCGACTCTGCTTGGATGTATGAGGATTCCGTCAACTAGGACCGCAATTAACTAGGACCGCGGTCCCAGTCGCCGCTAAGTTAAATTAAAAATATTTCTTCCAGCGACTGGGACCACTCTTAAAATGAATAAAAGATCTATTGTTCAAGCTTAAAACAGTATACAGTCAAAAGAAAGGGTTTTTAAACAAAAGGGTCTTATAAACTTGTTATAGACTGGCTAAACGGACGGCAGTTAGAGCGAGATAGCATTATAAACTTACCAACATTGCACGTTGCACGGTTGAAACGGGCGAACATTTTTCTATTAAGTAGGTACCTATATACCTAAATAAAGAATACTTTTGAATCAAACTACTTTCATTTTTTCGTTTGATTGCACTGTTCTTAGCTTGAACAATAGATCTCTTTTTCATTTTAAGAGTGGTCAGTCAACGGTGGAAATATTTCTAATTTAACTTAATCCAGCGACTGGGACCGCGGTCCGAGTTAATTGCGGTCCTAGTTTACGGAAACCTCGGATGTATAGGTAGTTGACTCAGCAAACTTACGTATTTCTGGTTTACTTTTTTTGGGTTCCGTAGGTATTTTTACCAGTTATTTTGCTGGATTTATTCCAAGAAATTAAAATGTGATGAAATTCAACCCTGTAATATAAAAATGATGTACCTATATAATGTATCTTCATGTACTTGGTATGAATCATGCATGAACCTGAACCATGAACCTTACGGGATAGGCAGATAGCGTGGGATCCCAAATATCCCAGTTTTAACACACCTCATGTTCTACATTCATCACATTCATACCTTACTTTATGTATTTACTTTATGTAATGGTTATTCACTCTAGGTATTTTATATTTCTTGACGTTTTGAAAGTATCTGTAAAGATCTATTCGAAATAAAAATATTTTCTATTTCTATTTCTACCTATGCACTCGATTTCGAATAAAATTATTAATGGTGAGAGTAGGTAACATAATTTTATGACTTTTTTCTAATGTGATTACCTATAACGAGCTATGGTAATACAGACACAGATATAATAAGTTAATAAACCTCTGCAGATTTTCCTTAGTCCTCATTGCATTAGTGCTACATTAAGAGGTTCTTCAAAAATGGCGTCAAAGGAGTCCTTCAGGGTTGGCAGCGCGTTGGCAACTCCCCCCGCAAGTGGCCCGTCTGCTTGTCTGTCAACCTATAGACATAAAAAAAACACACGCACACCAAAAAAAAAGGTGAGTCAAAACGTGAATGACACAATTTCATTTAGGAATTGAAATGAAAATAAGAATGCAGTCTTTATTTCTTTGTTAATTAGGTATTTAAGTCGAATATTATTAATCAAAATAAAAGAATTGAATACTATTCATCGAAATGTATTTTAAACAGGGAGGTTAATTTTTATAAAAAAAAATATTTGGACGCTGTTTCCCCAACAACCGGTTTTATAGCTCATCATATACCAATACAGCATTGCTAAAAAGTCGTCTGGTACAAAGTAAAAGTCAAAGTCTGGTACATTTGATGGAAGGGAAGATAGGTATTGTAAAGATACAGTTCTGTAAAGCCCCGAATATTTCGATTTTTTAAGTTGAGTACTACGCGTACGTAAACAAAATGATGTATGTCAATAAAATTAAAACAAACAATCAAGGAACAGCGCCGGTGGCGGGTGGGAAGGTCTCGCTCGCCTGTTCGGCCTGGCACCGTGCTGCGGCGTGTGCGTTGCCATCGATACGCGACGCGCATGCGCAACAAAATTCCTCATAAATTCCTCTTCAATTTTGAGAAAGCGGTAGCGGAAGAGGATTTTTTTATTTTAATTTTTGAGGATGCGGAAACGGTTGAGGATCCAAAAATATTGCGGAACTTCCTCATTATGAGGAAGAGGAAGAGGAATCCTCAGCAACCCTAATACATACCTACAATACCTATATTAAATAGGTTGCAATAAATAACGGAAACAAAAAATAAGAGGTAAGGTTCATAATAAGTAAGGTTTATAATACCTACTTCTATTATAAAAAAGAGATTTAGCAAATGACTAGATTATTTCTGTATATTTTTTTTTCTTTCTCTGTGTTATTTTTCCACGTAAGGGATGGGCGTGTAGATGCTGATATACATACCTACGTACATACTAAATTATTTATCTAATTAATCTATTTAAAGTAGGTACCACCAGAGTCTACCACCGAACGTCGAGTGGTATTTTTCCTACGGAATTATACATTACTAGCGGCCCGCCCCGGCTTCGCGCAGTGCAATGTTGCCTACCCTCTCCTATTCGTCTTAGCGTGATGATTATACATAGCTATAGCCTAAAGTCTTCCTCGATATCTTTTATAGTTTAGGCAGCGTACGCAAAATAAGCAACTTTTCTGGTTGATTTTTTACACCTTGTGTCTGAAAAACCCAAATATCTTACGAAACCCTATTTTTTTCAAAATAAAATATAGCCTATGTTACCCGTGGATAATGTAGCTTTCGAATAGTGAAAGAATTTTTAAAATCGGTTCAGTTGTTATTGAGCCTATTCATTACAAACAAACAAACAAACAAAAAAATATTACCTCTTTATAATATTAGTTTAGATTGTTCTTATATTATCTACTAAGTTCTTTGTGAGATATGTCTTAGTCTTTACTACTAAGTCCTTTTTCATTGATTTACTATTCTTGATCTGCAGAACCCATAAATTTATTGGCATAATACATACCTTCTTATTACCTTTACTACATTACTTCGTAAATGTTGTAAGAATGATTGAAGACTAGCAAATATTCATCAGCATCTAGGCTTTAATAATTTAATCGCCATCAACATACATTTACATATGAACTAGTCTAGATATTACCAATAGCTAGAATAAATCTAGTTCAGTGTTCCACATTTAATGGTGTGGAAGTGCAAAATTAGCGGTTCGGAAACAGACTGTCGGTTATACAGGTTCAACTCCATTTCCGAACGGATGCGGGCTTTCCTTTACAAATACACGACTGCTGACAAATTCACTGATAAACGAAAGCTTAATTTTATCAGTCAAGTCACTTCTACTGAAAATATTAAACTGATTATATTAACTGCCTCGGTAGCCTAGAGGTAGCAGGCCACTATTACTACGCTGAGGTCCTGGGCTCGATTCCCGGGTAGGCGGTTATCAGAGATAACGGGGATAAGTCCTTTATCTTTAGTTCTGTTGGGATAATCTATCCACCTCCAAATGTTGGTGTTCAGCACTACCGTGTTCCGGTAAGATGGTAATGTACCTATGGCTTATCGGGGTTATCACTACAGAGTCGTAACAACTTAGGTCTGGTCTTCACCCCTGAGGGTGGTAACGCATCTGCACCTTGACCCCCGATTTTGTGTAGTGTGTAGTCTATAGGCTGCAGTCATCACTTTACATCAATGTGAGCTGCATGCTTGTTTACCACCTTCATTACACAAAAAAACCTAACCTAACTGGAGAATCGTGGGTGTTTGCGTATGTTTGAATGTCAGCCTACCCCTTCGAGGAATATGGACGTAAAGCTACGTTATGATATAAAAATAAATATTCCAAAAAATCACCACCTCTTTCAACTGGTGATTTAAACTAAATATGTGCATACCAAACATAACAAAATTCTTCTCTCTCGAGAACCGGAACGCGAATGCAACGCCAGTATAAGTTTAATTTGAACCAGAATAGAGATCATTTTGATGCCCTGTAGAGAATCCGTAATGCAGTGTTCGGTGGTTCTCACGCCTTGACTACGTTTGTCTGTTCCCAGAACTTATTTATTGTGCACCTTTATTTCTGTGTACATAAGGTTTAAAATGAGAAGTGTTTTATATGAGGAATATATTTTTCGAAACTAGTCCAGTTAGACACGACGCGGCGTGGAGTATTGTAATTTTACGTTTGTGAATAGTTTGTGGATGTAGTTGTGACTTGTTGGTATTCCTTGTCCTATTTGAGGGATTGCTAAATATTTTTTTTTTTTTTTGTTATTTTGGCATGGCTATTACGCATATTGCCAGTGTCAAGTAAAACGATATTTCGTATTTATTTAAGCAGCGTAAAAGTAAGTATAATATAGTCATCAAGTATAATATGTAAGTATCAAGTATATAAGTTATCAAGTATAATTTGTCAGTTAAGTGAGTTACTATCAAGTTATTCGAGTAAAGCGATGGCTACTTTACCAGAACATTTACAATGAAGTTTTGGAGGCAACCTGAAAGGTCGTGTTTTCGCACTGTTATTCTATTTCACTATACACGGGCACTGTAATAAACCGATATCAAACAAAATGCCACCAACTTTATTCAATATAACTTAAAAATACACCAAGAAAATGAAATAAAATAAGAGCACCATACGCCTCTTTCAAGGTTCCCGCCAAAACTCTCTGCTAAATATTTGTTTTGAGTATATAACATATCATTGGCTTATTGTAATCTAACTGGCTAACTCCAATTTAGACTATATAGACATAGACAATTGCTATGTTTTAGTTTCGTAAAATCTCGATTTCAATCATCACCATCATCGTCTCTCGACCCATCGGCCTCCCCCGAAGATTTATAATAGTAGTAAGTAGTAAAAGATATTTATATTGGTAGTTGAGCTGTTTAATATCGGCCACGAGGGTTCGTTTGTTCATTACCTACACTTTTAATTAAAATAATTCTATATCTAATTTAGATTTATTATCTAGCAACCGATAAAGTAATTTTCGCGCGATTGAGTATTATCAAATATCTTTTTAGTTTTAGTTCTATATTCGTGGCTAAAAATAGTCGGTAGTCATGGCAATCAATGTTTTTGTGCGATTTTTTGTTTTAGTTACCTATCCAGAGACTATTATGCGATCGCATGCAGCAAAAGCAATTATTCGTGTGACTAATGGGGTATCGATTGGATTAATCCAAAAAAGACGTTCAGAGATATCCATAAATTAAATATTGAAAAAGATTATGGTGACAAGAATTGATATCCCCATCAAAATTCTTTGTTTAATTCTTTAAGTGTTACCTTTCTTGCACCGTTAACGATTGCCTAAAGACGTGTAGGCGGACAAATAACCATATAATCGAACAATTTTATAATTTTGTTTACTTGTGTGTACGTCAAGTTTATGAGGTGGGCTGTGACACACGTCCATACAACGTGGGTGGGGCCCTTGTCAAGCTGTCTACCAACAATTATGTGCGCATCAGTGTGGTAATGCATGAAACTGAATTAATTTTTGAGTTTTACTTCGGCTTTTATATTTATTGATGATTTTTTCAATAGCTTCGCCCCCAATAGTCCTACAGACTACATAAATATCTTTTTTTTTTAGTGGCCGTATGTTGACGACTTGTCTTGAGACGACCGTAGTCAATAAGCCAATAAAAAAAAACCCTGTACCATAGTACTTACGAGTCACGAGAACTGACCTGTCTTTATTAATTTTCACGAATATTATAGCAGTTTATTAATATCTCTATCAGTGAATCATTGCATTAATAGGAGTGATTAATTCACATAATTACAAAAGTAAATGTAAATATTTGAATATAAATCTGATCTGGACAAATCGCTGGCAGTTTGGTTTCAAACTAACAACTATTCGACTAATTCGACTTATAAGTATCGATGATTTATTTATGAGTATCAAAAATATATTCCAGGCAATCTGTTTAGTTTGAGACTATTAACTACTATCCAAGCCAGATTAATTACCTGGTCGTGGCTGAGCGCGGGAAAAATATCGACTGGGCCCTTTGACCCTGGATGAGATGAGCAATGGCCCTGTCACTGGTCATCTTCCTACTAAAGTATTCAAATTTTTCGTTTCTATTACGTCTAAAATAAAATGTACTGTTTTAACCGAATTTTATTTGCTAAAACAATTTTTTGAATTAATAAAATGTTTTTTTTTTTTTAATTTAAATTTAACAAAAAACTTCTAAATACAATGAAATTTTAACCATTCGTCGATGAAGTGACAAGAACTGTGTTATCATTTTTTGTACAATCAGTTTGAAAAAGGAAAAAAAATCAACCTCGGGAAAATTGAAACAGTACATCTGTAGTCCACCTTTAAAAAAAAATCTGTGTTTCGGACGAAAAAATATGTTTTTTTCGTCTGAAATACAGATTTTTTTTTTCAACTTATACCCGCAAAAGTGGGTCTTGCTACTTTATATAGGTAGAAATTTCTTCCAATGCACTATACTAAAGATTAGCATCACTTGTATTAATCCGAGGCCGTATTGACGATGATAAGGCTGATCATTATCGTATTAATTACATCAGTAGGTTATAGTGGCCATGATTTATGGCAACTGGTTTATGTGATGTCAATCATGTCACCTTGTGGTTCGGTATACAAAAAAATAAATAAAAGGTGATTTTCTTAATGCTAGTAATCAACATAAAGTAAACAAATATCAGCTATAATGTTATTATGAAGGAAGTAGCTTCATATTAAAAATGATAATTACATACCTATTTCGAGGCAATTTTCCTGAGTCCGAAAAATGAAGATCGATTTTTGTCCCAAAATAGATTAGATTAGAGAAAAGTATTCCTTTTAATTTCTGACTGCCCACGTAAACATTGTGTCCTATATTGTACAAAAAAAATTGCATGTTTTCCACTTACGTTTAAACTATGGGTTATTCGTCAACTCGACAATTGCCCCGAAGAAAAATAAAATATATTTCAAAAAATCCTTCTCCTTATTAAAACTTTTTAGGCTAAATGAAAATGATGTCCGTTAAGAACAGAACAAAAACCCCAATTTACAGATTAAAACAATTTATAATAAATTGACTTATTTATCTAGGATAAACAAAAACAGTGGATATCCAACTAGAAATCCTGTCGGAAGGCCCGTTATTTTTTTAATGATAGCCCATTAGAAAGCCTAACATAAGCCGGAGGCCACACGGACCCCTAAATATACCCGTTTCGCGTCCGGGAGGGAAATGAACTTGAATAACCTGTCGCGACAGCCCGCTGAGTAATTTCTTCACGTCTTAGCGCGACGAGTGATGTTTGTATGCGTTTTCACGAATTCGCTCGAATATTTTCGGCGACTGCTATTAATCGAGAAGTTAATTGCTCGGATGCCGCGGTGTGTATGCAGCTTAACTCTGTATCTTTAACGGGATCTCTTTTGACGGACATTACTTAGTTGATCGATCGGGTTGAGGAGTAAATTGAGTTACCTATCAGTCTACCTAAAAACTTTTGGGCTTTTAAAATGTTTCTCTTGATTACAATCTAAAGTGCTCACTTTCATAGTGCTTGATTTAGTGTTGATTTTTAACAGCCTATTTTAAAAATCAGTTACTAGATCACACCTTAAAAACCTTAATCCTGTCTAAGGTCAGTCATGTCTAACTCTAACCCTGAGATTCACAGACCGCACCACGACTTTACTTTGAGCAGAGTAAACTTAGAACTGTTAGTATGGGTTTTGATACTTGGGCAAACCCAAAGTAAAGTCGTAGTGCGGTCTGTGAATCTCACCCTTAGAGCGAGATTTACAGACACTACGACTTTACTTCGACTTGGGAGTCGAACTTTCAACGTTTATTTTGTTTCACAGACGAGTTAAACTCATATTTTACTTAAGTCTAAATGTCTGTGAAACAAAATAAGCTTTGAAACTTCGACTGCAAGTAAAGTCGTGGTGCGGTCTGTGAATCTCGCCCTTAGAAACTTGTGATACAAAAAACACATGTATCAGCTTCAATGATCCTGTGCGCTCTGCTATACTTCAAGTTTTTGTATGTTGCATGATTCCAGCCGAGTCGCAGTTGCTGTGATTGCACCCGATCGCTTCTAGCTATATGCGCCCTTATTGTACGCACTACACATAACAGGCGGTTGCATATTAAACTGTAAAAGTGGCTAGCCACGCGGCTTCCCGCTCCCGCGGCTAACCGCTAGCGCGTTAGGGCGCTAGTTTGATCCCTACCCGGGGGATTTAGAACTATTTGATTTTCCGATTTGAGGATGTCTTCCAGTGCCATCAGCGTTTGTTAGTTTGCCCGGAAGAGTTAATATCTTCACCTTTTTTTCATCTTTCATTCATCATCATCATCATATCAGCCGAAAGATGTCCACTGCTGGACCAAAGCCTCCCATGAGGAAGATATGCCATAATTGCGTATATACGTTATTGCACTTACTACCATCGCGCCACTGGTTTGACCGCCATTGTTCGGTTGACTGACTGCACTTGTGGAAGAATTCTCTTGCAGTTGAAGAAAATTCTTCCGCTGGTGGGCCGTGGGGTCGTCACGTCCCAACGCCAACATCTCATCTGTCAATAAATGGCACTAAACCTAACTGACAAATCGTGGTGTACATTGACCAATGCTTAACGTACTCGTATAAACACTTACCCCCTTATTCATGAACGTACATTAGATACGTTTTATCTATAGAATGCTTTGTATTTGTCAGTTGCATTGTCAAATGTGCAGGATAGAAAAATACAAAGAAGAGATTAGCAACATTTTAGCTAAAATACGTTAATGAATAAGGGTGTTAAATTACAGCTCCAAATTAAGTTTCCCCTGTGCCTTGTATTGATTTCGTCAACTACGTTTTATTGTTACAACATTTATAATACAAGGCACAGGTGGTAGGACGCCAGTAGCAGAGCTTGAGGGCGTTTATATGCACCCAGTACAACACATAATTTATCTGCCACTAAATGGTTGCTCGTTATTATATCCGGTTAGGTGGTAGCGAGCCCGTAATCTCAGGCCCAGAGGCAACAGATCTGCGGCTACAAGAGTAGGCACCAGAGACGTAGATGATATTTCTGGTTTTATGTGTTGAAAGGATAGATGCGGTTTAGACAACGATTTCGGGTGTCGGTCGTCATTGGATTCAAATAGATTTGGGGTAAGGGATAGGGGAAAAGGGTAATATGATAATGAATTGGATAAGTGTTATTTTGATGCCTTTTTGTATCTAATTTAAGAGGGATCGGGGAGGAGATTAAGACCCTTACGAACTCTCTTTTAGGACCGCCTAGTGCCTAAATATCTTTAATTCTATTAAAGGCAACTTTTTCGAGACAAAAAAGTGAAAACAAATCTTAAATTGTCCATTAAATAGTATAGCATTAAGAAAATATAATTTATGATATGTACTGCAATCTAAGATTAAAAAACTTTTACGTGATGTAAATTACCACATTTATTAGGACCGATAAACATTTGTTAAACTAGATTGGACATTATTTTTACGTCGCGTCGTAGAATTATAGTGTTCGCGTGCCGCGCATTACATTTCTTCTGATTGATTATATTGAATTAATTAAGTTGCTGCCTTACTTTGCATTTCGTGTATTCTTAATTTTTAGGGTTCAGTATCATAAAAGCTTTTTTTTATATGTAAGTAAGGTGACAAACAAGCATGCAGCTCACATTGATGTTAAGTGCTGACTGCAGCCTGTAGATGTCTATACATCTACACAAAAACCAGACAAAATGCAGAGACGTTGCCACCTCTGAGACCAAAGTTGGCAGACCAAAGTTGGACCACCCCTGAGACCAAACGGGGCCATACAATGATGGTGCCGGGCACATTAAATATCGAGGTCCTTGCAATACCCCGCTATCATTTTACCCATAGGACTATGTCCTCTCACTATCCCGCTGTCACCAAGGATTTTATTTTGGGGTTCCGTACCCAAAGGCTAAAAACGGAACTCTATTATGGCCTACAGATATTTGTTTCGGGTCTGGGTGTTTGTGTATGTGTTGTATGTGTACAACGGCACCCACGACACAGGTTTATACCTACTGTGGGGCTGTGAGTGTAAGCGTATTTTATTTTATTTTATTATTACTAATGGTGAGATTCACAGACCGCACTACGACTTTACTTTCAACACAGTATGCTTAAAAGTTTTAACTATTAGTAAAGTAGGTATAAGTTTTGCTGACAAAACTTAGAACTGGTTCTAAGTATACTTTGCTGAAAGTACGGTCTGTGAATCTCGCCCTAAGAATCCGTTGTCGGTCTGTCTGTCCTTTCGAATTACGCGGACGTACGTTAGAACCTGTCTAAACAATTAGGTACAATTAAACTACACCACGACACATCAGCGTTATCATCAAAATCTGACTGTGCTGGCCAAAACGAGGATATAACAACAACAGCAGTGAAAATATTGCTATGATTTCTCTGAAAAACAGGTTCATATCAATCCAAAATTCGTCCAGATTACACCATCATTCGCATGAGTCATGGGAGTCCACACGTTCGCATTCGCATAACCGGTCGCTAGAGCGCGGGCCTGACGTGTTTTTTAATTATTAATAATATTATAGTGTGATGCCACTTTGTATTCTACTTTTTTAACGACAAGGGCAATGGCATGCTCTGTCAATTGAATAGTCAATGTAATCTATGCTAACATAATAAATCAAAAGTTTGTTTGTTGCTGTCAATGGAAATTGAAAAAAAAAATTTTTTAAATTATATAATATAAATAGAAATTCATGAGGCCTAAGGTGTTGTTTTTTTTCCGTAAACCACAGGGCCGTGCATTAACCACCTGACAACACGGTAGTGATGAATTTAGCGGCAAGTAGATTAAATAATGCGGTGGTTCCTTCGCCCTCTACGCTGGAGCTCTTACACCGGTAATTCATAATCTTCAGCCTGTTCAAAATTGAGTGCAAATTTAAGTTTGTATAATAATTGATACGTCCCACTGCTGGGCACGAGTCTCTCCCCTTCTTGGGAGCTCTGGAGCTTACTCCACCATGCTGCTCCAATGCGGGTTGGTGGAGATAAGGGTCAGTGACCAACCCGTTGTCGGATGTTTTCAAACCGCCCATTAGGTCTCCGACAAGGTTTAACCACTGCTATCAATCGATAGCAACCGGGACCGATGCGACGGCTTAACGTGCCCTTCGAAGCGCGGAAAAAGTTTGTATAGATTTTAGATATCTACAACAGCATTCAAATATGAGTCACATAACATCAATGTGTTTTTTAATTCTTATCATGACAAATATTCTATAGGCCAAAATCATAGAGATTTTTTTAAACTTAAAATAATACTAGTCTATTATACAAACGAATTGATCACAGTTTATCAATAAATTGATTTTATGTAACCTTAATCCACAATCAATATTTTCCAATATAAAGATACGGCCATAATAGTTAAATTTGTTCCATCGTTTATCCTATCAAAACCGTATCGTATCGAGCACAATCCTTAAAATCGATAATCGGTATTGCAGTTATCGATAAATGTATTCGGATCTATTATGTCATCGCATAGTAAGCGTACTGCTTGGATACTGGAACCAGTTTGAGCTTGTGAGATTTGTTCTGATAGTTTAAAATACTTAAGACCATTACACGATAGGGTTATGGTTTTGATTGAATTTAATAGCTAAGGCAAATTAGTCAACTAAAGTTTTACTGATGGTAGAGCTGCCGTGGTGGAGCTTACTGGCGTAGGCACTACACGGATTACCTAATCCACTCACCGCTAAATGATGTTCACTATTGTATTCCGATCAGGTGATTATGTACGGCCCTGTAATTTCCAGAATAGAGGCATAGCTATTTTGACCTCTCATGATACAAAAGAGTCAACCGAACAATGGCGTTCAAACCATTCTAGAGGTATATACAAATAACGCGGGATGAGCAGCAGCGTCCCGCCATAAAGCAACATGCTAGTATGCGTGGCGACAATTGGACTTATTTCATGGCACGGTATTCAGGGTACGATAGCAAGGGTCAGGGTAGTGTAATAACATTTAGGGAGTTAGGGCTCTAATAAAGGCGACCGGAGCGGCCCGGTCAGCCTAACGCCCTAACTACACACAGTACAAATATGAACAGTATGGAAACTACGTACAAAACGTTCAAAATGGCACACTCACACACACATGCGCATCGACGCTCGCCGCTTAGGGCCTCGTTGATGCGCATGTTTGTGTGATTGCGCCGTTTCAATGTTTTGTACGTAGTTTCTATACTGTTCATATTTGTACTGCCACTGAATTAGGGCCCTGTGGACCGGATAGTGTAATAAGCGGCAAACCGGCGTGAGGCCACGGCCACCCTTTCTGCCGGACCCTGAATACCGTGTCGTGTAATAGCCTTTTATGGCATTTGTCCATTATAGGCGGAGACTTTGTCCATCAGTGGACATCTTTCGGCTTGTCATTCTGTCCAATCGTACCGTATAGTAGTTGCTTTGTAATCGTATAATTTGTTGAGCAGTCCATTTTTTCAAATATGACTATCATACAAAAACGACATCTTGTTTTATCAGCACAAAGTTATTGGTGTCGCTATTATGCAAGTTACGTGTGTTATGTCAAAGCTAGCATAATAAATTTTGCTTACTTTACCTTTATTGGTAAGATTGAAGTTCAAGTAATAGAGTATCAAACTTCAATTCTGGATTTGGTTCGGAGCGAACAGCGGATTCGGTAGGATATTCTTATTACTGGTGGTAGAACTGCAAGCTTGTTTGCCACTTTCATAACATAAAAAAATATATATTAGTGGTTTTTTTTTTAAATGTATATACCAAAGTTTGACCACCAACTCACCTGATGGAAAGTAAAGATGTGGCCGAAGATGAAGCACGTTGGTCCATAAAGTACCTATTCACTCTAGATTTGAAGATGCCCAGGTTGTAGTTTTTTGGAAACAAAGAAGCAGGCAAAGTATTCCATAACTTAGCTGTACGTATAATAAATGTAGAGCCGAAACGCTTCGTTCTAATTTGTGGTATGTTCACTGTTCTTCAATAGTTTTTAATTTTAATATTTTTTGTTCCAGTTCAATTTCAAGAAGGCTCATGGTAGTGACGCGTCCATGTCGGACTTAATTGGTAAGTTTGAAGTTCAAAATTGTAGTAATAGGTTGGATCCATAGAATCATTTCGTTCGTTGCGGCCAAATTTTGATAGGCAACCTAGTGGATACATTTTTTTTTGTGTAATTGGAGTGGCAAACAAGCATGCAGTTCACATTGATGTTAAGTGTTGACAGCAGCCTATAAACACCCACACAAAGACCAAGGTCAAAATGCAGATGCGTTACCACTCCTGAGGCCTAAGGTGTTATGCCTCTGTGCCGGAAATTACAGAGCCGTACAAATACATATATTCTCTAGATTATAAATATGCGTAAAAATTCAGTTCGCAGAATATCTGGATGAACGAAATGAATCTGCAGTGGATCCCTAGCCTATAAGTATAATGGATAACATCAACAAAAGTAATTGAGCGTAATAAGTAATTCTTTAACTAAATAATATAAGAAGTTTTACTACTTATTTCGGTCTTTGGCTGAAGCAATGCATTCTATTACGCGTTCTTTTTCTATACCAAATTCAATTCAGCTATAAAAATGTTATTAATCGTTTGTCTGCCTGTTGGTAGATTAAATACCTTCACGTTATTTTTTTTACACTACTAGATTACCTTAATCCGTGCTTTCAAACATCCTTTAAATCCAATAAAATAAAGCACACCATTGTACTCTCGAATAACTGTACCAACCAAAATATGCAGCGGTCGCAAACCTTCGTTTTTCAAAGCTCATGAGTGTCTACCATCCCACGGCACGCCATACAATTGCTCCCGTAGTCACGCTCCGAGCTAAAACGGTCCTAAAACGGTCTAATCTCACCGAGCACCGGGTAAATGTTGTGAGCACCGCAGTAATGTCGGTGATAGAATAAATTTCAATACCGTATCAATATCTATTCATTAATATTAATTTTGCGACGGTAAACAGCACGGGTTCGGAGTACTTCGGAGATTTAATGGGGTTGGGACGATGCGCTGCGTTTTGCTGCTTACGGATAATAAATATATTTATTGGGTTTACAGTTATGGCTCGTATAGCTCTAATATACCCTATTAGAGTTGTTGTTATTTTGTGCTAGTTAGCATAACCTTTGTTATTTTATGTTCGAATGACTGAACATCAACGTGGATTTGGTCATCATCATAATAATTGTTTCAACTGAAAAATGTCCAATGTTGATCAAAAGCCACTTAAGGTTTTCGTGCATATTTTTTTTTTACCTTGAGAACCTTTGCGTTTGCCGATGGCATGATGAAGTAGACTATAGCCGCCTCGAGACGAGCCGTCTTGATAAATTAATAAAAAAAAAACTTTAAACGCGGTAAATCTAGCAATGACGACAGTAATAAGAAAATATACCAAAACACCATCATTTTTTCATCCTTTATATTCGCGTGTATTTGTATTCGGCTTTCAACCATCTATCAGCTTGCAACATATATCTAGAGTGTTTTATAAATTGCATAAATGTAGAGTATGGTGAAACACAGCAGAGATTATCATAACTTAATGACACTTGAAGGTATTGATTGAAGTCAAACTTTATAAACTAACCCCCTTATTCATAAACGTACATTAGATACGTTTTAGCTATAGAATGCTTTGCCTTTATCAGTTGCATTGTCAAATGTGCAGGATAGAAAAAGACAAAGCAGAGATTAGCGACACTTAAGGTAAAATACGTTTATGAATAAGGGGGTAACAATACAAATGATTTATGTTACGCTTTAAATAAATAAAACTTACGATTGAAATATGTAAAACAGCCAATTGCACGACGTAGTCTCTAAGAATTATTGTCTACGAAACCAATTCAAATCAAATTCATTATCAAAACAATCCAAGAATAGCTTTGTGTCCGCAAACCGAGTAATATTTTGATAGTAATATTTTTCAATCAGCGGCCATAACTATATCCTGTCGCAACAAACAAACATAAAACAGAATTATGGACGATTGCCGGGCCCCGAGAGCGGCTCACGAAAGTAAATACGACTTTGAATAATCCTTTATTTCACGATGGATTTTATATCGAATCCCTGAATTACTGTGAAATTGGTATTTGTTGTGTCATGAATTGAGATTTTAAAACATTTCGAATTCAATGAGCGGGCTACATTTAATCTTATTAGGTATGTCTTTAAATATACTTATCAGTCCGAGTTATAAGACGTATTAATACTACCGTAATTGTTGACTTGTGGACGTCGTTATATCAAAACATATAACTTTTGTTCACGTTTCTACCGAAGATAGAGCTCCAGTGAATAGATATTTGCTGGTGGTAGAGCTCCAGTGACGGAGCTCGCGGGCGTAGGCACCACCGTATTACCTTGTCTACTAGTCGATAAATGGTAGTGTGTAGCACTATCGTATTCCTGTCAGGTGGCAAAGTACAGCCCTGTAATTTCCGGCACCGAGGTATAATACGTTAGACCTTAAGCCTCAGGAGTGGCAACGCATTTATATTGCAATCTCTAGTTTCGTGTAGTTTTCGATAGTATTACTTACCAACGATGGAAACTGTATGCTTGTTTGCCACTTCGTGACGTAAAAAAAGTGTCAGAGCTCTATCAAATGGTACTGTTCGGCACTATCCATAATAACTGTCACAGAAGCAAAACAAAGTTTGGCCGCGGGGGGTGGTGGTGTATTTTGATCTCTGTAATACTTCTTTGGTCATCTATGTAATTTATACAATTCGGAAACTCTACAATTAGGTAGAGTTCCAGTAAAAGGGGATAAGGTAAGTAAGCATGTTAGCACTGCCCTATCTATCAGTACTAGTGTTCGACTGTGTATAGGTAGTGTTAGGTTTAGGGTTATTTCGTCCTGTTCAAATGGATGACTAATTGGAGTACCTCATTTGGTGTAGGGCGCGCAATATACTAACTTACTAATTTATATATACTTTAGCTTACTAGCCTACTTCTATATTCTTTTCATTGTCTTTTTTTTTATTTTCTTCATATTTATATTAAAATATGTAGCATCGGCATTTGTATCCAGGTAACTGTGTGATTAAAAAATAATAATATATTATCTTTATGTTCTCCTTACATAAAACAAGGTTTTCTTAATGTCATACACAGTAAAAAATGAATTCAGCAAAAATTAACCCCCTTATTCATAAACGTACATTAGATAAATTTTAGCTATAGAATGCTTTGTCTTTGTCAGTTGCATTGTCAAATGTTCAGGATAGAAAAAGACAAAGGAGAGATTAGCAGCACTTCAGCTAAAATACGTTTATGAATAAGGGGGTAAGTCTATGTAAAGAGCTCTGGTGTCTACGAATGGGATAAACCTATGTTTACAGATCACCACATAAAACACTCATCACTTTTATACACAACAAAACATATAAACGCAACTTTGTATAGTTTCGTGCGTCGACAATACTACAATAACGCAAGCGCATTTACAAACGGAGCACGCAATCGATCATTCCTTTTAATTTGATTGTCCACACCGAAGTTTTATATTAATTGGATGTTGATTAAAATTCAGCGAGGTATCTGTTTGCTTTAGTGCGGTGGGCGGTGGACTACCGCATGCAATGACCCCCGGGGCTTTGAGGCAGTATGAATATGAAAAAAAAAACATTTTGTTTAAGCACGTAAGATGTTATATTTCTTTAGCGTAACAATCCAATATACGAGTACCAGAAATAAAACAAAACGACAAAAAATTTAAATAATAGTGTAACAATTTATAATATAAATGTAAACAAATTATACATAAGTACCGACAATGAACCTTAAATTTCTCACAATATTTTAAAACCACTTTTATTTAAATTTTTTTTTTCTGATATATTATCAATAAATATGAATCACCGTCGTATGTATAAACCATTGAATTAAAAAAAAGAACACAAATGTAAGACACCGTAAACCAACAGTCGGTTTCTTTTTTTAAATTGATTTGATAGATACCTCTTTAGTATGACGTTTTCACGTCAGCTGTCATGTTACTATGGAAAAGTGTAGTTAATTGTAGGTAAAAAAACTGAAACCATGCTACCAAGGGGAATGTCCAGTCTAGTACCACACCGCGGACACTCCGCCAAAATTCCATACAAACGCTTAATTTGGTTTCTATTACACAGACCTTATTGCCTGTGTGCGTAGCACGTACAAAATACCAACCGTAGCCCATATGAGGGGAAGGGGTTTAGTGATGCGGGAAAATCGGGCGGGACGTCGAAGTGTCCATTCTATACGTAGTATTATTACATATTCTCTGCTAGTACTTTTAGGTCAATTATCAAAATCAAAATTGATATTTAATCAAAATGTTGATAGGCAACATAGTGGATATTATATTCTCTAATAATTAGATTTGCAGCATATCTGGATGAACGAAATGATTCTGCAGTGGGATCCTAACGAGTGAGTCTTGAGAGGCGATCTCGTCATACGAGAGCGGAGTCTAGGACTGTTGATTGTAAGCATCTTTATGGGAGGCTTTTGTAAATCACTGGACGTTTTCCAGTTGAGATAATGACAGATCGTGTGATGAAACTGAGTTTCTTACTAAAATTAAATATATAATTAATATTATAGGGTTTTATTCGTAATAAAGAAGATATTTTTTTTAAATGTTTATTATTTTGTTTCATATGTATATCAATTGTTATTCACTTTAATTTATTTTGTTTGTTTTTGACGTGTCATAAGAGGTGCCTGTCACCCGAAATGAATAAATGAGTTTCTGATTCTGATTTTGAAGAATCATTAATTCATTCGTAATTAATTCGGCGAGCATGTATAAAGAGAATGATGAAGGTAGATGAGGCACGAGAGGTATGTCAGGGCCGGGATATCTGGCGCTCTACACTCTCTGCCTACCCCGTTAGGGATCTGGTGCGAAGATACATATATTCGTAATAAAATATCTTCGACATATTCACGTTCTTTTGACTAAGCAAACGATATTCGATAGACTGAGAGTTGAATTTGTAAGGTCAGTAATTATTTGAAGAATAATAGAGTCAAATTATTCGTGCAGTAAGCACAACCTGCAAAAAATAGACTTTGGTGGGAGACATTATGATTTAGTGGGCACATATTTATCTACGTAAATATGTATATAGAAAGAGAATTAAAGAAAATAATTTACTGTCATGAAAGTAGGTACATCAAGATATCCACCAAGAACATAAAATTGAGATATTTTAGAACAGTGATGCTCGTAATACGCCAAGAACATAATATTAGAATATTGATGCTCGTAATACGCTTGTATTACGATCCAATTAATAATATTTGATCCTATTCATACCTGAATTACGACATATCGTAAGATCTAATATCTTAGATCTTAATATAATAGAAGATTTATAATAAGACGTATTATTAATATGTGCCTGGGAAACATTGATTGAAAATAATGTAAAATTAACATGAGTACAGAATAAGATAACAGGTATACGTCACATATTTATAAATTTTAATAAAACCTATAATTCTTATGGACTAAAAGAATTTCATCATAAAAATGGCGCTCAAAATAATATGGACGAACATGCCATATTAATATTATATATGCATATATAAATACATATGCATATACTCGTCAACAATTTAACACAGTGATTGAACATTTCAAACCTAACTTTACGCTTCTATTTCCTTAAGTAGCAGGCAAAGCTAAATGTAGGTATACATTTAAGCGCACACTCGCGAATCACTAGTTACGATGTGTATGTAATATAAATAAATTAATAACGAAACTCCGAGGGTAGCATCGGGAAACTTCCGTGAAATGGAGATGTCCTGTGATGGGATGCGATACGGGACTTCGAAATGTAAGATGACTTCTAGGTTTTTTTCTGACAGTAGGCTAATATTGGACTACCACAACTAGACTAATGAGGCAGTTAAAATTGTTTTGCCTTTCGCCATACCATAATTATCTTTGAATAATTAACATGCACAATTTGCACCAGACAAAGGCTCGAGCGACATCGCCAATCGCCTACGGACTCAACATTATTTATCCCTTCACCAACCAGTCGTGATTTATTTAATAACAATATCAAATTTACAGCTTTTGTCAATTGCTAGGATTACGGTTGGACTCCTAATTGAACAGACAATTGAAATAAGATATATTAAATTGGTTCTTGATTTGTTCAATTCAAAGTGTCAAACTTGCACGTAAATGTATCGTAACTTCACGCCTGTAATTCCCGAAGGGGGAGGCAGAGGTAAATGCATGCATTCAAAGATAAACACCCACGATTCACCAAACATTGGATTACGTGAATGATAAAGGGGGGCAAGAAAGCAAATGTCTGGGTCTATGGAGTGAGATCGGCACCTGCCTTTATTCAACATCTCTTAAAGTTGAATTTACTCGTTTCACTCTCTCGCAGGGTTGGGCCCCTCAAACAGCCAACCCGATGAGAACAATCGAAACATGAAATCTAAAATGTTGATGTAGGTACTATATTGATATATTAGATTTGATATCATAGATATATTATAACAATGTTGTATAGCATTACATTACTACGATAAAAATCACTAAATAAATCTGTAGTTGGAGGTAGACATTTCAAATCCCCATGATTTATCATACGCCTTAAATCTGTAACGATACGTATTGAACAGAACATGAACATCTATTAGGAATCTAGGCAATATGTTTTGCCGGCCATTAGTTCGTACTAAGACCAGTGGCGCCCCCTGCTGGGGCCTGACTGAGCGGTCACGGGGAATGATACGAAACATGAGTATTACGTGTATTAAAACTTATTATGCTTAAAAGGCGTTTGGGGAGTAAGATGTCGTCATAGTTTAGTTTAAACGGACCTCTGTGGTATAGTTATTTTTTATTTTAAAGTAAAATGGAAAGAAAAAATTGACTTCAGGCGAAGTTATTTTTCTTGCCATTTTACTTTAAAATAAAATATATTTCACAAGCATGTGTTTTAATGCGAAATAATATAAAACAATTATTAAGGGTAAAAGCGACTTCTTTACGATATTCAATAAACTGCAAAGTCTATTATATCGGTTGCCTAACTAGCATAGTTGGCAATAGATGGCGCTGCTGCTACCATAAAAGCAATGCAACAAATGTGAAGGAAAGATTTCACAAATCGGGCAGGACTTCAGTAGCTCAATTGGAAGAGCGGCTGGACTAGATTCCCAGTAGGCCGCGAGTTCGAGTCTCGCCTGAAGTCAAATTTTTCTTTCCATTTTACTTTAAAATAAAATATATTTCACAAGCATGTGTTAATGCGAAATAATATAAAACAATAGTTATTTTTTCAGATCAGTATACCAAAATCAAACTAGCTGGCTTTGGACTTAACACATTGCCGGATAGCATATGAGACACAATCAATTTTTTATTGTAATAACGCCTGTAGACGTCTACAGACCATCAATGTGTCAATCTGTGTGTTTTAACTAAACAAAGTGAAAAATTTGACCACAAGTTATTACAGTTATTTTTAAGCTAATGCAGCGACATAATCTTATTTTTTTTATATAAAAATCGCAGTAAATTGCACTTCGAAGTTTTTTTAAATCTTAAGTTAGGTAGATACCTGCACTGCGGTATCTGCACGTAGGTATGTAAGAAAGTAGTAGAGCCGTTCCAGTGACGGAGCTCGCGGGCGTAGGCACCACCGCATTACCTAATATACTTGCCGCTAAATGGTAGTGTTCAGCACTATCGTGTTCCGGTCAGGTGGTAATGTACGGCCCTGTAATTTCCGGCACAGAGGCATAACACCTTAGGCCTCAGGAGTGGTAACGCATCTGCATTTTGACCTTGGTCTTTGTGTAAGTGTCTATAGGCTGCAGTCATCACTTAACATCAACGTGAACTGAATGCTTGTTTACCACATGCATTACAAAAAAAAAGTAAAACAAAGAGACTTAACAGGTAGCTAGCTACGCATGTGGCTACGTACGTATGTAGCTGAGAACGTCTACTAACTACCTCGCTGTCGCTGAATTAGAGGTGTTTAGCACAAAAAAAGGACTTTCCTACAAAATTGTGAGAACTGTAAGGCCTCTTTATTAACTAAGTTAACATTTAGGCCGCTTACTCTGGCCTTGTCGCAAAATCCCTAAACTAAACTGTTGTTTGTAACTATCTCTCTCTCTCGATATTTAGTGATTGTATAGATGTACTCATCATGTTTCTGAAATACTGGTGGTAGAGGTCCAGTGACGGAGCTCGCGGGCGTAGGCACCACCGCATTACCTAATATACTTGCCGCTAAATGGTAGTGTTCAGCACTATCGTGTTCCGGTCAGGTGGTAATGTACGGCCCTGTAATTTCCGGCACAGAGGCAAAACACCTTAGGACTCAGGAGTGGTAACGCATCTGCATTTTGACATTGGTCTTTGTGTGGGTGTCTATAGGCTGCAGTCATCACTTAACATCAATGTGAACTGCATGCTTGTTTGCCACTTCCATAACATTAAAAAAATACTCCTGAAATATATCTTATCAATTTTAAAAACAAAAAAAACAAACTCTTTACTATTTGTAGAGCTAAATAAAGACACACGAATAGTTTAAACGACGTATTATGCAAGCTGGAAACGTTCTCATTTGGCACACAACTGGCACCGTGAATACGATCGTGAGAGACAGCGTGGGTTTCTCGATTGGGAATTACCGCTAAGGACATGTCCACATTAGTCTTTAAATGGTTTGAGCATTTTTTGTCCCTAATCTAATATATAAAGATCTCATGTCAGTGTTTGTAACTCCTCCGAAACGGCTGGACCGATCATTATGAAATTTCGAGTGTGTATTTGGTAGGTGTGAAAATCGGTTGTTGTTTATTATATCGCTAATTGGTAATTTGGTGATTTTCTCCAAACATTTTTTTATACCTTTGAAGCGACACGAAGTTCGTCAGGACAGCTAGTCTCTGTTATATAAAAGCTAATGATCACTCAGTCATCACTAAATCTCCGGATCTACTAGTGCCAGGAGTTTCAAATTTTGCATGGGGGTTCTTTTACGGACGTAAGTGCTCACACACCCAAGACGGGATTTTGGGAAATTTGACCACTAGGAGGTTGTTACTACAATTGCTAGGAGCCTCAAATTTTACATAGTGTAGAGTTAAATAAAGTGACACCAATAGTTTAAACGATGTATTATCGAAACGGTTCTCATCTGGCACTGTGAATACGGTCGTGAGAGACAGCGTGGGTTTCTCGATTGGGAATTACCGCTAAGGACGTATCCACACTAGTCTTTAAATGGTTTGAGCATTTTTGTCGTTATTAATTTTATATTAGTTGGGTTAATATTTTTTTGCTTTTGACTTACTTTAATCGCGTCTATCAATCTCTAAAAGTTGTACCTATTTGCACATTTGCTCTTGACTGCTTTGTAAGATTTTGAGATTTGCACCCATATTTTCCCTACTGAGTAAGTTGATAGTAATAGGTGTACACCGACTTAGATATGCATTTTTATCTGCCAACTTAGCTAATAGAGGGTGAGCAAAAATATTTACGACGGGAAGTACGCAAAGAATGTTCCAAATTGAAAAAAAAAAACTCGCAAATTGTAAGAGTCTCTCTAGAAGAGAGAATCTAAAACATTAAAGTCAGGATCAAACATCACAAAAACGGCCCATTCTCAAAATTATCATTGGAATCCAAAATACATTGGTATTTTGTATAAAAACTTTACATATTGTTTGCACACACTAAATTACTGCATGTTCAGGCAAGGATTCATAGACCCAGCGTTTATTTGTGCGTCTTGCATTATTTACTGCAAAGACCCAACAAAATAATGATAACAATTTGCAGTGTACAATGTTGTATCATAAGTTCAAGAAGCGTATTCTAAGGTTGTCTTTACACAAATTCAAATTAAGAAATTCCCTTACGTAGTGCGAAGGAGATAATTCTAATTTGGAAGTCAGGTAACGGACTGAGGTCGTACGCAACCACCCGCGGTGCTCACGCGCAATTTATTAGCGAACTTTGTGTATAACTTAGCCGACATATCAAAAACAGTTATTTAAGCCGCAGACATTATTCCACGCTCGTGACAACGGCTTAACAGTTAAATTTCTAATGAGATACACGCATCTCTAAAACTCATTACGGCTTTGCCGCAATTCACACCGTAATCCACATTGCTACGTACAATTATGAATGATGAGTCGTATAAGTAAATAAACGGCCTTATAAGATACTTCCGAGATTTATCACCGTTCGCTTAACGATAAGCTATCTGAAACATTTATTTATGAGCGCGAAGCCTCTATTTATAACGATCGGAGACATCTCGCTCTGGACAATGCAAATTCGCACTTAGTTATTGCTTTTCAATTGACTTGCAATTTTCTTTTCCCACCGTTCGTTAGTTCTAAAACGTTCGTTTGTCGCGGTTTGCGTTTGAGAACACAATTCTTGCTATATGTGTTTGTTTTTGAAACGTGAACGCGGTGTGTTCGCTGCGTACTCGATTTCTGTTCGTGAGTCTCTGCTCGCAACCAGAGCATTAAATCTCAGCATGACTGGCGCTTGCGAAATCTATCGTCTCTTTTTCGGGGAGCTGCAAGCTAATCCGGTGGGAATTGAGAATCGAATTCCCATGGAATCGATTTTATATCGATGCCAGTTTTAATTGATAATTACTATTTATCGATTAGAACGCTGAAATAATGGGGTTTTAGATTACGCGTTGTCTCGTAGATTCTATTATCGGATGCTTTCGGATTTATTTAAGTACGTTGCCTCAGTTGGCCTCAGTGGTTGGCAGTGTTTAATTATAATTATTTTAATAGTGCGGTTACTATAATAATATGGTCTTCTGTTTTTCTGAGTTCTCTTTGGTTACAGCCGAGTAGTGGGTAATAAAACTTAGAAGTAAAGTGGAGATTAGTTACAAGAACCTGTGTTTCGAATAGTTGCACTAGATCTGTACCTAAACTGTTGGATAATTGAAATATTTTTGTACCTAATCTATCAGATACATACCAGGCATTAGAGTTGAATGTTTACCAATACTTACCATAATCTACACCTGTATTTAACGGAAGGTAAACGTATGGGTGCATGCATCCGTGCATAGAGCTACCGTTCGTCATAGTCAATAAAATTGGTTGGTATTGAATGAGTAGAGCCTTTAAACAATAATATAGTACCTTGAAACATTGATCTAGTACATTTACAGATATTTCACAGGTTATTTTCTTTTTTTTTAAGGAGTGAAAGTGGCAAATAACCATCCAATTCACACGAATTAAGTGAGAACTATTATAGTCTAGAACCATATTCACCAAAACCAGAGGTCAAAATGCAGATGCGTTGCTGCCCCTGAAGTTTAGCGGCTTAGACTACGTGGTCTCATTTAAATATTAAGGAAAGTGTTAAAATAAAACTTAAATTATTTAATAATAAGTACCTACTAAGAATCCTAAAAATCCACTGACATTGTTCACGATTTTTGCATGCAAAATGAATTTCTTCGCCAAGAACCAAAAGAGATTTATTATAATTGTTTATAAGTAGTAACAGAGTAACTGGGCCATAAGCGGAAAGCACAATTTATTTAACACATGTTAAATACGCGCGGACGTGTGAAAGCCATCAACCATTTGCTAACTAACATGAAAACTGTATCATGTTCGTACCAAATTAAGTTGTACGGCCGTTTAATTTGCATTACACGTAGCTAATCGGCCGGCAATCTACACGTTGACTTCGTTTAGTGCATATAAATACGTCATATCTACGTGTATCATGCCTATAATTTCGTATTACCATCATAACAACTGTTAGGCATGTTGAGTGCAATCTTTCAACGATTTGAATAAGATATTACCAATTTTTCGTAGGTACGGTTTGTTGAATCTTGTTGAGTGCATATAAATACGTCACATTTATGTGTAATGTGCATCATGCTTAAAAATTTGTCATATCGTCAGTAGATCTAGAAGTACTTTTTCTTGCCAAATGGCCAGTGCTTTACGTTTAGGCTAGATTATATGTTTCATTTTAACTAGTACACAGGCAACACATTTTAAGTTGGATAGCAATATAACCACATTGACTGTGGGTTCATCAAATATATTTTATGGATGTTTAAACATATAGACAGATAAATATCTTCATCTTTTTTTCCCATTATCATGGTACAAATGTTCTAGTTTCTCTATCATCACTACGTAGAAAAGCCTAGTAATTCTAGTTGTCTATAGATTCCCTTTTGACTATTATGCTAGAGTTAAAAGTTGACTCTACAATGCGACATTCACAACAACGTATACAACGATTCATTAATTTTAATTGCGTACGCGCACTCCGCGATATGCATCTGTAGTATCGCATCGCATATATTATACGCGAGCACTCAGCACTTTATTTCTTGTAAATTCATATTTATGCTCACTTCCACACCTGTAGGGAATAACCGATGCAGCGGTCGCGAAGGTAATCGCTCGTTCAATAATTTATTTTCAGTAGGAGTCATAAGACCTAATTGTGTCTACCTAATACCTAAGCGAAAGTGGATTTCAGAAAAGTACGAGTATGAATCTGAAGCCTACTTAAATCTTGAAATATTAGATTTTTTGCTATGCATACTGTTCAAGGAGTGAGCCTAACAATAGTGAATAAAAGAACTCCTTTTGATCACTATTGTCCTTTTTGTTATCTCGAATTAGAATTGCATACATTTGGAGTCATAATTATCAAAGTTGTGGAATGTTCCGCAATTTTTTGGAGTTACACTATGTTGAAATTAAATAGTTGTAGTCTAATGTGGTAAATACGAGCATGGGATCATTCAAAACAAAGTTTGTGTAGGCAGGATATAAAAAAAAAATCATTTCCCTTCAGTTGCTCAATTAGGATTCCTTTCTACTCTCTTTGCTGCAACTTCCCTTTACTGCGGCGGCGTTTGTTTTGAATTACCTCATAATCGTATTTAACCCAGACTATAACCTATAATATAGTTTTATAATCAATAATCTTAAATCCCAATTGTAATTAATTGCGTGCCTATAATGAAGGATGCAATTTCGATGCTTGCTGATGCAACAATGTTGATGTGATTTCATTAATTTAGAGATGCCATCTATGGCACTGGCAATTCTCTGACATAATAGGTTGGGGAAAAAGTCTTTTCGCATTATAGTATGTATGAACTTGTAATAAAATCTCTTCGGCTGTAGTATTTGTATCTGGCTGGTTTTAGTATCATTGAAAGTTAAAATTTTAAAGAACATAATTCCAAATTCAAATCTGGCAAATGTGTGATTTTCATTTGTTTTTCGTACTGTCAAGATGAGTGAATCTAATGAAGAAATTCGATACATTTTAAAATTTTACTACAAAAAAGGAAAAATGCAACGCAAGCAGCGAAAAAAATTTCCGATGTTTATGGACCTAGTGCAGTGTCTGTGAGAGTAGCACAAATTTGGTTTAAGCGTTTTCTATCCGGGAATTTTGATGTCAAAGATGCACCTCGCTCTGGTCGCCCTATTACGGATAAAATGGATGCCATTTTTGAAAAAGTGGAGCAAGATCGACATATCAGTAGTTACGACGTAGCTGAAGAACTGAGAATTGATCACAAAACAGTTTTGGCGCATTTGAAACAAGCTGGGTACAAAAAAAGCTCGATATTTGGGTACCTCACGAGCTCACTGAAAGAAACCTAATGAACCGTGTACTCATTTGTGATTCTTTATTACGACGTAATGAAACCGAATCATTTTTGAAGAAGCTGATAACTGGTGATGAAACGTGGATCACGTACGACAAGAACGTGCGAAAAAGGTCGTGGTCAAAGGCCGGTCAGGCTTCACAGACTGTGGCGAAACCCGGGTTAACTCGCAATAAGGTGATGTTGTGTGTGTGGTGGGATTGGAAGGGCATTATTCATTATGAGCTATTACCACCAGGCAGGACTATCGATTCTGAACTCTACTGCAAACAACTGATGAGATTAAAGCAAGAAGTTGAGAGAAAGCGGCCGGAATTGATCAACAGAAGGGGCAGGTGTTTCATCATGATAACGCTAGACCTCACACATCTATAGCCATTCAGCAAAAATTAAGAGAGTTTGGCTGGGAGGTGTTAATGCATCCGCCGTATAGTCCTGACCTTGCAGCTTCAGATTTCCACTTGTTTCGGTCTCTTCAGAATTTTTTATGCAATGTTAGGTTAACACCACGAGAGGACTGCCAAATCCACTTGTCGCGGTATTTTGATGAGAAGTCCCAAAATATTTATAGCAATGGGATCATGTCCCTACCTACAACATGGCAAAAGATTATCGAACAAAATGGTACATACATACTTTAGTTAAATTTAAATAAACTATATTAAAAATGTTTTGATTTATCATAAAAAATGCGAAGAAACTTTTTCCCCAACCTAAATGACGGATGCAATGAATCCCAACCACGCAGGATGTGTCTCCGTTAAAGCAAGGATGCGTGCCATTGATTCGAAATTCCACATTCAAAGATAACAGAAATCAACCTGAATTTAGATAAGGTGTTAAACATCCGCAAATAAGTTATATTGAATAACGGAAGCAGTATTTTTTCGGATTAAAATTATTCAAATCAAGATGTATCCGAAATCGTGTCGTTAATTTCGTAATTAACTTGAGATTCCGGATGTGATTTTCAGATGTTGGATGGTTTTGTAAATGTTATTTAGATGATTTTTTGATAAGGATTTTCAGAATTTGTTTTTGTATACCGCTTGTGTATGAAATTTTTAATAAATAATCCTATTATTCAGAAGTACAATTAGTAGAAACTTTAAATATTCAATAAGACAATAAATGTAAGAAGTCGTAAGTCGTTCAATGAATGGGCGACAGTTGGAATACATAATAAGTCATATAATCACACAAATTCGTTTAAAAAATATGTTAAATTATATTCGAAAATATTCAAGAAAGTGTGTTTTGCAGCCAAGGCACTTCACATTAAAAATAAAATTAAAAATTCAAATAACAAAATTAAAGCGACTTGGAATGTAATTAATAGTGAAACTGGGAAACAAGCTGAACGCAACTCTGATTTTAAATTAATAATTGACAATAAACATGTTACTACTGACGAAGAAGTTGCTTTAGCATTTGAAACATTATTTGCTAATATTCCAGTTTCTTTGACTGGAGACCTCATTTCATCGCCTACCGTCGCCGAATCATTATTGTAAAAAAATGTATATCAAAGTAAAACTATATTTAATTTTAAGTTAGTTAATACTGCGGATGTTATACATGCCTTTAAGTCTATTAATATTAAGAACAGAACTGATTTATCGGGCTTATCTGTAAAAGTTGCATATGAAATAATGGATGTGATTGCACCTTACCTAGCGGCTATGTTTAATAATAGTATTGTAAGTGGTATATTTCCTGATCTAATGAAACATAGTAAAGTTATTCCATTATTTAAATCCGGTAGTACAAGTGCAAGTACTGAACGCAACCCCACAAACTTTAGACCAATTTCTGTACTACCTGTCCTAAGTAAAATTTTTGAAAAATTCATTTTAATTCAACTACTTGCACACTTTAACCATCATAAACTTTTTAATCTCATAATTCTTTTAGAGGTCAATGTATACGGTTCTTTAATCAAATCCCCAAAAACGTTCAAAGTCTATCGATCAATAAATTTAAGAAAGTAATGAAAGAACGTTTATATAAATGTAATTACTATAAGACCTGTGATTATCTTAATGATAATACGTCTTGGGATTATAGCGATCGCGGCCAGGCTATTTCGTGATACTGTGATTTTGTGTATTCATTAATTAGTATCTACTATTGTTAAGGGTTGAATAATGTGAATACCCTGGCTGAAAATGAATTCCATCTTTTATTTTGCCGTATGCATATCCGGAACAGTCATGCACGCTTAAATGTCTTTGCCTTTGGCGGCGTCGTGTGGCGGGTTGCTCACTTCCCTCTAAAATGGTCGAGGAGGGCAATGGCTGTCACATGCGTCATACTCGTGAACGGGTGCTGTTGGTGGGGACTGGTCTGTTCTGGTTTGCAGGGGCTACATCGCATTTAGTAGATAGCAGTTTATTTGCATCTATGCTATGGGCGTTCACATTATTTGATTTTTCACGATAATCTGTACTAGATTTAAGCTCTCATTTAAAAGAGCTCTTACTGAGTTTGTTGGGTAGCGGAGTTCTTCTCAGTAGTGACTGCACTTGAAACTCTGCTAAGTGAATAACATTGGTCTTGACGAATAAGTTTTTCTTTTTCTTCATTTATTATAATTGAAGGAATTGAAACATTTGCTGATTATTATGTTTTAATCAAGTAGTTTAAATTCTAATTTTTAATTTACTATTAATATATGATTTTGCTTTTACTATATGTAATGGTTATTCGCTCTAGGTAGTTTATGATTTATTGACGTTGTGAAAGTATCTGTAAAGATCTATTCGAAATAAAAATATTTTCTATTTCTATTTATTTATTCTTTCATGTGCACAAGAAAATTGTAACATGAGGCGGACTTAATGCTATATAGCATTCTCTGCCAGTCAACCTTTGGGTTGTACAGAAAACATAAATGGTGCAGAGCATTATATTATATATTATTTATTACATATCTTATGATATTACCAAAATAGTTATTTTTGTTATGTTGTATGTAATTTCAATATTATTTTGACATGGTCGAGCAAGATAGAAAATTGAAGAACGTGTCTTCGTTTAATGAAGAAGAAAGGAATAAGATGAAGATAGAAAAATATGAAGAAAGAAACCAAAGAAACACTCGCACCAAGCACAGGCAATGGCACTGGAAGAATTCACGGGTTTCCTTATTTATTCCCGTGGTCTCTTAGTGGCATCACTGGTGCTGGGCGATTCATCTTGTAGACTGTGTAGCTGGGCACTGTTATATTTTAATTTAATTATTTTTATGATACCTATGTAATTATTGTATATTTTCATGACAATGAAGCAGTAACTTTTGAAATAAATGTAAAATGTTACGTTTTATTGTCCAAGTTCTCAAAATTGTTAATTTACGTGGTCAATAAGTCAATAACATTTTTAATATGTGAATTTAGGTTCTTAATCTCTATAGATATCTCTCCAGAAAATGTAAAAAATGTATTTACTAGCGTAGTCAAAATTATCTACATAAAATTTTCACAGTTGAAATGAGAATCACCTGTAAGTTCATGTTATATCACGTTTTATTGTATATAAAAGTAGCCTAAGTTACTCCTTATTAAATCAGCTACCTACCCGTGGAAGACCCGTCAAAGTCGTATACACACCAATTCTATTTATTTGTATGTAGGTATGTATGTATGTATGGATGTATGGAAATAAAAGTAGCCTAAGTTACTCCTCATCACATCAGCTATCTGCCAGTGAAAGTCCCGTCAAAATCTGTCCAGCTGTTCCGAAGATTAGCCCCGTCAAACAGACAGACAGACAGACAAAAATTGTAAAAAATGTTGTTTTGGTATATGTACCGTGTATACATACATATGCATTTAGTAAAAAGCGATTATTATATTATTACAAACAGACAGTCCAATTTTATTAATTGTATAGATATTCAAAAATGAATAACGTTATTTTTAGAAATATTTATTGTCCTTGCTTCAAAAGAATAATTTCTCAGCTCAGCAGCTAATTTGCAACTATTCAGTCAGCATGACGCACTAGACATAAAGTCCAAATTAAAAACATAATTTGTTACTTCAGCTTCAATCAATGTATTATTCATCTATCTCTATCGTCTATAGGTGTCTTTTTTCATTTAAACACTACAGCTGGACAGAAAAGTGATATTAAAACATGCGAATAATCAAGAAATTTATCAATCCAGTCCATCCACTGTTGCTTATCAACGTCGTTCATCACAAAGAATTATTGTCAAGTAGATTTATTATCTAGGATACCTAGCTAGACTTTCTTGGTTGTGTATCAGTTGTATTTTTACAGTTTTTTTGCTGATCGAGCGTCGGTTGTCAGCGCTCTGTAAATAATTGCCGCGATTTCTTCAATTATATGCCCACTTGCTCGCAAGTTGTTCCAGTTGGGAGTAGAAAGCGTGCCAGTTTTTGTTTTCAGGATATCGTCAATTTATTATACAGTTTTTGCTGAATATGTAAAAAGTGTTTTATATTATTTCGCATTAACACATGCTTGTGAAACATATTCTATTTTAAAGAAAGATGGAAAGAAAAATTTGACTTCAGGCGAGACTCGAACTCGCGGCCTACTGGGAATCTAGTCCAGCCGCTCTTCCAATTGAGCTACTGAAGTCCTGCCCGATTTGTCAAATCTTTCCTTCACATTTATTGCATTGCTTTATGGTAGCAGCAGCGCCATCTATTGCCAACCATGCTAGTTAATGTCTTTACGCTCTTGACTTCAGTAGCTCAATTGGAAGAGCGGCTGGACTAGATTCCCAGTAGGCCGCGAGTTCGAGTCTCGCCTGAAGTCAAATTTTTCTTTCCATTTTTCTTTAAAATAAAATATGTAAAAAGTGTTTTTCCTGGTGGTGTCATTTTGGATTTTTAGATTAGAGTTAACACGTTTTTAGAGTTTCGTGCCTTAAAGGTAAAAACGGGACCCTATTACTAAGCCACCGCTGTCTGTCTGTCTGTTGCTACGCAGTATCTCATGAACCGTGATAGCTAGAGAGCTGAATTTTTTACAAATTATGTAGGTATTTTTATTGTTGCTATAGCAACAAATACTAAAAATAAAAAAGTTTTTTTCGTATTTTTGCTCAATATTAAAAAAACGGGAGCAGGTAGACGATTAAATATTGCACAAAATATTTATTGTTTATCACCTTTTAAAATAAATAATTAAATAAAAATAATGTGAATATTAAAGGGGGGCTCCCATACAACAAACTTAATTTTTAGGCAATTTTTTACTCGATGTTAATATAAAGGTAGAAACTTGAATATAACAAACGTGATTTTCTTTTATAGATGATGGTACGGAACTCTTCGCGCGTGAGTCCAACTCGTACTTGGCCTTTTTTTCCGCTTTATAACGTTTGGTTGTGTTAATTTAATCTAGTTTGCAGTGTCAGGATTTCGTAAAAAACGTTTAGTTGGTAACTTTTTCGTTAAAATCGTATTTGTGCAGAATCGTCGTTTTGTTAATGATGCATATAAATAACATTCGCTATTATGCTCGATACCTTTTTAAATTTTACTAAAAAGTGTAACGTTGGCCGTGTAGCGACGGCAAAAACGTAAAGTTTTTACGGCAATCACAGTTTCTGATCGATTACTTTTTTATTGCTCGTCGAATTCGGTACAAAGGAAATAATTGGCAGTATTATTTGTGCAGCGGACGTACCGTTAGAAAGTGGTGGTGGACAGTAGCTTTGTGTAGGTTAGATGGGAAAGATAACCGACGTCTTTGTTACTCTGAGCCCGTTGTATTAATAGAAAGATTGGTGGTTCTTGTTACTGCTTTATTATATTGGAACTATAGGTGAAAGAATACAGAAAATTTAAATTACTAAGTAGTTACTTCTTAAGCTACACGATTACCACGGGTTATTTGTCAACTCGACACGGACGACCGGACACACGTGTGTCCAGTTGGCTAAACTTGAAATTGTAATGACTTGTTATTTCGTCGTCTGGACACGACAATATTTTTGCGTGTGTCCACATGGTGAAACTTAAATAAAACAACTTTTATGTTTTCACCAACTGGACACTATCACTTTATTTTGCAAAAAAGATACAGTCATGTGCATAATCTCCTCGTTTATTACATCCTACTTAATATTTTAAATGCTAAAGTTTGTGAGTATGGATGTTTGTACTCTTTCAAGAAAAAACTATTGGATGGATTTGGATGAAACTTTACAATAATAATTGTAATAATAATTGTAATAAGTAGGATTCGATATTGTAATAACAAGTCGTTACAATTTCAAGTTTAACCAACTGGACACACGTGTGTCCGGTCGTCCGTGTCGAGTTGACGAATAACCCATTACCACTTAGCAGCGTCTGGTGATCTAAATGGTAATAATTGCTAGTGTTGTATCAAAGGTAGTGTAAAAAATACATTAATGTATACGCGATTTTTACCACTTATAAGTAGGGTAATCGCACAGCAGTTTCTCGCGAGTGTACTGATTTTAGTTTTGTACGCGTATGTAGTTTTTATGAGGTACTAACACCCAGAAAAAACTCCTGTTCTCTCTCTGTCTGTTTTTTGGGTGTTCTACAATATTTAGTATTACTGTATAAAAATAGTAGATATAAAGTATGTAGACGAGGCACGAGAGGTTTGTCAGGACCGGGATATCTGGTGCTTTACACTCTCTGCCTACCCCGTTAGGGACCTGGCGTGAAGAGTGGAGCGAGGCAGTATAATGGTATCTTGTTACCACATAGGTTGTGACTGTACGAACGCTCGTCGGTTTACGTGTTACATTACGCTACACCCTATAACATTGGACGTTAGTAGTCAGTATACACCTTTATACTCGTACATTACGTCTTCTGACAGTACGCTGTGTCATTGTAGTTAAATAAACGTAGTTTCTACGACCTGCATAGGAATATTAGATAGAGGTAGAGCTAGGCAGTATAGTGGTATCCGGTGTCTATTTTAAATTATAAACCCTTTCATCAACAAGTTATCGCGGAAACTATGACGGTAAATGATGTAAGTGACGTTGATTTTGAATGCGACGTGCGATTGAGTCACAATGCGGCCGGATATAGGAACGGCTGCCGACCGCAGCTTGTTAAACTAGATCCAGGTCTAAAGATCTGTCTAAAAAGTGTAGGCACGTTGAAATAAAAAAAAACTAGTGTTGAATCATGCGATATTGAGAGGTGCATATATGTATATTGTGTTACGAAAATGTCCGATTTACATTATGATTCAATAAAGCACTGGTTTGAGAAAATTGCATACAAAATGTGTATTTTCTATATTGATAATGTATGTTGATAAGAGTACATGCGTGAGCCATCTAATGGAAAGTGGTTATCCTAGATATCTGTTCATAGGCTTGAAGCGAACACGCTTCTCATACACTTGTCTGGACATATGTACAATCTATACAGAACTGATATATGACTATATAGAATTGGCCCCGGATAAAGAGTTCTAGTTTTTATCATCGAAAAAAAAAGCACAGGATTACTGAACTTACACAACAAATAATTCCAGAAAATAGACTTAGCCGCTGTCAATTGAGTTACTGTTAAGTCGACTCAGCCAATGCCAAAGACAAAATAAATATATATTTCTTATTAAATAAATATTTACGTACCTAAGTATTTTTAAAAAATCTGATGTAAAAATGTATTTTGTGAAATTATTGATGGTGAATCTTTGGTTAACAGTTGTTTATTCTGTAAGGAAAAACTTATTTAAACATAAGCAAAGTGACTTTTTATAGGTATACTTCAACAAATGAAAAGCGCCATTTGATAGAACGAGAGTAAGAATTATTCTCAATTATATGTAGTGAAATTTATTTTACAGAATTATGTAGCTGTAGCTACAGAACCGCAAATACAAGATAATTCGAGTCGAAACGCCCGCTTTGGACTTTAATTACCTTAGATTACCAATTTAAAAATTAGTTGTGCGAACGCACCAGTGTATTATTAATTACCTGCTGTCGGAAAATGATTAAACTTGTGTTTCAAGCAACGTCATCCTTCTCAATTACCGAATATTTTAACACAGTGTTGCAAGTTTTATAGATATACCTTTATCTATGATTTGTATTTTATGATAATTGCTGTTTGGGGAACGAAACTGAACCAAAAAGGGTAGACACTACAATGACATACCCATATATCTAGGTGATGCTAATCGATTTTTTTTGTTTTGTGGCAGTGTTTGAAGTAATTAATTAGCAAGTCCCAGTTTCAAAGTCCAAGTCAGCCTAAAACTGAAAAAGTCTTTTTCAATTAAATTGTCCTCAGTTCAGTAGCACAGCGTTGGAAGAGCCTTAAATGTTTATATTACATGATACTTACATAGATTCCCGTTTCTCCTTTGACGAAATTTAACGTAATGTGCCTTTAGCTTTCATTATAATATGAAAACTTTTCACTGGTGGTCTCTACCACCAGTGAAAAGTTTTCATAAAAGCTCCGGTAACGGAACTCGCGGGCATGGGCACCACCGCATTTCCTAATCTGCTTGCCGCTAAATCATAGTGTTCAGCAGTATCATGTTCCGGTCAGGTAGTGATGTACGGCCCAGTTATTTCTGGCACGGAGGCATAATACCTTGGACCTCGGGAATCGGAACGCATCTGCATTGAAATCTCTGACTTTATGTGGGTATTTATAGACTACAGTATTACTTACTATCAATGTATGCTTGTTTTCCACTACAAGACATAAAAAAATCTGCAGGTACATGATACATAATGCTAACCGTTTTAAAAGCCCGAACTATTTAGATAGTGTGGCGCACCACACTCTCTGCCTACGCTTTTGGAGACCTGGCCTGAAGATACATACATATACTACTTAGATTATACTTTGAACCTCAATACTACTGATAGAAATTATATATCTTGTGCTGAATAGGGGCGGCTAGTTAAACCACAGTGAAACACTAATTTAATGTAACAATCAATATTTGTACACTAAACAGTGTACACGAACCAGAAGCCTGTTCCCATCAGATAAATATCCCATGAGATCGCCAGATAAGATTTATTCAATTACTAAGACGCCGCCTACTCATTCCAGTTTAGGTTAACCATTCAAGACCTTACAATTTCACAACCTATTTAGGCACTGTTTGTGTAATTGATACGTAATTTGTCAATCTAGCATCTAGTCGTTTCGTAATCTGTATTGCTCGATTTTCAATTCAATATTATGATATTTCTGGGATAGATTGTTAGTGTGATATTCACAGACCGCACTACGACTTTACTTTGAGCAAAGTGCACTTAGAACTGTCAGAGCCCATTCTGTACTGACGGTTCTAAGCATACTTTGCTCAAAGTAAAGTAGTATATCGTCGTGTAGACTATGTGGAAACACCGGTGTTTCTGTCGGTCTCCTCCAAACGTTTTGGAACACTCAATAAAAGGAAACCAAGCCTTAAAACCAATGACGAGTTACCTGAGCCATCGTAAGGGAAGGCCTATCTGCCAAGGTTGGTGAAGTTTGCTTTTACGAGCCCTTTTCAGCGTTAGGCGATTGTCTGACATATTCCTTCATAATTCTATGAAATCACATATATTTATAACATAATTCATCCAGTCCACTTCATAATTCGAAGGCGAAGAGTCAGCGCCGATTGTGTACCGTCAAAATGAGAATGATGAAGGTAGATGAGGCACGGGCGGTGTGTCAGGAACGGGATATCGGGCGCTCCACACTCTCAGCCTACCCCGTAAGGGACTTGGCGTGAAGATACATACATACAAACTTACCAAGAAATATTGCACATGAGCTTTAGGAAAGAGATCATGGTTAATTTCGGGTCTGTACAATGTTATCTCTTTCGCACACTTCCTATGGGAACTGTAGCGAGGACTTCTGTCAAGTCATCAACAACAATACCACACCGCGGACACTCCGCCAAAATTCCATGCAAACGCTTAATAATTTGGTCTCTATTGCACAGCATCAATCAGTGACGTGTATTTACACGTGCACCTGTGTGCGTAGCACGTAGAGAATACCAAACGTCTCCCATAAGAGGGGACGAGGTTGGGTAAGGCGGGGAAATCGGGCGAGACGTCGAAGTGTCCATTCTATACGTAGTATTATTACATTTTCTCTGACCATACTAACCTTCTCCTCTTCTTCAAATATACAAAGGGGGGAAGAAAACACTATGTTTGAAACTGGTCACTATGTTTTTTTCCCTCCTTTCCTTCCCTTATTTTCAGTATAAGTGTCTAAAATACAGCAAAAAATTTTCCGTCATTCTGTTGCAAGTAGAAAACTTATAAATCATTATTAACTAGTTATACCTATCTAATGCTCGCAACTGTAAATCAAACTTGAAGTAAAGTTTCATTAATTATGTACATTAGTCATCGCTGCGGATGAAATTAATTGTAGAAGTCTATATTATCATCAACTTCATCATTTATTTAAGTGTTAAGTGAAACTTTCTAATCCATAACTTCACGCCTGTTATCCCCGAAAGGGTTGGCAGAGGTATATGCATGCATTCCAGCATACATGTAAATCTGTAAATCTTACACTCAGACTTAACCTGCATTCAGTAACCACCACGCAACTTTCGCATTTTTCCGTCGATCGTTCAGCACTTATCGATCGTTGCATGTGTTAACAAGTGGCTACGTACACTTGATAAGCTGTTGTTTATTATCGGCCATATAAGGCCTGCTGCATAGTGATGCTCGGTTGACCATGCACTCACCGTGACTTATCATTGGTATGTTGGCTTAAGTGTAAACTTACTGTCATGCATTTTTTAACGTAACTTCAAATGTAACTTCACGCCTGTAATCCCTGAAGAGGGTAGGCAGAGGTAAATGCACACATTATAAATAAAATGGAAAAATCCCAATAGAACCAGAGATAAAGGATTTTATTAATATACGTTATCTCTAATATCCCCCGACCCGGGAATCGAACCCAGGACTCCAGCGTAGTAGTAGTGGCCTGTTACCACTAGGCTACTGAGGCAGTTTTTGCATTTTTGATGTATAATAAAAAAAATGTTATTATGGCGGAAAATGTAACGCATTCAGTTCATATTATGGATGGTAAGTGAACACTGCAGTCTATAGACATATAGACTATAGACACACAAAAACCGGAGCTCGAAATACTGTGTTGAAATGCAAATGATGTAGACCCCTCCTAGTCTTAGTTCTTTAGCCTATTACAAGGCCATACATAGCCATCTAGCCGGGAAATTATGGCGCTTAACACTACAATTTGTTGGCAGATAGATAACGTAATGCCCTTGAACGCCAATACCGGAATTCTATCTAATAGTAAAAAAAAACGACTTAACCTGTACTAAGGTAATATCAAAGAAATACCAATAGTCTAAGAGTAAAATATATGAAAATAAATAATAATAATAATAATGGCAACCCATTATACGTCCCACTGCTGGGCACGAGTCTCTCCCCTTTTTGGAGGGAGGCCAAAAATGTAACTCTTAAATTCAATTAATTTATTGCATAAATCATGAGATATTTAGTACAGGTGGTAATAATATATGTAAGTGCATCATGAAATCTTCTTGGGTATGGCAATATGGTTAAAGAGTAGGTACATAATATATTATATTTTAAATTATCAAAAAAGCAAAATTATCTAAAACTATTTGAACGTAAAGCAGACTTCATTTCCTTTATATATTATCAATAATTTCTATCAACAGTCATCGTTTCGATTATGGTTCCATTTACGCAAACAAATTGACTACAATCAAAACATAGACAATTCTTGAATTCGATTGATCGCGACAAGATCATTGCTCTGAGCGGCAAGGAAACGTGCAATAACCAGTGTGCGGTGTGTCCCTTTTATGGGTCATAAAAAGGACACCCCGCACACAGTCTGGTCACCCATATTTTATTGGCTTAGTTACAATTCTTTGCTTTATTATTCGTAGCCAATACTATTTATTATAAAGAATATTCATTTATAATTAAAGGAATAAATGTACGGTACTATTGGTGTTGTTATTTAGAAGCGCTTTGTTTCCACACACAGCGAACGTCTTTACTTAGATTCTAAGCCGTGGCGTGGATATTTATTAAATCGATAGATCGATAGCTACTTGTGGTAAGTAATACTTGCTTTAGTCTGTGCTTGTGTGCTGTATGCCATACTTATGTCAAAGATCAGAATAAAACCACTCGTTCTACAATCTGGACTTGTTGGTTTTGATAACGAGTAAAGATTTTTTTGAGAGCGTACCACCGCATTGCCTTCACTACTTGTCGATAAAGCAGTGTTCAACGCTATCTTGTTCCAGTCAGAGGATAATAGTATAGACCTGTATTTTACACTCTCTGCTTACCCCGTGAGGGACCTGGCGTGAAGATATATACTTACATACATACCGGAATTGTACAGACCATTTCCAACAAAAAAAAAAACAGTTTAGGCCTCAGGAGTGACAATGCATCGAAATTGAAATCTCTTGGTTTTTTTTATGTTTCTTCACGCCAGACCCCTAACTGGGTAGGCAGATAGTGTGGAGAGCCATATATCCCGGTCCTCATACACCTCCCGCGCCTCGTCTGCCTCATCTCTTCATACATACACGCCGATTCCTAAGACTTTTGACCCCACCATCAGACAGAACTCGACCTATTTGGTCATGGTAGGTCAGTCTTGGTTTTCCTGGGCCTCTACAACCATCGACATTCGAATTGTATATCGGTTTAGTCATTCGCTAATTCGACATTCTTTCTGTATGCCCGAACCATCGGAGTAGGATCGGTACCATCGGTTTTTTGTAGAACAGTTTATGTCATAAGAACGCCTTTCATAAAATGTATTAATTGAGATTCAAATTAAAATTAATATTTTATTTTTACTTAGCTGTCATTTTTAAATACTACCATTTAGAGACAAGTAGATTAGGTAATGTATAGTGACTACGCCCACAAGCTCCGTACTGGAACTCTACCACCAGTAAAAATAATTGCAAAATTAAAAAGCAATTCATTTGTAGAATGTCTTCTGTAATTTCAAAGAATGTGCACATTCCCTTTCTTTACAGTCAAGCTACGTGCGCTACCATAGACAAAGGGTACTAGAAAGGAAAGTGGTGAATACTTCCTCCAACCCAAATTTGCGGCACCCCCGAGGCATTGCCGTCACCAGGGACCATGTCTTAAATGGAACAATGAATGGACCGACACGTAGCGCCATTGCGGCGCTTGGTCTATATGGTTGATGGAAATGAATGAACTCGGCGCTTACTCAGGATATGTTCTTACCTATTGCCAAAGAATGTAATCTGTTGTAGAGTTTATTCTGATTTTTTAAATGAATTTACGAAGAGGGCTTTATTCTACTTCACCTGGCAACTGGCGAGCGGAAAAGCCTCTCAGGTCAAAGACTTGATGCCAAATCTGTGGACCCATCTGTTAATTAACATTCATTGTTATACGGTAAGTTAGGTTACTTTTTTATGTTATGAAAGTGGCAAACAAGCATGAAGTTCTCATTGATGTTAAGTGATGACTACAGCCTATAGACACCCAGACAATGACCAGAGGTCAAAATGCAGATGCCTTGCCACTCCTGAGGCATAAGGTGTTATGCCTCTGTGCCGGAAATTACAGGGCCGAACTATACCACCTGACGGAACACAATATTGCTGAACACTACCATTAAGCGGCAAGTATATAAGGTAAAGTGGAGGTGCCTACGCCCGCGAGCTCCGTCACTGGAGGTCTACCACCAGTACTACTTGCTTTCGCCGTCATCATCATCATCATCATTATTTTAACCCAAAAGACATCCATCGCTATGCAAATGCCACCCCCAATGTTGCCCTGTTTCATCATAATATGGGCGGATATGTCATAATCCCCAAGCTTGATATGTGGTTTGGTGATCGAAAGTTTGTTAGTTTTATCGCGGGATGCTCTCTGCCCATGCCGCGATATTGTATTTACTACCGTTCTATTGGAATGCTTTGTTCGCCATGGTTCGGTAGACTAGTACGAGTAGTAGGTACTGCACTAACGGAAGAATTCGCTTCCCATTGTGGGTGGTGGGATCATCACGTCTCGACGCCTTCTTAGTCATGTACATTTTTTTATGACATGACAATGTAACTTGCAGTAGTTTGCATTTCACATTGATGTTTAATGAATACTACAGCCTACAGACGTTTACATAAAACTAGGGTTTTAAATGCAGATGCGTTGCCACTATGAGGGCTAAGATTTTCTCTGTGTAGAAATAACAAAGCCATATATTATACCATCTAAACATCCACATACACTACTATTTGGCGGCGATATGTTAAATACCCACAAAAACTTTACAAATACTCAAATACTGATAAATAGTGTTTACGTATCTGTACGTGTATGTACGAATTGACGTCACGCGGAAGTTACCCCGCGGGTGTTTATCGCTCAATTTGCATCCACAGACTAAGCCACAGAGTAAAATTAACAGTACCTTTTTTTCTGCCATGAAGTGGCAAACAAGTAGGTATACAATTCCTATTGATGGTATCAGAATCAGAATCAGAAACTCATTTATTCATTTAGGGTGACAGGCACCTCTTATGACACGTCAAAAACAAACAAGATAAATTAAAGTGAACAACAATTGATATACATGTCAAACAAGATATGAAATTTAAATAAAGTTAAGAATATCCATAAGATAAAACTAAATGTAATAAACTAATGTAAAAAGTATATCAGTAGAATGTCTCATTTCCCCTTTACAAACTGTTAACAAGGAGTAAAAAGAAAAGAAAAAGAGTCATTCTTTGTCATTCACGGTAAATAATACTGTAGCTTATATACATCTACATGAAACCAAAGATTTCAATATTATGCCACTGTATATGTCACTGATACGTTGCCACTCCTGAGGCCCAAGGTATTATGCCTCTGTGCCGTACATTACCATCTGACAGAGTACAGGACACTGTCATTTAGCGGCAAGTAGATTAAGTAATGCACTGGTGCCGAGCTCCGTCACTGAAGTTCTACCACCTGTAAAACAGTTTCCATTTATTTATGTCAAAGGATTGACAGACTAGCAGGCGGGCCACCTGATGGAAAGTGGTTACCGTAGCCTATAAACAGTTGACAACGCGCTACCAGAATTAAAAAAATTCAAAAATGTATTTAATCACTTGGAAATAATAGAATTTGCTTGTGATAGGTCAAATTACAGGTATAAAATTAAAGCGAATAACAACTGATACGTTGATTAATATGTCAAAGTAAACAAAAATAAAATAAATAATGGTCCAAAAATACTTAATAATAAAAAAAGGTATCAACAGAATGTTACTTACATACTCTCTTTTACAAACGGCAAGCTAAGACTAAACAAAAAAAAATGGGACATTCTTTGTCATTCACTGGCAGAGTTCCAAATCTCACATTACTGAGATAAAACCTGCCAAAACAAAACTCAGTAGGGTCTTTTTAAAATATGTTCCTTACATCTATTTTCACAATATGACACTTATAACCCATGTTTTACAATATCTAGTACAATGCACATTTATTTCACAAAATTATTGTTTAAAGTCTTTTGGAGCTAGACCAGCATTTGTCCAGGCATCTCTATCCTTTAGATAGTCATCGAGTCTATAGTACGCATTTTTACATAGTGTCCCTGAAGGACTAATTTGATGCCAGTTTTGAAGAACCCCATATTGTAGCGCCAGAGGAACAACGAAGAGGGAAGTTCGTCAAATCATTTGGTAAATGTACAAGACCTAAAACTTGAGAACGAATGCTAGATATATGATAAATCTGTTATTGCAACGATCATTGCAAATGGCTTCAGATCTTTGTTGGTAAGTAAATAACTCAAATTACATATAATAAGGGCAACCCTTGATACGTCCCACTGCTGGGCACGAGTCAAGTCAAAATCAATTTAAAAAACTGAACAGGCTGTTTGTTCCCGATGTCTTCTCTGCGTATTAAACACGTTGTGAATTTTGAAAAAATGTGTCTGTAAACCGATTAAACTCGAGATATAATAACGATAATAATCAATCTTCATAATTCTGCCTCAGTAGCCTAGTGGTAGCAGGCCACCACTACTACCCCTTCGAGGATTACAGGCGTGACGTTACGTTTAATAACTATTAAATTTCTGTTTTCTATTCGTCCAGCTTATAAAAATATTTTTTTTCTATATCGTATTTACATATTTCATATTTGTATCTCCTGAGAAATGTATTTTTGTAACGTTTTCATACAAAAACAGGACCGATTTAAAAAATTCTTACATCATTACAAAGCTGCATATTTATGCAATGAGTGACTTAAGCTAGGTTATAGTATTCATTGCACCCGTGCAAAGCCGGGACGAGCCGCAAATCATATCATAACATTAATATTATAAATGCGAAAGTTTGTATGTTTGTTTGTAACTCCTTCACGCAAAAACTGCAGAACCGATTTTTATGAAATTTGGCACACACATAGAGGGTAACTTGGATTAACATATAGGATAGTTTTTATCCTGAAAAAATGTTCCTGTGGGATGCCATGGGATGATTTGATAAGTTTCCACAGGTTACGCGAAATGCGACCTACACGGACAACAGCTAGTAAAGAACTAACAATATGAATGAAAATTAGCATATCACCTGCAACATTGCTCAAGCAAGAATTATAGGATACTTACAATCAAATATGCATAAATCATTAAAGCCTATCTGTTAACATCTAATATTGCCCTGAGGTTAATGGAAAACAGACTTGGATTTTACAATAATAAATGATAACAATTCTGAGACATTGTAACCAATGAAAAATAGAGTCAACTGTCAAATCGACAAGTGTGGAGTCCTTGTTAAAAACAAAATAAATACGTTCACACCTAATCACCTAACACCAAGGAGTTTATAAATGAGTAACCGTAAGTAGGTATATATTAATTCCATGCACTCCTAACACTTATTGTAGCGAACGAAAAATCGAGTCAAGTATTAAATCGATTAATGTTTTCACAATAATACATTCGTAAGATAATAAAATTAAAAATGCTGTAAAAATGCTTCGCAGCCCTAGTTAAATGGTTCTCATGCAACATAATCATACATACAGTCAGTAACGAATTAAAAATCGGGTCAAGTATCATATCGACTAGTGTTTTACAGCCTTACTTATAACATTCTCATCTAACACCTGGGAACGCTTAAGTCGCTTACGTAGACATTAAAATCGCCGTAAAATGAAATAATGGCAACATACTAATAAATATCTTTCTAGAAAGGGTGGTAGAGATAACAGTAACTTAGTTGCCGCTCAAGGCCTCATTAAACAACAACTTAAGAAATATCAATATATTTATAGATTTACGGAAAATATTGCACGTTTGCTAAATGCCTCAGTAGCCTATTGGAAGCAGCCCACTACTTCTACGCTGGAGGTTTAAACTAGCTTAAATCGGTTAAAAAAACGGTTTAAAATCTTTTATCTCTGGTTCTATTTGGATGTTTCAATTTCTGGAAGTTTCCCAGTACCTCGGAGTTTGGTAATGTGCCCGGAGATGGCAACAGGCTCGCCACCTGTTACATGGGCCAAAACGTTACCGGCAAATCGTGGGTGTTTGCTTGAATGCATGCATTTACTACTGCCTATATTTGTTTTTTCCAGTTAATAACAAATAAGACTTCTGATTAACTGATTTATTCACCCAGAACAAAATACAATTTTAGTACGATGTGCGAACCAAAGGAACATTGAACATGACGAACAGTGACAAAAAGTGACCAGAGACGGACACCGGAAACGGAAACGTTTTTTTTCCATACATTAGTGATGAGCTATATTATAAAATTTTATCTCAATAGCCTACCCTTTCGGGGATTACAGGCGTGAAGTTACGTTGATTGCACGTTTTGTATATTTTATGTCAATGTTGATCAGAAGAAAAATTGTGTGTAAATTAATTATTCGTCAGATGAACCATCATTTTTGTAACACTTTGGTGCAAAATAAAGCCTTTTAACCTTTAAATAAATAACCCAAATTACTGAAACTAATCAATAATTGCTTTTACCTTCACAAAATAATAACCGCCGAATAAATAAAAATAAATCAAATTTATACTCAGCGATACGGGCGCGGTCGGGTGTGTGATGGGTGACCGCTAGTGGCAAATTAAAAGCCATCGGTCCCGGTTGCTATCGATAGATACCAGTCGTTAAACCTTGTCAGAGACCTTATGGGCGGTAGGAAAACATCCGTCAGCGGGTTGGCCACTAACCCTTATCTGCACCAACCCGCATTGGAGCAGCGTGGTGGATTCCAGGGCTCCTCCCAAGAAGGGGGAAGACTCGTGCCCAGCAATGGGATGTATCAAGAGTTAAAATTATTATACTGATGTAACTGACAAATTTCGAGTCGACGCCAAACAAATCATTACTGAAGTTCATTAGTACGTCATTGTAATGAAAAGACTAAGTAATGATTTTTTGCCGTATCACTCGGCCAGTTTAGTAATAACGCTGTATACTGCAACAGTATGCTCGTGTGAACAAACCCATAGAAACGCATCGTCAGGAAACGGGATTCTGAATTTAACCGAAACCGTATGTGACTGTGTAAACGTGCTGTAAGGTCACGGACGTGTAGGGTTGCCAGTTCGCCAAATCTAATAGCCGGACAGACCATTCAGTTTGGCCGGACGTTTGGGTAAAAAAGCCGTACATCCTCAACTGCAACGCTGGGCCGCACTCGGCGCTCTCTCGTTTGTGAAATATACAAACCTAACAAAAGCCGGACACTCTTTATTTTGACCGGACAGGCAATCAAAAACCTAACTATGTCCGGCTTTATCTAGACGCCTTGCAACCCTACGGACGTGCCATGAAGTATCCTGTTGTTAAAGAAAAGCTATAGCGCGGTTGCAGATTACATTGATGGCAACTGACTGTAGCATATAGACTACACAACAAACAGAGGTCGACAAGCAGATTCGTAGCCCCATCAGAGATAGTTATTACGGAGCCATACATTACCATTTAACTGGAACAACATAGTGCTGAAAACTACCATTTGACAGGCGATAGATTAGGTAATGATGTTGTGTCTACGCTCTCGAACTCTATCACCAGTAAAAAAAGAATGTTAAAAAAAGCTCTGTTCAAAGTCTAAAACTGGTTGTTGCAATGGTTCTTCTAGTAAATTAACCAGATATTTTTTTATGTAATGTAAGTGGCAAACAAGCATGCCGCTATGTCATTAAAGTGTAACTCATGAACCGTGACAGCTAGAGAGTTAAAATTTTACGTCATCAGCACCTAGTGGAACACTCATGCAATCCAAGTACCTACCTGTATGACCGCGCTAAATCGCACATACAAAGTTTTCTGACGAGTTGCACCATAGACAATTTCCCAGCGTCAATCGTTGGAGCGCGGCCCGCCAGGCGATATCAATATATCTGGTCATAAGTTCCTCCCTTTGGAGTCGGAAAAACATTACATCCGGTTCCTCCATGTATTTCATCCAGAACAATGTAGTCAATAACAAAATTCCTTTTGTAAATAACAGTAGCCGATTTTACTGTGATTAGAATTAAACAATTGATGATTTAAGGTTACATATTTATTAATTAAACGTATTTTGCACCAGGCATTACACCAATAATAACATCAACGTCTTATGGCCCTCTACAGTAAAGGATTTCAGAGTTTTTGTTGATCCAATCATAGAAGTACGTTACATCTGTATAAATAACTACGGCGCTTGATATGAAAGGCCTCTTGAAAGATACGATTCCTATCTGTATAAAACCGTCTACAACCAATGCACTCCCTGAGTCACCACTGTAAATAAATAAGTAGTTATTTAAGTTTTTAAAACAACATTAAGACGTAACTTGCACCGCAACGAAAACAAGTAACGAATCTATAGTAAGTGTGACCACGGACACTCCGCCAAAATTCCATACAAACGCTTAATTGTCTCTATTACACAGACATCAATCAGTGCCGTGTATTTACACGTGCACCTGTGTGCGTAGCACGTAGAAAATACCAACCGTCGCCCATAAGAGGGGAGGTGGTTGGGTGAAGCGGAAAAATCGGGCCGGACGTCGAAGTGTCCATTCTATAGGTAGTATTATTATATATTCTCTGGTCGTAGTGCGGTAGGACAGTACTAAGCGTATATTGAGAACTGCCAAAATCCATACTGTTCTGACAGTTCTCAGCACATTTTGTCTGAAAAGTCACAGTGCGGTCTGTGAATCTCACCCTTAGTGAGCGAAGAAATCAATTGGATCGCCAACCAAAATGGGACCAAATATTACCGGCTAATCGTGCGTGTTTGCATATTGAATTCTCAAATGCATGCAGAGGTATATAGGTACAGGCCTATGTCCACCCCATTGGAGAATATTTTTTTGTTATGTTACGAACATGGAGCAGCCGACTGGAGGGGAGTAGCCGTAGCGTTTATTACCGATGCAAAACAGACTGTCATTTTTGCGGGGGAAATTTGTGTGACACACACACGCACACAACCAATATCGTCTATTACTATAAAACTCACACCATGACTTTAACAAACTACGAGTACATAAACAATTTCACGCACACACTTAAAACAAATCGGACCCACTTGGGCTTATATTTTGACAGAGGGGAAAGCCTGCATATGGCTACTCCCATCTGGTGCGGTGGCCCGTGTTGCTCTATGGTTACGAAGTGGTAAATGAACATGCAGTTCACATTGATGGTAAGTAATACTTTAGCCTGTAAACATCTAAGCTATCTAAGCTATTCTACATACCGGCAATAACAGGGCTGTACATTATCACCTAACCAGATCATGATATGGATAAGCGCTAACAACCGTTTAGCGATTAGTACATTAGGTAATGTGGTAGTGTCAGCGTCATCAGTAAAATTCACAGCCCATGAGATCTCAAAGAAAAGTTGTACTACCGCTTTGCCCCGGGTTTTACTGGTGGTGGAGTTCCAGTGTAGGGTTTCGAGGGCGTAGGAACCACCGCGTTACCTCCATCTGCCGCCAAATAGTTGTATTCAGCAATATCATGTTACGGTTGGATGGTAATGTATGGCTCCGTAATAAATATCACAGATGTATAACAACTAAGATATCAGGGGGTGACAAAGTATCTGCATTTTGACCTCTGGTCTTTGTGTGGATGTCTCTAGGCTCCAGTCATCACCACCTGTTTGACACCTTACACCAAAGAAACGGGTCGAATAAACACCGAGGCTTGAAGAAATAAAATGTTAACAACGATGAATGTCGATACTTACAATGAAGCATATCCGGTACTTTTCATATCGCCTCCGCATATTGTTCCCTTGGGCAATTTTGGAATAAGTTCTTTACACCGAGATCTAGGCAATATTTTTTGTTGAGCATGATGCAACCAATTGGTGCCGATTCCAGGATTTCCAGGAGTATATGACTCCTGAAATTACAAAAGTTCGAATGAAGACAGACTTCTAGCTGCTATGCAGGGCAGTGGCCCCCATAAAGACCTATTGCAAATAATAAATCACCCTAAGAATCTAAATTTGAAATTTTAAAAAAATCGCTTACGGCGTGTTTCTATGACATGGAAATATTACGCGCGGCCGTCGCAAAAAATCGCTTTACTAGGCGCGTGTTGACCAGGTATTTGTTTTCGTAGCATCTTTTTGTACTGGTGGTATAGCTCCAGTGACGGAGCTCGCGGGCGTAGGCACCACCGCATTACCTAATATACTTGCCGCTAAATGGTAGTGTTCAGCACTGTCGTGTTCCGGTCAGGTGGTAATGTACGGCCCTATAATTTCAGGCACAGAGGCCATAACACCTTAGGCCTCAGGAGTGGCAGCGCATCTGCATTTTGACCTCTGGTCATTGTGTGGGTGTCTATAGGCTGTAGTCATCACTTAACATCAATGTGAACTGCATGCTTGTTTGCCACTTTTATTACATAAAAAAAAAAAAAAAATCTATGTAGTGTCATAATAAGAGAGGTACCATCTAATGACGTAAAATTAGGGAATAATTGACGGCAGTAAAGACAAGCTTAGATACTTTTAAGTACTTCAAGAACGATTACGCTAAATACTTCACTATTACGTAAAGAAAATGAATTCAAAACAAATATTTTACATCGATCACGCCCCATCCAGCTATAACAGCTTTTGACCTCTTCGGTGGACTCCTCATTAAGGCTACTCTTGATACAAACTTGTCGAATCTGAAAGGTGTCTTCACCATTGCCAAAGCTATATCATTTTCGATCGATTCTCGATCATACATTTCATGCATTTTGAATCTTCTGACTGTTGTTGCTGAACCTTTTAATTTGTTGGCGTTGCCGGTGCTCACTATTATCCTCTTTTTCCTGGTGTAGCCTTCAAAGCAATGTGCAGCTGACAGTATTATCCTTTGGTTAATTATTGAGGATCCACAAACAAACGACCCATTTTCAGAGAGCATGTGGACGAATGCGGAATAGGAAAAATTCCGAATATCGGACAGCTGTCCACCGACAATACGTGATTCTAAAGGCTTCATTTCCTCTGACACAATTATATTGAATTTATATACTAACACCAAAATAAGCGTGTGCATTTTATTCTGTGAATTATGTCGTAAGAGAAAATTTAAAGGTGTTTTAATCTATGGTCGGGTCGTTAAGGTTTTATGGTTATTAAAACTTTGCAATATTACGTTTTGTAATTTTCATTTAACAACACATCATTAGACCAAAGTGCACATGTTTGTGGGTTAAGTTTTTTACTATCAAATCTTATTATGGTGCAAGCGTTTACCGTTGTAACCAATGAAAAATAGAGTCAAGTGTCAACTCGACGAGTGTTTTAGAGTTGTTAAAAACAAAATAAATACGTTCTCACCCATAGAGCAACACGGGCCACCGGCCGCGGCGGAGCGGAGGGGAGGAGTCATATGCAGGGTTTCCCCTCCGTCAAATTACGAGACCAAATGGTCCTATGCCTGTCGCCCAGATATTTAAATGTGTACGTGAAGTTGTTTATGTGTTTTGTTAAAGTCAAGGTGTGAGTTTCGTAGTAATAGACGAGTTTTGTAGTGTGAGTGTGTGTCACACATATTTCCCCCCGCAAAAAATCACAGACTGATTTGCATCGGTAATAAACGCTATGGCTGCTCCCCTGTCCCCTGCGACTGGTGGGCCGAGTTGCTCTATGTTCTCACCTAATCACCTAACACCAAGGAGTTAATAAATTAGTAACCGTAAGTAGGAACATATTAATTCCATGCCTAACACTTTTTGCAGCGAACGAAAAATCCAGTCAAGTATCAAATCGATTAATGTTTACTTATTAGCGTTTGCACAATAATACATTTGCAAGAGTATAAAATTAAAAATGCTGTAAAAATACTTTGCAGCCCTAGTTTAATGGTTCTCATGCAACATGCATACACAGTCATACATACAGTCAGTAACGAATTAAAAATCGGGTCAAGTATCATGTCGACTAGTGTTTTACAGCCCTACTTATAACATTCTCATCCAACACCTGGGAACGCTTAAGTCGCTTACGTAGACATTAACCCTTAACTGGTATCGTAAATTTGACTAACGAAACTAGTATCGTGGGGGCCGCGCGGCCCCCTATTAAAATTAGATTCTAGGATACAAATGTCTACAAGTTTTTTCAAGAATTAATTTGTTAGGATAAATAACAAGCTTGTTTTATGAAATTAATAAGTTTTTATTCATATACTTTTTTTAACTTATTTACTACAAGAGATCACAAAATTTGGTCAATTTTTTGGTATTTTTTTCTTAGCACTATAAAAATAAAAAAAAAACTATTTTTTCGAAAGTCTTTACCTAACATATGTATGTTTCCTTATTTCTTATAAAATAAACTTTGAAAAAATAAACTCAAACATAAGTATTTCAACGTATTAGAAAAAAATTAACACAAAATTATAAACCTAAGTGTACTAAGCGGACTAATTTCAGTCGTACGTAGCTCCGCTCTGGTAAAAGCTTCAGCGCCGAACGTCCGGCACCCGCCGCGTGTCGCGACGTAATGAGATTACTCAAAATGGCAGCCGCGTACTATGCATAGTTTTTAAGAAATTCAAAAAAATATAACGTGTGGGGTCTGCGCGGCCCCCACGATACCGGTTAAGGGTTAAAATCGCCGTAAAATGAAATAATGGCAACATGCTAATAAATATCTTTCTAGAAAGGGTGGTAGAGATAATAGTAACTTTGCCGCTCAAGGCCTCAATATACAACAACTTAAGAAAATTCAATATATTTATAGATTTACGGCAAATATTGCACGTTTGCTAAATGCCTCAGTAGCCTATTGGAAGCAGGCCACTACTACGCTGAAGGTTTAAACTCGTTTAAATCGGTTTTAAAATAAAACATCGTTTTGAAATCTTTTATCTCTGGTTCTATTGCGATTTTTCCATTTTCTGGAAATATCCCAGTGCTTCGGCGTTTGGTAATGTGCCCGGAGATGGCAACAGGCTCGCCACCTGTTACATGGGCCAAAACGTTACCGGCAAATCGTGGGAGTTTGAAGAAGAAAGAAAGAAGAAGAAGAACGGGGATTACAGGCGTCAAGTTATGTCCATTGCACGTTTTGTATATTTTATGTCAATGTCGATCAGAAGAAAAATTGTGTATAAATTAATTATTCGTCAGATGAACCAACATTTTTGTAACACTTTGTTTCAAAATAAAGCCTTTCAACCTTTAAATAAATAACTTAAATTGCTGAAACTAATCAATAATTGCTTTTACCTGCACAAAATTATTACCGCCGAATAAATAAAAATAAATCAAATTTATACTCAGCGATACGGGCGCGGTCGGGTGTGTGATGGATGACCGCTAGTGGTAAATTAAAATGCGCGTTTCCGTGCTTCGGTGGGCACGTTAAGCCATCGCTCCCGGTTGCTATCGATATATAGCAGTCATTAAACCTTGTCGGAGACCTTATGGGCGGTTGGAAAATATCCGCCAGCGGGTTGGCCACTAACCCTTATCTGCACCAACCGCATTGGAGCAGCGTGGTAGATTCCAGGGCGCCTCCCAAGAAGGGGGAAGACTCGTGCCCAGCAGTGGGATGTATCAAGAGTTAAAATTATTATACTGATGCAACTGACAAATTTTGAGTTGCCGCCAAAAAAATAACTACGTAATAAGTAATGATTTTTTGCCGTATCACTAGGCCAGTTTAGTAATAGCGCTGTAAACTGCAACAGTATGCTCGTGTGAACACACCCATAGAAACGCATCGGCATGAAATAGGATTCAGCTCCGGCACTGGAGCTCTACTACCAGTCGAGTTATTCAGCTGATAGCCCTACCCTAGGCCAGTGAATACGTGAATGAAAACACACAAGTATTTTCGTATTAAACATTACCATAAGTGCCTATCTTTTATACATGAAGCGTTTAGCAGACGTTTTACGAGACTAGGAATCCAGGTTTGTTTACTACAGTTTGTAGGTAATGCTAAACATTTCAGGTCTTGATCTTTGCAAATACTATGAAATAAAAAAATAAAAAAGATCCGGACGAATTGAGAACCTCCTCCTTTTTTCGAAGTCGGTTAAAAATAGGCTTAAAGTGCTTATATTATTATTATTTCATTTAAATCGAAGGCACCGACTTCAAACCTATTAGTAAATAGCACATATAAATAATAGGTAAGTATATAATTACAATTAAATCTATATTTTTTACTTTTCAGTTTTGAAGTCGGTTTTTCTTAACGTAGTTATTGTTCGAATTGTATTCAGTACTGGCCATAAATTTATTATACTTCTTTATGTCTGTCTTTTTAAAATGTCAGTCGCAATAAAAATCAGTGCTAGTGAAAGTGTGTATTTTTTTCATTTCTTGATTTAGTGCTAAACGCCATCAAAACCTACAGTCCACACTCAAAATTATACACATAAAGTTTTGGTCCATAATCGAGCCGGATAGTACGCAGCAGTGCATAATCTCGACGAGCGATTCACTTCAACGAAAACAACTTTTTTCACATGGACTTCGATGCACCCGGTGGTAAAAGTTTTACTTTGCTATTTTAATCAAGTTCAAGACGCAAGATAATATTGTTCATTTTCTACGATGACTTCAGTGGAACAATTAATAGAAACGAATGAAGAATTACTTCAATTGTTAGAAAAGGCATTAAGCAATCATAAAAAATGTCCGAAGGCAAGACTGACAAGTGGGTATATACAATCCAAACTAAAATGTGTTCAAGAATATTGGGACTTGTTTCGAAGTACACATGGAACTTTGATAACCATGACTAACAAACAAAAACGAGACGGGTTGTCATACTTTACGGACGACAGACACACACAGTTCGAGGATGTGTTTTTGGAGTTAAAGGGCGATTTAACGGACAAGTTAGAAAATATCAAGCAGCCGCAACGTCACAGCAATGTCGAGAATAGTTCTTCAGTACAGGAGCCGTCAAATCACTTTGGAGGAGAAATTCATTTACCTAAAATTAATTTACCAACGTTCTCAGGTGCGTACGAGGATTGGCAATCATTTGAAGACGTGTTTTCATCGCTCATTCATGATAACAAAAGGCTTAGTGACGTACAGAAGTTACACTACTTGAAATCGTGTCTAAAGGGAGAAGCACATAATGCTATCAAAAACTTTCAAGTCGTAGAAAAGAATTATTGTTTTGCATGGGATACATTGAGAAATAGATATTCGCACAAACGGCTTATAGTGGATGCTATATTGAAAAGGTTATTTTCTATGAAGAAGATTAATACACAGTCGGCAAGTCAATTAAAATCATTAATAGACAACACAAATGAGTGCATAAGCAGCCTACAAGGTATGGATGTTTCTACAGTTTGTTGGGATCCAGTATTGGTGTTTTTTGTTACACAAAAATTGGATCCAGAGACCCATAAGGAGTGGGAAAAATTCGTTAGTACAGAATATAACAAAGAGTTACCTTCTTTTAAAAGTTTAATTAATTTTCTTGAATCTAATATTCAAACTTTAGTTTTAATAGCACAACCAGTCACTATGCGACACACTAAGGAGCGTTCTTTCCATACTAATTCTGTTCATATGACTTGTATTTTTTGCAGCAAAAATCACTATTTGTTTAATTGCAAAGACTTTGGTAAATTAAATCCTGTTAAGAGAAGGGAGTATGTCAGAGATAATCATTTGTGTTATAATTGTCTTTCATCTAATCACTCAGTTGTTAATTGTAAACAAAAAATATCTTGTAGGATTTGTAGTAGACGCCATCACTCACTTTTACATTATAATAATATTCATGAGAGGAGAGGGGAGGCCGGGGTTCAGGAGGGTAACAATACAACCGGGCTGTCTTCTTTACACACAAATGTAAAAGGTGAGCAGCATGATTCACAAGATATTTCAATAGCATCACACTTAGCGTCGGGGCACAACAAGGCACTTTTAGCCACTGCACTGGTTCCGGTCAAGGGTAGTTCGGGTCAAATCACTATTTTGAGGGCTTTAATAGATCCTGGGTCACAGGCATCTTTTATCAGTGAGAGGGCAGTTCAATCATTGCGACTCAAAAGAACTGGGATAAATGGTACGGTGACAGGTGTAGGTTCAGCAACAACAACAGTCAGTCACGTGGTACAGTTGGAGGTTTTGTCAAGGTATGATTTGGAATTCAGCCTCCCTGTAAGGGCATATGTGTTAGCATCACATGTGACGACTAGGTTATGCATCATAAACTAGAAGTGGATAGTGACAATTTTTTAAGAAATTTATGGAGTATAGAAGAATCAACAAAGCGGGAATTTACTGCTGAAGAAAGGAAGTGTGAAGAGATTTATGTGAACAATTATAGTAGATCAGCGGAAGGTAGATACATAGTCAAGTTACCTTTGAGAGGTTCAATAGATGAGATAGGTGAAACAAAGAACATAGCACTGAAAAGGTTTTACCAGTTGGAAAGAAGATTAGAAAAGAGACCACAACTCAAAGATGACTACAGAAAGGTTATAGAAGAGTATATACAATTAACTCACATGGAAAAAATTCCAGAAGAAGAAAGAGATAAGGAAGCAATATATCTGCCTCACCACGCAGTCATAAAAGAAGAAAGGAAAACAACCAAGGTCAGGATTGTATTTGATGCTTCATGTAGCGGATCAAACGGTAAATCATTAAACGACATACTCATGACAGGACCTCGGCTCCAAGAAGACCTTCGAAACCTTGTCATGAGATGGCGTTTAAAACCAGTTTGCTTCGTCGCTGACATTCAGAAGATGTATAGAATGGTCGAAGTAACAAAGGAAGAATGGTTGAGAATAAGAAGTAGTTTTAAGAATTTAAATATAGTACAGATCAAGAGATGGATTGAAACAGATAGGAAAGAATTGGATAATATCACTCTGCATGGGTTCTGTGATGCGTCAAATAAGGCTTATTGTGCTGTTGTATATTACAGAGTTCAAACTAAAGATGATAAAATAAAAACTGGTATTGTGGCTTCAAAGACAAGAGTGGCGCCCGTAAGGCCTATTTCAGTGCCACGCCTTGAGCTTTGTGGAGCAGTTTTATTGGCAAGATTGTTAACTCAAGTTAGAGAGGCGATGAGATTACCTGTCGAAGGAGTATATGCATGGACAGATTCATCAGTAGTTTTGTCATGGATATGTGGAGATCCATCGAGATGGAAGGTATTTGTAAGCAATCGAGTGGTGGAAATATTGGACAATTTAAGCAACTCTCGATGGTTTCATGTACAATCTAAGGAGAATCCTGCGGATATAGGTTCGAGAGGGCTTGAACTAACAGAATTGATTGGAAACAAACTATGGTGGGAAGGGCCAGATTGGCTAAGAGATCAAGAAATACATTTTTTAAGACTTAATTTGCCCACAGATATAGATAGAAAGAAAATACAAGTTAATTTAAAAATTGAAGAAAAAGACAAGATTAACTTTGAGAATTTTGATTCGTTAGAGGAGCTGACGAGAGTAATAGTATATAGTAGAAGATTTTTAAATTATAATAAAAATTCAAGTAACATAGACAGACCTATAACAGTGGAAGAACTAGATGAATCATTAAAAACATGCATAAGGTTAGCACAAAGGGAATCCTTTGTTGAAGAGATAGATAGAATAACAAACAAGCAGTATGTAAAAAGGAGTAGTAGGCTTAAATCTCTAAATCCATTCTTAGACAGCCGCAATATTCTCAGGGTGGGCGGCAGATTGAGAAACTCGGATTTAGAAGACGAGTCTAGACATCCTATTATCGTGAACAACAAGTCTACTTTAGCTCATTTAATCATTGCTGATGCACATCAAAGGACATTGCACGGTGGCATACAGCTGATGGTCTGTTACATTAGGTCTAAATACTGGATTCTTGGAATTAAAAATGCAGTAAAGGCATATTTACATAGATGCATAATTTGTACAAGGCAAAGGGCGGCGATAAGAAGTCAAATCATGGCAGACTTGCCTAGGGTTCGCACTACTCCTGCACGACCATTCCAGCATAGTGGAGTAGATTTTGCCGGCCCATTGCAAGTTCTAATGACAAGAGGTAGAGGAGCAAAATCAAACAAGGCATACCTAGTCCAGATCTTCGCGATCTTAATTTGAATCGTTTATCACGGTGGCAATATGTTCAAAGACTAGTTAGTGAATTTTGGCATCGGTGGCAATCCGAGTATTTATCTAGGCTTCAAGAACGTCCCAAGTGGTTAAAGCGCATTAAAGAGTTTGAAATAGGTGACATTGTGCTATTAAAAAATGAACAGTTGCCTCCGGGCAAGTGGCCTCTAGGGCGAATAATTGCTAAACATCCTGGGCCAGACAATGTAACAAGGGTTTACAGTGTAAAATGTTCAAGTGATGTGGTTAAACGTTCCATATCAAAACTTTGTTATTTACCTGTAGATACTAAGTAACAAAATATTGTTAATTACAATACTTTAGTTTTTATGTTTGTTTAGTATTTTTGAATGATTAAAAAATAGTTTCATTTATGTTTTTTGTATACATCTTCACAACTAACATGCAAGTTTATCAATATTGAGTTATAACAATTTTATCAAAAAGATCAAACATTATTTTTCTATTGTGTAACTTTGGTTAGGTATAATTACGGCACGTTATGCAATAGGGAATAACTTTGTAATGAAATTCAAAATGTTTAGGTGATTAGTAGGAATAATAGTTGTTATTAGGTTGTTAGGAATTATTTTTGTTCATGATTTATGTAAGCATGTTAAGGTTTCAGTCATCTTGTCATCAATTGATAGAAATGTAACACTGTATTTGTAGGATTCGAAGCAATTTGTGCAGAACAGATCTAAATGTTTCTTAATGATTGTTTAGCATGTAAAGGACTGTTGTCCTTTGGTGGGCGGTATGTTCGAATTGTATTCAGTACTGGCCATAAATTTATTATACTTCTTTATGTCTGTCTTTTTAAAATGTCAGTCGCAATAAAAATCAGTGCTAGTGAAAGTGTGTATTTTTTTCATTTCTTGATTTAGTGCTAAACGCCATCAAAACCTACAGTCCACACTCAAAATTATACACAGTTATGTTTATTTGATACTTTTTAGTTTATTGCTGCATTGCCAATTAGATTAATGTTCACATCTGTAAAATTTGTAAAATCGGACTCTTTTTGCTTTTAGCTTCGTGACAATTTGCTACCTAATTTAAATTGCTTAGGTGTGTCGATACAAAATTATTACACGACTATACGAAATCAATGAAAAAAATTTATCCACGAAGGAGTAAATAAGCTGTGTTGTGTCGTCGATGAGTAAATGTGTCATTGTCACTTGCTGTCATCTTGTTGTCATGCGCATTAGGACTATCTAGGACGTCAGTGGATTCAACGCACTGTATGACAAATCGCCGTCTACTCATATTCCTTTAGTCTGAGGTAAAAGTAAGTAAAAAAATGCTCATAAAATAAAAACTGACCTAGGCCTATCTGAATTAAATTTTTATGGGACCAATTCGAAACTATTCCGCATCAAACAAAAGGGGAATTACGTAAATCGGTCCAGAAATATCGGCGAAATTCGCGTACATACTTAAAAAAAATATATTTATATATATCGGCCGAATTGAGAACCTTCTCGTTTTTTGAACTCGGTAAAAAAATCATTTGAAATTAATTCAAGATATTTAAAAAGTTGTTTTCTTATAATGCTAAAGCGACACTGGTATCTTAGGTATGTTTGGTGCTGTAGAGCCTTCACGCAGACAACGTTGCGGGCAGCAGCTAGTAGTCAATAACAAAATTCCTTTTGTAAATAACAGTAGCCGATTTTACTGTGATTAGAATTAAACAATTGATGATTTAAGGTTACATATTTATTAATTAAACTTCTTTTGCACCAGGCATTACACCAATATTAACATCAACGTCTTATGGCCCTCTACAGTAAAGGAGTTCAGAGTTTTTGTTGATCCAGTCATAGAAGTACGTTACATCTGTATAAATAACTACGGCGCTTGATATGAGAGGCCTCTTGAAAGATACGATTCCTATCTGTATAAAACCGTCTACAACCAATGCACTCCCTGAGTCACCACTGTAAATAAATAAGTAGTTATTGAAGTTTTTAAAACAACATTAAGACGTAACTTGCACCGCAACGAAAACAAGTCACGAATCTATAGTAAGTGTGAGATTCACAGACCGCACTACGAAGTCGTAGCCCACCACGGACACTCCGCCAAAATTCCATACAAACGCTTAATTGTCTCTATTACACAGACATCAATCAGTGACGTGTATTTACACGTGCACTTGTGTGCGTACCATGTAGAATATACCAACCGTCGCCCATAAGAGGGGAGGTGGTTGGGTGATGTGGGGAAATCGGGCGGGACGTCGAAGTCTTCTATACGTAGTATTATTACATATTCTCTGGTCGTAGTGCGGTAGGACAGTATTAAGCTTACTTTGAGCAAAGTACGCTTAGAACTGTCAAAATCCATACTGTTCTTACAGTTTCAGAACATTTTGTCATAGTGCGGTCTGTGAATCTCACCCTTAGTGTCCGAAGAAATCAATTGGATCGCCAACTAAAATGGGACTAAATATTACCGGCTAATCGTGCGTGTTTGAATATTGAATTCGCAAATGCATGCAAAGGTATATAGGCACAGGCCTATGTCCACTCCATTAGGCATTAAATTTTTGTTAAGTTACGAACATGGAGCAGCCGACTGGAGAGGAGTAGCCGTAGCGTTTATTACCGATGCAAAACAGACTGTCATTTTTGCGGGGGCAATTTGTGTGACACACACACGCACACAAGCAAAATCGTCTATTACTACAAAACTCACACCTTGACTTTAACAAATTACATAAACAATTTCACGTACACATATAAACATCTCGGGCCCACTTGGGCTTATACTTTGACAGAGGGGAAAGCCTGCATATGGCTACTCCCCTCCGGTCCGGTGGCCCGTGTTGCTCTATGGTTACAAGGTGGTAAATAAACATGCAGTTCCCATTGATGATAAGTAATACCTTAGCCTGTAAACATCTGAGCTATTAAGCTATCTAAACTATTCTACATACCGGCAATAATAGGGCTGTACATTACCACCTAACCAGATCATGATATGGATAAGCGCTACCGACCGTTTAGCGATTAGTACATTAGGTAATGTGGTAGTGTCAGCATCATCAGTAAAATTCACAGCCCATGAGATCTCAAAGAAAAGTTGTACTACCACTTTGCACTGGGTTTTACTGGTGGTGGAGACCCAGCGTGGGGTTTCGAGGGCGTAGGCACCACCGCATTACCTAATCTATCTGCCGCCAAATAGTTGTATTCAGCACTATCGTGTTACGGTTAGATGGTAATGTATGGCCCCGTAATAACTATCACAGAGATATAACAACTAAGGTGTCAGGGGGTGGCAACACACCTGTATTTTGACCTCTGGTCTTTGTGTGGATGTCTATACACACAAAGACCAGGTGACAAACTATTTAAGTGATGACTGGAGCCTCTATAGGCTTCATTACACAACCTCGGTGTTTTCCGGGGACGGATAAACACCGAGGTTCGGAGAAATAAAATGTTAACAACGATTAATGTCGATACTTACTTTGAAGCATATCCGGAACTTGTCATACTGTCTCCGCATATGGTTCCCTTGGGCAATTTTGGAATAAGTCCCTGACACCGTGATCTAGGCAATACTCTTTGTTGCGCATGATGCAACAAATTGGTGCCCATTCCAGGATGATATGACTCCTGAAGGTACAAAAGTTCGAATGAAGACTACTAGCTACTATTACACCGCGGACACTCCGCCAAACCTCCATACAAATGCTTAATTTGGTCTCTATTACACAGACATCAAGCAGTGACGTGTATTTACACGTGCACCTGTGTGCGTAGCACGTAGAGAATACCAAACGTCGCCCATAAGAGGAGAGGAGGTTGGGTGAGGCGAGGAAATCGGGCGGGACGTCGAAGTGTGCTTTCTATACATAGTATTATTACATATTCTCTGCTACTATGGAGGGTTGCTTTAAGAAGATTATTGTGATAGTGTTTAGAAATTGCTACGTAGGTATGTAGAATTTCATGGTAACATTTACTTTGATCAAGTTTTCTCCCTCCGCAACATCGTAGAGAAGCATCTGGCTGTGAGCCAGAAGGTTTTCTGCGGTTTTGTGGATTTGGAGAAAGCGTTTGATAGGGTATTACGAAAGGAACTGTGGGACATTTTGCCAGAGTATGGTATTGATGGCAGTCTGCTCTGTGCAATACAGTCCACGTATGTGGGCTGTCAAGCATGTGTGCGGGTAGATGGTATCATGTCACCCTGGTTTGATGTTAACATCGGTGTCAGACAGGGTTGCGTGCTTTCGCCTAGGGTGTTTATCATATATCTGGACAAATGCCTCCAGAGGGTGAAGTTGATGGATGTGGGAGTGCGTATGGGTGACTTAGTGGTGAACTGTCTACTTTACGCAGATTATGCGGTAATTGTTAGCTCTACACCATCTGGGCTACAAGCACTAGTCATAGTCATGAAAGAGGATTGTATGGAGAAAGGCTTACAATTGAATGTGGATAAAACTAAAGTATTAGTATTTGAAAGAGATGAACAGAGAACAAATGCAAGGGTAGTAGTAGATGATGCAGTGTTAGAACAGGTGTATGAAATTGTATACCTTGGATGTGCTTTTAGCAAGGATGGTAGGTACACCACTGACATAGAAAGAAGAGTGCTTGCAGGGAATTGCGTGAATGGAGCGTTGGGTAAGCTGCTAGAATCTAAACATCTCAGCCAGCGGGCTCGACTAGCCGTACATAATGCTGTACTTACTCCAACGCTTTTATATGGAAGCGAGAGCTGGGCATGCAGGAAAGAGCATGAAAGTAAGTTGAACGCGGTCGAGATGAGATCATTGCGCAAGATCTGCGGTGTATCACTCACCGATCGCGTTCGTAATGAACGCATTTACTTTGACTAGTAATCGCCCAATGGTCGAATTTCGACCGCAATGAATGTGATACCGGACTTCGAAAAGTGTAACACCGAATACCACGTCCCCGTAAGTTTACTAACACGAATCACGTGACAACACGACACGGTACCACGAAAAACTTAGCACCGAATCCACGCAATTACAAATAACAAAACCTCTAAGAAGAACACGTCACTATAAATTTTTTTTATTAAAATTTTAAAAATAATTGTGTAATTGTTATACGTAATTTATTACTACGTACGCTCATAAAGCAACACGGACGGACCGGAGGAGAGTAGTAGCCATAGCGTTTATTACCGATGCAAAACAGTCTGTAATTTTTTGCGGGGGAAAATACGTGTGACATACAAATACACTACAAAAATCGTCTATTACTACAAAACTCTCACCTTGACTTTGACAAAATACACAAACAATTTCACGCACACATTTAAACATCTCGGCGACAAGCATAGGAACACTTGTGCTTGTACTTTGACAGAGGAGAAAGCCTGCATATGGCTACTTCCCGCCGGTCCGCTGGCCGGTGGCCAGTGTTGCTCTATGACTACGCTAAATACTTCACTATTACGCGAAGAAAAATAATTCAAAACAAATATTTTACATCGACCAAGCCCCATCCAGCTATAACGGCTTTTGACCTCTTCGGCGGATTCCTCATTAGGGCTACTTTTGATACAAACTTGTTAAATTTGAAAGGTGTCTTCACCATTGCCAAAGCTATATCATTATCGATCGATACTCGATCATACATTTCATGCATTTTGAATCTTCTCACTGTTGTCGATGTTCCTTTTAATTTGTTGGCGTTGCCGGTGGTCACTATTATCCTCTTATTCCTGTTGTATCCTTCTAAGCAATGTGCTGCTGTCAGTATTATCCTCTGGTTAATTATTGAGGATCCACAAACAAATGCCTCCATATCAGAGAGCAGGTGAATGAATGCGGAATAGGAAAAATGCCGAATATCGGACAGCTGCCCACCGACAATACGTGATTCTAAAGGCTTCATTTCCTCTGACACAATTATATTGAATTTATAAAGAGCTAACACCAAAATAAGCGTGTGCATTTTATTCTGTGAATTGTGTCGTAAGAGAAATTTATTTAAGGTGTTTTAATCTATGGGCGGGTCGTTAAGGTTTTATGGTTATTAAAACTTTGCAATATTACGTTTTGTAATTTTCATTTAACAACACATCATTAGACCAAAGTGCACATGTTTGTGGGTTAAGTTTTTTACTATCAAATCTTATTATGGTGCATGCGTTTAAAAATGGTGTTTGAGTGTTTATTTGACCAATACATTTAACATCAATGGAAATTAAATATGTAATAAATATAAAAAAGGGAAAGACATGACGAGTTTTTAGTTATACTAGTGGTAAAGCTATAGTGACGGAGGTGGAGGGAGATGGCACTACCGTATAACCTAATCTACTTACCTCCACGACTTTTTTCTTCGGCCTACTTTTCTTTCCAGTCACTTTGCCCATCATTGTTGCAGCATTTCTGTCATATGATAGGTATCATGTTATACATCTAATAAATATCCCAATTATTAAAATGATGCATACCTTTTAGTTTATACCTGGAGTTTGGTTACTATAGCTATGTCTTATATATCCAAATAATTAATTCTACAAACATGTTTCAACGCGAATTTAATGACTTTCTTATCGCCCAATTAACTAAGTCTAATTAAAGTGCGGCTTCAAAAAGCTAAATCATAAAAATTCAAGGCATTTCATATAACATGAGGTATAATCTTGCTGGTGCAGTGTCCGTTAATACTGGTTAAGGGTAAGATGAAATCATCTTAGTCTGTAATAACGATTGCATCAGGTGATCGGTAAGTATGAAATTTATTATCGAAGGTAGTCTAGTAACTGCTCTCTTGAAGTAGCTACTGCTACACTGAGGTTCCAGGTTCGATTTTTTTGGTAAGCCGCAAGTGCTATTTGGATTTTTTAAATTTTCAAGTTTTTAGTGCCACCTTCAGAGCTTGGTGTATGTCAATAGGCTGGGCATCTTTTTATAGAATAAGGATTAAATGTAACTTGGCAAATAGTGAGTGATTGTATATACCTAGGTATGCTTTATTATTTATTTATTTATTTATTTATTTATTTATTCTTTATTGTTACAAAATAATTGACAAATGATGTAACAAATGGCGGACTTAATGCTAAAAGCATTCTCTACCAGTCAACCATTGGTAGTATAGAGAAAATAGTAGGCGGTGTAACGAATAAAGATATTATATAATAGATAAATCTGATCTAATAATAGAATATTACATACAATCTAATGTTTTACTCACATACAATATTATACTTTAAGATAAATACTATATACCATATTTATACAATAATATATATTATTAAACAAATATAGATATTATATATACACATACGAATCTAATGATGACTATGAGAAGCATGTGACGCATAATGAGCCTTGACCCCTTTTTTAAAGGCGATTTTTGTGGTGAGTCTTCGTATTTCCTCCGGGAGAGCATTCCACAGACGTGTAGCTTGAAGTAGAAAAGAGCTGGATACAAAGTTGGTACGGTGAAAAGGTAAAGAAAGGACATTAGTATTGTTATTATTATTACCTATACCTATCCATACGCAGAGCGCATTCGAGTCTAGCGGTGTGTGACGACCGTTTAAACCGAGCCTAGAACCGAGGCTAGAACTGTTTGAAGAGAACTATGCTCGGAGTTTCTTTGCGATATTGAATCAGAAATTAGGAGATCCGCATAAGAACCAAAGTAACCGACATATGGCCGAATACTCAAACGTCACTCACTTTTAAGCAACCCTCAAATGTGCGCTTTCTTTATCGTTTGAACGTGTTTTATAAAGACAGAAGACTTTTAAGTCCCACTTAGATTTAAGTGACGTTTGAGTATTTGGCCGATAGCCTACCGAATGACGAGACTCAAATGGCAGTGGGCAGGGCACATAGCTCGAAGAACTGACACCCGTTGGGGCAGAAGAGTTCTCGAACGGCGACCGCGTACCAGAAGACGAAGCGCAGACAGACCCCCCACGAGATCAACCGACGACCTGGTAAAGGTTGCGAGCAATCGCGGCCCAGGACCTTTTTGCTGTGGTAATCTTTGAGGGAAGCCTTTGTACAGCGATGGACGTCTTTTTGGTGAAATTATTATGGTGATGAGGTGTGTATGGCCCCTAATAACCTCTGTGGTAACGCATCTTCATTACTGCCTCTGGTTTTTATGTGAATATCTAACTATAGGCTGCAGTGTTCAATCATCATGAATTGCATGCTTGTTTGCCACCATATTTACATAATAAAAAATAGAATTAGCTTTAAAATAAACAACGCATAGCTTACCTTTGTGGCCTAACAGCAACCTCACCTAACGGACTCAGTAGTCGAACGAAATAGGTACTTATCGGAGATTCTATGATACCGTAGATTTATAGAAGCCGATATCGCATCACCCCGAGCGAAACGCTCCAGTACTTGTTTGAGTCAATATTATACTAATAACTTAATTTCATGTCTTACAAGTTGATGTGAAATATTATTGAGTTGGTACATATCAATATCATCTCAGTATCCCGTTTGATTTACGCTGATATAATGGCTGTATCTTCCACCATGTCTTATTAATAATTGCGCTGATGATTCAGTGTTATAAATAAAAGATAGAAATATTGTTAATAAATCTAGCGGCTACAGAGGATTATGGTTTGTAACTGAATGAAATAGGTACACTTAATTCACTATGAATCACGCTGTATCAGTTAAGACCAGTTTATTTTAAAATATACAACATCAAACATAATAACAGGATCAAATGTACAACCCGAAACTAGTTTGTTCAGAATCGTTGACTGAATAAATTTTAGGCATTTTTAATATAGGTTTTTTATCATTGGAATTAAGAAAATTATCACCATTTGGTGAACAGTGAAAACAAACGAAAATGACGCTAACGTCTATCCATAATAAAATACTAATGCAACAAGTTCATTAATAGTCGTTGAGACGTGCATTTTTTTATAAAGAAATATTTAAGAAATAAAACTGTGAAAATTAATCTTATTACTAGCGAGCAAAGATATTAGAGGAATATCTTTGCTAGCGAGTGTCAAATAGGGGTGCGCGGGTTACGATACATTACATTGCGACAATGTGCGTGTGTGAGTAGGTTTGTGTTTTTGTTTTTTATGTGCGGCCGTAGGTAGTGCAGTAAGTTAGTGTGCGTAGGGTGTGCATACTGTTCGTGCAAATTGAGAACAACATATTTGTAAAATAAAAAAATATATTACATAAATATATCATTTCAGTTCATGTTTTATGATTATAAATCGATTATCTAATCGAGGTGTTTAAGAGTGTGCATTATTCCCGTTAAATGTTGTATACCTGCCTATTGGTACATAATAATATTATTAATTCCGAGGAGACAACAATGGTAAAAGTGAAAAAATAACTAAAGTTGAATAAATATAGATGAATGATGTATTATGAAAATGACAATCAAGCATGCAGTTTACTGCAGCCTATAGAAATATAGACGAAAACCTCCGATCACAATGCAAATGAGTTGCCAGTGTTGCGAGTGTTGTCACCCCTGAAACTTTGGTTTGTTATGTCTGTCTGTTATGTCTCTGTTATACTTATTAGCAGGTCATACCTACATTTTACTTTTAAAGAAAAATGGAAAGAAAATTTGAGTTCAGGAGAGACTCGAACTCGCGACCTACTGGGAATCTAGTCCAGCCGCTCTTCCAATTGAGCTACTGAAGCCCTGCCCGATTTGTCAAATCTTTCCTTCACATCTATGCACTGCTTTATGGTAGCAGCAGCGCCATCTATTACCAACTATGCTAGTTAGGCAACCGATATTAATAGACTTTTCAGTTTATTGAATATCGTAAAGAAGTCGCTTTTACCCTTAATAATTGTTTTTATATTATTTCGCATTAACACATGCTTGTGAAATATATTTTACTTTTAAAGAAAATTTTTCTTTATTTCACAAGCATGTGTTAATGCGAAATAATATAAAAACAGTCATACCTACATTACCATCTAATCGGAACACGATCGTTTGACAGCAGATAAATTAGGTAATGCGGTGGTGCCTACGCCTTGGAGTCCCTATATTGGCACTCAAACACCAGTAAAAAAGTATCTACCATTTCTAATCCATCCTATTAACACCCATTAACTCGAACTTGATAGTTTGTATACGAATGTTTATTTGCAGTCATACATATGCCTTCAAGTATCACCACTGAAGCTCTACGTCAATACAATATGAGTGTAATATAGAAAAAAACGTAGGAAGAAAGTAAACGTTGGATTAATTCAAATATACTGTACAGTTATGTTATGTTAGAAAATCTGTTTTTTTCATAATATGGCGAAGTATAGACGTACACGATTTCTGATACACACAGTTATTACACACACACACACGCGCACTCACACACACACACACACACACACACACACACACACACACACACACACACACACACACACACCTTTATACACACTCACAAAAACAAACACACACACATACACACACACACACTTTTTTACCCTCCTTTGTAAATTTTTTGATTACTTGATATATCTACCTTGTTTAATGTTTTATGACAAAATAATTTTAAGTGAAGTTATAACTCGGAGAAGCCACTGATTCCCGAAATACAGTGTAGACTAGTTCGGGAATGTATGGATTCAATATTAACCATTGTAAAAATGTTATTGTCAATAAATGATTATATTATATATTATATTTTTTTTTTTATGGTATGGAAGTGGTAAACAAGCATGCAGTTCACATTGATATTAAGTGATAACTGCAGCCTATAGACACCCACACAAAGACCAAGGTCAAAATGCAGATGCGTTACCACTCCTGAGGCCTAAGGTCTTATGCCTCTGTGCCGGAAATTACAGGGCCCCTATATTTAGTTATAATAATATACAATGTTACAAAATAATTTAAGGTTCTCATAAAGAAAATTGTATCGTTACCAACAAAATGGCAACGACTACTGATGGTGAATGCACTCGGGATGGACCACTACTATTTGTACAAATTTGGCTCAACTATATTACGATAACTCAATTGAAACTCACGCTTTTATCACCTTAAAACTTTATGGTTCATACTGATTTAGATTATCATGTACAACATTTGATGATTTTTTGATTGAATACCTACATTTCTCACATACGAGTATTTACTTATTTTTGTGTATCATTAATAAAAATATTTAGATTACATAATTTAACAATTGCAATTATTTTGTTATTGCTTTTTATTAGTTTAGTACGAATATTCAATTTAGTCGTGAACTCATTAGTTCGATACAATTTCCTATTTAATTATTAAGTAGGTATTTAGTCGTCGCTCTTGTTTTTTTATTTTATTGTGAATATAAGCCATAATAATAATATAATATCACTATAGTGTTTTGAGTAAGTAGGTTTTCAAGTAAGTCCCAAATGTCGACTTATACAGTGCCAACGCAGAAAGTGATTTCTCAACAACTTGCAGTCCAAATCCGTCTGTTTTTCACCTAAACAAAAAGTCGACTATCCTTTTCTCGAACAAAAAGCCGTGAGTTTTGAGTGAGAACGAGTTGCTACCAATAGTAATGCTTCTAGATATAAGCCGAGCACGAAGAAAAAGTACAGCGGTTAAACCGTTAGAGAAGATCGGAATAACTGTTACGTTCCGGTTCCGGGGCTCTGCATGTACGCCGGGCGACGCAGATCTGTGCATTTGAACCGAAAACATTCAAACTAATTTCGTATTTAATTCAATAAACATAAAGACGATACTGACATAATATTACACAAACAAATTAGACAAAATTCATCCCAAGAGTGCAATCATTGTTGTATTTGTACGTGATTGGACGTAACCGAATTTATAGTTTTTGTTAGTTATCTGTTTAGGTAAATGTAGGTATCTATATACAATATACAAATCATATTATTTCGGTTGATAGTAACAATTTACATTATATTATTATGGCATCATCTGTGGTCGAACTACAACCAATTTTGTTTGTAATGTAACAAAATGTTGTTATGACTTTCTTGCATTTTAAAATGACAACGTATAGGAACGTAATTTATCTGCCTTAGCTAATAAATAAGCATAAAAACATGTTTATTTATATATTATATTCATGCACAGTGATGAATAAAGGCGAATTAGGTACTTAAATGCCTTTAGGCATTTTCTGCCGGTCAATTATTGGGTTGACTGGCGGTAAAACTAGTTTTAACATTAATATCACATCATAATTGTCTCAGGTTGTACATTTGTACGGCATTCTCAAAAATTGTAATTGAATCAAAGGTGTTTTTTGAAATGTTGCCACCAACAAGCAGGCATGAAGTTCATATGGATAATAAATAACTGACTAAATATAGATATCTGCACAAAAACCAGAGGTCTATATGCAAATGCGGTACCACCGCAGATGCCTGAGTTTGTTTTACCTCTGGTGTGGGATTTGGAACTCTGCCAGTGAATGACAAAGAATCACGAAAAGAATATAATTTACAAGAAGACTAAGGTCTTTTTCACTTGTAAAAGTTATTAACTTAATTTTTTTTTGTAATTGTATGACGATTAAATGTATTTCTAAATGATTGAATGAATTCTAAATCTTGAATCTTTATAATATAAATTACGGGCCAAACAACTTAGTATAATACCACACACAAAGATAAAGTGCCTACCTCATCCTCCATTCCAATTTTGTAACTACACCCAAGAGAGCCATCAATTCCAGAATACAAGCTGAAGTATCAGTTAATGTTCATGTTTCGTATTAAAACACGCAAGGTTTGTGAAATGTGTACTTGTAAAATACCAGCTTGTAGCCCTAAGCGTCAATAGCTTGAAAAGGTGTGGTCCACAATTCTAACAATCGTGGAATCAAATTCGCCAATGGGCCTCTGAGGTAACCTACTTGTGTAACACAACTTTCTCACTTGAGTTAATTCCACGTGAATCGTTGTTATAAACGGTAGCACTGTTAATCCGATAACAAAAATCAAAATAGGTACTTGGAATGTCTCTAGGAATGCCAATTGATGTTAATATTTAATGTTAATACTAACTCTTCATTAATAATTTGTTTGGCAGCGACTCGTTTTGTAATTTACGAATTTGTAAGTTACATCAGTACATCATAATATAGTTTCAACTTGTTTCTATTTTTTTTAATTTCTCGTTTCGGTGATTGAGTTTTTTGTTGAAAGGTAAATATTTGATAAAAATGATACTCCGTTAATCACACTACACTGTTAATCCGGTGACAAAAATCAAAATTGGTACTTGTCTCTGTAATGTCTCCTGTCTCTAAGACTGAGTTGCATCATCTTATTTTAACTTTAACAAATTGGTTATATGACTGGTTAAATAAAATGTTGCACCATATGAAAATTGTTAAATATCTTGAATGTCATCAGAGAATCAACTCCAATTTTCTTAATTTTTGTATCTTTAAAGCTCATTATCTATATATATAAAAATCAATTGCTGCTCGTTAGTCTCGCTAAAACTCGAGAACGGATGGACCGATTTGACAAATTTTGGTTTTGAATGATTTTTGGAAGTCCAGGGAAGGTTTAAAAGGTAAGAAAATATGAAGAAATTGAAGGGAAATAGTAATAACCACAATTTTATTTTCCCATACAAAAAGTCCGTATATACCTCGGTCCGAGGTATATACCACCTACTATGAGGTATATATCAAACCTTTGACACATTATTTCATTGTGAGGCAATACGAAGTTTGCCGGGACAGCTAGTTATTTAAATAAAAAAAAAAGTTCCGGACGAATTGAGAACCTCCTCCTTTTTTCGGAGTCGGTTAAAAAGTAGTGACTTCATACCGACCCAACATCTACATTCTACGCAAAAACTGACTTGGGCAGGAGACGAAATGTGCAGTATGTATACAAAAGTGGTATGTATACAAATTTTGTCTTACGTAGGTACGTATTATTATTTTTGTATAGTCTAATTACTTTATTCTAGAGTTCCACTGTTGATGACCGAGAGCGTAGGCGCAACCGCATTACTCTCTACCGCCGAATGGTAGTACTGTTGTGCTCTAGTCTTTTTTACGTAAAGAATGTGAAAAACAAGCATGCAACTCACGAGGATGTTGAGTGATGACTGCAGCCTATATCCATCTACACAAAAACCAGAGGTCAAATGTTGCGTTGCCACCCCTGAAACCTAAGTTTTTAAGTATGTCATTGTGATAGTTATTACGCGGTCTTTCGGTTAGACGGCAATTTACATATTACGATGGTAATTTACATATATTTTGCACAGTTGCATTTTGACCTTTGGATTTTGTGCACATATCTATAGGCTGTACCATCTATGAAAACAACACAATGGTTTGATAATTCCTTCTTTCCTTCATTTGATAATTCCTTCATTCAAAAATAGTTTATTAAAACGCCTAACACACAGCTTTACAATCTTGATCGATAAACCTTGACAAGAAGACGATTTGACTGTGAGAATAGAATGCCGATTCTCGCTGTGAGGTATTCTGATGCAATTCCACAAGTGAGGACCGCCTGCGTGCGCTGCGAGAACCACGGGGGAAAAACATAGTCTCGTAAATGAATTGCTAGAGTGTAGAGAAAAAGACGGGTGACGTGTGCTTGCGTATTTGTTTGTAATTGCTGTTTTTTTTTCTATGATTTATACTGTCGTATTACGTATTAGATGGATGTCCATGAAATTAATAACAAATCAATGGTAGGTATGTACTAAAATTCATACACAAAAAATAACCATTTACTAAATAAATAGCTTGACAATGTTTCGTGTTGATTATCGCTAAGTCGGGGTCTTTTAGAGCTATGGGTGTATAATCCTTTGTCTCTGGTTAATGTGGATTTTTCCATTTTCTGGAAGTTTCCCAGTAGGTACCTCGAAGTTTGGTTATGTGCCAGGAGTTGTCAATAGGCTCGCCACCTGTTACCTGTATGGGCCAAAACGTAACCGGCGAATCGTAGGTGTTTGCATGTTTGCTACCTCTGCCTACTCTTTCGGGGATTACAGGCGTAAAGTTACGTTTTTTTTTAACGTCAAATTCGATCTTTGAAAAACATTGCATAAAAATTTTATCTCGAGTTACTATAACGTAGCTCAAACATCACAACTAAGAAAACGAAAATCAAAGGTAGGAGAAAAAGTAAGTTTCAGTTTATATCCATTAAAATTATGTTCATTCTATTATTCATGCAAATATCAAGACAGCCAAAAAAAGATTCGAAATTTTATTCATTGAATAATATTAAATTCTTTGTTTTTTTATGTTACTAAGGTGGTAAACAAGCATGAAGTTCTCTTTGTACCGATACTGTACTTATATACACTGCAAAATGCAATATTAGGTAAGTCTATCTATATACATAAATATCAATTGCTGTTCGTTAGTCTCGCTAAAACTCGAGCACGGCTACACCGATTTGGCTAATTTTGATTTTGAATGATTTTTGGAAGCCCAGGATAGGTTTAAAAGGTAAGAAAATATGAAAGAATTGAAGGGAAATAGTAAAAACCACAATTTCATTTTCCCATACAAATAGTCCGTATCTATCAAACCTTTGACACATTATTTCATTCCGAGTCAGTACGAAGTTAGCCGGGTCAGCTAGTATTCAGTAAATTATGGATTAAAAAAAAGAGATGCCTACTCGTGTGATGCTTAATATCTACGTAAGTAGCTTTATTTATACTTGTAGGTATCTGCTTTAAAAATTGTTTTTTGGGACAAATTATAAAATTAAAATAAACTATTATCGGATTCTTTTTTTTTTTTTTATGTTTTAAAAGTGGCAAACAAGCATACAGTTCACATTGATGTTAAGTGATGACTGCAGCCTATAGACACCCACACAATGACCAAAGGTAAAAATGCAGATGCGTTACCACTCCTGAGGCCTAAGGTGTTATGCCTCTGTGCCGGAAATTACAGGGCCGTACATTACCACCTGACCGGAACACGACAGTGCTGAACACTACCATTTAGCGGCAAGTATATGAGGTAACCAGGTCTACCACAACTACGTAACCAATATTAATAATAATTTCTAATTACATAAAACTCTTCCAAAATTCAAATAGACGGAAGTAGAGGTAATAAAACGTAATCGAATAAAAACTCACGCGACTGACAGACGTTTTGTCGAGAACATTTAATTAATTTCCCTTTACAATGGCGAGTAAAAAACCCGCTTGTAAAAAGTTTGCAAAGTTTAATCGTTAGGACTCGACCATCTTAATTGACTTTCAAGATAGAATTCCCGTAGATCCCTTGCTATCTTGGACGGGATAGACTGAATGTAATAGTCGGCTACTAAATAAATATAATGGCTATTTTTTACTACACTTCGCCAACCTGTTTCCAAGCGTCGAGGTTTGTTGCGAAAACACGCGTATATGAATTGCTTTTGTACACGTCGAGTTTTATATTTTCACTTATGAGGTCGGGGATGTTAACAATAAGTCATCATCTGAGCCATGAAAAACAGGTTCATATAAATGAATGATGAGGACAATTATAAAATTGTCCTCATCATTGTCCTTACATTCTGAGTATCCCTGTTGGTATGGCTATCCCTCTAGTGACGGAGCTCATTATCTTATTATCTAGTCTGCAACAAGATTGGTTACTTAATAGTGTTCAGTGTTACCGTGTTTTGGTACGGCCGCGTAATTTCTGTCACAGAGACCAAATATATTAGGCTTTAGTTGTGTCAACACATCTAGATATATTATTATTATTATTTATTTATTTTATTATTTTGTAGCGTCCACTACATTAAGGCGCCAACTAGTGGAATACAATGAAACCTCACAGTACTTGTCTAGCACGGTAGATGGCGTGCATTCGAATTACATCGCACATGCGAAAATTTCTCAAGAGTTGGCATATATACAACTTCCCAACGTCAATCGTGGGGCCGCGGCCCGCCAGGCGCTATCACCTCGCCTGGTCGGAGGATCCTCCCTTTTCGTCGGAGGAACACTTCCACCTGTTCCTCCACAATTTTATTTCACAATAAAAGTAGTTCACATAAATAAAGAAAAGGCGGGTGCAAGTTAACAATTATTAAGTTTATGACAATAAATGCTTTAAATAAATTTGAATTAAACTAAAAGTTCCTTTTATATTCTTGAATCAAATCGCGATCCGACATTGTCTACAAAATATGTTTAATTAATTAATATCATAGACTAGCTGACCCGGCAAACTTCGTATTGCCTCAGAGTGAAATAATGTGGCAAAAGTTTGATAGATACGGACTATTTGTATGGGAAAATAAAATTGTGGTTTAAACTGTTTCCCTTCAATTTCTTCATATTTTCTTACCTTTAAACCTTCCCTGGACTTCCAAAAATCATTCAATACCAAAATTAGCCAAATCGGTAAAGCCGTTCTCGAGTTTTAGCGAGACTAACGAACAGCAATTGATTTTTATACATGTAGATATAAACTTCTTGCTCTTGTTTTTCGTCGTCCCAAAAGACCATTAGACGACGCGCATATAAACGCAATAATAAACGTGTGTTTCCTTCCAACAGGGCGTTTCACCAGGATGATTTGTGTTCCCCGCACCTACAGCCTGCTTTCGCCTTATAATCGTGTCTATAAACCTATGAAGGCTTGCACTAGCTTACCCTTTATGCTGGGAACAATGAACAGCGCATTGTTTAACCTCCTGAGTTCCAGAGTAACTTTTTTTCGAGATTTTTATTGAGTCTTTTATATTACGTTACTTAAGGTAGACTTAGTACTGGAAAAATAGTAAAAAAAATCCAGTGCTGGAATATCTGGATTTTCACTACGTCCTTTACAAAGGACAACGGAATTGAATCGAGTTGTCCTTTGTAAAGCACATAAAATATTTTTGTTCAGATTGTGGGGATTTGAAGACATTTTACAATAAATTAAAGGAAGTTAAGTTCTGTTTTCATCATCATTTTATTATAATACTCTTTAAAATCAACTACAAATATACTCTTGATAGCTACTACATAATATATGGTAATTGATTGAAATAATACACTTGTTTGAGTATAAGTTGTACTTTTGTACTTTAACTTGACTAATTACGCAACAAATCATTAATAATTATTAATGATTTGAGACCACGTGCGGAGCTCTTGATAGTAATACGCGAACTGTCTTGAATTACGAAATATATAAAAGAATGTCAATTAAATGATATAAAATACCGCGCATCAGGTAAAAATGCTTGATGTGTATAATGATACGATTGCACTGTACATGCTCCCGAGGGCGAAAAGTGTGTGATTGATGTGGTTATCATAAGTAACAAGATGAAGCAATTGCAATGCCAATAAATCACTGACGATTCTCTGTACGAATTTCACGCCAGGTCCCTAACGGGGTAGGCAGAGAGTGTAGAGCGCCAGATATCCTGGTCCTGACAAACGTCGTCGTTCACCCACCCTCAGTCGGTTGAAAATTAAAAAAGGGAAGGCAAAGTTTGACGCATTTTGTGGGACCCCTGTAGCTTATAGGTAAAGCGGCTCGACTGATTATCCTGAGGTTGCAGGTTCGATTCCTGCCCGAAGTCAAATTTTTCTTTCCCATTTTTTTCTATAATAACTGTGGGGGACAAATGGTTTTTACACCAAAGTCAAACACAAATCTGCATCGGTGTGATTCACAATGGACTGTATTTTTCGGTTCTGCAATGTTTCATACTATTCTAACTTATTCACTAGCTTATTTCACTATACTATAACTAACTAGCGAACCAGGGGGTCTGGTACTATTCTAAACTTTCACTGGCAATACCTTCACGGTCTGGAAGCACTTTTCTTGCGGAGAATCGAACGAGGACAAACTAGCAACGAAATGTACCGAGTTATATACGCTTCCAAACCGTCTCCTTCCATGTCAAAATGCCGTGACACGCCCAAAAATCGAACGTCACGAAGGTCCGGGTCAATAGAGATAGGACTCTAAATCATTACATATACGGTCTAATTTCCTACCACCGTCATACATCTCTGCTGACCCGCCCCCGCCTTGATACATTTCATACGCAATATCTCTTATTCTATTAAATTTTCTTATACAATTCTTATTAGATTCTTATTCTAATTCAATACACTTTCAAAGTTTTTACTTATTAGAAACACATAATTTTTTAGGGGCTCTGTCATGCTCTATCACCTATGACACGATTGTATATCGCTAGCCAAACCTAAATACAATTAAAAACCGCAAACGGTATCTGCCTATCTCCTTTATTCTAAGCGTGAGAGACAATTTTATCTAACAAGTAAGATTAGGTACATTCGTTTTTTCCGTATTGTGAGTCTACTTACACTCTTTATACATACATTTCCCTGAGGGGGCAACAAAAATACATCTCGTACATAACTTTCAGCCTAGTATCTTTGTTATTTACGAAAATACAGCGACTTTCACCTCTCTCTCCATACAAAATGTTGAATTCAACATCAGCTGTGAACAAACTAATTGAATCTACCTACATACAAATTGATATTTCTAACCGTAACATTTTATACAATTTGTGTTATAATTTCTCAATTTCTTTACTTTCTACGCGCGCTACGTGGTCGCATCTCCGTGCACGTCTTCGGGCCAGTATGTGTGTGATAAGTATACAGCGAAATACCTAATTTACATTACAGTTTTGTCTAGACTCATCTCATAGTAGTGTCTACTACAGCGAACTTTGCCAGTCGATAACTACTGATCTGCCTATGCCATGCGTGGGGTTGGTCGTGAATATGCATTATTGGACATTCCTACGCCGAGCTATGCCACTGACTGAGCTCTAAAAAAAGTGCGCTGCGTATTTACGCTTCCTCCGCGTCACTTCCCCGCACTTCACCCCCGCCGCCGCAGGTGGATCAGGTGCTCTGTCGGTCACCTCTCCGTGGACGACCCTTTCGACTAACCGAAAATACCTACACCTCCAAATTTAATATTTTCTATGGCAATCGCTAGACAACAATTCGTTTATCATCATACTCAAATATTACATGCCTACTATGAGAACCTAACGAGTTATATCGAATTAAAAACTGCCGCTGCATACAACCAACATACACCTAGCGGTCATTGCGAGCTTTACTGACTTTACTTATTTTCATAATGAAATACGACGCTTATTGATTCTATCCTTTACAACTCTCCCCCCGGCGTAGACCTTCGAGCCTCATCATCTACCGGAAGGATAATCAATCTACATACTGGGCGTCTAAATATTCCACCTCGAGTACGAATCTCCGCACTACGTACCACGCCATCAGGTCCCGTGTATACCTTTTCTACTAAACCGCGGGGCCATACATTACGGGGCAACAACCCGTCTGCTATTATCACCAAATTACCTATCTTAATGTTCTCTTTACCGTTATGACTATCACCTCGCGGGGCCAAGGTTGGCAAGTACTCATTTATCCATCGCTGCCAGAACATATCAGACAACGCCTGCGTAGCTCGCCACGCCCGCCTATCCGCTACCGCGCAGTTACCAACAAAGGGCAAGCCGACCGCTGATCCGATAAGAAAATGATTCGGAGTAAGGGCTTCAGGGTCGCTTGCATTAACTGATACGTGAGTCAACGGTCGCGAGTTCACCGTGTGTTCTACCTCAGCGGTGAACGTCGCAAGTACATCATCTTTTGGTGCACGTTCATTCAAAACTATTAATAAAGATTTCTTAACACTCTTTATTAACCGCTCCCAGGCGCCTCCCTGATTGGGAGCACCGGGATCTATAAAACGCCATGACATTCCTTTTGTCGTGGCGAATTTTTCTAACTCAGGCAACCATTCTTTATACGCATTACATAATTCTACATCGGCGCCCCGAAAGTTAGTTCCATTATCGCTTACCATGGTATGGGGCGCACCGCGGCGCGCTCCCATCCGCCTAATGGCCATGATAGCCGCGTCTGTACTAAGACTCGAAATTATTTCTATGTGAATGGCACGCGTTATCAAACAGGTAAATAACATTCCCCAGCGTTTCTCCCTTCTCCTACCTACTGTGACGAGCATCGGACCGTAACAATCTACACCACAATATGCAAAAGGTCGCGTATACGATTCTAAACGGAGGGCCGGTAGGTCACCTTTGACTGGGTCACAGGGCCTCCCTATGCGCGTCCTACACCTGACACACCGCCCTACTATCGTTCTAACTGCCGGACGAAGCCGCGTTATCCAAAACTGATGTCTAATATTGTTAACTAGCGCCTCTCTACCCATATGATTGTTACGTTCGTGTTCACGTTTTATATACAACTTAGCTAACAAGCTCCGCCCGTCCAAAATAGGTGGATTTTTACGCTGAGCTGGTATGTTTGCCGCATCTATCCTGCCATTCAATCTCATAAGACCGTCCTCTCCTATGACGGGATCCAATTTATAAATTTTACTAGACCGATCAACCGTTTTACCTACTCTAAGTCTGTCTATTTCACACGGAAAGCTTGCGCGCTGCGCCTGCGAAATTATTAACAATTCCGCACGTCGTGTGTATTTTGTATCTAAACTTGAAGGAATCTTTTTGCATCTATCTATGAATAATAACACGTAAGCCAGGGCACGGACAAGGCGGTCGTACGATGAAAATCGTTCCACTGCGATTAGGCATGGGCTACACCTCGTGTGTGTAACCAAAACCTCCTCCAGCGGCGCGACCAACTCCTTTCCGAACGCACTCGATGGTGGTTCCTCATTTCTTAAGAGAAACGAGGGGCCGGTGCACCATCTGGAGGAGGGGCCCAATCGCGAGTGGCCAACCCTCGTCGCATCGTCAGCTACATTCGATGCGGTGGGAACCCACCTCCACTGTTCGGTTTTCGTTAATTCTACTATCTCCGCTAGCCTATGTGCTACATACGGTTTATACCTAACCGTGTCATTCCTTATCCATTGTAATACGGTTGTCGAATCTGTCCAAAAATACACCCCTACATCTGACCAGGGATGTTTGTCTATGACGTCACTAGCTAAGCGCGCACCTATTAAAGCCGCCTGCAGTTCTAATCGCGGGATACTTTGAGTTTTTATTGGTGCTACCTTTGCTTTCCCGGCCACCAACGACACCCTCACTACCCCTGAGCTATCTACAAATCGCCAATACGCCACTGCCGCGTACGCTTGTTCGCTTGCATCGCAAAATACATGTAACTGCCTATCCACTATATCCTCACGCTTGTCATAACATCGCGGTATCTTAAGACGGTTAATGTATTCTAAATCTGCCTGCCAATCAGCGAAAGCTACTGCCTGCTCATGGGGAAGTGGTTCATCCCACCCTAGGTCCTGTCGCCACAGTTCCTGTAGGATAATTTTTGCCACTATAGTATATGGACTCAATAAACCTAGCGGATCGAAAACCGACATGACTGCACTCAATGCCTCGCGTTTCGTAGGTACCCGTGTTAAGTTCCGGACGTCCGTAGGTACCCTAGGCATGCTAGTATTGAAGCCTAACTCATCGCTTTTAGGTTGCCACAAAATACCTAAAGCCCTATCTTCAATAAACGCATTCCCCGCTATTTCCTTTGGTGCGTGAGCGCGATCACTTTCCGGTACCTCAGATATTACAGAGTCGAGATTCGAACTCCAACCCGCTAAATCAAAACCCGCCTGCGCGTGCACGTGACGTACCTCGCCTACCGTGCGCCGGGCAGTCTCCTCAGAGTCAAAACTAACTATCCAATCATCCATATATGTACTAGTGGTAATGGTGTCAAACGCCAGCGGGTGTGAAGTTTTATAAACCGCTGCGTTTTCATCCCTCACACTATGTGCTAAAAACGGCGAACTGCGCGCTCCAAATATCATAGACGTCATTACATACTTTCTGGGGGGGCTCACACGATCCTCCCCCCGCCACAGAAACTGTTGTGCTACGCGGTCCTCCTCCCTAATTTTAATCCTTAAAAACATCTCGCGGATATCCGCGGTCAATGCTATCCTGCCTACCCTGAATCCATATAAAACTTTATTCAGAGACTGTAATAAATCCGGACCTTCTAATAAGATGTCGTTTAAACATTTCCCATTCGATTTTGCCGCCGCATCGAATACCAAACGCACCTTTCCCGGTTTATTAGGGTTTGTAACTGCAAAATGAGGCAAATACCATTCCCTTTGATTGTAGGTATTTGTCTCTCCTAAGGGCTCCGCGTAGCCTTTCTCTATTAAACTATTTATTTGAGCCGTATAAGCCTCCCTAAACTCCTGAGACCTATCCATTTTACGTTCAATACCTACTAAACGGCTATGTGCCATGTTATAGCTAGGCGGAAGGGTTGCATCGTCACTGACCCATGGCAACCCCACTTCATAACGGCCATTTACTTTAGTTATAGTTCTTTTTACTATTTCTATTGCGCGCTCCTCCCCCGGGACTACCCTTGGTTCTCTGCCTATACCAAGAGAGTCAATTTCAAAATGGGACCGCACTATATCATTCAGATTCGCATCTGAGGGACTTTGCGTGGTGTGCACATGCAACACCGACGCCCTATTAACAACAATGCTTTTAGGCATTGACCCATGTATGACCCATCCCAACTGGGTCAGTGACGCGGCCGGTTGCCTACGGCTACCGGTCACCAACTTCCGCGACACTATAAGATGCCAATTATCCGCACCTATGAGAATTTGAGGTCTCACTCCCTCATAACACACCGCATCCGGTGGTAAAGCTCTAAAATGCGACATTTGTAACAATTCTTTACTAACGGTCTGCCTACCTAAAGTGAGGTTCCGTACCGTACGCGCTTTAATCTTAAAGGGGCGTCCGCTCTGCCCGGCCAAGCTAATACCTACTAATCGGCTTTCCGACTCCTGCTGACTAGAATTAGCACCTATTATATTCAGGGCGCGGACTGGGCCCTGGGCCCCTATCGACTTTGCCAACTGCTCGTCGATCAAAGTGATAGTGGACCCCTCATCTAATAACGCGTAGGTCTGTACCCCCTTACCCCTGCCACCCCCTATTGTGACAGGGCAGACCTTAAGAAGTACCTGCGTGCTATCAACTGGCGTATGCGCTGATGCCGTAATTACTGACTCTATTTGTACCTCTTTTACTTCCGGCCGCGGCTCGGAATGCAACAGCATGTGGTGTGATCGTGTGCAATCACCCTTACCACATCGCTTTGCCTTACATTGAAAACGTCTATGTTTCCCGTTTAAACATTGATAGCAAATTCGCGCCTCCCGTGCCCAGTTCCAGCGCTCCTGTACTGACATCGCTACAACCTTACCGCACGCATCGGTCCGGTGCCCACTACCACAACAAAGACATGTAATAGCCGCCTCTGTTGTGTTATACACCGGCCGGCGCGCGCGGTCTAACTTTTTAAACGTAGGCCGCGATGCCGGCGGCTGCACTGCGCGCGCGCTTGCTACTGTGCTTTTCTCGTATGAGAACTGAATAGCCCTATCAGCCTCCTTCATGAGAAAGTTCGCTAATCTAGTTAACTCGGATTCCGGCCCGTCCGCCCTATCGAAAGCATAGTCATACCACTTGTTTTTAAGGTGGGGACTAAGTTTCTCACTTAACATCCTAGGTAGCCGTGGATCCGTATTTCTACCTACCGGATCCACACTTTCAATTACAGTGACTACATTTTGTACTTTAACCGCAAAGATATTTAACTCATTTGCCGATGCCCCCACATTAGGTAGTCGCATTACCTCCCCTACTGCCTGGTCTATAATAGTGCCTGGGCGACCGAAACATTGTTCTAGGGTCTTCATAATTCTATCTGGGTCTGACGCCGAATATAAAAGGGCCGACACCGCCTGTCGTGCCGGACCCCGCAAGCACGCCCTCAACCTAGCCAAATTCTCTATGTCCGTGAGTCTATAATTCTGCGTAGAATCCCTCATCGCTGCTTTGAATGGCAACCACTCCCTAGGGTCCCCATCAAATAAGGGTAACTCCTGGGCCTGTCGTGGTGGGGGTCGACCCCGCGACATATTCTCTAACGCGTACACTAAACGATCCAGGACTTCGTCTTTAGAGATATTGGTTTTGGCGGGCTCGTCTTGTTTACTGTTATTCGGCGCCCTACCATCCCCTAGCCTATCCTCCCCCCGTAAAAATTCCCGCGGGGGATGACTATCCTGTAACCAATGTTCTACCCTTTCGTTTGCATCTATTTGCCCATTCACACTATCTCTATCAGTTTCTTCCGGCGGCGTTACCCTATCCTTAGCTATCTGCTTATCCACTAAACCGGCTTCTATTTCTAATTGCCTAATTCGTGCCTTTAACATGTCTGTTTCCGTATTAATTTGCTCCCGCCTAGCGCGCGCACTATCGGTTGACCGTCGCGAACAAACCGATGGCGGCCGCGTACCTAAAGTTTCCTGTTCGGTAACTACTTGCTCGGTCCTACTGGTCCCTGGCAATGGTACGTCCTGCGGAGCCTCGGAAGGAGACTCTGGATAGTCTGGTATGACCCTAAGCGCCGCGCGCTTCCTAGTGGTAGGTGGACTCCTTGGCATCATCACTGTTTAACTACCTCAACTACACTGAAATAGGTCCCTACCTCCCTAACTGAGATGGTCCCTACACAGTAACACAATTCAACAAAAATAAAAAATCTAAAAATTCCTAACGGCCTAACACACACACAAATACACTGGCCTGAAAATATACACGGATTACGACTCACTGTATATCCGTCCGTATCCGCGATCCGCGAAGTTGCAGGCGCCGCCGACGTCCCGATGCTCGGCCGCACCCGCCCGATGCCGCTGTGCTGAGCTGTGCAGACGCTGACGCTGCCACGAAGCCGCCGCCGCCGACGCCGTTGACCCGACGTCCCGGCTGCTCCGATGAAGGCGCCCAAGCTGCGATGCTCAGGGCGGTCCCGCCCGAGTTGCGTATGCGCTAGCGTACGAAACGCCGCGCCGTACGCCCCTGCTCAAGGCGGCTGCCCAAGCGGTGAAAACGCTGGCGTTCGAAACGCCCGCGCTGTGATGCTCGCCGACCCGGCCCGCTGCGGTCGCTGACGCTGGTAGAGCGCCCAAGCCGCACGGCCCGTGCTCAAGGCGGTCAAGCCCGAGTATCGCCCGTGCTCAAGGCCACAATGCCTGAGCGATGACGGTGCTGGCGTTCAAAACGCCGAAGCTGCGATGCCCGTCGACCTGGAGCTTGTGTGGTCGCTGGCGCTGGATAGCGCCCAAGCCACGATGCCCGTTGACCCCGAGGTGCAGCTGCTGACGCCTGCTTGGCGCCCCGGTCTCGCTGCACGTCGACCCTGTTCCCCGTCGTTCCCTGGCCTCGCCCTCAGACTGCGAGACCTGGAATGCACGTTCCGATCCGTTAATCAACGCGCCGGTATCCTACTCCGGCTCTTCCTTGCCGGTCGTTACCAGTACCCTCTTGTATCCTTTCCCGGATGGCCGCTGGTGGCCTACTAATCCGGCGTCGATGGACCAGAACTTTGTGGGGGACAAATGGTTTTTACACCAAAGTCAAACACAAATCTGCATCGGTGTGATTCACAATGGACTGTATTTTTCGGTTCTGCAATGTTTCATACTATTCTAACTTATTCACTAGCTTATTTCACTATACTATAACTAACTAGCGAACCAGGGGGTCTGGTACTATTCTAAACTTTCACTGGCAATACCTTCACGGTCTGGAAGCACTTTTCTTGCGGAGAATCGAACGAGGACAAACTAGCAATTTTTTTTTTTTTTTTTTTTTTTTTTTTTTTTTTTTTTTTTTTTTTTTTTTTTTTTTAGGTCGGACTTGTGTAGGCGGCCTGTCTCGAGACGGCACTAGTCTACTTCACCGGGCAATCGGCGAGCGCAGAGGGCGCTCCAGCCTAAAATTTTAGCGCAACTGCCTAAGGGTGACCCATGCGGGTCCGTGCCTCGGCTTAGGACGTTGCGGAGAGACATATGAGACATATGCGATTATGGGCGTTGCAACTTTCGCTCTACTCCATTCGGTTGGCGATAACCGGAATGTCATCGGCCTCGCGGGGCCGGAGATAGGGTCGGGATCAGGGGCGGGCGCGGCGCGAAACGCGTCGGCGCGTTGTATTATTTGCGGTTTGTGCAGTGTGATTCTGTAATCGATTGTTCATTGCGGCGATGGCCAACGTGGTCTCATCGTCCGGATCTTTTAAGAACAAACTAGCAACGAAATGTACCGAGTTATATACGCTTCCAAACCGTCTCCTTCCATGTCAAAATGCCGTGACACGCCCAAAAATCGAACGTCACGAAGGTCCGGGTCAATAGAGATAGGACTCTAAATCATTACATATACGGTCTAATTTCCTACCACCGTCATACATCTCTGCTGACCCGCCCCCGCCTTGATACATTTCATACGCAATATCTCTTATTCTATTAAATTTTCTTATACAATTCTTATTAGATTCTTATTCTAATTCAATACACTTTCAAAGTTTTTACTTATTAGAAACACATAATTTTTTTAGGGGCTCTGTCATGCTCTATCACCTATGACACGATTGTATATCGCTAGCCAAACCTAAATACAATTAAAAACCGCAAACGGTATCTGCCTATCTCCTTTATTCTAAGCGTGAGAGACAATTTTATCTAACAAGTAAGATTAGGTACATTCGTTTTTTCCGTATTGTGAGTCTACTTACACTCTTTATACATACATTTCCCTGAGGGGGCAACAAAAATACATCTCGTACATAACTTTCAGCCTAGTATCTTTGTTATTTACGAAAATACAGCGACTTTCACCTCTCTCTCCATACAAAATGTTGAATTCAACATCAGCTGTGAACAAACTAATTGAATCTACCTACATACAAATTGATATTTCTAACCGTAACATTTTATACAATTTGTGTTATAATTTCTCAATTTCTTTACTTTCTACGCGCGCTACGTGGTCGCATCTCCGTGCACGTCTTCGGGCCAGTATGTGTGTGATAAGTATACAGCGAAATACCTAATTTACATTACAGTTTTGTCTAGACTCATCTCATAGTAGTGTCTACTACAGCGAACTTTGCCAGTCGATAACTACTGATCTGCCTATGCCATGCGTGGGGTTGGTCGTGAATATGCATTATTGGACATTCCTACGCCGAGCTATGCCACTGACTGAGCTCTAAAAAAAGTGCGCTGCGTATTTACGCTTCCTCCGCGTCACTTCCCCGCACTTCACCCCCGCCGCCGCAGGTGGATCAGGTGCTCTGTCGGTCACCTCTCCGTGGACGACCCTTTCGACTAACCGAAAATACCTACACCTCCAAATTTAATATTTTCTATGGCAATCGCTAGACAACAATTCGTTTATCATCATACTCAAATATTACATGCCTACTATGAGAACCTAACGAGTTATATCGAATTAAAAACTGCCGCTGCATACAACCAACATACACCTAGCGGTCATTGCGAGCTTTACTGACTTTACTTATTTTCATAATGAAATACGACGCTTATTGATTCTATCCTTTACAATAACAATATTTTTTATTTAACACCATATTGGAAAGAATTAATATTTTGTTATGGCTTATTGTCAATTCTAACACTGTTAGAACAAAAACTTATATGTCTACGAAATTAGGGAGAATATAAAAGTAAATTTATGGCAACACACCAAAATAAGTATGTGGGATTTCGTTGAATGAAAATCAAGAATTTCATGAGAAATGCGCTTTATTTTGAATTGATAATCAAGAGTTCTATGCTTCAACGTGTATTTTGTTCAATAAACATACATTATTTACTAATATCTGTTTACTTATGAATGAAAAGTGATGTCGTTTAAAGGCCTCGTTTCTGTACGGTTTATACAGGCTAAAATAGTCATAGATAAAATAGTAAATCAGTCTTTTTCTCATATATACCCAAAAACTTATTAAATAATCGCCGATATACGTCGAAAACAATAAATAAATGCGTATACGATAGGTTATCTATTACAGCAATTGCGATGACAGATATTTGTTTGGCTAACTTTGTGAAGTTCGCCAAGCAAAAACCGGCACGCCGTAAGGGACAAAAGATACGATGCTCTATTTCAACTTTCTTATGTTCTTTGTATATAACTGTCTCACTTCCACAAAGCATATGGCGAACATGGCTACGTCTATAGGTACTTAGTCTAAGATTTGAACCGTATGCCTGTTTGAAACTTCCATGATTTGAAAGTCAGATAAAGTATCCTATAACGCGATCCGTAGTATGTGGTAGAATTTGAAGGAAGTGACTGGGGGGAGGGGGGCATTACCTCATAGTGTTATAACGTGTTTCTGCTAATTAGCAAGAGCATTTTAGACGAAGTTACAAAACATGACAAAAATGAGCTCTTTAAATAAAACTAAGAGTTTCTTAAATTACATTTTCAGTAGTCATTCACCAACACCGTGAACATAACAGTTATTTTGCTTACCAACAACAAAGAAAACAAAGTATTGGAATGAAAGACGACAGTTCTATGACGTCACAATTATAATAATGTCTGGATTGATGTGTGATTCACAATAATGATGTCACCGTGCACCAATACGATTTTAAGCCAGTTTACACGCATGAATAGGAAATTTCACGTGTTTATCTAAGCGTAGTGTAGACACAAATGACATTTACATTTCCGTCGCACGCGCAAGACTGAGGGGCGCCTGTCGCGGCCCGCCCACTCATTTATTGACCTAACCATGCTGAATGGACTATGGTGGCTAGTGAGTGATGTGACAAATACAAATATTCTTGCTACACGAATACCGAATTATTCGTTGCAGTAGGTAATACAAAAAAAAGTTTATTTATCATTTTGGATAACATGAATAATCACTAGAAATGCATGGACCTGAAAAATATTCTAATTACCGATTACCCGACTATATAATTGTCTGTTATTTGTTTTATTTGTACGAATGAGTTTACCTGTCTCAAAAAGCATATGGGCTAGTTTAGTTGAAGGAGACCGACGTGAATGAGATTTATATTGTCCTTGATTTCTAGAGGTGGCCATTTCAATTGTTCAATTCTATTAAGTTTTGAATGTTATTTTACTGTAGGTGCGTTTAGGTTCATTGCCATCTGTAAAATATAGTAGCTAAATATTTTTTTCCTTCAAATAGAATTTTTTGTTGTTCGATTAATAAACTTAACACTAACGGCTATGTTAATAAATATTTTATGGCATTTTCACATCTCTCTACATCTCAAATAAGTACTTAATACAAATAGTACAATAGTGGTAGTTAATACAATTAGTATATTATGTTTAGTTTTATCTTAGCGATATTTTTCAGCTTGTTTGACATGTATATCAATTGTTATTCATTTTAATTTATTTTGTTTGTTTTTGACGTGTCATAAGAGGTGCCTGTCACCCTAAATGAATAAATGTGTTTCTGATTCTGATTCTATGTAATGTCATAGCTTCGCACACCTTTTTTATTATTTTTTTTTATTACAAATATAATTATATACTTAGTTGAGCAGATTTTTATTCATGACATTACTGTGCAGTACGACTAATATTTTAATTTAATATAAAATTGCCTTGTTCACTCTGTATTATTATAGATTATTCGAAATTTTTGAGAGTAATTTTAGTACATCACTAGTATTAGGGCTACAATAAGTACTGCGCTGTGTTTACACTATGGCCGAGCGATCGTAATGTCACACTGTTTACTCTCAAGATATTACAGCTACTTTGTATGGAGAATACGTCTTCATTCTCGAATACCACTGCCTTTTGTTTATCTTGGATGTGCTATTTAAGGTTTGATTAAAGTCTATATCTAGGAAATTTTACGTTTTGTCTATAAACTTGAAGTAGGTAGGTACATACTTGAGGTCCCCCCCGAGGGTTTCCGCCTTATCGTTTGGGGGGTTTAGTAGTCGATGGTTGTCCCCACACCGGCGAACCTAACAGAAGATGACATTCCTACTGAGAAATGTTTAATAAGGTTAATTATTGGAGAAATAATTATGAAAATTACATACCTACCTACGGTTTAGTCTAGTATCCACTGTTCCTTTTATTATTTTGCATCTATACTGATTATTTTCTTTTTGATCTGCGTTAACATGACCTTTTATTGTCAATCTTAATTGGAACGCTATTCGTTTTGTCTGTTTTTTTCATCTGTACTGTCACATAATGGTCTAAGAGGTAGTGAATCCTTCGAGTATCGGAAAGACTGTAAGCTTAGAAATGGTTGCAGGGATGAGTCATAATATGCTAAGTACGATAACCATCACCTGGCAAGGAGCCCGTCACGTCATCTGGATTTTTGATGAGAAAAGTTACTTCCATGTTTAAGATCTGGGGCCATCGTTTTGCGACCTTAATTGTTGCGTCTTATTTATATTTGTAGTGGTGTTTCCATGACAACGGAAGTGTGTTTCCATGACGATGAAATTGTTAGAACGATTTCAATAAATTATGTATCGAGCGTATCATGTAATGTTAATTGTACATCAATTAGCCTGCTATTGATATAGGTATACGAATTTTTTAAATATCCGACCACACAAAAATTGAACTTTAAGACGCATAATCTAAAATATGAAAGTAACTTTTCTCATCAGAAATCCCGATGACGTGACGGGTTGATCCTTGCCAGGCGATGGTTTTTGTATTTAGCATGTTATGATTCATGCCTATAAAAAATTCTAGCCTTACAGGACCAACGGTACTCGGAGGGTACAGTATCTCTCCTACTATAAGACAAATGAAACAAGATTTAGCAGCGTCTTAATTGAATCGCAATAAAACGTCACGGTATTGATCCTATTACTTATAAAACATCTCAAGATATTGTTTGACAATAACTGAGAAACGGTTTATGAAACGAATTTGAAAAACAAACATAGACATGATACGAAAAATTCTAAAACGACTAGTTGACCCGGCAAACTTCGTATTGCCTCAGAATGAAGTAATGTGTCAAAGGTTTGATAGATATGGACTATTGATAAGGGAAAATTAAATTGTGGTATTTACTACTTCCCTTCACTGGACTTCCAAAAAATCATTCAAAACCAAAATTAGCCAAATTGGTCGAGCCGTTCTCGAGTTTTAGCGAGACTAACGACTAACGAACAGCAATTGATTTTTGTATATTAAAATATTTAAGACGGCTAGACTTTGCCACGAAAGAACTCTTTTTAAAAATAAAATCCAAAGTAAATTACCTATTGCTATTTGTTTTTGGAAATATTTATAAAACTTGCCTCATCTTTTCATAACAAACTAATAAGCCTATTTAAATACGGTTTAGTAAGATATAAATTGAAAATCATAAAGTTCCAAATAGACTTTACGATCGGATAAAGATAGAAAAGTAAATTACGGCTTATAGCTAATGATCAGTTTATGACTACAAATTAATTCACTCATCAGACACAGCGGATGTAACAGAGTGAGCGGCCATAAAGCTGGCGCTTCCTGAACGATGGCGACCGGTGTGGTCGTTTTATATCTATTCAACTAGCGAATTAGGTATACTACTTTTTAAATTACCTATTCAACTATTTATTGGTGGAGAGTTTCAGTGTCGAAGCATGAAGAAAAAGTTACACAATTTACTAAATGTAAAGGAACGTACTTCCGTATTGATTCGGGGAGCGTTAGGAACGAATGTACCTAATGGTTCACAAAGTGTCCTTATAAGTTATCTAAATTCTGCGTGTTGTCTGTTACTGTTAAAAAATGTCTAGCAGCAGCGCCGATCTGTTTATTTTCCCGAAAAGGAACGGTTACTTCCCAATTTTCATTTAGGTATTAGAAAACTAAATATAACAGATCTACTGAATCATGTTCGTTGAGCGATCTGGTTGTCCAGCGCTTGGTAAGCAATTTTAGAGACTCTAGATTGCGTAGAACAGTATCTATCTGTGTTGTCGGGTACTCGAAGCCATATCTTCCAAGTCCAGTTTAATCATGACAAATATTACTAATTATAGCAATATATTAACCGTAAAACAAACCAAAGTTCTGGTCAAGTCCGTCCCCACATAAAAATTATGAATCGCCGTGGTTCGCTACAGCGCCATTTTTATAATCTGTAAAAGCAGATTTATTTCCAAGATAAATGTTTTATTTTTTAAGTTTTGCAATAATAAAAAATAAAAACAAATAGCCCTATTTTCCCTCGGGTCACCGGGCGCGGCGAACCGGAAGGGAGTAGCCATAAGCAGGCTTTCTCTGTCAAAGTACAAGACCAAATTGTCATATGCCTGTCGCCCAGATATTTAAATGTGTGCGTGAAATTATTTATGTATTTCGTTAAAGTCAAGGTGTGAGTTTCGTAGTAATAGACGGTTTTTTGTAGTGTGAGTGTGTGTCACACGTATTTCCCTCCGCAACAAATGACAGACTGTTTTGTATCGATAATAAACCCAACCCAACCTAAATGCTACTCCCCTCCGTTCCCCAGCGACCGGTGGGCCGAGTTGCTCCATGTTTTCAACCTATAAAACTTGAGTTTTTACGCGATATTACAATCCAAAGGTGCATAGAACCGGCGATTAAGTTCGCCGAACCAGATCGTGCTGCGGTTTTTGCCGGAAATCTGAAATTTCACAAAATTGAATTTATACTGGTGCTGACAGTAAAGCATTTATCTAAGTTGAGTTATAGATTGCTGTATTATTTTTCCTTGTTAAATTTCTGGGGTAGAACTTCAGTGTCACAGTGTCGGTGTTCGAGGGAATGAGAAGAACAGTACCGCGTTTCTTAATATACGTAAACGCATCTTTACGCCTGTAGATATTCCCGTAGCAGTAGCCGAATGAATTGCATGCACTAATGCTTATAACATTTTGCAATCACGTTTTATTCTCTGATAGGTGCATCGAGCCTAGTTCAATGACATTAATAATTATTTTTACCAGCCTAAACTGCTGCGATAGTGACTTGCTGTGTTTGCTGCCGTGGCAGAACTGCAATGAATGAGGCAGACAACAACAATGAGAAGTATAAAAGATGTCAATAAAAAACAATTTTTTTTTGCATTCAAACACCAACGATTTCCTAGTCAATTTTTTGGTTCATGTAATAAAAGGGTGGTGGTGAATATATTATCATTTTGCCTGTCTCATTCATCAAGAGGCAGGCAGAATAATAAAAAGACACAAAAATAAAATAAAGAAACAAAAATCTTAAAAGATACTAACAAATTAATATTTTATAGGAAATAAAGATAAGTTAAATACCAAAAACGTGGGTATTTGCATGTATGACTGAATGCATGCATTTACCTCTGCCTACCCCTACGGGGATTACAGGCGTGAAATTACGTTATGTCACGTTAAATACCTAAGTAGAGCTTGTCTAAGCTGAAATGACGCGCCCCACTACTTAATTAGTTGCTTTCGATGTGTGAGTGCAAATATTAATAATGACACTTATTTGTATATGGCTTACGTCCAAATTTGAAATTTGCTCGTGTGCGTTAATGCGATATTGACGAAACAACCAAAAGATTTCCGGAACTTGTATTTTACAAATTACGTTAAATAATGTTATAGGTATTATAACCCCCTCATTCATAAACGTACATTAGATACGTTTTCGCTATAGAATGCTTTGTCTTTATCAGTTGCATTGTCAAATGTGCAGGACAGAAAAAGACAAAAGGAGAGATTAGAAACACTTTAGCTAACATACGTTTATAATAAGAGGATAAGTTACGAGCATGTCGGATGAAGTTAATACAAACTGGAATCTCGCGTTATCCTTTAGAGGGTAGAATTTTGAAGTCTTGAGACTTAAATCGTCCAAAGAAAACTGAAACTTTACTATTATTTATACCTAAATTTCATATTTGCGTCCATGTTTAGTATTTTGAGGCCGACAATGATGAATCAGTCAGGACAAACGCTATATATAGACAATAACATATGCAATATTACAATGCAGTAGATGTCGAAAATGTAAAATGTTGATTCAGAATCAGGCCATGTTTCCGCGTCGCATTGTCACGTATCGTGTCATTCGGAATGTAATACTTGTCTGTTGCTTTGAAGGGTTGCGACAATGCCTTGAACCGAATTTACATCTGTTTTAAGCTTAGCATTGCTTGTAACAATTTATGTTTCCGAAATAGTAGGTTGGAACTTATATAAAGGTTATTTTTAAATAATCACATCAATAAGCCCGGGGACCTATTCATATCCATTCCAATGACATCTTATTGACTTAAGAACTATCTTATTAAAAAAAAAACCATCAAAGCTAACAGCGATTTTGTTAAAATTGGTACTTCTGTAGTTTTAGACATAGAAATAACTTTAATTAAACATTACAAAAACAAGAAAATTAAAGTTGATTTCAATAACTTACCGTCGACTGACCCGTCGACAACAAAGTGATCGTATTATTACTAAGTTTGACGGCGAGATTCCATTAGCTCAGCTACAGATGTTCACAAGGATTGCAAAGTATTGGAATCTTATAAATATTTAAACGAATTTAATTTCGTGAAAGCTTATCCTGCGAAAATCATACAACAAATTATTTGAAATGAAACATTTCCGTCTCTGTCGTTCAAATACCTTTCATTCGAAACTGTTTTTAAATTTGCCGACGCAGATATACAGATAACATTTTCTTGACACTACCCATCGCATCCTTCTTCTACATTTAAGTATATCAGTTCAGAATCCTACCAAAACATAATATTGCAAATAATTGCCAAGACGAGATGTGACCATACGGCTCACACTGTCAAGACGATATCAGATCTCATGTAGATCCAAGCTTTTATCTCTTCACTTCACAAACTCCACCTTAGTTAAAATACTAGCAGTGCCCTTTAATTTCGCTTGGTTCTCTTTACTTCCACCAGTATTACCCTCAGGCAGGCATCCAGAATCAGTAAGTACCAAAAGAATTTGAATAACAAGTTATATGAGTTCAAACTACGAAGCGTGTCGAGAAAAATAGGTAGGTTAGGTCTTGCGCTCCGCTTGGCTCGTCTTGGCAGGAACACTGCCATGCCCCCACATTTTATGTAAGTAGGTACTACTAAGAGCAAAACCATAACTCTTAAATATGTAATTCGGTCCAAAATATTTGTACAACCGGCAAAAAAGATAGAATACCTAATAATGAATGCGCTTGTTATATTCCGCAGTTAAATTCAAGTTAAATTCTCGTAGTTTATGTAATTTCAAACTTTGGATGACATGCACATTTTACGATTGATGTATGAAAAAAAACTGAAATTTAAGTTTGCTGGTTATGATCTTATTTCTGTATTAATTTGTAGAGTAACGGGTAGACATGATCCTCAGACCAGGCGAAGTGACAGCGCCTGGCGGGTCGTGGCTCAACGACTAACGTCGAGAAGTTGCATATGTACCTATTTATACAGCAATTCTTGAGAAGACTTCTTATGTGCGATTCAATTCGGTCAAACGCCATCTTCCGTGCTAGACAACTAATGTGTGTTACTCCAATGTCCCACTAGGTGGCGCCTAATCTAGTGGACATTCATCGGGCACATGACTTTACTGTTGGCAGAGCCCCATTCACGGGGCTCAGTGGCGTACGTTCCACCGCATTACGTAATCTACTCTGGCGGTGAGTAGCTTAGCGCTACCTCTCTACCGCTTCGGAGAAGACAAGCGTAAAGTTGTGACATTTTTGGTATAGTATTTCAAGGCAACTAAGTCTAAAAAAGTATTTATGAAGCCGGCCGATCCTGTGATATCAATAATCGTTTGTCTTTCGGCAACTACCAAATATTTTCAATTAGGGCCCAGGGCTGGCTGTCGCGCAAAACTTGACGTGTGACTAATTGGCGACTGGTTTCAAGTCCAATTAATAAATTATTTCACCCGATGCTCGGAATAATTAATAGCCGGCAATTCGGTAGCGTTACAGACATTCCCATATAATTAAGGACCGTGAAAGTTCTGAAAGTGTGATCGAGATATGCTGGTTTAACACCGGATGGTGGGGAGAATTTTTAGTTTGAAATGCCTATTGAAGGTTAAGTGTTGAATCACTGACCTCTTGTATTACTCCGTCACAATAAGACGAAAGTATTTTTCTAATATAGATATAATATACAATGGAATATACTTTGGTAATAGGTGTAGATATATCGTATACCAATTTACCACAGTGTCTCAAAACAAAAGCTTTTGACCAATTTGCGTTGACAGTGGTCTATCATTAACTTGGTCTGCAGGCAGTCATGCTCGACGTTTCCCTACGGGTTCGGATGAAACATGATCGATCTGATCATGAAAACCAAAGAAACCGATATAGCTCACCCAATAATGAAAGTAAAGTGGCAGTGGCTTATTGCTCGAAGAACCGACGGCCGTTGGGGTAAAAGAGTACTCAAGCCACTTGAGTACTCTTCTGCTCCAACGGCATCATGTTCCAGAATATGAAGTGTAGGCAGGTTCATTATGAGGTGGATCGACGACCTGGTAAAAGTTGCAGGCAATCGCTTGATTGGGGACGCCCAGGACATGTCAGCATCTTTGGAAGAGGCTGTTGTTCAGCAGTCAGAGGACGTAATTTCGCCTAAAGTGATGATGACGAAGCGTATATCTACAAGGAAAATTGTACTAATAAATTAATTTTAAAACGTAGTTTGGCTTGAAGTGTCCGCCTTTTTATTTGAGACCTACACCGTGTCTATGGCATTTAAATAAGTACCCAATAAACGATTTTCCTATTTACAACAATTTTAAGCATCAGCAATATTGAAAAACAAACGTGACTAGATCTGAGCATGATTTTGTATTAAAAATCGTCATAACCTGACAGAAATAAGCAAAAGCAAGACAACATTTGTAGAGGTCAATTAGTTAAACACAGAAGTAGAAATTAAAGTGGCTGCAAATCTATATCCAACTATCCATAATAGAATTCGGTTACAAGCGGCTGGCGCTACTCGTAAATTTATTTTATTGTACGATGCCAAATATATTTCGCATGGGAAGCGATGTATGTTGCGCAAAGATCAAGTTGTTTAGATGCCGCACTTTATTAAAATATTCTTGAAATCTCAGTGAAAGTGTCAATCCTTTTTGCCATTGATTTGGCATAGAAAAAGTGTATTGACACATACTGGAAGTTAAATGTTTTTCAATCGTTATAAAATAATTTGAATATCTTCAATAATTAAAAAAAAAATTGGTCAGGGGTGGAATGGAAGAGCACATCCCCTGGGTGGCAAACAAATATACACTCCACATAGACGGTAATTGAATATTAGAGCCTATAGTAGTATTTATAATTGTTGTCACCCCTGAGGCCTAAGCGGTTATGTTTCTGTGCCGGAAATTAGGTACGGGCCGTTTATTACCACCCGATTGACAAACACGGTAGCGATGAACAGTACTACTTTGCGGCAAGTAAGGTAACACAAAGGTGCCAACGCATTGGAGCTTTACAAAAAAAATGGGTAGCTTGAGTTAAAGCATTATAGAGATTTTGTATTACATTAATCTGCGATAATAGGAATGAAGTACGTATTTAATAGATACATTTGTACAACCGCTGGTATTGAATTTTTTGTTCAAAAAGCAATCAATATCTGATACTTTTTCAGTACAAGATCTTACTTATTCTATGTCGAAAACAAGATTAGTTCCAGGTCACGCATATAACGTTTAATTATCAGACAATTCATGACGGTGCATAGGACAGCAGATATACGGACAGTACAATCTATTCCCTTTTAATTAACAGATAACAAACTGTTTCTATAACTGTCTGTCTTGTAACTGTTACACTAGAGATACACCAGTTACTTGCAACTATAACACATTGTATAATTTCAAACAACAATTGGTGTTAAACGTTGTAATTATAATCTCATACAGATTTTTTCGTGGTCATAATTTTTATCTTATTACTTTATTGAACACAAAGCACTAAAGCATCATTTGGAGGTATCAAAAAAGGTCCATGATAAATCTGTCTTTTAATATTATGTGTCTTGATAATTTTACTGGTGGTAGAGCTCCAGTGATGGAGCTCGCGGGCGTAGGCACCACCGCATTATCTAATATACTTGCCGTTAAATGGTAGTGTTCAGCACTATCATGTTTCGGTCAGGTGGTAATGTACGGCTCTGTAATTTCCGGCACAGAGGCATAACACCTAATGCCTCAGGAGTGGCAGCGCATTTGCATTTTGACCTCTGGTCATTGTGTGGGTGTCTATAGGCTGCAGTCATCACTTAACATCAATGTGAACTGCACGCTTGTTTGCCACTTTTATTACATAAAAAAAAAAATCTATAAAATACTTACTGATATTCAAAATATTTTTATTTCCCTGGAATAAATTTTACTGTTGGTAGAGAGAGCACCAGTGACGGAGCTCACGGGCGTAGGCACCACTGCATTACCTAATATACTTGCCGCTAAGTGGTAGTGCTCAGCACTATCGTGTTCCAGTCAGGTGGTAATGTATGGCCCTGTAATTTCCGGCACAGAGGCATAACACCTTAGGCCTCAGGAGTGATAACGCATCTGCATTTTGACCTTGGTCTTTGCGTGGGTCTATAGGCTGCAGTAATCACTTAACATCAATGTGAACTGTATGCTTGTTTGCCACTTCCATAAAACAAAAAATACGAGAGTTTAAGAATTGGAATAAAGAGTTTAATTTTAAAAAATTCTACTCGAGACTCTCCAATGTTTTTAGTCCTTCCAACCTTCACGATTATAATCATATATCATACTAGTGGCCCGCCCCTGCTTCGCGCGGGTGCAATGTTACCTACCCTCTCCTATTCGTCTTAGCGTGATGATTATATATTAGATATAGCCTAAAGCCTTCCTCGATATCTTTTATACTTTAGGCAGCGTATGCAAAAAAGTAATTTTTCTGGTTGACTTTTTACACCTTGTGTCTGAAAAACCCAAATATCTTACGGAACCCTATTTTTTCCAAAATAAAATATAGCCTGTTACCCGTGGATAATGTAGCTTTCGAAAAGTGAAATAATTTTTATAATCGGTCCTGTAGTTTTTGAGCCTATTCAATACAACCAAACAAAGTTTTCCTCTTTATAATATTAGTATAGATAACCGATATTCGAGCAGCATCAAAGTCGTTAATTTAAAAAGAGATTTTGAGATGAGCGGGAGCCAAACTAAATTAAAATTGAGTTGAATTTTGTATCGCACATAACCTCCCAGGGTGGGCCATATTGTAATAATGTAGAGCAAAAAAACATGTACCTACGATAAACAGGGAATAGAGTGGGCGGCATGACCGGTAATAGAATGTTATTGTTCACTCACTAGATAAAAGGAACATAGCGAGTGGGATATTCTTAATTTTATGCCGATTAATGTTTAGTAGAAGCGCGAACCGCGCATAGCCCTCGGTTAAGAGATACTGGCGCGGTCGGGTGTGTGATGAATGACCACTAGTGGCACATTATAATGCGCGTTTCCGTGCTTCGGAGGGCACGTTAAGCCGCCGGTCCCGGTTGCTGTCGATAGATAGCAGTCGTTAAACCTTGTAGGAGGCCTTATGGGCGGTTTGAAAACATGCGACAGCGGGTTGGCCACTAACCCGTATCTCCACCAACCCGCATTGGTGCAGCGTGGTGGAGTAAGCTACATAAGGCCTCCCTCCAAAAAGGGGATAGACTCGTGCCCAGCAGTAGGACGTATAATGGTCGCCATTATTAATGTTTAGTAAAATTAAACATAACGTAACTTCACGCCTAAAAAAGCTATTTGAAAAGCTAAACAGAGGAAAAAGAGGAGGTAGAGGCAATGCATCTCCATTGTAATCTATGGTTTCCGTGTAGATGTTTAAAAGCTGCATTAATAATTCTCTCGCCACCAATAAACAGCTTGTTGGTAATTTTCATACTGGCTGTATTTCGCAACAATAAAAAACACTCTGAACGAAACACAACTTTGTATTATAAGAGTTAACTAACGGCTTCTAGTATTTGATATAAATAACGTAAATGCATCGGTGTTCTATCATAAATGGCAAGTTGCACAAGCACACCCCCTAAACAAGTTGATGTTCACGTAAAGCCGGGTGCACACGAGCAAATTAGACCACCCACTACCCGCCCAGGTTAGTCTAGGTCTGAAAATGGCTTTCCAAGAGATCACGATACAATCCCTACATTGGGACAAGCATCCGTGTAGCTTGGCAATGTTTGTTTTGGGTCTGATATCTGTATGTATGTTTGCGACAAAACAAACAAAATGGTGGTAAAGTTCCATTAGCAGGCATTTTATTATAAGCGGCTATCACTCACCGTCACACCGCTGAACCAACTGGTGGTCATGTAAATACTAAATAAAGTCTGTAGCAATCTCTTACCACCAATTTAAACAGCATGATTGTGATTTTCATTCTTTAAAAAAACTGTCTGTACTTCGCGAAAAAAGAGAGATAATATATAAGATAAAGAGAGATAAGATATGAGAGAACGGACGGCCTTCAGTATTTGATATAAATAACGTTAATGCATCGGTGCTCTATCATAAAATGTATGTTGCACAAGCACACCCTCTAAACAAGTTGATGTTCACGTAAAGCCGGGTGCACACTGCACTCTGACGATCCGGTTTATCCAGTGAAATGACCGTCTGATTCGAAGTCTTTATTAAGCTTCTGTAAATAATATTTCAGGTGTTATTACACAAAATAACCTGTCTAGAATATGATGACACGTAGAGCGACCACCCGTGAAATGGAGGACAAACTGAGAACTACGCTGAAAGAACTTGAGTCAACAAAATTACTCTGCAAACAACTACTACAGGAACGGGCAGATAGTGAAGTGGAATTGAAACAATTAATTGACAAAAATACTTCACTGAAAAATGAGTTGGCAGAAAATCATATTAAATATGTAGACTTACTCGACCTAGTTCAACAATTTCAAATGGTTATTTCAACCTTTCAACAGTGTGGTGAAACAAATGAACAAGCCTTGCAACGTATTTCAGAACTGTAAAGTGAAGTTTGTGATGCTCATAAGACAATTGCAAATATGGAAGAAGCTAAAATTAATGAACAATCGTTTTATACCCATAGTTTGTACAATGAGATGGTACCACTTCGAATCTCAGTGAAATACATAACAAGCAATCGTTAACAATAGACTTGACTGGTGATGATACCATTAAGCAGTGTCCAATTTTGAGTAGTAGGAATAAGTTAAAAAATTATAGACGCCTGAATAAAAATATTAAAAGGAAACTGAAATCATTAAATTCATTAAAATGTGCTGTTAAATCAAAAAATAAACTAACGGAACAGCGATCAAATTAATTAAAAAAGTTAGATGCTTTCTGTGTTGAATTAGAGCTTTCCAGGCACTCACATGATACTGACTCACGAGACTTTACACGACAATTACTCCAAAAAGATCAAGAAATTAAGGCAATCTTTAATAAATATAAAGCATCACAAGTTCAACTATCTCAACGTTTACAAGAGGCTAGTGAACTTGTTGACTTAGTCACATACAATGCAGAGAGATATGAATCATTGACTAAGAACAATTTGATTACTTGTTCTCACTGTCCAAAAGCTTCTGTGCCTACAATCAAATTACTCCGAACACATCTGCAAATACTCAAATTGATGGCACATTTAAAACATTGCTATTTTCAGATAGATTGGGATCAGGTTTTGGATCCTTATTAAAGGATCATTTGACAAGCAACATAATTAATCATTGTTACCCTGACCAATCATATAAACAAATAATTAATAAAATTAAGAATACAAAAATTGACAGTGATTCAACTTTAATAATAATGTTGGGAAATAGCTTAGGTCTCAAAAAAAAGGACATTGTTGATGGTGTTGACACCTTATTAAATCTGAATGTAAAAAATATAATGGTTTGTGCATTTCCCTACTCAGAATCATTGACACAAAGGGAAAATAATTGTATTTATTATTTGAACAATGTAATTCATACATTGACTTGTCGTCATAGTGACAAATTATTGTTTTTTTTTTTTTATGTAATGGGCGTGGCAAACAAGCATGCAGTTCACATGTTAAGTGATGAATGACTGCAGCCTATAGACACCCACATGAACACACTACACACACACACTTGACACTAATAAGTTTATTAGTGGATTTAAATTGACACGGGAAACTATGTATCTTCCCAAAAAATATAGGAAATTACTGGCTACGCTGATAGCCTATAATATTAACAATGTTATATGTAATATAGCAAATGCTATTAGTAGTTTAGAGAGTAACAAGTGTTACCAATAATTTTATGAATGACGTAGAGTGTAATAGCATCCAACCCCTGATGACATCTGCCAACACCAGGGACTCTGAGTATTCTCTGGCACAAGTGTTTCTATGCCTGTCGCCTAGATGTTTAAATGTGTGCGTGATATTGTTTATGTATTTTGTTAAAGTCAAGGTGTGTGTCAACGATTTTTATAGTGTGAGTGTGTGTCACACGTATTTTCCCACAACAAAAATGACAGACTGTTTTGCATCGGTAATAAACGCTATGGCTACGCCCTCCCTCCCTCCCTCCGGTACGTCGCGGCCCATGGCCCGTGTTGCTCTATGGGCATAACGGTAGCTTTGGCTTCAGGAGTTGCAACACATCGACATTGGGATCAATGGTTTTCTTGTATCCACATGTTTATCCCCGTATACCGAAAGGTAGTAAAGGGACTGGGGGTGGTGGGATAAACATGTTCATAGGTATTCACGTATCAATGTGAACCGTAGGCTTAGTTGTTACTTTTAACGAATATTTTACGATGTTCGTATTCCTAAGTGTGTACCCATCTTAAGATGGCGGCTCATTACGCGGCCTAACAAGCGGTTTGGGTGCGCAGGCGCAGCGCACGTGCGGGCCATGCATCGATCATTACTACCGAACCGTGCCTTGATAGCTTGATGTTATAGTATCCATTTATTGTTTATTACAAAAGCTGTTTGTTTACTTACATTTTATAGTGTATTAAGACAAGTCATATTTTTATCATTGTTATCCGTTCTTCTAATGAGATCTATCGTCGGGACGCTGGGCATCGGGACGCTCGATGTCAGATCACTCGACGTTGGAACGCTAGGCGTCGGAACGCTGGGCGTCGGGACATTCGACATCGGGACGCTGGGCGTCGGGAGGCCGGGCGTCGCAATGCTGGGCGTCGGGATGCTTGACGTCGGGATGCTGGGCGTCGGGATGCTGGTCGTAAGGACGCTGACCGTCGGGACGTTAGACGTCGGGACACTTGGCGTCGCGACGCTGGTCGTCGGGACGCTGGGCGTCGGGACGCTGGGCGTCGGGACAGTGGGCGTCGGGACGCTGGGCGTCGGGACTCTGGGCGTCGGAACGCATGGCGTCGGGACGCTGTGCGTCGGGACACTGTGCGTCGGGACGCTGTGCGTCGGGACGCTGTGCGTCGGGACGCTGAGCGTCGGGACGCTGGACGTCGGGACGCTGGGCGTCCGGACGCTGGGCGTCGGGACGCTGGGCGTCGGGACGCTGGGCGTCGGGACGCTGGGCGTCGGGACGCTGGGCGTCGGGACGCTATGCGTCGGGACGCTATGCGTCGGGACGCTGTGCGTCGGGACGCTGGGCGTCGGGACGCTGGACGTCGGGACGTTGGGCGTCGGGACGCCCGACGTCGGGACGCTGGGCGTCAGGACGCTGAGCGTCGAGACGCTGGGCGTCGGGACGCTGGGCGTCGGGAAGCTGGGCGTCGGGACGCTGGGCGTGGGGACGCTGGGCGTCGGGATGCTGGGCGTCGGGACGCTGGGCGTCGGGACGCTGGGCGTCGGGACGCTGGGCGTCGGGACGCTGAACGTCGAGACGCTGGGCGTCGGGACGCTGGACGTCGGGACGCTGGGCGTCGGGACGCTGGGCGTCGGGACGCTGGGCGTCGGGACGCTGTGCGTCGGGACGCTGAACGTCGAGACGCTGGGCGTCGAGACGCTGGGCGTCGGGACGCTTGGCGTCGGGACGCTGGGCGTCGGGACGCTGGGCGTCGGGACGCTTGGCGTCGGGACGCTGGTCGTCGGGACGCTGGGCGTCGGGACGCTGGGCGTCGGGACGCTAGGCGTCGGGACGCTGGGCGTCGGGACGCTGGGCGTCGGGACGTTGGGCGTCGGGACGCTGAGCGTCGGGACGCTGGGCGTCGGAACGCATGGCGTCGGGACGCTGGGCGTCGGGACGCTGGGCGTCGGGACGCTGGGCGTCCGGACGCTGGGCGTAGGGACGCTGGGCGTCGGGACGCTGGGCGTCGGGACGTTGGGCGTCGGGACGCTGAGCGTCGGGACGCTGGGCGTCGGGACGCTGGGCGTCGGGACGCTGGGCGTCGGGACGCTGGGCGTCGGGACGCTGGGCGTCGGGACGCTAGGCGTCGGGACGCTGGGCGTCGGGACGCTGGGCGTCGGGACGTTGGGCGTCGGGACGCTGAGCGTCGGGACGCTGGGCGTCGGAACGCATGGCGCCGGGACGCTGGGCGTCGGGACGCTGGGCGTCGGGACGCTGGGCGTAGGGACGCTGGGCGTCGGGACGCTGGGCGTCGGGACGCTGGGCGTCGGGACGCTGGGCGTCGGGACGCTGGGCGTCGGGACGCTGGGCGTCGGGACGCTGGGCGTCGGGACGCTGGGCGTCGGGACGCTGGGCGTCAGGACGCTGGGCTTCGGGACGCTTGTCGTCGGGAAGCTGGGCGTCGGGACGCTTGGTGTCGGTACTCTTGGCGTCGGGACGGAATAATTTAAGAGCGTTTTTCAATTTGCATTATTTTGCTTTTATGAGCCGAGTTGTTTGTTTTGGACTTTCGCCGCAGTAGATCTTTGACGCAATATGCCAAATGTTCGAAATGATACATACAAAGATTCGAAACAGTTTAGTGTTTCAGATGCTAATGTTTCAATCACAAAAGTGTTCAATCACATCTCGCACGTCCATTGTGAATGGCGCACTATCTAACGATTTTTCGCATGTTTTTCGTGAAAGTGTAGATTTGTGATAGTGTTTGTTATGTTTTCTATCTATCTATGGATTTAATTGACTTTTTATTAAGTAATTAAACCCTAAAATTGGAAATAAATATCAGCTATTTTATACAAAACTGAAAATGTCAAATTGTATGTAAATTATTTTTTGAGATTAAAAAAGTAGGTTCCTTAATGAAAGACGGAAAGTTGTTCAGATTGACCATCTGAATAAACGGTTTTCAGGTTTTGCGCACTTAACACTACATACTATATAACAAAAGCTGGAGCCATCCCAATTATAAACACCAGGAATCGCCACTGGATATATAAGGAGAACATATTTCCCTTTATCACTCACTTCACCTGTATTCGATTTTCAAAATACTTTTTTAATGTTAATCAGGCACATGTCTTACATATTATGATGCAAGGCATTATAATGAAAGTAAAATAGCTTAACTATTTCAAATACTGCCTCAAGGACCGACAGTGAATTTGTAGTTTCATAACCCAGTCAATCAACATATCTATAATAAAACAAGCGAAGAAGCAAATGAGGTAACACGCTAAGTCGACATTAGTCATGTAAACTCCGCCCACAATCACACAAATTAGACCGGTCGGATCATTTGATGCGTCAACCAGGCAATCACCATTCGGTTTGTGAATCGTCACAAATGCAATTGTCTGAAACTGTACTGACTTTTGGTCTACAAACCGATTGCGATTACAGACTGTAATTGCCCAGCTGCTGTATAAGTTACATGATGCGTCACATCCTGGTTCGCACCTATCGTTTTACCTACTTTAAGTGTGAGGAATTTTTTCACTAACAAATGATATGAATGGATAAAAATACTTACTTACATTATAAGGATCCAATTTATTATTACGGGAGTTCTCGATATCGCACCTTACCTTAGTCTTTTAATTGTGGTGGATCTAAAAATACAGGATACAGAAGAGATACATCACCATTACCAGAAATTACATAACTTACGTTTATATTATAAAGGTAATGTATCACATAAAGCAATTTCTTATACATAATCTATTCTTGAAAGTTATTCTAAGAAAACTCGCCCTTATTATGCGACAGAACTAGGTAGGTAAGTAGATACGTAGGGGAATAAAATATAGCGAGACTTTGACAGTTTAAGTGTGTACCCTACTGAGTTTTGTTTTGGCAGGTTTTTTCTCAGTAATGTGGGCTTTGGAACTCTGCCAGTGAATGACAAAGAATGTCCCTTATTTTTTTGTTTATCTTGCCGTTTGTAAAAGAAAGTATGAAACATTCTGTTGATACCTATTTTTATCATTAAGTATTTTTGGACTATTATTTATTTTATTTTGTTTACTTTGACATATTAATCAACGTATCAGTAGTTATTCGCTTTAATTTTATATTTGTAATTTGACCTATCACAAGCAAATTCTATTATTTCCAAGTGATTAAATGAATTTTTGAGTTTGAGTTTGATTTTGTGTCCCTAATAAGTGTGGTCGCGTAATAAATATCACAGAGGCCAAACGAATCCCTCAATGGTGGCCTGCTATTCAATCCACCGTCCCCTCCGTACTGAACAGAACGTTTTCAATCCTCACTTCCTTCGTTTTTCCAAAAATCTCCTAAAACCTCCACCTCCTAATTATTTTTTTGTGTGTGAAGCCATTCACCTGTAGAACTCTTTACCTTTACCCATTCGACAAGATCAATCTCTTCATTCTTTCAATAAACGTATTCGTGATTTTCACTTGTCACCGCATTGATAATGAAGTGTGAGGAAACTGGATATACTTTTATGAAATAATAATATAATTATTAAAAACGGAAGTAGTTTATGTTCGACTCAATTAACTAAACTGAAATCATTGTTATCAGCTGCTCAGAGTTCATTCCTGTTTGCTCACCTCGTAAACCTCATAAAACAATTGAATAACATCTGCTTGAAATGAGTCAGAACAATTTCTACGAAATTATATAATATTAGCAGTATTTGCACGCTTACACTATATCGTGATTTGATTGCTGATATTTTTTATATCAGTGCCATAGAGGTACCTACAGGAAATATTTAGATTTTATTAATTTAATGTACTTACATCTACACTGAATGCGCCGCAGCCGGCCGGTAGCAGACGCGTCCATTACCCTCTAAAAATTCCACTCTCCGTGGAAAAAATCTTCTGCTAGTGCACTCAGTCAACCGAACAAGTGTCCATAAAATCATTGGACCACCAGATGGGCAGCAGCGTCTCGTGATAAAACTACCGCCACTGCCTTGCCTACCCGCCTGCCAAGCGCGGCATATTCTCCCCTAATGACATACTAAACTGTTGTAGGCGTCTTTGGGGAAGGCTTTGTCCAGCAGTGAACGGCTTTCGGTTGGAGAACATCTATACTCTACCTTAAAATTGAGGATTCATAATATTCATGGTAGAAATCTAATGGCAAGGGCACCATTTGATTCACGCTAGCAAAGTTATCATTAGTGCCTCCAGCTTAGAGCATGGGCATGGATACCTTTTGCGTCCAATTTATTTTCAAGATAAAAAATACACACTGTCAAGTAGCATATTCCAAACGAAAGAGAAAAAGGCGATTATCATTGGGATAATCTGTCTCTTGGAAGCTATGTATGAGAGCAAATTTAAGGTAAAAATGCGTCAACGTGGCGATACAGAAGTATTCTGGTTAGAACCAAATGATTCAAGTAAACTCTAACATTACTCTGTCATCCAATGCCAAGTTAATAATGATAGTAGGAGAGCAAGTAGAAGATGCGATGCGTGGTGCAATGGTACTATTACATTTAATTGGAGATATATTTCTTGGGAGACGTGAAGTGCCGCGTCAGTTTTGACAGTGGCAAGTTGGGGTTCAGTTAGGATGCTTCCACAAGGCAAGACAAAAGTAATTTGGTAATACACCGCAGCGAACTCAAGTGAATTGTGACTTTACTCTGACATCCAATTGCTATGCAGTGTCAAATCAGCAATGATAAGAGGAGAAGAATGTATGACATATGTTATATGTCATACATTACGCTGATGCTCTGTAATTTGGTGATGTGTTTTTGGCAACCACGAAATATTAAATCGGCTTTGACAGTGGTAGAGTAAGTTGAAGGTTGGAAGCGTCAAAATAGCAGCACAGAAGTAATCTAGAACACCTGCGTCGGAGCAGATTCAACTAAACTGTTCTCTGCCATCCAACTGCCATGCAGTGTTAAGTCAGGTTATATAGTGGGAGAGCAAGCTGAAGACACGATGCGTCGTGCCGTGGTATTCAGTCATTTAGTGATGTGTCTCTTGGAAACCGTGAAGTATGGCGTCAGTTGTGATAGTGGCAGAGCATGTAGTCGGGATGCGTTAAAATGGCAGCAACGAAGTAATCTTGTAATGCACCTGCGTTGGAGCGAACTCTAGTTAACTGTAATGTTCTTCTGCAATCCAACTGTCATGCAGATAGAAGTCAGTAAATGTAGTAGGAGAGCAAGTTGAAGACACGATGCGTCATGCAGTGGTACTTTGTGTTTCTTGGAAGCCGTCAAGTATCAGTCATTTGTAACAGTGGCAGAGCAAGTTGGGATGCATCACATGGCAACACAGAAGTAATCTGGTAATGCACCTGTCGGAGCGCCACGCTCCGCCGAGCGCGACGCTTGCGCCGGCCAGCCAGCCGTGGCCGACGCCCCGACACCAAGAATCCGTTAAAATCAAGTAGACGAAATGCTTCACTCTCATATTTTTTGTTTTTAAAAACTTAACGGTAGGTACCTACTTACATATACTAGGTATTCTTTACATTAAAAATATCTCAATATCTCTAGCTTTACGAGCTAATTCTGATGGATTATGGATCGAAATATAAGCGACTTATATATTTGTGAAGTTTTTTGCAGATCTGGAGTCCGACCGCCTATTGACATTGCTGTCGTCATTGTCATTGCTGTCAAATTTTAAAGTCGATTTGTAGCTCCTTTATAAGCAGTAATGATAATCTGATCGTTTTTCTTGCTTTCGTAGGTGAGAAACAAGCGTAAGTGGTAGATTATTTCGATTATTGTTATTTATTGTTATTGTTATTTAGTTAAAGTAAAAATCGACATGAAAATTTGACAGCAATGACAACGACAATAGCAATGTCGATAGGCGGTCGCACCCCTTTACAGGTAGAAGTTGACAGTAAAGTGATGATATGCCTGCAGCACACAGTAAGTAGTATTAAATACTGTAATTTCTTTCTGGTAAAACTTTGTTTCCTCTAAAATTTAATTCATTTTCAGGTGGATGAGTTTCATTACTTAATCTACCCGTTTCTTGATAAATGGACTTTACAATTTACTGCAATCATGTTGAAAGTTGACGGTATTGTTCTGCGATTACAGAAATGTGTAGTTTCAAGATTATATACACGGCGCAAAGAATCTTCCGTCTCTACAAAAGCAATGCATTATAAATAAAATATAAGACGAAGGGCTGCACTTGTTATCAATGTAAGCAGCTAACTTGTGGTGGAGTTTTGGCGGGAACCTTGAAAGAGGCGTGTGGTGCTCTTATTTTATTTCGTTTTCTCGGTATATTTTTAATTTATATTATATAAAGTTGGTGGCATTTTGTTTGATATAGGTTTATTACAGTGCTCGTGTATAGTGAAATAGAATAACAGTGCGAAAACACAGCCTTTCAGGTTGCCTCCAAAACTTTGTTGTAAATGATCTGGGGTGCGACCGCCTATCGACATTGCTATTGTCGTTGTCATTGCTGTCAAATTTTCAGGTCGATTTTTACTTTAACTACATAACAATAATCGAAATAATCTACCACTTACGCTTGTTTCTCACCTACGGTAGCAAGAAAAACGATCAGATTATCATTACTGCTTTTAAAGGAGCTACAAATCGACATGAAAATTTGACAGCAATGACAACGACAATAGCAATGTCGATAGGCGGTCGCACCCCTGGTAAGTAGCCATCGCTTTACTCGAATTACTGACTGTGACTCACTTGACTGACCTAACAAATAATTAACTGACTGACTGATTCTAACTTTAACGCTGCTTTTATACGAATACGTAATATCGTTTTACTTGAAATTGGCAATATGCGTAATAGCGATGCCATTTTAAATTTAAAAACAAGAAACTTGTGGTCTACCACCACAAGTTTCTTGTTTTACCAGTACTATTAATACAATATCACATTAAGTAAAATAATAACTATACATAAGTATTTAAAATAATATTCCCCAATCAAGTACATATCATCTAATTCTAAAACGAATAAAATTCACGGCTCCATGCCGAAGAATTTTTATCCAATTAGCAGGTATGAGCCGACGTCGATTGGGGTATCTTAATTTTTTTCTAATTAATTTTTTGTATCCACAAAAATAAAAGATTTCATAACATTAACAAATACCTTCCTAAATGAGAATGAAGTTTTTTTTTATGTAATGAAGGTGGCAAACAAGCATGCAGTTCACATTGATGTTAACTGATGACCGCAGCCTATAGACAGTTCAGCACTATCGTGTTCCGGATAGATGGTAATGCATGGCCCCGTTATTACTACCACAGAGACATAACAACTTAGGTCCCATGGGTGGTAACGCATCTGCATTTTGACCTCTGGCTTTTGTGTAGTGCAGCCTGAGGGCTGCACTTATCACTTAACATCAAAGTGAGCTGCAAGCTCGTTTGCCAACTTTCTTACATAAAAAAAATTAAAAATAAAATGACATTTTTATTCCTCAAGACATTAAAGCTAAAACAAATGACAACCAATTTTGTAAATTATTGAAATCCTTTTGATCGAAATGCTATTATTCAATTAACGAATTTATATGAAATGTAATCTGAAGATTTTCATTAATATGACGATAAATGAACCCTCATTATGACATTCTTATTATCGACATTGTCTAAATACATTCGAAGTATTATTAGGTTTTATTTATTGAATTTCGACGTTTTATTGAAATGAAATTATTGTACCTACTTATTATAATATTATTATTTTATAAAAATATGTTTTTATGTTACAAGAATATAATCATCTGAACATATTTTTTAAATACGCTTACACTCACAGCCCCACGTTAGGTATAAACCTGTGTCGTGGGTGCCGTTGTACACATACAACACATACAAAAACACCCAGACCCGAAACAAATATCTGTAGGCCATACAAATATTTGTTCCGGTGTGGGGATCGAACCCGCGACCCTTCGAATCAAACGGTCATCTCACACCGCTCTACTGACCGGGTCGTCGATATGTACAGTACTCATCAAGAAATATTGCAAATCGAGCCCATGAAAGTGACAATCAGCTAGTTTCGAGAGCTTCGTAGAGCTGGTAGAGCGTTATCTCTGCTGCACGCTGCCTACATAGGTCTACAATGATAGTCAGGTATTAGTCCAAACTTGATCAAAATGGTCGACAAACGGTAGGTAAGGTTCGAAAGAGATAACGCTCTACAGATCCGAAAAAAGCCGAAGTCTCCTTCCTGATGTCGATGTGCAATATTTCTTGTTTATCCAACACAACGGCTCTAACATTCTTTTAGATACTTGACTGAATAAGTTTTAGTATCTATACTCTATACTAATATTATAAAGCTTAAGAGTTTGTTTGTTTATTTGCTTGAACGCCCTAATCTCAGAAAATACTAGTCCGATTAAAAAAAATATTTCAGTGTTAGATAGCCCATTTATTGAGGAAGGCTTTAGGCTTTAGGCTTCATTCTAACATCACTTTGTAGAAATGCAATTTGCGGATTTTCTCGCGTATACAACACTCCCAAACTTTTTCTTCTTCTTAACTTCTACAATGCATGATGCTCGCGAAAACCTGCGAAAACGTTATATAACATCACGCTAAGATTAATAGGAGAGGGTAGGTAACATAGCAACCGCGCGAAGTCGGGGCGGGCCGCTAGTAAGAGATAAGACTCTATTTACTGTAACTGTAATGTATGTAATGTACCTTCATAACTATCGATTGATATTTCTTTCTTCTTCTACTTGAGAAGGAGTAGGCTTTTGTGTGCATATACCTACAATTACTAAATGGCATTCATAAAGTGACTTTCTCTTTAAAATCAAGGCTAACTTAAATCATAAAAAAAGAATCACGACAGAAGAAGAATCGGTTCCTTTTTTGATATTCATTACAGATTATATTAGGTATAGGTTTGGTTCACCTTTAATATTCTTACTTGGATTCAGACTTTAAAACCCAAATACGGCAAGACGCAAAAGTTTTTTTTACGGGTAGAGTTCTAGAGTCCACGAGTCCCTACACAGGCTCTCTACCACTAGTATAAACTGATATTACATTGAAATTTCGGGTAAATTTCCACCCGACCCGAATTAATATGAGTAAAGGAGAAAAGAGACATTCTACTGATATACTTTTTACATTAGTTTATGACATTTAGTTTTATCTTAGTGATATTCTTGACTTTACATATATTTTTTATCTTGTTTGACATGTATATCAATTGTTATTCGCTTTAATTTATTTTGTTTGTTTTTGACGTGTCATATGAGGTGCCTGTCACCCTAAATGAATAAATGAGTTTCTGATTCTGATTCTGATTCAATGTAAAGAACCGCATACTTAGTTGCCGCTTTAACTTGAACAGAAGTCCATTTAAAAATCCAAATCTTATCGAAATTCACAAGACGCAAAAGTGTTTGAGTTTATTATAACTAAGATACAACAGGTGAACGAGCAAGCGCGGTAGCAAGGTGGGTGACCGAGGCGGCGAGCGGAACGGGAGGGCGCTATGCTCCGTTGACCACGGGATAATGACATTGGTCCACCAATCATATCTCACTGGCTCCTTCGCTAGATGCTTAATATGCGTAATTGGAAATGAAGCTTCTGGAACGGTTGTTCTTACAATTAATGAATTGTCTATGCTATCTTAAATACCATTGACTTATTATAGGATCCCCAACATCCATTTTTTTAAATTGGCTCCGTAGTTTTGATATTAAAAAAGGGAAAGATTATTTGAGCAGCGTGGTGGAGTAAACTTCAGGCCTTCCTCCAAAAAGGAGATAGGCTCGTGCCCAGCAGTGGGACGTATAATGGGTTGCCATTATTATTATTATTATTTAGGGCTTAGTGTGAAGCACCTCTTATGAACATGTTTGCGATTCACGTGTAGAAGGGAAAAGTTTTCACAAGAGACACTGTATAAGGCTTCCTATCTTTCTATCTCATTTTCTCCCACGTTAAATCTTATGAATTTAATTACTGGTGGTAGAGTTCCAAGAGTACATTTTTAGAATTAATAAGCAGTAAAATGTACTTATATGTATGGCCCCGTAACACAGACCAATCAGCCTTCAATATAACTATCACAGAGACATGACACCTAAGGTCTCAGAGGTGGCAACTGGCAACGCATGTCCATTTCGACCTCTGGTTTTTATGTAGATAGCATCACTTAGCATCAATGTGAGCTGCATGCTTGTTTGCCACCTTCCTTACACAAAAAAATGTGTTTGTCTTGTTTTACTGTGTTTTTTTCGTTTCATCAACATTCAGTCACAACGATGCTAAATAAGTTTTAACTTAAAAAATGCTTGATACACTAACTTTTAAAAATTGTATTTAGATGCTTGTATAACGTCAAAATATGCCAGAAAGCCAAATTCAGCCGAATTCGAGACGGGTACGTGTCGAAACGTGATTGTGAGTAGCAGAGCGGAACTAGAGGGCACACGGTCTGATGCCTCCGCACTACCGAATTGGACGGCCATTTCAAATATCCACCTGTCAAATTTTAACTTGAATTTCATTCATTAAGGACTCATGTTTCCAATTAATTAGCGGGACAAGTGGGCATGGGAAAACGTTGATGTGAAACTAGATGTGTTTCGTATTGTATCCTCGTATTTGTTTTCATCAATAGGTACCTATGTGGTCCGTTAAGGTATATTTCAATTTCATGTTTGGAAAATTAATGAATACCTATATAACAATGAAAATCCGTATCGCAAATGGTCATACTTCTATATATGGACGATGATAAATTGGGTTCAGTAAAGTGATGGGGACTTTAGTAGGAGTTTAACAAAGTTTTGGAGGCTACACGACAAAACACTTCACTGCTTTCTTACTTTTATGTACGTTATCGAATGCTTTTTATTAAAAAAAACACTAATAGTCGTGTTTTTTTTAAAGAAAAAAGCCGATATTATTTTCAAAATTGTATATAGATACAATTTTGAAAATAATATAGGCTCTTTCCCGCTTTCCCGCCAAAAAACCCACAACCGTAATAAAATGGGTAGATACATACAAGACAAGTGATAGTGAATACAATGATCTCTGCAAATAGCGACATCTAGTGCCGATTGTACCTAATGATAAAAGTCGCGTAGCGAATCCGCAGTATTCATTTTCACTTAGCAAACTATCAAAATTAGGTAATTTGTTATGTAAGTATTCCCACTAAAGCGACAATATTTTAACGTTTATTTCTTTTACGTAGATTATCGAGAATTTAACTTTTTAATTTCACAATATCTGGGCACTTACTCATGTCGTTACATAACACTTATTGCAGAGACAAAAGAGACAGAAGACTCTTTAAAGGAGGCCCCGTCACTGTACAAAAAATTAATACAAAAACATTATAGCTTCCTTGGTATTATTTTACCGAATATAATAGCAGGCACGTGGAAGATTATAACAGAATTACTCAAATTCAGAGGTCATTGAACGAATATGAATGCGGTCGGTATAATTAATTACAGCTACCATCTTAGTATTGTCTTGTCTAGCATAGACTCGTCCGTCACATTAATGCAATCAGGAAGCGACAATTGAATTAGCCTTAGTCCACATTAGGGCTGCGCCTGCTCATTGACAAGAAAAACTTACAGGTGGATAACATCTATTGCTCGACGTATTTAATAGGTACGCGCATGCGTAAAAAGAGGTTTGAATAAAATGATTAGATATTATTGTAATGGAAACAATTTCTTGTGTGTGTTGAAGACATTTATTTAATCTACATAAAAATATAAAAACTACACGTAGTCGTTACACTATTACTTACGTACTCGTAATTACCAATAGTATCTTAATTGAGATTTTGTAGTTCCTTCTTAATATTTCTCCATGGTTACCTGTTAGGTACAAGACTACTTAACCAATAAATATTTGAAATCAATTTGTAAAAGGTTTTAGCATAAATTCAATTTTGTGAATTTCTAAATCACAAAAATTACATATTTTACAGAATAGTGAATCGGACTAAATATTATTTTTAACCGACAAAATCCTTCAGATATGACAGCACGTTTTCTCCCCCCCCATCCCCCAAGTTCTCTGAGTAAATACTATTACATAGTAGAGGGGATCCTCTATGTACCTATGGATTGGTTGACAATTCTGATGGCCACTTTGCAATACATTGCTGCTTTGACGTAATGTGATAAATGCCATCGTTTTAGGAAAAAGCAATGCACAACATAGTGTCTTTCAAATCCATCGTGTTAAATGCAGCTATTGCAAATGTTCTGGCAGGTGTTGCCATTATTAATCAGGAAGTTTATTAAGTATGTGATGCAGTTTCATTTTCCTCGCACTCTTTCGCACTCCACAGCTCCTTCTCTACCATCAGCGAAAGTATGCCTGAATTACAAAACTGACAAGATGTTGACGCATGTGAGCAAAAGTGTTGAAGGCTGTGCTCTACTATTTATAGCACAGAGTAGTAGAGAGTACTAAACATTACTAAACAACCATCGAGCCGGTTTTGGTATAGGCTGCAAATACAAAATGTAATTAAAACATAAATATAAACAAAGGTTTTTCCCTATCAGATACACTGCACAAAGCGATGACCCTAAACAATATTATCTCTTTTAATAGAACAATAAAGTGTGTCATGTCAGCACAGCACAGGTCGCGTAATCTCAAGAGTGATGTCGCGCGACACGGACCGTTCATTGCCCGTTTATTGACCAACCGATTATCCCGATATTCTTGATTTAAAAAATAAATAAATCACGCGGCAAACATCACTACATTTCCTTTGACATAAAATCAGTGCTCACAAAAAAGTTAGTGTTTGAATTTCAAATAGTGAAGTGTTTGATTTTGTGCCAAAGTCATTTTATATTTTTTAAATTTTGAATTTGGTTTGTTTTGTAAATTGATTAGAAAAGTTGTGAAAATAGTGCTGGATGTGGCATTTTTTGGCGCGAAACAAACAGGTGACGGCGATGCTGGGGTTGTTGGCAGTTGCTGCCATCGTGGTGGTCATACTTACCACCAGGGGCAACGGGTATACTGTTGTGGAGAGTTTTTTAACCGAACCCGATGATGTCAGTGACGAAGCGCATATATTTGCTACACACAGGTAAAAAAATTGAATGAAGACCATAATGGTCTAACAGTTACTATTAAAATATGTTTTGAATGGCAAGAGGTTTTCTAATTGCAAAAGCATACTGCAAAAAAATTATATAATAATAAATAAATAATAATGGCTACCCATTATACGTCCCACTGCTGGGCACGAGTCTCTCCCCTTTTTGGGGGGAGGCCTGGAGCTTACTCCACCACGCTGCTCCAATGCGGATTGGTGGAGGTGGGTGGGTTAGTGGCCAACCCACTGTCGGATGTCTTCAAACCGCCCATAAGGCCTACGACAAGGTTTAACGACTGCTATCCATCGATAGCAACCGGGACCGACGGCTTAACGTGCCCTCCGAAGCACGGAAACGCGCATTTAATTTGCCACTAGCGGTCACCCATCACACTACCCGACCGCGCCCGTAACCGCGCGCGTGCTTAACCGGGCAGATCGCTTACGATCTACACCAGCCGTTGGGCCATGCGCGCTGCAAAAAAATATATATATATATTGCAAGTAAATTACCGGGTTTTGGCGGGAACCTTGAGAGAGGCGTATGGTGCTTTTATTTCATTTTCTTAGTGTATTTTTGAGTTATATTAAATAAAGTTGGTGGTATTTTGTTTGATATAGGCTTATTACAGTGCCCGTGTATAGTGAAATAGAATAGCAGTGCGAAAACACGGCTTTTCAGTTTGCCTCCAAAACTTCATTTGAAATGTTCTGGTAAAGAAGCCATCGCTTTACTCGAATTACTGACTGTGACTCTGACTGACTGACTTATAATTGACCGACTGACTCTTTCTTTTACGCGGCTTGCAAATACGAAATATCATTTTACTTGACACTGGCAATATGCGTAATAGCGATGCCATTATAATAATAAAAAAAAAACCTAAATTACCAAATACATTTTTTCTATTAGTAATTAATCAGAGATAGTTGACGCCGCAATGTATCTGACCCGTAATGGTAAGAGCGGTACCGTACACCGCGTACGGCGTCGTAATTTAAAGTTTTTATGTAAATGCCTAATTACAACGTTTAGTCGACAATCTTGAATGAATAAATTTGCCGCGCATTAGGTTGATCGTCAATCTATTTAGCATTGATTCAGCGACTAGTCATTGCACATCATAATATGGCCAATGGCCAGTGCGTTCCAAAAAATGCGCACATTTCATAATGTGGGCATCTACGATCGACTACATTTGTTTTATGTTTGTTTAATCACGTATAAAAATGGAGAAAATGGAAAACGAAGTCATTGCAATTAAACGGACATATCTCTATATACCGAGAGTACTAATTAAAAACGTCCTAGGTACCTTTAAAGGAAAAAACTCTGTATTTATTTAATTAACATGTTATTACATATTACAAATGTATTATCCCGATGCAAAAGCTTTACTGCAAACTCAATTTAATCTAAGAAAAAAAAAGGAATTATGGTTTTTACAAAGATTACATAATAATTTAGAATATATTAGAACACAAATTACAACCAATTATAAAAAAGTAATCAATATACAAATAGAATCTGGGGACACGACCACGCATTAAGACTAAGGTGTAGAGTTCGTAAAGTTAGGCCGTGTAGGGTAAGAAACTTGTCTCTACGAATATTTGATAACAGTGCAAGCGATATGGTCTCTCGTCTTGACAAAATTTTGCATAAAAATGTTTTTGGTGGGATAAAATAAATTCTAAGTCTTCAGATGTAGAGTAGGAAACTTGGCTCTACAAATATTTGATAACAGTGCGAGCGATGTGGTCTCCCGTCTTGGCAACATTTTACATGAAAATGTTTTTGGTGGGATAAAATAAATTCTAAAAGTCTTTAGATGTAGAGTAGGAAACTTGGCTCTACAAATATTTGATAACAGTGCGAGCGATGTGGTCTCTCGTCTTGGCAACATTTTACATGAAAATGTTTTTGGTGGGATAACATAAATTTTTTTGTTTCTGGATACGTCATATATACCTTTAAATACGATAAAATTCCATATAATTTTGATTAACTTATTATAGAAGTGAGTTGAATATTTTTTTATGTAATGGAAGTGGCAATCAAACAAGCAGTTCACATTGATGTTAAGTGATGACTGCAGCCTATAAACACCCACACAAAGACCAAGGTCAAAATGCAGATGCGTTACTTCTCCTGAGGTCTAAGGTGTTAGGCCTCTGTGCTGGAAATTACAAAACCATACATTACCACCTGACAGGAACACGATAGTGCTGAACACTACCATTTAGCGGAAAGTATATTAGGTCCGTTTCCGCTTTCATCAAATGAAGTGCATTTGTAAACACTCTCGCGAATTATTCGAAGTAAAAATAGTTATCGTGCTACTTCAGCCAAATTTTCATATACGACACTTATTTAGTGCACATTCCACCTGGATTCAAAATCAAAACACAATACTGAGTAAGATTAAATGAATTCATTAACAACCCATTGTGAAAAATATAACCAAAAAACGTTACACAGCAATAAAGGGCAGGAAGGTCTTATTTATGTTGACATTACGTTGACATATGACACAGACAGTGATTGGTTCAGATTGACATCTATCATCACTTCAGTATTACCATCAACAAAATCCTACCATCAACCATAGACAAAAAAAAGCTATTTGAAAAAATGGATCTTTCGACAGTCCTTGGGTTCAATACTAGAGACTAGGACCGCGGTCTTAAGGTCAATGCTTATGGTAAACCCCGCAAGCCAGATCAATGGAGGACCCGAGTAGGCTGAGGCTATGGCCGATGCAGAGAAGTCAGATAATACGAGAATGTAGTGCATTGACTTGAATATGGTTTGAATTGATCCTTAATTGTACTCAATGCACAGATAATAACAAAGTAGGTATAATATATTTTTTATAAACAAATGATTCACGCTACATAATAATGTTTATATCCGTTATTTTATGATATAAAAATATCGATAAATACATGACAATGCCCTGGATATTTGTTTACGCTATATAACTAACCACGCATGAAACAACAATATTAGGTATATATACCTATATTTACGCCACTTCTTTTTCGGTGTGGGTTGAGAGCAATTAATGATTCACATAAAATTTTATATCTCGATACACAGCTATCAAACTGGTGGTAGAGCTCCAAGAGCTCGCGGGCGTAGGCACCACTACATTACCTAATCTACTTGCCGCTAAATGGTAGTAATGAACACTACCATTACATTAAATTATCGTGTACCGGTCAGGTTGCAATGTAATTTGCAGCACAGAAGCATAATACTTCACAGGGTGCAGGCGGCAGGCTACAGCTTTACTTATCATCAATGTAATCTGTATGTTTGTTGACCACTTCATGACATAAAAAACTGTACCGGTTTCGTTGTTTCCTCAATTCATACTCATTCTAGTAGCACGATCAAGCCATCTCTCATTTTTCACCAACGCTCAAATCCACAAGTTGTTATGCATTTGAGCCTTTGTGATGGTTATTACAAGACTAATTTTATTAAAAGAAAAACACAGGACAGAAAAAACTTTATGCTGCAATATTCACTTATCTTTACAATACTTTGTAAAATAAAAGGATTATTAGGAACATACAACAATAGTGTCTTACGAAAAAAGAAAAGGCAATCTACTTAAATATAAATTAACCTAGTATATAACTGAAAGACGCCTATCATTTTTATGAATGCAATATCATAGCTATTAATTTGCTTCGACTAAAAATGTATCTAAGTGAAACTTTAAGGTTGAATGTAGGAAGGAACATTGTTAATATTATTCTTACTGACAAGTGGCTTATTCAGAATTCAAGTTTGGTGCACCATGCTTCCATAGTAATGAAATCGTTTATGATAAACCATGGTTCCAGTTGATAAATCCACAATTAAAGGAAGAAAGAAAGAAAATGAAACATTTATTTGGCGCAGGGCCCAAGACACAACAGAACAGTGTTTAAAAAACATTAAAAAAAAAACAAACAAACAAAATAAAAAGAGACAAAAAAAGGCAAGAAAAAACCTTGTTTAGTAATAGTTGTGTCACACGGCCGCCCCGAAAAACAAAATCAGCTTAAAAGGGGAGAAATACTCTTGTATTTCTATTAGGCGTTCACATTTCATAATCATATTTTTTAAGATGGTTCAAAGTTAGTGGAAGATTATTATTAGATTTAAGTATATATTTTTAACAATGTTGAAGATTAATAAGGAAAGGTATAAGGTCTTCAAAATACATTCTTCTTTATAATCTTGTCCACCGTTACTATTTCATAACATTTAAAAAGTTTAGGTAATACAATATTGGACACTTCCTTCATTGGTATCTTACTTTACTCATTGTCTTCAATGTATTATATGTCAGCACAATAGAATAAAATTAGTTCGTCTTCTATGTTAAAAAAATCTCGAATTTGATTTTTATTTTATTTATTTATTCTTTTATGCACATAAATTATACATACATAAGGCGGACTTAACGCCACTAGGTGTTATCTACCAGTCAACCTTCGGGTAGTGAGGAAATCGACGAAGTAGGTGCAATCGTACAAAGAGCGAAAATATGAGTGACAACTAAAAATATTGATAAAGAAATAATGTTCAATACGCTTTGGAATAATATTCAAATAATACAAAAATGATATGTTTATAAACATATAAAAATAAATATACATAAGATATAATACAAATTTATAATTATGTACCTACCTATAAATAATTACGTTACTGGTAAAGATTGATAGTCAATTAAGAAACATATTAATATCATATTTAAGATATCATAATATCATAACTAAAGATATACAAATATACACAATAATAAATAAAAGAAAGTCTGACTTGGGAAGCTACTAGCCGACCGAATTGAGATACAGTTCCCGAATTTTCCGCTTAAATGAATACTTGCAGGTTGATTTCCTGATATTCACGGGCAGCGCGTTCCAAAGTTTTATTGCCGAAACGATATAAGAGTTAGAAATAAAATTGGTGTTGTGAAGAGGAATACTAAGAGTATGATTTTCCGCAGATCGGAAATTAAGATTATGTGAGATGCCCAGTTTTTGAAAATTTTAACTAAGATAATTGGGAGAACATGGATCATTGATAACGTTGAACAGTAGGGAAAGTATCCTAACAGATCTTCTCTGGCGGATAGTAAGCCATTTAAGTTTGGAGCGAAATGAAGAAATATGGTCGTATTTACGGACACCGAAAATGAAACGGATGCAGTTATTAAGAAGTCGATCCAATTTGTTCAGGTGCACCTGAGATACGTCAGGATAGCAAACGTCTGCATAGTCAATGACGGGTAATATAAGCTTGAACCAGAAGTTTTTTGGTACTGGATGGCAAAAAGTTTTTGAATCTATACAGCGACCGCAGCGAAGATGTTGTCTATTTTGCTTACATTGCTTATTTGTTTATTTGTTTATTCCACTCAGAGTGGAATCAAGGTAAAGACCTAAATCTTTGACAAAAGGCGAGATAGGAATAAACGCCCCGTTGTAAAATATCGGCGGTAATGCATGCATATCAATATTATTAGTGAAATACCTACTGCCCAGGATCATAGCTTGACACGTATGTAATGTAATGTTAACTGTAACTCCATAGGCATGGCACCATTGAGAGATAATTTCCAAATTACTATTAATTATTGAAATAGCACAGTCGAAGTTCTTTAAATCAGATTGAAAATATAACTGCAAGTCGTGGGCATATAGATGGTAAGAGCAATTGAGTCTGGTAGTAAGAGAGTTTATAAATAGAGAAAATAATAAGGGAGAAAGTATAGCGCCTTGTGGTACACCAGAGCGTAAATTGCACCAATCGGATATATTCCGATCAACACGAACAGCTTGCTGGCGACCACGAAGATAAGATGAAAACCAATCCTGAACTATAGATGAGGCGCCAGTTTGTCGGATGGTAGCAATTAAAACATCATGGTCAACGGTGTTAAAGGCATTGGAAAAATCAACAAGTACTAATACCGTCAACTGAGAATTTTTAATTCCAGTTCTCACGTCGTCTGTGATTTTAACTAAGGCTGTAGTGGTGCTGTGTCCTGGTCGAAAACCAGACTGATATTGAGAAATAAGACTGTGAGTAAAAATATGTCGCGCGAACTGCTTGTGGACAGCGGCTTCCAGAACCTTGGATAGGAACGGTAAATTAGATATTGGTCGAAAATGATTTACTAAACAGGGGTTGGAAATTTTAGGAAGTGGAGTAACATACGCTTTGCGCCAGATGAAAGGGAAAGACCCTGTTTGTAGTGAATAATTGATAATGTAGGTGAAAGAGGGAAGTATAAAGCCTAAAACAAGGAATATCATAGTTCTACTTACGTCGTCATAGCCCGTGGCCTTTGATTAAATGGATGCCATTATCTTTTTGACCTCATCTATAGTTATAGGAGAAAATGCGAATGAATGTGGTACTGGTGAGGAAGTTATGTTATGAAGAGTTTTAGATTTAATTTGTTGGTCAAGAACTGTAGTGGATGCAAAATATTGGTTCGGTAGGTTTAAGGACAAATTAGAAGATACAGTGCATTATTGTGATTTAGATAAGCCGAGAGATTTCAAAAACTTCCATAAGTCAGCCGGAGAACAGTCTAAGACGTTTTGATAGATATAGTGGCGCTTAGCAGCCCTTACCATCTGGTTGCAACGATTGCGAGAGCGTTTATTTAAAACCCAATTGTCCTCGCTGCGCTCTCATTTTTCATGAAGGTACTTGGAAAAGCATAAGTTTTTAAAAATAATTAATCTCCTTTTTCAGTCTTCCGTCAGACGACAGGTTCATGCCACCAATCGGCAATGGGCATATAGCGACGAATATCTTCAGCGACACAGTTTACATGAACGGCCTTTACAATGGTCGCAAGGGAGAAAGTAGGAGAGCGAGGATCCCCGGATGGGCGAACATTCGTCTGAACTCTACCCTGACCCATCACCCGTTCAGTCCTGTCTATAGTTTGGACACGAGAGACGGCGTTTTCAAAGTGACTGTGGATAGAGACAGATCGGTTGTCACGCAGAGGATTTTCGCCCACAAATATTATACCAGAGCTATTGTTAATCAGATTCAAGTTGTTGCTAAGCCGCATGTCGGTAAGTTATGACAACACTGTTTGTTAAATAATTAGGTTTGAGATATAACTAATTGTAATGGAACTTAAGTGAATATTTATTTAGCCAGATGTTTTCTTATTACCAAATCATTTAGATGAGAAAGATCCGAAAACTTAATTTATTTGTTAAAATAGTACTCGTATGTTTGCAACATTTGAAAAGTGATCAATGTAATCATTTGAAAGTGTCTTATTTTCACACTTTGAGTTTCTTTTCAACCTAAATTAGTTTTTTTAATATTTGTTTTATGTTATTTTTATGTGATGAAGGTTGCAAAGAAGCATGCAGTTCACATGTATGTTAAGTGATGACTGTAGCCTATATTCATCTACACAAAAACCAGAGGTCTAAATCAGATGAGTTGTCACCCCTGAGACCTTAGTTGTTATGTCTCTGTGATAGTTCGTGCCATACATTACTATCTCCCCGCAACACGATAGTGCCGAACACTACCAATTGGCGGCAGATAGATTAGGTAATGTATTGGTGCTTACGCCCTTGAGTTCTGACACTGGGCTTCTCACCAGTATTCCAAACGGATCAGGTATAGTTTTTACCGCGCATCAGCTGTTTTTTTCGTCATCAATGGGTGCGATATGACACGATACAATTTCTTTAGATTTTAGCGCAATTGATGCTCATAAGAAATGCTCTTGTATTTTTACTAGGCGTTCATTTACTTCTTGTTCATATTTTCTTTGATGATTCATGCATGGGTAACTCTCATGGGTTTTGTTTTGTAATTGGCATTCATGGAAATTTATCAAATTTCAATAATAGTAAGCCGACAGTGAGCGTACCTAGATGATAATTGGAGAGCTTATCTTTACGTATATTACAGATCCAAATTTCATTCACCACGAAATATGGATAGCCATTAAACTAATGCCTGGACCAAACAGCAAAGACATAGCATTTAAACCACCAGTACCCGAGATTCTAGAAGACAGAACAGTTTGGAGTTCCTGTGGCCAGACTAGGGAATCAGAGGATCCAGCTTACCAACCGCTTCCAGTCGACATTTGTATCTATTGGACATCAGTGCCTGATCATCTGGTGGTCCCTCAACATGGTTCTAGAGTCTTCACATTCGCAATGACAGCAGATAAGAACAAAAGCGTGGCAAGAAAGGAATTGATAAAAGGTAAGTATTTATTGCTGTTTATGAAAAGGCTGTTCAAAAGTGAAAATTACAGCCTGTAGACAACTCAAACCACCTGTACCGTAGGCCCTGATCAACTGGTGGTGCCGCAGAATGATTATAGAGTATTTCTTAGAGTCCTATGAAAGGTAAATGTTTATTGTCGTTTTTGAAAGTGTTTCCGTTTCAAAGTGAAGATAAGATAAGATAAGATAAGAAACATTTATTTGACACACAACGAGACACATAAAACAGACATAAAACGTAACAGGTAACAGAGAAAAGACAACACATTTTCTAAAAATTAATACATACCTATACACGTAAAGTGTGTCTCACGGCTGCCAAAAAAAGACTACAGCCTACAGATAACATAAAACACCTGTGTCCTCGAATTGGATCTTTGTCCCTTTTTTTTATGTAATGGAAGTGGTAAACAAGCATGCAGTTCACATTGATGTTAAGTGATGACTGCAGCCTATAGACACCCACACAAAGAACAAGGTCAAAATGCAGAAGCGTTACCACTCCTGAGGCCTAAGGTCTTATGCCTCTGTGCCGGAAATTACAGGGCCGTACATTACCACCTGACCGGAACACGATAGTGTTGAACACTACCATTTAGCGGCAAGTATATTAGGTATTGCGGTGGTGCCTACGCCCGCGAGCTCCGTTACTGGAGCTCTACCACTAGTAAAAGTGGTGGTAGAGCCCTGATCATCTGGTGTTACCTCACCATGGTTATAGAGAGTTTCAATTTGCTATTACATTATATACTTAACAAGGGAACACAGCTCAAAGAACCGACAGTCGTTGGGACAGCAGAGTCATCAAATGGCGACCGCGTACCGAAAGACGTTGCGGGTAATCGATGGATGAGGGCGACCCAGTTCCGTTCATTGTACTCGTACATAGCAATCTTTGGGGGAGGATTTTGTTGTCCTTTGTCTGAAATGATGATGATGATGGTGATGAAGTATTTATTGCTGAAAGTAAGGCTGTTCTTAAGAGAAAACTGCTCCTTATAGACATCTCAAACCACCATTTCGAATCGCCAGTCGCCGAGGTTCTAGAAGATAGATTAGTGTGGAGTTCCTGTGTTGAAGCTAGTATATCAACCGCTGACGTATTTTTTTATTCGTTTGTTAGTGACAAGATCAAGTCCTTTCAAAATTTCAAAAAATACATTAAGAAAGTTAATTCACCATTGAACGAACACTCGATTATTTATTTATTAACAAAAGAGGTAAAGTTACATGTGTGTATAGTATTGCAGACGGACGGCGAGGAGTTGTTCCAGCGGCACGTGGAGCAATGGCACAAACTGTATTATCAGGCGGGCTTGGATATTGAAGGGAACTTGAAGTTGGTGAGTATAGTTCGTATTTTATTGTACTACTTAATATTACCGCAGTATCAAATCAAATAAAATCTCAGCCAAGCAAGGAAAACTGGCTCTCGCTTTTCATTTTTCTGGTAGACTTTAATAGCAATATGAAAACGAAATAATCTAAACTAATATTACCAAGAGGTAAAGTTTGTGACTTTGATTGTTTATTTGTTTGTAGGGGCTAATCTTCGGAAATACTGAACCAATCATGAAAATTCTTTCATAATCAGGAAGCTACACTATTAAAGAGTACTATAGGCTACATTTATTTTATTATGATAGTAGCAATGTAGATAATATTGCACTCGTGCAAGAGAATAATTATGTAATAAAACTACGTATAGAATGAACACTTCAACTGATTGATGTCTGTGTAATAGAGACCAAATTAAGCGTTTGTATAGAATTTTGGCGGAGTATCCTTGCGAAACCGGGGCGGACCGTTCGTTTTTTATAAAATTATACAACGGGCATGAAATTGTCTCCCTTATGAGCCTAATAATCAATGATACATCTGACGTCAGTGGAATCAACCTCAGTAAGTTGATAAAACATCGGTATCAGTTTCGGAAGGCTTTATCTACGTTCAAGATTCTGATTTCGGGCTAGGACCTTTTAATAATAAATAATAAAATAAACAACCCATTATACGTCCCACTACTGGGCACGAGTCTCCCCTTTTTGGGGGGAGGCCTGGAGCTTACTCCACCACGCTGCTCCAATGCGGATTAGTGGAGGTGAATGGGTTAGTGGCCAACCCGCTGTCGGATGTTTTCAAACGTCCATAAGGCCTCCGACACGGTTTAACGACTGCTATCCATCGATAGCAACCGGGACCGACGGCTTAACGTGCCCTCCGAAGCACGGAAATGCGCATTTAATTTGCCACTAGCGGTCACCCGTCACACTACCCGACCGCGCCCATAGTGCTTAACCGAGAAAATCGCTTACGATCTACACCAGCCGCTGGGCCATGCGCGCTTCAAGGACCTTTTATTGTGGCAATATTTATGAGGAGGCTTTTGTCCCGCAGTGGCCGTCTTCCAGCTGTAATGCTGGTGATGATGATAGGTTCGAAACTGCTCGAAAGCGATTTGGTCTTTTTCTTTAAATCTGTACAAAATACGTTTTGATTTACAGGCCAAGATTGTGAATGGCATTTGGTATAACTTCTTGAGCTCGCTGCCTTCAGAAGATTCACACCAGCCTTTAGATCGCTTCTTTGGCTTGAGTCCCACCGGCCTCGCCAGGGGTGGCACTTTCGAGGATTATGAAGGTGAGTAGAGGGAATAAGAACGGTATGACTGAAGGTTATAAAAATAGATCGATAATACAAACTCTTTCTATGAAAAAAGCTTCAAGGGATTTGCGATAGAGAAACCTTTTCATATTATGTGTTTTTTTTTACTTTTTTTATATATCTCTTTTGTTTTTTTTTCTGTGACTCTTCGTGTGTCTCAGCCGCACTAAATTAACATACTTATTTTCTTTCTTTCACTGGTAGGTATCTCAAGCCAAGCAGATATTTGTTTTACTGGAAGTAGAGTTCTATTGTAGGGATTCGAGGGCGTAGGCACCACCGCATTACCTAATATACTTGCCGCTAAATGGTAGTGATCAGCACTACCGTGTTCCGGTCAGGTGGTAATGTACGGTCCTGTAATTTCCGCCACAGAGGCATTACACCTTAGGCCTCAGGAGTGACGACGCATCTACATTGCAATCTCTGGTTTCATGTAAATGTAGCCTATAAGGCTACAGTATTACTTGAACATAAACTGTATGCTTGTTTGCCACTTCATGACATAAAAATCGTGTGTTCTTGATACTTGGTGGTAGAGCTTCAGTGACGGAGCTTGCGGGCGTAGGCACCACCGCATTACCTAATATACTTGCCGCTAAATGGTAGTGTTCACTACCGTGTTCCGGTCCGGTCCGGTGGCAATGTACGGCCCTGTAATTTCCGGCACAGAGACATAACATCTTGGGCCTCAGGAGTGGTAACCCATCTGCATTTTGACCTTGGCCTTTGTGTGAGTGTCTTTAGGCTGCGGTCATCACTTAACATCATATAACTTAACATCATTATATAAAAAAAAAACTTGGATTTTACTAGCTTAAAACTTAAGAACTGCTTATTCTTCCAGGCCACAACTTCTGGGACACAGAGATGTGGATCTTCCCGACCATATTGCTGCTGTATCCGCGGTACGCCGAGAAACTGCTGCAGTATCGCCTCGAGAACGTCTACGTCGCCGAACAACTCGCCAGGATCACTGGCAATAAGGGTTACAGGTATGTAAAGTAACGTCCCACTGCTGGGCACGAGCCTCTCCCCCTCTTTGGGGGAGGCCTGGAGCTTACTTCACCACACTGCTCCAATGTGGGTTGGTGGAGATAAGGGTTAGTGGCCAACCCGCTGTCGGATGTTTTCAAACCGCCCATATTGCCTCCGACAAGATTTAATGACTGCTATCTATCGATAGCAATCGGGACCGACAGCTTAACGTGCCCTCGGAAGCACGAAAACGCGCATTTCAATTTGCCACTAGCGGTCGCCCATCACACACCCGACCGCGCCCGTATCGCTTAACGGAGTAGATCGCTTGCGATCTACACCACGCCATACGCGCTTCACGTTTAATCTTATTAATTTGTGTCTGTCCCTTTTACTGTCGCTTTTTCGTTTCGTCGACTTTCAATTTTCACTTCAAAAATTCCAATGACTTAAAATTAATTATAGGTTATTATTTTACATTTTTCGTTATTGTTGATATTTTTGATCTATTTTTATTTTTTATTTATTAAGAAAAGTTACAAAAACAATTTAAATGTAGCTACAAAAATGCCACAAAACCCTTAGGTAATGGGTTTGTCCTGGCACCTTTACATTGGAATTGCGAATTGTAAAGGTGCCAGGCGAATTCGAATTTGCGAATCGGTCGGTCAGGTTCCCGTGGGAGAGTGCGTATACGGGCGGGGAGGTGACGCAGCCCTGCTGCCCCGAGGTGGCGGAGTTCGAGCAGCACGTGACCGGCTGCGTGGCCTTCGCCGCCCGCCAGTACCTCGCCACCACGCGGGACGAACACTGGCTGCAGGTCGGTACCCTGAACAGAGAATATGTAATAATACTACGTATAGAATGGACACACTGTTGGTAGAGCTCTAGTGACGGAACTCGCGGGCGTAGGCACCACCGCATTACCTAATATACTTGCCGCTAAATGGTAGGTAGTGTTCAGCACTATCGTGTTCCGGTCAGGTGGTAACCGTATTACCTATAAAAATAAAAAAATAATTATATAAAAAAAAATCATTAAAAATAAAATTATATAAATATACTTGCCGCTAAATGGTAGTGTTCAGCACTATCGTGTTCCGGTCAGGTGGTAACCGTATTACCTATAAAAATAAAAAAATAATTATATAAAAAAAAATCATTAAAAATAAAATTATATAAATATACTTGCCGCTAAATGGTAGTGTTCAGCACTATCGTGTTCCGGTCAGGTGGTAATGTACGGCCCTGTAATTTCCGGCACAGAGGCATAACAAACACCTTAGGACAGGAGTGGTAACGCATCTGCATTTTGACCTTGATCTTTGTGTGGGTGTCTATAGGCTGCAGTCATTACTTAACTTCAATGTGAGATGCACGCTTGTTTGCCGCCTTTCTTACATAAAAAAGACTTAAAATACATCTACGTAAAGCAAGACGTGGATGATGTTAATTATTATTATTTAAATTTTCAGCCATATCAATTTACTACCTCGGTAGACTAGTAGGAGCAGGCCATTACTACTACGCTGGGGTCCTGGGTTCGATTGCCTTAGTGTCTGGCGCTATTGAGATTTTTCAATTTTTTAAAATATTTTACCACACGCCATGATTTCCGCATAAAACTCACAGTTTAACATTAAGGGCGCACCTTGGATATTCGGCCAAAATTCTATAGAAACTCTTATTCTGGTTACCTACTATACACACATTAGCATCTAACCGGAATACGAGAGTCCTCTATCTGCCGCCAAATAGCGGCAAATAGAGGACTAGCTAGCCAATCCGACAGCGGGTTGGCTACTAACCCGTATCTTCACCAACCCGCATTGGAGCAGCGTTGTGGAGTAAGCTCCAGACCTCGCCAAAAAGGGGAGAGACTCGTGTCCAGCAGTGGGACTTAAAAATTATATTGCTAGTATTTATGTTACGTCATTATAGCTCAAATATTTCAAAAACGTAACTTCACGCCTGTAATCCCCAAAGGGGTAGGCAGAGGTAAATGCATGCATTGAAGCATACATGCAAACACCCACGATTCTCCGGTTAACGGCGAACCTGTTGACATCTCCGAGCACATTACCAAACTTCGAGACACTGGGAAATTTCCAGAAAATGGAAAATCCCAATAGAACCAGCGATAAAGGACTTTACACCGTTAACTCTGATAACCCCCTACCCGGGAATCGAACCCAGGACCTTAGCGTAGTAGTAGTGGCCTGCTACCACTAGGCTACTGAGGCAGTCAAACATTTTAATAACATGTTTTTATATTATTTCGCATTAACACATGCTTGTGAAATATATTTTATTATTAAAGAAAAATGGAAAGAAAAATTTGACTTCAGGCGAGACTCGAACTCGCGACCTACTGGCTGGACTAGATTCCCAGTAGGTCGCGAGTTCGAGTCTCGCCTGAAGTCAAATTTTTCTTTCCATTTTTCTTTAAAAATAAAATATTTTAATAACATACTTGTATAAACCACTGTTTCTAGCATGGCGGATGTTCGATAGTGACGCACATCGCAGAGTTTTGGGCGTCTCGCGCCCTTATCAATTACACCACGGGACTATACGACATTGCCAGTAAGTTATGTCCCTTATGCACAGCCTTTACATGAAATTCGCATTTGTATGTATATATTTTAAAGAAAAATGGAAAGAAAAATTTGACTTCAGGCGAGACTCGAACTCGCGGCCACTGGGCATCTAGTCCGGCCGCTCTTCCAACTGAGCTACCGAAGTCCTGCCCGATTTGTCAAATCTTTCCTTCACATTTATTGCATTGCCTTATGGTGGCAGCAGCGCCATCTATTGCCAAACTATGCTAGTTAGGCAACCGATATAATAGACTTTTCAGTTTATTGAATATCGTAAAGAAGTCGCTTTTACCCTTAATAATTGTTTTATATTATTTTGCATTAACACATGCTTGTGACACAAATCGGGCAGGACTTCGGTAGCTCAGTTGGAAGAGCGGCTGGACTAGATGCCCAGTGGCCGCGAGTTCGAGTCTCGCCTGAAGTCAAATTTTTCTTTCCATTATTCTTTAAAATATATATATCACAAGCATGTGTTAATGCAAAATAATATAAAACAATTATTTGTATGTATGTTTATATATTCTTGTTTGGAGTCTCCTCTCAGGAACGGACCCTGAAAGGAGAGTAGCTCAAGTTCCCACCGAAGTCCTGTCCAACTAGTCCAACCATCACAGTAGGTAGGTATATTAAATAGGGATAAGGAGGGTCATAATTACTAATACTAGGCCTGGGTTTCACCACGACTTTTGTTAAAGTTAAAGCTATTTTAACATTTCACATCCTTCTCTAACTTAAAGAAATCTGTTAAAGTTAGAGCAGGATGTGAAATGTTATAATAACTTTGACAAAAGTCGTGGTGCAACCCAGTCTAAGTGTTACGATTTATCTCCTCTGGTTGGATCATAAAATCTTCGATCTTTGATCGACAACTTGAATGAAGGGAACTTCATTCAAGATTTTGAGTACCTGGCTTAATGGTGATGATGATGAGGACACGATTTACAAATTAACTTTCTATGACTTGGAACATCAGATCTTGGTTTTTGTCACAGATGTGATGGGTCCGGACGAAGATCACAGCAACATCACGAATTCAGTTTTCACCAACGTCGTTGCTGGCTATTCGCTTTACTTGGCTGAGTATGTCTTAGTTTACCTATTCAATATACTTTCTAACACAATTTCGGTTTTTTATAGGACTAAAACTGTTATTCAAAGAATTCTGGCGATACTGTTGTTTATAGACATTTTTTATAGAAATCAGAGGTCCCAATGAAGACGCGTTGCCATTCCCGAAGCCTGAAAATATTACAATCTGCTATCTCTGTGGCAGAAATTTTGAAAGCACGAATAAATATTACTGGTTTCAGAAATCAGGTTAGAGGCTTTAGACGATTAACCACTACTACTGCCCTTGGGTCCTGAGTTCGATTCCCGGGTCGGGCACTATCAGAGATAAATTAATAAAATCCTTTATCTCTGGTTCTATTGGGATTTTTTCATTCCTAGAAGTTTGGTGATGTGCCCGGATATTTATTTATTTATTTAAGCTTGTTTGCACATTTTTACATAAGGCGGACTTAATACCGAGTGGTATTCTCTCCCAGTCAATCTTAGGGCCAAATAGAGCAGTCGAAGGTGTGCAATGATTGGTAGTGAGGAAAATCGGTTTAAGTAGATTAAATGTGTAAAGTTTATACGAAATTTATAAAAATAAGAGATGTCAACAGGTTCGCCACCTGTTACATGGGCCAAAACGTAACCGGCGAATCGTGGGTGTTTGCAAGTATGCTTGAATGCATGTAGATATTTATCGGCCGGACGACCCGGTTAGTCCAGCTTAATCCGAAGGGTCGCGCGTTCAATCCCTGCACCGGGACAAACGTTTGTATGGCGTACAAATATTTGTTTCGGTGTGTTGGTCTGGGTGTGTGTTGTGTGTACAACAGCACCCACGACACAGGTTTATACGTAGTGTGGGTCTGTGAGTGTAAGCTTATTTTTTTCATTCTTTTACCTCTGCTTCCCCCGAAAGGGTGGGTTATCCCGGGATAAGAAGCGAGAAGTTGCGTTTTTTTTAAAACAGTAAAAAAAACGTAACTTCACGCCTGTAATCCCCGAAGGGGTAGGCAGAGGAAAATGCATGCATTCAAGCACTCACGATTCGCCGGTTACGTTTTTGGCCCATGAAACAGGTGGCGAGCCTGTTGACACCTCCGGGCACATTACCAAACTTCGAGGTACTGGGAAATTGCCAGAAAATGGAAAAATCCAAATAGAACCAGATATACCTGAAGGAGTTTACACCATTATCTCTGATAACCCCCTACCCTGGAATCGAACCCAGGACCTCGGCGTAGTAGTAGTGGCCTGCTGCCACTAGGCTACCGAGGCAGTTAAAGTTTTAAAACTGTCGTCAAATATTTCCAGGTACGTAGCCTGTTTGTGCAAGGATTACTACATGGCGAAAGATCCAGAGCAGTGGGCAGATATCGCTTGGAGCCTCTCCCTGCCGTACGATGAAACCCTCGACTACCATCCACAATTTGCAGGGTATCAGCGCGGGGAATACATCAAGCAGGCTGATGCTGTGCTACTAGGCTTCCCACTGCAGTATCCTATGAATGAGTAAGTATTTTCACTGGTGGTAGAGCTCCAGTGACGGAGCTCGCGGGCGTAGGCACCACCGCATTACCTGATCTACTTGCCGCTAAATGGTAGTGTTCAGCACTATCGTGTTCCGGTCAGGTGGTAATGTACGGCCCTGTAATTTCCGGCACAGAGGCATAACACCTTAGGCCTCAGGAGTGGTAACGCATTTGCATTTTGACCTTGGTCTTTGTGTGGGTGTCTATAGGCTGCAGTCATCACTTAACATCAATGTGAACTGCATGCTTGTTTGCTCCTTCAATTACATAAAAAAAAAATAATTAAAAATATGTTACTACCTATCTACACTATCTTTTTTAGGGTTAGTAAACAAGGAACTCTTATAGTTTCGCCATTTCCGTCTGTCTGTCTGTCTGTCCGTCCGCGGTTTATCGCAAAACCTATTGGCACTAGAGACTTGAAATTTGGCACAAGTTTAAACCTTAATCACGCCGACAAAGAGGTAGAAAAAATCTATGAAAAATAAAATTATTTCCTCCCCTATGTAATTTCCTCCCCTATGTAATTTCCTCCCCTATGTAATTTCCTCCCCTATGTATGTAACGCGCGGGTATTGTTTTTCATTTTTCGTTTTCTGTATAGTGTGAGATATCGTTGGATAGGTTTTCAAAAAATGTTAGGGGTGTGCTAACATCATTTTTCGATTTAGTAAACTGTTCGTGATTTATTAAGATTTAAATTGTCAATTTTCTTTAGAGCCCAGTGCCCCCCTCCCTCTACCAACTAAACGGTTGTTGGTAGAAATTCAAACGTTATGGTAATAATAGCTGCATATAACGAAATTAAAACGAAAACTATCACACCTAAGTTGGCTTTACAAGTTTTACAAGTTTGCGAGTAATAGTCGACCAAATGTCGATATTAAATACTCGATATTTTTGAACAACTCCATAGAAAATATTTATTTCTTTTTTTCATTGCACTTATCAAACCTATAAACAACGGAACCCTGCACAGTACGGTCCGTCACGCACTTGACCGGTTTTTTGACGTGACAACGTCTTAAATTAGGTTGCGGCTCGGAGTCACTCATGAAAAAGTGTAACGCCCGGTAACGTAACGATGAGTCACCGAACGAGAGAGAGGCCTGCCGGACCGGCGAATGCCTTTCTACCGAGAAAAAGACGTTGTCACGTAAAATCTTCGCCCGTAAAACCGACTTTACAGGCAACCAGTTTTTTTTTCATTGCATTTATCAAACCTATAAACAACGGAACCCTACACAGTACGGTCCGTCACGCACTTGACCGGTTTTTTGACGTGACAACGTCTTAAATTAGGTTGCGGCTCGGAGTCACTCATGAAAAAGTGTAACGCCCGGTAACGTAACGATGAGTCACCGAACGAGAGAGAGGCCTGCCGGACCGGCGAATGCCTTTCTACCGAGAAAAAGACGTTGTCACGTAAAATCTTCGCCCGTAAAACCGACTTTACAGGCAACCAGTTTTTTTTTTCATTGCATTTATCAAACCTATAAACAACGGAACCCTACACAGTATAGTCCGTCACGCACTTTCCCGTTTTTTTTTTACAATGTTAGTTCAACACGAGCCAACGACCTGCTGTACTACGAGACGGTGACCCGCGGGAACGGTCCGGCGATGACCTGGAGTATGCACTCTATCGGACAACTACGTCTGGAGGACAACCTCAAAGCCGCCATACTCTTCAACAAGAGCTACGAGAACTACGTTCGCGAACCATTTAAGGTAAATAAGTGATCGCCTAATGGTCAAAATTCGACCATAATACATATGTGTAAAATATAATTAAGTTTTAATGTGTTTTTTTTTTTATGTATTTGAAGTGGCAAGCAAGCATGCAGTTCACATTGATGTTAAGTGATGACTGCAGCCTATAGACACCCACACAAAGACCAAGGTCAAAATGCAAATGCGTTACCACTCCTGAGGCCTAAGGTGTTATGCCTCTGTGCCGGAAATTACAGGGCCGTACATTACCACCTGACCGGAACACGATAGTGCTGAACACTACCATTTAGCGGCAAGTAAATCAGGTAATGGTAATGCGGTGGTGCCTACGCCCGCGAGCTCCGTCACTGGAGCTCTACCACCAGTAATAAATTTATTGATTTAATGTACTTTATACGCATTATTATTGAAAAATATAAGCGTTCTGCAGTTCTCCTACGTATAAACTATAACCCCCTTATTCATAAACGTACATTAGATACGTTTTAGCTATAGAATGCTTTGTCTTTGTCAGTTGCATTGTCAGATGTGCAGGATAGAAAAAGACAAAGGAGAGATTAGCAACACTTTAGCTAAAATACGTTTATGAATAAGAGGGTTAGTGTTGCAAATTTCATAATCCACCATCCGCGCAATTTCGTAAAAATGGGTTGTTGCTTCACGTATACTTTAATGTATGTTCAATTAATAATGAACGCAGCAAACAATCATGCATTGCCGGATTAGCCATATAGCAGGAGTAGCAAATGCTACGGGCCCCGCGCCATTGGGGGCCCCGTGCCTGTGCCCAAAAAAAAACACAAATATGTAATACACCTTAGCTATTCTCAAACGGAGCGTTGACCACTAATTGTATAGGTACCTATATTATTATGTTGCAAGTTGGCAATACCACAATACTTACAGGGGGAATCCCCTAAATTTCTTTTCGATTCCTTTTCGTAAATGTTGTTTTATGTACATCCTAAATTTCAGTAGACAATGTAACTCTAGGGCCCCATGGTCACATTTGCTACGGGCCCCGCACCGGCTTTATCCGGCACTGCAATCATGCAATTTAATTACGGTTTATTGCACAGAAAACATCCCGTCAGATAGCAAGTCACTGGTGGTAGAGTTCCAGAGTAGGGACTCAAGGGCGTAGGCACCGGCTGACAGCATAGGCATTTTATTTATTTATTTTTTTTTTTTGATGATAACGAACAGTCATATATGTTTTATTTTTAAAGAAAAATGGAAAGAAAAATTTGACTTCAGACGAGACTCGAACTCGCGGCCTACTGGGAATCTAGTCCAGCCGCTCTTCCAATTGAGCTACTGAAGTCCTGCCCGATTTGTCAAATCTTTTCTTCACATTTATTTCCTTGCTTTATGGTAGCAGTAGCGCCATCTATTACCAACCAACCATTTTTCTTTAAAAATAAAATATATTTCACAAGCATGTGTTAATGCGAAATAATATAAAAACAGTCATATATGCTTATATACAGTCTAACTAAAACTACTTAAGACCATTTAGAAGTTCCCGCATCACCTAATCTATCGCTGAAAAATGGTAGTGTTTAGTGTAATCGTGTTGGTTGGTTCGGTAATGCGGTGGTGCCTACGCCCGCGAGCTCCGTCACTAGAGCTCTACCACCAAAGAAAATATGTAGAAAACATTAATTGTTCATGTAATTACATCTGTAAATTCACTTATGATTTTAATAATAAAAGCAGACGCAAGCAGAACTTATAGGCAGAATTTTCGCCTACATATTTTTTCATCGCAAACGAATACTTTGATATTTGCTAAAAACATTTTTGAACCACGATAAATCCCATTCTAGTTGTGATTTCTATTTATTTGTATTTTTGTGATGATAAATTATTTTAAGAGAACTAATCAATAGCTGTATTGGCCCATTGGCAGAGAATATGTAATAATCCTACGTATAGAATGGACACTTCAACGTCCCACCCGATTTGCTCGCAACACCCAACCTCCTCCCCTCTTATGGGCGACGGTTGGTATTTTGTACGTGCTACGCACACAGGTGCGCGTGTAAATACACGTCACTGATTGATGTCTGTGTAATAGAAACCAAATTAAGCGTTTGTATGGAATTTTGGCGGAGTGTCCGCGGTGTGCCGTTGGTGTAATGGCAGAGACCCTGCCTAGAATGCAATGAGTCCCAGGTTCTAAATAGACCAATTCGGAAAGTTGTCCTTTTGGGAAATTTGTCCTTTTGGGAAGTAGGCGTATTGAAACTGTTGTTCTATTGACACAGTAGAAGAAATGGCACAATTGTCCAGATGGTCCGAAAGGGATTAAAGTAGCAGCTTAATATTTAGTTTCAGTATAAGATGAAACTATCTATGAACTCTATGTTTTGTTTGGAGGATATACCTATCCTTTCACCTATCTTTCTCTTTTATTCAAGGGACGAGAAACTAGGTACCTTCCTTTTTATATCTTACTCTTACAGCTTACTTATCCTCATGAACCAATAACTTATAATAAGTCTTTGGGTTCCGTACCTAGAGACTTTATTTGTCACATCATTCACGTTTTGTATCGCAATAGCATCGATAGCCTCTGGATCTTTCTTATCCGTCCGTGTTGATTTCATTTAAATATACCAAAACCTTTCAGATATGGAGCGAACTGCGTCGACCCAACGTGGGCGCGGTGAACTTCCTCACTGGTATGGGAGGGTTCCTGCAGGCGCTGGTGTTCGGGTACGCCGGAGTCAGCGTGCATCTCGATAGGCTAGAAATTATCAAGCCACAGTTGCCGCCTGAAGCCACTCGCTTTAAAATTAGAGGTATATATAATCTATATTAAATCTTGGCAAAGACATGAAGGAGATCGGAAATGACAAACCTTTGCTTGTGTAATAATATACGATAGCACTAATTGCTCGCTACACTGAAGTTGGGAATAAAATATTGGACGACTTTCGTGACTTTTTCCAATTATGTGTCCAAGACATTAGTCCCACTGCTACTTGTGATAAAAATGACAATGGTGGTCTTATAGTTGCTTTTAACAAAAGCCTATGTGTAGTAATGATTAAAAGCTGACTTTTTGCAAGCAAATGAAAACCAACAGGAAGCTTTAAATAAATACCACAGGAAGCTTTAAAGTACCAATTTTTTATGTAACGAAGGTGGCAAACAAGCATGCATTTCACATGGATGTTAAGTGATGACTGCAACCTATAAATATTAACTCAAAATCCAAAAGTTAAAATGCAAATGTGTTGCTTCTCCTGAGACCTTAAATGTTAGGTACGTCTCTGTGATAATCATTACGGGTCTATTCCATCATTCTTCATAATCTGTACCACTGAGGTTTTATTAGTTAGCAAGATATAAATAAACACGCAACTAATACGCAACAAATAATATTAACGCAGCCTACATAAAAGACAAAAGTACAAACAATTCTCATTAATTAAGTTCGAACAGTGATTCCCAAAGTGGTCTATATCGACCCCTGGGGGTCTATGACAAGCTAAAAGTCAGTCAGCGAAAAAAAATTTTGGGGGTTTATGAAATGAAAATGGTGGTCCACGATAATGGATCTCAACACATACACTAATAGTACCAATTTACTTACATCATGCCTGTGATTCCCAAAGTGGTCCATGGGAGACTAGATGGGGGTCTACGTAGGCGTGAATAAAAATATGGGAATGGTAAATATGGGAATGTGATATAAAAGTAGCAAGGACGGGGGAGAAGAAACCACAGAAACCAGAAAAATTGTAAAGGGTCTACAAGAAAAATAGTTTGGGAACCTCTGAGTTAGAACAAGAAATCATGTTTTAAAGTCACATACCTACCTAGCTTCGACTAGGTAGTCGATGTTAACACAAATATGCCCAAGAGACAAATTACGATATGAGACTCCGACGTGAGTGATCGGAACCTCTATTGTCCAAATAAGATTTCATGTGAATCAATAATTTTTAAAATTTAACGTAACTTCACGCCTATAATCCCCGGAGGGGTAGGCAGAGGTAAATGCATGCATTCAAGCATACATGCAAACACCCACGATTCGCCGGTTACGTTTTGGCTCATGTAACAGGTGGCGAGCCTGTTGACATCTCCGGGCACATTACCAAACTTCGAGGTACTGGGAAATTTCCAGAAAATGGAAAAATCCCAGTAGAACCAGAGATAAAGGACTTTACACCATTATCTCTGATAACCCCCTACCCGGGAATCGAACCCAGGACCCCAGCGTAGTAGTAGCGGCCTGCTACTACTAGGCTACCGAGGCAGTTTCTAAAATTTAACTGAAATTTAATTAAAATTTGATTTGAAACCTCATTTATGAAGCTAGGTAAGCTCTTAGTATTGCGCAATATAAAGAAGTAACTACCAAACAAGTTTTACCTAATGATAAGTTGTTTCAATACAAAAAAAAAACAGTCGAGGTCGCTGTTATCGCTAATTGGACGAAAAAATATACTTAGAACTAAATGATGAATAGAAATCTGATGGGAGTTATTTTTGAAGACAGCCAAAGCAAAATCTTGATTTAACCTTGCTGGTCAATTATCGTATAAATATTCACGTATTCCAATCATTTCGCAAGTTTTTTTATTCACTCATTTGTATTGTGCATTGTGTTAATTATTATTACAACGTTTATTTTAGAAGGATTGAAGTAAGATCTATGAGGACTCTCAACAGAAGAAGGTACCACTAGGTTAACAGAAAAGTCTGTTTTGAAATTTGAGAAAAAATTCGTTATTGCTGATCTTAATTTAATAAAGCCTTTGACTCGGTTGATTTTGATATTCTACTGGCTACCTTGAGTTCCCTTTACATATAGCTTCGTCAGCAATTCAACTCTATAATTTCACAATTACTTGTATAGAAACCAGCACTGTATTTGCCGTATTTGTGTCCAAGAGCAGTGCTCGACCTAGTATAACTCTACAGCCGGCGTTCCGCAAGGTGACGTGATGTCTCCTTCTTTATTTGCAATTTTGATTAATTCTATTTGTTTACTTATCCGCCCCGCAGATCACTGACATCTAGTTTCAGGCTTTAGAGCGCCTTCAAATTAGAGGCGTAAGGAAGCGGTGCCATTGTGGCGCTACAAAGCCACCACTGCAGCGCCACTACAACATTTTCATACAATTTCTAGAAGCGCAGTCGAAGCGCCACTGTCGAGCGATGTTAGCTCCTATTTGTGGCGGCACAGTGGCGCTTCCTTACGCCTCTCATTTGAAGGCGCCCTTACAATCCTCCTCTTTTCCCAAAGGGTCAATTGAGATTGAAACCATTTCTCTGTCCTATGCAAACTAAATAGCAACCTATTTCTTTTTCATTGTAGGTCTTAAGTACCTAGGAGCAAATCTAACTTTAGATGTGAATCTCGCCGGCACCACCCTGAGTGTGGAGAGTGTCGACGACAGCTGGCCGCTGTCTGTGGACAACGGAAAGTACAACGTCACTCTCGCGCCCGGCATGACAGGTTCGTTATCCGATATTAAAAGTTCATATATCAGTAAAGTCGTAAAAGGAGGATCCTCAACGATTAACGTTGGGAAGTTGTATATACGGCAACTCTTGCGAAAACATCGTATGTGCGATGTAATTCGGTCATACGCCATCTGCCGTACTAGACAAGTACTTTGTGTTTCTTCAGTGTTCCACTAGGTAGCGCCTTGTGCAGTGGAGGCTACACATCAATTTATTCAGAGTTTGGCGAATGAGCCTAAAACTTGCTATACTTTAAATTAAACAAAGAAGTTTCATGCAATGCGCATTGCGCAATCGAGCGACGCGTTAAAGAGAACTGGATAGGTATACGATGGAACTGTCGGAGGCGAGCCTACCTCTTCATGTGAATTTAGCCGCCCTGAGTGTGAAGAGTGTCGGAGATAGCTGGCCGGTGTCTGTAGACAACAGCCAGTACCTACTACGTCTAGTTAGACGATAGTTATCGTGCCCGGCATGACAGGATGGTATATGACTATCTAGCGAATATAAAGCCATAAGGAGCTAAGTTTTTTCTGACACACCTGTTAAAGATGATGATCAGTCTGTATGCGTCGAGGATGCCAAATTGAATCACGCCATCGAAATGATTACCACAAGACCACCGACATTATTCGACGACATTAACAATAACTTTTTAAAGTTCGAGTTTTTCTAAAACACACCGCACATCCTTAAGCTACCGTGTCTTTAAACTAGTGTCTCTTCAAGCACCAGATTTTGGTAGAATCACCCTTGAAGTTGGTGGAAGCCAATTTTTTTTATTTAGTTCGGATTATGACGTCTACAACAATTTTCAAAACCCAGCCAAAGTAATTGAATACGACTATTAAAGTTAAACTTCATGCGTATTAATTGATGTTCGGAAAATAATAAGGCTACTGAAATGGCAATGGGCAGGTCATGTCTGCAGAATGAGTAATAAGCGATGGACAAAACTTTTGACGGAATGGGTACCAAGACTACCAAGGGACAGGAAAAGGAGGAGAGGCCTTTTCCTGTCCCTTGGTAGACTTGGTACCAAATAAATGATGGAGACACATTTTTTCCGATGTGGGTGTGATTGGATGCAGACGGCACGGAAAAGGAGTGCCCTACTTTACTCCGAAATATGTTTATTGCGCATTTGAGCGACGCATTGATAGGTTGTGGAGGCATTCTGTTGTCTCATGTTTCACGAGCCTTAGAAATGATTCAACGAATACCTATTATGAAAAAATATAGCCTGAAGAGTGCCAAATTTTAATTCTTCTAGATTAACCAACATAATGTTAAATGTTCCAGTGACATTACCTGGCGCGGGTCCCTTCGTGATCCGTTCGACGCCGTGGAAAGACTGCAAACTGCCCGCCGACCTCATCGGACGGAACTATCTCAGACCATCGGATAATATTATTTAATTATATTTATTTGTTAATCGAGAAATAAACGCACTGATTATTTTATATGTTATTTAATTTTTTTTAATTAGTTTTGCAAGCAAAATAAGTGATATCTACTGTTGATTGCCAAGTTCATTGTCTGTTTTGGGAACTGTAAGGGGAAAAATGTTTGTCTTCGGAGATCGAACTCTGACTAGTAGTTGTTGCGTACTATCACTGAAACCTAAAAGCAGAATAACAAAGGCTGCAAGTTTTCAAAATCAAATTAATTTTTAATTTTCTGAGTAGGTATAATAACCATTTAAGTACCTACCTATATTTTGAAGACAAAACAAGTGATGTAGGTATACCTACCTAGTGCAGATAATTCGAATTCAGGATGTTATTTCTTATTTTAATCTGAAATCTCCTAAGTTTGTAAGTAGGTATATAGGTACCTAGTAGTATATACTTACCAAAGATATTTTGGGAATATTTTCGTCTTATACCTATTTAAAATATCTACCTACATTAATCGTACTACGTTTGTGATATCCATTCATAAAATAGGTGGGTACATAGGTACCTATTGATGTTCAATTTGGAATGTAACATTATTTTCTTAGGTACCTGTTTAGTTTCATAATTTATAAATCAGTATTACCTACTTTATTGTATGATTTCAAATATTTGTTTTGTTCTGACTTCAGAGGTTCTAACGTCCCAAAATAACTCCTAATTGAATGTAGCGTTTCGCAAAGAGTAAAAAAAACCCACAGATTCCAAGATGTGAGGCTGACGTCATCTAACTTGCTGCGAGACTAACAATCTAACGTTGTCTGGTCTGGCTATTCAATTCATAACCTTCATAACCATCACATTTCTGTATTTCTTGCATCGTTTAATATTATTAATGGCTACCCTTGATACGTCCAACAGCTAGGCACGAGTCTCTCTCCTTCTTGGGGGAAAGCCTGGATCTTACTCCACCATGCTGCTCCAATGCGGTTTGGTAGAGATACGGGTCGGCCAACCCGCTGTCGGATGTTTTCAAGCCGCCCATAAGGCCTCCGACAAGATTTAACGACTATCTATCTATCTATAGCAACCGGGACCGACAGATTAACGTGCCCTCCGAAGCACGGCAATAATCCTAATATTTCCTATTTTCACTGGTGGTAGAACTCCAGTGTAGGAGCTCGAGGGCGTTGGCATCACAGCATTGTCTAGTCTATCTGCCGCTAAATGTTAGCGTTCAGCACAGTCGTGTCCCGGTTAGATGGTAATGTATGGCCCCGTAAAAATTATCACAGAGACATAACAACTTAGGTCTCAGAGTTCAACAACAACTTACAACGGATCTGCATTTTGACCTCTTTGTGTTAATGTGTATGTACCTAAGTATCACTATGAACGGTTCCGCCGTCAAGGGCAACCATAAAGCAACACGGGCCACCGGCCGTGGCGGACCGGAGGGGAGTAGCCATGGCGTTTATTACCGATGCAAAACAGTCTGTCACTTTTTGCGGGGGGAAATGCGTGCGACACACACGCACACTACAAAAATAGTCTATTACTACGAAACTCACACCTTGACTTTAACATAATACAGAAACAATTTCACACACTCATTTAAACATCTAGGCGACAGTTATAGGCCCGTTTGGGCTTGTACTTTGACAGAGGGGAAAGCCTGCATATGGGTACTCCCCTCCGGTGTTGCTCTATGAGAGCAACAGATGGTGGTCAGACATTCCAATGAAAAGACGTGGACTTTTCATAGGAATGGCTGGAGAAGCCTTCTCCAAAGACGCCCTCAACAGTGCTGCACGTCACTCGGGCAGAATATGCCATAATTGGCACGCTTGGCAGGCGTATTGGCGATCGCAGTGGGGGTAGTTTTATCGCGTGACGCTGCTGCGACTTGAACCCGCGACTACTGGGACCACCGAAGTCCACAAAGAGATCCCGAATAATAATTTGACTTCAGGCAGTCTATATTAATATTTTACACGCATACCTACCTATTTATTGCAAAAAAACTCATAACATAAATCAAATTCATCAAAATCTGGATATTGATAAGCATTTCGACCATACAGTGATTCAGAATTAGACAATAAATACCTACGTATCAATTTGCAATCGATTAATTAGTCTAATTTATGTGCGTCTTTGGAAACGAAATTTATTGTATTACCTAAACGTTATACCTGCCGAATTTGAATACAAAAGAATCTGTCAAGGTCATTAAAGCTATTGTAGTGAAAAGTAGGTACCTACCTACTAGTACCTAGGTATCTACTAGAATACCTGCAGTAGATATTGAAAAAGAAATCTTAAATAGGTAACTAAGTTCCATCTGGTGACCTTCCAACTAGATATTATTACATAGGTAATTAGAAAAAGTCATTATTTGAATCTTAACAAGAACTTATTAAGTAGGTAGGTACCTATAATCGAAAAAGCCGCATGTGGCGTCTGTGCCTTAGTACATAATGTCTAATTTCTAATGTTTTTGGATTACCAGAAACTTCTTCGAATGTACCTCCCTACCTTCGTTTTTAGGGTGCTGTAATTTTGTTCCAGACAAACCAACGGTATCATCATGGCTAATTTTGTGAAATTTTAATTTAATTTCAAAACAAGTTTGCCGTGCAATTTACCTTCTTAGATTGAAACGAATGATTCTCTTAACTTCGAATTCGAAATTTTATTGACCCAGTTGGTAGGTAAGGTACCTATTTATCGGATAATTCGAGTACCGAAACTGGTAGATATGTATTTATTTTGATAAGTAGGTAAATGTCACTATTTTCAAACTCAGCCTTCAATTAATTACCTAGGGACCGTCTATAAAATACTCCACGTTAAAATAAGTATTTTCTGACCCCTTCCCCCCTCTTTTGTCACGCTGTGTCACACTATCTGTGACCCAACACCAAGTATTCAAGGAGGAGGAGGACCTCCTCCTTCAATACTTGGTGTTCAAATAGTCTGAGCGAGAGCGGTCGTCTTCCGCCTACACTCATACCTCCGGGCCTCGGACTAGGGGACGTCTGTCACCCAAATCGAGATACCTACCTGCCGAGTTGACTGGCGTGCAAATGTTCCGGGAGCCACTAGTGTAGTATGGGAGCCAAAGCGGTCGGACTGCGGAGGATTCCGAAGAGAGCAGGCGCCGGCGGCGTATTCTCTGGCCGGCGGGGTCGCGGATTTCTTTGGAAGGGTTCCGTTCCCGAAACCCCGCCATTGATGGCAGACGGGTCGGCACATCGCGGGGTCTTAGCAAATACTTGCCTATATTATATTATCTGATTTATTGTCTCACGCTACCTGTCGTCTGTTCCTCTAGGCGGCGCGCCGGGTGCCATGATACATGATGAGTTTCCCCACGAAAATATGGTAATGTGGTGGTACCTCATAATAATAGAAAACGATGATTTTATATAGTATTTATATTACGCATAGCCCTAATGAAATGCATTTAATGCGAAATATATTAAACGTAACTACTTATAAATTATGTCATTATCATAATCTTCTACGACAACAGCATTATCAAAAGCCGGCTTAACACGGCCCGGATATACTCGTAGATAGCACTACTGCTATATTAAACCAATACCTATTTCCTACTGCGTTGCTATATCGATGCTTCAGGGGCGACCAACCGTCCCCGCATTTCTAGGGTATTGCAAAAGCGCGCAATATCCCGAAAAGCGATGGATGCATTCCATATTTTTTTTATATGCAAGTAAGGTGGCAAACAAGCACATTGATGCTAAGTGATTTGTTCCATTGAGTTCCAGTGCAGGAGCTCGAGGGCTCGAGGGCGTAGGCACCACCGCCTTACCTTATCTATCTGCCGCCAAATGGTAGTGTTCAGTACTATCGTCTATCTAGATCAGAGGTTCCCAAACTATTTTTTCTTGTAGACCCCTGTCAATGTTTTTCTGGTTTCCGTGGACCCCCTCCTTGCTACATTTATATCACATTCCCATATTTCCAACGCCTACATAGACCCCCATCGAGTCCCATGGATCCCAGGGGGTCTGTATGGACCACTTTGGGAATCACTGATCTAGATGGTATTGTACGGCCTGTAATAACTTATCACAGAGACATAAACTAAGGTCTAAGGGGTGGCAAAGCATCTGCGTTATGACCTTTGTGTGGGTGTCTATAGACTGCCGTCAACACTTAACATCAACGTGAGCTACATGACAGTTTGCCACCTTCATTAATAAAACAAATACTGATATGGTTTGTGATTTTCTCACAAAATTACATACATAGAGGTATCTACAATAGAACAATGAAGTTGTTATAATACGTGTACCTAGGTACCTATTTAAATTTAATTGATAGCTCGAGTTTAAGTATTCCTTCAGTACCTACCTAAATGAAACGATTAGGTAAGTAACACATTGGAAGATCTTTAGATACCTATATTAACAGATACGCACTGCAGTGGGTCGTCGTTCTCTTACACTAGATAAATCTTTATTTTCTTATTCTTACCAGTATAAAATATTCCTCTTTTTAGGACAAAATAAAACACAAATTAAAAAAAAAATAACTTCAATTTTATTTTCTTTTAATGAAATTCATAATTGAGAAAGAGTAAACATTATTAATAAATATTATTGTTTGTGTAACATTTTTCACTTACGACAACATCGTTGACAAGGAATAAAATCTAAATGTGAGTATTTTTACCCGTAGGCGCGCAGAAGACATTCTGCTATCTAAAGATATAAAATATTTTGACCATTGACCTATACGTACTAAAATACAAGACAGGACATTCCCCTTGAGCATGATTCCAGTTTTTTGCCTACAATTAACTACACTCTCCCATAGTAACATGACAGCTGACATTAAAACGTCATACTAAATATAAATAAATTTAAAAACGGAACCGCCTGTTTGTTCCCAGTGTCTACTCTACAATATTGAACTCATTGATTGCTTACATAGATTGTTAAAATCCGTAGTTGTAATAAATAATATTAAATCGTATAAATTTGCAATAGGGCATTTTATTAAAACCTGTAAAAACAAATTGCATCACACCTATCTTATATTACAAACTAAATTGCAGTTACATCATTCTGCAAATTTTGTATGATAAAGGTCAAAGACTGAGTTCTGATAAATTATAAAATACAATATATAAATTGCCTACATACACATTTCTATTTTTTATTCACGATTATTTTAATTGTGTAAGTAATAATTTAATTATTATCTAGAAAATATGAAAAATACAAAAGTACAGAAATTTTGATATAACATGTTACTATTTTTACTAAGGTTCAGCTGCATCAAAATATTTGTAGTCTCTCCACCAACCCGCATTGGAGCAGTAGCAGCGTGGTGGAGAAAGCTCCAGGCCTCCCCCTCCCCCCTCCAAAAGGGGAGAGACTCGTGCCCAGCAGTGGGACGTATAATGGGTTGCTATTATTATGATTTTAAATGGTTTTTGTCAAATTTAACAATACCAGTAACATTTACTTTAGCAGTGACTGCAAAATGCGTTGCACCACCGTTTTTTCGATATATTTGCAGTTATCATGGTAGACAGATTTCCTTATTATCTGAGAGATAATTTGTAGGTTAACTTTAAACAGTGCAGCTCGGCTAGTTACGGTAAGCAATTAAAATTAAGCCGAAGTTGCACCATTGTTAAAGTTAGTTAAGTATAAAAATGAGTCATTTAACAATTTTCAAATGGTGCACATTTGAAAAGTTAAGTATAAAAATGACTCATTTTTATACTTAACTGGTATTTAAACAAATTTGTTATAGTTTAAAGTAAGATGCTGCAACCCAGCCATAGTTTATCTTAATACATTACATTTTGGCATACACGAACTGGGAATGTTTATTAATATACACCACAAATAAAATATAAGAAACATTGATATGTTCTTAGGTTTTCGCGAGCTACACTCATTGAAATCAAACTATTTTTACGGATTTATCTCTTTTAGTTTAATATACGCGAGATAAATCCGTAAAAATAGTTTTATTTCTATAAGAAATATTGTTAAAAATGAATCATTTGTACCATATTTTCCCAATTGCTGTAAGAAATAATAAGTACCTACCTACATCAGCACATAATGTACATTATTGAACAGATAATAAAACATAAAATAAATACGACCCGGTTAGTCCAGCGGTGTGAGATGACCGTTTGATTCGAAGAGTTCGATCCCCGCACCGGGACAAATATTTGTATGGCCTACAGATATTTGTTTCGGGTCTGGGTGTTTGTGTATGTATTGTATGTGTACAACGGCACCCACGACACAGGTTTATACCTACTGTGGGGCTGTGAGCATGTGGGGTCGCGGCGGACTGGAGGGGAGTAGCCATAGCGTGTAGGTATTATCGATGCAAAATAGTCCGTTATTTTTTGCGGGGGGAAATGCATGCGACACACAGGCACACTACAAAAATCGTCTTTTACTACGAAACTCACACCTTGACTTTAACAAAATACAGAAACAATTTCACGCACACAGTTAAACATCTAGGCGACAGGCGTAAGATCATTTGGTCTTGTACTTTGACAGAGGGGAAAGCCTGCATATGGCTACTTCCCTCCGTGTTGCTCTATGGCTGAGAGTGTAAGCGTATTTTTTAAAATAAAAAATGCAATGGAAACCTAACAACTTAAAACTAGATTTGAATGTAAATAAGGCACCTTTATTGAGATAAATTTTGAAGACGTCGGGTCGTGACGACCCCATCTCCCACTAATGGAGGACAATTCTTCCACTCGTGCTGTCAGTCAACCGAACAATGGCGGTCAAACCATTCTTCATTTTACTGGTGGTAGAGCTCCAGTGACGGAGCTCGCGGGCGTAGGCACCACCGCATTACCAATATACTTGCCGCTAAATAGTAGTGTTCAGCACTCTCCTGTTCCGGTCAGGTGGTAATGTATGTGGTAATTATGGCCCTGTAATTTCCGGCAGAGAGGCATAATACCTTAGGCCTCAGAAGTGGTATTTATTTTTATAATCTGTATTTTGACCTCTGGTCTTTGTGTATGTGTCTATAGGCTGCAGTCATTACTTAACATCAACGTGAACTGCATGCTAGTTTGCCACTTTCATTACATAAAAAAACATCTAAAAAGGCGGTAGTAAATACAATAACGCGGGAAGGACAGCAGCGCAGTGGCATAGCTAGGAGGGGGGAGGCCGCACCGGGTGCCACCCATTTCGGGGTGACACCCTCTCTTTAAATAACCCAAAGGATCATGGCAAGATTTGTACAGAAAAAATGAAAAAAAGGAACACGGTAAAACAGCATGGAAATATTATCCAGTGAACCTAAACAACATTTCCTGATACTTAAAATATTTTTAACTCTCCGGAATAAAAAGTTAGAAATGAACTTTAGTATGGAGTGCTTCTACTGTTGTTAGGAAAGACGATTTTTATTCCGGTGATTTAAAAATAATTTAAAAACCAGAAAATGTTCTTTAGGTTCCCTAGATAAATTTTTTTCAATCCGTTTTATCTTGTACCTTTTTCTAACTTTTTTTGTACAAATCAATGTATGAAACTTGCCATGAAAAAAATGTATGAAACTTGCCTTGCAAATGTGAGTATTGAGCTCAAAGAATTGAGCTCAATACTCACTTTTGCACTTATAATACCAAGGAGTGCCGGAGGCTAATGGCCGAATACTCAAACGTCACTCAATTTCAAGCAACGCTCAAATGTGCGCTATCTCTATCGTTTTAACGTGTTTTATAAAGACAGAAGACTTTTAAGCCCCACTTAGATTTAAGTGACGTTTGAGTATTTGGCCGACAGTGTCCTCAAACAGGGGGGCATAACGGTGAAGAATGGAGAAAAAAGATACAAAAGAATGGAAAGTATTTCCTTTTCTTTTTTGCTCATCCGCCCCGGGTGCCACCCATGCTAGCTACGCCACTGCAGCAGCGTCCCGTGATAAATCTACCGACTGCGATCGCCAATCCGCCTGCCATGCGTGGCGATTATGGCATATTCTCGCCCAATGACGCGCAACACTTGTGGGCGTCCTTCGGCAAGACTTTGTCCAGCATTGGACGTGTTTCGGTTGGAGTGATGATTGAGATACATCACGACGCACCCTGCGTAAATGGAACTCTTAAATATAATTTTATATTATACTAGCTGTGCCCGCGACTTCGTCCGCGTGAGAATGTATGATTGTTCAGTATCTACCCGGACAAAGTCGTGGGCGCAGCTAGTATAAAATTAGCCTAAGTTAGATAAGCTATCTGCCAGCGAAAGTCCCGTCGAAATCGGTCCAGCCGTTGCCGAGAGTAGCCCCAACAAATAGACAGACAGAAGGAAAGACAAAAATTGTAAAAAATGTTGTTTTGGTATATGTACCGTGTATACATTCATATGCATTTAGTAAAAAGCGGTTATATTTATATTACAAACAGACAGTCCAATTAGATTAATAGTACATCAATTTGATTGCCAACCTAACAACATACGATAAAAATTCAAAACTATGCAAGTACAATTATTAATTAAAACAACAGAAATCGTAAACATAAAAATTATCTACACATAATGGAATAACAGTCGAATACGTAATTGAGGTAAAAAGTAACCCTCGTGCAAAACCCAATAAAAAGTGGCATTTCGGATTTGAGCTGTGAGACAACGCGCTGAGCAACGCATACAAATTGGGCCTGTTCAGAAAAATGAAGATCTAACAAAATTTTTAAACCTGTCAGCACAAATTCAGAAACGGTTTACTGTATTAAAAAGCAATTTCGGCCCGAACAGACTTACTTGTCACGTAATGTTATTTGCCACTTATTACATAAATAAGGGTAGATTTAATAACCTTTATTTCAGTTAGCTTCACTTACTTAACTACAACTTCATTTGTGATTATCTTCTTCTAATCTATAAGATCTCAGAAAGTTTTTTAAAATCCAAATATTTCTGAACACATGTTTATTCTGACGTTTCATTAAAATCGGTTGTCGTTTGGACGTGAAAAGGTAACAGACAGACAGAGTTACTTTCGCATTTATAATATTAATATAGTAGGGAAGTAGGGATTACACCTGATCACACTTCTTCCCAATTACCTACTTATTTGTAGGGAAAAACACTTCCAAAAATAATGAACTCTTATCATAATATGAGGTCGCTTAACCTAAGGTATTTTATACAGTTTTATAGACTATGTACCTACTTTAAGGAAAATACGTATTTTACGAGCCCGGCAACCATTGTGAAGCCTGGACTATTCTGTGCCCTACTTTATTTTAATTCGCATAATTATTGATTTTGTTGTTCTAATGAACAACTAACTAGATAACGTTATTACAACTCGTATTATTGGGAACGTAAAAATAGGTAAATTTCAGTTTTTCGTTCAAATCAATTGGGTTTTGAACTTAATTTTCAAGTTATAATGAACCTCATGCCATAGCAATTTTGCATAGAATGAGAGTCTTAAGACCACAAGCCAACCATGTTGGTATACATCTTGATCAAGCAAAGTTAGTTATTACTAAGTATAGCACCTACCTTACATACTTGATATATCATAATTTTATTAGGGCTAAAGGACTTATTACACGGCATGGTATTCAGGGTACGATAGCAAGGGGCAGGGTAGTGTTATAACATTTAGGGAGCTAGGGCTCTAATTAGGGCGACCGGAGCGGCCCGTGTATTTGTACTGTGATTGAGTTAGGGCGCTGTCGACCGGATAGTGTAATAAGCGGCAACCCGGCGCGAGGCCACGCCCACCCTTTCTGCCGGACCGTGAATACCGTGTCGTGTAATAAATACCCTTTTAAATCCTGAATTGGCTCTGCCATTAGCTATTATAAGTCAATATTGCTAGGTGTAACCTACACATTATATATTTTTTGGTTTGATGAAAAGATTGCTCAAAAATAGTATGTAATTATAGGTTAAGATCCCATAACACAAACATTTCGTTCATAGAGTTTATGCTGCAAACCCATTTTTTTACGCATATTTATGATCCAGAGAATATAAATCCACTAGGTTGCCTATCAAAATGTGGCCGCAAGTATTTTAAAATATTTTTTTATTTTTGGGATAAAATTTCATTGACTTGTTTTTTCAATAAAATATCGTCCACTTCACGGCAATATATGTAAAGACTCTGAAAAATCACGGCAGCCGTTGCGCACTTGGCCGCACCTCTTCGCAGCCAGGTGTAAACAGGTATGATCAAGGAAACGTTTTTACGTTGATGACGTACATTAATTTGTTATATATCAAATTAAAGCTATTTTTTTTCTCATTATTATGGTATGCAGTTGCCAAATTAAATCTGGCCGCAAATAAGGGTTGCTGGCTGTTAAAGATGGTTAATATTGTAAATATTGTGAAAAATAGCTAGCGCGTAACATCACCAGTCAGACGAAGACAGCGATACGACGCTTGTAAATCCATTGCGCATGCGTGGGATGCTACTTTTCTCAACTATCGAATTACTTTATTAATGTAAAATTAAATGATTTAAAGATGAAGGCGTGTTTTCTGTGTGACAAAACAAGCAACGTACATGACTTTAATGATGCATCATTCAAAAAGTGTTCGTGAATGTTATTATTTCGTCGTAAGAAAAAATATAAATATGCCGACACTTTATTAACAATTGAATGCACCGATGCTTTTGGATATCATACAGAGTGTTTAAAAAAAATTTTAATAGAATTTAAAAATAACTAGCAGTGCCCGCGACTTCGTCCGCGTAGAATTTATTTTTTTTTTAATTTAAAAATACTTGCGGCCACATTTTGATAGGCAACCTAGTGGATTTATATTCTCTGGATCATAAATATGCGTAAAAAATGGGTTTGCAGCATAAACTCGATGAACAAAATGTTTGTGTTATGGGATCTTAACCTAGAACTATCAAGTTAACGTCAGATTTTCGCAATACACTGTAATGGAAGTCAATCAATTCAAACAATTCAACCATTTTGTTTTAAATTTCGCATTTATGTTAATTTCACATTAACGTATGATTCAATGATTTCAAGTATACTAAACATCAGTTTTTGTCCCCAACATATCATTTTAAATACCTACCTACTTTTACATTAGCAAGTGAACATTATTATCAAAATTATTTTAATGATAACACGGTTAGGGTGAAGGTTAATGGATGGATGACAATCTTTATAATTAAATAAACTTCCAAAAACCAATCATCATACTCGTACTTAGGTATCAGCGATATCAGAATGACATTACTCGACATCACAGAGGTAATGTTAACAAATACAACAGTGTTTACTTGTACAACTTACATAAAACTTGTGACTTTGAAGTAATAACAACGAATAACAAAACAAAACCGATAACAATGGGAGGCTTCGAGCCACAGAGATAACCTTTCTAAGCTTCAAGCCAAAAGAAATGTCCCATACATTTCTTTAATCCACATAAATAATCACAGAATCTTACTTCAGGACGCAAAAAGCTTAGTAAATTCTCTACTTAGCCAAATGCTTGATTTCTTGAAAAACTGCACGTTATTTTATATTTGGCGCTCCACGCCTCTCTGCCTACCCCGTAAGGGACGTGTCGTGAAAATATATACATTCCATATATATATTTTCAGTGGCGGTATATTGTTAGTAAGTATGAAAATTTGATGATGTAAGAAATTACATTTTTCTTAAATACATACTTTTTGGCTTCAAGCCCACAGTAAACGGTAAGAATATTAATATGTTAAAAATAATTTTAAGACACTGGACTATGTACTTAACCATTAATTATTTTTAGGATTATTAATTAATCTATGTAGATTTGAAAAATCAATAAGAAATTTAAATATTTAGAATATAAATTGAAGCTTATATAATTGCATTAGAACTTTGATTAAAAATTATAAAGCACATAGGTATTATTTTTTGAGAACCTATAACTACATAAAGGTACACTTATAAATGAACGGTAAATTAATCTAATTTTATCTGGCATTATTTTAATATATATACACGCTCATCCATAGTCCATACCTCCAATATCTGACGACCCGGTTAGTCCAGCGGTGTGAGGTGACCGTTTGATTCGAAGGGTCGCGGGTTCGATCCCCGCACCGGGACAAATATTTGTATGGCCTACAGATATTTGTTTCGGGTCTGGGTGTTTGTGTATGTGTTGTTTGTGTACAACGGCACCCACGACACAGGTTTATACCTACTGTGGGGCTTTATAAGAAAAAAAAAAGTAAAATAAAATACATTAATTAACAAAACTTTGTTATAAATGTTTCAAACTTCAACAATGTTCACGATTGTTACTACATGTTGACTGTTTTTAGTAACGTACCTTCCAATTAGTTTGTCACGTTAATTAAATTCGTTGTATACCTACTTTTGTATTTAAACTTATCAGCACATTAATTAACAGAAATGCGTTTAAATAACTGCTACTTTTAGTATCAACAGGATAAGACCCTTTGTTAAGAAGGAAAATAGCGGGATTCAATCGGTTTGGTTTTAAAAAATATATATATTATACCTACGTATCCACGAAAATTTTAAAAAGTTCTATTTGTTTGAGGGGGAGGCGGGGCGGGGGGCATTGATAGACGACACACAGACACACGTGTAACTTTTTAACACACATAGTAGTTATGTTCTTAGGTTTTCGCAAGCTATACTCATTGAAATAAAACTAGTTTTTGAATTTATACCGCTTAGGTATATTAAACAAAAATTATTATTAAAAATCAACGCGACGTTTCGGTTCCGTCGCTTTTCAGCTTCCGTGCTCGCGACAAGACTGATCGATACTCGTCTTTTTACATCGGTCGGTTAAAAACACCCACATTTTTTCATCGGGATTTTTCATAGTTGGTTTAGTTTTCTATTTGAGTTTTGAGCTCATTTTATAAGCTATGTGTTTGTTAGCGACGTGGCTGTATACCTACAGACGATTGCTGTACGCTCTTAAACGGAAAAAATTAAAGACTATTTCCGTTCCGCGCTTACAATTACAGCGCATTCGTCTCCTGTAAAATAGTTAACTAACAGGGTCATCACGTCTGTTGTAAAAAAACGTAACTTCACGCCTGTAATCCCCGAAGGGGTAGGCAGAGGTAAATGCATGCATTCAAGCATACATGCAAACACCCACGATTCGCCGGTTACGTTTTGGCCCATGTAACAGGTGGCGAGCCTGTTGACATCTCCGGGCACATTACCAAACTTTGAGGTACTGGGAAATTTCCAGAAAATGGAAAAATCCCAATATAACCAGAGATAAAGGCTTTTTCACCATTATCTCTGATAACCCCCTACCCGGGAATCGAACCCAGGACCTCAGCGTAGTAGTAGTGGCTGTCTGTTGTACTCATTACCTATTTACCTAAGTTCCTACAAAAAAAATATATTTTTGTTAACCATGAGTGAGGCTCATCATCATCATCATCATTTCAGCCAAAAGACGTCCACTGCTGGACAAAGGCCTCCCCCAAAGAATGCCACAGCGAACGGTCCTGGGCCGCCCTCATCCAACGATTGCCCGCGACCTTCACCAGGTCGTCGGTCCACCTCGTGGGGGGCCTGCCTCCGCTTCTTCTTTCTTACGCGGTCGCCACTCTAGAACTCTTCTGCCCCAACGGCCGTCAGTTCTGCGAGCTATGTGCCCTGCCCACTGCCACTTGAGTTTCGCTATTCGATGGGCTATGTCGGTTACTTTGGTCCTCATGCGGATCTCCTCATTTCTGATTCGATCTCGCAGAGTAACTCCGAGCATAGCCCTCTCCATCGCTCTCTGAGTGACCTTGAGCCTTCTTATGAGGCCCATAGTGAGCGACCACGTTTCTGTTCCGTATGTCATCACTGGCAACACACACTGGTCAAAGACCTTCTTCTTCAGACACTGCGGTAAATTGGACGAGAAGATATAACGCAGCTTCCCGAACGCTGCCCATCCGAGTTGGATTCGGCGATTGACCTCTTTCTCGAAGTTGGACCTACCTAACTGGACCGTTTGTCCCAGGTATACGTAATCGTCAACAACTTCGAGTGTAGTACCCTCGACCATAACAGGAGTGGGCGTAACAAGGACATTCGACATATTTTCGTCTTGTCCATGTTCATTTTAAGGCCCACTCGTTGGGCGGCCCTACTGAGGCCATTGAGCATTGTGCCAAGGTCTTCCAGGGTCTCTTCCAGTGAAGCTGCGAGACGATAACTTACTGGGAAGTCTCAACAACAATACCTTTATAAACGTAGATTTTGTCAATAAATATTTTTTTACACGTTCTATTAAGGAACTTTCCGCTTGACCACATGTGCACTTTTAGACAACTTACATCAATGAGTGTTAAGAGACGGATTATTATACACCTACTTGTAAGATATGTAATATATGTGGTATTAACATAGAGCATCACGGGCCAACGGCCGCCGCGGACCTGAGTTGAGTAGCCATAGCCTTTATTACCGAAGCAAGAAAGTCTGTCATTTTTTGCGGGGGTAACTACGCGTGATACACACACACACTACGAAAATCGTCTATTACTACGAAATTCACACCTTAACTTAACAAAATACATAAGCAATTTCACGCACACATCTAGGCGACAGGCATAGGCGTACATGGGATTGTACTTTGACAAAGAAAGCCTGCATGCACCTCCGTGCCGTAGTCTGTGAGATTATCGCGATCAGACAGACAGACGCCGCTGGGATCTTTGTATTATAATGCACATGCCTACTTCCCTCCGGTCCGCCGCGGCCGGTGGCCCGTGTTGCTCTATGTGTATCATTAAAAAATAAAGTATAATTACGTTCATATTTATCATGCTATTTAAATGTGTATTAGATGTTAGAAAATGATAAAATCAGCAACTCAAGGTTGCACGTGTTCCAACCGTCTGCAAAGCAAACTACGAGTAGGTAGGTATATGTAATTAGCTAATTGTTGTTTTTTGAGGTAGAGAGCTTGATATTTGATTGGCATAATTCAAAACTGGACCTACCAAAAGATATACGATAAGAGTACGTATTTATGATATCTTATTTTCCTTATTTCTTTAAAAAGTGGATATAACCGACTTTAGGATAACACTAGCAGAACTAGGGTAAAGTTGCCCTCTAATCGGTAAAAGAGAATGAACTGTGGGAATAATATTCGACTATATGCCTGAGCTATGGTGTGAGATCCCATATTGTTTCTTACTTATATGCTTAAATAAATGTAACACGACCAAAAGAGACTTTGGTAACGTTTGAATAAAAATATAAAAGGGTGTCAAGTGTAAACTATTATGCCTTTTCAAAAACAGGTTCATGACTAAAACATCCAGCTAAGAAATCCAACTTTGATTGAACAGGCAATAGACCATGGCATGATCGAATATAAATAGTGGGCGTGGATAGACATGCCACTAAAATTGAGGATTTGCATGCTAGCTAATGGTTGTGCCAATAAATGGCACACTTAAAATATTTTATGCATAACATACATTTAATTACTTATATAATAAACACTTACCCCCTTATTCACAAACGTACATTAGATACGTTTTAGCTATAGAATGCTTTGTCTTGCATTGTCAAATATGCAGGATAGAAAAGGACAAGGGAGACATTGGCAACACTTTAGCTAAAATACGTTTATAAATAAGGGGGTAACTTTACAAAATAAACACTGGTACACTTGAACACATTAATATACTGAAAGAAGGTATCATGCAAATACAGATGCCAGTAACTGGCGATTTTTGGCACACTATAAATAACAGCTGATATGCAAGCTAGTGGCACGTCTATCTCGTCTACACTGTTCTTATCTTAATTCTAACTTCTTAGAATTCTGGAAGACTTGAAAATCATTTTGTTAAAGTTTCACTAGTATAAAAAAATTGGGTGAATAGACATGCCACTTACCTAAATTTAGAAGTTTGCATGATAGGTAATGGTCATGTGTGAATAAATAGTATATTCACGTATGACTCATACAATTTACTGGTTATACATAAAGCAAACACTGGTACATTTGGCTACATAAATGTAGGATTGATATGAATTTTAGGCACGCCAAAAACGAAACAATGTGTACCTCTATCTAAAAAGATACTTGGTATTAACAGTAACAATCGTGCTAATACACATGCCAGTTACTGGCAATTTTTAGACACACTGTGATACATAAATGACAGCTGATATGTAAGCTAGTGGCACATCTATCTCGTCATAACTGTTATAATCTTAATTCTATCTATGTAGGTATTCGTAATACTTAAAAAAACATATTTTAGTTCCACTGAACACTCTTATAAGACTGATCATTAACCTAAATAGAGACCTATATCATATCGATAACTATATTCTCTAGAATACTCTAGATCGTAGCTGAACTCACAGTAATCGTACTTGTACAGTTTGTAGAGCCGCCTTATGAGAGGCAGGTCGAATTCGGTGAAGTAAAAAAGGTGTATGAATTTGTGTCCGAATATAAAAAAATAGCGTAAATAGACATGCCACATAAATTTAAAAGTTTGCATGATAGGTAACGGTCATGCAAAAATATATGGAACAGTAAAAATATTTCATGTATGACAACGTACAATTTAGTGGTTGTACATAAAACAAACTATGGTACTGTCTGGTACATTTGGCTACTATAATGTATTATTGATAGGATTTGTTGGAGCCCCTAAAAACGAAACAATGTGTCCCCTATCCAATAAGATACTTGGTATTAACAGTAACAATCGTGCAAATACACATGCCAGTTACTGGCAATTTTTTGACACGCTGTGATACACAAATAACAGGTGATATGTAAGCGAGTGGCACATATATCTCGTATAAACTGCTATAATCTTAATTCTACCTTCTTAGGTTTCCGGAAGACTTAAAAAAACATCACGTTTAAGTTTCACTTAGCTCTCTATAGAATCCAATCATTTAGCCTAAATCGAAGCCAACTATATTCTCTAGATCGTAGCTGAACACTCTATAATCGTACTTGTACAGTTTGTAGAGCCGCCTTATTAGGGGCAGGTCGAGTTGGGAGAAGTACTTGCGGAGTTTCTCGGCAGTGCCCGAGGTGCGAGTGAGCCTCGGGAACTGGATGTGGGTGGCGTTGATCGTGTGCAACGCCAGTAGAGAGTCGTCTAGCAGGGTCTCGTACTTGCCTGCGAATTAGACACGTGTTAGGATGGCTTTATTTTGGAGACGTTCGACTTTTTAATACATGGAGTCATAAGAACAAGTAGGTGATTTTCTCATTGGTGGTAAGTGAACATTGTAAGCCGATAAACATCTACACAAATAAACAGAAATTTCGTAGTCGACGCCTTGCCACTACTGAGGCAGAAGTTGTAATGCCTCTGTGTCGTAAATTACTGGGTCGTAAAATGTCACCTGACCGGAACACGACAGCGCTGAACATTTAGCGTCAAGTAGATTAGAATGCGGTGGTAATAACGCATTAGAGCTCTGTCATTGAAGCTCTACCATCAGTAAAAAGTAATTTACTTATATTCTTGTTATTCAAATAGGTAATACCTATAAGTACCTAATGTGACGTCATAAAAAAAACAAAGTAGTTAATAACCAGGAATTCACGTGCAATAAAATAAATTACTGCAAATTCGTGTAATTAAAGATAAAGTAGATTTTTAAAAATATTTTCGATCTGTGATATTTTCATTCATCAGTTAAAAACCTAATTAATATTATTATAATTACTGTCCTTGGAATAAAAGGCTTTATAATTATTGAGTATACACAAACCTTCCTCATAAATTGTAAAATTGTAACCCCTTGTTTACAAGTTTTTCACTGTTGAATGAAAATATCACAGATCGAAAATATTTTTTTAAATCTACTTTATCTTTAAACAAAAAACAGAACATCCTCATAAATTGTAACCAAGGGGATTACAATTTTACAATTCATGAGGAAGGTTTGTGTATACTCAATAATTATAAAGCCTTTTATGCCTTTTATTCATAAACGTACATTAGATACGTTTTAGCTATAGAATGCTTTGTCTTTGTAAGTTGCATTGTCAAATGTGCAGGATAGAAAAAGACAAAGTTAAGCGAGATTAGCAACACTTTAGTTAAAATACGTTTATGAATAAGGGGGTAAATGTATTGGGTGAAAACCGCATGAAAATCCGTGCCGTAGTCTGTGAGTTTATCGCGAACAGACAGACAGACGCCGCTGGAATCTTTGTATTAATATATATACTATTGGCCGGTTCCGCACGGGTACAATGGGCGTAATATTTTATAGCCTATGTCACTCAGTGAAGATGCAGCTTTCTAACGGTGAAATAATTGAAATCGGTCAGTAGTTTTTGTGTGAAAACGTTACAAACAAACATACAAAAACACGATTGTTTCTTCTATATAATACTAGCTAACCCGGCAATATTATTCGTAATGCCTCACAACAATGTAATAATGTGTCAAAGTTTGACAAGTACGGACTATTTGTATGGGAAAATAAAATTGTGGTTTTTACTATTTCCCTTTTAAACCTTTCCTGGACTTTCAAAAATAATTCAAAACCAAAATTAGTTTAATCGGTCCCGCCGTTCTCGAGTTTTAGCGAGACTAACAAACAGCAATTGATTTATATATTTAAATAGATTAAGTATCGGTATAGACCTAGATTCAATGCATTTTTGCTTGCCCTTTTGACGAAATAACTGAAGAACTGTTCCCGCACCGTGCGTTTTGTATGATTGTATAAAAACATTATCGGCGAACATACATAAAAAAAATCCGGACGAATTGAGAACCTCCTCCTTTTTTTGAAGTCGGTTAATGAAAACAAATGCGCAGCTTCGGCACAGCAGCGCAGCGGTCCGAAACGTCTGAATTGAAAGAGCCCTTACAGGTCACGAAATCATTAATCATGTTCCAAATTTAATTACGATCGGCACAAGACTTACACGTGCACGATTGTGTCTCGTCAACATTTTATTTTCATTAAAACAATTTGTTGTAAATTTATGACCAACAAACTTTTACCCACGACATCGCAAAATAAAAATACCTACCTAATGTAGATTCATTTATGTACACATGTATATATATTATTTAATATAGGTCAGTATTGCAGTAGGTAGGCATATCTGCGCATCGATAATAGATATTACAAAATAATACTGTGTTGTCTTGTTGCTACTAGTAGAAATCTCAATTCCACCTGTTTTTATCTACAGGAAGACCTGAACAATTTAGTCAAGTGGTGCCATGATGCAGGCCTTGTTCTAAATTCTAATAAAACAAAATTATTATATATAAAGTCTCCTTACATTAAATCACAGCAATTATTTTTTTTATGTAATGGGCTTGGCAAACAAGCATGCAGTTCACATTGATGTTAAGTGATGACTGCAGCCTATAGACACCCACATGAAGACCAAGGTCAAAATGCAGATGCGTTACCACTCCTGAGGCCTAAGTTGTTATGCCTCTGTGCCGGAAATTACAGAGCCGTAAATTACCACCTGACCGGAGCACGATAGTGCTGAACACTACCATTTAGCGGCAAGTATATTAGGTAATGCGGTGGTGCCTACGCCCGCGAGCTCCGTTACTGAAGCTCTACCACCAGTAATTAGATCCTATAGTAGCTCACAATCATGTCTGCCTTCATACAGTCGGTCCCGATGGGTGTAAGTGTCCTGCGATTGAACAGGTTAAAAGTCACTTATATCTAGGATTGACGATAGACAACAAGTTGTGCTGGAATGATCACATAAGCAATGTCTGTATCAAACTGCGTAAATTTTTAGCAAACCTAAAAATACTCAATTCACGCCTACCATTCAAGACAGAGCTTATGCTCCATAATACGTTACGGTCTAAGTAGCTATGGCCGGGCCTACTTCACATACCTTAAAAAAGTTTATAATCTTCAATTAAAAATTATAAAATTAATCGTATCACCCAATATTCTATTACAATACCATGATAATGAAATAGAACTGTTTCGACATTGTAAAGTATTACCTATTTTTGATCAAATCAAATAGGTATTATTAAAAGAACATTATTTCGATGACACAATAAAGTTAAACATTCAGGATCCTATATACACGCGAGCAGTTGTACAGAACCGGTTATGTACAACTCGAGCGAAAAACGTGTACGGTGAACGGACATCGGTGTATTTGTTACCTAGGTTAATTAATGCACTACCCTCACATGTGCGTGATATTATAAGTCCCAAAAATATTAAATCCAAGCTTAAAACATTTTTTAATGAAAATTGTAAAGGGACGAATTGACCATTGTTAACCGTTTTGTTTAAATTTTATTTATTTTTAAGTAATTTGATACAACAACGTAGAACTAAAGTAGCATCGTTACAAACCTCTGTGGTTTTTTAGATGCACTGTTATTATTTGCCAAGTGTATGTTCTTTATATATGGCAGATAAATTAAAAAAAAAAAATCAAATCACGATTGCACAGGTGTTTTAAATATTATACGAATTGTATCTAGGCAATGTCTAAATTTAAAGTTGATGATATTTTTTTTTACGCATGATTACATTTTTGCTGACGTACCTATTAGGTATTTCATGACTGCGTGCACTTCAAATTATTCTATTTCTAAAAAACCAACTAAGTACGAGTCGAATTCCGATACGAAGGATTCTGAAGCCTTAAAAAATAAAACTTAAATCTCACTTTAAATATTTTCATATTTGATTTTAGCCCTGCGTACTTTATCGATTTAAGATCTTAAATTAACAAAAGGAAAGGTTGGATGTGATGCCTTACAACAAATATTATTTCGTCATTTTAAAAGTTATTAACGTTAATACTTTGGCTCGGTTGGAAGGAGAAAATTAGATAGCGACTCCATGTGAAAATTTGTGAAAATTCATTCATTAAATGGTTTAGAAACTAAGGTCCGTATTAATAGACAGATCTTTGTAAAAGAACTCTCTAAGAATTAAAGAAAAACGGCTTAAGATTGTCTCAAGGATCAGTCTTAGGGTAGGCAGAGGTTAATATAAGGGATTCAAGCTTATATGCAAACATCCACGATTCGCCGGTTACATTTTGTCCCATGTAACAGGTGGAGAACCCATTGACATCTCCGAGTAGGTACATTATCAAGCTTCTAGGTCCTATTTATCTAGTGCAATACTGTTAATACGGGCCTAGTCATGTCCAATCGGACCACAAGTCTCAGATTATAGTTAACCACAGGATTACATAACAATTTTGTAGAAAATCAAGTATTTAAATTATATTTATTTACATTTATGAGTCATACGGGCGCATATCCACGAAACAGGTTTTTAACAGCTCATATCGTACGATATCACCTTATCTGCGGTTTCTCGTAATACAATTTCTTATAAAAATAAAAGTGTTCGGCTCATTGAAAAAGAGTCCTAGTTTACGGCGCGGTGGATTATTATCTAATGTTTGTTCAATGTTTTTTCCTTATATCTATCCGTAAACATTAACGCACAACGTAGGAGTGGATGTCCTAATTCACGATCCGTTTACATTTTTAATGGTAACATTGATTAACTGCCTAAGTGGCTTATCATCTTACTTTGAGTTGGAGTCGAACTTTTAAAGAAAGTAAAGCCGAATGTGATGAATGAATAATTAGAAATATAAATTGTAAGAATAACTCATGACATAATATGTAATTGATAGAATTGGAACGCAATCCAATTAGATTTGTTATCTGTTATATGTTGTGTAGCATATCTCTGGTCTTGTCCGTGAAAAATGTTTTGTATAATCTGTGATGCTCTCTCTCTTGTTCTTGTTCCCGGGCTATGTACGTATGGTTCCGAATAATAAACCATTTTTGATAACTCAAGTCATATATTTCATTTACCACAACCACGCATTATTTTTTTTTATTTTTTTTTTATGTTATAAAAGTGGCAAACAAGCGTGCAGTTCACATTGATGTTAAGTGATGACTGCAGCCTATAGACACCCACACAATGACCAGAGGTCAAAATGTAAATGCGCTGCCACTCCTGAGGCATTAGGTGTTATGCCTCTGTGCCGGAAATTACAGAGCCGTACATTACCACCTGACCGGAACACGATAGTGCTGAACACTACCATTTAACGGCAAGTATATTAGGTAATGCGGTGGTGCCTACGCCCGCGAGCTCCGTCACTGGAGCTCTACCACCAGTAAGTAAGATATTTCCTACAGTAATGAGTTTTTTTTTTAATTTGCAAAGAAATAAAAGGTTTTTTTATTTTATTTTATTTAAAGCCGCATGTGGATTGTAAATTTTGCAAGGACCAGCACGACCTTGAGCCTCTGGGCCCAAAGACTACTTTAAAGAAATCAGTCGAGTTCAGGCGTTTAAAAAAAATCTGAAATATTCCCATGGATGTGTCCTAAGATTGTTAATAAAATTGCAAAATAACTGGTTAATAGTGCGTGTGGACATGGATTCATATCTACACCGCTGCTTTACTCCTCCGAGAAATGAGAGGTTTCCATATTTATACATCCAAAAGAGTATGTTAGTATTTTATGTAAAGAACAAGATAAAATACTCACGCAAAACTGTAATGTTTTGTTACCTAAAATTTTAGAGTAGGTAACAGTAAGATATCGCTTACCTGAAGCTTAAGGTTGGTTAAATATAATATTATTAATATTAATTTCTTCTTTTAGAGCTGGTTATAGATTATATTTATTTTCTTATGTTCAACATGGTAAAAGCTTACCCCCATATTCATAAACGTACATTAGATACGTTTTAGCTATAGAATGCTTTATTTTTGTCAGTTGCATTGACAAATGTGCATGATAGAAAACTTGTTTACGAACAAAGACCCCTTTGTTCGTAAACAAGTTTTTTGATTGAGTTTAGAACAACTCCGTCAAAGTGCGTCAACGCTAAACAAATAACGCAACAAACATCATTTCTACGGACTCGTATGTCATTGCAAATTTGCAAACGTAACTCCCCGCGATTAAATAAGAAACATTGCGTGCAAATTACTTACTTATGCAGTCGAGTGATATATTTTTTCCAGCACGCTTCTAGAAAACGGTTTCACTTAAGACTATAAGTATCTGTCAAATAAGGATTTGTAAATTATGCGCTGGTTTTTTTTTTTCATTATCTTAGCATATAAGTATTTATGTTAGTCGATCGAATGCTTAATGCTGGCTGAAAAAGTAATCAATTATTATTTCGGTATTAACAAGAAAATGGATGACCGGTTAGGTACTTACTGTCATAGAGCAACACGGGCCACCGGCCGCGGCGGACCGGAGGGAAGTAGCCATATGCAGGCTTTCCCCTCTGTCAAAGTACAAGACCAAATGGTCCTATGCCTGTCGCTGTTGTTATGTATTTTGTTAAAGTCAAGGTGTGAGTTTAGTTTTCACAAACAAGAACAAGGTTTGACTTGAAGAGCATCAAACTTATTAAAAGTTCTAATGAATTAAGACATTGTTCTTAACCTTTTGAGCTGCAGTAAAATATGTCAATTTCATTTTGTCAGTGGACGATATCGTCCACGTGTAGTTGAACCTATTGCGTAGGTACACCATGCACTGTCATGCCTATGCCTAGTACTGCAGTTCTGAAATAGTTCACAGGCGTCACCCACTCGTGTAAAAGTTATTCATTTAGGTATAGTTTTTTTTATCGACAAGCGTTTGAGTCGCATTTGTAAAAGAAAAATTAAAGCGGAATCAAGTACCCCTTCGAACCGCTAATAAAATGGATGAGGGCGGCTCCTTTGGCAATTGAGTTCATTAAAGTCGCTGCCATATGCATCTTTGATTTGATTCATTACTCGCTCGAGTTTCCGGTATAAAAGTCCGTACTAATTGCTATGCCATATGTCGCACCAAGAAGCGCGCATGGCCCCGGCTGGTGTATGATCGGCAGTGATCTACTCGGTTAAGCGATACGGATAACGATGCGTTGCCACCCCTGAGACCTTATCTGTTATTTATATTTTTTTTTTTTATGTAATGGAAATGGCAAACAAGCATGCAGTTCACATTGATGTTAAGTGATGACTGCAGCCTATAGACATCCACACAAAGACCAAGGTCAAAATGCAGATGCGTTACCACTCCTGAGGCCTATGGTGTTATGCCTTATGCCTCTGTGCCGGAAATTACAGGGCCGTACATTACCACCTAACCGAAACACGAAAGTGCTGAACACTACCACTTAACGGCAAGTAAATTAGGTAATGCGGTGCTGCCTACGCCCGCGAGCTCTACCACCAGTGTGTTATGTCTCTGTGCTTATTTTTACGGGGCCATACATTACCATCTAAGCGGATCACGATAGCGTTGAACACTACCATTTGGCGGCAGATAGCGTAATCTGATGGGGCCTACGCCCTCGAGTCCCTCATGCATTTTCGAGAAAAAGGGTATTGACAGATACACAGACAGAGGGACAACAAAGTGATTCAATAAAGGTTTTTATTTTCTTTAGAGGTTCGCAACCCTAAAGATGTTTTTATTTTTACCTATAAACGCATAATACGGATACGTCGATAGAATTATCTGGAAGTTAGATTTGGCTATAGGCGCTGATGTGATATTTATAACTTGGTTTTTCCAACACTTGTTTTGAAATAACCCGTTCGTTCATATATATTGTAAACTATGATAACGTCTGGGCAACCACAGTTGCAAAAAAAAAATCAAGAAAACATGGTAGATATCTACGTCATTGAATTTTAAACATGCATTATTTACAATATTATAATACTTATTTGAATACCCAATCTAAACGTAAACTACGTACTGTTTTATGATTCCAGTATTCGTACATTGACAAGATTTTGTATTTAAAAAATGAAAACTTTGACTTTGTCATAAAGAACAAACAAATAGAATCTATACAAATAAATAAAATTGGAGTGTCTGTTTGTAATATAAAAATAACCGCTTTTTACTAAATGCAAATGGATGTATACACGGTACATATACCTATCAAAACAACATTTTTTTACAATTTTTGTCTGTCTGTCTGTTTTTTGACGGGACTTTCACTGGCAGATAGCTTATGTAATAAGGCGTAACTTAGGCTGCTTTTATACTAGCTGCGCCCACGACTTCGTCCGGGTAGGTACTGAACAATTATAAATCCTCACGGGGACGAAGTCGCAGGTACTGCTATATGAAATATAAGATTCGAGAACATTCTGCATTTTAGCGCTATTAGCTTTTAACCCCCTTATTCATAAACGTATTTTAGCTAAAGTGTTGCTAATCTCTCCTTTGTCTTTTTCTATCGTGCACATTTGTCAATGCAACTGACAAAGACAAAGAATTCTATGGCTAAAACGTATCCAATGTACGTTAATGAATAAGGGGGTAAGTTTATAAAGCAGACTAATGAAATAGGCAATTAGAAAATAAAAGGTAATGTGAACAAAGGGACAAAAAGGGACCTAGCTGTGTAAACTATACATAAAAATGAATCCGTGATGTTTTTTTTTTAAACCGAAGTTTTCAAATAATACGACAGCAGCCTTTAGACACCCACATAAAGACCAGCCGTTATGTCTCTGTAATATTTATTACGGGGCCAAAACTATAAAACGACTACAGAAAATTGGATAAAAATCTTTCTTTTACGTGTTGTATTGTTGGAGGTTTACATAAAAAAAAGAATAGCAAATATTTAAAAATCTCTCATCGCGGTACAAATTTCGGCGGATCAGCTAGTGAGTTATAATCCAGGCGATCGATACTTCTTCAACTACGAACTATTCAAATTAAAATAGGTACTTAGTCATCTATTATGATGATTCTTTATAACTATGCGAAACGAAGAACCTTGATTATCTGTGGTCGCACAACCTTGTACGCTCGTGTGTGAGATAGTAAAAAACTGAGAATCGCCGAAACTATCGGATGTTATTTCGGTGTGACGCAAGTCAAAACTTGTTTGTGACGACAAAAAACGCGCGGCATAAACGATTCTATCAATAATTTATTCTTTGAGAAGAACCTAATACCCATAGAGCAACACGGGCCACCGGCCGCGGCGGACCGGAGGGGAGTGGCCATATGCAGGCTTTCCCCTCTGTCAAAGTACAAGACCAAATGGTCCTATGCCTGTCGCCCAGATATTTAAATGAGTGCGTGAAATTGTTTATGTATTTTGTTAAAATCAAAGTGTGAGTTCCGTAGTGATAGACGATTTTTGTAGTGTGAGTGAGTGTCACACGTATTTCCCCCCGCAAAAAGTGACAGACTGTTTTGCATCGGTAATGAACCCTATGGCTACTCTCCTCTGGTCCGACGCGACTGGTGGGGCGAGTTGCTCTATGCTAATACCTAATTGATAAAACATGAGAGACCTGCACTCTTGTCTGTGGATTAGTCCATAATATAAAAATAAGTCTGGTTTTCCATTCTGACACTATAACTCTAGAACCCACGAACCGATTCCCACGGTCTTGCATTCGTTGGAAAGGTCTCGGGCTGCGTGAGGTTTATAGCAAAGAAAATTCGGGATTTATTTTTTATAAAACGACATCCACGCGTGCGATACCGCAGGCAACAGCTAGTTTGATATAAATCTTTGGAAAAATAGTTCCCGAGGACACTTCGCGATGTAAAGTACCTATACAGAGATACTAGTGCAGTGATTCTCAAAGTGTGCCCGCATTCGCCAGGGCTTCGGTTACATTGAAATGAAATAAATTCATTGCCAAATTTAGATTACCCACTTTGGGATCTCAAATAGTAATCAAAAGCCATATTATTGACAAAACTTTGCGTTATGCTGATGTTATAATTTTTTGCTAAAACATTTCATCCCCTATAAAAAGCATTTCATGATAAATAAACTGTATACAGTATGTATCTTCACGCCAAGTCCCTCAAGGGGTAGAGTGTGCAGCGCCAGATACCCCGGTCCTAACACACCTCACGTTCTTCTTCTACATTCATAAATCTCTTGACCGACTCGAAGACTCTTGACCCCACCTTCGGTACTCGACCTATTTGGTCAAGGTACATAGTATATAACAAAGTTTACCTAGGTTTCGTTTTACTTTAGGAACTCGTTAAATATTTGGTTTCTCAAAAGGGTTCCGTCTTCACAGAAGTTTGAAAACCACAGCACTAGTGTATTAAGTGAAATGTGTGATGCGTCTAGTGACGGAGCTCGCGGGCGTAGGCACCACCGCATTACCTAATATACTTGCCGCTTAGTGGTAGTGTTTAGCATTAGCACTATCGTGTTCCGGTCAGGTGGTAATGTACGACCCTGTAATTTCCGGCACAGAGGCATAACACCTTAGGCCTTAGGAGTGGTAACGCATCTATATTTTGACCTTAGTCTTTGTGTGGGTGTCTTTAGGCCGCAGTCATCACTTAACATCAATGTGAACTGCATTCTTGTTTATCACTTCCCTTAGATCAAAAAAAGTCAAATACTTTGAACCTCTACCTCGCAATCTTCGAATAAACTAGTTAAAATATTTATTTAGGTTTTAGATAAGTGGCGGTTATTTCATATCCGCACTAAAATATCCATTTGGCTTATTAATTTAGACGCGTAGAGGCCAGGGTTGCGCCGATCCGATCTTTATCAAATATAACTATTTACCACATCAAACATACATAATTTTTAATTTCAGTCAAATAAGTATTGTATTATGTATTTGAAATCAACGTCAATAAAGCTACAGTTGAAATATTGATTCAATTTTATTAAAATCTATAATTTAGGTAGGTACAAACTTAATACTACTTAGTGCACCCTGCACTTCCCTAATATCTACTATTTACTCTCATAGAGCAACACCGGAGGGGAGTAGCCATATGCAGGCTTCTGTCAAAGTACAAGCCTAAATGGACCTATACCTGTCGCCTAGATGTTTAAATGTGTGCGTGAAATTGTACAGCACATGCCTAATTTTTTATATTGGTGTACAATACCTACTTCCCTACTAATATTATAAATGCGAAAGTAACACTGTCTGTCTGTCTGTTACCTTTTCACGTCCAAACGATTGAACCGATTTTAATGAAATCTGGTACAGACATAGAGCTACTTAGTTATTTATAAAACGACATCCACGCGGGCGAAGCCACGGGCAACAGCTAGTAAATAATATTGTTGTTGTTGTCATTATTTATTGAGTTTTGCCGACTGATTTAACCAATAGGGCAATATATCGACGGCCTTCGTTGAAATAAAACCTTCATTTGCTTGATCGCTTGCGTCAAAGACCACCGGGCTTTAAGTGACAATGACGCACTATGACTAAACCAATTACGAGATGATTGCCCACTAGTCGGCAAACTAAGAAGTGAATTAAAAAGAGGAAAACAATTTAATTTGTGTTCTTTTTGCGACAGCAGAAACCTACATCTTTTTATTGCTTATTTTAAAATTTAATATTCTATGTACTAATTCTAATTTTACAGTAAACGACATTGTGTTTTTATATCGTTCTAAAAACTATACTACGTACTTATGAATATACAATAAATGAAACAACATTTTGGAGTAGGTAAATAGATAATTTTGTGAGGTCAGTCCTGCAAATTTATCCTCGAACAAAACGAAATACTTACCCCCTTATTCACTGAACGTACGTTAGATACGTTTCAGCTATAGAATACTTTGTCTTTGTCAGTTACATCGTGCTGGATAGAAAAAGACAAAGGAGAGATTAGCAACACTTTAGCTAAAATACGTTTATGAAAAACGTATTTTTTTATACTTTTTATAATAACAATATTAAATAAACGTAAGCTACGTTGGATAATTTAAACGATTAATGTGTATTGTACGTACGTATTAGGTATTTCTAATTCAAATATACCTAGGCATATTTGATTTAGAATAGAGGTATTTATTTTGCGGTCTAGAATTTTATTTATTTTATTTTTATAGACCGAAACGGTATAAAACTGACAAGGCTTCTTTCTTATACGAATTTCAAGTAAAAATTCTGATTACCAGATCAGATTTGGGAAGAGGAGGGGGAATTTGACCAATGCGACCCCCTAGAACCGTCACTGCGAAGGAATAACTTTTTTATGTAAGGGAAGGTTGCATATAAGCATGCAGCTCACACTGATGTTAAGTGATTTTATTACATTACCATATAATCTGACACGATTACTTTCATTTGGTAGCAGATAGATTGGATAATGCTGTGGTTACACCCTCGAGTCCCAACTGTGAACCCAGTTCATCTAAATGAACTGGGTTCACAGTTGGGACTACCTATAGGACCCAAACCTCTAAAGGTTTGGGTCCTATAGGCAGTCGTCTTGTTTCTGTCTAGGTTTTTTCATGCAATGACAAACAAGTATGCAGTTCACATTGATGTTAAGTGATGACTGCAGCCTATAGACATCTACACAATAAACAAAGGTCAAAATGCAGATGCGTTGCCACCCCTGAGATCGAAGTTGATATGTCTCTGTGATAGTGATTACGAGCAACTAAAATGGTAAATAAAACACAGGAATGTAAAGAACTTGATCGATCGAGTTTTTAACTTTTATTAATAACCTCGGTATGAGTTCCGAGGCGGCGTAGAATTTTCCGTCTCATCGATAACTGGTTTTGACGTTTACGCAATACGACACGTAAAAACTGTTTGAAATATGGGTTCGGTTCGATCGAGGCCGAAAAATGGGATGCGAATATAAAAAAAACATAATAAAATTACAATATGGAATTTTCTAATACTAGTTTTGGAATCTTGATAATTTACAGAGGCGCGTACGAGTACGACAGAATATTTATTATCGCTGGATCGCGCTTATGAAGTTTTCATGAATGTTACACACCCACAATAGCTTCAATGGTGTGTACCCAGTGTACCTCACCCAACGCTAATGTTTATTATACCTACATAGAGTTGTATAAGCCGTCGCAAATTTCTACCAAGTATCAATCAATCAATCAATCATTTATTATAATCAAAATGAAGAAAATACATTAATAACATACTTAAAACAAATATAGTAAATAAGTATAGTATTCTATCTAATTTTGTTTTGACGTCACAATCATAACTTTAAGAGAGGGAAAGCTGCATAGAAGAATCGGTGGTAATTATTCGATGAGATCTGTATGGCTCCGTTATAACTATCACAGAGACATAACAACTAAGATCTCAGTGGTGGCAACGCATTTTGACCTCTGGTCTTTGTGTAAGTGTCTAGTACCTGGTTGACCGAGCTTCGCTCCGTAGCGATTAGTATTAATTGCATATACGACTAACGTTAGTAGACTAATGGTTCTTCTATTCATCAATAGATGGCGTTAGTCGTCGGTTATGAAGAAAATTTATTATTAACTTGGAACCGAGCTTTTCTTGGACCTGGAACCTAAATAAATCGATTTCTTGACCCGAAAAACCCCTAATCTGTAAGTTTCAAGAAAATCGTTGGAGCCGTTTCCAAGATCTTGATTCTATATATATATATATATATATACAAGAATTGCTCGTTTAAAGGTATTAGATAGGCTGCCGTCATCACTTAACATCAATGTGAACTGCATACATGTTTGTCACTTCGTTGCATGAAAAAACCTAGAGAGAAACAAGACGGTGGTAGAGCTCCAGTGACGAAGCTTGTGGGCGTAGGCACCACCGCATTACTTGCCGCTAAATGGTAGTGTTCAGCACTATCGTGTTTCGGTCAGGTGGTAATGTACGGCCCTGTAATTTCCGGCACAGAGGCATAACACCTTAGGCCTCAGGAGTGGTAACGCATCTGCATTTGACCTTGATCTTCATGTGGGTCTCTATAGGCTGCAGTCATCACTTACCATCAATGTAAACTGCATGCTTGTTTGCCACTTCAATTACATAAAAAAGACGACTATAAGTACCAAACCTCTAAATGAACTGGGTTCACAGTTGGGACTCGAGGGTGTAGGCACCACAGCATTATCTAATCTATCTACCTACTACCAAATTAAAGTTATCGTGTCGGATTAGATGGTAATGTATAGTCCAGACATGACTGTTACTAAGGCAAAAAAGCTTAGTCAACTCAGGGCAACGCATCTTCATGTTGACCTCCACTTAGACAAGTACGCGCGCATGGCCCCGCGGCTGGTGTAGATCGTAAGCGATCTACTCGGTTAAGCGAATACGGGTGCGGTCGGTGATGGGTGACCGCTAGTGGCAAATTTAAATGCGCGTTTCCGTGCTTCCGAGGGCACGGTAAGCCGCCTCGGTCCCGGTTGCTATCGATAGATAACAGTCGTTAAAACCTCTGGTTTAACGACCGTTATCTTACCAAACTATTTTTTCTCGTAGACCCCTTTCAATTTTTTTCTGGTTTCGGTGTACATGTTAGCAAGGGGTTGCTAACATTTAAATCGCTTTCCCATATATCCCATTTTTATTTACGCATATACGTAGACCCCATCGAGTCTCCCATGGACCCCAGGGGGCCTATATGGACCACTTTGGGAATCACTGCGTTAAACCTTGCCGGAGGCCTTATGGGCGGTTTGAAAACATCCGACAGCGGGTTGGCCACTAACCCGTATCTCTACCAATACGCATTGGAGCAGCGTGGTGGAGTAAGCTCCAGGCCTCCCCCCCCCCCCAAAACGGGGGAGAGACTCGTGCCCAGCAGTGGGACGTATTATTATTATAGGTAAGCACAATCCACGTAAGATGCAAGCTTGTTTGTCACCATCAATACATTTAAACAAACCAAGTCTTTTTCGAAATGTCCACCTTGCATTCTCTATTTAACATTCATTAAATGAGATATCCTAACGATCTCAATAGAAAACCGCGTTATTTCTGTCACACCTGTGAATGAGGCCGCAGGTCACAAAATATAAAACCGTGGCAATAGTATAAACAAAGGTAATTTAAATAAACAGAGGGGTCACGGTTATAAACATAATGTTCGCAGAGTTGAGCATAGAGCAACACGGGCCACCGGCCGCCGCGGCGGACCGGAGGGGAGTAGCCATAGCGTTTATTACCGATGTAAAACAGTCTGTCAATTTTTGCGGGAGGAACTACGTGTGTTACACACACACACACACCTTGACTTTAACAAAATACATAAACAATTTCACGCACACATTTAAACATCAGGTGGCCGACCGCCTAACTCAAATGTTTTCGTTTAGCTTTCAGTTTCGTACCACCTAACTTTTTTCTGGAAGTGTTTTCGTCCGCAGATTTTAATAGGCGGTACGAAACGGACAACATAACATCCTAAACGAAAGCATTTCAGTTAGGCGGTCGACCCCCTGGGCGACAGGCGTAGGAACACTTGTACTTGTACTTTGACAGAGGAAAAAGCCTGCATATGGCTACTACCCTCCGGTCCGCCGCGGCCGGTGACCCGTGTTGCTCTACGGAGTTGAGAAACGCGCTAACTATAACCGCCATGCAGATTATTATTGTTCAGATTTCTCAGAAACGCCTGTTTGCCTATTATTGTTAGCATCGAGAAATATTTCCACGAAATAATTTTATTCTCATTAATACCTACATAATGAACATCTAATTTAATGATTAATGCTTAAAAGCTATCGAATTTATTAGAATAGCCTCTCTACACAGTCACCGCTACGTTCCGGTTAGATGATAATAACGGAATATGTAACAACGGACACAGATAATAACTTCAAAAATAGTTTTTGTACGATTCTGGCAAACAAGCTTTGTCTGTTATGAGAATAAATGTCTTTAAACCTAAACCTAACCTAAGCTTCAGACCGCACTACGCCTTTACTTTGAGCAAAGTACGCTTACAAAACCAATACTTTATTGACAGTTCTAAGCATATTTTTCCCATAGTAAAGTCGAAGTGCGGTCTGTGAATCTCACCCTAATTGAAGACCGAAGCATATACATACTTAGATACTTCTTAATGAAAAATAAGGGTCCCAATAAACTCAGTGAATACGCGGTGATAATCTGGCAACCCAGGATTTTTTGGCTTAGCTTTCAGGTCAAGTTGAAGGAAAAAAAAGATTCCAAAATGTAGTAAAAGTAAAAGTATAAATCCCCCATAAAACACATTGTAGATTTACATAATATACGTAATTTACTAATTTTATACTTTTTTTTAAACAATGTTCTGTTGTGCCTTAGGCCCTGCGCCGAATAAATGTTTTTCTTTCTTTCTTTCTTTAACTCGTACATCGGACAAAGTCTACCGGACCTATAGTCAGTATATTAATTCAGCTTAGCCTTAATATTTACAAATTTATTCAAGGCAATATTTTTTGTAATGATGCAGAGATGAGCCTTGTGCTGCGATAATGATAAATATTGTTATTAATTAGCCGGACATCCCATTCCGCCTTCATTTATTTTATTGTGTTAAAAGTATTCCTTGTCTATAAATATTTTCTTTGCTATCCGTCATGTACGTATTTAGGGTTCCGTATATCGAAAGGAAAAAACGGAACCATTATAGGATTACTTTGTTATCCTATAATGGTCCGTGGTCAGTCCGTCCGTCCTCCTGTCTGTCAAGACCTTTTTCAAGAACTAGCAAGTCACTACCACTACGCTGAGGTCCTGGGTTCGATTCCCGGGTAGGGGGTTATCAGAGATAATGGTGTAAAGTCCTTTATCTCTGGTTCTATTGGGATTTTTCCATTTTCTGGAAATTTCCCAGGACCTCAAAGTTTGGTAATGTGCCCGGAGATGTCAACAGGCTCGCCACCTGTTACATGGGCCAAAACGTAACCGGCGAATCGTGGGTGTTTGCATGTATGCTTGAATGCATGCAAACACCCACGATTCGCCGCTACCTCTGCCTACCCCTTCGGGGATTACAGGCGTCAAATTACGTTTTTTTTTTTTTTACTCAAGACTATAATAGCTTTAAGCTGCAACAAAATCAAATTGTATGTCAACGCAATCAGCAATTTAAGCCGCATATTTTCAAACTCGCAACTACTCGCAAGAGAATCAAAACCTAAAGGGTACTTCCAGTCGATCTAGAATCTTGAAATTTGGCATGAAGCAATGTTTTATCCTTCACATCTAGCAATGCAATAGATTTGTCAAATCTTTCCTTCACATCTAGCAATGCAATAGATGTGAAGGAAAGATTTGACAAATCGGGCAGGGCTTCAGTAGCTCAATTGGAAGAGCGGCTGGACTAGATTCCCAGTAGGTCGCGAGTTCGAGTCTCGCCTGAAGTCAATTTTTTCTTTCCATTTTTCTTTAAAAATAAAATATATTTCACAAGCATGTGTTAATGCGAAATAATATAAAACAATTATTAAGGGTAAAAGCGACTTCTTTACGATATTCAATAAACTGAAAAGTCTATTATATCGGTTGCCTAACTAGCATAGTTGGTAATAGATGGTGCTGCTGCTACCATAAAGCAATGCAATAGATGTGAAGGAAAGATTTGACAAATCGGGCAGGGCTTCAGTAGCTCAATTGGAAGAGCGGCTGGACTAGATAGGTCGCGAGTTCGAGTCTCGCCTGAAGTCAAATTTTTCTTTAAAGGTATGAGGAGTTAACTCACCAACTAATGTGTATTTGATGAGACACGGATGGCACAAGTTGGTGATGGGGTTCCAATGCTCGTTGTGCACTACGTCCGCCAGTTCCTTCGACTTGTTGGTGAGGAACAGCGCGAACTCCTTGAACGTCACGTCATGTCCGTACTCCAGGGATTCGTTTGAGGGGTTCTCTCGGAACGCTTTTATGATGCGCTTGCCTACGCGATCCTGTGGAAAACAGATTTACAATTAATATATAGTTCTTAGGATTCATGGTAAAGGTTATTGCTAGAGGCAATAAGCAAAAGTTGAAATGCGTGCGTGCGTGCAAAGTGTTCCAATGCGTGGAACACCTTGCTTACATTTGGCGTGACCAACACAGCGTTACCAAACATATTTGCTGCTTATGGTCATGTTTAACACTATCCTATTTTAGTTGCATACTAGGATGTAATCAAATAATTCAGATATTCTGAATTGTTGAATGTGCCGATGATTTACAATCTGAGAAGCATAGAGGAATAACGCAATTCTATGCTGAGAAGTAAACAAGCTGTTGGCGGCTTTTTGAAACATTTTAGAAACGGCTACCATACGTGCGCAAACTTTTGAGATCCCTACTTAATATTATAAATGCGAAAGTAATTCTGTCTGTCTGTCTATCTGTTACCTTTTCACGTACAAACGTCTGAACCAATTTTAATGAAATTTGGTACAGAGATAGAGCTGACTTTGAGAAAGAACATAGGCTACTTTAGTTATTTGTAAAATGACATCCACGTGGGTGAAGCCGCGGGCAACAGCTAGCGTGGACATAATTATAAATAGAAACATTAGTTTTGTTGTGGATATCTTACAAGCTACAAGGTATATCCTAACCCCCTTATTCATAAACGTATTTTAGCTAAAGTGTTGCTAATCTCTCCTTTGTCTTTTTCTATCCTGCAAATTTGACAATGCAACTGACAAAGACAAAGCATTCTATAGCTTAAACGTATATAATGTACGTTTATGAATAAGGGGGTAAAAATCTTAATTTGCGCGCTCGAGTAAATCGAAAAATACCTTTTTAACCTCTCCGTTTGTAACCAGGCATTTGAACATATTATGTCTTTAAACTATATTATTTTAAGTGTCCAACTTGCATTAGCGTTTAGCTAGATTATTTTGAAAGGCGAAACTCAATTTATTCGAAATGAGAATGGTTGGAATGTTCGCTTTGGAACTATCAATCGTGGTAGAGTTCCAGTGGTGGAGCTCGCAGGCATAGGCACGAACGCATTATCTAATCTACTTACTGTTAAATGGTAGTTCAGTGTAGTAGTATCGTGTTCCGCTCAGGTGGTAAGGGGCCGTTCAAGTATTACGTCAGCACTATGGAGGGGTGGGGGGTCTTTGCTCTGCTTATTTTGGATTACATGGGGGTAGGGGAGTCTAGATGATGATTACGTCATCGGTAGTTATTTACTTATTACATCAGTAAAATCTTATCTCTATGCTAAATCTATTTTCTTATTTTAAAAATTATAATAATAACATTATAATTATAATATTTAAAAAAAAAACAATACATTAATTGAAAAATGTTTACGTAAGCATGGGGGGAGGGGGTAAGAGCTTTGCTTACTTTTGCTGACAAGGGGGATGGGGGGGTAAAGAATTGTAATAAATCTGCTTACGTAATACTTGTACGACCCCTAATGTACGGCCCTGTAATTTAGTAACATTACAGCGGTAAGTAATGATAATTACAGATTAGGCCTCAAAAGTGGCAACGAATCTACCTGCATTAATATATCTGGATTTGTATGTAGATGTTGACACACATAAAAATCATTCACATTCTTTAGGCCTTGGCAAGCCTAAATCTAACGTTATACCCTCATCACTGTCGCTGGATGTCCTTAACAATATTTTTTCCTTGATGTCACCTTCTATGAACTCCGTTACTCCACAAACTTTATCTATTCTTACTTCCACGCCGTTTTCTCCGAATTAATTTTCTTTTTCCTCCGTTTCTACTGAAGATGTGCTCAAATGTGCTCAGGCTATCAAATCCAATGCCATTGGATGGCATATCTTCAGTAGAACTGAGTTGGTTTTCTTCGTATCTTCGTGGTCGTCAGCAGGCCGTCAAAGTCGGCAAAGATATTTCTGACTGATGCTGCTTAACCTCTGGCGAACCTCAGGGCGGCATACTCTCCCCTATTTTATTTTCTCTATTCATAAATACCATCCTACAAAACCTCAAGTGCTCTTATCATTTGTACGCCGATGATTTACAGCTCTATGTTCAAGCCGATTTTAATAATATCAGTAATGTTATAAGTTCTCTTAATCGTGACCTCGAAGCAATTTACAAGTGATCCAAATGTTTTGGCGTAACGGTAAATGCATTGAAATCTAAAGGAATTATATTAGGGAGTTCTTATTACATCAATCGTTTAAATTATGATCATCTCACGCCTATTGTACATGACGGCACTGTTATTCCTTTTTCGACTCAGGTAAAAGATTTAGGTTTAATAATAGATAGCACATTGAGTTGGAAAAACTTTATAACTGATATAAATCAACGAGTTACATTGACTTTGCGCTCTCTCTACCGATTTAAAAACTTTTTATCTATCAAGACTAAAACTCTTTTGATCCAGTCGGTGGTTTTACCCATTATTGACTATGCGGATGTTTGCTGCTCCGATCTAACGCAAAATCACTTAAACAAAATGGATCGGATGCTTAACAATTGCATTAGATACATTTTCGGGCTACGCAAATATGACCATATCTCCAATTATCGTTCTCAGCTTAAATGGCTACCGATCCGCGAAAGGAGGTCCATTCGGATACTCTGTATGTTTTTCAGCATCATTAACGATCCTTGTGCTCCTAATTACTTAAAAATCAATTTTCAAATACTTGTCAATTTGCATAATCACAATCTTCGTTCTGCTGCTAATCTTAAATTTAAAACTCCTTCTCACCTCACTGGGTTTTACTCCAATTCTTTTGCTGTTACTGCAATTAAACTCTGGAACGCGCTTCCCCTCGATATCAAGAAGGCTCCGAGTAAAATATCGCTTACTTATCTCTTTCATCATTGTTTTCAATCCATGTATCTATTTTATCAAATATGCATTTAATATTATGTATGTACATATATTTATATATAAATATATTTTATCATTAAAGTAGGAGGGAAATTACATTTGGGAAACAAAGAATTATGTATAATTATATATGTATATATATATATAATTATATAATTATATATGTATATATATATATAATTATATATTTATTTATTTCTATATATTAAAAATTATGATAGGTTATTATGATTTACATTACACATAAATCTTTGTTTCCCAAATGTAATTTCCCTCCTACTTTAATGCACCTTTGACAGTTCTTTTTGGCTTGTAGGTTGACAGGTAGAGAATACCACTAGGTATTAAGTCCACCTCTGTACATAATTTATGTGCAAAAGTTTAAATTAAAATAAATAAATAAAATAAAAAATCAAATCATGCTTTCCAAAAAAGGACGCAAAATAACTATACTAAGAAATAACTTCACTTGGGTAAAATGAGTGTTTTGTTGAGATACTCTGAAGCCCAATTGTTGTGACCAACGTCATGAGGTTCGTAATTGTAAATAAATATTGTAGATCTATTGAATCAGTTTGGAACTACATTGTCCTTGCACCTACATACGACAACTAATTGTTCGGTGGCGACAATCAATATTTATTGAAACCGTTAACACGTGCACAATATATAGGTCATATTGCAAGTATGAATGAAGTATTGAAATCAATTTAAGTGAATTTCACAGGACTAAGAATATTCTTCCATGATGTGACAAATTTGTGTTGGTAGGTATGAGATTAATGAATAAAAACATGCCTACAGATCACATTGCTGATAAGTACATGCTAAAATATGAACCTTTTGGTTGGTTCGGGTTTTTTTTGTTTATCTATCCAATTTATAATTTCAGCTGAACCAAAAATCGCACTGCTGGACTTTAAAAAGTTAAAGGTATACCTAATTTAGGTTAGACGATGCACGCAGCCATGTCTCTAATCTAAGCTACGGACAGACGGGTGGTCTATGCGAACGGATATAGCGTAAACGGGTTCCTTATAACCTACGGACACGTTAACAACTTAATTGGCCCAAATTTAAGAACCTTGTCGCTCATTTTTTTCTGTGTTAGTCCTCCCTATCATCATATGTCATACTGAGAATAATTGTTATCAACCAGTCACTAAAAACAAGGTCAACGGAATATTTGGGGCCGAGGTTCAAGTCGTTATAATATTGTTTAAACTAACAAGTACCTACAGTTTTAATTAACAAAGCTGATAAATAAAATCCATATCTATCTACATAAAAATCAATTGCTGTTCGTAAGTCTGTAGACGGCTGGACCGATTTGGCTGATTTTAGTTTTGAATGATTTTTGGAAGTCCAGGGAAGGTTTAAAAGGTTAAAAGAATATGAAGAATTTGAAGGGAAATAGTAAAAACAACAATTTCCTTTTCCCGTACAAATAGTCCGTATCTATCAAACCTTTGACAAATTATTTCATTCCCAGGCAATACGAAGTTTGCCGAGTCAGCTAGTTAATAATATAACAAATGTGAATGTAACGCTGTGTGTGTGGCTTTCAAAACCAAACCGCTGAGCGAATTGCGATAAAATTTTACGTGGAGGTAGTTTGAACCATAAAAAAATACATAGGCTACTTTTTGTGTCAAAACCGAATAGGTACATGCGGACGAAGTGGCAGAGAACAAGAATAGCTCTTATTCTTTTTTATTTTTGTTTCTGTCGATAGATTTTTTATGTAACAAAGGTGATAAACAAGCATGCAGTTCAAATAGATGTTAAGTGATTACTGTAGCCTATAGACATCTACACAGAAACCAGAGTTCAAAATGCAGAAGCGGTGCCATTCCTGAGGCCTTAGTTATTATGACTTTTTGATAGTTATTACGGGGCCATACTCAGATATTGGTCTACTTCCACCTCTTTTCGGGATAACACTTTATCTCGCGACACATTATAGGTATGATTACAAGTGGGGAATGAACCACGTTTATTTACCTAATGTAATTAACAGCTTTTTAAAATAAAATCACGAACACTGTTAACAAGCCACTGGGTATTATTGCTATTCTATTACCAGAGTGAATCCAGGAATCACAGATCGACTCGAAGATATAAGTTTGCCCAGAGACATCGGATGTCTGTACATTTTTTACCGCCTTTACAATGGTGAGTGCTCTGATGAACTGTTCGATCAGGGGCCATCGTCTAAATTCCTACATCGCACCACCTGCCAAAGAAAGAAGTATCACCCGCACAGATAGGATACTTGGAAGTGCTCAACAGTCCGATTCGCGCGTTCATTCCTGCCCAGAACGTGCAAATTGTGAAACTTTCCTCTGAGGTGTTCCCCCGGCGCTGCAATATGGGGTTTTTCAAAACTGGTGTCAAGAATCCTTTAGGGCTGGCAGCGCGTTCGCAACTCCCCTGATGTTGCAAATCTTTATAGGCGACGGTAACCACTTTCCATCAGGTGGCCCGTCTGCTTGTCTGTCAATCCTTTGACATAAAAAAAATCCTATCCGGATTGAATCATTTATTTTTTTCAACATACTAACCGATTTCAAGTTCAACAAGGGATTAGCTAATGTTAACTCACAGAGTTTTAGTTAAACTAATAAGTTACCTATTAAATTTAGCAGACTAGATTACGGTGAACCCACAAAGATAAATATGAAACACAACTGTTAGATAACTGTACAAGAATATTTTATTTGGCTTGTTAACGATAAAAACGTTGCGCATGACTCTTTAGCTCTTTAGTATACGATGGGGCTGGCAGAATGTGACACCTTACTAGTGTTAGATACTAGAATATTAACGACCCGGTTAGTCCAGCGGTGAGACGGCTGTTTGATTCGAATGGTCGCGGGTTCGATCCCCGTTGCGTAAACGTTGCCGAATGACACTGAACAATGTGACGTCAACTGTTCGCAATCAAAGTGAAGCTTTTATTTATTTCCATACGACTAAACAAGTGCAAATTAATTAATTTTAAATTAATAATTTTAAAATAAATTTAAATTTCGTATAACTTATTTTTTGTGTAAATAACGTAGAAAATATCCAAAAAAAAGGGCCAATAAGTCAAAGTAGCACTTGTGTTAAATATTTGTTGCACGAAGATATGACGTCACGTCCTGTGATTGATGTTTCGTTCAACATGGAGCACAGATCAAAAATATTTTAATTATTATATTTTATTTTGCAATTTAAAAATATAAATCATCAAATCATCAATATTTCACGAAAATATTTAATGAGTCATCGTATTATTTTAAAAACATTCATTCGAATCTTATTTAACATTTATTTTCGATAGCTGTTCGATTGCCTATTCATAGAATGCAAATAAAATCGATTAGGTAAATACCATGTTTAAAAAATCCTGTCGTTAACTTAATGTTCTATTCAAGATTACACATTGGCTAGGTAAAACCGAGAAGCCATGGTTTGGAAATTATGAGTTACTTATTGACAAGAAAAATAAAATGATGAGTTAGAAATATTATGGAGCTCCGTAACCGTTACTATCGGATATTCGATTTCTTGGAGTCTAACCCCCTTATTCGTAAACGTACATTAGATACGTTTTAGCTATAGAATGCTTTGTCTTTGTCAGTTGTAGTGTCAAATGTGCAGGATAGAAAAAGACAAAGGAGAGATTAGCAACACTTAAAGCGTTAGCACAAGCTAGCTTAAATGCGTTTATGAATAAGGGGGTTATAGTTTAGGTAGTTATAATAATATAGGGTCCCGTTTTGGAACCCTAACAATCAATTGATTTATTTATGCCTGTTAACAACATCTCTTACAAATAGTTTCTGTAAACATTTACATGATGTTTGAGAAACAGTGTGTTCAAAACAGTTTCTCGGTAGGTATTTTTAATGGCTTTGGAAACACCCAAAAATAAAACCAAAAATGTAACCGCCAACCCAAATGTTGTTAATTGATACTCAAACGGCCCGACTACCTAGTCTATTTTTAGAGAGCTTAATTAAGAACAAAATCTTAGCCTACTGCTATTAGGCCTGAAGATTCCGGTTTAATTGCCGGGCTGCGGGGTAAGCTGTGGAGATAAGTGATATCGGATTTTTTTTCCATTAGACGTATTCTGGGGTGCCTCAAAACTGGCATTTCTTGGCTGGCAGTGTGTTGGCAACTCCCTTGCAATCGTTCATAAGAGACGGTGATCAGTTTCCATTAGATTGCTCGTTTGCTTGTCTGTCAACCGTGTGACATAAAAAAATATGTCCAAGTGTTCACGGTCGCCCTTTGAGAAACTTTTGGTTTAACTGACGGTTGATTCTTCGATCTATGTGCCCTGTCCATTGCTACTTGAGATTCGCTATTCGGTGGGTTACGTCAACTCCTTTAGTTCTACTACTACTCTAGTGGACTTCATTTACCCTTACTCACAACATTTAAGCAGCAGATAAAAACGTAAACGTAACTTCACGCCTGTAATCCCCGAAGGGGTATGCAGAGGTAAATGCATGCATTCAATCATACCTACATGCAAACACCCACGATTCGCCAGTTACGTTTTTGGCCCATGTAACAGGTGGCGAGCCTATTGACATCTCCGGGCACATTACCAAACTTCGAGGTACTGGGAAACTTCCAGAAAATTTAAAAATCCTAATAGAACCAGGGATAGAGGGTTTTACACCGTTACCTCTAATATCCCCGAGCCGGGAATCGAACCCAGGGCCCCAGCGTAGTAGTAGTGGCCTGCTACCACCAGGCTACTGAAGCAGTTAAGCAGCAGATAAATGAGGTAATAAAGTGGTCTCAACTTAATTCATAAGTAGGAACTTTAAGAATTGTGCCAAAGTCTGTATCCGCCACGACTCTACTAATAGTAAAAAATATTTCTAGTCAAACATGAAATGCCTTAGCAATGCATTTATGTCTGTTACAACATTAAAACATTAATAAGGTAATTAATATAATTGATCGGCATGTATGATTTTATTAGCAGTACTTACGGATTATTAGACACAATACTGATAATGATACATGATAAACATATCGTAAATATAATCATAACATAATTACCTATAATTTGTCATTTTAATGACAAATTATAGGTTGGTATTGAAGTTTTGATCTCATCTGAATCTGCAAATCCCTGACGCACAAATATTTTTGTAGATAGATGAAATTACAGCATTTTCGTTGTATTTTTAAATAGGTGTGTTTTGGAGGTAAATTGCAGATTGCAGCAGCGAACATTGCAATTAAGCCGCAGATTGGGGATTTTTTATGTCACCCTACTAAAGATAGATGTACAGCAGTAGGGCAACGGATACCTAAGGCCTATTATGGCCTACTATAGTTAGTACTGAAATAATAGCATAATATCAATTTGCAGCTCATTAATAAACACACATTTAAGGTAAATGCATACTTTAATTTACCGGAAAATACTGAGAGCTGAGCAAATCTCAGTCGATCGACAGGCTACTGTAGGCTTTGGTTGTTGCTATAAGCCGACAGTAGCCTCTGGTGATTCCGGTCCAGCTTGGACACAGAATAGAATAGAAGAAAGTGCACCAGACTAAGAGATATTGCTAGCAGATCTACAGAGGAATGCGCAAAAGTGCATAGTTCTGCGCTGTCATCGCCACGTTTGGATCACTTTACAGGTTTAATAATGTTTCTTCTGTGCTCACCACTTAGAAAGAAATTGCTGCAACCCGTGGAAATCTCATGAACGACATACCCATTAAGAACTTTGTTAACAAAAACATTTAAGTAAATGAACTTACTTGAAAATACTTAGCGCTGGGCAGATCTCCCTCCAGTTTGTTCCTATAAGCCGAGAGCAGCCTCTCGAACGGATTCCTCGCTATGATCATCTTGTGGTAATTCTCCAGCATGTAATCGCGGTCCGGCTTGGAGACAGAGCTCAGGTTCCGGAACATGCCAGGTGTGTGTGCCAAGCCGGCGGGGATCGCCAGCACGTCCGTGTCGTTCCATTTGCCGGACAATATCATGAGTATTCGTTTCCAATTCGTACACGCCACCTGTGAAATTTAATTGGGTTAGATATTATTCATATTCAATTCAATTCAAATTATTTATATGCAAATTTATTATAGCCATTCATCATCATCATCATCATTATTTCAGCCAAAAGACGTCCACTGCTGAATAAAGGCCTCCCCCAAAGAATGCCACACCGAACTGTCCTGGGCCGCCCTCGTCCAGCGATTGCCCGCGACCTTCACCAGGTCGTCGGTCCATCTTGTGGGAGGCCTACCTACGCTTTGTTTTCCGGTACGTGGTCGCCACTCAAGAACTGCTCTGCCCCAACGGCCGTCAGTTCTTCGAGCTATGTGCCCTGCCCATTGCCACTTGAGTCTCGCTATTCGATGAGGTATGTCGGTAACTTTGGTTCTCATGCGGATCTCCTCATTTCATTATAGCCATTAAAGTTAACAATCTGCTTGAACCGTCTTGCCGAGACCATATGAATATTTTAAAACTTGTACAATGTTAATTGTTTTTTTTAAATATTATTTCGCATTAACACATGCTTGTGAAATATATTTTATTTAAAGAAAAATGTAGAATGTTGTCTATCAAATATCACTGAATGTTGTATGGCTACCAAGCCTTTTTTATATTAGGAAGGTGGCAAACAAGCATGCAACTCGCATGTCTATAGATATCTACACAAAACCGGAGCTAAAATGCAGACGCGTTGCCACCCCAGAGACCTAAGATGTTATGTCAACTAAGGTGGCAACACATCTACATTGTAACCTCTGGTTTTTAAGTAGATGTCTATAGCAGTGTTTCCCAAACATTGTTTTACCATGGCCCGGTAATTTTCGTCCTTTCGTGACCTACTTACTTTTAGCTTGCCAAGCTGGTTCCATTAGGTTAGGTAACATAATAAGTACACATACATTTATTAATAGTTAAAAGATATGTTGCTTAATTTTTACCAGAGAATATGTAATAATACGACGTATTTTGCCGATTTCCCCGCATAACCCAACCACCTCCCCTCTTATGGGCGACGGTTGGTATTTTCTACGTGCTACGCACACGATGTCTGTGTAATAGAGACCAAATTAAGCGTTTGTGTGGAATTTTGGCGGAGTGTCCGCGGTGTGTTTTTACTAAAAAATCTGAGTTCGCGGAAAATTCTGGTTCCACTCCTTGGTTTCTACATTTTCTACATTTATTTTTAAGATAAACTAGTTTTGAACCCAGCTTCACATAAATAAAAACAAAAGACAAAATAAGTTTCGGTAGATAGTAGGTAATGTTTTTAAACCAAGGCGAGAACGTTGCGACCCGGTATTTTATTTTTACGGCCCGGTACCGGGTCGCGATCCGCCAAATGGGAAACGCTGATCTATAGGTTGTATTCTCATAAATCAATGTGAAATATGAATGCTTGTTTATCACTAGTATGTAGCAATTCGCTACATCAGCCTTCTAAGCTTATGACTCGTATTGCTTGGAGTTACTTCTGATGAACCGTAGGTATTTGAGTAAAATCTAGGTATTGGAAACTATGGATCTTGCCATTATTGGTATTAAATCGCCAGTAAAAATAATATTATGTACACCTAGATATTGCTTCATCTATACAGTCACAGGAAACTAAGCGATAGCTTGGTTCATGACCTCCTCAGATAAAAATAATACAGTAAGTGAATATTTTAGGGTTTTTGTATAGGGGGATATCCATATTTTTATAAGCGCTGACCATTATAATTTAGCGGCAAGAAGATTAGGCAATATGCAGGGTGCTTACTAGAGATGACACGAATATTCTGCCATTATTCGGTATGCCGCTTATTCGGCCATTTTTTAAATATACGTCATTCGGCCGAATTCTGGGCACTATTCGGCCGAATATCGAATAATAAATCACGGAAATCGAATACCACACCACATATTATTCAAGAATGCTACCTATTTTAATCACAAATGACTTATTTTTAGAAAAAAAAAATATTTTGTTACGCCAAAGAAGTAGAACTTCTAACGTGCGTACCTACATAAATAGGTACACACACACGTTTTTCTATGTAGGAATAATTTGAAAGGTTCACAAAATCACTTTGCTTGTAGGTAGGTGGTACCTATGACAGTACCTAGCGCGGAATTTAAGCGCGACAATGAATGTTGTCTTCAGAGATAAAAGAACAGAGTGATCTTTGTGAAGTTAAAATTCACTAAAAAACGTACTTACTAACTTCACGCCTGTAATCCCTGAAGGGGTAGGCAAATGCATGCATTCAAGCATACATGTATGCAAACACCCAAGATTCGCCGGTTACGTTTTTGGCCCATGTAACAGGTGGCGAGCCTGTTGACCGGGCCAAAAACGGGGATCTCCGGGCACATTACCAAATTTCAAGGTACTAGGAAATTTGCAGAAAATTGAAAAATCCCAATAGAACCAGAGATAAAGGACTTACACCATTATCTCTGATAACTCCCCATCCGAGAATCAAACCCAGGACCTCAGCGTAGTAGTAGTGGCCCGCTACCACTAGGCTACCGAGGCAGTTAAAATTAACTAAGTTAAGCCGATCCCAGTTCGAGACAGAAGTCTATATTGCATTCCTCTACAGGCGACCGGATGATGTCTGCAGTTCTGGACACTTTGCGTAGGGTTTTTTGGCACCTATTTTCAGTTTCATGTTCTTTCTTCATATAGGTGTATCTTTTTTTTATTTAATGAAGGTGGAAAACAATCATGCAGTTCAAATGGATGTTAAGTGATGACAGCCTAAACATCTACACTAAAACTAGAGGTCTAAATGCAGATGCGTTGCCACCCCTGAGAGCTAAGTTGGTCTTTGAGATATTTATATTACGGGGCCATAAGTAAATACAGTGCACAGTTCGTGTTTTGAATTTTTGATACCTACATATTTGTGCAGTTTCAGGTTCTTGTTCAACATAGGTAGGTAATAGTAAGTATTATTAAATATTATTATGTATCTTTGACGTCCATCTTTTTTTGTCATAAAGTGACAAACAAACATACAGTTTACATTGATAGTAACTACCGCCTATCGACATTGCTATTGTCGTTGTCAAATTTTCATGTCGATTTTTACTTTAACTAAATAACAATAATCGAAATAATCTACCATTATCGCTTGTTTTTCACCTACGAAAGCAAGAAAAACAATCAGATTATCACGACTGCTTTTTAAGCAGCTACAAATCGACATGAAAAGGAGATCAGTCAAAATGGTACATAGATTGTACCTGAACAAATACTTTACATAAAATTTGTGCGCATAGAGCTGTAAATTTTTCAGTATAATATTATACTGAAAACCACCGGAAAAGTATTTTAAAAACAGTTTTTGAAAAAATCTGTACTTTTGATATTTATGATGGTGTAGAAAGGAACGTAACGAAATGTAATGGCGTAAGACATAATTATTGTATCAGAAAGTATCGATTAATCATATTAAAAAAAATCGGTTACATAATAAATAGAAAAATAAGTGAAAGTACACGTTAGATTTCATTTTAATTTACCAACAACCAGATGAGGATTTACTGAAATAAATTCATTTAGGTTTTAAAATCAACACAAAAGACTAAGTGACCCGATCAATGGATCGATATTCTTAAACATCGATATTTTGTGACAGCCGCCTATGTTGACACATCCTTTTTTGACGCTTTGATATGTCACCTCATGTCTGTCACGTCATGGATGATTGACGTCACGTCATTCACTTGGCGTTCTGTGATGGTTATTGGCCTGTGTTCTGTGACTTCTCTGTGTTTTGGCTACTGGCTTGTTTATGTGCTTGTTGAAACGAATTTCGAGTGCTTTTGCGATTTGGAATACGTAGGTAGTGCTAGAGGTTTCTGTTCAAGTCAGTTGATCGTGTTCGTTAGTTTTTCTGTAAACAATTTATTATAATCTGCAAAAGCAGACTGGAGTTTGACAAAAAAAAGTGCTCGGTTTTCAGTGAAAAGCATTCATAGGTAGGTATTTCTGGATACAAGCGTGATTATTTAGTGTACAAATCATTTTCTTAGCGATAATAGCAATCTACAAACCGTCAATTTTAAATTAGCGCCTATTCCTTAGTACAAAAATAAAAAAAAATATGGCGGAAAAACGACTTCATTCTTACAATTTTTAAATTGGTATATCTCATGAACTCCACGCGTAAACGAAGTGAAATATGTTTTAAATAGTAGTATATGTACTAATGTCTGAGGACGAAAAGTTTTATTGATGTACAATTATGTACCAATGCCCCATACAAAGTGGCGGATCTCCTTTGACAGCAATGGCAACGACAATAGCAATGTCGATAGGCGGTCGCACCCCAGGCCATATTTATATGGGTTGAATATTTGAAACACAAACAGTTGAATCCGTCATCAACATTATCAATTATCAGGTTAGCATATTTGCGATAATGTCATCTTAAGTAACATTAAGGTTCAAATAGGTAGGTAGTAACCATTTTAGCATTACCACTTTAACAACAATAACAAACAGTCTGATTTGAAACTATAATAACAACCGAAGTTGGCCTGTTTCACAGACCGCACTACGACTTTACTTTCGAGCAAAGTACGCTTCGAACTGTCAAATCCCATACTGTACTGACAGTTTAAAGCATACTTTGCTCAAAGTAAAGTCGTAGTGCGGTCTGTGAATCTCACCATAAATGTTAACCTAATTAACACACTGCAACTGCCATAGCGTGCATGGCCCGCGGCTGGTGTAAATTGTAGGCGATCTACTCGGTCTCTCCAGACACGACAAAAATATGACAATTGAAATTCAATTGTGTCTCGCCGCCGGTGGCCGTACGATCCTTGAAGGATTAAGCGATACGGGCGCGGTCGGGTGTGTAATGGGTGATCGCTAGTAGCAAATTAAAATGAACGTTTCCGTGCTTCGGAGGGCACGTTAAGCTATCGGTCCCGGTTACTATCGATAGATAGTAGTCGTTAAACCTTGTCGGAGGCCTTATGGCGGTTCGAAAACATCTGACAGCGGGTTGGCCACTTTTTTTTTTTTTGTCTCCTTTGTATAATTAAACAAGAGGAGTAAGTAATGTTGTGGATGACTTGACAGAAGTCCTCGCTACGGTTTACGGGCGACTTAAGTCAGTATCAAGATGAAAGGTGTGTATAGAGTGGGTTAGATATGTATTTTGAGTTAAGTTATTATGTGATGATATCTCATGTATTGTTGAACTGCTTTAAGGTGTTGACAATGTGTTTAGTGAACTGATTGAATGTGTTTCTTGTACTTTCTGGGTTGGCCACTAACCCTTATCTCCAACAACCCACATTGGAGCGTGGTGAATAAGCTCCAGGCCTCCCCCCAGGAAAGGGAGAGACAGCAGTGGGACGTATTAAAGATTCCCATTATTATTATTTAATTATAAACTTAGTTATTTTCTTTTTCAAATTCAAATTATTTATTGCGTTATGTCATATGGGTACATAGGTGGTATTGTACAATGACACCCTGTTAGGGTATAGCAACATCAGAGGGGAAGCTTATGTAATAAGGGGAAAGTTAAATATTATCATTTATTTAGATTAAAAAATATCATTTGAAGGTGTCGCTCAAATAATCCTGAATATTATAGTAACATTTATCGATGAGTAATTGTTTGATATTTTTAATGAATGTGTTGTAGTTTGTTTCGTTTTTTAATGGTGTTGGTAATCTACTATATATTTTTATGCTCATAACAAAAGGACTTAGGAGGAATTTGAATTTAGTTTCTTTTCATTACTATAACAAATTCAGTGCAGTGATGGAGATGTTCGGCTAGATAGCACCAGTGTCCCAGTCCTTTAAATAGACCAGCACATTTGCTCCGTTCAGTCCAGTAATGTTCGGCCAGAGGGACAGTGCAGATAATACTATGAACTCGTTGAGCAAAGCAGAGACGATATTGTCTCCAAATAATAAGAAATCAATTGTCACATTTTTCTTGCTGCCTGACACGTTAAGTAATAAGAACCCATGTGCAACCCATTACAAAGTGGATCAAAACTCTCGAAAAGGCCTCTATATGTTGGTCCCATGTCCCTGCGCAAGCCTAACAAAGACCTGTTCAAATTGGACCCTGTGCTGACGAGAGAAATAAATAATAATAAATATCAATTTATTTACCTCTCCACCAAAGTTTTACAAATTTATGAGATGACAATGATAAACATTAATACCTATATAGTCATAGTGACCTTGAATTGGAGCAGACTGGTGTCCTTACTGTGGCCTGAAATAAGTCAAACACTCACAAGTCTTACTTGTGATACAAGTCAAATAATGGGTTTAGGTGATTGATGAAAATGTCTGTCGTCTGTACTTGGGTGAATATTTTTGGCAACATTTTTTTCTCTAATAAATATTAACTTGGAATAAATGTAAAATAGCAATTGAGAGTTAATTAAGTTTGATTATTGCAATTAATTGTAGGTAGGTACTTATTTTTTCAATGTGTAACATTTCGTGGTCAATGCTGATAAGTAATGTTATTTTAGAAGCAGCTATTTTACAATAAAATCTTTAGTCTAGATCTTCTTTATATTTGAAATCATTTCAAGCACGAATTTGTATAGAAACGTGGCTATAACCTGATTTACTACCAGACAGAACTTGTGGTGGAGACTTACCACCAAAACGAATGGAGCAAAGTGGAAAACATGAACACCACTGAGTTATCCACTGTTAACCTGACCAATGTTGATACCATGAAACAGCACAAAATTAAATGTGTCGTCAAATGATTTTCTACACCTATATTTTTGTCGTTTCCAATTCCGGTTCGCCGTGACCTACTCACCTTGGGCACGTAGCAGTACAACAGTTTGTGATCATCATTCACAAGTATGTGCTCCAGTTGATTTGGCGGCAAATCGTCCAATCCCCATTTCATCGGGAACTTCCTGCATGTCTCCTGGATTAACTCCTGCCGCGCAAGGTTCTGAGACTGGGTAAGCTCCAGAGAATGCTCGCTAACCTCGTCATCACAACTCACACATAACAAAATGCTCACTAAAAACACTAGATTCCCGGTCTCACGCATCGTTCAGTAGCAAAATAAACTTTCGCAAAACCAATTTTCTTTCATATGTAGGACAGCGCTGTTACTTCAGGATGTGTATTTAGTCTTTACAAACTTAATGTTGCTCATAAAATACATTTGGTTTAAGTTACGACTGTAGTTTTCGTTTTTGATTCATTATTTTATGTTAATAATTTAATTCACGAAAACTACGGAACATTTTGCACTTTACACATTCAACTGACGTTGCTTGGCAAAGTTCGAGCACAACTAAAAAAAAAAACAAAACAAGAATGAAAAGTAGGTATGAATGAATGAAACACGCGCGAAGTAGACATGAATGAACTAATTGCGGTAAATTTGTTCATTCTTTGACCATAACAGATTAAAAATGATAAGAATGAGTGTGGCTGGACGACTGTTGGATTGTTAAGAAAAATATTGTTAAACTGGTTTTTTAATACTACATCCTCGAATATTATTCTTACATACCTACCTACACCCGTTCCGATGACCCTTGTGTATTGAGTTTCTTAAAATATTTATATTATTATATCTCTTTATCTATAAACGTTTTATTTAAACGATATCAATTTGATAATAACATTACAAAATACTATATGCATTTGTCCCTGAATACAGAAACATATTATCAGCACTACATATTATAAAGTCCCCCAATTTTCTCTGTCTGTATGTATGTATGCGCTAATCTCGAAAAGTTGTGAACGGATTTTGTTCCTGTTTGCAATATTGGAATGAAAATTTTCTACAGAAGGTTTTTATCTATAATTTATCAAAATACTACATAAATTTACCTAGATATCACGGTTTTTGTCAAAGAAGTCCGGCGGGTCCCCACAATATGATAAATGCTACTCGTGCGAAGCCGGGGCGGGTCGCTAGTTTTTTAATACTAAGGACGCACTTGGCGGAAGCGACGGTTATTTCAATTCCTCGATTTAGGCTCGTTTTACCTAATAGACAAAATAATACTCCTTGAGACGATTTTTAAGAAGATCACGTTTATCGTATTGTACGGGATTTTAATGCCGTGTTCTTGGACTGACAAAGACACGGGCCTTAGATTGCGCAGAAGTACGAACGTACTTACGCGGTTGGCTACTTCTTAATGATCTGTGGCTGCAATCAGCCGCGCTATGTATACCACAGAGTACTTTATTGTAACTTTATTACATACTGAGCCTGCCATTTGTTTGTTTGTAGCACAAGTGTACACTGTAATTATATCAGAGTAGACGTAGGGTTTATCAGAGTAAACACTAAAACACTATTTAAATATAACATTTATTTATGTACGGATGTAATGTAACATGTAACAGATAAATGGCAACACTAGCTAGCAGCTACTTCACTCGAAGATAATTTTTCAGGAATGGAGTTCTGTGGAAGAAAAATATTTTGTAGTGAGAAGGTATGAAGTAAATAGGCGGTATACTGGTTTTGAAAGGACCAAGTTCTGTATTTTTTTAAAGAAAATAAAGGCTACGGCATGCTGTTTCATTATCATTAGGTACCTACCCTCAGGTGCTGTATGTAGCAGACTTGGTGGTACTGATGCATGAGTGCAAAAGCCTCTTCAGCCACAGCCAGTTGGTTCTGTTGCCATGCTAACACCGCTAAACACGCCCATAGCGTCTCGTCTTCCACTGTACGGCATAACTAAAAAAAAATATTGTAATAATAATGTACCTATTATGGCATTTGCAGAAATTTGGATAATAGGCTGTTGTCTAAATTTCTGCAAGAGCCATACACTCGGGGGTGGAAGTGTCTAAAGGCATAATAGCGGGGAAGCCCGCTCCGAGCTCGAGATTACTCGCTCGTGATGGTGAAACCGGGGCCACACCTCTCGACACCCCCAGCCTCTCTCAACAGTGTTGCCCCCTGTCGACCATCGGGTTGGCTGTTTGGGGGGCCCACCAAGGAGAGGCGAGTCACCACCTGCCTAAAGTAGGATTCGATAATGTGAGATGTTGAATATAGGCAGGTGCCGGATCTCACTCCATAGGCCCAGCCAGCTAGTCCCCCCAGTTCACCCACATAGCCCAAAGTTTGGCAAATCACTTTTCATTACAATAGTCCCATTATATTCTGCGGGGTCAGTCTGTGTCTGTATTAACTATTGATGCAGTCAGAGAGAGGTCCCGTCGAATATAACCCATTACAAAGTAGATCAAAATTCTCGAAAGGGCCTCTACGTGTTGGACTCCCCATGTCCCCGCGCAAGCCTGACAAAGGTCCGGGGTTCAAATTGGACCCCGTGCTGACGAGATGTACCTATAATAATTAATTAATGTTAGACCGCGTGCTGACGAGAGGTATTAAATATATATAAAATATACTAATACCTATATATTTTTATGTCATGATAGTGGCAAACAAACATAGCTTGTAGACATTTGTACAAATACCGGAGGTTTCAATAGAGATGCGTCGCACATCCTTCAGGCCTAAGTTATTATGCCTCTGTGATAATTATTACGGGGCCATAACATTTTACCATGTATTCCATCTAATTGGAACACAATAGCTCTGAACACTACCATTTGGCGGCAGACAGATCAGGTAATGTGGTGGTGTCTGCGTGTCAAGCTCTGTCACTAGAGCTCTACCACCAGTAAATTAGCAGTAACATTTACCTGTAAAGCTTCTGGCCACATGTTAGCAGCGACATGTTTCAGCAGTTTCTCAGGGAAGGAGGCCAGCGACACGTGAAGAAGTGCACCGTTGCCTCTACATATTGACACCACTCCATCTTCCACAGTCAAAACCGATGGGTTACGGCCGAGATCCCTGACAATTTGTAATAAATTAAAGAATTATATTAATGACTGACAATCAGATGTCTGCCTTTTTTCATTTACTTCGTGCATTTGAGGTAAACTAGGTCTTGTTGAATGTGCCTACTCTAAAAACACGGGATAAACGCTATTGGTTAATAATAAATAAAATAAAATTGGTTGAAGAAATGAAAATTAACACACTATGCTAGATTGCTTCTTAATAAACGTAATATAAAGTGACGATTATAGTTTTTTAATATAAGGAAAATAACCAAAGATGCTGTGGCAAGTGGTCACCGTCGCATATCAACATTTACTACACCAAGGTGGTCAAAGCGTATAAAACAAAAACAAACGATTCAATTCATTCCAATAGGACGCTAGTAAATGCAATAATTCGGGATGGGCAGCAGAACTACTGCAACTGCGATTTCCAGCCTGTATGGCCAGTTGGCCAGCAGTGGACGTTTCGGCTGAAATGACCTTTGATAAGGGAAGAAATGATGCATACGCACGTGATATCCTTGCTGACAGTGGTGAAAGCAAGCCAATCTGGCTGCGTCGCCGCTCGGGGACAACACCATGCTACCGCGGAGTTAGCTCGCAGACCGACCAACAACTCCGTTTCTGCGCTCCAGGCTATGCTGAGGACCTGTGATCCTGGTAGTAACTAATATTTGAAAAGAAGGAGCAATGGGGATGTAGAATATTTTTTACTGTAATTTCAAAAAGCATGGAAAAATACAAAAACGTTTTCTTTGAAACATCTACTCATTAATATTTTTTTTATGCAATAAAAGTGGCAAACAAGCTTGCAGTTCACATTGATGTAAAGTGATAACTGCGGCTTATAGATACCTACACAATGACCAGAAGCCAAAATGCAGATGCATTGCCCCTCCTGAGGCCTGAGGTGTTTAGCCACCGTGCCGGAAATTACAGGGCCGTACATTACCACCTGACCTGAACACGATACTGCTGAACATAATCATGTAGCAGCAAGTTAGGTAATGCGGTGCTGCCTACGCCCGCCAGTTCCGTAACAGGAGCTCTACCACCAGTGAGTAATTGTTTTTAAGATACGACAATTTAAAAAGTTGGAAGAGTGAAACTAACTCAAAACGGTTCACAAAATGACTGAACATTATGACGTCACAAGTGGTGAAAACACCTGTGGATTGTATGGTGAAATCAAAACATTGCAAAATATTGCCGTCAATATTGCGTTTTTGTACAAACATTCCTCATAAAGTTGCAAATCGTATAAAGAATCTAAAAGTTGAATAATCGAAGTGAAAACTTCTTGAGCATTGTGATTTGAAAGTCGAAGAAACGAAAAAGCGACAGTAAAAGGAGACAGACTCATAATTTCATAAGATTTAACTTTGGAGTAAAATTTAATGAGATAGAACGCGTTATACGCATTCTCTTACGAAAAAATCTGAAGATTTCAGTTCATATTTAAAAAAAAAATCAGTTTAGATTGTATCTAGCTCGCTAGATATATGGCCCCAACGGAAGACCAAGGCTGGTTGTCATACAACCTACACTACGTTGAGTTAGGGCCAATTTGTAACGATGCAAAGCTATTTTGGGCGTCTAAATTCCTTTTTGTAACTAGTCTAATGACTCATTGTCTACATAACACTTATATTATAAAGAGGAAAGATTAGAGTTTTTGTTTATCTTGAGTAGGCTCCGAAATACCTGAAGCCCGGGCCCACTGGTTATAAATAACGTCTTTTCTTTCTTTCTTATTAGGAAACATACTTACCCAGCTTACAAAACTTCGGCTTCGCGTCCTTAACGTTGACGACATACAGATCTCTATTGTAGTCCAACAAAGCCAACTGTCTCTCGTTTATCGGGCCAGTTTGACTCAAGGCTATCATGGACACGGTTATCTTGTGGGTCAACTTCGTCACTGTGTTGTCCGTCGAGCTTCGTACAATGAGGCCCGTTGGCAGATCGAAGATGTGGATTACTATAAATTATGTTTAAAAGTATAAATTAAGTAAAGATTTTGGACTAAAAATAATTGTCGTATTATGTTATCGAGGCATGTCTTTTTTCAGACAGAAAAAAGAATAGGTACATACAGCTTCCTGACATCTGACACACGCAAAATGAGTTAAACTTGAATAATGGCAATGCATCTATGATATTCTTCTTGATGGTCGTGACGATCATCGCCCACTAGTCGAAGAAATTTCTTCCACTTGTGCAGTCCGAACAATGAGCAGGTAAGTGCAATAACACGATAAAACAACCACCACTGCGATCGCCAATCCGCCTGCTAAGCGTGGCGTTTATGGGATATTCTCCCCAAATATCGTACAAAATTGTCGTGAGTGTGTTTGGGCAAGGCTTTGTCGAACAGTGAATGTTTATAAGCTGGAGTGATGACGACGATGATGATGATGATAATGATGGATACGTACATTTCCTATCAGTCTGATCTGTGACGGCCAGGGAGTCAGGGCCCAGGGATATGGCGGCCCTACCCAGCGTGTCGGGCCTACCGCAGCGGGGACTGGCCAGGAGCCGCCCCATGTAGCTGTATACAGACATACCGGCCCGCTCCACTACGCAGATACATCTGTAATGTTCCATAGAAATCCTTATACTTAACATAATAGTACTCTTTCCTTAAACATTGACTGACTGATCCATCGACACACAGCTTAAATTATGCACGCAGAGAGATGGTGTTCGCATCCACTAAGAACGAGTTTTCAGAAATTCCACCCCCAACGGAATATGATGTATTAAAGGAAAAGATGATTGACTGACTGATCTATACACGCACAGCTGATCACAGCTCAAACCACCTAATGAAGCAAGTAAAAATTTGGCATGCCGCAAGCTGATATAATGTCAGTAGAGGTATTTGCCTAAAGAAAAGATATGTACGGCTCCTTAATAACTTTTCACAGAGACAAATCAACTAAGGTCTTTGGGGTGGCAACGCATCTGCATATTGAACTCCTCTGGTCTTTGTGTGGGTGTCCATAGGCTGCAGTGATCACTTAAAAAAATCATGAAAAGATCTAACCCAAAGGGCAAAACGGAAACAAAAAGGAAATTAAGTTCCCGGGAAAGATCATGGTATTCGGTAAATTCTCTATCAGCCTAATTTGTGACGGTTAGTGAGTTAGGGTCCAGGGATATGGCGACCGGAGTTCGGTCGTTTAAACTCGCACCTTACATCCAAGTAAACTATACAGTCCACTTACTCTATTCAGTCCACTTACTCTATACAAACACTTACCTTTCTGCCAACAAAATCATGCTAATGGTGCCTTCTTTCAGATCAAAAGTGACCGGAGTATTCCACGATGTGAGCTTGTGTATGGAGCATTGCTTCACGGTAGCAATCACCAAGTGATTGAAGCCCAAAGCTATCTGTATAACCCTATCTGGGTAATCAAGTTGGTCACTTTGGTCAGTAATTATATCCTTTATTGCGATGACCTTCCTTCCTATTTGAGTGCAGGCGTAATTCTTCCATGTGTATCCTCTGAAATGAGTTAACTCATAGAAGACTAATTCAGACGTCTGAACGTCATAATAATATTTTTATGTGTGATCAAAATATTGGTTTGCTTTATGAACAAACTTATAGCAAACCAATATTTTGATCACAGTTGTACTGGTGGCGGCTCGGCCTCATGTTCAATGCACCTGCATTGTGACCTCTGGTTTTTGTGAAGATGTCTTCAGGGTAGCTACAATACTCGCAATGATCACCCCATTGATAACCCATTGACAACCCCCTGGAATTGAACCCAGGACCTCAGCGTAGTAGTAGTGGCCTGCTACCACTAGGCTACCGAGGCAGTTAAACTTTGAGTAACCTTAAGATTTTATTACCTGTCAATAATATGAGCGAAGAGAACGTGTCCATTGGCACAGGCCGCAGCTATTTGCGTGCCGTCGGATGACCAAGCGGTGCTGTAGATGCTACCAGTAGATGGGCGATCCAGACAATGAGACCACTAAGACACAATGGAATGGATGATTTTATTAAGCAATTTTAAAACTATCAGTAGAATTTTAGAACCAAAACAGTTTATGTCATACACTGCCAAATACTCAAACGTCACTCAAATCTAAGCTTAAAAGTCTTTTGTCTTTATAAACAAGTTCAAACGATAGAGATAGCGCACATTTGAGGGTTGCTTAAAATTAAGTGACGTTTGAGTATTCGGCCATAAATTACATAATGTAACAGTGAAATAATTTAAATCAATGTTAATTTTTTGGTTTCATTGCCAGGCGTCAGTTTGTCTGCTGAGATTCGTGATTGGCTGGTTTTGTTTCAATGACTTTCAATATACTTGACTGGACTAACATCTTCTCTATAACTATTTGAAGTATTAAAATCGGCCAAAGGGATGATATTTTGACCGATTTTAATAGATAAAATAGGAAAAAACTTATGCGTAATGCTTAAGTTAATCTAGTTTTTTGAGAGCATTATTTTTTTTTTACTTATCCATAACTCACCCCATTAGCGTTACATAGACGTATAAGGTTGTAGCTACCGACGATGTACATATCACCAGCGGGAGACCAGCTGACGCTTGTGATCGGTTGCTCATGTTTCACGCTCACTGATATCTGTTGTCCAAATGTGTCCCATATCTAGACAGACAGGAAGAAAAGCGAATACATATAAGGTTGGGGAAAAAGTTTTTAAGATAATTTAATAAGTTTTTTTTAAGATAATTTAAAACATTTTTAATATAGTTTAATTAAATTTAACTAAAGTATGTATGTACCATTTTGTTCGATAACCTTTTGCCATCTTGTAGGTAGGGACATGATCCCATTGCTATAAAAATTTTGGGACTTCTCATCAAAAACCGCGACAAGTGGATTTGGCAGTCCTCTCGTGATGTTAACCTAACATTGCATAAAGAATTCTGAAGAGACCGAAACAGATGGAAATCTGAAGGTGCAAGGTGAGGACTATACGGCGGATGCATTAACACATCCCAGCCAAACTTTCTTAATTTTTGCTGAGTGGCTATAAATGTGTGAGGTCTAGCGTTATCATGATGAAACACCACACCCCTTCTTCAATTCCCTTGATCAATTCCGGCCGCTTTCTCTCAACTTCTTGCTTTAATCTCTGGTAATAGCTCACAATATCACCTTATTGCGAGTTAACCCGGGTTTCGCCACAGTCTGTGAAGCCTGACCGGCCTTTGACCACGACCTTTTTCGCACGTTCTTGTCGTACGTGATCCACTTTTCATCACCAGTTATCAGCTTCTTCAAAAATGATTCGGTTTCATTACGTCGTAATAAAGAATCACAAATGAGTACACGGTTCATTAGGTTTCTTTCAGTGAGCTCGTGAGGTACCCAAATATCGAGCTTTTTTTTGTACCCAGCTTTTTTCAAATGCGCCAAAACTATTTTGTGATCAATTCTCAGTTCTTCAGCTACGTGGTAACTACTGATATGTCGATCTTGCTCCACTCTTTCAAAAATGGCATCCATTTTATCCGTAATAGGGCGACTAGAGTGAGGTGCATCTTTGACATCAAAATTTCCGGATTGAAAACGCTTAAACCAAATTTGTGCTACTCTCACTGCACTGGGTCCATAAACATCGCAAATTTTGTCGCGGCTTGCGTTGCAATTTTACCTTTTTTGTAGTAAAATTTTAAAATGTATCGAATTTCTTCATTAGATTCACTCATCTTGACAAAACGAAAAACAAATGAAAATCACACATTTGCCTAATTTGAATTTGGAATTATGTTCTTTAAAATTTTAACTTTCAATGATATCAAAACCAGCCAGATACAAATACTACAGCCAAAGAGATTTTATTACAAGTTCATACATACTATAATGCGAAAAGACTTTTTCCCCAACCTATTATAGCCAAGTTTGAAGGGAAAATGTACAACAAGATAAAGATTTTTTCAAGAAGATTCTGGTAAAAGAATCTGAAGATGCAATCTCTACGTGTTTTATTCGCTTTTGATGTCTTACTTTATTCCGATCTCGAGATCACTGTTTTTTCATCTTGACCGATGTGGATTTTTTTTTTTCATTCGGTTGTCTTATTAAACATAAAAAATCCATTTTTTTTAAATATTATATGTATCTATATACATTATATTATTATATTCGTAGCATTCATACCAACGGTTCTGGTAGGTAGGTACTATTTTTGTCATAAAAGCAAATATTCATATTTATTCACATAGGAATTTGCGGTAAACTTTTTATACTGCTGATTTCTTATTAATAGTTTTATTAAAATAAACAACCAATTCAATAAATAATTAAAAAAATATCGTGTATCCGATTCTTTTTTCTATTACTCGGTTCGAGTTAATGTCGGTTAACGCCCTACCGAGACTAATCGCAGAAAGCTAATTTTTTTCATGTTTGTTTGGTGATTGTAGAATAGCATTAAAGATAATAATATCCAAAATTCCTACGGAAATGAGAATAAGAGCGTGTGAGGTCACGGGCATAAAAAAATCCTTGCTTAAATCAAATACGATTGTAGCGATGCCAATTTATAAAACGTTACCTTGGAGAAACCATCTTCAGATCCAGATATGATCAGATTATTGTTGGCATTCCAAGCTGCACATAAGATAATGCCTTCGTGCGCTTTCCACTGCAATTAAAGTAACAATCAAAATAATTAGAACATGATCAGCCAAGTGCTAAATAGGCTCGAGCTTGAAGAGTTCCGCAGTATGACCATTGTACGAATAAGATTGGCTTCTGACCATGATGATGTAGGAACGTGTATCAGCACATATTATTATATCAAGTAGGTATAGTTTATCAACGTGTATGTAATTACGTGCCTAAAGAATTTAACACTAAATCTAATTTCCTATAAAATCCTAGAAATCCTCTCATTCTTAAAATTTGTAATCACTTTTTTAACCGATTTCGAAAAAAGGAGGGAGTTCTCAATTCATCCTGATCTTTTTTTTAACTAGAAAGCTTATGTAAATGCTAACATGCCTAAAATAACAGACATTACATGGACTTTAAAACATTAATTGCGCTGAGCACTTATATTATTAGCAACACATACCTACTATGCTAAATGTAATGTGTGCCGCGTCACAGTTCTGGGGTAAGAGGTTTAAGAGCTAAAGCGTCCGTTTCAAATCTTTCAAACCCAGTAAAAGCGATTATTTTCTCACTGTTTGGTAGAGCTCCAGTGACGGAGCTCGGGGGCGTAGGCACCACCGCATTACCTAATATACTTGCCGCTAAATGGTAGTTTTCAGCACTATCGTGTTCCGGTCAGGTGGTAATGTTCGGCCCTGTAATTCCCGGCACAGAGGTATAACACCTTAGGCCTCAGGACTGGTAACGTATCTGCATTTTGACCCCTGGTTTTTCTGTGGGTGTCTATAGGCTGCAGTCATCACTTAATATCAGTGTGAGCTGCATGCTTGTTTGCTACTTTCATAACATAAAAAAACATACCTTCGAAAGTTTAGAGTTGGAATTGAGATGTTTAATCACAAGATAATTTCCCTTGGTGTACAATATGGCGCCACTGTCGGGGCTCCATACGGCACTGTAGCACGGTACGTCCGACTGTATGACTGTGGAACGGAGCAAACCGTTCCGAGACCATACTTTCACGAAACCGTCTTCACCTCCTGTTTAAAAAACCGTTAAAAGTGATATTTATTTCAGTCGTACCACACCACACCTGCCTTCAGCCCTGACCCTAGCTCGGCCCGCGTGAAGTCATTCTGGTAACCAGCAACCGATGACTAAGGCAAATGTTACATCGCCCCGGACCGCTCCTAATCACATACGTCTTAAATGTCTCCCCGCAATGCCCTAATCCTTAGTCAATTGCCCACAAAAAACAGCGTTACTTTATTTTATATTGGCTAAAATATGGCAATGGTGCGGCTATTTGTTTCCAGGTATGTAACAACTGATTCCCTCCGAAAGTACTGGATCTACTGGATGGAGTTGACGTCGAAAAAAATCTGCCATGGAACGCGTTATAGCAATAGGGTTACATGAAACCAACGTGTGAGAAAAGTATATTTTCTAAGTAAAATAGGAAAAAGAGAATCCACCAAAAAGGTTGATGCAACTGATGTTGTGATAGAATATTTATATTTAAATTCTTACCTGTGAAAAGGCCGGCCCCGTCGGGACTCCACTGAGCCGTGAGACAAGCGCCTTGGTGGCCATTCACGCTTTTCTCTATGCGTCCATTGTGATTTACTATGTGAAACCTGATAACATTATTGAACACGCAAACTCAATCATTTCATAAGTCTTATACTTAGCGAATTTTACGTACGTTTTACTTGTGGTAGCGCTCTAGTCACGAAGTTAGCTATGGTAGGACCACGAAATCCAAGCAATCAACATTATTGCCCACTACTATTAAGCGGCCAGTAGAATAGGTAATGCGGTGGTACCTACGCCCACGCTCTTCGTCATTGGAGCTCTACTACCAGTAAATATATTTGTTGTTTGTGTACAAAATTACTTACTTGCCATCAGCGGATGCAATGAGAATGACGTCATGTTGATGCTTGCTGCCGCCTGCGCTTATCTTCGGGAACAGATGCATCGCCGTTGGATAAAAATCCTCGGGGAACGTCGTCACTACCATACATTCGCTGGTCACCAAGTTCCATTTTAGTAACTTGTGGTCGTCCCTGAAGTGAAAAAAATCTATTGAGCATAGCTTAGCTTGGGTTGCACCAAGATATTTGTTACAGTTAAAGTTAATGTAATATTTCACATCCTTCTCTAACTTCAACTGATTTCTTTTTAAGTTAGAGCAGGATGTGAAATGTTACAATAACTTTTACAAATATTTTGGTGCAAACCAGGCTTAGTTTCTAAATAAAGGTTGGAGAAAAATTTTCTTCGCATTTTTTAAGATAATTCAAAACATTTTTTAAAATTGTTTATTTAAATTTAACTAAAGTATATATGTACCATTTTGTTCGATAACCTTTTGCCATCTTGTAGGTAGGGACATGACCCCATTGCTATAAAAAATTTGGGACTTCTCATCAAAATACCGCGACAAGTGGATTTGGCAGTCCTCTCGTGATGTTAACCTAACATTGCATAAAGAATTCTGAAAAGACCGAAACAGGTGGAAATCTGAAGGTGCAAGGTCAGGACTATACGGCGGATGCATTAACACCTCCCAGCCAAACTCTCTTAATTTTTGCTGAGTGGCTATAAATGTGTGAGGTCTAGCGTTATCATGATGAAACACCACACCCCTTCTGTTGATCATTTCCGGCCGCTTTCTCTCAACTTCTTGCTTTAATCTCATCAGTTGTTCGCAGTAGAGTTCAGAATCGATAGTCCTGCCTGGTGGTAATAGCTCATAATGAATAATGCCCTTCCGATCCCACCACACACACAACGTCACCTTATTGCGAGTTAACCCGGGTTTCGCCACAGTCTGTGAAGCTTGACCGGCCTTTGACCACGACCTTTTTCGCACGTTCTTGTAGTACGTGATCCACTTTTCATCACCAGTTATCAGCTTCTTCAAAAATGATTCGGTTTCATTACGTCGTAATAAAAATCACAAATGAGTACACGGTTCATTAGGTTTCTTTCCGTGAGCTTTTTAAGTCTTTCAGGTACCCAAATATCGAGCTTTTTTTTGTACCCAGCTTTTTTCAAATGCGCCAAAACTGTTTTGTGATCAATTCTCAGTTCTTCAGCTACGTCGTAACTACTGATATGTCGATCTTGCTCCACTTTTTCAAAAATGGCATCCATTTTATCCGTAATAGGGCGACCATAGCGAGGTGCATCTTTGACATCAAAATTTCCGGATTGAAAATGCTTAAATCAAATTCGTGCTACTCTCACAGACACTGCACTAGGTCCATAAACATCACAATTTTTTTTCGCGGCTTGCGTTGCATTTTTACCTTTTTTGTAGTAAAATTTTAAAATGTATCGAATTTCTTCATTAGATTCACTCATCTTGACAGTACGAAAAACAAATGAAAATCACACATTTGTCTAACTTGAATTTGGAATTATGTTCTTTAAAATTTTAACTTTCAATGATACTAAAACCAGCCAGATACAAATACTACAGCCAAAGAGGTTTTATTACAAGTTCATACATACTATAATGCGAAAAGACTTTTTCCCCAACCTATTATTTTAAGCAAATAGGTACCTATAAGGAAAAAACTATCCTATGTTTAAGCGCGTTTCGCAGAAATAACACACAGAATTGTAAATAATGTTACCATTACTTTCAGGGATCGAACTATAGTACTGCAGTTTGAAGGACAAAAACGATGTTAAGTGATGATTGCAGCCTATAGACACTCACACGAAGACCAAGGTCGACATGCAGATGCGTTACCTACCACTCCTGAGGCCTAAGGTGTTATGTCTCTTTGTTGAAATTACTGGGCCGTACATTACCACCTGACCGGAACACGATAGTGCTGAAGACTACCATTTAGCGGCAAGTATATTAGGTAATGCGGTGGTGCCTACGTGCGCGAACTTCGTCACTGGAGCTCTACCAACCTAGACATTTGTTCCTTACATGTCTGAAACGTTTACCTACTTGTCCTTTACGTTTACGTAGGCCGTAGTGGTAACAGTGACGTAGGCCTCGGCGGTAGTAAAATTTATATTTTCAAGACCGGTTCTTTGTAAGATATGATGTAGAAAGGCAATAGGTAAAGGTATTTATTTACCGTTAAACTGCTCGTGTGTTGGGCAACATCATTACATTCAAAATAGTTCACACAAATCTTACCCGCAAGAAAACACATCTTCCGTATTGTTCCAACTAACACATGCCACCACACCTACGTGTTTTGGTTCTTTAAATGTAGATATTTTCAATTTCATGCTGTTTTATTACAGATGTATTAATATTTACTCAAGTTAAAAGTAGAATTTAGTACGTATTTATGTTTTTGTTTGGCTATACCGGTAACCATGGCAACACGTGAAAAAATATCACAACATCAAACAAGCATTCAAATTGTGCGCCAATTGTAATGTGACCATCAACAAAAAATAATGACCGAATAATGAATGGTTTCTAATATTTTATCTGTATCATAAACTGTTCTTAGTCTAGACATGCCCAGGTAATTTTAAATAGAAAAAGTTTAATGACTTGCGGTTCGTGATAAATTAGGCAGTGGTCTGTATATATATCTATCGTGCCATTCACATAATTTTTTATTCCTAAAAATAGATAAATCTAAAAAACTGATCTGATTTATTATATTATGCCATTTTTAGGTTATTGGCGAGGTTATTGGTCTGTGATGTGGTTCCATTTCTTTCTTTCTTTCTTTTGATTAATGGCAACTACCAACCTTAAGGTAATTCTGCCAAAGTCCGGTGATTGAATTAAATGTCAGCTAGACATCTACTGCCAGATAATGTCAAATGTCAAATCAAGTCAAAATCGATTTTATGTATCTACCACCGCATGGGTATCGAGTTTATTTATCATATGATTAAGAGTACGGGCTTATTAATTACATTTTTGTGTTAAAATCTACAAGTGTCTCACAGTTAACGCCATGTCTGATGTACCAGACTTAAGTTCCGACGACGACCACTTCGACGACGACGAATGGCAGGAAATGGAGCATGGGGAAACGACGGTAACATGTTTATTCTGTCCCCTCATCCTGCCATCAATAGACGAGGCCGTAGCTCACAGTGAGACCGTCCACGAGTTTAATTTAAATATCTTAAAATCTAAATTCAGTATGGACTGTTATTCATACATAAAACTGATCAATTATATAAAAACACGTAAGTCGACCGCCCAAGACATAATGGGTGCAAACAGAGTTGATTGGGACGATGACAAATACTTACAACCAGTCGACAACGACGAGTGGCTGATGTACGACTTTGATTCAATACCTGAAAAGCCGGGTTCGCCGCAAAGTTACCATGCTAATGTAGAAAATGGGTTAGTAACGTTATCTCAAGCGCACTTTACAGAATTGCAACGAACGATTCAGGCACTAACGGAACAGTTGAAAGAAACTCAGAATCACCTGTCAACAGCGAAGGAGGATATTGAGACTATGCAAGAGTCAATGCAGTCACTTATTGACGGTGGCCTAGTAACAGTATGCAATGATAATATATTACCTGATTGCGTCTCAAAAGTGCCGTTGGAATTTGATGATGGCTACTTCAGCAGCTATGCTCACTTTGGCATACATTATGATATGCTGACAGATAAAGTTCGCACAGAGAGCTACAGAGATGCCATTTTGAAAAATAAAAATATATTTAAAGACAAAATAGTTTTGGACCTTGGTTGTGGTACTGGGATCCTTTCTATGTTTTCAGCTAGCGCTGGAGCCAAAAAAGTCTATGCAATAGACCAATCTGAGGTCATATACCATGCTATAGACATAATAAGAGAAAATAAACTGGAGAACACAATCAAAACTATAAAAGGCAGATTGGAAGATACAAAACTAGATAAAAAAGTTGATGTTATTGTGTCCGAATGGATGGGCTACTTCTTATTATTTGAAGGAATGTTAGATAGTGTTATTTATGCCAGAGATAACTGTCTCAATCCTGGAGGACTGCTTTTACCTAATAAATGTACCATCAGTTTGGTTGCGAATGGAGATCTAGAAACACATAATAAATTTGTTGGATTCTGGTCTGATGTTTACGGTTATAAGATGAATTGTATGAAGTCAGAAGTAGTCCGAGAAGCTAGTTTAGGGATAGTGGATGCGGAACATATAATATCTGATCCATACATCATTAAAGAAATTGATATTTATCATTGTAATACTGATGTGTTGGACTTCACGTCTGATTTTGAGCTGAGCATCAAGAGAGATGGATGTGTCACTTCTCTTGTTGGTTATTTTGACACATTTTTCGATCTGCCAACAAAAGTCTCATTTACAACCGGCCCTCATGAGACGCCTACTCATTGGAAGCAAACTGTTTTTTATCTGAAAGATTGTAGGGAAGTAAAGAAAGGTGATGTTGTTACGGGTACAATAATTTGTAGCCGGCAAAAGATTGATGTAAGAGCATTATCTGTACAAATTAATGTGTTTGGTAGAAGTCATAAGTTTATTTTAAGCTGATTGTAAATGTTCTATTTTTTTGTTAAGCTGTATCAATTGGGAGCCTTTGACACTGTCATAGTTCACTTGGATTATATTTTTTACTGACTTCAAAAAGGAGGAGGTTCTCAATTCGCTTGTATTTTTTTCTTTTTAGATGTCAGCAATTTAATTCTACAGAAATGAGTATTTTAGTAGTATTTTATTCCTGCCGTTTGAAGTCTAGGAGAGTAAAATATCATATTTTTTTTTCTTTCTTTTGTGAATCTGCAATCAGTCTCACTTAACTATAAGCAGATAGGTGCAGTGATGAAGTGGTAAAATATCATTCATTTAAATTTTTTTATGTAACAAAGTTGGTAAACAAGCTTGCAGCTTACATTGATGTTAAGTGATGACTGCAGCCTATAGACATTTACACAAAAACCAGGTCAAAATGCAGATGCGTTGCCACTCCTCAGACCCAAGGTGTCATGTCTCTGTGATAGTTATTACGGAGCCATACATTACCATCTAACTGTAACACGATAGTGCTGAACCCTACCATTTAGCGGCAGATAGGTTAGGTAATGCAGTGGTGCCTACGCCCTCGAGCTCCTACACTTGGAACCCTACCTCCAGTAAAATTAAATGATATCCTATCATCCAAGTGCACTTTGAAACGTGTTAACAGGTTCAACATGACAAAAGAAGTCAAACCTATTATCAAAGCTTACTTTGACTTTGTCAATGTAGCTTTATTGATTTGAGCTTGTGTGATTAACATCCCCTTATAAACAGTGTTTAACTAATAATGAACTAATTTTTATTTTAAAAAAATAAGATGTTCCAAAAATGTATTAAGCTTGGGCCTGTACCTTGTACATTATATTGAGAGAGGAAGCATAAAGTACAAAATCATTATCAGGTCTTCAAATAGTTTATTATACCTTCAATTAATTGTAAGTATATTTCGAAAACAAGAATGTCATAATAGCAATATGGTGACATACTGTTGTGATACAAAAATTACATAAAGTAAATATTTCCGATGAAAAAAACAACAGTTCAAATTATTTTTTGAGTAATTTTCAGTATTTTGCTCTACCTTTTGATATAGTGTACCATACAAGGTGCGGGCTCAACATGGAACTTGTCCTTTATATAAGGCGGCCATCTTTCTGAAAATAGCATGCGGGACTTTTTGTGGATGTATAGGGTATGGTGAATGCGAAGTATGAAGTTTTGTCAGTATACATACCAAAATTACATAAATACACAAAACTTACATACTAGTCATTTAAAAAAAAAAAAAACTTATCTTCATGCCTGTAATCCCCGAAGGGGTAGGCAGAGGTAAATGCCTGCATTCAAGCATACATGCAAACACCCACAATTCGCTGGTTACGTTTTTGGCCCATGTAACAGGTGGCGAGCCTGTTGACATCTCCGGGCACATTACCAAACTTCGAGGTACTGGGAAATTTCCAGAAAATGGAAAAGTCCCAATAGAACCAGAGATAAAGGACTTTACACCATTATCTCTGACAACCCCCTACCCGGGAATCGAACCCAGGTCCTAAGCGTAGTAGTAGTGGCCTGCTACCACTAGGCTACCGAGGCAGTTATTATTTTTTTTAAATAGTATTTATCACTAGAGTGATACTTTTTTACAAGAATGCGAAATGGAACAAAGCGATCACATACACACACACGCAAACAGTTTTCATTTGAATTCACACAATGCGTGTTTTATACCTACGTAGATGCTCTGCTGTGTTTGCATGCGTGTGTGTGTGGGTGTAGTGCATGTTTTATGTACATAAGTGTGTGACTGCGTGGATATCTAGCAGCTTGAAAAAAAAATAAGCATGGTACGTCAATGTATCGAATGCGGGACATGCGGGACGCATCCGACGGGACTATTTCATTAATTCCTGCAAAGCGGGATTATATCCAGCATTACGGGACGGTCCCGCAGAATCCGGGACGGTTGGCCGCCTTACCTTTATATACTTAATGGGTTGATAAAACAGCATAACTGTGACAGTTGAACTAGTTGATCACTATTTATGAAGGGGTATTTGTAATGCTTCTTTCAATGTGGCTTGTTGTGATAAAATATATATACTGTAGTTTTTCTACATATTTACCTTGGTTTAACCATGTGTAAAATGCATTTTAATTTAAATAAAAAAATCCTTATTTACTGAGTAAATAATGTATGGATGTCAATGTGGAATGTTTAATTTTAAGTGTTTTTTATAATAAAAATCACCATTTTCTACGAAATTTTTTATTTCATTTTACATATAATTTAAATATACATAACTAAAGGTGTTTTAATTTCTATGTATTTACAAGTAGAAAATAAAAATGAAAAAATCCACACATGGATTTAACATTAAAAAGACGGGAGAAAAATGATTTAAGTACATATACAAAGCCTCATTGTCAATTTTTTGCTTAAGAACAATAAATTACATTATATTTAGGCATTTTGATAACAATTCCCTATGAAAAAGCAAAGCATTTGAATGGGTTACCACTCCAGAGCCAGCAGGTACTGATGATAGTTGGTATAACTATATTTATACCTATTTTAATGAATAATCTCAATAATCTATCAATTCAGCACTTGGGAGTCTGGTTTATATAAATAATTATCAATAAACACCTTTCTAAATGTATTGATATTTTTGTTCACAAATTGTTCATCTTTTTAATAAGTGTTATATGTTTGTATCTTCTTTACCTTCTTTCTTTTCATGTGCATGTCGTACTTACGTAGTCATGGAACTCTGCTTATGCAAAACCAATCTAATATTTATTTTATTACCATCGCATAAGATACCCATGTGAGCAAGCAGCCAGTTCCCTGATATCTGACATTAGAAGAAAGCAAAAAAATCTTTTATCTGTTTTGATTTCTCGCTGTTCAACCCTGCGTATACCAAATGCAGTTGTACTTATCTTGCGCATTACCTAACTCATGCGCATGCGAATGCAGATGCGTTGCCAACCCTGAGACCTAAATTATTGTCTCTGAGTTAGTTATTACATTATCAATATAATTGGAACACAATAGTGTTGAACACTACCATTCGGTGGCAGATAGAATAGGTAATGCGGTGGTGCCTACGCCCTTAATCTCCTACACTAGCACTCTACTACCAGTGTATAAAGGTATATCATATTATCATTATAGTCGTAATAGGTACTGTAAATAATTATTTTTTTAACAGATGATAATTTAAATGCAACCGTCTCACTCTTCAAGAAAATTTGATGACACTGCAAGGAGAGCTACAAGCCAATTTCTTCTGAAAAAAACTGTTTTAGAATAAGTATTTCAACTTAAGACATCAATTTATCTACTCACTGGATAATTTTATTGCGGAAGGTACTATAGGTACCTGAATCGCGTTGTCTAGTAGGCAGTGTACTTATCTACTTAAGAACATAGAGCAACACGGGCCACCGGCCGCGGCGGACCGCAGGGGAGTAGCCATATGCAGGCTTTCCCCTCTGTCAAAGTACAAGCCCAATTGGGCCTATGCATGTCGCCTAGAAGTTTAAATGTGTGTGTGAAATTGTTTATGTATTTTGTTAAAGTCAAGGTGTGAGTTTCTTAGTAATAGACGATTTTTGTTGTGTGTGTGTCCCACGCATTTGCCCCCGCAAAAAATGACAGACTGTTTTGCATCGGTAGGTAATACTAGGTAATAAACGCTATGGCTACCTGTATGTATAATCTATGATGGCTACTCCTCTCCGGTCCGCCGCGGCGGCCGGTGGCACGCGTTGCTCTATGCTTAAGAATTAATAAATTAAGTACCTACTAAGTAAGTAAGTAAGTAAGATATTAATAAAGATTGTGTCTTGATTTCCGATTGTTTTTGTCGAGAGTTAATTAAAATGTTAACATAATAACTCAGTAGTTTTGACTTGAACGCTTACAGGTCTGACTGTAATTAGATAACATTTGGCAGGCAACTGGGAAAGTTTACCTACATACACGTAGGTACCGAAGTAGTGTCTATCATGATGACGTGAGAGATGTCTGAATAGTCACAAAATTTGCACCAAATAACTGTGCAAATTTTGTGACTAATTTTGTGACATTAGGTAAAAAAAACTGTACTTCAAGCATAACTAAATGAATTGACAGACACGCCGTTCTGACGTCAGCTTGACGCGCTTATCGTGTATCACCCCAACCTGTGGGAACTATGTTCTGGAACATATTATTATTTAAATCAATAAACTGTACCTCATAAAACTACCCATAAAAATAATTCAGACGCGATATCTGTCAAATCAACAACAATTTTTTTCCTACACTTTAGGTCTTTCCGGTCTGGATGTTTGTGCATGTAGGTATTGTGTGGTACATTGGCACCCAAGACACAGGGTAAGACCTAGTGTGTGGCTCATTGTAAGCATTCAATTAAATTTATTTAAATAGGCTAATAGCCTTAGACCATTCTGAAACACATGCCATTAAATTATTTCCTGGCAGATAAAATTATTCCCGGATCTTCAATAAAAAATAAAATTATTTCTAAATTATTATGGCACTGTAGTGATGTCACTTGTACGAGTTACCTAGGTACCTAAGAGGTAGTTAGGTAAACCATTGTTTTAAGCATCTGGTACACGAACGGTTAAAACAGGGAACACTTATAGTTTTTATTATATGACACGGTATTCAGGGTCCGGCAGAAAGGGTGCGCGTGGTTTCGCACCAGGTTGCCGCTTATTACACTATCCGGTCGACAGGGCCCTAACTCAGTCACAGTAAAAATATGAAGTATGGAAACTACGTACAAAACGTTGACACGGCACAATCACACAAACATGCGCATCAACGAGCCCCCTTAGCGGTTCTCGCGGTGCTGCAGCTTCGAGTCACTCGCTACTCGAGCGTCAATGTTTGTGTGAGTGTGCCGTTTTGAACGTTTTGTACGTAGTTTCCATACTGTTCATATTTGTACTGTGTGTAGTTAGGGCGTTAGGCTAACCGGGGCGCTCCTGTCGCCCTAATAAGGGGTCCTGACTCCCTAAATGTTAATACACTACCCTTGCTATCGGACCCTGAATACCGTGTGTAATAAGGCCATTAGTAATATTGAAACTGTCGTGAAGCGTAGTGTTAACTCTACCATTTTTACTGGTTAATACTTCTATTAAATATGGATTTTCGACTGCGACAGTACCAATAACATATTTGGCAATTACATACTTACTAAGGGTTTGTAAGGTAGGGTAGATAATCATTAAGACCAAAAACGTTAAACTGAGAGCTAGAGATAATAAATATATAACCGTGTGGTGACGCAATAAGTTATACTTAACCATTTTAAAGAGATTCTAACTTTGTCTACAAAATTGTGTGACTGTAAACTATTTTTACGGACAACAATAGTTAGTTAACGATTCAAAAAGCCTCGATTACACCAAGACAACAATAAATTCTTACGTATCTATCAATTTTATTTATATAATTTTTAGCGAAACAAAAGGCAACGACAACATAGTCTGTAGGTACGTTACACCCATTTTAACAACATAATCTTTTTAGTACATATGTGGACCTTATTGGCTAAAATTAGGTACAAAACCATACATGTAGATAGGCATGTACTATCTAGAAAATTAATCGAGAATATTTACACCAAGGACACATCGACTTTTTCTATAACTACCCGCAATATTTTTTAAATTTACAAAATTTCATGAAGATGTCTTTTTTACTGTTTACTGAGTGTAACCGAGTTCACGCTAAGTCTACATTTTCATAAAGCTATATCCCAAATTAGAATGGCATTGAACTACACACTAGTTTATGTGTCTATGTATATCTAGATACTTAGCGCTAATAATAAAGTATTTCTAAATGCACAATATACTTTTACAGATAAATTTATTATTTATATAAGTAGATGATAAATATATAAAAAAGATGTATTGTAAATTTTTCTATGATAAGCGTCTCCAGAATTAAACTACCCTTACAATCCCTGATTTCTTTCAGGAGGGACCTAAATTAGCGTGATTATGGTTTGAGATTTGATATTCAAAAGAGAATGGTCCCTTGTACCTTTTCTGGAAATCTAGGCCACTGATATATATGTAAAAAGTTATTTTTCAAGTGAATATTGCGAACGATAGATACTTTTGGCAAACTTTTGGCCAGAAGTTTTTTTAACAGGATTTAAGGTTTATTCCGTTGTGCCAATTAATCTAAGAAGGACGGTATATTTACTCTAGGTCCTCTGTAATATACCTACCTTTTTATGTGTTTAAATATTTACCTCCTCTTTGCAAGTATATATCTTTTCCGTTTAGTCTAAGCCCCTTATTCATAAACGTATTTTAGCTAAAGTGTTGCTAATCTCTCCTTTGCCTTTCTATCCTGCACATTTGACAATGTAACGGACAAAGACAAAGCATTCTATAGCTAAAACGTATCTAATGTACGTTTATGAATAAGGGGGTAAATCTATAGATATTATTTATCAATTTAGTGGTCACAAAACACCTAAAAACTGTTTGTTATAAGTCCTACAATTTTTTAAATTGGCTTGAATAATTATTTTAACTCAAGTGTTTAATGTAGATACTTACCAAAAATATTTCAGTTACCTAAATCTTAGAGTATGTACCTACCTATTGATTCCGGTGGAAAATAATAGGTACTCTAAGGTTAACATCGTTCACTTAACCCTCACGAAAATTTGTATTCTCTACTTCAAAAGCTTACATTATGTAACAAAAACCACAAGGCAAAATAGAAAGTCTGACATCAGCTATTAAGCCTATTAATATGTAGGTGCATAATGGTGTTAGTATGACCACAAGATGACATAAATCGCAATGATTTTGCTATGCTGCATTGAGCGTGTTAATTAAATAAATATTTAAATAAATATCAACAACACTTTATTAGCTAAATTCGAAATAAATAAAACATGTTCCATTTTATACATAGGTAGAAATGATCTATCTACGCTAATATTTGAGATGATTTCTTTTTACATTAATAAACACTTGGTCAGGAAATATCAGGACTCCAATTTTATCGGAAACATTAAAATTAATAAGCGTATTTTTCATATGGGTTAAATTTAACACTAATATTATAAACTACGTTAATTGTTAGATATTATAAACGTGATAGAGGCATGGTTACACACCATCGAAGGGACAAAATGTTTGTGTTTTAATTCGTAGAGTAAATAATTTACTTTATAATCTTTTTGCTCCGTAACCAGCAATTTAGTTTACTATAGATACATTTTTTCTTAAATATACAATAGTATTAGGATCAGTACGTTATATGAGTAGTCAAAAATAACATCTAAGAATAAAGGAGATGTTGCAAAAATGTATGGACCTCCGGCCATGTATTGTACACAATATCATTAACAGGCAAAATCAATATAAAAACGTCTTTTACTGCATATTTTCACTTATTTAGCTTTGTTTGCAGTTACAAAACATAATTTGCAGTTAGAATTGCAACTCAAAACTAACATGGCGAATATGGCGGGCGATGTCATTTTGACATTTTCGTTTTTTAAATTGTATTTTGATTATAGAACTTGGAGAAAAAAGTAATATTTTCTAAATACTATCAAAATCGATTGATCCCAAGTGTCGGCTGTATCGCCGCCATGTTTAACATAGTTGAAATTGATAAAATCGTTTGAATTAAATGTGGTTGTAACTCTAAAATATATTCTTGAATAAATTAATTGTATTTTTTTTAGATTCTTCTTTAATTTACCCATTTTTTGAGGACGTGTACGAACCAGGGCCGAGTTCCCAACATCTCCTTTAACGAAATTTATTAGGTATTCTTTTTAAAACGATTTTTATACGATTCGAATTTAGATTATAAATACGTAATTTTCTATATAGCTAAGTACATAAATCTGCCGATACTAGGGTCATTTTGATCGCGTTTGCCAAACGTTACATTGATATAGGTAGGTAGACTAACATTACAATGTAAAATATACCATCCTGTATGTGAAATAAAATAATTAGGTACAACATCCCAATCGTTGATCAACTTTATTATGGAATTCAGAAGAGTAGATAAAAGCATTTTCTGAACAGCAGATAGGTATCACCAATGGATCAGTTGCAATTTTGAATCTGAGCTGGAATATTAATGTTAGTCTACCATTCCTACCTAAAGACTATCTAAGTAATGCACAATTTATAAAGAGGTACAGTAAGACCTGTTGATACCTACTGTTTTAGATACAGGTAGGGTTGCTAGGTCGGTAAACCTTATAGCCGGACAGAGCAGCAAGTTTGGCCGGACATTTGAGTAAAGAGGCCGGACGACCGTGCCAGAAGCAGTCGGCTGTGCTCGGCGCTTGTTTGTTTGGTAATGTAAAAAGCCTAACAAAAAGCTTGACATAGTTTATTTTGACCGGACACGAAATCAAAAGCCTATGTCCGGCTTTATTAGGACGCCTGGTAACTCTAGATACAGGTAATAGTTTGACGTTATTCATTAGTATGATTAATAAGCGCTCACATACAAAATTATATATAATAATATACAAAATTATATCAATATCTGATGAAGCCAAAATAGTTTACACTGGGGAAATGAGGGTACATTGAAACGCGGGGCACATTGATGCGCAGGGCACATTATGTAGATAGGTGACAGTTGATTCACTTCGAGACCGACGCAACTGATATATTGACCTAATCGCCACGCCGCGCTGTCGATACTTTATAAAGAATTAAATATATGGATAAATTTGAAAATGCCTAAGGCCAGATTTACTTATCGTGTCAGGATGTGTCGTAGCGCGACAGAACGCTATCGGTTTTGATACTTTCATTATGACTCCGCCTCAGCACAATGCGACTAGATAAAATGTACCTACTCTGTGAATGCGACACTGAGGGCGAGATTCACAGACCGCACTACGACTTTACTTTCAAGCAAAGTACGCTTCGAACTGTCAAATCCCATACTGTACTTGACACACTACTACAGTTCAAAGCAAAGTCGTAGTGCGGTCTGTGAATTTCACCATGAGACCCGACGCGTGAATCTAGTCGTATTGAATATACGAAACACCACGACATACCTTGACACAATACTGCCGTCCTCTAACTAAAACGCCGCTAAGTGACAAAAGTTAATTTTGAGTTATGAACGAAAAATGCAGGCAAAAGTTCAAATCGTTGCTGTTTGATAAATACTTGACCTAGACGTTTTCTTTTTATACAGAAATCGTTTCGGTAGGAGTAAGAATTTTCATTATGCATTTAACTTATTTAAACTTGATTTAAGCAGTTAAAATACTGTTCTGGCTTTTTAGTTACGTATTGTTTGAATTTTTAATTTTGTTAAACATAGATTAAACGGGATTTAGTATACCTTTGCTGCATTATAGCTAAGGACTAGCTCAGAAAACTCCGTTATGGTTAAGGAATGTTGCTTTGCTCTGTTTTAGTCAAGCGTATCAGTGGAAACATAGAATAAGCTAAGTGATTTTAACGCAGTTATAGCTAAAAATTTGTACAAAACTACGTTTTAGTTATGGAGTAGACTAATGTAATATCATCGGGGCCTTAGCATAAACTTTAACATCTTTATTGTTAAGTGAAATTGACAAACTGTTTTCAGTGTAAGCAATGTTTACTGACATATTTAAACTACATAATCTCTAAATGCAAATATTTCTAAATAACTGCGTTTTAGCTGCGGCAAGATAGAATTATACCTCATGTAACGGCATTTTTGATTTAACTGTCTTTAAAACTACTAAAAATACGTAAATGTTTCCAACACAGGCCGACAGATAATTTTAAACTACATTAGATACAATTAAAAAACGAAAATCGGTAGGGTGTTGGTCAGCGGCGTTTTAGTTAGTGGAATAAGTAATATGAACCCGGCTTAATGCGCTGGATATACCTAATACGGACAGCAACCTATTGCATATTCCTGTACGGTAGGTATTTCGCCACCCTCAAGGTAAGTATTTCTTGATACCACAAAGCAATACTATGACCGCCCGGGTATCATTACATATTCTCTGTCTGTGGTTCGTCTATGTGCGTCACACTTTTACAAGTAGGTACTTGTCTTGTCGTGTACCTAAGTACCTTATTTGATATTGTGCCACAGTGCACTCTTTTCACACGCTTTGGTTTAAAAAGCATTAGGGTATTACCAACTACTTAAATATGACTATTTTTTTATTGAAAGCGTATCTATTATCTCGGATACGATTAACAAATTAGTAAGTAGCTATGTATTTATATCCAAGATAAAATTAGTTTCACGATATCCACACATCTATATATATAAAAATGCAACCCGTTTTCCTTGGTCACGGCATCACGCGTGAATGGCTGGACCGATTTGGCTAATATTGATTTTGAATGATTTTTGGAAGTCCAGGGAATTTTAAAAGGTAAGAAAATATGAAGAAATTGAAGGGAAATAGTAAAACCACCATTTCATTTTCCCATACAAATAGTCCGTATCTATCAAACCTTTGACACATGTCATATTTTCATTCTGAGGCAATACGAAGTTTTATTTTAAATAAAAATGGAAAGAAAAATTTGACTTCAGTTAGGCAACCGATATAATAGACTTTTCAGTTTATTGATTATTAAGGGTAAAAGCGACTTCTTTACGATATTCAATAAACTGAAAAGTCTATTATATCGGTTGCCTAACTAGCATGGTTGGCAATAGATGGCGCTACTGCTACCATAAAGCAAGGCAATAAATGTGAAGGAAAGATTTGACAAATCGGGCAGGACTTCAGTAGCTCAATTGGAAGAGCGGCTGGACTAGATTCCCAGTAGGCCGCGAGTTCGAGTCTCGCCTGAAGTCAAATTTTTCTTTCCATTTTTCTTTAAAATAAAATATATTTCACAAGGATGTGTTAATGCGAAATAATATAAAAACAATACGAAGTTTGCCGGGTCAGCTAGTAATAAATAATGACGTCAACAAAATATCAACATGGTGGGCATCATCGGTGTTTCTTTTGGATCTCATCGATAAATAGACGCCGAGATAATAGATATATCAACTTATAGGCATCAGCACGGATATTGAGCACCGGACGACAGAGTGACGCTTTGTGCATCGTACACTTATGTCAAAATAAAAGGCGTACCCATTGGTCGAGAGACGCAAATAGCGCGAGCCAGAACGAATCACGACCGGCGGTTACGACGCGTTGCGCGATGGGCCAATCACTGTATTGATATAATTCTTCCGCCATTTTTAACTTCATACCACCAAAGAGATCGAGTAATTCACGTATGTGCAAATGAAGGTCAGGCCAAGTTCCGTGCCGACAATTATACCTACACAGTAAAAAGTTTTAGAGAATGTACACTACTGAGGTACCGCTCGGCGGCCCTTCTCATACGAATTTGACTCACTACTTGTCTTCCATAATTATAGAATTTATACATTCAGGCTTGATTGTGCATATATTTGTGCGCACACACATTGTTCGACAGCAGTACGTAAAGCGGTTTAGCTTTTGTTCAACAGTGAATGGAACACGCTGTAGCAGCTAGTCTTGATACTATTTACAAAGTTGGCCAAATATTATTCTTCCGTAGGGGGCGCGTCGCAGTTGCTCTCTTCCTCTTGCTTGGCTCGGGCCTCCGCGTCTGGAAATATAATTTACCCATTATCAAAGAGGTGGCGTGTGTTATGTGGCAAACAAGCACTGAGTTTACACTAGTGTTAAGATAGTAGTTACTACTGGAGTAAGGTTTTTATGTAGTTATTTATAGGCTACAGTATTCAATTACCATCAATGTGAACATTATGCTTGTTTGCATATATTCACTCATGACATAAAAATGTCACTACCTTCAATTCATTTATTGCATAAATCATTACATAAAAAAGTGTATACTGCAATCTATGTAGGAACCTATAGACATTTTTAAAAGAACTAAGGACTCTTTAGTCCTACGATCTGACCTAACGTTAGGATGTAACTTAACGTTTTAGCTCGCGGATTGCGCGGAGGCCTACTGCTAGTCGTGGAAAAACAATGTATTTTATGCATAGAGCAACACCGGAGCGGAGTAGCCATATGCAAGCTTTCCCCTATGTCAAAGTACAAGCCCAAATGGGCCTATACCTCTCGCCTAGATGTTTAAATGTGTGCGTGAAATTGTTATTGTATTTTGTTAAAGTCAAGGTGTGAGTTTCGTAATAATAGACGATTTTTGTAGTGTGCGTGTGTGTCGCACGCATTTCCCCCCGCAAAAAATTACAGACTGTTTTGCATCTGTAATACACGCTATGGCTACTCCCACAGAGCTCCCCTCCGGTCCGCCGCGACCGGTGGGCCGCGTTGCTCTATGATTTTATGTAAATACGTAGCAGGTAATATTTTCTTTCAGCGTAGTATAATATACCCACTTCACAATAGGGCCTTGCAATGTAATTAAATTTTAGATACTAGGAGAAAGAGTACTTTGTTCAATTTTCTTTCCGAACCTTTTGTAGCTTGCTCCTTCCATATTTTCTTGTTGTCTGTGAGGCAAGCGACCCATGGCTTCTTTATTTTGAATTTCGTAGCGATCTCTGTACCTGGAATGAAATATATTTCTAGTTTTATTAACTGTCCTTAGGGTCCTGTCCTTTTGAACAGGAAATATTCTCAGCAGAATGGTCGACAAGCGTCGCGACGTGACGACGCCATTGTCCTCATCGTCTCGAAGCTTGGGACTGTATTCAAAATTGTTACCATGGAAAGAGATTTTCCTAAAAACTAGCTAAGAAGACTCCTTTTGACAAAATAATGAATAATCTTTCAACTTAAAAATTTTATGATTTATGTATCGACGTAATCTTTCAATTATTGGACGCAGACAAGCATAATTTAAACATCATACTTATTATCTCACCTGTATTTTCCTCATTGATAGGTTCTTGACCAGCAACGCTTGTAGAATTCTTCGAGCTAGAGTGCAGCGGACCCAATATGCACTCTAGCATGTCAGCACAAACCCCCATGCTGGGTTCAACGATGAAATCTATGAACCCTATTTGAGATTCAGCAACGAGCGTGTTGTTTCTATCGCAGAGAGGACTGAAGGGTAGTCCTAATTCACGTTCCTTATCACCTTGTAGGAAGAACTCGTCTAGAAGGCTCATCGTCCACCGATGATGCAGATCCCATCTCTGTAAATTAAATTGAGTTTTATCTAAGTTAGCTTATTTTTTTAGTGGCGTCGAGACGTGACGATCTTGCCGCTAACAAGCGGAATAATTTTTGCCTACTGGAAGAGAATTCTTCCAACTCGTGCGATCAGTCAACCGAATAATGGCGGTCAAACCATTCCAATAGGGCGATAAAACTGTCGTCACTGCGATCGCCAGTCCGACAGCCAAGCGTGGCGATTATGGCATATTCTCCCCTAATTGACGAACAATACTATTGTAAGCGTCTTTGGGGAAGGCTTTGTCCAGCGGTGGACGCCTATCGGCTGGGGTGATGATGAACTGTCTCTTATGCTCTGTAGGTGCCGGGTTTAGATCTCCAGAGAGGCAATTAAATAATTAAGTGATATTTATTTTTTTGGTCTGAATGAATATTAACATCGTCTTCAATGGCTCAATAACATTGTGGTGTCTCTGACAGCCTCACGAAGTTACAAGTATGTTTATTATTTTTTCTTTTCAGTCCTATTATGCAAAGAATTCACGACTTTAAGATTGGAAACGGTGAAACAATGCTGGTTGTTTGACAAAAGTTAATATCATTTTGAATCTAGTTAGACTTACTATGCAAATGGCGCATATCGACGTCGAAGGTGCAATTCTACTAGTGTGCTGAATTGTGCGGCACTGTTATGCACAGTGTGCGCTACAAATATTTATTGTGGTCGACTTACTCAAGCAAACACGAGTCAGTAACGAATTGTGCGCGAACACTATAGAAAATATGTTCACACACAGCATCTGTCTAAGTACTTTTGTGCGCGCCCATTTATCCAAGCAGTGGTGTCGGTTCGTTATCCGTGTACGCAGAAAAATCTGCTTAGTGAATTATTATGTTCGTGCACAAATGTGCTGCTCTGTGCGTATACAAAAGTTACTTACAGCCTTACCAGTGGAAACGGAGGCTGAACGTAACACCAACTTAGAACGAGTACTGCTGGAGTTTTGAACAAAATGTTTGTAACAAAATGTGCTGCACAGTGCGGCACACTATTTTGGTGGAATAGTACCCTTTAGAAATACTGTCGAAGTAATTCTATAAGCCACAGTAAGCCTTATATCTTAATCAGTCTATTAATCTCGAAGTGAGTGATGCAAATACCTTTGCTGGGTGTGATATATCACAGCAGTGGAGAACTAGCGACGCTGCTTTGGACTTGTCCACGGTGGGCTCAGCGAGCGACAACAATGACCTCATGTTCTTGAGCTGTTGGAAGTGGAACGACATGTCCGTCGCCAGTACCATGTCGATCACCAACGTTCGGAACTCGCGGAACTCGTCTCGTGAGAGGTTCTGCAGTATGTTGCATTCTTCATCCTTCATCAATCTGAAATTAAGACGTTTGACTGTGATAAATTCAATCCATCTAAAATGTGCGGCCTTTAATTTGTATTATATTACCTGCAATATATCTGATGATACAATGAAGCTAAGTGCTTTAGAAATAAAATGATTATTATCACTGGTGGTAGAGCTCCAGTGACGGAGCTCGTGGGCGTAGGTCACTGCATTACCTAATATACTTGCCGCTAAATGGTAGTGTTCAGCACTATCGTGTTCCGGTCAGGTGGTAATGTACGGCCCTGTGATTTCCGGCACAGAGGCATAACCTTAGGCCTCAGGAGTGGTAACGCATCTGCATTTTGACCTTGGTCTTTGTGTGGGTGTCTATAGGCTGCAGTCATCACTTAACATAAATGTGAACTACATGCTTGTTTGCCACCTTCGTAACATAAAAAAAACGACAAGCTCAGTTTGATATAGGTATAGCAATCATAGGCTATTGATAAGTTCGCCCACTATAAGATGTGATAACAATGCAGAATTATGTTCACACTTCCCTATAATTGCAGAAAACTGTTTGCTACGATCGATTTCGTGATTAGTCAGTTATATTCCTATATCTTTACGATTGAAAATATCGGTAGTCTGCCATTTTGAAGAAATAACGTGAATTTATACTTTAGTTGATTTAGCTCCTAACCACATATTCGGATAGAAAATTCTCAACTGTTACGTTCTTGTATTACGAGATTACGAGTACAATCGAATTAACCGTTATCGACTATCGATGGAGCGAAATCATGAATATCATTGGAAAGCATAGTCAATTATCCGCTGTCAATCCCGACCGGTGTGTTGCCTAAATTCGACTCGATTAATGGCTCTAAACGTTGTACGTGACGGGAATATTCAACATTTTTATTTAAAGCTTAATTCGATGAAATTCCATGCAACTTTTATTACATTAACCGTCTTGTTTTAGCAAGAATACGAGCGGCACTCAGTTCTCATGTGTCCAATTGTTAACATTACTAAGGATTTATTTCAAGTGTCACTGGACGACAGTAGGAAGTGTGCCGTTTGAAACATAGTATTGGGCTGTTAAGAAATCGGTGCCCTACTCTTATTTTCCATGATCTCAGAAAAAATGTCAATCACTGTTCCTTGTCGGTCATTGGTGGCACTAAGTTGTATGCTGTGAGATCTTATTGTTATAAACGAACTACTTTGTCTCTGTTAACGTAGATATCTATAAAATCATGGTCATAATCTTATAGGTACTATCTGATTGTAAATTAAATTTAAATTAAATTACTGGTGGTAGAGCTCCAGTGACGGAGCTCGCGGGCGAAGGCACCACCGTATTACCTAATATACTTGCCGCTAAATGGTAGTGTTCAGCACTACCGTGTTCCGGTCAGGTGGTAATGTACGGCCCTGTAATTTCCGACACAGAGACATAACACCTTAGGCCTCAGGAGTTGTAACGCATTTGCATTTTGACCTTGGTCTTTGTGGTCTACCTTTGTCTATAGGCTGCAGTCATCACTTAACATCAATGTGAACTGCATGCTAGTTTGCCACTTCGCTTACAGAAAAAAAAAAGTTTTTCAACTAGAAAAACGAATTTTAATTTTGTAAACTTCTCCCGGCTGTTAGATTGATTGATGTAAACTACCAATACTTAGGTACGTTCATAATCGATTAACATATTTAGTTAGTAAGTATTCCTAATTTAATATTTTCACAGTAATTCTGGACTGTAACGTTTTAATATTACATTATATTAGCGTAATCGACATAACCGTTATCGACTGTCGATGGAGCGCAAGCGAAGTCAATTATCCGCTGTCACTCCCGGACGATGTGTTGCCTAAATTCACCTCGATTAATGGCTCTAAGCGCTAGTCGTGGCGGAAATATTCAATGTTTTAAAGCTAAATTTCGTGAATCCGATGAATTTCCACGTTAATTTTTATAATCTGTGCATAACTGCCTACCTACAAAATCTCTGTAAATTCTTGTTGGATGTTTTTGAGCACTATCTCGTTTCTGATCGTATCTGCATTATAATCAATTGCTGTTCGTTAGTCTTGCTAAAACTCGACAACGGCTGGACCGATTTGGCTAATTTTGGTTTTTAATGATTTTTGGAAGTCCAGGGAATAGAGAATAGAGTGATATCTGTCTATTAGTACAGGCTTAGTATTAGCACCCTGAGGTCTAAGATCTTTTGTCTGAAATAATGACGTCGTAAAAAATAACCTGACCGCTAAGCACTGAGCACTACCATTAAAGTAAGTGCCAAATAGATTAGATAACGCGGTAATGAAACAGTTATCGAGAGTGATTGTCTAGTCTTATCCGAATCTCAGAATTATTGAGCATCAAAGTATTGAGTATGAAATTAGAAGAATGATTGAAGGTTCACATCAACAGCCATGAACGTATGCGGAATGTCGGTAAATTATTATACCAAGACTCACTTACGAGTATGTGATCAACTAACTATGTTAGGCTGGAATTATGCAAATTACCTCAGTAATAATCGTTTTCAAAATATTTTTAAATATTTCTCAAATTAAGTTTTTAAAAATCTACTATCTAGCCTTCTGCTTTATAAATATGCATAAATAATATTGGCGTAATATAACAGACAAAAAATAACATAGATTGGTAAAACAAAGAAGTGTTACAGAATTAATAAACAACTGTAAATATTCATTGAACATTGAAGAGCGACCTGTCAAGAGCTAAATTAATTAATATTCGATGGAAACGAAACTTGATACGAATAGGCCAAAAGCAATATTGTAATTGAAATATTTTAATAATTCATTCGGCGATGGCTCTCAATAACTTCCTACTTTGTAATTGAATATTTTAGGGGTAATAACTTATTATTCAATACCTGCTCAGATTTTGTAAGCGTATGAAATTGAAGAATGTTGACAAAGGAACACGAGTGTTGATTGGAATTTTTGGTGAATGAAGTACAAAAGCAGGGTTTCGTGATTACAGCGTATACATTTACAAGATGGAGGGTTTCAAGGCTTTTCGCATAAGTCTTGCTTGCTAGTCTTCGACTATCCTGGAACCTAATTACAATATTACCTATTCAATTGTAATAAAAGCATGTCATTTCAAAATACGCTCTTCACTCTCTGCCTACCCCGTTAGGGACCTAGCGTGAAGATACATACATACATTTTAAAATCCTACACTAAGACGCTGTCTTAGTTTTTAGATTAGCTAGAAGAATAAGAAGAATTTGGGAGTTTTGGCGGGAACCTTAAAGAGGCGTATGGTGCTCTTATTTTATTTAATTTTCTTGGTGTATTTTGAAGTTATATTGAATAAAGTTGGTGACATTTTGTTTGAAATAGGTTTATTACAGTGCCCGTGTATAGTGAAATAGAATAACAGTGCGAAAACACGACCTTTCAGGTTGCCTCCAAAACTTCATTGTAAATGTTCTGGTAAAGTAGCCATCGCTTTACTCGAATAACTTGACTGTAACTCACTTGACTGACATAATATACTTGATACTTACATAATATTATACTTGATGACTATATTATACTAACTTTTACCGCTGCTTAAATAAATACGAAATATCGTTTTACTTGACACTGGCAATATGCGTAATAGCGATGCCATAATAACAAAAAAAAAAGAAGAATTTGTAGTTTAGCTCCAGTGCTGTCATGGGCATCCGGTGGTGTTTTACATTACAGATCATTCTTATGCTCTAATCCACTAACGGTACCGGAATACGGTGGTTCCGGTAACATAACTCTGTTTATGTAAATAATTTATGTTCTACTATCGAGAATCCTAACGATATTAGGCGAATATTAATTATCTTGTGCCGATACCTGAATACACGATGATAATGTATTTCTTTCGCCATTTACACTTCGGAGATGAAGAATTGATATTATCTATATAAAAATCAATTGCTGTTCGTTAGTCTCGCTTAAACTCGAGAACGGCTAAACCGATTTGGCGAATTTTGGTTTTGAATGAGTTTTGGAAGTCCAGGGAAGGTTTAAAATGTAAGAAAATATGAAGAAATTGAAGGGGAATAGTAAAAAACACAATTTCATTTTCCCATACAAATAGTCCGTATATATCAAACCTTTGTCACATTATTTCATTCTGAGGCAATACGCAGTTTGCCGGGTCAGCTAGTTATAGATGCATTTAATTTTCATTCATTTACATTCACGGACCAGTTAAAGCACGTGAAACATTTACGTAATTAAATAGTTACTTTTGGTAAGGTAAGACTGTAATAATAATATAATGACTTTTTAATCATTGATCGGTAGTAGTAACAAGGAAAATTTGTAATCTCAAGCACATACCTAATTATGGAATGAGTTTCAGTTATAATTGGTAATGAAAATGAATTACATTCATGTTCCTGCTTCAATCACAAAAATGTCACGGACAAGAGCGAATTTTAATTATAAGTACTTACGTACAATTGTTTCCGTTTTCACTGTTCAAAAGCTGTATTGTTTTCAGCTTTTGTATCGTTAATGATTTATTAATATCGGGATTCATTAATCGCGAGTAACTTTGAATACATTTTAATTATTCGAAACTGTATATATACAATAAACTGCCTCAGTAGCGTAGTGGTAGCAGGCCACTACTATTACGCTGGAGGTCTTGGGTTCGATTCCCGGGTCGGGGACTATCAGAAATAACGGTTTAAAATCCTTTATCTCTGCTTCTATTGGGATTTTTCCATTTTCTGGAAGTTTCCCAGTACCCCGGAGTTTGGTAATGTGCCCGGAGATGGCAACAGGTTCGCCACCTGTTACATGGGCCAAAACGTAACCGGCGAGTCGTGGGTGTTTGCATGTATGATTGAATGCATGCATTTACCTCTGCCTACCCCTTCGGGGATTACAGGCGTGAAGTTACGTTTTTTTTTTAATTATTCGAATTTCAATCACCACTTCACAAAAGCTTCTAGCCATTGGACAATATTTAAATAGGTGTCAATATTCTGGAGTACCTACTTCGAATTGAACGCCGGTGACCTGTAAAAAGGAGCCGGGTTCAAATACACAACCCTGGGGAAATATCGTGTTTTAACGAGCTCGCATCATAGGCTTTTGTTCGCGATTTTTGAAATTCCATTCTGATTCTTATCTTTTATATTCTCTTCTTTTTAGAAAATAGAAGCACTTATTTGATATACGAGTTGCCTTTATTGGACAGGATCATATTTTCATTTTTGTATATCATTGTAATAAATCCTTGTACGTTATATCTGTAAATATTAGGCTTCATATAATTTTTCTTTTTTTTTTTTTTTTTGGTCGTGCTTTGTGTATGCGGCCTGTCTCGAGACGGGACTAGTCTACTTCACCGGGCAATCGGCGAGCGCAGAAGGCGCTCCAGCCTAAAACTAGAGCTAAAGTTGCACCGTTCCTTATATGTCTTATGTGTCTCCCTTATGGAGTTGCCTCAAGGAGATGTTGCGAACTCGGCTCTGGTTCGTACACGTCCTCAAAAAAAATGGGTAAATTAAAAAAGAATCCGAAAAAATACAATTATTTATTCAATAGTATAGTTAAGAGTTACAACCACATTTAATTCAAACGATTTTATCATTTTCAACCATGTTCAACATGACGGTGATACAGCCGACGCTTGGGATCGTAAGCTATGTTTTTATTAAACAAAACTAACAAGTGCATCACATATTATCAAAAAAACGATGTATCGAATCGATCGATTTAAAGAAGTTCCGATGAATTTCTCTAAATTGGAAAACTTTTACTATTAAGTTCTTAGTAATAACACATGAAATCGATTTCGATAGTATTTAGAAAATATTACCTTTTCTCCAAGTACGTACTATATAATCAAAAAACAATTTAAAAAATGAAAAAGTTAAAATAACATCGCTCGCCATATTCGCCATGTTGGTTTTGAGTTGCAATTCTAACTGCAAATAATGTTTTGCAACTGCAAACAAAGCTAAATGAGTGAAAATATGCAGTAAAAAACGTTTTTATATTGAATTTGCCTGTTAATGATATTGCGTACAATACATGGCCGGAGGTCCATACATTTTTGCAACATCTCCTTTATTTTAATTGTTAGTCCTTTGCGCTCGCCGATTGCCCGGTAAAGTAGTGTCGTCGAGATGAACCGGCTACATAAGTGCATTCAAAAAAACATTGGACCGGTACCACCGCAGCCGCTATATCCGTACAATTTAAAGTAATTATGTTCGAAAATATTCATTATAATGACACTCTGTAAACGGCCATATTGATCTACTCGTAGGTAGGTTTATTAAATGCACAATATATTAATAATACCTACCTCATTGGAAAAAGATATATTGATTATATGTTATGATACTAATAGGTGTACCACATCACAGACTTTTTGTAAACCTTTTTTAATAGGTGTACAATGCTGTAGACTGTAGTACATTATTTAGATCTATCTCGTAGGGTTCAGCGAGGAAGCGTTTGAAATGTAAGCGCAAAAAATGTTAATTAACGATATCAAATTAGAAATCTCTAAAAACAATGAATACAAGCATACTAAGGACACACAGACACAGGGAACTCCGTGAAGCGACTAAGTTTTAAACTATGTAGTGATAATGACATATCTTACTTTTTATAAACTAAATAAAGTGTTCGAAAACTTATGAGTTAAATATTTTATCGTTTATACCAAACTAAAAATATAAATTAATGTGTTGCACAAAAACATTACGAAAGTAGTTCACCATCTGCAATATTGAACATTCAATTGAAATCACTTGAAGTAAGTTTGTAAATAGACTGAAACAGATAAAAGCACTGTTTGACTTCTAACTTGGACAAAGAGGCTTACAAACAAGTACGTTATGATTATTACGAATCATGTTAGTACTCGTAGGTAATCGCAGACCATTGCGGGTCTAATGGAACAGCATTTCCTTAGGTTTTCAACAGTTAATAATGTAAGTACCTAGCAGTAATATTTCAGCCTGCCTGTGGATATTGCTGTGAAACGTAATGAATAATAACATAATTTACTTCGTTATAATTGTTGGTTGGGGAAAAAGTTTCTTCGCATTTTTTAAGATAATTCAAAACATTTTTTAATATAGTTTATTTAAATTTAACTAAAGTATGTATGTACCATTTTGTTCGATAACCTTTTGCCATCTTGTAGGTAGGGACATGATCCCATTGCTATAAAATAATAAGAAACAGGTTGAAATCTGAAGGTTCAAGGACTATACGGCGGATGCATTAACACCTCCCAGCCAAACTCTCTTAATTTTTGCTGAGTGGCTATAGATGTGTGAGGTCTAGCGTTATCATGATGAAACACCACACCCCTTCTGTTGATCAATTCCGGCCGCTTTCTCTCAACTTCTTGCTTCAATTTCATCAGTTGTTCGCAGTAGAGTTCAGAATCGATAGTCCTGCCTGGTGGTAATAGCTCATAATGAATAATGCCCTTCCAATCCCACCACACACACAACATCACCTTATTGCGAGTTAACCCGGGTTTCGCCACAGTCTGTGAAGCCTGACCGGCCTTTGACCACGACCTTTTTCGCACGTTCTTGTCGTACGTGATCCACTTTTCATCACCATCTATCAGCCCTTCAAAAATGATTCGGTTTCATTACGTCGTAATAAAAATCACAAATGAGTACACGGTTCATTAGGTTTCTTTCAGTGAGCTCGTGAGGTACCCAAGTATCGAGCTTTTTTTTGTACCCAGCTTTTTTCAAATGCGCCAAAACTGTTTTGTGATCAAATCTCAGTTCTTCAGCTACGTCGTAATTACTGATATGTCGATCTTGCTCCACTTTTTCAAAAATGGCATGCATTTTATCCGTAATAGGGCGACCAGAGCGAGGTGCATCTTTGACATCAAAATTTCCGGATTGAAAACGCTTAAACCAAATTTGTGCTACTCTCACAGACACTGCACTAGGTCCATAAACATCGCAATTTTTTTTCGTGGCTTGCGTTGCATTTTTACCTTTTTTGTAGCACAATTTTAAAATGTATCGAATTTCTTCATTAGATTCACTCATCTTGACAGTACGAAAAACAAATGAAAATCACACCTTTGCCTAATTTGAATTTGGAATTATGTTCTTTAAAATTGTAACTTTTAATGATACCAAAACCAGCCAGATACAAATACTACAGCCAAAGAGATTTTATTACAAGTTCATACATACTATAATGCGAAAAGACTTTTTCCCCAACCTATTATTTATAATCACTATAAGTAACTACATGTATTATAGTTCATAAACTTGCAAGTAACACATTTATTGATGCTTTAAATTTTACTATTTTTTCATAACAAAATATTATATTATTTATGGTATTGTATAAATGTTGTCGTAACATTCGTTAATTTCTTTACCTAAACTTTTTCTTGTTTCCAATTCTCAGTAAAATTAATACTACATTTATGTGTCTAATTTGGAATCTTATTTTACTTTACGTCTTATTTTTGTTCATCTCAATGCGTATAAATTTTACAGATGGAGTTGATTAACGCATATGTACGTGCAAATTATTTCCGAGAACAGTCCTCTAAGCCTACTTGACTATCTACAACCGTTGACGCTATAAAAGATGAAGCAAATGTTGTTTGGGACGTCACCTATAGAAGATAAAGCGAATGTTACCTTTCTCTTTCTATTTTGCCTTGTGTTTTTTTTTATTTATTTCTTCTTCCATTTTGTCGCTTGCATGGTTTTTATAGAATTAACGATTGTACCTTGTCAACTTGGCTAATAGGACAGGTGCGGCGAAGTTTCAGATATGAGTGGCATCATCTAAATATACTCTAGCTCTAGTTTCGCTTATTTTAATAAATGTTTTGGTAGGCATCATGAAAATCTACTTATCTAGTTTGAACCTAGCATGAGTAGGTAAAGTAAGTTATTTGGTCTACTGACCTAAAAGCAGCACTTATGTGATGATTCTCCAGCACCGCTCGGTCGTTATACAGGAGGGCGGTGTCGGAGCCAGACATCACATGGAAGTTGTTGGTTGTGCCCGTGTGCTCGAAGTCATGGACGATGGCGGCTATCAGTGTTGCGAAAATCTCCAAATCTGACAACCAGTTCTGGAAGGAAGGTGTGTGTTTTTAGCAAAATAAAACTAAATTCGTGTTCAACATAACTTTCAGTTATGTGTTAGAATGAATGAACAGCTTTACTTGGTTCAAAAGAGCTTTCTAGATAAGACAAGTATGGCCCTTGGAATTGAAATAAAGATTAACGGTCGATGGACGTGCAGAGACCAAAATAGGTTCCATATATCAACTTGTACAGATTTGAATGAATTTAAATACATTATAATTTATTGCTCAATAACTATAGTAGTCAATATATATAATCGATGTTCAGGTAAATTCACCAAGAGCCAAGCGTGCGATGAATTTTAGTCTGAGGGGATTTGTAGCTAAGATCCGATGTTACCTAGCATGCAGCTGAGACTGTGTTATTATTAATTGTAAATGTGTTTTACAAAGAAGAACATAATACGTATATCCATCACAAAGATCGGCAACAAACGTTTTACATTATATACTTTTTTTTTATATATTGGAAGTGGCAAACAAGCATGCAGTTCACATTGATGTTAAGTGATGACTGTAGCCATAGACACCCACACAAAGACCAAGGTCAAAATGCAGATGCGTTACCACTCCTGAGGCCTAAGGTGTTATGCCTCTGTGCCAGAAATTACAAGGCCGTACATTCATATCCAACATAACTTCAAGTTACGAGTATATCGTAGAATGAAAATCAGATTGTCAAGATCCATAAAGCTGTATGGATAAGAGGAATAGTGTCTCTGAAAATAAAATCAAGATTAACAGGCAATGGAAGTGCAGAGACCAAAAAGGTTCCACAAATAAACTTCCACAGCTTTGAATGAATTTGAATACATTAAACAGCATTGCTCAATAACTACAACAACTAATATATACAATCGATGCTCAGGGAAATTCGCCAAGAGCTAACCAAGTGTGCGATGAACTTCAGTCTGAGGGGATTTGTAGTTAAGAGCCAATGTAAATGAGACCCTTAGCTAGTTTGTAGTTTACGTTCTACATTGTTAGATTTGGCTCGATAGCTATTACATTTAATGAAAATGGTAAACAATGTTGTATAATTCAATTCACCAAAAGTATGTTAAACAAATTTAGTATGAGTGGATGGAATATCATCAATTTTCATATTTTTTGCATTTATTCTTTGCCAAAATACATCTATAGAAAAGCACTACAAAAGACTCTAAAATAATTTTGCCGAATGATTCGATCCTTTACAACAATCATTTATCTTCTACTAAAAAGTCGTTTAAAAAGTACCCTATGTTCTTTCTCAAAGTCAACTCTATCTCTGTAGCAAATTTCATTAAAATCGGTTCAGTCGTTTGGACGTGAAAATGTAACAGGCAGACAGACAGACAGAGTTACTTTCGCATTTATAATATTAAAAAATAGAAAAGTAGAGAAGTAGAGATTAGTAGAGAAGTAGAGATAGTAGAGATAATATTAGAAACATCTGTATTTTATATAAAAGTGTTGGCACTTTCTTAAAAAGATATGTTTGTTTGGATAAGCTTGCAGTTTGCATTGCCGGTAAGTTAATACCGTACGGTTAGAACTATTGCTCGCATAGGTGGCACGAAAAGACAAGAATAAAATAAAGCCATAAACGATGACAAAAGCGTTTAAAAAAATCTCTTACATGGTGGTGCCTTAGAACTTACCATGAGTCCAGTCTGACACAGCATATAGTGCACTGTCTGCGCCACGTCCGCCGCGTGAAGGTTGTTGTGGTAGGGATTGTGGAACTTGCAGTAGCCCTCTTCAATTCGACTGAGAAAGTTCTCGAGGATTGTCGACGGCACCTGACAAATGAGTTATATTTTATAGCAAGTTCGACTGGAATTAAAACTTTCATAGTCTCATAACTTACAACTAGGGTTGCCACCTCTCCCGGGATTCCCGGAGTCTCCCGGATTCGAGCTCTGAAAATCAAAATCTCCCGTCTCCGGAAGGAGTTTAAAATATACTAAATTCTCCCGGAATAACAAGTTGTTCAAAAGTCAATGACACGCGATGTCGAAACGGCTAAGAGCGGCGTGAAATCACGGGAGCATTCTTGCAGCCTTCTCGCCACTATCTCGCCACTGATGCCACTACTCGCCCGTGGGTAGCTAGCTTGTTTCGTATAAACTGATTTGCTTGCGTGTAGGTAGGTACCTACTTTATTTTATTGTCTCTTTCTGAGCCACGTGCGTGAGAGATTGCGTCGTCTTTGTCTCACTCACTTTCGTTCCTCATTTGTTTGTTAAAAGTTTAATTCGTTCGCTTATTAATCTGTATCTAATAGCAATCAATGCACTTGTTTCGTATTTTGATTAAATACAATTATTTCTATGTTGCTAAAAATTCAAAATAAAATAAAAAGTAATTATATTCAATGTTTTTTTTTCTCCCGGATTTAGACAGCTAAGAGGTGGTAACCCTACTTACAACCCTCGGTATTGGCATAAAATACTGCCTAACTTGTATTTAACAACATTTTAGTTTTGGGTATTTCAACATTATTTTAAATAACCTTTTCGGCTTAGCACATGTCTATCACGCATAGAATACTAGATTAAAAAGACCGCTTACACTGACAGCCCCACACTATGTATAGGTACCTACACCTCGTATACACCTGTGTCGTGGGTACAGTAAAGTTGTATACGCATAGCAAATACGAAAATATTCAGACTCGAAACAATCTGTAGGCCATACAAATAGGTATTTGTTCTGGTACGGGGATTGAACCCGTCTCGGTTCAAACTTGCAAACGATCGTCACACATCGCTGGATCAAATGACTCGTCAACGTTATTTTCATTCAGCTCTATTTAAAAACGAAACGATAGACGTACACAGTTAGTGAAAAGCATCCCCTGGTGGCATTTGCCATTAGGATAGAATATGGCATAATCACTATTCGGATTGGAAATGTAAAAGAATAACCATAGATGTATAATACTAAAGATTGGCAATTGAGTAGTCGGGACGAGACCAAATTCGAATTACGTCAGTGTGCGTGACATGTGTTTGTGTGCGAGCAAAATAGTGCTGCAAAGACTTCAGATTTTAATATCGATATCGATGATCGATGCAATCTATCTTCTGATTTTACACACATCAACCAGGGAATATTTTTATATAAATAAAACTACAAACAAAATTATTTTTATTTTCCTCCAACCATAATTAATTTACTATAGAAATGCCGTAGACTTGGAAGAAATGGTGTGTTGCCTAGATCAGTCACATTTTCTTTGGAGGTGCTAGCGACTAGCGATATATCTCTGTAGACTTAAGACGATACTTTCCGTTTTGGTTTCGTTGTTACCTGCCAACAAAAGTACCTATCATTTTGTATCTACTAACAACTGCAATGAATATCCATCACAATAGTGTATTGCAATAAATACATAGAAACTATAATAAAAAATAAACTGTTAGCTAGTACACGTTAGAAGGCATGTCATGCACAATCATAGAGCAACACGGATCACCGGCCACTCCGGACCTCTCCCTTCTGTCAAAGAACAAACCCAAATGGTCCTATGCGTAAATTAAAACTAATTGCAGCCGGACTGCTCATTAAACTAAATCTAGTTGTGCGACTGAACTGTCGTCCTAAAAATGCCCATTTGCTCTGTATTTTTGCTTTAAAAAGAAATCTGACACATAAAGTTTCCAAAAAGATAGCGTTACCTTTCATATGTAAGTAATTTTTAATATCTAATAAAACTGTTATTTGATTCTTTAAAACTAAATAATGCGATAATATCGGCAGTCTTGTTTCGGACTGATTCAAACAACACAATCGGGCGGACTGATAGGTATACCTTATACGATACGCGGATCGGTCGAGAGTCAGAGTTTGTTTCCGAGAAGCCGCTGTCGCCGAGATGTTACACACAATTTCACACACACATTTATGTGTGTGAAATTGTGTGTATGTATTTTGTTAAAGTCGATGTGTGAGTTTCGTAGTGATAGAAGAATATACGTGAGATAAATCCGAAAACTAGTTTTATTTCAATGAGTACAGCTCGCAAAAACCTAAGAACATACTAAGAAGAAAAAGGCAGCAAAGGAGATAAAGAGAAAGATAGTAAATAATAAAGAAATAACGTAGATATTTTTATTCAAAGACCTTTTTATTCAAAGTGCTTGCTGCCTTATAATATAGTCGATTTATTTTTATCATTGTTAGCCATTTTTCTATTGTTATTAAATTATTTTTATAATATTTATAACAGCGCAGTTTGGCTATGAAACTCTAAACTTTTAATAAATGCATTAAATAAGGTAGGAGGATATTTTATATAATTAGGTTAATTATATAAAATTATATAAAGTATCCTTGATTGACATATACAAATTATCGATATGGTAAAATCCCTACAAAGGTGAGGTTATAAAATAGAAGTAAATCACGTATTTGTTATTATTTTATAGTTAATTCTTATGCCTTCAAAGCATTTATATTATAAAACCTGTTAATTTTGTCTATCCGTTTATGTATAAAAGTGTTGTATCAGAACTAAATCCTTGCATTTAGAGAGCCAAACATTTAATTCGTACTTACATGTGAAATGAATGAATAAGTGGGCTTACATTCTTAAATGAGTAACATTCAGGTACTGCACATGTAACCATCATTATTTATGTAGAATAAACACCAGTAAACCTTAAATTTAATACAAATAAAAGGAAATTGTGTTCACGACTAACGCCAAGCTGTCTCAGGCCGAGAACGTGTCTGTAAATGGTCCTGCCTATCTATCTCGCTCTCACACATGCGTATAATATGTTCTGTCTCTTTGTATTGCCAATCTATCTAACGAAGTACACGAAGAACGATCTATGAGAATAACATAACAATATCACGGGTACAAAACACTAGCAGTTGTCTGCGAGGAAGCTGCGTTGTGTTGTCGATGTCTGCAAGTGACAATACTGTCAACTGTCTTGAGGTTATTGCCTAATAGCTTCACTCGCATGAGAAAGTATGAAAATAAAATGTCGTACAATGTACATCTGTCATAAACAGTGACGTGGTTGAATTAAACGAAAAGTTACAAAAAATTTTCGGCTGTTAAAAACGGGAGGAAAATTTAATTTCATGTTCTGTTGAAGTTTTGTTTCGTTCGGTTTTCTGTAAACCATATATTGTCAATAGGCTACGGTTTTTAGATAGTAGTTGCGGTGATGATGCACTAGAGGGCGCTACAATAAATATCTATACATACAAATAAATAAAATTGGAGTGTCTGTTTGTTATATAAAAATAACTGCTTTTTACTAAATGCATAGGTATGTGCGAGTATGTATACACGGTATATATGCCAAAACATTTTTTTTTATAATTGTTTGGCGGGGCTAATCTTGGGAACGGCTGGACCTATTTTGACGGGACTTTCACTGGCACATAGCTTATGTAATAACTTAGGCTTCTTTTATACTAGCGCCGCCCACGACTTCATCGGGGTAGATACTGAACAATAATAAATTCTCACGCCGGCGATTTCGCGGGCACAGCTAGTATCTACATAATTATCCTCCTCTTTAGTCGTTCACTATTGACGGTGTGGTAGTGGCTGGCGATGATGCATTTCTACAGATGTTGCAGCTTTTGCTTATATAATTATATAAAAATCAATTACTGTTCGTTAGTACGGTAGAACGGCTGGACTGATTTGGCTAATTTTGGTTTTGAATGATTTCCTCTCTGACCTGATTTAACCTCTGTTACCTAATATTAGTTGTTTACTTAAATTTTATTTCGTATTTCATTTATTATTTATTCTTCTGATAGTAGAAAATTTTGATTGTAATTGAAAAACAAAATAACCTTTATATTTCTTTGGTGTGTCTAACAATTTATATTTAGAGCAAAGTAAGTAAATGAGAGAGCGGATTATTTTAATTTTGTTTGCCCGTACCCTGTTTATGATTCTGAGAACGAAAAGAAAGGTTTATTCGAGAAGCGATCGGACTACGTACGTTTTCCTCATTTGTATTAAAATTTTCCATCGAGTTTTTTGTTAAAGGATATTTTGGAACAAGGACATCGCTGATTATCGCTGAAGGCTCCTGACACTTTTTAAATTAGTTGCTTTGGAATATTTATAAGGTCTGTGGTTGTATGTAAGAGTTATCAGGTATCTCATAATCAGTAGCGGAATCAGGCAAGTGGGCTGAGGGATCCCTAAAAACATTCAAGCCAAGTTCATTCTAGAAACATTGACATTCACAACTTCCAGAAACATTCTATCCAAACCAAGTTTGTCCAATTTTACTTTGTGTTTTACTTTATGTGACCTTTTACTGTGAGTCAATTTCAGTTTTGAACAAGGACATAATCGTTGCCTATTCGCTTTGTCTCTTTTCTTCAAACGCACTGTCGTTAAACAAATGTAACAAAAGGAGATGTTGCAAAAATGTATGGACCTCCGGCCATGTATTGTACACAATATCATTAACAGGCAAAATCAATAGGTATGAAAACGTTTTTAACTGCATATTTTCACATAATTAGCTTTGTTTGCAGTTACAGAACATTATTTGCAGTTAGAATTGCTACTCAAAACCAAGATGGCGAATATGGCGGGCGATGTCATTTTGTAATGATAAAATTGTTTGAATTAAATGTTGTTGTAACACTTATATTTTTGAATAAATTAATTGTATTATTTTCGGATTCTTCTTTAATTTACCCATTTTTTGAGGTAGTGTACGAAGCAGAGTCGAACTCACAACAACTGCCTAGGCAGTTGCTAAATAAGTGCCAGTAACTTGAATCGCAATGAGATAATATGATACGAGCCCTGAGGCATAGTTGAAATTGATTTTAAAATTAGGAATATCTGAAGACGTCGCCGTCGTTTGAAAAACAAAATTACCTCCTTTTTTTGTGTCTATCAATTTATATTTAGATCAAAGTGAATAAATAACACAGCGGATTATTTTAATTTTGTTTACCCTTACCCTGTTTACGATTCCGTTAACGAAGAGATAGGCTTATTCAAGAAGCAATAGGGATTCTTTACGTTTTACCCATCTCTATAAAAATCTTCAATCGTGGTTTTTTTTTAATATTTTGAAACAAGTCCATCGGTGTCTGTAGCTGAAGGCTTCTTTAAATTACTTACTTTGAAATATTTATAAGGTACGTAACTGAAAACGTAACTTAAGAAACTTAACTTCACGCCTGTAATCCCCGAAGGGATAGGCAAATGCATGCATTCAAGCATACATGCAAACACCCACGATTCGCCGGTTACGTTTTTGGCCTATGTAACAGGTGGAGAGCCTGTTGATATTTCCGGGCACATTACCAATCTTCGAGGTACTGGGAAATTTCCAGAAAATGGAAAAATCCCAATACATCCAGAGATAAAGGACTTTACACCATTATCTCTAATAACCCCCTACCCGGGAATCGAACCCAGGACCGCAGCGTAGTAATAGTGGCCTGCTACCACTAGGCTACCGAGGCAGTAAATAGTAATTGTAATAAAGTATGTAACTGTAAGTGTTAATATTTTGTTTTTGAGTAGATATCTAAATGCTGCAATAGTTAATTTTACACGGTAAACCGTTCATAATCGAACATTGTTAACAAACGGTTCACATTGATGGTTAGTGAAAACTCTAGTACTCTAGTCAAATCATCCGCAGAAAATCCAGATATCGTTGTAGATGCGAAGCCACCATCCACTCTCGAGACCGTAGATTAGGTAATGCGGTGTTGCCATCGACGACACAACACAGCTGGTGTTGCCTACGCCCTCGAGCTCCTACACTAGAACTCTACCACCAACGACCTTCTAAAGAAACGCAGAGAACTTGAAATATAACTTTTAAATAGGAAATGTCGATGAGTTTGAGAAACACCGCCTGGGTATACATTTAATCGAAGCGTTAGCGAAGTAATGTTCGATATCACCATTACGTACAAGTACCATTAGGCGTGGTTAGCAGGTGCGACAATTTAGTGTCAATTGCCTTGAGGGCTTCCGTGTTCTGGAAGATGATGGGCTAAAGATCGATGGATAATAGCAAAAATGTAACTTCAGGCTTGCATTCATACAAATTTCATTCATTCAAATTCTTCTGATATGTAGCCCCCAAAACATCACAACGAATAGCTCTCAGCTGCCATCATACATACAGTGATTTTCGAAGTACTTGTCCACGTAATGTCGAGCACTTGCCTGCACACGAGACGCGATGTTTTTTTTATGTTATGGAAATGGCAAACAAGCATGTAGCTCACATCGATGTTATGATGACACCCACACAAAGACCAAGATCAAAATGCAGATGCGTTACGACTCCTGAGGTCAAAGATGTTATGCCCCTGTGCCGGAAATTACAGGGCCGTACATTAGCACCTGCCCGGAAAACGATAGTGCTGAACACTACCATTATGTGGCAAGTATATTAGGTAATGCGGCGGTGCCTACGCACATACTTACATACACGCCGATTCCTAAGAATTTTGACCCACCATCAATTCAATCCAATTCAATTCATTTATGTCAAACGCACGCCGATTCCTAAGAATTTTGACCCACCATCAGACAGAACTCGACCTATTTGGTCATGGTAGGTCAATCTTGGTCTTCCTAGGCCTCTGCAACCATCCACATTCGCATTTTATATCTGTTTAGTCATTCGCTCATTCGACATTATTTCTATATGCCCGAATGATTAACTACTCACCTTAAATTTGTGTATCATTCCGTATCTATTAAGTAGCTCGTAGCCGAGGTACTTGACAGGCGCGCCCGCGGCAGCCTCGTGCAGCGCGAACACGTCGAACGACCACTCGTCCAATGTCTGTAATCAATTTGAACATTTTACTACAAGTATGTCAGAGGTATAAATACACTTATGCTATAACTGCCGATTGACAAGTGCAGTACGCCCAAAAGAGAATTACCACTAAGTGAGTGAAGTTGCCTGTGTAAATACTGGGTGAAGTTGCCTGGATAAACTCTATCATGAAGGGAACCGGATCGCCAGTATCACCACTAAAGCTTGCCGAAACCTACTCTTTTGTTATTCGGTGTTAGTATTTATGACGTATTAATATAATTATATTTTTAACTTTGTTTATGTTTATAGTATGATATAGTTGCTTGCAATAAATGATTTTATTCTATTTTATTATATTATATTTCTTCTTCTCGTATCAATGGCTTGTTATCGTCATATTCTAGCAGAATAATTATATAAATTAATATAAATAATAATTGTTTAATTAATAATTATTCAATTAATATTGCCAGTCTCTAAGCTCATTCGACCATACAGATGAGACAGAGAGCGAGGTTCTATTTTGGTCTGACGAAAGCTAATTACCAAATTACCACCACGCTTGCCCCTCACGTATTCCTTCTAGGACCGAATGTTAATCGTCGTAAGGATAACCAGGTAGGCTAGGCTACTTTGTGATAAAGTGGCCGAATTGGTTATCTGAGGTCGCAAATTCGATTCTTGTCCGAAGACAATTTTTTCTTTTATATCTAAATTCACTCGCATGTGTAATCGCGTAGAGTAAAAATATTAAACATTTTTTAGAAAAAGGAATCTACATTTTTAATACATGATACGTAGCTAGGTTAACTTGTAATTTTTCCTATGCTTCCTGCGTCGCAATTAACTCAGGAGTCCAATCTCGAAAAGTTTTAATTAAATTAGATTCGGGCTTAATTGCTATCAGTTTTGATTCTCAAACAGAGTGATTACACTTTAATTAATCTTAAACTAAGGTGTTAGTAGCCAAGACATAGATGGCGATCTTATTCCAAAATCGCGGTCCGGAACTAATAAGCAAGCCGAGTTAGACTTTGCATTTATAACTTATGCGGACTAAGATATCTAGACTGTTAGCTGTTAAGCCGAATTAAAGCAAGTCGAAAGTTGGTGGTGATTACGGAGTGTGGTCTCTCATTGTTTTAGTATGTATGTATCTTCACACCAGGTCCCTGTAAAGGCAGAGAGTGTTGAGCGCCAGATATCCCGGTCCTGACATACCTCCCGTGCCACATTTACCTTCATCATTCTTTACATACATGCACGCCGATTCCTAAGACTTTTGACCACACCATCAGACAGAACTCGACCTATTTGGTCATGGTAGGTCAATCTTGGTCTTCCTGGGCCTCTGCAACTATTTACATTCGTATTGTATATCTGTTTAGTCATTCGCTCATTCGACATTCTTTCTATGTGCCCGAACCATCGGAGCATGCCTTTTTTCATTTTTAGACCGATACTCTCATTCACACAAAGCCATTGTTTTAGCTTTGTGATATAGTATTATTTCCAGGTACTCATTATCATCATAATTTCAGCCGAAATACGTCTACTACTGGACAAAGACCTTCCCCAAAGACTGCCACAACGAACGGTCCTAGACCGATCATCTAGCGCTTGCACGCAACCTTTTCCTTTTTTCGGCTATGCGCCACATAAACGCTTTTCTTTATTTCTTTCTCTCAAATTAAATGTTTTGTTTAAAGTATAAAAAAAAAATTAAGTGGTAAACAAGCATACAGTTCACGTTGATGTTAAGTGATGACTGCAGCCTGTAAGTGTCTATAACACTTACAAAAATTCCAAGGTCAAAATGCAGACGTGTTACCACTCCTGAGGCCTAAGGTGCTATGCCTCTGTGCCGTGAATTACAGTGCCGTACATTACCACCTGACCGGAACACGATAGTGCTGAACACAACCATTTAGCGGCAAGTATATAAGGTAATGCGGTGGTGCCTACGCCCGCTCCGTCACAATAAATAGTCAACAAAAGAGACGGCACTTTGCCAAATCTCGGTTACATCAGATCCGACTTTACACAGTTACACAGAATTATAATTTACTTGCGAATAAAGGTCACTTGTCCATCAAGCTTTAAAGGAATTTAATTCTCTTTCCATTCCGTTATTTAGTTGAGTGTTTTATTCGTTTGACCAACACTTGTCCCGAGGCATTCCCGGGGTTGTTTGTTCGTTGCCAACCGACGGCGACTTGCTATTGTTAGATTTACCCGGGCATTAGCCCGGGTAATAATAAATCGGGTGTACTTTACCTTGGGCCTGGTGTTGTGACGTTAAAATCATAGTTGAGACTGTGAATGATATCATTATTTTGGCAGTTTTGTATTTTGATTTGCTATGGCTTAATACCAAAAACTGGGCGAAGTGCGAGTCGAACTCGCGCACCGAGGGTTCCGTAAAACCTGCAGGTATATAAGTAAAAGTTCACCTATCACGACAATCGTATTTTGATTGTAAAATGAAATCCATAACATTACAATATGGAAAGCTGGAGGAGCATAAATTAAAGCTCAAAAGATACAGCCAGGTGGCTGTATCTTTTGATTACGTTGGCTTAGAAGTTTTTTTTACAGCTCCAAGGAACTGTAGACTTGAGTATTTACTTAAAAATGGTCTTGACAGGCAGACGGACGGACAACAAAAAGATCTTATAAGGTTTCTATTTTTTCCTTTCGAGGTACGGAACCCCAAGAAAATAGAAAGAAAAATTTGACTTCAAGGTCAAAAATTTGATTTTTTCGTTCCATTTTTCTTTAAATAAAATATATTTCACAAGCATGTGTTAATGCGAAATAATATAAAACAATTATTAAGGGTAAAAGCGACTTTTCTTTTCTTTTTCTTTAAATAAGAACATTAATACGACAGTGAAGAAAGATAATAGTTACGATGCCCTAGCTTCTAAGCTAAGAGAAATAGGGAAATCTATTTCCGTCCGTATTATTCACTTATAAACAGTGTACATTTTATTGTATGCTGTTTTCTTTACATTAAGAAAAAGGTATGTTTCTCCCGGTTCTTGTTGAACTGATGTTATCAAAATTATTTCATCAGAGTCATCTTTATACAGAATTTACTATACGCAAATAAAGGTCACTTGTCCATTTAGCTGCAAAGCAATTTAAGTCTATTTTGGCAGCTTTATTTAGTTGAGTGTTTTATTCGTTTGACGATCACTTATTCTGGGGCCCTGGGACCTCTGGGTTATTTGCTCGTTGCCAAGGGACGACGTCTTTCTATTGTTACATTTAGCCGGAGCTAATGATATTATAAGTCTGTTATACTTTTCCTTAGGCGTTAAACGCCTGTTTACACCCTTGTATCACAGCACAAGTATATAAGATACGTTCTTTAGACTGTGCTTGCATGCTATTTTTATTACACAAAAATAAAAAAAAACAGAAAAAAATCATTTACCTCTTAGAACTATGTTGTTTTGCAAATTATAATATTAGAGCCTACAATTATAAAGTCATAGCGTCAGAGCCATTTATACGCAAGTAAAGGTCACTTGTCCATTTAGTTTCAAAGCAATTTAACTCTCTTTCCGCAGCGTTATTTAGTTGAGTATTTTATTCGTTTGACGTGCAATTATCCCGGGGCGCTCTCGGGATAGGATCCGGTCCCGGGGTTGTTTGCTCATTGCCAAAGAACGTTGAGTTGATATTGTTAGATATACCCGGACCTAATTGTAAAAAGAAATCGGGTGTATTTAACCTTAGGCATAGTGTTTTGCAGCTAAAAACGTTGAAATCATAGTAAAGATTGGTAGAAGCCGTGCATTATATAATTTATTAATACAGTATTCCGATTTACTTATATGCTGGACTACAGAAACCAAAGAAAGCAATTATATCACAACAAAGGACCGTTGATATGTGTGATAAATACAGTGCCCTACCTCAGATCTGCAGCAGTAATATTAACTTATCTTAGAGCAACACGGGAGGGGAGTAGCCATATGTAGGCTTTCCCCTCTGTCAAAGTACAAGCCCAAATGGGCCATGTTGCCTAGATGTTTAAATGTGTGAGTGAATTTTTTTCTGTATTTTGGTAAAGTCAAGTTGTGAGTTTCGTACTAATAGACGATGTTTGTAGTGTGTGTGTGTGTCGCACGCATTTCCCCCCGCAAAAAATTACTGTTTTGCATCGGTAATACACGCTATGGCTACTCCCCTCCGGTCCGCCGCGACCGGTGGGCCGTGTTGCTCTATGTTACTTATAAACAGCAGTCCAAAGAACGTACTTATCTATTAGTACTTATAATTTGCGAACAATGTGAATTTGTTTGCTTTAAGAAGTAAATAATAACCAAGCCAAATTATCACATCAGACGCCGAACTTTAGATGTAGATCTTTATACAGAATAAAAGTCACTTGTCATCAAGCTTTGAAGCAATTTAACTCTCTTTCCGCAACGTTATTTAGTTAAGTGTTTTATTCGTTTGACGGACACTTGTCCCGGGGCTGTTCGCTCGTTGGCAACGGACGTTGACTTGTCGTTGTTAGATTTAATTGTAATTATGAAATTGGGTATATTTTCATTAGGGCTCGTGCTTAGAAAGCCACAATTGCTTAAGTTGTTTTGCCCCTGTAATAGCTACTGCCGGGTCATACATTATCATTTAACCGGAATTGGTGGATACTGTCCTGAACCTTCTTTTTGCTTTAATTGCAATGAGTAATTTGGTTGAGGTTGCAATGAGCCATTTGGTTGAATAATACACATATGAAGTGAAGCTATAATATACATGAAGTGTCCACGTAGCTGAAGGTAAATATGGGAACAACCATATTTGAAAATCAGCTTAAGTCAAATATCAACAACATCTGTGGCTCAACCTTTTTACCTGTGCTATCGCTTTGTTTTAATTTTTCTATACGTCTGATTGAGAAAAATAGGACGTTAGGAACATAACAAAATACATTGATAATTTAATATCCCTTCGAATAGGTATTCGGAGTGAAGTCTCCATCTTTATCTATATATTTATAGGAATGCCAACGTGTCGTCAACATTAAGACCTCCATAACTACATCTATACAAATAAATAAAATTGGAGTGTCTGTGTGTAATATAAAAATAACAGCTTTTTACTAAATGCATAGGTATGTATACACGGTACATATACCAAAACAACATTTTTTGCAATTTTTGTCTGTCTGTCTCTTTGTGCCCGCGAATGTTGGGAAGCTGGACCGATTTTGACGGGACTTTCACTGGCAGATAGCTTATGTAATAAGGAGTAACTTAGGCTACTTTTATACTAGCTGCGCCCACGACTTCGTCCGGGTAGATACTGAACAATCATTAATTCTAACGTGCACGAAGTCGCGGGCACAGCTAGTCATTCGTAAATTCTTCGCTTACTTGCCAATTTCATGATATAAAAATATAGGTACATTTGTCCGTATAAATAAACACCTGGTAACTATTTACAGTCAAGGAAACTTGAATCATAAATAACTTGGTAGTTTACTCTGCAGACATAACATTCATGACCTTCGCGACTAACTTAATGAGTGTTTATAATTCTTCTTTACATTTTCACGTGTAAGTATACACTGAACGTCGTGTTACATTATGTTCACGGGTCATTTATTTCCACGTGTATTCAAACTTTTTTCGGTAATGGAGGGTAGTTTCACATTGTCGTGCTCAAAGGCTCATTGTGCTGGGCCTTTTGCACGTTTGAATACCTCGTTGTGTGTAATGCTTTAAAATATTTAGTTTTAGTTGCGACTGCTCTACTATTCATACAACCCCAGCTTTGTATGAATAATAGAGCATATAAATTCCCGAAACAATTCATAGTCAATGTTTGTACCTTCGCGGGACACAATGAAAATACCTTTGGTGCCTTTAAACACTGCATGAATAATAAATTAAGTTGAAATTGTACAGACACGTATACACTAGTTTGCGGGTAGTATAGCGAATGTAGGAAGAAGAAGGCTGACCTACCATGACAAAATAGGTCAAGTTCTGTCTGATGGTCCGGTCAAAAGTCTTAGGAATCGGCGTGGATGTATGAAGATAATGATGAAGGCACGAGAGGTATGGACTGGGATATCTGGCACTCTACACTCTCTGCCTACCCCGTTAGGGACCTGGCTTGAAGATACATATATATAGCGAATGTAAAATAATGTAATCGGTAGAATATTAATAAATCACACTAAACGTTGCACTTTGAGTGCGTAAAAATATTTGGCGTTAACAAAGGATACTTCAAACCTAAATCACTGATTACTATAAACTGACATAACATTCCTGACCTTTGCGATGAACTTATTAACGGTGTGCTTAAACTAATTGATTATTTAGCTGACCCTTTGAAATCGTTTGAGTGTTTAGGATTCTACTTAAGACTGTACTCTCACCATCTGTACAAAACTATGCAATGTTCTCGTAAATAAATGAATGATTATGAACATTTGCCCGTGTACGTATACCAACGCTGAACATCGTGTTACATTATGTTCACGGGTCATTTATTTCCACGTGTATTCAAGCCTCTTTCGGTAATGGAGGGTAGTTTTACATTTTCGTACACAAAAAGCTCATACTGCAGGACCTTTTTGTACGCTTGGATACTTCGTATTGTCGTTGCGTGTTATGCTTTAAAATATTATGTGTAACTAGGCTTTGCATGAATAGTTGAGCATTCAGCTCGTAATTGCTCTTTTTATATAGATGGTGGGAGGGGGGAACGGGAGATAAGACTGGCTCTTAAGGGTTTCGTAGCCAAACGGAACCCTCATAGATTCGACATTTCTGTCTGTCTGTCTGTCCGTCCGTCCGTATATCACAGCCACTTTACTCCAAAATTATTAAGACACAATTATTTGAAACTCGATAGATAGATGTTTTTTGTGAACTGCCTTAGGATTGTTATACAAAATAAAAAAGTAATCCATTCTTGTGTAAATAATCTACGTATGCGAAAATTAGACTGGTTTTGGAGATTTATCACAGAATAAAAAATAAGATACGAGCCTGATAAAGATAAATGCTCTCTAAGAGGGCAAACATAATTACTCTTTAGGATCCTATGTCAAGTAAGCCCTCACTGGTACTGAATATTTGATATTCACTTGATATCTAATTCACTTACAACAAAAAGCGAGGTCATTTCCTTCTTCCTTGAATTTCAAGTCAATTTAGCTTGGATTTATATACGAAGATCCAAAAGTTCGTGGCCCAAACTACAAGGAGATATGACATCTTTTTAAATTTACCGTCATTTGTTAGTATGTCTCATATTGATGTATTGTGCAGTTTCATTCCGATACTGCACAATATAAATTTTCTGTGATTATTTGTTTGAAGCATTCTGACGCGATTTTCAATAATGGAGAAAATTGAACATGGTGCAGTCATTAAGTACCTCAATTAAAAAAGGCCTGTCACCAAAAGACATCCATCAAGATATGGTGGGCACTTTGGGGAGTCTGCTCCATCGTATTCCAGTGTCAAGAAGTGGGTAGCTGAGTTTAAGCGCGGTCGTGAGAGCATTGAAGATGATCCTAGGAGTGGACGGCCTACAACCTCTACCACGATAGAAAACATCGATAAAATTTGTGATCTCGTACTGGGTGATCGACGTTTGACCATTGGTAAGATAGCTGAGATAACAGACATTAGTTATGGCCGGTTGTACACATAATAACGAAAGAATTGGGATTCCATAAGGTTTCTGCTCGCTGGGTCCCGAGGTTGCTTTCAGCTGAACAAAAACGAGTTCAATTCATAATTTCGCGAGACTGTTTGGAACTTTTTGAGATCCCGTAGACTTTTTGTCTAGATTTGTTACCATTGATGAAAGCTGGGTTCACCACCATATTCCTGAATCAAAGCAACAATCCAAACAGTGGAAAAGACTCTGACTCACCTACACCGAAAAAGGCTAAGGTCGTTTTGTCGACTAACAGTCATGGCTTCTGTTTTTTGGGATGCGAAGGGCATTATTTTTGTAGATTATTTACCGAAAGGTCAAACTATTAATTCTAGTTATTATTGTAACCTTTTACGAAGACTCCGAGAAGAAATAAAAGAAAAAAGGCCGGGAATGTTGCGTAAGAAAGTTTTGTTCCATCAAGACAATGCACGTGTTCACACTTCGGTTGAAACAATGTCTGTAATCCATGATTGTGGCTACGGATTGCTACCCCACCCACCTTATTCGCCGGATTTAGCCCCCTCAGATTCTCGAAATTTTCGACCAAAGTTGAGGTGATAGTCGCAGTAAACGAGTATTTCGCCGACCTTCCGGAATCTTTTTTTTTCGAGGGGATAAACAAGTTGCAGTTCAGGTGGAAGAAATGTGTTGCGCTAGATAGAGACTATGTCAAAAAATAAAAATAAATTTAGACCCACTTTTCTTACATTTTCTTGGTCGGGCTTCGAACTTTTGGATCCACCCTCGTATATTATTTGTCATGGAAAAAAAAAATATAATGAAATACTTTTTGAGACTCTTTTTGCTCTCTAAATGCGTTGGTTGTTGTAAAGTACTGTTCTGATTGATTTGAATTTTGACTCTAAAGTAGAGTCGCCACGAATAATGATTTGGTCGAATAACCGAATAACGAATATGCGGCTTCCCCTCTCGGACGAATGGCCGAATAAATAATAAGCAAAACGATGAAGATGTATGAAAATGAAATTGATTTTTATTTAAAACCTGCTCGCCTGAATCGGACGGCAGACCCGTAGAAATGTTTTTTTTTTATGTAATGGAAGTGGCAAACAAGCATGCAGTTCACAATGAGTGCAGATAAATAAAAATAACCTTTCGGCATTTATTGACAGTAAACGATTGCGCTTTTCTTCATAGATAAATCTTAGATTTTTTTTATGTAATGGAAGTGGCAAACAAGCATTCAGCTTACATTGATGTTAAGTGATGACTGCAGCCTAAAGACACCCACTAGACTCCTAAGGCCTAAGGTGTTATGCCTCTGTGCCGGAAATTACAGGGCCGTACATAACCACCTGACCGGAACACGATAGTGCTGAACACTACCATGTTGCGGCAAGTATATTAGGTAATGCGGTGGTGCCTACGCCCGCGAGCTCCGTCACTGGAGCTCGACCACCACTAAAAAGCCGGTTGCCTCTTTTACTTACTTATAATAATTAATGTTCAATACAGTTTAATTGAATAGTAAGTAGGTAGGTACTGCCTATTCGTTTGGTCTTACAAATTCCAGTTCTTCGATAAAAAGGGTGGCCATTAAAGTGTACCGTGCAACGGATAATTCCACTTAACTTCGTATCAAAATAAAAGCTTTTACCACATTGAAGGTTAGGGCGGGTACAAAATAGATATGGGGGTCGTCGTAAAAAGTGAAAGGGGTTTTCTTGGGAGTATTTACTGTATATGGAGTATATCTTGCAAGTTCCCAAAGTGCTATACTTATTATATACTAGGTGATTTTCTTTAATATCTAAATAAAAAATTGTATTCTTTTTCTATTACTGGCATAGAAATCGCCCACATTACATGTGAAGAAGGCAACCTCATTTTTTTTTTCAAGATTTTATTTCATTACTTTATAGTCATTCATGCCATTGCATTTTATTTTATTTCTCGCGTCACATTTTACTTTACATAATTACCAGTAGATACTTTTATGGTTCACATAAAAATATTAATATTTAAAGTTTCGAAAAAAAATGGTAAATAAATTATTTTTAATTATATATCCCTAACAACAAAATTTTAAAAAAGTAAAGTATTTAAGGTAGGTCACATAGAAAATCTCTTAAATACAAGACCCTGTGCACACGAGCCCGACTCGCACTTGGTCGGTTTTTATTAAAAACGTGGCAAATATGCGTACAGTTACTTATAATTATCTCCATAAAAAAAAAACAAAATAAGTAATTTTTGTACGTAGCTACTACCGAAGTTAAGGTGGTATGTTTTTGTGCCGGAAAACACGAGCCCTTAATCATTGTCGCGGACAAAAGAGTTAATAAATTACTGTTGTAAAGATGAACAATAACGCTTATTGCATTCTACAAACAAAAAAAGAGCTCGCTGTATCCTATTGCCTAATAAGAGCAATGTTTAATATAAATTCCAGTCGTACCTTACTGCGAGTTGCGTTCCTGTATAAATGTAAAGAAAAATCATAAAGCTTTGCGCACATTAGAAATTATCACTAAAGATATTTGCTTCCACCGCTATATAAACCGATGGAATAGAACTTAGTTTTTGTATTTTTAGATTTTCTCTTGCATATGTTACATGGTTATCGCGAGCTTCACACAGTCGCCAAAAGGTATCAATCAGTAGCAAATCTGTTCGTCCTTACCTAAAGCGCTTGCGGTGCAGACTTTTTTTTAGGACGGACTTATTCTACGGCACTAGTCTACTTCATCGGATAATTGGCGCGCCAACCTAAGCAAAAAAGGAGGACCAATACCGGACTACGGATGCTTACGTGGGCAGTGTGCAGCAGAGATAACGCTCTATGAAGTCGAAACTAGATTGTCACTTTCATAGGCTCGATGTGCATTATTTCTTGATGTGCACTGTAAATGGTCTTTGAATAGTCCCAACTTGTCGCTTACCCAACAGTCTGCCGGTGACAACGGTAGCCGGTGAGCGACCGAAACGTCGGATAAGTTAGGAAGTCGGGAATACTGTATACGCGAGAGAAATCCACAGTAGGCGACTTGAACTCGTGCCCATTGGATCATTAGTAGTAGTTCAAGTCCCGCCCAAGTCAAACTTTTCTTTCTATTATTTTCTTTAAATATCTTCATAATATTTAACTCGCATTTGTCATTGCGAAAAAACCTTAAATATCAACCTCACGTTTCGGTAGCTTTTCAGCTTCCGTAGTCGCAGGCAGGCAGATCGGCTGTTCGGATCAAGTCTTATTAACAGCTATGGTAGGTACATATAGTATAGAACTGAGTTTGTACCTTGCCAACAAACTGCTTCGTTAGTTTAGCGAGATATTAGTTAATAAGTTTATTTGATTATGTATCTGTGGAAGATTTAATAAATAAAAAAAATGAAACACGGAATTTAATTAAGTGTAGTTTGTAAAAACCTAAGAACACATTATTCTGAACTGCCCCGGTGACATTGGTAGCAAGTCACTATTTCTACGCTAGATTAATCAAAAATAGCAGATTCCTATTCACAACACGTTAGTTTCTCATGCAACAAACAATATATTCTAAACATAGGACACAATATAATATTTCTCCGCTACTAGTTAATAAGCGGGTAGCTTCAATCCGTTCGTCTGAAATTAAACCTATTTATATAATTGACTGTGTCAAATGCTTGCTAGAAATCCAAAAGTCATTCATCTTATTCGTAATAGCTCTTAGTTGGTTCAATATACGAGTACTAACATGTAATAGAAATAAAGAAAGAAAAGCTTTGAGAGTGCTTTGATCTGTCTTTTGTGTTACATCAAAGACTTTTTCGATTTCCGAATCTATATCGTAAAAGAGGGTATGCAATAAGCATTGATAATGTATAACCACTGTATATAAACAATATCGGTGAACCTTTATTTATATAGGTTCCATTACAAGTAGAAAAAACGGTTTCTAGACACGCCATTGAATATTAAGTTCTTATAACTAGTCGTATTAAGCAGTTTCTTTCCCAAAAACATGAAATAAAAATTAATAGCGGTTCGGTCTCTAAATAACCTCTATTAAACTCGCGTTAGTCATCATTTTGGTCATTCATACAACACTGTTGGTAGAGTAGGGACCAAAAAATAGTTGTCTCGGGCGTAGGCCACCGCACTGCTTGACCTACTTACCGATAAATGTAGTAGTATTCAGCAGTATCGTGTTCCGGTCAGGTGGTAATGTACGGCCTTGTAATTTCCGGCACAGAGGCATAACACTTTAGGTCTCAGGAGTGGTAACGCTTGTGAACTGCAAGCTTGTTTGCCACTTCCATTACCTACATAAAAAAAAAAAAATTACAGGCTACAGTATTACATACCATCAGTGAAAACTGTATGCTTGTTCGCAACTTCATGACATAAAAAAGTAGTCATAGAATAATTATATGGACACTGCTCCCAAGTGAATGAGCAGTACTATTATGAAATTTGCAGTGAACAGTTAAATTCAAGCTTTAAACAAAGCAGATGAGCGAAACAAAGAGATCAGTGAAACGGAACGTTTATTGAAGTACTGTGAATTGCATGCATTTTAATTAGTGAGTTCATTACAGACGCATCTGTAACGAACCGTCTCTTCTTTTGACTAAGTCTTTGTAACAGATAGTATTTAAACATGATCTATATATATAAAAATCAGTTGCTGTTCGTTAGTCTCGCTAAAACTCGAGAACGGCTGGACCAATTTGGCTAATTTTGGTTTTGAATGATTTTTGGAAGTCCAGGGTAAGGTTTTAAACCTTAAGAAATTGGAAGAAGGTAAGAAAATTTAAGAAATTGAAGGGAAATAGTAAAAACCACAATTTTATTTTTTCATACGAATAGTCCGTATATGTATATCACACATTTGACACATTATTTCATTCACGCAATACGAAGTTTGCCGGGTCAGCTAGTATAATATAAAAATCTTTGAGACTCACGTTTGGTATATTGATGCTGATCGCATTAATAAAATAAGTAAAATAGGAACGCTTACACTCGCCACACTATTAGGCACTTACACTAGGTATAAACTTGTATCCCCCCCGAGGGTTTCCGCCTTGTCGTCGCGGGGGGCTCAGTACCCGGTGGTTGTCCCCACACCGGCGAAGCCAAGAGGAATCCAGAAAGGGGGCGGCGTTTGGCGTGGCTCTGCCCACCACTCGCTGCTGTGGCGAGGAGACGGCTGGGGAGGAGGTGTACGGGTATTTCGTTGGCCCTGCATCCTATCCCCAGCCGCCTAACCCACTCCGTAACCCACCCCTCTCCCCAAGAACGCACATACATTGCTACCCCTGCCAGAAATATGAATGACCATACTATACCTTATACTTTTTAGCACTGTTTATTTTCACGATTTCCTGTAGGCAAATCCTCAGTAAGAAATAAAAGAAGCCCTGCTTGAACGTGTTAATTTAGCTCTACTACCTCCCTTAATGTGGAATCAGTAATTGAATGGAACGACCCAAAGTCCCATTGCGCATATAGCGTGTCGAATAAACATACGTGATGCATTTCGGTAATGGATTGATCAATCATTGTCTCCCCAGAGTCAGTAGAAATTGATATATTATTTTCATAATATATATTTTTTAATATGTAAGTAAGCGCGCATGGCCCAGCGGCTGGTGTAGATCGTGAGCGATCTGCTCGGTTAAGCACTACGGGCGCGGTCGGGTAGTGTGATGGGTGACCGCTAGTGGCAAATTAAATGCGCGTTTCCGTGCTTCGGAGGGCACGTTAAGCCGTCGGGCAGCAACAAACCGAAAAAATAAAAAAAATATTTAAAAAAAAAGAATATGAGGTAAAACTTCTTTGCAATAATAACATTACCTATATGGAGAACCTAAAAAACATTTACTGGTTGTTATAAATTTGAAATATTTTTACCTAACAGGAATAAAAATGGTATTTTCTAACCGATTATTAAAATAATATTACCGACTTTAAAGTATCGTTTGCACGTGTCTTACCCTGTTGAAACGTTTTTTTGTAGGATCTGGAAAAAATATTTCAATGCTAGAGTTCACACGAGCATTCGATTTTAAGATCCGACAAAACTCTAATCTTACTCAAGTTGACATCCGATTTGGCTGCTTGAATCCGACCGACAATGTAAGATATAAGCTACATAGAATTTCTTAGTAGATACATGTGTTCACATGGAATAAGTTCAGTCGATTCGGTTTTTTACTTTTTTGTCGGATCTTTAATTGAATCCATTTCGCGCCAGGCGATGCAGAGGGAAGTCCAAACGTGCGTTCACACAGGGACCGAAGACATCTGGATCTGGGACAGTCGGACACGATAGCGCCGTGTGAACACAACATTAGTTTTTTCAGATCAGACAGAAATAAGACCCGACAAAACTTACCTCCGTGTGAACGCAGCGTTAGGTGTCTAGTTATCTTATAATTATTTTTTAGCTGGAATATTAAAGTTACTTTTTAGGCCAATTACATGAAATATAAATTCGAATAAACTACACTTTCCAAACTTACTCTGACATTGACATGACTGTCGAATGTCGTTTTATTTGAAAAGTTTTAATCTTATACTAAAATGTGACTGGTTGTACCTAAAGAGCTGTTGAGTATAAGTTTTAAAAACTTTTCCACTTGATGTGAAAGGTGAAGGTGAAGATGGCGTCGGGACATGACGACCACATCGCCCACGAGTCGAGGAGAATTCTGCCGCTAGAGCAGTCATTTCAACCGAACAATGGCAGTCAACCCATTCCTATTGGCGGAAGTAAACACAGAATCCCTGGAGCATCGGCTGTCCCGTGAACTTCATGGCTTCAATACAACGTGTAACAGGATTAAATGTAATAGATGCATAGTTGGTAATAGATGGCGCTGCTGCTACCATAAAGCAATGCAATAGATGTGAAGGAAAGATTTGACAAATCGGGCAGGGCTTCAGTAGCTCAATTGGAAGAGCGGCTGGACTAGATTCCCAGTAGGTCGCGAGTTCGAGTCTCGCCTGAAGTCAAATTTTTCTTTCCATTTTTCTTTAAAAATAAAATATATTTCACAAGCATGTGTTAATGTGAAATAATATAAAACAGGATTAAATGGTAAACCCGAAACTACTTTGTTCAGAAATAGCCGAATCGATTTCAGGCATTTTTAATATTGGTAATATTTTGTCTCATAATTAATTACTATTAAGGAAATTATGGTCACCCATTTGGTAAACCGTCAATACAATCGAAAACGAGACTAACGCCTATCCAAAATAAAATACTAGTATAGGTCGCGCCAGGTAAAAAGAACGCTGGCGGTCAAGCTGCGCGTCATGTGTTTTTATTTCATTTTATGTTATTCTATGTAATATAGTTTTCAATCTGCCTACCAATACACGAAACCGCAAGCGAAAGCTAGATCAAAAATAAACCAATAGGGCTAGTACTTTCGTGCGCGAGTGTACCGATGCACGAACACATCCCTTCTACTTTCTTCCAACACTCGCGAACACATCCCTTCTACTTTCTTTCAGCGTTCTTTTTACGTGGCGCGACCTATATCAACAAGTTTATTAGAACTCATCACCACGTGCATTTTATTATAAACATTAATTTAAGAATTAAAATAGTGAAAATGAATCTTATTACAAGCGAGTGTTAAATAGAGTGCCAGGTTACGCTACATCATATTGCGACAGTGTGCGCCTAGACTAGACAGTCGGCCGTAGTTAGAGGTAGTTTAAATTGAGGACAATTTATTTCTTGAATAATAAATATTAAACACATGCGATTTTAGTCTGTGTATTATAATTATAACTCGATTTTTTAATAGAAGTGTTTGAGAGTGTGCGTTATGCCTGTTACATGTTGTATATGGGAACCCGGTTAGTCCAGCGGTGTGAGACCGAAGGTTCGAAGCGACCGTTTGATTCGAAGGATCGCGGGTTCGATCCCCGCACCAGGACAAAGACTTTTATGGCCTACAGATATTTGTTTCGATTCTGGAGGTTTGTGTATGTGTTGTGTGTGTACAACGGCAACCACGGCACAGGTTTGTATCTAATGTGTGGTGAAATGTAAGCGTATTTATATATTTATTTTTTATTTATATTTTTTGAAAATATTCCCTGCCCCACTTGGAATAAAGAACAGCCCTTTAGTACTGCCATTACAATGTACATCCGGAACCTTGTATTAATTTTGTTATAACTATGAACCCACCATCGTATTGTGCGAGATAATCCTATTAGAGTAATAGGATTATTATCTCAATATCAGGATAAACAGCCTAATGCGGAAAATGGAAGCCACTTATAATACGGTACATTAGTTGATAGTATATGAATAATGATAGTATTATAAATCAGGTTCAATAACCGAGCACTAATATAATAGAATCAGAATCAGAATCAGAAACTCATTTATTCATTTAGGGTGACAGGCACCTCTTATGACACGTCAAAAACAAACAAAATAAATTAAAGCGAATAACAATTGATATACATGTCAAACAAGATAAAAAATATATGTAAATAATAATGGCAACCCTTGATACGTCCCACTGCTGGGCATTTTGCATTCTTGGGTTGGAGCTTACTCCTCCACGCTCCTGCAATGCGGGTTGGTGGAGATAAGGATTAGTGGCCAACCCGTTGTCGGATGTTTAATGACTGCTCTCTATCGATAGCAACCGGGAACGACGGTTTAACGTGCCCTCCGAAGCACGGAAACGCGCATTTTAATTTGCCACTAGCGGTCACCCATCGCACACCCGACCGCGCCCGTATCGCTTAACCGAGTTGATAGCTTCCGATCTGCACCAGCCGCGAGGCCATGTGCGTTTTGACCGAACCGAGCACGCACTATATCAGTAAATGTTATACAGTACTCAACAAATAATATTGCACATTGAGCCTGCGAAAGAGACGATCGGCTCGTTTCGACTTCGTAGAGCGTTACCTCTGTTGCACAATGCCTACGTAAGCACAGACAGACCCGTATTGGTCAAAACTTGATCAAAATGGTCGACAAACGTCAAATAGTGTAGGTGCGTAAGAGATAAAGCTCTTCTTCTTCTTAGTCGTTGCACTCTTGACAGAGCGGTCGTGATTGTCATTTCAGGGTTTATTCGTGGCTCGTTTTACTATCCGGCGCCACTCTTCGCGTGCAGATGCCTTTCGGGTGCACTCATAAAATGTCTTTTTAGTGGCTGTTTTAATTTGGTCGACCCATCGCACCTACCGCGTCCTCGTTTACCGTTTAAAGTCCCCTGCACTGTCAATCGTTCAATGGAGGCCTCACTTCGCCTCGAGACGTGTCCGAAAGAAGAGAAACGCTCTACAGATCCAAAATAAGCCGAAGTCTGCTTCCTAGGCTCGATGTGCAATATTTATTAAGCACTGTAGATAGTTAAGGCGTTGGGATGTAACGAACCCACGGCTATTGGAGGAGAATTTTTTCCCTAGTGCAGTCTGTCAACCGAACAACGGCGGTCAAACTATTCGAATAGATTGCTAGGAAATGCAATATCACGGGATGAGCAGCAGCGTCCCGAGATAAAACTACCGCCACTACGATCGCCAACCCGCATGCCAATATACTGCATACCACCGACTGTACTGTCCTCCTCCTTGCGTCGTATTTCCTCAATGCTGAAATACCTTGACGAATTACTTTTTCATGAACGATATTTCGCCATGTTGTTTGTTTTCGGCGATGTGGATGGCTGGGCAAACTGTGGTTTCCAACGTGGAACGAATCTGGTCAGAGCAGCGTAATGGGCTTCTGCCTCTCCTTTTCCCTTCTACTTTACCCGTCAGCAAAGTCTTTTCCAGATTATCACCTTTCTTTCTCGCAATGTGACCAAAGAACTGTACTGTAATTTAATTTTAGGTTCTTTTTTTCAAATTTATCTGCCGCTAGATGTTAGTGTTCAGTACCTACTATCGTGTTCCGGTTAGATGGTAATGAATGGCCCAGTAATAATTATCACAGAGACAAACTAAGTTCTCAGGTTGGTGACAACGCATCTGCATTTTGACCTCTGATCTTTGTGTAAGTGTCTAAGTGTCTATAGGCTGCAATCATCACTTAACATCAATGTGAACTGCATGCTTGTTTGTCACCTTCATTACATAAAAAAGGTGATGGTGATGAACTTAGTAACATCAATCTTTCGATTTTGTTATTATACGTTTTTTGCCTCCATAAGGAAGGTAATTTAAAGACGAAATCACGTCAAAAATGGCGAAAAGAAATGGGGGCCTTAGAGTTAAGTGCACGCAGTAATAATGGGACACGCAATATCCGGAGTCTTCCAAAACGCAGTAAGGAAAGCTGTTGGGAGTGGCTTGAGTTAGTCTCGTATCTACATAATAATATATTTTTAACATAATTATTAGTGTTATATTATTCGCAATAACACATGCTTGTGAATTTAGGAATAAAATAAAAATGTAAAGAAAAAAGGCTAAAAAAATAAATTAAAATGTTTTTTTCTTTAATAAAATCATTCTGGGTATCATAAGGCAGATACCTTCAACCAGCAGCTTAAACCTCCTCATTAATAGTGCTCAACAATAGTGTCCCATTACTGGACACGAGTCTCTCTCCTTCTTGGGAGGAGGCCTGGAGCTTACTCCACCACGCTGCTCCAATGCGGGTTGGTGGAGATAAGGGTTAGTGGCTAACCCGCTGTCGAATGTTTTCAAACCACCCATAAGACCTCCGACAAGGTTTAACGACTGCTATCTGTCGATAGCAATCGGGACCGACGGCTCGACGAAGCACGGAAACGCGCATTTTAATTTGCCACTAGCGGTCATCCATCACAGACCCGACCGCGACCATATCGCTTAACCGAGTAGATCGCTTCCAATCTAAACCAGCCGCGGGGCCATGCGCGCTTCGTATAGGCTATTACTTACCATCAATGTAGCTTTATGCTTGTTTGCCACTTCATGACACAAAAAAGCAGCAATTACTTCAAAATATCCTCATACTTTTCAATCGATATTATCATCCTATTATAGTTTTCGATTTTCCCCTTTCGTATGACAAGTGTAAAATGCTCTTCAAAATCACCAGGATAATACGATCTCATCTCCGACACAAAATGAAGCAAATTATCCGTTTTACTAGACAAAGCCAAACTTAGATATAAACCGAGGCATTGCGTCCCTTGTCACGCGATATCACCCTTGATGTATCCGTTAACCTATCCTACCCTTCAAGTGTCACGTGACGTATGAATAACCCTTGGGACAGTGAATAAGTAACTTTGTGAAGGTAAATTCAGTAGACCTTCTATGAACGTGGCTCATTTACTAAAATTCGTCGTCACGGGTGACGGATTAAGGAGATTAGTTAGTACGGCGATTGGTGAATATATATACAAACTAGCTGTGGCCGCGACTTCGTCCGCGTGAGAATTTATGATTGTTCTGTACCTACCCAGACGAAGTCGTGGGCGCAGCTAGTAAAAAAGTAAAAAAAAAAAGTAGCCTAAGTTACTCCTTATTACTTAAGCTATCTGCCAGTGAAAGTCCTGTCGAAATCGGTCCAGCCGTTCCCGAGATTAGCGGGAACAAACAGACAAACAGTTAGATAAGTACATATAGGGGAAAAAGTTTCTTCGCATTTTTTAAGATAATTCAAAACATTTTTTAATATAGTTTATTTAAATTTAACTAAAGAATGTATGTACCATTTTGTTCGATAACTAAATTTGTGCTACTCTCACAGACACTGCACTAGGTCCATAAACATCGCAATTTTTTTTCGCGGCTTGCGTTGCATTTTTACTTTTTTTGTAGTAAAATTTTAAAATGTATAGAATTTCTTCATTAGATTCACCCATCTTGACAGTACGAAAAACAAATGAAAATCACACATTTGCCTAATTTGAATTTGGAATTATGTTCTTTATAATTTTAACTTTCAATGATCCCAAAACCAGCCAGATACAAATACTACAGCCAAAGAGATTTTATTACAAGTTCATACATACTATAATGCGAAAATACTTTTTCCCCAACCTATTATAACGTATCAATGTACATAAAGAAAGAGAAATCAATTGTCATATTCTTCTCGCTGCCTGACGGGTTACTCAGGCAATTATAAAAACATTTGTAGCTACAGCTGGCATATGAAAAAATCCATGGAAAATTGCTACTTTTCAATTTGACATTCGCGCAAAAGAATAGTTAAAGAATCTGAAAAAGATTCTATGAAGTCTTATTGGAGCTGAAAAAGATTTCACATCCTACTAATACATATCATTTAGGTATGCCTTCACGCCAGGTCCCTAACGGGGTAGGCAGAGATTGTAGAGCGCCAGATATATACATACATACATAAATCATAAATATAAATATTATAAATGCGAAAGTTTATATGTTTGTTTGTTGTTCCTTCAAAAACTGCTGAACCAATTTTCATGAAATTTTGCACACACATAGAGGGTGACTTGGATTAACGCATAGAATTTTTTCCTCGAGTTTTTATTCTGAAAAAATGTTTCTGTGGGATGCCATGGGATGATTTGATGAGTTTCCACAGGTTACGCATATCATACGCAAATGCAACCTACACGCGAGCAGAGCCGCGACCGCGGGCAACAGATAGTTACTTAAAATGCAAAAGTTTGTGAGTATGGATGGATGTTTGTAACTCTTTCACAAAAAAACTACTGGAGGAATTTGGACGAAACTCTACACTAATATACCTAATAGGTTATACATGGGAATAACATATAGGCTACAATTTGCAATGATTAAAAGTACACGCGGACGAAATCGCGGCAAAAATAAATAATAAATAATTTGTCTCTTACCTTGAGAACTCGAACGACGTCTTGTGGGAATTGCATAAGCGCTGTGCTGGTGACCCGTCTGTAGATCCTGTCGACGAATATCCCAGCCCGGATTGCGTGCGCCACCGATCTGAACTTCGGTTTCTCATCCGACTTCCGTTTCGCTGTCGCCAGTTGCCTCGTGAACGTGGACGCCAGCCACTCCCGAACCTCCGGAGGAACCGCGTCTGGTTGAACTTCCGATAGCTCGTCATCTTCATCTGCCAGTCGCCTGCGCACACCCAATGATAGAATTATAAAAACAGTTCCATAATAAAAACCCCGTAAGCACCGTCACAAGCGTCACAATATTAAATTAGCATAATATTCGGAAATAACAGAATTAAATGTTAAACTGAATGGTCCCTCGGCAGGCTCCACATAAACAATTTAAAGCGAAGCTAGGCACCGTGACATTTACACTGACAGCCTAATTTAATCTAAAAGTTTTTTTGAAAATTTTTTCGCTCGGCCACCGGGAAATTATTCGAGCTCGTAAAAGAACATACCCATTAAAACTTTAGTAAACATTTTGATAAACAATTTAAGTAGCGTCGCATCATCAAACTTCGTCATAATTGCTTAATAATTTAATATATTTTCATTTTCACAGTAGATGTTTTCGTCCCTATAGTTTGAAGAAGAAATTTGAGTTTCATTTTCTTTATTAGTAAGTATGTCGAATGCATTAATTAAATCATCAAACATTTTATTCGTTGCTTAATTATAATTTATAACTATTTCTACGGCTAACCCTTGAATCTATTAAACTAATTATTTTTTCTAAATTTATCTTGAAGTTTTTGCTATAACTTCTAGGTCTAAGTATGTGTATAAATCTAAATAAGTTATTAATAAAAGTATTAATGAAAGTGTTAAGAATAATAAAGTAAACCTGGTAATATTGAAATAATAAAGACAATACAACCGTATTCAGTTCATCAGGATACCACTTTAGACAGTTAAATATGCATGAAATTAAAATGTAACACTCAAACCTAATTTAGTAGATTTATATACAATTATCTACAAAATCTGTTTTGCAAATAATTGTACACCGATTAGTTGGGGATTTACTCAATTGTCTAAATTCTTTTCATTCTCGTAACTTCAAAGTTGTCATCATACTATTAATCCTTCTTTTCCTTAATTTACGGTATTTCCAAACGTTGATATTGCCAAGTCTTCTCGATGTTTGGAGTTCAAAACCTCTTGCTGGTCAGAATAAGAGTGTTGATATGGTATGTATTAGACTGACAGATGTTCGTGCATGCTTCTTCAAGTGTATAAACAAATGCTGAGGATTGAGGCGTACCTAAGTGTAGGTACTTTCATGCAGCGTGCTCAAGAATTACCCTAGTTCCATTGCTTTCCATTGCGAGGATGTCTTTATTTACAGTTTTAGTTTTTTAAATTAGGTATATTTAACGATAATTTATATGCTGTCCAATTACAGCGACTAACTTTAATATCTATAGAACTAACGACTTATTAACGTGAGTTTGTGATTAACAACCGACCAAGATATTGTGAGTCGGACTCATTTATTTCATTTCTCATTTGTCATCGACTTATATTCGTGTACCAAAATACAAACGACCGAATAGATTTAAAGTAATACGAGTCTGTGAGTAAACCTCAGAGTATTATAACTACCTTGTCAGAAATATTACTCTGATATCAGCTTACAATGAACTTCCGAAAAATGATCCAAAGCTCATCGTTATCAGTTGTTCTCTTTTTATTCAACATCGCAGTAAAATCTTTGACTGGATATTATCTAAAGGAAATTACGATCCCGACAGCTAGAAAGAAAATAGTACAAACAACAAAGGGTTAAACGCTTCTGGAACAGAATCGAGTTTTGCGAGAATTTTATTAGCAGTCACGAGAAAATGCATATTGTCTAGCGAAAAGGAATTTCACGATATTTTTGTCGCAAAATTTTTATTTGCATGCGAATTCCTTTGCTGTTTGAATTATTGTGTGACGTCCAAAACAAGCGTTAGAACAATTTGAGCAAATAAAGTTTAGAATTCGAATGGTTCCATAGAGCGTTTCTGTTTTCTTTAACTACAGTCTGTTTATTTTTATTTACACAACACGAATTGGATATGTTTGGGATTTTGTTAGTTTTGAAACAAAAATGGAAAGCAATGCAAACATTGCCACACATGATAAAGCAGGTTTAGGGATGCTCAAGGTTAATACAAAGGACTTTTCTATTACCACTTGAATCCTTTTGATTATTGCTATCTTTTTAATCTAAACCAATTCAGTTATTACTTGTTAATTTAATTTGTGGAATTATAAATATTTAACCATTACTAAATTATAGACTTCTACAAAATTGTTCGAATCTGAAAATAAACTTAAACATTATTTTCAAATAAATCTTGTAGAGTGTGAACAACCATCTAATAAACAATTTTATATTGGAATACTAAAGCTAGAAGCTAAAAACTCATATAGTCGTGACGGTAATCACCAAAGCATCTATTCAAGTGGTAATAAGAATAATAATACGTGGTAACATCGACACACCTAAACACCAGGGTCGGCGCCGACTGCTGGCGCGCCACTGCCGGTCTAAAATAAAACACGATGTCATTGTCGACACTGAAGGAGCTCTGCAGGAATCGGATACACCACTAACATTTACAAACGGTAGCTCAATCATACTGTATCACGTTACATTAGTTAACACAAAGGAATAACGAGTTAAGTAATATAACGTAGATACTTTACATAAGACATCCACCAACGCTGTGCTGTCCTGGTAGTTCGGATCAACACAACCGAGTTTTATTATATTAACAAACACACTGGTACAATAATGGCCAGTTTAAATATAGACACACAGGTAATAAAATATAATGCAATTCAAAAAGTTTATATCGTTATTCTAGGGCTAAATAAATATGTTACAAATCATTCTATTTCATAATCATGGTAAAAGCGTAGATGCTGCTGAAAAATATACATAAGGTGAATAAATAAATAAGAATAAAATCCACGAAGCTGAAAAATATTTCGACATGAATTGAAAAACATATATACAGCAACAAAAAATAATACAATGCTTATATGAGTAACAATAAAAGCTGTACAAGGGTCACCCAGACTCAATAAAAGTCATGCCTGTGAATAAATATACAAAGGCGAACCGAAGAAATGGGACAATCATGTCACAAGGGTTCAAACGACACTCTAAACTTCAGTCTAAACTAAATTAACAGAGAAACCACTAATCTACTTGAGGACAAATTAAGCTTAAGGTTTATTCCGGTTACGGTACAGCTTAATTTATTCTCAGGAAGGATACAATTGGATGACATGGAGAAATTCAAAACACCAGAATGGAGATTTACAATAGATTCTCCAGTCTGGTAATCTAAACTACCAGGAGGACAGAAGGTTCAAAGAGATCGGTGAAGCTTCAACAGAACAGAAAGACCTAATCGCACAGATTGGACAGAAGGGAGGCGCGACTACTTGGCCAATGCCGGCGTTGGTGTAACGGTATTAACTTTGCTTCGTTCGGTTTCTCTACTGAGCACCTCGCCCAGCACGGGGTGCGTAGGCGCCGCATATGAAGAGGGGTCGGCTGCACCCGCCGCTGCTCCACACCTCTCCTATCCCTGCGTTAGAGATTATCACTGGCAACGTATTCGCGCCTGTCCCATTAAACACCCTATCATCAGCATGATAGCCGTCCTAATTGCCAATGATAAAAAAAAAACGAAGTAAAGGTAGTGAAAACAGAAATTAGTGTATGTGATGTCGGAGCATTCGGATTGTAATTTTATAGTAATGCTTAGTTTAGCCATTCTGGATTTAAAAAATAGTCTTCAAAGCCAACAAAATAATTCAAAGAAGTTGTAATCAGGAGAGGTTCAGAAATTTTATTGATATTCTTATTTTAAATAGCGACTACTGTTTAGTATACTTAAAATAACATTTAAGACTATGCGGAAGTCAGACAATAGACTTGGATCAAATACTATTGAAGAACTTCACATATTAATTATGATATAATATTGTATAAGTATTGGTTATTCATAACTAGCCCGCCTATTCAAAAAGGTACATACGCATAATTTTTGTTTCCGTAGGACATTCGAGCAATCCTTTCTCAGTGCTCCGCTAGAGGTACTCCCCAAACTAGCTATATATGGCAAATTTCAGCTTTCTAGGACCACTACGTATTTTCGGCTTTACGTTGTCTGTCCTACACCTAGTAACATAATATTTAGATTGATACTTGTAAATACAGCGAATAATATACATATATTTATTTAAATTAAATTAAATTATATTTACATATTTATTTATTTATTCTTTATTGCCACAATATAAATATCGGAACAAATGGCGGACTTAACGCTAAAAGCATTCTCTACCAGTCAACCATTGGTAGTATAGAAAAGAAAATGGTGAACGGCATTAGTGAAAAAATAAAATAATTAGAAATGCTTATAATGAAACAAAAATGTTAACACTAACAATACTTTCATACACACATAGATATAAGAATATACGTACATACATAAAATAATACATAAACCTACAAAATAATCTACATAATTAAATATATAAAATACAATAAATATATATTTAAATATTGATGATGATTTTACGAAAAATTTACGTTCTAAAATATTCCTTAACCCTTTTTTTGAACGTTATTTTTGAAGTGAGCTTACGTATATCCTCTGGAAGAGCATTCCACAAACGTACTACTTGGACAAGAAATGAACTGGATACAAAGCTGGAACTGTGAAGTGGTATAGAAAGAATATTAGAATTATTAGAGCGCAATTGAAGTGAATGAGAAGACGAAAGATATTGAAATTTGCATTTTAAATAAGAAGGAGATGTAGGATCGGTAAGAATAGAAAAAAGTTGGTTAAGAAGCCGTGCTTGTCTTCGCTGTCGAACAGGAAGCCAATGAAGTTTTGTTCGAAACGAAGAAACATGGTCAAACTTAAAAAATAAAGCGGATTGAGTTATTAATTAATCGATCAAGTTTGTCCAATAAAATCTCATTTAGATCCGAATAACACACATCAGCATAATCAATTTTGGGAAAAATGAGAGCCTGAACAAGACGAATCTTAGTTTCAATTGGCAGGAAATTTCTAAGTCGGTTGAGGGAATGAAGAGCACCATACAGAGCTCGGCTCACCTCACTGATATGGACTCTCCAGCTTAGAGTTGCATCAATGTATAAGCCCAGATCCTTGACGGCTTAAGAAAAAGTTATTATTTGACTTTCATACTTGACCGGAGTAATAGCACTATAATTTAATTTACATAACTGTCGTGAACTACCCAGTATGGTAACTTGGATGCCATATTTGTGAGACCAAGAACTAATTTTATCGAGATTAAAGTTAATCCTGTCAATAGCACTATTGATATTAACTACGACTGATTGGATTGGATAAAAGGCATAAGAATATGAGTTATTAAAATAAAAGGGCAATAGATAATGTAATGAGTCATTTATTGTATCAGAAAGGTGTGATCTCGTTACATAGTTTTACGAACTGGTGAAGCTTGTAATGGCCACCAGAGGCCTCCGCAGGAAGGGTGCAGAGGCAAATTAAAATCGATGTAACTTGTTAGGTTCTCGTAGTAGACGTGTGATATTTGAACACAATGATAAGAAAGTTGTTATCAAGCGATTGCCATATGAAAGATTAGATTTGAGAGAATAGGTATTTTCGCTTGGTCGAGAGGGTCGTCCACGGAGAGGTCGACAGAGCACCTGATCCGCCTGCGGGGGCGGGGGAGATGTGCGGGGAAGCGACGCGGAGGAAGCGTAAATACGAGGCGCACTTTTTTAGAGCTCATTCAGTGGCAGAGCTCGGCGTAATAATGACTGATTATGCATATTCACGACCACCCCCACGCATGGCATAAGCAGATGAGTAGTTATCAGCGGACAAAGCTCGCTTCAATGTACGTTACCATGAGATGACTATTTACATGAAAAATTAACTTAGGTATTTTATTACATATTTACCACACACACGCTGGCCTGAGCATGTACACGGATTGACGACGGTGTACCGCGCGTAGAAAGTTGAGAAAATTAAGAAATTGTAACACGACTTTGTATGGAATATTCCGCTTAGAAATCTCAACTTGTACGTAGGTAGTTTTGATTTATTATGTAATCACAGCTGATGTTGAATACGATGTTTTGTATGAAGAGAGAGGTGAAAGTCGCTGTATTTTCGTAAATAAGAAAGATACCGAGCTGAAAGTTATGTACGGGATGTATTTTTTGTTGCCCCCTCAAGGAAATATAATTAGAAAATGTGTAAGTTGACTCAAAGTAAAGATAATGCGAATGTACCCAATCTAGCTTGATAACAAAATTGTCTCACTCGTAAAGTAAAGGGGATAGGCAGATTCCGTTTTCGGTTTTAAGTTTGACTTTGGTTTGGCTAGCGATATTCAATCGTGTCATAGGTGATAAAGCATGACAGAGCCCCTAAAAAATTATGTATTTTAAACAAGTAGACACTTTAGTAATGTATAGTATTAGCATTAAGTTTGTATAAGTGTTGTATAAGAAATTTTATTAAATAAAGAGATATTGTGTATGTATTGTAGCAAGGCAAAGATGGGTCGGCAGAGACGTATGACGGTTGTTGTAATTTAGACCGTATAGGCAGCCTTTTAGAGTCCTATCTCTGTTGACCCAGACCTTCGGGACTTTCCGTGTTTGGGGCGTGTCACGGAATTACTACATGGAGGGAGACGGTTTGGAAGCATATAAAAAGCGGCACGTTTCGGTGCAAATTTGTCCTCGTTCGATTCTCAGCAAGAAGAGTGCTTCCAAGCCGTGAAATTGCCAGTTAAGTGAATGTGTAGAATAGTACCAGACCCCCTGGTTCGCTAGTTAGCTATTGTACGTAGTGAAGAAAGCTAGTGAATAAGTTTAGCATAGAAAGATTATTTAAGAACCCAGAATACAGTCCACTTATACATCGATGCAGACTTGTGATTTCATTTTGCTGCAAGCCAATCTGTCCCCCATAAGGTTTTGGTATACAATTGCAAGTCATCTGCATAAAAATGGTAAGAGCAGTCCAACACATCTGAAAGAATGTTTATGAAAACTGAGAACAGTAGGGGAGAAAGAATGCCCCCTTGAGTTAGAAATAACTCCATTGCCCTTAACCGCCTGCTGCCTATTCTTAAGGTACAAAGAAAACCAGTCAACAGCTTTAGAGGAAAAATTTAAATGTTTTAAGAAAGCAAGGAGGATATCATGGTCAACCATGTTAAATGCGTTTGAAAAATCAATAAGGACCAAAATAGAATTTATCTTTTTATTAATAAAATATGCTTACACTCACAGCCCCACAGTAGGTATAAACCTGTGTCGTGGGTGCCGTTGTACACATACAATACATACACAAACACACAGACCCGAAACAAATATCTGTAGGCCATACAAATATTCGTCCCGGTGCGGGGATCGAACCCGCGACCCTTCGAATCAAACGGTCATCTCACACCGCTGGATTAACCGGGTCGTTATAAATATTCAAACTACATGTTTTTTGGCCGAAAATGACAGCGGCCACTAACCCGTATCTCCACCGAGAGGAGCAGCGTGGTGGAGTAAGCTCCAGGCCTCTCCCCAAAAAAGGGAGAGACTCGTGCCCAGCAGTGGGACGTATAATGGGTTGCCATTATCATTATTATTACATGTTTTTTACAACTTAATAAAGCAATATGCGCCCACAGTCAACTCTTCTAATATAAGATAATCCGACTTGTACCATGCTTTCACAATATAGAGTATTATTTGCTGTGATATAGTGCCATAGTGGTATAGTATCTTTTGTTCATTTGTTGTACAACGACCTGTGTTCTTATTGTAGGAATGTAATTTTCATTTGAAAAATCTTTCTAGTGAAAAAGGAGGAGAAATTATTATCCTAAACAATTGATCCCTGAATGGCGCTTGATTCTCGACAGAGAAAATTTATGATATGTTCTTAGGTTGTCACCGAATCGTAGCCAGGCCACGGATGCTAAAGTGTCTACGTCAGGCCCGTATAGGGCCCGGTAAGAACGTCCATGTAGCTCCTTGCGTCCTGTAGCAACCGTCTCTGCGCAGCCGATAGCCAAGCCCCGAAGCCTCTAACAACGTGCTAAGAGGGTTCAAGGCCAGGCAAAACCATAGGGGGCTCAGACTATTGCCCTGGAAAATACCCCTGGTGATTCTCACAGGTTCACCGACCGCCAGGGGCTGCCGAGATCCTGGATAGTGAAGGACCGTGCTCCATTGCGTCATACATGAGCCCAGGAAAGCACGTAGAGTTGTATTTACTTTATACAACTCCAGAACCCTCATGAGCCATGTATGCGGTACAGAGTCGTAGGCCTTCTTGTAGTCTATTCAGCAAGTCGAAAGACTCTTTCGGTAGCGGCGAACCTGCTGGCTTATTGCCATGTCAATGAGGAGTAGCTCCTTAGTACCGCGGGACCTGCTCCTACATCCATTCTGAGAGGCAGACAAGATGGAAAAATCTTCAATGTGTTTAGTGATTTTCACTCTCAGAATGGATGTAAGGAGTTTATATACCGTTGGGAGGCACGTAATAGGCCTGTAGTTCTTAGGTTCCGCGGTACTACCTGATTTATGGAGCAGGTGAGTCACACCAGTTGTAAGAAATGATGGGAGCGTTCCTGACTCCAGAGACAATTGGAACTGGGTCGCCAAGCGAGCATGCGAACCTCTCAGCCATTCCAGCCAGAAATTATGCAGCCCATCCGGTCCCGGAGATTTCCAATTCGGCATCGGACGAGCTGCATTGGCTACGTCTTCTTCAGTTATAAGGATATCATCCATTTCTTGAATAGATTTGCATGCTCCCTTGACATCCTGTATCCAACCGTCCTCGGAATGAGAGACCGGTTCCGACCAGATGTTGCGCCAGAACGCTAGCATGGCATCATCATCCGGTCGGCTCGAGTCAACCATTTGCGAATCAGACCGCTCCCACATTCTATAGACTCTCCTTTGGTCGCCTTGAAACATGCTGTTCAATTGATACTGGCCCACACGTTCTTTAAAGCGTGTGCTGCTTGTGCATTTCTGGCTCTGGCCCTTGTTATCATTCCATGATTTTAGTATTGGTTGCTATCGGGTAACGTTTTATATTAATTTGCACTGAATTTTGTACATATTTTATGATTCATTTATTGTCAGTATTTGTCATCACTGCACTGTCTGTCATCAAATTTTTTCATTACAATTTTTGGAAATATAAAGAGTTTGTTATGCTCAAAATCATCGTTCACTGCACTTATTTTTTATTTATAAAGTAACTGATTACGGTTATCAGAAGAAATATGAACTCTTGAGTGCAAAATAAAATTTTAAAAAATCGGAGCAGATTGGAATGTGACTTTTTCGTAAGAGGGTTGCCAGGTTATTATTATTATTTTTATTTACCATAAATATAAATATGTCATGTTGTAAAATAAAATTCTCTTTGTTGACCTAATAACTTAAGAAATACAAAAAACAAATGCAACCAGATTGGGGAAGCAAAACTAATAGAAAATTGTAATAGCCCGCTGAGTAAAAACGGATCGGAAAATAATTTCTGAATTTACTCAAGTATTCAGTTTTTCAATCAAAACTCCTATTTCAATGCAAGTTGGAATGCAAAAGCCGTATTCAGATGCAAATTTGCTCACAGTGTCGGCATATCATTTTCCGTTGCGAAAATCGTTAGTGTTCCCCTATACTATTACGTACACGTTTGGTTTTTTTTTTAAGGAATGGACGCTTATGCTTATTTTTAAAGGTTTTACCTTTATAGTTAATACTTATGCATAATAGGTTTGGGTTCATGAAAAAGTAAATCAAATTATGATCAATCATTTTATTGGTTGTAAAACTGGAGAGTTCCAGTCTTGGAACTCGATGGACCTACGCATTATGGAATCAATCTTTTAATATTATCCGCTAATTGGTAGTATTCAGAACTCTACACTTTTACTGGTGGTAGAACTCTAGTGACGGAGCTCGCGGGCGTAGGCACCACCGCATTATCTAGTATACTTGGCGCTAAATGGTAGTGTTCAGCACTATCGTGTTCCGGTCAGGTGGTAATGTACGGCTCTGTAATTTTCGGCATAGAGGCATAACACCTTAGGCCTCAGGAGTAGTAACGCATCTGCATTTTGACCTTGATCTTTGTGCGGGTGTCTATAGGCTGCAGTCATCGCTTAACACCAATGTGAACTGCTAGCTTATTTGCCACTTCCATTACATAAAAAAATCTACTAGAACAGATGGAAGACGGAGAAAACTAAGGCTTCATTGTGATCATCTTTTGTCCTCATCAAGAAGTTTACAGCTTGCACTATTCACTCACCATCATTATATATGATGGACAAATGTCATAAATAAATTTTAGTGTCACTTTTCTGTAATATTTTTTCATGGAAAAAGATAAAGAAAGGGCAAAACGCCTTTTTCCGTTTCGCTTAGTTATCATCGAGGTTTTGTTAGGATTTTGACCTTCGTGCCAGTAACTGCGAATGACTGCTAATCTCGATTCTCGGGTCGGAAATAAAAATTTATTGGGTCTTGTCTTCCAGTTTTCCTGTACGGAAAATTCTGAGCAACAATGATTTTTTTATGTGTCCGTAAATACGAGTGTCTTAGATAAGGTAATGAGCAGGCGAGAAAGTACAGTAAGCCCTACAGATTAAGATCTCGAGTCCAGCCTCTACAATTCTAGCACTAATAACTCAGACCAAGATATGAAAATTAGGTTTTGGTAGTGGTTTGGTTAGGTTTTTTTAATATTTACGTATTTATTTATTTATTTATTTAATCTTCCAAGCACAATAAAAGTACATGAGGCGGACTTAATGCTAGGTAGCATTCTCTACCAGTCAACCTTATATTTGTTTACGCAACAAATAAGGAGCGATACTGAAATTAAATACAATTTTATTGGTGGCAGAGCTCCAGTGATGGAACTCGAGGGCGTAGATACCACCGCATTACCTAATCTACTTATCGCTAATCAGTAGGTAATGTTCAACACCATCGTGTATTGGTCAGGTGGTATGCACGAACCAGTGATTTCCAGCACAGAGGTACAACTTCAATCTGAGGAGCGGCAACGAATCTGCATTAAAATCTCCGTTTTAATGTTGATCTATAGGTTCTAGTTTTTACTTACCATCAATGTGAACTGTAAGCTTGTAAATCACTGTCACTATTAAATACGTAAATACGTCGAAGTGTGGCCCCGTGGCTGGTGTAGATCATAGGCGATCTACTCGGTTAAGCACTACGGGCGCGGTCGGGTGTGTGATGGGTGACCGCTAGTGGCAAATTAAAATGCGCGTTTCCATGCTTCGGAGGGCACGTCCCGGTTTTTATCGATAGATGGCAGTCGTTAAACCTTATTGGAGGCCTTATGGGTGGTTTGAAACATCCGACAGCGGGTTGGCCACTAACCCCGTATCTCCACCAATCCGCATTGGAGCAGCGTGGTGGAGTAAGCTCCAGGCCTCCCCCTAAAAGGAGAGAGACTCGTGCCTAGCAGTGGGACGTATAATGGGTTGCCATTATTATTAAATACGTAATAATTTAAGCAAACAATAATAAGCAATACCTATCGAAATCCATAAATACAGTTCTGACAATCAAACGAGCGTGTTCCATTGTCGGTCTTGTGAAGGAAAAAAACATAATTCGTAATGAAACTGGAATATATTATTCAGTCGAGCGTCCTGAATCGCCGGTTGTAGGCTTTGTCCGGGAACAGTGTGAAATATTCATGTTGGAACGTTCCTCGCCATAATTAAATGTTTAGCAACATTACATTTTTCCTGAGCCTCTGCTAACTGCGATACCGGGATTAATTTAACATCAGCAATTTGGGTAAACACATCTTATATTTTTAGGGATCCATATCTGAAGAGGAATCCCAAAAGGATCACTTTGTTGTCGTCTGTCCTTCTGTCAAGATTCTTCTTCTCAGGTGTGTGTGTATGTATATGTTACTGTTAAAGCCCGAACTGTGGTAAATCCTACGATTTTCCCGTAAAACCTAAGATCTACCAACTCTCAATGGTAAATGTCCGAACAGTTCTTAAATTTCGAATTTTACCACCATTCTCAAGGTAAATCTTAGGATTTACCTCAAAGCCACGGTAAAAAAAATAGGTTAGGTTAGATTGTGTAATTGTGTATGCAAAACCAGCGCGCGAGCAGAGCGCGTGCCAGCGCCAGAGCCGTAAAAGTTCGAAATTAAAGAACTGTTCGGACATTTTTTTACAGCTACATATAATATTACTTTATAAAATATTGATTATCCAGGAATACCTAATATTCAAGTCTGCATTCTTCAAAATTTACAAGTATTAAATAAAGTCGAAAGATAAGAATTACTTGCATGAGAATTAAAATCTTATTGAAATAATAATAAACGCTCAGCACTGCTACCACAGTACGTATAAGTATTTAACACATTAGTTTTCTTTAGACTGTGCTGCTACTATCTAAATTATACTTTATTACGTTAATAAAGAATAATTTAGCGTTAATAAAGTATTATTATTTAGCGTTTATAATCTAAACTATAAACAACAACTGACATATTTGATGGAACATTTTTATGATATGAACCTTTTACCTACATTAAAATCTGTACTATCAAGTATTCTGTAATTTAACGTAAAATATACTTGAATAAATTCTGCGAGTTAGCTTTGATTGACCCTCTGTTTTGGAATAAGTCTCCGAACACTCCAAATCCTTTGTTTTCAGTAATTGTATTTGTAACTACAATTTGAATAAAATTGCGAAATCTTATTCCTTAAGTATGTTCTAAATCATGTATACTAGATTGAAGCATGTGTACCTACATCTAAGTGTTCATAATTTTCATCGTAGCTTAGTGCTTCGCTATAGAATTTACAAGACAATGGGCCTTATCATCTGTCTTGGATCCACGTTTGCTAACGCCTAATATGTTTAATATCCGTAGAATATACATACGACTCATACAATACTCACAACAATGGGTTATATTCAAAGGGGAAATGAATGGCTAAAGTATATCTAATAATTACACGTATTTATGGATTAGTTTAAAAATGCTATGAGCAAATGCCCCTTTGGATTTGTGGTAATAATAGACTCCTGACTGCTTGATCTGACCTGAGATCTCTGGTTGAATTACCTGGATATTATTTATTGGTGGTAAAGATCTGCTGCGGATTATTATAGCACTGTCGTGCTCTACTACTACTCTTACTAACTCTACTACTCTTATATTGCCCGGTAATTGCACATTCTGTCACAGAGGCAAAAGAACTGAAGTGTAAAGGTGGCATTCTGCATTTTGACCGCTAGTTTTGTATAGAGGTCTACAGGCAGGCACTTACCAGCTACAAAAATGGAATGTCATCATTTGTACAAACGGTACATTAGGTATTGTATTAAGAAAACAAAAGTTAGGTAACATAGAGAACCGTTCATCTTCATGTCAAATAAAATGTGTTGAGATGACATTGAGTAATTTTCAAAACTGGTGTATGTGAACTCAGGTATAATATGAAATTTCTGGATTTATGTAGACGTTTACTTATAGACTGCAGTATTCATTGCCATCAATGTAAACCGTATGCTTGTTTGCCACTTCATGACAAGAAAAGGCTTGCATGATTATGTGAATATGAACATATTGAAATTTAACCTCTTTTGGCTTGTGTATGAAGGAATATTCTTTTTGTAGTAACGTTTAAATGAAATTAGCAAACATAGTGTAATCACATGTTACTAAATAAATGTTTCACGATGGAAAATTCCATTGTTCACAATTTTCATAATTTTTTAATAAACGTTCGAGATTACACGTTACTATATACATGCTGTTATCATTGAATTTGAATGACAAAGGCCTTATCAACCGTTTCTGTGCTCCGATTTGCTGGCACCTAATATGTTTGGTACGTACAATAGACGCATCATCTCTCTTTAACAGAATATTAATAAACATGTTATTAATAAATAAAATACGCTTGCACTTACAGTCCCCAAAAACCTGTACCGTGGGTGCCGTTGTTGGGAGCGTCTTCGAAAGCATAAACTTTTTTTTCATAATCTAGTATGGCATAACAGTTTTAGCATATACGTTTTTTTCGCATAAATTATGATGAGCTGAGGGTTATAAACGCAGAATGGTTTCATTTTCATAATTTAAATAACTGTAATTTTTATCATAATATTAGTCAGCATAAAAGTAAAAAACATAAGTAATATTAGCGTTCACAATTTTCATAATTTTTTAATAAACGTTCGAGATTACACGTTACTAGATACATGCTGTTATCATTGAATTTGAATGACAAAGGCCTTATCAACCGTTTCTGTGCTCCGATTTGCTGGCACCTAATATGTTTGGTACGTACAACAGACGCATCATCTCTCTTTAACAGAATATTAATAAATATGTTATTAATAAATAAAATACGCTTGCACTTACAGCCCCCAAAAACCTGTACCGTGGGTGCCGTTGTTGGGAGCGTCTTCGAACGCATAAACTTTTTTTTCATAATCTAGTATGGCATAACAGTTTTAGCATATACGTTTTTTCGCATAAATTATGATAAGCTGAGGGTTATAAACGCAGAATGGTTTCATTGTCATAATTTAAATAACTGTAATTTTTATCATAATACGATATTAGTCAGCATAAAAGTAAAAAACATAAGTAATATTGCAAAACTGTTGCTATACTAGAAACATGTGCTTGTATTTTTTTTATCAAATATCACAGTTTTTTCACCCGTTGCATGTTTCGTGTATTTTTCAACGCATTTTATTGGACTTTGTTTGATTTTGTGTTTCGTTTTTAGGGAATCGTAGCCAGATGGAAAAATATGAATATTTCTACTAATCTATCTCAGCATGCATTGTTGGGCTAGTTACTTTATACCATACACTATACTACGGAATATGTTTATTCTTTAAACCATAACCAGGTAGCTGTCCGGATGAATTTTGTATCATCTGAGCGAAATAAAAAATAGCTTAAGATCTTAAAAATATGTTCAGACGTCCTAAATGTTCTATCAGGGAACTCGCCGCATGACCTCCACTAATATTATTTTTAGTTAATTGCAATAATAATAATAATAATGGCAACCTATTATACGTCCCACTGCTGGGCACGAGTCTCTCCCCTTTTTGGGAGGAGGCCTGGAGCTTACTGAACCATGCTGCTCCAATGCGGATTGGTGGAGATACGGGTTAGTGGCCAACCCGCTGTCGGATGTTTTCAAACTGTCCATAAGGCCTCCGACAAGGTTTAACGACTACATCTATCGATAGCAACCGGGACGGATGGCTTAACGTGCCCTCCGAAAAACCGGAAACGCGCATTTTAATTTGCCACTAGCGGTCACCCATCACACACCCGACCGCGCCCGTAATGCTTAACCAAGTAGTTAGCCTATGATCTACACCAACCGTGGGGCCATGCGCGCTTCAGTGTTATACTGAACAAATAATAGTACCTTCTATTACCACAGAAACAATAATTTGATATAATTAAATAATAATTAATATAATTTGATTTCCGATTACGAAATTCACAGATCAACATTAAACAATTTAAAGACCCACCACGTCTTGATGAAATAAGTAACGTAGGTAATTTTATCAAGACAATAATAATTTTATCTACTGCTGGGCTAAAAACGCCCGCGACGTTCAAAGTACCTAATACGTCGCTGTAAGACCCTTTTAATTTACCTACATCCCTTGTTTCGGTCTTCATTAAGGGTATTTTTCTAATTTCCTTCACCTTGAAGCCTGGGGATTTATTTTTATTATCCTTTGAGTGACATTTATCTTGAACGCTTTCATTTTAGTTCCTTACGTAATTTTCGTTCCCTGGGTTTAGTCTGTCTACAGATTTAAATTTCCCCTAATTCTTATTTAATATTTCAAAAAGATTTGATACGTTCATATGGATATCGACACGATGGGTCTTCTCGTACTAACCAAACTAAACACCATCGCTCTCAAATGTTATTTCAATTTGCTATTTGATGGATTATAGCTGTATTGTCAAGTAACATGACTACAGTCTTATTTAGCTTTAGTATACCTAACTAATAAAGAACTATTCAAAAAATCTTAAGATATTCGCTGTTAAATCATATAGTAACTTTTGTTGTAGGTACTTATATTATTATCTCCTTTTTGAATGCGTAAATTATAATGTTGACAGTTACATAAACATAAAATTTAATAAACCGCTAATATTGCTCAAAATAGACTACACTTGAAGCAAGTGTCCTCGAAGAAATCGAAAGAGATCTGCAAATGAAGGCTATAAAGTGAATAATAAAAATAAAATTTACGCTCCAATACGTAAACCTTACATCCATTATTCATTCAATTGGCTTGTTTATTCTCAAAAAATGCTCCGACATCGGTGTACACGAAAAATAGATAAATGGTGAAGCGACAGCGTGAACAAAGGACCAAAAAGTCGATGGCTCTCAGAATATAACAAGTTTAAATTACAAAACGGTGATCCGTTATTCTGTAGAATCTGAAACACAAATATCATGATATATCTCGTATTTTTACATTGACGCATATAACGATAACGTTACATATGCGATTATAACGGTAGATGAACTTATTTTAAGAATTATAAAATCCATATCTTTAATCGGAACTTGACTATTGATTTGTAGATCCTCATAAAAGGGGAAAAATCCATTTGATAAATTATGCTGTTTGTTATAACTGTAAAGTATGATGCAAGTTGAATAAGTGCTTAGCAACATTTTCATTGAAACACTTATTGTAAGTCCATTATTCTTTGTATCCAACATTTAGCTAAAAATATCAAAACTTTTATCAGAAATATCAGTAACCCAGCAATAAAACGATTTTCCGATAAAAAGCATACACAGCAACAACCTTCCTCACCATTGTTGTGAAAGAAGCATTGCATTATGAAATTCATCGACCGTTCATTTCGCTTTTGAATTCAGCTGTACCGATGTAACTAATAAAACATTTTTATATTAAACCATTGTCTGAGTCTTTGTTTTGCCACAATAGGAATATGCGCCATGATAAAGCAATACGTACTTGGTTTCATCGATGTAGACCGCCTCGAGAACTTTGGCCGCGTATTGTAAGTTCTTTTGAAGAGTCTCTGCGGGTATTTCACCTCTGTTTAATTGTCTTAAGAGATAGCGTAATCTGTGGACAAAGAAACATGTAAAGTTAGTAAATTGAATCGTAATTTTAATTAGGGACTTGAGGGTAGGTTATTCTTTGTTTTGAGTGTGTTGTGGGCATATAAATGTCTTTTTACGTCCCTGAAGCCTACGTTTCAGAGAAGCAGACAGATGTAATGTATAATGTTTATTTCATATTCCGTTTTATATTAGACGTGAGTATAATAAAAACCCAAAGATAAGAGAGACATAAATACATGTTCTTAAATTTAGCTTTTTCATCAATTTTTATTCGCTCTAGTTCTTGTTATTCCCTTTGAGGGTATTATTAGTAATCTTATCTTAATAAATGCCTACACCATGATAGCCCCGGTTTAGTAGGTAAATCTAGCGGTGTCTATAGATCTATCTGTCCCCTTGTGTACCTACGTTACGAAATTTATACTTATATTATTATTTCTCCAAAAAAAAAACATTCATGCTCTTCTTCTATTGGTCGTAGTGTAGAATAGAATAGAATATTCTTTATTGTACACCAGAATTTAAGACAAATACAGATGTTATTATAATAACAGTAGGCAATACAATATGGCGGTCTTATTGCTGAAAGCAATCTCTTCCAGACGACCTTAAGGTGGAAGGAGAATCATCGTTATTATTGCAGCAGTAGGGTGTACATTCTCTGAACACTCTAAAGTAATAAATACTTAAACATTTATATTGCATAAATACATTAATACATACATAATTCTATTAATAATAATAATAATTTGAAGCATACATATAACCACAACAATGCAAGGAATATTAAACATTATTGTGCAGGACGCTCATGAATAATGTACAGTGTTAGTGATTAAAAAACAGTTTTGATAGTGATCGGCCATACAGTCCTCAATAGTGTACGTTGTCAGCGCGTAGACAACCAATAACAATCGTGTTGTGTAGTCGTCAATAGCATAGTACACAATAGTATACGTTATCGGAACGTAGATAGAGCTTAAGTGACCAATAGCGTTAGAGTATTGTAAAACTTCTATTTTTAGATTTTGACTTTGTTATGTAATAGTTGTGATAATTTAGAGTGTAATTAATAGTTTTGTGTCACTTAAAGCTCGTTTGTGTTTAATATTACTTTGTTTTATCTAATTTAACAGTTTTTTGTGTATAATTTCATAGTTTAGCATAGCATGTTTGTTTATTTGACTTTGTTTTATAGTTTTGAACATTTGTAATAGTTTTATGTTTGTTTTATTACTGTAATATGTAAATTTTATCTGAAAATAAAGATTTTTGATGTCTGTTGTTTCCTTTCGGTAATGATCTGAGATACATAGAGATTTTAATTGGCCAAATAGATCTAATAGCTGATTGGTTGTTCGAATCAACCAATCATAGATGATAAAATTTGTTCGCTTGAAATTTAAATACCTCTTGTGATTGGTTACTTGAACCAACAACCAATCACAGGAGGTTTTCTTAAGCTCGATGACCTTGAGATTTTAGAATAAAAGTAGGGCACTTTTGTATGGCCGGTACAGTTCGTCGACAGCACTCGGAACACTCGGATCACTACCAAAGGAAGAAATCAGAAGGAAAATAATAGTGAACAGTGAAAAAGCGTTTTATTAGAACATCCAGTAGAGCGTGTCACCCTGGTTCGCTTGCACTGCTTTATCCGCCATACGGCGTGAGTCTTCAATCCAGTCAATAGTAAAGTGTCGTGTCTGACAATTATTAAGTATTAGTGTAATGTAATAATAACCTATAGCTTTCCAGGGCTTTCTTCGATAAATTGACAAAAACATACTTTTTAATCCGAAATTGGTTCCTGAGATCATTGCGTTGATCCAAACAATCACTTCAGTTTTATTATATAAATTAAAAGAAGTATAGATTTAAAAGGAGATAGACGACATATCTAGTTTTTAATAAACTCTACAGATTACTTACCTAGAAAACTAAAATGAAACACACTTATAATAAAGACCAAAATGAACAGCTAGGATAAAAAGAGAAGGATTATAATAACTTCCTTCAAAAAATCCTTGTCTCCCTTTCGGGACGTGCACTCACTTTCGTGAGTATTACTTTACGATTTTGTATACGCTTACTCGGGATCGTTAAGCTGACGGGGGCGAGCTCACATGAAAGTGAGGTCAGCCCTTTGTACCAACGTATTTATTCGCGACGGCAATTTGATTCACTGCGAGCCAGTGTCCATCGGCGACCGCGAGAGGCTAACGTCTAGCGACCTGTCGTCGAAGTGGGTACATTTTTTGTTCAGGTAAGCATTACAAGTGATTGTTTCTGTTTAATTATGATGTTAATGAATAGAAAATAGCTTGTGCAATATTTGTTGATGGATTACTCACAAAATTTAAAGGATTTTGCTACCGCAAACATAACTCTCACAATTGTGAGGGCTAGGCCTTTACTCAAGAAATTAAAAATATTTTCAAACAAATAAAAAATTGTTTTGTGCTTGGTTTTAGGTAATGTTTCAATGTTAAACAATCACTGTGAGCAGGAGAAATTTAATACTAAACGATGACACCTTTTTCGCTGCAATTAATGACTCGGACTACAGTGACGAAGACGATGAAGACGAAAATTGGATTTGGATTAGCTGTGTAAAATATCCCAGGATCAAGATGGCGCAGATGCAGCGATTCTGGTTGCCAAATATTACCGAAACAATGACCAGGGACCGATTTTTTCTGATTAGGACTAACTTACACATAGTTATCAAAGCAGATATTGCCGCTCAAGAGAAATTTCGAAATCGCCTTTGGATAAATGTTATTTTTTTAACTACATATAAATTTTTTTGAGAATAAATAATTTTGATTTTATGATAATTATGACTGTTTTGATGATGATTAAATTATACCTCTTGTATTAAATGGTCTCATTTGCCCACCCTTACAATCGTGAGTATACCAAAACTGGGCCCGATCCCTCACAATTGTGAGTATCATAAAAAACCGATTTTCAGTTTTCCTAATTTTTTTCAGTAACATATTCTTTTTCAGAGACTCCTAACAATCCAGAAACAGTAACTTTCATTTTGATATCCGTTGCCGTTAAACTTGAGGTCTGAAAGGGATAGTGAAATTTGCATTCAGAAAGATAGGAAAAGCGAATGGGCTGGTTATGTAGAGGACGTGGGTTTGAATCCTCCCCGAAGTAACATTGTTCTTTCCACTTTTCCTCTAAATCTTTACCAATGATTCGTATAATCTTTTTTAATAAAATATCAGCCCTTCTCCACTACATCTCATTGGTTTCAATAGAAATAGAAAATATTTTTATTTCGAATAGATCTTTACAGATACTTTCAAAACGTCAAGAAATCATAAAATACCTAGAGTCGATAACCATTACGTATAGTAAAAGCAAAAACATAATATATTAATAGTAAATTAAAAATTAGAATTTAAACTACTTAGTTAAAACATAATAATCACAAAATGTTTCAATTGCTTCAATGATGATAAATGAAGAAAAAGAAAAACTTATTCGTCAAGGTCAAAGTTATTCACTTAGCAGAGTTCCAAGTGCAGTCACTACTGAGAAGTACTCCGCTACCCAACAAACTCAATAAGTGCTCTTTTGACAATTCACATCCGATGTACGAGGAAAAGAAAAGTCTTGTGCCCTCGGCATGAATGAATGAAGTGTCGCAGTTACAATATATGGGGCCGTGTCACCTGCTACATGTTTTCATTCTCTTTCCCCATCCGATCCTGCCACTCACATTGCAAAAATAATCCAGATATAAGTTACTATTGTAAGCGACGTTCATGTCTACAAACATTCATGTTTAGTTTGTTTTATTAGTTTTATTTACTTCATCAATTTTTTGCTGCTTGATAAGTTTATTAGTAGGGATTGCTAACTTTATATAAAGTTCGCCATAAGTTATTAGTTTTTATTATCTGCTTAAGGTAGCAAACAAGCTTTCAGATCGCATTGATGTTAAGTGATGACTGCAGCCTGTAGACACCTACGAAAAGACCAGAGGTTTAAATGCAGATGCGTTGCCACGTCTAAAATCTAAGTTGTTATGTATCTGTGATAGTTATAACGGGACCATAAAGTATGTGTAACAAGGCATTGCAGAATGTTTTAAATCAAAATACGATTCCGAACTCGGCAGTAACCACTACTGGTCTTCATATATTATCTATGAGTTTATATGAGATAACATTCCGAGGTACGCGATACTGTCGCGGTCCAACCGGAACACGATAGTGCTGAACACTACCATTTAGCGGCAGATAAATTAGGTAATGCCTACGCCCTCGAGCTCATGCACTGGAACTCTACCACCAGTGATATAATCGCGGTATAAAAACACTGGCGTAGGGACGTGACGACCCACCGCCTACTAGGGGATGAATGTTCTTCTATGAGAAGAGAATTCTTCCACTAGTGCAATCAGTCAACCGAACAATGGCGGTCACACCATTCCAAGGGGTTGGTTGTAAGTGCAATAACGCAAGATGGGCAGCAGCGTCTTATGATAAAACTGTCGTCACTATCGCCAAGCCGCATGCCAAGCGTGGCGATTATGGCAACAGTGGACGTTTTTTGGCTGATGTGATGATAAAAACAAAATGATCAACGCCTAAATAAGGCAGACAGATATAAATACATAAAACTAGCTTATTACGTATCATGAAAAGATCCATGTTCCAGAAAAAGCTGCCGATCAAATTAAACCAGAATTAAATTGGATTATTCGAATTATATCTGGAATTGAACAATAGCACTAAAGTAAAACAATCTCATAAAATCTGGATGGCTATAAAAAATATCGAAACGTTTTCCATTTCGATGCTATCTGATCGATACATCTTCACAATTGCTCGACATATGTTTAAAATATGTTATTTTGATCAGTTATCGATAACCTGTTTCATTGTAAGACTAGCGGCCCGCCCCGGCTTCGCGCGGTGCAATATTGCCTACCCTCTCCTATTCGTCCTATTATACATAGATATAGCCTAAAGTCTTCCTCGATATCTTTTATAGTTTAGGCAGCCTACGCAAAATAAGTAACTTATCTGGTTGATTTTTTACACCTTGTGTCTGAAAAACCCAAATATCTTACGGAACCCTATTTTTTCCAAAATAAAATATAGCCTTTGTTATCCGTGGATAATGTAGCTTTCGAATAGTGGAAGAATTTTTAAAATCGGTCCAGTAGTTATTGAGCCTATTCGTTACAAACAAACAAACAAAAAAATATTACCTCTTTATAGTGAATGCTGAATGAATTGAATTAAATAAAGAAAACAAAATGTATGACAATAATAATGGCAACCCATTATACGTCCTACTGCTGGGCACGTTTCTCCCCTTTTTCGGGGGAGGCCTGGAGCTTACTCCACCACGCTGCTCCAATGCAAAAGGGGAACGTAGTCTCCAAGACATCATCAACTTACTAAAGGAGACCGATCCGGATGACTTGCCCGCTTTCGTGGCGAAGCAGCTGCACAAGCTGCCTCCTGTCACGTTTGACCACGTCGACGTATCGCGGCTGCTAAAGGACATCAACACCCTGAAGAACAGCTTGGCCGAAGTGCAGTTTAGATTGCAGACTTCAGAAAACACCATTAGTGAGCTGCGTACCGAATTAGTTTCATTACGTGGTGTTAGTTCGGTATGTAGGTCAACCGAGGCCTGTAATGTAAACGTGAGACGCGGCGCGCAAAACACCTCCGTCAGCAGTTTCGAGTCAGCCGGTTGCAACAGTAGCAATACGACACCGGCTATCCGCTATACCGCCGCTGCCGCCCCTGCCCCCCCACCGTCGCACGTCTGCACGTCGACCCCACAGCGTACCTATGCCACCGCCGCTGCTGCTACCGCTTCTTCATCTAAGCGGCCTGTAACTCTGCGTGGCCCCAGGGAGATTACACATAGGGGTTCCCGTAAGGATCGACGCGATGAGGATGGCTTCACGGTGGTAAAGAAGAAGAAGAAGAAGCCCGCCAACCGCAATCATTGCGGTACGGCGCCGACTGGACCTAATCATTTGTTGCGTCCAGCTATACCATCGACGCCATTGGACGTGTCCCGGCTGCACTGGTCGACAAAGGTAGAGGACGTTGTTGACTATTTTAATTAATTTCTGGTGAGAGTACCCAGTCACCATCTGCCGACGTTTGTCAAGGAGGAGTTCTGGCCGTCGGGAGTCGTGTTCCGTAGATTCCGTGGACAACTGCCTGCAGAGAAGCCGGGCATTCACGTCGCCAATACGACTTTACGTGATAAATAGTGTTATTTTTTATATATATGTTAGTGTATAAGGTATGTATTTCTATGGGCTTTTGTTGCCTGAGTTAAATAAATAAATAAATAAAATAAATAAATAAAATGCGGGTTGGTGGAGATACGGGGTTAGTGGCCGACCCGCTGTCGGATGTTTTCGACGACTGCTATCTATCGATAGCAACCGTGACCGATGGCTTAACGTGCCCTCCGAAGCACGGAAATGCGCATTTTAATTTGCCACTAGCGGTCACCCATCACACACCCGACCGCGCCCGTTTCGCTTAACCAAGTAGATCGCTTACGATTTACACTAGCCGCGGGGCCATGCGCGCTTCCAGGGCCATGCGCGCTTCGATACAAAATCTATTATATAATGATGAAGATTTATGGGTATTTCATCATGTACGTTAAATCAAGTTTCAGCGTGAATATGATAAACTGCACTAAATATATTATGATTTCTCTTTTGGGTCATTAGTGTCTTAGAAGACAAGGTTAGTTCTAAAAAGCGTGCAAATACGCTGATGATCAGATTTTAACAGACCATCTATTAGCAATTTCCCCAAAAAGTTCTGGGTTGAATGACATAATTGATACCAATTGTTGAAAAGTTACGGGTTTCGTTAGTAGTAACACACGTCCGGATTCGGTACAGAGCGGACAGCGGATTCTGTACGCTTCGAACCAAATATAGTGTGTAGAGGAGTACGGCGTACATAATTACTATTAGTAATCAAGTCGGATGCGGTCCACTCGTGCAGATCCCGGACCGAATCCGCCCACCAAACGGTTGTTTGTAGCGAGAGCGGATTAGGTCGGCGGATTCGGTCCGCCGTACCGTATCCGGACGTGTGTTACTACTATTAGGAAAATCAAATTCCTTCATGTAAAATCGACAGATTAATTTACTGTCTTTCCTTTAATTATGGATATTTAGCGACGGATATCCTATATATTGTAAGAGGGAATACGGGAACGTCGGAGAGGTGTGTGTGATGAGGTTCTTCGTTGTAATAACATCCTGGAAAGTACTACCGGGTAAGAAATGTCAAAGATTCAAAGATTTATTTGCCAAAAGTATGGTAAGTACATGTCAGGTCTTAGAAACTAAGCAATGTTTCACATACTTTGCCAGTAAAAATCCGTCATGTCCTAAGAGTGCCTTAGGTTCCATCGAGAGTTTATGGATTACAATCATATCAATTACTGACATGACAATAGGTTCACCACACATAACATGGCTCAAATACACTATCCAAGGGCGAGTTGGACGAGCGAACCCCGGATTCCATCCAAAATGTACCAGATTTTTCTGTATTTTGTAAATAATTAATTTCAATATCTAGGTGCATAATTACAGGAACAGAAGGTTGAGAAAAATGAAGTACCCCTTTAAATGTGTCTCAAATTGTGTGTTTTTGCTCACAATAAACAATTGAATAAGTATTAAACTGGCTTAATAGTTACATAGCGATTGTATAGGTAAAATAAAACAAACGAGCCAGATCAAACGTGCATCAGGTAAAGCTCTTCACGGTTCACCGAAACCAAGGGTCTATGCACACTGAAGAATCTGAAGATAAATTGCTATTTAACTTACATTATGTAGCGTGTATGTATGCATGTATGTATCTTCACGCCAGGTCCCTAACGGGGTAGGCAGAGAGAGTAGAGCGCCAGATATCCCGGTCCTGACATACCTCTCGTGCCTCATCCACCTCATCCCTTTCATCATTCTCTTTATACATGCACGCCGATTCTTATGTAGCGTGTCAGGGATAAAAATGAAAGACAGAATCAAGAACTTATATATGAGAACTAAACCAAAACTCACAGACATTCTCACCCGGATAGACATGCAAATGGAGGTGGGCTGGACATAATTATGCTGTGTCATCCAGTCAATAAGTAGAGCAAGCAATTTTTTTTTTTTTATTTCAAAGTATTGACAGACAAGCAGACGGGCCATCTAATGGAAAGTAGTCACCGTCGCCTATGAACATTTGCAACACCAGGGGAGTCGCCAACGCGCTGCCAGCCCTGAAGGACTCTTTTGACGCCATTTTTGAAGAACCCCATATTGTAGCACCGAGGGAACACCTCAGAGGGAAGTTCATTCCACAATTTACACGTTCTGGGCAAAAACGAACGTGAGAACCGCACCGTTGAACATTCCCAAGTGTCCAGTCGGTGAGGGTGGAACTTCGCTCTTCGGCGGGTAGTGCGATGTAGGAAAAGAGACGATGGCACCATGTCGAATAGTTCGACAGAGCACTCGCCATTGTAGAGACGGTATAAAACGCATAGACTCCCAACGTCTCTGCGCAGGCTCAGATGTTCGAGCCTGTCAGTCTGGGTCGTTAACAATACGAACGGCGCGTCTTTGTAGGGAGTCGAGTGGACCAAGTTGATATTTGGGGGCTCCCGCCCACAAATGAGAGCAGTATTCCAGATGGGGCCGCACTTGGGCCTCATAAAGCTGTAATAGCTGCCCCGATGTGAAATACTGCCTCGCTTTGTTAAGCACCCCTAGTTTTTTGGATGCCAACTTGGTCTTACACTCAATGTGACTCCCAAATTGCACTTCGTTCGATATGTCAACGCCCAAGATACTGATACTCTTACCAACGGCAAGCGGAGTGCCCTGGAACTGTGGTGCTACAAGGAATGGGGTTTTTTAGAGCGGTGAACGCGCAGACTTGTGTCTTCGAGGGGTTGAACTGCACTAAGTTGAGTCGACCCCAGTCCGAGACCCGCTCCAGAGAGTGCTCGACTTCAGACACAAGTCTAGTCCTCCTCGATAAGTGTCCGAGAGACATTTGCACGGCCAGTGTAGTGTGCATCTCCCGTACTATCATCGGCATAGCAATGAAAATTGGAGTTTTGCTCCAACATTTCATTGATATGCAGAAGAAAAAGCGTGGGAGATAGCACAGAGCCTTGCGGCACACCAGCGTTGATAGGTAGTCTATCTGAGCGCTGACCGTCAACTTAGACCTGTATATAACGCTCAGATAGAAAGCTGGCTGTCCAGTTGCATAGCCTCTCGGGAAGACCGTAGGATGGAAGTTTCGCGAGAAGTGCCCTGTGCCAGACTCGGTCAAAGGCCTTAGCAATATCTAGGCTTACAGCCAATGCCTCCCCACTCTTGTCCAACGAGTGAGACCGACGGTGCGTGAGATATACTAGAAGATCACCAGCAGATCTGCCATGACGGAATCCATATTGGCGGTCACTGATCAACTGGTGACCCTCTAGATACTGCAGCAGTTGTGTGTTGATCACACGCTCCATTACTTTGCAGAGTAGAGAGGTTACTGTTATAGGCCTGTAATTGGCCGGGTCACTGTGATCCCCGTTTTTGGGTATCGGGTGCACGAGGGCTGTGAGACGGTAAATTTTTCCACGATCGTAGGAAAGCGAGAACAGGCGCGTCAGAACGGGGGTAAGCTCGGGAGCACACATCTTCATCACCACTGCAGGGACGGAGTCCGGCCCACTTGACTTCTTGATGTCAAGGGATAAAAGCGCTCGCCTGACGTTCTTCTGAGAGAATTTGACGTCAGGCATAGAGCTTTCACAGCGCGGGATGGTAGGCGCTGCGACACCCATGTCATCAAGAGTCGAGTTTGAGGCAAAGAGGCTGCCCAGAAGATCGACTTTCTCTTTTGCCGTGTGGGCTAGGCTATCATCAAGTTTTCACAGTGGTGGGAAAGATGACCGACAAAAGTTGCCTTCGATAGCTTTGGCAAGAGACCAATAGGCACGGCTCCCGGGAGGATGCCTCATTAGTTTCTTGCCAACTCTACCGACATGCTTGGACTTTGCTTTGGCTATCCGCAGCTTCGTGAACCTGGAGGCATCGTTGAGTACTCTCTTCAGGTCGGAGGCATTGGGATCCTTACAAGCGTGAGCCACAGTCCAGGTTCTGTAAGTCTCCTGCTTATGGTAAGAAGCCATACATATTCCGACGAGAAACAAAGCTGCCTCCATGGGTAGGACGATAGGAACTCCCTCAGTCCCTCAGCCAATCTGCTGACCTGTAGTGCCACAATTTCCAGGTGGAAGAGGGCTGCAGAGGCGCCCAAACCAACAAGGGAGTTTTCGTGCGTACCAGGCAGTGATCTGAGGATCCTAAAGGAGCCTCGACCACCACCTGATAGTTGGCAGAATGTGAGGTCAGCAGAAGATCCAGCAAAGAGGCGGTGTGGCCCTCAACATCTGGTATCCGGGTGAACCCGGATACGACTTGTGTGAGTCCATTAGCCAGCGCAAAGTCATATGCAGTCCTTCCAGCGAAGTCAGTGATTCGGGAGCTCAACCATTCCGTATGGTTTGCGTTAAAGTCGCCAAGAATCACCAACCGCAGAAGGATACTGCGCAAGCACCTGTTGGATGTGCTCGAACAAGCGAGCTGTCTCCTCGTCTCCGCTATAGGACCTATAATACGCACGCGTAGATTCTGGTAGAACCACCGTAGTCCACGCGCGTCCACAATAACGACAGGTCCTTGTCTTCAAAATGGTCAAGACGGCGACAACAGACATCCTCTCGGACATTCAGACATACCCCGGCGCGGCGAATGAAAGTGTTCTCCAGAGTATAGCCGGGGTAAGTAAGGTACGCAGTGTCAAGAGGAGAGGATATTTGTGTCTCCGTCAGAAAGAGTAGGGCAGGGCTGGCTTAGCCGTTTCAAGGTGATGATGGACGGCGTTTAGATTGGTATGTAAACCCCTGATGTTGCACATGTCCACAGTAAATGTAGGAGGGGTGTCCGCTGTGTGAAACTCATACTGATTCTTTTGTTTAACCATTTTTTTTATTATTTTTTTTGCGTCGGGTATGAGGAATGTTGATGTGCACCGCATTGGTCACCCTACGAACAAAAATTGTCAGTGAGTTAGACCATCTCACACTCTCAGAAGTGATGCAAATTGCTGGCCCGGAGGACGGAAGGACCCCCGATCCCTCCCGTGCACAGGCGCCTGGCCCCACTCCGGTCTCTTACTCCGGCATGGCGACTGCACACGGGACTTTGCACCGGTTGGCGGGACAGCCTCTCAGGCCAGAGGTTAATAGTGAGGCCTGGGTTCTGGTCCCCAACTGACCGGCGGGTGGCAGCGGAAAACCGTTTCATCTCTTCTCGTCGGCAGGGTGCACCACGAGCAGGTAAGGTTGGCTGCGGCACCAGAGATGGTAGGGCGCTACTTACACGCCGAAGTTATCTTTTAACCAAGAGATGGCAAAAGAAGTAGCGGCCGTCAAGTCAAGAGATAGGAAGAATATTTTGAACACACAGCAGTACTTCTCTGGTTGAGAGTAGCAAGGGAAAGGATCTGTTGGAAGGAAATGGTGGAGGCCTATGCCAAAAGGAACACTTTCGCACGAAGGTTTGTGCGGAAGAAATCTTTGTTATTATAATCCAGAACTAATATATTTGATAAATATACAAATACAAACTTTTGCTTGAAATAAAAGGCTTAACCCCTTATTCATAAACGTACATTAGATACGTTTTAGCTATAGAATGCTTTGTCTTTGTCAGTTGCATTGTCAAATGTGCAGGATAGAAAAAGACAAAGGAGAGATTAGCAACACTTAAAGCGTTAGCTAGCTAAAATACTTTTATGAATAAGGGGGTTATATTATATTATTATATTATTTAATGAGCAAAGTTTGTACATAACACGCGCTTGGCCAGTTTTTAATACTAAGTGCTGGTAGCCATTTTCAAAACACAAAAAGGAAATAAAAAAGTTCTTACAATTTGATTTGTATCATTATACAATAATTCTGATGATAAAGTACGAAAACAGCAGAGTATCATGCAGCAAAATGTGCATTCGATACTCATTAAGCCAACCGTAATGTTTGGCGACTTGCGCCTTCCGTACCCTAATAAAGTGTCAATCAATATCACGACCAAGACCTAATGTTACAATCAATTAGATGAGGATTGATAAAAACTCCTTCAAATGAGGTTCCAACTTAATTTGATGATACAAAAAAAATAATTATTTTAACGTTGCAAGCACGCACCGCACGTTGATGATACCTAAGTGATGACTGCGGCCTATAATTTAATTCATTTATTTAATTCAGATATTAAAAATCATGTACATATAGACATGCACAAAAACCAGAGGTTCAAATGCAGATGTGTTGCCACCCTAATACCATTGAACACGACAGCGCTAAACACCACCATTTGGCGATAGATAGATTAGGTGATGCGGTGGTGCCACCGTCTTCGAGCTACACTGGAGCTTTACCACCAGTTGATGTTAGAGCTAGTATGGTTTTTAGTGTAATCAAATGTCAAAACTATAATATCAACAATCCAATGTATTTCGTGCTTTTACTGGTGGTAGAGCTCCAGTGACGGAGGTCGCGGGCGTTGGCACCACCGTATTACCTAATATACTTGCCTCTAGCGGCAAGTATATTAGATAATACGGTACTATATTAGGTAGTGTTCAGCACTGTCGTGTTCCGGTCAGGTGGTAATGTATGGCCTTGTAATTTCCGGCACAGAGGCATAACACCTTAGGCCTCAGGAGTGGTAACGCATTTTGACCTTGGTCAATGTGAACTGCTTGTTTGCCACTTTCATTACTTAAAGAAAGGCGTTTATAATTCTTGCTTACTGTTTTATTACGTTGCCAACATCCAAGCTTAATTAAATTATTGATACACTTTTGAAGTCGTAAATGGCATACAGTGCGCATAAACCCCTTTAATCCAGTGTTGGCTTTTACAGCAAGTGGTGCGGACAGATTTGTAACACGGAATTAAAATAGCATTCGGAAGGCTTTGTGGACCGAGGCTTATATCACAACAAATTGAATTGTGTTTTTAATGACAAACATACAAAATGTCACCGTAATAGTATTTATAAATAAACATATATTTGTTTTAATTCGAAGTGGTTTTATATAAATGTAAGTGGCCCTGGAGGAGTAATTTTAGAATAATAGTGTAGGAACTCCAGGCTGTAGGCACCACCGCATTACCTAATCTAACTGGCGCCAAAAGGTAGTGTTCAGTACTGTCGTGTTCTGGTTTAATGGTAATGTATCGCCCCATAATAACTAATACAGAGACATAGAATAGAATAGAAATAGAATAGGCACCACGTACGCCACTGCATCATAGCTCAATAAAACGAGCGCCCCGCGACAACTTAGTTAAAACATAATACCTAATCACAAAATTTTTCAATTAAATTAATGATGATAAATGAAGAAAAAAAAAAACACTTATTTTTCAAGATCAGAGTTATTCACTTAGCAGAGTTCCAAGTGCAGTCCCTACTGAGAAGAACTCCGCTACCCAACAAACTCAGTAAGAGCTTAAATCTAGTACAGATTATCGTGAAAAATCAAATAATGTGAACGTCCATAGCATAGATGCAAATAAACTGCTATCTACTAAGTGAGATGTAGCTCCTGCAAACAAAAACAGACCATTTATCACACACATTTTTAAAACCGGGTCGTTACGCGATAATATTTTCGATAAAAATATATACTTTTTAACCTTTATACTCCTGCAACCGAGCCGAAACTTCGGTATAAAGGTAAAAAACTGGTTGCCTGTAAAGTCGGTTTTACGGGCGAAGATTTTACGTGACAACGTCTTTTTCTCGGTAGAAAGGCATTCGCCGGTCCGGCAGGCCTCTACGATGAGTCACCGAACGAGAGATCGTTCGGTGACTCATCGTTACGTTACCGGGCGTTATACTTTTTCATGAGTGACTCCGAGCCGCAACCTAATTAGGACGTTGTCACGTCAAAAAGTATATATTTTTATCGAAAATATTATCGCGTAACGACCCGGTTTCAAAAATGTGTGTGATAAATGTGAAACGCGAGTGTTTTAAAAGAACAGACCAGTCCCCACCAACAGTACCCGTTTACGAGTATGAAGCATGTGACAGCCATTGCCCTCCTCGACCATTTTAGAGGGAAGTGAGCAACCCGCCACACGACGCCGCCAAAGGCAAAGACATTTAAGCGTGCATGACTGTTCCGGATATGCATAGGGCAAGATAAAAGATGTAATTAATTTTCAGCCAGGGTATTCACATTATTCATAACGTCTCGAGTCTCAGGTGGGGCAACGCATCTTCATTTTGACCTCTGGTTTTTGTGTAGACGTCTATAGAAAGGCAAGTTAAATTCAAGGTTGTTTACCATCGTGATTACATTTAAAAAAATACTATATTATTTCTGGTAGCATGGTACAGCTTACGCGGGAACACTATTCCAACACGTTCATACAGAGACCCTTTCGAGAACTTATCTCTAATTTGTATTGAAGTGGGCTGAGTCTCAATGTAAGAGTGGTTAATAAGACAGGCCTCACAGAAAACGTGGGACAAATTGTAATTTTTAATTTTTGTTTGCCAAACTTTGGACTAAGGTGGACTAGATGTCCTTTGAAAATAGATTTCTGCTTTTATTCCCTTTAAAATATAAGTATATTTTTTTTTTATGCTATGGAAGTAGCAAACAAGCTTGCAGTTCACATTGACACTTACACAAAGACCGAGGTCAAAATGCAGATGCGTTACCACTCCTGAGGCCTAAGGTGTTATGCCGCTGTGCCGGCAATTACAGAGCCGTACATTACCACCTGACTGGAACACGATAGTGCTGAACACTACCATTTAGCGGCAAGTTTATAGGTAATGCGGTGGTGCCTATGCCCGCGAGCTCCATCACTGGAGCTCTACCACCACCACCAGTATATGGGTATGTTTGACGATTCAGTTAATCCAGCGGTGTGTGACGATCCCTGGTGGTGCGGTTTTTTAAGCGGTGTGTCGTGCGCGCGCGTTCGCGTTCAACGGGCTTGTGTTTGATGCAGCGCTGGCCCTCTCCGTCGCACCTCCACCGTCTCAGGAGCAAGGACGAAGGAAGGGTGGAAGGCAGAGGGCAGGGGGAAGGCAGGCGACAATGCGATGCGCGCGCGCGGTTAATGCGGTGTATAAATTTGGCGGTAACAATCCCTGCGGATTCCATTTTCATTTATTATAATCTGACCCGGCGTACCACGTTCCACCATGCGTGAAAGATTTGAAAGGTTCAAACTATTTGAATGGCAAAATAAAATTGTTGCTTTTACTGTATTTACAATTGCTTCATACATTCTCACTTTATAAGCCTTGGACTTTTAATAAACTTATCCAAATATTTCCCGCAGTACCCTTCTCGAGTTTTAGTGAGACAAACAAACGTCATTAAATTTTTATATATAGAGACTAGCTGCCTTGTCGAACTTTGTATTACCTTAGCGGTATGGAAGGTAATCGATATAAATAATAGTCTGCAACCAATTCTCATACCAATAACACACAAAAATCATAATGATCGGTCAAGCCGTTTCGGAGAATTATTGTTATAAACAATAATAATAATTTAAGATCAATATTAATAATAATTTTGACGACCCGGTTAGTCCAGCGGTGTGAGCGGTCGAAGGGTCGTCTAATAAGAATTCTGTAGTTTTGAAGATAAGTGTAGATATTTTACGTACCTAAGAGCGGCCTTATCGCAAGCATCGGGCGTGTCGACAGCGGGCAAGTGGTCTGTGTCTAGATCGAGCTGGTCTAGCTGTTCGTCTGTGGGGGTGGACGACTCAGCTTTACTGCGGCTTGACGATCGGCGGACTATCGTCAGAGCGCCTTGTTCTGTGGACAATACATACAAAATATTAAGGCACATCTCACGCAAACCATCCAGAAATACATGATTTTCGTAATAATTTTATTTAAGAGCTATAAGAATCATAGCTTTGGAAATCAAAGACCTATATGTATATTCTAAAGATTAATTTCTTTATGAAGCTTGTTCGTTTTTGTTCATTGATTGAAAAAAGATATAGAAAATCACAAAGTGCCCATATTTTTTTCACTTGTTACCATTTTTCTCCATATTTTAGGTATATGTTTTCTTTCTAGTGATTGCTAAAAGCGTTTTCTTAGATTGCGCAAAATCATTAATAGTACACAATGATTTTACGCTATCTAAGCAAAAGGCTATTAGTAATTTCTATTCGGTCTGGCGGACCGAATCCGCCGACTAAACCCGCGCGAGCGGACCGCATCGGATTTGAAATAATAATTCTGTCCGCCAGACTCACGGCTCCGTACTATTCCGGACGTGTGTTACGACTATAAATAGTTACTTGCCTGATTCTTAATTTATAATGTAAATATAAGTTTGTTTTACGAATATATATCTTCTCATTTTTCTATTTTTATAAACAAGTTAACAAAGTTGTATGAATTAAGAACTGAATAGAATTTGCAAAACTTTATGTAACGCAAGACACTATTATTTCTAACTCGAGTTTCAAGCGCAACGAGTGAGTGCATCATGCAAATTGTTAATTCTATAAAGCATAGCTCCATGCAATATAATCTCGTTAAGCGTTGGTTTCGTCTAAGCGACAATACTACTGGTAATTTAGAAAGAAAAAATATCATAGATATTGGAACGGAACCAAAAACGGTTTTGTCTTTATAAGTATCATCTTCGTTTATGTTCATTATATTATCATTACATTTTATTTAAGTATTATATTCATTCACAGGTTTATTTACATACATTGAAAATTGTAGGTAAAGTTAATGGTGAAATATACCCGAATCAAAAATAATACCGCAATATTTTACTGGTAGTAGAGTTCCAGCGTAGGGACTCGAGGAGGAAGGTTTTTTTATCTCTAAGTTACGTCTATATCTGCGATAATTTTATCAACATTTTCTCAACTGAGTTACTACTACTATAAATTTAATTCAAACGCGTTCTTGTCAGCAACGAAAGCACCCGCCTATTTTTTATTTTATTTAAAATAAAAACCAGGCGGGTGTAAGGGCTTTTTATCATTAAAGTTTTTTAATTGAAATGTTTAGCATGGAAGAACGATGTTTTCCGTGTCAGTTGGTACCAAATAATCAACAAAACAGCTTTACTAGCTTTTTAGTATAATTCTGCCAAGCTGTACGAAAACAGTCCAAAATTTGGTTTTAATTTAACAGATGTCAGTTGATCAACTTTCTCCAGCAATGCCACCAAGCAAGTAGTGTCGCACAATAGTCGCGCTAGTCGCAGCAATTTCACTAGCATGCCTAATTAATGGTTTTGAGAGATAGTATACACGCCCCATGTTTCAGATTGAATTGTTCTAAACTATATCAATTTCCATTTCATATGTGTGATATCTTACTTTGAACTACATTTATGAGCTTTAAACTGGAGTCACACAACTGGGGTAACAATATGAATAAGACAATAATAACACATCATGATTGAACAATTTTTTATGTTATTGCAGTTTAAAAGTTCGCAAGTATACATTGGTATTTCAGTTTTACTCGTATAAGAAATTCAATTTCAGATACAAGGGAAAAGGATTAAAGAAGAGACAATTTATCTTCTGCATTTATATATACTACTAGCGGCCCGCCCCGGCTTCGCACGGTGCATTGTTGCCTACCCTCTCCTATTCGTCTTAGCGTGATGATTATACATAGATATAGTCTAAAGTCTTCCTCGATATCTTTTATAGTTTAGGCGGCGTACGCAAAATAAGTAACATTTCTGGTTGATTTTTTACACCTTATGTCTGAAAAACACAAATATCTTACGGAACCCTATTTTTTCAAAATAAAATATAGCCTATGTTACCCGTGGATAATGTAGCTTTCGAATAGTGAAAGAATTTTTAAAATCGGTCCAGTAGTTATTGAGCCTATTCAAAACAAACAAACAAAAAATATTATTATTTAGATATAATATTAGTTTATATGTAAACGCTAACGTTTTTATGAAACGAGTAAGTTGACGAAGAATATTGTGAAGCAGACTCAAAACTTCTGTATTATAATGAATAATCCAATCAATCCAATGGATGTATCTTCACGCCAGGTCCCTAACGGGGTAGGCAGAGAGTGTAGAGCGCCAGATAACCCGGTCCTGACATACCTCTCGTGCCTCGTCTACCTTCATCATTCTCTTCATACATGCACGCCGATTCCTAAGACTTTTAACCCCCCAATTTAAGGTTTATTAAAACATAGGTACCTAATCCTACCTACATGTCTTCATTACTTGGACGAAATCCAACACCTAAGCGTATGTATAAAATTACTTCTAATATGAAAAGCAAGTAATACTTTCACATGAACTTGAAGTTTACTTTTGAAGCGAGGGTCTATTTGACTTACAGGCTCTCATGAATCTCCCCAGTATTTATGCAGGGAGTTTTGAAAGCCTCGCTCTAATAATGTTTGTTTTGCCTAAATAAACCAATGGGCTAATGTTGTTCGGGCTATGACAACTTTTGATGTTAATAGAAAAGTTTTCAGAATCATGAACTTGTCGATTTGAATTTATGGTAATGTTAACATAGACCCTTGTTTTAAGAATTGAAAGATATGCTTTCAATTCTTATTCCCAGAGGATAACAAATTGATTTTCTTGTATAGTGTAGAGAGGCATTGTCATAACATTTTCAATTTGTTCTTTGATGGTTTCAAGGAGAAACTTGTGATTGAAAAACATCGCGTTATGCTTGGATGTATTGTTATAGCAATTTTCTATGAATAAGAACTTGAGAATGAAAGAGAAAGAACGTTTTCAAATTAATTTAGTTTGCCAAATTTGACAAACAAATTAAATGTAGGTATGGGCGTGACAAAAATATATCTACCCGCACGGAAGTACACTAGGCCTAAGTATAAGTCCTCTATATCAAAACTGTTAAATATTTTACATTTTAAGATGCATTATTATATTATTATGAGGTATTTAAAAATCATATGAATAAATATTAATTGTTTGAGTTCTGTATCAACAAAAAAATCGTTTTTATTGTTTAGATTTTTATCAATGACAGTTTCGCGATGAATAATAACGGTATTTACGTATTTACTTAAAGCTAACTCCAAATCTAGGTTCCTACTCTAAAAGCACCAAAATTTTGCTTTCAGCATTTTTAAATCCCAACGTTAAAATAACTGTTAAAAAATAATTTGCATAATTTAAAATGACTTGGAACGTAAACGAGGAAGAAATAAATTCAAATAATCTGTGGCAACTGCAATGTCATGGACACACTTGTTCGATTCCTAAAATATTTTATTGTGGAGTATTATAATAATTCTTTTTAATTAACTTCCATAAGTATTGTAATGCGTGCGTTTAATTAAAGTAAATCTACAATTTTTTAATACATCGTAAAATACCCAAACAAAACTACTACTGATTGTGGTACCTACTTTGAAAATTAAACATCGTTAATAATTATGTAAAAAAAAACTCTCTCTCTCTCTATTAACAGATAAGAAAATTAACCTGAAAGCCAGGATTTTAAGAAATATATCGCTGGTCACCATCCTTCTAATTCTACATTTTTTCCTGCAGATCAGGATCAACATAAAAGAAACCACAGTAAACGAATAGTTGAAATATAAAAATTAGCTTTTTTATTAATATGTTTAATTTATTATTGAACAGGAAATATTGAGAAAAGGAATGGGAAGTACTTTTAACTTGTCAGATAACTTAAACATTTTTGATGTTGTGAATAGGAAATGTTATGAATAGTAAACACCGAAGGTTTAACACGATGACTGCGAAGTTCAAAACACAATATTTCCACTGTTACAGTACAGGACCATATTGCTATACAATGTACTAAATATTTTTTTGGTGCGAAACGTGGCTAATGTGTCCGGAACACGATCATTTTTTAAATAATTTGTGACATGTGACACAAATATGGCGTTTGTCATAATATTCCAAATAAAAAGATTTTATACTTATAATAAAACCAGTTACAGATGAGTACCACGGACTAGTAGCAATGCCTACTCAATTACTAATAAGTGGGTTCTTTTACTGTCTTTAAAAAAAGAGTAAAATTTTGAGAAGTTTACATTCTTAATTACTCTTCTTTAATTCAAATAAAATTCTTTGAATGTATTTGAAGAACACATATCATAATATTTTTCACGTCGTTGTGTATGGTCCATTACATTTTTTGCTTATCTAGCTTGTTGACTACTCTGCGTTGCCACAGCAACGCATTAACTCACAAACTCACTGACTGCAATGGCGACCGTTTGTAGGAATTATTTATCTACCGACCTTGCCTACAGAATACGGAAAATATTTAAAGTCTAATTGTGATATTCAAGCTATGTACTTGGTTTAGAAATATTTATTTTGACCTGTGGTACCAACCAGAGGCGGCTCTGCCCTAAGAGCGCTGGTGCAGTGCACTCCCACGAAAATTATATATAGTACTTATATATATTTTCGTATATATATCATACTTTTATAACATGCTATCCTTACATTACCCTCTTTCTAAAATAAATACCTAAACAAGTCTATTAAATTATCATTATTACGCGTACATTTTGCGTCAAGTTGTAAAGAGTGGAGCGCCAGTGATTGCGCACCTATGAAACGAAGTTTAATACAATTCTAGGCTCTGTATTCAATGAGTGCGAAAGGGAAACATCGACATAGGCTGGCGCGTGAAACAGAACATTTTGTATGAAAAATTAGCCTGCTAGTTGGTGATCTGCTTCACCAACAATGCGCAGAAGACAGAATATTGTCTAATAGACTACAATATTCTGGCACAAGAACCAAAAATGCGAATGTGCATGGTTGCAGAGGCCCAGGAAGACCAAGACGGATACATACCATGACCAAATAGGTCGAGTTTTGTCTGATGGTGCGGTCAAAAGTCTTAGGAATCGGCGTGCATGTATGAAGAGAATGATGAAGGTAGATGAGGCACGGGTGGTGTGTCAGGACACTCAGGACCGGGATATCTGGCGCTCCACACTCTCTGCTTACCCCGTTAGGGACCTGGCTTGAAAATACATACATACATACCAAACATATAAGCACATATATCTGCAGATACTAATATGCATATTTACACTAGAAATTAAAATGTCGTACATAACCACACAACAGGTACAGGGACAGCGCTTAACAGTACCATTTAGCGCAAGGCAGATGAAATCGATGCCTACCACAGATGCCTACCTAACAGTACAATTACACAAATCTTTTTCTAAATCCTAAGATATCGAAAATTACACGAGGTTTTAAATTACAGTATCCAATAAGAAATAATGAACATCGACCTCAGGAAGAGACAGATTTGTAGAGCGTTATCTCTTTCGCACCATACCTATTTGACGTTTGTCGGCCATTTTGATCAAGTTTTGACCAATACCGGACTACGGATGCTTACGTAGGCAGTGTGCAGCATAGATAACACTCTATAAATCCGAAACTAGCCGATTGCCACTTTAAAAGGCTCGATGTGCATTATTTCTTGATGAGCACTGTATTTAAAACCTCGTGTAATTTATTAAGGATCGAACTATATATTTCTATTCAAAGCATCAAAGAATTCATTAAAAGAACTTGCTACAGCAATCTGCCTGAAGAAACACCAAAACTTATTCAAAGCATCAAAACAAATACATTCGAAAAAAGTTGCTACACCAAACATCCCCGAAACTTGAACACCAAAAAAAAAAAACGAATATTGCAGCGCTCAAATTGCCTCGCAACCAAAAGCAATTAAGGGATTATAAATAGAAATACTGATCCTTCGACACGTTATTAACCTAAATAACGTTACTGACTTTTTGTTTGTAGACATATATTTGCTTTAGCCCTGAATTAGATTGAAACAGTTTCTCACGACTCCTAAGGGGATTTGGCCAAATAGGCTATCTGAGACATAAGGAGAAATTGCCCAAACGGGAATGATATGTGATCATAGTGACTTTTGTGTTATAACAAATATTATATGAACTGCCTCTGTAGTCAAGTAGTAGCAGCCCACTGTTGCTACGTTGCGGTTTGATCCCGGTGTCAGGGAGCAAAGTGCTATAACGATTTTTAATTTTTTGGGATATTTCTTAGTACCAACCTCGGAGTTTGGTGTGAACGGAGAAATAGGCTCACCACTTAGGTATTATGTGAAATAATGGGATAAAAAGTAACTGGCGAATTGGATGCTCGAATTTACCTCTCTCTACAAGTTCTAAACATACGGACGTAAATTTTAGTCGTACGTAAGTACGTTAACAATATTGCGATTGGCAATTGTGTCTATAAAATTTGTCGTTAATTCAGTTTAGTCATCGCAGTCAGGCATTTGGGCACCTACCCAAATTTGTAGTATATATAAGGTCATGCCAATATTTTTACTGATAAAGGGGCCATCAAAAGTAGTTATAATATTATATTCATGAACAATGAAATTTTATTGTACTAGGAGATGACTCACTGACGCGCTAACATTTCGCTCACATTCTTTTGACACCAGTTTTGAAGAAAATGGTGTTGTATCTGTGAAAGACCTCTAAGTTATTGTTCACTTAATCCGTTTAGTGTACCAGATTCCGCGCACATTATCATACTCCAAGAGTGACACTGGGAAACTGGGAGTCAAATAATTTTAATCTTTGAAAGCACCTGATTCAGGGATCATACCCAGTGGTAGTGACCACTACTAGTGCCACTAGACTATTGAGGCAATAAGAAGAGAGACCACTCTACGAGAGAAGTAGCTTCATAAAATATTAGGTATATATTTTTATCTCCAAATCGACTGTTTACATCAGATGGTACCTGATGATGATGTTTGTAAATATTTTTGGGCACTGGTCCCGACTAATGTTGTACCTATAATCTCCAAAAATAAAATATAAAAGTTTATTTGGGAATTTTATTTCTGTCTCTTGTTAGCATCTAGATATTACTCGATAAAAGGCCTTGAATACGGCGAATCCATTTACTAAAGAGGACATTACAACGTTTTAAAACCCTTACGCAGCTGGAAATAACTCTTATATTTCCCCGAGAATAAAGTACCCACCTTCCATTTTCATCATTTTCGAGGTGAATAAAATATCGCTTACGACGTTGTAAAACATACCGCAATTTTGTATTTCATGGTCTCGAAGCTGAGAAAATACATCCTATACTACTGCAGTAGGATACAACGGCTTATTTCCGGTCTGTAGGGCGTTATCTCTTTCGCACCTTACCTATGTGACGTCGACCATAAGTTTTGTCTAATACCGGACTATCAATGCTTACGTAGGCAGTGTGCAGCAGAGACAACGTTCTACGAAGTCGAAACTAGACGATTGTCTATTTCGTAGGCTCGATTTGCAATACCTATTAACTGTTGAATACTGTATGTGCAAAGTACTAGTCATTGAAGAAAATCTGACGTCTTTTATTCGAAAAAATTTTTGCAAGCAGATATTGTTAACTGTACCAGTAAAAAATAACTACTACATTTCTTATTAAATATATTATGTATCTTCACACCAGGTCCCTAACGGGGTAGGAAGAGAGTGTAGAGCACCATATATCCCGTTCCTGACATAATAATATCTCTCGTGCCTCATCTAACTTCATCAATCTCTTCATACATGCACGCCGATTCCTAAAACTTTTAACCGCACCATCAGACAGAACTCGACCTATTTGGTCGTGGTAGGTCAGCCTTGGTCTTCCACTTTTTCTTATTAAATATAAATTTTGAAAGTAATTCTACATGTAACACCTAATAAAAGTATCGACTAACTAAAAGAAGAGAACAGCAAGCGCCATACCTAAAAATATTGCTGAAAATAAAATAAAATAACCTAAAATAGCAGGAATTTCCCCTGAAAGAAAAAGCATATAAAATTACTTACCTATTTTGAAGCTTATGAGTGAGATATGCACATCGTTTTAGTCGTTTCAGTACTCTTTGTTTCTGCAAATGACGTGTTTTCTTTCGTCTCAGTAGAAATTTTATAAACGAGTGCAGCACTATTTTTGTTAATTGGCATTCTAACTCCCGTAGTTATACACTTGTGCGTTACGAATGAAACCACTAAAAATGAATGGATTTGCCTGCCTATCTCACTCATAAGCTTCGAATTACGGTCAAGTAGTTTAATTATAAGTTACATACAATAATCGAAGTAGTTATCACAATTTCTTCTTATACATAAAAATAAAGTAATAACAACATATCATGCTAGTAACAACAATGAAAAAAGTGCTCATAGGAAATCGTGATATTTATATAAAAATTCTGGAAATTCTAAAATTCTGCAGTCGAGATCATTGCAATAAATATTATACATATTTGTATATTGTGAAAGAGTTTCAGATACTATTAAACACAAGTCAACGGCAAGTGAAAGATATAAGAAGAAATAAAGACAGGAAAACCAAGAGAAAAAAAAAACGGAGAGGTTTTTTTTTATTTTTTCCAATTTTTCGGACATTGATTCGACTACAGATATTTTTTGCGAATAACACCAAACTCCGAAATAAAGTTGACCAAAAAATAAAAAGCGTCGAACGTGCGTCGAGTGCGGATGCTAAAATCGAAAACTTTCAACGTGCACGTCACACGGTGGCTAATGCTTCTCAACAGTTATCAGATATTTGTATTGTAGGTTTTTTTATGGAAAGTCTAGTAGCTAAGTGTGTATATTCTTGTATTTATTGATTGGTCTTTTTAAATTTTTGCGTAAAATCGTAAAACAATACAAATGATAATTTCTGATTTGTTCGGTTTGACAAAAAATTCGGTTTGCTTTACAAATTTAATTAATATTAAACAATGAAAACAACAAGATTTCAAAATGCAAGAACATCGTTATTTGTTTACATTCATAATTTTTTTTTAATCCATTTATAAAATTATTTTTAAAATCAATCCAACGTTTCGGTCGCTTTGCAACTTCCATGGTTCCGGGATCATATCACGTGGTCAGATCTTTCTTTTTATGAACTGCTGTGGGTTATTTAGAAAAGTTAATGCCGCTTGCGATCAAGCCACACTGTATCTATCATTATTATTTTTAAAACTTTTACTGTTTAGATATTCTGTTACAAAACAGATAGCCACAATAGTTATGAGTGCATTAGCCACGGTGTTTGTAGTGCTTACTGGGAGGGGTGCCGTTGCGTGGAGCGGGCGGCGGCGGCGGGCGCGGCGCCTCCGGGGTGGCACCCGCGCCGCCCGGCGGACTCGCCACTGCAACATCAACTGTAGGTTACATTGGGTTCTGAGGATTATTTTTGGTGAAAACGGCTTTAGGTATTCCATGGTGGGACGAAAGTAAAAAATGTATGAGAACAAGATCAGGAGATACAGTTTGTTGTTATTAGCCTTAAAGCAAGTTAAGTATCTGTAATATTTATTTTTCGCAATAACACATGCGAGTGAACTTTAGAAATTAAAGAAAAAACGGAAAGAAAAATTTGACTTCGGGCAGGAATCGAACCTTAAGTATCATCAATTTGTTTTATATTATTTCGCATTAACACATGCTTGTGAAATATATTTTTATTTTTAAAGAAATGAAAGAAAAATTTGACTTCAGGCGAGGCTCGAACTCGCGACCTACTGGGAATCTAGTCCAGCCGCTCTTCCAATTGAGCTACTGAAGCCCTGCCCGATTTGTCGAATTTTTCCTTCACATCTATTGCATTGGTTTATGGTACCAGTAGCGCCATCTATTACCAACTATGCTAGTTAGGCAACCGATATAATAGACTTTTCAGTTTATTGAATATCGTAAAGAAGTCGCTTTTACCCTTAATAATTGTTTTATATTATTTCGCATTAACACATGCTTGTGAAATATATTTTTATTTTTAAAGAAATGAAAGAAAAATTTGACTTCAGGCGAGGCTCGAACTCGCGACCTACTGGGAATCTAGTCCAGCCGCTCTTCCAATTGAGCTACTGAAGCCCTGCCCGATTTGTCGAATTTTTCCTTCACATCTATTGCATTGGTTTATGGTACCAGTAGCGCCATCTATTACCAACTATGCTAGTTAGGCAACCGATATAATAGACTTTTCAGTTTATTGAATATCGTAAAGAAGTCGCTTTTACCCTTAATAATTGTTTTATATTATTTCGCATTAACACATGCTTGTGAAATATATTTTTATTTTTAAAGAAATGAAAGAAAAATTTGACTTCAGGCGAGGCTCGAACTCGCGACCTACTGGGAATCTAGTCCAGCCGCTCTTCCAATTGAGCTACTGAAGCCCTGCCCGATTTGTCGAATTTTTCCTTCACATCTATTGCATTGGTTTATGGTACCAGTAGCGCCATCTATTACCAACTATGCTAGTTAGGCAACCGATATAATAGACTTTTCAGTTTATTGAATATCGTAAAGAAGTCGCTTTTACCCTTAATAATTGTTTTATATTATTTCGCATTAACACATGCTTGTGAAATATATTTTTATTTTTAAAGAAATGAAAGAAAAATTTGACTTCAGGCGAGGCTCGAACTCGCGACCTACTGGGAATCTAGTCCAGCCGCTCTTCCAATTGAGCTACTGAAGCCCTGCCCGATTTGTCGAATTTTTCCTTCACATCTATTGCATTGGTTTATGGTACCAGTAGCGCCATCTATTACCAACTATGCTAGTTAGGCAACCGATATAATAGACTTTTCAGTTTATTGAATATCGTAAAGAAGTCGCTTTTACCCTTAATAATTGTTTTATATTATTTCGCATTAACACATGCTTGTGAAATATATTTTTATTTTTAAAGAAATGAAAGAAAAATTTGACTTCAGGCGAGGCTCGAACTCGCGACCTACTGGGAATCTAGTCCAGCCGCTCTTCCAATTGAGCTACTGAAGCCCTGCCCGATTTGTCGAATTTTTCCTTCACATCTATTGCATTGGTTTATGGTACCAGTAGCGCCATCTATTACCAACTATGCTAGTTAGGCAACCGATATAATAGACTTTTCAGTTTATTGAATATCGTAAAGAAGTCGCTTTTACCCTTAATAATTGTTTTATATTATTTCGCATTAACACATGCTTGTGAAATATATTTTTATTTTTAAAGAAATGAAAGAAAAATTTGACTTCAGGCGAGGCTCGAACTCGCGACCTACTGGGAATCTAGTCCAGCCGCTCTTCCAATTGAGCTACTGAAGCCCTGCCCGATTTGTCGAATTTTTCCTTCACATCTATTGCATTGGTTTATGGTACCAGTAGCGCCATCTATTACCAACTATGCTAGTTAGGCAACCGATATAATAGACTTTTCAGTTTATTGAATATCGTAAAGAAGTCGCTTTTACCCTTAATAATTGTTTTATATTATTTCGCATTAACACATGCTTGTGAAATATATTTTTATTTTTAAAGAAATTAAAGAAAAATTTGACTTCAGGCGAGGCTCGAACTCGCGACCTACTGGGAATCTAGTCCAGCCGCTCTTCCAATTGAGCTACTGAAGCCCTGCCCGATTTGTCGAATTTTTCCTTCACATCTATTGCATTGGTTTATGGTACCAGTAGCGCCATCTATTACCAACTATGCTAGTTAGGCAACCGATATAATAGACTTTTCAGTTTATTGAATATCGTAAAGAAGTCGCTTTTACCCTTAATAATTGTTTTATATTATTTCGCATTAACACATGCTTGTGAAATATATTTTTATTTTTAAAGAAATGAAAGAAAAATTTGACTTCAGGCGAGGCTCGAACTCGCGACCTACTGGGAATCTAGTCCAGCCGCTCTTCCAATTGAGCTACTGAAGCCCTGCCCGATTTGTCGAATTTTTCCTTCACATCTATTGCATTGGTTTATGGTACCAGTAGCGCCATCTATTACCAACTATGCTAGTTAGGCAACCGATATAATAGACTTTTCAGTTTATTGAATATCGTAAAGAAGTCGCTTTTACCCTTAATAATTGTTTTATATTATTTCGCATTAACACATGCTTGTGAAATATATTTTTATTTTTAAAGAAATGAAAGAAAAATTTGACTTCAGGCGAGGCTCGAACTCGCGACCTACTGGGAATCTAGTCCAGCCGCTCTTCCAATTGAGCTACTGAAGCCCTGCCCGATTTGTCGAATTTTTCCTTCACATCTATTGCATTGGTTTATGGTACCAGTAGCGCCATCTATTACCAACTATGCTAGTTAGGCAACCGATATAATAGACTTTTCAGTTTATTGAATATCGTAAAGAAGTCGCTTTTACCCTTAATAATTGTTTTATATTATTTCGCATTAACACATGCTTGTGAAATATATTTTTATTTTTAAAGAAATGAAAGAAAAATTTGACTTCAGGCGAGGCTCGAACTCGCGACCTACTGGGAATCTAGTCCAGCCGCTCTTCCAATTGAGCTACTGAAGCCCTGCCCGATTTGTCGAATTTTTCCTTCACATCTATTGCATTGGTTTATGGTACCAGTAGCGCCATCTATTACCAACTATGCTAGTTAGGCAACCGATATAATAGACTTTTCAGTTTATTGAATATCGTAAAGAAGTCGCTTTTACCCTTAATAATTGTTTTATATTATTTCGCATTAACACATGCTTGTGAAATATATTTTTATTTTTAAAGAAATGAAAGAAAAATTTGACTTCAGGCGAGGCTCGAACTCGCGACCTACTGGGAATCTAGTCCAGCCGCTCTTCCAATTGAGCTACTGAAGCCCTGCCCGATTTGTCGAATTTTTCCTTCACATCTATTGCATTGGTTTATGGTACCAGTAGCGCCATCTATTACCAACTATGCTAGTTAGGCAACCGATATAATAGACTTTTCAGTTTATTGAATATCGTAAAGAAGTCGCTTTTACCCTTAATAATTGTTTTATATTATTTCGCATTAACACATGCTTGTGAAATATATTTTTATTTTTAAAGAAATGAAAGAAAAATTTGACTTCAGGCGAGGCTCGAACTCGCGACCTACTGGGAATCTAGTCCAGCCGCTCTTCCAATTGAGCTACTGAAGCCCTGCCCGATTTGTCGAATTTTTCCTTCACATCTATTGCATTGGTTTATGGTACCAGTAGCGCCATCTATTACCAACTATGCTAGTTAGGCAACCGATATAATAGACTTTTCAGTTTATTGAATATCGTAAAGAAGTCGCTTTTACCCTTAATAATTGTTTTATATTATTTCGCATTAACACATGCTTGTGAAATATATTTTTATTTTTAAAGAAATTAAAGAAAAATTTGACTTCAGGCGAGGCTCGAACTCGCGACCTACTGGGAATCTAGTCCAGCCGCTCTTCCAATTGAGCTACTGAAGCCCTGCCCGATTTGTCGAATTTTTCCTTCACATCTATTGCATTGGTTTATGGTACCAGTAGCGCCATCTATTACCAACTATGCTAGTTAGGCAACCGATATAATAGACTTTTCAGTTTATTGAATATCGTAAAGAAGTCGCTTTTACCCTTAATAATTGTTTTATATTATTTCGCATTAACACATGCTTGTGAAATATATTTTTATTTTTAAAGAAATGAAAGAAAAATTTGACTTCAGGCGAGGCTCGAACTCGCGACCTACTGGGAATCTAGTCCAGCCGCTCTTCCAATTGAGCTACTGAAGCCCTGCCCGATTTGTCGAATTTTTCCTTCACATCTATTGCATTGGTTTATGGTACCAGTAGCGCCATCTATTACCAACTATGCTAGTTAGGCAACCGATATAATAGACTTTTCAGTTTATTGAATATCGTAAAGAAGTCGCTTTTACCCTTAATAATTGTTTTATATTATTTCGCATTAACACATGCTTGTGAAATATATTTTTATTTTTAAAGAAATGAAAGAAAAATTTGACTTCAGGCGAGGCTCGAACTCGCGACCTACTGGGAATCTAGTCCAGCCGCTCTTCCAATTGAGCTACTGAAGCCCTGCCCGATTTGTCGAATTTTTCCTTCACATCTATTGCATTGGTTTATGGTACCAGTAGCGCCATCTATTACCAACTATGCTAGTTAGGCAACCGATATAATAGACTTTTTTACGATATTCAATAAACTGAAAAGTCTATTATATCGGTTGCCTAACTAGCATAGTTGGTAATAGATGGCGCTACTGGTACCATAAACCAATGCAATAGATGTGAAGGAAAAATTCGACAAATCGGGCAGGGCTTCAGTAGCTCAATTGGAAGAGCGGCTGGACTAGATTCCCAGTAGGTCGCGAGTTCGAGCCTCGCCTGAAGTCAAATTTTTCTTTCATTTCTTTAAAAATAAAAATATATTTCACAAGCATGTGTTAATGCGAAATAATATAAAACAATTATTAAGGGTAAAAGCGACTTCTTTACGATATTCAATAAACTGAAAAGTCTATTATATCGGTTGCCTAACTAGCATAGTTGGTAATAGATGGCGCTACTGGTACCATAAACCAATGCAATAGATGTGAAGGAAAAATTCGACAAATCGGGCAGGGCTTCAGTAGCTCAATTGGAAGAGCGGCTGGACTAGATTCCCAGTAGGTCGCGAGTTCGAGCCTCGCCTGAAGTCAAATTTTTCTTTCATTTCTTTAAAAATAAAAATATATTTCACAAGCATGTGTTAATGCGAAATAATATAAAACAATTATTAAGGGTAAAAGCGACTTCTTTACGATATTCAATAAACTGAAAAGTCTATTATATCGGTTGCCTAACTAGCATAGTTGGTAATAGATGGCGCTACTGGTACCATAAACCAATGCAATAGATGTGAAGGAAAAATTCGACAAATCGGGCAGGGCTTCAGTAGCTCAATTGGAAGAGCGGCTGGACTAGATTCCCAGTAGGTCGCGAGTTCGAGCCTCGCCTGAAGTCAAATTTTTCTTTAATTTCTTTAAAAATAAAAATATATTTCACAAGCATGTGTTAATGCGAAATAATATAAAACAATTATTAAGGGTAAAAGCGACTTCTTTACGATATTCAATAAACTGAAAAGTCTATTATATCGGTTGCCTAACTAGCATAGTTGGTAATAGATGGCGCTACTGGTACCATAAACCAATGCAATAGATGTGAAGGAAAAATTCGACAAATCGGGCAGGGCTTCAGTAGCTCAATTGGAAGAGCGGCTGGACTAGATTCCCAGTAGGTCGCGAGTTCGAGCCTCGCCTGAAGTCAAATTTTTCTTTCATTTCTTTAAAAATAAAAATATATTTCACAAGCATGTGTTAATGCGAAATAATATAAAACAATTATTAAGGGTAAAAGCGACTTCTTTACGATATTCAATAAACTGAAAAGTCTATTATATCGGTTGCCTAACTAGCATAGTTGGTAATAGATGGCGCTACTGGTACCATAAACCAATGCAATAGATGTGAAGGAAAAATTCGACAAATCGGGCAGGGCTTCAGTAGCTCAATTGGAAGAGCGGCTGGACTAGATTCCCAGTAGGTCGCGAGTTCGAGCCTCGCCTGAAGTCAAATTTTTCTTTCATTTCTTTAAAAATAAAAATATATTTCACAAGCATGTGTTAATGCGAAATAATATAAAACAATTATTAAGGGTAAAAGCGACTTCTTTACGATATTCAATAAACTGAAAAGTCTATTATATCGGTTGCCTAACTAGCATAGTTGGTAATAGATGGCGCTACTGGTACCATAAACCAATGCAATAGATGTGAAGGAAAAATTCGACAAATCGGGCAGGGCTTCAGTAGCTCAATTGGAAGAGCGGCTGGACTAGATTCCCAGTAGGTCGCGAGTTCGAGCCTCGCCTGAAGTCAAATTTTTCTTTCATTTCTTTAAAAATAAAAATATATTTCACAAGCATGTGTTAATGCGAAATAATATAAAACAATTATTAAGGGTAAAAGCGACTTCTTTACGATATTCAATAAACTGAAAAGTCTATTATATCGGTTGCCTAACTAGCATAGTTGGTAATAGATGGCGCTACTGGTACCATAAACCAATGCAATAGATGTGAAGGAAAAATTCGACAAATCGGGCAGGGCTTCAGTAGCTCAATTGGAAGAGCGGCTGGACTAGATTCCCAGTAGGTCGCGAGTTCGAGCCTCGCCTGAAGTCAAATTTTTCTTTCATTTCTTTAAAAATAAAAATATATTTCACAAGCATGTGTTAATGCGAAATAATATAAAACAATTATTAAGGGTAAAAGCGACTTCTTTACGATATTCAATAAACTGAAAAGTCTATTATATCGGTTGCCTAACTAGCATAGTTGGTAATAGATGGCGCTACTGGTACCATAAACCAATGCAATAGATGTGAAGGAAAAATTCGACAAATCGGGCAGGGCTTCAGTAGCTCAATTGGAAGAGCGGCTGGACTAGATTCCCAGTAGGTCGCGAGTTCGAGCCTCGCCTGAAGTCAAATTTTTCTTTCATTTCTTTAAAAATAAAAATATATTTCACAAGCATGTGTTAATGCGAAATAATATAAAACAATTATTAAGGGTAAAAGCGACTTCTTTACGATATTCAATAAACTGAAAAGTCTATTATATCGGTTGCCTAACTAGCATAGTTGGTAATAGATGGCGCTACTGGTACCATAAACCAATGCAATAGATGTGAAGGAAAAATTCGACAAATCGGGCAGGGCTTCAGTAGCTCAATTGGAAGAGCGGCTGGACTAGATTCCCAGTAGGTCGCGAGTTCGAGCCTCGCCTGAAGTCAAATTTTTCTTTCATTTCTTTAAAAATAAAAATATCATCAATTTCTAAAATTTAATACCACTAGTATTTAACTCGATAGCTATTTCAAAGAATTAGTCTCGTTAAATAAGGACAGTGAAACATCGTGTGTAGTGGAGAGGGACGCGCCGCCATTTTGAGGAATATAATCGATTATACTACGCCCAGAGAAAATATTGAGGAATGTGTACACAGCACACACGCCCGTTTCCATGATACCGGTTCACAAAATGTGCAACAACTTTAATTATTAGGTTTCTACGTGTGAACTTGAATGACAGTTTAAAACAATTTAACAATTTACACACTTAGATATTGAACCTGGACAACGCGCTTGTTGAAATGTCATGAATAAAATTCCATGTCCTACATTTTTTAGTAACACGTGTCCAAGTTCTAAATCGACGTAAAATTGCTTCGATCCCCACATGACCGAGGGTAGCCATGCATGAAAAATAAGACTTCGTAATGGGCAATTGCTGAGCAAATAGCACGTAGAAATGACGCTTCGTAAAATATGCAGCTGGATTGAACTAACACTGAACTTTATAGTAGGTATTTTTAGAAAAAACATCACTTTTAAAACTTTTATGCAGTTGCATCAAGAACATGTTTAAAATATTTTTTACATTGCCTTAATGGTGACACTCACAAATATTAATTCCTATTAATATTATAAATGCGAAAGTAACTCTGGCTGAAAACTTAATGTACGCATACTGAAATATTAACATATCTGCAAGACAAAATAGTCGTTCCTAAAGACTCATAATAAGTTCCAATGACGACCCGGTTAGTCCAGCGGTGCGAAACTACGGTTTGATTCGGGTTCGATCCCCGCACCGAAACAAATATTTGGATTGACACAATAAAAAAAAATATGTTGATTTGTGCAGAAAAATTTTAAAACGGTGCAAGTTAACCTATTTTAAAGAACCATTACCTAGTACTTCAATCGCCGGAATAAAAATCGTCTTTCCTAACAACAAGTAGAAGCACTTCAATTTTGTACTTTTAATTCCGGAGAGTTGAAAATATTTTAAATACCAATAATTGTTTTACAGTGTACCTTTTTTTTACAATGCTTGCCATGATATTTTGTGCTGACAAGATTACAAAGTTTAGTAAGATCTTAATTGTTCTGAATACAATATTAAACTGACAGTCTTCTAGCCGCTATTTCTTTAATTGATAAATTTGTATCAGGTTAAAATATCGAACTGTCAGTTGAACATTCAAATTTACTGTTATTGTTAAACCCTTAATTAACTCAAACGCAAAACAGACAACTCTTGGGCAACATTGTTTAAAGATGCAGTTCACGCAAGTGCCTTTAGGCAACCATTACATACTCAAATGTCTGAGCCGTCTGTCAATACTCCGGACGTCAGTCAATTACCTTAATAAATACCCATTTACCGGGATAATTGCTGGGCTGAGGGAACTAACACAACTTGATTATGTAAATGCTGCCTGTCCAGTCGAGACGTTGTCAATTTAAATCCGATAAATGAATGAACGTATTAATTTCCAAAATTAAACGAATGAAAGAAATGTAAGTAAGCTAATGCTAAATGCAAATACTGCAGCTCATAAATATTTACAGAACCATATGTGTGCATGCATTGTCTACTGAACCCTAATACTTTTATCCAATGTCACAAATTCAAACGAAGAGATGAAGCGCTGTCATTACCAACATTGCCATTTAGTGGCAGGTAGATTACGTAATGTGTAGTGTGTAACGATTGATTCAGTAATATCTATAGATACGAAAACATCTATGAATTTGAACTAAACCGAATACAATTCGCATATCCAAGTCGTGCTCGGGATTGTGGACGAGGTTAAAGAAATAGGATTATTGTGTTCCCGCAATATTGTTGCCAAGATATGTGACACGCATCGGTAACATGGAAATATGATTTTATTTGGGCTTCTCCAGGGTAGGAGTTAGAGGTTTTATGTTTGATACACGATATGCGAACTAATAAAACGTCTTTTGTAATATAAGGGATGTGATTTATTTTTAAATCATAATTGTAGCTTACCTATATAATAAAAGGTACCCATTTTATTACGTTTTTGTTTTCTTCAGAATACCCATGTCACAACATGGGTAACATTAAAAAGTGGCTTAGAGTATATGAAATATATACGTACTCAAAGAAAAATGCAATTACACATATTTAGCATAAGGTATTTTATTTAGCTCGCCCCGGGTTCGCACGGGTGTAATTAATGTAATATAGCCTATGTCACGCAGTGAAGATGCGGCTTTCTATTGCTGAAAAATTTCTTTAAAACGGTGCAGTAGTTTTTGTGTGAAAACGTTACAAACATACATACAAAAACACAAATGTTTCCAGTGTTATAAGTATAGAAAGATAACACTTCGATTGTATGATTCAGTCAGTGTTAACGGCGTTAAGTTCATTATAATGGAAAATTTTCGACACCAGATATCCTATATGAGAAAATTATTTACTGGTAAATGCAGATAGATCTGATAAATTCATTTAATACAGCAATTTTCAGGCTATATCCAGTGACGTGGATATATCCCTTTGAGTCCCGGTTGCTAAAGGCCTTGTCGACGGAAGTGCATATCCGTTATTCATCCTATAACGTTACCTATGTCTATCAATAACGCGCGTGTCTATTGTCGTTTGTGGTCTTCATGAATGGTGAGAAGTAGGTAATCAAGAAAGTTTCGTTCCCGTTTTCATCTATACTTAATATTATAAAGCGGAAACATTTGCTTTTTTGTATGTATCTTTGTAACGTTTTCATACAAAAACTACTAGACCGATTTTTTTTATTTTTATTTTATGTAATTGAAGTTGTAAACAAGCATGCAGTTCCCGTTGATGTTAAGTGATGACTGCAGCCTATAGACACCCACACAAATACTAAGGTCAAAATGCAGATGCGTTACCACTCCTGAGGCCTAAGGTGTTACGCCTCTGTGCCGGAAATTACAGGGCCGTACATTACCACCTGACCGGAACACGATAGTGCTGAACACTACCATTTAGCGGCAAGTATATTAGGTAATGCGGTGGTGCCTACGCTCGCGAGCTCCGTCACTGGAGCTCTACCACCAGTAAAAATTTCAAAAAATCACGATTTCAAAAATTCTTTCACCACTAGAAAGCAGTTTGTCAGTGAAGACTGACAAATATTTTAACATACGTATAGTTTCTGTGAAATGCTATGATATATCAAAAATAGCATCAAACAGTTATATGTAAATTGATCTTATATATCCATTAAAAAGTAATTTTCCAGTCCACAACCAGCGAAAATCGATGGCTTGTTAATTTTAAATATTCTTTGGAACCTTGTTGTTGTTAATGGCGCACGCGCATATCCTTCTGAGACCTGAGCGTTATGCGCGTGGTGATACGGTATAAGAAGTTCCGCAACTATGTTCCACTCTAGTTGCGAAACTTTACAAAAAATACCCGAGCGAAACCTGCTCGGTAATTCCGCTCCCCACGTCGCGTCGGTAGCGAATAATTCGCAGGTCTGAATAGGGCTTTCTTCATGCTTAAATATTTCAAAAATAAGATTAGCCAAATTGGTTCTGCCGTTCTCAAGTTTTAGTAAGACTAACAAACTTCATTTCATTATTTTTTATATAGATAAATAATATAATAATATTGGGTCCATATCTTTATATATTGGTCATGAAAATTGAATCTCAAAATTGCAGTAATAACATTAAGATGCAGATTGTGAACTTATAAACCCATAAAAAAACTGAATAGATATTTTTATGCTCCATTTAGCAAACACCGATTGTTTTTTAATTTTAAATATCCCCTTTGAGGTTGAGGCTGTCGATGGGAAGGCCTTGTCGACGGAAGCACATATCCGTTATTCGTGCGCGTAATGTTATGTCTATCATTAACACTCTAGTCTGTTGTGGTTTGTAGGCGGAAGAGAAACTTGTATTTTAATTTATAAAAGGGTTAAGATTAAACTTAAACGAAATTATTACATAATAAAGAGGTTTTTAAATCATGATCAATACAATGGCTGAATGATTACCCCCTTATTCATAAACGCATTTTAGCTAAAGTGTTGCTAATCTCTCCTTTGTCTTTTTCTATCCTGCACATTTGACAATGCAACTGACAAAGACAAAGCATTCTATAGCTAAAACGTATCTGATGTACGTTTTTAATATGGATACTAATTAGGTATATTTATGTATATAATGAACGTTACTGCCTAAATATTACGGGTAAGAAAAAATGTCAAGTCTTTCACCACAGTAGGTACCACAGTCTAAGACAACCGAGAGAAATGCCCGAAATACCGACAGAAACTAGAATTATTGCATAAAAAGTAAAAGCACGTTTTATTAATAAAAGTGATTAGAAAGATAAAAATAAAAGGTAAGCCATAAAAATGATTAGAGCGACCATTAACGATAAAAACGCGTTAAAATACATAAAAACAGTTTAATGCGTTTTCTCTAGTCACGCTTTTATATCGTGCAATAGTAATTTATACTCAGAAGCCATAGCGATGCTGCTGGCGTCAGTTTCCAAAGCAAAGTCTTCGCTTTTTAAAGTCCATGCAATTTAAATCGACAGTAGTTAGGGATAAGTTATACTCGTAATCGCGCAACTTCATTCAAAAGTTGGGTCTGTCTATAACGAATTTTGCTGTAGTGTTAGTCCGTCGATATCGAGTGCAATTTATCTCTTGCTGGTCGGAACGTGACTATGGATCGGTCAAACTCAATCGTCCAAAACTCGATTGGATCTGGGAGCTTTTGATGGAAATGACAATATTGAAACTGTTGTTGACAAAGTTTAGTTGGGCGACCCGAATTTCATAGTTTTATTCCGGCTCCAGCAATATGAATTTGTTGTTTTGTGTTTGGCTCTATATATCTGGTTTCAGTTCTCATATTGTTTAGTCGTTTGTTTATTACAGAGATTAGAATATGAAGAAAGAATAATGTAGTCAATTATGAGGTTAAAATATAAAGAAGACATCAGGATCAAACAGCCGGTTCCGTATTTGATTTTACAGATATTTATGTAAGATGTTTTCACGTCAGCTGTCATGATACTATGAGAAAGTGTGGTAAGTTGAATGCAAAAAACTGTAACCGTGCTACTAAGCGCAGTGTCCTGGGTAACACGTAGCTAAGTTTTTATAATATACTAGCTGTCCCCGCGACTTAGTCCGCGTGAGAATTTATGATCGTCCAAAATCTACCCGGACGAAGTCGTGGGCAAAGCTAGTATACAAGTAGCCTAAATTACTCCTTATTACATCAGCTATCTGAGCCAGTGAAAGTCCCGTCAAAATCAGTCCAGCCGTTCCCAAGATTAGCCCCGCTAAACAAACAGACAGACAGACATAAATGGTAAAAAATGTTGTTTTGGTATATGTACCGTGTACACATATTATACATATGCATTTAGTAAAACGCGGTTATTTTAATATTACAACTTTATACTCCAATTTTTATTTTATTTGTATAGATGATCACCATAGTTGGTGTAACTATCGATGAGTTTTTCCACATCTGCTATTAATACGCGGAAAAAGTCACGGGCAAAGGCTAGTGTCAATATTTCCCGCAAGGAATAAGCTGCATGGACGCATTCATAATAATATTACATATTGTATATTAGGTATATTACAGCAACGATTTGTCAATTATTTTGTTGAATTAATTCACTCTTTGCTTAACTAACGCCACCAACGCCACTAATGCTACAAATAACACCAATGCCACCAACGCCACAAAGGCCACCAATGCCACTAAAGAGACCAATACCACCCCCGCCCACACCAGAAACGCCACCAATGTCACCATCGCCACCAATGCCACCAAAGACACTAATGCCACCAAAGTGGTAATAATAATAATAAGTGGTAATAAGTCAGTAGACCCACCATTTAGCCAATAACCGACGCAGTAAAGTTTTTCTGATTCTGACTTGCTTAAACTATCCTAACTTAGCAAAAAATAGGATAATGATTCCAGTAACATTGCGGTACCACGGCTAATTAACTGCAGCACAGACTGCGAGCGGTTCGAGTTCAAAGCTAAATAAACTTGATTTATTGACTTGCCTTCTACAGACAGGATAACTTTGTGTAAAGCTACGTTTTCATTGGTATACTCAAAGATGTTAGAAGAGTAAGATTGACAATACTGTATTATTATAATCGGAGTATTAAACGAAATACGTGTATGCTTCATACTTCGGTACACACGCTTTTCTATGAAAACTGCTTCAACCATTGTAAGTGGGTGGAGCCATAGAGCAACACGGGCCACCGGCCGCGGCGGACCGGAGGGCAGTAGCCATATGCAGGCTTTCCCCTCTGTCAAAGTACAAGCCCAATTGGGCCTATTCCTGTCGCCTAGTAGTTTAAATGTGTGCGTGAAATTGTTAATGTATTTTGTTAAGGTCAAGTTGTGAGTTTCGTAGTAATAGACGATTTTTGTGAAATGAAATGAAACTCCCCTCCGGTCCGCCGCGGCGGCCGGTGGCAGAGTATATGTAATAATACTACGTATAGAATGGACACTTCGACGTCCCGCCCAATTTCCCCGCATCACCCAACTTCCTCCTCTCTTATGGGCGACGGTTGGTATTTTCTTTTCTACGTGCTACGCACACAGGTGCACGTGATAGGTAATAGAGACCAAATTAAGCATTTGTATAGAATTTTGGCCGAGTGTCCGCGGTGTGCCGGTGGCTAGCGTTGATCTATTGGTGGAGCCTATCGCTCCGCTAAAACATATACAAATGAGGCGCGAGCCAAACACACCTGATTTGTGTTTGTCACGTCACAAAACGTCACAAAAATGGCGAATTATCACGCTTCGCGTGTATAAATCGTAATTATACTACAAAATAGACGACTGATGATGATTTTTTGTAGATGTCCATTATCACAGTTTAAGTTAAGATGAGCTCTTTGCGCAAGATCTGTGGTGTATCACTCACCGATCGCGTTTGTAATGAAGATGTAAGAAAGAGGCTTTGTGTGAATGATAGTATCGGTGTAAAATCAACAAAGGCATGCTCCGATGGTTCGGGCATATAGAAAGAATGTCGAATGAGCGAATGACTTAACAGATATACAATGCGAATGTGGATGGTTGCAGAGGCCCAGGAAGACCAAGACTGACCTACCATGACCAAATAGGTCGAGTTCTGTCTGATGGTGGGGTCAAAAGTCTTAGGAATCGGCGTGCATGTATGAAGGGAATGATGAAGGTAGACGAGGCACGAGAGGTATATCAGGACCGGGATATCTGGCGCTCTACACTCTCTGCCTACCCCGTTAGGGACCTGGCGTGAAGCTACATTTATATATTCCATTATCATTTCAGCCTAAAGACAAAATTCTCCCCCAAAGATTGCCAGTAAGTACGGTCCTGGGTTATCATCCAGCGATTGCCCGCTTCCTAGTCAAGAATACCGGAGCTGTTGGGGACTAAGGGCCGTTAATTTAAGTAATGCATCATAAAGGGTAATCTGCCACTCTTGGCATGCAGGTTGGAGATCGTATTAACGGCCATTTTATCGCCGAATGCTGCTGGCCATCGCGCGTCCTACCGCCATGGTTTGACCGTTTGGTTCGCTTGACTAACTGTGGCAGTGAAAGAAATCTCCTCAATCGTCACGTCCCTAAGCTTTATAGACGTCTATCATAGACTTTTCAGTTAGGGGGCGTGCATAAATTACGAAAGGTGTTTTTTAAACTTTTTATTTAAAAAAATCTAAAAAAATGCCCGATATTTGCCGAAACCCTCTCCAACGTAAGATTAGATAAGATTTGACTCGACCCCTTCCCCCCTTAAAAATCTCACGTAATATATGAACGCCCCCTTACCAATCCTGTGAACAAATACTGAGACCATAAATATCTACAGCTACAAAAACATAAGCCCGTGAGAGAAGATTAAACCTTGACGAAGCAATTTTTTTTAATTGGACCTTGGCCGTGTCTGTGTCGCATTAACAAGCGTACAGTTTACATTGATGCTATGTGAATACTATAGCCTATAAACATCTAGGTCCCAATGTGGTCCAGTAATACCCCTGCGGTTCATGGGAGACTCGATCGGGGTCTACGCAGGAGTAAATAAAAATTGGAAATTTAAATATGGGTATGTCATATCAATGTTACAAGGAAAAAATCAAGAAAAAACAGTTTGGGAACCTCTGATAGCCAGATACATAAAAACACCATTTAGCGGCAAGTAAATTAGATAATGCAGTGGTGCTTACGTCTGTAAGCTTCGTCACTGGAGATACCGCTACCTATCCCACGATATTATATTTAGTACCGCCCTATTGGAATGGCCTAACCGCCATTGTTTTATGTTTACTACCGCCCTATTTGAATAGTTTGACCGCCCATTATTCGGTTGACTGACTGCACTAACTGAAGAATTCTCATGTACTAGTGGGCGGTGGGTGGTTGGGCCGTCACGTCCCGAAGCTATTACAAAAAATCCATAGACAAAGGGTCGTCACGTGCCGACGCCATCGAAATATTCCACAGGCAAAGTTATTTTATGTGTTTAATAATGGCAACCCATTATACGTCCCACTGCTGGGCACGAGTCTCTCCCCTTTTTTTTTTTTTGGGGGGAGGCCTGGAGCTTACTCCACCACGCTGCTCCAATGCAGATTGGTGGAGGTGGGTGGGTTAGTGGCCAACCCGCTGTCGGATGTTTTCAAACCGCCCATAAGGCCTCCGACAAGGTTTAACGACTGCTATCTATCGATAGCAACCGGGACCGACGGCTTAACGTGCCCTCCGATATACGGAAACGCGCATTTAATTTGCCACTAGCGGTCACCCATCACACTACCCGACCGCGCCCGTAGTGCTTAACCGAGCAGATCGCTTACGATCTACACCCGCCGCTGGGCCATGCGCGCTTTATGTGTTTATTCAAATATAAAATAGGAGAAAATGTTAAAGGGGACTTTTTTCAAGTCAGTAAATCGTTTAATGAGGGTTCAAATTACTGAGCCTTATTTGTGTAACTTTGTTCGAAGTTCTTTTACTAACTAGCGTACAAGTTTTGGAAGTTTTAGAAGTAATCTGCCAGTTGTTACTTGTCCGTGTTATATATACTCTTTGTAGGTACAAGTTAAAATTAGATACTCGTGTATAAAATATGGATATATTCTTTTTTAAGTAATGGAAAACAAGCATGCAGTTCACATTGATGTTAAGTGATGACTGCAGCCTATAGACAACCATACAAAGACCAAGGTCAAAATGCTGATGCGTTACCACTCCTGAGGCCTAAGGTGTTATACCTCTGTGCCGGAATTTACAGGGCCGTACATTACCACCAGACCGGAACACGATAGTGCCGAACACTACCTTTTAGCGGCAAGTACCTATATAAGGTAATGCGGTGGTGCGTACGCTCGTCACTGGAGCTCTACCACCAATAAAAATATATAATTTATGTAATTAAGGTGGCAAACAAAAATGCAGTTCACGTTGATGGTAAGTGATAACTGCAGCCTATAGACACCCACATATAGGCGAGAGGTTAAAATGCAGATGTGTCGCCACCCTCGAGACAAAACTTCGGATGAGTCGACCCCTACTATTTGTAAAGAGTGACATTTCATCCGCGGATAAGATACATTTGCGGATGAATTGTTACCTAAGTCGGGCCTATTGGGATTTTGCTACTTTCCAGTGGCAAACTCGGAGTTCGGTAATGTGTCTGAAAATGTTAATATGATCGCTACTTAATACGAACATTATTGGCGAATCATGAGTATTGGCATGTACGCTAGGTGAACATATTTACCTCTGTCTACCCTTTTGAGAAATACTATCGTTACATAAATCACCATCAACAACTGGAACAAGACAGCACTGTAGAAACCAGCAACTGATAGTTTAAACAGTTTGATTAAAAAGTACCTCCACTAGAAAACTGATTCAGTTTTCCGCTCAATACTTTTCAAGCCTGCAAGTGTAGCTGCAGAGTATTTGATAACATCACCGGTTTAAAGCCAGCTCGGTTGAACATCAATTTATTTGCGCCATTTATCACGCATAAAATATGAGTGGGTGTTGAGTTCGCTGTTGTCAGATAGTCGATCACATACTGTATTATTTTTCATGTTAGGATGGTGGCAAGAAACATGCAGTTCACAATGATCGTAATTGAATACAGCAGCTAAAGGAGGCTGTGAGGGAGTTATTCGTCATTTCGCACTACATTAACTCGCAAGATCGGGCGACTTGGCACCTTTTGAATGTAAATAATATTTCTGTCTTCAACTCGCCCGATTACAAAAAAGTGAGGTAACTATGTACAATCAACTGCAAAAATCCTTTTTAATAATGTTTAGTATTTTATAGTTGGTCTTTAAAATAAAACTAAATATTATTTTATCATAATTTTAGATATACATTACAATCAAAAATATGAAATAGAATCTACAATATCACAAAAAAGGCTTGTTAATATAACTACTTCCTATAACATCAATATAGTGTACGACCGATTTTTTTTTAGTTTTATGTATAAATCTGTTTCAAATATAAAACAACAGTAGTCAGTAGCAGTAGCAATATCGTTTCTAAAATTTAATTTCAAATTTATTTACCTGGTTGTACTTTGTATGAGCGTGCCAGTTGACGACAGAAATAGTAAGTAATTTTAAAGGGTGCCAAGTCGCCCGATCATGCTCATTTTTGTCGTGCGAGATGACCAATAACTCGCTCAATATTTCTCTACGCACTTTACTAGTAGTGGAGTTCTGGTGTAGGAGCTCGAGAGCGTAACACTACCGCATTACTACCACTAAATGGTATCTTTCAGCATTATCGTGTCGTAGCTTGAATGTCAACAGGGTTTGTGGTGCAAATGTTAACGTATGAGGTATCGATATCAAACACTAGCCGGATAGATGAAGCCGTGTTCGATGGAACATTAATTTTATTGCGTCATCCATCTCGTATAAAGTATGAGAGGTGTTGTGTTGCCGGATGGTGGCCGCTTGCTGCTTGCAAACTGTATGATAGTGGAAACCATATCCATATAATTGAATATGGATTGAATATCCATATATTGTAATGAAAAAAAAGACATGTTGCGATAGTTTGGGTATATGAACGTCGAATGAGGGAATAACTTAACAGATGTACAATCCGAATGAAGATGAGTGCAGAGGCCCAGGAAGACCAAGACTGACCTACCATGACCAAATAGGTTGAGTTCTGTCTTGAGGATGGAGTCAAAAGTCTTAGGAATCGGCGTGCATATATGAAGAGAATGATGAATGTAGATGAAGTACTGGAGGTGTATTAGGACCGGGATATCTGTCGCCCCAAAATGTATTTTGGGTTTCCTCATCTTTAGTGACCCCCATTAAGGAATATGACTCCCCACGAAATAGTTAATGTCACACCACATCTAACATTATTTATTGATTTCGAACCGTACTCTGAAAACACATAATATGGTAAGTATGTATGTAGATTGCCAGCAGAGAGTGTGGAGTGCCAGTGTACATTCATAATTCTCTTCATACATGCACACCGATTCCTAAGACTCTTGATCCCACCCTCAGATTGTACTCGACCTATTTGGTCTACCTGTGCTTCTGCAACCATCCACTTTCGCATTGTATCTGGTTAGTTATAGTAATGAGTCTTGAAGTTATTTACGGAATTCGGATTTTATAATTTGATTATGACCTTTCTTATCTATAAAACTTAAACGCCTAAAATAATTTTGACATTCCCTTCTTAACTATATAACGGGAACGCCTAAAATTGAGAAAAATAAATAGGTAAATGATTCTTGAAAATCTATCAATTGTACGAAACATTGTGCCCGCAAGTCCGAATTGCACTTGGCAGGTTTTTATTGAAAGTATTATTGGGTTCCATCCTTCTCACAGAATAAAATTCATGAACCCGTACCGTAACGAGCTAACCCAACGACCCGTGCCATTTGACAAGGCGTACTGAAAATAATGATCCGATGCCCAGTATAAGGACGTTTTTTCACTGGTGAGAAGAAGAAAAAACGTAGATAACTGAATGATTAGTGCGAGTAGTTTAGTGGTGGTAGAGCTCCAGTGACGGAGCTCGCGGGCGTAGGCACCACCGCATTACCTCATATACTTGCCGCTAAATATTAGTGTTCAGCACTATCATGTTCCAGTCAGGTGTTAATGGCGTACGTAAACGGCCCTGTAATTTCCAGCACAGAGACAGTTTAGGCACGTAGGCCTGGTAACGTGGTAGGAGTGATAACGCATCTGCATTTTGACTTTGGACTTTGTGTGGGTTAATCACTCACATCAATGTGAACTGGCCAAATGCGGGTACGGGGGTAAACAGGGTTCCGTACAAGCAATAAATTTTATGTTATTATCAAAAGATGTATGTAAAAAGTATGTAAAACGATTATGTATACCTAATGAGAAATATTATTTAGGAGTGTCATGAAATGACTGCAACAATTTTTTTTTACTTTTTGTTACAATATCAGCAAAAAATACTTGAATAAAAAACTCAAAAGCATTAAGAATCGGTATTTTTTCTCTTATTACTCGATACTATTCTTCAGTGGAATAATATTAATATCCATTTTCTGGTTATGATATAGCTGTTGAGTTTAATAGAACGCTTGCCAATATTTGGTACCATAACCAAATAATACATGGTATTAGAAGCTACATAGTAACACAACATAACATTACATAATTACTATAGGAAGACAGTATAGTAATATTGCAGAGCTATAATTTCCAGCTTCGGGGCTATTACAGCCTACTAGAGCGATACCATTCGATACCATCATTTGGGTTAAGTACCGTAAGACGAGGTTTGCACTATGGTACGCAAGGCACGTAATATAAATTATTGCTAGCTAATCCCTTCTTATCTGTAACTTCACGCCTGTATTCCCCGAAGGGGTAGGCTGAGGTAAATGCATTCATTCAATCATACATGCAAACACCCACGATTCGCCGGTTACGTTTCGGCCCAGGTGGCGAGCCTTTTGACATCTCCGGGCACATTACCAAACTTCGAGGTAGTGGGAAACTTCCAGCAAAAAGGAAAAATTCCAATAGAATCAGAAACAAAGGATTTTACACCGTTATCTCTAATATCCGCCGACCCGGGAATCGAACCCGAGCGAAGCCACGAGTAAAAGCTAGTAGGTAATAACTCAATAGCTACTTGCCGTATTTTGAATGACCAGTGTATGACCCCGTAATAACTATCGCAGAGATATAACAGCTTAGATCTCGGGGGTGGTAAGTGTGGCAACGCATCTGCATCTTAACCTTGGGTTTTTGTGTAGAAAAAAGTAGTAAAACTATCGCTACTGCGATTGCCAATCCGCCTGCTAAGCGTGGAGATTATGGGATATTTTCCCCTAATAACGAGCAAAACTGTTGTGGGCGTCTATGGGGAAGGCTTTGTCTAACAATGGATTTGATTCGGCTGGAGGAAACGTTTTATGTAATGGAAGTGGCAAACAAGCATGCAGTACACATTGATGTTAAGTGATGACTGCAACCTATAGACAGTTACACAAAGACCAGAGGTCAAAATGCAGATGCGATACCACTCCTGTGGTCTAATGTGTTATGCCTCTGTGCCGGAAATGACAGGGCCGTATATTACCACCTGACCGGAACACGATCCCTAAGACGTATGTTGTTATAATATTTATAATGGGACCATACCAACTAATCGGATCACGATAGCGATGAATGCTACCATTTAGCAGTAGAAAAAAGTTTAGTTAGTAAATTTGTGTTACATTTCAAATTGACCCAATCGTAAATAGAGCGATTTAATATCCAAATGTGTCCTTCGTATAGTGTGATGTTTAATGAGCAGCTTTACTAGGGCTCCACGAATTCCCATGAGTTTATACTCCCTTACAAATGATCTGGCTGTAAATTGACTTTGGGTTTCTTGCATGCGTTTGTGTAATAATTTATCAGCAGGTACACGAACGCTTGCGGTTTGAACTCTGTTCTTGTTGCTCTTGAATAAACAATGCGTTTGTATAATTCTGGGCGCTTTATGTATTCCTTATAGGTTGATGCTACATAATAATCTATACTTATAATAAATCTGTAGAAGTGTAAATTCTGTACATTAAAAATATTGAAAAAATAAATACCAGGGGATGTTATTAGATTGATACCAAACACAAATATGTGATTAGACATTTTTTTGTCTGTCTGTCTGTCTGTCTGTCTGTTTGTTCAAGCATCACATAAAATCTACCAGTCCGATTACAATGAAACTTAGTACGATTATATTTTAACCTTTGGCGCACAACACTGGGTACTTTTTATCCCGGAAAAATGTCTGTTTGTCTGTGTGTTTGTGCACGCTAATATCAGAAACAGCTTATTTGATTTGCGATTTTCATTAATATATTGTGGTAAGTTTCAGTTAACATTTTGTGTTTGTTTCACGTGAATCGGTTCAGAAATATAAAAGTTACGTCAATTTAAAGAATCGTATCGAATATTTTTAAGCTATTCTGTATCTTAGTTCTATCTTTTAGGGAGTTTCGTACCTAATATGTAAAAACGGACCCTACGGATAACTAATCCTCCGCTGTCTGTCTGTCTGTCCGTCCGTCCGTCTGTCTGTCACCAGGCTGTATCTCAGAAATAGCGTTAGCTAGAAAGCTAACATTTTCACAAATTATGTATTTCTGTTACCGCTATAATGTAGACGCTTAAAATTTTCACAGAATTTTTAGGTCTTATGTTGTATTGTAGCTTCCATAATTAATTTATATACGTACAAATAAATAAAATTGGAGTGTCTGTTTGTAATATAAAAATAACCGCTTTTTACTAAACGCATATGTATGTATACACGGTACATATACCAAAACAACTTTTTTTCAATTTTTGTCTGTCTGTCTGTCTGTTTGGCGGGACTAATCTTGGGAACGGCTTGACCGATTTTGACGGCACTTCCACGGGTAGGTAGCTGATGTAACAAGGAGTAACTTAGGCTACTTTTATCTCCATACATACATACATACCTACATACAAATAAGTAGAATTGGAGTGTATCCGACTTTGACGGCACTTCCACGGGTAGGTAGCTGATGTGATAAAGAGTAACTTGAGCTACTTTTATCTCCATACAACCATACATACATACATAACTACATACAAATACATAGAATTTGAGTGTCTTCGATTTTGAAGGGACTTCACTGGCAGATAGCTGATGTAATAAGGAGTAACTTACGCTACTTTTATACTAGCTGCGCCCACGACTTCGTCCGGGTAGATACTGAACAATCATATTTTTTCTCACGTAGACGAAGTCGCGGGTACAGCTAGTATATACAATAAAAGGGAGTGAGGGTTTTAAGTTTTTTTTTTAAAGTTAGATCTTCTTTAGTGGCTTTGTTAATTATTGTTATGGGTAGAACAAAATAATCTCACGTGGACACGTGATCCTGATTGAAAAGGCGTAATAGTAGTAGATAACACACAATCGGATACCGACCAAATCCGCTCTCGCTACAGAATCCTCCGATCAGAATTGCGTCCGCCTACTTTTTGGGGACTCAATGACAGCTGTCATTGCGGTGATCGTGGTGGTGGTGTTGGTGTTGGTTGGTTGGCATTATCATATAACATCGTACATATTATGATCATGTGATTATTATTTAGAGGCGGCTAGGCAATCAAGCGAGGAGTGGCGGCGGGTTGTGAAGCAACCCACCAACCCTGAAGTGACAATCACGACGACTCTGTCAAGAGTGTAACGACCAAGAAGAAGAAGGTAATCCAAGGAAGAAGGTAATAAAGTATTGCCTATACCGTAGAGTTCCGTCATTGAAACTCTAACACGAGTAACTTGCACCACATTTAAATAATGTTTAAGTTAGAGGCAGCCCTAATCCTGGCACCACAGGGCCTATATTAAAGAAAAACGTTTTTTTTCTTTAAACATGATCTGGGAAGCCACTTCTTATAGATGATGAGTCAGTACGGTTAATAAACGTTTAAGTTTCTACTGATGCCAAATATTTTGTCCTCCGCTATTAGAATGGAACAGTACATTAACACCTTACAGGAACTTAATGTAGCGGCAGCCCTAATCCTGACACCACAGGGCCTGTATTAAAGCAACATAATAAAAGATAATCCACGACCCTTAAATGGAACTCGACATTTTTAGAAGTATTTGCATTTACAAAGATGTTTTGTCACAATCTTGTACGGGTCACATAAATGGTTGAAAACCGACCCGCGTAACATGATTAGAATTTTTGACAATATCCCCTCAACCCTTGTAGGCATTATGTAGACAACTTTCCAGTTAGAAATAACTCCACAATGGAAAATTTGGGGAGCTTTTAAATTAAACTAAAGTAAAAATTAGGAAAGTATATTTTCGTAGAACGATAGAAGCATTTAGTTTACTGGTAGGGTTCCCGTGACGGAGCTCGCGGGCGAAAGCACCTTCGCATCAACCTAATATACTTGCCGCTAAATGGTAGTGTTCAGCACTAATAATTTCCGGCACAGAGGCATAACACTTTAGGCCTCAGAAGTGGTAACGCATCTGCATTTTGACCTTTCTTTGTGTAAGTGTCTATAGGCTGCAGTTAACATCAATGTGAACTGCATGTTTGCCACTTTTATTACATAAAAAAAAAAATATATATTTCGTTAAATTGGCAAGTGAGCAGCTTCATATTGATGATGAGTGAACTGTTTATAAACTTTTAAGGTTTCAACCCGAACTCTGCTGCACGCAGTGCTATCTCCGCAGTCCTGCCGGTCTATTGGAGAAACACTAGGTGCACTGAAGTTAAATCTGTAAAACTGTTCGTCAACAGCTTGACAAAGTTCTTCCCATATAAGCCGATAGTCTGATATGTCATTAGAATAGGCCATAATTGCCACGCTTGAAAGGATGAGCGAAACTTTGTTGAAATATGTTTGCGGATTTTCTCTCGTTTACAATACTCCCAACGCATAGAGCAACACGGGCCACCAGCCGCAGCAGACCGGAGGGGAATAGCTATATGCAGGCTTTCTCCTCTGTCAAAGTACAAGCACAAATGATTCTATGCCTATATTGTTTATGTATTTTGTACACTGATCTATGATTTTGTACTTCTACGTATAAAGTACCCGAAAACGTGATGAACGTAATCATCATCAATATATAATATTTACGTTTTTGATATGATAAAAGATATAATAGTACGTCGTTTTCACCCTATTTGATTATAAAAATGTCTCATGTCTAAGTGAGATTTAAAAGAGATCTAAATCCTAGTTTACGTGAGTCGCATGCCTTGATTGCTGTCACTATAAAAATGCCAATAAAGTTTTATGCCTGCCATCACTTATGAGTGCTCCAGATTGTATGATGACATACGGCGAAGGACGGGTGGTCTTAACCCGTCCGTCACGAACAGAAAAATGTTCTTATTTTTTTTTATGTAATGGTAGTGGCAAACATGTATCCAGTTTACATTGATGTTAAGTGATAACTGCAGCCTATAGACACCCACACAAAGACCGAGGTCAAAATGCAGATGCGTTAGGTACCACTCCTGAGGCCTAAGGTGTTATGCCTCTGTGCCGGAAATTACAGGGCCGTACATAACCACCTGACCGGAACACGATAGTGCTGAACACTACCATTTAGCGGCAAGTATATTGGCTTTTTTTGTTACGTATAACAAAAAGTGTAAGGGGGTGTAAGGGGTCTCAACCAACACCATCGAGACCCAAGCCAACCTCACCTGCACGTGGTGCACCCTGCTACATAACAAACGAGGCTCTGGCGACCTGCCAACACGCACTGGACCAGCGTGGCGGGTTATGGTCTAAACCCCCCCAAGATGGAAATGCAGACGAGGAAAAGGCCCCAAGTGCCCGGCGGCTCCAGGAGCAAAACCGGCGTAGACGGGCGCTGGTCGAGCTCTGGAGCCAGGGGTGCTAAGAATCTCCGGGTGAGTCGCTTCCGTCAAACGACTTCGGCATGCACAACGGAAAACCGACGTAGGTTATCACTGGTAACATACAATACACGCACGTTAAGGACAGACGAGAAAATTGCTGAGCTGGAAGAAGAATTGAACAAGTTGCACTGGGACATCTTAGGTCTATCTGAAGTCCGTAGAGAGGGAGAGGACACGATAATCCTGAAGTCTGGCAACTTGTTCTACTACCGGGAGGGCGACCAGCAGTCCCAAGGTGGTGTCGGGTTTATCGTCCACAAGTCTCTCGTTAACAACATTGAATGCATCACGAGTGTGTCGAGTAGGGTCGCGTACCTGATACTCAGAATATCCAAGAGATATTCCTTGAAGGTCATCCAGGTCTACGCACCGACCTCGGCACACCCGGACGACGAGGTGGAAGCTATGTATGAGGACATAAGTAGGGCCATACATACTTCCAAAACGTATTTCACTGTTGTAATGGGAGACTTCAACGCAAAGCTGGGCAAGAGATGCGATAATGAGCTGAGAGTGGGGCAATTTGGATGTGGGAATCGGAACCCTAGGGGCCAGAGGCTGGCCAATTTTCTGGAGAAGGAGGAACTTTTTATGATGAACTCCTTTTTCAAGAAGCCGCCTCATAGGAAATGGACCTGGATGAGCCCAGACGGTTCCACAAAAAATGAGATAGACTTCATTATGACCAACAAGAAACACATATTCAATGATGTCTCCGTGATTCACAGGGTGAAAACCGGAAGTGATCACCGAATGGTTAGGGGCACATTGAATTTAAACATCAAGATCGAAAGATCTCGTCTAATGAAGTCTACGCTCCAACCTACTATTTCTCACATACAAAACCCCGAGAGCTTTCAGCTCGAATTGAAAAATCGCTTTGCTTGCCTGGAGGATTGCATCTCAGTGGACGATATGAATGACAGGTTGGTAGAAACTGTCCAGTCGGTGGGGTATAAATACTTTAAAACTCGCCGACAAAATAGACCTCAAAAACTAACCGATCAAACCCTCAACCTTATGGCAGAGCGACGCTCAATGACACTGCAGACCTCTGATGAAGCTGAAAAATACCGGCAACTTAATAGACAGATCCAACAGTCCTTGCGGCACGATATCAGATCCTTCAACACAAAATGTGTTGAGGAAACGATAGAGAGAAACAAGGGCTCCAAAGTGTTTGCAAGGGATCTGTCTATTGGACAGAGCCGGCTGATGCAGCTGAAGACAGAGGACGGCAGTTTAGCGTCGACTAAGCCTGAGGTATTGCGGGAGATCGAGAGGTTCTATGGGCAGTTATATACCTCGGTCGCACAACCTGCCTCTGATTTGGTTAGAGACCCGAGAGCCAAATTAACCCGACAATATCCCGGACATCAGCCTGTACGAGATTAGGATGGCCCTCAAACAGCTTAAGAACAACAAGGCGCCTGGAGAGGACGGAATCACTACAGAGCTTCTGCAAGCGGGTGGATCACCGTTACTGAAAGTCCTTCAGAAGCTCTTTAATTCCGTCCTATTCGAAGGTACTACGCCAGAAGCATGGAACAGAGGCGTGGTGGTGCTTTTCTTCAAAAAAGGTGATAAAGCCCTATTGAAGAACTATAGACCCATCTCGCTTCTGAGCCATGTCTACAAGCTGTTTTCGAGGGCGATCACGAACCGTCTCGCTCGCAGGTTTGATGACTTCCAGCCTCCCGAACAAGCCGGTTTCCGAAAAGGCTATAGTACCATAGACCACATACACACGCTGCGGCAGGTTATACAGAAGTCCGAGGAGTATAACCGGCCATTATGCTTAGCGTTCGTGGACTATGAGAAAGCCTTTGATTCGGTTGAAACATGGGCTGTGCTGCAGTCTTTACAGCGTTGCCACATTGACTATCGGTATATCGAAGTGTTGAAGTGTCTGTATAAAAACGCCACCATGTCAGTCCGAGTACAGGACCAATGCACGAAGGCGATTCCTTTGCAGAGGGGAGTAAGACAGGGAGATGTCATCTCACCTCTGCTCTTCACCAATGCAATGGAAGACGCCTTCAAGCTCCTGGAATGGCAAGGACTAGGCATCAATATCAACGGCGAATACATCACTCACCTTCGGTTTGCCGACGATATTATAGTCATGGCAGAGTCGCTGGAAGATCTCAGCACAATGCTCGAAGACCTCAATCGAGTGTCCCAAAGAGTGGGCCTTAAAATGAACATGGATAAGACCAAGGTCATGTTCAATAACCTTGTATCGCCCACTCCAGTGTCCGTTGGGAACTCGATGCTCGAAGTTGTCGACGACTACGTCTATTTAGGACATACCATACAACTAAGCAGGTCGAACTTCGAGAAAGAGGTCATTCGCCGAATCCAACTCGGCTGGGCAGCGTTCGGGAAGTTAAGGAGCGTTTTCTCGTCAAACATCCCGCAGTCCTTGAAGACGAAAGTCTTTAACCAGTGCGTTTTACCGGTGATGACCTACGGTGCCGAGACGTGGTCTCTCACTATGGGTCTCGTGCGAAAGCTCCAAGTCACTCAGCGGTCAATGGAAAGGGCTATGCTCGGCGTTTCCCTACTGGATCGAATCAGAAATGAGGAGATCCGTAGGCGAACGAAAGTCGATGACATAGCCAAGCAGATTTCCAAGCTGAAGTGGCAATGGGCAGGGCACATAGCTCGGAGAACCGATAGCCGCTGGGGCAGAAAGGTTCTCGAGTGGAGACCACGTATCGGCAAACGCAGCGTAGGACGTCCACCTGCAAGATGGACCGACGACCTGATCAAGGCTGCAGGTACCCGCTGGATGCACGTCGCTTCCGATCGGTCGGCATGGAGGTCCTTGGGGGAGGCCTATGTTCAGCAGTGGACGTCTTATGGCTGATATGATGATAACAAAAAAAAAGCTTTTTATTAGTGGTAGAGCTCCAGTGACAGAGCTCGCGGGCGTAGGCACCACCGCATTACCTAATTGAGCGATTGGTATATGATTTTTTTATTCTTTACGTGTTAGGGGGTTTCAATAAATGTGCCACATTTCATGACTGTTGGTTAAATAGTTTTCGAACTGTGAAGGGGTTAAAAGTAGCTCGAAATGGTTTTTGTAATATTTCTAGCTACGCAATTGTCAGATGTTCTTTTTTTCAACTTCGCATGTATTCTTTTGAAGGTTTAAAAGTTGATTCCACGACACAGGTTTATACCTACTGTGGGGCTATGAGTGTAAGCGTATTTTATTTATACGTGCATGCATGCACCCATGATTCGCCTTCGTTCCGGATGATGATACCACTTTGGCCATCGCATGCCATCGCCGCAATGAACGGGTTCTTACAACATAACATACGGTTTTTATTTTTAGATGTTTTGACATTTCAACATCAAAGTTATTGATGAGCCTCATAAGAAAGCTCAAGAACTCACTCACTCAGAGAACAATAGGGAGGGCTATGCTCGGAGTTTCTCTGCGAGAATGAATGAATGAAAACGAACAGAAATGAGGAGATCCGCATTAGAACCAAAGTTACCGACATAGCTCACCGAATAGCGAGACTCAAGTGGCAGTGGGCAGAGCACATAGCTCGAAGAACTGACTTCTCTGATCTTTGGGGGAGGCCTTTGTTCAGCAGTGGACGTCTTTTGGCTTTTTTGGAAATATTGTGTATGAAACGCACGCATGATAGTGTGTGTAATTATTATTTTAAATTATTTCATGTGTTTCTTAAGCATACTTATTCAAGTGAAAATTTATTTATTTTACTTCTAACTGCCTCGGTAGCCTAGTGGTAGTAGGCCACTACTGCTACGCTGAGGTCCTGGGTTCGATTCCCGAGTAGGGGGTTATCAGAGATAATGGTGTAAAGTCCTTTATCTCTGATTCTATTGGGATTTTTCCATTTTCTGGAAATTTCCCAGTACCTCGAAGTTTGGTAATGTGCCCGGAGATATCAACAGGCTCGCCACCTGTTACATGAGCCAAAACGTAACCGGGGAATCGTGGGTGTTTGCATGTGTGCTTAAATGCTTGCATTTACGAAGTTACGTTTTTTTACGTGAAGTTACGTTTTTTTTACTTCTGACAACTTTGCGTGTTACAATTTCAAGAATACGTGTATCTATTACTCGAACTCGTAAAAGGAACCACGAAGTTCGCGTTATAAAATATTGTGGGTGCGATTTACGAGGGTTGTATATTAGGTTTATTTATTACGTCGTAAGGGTTTTAGGCAGATTTTAATGAGGTATCGAGATATTGATGATGTCTTGTTATCCTGATGTTTACAAGTTTGTTTTTCATTATGTCAGTTTGACAGTGGTTCAATGTTTAAATAGATACTTTTAAAACTTGATCAAAATGGTCGACAAACGTCAATAAGTACGGCGCGAAAGAGATAACGCTCTACAGACCCGAAGTCTCCTTCTTAAGCTCGATGTGTATTATTTATTGTTGAGCACTGTAATACGAAATACCAGGTTGTAAATATTGAGGGTGCAATTTACGAGGGTCTTATATTTGGTTTATTTATTGCCCGTGAGGCTCCTAACTATGGCGATATAATGTAATGAGGTATCAAATTATTGGTAATGACTGACCATTTTATTGTTCCATAGTTTATTTATTCCGAGGCTCCTAACTAGGGTGATATAATGTAATGAGGTATCAAATTATTGGAACTGACTGACCATTTCATTGTTCCATATTTTTACCCCCATTTTTTATGTTATGAAGGTGGCAAATAAGTCTCCAGTTCTCATTGATGTTAAGTGATGACTGCAACCTATAGACACAAAGACCAGGGATGCAATGCAGTTGCGTTGCCATTCCTTAGACCTTATTTATTATGTCTCTGTGATAGTTAATACACATTACCATCGAATCGGAACACAATAGTTTCAAACACCAATTCATTTAACGGCAGATAGGTAATGCGGTGGTGCCTACGCCCTCGAGCTCTAAAACACTTTTACCACCAGCCATAGAGCAACACGAGCCACGGGCCGCGAGGGCCCAGAGGGAAGTAGCCATATGCAGGCTTGCTCACTGTCAAAGTACAAGACCAAATGGCCCTATGTCTGTAGCCCAGATATTTGAATGTGTGCGTGAAATTGTTAATATAATTTTAGACGACAGACGATTTTTGTAGCGTGAGTGTGTGTCACATGTACCTATATCTCTCCGCAAAAAATGACAGACTGTTTTGCGCTTGTTGTCGGTAATAAACGCTATGGCTACTCGGCCCACCGGTCCGCCGCGCGTGCCTAGTTGCTCTATGCCAACAGCAAAGTAGTACGTTAAGTCAATGAAACGGCATTTTAATAGTACAAAAACTTTTAAGCTATTGTGTGCACAGCTTCTATCGCGGGCCTTGAGCGCGGGGACCGTATTCAGAAATTCCGTAACGTAAAAACCTAATGCTCCCCACTCCGGCGGCACGGAGGTGTGGCTTTAAAATCAAATATATTTAAATATTTATATTTTATTGGAATTTGAACTCGGTGTCGTCGATTTATGACGGGATAGCGGCGTTGTATCCACTCGGTCACGGTGACTGTTACATAAGCGATCAAATTTTCTTGTTATTAAGTATGCTGCTGTAGTATAACTGGATGATGTTGGTGGGTAATTTGGTTAAAATGTATTGTTGACTGGTTTAAGGCACCAGTCTCTTCGGAGGCGTGGGTTCGAATCCCACCGCTGCCAAGATTGTTTTTGTTATTTTTTTTTATTGTTTGTTTTTCCATTCAATATTTAAAAAGTGGTAAATATTAATAGAAAAATATTGTTCCATTTTTCTATTTTTTTTTTTCATTTATTTGCATTTTATTTTGTTATGCATAATTTAAGATAATTATGTAAATGCAAGCTTTACCGCGGCAGTCCCCGAGTGCCACACGTTTTTTTTTTTTACAATCGTTATTTAAAGAATAAGGAACTTATGTTCATAACTGCCTCAGTAGCGTAGTGGTAGCAGGCCACTACCAAGCTGGAGACCGATTTCCGGGTCGGGAGATATCGGAGATAACGGTGTAAAAATCCTTTATCTCTGGTTCCGTTGGGATTATTCCATTTTCTGGAATTTTCCCAGTACCTCGGCGTTTGGTAATGTCAGAGAATATGTAATAATACTACGTATAGAATAGACACTTCGACGTCCCGCCCGATTTCCCCGCCTCCTTCCGCCGACCTCCTCCCCTCTTATGAGTGACGTTTGGTATTTTCTCCGTGCTACGCACACACGTGCACGTGTAAATACACGTCACTGATTGATGTCTGTGTAATGAGAGCAAATTAATGTATGGAACTTTATCGGAGTGTCCGCGGTGTGGTAATGAGCCCGAGTGTCAACAGGCTCGCCACCTGATACATGGGCCAAAACGTAACCGGCGAATCGTGGGTGTTTGCATGTAGGTATGCATAAATGCATGCATTTACCTCTGCCTACCCCTTCGGGAATGACAGGCGTAAAGTTACGTTTTTAGTAATCGTGCGTAACCTAAGCCATAGTTTTCGGTTTTATAACAAAACTGTTGTGATATCCGATACCAATTACTGGAATTAGAACATTTTCTGCGCTCCGCAATTAAAGTTATTAGCACCCGTTGGATTGATAAGGTTCATTGAAATGTTTGGCTTAACGAGTATTTAGTTTAAATGGGCTAACTTGTTATCATATATATCGTATTTCATATCAATTACTATATGTTTTTTTTTATGTAACTAAGGGGGCAAATAAGCATGCAGCTCACATTGTTGATAACTTCATGTTGATGACTGCAGCCTATAGACATCTACATAAAAACCAGAGGTCAAAATGCAGATACATTGTCACCTCTGAGACCTAAGGTGTCATGTCTGTGCGATAGTTATTACGGGGCCATACATTGCCATCTAACCGGAATACAATAGTGCTGAACACTACCATTTAGCGGCAGATAGATTAGGTAATACGGTGGTGACTGCGCCCTCTCGAGCTACACTTGGAACTCTACCACTGAGAACTAAAATCCGTAACATAATTTAACTAAAATAATTCTTTATCAATCCTAGCGCGAGTAGGTATACCGCACCGAAGTCTTCTGTGTGTGTTTTGTTGTGATACACCCCATTCGGGGAGGAGCGGTAACATAATAAGGACAAATAAATAAAATAACTTGTAGGGAGATCCAGAAATGCATGGAAGCAGACTTTTTTATGTGTTTCTTGATATTCCATGTTTAGCCCCGTATACCGAAAGGTAGGAAGGGGAATGGGAGGTGGTGGGATCTTATTTATTTTAAATTAATAACATTATATTCAGAAATAAATTGTAACACTTTATTCAGGAATAAATTAATAATTCTATTAATATATTAAACTATTACTTATCATTTGTCAGTATTTCAGCCGAAAGACATCCATTGATGGACAAAAGCCTTCAATATGGACATAACCCTGTTGTGGACATCTTTAAAGGTAGAGGAGAATATGCCCACCAGCCAATGGTCACACTTGGCAAGTGGATTTGTGATTGAGGAGTATTAACACGGGACGCGGCTGTCCATCTCACGTTATTGGATTTCATCATCATCTGAAATAATGTTGTTTTTTTACTGGGGGTAGAGCTCCAATGACGGAGCTCGCGGGCGTAGGCACCATCGCATTACCTAATATACTTGTCTCTAAATGGTAGTGTTCAGAATTATCGTGTACCGGTCAGATGGTAATGTACGGCCCTGTTATTTCCGGCACAGAGGCATAACCACCTTAGGCCTCAGGAGTGGTAACACGTCTGTATTTTGACCTTGGAATTTGTGTAAGTGTTATAGACACTTACAGGCTGCAGTCATCACTTAACATCAGGAGTGGTAGCGCATCTGCATTTTGACCTTGGTCTTTGAGTGGGTATCTGACTTAGCCTACAGGCATCACTTAACATCTATGTGAACTGCGTGGTTGTTTGCCACTTCGATTACATTTCAAAAAAAGAGTAGAAAGTCGAAAGATGTCCATTGGTGGAGATAAACATCTACCAAAGATTGTTAGCTGTAATGAAACAGTGAGAGTGATGAATGACATTTCCAGTAAGAGTTGATTGATACGTTATGAACTTTAATGTGTTAGTTGCTAAGATAGTATAAATAATATTTTACTATCAATCGATTGCACAAATTATACTTTAATCAAGCCGCTCTTGAAGTGTCTTCCTAAAATACCCATATTTTACAAGACGAAATAAAATTACTGTCGTACATACTCGTAAACAGGTTCATTCTTAATATTTCCTGTGCAAAAATTGCAGTTGTACCTACACTTTTTTTTTAGGTTTTCGCGAACTACGCTCATTAAAATAAAAATAATCTTTTAAAATTAACGTGGTCGTATTTTCAGCTAGCGCGGTCTCGAGCAGAATGAGATGTTATTGGTCTGACAGCAAATTGAAAATTATTATGTGTTATTATATCGCCTCTTTACAAGAATAATGTGACACTTCATCCAAATCGTTCTTTATGAAATTCAACATTATTCTTACAAGAATAACGTGAAATTTCATCTAAATCGTTCTATATGAAATGTCACATTATTCTTGTAAAGAAGCGATATCTCCATTTAGTTATTTCGCAAGCGTCTTGCGTAGTGTGCAGGATTAACTAATTGTATCTTGAGGTCTTACAGTCTGTTGCGGTTGGACTTTAATTCTACATAGTATTGTCACCATCATTCAATCAGTATTGGATGATGCTGGCAGTCCAGGCAAATGTCGCCACAGTCTGCCCGAGACCACGGAAGCTGAAAAGCGGCCGAAACGTTGGGTTGATTAATAATTATTTTTTTAATAATTAAATAACAATTTCAGTTTATATACGCGAAATAAATCCGAAAACTAGTTATATTTCAATGTATACATTTTACTGCATCAACTGAATACATTCGGTAAGTTTTGAAGACGCCTGACATAGACTACGTAGATATGTATCCACCAGAGAGCTTACCCGATAAATATTTGGTAAAGTTGAGATTTTACGAACCTCACGGACCCACCTCACGTAGGATTCCGGAGGGAGTTAAAACGGTTTGACAGGATAATTATGCGCCCTAAATGGAATTTATAGGTACCTTAAATCAGGAACAATAAAACAGGTTTTAGGTTAAATGAAAAATCTGTTTTTTTCCTGTGTTCTGTTACATGCCAAATTTAATTTTAATCCTTGATATTATTTCAATTTATAAGGAATTATGACTAAGAGCATAACTTACTAAGATTTGGGAAACATAATTGAAGTATCCGAACAGGGATTAAAGTGGTTTGGATCCAAACGTTCCGACCTGAACAAATGTTTATATTGTACTTATTAGTACTTGCTCAACAATAAGGTTGTGTTGATTTTAGCTAAGTACCGATGAGGTTTACTATTGGAAGGGCTCCAGCAATAACCTATTCGAAAGGTTTGACTGCCAACGTTCGTCTGTTATATAATATAGCAGAAATGAAACCGTGAACGTCTTCATAACCAGGGGATAACCAGGGGACCTCAATAACTAGGTGAATCCAGGGGCACGATAGCATTGTGACTCTGACTCTCCCTAGATAGGGTCTTAAAATGTATTAATTTTATTACTAGCTGTTGCCAGCGCCTTCGCCCGCGTGGATGTCGTTTAAAAAGTAGCCTATGTTCTTTCTCAAAGTGAACTCTATCTCTGTACCAAATTTCATTAAAATCGGTTCAGTCGTTTGAACGTGAAAAGGTAACAGACATCTGTCAGACCGGACAGACAGAGTTACTTTCGCATTTATAACATTAGAAGGGAAGTAGGGATTAAAAACATTATGCTCAGAATATTTTGCGTTCGCTAATTTTCCTGTTAATTAGGCTTGATGAGGCGCCTAAATATGTCCAATGAAAAAAACCTTATTAAAAATATGTCTGCATGACTGGATGCACCTTTCATTACATGTTTTTTCTTACTAAAATTCAGTTGAAAAAATTGAAGCGTGCATGGCCCAGCGGCTGGTGTAGATCGTAAGCGATCTGCTCGGTTAAGCCCTGCGGGCGCGGTCGGGTAGTGTGATGGGTGACCGCTAGTGGCAAATTAAATGCGCGGCGGTCCCGGTTGCTATCGATGGATAGCAATCGTTAAACCTTGTCGGAGGCCTTATGGGCGGTTTGAAAACATCCGACAGTGGATTGGCCACTAAACCTACCCACCTCCACCAATCCGCATTGGAGCAGCGTGGTGGTGTAAGCTCCAGGCCTCCCCCCAAGAAAGGGGAGAGACTCGTGCCCAGCAGTGGGACGTATAATGGGTTGCCATTATTATATTATTATAAAATTCAGTATAAGTACCTCAGTACGTTACTGCCTCGGTAGCCTAGTGGTAGCAGGCCACTACTACTACGCTGAGGTCCTGGGTTCGATTCCCGGGTAGGGGGTTATCAGAGATAATGGTGAAAAAGCCTTTATCTCTGGTTCTATTGGGATTTTTCCATTTTCTGGAAATTTCCCAGTACCTCAAAGTTTGGTAATGTGCCCGGAGATGTCAACAGGCTCGCCACCTGTTACATGGGCCAAAACGTAACCGGCGAATCGTGGGTGTTTGCATGTATGCTTGAATGCATGCATTTACCTCTGCCTACCCCTTCGGGGATTACAGGCGTGAAGTTACGTCAGTATAAGTAAAGAACACGCGTAAAACAATTTAACCTGGTTATTCCTCTGATATCATCCGGTCCAATAATATCACACACGTTTTTTAACGAACATCAGTAATTGATGACTTTGTCAGGGATGGTTTAAAATTAATTGTCTTTTAATCGGTTCGTCAAAGATTGAACAGGGAAGATGCTGGAAGGGGACGGGCCGTTGTGCAGAAAGAAGATTAAATCAGCGCCTTTGCTTGGATTGACTTGTAAGCCCAAGCGGCGGAACCATCACTCAGAGTCTTTGCCGGCCGTTTGTAAGTTCCGTTGAAAAATGTCTAGAATCTAAATGAGCTGATACTCCTTTGTTAACGTGGAGTAAGGTTCATTGACCCTTCTCATACCCAAATACAGTATAAGTAATGAACAAGCGTAAAATAATTCAACCCGGTTATTGTTCTAATCCCATCCGGTCCAAAATTTTAATATCAGACAGGATGAACATAGGTAATTGACGACGGTAGGAAGGGACGGTTTAAAAATTAATTTAACAAATGAAGCGACCCCGTAACATTTCATATACTACGGGACAATGGACGGGCGAATGTTTAAATTGTTTAAATCTAACCCGATTTTTGTTTAAGAACTTTGCATAAAAATTTAATTATATTTAGCCTATGATGAAATTTGATTTTGAACGGTGATCGTTAAATACTTCGCTATGAAGTTAAGTTCCAACAAAATGTTGAATTTTAATTTAGACATGCCATTATCACAACACGTTTGGTTTCTTTAGACTGTGGTATTATCATAATTTATACATCTATAGAAATTATAAAATAAAGTCCCCCGCCGCATCTGTCTATCTGTTCACGATAAACTCAAAGACTACTACTTATGCTGCACATTTATTTTCATGTAGTTTGGCTTCCAGTTGAAAACCAGCATCGAGCTTCGGCTTGGCACAATGCTGAACTGGAATCCATTTGGTGCAGCCGTGCCGTGAGACATGGCCAAATATACTATTTTTTAAATGTATGTAAGTATCTGAATTATTACTGTGGCTAGGATTCCAGTGCAGACTGGAAAAAGACTTCATCACAAAAGTCTTATCTAAGAGACCTCGCTTGTTTTGTTTTTGTGATAGTTATTACGGGGCCTTACATTACCATCTAACCGGAACTCGATAGCGCTGTACACATTATCATTTAACAGTGAAGGAGATGTTGCAAAAATGTTTGGACCTCCGGCCATGTATTGTACACAATATCATTAAACAGGCAAAATCAATATAAAAACGTTTTTTAATGCGTATTTTCACTTATTTAGCTTTGTTTGCAGTTACAAAACATTATTTGCAGTTAGAATTGCAACTCAAATCCAACATGGCGAATATGGCGGGCGATGTCATTTTGACATTTTCATTTTTTAAATTGTTTTTTGATTAGGTATATAGTACTTGGAGAAAAAAAGTAATATTTTCTAAATATTATCGAAATCGATTGATTCCAAGCGTCGGCTGTATCGCCGCTATGTTGAACATAGTTGAAAATGATAAAATCGTTTGAATTAAATGTGGTTGTAACTTTAAAATATATTCTTGAATAAATTAATTGTATTCTTTTCGGATTCTTCTTTAGGTTACCCATTTTTTGAGGACGTGTACGAACCAGAGCCGAGCTCGCAACATCTCCTTTATCTATTTGTAAAAGTAAGTTTTGAGAAAATTTTTGAGAACAATAAAATAAAAAATGCGATTACACACTGTGCATTTACCATATAGAAAGTATTAAAATACACATAACAGCGGTCTCTGTAAAATTAAATTCATGACAATACAGAGGAACAATTGAAGGTTTACGAAAATCTGCCTATAAATATCGGAAACGTATGTTTACTATACCCGTGATCCTAAAATCTGAGCACATTAAGGTTTCGAACAACAGGTGGTTCGAGGAAAACATCACGGTAATATAGAGGCAAGGCTACATAATATATTATTATATTCTCGTCATGGGAAGTTGGTTATTAGGGTTCCGTAGTAAACAGGGAACCCTTATAGTTTCGCCATGTTCGTCTGTCTGTCTGTCTCTCTGTCTGTCTGTCCGTCCGCGGTTTAGCGCAAAAACTATTGGTACAAGACACTTGAAATTTGGCCCAAGTAGGTAATATAATGTTTCGATTTAGTTAACTGTTCATGACATGTTAAGCTTTAAAGTGCCAATTTTCGTTAGAGTCAATTGTTCCCCCCTCTACCAACTAAACAGTTGTTGTTAGATTAGAAATTCTAACGTGACGGCAATAGTACCTATTACATATAACGAAATTAAAAGGAAAACTATCACACTTATGGAGAGGAGTGGAGAGGAGTGGAGAGGAGAGGAGAGGAGAGGAGAGGAGAGGAGAGGAGAGGAGAGGAGAGGAGAGGAGAGGAGAGGAGAGGAGAGGAGAGGAGAGGAGAGGAGAGGAGAGGAGAGGAGAGGAGAGGAGAGGAGAGGAGAGGAGAGGAGAGGAGAGGAGAGGAGAGGAGAGGGGAGGGGAGGGGAGGGGAGGGGAGGGGAAGGGAGGGGAGGGGAGGAGAGGAGAGGAGAGGAGAGGAGAGGAGAGGAGAGGAGAGGAGAGGAGAGGAGAGGAGAGGAGAGGAGAGGAGAGGAGAGGAGAGGAGAGGAGAGGAGAGGAGAGGAGAGGAGAGGAGAGGAGAGGAGAGGAGAGGAGAGGAGAGGAGAGGAGAGGAGAGGAGAGGAGAGGAGAGGAGAGGAGAGGAGAGGAGAGGAGAGGAGAGGAGAGGAGAGGAGAGGAGAGGAGAGGAGAGGAGAGGAGAGGAGAGGAGAGGAGAGGAGAGGAGAGGAGAGGAGAGGAGAGGAGAGGAGAGGAGAGGAGAGGAGAGGAGAGGAGAGGAGAGGAGAGGAGATGTGGCAGACTCAATTCCACGCGAGCGAAGCCGTGGGCAAAAGCTGGACTGCATGTCGATCAAATGATCGACGATCGTGCAACGAGAAAAGCAGGTAGGTACAACCGTACAATGCACCCCCGTGCGTAATATTTATGTGAGTGAAAATGTCGGTCCTTCGGGGCCCTCTGAGGATGGGGGCCCTGGGCACTGGCCCCGAGTGCCCTTATGGTATAGACGGCATTGCATGCAAACACGATTCGCTGGTTACTTTACCAATCTCTTAGGTACTGAGAAACGTCCCGAAAATGGAAAAATCCCAACAGAACCATAGATAAAGAATTTTGCACCCTTACCTCTAATAGACCCGACCTGGGAATCGAACTCGGGAACCCAGCGTAGTAGTAGTGGCCTGCTAGCACTAGGCTACTGAGGCAGTTAAAGTTAATTCGTATATAACATACTCATTACCCATCCGTTTTAGAGGTAGTAGTCCGCAGGTAGTATTGATTTCAGGTCTTATCGGTGTTATTCAAGTAGATACTCGTATATCCTATTAGTTTCCATTCCGACAATCCGCAATCACACTGGGAAATTGTCTCATTCGTCATGCCCCTCATTCCGGTAACCGCGGTAAATGGGGACACAACAGGTGGTTCGAGAAAAAAGTATTTTATCTACACCATCAACGATAAAAGGTATGTGGTTGATAATATACACAGATATATTAAAAAAAAAAGTTTTTTTTAATGTATTTTTATGTAATTGTAGTGGCAAACAAGCATGCGATCACATTGATTTTAAGTGATGACTGCAGCCTATAGACACCCACACAAAGACCAAGGTCAAAATGCAGATGCATTACCACTCCTGAGGCCTAAGGTGTAATGCTTCTGTGGCAGAATTTACAGGACCGTACATAATAGTGCTGAACAACTACCATTTAGCGGCAAGTATATTAGGTAATGCGGTGGTGCCTACACCCGCGCGCTCCGTCACTGGAGCTCGTATGGAGCTCCAGTGACGGAGACGGCTGGAGCGTAGATGTCTTTAGGTAGCAGCTGTCATTTACCATTCATGGCTAGATAGTGTGATTTCTGGCACAGAGGCATAATACCTCACGAGTGGCAACGCATCTACATTGAAATCTCGGTTTTCATGTACATGTTTATAGGCTAGGTATTACTTACTGCAGTAAACAATAGGTATGCTTGTTTGGCACTTTTTGATATCAAGAAAAATCCAAACTCACTCCAGTGCCCCCTGCACTTTTTTAATTTGAGATTTAACTTTACACATATAATTCTTGTGTGCGTGTGTATATCGCTGAACTCCTCCTAAACGACGGGATCGATTTTGATGATTTTTTTTGTGTGTGTTCAAGGGGATTTGAGAATGATTTAGTTTTACAAATCTGCCCGGCCGATGTCGCTGCAGTTGGTATATACCTAGGTTATTTATCTGTACTAATTCTGAGGCAATACGAAGTTTTCCGGGACAGCTAGTATATATTTAAATATGAACAAAGAATAGATAAGAATAGATAAACTTTGAATACTGTTAACACAAAAAGATACCTATTTTCCGCTTTACTAACATCGTTATGCAGTGATATCCCCTCAATTTTCCGGCTCATCTATTCGGCTCATTCGGATATCGTCTCATTTTGGTTAAAGGGAAAAATGGATTTCCACACAACAGGTGGGTACAGGAAATAGTGCTATCAGTATTAGATATTGGGATAAATAGTTTCACTTCATGAAAACGTTCGGATTCCTTCAATATTTTTTTACTGGAACAAAATAATTTTATTGGAATTGTAGGTATCGATTCATATTATCAGTGGTCGCTCACTATGGGCCTCACAAGAAGGCTCAAAGTCACTCAGAGAGCAATGGAAAGGATTATGCTCGGAGTTTCTTTGCGAGATCGATGCAGAAATGAGGAGAACCGCATGAGAACCAAAGTAAACGACATAGCCTACCGAATAGCGAGACTCAAGTGGCAGTGGGAAGGGCACATAGCATAGCTTGTAGAACTGACGGCCGTTGAGGCAGAAGAATTGTGGAGTGGCGGCGGCGTATCGGAAGACGAAGCGTAGGCAGGCCTCCCACGAGGTGGACTGACGACCTGGTGATGGTCGCGGGCAATCGTTGGATGAGGGCGGCCCAGGATCGTTCGTGAATGATGATGATACATATTATAAAACAAGTAAGTCCCTCGCAACATCTGTCTGTCTGTCTGTCAAAGACTACCGCACGGAATTTTATGCAGTTTGCACGAATAAATAGTTTGATTCATTGGAAGATTTTTGTGTACTAATTTCCTCTAACATTAATTATTATATTCCAAAATCATAAATGTTGGAGGTTTCAGAAACAATTAAGTCGCCTGGGAGCTTTTATCAAAGACACTGCCTAAACTCTTTGAGATATTACAAACCATTGTATGGTAGAACGACGTTTGCAGAGTCAGCTAGTATTAAATACCTATATGATCATAACTGTCTCACCGTGTCCACGTTAGGTGATTATTTAATTGACAGTAGAGGCAATATAGGTTATAGGTACCCCAAGAGTGATAATGCATAATCTCTAGCTTTTCTGTAAACGTCCATAGGTTGAACCATTTTTTTAATAGTAGGTATATTATTACATCCATTATAACGTAAAAGTAGTAACTATCCTATTAATTAGAAACACGCAAAAAACAATACGAACATGAACCTCATTTATTTTCACACACTTTGAGAAAAGATAATAAAATATCATTTGGACTCGGTATACTTGCTAGTTACCACATTTAAATTAACCCAAACATATAAAGGTAATGGCCTTCTGTATTGTTCTTTAATTTACTCGTAAAAAGTGATGTCCTTGAATATAGGTTACACATATCTACCTACATGTGACTGGACAACGGTGATCAAAACTGTTTTCTAGTAGGTGTATACCTAGTGATTTTAATGACTAACCCTAATACTAAGTTCCACTCCGAGGCATAAAGCCGAGCTACTCGTATGTATTGACAAAACAACAAGTACCCCTACAACAAAGCTTGAGGTCTATCACATAACGCAGCCAAAGCAAGATTGTATTGTGAATGACTGTTCTAGTCCAGACTTAAAATATTGTTAATTATATTTTAACTTACGTAAATAATCCATCAGAAGACAGAAGATACTATTTGTCCTTTAAATTGTACTATGGTCGATATAGCGATAATATCTCTTAAATTTTCTGAAGTATGTGAAACGACTTTAATTTGCCTCAGTCCATTCGTTTTTATTGTCAACAGTTTAACTCGACAGCGCAAGTATAATCGAGCATTCAACGTGTTGACATTGATACAATTGTACACAAAACCATTTACTTAATCAAGCAGATGGAGTGTTGGTAGTGTTAAACTATTATCATCATCATCAACGTATAGTTTGTACATTTAAATACACAAGTGTTGAGGCGTCAAGAAATAGCTTAAACATTTTCAAATAAATAATAAAAAAACTTTTTTCGATCGGCGTGCATGTATGAAGAGAATGATGAAGGTAGACGAGGCACGAGAGGTTTGTCAGAACCGGGATGTCTGGCGCTCTACACTCTCTGCCTACTCCGTTAGGGACCTGGCGTGAAGATACATACATACATACATACTTTTTTCGACTTTTTGACAGGTGACTATTGATCAAGTTTTTTGTCAATAGCAGGTATTTTGACACATATTGACATAATTATATACAAACTCCTCGCTAAGCTGTGTAATTTCTAATATCAGGTAGGTGTTATGTAGGTATTGACATGGTTTCAGATGGATACAACAAAATGATTTGGTTCAAGATGGTGGGTATTATCCTATGCATATAATAATCCCATCTTATATCAATGTAGATCCGTGAAATAAATAATACGCACAAGAGAAGCGAGCATCGTTCATAAATAAAAGATATAGTCTGGCATAACACTGTCATCTTGTTAATTTTATTATGACACAATAAAAGGGTAAATGAACACAAAAGAGTTCTCTTTTTTCTTTACCGCAAGCCGAATTCGATTAGAAAACTTTGTTATCAAGTATGAAAGAAAAATATATACCTACTTACCTATAATTAATGAACTCTTCCGAATCTCAATTTCCCAATGGAATCCATTACAATGTTGAACCTACTTCACTTAATACTTCTTACTCTACTTACTTTTATTCGCTATGCTTCATTTATCAGTTGGTAAGTAGTAGCATGTTTTGTGATACATCGTCACAACGTACATTATCTAATTTGATCATTAGAAATTGTGTTCTATTCTGAACTGTGTCAATTAGACGCTTTTCCACGCGAGTGTCGTGCGTCGCCGCGCCCCAGTATCCGATGTCCGATACCGATAAGGAGGGGAGTGTCCATTATTACAGCCTTATACAAGTTGTCTACGCGACTGTACTCATGTCATTCGTAATCACCTCGCGTCAACCGCTTTCAGGCAAAAGAGGGCAAAAGCGTTTATGAGCGTTTATTCTGTTTATAAGGAAAAACAAGTGCAGCCTGTCCTCTTATCGCTTGACGGGGATAATAATAATATTATAACAATTACTTTATAAGTTAAACAATACATCTTAAAATCTCGTTAATAAATCGCCTCTTTACAAGAATAACGTGACATTTCATATAAATCGTTCATATGAAATCATCTCGAAATCATCTATTGTAGCAACAAACAATAATCGACAAACGTCACATAGGTAAGGTGCGAAGGAGATAACGCTCTTCTGACGCGAGATAAGCCGAAGTCGCCTTCCTAAGGTCTATGTGCAATATATATTGCTGGGTAGGACATGATGACGGCGATGTTTTGTACTTATAGGCTTGTCTCGAGACGGCACTAGTGTATTTTATTTACCTGGCAATTCTACTGGTGGTAGAGTTCCAAGTGTAGGAGCTTTAGGGCGTAGGCACCACCGCATTACCTAATCTATCTGCCGCTAAATTATAGTGTAAGTCACTATCGTGTTCCGGTTAGATGGTAATGTATGGCCCCGTAATAACTCTCACAGAGACATGGAGAGACATTTTAACTTCTGGTTTTTGTGTAGATGTCTTTAAGCTACATAACTTAACATTAATGTGACAGTTCACATTGCTCGTTTGCCACCTTCCTAACAAAAATAAAATTGGCGAGCGGGAAAGGGGTTCTCTGCCTAAGTATAATAAAAACAGTCATACTGAAGCATGAACATGCGTTGCCACTCCTAAGGCCTAAGGGTTTACTGTAAATGATATCTCACCAAAAAGCTAAAATACTACTTTTTCCACAGTCAGTACCAGGCAAGCAGAGCTGAAGTGGAGGTAAGAAGTTTAAGCGATACAATTAAACAAACCAGGCTAACAACTAGGTGTTCAGGATGTCTCGAGCCGCTCTGATTATATTAACACGTTTAGATTGCTTGTTAGTCAACTTCAATTTCTGTTCGCGTTTATTCGCAATGAATTGAAATTGGTTCCTGTACTCCCAGTAAGTAAGTATAGGCGAAAGTTCTGAAAATGGAGGTTAAATCTTTTAAGGGAGTACTCACACTTATTCAGCTCAATTCAGCTTATGTCTATAGAAAACAAACATTTTGTATGGAGACACGTAGGCATCCGTTCAGCTTTCCGCGTCTATTCTACTTTCGCGGCCAACGAACAGGTATAAAATGATGACAAATCCCTTAACTAAAAGTTTACAATGGACTTATTTTCTATAAGATTTGTGAGGAACCTCTCTCAGGTAAAGGCCTCTTCCAAAGATAACCAAATTATTTCATATACGAGTATTATAAGTGCGGTTATATTATCTTCCCAATTCGTACCGTTTGTGGGCCTACAGCAAGTTTTAATTGCTGCAGACAGAACAATAAGAAGTTGTGTTCTCATTACGAACACAGTACTAATTAAAACGAACTTCTCATATTGCGTTAGAAGTATTTATGGTGCGGTTTGTTTTTGTTATCGTAATAAACAATTTAATGAACATTAGTTTTTTTATGTAAAGAAAATGGCATATTTTTTACTGGTGGTAGGCGGTAGGCGGGCGTAGGCACCACCGCATCACCTAATATACTTGCCGCTAAATGGTAGTGTTCAGCACTATCGTGTTCCGGTCAGGTGGTAATGTACGGCCCTGTAATTTTCGGGCATTGAGGCATAACACCTTAGGCCTCAGGGGTGGTAACGCATCTGCATTTTGACCTCGGTCTTTGTGTAGGTGTCTATAGGCTGCAGTCATCACTTCACCACAAAATCACGTCACAAAATCACTAAAGTAGGCATTTCATTGTATTAAAACGTAACTTCACGCCTGTAATCCGCGAACGGGTAGGCAGAGGTAAATGCATGAATTCAAGCATACATATTATATGCAAACACCCACGATTCGCCGGTTACGTTTTGTTCAGTGTATTAATTTGCTCGTATTAAAATATATTTAAGTGATTAAAATATAGTTATTTGCTTAAGGCTTGGCATTGACTTCAAACCTATAAGTAAATAGCACATATAAATAATAGGTAGTTTATAATTACAATTAAATCTTTATTATTTTTTACTTTTCAGTTTTGAAGTCGGTTTTTCTTAACGTACTTATATGTATATGTATATGAATACGAAATATGGTTCTATTTGACGATGGCAATATGCGTAATAGCGATGCCATTTTAAAAATAAATAAAATGTGCTATAGCAGTTATAATTACTGCAGACTACTGCACACAAAACAATAAAGAACAGTGGACTTATTAGGAACTCGTTATAAGCACAGCTTTAATTAAAGCGAACTTCAATACAGCAGCAAATGAGATGCGGTATTTGTTTGAGTCATATGAAATTAATTTTGTTCATTTACCCAATAACAATAGCTGAATAATTAAACACGGGACTTTGTTTGCATTAAATTTATAATAGTTCAAAAGTTCATTAAATATTCAAAACTTTATAAAAACACGCCAGTTTACCGATTTTCTGATTTGGCATACTACGCAATATCTATCATACTTTGTCAGCCTTTCCCTCGCTCGCTCTCTCTCTCTCTCTCTTTCTCTCTCTCTCGCTCTCTCTTTCTTTCTCTTATTACTTTTGGTCAATGTGAATAAGAATAAGAATAAGAAACATTTATTTGACATACAGCGAGACACATAAAACAGACATAAAACGTAACAGGTAACAGAAAAGATAACACATTTTCTAAAAATAAATACATACCTATATGAATGCGAAGGCTTCGTGACGTGACGACCTCATTGCCCAGCGGAGGAGAGTCTTCCTCTACTTTGTTTGTTCCTTTTCTACGTTGACTGACTGAGTGTATCGAACAATAGCGGTCAATTCATTCAACAGGGCGGTAGTTAAAATAACAACACAGGCTGGGCAGTAGCGTTCCGTAATTAAATTACCGACTGCCAAGCGTGGCGATTATGGCTCTCCCCTAATGACGCACAACACTGGTATGGGTGTCCTTGGGGAAGGCTTTGTCCAGTAGTGGATGTTATTCGGCTGAAGTGAACAATGAATTCAATATTTGATTGATTGATATTCATAAAACCGAAAATACCCAAAATCGCGGTTTCTGTGAAATTAAAACCGGTATTCGAAATACCGGTATCCTGGTATTTTGGAAACCGAGATCCCAGTTTGCGACTCCTAAGTACATATATTATTTGCAAAGAGCACAAAAAGACATTCATTTATTTTAAACAAAACTTTCCCACATTTACCTGAATTTTCCAATGTTGCAAACACTGAGATACTACCCATTTCTACAGAAACGTAACGAAGAAATAACACGTTTAAGCACTTATAGAAGTCGTGTGTAAGTTACACACGACTTCTATAACTGTATTTATTACCGATGTTTTAATATCTTTGGGGTAACTTGAGTCTACTTGTAAGTATATCATACTATAGTACATAGGTACATTTTTTGGAAATGGGACAGAGTGTACACACAAGTTAAAACAGCTTAGAAATGTTGTAATATTTTATTTTTCGTATTTTTTAATAACACATGCGAATGAACTTTAGAAAGAAGTTTGGCTCGCGAGCATGAAGCTTTCAATTATGGACTATTTTAAATTGCTCCGCCGAACTGATGGCTCAGGATGGCTCGGCTTGCCTCGCGAACCCTGCCTCGACGTTTCCGGTAAAAAACTACGAGGCTGCCTCGCAAGTCAGTCCCGGCCTAACCGCTCGCCCGAATATGGCTCGCGAGCTATGATTCACTTATCATCCATGTGAACTGAATGCTTGTTTGCCACCATCATCATCATCACTCGATAGTGCATTAGATAGCAATAGATTAGAAAATGAGTGGTGTCTGCGCCCGCGACCTCCAGCGTTGGAACTCTAGAACCAGTAAACACATAGAGCAACACGGCCCGTGTTGCTCTATGTGCTCTATACCGGTCGCGGCGGACTGGAGGGGAGTATGTATGTATGTATCTTCACGTCAGGTCCCTAACGGGGTAGGCAGAGAGTGTTGAGCGCCAGATATCCCGGTTCTGACAAACCTCTCGTGCCTCGTCTACTTTCATCATTCTCTTCATACATGCACGCCGATTCCTAAGACTTTTGATCCCACCATCAGACAGAACTCGACCTATTTGGTCATGGTAGGTCAGTCTTGGTCTTCCTGGGCCTCTGCAACATTAGCATTGTATATCTGTTTAGTCATTCGCTCATTCGACAATCTTTCTATATGCCCGAACCATCGGAGCATGCCTTTTTTCATTTTTACACCGATACTATCATTCACACAAAGCCTCTTTCTTACATATTCATTACGAACGCGATCGCTGGAGGGGAGTAGCCACAGCGTTTATTACCGATGCAAAACAGTCTGTCATTTTTTGCGGGGGGAAATACGTATGACACACACTCACACTACAAAAATCGTCTATTACTACGAAACTCACACCTTGGCTTTAACAAAATACAGAAACGATTTCACGCACACATTTAAACATCTAGGCGACAGGTATAGGCCCATTTGGGCTTGTATTTTGACAGAGGGGAAAGCCTGCATATGGCTACTCCCCTCCGGTGTTGCTCTATGAGTAAACAAAACCCAACTATAACCTACCAATATCTAATACACATCTCTCATCCATTTATATAGTAACATTACATGAACAGCACCGACACCACGTGACACGATGACGCAAAGTAATATGGGTCAACAATTTCATTACCAGCGTGTCAACGTCGCGTGGATTACTTTTACGACGTGAATAATGTCCTGGGCGCGATGCTTTATCAATTACGAGCAAGCCCGTGGTACTTGTGGGGACATTTAAGAAGACAAGTTGTTTAGATAGGCTGTCGCCATGATTTCTTCTTTAGTGATACAAGGCGTAATTTTATCGGTGTGGAAAAGGTTGGAATTTCGGCAACGTTCAAGGTACCTGAGTGTATATTGTGCCCGAAGAGTTTTGTATTTCCTTTAGTAGAAAAACGTTTCCAAATATGGGATACCATTTTGTTTTATTGGTATGAAAAATAACTAAACATAAATCACTTTAATGTTGTTACTTATCAGTCACACATTAATCTGTAACATTTAACAGCGTTCTATCAAATATATTAATTACGTAATGAAATTTAACGTCAAAATCACAAATTAGTAACTAAAAATTGATGATTTATGGTTATATGCCGTATGTAGGTAGGTATATGGGTATCTCCCATATACATATATACGGCATATAAATATATATTATATCATCATATTAATAACAAAAATATCTAAGAAATCAAATAAAGGAGATGTTGCAAAAATGTATGGACCTCCGGCCATGTATTGTACACAATGTTATTAACAGGTAAAATCAATATAAAAACGTTTTTTTACTGCACATTTTCACTTATTTAACTTTGTTTGCAGTTACAAAACATTATTTGCAGTTATAATTGCAACTCAAAACCAACATGGCGAATATGGCCGGCGATGTCATTTTGACATTTTCATTTCTTAAATTGTTTTTTTTTTTGATTAAATAGTACTTGGAGAAAAAAGTAATATTTTCTAAATACTATCGAAATCGATGTTATGTGTAATAAATACTCTACTAATCGAATTCCAATAAAAAAAAATAATCGGAACCTTAGGAAGTAATAATGATTAATGATAATCAATGATTATAATATGTGATGTACTAGTAAGATACAGATAGTTTTGTATTATCTACATAGGGACAATCCCAAGCGTCGGCTGTACCTATTGCCGCCGTGTTGAACATAGTTGAAAATGATAAATTCGTTTGAATGAAATATGGTCGTAACTCTAAAATATATTCTTGAATAAATTATTTGTATATTTTTCGGATTCTTCTATAATTTATCCATTTTTTGAGGACATGTACGAACCAGAGCCGAGCTCGCAACATCTCCTTTATGTAAAATATTGTTTTAACTGGAAGAAGTTTCATAATTCACTACCGAATGTCACAAATTCAAACATGTATCTCTGGACCAGCACAATAACATTTAATGTACTTAGGAGAACATTATGCAGTTCACGTAATGTTTTGGCTCTGGGGTTTTGGTAAGGGATAACTAATTTTTGGCAAAAAAAACGTTTCCCAAAGTATCACATCCCAAATATTTATTTGGCAATAAATATAATGCTATTAATAAGTCGTTACCACGTCAAAAATCTACACCTGATAAATCCCAATATCACATATTTCCCGAATCACGGGTCAAACATGGACCTCTGGCATAGCAGTAACAATTTGCTACAAACCAGTGAGGCAGTGCAATTGTTGGAAAAATATATACGAATTTTCAACCAAATATTATCACCTCAGTGTCGTGTTACGAAAACAAAGACGCTTTTATTATCCACAGTTCAATCCATTGATTGCAAATACAATGAACTGGTATTGTACTGTTAAAACAATGCTTTGGGCGTGTACTGTTAAAAATAACTGGCAAGTGACAGCCCGAAAAAGAAGTGCAGAAAAATTGCGTACAATGAAAATGGTGTGGATTTTTAAATTCAATACTCAGCTTCAAAATCCCAGGAAACCTTATTTATACGGGCATTTGGCTCAGTAGATAACGGTTGTTTGCGAAACCCACTAAACTGGGCGATATTCCAACATTTCTTTGTGTTATGAAGTGGCAAACAAGCCCACTGTTCACTTTGATGGTAAGTACCTAATACTGTAGCCTATAAACATCTACATGAAACCAGGGGGTCTGCCTAACTCTAATGCTTTCGTTTAGGACGTTATCTTGTCAGTTTCGTATCGCTCATTAAAACATTTTGCTTAAGTGTAGGTATATCTGCGGACGAAAAAGTTCGGCGGTATGAAACTGACAAGGTAACATCATAATCGAAAGGATCACGAAAGCAAGAGTTAGGCGGTCTGGCGCCAGAGATTTCAATGTAGATGCATTGCCACTCCTAAAGCCAAAGATGTTATGCCTCTGTACCGGTATAGGGCCGTACATTACCACCTGACTGCTGACTTAGCGGCAAATAGATAACGTAATGCGGTGGTGCCTACACCCGCGAGCTCTACAACTAGAAAACCCATGAACTATTTGCAATAATAATAAATTAAATACGTTTTCACTCACAGCTCCACACTAGGTAAAAACCTGTGTCGTGGATGCCGTTGTATACAAACAACACATACACAAACACCCAGACCCGAAACAAATATCTGTAGGCCATAGAAGTATTTGTCCCGGTGTGGGGATCGAACCCGTGACCCTTCGGATCAAACGGTGGTTTCACACCGCTGGACTAACCGGGTCGTCAATAGGGGAAAAAATCTGCAGTAAGTATAAACAGAAAATATTAAGAGGAAAATCTACAAGGTCATCACATAATATTTCACTCAAAATCTTATTTCTAAAGTGGTTCAGATTAATTGGAGCAGACATCCCATTATCCCTTGCTGCCATTAGCATTGTCTCTGGCTTTGCAGATCATTGATAATATTGTTAGCATATCTGTAAATGCGCTGTAATCTCGGATATGATGTTCTAATTCATAGTGTTTGAACATGAGCGATGCTGATTGTCGTTGTGCTTTGGTTCGGAGGCTTTTATTGTTTTGAAGACCTTCTGACCTTCTGGTTTCTTGATTTTTAATAATGTAATGAAAGTGGCAAACAAGCATGTAGTTCACATTGATGTTAAGTGATGACTGCAGCCTATAGACACTCACACAAAGTCCAAGGTCAAAATGCAGATGCGTTACCACTCCTGGGGCCTAAGGTGTTATGCCTCTGTGCCGAAAATTACAGGGCCGTACAATGAGAGTGTATTTTTAATAGACTTTGGGTCACACAATTTAAGTATCTTTCAATGGTCTCGTATGGTGCAAATAACTAAATGATTATCAAAGCGCTATCTCTTACATTATTTGTTACCATAGATGTAGTAATGGTAGATACATACAAACCCCCTTATTTATAAACGTACATTAGATAAGTTTTAGTTATAATATGCTTTGTCTTTATCAGTCGCATTGTCAATTGCGTAGGATAGAAAAAGACTAAAGATAGATTAGCAATACTTTAGCTAAAATGCTTTTATGAATAAAGGGGAAAATCGATGCTTAATACCAAGAAAATGTTTTTATGTATGTGAAAAAGAAATAGGCATATAATTCAATATGGTAGACCCTGTAGTTCCATAAGGAAGAATTACTATTTTTGAGGCCCTAAAATATATAAATAGAAATAAAGTGGTAAGTAAGGAACTAAATTATCAAATTGAATAGCTTAAAATAGAGATAAAACTATTGTACGGTTTTCGTTCAATTTATAAAGTCACCGATTTCGGTTTTCAGAAGTTACGGTTCTCTTTCAATTTTTAAAACAGCTTCCTAAACATCGCTTTCGTTTTATTTTTACTCATCGTCAAGTAGTCGAGTTGCGTAATTCAGAAAAGATTTCTCAGCATTTTTTATGCTTAGTTCGCGTAGAGACTACAAAGTGGGGGTTGTTTTGTATGTTGCCGCCGCAGCGAGATTACTGAAGACAAATAGCTCCAGTTGTTAAAATGTCTGCTTACGGGATATTTGTTGCGACGGTGGTGGTGGGAATTACGAGGTTGTTATATTTATTCAAATGTGTAAACTGCGGAAAATACTTTAAATATGCAAGAAGTGAATACTAATTAGAAGGTTTATAGGGTTCTTTGGAGATTTACGCGAAAAAAAAAAGTTGCTGAAGTGAGAAAGTATTATATTGCAAAGTAATCAAGAATCAATTTTGAATGCAATCATATGCACAATAATGATGTATAACATTGCAGAGAAATTGAATCAGCTATGTGATACACAACGCAGCTTCTCGTGATACATAACTAAAACAGATTTCTAAACGTCGTTTTCATTTCATCTTTACACATCGTCGAGTTGCGTAATCAGGAAAATTTCTCAACATTTTTTATGCTTAGTTCGCGTAGAGAATACAAAGTGGGGTTTGTTTTGTATGTAGCCGTCGCAGCGAGATTACTGAAGACAAATAGCGCCAGTTGTTAAAGATGTAGGCTTACAGGATATTTGTTGCCACGGTGGTTGTGGAAAATACGACGTTGTAATATTTCATTCAAATGTGCAAATTAAAGAAAATGTTAACATATATGAATTGAAAATCAATGTAGAAGGTTTATGGATGTTGTGATTTTGTTGCGTTAAAGTTTAATTATTACCATTAATAAACTACTCTTCCAAAGAGTAAAAGGTGAAGCATTGTTGTAAGTATAGTCACGTATCGCACATAAAGTGTTCCCGAGGGTTCCGCAGGTTAATAGGGGTCGTATGTGAAATTAACGAGGCCGAGGTGCGGTAAGATCATGTTCTTACATTATGAAAGACTAGCACCGCGTTATTACATTATAACTAGGCTTTTGTTTTTATATTATTTCGCATTAACACATGCTTGTGAAATATATTTTATTTTTAAAGAAAAATGGAAAGAAAAAATTGACTTCAGGCGAGACTCGAACTCGTGACCTACTGGGAATCTAGTCCAGCCGCTCTTCCAATTGAGCTACTGAGCTACCTTCACATCTATTGCATTGCCTAGCAGCAATGCAATAGATGTGAAGGAAAGATTTGACAAATCGGGCAGGGCTTCAGTAGCTCAATTGGAAGAGCGGCTGGACTAGATTCCCAGTAGGTCGCGAGTTGGAGTCTCGCCTGATGTCAATTTTTTCTTTCCATTTTTCTTCAAAAATAAAATATAACTAGGCTTTCCATTATGCTCTCTGAGAACGGTTGAGCTTGCATTTGTATGTATGTATCTTCACGCCAGGTCCCTAACGGGGTAGGCAGAGAGTGTAGAGCGCCAGACATCCCGGTTCTGACAAACCTCTCGTGCCTCGTCTACCTTCATCATTCTCTTCATACATGCACGCCGATTGTAATTCGTATGAAACTTTTTTAACGTAACGGAGTTGGCAACAAACATGGAGCTCACATGCATGTTAAGTGATAACTGCAGCCTAAAGATCCTATAGATATACAAAAATCAGTGGTCAAAATGCAGATGCGTTGCCATTACTGAGACCTAAGTTGTTGTTTCTGCGTGTGTTATGATAGTGCTGAAAACTACCATTTGGAGGTTAATAGATTAGGTAATGCGAAGATGGAACTCTATCTATACATCTATCTGTACAAATAAATAAAATTGGAGTGTCTTTTATTTTTAAAGAAAAATGGAAAGAAAAATTTGACTTCAGGCGAGACTCGAACTCGCGACCTACTGGGAATCTAGTCCAGCCGCTCTCCCAATTGAGCTACTGAAGTCCTGCCCAATTTGTCAAATCTTTCCTTCACATCTATTGCATTTTTTTTTTCTTTAAAAATAAAATATATTTCACAAGCATGTGTTAATGCAAAATAATATAAAAACAATTATTGGAGTGTCTGTTTGTAATATAAAAATAGCCGCTTGTTACTAAATGTATATGTATGTATACACGGTACGTACACCAAAACAACATTTTTTACAATTTTTGTATGTCTGTCAGTCTGTCTTTATGTCTGTCTATCTGTTTGTTCCCGCTAATCTCGGGAAGGGCGGGACCGATTTTTGACGGGATTTTCACTGACATATAGCTGATGTAGTAAGGAGTAACTTAGGCTACTTTTATACTAGCTGCGCCCACGACTTCGTCTGGGTAAATACTGAACAATCATAAATTCTCACGCGGACGAAGTCGAGGGCACAGCTAGTCACCAATAAAATATAGTAATTGATAGAGTTTCGATCAATGCGTTGGTTAGGAGCAGATTAGGTATTGTGGTGACTCTTACGCCCAAATATTACAGTACGATCAACGCGATGGCGAAGTTATTCGAAAGTCATTTTATGTAAGGCGCATTAAATTTGTGAAATCGATCATCGAATTGGGAGCAATAAATAATCCTGACGAATAAGCAAAAACACTCATTTTACAAGTAAAAAAATAAATAAAACGCCTTTGTTTGTTAACACGTTTGTTTTCGCTTCAGCCACATCAGCGTTGGTATAGTTGTGGAGCCGGTGACGGTTCGGGTGGGCGGATGAGAGGTGCTGAGATTGCCGCGAAATAGGTTAATACTATCACCCACTCGAAGCAATTTCCTTGTGCTATTTTTGGATATTTTGTCTCGAGTTCAATATCTCTAGATATTATTGGAAGGTTAAAATCTGTTGGATTTTACTGGATGTTATGCAGATGCGCCAACGCGGACACGGAATCTTTATCACCAACTAGCTGACCCGGCAAACTTCGTATTGCCTCAGAATAAAAATATGTCATGTGTCAAAGGTTTGATAGATACGGACTATTTGTATGAGAAAATGAAATGGTGGTTTTTACCTTTTAAACATTCCCTGGACTTCCAAAAATTATTCAAAATCAATATTAGCCAAATCGGTCCAGCCATTCACGCGTGATGCCGTGACCAAGGAAAATGGGGTTGCATTTTTATATATATATAGATAGATAAAACGATCGTTTCGATCAATGCGATGGTTATGAGCAGATTAGGTTAATGGCTCACACGCCTTGGAGCTTTTACACTGGAAGTCTACCACGAGTAGGTACCCAAAGATTATAATACGATTAACGCGATGGTGAAGTTATTCGAAAGACATTTTGTGTAAGTCGCACGATCGCACTAGTCAAATCGATCAATATAAAAATCTTTCGTGTGTGCCATGAAATTTAAAGAGTGCCCTCGATTTCTCCAGAATCCCATCATCACATATTGACATGGTTACAATGGGACCAACTGTGCAATATACCCTTTCAAACAAAAAAAAATATCCAAATCGGTACAGGCGTTTTTTTTTTTTTTTTATGTAATCGAAGTGGCAATCAAGCATGCAGTTCACATTGATGTTAAGTGTTGACTGCAGCCTATAGACACCCACACAAAGACCAAGGTCAAGATGCAGATGCGTTACCACTCCTGAGGCCTAAGGTGTTATGCCTCTGTGGCGGAAATTACAGGGCCGTACATTAATTATTTATCTCTAGAATTTCATGTAAGGTTATAATGTGTTGGATTTTACTGGATTTAATTAAATGCAGAAGCGCTTACGCGGTCACTGGAAGTCTTTTACCAATAGGAGTAGATTAAGTAATACTGTGGCTTTTACACCCTGGAAATATATATATTAAAAAATATAAAAATATATTAAAAACACACCTATAAATGACGAAGTGTTGCCTCCAGGGTTGTCATTAAAAAGCATGACGTCGGCTATGCTGACGTCATTTTTTTCTTTTACACTATCACACATCTTGTATCTTTTTGAAAAATTACACACTTTTTGAACTTTCACGCGATTTCTTTCAGAGTACCGCGAACGTACCATGATCCTGTTATTGCGAAAATAATATCACTGTCTATAGAACGTATTAGTTACCATAATATACTGAACCACTTTAAGCTCGACTAGCCGTACATAATGCTGTACTTACTCCAACGCTTTTATATGGAAGCGAGAGCTGGGTATGCAGGAAAGAGCATGAAAGTAAGTTGAACGCGGTCGAGATGAGATCTTTGCGCAAGATCTGCGGTGTATCACTCACCGATCGCGTTCGTAATGAAGATGTAAGAAAGAGACTTTGTGTGAATGATAGTATCGGTGTAAAAATGAAAAAAGGCATGCTCCGATGGTTCGGGCATATAGAAAGAATGTCGAATGAGCGAATGACTAAACAGATATACAATGCGAATGTGGATGGTTGCAGAGGCCCAGGAAGACCAAGGCTGACCTACCATGACCAAATAGGTCGAGTTCTGTCTGATGGTGGGGTCAAAAGTCTTAGGAATCGGCGTGCATGTATGAAGAGAATGATGAAGGTAGACGAGGCACGAGAGGTTTGTCAGAACCGGGATGTCTGGCGCTCTACACTCTCTGCCTACCCCGTTAGGGACCTGGCGTGAAGATACATACACTTTAAGCTTTGTCTCGTGCCTGCATACACAAATGAAACAACAGTTTGACATTTCCAAAATTGAACAGCACATAACTGACGACTCATTGCGGTAAAATGTAGTAAATGATAAAATTTTGTTTCAGTTAAAACGAGACAAGGCTAGTGGAGGCGTCGAACGCCCGTTGTTCGAAAAGCGATTTTTAGTCTATTTACCTGTTTACAATATAAATTAATTTGATAACAACGTATCTAATTTGAGTACCCAATTAAGATACAGGCCACTATAGCACACTAAAATGAAGGAATTGATTCATTTTTACATATACAGTGCATAGTAATATACTCTACTGGTGGTAGAGCTCCAGTGACGAAGCTCGCGGGCGTAGGCCACCGCATTACCTAATTCATTTACTTGGCGCTAAATGGTAGTGTTCAGCACTATCGTGTTCCGGTCAGGTGGTAATTAAAGTACGGCCTTGTAAGTTCCCGGCACAGAGGCATAACACCTTAGGCTTCTGGAGTGGTAAAGCATCTGCATTTTCACCTTGGTCTTCGTGTGGGTGTCTATAGGCTGCAGCCATCACTTAATATCAATGTGAACTGCATGCTTGTTTGCCACTTCCATTACATTAAAAAAAAATACATCTATACATATTATAAAACAAATCCCACCTCGTGTCTGTCTGTCTGTTGCAATAAACTCAAAGACTGCACGGATTTTCATGTGGTGTTCACCAATAGATAGAGTGAGTATTCATGAGTAAGGTTTGTATAATATACCTAATATAGTTTATCACAAAATTTGCACGTCGTTTTTTCGACAAAATGTATAAGGCCACAAATTATCTCTGTCAGCTTCTGTAACTTACCTACATTTTATGCAAATAAATACGTACATGATTGATTGTAAATTGGTTGGAATGTAATGGTAATTGTTGGATGTGTCGGCAAAAATTAAGCCTGGGAGCTTTAAACAAATTGGACATAAATATCATCACGACACATAGAGAGAACACAACTAGAAACAAAAATAACGTTTGTAGATTATTATATGACTTTTCTCATACACAACTCAAAACGAAATGTATACCAGCGGTTTCTGACGTCACTATCATATCACGTCTCCCGCGAGACAGGAATCACGTTCGGTGACATTTTAAAAATAAACTCGAAACATAAATTGGACTCACAACTCGACTCGAAGCAATTTAAACTTTGTATCGATTTGTCTGCGGTAGCGTATAATGGTATAACTTGAACAAAAAATCGTCAGGATATCTAATTTAATGTAGGTTTTGCTCGTGACAGAGTCACACTTCGAGGGTAGGCATCATCGCATTACCTAATCTATCTGCCTCCAAATGGTAGTGTTCAGCATTATCGTTCCGCTTAGATGGTTATGTATGGCCCCGTAATAACTATCACAGAGACAAAACAACTTAGGTCTTAAGGGTGGCAACGCATCTGCATTTTGCATAGAGCAACACGGGCCACCGTCCGCGGCGGTCCGGAGGGGAGTAGCCATATGTAGGCTTTCCCCTCTGTCAAAGTACAAGCACAAGTGTGCTGTCTCTGTCGCCTAGACGTGTAAATGCGTGCGTGAAATTGTAAATGTATTTCGTTAAAGTCAAGGTGTGAGTTTCGTAGTAATAGACGATTTTTGTAGTGTGTGTGTGTCACACGTATTTACCCCCGCAAAAATGATATAATGTTTTGCATCGATAATAAATGCTATGGCTACTCCCCTCCGGTCTGTTGGGTTGCTCTATGGTATTTTGACTCTGGTTTTGTGTAGATGTCTGTAGCCAAGGTCTGCAGGCTGCAGTCATCACTTACTTGTACTTAACACTGTTTGATATTATCTATGACCAAGAAACAGCAGCATAAAATAGTTCATAACAATTTCAAAACAAATATACCACCAAAATACCAACATGAATCCACAAACCAAATGCACGGGATGCACAACAGAAATTCCGGGAGCATTGAAATTAACACGGAAATGTGCAGACAGGCGGCTTGGATAGTGACAGGCATCAGGATGCCGCAAAGCCTGTTTACACGCGTCAGCTATAAGAGTTTTTTTATGTAGGTAATGAATGACGACCCTAGTCATATCGAGTAATAGCCCGCAGAATGACGACCTGGTTAATCCAGTGGTGTGGTCGCGGGTTTGATTCCCGCACTGGGGCAAGTATTTGTATGGCCTACAGATATTTGTTTCGGATCTGGGTGTTTGTGTAAGTGTTGTGTGTGTACAATCGGCAACCATGACACAGGTTTATACCTAAAGTGGGGCTGTGAGTGTAAGCGTATTTAATGGGGCAAGCAAGTATACAGTTAAGATAGATTTTTTATGTCGATGATTGATAGACTAGACGGATCACCTGCTGTAAAGTTATTACAATCGCCTATGAACATTTGTAACAACAGGGGAGTAGCCAACGCGCTGCCAGCCTTGATGGTAAGTGTCTATTGCAGCCTATTGACATCTACGCAAAAACTAAACACTATGTGCTCCAAATGTAGATGCGTTATCATCCCTGAGGCCTACTTCCTTTTGTCTCTGTGACAAAAAACACAGGTCCATACATTACCGTCTGACCAGAAAACGATAGTCTTGAACTATCATTTGGTGCCAGATCTATCTGGCTATGCGGTGTAGCTTACGCCCTCTAACTCCGATTTTGGACATTTACCGCCAGCACCTAACATATGGACGAGGGGTCGCATTAATATATAGATCTCAGTCTTTGAGACGATCTTAAGATCACGTTTTTACTAAACAGGATAAGCCGTGTTCTGAGACTGAGATCTGTCTATACCTACCTACCTAAGCTGAAAGACATGCTCACAGGCTCTTAGACAATAATCTAGTCTGTGTGCATGAGTCCCGTGGTCTAGTCTAGCCTTTTCGACTGGGGACGACATCAATTGATTAATAGCAATGCTACCGATGCGATAGACTTACTCTAGACCCAAGGTTCCTGAACTATTTTCTTGTAGATCCCTTTCAAGTTTTTTTCTGGTTTCGGTGGACCCCATCCTTGCCACATTTATATCACATTCCCATATTCCCAATTTTTATTCACGTCTACGTAGACTCCGATCGAGTCTCCTATGGACCCCAGGGGGTCCACCTGGACTACTTTGGAAATCACTGCTCTCGACCAATTATGATCGGGTAAAAGGCATAATAAACCCATTGTTTATGCCAGGCCAAGCAAATAAAGTCATGTATACTACTGATACTTTATTGTTGAAAAACAATTCCATTCAGATATATAGTAGTTTTATTTTTATTATAACGGATCCAAAGCACTCCAATAAATTGGGGACATACAAATCGATGGAAGTATTTGCACTGAACCCTTCCGTGTTGTGAAACTGCAGGCATATTATGTTACCCTTGTTTTTGTTTCGGCCAAGCTTGGGTATAATTTGCTCTTGCCAATTGGGGAACTAGTTTTTAGAAATAGACTTGTATTTCTGTATTTTGAAATTCAGTTCATTATTGCTAACATTCATTTAGTTGCTCATTATGTGTTTAAGTATTTGGTTTGATTTTCATCGAATATAAGTATCTTATTAACTTACTTTAAATTGTAATTCTATTTCGTATATTTGGGTCATGAAATCTATTTTAATTAGTATAGAATTTGCTGTGTCAGATTGACCGCAAATCAATCTCCTGCTTAAATACCTACCTGTGTTAGACACTAGGTAGGTACCGTCATGCCCGAGTTGGGTAATATTGATCCCGTTATAAAATGTATGATTTGTAAACGACCCGGTTAGTCCAGCGGTGCGAAACCACCGTTTGATTCGAAGGGTCGCGGGTTCGATCCCCGCACCGGAACAAATATTTGTATGGCCTACAGATATTTGTTTCGGGTCTGGGTGTTTGTGTATGTGTTGTATGTGTACAACGGCACCCACGACACAGGTTTAACCTACTGTGGGGCTGTGAGTGTAAGCGTATTTTTTATTTTAAATCTTCATTGCCTTTTACACAAATGTTCGATTTGTTTTTTCATATCGTTTGTCTCATTTAAATAATCGTATGTTCTAATGAGTACATTTTAGATTTTTAAATACCATTAGAAAAGTAACGTTTGCAATTTAAATAATCCATGAAAAGAAAATATGAAGAAAAAAAAATCTATACTAGAAGCGGCAAATGAACGACAATTAGATTTTCCAATGTTAACACTTGGGAAATAACTATAATTAATAATGTCTAGCACAATTTTACAGCAGACCAGCGCCACCGTCTCAATAATTTACGATATCTGCAATTCTTGGTAATTGATTGGTTATTGCAATCGCGGGAATTCCTCGTTGATTAGCGGAACAAATTGTTAATTCATTTATTATGATTGCAGTTATTCCGTTTCTATTTTTATGCCGCCATGTTTATATCGATGTTTGCTGTTATTGTAAGTTTGTTTTAAATGTTTATTACGGTATCATAGAAGAAGCACGCGAGATAGGTCTGGATTGGGATATCTGGCGCTCCGCACTCTCTGCGTAAAACGGCGTGAAGATTTTTTTTTATGTAAGAGGCAAACAAGCATGCAGTTCATATTGATGTTAAGTGATGGCTGTAGCCTTTAGACACCCACACAAAGACCAGAGGTCAAAATGCGTATGTGTTGTCACCCCTGAGACTATATGGGATATGTCTCTGTGATATTTATTACGGTGCCATAACATACATACATAGGTAAGTTATCGTCTATGACAGTCTATGTTAAGGTGAAAATATTTATACACGTGTATTATGTTTCATTTTTCTGGATATTCGAATTATTAATACTCACATGAAAGCGAATTACGAAAAACGGTGACTGATTATTTTTCTTTCATCCTTTCAACGTAGTATACCTACTTGTGTCGCCGAAATACTAATAGTACTCGAGCTCAATTCTCCATAAAATTATATTTAATCTCATGTTTATTCAATCCCAAAATAATAGTACAGCGGTACTTATCAAGTTTAAAATAACGTAGATGAGCAAACATCGAGGGAGTGTTAGAGTAAAGTATTCAGAAATATTTCGTCTTTATTTTTAATTTACATCAGTGCCCGGCCCGTACCATGTTCTTTTATTGTTAACTTAAACCATCGATTTGTCTCGTTTCTTCCACTGGTTAACAAATTACCGTTAAAGTGAGACTGCAATATGGTTGTCATGGAAACGGACAGAGTCGGTCAAAGTTGCCAGTGGTGAGATAATTTCCTCAAAATAAATTAATGAATAAATGTATTTAATTGCTTTGGTGTGATTAATGTTGTATATTTTGAATATAATTTAATTAAAATTTCAATCTATACTATTATAAAACTGTAACGGAAGCGTGTTTGTACATTGAAAATACTTAGATAAAGCTATCAGTAAGTAGTGAAGCGCGTATGGCCCCGCGGCTGGCGTAGATCATAGGCGATCTACTTGGTTAAGCACTATGGGCGCGGTCGGGTGTATAATGGGTAACCGCTAGTGGCAAATCAAAATGCGCGTTTTCGGGCATGCGTTATGAGCGGTTTAAAAACATCCGACTGCGGGTTGGTCACTAACCCGTATCTCCACTAATCCGCATTGGAGCAGCGTGGTGGAGTAAGCTCCAGGCCTCCCCCCAAAAAGGGGGAGACTCGTGCTCAGCAGTGAGACGTATAATGGGTTGCCATTATTAAGTAGTAAACGGATTTTGAGACGAATTAATGGCCGAGTTTTTAAAGTATTCAAGTGAAAACTTCTTTAGCATTGTTGTGATTTGAAAGTCAATGAAACGAAAAATCGTCAGTAAAAAGGGACAGACCCATAAATTCATAAAATGTAACTTGGGAGAAAATGAGATGGAAATGAACGTTTCGTGCTCATCTATTCAAATTTTTACCGCACCAACAACTACTTGACTTTTTGTGCACACCCATCTAAATTAGGACCACACTAACAATTACTTGACTTTATCTTGCTTGGGTCTTATCTTGACCACCAAAGGGTTTCGAGCATACGACGGTAGCTGTATATGTAATAAACAGTCAGTTTCTTTGCGTAATAGCACACCCCGGACATTCGGCTAAAATGCCATACAAACACTTGATTTGGTTACCTACTAATATATAACAATCGGTGAGGTTTTTTTACACGGAAATGTGGAACAACGGAACGGAATGTACGTTATGAGTTTACGACTTCGAGGCGAAAACATTTCAACGTTCGAAGTTTTTTTTTGCCAGCCACCAAAATAAATATATGGCATAATTAAATAGGAAATCGGTGGTAGAGCTCTGTAGCTGCTCGTGCAGCAACTGCACGAGTGTTCGAGAAAGGCAACAGTAAGGGACCAGTGGCGACGCATAGTTAAGCAAGTCATAACATCGTGACGACCACGACCACTCTGACAACAGTGTTACGACTAAGAAGAAGGTAGAGCTCTGTTGACCGATCTCGAGAGTGAAAGCACCAACGCATCACATAATTTACCTGCCGCTGAGTGGTAGTGTCCACAGCTATTGTGATCGATGGTAATGTACGAAGGTAGAGCTTCAATGATAGAGCTCCAAGCCATGCAAACGGTGTGAAAGTAATACGAGTATAGGTGTGTTATATAATCTATTTTTCTGTAGACTCCATGGTAGTCACTCGTAAATCTTTTGTTAGTGCGTGAACACGATCTGAGGTAACACCTTGTAGTTGAGATCTTTTTTATGTACTAACAAAAGATAAATAATTACATATTATTCATCGGGTCACTGGCAGAATAGAATCAGTCTTCTTTCATAAACTTTACTCCCTAAAAAGTGGGAAAATTTCAAATTGTTTTACTAGCAAACCGATGGAAAAAATGTGCACGATGTATTTATTTTGTTTTTTAATGTAATTTAGGCAATATAATCAAAATTATGCGAACTTATTCGTGAAAAGTAATGCCACTTGCATTATTATACTTTTCGGAACATGATACATATTTTTTAACAACATATTTCGCCATTTTAAGTAAGTTTGACGGACGAGCGTGACGCGTCTGTCGCACTCCATGTCAAGCAGCGAACTGAGGTTAGATATGTCTGTGGGCATCTTCGAAGTGGCTACGCGTCGCTGCCGTAAACTGCCAATCTTGTAACATACAACATCATTGGACCATTTATTTATTTTTTCAATTTGCAGATTATTTTACAGTTAACAGTAAAATGTTCCAGCTCAACATCAAATTCAGAAGATAGTTTCCGTAAGTAAGAACATAAACAAATTGCAAAAAACATTATTAACATTTTTGATATGGTGAAAAGTTAATAGGAACTGTGATTTTTTTCCCCTGTCGTTCCTTACCGTTAGTTGACGCCGTAAAGTACAAGCTTACATAGCCAGCCAAGCGTACATATTAGTTTTTTGACAGTATACATAATTAATTATTGTGGTTCACGAATCATTATTTCAATATTTCAATCAATATAAGAAAAAACATCCCAACCAGAAACATTATCATGCAAAATACCAACTTGGTCCACTTGACTCCCTACAAAGATGCGCCATTCGTATTGTTAACGACCCAGGACTTACTGACAGGCTCGAACATCTGAGCCTGCGCCTAGACATTGGGAGTCTTTGCGTTCTATACCGTCTCTACAATGGCGAGTGCTCTGTTGAACTGTTCGACATGGTGCCACCGTCTCTTTTCCTACACCGTACTACCCGCCAAAGAGAGAAGTTCTACCCTCACCGACTGGACACCTGGCAATGTTCAACGGTGCGGTTCTCACGTTCGTTTTTGCCCAGAACGTGTAAGTTGTGGAATGAGCTTCCCTCTGAGGTGTTCCCTCGGTGCTACAATATGGGGTTCTTCAAAAATGGCGTCAAAAGAGTCATTCAGGGCTGGCAGCGCGTTGGCGACGCCCCTGGTGTTGTAAATTTTCATAGGCGACGGTGACTACTTCCCATCAGGTGGTCCGTCTGCTTGTCTCTCAATCCTTTGACATAAAAAAAAAATATGCCAAGGCAAGACCATGTGACTCGGACTGTCAAAAAGGAGAATGATACTGTTCCATAAATTTCTGGGCCCAGTGTTAACACTGTAGAAATTATGTCATTTTCAAATGCCTATAAAATAAATAATTTGAAATTAGGGCATTATTTGAATTACCTATATGTTTAAGTAAAAGTTGGGTTAGATTATTAATTGTTAACTATATTACAAAATGTACTGTGTGATGGGTTAGTCAGTAACGATTTTGCGGACCCAAAATTATCCGTCTCCTTTAACAGATCTTATGCTAGCCAAGTTTCTAACTCTGTTCGGTTGACTGACTGCACTTGCGGAAGAATTCTCCTCCATTACAGGCCGATGGAGTCACGCCCTGGCCTCATTTTTTTTCTATGATCATTTTTTTATGTAATGGATGTGGCAAACAAGCTTGCAGTTCATCAATATGAACTGCAAGCTTGTCATCACTTTACATCAATATGTAAAGTGATGACTGCAGCCCATAAACAACCATACAAAGACCAAAGTCAAAATGCAGATGCGTTACCACTCCTGAGGCCTAAGGTGTTATGCCTCTGTGCCAGAAATTACAGGGCCGTACATTACCACTTGACCGGAACACGATAGTGATGAACACTACTACCATTTAGCGGCAAATATACGAGTATATTATTAGGTAATGCGGTAGTGCCTAAGCCCGCGAGCTCCGTCACTGGAGCTCTACCACTAGTAAAGAAATCTATATCAATTATCCTTTTCAAGGATAGCTTAACTCAATTTACTTACAGCAATATTCGTCTTTGCCTTCAAATATTTGCCATAGAATCCCATCACTTGCAATTTTGTTAAAACCATCAATATTCTAATATTGACAGTACTCTCTTTGTTGGGAAGCGAATCGTCGAGTGATGAATCGTCGAAATCTGAAAATTTTGCTGAGAATGGAAAAGGTTAGAAATTTCTTTGTAAAGACGAATAAGACTAGATGAAAAATGTAAACCATTTTCTAGATTCATTATATTTTTATTTTGATCATAACTCAGAGAACATCATCAGGTAAGCTTAGTGGATTTTCAGATGACGTCAGTATGTATGTATGTATAAAAATAAAATAATAAATAAAATACGCTTACACTCACAGCCCCCACAGTAGGTATAAACCTATATCGTGGGTGCCGTTATATACAAACAACTCATACACAAACACCCAGACCCGAGACAAATATTTGTAGGCCATACAAATATTTGTCCCGGTGCTCGAATTTCGCTTTGTAGCCACTAAGCCACTGAGGTACGAGTAGTAGCCCAATAGGAAGGTTCTATAACATTATCTCGTTTTACTGACGTCTGTCTGATGGTGGGGTCAAAAGTCTTTGGAATCGGCGTGCATGTATGAAGATAATGATGAAGGTAGACGAGGCACGAGAGGTATGTCAGGACCGGGATATCTGGCGCTCTAAACTCTCTGCCTACCCCGTTAGGGACTTGGCGTGAAGATACGACCCGGTTGGTCCAGCCGTGTGAGTTTGATTCTAAGGGTCGCGGGTTCGATCCCCGCACTGGGATAAATATTTGTATGGCCTACAGATATTTGTTTCGGGTCTGGGTGTTTGCGTATGTGTTGTGTGTGTACAACGGCACCCACGACACAGGTTTATAACTAGTGTGGGGCTGTGAGTGTAAGCGTATTTAAAATTTTATGTATTTAAAGATGCATAACAGAATTAAATATATCTAATTAGTTAAGGGACAGTTAGGATTAATTTAAAGGACTTATTACACGGCACCGTATTCAGGGTACGATAGCAAGGGTGAAGGTAGTGTAATAACATTTAGGGAGTTAGGGCCCTAATTAGGGCGCCCGGAGCGGCCCGTGTATTTGTACTGTGATTGAGTTAGGGCGCTGTCGACCGGATAGTGTAATAAGCGGCAAACCCGGCGCGAGGCCACGCCCGCTTTTTCTACCGGACCCTGAATACCGTGTTGTGTAATAGCTTTTTAAGGACTGTCTCTAAGGGAGGCTGTTTGTGTGTTAAAGCTCCTTTAATACAATTCTTTATGATTAACTACAGCGCCACCAAATTGTTTTTTCAGTGATCAAACAGTATTACAAATGGTTGAGTGAGTAAACACAATTCATAAATATTATAAGCCCGAAATTTCAAAGTACGTCTACTTCAAAATCTCGGCCTTATGTCGAAGTCTTGGTGCGAAAAACTTAATTAATTTAAATAGTCAATCATTAAAAACCCTCTACCGTACATTCTTTTCTTTTTTTCAGAAAAACAACAACTGAATGAATATAAGAAATTTTTCAGTGAGTACCCAGTGGAAAATTTCAAACCTACCATCAAGCATTTATTTACAAAAAGGTTAAAATAAAACCAAATGACGAGTACTGTTTTTTTTATTTCAGTAAAAGAAATTAGCGAGGAAGGTATGATATTAAAGTATGCTAATGACGAAGAAACATACAGGTTAAGTTGATAGGTTTCCAAGTAGTTAAAGCGTTGTTTTCCACCACGCCCGATCGGACCACCGGATTTTCGTCACTCTCTCTACCACCAGTAAACTTCAAGTATATTTTAATATAATCAGACTATATTAATTAAAAATGTAAAAATGGAGTAGGTAAGTATAATAATAATTAACTGTGTGTAGCATTTTAGGGTTCTAAACGTATTTTATAATTAATGTTTTCCCTTTTTTCAGAGAAAAATCAAGTGACATACTTTGATGACATACTAAAAAAAGTTCAAGAACTTGGAAGTAAGTGCCTGCAATTTCAAACTGGCTCTTTACACTCTCTGCCTTAGGGGACTTGGCGGAAAGATACATACATACCTTCAATTTTATTATTTACTAGCTGTGCCCGCGACTTCATCCGCGTTAAAATGTATGATTGCTCAGTATCTACCCGGACGAAGTCGTGGGCTCGGCTAGTATAAAAGTAGCCTAAGTTGCTCCTTATTACATAAGCTATCTGCCACTGAGAGTCCCGTCGCAATTGGTCCAGCCGTTCCCGAGATTAGCAGGGACAAACAGACAGACAGACAGACAAAAATTGTAAAAAATGTGGTTTTGGTATATGTACCGTATATATATACAATATGCAATTAGTAAAAAGGGGTTATTTTTATATTACAAACAGACACTCCATTTTTATTTATTTGTATAGATTTAATTTTTCTTTACGACTTATACTAATTAAAAGACTAGACTAAAAACATTATACATATTTTCTGTTGCAGAAAACATGGGATAGCTGTGCAAAGTATAATCAGTTTTATTTTGAATTAGCATAAACATTATTTTTGTGATGTTTTGTCTTACAATACCTACCACTCAAATACAGAATTGATAGAACTCATAATGAAGATAATCATATCTTATTTGTTTTCTTTCACCAACAAAACCAAAGAAAAATACATTTTGTATACACCTTTAGCCATAGGTCAACTTGTCCCACCGGTCGCGGCGGACTGGAGGGGAGTAGCCATAGAGTTTATTACCGATGCAAAACAGTCTGTAATTTTTTGCGGAGGGAAATACGTGTGACACACACTCACACTACAAACGATTACTACGAAACTCACATCTTGACTTTAATAAAATACATATACAATTGCACGCACACATTTTAATACCTATCTGGGCGGCAGGCAGAGGACCATTTTTCCCTTTCATTCCTTTTTTTTTTTTTCTTTTTTTTTAGTCTTATATTTTGACAGAGGATAAAGTCTGCATATGGCTACTCCCCTGCGGTCCGCCGCGGCCGGTGGCTAATCGAAACATGATTTTTTTTTATGTAATGGAAGTGGTAAACAAGCATACAGTTCACATTGATGTTAAGTGATGACTGCAGCCTATAGACATCCACACAAAGACCAAGGTCAAAATGCAGATGAGTTATCACTCCTGAGGCCTAAGGTGTTATGCCTCTGAGCCGGAAATTACAGAGCCGTACATTACCACCACAGGAAAACGATAGTGCTGAACACTACCATTTAGCGGCAAGTATAATATTAGGTAATGCGGTGGTGTCTACGCCCGTGAGCTCCGTCACTGGAGCTCTGCCACTAGTAAATTAGAGATGAACACTAAAATTTGGCGGTAGATAAGTAATAGGGTGGTACCAACGCCCTCGAACTCTTCCACTGGAACTCTACCAGCAGTAAAAATATAAAGTATAAATTTCCAGAATAAAATTCTTTGGGAATTACAAATGGCTCCACATCATAACCAGTATGACATAAATACTATCAATATTATCCACAGATATTCAGTCAAAGTCTCTTATAAAAATGAGATCGATCGCTTTCAAGAAATTTTATTTCCGGACGTGCATTTCTATAAAATATAGGATCCAATATCTCGAGCACACAAAGAGTTTAAAACTGTGTGGAGCCCCTTCAAGAAGTTTCAAATACATTTTCTAGAAACTGTCATCTCCTATAATCGTTCAGATGACCGACAAGGAACTTACCTAATAAGAACAAACTCTTTGTTTACTCTTAAATATTATCTTCTACGTAATGCATTAGTTTCTTATTTAATTAAAATTAAATATAATAATGACCTGCCAGAGCGACAACATTTAACTTTTTATTTTTTTTTATATAATGAAGGTGGCACACAGGCATGCAGTTCACATTGATGTTAAGACTAGACACTTACACAAAGATCTAGTTCAAATTGCAGATGCATTTCCACCCCTGAGACCTAAGTTGTTATGTCTCTGTGATAGTTACTACGTGGCCCTGCAAAAAAAATGTTGGTGTTCGCAATTTCATGGCTTTCTCTATAAGGAATAGCAACGTGAAGTTACGTTTTATCAATTTTACACTGAAGATCAAGCCCCACCACTTTTCAAGTGCTTTGAGTGCTAATATAAATATTTGGTATCCGGTAACGCAGAAATCCCCAGTCCATTCCATGCATCACTACAATTTTCAACCACACGATAGATTTCCCACCGGTAAGAGCATTGCAATCATGGACGGTTCCGAAGGAATACACTAGAGATTTTGAGATCTTTCAAAACGAATTTAACATTCCGATAAACATTTATATCGTAATATTCTTATTAGAATACATTCAGGTCTGTATCGAAAGTTCTGGGGCCATGCTACCATCTCTTATAACAGTCTTTTTTATGTAATGGAAGTGGTAAACAAGGATGCAGCTCACGTAGATGTTAAGTGATGACTGCAGCTTATAAACACCCACACAAAGACCAAGGTCAAAATGCAGATGCGTTACCACTCCTGAGGTCTAAGTTGTTATGCCTCTTTGCCGGAACTTACAGGGTCGTACATTACCGCCTGACCGGAACACGATAGTGCTGAACACTACCATTTAGCGGCAAATATGTTAGGTAATGCGGTGGTGCCTACGCCCGAGAGCTCCGTCACTGGAGCTCTATCACAAGTAAAGTCTTATTGCAATCTTACTGTTTTGGAGTATGACTAACGTTAACGAAAAGTAAGGTTTCCTCATTTCAGCCGAAAGATGTCCAGTCCATGCCATAATCGCTTGGCACTCGGATTGGCCATCGCAGCGCATGAGCAGCATGAGCAACTGATTGCCAGCAGCCCATCTTGCATATATACTACCGCCCTATTAGAATGGTTTGACCGCCCTTGTTCGGTTGATTGACTGTGCTAGAGGAATTTTCTTCCAGAAGAAAATTCTTCTGCTAGTGGGCGGTGGGGTCGTCTTGTCTCTGTGCACGCGACGCCCGACGAAGCTTTAGAGCAGTCATAAAATAATTTAAATTTGCTTTGAAATTTGTTAAATGTCTAGAAAAGGTAAGATTGAAATAAGTCCGCCATAAGAGATAGTGGTATTGCTCCTGGTTGTTATTCAAATTGGCTGCATCTGCATTATTGACTTACCATCGTAAAATATGAAAATAAAGAATAGTCTTTCAAATGAAGTGCAGCAGCTTGCAAAAAAAATAGGAAACTTTATGCTTTTGCACTTTAATGACGCAAAGGGACCTATTGATGTAAAAACTTAGTTTTAGTAGATTTTTTTACGAACTAACGTTTATTAACAATTATTTGAGCTGAAAGACCACAGCTAAGATACTAGCTTCCCACAAAGTTGCCCCAATTTTTTTTATCTTTAAACCTATTTTATGTATTTACTTAAATATTTTTCTTATAATTAAACTAAAAGAAAATGTATTCTTTAAAGAAATATGTGCTGTGCAGTGCGTTTGCATTAGCTCACTGGAGACATAGGATATTTTGCATTTTTGCCCGAAGAATTTGCACACTTGAAAATTGTTTCAAGTGTGCAAACTCTTCGGGCAAAAAGCAATTGTGCTGCAGTCAAGTTATAACACGATTATATCGTGTCAGTGTTCAGCAGCGTCATATCAAAAACCAACAACAGAAAATAGGATTTTCAGTTCATATTTCAAAAAGAACAGAATAATGGGATTGCAGCCCGTCTCATTTTTACAGCTCTTTGTTTGTTACCCAACAATCGAACTTTTAAATGTACCGATTTGCTTCATTACCGGGCAAGAAGCGAGCTATCACGGTATGAATAAAACATTGTATTTGTCGTCAATTCACAAGTAGAAGAATTGAATGATTGAGACATTTGAATAAGTTTTGCGGATCGAGAATGACGTGTATGGTGAGCGGGAAACTATTGCTGAATTTCTAACTGAGTTTTATTACGAGTAGAAGTTGAAACAGTTGCGAACACGTACACGGTTGCGGATCGAAAACAATGTTTGTTAGCAACAAAAAACTAAAGCTGAATATTGTGTTATGGTTTATTCGGCAGTTCACTCGAAAATAGGAAAATACTTTAAAACCAAAAGTGGCGTTTCTTACAAAATGCGTCCACGTGTATCTTTGTGTGAATTGGGTGGATATAACGTTTCTGTGTATTTAATTATAGGCCATTATAGGCCTATACAAACGATGGCGTTTTGTAACTTATTTGTAACAATTATTTAAGGTTAAGGTTAAGGTATATGTATGTATCTTCACGCCAGGTCCTTAACGGGGTAGACAGAGAGTGTAGAGCGCCAGATATCCCGGTCCTGACATAACTCTCGTGCCTCGTCTACCTTCATCATTATTTTCATACATGCACGCCGATTCCTAAGACTTTTGACAACACCATCAGACAGAACTCTACCTATTTGGTCATGATAGGTCAGTCTTGGTCTTCCTGGGCCTCTGCAACCATCCATATTCGCTTTGTATATCTGTTTAGTCCACAGACTAATCAGCCTTCCTTCTTGGTTCCATAGTCGATGGTTTAGTCATTTGCTTATTCGACATTCTTTCTATATGCCGATAGGTACTATCATTCACACAAAGTCTCTTTCTTACATCTTCATTACGAACACGATCGTTGAGTCATCTCGACCTCGTTTAACTTACTTTCATGCTCTTTCCTGCATATCCAGCTCTCGCTTCCAAAGGAAAATAAGAAATCGTCCGTGTGGCATAAAAGAAACATACGCTCTTAAAAGTGTTAATGTCGCTTCCAGTTTTCAGTAACGAAATATTAGAAACCGGGAACGAAAATTGGATTTTCAATTCACATTTCAAACGGATACCGCTCAGGAACAGAAAAATGAGATCGCAACTCGTCTCAATTTCACAGCTCTTTGTTTGTGACCCAACACGAATCGAAATTTAAAATGTCCCGATTTGCTTCATTACCGGGCAGGAAGCGAGCTATTGCGGTATGAATAAAACATTGTATTTGCCGTCGATTCTTTCATTCAAGAGCAGGAGAATTGAATGATTGAAACATTCGAATAACGTTTGTGGATCGGGAACGACGTTTATGGGCAACAGAGAACTATTGCTGAATTTCTTGCTGAGCTTTATTCGGCGTTAAAATAGTTCACTCAAAAATAGGAAAAAGACTTTGCTCTTTCATGCGTTTGCATGATTTCTCCTCGCTTGGTTCTATCTATCTATACGTAACTTCACGCCTGTAATCCCCGAAGGGGTAGGCAGAGGTAAATGCATGCATTCAAGCATACATGCAAACACCCACGACTCGCCGGTTACATTTTGGCTCATGTAACAGGTGGCGAACCTGTTGCCATCTCCGGGCACATTACCAAACTCCGAGGTACTGGGAAACTTCCAGAACATGGAAAAATCCTGATAGAAGCAGAGATAAAGGATTTTAAACCGATATCTCTGATAGTCCTCGACCCGGGAATCGAACCCAGGACCTCCAGCGTAATAGTAGTGGCCTGCTACCACTACGCTACTGAGGCAGTTAACTATCTATCTATGTTTAATGAAATGCTGTATTTTATATCATACTAATTTGTTCGGTACTAAGATGGGACAATACAGTTCACGTAAAATGTTACTTTGACGATTAGGGTTCTATTGAATGATATGATGTAGATATACCTCTTATATGCAGATGTATCAGGCATGAGATATTTTCTCACTTACAAGGAATAAATACCATACGTAACTTCACGCCTTCTCTGCCTGCCCGAAGGGGTAGGCAGAGGTAAATTGTCACCTAAGTCGGTAAATGCATGCATTCAAGCATACATGCAAACACCCACGATTCGCCGGTTACATTTTTGGCCCATGGAACAGGTGGCGAGCCTGTTGACATCTCCAGGCACATTACTAAACTTCGAGGTACTGGGATATTTGCTGAAAATGTAAAAATAGAACCAGATATAAAGGACTTTACACCATTATCTCTGATAACTCCCTACCCGGAAATCGAACTCAGCACCTCAGCGTTGTAGTAGTGGCCTGCTACCACTAGGCTACCGAGGCAGTAGCATTAACATGGGATAACATAGTTATATACCATTTGCATGAGACATGATAGCCATTAACTCCTAAATGCAATCTTCATAGCACGATAGTAGGTCATTAATCTCTAAGCTTAAGACAGAATTATACCGTTATACCTCTATGGCTTAAGATTACTATTTCGGGTGGTAAGTCTTTAAAACAATACCATGAGTTATTCCTGAGACAGCCTTTCATCTCGTATTAATTACTGTGCGAAAAAGCTTAAAAATCAACCTCATTAACTTTTTCCACACGTAGCGCCTATGTCAAAAATTCTTAATTAAAAATGCAGTGCAGCAAAGTGCACTTGTAGCGAGTCGTAGCGTAACAAACCCAGCGTGAACTGTAAGGTACCGTAGGTAGAGATTTCGTGAAGTTTCTTAAAATTGCATGTTTTTATTTTTTTTTATTATATCTGTTGTAACGGAGACTGTACGGTTGATAGTGAGCGTACCTATACAGACCTACACACAAAACAGAAAAAATCAAAGAATTCAATGTCGATGCGTGGTCACTTCTGAGTTCTTAGCTGTTTTGTTTTTGTGCCGGAAATTAACGGACTCGGAATTACTCACAAATTTAGTAATTGATCACCAAATGAATGAACAAATGATTACGCTATTTTTAACTTAATACACCGTTTTACAAATGGCATAAAATGTTGCTATACCTAATTGCACTAAGGTTTGGTTGCACCAAAGTAGTTGTGAAAGTGATGGGTTTTGTTAAATCTATACTAATATTATTTAAAGCTGAAGAGTTTGTTTGTTTGTTTGCTTGAACGCGCTAATCTCAGGAACTACTGGTCCGATTTGAAAAATTATTTCAGCGTTAGATAGTCCATCAACATTTATCGAGGAAGGCTTTAGGCTATATATAACATCACGCTAAGATGAATCGGACGGGGGGGAGGGGGGGGGGGGAACATTGCAACCGCGCGAAGCAGGGCGAAAAATTATTTCAGTGTTAGATAATCCATCAACATTTATCGAGGAAGGCTTTAGGCTATATATAACATCATTCCTCAACAATAGATTCTCATATTACTGGCTGATAATTTGGTTGTTAACTTGAACTTGAAATATAATAATAACCTTTATTAAAGCCTTACCGAAGAATTCAAATACCTGTGTTTAATATATTACAGTAATTCTCTATAATGTAACCTCCAGTAACTAAACATAAGGCTAGATTTGTTCTAGATTTCTAGATTTGTTCTATTTATTCTACTGTTCTAATTAAACATGTCCAAATGGTTTCTTACAGACATACACAGCACTAATTGACAGATTGTTCAAAGACTAACCGCCCAACAAATTAAGTGCCCTTACGCATTCATCAGGTTTAATTAACTTCACCCTACTTTGCACAGTGTAACCTGCTGTGAAATAGTTGTAAGTTTAAATAAATATTATATCGTTTCTCTACTTATCATCTTAATTTATATAAGCTAGCTGTGCCCGCGACTTCGTCCACGTGAGAAAAATATGATTGTTTAGTATCTACCCGGACGAAGTCGTGGGCGCAGCTAGTATAAAAGTAGCCTAAGTAACTCTTTATTACATCAGCTACCTACCTGTGGAAGTACCGTCAAAATCGGTCCAGCCGTTCCCAAGATTAGTTCCGCCAAACAGACAGACAGACAGACAAAAATTGTAAAAAATGTTGTTTTGGCATATGTACCGTGTATACATACATATGCATTTAGTAAAAAGCGGTTATTTTAATATTACAAACAGACACTTATATTTTATTTATTTGTATAGATTACGTGTCACAGTGTTTGTTCGCGATGGACTCCTAAAGTACTTAACCGATTTTAATCAAACTTGCACACCGTGTGCAGTTTGATCCAACTTACCAGATAGGATAGCGTACATCTCAATTTATAGTTTATTTATAGATATTATGTAAGTACCTAAATTGTACCCGTGCGAAGCCGGTGCGGGACGCTAGTAATATATATATAAAGATGAATGTTTGTCTGTACGTCCCATAATCGTAAATTATGCATTTGATCGTTTCTTTTTGAGTCAACTTTTCATTTTAAAATAATAATATGGTCTTTTTGGTATAAATATACGTACATAAAATAATATATTATCAAAGTTTTTGTAGATATATGTAAATAAGAAAAATAGTGAAACATGCTTATTGGTGGTAGAGTTGTGTAGTACCTACTGAGGGCGTAGGCACCACCGCATTACCTAATATACTTGCCGCTAAATGGTAGTGTTCAGCACTATCGTATTCCGGTCAGGTGGAAATGTACGGTCCTGTAATTTTCAGCACAGAGGCATAACACCTGACGCCTCAGGAGTAGTAACGCATCCGCAATTGGACCTTGGTCTTTGTGTAGGTGTATATAGGCTGCAGTCATCACTTACGATCGATGTGAACTGTATGCTTATTTACCACTTCCATTACATAAAAAACAAACTATTGCGTTAGTTAATCTATCTGCCGCCAAATGTTATTGTTCAGCACTATCGTGCTGGTTAGATGGTAATGTATAGCCCCGTATATCACAAAGACAGCAACTAGGGTCTCAGGGATGGCAACGCATTTGCATTTTGACCTCCAGTTTTTGTGTCGGTGACCTTAGGCTGCAGACATCACTTAACATTTATGTGAACAATAACGCTTGTTTGCCAGATTCATTACTATAAAGAACTTGGCCAGAAAGAGCAGCAGTAGGGTTCAGTAGCACTTATAGCAGTTTTGAAGGTAAACACCAGAAGTAGTTTCAGCAGCACTTTATTCAAGGGTGACGTCTACAATAAGAATTATCCTTTTATTACAATTGACAAGCTTATTTATACCCCCTCAAACTTGGCTTCGAAAACAACATTTGTGTCATTATTTTTACAATAGGCAGCAGGTGTGATTCAAACTGTAAACAGCGTAATGCCAATTAGGCACATGTTTTGGCATAAACACCACCCGATTTGGTACAAACACCACCTGCTTCACCTTAATGATGCCTACAGTAGTGCAAATACTTTAGGCACTCACATTAAATACATTTATCCGTTTAAAAATTCCTAACTTGTTCCTGCTACGTAATCCACGTATGTATTTGAATTTTCAAGCGGCCGCGATAGCGTATAAAATAAAGCCACGGGACCTAGCGCATTATAATATACGATTCATATTAAATTATACGCTGGACCACGTTCCGGACGCTTGGAGAATGAAAATCCAGTTTTATTTTCTCATTTTCTACAATGCTCACGTTGTAAACCGCTTTAGAAGGAAATTGTCCAAAATATAATACAGACTAAAAAACCGGCTAAGTGCGAGTCGGTAAGTTGGATTATTATATTATTTACTAGCTGTTGCCCGCAGCTTCGCCCGCGTGGATGTCGTTTTATAAGGAACTAAGTAGCCTACGTTCTTTCTCAAAGTCAGCTCTGTACCAAATTTCATTAAAATCGGTTCAGTCGTTTGGACGTGAAAAGGTAACAGACAGACAGACAGATATACAGAGTTACTTTCGCATTTATAATCTATACTTATAATAAAACTGTATAAGTGAAAATTCTGTACATTAAAAATATTGAAAAAATAAATACCAGGGGATGTTACTAGATCGATACCGAACCCAAATATGTGATTAGATTTTTTTTTGTCTGTCTGTTTGTTCAAGCATCACACAAAATCTACCGGTCCGATTACAATGAAACTTAGTATGATTATACTTTAACCTTTGGCGCATAACACTGGGTACTTTTTATCCCGGAAAAATGTCTGTTTGTCTGTGTGTTTGTGCACCCTAATTTCTGAAACGTTTTATTCTATTTGCTGTATGCATTAATATATTGTGGTAAGTTTCACATAACATTTAGTGTTTGTTTCATGTGAATCGGTTCAGAAATAAAAAAGTTATGTCTATTTAAAAAATCATATCGAATATTTTTAAGCTATTCTGTATCGTAGTTCTATCTTTTAGGGGATTTCGTACCTATAAGGTAAAAACGGACCCTACGGATTACTAATCCTCCGCTGTCTGTCTGTCTGTCCGTCCGTCCGTCTGTCTGTCACCAGGCTGTATCTCATAAATAGTGATAGCTAGAAAGCTAATATTTTCATTAATTATATATTTCTGTTACCGCTATAAAAACAAAATGAATTACAAAAAATAAGAAAATGAAGATGTTAAGGGGTCCAAGGGGCCATACAATAAACGTGTTTTTTGTATATTTTTGCTCGATATTATATTTAACGGTACAAAGCAAGTAGACGTTTGAAATTTTCACAGAATATTTAGGTCTTATTTGGTGGCGTTAGTGGTGTTGGTAGTGGTGGTGGTGGTGGCATTGGTAGCGTTAGTTGGTTTGGTCATTGACGTCGTTGGTGGCATAGGTGTTGTTGGTGACTCTGGTGGCGGTGTTGATGGCGTTGGTGGAGATGGTTATGGTTTTTAGTCGCGATGGAGGCATTAGTGGCGTTGGTGTCGTTAGTGGTGTTGTTGGTAGTTTTGGAGGCATTGGTTTTGGTGGTGGTGGTGGTTTTGGTGGCGTAGGTGTTTGGTGATGTTGGTGTTGGTGGTGGCGTTGATGGTGTTTGTGATGGTGGAAGTGGTAGCGGTGGCAGTGGTGGTGGTAGAGACGATGGTGGTGATGGTGGTGGTAGTGTTCAAGAAGTGTTGGTGGCATTAGTGGTTAAAAATGCACAACGTTAATATTCAATTTTTCACATCCGCCAATAAGAACCTAAGCACAGACATTACATGTCATATTTTCTGCCACAGAAACCTATTTACAATTAATTAAAGATCGTAAAAAAAAAAATTATTCTGAGTCGAGAACATGTATGTACACATATATATACGCAAAATTCGTAATCTTTGATAATTCTTTCGTAATTCGTGAAATAAAATCAATAATTTTATAAATTCAAATGTCAATGCCCGCCATTATGATGTACACATTTCATTTTTCATAATGGTCATTGATGTATTACAGAAACTGGACAGGCCAGGCTATTTTCAAAAATCAATTGCTGTTTGTTACTTTCGCTAAAACTGTAGTGTATTTTTTATCTTTACTTAAAGCGATACAGAGTTCGCCGGGCCAGCTAGTTTATAATATAATAATATATTTAATATATAGTAGGGATTGGTTGTAATCGCCTTTAATCAACAGGTAAAATGACTAACCCTTTTTTTTATTTTATTTTTTTTTGAAGTTTCGGGGATAATGGGAATGGGGATTGATAATTATGGTCAGAGCCCTAAGTTGTTATAACTCTGTGATCGTTTTTAGGGGTCATACATTACCATCTATAGGAATACGATAGTGATGAACACTTGCATTTGGCTGCAGATGGTATAATATAACATTTTATTATTAACGTGACATACTTAGGTTTTATAACTCGTACCTATTTATTTAGGGTAAGTGATCATTATCATAATATGTAACGGAAGCAATTACTCAACGATACCGAAATAATGCAGTAACTTGAATCTATGCTTTACATGCTTTATTAAAAAAAAGAAAATATTTCCTTCTCAAAGGATTGCAGTAATACTTTTGACCGCACTGCGTCAGGTGAGCCAACATGCAAATCTTTACTCCACTTAAAATTATCCATGTTTGAATTTAAAAATGGGAACGCGAAGTATTTTTGCTTGTCGAAAAATTATATGAATGAAATATTTTAAACGCTTGAATAGAGTACCGAGAATTAGGTCGTAAAAGCTATTTTGGAAAATGAAAAACATTCTATTATAACAGAAAATTACACTTTACCATCGGTACTTTAGGCTATACAAATAAAATAATAACTGTAAGAAATAACGGTTACTGTAAGAAAAATTTGTTTTTCGCAATAACACATGCGAGTGAACTTAAGAAATTAAAGAAAAAACGGAAAGAAAAATTCTACGCCGCCAGGAATCGAACCTGCGACGTCAGGATAACCGGTCCACCCACTTATACCACTAGTGGTTGAACATGGAAATCTTCACCACTAGTGGTAGAAGCGGCTGGCGGCTGAAGCGGCTGGACTGGTTATACTGAGGTCGCTGGTTCGATTCCTGTCCGAAGTCAAATTTTTCTTTCCGTTTTTTCTTTAATTTCTAAATAACGGTTAATATAATTAAGCGATCAATCAGAATCAGAATCAGAATCAGAATCAGAATCAGAATCAGAAACTCATTTATTCATTTAGGGTGACAGGCACCTCTTATGACACGTCAAAAACAAACAAAATAAATTAAAGTGAATAACAATTGATATACATGTCAAACAAGATAAAAAATATATGTATAGTCAAGAATATCACTAAGATAAAAATAAATATAATAAACTAATGTAAAAATTATATCAGTAGAATGTCTCATTTCCCCTTTACAATAACGATAAAATTAGTTTAAAGCTACGTTAATGTCATTATTCTTACATTTATTTAGTTTGTAGCAATCGTGATCGACCGCGTAGGCAGATCCCCCATAAGATGGTCGGACAACCTGGTGGTGGCGGTGGGTAATCACTGAATGAGGGTGGCACAGAACCGTTCGTTGCGGGAATCTTTAGGCAGAATATCTTTCAGATTTTTGATGATTAATGTCTTTTGGAACATAAGTTATACATATATATATATATATATATATATATGTATGTATTTAGATATAGTTAATCATTCATAATTAATATGGTTAAATAATCAGTAGGCTATGATACAATATATGTAAATATTTAACCGTTTTTTTATAATGGCTCTCTTAAAGGTTTTTTAAATTGCACCCTCACTATCATGTCCCACTACCTTAAGGTTGACTGGTAGAGAATGCCCTGCGGCATTAAGTCCGCCTAATGTACTTACATTGTGCATTAAAGATTAAATAAATAAATAAGTCCTCATGCTTCAAACATGCAGCTTCATTAACCGACTTCTTGTTTTCACGTATTATTACCATTTTCTAAATTATTTTTGGAACATGGGCAAAAGATTCTTAGAGAGTGAACGTTTTGAAATCTGTTTATATAAATTTATAAAGATTAAATTATTTGCTTACCGACAAACAAACGTACCCTATTTTATTACCCACTACCCGAACAGCTCGGATTCCAATATAAAAGTAACAAGACACGTGTATTATGCATGAAACACTATGAATAGCCTTGCAAGAAAATACAGACTCTATTGTATTCCTTTGTCGTTTTATACCGAAAAGAACAATTGAGCTAATAATAACATTTTCAAAAGGAACAGTGGCCGAAATAATCCTCATTCTGAACATTTCAATCACGAAACAGGATTTAGCAACGAGATGGGTATAAAGTCTACCCAATAGAATCGAAATTTTCTCAATAATCAGTTAACACAAAGTCCGATCGGAAACTCGATAAAGTGGCCATGAACAATCGCTTTTAACGGAAATATCTTGAATCGGATTATATTCCTCGTTCGATCTTCGGTTTTTGTGGATTTGGAGAAGGCGTTTGATAGGGTATTACGAAAGGAGCTGTGGGACATTTTGCCAGAGTATGGTATTGATGGCAGTCTGCTCCGTGCAATACAGTCCACGTATGTGGGCTGTCAAGCATGTGTGCGGGTAGATGGAAGCATGTCACCCTGGTTTGATGTTAACATCGGTGTCAAACAGGGTTGCGTGCTTTCGTCTAGGCTGTTTATTATATATCTGGACAAATGCCTCCAGAGGGTGAAGTTGATGGATGTGGGAGTGCGTATGGGTGACTTAGTGGTGAACTGTCTGCTTTACGCAGATGATGCTGTAATTGTTAGCTCTACACCATCTGGGCTACAAGCACTAGTCACAGTCATGAAAGAGGATTGTATGGAGAAAGGCTTACAATTGAATGTGGATAAAACTAAAGTATTAGTATTTGAAAGAGATGAACAGAGAACAAATGCAAGGGTAGTAGTAGATGATGCAGTGTTAGAACAGGTTGATGAAATTGTATATCTTGGATGTGCTTTTAGCAAGGATGGTAGGTACACCACTGACATAGAAAGAAGAGTGCTTGCTGGGAATTGCGTGAATGGAGCGTTGGGTAAGCTGCTAGAATCGAAACATCTCAGCCAGCGGGCTCGACTAGCCGTACATAATGCTGTACTTACTCCAACGCTTTTATATGGAAGCGAGAGCTGGGTATGCAGGAAAGAGCATGAAAGTAAGTTGAACGCGGTCGAGATGAGATCTTTGCGCAAGATCTGCGGTGTATCACTCACCGATCGCGTTCGTAATGAAGATGTAAGAAAGAGACTTTGTGTGAATGATAGTATCGGTGTAAAAATGAAAAAAGGCATGCTCCGATGGTTCGGGCATATAGAAAGAATGTCGAATGAGCGAATGACTAAACAGATATACAATGCGAATGTGGATGGTTGCAGAGGCCCAAGAAGACCAAGGCTGACCTACCATGACCAAATAGGTCGAGTTCTGTCTGATGGTGGGGTCAAAAGTCTTAGGAATCGGCGTGCATGTATGAAGAGAATGATGAAGGTAGACGAGGCACGAGAGGTTTGTCAGAACCGGGATGTCTGGCGCTCTACACTCTCTGCCTACCCCGTTAGGGACCTGGCGTGAAGATACATACATATATCTTCGGTTTACTGCTTCTTTAGTCCAGTAGTAGGCCAATACTGCTGCGCTGTGGCCCTAGGTTCAATGGCCCTAGGTTGGCTGGGGCTGTAACCTGTAATGTGGGACGTAACATAACTGAGTGAATCGTGGAAGTTACGTTTTCTAGGCAGTAGAGTTCCAGCGTCAGAACTTGAGGGCGTAGGCACTACCGCATTACCTAATATAACTGCCCAGAACTAACGTGTTCCGGTTAGATATACCTGTCCCTGGCTATAGATGTCCCCCCAATTTCTATTTCCATGACATACATAACAGCTTCGACCACCGAGTTGGCAATTTGCATTTTAACCTCTAGTTTTGTGTGGATATTTGACAAGCTGCGGAAGTCACTTACCATCCATCTGAATTGTATGATGATTTGCCATATTCATGATCGAAAATGGAATGTTTCCCAGTTTTTTTGTTTAATTTCTATAGTTTACTCGCATGGTTTCACTGGTGGTAGAGCTCCAGTGACGGAGCTCGCGGGCGTAGGCACCACCGCATTACCTAATATACTTGCCCTTAAATGGTAGTGTTCAGCACTATCGTGTTCCGGTCAGGTGGTAATGTACGGCTCTGTAATTTCCGGCACAGAGGCATAACACCTAATGCCTCAGGAGTGGCAGCGCATTTGCATTTTGACCTCTGGTCATTGTGTGGGTGTCTATAGGCTGCAGTCATCACTTAACATCAATGTGAACTGCACCCTTTTTGCCACTTTTATAACATAAGAAAAAAAAAAAGTGTTATTGCGAAAAATAAATAGTACAATTATTGAGGGAACAGCGATCAGCATCTTAACGATATTGTATAAACTGCAAAGTCTATCATATCGGTTGTATAGCTATTAGTTAGTTATCAATGGATGTCGTTCACCGACCCTAAATCGGTTAAAAATCAAAAAGGGACAGCAAAATTTGACGCGTCGGTGTGGGACTTCGGTAGCTTAGTGGTAAAGCGGCTGGACTGGTTATCCTGAGGTCGCAGGTTCGATTCCTGCCCGAAGTCAAATTTTTCTTTCCGTTTTTTTCTTTAATTTCTATAGTGCACTCGCATGTGTTATTGCGAAAAATAAAGAGTACAATTACGATATCTGTTTCTAACCGACTTCCAAAAAAAGGAGGAGGTTCTCAATTTGTCCGGATCTTTTTTTTTTTTGAACCCACGATAATACCGTAAAGATCGCGTTGAATAACCCCCCCACGTAATTTGTCGCAAAGACTCGCTTTGGATGTCCAGTAATACTGATTAGGTTGAATTACAGAGCTCGCAAAACGGATAAAATTTCATTCTAATTAGTAGGTAAAGGAATAGTCTCAAAGCTACATGCTGCACGAAACACTAACAGCCCCGTACTTATGAGGAGCTGTAAGAACAAATATGATTAATAGGTTTTAACAACTAAAGATATACATATATTTGAACTTGGACGCAACAGTATTCTGCCGCAATTGATTAATGACTGACAAACATCACGTAGTTAGTGTGCGATCAATTGTAGATCGATACGCATTATTTCTTGATGACCCAGTGGTCATCAAGAAATTTGAGTTGAGTTACAGTTAACACAACTCAAATTACATAAGAGTTAAAAATAATTTTCTTTTTCAACAAAGGAATCGGTAAGTCTAGTTCGTTGGCGACATGCTATCTCTACTCACATGAAGGTCTTTGGACAAAAACTATTTTATAAAACGCAAAGCGACTTGGTAGCGACATAACAGTACTAGACTCCAACGCAGATTTACTGTGCAATACATAGTACAGTACAGTACAGTCTGCCGCTGTTACAGTAATAAGATACGTCAGTAAGTGCACTTCCATTGCACCAGATAAAGCAACACGGGCCACCGGCCGCGGAGGCCCGGAGGAGAGTAGCCATATGCAGGCTTTCCCCTCTGTCAAAGTAGAAGCACAAATAGTCCTACGCCTGTCGCCCAGATGTTTAAATGTGTGCGTGAAATTGTTTAGGTATTTTTTTAAAGTCAAGATGTGAGTTGCATAGTACTCGTAATAGACGATTTTTGTCGTGTGTGTGTATCACACATAGTTCCCCCCTCAAAAATTGACAGACTGTTTTGTATCGGTAATAAGAAGAATATTGAAGCGCGTATGGCCCGGCGGCTGGTGTAGATCGTAAGCGATCTACTCGGTTAAGCATTATGGGCGCGGTCGGGTAGTGTGATGGGTGACCGCTAGTGGCAAATTAAATGCGCGTTTCCGTGCTTCGGAGGGCACGTAAAGCCGTCGGTCCCGGTTGCTATCGATAGATAGCAGTCGTTAAACCTTGTCGGAGGCCTTATGGGCGGTTTGAAAACATCCGACAGCGGGTTGGCCACTAACCCACCCACCTCCACCAATCCGCATTGGAGCAGCGTGGTGGAGTAAGCTCCAGGCCTCCCCCCACAAAAAAGGGGAGAGACTGTGCCCAGCAGTGGGAGTATAATGGGTCGCCATTATTATTTATATTATTAATAAGCGCTATGGCTACTCCCCTCCGGTCCGCCGCGGCGGCTAGTGGCCCGTGTTGCTCTATGGTGCAATGGAAGTACACTTACTGACGTATCTAATTACTGTAACAGCGGAAGACTGAGCTTCTAATTAGGTACTCCTTGTAACAAAATATGTGCAGCAAGTTGCAGACTTCATGAATAAAATTATTTTGGTAACCAAGAATTTTTCGTAGATTAGTAAACAAGCGGCTCCCCGTGGCCTCGCACGGTTCCAATGTTCTCGACATGATGTTATGTTCCGTATTAGTCGGAAATCGTCCCCTTGTGTTTTGGGGTTGACAGTGTGTATGAAACATATACAGCAGGGTCGGCTTAACCCGTCAAGTCACCAGAAAAATATGACAATTCATTATCAATTGTCTAGCCGCCGGCGGCTTTACATTCCTTGAAGTGTGGTAAGATAATCGATTTCGCAACCCTATAGATTAGTACTTAATTAGTAGTAATGTAGGTAACACTGCCTCCGTGTCTGTTTCGTGGTATATCAGATAGTCAACACGGTTTCACTCGTGGCCGATCAACCGTAACAGCCTTAAACAAGATTAACAATTTAATCGACAACACCGCGGAAAAATATGTACAGATAATCTTCTTAGACATTTCAGGCGCCTTTGACAACGCCTGGTGGCCCATGATCCTGCTGAAAGCCAGCCAAGCAAGTAGGATGTTCCCCGAATATTTATCGTACTCTGGTGAACTATTTTCTGCATCGGCGTATTGGCCTTTTTGTGGGTCGGCAGATGGTGTGGAAGACGTCCACTATGGGATGTCCTCAGGGATCGGTGTTGGGCCCTACTCTATGGAACCTACTGCTCGATGACCTCCTGCGCCTTCCAAAGCCAGAAGGCGTGGAGATGGTCGCATACACGGACGATGTCATGATTGTAATGAGCGCCTCTTCCAAAGCCAACATCGAACGGAAAGCAAACACAATTTTACGCGACGTGTCCGCTTGGGGATTCAGAAACCGCTTCAAATTTTCGTCAGTAAAGTCGCAGACGATGACCATTAAAGGCAAGTTTTCACCTACTATTGCTATGGACGGGGCGCGCATCGCAAGCGTGACACATGCCAGGGTGCTGGGAGTCATCCTCGACGAGGCTAGGTCCTACGTGCGACATGCGTCCTCCATTGAAGAGAGAGCGGCAAAATGTTTTGGAAAGATGGCTCGAATTTCGGCTTCCTCATGGGGGGTACGGTACTGTGCACTCAAGATTCTTTACGTAGGAACCTACGTGGCCACAGTTGCCTACGCTGCAGCCGTATGGTGCCGACGCTCGTCGCTTTACACGGTGCGCAGTGCGCTACTAAGAACTCAGAGACCATCTCTTATTCTGTTGACGAAGGCCTACAGGTCCACCAGCACCGCAGCTCTCCCTGTGCTCGCAGGGGTACTGCCGGCGGACCTAGAGGTACTTCGTGCGGGACGAATCGAGCAGGAAAGTAGTGGCCTCGCAGACAAGGAGCGCAGTCAGAATAAACGCAAAATCCGCGATGATATCTTTGCCCTTTGGCAGGAACGATGGGAGCAGAGTGCGGACGGGCGGGAACTATTTAGTTTCTTTCCGGACGTTGCTGAGCGCCTATCGCGCGTGTGGGTGGAGCCCGAATATGTGGTTTCCCAAATTCTTACGGGACATGGATGTTTCCGGAGTCGTCTCCACGCGATGAAGCTAGTGGAAGATGCCACGTGCTTTTGCGGCCGGTCTCCAGAAACGAGAGACTATATTTTGTGGTCTTGCGAGCTGTACACTGAACATCGGACAGATATGTTGGACGGACTAAAAAAAACAAATATTGGGCGAGCTTATTTTGAAGATTTAATTTGTTGTCATGAAAAATTTGACCTGCTGCGCACTTTTGCACATCGTTGGCACAACGTCAGGAAGTTACTGAATTGAGCTGCTGTGTAAACTGAGAGGTAAGTCAAGTTCTTTATCAATCTTAGCGCGAGCATACCGCACCGAAGTCCTCTGTGTGTTGTGTTGATACACCCCATTCGGGGAGGAGCGGTAACATATTAAGGACAAATTAAAGTAAATAACTTATATCCAGAAATGCATGGAAGCAGACGTTTTTATGTGTTTCTTGATATCCCATGTTTAGCCCCGTATACCGAAAGGTAGGAAGGGGAATGGGAGGTGGTGGGATAATGCCTCCGTGCGAAGCCATAATTTATAAGACGAAAAATCCCGCTTGTAGTTTAAGCTACAGTACCACACCGCGGTCACTCCGCCAAAATTCCATACAAACGCTTAATTTCGTCTCTATTACAAGGCCTTCAATCAGTGACGTGTATTTTTGACACGTGAGCCTATGTGCGTAGCACGTAGAGATACCAACCGTCGCCCATAAGAGGGGAGGAGATTGGGTGATGCGGGGAAATCGGGCGGGACGTCGAAGTGTCCATTCTATACGTAGTATTATTACATATTCTCTGAGAGTACTCAACAATAAATATTGCACATCGAGTCTGCGATAGAGAAGATCGGCTCGTTTCGTCTTTGTAGAGCGTTATCTCTATTGTTGCACACTGCCTACACACACTAACAGTATTCCGGTATTGGTCAAAACTTGATAAAAATGGTCGAGAAACGTCAAATAAGAACGGCGCGAAAGAGATAACGCTCTACAGACCCGAAATAAGCCGAAGTCTCCTTCCTAGGTTCGATGTGCAATATTTATTGTTGAGAACTGTAATTGAGAAACGATTTTGACAGTTTCGAGTGCAAACTTATTCGTTTTTGATGATAGTTGAAATATTTCACGAGGCACGTATACGAAGCTGTATGACATAAGTTAAGCTTTTGAAACGCGTAAAACATTTTCACCGTGCTCTGCTTCTATTTTACGAATAAAATGGCATGGCTGAAAACTAGGAAGTCAAAAGAACTAGTTTTGGACAATTAACATTAATGTTGCTTAAGATGTTACTACAATTGTGGACGCACGGGTGTGTTCCTCCGACTTAAAAGGATGATCCTCCGACCAGGCGAGGTGATAGCCTGGTGAAGTGAGGGATGACGTCGTCGAAGGTGCTGCAGAGTGGCTGGTGAGAAGGTTGCTTCCAATCACGTCGGGGTCACCACTGTGGTGGAACGGGTGGAAGTGTTCCTCCGAAGAAAAGGGATGATCCTCCGACCAGGCGAGGTGATAGCGCCTGGTGAAGTGAGGGATGTCGTCGTCGAAAGCGCTGCAGAGTGGCTGGTGAGAAGGTTGCTTCCAATCACGTCGGAGTCACCACTGTGGTGGAACGGGTGGAAGTGTTCCCCTGAAGAAAAGGGAGGATCCTCCGACCAGGCGAGGTGATAGCGCCTGGTGAAGTGAGGGATGACGTCGTCGAAGGTGCTGCAGAGTGGCTGGTGAGAAGGTTGCTTCCAATCACGACGGGGTTTCTACTGTGGTGGAACGGGTGTGTGAAAAGGGAGTGTGAGGAAGTGTTAAAAGGGGGACGGGAGTATCCTCCCTTTTCGTCGGAGGAAATATCCATCCGTTCCTCCACACTAACAAAGTAGGTAAACATCACGAAATATCACTGAATATAAATGATACTATCTCTAAAGTACTAACACCCATCTAGAGTTTCACGTTCAAATATCTTATATAGCTTGTCCCACAAGACAGACATAAAACGCATTATCTCTGTAATTCAATTTGTGCAAAGACCCGCAAAGATCGCGCCTCGAACCCCACACAAAGGGTAGACTTATCCGTTATCGATGTAATAAAGACTTGTCACTTTTATAAAAACGTTCTCTGTTTTAGATTGTTCAAGTATTGGATGATACGATAAATTGGAATGTTGCCTGTGATGATGAAAATGTGACAAGATTTATTAGACTTTTTTGTTTCGATAAAACGTTTATCTGTAATGAAGAGATTTCTTCTTATACCCGACGTTTCGGTCGCTTTCCAGCTGCCGTGGTCAACGCAGAGTAATTTGACGATGTTCAGCCTGGTCTTTTATCCGCAAATTAAATTTCTACAATGCAATAGGTAGGGGAAAAAGTCTTTTCGCATTATAGTATGTATGAACTTGTAATAATATCTCTTTGGCTGTAGTATTTGTATCTGGCTGGTTTTGGTATCATTGAAAGTTACAATTTTAAAGAACATAATTCCAAATTCAAATCAGGCAAATGTGTGATTTTCATTTGTTTTTCGTACTGTCAAGATGAGTGAATCTAATGAAGAAATTCGATACATTTTAAAATTTTACTACAAAGAAGGTAAAAATGCAACGCAAGCAGCGAAAAAAATTTACGATGCTTATGGACCTAGTGCAGTGTCTGTGAGAGTAGCACAAATTTGGTTTAAGCGTTTTCAATCCGGAAATTTTGATGTCAAAGATGCACCTCGCTCTGGTCGCCCTATTACGGATAAAATGGATGCCATTTTTGAAAAAGTGGAGCAAGATCGACATATCAGTAGTTACGACGTAGCTGAAGATCGAAGAACGAAGAACTCGGAATTGATCACAAAACAGTTTTGGCGCATTTGAAAAAAAGCTGGGTACAAAAAAAGCTCGATATTTGGGTACCCCACGAGCTCACTGAAAGAAACCTAATGAACCGTATACTCATTTGTGATTCTTTATTACGACGTAATGAAACCGAATCATTTTTGAAGAAGCTGATAACTGGTGATGAAAAGTGGATCACTTACGACAAGAACGTGCGAAAAAAGTCGTGGTCAAAGGCCGGTCAGGCTTCACAGACTGTGGCGAAACCCGGGTGAACTCGCAATAAGGTGATGTTGTGTGTGTGGTGGGATTGGAAGGGCATTATTCATTATGAGCTATTACCACCAGGCAGGACTATCGATTCTGAACTCTACTGCGAACAACTGATGAGATTAAAGCAAGAAGTTGAGAGAAAGCGGCCGGAATTGATCAACAGAAGGGGTGTGGTGTTTTATCATGATAACGCTAGACCTCACACATCTATGGCCACTCAGCAAAAATTAAGAGAGTTTGGCTGGGAGGTGTTAATGCATCCGCCGTATAGTCCTGACCTTGCACCTTCAGATTTCCACCTGTTTCGGTCTCTTCAGAATTCTTTATGCAATGTCAGGTTAAAATCACGAGAGGACTGCCAAATCCACTTGTCGCGGTATTTTGATGAGAAGTCCCAAAATTTTTATAGCAATGGGATCATGTCCCTACCTACAAGATGGCAAAAGGTTATCGAACAAAATGGTACATACACACTTTAGTTAAATTGAAATAAACTACATTAAAAAATGTTTTGAATTATCTTAAAAAATGCGAAGAAACTTTTTCCCTAACCTTATATGAAGCTCGCAAAAACCTGCCAAAACGTTAAGAAGAGATTTTCTTTTTGGTATGGACTCATATTTCGAGGCAATAGTCTACTTCAATCGGCGAGCGTAGAGGGCGCTCTCAGTGTAAATAAAAGTTAGCGCAACTGCCTGAGGGAGACACCTCGAACCTCGGCTTAGTTGCGGAGGGACACAAGACATATGCGATTAGGGGCGGTGCCACTTTCGCTCTTGTCATCGGTTGGTGAGCCGGGAACGACCACGCGGGTCGTGCTAGGGCCGGGGCAGGAAGCGGATGCGGCGCAGAACACGACGACGCGTTTGTCGGGTGTTTCTGAAAATGTGCGAAGCTTGATAAACCTGTGAAAATGTTATTTATCACTAACTGTGCCAGCGACTCCGTCCGCGTGAGAATTCATGATTGTTCTGCACCTACCCGGACGAAGTTGTGGGCGCAGCTAGTATAATAGTCTAAGTTACTCCTTATTATATAAGCTATCTGCCAGTGAAAGTCCCGTCGAAATCGGTTGAGTCGTTCGCGAGATTAGCCCCAACAAACAGACAGACAGATACAAATTGTAATAAAAATTGTTTTGGTATACGAGTATGTACCTTATATACATACTCGTACATAAAATATGTATTTAGTAAAAAGCGGTTATTTTTATATTACAAACAGACACTCCAATTTTATTTATTTGTATAGATTATATAGATTTGCTTGAGACAGCAATACATAAAAATACTCGTATCGCAGTGGTTCTATCCAAACTCCTCCGAAACGTCTTGACTGAGTTTTACGATTAGTATTCGGTAGATCTGAAAATAGGTCGTAAACTATTTTTAATGCCGCTAAGGTCTCGCCTTCGCCGTTTGCCGGGATAACTAGTAATAAAAATAACTATTTGAGATTATCAGAAACATTTGTTCTCTTTTTGTTTTTCATATTACACCACAGAGTCCTTAATAGTACCTACTGAAACACAACATTTTTTTGCGAGTTCAAACAAAGGCCGTTTTACTAAAAAGGTAAAGGAGTGGCAGCGAGCAGGGATCGGTGTCGAAGTTAAGATAAGCTGAATGCAGAAGAAAACTGGCTCGCGTGGTTCTTGACAAAGATTCGGAGGGAGAAAGGGCCATAGGTCGCAAATAATGATTGGAAGGGGGCAGGTAATGACTTGAATTGATTTATTGTAATGATTTAATACCTTATTGAATAAATTGATTTTGGGGGAGTCATAACCCGTACAACCTTTCTTCACTATGCAACTCTAGAGGGAGGGACCGTACGGCCGTCTTTAGAGCTCAACTATCCATTTTCTTGGCAAGAAATATATATCACCTAGGTAGGTGCACTATGGAAGGTTCCTATGATCTTGTCTCACAACACAGACTAAAAACAAACTAACATCTCATTTTCCGTGCACTTTGCGGACACAAAATGCTTTTGATTTCGCCATCTCATCACGGAGACCAAAAATATTCATAGGTATATAAATGAAAGCAATGAAAACGAAGCGTGCTTGGCCCAGCGGCCGGTGTAGATTGCTAGTGATCTACTCGGTTAAGCGATACGGGCGCGGTCGGGTGTGTGAGGGATGACCGCTAGTTATAAATTAAAATGCACGTTTCCATGCTTAGGGGCACGTTAAGCCGTCGGTCCCGGTTGCTATCGATAGATAGTAGTCGTTAAACCTTGTAGGAGGTCTTATGAGCGGTTTGAAAACATCCGACAGCGGGCAGGCTACTAACCCGCACTGGAGCAGCAGAGACTCGTGTCCAGCAGTGGGACGTCTCAAGGGTTGTCATTATCTATACATCTATATAAATAAATAAAATTGGAGTGTCTGTTTGTAATATAATAATAACCGCTTTTTACCAAATGCATATATGTATGTTTACATAGGTATATGCATAGGTACATGTACAACAACATTTTTTATAATATTTGTCTGTCTGTCTGTCTGTTTGTTCCCGCTAATCTCGGGATCGGCTGGACCGATTTTATCGGGACTTTCACTGGCAGATAGCTTAGGTAATGAGGAGTAACTTAGACTACTTTTATACTAGCTGCGCTCACGACTTCTTCCGGGTAGATACTGAACAATCACAAATTCTCACGCGGACGAAGTCGCGGGCACAGCTAGATAATAATGAAAACAGAAAACCTTTATTCTTTAACAGATTTTAGCTAAAGTGTTGCTAACAAACAACTGACAAAGACGAAGCATATTATAGCTAAAACGTATCTTATGTAGGGGTAATCTTAGTGTTGTTGTTATACATACCAACAATTAATTACAATACTCATGTGTATGTTAAAGTTTGCAAACAGTAATTAAAATTTTAATTTTCTGAATTCCTACAACGAACTCTTATAACCATAAGCAATTGAAGGAATAAATTTAATTGCAAAGTTGAATAGGTCGGACGTTTGCGGAGAACTTTTCTGCTGGATAGAGTAAAATATTTGCCAAAGACTTGGTGAACACATTAAGCCTGGGTTGCTCCAAGATATTTGTTAAATGTTTAAGTTATTGTAACATTTCACATCCTTCTCTAACTTTAACAGATTTAAAGTTAGAGAAGGATGTGAAATGTTACAATAACTTTAACTTTCACAAATATCTTGGTGCAACCCAGGCTTAATGTGCTTCGTCTTTGTCAGTTTTTACTGGTGGTAGAGCTCCAGTGACGGAGCTCGCGGGCGTAGGCACCACCGCATTACCTAATATACTTGCCGCTAAATGGTAGTGTTCAGCACTATCGTGTTCCGGTCAGGTGGTAATGTACGGCCCTGTAATTTCCGGCACAGAGGCATAACACCTAATGCCTCAGGAGTGGCAGCGCATCTGCATTTTGACCTCTGGTCATTGTGTGAGTGTCTATAGGCTGCAGTTATCATTTAACATCAATGTGAGCTGCATGCTTGTTTGCCACTTTAATAACATAAAAATATGGTATCATAAAATAGAGAGAAACCTTTAAAAATTGTATGGCCGTGGCTGCATGTGTGATTGTGTGTGTACGCGCTGTAAAATACCGACGGATGGAGTGCGTATAAGATCGTTCGCATAGTTGATTAAACACCAACCCTTGTTTTAACTACATTGAAATAGCGTTAGCTACGAGCGGTGTTAACTAGGGGCTGAAATAACTGGGTCAATGAAGGTTGAATAATGCGTAAATTGATATATAAATATCTGCCTCACTAAGGCGGATTTCACCGTTTGCTCTGAGAACTGAGCTTAATAAAACGGGGTTTAGCTTAAAATTTGCACACAATTTCAACCTTATCACGAACAATTTTCGTCGGTGAAATCCAAATAGTGTTTTGAACCTGTTTAAGAGCGTAAAACGCGTTTTATTACACGCTGAAATCGGCTCTAATGTTGGGTTGCACCAATATATTTCTCAAAGTTAAAGTTATTGTACATTTTCACATCGTTCTCTAACTTATAGAAATCTGTTAGAGTTAGAGAAGGATGTGAAATGTACACTTACTTTAACAAAAGTTGTGGTGCATCCCAGGCAGAGTGTTTTTCACTGCTATGCTGCGTTATCCTTGACCGAGGTATCCTCTGCCTGTAAGAGGCGTCTAAAAGGGGGAATGAATCGCGGGCGGCCAGAGGGGGGGGGGGGCTCAAGCCAGCGTCCAGCACTCGCGGTTCCGTGAGGACGGCGACCGTGGTAGGCGCAGGTCGTTGTGGTATGCGTAGAATCAAGTAGAATGGGGCTGTCAGAGTCCCCGTGGACGAGCCTTATGGAAGCGAAGTGCATGGGGGGGAACTCGAGCAGTGTTTTAGTGTACCCGGATCTCCCTCCTTCGTGCACTGAAGTCGGCACAGAGGTGGTTTTAGAGGGTTCCAGTCCGTCATATCCGTGCTCTCTCCCCTTAGAGAGCTGATGTGAAAGCTAAGACATTTCTACTTCGTTAAAAAAGGTGGGTAAGCGCTATTGTGATAATTCCATGTTCAACAATATGCCAGTGGCACCCTCTGAGTTTGGTATTACCTATTTAAAAACAAAAAAGTTGAAAAAACAGAATAGTGTTTGCTAGGGGGGAATAGGGGATTATTTTTGCGATTTTCCACGTACCTACTGGAACACGAAACGTAGATAAATGTCCCAAAAGGCAGACCAACGAGCCGCTATGTGTCGCAGGCGATAGCTGGATCAGGGAAACCTAGGTCAGTCTATATAAACAGACGGTTTTCGAAACAAAAACATTCTATGATTTTAACTGTATGTTAGTACATATATGGAGACTACTCCTTCAAGGAAATTGATGTATGGAATTTCGTTAAGATGTAAATTGACTGATTGAAGTCTTTATTTCGCAGCTATATAGATCACTGAAACCATATAGAACCGACAGACTTCAATGATATTACAAAAGTACAACGCTTATCTTACAAACAGTAATAAAGGAATCCGCTCTAAGTGAATTAATTTAACTTATTCTGTGGAACGTAATGCAAAAATAAGTAATCCGACTTTGAATGCAAACTTTAAAGTTTCAGTCTTAAGAAGGTTTTCATTTCGACGAAGCTCAGTAAAGGGTTTAATATCTGCATAGGGCTGTCAGAAGTTATCCAATGGACATATTTACTCACCGTCCGATTCATTATATTTACTTTTGTGTTCATCGTGTAACAGGGTCTTACCTGAAAGAACAAAAAAAAATATTAGCAAATGTATAAAAAATATATATTCATGAATTTGTATTATATATAAATACTGATAGTGGTAAACACGTGGCAAACCCGCAAATGAGCAATAATTGAATTGAGCAACTCCGTCGTCTTTTGTTTTTTGTCGATCTTCTTCTTCTTCTTCTCGTGTCAATGGCCAATTTTATTACTTTATGTGTTATATTGATCCTGATAAAAAACATGACAACGCAATAGCCGAGTCCGTTGCCTTCATCAAGTCTTTGCTTGTGCAGCTATTAGGGCACAATGGGCAGGAAAGAAGATGCGTCATGTCTTGTATCGGAGCACCGCAGTCACATTCAGGTCTAGAAGAAAAGCCCCATTTGGACATATTGGATCTGCAGCGGCCCACTCCGGAACGTAACCGATTTAGCGTACGCCAAATAGGCCACTGCAGCTCAGAACCTGGCGGAATATTTTCCGAGGGCGATATGAAATCGGAAGGGACTGGATATTTTTGGTTCCAAAGTCGCTTCTTCACCTCATTTGGAAAACCTACAATTGGTTTAGTGCAGCCTAAGAAACTTTTGCGACTTTTCAAACGCGCTTGCGCTTTAACGCAGCCAAACAATGGGTGACGATTATCGCTCTCCTGATGGCGTTTCTCAATCTCGCAGGCTACCTGTCGGCGAATTTCTGGCGGAGCAACACCGGCTAGGGGATAGAGTTTATCTAGCGGTGTTGGTTTTAAGCATCCGGTCATAATTCTGCAGGTTTCATTCAATGCGACATTTACCTCTCCAGCATGGGCCGAGCGATGCCACACTGGACATGCATATTCACCTGTAGAGAAGCAAAGGGCAAGGCCTGACGATCTTAGTACATTCGGGGATGCTCCCCAAGATGTCGAGATAAGACGCTTTAAAAGATTGTTTCGCGCTCTCACTTTCTTTTTTATACCGTGACAGTGTGGTTTAAAGGTCAGCGATCTGTCTAGTGTGACCCCCAAATAGCGCGGTTTACTGCAGTGCTCGATCTTAACTCCTCGCCATGACAATTTAAGAACCCGATTAGCTTCACGGTTGCGCAGGTGGTACACACATGTCTGGGTTTTAGCTGGATTCGGCCTTAGGGCATTCTCATCATAATACACATCGAGTGCCTCCAGCGCAACCGTCAAGTTTTTTTCAGCCTCCTCAAAACTAGTTGTCTGAGCAGCTAGCGCAAGATCATCAGCATAGAGGAAGTGTCGCGTATTGGGTATAATGGGCTGGTCATTTGTGTAGATATTAAAAAGCGCTGGAGCGAGGACACTTCCTTGCGGGAGACCATTCTTCTGACATCTCCATCGACTTTTGGTGTGATTTAAGTGCACTCGGAATCTTCTATTGTTCAAGACTTCACGGAGGATGCCGACTAAACCTAGGTCCTTAGTTAGCTGATGGACTTTGACAAGTAGACGTTTAATATTGACTGTGTCATAGGCCGCGGACAAATCGACAAAAACGACACCGGTAATTTTTCTCTCTTCAAAACCATCCTCAATATACTGAGTGAGACTTAAAGTTTGGTTGGTGCATGATTTACCAGGACGGAAGCCAGCCTGTTGAGGGATAATATTAGGTTCTAGAACTGTTGTGAGACGATTGAGGAGAAGTCTTTCGAAGAGTTTGTATGTGTGACAAAGAAGTGAAATGGGGCGGTAACTTTTTGGATCCTTAGGGCATTTACCGGGTTTTAATATGGCCATGACTTCCGACTTTCTCCATTGTTTTGGGAATTTAAGCGATTCTAGGCAGTTATTAAAAAGAGCCAAAAGCCAAGAAACCGCCACAGGGCCAAAATGCTTAAGTTGGTCCGTCGTAAGGTCATCTATGCCCGCTGCCTTACCTTTCTTCAAATCCATAATGCCCTTTTGAATTTCTGGCAGAGTGAAACTTCTACTTATCAGGTCAGAATTCTCATGGTTTGAAGAGCATTTTACTGGCTTTTTTAGGCGATGGGGAGGCTTTCCGTTTTGTAATAGTTGATATGCTACTTGGTTGGCAGTTACTGGGCCTGGACTGGTTGCAATGGGAGGGTCGTCAGTGAGTTTTCTAATGGTGCTCCACGCCTTTTTGCTATTGTGCGTCAAATCAACGCTGGCCACGAGATCCATCCATGTCTCAAGACGACTTTCACCTATTTTCTTCATTAGATCCTCGCCAAGCGCCAGTGTATTAGTTGAAAAGGGGTCTTTTTCGTATTCAGTTTCGTAGGTTGACAGGAGGTTGGAACAGTTTTCATTTAGTCCTGGGATATATGTTGTACGGCAGCCACGAGGTATTGTCCGACGTGATATCAGTTGGATGGTTTTAACAAATGGTTTTTTTGTCGATTGAAAATGTAGACAGTTTCCAGTAATGATTACTCTAAGTTCTTATTTAACACTAGCTGTTGCCCGCGGCTCCATTCGCGTATAGGTCGCATTTTGCGAAACCTGTGGAATCTACAATTTTCCAGACCTATAATAGACTTATAGATAAGGATATGTAATAATACTTGCATAATGTTCATTTTAAAGAATTCTAAAGTAAGTCAACGCCATCTATTGAGATTTAATGCAACTACATTATACAATTTAGTAACATAAAACCTCAACAGATGGCGCTGACTTGCTGGGCTTATGCCCACATCCTATGTGATATTTTATTAAAATTCAATAGAGACTGCAGTGTGTATTTGTCTTTATTAATATTAATACAACAAAGTAGAGTAGTAGTAAATTCTAGCTTTATCTAAATTAAATACGTTTATGTCGGTAAACCACATTCAACTCTTTCAATCCGTGCCTAAAGTAAATTTGCGATGGACCATAACCCTGTTTTTCCCTTAACCGATTTTGACGAAACAAAGTTTTGACAACGCTCCTAATTTTATGTAATCCACATGTAAAACCCACGTTCAAATCCGTTGAGTTGATTCGAAGTTATAACGTACCAGACAGACATACAGACAGGTTTTTGTTACTCTTCTTTAATCGCCCCCTATTCGTTTTTGGAAAAATATTTAATATACAGACACTAGAATTAGTATATGTATAGATACTATTTGTTTTACATTCAAAACCAATCACAAAATTAGGTCATAATGCGAACAATACTTCTCAGTTTATAAAACTTTTCGATGTGAATTGATTTGTATGGAGGAATTATTATCAAACACGATCGCCGAATGGGTATAAATTAATTCTTCCTACATAACATGTTCCATTTGAACTACCTGTTTCATTATAAGATACGTGTATCGTGTAATGTTAATACATAACTTAATTATAATATAATATTTGCTTGACAGAAAAAGCTGATGAAGTGAGTAGATGAAAAAATTACAAATTAAAAAAAAACGGTGACAATTAATACTACATTCTTATTTTCTGTCAAGAAGGGGTAAGATGTATTTTTTTATGTAATGGAAGTGGCAAACAGGCATGCAGTTCACATTGGTGTTAAGTGATGACTGCAGCCTATACACACCCACATAAAGACCAAGGTCAAAATGCAGATGTGTTACCACTCCTGAGGCCTAAAGTGTTATACCTCTGTGTCGGAAATTACAGGGCCGTACATTAAATAGTAAGTAAGCAAGGTAGTAAGTAGTTATTAATATTAACTGCCTAATACTGCAGCCGATAAACACAGACAGAAATCAGAAATTTCAATGTAGATTCGTGGCTGTGCCGGATATTACAGAACTGTATATTACTACCTGACCGGAACAGAATAACGCTAAATGTATATTTATTTAGCGTCAAGTAAAGCAGTGGTTCCTAAAGCCATCGAGTTCTGTCATTGGAACTCCAAAACCAGTAAAAACTTGTCAGTTGAAGTTTTCTGATTTTAAAAGGCCGTTACTGCTACGTTTGAATACCCAAGTTTGACTTCTAGATAAGACAGCAAATTATATATTTAACTGGTGGTGGTGGTAGAACTCCAGTCACGGAGCTTGCGGGCGTAGCACCACCGAATTACCTAACTTATCTGCCGCTATATTAGTTCAAAATTCAGCTCTGTTGTATGCCGATTAGGTGGTTTTCACGGAATAGATAAATAAGGATAGAATGGCAATGTGTGCGTGGAAAACGCTCCCCAATTTTGTATCCACAATGATAGTTCGACTGAACCATTCGTTCGCCGCTCGTAGTTGCGTGTAGACTGTTTCGAACGACACATCTCTTGGTAGAAATGAAAAGTCAGACCTTAAGTATAAAGTGAGGAATATATCTTTTTATTGTTAATTACAAATAACATTCATTGTTATAATATTTATTTTTGACGTGACAACGTCTTAAATTAGGTTGCGACTCAAAGTCACTCATGAAAAAGTGTAACGCCCGGTAACGTAACGATGAGTCACCGAACGAGAGAGAGGCCTGCCGGACCGGCGAATGCCTTTCTACCGAGAAAAAGACGTTGTCACGTAAAATCTTCGCCCGTAAAACCGACTTTACAGGCAACCAGTTTTTTTTTAATAAAAACATAAAAACTCTCGTAGCACTCGCTCAATAAACGCAATTTCTATCTCCGTTTGCAATGTACAACATGTGCCTAACTTAATGCGTCCACTACACTTCAACTGCTGACGTGTGAGCGCCTTGTGAATATAGTTGTTTGCGTGCGAGTGCCTTTTGTCTACGGGGTTTGTCTAAGTGTCTTACGCAAACGAATAGCTGCCCTGAGGTGTGATTGGTGATTGGTGAGATGGTGATGATTTGTGAAAAAAAAATGGGAGTAAAGCGGCGACAACTAAATTGAAGCAAAGACCTTTCCATCCTTATTTATCCATTCCGTGGTTTGTATGGCTATGTTGATTCTGGCACAGAGGTATAACATCTTAAATATCAGGCGTGGCAACGCATACCTATATCGAAATCTCTGGAGATTATCTTATCATCAATGTGAACTGTATGGTTGTTTGCAACTTCATTACATAAAAAATACATTTGAGTTAAAATTCAACGGAAAGTTTTACAACATTAAATCCTAATGGATTTTTCACACACATTTTGAACCGGGTCGTTACTCGATATTATTTTCGATAAAAATGTATCTACGCGAAACGCGAGTGTTTTAAAAACTAATGGGTTTTGTTCTCAAATTTCATAAATATTTTAGAACACTTTTCAATAACGAGTAAGTATTAAATTCGTAATAATAGTATTATTTAGCTTTTGTATTTTTGGTTACATATTAATTTTGTTCTCGCTTACTTCCAGTTCTTCAATTAAAAACTGTGTAGAAATAGCGACTAACTTTTTTTTTTTTTTTATGTAATTGAAGTGGCAAACAAGCATGCAGTTCACATTGATGTTAAGTGATGACTGAGGCCTATAGACACCCACACAAAGACCAAGGCCAAAATGCAAATGCGTTACCACTCCTGAGGCCTAAGGTGTTATGCCTCTGTGCCGGAAATTACAGGGCCGTACATTACCACCTGACCGGGACACGATAGTGCTGAACACTACCATTTAGCGGCAAGTAAATCAGGTAATGCGGTGGCGCCTACGCCCGCGAGCTCCGTCACTGGAGCTCTACCACCAGTAGATATAATACCAGTAATATAACGTGTTTCTAGTATTTAGTATGATTTATGGAGTTTCAGAAATGTTATTGTTCATCTTAATTGTTTCGGTGCTTACCAGCACTGAAGCGAAATATGAAAATATTTACGTTAAGCAAGATTGGTGGGAGACAGCGGTGTTTTATCAAATCTATACTAGGTCATTCATGGACAGCGACGGTGATGGTATTGGTGATCTAAATGGTGGGTAATTTTCTAATTTCTGTTTTTAGGGTTGCGTTGCAATTATAATATTTTTATTTTCAAATAATATGCTAGTGAATTTAGAAATTAATTAAAAAATAGAGAGAAAAATTTGACTGCAGGCAGGAATCGAACCTGCGACCTCAGGATAACAAGTCCAGCCGCTTAACCACGACTACCGAAGTCCTTAAAAAGTTGCGTTGCGAGAAAATAGACGAAAATTTACCATGCCTACCTTAGCTTCGATAATATTCGGGATAAATAGAAAAACTAAAAAAAACAATAGAAAATATTCATACATTATAGAAAATCTATGAAATGCTTTAAAAACAAAATAAGGTTCATGACGTCTTAATGCGATTTAGTTTAAGCTGCCAAAATCTTGTTTCATTTAACGTTTGTGACAACGAGTATGAAGAAATGAGACAAAGCTAATAGCGTTTCAGTTTAGGTTGATAATCAAAAGTCATGTTGCCGCCGCTGGTTAAATATTTTTTTTTTGGCGTTATCTTTTTAATCTATACAAATAAAATTGGAGTGTCTGTTTGTAATATAAAAATAATAGCTTTTTGCTAAATGCATGTGTATATATACATATGCATATGTACGTATACACGGTACGTATAACAAAAAACATCATTTTTTTCAATTTTAGTCTGTCTGTCTGTTTGTTCCCGCTAATCTCGGGAACGGCAGGACCGATTTTGACGGGACTTTCACTGGCAGATAGCTTATGTAATAAGGAGTAACTAAGGCTAATTTTATATTAGCTGCGCCCACGGCTTCGTCCGGATAGATACTGAACAATCATAAATTCTCACGCGGACGAAGTCGCGGGCACAGCTAGTTTTCAATAAAATAACCGACCGTCAAAGAAGCCATTTAGCTTTTCACTTCGTTTACTAATTACAAACATTTCTTTTAATATACGAGTATAAGAAAAACATGTTGAGCGCTAATAACATATAAATTCATTTTTTCAGGTATCACGTCAAAACTAGATTACCTCAAGGTCCTGGGAGTGGACGCGATATGTCTGTCACCAATTTTCAAGTCACCGATGTATGAATCCGGTCACAATGATTACTATGCCATCCACCCAGAGTATGGCACTATGGAAGATTTTGAGCAATTGCTCAAAAACTCCAATGAACTGAGTTGAGTCTCGTTATTATTCATTGCCCAATCCATTATGTAGATTTATGCATTGAGCTCCGACGAATGATCCAAATTTCGCTACTTGAGAAAATTTTGCGTATAGACGAGTTAGTTAAAATTTTACAAGATTCCACACTCCAAATGTCTTTCACTTGTCTTTAGTGGTTTTCTTGAATTATGAAATGAAATATTATTTTACTCTGCATAAACTTAAATCCATGTGCAACGTCTAAGCCAGGGGTCGGCAACCTCTTGAGTCGGAAGAGCCAACAATTACAATTTATAAAATTTCAAAGATTTTAAAGAGCCACTAAAATTTTTCTTGGCAAAAATAAATAAATAGTACTTGCATAAATTTATTTTTTTGATAAAAAAAAGAAACTGTTCATTCATAAGCAAAATATCTATTTACTCTTGTATAAGTAGTGTTTTTACAACGAATTCGATATATATATCTATGGTACTATGGGTTGAGAAATAGAAATGATGCCCAACCCTCGTTAGTCGATTCAAAAGATTTTTTAATGGTTTTTTTGCAGTTTAATCCATAAAAAACGATTTAAATTATAAGGCCCAGTACGGAAATTGATTATGAGGAGTAAAATCAAGTGAATCAATCAGAAACTCATTTATTCATTTAGGGTGACAGGCCAGCACCTCTAATGAGACGTCAACCATAAACAAAATAAATTAAAGTGAATAACAATTGATATACATGTCAAACAAGCTAAAACAAGTGAAACACGAAAGTTAAGTCCACTCGGTCGCACACTTACGCACACTGAGTAAACTCCCGTCAAACCCACAGATTACTATAATACATACTGAAAGTCGGAGCTGACACACAACTAAAGAGCCGCAGTATCATATCCAAAGAGCCGCATGTAGCTCGCGAGCCGCAGGTTGCCGACCCCTGGTCTAAGCTAAGAGAAACTACAAGAATTAATTAAAGTCCAAAAAGATTTTCACAAAGGCAGTCACACGAATTTCAACTTAAATAAAACTTAATAATATTTCAGACATGAAAATTGTTTTGGATTTTGTACCAAATCACACAAGTAACGAGAGTGATTGGTTCATTAAATCGGCCAACCGAGAAGAGTATTACACTGATTGGTACATTTGGGAAAATGGTCATTTGGATGAACGAGGACGAAGGAATCCACCAAATAATTGGGTATGGAAAAATTGAGAGCTTTTACGCAATGCTATATATTTTTTAAATACTTCGTCTGCTTTAGAGTGAATGCATATTAATCCAAACCAAACGCGTCGAACGAGTCGAAAAAAAATATTTTAGAATTCTGTTCATAAAATCTTATGGATCCTCGCACATTTTTCTACACTGAATTGTCCGTTACTGGCAGAACACTGAAAATCCTAGACAAATTTCCAAATTTATCTAGGATTTCCGGCGCGGTCGACTCGACCGATGCACTAGCATTCTATCAGTTGCGTACGAGAGAACAAAACGCAAGTACTGTTTCAATATTTAAAAAAAAATGAACTGAATTAGTACATTACGAAGTGTTGTATAATGTATCACAATCATTAAAGTTCCGTACACAATAAACACGTAATTACAGTGTGACAGTCATAAATGAAATGGTTTCTTCGGATATGGATGTGTATGTGGGAGGCCTTCTTGACTTCGATTCATTCGACACGTTCGGCTCGGAAAGTGTGCGTTCACCTTTAATTAAACTTTAAATACTTCAGAAAAATATCTTAATATCAGTAAAAAACAATCAATGAAAATATAATTGTTCTTAATTACATTTGCTATTTATCTCGCGTATGTATGTATGTACAATATTCAACTACCAGGAGCTGAAAAGCGATAATAATATAGCGGTAGTATTTTGCTTCTGTAATAATTATTATTCGACAATATTAATGACATAAAAAAAATACGCTTACCCTTACAGCCCCACATTAGGTATAATCCTGTATCGTGGGTGCCGTTGTACACATACAACACATACACAAACACCCAGACCCGAAACAAATATCTGTAGGCCATTCAAATATTTGTCCCGGTGCGGAGATCGAACCCGCGACCCTTCGAATCAAACGGTCGTCTCACACCGCTGGACCAACTGGGTCGTCCAACATTGAGGAAAGACTTCTGTTTTATATATTTTTATCCCTCATCATGTGTTATATATTTTTTATTTGGATAAAATGTGTAATAAAGTACATCGTGTACCTTAAAATATTCGTCTAAAACTTTAAATTAATCTTTCATATTTTCAAATTGTTTCTATTTTAGGTGAGCGTCTTCCAGAAAAGTGCATGGACTTACATGTCTAGTAGGGACCAATATTATCTTCATCAATTTAGTATGGCACAACCAGACCTCAATTTCAGGAATCCTGTTGTTGTAGAAGAGATAAAGGTATAATATATAATAAATTAAACTATTTTATAAGACTATATTAGATACCTAATTGATATGAAAAGATTTTTTTTGCAACTTACATTTAAGTTAACAATGTAGGTTCTGCAAGAAGAGAGTTTTTTCAGTTCATTTCACTTTATTTTGACAATTATAATAAATATTTAAATACTATATATAAGTTTTTGAGTGTCATAATAAACTATGAACACGAAAAAGTGAGACACTAAGTCGCAGTTCTTCAAAACAATATTTGAACTGCTCCATTAAAAGAACCCCATATTTGCGCAACCGACATCATTTATTAAAGATCATTGTATAATTCATATTAACATTTAAATTAGTAAAAAGAAGTCAAACCATTAACGACATAAATGTGTTTAACAACTGGAACAAAACAAAAAGTACATGATTGATGACTGTGTCTTCCTTCTTTCACTCTCATCTCGAAAATAATATTTTACAGTATCCAAATATTGCACATCGACCTTAGGACGGAGACTACGGCTCATTTCGGGCCTGTTGAACGTTATCTCTTTCGCACCATAACAATGTAACGTTTGTCTATTTTGATCAACTTTTGAACGATACCGGACTATCAGTGCTTACGTAGACAGTGTGCAGTAGATAACGCTCTACGAAGTCGAAACTAGAAGATTATCTCTCTCGTAGGCTCGATTTATTTATTTAAGCTTTTTATTTAGAGAAAAGGTTACAACAACGTTTTCGCAGGTTTTCGCGAGCTTCATACATGGTAGAAATTAAATTTGCGGATTCTCTCGAGCATATATAACTGCCTCAGTAGCGTAGTGGTAGCAGGCCATTACTATTACGCTGGAGGTCCTGGGTTCGATTCCCGGGTCGGGGATTATCAGAGATAACGGTTTAAAAATCCTTTATCTCTGCTTCTATTGGGATTTTTCCATTTTCTGGAAGTTTCTCAGTACCCCGGAGTTTGTGCCCGGAGATGGCAACAGGTTCGCCACCTGTTACATGGGCCAAAACGTAACCGGCGAGTCGTGGGTGTTTGCATGTATGATTGAATGCATGCATTTACCTCTGCCTACCCCTTCGGGGATAACAGGCGTGAAGTTACGTCTCGCGTTTAAAACACTCCCAAACTTCTTCTTATACCCGACGTTTCGGTCGCTTTCCAGCTACCGTGGTCACGGGCAGACTGGTGGCCACGGTTACAATAAGATGCACATAGTTATATTGTTATATGTTATTAATAATCTTCCTCTTCGTGCCTTCGGGCAAAAGCCTCCACCAGACGTCTCCACTTATCCTCAAAAAGTTGGTTAGTTTTTTGAAAAGATTCTGGGGGGATTTGGTCTGATTTCCCACGTCGACCAGCCGGATTGGGAAATAATATATAATTTATTTTGCATAATAATGGCAACCCATTATACGTCCCACTGCTGGGCACGAGTCTCTCCCCTTTTTGGGGGGAGGCCTGGAGCTTACTCCACCACGCTGCTCCAATGCGGATTGGTGAAGGTGGGTGGGTTAGTGGCCAACCCACTGTCGGATGTTTTCAAACCGCCCATAAGGCCTCCGACAAGGTTTAGCGACTGCTATCCATCGATAGCAACCGGGACCGACGGCTTAACGTGCCCTCCGAAGCACGGAAACACGCATTTAATTTGCCACTAGCGGTCACCCATCACACTACCCGACCGCGCCCGTAGTGCTTAACCGAGCAGATCGCTTACGATCTACACCAGCCGCTGGGCCATGCGCGCTTATTTTGCATGTCGTTGTGTAATGTTACCAATTTTTTTATTTTTTTATTTTATGGAAGTGGCAAACAAGCATCGATGTTAAGTGATGACTGCAGCCTATAGACACCCACACAAAGACCAGGGTCAAAATGTAGATGCGTTACCACTCCTGAGGCCTAAGGTGTTATGCCCCGTGCCGGAAATTACAGGGCCGTATATTACCACATGACTGGAACACGATAGTGCTGAATACTATCGTTTAGCGGCAAGTACGAGTATATTAGGTAATGCGGTGATGCCTACGCCCGCGACTCTACGCTCTCGAGCTCAGTCAGTGGAGTTCTACCACCAGTAAAAAAATCTTACATTTATTTCACCAATACAATTGATGTCAAAAGAAAATAACGATTTCAAAGGTAAATATACAAAAGTTTTTTACAGAATGTATTAAAATATTGGTTAGAAAAAGGAGTGGCTGGTATGAGGTTAAGTTCAATCAATTATCTCTTCGAAGTTGACAAAGAAATGTACGGACATTTTCCTGATGAACCAACAAACGGAAAACCTGGGAATGATGTTAATAGCTATGGATATTTAGATCATGTTTATACGAAAGATCAAGAAGAAACATATGAATTGGTATTACAGTTCAGGGAGGTATTTGATGCTATATCATTGAGAGATAATGTGACAAGGTAATATATTTGAATATCAAATTTTGTAGCAAATATGTGAACTTCAATCAATCTTTTGAAAGGGTTTATTTGAACCTGAATTTCTTCTCCATAAGTTAATACTCTGTCTACAAATATCATTAAATTTCAATTTCAAATGTTTGATATTACCAATTACATGTCACTTAAATTTCTACATGTCTATGGTTATTTGTGTTCAATTAATAAATATTTGCCCAACGTTTCGAGAATAACTTATTTGTATTTATCTGTCTCGTCAAACACCCGATAGAATTAATTAAATTTGGATATTAAATCTGTTTTGTATAAACTTTTACCTGTGAAATATATTTATTAGAATATAGCAATCAATTGTTATAATTTATTATTAGATGTGCTATATTCAAACCGTGCTCTGCGGAGCCTGGGGCTGCGCAAATCATCTGTAGAGGCTACACAACAATGTGGGTTATATTGCAATAAAATATATAAAAATGCGCAATATTACTTAGTTACTTACTTTATATACGAATAAGAGCTACGTAAAATAATAAAATCTGAAATAATAATTTAGATTCCATTCCTTAAAGGTTTTTGCAAAAAACACCTTTTTATGTTATGAAGGTGTCAAATAAGCATGCAGTTCACATTGATGTTAAGTGATCACTGTAGCCTATAGGCACTTACACAAAGACCTGAAGTCAAAATTCAGATGCGCTGCCACTCCTGAGCCCTTAGTTGATATGTCTCTGTGATAGTTATCACCATTTGGCGGCAGATAAATTAGGTAATGCGTGGATGCCTACGCCCTCGAGCTCCTACATTGGATCTCTACCACCAGTGCAATGTAATTGTGAATAAATGCATGAAATTTCATGCATTCATGGAAACACCAACGAGTAGGCGGTTATGTTTTGGCCCAAGTAACAGGTGGCGAGCCTATTGACATCTCCGGGCACATTACCAAACTCCAAAGTACTGGGAAATTTCCAGAAAATGGAAAAATCTCAATAGCCCCCGACCCGGGAATCGAACCCCCTAGAGTAGTGAACAAATAATCATCCCTTCTTGACGTGTGATACTCGTATGTATGTATGTATGTTCACGTCAGGTCCCTAACGGGGTAGGCAGAGAGTGCAGAGCGCCAGATATCCCGGTCCTGACATACCTCTCGTGCCTCGTCTACCTTCATCATTCTCTTCATACATGCACGCCGCTTCCTAAGACTTTTGAACCCACCATCAGACAGAACTTGACCTATTTGGTCATGGTAGGTCAGTCTTGGTCTTCCTGGGCCTCTGCAACGATTTACATTCGCATTGTATATGATGTTAGTCATTCGCTCACTACTTGTGATACTCGTATGAATTGTGCAATTCAATGTTTGTTGTTTTAAAGGGCTGTTCGTTAAACAAATACCTGCCTAAACTTCAATACAAGCAATTTACTTCGCAATAATAATATGTCCTTACACATTTTAAAGAGGAAATAACGTTTCTTTGGCAAATTGCTTTCTAATTATGTTTCCTGACTTTGCAGGGTAATGATGACAGAAGCGTATACGGACATTAAAAATGCAGTGAGGTACTACGGCGAGGGCATTCACTCCGGCTCGCACATCCCTTTCAATTTCGCTTTCATAGACCAACTCAATACAAATTCCGATGCGAGAGATTACAAATACGCAGTGGATCGATGGCTTACGTACAAATCATTAAGAAAGCCATCTAATTGGGTGGTAATGTTGTTTGAATTAGCTTATTAATATATTTAATATATTTTTCACATCTTCAAATAATTATCTCGTTAGGCTGTATTAGCATCTTCTGATATCGTAGTAACACACGACCGGATTCGGTCGACCGCCCGAACCCCCGCGAGCGGACTGCATCGGACCAAATCCGCTGTCGCTATACACGGCTACATCTGGTTCGGAGCGTACCGAATCCGCTGTCCGCTCCGTACCAAATCCGGACGTGTTTTACGACTATATTAGACTGTCATTATATGTATTTTTTTTAACATTTCGATAACCATGTTTAACATTTCTATAACGTCGCCTATTTACGCAGCAAGCGACGAATTTGAATTAGCATGTATAATAAATACAAGCCTATAAGTATGCCTTAGAACTTAACTTCATGCCTCTAAAAACAGATCTTAGTTCTTTATTTTCTAACAGAAGTTAGTTCTTTATTTTCTAAAGCTCTTAGTCTTTAAGAAGATCTTAAGATCACGTTTTTTCCATACTAAACGGAATATAAATGTTGTATTTTTCAACTGAAATCTGTCGATTAATGCGGGCCGACGAAACTCACTTGTGCCATCCCGATCGCAATCTATGTTCTAGTCTGACAATCTAGATTAGCTCTTAAATCAAACGATCTATTGACACTAGTTCTCGACGTGAATAGCTTTAGTGAATAGTTTAGATCTCGCTGTGCGAATAAACAAGTAGCTTTACCACAAGGAACATTCAGAAATGCAGTACGAGGTATATTGCATTTCTCAATGTGACTTCTAATTTAGTTCCTTCATTAACATTGCCTATTAAGTTTGTAGCTTGTTATGAAATATTGTCAGGATTATTCGTTCAATAGTAGACTTGAAGTTTGAAGTTCAATAGCCGAGTCAGAAAATATGTGAGAAAATACTCAGTAACTTTTTTTTATGTGATGGCATTGGCAAACAAGCATGCAGATGTTAAGTGATGACTGCAGCCTATAGACACCTGCGTTACCACTCCTGAGGCCTAAGGCGTTTTGCCTTTGTGCTGGCAATAATCCAGGGCCGTAAATAACTACCTACAACCTAGTTCAAAAATTTGAAGAATTCATCCAATGTATTATCAGGAGACACGCTACTCGACCACTCGGGCACCTTATGCGGTCGTCATAAATGCAATAAGAGGAGAGTTCCAATACTGTGTAACGATTAACTTGTTATCTATCTTGTAACATGTGATTAAGAAAAACAATTGGCTTATGGATGAAAGTAAAAAAAAACCTAGAGAATTATGCATTTTTTTCGCGCGCCAAATAATTTAAATATTGATTTTAACTCGACGCAAAAGTTTCCATTGTGTTTTCAATAACTTATTTAATTTTTGGTGATTAAGAAAAGTACACAAGTTTTACTAGTGGTAGAGCTCCAGTGACGAAGCTCACGGGCGTAGGCTGGTGCCTACGGCCGATGCGGTGGTCCGCATTACCTAATATACTTGCCGCTTAATGGTAGTGTTCAGCACTATCGTGTCCCGGTCAGGTGGTAATAACCCTGTAATTTTCGGCACAGAGGCATAACACCTAAGGCCTTAGGAGTTGACCTAGGTCTTTGTGTAAGTGTCTATAGGTTGCAGTCATCACTTAACATCAATGTGAACTGCATACTTGTTTGACGCTTTTATTAGGTACATAAAAAAAACGCAAATGTTTGCATTGTTTTTTCAGTAACTATAATTTAGTTTTTGGAGATTAATGTTTTAAATAATAAAAGAAAACCTATATATACACTAGCGGCCCGTCCCGGCTTCGCCCGCGCTGCTCTGCTCCTTTAGTCATAGCGTAATGTAAGCTATCCTATCTCTCAAGTTGGATCGAACTGCACATGGTGTGCGAATTTTATTATAATCGGTTAAGTGGTTTAGGAGTCCATTGAGGACAAACATTGTGACACGAGATTTATATATATTAAGATTACAATATTCGTATATTGAGTTCAAATTTTGAATAGGTATAGTCTGAATGAATTTTTGACATCTCAAAATCCCTGCCAACTGTTTTAGACTGGGTCTCACGACACGATAAGAGTGGCAACTCGCTTCAGACCAGAGTTGGTGGATGCTTTCAACATGCTCGTGCTGCTTTTACCAGGAATTGCTATTACATACATGGTAATTATCTCATTTTGTGTCAATATTGTAATTCTAACTCCTACTTAAATACCAATACATATTACAAATGAGAGAAGCTTTGTTTGTTTAACTGTTACGCTTTCACGACCAAGTCGCTGTGCGGATTGTCATGAAATCTAACATGAAGGTAGTTTGAACGTTTTGTGTCGAAAGCACGCGAAAAATCTCGCGGCTTGGTCTTTTCTGTAACACATGTTTTGACCTTGTCTACAGAAAAGTGCCCGTTTAATCTGGTTCTCTTTTGTATATCCCGTTTGGCTCGTTTTTTACTAAGTACAGTCAATCAAAATTAATATAAAAAAGAATGGTGTGCATCTTACCTACAATAACGTAATCATTTGGCTGTACATTTATTATTTTCTTAATTTCTCTTGGCATCTATTAGGATAATTATTTCCCATTAAGAAAATCAACTTTTAAGATGCTAAGGGCTTAATAAGTTGATTTTTTAAATTATGCTCTTAGCATCTTAACAAGATGAATAGTCATTGACCATCTTGGGACTATCTTAGTAGTCAATCAACATCTCACTCGTCCATAAACATCGATATAATTATCTCTATATATAACAATGAAATGACGTTTATTAGTCTCACTAAAACTAAAAAAGAGCTGTACAAATTTTACTGATTTCAGTTTTGAAATATTTGTAGTCCAAGCAAGGTTTCAAAAATAAGAAAATATGAAGAAATTCTAAGAAGTATGTGAAACAGTAAAACAACAATTTTACTTTTTCATACATAATAATATCATTGGTACCAAAAGTGTGAAATCTGTGACACAATTTGATTCCAACGCGGTACGGATTTCGCCGGGTCAGTACTAAATAATTATTTTATTCAGGGTGAAGAAATAGGCATGTTAAATGGATTTGTACCATGGGTTAAAACGAAGGACCCGTTGGCATGTAACACGGATGATCCCATTAATTTTGTTGACGTCACACGGGACCCCGAGCGCACACCTTTCCAGTGGAGCAATGGCAAACATGCAGGTAGCTGAACGAATTGTTTATTTATAAGTTTCGGACTCTTTCATGTCTCTTTCATATTTCATGTCAATGTTTCATTTGTGATGAAAATGGCGTTGGACGTTGAAAATCTTAATTCTTGTTTCTTTAGATTCTTATTTTTTTGCCACTTCTGTTGTGACACTTTACTGAAAATTGTATAATTATGTTATTGTGTATTTTACGAACAATCCCAAGTGAAGTAATGAAATATCCATATTTTATAAACATGTTACCTACTACTGAGGTCTTGAGAAGCAAGTCATTTTAAAGATTTGATAGGGTTTGGGTGGTTTGGAGCAAAGAAATTCGTGTGATATACCTTCAAGAAGAATTGTTAGCCGACGAAAAACACAGCTTGCACAAGCACGCAGTTACGCATGCGTTCCAACATCCACAACAGAGCAGTTTTGTATTTTGAGCCTCATTGGGATAACGACACTTGACGCTCACTCATCGGCCACTTTTCCAAAGTACTTAGGAGTACTTAGTAGGTATGATTGTTTTAACTGTCGTCAACGCATCGTCGGCAGAATATATTTTGCGTCTGGCTGCTGTACTAAAGGAGCCGCCCACGACTGCTTTGAAGCACAATACACAGTGAGCCCGTCGGGCCGCCAACACAGCCTGCCGCCTCAACCCGGCGGCCTGTACAAAAATAATCATGTCGGCAATCTGCGCTCGCGCGTGTTGTCCGTCGACATGTTGGCGGCTTGCGGACCTTCAGTTGCCCGGCGAAGCTCGAGCGGTAGTCACAAGTAAATTCCACATCTCTAGCCGCCGACATGCCGCCAACAAGCTTTTCCGACTTGCAATGAGTAAAGCCGCCAAATAACCCACCGACAAAAAGTTTGGCGACATAGGTCCTCGGCCCGGCGGGCTCAGTGTGTATTGTGCTTAAAATTTACGCAACATACCTCGACATCGATTAAAGCTATCGATGCATTAGGTACCTGGCTGTCGTCGACGCGGCTGCCACTGACAGGTGGCAACGTGCATAATGTCAAACATGTCTAAACTCAAACGGTAGAGCTATGATGTGATACCTGCCGTTAACAAAGTGTCGCATTTGTATGAGTCCTTAGCATCGACGACACAACGTAGCTTAGTTCTATCGTCGATGGTCTTTAGCCACCGAAGCTGTTGAGCTACTGACAGACATGCTCATTAGTAACATGCTAATTGATCACTAAAGAACATGAAAATATGCATGCTCTTTCACTGTAGGTACACAAATGTGTAGTAGCTACTAACCAATGATCGTGGGAAACATGGATGTGTCCACATGGATGGTAAGTAAATATTGCAGCGTATAGATATATACACACAAGACCGAGATGCATTGCAGATGCATTTTCACCCCTGATACCTAAGCTGTTTTGCCTCTGAGTAGGTAATTACCATTAAGGTGCTATAAACCGGTATGGAAGTTGTGAAACAGAGTACAATCAACCTATCTGGACGTTGGTTTCAAATTGAGGATTTAACCGGCATAATCATAATAAGATAACGTGGCAGGTCGTAATTTGTAATCTCATTGGCGGTTTGCAAAGTTTTATTCGTGGGAGTATATTGCAAAAACATGACGAGCACAATGCTCAATGAAATGTTGAGTCATCATTATCAATTCAGACGAATGGCGCTACCAATCCATTGCTGGACAAAAGCCTTTCCCAAGGATGCCCAAAATAGTGGGGTGCATCATTTTATTGATATCGATTTATTGTATTTATCGCGGTTACTGTTTGACCACCATCTTTTCCACTTTACTACGGCCGGAGCTCGTGGGCGTAGGCGCCGCAGCATTGCCTATACTTGCCGCTAAATGGTAGTGTTCAGCACTATCGTGTGCTGGTCAGTTGGTAATGTACGGCCCAGTAATTTCTGGCACAGAGGCATGACAACTTAGGCCTCAGGAGTGGTAACGCATCTACATTTTGACTGCTTGACAAATGTTGTCTATAGACCGCATTCATCACTTAATATCAACGTGAACTGTATGCTTGTTTGCCACTCTTATTACATAAAAAAATGACAGTAATCACGTCCCAACATCATGAAATATTGAGTGATCATGACAATAAAAACAAAAGCATGGGCAGTTCATACTCGTTCGTATCAGTGTTCCATTTAACAAACCGAAAACTAGATTTGGATTATACAATCCAAATCTAGTTTTCGGTTTGTTAAATGGGGATACCCCCGAGGTGAAGAACCTATTTAAAATTATGAAGCTAATTCGTTTGCTGAACTTCTTATTTACATGACCCAGAAGATTACTGACCAAATGCGGGGAACCATAAAACAAACATTACTCTCGAATGCCCAAGGATTTACATCCTTTTTAGGTGAAACACGCATTGACTGCTGAATAAAGTGGAATTCATTTATAGGGAACAACACAACACAACCCTTGCCCAAGAGTTCAGCTTTACAATACCAATAAATTTTCGTTTTTGACCCTCGATAAACTGTTTACGAACCAAATAAACAACATGTTTTTTTTATTGACAAACGCAATCATGTTTTAAAATTGTGTCAATTAAAACACGTGTTGATTTGTGTGGACTCATAAAACCTGAAATATGAACGAATATAACTTTAAGCGATTTTTTTTTGTCAAAGGATTGACAGACAAGGAGACGGGCCACCTGATGGAAAGTAGTCACCGTCGCCTATGAACATTTGCAATACCAGGGGCGTCGCCAACGCGCTGCCAGCCCTGAAGGACTCTTTTGACGCCATTTTTGAAGAACCCCATATTGTAGAACCGAGGGAACACCTCCGAGGGAAGCCCATTCCACAATTTACACGTTCTGGGTAAAAACGAACGTGGGAACCGCACCGTTGAACATTGCCAGGTGTCCAGTCGGTGAGGGTGGAACTTCTCTCTTCGGCGGGTAGTACGGTGTAGGAAAAGAGAAGAGGAGGGAGATTTACTGCTTTTGTGACTTAAAAGTGGATGCATTTGGGAATGTTCTCCAATAAAAAAACTATCCGTCATTTGGGGAAACATTGTCCAACAATGAATACTTCTTCATAAGTTCTTTTCAATTTCAGGGTTTTCAAGTGCGGATCAAACCTGGTTACCTGTAGCCGATGGTTTTGAGACTCTGAACGTGGCAACACAGAGTTTATCTGCCAGATCACATTACCAAATATATCGTTCACTAACGAGTCTTCGTTCCCGACCAGCCTTTCGCCTTGGACGCTACGAGTCACTTGCTCTTACTACCGACGTGTTCGCTTTTAAAAGGTTTTTCTATTATTTTGAAACAATCGAAAGACTAGTATTATAATTTGAAAGATACGTGTTTGTACAGTCTAGTTTTGGTCAAAAATATTCAAAGATATTTGCTTAAAGTCGTAGTCATTAATAATTGTGTAGTAGTCATAACCCGTTATGTTCATAAGTGTTGAATTATTTTTAATGTATTCAACACCAATGAACACAATTCTACCTCTGTCCACTGCTCGACCAAAGCCCCTCCATAGGTAATGGGGATGTGCCATAATTGCCTCGCTTGGTGAGCGGATTGGCGTTCGCAGTGGCGGTAGTTTTGTCGCAGGACGCTGCTACCCATCTTGCGTTATTGCACTTACTGCCGCCCCATTTGATTGGTTTGACCGCCATTGTTTGGGTAACTTCCTGCCCTAGTCACTTCCTTCTAGGATTAGCGTTCATAAGTATTGCTGCACATGATTTCCTCCATTTCCATAGTTAGGTCAGAAATTGGGCCCCAATCCGGATATCAGCGATCTGCGGGCGATTGTTAATGCGGGACTGCGGGACAAGCGCCTATGACGGCGCACCGCCGCCACTCCGCTACCATCCAGTTCACTTCAATAAGAATCTATGCGTTAGATCGCGTCGCTTCGTCGACGCCTCGAAGATCGCTACATCTAGTTTGTGGCCTCAAGGTGTTTGAAAATTTAGTGATAATTGGTACTACACCGTTCCTCCTAACGTACGAGAAATTAATTTAGGCATGGAGAGACACCTCTTATAGCGTACATTAAAGATGAAAACATAATTTTACTTCTAGAGTTTCCCCAACAAACATGACAATTATACGTTTAGTTAAATGTTTCACTAAAATACGTGATTAATTAGATATGACACTTTCCTCAGACAAACATGAATAATGTTCATGATAATATTACTGTATCTGAGACCTAAGTCTAAGAGGGTACTGGAAGCATTAAATATATATTATCGTACAATCATTTCAGAGCTCATCTATCTTGTACAGTGACGTTTGGGGTTTCTCGCCCGCATCATCCCAAAGGATGTTCTAATTTTGTCAGTCAGTCACGTGTCTCACATGATTTTGATGTAAATGCTTAAGGACACATAATTTGAAACTACTTAAATAGTAAAAATTGTAAACAACAAATTTGCTAACAATTTTATGTAAAAAGTCTATTTAATAAAAGTTAACTTGTTTATTGCTCTGGCTCGGTAGCCTAGTGGTAGCAGGCCACTACTACTACGCTGAGGTCCTGGGTTCGATTCCCGGGTAGGGGGTTATCAGAGATAATGGTGAAAAAGCCTTTATCTCTGGTTCTATTGGGATTTTTCCATTTTCTGGAAATTTCCCGGTACCTCAAAGTTTGGTAATGTGCCCGGAGATGTCAACAGGCTCGCCACCTGTTACATGGGCCAAAACGTAACCGGCGAATCGTGGGTGTTTGCATGTATGCTTGAATGCATGCATTTACCTCTGCCTACCCCTTCGGGGATTACAGGCGTGAAGTTACGTTTAACTTGTTTATTATAGCAACACGTTACGTCGTTTACATCCTGTTCAAACTTAGCAATTTGAACAAATTGTTATCGTTGCTGATTTGTTCTTCTGAACGAGTTTTATTGGTAGTTTTTAAATTTTTCGTTAGTATTTTCTCAGCAAACACATTTTTTTAATACAAAGTTCAAAGAATTATTGATCTATGTATTATTCGAAGTTCACTATTTACTCGTACTTTCAGATGGTATAACGATGATGCTTACGTAATGGTCATAAATTTGGGCAGAACATACCAAATAGTCAATTTGACCGCTTTCGATCTGATCTTCGGCCAACTGGAAGTGGAAGTCAGCAGCGTGCTGTCATCAAGGGCATATGGGTATGGATCCCCCTTTTCCTTGGTCTTTACCAATTTTGATACTAGGAATTCCTTTCCCAGACAGAAAAATATAATATATTTTTTACGCTTATGGATAAAACAACATTTTTGTTAGGTGATAAGGATAAGCGGTCAAAAAATCGTGATTCAATCGCTTGTATAATTATCCTACAGGTAGTTTTAGAAAACGGTACCTACATGATGTTCATTGTTTAGTTTGAAGTATCAAATATAAAAAATATATATAAATCACAGAAAAATGTATCTGACTAACTGATCTGGTAACGCAAAGCATAAAGAAGAGATCGGGTTTAAGTTTGGCACGCATACAGCTCTCTGCATTTGCAAAGACAAGATTTATGAAAATCTGTATCTAAAGAAAATAACGGCGAAACGAAGTTCGCGGGTAGAGCTACTCATATTCATCATCATCATCATCATATCAGCACTGTTGAACAAAATCCTCCCCATTAGGGTATAAGTTTAGGTTCATAGCATACTAGAGCCACCCGGCACCCGACCAGCATCCGACCGTCTGGAGCGCTCGAGCGGTCTGCGCTCATTACACTCCGCTCCGTATCGACACCGATCGCCTCGACCGCAAGCAGTCAACGCGCGGGCGGCACGCGGTCCATGCACGGACGGCGAGTGGACCACTCGGTAACCACTAGCTTGTCTTGCGTTGATTTTGCATTGCCAATGCGCTGTTCCCAAGTGGACCGCGCGCTGTCCGCGAGTGCTTCACAAGTAACATCGCGTCGTTCACCCGTGGGCCAACCGTCGACAACGAGTGGACGCCGTAAAACGAGGCGGTGCTGGTCGGGTGCCGAGTAGTTGTGGTGAGCTATGACCCATAATCGTCACGCTCAGCATGCGGGTCGGCTATCACAGTGTTGGCAGTTCTATCGCGGGACGCCGCTATGAGCAGTTACTGTACCACCCTATTGGAATGATTCGATCGCCATTGATCGCTCAACTATAGGAACGAATAATATTACGACTATAATAATAAGAAGTGTGTGCATGATGACTTATCTATTGATACTTTTCTTTCAGTGATAACATCCAAGCAAACTATTTAGATCTTGCTGCAGACGAATCCTTAGTTCTCAGAATGCAAGTTTGACATACAAATGTAATGCGAGTATTCATTTATTTCTTAACTTCTTTCTATTTCAATTAAAATATTATTATTTGAATTACTTTTAATTTTAAACTTTTCCATCTACTCAATTGATCTGTGAAATCACATCCTACTGTTGTAGTACGACTATACTCGTACTATTCGAATTTACCTTTGCTTCAAATTGTGCAACGGTTGTGCAATTTTTTTGATCTGATAGTTTTTTTTATGTTATGGAAGTGGCAAACAAGCTTGCAGTTCACATTGATGTTAAGTGATGACTGCAGCCTCAAAACACCCACACAAAGACCAAGGTCAAAATGCAGATGCGTTACTATTCCTGAGGCCTAAGGTGTTGAGCCTCTGTGCCGGAAATTACAGGGCCGTACATTACCACCTCACTGGAACACGATAGTGCTGAACACTACCATTTAGCGGCAAGTTTATAGGTAATGCGGTGGTGCCTACGCCCGCGAGCACCGTCACTGGAGCTCTACCACCAGTAAAATCTGATAGTTTTGCGACAAACCTTTATGTATGTACTGCTGCTAACTAAAGACTTGGGGAAGGGATTGGTTGTTTACAAATCTTGCGGGCAAAGAAACTGAAGTGAACTTAAGTGCTTATGTGAATTTCAACCAAAACAAACTGTCTAACCCGAACCTTTTGTACCTACGTCAAATGTAGCGACGTGCGAATGATGGAAACCCCAAACTTGTGTAAACAAGTCCCATAAGAAAGTTTGACACTTCGACAGCTAGTTTTATTTGTTAATGATAGCTAAACTTTAGTCCCGAAGATTCACAACAGGTGGGTCTTGAGGTGAACGCGGACATGTCAAACAATAATAACACAATAACACAACAATAATAACATTATTGTGTTAATCCTGAACGCTACGCAAGGCGTTTACGAAATCGATGGAGGTAGCTACATATAATTTTTTCAAACTTCTGTCAGACAAATATCACCTCAGTCTGCCCGGGACCACGGAAGCTGAAAAGCGACCGAAACGTCGGGTTGATTTTAAAAATCATTTTAGTTTAATATACGCGAGATAAATCCGCAAAAATAGTTTTATTTCAATGAGTGTAGCTCGCGAAAACCTAAGAACATATCAATAATAACACGGATTGTTGTTGAAGATACTTTTTGAGTGTTGGTGGCAGCTCAGAATATTGAGAGATTATGCAACCAAAAGAAAAAAGAAGAAAGAGAAGAAAAAATTATTAATTGGCGCAGCCGATCAGGTACTGTATGAAAAACAATAGAAAAAAAATCACATTTAAAATATAAGTAGGTAGGTACGAACAAAAGAAAAAAAAACATTTATGAAAGGGTTGACAATATAACACAAAAAAGAAAGAAATCTATAAAAAAAAGGACCAGAAAGAAGTTTTGTATGAAATGTTAATAATATACATGGATTAGTGTACACTTATTATTATTTTTTTAAATAAAAAAAAAATACCACTTCATTTTCCCCTTGAGAATGAAGTGGTAATTTTTTTATGGAAAGTTTCTCATTCCTGAACTAAACAGTATTAAAACAGGCTCATGATATAGGACAGAATTTGTCCATTTCGTCTACACAGATCAATTTTTATTGTATTCATATTTATCTCTAAAAATCCTTTCTTATACATCATGAAAGGAACCCTTGTACCAAATTTTAAGTCTCTAGGAACAGTAGTCTTATATAACATTTTCGTATACAAGTACAAAATCAAAAGCAAATAAATAATCAATGTAGAATTAACCGTCTAACTCAGAGCAAAGGTAGCGCGGCCACTGCTCCGACTTAAAAGCAGATCAAGAAGACAGTATTAGCGCGTTATATAAAACTTGTGACCCCATTCATCAAAGGCCATGGGTAAAAAAAAATACCACTTCATTTTCCCCTTGAAAATGAAGTGGTAATTTTTTTATGGAAAGTTTCTCATTCCTTAACTAAACAGTATTAAGACAAGCTCATGATTAGGAATTGTAAAAATTATCTATTTAAGTGAAATGGACAAAATTTCCCCTTAAAGCGGCAAAATGGAGGGGTACTGTTTGTATGGAATTGAGGTTAAAATTTGCGAGGGAATTTTGGTTGTTTCTAAGTTAGAGACTTGAAAAGTGATGTTCCAGTCTTTCTTTCGTTCGTTCTTTAGGTGTAAAAAAATATAAGAGATAAGATAAGATAAGAATACTCTTTATTGTACACATAAAAGGATATATCAACAAAAAACAATAGAAAATGCACAATAGGCGGTCTTATCGCTCAAAGCGATCTCTACCAGACAACCTAATTGTAGAGAGATTTAACAACTAAAGAGAAAGGGGTGTACAAATTTAGAAAATAATAATCCTGAACGCAAAACGTCACAATAACATATATACTAAGTAGTAAATATATATATAAATACATAATTATATATAATATACCCAAATATAAATAAATACATCATATTAAGTATATATTAACATAATAAAGAATAGTCTTACCAACGGGTGACCTTATTTAAGGGTCTAAGCTTAGGTAGTACCTTTTAAGACGATGCTTAAATGTTGCCAGAGATTGCGACTGACGAATAGTCAGGAGCAAAGAGTTCCACAGCTTGACAGCTTCAACCGTAAAGGAGTTAGCATAGAAGGAAGAGAAGTGAGAAGGAATCGCGAGACGAAGGTTGTTATAGGAGCGAAGAAAGAGGGAGTTATTTTGGCTAAGGAAGTGGAACCGATCTCTAAGGTATTGAGGATAATGCGGGTGAAATAGTAGGCAGTATAAAAGTGAAAGTATGTGTGTATTCCTGCGAAGATTAATAGGAAGCCACTTGAGCTGTTTGCGAAATTGAGAAATATGATCATATTTGCGTAATCCAAATATGAACCGTATACAAAGATTTTGAAGGCGCTCAAGCTTGCCTCATTTACCACACTATAAGAACTCTACATATAGGTACGCGACGGGAATCTTGATTAGGACATTTCCATGGGATTGTAAAATTTAAATTATTTATAAAACGAGATCCACGCGGGCGAAGCCGCGGGCACCAGCTAGTTAAATATAAAAACAATTTCAAGAGGAATGGATGACGTATTTGAAGTATTCCATTACCTATCTACTTAAAAGTAAGTGGTCAAGGAATGTTATTACATCGAATTCAAATTGCCTTGTATGCTCTATTTAATTGTGACTCCATTGTAAAACTGCAGGTTTTATATTTTGTTAGGATTCTGTTTCTATTAGTTTATAAGTTGACCTGTTTGTTCGGTTGAACCTCTATCCCCTATGAACCAAATCATTTAATAATCTAGAGTACTTTATTACTGTGTATTTAGTAGGAAATTAATATTTTCCATGTTTGATAAGAGATTTTTGTATCACAAGTACCATATCATAAGTATTGACACTTGTTCCTGTAATAGATATCGGAAAAACAACTTTATCATTGATAAACACTTCAACAGCATCCGTATTTAATATCACTGCATGGTTAATATCATTATTGCTTTCTGTATAGCTCTCGTTAATGGTCAAAATGAAGGCATTATCCTTATTACCATATTTACTAGCAATATGTAGTGCGAGTATTATAAGAAGTGATCAAAAAGAACAAGAGTGGTGGGAATCGACAATCTTCTACCAAATTTATCCACGTTCCTTCGCTGATAGTGATGGTGATGGTATCGGTGATTTAGCTGGTAAGAATATCAATCACATTTTTTTGTAATCTGCGTCTAGAAAATCCTTCAGAATCAACAATTTTCGGTGATAATATGTGATGAAAATTTCCATGAACGTTTATGAATTAATAAACATTTGTGACATTTATAAGTAAATAAATTTTATCTGAATCATGAACTAGTTAAATCAAGCATATTAAATTTAATATTGCAGGCAATTGAGTTTTCGAATGTTTTCTGTACCGCTCTTAGAACTTATTTCTTTATTGCTGCTATAGCAACTCTATTCTAGTAATAAATATTTAATGAGATTCAAAGGGCTACTTAGTTATGACTTTGCTAATAAAAATAAATCAGTAAGTAATTAAAAAGTATTTCTATGATTTTTACTTGTGGTAGAGCTCCAGTGACGGAGCTCGCGGGCGTGGGCACCACCGCATTACCTAATATACTTGCCGCTAAATGGTAGTGTTCAACACTATCGTGTTCCGGTCAGGTGGTAATGTACGGCCCTGTAATTTCCGGCACAGAGGCATAAGACCTTAGGCCTCAGGAGTGGTAACGCATCTGCATTTTGACCTTGGTCTTTGTGTGGGTGTCTATAGGCTGCAGTCATCACTTAACATCAATGTGAACTGCATGCTTGTTTACCACTTCCATTACATTAAAAAAAAAAAAAAAAAAAACTACGAACTTTACGAAAAGCCTCCTTTGACTAAGTAATTTACCAATTTTCTCAGGATCGTAAAATTATTAATTTAATTCTAGTAGTAACCCGAAATACTTAGGTTAAGTGTGTTTTTACGAAATAATTAATTCAGTCTTAGGGGGAGTTATGATAGTATGATCTCGGTACTGTTCCTCAGTACGGCACTAGGGTATCCCAATTTTACATTTGCTATTAACTTTACGGGGCCTCATGCACACTGCCTGCAATCTAAACCTTCTACCTCGGAAGTTGGATTCACTTTGATAAAAAGGAACCAATTATTATTATTAATTAATATGTAGTTTCGGCTGTGGTTTTTGTAAAAACCTAATAATATAGGTCCACGAAGGTAGAATTTTAGAAGCAGAACAGTTTGATTTGGGATTGCATACCTAATTAAATAATTTAGTTTTCTTCTTATTCATAATCCACGTCATTTTGATATTATGTACTGGAGGGTAAGTAAAAAGCATTGACTAAATCACAGCTTAGGAAGTGTAGAATGTAGGCAGTTTATTTATATTAATATCCATTTTTAGCCTTTACATTTGGCATATTTAAAAATTTTATGTTGTATGTCATTTTAGGTATAACATCAAAACTGGAATACATCAAGGAAATAGGTGCAGGGGCAATATGGCTATCACCAATATTTCAATCGCCAATGTATGATTTCGGATATGATATAGCCGATTTCTATGCCATTCATCACGAATATGGAACCATGGACGATTTTGATGAACTCGTTGACAAAGCGGAGGAACTTGGTATGTGTATCAATTTTTAAATTGCAATAAAGGTTATTTATATTATATCAGATTTTTTTGCCAATTTTATCTGTAGGTACTTCACAACATGTTTATCTTATTTGTCGGTTGAATAATAATAATAATAAGGGGGCAGAGCAGCTTGTGGCGAGCTGTTGGTGAGTAGCGACATCACCCCCTACCATCATCTCGAGTTCCTCCGAGAGAACTGGGCTCCGCGTCGTCCGCCACACAGAGGTACGGCCGGACAGAGCATCAGGTCTCTCACCTCTGGCTTGCCTTCATTGGCTGGTCAGAGTGGGGCGCCAGAGGTATGGCATTTGCAGAAATTTGGATAATAGGCTGTTGTCTAAATTTCTGCAAGAGCCATACACTCGGGGGTGGAAGTGTCTAAAGGCATAATAGCAGGGAAGCCCGCTCCGAGCTCGAGATTACTCGCTCGTGATGGTGAAACCGGGGCCACACCTCTCGACACCCCCAGCCTCTCTCAACAGTGTTGCCCCCTGTCGACCATCGGGTTGGCTGTTTGGGGGGCCCACCAAGGAGAGGCGAGTCACCACCTGCCTAAAGTAGGATTCGATAATGTGAGATGTTGAATATAGGCAGGTGCCGGATCTCACTCCATAGGCCCAGCCACCTAGTCCCCCCAGTTCACCCACATAGCCCAAAGTTTGGCGAATCACTTTTCATTACATTATATTCTGCGGGGTCTGTCTGTGTCTGTATTAACTATTGATGCAGCCAGAGAGAGGTCCCGCCGAATATAACCCATTACAAAGTAGATCAAAATTCTCGAAAGGGCCTCTACGTGTTGGACTCCCCATGTCCCCGCGCAAGCCTGACAAAGGTCCGGGGTTCAAATTGGACCCCGTGCTGACGAGAGACATAATAATAATATGCTAATCTGCTAACTCCATTTTCAGAAAATAGACTCAGTATTCGTTTTACTCAATTGCAGAGCCATTTATAGGATTCCATTGTAAATCTAAACATCTCTCAACATTTTTTAACATACACAATTTTATTTTATTGAAATCAGTCGAGTTATTTTAAGGTTTTATACGTTTAACGCATCGCAATTCAAGTTTCTCTCCTTAAAAGGGGAGAGACTGCCCAACAGTGGGACGTATAATGGCTTGCCATTATTATAATTCAAGTTAATTTAAAATTAAGCTGGTTAGCAGATTTAGCCATCGAATATGATATATTTATTCGTTCTTTTACTTTAAATCTCGACTTATACGACTTTGTGATGATATGATAAAATTGACTTGATAATTAAAAAAGTATGAACACTCAACTAAATGTGAACGAAATTGGAGTAATTAAAAAAATAAAATCCCTCGCCGACGGCTCAGATAATTAATTAGCAACTCTTAAGATTTGATTTGTCAGACAAAATATCTTAAAGATACTCGTATTTTAATTAAGGAAAATATTTTCATCGTGTCGAATAAAATTGCTACAAATATGGTGTTGAATTTATTTTCAGGGCTTAAGGTTATACTAGATCTTGTACCAAATCACACATCAAACGAGAGTATGTGGTTCCAAGAAGCTCTTAAAGGGAACAGCAAGTATTACGATTATTTTGTATGGGAAGATGGGGTCATAGATGAAAGCGGAGTGATGCAACCACCAAATAATTGGGTAAGTTATATTCAGTGTATTTTTTATTTGATTTTATTTTAGGCAAATTTGCCTTAAAGTTTAAAAAGAAATGGAAATAAAACTAAGACCTCGGGTGGGATTCGAACCCTTAGATGGTAATTCGGTAAGTGATAAAGTGGGTGAGCTATTGATACATCGTCCCGAGGGTTTCCCCTTTGTTGTGGTGGGGGGGCTCAGTAACCGGTGGTTGTCCGAAAAACGAGTAAGGGAGCGGTGTTTAGTACGGCTGTGCCTGCCACTCGCTGCTGTAGTGATAAGACGGCTGGGGAAGAGGAGTACGGATATGTCGTTGGCCTTGTACCCTATCCCCACGCGTAGTTAAATTCATAAATCAGTATCGAAATGTTTTTACCATCCCCTTAATGTTTTTCCATACCCTTAACAGACTTATAGTTAATTTTAGAGTTCTAAAGTAAGTCAGCGCCTTCGATTGAGATTTTATGATACTAAATTATACAATTTAGTTATATGAAATCTCAGTAGATGGCGCTCGCCCACATTCAATGTGTTATTTTTATTAAAATTCAATAGAGACAGCAATGTGCAAAAAAAAGAAAATATTTTCAGTTAACCATAACTTTTTGACAACGCTCCTATTATATGTTAATCAACTGTGAAAACTGCGTTCAGATCCGTTGAGTAGATTCGAAGATATAACGTACCAGACAGACCGACAGACAAAAATTCCAATAATTGTTTTATTGGTTTCTGTTAGTCTTCTTTAATCGCCCCCTATCAGTTTTTTGAAAAAATATTTAATGTACAGACACTCGATTTTTACGTCTTATTTTTTTTAATTAAAATAGGAAATACGAGTATGTCTGTAAAAATCGTAAAAACATAGTAAGTTGACATCAAACTAAAACAGAAAATGATGTAGATATGACGTACAATCGGGAACGAGGATTCGGCGAGGTTCGTTATGTTTGTGTGTTCATGTGTTTCAATTCAAACATACCTATTTCACAAAAATTACTAATACTGAACAATATGTTGCCTTATTGCAACTTTGAAATGTTTGCCTTGGATACCGATTAAAATAATTGTAAGGAACTCCTTGCACGTGGGTCCGACTTACACTTTTTTCTAGCACATTACAAATGCACCAAAAAATTCAAAAGTATATGATTAAACATTTATTTTATTGTAGAGAAGTCACTTTCGTGGAAGCGCCTGGGAGTACAAAGAAGAAGTAGGAAAATATTACTTGCACCAGTTTGTAGTTGGACAACCTGACTTGAACTACCGCAATCCCGATGTTGTCAACGAAATGAAGGTGTGTTGAATTAATTGTTATAGTCACTAATAAGCAGTAATATTAATTTAATTAAAGTGACAGTTATTTTCAAAATTTAGTTTTAAAAAATTTGAGCATCTGATACATACGCATAACACAGATAGAGAATAGTTCGATTAAATCCCGTAAATGTGACAAACCACCAATTCATTCATTACTCACAATAAGATTTTAATTTTAGAACATAATCCGCTTCTGGTTGGATAGAGGCGTGGCTGGATTCAGGGTAGACGCAGTAAATTGTTTATTTGAGGTTGATAAAGAGTTTTTTGGCGGTAAATACCCCGATGAACCATTCTCTGGAAGGACTGATGTGGATCCTGAATCTCATGACTATCTAGATCACATTTACACGAAGGACCAAAATGAAACTTATTATATGGTATACCAATTTAGAGATGTATTTGATGAGTTCGAAGAAAAAGATGGCATGCCAAGAGTGATGATGACAGAAGTATACGCCACTATACAAAATGTGGTTAGGTACTTCGGTGAAGGTGATTTGAAAGGCGCTCAAATGCCTTTTAATTTTGATCTCATTAGTGACGTGGATGCTTCATCATCCGCTGCAGATATAAAACGAGCAATCGATAAGTTTTTGACTTACAAACCAGTCGATAAAAATGCTAACTGGGTGGTGAGTGTACATATACTTTTGTTTCTGTTTATAACTCATTTACTTAGGTACCAATAATAATGTAAGTGTTGCCTTTTAGGTTGGTAACCATGACAACAGCAGAATGGCAACTAGATACGGTTCATCATTGGTGGACGGTATAAATATGATCGTTTTACTACTTCCTGGTGTAGGCGTAACCTATATGGTAAGAATAAATTTTATTTATTAAATTTTATGCTTGCTATTTTATATTGGCGCTGTATGGTGTGTATCGGTACGTATTGCAATAATTAGACACCGAAGTGTATGCACAAATTTAAATTTGAAGGGTGAAGAAATTGGCTTGTTGGATGGGTATGTCAGTTGGGAAGACACTGTTGATCCGGCGGGATGTAACACAAATGATCCAGATAATTATGTCAAGGAGTCAAGAGATCCGGAACGGACGCCTTTCCAATGGAATTCGGAAAAGAATGCCGGTACGTAAAATATCAAATATAGTTACAATTATTTAGTAACCATTATTTAGTTATAATTAAACCAAAAAGGGATTTGGAGATCATGCAAAATACTTTTATGAATTTACCCAAACAATTTTTGTTTAGGTTTTTCTACTGCCGATCAGACTTGGTTACCAGTTGCTGATAACTTTGAGTTATTGAATGTGGAAGCCCAAAGAGCCGATGAGAGGTCACATTTGAAAGTTTACCAGGCGTTGGCAGATCTCAGACAAGCAGCAGTATTCAGACATGGCAGATACGATTCTTTAGCTTTGAACAAAGACGTTTTCGTTTTCAGACGGTAATAATTTCACGTTTATTACACTCAGCTTCTTCTTTTTCATATTTCCAGCTGTAAACGAATAAAGTTTAAATTTTAATTTAACTATTCATTTATAAGCTTAGTACTCGTCAGTGAATGAGATTGTAACTATAGAATTTAGACGAATTATTTTGCTCCAAAACTGAGTGACTCTTAAATACAGCCATTCAAACATTAAACCAACTTCAAACTAATGCTTTAATATAACAGCCCTTGGCATTTTAAGTTTCAACAATACCTTCACTTGTTATTGTTTCATATTTCTTCATGTAAACTTATTGTATACTAAAATTAACAATCATTAGTAACATCCTCTTGTTCAAATTTATAACTTAATTTTATATTTCTTAGGGTGTCATTCCACTGGTTTTTTTTCTAGGGAGTAGAAAGTGAGGCGAGCGTGTAATGTTCTTTGCAAAGTGACCGATTTAGCAGAATTTCTGCTAGTTTAGCAGAATTAGATCCACAATTTAGGGCTTGTCGCACAATCGAAAACATAACAGAATTTGTTAAAGTTGTTCATTGACAAAAACAATCACTTCAACTATCAGCCAAATACAGAGTTGTTAACTCTACCAGCTCGGTGGCGAAAGAACAACACTCTTAACGTTATTTAAATAAAAATATTATCACGTTTTTCTTTCAGATGGTACGAAAAAAATATCTATTTAGTTGTTGTCAATATGCGAGACACAGACTACGTTGTGGACCTAACCTATTTCGAGAATGTGACTGGTAAAGTTAAAGTCATCCTTAGAAGCACCCAATCACCGAAGAACGAAGGGTAAGATTATTTTGGTAACTTCAAGATTAAGCAGAAGCTGCTACATTGGAACTGTACCACAAGTAAAAATAATAAGTTTATAGAAATAATTTGTGTAGTGGAGGTAGTTCTAGTGTCGGAGTCTGAGGGTTTTTTTAATGTAATGGAAATGGTAAACAAGCATGCCTTTCACATTGATGTTAAGTGATGACTGCAGCCTATAGCATATAAACTCACACAAGACCAAGGTCAAAATGCAGATGCGTTACCACTCCTGAGGCCTAAGGTGCTATGTCTCTGTGCCGGAAATTGCACTGAAGAAATGTTTAATGATACTGGATACAGCCTATAAAATAAGCGTTAGCAAAATACAGATGTTTTGCCACGAAACTTAAGCTAATTATAATCTTGGTTAGTTATTAGTTTATTCTTTTAACATTTTAGTTCATCTTACTTAAACACGATAGAAATAATGATGCAGAGAAAGTGCATGTTTGTTTGCCACTTCCATTAGTAAAAAAAAAAAATTACCCACCATCCACGTGAACTGCTATGCTATATGATATGCCTGTAATGCTACCATAGCTGAAAATTTATTTATATATATTATAACTGCGTTAAATGTTTTCAGTGATACGTTTAAGGCGTCATCTCTACCAGTAGCTGGTTATGAAGGATTGGTACTGAAACTGAAATGATTATGAAATGATTAAATTTGATGATAAACACGATGATTTATGTTTTTATTTCAATCCTTTATCCTAACTCACCTCAGCTGATTACTCTTAGCCTGGGTTGCACCACATCATTTGTTAAAGTTAAAGTAATTGTTCTATTGCACATCTTTCTCTAACTTTAACAGATTATGTTAAAGTTAGAGCAGGATGTGAAATGTAACAATAACCTTAACTTTTACAAAAGTTGTGGCTCAACCCAGGCTTAGCTAATTAATATACCTAACTATGTACCTACTTATTGCTATTGGGGTGATCACACCTCAATAGCAACAACAACCTTTTTCTTCATGAAGTACGTCTTTGATTTTCTGTTGTTCCTTCAAACTGCCAATGAACAATACTGATAGTAGATGAGTATCGCTATCGCTTTCATAGCGCCTGCTAATGTAATAACGACAATAAGACTGCCTACTGGACTCATAGACGGTATGAAAAGACAAAAAAACCGGTCTAATGCGTGTCGGGCCACGCGCAGTGTAGGGTTCCGTAGTTATAGAGTAAGAGATGTGATGAAAAAAAAAAAAGAAATTTTTGAGTAAAATACATTTGGTTGACTATTACTCGCAAACTTGCAAGGCCAACTGAAATGTGATAGTTATTCTTGTAATTTCATTATATGTAGCTACTATTTCCGCAACGTCTGAATTTCTAACAACAACTGTTTAGTTGGTAGGGGGGGACCCACTTGACTCTAACGAAAATATGCACCTTAAATCTTTATAAGTCACGAACAGCTGTTATATGTATAATTTATTGTTCGCAATAACAGAACTTGTGAACTTTAGAAGTTAAAGAAAAAACGGAAAGAAAAATTTGCATAAGATTACTCAGAGATTGTATAAGATACAGCAAATAACGCAATGACCATTTCACAATCTGCACCATGGGAAACAACTACATTCATCCTAAATGAAATGGCCACAAAAGAAAGCACATGCACATTGTTCAACAACTTCACTAAATTCATCATAAGTACACTAAAACAGTATAACCAGACGCATAAAGCTGAAATATTAAAGGAATACGCGCAACCAAACCAAAAAAACATAACAAAGTTTCCCGTGTACATTAGCAAGATATTTATGGGTAAAAAAAAAATGCCTCTTCGAACGCACTAGGATCTGAAAGGATTGGGAAAAAAAACTAATTTATCAGGGTAGAATATTTGTACATTATCACTATCACCAATTATAACGTAATATAGTATAGAGTTAGGTATTTAAAATCATTTGCAACAACCCAAGCTTATAAAAGCGTTGTTTGATAATATTTCGCATTAACACATGCTTGTGAAATATATTTTATTTTTAAAGAAAAATGGAAAGAAAAATTTGACTTCAGGCGAGGCTCGAACTCGCGACCTACTGGGAATCTAGTCCAGCCGCTCTTCCAATTGAGCTACTGAAGCCCTGCCCGATTTATCAAATCTTTCCTTCACATCTATTGCATTGCTTCATGGTAGCAGTAGCGCCATCTATTACCAACTATGCTAGTTAGGCAACCGATATAACAGACTTTTCAGTTTATTGAATATCGTAAAGAAGTCGCTTTTACCCTTAATAATTGTTTGATATTATTTCGCATTAACACATGCTTGTGAAATATATTTTATTTTTAAAGAAAAATGGAAAGAAAAATTTGACTTCAGGCGAGGCTCGAACTCGCGACCTACTGGGAATCTAGTCCAGCCGCTCTTCCAATTGAGCTACTGAAGCTCTGCCCGATTTATCAATTGCTCAATTGGAAGAGCGGCTGGACTAGATTCCCAGTAGGTCGCGAGTTCGAGCCTCGCCTGAAGTCAAATTTTTCTTTCCATTTTTCTTTAAAAATAAAATTTATAAAAGCGTGTTACAAATGAAAATCCCTGCCTGAAGTCAAATTTTTCTTTGATTTTTAATTTCTCTTGCATGTGTTATTACAAAAAAATAAAAATTATACAATAATTACAAAATAAATGTAATAATTCAATGAACGTCTTTTACCAACGACTTCAAAAAACTCATAACCTTATTTTCTTTTTTTTATTTCAGTGTATTTATTTCCTTTTAGATTTAATAACAAAAGTAAATTTGTTTTAATTTGAGTATCAACTGAACAAATAACAATTGTGTGTTTAAAATTTATTCGTCGGCAGATTTATTTACTGAAACGCAGCAACGTTGCTGAAAGCATAATTTGCTTTTGGTATGTTTGTTTAACAATAAAATTTGATAATTAAGCTTTACTATATGTGCTGCTGTTGGTTGATTTTTATTTATTTGAATACGCTTACAATCACAGCCCCACACTAGCTACAAATAAACCTGTGTCGTGGGTGCCGTTGTACACACGCAACACATATACAAACACCCAGACCCGAAACAAATATCTGTAGGCCATACAAATGTACCGGTACGGGGATTGAACGCCTCGGTTGAAACGGAGCAATAGGCTCGTCTAGACTAGATTACCGTGTAGATTGCCAGAAGTAAAAGAAATTGGAAAAATATCACAATTCGATTCGTATTATAATTATCATTTATCGGTATATCTGGCGACCTACACTCTCTGCCTACCCCGTTATCTGTATACTACCTAATATTATTAAATAAATAGCATATTCTCGTTGTTCTCAATAGATATCTATATGACACTTCTGTGATATTTATTAACACCGGATATACCTACAAGAAAGCCATAAGTTGAAGAAAGCAATTTCACGTTGTAAAATTATCTTCTAAAAAATTAACTCTTAGCAAACCTGGGGAATTCTGTAACTGGAGTAGCTGTAACATCTTAAATGAACGCAGTGTGTTAACCAAGTTTTAAGACACGCGAAACCAGTGTTAGTAAAGTTATAATGTTCCAGGGAGTGAGTGTAGTAATCACATCACAACATAATCTATCTACTGCATAATCAGCGCTGCCGTGTTTCACGTCGACCATAATTATAGTCATAGAGGCGAAACATCTTCTGCCTCATATGCGTAGAAACGCTTCTGCTTTGAGATGGGTTTTATGTAAATGACTGTGGATGGGATTATTCTCTGAAGTACCATCAACGAGTATTGCAGGCTCGTTTGTAAACTCTTGAGTAAACGTTGATTGATCCCTTAGGCCCCTTAGCATAGACAACAGTGGCCATTTTCCGCACAAATCAAATATTTGTTTATTCATCCACTGTCGTACATCCCTTATAATTTTAAGTGTGCTTATTGGATATAATTTCAGAGTCTGGTAAATGACAACGCTTCTTGATAAACACTCTTAGAAATGTTTGCGCGTGGAATATTTTAAAGGCGCGTAAAACATTACGAAGAACGACTTCATCATAATCACACTAATGAACATGACAGTTTCTTAGTGCCTGACTACTTATCGATGTAAGTTATTTCGTATTTTGGTACGAAAACACCAGTAGCGGAGCTTGAGGATCACGTCATGTACCCATCTGCATTGATGTCGCTATTGTGTCGGCTAATGGGAAAACCCAAGGTTTACTATGTTATTAGAATTCAACTGCGATAAGATATACATAATACTAAAAACAATATTATTGTAATCAATTTGAGTGTCTAAACAACACCACTATTTTGAGGTCAGGATATTGTAGGAAGAGCAAAGCAAAATAACTTCAAAAACAACTACTAAGCTCCTTCAATAAATCAAGCAACTGGCATTATAAATATAGTTGCATATCATGAACAATATTTATTTCCTTCTTAAATACGATTATCTCTTAATGTATATATTTAAAATCAATTTACATCAATAGGCAATGTAATGATTATAATAAAATTTAATGATGAGTTTGTAAGTCATATATCTCGTATTGGAATCTTCTATGAAGTTTATCTAAAGCCGAGAGATATTTTTCAGCTATATAAAGGAAAATATGAAAAAAACATCCGTGATTCCGAGGTCCACCACCATGAAGTAAGTAATACTAATCTTATATCTATAAATATAAAATAAAATATACATCGACAAAATCAAACTTGAAATTAAGCAATGTCAATTAAAATTTGTTTAAAGTGTTACCAAAATATTACCATTATATTGTAGAAAAAAAAGATGAATTTTTCTAATGCCGATTAATAAAATAAAGGAAAGCAAATGGCCGTAATTTCCAATCACAGACCAATCATTACTTTAAACTTATAACATGATTAAATCATCTATGTACATGTCTTTAATGCAAAAAAAACTACTGGTGGTAGAGCTCCAGTGACGGAGCTCGCGGGGGTAGGCACCACTGCATTAACTTGCCACTAGATGGTAGTGTTCAGCACTATCGTGTTCCGGTCAGGTGGTAATTTACGGCCCTGTAATTTCCGGCACAGAGGCAAAACACCTAAGGCCTCAGGAGTGGTAACGCATCTGCATTTTGACCTTGGTCTTTGTATTGGTCTATAGGCTGCAGTCATCACTTAACATCAATGCGAACTGCATGCTTGTTTACCACTTCTATTACATAAAAAAAAACTGCAAAATAAGGCCGACTTAGTGTAGATTCATGAAGTCCGCCGTATTTATAGTTTATTTTAAGGTATAATCAATCATCTTATTTCTCTTTCTTGTATTCAGGTTAAAAATTGAAAGTACTTTACTTTTGCCTTTATTCTTCTTATTGGCTCAAGCCAACGAAGAAAAGGAATTAGATTGGTGGGAAACAACAATATTTTATCAAATTTATCCAAGATCTTTTATGGATAGCGATGGTGACGGTATTGGAGATCTAAAAGGTGAGATAATATTTTTTCATGGATGATTTTAACGTAAAATTATGTTAGCCTCTTAGTAATGCAAAGCTTTTAACATAAACTGATATTTACGATAAGACTAAGCTAATATTTTAGATAATCTTTATAGAGATGAAGAAAGCTGAAGTGCCGTTTAGTGTGCAACATTTTACACGATTAAAACTTAACTTTGTTATGATTTTTACTATAAAATATTAACGTGAATGTTATTAAGATTCAATCAAGTGATACCATTTTATTCTTTCGTTCTAGGTATTACTTCAAAATTGGAATATCTAAAGGAGATAGGTGTGGGAGCAACGTGGTTGTCACCAATGTTTCAGTCTCCAATGTACGATTTTGGATACGACATTGCTGATTTTTATGCAGTTCACGATGAATACGGTACTATGGAAGATTTTGAAGAACTATTAGCTAAAGCTAAAGAACTAGGTCAGTAATTACATTTTATTACAAAAATTATCAATACAGATACACTTTAGTAATATTTTTTTTACAATTATGTAAAGTCTTATTCTTAATATAGTTAACACTTTCATTATGTTAGTATGCTTATAATATTTTATTTGTATACTTTTGAGTTTTACAACTAAATTATATTTGTATGTCGTAAGAATGAGATATTCTAATAAGAGTGCAAAAAACTGATATAAACACTAAAAAGTACACTCGTAAAGTTATGAAGAATTTTCACAAAGTTAAACGTAATCAGTAGCGCCAAGATGTTCAGCTAAGCGGAACAGACAAATAATAACAAGGGCATCTTCAGTAGATCTAGACGAATCGAGATAGGAAATATTTCTCGGTTTGATATTGTACTGGCTTATCATAGCTTGTCGTATTTGATAGTATGTGTATAGTGAAAACATTATCTTAGAAATGATTGTGTTTATTTAAGTTTTTTGCACTCTTGCAAGTGCTTACAGTACTTATGATAATGTTAGTGTATGCATATTTAAAAAATACACTTTGTTGTTTTTGCGTTGACTCTTAGTACCAGTCATGAGTATCAATTTAAAATCTATGTTTAATATTAATTATTATTTTATATTTCTTTTCTGTAACTCTTTGTAGGTTTGATTTTTTCTGCCAATGGAAAATCGGTGTCACATTGTTTTCATTTTGCCGATCAGTTTAGTTAAAACCTACGAATAAGTAATTCTATAGAAGTGCAACTCTCATATCATGCACGAAAATAAGTGGCACCAAGTGGCACCACGGCTCTTTGCTATGAGCTAAACATTGACAGTTACGTCTTCATAGCAACGTAAAACAATACAACAAAGTTACACGTATCGCCGTGTACAATATTTATAAACAACTGATGACAAATAAATGTATTTTTCGGAATGTTACTGGTACTTCTGGTGCCACTTTTGTTTTATTTGATTATACTTCTATAGAATTACTTATTCGTAGATTTAAAACATAATTTAGGAACAAGTAAGGAGTTCATAGAATATATTCTATGAACTCCTTACAAAATGAGAATGGTGCGATGCATCCTCCAAACAACTGGGTAAACTTTCCGCTTGTATTCCTTTACAACTTGAAAACGGGAAATAATTCTTTGCAGATATTAAAATAGTTCTTGATTTTGTCCCGAATCACGGCAGCAACGAGAGTGTATGGTTTGAAGAAGCACTAAGAGGTCACGAGAAGTATTACGATTACTTTATGTGGGAAGACGGTATAGTTGATGAGAATGGTGCAATGCATCCTCCAAACAACTGGGTAAACTTTCCGCTTGTATTCTTTTACAACTTGAAAATGAGAAATATTTTACCGCGTCTCTTGAGAGACAGTTGAAACAAAGTGGATTATTACGGATAATCTTACTGTGTAAAGCTTATATCGAATATTTAAATTTAGCAAAGAAAACTCACATATTCCTCTTTTTATAGCGCCTTCCGTTTAATATTTGTTTGATTTTATATATTCACTTGATTTTTTTAGAACAGTGTATTCCGAAAAAGTGCCTGGGAGTACAGGGAAGAAGTTGGTAAATATTATCTGCACCAATTCGTTATTGGCCAGCCAGATTTCAACTACCGTAATCCTGATGTGGTTGAAGAGATGAAAAATGTATTAAGATTTTGGTTAGACAAGGGTGTTGCAGGTTTCAGGGTAGATGCCATTGCACATTTGTTTGAAGTTGATAAAAACGATTATGGCGGCCAATATCCCGATGAACCTCTATCTGGATATAAGACTGATGATCCTGAAAGCTATGATTATCTGGATCATATTTACACCAAGAATCAAAATGAGACGTATGACATGGTTTACCAATGGAGGGAAGTGTTCGATGAGTTTAAAGAAAAAGATGGATTGACTAGAGTCATGATGACTGAGGCTTATGATAGTCCTCAGATCACAATGAAGTATTTTGGCGAAAAAGAACGCGAGGGTGCTCACATGCCTTTCAACTTTGTTCTTATTTCGGATGTTGATGGTTCTTCGAGTGCAGCTGAAATTAAATACGCTTTAGATAAATTCCTAACTTTCAAACCGATCGATAAGGCTGCCAACTGGGTGGTAAGTTTTTAAGTTTCCAAATGCAAAATTCCTGTATTTTAGGCAGGTATGATAAATTGATTTTCATCGTAATTTTACCTATTTCATTTTAAACTATTTGAAAGTTAATGAGCACCTATGTTTTAATTGTACTTTAGAATAAACGTTATATCTTATTTACTTTTTTAATTGTAGGCTGGAAATCACGATAATAATAGAGTGGCATCAAGATTTAGTCCAGAATTAGTAGACGGAATCAACATGCTCTTGCTACTTCTACCTGGTATTGCTGTAACATACATGGTAAATTTAAACTAAAAATATAAGGGTATTACTAAAATTGATGAACGGTTTTATGAATACATTCTTATGTCAGCTTTCTTTTTTGGAATTAAGGGTGAAGAAATTGGTATGGTTGATGGATATGTTAGTTGGGAAGATACAGTGGACCCTAGTGGTTGTAACACCGATGATCCAATCAACTACTGGACCGCATCGAGGGATCCTGAAAGGACACCTTTCCAGTGGAGTTCCGAGAAAAATGCTGGTAGGATAAATACATTTAAAATGAATAATATTAATTTAGTCAGTCATTGAGTTTTTTTTGGGATTTAAGAAAGGTGTTACAAGTTGTACAAAAAGCAAAACACGTAAGTACATGTTTTTTTTTCAGGTTTTTCCTCTGGCGATAGCACTTGGTTACCAGTAGCTGAAGGTTTTGAATCTCTAAATGTGGAAGTGCAAAGGGCTACTGAGAGATCTCATCTCAATGTTTACAAGACCTTAGCTCAATTAAGAGCAACGTCAGCTTTCCGATACGGTCGATACGAGTCTGTAGCTTTCAATGAAGCAATTTTTGGATTTAAAAGGTAAGTGTGTTTAACATAATAACATGTAATTTTGAGGCCAAATAAGTGCCTTTACATTGAAAAATAGAATGGTAAGTAGAATAGAATGGTATTTTATATATATAGTGGTGGTAAGAAGTACTGACAAACCGGAAGTAAGTTTTATTGGCTTATTACTTAGTATTTTCGTTTTTCATCTATATCGTCTTACACAATCATCTTAACCTTTATTTATCTCTTCAGAAAAGTACATGTCGCCTCTTTACAAGAATAATGTGACATTTCATCTAAATAGTTCTTTATGAAATGCAACATTATTCTTACAAGAATAACGTGAAATTTCATCTAAATCGTTCTATATGAAATGTCACATTATTCTTGTAAAGAAGCGATGTATTCTGTAATAGATATAAACTTAGTAGTATTAGTTATAAACTCAGCGATTAAATTTAGTAATTAGCATTATAAAATACATACCTATTATTTCAATGAATATGCATATTACTGAAACACGAAGTTCCCAAAAAAGTTACGTTAAATTAAGGTAGGTAGGTAATTTTATTAAAAATCGCTTTTGAACAATCATGGTCACGCTTCAAAATGTTAGTTAGAGATAGTCCTGAAATATTCTTGTTGTATGTGTTTACTAGTTATAACAAACTTACAGTCGAAAATCCAAATACGTTCATCGGTTTGAATTCGGCAATGACGATTCCGTCAGAGAGGACACGTTATTAAGAAATATAGATGTGTAAGATAAGCTAAACATTAAAATATTACATCGATACAAAAAGTGAAACCAGTATTATGACGACACGAATTTACTATCGACTCAGTGTGGTGGATAAATAAAGTTAATCCATCACAGTAGGTGATATCTGTGACATGTCAGATTATAGATGTCAACGGAAGACAGAGCTGAGTGGAGGCCATTTAGTGAATAGCATCTGTTACACAACAGTTTTATAGGTTTTGTTACATCAATACACATAATGTTGAAAGATTAGTTGTAGTTGTTTCACTGTACACCAACACATTGACATTGAGCTGCTATTTTTCGAGGGCGTAGGCTATTTTTCGAGAGGATAGATTGTCGTACAGTGTTTAGCATTATCGTGTTCCGCTTAGATGATAGTATAACCCGATATGTAATGATGAAAATCAAAACACTGTAAATATTGTTTTATATTATTTCGCATTAACACATGTTTGCGAAATATATTTTATTTTAAAGAAAAATGGAAAGAAAAATTTGACTTCAGGCGAGACTCGAATTCGCGGCCTAGTGGGAATCTGCTGCTACCATAAAGCAATGCAATAAATGTGAAGGAAAGATTTGACAAATCGGGCAGGACTGTAAATATTATTTTGTATGGGCCCGTAATAACTATCACGGAGACGTAACAACTCAAGTCTCAATGGTGGCAACGCATCTGTATCGCACTCTAGTTTTTGTGTAGATGTGTATAGACTGCAGTCATCACTTAACATTAATGTGAGCTGCATGTTTATTTGCCATCTTCCTAATATAAAAAAAATGACATAGGCAAACAATTTAGACCTCAAAGTAGGTCAAAATGCAAATGTAGCAACATTTGCATTCTGACCTATAGTATTTGTGTAGAATGTAGGATGAATGATGCATGTTTGCCATCAGCATTAGATGAAATTGTATTTATCTGGAAAAACATTAATGTGTTTCAAAATTGTACAGTTTACGCTACGCTTAATTTTTATACACGACAATGTTGAGACAGAAGTGGACGACCTGAAAAAAACACAGTATTAAAATATGTCCGAGTTAAACGTCAATTTACAAAATTATGAGTAGATTTCTTTCTTGTGGTAGAGCTCCAGTGACGGAGCTCGAGGGCGTAGGCACCACCGCATTACCTAATATACTTGCCGCTAAATGGTAGTGTTCAGCACTCGTGTTCCGGTCAGGTGGTAATGTACGGCCCTGTAATTTCCGGCATAGAGGCATAACACCTTAGGCCTCAGGAGTGATAACGCATCTGCATTTTGACCTTAGTCATTGTGTGGGTGTCTATAGGCTGCAGTCATCACTTAACATCAATGTGAACTGCATGCTTGTTTGCACTTCCATTGCATAAAAAAATATATATAGCTTGTAACCTTTTTCTACAAAATCGACAGTATAATTATTAAACCTATAGCAGTTATTAAAAAAATATGACCAACAGTAACATCGACGCGCATTTCCTGCCACTACAACTTGCAATTAGGCGAACTGAAGTATCATTTCAACTTAATATAATGAGAAACAAAAAAGAAAAGGTCATGACAATTACTATAATCTATTTCAGATGGCACAACGGCGACATTTACATCGTTGTGGTCAACTTTAGGGACGAACCGTACGCAATTGACCTGACCTACTTCGAGAACGTCAATGGGCACTTGGTGGTAGCCGTGAGCAATATCCAGTCATATAAAAACGTTGGGTTCGTATGTTTTTTAAGAAAATTTAATAAATATATTCGAATCAAATTAACACAAATATTGAAAAGTCGATTTCGTTAGACGCCTTTTGTTAATTTATGTAATGGTAGAGTCTAAGTTACGGAACTCGAGAGCATAGACACCTCCAAATATCACATTTGCTAAACGGTAGTATTCAGCGCTGTTATTATGTTTCGCTCAGGTGGTAGTGTATGATCCATAAATTCCGGTCGAGACATAAAAACTTAAGCTTTAGAAATTTGTGGTTCTAATATATAGATGTTTATACATGCTTGACAAGACATATAAAGATATGTCTTAAATTCACCTACATCAATCGATCTGGTACAGGCAATCAATACTGGATTAATCATGAATTTTATTTAATACTGTATTACCATCCATCAAAATTTTAATTAAATGTCGCAAAATACGTTTACAAGCATGTAAATGGCTTTTTCTTTCCTTAAATGGTAACAGGAAAGAATAATTAAGAAAAACGTGAACAACGTTTAAAAAAGCACCATCAATTTAACGATAAATTAAAGATGGAAGCCCAGCTCAATGTTGACAGAAAAAATAACACTTATACATGGGAGCTTCATTATTTTAAGTATTGACCATGATTTATTATAATTAGTGTAAATCTTCAAATAGTTATTATCTGAAGCTTACAAGACAGCTTGGTAACAGGTAAAAGGATATATATAGGTATACGTCTGTCTATCCTTCTATCTGCCCGTCCGTCTGGACAGCGGAGTCCTCGTAATAGGCCCTCGTTTTTACCCTTTTTAATACTCTGAAGCAACAAGCTTTTAAGAGTTCGAAATTAAAAGAAAACACGCATTTTAAGTTGCACAATTTTAAAAAAAAACTTTCCCTCTTTTTCATAAACTTATTTTAGCCAAAGTATTTCTAATGTCTTCTTTGTCTTTTTCTATTCTGCACATTTGATAATGTAACTGACAAAGACAAAGCATTCTATAGCTAAAACGTATCTAATGTACATTTACGAATAAGGGGGTTAATGTATATTAAAATTGGCATTTCAAAATAATACGAGGATCATTTAGTTCCTCACAATTGAAAAACATTTTGGACAGTTACAACATTTATAAAAAACACATACTCACAACACACTACAAGCTACAAACACAACAAACTACATCAAATATCACGTCAAAAACGGTTCAAGTTTGTGAAGGTTTCATAAGACAAATGAATATCTCCCCCGCGAAGTTTCTAAGTTTAACAATGTATAACTTTTTATTCCCGTCCCTTTGGATGATTGTTTCAACATCTAAGCGCACAAGAAATTGGGTCACGTTGTATTTTGTAGGGACAAGAGGCCGCTGTATAAAGTTGTATGGAAACACAAGTGATTTTTGGATAAGTATGTGGTGTATCTAACTTTAAAGTATGTAGATACTATTTCTAATTGTAGAGAACTCTAGCAATTAGACGGTCATATAACAGCAGTAACGGATCCCGAGGGCATAGATGACCATCTAATTAGTAGCATCAGATAAGAGCAGTAGATGTAGCATCTAATTTACTCAACGCTAAAAGATAAACTTTAGGGCTCCTCTGTTTCGGTTGGATGGAAATCAATTCCACGAAGTCTCAAGCCAGGAATACATTTTCATTCTGCGTTATATCTATAACAGCTGCAGCATATTTATTCAACACTGACATGAGCTCGAAACTTGACTTTTTATTTGATAAATTAAAATAGCTTGAGAATCACGTAAAAAATAACGCTCCTTAAAAAACACACATAGCAATGTTTGCGCGAGGAAAATTATTAGATACAGGGTTAGAGTATCGCTAAAGTCTACCATTTTGCTACCAAGTAATTCGGTGATAATGAATAAATGATGATGATGATGAATAAACGCACTATAGTACCTTATGTGTATGAAAATAAAACATATTTTATTGTTTACAGAGACCTGGTAGATGCAAGCGGCGTGGATGTGTCGGGCTTCGAATCTTTTGTAGTGAGGGTTGTTCAATGATTTAAGTTCAAACTTTGCCAAAGAATAAAATAATATTGATATATCTGCGTAATATTTTAGTGCCATATCCTTTGATCCTCACCTTTTAGGAGATCCCTTTATGAGAAAATATTTGGAGTCTTACTATAAAAGGCCAAACACTTTTCTTATAATAAATGCCTGAATAGTCTAATATGGTAGCGGGCCACTACTGTGACTCTTGAGTTCTGGGTTTGGTTACTGGAACGGCCGCTAATAATGCCAATGCGTTTATACCATTTTTTTTTAAATTTCCCGGTGTTTTCCTCGGAGAATAATAATGTGCCCGGAGATGTCAGTATGCTCGCTATCTATTAGATAATATCTATTACAAAGAGAAAAAAATCAGGTATCAGTGATGGCAACGCATCTGGATTTTGACCTCTGGTTTTTGTGTAGATAATAAATCTTTATTTCATAGAACTCAGTACAAATTTACAAAAATATAGTGGGTTACAGTGATATCTTAACTAAAAGAATTAATAAATTAAGATGTCTATAGGCTGGAGTTATCACTTAACATTAATGTGAGCTACATGCTTGTTTGCCACTTTCTTTACAAAAAAGGTACCTACTCGGAGAAAAACATAATTAACGTATTATGGGTGTTTGCGTGTATGCTTGCATAGGTATGCATTCACCTCACCAGTTCATACAGGCGTGAAGTTAGTATTAAAGAAAACTAAGGCCATTCAAAATTATAATGAAGTTTTGATGAAACCTCCATCCATTTTCTTAAGTTTAATCTCATCTAATCTTAAAGCTTGATTAACTATAACATTGGAGACTATGATCCGAAAAGGGCCTCTTCTCACTATTATGAATAATTCAAGCGACCTTCTGGGATGAGCTCAAATGTGACCCTTTTTCAGTTTTTCATATTTAAGTCATCCCTTGTAATTTCAAAGCAGAATACATTTAGAAGCTTTTAGTTTACCTTTATTTTGTTTTATTTTATAATGTTCTACTGGTAGTAGAGCTCCAGTGACGGAGCTCACGGGCGTCGGCACCACTGCATTACCTAATTTACTTGCCACAAAATGGTAGTGTTCAGTATTGTGTTCCGGTCAGGTGGTAATGTACGGCCCTGTAATTTCCGGCAGAGGCATAACACCCTATCCCTCAGGAGTGGTAACGCATCTGCATTTTGATCTTGGTCTTCGTGAGGGTGCCTATAGTCTGCAGTCATCACTTAACATCAATATGAACTGCATGCTTGTTTTCCACTTTCAGTACATAAAAAATATTATAGTGAAGATTTGTTAAAATAATGTTCACCCATTCCCTGTCCTATTTTAAGCACAATAAATTAAACAATCCAAATGCTCACATTTGATTCATGGGATAGGGAAACCTGTTAAAATATAAAACTGTAGAACAACTCGGACGTAGTAGAAGCTTGTCTAAGCTGAAATGACGCGCCCCACTACTTAATTAGTTGCTTTCGATGTGTGAGAATAATGACACTTATTTGTATATGTCTTACGTCCATATTTGAAATTTGCTCGTGTGCGTTAATGCGATAGTGGGGCGCGTCATTTCAGCTTAGTTGTTCTACAGTTTTATATTTTAACAGGTTTCCCTATCCCATGAATCAAATGTCAGCATTTGGATAGACGAGCTCTACATACTGAAATATGAGGTTGTCGATATAGAACTTATTTAGTATGCGTTACCACTCCTGAAGCCTAAGGTGTTACGTCTCTGTGAAAGTTATTACGGGGCCATACATTACCATCTAACCGGAACACGATAGTGCTGAACACTACCATTTAGCGGCAGATAGATTAGTAATGCGGTGGTACTTACGCCCACGAGCTCCGTCACCAGAGCTCTACCACCAGTAAAGTGCAACCTGTTTTTTTTTTAATTATAATAGGATCGATTACGAAGACATCCCCACTGTATAATCCCGTAATAGAATTACACTTTGAATAACATTATCATAATATACAGCATTTAACAAGAGACAACTGTCAGGTGTATATTTCATATTTGTGTACAACCCATCTGACTGAACCTATGAATAATTTATCAATTACTTTGCTAAGTACAAACATTGAATATTGTATCAACTATAATTTGACGGGCATCCTCTAAATTACAGTTTATAATTATATTCTGTGTTTAATTAAACCTTTTGATCTTTTTGATGGATTTTGGACAACTGTGACTCCGTTTTATACGAGTAATTACAATGATCAAGGTTTGTTTGTGTTGTAATGGGTACTTAGTCTGAACGGACCAAAAATAATGGATCGCGGTCCATTCGACCGTTATTTACTTTCAGCGTGTATAAGGATTTCATTTATGTATTGCAAAACCAAGATCAGAAACTACATAAAAAATTAAGCTTCTTAGTTAGTAGGTACCTAACTAAGCTGTTTAGTTGGAATAGGGCTAAAGCTCACTACTCCTGGTGGAAGCAGTTCGGCCCGTTCTCCAACAATGGATCGAACGTAGGCATGGCGTGCTCACCTTCCGCCTCACGCAGGTACTCTCGGGGCACGGATGCTTTGGGAGATACCTTTGCAATGTGGCGCGAAGGGAGCCGACCACTACATGTCATGAGTGCGGCTGTGCCAATGATACGGCTCAGCACACATTATCTGAGTGCCCGACGTGGGCCGAGCCTCGCTCCGACTTAGTCGCTGTGGTCGGACCCGATCTCTCGCTGGCGGCGGTGATCCAATCTATGGTCGGTGGCGTGGATGCGTGGAGGGCGGTTCTCTCCTTCTGCGATATAGTTATATCGCAGAAGGAGGCGGCGGAGCGACTAAGGGAGGACGACGTTTTCCTGCTCCAATCCGTCGCAGACGTATCGGACGCAGGCGGCTAGCCTACGCGCACCACCTGCCGCCCTAACTGGGACCTCCGGGTGACGGACTAGGGGAAGTCCGTTGCCCGATGGAGTCAGGTCCCTGAGAAGGTTGACGTGCTCGTGTTCCGCACGCCACTAGTGATGGCTGGAGCTCTAAAAAGCTCCTGAAGATGGGCCCGGAAGCGGGCAGTCGCCAGCGGAGTCGCGGAAGTATGCGAGAGCTTTCCCGTGGCTCCGTAACAAAAGGCGCCGAGCAGGAACACCGCGGGGTTTTAGTGAGTACGAGTCTCACACTACCCGCCGTTTGTTCCCCTAGACGGCGCCCATGAAGGGTTTCCCCGCGTTAAAAAAAAAAATAAAAAAAATAAAAAATAAAAAAGGGCTAAAGCTCACTACGGCCACCCGGCACCCGACCAGCATCGCCTCGTATGTTCGTTTATATAATGGAAGTAGCAAACGAGCATGCAATTCACATTGATGTTAAGTGATGACTGCAGCCTATAGAGACCCACACTAAAACCGAGGTCAAAATGCAGATGCATTACCACTCCTGAGGCCTAAGGTGTTATGCTTCTATGCTGGAAATTACAGGGCCATACATTAACACTTGACCGGAACACGATTGTGCTGAACACTACAATTTAGCGGCAGAATATTAAGTAATGCGGTGGTGCCTACGCCCGCGAGCTCCGTCACTGGAGCTCTACCACCAGTGGTGTCTAATTCATATGCTTAAATCGTGTACTTATTCATTAAACCGATCGGATAGTAATGATATTTTATACAGGCTGTAAAGACGATAAATCAATAAGATGACAAGAAATTGATTACAACTCCTTAACCCGGTATAGGTACGCCATAAAAATATCACCTCATAAAATAATACGTTGAAGTAACATAACCGCTTTTCAACACCACAGCAAGATTCTATGTCATTCATCTATTAGAAAAACGTTATATATTAAACCTAGTCTGCAATTTCCTATGTCACTTCTGTCGATTACTTGTTCTGTGTATTAAGGCTCTCTTCAGATAGAATCAGTCGTATTGCTGTGGTACTTAGATAAAAGCACATTTTTAAAATGCCGATTTAAGTAGATAATTATACGAACGGACGTTGTGCGTCACAGAGGCCCAGAAGACCAAGCCTGACCTCCCTTGACCAAACAGTTCAAATCACAGAACAAAATGTTTATTTCTGTTCTGTGGTTCAAATGCTATCCGAAAGTAGGATTAAGATTCTGTATATTAAACGTGAATATATGAAGAGAGCAATTAATGTAGAAAAGGTTTAAAAGGATGAGAGTTATTAGGTGCTTCACGCTCTCTGCTTACCACTCTTTACTTACACGTAAGTTCATATATTATGTATCTCAAGCTTATTTGCCATGCTTCCTACATATAGAGGCCCCTTAAAAAAATCATATAATTTGTAATAGGCTACATTCACCAGGTCTTCTTGAGGCGGAATCCGGACTACGACTTTACCACAGTATAGATACAAACAGTATGGAAACTAAGCCCATTTTATAAAATATTTACCTACACTCCATTGCACCTATAGGGATGTTACCATATTTTTAAATAATGGTGTTATAATTTTAGCATTTACTGACCTTTAATCAATCAAATCGTACAGAAGCGCGCATGGCCCGGCGGCTGGTGTAGATCATGAGCGTTCTACTCGGTTAAGCACTACGGGCGCGGTCGGGTAGTGAGATGGGTGACCGCTAGTGGCAAATTAAATGCGCGTTTCCTTGCTTTGGAGGGCACGTTAAGCCGTCGGTTCCGGTTGCTATCGATAGATAGCAGTCATTAAACCTTGTCGGAGGCCTTATGGGCAGTTTGAAAACATCGGACAGCGGGTTGGCCACTAACCCCCAACACCTCTACCAATCCGCATTGGAGCAGCGTGGTGGAGTAAGCTCCAGGCCTCCCCCCAAAAAGGGGAGAGACTCGTGCCCAGCAGTGGGACGTATAATGGGTTGCCATTATTATTATTATGTCTCTCGTCAGCACGGGGTCCAATTTGAACCCCGGACCTTTGTCAGGCTTGCGCGGGGACATGGGGGGTCCAACACGTAGAGGCCCTTTCGAGAATTTTGATCTACTTTGTAATGGGTTATATTCGGCGGGACCTCTCTCTGGCTGCATCAATAGTTAATACAGACACAGACACACAGAATATAATGGGACTATTGTAATGAAAATGACTTGCCAAACTTTGGGCTATGTGGGTGAACTAGGGGGACTAGATGGCTGGGCCTATGGAGTGAGATCCGGCACCTGCCTATATTCAACATCTCACATTATCGAATCCTACTTTAGGCAGATGGTGACTCGCCTCTCCTTGGTGGGCCCCCCAAACAGCCAACCCGATGGTCGACGGGGGGCAACACTGTTGAGAGAGGCTGGGGGTGTCGAGAGGTGTGGCCCCGGTTTCACCATCACGGGCGAGTAATCTCGAGCTCGGAGCGGGCTTCCCCGCTATTATGCCTTTAGACACTTCCACCCCCGAGTGTATGGCTCTTGCAGAAATTTAGACAACAGCCTATTATCTAAATTTCTGCAAATGCCATACCTCTAGCGCCCCACTCTGACCGGCCAATGAAGGCAAGCCAGAGGTGAGAGACCTGATGCTCTGTCCGGCCGTACCTCTGTGTGGCGGACGAGGCGGAGCCCAGTTCTCTCGGAGGAACTCGAGATGATGGTAGGGGGTGGTGTCGCTACTCACCAACAGCTCGCCACAAGCTGCTCTGCCCCCTTATTATTATCATTATTATAATCAATCGTATTAGGATGTTGACTATTTTTTATTGGTTACCTTGTTATATTATTGGATAAATAAATACTATGTGTCTTTGAAACATATAGTCAATAAGTACTTAAAAGTTGTTAAGATATAACGATTCAAAATGTTGCGAATAGTGAAATGACTCAAAACGGCCTATATAAAATTGCAGCACGTTATGACGTCACACCGCGGTACAACAGTTTACAAATAATAATATGTAGGCTATGTACATAATCTTATGGTGTTGATTAATCCCAGCAAAAGTAACTATGTTAGTATTCACTCATTTATTCTTGTTCTTATTTAATATTTTTACACACATAAGTAGTTATAAAACAAACAAACAGACCTTTATGAAATTAAAAAATAGTGTGCTGCCAGCAGCGGGAACAGGGTCTAAGCTATCGGTGGTTAGGGTCACAGAAACAAGAACCTCCTCACTATACGTGCCGTGCCGAGGAGTACCGCCTTCTGTATTAGATCCATGATCCAACCTTGATCTTATTATTATTATAGTTTTAAGTACGAAAAACAGTTTAATATTGATATAACTTGTAGATCTTTGTTTTTGACCATTACATAAAAAATACTTTATTCTTCATAAATATTTTAACAAAATATAATTCCTATTGCTTCTGTGAATTCGGTCTTAAAAGTAACAAAACTGAATGCTAATTACTTGGGTGATTTTAATAGTTCTTACGACAGTACAATCTTAATAAATAGCTGCCCCGACGAACTTCATATCGCCTTAGAGGTATAAACAAATTAAATGTCCAAAAAATCAAAAAAAAAAATTGGTAAGAATCACCCTCACACATTTAGGGATATAAAAAAAGACTACAACCGATTCTCATACCTACCAACTATACACACAAAATTTCATACTGATCGGTCTTGTGTGACTCACACGAGATTTTTTTAAATATGTTAGATATTATAACAATACATTATTCTTGCCTTTCAAAATCACCAGGAAGTTTAAAAAACGATACCTCCGGTTTTGATGATGCAGAGTTCAAACAGTCGTATACCACGCAATACGCTCGTGGCATCTTTAAAACACTCGTGGAAGCAAAAACAAATCGCAACGTGACCGCTCATCTCGACGCGACAGTCTGCGACACTCGCTACTGTAGCACTGCGAGAACCGCTTAGAGGCCTCGTAGATGCGCATGTTTGTGTCAGTGTGCTGTTTCGAACGATTTGTTCGTAGTTTCCGTACTGTTCATATGTGTACTGTGACTTTACTTTGACTAGAGTCGAACTTTCAATCCTTATTTTAATTTATAGACCTTTCAAATTTTAATTAAACTTTACATCCTTTACTTAATAAGTATTAGATTTCGAAAGTAATGAAAAGTTTTGACATGTCTGAAAAAAAAAAAATGTGCATGGGGAGTTCATCTTTATGTTAAAGTACAGTTCGTAGTGCGGTCTGTAAAAACGAGATATTATTGCAAATTACAGAATAACGGTCTTATTCATAAAAAACGCTTAAAGAAGGTTTATAGCACTCATTAGTTAAAATGCTCTATAAGCCTATAAAACGTTCCGTAAAACTGTTTATTCATAAACGTTCTATAAAACTTCCAAAGTTAAAATTCTGCTAATAGACAAAATGTTGCCAGTGCAAGGAATTCAGTGGACAAATGGATCCAGCAAGAGATCAAGCACGCCAAATTGTCTACAAATTACGTGTGAAAATGACCTTATTTCGAAAAAAAGGAAAAAAATCAACGTCACAGGTGACATAAAGTCATCAGTGTCATTAAAGTAGTTTATAGAAGTCACTTCCTAGCTTCGTTCCATTAATCGATCGCAACGACCGCGTCCAAGACCGCTGAAATTGCCGTTTTGGTGAAAGCACAAAATATTGGTGGATCGGAGTGGACGCAATGCAGTCGCGAACAGTGACGTTATTTATGACGTCAAACGACCGCTCGCGACGACCACGGGCCTCAGGTAGAACAATACAAAGGGCATTACGGTCGTTATGGTCAATTAATGGAACGCGCCCAATGTCAGTTTCAACAATCAGCTGTTGAATGTCGGCCATCTTTTTTCCTTAAGCACTGTTAGAGTAGGGATCTGGCCTCTTTAACTTTATAGTGAGTTTATAGAGTGGTTTAGCGCTAAAATCCTATTATGAATAACGTTTTTCATAAAGCATACTATAGTGAGCTCTTAGAGGTTTTATAACTTTTTATGAATAAGACCGTAAGTATTTAACAAAATTGGCACCTCTAGATACTTTTTTTTTTCAATTATGGCATCGCTATTACGCATATTGCCAGTGTCAAGTAAAACGATATTTCGTATTTATATAAGCAGCGTAGAAGTTAGTATAATATAGCCAGTCAATTATTCATTATGTATGTCAGTTAAGTGAGTTACAGTCAAGTTATTCGAGTAAAGCGATGGCTACTTTACCAGAACATTTACAATGAAGTTTTGGAGGCAACCTGAAAGGTCGTGTTTTCGCACTGTTATTCTATTTTACTATACACGGGCACTGTTATAAACCTATATCAAACAAAATGCCACCAACTTTATTCAATATAACTTAAAAATACACCAAGAAAATGAAATACAATAAGAGCACCACCCCTAGATTAATATTCTGGCAAATCTGATTGAGATCTCGCCTAGAGATAAAATATCGTGAATGCCATACCATTGAGGCCGAAACTCAATTAGATTTTAAATTCATAAAAATATTTGATGAAAGTAATAGTATTTTATAATTCTCCTTCAACAAAATCATTGAATTCATATTAAATAACAACATCATAAAATGATGGATTAAGATAGTTGTTTGTTGTGGAAATTGTTACCCATCCATATTACTTAGGAAACAATTTATCACTTGGTAAGCTGTAGGTGTAATAAAATAGGTAAGAAGGCAAGGCACCACATCTTTTTAAAGCGATAGGTATTGTAACAGACGATAGTGTACAATAGTGAATAATTTCAGATATTTAATATAATCGGTAGATGACCGACTGACTGAAAAAAAAAAACATTTACAGACTATAAAAAAGTGTTAATAAAAGTGGCAGATAGCCCCCAAAAATAAAAAAAAACTCGATTTATATGTGGAATACATACATCAAACTTTACTGGTGGTAGAGTCCAGTGACAGAACTCGAAGGCGCATTCACCACCGCTTTATTGGTATTGTTCAACATTATCATATGATTTTTTTATGTCGCGAACGTTGTTTTTTTTTTTTTTTATGTAATGAAAGTGGCAAACAAGCGTGCAGTTCACATTGATGTTAAGTGATGACTGCACCCTATAGACACCCACACAATGACCAGAGGTCAAAATGCAAATGCGCTGCCACTCCTGAGGCATTAGGTGTTATCCCTCTGTGCCGGAAATTACAGAGCCGTACATTACCACCTGACCGGAACACGATAGTGCTGAACACTACCATTTAGCGGCAAGTATATTAGTAGCTTGGTTGCTAAGTGATGATTGCAGCCTATATAGTCATCTACACAAAAACCACAGGTCAACATTCAGATGCGTTGCCACCTCCGTGATCTCAGTTGTTATGTCTCTGTGATAGTTAGATATTACGGTGCCATACATTACCATCTAACTGGAACACGACACTACTGAACAATATAATTTTGTGGCAGATAGACTTGGTAATGCGGTGGTGACTATGCCCTCAAGCTCCTGCACAGGAACTCTACCACCAATAAGTTGTTCCGAGCAGGTGGTAATATTCGGTCCCATAATCATTCGATCTCTAATCTCCACTACTGGTACACTTAGGTACAATATTTGAACTTAATTCTAATCAGCCTCTTTCATTACTTTACAAGAAAACTGCTTCTCCCCGAGTTAAATTGTTCCCACTTAGTAAACTAAGTAAGTGCCTTTCCTTTTCCTTTCCTTTTCAAACCTAAACCTTCCCTACATCATCACTTCACCTGAGGATTGCCTTTGCAAGTGAATCATTAAAAAGCTGCTGTCTATCATACAATATACCAACATCATTTATTCATTATATATTTACAGTTAGATCATATTATTATAATTGATATAACGTTCACACTTGACCTTTAAAATCGGCCAATAAAACGCACGATTTCAGACAAAATGTCTAGCCAGCTCTCAATAGAACTGGTACGCGTACCAAAATAGGGAATACGCGTCAATTAGTGGTTGCCATTTTCAATCAGGATTTAACTCAATATATGGAGCTTGCATTAAAGCTGCGGCTACATCACTGTACGATGTGACCAGCAAATATGTATCGTTCGTTCAATCGCAAGTGATCAAACGTTCGTTTAATCTGTTCAATCAATAGATTGGTTGATCCCAAACGTAAAAAAACAGACATAGTTGGTGACTAATTAGACAAACGTCATCGGTTCGTTTTTCTTTCTCGATCAGCATGACTCGCTATGTTGCAGTATTGTTATTTAACCTACGATTAATTGTTAACAAAGTGATCCAATGGATTGCATAGATTTGAAGATCTGAAAGAAAGAAAGAAAAATATATATATTTGGACAATTTGGACAGTAAAAAACAAAACAGAAAAAGGAAAAGATATAAAACGAAAACAAGAATTTATACAAAAACGAAAATTAATAAAATGTCCAAAAGGGTCCCCAACTCAGCATTGTGCCGGTTTAAAAACCCGGCGCTGGTATTATGTTGGGGCCTTATAGTGTGAACCACGGATGCCCAACTGAGATCTGTTTTTTTTTTCATTTTTTAATAAAAATAAAACTATTTTCTCCTACTATTTACAATTAATTAATTAATTAATTTCTTTAAACACAAGACATATCGAACAAATCTTATTTTAAAACCGGCCAAATGTGGACAAACGCACAATGTTTACAAACAGTCTGCAACATATATAAACACTTCAATTTGACCGTATATAGTTTAGCTGCGGTGGTCCTTACTCCTGTTCCGACGATGGGACTGTTAGTTAATGTTTATCTAAGGTTAAAATTAAGTTCTCGTACAAACTAAGCCTGAATATAATCATATAATCAACTCTGATTCATATTCGAGATCGTGAGATAGATTGAAGGTGCGATAACCCCAACACTTGAACTTCGCTAGTTTTCAAATGGATCAACGTATCAAATTATTATTGCATGCCGGTATGGATTAAGTAAGAGAGCGTGATTTTTTACCGCAGGAGTGGTAACGCATCTGCATTTTGACCTTGGTCTTTGTGTGGGTGTCTACAGGCTGCAGTCATCACTTAACATCAATGTGAACTGCATGCTTGTTTGTCACTTCCAGTACATGAATAAAAATCTACCCGGAGTGTTCTGGATTGATTCAGCCCAATCCCGAATTTATCTGCAGCCCTAAGATATTTCTTAGGACTACAGATACATTTCTTAATGTGGATATGTTTATTCCTCAAACTCTACCATCACAAAGTCTGTGTAATTTTAAATTACGTCCTCATATAAACCAAGCCTTACATGCCTATTTCATAGCACCGATAGAATCAACTCTGATTCATGTCCGACATCGTGAGATAGATTGGAGATGCGATAGCCCCAACATGTGAACTTCGCTATTTTGTAATTGGATCAATTATTAGTAATTACTGATATGGATTTAGTTAGAGAGCGTGGACGAAACAACATTCCGCTATATTATATCGGCAGGTCCCAATATTCTATATACAACGTGTAACAGGATTGAATGTACAACCCGAAACTAGTGAGTTTAGAATCGATAACCGAATTGATTTCAGGCATTTTTGATATGGGTAATATTTTGTCAAAAAATGTATTACAATTAAGCAAATTATGGTCACCCATTTGGTGAACAGTCAATACCAACGAAAATGTGACTAACGTCTATCCAAAATAAAATGCTAGTCTCAACAAGTTAACTAGAACTGTTAGGACGTGCTTTTTAATGTAAGTAAATAATAATTTAAGAAATAAAATAGTGGCAATTTATCTTATTACTCGCGAGTGTTAAATAAGGATAAGCAGGTTACGCCACATCACATTGCAACATGTGTTGTGTGTGAGTATTTTCGTGTTTTTATGTGCGGCCGTAGGAACAGGTAGGGTAAGAATACATAGGGTGTACATACTGTTTGTACAAATTGAGGACAACTTATTTCTTAAATAAAAAATATTAAATACATAAACATGTAATTTCAGTTCATGTATTATGATTATAACTCGATTTTTTAATCGGGGTGTTAGAGAGTCGAGTTGCATTATTCCCGTTACATGTTGTATTTATCTCATTTCATTTTTAGTAAACCTCAGTCCCGGTATTTTCAGCGCTAGACATTTTTGCTGTATTCTACATGGCTTACATTGTCCGTGAACACTACCAGGCGGCAGATTGTATATATAAATATTATAAATGCGAAAGTTTGTATGTTTTTTTTTTTTGTTAGTTTGTTACTCCTTCACGCAAAAACTACTTTATGAAATTTGGCACAAACATAGAGGGTAACTAGGATTAACACGTAGGATAATTTTTATCCCGAAATAATTGTTTCTGTGGGATGCCGTGGGATGATTTGATGAGTTACGCGAAAAGCGACCGACACGTGGGCGGAGCCGCGACAACAGCTAGTAGTAAATAAGATAATGCATTGGTGTACATGCTCAAAAATTTCGTGTGTCTGCCTACTGTTTGGAAAAAAGTACATGTTGTTTAATTGTGATATTGTACCACATTGTGTTTAAGCAATATGTGAGTGAAAATAGAGATATTTAAACGAATAATGATTCGCCGGGACCCAGCCGGGCTTCCATCGCCCCTCTCTATGATTGAAAAATAAAAATTCAATCAATGGCTCGATGTGGGACTTCAGTAGCTTTGTGGTTATCCAGAGGTCACAGGTTCAAGTTACGGCCGAAGACATTTTTTGACTTAAAATCTTTAAAAATATCAATAAAGTTTAGTTGTGTATACAAAGAAAAGTGAATCTAAGAAAAGATAACTACAAAAAACGGAATATATATGACGTCTAATTAATACCACAAATATCTTATAAATAAAAATACAACTTAACCACTTCCCTTCTTTTAAGCTCGTTGTTTTATACTATAAAACCATTTCAAAGTTAAAATAACATGACACATACCAGAATCTTGATTTCCAAGCTCATTGCGATCATATAAACACTTAACCATCAATGCCTTATATGGCTCAAAGGTGCTCGCACGAGATGTGAGAGTTGCATTGAATGCCATTTCTGTTTAAGTCTTTTTTTATTAGAACTAAGAAGGCTTTGTAGCAGTAACTTTTTATATGCTTGAATAGGCGTGTAATCTTTATCAGTTATAGTTGATATATTTTGTCACTAAAGGAACTAACTTAGGCTTTTTCGAAGGCGTCAACTTCATGGTAAAGTAATCCTACAGCCTATGGAGATAAGTTTTAGTTTCAATTCCAGTGTATCTTTTTTAGGTTTATACCGAATTAGTAAGACCATTTGTACATTAAAGGACACTCCCGCACACACATATGTTAAAGTTATAATCTATATCCATAAAAAAAACACATACACACGCACACATTATATCATTTCAATTTTCTGTTTAACATTTCGCTGATTTTATAAACACGTAAATCGTAAGTTATTTATGAATCACCATATTATATTATTATAAAATTGTGATAAATTAAGGGTTTTATGGCAGAACCTATTTAAATGCTTAAAAAGGCGCGTAATTTTATCAATTAAAGATGAATATCCACCTTCCGCAGTCAGGTAAAATATCTGCTAATATCAATAGGCATAAGACACAAAAAGGGTAAACTGGAGATATAAATTTCTCAAAAGTATTTATGTCATGAGTATTACCCATTCATTTCTCGCAGCCACGACCCTTGAATAGAAAATGATGTAAACATTGAGAATTGTGATCCTGGAGCACTACATAACATATGATGAGAAATTTTAAATAAATATCAATAATTTTTAAAGAGAAAACGTTTGTATTTTTGTATGTATGTTTGTTACGTTTTTATACAAAAACTACTAAACCGATTTCGAAAATTCTTTCACCATTAGAAAGCTGCATATTTACGTAGTGACATAAGTTAACATTTTGAAAAAATAGGGCTTCCTGATGGAAATTTAATAATGTAAACCAAGGTATGACAAAATTAGTCATTTTTTTTATAACAGCCAAGTGATTAAATTAATTTTGAATCATATGCCCCGATTACTAAAATACACGCGACTGAAATCGCGGGCAAAAGTTTATAATGTACAATAATTAAACAATCATGATTCCATTGAAATAAAACTAGTTTTTGGGTTAATTTTGCAATAATTATAATAAACTAAAATGATTATTTAAAATCGAACCCGACCAAATAAATCCGAAAACTAGTTTTATTTCAATGAGTGTAACTCGCGAAAACCTAAGAACATACTATATTAGGACGTGCGGAACATTAACATCACATTCATAATTCCAGTTTTTTATCTTGTGCAAATCTATACTAACATAGTTGAGACAAATATGTAGTGTAAAAATAGGCGTCGAGGCCTGTTGACCCCACCGCCCACTTGTGGAGGAAAATTCTTCCACAGTCAGTCAGTCAACCAAACAGTGGCGGGCAAGCCATCTAACATTGAAAGAACTTTTCAAATTGGACCAGTAGTTCCTGAGAGTAGCGCTTTCAAGCAAACATACAAACAAACAAACTCTTCAGCCTTATAATATTAGTATAGATTAAATTACTACCACTGCGATTTCCAATCTGCATGCCAAGCGTAGCGAATATTATGGTACGCCCGCCTTAAAGAGAGGCTTTTACACATTTGTGAGCATCTTTTGACTGGTATGATGATTGCAAATGAACGCTAGTAAATACTTTATACACAAAAAATATTTCTCATAATATTTTAATTAAAATAAAAAAGACTAATAAGTTACTAGTTCAATGTGGAAATAAACGTACTTATAATACACAACTAAGTAATCTTGTTCTTTATTCCCACAATATTTATTTCAATAAATTCAAACTTGGAGTAGCTCGTATATTTTATAATACACCTTGTTAAAAATGGTGCAATGCGTGAGTCACTTCGTACAATACGGGGTTCTTTAGACTGAATAACCGAACAATGTACCACAACAGAAATAATCATGCATATATCTTAGAAATACTTTTTAAACAATGAATAGTCACTAATAAAATAATATTAGGTATTCTTTTATAAACAAATTTTAACAAATTTTTGCTGAATTTTCAGGAGTATTTTCCTAGGTCTAGTATTTAAGTAAGTACTTACGTACACTCAATATTTTCTATTTTATACTACGAGATACAATGTTTCGGACAGTGTGCTGTCAACGTTATGCCACATTATAGCAAGGTGCTGCATGCAATACCTACGAATAGATTCTGTTTCATAAATTGTGTGTATGTATCATCACGTCAAATCCCTTACGAGGTAGGCATAGAGTGTAAAGTGCCAGATAACCCGGTCCTGACACAATTCCCAGACTTCTTCCATATTCATCATTCTTAAACTGTGTTTAGTTCGTTGTGTGTCATGTTTAGTTTTTTTTTGTGTGTCATGTTTAGTTGTGTGTCATGTTTAGTTTTTTTTCTCAGTGAAAAATAACACGGGTATAATAAAGGTTCCTTTTCCCATTTGTCAAACGAACTCTAAAAACGACACCTCATTATAAACTGTATCAGCCACGTTTTTGCAGCCGTATAAACTAACCAATCAAATCTATCTTTGGAATATTTATTTATTTATTTCCACTCCCGTGCACTTAAAACTGTTTTATTGTTGCTTAACACTTTTGTATCTGTCAGCGCTGGTTATTATTAATGTGTTTTGTTTCCCATATTGCTACTGAAGTCTTTACTCGGGTACGTAGTTACATTTTTTTTTTTAAGTATCTGAAATCTATTCTTTATTTCTTAGTCAGTATTGGAAACCAAGCTTTTTTTTTGTGTATCTGTCGGTCTGTCTGTCTGTCTGTATGTCTATACGCGCATCGCAGGAAAATTACAAGTGAAATTATAAACCGGAATAAAAATAGTTAAGACCCAAATTCGGGCTTTGTTGCCAAAAATCAACCTCTAGAAGGTTAATTTTTTTTTTCATATGTAATGGAAGTGGCTAACAAGCATGCAGTTCACATTGATGTATAGTGATGACTGTAGCCTATAGACACTAACACAAAGACCAGAAGTCAAAATGCAGATGCGTTACCACTTCTGAGGCCTAAGGTGTTATGCCTCTGTGCCGGCAATTACAGGGCCGTACATTACCACCTGACCGGAAAACGATAGTGCTGAACACTACCATTTAGCGGCAAGTAAATTAGGTAATGCGGTGGTGCCTACGCCCACGAGCTCCGTCACTGGAGCTCTACCACCAGTAAAAAATTACGAAGTCGCGTCGCTTAGTTTCGAATTCCACGCAGACGAAGCGGGAAAATGCTAGTTTATAATCAAACCAAGGCCCCTGAATTAGTTAAGACTTACCACGATTTATATAAAACGTAACGTAATAGATAGGTACATATAAAATAATACCTACTAGTTAGTTATCTGCGGCTAAGAATTGAAGATTAATTTTATCAAGATCTTTTCATACATATAGTAAGCATGAGTAATCCCCACACATTATGCCTAATTGTGATTCACAGTGTTTTGATAATAAGTTCAAATTTGAGTCATATCAGAATAGCGATTGAGTCCAATTTCGAGAAAATAGATTTGAGTATAAGGCTACAGCCACAGTGATAAAGCGTAGCGGACAAGTTTTTACTGGTGGTAGAGCTCCAGTGTCGGAGCTCGCGGGCGTAGGCGCCACCGCATTACCTAATATACTTGCCGCTAAATGGTAGTGTTCAGCACTATCGTGTTCCGGTCAGGTGGTAATGCACGGCTCTGTAATTTCCGGCACAGAGGCATAACACCTAATGCCTCAGGAGTGGCAGCACATCTGCATTTTGACCTCTGGTCATTGTGTAAGTGTCTATAAGCTGCAGACATCACTTAACATCAATATGAACTGCACGCTTGTTTGCCACTTTTATTACATAAAAAAAAAACAAGTATAGAAGAGAGCGATTGAGCAACTGTGTTGTAGTTACCGTACCTTAAAGTTGCCTCCCGTCGACCATCGGGTAGGTTATTTTGGGAGCCCAACAAGGAAAGGCGAGTCACTGCCTGCCTAAAGTAGGATTCAATAATGTGAGATTAACCCCTTTATTCATAAACGTATTTTAGCTAAAGTGTTGCTAATCTCTCCTTTGTCTTTTTCTATCTAGCACACTTGACAATGCAACTGACAAAGTAAAACGTATCTAATTGACGTTTATGAATAAGGGGGGTTGAATATAGGCCGGCTCTCACTCTATAGGCAGCACTCTATTGATGCAGTCAGAGAGAATTCCCACCGAATACAACCCATACTATCCAATTAAAGTAGATCAAAATTCTCGAAAGGACCTCTATGTGTTGGACCCATGTCCCCGCGCAAGCCAAACAAGGGTCCGAGGTTCGAATTGGACCCCCTGCTGATGAGAGACAACAATAAACGCACCTCCATGTCTGTCAACCTTTTGATATAAATATTTATGTAACGTAACTTCACGCCCGTATTCCCCGAAGGGGTAGGCAGAGGCAAATGCATGCATTCAAGCATACATGCAAACACCCACGCCGGTTACCTTTTGGCCCATGTAACAGGTGGCGAGCCTGTTGACATCTCCGGGCACATTACCGAACTTCGAGGAACTGGTAAATTTCCAGAAAATGGAAAAATCCCAATAGTACCACAGATAAAAGACTTTACATCATTATCTCTGATAACCCCCTACCCGCGAATCGAACCCAGGACCTCAGCGTAGTAGTAGTGGCCTACTACCACTAGGCTACCGAGGCAGTTATTTACATAGGTATATAATACACTCGCACTCTCTCGCTATATCCGTCAATCGCTAAACTCAAACGCACCCAGTTCATGCGCTAATAATGCAATTGGCCGCGCCTCGTTGTGAAATGCCGAAAGCACTTTGATTAATCGTCATATAGAGATTAAACGCGTATGATACATATACAATGTATGTCACGACTACGTAAGTAATGAAACTTTTGATTATTATGTATCACCGCCGGCAACGATCGAAGTACGTTTAGTTAGATGGACTTAATTCGACATGAGACAAAAGTTCCTTGCTGTCGATTTAGATGTCGAAGGCAAAAAGTTTGTATTCAAGATGAAGGAATAGGTATTATTGAAACTAATACTAGGTGGTAGAGTTCCAGTGTAGGAGCTCGAGGGCGTAGGCACCACCGCATTACCTAATTTATCTGCCCCTAAATGGTAGTGTTCAGCACTATCGAGCTCCGGTTACGTGGTAATGTATGGCCCCGTAATAATTTTCACGGAGACACAACAACAAAGGGCTCAGGGGTGGTAACGCATCTGCATTTTGACCTCTGGTCTTTCTGTGGGTGTCTATAGGCTGCAGTTATCCCTTAACATCTCTGCCTCCTCCGCCCGGTGCTCAGTTCCAAACTCCCTCTGAGGGTGAAGATCGGGATCTATAAGACGTACATCAGACCCCGCCTCACGTACGCGGCCCCCGCTTGGTATGCACTTGCAGCCAATTATAACAGGAAGGCCCTTGAAATAGTCCAACACAAAACCCTGCGCCGCATCGTCGAGGCCCCCCGGTACGTGAGGAATACCACGATCCAGAGGGACCTCAGGATGGAGAGCATCGGGGAATTCGTCACGAGACTAGCCGCAGCCATGTTCGCGCGTGCAGACGCATCTGAACACAAACACATTCGCGAGGTCGCGCCACTGCACGCGCGACCGCCAGACGGGAGGCTCTACCCCCGTGACCTACTTCAGAACACGGAGGAGGACTGACGTGCGGCCTCTAGTCGAAACCGACTAGACTCCCGGAACCCCTGCGCATCGACAATGTCCGCCGGTCACCGACCGCACTTGCCGATGCCACGGACCAACGGTACCCACCTGAAACGACTTTTGCCAAACCCAAGGACCTGACCATCTTTACGGTCAGCGAACAGAGACCCCATGCAGAGGGCACAGCCCTGAACATGGCTCCCCACATCCCCTCAAAAGATGTGAGATGAAAACAGCGGCACTTAACATCAATGTGAACTGCATGCTTGTTTTCCATCTTTGTAACATAAAAAAGCGTAAATTCGGGTAACTTGCTTTTTTATCTCCATTGTGGTTAAATGAAAACTGGCGTCGACAAAGATTTATTCTAAGGTTAAAATGTTGACGCATTCAATTACTGCATGCGCCAAATAGAGTGGCACGCGGGTCGGTGATCGCAGTGGCAGCATTTTTATCGTGGGACGCTGCTGCCTAAACCGCTTGATTGTATTTACTGCCGCCTATACGAATAGATTGACCGCCATTACGGTTAACTGACTCCACCAGCGGAAGAATTCCTTCATGGTATCGTCACGTCCCGATATCACCAAATTAACTATCTATTCCTAAATTTGTTTTGGATTATGTTTCACCGTCGGCAACGATTGCAGCACGTCCATCAAGCCAAAGGACGTCCACTGCTGGACAAAGTCCTCTCCAAAGATTCCCACAACGAACGGTCCTGGGCCGTCCTCATCCAGCGATTTCCCGCGACTTTCGCCAGGTCGTTGGTCCATCTTGTGGGAGGGACTGTTGCCACCTTAATTACAATAAAAAACAGTCTTATGTGTCACGTGTGGGACACCCGATTGAAACGAAGTTCCTCTTCAACTTCTAATGAATCACTTTCACAATCCATTGTTTGTTTTGAACAGGACAAAGCAATGTACCTGCGCATACACAGCAGACGCAATTACGTACGCCGTACGTTTTCGTAATTCGCGCGTCGCGTGACTTGTCGAAAGAGAGTGAGAGAGAGAGAGAGAGAACGAATAAATTGAATTCTGTACTCGGTATGCCGCTCTCCGAGGAGTGTCGTGAGGATCTCGTGACGCTCGCCTAGCTTCCTTAGCCAGCGTACCGCCCGATAAGGAAATTCGTTCCAAAAAACAAAGATTTATTATACCTTAGTGTTTTTTTTTGGGCTTTGTGTAGGCTGCCTGTCTCGAGACGGCACTAGTCTACTTCACCGGGCAATCGGCGAGCGCAGGAGTCGCTCCAGCCTAAACAAAAAGTTAGCGCAACTGCCTAAGGGTGACCCGTGCGGGTCCGTGCCTCGGCTTAGGACGTTGGGCGGTGCAACTTTCGCTCTACTCCATGCGGTTGGTGATACTCGGAATGTCATCGGCCTCGCGGGGCCGCATTGAACATAGTATTTATACTTAACTCTAACCCCCTAAATCATAAACGTACATTAGATACGTTTTAGCAGAATGCTTTGTCTTTGTCAGTTACATTGTCAAATGTGCAAGATAGAAAAAGATAAGGGATAGATTAGCAACACTTTAGCTTAAATACGTTTATGAATAAAGGGGGATTGCCTCTAGATAAACTCATGGATAATTTACTAGGCGGTACAAACACAATTACTTTGACAGCAGTCGATCAATCTGAAGTTATGTAGCGTTCAAAGATTGAACGCTACTTAAATGTCACAACGCCTCTTATCTATTGTGTTGTGTTGTTGCATCACCGGTTTTACCAATTATTCAATTATAATAAATGAAATATTGGATGGAGTGCGTGTGGTCGGAATCTAAGATCGCAAACACGTGTTTTCGCAGATGACCTTGTTTTTTTTATGTATTGGAAGTGGTAAACAAGTATGCAGTTCAGATTGATGTTAATTGATGACTGCAGCCTATAGACACCCACCCACAGATGTGTTACCACTCTTGAGGCCTAAGATGTTTTGCCTCTGTGTCGGAAATTACAGGGCCGTGCAAGACCACCTGACCGGAGCACGATACTGCTGAATACTTCTATTTCGGTCACATAGCGAGGCTAAGTGACAATAGATGGACATTCAACATCACTATATAGAGAGGACCTCAAGGAAAAAGAAGGAAAAGAAGACCCTCTATTCGGTGGGACCACGGAATGGTCCTGCCGAATAGTAAATTACCCATGAGTTTATCTAGATTTAAGATAAACCTTTGGGTAATTTACTAGGCCGTACAAACACAATTACTTTGACGGAAGTTTTGGCGGGAACCTTGCAAGAGGCGTGTGGTGCTCTTATTTTATTTCATTTTGTTTGATATAAGTTTATTACAATGCCCGTGTATAGTAAAATAGAATAACAGTGCGAAAACACGGATTTTTAGGTTGCCTCCAAAATTTAATTAAAAATGTTCTGGTAAATTAGCCATCGCTTCACTGGATTTACTGACTGTGACTCTGACTGACTGACCGATATTTGACTGCATCTTACTTTTACGCTGCTTAATACGAATACGAAATATCGTTTTACTTGGCACTGGCAATATGCGTAACAGTGATGCCATAATATTAAAAAAAAATACTTTGACAGCAGTCGATCAATCTCAAGTGCTGTTTTTAAAGATTGAACGATACTTAAATGTAATGACGCCTCAGATGCCTCTTATCTATTGTGTTGCGTTGTTGCATCACCGGTACCAATTATTCAATTACATTTGAAATATTGAACATCGAGTGCGTGTAGACGGAATTTAAGATCTCATGACACGTGTTTTCGAAGATGACCTTGTTTAGTTTCTTCTCTATGTATCTATAATATAAAAAACCGGTCAAGTGCGTGTCGGGCCACGCGCAGTGTAGGGTTCCGTAGTTTTTAGGTTTGATTAATGTAATGAAAAAAATATATAAAAAGTCTATGGAGTTGTTCAAAAATTTGGAGTGTAACATTTGGTCGACTATTACTCGCAAACTTGTAAAGCCAACTTAGGTGTGATACTTTTCCTTTTAATTTCGTTCTAAGTAGCTACTATTGCCGTAACGTTTGAATTTCTAACAACAACCGTTTAGTCTCTAGGGGAGGGGAGAGAGTCTAACGAAAATTGACACTTTAAAGCTTATAATCAGTCACGAACAGTTAACTAAATCCAAAAATTATGTAAGCCTAACAGTTTTGAAAGACCTATCCAATGATACCCCACACTAAATAGGAAACGAAATATTAAAAAAATATCCGTGCGTTACAAGTAGCGGAGGTAGCCAAATTAAAGAAATGTCCTGTTTTTATTCTACCACTTTGTCGGCGTAGTAAAGATGTATACTTGTGCCAAATTTCAAGCCTCTAGCACCAATAGTTTTTGTGCTAAACCGAGGACGGACAGACAGACAGACAGACAGACGGACATGGCGAAACTATTAGGGTTCCTTGTTTACTACGGAACCCCAAAAATGAATAGCAAAATGTGTTAGTATGCGCATAACTCAACAACGCCTGGACCATGGACATTCTTTTTAAAATGTTCGTTGAATACGAGTATCAAGGATGGTTTTTACGCCGAGAAAAAATCGAATAATTGGAGTGATTGTTTTTAATGTAAGAAAAACTTGTTCATTTTGTGTCGTGGGCTCTGTGCCGAATAAATGTTTTACTTTCTCTCTAATGTTTGAAATAAATAGATGCCAGTTTTTCCATACATTCGAAAAATCGATAATCCATTCTCAAATATTTCGATGCTCGTCGGTGTAAAACTATCGAGTGACCGGTTTAACAGCTTGCGGTAACCGCATCGAGTTTTAAACAGAACTAGGGCAGTGTTGATTGGTTAGGATATACGGTCAGGGATTGCACCTGCGGCCGCCGCGGCTAGGGAATAAAGTTACGGCTGAATATTCAGGTTTATATATACTTATAATAAATCTGTAGAAGTGTAAATTCTGTACAATAAAAACATTGAAAAAATAAATACCAGGGGATGTTATTAGATCGATACCGAACACAAATATGTGATTAGATTTTTTTTGTCTGTCTGTCTGTCTGTCTGTTTGTTCAAGCATCACATAAAAACTAAAGGTCCGATTACAATGAAACTTGGTATGATTATACTTTAACTTTTGGCGCACAACACTGGGTACTTTTTACCACGGAAAAATGTCTGTTTGTCTGTGTGTTTGTGCACGCTAATATCAGAAACGGCTTATTCGATTTGTGGTTTTCTTTAATATATTGTGGTCAGTTTCACTTAACATTTAGTGTTTGTTTCATGTGAATCGGTTCAGAAATAAAAAAGTTATGTCAATTTAAGGAATCGTATCGAATATTTTTAACCTATTCTGTATCTTAATTCTATATTTTAGGGAGTTTCGTACCTAATAGGTATAAACGGACCTTAAGGATAACTAATCCTCCGCTGTTTGTCTGTCTGTCCGTCCGTCCGTCTGTCTGTCACCAGGCTGTATCTCATAAATAGTGATAGCTAGAAAGCTAACATTTACACAAATTATGTATTTCTGTTACCGCTATAATGTAGACGCTTTAAATTTTTACAGAATTTGTAGGTCCTAAGTTGTATTGTAGCTTCCATAATAAATCTACATATAAATAAATAAAATTGGAGTGTCTTTTTGTAATATTAAAATAACCGTTTTTTACTTAACGCATATGAATGTATACACGATACATATACCAAAACACGATTTTTTCAATTTTTGTCTGTCTGTCTGTCTGTTTGGCGGGGCTAATCTTGGGAACAGCTTGACCGATTTTGACGGGACTTTCACTGGCAGATAGCTGGTGTAATAAGGAGAAACTAACGCTACTTTTATACTAGTTGCGCCCACGACTTCGTCCGGGTAGATACTGAACAATCATATTTTTTCTCACGTAGACGAAGTCGCGGGCACAGCTAGTGCATAATAAAAGTTTAATGGGTTTCATGCGGATGCAAGGCGATTTCCGGAGCAATATTGCTGAATAGTTCAGTAGTATAGTTTTTCTATGCTCGAGTTTTCTAAATAATGGTACGTCTACCTCTTTTATTTTTAATTCTTAATTGTTTTTAAAACACAAAAAAAAAAACCTTTACGAAATACTTTGTATATGGTGTGTCGCGGGATAAAAGGCAATCGACATATTTAATAAAATAAGAAATATAATTATTTCTGTACTATGGGTTCTACACATAAAAACAAATATTTTTACGAACACAGTACGTTGAATTTCATTAAAAACAATTGGTTGAATGTTCAACATTCATGATTATAAGAATCTAAGAAGAAAATAATACTGTCTTTAATGAGTTAGTGATACGAAATTTAAAAAAAAGTTCAGGATATTTTTTTTAATTTATTTTTTAATTTCGTTTTTGTTGATGGATTGGGCTAGTTCGTTAGGCTCCCATTCCAATAGGCACCCGGCCAGTGCGCACCTTTGGGTCTAGTTTCACTTTTTTATATAACTATGTTGGGTAACAAGTATTCAGTTCACATAGATGTTAAGTGATGACTGCAGCCTATAGACATCTACACGAGGGCAAAATGCATATGAGTTGCCACCCCTGAGACGTAAGTTGTTATGCCCTAAGATAGTTATTACGGGGCCATACATTACCATCTAAACGGAACACGATAGTGCCGAACACTACCATTTGGCGGTAGACAGATTAGGTAATGCGGTAGTGTCTACGCCCTCGAGCTCCTACACAGGAACTTGGTGGTAGACCATATAAGCAAGTATTCGTTTACTATTGACAAAAACTTTATGACATAAAAAGTTTATCGTAATCCAGTTTTTGTACTTACCAAATTAAAACGAAAATATGTTTTATGAAAATTCTTAAATGACTCGGTTGCTTACCTGTAACAAAATATTTACATGTTAATATTTAAAGAATAGTAAAAAATAAACTGGTTGCCTGTAAAGTCGGTTTTACGGGCGAAGATTTTATGTGACAACGTCTTTTTCTCGGTAGAAAGGCATTCGCCGGTCCGGCAGGCCTCTCTCTCGTTCGGTGACTCATCGTTACGTTACCGGGAGTTACACTTTTTCATGAGTGACTCCGAGCCGCAACCTAATTTAAGACATTGTCACGTCAAAACGGTAAAAGTACGAGTCGGACCGTGCACTGAGGGTTCCGTACAAACCAGGAGTTTAAAAAAATAATTTTTAATAAATGATGTAACAAAAATTTACGGTTTCTGTATTTTTTGTTTATCTGTGCTATAAGACGTTGCTTCGTACCAAATTTAAAGATTCAGAATTCATGGGAAGTACTATGTAGGTTTTGATTCTCTTGCAAGTTTCGAAAATTTGGGAAAATCAGCTTCATGATCGGCTGTATCTTTTGATTGCATTAGCTTGGAAGTTTGATTTTTTCAGAGCTCCAACGGACAGTAGATTCAGATATAGTATTTGACATAAATCTACTTAATATCTTTACTCATTCTTGAGAAAAAGGGTCTTGACAGACAGACAAACGGATGAACAAACGTACAAGTAAGCGATCTTATAAGAGTGCCGCTTTTACCTCGAAATAAAAACAGAACAGATTAGCACCATATAAGTAACAAAAGCGACCGTGCGAAGTCGGGGCGGGTCGCTTGTTTAATTAATATAAATTATAAATTTACATCGTCACAATATTTTCTTTCATCCCCATATAAGATTACTTAAGTTTAACGTAACTTCGTAACTTCACGCCTGTAATCCCCGAAGGGGTAGGCAGAGGTAAATGCATGCATTCAAGCATACATGCAAACACCCACGATTCGCCGGTTACGTTTTTTGGCCCATGTAACAGGTGGCAAGCCTGTTGACATCTCCAGGCATATTACCAAACTTCAAGGTACTGGGAAATATCCAGAAAATGGAAAAATCCCAAACCCAGGAATTGAACCCAGGACCTCAGCGTAGTAGTAGTGGCCTGCTACCACTAGGCAACCGAGGCAGTTGGTTACTTAAAGTTTAACATCATCCGAATTGATTTATGACAGAAAACACAACAAGAATTTCTCCATAATATCTATACACAATAAACTGGCAACAACGCAATAGGAGGATTAGAAAAAAAAAATCGAAACCATTATCAAGAATTAATTAACAAACGAATCTCTATATGATGAAATAAAACTCAGTAGAGCGTTCGAGTCTAAAAAGCTTTGATATGTTCTAAAATACACTGAAAATATCAGCCAGCTTTAAGTGTTCAGTGGCATGTTGTGGATTGGAATTAATGGTACCGTCCATACAATGTTGGCCCATTAGTTTTTATTTGCGGGAATTACTCAGTTATGTAAATAGAGTAAGAGCTGAAGGTTATTTCAACTTATCTGTAAAATCCGAAAATAAACATTCAATAAAAAAAGTAAGGTGAACCTGTAAAGCAGCAATGAGCCATATAGGTTCCACGAACAATTAGGAATCAATTGTCATATTTTTCTCGCGGCCTGACTGAAAAAGTTCCTATTTATATATGCATCTACACGCAAAGTCCTTTATAGGGTAGGGAGAGAATGTGGAGCGCCAGATATCCCGGTCCTGATACACCTCCCGTGCTTCTTGTACATGTAGAAGTAATATTTATGTAATCCGAAATAAACAATGTTTTCTTTAATTTATAAAGTAAAAAAAATTAACAATAATTAATATTACATAGAGATTTAGGTAGAAATAATATTATACAGAATTAATTTAGCAAACGTAGCTCTATATGACGAAATAAAACTCAGTAGAGCATTCGAGTCTAAAAAGCTTTGATATGTTCTAAAATACACTGAAAATATCAGCCAGCTTTAAGTGTTCAGTGGCATGTTGTGGATTGGAATTAATGGTACCGTCCATACAATGTTGGCCCATTAGTATTTATTTACTCAGTTATGTATTTACATCAGCTCTTACCTCTCAGTATTTACCCTCAGCTCTTACATAGTAGTGTAAGAGCTGAGGGTAATTTCAGAATATTTATGTGTAAAATCTGAAAATAAAACATTCAATAAAGAAAATAAGGTTAACCTGTAAAGCAGCAATGAGCCTTGTAGGTTCCACGAACAATAAGAAATTAACTGTCATATATTATTTTTCTCGCGGCCTGACGGAACAAATGCCTATGTATATATGCATCTACACCACAAATACGGGATAGGCAGAGAGTGTGGAGCGCCAGATATCCCGGTCCTGATACACCTTCCGTGCTTCTTCTACATGAAGTAGTAATATGTAATTAATCCGAAATTAATAATATTTTCTTTAATTTACAACACAAATAATATATAATATAATTTAAAACATAATTAACTATTTCTGTTACACAGAGATCTAGGTAGAAATATGATTATACAGAATTAATATAGCAAACGAATCTCTTTATGATGAAATAAAACTCAGTAGAGCGTTCAAGTCTAATGCCGGCACTACACGTCGACGGATGCGTCTGCGGACGTCGCGTCGTCTGCGTATGCGTCCGCCGACGTTAAATATCTACCACAGACGCTCAAATCGCCTCCTCTACACGTCGGCGTATGCGTCCACCACGTCGTAGAGGAGGCGATTTGAGCGACGGCGGACGTCGGCGGACGCATACGCGAATGGCGTCTGCGGATGCGTTTGTCGACGTGTAGTGCCGCCATAAAAAGCTTTGTTCTAAAATACACATACCTACACATATGATGAAATGAACATGACATGAACACGACAGTGCTGACCAGTCTACCATTTAGCGGCACATACATTAAGTAATGCGGTGATGCATACACCCGCGTCGGTTCGGCTCGGAGCTCTGCCACTAGTAGGTAATAGGTATATCATCACTTAAAATAACAAATGATTGGTTAAAATTTTAAATTCATGAACATATGTGATTACAAAAAATCCAATAATACAATAATCTATCACTTATGCTTGGATTTTGAGTGAAGTATGATTTTTCCAAAATATCATGCCAACATACTCCACGCTCCATGGTCCATACAAACGAAACAAAACAAACAGAATACAATGCAAACGCCTGAAATTGTCAATCTAGCGCGGTCTCTGCCTCTGTGACCTAAAATCAAGCGGAAAATGTCACACAGAGGTCACATGTGCCACAGATATTCATAAGCAGTGCAAAAAAATACTGATAATCTATATATATATAAAAATCTATTTCTGTTCGTTAGTCTCGCTAAAACTCTACCGATGTGGTTAATTTTATTTTTAAATTATTTCTGGAAGCCCAGGGAAGGTTTAAAAGGTAAAAAAATATGAAGAAATGGAAGAAGAATAGTAAAAAACACAATTTAATTTTCCCATACAAATAGTACGTATATATCAAAACTTTGACACATTATTTCATTCTGAGGCAATACGAAGTTAAATTACGGGTCATCTAGTAAGGAATATTATTCGACAAATACTTGTAATTTTTCCACTCTGCTTATGTTTTCAATATTACATTTATTAAAACGATAAAAAAAAATTGATATTCCTGGTGGTGGAGTTCCAGGTTAGGAGCTCGCGGACGTAGGCACCATCACATTACCTAATTTATCTGCCGCGAAATGGTAGTGTTCAGCAATATTGTGTTCCAGTTAAATGGTAATGTAGGGCCCCGTAATAACTATCACAGAGATAGAACACCTAACGTCTCAGGGGTGGCAACGCATCTGCATTTTGACCTCTAGTTTTTGTGTAGATGTCTATAGGCTGCAGTCATCACTTAACATCAATGTGAACTGCATGCTTGTTTGCCACCTTTGTAACATAAAAAAAATGCTGGCTATCTCACTTAGCCACTTTACCATTAAACTTTCCGATCCCCTAAAAACGTAGTGCCTGAAAAGTGATCATAACTAATCGTTTCACTATCCAATTTTATATAAACGACGGACGAGATTCAAACATCAATGTATATATAGGGGGGAGAGGAAGAGGATACCATGAGCAGCGGATTGATGGTAGGTAATGCTGTAGCCTACCAACAACTACACGATTCAATGTAGATGCGTTGCCACACTTGAGGCCTAAGGTGTAATGCCTCTGTGCCTGAAACTACTGGGCCGTACATTACCACCTGAGCGGAACAGGATTGTTATTTTTTGCAAAATAGTAATTTCCACGTAAATTAAACTCAATATTTTCATATTAGCAGCTGATATTTTTACCCTGTAGCCTCTTCTCGGTGCTGGAGTGAGTGGAACGAATCGAATATGTAAATATAAATATTGTTAACACTACAAGCACAGGTCTTCAAGCGTGATAATTCGATTTTTTCATGCATTAAACGTAACTTCACACCTTTTTACTGGTGGTAGAGCTTCAGTGCCGTAGCTTGAGGGTATAGTCAATCTACGGATGGGAGAATTTCAGTGCCAGAGCTCGAGTGTATAGTCCCACGAATTGTTTTTATGAAACAACTAGCTCTACCCTCTGCGCGGTGCCATGCCACCAACTGAAAAATTACAGTGGCGCCATCTGTCGAATTTGCCAACTCAGAAACCTTCGTGGGCTTATGCACAACAACTTTGATAAAGATCATCACATGATCAAATGCGTAGTTTACAATTCTATAAAGGACATACAAAAAAACATTCATTTTTATATATAAAGAAGTTAACAAATTTTGTTTCATAAAAAAACATGATCGTTGTAGCTTATAACAGTAGGGTAAGTACACAAAAACCAGAGGTCAAAATACAGATGCGTTGCCACTATTGAGATCGTAGTTGTTATGTCTCGGTGATAGTTATAAGTTAGGATCCCACAGCAGAATCATTTCGTTCATCCAGATATGCTGCAAACCTAATTTTTACGCATACTTATAACCTAGAGAATATATAATAATATATCCACTAGGTTGCCTATCAAAATTTAGCCGCAAGATATTATTACGGGGCCATATAATATTACCATCCAACCGGAACATGACAAAATCAGAATCAGAAACTCATTTATTCATTTAGGGTGACGGGCACCTCTTATGACACGTCAAAAACAAACAAAATAAATTAAAGCGAATAACAATTGATATACATGTCAAACAAGATAAAAAATATATGTAAAGTCAAGAATATCACTAAGATAAAACTAAATGTAATAAACTCATGTAAAAGTATATCAGTAGAATGTCTCTTTTCCCCTTTACAAACTGATAACAAAGAGTAAAAAGAAAAGAAAAAGAGTCATTCTTTGTCATTCACCGGCAAAGTTCCAAAGGCCAATATGATCTGAGAAAAACTTGCCGGAAAAAACTCAGTCGGCTCTTTTAAAAATATGCTGAACACTACCATTTGGCGGCAGATAGATTTGGCAGTGCGGTGTTGCCTACGCCCTCGAGTCTCTGACACTGGAACTCTACCAACAGTAAATTATTTTATCTCATCATCATCATCATATCAGCCATAGGACGTCCACTGCTGAACATAGGCCTCCCCCAATTACCTCTATGCCGACCGATCGGAAGCGACGTGCATCCAGCAGGTACCTGCAGACTTTAGTAGGTCGTCGGTCCATCTTGCAGGTGGACGCCCTACGCTGCGCTTGCCGATACGTGGTCTCCACTCGAAAACCTTTCTGCCCCAGTGGCTATCGGTTCTCCGAGCTATGTGCCCTGCCCATTGCCAATAAACGCTCTGTATAATAAATAGCCCTTTCCATTGACCGCTGAGTTAGTTATCTACCAGCCGCTAAAGGGTAGCAGTGTTTTGCGTGGGGTAAACGACCCCTAAACGGTAAGTGTTGTACTCCGGTCTGCAGATTTTTCCCAATGAAAGTTAATAAGCTCGTCATTTTTTTATGGGATTCAAAAGGCTTTGTTCATGATTCGGGGTTATTAGTTGAAATGCATGTTACATCTGGCTACCCCTTTGGTTTTCAAATTTCACAATTATCTAAATCACAATAGCTATACCGCAATGCCATGCAGGCTGCGCGTGCGCATACGCGTATATCTATTGTCGTATTTAATCGTATTGATATCAAATATTCAATTAAATTATGCACCATACAATACGTTAAGACGCGCATTTAGATATTTACATACAATATCATGTAGCCGCAGTCAAGTAGCATGACTTATTGTTACAACTTGTTAAACCGGCGTGAACATAATGAGTTAGTTGTGACAGTAAGCACATTCATGATTGCCGATCCGGTTGGTGATATGTTTTGAACGCCTGTTCTACGCTTTTTTTATGTTATGGTTGTGGCAAACAAGCATGCAGGTCACATTGATGTTATGTGATGACTGCAGCCTATAGACATCTACACAAAAATCAGGGCTCAAAATGCTTAAGTTGCCACCCCCGAAACCTTAATTACAATATCTGTGATATTTATTACGGGACCATACCTACATTGCTATTATTAATCCTCCCAACCATCCGCGTGTGTAGTCAGTTATTATAATAATTATTATAATGTCCTCCAGACCGAATTTTGGTCACGGCCAATCTCAACGGAGACTAGCCAACCGCGCGGGAGATATTATAGTGCACAGGTGTATACGCAAACACAGGTGCACTCTCTATTCCCTCACTTGCATAGGCCGATGGGACGGCAATCCGACTCGACCGGAGAGAGATCGGACGCAGGACCGACGGCTTTACGTGCTCTCCGAGGCACCGATACCAGACTCCGGGCTATTACTAGGAATTTCCTTACAGAAAAAACCCAAAAGCCGACCTGGGGATTGAACCCGGGACCTCAGGCTTCACCATCGCGATTGCGACCACTGAGCCAACGAGGCAGTCAATTAGTCGGTTATTATATTATGGAACTGAAAAGAGGACCTCATGTTATTATGGGCATCATAAGAAAGTCGTGGCCATGTACAGGGCAATAGGCGATACCTTGCAAGAATATATTAGAAGAATAAGCCTAAGTAAGTATTCATTTTATGTACCCTAAAAAGTATTTGAAAAAAAAAACGGTGAACTTCGGAGCACTGTAAAACTTTATTAAATAAACGGAACTAAAAAAAAAATATTGTTCGTTAAAAAAATACTAGGAAAAAAGTTGCGAAGAGAAAACTTGTTCCAAAATTATAAACTATTCTCGTTCAGATCTTTGTTATTGTTCATTATACGATAAAAAGTATCAGAAATAAAGTTGTAATGTATAAAAAACTGTATAATTAATGGTTTGTATATGTACGAGCACAATGCAAGGAAATCGTTCGTACCACTTTTTCCAATATTGTGACCCTACAAACTAGCACCCTAACGCACTAGCGGTTGTACGCCTGTGATTGTACGCACTTAACCGCCGTACAATCACAGGCGGTTGCATATGAAACTGAAAGCGCGGGAGCGGGTAGCCGCTTTTACATTTTAATATGCAACCGCCTGTTGTGCCTGTACGCACTTAACCGCCATACAATCACAGGCGGCTGCATATCAAACTAACCGCTAGTGCGTTCGGGCACTTAGACTTAAGCTTACCCGAATCCCCACTACACATGAAAAATTTAAACTCCTCTGAAAAACACAACCCCACATTATAACTTTTAAATGGAATGGATAAAGGAAATTAACTTCCATAATTATGTACCTAGCTTATACATATTAACTGTCAATACTAATCGCATTGTGGCAATCGAGCGCCATATTAGGCAGACCCTGCCTAATATGGCGCTCGATGCCCCGTGGGCATTTCTATGTCAGCATACATAAACTGATCTACAGGTTGTAGAGAAATGAGGAAAAAAATTAAGTAAATTATATATGAATCAGAGAGACCAGTGAGTTTTGAGGCGTATCATAAGCCAAGCTAACAGTAAACAATTAGTATGAATTTAAGCATCCACGTTATTCATAAATCGTTATTTTAGGAAGGTCAATTGTTTTTGATGACCCGTTTAGTCCAGCGATACTTTTACTGATGGTAGAGCTTCAATGACAGAGTTGGCGGGCGTATGCATTACCATTACCATAATCTATTAGCCGCTAAATGTTAGTGTTCAGAACTATTGTCTGCCAGTCAGGTCAGCGCCTTACATTGCCATAAGGCGCTGGCCACACAGGACAGACGTAAGACCCGTCGCGTCGCAGTCGCGGCGCCCATTTAATCTACTTTCACCGTTTGGCAGCAGATAGAGGTAAAACGGTAGCCCACGCCCGCGAGCTCCGTCACTAGAGCTCTACCACCAGTAATTTGCTACAGTATTCACTCACTTACCATCACTATGAAGTACTATGAACTGCATGTTATATTTACTTGTCATATCATGACCTAAAAGAAACTTGAAATTGCTTTTAATTTTATCACACCAAATATTTCAAACACGACCAGAACTAATTACATATTAAGTCTATTCAATTTAGATAACGTGTTATATTACCACGCCTGCTGTTCAATGAAATTAAAATTGCTTATTGCGTTGACATAATAATTGGCTATGCAATAGTTCCGGCGAAGGTTAAGTTTTGCAATTGATCTTCTAATAAGATTTTCGTTTTTTTATATGTAATGGTAGTGGCGAACAAGCATGCAGTTCACATTGATGTTAAGTGATGACTGCAGCCTATAGACACTTACACGAAGACCAAGGTCAAAATGTAGATGCGTTACCACTCCTGAGGCCTAAAGTGTTATGCCTCTGTGCCGGAAATTACAGGGCCGTACATTGATCATTTTCGTGTCTTTTTACAATTCATTACAATCATATTGAAATGTAACTTTACACTTGTAATCCTAGAAGGGTTAGGCACAGGTTAATGCATGCATACAGGCATACATGATACCAAATACCTTCGATTCACTCCTGATTCGAGCCTGATGACATCTTTGGGCACATTACCAAAGCCTGAGGTAGTGAAAAACTTCCAGAAAATGGAAAATTCCCAATAGAACTAGAGATCAAGGTTTTCACAGCGTTATTTCTGATAGCTCCCGATCCGGGCATCGAACCCAGGACCCAAGAGTAGGTACTAAAAGTACCACCAAAAGAGTCCTTCAGTGCGACATTTTTGAAGAAACCCATATTGTATATGTCGAGTACATATACAATATGTATGTATGTATCTTTACGCCAAGTCCCTTACGGGGTAGGCTGAGAGTGTGGAGTGCTAGATATTAGAAAAATAGACCTCAAAGGGAACTTCGGATTCGGATTTTTTTTTTATTAACCCGACCTCATCAAGTTCAGTATATTCAATGTGAATAACTAAATTTCGTAGAATAATAACGCAGTAGCAATGTTTTGTCCTAGTTTAATAGAAGTAAACATTAAACAAACTACGAAGCGCGCATGGCCCCGCGGCTGGTGTAGATCGGAAGTGATCTACTCGGATAAGCGATATGGGCGCGGTCGGGTGTGTGATGGGTGGCCGCTAGTGGAAAATTAACGTAACTTCATTTTCGTGCTTCGGAGGGCACGTTAAGCCGTCGGTCCCGGTTGCTATCGATAGATAGCAGTCGTTAAACCTTTATGGGTGGGTGGTTTGAAAACATCCGACAAGAGGTTGGCCACTAACCCTTATCTCCACTAATCCGCATTGGAGCAGCGTGGTGCAGTAAGCTCCAGCCCTACTACCTACTACCAAGGGGAGAGACTCGTGCCCAGCTGTGGGATGTATCAAGGGTTGCCATTATAATAAACAAACTACCCTCGTACTCACGCACACAAATTCTGACACACACAAACAAAAACGTAAAGGAGCTTCAATGAAAGTGATGATATTTTTAACGATGTCGAATATTGAATGAGATACTTAGGCCGTTGAGTTTAGTACTGAAACAGCAATTATTTTTTATGACTCATGAAGCTAGAGGAATGAGCATCCACTCCAAGTTGGTAAGTGATTACTGCAGACTGTATTGACTATCGAAAATTTTAGCCGATATTAAAGAAGGCATTTTTTTAAATTCTAAACGCCTTATTCATAAACGTACATTAGATACGTTTTAGCTATAATTAGCGGCCCGCTCCGGCTTTGCGCGGGTGCATTGTTAGTTACCTACCCTCACCTGTTCATCTTAGTGTGATGTGTTATAGCATAAAGCCTTCCTCAATAAATTGGCTATCTATTACAGAAATATTTTTTCAAATTGGATAAATCGTTCTTGAGATTAGGGCGTTCAAGCAAACAAACAAACAAATTCTTCAGCTTTATAATAGGTATTAGTATAGATATTTGCTTTGTTTTTGTCATTTGCTCTACCAATTTCGTACAAAAAAAAGACAGAAGAGAAATTAGCAATAGTTCCGCCAAAATACGTTTAGGAATAAGAGAATTACGATGCGCATAAACAGTGCGATGTGGGTATAAAGGCAGAGAATATGGTATTATACTACGTATAGATTCGATACTTTGACGTCCCGCCTCTTATGGGCGATGGTTGGTATTTTCTACGTGCTACGCACACAGGTGCACGTGTAAATACACGTCACTTATTAATGTCTGTGTAAAAGAGACCAAATTAAGCGTTTGTATGGAATTTTGGCGGATGGCCGCGGTGTGATATAGGTGCACAGATCGAGGAAAAATCTTTCAATGCCTACTTAGAAGATAATTTTCTTTCACAGACGAGTCTAGTCTCAATTTACTGTAGCATATCTTCATTAAGCCAGGGTTGCACCACGACTTTTGTTAAAGATAATGCAATTGTAACATTTCACATCCTTTTCTAGCTTTACAAAATCTGTTGAAGCTAGAGCAGGACTACCAGACCTACCATGACTAAATAGGTCGAGTTCTGTCTGATGGTGGGATCAAAAGTCTTAGGAATCAGCGTGCATGTATGAAAGTAGACGAGACACGAGAGGTTTGTCAGAACCGGGATATCTGGCGCTCTACACTCTCTGCCTACCCCGTTTTGGGACCTGGCGTGAAGATACATACTAGAGCAGGATGTGAAATATTTCAATAACTTTAACTTTAGCAAAAGTCGTGGTGCAACTCAGGCTTAATTAGGTACAAGACAAGTCGAATAAATGTCCAATTGATAATCCATGTCAAGAGTTTGAAATAAACTCAACAAGTCAACATACAAGTCTGTGAAATAAATTACTCTTTGAAAGTTCGCTACTCGAGACACGGACCGCACTATAACTTTTGAAACATGCGAGCTCTGTCATTCAAGCCAGAAATATTACGCTCTTCGATCTTTGTCTACTTCGCAATTAGAGAAGACACCGGCAATAAACAGACAGTTCCATTTGAAAATCGATATGATCAGTCATGTCAGTCAGTCAGTCATGTTACTATGGAAAAGTGTGATATGTTGACTTTGAAAACTGGTACCAAGTGGAGTCCTGGCTAGTACTTTAGTACATTTAAGTCAATGACTCCGTAAGCAGTAAGCAACCTGATCTGGCGTATATTTTAGGAGGGGAGATCATCGGCTGCCAACAAAGAATTTACTTATGAATAATGTATGTTTTTTTTTTAAGTAATGGAAGTGGCAAACAAGCATGCAGTTCACATTGATGTTAAACGATGACTGCAGTCTAAAGACGTCCAAAAGAAGACCAAGGTCAAAATGTAGATGCGTTACCTCTCCTGAGTCCTGAGGTCTAAGGTGTTATGACTCTGTGCCGGAAATCACGGGGCAGTACATTACCACCTGACCGGAACACGATAGTGCTGAAACATTACCATTTAGCGGCAAGTATATTAGGTAATGCGGGGTGCCTACGCCTGCGAGCTCCGTCACAAGAGCTGTACCACCAGTAAAAGTTAGTGACATTTTGTTAACTTTTAGCGTCAGACACAAAAGTGATCTAAAAATTAGGAAAACAAAATAAACTATTATTAAACATTTCGCTGTAGGACAAATCGATGATAATGATTTATGATTACAATAATGGAAACTAGTAAAGAAAAATTAACTCGTAGGTATGTGTTAATGTACCTATAGAAACAGAATATAAGAATGATGTATGATGATTAATCTACGTTGATTTTCTTAAGAAAATGCCAGGAAATTCTTGGTGGTAAAGTTCCAGTCATAGAGCAACACGGGCCACCGGCCGCGGCGGACTGAAGAGGAGTAGCCATAGCGTTTATTACCGATGCAAAACAGTCTGTCATTTTTTGCGGGGGAAAATGCGTGCGACACACACGCACACTACAAAAATCGTCTATCACTACGAAACTCACACCTTGACTTTAACAAAATACAGTAACAATTTCACGCACACATTTAAACATCTAGGCGACAGGTATAGGCCCATTTGGGCTTGTACTTTGACAGAGGGGAAAGCGTGCATATGGCTACTCCCCTCCGGTCCGCCGCGGTCGATGGTCCGTGTTGCTCTATGTTTTCAACACTATCGTATCCAAATTAGATGGTCCCGTCGAAACTATTGCAGAGATAGTACTTCAAGTCTCAGGAGTTCATTTTGACCTCTGTTTTTGTGTAGATGTCTATAGACTGCAGTCATCACTTAACATGCATGTGAGCTACATGCTTGTTTGCCACCTCCGTTTTATTAAAAAAATCCTTTTGGGGTTGATGCCTGCCTGAACAAAAGTCATATTTATCCAAAATTAAAAAATGTATATTTCAAATTTTATTTAAATCGTTGTTGTGATTTACTCACATTACACTTACACTACTTGTGAAAGCTACAGATGCTTATTTTATTTATTTTAAAATATTTATTATTATTATTATATTTTACTAGCAGACCCGGCAAACTTAGTATTGCCCCAAAATGATAGAATGTGTCAAAAGTTTTTACTGTTTCCTTTCAATTCTCTCATATTTCTCACCTTTTAAACCTTTCCTGGACTACCAAAAATCATTCAAAACCAAAATTAGCCAAATCGGTAAAGCCGTTCTCGTTTTAGCGAGACTAACGAACAGCAATTGACTTTTATATATATAGATAGATATCGTTAAATAGTATGGACATGGGCAATTTTATTTCCATTTTTGTTATAAAGTTCTACGAGTCTGCAACGTACCTATACAATGTTAATAATTTCACTCAATTCAATCTGATATCGCGACGTATTACATTGTAGTGATATGGCCGCAGGTGGCATCGATAAATTGTTCAAACCCACTTTTATAATGCGTTACCATAGAGCAACGCGGGCCACCGGTCGCGGCGGACCGGAGGGGAGTAGCCATACGCAGGCTTTCCCCTTTGTCAAAGTACAAGATCAAATGCTTTGAAAAATCCTGTGCGTATAATAAAACTAGTTGCAGCTGGACTGCTCATTAGACTAAATCTAGTTGTGCGACTGAACGGACGTCCAAAAAATGCTGATTTGCTGTGTTGTTTACTGTAAAAATAGATCTAACACATCAAGCTTAAGGTATACAATACCATAATATCGGTCGAGCGACTGATCCGAGTTCGTTTCCGAGAAGCCGCTGTCGCCGGTGCCGCTTATCGATAGTGTTGTTGTCGGTTTGTGGATAGTTATCGATAAATATTGCAAAAGAGTCTTATAAACAGAGACATTTTTGAGATTAAATTTTCTTATTAATATATTATGTTGTAGTTGTATTCGCCACAAACTGGTCTGGGCCACCGTTATTAGTTAATACTATTCGCTCATTTATTCTTGTTCTTATTAAGTATTTTTAACATACATAGAAGTTATAAAAAAAAATACGTATAAAAAAATAAAATTATTACTTTTATTATATTGTGGGTTTTATTTTAATATTAGCTGTGCCCGCGACTTCGTACGCGTGGAAAAGTGACTTTGGGTAGCTTTTTTGGATATAAATTTAGCTAAATTTTGTATCATAAACACTTTTGGTTAGTTAAAAAAATCTGGTTTACGTTAATGCTTCTCTCTACATGATATTGTATAGACGCATTGATGGCCATCGGATATGAAAGCACATAGGCTGCTAGTATTGCGAACACGTGACAGAGTCACATGTAACTCACCGAACGAAAATCTAAACTAATATTATAAAGCTGAAGAGTTTGTTTGTTTGTTTGAACGTGCTAATCTCAGAAACTACTGGTAAATTTGAAAAAAATCCACCACCACCACCGTCTTCCTCCAACCTCAGTTGCTGCTTACCAACATTTTTGTCGAGTATATTACCAAGTTTAAGTGTGGCTTGGTTATCAGCTAGACCCTACAGACTGGGGTTGTGAGTTGGTCAACAATATATTAGAGCCAGTTCAATCTTTACTTCCACCTGCGCCAAAACTGGTGAACACTATTTCTTGCAACTGCAAAAAGGGATGCAGTGCTAAATGTGGTTGCAAAAAAGTCGCACTGTTTTGTTCTTTGGCATGCACAAATTGTCCAGGCCGGTCGTGCTCTAATATTGAATCACAAACAATGAAGGATTCGTTTCGATTCCGACGAAGTATCGCGCGATACATCCCTATTGATGCAATTGACTTGCATCCAAAATTAAGATGAAGAAGAAGCAGGGAAAGAAGAACAAGAATTTGAAACGAATCAGACGAATGAACTTCAACATTTTTTTTTAATTTACATCCCTTTGATCTTTTCCAATCTTTCAAAATTTCCGTTATTTTGCAATAGTTTTACATTAAACAGGATCACAACTGACCCGTGGAGTAGGCACTACTGGGGAAACCACATTAAAAAAACGCGCTAAGTACACTACCTCACAGGTGGCGTGGAAACGTGTGCATATTATGACAATAACAACTTTTATAACTGTTTGAATCGTTATATCTCAGAAACGGTGGCTCATAAGAAAAAATATTGATACATTTTTTATAGATAATTTTATGATCTACAATTTTTGCTTGGAGCACTTTTATGATAAAACTTACCGTTTTGCTGAAAATCTCGAAAAACCTCATTTTTTTACCTTTGACCTTGAATATTCTTTTTTCCATACACGGGAATGATGGGGAACTTATAGAAATTGTTTATAATTATGATTTGAACAATTTCACTGAAAATTCAGCTTGTTGGGACTTTAAGTAACTTCACTCTATTTTTTTGGTCTTAATTGACCGGACTATACGTGCGCATAACGCGACAAGATTATTTGTTAAATTGGTAGTACATAATAAATAAAGTCCATCTTAATAATAATACAAAGTGTATTTCATTTAAACCTTATTTCCCAGAGTTAAGTAATTTATCGATAAAATATATCGACACTTGTCGCAACTGTTGCATCATTCTTTACACTATTATGACACGGAATGATTACATGTGTGTGTGAAATTGTTGATGCGTTTTGTTAAAGTCAAGGTGTGAGTTTCGTAGTAATAGACGATTTTTGTTGTGTGTGAATTTAAGAAAGTGTGTGTTCCCCCCGCCGCAAAAAATGGCAGACTATTTTGCTTCGGTAAAACACGCTATGGCTACTCCCCTCCGGTCCGCCGCGACCGGTGGCCCGCTTTGCTCTATGTGCGTTACATATCTAACAATCTGTGTTATGTATCGATAAATATTGTATTTGGAGTCAGTGTTATGAATCTTGGATATCTATATCTTTTTCCAAGATGAATTCTTACAATCTATCCTGATTTTAGGGAGGCTAATGAGACATAGTTTTTTATGCAGGGTCAATTTAAATTAGCCGATCACCTTTTTTTTATGTAATGAAAGTGGCAAACATGCTTGCAGTTCACATTGATGTTAAGTGATGACTGCAGCCTATAGACACCTACACAAAGACCAAAAGTCAAAATGCAGATGCGTTACCACTCCTGAGGCCTGAGGTGTTATGCCTCCGTGCCGGAAATTACAGGGCCGTACATTACCACCTGATCGGAACACGATAGTGCTGAACACTACCATTTAGCGGCAAGTATATCAACTCTTGCAAGTAGGTTCTCTACATCAAGCCCAACAACATTTGATGTACGATTTTTTAAAATTATTCCTAATAGTTTTGAAAATTTAAGTTTTTCCATACAACATTTTTATTATGCCTCTGAATTTGCATTTACTCTGAGCGCAGATATGCCATGCCACACACCTTTGCCTAGGCAAAAGGCCATGAATCGTGGATATATACCTAAGGCACAGGCCAGACAGAAAAGACGCAAGACGCGGATGGGGCGCGGACGCGTCGCAGAACCAGCGCCGCGCCGCGACTGCGACGAGTCCGGGTCTTATTACACGACACGGTATTCAGGATCCGATACCAAGGGTTAGGGTAGTGTAATAACATTTAGGTAGTTAGAATCTCTTATTAGGATGACCGGAGCGGCCCGGTAAGCCTAACGCCCTAACTACACACAGTACAAATATGAACAGTATGGAAACTACGTACCCACAAAACGTTCAAAACGGCACATTCACACAAACATGCGCATCGACGCTCGAGTAGCGAGTGACTCGGAGCTGCAGCACCGCGACCGCTTAGGAGCCTCGTTGATGCGCACGTTTGTGTGATTGTGGCGTTTCAACGTGTTGAACGTTGTTTCCATACTGTTCATACGAGTATTTGTACTGTGACTGAGTTAGGGTCCTTTCGACCGGATAGCGTAATAAGCGGCAACCCGGTGCGAGGCCACGCCCACCTTATCTGTCAGACCCTGAATACCGTGTCGTATAATAAGGCCATTACGTCTGTTCTGTGTGGCCAGCGCCTAAAATGATATCGGCCTTAACGTTTTGAATTTCTCGACTCTAATTAAACATATCGTATGCTAATTAATGATTAGCGTATCAACTCTTGATTGCAATATTAATGAAATATATCAAGGTCAAAATTAAAAAGAAACTTGTTCGCGTAAAATCGAATAACAACACTTATTTTCAAGTACTGACACATGATTAAATAATTAAGTGTGTTATAAAAATTTGGTCAAGTTCGATATGAAGGTTTCACGACTAATAACATGTCACGTAATCTGTGTTTTAGAAATGTGTTTCATATTTGAATCATTATTGCCATTGTTTAATAATTATGTAAGGCAATAACAGACATGTATTGTGAGTATATACAACGTATAACAGGATTGAATGTACAACCCGAAACTAGTTTGTTCAGAATCGATAACCGAATCGATTTTAGGCATTTTTGATATACCTATGTAACATTTTGTCCCAAAATTAATAACAATTGAGGAAATTATGGCCACCCATTTGGTGAACAGTCAACACAAACGAAAAAAAGATTAACGTCTATCCAAAATAAAATGCTAGTCTCAAAAGTTTATTAGAACTCGTTGAGACGCGTATTTTATTAGTAATAATAAATTAAGAAATAAAATAGTGAAAATGAATTTTATTACTAGCGAGTGTTAAATAGGGATACGCAGATTACGCTACATCACATTGCGACAGTGTACGTGTGTGAGTTGGTTTGTGTTTTATGTGCGGTTGTAAGTAGAGGTAGGGTAAGTATGGATAGGGTTTGCATTCTGTGCGTACAAATTGAGGACAACTTGTTACTTAAATAAAAAATATTAAATACTTAAACATGCAATTTCAGTTTATGAATTATGATTATAACTCAATGTTCTAATCGAGGTGTTTAATTAAGAGTGTTCATTATTCGCGTTACATGTTATATATACATATATTTTTAGTTAAGAATAGTGGCAAACATGCATGCAGTGCCCACATGGATGTTAAGTGATAATTGCATTTACCATCAAACTGGAACACGATAGCGCTGAACACTACCTCTCGACAGCAGATAGATTAAGTAATGCTAGCGCCCTCGAGTCCCTACGCTGGAACTCTACCACCAGTTTAATACGACGTTACCTAGTCTTACAAGCTCCGTCATTGCAGCTCTACCATCAGTTAAAAATATAAACATACTAGCTGACCCGGCAAACTTCATATTGCCTCAGAATAAAATAATGTGTCAAAGGTTTGATAAATACGAACTATTTGTATGGGAAAATAAAATTGTTAAAATTTTACTGTTTCCCTTCAATTTCTTCATATTTTCCTACCTTTTAAACCTTCTCTGGACTTGCGAATATAATTCAAAACATAAATTAGGCAAATCGGTTCAGCCGTTCTCGAGTTTTAGCGAGACTAACGAACAGCAATTGATTTTTATATATACGAGTATAATCATCAACTTAAGCTTACAAAAGCGTAAAAATATCGATAACATGACACGAGAGACGTCGGTAAATCAAACACGTTCGATTAACGCTACATCACAGCTATCTGATAACAGCCGCATGACGTCACGCGCTACGCACATGGCGTGGTTTCCATACTTTCTACGGGAAACGTGGTTCTGTGTCTGTATTCGCGAAAAGGGTAGGCAGAGTTACATTCAAATTCAAACATTCAAAAATGCTTTATTCGTTTTAAAAAGGAACATCGCAAGGGCCCTTATACTACCCATACTTAAGAAACCTGTGTTACAGAGTAGTCCCCGCTCGGATTTATCTCGCGTATATTAAACAAAATGATTTTTAAAATCAACCCGACGTTTCGGTCGCTTTTCAGCTTCCGTGGTCCCGGGCAGACTGAGGTGACATTTGTCTGACAGAAGTTTGAAAAAATTATATGTAGCTACCTCCATCGATTTCGTAAACGCCTTGCGTAGCGTTCAGGATTAACACAATAATTACTTATGGTATCTTGAGGTCTTGCAGACTGCTGCGGCTGGGATTTAATCTTGCTAAGTATGGGATCCCATGATGTTGATAATCGCCACCCATCTTCTCTATTGAAATTTGGTTGTTTTTATATTTCAATAGCCTCGCGTACCATTCGTGGAATGGGTTTGTGTTCTCTAGCGAGTATTTGAATTTTATCAAACCGGATGTAATGGTTCGGCTTATCCGCTATGTGTTCACAGACTGCAGACCTCCCTGTTCTTCGGTTTTTGACATCAGCAATGTGCTCTTTAACGCGGGTGGATACAGCTCTCTTCGTTTGACCAAATATGAGAGTCCACAATCACAATCTAATTTATAAATGCCAGAATTTTGTAATGGAATATTACTTTTAATGGGTCTTAAATACAGATGAATCTTTTTATATGGTTTGAAAACTGTTTTAATGGAATTCTTTTCTAAAATGTTGCTGGTTTTATCTGTGACACCCTTAACGTAAGGTAGTATAGCTGGTTGTCGTTCTACTGTAGGTGGTTTCACGCGGCCTCTGTGACGGACGGGTGGTACATGGAGCTTGTTGTTATGTAGCACCTGGCGTGGTGGTCGTCACAGATGCCTCTTGCTCTCTGAAATAGAGATGAGCCAACGGCAGATAAATGTGCCGGGTGATGGTGTGATTCACCATTAAGGTACCTATCAGTATGGGTAGACTTCCTAAACACAGTGTGTGCGAGATAAATCCGTAAAAATAATTTTATTTCAATGAGTGTAGCTCGCGAAAACCTTAGAACATATCAGGTGTATGTGTGTTTGTGTGTGCGCGCGCGCATTGAGTTACGTCATCTTGTCATACAACATTAGTTTCTTCATAATTTTATGTTACAAGAGTTTGTGTTATCAGACGGCGACACACGGATCATTTCAATGCAGGTCATAGGATAAATATTAACCCCCTTATTCATAAACGTACATTAGATACTGTATAGATAGATGTCTGTAAGTTGCTGTCATCACTTATCATCAATGTGAGCTGCATGCTTGTTTGCCACCTTCCTTACATTAAAAAAAGTTATTGTCGAATTATTAAACTGAAACAAATAAGTAATCTATACTTATAATAAATCTGTAGAAGTGTAAATTCTGTACATTAAAAATATTGAAAAAATAAATACCAGGGGATGTTATTAGATCGATACCGAACACAAATATGTGATTAAAAAAATGTTCGTCTGTCTGTCTGTCTGTTTGTTCAAGCATCACACAAAATCTACGGGTCCGATTACAATAAAACTTACATGCAAACACCCACGATATGCCGGTTACGTTTTGGCCCATGTAACAGGTGGCGACCCTATTGGCATCTCCAGAAAAATTTCCAAATTTCGAGGTAAGTACCCACTGGGATCCAATATCCAGAAAACAGAAAAATCCCAATAGATTCTCGACCCAGGAATCTCGAAAATGCTTCACAAAAACGTTTCTTTCTCAGACTCAAATAAAGAACAAGGCGCGAAGTGTTAATTTCAAGAGCTTTATCGCTGAATTAGGCTTATCCGTAATGACGTCATAAGTGCCATCCCGATCGCAATAATTGTACTCCTCGATAATGGTTATGGGATTTTGGCACACTTTTGGCTTTCCTTTTTATCGAATTGTTAAAAAAATTCAACATGGACGTTTTTTTTTTTTTGTTATTATGGCATCGCTATTACGCATATTGCCAGTGTCAAGTAAAACGATATTTCATATTTATGCAGCGTAAAAGTTAGTATAATATAGTCATCAAGTATAATATGTAAGTATCAAGTATATAAGTTATCAAGTGAGTTACAATCAAGTTATTCGATTAAAGCTACTTTACCAGAACATTTACAATGTAGTTTTGGAGGTAACCTGAAAGGTCGTATTTTCGCACTGTTATTCTATTTCACTATACACGGGCACTGTAATAAACCTATATCAAAGAAAATGCCACCAATTTTATTCAATATAACTTAAAAATACACCAAGAAAGTGAAATAAAATAAGAGCACCATACGCCTCTTTCAAGGTTCCCGCCAAAACTCAAACATGGACGTTTTGAGTGGGAAAAAATATAAATGTCGGGTCAAGTGCGAGTGGAATTCACGGTTCCGTATTGCGTAATAAAATAGTAAGTAAATTTGACCTGACACAATACTGTTTTATAATGAACTCTTCAATTTCGGTTTATGGTGTTGCATAAGACGTATGCGATTAAGTCCGCCGCAAATGCCCACACTCGCACTCGTTCACAACACTACGCCAGTGTCGCTTTGACATTGGTGGGCACGGTACATGAGTCAGTGTCTACCATTCGTAGAAGAAAACCATAGAGTAACACGGGCTACCGGCCGCCGCGGCGGACCGGAGGGGAGAAGCCATATGCAGGCTTTCCCCGCTGTCAAAGTCCAAGCCCAAATGGTCCTACGCCTGTCGCCCAGATGTTTAAATGTGTGCGTGATATTGTTTATGTATTTTGTTAAATTCAAGATGTGAGTTTCGTAGTAATAGATGATTTTTGTAGTGTGTGTTTGTGTATCACACGTAGTTCTCTCGGTAAAAATGACAGACTATATTGCATCGGTAATAAACGCTATGAATACTCCCCTCCGGCCCGCCGCGACCGGTGGGCCGAGTTACTCTATGTTTGGTGATAACCGGAAACGAGATTAAAATAATAATTAATTTTGTGACGTCATCATCATTATTTCAGCAGAAAGATGTTCAATGCTGGACCAAAGCCTCCCTATACTGCTGGCCGTCTTGCGTTATTGCACTCACTACTGCCCCATCGGTTTGACCGTCATTATTCGGTTGACTGACTGCACTAGCGGAAGGCTCCTCTTGCCCTAACAGTGGTTTGGTTGACTGACTGACAGAGAATTCTCTTCCCCTAGAAGATAATTCTTCCGCTAGTGATGGGCCAGGTGGGGTCGCGGGCTCAAATCCCAACGCTGTCCGCCGTTTATTCATTCCCGTACATAAAAATATCTTTGCAACTTGAATATACATTCGCAATATAATGTTACTCGCAATTTCTTAACGTGGATATATGTGTGCGTAATCGTAAATAATGTTTCACACACACTGCCAACACCGCCGGAGGGCTCACAAATATTTGTTAAGCTCACTGAAGAAATACGAGACTCGGGAATATTCTACTGATGTGATCACTTTAATAGAGTTCGTTCGTGGTTACGTATACGCACGTTCGATTTTTGGCTGTGCCGGAATCGAAAGACATTTTCTTGATCGTTTACGCCCTAGTCAGAAAACGTAGATTGCAAAAATCGGTTTATGGATTTTAGAATATGCCCCAATAGACTATCTGTTACACCTAGAATCATCTCATTACTGCTACGCCCCAGCGTAGCAGTAATGAGATGATTCTAGGGTCGATACCCGGGTCGGCTATCCGAGGTAAAGGAGCAATTATTTATACAGATAAAAAATGGTCTATCAACATGTCGTCCAAAGGCTCAGACATTGAAATACAATCCGCTCTGCCTAAGAAAACAACGGAAAAAACGCCTAAAAGTCCATCTGAGGATATTCTATCAAAAAACCAAGATGGCAGAAAAGTAAGCACGAAGGAAATGATTCGTCAAGCACTTATCGATTTGAAAAGCCGGAAGGGGACGTCGCTGTATGCTATAAAGAAGTACATCAAAACAAACTACGAGATTAATGTGGAGAAAAGTAATTATTTAATCAAGAAATCTTTGAAAAGCAGCGACGAATCGGGTTTGGTTGTGCAAACAAAAGGAATTGGTGCATCCGGATCATTTAAACTAGCCCCAGGGAAAGATAAAGTTGGAAAAAAAGAAAATAAAAAAGAAAACCGATAAACCGCAGAAAAAAGAAAAACCGACAGAATCGGATAAAACCGAAAAAACTGCGAAGCCCGAAAAAGTGAAAGTTGTAGAAAAATTAGAAAAACCGAAGAAAAAAGTGGAAATTGCAAAGCCTTCGAAAACGCAGAAAAAAGATAAGAAAGTTGAAGGTGAAAAGGAATCGAAAATGAAAAAAGGTTAAATCTGTCAAAATCGCCAAAGGCATCCAAACTCCCACCAAAAAGAGGGCGGCCATTATGAAAAGAAAAAGTATCGGTTCTATAATAAAACCGCCCAAAATGAAGCCTAAAACGAAGTGATTTTTTTTAGTGACACGAAGACATTTTGTACAGTGATTAAAATTTTTAATAATTTTATACGTAAACAAACACTTGGTGATCTTAAAATAGTGAATTATTTTAAACTGTAATTGTACATACCTATTTTCAAATTGAGAAATAAATAATCACTCCTACAATAAATAGAATGAGATGATGAGAGATGTCAATAGACTCGCCCTTTTGAACTGGGCAAAATGAAATCGGCGAATCTAAGGTGAATGCATGCATGCATTCGACTGATCGTTGTCTCTAGTGATATAAGGTTTACTTTAGAAAAGTTAATATGGTCGTCAAGATTTCTTAAAAGTTCTAATATAATATATAGCATATATATATATTTTTTTTCTTTCATACGAACCTTCTCCGGTCAATTATAAATTCAACACAAAAAATTAACGATTTCAGTCCAGCCGATCTTGAGTTTTGCGCTTGGCAACATATTTAGCGATTCCTTTTTATTTATATACCTACCTAGATGTTCTTTTTTATATTATTTAACTATATTACATTATCTATCTATTCATAAGACTAGATAATTTTCTATTCTGTTGTCGTTATTTTGTTTGTGACTTTTTTATTTTATTTTTTTGTTAGCACCATTCTTGGGGTTCGTAATCATACCTTTGTCGGGCCCATCAGAATACCAGCGCTGTAGTCTCGGCTACAGCATAATGCTGAGATGGGTTCCATTTTTTTGGCTTTCACACATTGAGCACATCTGCATAGCTACTATATAACTATGTCATTGTAGTTAATGAGTATTCATCTTTATTATTTTATTTATTTATTTTGTTCTTGATGTGTAAGCCAAAGAATAAAGTATTTTTCATTTCATTTCATTCATTTCATTTCATTTTATTTTCATTTCATTTCATTTTCATTTTCATTTCATTTCATTTCATTTTCCTCTGGATACCCATTCGGGGAATATAATATGCGTGTTACGTTATGCTTAGAATGTTAAGATTTGAAAAAGTGTGACCTTACTCTTAATACATTGATTAATTAATATGTGGCTCAACTAAAATTTCAATCCCTCAAAGTGGCATCGCGAAACCGCATTAGAGCCCACATTAAGTGCACATAAAATGTGCATTCTAGTTTTGGCTTATTATGATGAATTCTCCGTAAATGAATACTGTAGCCTATTCAACAGCCATCAAAACGAAAATTAAAAATATTTATCAAGTTTGTTGTTCCCGAGGTTTAAGTTGATTTGCCTCTGCAATATAAATGGGGCTATACCGACGTGTATATTATTATTACATATGCATGCGGACAAGAGCTTATAAATATGACATTAAGTTAATTAATAAGTTACCCACTAAAATTGCAATCCCTCATGTAACCCCTCAACGCGGGATTATGTTACCGCATTATTCGTGTAACTAAGAGAAAACGTAATGACAGAGATTATGAGATTAATCATGTCGTGTGCTTTGTTCGTGTCATTTATTATGTATGTGCACTTTAGTTTTGGGTCTTAATTGTGTAGTATTCTATTTTTTTATGTAATGGAAGTGGCAAACTAGCATGCAGTTCACATTGATAAGTGACGACTGCAGCCTATAGACATCTACACAAAAAATAGAGCTCAAAATGCAAATGCGTTGCTACCCCTGAGACCTTAGCTATTATGTCTTTGTGATATAAATCACAGGGCTATACAGTGTGTATATAGTATGAGCGGACAAGAGCTTATAAATATAACATTAATTAATACGTGACCTCACTAAAATTGCAATCCCTCATGTAATCCCTCAAAGCGGGATTGTGAAGCCGCGTTATTCGTGTAATTAAGTGAAAACGTAATGACAGACATTACGAGATTGTTCTCTGTTCGTGTCGTTAATTATGTATGTGCACTGTAGTTTTAGCTTACGTGTTTAATATTTATTAAAAGAAACAAGAAAGATTTTCTTTAAATGAAAAATATTTGTAGTCAATAGAAAAGACGTTATAAAAAAAAACGATCAATACGAGTCAGTTTGCGCGTTTTGGGGTTACGTAAAATTGAGAAATATTCTATGTTGTATCCAAAAGTGACAAAACATTTAATAAAAATAATATTACACGTTTCCGTAAGAAAAAAGAACGGAACCCTCTAACTCGTGCGTCTGTCTGTCCGTCTGTCAGTTATATCGCGGGACGCCGCTGCCCATCCCACGTTATTATATTGACTACCCCCTGGAATGGTTCGGTTGACTGACTGCACTAGCGGAAGAATTATCCTCCACTACAGGGCGATGTGGTCGTCACATCCCGACGACTTCATTAAATAACACGGAATCTTATGAACGTGATTCTGACTCACACTTGGCTGTTTTTTCATATATTAAAAACGAGAACCAAATATTGTAACACGTTCACTATTTATTTACGATTATACATAAAAATATTTACACTCGTTTCAACTAGATTCTAATTTGCACGATTTCACACCATGTGAATGGTTTGGATACATGAAGGTATTGTATGGTTACGTCATGCGATTTATTCGTTACAGTACAAACGATGTTGTTCCCGGTTCAATTCAGGAGTCCCCAGGGCAAAATAAAAATTAACTATTAGATGTGTATGCGTATACCGTTCCTTATAGTAGGGAAAGGTTTACCTCGTTTCCTTGGACTATTAAATAGCCCAAGGGAACAAAGTAAAGTAAAACATAATAATAATAATAATAATGGCAACCCATTATACGTCCCACTGCTGGGCACGAGTCTCTCCCCTTTTTGGGGGGAGGCCTGGAGCTTACTCCACCACGCTGCTCCAATGCGGATCGGTGGAGGTGGGTGTGGGTTAGTGGCCAACCCGCTGTCGGATGTTTTCAAACCGCCCATTAGGCCTCCGACAAGGTTTAACGACTGCTATCCATCGATAGCAACCGGGACCGACGGCTTAACGTGCCCTCCGAAGCACGGAAACGCGCATTTAATTTGCCACTAGCGGTCACCCATCACACTACCCGACCGCGCCCGTAGTGCTTAACCGAGCAGATCGCTTACGATCTACACCAGCCGCTGGGCCATGCGCGCTTCTAAGTAGAAGTAAAAGTAAAACATACTAGCGATTTATTCGGCTGTGCGAAACGAGTGCGGTCGGGTGTGTGATGGGTGACCGCTAGTAGCAAATTAATTGCGCGTTTCCACGCTTCGGAGGGCACGTAAAGCCGTCGGGCCCAGTTGCTATCGATAGATAGCAGTCGTTCAACTTTATTGGACGCCTTATGGGCAGTTAGAAAAAATCCAACACCGGGTTTGCCTCTAACCCGAATTTCCACCAACCCGCATTGAAGTAGCGTGGTAGAGTAAGCTCCAGCCTCCCGTCTTCCCAAAAGCGGAGTGACTCGTCCCCAGACGTAACAAGGTTTGTTGCAATGCCCAATAGTTTCGAAGATAAAGGAGGAAATCAGGCTCAGTTACTGTTTTCTTTATGTACCAAAAGTACTGTAAGTACTATGAATACCAGTAAATACTGTACTGTGTAAGTACAGTACTTACTGGTGGTAGAGCTCCAGTGACGGAGCTCGCGGGCGTAGGCACCACCGCATTATTCCGGCACAGAGGCATAACACCTTAGGCCTCAGGAGTGGTAACGCATTTGCATTTTGACCTTGGTCTTTGTGTGGGTGTCTATAGGCTGCAGTCATCACTTAAGATCGATGTGAACTGCATGCTTGTTTGCCAATTCAATAACATAAAAAAAAAAAAAAATAGCTACATTCCTTTCAACTAGATTCTAATTTGCACGATTTCACACGGCCATGTGAATGCTTTGGATACATGTCGTTATTGTATGGTTACGTCAAGCGATTAACTCGTTACAGTATAAATGATATTGTTCCCGGTCCAATTCAGGAGTCCCTAGGGCAGGATGAAAGGTAATTATTAGATGTGTATGCGTATAGCGTACCTTATAGTAGGGAAAGGTACGTAATAGTCCAAAGGGACAAGGTAAACTAAAACAAATTGGGCTGTGTGAGTCAAAATCGCGTAATCAGGATGTATAGTTAAGTACAGCTTGTAATTTCCGCCACAGAGGCATAACACCTTAGGCCTCAGGAGTGGTAACGCATCTGCATTTTGACCTTGGTCTTTGTGTGGGTGTCTATAGGCTGCAGTCATCACTTAACATCAATGTGAACTGCATGCTTGTTTACCGCTTCCGTAACAAAAAAAAAAATTTTTTTTTGTGTTTTTTATGTAAAGAAGGTGGCAAACAAGCATGCAGTTCACATTGATGTTAAGTACCATAGCAAAAATATGTGCAAAGTAGTTTCAAAGATAAAGGACGCAATGATCAATTTTCGCCTATATTTTAAGTTATTATGAAAATATTTTTTAGAATATTATAAAATTTGTATGCCTGTATGCATGGCATGCCTTGGCATGGGAAGTGGAAACGTACCGCCCTGTAGAGAGGCAAATAATTCTCTGGTTTTACGTAGATGTTTAAAGGCTACAGTGTTACTTACTAATACTAGCAATGTAACCTGTATGATTGTTTGTCACTTCATGACAAAAAAATATATAATTAAAAACTGTATTGATTTTATGCACTGGAATGGTATTTTAATTGAATGCGAACCGACCACAAACATGTTATTCTTATTACCACGAAGTGACTCACTCATCAGTATGTAATTATTTATTATTTGTGTAGATACATATCTGGTATTTTGTATAACTACCTACTTAGGTATCTTGCGGGTAGCTTGAGGGATTAAGAGCTTAAAACGCATTTTACTACGACGATGAAATCGGCCTTTAATATTTCAAAGCTGTTTTACCGAATACCCTTTTTCATGTCTTCTGTACAAATCTTTTCATGATCTTTTGGATATAATCCAACGTCCACCAAACAATATAAGCAAATAAAATTTCCAGTTACATTTTACTACCCACAAAACCAAAGATAAGCTTATTTTATTTGAAATCTTACGTCTATGTAAATTGGCTAGATAAACTTTATAGCAACTCATGTCTGAACATAACATGAACTGAAGCAAATTCCTTTCTTTTGGGCGAATACCTAAATGTTTATAGCTACGGGCATTAGAATTTTGTTTAAAACCAATGTACGTGTATCCCTATAAATATAGAGCATATTATTATGCAAGATATTATCAGCAAATAAAAGGTACAACAAAGTATGTTATGTTATTTTTATTGATCAAAGGAAAGCGTTAGCATACTTATGTGATATTATGTTTAATTGTAAATGTACAAAAGTTACTTAGTTAATTTATCATATATTAATATGTAGGTTTTATAAGTGTATATAATTCGAACAAATATTTGTACTATTTATATCTCGCAATAACACATGCGAGTGAACTTAAGAAATTAGATGTCCGAAGTCAATTTTTTCTTTCCATTTTTTCTTTAATTTCGAATAAAAATGTTCAAAGGCTTTATCTACAACGCTATTTCCCAGACTAGACATATTCTGCAACTACGTATGTTCGTCATAACAACTACAACGGCAAACGTCATATCACCTAAGTCTCCCGTAAGCACTACGGTTGGACAACGAAGACAACCCCGGTCACTCTTAGCTCTACATTCTCACGCTTCTTCTAGCATCACAAGAAAGAGTGTGGTTTTTGAGTAACCACCCAGTTCGAGTCGCCTTAACGCCGGCCACATATCTTCGAGGGACACATGAGTGTAAAAACAATGTTTGTAAACACTAATGCAATTTTTTTTGCAACGAAGTTGGCAATCTTAGTTGCATCTCACATGGATATTAAGTGATGACTGCAGCCTACAGACATCCACACAAAAACCAAATATTAAAATTCAAATTCGATGCCACCTAAGACCTATGTTGTTATGTCTCCGTGATAGTAATAGACATTACCATCTAACCGGAACACGATAGTGTTGAACACTACCATTTGGCGGCAGATAGATTAGGTAATGCAGTGGTGCCTACGCCCTTGAGCTTCTACACTGGAGCTCTACCACCAGTAAAAATATACCTCTACACGTCATCATTTGGGTTGAGTAAGTCTGAGTAGGAAATAATGGCGACGTATACAGCGACGAATGGATTCACAATTCCCTGCATTCCTAACCACTAACATGATTCGTGCATTTCCATCAATCAATTAAGGTTTTGGGTATGTCCATCGTACTTAAAATGGTGGACGTACGCATGTCTCTATCTCAGTTATTCGTATTCAATAATAATTTAGGTGCTACCAATGTTTGTGTACTGCACTATGTTATCTTATACCTACAGGCATAGAACAACACGGCCACCGGCCGACCAGAGAGGAGTAGCAGTAGCCATAGCGTTTATTACCTATGCAAAACAATCTGTCATATTTTGTGGAGGAAAATTTGTGTGACACACACACACACAACCACAATCGTCTATTACTACAGAACTCAAACCTTGACTTTAGCAAAATACATAAAAAATTTCACGCTCACATTTAAACATCTCGCCGACAGGCAAAGGTCACTTATGCTTATGCTTTGACAGAGGGAAAACCCTGCATATGGCTACTCCCTTCTGGACTGCCACGGCCGGTAGCCCGAGTTGCTCTATGCTACAGATTAAAAATAATTTGAAAATAAATGACCCCGTAATTTCTGCAAAGGTAAAACAGTTTAGGCTTACGAAATACAAATTGGAAACACATCTGCACTTTGAAAATGGATTTCGTAGATATCGTTATAAGACAATACGCCGAAGCCGATGAAAAAAGGCTTCATCATCATGTGAATATTGAGGCTATCCAGCTCCTCGACAACACAAACCTAGTGACGAGTTAAGAAGACTTAAGACAACTAAACCTTTTGAGTTTAAGTAGTGTGAAAGCAAAATTAGTGTTAGTGACTATTTTGCATAATCACACGCACAAGTGCCTTCCCCTTAAGACATTCTAAGAAAGTGCCTGTGGACATTTACTTGGAAATAATTTTATTAGAAGTCTAAGTTAGCATAAAATTGCGTATTAGTCTTTTATGCTAGATTGTATTTTAATAAGGTTCAAGAAGGACCATATGTTACTAAAGAAAAACATCTCCACTTTTATCTTTGGGTTTAGATATTTATAAAATAACTGTAAACAAGCATGTTGCGATTACAAATAGGCAATTGTTTCTTAATCATGTATTTTACTTAGTTCATGTTGCATAAAAAGATCCAGATAAAACAGTTTAAGAACTTGGTAACAAATTACACAGAAAGCAGCATAATATGTTTAAATATGCAGCTTCAAGCTCCATTTAGCTTTTTAACTGCAAGCCTCCTCTTACAATGGATGCATTTTTCCTGACGTTGACTGTTTATACTTGCAAAACTTATGACATCAACTGAGTAATGGTGCATTTAAGTTCAACACAAGGTCTATTCGCTTACAAAATTGATTTGAACTTAGCTGTTGCATATCAAGTTGCTTATGAATCAAATAGAAGAGAATTCGTTTTTGGTGACAATAAAATAAAAACTAAGAGGGCTTAGCTTAGGAGTGACTACGCAGGTTCGTAGTAGAGATAAATATTCAGAAGTACTGGTAGAGAGTAGAGATCCGGTGTAGATGCTTGAGGGCGTAGGCACTACCGCATTGTTTTATATTATTTCGCATTAACACATTCATGGTTGTGAAATATATTTTATTTAAAGAAAAATGAAAAGAAAAAATTTCGTTCAGGCGAGACTCGAACTCGCGTCCACTGGGAATCTAGTCCAGCCGCTCTCCCAACTGAGCTACCGAAGTCCTGCCCGATTTGTCAAATCTTTCCTTCACATTTATTGCATTGCCTTATGGTGGCAGTAGCGCATTACCTAATCTATCTGCCGCCAAACGGTAGTCCTAAACACTATCGTGTTTCGGTTAGAAGTTAATATATGGTCCCGTAATTACTATCACAGAGACATAACAACTAGATTCACAGGGGTGGCAACGCAGTTGCATTTTAACCTAAAGAGGGTGTGTTTCAAGGCTGAAGTCATCACTTAACCTGAATGTGAGCTGCATGCTTGTTTGCCTACATTACATAAAAATAAATATACCAGGCCGGCATTAAAGACAGAAGTGTTTATCGATGGGATTGATAATTTATTGAAATACAGAATTTTTTGACGAAATTATATTCGCAACATGCTATTTACATTAACGCTTCATCAATAATAATAATATAATAATAATGGCAACCCATTATACGTCCCACTGCTGGGCACGAGTCTCTCCCCTTTTTGGGGGGAGGCCTGGAGCTTACTCCACCACGCTGCTCCAATGCGGATTGGTGGAGGTGAGTGGGTTAGTGGCCAACCCGCTGTCGGATGTTTTCAAACCGCCCATAAGGCCTCCGACAAGGTTTAACGACTGCTATCTATCGACAGCCACCGGGACCGACGGCTTAACGTGTCCTCCGAAGCACGGAAACGTGTATTTAATTTGCCACTAGCGGTCACCCATCACACTACCCGACCGCGCCCGTAGTGCTTAACCGAGCAGATCGCTTACGATCTACACCAGCCGCTGGGCCATGCGCGTTTCATCAATATATTTACGCTATTGTAGTTTATTTATATTGTTCGACTTTTAATGTAGTGCAAATTTAGCTTCAAAGAGTAGTCAGTCGAACAGTATTTAAAGCGACGCGACGACTCAAACAAAAGCCTGACACGAGAACTGTGCTTGTTAATTCTGAAACTCTATTGTTTCCTTAAGCGGGTAGTTGAAAAGTAAAAATTCAGTAGGTACCGTATCCCAAAGGATCCTTCATAAAACAAAGTATAGTAATAATTCGTAATTTTATGATGTTAATATGTTTTATGTTCAAATGTGCAGTAATTAAAGTTGTTGTGGCGATAAAAAAATGTGAGTCGTGTTTGATATTTGACAAGGATTTTGTCATTGGTAAGCCGGAATACTATTGGCGAATTGCAATGTAGAAATGAATACTTCTTGAAAGTTTTATAACATGAAAAGTAATTCAATTACCATTAATATTCACCATTTGCCATTACTAATTATCGTTATCATTAACCATGTTGGAATACTATTTATTACAAGTTATTTTCTAAATACTTTTGCAAGTATCTAATGTCAAAATTGGTCATGGTTCCTGAACCCTAGAAGCCCATTGAGAGTTGTAGTTTACTTGGAAATTGTACTTGTCCCTCATCATGTGTTTTAAAGAGCTTGGCAAGTATTGAAGTGACGCGACGACTCAAACAAAAGCCTGACCCGAGAACTGTGCTTGTTAATTCTGAAACCCCGTTGTTTCCTTACGCCGGTAAGAAGTTATGTATTTATCGTATCCCTCACAAGTAGAAATAGGAAACGTGTATGAAATTTGAAAGTTTTTTTACGTTATGGGAGTGGTAAATAGCTTAATAGTGGTAAGGTAATATTATATTATATGGTATAAACATCTCTCATCATCTAGCATAAGCTACGATAAACATCCAATGAAAAATTAAAAAAATAAATCAACGAACAAAAAAGAAGTGTATATCTAATTATGACTAAAAGAAAAAAAAAAAAGAAAAATAATAAAGTCAATAAATAAAATAAAAAATAAACTTAAGAAAAGAAAACTTTAGTATTTAACCTCAAATTTAATAAAACCAATTTGGGTCGCCCGTATCCATAAATATATGAGGGCTCTAGTTGAATCTACCAACCACTTTTAAACCTGTTGGTCAATGAGCAGGAAAAATAAATACATTTTACGTTAATGCTGCTTATCGTTTTGAGGTATGCAGTTTCGTTTAATGAATATTCCGTCGAAAATTCATAATGAACGCTTGGTGCCGACATGTAAAGTTCAAGTGTGCGCATAATTACCGGCACAGAAGTACTGCGGCGTCTCCCCACGAGCCAATTATTCATGAGATGCTTGCAAAGTACTCTTAGCTATGTCATAAACAATGGCTACGACTTACTGATAAGAAAAAGCGAAAGATACATCGAAATTATTACTTAATTTTTACTTACTTATAGAAAGAGAGATCGAACAAAGTTTATTAGCTTGATTTTTTAACCTGCATTGTAGCAAATTAAGTATTTTACTTTAACCGTGAGTTTGCATTGATGAAACGTTCACACAAAAACATGTTAAAATCCCTGTTTCTTGAAAATGTATCGTATTGCGTTTGCACTGTCATGAAACATGTAAAAGCAAAACACATATCGCGGAAACAAATCCAAGGACTTGTCCCCTTATTCATAAACGTGTTTTAGCTAAAGTGTTGCTAATCTCTCCTTTGTCTTTTTCAATCCTGCACATTTGACAATGCAACTGACAAGGACAAAGCACTCTATAGCTAAAACGTATCTTATGTACGTTTATGAATAAGGGGGTTGGATTGCAACAGGTTTTATCAATAAGAAGTCTTAGAACATGTTGTTTGATAAGGTTGTCAGATTTACCCTCAGGGTATCGGATCTTGTCCACTACATGTTTCGTGTTTACCAGATGGTTCGGACAACTTAAAAAAAAACTCTAATTTAGACAAATTGTGTTTTTTTTTTTTTGTTATTATGGCATCGCTATTACGCATATTGCCAGTGTCAAGTAAAACGATATTTCGTATTTATTTAAGCAGCGTAAAAGTTAGTATAATATAGTCATCATAAGTAAGTATCAAGTATAATATGTCAGTCAAGTGAGTTACAGTCAAGTTATTCGAGTAAAGCGATGGCTACTTTACCAGAACAATTACATTGAAGTTTTAGAGGCAACCTGAAAGGTCGTGTTTTCGCACTGTTATTCTATTTCACTATACACGGGCACTGTAATAAACCTATATCAAACAAAATGCCGCCAATTTTATTCAATATAACTTAAAAATACACCAAGAAAATGAAAAATAAGAGCACCATACGCCTCTTTCAAGGTTCCCGCCAAAAACCATTGTGTGATTTGTATAGCGACAATGCAAACGTCAACTTAGACATGTCATAGACAAACATGAATAAAAGCCTGTTTATGAGGTGCGAATACGATTATAAAATCTAATCTGCATACCTAATTTTTACGCATATTTATAATCTAGAGAATATACTTATATCCACTAGGTTGCTTATCAAAATTTGGACGAAAGCATTTTTTTAATTATTGTATTATTGTATATTTAACAGACAGTAACTATTATTTGCGGCCGATTTAATTTGGCTCCCGTATATCATACAAATGAGAAAAACAATAGCTTTAATTTGATATATAAATACTTAATACCTACATGTACGTTTTGGACGTATAAAGTAATAGGGCGGAACGAAAATATGTAGGGTCGGCAAAGTGCGCAGCGGCAGCCGTGATTTTTCAGACTCTTTATACAAATTGCCGTGAAATAGACAACATATTATTGAAAAAACAAATTAAAAAAATAATCTTCCCAAATAATTAAAAAAAACATAATAAATACTTGTGGACATTTTTGACAGGTAATCTAGTGAATATATTATATTCTCTAGATTATAAATATGCGTGAAAATTAGGTTTGCAGGATATCTTGATGAACGAAATGATTCTGCAGTGGGATCCTAACCCATATGTAAAGCATGGAAATACTTTTAAGAACAAAATAAGTTTAAATTACGTTATACCGTAGGTACCAAGCCCAGAAAAAAAACAATGATTTTAAATTATTGATATTTTTGAGAAAGCAGTAGGTAGTACTAGTACAAAAGTGTAAGTTATAAAAAATATTGAACCTCAATGGCATTCCTGAGACCGGTATAAATTAGTAACAAAGGGAAATACTTTGATCAAGTTATAAATATTTTGGCATCGGTATGTTCCAACCACACGTTGAAGTTATGCATTAATAAAATAACCTTGTGGTTTTCGCGGCTCTAAAAGTTTATGATTGAAAATACTCGTGAAGAATTTTGGCATTAATCGCTTTTACTTGGTGCGTTTTTTGTTCGACGTAGAGTAAAATGATATATGTATATTGAAGCAAGGAAATACTTTAAAGTACGAAAATTAAAGTAGTAAAATTACGTTATACCGTATGTTCAAATCCAGAAAAAAAAATCACTGAATTCTTTATTTTAGAGATAAAGTTTGCCGTCTGTTAATTTTGATATTTAAATCAAAATACGTTCTAAGGCTAATAATTGTAATGTCTTATGGTATTCATAAAATCACTTCAGCCTAAAGACTACCTACTGGCAGGATTGCCAGCTTTTCCAGACGCCATAACCGGACAACAAATTTAATTGGATCATACTAGGTCAAAATCGAAAAAAAAAAAAAACGGTCAAGTGCATGTCGGGCCACGCGCAGTGTAGGGTTCCGTAGTTACAGAGTAAGAGATGTAATGAAAAAAAAAAAATCTACGGACTTGTTCGAAATTTCCGAGTAAAATACATTTGATCGACTATTACTCGCAAACTTGCAAGGCCAACTTAAGTGTGATAGTTTTCCTTTTAATTTCGTTATATATAGCTACTATTGCCGTAACGTTTGAATTTCTAACAACAACCGTTTAGTCTGTAGGGGGGGGGGACACTTGAGTCTAACGAAAATTTGCAATTTAAAGCTTAATGCTGCCTCATTTAACTGCCTCAGTAGCGCAGTGGTAGCAGGCCACTACTATTACGCTGGAGGTCCTGGATTCGATTCCCGGGTCGGAGACTTTCAGAGATAACGGTTTAAAATCCTTTATCTCTGCTTCTATTGGGATTTTTCCATTTTGTGGAAGTTTCCCAGTACCCCGGAGTTTGGTAATGTGCCCGGCGATGGTAACAGGTTCGCCACCTGTTACATGGGCCAAAACGTAACCGGCGAGTCGTGGGTGTTTGCATGTATGATTGAATGCATGAATTTACCTCTGCTTACCCCTTTGGGGATTACAGGCGTGAAGTTACGTTACGTAAAGCTTAATAAGTCACGAACAGTAAACTAAATCGAAAAATGTTCGGACACCCATAGTATTTTTTAAAGACCTGTCCAACGATACCACACACAATATCGAAATAGAAAATTAAAGAAAAAAATTGTGCGTTACAAGTATGGGAGGTTAATATTTTTTTTTTTCATGTTTTTCTTCTACCACTTTGTCGGTGTAATTAAGGTGTATACTTGTGCCAAATTTCAAGTCTCTAGTACTAATAGTTTTTGCGCTAAGCCGCGGACGGACAGACAGACGGACATGGCGAAACTATAAGGGTTCCTTGTTTACTACGGAACCCTAAAAACGGTAAACATTAATGAAATGGGTTATTGCTTTGTACAGTACTTATCAACATTTTTAAAGATTTTTTAGAAGATTGTTGAGAAAAAGGTAGTTTTCTATCAACAAACCCCTGAAGATGATCGTGTGGTCGAAACCGGTTTTGTAAAATGCTTAAATAGCAATAAATAAATTCTAGTGGAACCCCATGTATGCCCCCTCCCCGGCCGCCTGGTGCGCCCCTCGCATCGTGCCGTGCAGCTTCAGTCACTGAAGTTCAGTCTGCCCTGCGGCAGTTGTGACTCGAGGTACTACACGCTGCGCGTCACGTTCATAATAGGTACTTGCTGACCGGACAAATTGAATCCGGTCGGAAGTAAGCGACCTAACCCCAACAATTCCTTCTAAAACCCAACAGTCCGGTCGAAAACCGAACGGTTGGCAACCCTGTCTACTGGGCAAAGGCCTTCCCGAATAATGCTCATAATAGTGTTGGGCGTCATTAGGGCAGAATATGCCATAATCTCCACTCTTGGCGATCGCAGAATTGGCAGATTTATCGCCGGACGCTGCTGCACACCCCGCGTAATTATATTTACTGCCGCCTGTTAAAATAGTTTGGCCACTAATGTTCGGCTGACTAACTGCACTAGCGGAAGAAATCTTCTTCAGCGTCAGGACCCAATATCTAAATCTTAAATGTCTTATACATTACATTACAATGATAAAAAAAATTGGTAAGTGACATTGTTACTCAACAGTCTGTCAATATCTTATTCTGAGCAACGACTAAAGGCATGAATCATGATCGTATTATTAACTGTTCTTTAATAAATGAAAAACGTTCCTAATACATATTTGATTACCATTTTATTTTTCAATTTTCACATATCAAAACGTCATCTTACTATAATTTAGGGTAGTTCCCGTTGACCCACATTCTCATTTGACACGAAAGGTTATAAAAAGGGAAACTTGAGGGAAAATTGATTTCTGATTTTGTGTAGTGTGAAAAATAAACACTTCTCAGAAACATTAATATTTATAATTAATTTAAGAAAAAAAAACCTAGCTAGTTTTGGTTACAGGCATCCTTCCTTTATTAAACAAGTAGGTATGTTTTTTATATTTTATGAACGCTAAAACCAAATTTTGTGAGCTTTTAACGAGAAATCGTTTAAGTGTAATTCTCACAGATTCTCAATATCAAGCACATTGCGAAAACGAATAAATAAATGGTAAACTCAATTGAAGAAAATAAAACTTTTTGTCGTCTAGCAATACCAATAATTGCTCGAAAAGTATCATGTGCGTGTTGAGAACACATTAAACTTTCATAGCGTGAAAGTCAACACTTTTTTTTGTATTTCCTGAAATTACAACTTTAATTACATTTCTTAGAGGCCAGGTAATAGGACTGTGGATGAATTATGAACATTAATACCATTCAGGCGCTGGAATAAGTAATTTAGATATTAAACTATTGTAATTTTATTTAAATTTGACAAATCATTAGGAACGTAATGAGTCCAGTTACGTTTTGCACTAATATTATTTTTATAATATTTTAAATCAACCTGATCCCTGTTCATAAAAAATATATTTATGTTGAAATTTACTGAGAATATTCCTGTCTGGAAATAAATAAATTACACTCCTTTATTCACTTCTGCCTCTATCCTCTACTTCTACTCTTTTGATCAGGAGACCAAGAGAGTAGAAGAAGAGGCAGAAGTGATGCAGGGGGCTGCAATCCAAGGAGGGTTGTAGAGGGGGCAATGGGAGTTCTTCACATGAACCCTAAGCTATCGAGATTGTTTTCTCATTTTTTTTTCTATATTATAAAAAATATGATCACAGAAATCATGTCATTCGCATTAAAAAATATTATGTACTTTTTTCGATGCAATGCAAAAGGCGATAATTACAACTTTTTCAAGGTTTTGTGTTTTGTCAACGTTATCACAAACAATAAATAAGCGATACAACAAAAAAAAATCATTGTCATAAAAACTTATAACTAATTTTCGTACAAACCACACTTGTTTCGATGCACAAATTACGATGTGAAATGTTTATATTATTATGCCGTAGTTGCGTTTATGAAGCAAACAAATGTGTTTGATGGAAACCCGTACCGCTTGCGTTTGATTGAACGATACTGTTTATATTTTTACTATGGCTCCCGTCGAGTAGCTTATTTATTTCGGTAATGACTTTGTTCCCAAATGGTAATAAGCCCATTACGCTTACCTATCTACTCCAGGGATTAAACCATAGTCTTAGCAGAGAGGGCTCATTAACACTAAGCTTTAATATTATTTTGCCGATAGTACCTACTATAAACTGCCTCAGTAACCTAGTGGTAGCAAGCCACTACTACTACGCTGGAAGTCCAGGGTTCGATTCCCGGGTCGGGGACTATCAGAGATAACGGTTTAAAATCCTTTATCTCTGGTTCTATTGGGATTTATCAATTTTCTGGAAGTTTCCCAGTACCTCGGAGTTTGGTAATGTGCCCGGAGATGGCAACAGGTTCACCACGAATCATTTACGTTACGTTACGTTTACCTACTATTAAAATGTGATCATCGAATAATTATGTCGTTTTCGAAAAAAACATACAACGTAAACTTTTTTTTTTTTTTTTTTAAAAGTGAAATTTATTGAAAAAGCAAACAAATGTGTTTGATGGAAATCCGTCCACTTGCGTTTGATTGAATGATGCTGTAAATATTTTTATTATAGTTCGCGTCAAACAGCTTATATAATCCGGTAATGCCTTTGTAACATCAGCCGCGTTGTTTTTAATTCCATTTGAATTTCCAAAATGAGTATACGAAAATTGATTAAAGTATTTTTTTGCACGGGGTGAAAGTAGTAGAGGTATGCAATCCTTAAAATGTAAAGAAAATTGCATTTAATTTTAAAGTTATTTGCTGAACAAGCAAACAATAAAATAAATAATAAGCGTTATAGTTATGTACTCGTAAATCACATTGCTTAACGATCAGTAGCTGTACAATAATATAACAACCGTATCCAATGGAATAAGTAGACGTGAAATATAGCCGTGAAATTTCTCTTTTGACGCATGAAACGGCAGAGCTGTGTCTTGGAATACTTAAGTATGAAAAATACTTTAAAATATTGTGGTGCCTGTCACAAGATAACATGCTTAGTTTTGGTTTACGGCAAGCATGGAAAATCAATTAGATTTGGGTTACTCTAGAGGGTGTAAGTACACTCAGCCCAAATATATTAGACTGAAGATCGTAGATGTATGTATGAATGTATTTAGGCTCTTCCCTCTCACTTTTTAGAAAAAAATAAGAGAATTTCTGTCAATTAATGATGTTACATTTATGACTATACTCTCAAAGCTTTACGACCATTTTCATATTGGTAATATTTTTCTTTTTCATAATTATACATGCGACTTAATTTAGAAATTAAAGAAAAAATGGAAATAAAATTTTTACTTTGACAGAGCTTCGCTAACTTAGTGGTAAAGCGGCTGGACTGGTTATCCTGAGGTCGCAGTATCGATCCCTGCCCAAAGTCAATTTTTCTTCCCATTTTTTCTTTTACGTGTATTTTAGAACCCAAACTTAACCGCTGTATAAAAAGAGGAGGAGATGAATATAGCAGAAATACACATCGTAATAATGCTTGCGTAGGTATATTTAAGATTATTTCCAAATTTTAACAAAAAGATGACCTCAAACTTAAACTTAACAAAATTTAAGTTGAAGATAAAATACTTAGAAAAATAAAGAGTACCTAAGAAAAAAACGCAAAGAAGCAAGATTCAAGAGAATTGATTGATTAAAACAATTTAGGTATGGTTAACTTAATAGCCACTCGCATATTTAATGCTATAATCATTTCCCAAAGTGTCTTTGACCTCCCAAAGTTTTATGCTCCATGATCAAAGCCTCCAGAAGGTAATCCCCAAAAGTCACAAGTCAAATTATAAGAGGCAAAAAAAGTAACACAGATTGATGACTTTCGTCACAATGACAAATTGTTACAGAGTAATTTTAACCCTCCTCACTGTCACATCTGGTTCATCGCAACAGAGCATTACGCTTATAAACGTTGAAATAACAATTTGATATTGTTATGTCTGATGTTTTTCATTTGATGTGTCTTACGCCCAATCTGACTTGTGTGAAGATACAGACATGATTATATATTTTTTTGCTATGTTTATATTCATATAATATAGATTTGTCTTGTTCTCAGATCATTGCGGTAGTTTTGTAATATTTTTTATTAGTCGCCTAAGACTTGAATAACGTGGCAAAACTTTTTGTATTGGAAATTAAAAAAGGTAGTTGTTTTTGCTATTTTTCATAAAATTTCCTCATATCCTTTCACCTTTTCTTTCAGTTTCAACTTCAACTTTGTTTGTTCTTTTAAAAATATTTCAAAACTAAAATTAGCCGTTCGTGAGTTTTAGCAAGAAAAATAAACGTAATTTAAAAATGTAGAGATGTTGTCAATGTTTGCTATGTTATGACATAATCCCAATCTTCACATTAATTTTCTTAAAAAATCACTTGTAAACATCAACATAAGGTTTTTTTTTTTTAATGACGCACCTAACATCAATAAGATAATACACATAACTTGCATGTGCGATTCTAAGCTAATTAACCATCGTTGATAAAATAAAACTTTATATGTATGAGAATGACAAAGCTGCAACGACAGTTGTAGACACGACCGCAAACAAAAAGAAAATTCTCAATCAAAAAACAAATGCTGCCGGACGTTAATACTCACCTATAACGTACGAGTAACCATCGAGCGTCAAGACGCATTTCCTCAATGCACCCGACGCTGATCGATGCCTGTGTGTTCTTGGCGCGGCACCCAGTGCCCTACCACCGCCTGGATCACTATGACATTTGTGCACCAGCTCTTTGTCGTTAGCCAGATTGCTGTTCCCATCCACAGAGCCCTGCCGACTACCCTCAAGCAAAGCTTTGCCACGCCGCATCATCACATCATACGCTATCTCCAACACTATCACAACACTCTTCACCGTACACTTTTAGACTATGACACTGATATGTTGCTTCAGTTATGATATGTAACAGCTTGTCATAAACAATGTTCACGCGTTCATTTCACTGATCTATGGCTAATAAATTTCCGATCACCACAACATCGGTCACCTGGTTTTTCTATTTTAGCATTTTAATGACTTGTTTTTACTTTAGTTTTTTTTTTAAATTACAACATGGCCGCGTTCTGCTTTAAGTTCTTTTGATAGCTGAAAATTTTAATTGTCAATCTTGCTGAGTTTATAACACCGCCAATTTATTTTTCAAATGGTTACGCGTGTAAAGCTTTGATGATTTGTTTGTTATTCTCCGTTTTATTTTTACCATACCAACGATTTACAGTTTATTTTGCAAGCTTATAGTCAATACAAAGCAGATTTTCAGACGGAGTATGAGTGGCGTGGGTAGATAATGATCGGTTTATTTCACGATTCAGCTTTATCTATCCATGTTAATGATATCATTTTGTTGGAACGGCGCTATATTTTTTCCCATCGAAATATTAATAACTTTCCCACGAGTATTTTCAAAAAAGTAAATTTGAAAATATATTCAATTTGCAGACCTTGAACATTGGAAAAATTTCAATATTTGCGAGTATGTGAAATTATTCGCAACAATTGAAACGCGCGGACAATAGAGCCTTTGAAATGACGACTGAACTTTATTAACGTATACGGACTAAAAGGCGATTGTTCAACGCGAAATTTAGCGGATACTCTATAAATTTTCAAATTTGATTTGGCTCTATTAGGAAAAGGACCATATTTTTTAAATCGCTATTTCACCTGCGATGTTTAGCATACAAGTGTATACGGAAATCTATTTTAACGGTTGTTGTTTTTCCGCCATAGTAACGTGCACGGGCTCATAAAACGTTGCGTCACGCCCGCCCGGGGGTGGGGACTCCCCCCATTTGTAAACAGATTGTGACGTTCGGACTATTCCAAATCGCGAACAACAGGTGGTCTCGTTCCGGCTACATGTAACTTGCACGATTTTTTTTTCGAACTATGATATCAATGTTTCGGGATATTTTTTTTGTTGTACCGTCGATGTTATGAGGAGCGTTCGGACGCCGCTCAGGGCGGCATGACGCGACCGACTCGCGTGGAAGCCTGCGCGCTACTGCCACATGCACGATCCGCCACAGGTAGCTGATTACAGCTGGCCATTTCGAGTTCGAAATTCGAAGTCCCCGGGGTGCGTTTTGATGGCCTTCACTCTGAAGACGTCCTCAGATAATTCAGTGGGTAGCCCCTCTTAAAAAAACGTTATTTCAAAGGCCTTTTGACATGACAAAGCCTAAAAGTTGACGTCCGCTAGCTTTTAAAAACACTTTTCATTAATAATGCTGTAAGTAACTGAGAAGTTAAGAAATTAGGCTGAAAGTGAATTATGAGTAAGTTAGGAAGGCATATGAAGCCTATTTGTATAAGTAGCCTATTTAAGTAAAGAAAAAAAACAGCATTTAAAGCTCTTATCAATCGTTTTCAGCTTAAGCTGAAAGTACCTACAATTTTTAATAAAAATGTACCTATGATCTTATCTCGTTTCGTAACTGCATCAGTAGCCTAATGGTTGCAGGCCACTTCTTCTACGCTGGGGTCCAGGGATCGATTCCCGGATCAGGGACTATCAGAAATACGGTGTGAAATCCTTTATCTCCATCGGCTTCGCATTCGCTTTTTACATTTTGTGAAAGTATCTAGGAGTTTGGTAAAGTGCTCGGAAATGTCAGCAGGCTCGCCACGTGTTTGTTACATGGCATAACAGGCGAATCGAGGGGTACCAACAGGTATGTATGCTTGTATGCATGCATTTGCCTCTACCTATACCTTTGGAGATTATAGACGCGAAATTAGGTACATTCTCTAATTTCGTTAAGTTTTCTCGACAGAAAATCCAATAGAGTTGTAATGTTTCTTACAATGTCAGAAATACGATGTAGTACAACTAATTTAATGTGCGTTTTACTATCGCCGACATCCAAGAGCTTTGTTTGACACTACATTGACACAATTAAAAAGTAGCAGCTCGTCGTAGCACATACCGTACCTCACAGACATGCTTTTTTTTTTGCAAGGGACATTATACTGTCGGTGGACAACTATTGATATTTGAAAACGTTAACTATTGATATTTTTTATAGTTATCCACCGATACAATATGTTTCATTCAGCTACATACTCGTATATTTCAAGCTGTGAAGGCAAGAACAGCTTGAGTTATGTATTTTACAATTAAAAAATATTAGAGCTATCTCATTGGGAATATTTTTTCTATACATCGTATCATCATCATCATCATTTCAGCCAAAAGACGTCCACTGCTGGACAAAGGCCTCCCCCAAAGAATGCCACAACGAACGGTCCTGGGCCGCCCTCATCCAACGATTGCCCGCGACCTTCACCAGGTCGTCGGTCCACCTCGTGGGGGGCCTGCCTACGCTTCGTCTTCCGGTACGCGGTCGCCACTCTAGAACTCTTCTGTCCCAACGGCCGTCAGTTTTGCGAGCTATGTGCCCTGCCCACTGCCACTTGAGTTTCGCGATTCGATGGGCTATGTCGGTTACTTTGGTCCTCATGCGGATCTCCTCATTTCTGATTCGATCTCGCAGAGTAACTCCGAGCATAGCCCTCTCCATCGCTCTCTGAGTGACCTTGAGCCTTCTTATGAGGCCCATAGTGAGCGACCACGTTTCTGTTCCGTATGTCATCACTGGCAACACACACTGGTCAAAGACCTTTTTCTTCGTATGGCCCCGTAATAACAATCACAGTGACATAACAACTAAGGTCTCAAAGGTGGCAACGCATCTGCATTTTGACCTCTGGTTTTTGTAGGTGTGTTAAACCACCAAAACCAGATGCACTCAAAATGCAGATGCGTTGCAACCCTTGAGACCTAAGTTGTTATGTCTCTATGATAAGTTATTAAGGGGCCAAAATATAAAATTTACCGTTAATGTGGTTACAGGTGGTAGAGCTCAGTGAGAGAACTCGAAGGCACCACCGCATTACCTGATATAGTTGCCGCTAAATGGCAGTGTTCAGCACTATCGTGTTCCGGTCAAGTGGTAATTTACGGCCCTGTAATTTCTGGCACTTAGGCATAACACCTTAGGCCTCAGGAGTGGTGACGCATCTGCATTCTGACCTTGTTCTTTGTGTGGGTGTCTATAGGCTGCAGACATCACTTAACATCAATGTGAACTGCATGCTTGTTTGCCACTTCCATTACATAAATTTCATGATTTCTGGCTAATTCCATGATGTTCTTGAATGTAGATCCTAATCCTAATATGTGTAGAGTGTAAGGCTTTTTTTTATTGAAACTCTACGTTTTCCTTCCGTTAGTAACAACAAAACTTCAATGAAATGAAATATATAAGCGCATTAAAATTGAATCTATTTTCTCTCTAATTTAAAACGAAAAGCGGATCCAAATGAATTATTTGAATTATTTTCATTAAGAACTCATTAATATTGTATCAAAGTTTGTGTAACTCCATTATCGCTTTAAGAGATAATAGGTAGAAAGCTTGCATCATTTAAGGGTCCCATATAATGAAGTTAGTATATAGAGAAGACTCAAGAAACAAATAGTCGGTTCCGTTTTTAAATTTATTTGACAGATATTATTTACTAGCAGCACGCCCCGGCTTCGCCCGCGCTGCTCCGCTCCTATTAGTCATAGCGTGATGATATATAGCCTATAGCCTTCCTCAATAAATGGGCTTTCTAACATGAAAGAACTTTTCAAATTAGGACAGTAGTTCCTGAGATTAGCGCGTTCAAACAAACAAACTCTTCAGCTTTATAATATTAGTATATTATAGATAGTAGGGGAGCCCAAGAGGGGATTTTCGAAGTAACTCCAGCGCGTCAGATTAAGAAATAGGAGATACCTTGCACCCAGCTCAGTATCTCCACCAAATCTAAGATTTCCATAAAGGGCTTAACCCTTAGGGCTTCCGCCAAAAGCTTGCCTCGCATCTAAATCGCCAGAATTTTGGATGGGGGCTTTGATTGGGTTCGCTTAACAATTAAATACTTTACATCCTCTCCGAGTATCTGACATTCTTCAGTAAATTTTTCATCTTCATTTTTGAAAGAATCAAATGTTTTTGAAAAGGTCCCGGCATCAACGTTATGGGCCAAAGCGTGTCAGATATTGTGAGAGGGCGTAAAATGTGCCCAAACAATGCTCCTATCCTAGCTACCCTTCGGGCGCGGGGCTATATGCAAACTATAGATTTAGTGGAGGTAACCAACAGGGTGCAAGATATCTGCCATATATTAATCTTATGCGCTCGGGTAAATACATAAATAGTGTCCTGGGCTCCCCTACTATTAGGTATGCGTGAAATTTCCACGTCATCTGTCATGTTTCTTATGGAAAACTGCTGTAAATTGACTTCGGAAAACTGGCACCATATTACCAAGGGAAGTGTCCTGTCTAATACTTTAGTACGTATGGGTCAACGGTTCGGTAACTCAAAATGAACAAAATCCGACAAAGAGAGAGTTGGTTTCGCGTTCATAGGGCTCCGTATAGGTAGTGGTACAGCTCTACCTATCATGACCAATCGACATGGAAATCTACTATAAACACCCTCTGCCCTATCCAGGAGCACATAAGTTCATAAATATAAAAAAGTAGCCAGCAAGCCTGGCCACTAGTGATAGAGTTTCAGTGCAGGATCTCGAGGGCGTAGGCACCACCGCATTAGATAGAGGTAATGCGTAGAGGTAGTGCTGAATATTACCAAATGGTATCGTGTTCCGGTTAGATGGTATAGGCCCGTCATAAATCTCACAGACACATAATAACTTAGGTCTCAGGGGTAGCAAGTGCATTTTGACCTCTGGTTTTTCTTTACATGTTTATAGGCGGCAATCATCACTTAAAATCAATGTGAGCAGCATGCTCGTTTGCCACCTTCATTAAATATAAAAGGGAAGCAATAATAGCATGGCACACAAAGACCAGCGATAAATAGAACAGTACCAACGTCCAGGTTATCGCCATTCATCCTGCACGTTATTTGTCCCGCAGGTGACATCCAACGCCGACAATAATTGCGACCTGCATTGCACGCCCAATGTGCCACCGCGGTCTGCTATAATATCAAATAGATGGACATAAACATAAAATGAAAATATCTTTGTTTACCTTTAAAATGTATCGGGTACATTTTTGAATGAATTTAAGAGTATTTATTAATATTTGATACTAGCTGTTGCCCGCGGCTTCGCCCGCGTGGATGTCGTTTTATAAATAACTAAGTAACCTATGTTCTATTTCAATGTCAGCTCTATCTCTGTACCAAATTTCATTAAAATCGATTCAGTCGTTTGGACGGCAGACAGAGTTACTTTCGCATTTATAATATTAAAGTAGGGAAAAGTATGGAAAAGTAGGGAAAAGTAAAGATTAGAATTTTGCAAACTTGATAAAGAACGTAGAGGCAGTACCTCGTGGGGTACGCAGATAGCATGGAGCGCGATATATCTCTGTCCTTACATACCTAATGTGCCTCTTTCACATCAATCACTCCCCCCGTACATGTACCTTTTCACTGGTGGTAGAGCTCCAGTGACGGAGCTCGCGGGCGTAGGCACCACCGCATTACCTAATATACTTGCCGCTAAATGGTAGTGTTCAGCACTATCGTGTGCCGGTCAGGTGGTAATGTACGGCCCTGTAATTTCCGGCACAGAGGCATACCACCTTAGGCCTCAGGCGTGGCAACGCATCTGCATTTTGACCTCTGGTCTTTGTGTGGGTGTCTATAGACTGCAGTCATCATTTACCATCAATGTGAGCCTGTAATCCTGGCTACTGGTGGTAGAGTTCCAGTGCAGGAGCTCGAGGGCGTAGGCACCAACGCATTCTATCTGCCGCTAAATGGTAGTATTCAGCACTATCGTGTTTCGGTTTAGATGGTAATGTATGGCCCCGTAATTAACATCAATGCTGCATGCTTGTTTACCACCTTCCATAGATATAAAAAAAACCCTAACATCCAATACAATTTTCAATTACCTTCACATGCGCCATTAAAATTCACCGCCAGTTATTTGTCCCACAGGCCCACAGGTAATATTGGACGCCACAAATAAACAGACTATGTTACATTCTGGCCCCAATATTCCTCTGGGTGTAATCATAATATCGCCAATTTAAAAAAAAAATACCGACTTTTAAAAGGTTTGCTAACCATACATAGACCTTTATTTAACGTTATTGGCGGAATTCTAATAGGTATTACGTGCTTTGTTCATTTTTTGTCCACTGCTGGACAAAAGCTTCCCCGAAGATGCTTATAACTGTATTGTGTCTTTAGCTTATAGTCTTATAGTCTTTTGCTTATAACTGCCTCAGTAGCGTAGTGGTAGCAGGCCACTACTATTACGCAGGAGGTCCTGGGTTCGATTCCCGGGTCGGGTCTATCAGAGATAATGGTTGAAAATCCTTTATCTCTGCTTCTATTGGGATTTTTCCATTTTCTGGAAGTTTCCCAGTACCCCGGAGTATGGTAATGTGCCCGAAGATGGCAACAGGTTCGCCACCTGTTACATGGGCCAAAACGTAACCGGCGAGTCGTGGGTGTTTGCATGTATGATTGAATGCATGCATTTTCCTCTGCCTACCCCTTCGGGGATTACAGGCGTGAAGTTACGTGTCTTTAGGGGAGAATATGCTGTAATGACCACGCTTTGGAATTTGGATTGGCAATTAGAGTGGAGGTAGATTTTAATTTTTAGTGAAGTGTTTATTTAATTTTAGAGTCTGTTTTTTATCCATTTTTAGTATAAACTAGCTGTGCCCGCGACTCCGTCCGCGTGAGAATTTATGGTTGTTCAGTATCTACCCGGACAAAGTCGCGGGTGCAGCTAGTATAAAAGTAGCCTAAGTTACTCCTTAATATAAGGTTGGAGAAAAAGTTTCTTCGCATTTTTTAAGATAATTCAAAACATTTTTTAATATAGTTTATTTAAATTTAACTAAAGTATGTATGTACCATTTTGTTCGATAACCTTTTGCCATCTTGTAATTAGGAACATGATCCCATTGCTATAAAAATTTTGGGACTTCTCATCAAAATACCGCGACAAGTGGATTTGGCAGTCCTCTCGTGATGTTAACCTAACATTGCATAAAGAATTCTGAAGAGACCGAAACAAGTGGAAATCTGAAGGTGCAAGGTCAGGACTATACGGTGGATGCATTAACACCTCCCAGCCAAACTCTCTTAATTTTTGCTGAGTGGCTATAGATGTGTGAGGTCTAGCGTTATCATGATGAAACACCACACCCCTTCTGTTGATCAATTCCGGCCGCTTTCTCTCAAACTCTTGCTTTAATCTCATCAGTTGTTCGCAGTAGAGTTCAGAATCGATAGTCCTGTCTGGTGGTAATAGCTCATAATGAATAATGCCCTTCCAATCCCACCACACACACAACATCACCTTATTGCGAGTTAACCCGGGATTCGCCACAGTCTGTGAAGCCTGACCGGCCTTTGACCACGACCTTTTTCGCACGTTCTTGTTGTACGTGATCCACTTTTCATCACCGTTATCAGCTTCTTCAAAAATGATTCGGTTTCATTACGTCGTAATAAAGAATCACAAATGAGTACACGGTTCATTAGGTTTCTTTCAGTGAGCTCGAGAGGTACCCAAATATCGAGCTTTTTTTTTGTACCTAGCTTTTTTCAAATGCGCCAAAACTGTTTTGTGATCAATTCTCAGTTCTTCAGCTACGTCGTAACTACTGATATGTCGATCTTGCTCCACTTTTTCAAAAATGGCATCCATTTTATCCTTAATAGGGCGACCAGAGCGAGGTGCATCTTTGACATCAAAATTTCCGGATTGAAAACGCTTAAACCAAATTTGTGCTACTCTCACAGACACTGCACTAGGTCCATAAACATTGCAAATTTTTTTCGTGGCTTGCGTTGCATTTTTACCTTTTTTGTAGTAAAATTTTAAAATGTATCGCATTTCTTCATTAGGTTCACTCATCTTGACAGTACGAAAAACAAATGAGAATCACACATTTGCCTAATTTGAATTTGGAATTATGTTCTTTAAAATTTTAACTTTCAATGATACCAAAACCAGCTAGATACAAATACTACAGCCAAAGAGATTTTATTACAAGTTCATACATACTATAATGCGAAAAGACTTTTTCCCCAACCTATTACATAAGCTATCTGCCAGTGAAAGTCCCATTAAAATCGGTTCAGCCCTTCCCGTGATTAGCCGGAACAAACAGACAGACACACAGACAAAATTTGAAAAAAATGTTGTTTTTGTATATGTACCGTGTGTAGATAGACACATATGCATTTAGAAAAAAGCGGTTATTTTAATAATACAAACAGACACTTCAATTATATTTATTTGTACAGATGTTGATAAGTAAATTACTCGTACACACATATCCAATATTTGTTAAGTAACTATTTCATTTTTTGTATTTTGTTTAGACAGTGCTGTGGCTTCTAACATGAGCTCAGAAGCATGAAGTTATGCTTGAATATCATCATTTCACGCTACTATGCAAATACTTACAAAGATTAAGAAAATGAATTTTGCATAGAGGTACTGTTAGTTGATGAATTGCAAAACTAAAAAAAAAGTTTTGAAAGAAAGAAAGCAAAAAAAAAGAAAGACAGAAATCTCTACTAGCGCCTAAATAAGCTAATCTCTAATTTTCATCTGTCCACATATACTTTCTTCTTCTTCTATCTGGTCTTTGTGTCTTTGTGTGGGTGTCTATAGGCTGCAGTCATCACTTAATATCAATGTGAACTGCATGCTTGATTGCCACTTTCACTACATAAAAAAATTATACAGCGCAAAATATTAATTGAAAGGACTTTTATCATGGCCAATGACACATCAGCTGTGTTAACTGCACCCGTAAATAAATATGAAATAGTCCAAAGAGATTGATTCATCACGATCAATCGTGTCAAACATTCATTATAATACATTGGAATAAATTATAATCGCGGTTATTTTATATCGACGACATGGAGCTATTTCACGATTCCGGGTTTTAATTAAATATCAGGAGTCAAGAGAATTCAGACGGTGAAATCTGAATTTCGATATAAGAATCCCGGAATTCGGCATTAACAACCGTACCTGTAACAGGAAAGCGTTTTCAAATCGTAATTTTATTACTTCGGAGTTAGTAAGACGTTATAACATATTAGTAGTTCAATGACTTGCAAATGAGATTGAATGTTCGACATGAACAAATAATTTGTGGATTCAGTATTCAATAAGAAAACTAAAAGGGCACCTAATCCTCGAAGACGGAACAGGCGCGGGCCCACCGAGACGCATGCTGTGCACGGACACGCGGCGCATTTTAGCTGCGTGTATTAATTTGTTTGACAACGTGGGTCAATGTTTCCACTGGAGTACATGAAGACCCACGAATAATGTATAGCGTAGCGTGGCACGGCGCACGAAGGCTACGCACGTCCCACTGCAATCCGAGGATAGATAAGCGAGCTGTACATAGTCGTGGGCCATATTCGTGTACTCCCAGTGGAAACGTAGAACCACGTTGATAGCGTTGAGCTATGTAACCGCCTATTCGAGCTAGCCACGCATGTGTCAAAGACGTCAATTCATGTGTAGCCTCTTCATGGGTTGCAGCCCGATGCTCAAATACACGCCGATTTCTAATCTGTTGCGGATGTTAATTATTGGTACTTCTTTAATAAAACTCCAACTTTACAAAATTTCTAGCTATCCGAACAGAAAATGCCTTCCAATGTAAAAATATCAGTTATACTAAAATCCGATCAAGGTTCGCGTGCCGAAAGCACATAAGCGCGGTGCACTAACAATTTGTTTTATCGCGTACTGGATAAAATGCGCCTGGATTTCCTCCGCTCGTGTTTCCATTCTCTTTTAATGCCGGCTTTTGTTGTAAAACAAAGAAATGCTTTGGTTTAAGTCGTGTAATTGTTTGCTTTGTGGAAATATTGAAATAAAGTTTGTCTGCTATTTTGAATATTATGATGTTATTTGTTAGTGAAATGGTAGTTTTATTTTATGTATTCAAATTTATACACTAATATAAATTTAGCTTTTGTATTTAAATTAAAATTTAGCTTCGGTATTTTAATAGAATTTTAAACTACTTTGATGAGTACAATACGAGCTTTAGTACCAACGGTTTTAGTTATAAGATACAGAGTGATATGTTTTCTGAATTGTAATATTTTATTTATTTTTTGCGATAACACATGCGCGTGAAGATTAGAAAATAAAGAAAAATAGAAAATAAAAATTTGACTTCGGGCAGGAATTGAACCTGCGACCTCGACCAGTCTAGCCGCTTTATCACTTAGCTACCGTAGTCCCACATGTTTTCTAAAGTTGTTTTGCGGTTCTGTCTCGTGTGTGTGTCCTACGTGTGTTTTGCTCTACTTAAAATTAATAAGTTTTTTTGCTCTACATACAATTTATACGTTCTTTTTTAATGTTATGAAGATGACAAGCAAGCATATAGTTCCCATTGATATTAAGTGATGACTGCAGCTTAGACACCGACACAAAAATTAGAGGTCAAAGTACAGATGCGTTGCCCATGCCCCAACATGTGCACGCAAATCATTTTGTGTACTGGAATCAATATATCATAAAACCGGTCAAGTGCGTGTCGGGCCACGCGCAATGTAGGGTTCCGTAGTTTTTAGGTTTGAATAATAATAGGTTGGGGAAAAAGTCTTTTCGCATTATAGTATGTATGAACTTGTAATAAAATCTCTTTGGCTGTAGTATTTGTATCTGGCTGGTTTTGGTATCGTGGAAAGTTAAAATTTTAAAGAACATAATTCCAAATTCAAATTATGAAAATGTGTGATTTTCATTTGATTTCGTACCGACAAAATGAGTGAATCTAATGAATTCGATACATTTTAAAATTTTACTACAAAAAATTTGCGATGTTTATGGACCTAGTGCAGTGTCTGTGAGAGTAGCACAAATTTGGTTTAAGCGTTTTCAATCCGTAAATTTTGATGTCAAAGATGCACCTCGCTCTGGTTGCCCCTATTACGGATAAAATGGATGCCATTTTTGAAAAAGTGGAGCAAGATCGACATATCAGTAGTTACGACGTAGCTGAAGAACTGAGAATTGATCTCAAAACAGTTTTGGCGCATTTGAAAAAAGCTGGGTACAAAAAAAAGCTCGATATTTGGGTACCTCACGAGCTCATTGAAAGAAACCTAATGAACCGTGTACTCATTTGTGATTCTTTATTACGACGTAATGAAACCGAATCATTTTTGAAGAAGCTGATAACTGGTGATGAAAAGTGGATCACGTACGACAAGAACGTGTGAAAAAGGTCGTGGTCAAAGGCCGGTCAGGCTTCACAGACTGTGGCGTTAACTCCGGGTAATATGTACGGCCTAGTAATTTCCGGCACAGAGGCATAACACCTTAGGCCTCAGGAGTGGTAACAAATCTGCATTTTGACCTTGGTCTTCGTCTGGGTGTGATTTTTAATATGATTGATTTTTTTATATCCTTATATAATTTATCTATCTTTAAATATGAAATTAATAGAAATTTATCTAAGAATTATTAGTTTTATTTTTGGTTATTTAATAAGAAAAATAAATATTCATTTTATAAATAAATATTTGAAAAGTTATAATTTAAGAAGATTTTTAATTTTAATATGATTTATACCTAATTTATCTACTTATGGTTTAACTTATTATTTTAATAGGCTGCAGTCATCACTTAACATCAATGTGAACTGTATGCTTGTTTGCCACTTCCATAACATCAAAAAAGGTGTATTTCTCAAGTTTATTTCTAGTGAACGTATTACCAAAAATAAATAAGAAATAGATATGGTTTGAAAATAAATATAAAGTATCCGAAACTTCTGCGCATCTGATCAAAACGTGTTGGGATATACAATTACTACGACGTGTTGGCAACGACAGAATTATTCTTTTACATTACGTTCCAAGTTTACGCAAAGTGTGCGTATGAGAGCGAGTATAGAATTACGAGTACATGTTAGGGTGAGTTTGGAAACATACGGAATCTTATTGCGGGCGCGGACGTGGCAGTTATTTAATTTTGCTTGTTTTGAATTTTTCAATATGTTGGTGAAATTTATAGCTTTTCCATATTACTCATAACCTCAGTTTAATCTGAAGCTTAGTGGTTAAGCGGCTGGACTTGTCATCATAAAGTTTAGTGGTGGTTAAGTATCTGGACTGATTATCCTGAGATCGCAGATTCAGTCCCTGCTCGAAGTCAGATTTTTTTCTGCGCATCTTATCAAAACGTGTCGGGAACGATAGACTTTATTCTTTTACATTACGTTCTAAGTTAACGCAAAGTGTGCGCATGATTGCAAGTATAGATTAGGAGTACATTTTAGGGTGAGCTTGTGAACATACATTTGATTTTATTTGTTTTAAAATTTTCAATGGGATGTAATACGGAAAAAGCGACAGATTTCACCAAAAGTTAAATCTGTAGCTTTTTCCGTATACTTCTTATAATGTTAAAGTATCTAATCGTATATAAAAAATCGATCCGCTTAACTACTAAGCTACTGTAGCTTTTTAGAGATTAAACGGCTGGCCTGGTTACCCTGAGGTCGCATTTTCAATCCCCGACCGATGTCTAAATTTTCTTTTCTTTTTTCTTTTATTTCTAAATTCACGAGTCATTGCGGAAAATAAAAGTAAAACGGAGAGTTAATTCTTACTCTTACAAATTTTATGTAAATACTCGTATTTATCACTTTAGTAACACCAGTCCGGGTTACAAGGTTGTTAACGTATATTTATGTAACAAAAAAAATTGTTTTCACTAGCAGTAGAGTTTAAGTGCCGGATATTGAGGGCGTATGTACCACTGCATGAATTATCTAATAAATCAGCACTTACGTTTTCCAATTAAATGGTAATGTATGGGGTCTTGTCATAACTAAGAAAGAGGCAAAATAACTCAGTGGCAAAGAATTTTCATTGTGATCTCGTGTTTTTGTAAAAATATCTATAGACAGCGATTCTTACTTAATATCATGGTAAACTGTATGTTTGTTTGGACTTTCATCACACGACAAAAAAACGAGCGTATATTACCGAATTTATTCCGTATGTTGTCCTTCCTACTTCTAACAAGACAAGAAACTTGTTGCAATTTACATAGATAGTATAGCCTTTTGAAATGGCACGTCGCACCCATACCTGAGATAAAATTGCGAACGCTGAGAGAAATTCAAATGTTGTGACCTCTAACAAGAAATTCTCACAGTACGCACGTTATTTTATTTTCGATAGTCTATGTTTTATTGATACCCTCTTTTCAAGTTCGGGGATATTCAATGTTATTCTTCTATCTATATCTATGTATATGATTTAACAAAGTCCCCCGCCGCGTCTCTCAGTTGGCGACAAACTAAAAGACTACTACATAAGACTACTGCATGGCTTTTCATGCGTTTTTCACCGATAGACGATCAGTGACCGGCCAATATGGCTTTCGTCATGGCAGATTTGCTGGTGATCTTCTAGTACATATCACGCACTATTGGTCTCACGCCTTGGACAAGAGTGGGGAGGCATTGGCTGTAAGCCTAGATATTGCTAAGGCCTTTGACCGGGTCTGGCACGGGGCACTTCTCGCGAAACTTACAGTCTTCCCGTGAGGCAATGGCGTCAAAAGAGTCCTTCAAAGCTGGCAGCGCGTTGGCAACTCCCCTGGTGTTGCAAATGTTCATAGGCGACGGTGACCATTTTCCATCAGGTGGCCCGTCTGCTTGCCTGTCAACGTAATGGCATTACGTAGGCTTTCAGGAGTCTAGTTTCAATTCCTATAAGATCCTCGCATAAAGACGAAGGCAATGGGCAGTTTTAGCAACAAACAAAAAATATGACAACATTATCTATGAGATTTTTTTAAATGTAATGGTGGTGGTAAACAACCCTGCAGTTTGATGTTAAGTGATGATTGCAGCCTTTAGACACCCACACAAAGACCAAGTCAAAATGCAGATGCGTTACCACTCCTGAGGCCTAAGGTATTATGCCTCTATGCCGGAAATTACTGGGCCGTACATTTAGTACCGTTAGCCGTACAGTTATCACTTAACATCAATGTGAACTGCATGCTTGTTTGCTACTTCCGATACATAAAAAAAAAGATATAATATAAATATATATATGAAGCGCGCATGGCCCCGCGGCTGGTGTAGATCGGAAGCAATCTGCTCGGTTAAGCACTACGGGCGCGGTCGGGTAGTGTGATGGGTGACCGCTAGTGGCAAATTAAATGCGCGTTTTCGTGCTTCGGAGGGCACGTTAAGCCGTTGGTCCCGGTTGCTATCGATAGATAGCAGTCGTTAAACCTTGTCGGAGGCCTTATGGGTGGTTTGAAAACATCCGACAGCGGGTTGGCCACTTACCCACCCAACTCCACCGATCCGCATTGGAGCAGCGTGGTGGAGTAAGCTCCAGGCCTCCCCCTAAAAAAAAGGGGAGAGACTCGTGCCCAGCAGTGGGACGTATAATGGGTTGCCATTATTATTATTTATTATTATATATAAATATAGACCCATTCAAATTAGAAAGCATCCTACAAAAAGAAAGTACAAGAAACACATTCAATCAGTTCACTAAACACATTGTCAACACCTAAAAGCAGTTCAACAATACATGAGATAAGTGATCTAAACTCAAAATATATACCTAACCCACTCTATACTCACCTTTCTTGATATGAACTTAAGTCGCCCGTAAACCGTAGCGAGGACTTCTGTCAAGTCATCCACATCATTACTTACTCCTCTTGCTCGTAAATATACAAAGCAGGAAAAAAAAATAATTGAAACTTACAAATGTTTGCTAAATATACAGAATTTTAATCAAAATTTTGAAAGAAAGAATGCAACAATTGATTCCGAATTTTTGCAAACTTAATAAATTCTTGTGAACTTTGAGTAACAAAGAGCTACTTCGAAAAAAGGCCGACATTACCCAACCGTAAAGCGATTCGTGAAATATCGCAGTTTGCTGTTAATTAAAGTGAAAATTTTTGTTTAATAAAATATATCATCGTCTCTCACAAAAGTAAAACACAGACTTTTTATTATAATGTTTGGATCGACGGTGGATTCGATCATGGGCAATAAAAATATACAGTTTTTTTTAATCATAACGTGTGATTCATCCACTTAATTATGAGTATCTTCTTTTTAATGTAACAAATATGGTAAACAAGCACGCAGTTCTGATGGATGTTAAGTGATCGAAGACACTACCATTTGGCTACAGATAGATAAGGTAATGTGGTGGAGCTTACGGCCTCGAGTTCATACAATGGAACTCAACCATCAGCAAAACTTCTGTACGGTGGATTGTTTATGTCGTCAGTACCATGATAACTTAGTAGAGACCCCGTATCGAAGCTCAAGGTAGGCACCCCGCATTACCTAATAGTTCAGGTGACTGATGAAAAGAAATTAAACATTATTTTGATTAGAATTGTTCATCATTGATGTTCGGAGAATTTTAAGACGTAGTAGGAAATGGGCATTATTAGTTTTCAGCCACATGCTCCATCACAAAAGCTCGACCAGTTATAATCGTAAAATCGTTGGTTTAAGGAACCCTGAACAATAATCCATAATTCATATTTCCACGTTGCTTTTATCTTTTCTTTTTTCTCTATCAACTCTTCGCTTAGCCTTATTAATATTAATATAGGCTTATCCACTTGTTATTTTTGAAGGGTTGTTGCTAAGCACTTATCTGTCTACTTTGATGGTGTGTCTTTATTGACCCTGGACTGACTCTACGTGGAAAGGTAGAGATATTTTTTAATTAAAAATTTTCTTTGAATATTTGTAGTGGATGTTCTGCATCAAACATAGAGTTATAACTCATTTTTAAATGAGTATTTGGACTTGGTAATGATTATCTTTATAATGGATTTTTTCATAAATAATGTTAGGTAAAGATAAAAAAATATGAAGAAATTGAAGGGAAGTAGTAAAAACCATAATTTCATTTTGCCATACAAATAGTCCGTATCTATCAAACTATTTGACAAATTATTTCATTTTGAGGCAAAACGAAGTTTGCCGGGTCAGCTAGTATACCTTACAATAAAAATATAACTCCGTTTAAGTTATCAATTGCGGTTAATTTTAATTCAATCGATGAAGTAATTTCAGGGAAAATTGGCTATGTCACACACAGAGACGGATAATGATAATTAATGAATGTTTAAACAAAAATGTTAAGTACATTAAACCTACCTGTTAAAGCTTACCTAGCTTAGGCGTATAAGTATATTCATAAATAAAAAAATCTAATTTCTATTCCGTCAAATGTTACATTAACATTCGTTACATACTATTTCAGCCGGTACTAGATGAGCTCAGTCGCAAGTAAATCTAGATGTAAATTAGGTTCCTTAATTTATCCCATTTCAACCCGACCTTTGCGAGGCGGGATCTCGACGCCTAATTGATTTTAAAGTGGATAAAATTTTATTACTATCCTACGAATACTTTATCATTTTCGGATGCAATTTGAAAAATTTTACAACAACATATAATTTCGCGGCTTTCTTTTCAAAAGATTTACGACTACTATGAAACACATTAATTTAAAATCTTTATTATGTTAAATTAGTTACATTGTAGATATACCAGGACGACATGGTCTTTTTTTGTGTATCAAGTTCTTCAACCAAAAATAAGGACAAAAAATGTGCATATTCAAAAACTCAACACTAATGATAAGTGGGACTTTGGTAGCTTAGTGGTAAAGCGGCTGGACTGGTTATCCTGAGGTTGCAGGTAAGATTCCTGCCCGAAGTAAAAAAAAAATACTTCAGGTTTCTCTTTAATTTCTAAAGTTCACTCGCATGTGTTATTACGAAAAATAAATATTACAACTAATGATAATTGTGAATTTAAGGAAAGCGTTGTATATAGACTATTTAATTTTCAAAATAACAACCGCAAAAGTGAGTTTAGTCCTCATAAAAATTAATCAAAAAACTTACCAATGGTGTAAGTGGCGCCATCTATCTGAAAAGTAGCACTTTTGCACTTCTTGAATATCTTCCCGCTAACAACCTGCCGCGTCACGCTGCCGTGGGTCGCCGGGTTAGAAACAAGCTCGTGCCGCAGCGTGGCGCTGGTGTCGAATCTGTTTCTCAGCTCCTCAAACGACTGATCGCTCGACAAGTCCGGTGTTTTGTCGCGCAACCGACGCACTTGCCCAAAGAAACTGCCCGGCAGGCTCGATTCGCCCTTTCGGTCCATTTTAACTATTCACTATCTCACTCACTTTCAGTTAACATTGTCTCTGTAAAACACATATATGAAATCGGCTCGCCAAATTCAAATTATTTTGAATTTCGAAAGCCAGACCTGGCATAGTTTAGCTGCGGTTTTGTTAGAACGATCTGCGCTGTTGAAAATGACAAAATAGCAATCACTTGCTACAGAAATCCATGTGTTTATCACAGTAAACGTTCTGTTAAAATCGTAGCTTAAAAATAATAGTTTGGAAAGTTTTGGAATTATCATTTCCGTTTCGAAAATTTGTTACAGAGAAACATAATTATTAAGTGAGATGTGTGTATTAGGTTTACTAAAAATTGAATCATCAACTGCCTAACATATCTGAATCGCTTTTGTACGAGTTAACATGCTTAGGTAATTTTACTGGTGGCAAAGAATATGTAATAATACTACGTATAGAATGGACACTTCGACGTCCTGCCCAATTTCCCCGCATAACCCAACCTCCTCCCCTCTTATAGGAAACATTTGGTATTCTCTACGTGCTACGCAAACAGGAGCACGTGTAAATACACGTCACTGATTGATGTCTGTGTAATAGAGACCAAATAAAGCGATTGTATGGAATTTTGGCGGAGTGTCCGCGGTGTGCTGGTGGTACGCCTCCAATGACAGAGTTCACGGGCGTAGGTACCACCGGAGTTCCTAATCTCATCATCATCATCACTCCAGCCGAATGACGTCCACTGCTGGACAAAGCCTTCCCCAAGGCCGCCCACAACACTGTCGTGGGTCATTAGGGGAGAATATGCCATAATCGCCACGCCTGGCAGGCGGATTGGCGATCGGAGTGACGGTAAATTTATCGTGGGACGCTGCTGTCCATCCCGCGTTGTTATATTAACTACCGTCCTATTGGAATGGTTTGGCCACCATTGTTTGGTTGACTGACTACACTTAGAGGGGGGTGGGGTCGTTACGTCCCGACGCCATTTTACCTAATCTTAGTTGCCGCTTAATGGTAGCGTTTACCGCTATCATACTGCCGTTTGGTGATATTGTACAGCTCTTAATTGCTGGCACAGAGGTATAACAACTAATAAGTGCAGTATTCAAAATACCATCAATGTGAACTGTATGCCTAATACTATGTAACACCTAAAAAAATATCCTATCGTGCTGTGTATGACAGCAAAAGCGATATTCGGATTATAGATATTACAATCGTTAACGGCACGAAATTAGGTAACTACTAGAAAAATCAAAAAGAACGAGCACAAAAGAGATTCAGTCGAGCGTTTGAGCGGCAAGTTAAAAGGAAAATCATTTTAGTTTCATTGAAATAAAACTATTTTTACGGATTTATCTCGTGTATATTAAACTAAAATGATTGGCTGGGGATTATCAACATGATGGGATGCCATACTTAGCAAAATTAAATCCCAGTCGCAGCAGTCTGCAAGACCTCAAGATTCCATAAGTAATTTTTGCGTTAATACTGAACGCTACGCAAGGCGTTTACGAAATTAATGGAAGTAGCTACATATAATTTTTCAAACTGCTGTCAGACAAATGCCACCTCAGTCTGCCCGGGACAACGGAAGCCGAATAGCACCCGAACCTGAAAAATCATTTTAGTTCAATTTACGCGAGATAAATCCGTAAAAATAGTTTTATTTCAATGAGTGTAGCTCGCGAAAACCTAAGAACATATAACATTTTAGTTTCATTTATACGAGACACAAATAATTCAATTTTTTGAATGTCATATCTAGTACTTTCTCATACAAAATTTGAATCTAAGGTTAATTTCGTTTAGGGTATAGATATGTTATCTGCAACGCCTCGTTCAGCTGATGTATGCACGCTCACGTATTCAGATCGCTAAATGTCGATTCCCGAAGGTATCATCAATCAAAACTTCCCCAACCTTCAACATTCAGAATCTTCATCACTAGTTTACACACTTGTTATTTGAGTTTTTTCTTGGAAGTGTAATATTTTAAAGAGTTCAAACATAAAATAATGGAAGTCCTTCGACAGATCCGTTAGTGGAATAGCACCTAGATAATGTTTCCAAGAAATCGAACTTAGTTACTGCAGACTGGAAATTTATTTGTTTATTTACTTATCTTAGGCAACAAGAGCATTTTAAAATGCTTGTCCTATACACTGACATCTAAGTCTTAGTATATGAATATCTTCTTCTTATAATATAAAAATGAATCGCAAAAGAGTTGGTAAGCGCATAACTCAAGAACGGGCTCACCTGTCCTAACCAAATGTTTAGGATTTGTTTGAACTGTTGAGTAGATAGTTTATGTGAAGTTTGCACAAAATCGGTAAAGCGGTTCTTCATTTCACATTTTCTTAAACATCTTCATCACATTTTCTTAAACAATAAATTCAATAAATGGTTAAATTAAACCTTTCCTCAGATGGGGATTGTGCTGTTAAATTGAATTTTTTTTCAATTTTGACAGTAAAAGCATATGTTATGTCATTCATGCGGTCATTTTATTTTGGACGTGCTACGATTAAAGCAAATTGTCAGCGATAACTATTGCCCATCGACTATATTTTATCACACACATTTCATTATATTCTATAAATGCGCATTGCCTTTATATTATATAAATTTCTAAATCAACATAAAACCCAGAGGTCAAAATGCAGACGCGTTACCATCCCGGAGACCTACGTTGTTATGTCTCTGTAGGTGTAGGTTATTATCTGGCAATACATTACAATCTATGTTTTATGTCATGGAAGTGGCAAACAAGCATGCAGTGCACATTGATGTTAAGTGATGACAGCAGCCTATAGACACCTACACAAAGACCTAGGTCAAAATACAGATACGTTACCACTCCTGGGACCTTAGGTGTTATAACTCTGTGCCGGAAATTACAAGGTCATAAATTACCACCTGACCGGAACACGATAGTGCTGATCACTACCATTTAGCGGCAAGTTTATCAGGTAATGCGGTGGTGCCTACGCCCGCGAGTTCCATCACTGGATCTCTACCTCCAGTAAAAACCGGAACACGATAGTGCTGCCATTTGCCGACAGATAGATTAGGTATACCTACGCCCTCGAGCTTCTGCACTGCAACTCTACCACCAGTAAACATTATAAACCAATTTCACCAGTTGACTTTTGACAAACCAGTTGGTCAAACGGTGTATGACGTCTGTACGAACCTTGGCTCACAGGTTTAGTCCCCGTACCAGGAAAAATATTTGTTTAGCCTACCGATATTTGTATCGGTCTGGGTTTTTGTGTATGTGTTGCGTGGGTGTGTACAAGGACACAGATTACTTAATAATATAATAATAATAATGGCAACCCGTTATACGTCCCACCGCTGGGCACGAGCCTTTCTCCTTTTTGGGAGGAGGACTGGAGCTTACTCCACCACGCTACTTCAATGCGGGTTGGTGGAAATGAGGGTTAGTGGCCAACCCGTTGTCGGATTTTTTCAAACCACCCATAAGGCCTCCGACAAAGTTTAACGACTGCTATCTCTCGATAGCAACCGAGACCGACAGCTTAACGTGCCCTCCGAAGCACTTTAAGCATTTTAAATTGCTACCAGCGGTCATCCATTACACACCCGACCGCGCCCGTATCGCTTAACCGAGTAGATCGCTCACGATCTACACCAGCAGCGGGGCCATGCTCTCAACAACAGCTCGGGCTCTTCAACAACAGATTATTTAAGACCATTATATTAGGTACTTCACTGTTCTCCAAGATTTTGAGTATATTGATGCATCTTTTACAATTGCAGATAGACCTTTGCAGATTTATAACTAGTGTGGGGCTGTGAGTCTGAGTGTAAGTAAGTTTTTATTATGTCTAAACATATGAATGTTAATCTCAAATACTATTTTGATTATAAAAGCTTCATATTATTGCAACATCAAGGTAATGAGTAATCTTATATCAAAACTAATTTAAATTCCAGGTCATGGCCTTTGCGCGCAAAATTTCACATATATCCGGGTATATGCGGGTTTTGCGTGATTGAATAACAAACATCTGAATTAACAATAGCTAGTAAACGGTTATTTTATTAATTATTAATTTTGTTAGTCTTGTAAATTAATTAGTCTTGAAATGAGAAATTCCAATAATTGACATTTGATATTCAATCAGAAACTAAGATAGCTAATTTACATTATTATGGTTCGACCTTTCACAAATACCCAATCTTTATATACTTACTTTGACGACCCGGTTGGTCCAGCGGTGTGAGATGACCGTTTGATTCGAAGGGTTGCGGGTTCGATCCCCGCACCGGGACAAATGTTTGTATGGCCTACAGATATTTGTTTCGGGTCTGGGTGTTCGTGTATGTGTTGTTTGTATATAACGGCACCCACGACACAGGTTTAGGTATAAACAGTGGGGCTGTGAGTGTAAGCGTATTTTATTTTTTATTTTTTTTTTACTTATATAAAATTCTCGTGTCTCAATGTTAGTTACCATACTTACTCCTCCGAAACGCGAAACGGTTGGCAATTTTGTGTGGTTATTGGGTAGGTCTGAGAATCGGCCAGCAGCTATTTTTCTTAACCCTAAGTGATAAGGTGAATTTTGCCGTGAGAATGCGAAGTTTGCCGGGGCAGCTAGTATCTCTATATAAAATTATCTTGTCACAATGTAAGTTAACCCGAAACTGCTAGACCGATTCTCATGAAATTTTGTGTGCCAATTGGGTAGGTCTGAGAATCGGCCAAATTCTAATTTTCATACCCCTAAGTGATTCTCACTTTGATTTTTTGGACATTACATTTTTTTATACCTCTAAGGCGATACGACGATCGTCGGGGCAACTAGTATTCCTATATATTTTGCAATAATAATATATTCTATCTTCTATTTATTATGTTAATCTATACTTTATTATTAACTTTATTATTAACTGCCTCAATAGCGTAGTGGTAGCAGGCCACTACTATTACGCTGGAGGTCCTGAGTTCGATTCCCGGGTCGGGGGATATTAGAGATGACGGTCTAAAATCCTTTATCTCTGCTTCTATTGGGATTTTTCCATTTTCTGGAAGTTTCCCAGTACCCCGGAGTTTGGTAATGTGCCCGGAGATGGCAACAGGTTCGCCACCTGTTACATGGGCCAAAACGTAACCGGCGAGTCGTGGGTGTTTGCATGTATGATTAAATGCATGCATTTACCTCTGCCTACCCCTTCGGGGATTACAGGCGTGAAGTTACGTTACTTTATTATAAAGCTGAAGAGTTTGTTTGTTTGTTTAAACGCGCTAATCTCAGGAACTACTGGTCCGATTTGAAAAATTCTTTGAGTATTAGATAGCCCATTTATCGAGGACGGCTTTAAGCTATATAATATCACGCTAAGACGAATAGGAGAGGGTAGGTAACATTGCACCCGCGCGAAGCAGGGGCGGTCCGCTAGTGTTATATAAGCGGAACTTAAAAAATAATTAAAGTAACAATCCCAGAATTTTAGAATCAACAATCACAATTTCACCGTGTACGTATAACTGACAACGTTCCTCGCAAATTTGTGGCCTGTGCTCCATCTCTATTTCAGTTTTCATTTCGGTTGGCTGACATTGAAAATTGGGCCTATAATTGCCGTTTCTCGCTAAGTATTCAGTGTTTCATTACATTCTATTAATTAACTTGTGAGCAAAGCTTTGTGAGAAATGGCTGTCGTTTCGATATTTGGGTTGAGTTTAAACGATAAGTTATTTTCAGTCACGAATATTGATATCATAAAGGTGCTTTTAGCTTGGCATACGAAATGATAAGATGTTCCTTTAAATTAAGTATAATAAATAATTATGTGATAGGTATAAAATATGTATTCGTACAACTTGTACAATAACTTTATTGTTTCACTTTGAATGATACTGGCACCACGACAAACGGATGACCCACCCCCATTGGACTAATAACAACTCCAATCAGTTTGAAATAATAAAAAAAAACCAGTCAAGTGCATGTCGGGCCACGCGCAGTGTAGGGTTCCGTAGTTACAGAGTAAAAAATGAAATAAAAAAAATTAATAAATATTTTGTAAGGACTTGTTCGAAATTTTCGAGTAAAGTACATTTGATCGACTATTACTCGCAAACTTGCAAGGCCAACTTAAGTGTGATAGTTTTCCTTTTAATTTCGTTATATATAGCTACTATTGGCGTAACGTTTGAATTTCTAACAACAAACCGTTTAGTCTGCAGGGGGGGGGAAACTTGAGTCTAACGAAAATTTGAAGCTTTAAAGCTTAATAAGTCACGAACAGTTAACTAAATCGAAAACTGATGCTGAGACACTCATACTATTTTTTAAAAACCTACCCAACAATATTACACACTATATGGAAATCGAAAATAAAGAAAAATATCTGCGAGTTACATGTAGGCGAGGTTACCCTAAATATATATTTTTTCATGTTTTTATTCTACCACTTTGTCGGCGTAATTAAGATGTATATTTGTGCTAAATTTCAAGTCTCTAGTACTTATAGTTTTTGCGCTAAACCGCGGACGGACAGACAGACAGACAGACAGACAGACAGACAGACAGACAGACAGACAGACGGACGGACATGGCGAAACTATAAGAGTTCCTTGTTTACTACGGAACCTAAAAACTATCCTAATTTTAGTTTCAAATTGAAATGCCCGTAGATTAGTAATGCTAACAAAACAAAGTTAATCTGGCTTTGCTGAAACCGATCCATTTAATTTATATAAGCGAGCAAGTTATTAGGCGATTTTTCATAGTCATCGAATGCATAACCAAATTGTTTTTAGTTGATATGGGACCCGACAACCCGACAACCCGATCCCGAGGCGAAAAAAAAATCAATTGTTAAAACATTGAAATAATTGTGACACATAAAAAATATGTCACTTGTTGTATAATTTAGAGAGCTTAAAACCCCTTCTACACGGTCGGATCCAACCGCCGACCGTCGTGTCCTTGGTCGGATTGATGTAAAAATGGTTAGGGTAGAAATCGGTTGACCAGACCAATTTTGGTTGAAGTTGATGGCATTGGTCGTGAGAGCATTCCTCCCGACAAGCTGCGTCCGTGTTCGGCTCCGACCGCCTGGAACGCTGTCGGCCAACGCGACAGATTAAAAGGCTGATTTACACATAATTAGTGATGTGGCGGTACTGTATCGGCTTTGTTACAGCACGGATATGTGTGAATCAGACTTTTGCATTGAATGCCTGAAAGAACTGACAGGCTGACCCAACCGCCCGACCGTGTAGATCAAATACAAACATCCGAGTTGACCCGAGCAATCACAATGATGGTCGGTGGTTGGTCCCGACCGAATAGAAGGGGTTATTGCTTGTCTGGTTACTTCATGCATCAGTCACAATTATATACCTAATTCTGTGTCGGTTATTATCACGTATGATTATAAAATATAAGCTGTTAAGTTTGCTCCAGCATAACCGTGTTTGCTACTAATTTCTATCAAGTGATCTAGGTATTTTGTAGGATATTGTCCCGTACGCGGTTAAACTTAAATACTTACTTACTACTACTCACTAAGTAGTAACTTTTAGTAGTAGTTATTTTCATGACACCTAATGGAATTAACTTCTTTAAGATAAGGCGGCATGCTTTATGCCGCTTCAAGAACAATCAGGGATGGGTTGGCTAAACTATCCTTAATAAAACTATACCTATATAGATTGAGCTAAAACCTATCAATAAACAATTAATTGTAATTCTGTTCTTTATTTCACACAATCTTTTATAATTGGCCACTGCTAAGTAACACAGTGTTTTAAAGGGGTCGTTAAAGGCTAAGAATAGGCTTGGGCACTTGAAGCTGATGACTGAATAATTGACAAGACTTGCAGGACAGAATTCGCTTCTTAATTATGAATGAGTTAGATGAATGAAGTCATAAATGAATGAAATGGGTTCGTTAGAAATTACACGAGGAACGGGATAAATGGAGACTAGCATAACCAAATTAGGTTTCTGACTTGCGCGTTGATGCTGGTTAGAATAGAAATAAGGGTTTCTATTTAAATAAGCTTCTGTATTTAGCCGTTGGCTTTATTGCGGAGACGGTTGGTTTGGTTGAATCTGCGATTCTTTCAAAATTAAAGATAGTGAGAGAGATTGTAATTAAGTATTATTATTAAAAATAGCTATGTTATTTTGACATTATTGGTTTGCGTTACCTGCTGGACCCGAAAACTCTGGATATTGAAATTGGTGAGAAAAGGCCACGAAAAGATTGGACTGGAATGATATTCTGAACCAGGCCAAGGCGCACTCTGGACTGTAGTGCCTCAGCTGATGATGATAATCATGTTAATGAAACAGAATGCGACGTCTATCAGATACTTAGTCAGAGTTTGTATCTCATTCATTTTGCAAACAAAATAGAAAACTATTGTATCTAAAGACCTTTGTTTTTATGTAAAGACTTTATGGACGGTAAATCTTTAGCCAAAGCCCCGAATTTAGGTTGCAAAGCAAAAAATCTTAGGTGATTCACAGTCCACAATTAAACTAAGCATTCAGTGAAAGACTTTTCAATGCTTATTTTGTTTGCATTTGCGAAATAAAATTATTATTAAATAATGTATTTTCATTCAAAAGCCGCGTGTAATGTTCGGTGTACTCTCTCTCTCTCTAAGGCCTTCTTTGGTAGAATATAATATAAAGTAATCTATGCCTTTATTTAGATTTCTATGAGCAGGATTCGCTTATCATCATACAAACTACGAGCTGTTGTATGTAATAATATAAGACAGGATTTGAAAGAGTGCATAAAATTAATGGGTAGCTGCAGGTAGCTGCATAGATTTATTATCTACTTCGTGGCTGTCATATTTACAATGGCAATATAATATAATAATATACACACGCGAGTGAATTTAGATGAAAGAAAAAATGGAAAGGAAAATATAGGCCAGAAATCGATCCTGCGATCTTAGGATAACCAGTCCACCCGCTTTATATTTTTGTAATAACATTTTACTAAATATAAAATGTGTGTATAAATAATATTGATTAATGTCTGTGTTCTGAAATTTCAACAAAGTAAGAACTTTACTTTGGTTTGTATTAATACAATTCTAAAAATATCCCAAGTCAAATCATTCATTCTTATCACTTTGTGTTCAAATAATAGCAAGTAGGTACTTATCATTAAATCATGCCTATTTCCACTTAAACACCTATCCATTTAAATTGTTTACGATCATTATTTATGCGAATCACACGCGATCCGAGAACGTGCTACATTCACAACGTATCCCATTTATTATGTAAGAAAACTTATGGAAAATTGTATTTTCAGGTGTACTAACGTACCGATACATTATTTTAATAATACCTACATTCGCAGTCCGATGCCAAGAGGTGTTATACAGAATGATGGAATATAAAACACAAGTACGCCTGGAAACAACATTTCCAAACGTTTGGTCGACGCTTCACCGGATCACTTGGCTGTTCTATTCGTTGCATACAGGATTATCGTTTCCATCCAACGTGGCTATGCTACCAACCTTAGTGGGCACGTTACCATACTATAGGAGGAGAGCGATGTCACCCATTAACAAAACCGTATCATTAGCTGTATACGCCTGGAAACAACATTTCCAAACGTTTGGTCGACGCTTCACCGGATCACTTGGCTGTTCTATTCTTTGCATACAGGATTAGCGTTTCCATCCAACGTGCTATGCTACCAACTTTAGTGGGCACGTTACCATACTATAGGAGGAGAGCGATGTCATCCATTAACAAAACCGTATCATTAGCTGTATATGTGTACCCGCTTTGTAAATGCATGAAAATACACTTGCGAGCTTTAAAATAAAATAATAATAACACTTGATTGTACAACCCCCGTTTATGTGATTCCAGTTTAAAGCTCGCAAGTGTAGATCGTTAATATATGTATGAATCTTCACGCCAGATCCCTAACGAGGTAGGCTGAGAGTGTGGAGCGCCAGATAACCCGGTCCTGATACACCTCCCATGCCTCATCTACATTCATCATTCTCTTCATACATGCACGCCGATCCCGAAGACTATTGACACCACTACTGACGACCATCAGACAATACTCGAACTATTTTGTCATGGCAGGTCAGTCTTGGTCTTCCTGGGCCTCTGCAACCATCCACATTCGCATTGTATAATGATATCTGTTCAGTCATTCGCTCATTCGACATTCTTTCTATATTCCCGAACCATTGGAGCATGCCTTTTTTATTTTTACACCGATACTCTCATTCATTGTTTAATTAAATTGAACATAATAATTATATCATCCTTTAGACAGGTTAATAAGTTGTAGGTTACATAGAAGTTACACCAAATTTAACTCCTCTGTGGAGGGACGGGTGGGTGGAAGTGTTCCTCCGACGAAAAGGGAGGATCCTCCGACCAGGCGAGGTGGTAGCGCCTGGCGGGCCGCGGCCCAACGATTATCGTTGGGAAGTTGTATATATGCCAACTCTTGAGAAATCTTCGCATGTGCGATGTAATTCGAATGCACGCCATCTATCGTACTAGACAAGTACTGTGAGGTTTTATCTGTATTACACTAGTTGGCGCCTTAATGTAGTGGACGCTACGCTACACCTCTAAAATGGCAATTAAAGTCAAGAGTCATCAAATTAATATAATTTGTGACAATAATGACAACTTTTAGTAGCTATTACGAAAGGGGAAAGTTTTTGGGACATTAAGAGATGAATTAAATTAGAAGTTGTGGTTATGAAAACCGAGAAAATAGACGTAACAGGATAATGAATTTTAATTAATTGGTATAATTTTAATACAAATAACATTTTGTTTATGAAAAACATGGCTTAGGACCCTGAAGTTGCACGAAAATAATACTAAGCGATGGATAAAAAAAGGTGTTTACCAATGATGTTAGTCTATGTTGGTGGGAATAATGTTGGATTATTTAATATAAAATATTCAGGATAAATAACAATATCAAACCAATGCCACATTTTGTTAGAGCTCCAGTGACGGAGCTCGCGGGCGTAGTCACCACCGCATTACCTGATTTACTTGCCGCTATCGTGTTCCGGTCAGGTGGTAATGTACGGCCCTGTAATTTCCGGCACAGAGGCATAACACCTTAGGCCTCAGGAGTGGTAACGCATTTGCATTTTGACCTTGGTCTTTGTGTGGGTATCTATAGGCTGCAGTCATCACTTAACATCAATGTGAACTGCATGCTTGTTTGCCACTTCAATTATATAAAAAAAAAATATATATATATAAAGAATAAAAAATATTCGCTGTTCGCTACGATGAACCTACCATCCATCGCCAACATGCCGCCAACTAACGAAACTAACCTCAGTTGACATCTGACATTTAGTACACCGGTAGAAGATCCAAAAATGTTGGCGGGAACAACGATGTTGACAACTGGTGACGTCGGCAATATAAATTTGCCCAATTTGATGATGTTGAAAATATAAACTTTTATTTAAATTTTGTCGTTTTAAAGTTATATGTTCAAAAGTCAGATTTTTGCATTCAATTTACCACACTTTACTATAATAACATGACAGCTGACATGAAAACGTCTTACATAATAAATATCTGTCTAATCAATATAAGAAGCAACCGCCTGTTTTTTTCCTATATTTATCTCATTATTTTATAGATAAAAAACCCATAAATAACAAAATTATTGCTTCATTCCTAATATTAATCATCAAGCGAAAAAAAAACAGATTGCGTCAGTTGATTTTTGTTTAGCCTGAATAGAAATCTGCTGAGGGCGTTTTCAAATAATTTGAATAAATCTCGACCTAAAAAAACATACCTTAGGCAATCCTAGAAAATTCAACAAGATCTCATTGAATTAATTTGCCTAAAGACCGCAAATTGTGGCAAGTTAAGCGTTTTTAACATTTGCAAAAAGAATTACATTAAACTTTTCCCTCGAGACACCGTTCAGCGTCTCAATGCAGTCGCTTGAAGAGATAAAAAGCAGGGACTTGACTAAAAAACATGAGTGGTTTGTACAAGTATCATTTGTCGTCACAAAGTAAGATTTATCTCGCAGAAAAAGTCGAATTAGTTTGGTCCAATGCGGGTTGGTGGAGATGGGTTATGTTGGGTGTTTTTTTAAACCGCTTATAAGGCCTCCGACGAGGTTTAACGACTACTTTCTATCGATAGCAACCGGGACCGACGGCTTAATGTGCCCTCCGAAGCACGGCAACGCCCATTTTCATTTGCCACTAGCGGTCAGCCATCACACACCCGACTGCGCCCGTGTTGCTTAATCGATGAAGTGGTCGCTTGCAATCTATACCGGCCGCAGGGCCATGCGTGCTTCAAGTTTTCGCATTCGCGTTTTATATATGTGTTTTTTTTAAATAATTTATACATTTGAAAATCCTACTAATATTATAAATGCGAAAGTTTGTGAGTGTGGATGTTTGTTACTCTCTCACGAAAAAACTACTAGACGGATTTGGATGAAACTTTACAGTAATATAGGTTATACATTGGAATAGGCTACAATTAGTTATAATTAAAAATACACGCGGACGAGTTTGTTACTCTCTCACGAAAAAACTACTAGACGGATTTGGATGAAACTTTACAGTAATATAGGTTATAAAATAAAAAAACACGCGGACGAGTTCATCCGCATATATTTTAAATGTGGGGCTAAACCTAGTATTTCATAGGTCTGTATCATTAAGAAACAACAGAAAAAAGGGCGAAAGCCCACTTTTTAAAATTACATACATTTTCATGCTAGCACTTAAAGATTTATGTACTACGTGTCAGCAAGCTTGCAGATATACAGCCTCAAGTTATAAACACAGTAGCAAGATCTAATTGAATAAATCTTGCCTAAAGAACCTATCGCGAAAAGATAAATGAATTCAGCATTTAAAAAAAAACACTTTACTCCCAAAACACTTCAGCGGCTAAATGCAGTTTGTAATGAAAAATAAGAAGCAAAAGCACATATTTTGTCGTCATAGAGTAAGATGAATTGTTGTAAAGGTCAAGAAAACTCTAATGGTGATAATAAATCAGACTGTTCGGAAAAAATTCAAAGAGACATTAGATAGGATAGATATAAATCACGATACTTTTGAAAAATGAAAAAAATCCCAAAAACACCAGCAGTGACAGTGACGTTTTTTCTAGAGTGCTTTGGAATGGTTTTAACATTATTCCCGCTTCTTATTATCATTTATGTATAAATTTACTAAGATAGCTCTCTGTAAGCTTCCCTGTAAGCTTGGAGATATAAGACCTCCAATGACCTCAAAGTTACATGCATAGAAGCAACATCTAATTGAATAAAATTTGCCTTTAAAATACAAATTGCAGAACGACAAACGTTCTCAGCATTTCCAATAAGAAAACTCTGCATTTTCAAGACACCGTTCAGAGGCTAAATGCAGTTTGCGATGAGAAATAAAAAGTAAAAGCTGTATAAAAACTCCAGCGGTTTGCAAAAGTATCATTTGTCGTCACAGAGTAAGATGAATTGTTACAAAGGTAAAAAAAAATGCTTCTAATGGTGGTAATAAATGAGACTGAAAAGAAATTCAAAGAGACATTAGAACAAATTTATAAAAATCACGATTTAGATATCAAGAAACAGTATTGTAACTAAACACCTGCATACAGAAGCATATGAATGCATTGAGTGAACACCCATGATGTGTCAGTAATTATTCTTGAGTCCAATGGTGTCCCTATTGATATTTACCAAGCATACGAGGGTGACACTGCAAATGTTCTTTGCACGATTTTGAAAAACTTTACCTTGCAATTTTCTAAATTTGTATACACCCACGTTTGACCACCAACTTACATGATGGAAAGTGAAGATGTAGCCGAAGATGAAGCACGTTGGTCTAGAAGGTATCCATTTACTCTACCCATTTACTCTAGATTTGAATAAGCCCAGGTTGTAATTTTTAGGAAACAAAACGCCTGCATTCAAAAGCAAATGCGTGCATTAAGTTAACACCCACCCTAGAGTCAGTTAGTCTTCTTGACTCCAATGGTGGTGATCCTATTATTATCCTTTTATCCTATCCTATACCGGGCATATAATCTAAACCCGAGAATGGCAGTGAGAAATTTCTTTTTAGGATTCTGAAAAAAACTCTAACTTATATTGAAGACGAAGGTGAGGCTAGGGTACTGTTGTATATTCCAATAATCAATCCATTTTGCATTAAGAAAATGTTGAGAGGGTGGATCAAAACCTATCGTATTTTTTTCCACAAACCTCACAATTGGAAGAGTCGACTTTTGTATAAGAAAATCCCAAGCTATTCTTGCAGTTAAAAATAATTACGTAGATATAACTTTAAATTTCCGTTCCGGACACATTCTACTAAAAATAAACCTTAACCACCAACCACGCCTCTGTGTGGTTGCAGATATTTAAGTCTTATAATGATAATAATTTCAATTCCTATTGATAATAAACTAAATAAAATATGTGAGTAGTTAATTAATTAATATAAAAATCAATGTTTTTTAATTAATACTCATCAATTTCTATAACAACAACCCTAATTTCAAAAGTTCAGATCTAAAACTCGTATACCCCTAAGTAACCCTAAAACACGTTTAAGATTTAATTATACTACGCAATTAACGTTCCAATCACAAAGCGGAAGGCTAGACTTATAATTTAAGCCCACAATTTTCTTTTTTAAACCCCTCTGTGACGACGGTCTCAAATTATATAATAATCTCAGAAGCAGCTATTACGACTAGTACTGCAATAAATTTCAATGTAACTCTACCTGTAATGAAATCCTCCAATTTTGTTCTTGTGCCAGCACAAAGTGAAGTAAATTACAATTACTTTTATATGTACGTAAGTATAGCATTCTGTGTTTTTATATGCACACTAATTATTTTTTATACTTTGTTTTCAGTTAAAAATTTATTGATAAACATTAAGAACTTTTTGTATTCGACTAGAAGTGACTGTCATGGCATTGTAACAGTAATTTTTGAAGTAATATTCAGTGTTATCAAAGTCAACATATTGGATATTAATGAAATATAATCAAATCAATCATTCAATAAATATACAAACCACAAATTAATTAGCGACTGCAAAATATTTGCTAAGCATTGTTTTGAAGTCCTGATTAGGAACACACACCTATATTTACTAGGCCACCCACATAATCAAGACCTAGCAATCATTATGACTTACAAGACCCTTGTCGTATAATAGATTACGCAAACAGTTCCTGTTTTCAACAGTGCCTTTGAATAATTCACAATCTACCCCGACGTCAATGCAGCTAACGAAGCTGCCAGTAGATAGGGCCATTGTCGACGCCGATAGAAATTCTATGGCAGCACCATTGTGCACTGTGGTCTATTAAAATTATCGTTTGAAATGATAGACTTGAAGAGTTGAATTTGTAGGATAGAATAAATGCGTAAAAAGTAAAAAATCTGTTTTTAAATTTGGGTAGTCAAAACGACCCGGTAAGTAACACGACCGGACCACTTGACCGGAACACGATAGTGCTGAACACTACCATTTAGCGGCAAGTACCACCAGTCCATTCCAAAAGTTCATATAGACACAAGCGCTACTTTTCGTTTTCTAATTATAAACTCATTAACTGTTTTTTCGGCTCAAAACATCATATCACTGAGGCTGAATTGCATTGTCTTACTTTAAAGTACCGGTTAAGTAATAAAAGTGAGTTGCACCAATTAAAAAATAATAAACGACGCCGTAGCTGGCCGAGCTGCGCTGGTTAATGTTATTAACCTCAATCAACAGTCAGATGATGAGAGAATCAGTCAACCCGAATAACTTTAACTAAGCCGAAAAATACGCTGGTGTAACGCATTTCACATTCAATGCTAAAGAAAATGTTACTACATTCTTAAATTTGACAAAAATCATAAATTTATCAAATATTTTGGTGCAACCCAACCCACGAAAGTGTAATATTCCGAAAGTAAAGTTAATAAAGAACTTACTTAACTTTTAACATTTTTTTTGCTAAAAAGTCAAATTTGTAAAGTTTAATAGAACCAACCTCAGCTTTGTCGTAAGATTGGTTCTTTAGAAATGTTGAAAAATTTTTACAAGGACAATAATATTTTTGAAAAAAAATTGTTTCAAAGTTGTTGACTTATTTATTAAACACTCATCAAGAGATCTTAAACTGGTTCTTCTCTAGACATAAATTCAAAAATACATTCAGTAATAGAGTTTCAGTGGTAGAGCTCGAATGCTTCCCACATATTTTTATCTCTATGCTATAGTTTTCAATTCTTGGTTACATAAACACGCAGCGTTGCCGTCTGTGGAGTACTTACTATAAGAGTAAAATCATCCGCATTGACAATATTCAATACAGTTTTTATTAAAGTCAGCAGTACTTAAGCGTAACTTCACGCCTGTAATCCCCAAAGGGGTAGGCAGAGGTAAATGCATGCATTCAAGCATATACGATTCGCCGGTTACGTGTTTGGCCCATGTAACAGGTGGCGAGTCTCTAACCATCTCCGGGCACATAACCAATCTCCGAGGTACTGGGAAACATCCAGAAAATGGAAAAATCTCAATAGAACCAGAGATGAACTCTGATAGCCCCCGATCCGGTTTACGAAGACAAAACCTCTAGCGTAGGCCTGCTACCACTAGGCTACTGAGGCTGTTTGCAAAAGCCAGACTCGCATCAGAATCTAGTCTTTCTAATATATATAATTCACGTTTGTGTTTGTAACAATGCTACTCCGAAATGGCTGGACCGAGCATTATGCAATTTTGTGTGTATATTTGGTAGGTACCTATGAGAATCGGTTGTAGTCAAATTTTTATTTTATATCCTTAAATGGGAAAGGTGATTCTCACCAAATTAAATTATCGATTCTTTAAAAATTTTTTTTTCAAGGCGATACGAAGTTCATCGGAGCAGCAAGTATAATGTATATAGACTTCTAAAACTTAAATACGGAATCTCAAAGGCTTCAAGATTGCCTCTAGTTTTTATTTGCCGGAGAGGTATTTGAAAAAAACCGAGTGAAGTCAAACACTGATCTGAACTTGGACAAAGCCAGCTCACTTTAGGTTTTCTCGTGTAGCCAAAGTTTTGACGCCCATTGAACAGTTAGAATGCTAAATATGTTAGTGAAGATTAATGAAGAGATTAGATTTTAACTTTTAATTAAGTGTATAGGTTCTTTTTTATACATATATATATAAATCCATTGCTGTTCGCTAGTCTCGCTAAAATTCGAGATCGACTGGACCGATTTAACTAACATTGGTTTTGAATGATTTTTGGAAGTCCAGGAAAGATTTAAAAGGTAAAAAAAATAAGAAGAAATTGAACGTAGTAAAAACCATAATTTCATTTTTAAATGAAAATGCCCCTCAGAATCTTGCGTTCGAGTGTATAACGTGCATAAAGTACATACGTTTTACGCTCGCGTCGTAAATCTTCAGGAACAAAACTCTTTGAACTATTTCTGGTGTTTTTGTTACACGATTTGTTTGGTCTACACGTAGGGACTTTGGTTTACGTGAAATAGGGCAGGTGTCTTGGAAAATTAAATGAATTAAATTTATCTCTAGAAATCTGATCTAGAATGATTATTTTTTGATTAATTAAAAAAACTATTTTATTTTGTATATGTGTTACTTTTTTGCATAGATCAACTCGGCTCACCGGTCGGCCAGCCATGGCGTTATTACCGATATAAAACAGTCTGTAATTTTTTGCGTGGAGAAATACGTGTGGAACGTGGAACACACTCAAACTACAAAAATCGTCTATTACTACGAAACTTACACCTTGACTTTAACAAAATACATAAACGATTTCACGCACATTTAAATATCTGGGCGACAGGCATAGGACCATTTGGTTAACTTACTTACTACTTACTTACTTACTACTTACTTACTACTAACTTACTTACTGGTACTTTGGTTTCAATGATTTAAGCTTACAGATCCGGACAGATTTTTTCTTATACTATGTAATATTATGTTATTATGGTAATAAGTTATTGATGTGAGCGATAGCTTCTTTTATATATGTACGGCCCTGTAATTTCCGGCACAGAGGCATAACACCTTAGGCCTCAGGAGTGGTAACGCATCTGCATTTTGACCTTGGTCTTCATGTGGGTGTCTGTAGGCTGCAATCATCACTTAACATCAATGTGAACTGCAAGCTTGTTTACCACGCCCATTACATAAAAAAAATATATATATAAGGCAATTCATAACGTATGTTAATTAAATGTAGCCCCTCACACTTGCGTCAATTTCAAAAGCGATAGATTTCATTCAACTCTGTAAAAGCTTCTTGGCTATTTTAAGAGCCAAGTTGTGCCATCTGTGTAAGTTTTTGGGGTGAAAAGTTACGTGATAATTGAAAAAGAAGATTCATAAAGTCAAACTGTCGAGTGTTTTAAAAGATATCTGGGTAAAATGGTGCACAAAAATGTTGTGAAAATTGTAGGTTCTTTCCAATTTGTGTCATAGGGATAACATGTGGAGGTCACTTCTAAACTGAGTTGAAGCTGACATCAAAATAAATTAATATAACTTTTTAGGGTTCCGCTTTTCAATTAGTTTTTAGTGGCACTCTTGAAGACTGGTAAATTGTCGTTTAAGGTCAATCGGTTTTATCATGGTATTAGATGAGCGTAGATAAAAATGAACCGTTAGTGTGTGTATGTGTAAATAAATGTATATATTTATCTCTGCTTTGCAAACTCCGGTGCGCGTAACAGTGCCGCCGCCGCAGTGCTGCCGCAGCACCATATTTCTTTATTTTTCTGTTGCGTGCAGCGGCGTTCGGAATCGTACCTTTATCTATATATACAAATCGGTGAAATGAAACAAAATCGGGGCAATAAACAGATAAATGATTTAACCGTGTTAAAGTTACTGTATAACGACTGCTACTTTGAGGATAAAAGTAATAATCAATAAAGTAGATGTCCGATAAACGGATTAAGTAAGTAACGTACGCCAACTAGTTAATCGTTCTACTTCTTTCAGATAATTATAGCTTAGTGCGTTTTGCTACAACCATTATGCAGTTTTCAATGCTGATGTATGTTAATTTTAATTAGACTAACCTACGTAATATTGCTAATGATAGGATTCCAGTGTAATAGGGTTTAGGAACCACCACTGTACCACCGCATCACCTAATATATCTGTCGCCGATATTCGGAAAGTACATACTTGAAACAGTGTTTAGCGAAGATGATTAAATTCAAAAGGATATGAAATAAATTGTGAAAGATATTGCCCATGGTTGGATGGTTGCAAAGGCCCAGGCAGACCAAGACTGACATGCCATAACCAATTAGGTCGAGTATTGTCTGAGAGTAGGGTCAAAAGTCTCAAAAGTCTTAGGAATCGGCGTAAATATGAGAAGAGAATGATGAATGGAGAAGAAGCACGGGAGGTGTGTCAGGATCGGGATATCTGACTCTCAACACTCTCTGCCTACCCCGTAAGGGACTTGACGTGAAGATACATTTTAAAAGATGTTACGCTAAATACTTAGCCCGGGTTGCACCAAGATATTTGTTATTAATATTAGATATTTGTAATTTAACTTTCTACTGGTGGTAGAGCTCCAGTGGCGGAGCTCGCGGGCGTAGGCACCACCGCATTACCTAATATACTTGCCGCTAAATGGTAGTGTTCAGCACTATCGTGTTCCGGTCAGGTGGTAATGTACGGCTCTCTAATTTCCGGCACAGAGGCATAACACCTAATGCCTCAGGAGTAGCAGCGCATCTGCATTTTGACGTCTGGTCATTGTGTGGGTGTCTATAGGCTGCAGTCATCACTTAACATCAATGTGAACTGCACGCTTGTTTGCCACTTATACTACATAAAAAAAATATTAAAGATTATTAATCTGTTAAAAAGGATGTGAAATGTTACAATAACTTTAACTTGAACATATTTTGAAAAGACCCTACTGAGTTTTGTTTTGGCAGGTTTTTTCTCAGTAATATGGGCTTTGGAACTCTGCCAGTGAATGACAAAGAATTTCCCATATTTTTTTGTTTAGTCTTATCTTGCCGTTTGTAAAAGAAAGTTTGAAACATTCTGTTGATACATTTTTTTATCATTAAGTATTTTTGGACTATTATTTATTTTATTTTGTTTACTTTGACATATTAATCAACGTATCAGTTGTTATTCGCTTTAATTTTATATTTTGAAATATGACCTATCCCAAGCAAATTCTATTATATCCAAGTGATTAAATAATATTTTGAGTTTGAGTTGGAGTTGAGTTTAACAAATATCCTGATGCAACCCAGGCCTAGCATCACATCTTTTACAATATGTCTCATACTCAGCTTATTAAAATGTTATAATACAATAACAAAAACTAATTTTAATGATTTCACTGAAAGCATAAATAACAAGATGAAAGGCTTCACGACTTTTCATTGTAAATAACAAAGTGAACTGGAAGCCCGGTTCACTTTGGCTTCTGAACAAAAGGAAATCCAAAGAATACAAGTTCCAAATACGCTTTTAAAATATCTGACTCAGCCACATACAAGGTTTAAGGTTAATTTCTGTATTCGGCAATACGATTGTTCTTTTGTTATTTTTTTGATTGGTTTTTATATACATAGATTATGAGTTAAAAGTCTGGTGAATCCTTAGAGGTAAACTAACACAAAATCTGAAACTTTTATTTTTTGATTAGCTTGTATATACGTAGATAATGGGTTAAAAGTCTGGTAAGTCCTTAGAGGTAAACTAACACAAAATCAGCGAGATGAATCGCGAGAAGAGTGTCTTAAAATGTTGCTCACATACTTTCTTGTCCTGGCTAAACAATTGTTTTAATGGTATCTATTCTAGCTCAAAGAATCTATAAGTGGAAAGATGTCCCCATATGGGGGATCTGCCATAATCACACGCTTGGCATGCAGATTGGAGATCGCAGTGGCAGTAGTTTCATCTTGCGTTATTGCACTTACCACCCCCATGGGAAGGGTTTGGCCACTATTTGTTCGGTTGACTGCCTGTACTAGTGGGAGAATTCTTTTGCAGTTTCTACTGGAAGTACTACCGGAAGAATTACGCTAATGGGCGGTGGGGTCGTCACGTCCCTACGCCAGAGTTCTTTTTTGGGTTCCGTAGTAAACAAGGAACCCTTATAGTTTCGCCATGTCCGTCTGTCTGTCTGTCTGTCCGCGGTTTAGCGTAAAAACTATTAGTACTAGAGACTTGAAATTTGGGACAAGTATACATATTTATTACGCCGACAAAGTGTATTTCAATATGTTTGCAACTCTTATGCGGTTTTAAATAATGAATCTTATGAAAAACAGAGGCTCTTCTACATTTCAGAAAACAGAGGCTGGACATCAATAAATTCCAAATAAATCTCGAGGAGCTAGTAACAAAAAACGCTTGTCATATATCCCTTTTGTAATATCTCAAATCCTCTTTCTCGCATAAAATGCTTGGGTACGGACAGAAATTCCAACTTAAATTCTTGGGCTTTTTCATTTTAATCTTTCATTGAATCATATTCTTTTTCGGGATATCAGGATTGGCTTTTATCTTTTCACACTCCAAAAAGTTAATTTTGTTTGTTACAGTGCTTTTACAAAAAATAATATTATTTACAAGGTTAAACGCGTTAATTTTATTGGCACGTATGTCCATTGCGTTTTTATGTCCATAAACAAATGTTCAGTCCCAAATTGATTTATTTTCCAATCCAATATTATAGGATGTGAATTAACTCTATGATAAATACCTAGACTCGCGGCCTACTGGGAATCTAGTCCAGCCGCTCTTCCAATTGAGCTACTGAAGTCCTGCTCGATTTGTCAAATCTTTCCTTCACATTTATTGCATGCTTTATGGTAGCAGTAGCGCCATCTATTGCCAACTATGCTAGTTAGGCAACCGATATAATAGACTTTGCAGTTTATTGAATATCGTAAAGAAGTCGCTTTTACCCGAGATTTGACTTCTCGCCTGAAGTCAAATTTTTCTTTCCATTTTTCTTTAGATAAAATATATTTCACAAGCATGTGTTAATGCGAAATAATATAAAACAATAAATACCTAGAGTTAGAAATAAACATTCCATGGAACGCCTTGTTGTCCAGGGGCTTGTGGAAGGAAAGCTGTCGCGCGGGCGATGGCCAACGATATGGATAGACTCCAAAAAAACTGCCACACAAAACTGCCACGCAAAACTGCCACGCAAAACTGCCACCAAAACAGCCGAGACGCTGAAGACCGCAACTAATGGTTACGCATTGCAAAACAGAAAATGCATCATCGCCAGCCACGACCACTCTGTCTAGAGTGAACGACTAAGGAGGAGGAAATGACGACGCGGTTGGTCCAGCGATGTGAGATGACCGTTTGATTCGAAGGGTCGCGGGTTCGATCCCCGCACCGGAACAAATATTTGTATGGTCTACAGATATTTGTTTCGGGTCTGGGTATTTTTGCATGTGTTGTTTGTATACAACGGACCCCATGATACAGGTTTATACCTACGGTGAGTGTAATCGTAGTTTAAATACGTAGACATGTAGCCTCATGTAGTTATATAGGAACCTATGAGATCTGTATTAAAAAACAACAAGTGTGTAATTTATCATACGGAGTATTGGCGGGAACCTTTAAAGAGGCATGTTGTGCTCTTATTTTATTTCATTACCTGGTGTATATTTGAGTGAAATAAAATTAAGTTGGTGGCATTTTGTTTGATAAAGGTTTATTACAATGTCCCTGCACAGTGAAATAGAATAACAGTGCGAAACACGACCTTTCGGGTTGCCTCCAAAACTTCATTGAAAATTTTCTGGTAAAGCAGATCGCTTTACTCGAATTACTGACTGCGACTCTTCGACTAACAGACTGCTAATTGACTGACTGACTCTGACTCTTACGTTGCTTATTATGAATAAGAAATATCGCTTTACTTGAAACTGGCAATATGCGTAGTAGCGATGCTATTATATTATAAAAAAAATGTATCATACTAATAATAGTAAGGATTTATAGTAGGACCATTGGACTATTTTGCTGGGAATGTACTAGGTGGCATGAATAGGTCCGCCAGTTATTACATGGAATTAAAAAATATATATAAGGTACCTACTTGTAAATAGTGAGTGACTTGGATGTATGAATGGTATGTATCTGTTGCCTTACATCAGAGGTTCCCAAACTATTTTTTCTTGTAGACCCTTTACAATTTTTTCTGGTTTCTGTGGACCCCCGTCCTTGCTACATTTATATCACATTCCCATATTTTCAATTTTTATTTACGCCTACGTAGATCCCCATCGAGTCTCCCATGGACCACTTTGGGAATCACTGGTATGATGTAAGTAAATTGGTACTATCAGTGTATGTGTTGAGATCCATTATCGTGGACCACCATTTTCATTTCATGGACCCCCAAATTTTTTTTTCGCTGATGCAGACCCCTTTCAGTTTGTCATAGACCCCCAGGGGTCGATATAGACCACTTTGGGAATCACTGCCTTACATGAATGTAGACGACCATAATAGAAAAATTATAGTAACTTAAAATTATGGCGATGAAACCATTCCGGCTTATAACACTTTGCTTTTGACCGAGTTCTATAAGCGGAGTATAAAAAAACACTTAATTCTTACTGGTGGTAGAGCTCTAGTGAAGGAGCTCGCGGGCGTAGGCACCGCATTACCTAAGACACTTGCCGCTAAATGTTAGTGTTCAGCACTATCGTGTTCAAGTCAGGTGGTAATGTATGGCCCTGTAATTTCCGGCACAGAGGCATAACACCTAAGGCCTCAAGAGTGGTAACATGCATCTGCATTTTGACCTTAGTCTTCTGCAGTCATAACTTAACATCAATGTGAACTGCATGCTTGTTTGCCACTTCCATTACATAAAAAACCATCCTAAATCAATATTATTTTCCAGCATTTTCAACATCAAGTTATTTTAATAGCCATCTTTTATCTCACAATGGTGACCATTACTCTATAAATGAAATGCTCTTACATAATGCATAGTTAAATGTCTCGAACAAGTTAAGACAATGAAATGGCACCCTTTGTTCAATTCAACGAAGCCTAGAATAGATAATGATAAGTTCGGTACACTGGCTTAGTATTCCCTTGTCTATTTATGCACTGTCATGCCAAGTAAAACTTTGAACGCTTTTATTGTTCTTCTATTAATAAAACTGTGAGACACGCGATGTTTATAATAGGGGGGAACCTGTGCATAGGGATAACCTTTTTGCTTTGAGCAAGCACGCAATGTTTTGAATTGTTCTTCGTTATTTTTTAGTAACTGCCTCAGTAGACTAGTGGCAGCAGACCACTACAGCTACAAATTAAACAGGCTTAGATCAGGACATGGCCGCTGCAATTTCTTTCTGCTCAAATGGGTTTGGCGAGACTCGGACCTGTGTGAATGTGGCGAAGAGGCCCAAACCATGGATCATATGATGGAGCGATGCCCAATACATTCTTACCTGAGACGTAAAGAAGAAATCTACAATTTAACTGAAGACGCAGCCAATTGGCTAAGAAATCTGAATGTAGACTTATAATTATAATTTGTGTGTATTCGCCTATTCTACAGACTGCCATACGATTAAATAAACTTCAGCTTCGTTGGGGTCCTGGATCGGGGCTATAATAGGTAAAGGTGTAAAATCTTTAATCCCTGGTTCTATTGGGATTTTTCCATATCTTTTTAAGGTAATGGAAGTGGCAAACAAGCATGCAGTTCACATTGATGTTAAGTGATGACTGCCGCCTATAGACACCTTCACAAAGACCAAAGTCAAAATGCAGATGCGTTACCAATCCTGAGGCCTTAGGTGTTATGCCTCTGTGCCAGAAATTACTGGGCCGTACATTACCACCTGACCGGAACACAATAGTGCTGAGCACTACCATTTAGCGGCAAGTACATTAGGTAATGCGGTGGTGCCTACGCCCGCCAGCTCCGTCACTGGAGTTCTATCACCATTTTTCTGGATGTGTCCCAGTAAATCGGACCTTGGTTAAAATATATCCGGTCTCTAAGGTATTTATGTGGTAGGTACATTGAAAATATAATTTCATTAACACTCCTTAATTAAATAAATACACACGTTGTTCAACCCCATCATTCATTATTTAAGGATAAAGGTAGGTACTTACCTAATGTCAATAACAACATTATTTCAGATTTTCCAAAATTAATATTTCAGAAATAAACCATGGAAATAGAGGCACGGAATAAAAATATCTAGTTTCTTTGATACATGACGTCCCGAGCCTCGTCCGGAAACGACTCTAAATAATGTTTTGGCTCTCGGACATGGATATATTTGGTACTTAGTTTTTCTTATCCAAGGCGCCTACTTGAATATTTACTGTTCTTAGTTCTTTCATCTCATCAAATCATCTCTTATTATTAACGTAGTAACTTTACCTACTTCTATTTCTAGTTTTATTGATATCTTAATTACTTTAGTTCTATACACCTAAATATCTTTTGGTCGTACATGATACTTTTTGTGTTATTTATACTGTTCTTTTTTAGTTCTTTCACCACACAATTTTTTTATTTAATGTGTGCTTCACGAGTTGAATGACAGCTCTTTAAATCATGAGAGTTAGGTAAATTCATAGAAAGTGTTTGACAAAATGCTATTCGTCGCGGCAATTGCCTCGCGAGGCTGCTCGTTTTGTGTGGACGCGCCTATTAAAAACACTTAAATTTGAAGATAATGTAACGTATAATGGCTTCTATAAAAATATGTATCGACAGAGATATTAGGGACATTATAAAGACCAAAAATTTAATCTCATTGACTTGAAATTACATTGATGAGAATCACCGCGATTTCCCTATATCCTCGTCTAGTTGTTCTACGATAAGTAAGTAAACCTTATGTTACCAACGCACGCAATTTATTCGTTGACAAGAACACACTTTGCTACAGTCCGTACACGCGATACTATCAAAGTAAAAACTTCGCGCGATGAGAATTATTGGATAAGGGATAAACCCATTGAACTCGAGACACTGTTACCGTAACCGACACCTCTGTAAATTGTTCAAGTCTTCGGTCGCGCATGGACCTGCGGCTGGTGTAGATCGGAAGCAATCTACTTGGTTAAGCCATACGGACGCGGTCGAGTGTGCACAGGGTGACCGTTAATTACAAATTAAAATGCGCGTTTCCGTGCTCCGGAGGGCACGTTAAGCCGTCGGTCGCAGTTGCTGTCAAGTTAAGCAGTCGTTAAACCTTGTCGGAGGCGGTTTGAAAACATCCGATAGCCGGTTGGCCACTAATCCTTATCTCCACCAACCCGCATTGGAGCAGCGTGGTGGAGTAAGCTCCAGGCCTCCTCCCAAAAAGGGAAGACACTCATGCCCAGCAGTGGGATATATTTAGGGTTGCATGCAATGTGAACTGTATGCTTGTTTGCCACCATTATTCCATAAAAAAGTCTAAAAACTATTAGCTAAGTATATTTTTTAATTCAAAAAAAATTAGTTGTGAAGGGATATGGGCTATTTATTGTGGCGTTATCAAAGATCACGTGGACGAATCACGATAAAGAAACTAGTTTCTAAAGACGACCCGGTTAGTCCAGCGGTGTGAGACGACCATTTGAATCGAAGGGTCGCGGGTTCGATCCCCGCATCAACTGTAATATTTGTATGGCCTACAGATATTTTGTTTCGGGTCTGGGTGTTTGTGTGTGTGTGTACAACGGCACCCACGTTACAGGTTTATACCTAGTGTGGGGCTGTGAGTATTATGTATTAATTTGTTATTGTTATTAAACTAAAAATAAAACAAAATCATTAAGCGGTAACAACTTTTCAACGCATGAGATGAGACGCAAATAACCGAAAATTCAAATCGTGTCTATAAAGATAAGAGGTGTTCCAGTACTTGAACAGTATTGGAACGCCTGACGTGACTATATAAAAGAATACCAATCAATCCAGTTTATTGTATGGTACAACGTTAAAGCAACATTGTTAACTTAATGAGCGAAGAGCAAACGTGAACGCCTTTTTTAACGAGACTTCTAATGACTTGTTTGTGTCTGAGACGGTGTTTTTAGACAGGCCTTGTTTTAGTTAACATGACAATGTCTATCAAATTGCGTTACCCACCAATTACGATGCGATAATTTATAGATACCGAAAGGTTCAGGTATAGGTAACAAAAATATATAATCACCCCTACACCCAATTCACAAGAGGTATAATAATGGCAACCCATTATACGTCCCACTGCTGGGCATGAGTCTCCTCCCCTTTTTGGTGGGAGGCCTGGAGCTTACTCCACCACGCTGCTCCAATGCGGATTGGTGGAGATACAGGTTAGTGGCCAACCCGCTGTCGGATGTTTTCAAACCACCCATAAGGCCTGCGACAAGGTTTAACGACTGCCATCTATCGATAGCAACCGGGACTGACGGCTTAACGTGCCCTCCGAAGCACGGAAACGCGCGTTTTAATTTGCCACTAGCGGTCACCCATCACCCACCCGACCGCACCCGTAATGCTTAACCGAGTAGATCGCCTATGATCTACACAAGCCGCGGGGCCATGCGCGCTTCACAAGAGGTATAGCGCGAGTGAACCCGAACCCGAAGAGTGTTTACACACCCCTAGCTCACCCAGTTGAATTCAGTTTTTTTATAAGTGACATAGGTATAGTGGCAAGCAAGCATGCACTTCATATATCGTCGATAAAGATATGACGCAAATAACCTAAAATTAAATTCGTGTCTTTTAGGTTAAGAGGCGTTCCAGTACTGTTCAGGTGTTGTGACAATTTAAAAGAATACCAGTCGATCCAGTTTATTGGATGGTACAACGTTAAAGCAACATTGTTAACTTAATGAGCGAAGAGCAAACGTGAACGCCTTTTTAATGAGACTTCTAATGACTTGTTTGTATCTTAGATGTTGTATTAGATAGGCTTTGTTTTGGTTAGAATATTGTCATCAAATCCATTTTTGTGACAATTATTATGTGACACCCATCAAGGTATAAAGATCTCATCAATACAAATTGATCGAACCCAAACACAAGGTAATTACTGTGAATCATTGAGGGATTCCCTCGACTGTCTTTCGGTTCCTTCACCAGATCGACTCAATACCATATTTAAATTTCTTTTGTACATAACTTATTGAAAAAATTAACAACGCTCTAGTCGTCCCTACGATTTTCGATAGTTCCCCTCAATTTATATGGGATGGCATTACCAGGTCCTAGTTTTATTATCAGTAGACCACCCTTGAAATATCTCATTTCCAACAAAAAGTTTTTATCGAAAACCGTATATAGACAATGATCCGCAAACACACAAAAATATACAGTTGAATTGAGAAATCTCCCTTTTGAAGTCAGTTAAATTGTAGGAAAATTATACAAAGCATGTTTGTAAATTTTGAAAGTGTTTGTTTACGTTAGTATCAGTAGTTTCCAAATATTCGATCATCTGACCAGCATCCTGTTGTGAATGAATTTAAATACAAATCAGTGGGTAGTTTATAGCGAATGTGAATGATCTGACGTAATACATCACGCTGTAAAAGTGTGTTTTATACAACGAGGTCAATATGTAGAGAAGAGAACTAACAAACAGGCGGTTCCGTTTTTAAATTGATTTGACAGATTTACGTAGACGCTTCACGTCATCTGTCGTATTACAATGGCTGCGTTCCACTAATCGAACGCAACGCCCGCGACTACTACTACTACTACTACGACTACACTACCGCTGGAATTGCCGTTCCACTAACGTAAAAAGGCCGTGGGTGTTTTGGGCAAATCTTATAACGTAGAACACACAACGTTGAGCGCTGTGATCTCGCAATATGACAGCATGGTGAAAACGTTCTTTTTTCGAATTTTTCGTAAAAGAATTAATTTTCCGACCCACCAATATTGTTAGCGAAGTGGGCGCGATGTGGTCCCGAACGGTGACGTCATCTATGACTGCGAACGATCGCTAGCGACGACCACAGGCCTTAGGTAGAACGATGAAGAGGGTGTTACAATCGATGCTGTTGTTTAGTGGAACGTATCCTATGTGAAACTGTTGTAAATTGACTTCTGGAAACTGGAACTACCAAGTTTTATATTACTTTTACGTATACTATTCCATCTCTTTCATCTAAGCTCTAAATCAAAACACATGTTGTGCGAACTGGTTTTATGGTGTGACACAAATCAGCCGCAAAATGTTGACACGTGAGAGTTTAAAATGTTCACCCACTGCTGAAAATTCGATATTATTCACGGAAGTTTGAAGTAAGCTAGTATTATGAATGTTTATAGGGTTCTTTACCTAGTTTTGTGGATACCGAAGTATAGTGTGATATCAAACATATATTTGAAATCTTGATACTAAATAAGACATTGCTTATTAAAAAGCCACTACCAAAGATACCTACAACAGTGTTGTGAGTCATTAGTTGAGTATATGCCATAATTGCTACTCTTGGTGAGGCGGTAGTTTTATCGCGGGATGCTGCAGCCTACTCCACGTTACTATTTACTGCAGCCTATTGGAATGGTCGAATCACCATTGTTTGTTTAAGTTGAGTGAAGATTATTTGTTCTACTCTGCACTAGTGGAAGAATTAGTCCCCACAATCATTCTTAACTCAAACTCACTAAGTAGTAAGAATTACGTTACTGTGCCAAATAACAGTTTTCTAGTACAAATAGTCCCTGAGGTACACTGAGGTGAGACGGATAGACGGACGGAGATAATGAAACTATCAGGGTTTTTAAACAACAGAACTGGTGGTAGAGCTCCAGTGACGGAACTCGCGGCCGTAGGCACCACCGCATTACCTATAAACTTGCCGCTAAATGGTAGTGTTCAGCACTATTGTGTTCCGGTCAGGGTGGTAATGTACGGCCCTGTAATTTCCGGCACAGGGCCGTAACACCTTAGGCCTCAGGAGTGGTAACGCATCTGCATTTTGACCTTGGTCTTTGTGTGGGTGTCTTTGTATTCCCTGTTTTGGTCTTTGTATAGGCTGCCGTCATCACTTAACATCAATGTGAACTGCATGCTTGTTTGCCACTTCCATTACATAAAAAAAGATCCCTAAAGCTAAGACAGACTTATTTAAGTTTGTGAAAATAATATCCTGTCCAACTCAAGAACTTGGCAGTCCCGTCACGAACACCAATATCCGTGATAATGCATTCTAATGATCTCATACTTTGAATATTTGCATATAAATAGGGTTTTATTACAAATAAAGAATCGGTCTTTTGTTGGTAGTGTGCGAAAGAAAGAATATGTAATTTAATTATTTATCACAAGAAAAATGTTTGGAACAGTTTCAGTTTTGGACAGAATGAATAGCCAAATATCATGTAGCTGTGCTGCTAGCATTAATCAGAAAGTGTATAAGCCGTGAGTATTTTTTTTTACTTTATGAAGACTTTAATTTATACTGTCAATGAAATTTTGAAGAACAAAAATGTCATTACACTTATTTTTGGATATAAGAAATTCAAAGAAGAATGTATATGTATATATTCATTAATTATTAAAAAATACAATAATCATAAAGATAACGTCTGAGGTAACGTCTGATAAAAGTTAATTTCTTCAGAGTAGAACTTATAAATATCGTTATTTTAGTTTATACGAAAACGTATTTTTTTGCCAACATATGTTGCTTGCTGCCTAACTTGCTTGCCCAAATCTAATAAATCAATATAAATTTTAATAACGTTTAAAACAGCTAAAGTAAAGCAAAGAAAAACTTGACGCTTATCCAATTTTTAAACACTTTCAACTTAAACTTATCCCGGTTCAAATGAAAAAAATATGGGACGACGATGCAAACGTAAACCAGCGGCTTTAAAGTAGATGGTTGTTTAATGATTTATCGTTAGGATAACGTAACCTGAAACTTCAATTAGGTTAATCAACTAAAACAGGAAATTTATAATAGAACTTTTAGGAAGACCTTTAAAGTTTGAATAATTAATTGAATGAAAAAATTGCTATAAGAAGCTATTAAAATTAATCATCAGGTTGTGCTAATTATCCGCTACTGGACTTAATAATCTTCAAGCAATCCTTTCAATAATTTACTTGAATCAAAATAGTACTAAATTACATAGAAGGATTAAGACTAATTTTAATCCAGTACGATTGCCAAGCCAATAAGCCCCAACTCGAACTAGGACGAAGGATGTATCTTGAGTGCCCTAAAATCGGTTAACAGACAATTTGAAGGGCTTATTCGTGTACAATCAGTACAAAAACATGAATGTAGAAGGAACAATCTATTAATTAATGCATGAGGAAAATTTTTTTACCCCTTTTAATAAAAATTGGCACAGTTAAAGTTATCATGGAGGGGTGCAGAAACCTTTTATATTAAATACTTGGTCACCCGGTAAACGTTGCGCGTCGTTCTGCCATATAATTTTTTAGGCAGCGGCTTTGATGAAAGCTCCCAGGCGGATAGATTTTTTTCGTCATCTCAAACATTTATCATTGTTTTAATCGATTTACTCAAAACTTCAACAAATTATATACACAAACCATCCTCATGAATCACTCTTATCTTTTTTTTATGTTATAAAAGTGGTGGTGCAGTTCACATTGATGTTAAGTGATGACTGCAGCTTATAGACACCCACACAATGACCAGAGGTCAAAATGCAGATGCGCTGCCACTCCTGAGGCATTAGGTGTTATGCCTCTGTGCCGGAAATTACAGAGCCGTATATTACCACCTGACCGGAACACGATAGAACTTAATATTCATCGAAGTTTTTATTGTAGATGTCTATAGGCAGGCTGCAGTTTTCGTTTACCACCTACGTGCTATCTAAAAACTTATTACTCCAAAAACTCTAATTCTACGAGACATTTAATAAACAAGCTACACAGAAAATAAAATGTCTTAATAGCATTCCTTACATATTTCTTGGGGATGTTTTAAATATTCTCCAAGAGTATAGGGGATAGCATCACGTAGTGCTCACGTCATGGATTAAGGAACTCACAATAAAAGGCTACGACCAGACAACAATACTCTTTCGATATACGAGTAATTTCTGTTGTGACTAACGGATCTAATAGGTATTAATGGAACGTAACTTCACGCTTGTGATCCCCGAAGGTGTAGAGGTTATTGAATATATACAATCGTACATGCAAACACCCTCCATTCGCAGGTTACGTTTTGGTCATGTAACAGGTGGCGAGCCTGTTTAATTCTTCGGACAAATTACCAAACTCTGAGTTACTTACTGGGAAATTTGCAAAAAAAGGAAAAATCCAAATAGAACCGTTAGAAAGTTAAAGGACTTCACACCATTGTCTCTGAGAGCCCGGGAATCGAACCTCGGCCTAGAACCAGGAATTTCGCTTTTGTTTCGCTTCGACAACAGATAAATCATAGCAGAAATACTTTGGTTTGGCAAGTGTAGTGTCGCTTCAGAGGTCTGCTATCACCGTTAATAATAATCTTTTAATCATGGAAACGTGCATAATATAACTGTAGACGAATACACGCCCATTTAATTCTAAACTAGTAGGTAATGCGACTTGCCTATTCCCTCCTGGTTCCGTCACTCTGGAGTACTACCTCCAGTAGGTTACTAAGATACAAAAGCTGCATAAGACATTCTCAATAAGGTATGATCAATTAATTCGCTCATATGAAAATGAGATTAATAATATCTTTGCGATGATGGAGCATTACGAAGTGGGATTATATCAGCTTATCCTCAAATGGCTCGTTAGGCATCGTTAACTGGCTTATTATGGCATTTATCATGGCTCATACGATACTGGCTCTTAATGAGGACGACCTTCGTTATTTATTCGTATGTGCTTATAGTTCTATAGCATGTTCTATTCCATTCACTGTGATATTTGTTTAGTATTACGTCAATGCTTGTTAATTGCGTCAACAGTTGGATGGGAACTTAATTTCGTGTTGTGTTTCAATTTTCAGTTCAAAGCAATAATTTAACTATGGTAATAGTTTTGATGAGATGGATACAAATGATTTCGTGAATAAATATTCCGTTCTCACGAGCGAAGCTTGATAAATTTTATTTTTTTTTCAATAGGAAAATCCCTAATATCACTGTTTTTTGTTTGTGTTAACTTCTAAGGAAGCAAACAACCACACATATAGTGAATACTATAGCCTATCAAACCAGAGATGTCTTGGGAAATGCGTTGTCACTTCTGAGACCTAAGTTTAATTATAGGGCCTTACATTTTATCACCTGACCGGAACCCGATAGCGCTGAACACGACCATTTAGCGGCAAGTAGATTAAGTATTTCAAACAATCAAAAACAAAAAAAGATTCAAAATAATTAATGTTGCTAACCTCCGCAACGGTGACCGCGCTAACTTTATGTAGGCTGAGAGTGCCCTCTGCTTTCGCCATACATGGGCCACTGGCCGCGTCGGGCCGGAGGGGAGTAGCCATAGCGTTTATTATCGATGCAAAACAGTTTGCCATTTTTTGCGGGGGGAAATACATGTTACACACACACACACACACACACACACACACACTACAAAAATCGTCTATTACTTAGAAACTTACAACTTATTTACGGCACTGTAATTTTTAGCGCATCTGCATTTTGACCTCTGGTCTTTGTGTGGGTGTCTATAGGTTACAGTCATCACTTAACATCAATGTGGACTTCAAGCTTGTTTGCCACTTTTATTACAAAAAAAAATTGTAATGCTAAGAATTCGGTACTGCACCCTTCACGGTCGGACGCTTGTTGTTTTTGTAACTCTGTGTATAGATATCTGGTGGATTATTATACCAGTTATTCCTGCAACTATTATCAAACGCAGATAACGTTCAATTTATTAGTTTGCAAGTGACACGCTAAGGGCTTTATCTGAAATCTGAGAGGGTTGGAGCACCGTAATTATCACGCAAAGGTATTTATAGTAAAGTTATTTGTATGTTGTGTTTTGAAAGCGGGAAGGTAAAACCTGCTATGGGTACTTACAAAAATAATTATATGTAGAATTTAGATTATTTATATTAGAGTGCAGTGAATTTCAAAGATTTTTGCATGTGCAGGCTTTCCGCTCTGTCAAAGTTTGGTGTATCTTTTATGTTAATAAACTATTACTATTACTATTAAAGTACAAGCCCAATTGGGCCTATGGCTATCGCCTATAAGTTTAAATGTGTGCGTAAAATTGTTTATGTAAATTGTTAAAGTCAAGTGAGTTTCGTCGTAATAGACGTTTTTCTCGTGTGTGTGCATCACACGCATTTCTCCCCGCAAAAAATGACAGACTGTTTTGCATCGGTAATAAATGTTATGGCTACTCCCCTCCGGTCCGCCATGGCGGCCGCTGGCCCGCGTTGCTCTATGTGCAAATTGTAACATAAGTCAATTGGAATTTTTTAAATAGGGGTTTCCACTATTTATATTCCGTGTAAAAGGCTTCATAGATCACGTTTCGTTACTCTAGAAATAAGATAACGAATGCCTATGAAATCGAACACCAAAACGGCCAAGCCACACGTTTTAACTAAAGTTAAGTTAGGGCTTGTAGGTGTAGAGCGTGTAGTCGTTGGACCTTGGCTTTCTACGATATCTGATAACTTTTTCATAGGATAAGCAAACTAGACTCGTCTTGGCAACATTTTTACATGAAAATGTTTTTGGTGGGATAAACTATTCATTAGTTATAGCCTACTGGACACTAGTAGCTATTTTTTAAGGTGATACAGACGTTGAACCCTACGTAAGTATGGTATCGATGTCAATAACAATAAAGAATTATTTAATTAGAAATGAATATTTTTAAGTACACCTATTATTTCAATGTCTCTTTTAGTCTCTTTGAGTGTGAAAGAAAAGTAAATAAATGATAAAACACTCCGCTTTTCCCAAGTTCAGTGACAGTGAAAAATAATACGAGTACGTTTTGTTTGTCCGCTCTGTTTATTTCAACGTGTATTTCAATAGTTAGTGCCGGAAATTACAGGGACGTACATTACCACCTGACCGGAATACTCGGTGTATTTTAATGAGAGCTTGCTTTTGAATTTAATTCTAATTCTTCAAAACGTGCTGCACAAAATCAACAAACTCAGGAACTGCCAGTAATTTCAGTTGCTTTTATGACTACAGTGAATTTGCAAAGAATACTGTTTATACTCTGTAAGTTGTTTTTTACTGGTGGTAGAGCTCCAGTGACGGAGCTCGCGGGCGTAGGCATCACCGCATTACCTAATATACTTGCCGCTAAACGGTAGTGTTCAGCACTATCGTGTTCCGGTCAGGTGGTAATGTACGTCCCTGTAATTTCCGGCACAGAGGCATAACACCTTAGGCCTCAGGAGTGGCAACGCATCTGCATTTTGACCTTGGTCTTTGTGTGGGTGTCTATAGGCTGCAGTCATCACTTAACATCAATGTGAACTGCATGCTTGTTTGCCACTTCCATAACATACAAAAATACTCTGTAAGTGCTAAATTCAAATAAAATGTTGAAGTATTTTAAACCACCTAGCCATTTTATTTTAAAAATATGAAATTTGACTAGTTGTAGTAGTAGTCACATTATCATCATATTGTAATGTGAATACACACACTCACTTTTACCCTAAAATACAAACGTGAGGAATTTTAATGAACCCAAATGATGTCCTTGAGGCATTCCTTTGTTAATTTCATTAGAGTATCACTGCTCGACTCTGATGATAACCATTGCTTCAGATCATGCTACATGAGTTATAATAGAAGCAAGGTCACTTCGATAAATTTACTTACATAACCCGTTTCTATGACAACGAACTCGATATACACAATATCGAATGCTATTATAATAACTGTCCATACAATATACATGGCTTTTTAGTACATTGATAGTAAAAATACGTCTGCCAGGTTATACCCCATTTCACGAAGCTTTTGTTCAATAATTTAAGATGAAATCACAATTTTTAATCTACCTTCGTTTCCGTCAAAAGATTGAAGGGTTATCGGTAATTTTACTGATCTTCTTATAATATGAATGAGCAAGGGATTAAATGGCACAAAATTATTTTATTGAATGTGAATAAAACTAAAGTATTAGTATTTGAAAGAGATGAACAGAGAACAAATGCAAGGGTAGTAGTAGATGATGCAGTGTTAGAACAGGTGGATGCAATTGTATATCTTGGATGGGCTTATAGCAAGGGTGGTAGGTACACCACTGACATAGAAAGAAGAGTGCTTGCAGGGAATTGCGTGAATGGAGCGTTGGGTTGGCGATGTCAGAAAGAGGCTTTGTGTGAATGATAGTAAGACTGACCTACCATGACCAAATAGGTCGAGTTCTGTCTGATGGTGGGGTCAAAAGTCTTAGGAATCGGCGTGCATGTATGAAGAGAATGATGAAGGTAGACGAGGCACGAGAGGTATGCCAGGACCGGGATATCTGGCACTCTGCACTCTCTGTCTACCCCGTTAGGGACCTGGTGTGAAGATACATACATACATTATTTTATTTTCCCGCAAACATTAACATGTTCATGTTTTTATTATTTATCGCAATAACATAAACGAGTAAATTTAGAAATTAATGAAACATTTGATTTTGTGCAGTGATTGAATGTAGGGCTTTGGTAGCTTGGTTGTAAAGCTTATTATCTAAATGTCGCACGTTCAATCTCTACCCGAAATCCAATTTCTTTCCATTTTTTCTTAAATTTATAAACTTTAGTTCAGTAAATACATAGTAAGATCTCACTACAAATACGTTTCTTAGAATGGTAAATTAATGCAAATAATTAGGAGAATCAGATGTAAGTATTATGTGTTAAAAAAAACACTTAATACTTACCTACATCTGATCCTCTACAATTTTATAGTATAAGTACATCTCGGCCTCTGAAAACACACCGGCATGGTAACATTATGTTAATTAATACTCTTCATTTCGCGTTAACCAGTGTTAATGTACTCAGAAACAATTTTGAAATGCGATTCAAAGTATTTCATCTATTATTCTTTCATTAAGTATATACGTAAATGTAGATTGTATTTCACACAGGTTTAATTGGAAAAGGTACGTGCTGGAACTTGTGTGTAGAATTTCGCTACCTCAGCATCTATTAGATTTACTTCGTATTTTCTTATTAAGATTCTATTTCTATTTAAGATTTAAGAGATAAAGGATTTCATCAAGAGATTTTACATTATTGCTTAGAAGATACGTGTGCTATTCATTATAAGTAGGTAATGTTAGTGCCTAAAATATTAGGAGTCGTTTATGGTGAAACAAGTGGAGTTTGTGCCAAATCAGGTGGTGTTTATACCAAAACAGGTGCCTAATTGGAATTAGGTTGTTTACATGAATCACACCTGTTGGCTATTGTAAAGATAACGACTCGAATCTTGTTTACGAAGTCGAGTATTTAGGGTATAAATGAGATTGTCAATAGTAAGAGAGGATCAGTAGAATTGTGGTCGTCGCCGTGTAATAGAGTGCTGCTGAAGCTAGTTCGGTTCTTCACAGTAAATATTATTATAATAGTATATATTTTTAAAGCATACATACACTTCACATAAAGGACATCGACAAAATACCTGATTAAAACTAAGTACCTCATTATTCTACCCGGAAGACACCACAAAAACACTTCCCCAATGATACTCACAACAGTGTTGTGCGTCATTAGGGGATAATATACCATAATAGCCACGCTTGCCAGGCGGATTGGCGATAGCAGTGGCGGTAGTTTTATCTTCACCCAGCAATTGCTTACAACCTTCACCAGGTCGTCAGTCCACCTCTTGTGGGGGAGGGGTAACCTACGTATCATATTCCGGTACGCGGTCGCTTCCAGAGAACTCATCTACCCCAGCGGTCTTGGAGTAATGTGAACTGCGCACTTAAATTTATGCTTTGCTATTCGGTGGGCAAAACATAGCCCACCGAAATTCCTGTAGATTGTGCTATAGGAAATCTATCTCATTTCGACTCGATTCGATTTCGCAGGTTAATGCTGAGCAAAGCTCTCTTCATTGATCTCTGCATAACCTTCTCATGAGACCCATAGCACACCGCGGACACTCCGGGGAAATTCCATACAAACGCTTAATTTGTTTTCTATTACACAGACATTAATCAGTGACGTGTATTTACACGCGTACCTGTGTGCGTAGCACGTACAAAATACCAACCGTCGCCCATAAGAGCGGAAGGGGTTGAGTGATGCGAGCAAATCGGGCGGGACGTCGAAGTGTCCATTCTATACGTAGTATTATTACATATTCTCTGCCCATAGTGAGCGAAAACCGTAGTTCATCACGTTCCGTAGGTCATCACTGGCAACACATAGTGATCAACGACCATTTTCTTGAGACACTGCGGCAAATTGAACGAGAATATGTACCTATCGTCGCTTCCCGAACGCTCCCTAACCGAGAATATTGTATTATCTCAATGTAATTTTATTTTTTTTATATAATGGAAGAGGTAAACAAACATGCAGTTCACGATGATGTATTAAGACTTAGGTCAAAATGCAGATGCGTTACCACTCCTGAGGCATAAGGTGTTTTGCCTCTGTGCTAGAAATTTCAAGTAGAATTACTGCAATTATGCCTATGTTACAAGGAATATGAAAAAAAAACAGACAAATCGAGGTCGAAGTTTTTTTTAAAACTAAAAAAATACACAATTTATATTCCATTCAGTATTAATCACTGCGTAAATTGCGAACAAAAGAAAAGCTTGTTTCGGTTGTTAACATTTTTAAACTAATTGACAGTCACATTTTCAGTTAAAATGAAAGTTTTTTTTATCTATCCTGGACAGGATTATTTATTTGTTAATTTGAAAATTGTTATACATAAAAATTATAATCAAAAATAAACAGGCATGTCTGCATTTTATCACGAAAAAAGAATATGGAGTATTTAAAATATGGAAAAAGTTGTTATGAAAATGGACCGTAAAGTGGATGCCCCAAATTGAATTTCAGGAGGCCGCGCCCGCAGTCAGATTAATTTATAATTTTTTATCGCACTTATCGTATTTTTTAATCTAATCCCTTTTTAACGTAATTGACAATATTGTGTCATGGATCCATAACATTACGTGTTTTACTTATTTTCGCCTAATTGAAATTTTCCTAATATGTGTTGATTGGATGGACTGGACCTAAAACTATATTTTTTTTAATATATATTACAAAATTCCAAAAAACTTACACAAACCAAAAAATCTAAAGTATAAGTGCATATTTTTATAAACATTACTAGAAATAATTAACAATTATCTACATAATATAAATAGTTGTTATTTTATAACATTTTATATCAACATTTTAAAATGCTACATAACAAGGCACGGTCGGCGAGCATGCTCGCCAATGGTACCCTTCAACCTTTCGTCGATTGATAGATAGCATACAAATGCTGAATTATAACCAACCAACCAAACAAGGAAAAAAAAACAGACATTATCTGTTCAATTAGAAACATATTGCTTGGTGTTGAAATATGTATTTCTCAGACACGCATGGAAATTAAACTTGATATTCAGTAGCTTCATACCCAAGTGTTATCACTAAACAAAATCAGACAATCGTAAACCCGAAACGAGAGAACTATGAATCGCTACACCCTTGTCATGGGTAAACTAACCGACATCTTGTTTTGTTGGAATCGGATAAGGCCACATGAAGCGAATCATTTGGGAATTATTCTAACACGACCTTAATAATCGGCTAGTAGTTGTTAATATTCTGTATAATAATAATAATGGCAACCCTTGATACGTCCCACTGTTGGGCACGAGTCTTTCCCCTTCTTGGGAGGAGGCCTATATTTTGTATATTGAGAAAAAAGACGTGTGGCACTCGGGGACTGCCGCGGTAAAGCTATTGCATAGCATTTTGTATCAACTTATGCAACTAAAATAATTTATTTAGTTTATTTATGCAGTATTTCTTTTTTTCTTTGATATTAATTCAAGTTACACTTTTTGAGCGTGGTGACCGATAAGAAAACATTTTTTTTTCTTTTATTAAATAAATAAAAAGTTAATATTGTTTGAAATATTTTTATTAGTTTACAATACTTATAAACAGCTGCTTATGTATTCGTCCGATTTCGGAGCAGCTCGTCTCGATTCGTGCGAGCTTCGTAGAGTCGTACAATACGTCAAGTTGCACGCACACAAACACCGTGTCGAAGACTGCCGAAAAGAAACGACGTTAGACAATGCACGGCCTTCAAGCCCCACCTCCGTGCCCGTCGGAGTAGGGAGCGTGAGGTTTTTTCGTTACGGAATTTCTGGATTCGGTTCCCGCGCTCAAGGCCCTCGATAGAAGCTATGCAATAGCTTAAAAAATCCCAAAGACGCTTACAACAGTGACGTGCGTCATTAGGGGCGAGTGTACCATAATCGTCACGCTTGGCAGGCAGATTGACGATGGTGTTGGAGGTAGTTTTATCGTGGGACGTTACTGCCCATCTGACGATATTGATGATAATTATACTACCTTGGTGACATAGTGGTAGCAGGCTTCTTCTGTTACGCTAAAGATTCGCTTCGATTAAATCATCACTCATCAAGATCATTGAGATATTCCCATTATTTTTCGCTCTGTAATTTCAGATACCCTTTCGAGAAATACAGGCGTTAAATTTCGTCAAATCAAACCCAACACGTAGTAGTAGGAAAAAACATTAAATAAGCTGCCGTGATTTATATCTTCAACATCGACCTTCGTAGTGATTCAACGGGAACCCGCGAACTACATCCATCTACCGAAAGTCCTCGAGATGTCTTCAGACGTACTTGAATTGCCAATGCGTCTCCGACACGTAACTAAGCGATAAATATTGATGAAATATGCGGAAAGGTTTTTCTGGGAAATATTAAAGGCGGTTGGTTGAAAGTTCATGTTTTGTTAGGATTTTGGGTTTGTTGTACCTAGAGATGTAAGATTTAAAATAACATGATAATGATTACATTATTATGAATAATTGACATTATTTAAAGTATGAGGGTGGGATCAAAAGTCTTTTGTGAAAGGAATCGGCGTGCATGTATACAGATAATGATGACTGTAGATGAAGCACGGGAGGCGCGCTAAAACAAGTGCTCAACACTCTCTGCCAACCCCGTAAGGGACTTGGCGTGAATATACATACATACATGCATACGTAATATGTAACGTAAATTGGATAAATCTCATAAGAAGGCTGAAGCATAAGCAACGAGCTTTGTTCGGCTTTTCCCTGCGAGATAGACCAATGAATAGCACTACTCTACTGACTCAAGTGGTGGACGGTTGGTAGAGCACATAGCTCGAAGAATCGACGGAAATTAGGGCAGAAGAGTTCTTGAGTGGCGACTGCGTACCGAAAGACGAAGCGTGTACAGGCCTCCCACTAGGTGGTCCAACGATTTTGGTGAAGGTTGTGAACAATTGCCGGTCGAGGGCATCCCAGGAGATTCGTTCTGTCAATATTTGTGCTTTGAAAATGAGAGGCATGAAAAACTGGCAACAAAACATAGTCATTGAGACCAATTGGTATGGAAATTGGTACAGTGCCTCTATTGTGCGTAAATAAAACTAAACTTACGAGCGTGACATCGTCGAGTACTTTTGTCGGAATCGTATCGACTAGTTAACATAGCTCGAAGTTTTTAACTTAGGAGCATAAAATTGGGTGCACGAATGCTGTTTCTCTACTCTACTTTCATTCGGATGACGTCATTAATCTTAAAATATCGAGCCTTCGATAGATGACAAAATGTGCTTCATGGTACCAATTATCGTTGTACTCCCTATTCTTATCAATATCTCGATACGTTAACGACACGATCTCGATTGTTCTCCGCGCTTGTGCTGCAGACAGTCAGTGATATTAAATCGCAAATGTGCTGCGAGTTGTTGGAAAAAGTAACCATTGGCGTGGATACACATTAGGTATTCCAATTATATAAAACAGTACGTCTTTACCTATTTAATCTTCAAATAAAATACTGGAAATGAGATGTAGATAATATAATTCAATTTTGTATCATTGCTAATGTTTTTCTGTTACTTATTTCTTAGGCACGTTCTATTATCAAACAAAATGGTACTTCAGATATAAAACAAAGGAACGGTTGTACATTATTTCCGGAGCCATTTTGTCTCATTGTTTTGATAAATGAAATGTATATAAGGGAATCAATTTTAGGGTTCCCAACTTTTGAATGAAAAAAGAACCGTTATAGGATCACGATATTGTCCGTCCGTCTATCTGTTAAGACCGTTTCTCTCAGATATGAAAGTATCCAGTTAAAGTTAATATCAAATATTCAGTTTTGAAATCCATATTAGGACTAAGAATATCAGATTTAAATGTCAACGCAATTAAAGGATAAGACCTTTTATATATAATACAAAATATATATTAAATGGAAGTGGCAAACAAGCATGAAGTTAACATTCATGTTAAGCAATGACTGCAGCCTATAGACCCACACAAAGACCAGAGGTCATAATGCAGATGCGTTGTCACCTCTGAGACCTTAGTTGTTATGTGTCTGTGATAGTTATTACGGGGCCATACATTACCACCAGTAAAAAGTTATTTTAAAGTAGCATATTAAACTTCACAATGGCACGGAACTCTAGGTGGAGACTCGCACTTGGCCGCTTCCTTTCAATAAATTATCAATTCTGTCGAAGTAAAGATAGCTGAAATCTTCTTTTCAAATAGTAAAGTGTATTTAGGTACTTATTTGTTATATATACGTCGTACAATCCCTTTCAATTTCCGTTCACCGCGAAAGCCTTTTTGACGACAATACCTTCCTGAGGCATAGAAAAACGCCTTAGAAGATCATTTGTTAGTGAGTCTCACAGATGAAATCTGTGTGGATCTTTAAACATTACTTTTTTATGTAACGGAAGTGGCAAACAAGCATGCAGTTCACATTTATGTTAATTGATGACTGCAGCCTATAGACACCCACACAAAGACCGAGGTCAAAATGCAGATGCGTTACTACTCCTGAGGCCTAAGCTGATATGCCTCTGTGCCGGAAATTACAGGGCCGTACATTACCACCTGACTGGAACACGTTAGTGCTGAACACTACCACTTAGCGGCAAGTATATTAGGTAATGCGGTAGTGCCTACGCCCGCGAGCTCCGTTACTGGAGCTCTACCACCAGTAAAAACAAACTTCATGTGAAGTTTCACATTTAGTTTTGTTGTGATTGTGTTTTTAAGGTTCCGTTCCGTACCTCAAAAGAATAGAACTCGAATAGATCTAGAAGTTAATTTGCCCGTCCGAGAGGTCTCGAGCTGCCTGGCGTGCTGGTGTTCCGCACACCACTAGCGTTGGTTGGAGCCGAAGGACTCCGAGGAGGGCTCGGAAACAGGCAGCCGCCGGCGGAGTCGCGGATGTGTGCGTAAGTTTGACCGCGACCCCGCCACTGATGGCAGACGAATCTGAACACCCAGGGGTTTTAGTAGGTAAACGGATGTCCTTTTCTGAAGTTCCACCTAACTGACATAACTCACCCCTCTCCTCAAGGGTGGGTACGCGAAACGTATTTACCCTGGTTAAACGTCGAGACGCTGGGCGTCGGGACGCTGGGCGTCGGGACGCTGGGCGTCGGGACGCTGGGCGTCGGGGCGTTGGGTGTCGAGACGCTGGAAGTCAAGATGCTGGACGTTAGGACGCTCGACGTCGGGACGCTGGGCGTCGGGACGCTGGGCGTCGGGACGCTGGGCGTCGGGACGCTGGGCGTCGGGACGCTGGGCGTCGAGACGCTCGACGTCGGGACGCTGGGCGTCGGGACGCTGGGCGTCGGGACGCTGGGCATTGAAACGCTGGGCGTCGGGACGTTCGGCGTCGGGACGCTGGGCGTCGGGACGATGGGCGTCGGGACGCTGGGTATCGGGACGCTGGGCATCGGGACGCTGGGCGTCGGGGCGCTGGGTGTCGAGACGCTGGAAGTCAAGATGCTGGGCGTCAAGACGCTGGGCGTCGGGACTCTCGACGTCGGGACGCTCGACGTCGGGACGTTAGGTGTCGGGATGCTGGGCGTCGGGACGCTGGGCGTCGGGACGCTGGGCGTCGGGACGCTGGGCGTCGGGACGCTGGGCGTCGGGGCGCTGGCCGTCGAGACGCTGGACGTCGAGACGCTGGGCGTCGGGACGTTGGGTGTCGGGACGCTGGGCGTCGGGACAGACAGACGGGTGGACGGACAGATAGACAGACAGACAGTCAGAGGGGAATAAGTAATCCGTAGGGTCCGTTTTTACCTTTTAGGTACGAAACCCCCTAAAAGATAGAAGATAGATACAGAATAGTTCAAAAAAAGAATAATAGTTAAAAATAAAAATAGAATAAGTAAAAAAATAGTTAAATTGTCATAACTTTTTTATTTCTTAACCGATTGACATGAAACAAACACTAAATGTTTAGTAAAACTTACCACAATATATTAGTGAAACTGCAAATCGGATAAGCCATTTTTGAAATAAGCGTGCACAAACACACAGACCAACAGACATTTTTCCGGGATAAAAAGTACCCATTGTTGTGCGCCAAAAGTTAAAGTACGAGTATAATTATATCAAGTTTCATCCTAATCGGACCGGTAGATTTTGTGTGATGCTTGAACAAACAAATAGACAGACAGACAAAATTTTTTCTAATCACATATTTGTGTTCGGTATCGATCTAGTAACAATCCCTGGTATTTTTTTTAATATTTTTAATGTACAGAATTCACACTTCTACAGTTTTATTATAAGTATAGATTACAAATCATGGCTGAAATGCATTGTAATCTTTTGTATTACATTATTTTTTTTATAATATAATGAATGTTTACAAGATATTAAAATATGATGAAATTATGAATAATTTGTCTGTTAAAGTGAGAGTCCTGAGCATTTATATATATATATATGATGTGAGATTTATCGTAATTATTAAATAGGTCAAAGGAGATTCCTTTCATCATATTAGCAGATTTTTCCATTGGATTGTGAATCAGTAAAAACTCACATTTTATCTACGAAACTTTCACCTCACTGAATGTTATAGCTTCACGATAATTCGAGTTTGGGTCGATTTTTACGTCGACTATTCATTGCTTGTTATCGGTTTTTGTTCATTGTTGAACCGGTGTAAAAAAGCCTATCGTCGGAGTAAAATGTAAGGTCAAAAGTTTCGTTGTTTCATATTATTTAAGGTTCTTGTTGAATGGTTATTAAATTGAGCTTTTTTAGTGTTCATTAATTTCTTAATTCATAAATAAACGGCAGGCCACTACTACTACGCTGGAGGTCCTGGGTTCGATGCCCGGGTCGAGGGCTATCAGAGATAACGGTTTAAAATCCTTTATCTCTGGTTCTGTTGGGATTTTTACATTTTCTGGAAGTTTCCCAGTACCTTGGAGTTTGGTAATGTGCCCGGAGATGGCAACAGGCTGGCCACCTGTTACATGGGCCAAAACGTAACCGGCGAATCGGGTGATTGCATGTATGCTTGAATGCATGCATTCACCTCTGCCTACCTCTTCGGCGATTACAGACGTGAAGTTAAGTTTAATTTCTATGTATCTCATGCTCAACATATTTTATTATCGATACTTTTCCATTCGATTGAGATCAAAGAAAACTCACTTTTTATCTGCGAAACTTTCACATCACTGAATATTAACGCTTCACGATAATTTGAGTTTTGGACGATTTTTACTTCGACTAGTCTTTGTTCGTTATCGATTTTGTGTTCATTGTTGAACCAGTGTAAAAGCCTAGATGTAAAAGCCTCAGATTGAAATGTAAGGTTAAACGCATAGAGCAATACCGGAGAGGAGTAGCCATATGCAGGCTTTCCCGTCTGTCAAAGTACACGCCCAATTGGGCCTATACTTGTCGCCTAGATGTTTAAATGAGTGCGTGAAATTGTTTCTGTATTTTGCTAAAGTGAACGTGTGAGTTTCAGTGTAATAGACGCATTTCCCCCCGCAAATAATGACAGACTATGTTGCATCGGTAATAAATGCTACGGCTATTCCGCTCCAGTCCGTCGCGGCCGGTGGCCCGTGTTGCTCTATGATTCAACGTTTCATAGTTTCGTATTATTTAAGTGTCTAGTTGAATAGTTATTAATTTGTGCTGAAAAGCACACATTTTCAGGGTTTATTATTTTTGCACTGGGTTCTACTGCTCACATTTCAATAAACAATAATTGTCGATACTTTTCCATTCGATTGAGATTGCGTTATCGGTTTTTTGTTCATTGTTGAGTCGCTGTAAAAGCCTATCGTCAGATTGAAATGTAAGATTAAACGTTTCATTGTGTCGTATTATTCAAGGTTCTAGTTGAACGGTTTTTAAATTTAGATTTTTTAAAAGTTTCTTTTCATTTCTCTCATATCTTTTAACAAAAAAAAAACGCATTTTAAACCTTAATATTTCACAAACGGTTACTTTAAAGCAAAGTTTTTTAGCAAACAACCAATTTTTTTTAAAAACCTATCCCCCGATACAAGGGGGACCGTGTAGAAAAAAAATTACAAATTACATGCGTAGGGGGCCGTCCGTCCGTATATAATAATATAGATACGTCACCCTAAAATAAGACTTTTCTGTCCCCTTCCTCTCTTTTGTATATATATATTTTTTATTAATTTAACGCAATATAAATCACACTTCACACTTATATTATAATTATATTATAAATGTGAAAGTTTCTTTGTTTGGATGTTCGTCCGTCAATCACGCCGAAACTACTGAACGGATTTTGATGAAATTTGTTATACAGATAGGGTATTATTTGACTTAGATTAAAGCGTACGTTTTATCCCGAAAAATGTTGCGGAGCCGCGGGCAACAGCTAGTATAAAAATATTTTAATGAACTGCGAACGTCTCGATGCCGTGGATCTTCCGTCCCTCCCTGTGACATTTTGTCACGCTCAGCGAGACCCTTTGCATGCGAACGTATTTTTGAACGGCCCCTAGGGTAATATGTACATTCGTGCAAAATTACAGCTTACATGGCGAAACTACAAGCGTTCCTTGTAGGCTACGGTACCCCAAAGCGAATTTCAAACATCCAAGTGCCTGCAATTTTAAACGTTTTATCGTCCACGTCGACTTACCCACGCTTGCACAACATGAAGTAATTTTAAACTCAATCTTACTAGGCTCCATTTAGGTGAACACGCTATTATTAGATCTAGGCTTCTAGTTTCGCAAAAGTTGGACTTGGAGCCTTTTGTTAGTCAGCAGACTTAGCTTCATTGAACGAGCTTCATGAAGTAAGTAGAATTTAGTTCAAAGGCTAGTAACTTTTCTTCTAAGACTTATTTTTCTAAACTTTTCCGAGCTCAATTTGTGATTTTAGCATTAAAGAAGTCATGTAAGTATCTGGTGAAAAAAATTGTTGGCCTTCGACTTCAAAAAGGCCCAAAGTAAGAAATACAAGCGCGCATGGCCCTGCGGCTGGTGTAGATCGGAAGCGATCTACTCGGTTAAGCGATACGGGCACGGTTGGGTGTGTGATGGGTGACCGGTAGTGGCAAATTAAAATGCGTTTCCGTGCTTCGTAGGTCACGTCGGTCCCGGTTGCTATCGATAGATAGCAGTCGTTAAACCTTGGCGGAGGCCTTATGGGCGGTTTGAAAACATCCGATCCGCCTTGGAGTAGCGTAGTGGAGTAAGCTCCAGGCCTCCTCCCAAGAAGAGGAGAGACTTGTGCCCAGCAGTGGGACATATCAAGGGTTGCCATTATTATTTTTTGCTGGTGGTAGAGCTCGCGGGCGTAGGCACCGCCGCATTACCTAATATACTTGCCGCTAAATGGTAGTGTTCAGGACTATCGTGTTCCGGTCAGGTAGTAATGTACGGCCCTGTAATTTCCGTCACAAAGGCATAACACCTTAGGCCTCAGGAGTGGTAACGCATCTGAATGTTGACCTCGGTCTTTGTGTGGGTGTCTATAGGCTGCAGTCATGACTTAACATCAATGTGAACTGCAGGCTTGTTTACCACTTCCATTACATAAAAAAAAATATCCTCCTCGTATTATTATAACTATGCCTATCGGAGATTTTATCGAACAGATGTAAATTTTTCCGTGCGAAAAGTATATTTTCATAGATATAATGGCAAGGGACTGTCATTATATTTATTTCTTTAAATAGTTCTTTCAAAGAATCACGACTACGTAAGTGATACATCGCTCTAATGGCCCTCTTCTGTAATACAAAAATTGATTGTATGTCAGCCGCTCGACCCCACAATAAAATACCATAGGACATGACACTGTGAAAAAAGCTAAAATAAACAAGTCTTGCAGTGTCTATATCAGTTAATTGCCTAATTTTTCTAAGAGCTTAAGCTGCGGCACTCAGACGTTTCGCTAACTGCCTAATATGTGGTCCCCATTGTAACTTCGAGTCAAGCATTATTTCCAAGAAGGTAGCGTCATCAACAAATTGAATTTTGTCACTGCTATAAATATGTCTCCTTCTTTACTCAGGAGTGGTAACGCATCTGCATTTTGACCTTGGTCTTTGTGTGGGTATCTATAGGCTGCAGTCGCCACTTAACATCGATGTGAACTGCATGGTTGTTTGCCACTTCCATGACATAAAAAAAGTGTTATATCTCTTGCACTCTCCATAAGTAAACATTAATAGTGCGGCATTGGTCAAAATTTGATCATAATGGTTGACAAACGTCACATAGGTAATTTAGTGCGAATTTTAATGCTCTACAGAGCCGAAAATAACACAAAATATTCTATACCTACACGAAAAAGAATAAAACAAAATATCCTGGACATCTGGAGTAACGTATCTCCAATAAGACATTTAATTTAAATGTAAATGTTTGCAAGCTACAGTAACTTCAGCTATGTGAATTGCATGCTTGTGTACCACTCAAATATATTCTAAATAAACCACGAGATTATATGACAATTTCAAGAGATAAACTTCGGATCCTTTTTCAGGAATGTGGCATGTGTGGAATTTAATGTTTGGACATAGTTAAAGTTTATATAATTCCGGGTAGCAGTTAAGGAGATCAAGCTTGGATGTTTGAAATATTTCATTTTGTTTGTATCGCCCCGCGGCTGATGTACATGGGAAGCGATCTACTTGGTTAAGCGATACGAGCGTGGTCGGGTGTGTGATGGGTGACAGCTAGTGGCAAATTAAAATACGCGTTACCGTTGCCCGTTAAGCCGTCGGTCCCTTGACTTCGGTTGCTATCGATAGATAACAGTCGTTAAACCTTGTCGAAGGTTTGAAAACATCCGACAGCAGGTTGGCCACTAATCCATATATCCACCAACCCAGCATTGGAGCAGCGTAGTGGAGTAAGCTCCACGCCTCCCCCCAAAATAGGGAGAGACTCGTGCCCAGCAGTGAGACGTTTCATGGGTTGTAATTATTATCTCGTCAGCACGGGGTCCAATTTGAACCCCGGACCTTTGTCAGGCTTGCGCGGGGACACGGGGGGTCCAACACGTAGAAGACCTTTCGAGAATTTTGATCTACTTTGTAATGGGTTATATTCGGTGGGACCTCTCTCTGACTGCATCAATAGTTAATACAGACAGACCCCGCAGAATACATGGGGCTATTGTAATAAAAAATGACTTGCCAAACTTTGGGCTATGTGGGTGAACTGGGGGGACGAGCTGGCTTGGCCTATGGAGTGAAATCCGGCATCTGCCTATATTCAACATTTCACATTATTGAATCCTACTTTAGGCAGATGGTGACTAGCCTCTCCTTAGTGGGCCCCCCAAACAGCCAACCCGATGGTCGACGGGGGGCAACACTGGCGATAGTGTGTGGCACCGGTTTCACCATCACGAGCGAGTAATCTCGAGCTCGGAGCGGGCTTTCCTGCTATTATGCCTTTAGACACTTCCACTCCCGAGTGTATGGCTCTTGCAGAAATTTAGACAACAACCTTTTATCTAAATTTCTGCAAATGCCATACCTCTAGCGCCCCACTCTGAACGGCCAATGAAGGCAAGCCAGAGGTGAGAGACCTAATGCTCTGTTCGGCCGTACCTCTGTGTGGCGGACGAGGCAGAGCCCAGTTCTCTCGGAGGTACTCGAGAGGATGGTAGGGGGTGGTGTCGCTACTCACCAACAGCTCGCCACAAGCTGCTCTGACCCCTTATAATTCTTATTATTATTTTGTTAATATGTTATAATGTTCTACAGAGCCGAAAATAGTCGAAGTCTCTTTCCTACGGTCGATATGTTATATTTCTTGCTAGTAGCTAGCTAGTAGTAGTATAAAAGGCAATATTAATAGTATTTTGTACTAATTAAGTATATTTATGTTTTATGTCAAGAAGTGGCAAACAAGCATACAGTTTACATTGATGGAAAGTAAGTATAGTAGCCTACGGACATCTACTTAAAGACCAGAGAACATACGATCTTCTATTATGAAAACACGTCTTGAGTACCTACTACTGGATCTCGAAGAGTGTTCACAGATAAATAATAAGATTCAGATTAACTCAGATATCGCCGCTCGTCAATATTTGATAAGATAAGAATTCGTACAAACTTTCAAACTAATCATAAGTTCGAAGGTACGGATATAGCAAACTAGCAAGGATTATAGAAGAATATTGCGGGTAGCAGTTATTATCTGTAACCGTTTTATCCTATTTATCTGAGTGAGTTTTTTTTTATTTAATTGAAGTGGCAAACAACCATGCAGTTCACATTTTTACAGGGTGGTAATGTACGGCCCTGTATGAAATTACCGGTCAGGTGGTAATGTACGGCACATTACCACCTGACCGGAACACGATAGTGCTGAACACTACCATTTAGCGGCAAGTATATTAGGTAATGCGGTGGTGCCTACGCCCGCGAGCTCCGTCACTGGAACTCTACCACCAGGAGACAACATTGATGTTAAATGATGACTACAGCCTATAGACACCCCAGAAAGAACAACGTCAAAATGCAGATGCGTTACCACTCCTGAGGCCTAAGGTGTTAAATGTGTTTTTTCTTATAGCATACCAGTCGGCAGTGTTTTCAAGTAGAAAAATGTGCTTCGCCTTACATAAACTATATCCATTATTTTTCTGCGGCAATTCGCTGCGAGCACTCCACCAACGGTCTTAAATAACGGTTCTTAGATAAAGTATAGAAGCGATGTACAGGAAAACGCGTCGACGTGTAATTACCGGCCGACTTCGGTAACAGACGGTCACGCATATATGTATAATCTATGGGTCACGCTAAGATCTCTGAGTTTACTTTGGATAATTCCTAGTGGTGTGTATAATAGGTTGGGGAAAAAGTCTTTTCGCATTATAATATGTATGAACTTGTAATAAAATCTCTTTGGCTGTAGTAGATGGCAACAGGCTCGCCACCTGTTACATGGGCCATTAACGTAACCGGCGAATCGTGGGTGTTTGGATGTTTGCTTGAATGCATGCATTTACCACTGCCTACCACATCGAGCCTGCGAAAGTAACGATCGGCTCGTAACGACTTCGTAGAGCGTTATTTCTGTTGCACACTGCATACGTATGCACTGACAGTCCGGTATTGGTCAAAACTTGATCAAAATGGTCGACAAACGTCAAATAGGTACGGTGTGGAAGAGATAATGCTCTACAGACGCGAAATAAGCTGAAGTCTCCTCCCTAGGCTCGATGTGCAATATTTGTCGATGAGCACTGTACGTTACGTTGATAAGAAAGCACGACTCGTTATTATTGGCCGTTGTCAATGACACTCGTCCGCTCTCGGGTTTAACCGAACCGGTAAATGAGGGTTGAAATACGAACCTCAGGTTCCTTTAACCCCTTATTTTTTCTGCCGAAAAAGACAGACAATTTCCAATTTGTTCCTAATGACACGGCTCCACGCTTTTGGACGTTTTCGTTAAATTAATAGGGTGATTTAAAATAAAATTGGTCTTATTAAATGACTGGTTTTAAGGATCACAGTAGTAGAAAATACGTAAATGAAAGACATTTAGCAGACATTCAAGGTTGTTCACTGTGAGAAAACCCGTGTTTGTAACAATATTCCTTTGAAATGACTGGATCGATCATTGTGAAATTTTGTTTGTATATTAGATACTAGCTGACACGGCAAACTTCGTATTGCCTCACAATGAAAAAAAGTGTCAAAGGTTTGATAGATACGGACTTATTTTATTTTAAAGAAAAATGGAAAGAAAAATTTGACTTCAGGCGAGATTCGAACTCGCGACCTACTGGGAATCTAGTCCAGCCGCTCTTCCAATTGAGCTACTGAAGCCCTGCCCGATTTGTCAGTCCATGCAGATGCGTTACCACTCCTGAGGCCTAAGGTCTTATGCCTCTGTGCCGGAAATTACAGGACCGTACATTACCACCTGACCGGAACACGATAGTGTTGAACACTACCATTTAGCGGCAAGTATATTAGGTAATGCGGTGGTGCCTACGCCCGCGAGCTCCGTCACTGGAGCTCTACCACCAGTAAATTAGTAATATTCTCTGCTATAAGTCTATTATACAACGTGTTACAGGATTAAATGTACAACCCGAAACTAGTTCGTTCAGAATCGATAACCGAATCGATTTTAGGTATTTTTGATATAGGTAATATTTTGTCCCAAAATTAATCAATTAAGGAATTTATGGTCACCCATATTAAACAGTTAATACAAACGAAAATGAGACTAACGTCTATCCAAAATAAAATGGCAGTCTCAACAAGTTTATTAGATTTTTAAAGAAAAATGGAAAGAAAAATTTGACTTCAGGCGAGGCTCGAACTCGCGACCTACTGGGAATCTAGTCCAGCCGCTCTTCCAATTGAGCTACTGAAGCCCTGCCCGATTTGTCAAATCTTTCCTTCACATCTATTGCATTGCTTTATGGTAGCAGTAGCGCCATCTATTACCAACTATGCTAGTTAGGCAACCGATATAATAGACTTTTCAGTTTATTGAATATCGTAAAGAAGTAGCTTTTACCCTTAATAATTGTTTTATATTATTTCGCATTAACACATGCTTGTGAAATATATTTTATTTTTAAAGAAAAATGGAAAGAAAAATTTGACTTCAGGCGAGGCTCAAACTCGCGACCTACTGGGAATCTAGTCCAGCCGCTCTTCCAATTGAGCTACTGAAGCCCTGCCCGATTTGTCAAATCTTTCCTTCACATCTATTGCATTACTTTATGGTAGCAGTAGCGCCATCTATTACCAACTATGCTAGTTAATGCGAAATAATATAAAACAATTATTAAGGGTAAAAGCTACTTCTTTACGATATTCAATAAACTGAAAAGTCTATTATATCGGTTGCCTAACTAGCATAGTTGGTAATAGATGGCGCTACTGCTACCATAAAGCAATGCAATAGATGTGAAGGAAAGATTTGACAAATCGGGCAGGGCTTCAGTAGCTCAATTGGAAGAGCGGCTGGACTAGATTCCCAGTAGGTCGCGAGTTCGAGCCTCGCCTGAAGTCAAATTTTTCTTTCCATTTTTCTTTAAAAATAAAATATATTTCACAAGCATGTGTTAATGCGAAATAATATAAAACAATTATTAAGGGTAAAAGCTACTTCTTTACGATATTCAATAAACTGAAAAGTCTATTATATCGGTTGCCTAACTAGCATAGTTGGTAATAGATGGCGCTACTGCTACCATAAAGCAATGCAATAGATGTGAAGGAAAGATTTGACAAATCGGGCAGGGCTTCAGTAGCTCAATTGGAAGAGCGGCTTGACTAGATTCCCAGTAGGTCGCGAGTTCGAGCCTCGCCTGAAGTCAAATTTTTCTTTCCATTTTTCTTTAAAAATAAAATATATTTCACAAGCATGTGTTAATGCGAAATAATATAAAACAATTATTAAGGGTAAAAGCGACTTCTTTACGATATTCAATAAACTGAAAAGTCTATTATATCGGTTGCCTAACTAGCATAGTTGGTAATAGATGGCGCTACTGCTACCATAAAGCAATGCAATAGATGTGAAGGAAAGATTTGACAAATCGGGCAGGGCTTCAGTAGCTCAATTGGAAGAGCGGCTGGACTAGATTCCCAGTAGGTCGCGAGTTCGAGCCTCGCCTGAAGTCAAATTTTTCTTTCCATTTTTCTTTAAAAATAAAATATATTTCACAAGCATGTGTTAATGCGAAATAATATAAAACAAGTTTATTAGAACTCGGTGAGACGTGCATTTTATTATTAATAATAATTTAAGAAATAAAATAGTGGAAATTAATCTTATTAATAGCGAGTGTTAAATAAAGGTACGCATGTTACTCTACATCACATTGCAACAGTTGCGTGTGTGAGTAGGTTCGTGTTTTATGTGCGGTCGTAGGTAGAGGCAGGGTAAGTATGCATAGGGTGTGCATACTGTTCGTACAAACTGAGGACAACTTATTTCTTAAATAAAAAAATGAAAATACATAAACATGTAATTTCAGTTCATGTATTAAGATTATAACTCGATTTTCTAATCGGGGTGTTAGAGGGTGCGCGTTATTCCCGAACGGTTGGTAAAATATTTCTATTAAATGGGTTCTGCCTCTATTTTATTTTCAGACGATACCTTTATTGATTGACAGACTGGTGGGTCTGGGTATAAATTATACCACCCGCATCAGTCTATGAGACCTCAAGATACATATCAGATTCAGATTCAGAAGTCAATTTCTGGTAATGCTGGATAGGATTTTATTTATTGCGGGAAAAGGTGTAGAGAGCTCTCACGTTAAATATAAGTAAGTAACTGTGGCTCTCCAATCAAACGTGGGAATTTGTGAGGGTAAGGTATAAAACCATGTTGAAATATGTAAGAGATGTCTGGTCGAGACCAGGGAATCGGTGAAGTAAAAGTCACGAAACCTCAATGGGTCGAAGGGGGCGGAGCCCAAACTATACACGATTCGCCAAGAAAACTAATGCCGAGCTTTGCTCGGTTATCCGATAAATAGATACTTATGATAATATAATCAATTCATTAACTGTACGGAACCCACTGAATGCAAGTTTGATTCGCACTTTGCCGCTTTTTTATGTATAAAGCCTCACAATTTTTGCTTCAGCAATATGCACGCTATCTTATTAGTCATAAGATTTATTTATGTGTCAACAAACGCTATTTAATTTGTGATTAAATAGAAATAGAAAATATTTTTATTTCGAGTAAGATTTCAAGAGTCAATAAGAATCAATAATTACCTAGAGGGAATAACTATAACATAAAGTAAAACAGATATTATGTCAATTAAAATATCGATAAAAAACTTGCAGTTACAATATCATAAGCATTTCAATTCCTTCCTTCCAAAAATTTGATAATAAGAAAAAGAAAATAATATTCGTAAATGAAATAAATAAACTCTAAGGACTACATTTAAGTACTTTAATTTAATGTTATTTAAAATCTTATCAGAATCCGAAAGCCACAAAGTCCTTTTGAAAGAAACTGAATTCACTGAACATTTACGTCGATTTTCTTTCAAGCAGTTAATACTTGAAAGAAAATCAAAGAAGTGAAACTACCAACCTCAACATAATTAGTTTCGTCGGTTCAAAGTCAGTGAGCACGACACTTCGCAAAGGTTCAACTTCTTTGATGGTCATTACAAGGAAATGAGAGCGATCAGTCTCACCCTTTCGTCCAATTAGTGGGATGTTCAGAGATAATTAAAGATGGAACGTTGAAGAAAGTTCGTTACGTTTTTGGATACCGCACGATATTGTGCGATGATAAAAAATGTGATACTTGTTAATAACTTAGCTCGCGGGCGTCGGCACCACCGCATTACCTAATATACTTGCCGTAAACGGTAGTGTTCAGCACTATCGTGTTCCGAACAGGTGGTAATGTATGGCCTTGTAACTTCCGGCACAGAGGCATAACACCTTAGGCCTCAGGAGTGGTAACGCATCTGCATTTTGACCTTGTTCTTTGTGTGGGTGTCTATAGGCTGCAGTCATCACTTAACATCAATGTGAACTGCACCATTGTTTGCCTCTTCCATTACAATAAAAAAACTGGGGGTGATCTGTGTTCTCGAATCACTAAGAAATGAATATCCCTACAATTAAATGCATGAAATAATGAATTCAGGGAAAAACAGTTGTTCTATGTAACTAAGGGGAGATTTTGATTTTTGTTGATTTTTCGAAGCTCACCAGTCTGTTTTATTTTGTATCTCCTTATAAACATCTTTATTTAAAGAACTTTACAAGTTTGTTAACAAACCGACTCTAGTAAGACGTTGGTCAGGTTTTTAACACCTTAGCAACTATTCGATTGAAGCTTGTTTTCAAGATAATTCTGTTTTAAAAGTTTTGAAACAGATTCATCTTCAAAATACTAAGTAAACGTTTAAAAAGTATTACTAACTACTTAAAAGTTGTCATAAATAAAAGCTGAAACCAAATCATAAATCAAGCCTTCAAAAGTACTTATAAAATAGGATAATATAAATTAAAAGAATAGCACATGTTAACAAATATCGTTTCAGGAACCACTAGCCTATAACAAGACTATATCACCAGTAACCACCAGTATTACAGATATTCTTATGCAATAATGCACAATATTTCCATGTTACTTTTGGACTATGTCACATAAATCTATAAAGGAGATGTTGAAAAATGTATGGACCTCCGGCCATGTATTGTACACAATATCATTAGACAGGCAAAATCAATATATAAAACGTTTTTTACTGCATATTTTCACTTATTTAGCTTTTTTTGCAGTTACAAAGCATTATTTGCAGTTAGAATTGCAACTCAAAACCAACATGGCGAATATGGCGGGCGATGTCATTTTGACATTTTGATTTTTTAAATTGTATTTTGATTATATATTACTAGGAGAAAAAGTAATATTTTCTAAATACTATCGAAATCGATTTATCCCAAGTGTTGGCTGTATCGCCGCCATGTTTAACATAGTTGAAAATGATAAAATCGTTTGAATTAAATGTGGTGGTAACTCTAAAATATATTCTTGAATAAATTTATTGTACTTTTTTCGGATTCTTCTTTAATTTACCCATTTTTTGAGGACGTGTACGAACCAGAGCCGAACTCGCAACATCTCCTTTTGACCTTTGTCCAATACCATATCATCCAAATAATACCTACACGAAATCAACACCTTTGCTTCAGCGCTTATGTAATTTTAACATTCATATCGAAAAACACAATAGATATTGGGGGTTGATTTTTAGTTGTGACTATAATCAACTTTGCTCGGGACTTAATTTACCTAAGAAGCTATCTTAGCGTTAGATTTAAAAATCCTGTAACTCGTCCCTCGTCGTTCATCTCAAGTTGGTCATTGTAAAACTTTAATGAAAATAAATTTTCCTACATAGCTTGGAAAGCAATATAGCTTGAAAGAAAATTTTAAAATTTGAACATGAAAATTTATACAAAATGCGTTTATAAAAACAATATCGTATCTAGACAAATAAACAAGTATTTGCGCCAGGGAAATCTACATCTCATCGTCTCTCGTCTTTTGCCTGGAGTCAGGAAAAAGACGTCCACTGCTGGACAAAGATTTCCCCAAAGACGTAGACAACATTGTTGTTCATTAGGTATATTTTATTTTCCATTTGCCAAAATCGTCACGCTTGGTTAGCGGATTGGCGATCATCGTGGTGGTAGAGCTACGACGGAGCTCGCGGGCGTAGGCACCACCGCATTACCTAATATACTTGCCGCTAAATGGTAGTGTTCAGCACTATCGTGTTCCGGACAGATGTTGACCTCTGATCTTTGTGTGAGTGTCTATATGCTGCAGTCATCACTTAACATCAATGTGAACCGCATGCTTGCTTGCCACTTTCATTAGGTACATAAAAAACCGTGGCGGCAGTTTAATCCCGGAACGCTGCTGCCCATGTCGCGTTATTTACTACTATCCTATTGGAATGGTTTGACCGTGAAATTAAGTAACGTTGTCTTATTATTCATGTTTCTATAGCCTGCATCAATGTCATAGGGGAAGCGTAAATTTGTATGGGAAACGTATTAGAAAGCAATTCGTAAGTCGGAATATGTGTTTCTAAACTTATTATGATTAAACATAGCCCTAATATGCTTATTTATTTTCACGTATTGTATTATAATAACAATAAAATCTCTTGATAATAAAAAGTAAGCGAAAATGACTATTCTAGTCGGACTAGCAAAACATACCTGTTTTTCTTGTAGGACATTCTTTTATTTGGACGTAACCTATTACGTTATACTTATATCTTACAGTTACTAATTTAAAAAAAGTTCTTTTGGTCTTGACAAGTTTTGGGCGTAGGACGTTGTTAATAATAAAAGGAAGGTAATGTTATAGGGAACCTGTGCTATGACCCCCTTATTCATAAACGTATATTAGAAACGTTTTAGCTATAGAATGCCTTGTCTTTGTCAGTTGCATTGTCAAATGTGCAGGATAGAAAAAGACAAAGGAGAGATTAGCAACACTTTAGTTAAAATACGTTTATGAATAAGGGGGTGAGTATTTAACAGCCTGACAAACAGCAATACAATGTCAAAACAAAACACTCTTGACTTGAATAAACGTACGTACAAGGATTCTAGAAATAAAAGAATGTTTAAAAATGTATGGAGCCTCGGTCAGACCTTTTGTACATTCGCCACAATTGAAACTAAGCAAATACGAAACAGTTTTCAAATGTTACTTTTCTTTATCTTTCTTAAAGTGTATTTTCCTCTTTTATTATTTTTCCAACAGTAAGGTAGACATCAAAATTGGACACATTTAAGCTTCATACAGGGTTAATTTAAATTGGCGCATCACCTCTTGCAAGCAGCCTCTCTAGATCAATTCTACAACTTTTTACAAATCTTGATAAAACACCCAAAAATTAAATAAACAATTTTTTTTTTAATGTTCAAAAGAGCATTGCCGCCGCTGCGTCACCCCATAAACCCCGCTCCCCGATGCTCGTGGTGATATATTGCCAAGGCAAGGTGCGTGGCATACTTATCTGCGCTCAGAGTAAATGCCAGTTCATAGGAAAAAAAAAAATTTTGTATGAGATTAATTTTTAAAACCTAATCGTGGAACTATATTTAATGTAGTTAGGATTGATGTAAAAAGGCTGTCTGCAAGAGGTAATGCGCTTATTTCAATTGAAAAAACTGTATAAATATGCACGAATACACCTGGCATTTTGTGGACGTCCATAAACACTTACCATCAATTTAACCATACTGATTCGCTCTTTCAGATGTAAAAAAACATTGCTGCACTGGAGTTTAAAACTTGGAAGGTATTCCTCCATAACGGCATGTTGCTAGCTTCAATTTGAGCAGCGATTCAATACTGAACCTTGTAGAAGTTGTAGGCGTATTTGAGCTCCGCAAATAAAGGAACTCTTTAAAAATGTATACAGTAGGTACCAGCCAAATCTTCGTATAGACAACTAAAAATTGAAAAAAATGAAAATGTCAAAATGACATCGCCCGCCATATTCGCCATGTTGGTTTGAGTTGCAACTCTTACTGCAAATAATATTTTGTAACTGCAAACAAAGCTAAATAAGTGAAAATATGCAGTAAAAAACGTTTTTATATTGATTTTGCCTGTTATGATATTGTGTACAATACATGGCCGGAGGTCCATACATTTTTGCAACATCTCCTTTGTTCATCAAATTCAAATCCAGTTGATACACAGTACCTAAACAAAGAGGCCAAAAGTCGAGAATTTTCAATATTTTGAATATAACATCATAAGTATTTATCAATGTTGATCCTTTGTTTTTCCAAGAAAGAAGTTCATAAATATAAATTTATTGGAAAAAACCCAAGCCAGTTTGAAGGAGCTGGATAATATTTCAGAATTATCAAAATGTTTGATGGATTTCCCAACGACTGATCTGAGATTACAAGGGATCGAATGAATTTATTCTAAGCATTATTATTCGAGAGGCACGTCTTTCTGTGTTTACCGGCAATATTCAATGAAATATTAAAAAACGATGCTTGGCAAGATATATTTTGATTAGTTTTGGTACAAGGTTTCCCTTAATTCTTAATTAGATCGGTCTTCATTCTAATCTGCCTTAAATGCAGGTGTATATAAACAGACACTAGAACAATAGGTGAAGACAGACTGTAAAATATAGACAAATAGGGTTCGTATATTGAAATTATTTTTGAACATAGTCGATAGAAAAAAAATATGTTCAATGAGAACTTAGTACGATCGGTAACAATTGAATGTACAGCACGCGCGTTCTTTGGATGGTGAACGTCGTCGCTATGGTAGCAATTTTTCTAATATTTTTCATTTAAGAATAGACATTTCCAAATAAGTAACTAGACTCTTTAACATCTGGTTTGACAAAGTCCTCCTTTGTTCGGAGCATAGAGCAACACGGAGGGGGTAGCCATATGCAGGCTTTCCCCTCTGTCAAAGTACAAGACCAAATGATCTTACGCCTGTCGCCTAGATGTTTATTTTTTTTTTTAATTTTCGATTTTCAGTGTGGGGTATCGTTGAATAGGTCTTTTAAGAATATTATGGGTGTGCGACCATCGTTTTTCGATTAAGTTAACTGTTCGTGACTTATTAAGCTTTAAAGTGCAAATTTTCGTTAGACTCAAGTGTCCCCCCCCCTTACAGACTAAACGGTTGTCGTTAGAAATTCAAACGTAACGGTATTATAACGAAATTAAAAGGAAAACTATCACACTAAAGTTGGCCCTGCAAGTTTGCGAGTTACCTATGTCGACCAAATGTATTTTACTCGAAAATATCGAACAAGTCCATTGAAAATATTTATTCATTTTTTTCATTACACCTCTTAGTCTGTAACTACGGAACCCTACGGAACGTGCGGAACACCACGCCAGCCAGCCCGGGACCTCTCCATTCGGGCGATGAACTTCGCCCATAAGGCCTCCGACAAGGTTTAACAACTGCTATCTATCGATAACAACCGGGACCGACCAGGCTAAACGTGCCCTCCGAAGCACGGAAACTTAATTTGGAGTTTTAATTTGCCACTAGCGTTCACCCATCACATACCCGACCGCGCCCGTATCGCTTAACCGAGTAGATCGCTGCCGATCTACACCAGTCGCGGAGCCATGCGCGCTATCTTAATATCAAAACAACAAAACATGAAACCAACAATTGAAACGATTTAGATCAATAACATCCTCGCCAGTTCCATTTAAAAATAAAAACGGGAAGTGAATATACACTTGCGGTAACCGAATACCTTGATGGCGCAAAAGAACTTGGTGTCCGATTTTGTTAGAACAGTGAACAAGACATTAGTGTAGAGAACATTGTAATTGAGTTAAAAAATAATGAAAATATTAATTGAGTTAAAAAGACAACAAACCTTCGTTTGGTACAATAATAGGTATTGTTTGATGGGGAACGTTATAAAAAACTTTATTAATAAAACAATAAATAAAAGTACGTTAAGAAAAACGGACTTCAAAACTGAACAGTAAAAAATAATGATTTAATTGTAATTATATACTACCTATTATTTATATGTGCTATTTACTAATAGGTTTGAAGTCGGTGCCAAGCCTTAAACAAATAATTATATTTAAATCACTTAAATATGAAAACGAGCAAATTAATATACTGAACAAAACGTAACCGGCGAATCGTGGGTGTCTGCATGTATGCTTGAATTCATGCATTTTCCTCTGAGTACCCTTTCGGGATTACAGGCGTGAAGTTTAGCATCGACTTCAAACCTATTAGTAAATAGCACATATAAATAATAGGTAGAATATAATTACAATTAAATCATTATTTTTAACTTTTCAGTTTTGAAGTCGGTTTTTCTTAACGTAGTTATATTTATTTAATACTTTTTAGTTTATTGTCAATTAGATTAATGATCACATCTGTTAAATTTCTAAAATCTGAATGTTTGAGCTTAGTGACAATTAGATACCTAATTTAAATTGTTTAGGTGTGTCGATACAAAACTATTACAAGACTAAACGAAATCAATGAAAAAAAATTATCCACGAAGGAGTAAATATGCTGTGTTGTGTCGTCGATGAGTAAATGTGTCATTGTCACTTGTTGTCATCTTGTTGTCATGCGCATTAGGACTATCTAGGACGTCAGTGGATTCAACGCACTGTATGACAACTCGCCGTCTATTCTTAGTGCTTTAGTCTGATCTGAGGTGAAAGTCAGTAAAAAAATGTCATAAAAAATAAAAACAAATGGGCCTATCTGAATCAAATTTATATGGGACCAATTCGAAACTATTCCGCATTCAAACAAAAGAATTACGAAAATCGGTCCAGAAATCTCGGCGAAATCCGCGTACATACAAAAAATATACATATATACCGGCCGAATTGAGAACCTTCTCGTTTTTTGAACTCGGTTAAAAATCAATAAGTATTAATCTGAATTTACTTGATGTTTGATATTCGCGCTTCCCGATATCAGGAATATCGCGATATCAGGGAGGCTCCGAGTAAATTATCGTATAAAAACAGGCTTAAACATTACTTTTTAACGTCTTTTAATAAATGAACATCATTTCCTCTTTCATCATTGTTTTTTATCCATGTATATCCTACTTTATCAAATATGCATTAAATATTATGTGTGTGTATACATAAATATATATATATATATATATATATAATATAATTATATATTTATTTATATCTATATATTTTAAATTATGATAGGTTATTATGATTTACACTAGCTGTGCCAGCGACTTCGTCTACGTGAGAAAAAAGTATGATTGTTCAGTATCTACCCGGACGAAGTCGTGGGCGCAGCTAGTATAAAAGTAGCGTAAGTTACTCCTTATTGCATCAGCTATCTGCCAGTAAAAGTCCCGTCAAAATCGGTCAAGCCGTTCCCAAGATTAGCCCCGCCAAACAGACAGACAGACAGACAAAAATTGTAAAAAATGTTGTTTTGTTATATGTACCGTGTATACATACATATACGTTTAGTAAAAAGCGGTTATTTTAATATTACAACAGACACTCTAATTTTATTTATTTGTATGTATATAGATTTATTATGGAAGCTGCAATACAACATAAGACCTGAAAATTCTGTGAAAATTTTAAGCGTCTAAATTATAGCGGTAACAGAAATACATAATTTGTGAAAATGTTAGCTTTCTAGCAATCACTATTTATGAGATACAGCCTGGTGACAGAGAGACGGACGGACAGACAGACAGACAGCGGAGGATTAGTTATCCCACTAGAGAATACCACTAGGTATTAAGTCCGCCTCTGTACATAATTTATGTGCAAAAGTTTAAATAAATAAATATATTCAGGTGGTCAGGTGGTAATGTACGGCCCTGTAATTTCCGGCACAGAGGCACCTTAGGCCTCAGGAGTGGTAACGCATCTGCATTTTGACCTTGGTCTTGGTGTGGATGTCTATAGGCTGCAGTCATCACTTAACATCAATATGAACTGCATGCTTGTTTGCCACTTTAATTACATAAAAAAAAAATTACAAAAATGCACATCGACCTCAGGAAGAGACGTCGGCATATTTCAGATCTGTACAGCGTTATCACTTTCGTACCTTACCTATTTGACGTTTGCCGACCATTTTGATAAAATTTTGACCAATACCGGACTACGGATGCTTACACAGGCAGAATGCGGCAGAGATAACGTTCTATGGGCTAAAACGTAACCGGCGAATCGTGGGTGTTTGCATATATGCTTGAATGCATGCATTTACGTCTGCCTACCCCTTCGGGGATTACAGGCGTGAAGTTACGTTATAACGTTCTATAAAGCCGAAACGAGCCGATTGTCACTTTCATAAGCTCGATGTGCATTAATTCTTGTTGAGCACTGTCAGTACAATTTATTTTAGACTAGCTGTCCCCGCGACTTCGTCCGTGTGAGAATTTATGATTGTTCAGTATCTACCCGGACAAAGTCGTGGGCGAAGCCAGTATAAAAGTAGCCTTAGTTACTCCTTATTACATCAGCTATCTGCCAGTGAAATCGGTGCAGCCATTCCCAAGATTAGCCCCGCCAAACAGACAGACAGACAAAAATTGTAAAAAATGTTGATTTGGTATTTGATTGATATATTTAAAGATTTTTTATTAAAAAAGCTGCCAAATATTTAAGCGCCTTATCGCCCACATGATTGTCTTAATTCGCTATTGATTTTACTATTGTGACACATACTGGAAGGTTGCCTAGTAATGGACCTGGGTTAACTTTTAATAAGCAGGCTCAAATATTCCAAAATGAAGCAAGAAGAAAGTATTCGCAGTTGTTGAGATAAACAAGCAGTTCACCCATGTGAACTGCATTCTTGTTGTGGAATTTCCGGCACAGAGGCATAACACCTTAGGCCTCAGGAGTGGTAACGCATCTGCATTTTGATCTTGGTCTTTGTGCGGGTGTCTATAGGCTGCAGTCATCACTTAACATCAATGTGAACTGCATGCTTGTTTGCCTAAACCATTAGATAACAAAAATAATCTCCGACAGCGGTACGAAGCTCGTGGGTTGCGATTTGCGGTAATTAAAAGATTACACTCTGTTAATGCGATTTCGTCTCGCACTTGGGCGTTTTTTAATCAATTACGACAAAAAGTGGTAACTCGTGTTAAAATCATAGGGTATCTACACACCCGAATTTTAGGGTAAATTGTTTTTATGAGCAAAAGTATGACCCTTTCTTGAATTCAGATCTTCCCTTAAACTACAATGGGATGAAATTTGGCAGGGAGTGAAATTTGGCCCCTCTCCACAAATTCAGCTCAATGCGGGTTACTGGAATTAGGCCAATGGTCAAACTACTGCCACAGTTATGTTAACTTTATGTATGTATCTTCACGCCAAGTCCTTCACGAGGTAGGTAGAGAGTGCGGAGAGCCAGATGTGCCATGTTCGTGTTATAGATGACATTTATCAATTACTAGATAATACTGGTAGTAAAGCTCCAGTGACGGAGCTCGCGGGCGTAAGCACCACCATTATCTAATATACTAGCCCCTAAATGGTAGAGTTCGGCACTATCGTGTTCCGGTCTGAAATACAACCTTGTGGCCACGGAAGTGCCGTACTACAGGTATGCACCCGACCCAGTGATCGAAAGTGACCATGTCACAATGTATTGGGATCGATCTATCATCACGGACAGGACTATTGACGCCAATAAGCTTGATATAGTGGTGATAGATCGCCTGGAGCGCCGCACAATTATAGTTGATGTCATCATCCCCCATGATGAGAATCTCGTGAAAGCGGAAAAAGAAAAACAAATTTAGTATCTCGATTTGCCTTATGAGATTGTCGCCATGTGGCATGTGGACTGTAATTATACCGATAGTCGTCACGGTAAACGGACTTATAGCGAAGACATTCGACCACCACCTAAGGAGGCTCTTGCTTGGAAGATGGATCAAGAGCTTGATGCAGAAAGCGGTACTCCTCGACACGGCACGTATTGTGAGGAGGTTCCTCTCCCTAACTACCGACAACTTGGACCCTGCTCCCGCCACCGGTGGCAACCTGTTTGTATTTTTTTTATATACAACGTGTAACATAATTGAATGTACAACCCGAAACTAGTTTGTTCAGAATCTATAACCGAATTGATTTTAGGCATTTTTGATATAGGTAACATTTTGTCCCAAAATTAATTACAATTAAAGAAATTATGGTCACATTTACATGGTTACATTTGGTGAACAGTCAATACAAACGAAAATGAGACGAACGTCTATCGAAAATAAAATGCTAGTCTCAACAAGTTTATTAGAACTCGTTGAGACGTGCATTTTATTATTAATTTAATGAATCTTATTACCAGCGAGTGTTTACAAGGGGCATGCAGGTTACTCTACATCACATTGCGACAGTGTATGTGTGTGAGTTTGTTTGTGTTTTATGTGTGATCGTAAGTAGAGGTAGGGTAAGTATGCATAGGGTGTGCATACTGTTCGAACAAATTGAGGACGACTTGTTTCTTAAATAAGAATATTAAATACTTAAACATGCAATTTCAGTTCATGTATTATAATTGTAACTCGATTTTCTAATCGAGGTGTTTAAGAGTGTAAATTATTCCCGTTACATGTTGTATATGTATTTTCTTTAATAGTATATGTAAAAAAATATAAATTGTGATCTTAAATTAATGATTGGAAAAATAATAATATACTCTGCTGTAATATCCGGATGTAGGGACGTGACGACCTGACCGCCCACGAGCGGAAGAATTTTCTTCTACTTGAGGGAAATTCTTCCACTAGCGCAGTCAGTCAACCAATCAATGGCGGCCAAACCATTCCAATGGGGTGGTCGTAAGTGCAATAACGCAAGATGGGTAGCAGCGTCTTGTGATAAAATTACCGTGTCAGCGATCCCCGATCCGTGTGCCAAGCGTGGCGATTATGGCGTATCCCCCTTATGAGGAGGCTTTGGTCTTGTAGTGGACATCCTTTATGATGAATACCTACGATGTATAATAATGGCAACCCATTATACGTCCCACTGCTGGGCACGAGTCTCTGGTCTCCTCTTTTTGGGGGCAGGCCTGGAGTTTACTCCACCACGCTGCTCCAATGCGGATTGGTGGAGATAATTAATATACTCAGTGAACATTATCATCATTATGGTTATTGAAGTTCACCACATAAAAGTAGTCTATTGGTAGTAGGTCACTACTACGACGCTGGTGTCCTGGTTTCGACTCCCGTCGAGGGCTATAATGGTATAAAATCATCTTTCCTCTTTATCTCTGGTGTAATTTAGATTTTTCCATTTTTTGGGAGTTTCCCTGAAGGTGTCAACAGGTTCGCTACCGGTGGTAACGCTCCAGTGACGGATCTCGCGCGCGTAGGCACCACCGCATTACCTAATTTACTTGGCGCTAAATGGTAGTGTACAGCACTATCGTGTTCCGGTCAGGTGGTAATGTACGGTAATTTCAGAGGCATACACAGAGTGTAGCCCTGTAATTTCAGAGGCATAACATCTTATTCCTCAGAAGTGGTAACGAATCGCATTTTGGCCTTGGTCTTCATGTGGGTGTCTATAGGCTGCAGTCATCACTTAATATCAATATGAACTGCATGCTTTTTTGCCACTTCCATTAAATAAAAAAAGTTACGTTTACGTACGTTTATAAATACCAATGATTTTCATCCAGCCACGTTTAGTCTATACAGTTTGACCTAGTTACATTCAATAATATTTACCTTAGAAAAAATAACAATCAGGTGTATGTCACCATATGTTACTCTCTGAGCTCAGAAAGCCGATTATGTCGGTAACATCTGGATGTATCAACTACTAGAGAAATAAAATATTTGTTCTTAGATAAGACAGCTGTATGTCCCCAAGAATTATTTCTGCTAGTCTCTATCTAATATCACTATTTGCGTAAGCTTCTTAAGGGATAGAAATGTGATATAAGGTCTGAGAAAGGTGTTCAACATATTTTCATTATATTCTGTCTTATTTAAAAAACTAGCTGTGCCCGCGACTTCGCCCGCGTGTGAATTGATTATTGATCAGTGTGTACCCGAACGAAGTCATGGGCGCAGCTAGTATAAAAGTAACTTAAGCTACTCCATATTACATCAGCTATCTGCCAGTGAAAGTCCCGTCAAAATCGGTCCAGCCGTTCCTCAGTCACTCAGTCACTCACAGTTAACTCAGTCATATTTGTACTGTACAATTATGAACAGTATGGAAACTACGTACAGAACGTTGAAACGGCACAATCACACAAACATCACTATCACAATCACACCAACGAGGCCCCTAAGCCGTTCTCGCGGTACTGCAGCTCCGCGTCACTCGCTACTCGAGCGTCAACGCGCACTTTTGTGTGAATGTACCGTGTTGAACGTTTTATTTCCATACTGTTAATATTGCAGCCGCTTTGACGATTTCTGTATGCAATAGGTTGCTATGTCCCAAACGTAAACGTAACTTCACGCCAGTAACCTTCGAAGGGGTAGGCAGAGGTAAATGCATGCATTCAAGCATACATGCAAACACCCACGATTCGCGTTCGTAATGAAGGTGTAAGAAAGAGGCTTTGCGTGAATGATAGTATGGGTGTAAAAATGAAAAAAGGCATGCTCCGATGGTTCGGGCATATAGAAAGAATGTCGAATGAGCGAATGACTAAACAGATATACAATGCGAATGTGGATAGTTGCAGAGGCCCAGGAAGACCAAGACTGACCTACCATGACCAAATAGGTCGAGTTCTGTCTGATGGTGGGATCAAAAGTCTTACGCATCGGCGTGCATGTATGAAGAGAATGATGAAATTAGACGAGGCACGAGAGGTTTGTCAGAACCGGGATATCTGGCGCTCTACACTCTCTGCCTACCCCGTTAGGGACCTGGCGTGAAGATACATACATACATATACCCACGATTCGCCAGTTACGTTTTGGCCCATGTAACAGGTGGCGAGCCTGTTGACATCTCTGGGCACATCACCAAACTTCGAGGTACTGGGAAATTTCCAGAAAATGGAAAAATCTTAATAGAACCAGAGATAAAGGACTTTACACCATTATCTCTGATAACCCCCTACCCGGGAATCGAACCCAGAACCTCAGCGTAGTAGCAGTGGCCTGCTACCACTAGGCTACCGAGGCAGTTATGATTTTTCTCTCAGTTACGGCTCTAATCTAGTCTGATCTAATTATAAATAAATAAGGCAAACAACAATATTTAGTTCAGGAGAAATACGGTCAGGTGTCTGTCGCCATGTGTTACTCTCTGGGCTCCGCAATCCGATTACATCGGTACCTAAGAACTGTATGTCAAGCGAACTACTAGAGAAATAGAATATTTGGACTAAGATTGAACAGCTGTGTGTTGTCAAGAATTATTTCTCACTAGTCTCTCGCAACATTATTCATTGAGGCTTTTAAAGGGACACAAGTGTGATATGACAAAAAAGATTGAGTGGTTTGCAATGTTTAAAAAAATGTGTTTAACATGTTGTGTTTACTCTGAAAAGGATTTGCCTTGAGTGAATGTAAAAAGCAAAAACCTTTTTTCTCCTCATTACAGTTTAAATAAACCGATCTATGCCCGAATATAAAGTTAAAAAAAAAATCAACTTAACAAAGGCTGCTAAAATAACGAACCTGTAATTTCCGGCACCTTAGGCCTCAGGAGTGGTAACGCATCTGCATTTTGACCTTGGTCTTTTTGTGGGTGTCTATAGGCTGCAGTAATCACTTAACATCGATGTGAGCTGCATGCTCGTTTGCCACTTACACAAAATAAAAAAAATGTATGTTTAGTCAAATGTTGACAATATACGCAAATTTTAATGTGTTTTCATCGACGATACAATGCAGCTATGTGTGTTAGCAATCCTAAATAGCAATCAAAAGGCGCGCGAATATTTGGCCAAACATTTCGTTGAAAGGCGTAGCAAACCCCGATCGTGTACGAACGCCGCATCAGATTTCAATGCGTTGCTAAAGAACAGGGAAAATCACCGTCGTTGATGAGTGTTTATTATACCTACGTGAAATACTGAATATTGAATATCTTGTATGATACGCTCCTAAAATTAAATGTGATTGATTTTAGGGCTGTAACAAAATTTATATATGCTTGTCAGTAGCAGACCAATACTGCAAAATGCTGGGGTCCCGAATTTAATCCGGAGTTTAGAGTTCAATGCGATGGTTACAGAAGAGAGAGATTTAAATAATCACAAAACTGAATATTAAAAATATTCCGTGATATGTCACGAAAAGTGATCGGTGTCAGTGTTTAAATTGATGTAACTTGCCTAACAGTAGCAGACCATGATTGCTACTTTGAGGTCTTGAATTGAATCTCCAGGGCGTGTGGTACCTACGTTATTTTGATATCATTATGTTTTCAGGAGATTCCCAGTGCCTGGAAGTGTTGTGATGTGCCCGGTCAATGTCAATAACGTCATCACCATACTTCTCGAAACACAAAACTGGTATATTTCGCATTTTTAAATAGTGGTAGAGCTCCAGTGACGGAGCTCGCGGGCGTAGGCACCACCGCATTACCTAATATTCTTGCCGCTAAATGGTAATGTTCAGCACTATCGTGTTCCGGTCAGGTGGAAATGTACGGTCCTCTAATTTCCGGCACAGAGGCATAACACCTTAGGCCTCAGGAGTGGTAATGCATCCGCATTTTGACCTTGGTCTTTGTGTGGGTGTCTATAGGCTGCAGTCATCACTTAACATCAATGTGAACTGCATGCTTGTTTGCCACTTCCATTACATAAAAAAAAAATGTTTGCGTGTATGCACGAATTATTTCAAATGCTCGCGATTTCCCGAAAAGGATAGGTAATAAATACTTCTGTCTAGCTATTTTGGGGAATACAAACAAGAAATAACAAAATAAATTACCGTAATCAGTTTGCACATCATAAAGGGTCTGATTATAAGCAGACCAGAACGTTTGTTGCAATAAATTACCAGCGAGAATACACAGAAAACACAAATCTAAATCAATTCGTCGCTAGTAATAGATTCTATCATTGACTCTAATAATGTTGATGATAGTGCAACGGTAGAGAATCATGTTCATTTATAAATAGTTGATACTGTTTTTTTATATTATTTCGCATTAACACATGCTTGTGAAATATATTTTACTTTTAAAGAAAAATGGAAAGAAAAATTTGACTTCAGGCGAGGCTCGAACTCGCGACCTACTGGGAATCTAGTCCAGCCGCTCTTCCAATTGCGCTACTGAAGCCCTGCCCGATTTGTCAAATCTTTCCTTCACATCTATTGCATTGCTTTATGGTAGCAGTAGCGCCATCTATTACCAACTATGCTAGTTAGGCAACCGATATAATAGACTTTTCAATTTATTGAATATCGTAAAGAAGTCGCTTTTACCCTTAATAATTGTTTTTTATATTATTTCGCATTAACACATGCTTGTGAAATATATTTTACTATTATATATATTATAATATTATATATATTATATATTATATATATATATATATATATATATATATTATTATTTTAGTTGATACTGGTTCGTGCAATTATGCTTTTTAAAGACCAGGGGACTGATAACTATAAAACCCCTCAGTCCATAGAGCAACGCAGGAGGGAAGTAGCCATATGCAGGCTTTCCCCTCTGTCAAAGTACAAGCCCAATGGGCCTATATCTGTGGCCTAGATGTTTGAATGTGTGCGTGAAATTGTTTCTGTATTTTGTTCAAGTCAAGGTGTGAGTTTCGTAGTAATAGATGATTTTTGTAGTGTGCGTGTGTGTCGCACGCATTTACCCCCGCATAAAATGACAGACTATTTTGCATCGGTAATACACGCTATGGCTACTCCCCTCCAGTACGCCGCGATCGGTGGGCCGCGTTGCTCTATGCCCCAGTCGCGTTGTTGGTATAATTTTTTTTTTATGTAATAAATGTAGCAAACAAGTGTGCAGTTCAAATGGATGTTAAGTGATGACTGCAGCCTATAGACACCCACACAATGACCAGAGGTCAAAATGTAGATGCGCTGCCACTCCTGAGGCATTAGGTGTTATGCCTCTGTGCCGGAAATTACAGGGTCGTAAAAGTATTTAGGTAAACAAACAATTACACTCAGTAACATTAAACATTACCATTTGGCGGAAGATAGATAATGAAGTGGTGCCTATGCCCTCGAGTCCTAACACTGGAACTCAACCATCAGTAAAATATACACTACATACACAAACAGCCAGACCCGAAAAAAATCGAACCCGCTACCCTTCGAATCAAACGGTCATCTCACACCGCTGGACTAACCGGGTCGTCAAATGGTGTTACGCATTATCATATTAGTAATCATCATCATATTAGTAATGTATGGCCCTGTAATAATTTATCACAGTATCATAATAACCATGGTCTCAGGGGTGGGAACATATCTGAATTTTGATCTCTGGTCTTCGTGTGGTTGTCTATAGGCTTCAGTCATCACTTAACATCAATGTGATCTGCATGCTTGTTTGCCACCTTCCTTACATTAAAGAAACTTAATTGTTTTTTTTTTCAAGCATGACGAACCAGAGAAAGATATAGGATTTTACTACAATAACTGGGACTAGGTTTAGAAATCGATTACTTAAATACTAGCCTTTATTTACTATCAAAGAAAACTGAAAAACTTGTCAACTATTTTCAAGATTTATAATGCAATTATCTATTAATGAATAAACCTCTGTATGATGCGCGTATAATAAAAAGATGATTATTTTTTTCGATTGGTAAGAAAGTGCCTAAATCTTATCAATAAATACAGAAAAAAGGTCTCAGAGATGTGAATCTATCCGTCATTCAGTTTCGACTAACCGTTGATGGATGTAGATTTTATCCCGAACTCATAGATTGGCATGGAATTGTAGTTTCGCAAAAAATGGTCATCCGCGACATATATTTTCTGGCTACAGGAAATTGGCTGTATTTTTTCCCAAATAGGATGAGCCAGTGAAAGATGTAGGATTTTTATTACAATAATTTCGGATTAAATTGCATGTTTTTATTGAAAAAAAAAACATAAACTGTGTATTTTTACTGATGGTAAAGTTCCAGTGTAGGGACTCGAGGGCATAGGCACCACCATATTATCTATCTACCGCCAAATGGTAATGTTCAATGCTACTGAGTGTAATTATTTTTTGTCCTAAATACTTTACAAAAAAAATAAGTAATCTTAATATATCATAGTTAACAGTTCCCCAGTCTTTAAAAAGTATAATTGCCCCATCTAGTATCGGCTATTTAAAAATGAACATGATTCTCTACCGATGCACTATCACTTTATTACAATAACTGGGACTAGATTTTGAAAATCGATTACTAAATACTAGCCTTTACTATCAAAGACAACTGAAAAACTTGTAATCTATTTTCAAGATTTATAAATGCAATTATCTATTAGTGAATAAACCTTTGTACGATGCGCGTATACGAAAAAGATTTTTTTTTCGATTGGTAAGAAAGTGCCTAAATCTTATCATTAAATACAGAAAAAAGGTGACAGAGATGTGAATCTATCCGTCATTCAGTTTCGACAAACCGTTGATGGATGTAGATTTTATCCCGAACTCATAGATTGGCATGGAATTGTAGTTTCGCAAAAAATGGTCTCATCCGCGACATATATTTTCTGGCTACAGGAAATTGGCTGTATTTTTTCCAAATAGGAGAGCCAGTGAAAGATGTAGGATTTTTGTTACAGTAACTTCGAGTAGGTATTAAACTGCATTAATAATATATATAATTTTCCCACCATGTATTTTATTTTTCATAAAATAAATGGCAAGCCTAGGAATATTTAATTTCAAGAAAATTGCTAAGCTCCCAGGATGATACTTCTATGCTGGAAGTATTCCAACAACTACAGATTCCCAATTGAAAAATAATTAGGTCCAAATCTAGACTGTGAAGCCTTAAAATAACTTCCAAGTAATTCTTAACAAAAATACTTAAAACAAAAAAGAAAAGAGTCTTTTAACAATATCATCCAGACAATCTCATCTTGAAAGATTTTTATTTTTAATTAAGACTGACGAGATAGGATATACACAAAATGAGACATATCAGAAAAGATTTTATATATAATCTTTTCTTATGTTTATCTATTGTGTCAAAATAAGATTTGTAGAGGACACAATAGTGGACTTCTATCACAAATTTACTGAAGCAGTAAATTTCTAACTGATTATGAGCAATGGCTGTTATATGCGTCATTCTCGTGAACGCGTGCTAGTGCTGAAGACTGGTATGTTATTGGTATATATATATATATATATATATATATGTGTATCTTCACGCCAGGTCCTTAACGAGGTAGGCAGAGATTGTAGAGCGCCAGATATCCCGGTCCTGACATATCTGTCGAGCCTCGTCTACCTTCATCATTCTCTTCATACATGCACGCCGATTCCTAAGACTTGACCGCACCATCCGACAGAACTCGACCTATTTGGTCATGGTAGATCAGTCTTGGTCTTCCTGGGCCTCTGCAACCATCCACATTCGCATTGTATATATGTTACAGTATACTAGAGGCCCGGCCCGGATACGCACGGACCCAATACCCAAGAACAATGGCGAAAATTTATGTGTAAAAAGTTGGAGCGTCTTTATAAACCATTTGCACAGATCGTATTTAAATATTTTTGTACGTTTTTTGAACAAAATATGTAATTTCATAAAGGCTAGGTTAAACAACAAAAATAAATAGAATTTAATTGAACATTAATTATGCGAAATATCGATTCCAAAATCGATGTTGTATATGAACATATTGCTATATGTTGTGTATACTATAACAGATACCAAGAAAGTAATTTAATTTCTATATACTATTACTACTCGTCCGATATAACTAGATTAAATTAATCATAATCATTCCTGAATATGTGGTCTCCAGTTTGACATTCAATTCAATTTAATCAATGTGATCGATATATAATCGATATTGTAATCTCATCAATCATTTGTAATCTGTCAGCTGTCTGTCATTCAGTGCTAGTGTTATCTGTCACTTCTGTCATATTCTGTCACTTTTTGCGGTGTATTGTTTTGAATGTGGTGTTTTCTACGATTAATTAGGATTTTTTTGAATTTGAGGACTGTTTGGACTAATAGATATTGCTCTCTTGTGTATGATTATTGGAAGCAGCCGATTTTTCCGAATGATTCCGATTCTGCTTCACAACTTGATATCTGTAACATAACCTACAAAACTTTAAACCTATTTATCATTTTTTCCTAGCTGTTTTGACGAAAAAACTGTATATCACGCAACTCAGAAATTGATATTGATTTATTAGAAATATTTTTGAGCAGAAGACAGTGAGTATTTCACTGACATAAAAACATGTATGGGAGTTCGCCATTGTTCTTTGAAAATTGCCTTCCCTGTCCAGTTTCGGTAATAATCAATGACATTTATTAAAATTGAAATAACGTCATAATGGCGAGAATTGACATTTGAATTTATAATAAAATTATTGATTTTATTTCACGAATTATCAAACAATTTTTTTTTACGATCTTTCATTGTAAATAGGTTTTGATCAAGTCTACCGTAGATCGATCGATCGTAATGTCTTTGTATGAACTATAAATTGATGATGTACGCTATCCTATCTGATAAGTTGGATCAAACTGCACACAGTGTGCAAGTTTGATTGAAATCGGTTAAGTAGTTTAGGAGTCCATCGCGGACAAACACTTTGACACGTAATTTATATATATTAATATAATAAATATTTAAAATTACTTGTAGGCAGTCTTATCATTCATCCTCATTTACGCTTGATTAATTATTCTATGCATTCAAATTTGTTATGTTACAATAATTTCCCTTTGAGAAGAGCTCATTGGGCTTTTTCCTGATGTGATCTTCTTATTTATATTGACTGTTATTTTTGAGCTGTCAATGGATGACAAAACATTTAAGAAGATTACTTATAAGCAGTCTTATCATTCGTCCTCATTTACACTTGATTGATTATTCTTTGCATTCAATTTTGTTATGTTAAAATAATTTCCTTTTGAGAAGGGCTCATAGGGCTTTTTCCTGATGTGATCTTCTCTTTTATAATGACTATTATTTTTGAGCTGTCAATGGATGACAAATCATAACAGTTACTTTTGTTTCCTTTTTGTGATTATTAATTAATAGAAAATTAAATTCAAATTATTTGTAATGTTTGTTGTTAACGTATTTCTTAATATTGTATCAGTTGTTATTTGTAAACAAAGAACTATATTTTTACGGTTAAAATAGCGCCTTCATAGATATATATATGTTTGTATTGTACGCGTAGCATGTACGTCTAGAATCATTAGTATACCTACATACCTGCTTACCTTAAAATAATAGATGACTCAAAAGTGAGAAAAACGTTTCGATACGGAATACAATTACTATCATATGCGTATTTTTTTTAAAGAGACTGATCTGCTAGTCGTGTATTGATTTCTTCTCTATAAAATTATGGCATAGAAGTGTAGCCCTATCATCAATCTTAATTTATGCTTGATTGATTATTCCTTACATTCAAATTTGTTGTGTTACAATAATTTCCCTTTGAAAAGCTTTTCGAGACTTTATTTTGCCGGGTTTTTTTTAGTTATTATGGCAGTTGTTTTGGAACTGTCAATGAATGATTAATTAACAAAGAATCGTGGCAAGTTTCATACATTGATTTGTACAAAAAAAGTTAGAAAAAGGTACAAGGTAAAACGGATTAGAAATATTATCTGGGGAATCTAAAGAACATTTTCTGCTATTTAAAATATTTTTAAATCACCGGAATTAAAATCGTCTTTCCTAACAACAGTAGAAGCACTCCATACTAAAGTTCAATTTCAAACTTTTTATTCCGGAAAAAATATTTTAAGTATCAGGAAATGTTGTTTACGTTCACTGGATAATATTTCTATGCTGTTTTACCGTATACCTTTTTTTTTTTCTTTTTTTCTGCACAAATCTTGCCATGATCCTTCCATGACGTTTTCTTTTTAAGAAAAAAAAAGTTCAAATTTTAAAATGTTTATCGTTTACGTTTTTCTTAAAATTGTAAATAGCAGTAACTTTCTTCGAACTATCAGTGTTGGCTGTATAGTAAAATTGTTCAAAATGATGTATAAGATGATACCTTAAAATTTGGAAAATGTTTTTAATATCGCCTTGTATGAATAACTTTTTGTGCGTTTCAAATCGATATACCTAATGTACCTGTAACATATAGCTACACTTACACAATCATAAGTATGTACCTACTTATCTTAACAAGTATTTTAAAAGTACATGACTCAAAGTGTGAGCCGTAAAAATCACGAGTAGATTCCATTAACACCCTGTCACGTTAATGTAAATGTTGTTCTTAATTTAAAATTAATCTTCATTCATCAAATCAAATGAATGAACGCATCGGATGTTTACTCACATCCAAAATGTAAACTTTAAAAATAAAACTTACATTAAATTCGCATTCGTTTGCATCAAAATAGAGCATTGCATACATCAGTCGATATCCCCAAACTATTATTAAAATAAATCATTACCATCACTCACAGTTAAAACACGAGAAAATCACATGAAAATTCATTCACATCTCACAGCTACACAGCCACAAAGCGAAAACCGTAGGTGAATACACGCGAACGTATTCGCGTCACGACTTATGTAAGCGAAACGGTTTCGCGACGTGCTTTCGCTTTCGCGCTAACGGGACGTCTGGCCGATTTTGCGACCCTCCGTCTCTCGCACTGCATTGCGACCTGCTCATCACTACCAGAAAATGCCAGAAATTAGTTTTCACTTATTATAAACCTTGAAATTGTTGTGGTTTAAGTTTGCTGTGTTGTTCAGTTGAAGTAACTGTGAGTTTGCATTGATGAAATATTCACATAAAAACATGTTAAAATGATAGGTTTGACAGCAGTGCGAACGCTAGCACCAACAAGACATTTATCGCTTATACATACTTTATGCGAGTTGCGAAACATCATCATGTTTAATGTTTTTAGTGCAAACTAGGGGTAACGAACGCTGTACGCGTGTAGTAAAGTTTAAACAAGAAACGGGCTTTTATTTCGCAGCTATAGTGTTTTGCATTTATTTGGAGATCTTTTATTTCGCTGCTACCTATAGTCAGAGAATATGTAATAATACTACGTATAGAATGGACACTTCGAGGTCGAGCCCGATTTCCCGCCTCACCCAACCTCCTCCCCTCTTATGGGCGACGGTTGGTATTATCTACGTGCTACGCACACAGGTGCACGTGTAAATACACGTCACTGATTGATGTCTGTATAATAGAGACCAAATTAAGCGTTTGTAATGGAATTTTGGCGGAGTGTCCGCGGTGTGCTATAGTGTACCTACTGATTTTTTTCGCAATTTTTACGTTAACGTCGCGTCGATATACTCGTATTTATTGTTTTAACCAAGTTCAAAATAGGAGGCGGATCTATGTTCGGCTGTATGTATGTTTGTTTATTTTATGTACGTAATCCGTGAATTTATAAAGCTTTTTCTATGCTGTACGTGCCTAATAAAATACAGAGCTATACCGTATATACGTATATATGTTCAAATTAATTTGTTTTCGTCGATTAGTACCTTAATCGGCGTAAAAGCACTACGCTGTGACTATTGGTGGACTCATAAAAATATGAATGGGATATAAAAGTCTGGGAGGTGCCACACGCGAAATCGAATGGCCTACGCAAAAAATTACCCCAAAATGGTGGCATGCTTGACAGCCACCAAAATTGAATTAAGAAAAAAAAATATTATAGAATAAGTAAGGATGGAGAGGAAAATAAGTACCATTAAAGGAGATGTTGCAAAAACGTATGGACCTCCGGCCATGTATTGTACACAATATCAATAACAGGCAAAATCAATATAAAAACGTTTTTTACTGCATATTTTCACTTATTTAGCTTTGTTTGCAGTTACAAAATATTATTTGCAGTTAGAATTGCAACTCAAACCAACATGGCGAATATGGCGGGCGACGTCGTTTTGACATTTTCATTTTTTAAATTGTTTTTTGATTTTAAAGTACTTGGAGAAAAAAGTAATATTTTCTAAATACTATCGAAATCGATTTCATGTGTTAATACTAAGAACTTAAACTAATCGATTTTCAATTTAAAGAAGCGTCGGCTGTATCGCCGCCATGTTGAATATGGTTGAAAATGATAAAATCGTTTGAATTGAATGTGGTAGTAACTCTAAAATATATACTTGAATAAATTAATTGTATTTTTTTCGGATTCTTCTTTAATTTACCCATTTTTTGAGGACGTGTACGAACTAGAGCCGAGCTCGCAACATCTCCTTTGAATATCCACACATTCGTTTCTCAGTCATGAAAACGAGAATATGGAATTGAATGATATGAAAAATAACAACGACACTAAAAATAAAATAACGTTTTCGCAGGTTTTCGCGAGCTTCATACATGTCATTGTAGAAATCAGGTTTGCAGATTTTCTCGCTTATCCCGACGTGTCGGTTGCGTCGCAGCTATCGTGGTCACCCGCAATTAATATGATTGAAGCGCTCCACACTCTCTACTTACCCCGCAAGGGATTTGGCGAGAAAAATACATGTTCTCGAGTGTGTGCGATTAAATATGGGTGATACGCCTCCACCAAATTGAAGTGACAATAAGCTGATGTTTTTATTGGTGGTAGAACTTCAATGACGGAGGTCGCGGGCGTAAGCACCACCGCATTACCTAATATACTTGCCGCTTAATGGTAGTGATCAGCGTACGGCTCTGTAATAACCGGCACAGAGGCATAACGCCTTAGGCCTCAGGAGTGGTAACGCATCTGTATTTCGACCTATAGGTGGCAGTCATCACTTGACATCGATGTGAACTGCAGGCTTTTTTACCACTTTCATAACATAAAAAAAATGTGAATAGTACAATAAAGAGCAAAAATATTAACATACCTAGTCATTTCTTTACCTACTTAGTAGTAAGTAATAGTGAATAGAATGGCGTCTGAATAACAAGTTTAGTAAAGATTATACACATATCTTTAAATCAGTAAAAATAATTTTGTTTCATTGAATGTAGCTCGCGAACGTCTAAGAACATACTAATTTAGTACTGAACATTTTCATTCCTACTACTACTACTACTACGGTCCTAGATTCGATTCCCGGCTAGGGGGCTATCAGATATAATGTTAAGTCCTTTATGTATGGTTCTATTGGGATTTTTCCATTTTTGATAATTGCCCAGTACCTCGAAGTTTGGTAATCAGCCCGGAAATATCTACAGGCTCGCCACCTGTTACGTGGGCCAAAACGTAACCGGCGAATCTTGGGTGCTTGCATATATGCTTGAATGCAAGCTTTTACCTCAGCCTATCTCTTCGGAGATTACAAGCGTGAAGTTACGTATCATTTTCGTAGTTTTTAACAGTTACTCTAAGTTAAAATGGAATACAAAGTTACCTAGTTTGTATCGCGTTTTGTAAACACATTTTCCCGATAGTATTTTACTGTAGTGGATAATAATGTTACAAATCGTATAGCGGCGAGCGAACTTTCTCGCACCTTTCAAACTAATCCAGCCGAGTCTGGCGAGCCCATAAAATTTATTTCTTAATTAAAATGGGTTTAATTTGTTACTAGCTCTAGCTGGAACGGCAGGTTAACTTCTCTTGCTTAACTATCCTTAAAATTATGTTTGTAACAAGCTTCAAGAATTATGTGATATAGATTTAATGTGTTAATATATGGTCAAATAAGATTTTGATATTTCACATTTTGTGAAGTATGATCCAATTTATGATGTGTAAAGCTCTGGATACGATTTTGCTGGCGTACACTAAAGGATTTGTTTTTCCCGTTCATTTTTGCAAATATTCAAACAGACACATTTTCTTGATATTGGTAAATTTCTACTCTCATTATCTTTTGCTTCCATTATCTTCATAAAAAATAATTTTCATCATTTTCGTAGTTTTTTAGTTTGGCTTGCCCATAACATTTGATTTTTCATTAAAATGGGTTATATTTGTTTCTAACTTTTGCAGGGAAATAAAACGACTTAAGTGACAATTCATCCGCAAAAGTAACTTATCCGCGGATGAAATGTCACGCTTTACAAATAGAAGGGGTCAAACGGTAGGAGGACTAAAATTCGACACATTATTTTGTTCAATAGAATTCATAGTTATTTTTTTTGTCTAATGATTGACAGACAAGCAGACGGGCCACCTGATGGAAAGTGGTCACCGTCGCTTATAAACATGTGCAACACCAGGAAAATTGCCAACGCGCTGAACCTCAGATTTTAGCAACGAGGGAACAACTCAGAGGGTTGTTCATTCCACAATTTACACTTTCTGAGCAAAAACGAACGTGAGAACCGCACCGTTTAGCACTGCCACGTGTCCAGTCGGTGAGGGTAGAACTCTTTGACGGGTAGTACGGTGTAGGAAAAGGGACGGTGGCACCACGTCGAACAGTTCAGCAGAGAACTCGCCATTGTAGAGACGGTATAAAACCCATACACTCCTTATGTCTCTGCGTAGGCTCAGATTTTCGAGCCTGTCAGTAAGTCCTGGGTCATTAGCAATACGAACGGCGCGTCCTTGTAGGGAGTCAAGTGGACCAAACGGGTATTTGGGGGCTCCCGCACACAAATGAGAGCAGTATTCCAGATGAATATATTTTTACATATTTCAATATTGCGTATAAGCCTAGTGCTATATTCAAAATGAATCAAAATGCTACACTGGGACATGGAAAATGCAAGAAATATATAAAAGCAACTTATTAACGAACGGAAAATTCTGAAACAATGTATTTTGCTCAACGTTTTCTAATCTATGTCTTATCTAATATAAAACCAAAAGACTTGGAACATCACCGTTCATTACGAGTGTTTGGACAGCGACGAAGCAGACTTTTCAATTTGGGCGAAGTGCGAAAGATCGAGATAAGCTTAATAAACTTACCGAGTCGTTCCGTCTAATGGATGTGATTTGAGTGGCGCTGGTGTCGCTTTATTGCTGTCATTCCCTTCAAGCACTGTGGTAATTTCATCGTATGCTATCTTTTTTCGGTAGTAATGTTTTTATTGATTGGATATTACGTATTTAATTAATGCGAAAAATGTGGTGGAACACAGAATTTCGGGTAATTTCTTAAAAATTGATTAATGCAAATCCTGATGAATGTTGATGAAATATTTTTATACCTTACCGTATGTCGGTGTGTTGAAGAGCTGCTTAGTTAATGGCTTACCTGAAAGGAAAACACTGATTAGAATTTATAAGGTATCTATGTAAAACCACGTGATCTCTTCCTGTGAAGGGAATCAAGCGCGTGATCCAAATCAAAAGAATTATGTGCTAATATCGCTTATTCCTCCTTCATGTTAAACATTAGGCTGGAGTGCCACCTGAGCTCGCACGGTGAATTAGCCTGGTGGCATCTCGGGACATTCGGCCTACATAAGTCGGTATAAAAAAAAAACATGTGGAACAGATTTAATATCGGTCAGGCATCTTAACGTAAGATTTTGAACAATCAACATTTCATATCTCATAACACACATCACATTCCACATACATTGCTAACTCGGATACTACTAATGTTAATATTACACCCGAGAATATAAAGATTTGTGACACTAGATAAAAGAAATTGCAAATAGTAGCAAAGCGTAACATATAGCAATATGAATTGTACACCCCGACTTCCATTTATTCACTGGCTATTTCCTTACAACGAACAATTTTTAAATAAAGAACACTAGGGCAACGATGCGAAAAACAGATATTATTGTTTGGATTTTTCAGACTTAATATTCAGAGCTCGAATTTTATCTAGATTTAGTTCTTACATGAAAATCCGGCTCGAAGGACCAGACATAAAACATTGCGGAACAGTTTGATATGAATTCATTGACTTAATGATAAATTTAAAAATGATACCGATCTTTCTGTATTTTTGTGCTATAAATGTGCCAGTTACAATTAAGATAGTGGAGATTATTGGCATATATGTACATAAAATCTAGAGGTCTTAATGTGAAAGCGGTAATGTTGATAACTCTGGAAGGGTAAATTATTTTGTCCATATATCTGAAATCATGAAAACATTTATTTATTTAAACTTTCTGCACAAACAAAGTACATGAGGCGGACTTAATGCGAGGAAGCATTCTCTACCAGCCAACCTAAGGGTTGTCTGGAAAACGAAGAATGATAGTGCATTTGGTAAATCGTCAAGAATAGATAAAAAGCCATAATAGTCGTTTTGAAAGTAATTCACAGAGCAATTATTTATTTATTCTAATGTTAATGACTAATGACTTTAATGTGGTGGTGGCAACTCTTGAGCTCCGTCTCGGGTACAATAACGTTAGTAATAAAAGACCTTCCGTATTTTCAATGAACCTTTAAAAATAGCTTCCAACAACTGATTTCTCTTTTTATGTAAATCTACCATTCATAATGGCCATGATTTTAAAACAAAGAACAATAGCCAGCAAACAAAATATAAATAATATTGTTTGGATTTCAGACTTAATATTCAAGGGATCGTATATCACCCGGATTTAGTTCTTAAATGAGCAAATCCGGCTTGGATGAACATTTATAGAAACTGGGCAGAGCAAAATTATTCAAGTTCACTGAGTTTCAGACAATATGGCAAGAATAATGGATTCACATTGGTCGTATTTTTGATTGTATAGCTTGTATTGTTCATTTAATATTTTTTATTGTAAAGATGTGTAATTCTAAATAAATTTAAGGTATTTGGGTTGGGTTAGTGACTGTTGGTTATTTTAGATTGAGTCCATCTTATAATATATATAAAAATGTCGATAACATTATTATAATATTAAACCTGAAACAATACAGTACTTCATCTTATAGAGATTTCACACTACCTGTTTTATCTGCAGCTAATATACGAGTATGTTGCACTATAGTGATAAAACATCGTGTTTTGAACGTCGACTGAACTTACATGTCTGATAGCAAGTTAGATAGTAAAACTAATAGGCTACGGAACCTTAAAAGGAAAGAAGTTTGCAAAAATACTGTTGTTCGCTGCATTTCATCATTTTCTTTGTAAATATGTAAATAATAACATAGTTATTGTCTAGAGCAGTGATTCCCAAAGTAGTCATATAGACCCCCTGGGGTCCATGGGACTCGATACGTAATCGTGAATAAAATTTCTAAATATGGGAATGTGATGTAAATGTAGCAAGGATGTAAAGGTCCACGGAATTTGAAAGGGATCTACAGGAAAAAATTGTTTGGGAACCTCTGGTCTAGAGTTTTGTCAAAAAATGTTGTTTTCGTGTTCGTTTCTGTACAGAACATGTAAATTGTGGAACTAACTTCCGTCTGAAGTGTTTCAATCCATTTTCTGGCGATTTCCACACTTGTCTACCAACCTTTAAACAGAACACAATGTAACCCAAAATTAGACAGACAATAATAACTAAGTAAACTACTATTCAACTGATCCTCGTCTATAATTTCATTTCATTGAATGCTCTGTAACTTGATACGATGTTACGACAGTTTGCTCTGACAGATTGGCCTTAACTTTACAGACTCATCATATTACTTGATTGATCAGATCAATCGGAATCGAGTTAGCAGTGTAGATCCATGTTATAAAAATACTACCTAACAAATTGGTATCGGTGATATTATCTATCACAACGTTGTAATATTTTAAAGAAACTTTATTTATTTAAGCTTTAATAACGCACAATGTAAGAACATAGGACTTTATGCCGCAGGGCTCTTTCACCAGTCGACCTTAAGGTAGTGGGACAAGATGTTGAGAGTGCAAATAAAAAACCTTGGGGAGAATGTATTTAAAATAGAAAGATTAAACCTATAACTAGACGTTATATCATGGTGTATTTATTTGGATATATGATATCTTTATGCGCTTGGTTATGTAAGGCTCGCGAATAAAATGTACGTTAAGTCTGTCGAAAGGTGGACGTGACGTTTCCTTCGTTTTCTAGTGGAAGAAAATTCTTCTTGTAGTGCAGTCAGTCAGCCTGTTGAAATGGTTTGACCGCCATTGAACGGTTGACTGTGTTAAACTCTTTGCTGTGCTTTAATTCAAACTCAATGCCGTAAAAACTTTAGCGGCCCATGAATCCAGTACATAATCGGCCTTATAAATATTATACTAAATCCGTGTATGTGTGATGTGTACCCAATCGTTAGCGCTAGTATTTATTTTGGCGCGCTTTGTCGCGCCGTTGCTGCTCCCATTATACTTCCTTATATTATGCCTCTCTCTGTCGCTTGAGTTTTACTCTACTGTTGCGGTTCGAGTGCAACTCTAATTTTTAATGAAAAGTGTTTCGTCAAGGCACACGCGTCACTACGAGTATATGTATACGAGTATCAGTAAGTGTATACCTAAACCAGAGAATATGTAATAATACTACGTATAGAATGGACACTTCGACGTTCCCTGTGTGCGTAGCACGTAGAAAATACCAAGCGTCGCCCATAAGAGGAGGGGAGGTTGGGTGAGGCATGGCAATCGGGCGGGACGTCGAAGTGTCCATTCTATACGTAGTATCGTCAATGCCACAAAATTGAATGATTTTATGTAGATAGTAAATTTAATCCATGGTAAAAGGTAAAAATACTTTTGTGTCTCAACCGGGCATTGTTAAGATAACTTACAGCCTCAACAGCCTCAACATCAAGTAAAAAGTTTGAAACTCAATAAAGATTTTCACGAAGTTCATCTCCCCATTCATTTTCTCGAAGAGAAGTTTTTTGCAAGTGAAAGTCGAAGGAATAATGAATGTAACGTTGAAGAATATCATTTTAATTCAGTAAATCAGCAAAATAATATCTGCAGTCCATTTTCATCATACGTTTAAGGACAAGTTCCATGTTGGGCCCGCGCCTTATACATTAGTGTGTATATTATGGATAAATACTCAAAAAAATAATTATTAATTGTTGTTTTTTTGGCGGATTTTTTTTTATATGTAATTTTTGTGTGACATCAATATGTCACCATAATACTACTATGACATTCTTGTTTTTGAAATATACTTCCGACATTTAATTGAAGGTACTATTCAAATCGATAGTTGAAAATGATTTTGTATTTTATGCTTCTTCTCTCAATATAGCGTACAAAGTGTAGGTATTTTATGTTTCTTCTCTCAATAGCTATAGCGTACAAAGTGCAGGCCTAAGTTCCATACATTTTAGGAACCTCTCCTTTTGTATATTTTGTAGTAGAGTTCTAGTACAGGATCTCGAGGGCGCAGGCACCACCGCATTACCTAATGTATCTGCTTATAGGTAGTATTCACTATCGTGTTCCGGTTGGATGGTAATGTATGGCCCCGTTATTACTATCACAGCGATATAACAATTATTACTATCACAGCGATATAACAACTAAGGACTTTCAACGGATTTACATTTTGATTTCTGGTTTTTCTGTAGATGTCAATGGACTGTAGTCATCTCTTAACATTCATGTAAACTGTATACTTGTTTGCCACCTTCGTATCAAAAAATAAAAAAAAGAATCGAGATATTGGGCACTCCACGCTCTATGTGTACTCCTAAGAGACTTGGCATGAAAATATAGTAACTGCCTTAGTAGCCTAGTGGTAGCAGGCCACTACTACTACGTTGGGGTTCCGGGTTCGACTCCCGGGTCGGGAGATATTAGAGATAACGGTGTAAAATCCTTTATCTCTGGTTCTATTGGGATTTTTCCATGTTTCCCAGTAGGTACCTCGAAGTTTGGTAATGTGCTCGGAGATATCAATAGGCTCGCCACCTTTTTCATGGGCCAAAACGTAACCGGCGAATTGTGGGTGTTTGCATGTATGATTGAATTTCATTGAATGCATGCATTTGCCTCTGCCTACTCCTTCGGGGATTACAGGCGTGAAGTTACGAAAATACTAACACACAGTTAAACATTTGTCCTTACAAATCTCCACCTATTATTAGTACAAAAATATTGTACTTACAACAGTTGTGTGGGTATTTACATTAACAGGCAACATTATTTACTCAGCGGGTGGGAATCGTGTTCTAATAGCCTAATAATGTACGGCCTCGTACTATGTAGCAAAATTTGTATAAAAAATAGTTTAGTTCTGAGGAATGGCTATTGATATTACATTTTTTGACAACTGTATTCATTTGTCTGTCACTAAAGCGATTTTCAGAAGAGACGAAATGTATAATAGGTTGGGGAAAAAGTCTTTTCGCATTATAGTATGTATGAACTTGTAATAAAATCTCTTTGGCTGTAGTATTTGTATCTGGCTGGTTTTGGTATCATTGAAAGTTAAAATTTTAAAGAACATAATTCCAAATTGAAATTAGGCAAATGTGTGATTTTCATTTGTTTTTCGTACTGTCAAGATGAGTGAAAAAAGGTAAAAATGCAACGCGAGCCGCGAAAAAAATTTGCGATATTTATGGACCTAGTGCAGTGTCTGTGAGAGTAGCACAAATTTGGTTTAAGCGTTTTCAATCCGGAAATTTTGATGTCAAAGATGCACCTCGCTCTGGTCGCCCTATTACGAATAAAATGCGGATGCCATTTTTGAAAAAGTGGAGCAAGATCGACATATCAGTAGTTACGACATAGCTGAAGAACTGAGAATTGATCACAAAACAGTTTTGGCGCATTTGAAAAAAGCTGGGTACAAAAATACAAAAAAAAGCTCGATATTTGGGTACCACACGAGCTCACTGAAAGAAACCTAATGAATCGTGTACTCATTTGTGATTCTTTATTACGACGCAATGAAACCGAATCATTTTTGAAGAAGCTGATAACTGGTGATGAAAAGTGGATCATGTACGACAAGAACGTGCGAAAAAGGTCGTGGTCAAAGGCCGGTCAGGCTTCACAGACTGTGGCGAAACCCGGGTTAACTCGCAATAAGGTGATGTTGTGTGTGTGGTGGGATTGGAAGGGCATTATTCATTATGAGCTATTACCACCAGGCAGGACTATCGATTCTGAACTCTACTGCGAACAACTGATGAGATTAAAGCAAGAAGTTGAGAGAATGCGGCCGGAATTGATCAACAGAAGGGGTGTGGTGTTTCATCATGATAACGCTAGACCTCACACATCTATAGTCACTCAGAAATTAAGAGAGTTTGGCTGGGAGGTGTTAATGCATCCGCCGTATAGTCCTGACCTTGCACCTTCAGATTTCCACCTGTTTCGGTCTCTTCAGAATTCTTTATGCAATGTTAGGTTAACATCACGAGAAGACTGCCAAATCCACTTGACGCGGTATTTTGATGAGAAGTCCCAAAATTTTTATAGCAATGGGATCATGTCCCTACCTACAATATGGCAAAAGGTTATCGAACAAAATGGTACATACATATTTTAGTTAAATTTAAATAAACTGTATTAAAAAATGTTTTGAATTATCTTAAAAAATGCGAAGAATCTTTTTCCCCAACCATATACGTTTACCATACCATAGCAAATATCCTGCCTCTACCGTAGGTATATCGGACTTTTAGAAAACCTTAAAATCATGGTGAAATTAACAAGAAAATACTAATGTCTACAGTCTGCAATTGTTTGCTAGTAATTCAGTTTTAACCATATATTTTATGGAAAATAAAGTAAATAGAGAGTAAACTGAAACCGATAGTTTGACGACGCCTTTTGACTCGTCACGGTAGTCGCTTTATTTTAACGATCTGTATGAAGGTCATAAATGAGATAAATTCGCATTACATTCGAGTAATAGTCTATTTTATTTTATTTAAAGTAAAATGGAAAGAAAAATTTGACTTCAGGCGAGACTCGAACTCGCGGCCTACTGGGAATCTAGTCCAGCCGCTCTTCCAATTGAGCTACTGAAGTCCTGCCCGATTCGTCAAATCTTTCCTTAAAAAAAATAGGAAAAAATGGTTCGACAGATTTAAATTTGTTTAAATGCTGGTATAGCTGTGCTTATAACATAATGTGTGACTTTCTTCTTCCTTCTTTTGGGGTGTGATACGGGACTTCGAAAAGTGTAACACCGAATATCACATGTATTTAGTTTTTAATTACTAAAATATCGTTTGCTTGTTGCTTCTAAATGGGCGTATTAATACATTTAAAAAAGCGGAAACATGTTAATGGTTGTTAGTTTAAAAGTAGATTATTTTTAAGTACCTATAGTGTTTCTTAAAATAAAATATCATTATCAAGCAAAAAGCATGCAAAGCGAACATTGGAGAAGAACTCAGCGATATTAAAAATATTGCATAGCACATAACAGTACTTAAACGCATTAACACAATTGTGGTTACAACTACAAATATCAAAACTTCAACCGTAACTTCGCGGCAGTTTGGCAACGTGCCCAGTTTCATAAGACACGTTAAAGTGATATAAATTAAGCCGGCCAAGTTCAGATAACTTATGCACTAGATTTACTATAAAGATACAACAAGGAACGGCTGAGAAAGTTAGCACTAAGCGCTAAGAATAACTTGTGAAACAATTGCGCAAAGTAAATGCATTTAGTTTTGGAACATTGAGCGCGATAACAGACAATAATTACCACAGTCTAAAAATGTTTTATTTTTTTCACGTAATGAAAGTGACAAACAAGTATGCAGCTCACATTGATGTTAAGTGATGACTGCAGACACTTACACAAAGACCAAGGTCAAAATGCAGATGCATTGTCACCTCCGAGATCTTATTTATTTTGTCTCAGTAATAGTTATTGCGGGGCCAGACACCACCATCCAACCGGAACACGACAGTGCTGAACACCACCACTCAGCGGCAGATAAATTAGGTAATGCGGTGGTGCCTTCGCCCTCAAGCTTCTATAGGTCGCGCCAGGTAAAAAGAACGCTGGCGGTCAAGCTGCGCAGTAGACGATTTATCGATCTATTTGGTAGTATGAGGTGCGGCGTTTTCAATCTGCCTACCAATACACGAAACCGCAAGCGAAAGCTAGATCAAAAATAAACCAATAGGGCTAGTACTTTCGTGCGCGAGTGTACCGATGCGCGAACACATCCCTTCTACTTTCTTCCAGCGTTCTTTTTACGTGGCGCGACCTATACCTACACTGAAATTCCACCACCAAAGAAACTGACATTACAAACTGTACACCTTCATTTCCTATAGATACTGGATAGACAGGATAATTAAGTTTGTGGGCACATCCATCATCATCATTTTTACTGGTGGTAGAGCTCCAGTGACGGAGCTCGCGGGCGTAGGCACCACCGCATTACCTAATATACTTGCCGCTAAATGGTAGTGTTCAGCACTATCGTGTTCCGGTCAGGTGGTAATGTACGGCCCTGTAATTTCCGGCACAGAGGCATAACACCTTACGCCTCAGGAGTGGTAACGCATCTGCATTTTGACCTTGGTCTTTCTGTGGGTGTCTATAGGCTGAAGTCATCACTTAACATCAATGTGAACTGCATGCTTGCTTACAAATTCAATAACATAAAAAAAAAAAACTTAATTTGAGCTTAACCAATTAGGGATAAAATCCTCCTCATAAGGAGGATATAGCAAGAACTTTAACAGGCAACCTAGTTGTGGTCAGGAAATAACGTCGCGTTTTTTTGCGAGCTTCATCCATTGTAGAATAACACTGAAAATCTAGCGCCATTAAATATTTTCCAATAAAAAGTATGAAAAAATCAACAATTTTTGTCTGTCTGTCTGGTTCGTTATAACTACTCTTCGAACTATATACTACTATAACTATATACTTCTACTTCAAAACTACTCAACGGATATGAACGCGGTTTTCACAGGTTTGTTTCGTCAAAATCGGTTAAGGGAAACAGAAGTTATGGTCAGTTGAAAATTAACTTCAAGCACTGCTTCTAAACTTAATCAGAGTAGATTGCGGTTTACATAAACGTTTTTAATTTAGACTAGCTGTGCCCGCGACTATATCCGCGTAAAATTTAACAAAATTATTGTTCAGTGTGTACGCGGACGAAGTCGTGTGCAGAACTAATCCGCAAATATGATGTAAATAGTGATGAGGAGTTAGAAATGGGTTTGGGAAGTGTAGAATCTACACATAATAGATCATTGCAAAGGTTTTTTGACTTTGAGAACATACCATTTGCCTGCAGACAGGTATTAGGTAATGCGGCTATTTCTACACGCTCAAGCTCTAATACTGCAACTCTACTCCCATTAATACCTATAACTACTCTTCGATCGATATACGGTGGCGATGAACAACTATTATATCTACATTATGATGACAGGCAGAGGTTACTTGAACCATCCAATATAATGAAATAGCTGCCAGTTTATTCAGTACACGTTAGAATATTTTTTACGGTTCCATCACCCTGAAAATGTTTTTGATATTATAATAATAATATCATCCTGCCCAACATTATACGTGCGATCACATTATGACACGTCACAACCGAGCATGTGGTAGAGATGAGGATATCAGAGTGATAATGCCATTGTACGCTTAGGGTTATTGGATTCTAAACGCCTAAGTCAGCGGGCTCATCTGGCCATACGTATGCTGTGCTAACTCCAACTATATTTGGAAATGAAAGCTGGGTATACAGGAAAAGAGTATGAAAACGAATTCAAGATTTCATTACGCAAGATATGTGCGTGCGTTCATAAGAAAGATGTTTTGAAGGAAAGAGGCTATGAGTGAAAGAGAGTATCACAGTAAAAATAAAAGAAAACAATCAAGTGCGAGTTGAACTCGCGCACGAAGGATTCTGTTAACATTCTCTGTAAGAAACGGCAAAAGAATTACGTTTTTTGTTTGGGAGCCCTTAAATATTTATTTTATTATTATTACAGATTTTTAAAGTAGATATATACTTAAATAGTCTTACTCAAAACTTTCAGAGAGTGCATTTCTATGATCACTAAAGCAACAAGTGTGTATTTTGTGTGACTTAAAAAAATACCTACAGTTCAAGATTACAGTTCGTATGTATGTATGTGCAGAGAACGTGGAGCGCTTAATACGGGCATGGGAGGTGAAAAAATACCTGCAGTTCCAGATTACAGTTCGTATGTATGTATGTGCAGAGAACGTGGACCGCTTAATACGGGCATGGGAGGTGAAGACCTCTTCTACAGTCTCTCTTTTAATAAATGATTTTTTAATTATGCTCAAAGACAGAGAGTTTTGGATGAAATAGTATAAGGAAATTGGCGAAAATTTGAAACTTTACGTTCGGTTAGAGCTAGTTGGTCGTGACACGTTTGAATAGTGTTAAGCGACGCGCATGTTATATCCAAAAATTTACATTACCTATCTGCCGCCAAATGAAAAAAGGCCGCGTTCAGCAGTATTGTGTTCCGGTTAGATGGTAATGTATGACCCCCTAATAACTTTAGACAGAACAGAGACATAACCACTTAGGTCTCAGGGATGGCAATGCATCTACGATTTTTGTGTAGATGTGTAGCGTCCACTACATAAGATTGTCTATTACGGAAGTTACATCGCACAAATGAAGTTTTCGCATGAGTTATCATATATACCACTCCCCATCGATAATCGTTAGGCCACGGCTCACCAGGCGCTATCATGGTTGGAGGATCTTCCTTTTTCTTTGGAGGAACATTTCCACTCTTTCTTCCACAGTTCTGGCTGCAGTCATAATTTAACGTCCATGTGAACTACATCCTTGTTTCTCACACAAAAAGGATCCATTTGGTCCTTTGTTGGATAGAAAAGATTTTCTTGACATAAGTGCACATTTCAGTGGCCGGGGTATCATGCATGCAGCTTAAGCAGAACATTTGGTATGCGGAGCGAGTGATTAAGGAAAGTCCGGGTTCCGGGCATTCTGGGTGGATTCTAACTTGATTCCCACTGGACACGTAACCATGTATATAATATATTGGCCGCACGCGATGGACCATAAAGTAGTTTGGTTGTTAACGTAATTATTGGGTCTGTAGAATGCTTTTTAGATAAACGTTTTTGTATGTTATAGTCTTTTTAATTTGGGCCTGTGGTTTTGAGTACGTTTATAAGTTTATAAGCTTACAAGGAACATAATTAGCTTGCGTTGTGGTAATCTAGATGCTATAATTTCTAGCGAGGAGGCAAAACAGGTTCCGTTTCAAGTGTGGAAACGCATTTACATTCTGACTTCTTTTTTATGTAATGGTGGGTTTTTAGTGCTTATTTTGATAACCTGATTACATTTTTGTTTATTCTGTGATATACCCGCGAATCGAAGTGGTCGTAACACCGCTGGACCAACTGGGTTATCAAATGTAATATTAAATGCAATGCGGTATTGTGTATCTATACCTACCTATATTGTACTATTACGTCTGGTTACGCGGTATTTACATAAGCATAGAGCAACACGGGCCACCGACCGCGGCGGACCGGAGGGGAGTAGCCATATGCAGGCTTTCCCCTCTGTCAAAGTACAAGCACAAGTGGACTTATGCCTGTCGCCTAGATGTTCAAATGTGTGCGTGAAATTGTTTATGTATTTTGTTAAAGTCAAGGTGATAGTTTCGTAGTATTAAACGATTTTTGTAGTGTGTGTGTGTGTCACACGCATTTCCCCCCGCAAAAAATGACAGACTGTTTTGCATCGGTAATAAACGCTATATCTACTTGTTGATTTATGTAGGTACATAAGCGATAAGATTTTCCTGGCTTTGCATTGTAGAAAGACCGGATACATACTTGGCTACTGTTTTTCTTTAAATTTATGCACAGATTTATCCAATTAGACTACGAGATTAAAAAATAAAATTTAAATTTAGTTTCGTTACTTTTTACACGAAATTCATTGTAAATGATTAAACCTAGAAGTAGTATAAAATTCAATATTATTTTATGATTTATTTACCTCTATACCTTCGTTAACGTGTCAAACATTCTTCAACAAAATTAACAAAGCATACATCTGAATTCAAAATTCCATCTCATTTCAGAATCATATCACGAAAAGTGTTCGCTATGAAAATCCGATTTTCCGATTAGAACGTTCAAACGGCTCTTTTCCAAATTGACGATCCTATTGAAGCAGATCCGGACCATTTTTTATAATTTTTTTACACCCTTTAACCGTTCGATCTGTCTTCTATATGCAAATATGTAGAGAGACGTGAGATTGGAGGTTGTGTATTTGTATTTGACAAAAAAATAGGTGTGAAATTTACATTCTACACCTGAAACGACTTAAAATTATAGGGCGTCTTAAAAAAATTGGATCAAAAAGAATGACTTCGGACCGTGTATATACTATATTTAATACTTTGGTCAGGACGTAAAATGAATGAGGCTTCGACAGGACTAAGCCCGTCTGTTTTCAACGTTTATCTCATCGATAACTGAGTGCTTTAAGTCTAGTCCCATATTCATTGCAGTTTGCGTTGCGACTATTAGTAAACTTGAAAGTGAACACACGTTTTTTGCAGTCTTTTCATGGTAAAGCGGCGTAAAAGACCAAGCTATTATGGGAATTATGCACTACTTGTCCGGGTATCGTGATTACTGTATCCAAAATCGTCACTTCCTATTCGTAAATAAAAACTATGTCTACTTTTATATCTTTGCATTAAAAATTCACCAGGGAAACTTAATCTCAAACATTTATTTCAAATTGGTCTACAAGAACACTTTTGCATTGTCGGCTTACAAGCTACATATAGCGAATGATTTGTGTAATAATTATAAATCAATGTATTAATAATAATCAATTTATATATAAAGTTTTATCGAACCTAAAACTTAAAAAAAAATTTGGCTTGTCCAATACTGTTGAAAAATCCAAAAGACCATTACCAAGCTTCAAACGCTTTCCAAAGCATTTTGATCGCGAAATAAATGGGGCTTCGACAGCGCTTAGCCCGTCTGTTTCCAACGCTTGGTCATTGGCAGCTGAGAGCAGCTGAGTTCTGCGTTCATATTTTGTACGAGATTTCCATTATCATTGCAGTTTGAGCTGCGACTATTTGAGAACTTGAAAGTAAACAATCGCTTTTCTCCCGTTTTGTCTTATGGCGTTAACTTAAATGAATGGCTATGGGTGCTATTGTAAATGTTCTCTTCTTAAGACTACGAGTATTCGTCATGAAAATTCTAAGCAGAAGGTCTTTTAGTCCGTCCATTTACGCACTGGACAACTGTCAGTGTTTATCCATGCCGAGGTACCGAAGAAGTTATGTAGGTACCTCTTGTCCGTACACATTGTCAAGGTCACAATAGCCAAACAACTAGACATCCCATTTAGTAAGAAAACTAAATTTTTTTTTATTTCACGTAAACTACTTTAGATGAAATATTCACCACAAAAACCTTTTGGTTGGTTACATTTAAAATCTAAAAGATAATTCACAGAATATTACCAAGCTATATGCTCTTGACAGTATTTCGATAGCAAAATGGATGAACTTCGACAGGGCTTACCTCGTCTGTTTACTAATGCTTTCGTGCTTATAGACATTTGAGTGCTTTGAGTCTAATTCCATACTTATTGCATCTTGCGTTGGCCTAATTATGAACTTGAAAGAGAATACGCATATACTGAGATATAAAACTAAGCAGATACTTTAGGATAGCTTTTAAGTTAACTTAAAATTAAACTCCATCCAAACCAGCTCTTAAACTAAGATCTTCTAAATCAATATCTGTTCCTCAAATATGTTGGCATTAGGAGTCTAGCACAGAAATCTTGCACAGAAGGTGCTCCAGTGTTATCGCGTGGGAAAAGAACAAGGGAGCTAGAAGCGATAATATAGATCAAACTCCCATAGCAGTAATATGCACTTCTGGTCTATAAGCACTGTCTCCAATCTTCTAAATCGAGGGCCATGCCTCAAATGAGTTACCATTAGGAGTATTGTTGTATACCTATATTCTCAGGGAATTGTGTGAATGGAGCGTTGGGTAAGCTGCTAGAATAGAAACATCTCAGCCAGCGGGCTCGACTAGCCGTACATAATGCTGTACTTACTCCAACGCTTTTATATGGAAGTGAGAGCTGGGTATGCAGGAAAGAGCATGAAAGTAAGTTGAACGCGGTCGAGATGAGACCTTTGCGCAAGATCTGCGGTGTATCACTCACCGATCGCGTTCGTAACGAAGATGTAAGAAAGAGGCTTTATGTGAATGATAGTATCGGTGTAAAAATGAAAAAAAAGGCATGCTCCGATGGTTCGGGCATATAGAAAGAATGTCGAATGAGCGAATGACTAAACAGATATACAATGCGAATGTGGATGGTTGCAGAGGCCCAGGAAGACCGAGACTGACCTACCATGACCAAATAGGTCGAGTTCTGTCTGATGGTGGGGTCAAAAGTCTTAGGAATCGGCGTGCATGTATGAAGAGAATGATGAAGGTAGAGACGAGGCACGTGAGGTATGTCAGGACCGGGATATCTGGCACTCTACACTCTCTGCCTACCCTATTAGGGACCTGGCGTGAAGATACAAACATACCTATATTCCATGCTTTAGGTCCATCGTTACGTCAAAAAAATCATGCACAGAATGTGCTCCAGTGGTATAGGCACTAGAAAGCTAGCAGTGCTAATCTAGGCTGAGCTCTTGAAGTTATATGCACCTCTTTTCTGGATACACTGCCACGGTCATTACAGACAAAAGCTACAATTTGAATGAGCAAAATCTACCCAAATCTTTTTCCATGTTACGGAAACTTATCATTTAAAAGTCATCACTAAAATCTTTGGTTGGAAATACTAAAAATGCCAAAATAAATTCACAGACCATTACCAAGCTCGTTTATACGCTCTCGACAGCATTTTGATCGCGAAATGAATGGAGCTTCGATAGGGCTTAGCTCGTCTGCAAAGCATTCATGGTCATAGACAGCTGAGTGCTTTAGTTTTACGTTCATATTTTGTTTTAGACTACCATATTCATTGACTAGTTATGAACTTGAAAGTGAATACGTTTGATTTTTTTATTTATTTATAAGTTTATTATTTTCGCACATGTATGCATGTGATGCGCACAAACTATTAAGGGTCAAATATAGCTGTCGGAGGAGCAATATAAAGAAGAAATAAGAAGAAAGAAAATATATTTATTAGGATAATAGGTACACAATAGAAAACAAAACAGAAAAAAGATGACACAAAAAAAAAAAATCAACAAAAAAAAACAAAATTAACATAAAAAAACAAAATTAACATAAAAAAATTGTCCTAAAACGACCCCAACTCAGCATTGTGCCGGATTAATAAACCCGGCGCTGGTATTATGTTGCGGCCTTATACTGTGACTATGTATGGATGTATCTTCACGCTAGGTCCCTAACGGGATAGGAGCATTATGTAGCCGTTTTACTGGTGGTAGAGCTCCAGTGACGGAGCTCGCGGGCGTAGGCACCACCGCATTACCTAATATACTTGCCGCTAAATGGTAGTGTTCAGCACTATCGTGTTCCGGTCAGGTGGTAATGTACGGCCCTGTAATTTACGGCACAGAGGCATAACACCTTAGGCTTCAGGAGTGGTAACGCATCTGCATTTTTACCTCTGGTCATTATGTGGGTGTCTATAGGCTGCAGTCATCACTTAACATCAATGTGAACTGTATGCTTGTTTGCCATTTTAAAACATTAAAAAAAAAAAAGTAATAAGGGAATTCAAATTATGAAGGTCTAAACTACGAAAAAGTAATTGTATAGAAGTCTAATCAAACATTACAAGTTTGACAAGTAATACACTAATAGTAGTAATACTACTATTAGGTATATTACTTGTACTAAACAGTAAAGTTATTTGTCAAAAGTTTGTTTTGTCAAATTAAGGGCCATAATGTTCACACAATTAAGATAACTAGTATTAGTAGTAACTGTCAATGTTAAGCCTATAGCAGTTCACATGGATGTTAAGCGATGGCTGCAGCCTTGGACTTCTACACAAAACTCAGGGGTCAAAATGCAAATGTATTGCCACCCCTGAGACCTTAATTGATATGTCTCTGTGATAGTTATTACGGGACCACTGGCTACTTATTAGTGACAATAGTATGTTGGTCAGGGAAACGTAACAATCATTGTTGTTAAGGTAAATTATAAATCCCGAATGTTTGACTGTAAAAACGTTTTATTTTTATGCAAAACTTAAAAATAACACAATTAAGAGAGATAGGGAGCCATTATCATAGAGAGCAATACGGGCACACCGCGGACACTCCGCCAAAATTCCATACAAACGTTTAATTTGGTCTCTATTACACAGCCATCAATCAGTGACGTGTATTTACACGTGCACCTGTGTGCGTAGCACGTAGAGAACACCAAACGTCGCCCATAAGAGGGGAGGAGGTTGGGTGAGGTAGGGAAACCGTGCGGGACGTCGAAATGTCCCTTCTATACGTAGTATTATTACATATTCTCTGACACGGGCCAACGGCCCCGGCGCAGCGGACTGGAGGGGAGTAGCCATATGCAGACTGTCCCCTTTAAAAAGTACAAGCACAAGTGATCCTATGCCCGTCGCCGAGATGTTTAAATGTGAAATTGTTATGTATTTTATTTATGTCAAGGTGTGAGTTTCGTAATAATAGACGATTTTTGTAGTGTGAGTGTGTGTCACACGAAATTCCCGCCGCAAAAAATTACAGACGGTTTTGCATGGATAAGTAACGCTATGGCCTCTCTCCTCCGGTCGCCGGTGGCCCGTGTTGCTCTATGGCCATTATGTTATCACATAAAACGTCCATTGTCCGCTAGTGTTGGGCTATTACTCGAAGTGCTCAATAAAAGTGCCTCGTAAGAATTTGCGCAATAATTATCTGTTCACGGTAGACTGAACGACCTTCACAGGTATATTTTTATGTGAGGTTGGACAATAATGTCCTTTGTAGATTACTTGTTTTCCTTATTTTCTATTAAATAGGGTGGTGTCAGGACGCAACGACCCCACCGCCCACTAGCGTAGGAATTCCTCCACTGGAAGATAATTCATCCACTAGTGCAGTCAGTCAACCAAACTTTGGTTAAACCATCCTAAAGGAACGGTAGTAAGTGCAATAACGCTAGATGGGGAGCAGCGTCCTACGATACTGCCACTGCGATCGTGCCAAGCGTGGCGATTATGGCATGTCCCTCTTATGGGGAGGCTTTGGTCCAGCAGATCTTTCGGATGATATTACGTGATGATGACTAATGTATTACCTAAATTAAGACTGAAAATTCTGAAAATTGAACGCTCTACATGTTTTGCTTACCCCGTTAGGGACCTGGCGTGAAGTATACATAAGACTGAAAATTAGGATATGAAGATTTGAAGTTAATCACTTTTAATAAATTCATGACACTACTCTTTGATGATATGTTCTTATTATTATTGTGTTAATCCTGAACGCTACGCAAGGCGTTTACGAAATCGATGGAGGTAGCTACATATAATTTTTTCAAACTTCTGTCAGACAAATGTCACCTCAGTCTGCCCGGGACCACGGAAGCTGAAAAGCGACCGAAACGTCGGGTTGATTTTAAAAATCATTTTAGTTTAATATACGCGAGATAAATCCGTAAAAATAGTTTTACTACTCTTTGAGCCTAGTTGCTACAAAGAAACAAATGTTTTCTCTTTTTATACCTTTAGAAAAGAGGAACATTTGTCCGGTAGTAACGTTACTTGAAGTGCTGAATTGAGGCACCCCCTCAAGTGCCTTACAAGTTTGCTCTGTAATTAACTGTTCGCGTCAAACTGGAGTATTAACATAATGTATTTTGTTCAAGTCAAGGTGTGAGTTTCGTGGTAATAGACGATTTTTGTAGTGTGCGTGTGTGTCGCACGAATTTCCCCTCCGAAAAAAGTGACAGACTGTTTTGCATCGGTAATGAACGCTATGGCTACTCCCCTCCAGTCCGCCGCGGCCGGTGGCTCGTGTTGCTCTATGCCTCTATGCCCCGCAGCCCCTCGCTCCGCTGCTCGCGGCGATATTTTGCCTAGGCAAAATATATATATTGTATGGGAAAACATACATTTTAAAAACTATTAATTTTAAAAAGTCATACAACAAATGTTATGGGGATTGATGTAGAGAGGCTGCCTGCAAAAGGTGATGCGCTAATTAATATCAACCCTGTATGTACATTTTTTCATAACTATTTCTTCAGAATACTAATACCTGAGTTTTGTATGTAACGAAGGTGGCAAACATACATGCAGTTCACCTGGATGTTAAGTGATGACTGCAACCTGTATGATATGTTTTGTGTGATCTCTATACGTATACACAAAAACCAGAGGTCAAAATGCAGATGCGTTGCCACCCCTGAAACCTAAGTTGTTATGTCTCTGTGACAGTTATAACGGGACAATACAATACCATCTAACCGAAACACGATAGTTCTGAACCCTACCATTTGGTGGCAGATGCACGAGGCCTAAGCCCTCGAGTACTACACTGGAACCCTACCACCAGTAAATATTCAAAATGAGTTTATATATTCTCGACATTACAAAGTACGTCCCTCGATCCCATTTCCCACTAGTGGACAACGGGATCGAGGGAATTCTTGTGCTTGTGTAGTCAATCAACCGAACCACTGGTGGTAGAGCTCCAGTGACGGAGCTCGCGGGCGTAGGCACCACACCATTACCGAATATACTTGCCGCTAAATGGTAGTGTTCAGCACTATCGTGTCCCGGTCAGGTGGTAACGCATCTGCATTTTGACCTTGGTCTTTGTGTAAGTGTTTATAGCCTGCAGTAATCACTTAACATCAATGTGAACTGCATGCTTGTTTGCCGCTTCCATTTAATTAAAAGTGCAATATTGCTAGATGGGCGGGTAGCAGCGTCGTGCGATATAATTACTTCCACTACGATCGCGAATCTGCATGCCAAGCGTGGCGATTATGGCATATTGCCCCTTATGGGGCTTTAGTCCAGCAGAGGGACGTTTTTTGGTTGAAGTGATGATATGGCTATAAACCTACAGAAACAAATATCTAAGTCGGATATCAAACCCGCGTCCTCTCGCATCAAACGTTGCCATTTGTGTGTACTAACCCTTTGTACAAAATACAGTCGAGTTCAAAGTCGGATGAAACATAAACACTGAAATTGAACTTGACAGTCCATTCTGTACAGTCATGTTCAATGTTGGTAGTTCATCGCGTACAGTCGTAAAAAAGCACTTACAAGCAAATTAATCGGTAAGTTAGGGTACAATAGAGTACATTAGAGTGGTAAACACAGTACATTCATTCAGCGCCATTTACGTTTCTGCCGTCATAAAAACAGCAATTACAATTTCATCAAGCGGCACCAACAGTAGCATTTAATTAAAGTACAGTCATGACCAGTGGAAAACATGGTACAGTCGCGCCCTATCATCAAGTGATTAATTAATAGCAAAGCCAGAATAGGGTATTTGACATATATTTTTTACTAGCTGACCCGGCCAACTTCGTATTGCCTCAGAATAAAAATATGACATGTGTCAAAGGTTTGATAGATACGGACTATTTGTATGGAAAAATGGTGGTTTTTACTATTTTTCTTCAATTTCTTCATATTTTCTTACCTTTTAAACATTCCCTGGACTTCCAAAAATAATTCAAAATCAATATTAGCCAAATCGGTCCAGCCATTCACGCGTGATGCCGTGACCAAGGAAAACGGATTGCATTATATATATATATAGATAGTGATTTCAAAAAGTTTTAGAAATGTTAGTAAATTTATTATTGTTATTGGAACCACTCGTCTAACTAATAGTTTTTGAGGTATCACCATTCGAAAGTTCGAAGTTATTAAATGATCTCAAACGGCTCATACAAAATTGTACCTGCTTGTGACGTCACACGCTTGATTTCTTAGGTGTTACCTAGTGTACGAGACCAATGACGAATTCAATAAATCTTAAAATATCGTTAATATTGCGGTTTTTTTAAAGTTTACATAACAAAAGTTGTTGGAGTTTGTACAATTAATTTAAAACTAACTGTTGTTATTTTTAAACTCAATCTTTTTTTTTTCACATTTTATTTTTATACATCTTCTAGAATAATGCAACGATTTTAATAATTTTTATTTTAATACTTTTCATTCACTGGCAGTAGAGCTCCAGTGACGGAGCTCCCAGGCGAAGGCACCATTATGCATCTAATATTCCTACCGCATTAGGTATCTAATATTCCTACATGCCGCTAAATGGTAGTGTTCAGCACTATCGTGTTCCGGTTAGGTGGTAATGTATGGCCCTGTAATTTCCGGCACAGAGGCATAACACCTTAGGCCTCAGGAGTGGTAACGGATCTGCATTTCGACCTCTAGTCTGTGTGGGTATCTATAGGCTGCAGTCATCACTTAACATCAACGTGAACTGCATGCTTGTTTGCCACTTTCATTACATAAAAAAACAGTCTTTGTGGCCATAGTCCAATAACTTTATAGAAAAGCAAACTCAATAACATTACACAGTTACTGTTTATATCGGTAGTTACGTTGCACAGCAATTAACAAGGTTTCGTTTGCCAACATAGAATAATACCACAGTCTAAGTGTTAATACGGTGCCTGTCAAAATTTTGACAGGGACCGTAAAAAACTTGACTTTGTGAAAAGGTCGGTATATATTCAATTTTGTGCTCTCATTATAAAGTCACAATTATATGTCTGTATGTATCTTCACGCCAGGTCCCTAACGGGGTAGGCAGAGAGTGTAGAGCGCCAGATATCCCGGTCCTGACAAACCTCTCGTGCCTGGTCTACCTTCATCATTCTCTTCATACATGCACGCCGATTCCTAAGACTTTTGACCCCATCATCAGACAGAACTCGACCTATTTGGTCATGGTAGGTCAGTTTTGGTCACAATTGTACATTTAAAATACCATACATTCCTTTGAAATTGTAATGTGTTTTGGTTAACCTTTGAATTACAAAAAAATATGTGAGAGGCCGTAGACACGTTACGTTATCCGCAACTTAATCCTTTGGTCGTTAGAACATTAAAACATCATAAAAAGTTGGTGGAGACTCCAATTCAAAAGAAAACAGTTCAAGAAAAAAAACACCAGTTTTCATTTTTTACGTTTTGTAAGCAAGTCGTGTAAGCGGAGCTTTCTGACAATTAATGTAACTGGAGCTCATTTTTTAATATTTGTTGGTGTCTCTCTGGTGTACAATCCACATAATGTGTCTATATAAGATTATATTAAGCACTCAATCGGTGAGCGGCACGTCCCCACATCAGTTTTTACTGTTCCTTAGTAAGCCGTATATTTATCGTAGAACCTTAAAAAATCGGAATCCAAAAATCGATATCAGCCAATACGCATTGCACGCTATATCAACAGCCTCGGCAACTGCTTTGTTTTTACTGTATTTTTTTATTACTGGTGGTAGAGCTCCAGTGACGGAGCTCGCGGGCGTAGACACCACCGCATTACCTAATATACTTTCCGCAAAATGGTAGTGTTCAGCACTATCGTATTTCGGTCAGGTGGTAATGTACGGCCCTGTAATTTCCGGCACAGAGGCATAACACCTTAGGCCTCAGGAGTGGTAGCGCATCTGCATTTTGACTTTGGTCTTTGTGTAGGTCTTTATATGCTGCAGTCATCACTTAACATCAATGTGAACTGCATGCTTGTTTGTCACTTCCATTACATAAAAAAAAATGTATTTTAAGACGTGGTCAACTTAAAAAAACAAGAACTTTTACACTCTATTAAACTTAAAACATTTATTACTATCGTTGCTTCACCGCAATGTATCGCAATATATTGAACACATCATCAGTTAATTTAAAACTTTGGTTTTGCACATCCAACACACGCCTGTAGTCGTCCAAGCCACGTAATATCCTGTCCGGGGCTCCGGTAACCGCTAATTGCCTGTGGAAATCGCCTACAATTTGCCCGTGCTCTGTTATTTTATGTTAGGCAGATCACCTGTTCACCTCTTTGTCGTTTATTATAGCCTGGTATCTGGAATATCTTAGTTTACTCTTGTTTTTTAATTTTATTTATAACTAGCTGTGCCCGCGACTTCGTCCCCGTGAGAATTTATGATTGTTCAATACCTACCCGGACGAGTCGTAGGCGCAGCCAGTATAAAAGTAGCCTAAGTTACTCCTTATTAAATAAGCTATTTGCCAGTGAAAGTCCCGTCAAAATCGGTCCAGCCGTTCCCGAGATTAGCGGGAACAAACAGACAGACAGACAAAAATTGTAAAAAGAATTGTTTCGGTATATATAACCGTGTATACATACATATGCATTTAGTAAAAAGCGGTTATTTTTATATTACAAACAGACACTCCAATTTTATTTATTTGTATAGACTAACGGCTCGCCCCGTTTCGCACGGGTGCAGTGAATGTATGTCACTCAGTGAAGACACAGCTTTCTAATGGTAAAATATTTTTTTAAATTGGTACTGTAGTTTTTATGTGAAAACGTTACAAATACAAAAATGCAAATGCTTCCTCTTTTTTTTATACGCTTACACTCACAGCCCCACATAAGGTGTAAACCTGTGTCGTGGGTGCCGTTGTACACATACAACACATACACAAACACGAAGATCCGAAACAAATAACTGTAGGCCATACAAATATTTGTCCCGGTGCGCGGATCAAACTCGCGACCCTTCTAATCAAACGGCCATCTCACACCCCTAGACAAACCGGGTCGTCAATATCTTCTTTTTCTCTTCTTCGGGTCTTTATAATATTAGTATACTCGTAGATAGATGCCAAAAACACAACAAGCGACATTACAAACTAATTTGATGTGTTACCTGCATGCTAATAGGTAGGTATGCCCGTTTTTATCGTGTATGAATAATTTTATGGCCCAACGCAGTTATTAAATTTCATAATACCTATGTGTCGCGGTGTTTTTCTGGGCAACATAATAGCAGGTTTTGACATTTAAGTCTTGTTTAAATCATAAGTGGGAGTATATTACGTATTTATTCTTCCATATATATTATACCCATGTTCTACCCAAACATAAATTAAAAAATTATGTAAATGTTAGAATGACTCTATAAAATGTCGAAGGTGTTTTCCGATCCCTTAAAATATATCAATTTCACTAACAAGCACGTTTTGTAGGTGGTAGGTGCACAATCAATTGGGATCGGAATTTCGATGACCGTAAACTCTGAAGCATACGCCGAAACTCCAAACGTGCTGAAGTGTGAATATTGCTGCGAACCTCAATTATTCAGCTCTCTGACTGTCGAATGACTTAGGCGTACCATCTTGGGTACAATTAAGGTACTGTTAGCATAAATTAACCAGATCGATTTACAGGGCTATTCGTCAACTCGACACGGACGACCGGACACACGTGAGTCCAGTTGGTTAAACTTGAAATTGTAATGACTTGTAATTTCGTCGTTTGGACACGACAATATTTTTGCGTGTGTCCACATGGTGAAACTTAAATAAAACCACTTTTATGTTTTCACCAACTGGACACAATTTCCTCGTTTATGACATCCTACTTAATATTTTACATGGTAAAGTTTGTGAGTACGGATGTTTGTACTTTTTCAAGAAAAAACGAATGGATGGACTTAGATGAAACTTTACAGTAAAGTCAAGTAGACGAAGTCGCGAGCAAAATCTAGTACTACATAAGTACTAGATTTTGTTCGCGACTTCGTGGTCCATCCAGTAGTTTTTCTTGATAAAAACAACTTATAGTTTTGGTGAAAAAACCTAATAGTTTTAAAATAAAACTATTTTGTATTATAATAACAACCAAATTAAAGTATGATTTATTAATATAAAGACACGGTTTGACTACCTATAGGAAAAGAGTGTAAATAGCCAATATTCTCTAAATACACATAATAATTTAAAATCATTACTTCAAATATCACAAAAATGAAGTAGGTAAGTACCGACACATAATTTAAAGTTGCAATTAAATTTTTGTATTTATTATCAAAGCCAAAGAAGTTTTGCTCTTAAAAGATACACTCCTTTTCTATACACAAAGCTTGTTTACTTGTTTATTAAATGTAGTTGCAATGAAGTTTGAACTAGAATTGTACTCGGAGCTACATGCGGCAAAAAATAATGAAATAAAATATCACAAAAATGATCAATAGAACATAATTATGCCCTCACAATTCTAAAATGTATACTTTTACAAATAATAATCATTCTACATAACTCTGTAACAACAATGCTTGTCACTTTTACAGTAGTATTTCAGTAATCATTGAGCTAGGCACTTGTAGGTATAACAATCATTTTACCAAGACTAAATTCATGTTGCAAAGCCTGTTTAAGGTGCTTTTTATAATCACAACCATGTATTAGTTTCTGGGTGCCACTGCGGTATTTGGCTTTTAATTAAACAAAATAACGTTTTATATGTTAACTATTTTATTGAGAAGCAGAGCATAAATAGTAGGAATAATGTTTGTATGATATTTTGTACGCCCAATATCGACATGAATTGTTAATAGTTGATGGAATTTTCTAACGCATGTTTTAAATCATCACAAAAGAATCTCTTTGAATGGGCAACAATTTCTCACATGTGATGTGGGCCAAAACGAGAATACCGCAGTTTTTTGTTTACACTTTGGATAGTTGAGATCATCATATCAGCCGTAATATGTCCACTGCTGGACTAAAGCCTCCCCATAAGGAAATGATGGGATACATACCCTCCCCCCTGCCACAATCGCCACGCTTGGCATGTAAATTGGCGATCGCGGTAGCGGTAGTTTCATTGTAGGACGCCGCTGCCCATCTTGCATTATTGCACTTACCTACTACCGCCCCATTGGAATGGTTTGACCGTAATTGTTCGGTTGACGGATAGTTGGGATATTGGCAACTAAATGAAGTCCTTTGTCTTGAAAAATAATCTGCGTGACTGTACTTTGACATGAATTCGGTTAAAATGTGAACGTGTGTCCAGTTGGCGAAAACAAAATGGTATTTTATTTAAGTTTCACTATGTGGACACACGCAAAAATATTGTCGTGTCCAGACGACGAAATAACAAGTCATTACAATTTCAAGTTTAACCAACTGGACACACGTGTGTCCGGTCGTCCGTGTCGAGTTGACGAATAACCCGATTTACAAAGATGGGTGATAAAAATTCACTTAACCGTAACCTAATCATTGTAAAATAATAGTTGTTGGATGGGAATTGGATTGGTTTGCTTTTTAGAGTAAGACAGCGAAATAAACGAATCGCGAATCAATGACAATATTCATCAAAGTAATAACTTTACAAGAATTAGCCTCTATGTAGTAATACATTTCTTTTTTTTTGCTGAGTGATATATTATTATGTGGCATCTGTGTTTTTCGCCTGCTAAAACGCTGGATCTTTGCAGCCGAAAATCATGATAATATCTGAGTTTGCAGAAATAGTCTATTAATCTTACGGATTTATCGTATTCTAAACTCAGAAGTTCAATATACGCAAATGAATCGAAATCGAAAAATAGTTTTACCAAGAGTTAATTTACCACTACAATTTGCCAATAAGCTGTGTATAGTGGGCGTGCGTAGTGTCACTTAATAAAGTTTATCACTAATTAACTGTTATGAGTTCACTGTTAACTGTTCGCTATTTAAGAGTTCAGAACGTTGCTATTTGAGGGTTGAATGTGTGAAATTAAAATCCAGGCTAAATGTAATAATAAATTTATTATTGAACTGAATATAACACAATAAAAATACACTGGTATACTGGCAACGGGGAACGACTGAAGTCCGTAGTTGCATGAAAGTTTACAAAAAATTTTGACGGTGTCGCATGTCGCTACATAGTTTTATTTCAGCCCGGTTCCTTTGACACTGTCTTATTCTGTTAGAACCCCATTATACTGTATGTTTACTGAAGAAGAATATGGTCCATCTAATATACGTAGTGACGCTTAGGGACGAAAGCAAAGTTTTTCGTATTTTAATCCTTATGTTAACGAAAACATTCAGTCAATAGTGAGTCAGCGCCCATGGTGATAACACTGCGTTTCATAAATTTTTTGTTGTTTTATAATACACAAGTCAGATATCTATCTCTATCAAGGAGGGGGATTCATAACTAGAAGTCAGGTTTATTCAATACTAGCGGCCCGCCCTGGCTTCGCCCGCGCTGCTCCGTTTCTATTAGTCATAGCGTGATGATATATAGCTTATAGTCTTCCTCAATAAATGGGCTATCTATCACTGAAAAACTTTGCAAATCGGACCAGTAGTTCCTGAGATTAGCGCGTTCAAGCAAACAAACAAACTCTTCAGCTTTATAATATAAGTAAAGATATTATTTCAAATATTATCAGAAGTATGCGGATTGCTTTGCGAATACGATGCGTTGCCATATAAAGTTGTGAATCTTGTGATCAACAATAGATATCTATCAAAGAGCAAGAGGCCAATACGAAGGTTACGGTAAAATAAAATTAGAGAGTTTATGTTCAAGTAAACGGTGATATTTAGGCAATACACAAATGCAATTCTCACAAGTGCATCCATATAAATCAGGGATGTAGTTCCATATAATGATATTTACAACCAATTTCACTCTCAAAACTAAACTACAGTATTTATTCAGATACTCGTAAATCCATTCGCAAATCTGTGGTGGGCGAACGTAGTTTATTTGTATATCAGAAACAGAAATGGCGAACACAACGTGAGCAAATTTACTTTAAATATTCAATACCAGAGAATTGACCGGCCGATAGGTTACGTTGAGAGATAGCATATTCATGTTACCTTGTTACGCATGGACGGTTTTGTCAATAAAGTGTTAATTGGAGGAAACAGAACAGCGAGGGAAATCAGAATAGACTGGTGAAGCCAAATTAACAAGGAGTATGCACAATGTACGTTTTTTATTGTAAAAAACGGTGTGCAAATCTGATTTATGGTAAGTCGATACTACAGCCTATAAACATCTAAACAAAAACCGATGATTGAAACGCAGGAGCAATGCAACTATTGACGTCTAAGCTGTTTTGCCTCGGTGATAGTTATTATGGGGCCATACATTACAATTTAACCGGAATACGATTAATTTATATTTAATACTAGCTGTCCCGGCAAACTTCGTATTGCCTCACAATGAAATAATCTGTCAAAGGTTTGATAGATACGGACTATTTGTATAGGAAAATGAAATTAAATGTAGAGATTCCCGTGGGAATGAGTGATTTTCCTGCAGTAAAAAGTAGCCTAAATGTTGGCCAGGCTTAGTATCTATACACCACAAAAAGTTTTATTCGAATCCGTCCAGTATCTTCGGAGATTAGCCTGGACAAAGGGACAAACAGACAGAAAATTTAAAAATAATTGAAAAGTGTTCTAATACTATTTTAACATCGCCCCCAATTGGTTTTTCGTAAATATATACAATTTTTTTTTTTAATTTTATGGCATCGCTTGTTATGCATAATGCAAAATTAAATTTATATTTTTCAATATTTCTGAGAGATTTTCTTATATTTTTTTTACTATTCCTAATCATGAGCCTGTATATCAATTTTTACACTGTTAAGTTCAGGAATGAGAAACTTTCCATACAAATTTTACCACTTAATTTTTCCCTTTCTTTTTCATATGAACTTTGTACTGCGGTAATAAAGTGCAAATTGACTTTTTGACGTTAGGAACACACCTACATTGCTTAGACAACCGTGAGTGCTTGTAATTTAATATGAACTTTATGCAACAGCAATAAAGCTCAAGTTGACTTTACGTTTTAGTTAGAAAACATTTGTATGGGAAAAAGAAAAGGGCTATTTTTAGGGGTTGTCCGGCAATTATTCGACTTTTTCTCGTCGTTCTTACATACCATCCTTGAAATTCAACAAACATATTAAAAAAAGAATTGGCCAAATTGGTCCAGGCGTTGTTGAGTTATGCGCTTACCAACACATTTTGCGATTAATTTTTATATTATAGACTAGCTGTCCCGACAAACTTCGTTTTGCCTCACAATGAAATAATGTGTCCAAAGTTTGATATACTCGTAATTATACGGACTATTTGTATGGAAAAATGAAATTGTGGTTTTTACTATTTTTTCCCTTCAATTTCTTCATATTTTTACCTTTGAAACCTTCCCTGGGCTTCCAGAAATAATTCAAAACCAAAATTAGCCAAATCGAGTTTCGAGAGTTCTCGAGTTTTCAGCAATTGATTTTTATATATATAGATAGATAGATAGCTATAGACTAGAGAATTGACCGCGGTCGACAGGTAACGTCGAGAGATAGCATGTCCATCAATGGTGTGCTTTGCATACTCGTATAGACAGAAGGCAGAACAGGCGGACTTGATCGGCTACTTCGATTCGATCAACGCGTTTGGCTCGGATAAGTGTGCGTTCATCTTTACTTACAATAATATTAAAAATTATCTATCAGAAATTGATAAACGAATTGTGTGGATAACTAACAATGACACACAGCAAGCTTCTCCAGTTTTATGAAAAATATCGAAAGGAAATGAAGTTTTTGATAGGAAACTATTTTTAGAGGCATTCGTGAACGTTTACAATCTGAATGCTTGGACATTTTTTTCGGTAAATTCGCCAAAAAACTATGACATGAAACGCAAAAACTAAATTAATCCTGTGGGTGCATTGTATAGTGACTGTATACATACAACTTTTGAATGCGATGCGCGAATGATCGCTAGTAATATTTTTTAAATTCCTTTTTATATAGGAAGCGATCCTATAAATTCCACGGATATAACTGCGAATATTCGCAATTAAGAATATCCCAATACCACTTTGTACGTGCACCAGCTATTGAACCTCATCAGGGTGAATATTTGTGCAACCTTTGAGCAACGAGCCACTGGTGCGACGGGCTTGAGTTAAGTTGCTCTAAATAGTGGATCCCCCCCGAGGGTTTCCGCTTTGACGTGGCGGGGGGCTCAGTAGCCGGTGGCCACACACCGGCGAAGCTAAGAGGAACCCAACGAGGGAGTGGCGTTTGGTATGGCTGTGCCTGTCACTCGCTGCTGTGGAGAGGAGACGGCAGGGGAAGAAGTGTATGAGTAGGTCGTTGGCCTTGCACCCTATAACTGTGGTCCCGCCATCAATTGATCAATTGAGGATGTGGTGGGGCCGCGGGAGGTGGCTGAGGGTCGTACTCCTTCGACACTTCATAAGTACGAGTCTCACACTGCCCGCCGTCTGTTCCCCTAGCTGGCGGGGGCATCCCATAAGCGTTTCAGAGCGTATAAAAAAGAGTAGTGGACCAATAGTACAGCGAGTCACACAAGCAATTATTGCTTATAATTCACAGATTTTAATAATGCTTAACTCATCGTTTCCCTGCAAGATCGAATCAGAAATTAGGAGATCCACATGATAATCAAAGTATATAATATGGCTCACTGAATAGCAAAATTCAATAGGCAGTCGGTAGATCACATAGCTCGAAGATTTGACAGCCATTGGAGCAAAAGGGTTGGCGAATGGCGACCGTGTAGATATTGTAAAACGAAACATGGGTCAGCCCCCTTCCAGGTGAACCGACAACCTGATGAAAGTCGTGAGCAATCAATGCATAGGGACAATAGCCCAGGGCTGACCGTTATCCCGTCTCGTTTTTTTTTCGACACTACACTGTGGGTACATAGTAGGTATATTATTGTTCTGGAAATATATTTTTTAGCTGAAATAATGGTCAATGCTGCCGTGGTGCTGCATAATAATTTAGTGACATTTGAAGTTCTAAGTCCAGTTTTGTCGTATCTGGGTGAATTTCTCAAGCATACATTTTAGACGGCGTCGCTGAAAAACTCCATATATGTAATACAGTTTATTTTTTTAGGAAAATAGACTCATGTTTTCTTGATGAGGCCATCAATATATTTGTAGAAAACATTTTTGGAAATTAGAGAAAAAACATAATGTTTTCCATGTATCTAAGTTTGGTGGCGCGTCCACAATCTGTTTTTCTTGTATTAACCACCGTTTAAATGAAACTACGCTGGTTTACCAGAAATAACTAATGTTATTTTTATTTACCCGTAGTTATTCTATTTGATGACAACTTTATTATTTTATTTAGTGCAATACTTTATCCTAGAGGGAATTAAAAATGGCTGTCCGCGAAAAATCTAAAATTTTGGTGAGAATAATAAAATCATTAATTAGCTCGTACACAATACATCCTTAAGGATGACATTTCCATCATTCTCCTCGTTTAGTAGGATGCTCACGGAGAGCAATGACAGTTTCGTGCTATCCTGTAGTTTTTTCCCGTCAAAAACGAAAATAAGTTTTTTCAAAGCAGTCGGACATAAAAAGTGCAATATTGATGTGATGTTTTAAATCGTTTCTTCTAAGAATAAGTGTTGTAATAAATATTTGTGATATAAAGATTTGGTATCATTTCAAAATGATACAAATATAATTATTGTATGATTGGTGATATTTTTTTTAATAAATATTTTATTTAAAAAAATATCAATATATATAATATTTTATACAAGTTTCTAATTTTGGTGGTCCAATTTTGGTGATTTTGGTGGTGTTTTACGTATGACAAGAATTGTTTAGCTACACCAAAATTATTAATATTTCTGCATGCTAGGGAAAAGTCGAAGTTAACACACGCGGAGAACTTGGAGAGGAAAAGGGTTGCAGAAAGAAGGAGAAAAGAAAAAAAAATTGTTTTTTTTTTTTCAAACTAGAAAAATTGCGAAAAAAAGAAAGAGAAAGTGAATAAACATTTTAATAAAATGTTAATTCACTAAAATGATGAGGATTGATTGATTAATTAAAATTACGTTGAAGTAAAACAATTTTGTTGTCATATTTACTAACTTTGGAGTCGGATATCAATTTTGGTGTCTTACAAATTCCGGTGTTGACAATATGTTAGAAGTTTTTAGTATTAAATAAATTTCTTTTACATTTTAAATAACTCAATAGGTATTTCTTAAAAATAAATAATAAGGATTACTGATAAATTCAAAAACAAAAATTTTTACCAAAATTAGGCAAAAAATCGTAGTTGTTGAAATTCATTCATCTATCGGAAATATGGTATCTTAATAATGTGTTAGAACACAACCATTACATTCTCCTTTTCGACTCATTATTCTTAAAATAAGTTATCAATTTCAGCTCAAATTGACATCACAATAAATTCAAATTGTGCAGTCATTTTATTAGGACATAACATCATGATTTTAATAAAAGCCCGAATATTATTACTCCAGAGATTTTCATACGCTATTGACATACGACGCTCACACATGTTTTATTACTGGCCACCATAAAAGGCGTCATTATGGGACTATGGCGGATACCGCTGCGTCAAGGATTGTTCTAATTTTAGCCACTGTAAAGCTTATGTTTCACAAGCATTTTATGCGAATTTAGATCATTTCTTTTTTATGAATAGTAAACCAAATTCAATAGAGACTTACGAAAACCGTCGTTTAGGGGAACAAATGATACTACATAACTCACTAAAACTTCGCGGTATTCCTTTTTGATGTGGAGTTACAGGAAAAACTGTCGCTTACTTCCTCGACTCCACCAGCAGTTGCCCGTGTCTGGGCCCATATTTGGGAGCTTAATTAGAGACCTCTGACCATCATTAGTACTACCAACCAACTCGAATCATTAGTACTTGTTTGGTATTAATGATTCGAGTTCGAGTTACGAGGAACTAACTATATGGAACGATAGACTTCTCCCAGTTCGGCTCGGGGTTCCTGTTAAAGCGGTAGTTGGAGTAGGCCAGTCGCCTGCCCCCCCGAGGGTTTCCATCTTGTCGTAGCGGGGCGGCTCAGTCCCCGGTGGTTGTCCCCACACCGGCGAAGCCAAGAGGAATCCAGAAAGGGAGCGGCGTTTGGCGTGGCTCTGCCCGCCACTCGCTGCTGTGGAGAGGAGACAGCTGGGGAGGAGGTATACGGGAATTTCGTTGGCCCTGCACCCTATCCCCAGCTGCCTAACGGTGGTTCCGCTTTCGGATATGGACGTGGTGGGGCCGCGGGGGACGGACAAAAGAACTAGAATGCCTTCGATGCTCCCCCAGGGCCCCTGTCCAGGGGCACACAGTTCGGACCTGGGGGTCGGGACTGGAGAGGTCCCTCTCCACCCGGCCGTCTTGGGATATCTGGTGTTGTGAGTGGTCGGGGCAGTATGCGACGGATTGGAACGAAGATAACATCGTCTTCTCTCAGTTGCTAAATTGGCTTCTTCTGCGTCATAACTATTTCACAGAAGGAGAAAACCTCTCGGTTCGAAATAACCTATATTAAGGATGTGAGCATGGTCATTTAGCCTATATTGGTGGATCCGCGTCTGACTACTGTCTAGTAATAGATATACCTAATTAGGTACGTTTTCAAGTTCAATTTCAATGTAACATATTGTGTAATGCAGTGATTCTTTTACCCTTCTTTTACGCTCTAGGTAGTTTATGATTTATTGACGTTTTGAAAGTATCTGTAAAGATCTATTCGAAATAAAAATATTTTCTATTCTATTCTATTCTTGAGCTCAGCTACGGGAGCTCTTCTAAAGCTGACTGAGTTCTGCCGCCAAATGGAAGTGTTAAGCATTATCGTGTTCCGGTTAGGTAGAAATTTCTGGCACAGAATCAAACATCTACGAACTGAGACCTCAGGTCTCAGTTCGTAGATGTTTATAGGGTAGAGTATTACTAACCATCCATGCGAACCGTATACTCGTTTGCCACTTCGTGACATAAAAAAAAAATCAGCGCAAAGTTAGTATATTTCAGTTTTTCACAGACTCACCCGAGTCTTATACACAAGCGCTTTCAAATTGAACAGCTCGCAGTGAGATTCAAAGAAAACGGAATGTTCTTTCTAATTAAACTTCTCGACGAGCACCAACTAAGGATTTAGTGCGCAGTAAAAACCTAGATGGGTATTAAGTAGATTGCATCCACGGGATCGCAATGATAATATCGTTTTGGAACATGTTACATTGAAATTGAACTTGTAATCAGAATTACAATGCATAAAATATCTGATCGTCTTATATATAAAATTCTCGTGTCACAGTGTTTGTAACAATACTCTTCCGAATCGGCTGTACCTACCGATTATTTTGAAATTTTGTGTGTATTTATATTTGGTAGGTACGAGAATCGGTTGCAGTCTTTTTGCAGTTTTTTTAATATCCCTAAATGGGGTAAGGGTAATAATACTCCACTATTAGATACTTTGTCCGATTTTGTAATATTTTTTATTTATATCCTTAGGGCTATGAGTAGTACGTCGAGGCAGCTATTATTTCTTCTATGTGGTGTTTAGTCATGTCAAATTTAGTTGAATACCTCATCATTGTATTCAGTCCGTTTTAAATTACTTTCTCCAAAGCGCAAACATGAAACTGGTGGTAGAGTTCATCTTTGTGGTGTTTAGTCATGTCAAATTTAGTTGCAATAACTCATCATTGTATTCGGTTCGTTTTCAATGACTTTCTCTTTGCAAACATGATACTGGTGGTAGAGTTTCAGTGTAAAGACTCGAGGCCATAGGCACCACCGCATTACCTAATCTACCGCCAAATGGTAGTAATAAAATAATAAATAAAATACGCTTACACTCACAGCCCCACAGTAGGTATAATAAACCTGTCTCGTGGGTGCCGTTGTACACATGCAACACATACACAAACACCCAGACCCGAAACAAATATCTGTAGACCATACTTATATTTGTCTGGGTGCGGGGATCGAACCCGCGACCCTTCGAATCAAACGGTCATCTCACACCGCTGGACTAACCGGGTCGTCGTTTTCAACACTATCTTGTTAGATGGTAATGTATGACCCCGTAATAACTAACACATATGCTGATGTATTGCCACCCCTAAGACCTTAGTTGTTACTAGCTACTGCCCGCTGCTCCGCCTGCGTGTTGTTCGCTTTTCGCGTACCCTGTGGAAACTCATCAAATCATCCCATGGCATCCCACAGCAATATTTTTCGGGATAAAAGTATCCTATAATCTAAATCAGCTAATACCCTATCTGTATAACAAATTTCATCAAAATCCGTTCAGAAGTTTCGGCGTGATTGACGGACATACATCCAAACAATGAAACTTTTGTGAAGTGTGATAGTATGAGGTGTGAAGTGTGATAGTGTGAATAGTATGATGTCTCTGTCATTACCTGATCAACCTGAAATCCACGCGAACGAAATCGTGAGTAAAAGCTGGTCATATAAATAAAGCTTAATGACCCGAGAATCCCTCCACATTGTCTCAAAAAATATTGCGTACAAACCGTTTCAAGAACATATAACAGAATTTTATATGTTCCGAACACCAAAAGCTACTCACATAACATTTCTTATAGCAAGAAATAAATAATTTATGACCCCAAATCACGATGTCATAAACCGCACGAATGACGTGTTGATTTTTATTCGAACCTTTTCAAAATGTGTTATTCTTTTATTGTGTATTTTATAGACAAATTTCAATAGATTATAGAGAAGGCTGAACTGCTACTTACATCGGGATTATGTTTACTATTTAATGGGATCCTGCCTCCTTTGAAAATTGATTGGCCGATTATCACTTTGCCAACCACAGAATAGATTTTATTTATCTATTCCGTGTTGCCAACCAACGCAACGGTTCGGCTACTTTTCACTATGACAACTAACGATTGTCACATTTTTGTATGAGAACGTTTCATTTGGTAGAATTATTGTTAAGCTGATCCTCGGAAAAATAACTAAATATTGTTGCTAGAGCTTGATTATTATAATGCAACAAAACCATAGAGGAACACAGGCCACCGACCCCGGCGGACCGGAGTGGAGTAGTCATATGCAAGCTTTCCCCTCTGTCAAAGTACAAGCCCAAATAGTCCTACGCCTGTCGCCCAGAAATTGTTTATGTATTTTGTTAAAGTCAAGGTGTGAATTTCGTAGTAATGGACGATTTTTGTAGTTTGTGTGTATCACACGTAGTTCCCCCCGCAAAAAATGACAGACTGTTTTGCATCGGCTATAAGTGCTATCGCTAATGGTCCGCCGCGGCGGCCAGTGGCCCGTGTTGCTCTATGAACAAAACACGCTCAGGGCACTTTCGTCAAATCTTTCACTAAGGAATCGGTTAGGTTAAGTTAGAACCACGACCATCAATGAACCAAATCGCTTTTGTTTCACTACACAGGGCACTTGACTATGTGCTACATTAGAAAAAAAACTATGGAAACAAAAATAATAACAAGCTTTTGAAAAGTGTCAATATAAAAGGTAGACCCAAACGTACAGTTGGCAACTGTAACGTTGGGAAATAAAACGAAATTATGTGATAAATTGGCTAATGATTATTCGGCAAAACAAAATATAAAAAAATATGCTTTGCACTCCGAAAGTGCCAGCAAAAAGTGAAAACTTGAATATAATATATATACAGCATTTTTTGTTTCGTTACTCCACCACCACCACCACCACCACCACCACCAACGCCATCAACACCAACAACGCCACCAACACCACCAGTTCCACCAATGCCACCAACACCACAACCACAACCACCACCACCACCAACAACGCCACCAACACCACCAACGCCACCAACACCACCAGTTCCACCAATGCCACCAACACCACCACCACAACCACAACCACCACCACCACCAACAACGCCACCAACACCACCAACGCCACCAACACCACCAGTTCCACCAATGCCACCAACACCACAACCACAACCACCACCACCACCAACAACGCCACCAACACCACCAACGCCACCAACACCACCAGTTCCACCAATGCCACCAACACCACCACCACAACCACAACCACCACCACCACCAACAACGCCACCAACACCACCAACGCCACCAACACCACCAGTTCCACCAATGCCACCAACACCACCACCACAACCACAACAACCACCACCACCACCAACGCCACCAACACCACCAGTTCCACCAATGCCACCAACACCACCACCACAACCACAACCACCACCACCACCAACAACACCACCAACACCACCAGTTCCACCAACGCCACAATCACCGCCACCACTGCCACTACCACTGTCATGACAACTGTCATTGCATCCCCAAAAAAGTAGGCGGTTGCAATTCTGGTCAGGTGTCCGCTTTACCAATTTTCGAGATCACGTGTCCTGACGCGAGTTTAACATTTTTTTGCATATCACAAAAAGTGCAAGCCGCTAAAACTTACTTCATTTTTTATTTACTTTTAATAATTTTGCACTGATTCGTTATTTTTATACTTTTAGGTATACAGTATAAAGATACTTACATAAATTATTTTATATTTTACACTTTATCGACATAAAGCCTCAGTAATTTAATATCAGTTCTAAGCCATACGCTTTCATCATCATACAAAATTATCTAGGACAGTATGTAAATATTGGCTTGGTAAAGCTCTTGAGCCGCTTATGGAGTGAATCAAATTTACATAAAGGCTGTATCGCTTATTTTCAAAGACTATTTTTAGCTTTCAGCTAGGATTATTGGGGGAACGTCCTGAAAACGTGTTTTAAGTTCACTTTGTTGGTAGTTGCGGAATAATTTATTTTATTAGTCATAGAGTTCCAATGTGAGAGCTCGAGGGCGTAGGCACCACCGCATTACGTAATCTAAAGGTATAAGGTATCTTCACGCCTGTAATCCCCGAAGGCGTAGGCAGAGGTAAATTATTAAAAATTGTCCGTAAAAGAGTTAATAGACAGGTACACAATGTTACTTTTATATTTATAAAACCAGCTGTGCCCGCGACTTCGTCCACGTGAGAATTTATGATTGTTCAGTATCTACTCGGACGAACTCGTGAGCGCAGCTAGTATAAAAGTAGCCTAAGTCACTCCTTATTATGTCAACTATCTGCCAGTGAAAGTTCCATCAAAATCGGTTAAGCTGTTTCCGAGATTATTCGGTACAAACAGACAGACAACAATAGTGAAAAATGTGGTTTTGTCATTATATGTACCGTGTATACATACATTATGCATTTAATAAAAATCTGTTACTTTAATATTACAAACAGACACTCCAATTGCATTTATTTGTATAGATTAATTAGTATTTAAAATATTCAATGTCAATATAATATTGACGACCCGGTTAGTCCAGCGGTGTGAGATGACCGTTTGATTCGAAGGGTCGCGGGTTCGATCCCCGCACCGGGACAAATATTTGTATGGCCTACAGATATTTGTTTCGGATCTGGGTGTTGTATGAGTACAACGGCATCCACGACACAGGTTTATACCTAGTGCGGGGCTGTGAGTGTAAGTAGTGTGAGCGTATTTATTTTATTAATGTTTACCTTTAGTATTACCATAATTAAATAATATTTTTATTTATTTTTAACTTTTTACCTATTTATTTATTTTTCTTGTCAGAATTCGTTTATGCTACGATAGGTTTTACTTAATCGAATTTTCTTTAATTGAGATAATAATGTTGTTTCATTATCTGGATTTTTTTAAGTTTCAGGTAGATGATTGTAAATTTATGGACGTTTGATAATAAGTAAGTAAAGTTTGAATGAAATAAAAAAAAATAAAAAAAAAACTAAAACTTTACTCATTTAATTGAGTAAAGTTTTAGTCGAGATGGGGGTAGTCGTAGTTTATTTTTGTGTCTTAAATTCTTGATGGATATATCACCCCGTTTTCATACAAATCTGGATGATTTCGGACAAATTCACATAATTCAAGAATGTAGATGCTGGGTAGAGTGAGGATTTTTAATCGTTGAAAGTGAGGTCTACACCAATCAGTTTATTTGATATTGACTTATATTCTAATTTTTTTTTTCTGTAGAGTGAATAGAGTGGATACATCTGTACTATTGCCCCATAAGATTACACCATAACTTAGCCACGAGTGCGCGTAGGCATAGTAATAAGAAGTTAAAGAAATTTGGACGTCATTTAATTACATTTTCTGAACAGGACACCTTTTTAGCAGCCGTGAGACACATATTACGTGTATAGGTATGTATTAATTTTTAGAAAATGTGTTGTCTGTTACCTGTTACGTTTTATGTCTGTTTTATGTGTCTCGCTGTGTGTCAAATAAATGTTTCTTATCTTATCTTATCTTAAATGTTTAGATATTCGTTATATTTTACTGGTGGTAGAGCTCCAGTGACGGAGCTCGCGGGCTTAGGCACCACCGCATTACCTAATATACTTGCCGCTAAATGGTAGTGTTCAGCACTATCGTGTTCCGGTCAGGTGGTAATGTACGGCCCTGTAATTTCCGGCACAGAGGCATAACGCCTTAGGCCTCAGGAGTGGTAACGCATCTGCATCTTGACCTTGGTCTTTGTGTGGGTGTCTATAGGCTGCAGTAATCACTTAACATCTATGTGAACTGCATGCTTGTTTGCCACTTCCATTATATAAAAAACGACTAAGAAATGACTCGCAACTATGTTACATTCAAGATTCAACACGATCCCATTGCCTTCTAGTGGAGGAGAGTTTTTCCACTAAGTGCAGTCAGTCAATAGAAATAGAAATAGAAAATATTTTTATTTCGAATAGATCTTTACAGATACTTTCAAAACGTCAAGAAATATAAAATACCTAGAGTGAATAACCATTACATAAAGTAAAGCAAAATCATATATCAATAGTAAATTAAAAATTAGAATTTAAACTACTTAGTTAAAACATAATAATCACAAAATTATTCAATTCCTTCAATGATGATAAATGAAGAAAAAGAAAAACTTATTCGTCAAGATCAAAGTTATTCACTTAGCAGAGTTCCAAGTGCAGTCACTATTGAGAAGAACTCCGCTACCCAACAAACTCAGTAAGAGCTCTCTTAAATGAGAGCTTAAATCTAGTACAGATTATCGTGAAAAATCAAATAATGTGAACGTCCATAGCATAGATGGAAATAAGCAGCAATCGATTCTCTTTTGAGGAAACCTTAAATTCAATTTCGGGCAAACCTTAAATCCACTGAAATCAGTAAGACACTTTAATTAACAATTAGCATACAATTCAAATTGTTACCCAAATCAAAATGTCTCAACTTTCGAAATTATGCACTACGAATGCAAAAGCCAGACGATTTCTTGAAAACTGGAGGTAGAATTAACATAATGTGATGCATTTTGAAAGTTCCCCAATCCAAATCACGTTTCCTTATAAAGTATAGTAAAGACCTTTGCTCAAATGTAAAACAACATGAAGATTTTCTTTGTTATCTTTTTAACTGTTTGTATTAGCTATCAACAGTCTACAAAGTACCAACCGATGACTACAGAGAAAGTTGCAACGCCCCTAATCGCACATGTCTTATGTGTTCCTCCGCAACGTCTTAAGCCGAGTTTCGGACACACAGGGGTTACCATTAAGCAGTTGCGCTAACTTTTGCCTAGCCTAAGCAAAAAAGTTAGCGCAATTTTTCCGCTTGCCGATTGCACCGTGATGTAGACTAGTACCGTCTCGAGACGTCTCGCCTACATAAGTCTGTCCCAAAAAAAAAACAGTTCACAATTACCTATTAAAAAATCACACAGTTGCGCTAACTTTTGCCTGGCCTAAGCAAAAAAAGATAGCGCAACTGCTTAAGGGTAACCCCTGTGTGTCCGAAACTTGGCTTAAAACGTTGCGGAGGAACACATAAGACATATGCGATTAGGGGCGGTGTAACTTTTGCTCAAGTCATCGGTTGGTAAAAATCACAATTACCTAACCTAAGCAAGCCTAAGCAAAAAAAGTTAGCGCAACTTTTCCGCTCACCAATTAGACTGTGATGGCATTTCGAGACGGGTCACCAATATAAGTCTGTCCTAAAAAAACAGTCTACAATTACCTATTAAAAATCACAAGTATAGCGAATTTAGTACGTCTTACTAAATTCGCTATACTTGTGATTTTTAATAGGTTTTAGTAAAATTAGCAAGACCGTTTAAATCACTTTCACATAAAACTGGAACTGGTGGTAGCTCCAGTGAAGGAGCTCGTTGGCGTAGGCACCACCGTATTACCTAATTTGCTTGCCGCTAAATTGTAGAGTTCAGCACTATCGTGTTCCGGTCAGGTGGTAATGTACGGCCCTGTAATTTTCGGCACAGAGGCATAACACCTTAAGCCTCAGGGGTGGTAACGCATCTGCATTTTGACCTTGGCCTTTGTGTTAATGTCTATAGGCTGCAGTCATTACTTAACATCAATGTGAATTGCTTGTTTGCCACTTCCATTACATAAAAAAATCATATTAGTACACAAAATATCAAACCTACCTCTACATCATTCTCGACCACGAATGCATAATCCAGATATTACCGTTTTGAAGATTATATTATTATGTTATCTAATTTGGGTGACTTGGATAAGGGATATTCCCTTAACCACGTCACGTTTCCTTACAAAGTTTAAAGACCTTTGTTGGACTATAAAACAACCCAAAGATTATCTTCGAAATATTTTAGTAAGTAAAGTAATCTTTAATATATGCTTGTAATATCTATCATTCGTCTAAAATTTGCCATTAATTAATCAGAAGTATTGAGAATATTAAAAAAAAAAGAAGTGTCGTTACCTCGAAGTTTGGTAATGTGCCCGGAGATGTCAACAGGCTCGCCACATGGGCCAAAACGTAACCGGCGAATCGTTGGTGTTTGCATGTATGCTTGAATGTATGTATTTACCTCTGCCTACCACTTCGGGGATTACAGGCGTGAAGTTACTTTTTAGGGTTCCGTAGTAAACAAGGAACCCATATAGTTTCGCCATGTCCGTCTGTCTGTCTGTCCATCCGCGGTTTAGCGCAAAAACTATAAGTACTAGAGACTTGGAATTTGGTACAAGTATACACCTTAATTATGCCGACAATGTGGTGGAATAAGAATGACGTGAAAAAATATTTTTTTAGTAACCCCCCTACTAGCAACTCGCCAATATTTTTTTTATTTTCGATTTTCATATAGTGTGAGGTATTGCTGTACAGGTCTTTTATAAATATTATGGGTGCGCTAACATCATTTTCCGATTTAGTTAACTGTTCGTGACTTATTAAGCTTTAAAGTGCAAATTTTCGTTAGACTCAAGTGTCCCTAACCTACAGACTAAACGGTTGTTGTTAGAAATTCAAACGTTACGGCGATAGTAGCTACATATAACGAAATTAATTCGTTATATGTAGAAGAAAAACTATCACACCTAAGTTGGCCCTGCAAGTTTGCGAGTAATAGTCGACCAAATGAATTTTACTAGAAAATTTCCAACAACTCCATAGAAAATATTTATTTTTTTCATTACATCTCTTACTCTGTAACTAGTCACAGAGTGAAAGCAGTGTAGGGTTCCGTAGAACGGAACCCTACCCTGCGCGTGGCCCGACATGCACTTGACCGGTTTAAAAAAAAACTTCCATTATGACGTTTTAGTAACTTTAGCAAGGCCGTTTAAGTCACGTTTTCAAACAATTCAAATCGGTACACCTACATAATTCTCGACCACGAACGTTAAGACCAACAATCACCAAAATCCAGACGTCTCGGACTGAAAACTAGAGGGTAGAATTAGCATAATGTTATGCACTTTGAAACTCCCCAATCCTAGTCACGTTTCCTTACAAAGTTTAAAGACCTTTGTTGAACTGTAAAACAACCCGAAGATTATCTTTGTAATATTTTAGTTAAGGGACTGTTATTAACTGTTATCTGATAATCACATTTAATATTATAAATTTGAAAGAACTTTGTTTGGATGTTTGTCTGTCAATTACGCTGAAACTACTGAACGGATTTTGATTAAATTTGTTACACAGATAGGGTATTAGCTGACTTAGATTATAGGACTTTTCATCCCGAAAAATGTTCCTGTGGATGTGGATGATGCCACGGGATGATTTGATGACCTATATGCGGGCGGAGCCGCGGGTAAAAGCTAGTTAACAATAATTATAAGTAAAATTGTGTGAAATATAATGTAGCCATAAGTCGTCTAGTGGAAAATTGTAAGTGTGACAAAGGTTTTAAGAAAAACTTGTTCCTTTGCGTCACTCACACGTCAAAAATTTTAAAGTGTTGTAAACATTAAAAAAAGAAACCGGTATGAGTCACGTTTGGGCATAGGTATACCTACATTACGCAGAAAAAAATATTGCACATCGAGCCTACGAAAGAGACTATCGGAGCGTTATCTCTGCTGCACACTGCCTACGTATGAGATGTGCGAAAGAGATACCGCTCTACAGAGCCGAAATAAACCGAAGTCTCTTTCCTAAGATCGATGTGCAATATTCTCTGTTGGATACTGTATATGATTTTTGTCAATGTTTTATATAAGTTATAGATTAAATAAATTGAAATAGGTACATCAAAACTACCGAATCATTATAATTATGCACTACGGTTACCTACAAGATACAGACGTTTTCGTATTGAAGACTAGAGGAAGAATGAATATATGTATTTTATCAAATGTAAGCACGTTAAAAATTTCTTACAAAAAAAACGCACATAAAAGGCGGTAGATTATTGGTAGCGCTCCAAGATTTCTTTATCTGCAATAGTAACCCATTTTTTTTATGTCATAGGATTTTTTATGTCAGACAAGCAGACGGACCACCTGATGGAAAGTAGTCACCGTCGCCTATGAACATTTGCAACACCAGGGGCGTTGCTAACGCGCTGCCAGCCCTGAAGAACTCTTTTGACGTCATTTTTGAAGAATCCCATATTGTAGCACCGAGGGAACACCTCAGAGGGAAGCTCATTCCACAATTAAAACGTTCTGGGCACAAACGATCGTGAGAACCGCAACGTTGAACATTACCAGGTGTCCAGTCGGTGAGTGTGGAACTTCTCTCTTCGGCGGGTAGTACGGTGTAGGAAAAGAGACGGTAGTACCATGTCGAACAGTTCAACAGAGCACTCGCTATTGAAGAGACGGTATAAAACGCAAAGACTCCCAATGTCTCGGCGCAGGCTCAGATGTTCGAGCCAGTAAGTCCTGGGTCAGTAAGTCCTGGGTCGTTAAAAATACGGATGATACGAAACACGTCTTTGTAAGGAGTCAAGTGGACCAAGTTGGCATTTGGGGGCTCCCGCCCACAAATGAGAGCAGTATTCCAGATGGGGCCGCACTTGGGCCTTATAAAGCTGTAATAGCTTAGCTGTCTACATTTATACCACAGTTTCTAAATATGTAGTATAACATAATATTTGTAAGTGCAGTAAGGCTGCAGTATAATATTTGTAAAATACAACAATGTTCTCATATTCCTCTGATCAGGAATATTGTAAATTTGTGATATAGCAACAAACAAACTTTTGACATACGAAATAAATGTGTCCCTTGGTATCGGACATAGCAATTTTACCTTAGTGCGTGAATCGCTCCAGTGGGAATGGGTAGAGCGAAACTCATGTTCACGTCCTTTTTTTTAGTATCCTTCCTGTTCCAGTAGGTAGTTGAAATCCTGCCATTTGAGGTGCTTACTAAACTTTGTTTATTATAATATCACTAGCTGTTGCCCGCGGCTTGGCCCGCGTGGATGTCGTTTTTTAAATAACTAAGTAGCTAATGTTTTTTTTTCTCAAGGTCAGTTCTATCTCTGTACCAAATTACATTAAAATTGGTTCAGTCGTTTGGACCTGAAAAGGTAACAGACAGACAGACAGACAGACAGAGTTACTTTCGCATTTATAATATTAGTAGGGATTAAATTAATGTTAAATAATTTTTTAATAAATCGATGACAAAAAAGTATGTATAATCAAAATTTTATCGTCATATTTTCACCAAAAGCCTTACAAAATAATGATATTGATGACAATTATCTCAAATACATTTAAAATGCGTTTATTAATTCCTACCATTTGATACATGTACTATGCACTCTACGCTACGTGACCTAAGTAGCTTATTATTGTATGGTGTTAAGTAAGCGCCCGGGGATGAAGGGACACAGCTTCCCCTCAAATCAAAATATAGTATGTCACATTGAAAGTGTCTGTGAGTGAGTGTGTTTTGAAGTTTGTTTTAATTGATTTATTTTATTAACAAGTTGAGCAAGCACTTTCGTCTGTTTGCTCAGTCTTGTTTTTTGTTGTGCGAGTTGGTGTGAGAGCGCAATTATTCATAATTACACATTTCTTTTAATTTTAATGCATGATGTGAATTTGGTCGTTTAATTTACGCACTGTTCAGAAAAAGGCAACATACGTCATAGAAAAGTTTAACTGTGCTAGAAAAATATTCAAGGAATATCAAAGATTTTAGGTTACAAGTCTTTATACGGTTCAAAACTGTCGATAGAAGAACATTAAAAAAAGAACAAATCAAAGTAGTTCCAAAGTCAAATAAAGTTTTATTCATTGAACACAATACCAAAACGAGCGCTGGAAGTACCAGGATCGTAGAACATTCGAGGCGTGCATTCCCATTCCGCTTTTTATAACGATCCCGGCACTCCGCGGAATCCCGCCTTTATCTCCATTCTAATAACGATCGGGATTCGTTTCACTTGCTTACATGCCACAATTGAAAGATTTATGCAATCGTTTCGAAAGGATTACGTTTCATGTGAAGCAATAATATATGAAAATTGCAAGTGTTCTTGAAAATAATACTATTCCAGTAACAGCAGAGCGGGCTCAATTGATGAAATATAAATGAATTAAATACAATATCCATTCATTCGCACTTACTTAGCCTATAGATATCTACGCGAAAATTAAACCGCCTACCGTACAGCATAATATATCTTTGTTACTGGGTTCGTTGAAGTTTATAAAAGGGGCAAAAAATATATCTAAAGAAAATACCGGACTTGAATCCCACGGGATTGGAGGCCAAGTTCGAAAACGTTATTGAATTTACGCCAAACGTCGTTAGGTACGGTTTTTGTTGATCGACCAAATAAGTGGCTTTCTTTATTAAAAGTTGAAATGTTCGTTGGAAAAATACGCAGACTCGTAAAGGGCTGTCAAAATGTTTAAATGTTTGATGGTAACTATGATTTTCTCAATACACATGTCATTCGTATTTTTTCAGTATTTTAATGATAGGCCTTAAAGTGCCAATTAAAAGATTGCTAAGACGTACGTATAGTATTTATTTTTAACAACTGTCTTTTACTTTCTGGTTGAATATAATAATAATCAATATCACTATAAAGCGTAGATTGATTCGTGTTGGTTAATAGAAAATAAGGATCAAAATTACAGAAATGACTTCAAAAATCACGTATGTTAATAGTTACCTCCTAGCTATTTATGTAACAATCTACCTCAAACACATCTGTGATTAGCTCAACTGTAGTTTATCTAGTGAGCAACAAATACATCTAAAGAAAACATCGAACTTGAATCCCGCGGGATTCACGGTTGAGTTTGGGATGCAATAGTTTATCTTACATTCCCACGTCTAGTTCGAGAACGTTATTGAATTTACGCCGAATGTCGTTAGGTAAGGTTTTGTTGGTCGATCAAGTTAGCGGCTTTCTTTATTAAAGTTGAAAGGCTCTTTGGGAAAATAAGTAGTATTTACCTACTGTGAAATATTTTCATTTCTTGATAGACTTACGTTGGGTACAATAGTTCGTGCCAATTTAACCTATTTGCCATTAATAACTTAATATTATAGATGTTTGAAAAAACTGTTTATGTTATGGAATCGGCAAACAAGCATGCAGTTCACATTGATGTTAAATGATGACTGCCGTTTATAGACACTAACACAAAGACCAAGGTCAAAATGCAGATGCGTTACCACTCCTGAGGCCTAAGGTGTTATGCCTCTGTGCCGGAAATTACAAGGCCATACAATACCACATGACCGAAACACGATAGTGCTGAACACTACCATTAGTATATTAGGTAATGCGGTGGTGCCTACGCCCGCGAGAACCGTCACTCGAGCTCTACCACCTGTTACAAGAGAGGAAATGTTAAAAACATTTCCCTTCCATTTTTATCAATTTTCTAGATGAAAATGGACACAAGAACAAGACAATACAAAACAGCAAATGTTAGTTCACTAAGCCTCCACTAAAGGCGCTGATTGGTACTGAAGCTGGCGATGTAATAAGAAGTACAAAATATTATATTAAAATATATATATAATATACGTATAACATAAAAATATGTTCAAATTACATATTGTTAAATTAAGCCCATTTTCAGCAAAATTTTAGTATCTTAATTATACCTACCGTCGATAAATCTGTGTTTAGTCTAAGCGGCTGAAACACGCGGTTTCTTTGCTTATAAAAAAGTTTGAAAAAGTGTGGTCACAAATGTCTACATTCCTTCCCACCTGAGCAGCCCTAATCTGAAAGTAAAGACACTGAATAATGTTTAATATGTGTCCGTGTGTACATTGACTAATCTTTTAGAGAAACACCTCTGTACATTTACGCATTTTATACGTACAAATCAACTGGATCTGACAATAAAATAAAAACGTGAAAAACAACTTGACTCAACCTAAACAACCATTAGATTAAACGCCTAAACAAATTTAGTTTATTCAAAACAAAGCACCTGTACCGTTTTCCAGTATATTTGAGATATAAATAGCAATTTCATAATGGGCTGTTATCACTCGACGAATTCAGGTCGAGATAGACGAAAACAAAATAATTCGGGTCACATCGCTTAGCGTGAAATCCGTTTCGGAGTTTCAGACTATTTAATTCATTGTTGGTTGAATAGCGAATGATTCGGTGCGTTTGAATATAGTTAGTATTACTATTGAGGTCCTTAATATTGCCTGATCTCTTTGAGCAATTAATTAAAGGAGATGTTGCAAAAATGTATGGACCTCCGGCCATGTATTGTACACAATATCATTAACAGGCAAAATCAATATAAAAACGTTTTATTACTGCATACATTCACTTATTTAGCTTTGTTTGCAGTTACAAAATATTATTTGCAGTTAGAATTGCAACTCAAACCAACGTGGCGAATATGGCGGGCGATGTCATTTTGACATTTTAATTTTATTAATTGTTTTTTGTACTTGGAGAAAAAAGTAATATTTTCTAAATACTATCGAAATCGATTTCATGTGTTAGTACTAAGAACTTAAACTAATCGATTTCCAATTTAAAGAAGGGTCGGCTGTATCGCCGCCATGTTGAATATGGTTAAAAATGATAAAATCGTTTGAATTAAGTGTGGTAGTTACTCTAAAATATATTCTTGAATAAATGAATTGTATTTTTTTCGGATTCTTCTTCAATTTACCCATTTTTTGAGGACGTGTACGAACTAGAGCCGAGCTCGCAACATCTCCTTTTGGTACACTTTTCATGATTGACTTCTTCTCCATGATGTGGTAGAGAGGTAGTTAGTAATTTTTGAAAGGCAAGCATACAATTCGAGGCTATGTGCTAACGTCAACTGCTTGCAGTTCCCAGTTTAACGCAAGGACTAATAATACTACAAAGCTTTGATTTGGCATAAATATACAAGTATTTTATAAGTTACGTAAAGATTTTTAAACCATGTAAGAGTTCCTTCAATTTTGCGTTTCAGAATATGTTCTTTCCTCAGAGATATATATTTCGGCAGTTTTGGTAAGGTCAAGGTAGCTTGTAATCTTGGAAATGTCTTAAAAATCATATTACTAAATGTATTATAAAAAATGTTGAAATTTAAGTTTTTCAAAAGAAAATTAACAAAAGCAAACTATACGTATAAACTATAAGAAATAAATGATGAATTATACGAGTAATATGATTCATTACAACTCTACGAGTAATACCTGCATATTATGAAATTGACAATTTTCTTACCTGTCCCACGCTACGAAACACGTAGGGCTACGACCGAATCCCGCCGTAGCATGCATTCGTAGCAGGCTTCTACGCCACGGGAAAATGTACTAGGGCACCATATACGACAAGGATGTGACGTGAAAAATTTACAGCCATGAAAGTACATCAGGAAAACTTTCAGGAAGCTAGGGGAGGACCGGGGGGTGCGGGATAAGCGAAAATCTAATTCGCACCTACGGCTAATAGATTTCTGGAAATCCCGATTAGAGCGGAAAATGTCTACTTGGTACCAGGCAAACATAACCCAGAAAGAGTAATCTGAGGGTGAAAAGCATTAGAAAAAGAAAGCAAATGCTTGGTGGGTGGAGCCATTAAGTTCTAACGCATGCGCAAAAAAATGTCAAAACGCAAATTTTCTAAGAGCGATATTTGCTTGTACAGTTGTTAAATGATATCGATGCATGTTAATATTTTGTGAGTAAACTATTATGTAATTAAAACAAATAAATAAATATTACGACCTCTTTGCTCAGTATATTTTCATAGTAACTAACAGAATTGCGATATTGTGTTTTATCATATATGGTAATCACGCCATCTGACGCAAACTTTCTGAACTATGTACATGGCTCACACGTTGTTTGTCCAAGTAATTTGAACAAAAATGTTGGCGGCGCTGCTTATAAGTGCGTTGTATCAATACATTTTAAACAGCAAATTAGTTTCAAAAAAAGGGTAGGTAATTCATGTTTGCCAGATTTTATTCCTTTGACTCCCGACATTATTTTAAGAATAGAAATACAAACCGGGCTACTCATTTTACTCTCATCAAGTCACTTCTTGCTCACTTGATTACAATTCTCTCACAGTTCACAATATTTCTAAGAGATGGCGCTCTTATACAATAACTGCGATTTTACGAACAAGTAATCACCGAAACGTTGTTAAAAGATATCACCGAATTTTTACAGGATACCATAATATCTAAACCGGAGCTCCCGTCTGTTATTTTTCATAGGGAATGTATATTTTGTACTATCCGAAAAAATGTCCTGTCACTCAAGACGTGGCCGTCGCTCACGACGGTGCCTTAAAGGTGTTTAAACTCATGTGTTTTAGTCATAGAAATATGAATAATATTGTCTTGTTATTAAAATGTTTGTGGTTGTAGTACAAACTTATATATTAATTTGTTAAATTTGAGTTTGTTTTTTTTTTTCATTACCATCTAACTGGAACATGATATTGGTGAACACTGCCATTTGGCTGCAGATATATAAGGTAATGCGGTGCTGCCTACGCCCTCGTGATCCTACACTGGAACCACAGTATAAAAATTGGTAATGAATAACGTAAAAGCTGCGCTGGCGCTTACTCTACCACCAGAAAAATAGTGCATAATCAATACATTCTAAAAGCTGCTCTGGCGCTAACTCTACCACAAGTAAAATAGTGCTTAATAATATGCAAGACGTTTTTTTTAATATTTGATATAGAATTCGTTCACCCACCCATCACCCATTAACAATCATTTTAATTTCCATTGTTGGGAAAGTGATATGCTCAAATTAATTAATTGCCGTTAGCGATACTTTCTCACCAGGGGTATGCTAGGGGACACACCCACATACACAGGCGGGTAATGCAAGGATCGCGATTGTAATTTGAAAAAAAAAAACAACTAATAAGTATAATGGAAAAGAAAAATACACGTTGAAACTATACATTTTTTATTTAAACGCTTACGCTCACAGGAATCAATATTACAAGTACAACAGTGCCTACAGTTTTTTTTTTTTATGTCATTAAGTTGACAGACAAGCAGACGGGCCACCTGATGGTAAGTGGTCACCGTCGCCTATGGACATTTGCAACACCAGGGGAGTTGCCAACGCGCTGCCAGCAATAAAGGACTCTTTTGACGCCATTTTTGAAGAACCCCATATTGAACAGTACAAATGGAAGTACACTTCTTACAATTTTTTACGTCATTTGTTTTTTTAACTTAGTATTGTTGAAACTATAAGTGCCATTGGTTAGTTATTGATATTTTAATAATAATTTGTTATGAAGAAACGCAATTTTATGAGTACTAAAACTAAAGGTGCTGTTCGAAATTAAGCGATAAACAAAATGGTCTCAAAAATCGGACATCAGTTATCTTTCGAGATTATAACTCTGCCAGTGAGAAATGCGTAAAGGCATTATACAATGAGAGATGCGTAAAGGAAATATTATCCAAGCATTTTACTAGACGTCATATTAAGCAGAGATCTAGAAATTGTTTGCAATAGACAAACAAAATAGCAGTCCGGGAATAATAAATGAAAGGATACGTAATTCGTCCATTTGTAACATGTTCCTTGGACCTGCGACATGTAGAGCTCTTGTGATTAAATGAACAAATTGTTGTTATATACGTGTTTCCTTTGTAACTGCTGAATCTGTGGTAATTAATTCCTTTCTTAAGTTGCGTACAACATCGTTTGGAGTGGTTAGTACCTACATTAAAAGGGTACACACTTTCAACGATTAGTTAATTGATACATTTAGAAATCTTGGGTCCGATACTCGCGACGGGGCGTAGGGGCTATAAGCATTTTCTTTTTCATTTAAATAAACAAAAATAAAAAAAAACCTTTTATTTCTTGCAAAATCTAAAAAATAAAATTACAACAAGTTTATATTAATTATTATGTACTTTAAAGTCATGCATCTACACTAAAATATAATTATTTTTACGCCTATACATTTTTTACATCAATTCATTTTTATCCAATAAGCATACACAATTCGTTGGTAAATACCTATTACTTTATTATAAAACTTAAAATGTATCTTTTTCATTTACTATTAGGAAATTTCGTGATGTGCTCGAATATATCAGTAAACTTCAAAAAGCGTGGGAGTTTGTACAATATCCCACAAGAAATATTGCTCATCAACCTTAGGAAAAAGACTTTAGCTGTTGAGCGTTATCTCTTTCGCACCCAACCTTTCTGACGTTTATCAACCATTTCGATAGTGCGTGTTATACCGTCTCAACAATGGTGAGTGCTCTGCTGAACTGTTTGACATGATGCCACCGTCTCTTTTCCTACACCGTACTACCCGCCGAAGAGAGAAGTTCCACCCTCACCGACTGGACATCTGGCAGTGCTCAACGGTGCGGTTTTGACGTTCGTTCCTGCCTAGAACGTGTAAATTGTAAAACGAGCTTCCCTCTGAGATGTTCCCTAGGTGCTACAATATAGGGTTCTTCAAAAATGGCGTCAAAAGAGTCCTTCAGGGCTGGCAGCGCGTTTAAACTCTCCTGGTGTTGCAAATGTTTATAGGCGACGGTGACTACTTTCCATGAGGTGGCCAGTTTGCTTGTCTGTCAACCTTAAGTCATAAAAAAAAATTGATCTAGTTTTGACCAATACCGGACAATTAGTGCGTACATAGGCATTGTGCTGATTGTCACTTTTGTAGGCTGGATGTGAAATATTTTCGTGCTGGGTACAAAACGCTTAAATACATGTATCATACACCTTCGGGGAATAGTCGAGTAAATTTACTTTTTATATCTTCCTATTATTATTCTATGATATCATTTTCTTAAAGAGACACCTTAGAAATGTTGGAAATATACAGAGTAGCTGGGAATAAGAAATGAAGGGATAATTCGTCCATTTATAATACTTTGTTGGGACAAACGACACGTAGAGCACTGGGGTTAAATGAATAAATTGCTGATATATTATTATAAAATATGTGCGTCCTTTGTACCAAATGAATCTGTGGTAATTAATTAAGACAGACAGACAGACAGACGGACATTGCGAAACTATAAGGGTTCCTTGTTTACTACGGAACCCTAAAAACAAGCGTTATTCGGATTTACCCGTAACAAAAGACGCCTAGCTGATCGTAATTAAAATTTGACAATTTTTAATCCTTTTCACAGTCTAGGTTCCTAAATTCTTTAGAATAATATATTTTTAACTTAATTCATAATAATTTAGCCTGACAAACTAAGGCAAATATTTCAAAAATCCATACACACGTCACAACAATCTTGTGGTAAAAAAGTGTAAAAAATAACATAAAGTACTATGACATTTGCACGGGACCTTCGACCTTTAGATATGCATCCACGGACAGATCACTGAGCGAGAAGTAATGTGTCACAAGACTGTCTCCGTTAGGGTGGATTTTTTAAAAAATGGTTAACTTATTAATATTTACAATTTATAATTAGATTTCATTGAGACCTAATATATTTTGTCGATTACTGTCATTCATTTTCTCCAAACCACCTAAAATATGATATATTTACAAAATACGACACAGCCTCTGTTATAGTTCTTAGAGAGCCATACATATAGAGAACATTAAGATGCTGAGCACTACCATTTGGTGGCAGATAGATTAGGTAATGCGGTGGTGCCTCCGCCATCGTGCTCCGACACATCATTGAAAATATATAGTATGAATCCAATAAAATGTTATAAGGTAAAAACAAATAAATATTTGAGCGCTTAAACCGATTGACACAAATAATTTTGAACAAACAAACTTGATTACATTTCGATCTCTCGATTTCGGGCAAATAATGATTTTGTTACAAAACATTCCAATTTCACTTATATCTATTACTTTAATTGAATTTTGTCTCCAATCGCCTTTCACGATAAACGATTTGGGGCGAGTTAATACAAATATATTGTAGGAAATTGTATTTTCTGATTGTGTATACGGACATTACCCACCTATTCATTTTCTTCCCTGAATAGAGTTCCAAATTTTCGATATAAATCTATTTTTACTGATGAACCGAACTGATATATCTACTCGTATATCCGGCAATATTAGATCTATATCCACCATCACATTTATGATGCCGGATCTCTTTTAAATTACGAGTTATTCTCGATCTTCTGTTTAGATATATTCCATTACGCAATGTTTTACCTCATTAACGTGTGAGTTGTATATAATTGAGCAAAGCAGGTTTTCTTAAACAATTGCTGTTAGATAGTTCTTTTTACCAAATTTTGTTGCTGGATTTTTGAATATGACAAATATCTGTTGGAGATATATTACAGAGTTAATAGCTCTATTGCCCGGGTGAACTTAGCGATACAAAAATAGTTGCAGACCCATTCTCAAACCTTACCAAATATACGCTAAAAAGTTCTTGAAAATCAGTCAACTTGTTTCGGAGGAGTTTGGTTTCAAAATTATTACCGACATTATGATGAGTATCTCGGGAAGGCCGAAAATACCTTACCTTGTAATTTGTAATACCTTGCTCTGGCTCACCGTCAGCCCAGTTGTCGAGAAAAGGTGTACAATATTTTTGCTTTGCTTATTAATATTATTATATTAATAACACCAAATGAAGATTAAATAAAGCTGTAAGAATCTTTTCGACTGCATCTACTAGGGCTCAAGCTATTTGTCTCGGCTAAACTAGGTCAACGGACAAGAGCACCTAATTGGGCTCTTGTAATCTAATTACAAGCATCTTTCATCTTTTCATATGTTTCGGAGAATGTAATAGGTATAATATATCAATAATATCTGTAGGCCATACAAATATTGAAGCGCGCATGGCCCCATGGCTGGTGTAGATTACAAGCGATCTACTCGGTTAAGTGCGCGGTTCCGTACTTCGAAGGGCACGTTAAGACGTTGGCCCCCGTTGTTATCGATAGAAAGCAGTCGTTAAACCTTGTCGGAGACCTTATGGGCAATGCCTTATTGGCAATAAGTTTGAAAACATCCCACAGCGGGTTGGCCACTAACCCTTATCTCCACTAACCCGCATTGGAGCAGCGTGGTGGAGTAAACTCCAGGTCTCTTCCCAAGAAGAGGAAAGACTCGTGCCCAGCAGTGGGACGTATCAAGGGTTGCCATTATTACACAAACATTTGTCCAGGTGTGAGGATCGAACCCACGACGCTTTGAATCAAATGGTCATCTCACACCGCTGGACCAATCGGGTCGTTAAACAAGCGATCATATTGTTACTGGTGGTAGAGTTCCAGTGACGGAGCTCGCGGGCGAAGGCACCACCGCATTACCTAATATACTTGCCGCTAAATGGTAGTGTTCAGCACTATCGTGTTCCGGTCAGGTGGTTATGTATGGCCCTGTAATTTCCGGCACAGAGGCATAACACCTTAGGCCTCAGGAGTGATAAAGCATCTGCATTTTGACCTTGGTCTTTGTGTGGGTGTTTATAGGCTGCAGTCATCACTTAACATCAATGTGAACTACATGCTTGTTTGCCCCTTCCATTACATAAAAAAAATCGTGGGTGCCGTTGTCCACACACAAACACCCAGACCCGAAACCAGTATCTGTAGGTCATAAAAATAATTGTCCTGGTACAGAGGTCGGACCCGCGATCCTCAAATGGTTGTCAATTGTATTTTACTATGTATGTATGTATCTTCTCGCCAGGTCCCTAACGGGTAGGCAGAGAGTGTAGAGCGCTAGATATCCCGGTCCTGACATACCTCTCGTACCTCATCTACCTTCATCATTCTGTATTTTATTATTGGTATTCAATTGTATTTACTTAAAAATTCATTATACATAACATTTTCAGATTTTTCAGGCTAATCCTAGATTTTTATCGAATTAGGTTAGATTAAAAAAAAAAAAAGGAAATTATAAAAGTAATTACACGCTACTTTATATAATTACGTCAGTTAGACAATTGTAACAGACAACTGGGTTGGATTAGGATGAATAAATAACATTTCCGCGTAAATGTACCGTTCCTTATTATAATATGAATGACTTACTTAGTGGAAACTAGGCTTAAAATGAGATAAAGAGGCTTATATAGTGAGATTTTCATAGAATAGAATAGAATAGTTTTTATTTTGCCTCAAATGTGGTCATAACAGAGCTTGAAAGTTACATAGAGTATCACACATTTATCCAAGTTATTCTTGGAATGCAAAAAGATAGAAGACAGTATTATCGCTAGTGAATTACAAATTACTTATACATAATATATGTCATCAACATTACAAAATTGGATAAAAATGTCAAAAAATGTCATGCCCTGAAAACGAATTCTACTTGTCTTTATGTAACTCATACAGCTATAATAATAAAAGCAATTGATAATGTCAAATAATGGTAAAATTGTAAAATAACAATAAGTATAAATTCAAGATACCATAAGTAATTATTGTATTAATCCTGAACGCTACGCAAGGCGTTTACGAAATCGATGGAGGACATATAATTTTTTCAAACTTCTGTCAGACAAATGTCACCTCAGTCTGCCCGGGACCACGGAAGCTGAAAAGCGACCGAAACGTGGGGTTGATTTTAAAAATCATTTTAGTTTAATATACGCAAGATAAATCCGTAAAAATAGTTTTATTTCAATGAGTGTAGCTCGCGAAAACCTGAGAACATATCAGGTATAAATTAGGAGATATCAGATATTAAATTATGTCAGTTAAAAAAAATTACAATTTAAATGTTCATGGACGCTATCTTAATTATAATTAAATATCTTCAAATTATAAAAGCAGTCTATCAGCTCGTGTACGCCTCTTATGTTGATGTACCACCAGTAATGCATGTATACCTATAATTACCGAAATTTACTTTTAATAATTTTCTTACAACCTTATACCTTAATAATATTGATAAACTACCTTGGCACACTGGTATTTGCACAAAAAACAAGTTTTTGAAATTTTGAAGAAAATCTATAGTTTTTTAACTACCGTATACCAATTTCCATGTATTTATAATTACCACTAGCTGACCCGGCAAACTTCGTATTGCCTCACAATGAAATAATGTGTCAAATGTTTGATAGATACGGACTATTTGATGGAAAAATTGAATTGTGGTTGTTACTATTTCCCTTGAATTTATTCATATTTTCTTACCTTTTGTACCTTCCCTGAACCTCCACGAACATTTCAAGACCAAGATAAGATAAATCCGTTCAGCCGTTCTCGAGTTTTAGCGAGACTAACGAACAGAAATTGATTTATATAGATTAAAAAAAAACGAAATAATTCGACTCTCATACAACCCAAAACTAACACGTCGAGTGATGATGTCGAAAACAATACTCAAGGCTTGAAAGCAGGCAATACTGGCCCTATTAGAGTTTCTTGAGAAGATGCTCAATGACGTCATTTTTGAGAGAAAACGCCTAACATAGCAAAAAAGTATAGTATAGCGTTCTTTACGTCCTAACATAGTATGTTCTTAGGTTTTCGAGAGCTGCACCCATTGAAATAAAATTAGCTTTCGGATTTATCTCGCGTATATTAAACTAAAATGATAATTTAAAATCGAATCCGACGTTTCGGTCGCTTTTCAGCTTCAATGGTCTCGGGCAGACTGAGATGGTATTCAAACTGCTGTCAGACAAATACCACCTCAGTATGCCCGAGACCACGGACGCTGAAACAACCGTTTCGGTCGCTTTTCAGCTTACGCGAGATAAATCCGAAAACTAGTTTAATTTCAATATAGCGCTCTTGTTTAAAAAGGAGATAATAACGTTTTTGAAAAATACACGTTTACTACATTTTTATCCCTTCTCACCCTTAAACTTTTTCGACAGTGATTATAATTTGCTACTCAAGACAAAAACACCCTTCACATGCGAATTCCCTTGCAAAGCATAAATATATATATTATCTATATTATTTCACCAGCTACTGGATGGAAGAAGGTCGCTTTATGTTCTTAGAACAATGGCGCGAGATATGAACCCATGTTAATGCCTTTATGATTCTTTCCAGTCGGCTGGATTTCAACCTGACCCACTCAGAACATCGAGCAATGTTTATCTCTAAATGTTATCCCATTAAAAAATATACAGTTTCATCTTTGTTATTATAAAGCTTAAACTTAGATCTGGATGTTATTAACTATCACAATTTTAATACACTTTTATAGTACCTCATCATCAGCCTATAGACGTCCACTGCTGAACATAGGCCTCCCCTAGAGACTTCCACAATGACCTATTCTGGGCGGTCTGCATCCAACGGCTCCCCGCAACCTTGATTAGGTCGTCGGTCCATCTCGTGGGGGGCCGTCCTGTACTGCGTCTTCCTACACGTGGTCGCCACTCGAGAACCTTTCCTACCCATCGGTTATCAGTTCGTCGAGCGATGTGGCCTGCCCATTGCCACTTCAACGTACTAATACGCCGGGCTATGTCGGTTACTTTGGTTCTTCTACGAATATCTTCGTTCCGGATTCTGTCCCGTAGAGAAACTCCGAGCATAGCCCTCTCCATAGCTCGTTGAGCGACTTTGAGCTTTTTAATAAGACCAACACTAAAAGACCACGTCTCAGAGCCATATATCATCACTGGCAACACACATGCATTAAATACTTTAGTTTTTAAACACTGAGGAATATTGGACGAAAAAACACTACGCAATTTGCCGAACGCTGCCCAGCCGAGTTGAATTCTTCGATTTACCTCTTTGTCGAAGTTTGACTTACCAAACTGTATTGTATGTCCTAGGTATATATAGTGGTCAACAACTTCGAGGGTACAGTTCTCAACATTTACCGGCATTGGCGCTACATGGATGTTCTTCATTATTTTTGTCTTTTCCATGTTCATTTTTAGGCCTACCTGCCGAGAGACTGTATTGAGGTCACTGAGCATGTTGCTAAGGTCCTCGAGCGATTCTGCCAGGATTACGACATCATCCGCAAATCGAAGGTGAGTGACGTACTCGCCATTGATGTTGATGCCTTGACCTTTCCATTCCAAGAGTTTAAAGGAATCCTCCAGAGCCGCTGTGAACAGTTTTGGGGAAATTACATCTCCCTGTCTCACACCTCTCTGCAGCTGGATTGGATTTGTGCTCTGGTCATGTACTCGGACAGACATGGTAGCGTTACTGTACAAACACTTCAGCACTTCGATGTATCGGTAATCAATGTGGCACCGCTGAAGAGACTGTAGCACAGCCCAGATCTCAATGGAATCAAAGGCCTTCTCATAATCTACATACGCCATACAAAGGGGTCGATTATACTCGTAGGACCTAGTCAGGCAATATTTCCAACCTTGATCTCCAGCGCCGGCATTCTTTCGTCAATAGAAGAGTTGTTAGTTCTCACAGAGTCATGATTTAACTGTTTTCTTTTTGAAATCCCTCATTGTCTTAAATCAAAACAGTTCTATCAAACAGAACTTTACAAAGTCAACACATTTTATTATGTCCAATATGTTTAAAAAGAAAAGGTTTGTTATATTAAAGGTAACCGTCTATTTCCCAATATAGAACGGAACATCAAATCTACGACGGTGCTGAATATATCCCTTTTGAATTAGCAAGCAAAAATATTAAAACTCAATCTCGAACCTAAAAGACGGCAAATGTCGCTGAATAATATTGTACACAAAAACTTTGAGAACACCTGAACGTCTAAGCAGAACAAAAAATGTATTTACTGCGAGCGAAATATGTTACAAAAAGCACCCTTCACGTGCAAATTCCTTTGGAAAAGAAAACCATAAATATTTATTATACATTTCACCGGCTACTGGATGGAACAAGGTTGCTTTATGTTCTAAGAACAATGCAGCTAGATATGAACGGATACTAGCCTTTATGATTATTTCTAGTCGAGTGGATTTTCAACCTGATCCGCTCAGATCATCGAGTACTTTTAAATGTACAGTACTAGTAAAACTTAATTTTCGAGGAGTAAAATGGCAGTAACCTTTAAACTTTGGCAAACAAGCGTACAGTTCACATTGGTGTTAAGTGATGACTGCAGCCTATAGACACTTACACAAAGACCAAGGTCAAAATGCAGATGCGTTACCACTCCTGAGGCCTAAGGTGCTATGCCTCTGTGCCGGAAATTACATGGCCGTACATTATCACCTGACCGGAACATGATAGTGCTGAACACTACCATTTAGCGGCAAGTAAATTAGGTAATGCGGTGGTGCCTACGCCCGCGAGCTCCGTCACTGGAGCTCTACCATCAGTGAAAAACTTGCTATCTTTTACGTCTGTGTGGCCGTCATGAGCTAAGAGATTGTCGCAAAGATAACGCAGGCATTTAAGTTCCGTGCATACTTTACTCCCTTTTAGATGCGAAAATATAAGAGTTACCTACTAGGTATTTATTTATCTTTGATTATGACAACAATTACTTGCAGGGAATTCACTTGCATTATAAAAAAAATCTGCGGACTTCGCTTCAGGGTTGTTCAGTTTGTGTTATTTTACAACATAAAACAGTGCAGTTTCTTTTTAGTCTTGAAAATGGTCGATAAAATTTTATTTATATCATAAACGCTCAACCAAATGTCTCATAATTAATCTTACCGAACAGAAGCTCGTTACAAACGACTGTCCAATGAAATACGAAAGCAGTCAAGTATTTCAAATTTCATTTCTTTAATTTGTGTTATTTCAGTTTGTAGCATCACAGATTCATAATTATTTCGAATTTATCAATATTTCGATTGAATAACTATTACCGCCAATCCCTCAATCCACAAATCGAATTGAGAACTCAGATATTAAATTGAAAATCGTTAGTTATGTAAGCTCGGATGTTTGCGCAAGAATCATCTGCTTGCTTGGTTTCAAATTAAAACACCGCTTCATTCGTTTTTTCGTACAAATCAATTTTACTCTTTCGCATATAATAAAATTATATTGTGTTTTTAAAAGATTTATCTTTTTCGTGTTTGGTGAAATATAAAACGGAATTGTTTTTTTTTGACGTGACAACGTCTTAAATTAGGTTGCGGCTCGGAGTCACTCATGAAAAAGTGTAACGCCCGGTAACGTAACGATGAGTCACCGAACGAGAGAGAGGCCTTCCGGACCGGCGAATGCCTTTCTACCGAGAAAAAGACGTTGTCACGTAAAATCTTCGCCCGTAAAACCGACTTTACAGGCAACCAGTTTTTTTTAATTCATTTTACAGTTCGATTTTTGTTATTAAGTTGTAGTTACGCCAATTTTTATAATGAAACTAAATTCGGTTTAAAAAATCTTTATTACTCATACGAATTACATTCACTTACATGAAAATAATATAATATAATAATAATGGCAACCCATTATACGTCCCACTGCTGGGCACGAGTCTCTCCCCTTTTTTTGGGGGGGGGGGGGGAGGCCTGGAGCTTACTCCACCACGCTGCTCCAATGCGGATTGGTGGAGGTGGGTGGGTTAGTGGACAACCCGCTGTCGGATGTTTTCAAACCGCCCATTAGGCCTCCGACAAGGTTTAACGACTGCTATCCATCGATACCGGGACCGACGGCTTAACGTGCCCTCCGAAGCACGGAAACGCGCATTTAATTTGCCACTAGCGGTCACCCATCATACTACCCGACCGCGCCCGTAGTGCTGGACCGAGTAGATCGTATACGATCTACACCAGCCGCTGGGCCATGCGCGCTTCATGAAAATAATAATTGATTGAAATAGCTAAAGTGGTTTCGATGTGTAACAAAAAAATACTAATAAACAATTAGTAATTTCAATGGGTTTTCAGCCTCTCAGACAAGCTTACATTTATCCTCGTTTCGTTAAGTTTGCCATAAAATTAAATCTGTTTAAAATCTATCTTTAAAAAACCAAGCGCCACATCTTAAAAACTTTTAAATACGCACTCAAGTGTCTGGAAACTATAATCTTTGCCCAAAAGCTCCCAGTATACATTATGAAACAGTTGAATATTTTAACTATACCGAATTACGTCAGGTGAATGCAGTGTGATGGATGAAGCTAGATACAATGGAGATGCTTTATACATATTACACAACACTACGTAGTCGAAAATGCTTCCTTAAATCGCCAAGACTCTGTGCCAAAACGGATGGAGTCACGATTGCGCTGCAGGTTACCATGTAGTGGCAGACGCATTACCTAATATACTTGCCGTTAAATGGTAGTGTTCAGCACTATTGTGTTCCGGTCAGGTGGTAATGTACGGCTCTGTAATTTCTGGCACAGAGGCATAACACCTAATGCCTCAGGAGTGGCAGCGCATTTACATTTTGACCTCTGGTCATTGTGTAAGTGTCTATAGGCTGCAGTCATCACTTAACATCAATGTGAACTGCTCGCTTGTTTGCCACTTTTATAACATAAAAAAAAAAGATAGATGAAGAGACGTTTTCTATTGTACTTATTGAGATACAATAGGCAGGTGTCCGCTTTTTTAAGCAAAACAAACAAATACAATTATGACTTAACCAAAACACCATTGCCAAGGCTAGGGGACAGTGAGGGTATTGGCTCTTGCTTCTGAGCCAAAAAAAATGCAAAGCCATACGTATAAATACATATATAACATACGTATGAGTAGCGGTAGACAGGTAACGCGTAATGCGTAGGTAAAAGTTCACGTCAAAAGCAGCGCTAGGCTAAAAGCGCTTCAAAAAGCAACTTATCTTTGAAAGAGTGGAATATACCTGAAATCTTTGCACAGAGGCTGCCAGTATGAATTATGAAACAGCTGAATAAATAAACTGTACTGAATCATGTCAAGTGAGTGCAGTCTGATGGATGTGGCGAGATACAATGGAGATGCTGTCATGAATATTACTGATATTACATAACTTCATATAATCGCATAACGCTAGTAAAATACTTATATTGGAATGATTGAAAGTACAGCAGAATGGTCATTAAATAAAATACGCTTACACTCACAGCCCCACAGTAGGTATAAACCTGTGTTGTGGGTGCCGTTGTACACATACAACACATACACAAACACCCAGATCCGAAACAAATATCTGTAGGCCACACAAACATTTGTCCCGGTGCGAGGATCGAACCCGCGACCCTTCGAATCAAACGGTCATTTCACACCGCAGGACTAACCGGGTCGTCATTGTTCATCCGCATTAATCTTTTTGTGTTATGAAGTGCGTAGGTTATTAGTAAGTGAATATTAAATAAGAGTGCGCTAGATCATCATCTCGGCACAGAGACACATCGACTGCTAGACATGAGGTGCATAAGCCATAATCGCCACGATTAGTATACAGGTGTCGGGGACTTTCGGCATCTCTTCGGTTTGCAGCGGTGCGGGGAGCCGCGGGGGCGCGCGCGTCGATGTCTGCCTCATTTCTTACAAGACTCTAATTCACAACTTAGTTCTGAGCTCGCTAGTGATGGTATTATCTTTAAATTTATCCCTAGCTACACTCCTCATTTTAATGGTATGGCTGAGTCTGCTGTTCGTTGCCCTTAACACCATCTGCGTAGACTTTTGCAACTTACGCATTTTACTTAATAGGAAATGCACACATGTCTGACCCAAATTGAAGCAGTACTTAATTCCCGCCCTATCACTGCCTTAAGCTCCGATCCTTCTGACCTGGTTCCGTTAACTCCTGCTCACTTCCTCATAGGACGACCACTCGTGTCTGTTCCTCACCCTCAGGTGACAGAGAATATCACCAGCCTTGAGAGACACAAGAGAATTGAACTCATTAAACAACATTTTTGGCAAAGGTTCTCCGATGAATATTGTCACCACTCTACAGCAAAAGACAAAATGGCCCACTAATGTGAACGTCTTGAAATTGGGCAGACATCGACGCGCGTGCCCCCGTTCACTCGATTCCACTACTAGCTAAGCTAACGTCTACTTAAAAATTCAATACAGCGTTAGTTACAGTCCACGAAGCATTTTATTTCACCTCAACACAGGTGTATTACAAATTATAATATTGAAAGAAAATACCAATTTTAGCAGTAAATTTACGTAAATTACGTAAATTTTTAAGGCTAACTAAATTTATATAGCCTCTACGAGTATCAACTTAGTGGTCGCAGATGAAATTTATATGAAAAATTAATGTTTCTTTCCACAGTTTATTAAAATCTTAGTCAAAAATAAATTCTTCTTTGATAACCGGTCAAGTGCATGTCGGGCCACGTGCAGTGTAGGGTTCCGTAGTTACAGAGTAAGAGATGTAGTGATAAAAATAATAAATATTTTCAATGGACTTGTTCGACATTTTCGAGTAAAATACATTTGGTCGACTATAACTCGCAAACTTGCAAGGCCAACTTTAGTGTGATAGTTTTCCTTTTAATTTCGTTAAATGTAGCTACTATCGCCGTAACGTTTGAATTTCTAACAATAACCGTTTAGTCTGTAGGGAGGGGGGCGGAGCACTTGAGTCTAACAAAAAATTTGCACTTTAAAGCTTAATAAGTTACGAACAGTTAACTAAATTGAAAAGTGATGTTTGCACACCCATATATTTTAAAAGACCTATCCCACACTATACGAAAATCGAAAATAAAAAAAAACATTCGCGCGTTACTAGTAGGGGGTTACCCTATTTTTTTTTTAAATGTTTTATTCTACCACTTTGACGGCGTGATTGAGGTGTATACTTGTGCCTAATTTCAAGTCTCTAGTAATGATAATTAGGGTTCCTTGTTTACTACGGAACCCTAAAAACCCACTTTTCGTCCCGCAACAGTCCATAATAGTGTTAAGCTAGATAAACACTTAGTGAAGTACAAACTTTCTTGAAACTTGTTAAAGACGCGCGACGCTCATTTCTTCGCTTCCATTTAAGTTAAATCCTAGTATTTTCAAGTCTTATTTTATTTTATTTTATTTTATTTTTATTTTTATTTTTTGTAAGGAAAAGTCTTAGATATCTGTACTTAATGGCTGCAATTTTGTTTTCGACTTAATCAATAGACGCTTCAAGTGTTGAATTGACTTCAATGCACTTCAATCTTGGAGCCTATAATATTTTCAAAAGAAGTTTGTGTATTAGTATTGAATATCTACATTTTTTTTAATTTTGTTATAGGATCGCTATTACGCATACTGCCAGAAACACAAGTAAAACGATATTTCGTACTCGTAAAATTCGTAATAGAGTTTTGGCGGGAACCTTGAAAGAGGCGTGTGGTGCTCTTATTTTGTTTCATTTTCTTAGTGTATTTTTGAGTCATATTAAATAAAGTTGGTGGTATTTTGTTTGATACAGGCTTATTACAGTGCTCGTGTTTAGTGAAATAGAATAACAGTGCGAAAAAACGGCTTTTCAGTTTGCCTCCAAAACTTCATTTGAAATGTTCTGGTAAAGTAGCCATCGCTTTACTCGAATTACTGACTGTGACTCTGACTGACCGACTTATAAGTGACCGACTGACTCTTACTTTTACGCTGCTCGCGAATACGAAATATCATTTTACTTGACACTGGTAATATACGTAATAGCGATGCCATTATACTAAAATAAAAAAAATCGTAATATATTATATATTATTGTTCATTTTTTTTTGGTTCATTTTCTTCCACGTTAAATCTTATGAAAATTTGTGTTTTTTTTTTCTGTCGCCTTTTCGTTTCATCGACTTTCAAATCATACAAATGTTAAAGAAGTTTTTCCATTTAAAAAAAAAATGCGAAATACTTTTCAATTACTCCAACTCTGATGAAACCATTCTATTACGTTTGATATCACACAACTATCACTCGAATTTTTCCGTGTATTGTTGAAAGAATCGTTCGTTCTTAAAAAGAACTGATTTCAATCAGACAACGGAAACCCCAACGTTCATATCTATAATGGTAAAAGAAAACTTATATCAAGATGTCAAGACTCGAGACATTCGTTGGCTGATACGGTACGGTGACATTTTTTTCAGAGTTTTGTAACCAAGAGTTGCTAATGAGATCCTATTTCCTATGTTCCGTACAACGGTCATAGAGCCCCATTGAAAGAAAAAAAAATGTTTTAATATTTTACAGTCAGTAAAACACTTCCTAGACTAGTCGAACTAGCACTGAACTTCTTTATTTGCAACTAGCTGACCCGGTAAACTTCGTATTGCCTCAGAATGAAATAATTTGTCAAAGGTTTGATAGATACGGATTATTTGTATGGGAAAATGAAATTGTGGTTTTTGCTTTTTCCCTTCAACTTCTTCATATTTTCTTACCTTTTAAACCTTCCCCGGACTTCAACATTCAAAACCAAAATTACCCAAATCCGTCCAGCCGTTCCCTAGTTTTAGCGACACTAACGAACAGCAATTGATTTTTAACCGAGTTCTAAAAACGAGAAGGTTCTCAATTCGGCCGGTATATATATATTTTTTATATATATAGATTAAAACTAATAAAATCAATCTGTCTTACGAGTATTACACATACAAAGGGGCAGAGGAAAATTGGAAATCAATTCAATGAATGTCAATAAGCTTGCCCCGTACAGGGGTCAATAAATAATGCATATAACGCATATTTTGTATGGATGCATAAACGCATACATAGTTTTCGCTTCGTGCAAATCATTTACTGGTGTCGAGACGTGACGACCCACCGCCCGCTAGCGGAAGAATTTTCTTCTAATGGAAGAGAATTCTTCCATTAGTTTTTTTTTTATGTAGTAAAGTGGCAAACAAGCATGCAGTGAACTGCATAATTGTATAATTGTGTATAATACATATATGTATAATTGATGTTCAGTGATATTTATTGTGACTGCAGCCTATAGACACCCACACAATGACCAGAGGTCAAAACACAGATGCGTTGCCACTCCTGAGGCCTAAGGTGTTATGCCTCTGTGCCGGAAATTACAAGGCCGTACATTACCACCTTACCGGAACACAGTACAGTCAGTCAACCGTTCAATGGCGGTCAAACCATTCCAATAGGGCGGAAGTAAGTGCAATAAAGCGTGATGGGCAGCAGCGTCCTGCGACAAAACTACTGCTACTGTGATCGCCAATCCACATGTCAAGCGTGGCGATTATGGCTCTCATCTCCACTAATGACGCACAACACTGTTGACGATTTCATTGACGATGTTCGGACCACGGGAGCTGGAAAGCAACCGAAACGTCGGGTTAAAAGAACAAGTTGGGAGAGTCGTATAGGCGAGGAAATCCGCAAATATATTATTTCTACAATGCATCATCATACTTCATACTAATATACTAATACTAACACGTTCGTTTCCTTAGACTGTGCTAATACTATATATTTTATTTAAAGAAAAATGGAAAGAAAAATTTGACTTCAGGCGAGACTCGAACTCGCGGCCTACTGGGAATCTAGTCCAGCCGCTCTTCCAATTGAGCTACTGAAGTCCTGCCCGATTTGTCAAATCTTTCCTTCACATTTATTGCATTGCTTCATGGTAGCAGCAGCGCCATCTATTGCCAACTATGCTAGTTAGGCAACCGATATAATAGACTTTGCAGTTTATTGAATATCGTGAAGAAGTCGCTTTAACCTTAATAATTGTTTTATATTATTTCGCATTAACACATGCTTGTGAAATATACTTTATTTAAAGAAAAATGGAAAGAAAAATTTGACTTCAGGCGAGACTCGAACTCGCGGCCTACTGGGAATCTAGTCCAGCCGCTCTTCCAATTGAGCTACTGAGCTACAAGGCGCGGCACCACTACTGCTCTTATCGACGTTACTGATAATATTTTGACAGCGCAGGATAAGGGCATGTGCACAATATTAGTGCTTCTTGATTTCTCCCGCGCTTTTGATGCCATAAATACGGCATTACTGTTATCTAAGTTAGCATTCTACGGCTTCGACTATAAAACGATTATTTGGTTTCAAAGCTATCTAAAGTGTAGAAAGCAATATGTGGAATTGAACTTAAATAACGGGTCCTCAGTTATGTCGAGCCTTTCCCCGATTACCAGAGGAGTTCCCCAGGGGTCAAATTTAAGTCCGACGTTGTTTGCGCTGTATTGTGCAGACATCATTAACTGTATTAAAAACTGCAGATATCATATTTATGCTGACGACGTCCAAATATTTATATCTTTTGACCCTGGTGACTATGTCCAAGCCATAAAAAGACTTAACGAAGACCTAAGTCGTCTTGTCACATGGTCAGAAAAGAACTGCTTACTATTAAATCCCAATAAAACGAAGTTTATGGTATTTGGAAATAAAAATAAATTACTAAAATTGCCTGAAATGATAAATGTAAATGTTTTAAGAAAGCCTATAGAGCAAGTCACCATGGCCCGTAATTTGGGACTCAATATGGACGTAGCCTTAAGATTTGAAAAACATGTCACTGACACGGTACGTAACTGCTTTTACCGGCTGAAAATTCTTTATAGGATACGTCCATATCTTTCTCAAACATTGCGAATGCAACTAGTTGAGGCTCTAATTTTGTCCAAATTTAACTATGTAGACACGGTTTATGGGCCCAGGCTATTAACAAAAACGGAACGGCTTATACAGAGAGTGCAAAATGCTTGTACGCGTTTCTGTTTTGCAATACCACCGAGAAGTCATGTAACAACTTTTTTAAACAAGTACTCAATGCTTAAGATGAAATCAAGACGTAAACTTCATATGGCATATTTGTTATATGGAGTTATGAAATTTAAAGAACCCATATATCTGTACGATAAACTGACTTGGATGTACAGATCACGGGAGTGTAAAAGCAGCCAATGTACACCTATCCTTTCTATTCAAACTCACAAATCGGTATCATTTAGAGGCACGTTTCGCTACGCAGCATCCAAAATATGGAACAACCTACTTCTACCAATACGTCAAATTAATTCTATTTACACATTTAAAATAAAACTACGTCAATTTCTTTTGGATGCAACGCAGTATGCCGATATTAACATAAATATTTCAGTAATTTGAGATCAAGCCGAAAAAACTTTTACCATTCAGGTATGCTTTACTTTTTCTTTGGAGAATAATAATAATTATTATAATTTGCTAACTATCATTACATACTGTCTAATGTTTAATTTATAAAAAGAATATTTATTTTACATAATAATATCATACGTACATACATAAATTATATTTAAAAACTTCTTTTAATTTGGACATGAAATCCGTGAGTCAACAAATAGGTTCCAGTTGAAAATCAGCGTCAGGTTCAACCTGACACATCGCTGAACTGGAATCTATTTGGTGCAGCCGTGAGACACTGTGTATTATTACTTTTTGATTTTTCTAAGTTTTATGTTTTATTTTTCTATTTTTCTTTTTTGTTTTTTCTAAGTTTTATGTTTTATTTTTCTATGTACACCTGTTGTCTTGGGACTGTACCAATAAAGATAATTTCATTTCATTTCATTAATTTCATTTTCATTTCATTTCATTTATTTGGCCGTAAGGCTGTAGTATTTACTTATCATCAGTATGAATTGCATGCTTGTTTGTCACCATCAGAACATAAAAATATGTTTTGGTCTCGGGCTCCATGCCAAGTATATTTTTACTGTTTTTGGTTAGTGGATCCGTGGAAAAATAAAGCTTTTGGACGTATTTCCCATTATTCTAAAATGTTTGTGAAATCCAATTTCGTTCCAATGCGCAAAGGTGTTTGCTGAAGCAGGTAGGTACAAGACGGCTTGTGTATAAATTGTGAACTACACCGTTATAATATATTTCTGGTAGAGGAGCTCATATTGTGTAAGAATTCTGAGATACAGTACTCGTATATCATTCGCAACTTCAAATGTTTAAAGCATTGTAAATGAATACGGTAGAGAATCTTAAAGTATGTTTTAGGATTCCGCATCCGAAGGGCAAATAACGCTATTACTAAGACTCCGCTCAAACAGATTAAAATAAATATGGGGGACCATACAATAATCTTAGTTTCAAAAATCTATGATTTAAAAATCGGTATTTTGCGGTTAGACAGTTGCGAAAAGAACGCGTTGCATTTGTGAAATGTGGGCACACTTAAGCGGTTAGTTGTTTTGCTTCTGTGATGGTTATTGCGGGACCATAGATTACCACCTAATCTGAACACAATAGTATTTGGACCATAGGTTACCACCTGAACACGAAAGAGCTTAACAATAACATTTGGCGGCAGATTGATAAGGCATTTTAGGCTGCTGATAGATTGTATGTATCACATATTACGGAGCAGTAATATATAGGTACGTATAGAAAAACATATTTCGTAGACCAATAATGTGGCTGAGTACGGATTAAACAGCAAGTTGCCAAGGAAATGCAATATCTGAGACAGTGTGTACCTATCCACTTCACGAGCTAGAAGAGAATTTTATTGGTTTAGTTCACAATTTATATAGGAATATAGGAACATGTTGCCTTGAGTTGATATTTTATAAGCTCTGGGATTAAAATAAATTTAATAAAACTTAGTTAATTGACTCAGTTTAGTGTAAGCAGGTCATTAATGCAACGCCCCGGCCCGGAATTAAACCCAGAATATACAACGTGTAAAATAATGAAGAAATAATATTCAAGGTTATTAATACTCGTATACTTCATATCCACAACCAAATGGCAAACTATCGTCATCCACAGCGCTATATTTATTTTCCTAGCAATGTTTTTTTTTAGTTTAATGTGACAAAATTGTACAACCCTAAACAAAGACGGACATGCTAGAAGTCATCGGGCGGTGTCGCGACGGCGCTGCGAGAAGTAGAGATCAGTGACGTCAAAACAGGGCTGTTACTTAAAACTTGTTTTTTCTTGGTAGAGCTATAGTGAAGGAGCTCGCGGGCGTAGGCACTACCCCATTACCTAATATACTTGCCGCAAAATAGTAGGGTTCAGCACTATCGTGTTCCAGTCAGGTGGTAATGTTCGGCCCTGTAATTTACGGCACAGAGGAACAACGTCTTAGGCCTCAGGAGTGGTAACGCATCTGCATTTTGACCTTGGTCTTTATGTGGGTGTTTATAGGCTGCAGTCATCACTTAATATCAGTTTGAACTGCATGCTTGTTTACCATTTCCATAACATAAAAAAAACTAACTCCTTACCAATTGCTTATTTAGCACTACTATTTAAAACGCAATGGAAGCAATATATCCCATAAGATTTATTTCTTTATTATTTCACACATTGTTTGTATAAAAGCGAAAGGACGCTCACTCATCACCATATCTCAGGAAATACAAGAGCAAGGAGTTTCAAATTTTGCATGAGAGTTCTTTATAAACTGCACTTACTACCGCTCCATTGGAAGGGACCGCCATTCTTGACCGCCATTGTTCGATTAACTGATTGCCGTGGAAGTATTCTCTATAAGTAGAAGAAAATTCTTCTGATAGTACAACTCAAAGCCAGCATTTTCATAAAAAAATCCAATTAAAAATGGCTTAAATTGTAGCTACCACTGTACTTTAATTATTTTGACTATCTGCCAAGGTGCTTTAAAAACTTGCTTTTTCAACGTGGCTGTGGTGTCTTTGTAGAAAATGTTTCACAAGCTTTTTAGAATAATGTTCTCTGCGTTTTACTTTTCTGTTAAGAAAAGTTGTAAGCAAGTATACCTTCAGCTTCATAGTTATAATTCCACAGTTATAATATAAGAATCCGCAGTGTTAAAGCATTTTTAGTGTGAAATATTGCTGATCTTAGCGCCTCAGCGGTTTTGGCTTTGCAACACATAAGTAGTATCTGTTAAATTTGTAAAATCTGACTCTTTTAGCTTCGTGATAATTAGGTACCTAATTTAAATTGTTTAGGTGTGTCGATACAAAATTTTTACACGACTATACCAAATCAATGAAAAAATTTTATCCACGAAGGAGTAAATAAGCTGTGTTGTGTCGTCGATGAGTAAATGTGTCATTGTCACTTGTTGTCATCTTGTTGTCATGCGCATTAGGACTATCTAGGACGTCAGTGGATTCAACACACTGTATGACAACTCGCCGTCTATTCTTATTCCTATTAGTCTGAGGTGAAAGTAAGTAAAAAAATGCTCATAAAATAAAAACTGATGGGCCTATCAGACTCAAATTTTTATGGGACCAATTCGAAATAATTCCGCATCAAACAAAAAAAGAATTACGTAAATCGGTCCAGAAATCTCGGCGAAATTCACGTACATACATAACAAATATATATATATATACCGGCCGAATTGAGAACCTTCTTGTATCTTGAACTCGGTTAAAGAGTTTTTAATTTCCACATTTGATTTAATTTTGCTTGTATTTCTAGAGTTGATACAGTTCAATGTTTACAAGTTCTGCCTACATGCATCCATTATAGGTAACAAAATACCCTCAGTTACATTTGAAAACTAGCTGTGCCCGCGACTTCGTCCGCGTGAGAATTTGTGATTGTTCAGTGTCTACCCGTACAAGGTCGTGGGCGCAGCTAGTATACAAGTAGCATAAGTTACTCCTTATAACATCAGCTATCTGTCAGTGAAAGTCCCATCAAAATGGGTCCAGCCGTTTCCAAGATTAGCCCCGCCAAACAGACAGACAGACAAAAATTGTAAAAAATGTTGGTTTGGTGTTTGTACCATACATACATATGCATTTAGTAAAAAGCGGTTATCTTAATATTACAAACAGACACTCCAATTTTATTTATTCGTATGGATTTACAGCAAACCTTCAGGAAGCATTTTCCTCTAACGGTAAACATACGAATACAATCCAATTTGGTTACGGAGAGCGGCTAACAAGATTATACGTTGCTTATCTCAATGCATATATCAGGATGTGCGTTCGAAGCCTTGTTGCCGCAAAATGTAAATCCCTAGGAACAAGGCCGTCGCGGCGAGTCGGTTACTAATGTTCCACTTTATAGACCAAACTAGCGGTCCGCCCCTGCTTCGCGCGGGTGCAATGTTACCTACCCTCTTCTATTCGTCTTAGCGTGATGATTATAGGTAAAGCCTAAAGCCTTCCACGATATCTTCTATAGTTTAGGCAGCGTACGCAAAATGAGTAACTTTTCTAATTGATTTTTTACCTTGTGTCTGAAATACCCAAATATCTTACGGGACCCTATTTTTTCCAAAATTAAATATAGCCTATGTTACCCATGGATAATGTAGCTTTCGAATAGTGGAGTAAACTATAAAAGATATTCCTCGATATCTTTTATAGTTTAGGCAGCGTACGAAAAATAAGTAACATTTCTGGGTGATTTTTTACACCTTGTGTCTGAAAAACCTAAATATCTTTTTCTTTTTTTTTATGTAATAAAAATGGCAAACAAGCATGCAGTTCACATTGATGTTAAGTTATGACTCCAGCCTATAGACACCCACACAATGACCAGAGTTCAAAATGCAGATGCGCTGCCACTCCTGAGGCATTAGGTGATATGCCTCTGTGCCTGAAATTACGGGGCCGTACATTACCACCTGACCGGAACACGATAGTGCTGAACACTACCATTTAGCGGCAAGTATATTAGGTAATGCGGTGGTGCCTACGCCCGCGAGCTCCGTCACTGGAACTCTACCATCTAGTAAAGTATATCTCACGGAACCCTATTTTTTCCAAAATAAAGTATAGCCTATGTTACCCTTGGTTAATGTAGCTTTCGAATAGTGAAAGAATTTTTAAAATCGGTCCAGTAGTTATTGAGCCTATTCAATACAAACAAATAAACAAAAAAATATTACCTCTTTATAATATTAGTTTAGAAATTGATTTTCTGAAGACGATCTTATGTGCTTCACATTATTTTTCACCTTAACTTTTTTCTCCCCTGTAATATTTTGCACATACAGTTGTTGCCAATTTTTTTTTTTATTTTAATGGAAGTGGCAAACAATCTTGCAGTTTACATTGATGTTAACTGATGACTGCAGCCTATAGACACTCACACTAAAACCAAGGTCAAAATGTAGATGCGTTACTACTGTGGCCTAAGATGTTATGCCTCTATGCCGGAAATTACAGGGTCGTACACAAGCATCCATATAGACACGGGCTATTCACTAGATATGTGTAGTGTAGGAGCACGAGGGCATTGGCACGGTTCAGTCGCATAATGCACCGCATTAACTGATCCATTTGCTGCCAAATGGTAGTGTTCAGCGCTATCGTGTCTCGGTTAGATGGTAATGTATGGCCCCGTAATAACTATCACAGAAACATACCAACTAAAGTCTCAGGGGTAGCAACGCATCTGCATTTTGTTCTTTAGTTTTATGTAGATGTCTAAAGGCTGCAGTCATCACTTAAGATCAATGTGAACTGCATGCTTGTTTGTCACCTTCCTTAGTTACATAAAAAACTCCTCCGAAACAACTTGAACGATTAACTTGAAATTTTGTGTGTATTTTCTAGGTATGAGAACTATAACCATTTAATAATAAAAACCTTAAACAAACTATCTTAATTTTATATTTTTATACTTTTATACTAGTTGCCCCGACGAACCTCGTATCGCCTTAGAGGTATTAAAAAAGGTATGAGAATCAGTTCTAGAATATTTTATTCCCAAAATGTTAAAGTTGGCCCCAAACTTATTTCTTATTTTTAGGACAGATTTTTTCTTTTAAGTATTTATACCATTTACACCATTTCCACCATATTCACCATATTTAATTCATAAAGCAATAGGTACGAAGTTCGTAGGGACCACAAGTTTATTTATAAGAAAAAATAAATACATGCATGAAGTGATGTTTATTCCACCGTGTAATTCATAAATAACGTTCACAGAATATAATAGTATCTACAAACTTTCCATTTCACGCATCGAATCCAAACCTATTTCTCATTTTTAGGGTTCCGCACCTAAAAGGTAAAAACGGGACCCCATTACTAAGCCTCCGCTGTCTATCTGTGTGACTATCACCAGGCCGTATCTCATAAACCGTGATAGCTAAGAGGCTGAGTTTTTCACAAATTATTTAATTATTTATTTCTTTTTTCAGACACAAAGATCCATAAAATTATTACAAAATATACACAAAATACACACAGACATTAATGAAATAAAATAAAATAGAATACATTGAAAATTATGTATTTCCGTTGCGGCTAAAACAAAAAATTCATTAAACTAAAACAAATGAAAAAATTAACGGCGGGCCAATATTAAACATTTTCACTTTTATAGATGACTAGCTGGTGCCCGCGACTTCGCCAGCGCAGGATTAGTATTACACACAATATCTTCATAAATTTTAGCCTATAGGTTAATCTGACGTAGGTATAAGCTATAGTACTACTAAGTTTCATTAAAATCTATTCAATAGTTTATACGTGAAAGAGTAATAAGCATCCATCCAGATACTTACAAACTTTCGCGTTTACCTATAATATTAGTAAGATGGCACGGAATCCTTCGTGCGCGAGTTCAACTCGCACTTGGCCGTTTTCTATTCCATTGAAAGAAAAGGCGTAGGTATTCAGGTGTAAAGTTGTATAGCGATAAGTTATGAGTGCGATATTATGCAATTTGTATCGACAGCATCAGAATGACGAATAGAAAGATTGGATCGTTCGCAATACAAATTGGATGCTGTTCAACGTTTGCCTATACAGGTGGAAAAAATAACTCTTTTGCTTTATTTTACTATATTAAAAAGCCTATTTCTTATCTAATGGAAGTGGCAAACAAGCATGCAGTTCACATTGATGTTAAGTGATGACTGCAGTCTATAGACACCCACACAATGACCAGAGGTCAAAATGTAGATGCGTTACCATTTCTGAGGCCTAAGGTGTTATGCCTCTGTGCCAAAAATTACAGGGCCGTGTATTAAAGCCTGCAAATATACTTTGCAAACAAAGTAAAAGAAAAAAAAATCATAATAATTAAAGTCGAAACCTGACTGAATATAAAAATACTAAAATCCAACACTCAAAGGGAACTGTCATACAAATAAAAATAAATTCCGATGAGGTAGCTAAATTCCATCAATCAATTTGTATGAATAGGATCCTAATTGAGGGTTCCCACATCTCTAAATTACATTCAGCTCATGAATGTAGTATTATGGGGCAAATTGCAATGGTTTTGTACGTGACGTTTCAAAACGAATCTTAATAAGTATGGGTTAGAAGAGAATTTCAATTGCACTAATAAAACGGAACGTGCTAAATGTTCTCTGTGATATCCAGCCGCTGAATAGTGGTATTAATTTTCTCTGCAGTAAATTTATTGTCATAGTATAAGACCGTATACATTTTTCTTATACTGTGTTAATGCTAGGATGTTCTTCCTTGTCGTTGCCTAAGTTGCACCAAAATTTTTACTATTTTTTTTTTATGTACAAGCTTGCTGTTCACATTGATGTTTTTTTTTATGTAATAAAAGTGGCAAACAAGCGTGCAGTTCACATTGATGTTAAGTGATAACTGCAGCCTATAGACACCCACACAATGACCAGACGTCAAAATGCAGATGTGCTGCCACTCCTGAGGCATTTGGTGTTATGCCTCTGTGCCGGAAATTACAGAGCCGTACATTACCACCTGACCGGAACACGATAGTGCTGAACACTACCATTTAGCGGCAAGTACATTAGGTAATGCGGTGGTGCCTACGCCCTCGTGCTCCGTCACTGGAGCTCTACCACTAGTAAAAAAGTTAAGTGACGACTGCAGCCTATAGACATCCTCACAAAGACCAAAGTCAAAATGCAGATGCGTTACCACTCCTGAGACCTATGGTGTTATGCCTCTGTGCCGGAAATTACAGGGCCATACATTACCACCTGACCGGAACACGATAGTGCTGAACTCTATCATTTAGCGGCAAACTCAATCATTAAAGTTAAAGTTATTGTAACATTTAACATCCTTGTCTAATTTTAAGAGATTTCTTTAAGTTAGATAAGGATGTCCAATGTTACAATAACTTTATCTTTAATCTTTTGCAACCCAGCCTTAAAGTACTAAGGTTCGGTTGAACCAAAATATTTGTAAAAAGTTATGATTTTTGTCAAAATTAACAATAACAGTGACAATGATAATTAAACTTATCATTTCAAATGCTAAATTCGAATTGCCTGAACACTAGCGTTCATTAAAAAACGTTAGCTTGAATGAGTATCGTATTACACCAAAAATTATTCCGTCCAGAAGTACGACAGCCTCGATTATTTTTTTCCAATACCGAGGACGAAATTCAATTTAAACCTCATTGGTATTCAGATGCGTGATAGGTCCTGGGGTATTTCATAAGCACTTCTGCTTGAGTGCAGCATTGTACTAGGATCACATAATTTAAAGTCGTGATATATTTAAAACCCGGGTCTTTTAATATGGGTTCACATGCAATATGTACCGAAACGAATTATAAAATAAAAAATTGTACATTTTAAAAAGAAAGGAAGAAAATCTTTTATTTTTTGACTTACACGTACATAAACGTAACGTGCCTGCCCACTGTCACTTGAGTCTCGCTATTCGGTGAGCTATGTTGGTAACTTTGGTTCTCATGCGGATCATTAATTCTGATCTCACAGAGAAACTCGGAGCATAGCTATCTCCAGTGCTCTCTGAGTGACCCTGCGCCTTCTTATGAGGCCCAAAGTGAGCGACCCCGTTTCAGCCCCATATGTCATCACTGGCAACACACACTAGTCAAAGACGTTTTTCTTGAGACACTGCGGTAAGTCGAACGAGAAGATGCATCGTAGCTACCCGAACGCTTCCAACCGGGTTGGATTCGGCGATTGTCCTCTTTTTCGAAGTTGGACCGACTTAACTGAACCGTTTGTCCCAGGCTTAAATAATCGTCAACAACTTCGAGTATACTAACCTCGAACATAACAGGAGTACTGTTTTGTCATAATCTTCGTCGTGTCCATATTAAAACTTGGTATCTGAAAATTCACCTTCGAGTTTTAAGGAATGACTAATACTCGTAGTGAGTTTATTGGCGAACTTATATGTGTATAAAAAAATAAAAAAATCAATAGAAAACGTCTGACTAAAGTTAAAAAAATATTTCGCAGTGGTATGCGATCAAAATGCATGCAATTTCTACGGTTTTTGTCTCGCTCGTGGTTGGTTTTTGTATCAACAACAACATCTTACTGATAGTCAGATATTGGATACATAAATTATCTCTTTTGTTCGCGAAAAACTCTCTGACGTATGTAAATGTTCACATATTCGCGGTGAACTCAAAAAACGACGCTCCCCGAGATTACCATATAACGACTATGAGGCTGCGGATTGCCTCAGGCACGTCAATATACCGTTTATTGCTCTTATTTATATGGTGGTCCTTACGATTCTTTGCATATTAAAATATAGTGAAAATTCTTTCACGTATGAGAACTATGAGATATGGCGACTCAAATTGAAATTTATATGGATGCAGACGTGTAAAAATTCCAGTGACGGAGCTCGCGGGTGTAGGCACCACCGCTTTACCTAATTTACTTGCCGCTAAATGGCAGTGTTCAGCACTATCGTGTTCCGGTCAGGTGGTAATGTACGGCCTTGTAATTTCCGGCACAAGGGCATAACTTCGCATTAACAGGAGTGGTAACGCATCTGCAACGATGCAAAACAGTCTGTCATTTTTTTACGGGAGGAACTACGTGTGATACACATGCACACTACAAAAATCGTCTATTACTACAAAACTCACACCTTGACTTTAACAAAATGCATAAACAATTTCACGCACACATTTAAACTTTTAGGCGACAGGCACATGCCCACTTGGGCTTGTACTTTGACAGAGGGGAAAGCCTACATATGATCCGCCGGTCCGCCGCGGCCGGTGGCCCGTGTTGCTGTATGACTATCAATGTGAGCTATATCTTTTTTACCACTTTTTTGACATAAAAATTTAAATTCATAAAATGGCTATCTGCTCGTAATTTTACCACTTTTTCTTATTGTCCTTATACAATTTTAAAATAGAAATCATAATTTTAATTCAGCACAATCCACTGAAAATAAATTGATCAAGATAATTTATACGACGCGAAGAGTTGTCGGAGACCTGTAAATCGTCTTTATACAATTTCAATATTAATTAGTGAAAATACTCAACGTTACCTCGAGAACCGAATCATTGACATAAAACAAACCACAGTAGGGATGGTATTGGGCTTATGTCGATATAAAACATTTATAGTACGTGTTTATTTGATATGGCTCCGCCCGCATGTAGATCGCTTTTCGCGTAACTTGTGGAAACTACAATTGGAAGTTTGAAAATAAAAAATGTATTGATTTTTTTTATGTTTTTTTGATGTGTCATGCGAAAAACTGAAAAACCTCTAATTGTGACGTCATAATGTTTTAGCTGTTCAAGAATAATACAGCGTTTACGGCAATTACCTGCATGTGACTTGACAATAATATAGAAAATTTATTGCATAAAAATTTGTTAGTTGATTCCGTGTAGCTATGTGTGACAAAGGATTTATAAAGGCAAAGTCTGATAATATTCCTGATGTTGATATATTTATGATAACCAATTTTTTGACAAATGATGTTCGGTTCAATTCTGCTGAAGTTCGAGGTGCCAAGGCATCAAGATAAGTCTGTTAAAAAATAATAATATAAATAGATATATTTAAATATTTCTTTTTCATTACCTATACATACAAATAAATAAAATTGGAGTGTCTGTTTGTAATACAGAGCTTCTGCAAGCGGGTGGATCACCGTTACTGAAAGTCCTTCAGAAGCTCTTTAATTCCGTCCTATTCGACTAAAACCGTACTACGCCAGAAGAATGGAACAGAGGCGTGGTAATGCTTTTCTTCAAAAAAGGTGATAAAGCCCTATTGAAGAGTTATAGACCAATCTCGCTTCTGAGCCATGTCTACAAGCTGTTTTCGAGGGTGATCACGAACCGTCTCGCTCGCAGGTTTGATGACGTCCAGCCTCCCGAACAAGCCGGTTTTCGAAAAGGCTATAGTACCATAGACTTCATACACACGCTGCGGCAGGTTATAGAGAAGTCCGAGGAGTATAACCGGCCATTATGCTTAGCGTTCGTGGACTATGAGAAAGCCTTTGATTCGGTTGAAACATGGGCTGTTCTGCAGTCTTTACAGTGTTGTCACATTGACTATCGGTATATCGAAGTGTTGAAGTGTCTGTATAAAAACGACACCATGTCAGTCCGAGTACAGGACCAATCCACGAGACCAATCTTTTATTACTCTTCTTTAATCGCCCCTTATTAGTTTTTTTGGAAAAATATTTAATGTACACTCGAATTTTACTGTCTTATTTATAGATGTGAAAGATATTAAATAACTAAAAATATGCAAAAAAAACAAAAGCTTAGCTTTCAGGAGAGGCAGTGCATCTAAATTGTTAACTGTTCCTTTTTTATAATTCTATATAGGTAGCCTATAAGGGTTCCTTGTAGGCCTATAAGGAACTTTAATTTATATCTACTTTTGCGACGTCCGTCTGCCTGTGTGTCTTAGCACTAAAAATCGGTACGAATATACATTATAAGTCACCTTGATACATTGGAGATGAACTAAGCTTCCAAGTTGCCAATTTTTGTGTTTTTCAAGCATTGGTAAGGCAACCATACACCGCTGGACTAACGGGGTCGTCAAATAGTTTATTACAGTTTTGTTAGTTAGTACCACCCGAAGGCAATGCAATAAATGTGTAGTAACAATTGGACAGTCGTGTCTGGATTTCGGTAACTCAGTTGGGAGAACAGCTGGACCAGAGATCCCAGTGGGCGCGAGTTCAAGTTTTCAATAACCAGGTTTTTCTTACAAAATATTTTCTCAGTAAACATATCGATATTTTAGAACCGACATTCACTAGTTAACGGGCAAAAAGCCCGAATTTTAAGCCCTCAAATATTGCGGTACTTAATCAACCGATGCCCTATAATTAATCAATGCAGCGGTATTATTCAATGTAATGGTAACCATTAGTAATTATTGGATAGGTTAACTTTTGTGGTGGGTGAGGTTAACTTTTGGACCATTTATATTTTTTAATGTAATGGAAGTGGCAAACAAGCATGCAGTTCACATTGATGTTAAGTGATGACTGCAGCCTATAGACACCCACACAAAGGCCAAGGTGAAGGTGCAAATGCGTTACCACTCCTGAGGCCTAAGGTTATGCCTCTGTGCCGGAAATTACAGGGCCGTACATTACCACCTGACCGGAACACGATAGTGCTGAACACTATCACTTAGCGGCAAGTATATTAGGTAATGCGTCGGTGCCTACACCCGCGAGCTCCGTAGCTCTACCACCAGGACCATATTGTTCGACGACTTTTGAAATGCAAATTGACATATGAGATTAGAGAGAAAACAAAATATTCCATGAAAGACATCGGGACGTGACGACCGCATCGTCCTCTAGTGGAGGAATATTCTACCGCTAGTAGGCACTATAGGTGAGGATCCCACTGCAGAATCATTTCCTTCTTCCAGATACGCTGCAAACCTAACAATCTTTTTTTTTATGTCATGGCAGTGGCAAACAAGCATGCAGTTAATTTTTTTGATGTTAAGTGATGACTGCAGACACCCACACAAAGACCAAAGTCAAAATGCAGATGCGCTGCCACTCCCGAAGCCCAAGGTGTTATGCCTCTGTGGCGGAAATTACAGGGCCGTACATTACCACCTGACCGCAACACGATAATGCTTAACACTACCATTTAGCGGCAAGTATTTTAGGTAATGCGGTGGTGCCTACGCCCGCGAGCTCCGTCACTGGAGCGCTACCACCAGTAACCATAGAGAATATTAGAATTTATCCACTTGGTTGCCTATCAAAAAATGTCCGCAAGTGTTTTTTATATTCTTTTTTTTTGGATAGAAATTTATTTAATAAAAATTAAGTATAAAGACTCTCAAAAATCACGGCTGCCGTTGCGCACTTGGTCGCTCCTACGTATTTTTGTTTCGCCCCGATAACTTTTTACGCCCATAACGTACATGTATTATTTGTATGTATGTATGTATGTATGTATCTTCACGCCAGGTCCCTAACGGGGTAGGCAGAGAGTGTAGAGCGCCAGACATCCCGGTTCTGACAAACCTCTCGTGCCTCGTCTACCTTCATCATTCTCTTCATACATGCACGCCGATTCCTAAGACTTTTGACCCCACCATCAGACAGAACTCGACCTATTTGGTCATGGTAGGTCAGCCTTGGTCTTCCTGGGCCTCTGCAACCATCCACATTCGCATTGTATATCTGTTTAGTCATTCGCTCATTCGACATTCTTTCTATATGCCCGAACCATCGGAGCATGCCTTTTTTCATTTTTACACCGATACTATCATTCACACAAAGTCTCTTTCTTACATCTTCATTACGAACGCGATCGGTGAGTGATACACCGCAGATCTTGCGCAAAGATCTCATCTCGACCGCGTTCAACTTACTTTCATGTTCTTTCCTGCATACCCAGCTCTCGCTTCCATATAAAAGCGTTGGAGTAAGTACAGCATTATGTACGGCTAGTCGAGCCCGCTGGCTGAGATGTTTAGATTCTAGCAGCTTACCCAACGCTCCATTCACGCAATTCCCAGCAAGCACTCTTCTTTCTATGTCAGTGGTGTACCTACCATCCTTGCTAAAAGCACATCCAAGATATACAATTTCATCAACCTGTTCTAACACTGCATCATCTACTACTACCCTTGCATTTGTATTATTTGTATATCAAATTAAAGCATTTTTTTTCTTATTATTATGATATACGGGAACCAAATTAAATCGGCCGCAAATAAGAGTTGCGGGCTATAAAGATAAAATAATGTAACTTAAAATACTTGCGGCCAAATTTCGATAGGCAACCTAGTGGATATACATTCTCTAGATTATAAATATGCGTAAAAAAATAGGTTTGCAGTATATCTGGATGAACGAAATGATTCTGCACTGGGATTCTATCCTAGTAAGGTCCTCACGTCCCAACGTGTACAGCAATTAAAAACATTTTAAAATATTTTTGTGTTATAAAGCTAATATTATTAACAGGGATGGAGTTGAATCTGAGTCGACAGACTCAGTTTCATACAGCGCAATAAATAATTTAATTTTAAGCAGCGCACATGGCCCGGCGCCTTGTGTTGATCGCAAGCGATCTAATCAGTTAAGCGATACGGGCGCGGTCGGGTGTGTGATGGGTGACCGCTAGTGGCAAAATAAAATGCGCGTTTCCGTGCTTCAGAGGGCACGTTGAGCCGTCGGTCCCGGTTGCTATCGATAGATAGCAGTCGTTAAACCTTGTCGGAGGTCTTGTGGGCGGTGTCACCAACCCGCATTGGAGCAGCGTGGTGGAGTAAGCTCCAGGCCTCCCCTCAAAAAGGGGAGAGACTCGTGCCCAGCAGTGGGACGTTTAATGGGTTGCCATTATTAATAAATAATTTTAAAACACGGGCACATTATTCGTATTGTTTGAATTTCAGAACTCCTGTAAAGTAGGTAGCTCGAAGGCGTAGATACTCTCAACAGAAAACATGTTCAACGCAAATGAGCTACATAAAACATGTTATTCATGTCGTGAAACCTGTGCATTCCTTTTGAGATAAAGCTCACGCGACATTTAATTCTGTTTTCCGCTATAAATACCAACCAAGAGTGCCATTCGACCGTGTCGTAAACACACGTCGTACGATTACGTTCTGATAGGCATTTTATGTGTATTTAAATTGATGATAATGGTATAACACCTGATAGGGTTACGTTTGTAAATATTTTTGGAGGTCAGAGCTTTTTTACTGGTGGTAGAGCTCCAGTGACGGAGCTCGCGGGCGTAGGCACCACCGCATTACCTAATATACTTGCCGCTAAATGATAGTGTTCAGCACTATCGTGTTCCGGTCAGGTGGTAATGTACGGCCCTGTAATTTCCGGCACAGAGGCATAACACCTAATGCCTCAGGAGTGGCAGCGCATCTGCATTTTGACCTCTGGTCATTGTGTGGGTGTCTATAGGCTGCAGTCTTCACTTAACATGAATGTGAACTGCGTGCTTGTTTGCCACTTTTATTACATAAAAAAAAAAAAATTGAATGACTTTAATCTCTTAATAATAAAAGATTTTCAGATTTGGACAGATTATTCCCCTCCCTACCAACTAAACGGTTGTTGTTAGAAATTCTAACGTTACAGCAATAGTATGTACATATAACGAAATTAAAAGGAAAACTATCACACTTAAGTTGGCTTTACTAGTTTGCGAGTAATAGTCGACCAAATGTAATACTCGAAATTTTTTAACAACTCCATAGAAAAAGTTTTTTTAATATATCATAAATCAAACCTAAAAGCTACGGAATCCTACACTGCGCGTCGCCTGACACGCACTTGACCGGTTTTTTATACAGACAACATGATTAGTTAAAATAATTAAAAAATAAGAAAACTTGTATTCTTTTTATATAAAGCAGCAAATCGTAATATTTATTTTTCGCAATAACACATGCCAGTGAATTTTAAAATTAAAGAAAAAACGGAAAGAAAAATTTGACTTCGGGCAGGAATCGAACCTCAGGATAACCAGTCCAGTTCGATTCCTGCCCGAAGTCAAATTTTTATTTCCGTTTTTTCTTTAAGCAGCAAATCTTTTGTATTCCTTTGATAAAGCTATGTGACATTTATTCCCAGCCGTAGTAAACATGGACCCCAAGTTCCATTCAAATACGTCGTAAACATACATCGTAAGATTACTTGGTGATAGACATTTTATGAGCATGTAAATTGATAATGAGTACAGTGGCATGGGATCTTATTGGGTGAGTTGATGTTGTTTGCATTATTCGAGATGATAAATCAAATTCCTTGAGCATTATTTGTAATTCAGTAGTAGTTAAATACAACGCTTAGTAGAATTTCTAGCACATAGAAGATTTAATACTCTTATTGTTCGACGTAGCCGCAATGCTGCACCATAAGCCTTGGTCGATCTGGTTGGAAAAAGTATTATTGGTGTGTTTTAAGGTTTTTGTAGGCTACACTCATTAACAAAACAATTTTACGGATTCATATCGCGTATATTAATCTTAAATATTTTTAAAAATCAACCCGAGGTTTGTGTTCCTTTCAAATTCCGAGGTCCGGATCAGAATATGGTGACATTTGTCTGACAGCGGTTTGAATAATTATATGTAGCTACCTCCATCGATATCGTAAACGCCTTGCGTAGCGTTCAGGAATAACGAAAAATTTACATACATATGGTATCTTGGATTGGATTTAATTTTACATCGATGTTGAGATCCATCTTGTCTATTAAAATTTGGATGTTTAATAATCTCGAGTACAATTCGTGGAAAGGGTGAGTGTTCTCTGGCGAGCATCCGAGATTTATGAAACCGGGTGTGGTTCGGCTTATCCGCTATGTGTTCACAGACTGCAGACCTCACTTTGATAGCTCTCTTTGTTTGACCAATACTCAGTGTTATCGTTTTTTTTTTCGTCGAATTCAATTACCCCTGTTTTTGGTGCTATCGCCGATTTTAATTCGTCTTGAATTACACAGAAACCAAAAAGATGTAGGTAATTAAATAGCAAAACTGCTCGTAAAACTTACATGTTATTACAAGTACATTTAAATGTAGGCTCTTTCTTGACATTATATGAAAGTAAAACTATTTTTACGGATTTATCTCGCGTATATTAAACTAAAATGATTTTTAATATCAACTCGACGTTTCGGTCGCTTTTCAGCTTCCGTGGTCCCGGGCAGACTGAGGTGACATTTGTCTGACAGAAGTTTGAAAAAATTATATGTAGCTACCTCCATCGATTTCGTAAACCGACCGAAACGTCGGGTTGATTTTCCAACACACAACATTATTGTGTTAATCCTGAACGCTACGCAAGGCGTTTACGAAATCGATGGAGGTAGCTACATATAATTTTTTCAAACTTCTGTCAGACAAATGTCACCTCAGTCTGCCCCACGGGACCACGGAAGCTGAAAAGCGACCGAAACGTCGGGTTGATTTTAAAAATCATTTTAGTTTAATATACGGGAGATAAATCCGTAAAAATAGTTTTATTTCAATGAGTGTAGCTCGCGAAAACCTAAGAACATATCATATATGAAAGTACTCGAGCATCCCTTAAGCCTACAACAGTTTATCACAGACGAGACAGGGCCGCCGCTATAAATATATTTAAATCCATCGCCCCGAGTACTATACGTTTCCGTGCTTCGGAGGGCACGTTAAGCCGTCGGTCCCGGTTGCTATCAATAGATAGCAGTCGTTAAACCTTGTCGGAGGCCTTATGGGCGGTTTGAAAACATCCGACAGCGGGTTGGCCACTAACCCCAACACCTCCACCAATCCGCATTGGAGCAGCGTGGTGGAGTAAGCTCCAGGCCTCCCGCCAAAAAGGGGAGAGACTCGTGCCCAGCAGTGGGACGTATAATGGGTTGCCATTATTATAATTATTATAATAATTATAATTAGGAAATATCACGATGAATAATTACTACAGCCTGTGAAGCTACTAGCCAACTAAGTTTAAGTAATGTTCCCGAATTTTCCGCTTAAAAGAACACTTGCATGTTGATTTCCTGATATTCACGGGAAGCGTATTCCATAGTTTTATTGCCGAAATAGAGAAAGAGTTTGAAATAAAGCATGAGCTGTGAAGTGGAACATTCAGGGTAAGATTTTCCGAAGATCGAAGATTAAGATTGTGAGAATTGCCCAAGATTTTAAATTTTGAATTAAGATAGTGAGGAGAACATGGATCATTGATTTAGTGAGGAATTTTTTTTTTTTTTAAGATAATTGACCTTTTCGAGTAATTTAGTAACCTAAACTATTTTCAACGTCAGTAAATTGACATGCTGAAGTGGATTTCTTGTCAAAAAATATTTCAAATGACTAAGTGAGATATGAAACCAAAACAAGCTGCGTCCTTCAGCGTCCCTTTTTATACAAATGAAATAGAATTTATTGCACTGATTCAAATTGAGGGCAAATTGTATTATCTCATAGCGGACATTTGCCAACTGTCTGTCGTATTGGAAAAGAACTTTATTATTGGATTCATTTTGTTTTCACCTGTTAATAATTATGCTTTATAAAAAACATTCCTTTTTTTAAGAGATATAAATATTACGATATAAACTACTAGCTGTCCCGGCAAGAAGAGAATGATGAAGAGAATGATGAAGGTAGACGAGGCACGAGAGGTTTATCAGAACCGGGATGTCTGGCGCTCTACACTCTCTGCCTACCCCGTTAGGGACCTGTCGTGAAGATACATACTGTCCCGGCAAACTTCGTATCGCCCTATAAAATACAAGAAAAAATGTTTTAAAATGTTATGAAGAATAGATGTTGGCCGATTCTCAGACCTATCCAATATGCTCACAAAATTTCATGAGAATCGGTCCAGCCGTTTCATAGGAGTACGGATGTTGCCTTCCCTCTCCTATTTGTCTTAGCGCGATGATTATAGATATCGCCTAAAATCTTCTATAGTTTAGGCAGCGTACGCAAAATAAGTAACTTTTCTGGTTGATTTTTTACACCTTGTGTCTGAAAAACCCAAATATCTTACGGAACCCTATTTTCCCAAAATAAAATATAGCCTATGTTACCCTACCCGTAGATATTGTAGCTTTTGAAAAGTGAAATAAACTATAAAAGATATTCCTCGATATCTTTTATAGTTTAGGCAGCGTACGCAAAATAAGTAACTTTTCTGGTTGATTTTTTACACCTTGTGTCTGAAAAACCCAAATATCTTACGGAACCCTATTTTTCCAAAATAAAATATAGTCTATGTTACCCGTGGATAATGTAGCTTTCGAATAATGTAAGAATTTTTAAAATCGGTCCAGTAGTTAATGAGCCTATTCATTACAAACAAACAAAAAAATATTACCTCTTTATAATATTAGTTTAGATTAGATTTAGATGATGTGTTCTTAAACCGTCAAGACACGAGAGACTGTTGGCGGCGAATAAACAATTGAAATCAATTATCATATTTTTCTCGCGAGCTGACAGGTTAAAGGTGAGTTAATGGCGATACATAAGCTCATAATCATCTACAAAATTTTATTATATGATGCTTGTGATAAAGACATGTACTTAAAAATTAATATGATTTTATAAATTTCAATTCGAATCGAGCGTGTTCGAATAAAAAATTTGTAGATCCGCATGGGAACCAAAGTAACCGACATAGTCCATCTTATAGTTAAACTCAAATGGCAGTGGGCAGCTTATATAGCTAGAATAAAAGAACTGTCGGCCATTGGAGTGCAAGAGTTCTCGAATGGCGACCGCGTACCAGAAGAAAAAGTGTAGGCACGAGATGGACCGACGACATAGTGAAGGTTGCGGACAATCTCAAAACGTGTTTCCTTTTTCAAATGTTTATAGACCGATGGATGCTGTTAAATGCCTTATCTCAAGCAGGAAGTTGTCATCTCGACGAGAAATTTCATACTGATTCGTATTGTTAAAACAGAACTGTTTACCTGTGTTAAATTTGCGTAGGTCTACATAGCTACATGTGGGTATTACCTGAAACAAATAATGAACAATGATATTAGAATTTATTAAAAATCTAATAAGATGATTGAATGACGAATATATATAAATCCTCACTTTGCAAATTACGTGCTTCACACGACACTAGGGGTGTTTTCAATGTTTCAAGAATAGGTAGATTCTTTCAACAAAGTAGTAGATAAAAGTGTGAATCAACTTAAATCGTTAATTTCATGAAAAATATAATTCATAAAATATATTTAAAACTAGCTGTGCCTGCGACTTCGTCCGCGTGAAAATTTGTGATTGTTCAGTATCTATTCGGACGAAGTCGTGGAGGCAGCTAGTATAAAAGTAGCCTACGTTACTCCTCATTACATAAGCTATCTGCCAGTGAAAGTCCTGTCGAAATATGGGGTTCTTCAAAACAGGCGTCAAAAGAGTCCTTCAGGGCTGGCAAATCCCCTGATGTTGCAAATGTTCATAGGCGACGGTAACCACTTTCCATCAGGTTGCCCGTCTGCTTGTCTGTCGATCCTTTGACATGAAAAAAATGGTAAAGCCGTTCCCGAGATTAGCCCCAACAAAAAGACAGACATACTAAAATGTAAAAAATGTTGTTTTGGTATATGTACCGTGAATACATACATATGCATTTAGTAAAAAGCGGATATTCTTATATTACAAACAGAAAATTCCAATTTTATTTATTTGTATGTATATTTTATTTATTTGTATGTATAGATGTAATTTTCTTCCACGATTATTCTCGTGGTATCTCAACTAAAAGGTTAATCATATTTGAATAACACAACACTTTACGATTTTCATTCAAACCATTACGTTTAATCGATCTGTGCGTCTGAATTAGTAGCAACAAATCCTGTTAGTTAATAGTAACACTTTGTAACATCAAAAATAACTTTAAGATACACGAAAAAAAACGTAACTTCACGCCTGTAATCCCTGAAAGGGTAGGCAGAGATAAATGCATGCATTCAAGCATACATGCAAACACCCACGATTCGCCGGTTACGTTTTGGCCCATGTACAGGTGGCGAACTTGTTGCCATCTCCGGGCACATTACCAAACTCCTAGGTACTGGGAAACTTCCAGAAAATGGAAAAATCATAATAGAACCAGAGATAAAGGATTTTAAACCGTTATCTCTGGTAACCCTCGACCCGGGAATCGAACCCAGGACCTCCAGCGTAGTAATAGTGGTCTGCTACCACTAGGCTACTGAGGCAGTTAAAGATACACTTAAAAATGTTTTCTACTGGTGGTAGAGTTCCAGTGACGGAGCTCGCGGGCGTAGGCACCACCGCATTACCTAATATACTTGCCGCTAAATGGTAGTGTTCAGCACTATCGTGTTCCGGTCAGGTGGTAATGCACGGCCCTGTAATTTCAGGCACAGAGGCATATCACCTAATGCCTCAGGAGTGGCAGCGCATCTGCATTTTGAACTCTGGTCATTGTGTGGGTGTCTATAGGCTGCAGTCATAACTTAACATCAATGTGAACTGCATGCTTGTTTGCCACTTTTATTACATAAAAAATAATAATAATAATAATAATTCATTTGCAAATCTGGCAACTCTCTGAGAATTTTCTTAATTTCAAATACCTCCCGACGCAATTAGTGTCCGACGTACATCTATCACTGAACGGGATTTTGCTAACTTTTACGTTGAAAAATCGAGGGGACTGCGAACATCTGGCAGTTTATGTGAAGCCCTGATTTGAGTTCGATTTTTGTTACAGTAAAAATGTTACGTTTTATTGGTACAATTTTTACGATTGAAGTTGAGCTTAATATTTTTTTCCAGACTAATTTTTGTTCTAGAAGCTTAGATCCAATTTGTGTTGTATGAATAATTATCAACTAAAAAAACTGCACATCGAGCCTAGAGAGATAGTAAACAAAGAGATAATATTTATATTTCTGGTCTCAAAGTATAGACATTTGAAGGTAGGTGTATATCGATTACGATTCACGCACGAACCCGTCTTTAATTTTTTCATATGTACGAGTAATATAGGTGGCAAATAAGCATGCAGTTCACATCGATGTTAAGTGATGACTGCAGTCTATAGACACCCACACAAAGTCCAGAGGTCACAATGCAGATGCGTTGCCACCCCTGAGACCTTAGTTTACCCTTTTCTGTGAGAGTTATTACGGGGCTATACATTAGCATCTAACTAGAACGCTATAGTGCTGATCACTACCATTTAGCGACAGATAGTTTGCTAATCTATCTGCGAGCTCCAGCACTGGAACTCTATCACCAGTAAATTTATGATCTATCCTGAATGAACACTTACCCCCATATTCATCAACGTATTTTAGCTAAAGTGTTGCTAATCTCTCCATCTTACATATATTTTTTATCTTGTTTGACATGTATATCAATTATTTTTCACTTTAATTTATTTTGTTTGTTTTTGACGTGTCATAAGAGGTGCCTGAATGAATTAGTTTCTGATTGTTTTTATCGCATTAACACATGCTTGTGAAATATATTTTATTTTTAAAGAAAAATGAAAAGAAAAAAAAAAAAAAAAATTATTTTTTTTACAAGTCTGTGTTAATGCGAAATAATATAAAAACAATTTTTAAGGGTAAAAGCGACTTCTTTACGATATTCAATAAACTGAAAAGTCTATTATATCGGTTGCCTAACTAGCATAGTTGGTAATAGATGGCGCTGCTGCTACCATAAAGCAATGCAATAGATGTGAAGGAAAGATTTGACATATCGGGCAGGACTTCAGCAGCTCAATTGGAAGAGCGGCTGGACTAGATTCCCAGTAGGTCGCGAGTTCGAGTCTCGCCTGAAGTCAAATTTTTATTTCTATTTTTCTTTAAAAATAAAATTAGTTTCTGATTCTGATTCTCCTTTGTCTTTTTCTATCCTGCACATTTGACAATGCAACTGACAAAGACAAAGCATTCTATAGCTAAAACGTATCTAATGTAGGTACATTTATGAATATGGGGGTTAAAATTTACCTACATATTTGAAAATCTTGTAAACAATCAATTTCGTAAGTTTAAATACTTATGACACTATTCGTGTCCAGGACCAAAATCCTCAATTTAAAATACCTCTCAACGCAATTAGAGTCCGACGTCCATCTATCACCGGACGAGAGTTTTTGCGAAGTTTTGCTTTGAAAAAGCGAGAGGTCTTCTAACTTCTGGCAGTTTATGTGAAGCCCGGATTGGAGTTCGATTTTTCATTACAGGTAAAATTCTACGTGACCTTATCGGTGCAGTTTTTACGATTGAAGTTCGGCGTATCGGCTTTCAGTCCGATTTACGTTCTGAAAGCTTAGTATCAATTTGATGTGTACTGTGTTTTTAATAAGTAGCACTTTTTCATGCCGCATATTAATAAATAAATAAATACCCTTACCCTACACTCACAGCTCCACACTTGGTGTGTAATGTACCTGTGTAATGGTTGCCGCGGTTGTACACACAGCACATACACAAACACCCAGACCCGAAACAAATATCTGTGGCCTATACAAATATTTGTCCGGTGCGGGGATCGAACCCGTGACCCTTCGAATCAAACGGTCGTCTCACACCGCTGGACTAACCGGGTCGTCATAATATTACTTTTTTATGTAACGAAGGTGGCAGATAATTATGCATTTCACGTTGATGTTAAGTTATGACTGCAGCCTATAGATGGCCAGACACAATGACTAGAGGTCAAAATGTAGATCTATGCGTATCTACTACGGTTTCAGGGTCTCAGGGTTGGCACCCTGAGACCCTGAAACCGTAGTTTCATCTCTGTGATCGTTATTACGGGCCAATATATTACCATGTTACCGTAGAATAATATGGCAGTAGTAGTATGAAGCGCGCATGGCCCGGCTGCTGGTGTAGATCATAACCCACTAACCCATCCACCTCCACCAATCCGCATTGGAGCAGCGTGGTGGAGTAAGCTCCAGGCCTCCCCCTCAAAAGGGGAGAGACTCGTGCCCAGCAGTGGGACGTATAATGGTTTGCCATTATTATTTTTCTTTAGCGACAAATAGATTAGATGCCTACGCCCTCGAGCTACATCACTGGAGCTCTATCACCAGTATTGGGTTGTAAGTCAACTTCAATTTATATAAAATCATTTCATGATACGCTTAAAATTGCTTTACTGGCAATGCAGTTAGGTAAGTTTCCGAGCATTAATTTTCTTAATTTAAAATACCTCCCAACGCAATTAGTGTCTGTCGTCTATCTATCACAGAATAAGTTTTTTAGTCATTTTGCGTTGTAAAATTGCGGGGACTATGACCATCAGGTATTTTTTGTAAGACCTGTGAAGGATTTGAGTTTTATTTTTCACTAGCTGTTGCCCGCGGCCCGCGTGGATGACGATTATGCTCGAATTTAATTAAGTAATCACGTTTCCGAACAAACGATGTTCTTTCAATGTAGTCTATGGCTGTGAATGACATTGACATTCGTTACGCGCGTTTTTGCAAATATGCAAAATTAAATGTATATTTTTCAATATTTCTCAGAGTTTTTTTATTATTCTTAGTTCCTCCCCCAGCCTCTCTCAGCAGTATTGTCCCCTGTCGACCATCGGGTTGGCTGTTTGGGGGGCCCACCAAGGAGAGGCGAGTCACCACCTGCCTATAGTAGGATTCGATAATGTGAGATGTTAAATTTAGGCAGGTGCCGGATCTCACTCCATAGGCCCAGCCAGCTAGTCCCCCCAGTTCACCCACATAGTCCAAAGTTTGGCGAATCACTTATCATTACAAAAGTTCCATTATATTCTGCGGGGTCTGTCTGTGTCTGTATTAACTATTGATGCAGTCAGAGAGAGGTCCCGCCGAATATAACTCATTACAAACTAGATCAAAGTTCTCGAAATGGCCTCTACGTGTTGGACCTCCCCATGTCCTCGCGCAAGCCTGACAAAGGTCCGAGGTTCAAATTGGACCCCGTGCTGACGAGAGACTTATTATTCTTAGTTCCTTACGGCCAAATACTCAAACGTCACTCAAATCTAAGTGGGACTTAAAAGTCTTCTGTCTTTATAAAACACGTTCAAACGATAGAGATAGCGCACATTTGAGGGTTGCTTAAAATTGAGTGACGTTTGAGTATTCGGCCATTACTCATATAAATTACACGTAGCAAAACTCCGTAGCGATTCATTAATATCGTAGCGCAACGAACTACGAGCTACGAGTACAAGCTACGAGGTTTCAAACTAAACGGAGTGACCAAATACTGCCCAGCGTTCACCAAACATCATACACTTGCACAAACATTCCTATTTGCTTGGCCTTCGCTGTGAAACAAATAAGTAAACCAACATTAGTAAAAGTTCAGACGTGTTTTCGATACCCCTAAGTGAAATAGTATGTTTAAACAATGAGCTTATAATATCATTGTGTTTAAATAACTATCGTGAAATAATTGATACGCCTTTGAATTATGTGTATGGATAACATAAAAGAAGCCAGAGAGGTTTTTGATTACCCGGTTAGTCCAGCGGTGTGAGATGACTGTTTGATTCGAAGGGTCGCGGGTTCGATCCCCGCACCGGGACAAATATTTGTATGGCCTACAGATATTTGTTTTGGGTCACCTACTGTGGGACTGTGAGTGCGTGTAAGCGTATTAGGTATCAAAATTTTGGGTTTGTTTAAATATTCGCAAATGAAGCGCGCATGGCTCTGCAGCTGGTGTAGATCGTAAGCGATGTACTCGGTTAAGCGATACGGGCGCGGTCGGGCGTGTGATGGGTGACCGCTGGTGGCAAATTAAAATGCACGTTTTCGTGTTTCGGAGGGCACGTTAAGCCGTCGATCCCGGTTGCTATCCATAAATGGCAGTCGTTAAAACTCGTCGGAGCCATTATGGGCGGCTTGAAAACATCCGACAGCGGGTTGGCCACTAACCCATATCTTCACCGACCCGCATTGGAGCAGGGTGGTGGAGTAAGATCCAGGCCTCCCACCAAAAAGGGGAGAGGCTCGTGCCCAGCTGTAAGACGTATGATGGGTTGCTATTATTATTATCATTAAATAGTCGACGATGCGCTAGTTCATTCTTAAATAGGCAACTAAAGAGGAAGTGAAAAATATACTACAATATGATATTATTAACTTTGAATTTAAAATCTTAGTTAATACAAAGGCATACCTAATAGGAAAATAATTGTCACAAAAAAAACCAACTTCTGAAACCAGATAAACACGTCACTGACAAGTAAAAAACACAGATTTAGGCTCAAAGAGCTATGCTCGTCATACTTAGTCTTTTCGGGCCGCCATAAACGGTAACTAAAGATGACGATGTCTTAAAAAAGTCAAAGTTTCTGTGGGACCGACTGGACTGACGGGTCGTTAAATTAAATTTGCGCTCTTAGAGACAAAATCACCCGATAGCGCTAAATTCAGGCACTCCTACTGCTAGCTGAATCAACACATATAGTACAGACACAAAAAAGTATCTTACTATAAATTGTTTCTTTTTCATGAATAGATTTTTATCAAAAAATTAGAAGCTTGATATTGTGTGATTTCAATAAAATCTTTTCACATATTTCTCATATTTCTCTTCTTATAAATTCAGAGACAAAAGTAAATATAGACACGGCAACATTACTAAAATACGTTTTGATAGAATTATGTTTCCCGCGAATCGTATTAACTTAATGACATTTAAAACCTGGCTCTGCTGACATCACATGTACAGTTTTCTTCTTTTCCCCAAGAGCGCAAAATTTAATTTGCCGACCGCAGCGTCCCCGCTGCTTTGAATTCGAATATGGGGTAAATGACGAGCGAATAGCGATTCATTTATCTAATAATTCCTTATTCCTTATTTTAACTGAACTATGTAATAAGATATCACGGATCAAGAATCAACATAAAAATAAATCTATTTATTTAATTCTTTCATTCATTGCTTTTTAAATTCACGAAAAATGAACATTTTAAATGTTCTAGATCTTTTATTCTACATAAAACGAATTAAAAATTATTTTATAACTATTTTTACTGTATTTTGTACATCACTGCCACTGACAGTTATTAGTTTAAATATTCATGTAGTTTTGAAATGCCTACCAAATATAAAAGTCTCATAGCGTATGAATGGAAGTCTAACTTATATAACATTTAAGCACATGAAAATTAACAAATCTAGATACAATATTAAAAATGTATTTTGACAGAGTTATATCCCCAGCAAATTGACCAACTTAATGACATTTAAAACCTGGCAGTGCTGACATCACGTGTACAGCTTTCTTTTTTCCCTAAGAGCGCAAAATTTGATTTGTAAAAGTCTCGATTTAGAGGTCCAGTGTAGGAGCTCGAGGGCGTTACCACTTCTGAGGCCTAAGATGTTATGCCTCTGTGCTGGAAATTACAGGACCGTACATTACCACCTTACCGGAACGCGATAGTGCTGAATTCTACCATTTAGCGGCAAGTAAATTAGGTAATGCGGTGGTGCCTGCACCTGCGCGCTCCGTCACTGGAGTTCTACCACCAGTAAAGTTTAGCACTATTGTGTTCCGGTTAGATGGTAATGTATGGCCCCGTAATAACTTATCGCAGAATCCTTAAATCTCAGGCGTGGCAATGCATCCGCATTTTGACCTCTGGTCTTTGTTTCTGTTTATAGGCTGCAGTCATCACATAACATCAATGTGAACCGCATGCTTGTTTACCACCTTCATAACATAAATAAAAAAAAATGTATGTATGTATGTATCTTCACGCCAGGTCCCTAACGGGGTAGGCAGAGAGTGTAGAGCGCCAGATATCCCGGTTCAGACAAACCTCTCGTGCCTCGTCTACCTTCATCATTCTCTTCATACATGCACGCCGATTTCTAAGACTTTTGACCCCACCAAATAAATAAATAAAAAAAAAAACATTAAAATTGTTATCCTCGCCTGCACTTATCACTTACACCACAACTATCTCCCAAAACGAATGGTTCATATCAAATATTTATCTACTCATTCGACTAGCAACTAGATTACTGTTGCTCGCTTCGTGGACGCAGAATCTCTGAAACTGAATTAAATTACAACGTAGGGAGGGACGAATCAGTTGGGATATCTTTAATCTGATCCAGATTTGATATCCGTTTGATTCTCACCGGATATATCCGTTATTATCTCGCTTTCGGTGTAAACTTCACGAATTGATCTAATGGAAGTTTGTTGTCTGTGATTTGAAGGTATACTTAATGGGTTCGTTTTTTTTTCGTGGCTATTAATAATAGATTTGACGACTAAGTTGGTCCAGCAGTATGTGATGATCGCTTGAACGGTCAGTGGTTTGAATATCGGATCCATTTTTTTGTGACCAACTAATGTATTTTTATTTCAAGTCTGAGTCTTTGTACGTACACACACTTCAACAAATTAGTGTCCAATGGCACCCGCGACATACGTTTATAACTTAATTTGGGGCTGTGAGTATTAGTGCAATTTATTAATTTTTATTTTAATAGAGTTATGAAGTTAGATCAGTGCTATACCTTAATAGTAATAACAATGGCAACCCATTATACGTCCCACTGCTGGGCACGAGTCTCTCCCCTTTTTGGAGGGAGGCCTGGAGCTTACTCCACCACGCTGCTCCAGTGCGGCTTGGTGGAGATACGGGTTAGTTGCCAACCTGCTGTCAGATGTTTTCAAACCGCCCATAAGGCCTCCGACAAGGATAAACGACTGCTATTTATCGATAGCAACCGGGTCCGATGGCTTAACGTGCCCTCCAAAGAACGAAAACGAGCATTTTTTTTTAATTTGTTACTAGCGGTCATCTATCACACATCCGACTGCGCCCGCAAAGCTTAACCGATTAGATTGCTTACGATCTACGCCAGCCGCAGGGCCATGCGCGCTTCATCCAAAACGCGGCCGAAGCAAGAGCGGAGTAAGTAATTACTATACATCGAGACTGTGAACGACCTTCTTAATTAAACTGTGAAAATTTTATGGAAAAATATCTTAATTGATGATAATCTGACAAATCTGTTACCTATCTTAAAATATCACAAATTTCGCTGATGCAACGCATTTCGCAATCAATGCTAAGGTTAAAGTTTCTGTTATTGTTAAATTTGACAAAACTATAACTTTAACAAATATTTTGGTGCAACTGAACCTTGAGTCATTCTAGAAAATGAACTGTCAATTCGGTACTGAACTTGATTTATGTTTGTTTCGTGAACTGAACTCCAAATCGTTGTATGAAGAACGACTTATCAAAACATGGTTCTAAGAGGAGCCACGAATTATTATTATTGTGCAGTGAGAAAGTATTTTATAGCTTTTCTGGTGTACAATAACCAATTATGGTGAAACAAGATTGGATTTCCGTAACAGGCACTTCGATGGAATCTCTTAATAACCTTTTTATTACTTTTATTATTGGTAGATATAATGTTAAAAAAGATATAGTATGTTTTTAGGTTTTCGCGAGCTACACTCATTGAAATAAAACTAGTTTTAGAAATAGAAATAGAAATAGAAAATATTTTTATTTCGAATAGATCTTTACAGATACTTTCAAAACGTCAATAAATCATAAACTACCTAGAGCGAATAACCATTACATATAGTAAAAGCAAAATCATATATTAATAGTAAATTAAAAATTAAAATTTTTCAATTCCTTCAATGATAATAAATGAAGAAAAAGAAAAACTTATTCGTCAAGATCAATGTTATTCACTTAGCAGAGTTCCAAGTGCAGTCACTACTGAGAAGAACTCCGCTACCCAACAAACTCAGTAAGAGCTCTTTTAAATGAGAGCTTAAATCTAGTACATATTATCGTGCAAAATCAAATAATGTCAACGTCCATAGCATAGATGCAAATAAACTGCTATCTACTAAGTGTGATGTAGCCCCTGCAAACCAGAACAGACCAGTCCCCATCGGATTCGGATTTCGGATTTATCTCGCATATACTAAACTAAAATGATTATTTAAAATCAAACCCGACGTTTCGGTCGCTTTTCAGTTTCCGTGGTCTCGGGCAGACCACGAAGACAGCTGCCACTGCTGTCAGATAAATGAGATATCATTTTTCTGACAGCAGTTTGAAAAATTATTATGTGCAGCTAGCTCCATCTATTTTGCACGTCTTGCGTAGCGTTCAGGATTAACTCAACAGGATTAGCTGAAAAGCGACCGAAACGTTGGGTTAGATTTTAAATAATCAACTTAGATTAAATATACGCGAGATAAATCCGAAAACTAGTTTTATTAAAAAAGATAGTAGACCTCTTTACGAAACTACCAAATGTTGCCCACGACTTCTTCCGAGTGCTATTTTTGCAGCAAAATAATATGTCCTGTCTTTACGCTACTTCCATGGTGAATTCCATCACAAATAGCTCAGCGGTTTGGTCATGAAAGCATAATAGACAGACATCCTTTTACATTTATATTAGCTAGGAACTTGCTATGCTACATAGATCTCCATAATTGTAACAAATAAAGCGTCGTGCGTTTGATTTGTGATGTGATATAATGTACAATCTAATTTAGCTATGCCCTTACTTTTACTAGTGGTAGAGTTCCAAGTGTAGGAGCTAGAGGTAGTATGCACCACCGCATTTCTACACTAAATGCTAGAGTTCTGCACTGTCGTGTTCCAGTTAGATGGTAATATCCATTGGCCCCGTTATAACTATAACCCTACAAACTGCAACCCCTGAGACTTAAAGTCTTATTAAACCTTAGGTCTCAGGGGTGGCAACGCCTCTGCATATTGGTCTTGTGTAGATATCTATAGGCTGCAGACATCACTTAACATATATGTGAAATGCAATTGTTGACCGCCTTTGATACATAAAAAAGCTTATAAACTGATAACTTTTTCTTTCAAAATCAAAATTGATTAATTTGAGTAATGGACAAATTAGTTTTTTGAATTTTTTAACGTTTCTTTTACTTTCAATATTGGTTCAGCCTAGAAACAAATGTGAAAATAAAAAAATATAAAAAATGAGGCATCACACATCAACTTTAAAATTAAAAACCGCATTCGAAATCAACATCCCTCCGCCCGCATTGTACCAAAGTGGGTCACCGGCACCCTTAATTACTACACATCGAGACTGTGAACGACCTTCTTAATTAAACTGTGAAAATTTTATGGAAAAATACAGAACTGAACATTTTGTGGAAAATTTTCCATCGTCATATTTTAAAACTCCTTTACGCTTTTGAAATAAATTGGAAATATTATACTCGTATTAAAACTATTTTAACGTAGCTGTTGAGTACATACAAAAACACTAATTTCCTCTTTATGATATTAGTATTCAAAGTTTTTCAAAGTATATTGTGTGAAATATCAAACTCAAGGTCTCTTATTTCAAGGATTTCAATAGTATTTTTACATCTTTTTAATTAAAACAGAACATGGGGATTATTAAACGTTTATTTTATTTAAGGTATGTATGTCTCTTCACGCCAAGTCCTTCACGGGGACTTCGTATTCATGGTTACATAAGAAATCGCCGGAAATTACAGGGCCGTACATTACCACCTGACCGAAACGCGATTGTGCTGAACACTACCATTTAGCGGCAATTAGATTTATATTAGACTAGCGGCCGGCCGCGGCTTCGCCCGCGCTGCTCTGCTCCTATTAGTCATAGCGTAATGTAAGCTATCCTATCTCTCAAGTTGGATCGAACTGCACATGGTGTGCGAATTTTATTATAATCGGTTAAGTGGTTTAGGAGTCCATTGAGGACAAACATTGTGACACGAGATTTATATATATTAAGAAGATAATACAGTGGTGCCAACGCCCGCGAGCTCCGTCACTGGAGTTCTTCCACCAGTTAAAAATTGTATGGAACCTTGTGCAGGAGGCGAGGTTTTGACGCAGAAAGTCAATATCGCAAATGGTCATTTTCTCAGAAAGTCATTTTAGCAAAAAGTCACTTTCGCAAAATGTCATTCACAAAATTATTTTATTTGTATTATTAAGTAGGCCTAATGCTAATAACGTTGCAGGGTAAAATAAATAACACAAATATCAGTAACCAAATCTTTATTATAAACGAAGTCAAGTATACACATATTACACATGGCAGGGGTTGGCAAGCGAGTCCGACTCGCACTTGGTTGGTTTTTTTTTTTCAGGTAGAATAAGTTAATGACTACTTTTATCCATAAAAAATGTATCCTTTACCCATTGCAGTAAGTCTCCGCGAATGCAAGTCAGAGAGAAAATATTTCATAGCAAATGAAGTATTAAGTTATATTTCTTGCGTTCCAAAGCGTTTACTCGTTGACCTCTTCTGTGACCATTCCATGAAATCTTTTATAATAAAGTTCTTTTACAATTCGCATTCAGTTCTTAAGAATACAAGATTCAGTCTTTTGTGATGCTTCAAGTTTGGTTTTTTTAGGGTTCCGTACCTAAAAGGTAAAAACTAAGCCTCCGCTGTCTGTCTGTCTGTCTGTCCGTCCATCTGTCTATCACTAGGCTGTATCTCATAAGCCGTATCTCATAAGCCGTCATAGCTGGAAAACTGAAATATCTAATAAATTACATATTTTGTATTTCCGTTATCGCTATAACAAAAAAAATAATTATAATTATTTAAAAAAAAAAATTTGTTCGTTATTACACGTCGCAAAATCCGAAAAGGAAATGCTACTAAAATTAAACATATTTCATGACTAAAATCTGGAATGCTTAGCTGCAATATTTACGGGGATCCTTTTATAAATGGCTGGACATCATAAGGCTCTTGTTTAGAGAGTGATATAGTACTGAATTTAAAGACCAAACCAAAATTTGGAATTCTTAGCTTCAATACTGACTTTTAAGGCCCATAAGACATGGCGTACTTTGACGCGCTTCATACGAGATTTGAACGCAAAAAACCTAAGGTATAAAACACGCCAGCAGTGGCCGTAAATGCCTTAGTTCTAATTCTTTCACAAGCTGCTGGTCATCATGACACCCTGAAAATAAATCTCATCGTTATTTTTTAATACTATTATTTTTTACGTAACGATGTACCTATTTTTTACCTCACGATCCGACGACGACCTCTGCGTGGCAACAATTGCATTAAAAGTTAAATAAAGGGTGTCTTTCATTAACAAGTTCCGAGTATTCAACTTGTTGACAGCTGCTTCATTAAAACTTGCCTCGGAAAAAAATACAGAATGGATATTTCCCATTTCGATCCGATCTCGTTAAACTAACTCAATTTTTATTAACTTATGTTAGGGTCATTATAATTTTGAAGCGAAGCGCGCATGACCCGGCGGCTTGTGTAGATATAAGCGATCTAGAAAATGATATGAAAAAATGAAATGAAATTACTACTCGGTTAAGCAATACGGGCGCGGTCGGGTAGTGTTTAAATTAAATGCGCGTTTCCGTGCTTCGGTGGGCACGTTAAGCCATTGGTCCCGATTGATAACGATAGATAGCAGTCGTTAAACCATGTTGTGTCGGAGGCCTTATGGGCGGTTTGAAAACATCCGACAGCGGGTTGGCCACTAACCCACCCACCTCCACCAATCCGCATTGGCCTGCCCTCAAAAAGGAGACAGACTCGTGCCCAGCTGTGAGACGTATAATGGGTTGCCATTATTATTATTATTCCACTAAATTATTCATGTACATATTAAATATATTTTACATAATATTTATGTTACTAAAAAAAACACAAATATACATTAAAAAAATATTATTGTTATGATTGTTTTATATTATTTCGCATTAACGCATGCTTGTGAAATATATTTTATTTTTAGAGAAAAATGGAAAGAAAATTTTTCACTTCAGGCGAGACTCGAACTCGCGGCCTACTGGGAATCTAGTCCAGCCGCTCTTCCAATTGAGCTACTGAAGTCCTGCCCGATTTGTCAAATCTTTCCTCCACATTTATTGCATTGCTTTATGGTAGCAGCAGCGCCATCTATTACCAACTATGCTAGTTAGGCAACCGATATAATAGACTTTGCAGTTTATTGAATATCGTAAAGAAGTTGCATTTACCCAGTAGGCCGCGAGTTCGAGTCTCGCCTGAAGTCAAATTTTTCTTTCCATTTTTCTTTAAAAATAAAATATTATTGCTATGATTGCGTCGGGACGTGACTATTTTGACCGCAGTGGACTTTTAATTTTCCGGCTGGAATGATGATGATGATGAGGGTTATTTTAAATCATATATTTAATCGATTAAGTATTATTATGTCATAACATATTCGTGTGTTTCTTATTATTTAACACCGGGAAATCGCTGAATGAGGGCAGCTCCGGACTATTCGTCCGGGAATCTTTGGGCAAGGCTTTTGTCCAGCAGTGGACGAATGATTTAACACTCAAAGTATTAAGGGAGAAGTCAAATTTCTTTCTAAATACCATTATAACTACAGTCAATACAGTCAATAACATCACTAACGTATTTTTTATGTATCGGAAGTGGCAAACAAGCATGCAGTTCACATCGATGTTAAGTGATGACTGCAGCCTATAGACACCCACACAAAGACCAAGGTCAAATGCAGATGCGTTACCACTCCTGAGGCCTAAGGTGTTATGCCTCTGTACCGGAAAGTACAGGGCCGTACATTACCACCTAACCGGAACAGAATAGTGCTGAACACTACCATTTAGCGGCAAATATATGAGGTAATGAGGTGGTGCCTACGCCCGCGAGCTCCGTCACTGGAGCTCTACCACCAGTGAGAAATACATAAATAAATAACGTTATTACTAAAACCTTAAGTTCTCAGCACGAAAGCTACCAGTAAAATCATAACTTTGGTAGAAAGGGATTCCATCCCTACTAATATCATAAATGCGAAAGTAACTCTGTCTGTCTGTTACTTTTTCACGTCCTAACGACTGAACCGATGTGAATGAATTTTGGTACAGAGACAGAACTGACTTTGAGAAAGAACATAGGCTACTTAGTTATTTATAAAACTACATGCACGCGGGCGAAGCCGCGGGCAACAGGTAGTAATAAATAATATCAGAAGTACCTAGTATACACTTATGATTATTGTTATCTCTGTTTAACTGCCTCAGTAGCGTAGTGGTAGCAGGCCACTACTACTACGCTGGGGGTCCCGGGTTCGATTACCGGGTCCGGGAACTGTCAGAGATAACGGTTTAAGATGCTTTATCTCTGGTTCTATTGGGATTTCTCCATTTTCTGGAAGTTTCCCAGTCCCTCGGAGTTTGGTAATGTGCCCGGAGATTGCAACAGGTTCGCCACTTGTTACATGGGCCAAAAACGTAACCGGCGAGTCGTGGGTGTTTGTATATATGCGTGAATGCATGTATTTACCTCTGCCTACCCCTTCGGGGATTACAGGCGTGAAGTTACGTTTTATTGGTTTATTCGTAAGGGAAATTCAGGCACAAATTGGCACTACCAGCAACGAAGGTACTTAACGTAACGTATAAATCTTCTCCTATCTTCACCACTTGACCGGGGATAGGAGATAATAAAGGACATGGCGGGGTCAAGTGGTGTGGACCTTTTAGCTGGATTGAATCCTGAATTGTCGAGTGTTCGGAATTATGTACATATGTTGGAGCATTGAACACTTTTTGGTCCAAAAGGATAAATGGAAACTTGTTCCATATTACATAAACTAGCGGCCCGCCCCGGCTTCGCGCGGTTTCTATGTTACCTACCCTCTCCTATTCCTCATAGCGATTGAATTTTATTATATTTCAAATCGGTTCAGTAGTTCCTGAGATAAGCGCGTTCAAGCACACAAACAAACAAACTCTTCAGCTTTATAATATAAGTATAGATAACAAACGCTGGTGTTCATTTAATAGTAAGAAATCGTTATGTGTTTTACTTTTGTGCATTATATTCAGATGTTTACTCACTCTCATCACTTTTCAAAAAAAACCCACGTACATCGCCTGGTCTCAGACCACTTATCACAAAAAACAACTAACTGATAGTCAGCGATTACGTTTTGCAATAACAAATTGTTCTATAAGCGTAAAAAAAGAAAGCAACGCCAAAAAAAAACAACACCAGACCATAAGTTATACATAAACGGATACACGAACTCAATTCATTGCTCTTCTTTAAACGTGCCTGCAAATGCAGTGTGCAAGTAAGTACACTTACTTCATTTATTTGCTAAAGTTTCTTTTGTCTTGTTGTGTCTTTATATGTATATCTGCTAGGGTTACTTTTGTGTCTATAAATCTATCTATATCTTATCTTACGTATTTATAAATCAATTGCTGTTCGTTAGTCTCGCTAAAAGTCGAGAACCGATTGGCTAATTTTGGTTTTGAATGATTTTTGGAAGACCAGGGAAGGTTTAAAAGGTATGAAAATATGAAGAAATTGAAGGGAAATAGTAAGAACCACAATTTCATTTTCCCATTCAAATAGTCCGTATCTATCAAACCTTTGACACATTATTGTAACGAAGTTTTCCAGGTCGGCTCGTATAAAATAAATATGATTACTTATTTAATAATTTTAACACGAATGAGACTAACTGTGAGGCACATATGAGGTATCAGTTTCATTATTTTATCGTTGCAGGACTGCAATGAAAGATAGTGAATGGTGGACGTAAAGAATAGGTTAGTCACCTTTGGACGCAAAATCAAAGACTGAAAAAAAACATCGTGACGAAAACATCTTTAAAGATTTTTCCCAACAAGAAACACTTACAAAAGAGATTCATGTATGTATCTTCACGCCAGGTCCCTAACGGGGTAGGCAGAGAGTGTAGAGCGCCAGGCATCCCGGTTCTGACAAACCTCTCGTGCCTCGTCTACCTTCATCATTCTCTTCATACATGCACGCCGATTCCTAAGACTTTTGACCCCACCATCAGACAGAACTCGACCTATTTGGTCATGGTAGGTCAGCCTTGGTCTTCCTGGGCCTCTGCAACCATCCACATTCGCATTGTATATCTGTTTAGTCATTCGCTCATTCGACATTCTTTCTATATGCCCGAACCATCGGAGCATGCCTTTTTTCATTTTTACACCGATACTATCATTCACACAAAGTCTCTTTCTTACATCTTCATTACGAACGCAATCGGTGAGTGATACACCGCAGATCTTGCGCAAAGATCTCATCTCGACCGCGTTCAACTTACTTTCATGCTCTTTCCTGCATACCCAGCTCTCGCTTCCATATAAAAGCGTTGGAGTAAGTACAGCATTATGTACGGCTAGTCGAGCCCGCTGGCTGAGATGTTTAGAGATTCATCAAGAAAATTATTTATGTTATTCCATCATTATAATCTGAATTGTACACAAAATTGATTCAACTTAACAAAAGCTTATTTGGGGTATCATGTTTATATTTTAGCAGCTTATCAGTCCATACCGTATTCCAGAACTCTTGAAAAGGCCTCTTGAGATGATAATTAGGTTGTTTAAAATGTAAACTCAAGACGTTTTCGGTTTCATATTGTGCCCGCGCGATTTAAAAGGGTTGGGGTTTTAATGAGTAAAAGATCTAAGTGGATATCATATTATTTTATACTTGTTTTTGCCTTGGCCTTTTGCATCCTAAATTTTGGGATAAAATTTGAGTCATTTTAGCATACAAATTAGGTGTGTTAAAAAGGGAAAACGCAATTATGGAAATGATGGATACCTATAGGCTATACGAGTATAAGTTACTGTCAAATAGCTGACTGTAAATGTTTGTAAACGTGAGAAGCTTTGTTACATCAATTTCGGCTATTTTTGCTAGCTTTTTATTTTAGCGGAAAAATTAGCTTCTTGTGGAAGAAAACTCTTCCGCTCAATCAAGGAAACTATTATAGCGGTCAAACCATTGCAATGGGTAATAAGTGCTATCGACAGACGAGCAGCAGCGTCCTGCGCCACACTAACTTACGCCACTGCGGTCGCCAATCCGTATGCCAAGCGTGGCGATTATGGTATTTCCCCCCTTAAGGGGGAGGCTTTGGTGCAGCAGTGTACGTCTTTCGGCTGAAATGATGATGATGATTATTTTTTAAGATAGATTATACTATAATTGGAAGCGCGCATGGCTCCGCGGCTAGTGTAGATCGTAAGCGATCTACTCGGTTAAGCATTACGGGCGCGGTCGGGTGTGTGGTGGGTGACCGCCAGTGGCAAATTAAAATTCGCGTTTCCGTGCTTCGGAGTGCACGTTAAGCCATTGGTCCCGGTTGCTATCGATAGATGGCAGTTAAACCTTGTCGGAGGCCTTATTAGGGCGGTTTGAAAACATCTGACAGCGGGCTGGCCACTAACCCGTATCTCCACCAATCCGCATTGGAGCAGCGTGGTGGAGTAAGCTCCAGGCCTCCCCCTAAAAAGGGGAGACACTCGTGCCCAGCAGTGGGACGTATAATGGGTTGCCAATATTATACTATAATTTATGCAATATTTATTTGACGTCAGTATCAAAATACTTATCTACAGTTAGTATCTAAATTCCAGATTAAACTTTTACAACTCCACGAAGTAAATATAATTTGTTAATGCCGTAAACTTTTATCTTCCAATTCTGCGGCGTGATTTGGATGGGTGTCATCAAAGTGTCGCAAGTTTATCACCGGCTACCTAATTGTAAGTCTTAACTTAGCGAGACGAGGGTTTTAAGTATTGACATTGTCAGTATGATTGACTAAGCGAGTGATATTGCAGTAAGTTTTATTCAACCAAACAATGGCGTAATAAAAAAATAAAATTACACATCTTTTTAATTTTTAAAATTCAAATGTCAATGCCCGCCATTATGACGTAGGTACACATTTCACCTATACAAATAAATAAAATTGGAGTGTCTGTTTGTAATATTAAAATAACCGCTTTTTACTAAATGCTTAAGTATGTATACACGGTAGAAATACCAAAATCACATTTTTTACTATTTTTGTCTCTCTGTTTGGCGGGGCTAATCTTGGGAACGGCTGGACCGATTTTGACGGGACTTTCACTGGCAGATAGCTGATGTGACAAGGAGTAACTTAGGCTACTTTTATACTAGCTACGCCGACGACTTCGTCCGGGGAGATACTGAACAATCATATTTTTTCTCAAGTGGACGAAGTCGCGGGCACAGCTAGTTTTTAATTAATGTCATTGAATTACTAACGAAACTGGACAGGCTAGGCATATTCAAAAATCAATTGTTGTTTATTGGTTTCGCTAAAACTGTAGTGTATTTTTACGAGCGAGATTTTTTTTATTTAGCGTTACTAAGTTCGCCGGGCTAGCTAGTAATTAAATAAAATTATACATCTTCTTACCCGCACTATGGGGTAAAATTTGTTCACCTTTTTTTTATTACACTCACAGCCCCACACTAGATATAAAAACCTGTATCATGGGTGCCGTTGTAAACACACAACACATACACAAACACCCAAACCCGTAACAAATATCTGTAGGCCATACAAATATTTGTCCCGGTGCGGGGATCGAACCCGCGATCCTTCAAATCAAACGGTCGTCTCACACCGCTAGACTAACCGGATCGTCTAATTCAGGTTTAATTGTACCATTTTGTTAGCGTAACTCACATGTCAATTCATGCCGAAATAATGGCTTTCTCTGAAATACTGAGCTTACCTGCGGACGGACGGGTGGATAGGTAAGGCTTAACCGTAAGGATTCCATGTAGGCACCGGGCCCCTTATAAAGTACCCAAAATGACGTATGAAGCAGAATAATTTTAAAAAATCCATACTAAACGCTATAAATAAAACTCGGAATAGTATATGTAAGACGAGTAAATACTCAAAATTAAGATAAAAAGGGAAAATATTCGCAAAAACCGCTAACCTTTTGATATCAGAAACACAGTCACATAACAAGGATGAGAATAGGCAACAAAATATCACATTTAATCTTCAACATTTCCTTTTACATGAGCATTTAATTAATCTCCATGTACCCCACGACGGTACGTTGGATTTTAATAAAACAACCTGCTTGCGAGACGAAGGAACTTTTTAATTTTGATAATAGGAGGCATTGTAATTATGACAATGGGTGAAGGACTATTCGTTAATTCAAACAACAAGTATTCAAATTTTAAGGTTGCTTTTCGGAGTTTTTTATCATCTTGTCGTACTTTGTTACATTAAGATAATTCTTTTTATGACTTGTATTTGTATAAGAAAAAATGTTAAAAACTGCCTCAGTAGCGTTGTGGTAGCAGGCCACTACTTGTCGGAGGCCTTATGGGCGGTTTGAAAACATCCGACAGCGGGTTGGCCACTAACCCATCCACCTCCACCAATCCGCACTGGAGCAGCGTGGTGGAGTAAGCTCCAGGCCTCCCCCCTAAAAAAGGGGAGAGACTCGTGCCCAGCAGTGGGACGTATAATGGGTTGCCATTATTATTATTATTAAATTAGGTAATGCGGTGGTATCTAGCCAGAGCCGGAGCCAGAGGTCCTTCAGGGTTGGCAGCGCGTTGGCAATTCCCCTGGTGTTGCAAAATATTTATAGGTGACGGTAACCACTTTCCATCAGGCGATGGAATGTAATTTTTTTTTATTTATTATTTATTAATCATTTATTGCGAGTCACTAGACACATATCAAATAAACATATAAAATAAAAAAAATTACAATCATATACTAATACTATATATACTGTTCTCTTGAAACTAATCACCGATCACACACATTATTATGAAGGCGTACGTTTCGCATACCAAAATCTTCGGGAAACTACGCCTTCGGAAGTCAGGACTGAGGAACATTTGCAGATGTTTGGCAGGTACACACAACTCGAAGGGGGAGAAACCTGTGAGTCGGCTTGACTTTAAGGCTTCGATTTTCCCCTGTATTTAAGTAGATCTCTGACGATCTTCTCTGCCATTTGTCTGCCATATATAATATTATTTTTATAATTTTTTGCCTATTTTAATGTACATAATTTTCTCAAATAATATTTCGTTTAATATACGTTTCCCAATTTGATAAAACTACAATTTTAAATAAACATACAATAATTTGTTTTGAATGATTTATTTAGTCATCAGTTTTCTTTAAATTAATGCATTAATGTTGCTTACTAACTAAAACACAGTTATTTCTGAAATTGAACCAAACATTAATCATGCATATTCAGAATGGAGCAAAACAAAATATTTCGGATTCAACATCGGAACTGATAAATTTCCGCGAGCGAAACGAATATTTGAAATTCTCGCTGTGGCTTGTTAATAATGCCGTCAAGTCTGTTATTGCAAATAAATGGACTACATTTTTGAATACTGTGGTGGAAGCAACGCGGGATTCGCAGCAGCGTGCCACTATAAAACTACCGCCACTACGACAGCTTATCCAAATGCCAAGAGTGGCGATTATGGCTTTGATCCAGTCAGTATCTTTCGGCTGATATGATGAACCCATCATCGATATTCAGACAGATAGACAAAGAGACGGACAGTCCTAGCAATAGGTTTAAACTCTTAGGATTAAACCCTTTAGGTACAGAACCCTAAAAATCAAGAGCTGAATCAGCGATAAATAAAATTAAAGTCAGGTGCTGACAGGTTCAATATTACGCAGTCATCAATCATTAGTGAAATTAATCACCAATCTGTAGCCGGTCTCGCAGCTGCCAACCCATCATCGATATTCATAAATTGCTTTACTCTCGCGGGGACCGTAGCTTGCCCGTAGTTGTGATCGACTTTATGCTCTACATTGCGCCATTTAAACCACCACTTAACGAACTCTGTTGCTCGTCAGACAAGAAATAAAAGCGTAAGTTTACAATGGGAAATTAAAGTGACGTAATGGGTGCATTTGCCGCCTCCAAAGACGTTTTCGCAGTTTTTCGCGAGCTTCGCACATAGAAGATATCATATTTGCGAATTTTCTCGTGTATACAATACTTCTGACTTCCTCTCTTACCCGCCTTTTCGGTCGCTTTCGAACTACCAGACTAATTCGACAAAGTTCAGCCTGGCCTAGATATTTATATGATTTTTTAGGAAAAATCTAATATTACTAAGTCAACCTAGATATCAAATCTGATGGTACTTATGCTGACGTATTTAAATCGCACACTTATCATTTATTAGTGACTATTTTCGCATTACCTGTGGAAACTCATACAATCATCCCATGGCATCCCACAGGAACATTTTTTCGGGAAAAAACTTTCCGTGTTAATCCTAGTTTCCTTCTACGTGTTTGCCAAATTTCATGATAATCGGTTCAGTAGTTTTGGCGTGAAAGAGTAACAAACAAACATACAAACTTTCGCACTTACAATATTTATACGATACGATATAAATCACTAAGCTGTATCTGGTTTTACAGCTGCTAACCCATCATCGATTGGTTTTCACAAATTGGTTTATCCGCACGGTTGCCAAAGACTGGAACCGGTTTTTTGTTCCACTTTGCACTATTAAACGCATCTTGTTACTCGTCAGATAAAAACGCTTGTGTAGCTTAAATTTTATGATGATGGAGGTGATATTTTTGTCATAAAAATTTAAGTTATTCGGGTGTATTTTATAACTTTGGAGATGCCGTTGTCACTTACCCCCTAATCTTGAAAACTGAGAGGGTAAGCCTGGTATTCTATCGTTAAAGTAACGAGGTAGTCTAAACCCGATTTTACTTTAATAATTCAGTTTAAAAAGCCTAAATTTATTGACTTACGAAGCTGGATTCCACTGTAATTAGTATCAGCGATAAACAAAAAAGTCTAATGCTGAATCAGCGATTAATAAAAAGACTGACGTATTAAAAATCGCACACCTATCATTACTGATATTAATCACCAATCTGTAGCCTGATTTCACAGCTGCCATCCCATCATCGATATTCACAAATTGCTTTACGCTCGCGGTCGCCGTAGGCTGCAATCGATTTTATGCTTAACTTCACACCATTAAGCGAAGTTTGTTGCTCGACAGATAAAAACAACGTATTTACGTATTTGGAGCTTCAGTTTCATCTTAATGAAGCTGAGGTAATTTTTAGGGTTCCGGACATCTAAAGGAATACAGAATCACTTTGTTGCCCGTCTGTCTGTCTGTCTATCTGTCTTTCTATATTTCTGTCAAGACCCTTTAATTTGGATGTAAATGGAGGTATCCAGTTGAAATCAGTACAAAATATTCAAGTCTAATATCCATATAAGGTCTGAAAATTAAAAAAAAAATACCTGGATGAACCGTCATTATTTTCAAGTTCCTCTAACCCAACTTTACATCCCATTTGCAAATCACTTTTAAATGATAATATATGATGATTCATCATATTAATAAATATCATTTGAAAGCATAGAGCAGAGCAACACGGGCCACCGGCCGCCGCGGCAGACCGGAGTGGTCTCGCCATATCTATTACCGATGCAAAACTATTACTACGAAACTCACACCTTGACCTTAACAAAATACATAAACAATTTCACGCACACATATGAACATCTAGGTGACAGTCATAGGCCCACTTGGGCTTTTACTTTGACACAGGGGAAAGCCTGTATATGGCTTCTCCCCTCCGGTCTGCCGCATTCTGTGGCCCGTGTTGCTCTTTGTTTGAAATTGATCATTGATGAATAGTAGTTAATTCATGTCTAGGAAACACTCTTATTGTACGGAACCGTCTTCGTGTGAGTGCGACTTACCACTTGGCCACCTTTTTTTAATAAACGCAGAATTAGACATGGCGATTCCATTTAATGGCCTCAGTGGCTTAGACTTAACGGTTACTATGGTTTAATTGTGGGGTGGAGGATTATGTTATTTGGGATGCCCAATGGACGTTATTCTCAATGGTTTAAAAGTGGCTATTGACGTGAAAAGCAATAAGATTTTTAATTTATCGTTCTCATTATAAATTACATTAAACCCTAATATTACGCCATACTTCAGTTTACAATACCGCTTTATTTAAAATCTAAACAAGGTGTCCCACTTGATACACAACAAGGTATAACGAACTCAGAATAAATTCAATTCCTGTCGTCTACATCATCTCAGAAGTCAGAAACGGATTCTACAATGAATAATAGACTGATCACTGTATTGTTACATTTAGTCAAAGGGAGCGAAGAACTAAGTATTGACGCGGCCGCTATTCAAACGCCTGTCACATAAGTGTCCTCGGGATGGTTTTTGATCGGAACTGGATTTGAATGAATGGTTAAATAAAGGTTCTTGCATTTAGAATTTCCATGTTTTTCTACTTTTGTTATTTATAACGAGGGTTTATTCTTGATGGGGAAAGTTGGATAATGAGTTTTAAATTACTCAGTATTGCTAAATATATTTTAATGTAAGAACTTGATGCCTACTCTCTTATGAACGGTTAGACCAATTCTACTTATTTATAATCTGATATTTAAACAGGTTCTTTTAGACGGCACTATTCAACTTCACCGGGCAATCGGCGAGTGCAGAAAGCGCTCTAGGCTATGCAAAAAAGTTAGCGCAATTGCCTAAGGGAGTCCCTTGTGGGTCTGAACTTCGGCTTACTACGTTGCAGAGGGACACATAAGGCATTGCGATTAGGGTCGGTCTCATTTAACAGTGTTGTTTTCATTCTCAAGCTTCTTATTTGGGTAACTTTAGAACATTGCAGTAAAACGGAATGAATAACTAAACTTGGTCATTTTTTTTTATTTCGTTTTCATGCACGCTGATCCTCAATATTAAGAGCCCATGCAGACAGAGAGCGGTCAGAGTTCCGCGTTCTAGTGACCATTGACCGCTCAAGAGTTCTGATGCACACAAGTGGCGTTCAAATTCTCGCGTTCTAGTTTCGTTTGTCTATGTACATGCAACATGTCTCTAGAAAGTTCATCTTCCGATGAAGAATGAATAGTTTTGTAGAGCTTAGGAGCGCTTAAAAAGAAAAGAAAGTTTTGGATGCACCAAATTAACACAACGCGAGAAGAACAAGGAAAATTATGTAGCATTTTTCTGGATTTACTTAATTTTTTATATGTTTTTATAATAATAATAATAATGGAAACCCAATATACGTCCCACTGCTGGGCACGAGTCTCTCCCCTTTTTTCGGGGGAAGGCCTGGAGCTTACTCCACCACGCTGCTCCAATGCGGATTGGTGGAGGTGGGTGGGTTAGTGGCTAACCCACTGTCGGATCTTTTCAAACCGCCCATAAGGCCTCCGACAAGGTTTAACTACTGCTATCCATCGATAGTAACCGGGACCGAAGGCTTAACGTGCCCTCCGAAGCACGGAAACGCGCATTTAATTTGCCTCTAGCGGTCACCCATCACACTACCCGACCGCGCCCGTAGTGCTTAATCGGGTAGATTGCTTACGATCTACACCAGCCGCTGGGCCATGCGCGCTTCATTTATAATCTATATTAAATACTCCTTTCCCTAACCAATTTAATTAATTTTTCCGTGTTTCTAACCTCAGACATCGCTGCGTTCTAGCGGTTTCTGTCTCGGCGGGAAAAGAACTTTTAGAACGTGACGTTCCGCTTTGACCGCCGCGGTCTGACTGCCTGCTATGTGCGTTGTGGTAGACTCCGGTACATTCTTAAGAACAAGAACGCAAAACTTTGAACTCCAGACCGCTCTCTGTCTGCGTGGGCTCTAAACGACAATTCCGTTTTGAGCGTACATGACCTTTATTTTGTGTCTAAACACAATTTAACAGTACAAAATACGTTGTACCGAACTCAAAATAAATTTAATTGAAGTCAGAAATCAGAAACGGTTTTGTACGAGTACAATGATTAATAGACTGATCACTACGTTGTTTGTATTGTTACATTGAGTCAAAGGGATGAACGTGAAGCATAGACGTGGGCGCTTTGCCAGCATCTGCTACATCGGAAGTGTCCCCAGAATGGGTTTTGTTCGCTACTGAATTTGTATGAATGGTAAAATCTGTACATTGTGACATTTGAAATTTCCATGATTTTAAACTTTTATTTGTTACAATACGAGGGTTTATTTTAGCGAGGAAATGTTGTATGTGGAGTTTTAAATATTAGAGATGAAAATGATCTTTTCACTATAAAGATTCTGTCTTTCGCTTTAATGGATTTTAATTATATCGCATTAAAACATTAAATCAACAAAGGCGATTTCTCTAAGATGGCGCGTATGGCGCCGCCATACCATAATTTTTGAGCATTGAAATGTAAGAAATTATATATTTACAACCTAATTACTTAGATCTATGATAAATCATTGCATTTTACGAGCGCTGCGGTCTTCAATCACGTACGCAACTCGCGATTGTCGTCTCATTCGGTTGGCGCCGAACGCGGCCGAGGCGAGCGATACGCTTCTGCCAGCGCATGCGCAGTCCATACAAAGTCATTCGCCGCCCGCGCTCTTTTCCCTCAATCGCCTAGTAGGTATTACTCACGTGGTTTAAAGCGCGGGTCTGGCGCTATGAATGGCGCATTACCTAACAATTTTTCGCATGTTTTACGTGATAGTGTTTTGTTACGTTTTCTATCTTTCTATTGATTTAATTGACTTTTTATTTAGTAATTAAACCCTAAAATTGCGAAAAAATATGAGCTTATTCATACAAAAATTCAAGGGATTTAACCTTTGAATTTTTTCAGGCTACAGCTGTTGAACTTCATGCTTGTTTGCTACGTCAAATGTAAAAAATACGTCTCTCTAAACCTATACATCTATACAAGTAAATAAAATTGGAGTGTCTGTTTGCAATATTAAAAACCGCTTTTTACTAAATGCATACAAATGCAATTTTTTTATAAAAATATTTTTAACAATTTTAGTCTGTTTGTCTGTCTGTCTGTCAATCTGTCTGTTTGGCGGGGCTAATCTTGGGAACGGCTCGAACGATTTTGACGGGACTTCCACTGGCAGATAGCTGATGTAATAAGGAGTAACTTAGGCTACTTTTATACTAGCTGCGCCCACGACTATATCCGGGTAGACACTGAACAATCATAAATTCTCACGCGAGCGAAGACGCGGGCACAGCTAGTAGATAATAAACTGTGTGCAATAAAAGTGATTAAGCCACAAAGCTTACACAAGTAAATTGAATAGTAAACTTGATGACCTGTCCGGACAATTTGAGGTCCATCAATAAAAACCGGAGTTTTAGCGTATAAAATAGCTTTTGATTGGCCATTTATTTTACGCAACACGTACGCTTTATCGTCCGGCTTATGTCCGAGCCTGAATTTTTGGTGCTTACGTGATGTGGTTCCCAATCACAATCGTTTTATTCTTTTCAGTGTTAGTCCAGTTTTATTAGTTATCGCATAAAAGTAGCATATATCACCATTTTCTCATGCTGCTCACCACATGCTCGTACATATCATTTAAGAAAATCCCGAATTAAAAATTAAGCATATAGGAAACGGAAAAGTAGGAGTTTGAATGCTGACCAGAGCAAAAGCCAGGTACGCCTCGTAGCCGCCTGTCACCACCACCTACGTGACTTCGAGGGAGACCCCAGCCGCCGACCTGCTGTGACGTCGAGGCCAGCCGGCTCCGAGAAGTGCCCAGCTGACGGTGGTAACGTCCCTCGCATAAAATGGACTCGTATGATGAATGGGTAACGCGCGCAATCTTTGGAGCTACGCAGGGGGAGGAATTGTCATTAATGTGTACTGCAATTGTATGCTCTCGATATTTCAGGTACTTGAGCCAAATGACTCCTCAATATTTTTTTTATGTAATGGAAGTGGCAAACAAGCATGCAGTTCATATTGATATTTTGTGATGACTGCAGCCTATCAAAGACACCCACACAAAGATCAAGGTCAAAATGCAGATGCGTTACCACTCCTGAAGCCTAAGGTGTTATGCTCCTGTGCCGGAAATTACAGAGCCTTACATTACCATCTCACCGAAGCACGACAGTGCTGAACACTACCATTCAGCGGCAAGTATATTAGGTAATGCGGTGGTGCTTACGCCCGCGAGCTGCGTCACTGGAGCTCTACCACCAGTAATGAATGCTGACCAAAGCAAGAGCCAGGTACGCACATCCATACCCACCACCCTCCGAATTCATCGTTGAGCTCCGTCTCATAACCGCCGGTCACCACCACTTTCGGGAGTTCGAGGTAGACCCCAGCCGCCGTCCTGCCTGTGACGTCGAGGCCAGCCGGCTCCGAGCAGTGCCCAGCTGACGATGGTACGAGTAACGTGCCTCGCATAAAATGGGCCCGTTCGATGAATGGGTTATGCGCGCAATCTTTGGCGCTACGCAGGGGGAGGTATTGACATCAATGTGTACCGCAATTGTATGCTCTCGCTATTTCAGGTACTTGAGCCAAATGACCGCTCAATATTCTTTTTTATGTAATGGAATTGGATGACTGTAGACTATAGACACCCACATAAAGACCAAAGTCAAAATGCAAATGCGTTACCACACCTGAGGCCTAAGGTGTTATGCCTCTGTGCCGAAAATTACAGGGCCGTACATTACCATCTGACCGGAACACGATAGTGCTGAACACTACCATATAACGACAAATTAATATTGAGAAATTGCTTGCTTAACTCGTGTAAACCATGATTTTCTTCTCTTTTGTAAGTCAATCTTGAATCTAAAACTGTATTACAATTATTATTTGCCGGCCTTTCAACGGACCACTTACGCTAATGACACCGTGAATATTCAAAGATATTTCAATCCTAACATTTTTGGGATGAAGGTTTGGTTTATTCTATTTGAATTAAAGAGTTTTCAAAAAGGAACAATAATACTGCAGTATTGGAGCTTCTAAGTTTGTACCACATTACGTGATGTAGGTACAAGTTTGAGCGAATTGTAGAGTTCACCTCAATAACTAACCAATTTTTTTTGGAATCGTGAATTCAGTGACCAGTGCATCACCTTAACCCAAAAAAAACTTTGATGGGTATATTTCACTAATGTGAGTTAAAATAAAACATTTAATTAACGTACGTACAAAACTTAACATCTGTACCTAATTCCCGAAAGGGTAGGCAGAGGTAAATGCATGCATACAAGCATACATGCAAACCCTCTCGATTCGCCGGTTACGCTTTGGCGTTACGCTTTGGCTTACCATATAACAGGTGACGAGCCTGTTGACATCTCCGGGCACAATACCAAACTCCGAGGTACTAGGAAACTTTCAAAAAATGGAAAAATTCCACCAATGATAAAGGATTTTGAAGGATATGATAGCCCCCGACCCGGGAATTGAACCTAGAACCACGTGTAGTAGTCGTGGCCTACTATTACTTGACTGCTGAGATACTCGTAGTATATAAATCTCAGCAGCATACATTTATGGGTAAAGCGATATCAGATAATAAATATATATATAGGTTTACTGGTGGTAGAGCTCCAGTGACGGAGCTCGAGGGCGTAGGCACCACCGTATTTCCTCATATACTTGCCGGTAAATGGGGCGCACCCGTATCGCAGTACGGGACTTCGAAAAGTGTTACACCGAATATCACGTCCCCGTAAGTTTGCTAACACGAATCACGTGACAACGAATGCACGGTACCACGAAAAACTTCGGCTTCGGTGCTAAGTTTTTCGTGGTGGTGTGCATTCGTTTTCAAGTGATTCGTATTATAGTGAATTAGAGGTGGTGTTATTCGGAATCGCTTGCATTCGGTACTAAGTTTTTCGTGGTACCGTGCATTCGTTGTCACGTGATTCGTGTTAGTAAACTTACGGGGACGTGATATTCGGTGTAACACTTTTCGGAGTCCCGTATCGCACCCCGGTAAATGGTAGTGTCAGCACTATCGTGTTCCGGTCCGATGTGATGATCGGCCCTGTAATTTCCGGCACAGAGGCATAACACCTTAGGCCTCAGGAGTGGTAACGCATCTGCATTTTGACCTTGGTCTATGTGTGGGTGTTCATAGGCTGCAGTTATCACTTAACATCAACGTGAACTGCATGCTTGTTTGCCACTACCATTACATTAAAAAACCTGTTTTTTTTTACTGCATTATTATTGTTGGAAATACTTTTCATCGCCGTCACACCAAGGCAATGCAGATGTGAAAGAGAAATTGGACAGTCGCGACTGAGCTACTTATCCAATGTCCCGGATTCAAGTATCGCAAAAATAGACAATTTGTATCTCTCTTGCAGATGTAATGAAAAATCGAAGCAATAACCTATAAAACAAAGCCCAATTAACGTGCGTAGCCGTAAGGATGATTTAATATCTTAATTCAAGTTTTATTTAATTAAAAAAAAACCTATCTTCACGCCTGTAATCCCCGAAAGGGTAGGCAGAGGCAAATGCATGCATTCAAGCATACATGCAAACACCCACGATTCGCCAGTTACATTTTGGCCCATGTAACAGGTGGCAAGCCTGTTGCCATCTACGGGCACATTACCAAGCTCCTAGGTACTGAGAAACTTTCCAGAAAATGGAAAATCCCAATAGAACCACAGATAAAAGATTTTAAACCGTTATCTCTGATAGCCCCCGACCCGGGAATCGAACCCAGGACCTCCAGCGTAGTAGTAGTGGCCTGCTACCACTAGACTGCTGAGGCAGTTTTAGTTTAGTTTAGTTACGAAATAAATTTTGAGTTTAATCAAAACTCTTAATTTATTTCGTAACTTCAACTCACCTGTTATCAATAAAGGATTTCAGGGTTTAGTCTAGGAATGACTGAGTAATCTATTAAAATTTCTTATGACTCGATCATATTTCCTTCTCCGCAGTACATCGAGATTCCAATAACCCTCGCAACCAACTTTGCAAGTACACTTAACAATTTCAAACAAGATACCGAGTTTTTGTCTTGTCTACGGCCTTAATAATAACCGTGCCGGCATAATGAACCGTGAAGTGGGCTGGTGTAATGCCAAATTTATTCACCTATTGTGAGAAAGCTAATATTGAATGTATAAAAAAAACTCACTAGAAAAGAAGATGTGTAGGTCTTGGCAGGAACCCTGAAAGAGGCATATGGTGCTCTTATTTTATTTCACCTTCTTGGTGTATTTTTGAGTTATATTAAAGAAAGTTGGTGGCATTTTATTCGATATAGGTTTATTACAGTGCCCGTGTATAGTGAAATAAAATAACAGTGCAAAAACACGACCTTTCAGGTTGCCTCTAAAACTTAATTGTAAATGTTCTGGTTAAGTAGCCATCGCTTTACTCGAATAACTGACTATAACTTATTTGACTGACATACTTAATAAATAATTGACTTACTATATTATATGAACTTTTACGCTGCTTAAATAAATACGAATATGAAATATCGTTTTACTTGACACTGGCAATATGCGTTATAATGCCATAATAAAAAAAAAAGAAGATGTGATTTGACATTTAAGTAAGGCACTATTTGACTACTGTCAAATTGATACAGCCGTCTCTTGTTAGGTCTTAGTGACCATAAAATTAGTTTGAACGATCACAGCAACCGAAGTGAGTGTGCGGGAAAGATGGAAAATATTCGTTTGCGTAGGTAAAATTACCTAGGTTAGGCGTTTAGGGATTTTTATGTTAGGGAAGTGGCAAACAAGCATATAGTTCACATTGATGTTAAGTGAAGTAAGTGACTGCAGCCTATAGACACACAAAGACCAAGGTCGAAATGCAGATGCGTAACCTACCTGAGGCCTAAGGTGTTATGCCTATGTGCCGGAAATAACAGGGCCATACATTACCACCTGGCCGGAACACGATAGTGCTGAACACGACCATTTAGCGGCAACTAAATAAGGTAATGCGGTGGTGCCCCCGCAAGCCCCGACACTGGAGGTCTACCACCAGTAAAACTAAAGTGAAACCAAAGTAGCAAACAGGCATGCAGTTCACATAGATGTTAAGTGATGACCTATAGGCATCTTTATGAAACCAAAAGCCAAAAAGTAGATGCATTGACCTAAGTTCTTGTCTCAGTGATAGTTATTATGGTCCATATACTACCATCTAACCGAAACACGATAGTGCTTAACGCTTCCATTTTACTGCCTCAGTAGCCAAGTGGTAGCAGGCCACTACTACTACGCTGGAGGTCCTGGGTTTGATTCCCGGGTCGGGGGCTATCAGAGAAAATGGTTTAAAATCCTTTATCTCTGGTTCTATTGGGATTTTTCCATTTTCTGGAAGTTTCCCAGTACCTCGGAGTTTGGTAATGTACCCGGAGATGGCAACAGGCTCACCACCTGTTACATGGGCCAAAAACGTAACCGGCGAAAGGTGTTTGCATGTATGCTTGAAAGCATGCATTTACCTCTGCCTACCCCTTCGGGGATAACAGTCGTGAAGTTACGTACTACCATTTGGCGGCAGGTAATAAGTAAGTATTTTACCATCAACCGTACTCACTAGTGTTCTAAACATTCTATTAAACTAAACATTCTTAAGCGATGTATCGCGTGACCCTACGTCTGGGTACATATTTACATCATTTAAAAGATACTTAAACATACATAATATTTTCTTACAAAGTATCTTACATACTAATGTTAGTGGATGTCAGAGCGGTCCTAAAACAACAAATTAGTATGTAGTAACAAATCTGACCATCAAATTGTTAGTTTGATATGCCTGCATTTATATTATAGTGGACAGCCATTTTCCAAATGGACAAACATTATTTTTATGAAAGGAGACGGCTAGGCTAAATCGTTAGGGTTAACCATAAATTAAGCTATTGAAGTAAGTATCAAAAAATGTTATATTTTTTTTGAGGTAAAAAACAAAATACGGCCCTGTAATTTCCGGCACAGAGGCATAACACCTTAGGCCTCAGGAGTGGTAACGCATCCGCATTTTGACTTCTGGTCTTTGTGGTCTTTGTGTAGGTGTCTATAGGCTGCAGTCATCACGTAACATCAATGTGAACTGCATGCTTGTTTGGCACTTTCATTACATAAAAAAAAAGTATACCGTAATTTTAAGTATACAGAAAGCTAGAAAAACAAGTAACAGATAAGAGAGATTACAAATTTAATACATGGAATTGGAACGGTATCATTCCCCTAAATCAAATATCTACGCTCTCCTTGCGTGTGCGCAGGAAATAATAACAATTTTGTTATAAGGTTTTTTTTTTATTTTAGGCGTTTGCCTAACATGTTTAAGTTACCATGTATTCCTTGTAATTAATGGAATATTTACTATGCTTCCAACGATCAAAAGTTGCTATGGTTCAGTAACTTCTAATATTTAGAAAATCAAGTTTGAAATCGTCTAGAGTGGTAGGTATTGCGCTGCTTGAGGTCGACCATTTCTGATCGGCTACTTATCTAGTGATTGAATATAAACAGTTAATTTGACAAATATATCCTCCTTATTTTATGAGGTAAAATGAACAAAAATCAAAGAGAACATTAAAACAAAAGTTAAAAAAAAATGCGGCCATTTTGAATTCGTAATTTCTATTTCACGATTAGTTGGCTGCAAGACTTTTCTTGCATAGCTATTAGCAAGCCTTTGCGGTGGTTCAGCGTTTAAATTTTATCAACGTTTAAAACATAATATTTTGAATATTCAACAATGCTCTTTTGGTCTTAATCGTATCCCCATTCTATTTTCTATTATTTTCACTTTAAGTGGTGGATTATTTGAAGGCGGTATTTTTTATATTTTAAAATACCAATGTCTCTTCTCTTTATGTGTCTATTACCAAACCGATTTTGACGAAATTTGATATGTGCATAGCTTAAAATCTGACAAAAAAACCGGTCCAAAATAAAAAGCACACTTTTAATTTGTATTCCATTTTTAGGGTTCCGTACCTTAAAAGGAAAAAAGGAACCCTTATAGGATCACTCGTGCGTCTGTCTGTCTGTCTGTCTGTCTGTCCGTCTGTCACAGCCAATTTGCTCCGAAACTACTCGACCGATTGAGTTGAAATTTGATGAATATATGTAAATTGGTGACCCAAAGATGAACACGTCAAGTAAAATAATAAATTTTAAACAGGGGGGGCACTTTTTAAAAACTTGACATTATTTTGTTACAGGTAAGCAACTAAACATTAGTTTAAGTATGAAACATAGATTCGTTTTAATTCGTAAATATATAGACTGTAGAACCGCGCATGTCCCAGCGGCTGGTGTAGATCGTAAGCGATCTGCTCGGTTAAGGCACTACGGGAGCGTAGGGTAGTGTGATGGGTGACCGCTAGTGGCAAATTAAGTGCGCGTTTCCGTGCTTCGGGGGGCACGTTAAGCCGTCGGTCCCGGTTGCTATCGATGGATAGCAGTCGTTAAACCTTGTCGGAGGCCTTATATGGTTTGAAAACATCCGACAGTGGGTTGGCCACTAACCCACCCACCTCCACCAATCCGCATTGGAGCAGCGTGGTGGAGTAAGCTCCAGGCCTCCCCCCAAAAAGGGGAGAGACTCGAGCCCAGCAGTGGGACGTATAATGGGTTGCCATTATTATTGCATTATAGACTGTATAACGATATTCTTTTAATGTCACGAAATTCGCAATCATCTTATCATTTTAACGTTTTATGCTGATAGTCAATGAATACTGTGGCCTGTATATACCTATCTACTTATAGACAAGAGGTAGGTACGCGTTACCACTCTTCGGGCTGAATCTGTAGTTTCAATGTCATAAATAATTAAACGTGCTTACTATCCATTTTTTTTTACAGAATTTATTTATAAAAATAATAGCTATAATATCGTGCCCTATGACGAGAATTTCGTGAAAGCCGAATAGGGTAAATAGGTTAAATATCTTAATCTGGCTTACGAGATACATGTGCCATGTTGATTCGGCGATCACTGTACCGATTCATCATCATCATTTCAGCCAAAAGACGTCCACTGCTGAACAATGACCTCCCCCAAAGAATGCCACAACGAACGGTCCCGGGCCGCCCTCATTCAGCGATTTCCCGCGACCTTCACCAGGTCGTCGGTCCACCGTCACCGACCACCGGTACCGATTACAAGTATACAATGTTTCCTTATTGCCAAGAATCTCGACCATCCTCTAAAGACACTCGCGTTGGATGGATGGGTCAAGAGCCTGATGCAGAGGGCAGTACTCCTCGACACCGCACGCACGGTGAGGAGGTTCGTTTCTCTGCATTCCTAACCACCGACAGTTTGGACCCGGCTCCCGCTTCCGGCGTCACATTTTTTATATATATTTGTTGTTTCATACCTAAATATGTACACAGATATTAATTAAGAATGAACAATAAATGAGAAGAATATTAATAATGATAAATTTTCGCTGCTATTACTACCAATTACACATTATCATCCTCATAGTAAACGAGTCAAGTCTTCGATCGCTGAATAATGTACCACTACAAACCCATCAACAACCTGCCAACAAACTGCCTCAGTAGCGTAGTGGTAGCAGGCCACTACAATTACGCTGGAGGTCCTGGGTTCGATTCCCGGGTCGGGATATAGGGGATATTAGAGATAACGGTCTAAAATCCTTTATCTCTGCTTCTATTGGGATTTTTCCATTTTCTGGAAGTTTCCCAGTACCCCGGAGTTTGGTAATGTGCCCGGAGATGGCAACAGGTTTGCCACCTGTTACATGGGCCAAAACGTAACCGGCGAGTCGTGGGTGTTTGCATGTATGATTAAATGCATGCATTTACCTCTGCCTACCCCTTCGGGGATTACAGGCGTGAAGTTACGTCGTACAAACCCATTAGTTACAATCTTCTGAATACAGTATTCAGGGTATTCAGTATTCAATTTCAATATCCAACCAACACCAACTAACTAAGTTTCGCTTTACGGAATAATTAAATGATAATATAATAACAATATCGTGTTTAACCATATAACTGTTACAGTGGTTTTTTTGCGATTAAAATGGTGATTGTAGAATTACACTTATGAAAATTGGGTATACAGATGTTCAAAACATGAACGCGCACAAGATCAATAAAACTTCACAACGAACAAGGTATGATGGCATCACAACTGAATGCGCTTCTGAATCTTTTAACTCCTATTATTTGATTATATTATATTTACCACCATAACCACCACCACCACTGCCCACCGCCACCACCACCACGATGACCAACACCTCCACGACCACCACCATCATACGACCACCACCACCATAACAGCAGTCATTGGGTTCCCAAAATGTAGGCACACGCAATTCTGTTCACGTGGCCGTCTTACGCATTTTCGGTCAGTGTCGCGTGTCCTGACGAGATTTTAACAATTTAACAAAAAGTGCAAACCGCCCCTAAAGAAGTTTATGCTTCGAAAAGAGAGAGTTTAGCGCAAATTGAATACGTGGACACTTGTAAACATTACACAGACATTAAAAATATGTACGCACAAAAGACTAATACAGCGACAAAGCACTTTGTCCAACCGTCCAATTAGTACGTAGTTATGTTTAGACCCAAATTGCGCGTACTCATCTTTCAACGGGAAATTGTCCCAAAAACAATTTGACCCACTTCACAATGAACAAGGTATGTTGGCACCACGACTGAATGCCTTCCCAATCCCTTAACCCCTATTATTTGATTATATTTATAATGGTACACAAAAGCCTTCGGCCTATTACAGCTTTCTGTTTTGTGAAACCTTTATATGAATGTAATTTTGTGTAATAAGGGTAAATTGGGTGGGGTTTTCTTTATATGTTTTGTGTTTTGCTTAGTGGATTGGTTGAGGATTTATGGAATATTTTTTGTTATATTGGAATATTATGTTTATTTGGCTTCAACAGGTCGCTGTAGCTATAGATCTAGTTAGGGTGTTATGCTGTTTGTTTATTATTTATCACATTCAATCTGCTTCGACTTAAATGAAGTTCAAACATGTATCCGATTGATGTCAATAAGCTATTTATACCTATTATTGAAATGTTCTTCTTTAGCGACGCCTTGCACTTTTTGTGATGGGTAAAAAATGTTAAACTCGCTTTAGCGCACGTAACCATGATTGAGAATGCGTAAGACAGAAGTTAGTTATAATAAAATAGCAGCAAAAAGTTTAAAAAATAGTGAAGGCGCTCAGCTAAAGTGGCATGCGACACAGAAGTGAACTTCCCCCATCTATTATTCGGCGGCACTGGGTTCGCACTAAAACGATGTCATTCGCCGTCGGCACCAATCGCACTGCAATATCCGAGAACATTTGAAGCGCTAGGGTTGTCTCTTAAAGATAAATCTTGTCTTATAAACAGAGTTTAATGCGGTTTTCATTAACGTATTTAATTTAGACTAGCTGTGCCCACGACTTCAGCCGCGTACTTACTGAAATATAGTTTTGCTAAATTCTACGTGGATAGAGCCGCGGGCTGTCGTCTAAATTAAATACGTTAATGCTAACCGCATCAAACTCTGTTTAAAAGTTTTGGAGCGGTACTTGAAGTAAATTTTCAATTGACCATAACTTCTTTTTCCCTTAACCGATTTTTACGAAATAACAAGTTTTGTCAATCCTAATTATATGTTATCCACGTGTGAAAACCGCGTTTAAATCCGTTGAGTAGTTTCGAAGTTATAACGTACCTGCCAAACAGGCAGACAGACAAAAATTCCAAAAAAAATTTTTAATGTTTTTATGACCCTGTTTTAATCGCTTCCTATTAGTTTTTTTTTAAAATTGAAAAATATTTACACAGACACGCGATTTTAACTGTCTTATTATATGTAGATAATTATTAAGAAGCCGACCATTTACGCTTATACGTAGGGTACGCTATCAAGTTTTGATGCTAAGTCTTTGTGGAGCGTAAACTACCAGCTATTGCTACCCTATTGCCTGCGCAGTACAACAGTGCAATTATAACTGTACAAAAAGACGGAACATTGTGGAATGCGCACGCTGCAGTTTCGCCGTACATAGGTCAGCTCTTATTTGCACAGACCAGTTTGCATCCCTACGCGGGCTATGAGAAGCGGTGTGGCTGAGGAAACACCTATTATTTTATATAATTAGCTAGCTGCCTGGTATAAAAAATGTGAGAATTACTTTACGACTTAGGGGTATGAAAAATAAATAATAGCCGATTCTCAGACCTATCAAATAATAATTATAATAATATGATAATAATAATGGCAACCCATTATACGTCCCACTACTAGGTAGAGTCTCTCCTCTTTTTGGGGGGAGGCCTGGAGCTTACTCAACCACGCTGCTCCAATGAGGATTGGCTCCAATACGGGGTTAGTGGCCAACCCGCTGTCGGATGTTTTCAAACCTAATAAGGCCTCCATCAAGGTTTAACGACTGCTATCTATCGAAAGCAACCGGGACCGATGGCTCATCGTGCCCTCCGAAGCACGGAAACGCGCAAGCGGTCACCCATCACACACTCGATCGCGCCCGTAGTGCTTAACCGAGTAGATCGCCTATGATCTACACCAGCCACGGGGCCACGCGCTTTTAGGAACACAAAATTTCATGAGAATCGGTCCAGCCGTTTCGGAGGAGTGTGATTACTAACATTGAGACACGAGAATTTTATACAGATACATATAGAGAACAGAAGAGATTCTATTATATTCAAAACAAATTTAAAATTACTATTAAAATACGATATACTATAAAGATATGTTTTTCTAAAAATATATTTTTTCGAGAACCTAGTTGGTCCAGTGGTGCTCGATCCCGCGTTAGCCTCAGGCTCAATTCCCGCTGCGGGATAAAATTTGTATGTTACACTTTTGTTTTATATTAGGTGATTTTTTTTTAATGTAATGGAAGTGGCAAACTAGCATGCAGTTCACATTGATGTTAAGTGATGTCTGCAGCCTATAGACACAAAGACCAAGGCCAAAATGCAGATGCGTTACCACTCCTGAGGCCTAAGGTGTTATGCCTCTGTGCCGGAAATTACAAGGCCGTACATTACCACCTGCCCGGAACACGATAGTGCTGAACACTACCATAAAGCGGCAAGTAAATTAGGTAATGCGGTGGTGCCTACGTCCGAGTGCTCCGTTACTGGAGCTGTACCACAGGTGTGTTACCACCATCTTAAGGCACCCACGACACAGGTCATAAAACTACCAGTAAGTTTATGTAAACTGTGGACGTGTGAGTTACCTGTACGATTTTTTTAACTGGTGATAGCGTTCTAGTGCAAGAGCTTGACGGCGTAGGCACCATCGCATTACCTCATCTATCTGCCGCCAAATGATAGTGTTCAGCACTATCGTTTTCCAGTAAGATGGTAATGTATAGCCCTGTAATAACTTTCACAGAGACATAACAACTAAGGTCTCAGGTGTGGCAGCGTATCTGCATTTTTAACTCTGGTCTTTGTGTGGGTGTATATAGGCTACAGTCATCACTTTACATCAATGTGAACTACATGCTTGTTTGTCACCTTAGTAACGTAAAAAAGTATAAGAAGCTATTGACTCGATAAAGCGTGTAAATCGGGATACAAGAGCTTATCTGAACATAAAGTTTATTTTTAGATCCGAATAAAAATCGTGTAAACATTCAATCTACGATTACGTTCTGAATATACTTTTATACAGTTAGGTAGGCGTGAACATGTGTGTGTAGATTTTTTTTTTTATTCTCCATTTAAAGAGCTTGGTCAAAGACCATGATGCTCTATACGTTCACATGAATTACATTCTTCGTATAAAAAAAAATAATTTGTGTGTAGATTGTAGGTAATGATTCACCGTTAACTTTTTTGATGTTTCTTGATTCGTAGCGCGCACATTCCCGGCGCATTGGAATTGGCTTCGAGGCACGTGTCCCTTTGCCTCGGCATCTTCTTCTTCTTCTTCAAAAATTAGAGCGGTTTTTTCATGGTCGTTTCATCATCCGCTCGAGTACCCACCTACAGATGCCCACAAACACGAGTAACATGTCGACTTATGGAAAGACACGCCCACAACACTACCCACATATCCTGACCGGAGAGCCTTCATGCCGATATATATAGAGGCATAAGGCCTCAAATCTACTATTTCTCTCTATAATACTTGCAAATATAAATTGTATTAAATAAATGAGTTACAAGTAAAAAAAAATAACGCCATTATTGAATACACTCATTATACCTACACTCACTCACTCACTTTTTCCACTCGACATACTCAAGTGGAAAAACCGTATCGTCGTGGCGATCTTCCCACCGTGTCAATCCGAGCTACGCCAGCATTTACTGCGCATGTCATATAAAGCGCACTTTTGGAGCCATGCTCACCTCCAAGATCCTACTCAACTATCTCCCACTGACTGGGGATGGGAAGAAAAAGACGAAAAATGGATATTCAAAGGGTCGAGGGAGATCAAGTATCCCTATCAGCCACCAGTTTATCGGATAGCAGCGAGACTATTGGCGGTATGGAATTTTTGTAGCTGACGCTTTCTTTGAGCTTGTATATTTCTGGTAGCCTAATTTTGATGAATAACATCCTCATTTATAGACGATGAAGAAGAGAATCGAGCTGAAGAACTCGATCAAGACGAAAACAGAGATTTCCTGCAGGAAAGTTCGGATAGTGATTCGTCAGAGAGCGATTATGGCAGCGATACCATCGACAACGAATAGCTTCTGCAAACTTGTTATTTTCTTTACTTCGCCTTCATTTTATTTTATGTTTATTTCATTTTGGAATCGAATTCATTCCATATTATGCATTTTTTTATAAATAAAAGAATACACAAATATACTGTGAAAGATTATGTGTATTGCTCGAATAATCTGTCCTTTTACTGCGTTAGCTGACGGTCTTTCCACCACTATAAACGCAGCTGATTGTTGTTTTCGTACTTTGCGATATTTAAACAATCACGTAATTAAATTGCATCCGGCGTAATACAACATTATTTTAGGTTTTTTTTTACAACTTCATGCGAGCAGCTGACGCATAATCTCCCTCCACCATGCAGCTGACGATTTTTTTTCAGCTCAGTATAGTGTCAAATATTTATGATAAAAGTTTCAGCCGGCGTACTATTACTTAATTTTTCTTTTTTTTACCACTTCCGCGACCTCTCGATTCCACACTCACCGCGGGTGCGCCAGCTGACTCTTGGTTCAGTTATGAGTCATTCGAGAGCTATGGTAGGACATGGCAAGCAATCGGCGTAAAATCACTGCCGAAAATGCAACGCTACTGTAACGTAGTATTTTTCTGGTTTTAAAAATGGTCACAACGCTATCTAGTTAATCACCGCCGTACTAGGTCAACATTTTCAATAGTATCACGTATTCCATACGACGCATAGTTTGATTTCATAATTTAGCTAATACTTATAATTTGTCTTAAAAATACAATTACAATTATTCCAAATTAAATATTAGATATAACGACAAGAACATAATTAAAATATTATTCGGTGAATTTCATTAGCATTGTTGCTGAAAGTCTAAAAAAGACGCGAATCCAGGGCCGGTAAAGGGAAAGATCTGAGAGGTTATTAGACGTCATCGGTCATTTGATTTTTCTCTGTCCAACTAGATAGTGGTGACGCACTCGAAATTATGAAAAGGCAGGAAGCCTTAAATATTTTAGCCATCATGGCCTAAATGCCTATTAAATAGGCTTTTTATCATCAATTGAGGTAAGATCTTCAAGAATCTTTGGATATTTATTTGAGAAATGGTGTGATGACTTCATGTTGGGTTGTTTGTTGCAGCCAGTTTCCCTAATGTCGGGAGGAGTTGGGATGCAGAGGCTTTATTCGGTTATGAGATATTAGCGAAAAGTCCTCGTAAGTAATTATTTCCACTTCCACAAGTTTTGTATAGGGAGGCTGTTTGATTCATGTTGAGTTTGGTACTAGATTCTTCATGAACCAAACAGAGAAATATTCATAGAATATTAATACAGAAACGTAACAATGTGTTATTGTTTTATATTATTTCGCATTAACACATGCTTGTGAAATATATTTTATTTTTTAAAGAAAAATGGAAAGAAAAATTTGACTTCAGGCGAGACTCGAACTCGCGACCTACTGGGAATCTAGTCCAGCCGCTCTTCCAATTGAGCTACTGAAGCCCTGCCCGATTTGTCAAATCTTTCCTTCACATCTATTGCATTGCTTTATGGTAGCAGCAGCGTCATCTATTACCAACTATGCTAGTTAGGCAACCGATATAATAGACTTTTCAGTTTATTGAATATCGTAAAGAAGTCGCTTTTACCCTTAATAATTGTTTTATATTATTTCGCATTAACACATGCTTGTGAAATAAATTTTATTTGACAAATCGGGCAGGGCTTCAGTAGCTCAATTGGAAGAGCGGCTGGACTAGATTCCCAGTAGGTCGCGAGTTCGAGTCTCGCCTGAAGTCAAATGTGTTATTTTTTGTAGATTAGCCATTACATCTTTACAATTAAGTATACAGTAAGCTTGGCATTCCCTGCCAGTAATCATCTAACTATACTCGTAAGAAGTGAAATTGTAAAGAGCAAACATTTGTGTGTTTGTATGTATGTTTGTAACGTTTTCACACAAAAATTACTAAACTGATTTCAAAAATTCTTTCACCATTACAAAGCTGCATCTTCATTGAGTGACATAGGCAATAACATTCATTGTACCTGTGCGAAACCGGAGCGACCCGCTAGTCACTAACTTAACTTTACTGGTGGTAGAGCTCCAGTGACAGAGCTCGCGGGCGTAGGCACCACCGCATTACCTAATATACTTGCCGCTAAATGGTAGTGTTCAGCACTACCGTGTTCCGGTCAGGTGGTAACGTACGGCCCTGTAATTTCCGGCACAGAGGCATACCTAACACCTTAGGCCTCAGGAGTGGTAACGCATCTGCATTTTGACCTTGGTCTTTGTGTGGGTGTCTATAGGCTGCAGTCATCACTTAACATCAATGTGAACTGCATGCTTGTTTGCCACTTCCATTACATTAAAAAAAAATGTAGGAAAATAAAAATGTTTTGTATTTACCAACCTATTTTACAAAGTTGCCGTAAAAGCTAATAGAACAAAGTAAAAAGTACTAAGTATTCATAAAACGAGTTACGTTTCACTTCATTTTACGAGCACCTCAATGAAGATCATAAAATAAATCAAGAAAAAAATGCGCCACGATGAAACGCTTTGGAACAAAACCCTTCTTTTTGTGCAAAAGTGAATTTGTGCCAGTTTCTCGACTCGTCCGATTACATTGAAGCGCGATGCTGTAAATGTGCTGGGGATATGAAACAAAGTTTATATTTTTGGTTTGAAATATTATAGTATATTATATTTCTTTATTGTGTCGGTCAAAGAAAATATAAATGGATAATAGATCGAATAATCTATACAGGGTTAATTGAAATAAACGCATCACCTGTTCCAGGCAGCCTACTCTACATCAATCGCAACAACATTATTGATAAACGACTTTATAAAATTAATTGTTTTTAAAATTTAGGTGTACCCATACAAAATATGTGTTTGCCTGTGAAGTGGCATTTGCTCTGAGCGTAGCGCGTAAGTATGCCACGCACCTTGCGTAAGCAAAATATCAACACGTACATCGGTGCGCGAGGTTGCGAACGACTTTTAAACTTTTGAAAACATTTTTTTGTTTATGTTTTTAGGTTATTTATCAAAATTTGTAATAAGTCTTAGAACAAAATGTTGTTGAGGCTGATCTAGAGAGGCTGCCTGCAAGAGGTGATGCGCTAATTTAAATTAACCCTGTATAAATAATAATGAATGGCTAAATGTGTTGCTAAGAGCAAAACTCGAGTACGGCTCTACCGATTTCGATAACTGTTTTTTTTTCGTGTCTGTAATTGTCCGGTAAAGGTTCTTATTAAACAAAAAAAAATTGGTCATAGCCCAGAAAATTAGATGTTTTTAGAAAACTCGATATGGTCGAGTTTTCTAAAAACGTCTAATTTTATGGGCAAATCTTTTGTAAAGTAAACCTTATAACGCTTGACATAACGGTTATATACAGTTTGACATATTCAGTTTATTCTTCCTTCTTTCTTTCAATATAAAACAATAAACAAGTATTTTTTGTGAATGTGAAAATCTATCTATAAATAATTAAAGAATCTCTGAACGGGAGAAAAAGTATCCTATGTATTACAGGCATATTATTATATGTATACTCTACCTGTGTACAAAATTTCATCGAAACCTGTCCAACCGCTTTAGAGTGATTGGGAAACAAAGTAGCAAACAAACATTTTACTTTCACATTAGTAAGACAAATCCAACCTTACGGTCAAAAAAGTTAGCCCAACAAATGTTGTATAAAAATTAGCGAATAATTCGGTTTTCATATCTCAAAATATACGTCGACCGCTTGCCGCATCGTCTTTGACCTACTTGGCAGAAATTTCCGTCTAAAGTCATTGAGAATAACAATTTCACTGCCGACTTACAATTTACTAACAACGAAATATTTAACAGACCTTACTGGTGATAGAGCTCTAGTAACGGAGCTTGCAGGCGTAGGCACCACCACATTACCTCTATCTCAATTAGACCAAGTTTCTTTTGAGTTTGAGATGAATCTTCCTCCAATAATTCCCCCAATTCTTCATCCTCGTAAATTTTTGACCCTCCGCTGCGATCTTTGTTTTCTACGTTGCCGCCAATGATACGTACTTGGTTCAAATTTGGACATTTTCAACTAACAAAAATTATATTTTAATGAATATTAATATAAATATAAATTTATATTATACTAGCTGTGGCCCGCGGCTTCGCCAGCGGCTTCGCCCGCGTGGATGTCGTTTTATAAATATTTTTTCCTATATTCTCTTTGCTTTAAACCTCACGGATCCCAAGACCTTTCCAACGAATGCAAAACCGTAGAAATCGGTTCATGCGTTCCGGAGTTATAGCGTCAGGAAGGAAAACCCGACTTATTTTTATATTTTATTTTTTTTATTTATTTATTTAACATACTTAAATCTTTAATTACAGGTTGGGATCCCAAAACGATATACAAGCAAAAATAAATTATTAATAACATTTGACAATTATTAATGTAAATTAAAAAAAAATAACATTCAGATCACCCACTTTACTTTATAAAAGATTTTAATGAAGTTGAATATGAATAATATTGAATAGATTATGTTGTGCTTGAATGACCCAACTAACTTTTAAGCCGGTTTTCATCTGCGAAAGCTAACGGGAACTCCGTGCCATTGAAACCGTGGAATCTTATTTGTACTTCTATGTAGTTCATTGTGATTAATTTCAGTTAGTTTTCAGTACGATTCTTGTTGCAAGTGACAAAGATAATACAATGTTGTAGGTGACAAAACATTATATTAAGCTAAATCTGTATCGTCACATATATTGTATAATGAGAACATATTTCTGGGTTCTACCGTTGCTTACATCACTACTACACCGACTATTTTACATAATAGAAAACACCTGACTTCGATATTTTAACGACACAGCATTATGTTGACGACCGTTACACGAGCTTGCTAATAAGCCTACGCTGCACATGCAGCATGGTGACAAAAGATAAGCGTGCTCCAACATCATTAGTGAGGACCGTAGGAACTTCACTAATTGGGGAGACTCTTCAAACAAAAACTGGGTCTAAGATTCCTGAGAGTTACTCATGTTTGTGGCTGTTTAGTTTTGAATATGTTAAAAGATGACGCAATCTCCACTGAGCGCTATTTGAGTTTCCAGCGAAGTACCGCAAAATGTTTTCTCTAATGAAACGTATTGCAGTATAGCTTGTCGACTTATTATTCAAGGGTAGTCTGTGAATTAAATGATACAAATGTTATTGTTGTGTGGGACTTATGGGTAAAAAACTGTTGCTGAAATCTATTTACCTTTTAAGTTTTATCACATTTTATTATGCTGATTCACGCTGCTGATTATAATAATTATTAAATAAATAATAAATTAAATTAAAAAAATACGCTTATACTCACAGCCCCACAGTAGGTATAAACCTGTGTCGTGGGTGCCGTTGTACACATACAACACATACACTAACACCCAGACCCGAAACAAATATCTGTAGGCCATACAAATATTTGTTCAGGTGCAGGGATCGAACCCGCGACCCTTCGAATCAAACGGTGGTTTCGCACCGCTGGACTAACCGGGTCGTCGACTAACCGTATAGGCAAATAATGAAGCTTTAAGCGGAGCTGTCGTGTGGAGTTTTCATTGTTATATTGTCTCAAACGGTAATGCATCTCTTCGTTATTGTAGAAGGCAAAACATCTTACGGCTGTTTACAGTAAATTATCTATCCAAGCTTTCGTCTACTAAACATAGACAAACCTGTTTCTTTGGCCTAACTTTCATTTCAATTGAAATAAAACTAGTTTTCCGATTTATCTCGCGTATATTAAACTAAAATGATTATTTAAAATCGAACCCGACGTTTCGGTCGCTTTTCAGCTTCCGTGGTCTCGGGCGGACTTAGGTGGTAATTGTCTGACAGCAGTTTACAAAAATTATTATGTGTAGCTTCCATCTATTTCGCAAACGTCTTGCGTAGCGTTCAGGATTAACACAAAAGTTACTAATTGTATCTTGAGGTCTTACAGACTTTTGCGGTTGGGCTTTTATTCTACTGAGTATTGGATCCCATGTTAGTGATAATTGCCAACCATTTTCTCTATTGAAATTTTGATGTTTTTTTATCTCAATAGCCTCGCAAACCATTCTTGTAATTGGTCTGTGTTCTGTGGCGAGTATTCGAGTTTGGTCAAACCGAATCTCTGCTCTACGGTATTTGACATTAGCAATATGTTCTTTAATTCTGGTAGAAACCGCTCTCTTTGTTTGGCTTATATAAGAGAGTCCACAATCACAATCGAGTTTGTAAATACCGGAATTTTGGAAAGGAATGCTACTTTTAATGGGTCTTGAAACTGGTGTACTTATTTTCATTTCAATCACTTATCGACATGTACCATTCCTTATCAAATTTTTCTATTTATGTTTGGGAGAACAGATTACCTACAATAATAGAGCTCTCAAAGAAATCATGCTTACCAGCATTTCAATGTCAATGTCAAAGCTTATCTGGTAAAGGAGAATTTTGGGCCCTTAAAATCGTTACCGGTTAACCCACTACACAATACACTTTGTATTATACCTATGTAGTTATAGAGCAACACGGGAGGGGAGTAGCCATATGCAGGCTTTCCCCTCTCAAAGTACAAGTACAAGTGTACCTACGCCTGTCGCCCAGACGTTTTAATGTGTGCGTGAAATTGTTTATGTATTTTGCTAAAGTCAAGGTGTGACTTTCGTAGTAATAGATAATTTTTGTAGTGTGTGTGTATCACACTTAGTTTCCCCGCAAAAAATTGTCATACTGTTTTGCATCGGTAATAAACGCTATAGCTACTCCCCTCCAGTCCGCCGCGGCGGCCGGTGGCCCGTGTTGCTCTTTGTATGTAGTTAACAATTAGCTATCTAATCCAACTTTTACTTGATCATAATATATACTTCAATTACTGGCAGTTCAAAAAATGCCCGAATTTCAAGTTATTTATTTTATAGTCATTTGAAAATGACATAATTTGTACAGTGTTAACACCTGGGTCCAGAAATGTATGGAACATTACATATATTCTACTTTGAGCTGTATGGTAAGGGAGATAAAATATATTTTTTTAAATGTTTCAATTTGAAAGTGATGTCTATTACCGACCATATTAACTTTACTAAGGTAGACTTATTAAACAAAACAGTTTTATATTCCTGAGGGTTAGGTACGAGTGTTGGCTCTTTAGTTGTTAATATGTTCAAGGATGACGCAATCTCGACTGAGCGCTATTAGAGCTGGATATTTTGGCTAAGTGCTACGAAATGTTTAGTCTTATGAAAGGTGTAGCAGTACAATGTCGAATTATAAAGTAAATTATTCGGCGGGAATGGAGAAGTAGGTATTAGGTATTGATCATAGACATTACCTACATTGAGAATGCCTATGGGCATGGATAAAGGTATTGCTTAAATCTATTGTCCTTTATGTTTTACTAGCTGTTGCCCGCGGCTTCGCCCGCGTGGATATAGCTTTATAAATAACTAATTAATAACTATTATGCTTTATTCATTGTCAAAATAGTTTTTGCTATACTAACTAACCCTAAGTATATTAGGGTGCTTCGTTTGACACTTCCCCAGAAAGGAGCGTGTTAGGATGTACGCAGTTTTTAATTTATATTAACGATTTGCCTTAGGGCTTAGGGTCATATCTCACTACAGCCACCCGGCACCCGACCAGCACCGCCTCGTTCTACGGCATCCACTCGTTGTCGACTGGTGGTCTACGGGTGAACGACGCAATGTTACTTGTGAACCACTCGCGGACAGCGCACGGTCCACTTAACCCATTCCATGTCCCATGTACCACATGTGTCCATTTGCATTGTTTTAACTATTGTGTCTGCTTGAGGGCAGTGAACGTGTTAAGAACATTGCATTGACAATGCAAAAGCAACGCAAGACAAGCTAATTATCACCGAGTGGTCCACTCGCAGTCCGCGCATCGATCCCATAAAGCCCTAGTAGTAAATAAGTCTTTCCAGAAACTGTTAGCTGTTAACTTACTAGACTAACTTATACAAAATCACATATCAATTGGGAAACATATATACAAGTATATAAAATCCGCTCTATCTACTAGGTAAACTATAAAAACATGAATTCGTACAAAGTACCATTAATCCATCGATGACACAACGCAGCTATCGTTGATACATTAATCCAACCGATCATTGTCACAAAACCTATAACCCTTGTAACACGTAACCATTAATATCCACCGATACGTACATAACCGATGAACCCATTTTGTTGATCACGTACCGCAAATGAATAGATTAAATCGAACCCAGACCCCAGGAATCGGGGTCAACTTGGTCACGTTCAAAATATAATACAGCAATAAAATGTCCCGGATGATCAAAAATCTTGCTTGTAAGCCAGTGAATTTTTCCTACATCCCTCAGAAGTCTCGCTTATGGGCACGGAATTTCATTAGGTACGAAATTTCACCCGGCATTGGTGTTATCGACGAGATGAAAGACCTATTCGGCATTCAACTGGTCTATTCCCTTTGCTGAGCTTCAATTTTGAGCGTTCCTTTTAACTTTGTGAATTATGTTGAAGGTATTGAAGTAACTTGTGGAAACTAATAAATTTTACTAACGTTTTGATAGGAGTGTGAAAACTTGTTAGTGTATTATTCCATGCGAAAATTGAATTCCTTATCTATTTATCAAAGGGATAGAGAGATACTTAGCCATATCAATATAAATAATACACGAATACTTTGAATAGGCCTCCCAACGAGTGGGCCCTAAACTTGGAAAAGACGAAGTTCATGTCAAATATACACATTACACGTGGGTGTGGGTGCCCTCTACCGGAATAGAAGTGGTTCTATTCCGGTAGAGGGCACTACGCTCAAAGCTGTCGATGATTATGTGTATCTGGGACAAACGATTCAGTTAGGTCGGTTAAACTTCAAAAAAAGGTCAATCGCCGAATCCAACTCGGTTGAACAGCGTCCGCAGAATTACGATACATCTTCTCGGCGTCTTACCGCAGTTTCTCAAAAAGAAGTTCTTTGGGCAATGATGACATACGGAACTGAAACGTTGTTGCTCATTATGGGCCTCATAAAAAGGCTCGAGGTGACGCAGAGAGCAATAGAGAGAGCTAAGCTCAGAGTTTCCGTGCGAGATCGAATCAGAAAGTCCGCATAAGATCCAAAGTAACCGACGTATCCCACCGAATAGCGAAATTCAAGTAGAAGTGCACATAGCTAGAACAGCCGATCAGGCAGCGGTCATCTCCGCTGTGTAACTATAGTGTTTTCCAAATAATTGGTCGTAAGAGTTGTTTTATTTTTTATATTCAATTAATTTTAACAGAAAAAATAATATCTTTAAAATAATGTAAAAAAGAATGAGTGGTTTAAAATTTATACGGGAAGATAATCTTCCAATTTCTCCACAGGTCTGTAGACGCCTGTTCTAATCTCAAGCTAATAGATCGTTAAAGTTCGGCAGAATCGTGTCTAAGCTGCGAGTGCTGGCACTGAGCCTGATATGTTTGCAGAAACGAAGATTTAAAGTTGGGACGAATCCATATTACACAAAATATTGGATAAGTAAGTATAGTATTAATATACTTTTGATTTTATTTAATATACATATACCTACACTAGAACTTAGTTTTTAACAATTCTATTTTAAAATTTATAATTCTGAGAACTTTAGAATATTCCCATTTCCCATATTACTCTGTAGATGTTTGTTCTAATCTGAAACTAATAAGGTCGCTAAAGTTTTGTAAAGGAAAATTTCGTTATATGTGCAATACTGGCGCTGTGCCAGATATATGTAGCTTTAGATTTTGTGTGCAATACAAATCTTTAGATATTCAATAATCAGCCATACTTTCACATTTATGATAGTAGTAAGACACAAAGCAATGGAAAGAGCTATGCTCGGAGTTTCTTTGCGAGATCGAATCAGAAATGAGGAAATTCGTATGAGAACCAAAGTTACCAACATAGCCCACCGAATAGCGAGTCAGGTGGCAGTAGACAGGGTACATAGCTCGAAAAACTAATGGCCGTTGGGGCAGAAGTGTTCTAGAATAGCGACCGCGTACCGGAAGACGAAGCGTAGGCAGGCCCCCCACGAGGTGAACCGACGACCTGGTGAAGATTGCAGGTAATCGCTAGATGAGGGCGGCCCAGAACCGTTCGTGGCAATCTTTGGGGTGGCCTTAGCCAGCAGTGGTCGTCTTTTGACTAAAATGATGATGATGAAGATACATACATGTTATAGTATCCACATATCACCACCGTGAACTGTATGCTTGTTTGTCACTATTTGTCTGAACAAAAAAAAATATTAACACGGCTACTTCATATCCATAATGGGCACTGTAAGTGACTACAGTTTATAATCTCACAATCTCTCACAATCTCTGCCCTCAGATAACACCCTTTCAGCTCTGTAGACGGCTGTGTAATCTCAAGCTAATAGATCGACAAAGTTAAGGCGAAATCACTCGTAGGCTGTTCGGAGCTGGCGCTGCGCCAGATGTGTGTTGGAAGGCAGATTTGTTGTAGAGCTGTTTGTGGATACAAACAGCTTCTTAAGATATATGACATTGTTTTTAATGATTAATTTAGAAAGTCGGCTAGCCCGAATGTTAATTTGGTTGTTCTTGAGTTTTGGTAAAATTAACCGATTTTTAGCAGATATTAAAACCTTCAAAATTCTGAAATATACATCATAATATATAAAAAACTAGATTGGTACTTATATGAAGTCTTTCTGCATTTTTTTAATGTACCTACTATTGATGCGTGCCTGTTACTTGCACTTTTTTAAAGATTCTAAATTCCCGATTCTAAATTCGTTTTAATTGTATAAACAGACGATAAACCAAAACAAGTATCATTGAAAAATACATTTCACATTTATATCGGAAGCAATTAATCATGACAAGATGCAAAACTTCGCGATAACGAGCGTATTTGAAACATTAATCATGCAAAATGATGATGAATCTTGCATTTTTGTTTAGCGATGCCACATTAACAATATTTTCATTTCTACGATTTACTTAACCAATATTTGTATACGAATATTAAATATTTATGTTTCAATGAAGTTGTTAAAGCGTCGGGACGAAATGACCCAATCGCCCTATAGAGGAGCTTCTTCTGCTAGTCGTAGTCCGCTAGTCAACAGAACAAAGGCGGTCAAACCATTCCAATTGGGCGGCAGTAACAATAACAATACGGGATGGGCAGCAGTGTCCCGCGATGTAGCTATCGCCACTGCGATCGCAAGTCACTGCCAAGCGTGAAAATTTTGGAATGTTCTCCTCTAGTGCTGTGCATCACTGTTGTAAGCGTCTTTGGGGAAGGCTTTGTCCAGCCATGAACCGCGGTGGACGTATTTCGGCTGAAGTGGTGATGTTTATAGGCTTTTAGGGTCATAGCTAACTACAGCCACCCGGCACCCGACCAGCACCGCCTCGCTTTGTTGCGTCCACTCGTTGTCGACGGGTGGTCCACGGGTGAACGACGCGAAGTTACTTGTGAAGCACTCGCGGACCGAGCGCGGTTCACTTGGGAACAGCGAGTTGGCAATGCAAAGTCAACGCAAGACAAACTAGTGGTCACCGTGTGATCCACTCGCCATCCGCGCGTGGACCGCGCGCCGCTGCGCGTTGACGGCTTGCGGTCGAGGCATACAGAGCGGAGTTGATGAAATGAGTGCAGACCGCCCGAGGCGGCTGGTCGGGCGCCGGATGGCCGTAATGAGCTATGACCCTTAGGCTTACAATATTAAAAGTATAATGATGTTAATGAAAAATATGACAATTGATTTCAATTGTTCACATGCCGCCGGCGGTCTCTCGTGTCTTGATTTAATAACAAGACTCTGAAGGATAGTGGCAAAACTGAAGAGCCGAGTTGCACATTGTTTAAAATATTATCGGTAACAGTAAAGATTTCTCAGGTTTTTTAATAAAATGCTGAATCCTTTATTTAGTATAAGTAACTATGCAGTACTTCCCTGATGTAAAATATTAGTAGTTAGTAAAATCACACATTTTAAGTGCTACGACTAACAGAGAAAATAAAACAGAGAACAACATGTATCAACCGAGTACATCCGATTCAATATAGTATATCCGATTCAATATCGGCTGTTGAAAGAACAATGAAATGTACGGTTCAAAATCCCATCTATATTTTACAGCGAGAAAATTATTTGAAAACGTGATATTGTTTTGCTATATTGAGTTGTGATATAAAGGTGTTTGTGAATGCTTTTTGAGTTGACGGTGATACAACACTTATGTAGGCTTTTGACATACAAGAATTGTAATACGATGTGGGGTAAAGTTAAAAAAAAAAAAACTTTTAGGATATTAATTATCATATCATAAATAAATGTAATATGTTGATGTAAATTTGATAATGTTTATTTGATTTGATAATTATGATTAATCTTAACTAACATAGTCTCAGTACAATTTACTAACAAAATGAGTCTGTGTTACTTATTATATGAAATATATAACAATAACAATTAAATTTAGTACATGTACTTGTAACTGGTAGTAATAAATAAATATACGAGTATAAAATTCATTTATTTCAGGTTATTTATTATTTATTTTACAAATTTAAAATTACAATAATTTACAATAAAATCTCGAAATTGAAAATTGTTTAGAAAATGGCAAATAAAAATTTGACTTCGGACAGGAATAGGACCTGTTACCTCAGGATAACCAGTCCAGCCGTAGCTACCCAAGTCCAAAAAAAAAAAAAATTTTTTACGTATTATACGAGTATTATATAAAATGGTACAGTGAATAAGATGTCGAAATAAAAAAAAAACTAAATTGATCAGCGGTCGGTAGTGATCAGAGTGTTCCGATTAGGTTAGGTTATATAGTAAAACCAAATTATAAATATTTATTATTAGTTAATTATAATAATTAATCATAATTTGGCGTTAAATTATTTCTTTAACCTACAGACATATCTACACATAGACCAAAGATATTTCTTGCTTGCACGCTTGTATGCATTGAACACATTTACAACTGAGTAATTTAATATTGAGAATTACTGAGAATTAATTATTCACTACCAGCTGTAGCCCGCGGCTCCGCCCGCGTGTAGTTCGCTTTTCGCGTAACCTGTGGAAACTACAATTATCCAGACATATAATTACTTATAGTTAATTCTAAAGAGTTCTAAAGTCACCGCCATCTATTGAGAAATAGATTTTAAGTATGCAAATATCACCCCCTTGTCTTATACAACAATGAATGAGTGTTGAAATAGTGCTTAATCCAACTCAGACGTAATTTGAGATCAAAGAGGTACCCAATATGTTTAATTACGGTATTCCAATCAAACAGCGAAATCCTACTCAATTAATTGTGTTGTTGGTAAACCGATGCAATTGATTGCATTATGCAATGTTTGGTTGTATTGTGGTGTAGACTGCAAACAGTGCTCACTTTCCAGTTTGCGTATATATATGTATCTTCACGCCAGGTCCCTAACGGGGTAGGCAGAGTGTGTAGAGCGCCAGATATCCTGGTCCTGACAAACCTCTCGTGCCTCGTCTACCTTCATCATTCTCTTCATACATGCACGCCGATACCTAAGACTTTTGACACCACCATCAGACAGAAGTCGACCTATTTGGTCATGGTAGGTCAGTTTTGGTCTTCCTCTCTTCTTCGTCCGTCTTCTATGGGTCTCTGCAACCATCCACATTCGCATTATATATCTGTTTTGTCATTCGCTCATTCGACATTCTTTCTATATGCCTCAACCATCGGAGCGTGCTTTTTTTCATTTTTACACCGATACTATCATTCACACAAGCCTCTTTCTTACATCTTCATTACGAACGCGATTGGTGAGTGATACACCGCAGATCTTGCGCAAAGATCTCATCTCGACCGCGTTTAACTTACTTTCATGCTCTTTCCTGCATAAAAGTAACAGTAAATTTTGTAAAAGCGACAGTCTCTATTACGATTTTTACCATAGCAAAAAAACTCCTGTTCTGTCGGTGCTACAATATGGGGTTCTTCCAAAGTGGAGTCAAAGGAGTCCTTCAGGGCTGGCAACTGGCAACTCCCCTGGTGTTGCAAATGTTTAAGGGCGATGTTGACCACGCAGTGTAGGGTTCCGTAGTGTTTCGATTTGAATAATATTTTATAATGAATATTATTTGAAATTTTCAAGTAAAATGCAATTGGTTGACTATTACTCGCAGACTTGTAAATCCAATTTAAGTGTGATAGTTTTCCTTTTAATTTCGATACAATAATATTAATGTAGCTACCATAGCCGTAACGTTTGAATTTTTAACAACAACCTTGGCATTTTAATGCTTAATAAGTCACGAACAGTTAACTAAGTCGAAAATTGATGTTTGCACACCCCTAACATTTTTGAAAGACCTATCCGACGATATCCACCCTATACAGAAAATGAAAAGAAAGAAATAATAAAACATTTTTTTACGTATTTATTTTATCACTTTGTGGGCGTGATTAAGGTTGCCATTACAATTTATCAATAATAATTTTAACAATAATGGCAACCCATTATACGTCCCACTGCTGGGCACGAGTCTCTCCCCTTTTTGGGGGAGGCCTGGAGCTTACTCCACCACGCTGCTCCAATGCGGATTGGTGGAGGTGGGTGGGTTAGTGGCCAACCCACTGTCGGATATTTTCAAACCGCCCATAAGGCCTCCGACAAGGTTTAACGACTGCTATCCATCGATAGCAACCGGGACCGACGGCTTAACGTGCCCTCCGAAGCACGGAAACGCGCATTTAATTTGCCACTAGCGGTCACACTACCCGACCGCGCCCGTAGTGCTTAACCGAGCAGATCGCTTACGATCCACACCAGCCGCTGGGCCGTGCGCGCTTCGCGCAATTTATCAATACCTTACCCCAAAATACCTTCACCACACACCATAACGAATCGAATTACTTATAGTTTGGACAATACAATCGATTAACACAATAGCTATGCACAACTATATATCCAACGTCGAATTTTCACTTTGATAAACAGGAAGGAAAGTTACCCTACCCTAGTACCCTATCGGTGGAGTCTTTACATTACTATTAATGATCTTAATTGGGACGGGAATTCACTTGAAACACTTCAGTAATTATTACTCTATTAAGAGAGAGGATATAATGCTTTCTGATTTAATGCCTTGGAGATGAATAGGTTGATGGTTATAATATTAATTTAAGATTCCACTTAGATTTCACTCAATAATCTTTATGATCCAAAAGTTGGGGTTTTTATTTGAAATACTAGCTGTGCCCGCGACTTCATCCGCGTGAGAATTTATGATTGCTTAGTACCGGAACGAAGTCGTGGACGCAGTATAAAAGTAGTCTAAGTTACTCCTTATTACATAAGCTATCTGCCAGTGAAAATCCCGTTAAAATCGGTCCAGTCGTTCCCGAGATTAGCGGGAACAAACAGACAGACAGACAAAAATTGTAAAAAAAAATGTTTTGGTATATGTACCGTGGGTACATACACATGCATTTTGTAAAAAGCGGTTATTTTTATATTACAAACAGACAAGTCTTAGGAATCGGCGTGCATGTATGAAGAGAATGATGAAGGTAGACGAGGCACGAGAGGTTTGTCTGAACCGGGATATCTGGCGCTCTACACTCTCTGCCTACCCCGTTAGGGACCTGGCGTGAAGATACATACATACATACAAACAGACACTCCAATTTTATTTATTTGTTTGAAATATTACTGAAGTAATGTTTTTACAGGTAGCTTTACGCAGTGTACAAATTAAGTTTTCTAATCAGTTTGCCCGTGACCATGGTAACTGGAAAACGAACGAATAGTCGGGTAATCGAGGAAGTGTAAGTGGTGAAGTGGTGTTGTGCAAGGGAGAAAAAACCGCAAACTTAATGTCTACAATATTACTAAAGGCTTAGACACGTCCAGAGCAGGTCTTATATAATAGGCTTACTAGTTCACTCGACTTATGTGGCCTGAAACTAGGTACGTCGTGTTGGTTGCGGTGCAGTGTAGTTCAAAGTAAGCTTGGAAACATAAAGATGTTTCCAATACTAATGTACTTATGTGTACAATCTAGCTGTGTGACTTTTAAATCTATACTAATATTATAAAGCTGAAGAGTTTGTTTGCTTGAACGTGCTAATCTCAGGAACTACGGGTCCGATTTGAAAAGTTTTTTCAATGTTAGATAGCCCATTTATTGAGGAAGGCTATAGGCTATATATCATCACGCTATGACTAATAAGAACGGAGCAACGCAGGCGAAGCCGGGGCGGGCCGCTAGTAGTGTAATAATAGGTTGGGGAAAAAGTTTCTTCGCATTTTTTAAGATAATTCAAAACATTTTTTAATATAGTTTATTTAAATTTAACTAAAGTATGTATGTACCATTTTGTTCGATAACCTTTTGCCATCTTCTAGGTAGGGACATGATCCCATTGCTATAAAAATTTTGGGACTTCTCATCAAAATACCGCGACAAGTGGATTTGGCAGTCCTCTCGTGATTTTAACCTAACATTGCATAAAGAATTCTGAAGAGACCGAATATATGTTTTGATTTATTTGTATTGTGTTTTTACCTATATGACACAGATTAATTAATAACCGAATTTAGCTTGTAGAAGTACCTTAATCACCAGCTATAAATGTTTATTTGAAATTCACCTCTTGCAGGCAGTCTCTCTAGATCAGTGATTCCCATAGTGGTCTATATCGATCCCGGTCTATGACATGCTGAGGGGTCTAAAAACAATTGGGGGTCCATGAAATGAAAATGGGGGTCCACGATAATGGATGTCAACACATACACTGATAGTACCAATTTACTTACATCATACCAGTGATTCCCAAAGTGGTCCATGGGAGACTCGATGGGGGTCTACGTAGGCGTGAATAAAAATTGGAAATATGGGAATGTGATATAAATGTAGCAAGGACGGGGGTCCACAGAAATCAGAAAAAATTGTAAAGGGTCTACAAGAAAAAATAGTTTGGGAACCTCTGCTCTAGATCAATCCCAACAACATTCGTTCTTCCAATAATCTTTCCCTTAGTACTCCTTTACACTCCTCTCTATTCTATCACAAATCTTTTTTAGTTAAAGCAGTTCAACTTTGGAATAATTTGCCTGTCGAGATTCGTAAAACTCAAACTATTTCTATCTTCAAGAAACAAGTTAAACATTTTTACCTTAGTCTCTAACTTTCTTAGTTCTAGTATCTACTTCTAATTTCCATCTTTCCTATCCCTATCTCTCTCATTCCCTTTATTTCTGTTATTCATCAATTGTGTTTTTTCTTCTCTTTTTTTTTTGCATTCCATGGAACTTGTTGATGTACTTATGACATTATATGTATATTGTATCTTACACAGTTGTTACATTAAGTATGTATACCCTACCGACTACTAAATTTGTGATCCTTTATGCAAGGTTGCCTGGCAGAAATCGCTACCTGAGCGATAAGGCCGCCTACTGTACCTGTTTTACTGTCGTCTATTTATGTAAATTGTTTCTGTTTGGTGTACGACATGAAATAAATAAATAAATAAACATTTATTCTACGACTTTTTAAAATTAATGTTATTTAAATTTAAGTTTTTTCATACCAATTTTTTTTATTTGTTCCTCAACTTGCATTTACTCTGAGCTTTGGTATGCCGCGCACGTTGCCTAGGCGAAAAATCACCACGAGCAGGGCGCGGGGCTGCGGGGTGACACAGCGGCGGTATTGCTCTGTTGAACTCTTGAAAACATTTTTTTGTTTTATTTTTGGGTTATTTATCAAGACTTGTTAAAAGTCGTAGAAAAAAATTCAGGGGATTTATGTAGAGAAGGTGATGCCCTAATTATAATTTACCCTGTATATAGCTGGTGATTAAGCTTCTTCTACAAGCTAAGGTCGCTTATTAATTAATCTTTACCGCCAGATATACTCGTATTATCTCCCCTCTTCCACTCATCTCAACTATACATTTCTTTGACACGTCATTCCTCAGAATACCGACGCCGTTAATATCACATTAATAGTGAGTTTAGCTCTCTGGTTCTGTGGTGACAACATAAATTGCTCTTTATATCCATAAACGCGCGACTTGTGTATTTATAGACTTAATTTATGCAAACTGGATTTGATTTGAGATAGTGTGAGGGTGGGTAAGGTAATATCCGATAAATCACAAACTAAATGCAAATCGTAACCAAAAGTGCACTGTATTCATCGTTTATTTAATCGAACGCTTTTTCATATTTATGCAATTAAGAGAGCGGAAAACAAACAGAATAAACACTTCACCATTTATGTCAATTGCAACCTTTAGACTTAAAAATAGTTAACTGAGTGCTTTTGTGTTAACTGAGTGAGATGTTTATTTATGTAATGATTGTGATAAACAAGTGTGCAGTTTACTAGGATCTTAAATGGTGACTGCAGCTCATAGACATCTACACAAAACCAGAGGTAAAAATGCAGATGCGTCAGGTTTTTGATCCTTCTCCTCTGTCATAAAAAATATTATATAAACGGGGCTATACATTACCATTTGACCGTAACGCGATAGTACAAATAACTTACGGCCCTGTAATTTCCGGCACAGAGGCATATCACCTTAGGCCTCAGGAGTGGTAACGCATCTGCATTTTGACCTTGGTCTTTGTGTGGGTGTCTATAGGCTATCACTTAACATCAATATGAACCACATGCTTGATTGCCGCTTCCATTATATAAAAAAAAACAGAGAACACTACCATTATGCAGCAGATAGATTAAGTTATGCTCGAGTGCGTAGGCACCACCGTTTACGACGTAGAGTAGTCTCATAAAAAAAAAATCAGTTATAAATAGTTTATTAAGCCTTATATGTCATCTTATGTTCTGTAAAATGTCAGAAAGAGGCTAACCCATTAAATATTACAGATCGATCGAGCTTTATTTATTACAGGACCTTTACTAGGCCATTAAAAAAAACACCACCCTACGTGTGTAATTGGCTTGAAAGTCAACACAGCCCGTTAGACTTGAGTGGGTGAACGGCCCGCGGTTACCCGACGTCCCTTGGTCCTAAGTAAAGTCGACGTCGTAGAGGAAGCAAAGATTTAGTAGGATATTCCTGTTACAATGAAACATTTTCCTAATAAGTTTTTTAGGTTCACGGGTACGTATTTTTGTAGTATAGATATTGTCATTTGGCTTAGGCTTATAAAATAAAATACGCTTACACTCACAGCCACACAGTAGGTATAAGCCTGTGTCGTGGGTGCCGTTGTACACATACAACACATACACCCGAAACAAATATCTGTAGGCCATACAAATATTTGTCCCGTAGCGGGGATCGAACCCGCGACCCTTCGAATCAAACGGTCATCTCACACCGCTGGACTAACCGGGTCGTCAAAAAATAAGAATAATGTTACGTTATGAAGAAAAATAAGAACCATTGAAAGGATATTTCTTCATTTTTCATGAATTATCGCGTTATCTGAAGGAAAGGCCTTAATACATTTCAGTGGTGGGTATAGTGTTCTTTAAGTGATGCTCTAAGTGGGTATATATATATCTTCACACCAAGTCTACTATGAGATACGTAGACGGCGTGGAGTGCCAACCTTTTCTTTTAATGTAATGGAAGTGGTAACAAGCTTGCAATTCACATTGATGTTAAGTGATGACTGCAGCCTATAGACATCCACACAAAGACCAAGGTCAAAATGCAGATGCGTTACCACTCCTGAGGCCTAAAGTGTTATGCTTCTTCGCCGGAAATTACAGGGCCATACATCATTACACACCTGACCGGAACACGATAGTGCTGAACACTACCATGTAGCGGCAAAAAAAGAACTATTCATGTCTTGCAATTTGCACACCACCCGTACTTCTTCTGTGTAGGTACATCACTCTGTTCATACATGCACGCTGCAAGAATGATAGTGATGTTATATTAATACACTAAACCATGAAAACAAATCAGTTGTCACTTTCCGAGAAGCACTTTTTTTCTACTTAATGAAGGTGGCATGCATACAAGCATGCAGTTCACATTGATATTATGTGATGACTGTAGCTTAGAAACACCCACACAAAGACCAAGGGTCAAAATACAAATGCGTTGGCACCCCTAAGATCTTAATTGTTATGTATCAGTGATAGTTATTACGGAGCTTAACATTACCCTCTAACCGGAGCACGATAGTGCTGAATACTACCATTTTACATACGCCGACCGAATCCGCCGACCAGACCGCATCGGACTTGATTAATAATAATTCTGTCCGCTAGACTCCTCTACAGGGGTACGTCTAGATTTGGTTCGGAGCGTTCCCAATCCGCTATCCGCTCCGTACTGAACAAATCTGGACGTGTGTTATGACTATAACTAACAACTAAGGTAATGCGGTGTTGCCTACGCCCTCGATCTCCTACACTGGATCTCAGTTAAAATTACTACTGCAATTTCTATTCATGTGAAATATTCGTAAGCAGGCAGGCGATAAGCAATATTCAATGTGATGAAATTTTACCTTAAATGAGAGATAAAAGCAAATATTACGTAAACAATTTTGTTTTATCTTAAAGCTAAAATTATCCAAAATTAAGAACAACAGTTATTAACACATATCTCAGTAGATATGTTTCGAAATGAATTAATAGCTTGATATCGCTACTCTCTTACTATCGAACGGCAGAGTTTACAGCTACCGAGCTACGAATTTAATAAATAATGTAGGTATTATAAAAATGTTTTTACCAAGTCCATTGTATTTTCGGAGGTGGCGTACAATATTTTGTTGGGGAAGTCCGCATGATTATTTATGATAAATAAATGTAACACAACAAATACTCCCCTTTTCAGTTGAAAATAAGAAACAAATAAATATTTTATTTTGATAGTATGTAACATGAATTCTGTATTCTAGAACATTTACTCATCCTTCCGTTAGTGTCTCAACCGAACAATGGATATCTAATTATAATAGGGTGGGTGGAAGTAAATATAATAACGCGAGGTGGGCAGCAGGGTCTTATATTAAAGCTACCGCCACTGCTTCCTGGTTGCAACGATGCAAAATGCATTTTTGATGGAGGCTTTTCGGCTGATATGATATAATGATAAAGACTGCATACAATACTGCACTGTCTGCACTACTATATTCATAGGAAAAAATTGATGTAAATGTTCACGCACACGCAGACACTCCCATGATTGCGTTAGCAATAGCGATTTCACCGTCCACTGTGCGTATAGTAAGAGTGGCCAAGTACGAGTCTGACTCGCCTATGAAGGGTCTCGTAGCAGCAAGTTATATTTATTGAAATTTTTCTATGAAAATAAATCAAATTTCAAAAATTATTAATTCAATTTGTTCAAAATTATTACCTCTAACAATGGAAAAATATCAAAAATGCAGTTTCTACTTCTACCGGCACTCCTGGAGTGGAGATTTTTTTTTGTGAAACTGATAACCACGTTTTAATAATAAAATTGTGTTTATAATTTGTTACTTATTGCAAAGCGTAATGTAGTAGCATCTAATTTAAGCTCATATAGCTCGAAGAACTGTTGACCGGTGGGGCAGAGCAGTTCTAGAGTGGCGACCACGTACCGGAAAACGAAGCGTAGGCAGGCCCCCCACAAGATGGACCGACGACCTGGTGTAGGTCGCGAGCAATCGCTGGATGAGGTTGGCCCGGGATCATTCGTTGTGGCAATCTTTGTTAACTTTTACAGCGTTCTTTACAGAACAGTTAGGCAAGTTTATTCCTAATTGTATACTTATTGGTTTGACGTCGCAAGAACATGTTAAAAATACCGAAAAATAGGTATCCTAAATATATCAGTACCTAAAGTCACAACGCAATCACAAATGCTCATGGCAGTAACTTGCACGATTTGAATGATTGGACCAGAACCATATAGGAAACCCGTCACTCTCGTTAAGACCAATTATTTCGAAGCATTCGCAGCCTATCGACGATGGTTGACTCGATTGCAATTAGGAAATACGAATCGTGGTTTCTAGTTCTGTCTTGATTGATAACTGATATAATTATAATGATAGATTCTCCTCGACTCGATAAAAGACCGAGAGGTGTAACTACTTTTGTTTATTTCTCCTGAGGCTCAAGATACTTTGTTTTTTTTACTAGGTAGCTGTTGCTCGCGGCTCCACCCGTATGTAGATCGCTTTACGAGTAATCTGTGGAAACTACAATTATTCAGACCTATAAAAGATTTATAGTTAATTCTAAAGTATCATATTCCCGTGCCATAAGTAAATTTTCTATTGACCATAGCTTCTTTTTCCCTTCACCGATTTTGACGGAACGAACATATTTTGCAAAACGTGTTTGTTTATGTATGAAATTTGATAAAAATAATTTTACATTCGGTAAACATATGGGTGAAGGTTGACCAAGGTTTGGATCTCAGACTTTTATTAGTATTGTACTATACATTTTTCGCAATAACACATGCGAGTGAACTTTAGAAATTAATAATAATTTCTTGCCCGAAGTCAATTTTTTTGTGGGACTTCGGTAGCGTAGTGGTAAAACGGCTGGACTGGTTATCCTGAAGTCGCCGGTTCGATTCCTGCCCGAAGTCAATTTTTTCTTTCCGTTTTTTCTTCAATTCTTAAAAGTATGTTGAAACAACCTCCAATCTGTATGTAAGCTGTAATGTTTTAGTAACTAAAGTAATAATAAAGTCACAAACTCTCAGGGCAGGAACTTACTCCATGTGAATGATGTGATCGGAACCACATAGGAAGCCCGTCACTCTCGTAGTCACGACATATCAACTGATTTGAAGCATTCGCTGCCTATTGCCGATGGCTTACTCGATTGTAATTAGAAAATACGAATCGTGGTTTCTATTTATGTGTAGATTGATAACTAACATCATTGAAATAGAGAAACGAAAAATATTCTCGATATAATAATAAAAGTCCCGGAGGTGTGTCACCAGTTTTTTTTTTTCACCAGAGGCCCAAGATACTTTGCTTTTTTTTATAAAACTGTTGGATTATAATGTAGGTACAAATTGTTGCAAAGTGCAATAAAGTTGCAACTTGTTTAAGTTTAGTACCTAACACATTGTTAGGTACTAAACTACTACTAACTAACTAAACTAATTGTTGCATTTTTTTGTTTTATGTAATTGAAGTTGCAAACAAGCATGCAGTTCACATTGATGTTAAGTGATGACTGCAGCCTATAGACACCCACACAAAGACCAAGGTCAAAATGCAAATGCGTTACCACTCCTGAGGCCTAAGGTGTTATGCCTCTGTGCCGGAAATTACAGGGCCATACATTACCACCTGACCGGAACACGATAGTGCTGAACACTACCATTTAGCGGCAAGTAAACCAGGTAATGCGGTGGTGCCTACGCCCGCGAGCTCCGTCACTGGAGCTCTACCACCAGTAAAAAACCAGTTCTTTGTTAAACCATAAGGCGACTTTAAAGCCAATTTTTTTATATGTAGAATTGTCATGTTAAAATTATATTGAAACCCCCTCCAATCTGTATGTAAGCTGTAATGTTTTATTAACTGAAGTAACAACAAAGTCACAAACTCTCATGGCAGAAACTTGCTCCATTTGAATGATTGGATCGGAACCACATAGGAAGCCCGTCACTCTCGTAGTCACGACCAATCAACTGATTTGAAGCATTCGCTGTCTATTGGTGATGGTTTACGCGATTGCAATTGGGAAATACAAATCGTGGTTTCTGTTTCTGCGTTGATTGATAACTAATATAATTATAATGATTGAACAAACAAATTATATCCTCAAATAGCTGTCCCGGCAAACTTCGTATTGCCTCACAATGAAATAATGTGTTAAAGTTTGGACTATTTGTATCGGAAAATAAAATTGTTGTTTTTACTTTATCCCTTAAATTTCATCATATTTTCTTACCTTTGAAACCTTCCCTGGACTTCCAAAAATCATTCAAAATCAAAATTAGGCAAATCGGTCCAGCCGTTCTCAAGTTTTAGCGAGACTAACGAACAGCAATTGATTTTTATATATAGATTCAATATGAATTATTGTGGTTGTTAATTTGCATGTTAAGTTCGAATGCATGCATTTAATTCTGTCTACTTACGTGAAGTAAACTTTTTTGGGGTTTGAACCTAAGACCTCGGTCCCTTCAATAATAAGTTACACATTGCTTTTAGAAAATATACTTAGAAAATCCAAATTTACACACGCTTGTACAGGTCAACATTACAAATCATTCGTATTATGAGCGGAAATCGTATCCACAATTCAACGATTCAGGAAGTCATCCTGAACCATTCAACCACATAGTCCATGGATATATCATTTTAAAAGGATAGACGTAAACGAATACCGCAATCCACTACTTTTATGCTTGTACTTCTACCTATATTTATATTGTACTGCATTATTGGCATAGAGATTGTTCCAATTAGCAATATGCTACAGGAAATCCACTACCGTTATGCTAATACATATTTAAAAGCATTGTTGGCATAAAGGTAGTTCCGGTGCGTAATTTGCTACCGGATGATATTTTAATTACTCTGTGTAATAAGGACAAATTAAATTAAATAACTTGTAGGGAGATCCAAAAATGCATGGAAGCAGAAGTTTTTTATGTGTTTCTTGATATAACTGCCTCGGTAGCCTAGTGGTAGCAGGCCACTACTACTACGCTGAGGTCCTGGGTTCGATTCCCGGGTAGGTTATCAGAGATAATGGTGAAAAAGCCTTTGTCTCTGGTTCTATTGGGATTTTTCCATTTTCTGGAAATTTCCCAGTACCTCAAAGTTTGGTAATGTGCCCGGAGATGTCAACAGGCTCGCCACCTGTTACATGGGCCAAAACGTAACCGGCGAATCGTGGGTGTTTGCATGTATACTTGAATGCATGCATTTACCTCTGCCTACCCCTTCGGGGATTACAGGCGTGAAGTTACGTTTGATATCCGTTGTTAAGCCGTACCGAAAGGTAGGAAGGGGAATGGGAGGTGGTGGGAAGTTATATGAAGTCGAAACTAGCTGATTGTCTCTTTCGTAGACTCGATGAGCAATATTTCTTGTTAGGAACGTTAGTTATTAAGTTAATCAAAATAATGTAACAACGAAACAACATATTAAAAATGCGTTCTTTGTCGCATTTTATACCGTTATTAAAAGTTATTGCTACGTTCCAAGCGGTGTTATGAAGGGTTAGGAATTCGTAGAATTGGATGGGACATGAACATTACATTCCTAACCGCTTAAAGCAATGCCATATACGAGTACGTATGTATATCACGACAACAATTTAACTGAATATTACTAACGATGTTACTGAAATCACATTTCACATGAATATTAATCTTGGTCGTCTTTAAATATGCTGTGTCCATTAAAACTATAAATTTTATTACTGAATTTTGATATCATACTTTGCTTGTGTCTTCTTCTCTAAAAATAATAACAAAATCTCAAACTCAAAATGTAAATAGGTATATTTATACAACGTGTAACAGAATTGAATGTACAACCCGACACTAGTTTATTCAGAATCGATAACCGAATCGATTTTAAACATTTTTGATATAGGTAACATTTTGTCCCAAAATTAATTACAGTCTTATTACTAGCGAGGGGTACGCAGGTTACGCTACATCACATTCCGACAGTGTACGTGTGTGAGTTGTTTTGTGCACATAATAGATATCTATTCCGAGGTTTTGTGTGTCGTGAGCAACACGGGCCACCGGCCGCGGCGGACCGGAGGGGAGTAGCCATATGCAGGCTTTCACCTCTGTTAAAATACAAGACCAAATGATCCTACGCCTGTCGCCCAGATGTTTGAATGTGTGCGTAAAAAACGTTTATGTCTTTTGTTAAAGTCAAGGTGTGAGTTTCGCACACACACACACTACAAAAATCGTCTATTACTGATTTTCGTAGTGTGTGTAACACGTAGTTCCCCCCACAAAATACGACAGACTATTTTGCATCGGTAATAAGCGCTATGGCTACTCCCCTCCGGTCCGCCGCGGCGGCCGGTGGCCCGTGTTGCTCTGTTTAAAACATATGCCAACGTTGACGTCAAGAATTAAACTTTCAAAAGGTCCAGCTTATCATATGAGATAACAAGACAGGCGACCATTGCACCAGTAGTCTGACAGCTCGAGATTACAGCCGTCATTCTAGGTACTCTACATAGTACTCCTATGTGTAGGCTGCTCGCTCACGTCCGATAATTTGACGACCCGGTTAGTCCAGCGGTGTGAGATGACCGTTTGATTCGAAGGGTCGCGGGTTCGATCCCCGCACCGGGACAAATATTTGTATGTCCTACAGATATTTGTGTCGGGTCTGGGTGTTTGTGTGTACTGTGGGGCTGTGAGTGTAAGCGTATTTTATTAAACGACTTCCAAAAAAAGGAGGAGGTTCTCAATTCGTCCGGATCTTTTTTTTTTTTTATGTATGTTCACCGATAATTTGAAAACGCCTGTACCGATTTGTATAATTTTGGTTTTGCTTAAAAGGGTGTGCCTCACAGTTGGTCCCATTGTAACCATGTCAATATGTGATGATGGGATCCTGGAGAAATCGAGGAACTCTTCAAATTTCATAGCATACTTGGATGAGTTTTCGATATTTTTTGTAATAATAACCTTCCGAGCCTTGTGGCCGTATACCTCACATGTATTCCATTGTCACCATGACAAGATGTGATGGTGGGATCCTGGAGAAATCGAGGGAACTCTTCAAATTTCATAGAACACTTGAAAAGTTTTCGATATTTTTTTTTTTTTTTTATGTAATAAAAGTGGCAAACAAGCATGCAGTTCACGTTGATGTTAAGTGATGACTGTAGCCTATAGACACCCACACAATGACCAGAGTTCAAAATGCAGATGCGCTGCCACTCCTGAGGCATTAGGTGATATGCCTCTGTGCCTGAAATTACAGGGCCGTACATTACCACCTGACCGGAACACGATAGTGCTGAACACTACCATTTAGCGGCAAGTATATTAGGTAATGCGGTGGTGCCTACGCCCGCGAGCTCCGTCACTGGAACTCTACCACCAGTAAAAAAGCAAACACACGGAACATTATGTAATGTTCCGTGTGTTTACTTTCGGAAGGCACAATTTGATGAAGTGAAACTGATGATGAAGACTATATATGGTACCTTCTTAGTAGAAATACCTACTTTTATTGTAATAATACTAATAATAGTTACTCCTTTGTTTAAAACATTGTTATTATAAACCGCGATTGTTCGAAAACGCCTGTACCAATTTGGACATTTTTTTGTTTGAAGGGATATACTTCACAGGTGGTCCCATTGCCACCATGTCAAGATGTGATGATGGGAATCATCACATCTTGACATGGTGACAATTCCTAAAGAAATCGAGGGAACTACTCAAATTTCCACACCGACCCGATTTCGGCACCGACTTCAAACCTATGAGTAGGTAGGTACGTAGCCCATATTAAAGTAATTGTCTTATTATAATTAATAGGTTACATGTTTATTCTCTTAAAATGTAATTATCTAATTGAGTTTATTTATCGCTTTTTAGTGTTTTTTGTCTATTCAGTTTTTAATTTTATAATAATAATTATTTATTATTTTATTATCAGTGACCGACATTTTGTAGGCGAAAAATAGAAGGTACAGATAGATAGTGTGCGTTGCACTATTGCTATCAGCACGTTCTATTTTGCTGACGTGGGCGAGCAGTATAATGATATTGTTACGTTGATTTGATTGCATATCTTATCGCCTTAATGTAGTAGCTATTTTCTGCAAGTATAGAAACTTGAATATTGAATAAAACAACAGGCAAATAGTCTGAGTACCTGAAATACTTCAGTGTATTTTCACCTCCATTTTGGCCCATATGAAAAGGTCACGCCATTCACGTCACGTTAAAGACGCGTCAGATATTCGTAATATATTATATTAATGTATCGAAACGAAGCTCCCATTAAATTTATTTTCCCAATTAACAGATAAGATGGCGGTTTTTCGAAAAATTTTAACAGCTATAAAGACAGCTGAAATTTCGTATAGGTACTCAACAGGGTTCAAGGTATCCCCGATATCTTAATCAGACGAGCTCGAGTAAATCCAAAATGCCCTATTGGGCTTACCTACTGTAACTACACTCCAATAAATACAACTTTGTAACAGAAGAATAACTGTCACTGATCTGATTTTTTTAATGTAATGGAAGTGGCTAACAAGCATGCAGTTCAAATTGATGTTAAGTGATGACCGCAGCCTATAGCCACCCACACAAAGATCAAAATCAAAATGCAGATGCGTTACTCCTGAGGCCTAAGGTGTTATGCTTCTGTGCCGGAAATTACAGGGCCGTACATTACCACCTGACTATAACACTATAGAGCTTAACACTACCATTTAGCGGCAAGTATATTAGGTAATGCGGTGGTGCCTACGCCCGCGAGTTCCGTCACTGGAGCTCTACCACCAGTGAAAAAGTAATTTTGTTTCATGGTGAATTAAACTGCAAGTTTCCGACACAACTGAACTAAAATAGTTACTTACAAAACAACTTGAAAAAAAATCCTCAATAAATGGTACATTATCAGTTTACGTAAGAAATTTAAAGTTGTTAGCAATAGTGTATATTGCGAAACTACTTAACTCTCTTGAAATGAACTTGCTTGTCAGCCAGCTACAGTGAACTTTTCACAGTCCTTTGTGCATCGCAGCATTACTTGATGGAGTTACTTCGGAGACTTATGATACATGAATCTAGTACACCTGCTTGAATATTTTAATGGAGAATTTAAAGAGTGAGTTAGCCTTAATACACAAATTTATGCATAGAAGCGCGCATGGCCCCGCGGCTGGTGTAGATCGTAAGCGATCTACTCGGTTAAGCGTTAAGGGGCGGTCGGGTGTGTGATAGGTGACCGCTAGTGGCAAATTAAAATGCGCGTTTCCGTGCTTCGGAGGGCACGTTAAGCCGTCGGTCTCGGTTGCTATCGATAGATAGCAGTCGTTTTTCCTTGTCGGAGGCCTTATGGGCGGTTTGAAAGCATCCGACAGCGGATTGGCCACTAACTCGTATCTCCATCAACCCGCATTGGAGCAGCGTCGTAGAGTAAGCTCCAGGCTTCCCCCCCCCAAAAAAAAGGGGAGAGACTCGTTCCCAGCAGTGGGACGTATAATGGTTTGCCATTATTGTTAAGATTTCCTAGTATATGTACAGTCATATAAAGAATGGCGAGACTAATACGATTCATGACATGTAAATATGATGTTATGGAAACTGCGCGTGAGTAGTATATGATATTCAAAGAAAAGACTAGTACTAGTTGTTGTTTTTGGTATTAAGTTCAACTATTTCACCTTTCAACTCAATTTCCTTGTTGATACACACGAGCTCAAGACCAATCGATTTATATGATAATTATGATCGGCCCAGGCGTTCGGGTTCTAGAGCACCACAAAGTACGTTTACGTAGGTTAGTCGGTATTAGGTATTCTTTGTTAGTAATAAGTTTTTGTTTCTTTAACATTTTTATTAACTGCCTCAGTAGCGTAGTGGTAGCAGGCCACTACTATTACGCAGGAGGTCCTGGGTTCGATTCCCGGGTCGGGGACTATCAGAGATAACGGTTAAAAATCCTTTATCTCTGCTTCTATTGGGATTTTTCCATTTTCTGGAAGTTTCCCAGTACCCCGGAGTATGGTAATGTGCCCGAAGATGGCAACAGGTTCGCCACCTGTTACATGGGCCAAAACGTAACAGGCGAGTCGTGGGTGTTTGCATGTATGATTGAATGCATGCATTTACCTCTGCCTACCCCTTCGGGGATCACAGGCGTGAAGTTACGTTAACATTTTTATTAAGATATCTACCAGTTCTTATTTAATTATGTTTTTTTTACGTTAATGTTTTTTAAGTCCTTAATTTTAAGATGTACCTAAATTAAATGTAGGTCTTTGTCATGTCTCAAGGCTGTAGCAAGTAAAGCAGTTTCAGTTTCACAAAGGAATAAATATACATATTTTTTATTGACATTGAATGATGAACACTTTACCTTCCTCCGCGTTCCGCAGTCGGGTAAAAAGTTAGAACAATTAATACTGCTATAAAAGTTCGCTGGTTTTGAAGCCCTCTGGCTCAATAATGACTACCTTGTTGCGGACTCAAGCTATTAAAACTTGGACGGCAAATTAGCTTCGAGTAAAGTTTTGAAAAATCTTAAGCTTATACTGAAGTCGTGTGTTGTTGTAATTGGTACCTGTTTTAACAGTTTGTTGATCGAAGTAACATGGGTTTATATTCACTGCTGGCTCCCTAAGAGGTAGGCAAAGTTTGAGTGATATCTTTATTTTAAGACGCGTACATTTGTTATACATAAGACTTCAACTGCCAGCAATGTAACTTATATACCCATACAATTTCTTGTAATTCTTGTTTATATCTGAACGAAAAACTAACTTTTTACTGGTGGTAGAGTTCCAGTGACGGAGCTCGCGGGCGTAGTGTTTAGCACTATCGTGTCCCGGTCAGATTGTAATGTACGGCCCTGTTATTTCCGGCACAGAGGCAAAACACCTTAGGCCTCAGGAGTGGCAACGCATCTGCGTTTTGACCTCTGGTCATTTTGTGGGTGTTTATAGGCTGCAGTCATCACTTAACATGAACGTGAACTGTATGCTTGTTTGCGACTCTTATAACATAAAAAAAAACTACTTTTAAATTTTAATCACATTTTATCCAAGACTAGCACCCCGAAATTCACAGACACGACACTTTCAAATAATAAGCAAGATAACTGCAACGGACTAAATAGTTTCCAAATTCCTTAATGCACTTCCGTACCCTGGAGTTAGTCCATTCTAGCGCACTGAAAACTGCCCTCGAATCCAATTATCGAAACAAAAGAGCGAACAGATTGGATGGTTTAAATGCGCTTCAGTTAAAAAAATATTATTATCGTGGCAACCGAAGTTTCTTTTGATATTCAATGAATAGTTCGATATTGGAATGACATAAATGGAAAAAAAATCTTTTGGTGATTTTTTAGGAAATTTTTGTTCAATTTTAACTGAAATTATTTTGGGCATGCATAACCTAACTGTCTTGTTGGCGTAGTGATAACAGGCCACCGTTGGCCTGAAGTGGTCTCTGGTATGATGTCTGGATAGGGATCGTTACGGCAATAACAGCTATATATATAAAACGAATGTATCGGAGGCCAAGACTCATTTTGGGTCACTGCGCCCATAAAACAAACATATAAAACGAAATTGAAATGAAACTATCCCACTTAATTTGGCTTTACAAGTTTGCGAGTAATAGTCGATCAAATGTATTTTACTCGAAAATTTCGCACAACTCCATGGAAAATATTCAAAAAAATTCATTCAAAATTCATTTATTTGCTACAAAAGTATCACAAATATTACAATGTGCATCTGAACAAAGCGACAAGCTTGTATCTCAGACGGCAGTGCTCTTTCATCCGAAGGATAATAATTGCTTATAGCAAAAAAATGAAATAGTTTTGGTCCTAAAAATAAAACCATAAATCTGTTTTATATAAAGAAAAAGTAGAAATAAAAACAAGTGTGTGTAAAGTACCTCTCTTTGTGTATAATATGTTAGTGAGTGTATGTGTGTATATTATACATTATCTGCAAACGCGATACCTAGTTGTCACATTATGTTTTACAGTTAAGTGGTCACCACTATCAACCCTTTCGACCATCTGTGGCCTCCTTAACCGAGGCTCACAGAAATTGGTGTTTACGTCCCATAAAGCTATGGGAATGTTGTGGGCCATTAATTTAGTCTGGTCACTGGCTGCCTGGAGGTTATAATGATACACTTGAATTTTAGAACAGGTTATGAACAGATGGGACTAGATATCCTTTTGGATTAGGTGAATGATAAATATTACTGTGTTATTTTATACGGGTTAGGGGCGTCTCGTCTTATTTTCGCCTCGTCACACGAAAAAAATTGTTGCGTTTCGTCACACGTAAATAAAAATACTTCGTTCAGTTTCATTTCGTCACAGGCTCTGATAAATTATCTGTGATTACTTTATTTAACATGGTACATCATTATCTGTGATTATATTTTAATTTCTTTTATTATGTTTAATGGAAGTGGTAAACAAGTATGAGTTCACATTGATGTTAAGTGATGACTGCAGCCTATATACTCCCACACAAAGACCAAGGTCAAAATGCAGATGCGTTACCACTCCTGAGGCCTAAGGTGTTATGCCTCGGTGCCGGAAATTACAGGGCCGTACATAACCAACTGACCGGAACACGGTAGTGCTGAACACGACCATTTAGCGGCAAGTATATTAGGTAATGCGGTGGTGCCTACGCCCGCGAGCTCCGTCACTAGAGCTCAACCACCAGTAAAAATTCTCACAATCCATCAATTATAGATCGATAATTCTAGAACAGGCACTATTCGTGAGGTTTCCATGGCAACGGTGCCACAAAACTGCTAAATCATATTTCGAACCCGCGGTAAATTCGTGAGTTATCTTATATTGAATTCCGAGCCAATTATAGCATTGAAATATGAGAAACCTATTTTGTGACATTTCAAAGCCATCTTTTCACTTGAAACTACTAGAAGGCGTATTATGTATTTCGGTTGACATCATATCGATAGCCATTTTTTGGTACATTGATGTTTTGACTTAACATGACTATTACGATAGTTTTAGGAAAACAGGAATGTACCGCAAAGAAGCTTTCAAATTGAATGGTCTCCAATTTGAAAGTTACAGTCTACGCGGAGTTACAGAATACGCCTGCAACAAGCGTATTAAAAAAAATATTCGACTTCGTTTACAAACATCGATGTTTTACAATTATATTACTTTCTCTTGGGTAAAACACATGGCCCGGCGGCTGGTGTAGATCATAAGCGATCTACTTGGTTAATAACTACGAGCGCGGTCGTTAAGTGTGATGGGTGACCGCTAGTGGAAAATTAAATGCGCGTTTCCGTGCTTCGGAGGACACGTCAAGCCGTCGGTCCCGGTTGCTATCGATAGATAGCAGTCGATAAACCTAGTCGGAGGCCTTATGGGCGGTTTGAAAACACCCGACAGCGGGTTGGCCACTAACCCGTATCTCCACCAATCCGCATTGGAGCAGCGTGGTGGAGTAAGCTCCAGGCGTCCCCCCAAAAAGGGGAGAGACTCGTGCCCAGCAGTTATTATGAAAAAAATACACGATAACAGTGGTAACAAATCTATTGAATATAGATTTAGAAAATTTGAAAATTGTTTAGATTATGGAAAAAATACTTTTTTCTATTTGAATAACGTAACCCTAATAAAATCAAATAAAGACACTTATATTTGCAAAGCTCGTATTCATACAAACGTAATAAGTTCGTGACCCTCTGTTGAATCTTTAACATCGTATTTATTGCGGCAGATGCTTGGAAAGAATTCGGGGAACGTTAGAAGCATTTTTGGAACAACCGTATTTGTATGTTTATTTAATACTACCAAAGTATATTTGTGAGGAGAAATATGAGATAAGTACAATAAATTATAAGTCCGTGACTTTCTGTTGAACGATTTCATAAAATTATTATGAAACAAACTTGATGCTTGTACGACTCTGTAATTTCCGGCACAGAGGCATCATATTTAAGGCCTCAGGAGAGGCAACATATCTACACTGAAATCTCTGGTTTCAGTGTAGATATATTGCCACTCCTCCAGATGTATATAGGCTACAGTATTACTTAACATCAATGTGAACTGTACGCTTGTTTACCACTTCCTGATAAAAGAAAGAATACTAGATCACAATTATGATACTAGATTTTAATTACAATGGACTTTTGGCTAAATAAGTACCTTAAACTATGATTCAGGTTAAGTTTTGTTTTGTTTTGGCTGAACGTCTAAAATAACCAATATAATCAAATTCAATATAACCATAATTATCAATTTTGAAAACTTTTCTTCCAAAATTCCAACTGCTTCGGTAGCCTAGTGGTAGCAGGCCACTACTACTAGGCCGCTGATATCTTGGGTTCGATTCCCGGATAAGAGGTTATCAGAGAAAATGGTGTAAATTCCTTTATCTCTGGTTCTATTGGGATTTTTCCATTTTCTGGAAATTTCTCAGTACTTTGAAGTTTGGTAATGTGCCCGGAGATGTCAACAGGCTCGCCACCTTTTACATGGCCCAAAAACGTAACCGGCGAATCGTGGGTGTTTGCATGTATGCTTGAATGCATGCATTTACCTCTGCCTAGCCCTTCGGGGATTGCAGGCGTGAAGTTACGTTCATCCAAAATTTACGCAGTCATTTGTTATTATGCTTTGTAAAAGTCTACGTATGCAGATTATCTACAAAAAAGGTAAATCAGGCTTATAGTATGGAAGATTTCTTCCATTTTGCTTATTTCCATGTTTACAAATCTCTAATTCATATAGGTACTCACATCAACTTAGGGGACATTAGGCAAGCATATAGCTCGAAGAACTGACACTTTTGAGCCAAAAAAGGTTATCGAGGTGAAAAAAAACAAATCAAAACAACGGACTTTGAGTTTGATTTAAATATAGATTGCTATTGTATACAAATAAAAAAACGGTGTAATCTAATATTTACTGCAATGAGTATATCCAGCTCAAAAATTGAAACAAAACAAGCTCTCTTCTCTTACGTAAGACAGTCTTGAAAATTCTATTCTTAAAAATGTCAACATCAGCTCTTTAGTATACTTTCAAGTTGTCGAGCGGGATTCTGATTTATTTTCTGCTAAGCTGGCCAGTAGTCCGGCAAATTGGCTGTCTTCTAGTACCCGTACTTTTAAAGCAAGCAGCATCAAAGCATGAATTTTAAATCACAATGCAAGGTTGAGATAATTTAAGATTTGTTACTTTGAATATAATACATTGTTTTTGGAACAAAACTTGTATTGAAACATTTGGACAGGATTTTCATGCCAACGAGTGTATTAAGAGAGTAACACTTTTACTGGTGGTAGAGCTCCAGTGACGGAGCTCGCGGGCGTAGGCACCACCGCATTACAACATCAATGTGAACTGCATGCTTGTTCGCCACTTCCATTATATAAAAATGGAAGAATGGAAGAATCAAATCCTTGACTCACACTCAGCTTGGGATACTTTATTAGGACGCCTCGAAATTCATATTATTAGTTGTATTTTGACAGTAACTCACGTGCACGGATTATCATAATTCACAAAGTCTTGAAAATTCATCTTTATAGAAAAATATGGTATTTAATTATATTTCCAGACAGTTCCGACAGTTCCGTAAATACTCCTCGAAACTTCAAGGTAGGTCGTGACGTACCTTATCAAAATTTTTATAGCAATGGGATCATGTCCCTACCTACAAGATGGCAAAAGGTTATCGAACAAAATGGTACATACATACTTTAGTTAAATTTAAATAAACTATATTAAAAAATGTTTTGAATTATCTTAAAAAATGCGAAGAAACTTTTTCCCCAACCTTATATAAATAAGTTAAATTTAAATAATACTCCGCCGCTTATCTTGAATATGTCAACTATAACTTTTTCAAAAGATGTTAAAGATTTAGGTGTGCACATTGATGCCACCCTCAACTGGAACTGTCAAATCACTAATATTTGTAAGAATACTACGGTCACGCTGCGGTCTCAAAAACTTTATACCTTCAAGTACTAAAACCCTCTTAGTGCAGTCTCTTATTTGTCCTATCTTGGATTATGCGGATGTTTCTTACTCCGATCTTACACAATATCATCTCAACAAATTAGATCGTATCATCATTAACTGTATCCGTTTCATCTTTGGACTTCGTAAATTCGATCATATATCGAATCACAGGTCCAAACTGAACTGGCTGCCTATTCGCCAAAGAAGATCTTTAAGAATTCTCTGTTTACTTCACTCTAAACTTAACGATCCGTGTTCTCCCATCTATCTCAAACAAAAATTTAAATTTCTGGGTGATTCCCACAGCCTCAATCTTCGCTCGTCAGCTAGACTTATTCTCAATGTCCCTTCTCATCGTACTGGTTTTGTGTCAAGTTCTTTTACCTGCACAGCAGTTAAACTTTGGAATGCACTACCCTTTGACATTAAAAAAGCTACGAGTAAGCTGTCATTTAAATTCAAACATCGTCGTTTCTTTCTAAATTCATTGGCTAAAAACAGCGGCTAACACATATGTATGAAAATGTATCTAAATCTTTCGTCGACTTGTCACTATGTTTAACAGTATTTATGTTTTATTATTTATTATAGTCATTGGTATAGCAGCTTGGTGTATATGTTCATAATTAATGTATTATGCTATTATTATATTTAAGTATGTGTATTTTTATTATTATATATTTAGGTATACTATTTAGTTGTGTACATAAATACACATATATATATATATATATATATATATATTTATATCTACACATATATATATATATATATACCTGTTATTTTGGTTTGAATTTTTTTTTTCTCTCTGCAACTTTTGATGCTCTTTTTTACAACCCTAAGGTTGACTGGCAGAGAATGCCTTATGGCATTAAGTCCACCTTATGTACACATTTTGTAATATGTGCTAAAGATTAAATAAAATAAATAAATATATTCCGAAAAAATAACATCAAATTATCACTAATAACCTACATTGTAGGTACTAGATACTCTACCCGGCTTCGAAAGGGGCAAAGCCACAAAGCGATGGTGCGTACGCCCTCGAGCTCCTGCACTAGAGCTCTACCACCAGTAACTTCATAATATTTTTATGCGGGCTGCTTCAATTATAAAAAAAAAGGTTAATTACTTTCGAGGTAAGGAACCCTAAAAGCAATTTAATAACGTTTAGAAGCGATCGTATTTTAATTTATTTCTCTGCCCCAATGCCGTTTGCCTCAGTGAGCTTTATCCATACATTTCAAAGCGTCGATTAAATGCAAAGTAAATAAAATTCACAAAAGTGCCGCCGGTGGAATCATTAAAAGCACTTAATCCGATTTGCATCGAACTCACCAATGGGGATGATAAAAGCTGTATAAATACTAAGTTGTTGTTTAAATCAATGTAATCGTTCATAATTTGAAGTTCGTTCATATATTGAAGCGCGCATGGCCCAGCGGCTGGTGTAGATCGTAAGCGATCTTCTCGGTTAAGCACTACGGGCGCGGTCGGGTAGTGTGATGGGTGACCGCTAGTGGCAAATTAAATGCGCGTTTCCGTGTTTCGGAGGGCACGTTAAGCCGTCGGTCCCGGTTGCTATCGATGGATAGCAGTCGTTAAACCTTGTCGGAGGCCTAATGGGCGGTTTGAAAACATCCGACAGTGGGTTGGCCACTAACCCACCCACCTCCACCAATCCGCATTGGAGCAGCGTGGTGGAGTAAGCTCCAGGCCTCCCCCCAAAAAGGGGAGAGACTCGTGCCCAGCAGTGGGACGTATAATGGGTTGCCATTATTATTATTATTATAATCGTTCATAGCCGACTTCACATAGAGCGAGCAGCCTGTGGACGCGCGCCTAATATTATTTACATGTCGCAAAATATGTCAGTTATGTAAGTGGTTGGGCAATGTGTGCACAGCTAAGCGTAGGTATACCGTAAAGAAAAATGGGCCAAGTGCGAGTCGGACTAGCGTTCACAGTTTTTTTTCCACTATCCTTTTACACATCACAAACTTCAACATCATATACTTCATAGTTTTCCTGTAATCTATAGATAAAGAACTGTTATTCGTATTTCACAATTTTAGTATGAATAGTTTTGGAAGTACCAGGGAGGAATGGGCATGTATGTAATTAAAATTATTTCTCCCCGATTCTAATTTTAGGTCAGGACTAGTGCGGAGAGAAGGCGAAACTATAAGGGTTCCTCGTATATTACGGAACCTAAAAATATCTCCTCTCCGATACTTCCCGGGTCAGCCCTAAGTAATTTAATCTAATATGAATGTAATACATCATGATTGTCAATTCACAGCAAATTCGTGAAGCACTGCGCTCGGGGGAAATCAAGCACCATTGCCATGGCTTGTGTAGGTATATGTATAAACCTATACTCCATATATCCTTTTGTGCTAAACAAAAGGTAACCAAACATCCCTCTGTCACAACAATTCAACACGAAATTTCTTGAGGACACTAGATTTTAGAATATTACCGTGAATGAGCATTGATTAAACATTCACATAAAAAGTTAAGATCCTTGTGTTTTATGTAATGGAAGTGGCAAACAAGCTTAGGTTTAAAGATCTTTATTTAATCTCATACAAACATATAAGTTCTTTTACAATGAGACTTAAAAATTAATAGAATATAATGTTTACACCTCTGGCTATAAAACTATTTAGTATTGCAACCTCCTCTTCTGTTCTCATCTGCTTTCAGTTCACATTGATGTTAAGTGAAGACTGTAGCCTATAGACACTCACACAAACACCAAGCTCGAAATACAGACGCATTACCACTCCTGAGGCCTAAGGTGTTATGCCTCTGTGTCGGAAATTACAGTACAGTAATGCGGTGGTACCTACGCCCGCGAGTTCTGTCACTGGAGCTCTACCACCAGTAGACATATTTTTTTCTATACTATATTTACATATTTTTTTTAATTTTTTAATCTTATTATACAGGTATATAAAACTATTTGGTCATCCATCTGGTTACCGAAAGTCTACCTCCACCTCAAGCATCAAAACCAACAAAATTTCATCCGCTTTGAAATGACCTTTTATCCAACCTAGTATATAGTAGTATTCTTAATACTTAATAGTTAAATAATAATTCATTTATGATAAACGAGAACATCAAAACTTTGTTCTATGTTTAAACGCATTCATCTTTATCGTAGAAATGACAAACGACATCGCTCACGGAGCCGGTCATCAATTTTAAAATGACTTTATTATCCAACTAATTAAATTAAATAATGTATCAAAGGATTCAGAGACACTTTACAAGGATACATTAGTATAGGAAAATACAATTGTAATATCCCTACTCTACTTCCCTTACAATTTATTCATATTTTATCACCTTTAAACAATTTTTCACTGGACTCCTAAAAATCATTCAAAACCAAAATTCACGAAATCGGACCAGCCATTCTCGAGTTTTAGCGAGACTAACGAACAGCAATAGATTTTTATACATACATATATACTCATAAGAATAAGCCACAATATTAATTGTGGCTTATTTGTTTCTACCTATATAAAAGACAGATATAGTGCTGTGGACTGTTTTTGTGATCTGTATAAAATAAATAATATATGTTTTTTTTAAGCGGTTCCTTAAGCGGAAACTGGTCGACATGTGCATCCTGCCCGTCCTAACCTACAGTGCTCAAACCTGGTCACTGACTGATGCCCAGAAGTTCAAACTCAAAGTTTGCCAACGAGCTATGGAACGCAGCATCCTCGGCGTAAAGCTTAGCCATAAAATACGCAATACCGTCTCGCGCGAAAAGACCGGAGTCTTAGATGTTGGCCTGAAAACAGCAAGCTTAAAGTGCGAAGGGGGGGTCATATTTGTATGATGTCTGAAGAAAAGTGGACAAAAAGGTCTACCGACTGGACTCCGGATGTTCGGCGTTGTCGAGGCCGACCTCGAAAGCGCTGGCGAGATGACCTCGACCGCTTTGAACCAGACTGGCTTGAGGTGGCGAAAGATCGCGACAGGTGGATAAAATTAGCAGAGGCTTTTGCCCAGCAGTAGGACAGTTGAGGCTAAAAATATTTTTTTTTATGTAGGTAATAAAAGTGGCAAACAAGCATGCAGTTCACATTGATGTTAAGTGATGACTGCAGCCTATAGACACCTACACAATGACCTGAGGTCAAAATGCAGATACGTTGCCACTTCTGAGGCCTAAGGTGTTATGCCTCTGTGCGGGAAATTACAAGGCCGTACAGTATCATACGTTATTATCTTCCTGTGACCAAGATTTAAGGGATTCACTCAAAATATACAAATATAAAAATGCAGAAATGTGTGCCAGTGAACGCACTCAACGCAGCACCCGCTGTTATAAAAAAAAACAGACAAAACCAGATCCAGAAAATACTAATATACAGAGTTACGTTAATTAAAGTCTGTTTTGTGATGAACGAGAAAATTTAAACAAATTTGCGTTCATTTACACGCAATCTTTATCGTTACTTGGAAATGACAGATGACGCCGCTCACGCAACCATCCATCAATTTCAAAATTCACCAAAAAACGCGATTACACGACGTGCACCATCATTAATCCTATAGGCTCACCCCTACTGACGGGTAATGATGGATTTTTGACATATTTATATTCGGTACACTTGTAAGCTCGACTGTATTGGAAGCCATGGAAGTCACTCATTTTCATGTTGCTATAAACTTGCTAATTTCTGGATCACACGAAAGTCTTACTTTTGAGGAGTCATGTAAACCAAGCATAGATTTTAGCCTCGGTAGCCTAGTGGTACCCCACCACTACTACTACGTTGAGGTCCAGGATTCGATTTCCGGGTCTGGGCTGTCACAGATTACGGTGTGAAATCCTTTATATCTCTCTTCACTATTTTACAAAAGGACAACAAGGAGAATGGTGGCATATCATCCGTATACAGTATGTTTCTAAAATTCGTTCCAAGCGTTTCGGTTCTACGTTTATTATGTGAACAGCCAAGGAATGATACCCTGCCGGCTTCTTTGTCTCCGTAAAACGGTAATTACTATCTACTAAAGGCAAATACTATATACTGGTGGTAGAGCTCCAGTGATGGATCTCGTGGGCGTAGGCACCACCGCATTACCTTATATACTTGCCGCTAAATGGTAGTGTTCAGCACTATTGTGTTCCGGTCAGGTGGTAATGTACGGCCCTGTAATTTCCGGCACAGAGGCAAAACACCTTAGGCCTCAGGTGTAACGCATCTGCATTTTGACCTCGGTCTTTGTGTGGGTGTCTATAGGCTGCAGTCATCACTTAACATCAATGTGAACTGCATGCTTGTTTACCACTTCCATTACATAACATCCTGAGAAAACTTCCTAAGTCAACACAAGAAATTGAACCAATAAAATTATTTAATAAACAAACACACCAACACATAACACGGAGCCACTTTGATCGTAAGTAATTAAATTTCAGAACTGGGTGGCTATATTAGTTGAACAACTCCACATCAAATTACAACTTGTTAACTTATACGTAAAGTTCGTTGCGCGGAAAAACCGCTAGTTTTGAACTTATTTGCGCTTGAACGCTTCCATGAATTCTCTATTTGGTAACGTTTCGCCAATTTAATTTGGAGGCAATGTCAAAAGTTAGTTTAACGAAAATTAAAGATCAAAATTAATTTTAGGGTAAAAAATAAGAGTTTTTTTTGCCTTTATCAACTGCCTAGTAGTAGCAGGCCACAACTACTACGGTAGGGTCCTGGGTTTGATTCCCGGACGGGGATATTAGAGTAATAGTTTAAAATCCTTTATCTCTGGTTCTATTGGAATTTTTCTATTTTCTGGAAGTTTCCCAGTAGGTATCTTGAAGTTTGGTAATGTGCCCGGAGATGTCAATAGGCTTCCCACCTGTAACATGGACCAAAACGTAACCGGCGAATCGTGGGTGTTTGCATGTATGCTCGAATGCATGCATTTACCTCTGCCTACCCCTTCGGGGATAACAAGCGTGAAGTTACGTTATGTTACTTTCTATAGTATTCACTTACTATTTTTCTGGTCTATAAGTCCTGGTGTAAGTAGCGAAGGCGTAGGCGCCACCGCATTACCTAATATATCAGCCGTTAGTATAACGTTTTACCTAATATAATTTTTTATTTACCTGTTCTTAATAATTCATCTTGATCATCTGTTCTAAATAGTTGATCTGTAATCATCCATGTGAACTGCAAGCTTTATATATGGGTGACTAATAGCTTATAAGTTATTAGTCACCTTGGTTACATAAAAAAACCCATATGACAAACCTACGAGTACATAAATATTGTGCAGTCTTATGTTCAAATGTCGGAATTACTACTGATAATCTTTACTTAATTTATCTTTCAATATCCATAATAAAATTTCGATATCTTGATTATATCTGAATGAACATTGAAGCGCGAAGCTCTTCAGTGAATCTGAATCTAACTTGAAATTGTATTAATATCAATAGAAATTAATGCCTTTATCAGTTGACAACTGACTATCGCAAACTTAGCGAAATGTTTACGCTGGTATTGAGTTCAGGAATAAGATAGCAAATCTGAGCTTGTATCGCGGCTCTCTAAGGCCTGCGAAGAAGTAATGGTTAGTTTAATCCACAGACATTTATATTTAACTAGCCAAACCAAATTCTACTTAAATTTGTGTCATAAAACCACACAACAACTATTTCGTCACATCTATATCTATCTATCTATATATATAAAAATCAATTGCTGCTCGTTAGTCTCGCTAAAACTCAAGAACGGCTGGACCGATTTGACTAATTTTGATTTTGAATGATTTTTGGAAGTTCGGGAAAGGTTCAAAAGGTAAGAAAATATGAATAATTTGAAGGGAAATAGTAAAAACCACAATTTCATTTTCCCATACAAATAGTTCGTATAATAATACATCAAACCTTTGACACATTATTTCATTGTGAGGCAATACGAAGTTTGCCGGGTCAGATAGTATTATTATATTTATCAACATTTTTAACTCGTCCACTTTCACATAAATACAACCAATACCAACATAGCTTGACACATCGGAGTCGAGACCGTGGTCCGAGAGTAGCCTGATATTGGATACTTCCGAATATCCGACCCAATGATCTTGATTGAGTGGGAAAAGCATTACTTTGGAAGCTATTTTCATCATTTCAGCCAAAAGACGTCCACTGCTGGACAAAGGCCTCCCCCAAAGAATGCCACAACGAACGGTCCTGGGCCGCCCTCATCCAACAATTGCCCGCGACCTTCACCAGGTCGTCGGTCCACCTCGTGGGGGGCCTGCCTACGCTTCGTCTTCCGGTACGCGGTCGCCACTCTAGAACTCTTCTGCCCCAACGGCCGTCAGTTCTGCGAGCTATGTGCCCTGCCCACTGCCACTTGAGTTTCGCTATTCGATGGGCTATGTCGGTTACTTTGGTCCTCATGCGGATCTCCTCATTTCTGATTCGATCTCGCAGAGTAACTCCGAGCATAGCCCTCTCCATAGCTCTCTGAGTGACCTTGAGCCTTCTTATGAGGCCCATAGTGAGCGACCACGTTTCTGTTCCGTATGTCATCACTGGCAACACACACTGGTCAAAGACCTTCTTCTTCAGACACTGCGGTAAATTGGACGAGAAGATATAACGCAGCTTCCCGAACGCTGCCCATCCGAGTTGGATTCGGCGATTGACCTCTTTCTCGAAGTTGGACCTACCTAACTGGACCGTTTGTCCCAGGTATACGTAATCGTCAACAACTTCGAGTGTAGTACCCTCGACCATAACAGGAGTGGGCATAACAAGGACATTCGACATAATTTTCGTCTTGTCCATGTTCATTTTAAGGCCCACTCGTTGGGAGGCCCTACTGAGGCCATTGAGCATTGTGCCAAGGTCTTCCAGGGTCTCAGCCATGACTACGATATCATCCGCAAATCGGAGGTGGGAGATGTACTCGCCGTTAATGTTGATGCCGAGTCCGTTCCAGTCCAGAAGCTTGAAGACATCTTCCAATGCAGCGGTGAACAGTTTCGGAGATATGACATCTCCCTGTCTCACACCTCGCTGCAGTTGGATAGGTTTCGAGTTCTGGTCCTGAAGGCGAACCGACATAGTGGCGTTTTCGTACAAGCTCCTTAGCACCTCGATGTATCGGTAGTCGACTTGGCACCTCTGGAGTGACTGTAGCACAGCCCAAATCTCGACCGAATCGAAGGCTTTCTCATAGTCCACAAACGCTAGACAGAGGGGCTGGTTATACTCTTCTGTCTTCTGTATAACCTGCCGCAGCGTGTGTATGTGGTCTATGGTGCTAAAACCTTTACGGAACCCGGCTTGTTCGGGAGGCTGGAAGTCGTCGAGTCTGCGAGATAGACGGTTCGTAACCACTCTCGAAAACAGCTTATAGACGTGACTTAGAAGTGCGATGGGCCTATAATTTTTAAGAAGGGTATTGTCGCCTTTCTTAAAGAACAGTACCACCACACTTCTGTGCCACGCCTGTGGCGTTTTTCCCTCGGATATGACGGAATTGAACATCAACTGAAGAGCTTCTAATACTGGCCTTCCGCCCGCTTTCAGGAGTTCAGCAGTGATTCCGTCATCACCCGGCGCCCTGTTGTTTTTGAGCTGTTTGAGAGCCGTGCTAATCTCGTCTAGACTGACGTCCGGGATATCTTCGGTGTAGTGTCGGGTCAGTCCGGCTCTAGGATCTGCTGCCGGACTGTTAACAGGTGGTCGTGCTGTCGTGTATAGCTGTCCGTAAAACCGTTCGATCTCTTCTGCAAGCTCAGGTTTCGACGATACGATTCTGTTGTCCTCTGTCTTCAGCTTAGTGAGACGGCTTTGCCCTAAGGACAAATCTTTGGCGAACACTTTAGAGCCCTTGTGCCGCTCTATGGCTGCTTTAATACTATCAGTATTAAAGTGCCGAAGGTCGCGAGTCAATGACTTCGAGATCTGTCTGTTGAGCCGCCTGTACACTAAAGCATCTTCAGAGGACTTCAGAACCATACCGCGCCTCTCCTCCATGAGCTTGAGAGTTGAGCTGGAGATCTTTTTGGTTTTATTCGTAGGGCGGGTCTTGAAAAACTTAGAGCCCGCCGTACGGACAGTTTCCACTAACCTGTTATTGTAATCGTCCACATCTACGCACTCTCTCAGGCATTCGAAGCGATTTTGTAGCTCGAGTTGAAAGCTCTCGGGGTTTTGGATTTGGGCAGGTGCTGGGCGGAGCGTAGACTTCATTAGTCGGGATCTTTCGATCTTGACCTTTATATTCAGTGTGCCTCTTACCAATCGGTGATCACTCCCGGTTTTTACCGAATTGATCACAGAGACATCACTGAATATTTGCCGCCTCGTGGACATAATGAAGTCTATCTCATTTTTAGTCGCACCATCAGGACTGATCCAGGTCCACTTCCGGCACTCCCGCTTCTTGAAGAAAGAGTTCATCATGAAGAGGCTCTCTTTCTCCATGAAGTCAGCCAGAGTCTGGCCCCTGGCGTTTCGTCGCCCATGTCCAAATCGTCCCACTTTCAGCTCATGATCACCTCGAACGCCCAATTTTGCGTTGAAATCCCCCATGACAACGTTGTAGTGGGTCTTCGAACTATGTATGGCTCTGGAAATGTCCTCATACATAGTTTCTACCTCATCATCGGAGTGTGCGGAGGTTGGGGCGTAGACCTGTATGACCTTCAGCGAATACCGTTTGGTTATTCTGAGTATAAGGTACGCCACTCTCTACGACACACTCTCGATCTTGACAACGTTGTTCACGAGGGACTTGTGGACGATGAACCCGACACCACCTTGGGACAGTTGGTCGCCCTCCCGGAAATAGAGCAGGTTACCAGACTTGAGGGTTATCGAGTCCTCCCCCTGTCTTCGAACTTCCGATAACCCTACAATGTGCCACCGTAACCCGCTCAATTCTTCCTCCAGTTCCATAACTTTCTCGTCAGTCCGCAGCGTCCGTACGTTGTATGTTGCCAGGGCCAGTTGTCGTCGGGTGTGGTACCCTGGCATCTCCCGGTGATTCTTAGCACCCCCTGCCCCGCCGTTACCATGACCGGTACCACCATGGTCAGGAATAGCGAAGCTACCGGGGACTAGGGGCCGTTGTGTACTGATGTGATGCATTTGGGGTGATTTGCCATAATCGCCACGCTTGGCATGCGGGTTGGCGATCGCAGTGGCGGCAATTTTATCACGGGACGCTGCTGCCCATCCCGGATACTCCTACCGCCATGGTTTGACCGCCATTGTTCGGTTGACTGACTGCACTAGAGGAAGAATTCCCTCCACTAGAAGAGAATTCTTCCGCTAGCGGGCGATGGGGTCGTCACATCCCGACGCCGAAGCTATTTTACGGTACAATAATACTGTAACATAAAATGGCTATTAAGAGGAATGTATTATTACATTGTGAAAATGTAAAACGGTCGGTACCGTCGTTAGGACATAGAGCCTGCATATAAAATCTATCATATCTTCGAATCTGTTCATATAAAATACTAACGGCCCGCCCCGGCTTCGCGCGATGCAATGTTGCCTACCCTCTCCTATTCGTCTTAGCGTAATGATTATACATAGATATAGCCTAAAGTCTTCCTCGATATCTTTTATAGTTTAGGCAGCGTACGCAAAATAAATAACTTTTCAGGTTGATTTTTTACACCTTGTGTCTGAAAAACCCTAATATCTCACGAAACCCTATTTTTTCCAAAATAAAATAAAGCCTATGTTACCCGTGAATAATGTAGCTTTCGAATAGTGACGGAATTTTTAAAATCGGTCCAGTAGTTATTGAGCCTATTCATTACAAAAAAACAAACAAAAAAAATTACCTCTTTATAATATGAATATAAATATAACTATAAAATACATATTTGCACTTTGATCTATTTTATTTAGGTACTTTATTGGATAAGGAACTTAATTGGAAAAGAAAATAGCTTCTCAAATAAGCCTTTATTTCACGTGAAAAGTAAAGACTAAAAGTGGTTCTTGTGAGTTATTCCTAAGAGATAGATACATACCATTGCGGATTTTATTTCTAGATCTTTATGGTATGATATTGTACTAGTAGTATGTTATTTTGATCTATCTTAAAGGGTTAAGGCTGCGTTTGCAATTTAAGCGTAAACAAGTTTTTTGTGTTACTTTACGACATCACGTTAGAAATCTATAAAATGATTGTGTTTCTCTAGTATTTGTGCATATATTATATTATAATAGGTTGGGGAAAAAGTCTTTTCGCATTATAGTATGTAAGAACTTGTAATAAAATCTCTTTAGCTGTAGTATTTGTATCTGGTTGGTTTTAGTATCATTGAAAGTTAAAATTTTAAAGAACATAATTCCGAACCAAATTCAAATTTCAATGTGAGATTTTCATTTGTTTTTCGTACTGTCAAGATGAGTGAATCTAATGAAGAAATTCGATACATTTTAAAATTTTTCTACAAAAAAGGTAAAAATGCAAAGCAAGCCGCGAAATAAATTTGCGATGTTCATGGACCTAGTGCAGTGTCTGTGAAAGTAGCACAAATTTGGTTTAAGCGTTTTCAATCCGGCAATTTTGATGTCAAAGATGCACCTCGCTCTGGTCGCCCTATTACGGATAAAATGGATGCCATTTTTGAAAAAGTGGAGCAAGATCGACATATCAGTAGTAACGACGTAGCTGAAAAACTGAGAATTGATCACAAAACAGTTTTGGCGCATTTGAAAAAAGCTGGGTACCAAAAAAATCTCGATATTTGGGTACCTCACGAGCTCACTGAAAGAAACCTAATGAACCGTGTACTCATTTGTGATTCTTTATTACAACGTAATGAAACCGAATCATTTTTGAAGAAGCTGATAACTGGTGATGAAAAGTGGATCACGTACGACAAGAACGTGCGAAAAAGGTCGTGGTCAAAGGCCGGTCAGGCTTCACAGACTGTGGCGAAACCCGGGTTAACTCGCAATAAGGTGATGTTGTGTGTGTGGTGGGATTGGGAGGGCATTATTTATTATGAGCTTTTACCACCAGGCAGGACTATCGATTCTGAACTCTACTGCGAACAACTGATGAGATTAAATCAAGAAGTTGAGAGAAAGCGGCCGGAATTGATCAACAGAAGGGGTGTGGTGTTTCATCATGATAACGCTAGACCTCACACATCTATAGCCACTCAGCAAAAATTAAGAGAGTTTGGCTAGGAGGTGTTAATGCATCCGCCGTATAGTCCTGATCTTGCACCTTCAGATTTCCACCTGTTTCGGTCTCTTCAGAATTCTGTATGCAATGTTAGATTACCATCACGAGAGGATTGCCAAATCCACTTGTCGCGGTATTTTGATGAGAAGTCCGAAATTTTTATAGCAATGGGATCATGTCCCTACCTACAAGATAGCAAAAGGTTATCAAACAAAATGGTACATACATACTTTAGTTAAATTTAAATAAACTATATTAAAAAATGTTTTGAACTATCTTAAAAAATGCGAAGAAACTTTTTCCCCAACCTTATACACTAGCTGTGCCCGCAACTTCGTTCGCGTCGAATAGTGAGATTAGGCAGCATTTTTCCTAATACAACTCTTGGTTAATTTAAGCAATTATTTTTTATTTATATAAATAATCATTTAGTAGTAGATGTGATGACAATAAGTCTTTTCACGTTAAACAAGGGTAGATAACATCCCACATATAAAACCAGATGCGAGAAAAAGTTTCGTGAGAATAAACGAACGCTATCAATCAAGACGAAGCGAAATACACAGCGGGTCTAATGTGAACATTTATGGATCAGATTCTTTCTTGCGGATGGATCTAAGTAATTGTGGCTTCGGGAACGGATAATCATGTTTATTTAACGAAATATATATCTGCAAACCGTATTTGAATAAGGAATTGGGAGAAAAATAAACAGGGTCCCTTATGTTTGGATAGAAGATCAGGAGGAACAATTTTATTTAAGCTTAGCGTTATATTTTTGTATACTAAGGTTCTGCACCTTAAAAAGAATACAGATAATCCTTACGAGATCAATCCGGCGTCTGTATATCTGTCTGTCTTTCACTGCCAATTGACTCCGAAATTTGGAGTTGACGTAGTTTGAGACGCTGGAAAGGACATAGGCTACTTTTAAATTTTATATGCAGGGTCCACTACTAAGGGATGATTAAAAAAAATATGACATAAATATAACTACGTTAAGAAAAACCGACTTCAAAACTGAAAAGTAAAAAATCATAAAGATTTAATTGCAATTATATACTACCTATTATTTATATGTGCTATTTACTAATAGGTTTGAAGACGGTGCCAAGCCTTAAACAAATAATTATATTTTAATCACTTAAATATGAATACGAGCAAATTAATACACTGAACAAAACGTAACCGGCGAATCGTGGGTGTTTGCATGTATGCTTGAATTCATGCATTTACCTCTGCCTACCCCTTCGGGGATTACAGGCGTGAAGTTACATTTTAATACAATGAAATGCCTACTTTAGTAATTTTGGCTTGGCACCGACTTCAAACCTATTAGTAAATAGCACACATAAATAATAGGTAGTATATAAAATAATTACAATTAAATCTTTATTATTTTTTACTTATTTTTTATTTTCAGTTTTGAAGTCGGTTTTTCTTAACGTTATACCTTATATTTATTTAATACTTTTTAGTTTATTGCTGCATTGTCAATTAGATTAATGTTCACATCTGTTAAATTTGTACTTTAACAGATGTGAACTCTTTTAGCTTCGTGACGATTAGATACCTAATTTAAGTTGTTTAGGTGTGTCGATACAAAATTATTACACGACTATACGAAATCAATGAAAAAAATTTATCCACGAAGGAGTAAATAAGCTGTGTTGTGTCGTCGATAAGTAAATGTGTCATTGTCACTTGTTGTCATCTTGTTGTCATGCGCATTAGGACGATCGAGGACGTCAGTGGATTCAACGCACTGTATGACTATTCTTATTCCTTTAGTCTGAGGTGAAAGTAATTAAAAAAATGCTCATAAAATAAAAACTGATAGGCTTATCTGAATCAAATTTTTATCGGACCAATCCGAAACTATTCCGCATCAAACGAAATAAGAATTACGTAAATCGGTTTAGAAATCTCGGCGAAATTCCCGTACATACATTAAAAAAATATATATACCGGCCGAATTGAGAACCTTCTCGTTTTTTGAACTCGGTTAAAAAGCAAATTACATTACAAAAAATCCGTTAAAAATAGTAATAATAAAATGGACTTTACATTTTTTTTTTCCAAATTCGATTTGAACCGACTTCAAAAAAGGAGGTTCTCAATTCGTATTAATAATTCTAAGGTGATCTTGAAAAAGCAGGAGACACTTTTATTAAACCTCCGATAATTAAATTGCTGATTCCAAAAAAGTACAATAGTAATGGATTCTTATTGTCACAGATTTAAAATAAGTATTTTTCAAGAAATTAAAGTATGTGACAGATAAACAGACAGACGGGTGGACGGAAACGGCTTTGTTTTATAAGGTAAACTACGGAAACCTAAAAATCATCGAAAAAAAAAAACAATTAATAAATTCAATTATTTGTAAGAACAAGTTGAAATCGATCGAGCCGAAATGAGCTTACTTACAGCATCAACGCATTTACAATTCTTTTTTTCCTTTAAATTTTAAAGAATCCTTAACAATGACCTTTTTTTCTTTAGTCACTCTAAACGACAATCCCACTTGTGCAATATCTCTACAGGACCCAAGAACATTCCTTAAAACAGAAAGCCTGAGTATCACTTTGCCCAAGTTTTTATATAAAAGACGAAATGTTGTTGAAGGGTAACATTGTCTCATTGGTCATAAATCTTGAAGGGAAACAAAAACCCGGGAATATAACTGATTCCCGGCAAATTTGTAGGAGTGAGAGGGCTTAAAATGAAGGATATACATACTCATGTAGGAAATAAAAGTAGTTTGACAGTTAATAATAGAACACTTTCACAAGAAAAGACCCTTATGAAATCAGTCCACCTCAAGTATGTCTTTCAATCACAGCTTTGCTTCGAAACTACTAGATTAGACTGGTGGTAGGGCTCCAGTCACAAAGCTAACGAGCTTATGGTTATGTACGGCCCAATAATTTATAGTATAGCACAGAAGATTGCCTTAGGCTTCAGGAGTGGCAACGCAACTACATTGAAATCTTTGGTTTCATGTAAATGTTCAAAATTTACAGTATTACTTACCATTGTAAACTGTGTGCTTGTTTGTCTCTTCATGACATAAAAAAGACTGATTGAGTTAACATTTTTGGTAACAATAGTCCGTGACCCAGACAAGAACATGAATAATAAATTTTTATTATGGGTGGCTATATTCAATTTTTTATGGGACCAATTCGAAACTATTCTGCATCGAACAAAAAAGAATTACGTAAATCGGTCCAGAAATCTCGGCGAAATTCACGTACATACATAAAAAAAAATAAAAAAAATACCGGCTGAATTGAGAACCTTCTCGTTTTTTGAACTCGGTTAAAAATGCTCGCTCTCGAAAACAGGCAATTTATTTTATTATTGTATCAAGTATAGTAAGAATATGTTACAGAAAAAATAAGATCATAATATTTGTATGCAACGATGAGAAGGTGAGAAGTTGAGAACTGAGGTGAGAAGTTACTATATTTACAGAGAATGTCTATAATAATATATTTACCAAAGTTATGATACGCACTCGACTGCGTAGCATATTCGACCTTCAAGCTAATTTATGCTCATCACATCCTTGCAGAATATTAAGCTCATAGAACTTTTGATGAGCAAGAATAGTGTACTAAAATATGTGATCGTATTTTTTTAATACAGGCAATTTATTTCAATGCAATGGCCAAACCAATTTTAAAATTAAGTGTCGTAAGTCCTAAAATAATAAGGTTTTATTTCAGAAACAAAGGAGGCCTTAAAGAATGTTTAGGTAATAAAGTTTAGCTGACACATAACATAACAAAAACCTTACAAAATGTTATATGATTACTTGCAGTATGCAACAAGAAATAATGCACATAGACTTCAGGAAGGAGACTTCGGCTTATTTCGGGGAATACCAGACTATCAGTGGTTACGTAGACACTAGCTCTTCTAAGTGGAAACTAGCCGATTGTCACTTTCATAGGCTCGATGTGCAATATTTCTTGATGAGCACTGTAGTTAGATTACTAGCTACCTACCCCCTTATTCATAAACGTATTTTAGCTAAGGTGTTGCTAATCTCTCCTTTGTTTTTTTCTATCCTGCACATTTGGCAATGCAACTGACAAGGACAAAGCATTCTATAGCTAAAACGTATCTAATGTACGTTTATGAATAAAGGGGTCAAACTGTAGGACAAATCTTTTTGTAAGAATTTTTAGACGTGGTCTTAAAAGGTTATTAATTTAATATAGTTACAAATACTAAAATAAGAATATAACGTAAACACACTCACTTTTTTAATTTACTCAAAAATTGTAAAGAATATTATACCTAACTAGGTATTTATGAAAACGAGCGCGCTCATTGAAGTGCCTTTTAGACTCTTGAAATTAGCGATGTTGTGTTTCCGTAAATAGAAACTGGCTAATTACCGCTAAACTAGAACTGTGTAACTACCATTGCCTTTTACGGACATAAATAATTTCCATTTAATCCGCAGAGACTTTAAACTTAGTCCTAACATAAATAATAATTGAGATATATAAAATGTGACAGATATCATAAGCTTGTATTTTCAATATAATTTTATTTAAAAAATCACAGATTTGTTATTTATAAGTGTAGGTTGATTTTTCAGAAGTAGCGAGCGTAGGGGTAGGCACCAAATCTGGCGTAGGAGTAGGCACCGTAGGGATAGCCGGCGTAAGGGTACGCGGAGTAGGCAAGGGGAGCGGCGGCGAGGGGCGCGGCGGTAATCAGAGCGGGATCCTTGCGCACGACGGCGTTGAAGCCGCCCGCGCCGGCTGCGTAATCTACGGTGCGCTTGGTGCCATCGGACTCCAGCAGCGAGTACTGGCCCTGCACGCTGTCGCCGGCGCGAGTCTCAACCTGTCCCTTGTAGTCACCGGTGTAGGGGTCTGCCACGTTGTATGCGAAGCTGGAGTAATCACCTGCGTATGCGACGGCCACGAGGGCGAACAGAACGACGAACTAGAAAGAGAATGATAATACGATAGAGGTTTATTTTTAGTTGGACCTAGCTTATGCCAATAATAACCGATAGTTCTAATGGTGTCTGAGCGACATGTTAATCTAGTTTAGTTGTCGAAGCCTACATTAGAACCTAGAAATGAATCAATATGTTATCAAATCCCTTAGTTTCAGGGCAAATAATGTATCAAATAAGAATTTCTTAATTAAATTAATTCATACCCAAGCTTTTTAAATTAGTTGAAGAATAGCAACTTATTATTACACATTTCGAATGAAGAAATCATACTAAACAAGTAATAAAATGCGCGCATGGCCCGGCGGCTGGTGTAGATCATAACCGATCTACTCGGTTAAGCACTACGGGCGCGGTCAGGTAGTGTGATGGGTGACCGCTAGTGGCAAATTAAATGCGCGTTTCCGTGCTTCGGAGGATCGACAGATAGCAGTCGTCGTCGTTCAACCTTGTCGGAGGCCTTATGGGCGGTTTGAAAACATTCGACAGCGGGTTGGCCACTAACCCGTATCTCCACCAATCCGCATTGGAGCAGCGTGGTGGAGTAAGCTCCAGGCCTCCCCCCAAAAAGGGGAGAGACTCGTGCCCAGCAGTGGGACGTATAATGGGTTGCCATTATAAGTAATAAAATGATTATTGATCTTGTACTTTGTTTACGATGTAAACAACGAAAACTGGTTTAACACTGTTGACATTAACACATGTCGTATATATTATTATATTGATTCAAAAGCTATTACGTACCTTCGCAACCATTTTCGTATGTTGTGACTACGACGTTTCCTTTGGAACTGATGTTTACAATCAGATGTCCTGTGAATTTATATAAAAAAGGTTCCAGTGCTACTTCAAGTAAATAAGGAAATGAGTGTAATGTCAAGCGATTTTTTTTCTTAGGGCGAAAGTACGCAGTACACAAATGCTTAAAATAATTGCCGTCTTTTCACTGTTATTATTTATTGTACAATACGTCCAACATAAAGTACAAACTTGTAGAACATTTCATTTCAATATTAAAAGTTACCCCTATTTCGTTTTATGACATACCATAATCTTTAATATATATAAAAATCAATTGCTGTTCGTTAGTCTCGCTAAAACTCGAGAACCGGTGGACCAATTTGGCTAATTTTGGTTTTGAATTATTTTTGGACGTGCATTGAAGATCTAGAAGGTAAGAAAATATGACGAAATTGAAGGGAAATAGTAAAAAAAAATCGTTTCCCCACACAAATAGTCCGTATCTATCAAACCTTTGACTCATTATTTCATTCTGAGGCAATACGAAGATTGCCGGGTCAGCTAGTAATCAATACTTTTAAGGTCAAATATAGCTGGAAAACCCACTTTGCCTACCCCAATCATCTGAGGAAGGTTATGTAGTCGTTAGTAAAGAAAAATACCTCACTATAAAGATATAAAATCTATATTTAATTCACCTCTTTAAATGCAGTATTTCAACGTCATCTGCGGCTTATGCTAACGTTTCCGGATTACCTCCGGTTCAAAACCAGCGCTAGGATTATGCTGAATTGGAAAGTATTTTGGTGCGGATATGATACTTATTGCTTTTATTCTTCAAATTTTGTATTGGGGAAGATATTTCCTTTCTTTATAATTGAGAAGTGGAGAAGTCATTTTAGTTAAATTGTTTTCTATTTTTTAATTGTAAATTTATCAATATATTTGTTTAATTGTATCCACAGGTCTGTGGCGTCGGGACGTGACAACCCCACAGCACACTAGCGGAAGAATTTTCTTCTACGGGAAGAGAATTATAGTAGAAGAAAATTCTAAGCCTAGAAATTTTTGTAGGGATGAGTCATAATATGCTAAGTAGGATAACCATCGCCTGGCAAGGATCAGCCCGTCACGTCATCTGGATTTCTGATGAGAAAAGTTACTTCCATATTTGATCTGGCAGCCATAGCTTCGCGGCCATAATTGTTGCTTCTTATTTATATTTGTATTGGTGTTTCCATGACGATGAAATTGTTAGAACGAATTCAATAAATTATGTATCGAGCGTATCTATACTTATTACTTATCTATACTATATACTATATCTAAACTAATATTATAAAGCTAAGGAGTTTGTTTGTTTGTTTGTTTGAACGCGCTAATCTCAGGAACTACTGGTCCGATTTGAAAAGTTTTTTTGTGTTAGATAGCCCATTTATCGAGGAAGACTATATATAATCTCGCTAAGATTAATAGGAGCGGAGCACCAAGGAAGAATGTTTCAAGATCGGGGGATTTTTTCCTATATGTACATTGTAAGTACATCAATTAGCCTGCTATTGATATACGATTGAGTCGCTCATTTGCAGTAAAAAATCGTGGTTTTCTTTAAGTATCCGAACACAGAAAAAATAAACTTAGAAACGCAACATAAATGGTCGCAATCGAGCCAGATCTAAAATATGGAACTAACTTTTCGCATCAGAAATCCAGATGACGTAACGGGTTGATCCTTGCCAGGCGATTTTTGTACTTATAATAAAATAAAAATAAAATATCGTTAATTGCTGTAGCCAAAATATTACAAAATAAGTAGTTGCCGAGATCCTCTTTAAGTAAACATGGTTACTTGTGCCAGAGGATCTCGCTCTTCCACGAATCATTACAAAATGGTTACAGGTCGTGTTAAGTACTTAAATTAATTTAAACAATAAAAAATATAGCAAAATAAAACTACATTAACACACGCAATATATTTCTTAGTTCCTCTAGGTACTACTGTTAACTTCAGCACGTCATTTTCACTTCATTTCCAAGTAATAATACTATACACAATAGCACAGTAGGAACACAATTTTCTTATTGATGATTCTTATTGAATTATGATTCACCTCTACAAGAATATCTAGCCTTACAGGGCCAACGGTACTCGGAGGGTTCAGTATCTCTCCTACTATTATAAAAATGCCACATAGTTAAATAATAACAATTCATTTTTTTTCTCCCGTACTCAGTTGGTAAGAGAGAATAAAAGATGTGTTCCGATCAAATAAGCGACCAATCAATCACAGTGAAAGGCAACACGCGGCAGCTTTAATGCGAACGTTTATGGATCAGATTCCCAGATGGGGTTAAAGCTAAGTAGTTGTGGCTTCAAAGATAAATAATCGTAAATATTGAAGAGAAAGACCTTCAATCCATATTAGAATGAGAAACCGGACAAGTGCAAGTCTGACTCACGTGCATAGGATTTAGTACAATTTAGAGATTTTCTGTTAACACAGAACCCAGTTTAAGGGTAACCCCTAAAACAAGCATACAGTTCACGTTGATGTTAAGTGATGACTGCAGCCTATAGACACCCACACAAAGACTTGGTCTTTCTCTCAAAATGCAGATGCGTTACCGCTCCTGAGGCCTAAGGTGTTATGACTCTGTGCCGGATATTACATACATTACCACCTGACCGGAACACGATAGTGCTGAACACTACCATTTAGCTGCAAGTATATTAGGTAATGCGGTGGTGCCTACGCCCGCGAGCTCCGTCACTGGAGCTCTACCACCAGACATCATAACATCAAAGCTCTAAGCTTTCTTCTTTGAGATTCTCACAAGACCAAATAATAGATATTATTGTAATGCGGTGCCTACGCACTCGAGTCTCTGAAATTCCACCACTAGTAGACTACAACTCAAAACATTAATTTAAAACAAGTAGCCAATAAAACGCAAGTATTACTTCGAAGGAGTTTTTATTTATCAAACACGGAGCGTTATTCAGGGGCAATATCGTCTCAATTGATCATAAATCTCGGAGATGAAACGGAGATTTTGCCCCGGAATAGTACTGGGTCACAGCGAAATCGGTGGAGCGAAAATTGGATTTACAGTGTACGCTGTGTGCATTTAACTTTACAAAATAAGCTTCGGATTTTCAAATGCACTTTAATTGCAACAATAGTCTAATAATCAATCTATTTTTAACCGACTTCGAAAAAAGGAGGAGGTTCTCAACTCGTCCGGATCTTTTAAATTTCATATTTAATCGAAACCGACGAAATATATGTATCTAATTTAGCAAAATGGAGAGTGATAATAATATTTCAACTTTATAAAACAGCTTTCCAGTTTTTGCATACACTTTTATTGCTTTTATAAGTAAGTGTGTTGTGTGTAGGAAGTTCCTTAGTTAGTAAACAAAGGCACACAAGCCTCGAGCAATATTCACTGGTTTTGTAGTTAGAAGGTCCATATTCAGGGAGTGTGAAGGTAGCACCTTTACGAATCATTGATACAATGAGTAAGCGTGGCTGCGCACTACGTTCCACCCTCCACACAATTTATGCGTATCTTCGACTCGAGACGTAAATATCCCTTACTTCTTATTTCTATTCTTTCTCGTGTTTCCATGAAACTGTCCCTTTATAGAATGGGTAACCATTTACATACGCGAGCCACAAACTCTTACAACATTTTATAAAAACATCTGTATGAGAAGGTACTTTTCTTATCTTTCCTCGCATCAATAGTCTTTTTTCTCGATATCTTGTTATATAATGTTTTTTTTTTAATTCTTAAACTTTTCAATCGTATTTATCTATAATATAAAAATTAGTCGGGTTTTCCTTCTTGACGCTATAACTCCAGAACGCACGAATCGATTTCCACGGTTTTGCTTTCGTTGGAAAGGTTTCGGGCTCCGTGAGGTTTATAGCGAAGAAAATTCAAGTTTATGAAACGACATCCAGGCAGGCGAAGCCGCGGGCAACAGCTAGTAAGGTAATAAAATTAATGTTGCATATTATTATGTGTTAGGAAATAATAAAATGACTATTTTCCTTTTGTTTTTATTTACATAATCGTTTTATTGAAAATATCGTTTTATTGATTAAAAATTGTTTTATTTACATAATCACAGATGGGTTATTAAGAATTATAGTTCCTTTTTAGAAGTAGCGTCCGTAGCCAAACGGGGCGCTGTAGGGGTAGGCACCGAATCTGGCGTAGGGATAAGCACCGTAGGAGTAGGGGTAGGCACCGTAGGCGGAGTAGGCGAGGGGAGCAGCGGCGAGGGGAGCGGCGGCGATCAAAGCGGGGTCCTTGCGCACGACGGCGTTGAAGCCGCCCGCGCCGGCCGCGTAGTCCACGGTGCGCTTGGTGCCGTCAGACTCCAGCAGAGAGTACTGACCCCGCACGTTGTCGCCGGCGCGAGTCTCAACCTGTCCCTTGTAGTCACCAGTGTAGGGGTCTGCCACGTTGTATGCGAAGCTGGAGTAGTCGCCAGCGTACGCGACGGCCACGAGGGCGAAAAGGACGACGAACTATATGAATGAGAATTATATGATGAGCCAAAGATTGTTGTTTAGTTTGACCAATTGAAATATTTTATTTTTCGCAATAACACATGCGAGCAAACTTTAGAAATTAAGAAAAAAAGGAAAAAGAATGACATCTGCAGGAATCGAACCTGTGACCTCAGGATAACCAGTCCAGCCTCTTTACCACTAAGCTACCGAAGAAGCGACTGCCCGAAGTATTTTTATTTCCTATTTTTTCTTTAATTTTTATAGTTTGACTTGCCAAATGTTTAATATTCGACTCAATTAGTTATAGATATCTAGTATAATGTACACGAAAACATTTTATTTCTTAAACAAGGTATTATTGTTTGGGTGTCAGAGTCTTTAACAGAAACTGGAAATTAATCACTGCGTCACCAATTATTTAACAATGATAATTGATAACGTGTGTGTCGGAGTTTTGGCGGGAACCTTGAAAGAGGCGTTTGGTGCTCTTATTTTATTTCATTTTCTTAGTGTATTTAAAAGTTATATTGAATAAAGTTGGTGGTATTTTGTTTGATATAGGGTTATTACAGTGTCCGTGTATAGTGAAATAGAATAACAGTGCAAAAGCACGACCTTTCAGGTTGCCTCCAAAACTCCATTGTAAATTTTCTGGTAAGGTAGCCATCGCTTTACTTGAATAACTGACTGTAACTCACTTGACTGACATACTTATTAATACTTAATAAATAATTGATTGACTATGTTATACTAACTTTTACGCTGCTTTAAGAATATGAAATATCGTTTTACTTGACACTGGCAATATGCGTAATAGCGATGCCATAATAAATAAAAAAAAAAAAAAAAAAAACGTGTGTGTCAAAAATACGCTGTTCAACGTATTTCGCTGTCATTGCTAAAGTCAATGTCATTGTTAAATTTGGCCATAACTATACCTGTAACTTCACTGTAGTGCAACTGAAGTTGGTACAACATTTTTTGAACAATAACTGTCAAAGTAGCTTTTGGTTATGTAATGTAACTAATAATATTATCTAATATTCCCAATTAAAAGTTTTCAGCTTTATTACTCGATGAATTTGTATTCAATTGTGAATTTAATGCGATATGTTGACATATTATTTCCGATTCAAGTGACTTACAACGTCGCATTAAATACCCGTGCTTAATTATCACTTTAGAGATAGTTGAAGGCAAGCAACTCGATGATACAAAATGTTTTGCATGCCAAAATAAATAAGTAAATTGATCTTGTTTGCTGTTTACATCGTAAACAATATTGTTATATTGTTTACGATGTAAACAGCAAAAACTGGTTTAAAATAATTGGAGTTACCAAATGATAATAATATAAAAGATTACCTTCGCAACCATTTTTGTATGTTGTGACTACGACGTTTCTCTTGAAACTGATATCTACAATCAGATGTGCTGTGTATTTATATCAAAGTCATTCCAGTTCGGCTTCGAGAAAAAAAGGAAATGATTATAATGTCAAGTTGTTTATACTGGTGAGGGTGAAAGTAAATAAATCTGTAAATAAATTATTGTGATCTTTCAACAAAAAGAGTCAGTATGTAGATAGTCCCATATCCTTCTGCTTTTTAGGGTTCCTTTGTAAACAAGGAATTCCTATAGTTTCGCCATGTCGGTCTGTCTATCTGTCTGCCTGTCTGTCTGGCTGTCCGTGCGCGGTAGCGCAAAAATTATTAATTCTAGCGACTTGAAATAAGGCAGAAGTATACACCTTTATTACGTTAATAAAGTGGTAGAATAAAAACATGAAAAATTAAATTAATTAGGGTACCTCGAAAAAAACTACGAAACTTACACTGCGCGCGCCCCGACACGCACTTGCCCGGTTTTTCTATTACTCCAGAGGCTTCATTCTAACAAGTAGTCTGTTAAAGGCAAGTATCACTTTGGTAAAGTTTTTATTTATCAAACAAGTGTTATTGAGAGGCAACATTGGCTCAACGGGTCATCAATTTTGGAATGGAAACGGAGAATCAGTCCGATGAAATTGGCGAAACAAAACTTGGTTTTATGGTGTACAAAGCGCAATGGGATCTCAATTTTATAAAATAGTAGCTTTCGGGACTACGCGTGTAATTTTATTGCCATAATTAACGTTTTATGATCTATGTGTGTGATAATTCCTTCAAATCCAAAAACTTTAATTTATTTGGCTAAGCAGTGAAGTCTAGAATGACTGTATGAGTTTTCGTGAGTAAAAAATAACTGAGTAAATTAATTAAAATATAAATAATGTTTGCATATAAAAGTAAATTAGAGCAAACTAAATCGTATTCTGCATATTTTTTAAATCTGACGAAGGTGGCAGTTGACTATGCAGTTCACATGGATATTAAGTGATCCCTGCAGTGGTAATTACCCAACGATAGAATGCAGATGCGCTGCCTTACAGCACCTTTAAGGTCTTAGGTAGTAATTTTTTTGTGTCTGTGATAGTTATCACTGGACCATACTTACATTACTATCCAACTGGAACACGATAGTGTTGAATACCATTTGGTTGCTATAAAATAGGACATGCGGCCTACGCCCTCGAGCTTCTACACTTGCGTTAAAACTGCAACTATCTGTACCTACAGCTTCCGTGATCACGAGACCAGACTGACTGACTTAGAACACATCAGATGCCAATTTTTTTTTTATTAATTCTTGTCTGTTTGTATGTACATAATAATATGTTTGTACATACGTGCATTACAGAAAAAGTACTGAGTGAAGTTAGCTGTATTGTTTAAGGTAAATTAAAAACTGTTCCAAGTTTCATCTGAATTCGAAGGTTGAAATTCTATCTTAATTTATTAAAAATTAAAATAATCCACCTTTATAGAAGAAGCCAGACAACTTTTATCTTATTTGGTATGATTCTAGCTGTGTCCGCGTAAGAATTTATGTTTGTTCAGTATCTACCGGGACGAAGTCGTGGGCGCAGCTAGTATAAAAGTAGCGTAAGTTACTTCTTATTACATAAGTTATCTGCCAGTTTAAGTCCCGTAAAACTCGGTCCAGCCTTTCCCGAGATTAGGCGGAACAGACAGACAGACAGACAAATAGACAGACAAAAATAGTAAAATATGTTGTTTTGGCATATGTACCGTGTATACATACATACTATGCATTAAGTAAAAAGCGGTTATTTTTATATAACAGACACTCCAATTTTATTTATTTATATATATGTGCCAGGTCCCTAACGGGGTAAGCAGAGAGTAGAGAGCGCCAGATATCCCGGTCCTGGCATACCTCTCGTGTCTCGTCTTCCTTCATCATTCTCTTCATACATGCACGCCGATTCTTAAGACTTAGGAATAATTATAATTTATTTATTTAACTACACTTTTCTTACATATATATCTATATATGTAAGAAAAGTGTAGTTAATAAACAAAAGCATTCAAGCATCAAGTAATACACAACGGTAGATAAAAGGTATTCGTATTCAGTGAGTGTGAAGTTAGCACCTTTACGAGTCATTGATACAATGAGCGAGGTTGGCTGCGCACTACATTCAACCCTCCACACAATTTATGCGTATCACATACACGCAACGTGTTCCTCTATCTTTAAAAAGACCGATTGAATGCGAGTCGAACTCGCTTTCACAAGGTTTCGTACAAATATACAAATAACAGATTTCCTATACTGCTTTTGATATCACAGGTTTCATATACGTTTGCCTGTAATCCTTACTTAAAGAACTAGGTATTTTATTATATTATGTATGTATCTTCACGCCAGGTCCCTAACGGGGTAGGCAGAGAGTGTAGAGCGCCAGATATCCCGGTTCTGACAAACCTCTCGTGCCTCGTCTACCTTCATCATTCTCTTCATACATGCACGCCGATTCCTAAGACTTTTGACCCCACCATCAGACAGAACTCGACCTATTTGGTCATGGTAGGTCAGTCTTGGTCTTCCTGGGCCTCTGCAACCATCCACATTCGCATTGTATATCTGTTTAGTCATTCGCTCATTCGACATTCTTTCTATATGCCCGAACCATCGGAGCATGCATTTTTTCATTTTTTACAATTCATTACGAACGCGATCGGTGAGTGATACACCGCAGATCCTACGCAATGATCTCATCTCGACCGCGTTCAACTTATTTTCATGCTCTTTCCTGCATACCCAGCTCTCGCTTCCATATAAAAGCGTTGGAGTAAGTACAGCATTATGTACGGCTAGTCGCGCCCGCTGGCTGAGATGTTTAGATTCTAGCAGCTTACCCAACGCTCCATTCACGCAATTCCCAGCAAGCACTCTTCTTTCTATGTCAGTGGTGTACCTACCATCCTTGCTAAAAGCACATCCAAGATATACAATTTCAACCACCTGTTCTAACACTGCATCATCTACTACTACCCTTGCATTTGTTCTCTGCTCATCTCTTTCAAATACTAATACTTTAATTATGTTATTCCTGTTATTTGTGTTTTGGTGTACAAAAAAGAGTTACTTATTTATTATAGGTATTTTATCCAAAAAAAGATAAGAGAGCGCTCTCGTCAGCGAGTAGAGATTCGTATCTTTCTCACCTGCGCGGTCGATGGTGGTTTCCCACGTCGACCCGCGGTACGCGCTCACGGCAGCGCTCAAACGCTCGGTCAGGCGGTTGAGGTCACTCTTCACCGACGGACAACGGGTGCGCGCCCACAATTGGCGCAGCGCACGCTTCCGCTGGCGCATGGACTCGAGTGAGGCGGGTAGGGCGCCCCTGCGGTATGACTTCGGCGGCAGGGTTGTAGTGGCCGCCTCTTTAGCGGACTTGATGATTGCGGCGAGGCGGTTGGTTGCCTCCTCCACGTCCTCTGGAGACTGCAGGGCGCCCAGCGGTTCGGCCTCACTCATGGTGCGCGTGAAAGCGTGCCAGTCGGTGCGCCGACGCGGCGGTCGCGGGATCGTGAAGTTGGTCGTCAGTGATAGATTGACCAGGTGAAGGTGAAGGTAGGGGTAGGGGAAGGTGCTGTGCGTCGAGGTCATATAGCACCTCCACGTGGACCGGCCATGGCAGATGCTTATGTATGACGATGTCCAGCACGTCCGGTTGATGGTTTTGGTTGGTTGGTACGTGCGAGAGCGCGTATCACACTGTACCCACCCACCTGGCTGTCCTCGAAGCTATAAAGTTATAGAGGCCAGAACACTTTTTTTTTATATGTAATGGGCTTGGCAAACAAGCATGCAGTTCACATTGATGTTAAGTGATGACTGCAGCCTATAGACACCCACATGAAGACCAAGGTCAAAATGCAGATGCGTTACCACTCCTGAGGCCTAAGGTGTTATGCCTCTCTGCCGGAAATTACAAGGCCGTACATTACCACCTGACCGGAACACGATAGTGCTGAACACTACCATTTAGCGGCAAGTATATTAGGTAATGCGGTGGTGCCTACGCCCGCGAGCTCCGTCACTGAAGCTCTACCACCAGTCAAAACCCTACTATAACAGTGCTATAAGGACAAGAGATGGCCGACATTCAACAGCTGATTGTTGAAATTGACATTGGGCGCGTTCCATTAATCGACCACAACGACTGTAACGCCCTTTGTATTGTTCCACCTGAGGCCCGTGGTTGTCGCGAGCGGTCGTTTGACGTCATAAATAACGTCACTGTTCGCGACCGCATTGCGTCCACTCCGATCCACCAATATTTTGTGCTTTCACCAAAACGACAATTTCAGCGTTCTTGGTCGCGCTCGTTGCGGTCGATTAATGGAACGAAGCTAGGAATGACTTGATATAACTTTGTCACCCTTGACGTTGATTTTTTCCTTTTATTCGAAATAAGGTCATTTTCACACGTAATTTATAGACAATTTGGCGTGTTTGATCTCTTGTTTGATCCATCTGTCAACTGAATTAATTGCACTGGCAACATTTTGTCTATTAGCAGAATTTTAACTATGGAAGGTTTATAGAACCTTATGAATAAACAATTCTATAGAACGTTTGATAGGCGTATAGAGCATTTTAACTAATGAATGCTATGAATGTTTTTTATGAATAAGACCGATAATGTATAGGCAAACATTTTATAAATTTTAAGTAACAAGGTGTAGATTTTCTTCATTTCTTTATTTCAACCCTTTTGCGTAACTCGGTGAACTTGTAATTGCACTTGTGTCGTACTTTACACAAAGTGAGTTGAAAAGCATTCAAGGCAAGGGTTACATGGACTTTTACACAAAAGTCCGGCCGGCATCAATTTAGATCGAGTGTTTAATGACTTGAGTTTTACAGCTTTATTCCAACTCTAAAAGTATAAAATATGTATACCTAATATTATTCAGGTTTTCCTTTTTTGTTTTCCAGGTGAAAATATACACTATTGAGAAAAAGAGATCTCCTTGCTTTATTTTGTCAAATGTTATAGTTGAAATCCCTACTTTAATATTAATATTATAAATGCGAAAGTAACTCTGTCTGTCTGCCTGTCTGACTGTAACCTTTTCACGTCCAAACGACTGAACCGATTTTAATGAAATTTGGTACAGAGATAGAGCTGACCTTGAGAAAGAACATAGGCTACTTAGTTTTTTATAAAACGACATCCACGCGGGCAAAGTCGCGGGCAACAGGTAGTTGAATATAAATAAATATAATATTATCTAAAATAACGAAATTATACTTTGTCCATATTGTTTTATTTACATAATCACAGATTTTTTATTCACAAGCGTAGTTCCTTTTTAGAAGTAGCGACCATAGCCGAAGGGAGCGGCATAAGGGTAGGCGCCGAATCTGGCGTAGGGGTAGGCACCGTAGGAGTAGGGGTAGGCACCGTAGGCGGAGTAGGCGAGGGGAGCGGCGGCGAGAGGTGCGGCGGCGAGAGGTGCGGCGGCGAGAGGTGCGGCGGCGATCAGAGCGGGGTCCTTGCGCACGACGGCGTTGAAGCCGCCCGCGCCGGCCGCGTAATCCACGGTGCGCTTGGTGCCGTCAGACTCCAGCAGAGAGTACTGGCCCTGCACGTTGTCGCCGGCGCGGGTCTCAACCTGTCCCTTGTAGTCGCCGGTGTAGGGGTCCGCTACGTTGTATGCGAAGCTGGAGAAGTCACCAGCGTACGCGACGGCCACGAGGGCGAAAAGAACGGCGAACTAGATGAAACAGAACATAAAATTTATAATGTATGCATGACTGTGTTGAGTTGTTTATTTGTTATCAATGTGGGCTGGTGGTATAAAATGGTCTCTTCGCCAGGAAACAATTGTTTATCATTACCGGAGTTAAGTTATATAACACAGAATTTTAGCAAACCAGTAACATCTCATTGTAATCTTAATACTGTCTAGGGTTTTTTTTTTTTTCAAAAATTGTTCATACACACTTTCTTATTAAATATTCGTTTATTATTATTATCTTAACGTAATTTTGGATGGATTATGTCAAATGTTAAAGGCTAGCAGATTTGTTTGTTGTTCCGGCCTAATATTAAAGTTCGATAACCGAAGAAGTTTGAAAGTAGACAACTATAAACATATTTGAAAGCCAAAATCTTATCAAAATGAATGAGTCATTTGTCCTACAGGTAGGATAGGACATTATTAATTCGTAAACTCGTTTAGAACTATTGACATTTTACGTATAAAGGATTACAAAAAGGTTTTACCTTCGCAATCATGTTTGTATGTTGTGACTACGACGTTTCTCTTGAAACTGATGCTTGCAATCAGAGGACCTGTGTATTTATATTCAACCGATCCAGTTCTACTTTGAGAAAATAAGGAAATGAGTTTAATGTCAAGCGGTTTTTTTGTTAGGACGAAAGCCTGTTGTCAGTCTTGTTTTATTAACAGTTACATCACTATATGTCAGATTAAAAAAAACAATGTGGGTTTTGTTGACTCATGTATTTTTTAGTATTGATTAGCAAACAGCATTGTTCAAAGCAGTGAAATGTAGTCGATTGGAAGTTATGCGTGTACAATCATTTCGGTCATGCATTTTTGACGACCCGGTTAGTCCAGCGGTGTGAGATGACCGTTTGATTCAGAGGGTCGCAGGTTCGATCCCCTCACCAGGACAAATATTTGTATTTGTATGGCCTACAGATATTTGTTTCGGGTCTGGGTGTTTGTTAATGAGTTGTATGTGCACAACGGCACCCACGACACACTGTGGGGCTGTGAGTGTAAGCGTATATAATATATAGAGTAAAGCAAAACTTTTGAATAATTCCAAACAATACTGAAGATAATAATGTCATACAATAATAACAATTCTAATAACGTAACTTCACGCCTGTAATCCCCGAAGGGGTAGGCAGAGGTTTTTTTTATGTAATGGAAGTGGCAAACAAGCATGCAGTTCACATTGATGCTAAGAAATGACTACAGCCTATAGACACCGACACAATGACCAGTGGTCAAAATGCAGATGCGTTGTCACTCCTGAGGCCTAAGGTGTTATGCCTCTGTGCCGGAAATTACAGGGCCGTACATAAATGCTTACATTCAAGCATACATGCAAACACCCACGATTCGCCGGTTACGTTTTAGCCCATGTAACTATTTTAGCGCAAGAATATGGCGTAAATGTAAAAACTCCTCCAAACTTCAAGGTAGGTCGTGACGTACCTTGGAGGTTGACAATTGCTTTCTTACCTCAAACGGAGGCAGAATGTCGAGTGGACGTTATTAGTTACAACTAAGAATACCAATTCCATTGAGTAAGGTTGAGAATTACGACTTAGAATAAGGTTGTGAGATTACGTAACGTTTTTCAAAGTTATTGTGACGATATAATAATAGTAAAGAATATGCTTATTTCTTACGGAGACGGATTTGTATAGACGGATCAATACCTACTGAATCTATTAACATGAATGTATTATATTACCACAGTCTAAAGAAAACGAACATGTTACTCATAATTATGTACTTATACTGCGATATTACATTACCAATAATTTCCTCGATCTTTTTCCAATTGATTATCAGCAAAAATATACCTGAAACAAAAATAAGAGCTATAAACCTAATATTGTCAAATCTTTCCTTCACATTTATTGCATTGCCTTAGAGTACCCGCAGTCTACAGACTTAAAATCGGCCGATAGTTTAGTCGAGTTGGCCTGTTCGTGCGCACACTGTGTCAACAAAACAGTTGGGTTGGTCGCGAGTGCGCGGACTAGCCAACAAATGTTTTGGCCGATTGATTAAATTTACTAGAGTTGGTGAAGAGATCGGTCGCGTGAAATGTTGCCCAAAAATATTATTATTGCTTTATACTTGATACAAAGGAGAAAAAGAATAAAGAAGAGAAAGAGAGAGTATTGGGTACATCCTATTTACAGTAACAGATTATTACAAGGGAAGTTTTACACAATTCATTCTAAATTACTAGACATCTCAGAAATAAATATTTCCTTTTATCCATCATGAACGTTAAATACTGCGCACGACCATCCCCGCGTTCGACTCGGAGGATTTCATAAGGATTATGTATGTGTATCTTCACGCCAGGTCTTTAACGGGGTAGGCAGAGAGTGTAGAGCGCCAGATATCCCGGTCCTGACATACCTCTCGTGCCTCATCAACCTTCAGGATTATGTAATTACCATAAAGCAAAAGACTGATTACCCAAAAGCATTACAGGCAAAATTTCTCTAAATCTGGTACTACGTTCTGTGTTTAACGTTAGAGCATTGCCGATGGCTGTTGGCAGGAAATGTTATACAAACACCCTTTGTATGCTCGCAGCCAATCTGACCCGACACCTCAACAATTCTATTAAACGTGTACACGGTAACAAGCCTTGTTGTCTACACAAAGTTACTACAATCGCTTGGAGTTGGGAGAAACTGGAATACAATCAGTGTTGCCATCCGTACATTGGATTCGTTTTCGGTATCATTAAAACGCTCAAAATAAGACGTAATGTATCTTTTATTACAACTTCAAACGGTGCTATTGTGAATTCAAAGGAATGTAGGTATACAGCAGATCAAAATATACATAGAGATGTGTGCATATTATTATTAAAACAGCAAAATTCAAGATACATGAATGTTGTTCTTTTTATAAGTCTTGACTTGTGATTGGGCAAATGTGAGTTTTGGATTTTCATGTATTTCCACTGCAATATTTTCATGTCATCACATATGATAATATAAGATAGTAAAAATAGATAAGTAGGTATTTCTTTATAACATACTAGCTCTCACTCGCGGCTTTACTTGCATTTTTTTCTGTTAATAAAAAGTAAGTACCTAGGTAGGTATCTTATATATTTTTAATACTTCCAAGAATAGGTATGTGTACAAAGTTTCATTATGAGTTAAGTAGATATCGCGTGAAAGTGTGAGAAACAAACTTATATTTGCATTTATATACAGGGATGACTTCAAATTTATGAAATACTTAGGTACATTTCAAAGAATAAATGTGAATAAAAATCTATAAAATACATGGTCAGCAAATAAGAGATAAGATACGTAGGTACAAACGTAAACCTGCTGCATTATAAGAACAAGGTCAAACTAACTTCAAATAATAAAACGGCAAATGAGCACCCGACTGATATGCAATGCCTTAAGTTATAGGCGCTGAACGTTCTATTATCCAATCACATTTACTTACTGTCTACTACTTATGTTGCATACTTTATATGTGTGTCTTCTTCACCCACACATATAAAGTAGGTAGCATATAATCACTGCATAAAAATATATTCATAAGAAACGTTGACGAGTATACACAGGGTTAATTTAAATTAGCGCATCGCCTCTTGCTTGTAGCCTTTCTAGATCAATCCCAACAACATTTGTTCTATGACTTTTTTCAAATCTTGATAAATAACTCAAAAAAAAATCTCAAAATTTTTTTGTAAGGTTCAAACGAGCATTGCCGCCGCTGCGTCACCCCGCATCCCGCTCCCCGCTGCACGTGGCGATATTTTGCCTAGGCAGAGCTGCATGGTATACCTATGCTAAGAATAAATGCCACTTTAGAGGAAAAAAAAATGTTGTATGGAATAATTTAAACATTCGAAACTGAATTTTAAAAAGTCATAGAACAAATGTTGTTAAGTTTAATATAAAAAGGCTGCCTGCAAGAGGTGTTGCGCTAATTGACAACATTTCAAAATTGACACGACCCTAAAAGAAAAATACCGTTTCTTTATTTTTCTTTTCTGAGTTCAAATATATATTTTTTGTATTTTTTTATTTCTTAATTTCTGTGAAAAAAAAATAAAACGGAACAACATATTATATGATGACGTCACATATATGGTGGAATGAAGTAGTTACCATTGCCTATCTTTAGATGAAAACATTATTGTTACATACTCTGTGACAAGATGTGTCAAATTGATACGGATACGTCAATGTCAAAGTATAAAACTACGAAGTGCGGTTGGTCATCCGAGACCTTAGATCGATTAATCGGAAAAGCGATCTTTAGGACCCAAAAAATCGATTCTTGTTTAAATAATTATAATAATTTATATAACTCGATCCGCAGTACTGGATTGATCTAGTGAATCGATACTATACCCTGGAAAATCGAAGATTGATCTTTTTGGTTCATTCACATAGGGACATAGGAAACATATAGATTATAAGATTTAACGTTTAAATGTGAGTATAGGAAGCATTATACCAGCATTGAACACTGTTGAGTTGTTTTTTTTCGGTCGTCTGTTTTCCTAGAAATTTAGTATTACGTAGCCATAATCAAAAATAGATCGATAATCGAAGAACTATTTTTTCAATGTCGATTTAATCGTGGATGGATTTTAGACACTTCGAAATCGGAAATGGAATCGCCATCCCTACCGTAGTAGTACCGTATTTGTTTTTTAATAAATAAGTTATAATAAATAAGTTATACTTTACTAAATATATTAAAAGCTGCTACGAACTTATTTATTAAAAAAAAAACAAGTTTTAAAGTTTTAAACAACGACTTAGCCCTCAGGCTATTGATATAATATTGATATGTTTTCGATAGGTCGATATTAAAAACTAATAAAAACTAAACTGGCCAATTTTTAGAATCAGCATTGCCATCCAACGAGGCAATGCTGCCAGCCTTCTGGGTACCATAAGACAGGAAGGCAGAGATGCGGAATTTTTAGACGCATGTTGTTTTTAGTTTAGGTATAACTTTATTTTATGTTAATATTATTTAGCTTTTAAATATATTTTGATGTTTTTTTTATTATGTAGATTAATTAAGGTTTTTTGATAATTACATCTGAAATAATTTGAAATATTTATTGTTTAGTCGGCAACAAAAACAAAAAATATCAAAACGAATTAAAATGTAGATTTATACATTCGATATTTTGTTTTATATTTTGAGAAGCTACGCTGTGTTTTTTTTGCTCGTTCGTCTTTTTATAATTTTGTAGTTGGATCAAGGAAGAGATTAATCGATGACACGCAGGGTCAAATAATTTTTAAAAAATTATATTGCTATATCGATATTTTTTTCGATATATCGAACACTGGAACTGATATTTTTAAAATAAAAAAATCAACAGCCCTACATCGAGTTTGACAAGCTGACAACGACAAGACAGTGACATCTACCATTTTTTTTAAGGGTCACGGCACAAGGCAACGGTTCTATCGCCATTCCACCCTATGTGTGACGTCATATGGCGCATACGTCTTTTTAGAATACACTAACTTTAGAAGAAGAAATTATGAATGAAAAGTACAAAATTTCGAAAAATGGTTAAACACGGCCCTAGTTTTGGATTTACTTTTAAATGGTGTTATAAAACATGTAGGTTAAAAATATTAAATGTTGTCAATTACAAATAATCCTGTATAGTGTGCATACTATAGACACAAAGTAACCATGCTTAGTAATAATTAATAATTACTTATTATGTACTACAATACATTTTGTGCTACAGTTAAAAATAATATAGAACGGTCTCGAAAAACAACAGCATACCTAATGATGTTGGTTAGCAGAGAGCTTAAACTATCGAAAGAATCTAAAATAACGTTTTATAAAACCCTATCAACAGAATGATATGATCCGCGAGATCCAAGAAACCCACTGAAGTATTTCTAGTGCTCTATCAAAGCTATCCATCCGGAGTGACTCTAATTAAGTTCAACCTGCATAATAAATTGACCCCAGCTATCCGCCCATTAGGCTCAAAGCCAAGTGAATGAAATGATGAATGAGTTACGCGATCCATCATTCCCGTGGGTGATCCATTCATTTTATCTCTTTAATTATGTATGTCGGAAGCCATCCAAGAGGATATGGATGAAAATTGAATGAAGGTTGTATATGATCCAGTGTGATGTAAGACTATGAAATTGGCATTTTAGGGCGCATTCATTACATTATTTTAATAATTATGTTAATGTACTCCGTTTTAAAATATCTTCAATATGACAAAAAGTTGCCGATTACAAATAATAAAATTGTAAACATATAAACATGTATCGAGACGTATTGCAGCAACATTAGCAACACGGGCCATCGGCCGCCGCGACGGACCTAAGGGGAGTGGCCATAGCGTTTATTACCGTTGCAAAACAGTTTGTAATTTTTTGCGGGGGAACTACGTGTGATACACACACCCACTACAAAAATCTATTACTACGAAACTCACACCTTGACTGCAACAAAATACATAGATAATTTCACGCATACACTTACAGGAATATTTTCACTGTAGGTAGAGTTTGTGGAGGAACGGTTGGAAGTGTTCCTCCGGCGAAAAGGGAGGATCCTCCAACCAGGCGAGGTGGTAGCGCCTGGCGGGCCGCGGCCCAACGATTGACGTTGGGAAGTTGTATATATGCCAACTCTTGAGAAATCTTCGTATGTGCGATGCAATTTGAATGCACGCCATCTATCGTACTAGACAAGTACTGTGTGTGGTTTCGTCTGTGTTCCACTAGTTGGCGCCTTAATGTAGTGGACGCTACAAGTTCCAGTGTAGGGACTCGAAGGTCCATTACCTAATCTATCTGCCGCCAAATTATGGTAATGCTCAGCACTATCGCGTTCTGGTTAGATGGTAACGTATGACTCCGTAAAAACTATCACAGAGACATAACAACTAAGGTTTTAGGGGTGGCAACGCATCTCCATTTTGATCACTGGTTTTTGTGTAGATGCCTATAGACTGTAGTTATCACTGAACATCAATGTGAACTGCATTCTTGTTTGCCACCTTCATTATCATAAAAAAATATACTAATGTAGGTAAGAATATCGGTTGATTGTCATTTACCCTTATTACAAACTGATAAACAAATATAAAAGTACACTAGGTATCTGAAAAGTTTTTTATTCTATGGCGTGAATTATTATTGTACCTTGTCAGATGTTCTTACTGATGAGAGCCTAGTTAATTACATTGTATTAATTAAGCCGCCGTGTCCCACAAAGGACCGGACAGATCGTCCGGTGAGCAATTGAAGAATTTACATGTGGGAGATAATTTGATATCACCGACTGGACTTTGCTAAAGTCAAACTCAAAAATTTATTTAATCACTTGGAAATAATAGAATTTGCTTGTGATAGGTCAAATTACAAAATTAAAAATAAAAGCTAACAACAACTGATACGTTGATTAATATTATGTCAAAGTAAACAAAATAAAATAAATAATGGTCCAAAATTACTTAATAATAAAAATAGGTAGGTATATATATATGCTAGTAATGTTGCTCAGGCTCATTTATTATATATGTATGTATGTATCTTTACGCCAGGTCCCTAACGGGGTAGGCAGAGAGTGTAGAGCGCCAGATATCCCGGTCCTGACAAACTTCTCGTGCCTCGTCTACCTTCATTTATTATGATTACACATTAATTTTAACAATGTCTATTAATAACGCACTTATTGTTAGGCGACTTTGCTCAGACTCTTTTATCATACTTCCATTTATTTAATGTAATTCACATTGATGTAAAGTGATGACTGCAGCCTATAGACCACACAAAGGCCAAGATCAAATGGCAGATGCATTACCACTCCTGAGGCCTAAGTTATGCTTCTGTGCCGGAAATTACAGGGCCGTACATTACCACCTGACTGGAACACGATAGTACATTTAGCGGCAAGTATATTAGGTAATGCGGTGGTGCCTACGCTCGCGAACTTCGTCACTTGAGATCTAACACCAGTAAAAAAAATATCTTCAGATCTCGTCAAATGACTGAGTGGATAAGGGTCAGGTTAATTTGCCCGCATTAATTAAGCCAATGTCACGCCACACCAAAGGACTTGCGAAGTGCGAATTGATAGATTGATTGATGAGCAGTTCAAAAAATCATAGATTAATTATTTCAACTTTTCAGGATACCGTACTAAAAGGAAAAAAATGAATTCTTATCTATGCTATAAGGATTACTTCTTTTTCTCTTTTGCGTTTGCGTCTGTCTGTCCATCTTTGTCGCTGGTCAGATGATCAAATATTATTTTTGTTCATTTAAAACTAGCGATCCGCTCCGGCTTCACACGGATAGCATTTCTTTTATCGTGGGAGCGTCCGACTTCTTTGACAACAACCGTGATATCTCGGTAAATATAATGATTAGATATAGATATTAACCTTCCTCAGAAAACCCTCCTTCCAACATTTGACACGAGAACAAATCCGTTCACAATTTCCCGAGGTTAGCGCATACAAACAGACAGAGAAAAGGGACTTTATTTTATAATACTTACTGCTGCTAGCTGATTGTCACTTTTATAGGCTCGATGTGCATTATTTCTTGATGAGCACAGAAAGTGGGTTTAACATGTTTTATAAAAGTATTACTAAGATTATATTTCTTATAGCTGTGCCCGCGACTCCGTCCGCGTGAGAACTTATGATTGTTTAGTATCTTCCCGGATATTCTAGTCACGGGCGCTCCTTATTACATCAGCTATCTGGCAGTGAAAGTCCCGTCAAAATCGGTCAAGCCGTTCCCAAGATTAGCCGGAACAAATAGACCGACACACAGACAGACAAAATTTGTAAAAAATGTTGTTTTGGTATATGTATCGTGTATACACACATATGCATTTAGTAAAAAGCGGTTATTTTAATATTACAAACAGACACTCAAATTTTATTTATTTGTATAGATGTATAGATATAGTGAAGTGATAATTTTAATTTTAGGTCGAGTTCTGTCTGATGGTGGGGTCAAAAGTCTTAGGAATCGGCGTGCATGTATGAAGAGAATGATGAAGGTAGACGAGGCACGAGAGGTTTGTCTGAACCGGGATATCTGGCGCTCTACACTCTCTGCCTACCCCGTTAGGGACCTGGCGTGAAGATACATAATTTTAATGGTAACGCAATATCTTGTGTTTTAATACAAAACCTGCTTAAAAGAAAAAGGTCATCATTACACACATCATTAATATAGAATAGGGAAACTTATCTCCAGGCCTTGTCAGATAAACAAACTGATGAGAGCCAGGTTAAATTACACTGCGTTAATGAAGCCGATGTCGCGTCGTTCAAAGGACAGGCTGAACAGGTCACTAGGTGAGCAATTAAAAAATTTACATGTTTCATCTACTAGCTTCTGTTTATATGTTGTCGCAAATATTTATGACAGTTGATGTTAGTTTTAAATCTCATAGAAAAAGTCATATCAAGACCCGCCCGCGACTTCGTCCACGTGAGAAAAAATATGATTGTTCAGTATCTACCCGGACGAAGTCGTGGACGCAGCTAGTATAAAAGTAGCCTAAGTTACTCCATATTACATCAGCTATTTGCCAGTGAAAATCCCGTCAAAATCGGTCCAGCTGTTCCCGAGATTAGCCGGAACAAACAGACAGACAGACAGACAAAAATTGTAAAAAATATTGTTTTGGTTTATGTACCGTGTATACATACATTTGCATTTAGTAAAAAAAAGCGGTTACTTTTATATTACAAACAGACACTTCAATTTTATTTATTTGTATAGATGTATAGACTAGCTGACTCGGCAAACTTCGTATTGCCTCAGAATGAAATAATTAGTCAAAGGTTTGTTAAATAAGGACTATTGCTATGGGAAAATAAAATTGTGCTTTTTACTATTCCTCTTCAATTTTTCTTCAAATTCTTCATATTTTCTTACTTTTTAAACCTTCCCTGGACTTTCAAAAATCATTCAAAACCAAAATCATCCTAATCGGTCCACCCGTTCTCGAGTTTTAGCGAGAATAACGAACAGAAATTGATTTTTATATAGATAGATATTATGTAAAATAGAAGAACTCTCAAATCTTCTAAGTCGCATTTTTAATAAGTACCTGCTTTGCTCGAGTTCCTTATCTCAATAAGATAAAATACAAACAATATTTAAAAAAGAAAAAAAATCAACTGATCGCACTCATCAAGATTCGAACCGAGCTATCGTAACATGTCAGTCATTGTCAAAATTTACCTTCATATTCAAAGCAGATTTTCAAGGTCCCAAAACACGGACAAAACCACGTTTTCTAAGAATGAAACCTATCTAGATCGACTTATCGATCCCAAAACTCACTGCATACTAAATTTCATGAAAATCGTTGGAGCCGATTCCGAGATCTACACATACATAATGATATATACAAGAATTGGTCGTTTAAATGTGTGAGATTAAAGGAACTGAATATTAAAATAATTATTATCTTACACATGCACAAAATCATGTTTTCTTAATTTACACAATACAATTCAATAGTTGTTTAGGTTTAAAAATAAAATAATATTTAGCCGAAATTAACCAAGCTTCTTTATAATTGTTACAATACATTAATGCACTGAATCAAGAAGACATACTCGTAGAACAGCATATCCTATTATCTCCGGATCTCGACAGATAATCAAACTGATGTGGATCAGGTTCATTATCCCGTATTAATTAAGCCCATGTCGCGCCACACAAAGGACTGAAGGGCGAAATAATCGCCAGGTGGGCAATTAAGATATTTTTTTTTTAATCCGTTGGTAGAGCTCTAGTGACGGAGCTCGCGGTCGTAGGCACCACCGCATTACCTAATATACTTGCCGCTAAATGGTAGTGTTCAGCACTATCGTGTTCCGGTCAGGTGGTAATGTATGGCCTTGTAATTTCCGGCACAGAGATTAACAACTTAAGCCTCAGGAGTGGTAACGCTTCTGCATTTTGATCTTGGTCTTTGTGTGGGTGTCTATAGGCTGCAGTCATCACTTAACATCAATGTGAACTGCATGCTTGTTTGCCACTTCCATTACATAAAAAAAAGCATGTCATATTATCTCCGGATCTTGACAGATAATCAAACTGATGTGGATCAGGTTTATTATCTCGTATTAATTAAGCCCATGTCGCGTCACACAAAGGACTGAAGGGCGAAATAATCGTCAGGTGGCAATTAAAATAAAAAATTACATGACATGTTATTTCAACTGCCAACTTTTGTTCATTTACTGTGATGAACTTTGTGGGTGCTTGGTGGGTGTTAAGCAATTTGTTGATTTTCATCTGTAGTGTATTTTTATTCTTGTAATGTTTTATTATCACTTTGTAATTAATATATTCATATCATGGGATATTGAGTGAGTGAATTATGAAATACATTATCATACAATGCAAAGGATGATGATTACAATAAAGATTTATGCATATATACTAAAGGTATTGCAATCTCGTAAAAGTCTAGAGTGTACAATAACGCTGTCGATTTTAGTATTGAATTCAAAATTATCATCATCTATACAAAACATTTAATCAGTACCTACTCATTATCTCGCCGAACTTGGTATCGCCCAAGAAATACTATAGGATATCTTCGTTTTTTTTTTTAATTAATTTTTAAAGATACAATAATTTAATTTATTTTTTTTAAGGTACATAGGGGAGAGTCGGATATACCAGTTTTTATTTATTTCAAAATATCTTTTTTTGATATTAATTAAAATAAGTTCTTTATCTTGACTCACATAGTTTAAAATCTCATTAAACATGTACCTCAACGTCAACACTATACTCTTGTAAGATTTCATACAATATGCGTTTCCCTAAAGGCTTTCCTTCGGTACAATTTACCCCTCTAGTCGGATTAATTGTACCACAGGTTCGGTAAATTGTACCACTAAGATTTAAGAGACGTATTGACATGATAATAAATTAAAATAAAGAGGTTAGATATATAGACAAAACGAATTGATTTTATTTTAATTATTAATACAAAAATACCAACACAAATTTAAAAATTTCTTCAATATTAACCGTCATGATATGACAAAGGATGTCATGGTAGGTCAGTCTTGGTTTTTCTGAGCCTCTGCAACCATCCACATTCGCATTGTATAACTGTTTAGTCATTCGCTGATTCGACATTCTTTTTACGTATGTGCCCAAACCATCGGAGCATGCCTTTTTTCATTCTTACACCGACACCGATTTTCATTCCAATAGTGCGTTGGTTAATTTGACAACGCGGCATTTTCATCAAATTCACTTAATTCTTTTCTACATTCAGAAAAACATACAACTGCATCAAACTACACGAAACCACAAAATGGCCATAATTTACAATGAAAAACTTTCGCAGCGAAAGCTGCACAAAGGTTTAGTGAAATGTTATACTTACCGTGTTGTATAAAACATTATCACACCCATTAAAGATATTGACAACTCTATATATATACGAGTAACTAAGGACAAGACAAAATAGTACTTATCCAAATGAGCGGTCATAAGGTTTGTCAACAAACGCCATCTCGGCAATGGTTCATTTCACTCGGCCCATTTCTATTGTTGGGTTCATCTTGCTCACTGTCGCGTAAGATACAATATTGCAATGTACTTGAATGTAGGCTTTTTGTTAGCGTTCAGTTTTTATATATAAATTCTAATAAACAGAAATGTTTTTGGACTAAATCATCGCTTAATAACAATTACTTTTTACAGTAAAGGTCTGAGTTGTGATAGACGAAAGAGTTGAACCTTGCATTTGTGTGTTTTTTATTGTGAAATGAACAAATTTTGGAAAAAAACTATGATTGGGTAAGTAATTTATCATAATATTAACTAAAAAACTAAAATGGAATGTTCAATGTGATTTATTACGCTAAATTTGATTTTCAATGGTGTAGTGGTCAATGTTTGAAACTGTAATTACGTCATTGTTTAAGAATTATGTTTTTGTATTTAAATCATATTATGATTGTTAAAATGTTTTACATCCAAATGTTTTGTCACGTGTTTTATTTCGGTGTTTGTAAACCTTAATGTTAAAAATCTTGTATGAAATAATAATCAAACGTATTGAATTTCCCTTGCGCTTGAACTATTACGATATACCTACGCACTGACGTCTCTAGCGTATAAATATTGACGTTCGTTTTCTTTAGACTGTGATTCTTTAGAATACTATCATAAGTCATCTCAATTCTTGTTAAAATACAAAAAAAAACTGCATTACTATTATTTATTTCAAACTGGTTTCTTTTTTCAAACAATTTTTTTTGACTTGCCATATCTATCAAAAACTCCTTGGAATAAATTGTACTGTCTGTGATGATATCTTAAGTAGTTTGTACACAGGTGCAATATACATGGCTGTAACACATACCATACTTTTTATTTAAGTAAGTAAATGTAGGTAACATTTCACCCGTGCGAAGCCGGGGCGGACTGCAAGTAATATTATAAAAATATTTAACGAATAAAAAAAACTCATATTTCTATAAGTAGAAGATAAGGAACAATTTGTTCGTCGTTATCATATTAATTCACTAGGGAGTAGAAGAGTTCAAAATGTAGTCACTATTGAGAAGAACCATGCTACTGAAGAAACTCAGCGTACCTAATTAGTGCTCTTTTCGGTTGTTAATAAAGCGGTCTTCACACAAGGCTGGACAAATCAGGTGATCAAATCCTATATTAATTACAATTCTTTATAAAAGAAAACAAAATCGGACTTAACTTAATGAGCGGCTTTTACGTGTCAGAACTACATAAACCTACTCTAAAACATTATTATTGAGTAAAGCATATTAATTAAATAAAATATATAAACAATCTGATACATTTATATTATTAGGTATTTACTTTGTGTCTAATGACTATTTAAAACCGATAACAAAATTTGTTATTGTGAATAATCACTTAGTTTATTTACTTTTCTACTCAGTAACATTCTTCAGAGACTTTGAACCTATTTACTAATTATAATGTTTGAATAGTCAACAAAGTTGTAATGCGGTCTTCGAATCTCGACCTAAAAGCGAGATTCACAGATTGCACTACGACTTTAATAGACAGACAGACAGAAAGACAGACGCGGCGGCACCTTGTATTTTTATAAGTATAAGTATAAAAGGGATATGATATGCAGAAAATATGGCAGTAGGTAGTTATCTTTTTAACTGGCTAACATTGAAATCGCTTTCTTTCTCGTCTCTTTAATCAAAAGTTAGGCAGGCATTTTTTTTGTAACTAATATAGCAAGCAAGCATGTAGATGATCATCATCATCATCACACGGATGCTAAGTGATGACTGCAGCCTATGGACGTCTACACAAAAATCACAGTTCAAACTGTATATGCGTTAAGTTGTTATATCTCTATGATAGTAATTACGAGGCCATACATTACCATCTAACTGTAACACGATAGTTCTGAACACTACCATTTGGTGGCAGATAGATCAGGTACAGTATCCAGCAAGATATATTGACTTAAGGAGACTGTGGCTTATTTCGGGTCTGTAGAGCGTTATCTCCTTTGCACCTTACCTATATGACGTTGAAGCGCGCATGGCTTCGCGGCTGGTGTAGATCAAAAGCGATCTACTCGGTTAAGCGATACGGGCGCGGTCGGGTGTGTGATGGGTGACCGCTAGTGGCAAATTAAAATGCGCGTTTCCGTGCTTCGGAGGGCACGTAAAGCCGTCGGTCCTGGTATTGATAGATAGCAGTCATTAAACCTTGTCGGAGGCCTTATGGGCGGTACAAACTGGCCACTAACCGGTATCCCCACCAATCTATTGGAGCAGCGTAATGGAGTAAGCTCCAGGTCTCCCCCCAAAAAGGGGAGAGACTCGTGCCCAGCAGTGGGACGTATAATGGGTTGCCATTATTATTATTATTTATTATTATACTGTACCTTAGTAAAAATCACAGCCTTAAAACACGTTTACCTAAAGCAAAGGTGGCAATTCAGACCCGTTTCCACTTTGGCCTAAATATATTCAGAATATGCTTTTAAATACAGAAATTACGATGCTGAATACTATCGTCTAACCACTAAATTAGAAATAAGGGTTTTTACCCTAATTTCTCTCAAATTACGAATATTAAACTAAATGCAAAGAGCATCAAAGGTTAGGGTCAAAAGATTTAAATCGAGCAACCCTATTTCAACCTCTCGAATGTTTCAAAACAATCTAAGTGAGATAAGGGAACCACAGAATTCATTAATTGTACCGTGATTAACTCATAATCGGGACCTTTTCGCTAAATATGTTCGTGTAATTAAAATTGATTCCTGAAATGTGTTTGGGTCAAGTATTTTTTTTGTAATGGTGGTGGGAATCAAACCTGTAGTTCACATGGATGTTAAGTGACGACTGTAGCCTATAGACATCTATACAGTAATCAGAGTTCAAAGTGCAGATGCGTTGCCACCCCTGAGGACTAAGATCTTTTGCGTCTGTGATAGTTATTACGGTGCCATACATTACCGTCTAACCGGAAGACGATAGCGCTGAACATTACCATTTACCGGCAGATAAATTAGGTAATGCGGTGGTGCCTGCGCCCTTGAGCTCCGGCAGTAAAACGTTACCACCAGTGAAAATTAAAAAATATATTTATATCATGTGACTGATCCCATTTAAAGTATTTAAAATAATTTAAATAGTCTTCTGCGGAGTCGGGAAGAGACGACCCTATCGCCCACTTACGGCATAATTCTCTTCTAGTTCTAGTGGAATGAGACGGTAGTAAGTGTAGGTAATAATGCAACATGGGTAACGGGCAGGGTTGCCAAGCGTCCGGTTTTCGACCGGACTGTTGGGTTTTAGAAGAAATTCTTGGGGTCAGGTCACTTACTTCCGACCGAATTCAATTTGTCAGGTCAGCAAGTAATATGAACGTGACGCGCGGTGTGAAGTACCTTACCACGACAGCCGCAGTGCAGACTGAACTTCAATGACTGAAGCTACACTACGCGAGGGGCGCTCCAGGCGGCCGGGGAGGGGGCATACATGTGGTTCCACTAGAATTTATTTATTACTTTTTAATCATTTTTCCCAACCGGTTTCGATCACACGGTCATCTTCAGAGGTTTGTTGACAGTAAACTACCTTTTTAAACACTTAGAAAAACTCGATACAGAAAGTTCCAAAAGACATGGTAGATTAGGATTAATTACGAATATTTTAAAATGTCGCCACTGTACAAATTTGCCGTTTTTTTTCGATTTTGACCAAGTATGATCCGATTAAATTTGTTGTCCGGTTATGGCGGCTGGAAAAGTTGGCAACCTTGATAACGGGACATTTTTGCGGTTGAAGTGATGATGATGAATATGATGATGAAATAGTCTTCATATTGTTAAATACAAGCTGTTTCTCGCGACTCTTTCGACGTAGCATTTGGTTTTGGCATAAGAAGATTCTATGTTCTTTCTTAGGGTTCCATCTACCTCCATGTTAAATTCATCACAATCGTCTTAGCGGTTTAATCCTCAAAAGACAGAGAGTGACTGATGGTAGAGTTTCAGCTGTTGTTGGAGCTTGAGGACGTCGGCATCATTATATGCACAAAGCATATTATTATACTGTTTTTCCGCTATCTGCCTACCTCGTAAGGGACTTAGATATTTCGATGAGAATTTAAACAATGAAATAATTCTTTGTCTTTGTTTACACCAAAACAATTTGAAGTAATGGCAATAGAACGAGCATTCGCTCGTTTAGTCTGCGCACATCATCGATATCGTCCGCTACACTTTTATTCTTTGCGCCAGTTTACAACTACCGCAAACCGCGCTAAGTAACTTCATTCCAACAATCTGACTTCTTTGAAAACTGTCTCGAATAACTTCAATTATACTTTACATTTTCATACATTTTCCAAAGTTGGTGATTAGGAGGCGGAAAAATGCAAACTTTTTCATGACACGAATAAAATTCGCCTAGTCTCAATTTTATTTCAATAACACTAAAAAGTTTAAGAAGAAAATTAATGCTACCTTCATAAAATTTAAGGATCGTGGCAATTAGGTAATACTTGGAACCAATGGTCTGAAATTCCTTCCACACAAAATTCTCAAGATACTTCAAATTTCTGCAAATTAAGTTTTCATTTCCACAGGCTTTGCTTAAAACCAGGGCATAGCCGTTATATACCTAATATAGTTGTATTAAAATATGATTTAGAATGTTATTTTATATTTTTGGACGGTATTTTTTTATGGTTGATACTGATTGGAATAAAATATGATTGTAGTCAGAGTAATCTTTTGTATGACAAAATTAATGAAGACTATGTGGCAGCGGGAATCTATTTTTTAACATTTTATTTTACTAGCTTTGACTTTTTGGATTGTATGACTGATTGGAAACTGGCTGAGGAACAACCAGTTCATCAAAATTGTTATATTTGATGTAATCAGACGTGCTTACAGCTAGGAAGTCTTGTGTGTGTGTCTTCCAATATTTATTTTTACTGGTGGTAGAGCTCCAGTGACGGAGCTCGCGGGCGAAGGCACCACCGCATTACCTAATATGCTTGCCGCTAAATGGTAGTGTTCAGCACTATCTTTTTTCCGGTGAGGTGATAATGTACGGCCCTGTAATTTCGAGAGGCAAGAGGCATAACACCTTAGGCCTTAGGAGTGGTAACGCATCTGCATTTTGACCTTGGTCTTTGTGTGGGTGTCTATAGGCTGCAGTCATCACTTAACATCAATGAGAACTGCGTGCTTGTTTGCCACTTCCATAATATTTAAAAAAAAAATTGTGTATACCTACGCTGGACAATTAAGAGAAGGGTGGTTGCAACTTCGCTCCAAAGCTATTATGAATACTGTATTGATGGTAGAGTTTCAGTGTCGGCTTCAATATCTAACCTATGTACTGCCGAATGGTTGTGTTCAGTACTATCGCGTTCCGGTTAGATTGTAAATTGTAATATATGGCCTAGTAATACTTAACTAACACAAAGGGAAAAAACTCAGGGCTAGCAACGCATCTGCACAGTGACCTCCGATTTTTGTATAAGTAGATAGACATCTACTTTACTACTACCTTCCCCGTTTCTCTGTAAATCATAATTATTCAGATACTAGTTGTTGCCCTCGGCTTAGCCTTTTATTCTTTCTCAAAGTCAGCTCTATCTCTGTACCAAATTTCATTAAGATCGGTTCAATCGTTTGGACGTGGAATGGTAACAGATAGACAGACAGAGTTACTTTCGCATTTAAAATATTTGTAGGGATCACACTATTACACATTAACACTTAAATGTTTCCGAAGCTCCAGTGTTATATAAAGTAACTTGACTTAAGAACATAACGTATGCAAATTTTTGTCGTAAATGTTGATTAAGCCAATTCATATGCCGCTTAGAAAGATCGTAATGTCTAACTTAGCACATTTACAATATGACTCCGTCGACATCGAGTTATCACTTAATTTACAGACATTTTGAGACCATACAAATATAAATTATGTTGAAGAACATTCTGAATTGTCATGAGCCGCGACACACAGTGATCAGCCTCGCGAGGCATTTGCCGCGCGGGGCTGCTGTCTCTGTGTGGACGTGCCTTGATAAGCGCGCGTGACCGTGAGCGCCCGGACTGAGCCATCTAGTGTCGGTCGCGTCTAAGTTTTCCAGTACCTCAAAGTTTGGTAATGTGCCTGAAGATGTCAATGAGCTCACCACCTGTTAAATGGGCCAAAACGTAACCGGCGAATTGTTCGGGATTACAGGCGTAGAGTTACGAAATAAAAAGATCCGTAACAATGTTTTTATTTATTTTTGGAGCATATCTTTTCAAATAAGTCGTGTAACAACGTAATAAAAAATTTATGCAACTTTATACCGCAAACTTTACAAAGGTACCTGAATTATTTACGCCTACCCTATTTCGAGGGTTGAAGCCACATAAAAATGTTTTACATCTGGTTCCCATTGAATTCGAGTTATAATTAGGTTGTAAGCCTTACTCCAGTTCTCTTTCATGATTTCTCAACATAATCTTTCTTTTCATTTGTTACACGTGTACCTACCTTATTTATTATACAGTAATAATGTTTTTATGGTGAATATTTTTTATTAGGACCTATCAGAGATTTGGTGGTTTTTGAATCAATAGACTATACAGCATAACTTATCTGCTTATAAAATATTCTACGACTACGTAATAGTTATACCTAACCATTTGGTGGCAGATAGATTAGGTAATGCGTTGGTGCCTACGTCCACGAGTCCCTTCATTGGAACTCTACCACCAGTAGAAATTCCAAAGGTTTAAGTTTTCACCAAAACCAGCATCAAACCTATTACATCAACGATCATGATTACATTTAAAATAATAAAATACGCTTACACTCACAGCCCCATAGTAGGTTTATACCTGTGTCTGCCTGTGTCGTGGGTGCCGTTGTACACATACAACACATACACAAGCACCCAGACCCGAAACATATATATGTAGGTATACTGTACCTATTACTGGTGGTAGAGCGCCAGTGACGGAGCTCGCGGGTGTAGGCACCACCGCATTACCTAATATACTTGCCGCTAAATGGTAGTGTTCAGCACTATCGTGTCCCGGTCAGGTGGTAATGTACGGCCCTGTAATTGCCGGCACAGAGGCATAACACCTTAGGCCTCAGGAGTGGTAACGCATCTGCATTTTGACCTTGGTCTTTGTGTGGATGTCTATAGGCTGCAGTCATCACTTAACATCAATGTGCACTGAATGCTTGTTTGCCACTACCATTTCATAAAAAAACAAATATTTGTCCCGGTGCCGGGATCGAACCCGCGACCCCCCCGAATCAAACGGTCATCTCACACCGCTGGACTAACCGGGTCGTCATATTATTATATTTTTTATTTTTTAACTCAACGTCAGCCTTTTAACTAACCTATTCAATATATTTACGAGCATCCTTGTTCCTGTAGCCATTAATCCGCTGTCAGTTTGTCACTTGCAGGAGCCCTCAGGAACGTTAAACGTCCGCTTTATTGCTTTCGTTGATGAGGTATCAGTTAATTGCCAAGTATATGGGACAATGTCGTGACGAAGTGATATGGGTCAAATAATAATCAACAATATTGGTGCGAGTTTCATTTGCGGGGTCATATTCTTTTGATGATATTTTATTTCGTGTGAAAATCAATATGGTTTATTTCGGGTTAAGTACTCTTGTTATATATACAGGGTGATGTATATTGTTATTTACAGTACTCAACAATTCATATATCGAGCCTAAGAAAGAGACGATCGGCTAGTTTCGATTTCATAGAGCAATATCTCTGCTGCACACTGCCTATGTAAGCACCATAGAGCATCGCGGGCCACCGGCCGCGGCGGACTGGAGGGGAGTAGCCATTGCGTTTATTACCTATGCAAAACAGTCTGTCATTTTTCGCGGGGGGAAATACGTGTGACACACACTCACACAACAAAAATCGTCTATTACTACGAAACTCACACCTTGCCTTTAACAAAATACATGAACAATTTCACGCACACATTTAACTATCTGGGCGACCGGCATATTCCCATTTGGGCTTGTACTTTGACAGAGGGGAAAGCCTGCATAGGGCTACTCTCCTCCGTTGTTGCTCTATGGTAAGCACTGATAGTCTGGTGTTGGTCAAAACTTGGTCAAAATGGTCGACAAACGTCAAATAGGTACGGTGCGAAAGAGATAACGCTCTACAGACCCGAAATAAGCCCAAGTCTCCTTCCTAAGCACGATGTGCAATATTTATTGTTGAGCACTGTAATGGAGAAGCTACCGAAGGACTATACTCGTACATACAAAATCTTAAAATACGTATTATACGAGTATATGATAATGATGACAAAGAGATAGGCCAGGAGACAGTCAAAAATTTGACTATAACTGTGTATATATTTTCGCAATACTAAAACGATAGTAAGCCATTTTTTGAACATATTTATAACTACCGTTGGATAATTTCTTTCATCACTTTCAATGTCTATTTATTATATTGATATGATTAGATTGCTTACTGGTGGTAGAGCTCCAGTGACGGAGCTCGCGGACGCAGGCACCACCGCATTACCCAATATACTTGCAGCTAAATGGTAGTGTTCGGCACCAATGTGTTCCTGTCAAGTGGTAATGTCCGGCCCTGATATTTCCGGCACAGAGGCATAACACCTTAGGCCTCAGGAGTGGTAACGTATATGCATTTTGATGTCTGGTCATTGTGTAAGAGTCTATAGGCTGCAGTCATCACTTAACATCAATGTGATCTCGTTCGTAAAGAAGATGCAAGAAAGAGGCTTTGTGTGAATGAGAGTATCGGTGTAAAATAAAAAAAGCATGCTCCGATGATTCGGGCATATAGAAATAATGTCGAATAAGCGAATGACTAAACAGACATACAGTGCAAATGTGCTATTACCATGACCAAATAAGTGGGGTCAAAAGTCTTAGGAACCGGCGTGCATCTATGAAGAGAATAACGAGTAGAATAGGTACGGGAGGTGTGTAAGGAGCGAGATATCTGGCGCTCCACACTCTGTGCCTACTCCGTTAGAGACCTGGCGTGAATCTTCACGCCAGGTCAATTGTGTATGTATCTACATACATAATACATACGTCCCTAATGACGTGTGTCATGACGGTTTCTGACAGTTGACGCCATTAGACCAATCCGAATTCAATATTCATAATAAAGCCAGGACGACGTCAGTCGGGGTCAACTAGTTCATAATATTGACAGTTTAAAGTAGGTTAATTAACATGTTCGTTTTCTTTAGACTGTGTTATAATTATGAACTACAAGCAAAAGACTGTATCGATCTCTAACAAACTACATTTTTAACTTAGTTTAGGTATCGCAATCTAGAAATAGCGGTGCCGGATATAAAATTAATATAAAATAATCAATAACTCTGTACTGGTCTTAAAAGTGTGTAGATATTTTTTGCTTAGGTATATTAACTGTTAAAATATTCTAGTGGTAGCAACTTCAACTACGCTACGGTTTAATCTTGAGGTTGATATTTGAAAAATCCTTAAAGCTTAGTAATACGTGGAGTTTATTTTTTCATTTTCTTTTTGTGATGGAAGTAGCAAACAAGCATGCAGCTCACGTTGATGTTAAGTGATGTCTGCAGCCTATAGACACTAACACAAAGATCAAGGTCAAAATGCAGATGCGTTACCACTCCTGAAGCCTCAGGTGTTATGCCTCTGTGCCGGAAATTACAGGGCCATGCAAAATAGTCTGTCATTTTTGCGGGGGGAAATGCGTGCGACACACACGCACACTACAAAAATCGTCTATTACTACGAAACTCACCCCTAACTTGACTTGACTTTAAACAAAATACAGAAGCAATTTCAGGAACACATTTAAACATCTAGGCGACAGGTATAGGCCCATTTGGGCTTGTAGGTACTTTGAGAGAGGAGAAAGCCTGCATGTGGCTACTCCCCTCCGGTGTTGCTCTATGCATAAAAAAGGAACATTTTGTGGGCCGTACTCGCTTTCGATACCGTGCCCGTATTTCCAAATTTACCCCACAGAGCCTTATTTTCGGCGTTCAATTAAAATAATTAATAATAGAGATAGAGTTTCGGGCGCTTAATTTATTCGAAATTTCCTCCTCTCTAAGTGTATTTTGTTTAGTTTTTTTTAATTCCTTTTCGCTATTTAAAATTACACCTAAACATGTTTTTTTAAATTAGAAACATATTATTTTTAGGGTTCCGTACCTTAAAAGGAAAAAAGGTACCCTTATAGGATCACTCTGTCTGTCCGTCTGTCACAGCCAATTTGCTCCGAAACTATTCGACCGATTGAGTTGAAATTTGATGAATATATGTAAATTGGTGACCCAAAGATGAACACGTTAAGTAAAATAAAAAATTTAAAACAGGGGGGCCACTTTCGGGGGTTAAATCAGAAAATAAAAAAAAATCTGTTTCGCGTGATATATCAAATGAAAGAGGTTGTTGTCAGCATCTCAGATATATTTTTATTATAATTTTTGCATAAACAAATTTGAAGTTATTTAAGAAAACGACGAAAATTGACCATCCCCACCCCTTCCCCCTATCTCCGAAACTACTGAAAATGTGGAAAATAGTTCTTTGCCTACAGATTACTGGAAAACCTATAAGAAGTTTGAGTATTCAAATTAAATCGAAAATTCTTAATAATATAACCCCCCCCTGCCGGTACCACCGTAACCGCTATGCAGGGACATAGCGGTTACGGTGGTACCAGCATTTTAAATCTGTAATATTTTCGAAAATATTTATTTAAATTACGGAACCCTCACCATGCGAGTCGAACTCGCACTTGTCCGGTATTTGAAATAACACTAGTTTTCTGATTTATCTCGCGTATATTAAACTAAAATGATTATCTAAAATCGAACCCGACGTTTCGGTCGCTTTTCTGCTTCCGTGGTCTCGGGCAGACTGAAACGTTAGGTTTGAAAACTAATTTTATTTCAATGAGTGCAGCTCGCGAAAACCTAAGAACATGCCGTGTTATTTTTTATTAATTTTTCAGCTTTTAATTTTTTTTATGAAAAAAATGGATAGAAAAAAATGACTTTAGACGAGACTTGAACTCGCGTTCACTGGAAATCTAGTCTAGCCGCTCTTCCAACTGAGCTACCGAACTTCGGTAGCTCAGTTGGAAGAGTTATTTTTCATAATCATATTCCTATTTTACATCGATACTTTACGAAGGTATTTAAAATCTCTGGAAGCATTAAACCAATTCGAATTCAATATTTTTTCAGGTGCTATATTAGCACCTGAATAACATCCTTTTGACTCCTTACAAAGACGAACTAGTTCAAATAAGTGACGATACAGTATTTACAGGTTAGACTAAAACATCTGAGCACGCGCAGAGACATCGAGGAGTGATCTGCTGAACTGTAGTGGAAGTGCCACCGAATCCTCACTACATCACAACTACCAAACGAAGGGAGAGGTTCCATTCAAACTGGACACCTCGCAGTGCTCAACAATGCGATTCACGCATTCATTTCCACAACTGGCACAGTCAGGGTAAGAACGAACTCACTTTTGAGATATTCGCACGGTACCTACGATTGCAAATCTTGAGTGTAGATATAGTGTCCACTCTATATGATGATTTTGTTTATGTCATGAGGATGGCAAATAATTATGCAGTTCACATGGATGATAAGTGACGACTGCAGCCTAGAGACATTTACACAAATACCAGAGGTAAAATTAAAAAAAAAACCGCCTTCAATAAATTAAAAACTGAATAGACAAAAAACACTGTGAGGCACACCAACTGTGAGGCACACCCTTTCAAACAAAAAAAAATATCCAAATCGCTACAGGCGTTTTTAAATTATCGGTGAACATACTTAAAAAAAAAAACGATCCGGTCCAATTGAGAACCTCCTCCATTTTTTAAGTCGGTTAAAAATGCAGATACGTTGCCGGAGTGACTAAGTACGTTGTTTGTTTTATGGAACGATGGTGGCATGCAACATGGATGTTAATTGATGACTGCAGTCTATATACACATCAAAACAAAAACGAGAGGTCTAAATGCAGATACGATATGTCCAGTGATAGTTATTACGGAGCCATACCATACCGCCGACACTCCGCCAAAGTTCCATCCCAAACGCTTAATTTGGTCTCCCCTGTCTCCATTACACAGACATTAATCAGTGACGTGTATTTACACGTGCACCTGTGTGCGTAGCACGTAGAAAATACCAACCGTCGCCCATAAGAGGGGAGGACGTTGGGTGATGCTGGGAAATCGTGCGGGACGTCGAAAAGTCCATTCTATACGTAGTATTATTACATATTCTCTGGCCATACATAACCGTATAAACGGAACACGATAGAGTTGAACACTACCATTTGGCGTTAGACAGATAAGGTTGTTTGGGCCTCTGTGATGGTTATTGAGCGGTCATTGCAAATCTTGCATGTATTGTATACTTATAATAATATAGGCAACCCATGATACGTCCCACAACTGGGCACGAGTCTCTCTCCTTTTTGGGGGGAGGCCTAAAGCTTACTCCACCACGCTGCTCCAATGTGGATTGGTGGAGATACGAGTTAGTGGCCAACCCGCTGTCGAATGTTTTCAAACCGCCCATAAGGCCTCCGACAAGGTGTAATGACTGCTATCTATCAATAGCAACCGGAACCGAAGGCTTAACGTGCCTTCCGAAGGACGGAAAACGCGCATTTTAATTTGCCACTAGGGGTCACCCATCACACACCCGACCGCGCCCGTAATGCTTAACCGAGTAAATCGCTTACGATCTACACCAGCCGCGGGGCCATGCGCGCTTCGTATACGTATATATAGTCATAAAGATGATGAAATTACAAAACCAGAATAAATATAATCTATAGCCGATTAACCATGAAAAGTCCATTCTTAATTAAACTTGATCCTAAACTTCAGGCAGTGGCAATTTTGATTACTAGTTCAACAATTTACAGCCACATACACTGTCTTAATGAATATGTCATCAACTGGTGGTTGTCGTAAACTTGGCTTATTGTCCCTACCGCACGATCGATGAAGGAAATTGAACTATGCCTAGACTAATAATAAGTAATTGACTTGGCCCTTTGTGTAAATATTGGTTTACCAATTCGTCTTTCTTGAAAGGAATTATTTATTTTGTGGTCTAAGTAACAATTCACATTTTAAGGGTGGCATAGTAAATTTAACAAATTTGTTAAATTGTTCTAATTTTTCGCAAGTTACACTCATTGAAATTCACTATTTTTACGAATTTATCTGCCGCATATTAGACTGAATTGAATATTAGAATGATTTTTAAAATCAACTCGACTTTTCGGTCGCTTTTCAGCTTTTAATATACGTGAGTAATATACGGATTTATCCGTAAAAATCGTTTTTTTTATGTCATGCAAGTGGCAATCAAGCATGCAGTTTACATTGATATTAAGTGATGACTGCAGCCTATAGACACCCACAAGTCAAAATCCAGATGCGTTACCACTCCTGAGACTTAAGGTGTTATGCCTCTGTGCCGAAAATTACAGGGCCGTATACCACCTGACCGGAACACGATAGTGATGAACACTACCATTTAGCGGCAAGTAGATTAGGTAATGCGGTGGTGCCAACACCCGCGAGCTCTGTCACTGGAGCTCTACCACGCGGTTTGTTAAAATTAGGTACAGGTGAACAAAAAAATTGTTGTGTAAAATAATTGCTGCGATGCGATTCAGGTGACCATAGTTTCAACGTATCGGATGAAATCGCATCGCAGCAATTTGCATCGTATGTTCTTGCGATGCGGCGTCGCATCGCATCGCAGTTTTGTGTGGCCGCTAGTAATGGATTAATTAGCATTCACATTAATTGATAGCATGCTTATGCTTTATTAGCATTTCACAAATTGAATGAAGTTGCGAAAATCTGCGAAATGTGGAAGTCAAATTTTTGGGGACTTCGGTAGCTTAGTGCTAAAGCAGCTGGACTGGTTATCCTGAGGTCGCAGGTTCGCTTCCTGCCCGAAGACAAATTTTTCTTTCCGTTTTTTTCTTTATTTTCTAAAGTTAACGCGCATGTGTTATTGCAAAAAATAAATAGTACAATTCGCAATTATTTTGTTATTTTATTTGATTTGTTTGCATTTAGTATCGTATATTGAATAAATGCGAGAGATTTTTCTGAATGATATCTAGTCAGTGTGGCAACCCTTTAAATTGAATATGACCAAAAATCATACACTTCATTAGGTATCATATTACCATATTAGCAAATAGCATAGCAATAGCAATTAGCATTTTAGAGACTCATGAATTCATAATTATGAAATTTAAGCGAAATAGCATTAATTACCATTGCTAGTTGCCGCCCCAAGTGAATTGCAAACTGGGTAACTTAACGTAACGCAAAAAATACGCCGGGGCAACGCAATCTGCAGTAATTTATAAAGTCCATGTTACTGTTAAATTTGATAAAAATCATAACTCTTACAAATATTTTGATGCAACCGAACCTCGCATTGCAAATGTGAAAATTAGTGTGTCTGTCAATTGAGCTCTTACGACAAAACCGCTCAGCCGATCGTGCTGAAATTTAACATAGAAATAGTTTAAGCGAGAGTAATAATTAGACTTGATAACTCGAACACAGTAGTGTTGAATACTACAATTCATTAAACCGCACATTAAAACCTTCTCCCTCGTGCAAAGCCACTGTAACACTGAAACAAATTTAAAAAAATCTTCCAGTTTTACTACTGCAGAGAAATGCACTTTTTAAATTCACTATTCTAGTTTTTCCACTATCCACAATTCATAATGTTCCAATTCGTTATGTGAAGGTTAAACGCAATATTTAAGTTCCTTTTTTAACAACAAAAGAACGAAAACAAACGAAGCGGTTACGGCAAACTAACCGCAAAATATACCGCAGTCATATATTGTTATTTGGTTATTTTGCTTTAAAATTCTGTATTCGGGACACAGCCGTTTATTCAGAGCGTAAAAAAGTTATAGACAAACTGCGGCCAGCAGTCAGAATAGATATTAATATTTATTCACATTTTAGAATAACATTCGTTTTTTGATGTTTGATATACCTAACATACATCTATTTCCAAGACTTTACTTATTTTTTTTATGTAATGGATGTGACAAACAAGCATGCAGTTTGCATTGATGTTAAGTGATGACTGCAACCACACAAAGACCAAGGTCAAAATGCAGATGCGTTACCACTCCTCAGGTCTAAGATGTTATGTCTCTGTGCCGTACATTATATGTTATGATCCCACTGCAAAATCATTTCGTTCATCCAGATATGCTGCAAACCTATTTATTGCGCATATTCATAATCCGGAGAACATATATTATGTCCACCAAGTTGCCTATCAAAATAATGCCGCATTTATCTTTAACAGCTAGCCACTTTTAATTGCGGCCGATTTAATTTGACCGTATATCATAATGATGAGAAACAAAATACCTATAATTTTATACATAAATAATACATGTACGTTATGGGTTATGGACGTAAAATGCTATCGGGGCGGAATGAAAATATGCAAAGGCGGCCAAGTGCGCAACGGCAGCCGTGATTTTTCAGAGCGTTCATACATATTGCCTGTCGTTCAGTGGACGATATTTTATTGAAATAAAAAGTATTAAAAAAATCTTTCTAAAAAAAAATCTTGCGGCCATTTTTTGATAGGCAACCTAGTGGATATATACCTATTTTCTAGAACATAAATATGCATAAAAATTAGGTTTGCAGCATATCTGGATGAACGAAATGTTTCTACAGTGGGATCCTAACCTATTACGACCAGCATAAAATCAGTAACGAGGCTAAAATACGATAATAATAAAAATATTTAAGACTGTCCATGGCTATCAATTCACCACTTAGGTTTTAGTGTCGGCGTTAAGCAGAATTTACGGTCCAGACAGATCGACGTGGCGTGCGTGTACGATGGGTGAATAAAAAGCAGATCTGAAAGTGGATAAATTGAAATATATAATTCAAAACTTTGAGTTTTATTGCGATCTCGATCATCTGGCAAAGTAAAATCTTTTGAAGCAAGAATTCACACTTCATAATTCTGTCCACTAGAATCTATACAAATAAATAAAATTGGAATGTCTGTTTGTAATATTAAAATAACCGCTTTTTACTAAATGCATATGTATCTATGTATATACGGAACATATACCAAAACAACATTTTTTACAATGTTTGTCTGTCTGTTTGGAGAGGCTTATCTTGGGAACGGCTTTACCAATTTTGTCGGGACTTTCACTGGCAGATAGCTGATATAATAAGGAGTAACTTAGGCTACTTTTATATTAGCTGCGCCCACGACTTCGTCCAGGTAGATACTATATAGAAGTCGCGGGCACTGCTAGTATTATAATAATAATGGCAACCCTTGAACCGTCCCATTGCTGGGCTCGATCCTTTACCTGTTTATGGGGGAGGCCTGGAGCTTACTCCACCCATCACACACCCGACTGCGTATTGCATAACCGAGTAGATCGCTTGCGATCTACACAAGCCATGCGCGCTTAACCGAATCTCACCTAATGGAGGAAAATTATTCCGCTAGTGCCGTCAACCGAAAATTGGCGGCAGTAGATACAATAGCTGATGATGGGATGGGAAGCAACATCTCGCGATAAAACTACCGTCACTGCAATTGCCAAGCCGCATATCTTGCGTGACGATTATGACATATTCCCGCTTGGGGATCTGCAGTGACTTTAACAAATACCTATTGTTAAATACTGAACTAGCACTAGCAGCACTTCATTCCACGGTGACGACCACTATTCAATTGATCCCCACTTACCATTGACAAGCCCATTTATACCATTAATAAGCTAATTTCTACCCCCAATTACTCGACTTCGTAAACAACATTCGAGTCGTTATCTTTACAATAGCCAGCAGGTGTGATTCAAAATGTAAACAACCTAATTCCAATTAGGCACCTGTTTTGGCATAAACACCACCTGCTTTTGCACAAACACCACCTGATTTGGCACAAACACCACCTGTTTCATCTTAAATGATGCCTACTGTATTTTAGGCACTAACACTATATTATTTGTGTTTGTTTGGTATGCCAAGTACCAATTACAAGTACCTAAGCGTTAGTATTCACACAGCGATGATATAAATATAAAACTGTATCTGGAACTGCCGTACAAAACATTGTATCTATCATAAACCGAGTAAGAGGGTCGTAACACTGGCAACACATTGTATCGCCACTTTATAGTTACTGTTGAAGTAAAGAACGGACGGAGTTTATCCATGATATACTGAACTTGATTATGAAACTTAAACTTCATCACGATATAAGGTTTATTAATAACAAGCTTATCCAGGGAACGGCGGTAAAGTGGGGACACCCAAAAAACGAGGGGCTATTTGAAATAAAATTATGAAAAACAAGATTGCATCTTTGATTTTTTTGTAATTTTTAAAGTATTCAAAGTGAAATCACGAAAATTCTTCACTGCGCTAGTGATCAACCAATCAGAGAAGTTCTATCGATATTTTGGTCTCGAAAATCGCTTGTTCAAGAAAAAATCCTTGAAACGGCCTACACACGACCCTGAAATCACACACATACGAGGCAATTTAGGGTACAAACCAGGGTCCTCTCCACTGCTGCCTCGATATCGTTGACGCTGCGCTGTCACTGGGCGCCGGCCCTAAGGGAGGCTGTTTAGAAATTCAATCTTGTAGTCAGTCATGAAAAGCCAACAAAGAATAATTGTTTTACGGCACATCATGTATATGAGAGATCGAGATAGATAATATAGATATAGATCAACGCAAACAAGAAGGAGAAATTAAAATGGTCTAACATTTCCCTTGACTTCGTCAGCGTGGGATTCGCAATATACAAAAGTAAATTTGGCATAAATACCATTTCGAATGAAAATTTTGTGACATTATGAGTTTTTAAATATTTCTTTTTAAATATCCAAAATTAAATCCAATAATCTTACCCACATTTTTATCCCTATTTCACACCATTAAATATTGAATGTTCAATTAAGCTTAAATCCATTTTCCATTTCAAGTTCAATCATCTATATATATACATAAAAATCAATGGATGTTCAAGAACAGCCATTGATTAGTCTCGCTAAAACTCGAGAATGGGTACCGATGGGTACGAATACCGATTTGGCTAATTTTGGTGTTGAGTGATTTAAGGAAGTCCAGAGAAGGTTTAAAAGGTAAGAAAATATGAAGAAATTGAAGGAGAATAGTAAAAAAACACAATTTCATTTTCCCATACAAATTGTCCATTTAATATACATCAAACCTTTGATACATTATTTCATTGTAAGGCAATACGAAGTTTGCCGGGTCCGCTCAGGAAAATGTTGTACATTTTCTTTATACAAAATTTAATCCCTTATTTTACTACCTTAGAGGATGACATCTTTCTGGATCAAGGGCTTAGGCTTGGCATTGGCATTGATTGGAATTGATATGCCATTCGGTAAATCAGGGCGCCTTAACACACAGATACATGTTAATAAAAAATCGACCAAGTGTGAGTTGGACTCGCATACGAAGGTTTCCGTAACATTCTCTATCTTTAGAAAAAAGGCAAAAATATCACGTTTGTTGGATGGGAACCCACTTAACACTGTATATTATTCTGTTTTTTTTTTTTATTTATTTATCTAAATTACAAAAGATATTTAAATAATCAGCCATCAACCTTCAATCACGGTCAATGAGATACAGTCTGGTGACGGACAGACCGACGAACATGGAGGCTTATAATAGAGTGTTCTTAATTTTTGGGTACGGAACTCAAAAACTGAACTACTAAAAAAAGTTGCATAAACTAGGAGTGTCAGAAAGTATCTGATACAGTCATCCGAATCGAGTGTCTTGTTTCTGATAAATATATATCTATGTCAATCTTATAGATTAAGTAAGTTCAGTGTGAATTGCTCAGTTCGATATTTAAAAAAGATCTCACTCGACACAAGATTATGTTACGGCTCTGGAGTTTGTTGTGAGTTATTAAATACATTTTTTATGAATCTATCACAAATAAAGATTTTTTAACATAGTTTTTTGTATACTTACACTGATTATTTTATGTGACTATTGTCCAAATACTCCATGGTTACTTAATTTCAAGCGATCAAATATGAGCAATTTGCACTTGTTTTATTGAGAAAAAAGGCTCAAGTCAAACTCAAATTTAAGTGACGTTTCAGTATTTGACCGTAAAACAGCAAACAAGCATGCAGTTTACATGGGTGTTAAGTGATGACTGCAGCCTATAGACATTAATAGTATCCTCTAGAGACCGAATTTCGGTCACGGTGGACAAACAACGGAGACAAACGGCCAAATACTCAAACGTCACTATCATAGTACACAAGTGTATACGCAAACACAGATGCACTCTCTATTCATTGTCCGTTTGGACGGCAATCATTGTCCGTTTGGACGGCAATCTGACACGACCGGAGAGAGATCGAGCGCGAGAACGACGGCTTTACTTACTCTCGGAGGCACGGGTACCACACTCCGAGCTACTACAGGGAATTTCCTCAGAGTTCACCATCGCGATTGCGACCACTAGTCCAACGAGGCAGTTGACTAATAGACATTATACACAAAACCAGAAGTTAAAATGCAGATGCGTTGTCACACCTGATACCTTAGTTAGCTTCACACTATGTCGTGGGTGCCGTTTTACACATACAATATATATACAAACATCCAGACCCGAAACAAACATCTGTATGCGACTCGCTACCGAATCAAGGGTTCGTCAACCGCTGGTCCAACTGGGTCATCAATGTAGTAACAGTATTTCTCCAACTCCTAATCAATTTTACAAATACTTGCAGTTTATTACTCAGCCTCTGTATTTCGTCATTAAAATGCAAGGCACCAAACCGACATGAAGCAAGAAAAATGCCGGCAGGCATGATATTTGGGGCATCAACATCATCATATCAAATTGAAGGTGCTTGGGATGCAGATGGTAAGTTTTTATGTAACGGCATTTTATGTAAGTTGCAACAAGAATGCAGTTCGTAATATGGCTGTTAAGTGATGACTATAGCCTATAGACATTTCCGTCATAATGCAGATTGAGCCACTGCTGATAAAATTAAATGTCTCAAAAGTGGCTTAATCTGCATTATGACCCATATATCTTGGTCAACTAAGGAATTGCTGTCTCTATGAAAGTGATTACGCGGCCATACAATTTTTACATAAACGTGACCAAATTTCTACTTTTCATCGTCATACTGCAAGTTTTCTTATTTCTAGGTAAATCGGAAAATATTTGGGACCACATAACGCACACGCAAGTCACGCCACCATGCGTCGTGCTGGATTGCTCCAATGGCGACGTCACCGACAACTCCTACTATTTATACAAAAGGGATGTTGAGATGATGAGGGAACTGGGATTAGACTTCTACAGGTTCTCGCTCTCTTGGACACGCATCCTGCCCACCAGCTTCCCCGATAAAGTGAACCCAGCTGGGATAGATTACTATAACAACTTAATCGATGAATTGATCAAACATAATATTGAACCTGTGGTCACACTTTACCATTTTGATCTACCACAAAAGCTGCAGGATATGGGTGGCTGGACTAATCCTCATATAGTTCAATGGTTTGGAGACTACGCACGAGTTATTTTTGAAAATTTTGGTGATAGAGTGAAATATTGGATCACAATTAACGAACCACATGAAATATGCTACTTTGGATATAGTGACTTGGCTCCTTTGCTAAAGATACCTGGTATAGGGGAGTACTTGTGCGCCAAGAATTTACTGCTGGCCCATGCACGGGCTTTCCACATTTATGATAAGGAGTTCAGGCCCTTGATGGGTGGAACTATATTTATTACATTGAGCGCAAGTTGGTATGAGCCTGCTGATGAAAACCAAGTAACAGCGGCTGACGAAGCTAATCAAATGATTGTGAGTAGCACTTTTAAAAAATATAATGAATTTATCAAAACAGCCCATATTATTTGCTACAGTCAAATGATTACAGTGTTTATTTATATTTTTATTTTATTTCAGTGGGCTCAATATTCACATCCTATCTTTTCTGAAACTGGTGATTTCCCTTCAATAATGAAAGATAAAATTGCAGCAAAGAGTGATGAACAAGGTTTTTTGAGATCCAGGCTACCTGAATTTACACCTGAGGAAATAGAATATGTTCGAGGCACTTCAGACATATTCGGATTAAATCATTACTCATCACATTATGTATACAGAAACGAATCTGTGGTTGGCTACTACAAATCACCATCGTTTTATGACGATATTGGTGTGATCACGTACCAAAGCAGTGAATGGAAAATTGGAGAATCATCAAACACACTGGTAGGAGAAATAAAATTAGAAACATCATTTATTAAAAACTTTAATCAAGCATTTGAATCAAATGATCTGAATTGAATCTGTTTCAACTTAAATATTGTTGTTAATATCTTTTCAACCCACGAAAAATAAAAGGGGAAGTTATATATCGGCAGGAGGACCTCTTCTCCAATCCGGATATCAAGGTAGTGTTGTGGGCGTGTCTTTCCATAAGACAATATGTTATTCGTGTCTGTGAGCATCTGTAGGTGGGTACTCCAGCGGATGATGAAATAAAGCACAGGTTGGCAGAAGAAAGTCGTATATTGCCAAAGATCCGCCCATTCGATTACTTCCGGCAGGAAAGAACGGGCAAGAAACCCTTCGGACCGGGCAACCATATTTATCAGGATACGATACTACTACTATCACAAGTTCAGGACTACCCGCTTTATATCACTTTAATATCACTGACGTTCACTGTTCTAACTGGCAGCATAACTGCCTTACAATAATTCGATTCAACTGTGTGACTGTGACTGATTGCCATGAACTAATATCGGTAAGCAACTACCCCCTCTTTTAAACGGAGAATAAATAAAAAAAACTACCCCATCTAAGGTAACAAATCCAAGTACCTAAGCCGACCGTGGCGCCACCTAGCATTCTCTATTAAACAATCCACCCCAGTCACAATAAGGTTACGTCTCCGACAAACTAGATGGCGTTAGTAGTCACATTAAGGTTACTTTCCGACAAATATATGTATTTTTTTATTTATGTTTGACCACGCATATTTTATTACTGTGTGGGCCGATGCTAAGAATTCAATTTTAATCCTATTTTTATTAAATTTAATTTCATCAAAACCTGGAAGGGTAAGAAAACCGAACATAATTGCAGCTTCATATTTCAATTTCGATACCTACTCGTATATGTTTCTACAAAAAAAAAATCACGTATACAAAAACGTAGAATAAAATCTGAGCTAAGAAAGATTGTTATCAGAATGTTATTTTTTCACTCTGCCTCAATAGTCTGGTAGCAGGCCACTACTAATACGCTGGGGCCTGGGTTCGATTCCCACGTCGAGGGCTATAAGAGACATGGATTTAAAATCCTTTATCTCTGGTTCTATTGGAATTTTTCAATTTTTTTGAAGTTTTCCAGTGCCTAAGAGTTTGGTATTGTGCCCAGAGATGTCAACACCTGTTACATAGGCCAAAACGTAACTGGCGAATCCTGGATGTTTGCATGTAACCTTGAATGCATGCACTTACCCCTTCGGGGATTACAGGCGTGAAGTTACGTTTTTTTATTATTTTGTTTTGTATTTACCAGTACGTACCATGGGGTTTCTACAAGCTGCTGACTAAAATCAGGGAAGATTATGGGAATCCTACAATTTTCGTCACCGAGAACGGCTTCTCCTCACACGGTGGTTTGGAAGACGATGACCGCATCACATATTACAGAGGATATATCGGAGCTATGCTGGATGCCATCGAAGACGGATCTAATATTATGGGCTACACTGCATGGAGTCTTATGGATAATTTTGAATGGATAATGGGATACACGTGAGTCGATTTTTTTATGTAATGAAGGCAACCAAGCATGCAGTTCACATTGATGTTAAGTGATGACTGCAGCCTATAGACACTTACACAAAGACCAGAGGTCAAGATGCAGATGTGTTGCCACTCTCGAGACCTTAGTTAGTGTGTCTCTGTGAAAGTTAACGTTTTCGTAGGTTTTCGCGAGCTTCATACATTGTTGTTTGGGAGTGTTGTATACGCGAGAAAATCCGCAAGTTTAATTTCTACAATCTGTGATAGTTATTACGGGGCCATACCTTGTAACCGGAACACGATAGTGCTGAACACTACCATTTAGCGGCAGATAAATTAGGTAATGCGGTGGCGTGAATGCCCTCGAACTCCTACACTGGAACTATACCACCAGTGAATAGTGCCCCAGTAAATATAATTAGAAATGTATCCATTTCTCTTGTAAATTAATATATCGGTGAATTTTACGACGTAAGAAACAGATTCCTTTAAAAACTCTGTTTTGAACTTTAAAACTACTCGCCCCTGCCAGAAGAAACAAATGCAGAAGTGATAGCCAAAGTGAGTCTTATTTACAGAGCAAAGTCTCACAGCATAAAAAAAAAAATATAAAAAAATTGAGTAGTATAAAAAACGAGAAATAAACAAACTTTGTGCTCGTGCGAAGCCGGGGAGAGTCGTTTGTTGTTTTTTTTTCTGTATAATTACCTACTGTTGTTTTATTTTTTCTAGCGAACGGTTGGGTCTATACGAGGTGGACTATGACAGCCCGGAGCGCACGCGAACGCCGCGAAAGTCCGCCTTCGTGTACAAAGAGATGCTGCGCACGCGCACCCTCGACCCCCACTACGAACCTGACACTTATATTATGACTATCGACGAAGGACACTAAAAACTCTTTTTCGTATCGGGCAGCAATAATTATAAAGTGACCTTTATTCAATATTTGTTTTTTTTTTAATGTGGGCTTCTCATAATAAACCAAAAAATCCAACTCCCGCTACACAGTTAGTGACGAAAATACATATTAACACAAAGGATAAATTATAAAAAAATATGCTAAAACTGCCTCAGTAGCGTAGTGGTAGCAGGCCACTTCTATTACGCTGGAGGTCCTGGGTTTGATTCCCGGGGGTTATCAGAGATAACGGTTTAAAGTCCTTTATCTCTGGTTCTATTGAGATTTTTCCATTTTCTGGAAGTTTCCCAGTACCTCGGAGTTTGGTCCTATGCCCGGGGATGGCAACAGGTTCGCCACCTATTACATGGGCCAAAACGTAACCGGCGAGTCGTAGGTGTTTGCATGTATGCTTGAATATGACCTCTCCCTTACCCCTTCGGGGATTACAGGCGTGAAGTTACGAAGATAAAACTAATAAGAATATTGAATCAATCATCTTGCTTAAACACGTTCATAAAAATAGACTTTTTTATAAATAAATTGTTATCCCTAAAAGATAATAGATAAATATAATATATTTTAAAGACTAGCTGTCCCGCGACTTCGTCCGCGTGAGAATTTATGATTGTTCAGTATTTACCCGGACGAAGTCGTGGGCAAGGCTAGTTAAAAAATAGTCTAAGTTACTCCTTATTACATCAGCTATTTGCCAGTGAAAGTCCCGTCAAAATCGGTCCAGCCGTTCCCAAGATTAGCCCCGCCAAACAGACAAACAGACATAAATTGTAAAAAATGTTGTTTTGATATATGTACCGTGTATAAATGTATTTAGTAAAAAGCGGTTATTTTAATATAACAAACAGACACTCCAATTTATTTGTATGTATGTATGTATGTAAAGATATCGCTATCTAAACGTATATCAAAGATCACTCAAGAATACGAGTATGTTTCGAAACTGGAGATTATTTTATTTATTTACTTATGGATTCTTGCATAGACAATGAATATGAGGCGGACAGAAAATTATTTTCATGAGATTGTTATTAAAAATATTTTGTCCGCAAGCTACAATCATTGAATTAAGACTACTGTAACAAATTTATCTCCCATACTTATACTAATCATTTACTAACTTATTTTTTATTTTATTTACTTATACTAAACTGAAATAAAAAGATGAAAAGCTTGAAGCATACACTACAAAATTTTATAGAAATCCATCCAGCCACTCGTTAATAAACAAACGAACAAAAAACACAAGTAAGATAATACAAATCTTTATACTGAACAAACTTTCATATTAACTACTCAATACAATCTGTTAAAACACTAGATATCGAATCAATTTTAAGATTGGAAACAAGCAACTCTGGTTTCTCGTTAAACAGATTGCACAAGAATTTTCGACGTCGAGGTTCCTTAGTGCTGTTAAATCCAGGTAATCTAAGACGACACAGAAACCTCACTCAAACCTGGACTCACTCAAAGTAAGTAGTATTATCGAGTTAATCCACCTAGTGTTGATCCAGTTCAACTTGATTTCATTTGAAGCTAAAAGGAACACGTTTATCTTTAGATAAGACTTTGAGCCCCTTTACTATGAAAGTAAATGAAGTATCTACATTATTCGCTCTCCTGCCTTGCAGGCCTCCAAACATAGAGGTTTTTGTTGGAGATTTTTTTTTGTTACAAAGGTGGTAAGCAAGCTTGCAGCTCACATTGATGTTACGTGATGACTGCAGCCTATAAAATACCCACACAATGAGTAGAGGTCAAAATGCAGATGTGTTGCCACTCCTGCGGCCTAAGGTGTTATGCCTCTGTGCCATACATGATACATGAGAACTAAGGTCTCTGAGGTAGCAACGCATCTGCATTTCATCTCTGATTTCTGTGTGTTCATAGGCTGCAGTTATTATTATTATTTTTTTTTTTATGTTATAAAAGTGGCAAACAAGCGTGCAGTTCACATTGATGTTAAGTGATGACTGCAGCCTATAGACACCCACACAATGACCAGAGGTCAAAATGCAAATGCGCTGCCACTCCCGAGGCATTAGGTGTTATGCCTCTGTGCCGGAAATTACAGAGCCGTACATTACCACCTGACCGGAACACGATAGTGCTGAACACTACCATTTAACGGCAAGTATATTAGGTAATGCGGTGGTGCCTACGCCCGCGAGCTCCGTCACTGGAGCTCTACCACCAGTATAGTTATTACTTGTTTCCCACTTAAAACAAAAAAAAACATTAATATTTGACTGAAACACGATAGCTCTGATATAAGTAGATAAAAAAGTTATGTGATGTACACATTCCAACTTACATTTACAACTTACAACTTACTCCTGAGGCCTAAGGTGTTATGCCTCTGAGCCGGAAATTACAGAGCCGTACAAACTGGAGGAATGGCCCCGTAATAACTAGATGTTATACAGAGACATGAGAACTAAGGTCTTTGTCATGGTCATTTCATCTCTGATTTACACATATTAACTTACATTTGTAAACATGAATGCACTAAAGTCGTATAAATATTAATGCCCACCATTTTGTAGTCTTATCCCGAATTCCGTCAGATATTCCGAGACTCGGTTGTGCTGAAATCCAGACACAGACTACATAATAGTACATTTAAATAGCATTCCAAGCTTCTCTTATAGTATTTAATTTGGCTTTTGTACCATTTCAGCACTAAATAAATGTTATTTGATTATATGCTTCTTTATTTCTGTATTGTAAAACGTTAAACACAGCCCGACAACGCTGATTGAGTATCAACAAAGGCTTTTACGATTGAACGGGAATCGCTAAGTAATTGATAATTGCGGATTTCTCAGTCCTCAAACATCAAGGGGAGTTTTGAAAGATTTTACTGCGAAATTGCACCATTACAATGACATTAAATAGTTGTTTTAACTACCCGCAATATAAAAGGAGTAGTGATTACTAAATTAAATAAATAAATAACTGTTTGCAGATATTATTTACGACTAGCTTCCCGCGTGAGAATTTATGATTGTTCAGTATCTACCTTCCCGGACGAAGCCGTGGGTGGTGCTAGTATAAAAGTCGTCTAATTTACTCCTTATTACATAAGACATCTGCCAGTGAAAGCCCCGAAGAAATCGGTAATGCTGTTTCCGAGATTAGCCCCAACAAACGAACAGACAGACAGACAGACAAAAATTGTAAAACATGTATACATACATTTAGTAAAAAGTGGTTATTTTTATATTACAAACAGACACTCCAATTTTATTCATTTGTATAGATGTATTATACGGCTAGATTTCGCAAGATAGTTAAAAAAAAATCAATTATGAGAACTGGATAAATTTTTACTGGTGGTAGAGCTCCAGTGACGGAGCTCGCGGGCGTAGGCACCACCGCATTACCTAATATACTTGCCGCTAAATGGTAGTGTTCAGCACTATCGTGATCCAATCAGGTAGCCCTGTAATTTCCGGCACAGAGGCCTCAGGGGTGGTAACGCATCAGATCTGTGATTTTGACCTTGGTCTTTGTGTGGGTGTCTTGCAGTCATCACTTGACATCAATGTGAATTGCACGCTTGTTTGCCACTTCCATAACATTAAAAAAAAAACATTATTTTACCATTTAAGTATTGCAGTTCTTAATTTCTGTCTTTAGGCGCTATAAACAACTACAGCAATTGAGCAGCCACAATCAAATAAATAAAACTAAGCTGTATAATAATTTAATAATAACAGAGATTCTGTTATATATCATAACTAATTTAACTTATTGTTGAATCCCTGTCGAAAACATTCATACCTAGTTCTGCGCGTTAATGAAAGTTCGCAGACTGTTGGCAGCGGGTGATAAGTCGTCACAATGTCAACAGTTCTCGTAATTATTCCTCTCTATCTTCACCTTCCACTATAACGTCAAGTTTCTTGACATGTGTGTAATCTTAGGCTGATACACAATACTGTTGTGGGTTGTGGTACTATCCTTTGTATCGTAACACTTTCAGTTCAATTCGAATCCTATAATGAGGACCAATAACTAAAAAATATCAGTAAGTATATACACGTCGAACACAGGACTTTCTACTGTTCTGAAGACGTTTAATCCGCCGAGCTCGCTAAAAAAAAAAAATTAATTGTTCTTTCGCCGCCGGCGATCTCTCGTGTCTCGACGGCTTAAAAACGCAATATCATTCAACGTAACTTCGTAGCCTTTAATCCCCGAAGGGGTAGGCAGAGGTAAATGCATGCATTCAATCATACATGCAAATACCCACGATTTACCGGTTACGTTTTGTGGTCCATGTCATAGGTGGCGAGCCTATTGACATCATCATAAATTAAACTTAGCGGGAATCCAATTTGAGTTTTGTTTTTATTGGTAGCAGAGCTCCAGTGGCGGAGCTCGCGGGCGTAGGCACCACCGCATTACCTAATATACTTGCCGCTAAATGGTAGTGTTCAGCACTATCGTGTTCCGGTCAGGGGGTAATGTACGGTCCTGTAATTTCCCGCACAGAGGCATAACACCTAAGGCCTCAGGAGTGGCAACACATCTGCATTTTGACCTCTGGTCATTGTGTGAGTATCTATAGGCCGCTGTCATCACTTAACATCAATATGAACTGCATGCTTGTTTGCCACTTTTATTACATAAAAAAAAGAATCCGAAGGGTGTTCCGACTTATCCGCAATAAATGGCGGGGTCACGGGAACGCTATCGCACACATCCGTGACGCCACCGGCAGCTGCTCGTTGCCGAGCCCTCCACGGTGCCCTACGGCTCCAATCAATGCTAGGGGCGTGCGGAACACCTGCACGCCAGCCATCCCGGGACCTCTCGCCCCGTAGTCCGATGCCCGAAGGTCCCTGCCCGACCACTCACAACGCGGGACTGTCAAAGGAGTTCGTGTCCCTATCACACGGCGAGACCACCTTTAGGCGGCTGGGGATAAGGCGCAGGGCCAACAACATACCCGTAAACCTCTTTCCCAGGCGTCTTCTCACGGCAGCAGTAAATGGCGGGCAGAGCTAGACCAAACGCCGTTCCCTCACTGGATTCCTCTTAGCTTCGCCCATGTCCCCACACATTATCCCCACAATTACCAGGTACTGAGCTCCCCCACCACGACAAGGCGGAAACCCTCGGGGGGTAATTGACACCTACTACGTTAACACATCTCAAGGTGATTGACGTAGGATCAAGTCTCGCTCGACAGATCCGCGTACCGTCATCGTGTGTAAACAAGCGACTGGATATGTTACAAAACTTTTTGTTTTGTTTTACTTTATATGTAGGCACTTTATAATTTGCTAACTTGATAAAATATTTATTTAGTTGTTCTTGTTATGGTGGATTTTATATACTAAACGAACGAATGCTCTTTCTATACGAAATGACTACTTATAGCCATTTTCGTTACATAAAAAACCCCGAAGAAAAAACCGACTTCACTGGTGATAGATTTCCAGTGATGGAGTTCGCGGGCGTAGGCACCACCGTTCAGCGCTATCGTATTCCGGTCAGATGGTATTGTATGGCCTTGTAATTTCCGGCACAGAGGCATAACACCTTAAGCCTCAGGAGTGGTAACACATCTTCATTTTGACCTTGGTCTTTGTATGGGTAGACACCCATAGGCAGTCATCATTTAACATCAATGTGAACTTCATGCTTGTTTGCCACTTCCATAACATTAAAAAAAACCCCGTGAGAAGACATATGCTTTCAAAGTTTTCAAACAGTGTAGCTGTTACTTACTTACACAACCTTAGAAACAGAGACCGAAATTGGACACGGAACCATAAAAATATATTTGAACAGCAGTTATCGATATTAAAATAAAGGTCGGAAGAAGAATTTATCATAAAATATGGACTTTCAAGGTTGATAAAACATACCTCACGCTTTCGCGTGACTTGCTGTGAACTTTGGGAAGTAAAGTTTAGGGGAGGTCGCCACGGGTGCGCGGGGTTTGAGGTCATAATGGCGGGTTAATCCCGCAAATTTTACCGAAGTTACTTCAAAGGTCTCGCCTGAAGGTAGGCAATTTTAATATTGAATTTATGGACCACGCTAGACATTATGACGACGGTCCAATCCCGCAGGGTCGTCTCTTGTGATATAATGCTCTTCGTTTACAATATTCTGTCTTGCGTTCGTTCTGTTCTTGTTACAGAATTAAATATTATAAATGTGAAAGTTTATTAAGATGTATGTCTGATACTTTTTCATGTTAAGATTACTGAATAGTTTTGCATACTAGTTTTCAGTAATATGTATCGCATAGGTATCATGAAACGATTTAGATGCTTTTGATCTTTTGGAAACGTACACTCGAACATGAGGTCTAGTAGCCAATAAATTGAAATTAGAGCCTCCTTTTGCCTCGGTGTCAGAAATTAGAGGCGTACGTCACTGCCAGATCGGAATACGATAGTGCTGAATACTAACAACATCACAACGCGGTGGTGTCTATGCTTGCGAGCTCCGTCACTGAAACTTAAAGTTAACACGTCAGTGGTATCAATTGTTATTTACAAAAATATTGCCAAATGATTCAATTAATTTAAATTTGATTTGATACATTTGACTCCGGCATTCTGAAACCTCAGACTTAACGTAGTTGCATATCATCACTGACGAATATAAAGACCACGAAGACATTATAATACAAAGGTATAAATATAAACAATAAAAGATGTAATTATTACATAGAAAACGTCGGCATGTTCGTGTCTTACACGCGTTAGCACACATTAATCAACACCACAATTTCTTTGTTCATTCACGTACGATGTAATTATCTTTGAATGCGTATCTTACATAGATATGTAAGGAAAGCGAAATTGGAAGCTCCTTTTTACTAAATTTAGGCAATATTTAAATGAAAAACGAACTGGATTGTGACGATTGTTTTTACCTATTATGCTTTAAGCAAGATGTATCGTAAGAGTCCTTTTGCACCGGATATGGGCTATGCAGGTATGCTGCAAAGATGTGTAATTTACGCTACAAAAATATGTAATCTTTTCCACAAATACTAAGCCTGAGTTGCACCACGATATTTGTTAAAGTTAAAGTTTTTGTAACATTTCACATCCTGCTCTAACTTTAACAGATTTCTTTAAGTTAAAGAAGGATGTGAAATGAAATATTACATTAGCGTTAACTTTAACAAAGATAGTAGTGCAACCCAGGCTAAGCTATGTAGCTGTACGAGGAAGATGCGCTATGAACATGCGCCATGCGCTGCATACTGTAGGTACAGGTACTCTGCTCTGCATAGCTACACCACTCGCAACGGCCCATAGCACGCATCCATAGCACGCATCCATAGCTCGCATCCATAGCACGCATCCATGGCTCGCATCCATAGCACGCATCCATAGCTCGCATCCATAGCTCGCATCCATAGCACGCATCCATAGCACGCATCCATAGCTCGCATCCATAGCACGCATCCATAGCTCGCATCCATAGTACGCATCCATAGCTCGCATCCATAGCTCGCATCCATAGCTCGCATCCATAGCACGCATCCATAGCTCGCATCCATAGCTCGCATCCATAGCTCGCATCCATAGCTCGCATCCATAGCACGCATCCATAGCTCGCATCTATAGCTCGCATCCATAGCTCGCATCCATAGCACGCATCCATAGCTCGCATCCATAGCTCGCATCCATAGCTCGCATCCATAGCTCGCATCCATAGCTCGCATTCATCACGCATCCAGTGTTCATCACTATCGTGTTCCGGTCAGGTGGTAATGTACGGCTCTGTAATTTCCGACACAGAGGCATAACACCTAATGCCTCAGCAGTGGCAGCGCAACAGCATTTTGACCTCTGGTCATTGTGCGGGTGTCTATAGGCTGCAGTCATCACTTAACATCAATGTGAACTGCGCGCTTGTTTGCCACTTTTATTACATAAAAAAAAATTAAAAAAAATATATTCGCACCCTACTTCTCCAAAATGGCTCAAAGGATTTTTATAAAAATTGCAAAATTTTTCTTACGGAGTCCTCTTACTTAGAAAAGTTGTTTGCCACTAGTTACACACACAGCAGAATGGTTGAAGATTTATCACTTCTTATACAATGCAAGCAATTTTATAAATATGGCTAAAATATGAATACTGAACTAGACGGTACACTCTTCCAATTGAGCTACTGAAGTCCTGCCCGATTTGTCAAATCTTTCCTTCATTGCTTTATGGTAGCAGCAGCGCCATCTTTTGCCAACTATGCTTAAAGAAGTAGCTTTTACCCTTAATAATTGTTTTATATTATTTCGCATTAACACATGCTTGTGAAATATATTTTTCTTTCCATTTTTCTTTAAAATAAAATATATTTCACAAGCATGTGTTAATGCGAAATAATAGAAAACAGTTTTATGGTACACGTTGAACTACATTTTTATCAAATTCCCAGTGTTCCGAACTTTTACAAACACAGCAAAAGGGAATTGCATTTGAACAGTTCTGAAATTCAAAACCACGAAGTATAACAATTGGAGCAAACTTTGTGAACTGAAGCCACGGCGAAAATCGGTTCCGGAGGAAAATCTATAAACGCTCGATTATACTCGAACGGACTCATTATAATATCGGAATTTTCGGATCAATTTTGAGTATTGAAAACAAGTTAAATTCGAGTAAAAGTTCTGCAGTGATCAAAATATACAACGCTTGGATCTCGAGCGAAGTCATTATAATATTCATTTTTTTTTGCATTCGTTGAGAGAATTGTAAGCAAATTGAGTTTGATTCAACTGAAATCTAAGTCAGATCTTTTACTGATAGTAAAGCTGCAGTGACAAAGCTCGTAGGCGTAGGCACCACCGCATTACCTAATATACTTGCCGCTAAATTGTAGTGTTCAGCACTATCGTGTACCCTATAATTTTCAGCACAGAAGCATAATACCTTAAGTCTCAGGAGTTTCAACGCATCTGCGTTTTGTCCATGGTCTTTGTGTGGGTGTCCATAGGCTACGTTACCGTTAATATACTTACCCCCTTATTCATAAACGTATTTTAGCTAAAGTGTTGCTAATCTCTCCTTTGTCTTTTTCTATCCTGCACATTTGACAATGTAACTGACAAAGACAAAGCTTTCTATAGCTAAAACGTATCTAATGTACGTTTATGAATAAAAAGGGTTAGTATTTATTGACAATTTGGAACGATTATAAACATAGTCAGTGCACTGTGATTTGAATGCGAATAGAAGTAATGCAATCTATAGTTCAAACAAACCCAAGTTCAGTAACTGTAGACTATTTGCTCGATGTGGGACGCAACCACATCTACTTAGACTTTTGTGGTCAACAAAGGCGACATGTCTTATATCAGGTTGAAAGAGTGGATTAACTGCCGACATTTCAAAGTGGAAGTACCAAGTGCATTTCCAAAGAGAAGAACCTGGATAAAATATTGTGCAAGAAATTGAATGTAAACGTTGCATTAATTAAATGTTAAACTGATAAATAGTACGAGATTATTGACTCAGTAGCCTAGTTGTAGCAGGCCACTACTACTACGCTGGAGGTCTTGGGTTCGATTCCCGGGTCAGGGGCTATCAGAGATAACGGTTTAAGATCCTTTATCTCTGGTTCTATTGGGATTTTTACATTTTCTGAAAGTTTCCCAGTACCTCGGAGTCTGGTAATGTCACCAGAGGTCAAAATGCAGATGCGCTGCCACTCCTGAGGCATTAGGTGTTATGCCTTTGTGCCGAAAATTACAGGGCCGTACATTACCACCTGACCGGAACACGATAGTGCTAAACACTACCATTTAGCGGCAAGTTTATAGGTAATGCGGTGGTGCCTACGCCCGCAAGCTCCGTCACTGGAGCTCTACCACCAGTGACTGTTCTCTGAATGTACTGTCCTCTGCCTACCCTTCGGCGATTACAGGCGTGAAGTTACGTTAGTACGAGATTTATTTCACTAAAGGTAGAGCTTAAGGCACGGAACTCACGAGCGTAGGCACCACCGCATTACCTAATCTATGTGCTGCCAAATGGCAGTGTTCAGCACTATCGTGTTCCGGTTAGATGGTAATGTATGGCTCCGTGACACAGAAACATAACAACTAAAGCCTCACGGGGTGGCAACACGTCTGTCTTTGTGTGGGTGTCTTTAGGCTGCAGTCATCACTTAACATGATTTAGAATGGAATTTATGGATTCAACATACTCGTATAATAATAAATAATGGTAACGGCCCACTGCTGGGCACGAGTCTCTCCCCTTTTTGGGGGGAGGCCTGGAGCTTACTCCACCACGCTGCTCTAATGCGGATTGCTGGAGGTAGGTGGGTTAGTGGCCAACCCGCTGTCGGATGTTTTCAAACCGCCCATTAGGCCTCCGACAAGGTTTAACGACTGCTACCTATCGATAGCAACCAAGACCGACGGCTTAACGTCCAAAGCACGGAAACGCGCATTTAATTTGCCACTAGCGGTCACCCATCACACTTCCCGACCGCGCCCGTAGTGCTTAACCGAGTAGATCGCTTACGATGTACCCGCCATGCGCGCTTCAACATATAAATTGACGCATCCGTATTTTTGTCAATAAACAAATTATTATTTTTATTGTATTGTAATTGTAACTGTATGCTTCTTAGCCACCTTCTTATATACATATAATAAAACAGTAAAATCCGCGTGTCAGTACATTGTATATATTTACGAAAAACCAATTGGAAACGATGTTATTAGAACACTTTTCAATGATTTTTAATTTTTTTGTCTGTCTGTTTGTCCCTTTGTCCAGGGTAATCTCCGAAGATACTGGACGGATTCGAATGAAACTTTTTGTGGTGTATAGATACTAAGCCTGGCCAACACTTAGGCTACTTTTTACTGCGGGAAAATCACTCGATCCTACGGGAATCTCTACATTTAATTTCATTTTCCTATACAAATAGTCCGTATCTATCAAACCTTTGACACATTATTTCATTGTGAGTCAATACGAAGTTTGCCGGGTCAGCTAGTTATGACATAAAAAAAAGATAAATAATAACGTTTTTGAGTCTAACTGGACGTGTATCTCTGTCGGTATCTGGTCGTGTCCAGTGGGTAAATTATTTGACTCAGGATACCTCATTACCCAATGCGGAAATTGCCTATGCACCATTATCATGGCAGATGACACATGACAATGACATATGTAGTTTTTGGACAACTCAATTTACTCACGGGGTATCCCTTCACGTTTTAGGAACGATGTTCAACCGCCCAATCGTGGACGTGACATACTCGTATATTATATTATCTCTACAATTATTATTATAAATGTGAAAGCAACTCTGTCCACGCCTTCCTGGTCAAACCTCTGAGCCGATTATATTAAATAATAAAAAAATAAATTGAATAGGCAGATAGTAAACATCCTGAAAAAAAAGATAAAGTAAATACTTTTTAGGGTTCCATACCTTAAAAGGAAAAAAGGAACCCTTATAGGATCACTCGTGCGTCTGTATGTCTGTCTGTCTGTCTGTCCGTCTGTCACAGCCAATTTGCTCCGATACTACTCGACCGATTGAGTTGAAATTTGATGAATATATGTATATTGGTGACCCAAAGATGAACACGTCAAGTAAAATAATACATTTTAAACAGGGGGGTGCCGCTTTCAAGAGGTTACTCGTATTAAGAAAATTAAAAAAAAATGAAAGTAGTTGTTATCAGCATCTCAGATATATTTTTTATATAATTTTTGCATAAACAAATTTAAAGTTATTTCAGAAAAACGACGAAAATTGACCATTTCATCCCCTATCCCCGAAACTACTGAACTTAAAATTTTGAAAAAAATGTGAAAAACAGTTTTTTGCCAATAGATTACTGGAAAACCTATAAGAAGTTTGAGTCTTGAGATCTGTAATATTTTCGAAAATATTTATTTAAATTACGGAACCCTCACCACGCGAAACCACCCTCACCACTTTTGCTAAAACCAAATCATGTGCAGACAGAGTCACGGGGAACACGTAGTATAAAAAAATACGCTTACACTCACAGCCCCACAGTAGGTATAAACCTGTGTAGTGGGTACCGTTGTACACATACAACACATACACAAACACACAGACCCGAAACAAATATCTGTAGGCCATATAAATGGGCCTTCGAATCAAACGGTCATCTCACACCGCTGGACTAACCGGATCGTCAAGTCGGTCGTCGGTCGTCGTATATTGTTAATCTTAATATATGTTTATCTGGACTCACCATAAGACGAGCAAAATCGATTACATGTAAACACAGCTAAGAATGGTTAGGCTTATAAATAATACATGAACCCTTGTCGGGTCTTACGAATATGTAAACGTCAATAAAGGGTATCGATAGATAATACCTACATCTTCATGATCAATATCGCGGTATTAAGTCGAGTTAACCAGAGCTTAAATTCCTGTGTAAAAGGCGTTGAAATTACTTTTATGGATTGAATCAACTTAGGTATTAATAAGTATGTAATAAACTGTTACCTATAATATACTTGTCGCTAAATGGTAGTGTTCAGCTCTATCTTGTTCTGGTCAGGTAATATACGACCCTGTCATTTACGGCACAGAGGCATAACACATTAGGCCTCAAGAGTGACAAAACATCTGCATTTTGACCTTATTTTGTCTATAAGCTGCAGTCATTACATAACATCAATGTGGACTGCATGCCTGTTTGCCACTTCCAATACTTTTTAAAAAACAGCCAATTGCGTTTGAGGACACGGACACGTCACGGATGTCAAATCAGCTGTTCGAGTGTTGTGTTTTATCGTGCAGTTAAAAGTAAAAAGCCCGTAAAGTTTAAAATAATTTAATCGATAAACATATAAGGTTGGGGAAAAAGTTTTTTAAGAACTGAGAATTGATCACAAAACAGTTTTGGCGCATTTGAAAAAAGCTGGGTACAAAAAAAAGCTCGATATTTGGATACCTCACGAGCTCACTGAAGGAAACCTAATGAACCGTGTACTCATTTGTGATTCTTTATTACGACGTAATGAAACCGAATCATTTTTGAAGAAGCTGATAACTGGTGATGAAAAGTGGATCACGTACGACAAGAACGTGCGAAAAAGGTCGTCGTCAAAGGCCGGTCAGGCTTCTCAGACTGTGGCGAAACCCGGGTTAACTCGCAATAAGGTGATGTTGTGTATGTGGTGGGATAGACCTAGAAATCGCAATTTTTTTTCGCGGCTTGCCTTGCATTTTTAACTTTTTTGTAGTAAAATTTAAAAATGTATCGAATTTCTTCATTAGATTCACTCATCTTGACAGTACGAAAAACAAATGAAAATCACACATTTGCCTAATTCAAATTTGGAATTATGTTCTTTAAAATTTTAACTTTCAATGATACCAAAACCAGCCAGATACAAATACTACAGCCAAAGAGATTTTATTACAAGTTCATACATACTATGATGCGAAAAGACTTTTTCCCCAACCTATTATTTATATATAGAAATTATTAACATACATTGTTATACAGTGATTTTAGTGCCAATAAACGCGTAAAACTAGAAAGTGTACAGTTGGATCACATCATAGTCATCGTGCGTATACCCACTAAACATTTTACAAAGACATATAAGTGAAGATCTTAAATCTTATCGATTTTTACAGACTCTCCTTAGACGAAACAAAAAACTTTAGTATCAGTGTGTACAGTTCATGATATCTTGCAAGAAAATATTAGTACAAAGTGAACAAATATCGAACTTAATAACAAAATCAATTTACCACTTACTCCGTCTCTCGACCGCCGTACTATCCTACTACGGTTAAAACATTTACGTATCTATTCTTAGTTTTGTCGACTTTTTAGTATCAGCTGTTGTTTATAAACATAATTGACACGATGAATAAATGTGGAGCTTGCGGAATTTTTTTATCTTCAGTTGATAGCATTCGCTGTGTAAAATGTACATCAGTGTTTGGAGCTGTTACCGTGAAGATGTCATGGTCTTGTCCGGCATGCAAAATTGAAATTCCTAGAGAGGACAACTCATCCACTCCTGTGAAAGGCTTGGCTGAAGCCATCATATCGGACGATAACGCATCGCTCAGTGTCAAGGAGGGGACCGGGTTAGATAACGTTGATATGGTGCTAGAAATGCGAGCTGTTCGTTCAGAGCTCAGCGCACTTAGGGCGGAGCTTCAAGAATTCCGCCAAGAGACTACAGATTTCAGGGAATCATTAAAGTCATGCAATGACAGAATATCTCTTATGGAGACTAAGGTGACATCTCTTGAGAACAAGTTTGATACCCTCGTCCCTAAGGGCATAGACACGGTCGAGGATACCATCTCCGAACTGAAAAAACAGTTATATAATGGCAACCCATTATACGTCCCACTACTGGGCACGAGTCTCTCTCCTTTTTTGGGGGGGAGGCCTGGAGCTTACTCCACCACGCTGCTCCAATGCGGATTGGTGGAGGTGGGTGGGTTAGTGGCCAACCCACTGTCGGATGTTTTCAAAGCGCCCATAAGGCCTTCGACAAGGTTTAACGACTGCTATCCATCGATAGCAACCGGGAACGACGGCTTAACGTGCCCTCCGAAGCACGGAAACGCGCATTTAATTTGCCACTAGCGGTCACCCATCACACTACCCGACCGCGCCTGTAGTGCTTAACCGAGCAGATCGCTTACGATCTACACCAGCCGCTGGGCCATGCGCGCCTCATGACTCTATCATTTAACTGTTTTTTCAAACGACATTGAAATCTCTGGGTTGACGGAGTCTAAAAATGAAAATTTGCTACACGTAATAAAAACAGTTAGTGTAAAATTGGGGATAGAATGGGAGGAGCGCGATATAGTCCACATCGAGCGTCATACATGTTATATTTTTTATTAACCTCGGATGTAACTTTATGTTGTATAATTCTGTAAATCCTGTTTGTTTATTTCAATGTTATTTGTATATGTGTCTCACGGTTGTAACCATTTCAGAATATTCAGATTCAGTCCGGTTATTAGATATTTTATGTATGTATGTATCTTCACGCCAGGTCCCTAACGGGGTAGGCAGAGAGTGTAGAGCGCCAGACATCCCGGTTCTGACAAACCTCTCGTGCCTCGTCTACCTTCATCATTCTCTTCATACATGCACGCCGATTCCTAAGATATTTTATGTATAATACTTATTCAATTTATTACAACTTATATTCAAAATGTACCACATTTATTATTACTTATCTTGGTAAAATATATAATTCAAATACTTAATATTTATTATTACGAGTATATTCAAGTTTATGTTATTATAATTATATTAATTTTTAAAAATATTTCAACGTTCTATTTGATTTGTTCCATTATTGTTCCGTCCATGAATACATTCAATAACAATATAAAAAACAGTATCTACATAATATTAACACGTGCAAATTCCTTCTATATATTAATTACACTATTACAATGATTAATGAAAAATTCCTAAAAATTGGTTTTCACAACGCTGGCTCCCTGGCAACCAATCACGACGACTACATAACCATGTTTGAGAGGCACAGTGTTGATATAATGGCCATCAACGAAACATGGCTTCGTACTGGTGAAGAGGGTCGTGCTCATGTCGTGCCTGGTTATAGATTGCGTCACATGCCTCGACCGCTGAGCGTGCGCTCGGGTCGTGGGGGAGGTGTTGGATTTTACATAAAACGTGGCTTAAATGTACGCTCGTGGGCTCACCCCACAGAACCTAAACACGAATAAGTCGAGCAGATGTGGCTTACGCTAAAAAATAATGGAAAAAAGGTTGCAATCAGCACAGTATATCGGGCACCCTGGTTAGACTTAGACCTTTTTTTATATGCCATCACCGATACCCTCAACACTCTAGCCAATTGCGATAACGTTTTATTGCTGGGCGATTTTAATGTCAACATGTATAATCCAACAGAAGCCAAATGTAAAAAGCTTGACTGTTTCTTGCACTGTTTTAATTTAATACAGCTAGTCAATACATCTACGCACTTTACGGAAACTAGTGAGACGTTGATTGATTTGGTATGTACAGACTTAATCTCAAAAAAAAATTGTGTAGAAGCACTCAAATCTATAAACAGCCATGCAGTAATAGTTTGCGAATTAAAACTTAAAAAAAAGGTTTTAAACCATATCTGGTTAAATATAGACCCCTGAAACATATTTGTCAGGATAAATTCGATCAGGACTTATCCAATTTAAATTTTAGCCCATTGTCAAACAATATCAATGATTTGAGATTGGAGTTCAATAGGAAAATAATATCTTTGTTTGACTCTTACGCACCTATTAAAACGTGTCTAATCAAAGAAATTCAATATCCTTGGATTACAGATACGGTTAAATTAATGATGAGGCTCAGAGATGAAACACTTAACAAATATCGACACACAAAAACAGTCACATTAAAAAAAAGCTACAAAGACCTAAAATCTTTAGTCACGAACGCCCTTTACACCGAAAAGAGTGCTTATTTCAAGTTCAATATTAACAATAAAATAAAAAACCCAAAATTATTATGGAAAAACCTAAAATGCACATTAATACCCGACAACAAGAACCATGAATTACCGCTTCATTTCTCTGACCCTGACCTGATAAATAAGCATTTCCTTAACGTACCTGGCAGTACTGTATGTAATATTTCATATATGAACTATTTTAAATTTCACAAATTTTCTGATTGTACTTTTTTTCTTGTTCCTGTAAATCAGAATACAATCGCATGATGCATAAGTAACTTAAAATCAAATGCTGAGGGATACGATGGCATATCATTAAACATGGTATTATTAACACTACCTCATACACTAGAATTCATAACATATCTAATTAATCAGTCAATTCAGTCATCAACTGTTCCAGACGTATGGAAGACGGCCATAGTAAGACCCTTAGCCAAAAAACCCAATGCCATTACCGTTGGCGATCTACGTCCTATCAGTATTTTACCATGTCTGTCTAAGATATTGGAGAAAGTTGTACATGACCAGTTAACACACTATTTGGAGCAAAACAAAATTCTACCTATGTTACAGTCGGGGTTTAGGAAGGGACGCAGTACTTCCACAGCCTTATTAGATGTCACAGATAACATCCTATCTGCGCAGGATAAGGGAATGTGCACCCTGCTTGTTCTACTTGACTACTCACGCGCGTTTGATGCAATAAATTTAAATTTGCTCTTTTCTAAGCTTCTGTATTACGGATTTGAATGAAAGACGGTGCTTTGGTTCTGTAGCTATTTGTCAGACCGACAACAACTGGTTGAAATTAAATTAAGCGATGGAACTTGTGCTCTTTCTACACCGGCATCAGTCAAGAGAGGAGTTCCCCAAGGCTCAATTCTTGGCCCTACTCTCATTTCTTTAAATTTTGCGGATCTAGTTAAATGCATTAAAAAAACTCAATACCATATATATGCCGATGATGTGAAAATATACCTCTCTTTTGAGCCGAAGCACTATAAAGATGCTATAAGAGACATAAATGACGATTTGAGTAGACTACTCGAGTGGTCCAATAATAATACGCTAGTCTTGAACCCTACTAAAACCAAGTACATCTTGTCAGGGACTAAAAAACAAATTAGTAACATTCCAAATACGTTAAATCTTAAATTAATGGGAACACCAATAGAACACGTTGAGGAAGCTCGTAACTTAGGACTAAACATGGATAGCGGTCTTAGATTTGAGAAACACATAGCAGAATCGGTACGTAACTGCTTTTATAGGTTAAAGGTACTGTACAAAATAAGACCATATTTAAGTGAAGAATTACGCATGCAACTGGTTGAATCATTAGTACTGTCTAAACATAACTACGCTGACACGGTGTTTGGGCCCCGATTGTTGGGACGAACTGAACGCCTCATTCAACGAGTGCAAAATGCCTGTGCACGCTTCTGTTTTGCAATACCAGCCAGGGATCACATCACGTCGTATATAAATGACCATTCGATACTAAAAATGAAATCTAAACGTAAGCTTCACTTGGCATGCCTACTATTTGGTGTAACGAAATTTAAGGAACCTCTTTATTTGTATAATAAACTGAAATGGGTAGGTCAAACTCGAGAATGTTCTCTTAGGCAATGCTCACGAACTTTGTCTATTCAACCTCATAAGACGGCTTCTTTCAGAGGCAGTTTCCGCTATGCGGCTTCTAAAATATGGAACAATGGTTTTGAATTATCTTAAAAAATGCGAAGAAACTTTTTCCCCAAACTAATAATATGATGTTTATATCTACATATATTTTATTTACTTTGGTATTAATCTATTTATTATTGTTTGTACCTACTAGTATGTATTGCATTTATCGTTTTATTAAGTATGTTATTTTAATGGTTTTATTATCTGTATTATATCCGTATGTATGTACCATGTATAAGTATTAATATATCTATACCTATTATAAATTTGACATCCGTGGTTCACTCACTAAGGGTCCTGTTGAAAATCAGCGTCAGGTACCTTGTATATGAAGGTACCTGACATTTGCTGAACAGGACACCTTTTTGGCAGCCGTGAGACACATATTACGTGTTTAGTATTAATTTTAAATATTGTGTTCTCTTTTCTTGGTTGTCTACGTTTTATGTGTCTCGCTGTGTGTCAAATAAATTAATGTTTCTGTTTCTGTTTCTGTTTCAATACTTTGCGTATATCCTGACTGGTCCGTGGTCTCGGGCAGACTGAGGTGGCATTTGTCTGACAGCAGTTTGAAAAATTATTATGTGCAGCTACCTCCATCTATTTCTCCTAGATTTATTTAAGTTAGAGAACGAGGTGAAATGTTACAATAACTTTAACTTTGACAAATATGTTGGTGCAGGCTAAGTGCGCATTCAATACAACAGATTAAACTCGAACACATACGTGTCGACGTATCTCAGTCGTAGACGTTCATTCATGAAGGATAAATAATTATTTAGAAAATCTGCCTTTGATGTCCGTTAAATAAATAACAATAAGCTTTTCATGATACAATCTGAGGCTGTATTGACATGTTATACGTTCCAAGTCGTGCGGATGACTTTTTTTTTACGGATTCATTTTCCTTATTCTATCACCTTTAATCTTCGTGCCACCGCTCTGTTGAACCGTGTATTCCGTTACAAATGAATTGTATATTAAAAATAAAGTCCTACGTCGTGTCTGTCTGTCTATCGGCCGATCATGGGATTGTTGGTGCTTGTTTAAAAAAAAGTGTCAAGTAGGTACCCTATATTTACACGTCAGGGTGGCAACGCATATGTATTTTGAAATTCGGTTTTTGTGTAGATATCTTTTTTTTTTTTTTTTATGTAATGGAAGTGGTAAACAAACATGCAGTTCACATTGATGTTAAGTGATGACTGCAGCCTATAGACACCCACACAAAGACCAAGGTCAGAATGCAGATGCGTTACCACTCCTGAGGCCTAAGGTCTTATGCCTCTGTGCCGGAAATTACAGGGCCGTACATTACCACCTGACCGGAACACGATAGTGTTGAACACTACCATTTAGCGGCAAGTATATTAGGTAATGCGGTGGTGCCTACGCCCGCGAGCTCCGTCACTGGAGCTCTACCACCAGTAAAATTTAACCATTACCTAATCTATCTGCCACTAAAAGGATGTGTTCAGCACTATCGTGTTCCAGTTACATGGTATTGGCCCCATAACAACTAAAGTCTCAGGGGTAACAACGCGTCCGCATGATGACCTCTGGTTTTAATGCAGGTGTCTATATGCTGAAGTCATCACTTAACATCAATGTTAACTGCGTGCCTGATTGCCATCTAAATTGCCCTTACATAAAAAATGTATCTCTGTCTGAAAATCACCGTCTGAATACGCATATCGATCGATACATCATATTCAACTCAACGTGTTTGAGTCGAAATCAATAATTTATGAAGACGAAAAATATAGCTATAAATTTTGCGTTTGTCGTCTGTTAAATAAATCACAAGCTTTTCATGGCAAAATCTGATGTATTGACATCTTTTACGTTCCAAAACGTGCTGATAACATTATTTTTAACGGATCCATTTTCCTCGTGTTATCATTTTCAATGTTTATGGCAACGATGTTTTGAACCGAATCTTCCGTTACAAATAAAATGTAAACACTACATATTATAAAACAAAGTCAGTCTGCCAATTGAGGATTATTGGTGGTAGCGATCCAGGATCAAAGCTTGTGGGCATAGGTTCTACCGCTTTACCTCAGCTACACTTGCGAGCTTAAATTAGAATCACATACAATGTGGCTGTTTGAGAAAATTCGCCGGTTAAAAAACCAGATGAACGTATCTACAATTTTGTCAATGTTGAGAAAACGCAATTAACTGAACAGAAATGGAGGTTGGCAAACGTTGTCTTCCTTTAACCGTTTATTATGTCGCACATATAGAATAAATTGATGATCTAATTGATTTGTTCAAAACTATAGCTATCGTGTTTTACGTTTTAAAGAGAAAATGATTTATTTTACGTTAATATAATTTTATATTTATATTTTTTTCAAAAAACGGTTGTTATACGTCGTTTTGGTTCTAATCATGTTGAATTTATTAAGAACTATTTAAACGTATAAACTTAAATACGACGTTGTGGTTGTTAACATTTTGGTTGAACTAAATAAAAGCACTAACACTACTGGGACATACGTTAAAAGGAAAGAATATTATTTGTTTAAAAAAATAATAAAAGACAATAAAGTAATGTTAAATCAAATTTATTAAAGAAGTATTTTCATTTTAAACGATTAAACTGTGCACGATCACTGTGGGTTACACGAACAAAGTCGCGGGTGGAAGGCTAGTAAATAATATAAAAATTTAATCATCATCAAAAACACGAACACGTATAATTATTTCAGTCTGACATAGCATCATTGTCATCATTACCCACTATAAAACTATTGTAAAACTCGTGATACTGGTCTGGAATCACTCTTGCTCGGCAGAGATCTTGCAAATCATTAAATTTCTCCCGAGATATGGACAATGGGCCTTATTATATACAATAATGTACCTCCCTAACTAATTAGTAAGTCAGTACACTACGTAATTGTACTATGAATAAAACAAACCTTGCGGGGGGACTCACGCATAAAACACACTACGTCTTACATCAATGCGTAGTGGACAAATCAATGTATGTCAGTGTCGTTTGTTCATGTTTCAACACGTTTGAAACAGATTCTTCAAGCCAAAGCGGTGTATATTCAAATCCGTTGTTTTGGCATTAACGTAAAATTATGGACGGAAGTAACAGAGTCACGACCAAATCAACGTATAAACAGTAACATTAATTTGGGTTTAATTTCTTACTAAATATAATTATATTTGTTTAAGTCACTTGTAGCGGAATATCATTTACTTCATTATTGCACGAGCAAATTTAATAATTTATACTGACATTTTGATGGTACTAAAAAAACGTTTTTATGGCAGTTATTTATAAATCTTTTGTGCGATTCCTTTAAAATAGTATTAGGCTTTCTATGAGTTCTAGCTATACGTCGTTTTGGTACAATGTAAAGTATGATTTCGTGATCAATTTGCCATCAAAAAGTCATTTTCGACCATTTTGCAGATACGTTAATCTGGTTCTTAACCGGCGAATGGAAAATAAAACTGGTATTGGATATCAGACTTTTTTTTTTTCAAAATAAATTTCCACAAAAATTAACCACGTTTGCCTCAAAATCAATTGAAAAACGTGTTTTAATTTAAACCAGATGGAACTGTAGCATCAATTGCAAAATGACCAAGAAATTCATAATTAAAAATGCTAAATGGCCAACTTCGTATATCTCAAGCTAAATAAGTTTCCAACCACGTATTACTGAATATAAATCGAATGCCGTGACTTAATTTAAAACTGATGGAACTGCAGAGACCAATTGCAAATTGATCAAGGAATTTCGAATTTGAAATGCTATATGGGCAACTTCGTATGTCCCTAAATTAGTTCGCAACCAATCCGTGGAGGAACTTTCAGATGGAAAATCTCACTTGAGTGCGGAACGGGATTGATAAGGTAAATGAACTCGAGGACACCGCTTTTTTGTTTGAAAAGTCCAATTCCTATTCAAACAATGTATACATTCGACATTGTAAATATAAGACAATCGTTTCATTTTCGCGTATGCTGAAATTAAATCGGTCGTCTCTAACCTACGCGACCGAAAACACATGCATCTTTGTCGTTTGCATTTTGTTTGATAAAGACAAAAGACTTTCTTTTTTACTGGCGGTAGAGCTCCAGTGGCGGAGCTTGCGGGCGAAGGCATCACGGCATTACCTAATATACTTGCCGCTAAATGGTAGTGTTCAGCACTATCGTGTTCCGGTCAAGTGGTTATATACGGCCCTGTTATTTCCGGCACAGAGGCATAACACCTCAGGCCTCAAGAGTGGTAACGCATCTGCATTTTGAACTCAGTCTTTGTGTGGGTATATAGGCTGCAGTCATCACTTAACATCAATGTGACCTGCATGCTTGTTTGCCACTTCCATAACATAAAAATAAAGTCTGTGGCGTTTTTGTATTTTGCCGCCAGGTGTGTATAAATTTAATGATAATATTATATATTTTAATTTGATTGATGCAGGGCAGATAGATTTTGGTTTGGTTTTTAATTAAAATAAGGTACAGGTAAAACAGTAGTAATACAGGTAAAACTAACCATGTTAATCTTGTTTATATAAAAATCAATTGCTGTTCGTTAATCTCGCTAAAACTCGAGAACGGCTCTACCGATTTGGCTAATTTTGGTTTTGGAAGGTTTAAAAGGTAAGAAAATATGAAGAAATTGACGGGAAATAGGAAAAAACACAATTTAATTTTCCCATACAAATAGTCCGTATCTATCAAACCTTTGACACATTATTTAATTCTGAGGCAATACGAAGTTTGCCGGGTCAGCTAGTATTTTGATAAATATTTCACAATCAATATAGGTAGAATGGTTTTATACTATAGCTCTCGATCCAATGTATGTACTTTGTTTGGGGCAATAAACTTTATTGCTGGTGTTATTTAAATAATAAAAATATAAAATATTCTATAAATAATAAAATATTCTCAAAATCTAGCAGGTATAAATCAGACAAAAGTTATACAAATAATATTCCTTATAAGCCTTAACGCAAGGGACACGATATGAATATCATATCCAAAGGATTATTACTCAGATAAATATTACACCTATAAAAGCAAATAAGTGATTCAGATGTGGTAAAATCGTAACAAAATGCCACTACTTCAGGGTTACAAGTGAATGAGTTTGTATAAAATGGGAAATTCTTCTTCGCAGCAATTGGTTTTCGAAGAAAAATATAGTGAAGGCAAAACTTTAACAATTGAGAGAACTAGTATTGAAGACTTTACGGAAATAGTTGCCAGGGTTCGAAGTTTATTTGCATTTTATTTATTTGGTTCAAGAGAATCTATATGAGGACTAGCTGAAGCACGCAGCTTCGCTCGCGGGCCTCAATACGCACTTGGCTGGTTTTTATTTCTGAGTACATATTTTTTGTCTAATATTTTAAAAGTAAAGATACTAATACAGCTATTTAATAATGAGAATTGTTGGTGGGAAATATAGGGGTTGATCGTATTTTTAATGAATAATCTTTAGAAAAAACCTGTCCAAATGAAGAAAAAAAAATTGGGGTAGGCTTTTAATACTTTTACCACTTAGTAGGCAAAAAAATTGCATTGACTCACATAATATGTACTACAATACAAAATGTTTCATGGTAATCGGTCAAGCTTTGGAGGAGTATTGTTACAAACACTAAGACAAATAATTTTGATACATGAGAATTTTCACCCATGTTTCTTTACACATGACAAAAATCGAAAGAAGTAATTTCAGACCATATTCCGAACAAATCAGCCATTAATCAACCCAAATCTCAAGGGACATCCGCCGAAATAAAGGCCATTTACAAGCTGACAGAACAGGATCGGATTAAGATGTACGGATTTTGAGACCATTACACACGTTCGTTTTCTTTAGACTGCGCAATTACCCTAAAACATTTGGGTTTGTTCTCAATTAATATAAAAAATTGATCGAAAATTTGTCACCAAAAATAAATATTTAATTGTACTATTTATTTTTCGCAATAACACATGCGAGTGATCTTTTTGATTTTTAACCTATTTAGGGTCGGTGAACGACATCCATTGATAACTGAATAGTACAATTATTAAAGGAACAGCGACCTCTTAACGATATTGTATAAACTGCAAAGTCTATCATATCAGTTGTATAGTTTTTATTTAATTATCAATGGATGTCGTTCACCGACCCTAAATCGGTTAAAAATCAAAAAGGGAAAGCAAAATTTGATGCATTGGTGTGAGACTTCGGTAGCTTAGTGGTAAAAGCGGCTGGACTGGTTATCCTGAGGTCGCAGGTTCGATTCCTGCACGAAGTCAAATTTTTCTATCCGTTTTTTCTTTAATTTATAAATATTTTCATTTAAAAATAAAAACACTTAGCCTGGGTTGCACCACGTACAACACATGGAAACAAACACCCAGACCCGAAAAAAATATCTGTAGGCCATACAAATATTTGTCCCGGTGCGGAGATCCAACCCGCGACCCTTTTAATCAAACGGTCATCTCACACCGTTGGATTAACCGGGTCGTCAAAATTTTACTCCATATATCTTTTAATATGTCCGGAGTCATAATATCAGGCTTTTTGTTGAAAAAATCAGCCATGAATCAACCCAATTCTTGAGGAATATCCGCCGAAGAAACATTTTCAAGCTGACAGGACAGGATCGGATTAAGAGGTGGGGATTGTAAGATTACCTTAAAAGGACTTAAACTCAATTAACATGAACATTGGTTTGAAAATTGATCCTCAATAATAAATACTAATAATTCGACGACCCGGTTAGTCCAGCGGTGTGAGATGACCGTTTGATTCGTAGCGCCGCGGGTTCGATCACCGCACCGGGACAAATATTTGTATGGCCTACAGATATTTGTTTCGGGTCTGGGTGTTTGTGTATGTGTTATATGAGTACAACGGCACCCACGACACAGGTTTATACCTACTGTGGGGCTGTGAGTGTAAGCGTATTTTATTAAAAAAAATACATTAAATTGAATATATGCTTATACTCATAGCTCCACACTAGGTATAAGAGTATTGTGGTTACCGTTGTATACACACAACACATACACAAACGTCCAGACCCGAAACAAATATCAGTAGGCCTAATTATCCCGGTGCGGGAATCGAACCGGCGATCCTCGAATCAAACGGTCGTCTCACCGCTTGATTGACCGGGTCATTGTCATTGTCAACCACGAAGTTTTTCTGTATGAACAACTTTTACTTTGAGATGAACCTAAATTAATGAAAAAAGGAGCTTCTTTTTCCCTACGAAATCTTTATCACCGTGTCACAAAATGATATTTTTTACATATCTATTACACATGCTCCATTAATCAACACACATCTCAAGCTACCCTAAACGGTGAGGAAATCTTCTCAATATAATATGAACAATGGCTCGAACATTGATCAGCTATTTAACTGGTAGTAGAGTTGCAGTGAAGGGACTCGAGGGTGTAGGCACCACCGCATTTTTAATGTAACTAATCTATCTACCGTCAAAAAATTTGGGTATGGTAAAGTATTGTCTCGAAATAACTATCACAGAGACAAACCAAACAAATAAGGTCTCAGTAAGGTCATTTTGACCTCTGGTTTTTGTGTAGATGTATAGGCTAGGATGTATAGTATTGGCGCTGCAATACCGAAATAGGATGCTTCTGTCACACTGCGACCACTCCGCCAAAATTCCATACAAACGCTTAATTTGGTCTCTATTACACATCAAACAGTGACGTGTATTGACACGTGCACCTGTGTGCGCAGCACGGTTGGGTGAGGCGGGGAAATCGGGCGGGACGTCGAAGTGTCCATTCTATACGTAGTATTATTACATATTCTCTGCTTCTGTGAACATATATGCCACAAATCGGGATCCTGTGTGGCATTGAAGCGATATGTGGCTGTGTGAAAGCGTCAACAAAACAAAGACATTTTGTAGTGCATCACTTTGGATCGTTGATAAAAATGTTAAGTGTCTGAATTTCTTACAAAACCTTTCTATATTTTATTCAATATTCATTGCAGACAGAAAAGTTTACGATTGACGAAAACCATAAATAAGCTAGTGACATTCTGTTACTGTTTTTCGATACTGTTACGTTTCGATGTGCTTGCATTGCCAACCATCTAGCGCTGGATTTAGAATACGATAAATTTTATAAAATTTTTGCATCGATCAAATATTACAGTTTTCTCATAGAGCAACTCGGCCCACCGGTCGCGGCGGACCGGAGGGGAGTAGCCATAGCGTTTATTACCTATGCAAAACAGTCTGTAATTTTTTGCGGGGGAAATAACTGTGACACACACTCACACTACAAAAATCGTCGATTACTACGAAACTCACACCTTGACTTTAACAAAATACATAAACAATTTCACGCACACATTTAAATATCTGGGCCACAGGAATAGGATTATTTGGTATTGTACTTTGAAAGAGGGGAAAACCTGCATATTAGGTCGTCTCTCCATCTTGCAGATGGACGTCCTACGCTGCGCTTGCCGATACTTAACAACTACATCACAACATAAATAATTCACTTGGCAAACAGATTATTACAAAAGTATTAATTTCATAGCTCATCACTCAGTTCAATGTAGTTTAAAAAAATATTATTAAATTTTACGACATAGCCAGGTCGAAGGGTGCGGCGGGCGAGCCGAGCTCGTATTTACTTTCCCCCAAAGATTGCCACAACGAACGATCCTGAGCCTTTTTTTTTTCATTAGGGGAAAATGCGTTACTCTTACCCACCTTTGGGGAGAGGGGTGGGTTATGTGGGACTCCGGACAAAGAGAAGACGTCCGTCTACCCACTAAAACCCCCTGGGTGCTCCGACTTGTTCGCCATCAGTGGCGGGGTCGCGGGAACGCTTTAGCACACATCCGCAACCCCGCCGGCGGCCGCCCGCAACCAAGCCCAACAATCCACCCTCATCCAGCGATTGCCAGCAACCTTCACTAGGTCGTCGGTCCATCCCGTGGGAGGCCTACCTTCCGAAGATTAAGTAAGTATGTATCTTTTATTTACCAGTTTCCCTTTACTCTAGAGTTTGTTCATCGAACATCTGTAGCCTACATTCTTCATCTCCCTCTTTCAAAATGCTTCATCAGTGAATCAAAGAACAAAATAAATATATTTATTCTTACTGCACTGGTGGTAGAGATCCAGTGACGGAGATCGCGGGCGTAGGCACCACCGCATTACCTATAAACTTGCCGCTAAATGGTAGTGTTTAGCACTATCGTGTTCCGGTCAGGTGGTAATGTACGGCCCTGTAATTGCCGGCACAGAGGCATAATATCAGGCCTCAGGAGTGGTAACGGTGTGATAACTTGTGTGGGTGTCTATAGGATGCAGTCATCACTTAACATCAATTTGAACTGCAAGCCTGTTTGCCACTTCGATTACATAAAAAAAACAAATATTTTATAAAATCCCATTAATATTATAAATACGACAGTTTGTGAGTACAGATCTATGGATGAATGGATGGAAGGATGGTTGTTACGTTTTCACGAAAAAACTACTTGGCTGATTTGGATGAAACTTTTCAGTAATATAGACTATACATTGGAATAACATAATAAGCTACAATTTGTAATGATTAAAAGTACACGCGGACGATGTCGCGGGCAAAAACAAGTATTTTATAAAGCTACCGAAAACATCAAAATCTAAACACAGCGGTATAACAAGTGGTACCAATACAAAATATGTGCCCCAACCCTTCAATGCTCGGGTAGCTAACAGTCGCTGTTTATGTTGACAGACTACTCCACCGGTATACCTACTCGACTCAAAAGGTTTTTAGAGAGTCGCTGTCAGTGAAATTACCTTTATACAATTACCTGGGATGCGGTTTAATATATTACACGTGAAATTTATTGCGAGCAAACGTCATGTTACTTGGAATGTAGCTTCGTGAAGTCGTAATTATTTATTTATTTAAGTACGCTTAGGTACGGACTCAATGTTACTAACTACATAGCATCTTATATCTATATATATGTATATAAATCAATTGCTCTTCGTTAGTCACGCTAAAACTCGCGAACGGCTGGACAGATTTGGCTAATTTTAGTTTACCGGGTCAGCTAGTTATCAAGAATTATAATTTATGAGACATAAAACGAAGATATAACTTTTGTAGATGGGCTTGGTAGAAAATGATGCAACAGGTTTATGTGAATAACGTGTATTGCGTCAAAAAAACAAAAAAAAAATTAGGTTTCATGACATTTAAAAATTGCACTGAAAGACAGCCGCCATTGGTCAATTTCGTACCGTCGTGAGCGACGGCAGCTCCTATTGACCCGCAGCACTCCGATGGCTCAGGATTGGCTACACGTTGACAGATGCATCTGCAGACGTCATCTGCGAATGCGTTCGCCGACGTTAAATACCTACCGAGTTTGGCGGAAACCTTGAAAGAGGCGTGTGGTGCTTTTATTTTATTTCATTTACTTGGTGTATTTTTGAGTTATATTATATGAAGTTGGTGGAATTTTGTTTGATATAGGCTTATTACAGTGCCCATGTATAGTGAAATAGAATAACAGTGCGAAAACACGTCCTTTCGGGTTGTCTTCAAAACTTCAATGTAAATGTTCTAGTAAAGTAGCCATCGCTTTACTCGATACTTACTGTGACGCTGACTGACGGACTGATAAATTGACTGACTGACTCTGACTTTTAGGCTGCTCATTTCAAATGCGAAATATCATTTTACTTGACAGTAGCAATAGCGTGATAGCGATGCTATAACAAAAAAAAAACCTACCACAGACGCTCTCAAATCACCTCCTCTACACGGCGGCGTATGCAGATGCATCTGTCGACGTGTAGTGCTGGCATAATAGACAGCAGCAGTTGAATTAGTTCGTGAACGATAATTGATGGGTTATCACATTTGATAATGACAGATGTTATATGCGAAAGCTCCTAAATGGTGTATAGCTTTAACTATTATATTTGTATGCAGTTATATTTTCACTGTCTGCTTTCCAAAAATAATAAAATAAAATAAAATAATAAAAAAAGTCCTGTTTGACCATTCGTCGGCTAAAAGATATCATAGGTATTATGCAGTTTCACCCACGCCTTTAAAATCACCTCCTTATCTTCCGAAGATAAAGTGTATCATATTTTATTTACTCAAAGCTCCTCGTCTAGAATTCGCCCACCCAATATTTGAAGCCTTTGTTCTTTGTCACCATCTCTCAAAGCGCTTATAATAATATCAGTGTATCAGAGAACAAATAAATATTGACTAGTCGATCGCCCGCGGATTTACGCGTTTATGCCACGGATTTTGTTTAGTATGTAAGATCTTTATTTTTTGCACATCTACGGCTGGAGTTCTTCAAAATGAGAAAATAACCGATTTTTATATGCAGCTATCGTCCCATAATCTCTGAGCGACGAAAGCGGCTTACGTTATAGTTGGGGAAAAAGTTTCTTCGCATTTTTTAAGATAATTCAAAACATTTTTTAATATAGTTTATTTAAATTTAACTGAAGTATGTATGTACCATTTTGTTCGATAACCTTTTGCCATCTTGTAGGTAGGGACATGATCCCATTGCTATAAAAATTTTGGGACTTCTCCTCAAAATACCGCGACAAGTGGATTTCGCAGTCCTCTCGTGATGTTAACCTAACATTGCATAAAGAATTCTGAAGAGACCGAAACAGGTGGAAATCTGAAGGTGCAAGGTCAGGACTATACGGCGGATGCATTAACACCTCCCAGCCAAACTCTCTTCATTTTTGCTGAGTGGCTATAGATGTGTGAGGTCTAGCGTTATCATGATGAAACACCACACCCCTTCTGTTGATCAATTCCGGCCGCTTTCTCCCAACTTCTTGCTTTAATCTCATCAGTTGTTCGCAGTAGAGTTCAGAATCAATAGTCCTGTCTGGTGGTAATAGCTCATAATGAATAATGCCCTTCCAATCCCACCACACACACAACATCACCTTATTGCGAGTTAACCCGGGTTTCGTCACAGTCTGTGAAGCCTGACCGGCCTTTGACCACGACATTTTTCGCACGTTCTTGTCGTACGTGATCCACTTTTCATCACCAGTCATCAGCTTCTTCAAAAATGATTCGGTTTCATTACGTCGTAATAAAGAATCACAAATGAGTACACGGTTCATTAGGTTTCTTTCAGTGAGCTCGTGAGGTACCCAAATATCGAGCTTTTTTTGTACCCAGCTTTTTTCAAATGCGCCAAAACTGTTTTGTGATCATTTCTCAGTTCTTCAGCTACGTCGTAACTACTGATATGTCGATCTTGCTCCACTTTTTCAAAAATGGCATCCATTTTATCCGTAATAGGGCGACCAGAGCAAGGTGCATCTTTGACATCAAAATTTCCGGATTGAAAACGCTTAAACCGAATTTGTGCTACTCTCACAGACACTGCACTAGGTCCATAAACATCGCAAATTTTTTTCGCGGCTTGCGTTGCATTTTTACCTTTTTTGTAGTAAAATTTTAAAATGTATCGAATTTCTTCATTAGATTCACTCATCTTGACAGTACGAAAAACAAATGAAAATCACACATTTGCCTAATTTGAATTTGGAATTATGTTCTTTAAAATTTTAACTTTCAATGGTACCAAAACCAGCCAGATACAAATACTACAGTCAAAGAGATTTTATTACAAGTTGATACATACTATAATGCGAAAAGACTTTTTCCCCAACCTATTATATTCTTGAAATAAAACTATTTTTACGGATTTATCTCGCGTATATTAAACTAAAATGATTTTTAAAATCAACCCGACGTTTCTACTATTATATTCTCATTCTATAAAACTTTAGTTTTTTTTATGTAACGAAGGTGGCAAACCTGCATGCAGTTCACATAGATGTTAAGTGATGACTGCTGCATAAAATATAGACATCTACACAATAACCAGAGGTAAAAGTGCAGATGCGTTGCCACCCCTGAGTCCATAACTGAAAGTTATGTCAGTGTGGTAGTTATTTACGTATTATGAGCCCAGAGACATAAATCAGATGTCTCTGTGATAATTATTACGGGGCCATACATTACCATCTAACCGGAACACGATAAAGCTTAACCCATCCATTTTGCGGCACAATGCGCTGGTGCTTACGCCCTCGAGCACCTACACTTGGAACTCTACCACCACTGAACTACCTAAAAAGTCACATCAAAATATAAATACAACGATGTATATTTATTATTGTAGGGCAGTTATGCTGCCAGTTAGAACAGTGAGCGTCAGTGATATTAAAGTGATATAAAACGGGTAGTACTGAATTAAATTGGCAGAAGACTAGTAATAGTAGTAGTATCGTATCCTGGTAAATGTAGATTCCCGGTCCGAAGGGTTTCTTGCCCGTTCTTCCCTGCCGGGAGTAATCGAATGGGCGGCTCTTTGGCAATATACGACTTTCTTCTGCCAACCTGTGCTTTATTTCATCATCCGCTCGAGTACCCACCTACAGATGTCCACAAACACGAGTAACATGTCGGCTTATGGAAAAGACACGCCCACAATACTACCTAGATATCCGGACTGGAGAGGCCTCCAGCCGATATATAGGCAACAAATGCAAAATACGAACTTCAACCCTCCAAAGCTCGGTTAGCTAACAGTCGCTGTTTATCCACCGGTATACCTACTAGTCTCAAAAGGTTTCTGGTGTCACTGTCAGTGGAATTGCCTCTATTTAATTACTTGAGATGTGGTTTGCGTTCCACGTGCGGGAATTTATTGCGCTCAAACGTTGTGATACGAGTAGAGACTTGAAATGTAGATTAGTGTTTGCCTAAATTCATACATGATTTAGATCAAATTCTAGAAAAAACTGTAAATTTAATCCGCAGTATAAAAATACATGACGCAATGATTCAATAAATATTTTTAATTGAACAGAATGATATATTTGAAAACTCCCTTTTAGAAAAAAACATATCAAAATGCACTCATTTTTGTCAAAATGCAAATGTTCTCCAAAACGGCACAGATTTTTGCTTCGTTTTTATTGCATAAGGAAATGATTTAAATTAATTACAGTTTTTTTTTATGTAATGGAAGTGGCAAGCAGGACGGTTTTTTTAATGAAATGGAAGTGGCAAGCAGGCATGCGGTTCACATTAATGTCAAGTGATGACTGCAGTCTATAGACACCCACGAGCACTCACGACTGCAGCAGACAACCACGCAAAAACCAGAGGTCAGAGGTTAAAGAAATCTGTTAAAGTTAGAGTGGGATGTGAAATGTTACAATAACTTGAACTTTAACAAAAGTCGTGGTGCAACCCTGGCTTAGTGTGATGTAAAGTATTCGGAATTGCCACTTAAAGTGTCTTTATAGATATCGTCTTCTTAAAACAATATCTTCAAAACGATATGACCGCGATAATGTATGTTCTCACTCACCACATACAATGTAATTTGACCTTTATTTACTTCATATTATCTGGTTTTCTCCAAACAATATCTTCAAAAGGATTTTGATATCGATAAGTTCGCACCGTAAGCGATTGTTATTGCGGAGTAATAATGAAACGATGCTTCGCGATCGACTGGTTCTTATTTATGATATTGATCCTTTGTACGTTATTATTAGTACTTAAGGCATGTGCACATCACGTTTTTTTCGTTCTTTGGAAAGAAAGTAAAAACTTTTTGTTTTTCTTGATCCCACAACGGTTGCATACACTGGTGGTAGAGTTCCAATTAAGGGCTCGAGGGCGTAGGCACCACCGCATCACCTAATTTATCTGCCGCTAAATGGTAGTGTTCAGCACTATCGTATTCCGGTCAGGTGGTAATGTACGGCTCTGTTATTTCCGTGGTAACGCATCTGCATTTTGACCTTGGTCCTTGTGTGGGTGTCTATAGGCTCCAGTCATCACTTAACATCAATGTGAACTGCATGCTTGTTTGCCCACTTCAATTACATAAAAAAATGTTAGTAGGTATAGCCCCGTGATAACTATAACAGAGACATAATAATTAAGTTCTCAGGGGTGGCAACGCATCTGCATTTTGACCTCTGGTTTTTGCGTGGGTGTGTGCTGCAGTCACTTAACATCAATGTGAACTGCATGGTTGTATCCCACCTTCTTTACATTAAAAAAAAATTGAAACTATTTTTATATTTCGTTTCAATTTATAAAAAAACGACAATCAGATTGAATAAGTTTATTTCAATCAATAAGTACATAAAGAATGCGCGAATAAGCCCGAATATGTTGGCAAAGTTATAACTTGGGCAAAGATAAAGCTAGAGCAATATTTTTTATTTCTACCCCTACCTCACACGTCCCTTGGGACATGATACGAAAGTTTCTATTGTGTTTTTGACACTTCGACACATATACCTGTGCGTCGGACCCTAATATATTATATTTACAAGATAACATGAAGTATTGCGAGAAAAAGGGAAAACTTTATCCGTGAATATCATAATTAAATATAGTTTTTTTATTGTTAGTAGGAGAGATACTGAACCCTCCGAGTAACGTTAGCCCAGTAAGGCTAGAAATTTTTGTAGGGATGAATCATAACATGCTATGTACAAAAACCATCGCCTGGCAAGGATCAACCCGTCATGTCATCTGGATTTCTGATGAGAAAAGTTTCTTCTATATTTTAGATCTGGCTCGATTGCGAACATTTATGTTGCATCTTAAAGTTTAATTTTTGTGTGTTCGGATATTTAAAAAAAATCACGAGTTGTTTACTGCAAATGAACGACTCAATCTTATATCAATAGCAGGCTAATTGATGTACAATTTACATTACATGATACGCTTGATACATAATTTATTGAATTCGTCCTAACAATTTAATCGTCATAGAAACACACTTCCGTTGTTATGGGAACGCCACTACAAATATAAATAAGACGCATCAATTATTAGTCGGAATACTATGGCTGCCAGGTTCCAAAATATGGAAGTAACTTTTCTCATCAGAAATCCAGATGACGAGTCGGGCTGATCCTTGCCAAGCGATGGATATCGTACTTAGCTTATTATGACTCATCCCTACAAAAAATTCTAGGCTTACAGGCGTGCCGATGCACAAAGGGTTCACTAGCTCTTGGACCAATGTTATGTAATTAAGTCGAACATTGTCAAAATGTTTGGTTGTGAGTGTATGTTTCGGTTGTACCAAAATATTTGTTAAAGTTAATGTAATATTTTACATCCTTCTCTATTTTTAACTGATTTCTTAAGTTAAGAGAAGGATGTGAAATGTTACAATAACTGGTTACTGTTAAATTACTGTTAGATAGCTGTTTCACTGGTGGTAGAGCTCCAGTGATGGAGCTCGCGGGGTTTAGGCACCACCGCTTTACCTAATATATATATATTTTTAATGGCGCTAAATGGTAGTGTTCAGCACTGTCGTGTTCCGGTCAAGTGTTAATGTATTGCTCTGTAATTTCCGGCACAGAGGCATAACACCTTAGGCCTCAGTAATGGTAACGCATCTGCATTTCGACCTTAGTCTTTTGTGGGTGTCTATAGGCTGCAGTCATCACTTAATATCTATAATACATAAAAAAACCTTTTACTTTAACAAACGTCTTGGTGCAACCGAACCTAAGCGAATGTATTTTATAGTTACATGTTACTTAACATTGCGTGATATTACATATTTACTACAGTACATTTGTAAGACATTAAATATAGTCATGGTTTAGAGAAACCCCAACGGACAGACCACAACTTGGTTTCACCCCAGGCCACTCATTAATCACAGTGGGCACAGGTGACTCATTAATTCTGTGAAAGAATACATTGCATGCACAACACAGTTTTAGTTGACCTAAACAACATATGAGTTGAATTTTAAGGGGTTTCGTAGTAAACAAGGAACCCTTATAGTTTCGTCATGTCTGTCTGTCGGTCTGTCTGTCCGTCCGCGGTTTAGCGCAAAAATTATTGGTACTAAAGACTTGAAATTTGGCACATATATGCACCTTAATCACGCCTACAAATTTGTAGAATAAAACTAACAAAATGAAATTATTTACTAAATAAAAAACATGTAGGGGAGGTACCCCTACATGTTACTGTATTTTTTTATTTTTCGTTTTCTATATAGTGTGGGATATCGTTCGATAGATCTTTCAAAAATGTTACGAGTGTGTTAAAATAGTTTTTCGATTAAGTTAACTGTTCGTGACTTATTGAGCTTTTAAGTTTACTGTTGGTAGAGCTGCAGTGACGGAGCTCGCGGGCGTAGGCACCACCGCATTACCTAATATACTTGTCGCTAAATGGTAGTGTTCAGCACTATCGTGTTCTGGTCAGGTGGTAATGTACGGCCCTGTAATTTCCGGCACAGAGGCATAACACCTCAGGCCTCAGGAGTGGTAACGCATCTGCATTTTGACCTCGGTCTTTGTGTGGGTGTCTATAAGCTGCAGTCATCACTTAACATCAACGTGAACTGCATGCTTGTTTGCCACTTCCATAATATATATAAGTGCCAATTTTCGTTAGAGTCAAGTGCCCCCCTCCCCCCCCTCTACCAATTAAACGTTTGTTGTTAAAAAATCAAAACGTTACGGCAATAGTAGCTACATATAACGAAATTAAAAGGAAAACTATCACACTTAAGTTGGATTTACTAGTTTGTAAGTAATTCGGTGGTAATACTCGTAGTTTACCAAATGTAATTCTCGAAATTTTTAACAGCTCCATAGAAAATATTTGTTTTTTTTTTCATTGCATTAATCAAACCTAAAAACTACGGAAACCTACACTGCGCGTGGTCCGACATTCATTTGACCGGATTTAATTAACCAACAGAAAAATGTTGAGTCAATTACAAGGCAGACAGAGATCGCAAAATTTGGCCCAAAAGTTTTGGGATGGGTATTGGGCATGCATGTATGAAGAGTCATGAATATAGAAGAGGCATGGGAGCACAAAGACAGTGTTGCCACCCCTGAGACCTAAGTTCTAATGTCTCGGTGATAGTTATTACGGGACCATACATTACCATCTAATCGGAACACGATAGTGCTGAATACTACTATTTGACGGCAGATAGATTAGGTAATGCGGTGCCAACGCCCTCGAGCTCCTAGAGTGTACCAGTAAATATTCTTTGAGCCTACGAATAAGCTTAGAGCATATTCTTAAATAACTTGCTGAGTTATTGATAAATGGAATACAATTGGAATCGTTTTTATTGTTTTATTTAATCACAGATTTATGAAGAGGTACCTTAAATTGTTTCTTAGTGTGTAAACACACTACGCCGAAGCTACGCGATGGAAGTTCGGCACTATTACGCCTGCAATGCTACGTGAATTACTGACGACACATTATGTCAAAATTACGCTACGCTATAGTGTACAGCGTAACTTCGGTCGCGCGTACGACTGAAGTTCGGTTCGATTGCTGAATTCACACACTATGCCGACACACAACATACTGAACTGAAGTTCTGCTGCGTAAGTTCGGCACTCATAGCGTGTCATATCAGCCGAATACGTCGGAACGTAAAATCAGCCGCCGTACTTCCGTCGCGTAGCTTCGGCATAGTGTGTTTACACACTAATACCAGTAAATATATTATATATTCCATATTTTTAAATAACTTGCTGAGTTATTTATAAATGAAATACAATTGGAATCGTCTTTATTATTTTGTTTAATCACAGAATTATGAACCTTATATTGTTCCTGAGATTCTTGCGTGTTTAAGTAATTATATTCAATCTATTAGTTATTTCATCTCAGATTAGTCTTCTGTACAGGAACAGAGCTTGTCATATTAATTACTTTCAGTTACAACTGAAACGGTACTTTGGAATAATAATTATTATAATTATGAAGAAAACTTGTGGGAAGATTTTTTACTTCTCTCCTTCTTGTCCAATACATTTAGTAAGCATAGATTTTGTAGAAGAAAGTAGTTTATAATATAAATAAAACAAAATGCAACATTGCCCGTATGCTTGTGGTTCTATTTCTGGGAGTACAACAAAATGTTTGCACACAGAAATAGGGGTCACACTACTTGGAAGGCATTAGATAAAAGTGTTAAAAGCATTAAATATTTATGTTTAACATGATGCCCTTAATTCATTTCAATGAAAAATGTTGAAATGGATTCAGTAGTTTTTGTGTGAAAACTTTACAGACATACATATAAGAACACAAATGTTTTCTCTTTCATTTAACACACAATATTAGTAAAGATTTATAATAGTGGTTATTTTTTGTACTGTAAGGTTATTTGCTTTTGTTGTCCGTTTTATTCAGATGAATAAAACGGACAACAAAAGCAAATAACTTATTTATTTTGATCATATTTTAAGGCAGATGCCTTAAAATATGATCAAAATAAATAAGTTAGGGCTTTGTATAATATTAAATATTTAAATGTCGTTATGTATATATATTTAATATTGTCCTAAATTTTGAAATAAATTAAATTTTTAATAAAATTAAAATGAATTTATTAAATTTTGTGTAGGTTTTTTTTTTCATTTTAATTCTACACAAAACAAAAAAATATTGTTTTATTTTTATTTTTATTTACCACAGTTACATTTAATTATGGTTTGTAAACATTATAAATAGTTCAATGAATGAATGAATGAATTTATTTATTTGCTAGAAATATAGTACATGAGATCTTCAGTATAATAAAATAATGTCCTTTCATATTTCACCACTTCATTGGCATGCAAATAACAGAACAGAATATATTTTATCAATTACTACATTATAACCATTACGATTCCATTTACACATTGATCAAATTATATTTGGATAATAATAACATTTCATTTTGGCTAGTCAAACACGGAAAAAAATATATTGGAACATTTACAAAACAAAAAAATAGATCATACGTAATATCATGTCAACAAGAATAATTATTTTAAAGTCAAAATTTATAATTTAAGTATTCGTCCAGAGAATAAAAACATTGTTCAGTCAACATGTTACACAGTTTATAGTGAAAAGTGTTTCCATTCACTTCTTTTAAAGATTTAGGTAACTTGTTATAAATTTTAATGGCTGTTGAGTAAGAATTGCGAGATTGTAACTTAGATTTAACATATTTTGGTACAACTAGTCTGTCAAAATGCCTTGAACCATATTTATAATGTTCGCTAAATTTAGTAAATAATTGCATATGAGTTTTCACAAATTTGCAAGTTTCCAAAATATAGATACATGGTAAGGTCAATAGTCTATGCTTTCTGAAGTATGGTCTGCATGAACCCCAGGGTGGTTCATTAAAAATAGCGCGTAAACATTTCTTTTGTGTTATGAAAAGATCACTCACATTAACTGCGTTACCCCACAATATCACTCCATAACGCAGTAAGGAGGCTACATGTCCGTGATACGCTATAAGAGCAGTCTTATAGTCTGTAGTACGTGCTAATTTCCACAATACATATACAAAACCATTCAATTTATTATTAACCGATTCTATATGAAGTTTCCATGAGCAATTAGAATCTATTTTGATTCCAAGAAACGTTGTGTCATGAGATTCATGAATATCCTCACCATCGTAAGTTATACGTATTTGATTACTTTTTGGTTTTCTATTGTAGAACTGTAGGAATTTAGTTTTGTTGACGTTGACTTTTAGATTATTTTGGGAAAGCCAGTGTATACATGCCCTTACAATTGCATTTAATTCTGCAATGTGCTCCATTTCAGAATCATTGTTAACTATGATAGAAATATCATCGGCAAATAAGACGCACTCATGTTTAGTGATATCTGGGAGGTCGTTTATGTATATAAGGAACAGTAAAGGCCCTAATATGCTTCCCTGAGGAACTCCACACTTATTTACTTCGAAGTGTGATCTATAATGCGTTACCTCATTCCTATCATTTAACTTAGTTAGTTCTACACATTGAGTTCTCAAATGCAAATAACTTTCTATCCAATCAAGAACAGGGCCCCGAATACCATAAACTTCACACTTGGTCAGGAGTCTTTCATGGTTAACATGGTCAAATGCTTTACTCATATCAAAAAACACTCCCGAAACAAACTTTCCCTTATCTACATATTCCAAAATTGATTTAACTAGTACGAAGGCTGCCAGTGACGTACATTTTCCCTTTTGAAAACCGTTTTGATTTTTTTTTATTATATTAAAATTTAACAAATAATTATTAAGTCTTACGTGCATGGCTTTTTCAAATATTTTAGATAATATTGATATAAGTGTTATGGGGCGATAGTTATTTATGTCAAGTTTATTGCTCTTCTTGTAAATAGGTCTTACAATCGATATTTTAAGTTTGTCTGGAAAAATACCCACCTCAAAAGACAAATTTATTAAATAGCTTAATACCATAGAGAGCTCAGACGCGCATTCTTTTATTATATTAGTTGATATGCCATCATATCCGACAGAGTTTGTTTTATTTAACGATCGAATGATGTTAACAACTTCCTTGTGATCACAGGGTTTCAAAAATATACTTTGCGATTGAGAATTAATTTTGATGTCATTAATGTTTTTTTTATTTTGAGCTAGATTGATATAAAAATTATTAAAAATGTCAGCAATTTTAATAGTATCAGTTATTATGTTATTGTTATATTTAATTTTAATGTCAGAATTAATCGGTTTTTGTATTTTATTATTAATTACCATCCACGAAGCTCTACACTTATTTTTCGATGTTTTTATATAGTTTGAATTGGTGTATTTTTGGGATAAGAAAATTACTTTTTTTAAAACCTTACTATAGTTTATGTATTTACTTTTACACGTTGAACTTTTTGTTTTGTAATATTTAAATCGCAGCAAGCGTTTTGTGACACATGACTTCCTTATACCTCTAGTCATCCATCGCGACTTACTCATTTTATTTTCAATTTTATGTTTTTTAAGTGGGAAACATAAATTATACAATAGAGTCAGCATTTCATGGAAAATGGAGAAAGCTTCGTTGAGGTCATTTTTCCCCAGTACTTCACTCCATGACAAACTTTGCAAGCTAGTGCGAAATTTTTTTATATTACCAATGCTAAAGTCACGTTTCCATGTAAACCATGTCTGCAGAGGTTTGGGTTTATCAGTTATTAAGAATTCGACTGTCTGACCTGTCTCATGATCTGACAGTCCAAGTTTGTGGATTTTGCCTACCGCTTCTTCCATATTACTAATAATTAGATCCAAGCAAGAGTTTATACGTGTTTTGTCTTGTATGTGCGAGTAGTATTTATAATTTGTAATGATTTGTAGTAGTTTCTCAGAGTTTTTATCCAGCTTTAGAAGGTTAATATTTAAGTCACCACAAATTACAATTTTTCTGTTTCTTTTTTTGCTTAATATGTATAACATATGATCAAATTTTTCGAAAAATAAGGTAATATTGTCATTTTTAGGCCTTCTGTATATACATATAACAATGGTTTTAAAGGCAGGAATATCAATACCGCAACATTCGAAGACGTAGGGACATGCAATATCATTTAGGCTAGTTAATTCTATAAATTCAATATAACTTCTACATAAGATACAAGATCCTCCACGTTTTTCATGTTTTCTAGTGAAAGAAGCAGCCATTTTAAATTGTTTAATTTGTATGATTCTTTCTTCACCACATTTCACAAATATTTCCGTAAGGCACATTATATCCAAGTAAGTACCAGTTTCAGTGAATTCTTCAATGCAAAAGTCTAATTGTTCTAATTTAGTACGTATACCTTGAATATTCTGGTGGAAAACTACTACCTTGTTAACGAAAGGAATTATTTGTCTGGCTTTTCTTATCTATGGGAGTAGAAAGATTTGGCAGAGATGACATATTTTTGCTGCTAGACTTTAACGTAACTGAAGGTTTATGAGGTTGGTAATAATCTAACATTGTTGTTTGCTTAAAGTATTTTGGTTGACCCATTTGTTGATGAGGTAGTGAGGCTTTAGTTTTTAGTGCATTTTTAAAATTTAAATAAACGTTGTCGTAATCTATTGAGTCAATTAATAAATTTAATTTGTGGCACGTATAACTTAAATAGTAGGAAAAATATTCATGTTCAATTGTATGGTTTAAGTCTAAATATTTACAGTTGTCAAAGTGATTACAAATTATTTTTAATTTATTATTCAACAATTCTGTATTTAAATACCTACTATTTAATACACTTACAACTATAACTGGGACGTCAGTACATTTTTTAAAGAAAATACTTAATTCTATAAATAATTTCGTGGGATTGCAGTCATTTTCTCCAACGAATAACACTAATTTGTCGTTACAATTAAGATTCATATATTCATTACATTGTAGTAAATTTGAAGATTGAGCATTAGGCTTAGTAAAGCTACTTATACTATATTTTTCATACTTCGAATTCTGTCTTGAATTTATCAATTGCGTAGCCAGTCCTGAACATTGTTGTGTTCCAAGGATAAATAATCTCCGTTGGGTAACATTCATTATTTTATTATTCAGCTCCTTTGTGGACTGTTCGTTTTGAGTATTTGGTATAATTGAAATTGTCTCGTCATCACATGGATGGCTGTCGTCGGTATTTAATGGTTGTGTTTGAGTAGTAGGTTGAATCAAAGGTAAATTAGATTCCCTTTTCGGAGTTTGTCGAAAACTATCGGTTAAACGCCGTCTTACATTTTTTTTAGAACTTCGAGAGGTATTTTCAGATAACGAGGTCATTGGACTTCTGCATAATTGCTTCAATACATATAATTCTTGTTTCATAGAGTGTAGTTGTTTCTTTAGATCATTATTTTCTAAAATTACATTTTCTAGCTCGTTTTGCGTACTCTCAAGGCTATTCTTCAATAAATGTATTTCGGATTTCATATCTTCTACTTGAGATGTGTAAATATTTGTAGACAGATCAAGACTCCTGCTTAATACATCGTCATATGATATAGGACTAAGTGAGCTATTTCTTTCAAGTGATTTTGTTCTAGGTATTTGGTGCGATCGCAACGTAATGTTTTCTGTGCCTTCCATTATTATACTTATAGCGACCTCTGTTATAATTCAACGCAATCTACCAAGAATCGGTGCTATGTTCAAACCCACAACTTTGTTTGTATTTTACTTATTTCTGTAGATGTCGTTTCAATATGTTTTATAAAATTTTTAAAATGGTTTTTTGAACAAATATTAATATGCTGACAAAAAATATTTAACAGCAAGTCCGAGTAGGCTTGATCTTACACCCTGCCGAGATTACACAGCGGAGTTGACGAGTCTAACCGCTGGGCTATCAAAGCACCGATCAAGATGGCAAAATTAAGTAATATATAGTAAAAATAAATCTTGTGGTTCAGGTTCTAAAGTTCATTGACACTGTCATCGGTTTATGACTAACGCATTCTAAACATCCACGTATTTAAATTGCACTTATATCTCGCAACGGTCTGTTCACTATTGAATTTTAAGTTTTACAAATTTTTTCACTTTTATTACCAGTTTTATTGATGTTTATGTTTGCTATTTTGATATTATGATAGTTTTGTTGAAACTATATTATTTTCACGGCACGAACACTGTCTTTTTTATCGAAATCACTAACATATAAAGATAGGCCTGTATTTCATTAAATTGTTTATATTTAAGATCACCAACAATCACAGTTCTAAGAATGGTCTTATAGTATTCACTTACACAGTTTTTACGATAATTCTCACACTTTTAACATTTTTTAGAAATTTATTACACGGGAGCAAGGTTTACTCGGTAGCAGCGCCACCTGTGCACCAGTCAATGCAATTTTATAATATTATTTATTATTTAACCGAATCTTAATCTAAAAAATCTAAATACCGACATGCCCGATTAATTTAAATTTGGAAAAAGAAACTTAGTTTACTTATTTCTTTTTCGTAGTTTACTTTCAAATTCAAATGAAGATTCAACGCTTTTATGTTGTTTCCTTTATGTAAGCTCCTATAAATACTTTATCTTTCAATCCTCATCACTTAGCTCTAATCTCAAGAGATCGCACTAAAAATAATTTGGTGTGACGTTCGGAAGAGCAGGAATGACAAAGTAAAAAAAAAATGCAGTGATTACTTTTAAATATCGAAAAAGATCTGACTGTTAAACGTTATTGAGATATTAAATCCGAAGCAATAATATTTTTCATATTGGTATGCATCTTCACGCCAGGTCCCTAACGGGGTAGGCAGAGAGTGTCGAGCGCCAGATATCCCGGTCCTGACATACCTCTCGTGCTATCTACTCTTATCATTCTCTTCATACATGCACGCCGATTCCTAAGACTTTTGACCCCACCATCCGACAAAACTCGACCTATTTGGTTATGGTAAGTCAGTCTTGGTCTTCCTGGGCCTTTGCAACCATCCACATTCGTATTGTATGTCTGTTCAGTCATTCGCTCACTCGACATTCTTTCTATATGCCCGAACCATACAGAAAGTCATATTGGTCAAATTGGTAAATAGACAAATTGAAAACAAATTACTTCGGCTTCACTGAATTTCATTGAAAATCTGAAGTCCATTATGTCAGTCATTTATTTGATAAATAAATTACGTTTCGTTTCGTGACCTGAATTGGGATAAGCCTAAAGTACCTAGATACCGATATATTAAAAACAAACCTAACTAATATTAAAAGTTTATGTGCATTTGTGTTGTTTCTATTACCTATTTATCCTGTCTTATAACGAACGCGTTATTTAGGTCATTAAATTAACATGATCCATTTCATGACTTAAATAACGCATTATACTTACTTAATTAAATAAATAAAGTAAAAAAGAACATTGATTATTATAATTAAATAGAGAAGGTAATTTCTAATATTGAAATAATATTAATAAGTAGGTACTAGCTGACCCGGCAAACTTTGTATTGCCTCAGAATGAAATAATGTGCAAAGGTTTGATATATACGGATTTTTATGGGAAAATGAAATTGTGTTTTTTACTATTCCCCTTCAATTTCTTCATAATTTCCTTTTAAACCTTCCCTGGACTTCCAAAAATAATTCAAAACTAAAATTAGCCAAATCGGTACAGCCGTTCTTGAGTTTTAGCGAGACCAACGAACAAAAATTGATTTTTATTTATATAATAAGATTGATCATTAAGATACAAAATGCTGAACGAAATTAACAAACATAAAAACATTATCATTTGTAAAAACCCCCTTTAATTACACAGTGTCATAATATTATTTACCTATAACTTACCTGGTACAGAAATTTGTCTCCTCATATCGGCACCCGTTGTAGCAGCTCAGGATCTCATCCGCCGACGGTGACACCTACGAACACACTTCTCACTAAACACCTGTTCGAATACACCAAACAAATTACCAAAGCCAAACAAAACTTCTTGGTCATTAATTAGTAATAGGATGCAGGGAATGGAATGGGAAAATAAATAGGGGGGACACAAATTTTATTGGGGACACCAAAATTTTTTTGGGGACACCAAAATTTCCATGAACGAATTTTATTTGACACCCGCGTAACTTTGCCCACGTGGGTAACTCGTCACTTATTTCCCCGTGAGCGGACCGTATCGCGAGCGTACTTCGGAGCATCTGGGGAGGGAAGGCTTGGGCGGAATCGACGCTGGGCGGCGGCGCGACGCCCGCCCTAGGCGCGCCCGATACCAGGATCGCAGAAGCCAACAGGAGTTAAACGAGCACGTGTACACAGACGTCGCGCGCATGCGTGAAAAGCTAGGGGAAAGCGTGCGGGAGCAAGACGGGTATATGCTAATAATAGGGGTGCGAACGCAACAGGCGAAAAGCTAAAACGGGAAGCGCCAAGCAGTCTGTAAAGTTAAGACGGATTTTTGAACACGTTAGTATCCACCTAATGTTTAGTCACATACGTTGTAACTTTGTAACTTCGGTGTCTATTTTTGTCTGTTAGGGGTGTTTGCTTAACTAGCAAAGGTTACAGTTTAAAGTTATACTGGTGGTTTTACTGGTGGTAGAGCTCCAGTGACGGAGCTCGCGGGCGTAGGCACCACCGCATTACCTAAGATACTTGCCGCTAAATGGTAGTATTCAGCACTATCGTGTTTCGGTCAGGTGGTAATGTACGGCCCTGTAATTTCCGGCACAGAGGCATAACATCTTAGGCCTCAGGAGTGGTAACGCATCTGCATTTTGACCTTGGTCTTTGTGTGGGTGTTTATAGGCTGCAGTTATCATTTAACATCAACGTGAACTGCACGTTTGTTTGCCACTTCCATTACATAAAAAAAAAAATATATTTCAATAGGTCAAGTTTAAACACAACATACGATTAAAATTCTCTGTACATTTTTTTACGTAATGTAAGTGATTAACAAGCATGCAGTTCACATTGATGTTAAGTGATTACTGCAGCCTATAGATACACACAAAGACCAAGGTCAAAATGTAGATGCGTTACCACTCCTGAGGCCTAAGGTGTTATGCCTCTGTGCCGGATATTACAGGGCCGTATATAACCACCTGATCGCAACACGATAGTGCTGAATACTACTTACCATTTAGCGCAAGTATATGAGGTAATGCGGTGGTCCTACGCCCGCGAGCTCCGTCACTGGAGCTCTACCACCAGCAATTGTTTTATGTACGAGTATGTATTAGGTTGGGGAAAAAGTTTCTTCGCATTTTTTAAGATAATTCAAAACATTTTTTTATATAGATTATTTAAATTTAACTAAAGTATGTATGTACCATTTTGTTCGATAACCATTTGCCATCTTGTAGCTAGGGACATGATCCCATTGCTATAAAATTTTTGGGACTTCTCATCAAAATACCGCGTCAAGTGGATTTGGCAGTCCTCTCGTGATGTTAACCTAACATTAGATAAAGAATTCTGAAGAGACCGAAACAGGTGGAAATCTGAAGGTGCAAGGTCAGGACTATACGGCGGATGCATTAACACCTCCCAGCCAAACTCTCTTAATTTTTGCTGAGTGGCTATAGATGTGTGAGGTCTAGCGTTATCATGATGAAACACCACACCCCTTCTGTTGATCAATTCCGGCCGCTTTCTCTCAACTTCTTGCTTTAATCTCATCAGTTGTTCGCAGTAGAGTTCAGAATCGATAGTCCTGCCTGGTGGTAAAAGCTCATAATGAATAATGCCCTTCCAATCCCACCACACACACAACATCACCTTATTGCGAGTTAACCCGGGTTTTGCCACAGTCTGTGAAGCCTGACCGGCCTTTGACCACGACCTTTTTCGCACGTTCTTATCGTACGAGATCCACTTTTCATCAGTTATCAGCTTCTTCAAAAATGATTCGGTTTCATTACGTCGTAATAAAGAATCACAAATGAGTTCACGGTTCATTAGGTTTCTTTCAGTGAGCTCGTGAGGTACCCAAATATCGAGTTTTTTTTTGTACCCAGCTTTTTTCAAATGCGCCAAAACATCACACATTTGCATAATTTGAATTTGGAATTATGTTCTTAAAAATTTTAACTTTCAGTGATACCAAAACCAGCCAGATACAAATACCACAGCCAAAGAGATTTTATTACAAGTTCATACATACTATAATGCGAAAAGACTTTTTCCCCAACCTATTATGTGAAGTTACTTTCAAACAAAAATTTTGAAGTCTGTTATTATCGCAATCATGTAAATATCTCTAACTAAACTCTCTATCTATCATCTACCTCTATCAAACAATTATGGAGCTCACATCGATATTAAGTGATGACTGCACCCTGTAGACTTCTACACAAAAACCAGAGGTCAAAATACAGATGTGTTGCCACGCTTGAGACCTAAGTTGTTATGTCTCTGTGATAGTTATTACGGGGCCACACATTACCATCTAACCATAACAGTACAATTTGGGAGCAGATAGATCAGGTAATGCGGTAGTGCCTACGGTCTCTACGGTGTTCCTACACTGGGACTCTATCATCATTGCATTTTATTCATCATCATCATCAGCCTGAAGACGGCCACTGCTGAACGTAGGTCTTCCCCAAAGACTTCCACAAAGATCTATTCTGGGCGGTCTGCATCGAACGGCTCCCCGCAACCTTGATCAGGTCGTCGGTCCATCTCGTGGGGAGCCGTTCCGTACTACCTTAATTTTTTTACCTGATGGTATTAAGTATTTACCATGTTGTATACTTGTTCATCACTTTGTGACATCAAAATAAATATAATATTTCTCATTCTTTAAATATGTATTCGATCCCAGTACTTTAAGTTTATTTACTACCACTAAGTTACAAAATAAACAAGTGTTGAGTTCTGTCTGATGGTGGAGTCAAAAATCTTAGGAATCAGCGTGCGTATATAAAGAGAATGATGAAGGTAGATGAGGCACGGGAGGTGTGTCAGGACAGGGACACCTGGCGCTCCACACTCTCTGCCTACCCCGTTATGGACCTGGCGTGAAGATACATACACATACACTAAGTAACTAAAGTTAGTTAATCATTTCTGTATTGAGTATTACTTAAAATCAATGAGATAAAACAGATTTAGACATCAATACCAGCACATGTCCACATTTAATGTTTTTTATCATTTACGTAGGTACGACAGATAGTGGCAATTTTGTTATACTATTACTACGGAAGAAGAATGCAATTGATATAATATATAACGTAATATCCAACCTACTACATCAAACTCAGGTCGTTCTCAGATGATAAACGACCTGCCCTGAACTAACCAATTTTCTTTTCTATATATTACATTTATTCTGTTGCTTCAGTTTTGAAATGGGAAAAAGGTATGGTTTAAAGCCATATTCAATAGATTATTGCACTGATTGGGTATATAAGTAGTTTAGTCTTTGTTTTGTGTGTGAAAATAATTTAATTTACTTTTGCCACCAACAAATACTAACAAACAGGAAACCCATTTTTTATTTCACCTCTCTCAACAAATTGATATAAATGCTTATGTTTATAAGTTTATTTTCAAGGATAAGCGTAAATTTCATTGCAAGTGGTAATTTTCAGAGCAAATCATATCTTTAATACTTTTATTTTTTTCTGTACTCTAAGTCAGTTTTAGGTTAGAAAATTAGCAATTTTTAATATAATGATAAGACATTTGTGTTCTTGAAGCTCTCAATTTGCTCTCAATCATTTTGTCAAGCTGTCAAGCTTTTTTCTTTTGTGTATAATGTTACTATTTTGTTTGGTTAAATATTGTTACCAGATTATATATTTATTTATTTATTCTTCCTTGCACAATTACGTACATGCGGCGGACTTAATGCTAAAAAATATTCTCACCCAGTCAATCTTTGGGTAGTGATCAATATTTTATGTAGTGCAATGAGAAGGGGAAAATAAAAATAAGCTTATAATGTAAAACGGTGAAATAAGATACATATATATATATGGATCGGTATAAACTACTTATATATCTATGTATATAATACACATACCTACATAAATACTCATATAAATATATATATATAAACAAAATAAAATATAACAGAATGACGAACCAAAGAAAAAGTCTCAAAGCAACCTCAAAAAGTGTTCCCGGATATATGTACAGCCGTCTATGAACGAAACTTAAAGGTCCTTACGGAAGACCAGCGCTGGTTTTTCTTTAACCAGTACATGCTGATTTAGGACCAATTTGTGACGATGTAATGTACAATACTAGACCTGGAATCATTATCCCTCGTGTAACATTGTTGCAAATAAATGTTCTTTCTTTTTTTATTACTTTCTTTCTATATTATTTATATAGCTTGATATATTATAATTTAGTAAACAAAATGTATGCCTTAAATAAAAACGTATCGGTCATAACGCTTCACCAAATTTCCTATGGACTTATTGATATTTTAGAAAATTGAAATGTTAAAAATACTCATCAATAATTGCTGTCAAAATAAATAGATATATCAAGCAAAAGTAAGGTTTATTTCCATTAAAATTATCACTTTGATTTATTTTGTCACATTTTCGAAGTCTAAATTAATTACATACATGTTTTTCAAATTTTATAAGTAGATACTCGCGTTGCCAAATATATACATTGTAATAGCCTTATTAACAAACAATTTCTAGCAGGTACTTATTATTGTATTAGTTCTTTCAACCCCATTCAATTCAATTGTCATAAGCTTGAAATTCAAATGCGTAGGTACGCTTATGAAATAGTTGACAATGATCATGAATCCAAAAATACTCTGTCAGTTTTCCAATAAGGCCAACATAGAGATTAATTTAATCTTTAAACCAGCTTTGACTAAATTTTACAATTCCACTTCAATTTTTTCAAATAGTTATGAAATAGTTGACAATGATCATGAATCCAAAAATACTCTGTCAGTTTTCCAATAAGGCCAACATAGAGATTAATTTAATCTTTAAACCAGCTTTGACTAAATTTTACAATTCCACTTCAATTTTTTCATATTTTTTTACCTTATAAACCTTCCCTGGACTTCCATTTCATACCTTTGTTTCATCTATATAATAAATATATAAAAATCAATTGCTGTTCGTTAGTCTCGCTAAAACTCGAAAACGGCTTTACCGATTTGGCTAATTTTAGTTTTGAATGATTACTGGAAGTCCAGGGAAGGTTTATAAGGTAAAAAAATATGAAAAAATTGAAGTGGAATTGTAAAAAACACAATTGCATTTCCCCATACAAAAAGTCCGTATCTATCAAACCTTTGACAAATTATTTCATTGTGAGGCAATACGAAGTTTGCCGGGTCAGCTAGTAAAACAATAACAATAAACCCTCTTCAAGTAATATGTTACATTTCATTCATTTCATAACGCTCGCACTTGACATTTTGTTAACTTCATTCCCGTATCCTGGATAAGTTTCCTTGAAATTTCAATAATAAGGTTAGAAGTACCAGGGCCGCAGGAGTGTTTAGGCGTGTTACCTGAAACAAAATTTTAGGGTGTGTGCGTACCACCTGTGCGTGTACCTGTATCAGTGTGGTTGGCGTATCGTTATAAAAGTTGGGAATATATGGGAAGAAAAGTGGCGAAAGCGATACAAAGTTAATATGAAAAGTTATAATGTACGGCTATTTAGCCGTGTGAACGTATGGGGTGTAATGTAGAATTTTGATGGTGTGTAAAGAGAAACAACATGAAGATTGAAGCAGTCTTTGTTTTGCATTTTTTTATTTGCGGTGTTATACAAAATTTTATGTCAGATGAGACGTTTCAAAATGTATGGAGCTTGGGCCTGCACCTTGTACGCTATACTGAGAGAAGAAGCTTATAATACTAAATCATTTGCAGCTATTCAAATCGTTTATTATACCTTCCATTAACTGTCGTAAGTAATTACATCTCAAAACGAGAATATCATAGTAGCAATATGGTGACATATTGTTGTCATACGAAAATTAATATTTCCGAAAAAAAACAACGATTCAAATTATTTTTTTGAGTATTTTTCCATGATTCTACATATTGTTTTCTCTATCTTTTGATTTGTGTACAAGGTGCGGGCCCAACGTGAAACTTGTCTTTTATTAAATGTATCTTCTGTGCGTTACATTAACTAGAATGGAAATAATTAATTTCAAAACCAATGAGGTTAATAATAGATGGAGAAAACACCGGGTACTAACAGCCGGTTCTGTTTTTAAATTGATTTGACAGATAGGTTTTTTTTGTTTTGTTATTATGGCATCGCTATTACGCATATTATTAGTGTCAAGTAAACCGATATTTCGTACTTATTTAAGCAGCGTAAAAGTTATTATAATATAGTCAGTTAATTATTTATTAAGTATTTATGTCAGTCAAGTGAGTTACAGTCAAGTTATTCGAGTAAAGCGATGGCTACTTTACCAGAACATTTACAATGAAGTTTTGGAGGCAACCTGAAAGGTCGTGTTTTCGCACTATTATTCTATTTCACTATACACGAGTACTGTAATAAACCTATATCAAACACAATGCCACCAACTTTATTTAATATAACTTAAAAATACACCAAGAAAAGTAAACAAAATAAGAGCACCATACGCTTCTATCAAGGTTTCCGCCAAAACTCATAGGTATTTTATGTAAGACATTTTCGCGTCGGCTGTCATGTTACTTTGTGAAAGTTTGGTAAATTGAACGCATTAAACTGGAACCGTGCTACCAAGGGGTTCAAAAGAAACAATTTTATTATTAAAATTTGTTCACAAGTTTGTTCACGGAACAAACTAGGTATAATATTTATCAAAAAAAAAGTTTATTTGTGTATTACTGTATAAATCATTACCATAGATAATGGTTATGCAGGTCTCTTTACCAAAGATACATTATTCTTTTCTATGCGGATAACATTGAACGGTTGAACCGAGTAAAGAATGCAATCAATTCTAAACGATGAACGCGTCATCGTTTAGAATTGATTGCATTCTTTACTCGGTTTTTGAACTGTCGATATGTTCGACTTTGATTCAGGATAAGATGATATTAAAAGATACTTTTATAGGTTGAAGAAAATCATATTAAATACGCGACATACTTTAATTTAAGTAACTATGTAATTAAATAAAATACTAGAATGCGAATGTGGATGGTGGTGGTGGATGTGGAAGACCAAAACTACCATGACCAAATAGGTCGAGTTCTGTCTGATGGTGGGGTCAAGAGTCTTAGGAATCGGCATGCATGTATGAAGAGAATGATGAAGGTAGATGAGACACGGGAGGTGTGTCAGGACCGGGATATCTGGCGCTCTTCACTCTCTGCCTACCCCGTTAGGGACCTGGCGTGAAGATATATGCGGACATACATACATACTTAATAATAATATTGTAAAATTCAACGAATAGATTAGTAATAGGGATGTATCGCCTGCATCAATAAAATGAAACTGTTATTTATTTTTACCCTGTACCCTTTCTTTATTTGGCACATCTTTGCTTGTCAATTAACGTCAACATGACAATGCCAAACACGCGTCCATTACGTCACAAAAGTCAAAACGGAGCTCGACGGTACCAGGCGAGCAGAAGCCACCAAGAGTTCGACCGTTCAGGTGTGGAAATAGAACATGCTCCCACGGGCGCACCAAAATAGATAATTCATGGAACGATTCTAATGTAGTGCGTTTTTAAATTTAGAACGGTGCCGCGGCATACTTTTATTTCTGTTTTAGTGCAACTTTTTTAAATAGTTTGCTGCCGTACGGTGATTAAGTACACCCACACTCAGTCAGGTATTTATAACAGGATCGATAACTGATGTTTCTTCTTACCTTAATGTCTTATTTTAAAACCTTGACAACGAACCACATTTCTTGTTTTTTTTTTTTTATTAATTTTCTCTCAGCAATTCGGCCGAATATCCGGTTTGGCATAGGTTGAACCGAACAGTAATCGGTTTACTCCAGCGTTTAATTCAGCGGTGTGTGACGACCGCTTGTTTCGAGGTCGCGGGTTCGATCTCCGAACTGGAACAAATGTTTGTAGATATTTGTTTCAGGTCTGGGTGTTACACCTATCTGTTGTGTAAACTAATATATTAAAATGTAATTATTGAGAAATTATCAAAAAACAAAATAATTTCCCTATTTGAATACAACATTATTCATTTTTAAATATTGAAGTCTAATGGCCGAATACTCAAACGTCACTCCATTTTAAGCAACCCTCAAATGTCTATTCCCAAAAACAAAACTTTTTCATTTAAACGTTTTTTATAAAGACAGTAGACTTTTCAGTCCCACTTAGAATTAAGTGACGTTTGTGAATCAAGTATGGCCGTAAGAGTCTAATATAAAAAAAATAGAGTGCAGACTCTACCACTCTCACAGTATAGACGCGATTGTATCAGGGTTCTAGTTTGAGTTTCGTGATAAAATAGTTCGCCCTCTTTGAGATAGATGGCGTTTTCACCATAAATTGCTACTGTCATAGACAGCTGTTCTTCAATATTGAAAGGATCCTGACAAGATTTGTACAAAAAGAAACTCTTATAGATACAAGGTGTCCATACACGTTAGCTTTGAAAGATTTTTTTGATGCTTAAAATATTTTTAAGCTTACTGCCCTTACTTTACTGCCTCGGTAGCCTAGTGGCAGCAGGCCACTACTACTACTACGCTGAGGTACTGGGTTCGATTCCCCGGTAGGGGGTTGTCAGAGATAATGGTGTAAAGTCCTTTATCTCTGGTTCTATTGGGGTTTATCCATTTTCTGGAAATTTCCCAATACCTCGAAGTTTGGTAATGTGCCCGGAGATGTCAACAGGTCGCCACCTGTTACATAGGCCAAAACGTAACCGGCGAATCGTGGGTGTTTGCATGTATGCTTGATTGCATGCATTTACCTCTGTCTACCCCTTCGGGGATTACAGGCGTGAAGTTACGTTTTAAAATATTTTACCTCTTCGGAATAAAAAGGTTAAAATAGAATTTTCGTTTGGAGGGTTTCCACTATAGTTAGTTATTAGATAGGACCATTTTTATACCAGTGAGTTTTTTATGTCTGACTTTTGTGAACATACTACTTCTGTACTGCGACATGTATGACATCGCTGTACATGCCTATCATATTGGGGATTTAATAGTGAAATTTAGTTTGTGGATACTGTAGAGATTACAGATTTCAATGTAGATGCGTTGCTACGCGTGGGGTAAAAGTTATATGCCTCAGTGCCGGAAATTACAGGACCGAACAGTAAATAATCACCCTGCCGGAACTTGTAAGCTTTAAATACTATCATTTAGCCGCAAGTAGGAATGGTAATGCGTTGGTACCTAAGCCACACCGCGGACACTCCGTCAAAATTCCATGCAAACGCTTAATTTGGTCACTATTAAACAGACATCAATCAGTGACGTGTATTTACACGTGCACTTGTGTGCGTAGCACGTAGAGAATACCAAACCTCGACCATAAGAGGGGAGGAGGTTGGATGAGGCGGGGAAATCGAGCGGAACGTCGAAGTATCCATTCTGTACGTAGTATTATTACATATTCTCTGCCTACGCTCCCGAACTACAGGAACTCTACCACACAAGGGTAGGCTTCTTACAGATATTAAGTCGTGAAGTTATATGAGGACTCTGCCCCATTGCTCCGCTTAAATCACATAATGTTAAACCTACGCTTTACAATGGTATACATTCGAGCCTTTCTCTTCACACGGAAGTCTATCCAAGGCTGCGGCGCGGGCGCCGACGCAGTAGCTAATGCCATACGCCCATATATGTGATACATTTGGTAATTGTTGACAGCTCCTAGGAAGTCTTATCTAATGTATTAGTATAATTGACTGCGATATAAGATTTCTAAAAACAATGCTGTTTGTACATTTTTTTATCAGATGAAGGTGGCTAACATGCATGCAGTTCATAAATGTAGATTTTTTATCTAATCTACCTAATCTACCTGCCGCCAAATGGTAGTATTCTACACTCTCGTGTTCCGGTTAGATGATAATGTACAGCCCTATAATTTCCGGCACAAAGGTATAACACCTTAGACCTCCGGAGAGGTAACGCATCTGCATTTTGACCTCTGGTCATGGTGTAAGTGTCTATAGGCTGCAGTCATCACTTAACATCAATGTGAACTGAATGCTTATTTGCCACTTTTATTACATAAAAAAAATAGAAGTGTCGTAGAGTTCTTGTCCAAAATACTATAATGTATTTGTTTTAAAACTACAGAACATATTCAAAATGAATCGTTTTTAAGATGAATTGCTTGCAAAAGTTTTATTCTGCTTTTATATTCGCAATAAAATAAATGTTCAAATTAATGTTTGTAATGTCTTGTACCAGTTTGGATACCGGTTCCATTAAAACAACTAATTAAATTAATGAACTGTAATGTCACTTGTCGCTTATTTGTATGAAAAGTGGATGATAAGGTAATTTAAAGATCGTGTGAGTATAAAATGTAATCTGTATATAATCCTTTGTTCTCCCTCATTTGGACTAAGCCCTGGGTTGCATCACGATATCTGTTAAAGTTAAAGTTAATTGTAACATTTCGCATCCTTCTCTGTTTTTAACAGATTTCCTTAAGTTAGAGAAGGAGGTGAAATTTTAACAATAACTTAACCTTTAACATTTATCTGGTGCTACCCAGGCTTATGTTGGGTTGCACCACGACTTTTGTTAAAGTTTTTTTTTAATTTAATCAAATTGGCAAACGAGCATGCAGTTCACATTGATGGTAAGTGATGACTGTAGCCTACAGACACCCACACAATGACCAGAGGTTAAAATGCAGATGCGTTGCCACTCCTGAGGCCTAAGGTGTAATGCCCCTGTGCCGGAAATTACAGGGCCATACTTTACTGCCTTACCGGAACACGATAGTGCAGAACACTACCATTTAGTGGCAAGTATTTTAGGTAAAGCAGTGGTGCCTATGCCTGCGAGCTCCGTCACTGGAGCTCTACCATCAGTTAAAGTTATCGTAACATTTCACATCCGGCTCTAACTAAAATAAATCTATTTTATTTTTAAGAAAAATTGAAAGAAAAATTTGACTTCAGGCGAGACTCGAACTCGCGGCCTACTGGGAATCTAGTCCAGCCGCTCTTCCAATTGAGCTTCTGAAGTCCTGCCCGATTTGTCAAATCTTTCCTTAATAATTGTTTTATATTATTTCGCATTAACACATGCTTGTGAAACATATTTTATTTTAAAGAAAAATGGAAAGAAAAATTTGACTTCAGGCGAGGTTCGAACTCGCGACCTACTGGGAATCTAGTCCAGCCGCTCTTCCAATTGAGCTACTGAAGCCCCTTGGCTCAATTGGAAGAGCGGCTGGACTAGATTCCCAGTAGGTCGCGAGTTCGAGCCTCGCCTGAAGTCAAATTTTTCTTTCCATTTTTCTTTAAAATAAAATAAATCTTTCCTTCACATTGATTGCCTTGCTTTATGGTAGCAGTAGCGCCATCTATTACCAACTATGCTAGTTAGGCAACCGACATAATAGACTTTTCAGTTTATTGAATATCGTAAAGAAGTCGCTTTTACCCTTAATATTTTTTTCTTAAAAATAAAATATATTTCACAAGCATGTGTTAATGCGAAATAATATAAAAACAATTAAAATAAATCTGTTAAAGTTAGAGCAGGAGGTGAAATGTTACAATAACTTAAATTTTAACAAATATCTTGATGCAACCCAACATAAGCCTGGGTTACAATTTGTTAAAGTTAGAGAAGGATGTGAAATGAAACAAAAACTTTATTAAATATCTTGGTGCAACCCAGGCTAAGGGTGGGATTCACAGACCATACTACGACTTTACTTTGAGCAAAGTACGATTCGAACTGTGAAAACCCATACTGTACTGACAGTTCTAAGCTTACTTTGCTCAAAGTAAAGTCGTAGTGCAGTCTGTGAATATCACCGTAGGCCCAAATCTTCTTCAAATACGTCCATGTCACGGTCACAGATGCACATTTTCACTTTATTCGCTTTCTTCAATTTTAGAGTAAATTGGCTTTTAGCAGACAGACGCATGAGTAATTTTATAAGATATCCGTATTTTCCTTTTGAGGTAAAGAACCCTAACAACACACAATACAAAAAAAACTCCAACTACCCTAATGACGTGCCTAGAGAGCCCGGTCCTGTGTTAGATCTATAAGATATAATATGGGTTTTTGCAGTTGAAAATAACACGTTGGGTTATTTCGCAATCAAACATCTCAGAGACACTCCGGAGTTTGGAAATTGTGTCCGATAAATGTCAACCAATAATGACGTCAGTCAATAGCAAACGTATTTCCCCAGGGAGATAGGCAGCAAGTTTTGTTTCCTTAAAAATTGCTTCAAGATATTATCCAAGTACAGTTTTTTTATGTTACAAAGGTGGCAAACAAGCATGATGTTCAAATTGATGTTAAGTGATAACTGCAGCCTATAGACTCCCACGCAAAGACCAGAAATTGGTCAAAATGCAGATACGTTGCCACCCATGCGACCCTAGTTGTTTTGTCTCTGTAATAGTTATTACAGGGCCATACATTGCCATGAATTCAACCGGCACACGATAGTGCTGAACACTACCATTTGGCGGCAGATAGAGAGCTCCTACACTACCACCATTAAAGTCGGTTAAAAATAAAGCATTACTTTATGAATCATGAAGTCTAATTACAACAGATAAATATACTATGAAACCAGTTGCAGTGACGCAGCCAAATGTCGGTACATTTTAATACAAGAAAACTAACATTGCATAAAAAATATGTACCTACTTACTAAGATTGCTTTTATTATACCATGAAGTATAAACAAAGACTGGATTGGAGGCGGTGACCTTGCGTGCGCATACGCATGAACTTTATACGAGTCAGCAGAAACATTTTAAGTAGTTTAATATTATCACGATTGCTCACATTTTCATTAGAGCTTACACCACTTTTCCACTGTGCGTGCTCTATATATTGAGTTAAACTGTAAGTTGAGTGAGTCCCTACTGAGTTTTGTTTTGGCAGTCTTTTTCTCAGTAATGTGGGCTTTGGAACTCTGCCAGTGAATGACAAAGAATGTCCCATATTCTTGTCTTTAGTCTTATCTTGCCGTTTGTAAAAGTGAGTATGGAACATACCGTTGATATTTATTAAATATTTTTGGACCATTATTCATTTTGTTTTTGTTAACTTTGACATAATAGGTTGGGGAAAAAGTCTTTTCACATTATAGTATGTATTAACTTGTAATAAAATCTCTTTTTTTTAGGCTTGAGTACAATTTAGTTAATTTTGGATTTTTTATATACATTTTTATATACTATGTACATTTATAAGGATAATTTAAAGGTGACTAACCTTAACGTAGAAACCTAACTTTACTCAAGTCGAAAAAAAAAAAACAAATTTCATAACGAAAACCTGTTGTACCTAATATGAAATTTAGTATTTTATTCGGTACTAGCTGACCCGGCAAACTTCGTATTGCCTCAGTGTGAAATAATGTGTCAAAGTTTGATAGGTACGGACTATTTGTATGGGAAAATAAACGTAACTTCACGCCTGTAATCCCCGAAGGGGTAGGCAGAGGTAAATGCATGGTGTTTGCATGCATTCAAGCATACATGCAAACACCCACGATTCGCCGGTTACGTTTTGGCCCATGTAACAGGTGGCGAGCCTGTTGACATCTCCGGGCACATTACCAAACTTCGAGGTACTGGAAAATTTCTAGAAAATGGAAAAATCCCAATAGAACCAGAGATAAAGGACTTTACACCATTATCTCTGATAACCCACGACCCGGGAATCGAACCCAGGACCTCAGCGTAGTAGTAGTGGCCTGCTACCAATAGGCTACCGAGGCAGTTAAAAAAATAAAATTGTGGTTTTTACTGTTTTCCTTCAATTTTTTAATATTTTCTTACCTTTTCAACCTTTCCTGGACTTCCAAAAATCATTCGAAACCAATATTAGCCAAATCGGTTCAGTCGTTCTCGAGTTTTAGCGAGACTAACGAACTGTAATAATGATTTTTATACATATATCGATACAGGAACTTAGGTAAGATACAGGTAATATACAGGGTTTCATATGGTCACATTTTATAATACGCATAATAGACAAACCTTGGGTTAGCCACATGAACCCGACTAAAAATAAATTAATGTTTACCTACCATTATCAGTAAAAATTTTACCACCCATATTCCAATTCACGAGTTATGTTTTGTCCCATGCAATAAATATATTTATCCCATGACCGCGACAGTCGGTAAAAATAAAGCAATAAGCAATAATTATTAATTTCAACTAATACTTGAACAAGGGCCTCCTCCCAAGAAGGGGAGAGACTCGTGCCCAGCAGTCGGACGTATCAAGGTTTGCCATTTTTAATTATTTATTTTATTATTTTTTATGTAATAAAAGTGGCAACAAATTAAGTTGTTGTGATGTTAAGTGATGACAACAGCCTATAGAAACCCACACAATGACCTAAGGTCAAAATGCTGATGCGTTGCCACGCCTGAGGCCTAAGGTGTTATGCCTCTGTGCCGGAAATTACAGGACCCTACATTACCACCTGACCGGAACACGATAGTGCTGAACACTACCATTTAGCGGCAAGTATATTAGGTAATACGGTGGTGCCTACGCTACGAGCTCCGTCACTGGAGCTCTACTACCAGCAAATTTATTATAACACTTGAACTATTCTTCCACCAGTAAAATTATTATATGATATGTTCTTAGGTTTTCGCGAGCTCATTGAAATAAAACTATTTTTACGGATTTATCTCGCGTATATTAAACTAAAATGATTTTTAAAATCAACCCGACGTTTCGGTCGCTTTTCAGCATCCAAAATCATTTTAGTTTAATATACGCGAGATAAATCCGTAAAAATAGTTTTATTTCAAAATTATTATAATACTTGAACTAAATGTTTTTGATAACGTTACACCAATCCGCATTCCATTGACTCACGCATGACACTCTGTCCGTACGTTACGTTCATTCAAGACGCGCCATGTCGTTCACCCCGCTGTCTAGTGATGATACGATGCACATTTGCACAACCGGTTTGATTCTCGGCTGTAGCGATGAGGTACTGTATCGAATAAGAATATACCACGTTTCGATATTGTTTTATTTATTGCATAATACTTTCCGTGTGAAGTATAGCTCGGTGAACTGAGATATGGATTTTAACATTTATTTTTTTAAGTGAAGAGAAAGATGAAGCTAATTTCTCCAGCTCCAGTCAAACTTTAGATAAATTTCATAATCGAACTCTCCACCAACATCAAGAATATTTATTTCTGTAAATTTTATAAACGCACAACAATCAACGTCTGAGACATAAAATGAAATTTAATTTAATGATCAACAAATCAAAATTTTCCAATTTCCTATCAAATCAATAAATTGTATTTGCATTGCTTTCCAATTTCCAATGTTAAAGTTTTCTTTGAAAGTCAACATGGTGAACGGAATAATTAAACTTTGAGAATATGACGTTCTAAAATATAAGTCTACGCATAGATCTTTCAAATAATTTTGATTGTATAATTAAACGTTATTGCAGATTTACTGGTGGTAGAGCTCCAGTGACGGAGCTCGCGGGCGTAGGCAACACCGCATTACCTAATATACTTGCCGCTAAATGGTAGTGTTCAACACTATCGTGTTCCGGTCAGGTGGTAATGTACGGCCCTGTAATTTCCGGCACAGAGGCATAAGACCTTAGGCCTCAGGAGTGGTAACGCATCTGCATTTTGACCTTGGTTTTTGTGTGGGTGTCTATAGGCTGCAGTCATCACTTAACATCAATGTGAACTGCATGCTTGTTTACCACCTCCATTACATAAAAAAAAAAAAAAGATTTGTTTGTATAATTCCAGTGGACTTTGAAAGACTTACAACTACGTAACTCTACGCCAGTATTCCCTGATGGAGTAGGCAGATGCAAATGCATGCATTCAAGCGTACATGCAAACAACTACAATGCAAACAATTAGGATTCCGTAGCTAAATGATAATAATAATAATTATTTATTTATTTAATTAAGCAACAAAGCTCATCATCGCGGGTACTTCTAAATGGTCTTAAGTAGTTTTAGTTAGACTGTATATAAGCATATATGACTGTTTGTTCTCCTCAAGAAAATAAAAATAAAAATAAAATAAAAATAAAAATAGTGTTAGTAACAATATTACTTAAGTCTATGTTAGTACTCCTATTCTAAAATTAAACATAAATCAGTTTCACTATCACTATGTGAATCACTGCTACACGTCCATTACAGAGGTGGATAGCTTGTAGCAGTGATTCACAAATAGACAATCCAACCTGCTCGAAATACAGTTCAGGATAGTGTTAGGGCTGGCCCGCACCCGGCGCACCAGGGAAGCGCATCGATTCCTCATTGTCGTATAAAAACAGTCGACACGAGCTTCAGCAAACATCCCTGATGCACTACAGAAACGAGACATAAAAAACGAGAGATAAAAAACCAAATCCATAGATTTGTCATGTCTGTCAGTCCGTTCGTCCGTATGTTACAACCACTTTACTATGAAAGTTTAAGGACTTCATCAACTACATGCTTGAAATTTAGTACCTAGCAACTACACAGAACTACACAAGAGTATACAGCACATACACATACAAAAATAAAAAAATGTTCTTGTCTTTATCAAACCAATACGTGTATGATGTCTATAGGTACTTTCTAATAAATATTGTATGAATGACAAAGTCATGATTGCAATTTTTATAAAATTATACTTTTGAACATTCAATCAAATATGAATAGCCACTACCGGTCTGCATGGGCAAGACGGACTCGCACTAGGCCACTTTCTTCCTTTTCGGTACCCTAAAACCAATACATCACGTTTCAAACAAGCTTTGCTTATAGATTAGGATCCCACTGCAGAATCATTTCGTTCATCCAGATATGCTGCAAGCCTAATTTTTACGCATATTTATAATCTAGAGAATAAAATATATCCACTAGGTTGACTATCAAAATTTGACCGCAAGTATTTTCTATTATTTTATTTTATCTCTATCAGCCAGCAACTCTAATTTGCGGTCGATTTAATTTGGCTCCCGTATATCATAATAATGATATGTAATGTAAGTCATGGAAGTAAAAAGTTGCCGGGGCAGAACTAAAATATTTAAGGGTGGGCAAGTGCGCAACGGTAGCCGTGATTTTTCACAGTCTTTATACATATCGCCTTGAAATTGACAAATTTTTTTGACAAATTGAAATTGAAAAAACAAAAAAAAAAATATTTCCATATAGGCACATTATTAAATCCACTAGGATAGGCAACCTAGTGGATTTAATAATATATTCTCTAGATTATAAATATGCGTAAAATTTAGGATTGCAGCATATTTAGATGAACGAAATGATTCTGCAGTGGGATCCTAACCTATTAGCTATCAACAATTTATTAATGACATAGCAACTACCAATGGCAATAAAACTGATTGCGACAAGTAATAACCCAGTTCGACATTCAAAAGCGATGACAAATCAACAGTTGAACTACAATCTGACATTAACCAGTGAATTAATAAGTCTCAAGTGACCTAAATCTATACTAACACTAGCGACTCGCCCCGGCTTCGCGCGGGTGCAGTGTAGATTGTTACTGGTAATTCGATGCCGTTTTCAATATGGTAGAATTTTTTTTTTTTTGTAATCTTTCGCGCAAGTATCTATTTTTTTTCTTTACACAAAAATAATTAGCGAATTCGGTAAATCTGTTCTCGAGTTTTACTATTAAAACACATTTAGCGATTCATTTTTGTTGATATAGGTACTAGCTGTGCCCGCGACTTTGTCCGCGTGAGAATTTATGATTGTTCCGTATCTACCCCGACGAAGTCATGGGCAGTGCTAGTATAAAAGTAGCCTTAGTTACTCTTTTTTATATAAGCTAGCTGCCAGTGAAAGTTCCGTCAAAATCGGTTAAGCCGTTCGCGAGATTAGCCGGGACAAACAGACAGTCAGACACAGAAAAACAGACATACAGACAGACAAAAATTGTTTCGGTAGAAACGGTGTATACCTATGTACCTACCTATTTTTTTATGTAATTGAAGTGGGGAACAACAACAACAACAGTTCACATTGATGTCAAGTGATGACTGCAGCTTAAAGACACTTAAAAAAGGCCAAGGTCAAAAGGCAGATGCGTTACCACTCCTGAGGCCTAAGGTGTTATGCCTCTGTGCCGGAAATTATAGACATACATCTCACCGGAACACGATAGTGCTGAACACTGCCATTTGGCGGCAGATATTAGGTAATGCGGTAGTGCCTACGCCCTCTAATCTCTATACTGAAACTACCACCAGTAAATAAATTTTAAATGGTCATTTGGCATTTTAAAAATCTTATCTCTATGATCTAATTTAGCGCTTTACTGCTAACATTTCCTGCTAACGACTCAAGGTTGTCTGTAATTACGCTCATTCGCTTATTAAATCATACAATAAATAATAAGTTTAAATGTTATTTAAGTTACTTACTGTTTGTTTTTCAAGATAAGGCAACTTCTTTTTTTTATGCGATAGAAGTGGCAAGCAAGCATGCAGTTCACATTGATGTTAAGTGATGACTGCAGCCTATAGACACCCACACAAAGACCCAGGTCAAGATGTCAGATATGCCTCTGTACCGGAAATTATAGGGCCGTACATTACCACCTGACGAGAACACGATAGTGCTGAACACTACCATTTAGCGGCAAGTATATTAGGTAATGCCTACGCCCACGAGCTCCGTCACTGGAGCTCTACCACGAGATTTTTTTTAACAAGATGTAAGTAATTCAGCGCGCATGGCCCAGCGGCTGGTGTAGATCGTAAGCGATCTGCTCGGTTAAGCACTACGGGCGCGGTCGGGTAGTGTGATGGGTGACCGCTAGTGGCAAATTAAATGCGCGTTTCCGTGCTTCGGAGGGCACGTTAAGCCGTCGGTCCCGGTTGCTGTCGATGGATAGCAGTCGTTAAACCTTGTCGGAAGCCTTATGGGTTTGAAAACATCCGACAGTGGGTTGGCCACTAACCCACCTCCACCGATCCGCATTGGAGCAGCGTGGTGGAGTAAGCTCCAGGCCTCCCCCCAAAAAAGGGGAGAGACTCGTGCCCAGCAGTGGGACGTATAATGGGTTGCCATTATTATTATTATTATAAGTAATTCAGCCCATTATAAATAACGAGCTGATGCTCGCGGCTTCGCCCGCGTGGATGTTGAAAAGTAGCCTATGTTCTTTCTCAAAGTCAGCTCTATCTATGTACCAAATTTCATTAAAATCGAATCAGTCGTTTGGACGTGAAAAGGTAACAGACAGACAGACAGACAGACAGAGCTACTTTCGCATTTATAATATTATAATATATAATATAATATATAATATATATATTAGTAGGAATTGCTGATTCTAACAATTAAAACGGTGACCTACCGCCGCTACAAAATAAAACGTAACTTACGTAAGTAAAAAATAACGTAACTTAACGCTTGTTTTATATCATGAAGTGGCAAACATACGGCGGCCAATCTCGACGTAGACTACATATGTACTGGTGGTAGAGTTTCAGTGCATGAGCTCGATGGTGTAGGCACCAACGCTTTACCAAATGGTAGTGTTCAGCACTATCGTGTTCCGGTCAAGTGGTAATGTCCCTGTAATTTCCGGAAGAGGGTCATAAGACCTTAGGCCTCAGGAGTGGTAACGCATCTGCATTTTGCCCTCTGCTTTTTGTGTAGATGTCTGCAGGCTGCAGTCATCTCTTAACATCGATGTGAGCTGCATGCTTGTTTGCCACCTGACATAAAAAATACAGTTCTCATTGATGGTAAATGAATAAATAATGTCTTCCAGACCAAATTGTCGGTCACGGCGGCCAATCTTGACGTAGACAAGCCAATCGCGTGGGAGATATTATAGCTTGCACAAGTGTATGCGCAAACACAGGTGCACTCTTTATTCCTTCACTCTCATAGCCCCAAGGGACGGCAATCCGACACGACCGGCGGAGCAGGACCGACGGCTTTACGTGCTCTGCGAGGCACGGGTATCAGACTCCGGGGACTCCCCGACCTGGGGATTGAACCCGGACCTCAGGCTTCACTGTCGCGATTGTGACCATTGGGCCAACGAGGCAGTCTAAATGAATAATATAGTTAAATAAATAACGTAGCATTAAAACTCTACTTAAAAAAAATCAAATATTTTCATGTAGATGAAATAACGATACGAATAGAACTATATTAGCAAACATTTGATATGTTCTTAGCAAACATTTGTCAATCAAATTGTAGACTTAAAACATAACTTGTGATAACAAAAATAGTTCCATCATAAAAATCCTTAAAGCTCTCCTATTCCAATTCGAATCTTTTGAGAGCCATTGCACCATGAAATGGAGCAGCAAAGATCCAGCGAATGAACATCGTTTTTCAAACTATATCGGCAAACATTTGGCAATCGAGTTGAGCCAGTCTTTGTAAATTGAACTAAAAACTCATTGAATCGCAGACTTAACGAACTAAGCGTCCGATAGCGTTCGATGCAAAAATATTTGAAATTTTCACTTGACTTCACTTTAGTACTATTTTTATTTGAAACCAACGATCCGTACTGTTTTTTCGTGTGTACAATTTACTACTGCCTGCTACTAACTGCCTCAGTAGCCTAGTGGTAGCAGGCCATTACTACTACGCTGGGGTCCTGGTCCTGGTCTATTAGAGATGAGGGTGTAAAATCCTTTATCTCTGGTTTATTGGGCTTTTACATTTTCTCGAAGTTTTCCAGTACCACGGAGTTTGGTAATGTGCCCGGAGATGTCAATAGGCCCACCTGTTACATGGGCCAAAAAGGTAACCGGCGAATAGTAAGTGTTTGCGTGTATGCTTAACCTAACCTACCCCTTCGGGGATTACAGGCGTGAAGTTAGGTTTTTTTTACAATTTACAAATAGAAAAAAATTAAGTGTACTTCATAATCAGAAATCAAAGATCTTTTTTTACAGAAATATCACATTTCAATAATTTAACAAATAGATCGTAAACATCATCAGGCATACGAAACTCTGAGGCACTCTGGCACTGAGTCATTTATTTAGACCCAAGAATATTTATAACTATCTAATGCAGTTTTTTTTATTTATTGGAGGCGGTAAACAAGCGTGTAATTCACAACGATGTTAAGTGACGACTGCAGTCTAAAATCATTACATAGACATTAACACAAAACCAGAGGTGAAAATGCAGATAAGCTGCCATCGCTCAGACTTTAGTTGTTATGTCTCTGTGATAGTTATTACGGGGCCATTTATTACTTTACTGGACTACGATAGTGCTGAACACTACCATTTGGCGGCAGAAAGATTAGGTAATGCGGTGGTGCCTACGCCCTGGAACACCACCACTAGTAGAAATCTTATCTAGAGTATCTTGCAATTCCCTTCGGTTACTTAACTGACGCGTGTAAACAAACCTCTTTCTAAATGCAATGCACCGCGGATGTTCTTAGTTCATTGTCATGGTCACTATTTAGATCGGACACGATGTTGATGACTTCGTAAATTACTCGAATCAGACTACACGTACGTAACAAATGTAATAGATGTTATTATTTGAAAACTGCAGACTTCACTTTTCATATTAAGAGTGTTTTGGGGTAAATTCGGAATGTTATTACATTTAGGTATATGCTGGCACTCATGTATTTCTATATAACATATGTAAACATCCACAATTCGTCAAGTTAAAGTTTGTCATTTTTAATAGGTTGCAAACCTATTGAAATAACCGGGCATTTACCCAAAATTTTACATGTAATAGGTGGCGAACCTATTGACATCATCCGAAACACCTCTAAACTCCGAGTCTAGTACTGAGAATCTTCCTAAAAAATCCCATTAGCATTTACACATCTTACGAAAGCTGTTTACGTTTATCTTCCTGCCGGCGTGCTTTGGCGGCTTGACATCTTAGTGCCTGATGGAATTTCTCAGTTTCTCATTTACCTTCCGATAAGTACTCACCTGACGTGTGCAAATAAACCTTAAATGTATTTCACTCGCAGATGCTTCAAGTTCATTGCCACGGTCACGATTTAGGTCGAGCACGAGTTTCGTTATTAAACCTTGCATAAGTATGAGATGTTGATGACTTCGTAAATTACGTGGTTGAGGCTACGTAACTTGTGTAATCGAAATGTTGAGCAACTCATTCAGCTTTAATAATAATTTGGCGTTCTCATCGAACCTAACGGTAAGTTTATGGGGATTTCTTGACGATCGGAAGTAAAAAAAAAGTGTAAGTAAAAAGTGGGCGTGTGGTTGACGTTGATTATGATAAGTAATTACAGACATCTACATGATTTGCGTGTTCTATTGATATTTTTATGTTGAAAGCATCGCAAGAGTAGCCACTATAGGGTTAAACAATTATATATGTATCTTCACACCAGGTCCCTAACGGGGTAGGCAGAGAGTGTAGAGCGCCAGATATCCCGGTCCTGACAAACCTCTCGTGCCTAGTCTACCTTCATCATTCTCTTCATACATGCACGCCGATTCCTAAGACTTTTGACCCCTCCATCAGACAGAACTCGACCTATTTGGTCATGGTAGGTTAGTCTTGGTCTTCCTGGGCCTCTGCATTCGCATTGTATATCTGTTTAGTAATTCGCTCATTCGACATTCTTTCTACATTCGACATATGCCCGAACCATCGGCCATATAGAAAGAATGCCCTTTTTTCATTTTTACACCGATACTATCATTCACACAAAGCCTCTTTCTTACATCTTCATTACGAACGCGATCGGTAAGTGATACACCGCAGATCTTGTGCAAAGACCTCATCTCGACCGCGTTCAACATACTTTCTCATGCTCTTTCCTGCATACCCAGCTCTCGCTTCCATATTGTGTTAAATAATTATGACTTCCAATATTATGGGATCATTATATTGTCACATAATATTCGCATGGGGCCATAATCTGTCGGTAGTTAATGCAAACAGTTTACGATAAGATCAAATTAATGACTGGGCTCGCGTTTAACTGGCCATATCGATAAACGACTTCTTGTCGTTGATCTGACTAACGCATATCATGATGTGGCCAATGGACTATTTATGAAATCAAGAAAAAAATGACTTCAGGCGAGGCTTGCACCCTATCAATGGGATTTCTAATCCAGCCGCTTTCCCAACTGATCTACCGAAATCCACCAAAGCCCATTTGCCCAAGTGTTCTTTGGTCGTGGGTTCAATCCCCGCTTGAAGTCAAATTTTACTTTCCATTTTTGTTTAAAAAATATTTCATTCGCATGTGTTATTACGAAAACATAATTTAAAAATATTTTATGTAAAACATTTCATAAAAAGCGACCATTTCATGACGTTCTGGATCATTGCATGATATGAACAATTTTACGATATGGCTAAGACTATATTTGTCTTGGTCATATGGTATCCTCTCGGACCAAAAGGTATTTTTGAATATCCTGGCAACTTGTATAAACTTCATTGCATGGTGTTATTATTATTGTGTTATTATTATTTTGACGAATTCGATATTGTAGCGCTCCACGCTACAATATCGAATTCGTCAAAATAGATGTCCTAAAAGTTTTTAAAGCAAGTGAAACGTTGACCTCTATTGTAAATGTTTATAGACTTTTAATCAATTTAACAGAAGGCTCGTTGCCTTTAAGAGATTCGCTATGAAAAGCTGAAGAGTCCAATAAATATTAAATCGATTCCAAAGAATCTAGTAAAAACGTTCAATTCAAAAATACTTCAACGAAGCGATTGAATTCTAGTTCATTTCCTCAGACAATATTGAATTACTTGCAAACTCTAGACCGATATTAAACAGTTTGTCTGACAAACGCTCTATTTCCCTCAGAAACGCAATACCTATTGCGAAATTGGGTATTGTTTTTCACATCTTCATATATAAATTCTGCTGGATTGACATCGTAATCACACTTGTCAGTGCATTACAACTGTGGACAGTCAATCTTTCAACATGTTCAATAAGGTAAATTGGATTTTCTTTCTAAATTCTATCTCTCTCAGTTACATAAATAGAAATCTAAATAACAAGACAATAGAACATCATCTCGTGAACTTGTCGCTATAAATTGGTGTCGCTTTGGCAGTATTCGACACCAATTCCAAATCTGTCATATCTTGTCGTAAACACAAATGTCGGTAAGCGAAAGGTAACAGAATGTATAATGAACCTTCATGCAAGCATTTGAGGTTAAATTTTCTTAACAGTATTTTCATCACCTATGTCAACTTGAGTACATAGCTATCATCCATGTATGTACTCGTCGTAATGAACATTTCCATTTTTAGTAACGTGGCCATTTCTATTCTAATATATAAATATTATTATGAAAGTACGTATTAATGTAATGTGGCACTTATATGTTTTAATATTTAAAGTGATATTAATATTATCGCACTATTATTATTAGCTATTTATGGCTATCAAAAAAATTGTTGATCCAAAATAAATCTTTACAAAGAAAAGACATTATTTTCATTGTTGCGAAGTTTATGTTTCAATATTGTAATTTAAACATATTTCTTGTGTGATTTTTATTGATGCAGCTAATACATTATTATCGTGAATTAAGATACCATAAAGTGCGTGGATAAATACGGCGAACGTTTTTAAAGGCATGAACAAACCAACGCAGCTTATATTATACCAACTGACATTTATTTTCCTCATACTTCTCAAACTTTACAATAATTTTTGCAATTGTCTATTAGATTTAATCTATGATAGAAATTGCGCGTCTCATTTTCAAACCATTGAATATAAAAAAACATCACAAGCTAAATAGGTAAGGATAAACATTGTAATATCAAAATATGTAAAAAAAGAAAGAAAAATGATTATTCTTTGACTTACATATACAGAACACAACAAATAAATAAGAAACAAGAAAATTCAACAAAATGTTATTCAATTCAAAACAACTAAAACAAAATGTGATTGTGATGTCCTGTGATTCGTTTTCCATATTCGGTAAAAATAAATAAACCTAGATCACAAAACACATTTAACTAATTTATCTGTAACAATTTTTAAGGTGAAATATTTTTAAAAAGTCAAAACGAAATGTTTAGTCATTCCACAAATGAGTATTCAAGTCTTCTTGTAAAAAAAAACTGCACTGGTGTGATAGAATAAAAATTCATTCATCATCTAAATTAATATTATAAAGAGGTAATCTTTTTTGTTTGTTTGTTTGTAATGAATAGGCTCAATAACTACAGGGCCGATTTTAAAAATTCTTTCACTATTCGAATGCTACATTATCCACGGGTAACATAGGCTATATTTCATTTTGGAAAAAATAGGGTTCCGTAAGATATTTGGGTTTTTCAGACACAAGGTGTAAAAAATCAACCAGAAAAGTTACTTATTTTGCGTACGCTGCCTAAACTATAAAAGATATCGAGGAAGACTTTAGGTTATATCTATGTATATTCATCACGCTAAAACGAATAGGAGAGGGTAGGCAACATTGCAAGTCGCGAAGCCGGGGCGGGCCGCTATCTTAAAATTTCCATGTCTCAATGTTGGTTACCGTACTCCTCTGAAACGGCTTGACCGATTCTCATGAAATTTTGTGAGCATATTGGATAGGTCTGAGAATCGGTCAACATCTATTTTTCATAACATTTTGAAATATTTTTTTCTTAATTCTGTTACCCCACCCTCAGACAACACTCGACCTATTTGGTCATAGTAGGTCAGTCTTGGTCTACAACTAAAATTAAATAACATCGCATAAACATTTAATTTCATTGAAATAAAACTATTTTTACGGACTTATCTCGTGTATATTAAACTAAAATGATTTTTAAAATCAACCCGACATTTCGATCGCTTTTCAGCAAGACCTCAAGATACCATAAGTTATTTTTGTGTTAATCCTGAACGCTACGCAAGGCGTTTACGAAATCGATGGAGGTAGCATATAATTTTTTCATCATATATTATTTTCAAACTTCTGTCAGACAAACGTCAACTCAGTCTGCCCGGGACCACGGAAGCTGAAAAGCGACCGAAAGGTCGGGTTGATTTTAAAAAACATTTTAGTTTAATATACGCGAGACAAATCCGTAAAAATAGTTTTATTTCAATGAATGTAGCTCGCGAAAACCTAAGAACATATCATTTAATTTCATGTATTGAGCATAGTATGGATGAGTCTTAACTTCAAGGCCATGGCGTGACAGTGAAAGCTTACCATTATAATAAAGTCGCCAGTGGGTAACAAGGCCAAGAATGTGGATTATCATAATTTATGAGATCGTTAAAAATATATCGTTAACGTGATATTCATTATTTTTATTTTACTTTTGGTGTGAATAATATTTTTTTTAATAACTTCAGGATTGAAGTGCTTTTTTGTGATTTGCAAATATCTTTTTGTACGTCTTTAAATATGAAAAAAAATGATTTTCGTTTGTCTCGCTAAAACTTGAGAACGGCTTCACCGATTTGGCTAATATTGGTTTTGAATGATTTTTGGAAGTCCAGGGAAAGTTTAAAAGGAAATATGAAGAAATTGAAGGAAAATAGTAAAAAAACCGGTGAAGTGCATGTCGGGCCACGCGCAGTGTAGGGTTCCGTAGTTACGGAGTAAGAGATGTAATGAAAAAAAAAAATATATTTTCAATGGACTTGTTCGAAATTTTCGAGTAAAATGCATTTGGTCGACTTTAACTCGCAAACTTGCAAGGCCAACTTTAGTGTGATAGTTTTCCTTTTAATTTCGTTACATGTAGCTACTATCGCTGTAACGTGCACCTTAAAGCTTAATAAGTCACGAACAGTTAACTACATCGAAAAATGATGTTCGCAAACCCATAATATTTTTTAAAAAACCTTATCAATGATACCCCACACTATATGAAAATCGAAAATAAAAAAAAATATTCGCGCGTTACTAGGAAGGGAGGTTCCCTAAAAACCACTTTGTCGGCGTAATAAAGGTGTATATTTGTGCCAAATTTCAAGTCTCTAGTACTAATAGTTTTTGCGCTAAACCGCGTACGGACAGACAGACAGACGGACATGGCGAAACTATAAGGGTTCCTTGTTTACTACGGAACCCTAAAAAACGACAATTTCATTTTCTCATACAAATACTCCGTATCTATCAAACCTTTGACACATTATTTCATTCTGAGGCAATACGAAGTTTGCGGGGTCAGCTAGTTTATAATAATAATAATGGCAACCCATTATACGTCCCGCTGCTGGGCACGAGTCTCTCACCTTTTTGGGGGGAAGCCTGGAGCTTACTCCACGACGCTTCTCCAATGCGGATTGGTGTAAATTCGGGGTTAGTGTCCAACCCGCTGTCGGATGTTTTCAAACCGCCCATAAGGCCTCCGACAAGGTTTAACGACTGCTATATATCGATAGCAACCGGGACCGACGGCTTAACGTGCCCCTGAAGCACGGAAATGCGCATTTTAATTTTGCCACTAGCGGTCACCCATCACACACCCGACCGCGCCCGTAGTGCTTAAACGAGAATTATAATATTCAGTACTAGCTGTTGCCCGCGTCTTCGCCCGCGTGGATGTCGTTTAAAAAGTAGCCTATGTTCTTTCTCAAAGTCAACTCTATCTCTGTACCAAATTTCATTAAAATCGGTTCAGTCGTTTGGACGTGAAAAGGTAACAGACAGACAGACAGACAGAGTTACTTTCGTATTTATAATACTCGTAGTAGTAGGGATTACCGTGTAAAGTATTTCTAATGGAATTCTTTTAAATTTATTTCATTACTCAACTTAACGCCTATATTCCTAAAAAAGGAAGGCAGAGATACCTTGCTATCCCTGAGGTCCGCGTTATCAGACACATAGGTACATATCTAGATATGTACCTAATGGAAAAATAACGCGGACCTCAGGGATGGCAAGGTATCTCTGCCTTCCTTTTTTAGGAATATAAGCGTTAAGTTGAGTAATGAAATAAATTTTGCTAATGATAGAGCTCCAGTGTCAGAGCTTGCGGACGTAGGCACCACCGCATTACCTAATATACTTACTGCTAAATGGTAGTGTTCACCACTATCGTGTTCCAGTCAGATGGTAATGTACGGCCCTGTAATTTCCAGCACAGAGGCATAACACCTTAGGCCTTAGGAGTGGCAACGCATCTGCATTTTGACCTCTAGTCATTGTGTGGGGGTCTATAAGCTGCAGTCATCACTTAACATCAATGTGAACTGCATGTTTGTTTGCCACTTTTAGTACATAAAAAAAATATATATATAAATTCATACTTACATTTCATAGCAACCCGAATTCCAAGTGGATATCGAAAGTCATTATTTTTATGGATAAAACAAATGCAACCACCGATCATACATTTGCATACATTGACCTATATTTTGAGCCGCTATTCTGTAAAGGCTCTTGTATTATGCTCTGGAAGATAATGGTGAATACATTTATTTATTTTAATGTTATATGGGAGCTTATCATATTCCTTTTAAATTTCCTGATAGTAGGTACTTAATAATTAGCGGGTGACATACAGAGTTCCTGTGTAGGGGCTGGAGAGCGTAGGCATCACCGCATTACCTAATCTATTTGCCGCCAAAGGGTGATGTTCAGCACTATCGTGTTCCATTTAGATGGTAATGCATATCTCCATAATTACTGACACAGAGACATAACAACTTAAGTCTCAGGAGTAGCAACGAATCTGTATTTTGATTTATGTGTAGATGTCTATAGGCTACAGGCATCACTTATGAACTGCATGCTTGTTTGCCTTTCACCTTCATTATAGGTATAAAACAAAAATAACCATTTAAATTTTGTACCACAGATCGCCATTCTCTCCGGCCTGATCGTGTCCACCACCTGCATGGTGCTGCACCAGGCCCCCATACCGATCTACCTCACGCAGTACCCAGAGCCCAACTACAACTTCGCGTATGACGTCAACGATGCCCACACGGGAGACATCAAGAGCCAGCATGAGAGCCGACGCGGAGACACCGTCCTGGGCCAATACTCACTCATCCAACCTGACGGAGTCCGAAGAACAGTAGACTATTCAGCCAACGACCACACAGGCTTCTTAGCAACCGTCAACAACCAAAACCGCCAGCCCACAGTTAACCAACACAATAACGGCCAGTACAGCATCCAGGAAGAACCTGAGAGACCCGCTACCCGAGCTCCAGCCTGGCCTCAAAGCGCACCCAATCAAACGCCAGCTCCCGCCGCCGTCTCCAGGACATCCCTTCTTCACCAGTCTTACAACGGACACAATCCGTGGCTATAAACTGACCCCGAATCTCAAACGGCTTTTGCATTTAATAACGACTCGATGTTTCTGTCTGTGATTATGTATAATTGGTGACAGGACCAAACAGCCTTCAACTGGCTACTAATACCGAGGGAAATTCGCTTTGTAACATTCAATGAATGTTGATCCGGTTACGTGACATAACATAACAATTTATAACTAACATTTTCGTTATCCAATAAATGTGCGCAAGGAATTTTATGTTTTACTTCCTACATAAGCTTAACAATATGTTATTTTAATATGAGTCAGAATTAATATGACATAGCACAGAAGGAAACCTTGTAAACTATTAGACAGAGGTAATATTTGTAGGCATTTTATTTACTGATAACTAAATTATCTGGTGTCTTAAAGATTTTAACCAGTTTAGGTGACTTATTAACAAATAGTGGAAGTCAACTAAAAAGAAGACACAATTAGCTAGTAGTCGTAATTTCTGGTACAGATCTTTACCCCAGGAGCAGAAAAATATCTGCACTGAGTTTCCTATTTTAATATTGATGCACAAAGGTAGCAGTATTTACTTACCATCGTTAAGTACTGTACATCGATCTTTTTGCCACTTTTATTCTATCGAATAGATAAGAAACCGTCCATTTATCTTCGTCCAATGCAGCGGCCATTATAAGCAAAAAAATATAAAATATCAATTTACAGTGAAAGAAGTACTTGCGTACTTCTTTCAAGACAATACTTGAGGTAAACCTGACACTCAAATTGACACTTGAGTATATAGGAAAACTTCACACTTCACGAACTACCCAGATAAGACATTACATGACTGTAGCAAGAGACTATAACACATTTAATTTGCTCAAGACAAGACATTTCCACTTGAAGGGACAACTTTTCATAGCAAGAATTTGTTGCAATACAGATTAGTCTGATTTGCGATTTGCTAAAAATGAGAATGATAGCAACTACGTTCTATAACGACTTTCAAATGCCTTAAGTACCTTACTAACCCTATAGAGACACCAATATATGAAATGAAGAAATATTGATTTCGCGAGTGATGAATAAAGACCGGGCAGTGCTCACAATAATAGTCCATAACCAACAAGGATCCGAAAGTAAAAACAGTCCTTTAATATTGGATAGATAGTCAACAAAACTCAAGGTCAGTCGTGTAATCAATTAAATTGTAACGAGACCAACAAGTCTTGAACGTGTACTGAGACATTTTACGGTGCATCCAGTTCAACTTGACTTTTAGATATTTCCTGGACTTCTTTCGGGTAAACAGGTTGATGGAACTGGATTATTTGATATAAAAGACACTGGTGGCGTGAGGATAGCATCAGATTCTCAGGATTCACCGACGTAGTCACACCTACCCAACAAATTTCAAGATGGTCGTGAAGGTAATTTGTTTATTTTGGATACTAAAGTCGAACTCAAAAACAACTCAAATTAAACGTCTAAACGTTTGGTAAAGAACATTCGAGAGACATTCGAAATGGAATCTGATTGAAATGTCTCCATGATTTCATTGTAATAATCTCCCAACAGTGTCTTCGTGATTCTATTTCTATTATTCTCATTTATCAAACAACCTTTTCAAACTTTTATTTTTAGATGCACAATAATAACCTATCAATCTTTATCCGTCCATAGTCCTCAAGTATTCTAGAAAAAAACATATCGAAGGTTATTTTGATACAGTGAAAGGCACAATCTAAGCGAGTCCTTCGCTGACTTATAATTTAAATTAATTTGACCTATATCACCCTTTTGTTATGCAATTATTGTAACAATTTCTGTTTTATTATATAGTCCTTTTTATATGTTACAAATAAGATAATCTGATTGCAATCACTTACCAAAAGGCCGCGTTGAGTTTATAGAGAATTTTTTTTAGTGTTAATGAAATTGCATGCCGTTGATTGTATTGTGATTTCTGCTGCCTGTCAACTTTTCTAAACAACACTAGGCACAGCCACACCCACATATGGGAATTGTGCCTGTAAAAATCTTAGAGACAATATTTTATATCAATCAACTAAATTTCAATCCTTCTTCACTCTATGATGTGAAAAGTTACTGAAATACATACTAATATTTAATTTGTATTATCATTGAAAAACATTTTTTGAGTATTCCAAGCAATAATGATAATTTCTGGAATCAGGAAGTAATAACAAATGAATTCCTTTCCAGTTCGTCGCTCTCCTCGCCCTCGTGGCCGTCGCTTCCGCCAGCGACTACTCCAGCTTCGCATACAACGTGGCAGACCCCTACACCGGCGACTACAAGGGACAGGTTGAGACCCGCGCCGGCGACAACGTACAGGGCCAGTACTCTCTGCTCGAGTCTGACGGCACCAAGCGCACCGTGGATTACGCAGCCGGCGCGGGCGGCTTCAACGCTGTCGTGCGCAAGGACCCCGCTCTGATCGCCGCCGCGCCCCTCGCCGCTGCGCCCCTCGCCGCCGCTCCTCTCGCGTACTCCGCCTATGGCGCCTACCCCTACGGTGCCTACCCCTATGGCGCTTACCCCTACGCTGCCCCCTTCGGATACGCTCGCTACTACTAAACGATGACGACCTATTACACCTGATAATTCGGAATTGTAAATATATGTATAAATAGACCTACAAACTATATTTTATTAATTTACTTAAAACACCTTAATACATTCCCTAATACGATTTAAAAGAGAAACACGGAGAGATAGCTGGGTGTTAACAACAGGGTCATTGTCGCCCTTTAGGTACGAAAGCAAGATACGTTGACGTGTCAATATCAGAGATAATTCGTGTCTCGCCTGGGAAATTTTCTCAAACGTGACTCTCATATCCGTGCCAAGATCCGCGACATGTTTTGAGTCTCTTTAACAAAAAATCCGTTAAAGGAGTATCAATTCCAAATCGATTAAAATTAGTATAAAAATAGTTGAGATACATGTAAACGCATTATTTTTAGAATTGATTAATAATTTTCCTGAAAAGAAAGTAACACAGAAGTCGTTTCAAACCATTTCTCATGATAACGTAAAATTGAAATTAAATCATCTTTATTTTTAAGTTAGTAGGTGTTTACAATATCGCACTTAAATGTTAGGTAAATAAAGTAGCACACAAATTGAATTCTGTTACATTACTGTTGTATATTTGCCACCGAACTAAGCTATTATTATTGTTTTACACGCTTAACTACCGACGCCATCTACGTTTTTGCTAATCCTTGTCAAAGCCAAAGAAGTAAAAACCTCACAAGTTTTTTGTTGACGTAGCGTACTTACACCAAAGAGTTAGCGACTTTTAATAGGTTAAAATTAAACAAATATTAATTTACAAACCAGTTATTGGTTTGCAATCAATGTTTGAAACAAATTAATAACCACAGTCTACCAAGACTGTATATTTGCCTACAAATCGAATCAAACATGCTGGAATTCGAACTATTTAATTAGGAAGGCCAATACACAAAGCGAAACGAATGACATTGAAGACATAACAATTACCTACCCATACGATTTTAATTAAAATAATTAACATAAGTAATTGGTCAAATAGAGGGCAATGGAAATAATTCGACTAAGTTTAATTTAAGTAACATTTTTATCTGACATAATATTTTTATGTACCTATCATCAAATCGATATGGTCTCCAAAATGTGTGATATTTTTTTTTTTTATTTCTGGGAAAACAGAAATATAGAGCCTTTGCTGGTCACGGTTTTTGTCTAAAGGAAAAGAAGATTAGTTCAGAAAAATATAATATTATTATACTTGCAATGCCGTAGTTCAAAGACGTTTGCGCCGAATATGCTTACTACTAGCACCTACTGGCATGTAGCAGTCCTTTAGCAGTTATGTGTATTTTTAAACCGACTTCAAAAAAAGGAGGAGGTTCTCAATTCGTGCGGATCTTTTTTTTTTTGGGTTATCAAGTGTTCATCTGCACATCTTTTTTAAGTTGCTAGATTTTTAGTAGATACTAATCCCCTTATTCATAAACGTAGGTTGGGGAAAAAGTCTTTTCGCATTATAGTATTTATGAACTTGTAATAAAACCTCTTTGGCTGTAGCATTTGTATCAGGCTGGTTTTGGTATCATTGAAAGTTAAAATTTTAAAGAACATAATTCCAAATTCAAATAAGCCAAAATTTTACTACAAAAAAGGTAAAAATGCAACGCAAGCCGCGAAAAAAATTTGCGATGTTTATGGGCCTAGTGTAGTGTCTGTGAGAGTAGCACAAATTTGGTTTAAGCGTTTTCAATCCGGAAATTTTTATGTCAAAGATGCACCTCGCTCTGGTCGCCCTATAACGGATAAAATGGATGCCATTTTTGAAAAAGTGGAGCTAGATCGACATATCAGTAGTTACGATGTAGCTGAAGAACTGAGCATTGATCACAAAACAGTTTTGGCGCATTTGAAAAAAGCTGGGTACAAAAAAAGCTCGATATTTGGGTACCTCACGAGCTCACTGAAAGAAACCTAATGAACCGTGTACTCATTTGTGATTCTTTATTACGACGTAATGAAACCGAATCATTTTTGAAGAAGCTGATAACTGGTGATGAAAAGTGGATCACGTACGACAAGAACGTGCAAAAAAGGTCGTGGTCAAAGGCCGGTCAGGTTTTATAGACTGTGGCGAAACCCGGGTTAACTCGCAATAAGGTGATGTTGTGTGTGTGGTGGGATTGGAAGGGCATTATTCATTATGAGCTATTACCACCAGTCAGGACTATCGATTCTGAACTCTACTGCGAACAACTGATGAGATTGAAGCAAGAAGTTGAGAGAAAGCGGCCGGAATTGATCAACAGAAGGGGTGTGGTGTTTCATCATGATAACGCTAGACCTCACACATCTATAGCCACTCAGCAAAAATTAAGAGAGTTTGGCTGGGAGGTGTTAATGCATCCGCCGTATAGTCCTGACCTTGCACCTTCAGATTTCCACCTGTTTCGGTGTCTTCAGAATTCTTTATGCAATGTTAGGTTAACATCACGAGAGGACTGCCAAATCCACTTGTCGCGGTATTTTGATGAGAAGTCCCAATTTTTTTATAGCAATGGGATCATGTCCCTACCTACAACATGGCAAAAGGTTATCGAACAAAATGGTACATACATACTTTAGTTAAATTTAAATAAACTATATTAAAAAATGTTTTGAATTATCTTAAAAAATGCGAAGAAACTTTTTCCCCAACCTTATTTTAGCTAAAGTGTTGCTAATCTCTCCTTTGTCTTTTTCTACCCTGCACATTTGACAGTACAACTGACAAAGACAAAGTATTCTACAGCTAAAACGTATCTAATATACGTTTATGAATAAAGGGGTAAATCTCTATTTATCACAGAAACATAACGACTAAGGTCTCAGTGGTGCTAACGCATCTGCATTTTGTTATCTGGTTTGTGTGCAGATACAGGCTGCTGTCATGCACTGGTCTTGTTCGCCACCTTCATTACATTAAAAAAAAACATTAAAATGTAAATTTTTTTTCCAATTCCTCATTAGATTTTAGTCATGTTACTATCATGGTGATATTTAATCTCAGTTGTTTAAGTATCTTTACAAATCTTTCAAAAAAATCCTTCAGTGGTCTAGTCTCTAGGTTTATGTACAAACTGACACTTGTAATCTTAAGCAAAATATAGAGGACATAACAAAGAACTGTGGTAATTGATGACAATTTTTTAAATTTTTTGTGCGTTTTTTTCTTAACTTAACTCAAAATCAAAATGTTAAAAATCAACGTTGTTTTATAAAATGTGATCAATATCTTAAATGACCTAAGCTACAAAGAAAATAAAAAAAAAACATCCAAAACGGTACAGGCGCTTTCAAATTATCGCTGAACATAATTAAAAAAAAAAATTTTCGAAGTCGGTTAAAAATGAACCAGTTCATTACTAGGAAAGAAAACTAATTTCGATTGCTCATGTCAATATTTTTTACTAAATATCTACATCCCGTTCAAGTGGTCACTGTCCGAAAGAGTTCCGCATTATATTTTGTCCATACCGACGAAATTGAACTCTAAAACCCTCGCCTGTCGTGACCTAGACCACGTATCTGTCATTTACTTCCTATTAATAGCGCCAAACGATTGTGCAGAGCCCATATAAAAGCCCATTACTGACCAGAGTTTATCATTCACAGTTCATTGTGCAGTTAAACCATACAACAAAATGGCAGCTAAGGTAGGCCCTTTCGAAGTGCAGTGATATTTAGTGCGATGCGAACTTTGACTTTTGTTTATGGGGGGTCAAAGGCGAGTTTGAAAACTTATCACCGCGAATTGGCCTACGTGATGGTGTCAGTGCTATCAGGGGTTGGTTTGGTACGGGTGGTGATGTAGAACCACGTAGTTTCTGGTACAGAGACAAAAGAATTTAAACCCCGGGCTAGATACACTGAAGCTTTTAGTTTTGGCCGGAGACTTCGATAGCTTAGTTCAATAAACGGCTGGTTGGTTGTCCGGTGATTGCTAGTTCGAATTCGCCACGAACTCGGCTTTTTTATTACTCGTAGAAAATATAAGAAATGTATGTATGGGTGGTAGGTATGTCAGGACCGGGATATCTGGCGCTCCATATTCTCTGCCTACCCCGTGAAGGACCTGGCGTAAAGATACATACATAATAAATGTTGAATATTTGTGTAAAATTAAGGTTAATAATTGTAAAAGTATCTGTTGCATTATTTAAGCAACAGATACGGCTTTCCTTTCACGAAGTTACTTTTTTAAATCATTTCGTTGATATTTTTGTCCGTTTCCCCATTTGAAATTCATTTACACATAGTCATATATTTTTAAAGCAGTAGGTATATGTAACAGATTTATATAGCATTTTTTTATTTATTGTATTTCGAAATCAGCTTTGTAGAGTCAATTTGTTTCTGTGTAGATGTCTAGGCTGCAGTATTTATACTGTGTTGGTTTGCCACCATAATTGTACCTTACCTTATATTATTACCTTAGCAGTTCGTTCTAATTCGGTCAATTAATTTGATTTATCTGTTTTCTTAACAGTTCGTCGTTGTTGCTCTCCTGGTGGCTGCCGCTCAGGGCAGCGCCATCCACGGTGGTGACTATACCAGCTTCTCATACGGCGTGGCGGACCCCCACACCGGTGATGTGAAGAGCCAGCACGAGACCCGCTCCGGCGGCAACGTGGTCGGCCAGTACTCGCTGCTCGAGTCCGACGGCACCCGCCGCACCGTTGACTATGCCGCCAACGACCACACCGGCTTCAACGCTGTTGTGCGCCGTGACCCTGCCTTCATTGGACACGCCGCTCCCATCGCCCACGCTGCTCCCGCTGTGGTCGCTGCTCCCATCGCCCACGCCGCTCCCATCGCTCATGCCGCTCCTCTAGCCACCACCGTCATCGCCGGTCCCTCTGTGTCCCACTCCGCTTATTCCACCTCCGTCGCCCACGGTGGCGTCGCCGGTCCCGTGGCCTATGCCGCCGCCGCTCCCCTCGTGCACGGTGCCTACGGCGGTCACGGTCTCGGCCTTGGTCTCGGCGCCCATGGACTCGGTCTCGGCGCCCACGGTCTCGGTCTTGGTCTTGGAGCCTATGGTCACGGTCTCGGAGCCCACGGCTACGCTGGTCATCTCGGATACTAAATACTCAATAGATAAACTTACGCCATTACCTACTTAATTATTTACTGTGATGTTGCTGTGAATGTGTGTTATGATTGTAATTATCGAAATTAAATGAACTTTATATAAGTTATATAATGTGCTGTTTTTTATTTTTAAAACAAAAAGTATGCATGCACTACATTTTCATGACGCAATTTTAGTATTTGGCGTATATTTTTTTAAAAATATTTATATTGAAAATAAATACTATTTTTTTTAATTCTATAAACCAGTTAAATGGTTGAAACTGAAAGATTTTAGGTTTAGCTTATATCGGATATGCAATCTTATCATAATTTTTAGAAACAAACCCTTAACATCTGTAGATAGCAACGCAACACTCGTAGGTTGCCGAGTATAAAATTTAAGTTTAATTTTAGTGCCCAACAAATAAATATTAAAGAAAAATGAAGAAAAAATACTAGCGGTTTTTAAGGATGGAAATATTTTGTTATGAGCTCTTACTCCACGATCGCACAACACGATATATTTTTTTTTTTTTTTTTTTATGTAATGGAAGTGGTAAACAAGCATGCAGTTCACGTTGATGTTAAGTGATGACTGCAGCCTATAGACACCCACACAAAGACTAAGGTCAAAATGCAGATGCGTTACCACTCCTGCGGCCTAAGGTGTTACGCCTCTGTGCCGGAAATTACAGGGCCGTACATTACCACCTGACCGGAACACGATAGTGCTGAACACTACCATTTAGCGGCAAGTATATTAGGTAATGCGGTGGTGCCTACGCCCGCGAGCTCCGTCACTGGAGCTCTACCACCAGTAAACTACTACCAGTATATTACTAAATTTGAGCTTCATTCTCATATGAAATTGAGATAGCTTTGTATCATCATCTAATTCGAATATTATATTCATCAGACATCCGAATTCTGAATGCATCCCATTTGAAGTCAAATAAGAGCAGTATTTTATTGATGAAAAAAATATTATTGTATGTATGTATGTATGTATCTTCACGCCAGGTCCCTAACGGGGTAGGCAGAGAGTGTAGAGCGCCAGATATCCCGGTTCAGACAAACCTCTCGTGCCTCGTCTACCTTCATCATTCCCTTCATATATTATTATACCTAATTACAAATGTAAATTAAAAATGGCTGTATTATAATAGATAATTTGTAATGTAGTATTAACAGTAAGTTGTTATAACACAATTTTCAAAATTTAATAAATAAAGTCAACTGATAGTAGAGCGGCGGCAGCAAAACTCAAGATTGACATTGACATATGACATATTCTCTGGTGATACTGTACTGTTGCTTCACCACTTCGTTGCTTCTCCAATCCGTATGCCAAGCATATCGATTATGGAATATTCTCCTCTTATGACAAAACACTGTTATCTGTATCTTCAGGGAAAGCTTTTGTCCAGCTGTGGGCTTTTACGGTTGAAGTGATGACGGTATCATAAGTAAGTAAATATTCTTTATTGTACACCAGTAATATTCTAAATATCATAAAGTAAAAAACAACAAAAAGAGAAAGTAAAATCAGGCGGTCTTATCGCCAAAGGCGATCTCTTCCAGACAACTTGTCGGTGGAAAGAGAAATTTGAAGTTGCAGGCAGGATGTATATCAAAAACAAGGACATACATTGTAAATACGTAAATATAATTAGGTACATGACACATAAACACAAAAACTCCATATCTCTACTTATAATAAATCTGTAGAAGTGTAAATTCTGTACATTAAAAATATTGAAAAAATAGATACCAGTTGTTAGGGATGTTATTAGATCAATACCGAACACAAATATGTGATTAGAATTTTTTTTGTCTGTCTGTTTGTTCAAGCATCACATAAAAACTACCGGTCCGATTACAATGAAACTTGGTATGATTATACTTTAATCTTTGGTGCACAACACTGGGTACTTTTTATCCCGGAAAAATGTCTGTTTGTCTGTGTGTTTTGTGCACGCGAATATCAGAAACGACTTATTCGATTTGCGGTTTTCACTAATATATTGTGGTAAGTTTTACTTAAGATTTAGTGTTTGTTTCATGTAAATCGGTTCAGAAATAAAAAAGTTATCTCAGTTTAAAGAATCGTATCGAATATTTTCTTAGTTCTATCTTTTAGGGGGTTTCGTACCTAAAACGGAAAAACGGACCCTACTGATTACTAATCCTTCGCTATCTATCTGTCTGTCCGTCCGTCCATCTGTCTGTAACCAGTCTGTATCTCATAAATAGTAATAGCTAGAAAGGTAACATTTTCACAAATAATGTATTTCTGTTACCGCTAAAGACAAAATTAATTACTAAAAATAAGAAAATGAAAATGTTAAGGGGTCCAAGGTGGCATACAATATACGTGTTTTTTTCGTATATTTTTGTTCGATAAGAATAACGGTAGCAAGTAGACGCTTATAATTTTCACAGATTTTTTAGGTCTTACCTTCCATAGTTAATATATACATCTACACATATAAATAAAATTGGAGTGTCTGTTTGTAATATTAGGATAACCGCTTTTTATTAAATGCAAATGTATGTATATGTATACACGGTACATATACCAAAACAACATTTTTACATTTTTGTCTGTCTGTTTGGCGGGGCTAATCTTGGGAATGGCTGGGCCGATTTGGTCGGGACTTTCACTGGCAGATAGCTGATGTGATAAGGAGTAACTTAGGCTACTTTTATATTAGCTGCGCCCTCGACTTCGTCCAGGTAGATACTGTATAGAAGTCGCGGGCACTGCTACTTTTATCTCCATACATCCATACATACCTACATACAAATAAGTAGAATTGGAGTGTATCCGACTTTGACGGGACTTCCAAGGGTAGGTAGCTGATGTAATAAGGAGTAACATAAGCTACTTTTATCTCCATACATACATACATACCTACATACAAAAAAATAGAATTTGAGTGTCTCCGATTTTGACGGGACTTTCACTGGCAGATAGCTGATGTGATAAGGAGTAAATTAGGCTACTTTTATGCTAGCTGCGCTCACGACTTCATCCGGGTAGATACTGAACAATCATGTTTTTTCCCACGTGGACGAAGTCGCGGGCACAGCTAGTATTTAATAAAATTGATGGCATTTTGTTTGATATAGTTTTATTACTGTGCCCGTGTATAGTGAAATAGAATAACAGTGCGAAAACACGGCTCTTCAGGTTGCCCCCAAAACTTCATTATAAATGTTCTGGTAAAGTAGCCATCGCTTTACTCGAATTACTGACTGTGACTCTGACTGACTGACTAATCATTGACCGGCTGACTCTACGCTGCTTATGATGAATACGAAATATCGTTTTACTTGACACTGGCAATATGTGCAACAGCCATGCCATTATATTGAAAAAAAAGTACTATAGAATATAATTTAAAGAATGTCTTACTTATTTTTTTTTTGCTCTAAGTTGTTGTTGCAAATAAAGTATAATTCTATTCCATTCTAAGTAAAACTCCTGCGGGTCCGCTCCTTGGCTTAGGGTGTTGTGGCAGAACATTTTAGTTAAGTTCGAAACAGAGGTATGGGAATATTTTTGTGCCGAATGTGGTACTATTATAAAAAAGGCACCACATTTCCATTGAATGTAAGACCAAGCTGGCTTCTGGCTTAACAAAGCGAAGCAGTATTCCACTTCGGGGCAGATACTACAGCTTTATAAGGCTCAAATGCAGCCCATTTGCTTTTGCAGCATTTGGAATACTGCTCTCATTTGGGGACACCCGACCCCAAATACAAACTTGGTCCACTTGACTCCCGATAAAGATCCGCCATTCGTATCGTTAACGATCCAGGACTCTGACAGGCTCAAACATCTGAGCCTGCACAGAGACATTGGGAGTTATACCGTTTTATACCGTCTCAACAAAGGTGAGTAATCTGCTGAACTATTCGATATGGTGCCACCGTCTCACTTCCTACACCGCACGACCCGCCGAAGAGAGAAGTTCACCGACTGGACACCTGGCAGTACTCAACGGTGCGGTTTTCGAGGTCGTTTCTGCCCAGAACGTGCAAATTGTAGATCGAGGTTCCCTCTGAAGTGTTCCCTCGCTGCTACAATATGAGGTTCTTCAAAAATGACGTCAAAAGAGTCCTTCAAGGCTAGCAGCGCGTTGGTAACTCTCCTGACGTTGCAAATGTTCATAGGCGACGGTGACCACTTTCCATCAGTTGACTCGTTTGCTTGTCTGTCAACCTACAAACATAAAAAGACGTCTACATTTCATGTTAGGTGTTCTGAAATCCTATCTACCAATGCCATATATCTTTAACCTATTTAATAATATATATTATGTTTAAACCTAAAGAAACATTATTCAATAACAAGTCAATGTCACACATTCCTTTCGCAACGTACCCATGTGAATAAACAACAACTATGTTTAGTAATTATAATATTTCATAACGAAAGTCTAAACATTCATTACTTCCTGCCTAATCCTAAACTGCGTGGTGTGTGCGAATATAAATAGGCTAAACGTGAGGGTTAAATCAGTTGCAAATTTGAATTCAACACACGCACTATGGCATCTAAGGTAATTAATTTAACGCTACTTCTGTTATGCTTTACAACCATCGAATGTATTTTATTAAGGGTATTTTTTTCAACAGTTTGTAGTCCTCGCTGTTCTGGTGGCGGCCGCTCACGGTATCGCTGTTGGTGACCACACCAGCTTCTCTTACGGCGTCTCGGACCCCCACACCGGTGATGTGAAGAGCCAGCACGAAACCCGCTCCGGTGGCAACGTGGTCGGTCAGTACTCGCTGCTCGAGTCCGACGGCACCCGCCGCGTCGTCGACTACGCTGCCAACCCTCACACTGGCTTCAATGCCGTCGTGCGTCGGGACCACGGCGTCGCTCCTATCGCTACCGTAGCCCGCGTAGCGCCTGCTGTAGTCGCCGCTCCTTTGGCCTACGCTGCTCCCGTGGCCGTCAACACTGTTGCCGCTAACTGGGCTCATGGAGCCGTAGCCGCTCCCTGGGCTCACGGTGCCGTCTCCGTCGCCAATCCCTGGGCTCACGGTGTTCGCGCCGCTCCCGTGGCTGTCAACACTGTTGCCGCTAACTGGGCTCACGGAGCCGTCGCCGCTCCTTGGGGCCTCAATGCTGCCGCCTATGGTGCTCACGGTCTTGGCTACGCTGGTCGTTGGGGCTGGTAAATTTAATGAATCTCGAATTGTTTTTGTGTGATATTATGTGATTGCTGTGACTATAATAATTAAAATGTAAATAAAGACAAGTATACAAAGTTACAAACAAGTATTTATACCTACCTACCTAACCTATAAATTAGTCAAATTTCCTTTTTTAAAGTCAAAATAATCATAATAATCGATGGACATAGGTAATTTACTCTATTTTTTTAGAATTCCCTTTTTTTTAATGGAATGGAAGTGGCAAACAAGCTTGCGGTTCACATTGATGTTAAGTGATGACTGCAGCCTATAGACACCCACATGAAAACCAAGGTCAAAATGCAGATGCGTTACCACTCCTGAAGCCTAAGGTGTTATGCCTCTGTGCCGGAAATTACAGAGCTGTACATTGACCACCTGACCGGAACACGATAGTGCTGAACACTACCATTTAGCGGCAAGTACATTAGGTAATGCGGTGGCGCCTACGCCCGCGAACTCTGTCACTGGAGCTCTACCACCAATAAATTATGACGCCGTTTTTTTAATTTCGTCTATCTTTATCAAACTTTGAATTCTTTTAAGATACGATAAGTAATATTTCACCTATATTCTAGATCTTCTCGAGCTACACTCATGAAAATAAAACTATTTAATTAACCTCGCGTGAATTAAACTAAAATGATTATGTATTTAAAATCAACCAGGCGTTTTGGTCACCATTCAGCCTTGGTGGTCCCGGGCAGACTGAAGAAGCATTTTCCTGAAAACAACTTGAAATAGCAACTATATTATTTTCGATATTTTAAGGTTGTTTGAAAAACGCTAAAGTTTATAAAATTAACATAATTTATTTTTAACAAATAATTATCGTCCAAAAGGGAAACGATATATTATAATCTATACAAATAAATAAAATTGAAGTGTCCGTTTGTAATACTAAAATAACCGCTTTTTACTAAATGCGTATAATATATGTGTATACACGGTACATTTACCAAAACAACATTTTTTACAATTTTTTATTGTCTGTCTGAAAACAGACAGGCTGCTGTCTGTCTGTCTGTTTGTTGGGGCTAATCTTGGGAATGGCTATACTGATTTTGACGGGACTTTCACTGGCAGATATCTGATGTAATATATAGTATAATCTTTATTGGGAAACGATAATACCTGCAGTAGTATAAACTGTATCGCAGATATCAACGCCTACCTCCAAGTCTAAACTTATTTCCAAAAACAATAACATGTATCATTTTTACTTCTATAAAGTGCTTAAAAAAAAAATAGATAGCAGATTAACTGACTACATAAGTAGCTAATTTAATATTACATATTTCAATTGGATGTGTGTATGTGTGTGTGTGTGTGTGTTGTAGCATGAAAGTATAGTTTGGATTCATTTGAATTTACAATGTGGTAATTTTGCTATGTGATTTTATGGTAGTGATAGAACCCATTATACGTCCCGCTGCTGGGCACGAGTCTCTCCCCTTTTGGGGGGAGGCCTGGAGATTACTTCACCACGCTGCTCCAATGCGAATTGGTGGAGGTGGGTGGGTTAGTGGCCAACCCACTGTCGGATGTTTTCAGACCCATAAGGCCTCCGACAAGGTTTAACGACTGCTATCTATCGATAGCAACCGGGACCGACGGCTTAACGTGCCCTCCGAAGCACGGAAACGCGCATTTAATTTACCACTAGCGGTCACTCATCACACTATCCTACCGCGCCCATAGTGCTTAACCGAGTAGATCGCTTACGATCCACACCACCCGCGGAGCCATGCGCGCTTCCGTTTTTTTTTATAGTATTGATTTTGTGGTATTGACAATATTTAGGTACATTCAATAAATTGTCTGTCTCATCATATGACAACGACCGTCACCATTTGTTCGTTACATTTTTCATTTTTGATGATGTGAGGAGATAAACATTTATATAAAAAAATAAATTAAAGTTGTATTATTATGACTTACTAATTGTGAGTTCGTGTCAAACTAATCATAGAATATCAATAATGTGTGATGAAAAGAGCGCCATCATAGAATCTTCGTTCTGTGATCGATGACCCAGATGAACATGATGAACGGGTATTCGGCTTCTGACAGTACTTCGGTTTCTACAGGCTTTGTTGTTTGTCGTATCAACTACTTTATATCACTATGGATTTAATATTAACCATTGTAAAAATGTTTCCGTCAGTAAATGATTATTTATTATTTATTTATTTATTTAGGCACTATAATGTTACGATAAGATACAAATTTACCTCTGTCACCGAATTTTTATTTTATTTTTTTATTTATTTAAAAACATACAATAATTAGGTGAATACAATAACAGTAAGACGCAACATAAACTCGTTCGAGTTTTACCGCGCGTCAGTGTCATCAACATATTATTTATAACATTAATTACCTACCTACAAAATCAAATTAATTTAGACTAGGCATGCGTATTACAATCATGTAGGTAAGTAGGTAATATAGTGGCGAGCGCGAGCACTCCGTCGAACCTGAGCGCTGCACCGACCCACCTGACTTGTGTGTATACAGCATGTTGTTTGATAAAAGTACATAATGTGAGTGTAATTTTTTTTTTAGAATTCTTGTATTATTACTTACGTTGTTGATGTTAATTTATTTATAAAAAAATGTTTCAATTTATATTTAATGTTCTTATTATTTATTTCATTTCTCAATTCTGTTGGCAGTTCATTTATAAAAGAAGGTACGGTATATTTTAAGGTTCTTTTGCGGTATATTTAAAGATTATTGTATTTTGGTAACAATAATTTGTTTTTATAAGAGCTACGGGTTCTTACGTCAGTAGAATTGTCTAAGTTATGTGTTGTTTTATTATAATTGAAAAAATTCTTCATTTAATATACTTAATCTGATTTTTTCATGCACTGGAATAATTTTGGAAAATTCGAATAATTTATGGTGGTTCTCTTTGAATTTTGTTTTAATATTTAAAGGGACAACTTGTTTCAACAAACGTAGTTGTAGTGTGTATATACGATCAAGATGACTTTTGAAATTCTCCCGTAACTAGACAATCCGTATCCTATAATCGACTCAACTAGTGATTTATAAAGTTGGAGTCTAATTGTGTAGGGTATTTTCCATTTCATTATGGAAAATTTTGCAAGTATGGCTCTTAATTTATCACAAATATATTGTATGTGATCTTTCCAGTTCATCCTATTATCAATGACGAGGCCTAAGTAAGTATACTTGTCAACTACCTCTAGAGGTTTACAGTCACAAAGAGATGTGTTACCTTTATGAAGACATGCATGGTCGTGTGCTATTAAGCTAGGTGATATTTCACATCTATTTTGGCTAGAGCTTAAATATATAAGTTTTGATTTGTCCGTGTTTAATACTAACCCTATGTCATGCGACCATTTCAATAGCATGTCAAAATCTATTTGTAATTTTCTAAGAGCTTCACTTGTGTCTTTACCTACAGCCATCAGACAAGTATCATCTGCAAATTGGTATATTTCGCAGTTGGAGATAACTCTGTGTAAATCATTTACGTATGTAACGTAGTGCAAAGGACCCAACACAGAACCCTGAGCTGTGCCTTCAGTAATGGTCACTACATCGCTCTCAGTCTCGCCTATTCTGACAACAAACTGTCTTTTATTTAAATAGTGTTTGCACCAATCTAACAATTCTCCTCTAATTCCACACGCTTCTAGCTTTTCAAGTAGAATATCATGTTGGAGTGTGTCGAATGCTCGACTATAATCGATGAATGCCAACATTACGTGATATTTTTCATTAAGGTGTTTATAAACGCTGTCTGTAAAATTGGTTAGTAATTGTGTTGTGTTTTTATGTGGTTGGAAACCATATTCTTTATTGGTCAAAATGTTTTTTTTGCTATAAAATTCATAAATTTCTTTACTTAGGTATTTTTCGACAATTTTATCAATAACTGGTAACATTGTAATAGGCCTATAATTGTTGTAATTATCGCGACAACCTTTTTTGTAGATGGGTCGTACTACACCTGTTTTAAGGGCAACTGGATATTCACGAGTAACAATGCACTGATTTACTAGTTTAGCAATAGCATTTGTCACCCTATTACAAAGTAATTTTACGTCTCATTGAAATAAAACTATTTTTACGGATTTATCTCCCGTATATTAAACTAAAATGATTTTTAAAATCAACCCGACGTTTCGGTCGCTTTTCAGCTTCCGTGGTCACCTCAGTCTGCCCGGGACCACGGAAGCTGAAAAGCGACCGAAACGTCGGGTTGATTTTAAAAATAATTTTAGTTTAATATACGCGAGATAAATCCGTAAAAATAGTTTTATTTCAATGAGTGTATCTCGCGAAAACCTAAGAACATATCAATTTTACGTCTATTGTTTACCTATAATTACCTATTTTATCTGAGGCTAAATGGCAGTGTTTAGCACTATCTGTGCCAGTTAGTTGGTAATGTATGGCACCGTAATAACTATCACAGAGTCATTAATAACTAAGGTCTGAAGCGTCTGCATTTTGGCCTCTGGTCTTTGTGTGGATGTCTATAAGCTGCAACCGTCACTTAGCATCCGTGTGAACTGGATGCTAGTTTGACACCATCACCATATAAAACAGCAGCGAATAAGCATTATGGCCAAATGATAATATTCGGTGCTGCCATGTTCTGGACAGGTGGTAATGTACAGCCTAGATTTTCCTCTGATGGAGAGGAAACTGTGGTTTTCTTGAAAGAGGGGTCTGTGTTTCGACTTTTTGGAATTTAATTCTAAGCGTTTCACTCTAAAACAGGTATTTAATTTTGGGAGTTTGTAAATAAATAATAGTTAAAAATATTCACAAAAGTTCGTTTAATTTCCATACTTACAATTCATACAACACATTCAAAGACTCGTCCATAGTTCATAATTAAATAATGGTTAATTTTGTCTATTTATTTAGTATCCGAGATGATCAGCGTAACCGTGGGCTCCGAGTCCGAGACCGTAGCCTCTGAGACCGAGACCGTGGGCGCCGAGACCGAGACCATGGGCTCCGAGACCCAGACCGTAACCGGCCGCGATGGGAGCAGCGTAGGCACCCTGCACGAGGGGAGCGGCGGCGGCGTAGGCCACAGGGCTAGCGACTCCACCATGGGCGACGGATGTGGAGTAAGAAGAGTGGGATACAGAGGGACCGGCAATAACGGCAGAGGCTAGAGGAGCGGCATGAGCGATGGGAGCAGCGTGGGCAATGGGAGCAGCCACCACAGCGGGAGCTGCGTGAGCGATAGGGGCGGCGACCACGGTAGGAGCGGCGTGTCCGATGATGGCAGGGTCACGGCGCACAACAGCGTTGAAGCCAGTGTGGTCGTTGGCAGCGTAGTCGACAGTGCGGCGGGTGCCGTCGGACTCGAGCAGCGAGTACTGGCCGACCACGTTGCCGCCGGAGCGGGTCTCGTGCTGGCTCTTCACGTCTCCGGTGTGGGGGTCTGACACGCCATACGAGAAGCTGGTGTAGTCACCACCGTGCACGGCGCTGCCTTTTGCGGCGGCTACCAGGAGAGCGAGGACTACAAACTGTTGAAGGAAAAAAATAAGTTAGATATTGTGCATTATAAAGCATAATAAATTTACTTTTTTTAGACTATCCTGCAAACGGTTGCATTATCCGGCTTAGAAGACAGCTTATCCGAAGTGGTGTTGTTATTCGGAGGAGTCGCCACCTAGGTAAAGTTACCCTACGGTTTTACATTTCTTTATCATCAACACATCAATATTCTTAGAAAAAATAGTTATATCGATACTAAAATGTAAAAAGACGGTTATGCTGAATTGAATTGCAATGGCTCCGCTTTTGGAGCTCTCCCAAGAGTTTTTTTTTCTTTACCTTAGATGCCATTGTGCGTGTGTTGAATGCGAATTGCAACTGATTAAAACTCCACGACTTGCCTATTTATATTCAATCATACACTACAAAGTTTGGGATTAGGCAGGAAGTAATGAACGTTTGGACTTTCGTTATACAATATTATAATTACTAAAACCAGGTTGTCACATATGTCCGTAGTAAAAGGCATGAGCGACATTGAATTCTTATGGAATTAAGTTACCTCATATTTTTGAATAGTGAACTTATTGAAATTTAAAATCAATTGCTGTTCGTTAGTCTCGCTAAAACTCGAGAACGGCTTTACCGATTTGGCTAAATTTGGTTTTGAATGATTTTTGGAAGTCCAGGGAAGGTTTCAACGGTAAGAAAATATGAATAAATTTAAGAGATATATTAACAACCACAATCACATTTTCCAATTCAAATAGTTCGTATATATCAAACCTTTGACACATTATTTCATTCTGAGACAATACGAAACCTACAGCACTCCTGAATAGTGTAACTTTTTGACTGTGAAAGAATTTCAGAAAATCGGTTGAGTGTTTCTGAAGATTAGCTCCTACAAACAAACAAACAAACAATCAAAGTCACAAACTTTACGTGTTTTTAATATTAGTATATAAGTATACATTCCAGGAACCAAATAGTCTACCATCAAGTTAATTACCAACGTGCAATATTATGTACTCATATTTAAGCTGATTATCCAGAGATGTTAAGAATATGACACGGATATGCGATAATAATATGTCAGTATCGATTAGGGTTACGGATATAAGATTTAGAAGGACGGACTCTATTTCTAAGTTATTATTTATTTGCAACTTAAGACGAGTTATTTTAGGTTCATTTCTTGATATAAGATGTTTTTATTGAAGAATGCAATTACAAATATAAATAAATAAATCTATATATGTGATATTGAATACCTTTCAAACACACACACACACAAACACACTATTACAATGTTAGATTTAGTAGATCTTGTCCTACCCAAACTGAATGTTTTTTTACAAAAAAGAAAATTTTCTGGGGCTAGTAAAACAAATGAGATAATAGTATTGCATTTCAAAATTTAACTGCTTTCGTAAAGTACTATTTATAAATATTTCTATCTAAACATATTATATTTTAAAGAGAATATTTGTATTTTTTTTTGTTCGTCTATTGGACAACAGAGAGCTTTCAAGGAGATCGGAGACGCTTTCCAAAAGAAAAACTTTTAGCACACACATATTACTCTGAATTGCATCATTATTTCGTTTTGTCTCTGTTTCACAAATTGTTCTTGTTATTGTTTGATATTATTTCGCATTAACACATGCTTGTGAAAATATATTTTATTTTTAAAGAAAAATGGAAAGAAAAATTTGACTTCAGGCGAGGCTCGAACTCGCGACCTACTGGGAATCTAGTCCAGCCGCTCTTCCAATTGAGCTACTGAAGCCCTGCCCGATTTGTCAAATCTTTCCTTCACATCTATTGCATTGCTTTATTGGTAATAGATGGCGCTACTGCTACCATAAAGCAATGCAATAGATGTGAAGGAAAGATTTGACAAATCGGGCAGGGCTTCAGTAGCTCAATTGGAAGAGCGGCTGGACTAGATTCCCAGTAGGTCGCGAGTTCGAGCCTCGCCTGAAGTCAAATTTTTCTTTCCATTTTTCTTTAAAAATAAAATATATTTTCACAAGCATGTGTTAATGCGAAATAATATCAAACAATTATTAAGGGTAAAAGCGACTTCTTTACGATATTCAATAAACTGAAAAGTCTATTATATCGGTTGCCTAACTAGCATAGTTGGTAATAGATGGCGCTACTGCTACCATGAAGCAATGCAATAGATGTGAAGGAAAGATTTGACAAATCGGGCAGGGCTTCAGTAGCTCAATTGGAAGAGCGGCTGGACTAGATTCCCAGTAGGTCGCGAGTTCGAGCCTCGCCTGAAGTCAAATTTTTCTTTCCATTTTTCTTTAAAAATAAAATATGTTCTTGTTATTGTCAATTCTCGATTTTGTATAACTATCATTCATACTTTCAGCTCAAGGACGGCCACTTCCCCAAAAGACTAATGAATGGTGCTAGGCTCATTCAGGGATTGCCCGCAACCTTCAACAGATCGTCCGTCAACCTCGTGGTCGGCTTTCTTACGCTTCGTCTTACGGTATGCGGTGGGCTCCATCCACTGCCATTTGAGTTTCGCTATTCGGCGGAGTATTTCGGCTACATTAGGTTCTCATGGGGATTTCCGTGCGAGCTAAGACCTCTAACAATCAGTTTCTTAGAACACGGAAGACACTTTTCAAAGACCTTCGTCGTTTGTATTACAACTGTCATCATCATCATTCCAGCCGAAAGACGTCCACTGCGGGATAAAGGTTTCTCCAAAGACACCCACAACATTGTTGTGCGTCAATAGAGGAGAACAATCCCTACTATCCCTACTTCCCTACTAGTCTCTACTTAATATTATAAATGCGAAAGTAACTCTGTCTGTATTTTACCTTTTCACGTCGAAACGAATAAACCAATATTAATGAAATTTGGTACAGAGATATAGTTGACTTTGAGAAAGAACATAGGCTTACTTTTTACTTTTTAAACAACATCCACGCGGGCAACAGCTAGTATTCTATAATCGCAGACGGATCAGCGATCGCAGTGGCGGTAGTTTTATCGCTGAACCCTGCCACTGCTGCCCACCCCGCGTTGTTTTTTTACTACCGCTCTATTCGAATGGTTTGACTGCCATTGTTCAGTTGACTGACTGCACTACGGAAGAATTATTCTTCTCTACTAAAGGGCGATAGGGTCGTCACGTCCCGACGCTGCCATGGTAGAGTTCTAGTGACGGAGCTCGCGGGCGTAATCACCACCGCATTACCTAATATACTTGCCGCTAAATGGAAGTGTTCAGCACTATCGTGTTCCGGTCAGGTGGTAATGTACGGCTCTGTAATTTCCGGCACAGAGGCATAACACCTTAGGCCTCAGGAGAGGTAACGCATCTGCATTTTGACCTTGGTCTTTGTGTGGGTGTCTATAGGCTGCAGTCATCACTTAACATCAACGTGAACTGCATGTTTGTTTGCCACTTCCATTACATAAAAAAAAAATTACTGCATTAGAGTTACAAAAAATAGCCTTAGTGCATTACTAGCTGTGCCTGCAACTTTGTTTGCGTGGAATAGTGGCTTTGGGACATTGGGCAGCGCTTTTGGATACACATTTTGGTAAATTTTGGATCATAAGCACTTTTGAGTAGCTAAAAAAATCTATTTTGCAGTAATGCTTCTCTGTACACGATATTAGACGTATGACCATCGGGGATAAAAGCACACAGGCTTCTAGGATTGCGAAAAATTGCTAATTATGTGTTTAAACGCGCATCCATCCTATGCTGAACAGGAGTCCCCAACAACACCTATGCTACCAACGACACCAACGCCACCGATTATTGTATGCCCCTTGGACCCCTAAATATTTTCATTTCCTTATTTTTAGTATTCAATTTTGTCGCTATAGCGGTAACAGAAATACATAATTTGTGAAAATTTTACCTTTCTAGCTATCACTGTTTATGAGATACAGCCTGGGGACAGACAGACGGATGGACGGACAGACAGGCAGACAGCGGAGGATGAGTAATAGGTTCCGTTTTTACCTTTTAGATACGGAACCCTAAAGAAGATAGATTCAGAATAGTTTAAAAATATTCGATATAATTCTTTAAATTGTCGTAACTTTTTTATTTCTGAACCGATTGACACGAAACAAACATTAAGTGTTAAGTTAAACTTACCACAATATATTAGTAAAAATTAAAAATCGGATAAGCCGTTTCTGAAATTCGCGTGCACAAACACACAGACAAACGTACATTTTTTACAATTTTTTACTGGTGGTAGAGCTCCAGTGACGGAGCTCGCGGGCGTAGGCACCACCGCATTACCTAATATACTTGCCGCTAAATGGTAGTGTTCAGCACTATCGTGTTCCGGTCAGGTGGTAATGTACGGCCCTGTAATTTCAGGCACAGAGGCCATAACACCTTAGGCCTCAGGAGTGGCAGCGCATCTGCATTTTGACCGCTGGTCATTGTGTGGGTGTCTATAGGCTGCAGTCATCACTTAACATCAATGTGAACTGCATGCTTGTTTGCCACTTTTATTATATAAAAAAAAAAAAAAAAAAAATTTTTCCGGAATAAAAAGTACCCAGTGTTGTGCGCCAAAGGTTAAAGTATAATGAGACCAAGTTTCATCGTAATCGGACCGGTAGATTTTGTGTGATGCTTGAACAAACAGACAGACAGACAGACAGACGAAAAATTTTCTAATCTCATATTTGTGTTCGGTATCAATCTAGTAACATCCCCTGGTATTTATTTTTTCAATATTTTCAATATACAGAATTTGAACTTCTACAGTTTTATTATAAGTATAGATAATGTGTTGAAAGTGAAGTTCTGGTAAAAAGTGTCCTAACTTATCGTAACGCATAAGGATGTGTTTGCTCAATTGACCTACAATAATTATATATCATCATCATCATATCAGCCATAGGACGTCCACTGCTGAACATAGGTCTCCCCCAATGACCTCCATGCCGACCGGTCGGCAGCGACGTGCATCCAGCGGGTACCTGCAGCCTTCACTAAGTCGTCGGCCCATCTTGCAGGTGGACGCCCTACGCTGCGCTAGCCGATACGTGGTCTCCACTCGAGAACCTTTCTGCCCCAGCGGCTATCGGTTCTCCGAGCTATGTGCCCTGCCCATTACCACTTCAGCTTGGAGACCTGTTTGGCTATGTCAGTGACTTTTGGTACTTTATTATAAAAATAAAATGGAACACAAATTTTATATTAAAGTTCATTTAATTTCGATAATTACAATCATCCAACACATTCACAGCCACGTAACAGTAAATAATTAAATAATGGCCTAAAGTTGTTCGTTAAATTTTAATAACCAAGATGACCAGCGTAGCCGTGGTCTCCAAGTCCAAGACCGTAACCTCTGAGACCGAGACCGTGGGCGCCGAGACCGAGACCATGGGCTCCGAGACCCAGACCGTAACCGGCCGCGATGGGAGCAGCGTAGGCACCCTGCACGAGGGGAGCGGCGGCGGCGTAGGCCACAGGGCTAGCGACTCCACCATGGGCGACGGATGTGGAGTAAGAAGAGTGGGATACAGAGGGACCGGCAATAACGGCAGAGGCTAGAGGAGCGGCATGAGCGATGGGAGCAGCGTGGGCAATGGGAGCAGCCACCACAGCGGGAGCTGCGTAAGCGATAGGGGCGGCGACCACGGTGGGAGCGGCGTGTCCGATGATGGCAGGGTCACGGCGCACAACAGCGTTGAAGCCGGTGTGGTCGTTGGCAGCGTAGTCGACAGTGCGGCGGGTGCCGTCGGACTCGAGCAGCGAGTACTGGCCGACCACGTTGCCGCCGGAGCGGGTCTCGTGCTGGCTCTTCACGTCTCCGGTGTGGGGGTCTGACACGCCGTACGAGAAGCTGGTGTAATCACCACCGTGGATTGCACTGCCTTGCGCAGCTGCCACTAGGAGAGCGAGGACTACAAACTGTTAAATGGAGAAAATGTATTACAATTTGTTTCTGAATCTGTGCCTGTAATTAGAGCGTTACTTTATTATATAATTGAACGATTAGCATTGATGATATCTATGTATCTTTAGCATTAGTATTAAATAACATTGTTATAGGCTTAAGACCTTTTTCCTCTTTGCCATAAATATCGGGATTGTTTCCTCTAATCAAATCAAGATAGTTCGCAACCGTAATTCTGCAATTTATCAACAGGTATAAAAGGAATTTATTACTTCTACTGCTGAAGCTCTACCACCAGTAGAGCTTTTATAATTTGTTTACCTTGGATGCCATTGTGCTTGTGTTCAATTTGAATTGCAACTGAGTTAAACTACACGATTTGCCTATTTATATTCATTCACACACTATACAGTTTGAGATTAGGCAGGAAGCAATGAGTGTTTGGACTTTCGTTGTAAAATATTTAATTTAGTAAAACCTGTTTAAGTCATTCATAAGAGTTCGTAGTAAAAGGCGTGACATTGAATGATAAAGAATCAGATTGCCTTACGTCTTAACATTATACTTTTAAATGAGTAGGGAAACTGTAGAAGATCAAAATATAGGCAATATTTTCATCCAGAAATCATTGTCAATACAAAGTGAATTCGCCCTCCGAGTCTGATCTGACGACAGACGAAAACCAGCGTCGCTTAGATAATATCTTCTAATCTGATCTGGGCACCCTTTAGACCAGACATGAGACATATTATGTTCCACCGTAGATTTTTTTATGTTAAGGTTTATATGTGTTGTTTGTTCATTGTTTTCCATTCATTTTATTTTGTTTGTTTATGTCTCCGTGCTGTCTGTCGAAATAAATTGTTTCTTTGTTTCATATCTGTATTTTTGCTAATTACTCCTAAACCACGCAACGGGTTTGAAAGAAATTTTCACCTTTATCCTATTCCGTTTAGATGGTCATTTAAGGCCGTAATAACTAATAATAGAGTCAAACCATCACTACTTGTTACAGGGTAAAAACGTTACTGGGAAATAATGGGTGTTTTCATGTATGCTGGAATATATTCATTGCCAAAAGGCAATATATAATTATAAAATCTATACAAATAAATAAAATTGGAGTGCCTGTTTGTATTTAAAAAATAACCGCTTTTTACTAAATGGATATGACTGTACGAGTATGTATACACGGTACATAAACCAAAATATCATTTTTACAATTAATGTGCCAGTGAATTTGTCCGGGTGAATTTGTCCGGGTGAATTCGTTCGTACTGAACAATCATAAATTCTCACGCGGACCAAGTCACGGGCACAGCTAGTATTATATATATTCCATTGTGAGGTAGGCAGAAGAAGAAAGAAGAAATGTAAGCTAAAATATTTAGATCGGAGAAATTAAAAAGTAAGCATTTTATTATTTACCGTAGAGAACTAAAAGGAAAACTGTTCAGTACACGCGTGTAATTATTATTGCGAGGTATTACTTTTTTTATGTAATGGAAGTGGCAAGCATGCAGTTCACATTGATGTTAAGTGATGTCTGCAGCCTATAGACACATACACAAATACCAAACGTCAAAATGCAGATGCGTTACCACTTCTCAGGCCTAAGGTGTTATGCTGCTGTGCCGGAAATTATAGGACCGCACATTACCACTTGACCGGAACACGTAGTGCTGAACACTACCATTGAGCGGCAAGTATATTAGGTAATGCGGTGGTGCCTACGCCCGCGAGCTCCGTCACTGAAGCTCTACTACCAGTTGAAAATATTCTATCGACACTCCGCTAAGCACAAAGGAAAGCCGCAGCTACTTACCTACGCTTCTTAGCTTGACCTCTAGTGGTGTGCTTTCAAATCAATATAAATACTGAGACCGCATATAGTGTTATCAGTTGAACTCAACAGTCGAGTAATACACGTTAAACATGGCCTCTAAGGTACAGTTATAGGTTATTTATGGTTACATCAATAAACTTAATCTATGATTAATGCTTTATGAGAGCATTAAAGCTATAATAATATAACACTTATAATATACGGCCCTGTAATTTTCGACACAGAGGCATAACACCTTATGCCTCAGGAGTGGCAATGCATCTGCATTTTGACCTCTGATCTTTGTGTAGGTGTGTAATCACTTATTATCAATGTGAACTGCCTGCTTGTTCGCCACTTTCATTACATGAAAAAAAAGTTTTATGGTGTGGAAAATAAATGTATCAGTTGATGTAATGCCTTGTCTAACCAAAAAAAATACTTATTTAATCATTTTGATGTAGTCCATAAACATATTTGTGAACCAAGTTTAACAAAAAAAAATAATTACAAAACACAGGCGCTGAACATTACTTTATCCTAAATGATCTTTACATATACAAATATATAAAAAAAATATTTCGTGTTCAAAAAATCTTAAAGTTTATACATAAGTTCATAAGTTTTTACAGTACACTATGTTCTTTATTATCCACTGGTTATGCATTTTTCTTTTATTTATTTATTTATTTTTTTTTTTTTTACATTGCTAATGAGAATTAAAAATATTTTATGTAAAGTAATAAAAAATATATATTTCAGTTCGTCGTCCTAGCTCTCCTGGTAGCAGCTGCCCATGGTAGCGCGATCCACGGTGACTACACCAGCTTCTCCTACGGTGTGACAGACCCTCACACTGGTGACGTGAAGAGCCAGCACGAGACCCGCTCCGGCGGCAACGTGGTCGGCCAATATTCGCTGCTCGAGTCCGACGGCACCCGCCGCACTGTCGACTATGCTGCTGATGCTCATTCAGGATTCAACGCTGTTGTGCGTCAGGACCCTGCCATCGTCGCTGCTCCCGCTGTGGTGGCTGCATCCATCGCGCACGCAGCACCTGCAGTAGTTGCTGCTCATGTGGCTCATGCCGCTCCAGCCGTGGTTGCCGCCCCTTCAGTCTCCTACTCTGCTCACTCTAACTCCGTCAACCACGGTGGTGTAGCTGTGGCACCCATTGCCCATGCCACCCACGCTGTGGTCGCTGCCCCTGTGGCTCACGCCGCTCCTGCGGTTGTCGCCGGACCCTCAGTATCTTACTCAGCTCACTCTACATCGGTTAACCATGGTGGTGTAGCCGTAGCTTCAATTGCTCACGCTGCCCCCGCTGTGGTGGCTGCTCCAGTGGCTCACGTCGCTCCAGCTATCGTGGCTGGACCTTCTGTCTCCCATTCCGCCTACTCCACTTCCGTCAACCATGGAGGTGTGGCTGTAGCTCCCGTTGCCCATGGTGGTGTAGCCGTAGCTCCAATTGCTCACGCTGCCCCCGCTGTGGTGGCTGCTCCAGTGGCTCACGTCGCTCCAGCTATCGTGGCTGGACCTTCTGTCTCCCATTCCGCCTACTCCACTTCCGTCAACCATGGAGGTGTGGCTGTAGCTCCCGTTGCCCACGCTGTCGTGGCTCCTCTAGTCCACCACGCCGCTCCCATTGCCCACGGTGCCATTACCTACGGTGCTCACGGACACGCCGGCCACGCATGGTAAAAATTTCTAATAGTCAATTCAACTGTGATGTTAAAGTACGCGAAATAAATTATATAATTTTAATACCTATATTTATGTTTTCCTGTTATATCACTCCCTATTTTAATGAAAGGCTTTTGACTAATTGAAATCCCAATCCATGTACAACTCGTGAGTCGTTATCACCAACGAAGATAGACCGAATTGCACCTCTCTAACCGTATCCCTCCTCATATTCCCGGCTACACTTTTAGCCAAGTTTCGAACCTCTTAAGCAATAAAGGGGAACTTGGACAGTTGCTTAAATATCGCATTTCAGTTAATGTAAAAACCCTTTGGGCTTGCCCATTGCCGGTCCTAGTCTTCTCCACCGTCTACATTTCGAGACGAACGACCTACATCATCGTCATCATTTCACTCGAAACAAGTAGTTTTCACTGATTTATTGCTTAAGCCTTAAGTAATACAACCCTTAGCCATAACGTATAAATTAAAAATTTCTTCTTTATTCGGCGCTTAAAACCTTATAAACAATTTAAAACAATTTTATTCTTTTCAAATATGAAGATATTAAAGGGGAAAAAATGAGATGACTCCTTAATATTGGCTTAAAAGATATAAATTGTTAAATACTCAGGGTCAAATATAAGCTTCGACCCTTAGAGGGTTTAAATAGGGATAGAAAGTTTGTATGAAAGTCGTATCATTTATGTCCTGAAATCCACGCGGGCAAAGTCGCGGGAAAAAAGCTAGTCTTATATATTAAAATAACAAATAAATCACCAAGAACTATATTTTAGAAATTTTAACATACGGACACACCATACCCCCACTATTAGTGACTTACTGAGTCCTATAAAAGAGAGATAATAGATATAGTGAAAATGGAAAATCATGGTAATCTGGAAAATAAATAACACTAAGTTAAGATTAAGATATAGATATAGATAAAAAACCGGCCAGGTACGTGTTGCCATACGCGCAATGTAGGGTTCCGTTTCTTTTACAAGTAAATTTTATAAGTTGATCGACTATTACTAGTAAATGTTTTATATTATTTCGCATTAACACATGCTTGTGAAATATATTTTATTTTAAAGAAAAATGGAAAGAAAAATTTGACTTCAGGCGAGACTCGAACTCGCGGTCTACTGGGAATCTAGTCCAGAGTCTAGTGCAATAAATGTGAAGGAAAGATTTGACAAATCGGGCAGGACTTCAGTAGCTCAATTGGAAGAGCGGCTGGACTAGATTCCCAGTAGGCCGCGAGTTCGAGTCTCGCCTGAAGTCAAATTTTTCTTTCCATTTTTCTTTAAATTAAAATATTACTAGTAAAGTTGTTGAAAACACTGTGATAGTTTTCCTTTTAAATTCATTAGAATATATTATTATTTTTTTTTTAATGTAATAAAAGTGGCAAACAAGCATGCAGTTCACATTGATGTTAAGTGATGACTGCAGCCTATAGACACTCACACAATGACCAGAGGTCAAAATGCAGATGCGCTGCCACTCGTGAGGCATTAGGTGTTATGCCTCTGTACCGGAAATTACAATATGTCCAATCACCGTATTTTTTACGCGTCGAAACACCACAAGAGAAGGGGAAGGACTAAGGACAAGGGGACTTGGGGTGAAGATGCAGTCTACGAGCTTAGCTACGGACATATAGACGGAAAGGCATGGCGAAACTATAAGGTTCCTTATAAGCGACGAAACGCTAAATACATAATTTCGCCGGAGGAACACTTCCACCCGTTCCTCCACATACCAATTACCTTATCATAATTATAATCTCCATGTTACCCACCAACGCTTAAGCATACTGAATATTGATCAGACTATATATTATGTAAACATTCTTTCTTATTTAATTTACATACTTATTTTCAAGCGCCAATGGTCGTTGACACTAATGACCTTGAAAACTCGATACGTGATTCATTTAAACGAGAACCACTGCCTTCTTGGTTAGAAGTAGCTATTTTTGTCAAAAATCTTGAATTATACGTAGGCACAATTCATCTGTTCTTAGGTTTTCGCGAGCTACACTCATTGAAATAAAACTATTTTTACGGATTTATCTCGCGTATATTAAACTAAAATGATTTTTAAAATCAACCCGACGTTTCGGTCGCTTTTCAGCTTCCGTGGTCCCGGGCAGACTGAGGTGACATTTGTCTGACAGAAGTTTGAAAAATTATATGTAGCTACCTCCATCGATTTCGTAAACGCCTTGCGTAGCGTTCAGGATTAACACAATAATTACTTATGGTATCTTGAGGTCTTGCAGACTGCTGCGGCTGGGATTTAATCTTGCTAAGTATGGGATCCCATGATGTTGATAATCGCCATCCATCTTCTCTATTGAAATTTGGGTGTTTTTTAATTTCAATAGCCTCGCGTACCATTCGTGGAATGGGTTTGTGTTCTCTAGCGAGTATTTGAATTTTATCAAACCGGATGTAATGGTTTGGCTTATCCGCTATGTGTTCACAGACTGCAGACCTCCCTGTTCTTCGGTTTTTGACATCAGCAATGTACTCTTTAACGCGGGTGGATACAGCTCTCTTCGTTTGACCAATATATGAGAGTCCACAATCACAATCTAATTTATAAATGCCAGAATTTTGTAATGGAATATTACTTTTAATGGGTCTTAAATACTGATGAATCTTTTTATATGGTTTGAAAACTGTTTTAATGGAATTCTTTTTTAAAATGTTGCTGATTTTATCTGTGACACCCTTAACGTAAGGTAGTATGGCTGGTTGTCGTTCTACTGTAGGTGGTTTCACGCGGCCTCTGTGACGGACGGGTGGTACATGGAGCTTGTTGTTATGTAGCACCTGGCGTAGGTGCTTCAGCTCCCCCTGAAGATGGTGGTCGTCACAGATGCCTCGTGCTCTCTGAAATAGAGATGAGCCAACGGCAGATAAATGTGCCGGGTGATGGTGTGATTCACCATTAAGGTACCTATCAGTATGGGTAGACTTCCTAAACACAGTGTGACTGAGTGTGTTATTGGTTTTTCTAATTAATAAAGTAGTGCTTAAATAAGATGGACTTAATAGGTATTAACATTTATCGGGCAACTTTCCAAACTTTGGGGATGCTACTGACCTACTTCGTGATGAGAAACTCATTTCGTGACAGACTGACAGTATTTTTACTTGTGCTAGAACTCCAGTGACGGAGCTCGCGGGCATAGGCACCATCGCACTACCTAATATACTCGTACTTGCCGCTGCATGGTAGTGTTCAGCACTATCGTGATCCAAAAAAAACATAACTTCATGCCTGTAATCCCCGAAGGGGTAATCAGAGGAAAATGCATGCATTCAAGCATACATGCAAACACCCACGATTCGCCGGTTATGTTTTTGGCCCATATAACAGGTAGCGAGCCTGACATCTTCGGGCTGAACTTCGAGGTACTGAGAAATTTCCAGAAAATAGAAAAATCCCAATAGAACCAGAGATAAAGGACTTTACACCATTATCTCTGATAACCCCCTACCCGGGCGTCGAAACCAGGACCTCAGCGTAGTAGTAGTGACCTGTTACCACTAAAAATTATATATATTGCAGTGTACAACCATTTATTATGTTGTGTAAAAAGAAAGTTACCGTGCATCCATCCAGCATTTTGAACAGCGTTCTATTGTAAACAGTAAACAGCAGTGTAGAAATTAAACTTGCGGATTTTCTCGCGTATACAACACTCCCAAACTTCTTCATACACCCGACGTTTCGGTCGCTTTCCAGCTACCGTGGTTTAATTTCTACAATGTATGAAGCTACGAAAACGTTAGTAAACAGCAGGTAAAATTACTGTCAAAAAGGGGGGTGAATTCGCAATACACTCTACTGGTATCATCTCTTGCCATAGAGCAACTCGTCCCACCGGTCGCGGCGGACCGGAGGGGAATAGCCATAGCGTTTATTACCGATGCAAAAACAGTCTGTATTTTTTTGCGGGAGGAAATACGTATGACACACACTCACACTACAAAAATCGTCTATTTCTACGAAACTCACACTTTGACTTTAACAAAATACGTAAACAATTTCACGCAGAGGCAACAATTTGACAGAGGGGAAAGCCTGCATATGCGTCCCCTTCGGTCCGCCGCGGCTGGTGGCACATGTTGCTCTATCTCTTGCAGTGGCCGCAATGTATTTCAGAACATAGCCATGGCGAGCGAGCTCTATCACTACCACTGGTAAACACGCTACAATGTAACTGCTAAGTCTACTTACTTCGACATGATAAGTAGAAACATTCCGAATTGCTTATTAGCAAATAACGGATAATAGACGGAAATCATCAAACGTGTGATTTTTTTTCTCAACATTCCTATCAGATATGAAATAACGTAGCCGTGGGTCGATAGCAAGGACGATAGTAAGCAAATCCGGGAAGCGATTGCCATAGCTAATGACGCACGTGTTGCGTTAATTAAAAAAAAAACGGTTATTGTAGGACGTATTTTTAGGGTTGCCTAATCAAACACGTCTCCCACAGTGTAATAATAGTTTTCATGTGTTTCTTTTGATATAACCATAATAACCTAATCAAATGAAAAAAAAATAACGGAACCCTTATAGATTCTTCATGTCTGCCTGTCTGTCTGTCTGTTCGTATGTCACAGCTACTTTACTTCTTAAATATACGGTACGTATTTGAAACCCGGTATAGGTGTATTCTGTGAACTGCAAACTTAATACAAAGGAAATAATAAATAAATAATTGTTTTTATATTATTTCGCATTAACACATGCTTGTGAAATATATTTTAATTTAAAGAAAAATGGAAAGAAAAATTTGACTTCAGGCGAGACTCGAACTCGCGTCCTACTGGGAATCTAGTCCAGCCGCTCTTCCAATTGAGCTACTGAAGTCCTGCCCGATTTGTCAAATCTTTCCTTCACATTTATTTCCTTGCTTTATGGTAGCAGTAGCGCCATTTCTTTCCATTTTTCTTTAAAATGAAAAATAAATATACATATTGTATCTGCCGTCAAATTAATGATAGTGTTCAGCACTATCATGTTCTGGTTAGATGGTAATGTATGGTCCCATAATAACTAGTACAGAGACATTATTACCACACATAAAACTAAGCTAATCAAAAAGGGAAACAGAAATTCGACACACGTATGTAAGGCTTTGGTAGCTTAGTTTTAAATGGCTAGACTGGTTATGCTGATATTGCAGGTTATATCACTGTTCAAAATGTGTATTTTGTTTTTGCGAAAAATAAAAATACAGTAATACTCCGGACTTACGCGTAATTTCCGGCACAGAGGCATAACACCTTACACCTCAGGAGTGGTAACGCATCTGCATTTTGACCTTGGTCTTTGTGTAAGTGTCTATAGGCTTCAGGGATCACTTAACATCAATGTGAACTGCAAGCTTGTTTACCAATTCGATTACATTTATTAAAATTCCTTAAAAAGTCGTGAAAAATATCTTAATTTAATAAATGAAGCCCTAAAGGTAAACAAATAAATTATCGAGAGATAAATAGAAACAAATGTTGATAAGTATAATTTATTTATTTATTATGAATCACATCGTCGGGTATTAGACAAATATGACTAGTAATCTACCAACCTAGACGAGCCAGAGGAGCACCAACAGTGTTGAGGCCCAGGGGAGTGGCAAGAGTGTTGATGCCCAGGGGAGAACCGATAACACCACGAGTCAAAGGAGCGTTAATAATTTGGGAAGAGGCAATACCGTTAATACCCAGGGGAGAGCCAATAGTGCTGATACCCAGGGGAGAACCAATGACAGTTCGGGCCAGAGGAGCGCCGATGGTGTTGATGCCGAGAGGGGAGCCAATGACACCAGCAGACAGTGGCGCACCGATGGTGTTGAGCGCCAGAGGAGAGGCGACTGTGTTAAGGCCCACAGGTGCCAGGGGAGTGGCAAGGCCGTTTAAGGCCAGGGGAGATGCTACCAAGGGAGATGCGGCAAGGATTCCCGGAGCGAGGCGGCTCACGGGAGAGACGATTGCACCGCCGTGGACTGCTGCCACCAGGAAAGCGAGGACGACAAACTGAAATTGAAACCATTTTAAAGTGATTGCCTTAAAAAATGTGAATACCTATTATTAATTTTTTTCTAGCAGGCACTAGAGCTAGAACAAAAACTTTATGAAACCCGTTCGAAACGGCTTGATCGATTTTTATGTATTGTTTTGTGTATTTGATAGATCTGAGAATAGGTCGTAAACTATTTTTATTTACCCCTAAGACGACACGAAGTTCGCTGGGACAGCTAGTAAGTTCTGCTCCAACGGCCGTCAGTTCTTCGAACTAAACCGAAAACATTAGGACTCAATATTTTATCTGAGAGGTTCTCGAGTGGAGACCACGTATCGGCAAACGCAGCGTAGGACGTCCACCTGCAAGATGGACCGACGACCTGATCAAGGCTGCAGGTACCCGCTGGATGCACGTCGCTTCCGATCGGTCGGCATGGAGGTCCTTGGGGGAGGCCTATGTTCAGCAGTGGACGTCTTATGGCTGATATGATGATTTTATCTGAAACTTGGTAGGTAGATGTTTATATGAATGACTAGCGGCCCGGCTCGGATTCGCGCGGTTGCAATGTTACCGACCCTCTCCTATTCATCTTAGCGTGATGTTATATATCCTAAAGCCTTCCTCGATAAATGCGCTATCTAACACTAAGATATTTTTTCAAATCGGACCCGTAGTTCCTGAGATTAGCGCGTTCAAGCAAACAAACAAACAAAAAAAAGTGATTCACAGTACTTGGTACTGATACATTTTTTTTCATACATTTAATGATTAACTTTCGTATGTTATCATACGACAGACTTTATTAGGATTACCTATTGTTATAGAATTACACAGGTTTAAGACCTAGTAGTTTCGGCGTTATTTTTTTATTCCCCTTGTACATCTCCAATCATAGAGGTCACTCCATAATAAAAACTAACTTACTTTTGAAATACATTTATGTAGGTACCTATGGGTCGGCGACTTACATGTGTGTACCAAATTTCTTCAACTCAGTCAGTCCAGTAGCGATTTTCGGATAAAATCGGCTATGACAGACAGACAACCAGTCGCACTCGTGATCTTACAAAGGTTTCGTCTCCCAATTCAGGTTCTAGAATCTAGACCTCTCCTTCTTCTTAAAACTTCGCACTGATGCGAAACATTTTTTTTTTTTTCATAATCTACACTTTTAAAGAAAGTCATAATTATTTGATAATTCTTACCTTAGACACCATTTTGATTGCTTTGACTTCGATCTACAACTGACTTAACCCGAATCTTGTGCAGTATTTATATAAAGCGAGGTCCACAAGTCAGCTCGAACATAAATCCCGCTAAGGAACAAACACAGAAATTTCTGATATAGTTACATCAGCCAATATTTTCGATATAAATAAATTCTTCATGCAGGGTGGCCTTAACATAGAGTACAAGACATTCATATGCGTATTTGGAGTGTTTATAAAGGGTTATAATAGAATAGAAGCCGTGTCTGTCTGTCTGTTTGCACGCAATAACAGCTTTTTAGGGTTCCATACTTAAAAGGTAAAACCGGAACTGCAGTGTGGAAACTATCAGAGGTGGCAGTGTGTTTGCGATGAGAAGGCGGTCCCGGCAAAAATAAAGAAGGTCAGCGGCGACAAAATTCATACAAAATCTTAATAAACAGTAAAAATCGATATAAAAAAATCTTCCAGTTTTTTGATACGTAGTACTATAAATAATCATGGTCGTCAAAAGGCGTCTTAACATTACTATCGTTTGAACCCTCGGTTAGCGCTAGACTCTACTCTCTGTACGTGGTCAAATCATACGCGGACATAGTCGCGGGCATCAACTAGAGTATAATACATTCATCTTTATTGTAGACTAGCTGTGCCCGCGACTTCGTTCGCGTGTTAATTTAGTAGTTCAGTATCTACCCGGATGAAGTTGTGGGCGCAGCTAGTATAAAAGTAGCCTTAGTTACGCCTTATTACATAAGCTATCTGCCAGTGAAAGTCCCGTCAAAATCGATATAGCCGTTCCCGAGATTAGCCGGAACAAACAGACAGACAGACAGACAGACAAAAATTGTAAAAATGCTGTTTTGGTATATGTATCGTGTATACACACATTTGCATTTAGTAAAAAGCGGTTATGTTTATATTACAAACAGACACTCCAATTTTATTTATTAGTTTAGAAGTAGCACAGAAAGTGCGATGCTTTGTATAAGCGCAAAAATGACACTATCTTTAAATATAGGTAATATTTATTAGCATGCGGACGAAGTCGCGAGCGCAGCAGTTATAACCTAATCTATTATATACAAAGAAATAAAATTGGAGTGTCTGTTTGTAATATAAAAACAGTCTGTCTGTTTGTTCCCGCTAATCTCGGGAACGGCTGGACCAATTTTGACGGGACTTTCACTGGCAGATAGCCCATGTAATAAGGAGTAACTTAGGCTACTTTTATACTAGCTGCGCCCGCTACTTCGTCTGGGTAGACACTGAACAATCATAAATTCTCACGCGGACGAAGTCGAGGGGACAGCTAGTCAAAATGAATCTATGATACTTTGTTGCACGCGATCAGCAATCCCAACTGAATCGTAACAGTATCTCTGCTATTGGTGTCGCACAAGGCAATTAAGAATTGTTTTATATTATTTCGCATTAACACATGCTTGTGAAATATATTTTATTTTTAAAGAAAAATCGGTTGCCTAACTAGCATAGTTGGTAATAGATGGCGCTGCTGCTACCATAAAGCAATGCAATAGATGTGAAGGAAAGATTTGACAAATCGGGCAGGACTTCAGTAGCTCAATTGGAAGAGCGGCTGGACTAGATTCCCAGTAGGTCGCGAGTTCGAGTCTCGCCTGAAGTCAAATTTTTCTTTCCATTTTTCTTTAAAAATAAAATAAGGCAATTAAGTTACTATAAGTAAGAAAGATTAACAATAGTTTTTTTACGAATACATAATGATTTGTAGAAATCCAGTGTCTGAAGTTCTGAATTAGGAACACAGGTCATCAGCATTATTCACGTACACTGCCAATTACACACACACATACAAGACTTAAGTAACAGCAGAGGCACCATATTATTTACAAAGTGAAACCATTCTTCTAAGTGAAATTTTCTTGAGTAGCTAATTTTAGTTTGCTGTTCAGGTGACATCTTTTCGACAGAAGTTCGTATAATAACTATTTCACAAACGTCTTGCGTTAACATTCAGGATTAATAGAAAATATACTAATTATACCTTGACGTGTCAGGACTTAATTAGGCCAAGTAACCCAATACGTTGATAACTGTCATCCATCTTTTCCATAGCTCCTATTTAAAACAACTTGTTAGATGATTTTTTATTGATGTAATGGAAGTGGCAAACAAGCATGCAGTTCACATTGATGTTAAGTGATGACTGAAGCTATCTATAGAGATACCCACACTAAGGCTAAGGTAAAAATGCAGATATATTACCACTCCTGAGGCCAAAGGTGTTATGCCTTTGTGCCGGAAATTATAGGGCCGTAGAAAACCACCTGACTAGAACACGATAGTGCTGAACACTACCATTTAGCGGCAAGTATATTAGGTAATGCGATGGTGCCTACGCCCACGAGCTCCGTCACTGGAGCTCTACCACCAGTAAAAAGATAAATCGAGTTTGCGGGTAGTTGGAGGGTTCAAGGTTAAGCTTCAGGTTTGGGATGCAAGAGATTAAAGTTTTTATTTTAGATAGGTTCCTCAATGTCTGGGTTATTTAATTTATTTTGATGTAGGTATCGTATAATGAATATCTCATGTACTGTATTTTTAAGTAATAATGATGGCACACCAGAATGCAGTTCTCCATGGGTGGTAAGTGACACTGCAGCCTACAGACATCTACACAAAAATCAGATGTCTGTACACAGACGCCTTGCCACTTCAGTCCTAAATATTTTTCCTGTGTAGCAGTTCTAATACTTACGAGTAAAATCGTTTTTGACAATCTCCTGTAGACAGAAAACAATTTACTTATTAATACACCGCAAGACCTGCCAGTGTAAATAACAAGATCATATCAAAACATTTTCTGATGTAATAAAATCCAAAGTTGCTGCTTGATAAACGAAAAGGCATTCCTGCCTTCCATCGATTTTGTATCAGTTATAAATAGTCGTTGACTTTCTTGGTAAGTCAGTTGCAGATCACAATCAAGCAAAACATATACAATGGCTTCTAAAGTAATATTTTTAATTCTCATATCTTTATTATGTTTTGAAATTTTAATTAAGCTTTCGTTTATTTTATAGGTCTTTAAGTAGCAAACTGTCTCGTTTACCCAGTGGTAAACTTTTATCTCTCTTTATTCTATTGGGTTTTTCCATTTTCTGGATGTTTCTTAGTACCTCGGAGATTGATAATGTGCACGGAGATGGCAACGGGTTCGCCACCTGTTACATGGGCCAAAACGTAACAGGCGAGTCGTGGGTGTTTGCGTGTATGCTTGAATGCATGCATTTACCACTGCCTACCCTTTCGGGGATTACAGGCGTGAAATTACGTTTAAACTTTTGAGTTCACGGTTCGTGGGGATCCATTTCATTAGGTTAAAAAAGTTTTTTCAATAATTCACTAACGAAAAAATTAAAATCCTTAGTTTATGCAAAAAAGTTTAATTCCAAGCCTTTCCCTTGTTCTTACTTTCAAACTTCCAGACAGTGTTCTAGTTATTCTAAATAGAATAAAGCTGTATAATTTTCTTGTCCATTTTTCAGTTTGTCATCCTCGCATTCCTGGTGGCAGCAGTCCACGGCGGTGCAATCATCTCTCCCGTGAGCCGCCTCGCTCCGGGAATCGTTGGCGCATCTCCCCTGGCAGCTTCACCTCTAGCCTTAAACGGTCTCGCTTCTCCCTTGGCTCCTCTCGGTATCAACACAGTCGCCTCTCCTCTGGCGCTCAACACTATCGGTGCGCCCCTGACGGCTGGTGTTATTGGCTCCCCTCTCGGCATCAACACCATCGGCGCTCCTCTGGCCCGAACTGTCATTGGTTCTCCCCTGGGTATCAGCACTATTGGCTCTCCCCTGAGTATTAACGGTATTGCCTCTTCTCAAATTATTAACGCTCCTTTGACACGTGGTATTATCGGTTCTCCCCTGGGCATCAACACTATTGTCACTCCCCTGGGTCTCAATACTGTCGGTGCCCCTCTGGCTCGCCTAGGTTGGTAGATGCTAACGTTTTCGTAGGTTTTCATGAGGTCTTCACCTGCATTTTGGTAGATGCTACTACTAGTCACATTTGTATCCTGATGATGTAATAGGGGAGACCGAGGATAGTTGTGACAATTTTTACTTTAATGGCCACATCTCGCTCAAGAAACATTTTACAGTTATGATCTATGTTAATTAATGTAGCACCAATCCTTCTCGTTGCAAAATAATCAAAAAAAATATCTGAAGTATCATAGTTTCAAAGAAAATCAACAAAAACAAAGACAACTCCCTCTGTCACAACTCTCCTATCACCGAGATAAGTTGTGACAGGGACCGAGATAAGTTGTGACAGCTTTTTATTTAGACTGTTTGATTCTATAAAAGAACCATTATAGATAGTAAAAATAAAACAAACAATTTCATTTGCAAAAAAGGTACTGATGATCATCTTTTAGTATGTACATTAAATACAAAAAAAACCATAATACTCGTAACAAGAAATAATACCTTATAAGTATCTAATATATGGCACCATTTTGAGGTAAATCACATTACTATCGGTCAAAAATCTTCATTTAATCTCATAGATAATTATAGCAAACGTTTTGCAACTTGTCTCCAGTAGGTACAATCTACATGTGATCAGTCTTTGCATTCTAGGCATTGGACCCACTGCTCATTCGATCTGATGTTTTCAAATAGTCACTTATTATATTCCTCTCATAAATGGTCATAACTGCCTTAGTGGCGTAGTGGTAGCAGGCCACTATTATTGCGCTGGAGGCCTGGGTTCGATTCCCGGGTCGGGGGCTATCAGAGATAACGGTTTAAAATCCTTTATTTCTGGTTCTATTGGGATTTTTCCATTTTCTGGAAGTTTCCCAGTACCTGGTGTTTGGTAATGTGCCCGAAGATGGCAACAGGTTCGCCATCTGTTACATGGGCCAAAAACGTAACCGGCGAGTCGTGGGTGTTTGCATGTATGCTTGAATGCATGCGTAAATGCATTCAAGCATACATGCTTAATATATACGCCTACCCCTTCGGGGATTACAGGCGTGAAGGTACGTCATAAATGGTATAACCCATTGATGAAGCCTTGCCTGCTGGGTTTGCTTGATAAGCGTGTTTCTTATAAATATATCTTGATAGAGACATGCTCGTAGTTAAGATTGTAAGAGGACGCGACATCTCTTGGACATTTATCTCGTATCGTTACGTAACCTCTTCAAATTCCATCATCCATTCCTCATCAGTTGTTCTTGTATATTTATTCAGCATTCTGAAACCAAGAACGTAGCCTTTTAGCATGCAACACACCACATCGCGAAAAATGAAGTCAGATAGGAGAGTTGTGACAGGCTGTCACAACTCGCCTAGATGCTCAAAATGATGACTTGGTCCAAATAATAATTTATATTTTCTAGACACGATACAATCACAAAAGATTGATGCAACATTGTGAGTCTTGAATAACCACACAATTTAAGAAAACATGACACAACCATCATCATGTAATAAGGCATGATATAGAAGCGATCAATTTTTTAAAGAAAAACTTACTTGTCGCATATTTTTTCACGCAGATGTCATAATTTGATAACCGTTTCTCGTACGACGCCAGCGGGTACTAAGTCAAATAGCGCATCTCTCAAGTCGCAAACTAGCGTTGAAGCCAGGTCGCTAACGATTGTAGGTAGGGAGAAATCGTCCTTGTCACAACTTACCTTTGTCACAAGTCTCCTAGGTCTCCCCTACTCAAGAAATAAATTATGTTTATTAATTGTTGTCTTATTTTTTAACACATTTTATGTTATTTACAATAATGGCTGCAGTTATAAATGTATTTTATTATTATAATCATGCAGTTCACATTGATGTTAAGTGATGACTGCAGCCTATAGACTATAGACACTTACACAAAGACCAGAGGTCAAAATTTAGATGCGTTACCACTTCTGAAGCTTAAGGTGTTATGCCTCAGTGCCAGAAATTACAGGGCCGTACATTACCACCCGACCGGAACACTATAGTGCTGAACACTACCATTGAGCGGCAAGTATATTAGCTAATGCGGAGGTACCTACGCCCTGGAGTCCCTACACTGGAAATCAGCAAATAATTGGCGATAGCACCTAAAAATCTAAAGACAATAATCCAACAAAGAATGCTTCTAAGCACGTGGAATCTGGATTTAGAGGCAATTAATAATAACTTGAGTATTGTTATAACAACCCAGTCCGGATAAATAAATATTAGCATATTACAAACAAATGGGGGGTTTCCGTGTGCCACTGTAGGTCAAAACTATTTCGTAAGTTCCTATATTGCACTATCAAATACGATAAAGTTTATAAACGCTGTATTCAGACCAATATGCATCAGTTTATTAAAAGTAAACAACACAAAATGTTCGCAAAGGTAATTATTTATTTAATAATTTCATTATTCTTCGTATAATTGCGTGGTTTAATAACCATTACTGTTTGAGAACTCAGGTTCGGATTTCGGTTGTGGAAATAATTGGCATTGGAATTTATCCAATGAAAAATATTTGCAGCGGCACTAGTCAAAACAAATTATGCGCAGTTATGTTAAAAATCTTGGCGTTGGGACGTGATCCACCGCCCACTAGTGGAAGAATCTTTTGTTCAGTGCAGTCCGTCAACCCAGCAATGGAGGCGAAACCATTTCAATTATGGCTACTCCATTGGAATGTACAATAACGGAAGATTGGCAGCAGCATCCTGCGACAAAGCCACCGCTACTGCGATCACCAATCGGCGTGCCAAGTTTGGCGATTATGGGATATCCCCTTTATGGAGAAGCTTTGGTCCATCAGTAGACATCTTTCGGCTATGATGTTAAAAATATGGTGAATTGTATAAATGCATATTATTATGACATCTCTCACCGAACGCGTTCATAATAAATATGTAAGGAAGAGTTTGGGTTAATCAAAGTTTCGGTGTAAGGGCAGTTACACAAAACTGCGATGCGATGCGAGTATTCATGCGAGCTCGCAGATATTTGCGATGCGATGCGAATTCGCAGTTATGTGTCCCACACAGCTCCAGTGACGGATCTCGACCACCACGGGCGTTGGCACTAACGCATTACCTAATATAAAGGTTGGGGAAAAAGTTTCTTCGCATTTTTTAATATGATTCAAAACATTTTTTAATATAGTTTATTTAAATTTAACAAAAGTATGTATGTACCATTTTGTTCGACAACCTTTTGCCATCTTGTAGGTAGGGACATGATCCCATTGCATAGAAATTTTGGGACTTCTCATCAAAATACCGCGTCAAGTGGATTTGGCAGTCCTCTCGTTATGTTAACCTAACATTGCATAAAGAATTCTGAAGAGACCGAAACAGGTGGAAATCTGAAGGTGCAAGGTCAGGACTATACGGCGGATGCATTAACACCTCCCAGCCAAACTCTCTTAATTTTTGCTGAGTGGCTATAGATGTGTGAGGTCTAGCGTTATCATGATGAAACACCACACACCTTCTGTTGATCAATTCCGGCCGCTTTCTCTCAACTTCTTGCTTTAATCTCATCAGTTGTTCGCAGTAGAGTTCAGAATCGATAGTCCTGCCTGGTGGTAATAGCTCATAATGAATAATGCCCTTCCAATCCCACCACACACACAACATCACCTTAATGCGAGTTAACCCGGGTTTCGCCACAGTCTGTGAAGCCTGACCGGCCTTTGACCACGACCTTTTTCGCACGTTCTTGTCGTACGTGATCCACTTTTCATCACCAGTTATCAGCTTTTTCAAAAATGATTCGGTTTCATTACGTCGTAATAAAGAATCACAAATGACACGGTTCATTAGGTTTCTTTCAGTGAGCTCGTGAGGTACCCAAATATCGAGCTTTTTTTTGTACCCAGCTTTTTTCCAATGTGCCAAAACTGTTTTGTGATCAATTCTCAGTTCTTCAGCTACGTCGTAACTACTGACATGTCGATCTTCCTCCACTTTTTCAAAAATGGCACCCATTTTATCCGTAATAGGACGACCAGTGCGCAGTTCATCTTTGACATCAAAATTTCTGGATTGAAAACGCTTAAACCAAATTTGTGCTACTCTCACAGACACTGCACTAGGTCCATAAACATCGCAATTTTTTTTCGCGGCTTGCGTTGCATTTTTACCTTTTTTGTAGTTAAATTTTAAAATGTATCGAATTTCTTCATTAGATTCACTCATCTTGACAGTACGAAAAACAAATGAAAATCACACATTTGCCTAATTTGAATTTGGAATTATGTTCTTTAAAATTTTAACTTTCAATGATACCAAAACCAGCCAGATACAAATACTACAGCCAAAGAGATTTTATTACAAGTTCATACATACTATAATGCGAAAAGACTTTTTCCCCAACCTATTACTTACCGCTAAATGGTAGTGTTCAACACCATCGTGTTCCGGTCAGGTGGTAATGTACGGCCCTGTAATTTCCGGCACAGAGGCATAACACCTTAGGCCTCAGGAGTGGTAACGCGTCTGCATTTTGACCTCGGTCTTTGTGTGGGTGTCTATAGGCTGCTGCTTGCTTGTTTGACACTTCCATTAAAAAAAAGCAAATTTTTCAAATTCAACAGTATCTTAACAGTTCCTCAGCGTCGTCAAAACGTCCACAGCTGGACGACAGTTTCCCCAAAGATGCAACAGGATTGACTATTTGAGGATTTTGCGTCGTTAAGGGAGAATATGCCATAACCGCTAGTCTTAGCGAGCCGATTGTCGATTTTAGTAGTGGTAGTATTATCGCGAGACGCTGCTGTCCATCCAATGTTATTGCATATACTACCGCTATTGGTTTATGTGTTGATAGTTTATGGTTTGACGAAAGAATTCTCCTCCAATTGAGCGCTTGGATCGTCTCGACGCCTCTGTAATATCTACTAAATCTTTCACATAATTATTAATACATTTGAGTTGGCAGTGTTAAATAGAATAAAGATAAATTTGTATTTGAAAATCCGTGAAATAATTCTTCAGGCGTGTTAATTTCCATAAAGGTTCGCGGTTGGGCTTAAAACATATATTAATTTGGTTGATCGCATAACCTATAAGGTGAAGCTATTACAACTCTCGACTTAAATTTAATCCAAAACGATATCTGATTAATACAAATTTAAACAAATAAACTTGAATTTTAACGTAATCCAAATAAGTAAATTTTTGGATTATTAATTTATCGGGCCTTTTTAACACGCTTTTTTCGTAACAATTCGGTCATTTATTGAGCATTTTTCATCGTTAAATTTAAAAGTTGCCTAGAGTTAATAATTCTTCAATTAAATAGATGAAAAAGTAGTTTAAATTATTTTTCAGTTGCAGCCATGTTTTGTCCAATTTCATAATGATAATAATTATTGACACGTATGTAAGTCAAACTCCCTGTTTACTAAAACTCTGTGTTATAATTAGGTATTATTCTTATAGGTTGCTGTATTGGCTTTGATGGTAGCTGTTGCCCAAAGCAGCGGCATCCATGGAGACTACACCAGCTTCTCATACGGTGTGTCCGACCCCCCCACACCGGCGACGTGAAGAGCCAGCACGAGACCCGCTCCGGCGGCAACGTGGTCGGCCAGTACTCACTGCTCGAGTCCGACGGCACCCGCCGCACTGTCAACTACGCTGCCGATCCTTACACTGGTTTTAATGCCATCGTGCGTCGGGACCCCGCTATTATAGGTCATGCTGCTCCCTTGGTCTATGCCGCCCGCGCCGCTCCTCTAGCAGTCGCCTCTCCTTTGGCCTACGGTGCTCATGCCGCTCCCTTGGCCTATGGCGCGCATGCCTCGCCCTGGCATACGGCGCGCACGCTGCTGCCTCTCTTGCTGTAGCATCACCCTTAGCCTACAACGCCATCGCCACTCCTCTGGCTTACAACACCCATTACGGCGCACATAGTCTTGGTTACGCAGGCCGTCACGGCTGGTATTAAAATAAAATAACACTTCGACTGCCAAAGAATATAACGAATGGTTGATACTCTCTGGATATCTGGGAGAATGTGAGTGCCCCCGCCAAGACGAGCCAAGCGAAGCGCAACCTACCTTTTCTCGAAAGGTTTCGTCATATTTTCGAACCCTCGTAAATTTGGTTTTATTATACACTCCTCAGAGGCTATTTATTCAAATCGAAATGTTATTAATTGTAAAGTCATACAATACCTAAAAAATAAAAATAAAGCACTGATTCATTATATGAAGTGTGTTTAACTTTATTCGCCAATGATTCAGTTCCGACAACACGCAGTTATCATATCGACTTTCATACTGTTAAATGAATTGATAGAGACATTGCACGAGATATTTAAAGGAGTTCTATTATTAAAAACGTTTGACAAAAATATCGAGTGATATTATTAATTTATTTAGAGAACGTAAATTAATATAGTATCCACTGTTTATAATATCAATATATATAATATCAATAATAAATCCAATGTCTATAATATTATTATATAAGACTTTTCCGTTACCGACTGTGTGAGTGACTAACTGAAAAAGCACTGCCGAAACTTCTAATCGTAGTAAACTATTTTTAATATAACAATTATATATTTATTACCCTCAATGACACTACAGGTCAGTGGCGATAACTTTTCAGACAAAAACAATTGAATTAGAACAGGATGAAACCTGTTATAAAAGATAAAACAAACGACCGCCGATCGATAATCGGGAAGAGGGAATAAGAAAATAGTCACTTACTTTGGGGGGTTATTTTTGTAGGACTAAACAATTAAAAACACAAAAGACGGTCCTTCGAATTTTTTGCTGAAATTTTGAGGTAATATGAACATAGTGCAAATACCAGTTGTAGATTTTACCGACAACTTTGAAAATTTACTTTAAGTCTTCTAATCCACCACCATTATATAAGATCATAAAACCTTCGTACCTTTAATCACAAATTAATCATTTTCACCTAAAAAACCTAAGAACGTACTATGTTAATAACAATACGAAGTAGAAAGCCACACTTTTCTTCAAATATTGATTATCTACCAGTGTAAAATATCGAACGTCTTCGATAATACTACACTTAATTGTAATTCAAGGTGTACGTAAAATATGGTCTGAACGACATAAACTAAGTAATTTTAACTTCCCACCCGACCGGTTACCAGGCTAACATAAAAACATCGAAGTGTATGGTACTTGTCCCGCAATCACAAAAAGATTTTAAAGTATTACGCAACTTATTATGACTTAAAGATAAAATATGTAATAGATTTTTAGCTGATAGCTTTGAACGGGTGGGGGTCGGAACCGCCTGTGTTGTAGCTCGACGGATAGAAAAAAAATGGAGAAGAATTCTCCCATTAGTGCAACCGACATAAATAAATAATAATCCACCGAGCAATAGCAGTTAATAGGTAGGAAGCGCGCATGGCCCCGCGGCTGGTGTAGATCGTAAGCTATCTACTCAGTTAAGCGATTCGGGCGCGGTCGGGTGTGTCATGGGTGACCGCTAGTGGCAAATTAAAATGCGCGTTTCCGTGCTTCGGAGGACACGTTAAGCCGTCGGTCCGGGTTGCTATCGATAGATAGCAGTCGTTAAACCTTGTCGGAGGCCTTAGGGGCGGTTTGAAAACATCCAACAACGGGTTGGCCACTAACCCGTATCTCCACCAACCCGCATTGGAGCAGCGTGGTAGAGTAAGCTCCAGGCCTCCTCCCCCGAAGAAGAGAAACTCGTGTCCAGCAGTGGGACGTATCAAGGGTTGCCATTATTATTATTATACGACACTAGAATGACACGATTTTTCTAAAATTCAGTTATATAATTTTCAAAACCGGAAAGCAAAATTTGACGCATTGGTGTGGGACTTCGGTAGCTTAGTGGTAAAGCGGCTGGACTGGTTATCCTGAGGTCGCAGGTTCAATTCCTGCCGAACCCTGTTTGGAACCATGGGTAATTAAAATTACCCGTCGAACCGGTAATGGTTCAACTCAACGGCACCACGGGTAAACGCCCGTTTTTTTTTTCTTAATTTCACCCGCATGTGTTATTGTGAAAAATTTATATTACAAGCAGTTATCTAAGTTGAAAAACTACATTTCTGCAAATAAAAAAGTTTTGACTGCCATAATCAAACAAAGTATCTGTACAAAGACCAGTTGACCATAATGGTAACTGGATCAATTACGGCACTCATAAAACCCAAGGACTTGATGAATTGACTGTCGATACTATAAATCTCTTAAAACATTTCGGCAAATGACTCAATTATTTATATATTATTACTATATATTTTCCGTAATAAACCGTAACATTGGAGATGATTATAGATTTAGAGCAAAAAATTAAATCAACATTGTAATTTGTTTACAACTTAATTATGTTGTTTTTGATAGTTGTCATATTTTTTATAACTGCCTCAGTAGCGTAGTGGTAGCAGGCCACTACTATTGCGCTGGAGGTCCTGGGTTCGATTCCCGGGTCGGGGACTATCAGAGATAACGGTTTAAAATCCTTTATCTCTGCTTCTATTGGGATTTTTCCATTTTCTGGAAGTTTCCCAGTACCCCGGAGTTTGGTAATGTGCCCGGAGATGGCAACAGGTTCGCCACCTGTTACATGGGCCAAAACGTAACCGGCGAGTCGTGGGTGTTTGCATGTATGATTGAATGCATGCATTTACCTCTGCCTACCCCTTCGGGGATTACAGGCGTGAAGTTACGAAGTTACGTCATATTTTTTATGTAATGGAAGTCAAAATACAGATGCCACTACCTACCTGCCTACACCACGTTACCACTCCTGAGGCCTAAGGTGTCATGCCTCTGTGCCGGAATTTACAGGACCGTACCTACATTACCACCTCACCGGGACACGATAGTGCTGAACACATAAGAATGGTCCCTATGTTCTGGTACTTTAGGTACCATTTTAATTCTACTAGTAGTTAGTTTAATTAAGTAGTCTACGCTTTATTACCTGGTGCAATAGTAAAGCTTTATACAAGTACACTTTATTACTTAAATAACGATTAGATTGCATCACTTTCTGTACTGACTTTTAGCTATCTGCACTTAATATACATTGTAGTAAGCAAACAAGTCAGTCAATTTCATCAGATTGCCTTGATTTTAGAATCTAGAGCAAATGTATATTTATTTTAAAATGCAACTAGATTCTTACAAACACATTCTATGTTTATTGCGTTGTTGTATTACTCGTAAATGTCAGATTTTAGTAATATCTGGAGCTTTGACATCCGTAGAACACAGGATCCCCGATGAAAATCAATGTAAAATCGATAACATCAATCTGCTTGAGGATTGATGTTATCTATTTTACATGAAGCTGTGGGCGCCCATATAGTACAGCCGCGAGACTAAGGGCGAGATTCACAGACCGCATTACGACTTTACTTTCAAGTAAAGTACGCTTCGAACTGTCAAATCCCATACTGTACTGACAGTTCTAAGTATACTTTGCTCAAAGTAAAATCGTAGTGCGGTCTGTGAATCTCACAGTAAATGTCTGTTTTAAATTTTTTAAGAGCAGACTTTTTTGTAGGTCTACCAAAAAAATTGTCCATCATACATTTTGTTATATGCATAGAGCGGCCCATCGCTCACGGCGCATCGGAGGGGAGTAGCCATAGTGTGTATTACCGATGCCGTAGTATTTTTTTTTTTAATGTAATAAAAGTGGCAAACAAGCATGCAGTTCACATTGATATTAAGTGATGACTGCAGCCTATAGACACCCACACAATGACCAGAGGTCAAAATACAGATGCGCTGCCACTCCTGAGGCATTAGGTGATATGCCTCTGTGCCTGAAATTACATTACCACCTGACCGGAACACGATAGTGTTGAACACTACCATTTAGCGGCAAGTATATTAGGTAATGCGGTGGTGCCTACGCCCGCGAGCTCCGTCACTGGAGCTCTACCACCAGTAAAAAAGGATTATTAAAGTATTATTACATATTCTCTGCCGATGCAAAACAGTCTGTCATTTTTTGCGGGGGGAAGTGCGTTCGACACACACGCACACTACAAAAATCATCTATTACTACGAAACTCACACCCTAACTTAAAAAAAATACAGAAACAATTTCACGCACACATTCAAACATCTAGGCGACAGGTATAGGCCCATTTGGGCTTGTACTTTGACAGAAGGGAAAGCCTGCATATGGCTGCTCCCCTCCGGTGTAGCTCTATGGTTATATCTCAAGAGGTTTAAGCAGCGTCTTTGAATTAAGATCCCAGTCAGCTAGATTTTTTTGTCATCTTCAACATTAATATATTCTAATCAATTTACACAAAACTTTAAGAAATTATATTCACAAACTTTTCTCATAGATCCCTCTATCTTTCTGTGAAAACCGCATGAAAATCCGTGCAGTCTTTAAGTTTAACGAGAATATACAGACGCTGTTGGGAACTTTGGTTTATAATATGCATAAACATAGGAAATAATAGCACCTTCTAATAAAAATAAATCCCGAATAAAAGGCACCTACCCAGTGGCAGCTTCGAAAGATGATAATATGCCCGATTAATATTAAGGTACATGAGGACTCGAATCCAGGGTTATAACAAAACATATTGAAATTCGATAAAGGAACATTGTCAGTCTTAAATTACAAGGAAGTATTAAGTACTTGATTTAAGATTTAACAAACATGTGCAATAGACTGTGAAGTTCAATGACCAGTGCAGTTACAAATGCCCTTGAGTTACATTAATGGCGGTTCTAACCATGAAAATCGTTTAAAAGTTGAAGGTCGAATTAACCAAGTTCTATGAAAAACAGCAGGCATAAGATCATCGCTGTATAATTTAAATTACGTAGGCCTACATATATGTAATTCTATAATTAAAGTGTAATCAAACACAAAAAGTGACACCACAAGTTTGACAACATACCTTATTTGTCGAAAGTTGTTTATATTTCGTTACTAGGACCCACAACGAGCCGTGGTCCCACTTCTTTATCGTGCTTTGTATGATAGAATTACTTATTCGTAAACGTAGGCCCCTTATTGTCTTCACAAAAAGTTGACGGACAAGCAGACGGACCACCTGATGGAAAGTGATCACCATCAGCTATGATCATTTGCATTAGCAGGGAATTTTCCAACGCGCTGTCAGCCCTGAAGGACTGTTTTGACGCCATTTTTAAAGATTTTTGGACATATCATTTGAAGGAACTACTAAAGGGCTTGGCTACTACTTCTACGCTGGGGGTTCTATTGTGTATTTTCCATTTTCTGGAAGTTTCCCATTACATCGGAAGTTTCCCATTACATCCCATACAGTTTGGTAATGTGCTCGGACATGACAACAGGCTCGCCACCTGTTACACAGGTCAAAACGTAACCGGCGCATCGTAAGTGTTTGCATGTATGCTTGAATGCATGCACATTTACTGCCTTCGAGGATCACAGGCGTAAAGTTTCGTTCCTTATTGTAATGTCTTGACAGGATTTTGGTGTACCACGCTTAGGAATTTGCCTAGCGATGTATAATTATATAATACATCCTTTTAGTAATCACATTCAAATTATATTAAATACACACACTCAAAGCTATACGTCTTTACGTGACATGACAACTAATGAAAATTGTGTCTAAATAAAAACCTTTTAAACCGCTAAATATATGCCTTGTACGGACATCAGATTTTAAAAGACAATGATATCTTAATCTTAATTTAAGAGAGGTAGACGACATTAAGTAATGCTGAGTTAGGTTGCCTAGCCAGTTGGAAATGGAAGTGGGCGCGGTTTAAGGATAGCCGTATGTCGCTATCGAATCACGAAAACAAATGAGACACACTTCTTTGTTTAAAAGACAACGTTTCATTTCTATTGAACATACTAGCTTTTACCCTCGACTTTGTTCGTGTGGACTTTTTATATAAGGGTGGCACGCAGTAATGGTAAGTGATGACTTCAGCCTATCTACGAGTATCTACACTCAAACCAGACTTCAAAATGCAGATGCGTTGCCACTCCTGAGACCGGCGTTGTTATGTCTCTATTATAGTTATGACGGGGCCATACACTACCATCTAACCGGAACACGATAGTGCTGAACACTACCATTTAGCGGCAGATAGATTAGGTAATGCGGTTGCTTCGAGCTCCTGCACTGGAACTCTACCACCAGTGAATTAAGGTATAACTACCGGTGACTTTAGGTATGAATACTCTTGAAACATCAAGATTTGATGGCAATTTGTCAAAGTCTGGTGATAAGTCATTTACAGGTAATTATTTCTGTTGTCTGCTCGGAATACATTGGACGGAGCATCGCACTAATGTGTCGATCATCAAATATCTCAGAATACCTATGAAAATCCGTGCAGTCTTTAAGTTTAACGAGAATATACAGACGCTGTTGGGAACTTTGGTTTATAATATGCATAAACATAGGAAATAATAGCACCTTCTAATAAAAATAAATCCCGAATAAAAGGCACCTACCCAGTGGCAGCTTCGAAAGATGATAATATGCCCGATTAATATTAAGGTACATGAGGACTCGAATCCAGGGTTATAACAAAACATATTGAAATTCGATAAAGGAACATTGTCAGTCTTAAATTACAAGGAAGTATTAAGTACTTGATTTAAGATTTAACAAACATGTGCAATAGACTGTGAAGTTCAATGACCAGTGCAGTTACAAATGCCCTTGAGTTACATTAATGGCGGTTCTAACCATGAAAATCGTTTAAAAGTTGAAGGTCGAATTAACCAAGTTCTATGAAAAACAGCAGGCATAAGATCATCGCTGTATAATTTAAATTACGTAGGCCTACATATATGTAATTCTATAATTAAAGTGTAATCAAACACAAAAAGTGACACCACAAGTTTGACAACATACCTTATTTGTCGAAAGTTGTTTATATTTCGTTACTAGGACCCACAACGAGCCGTGGTCCCACTTCTTTATCGTGCTTTGTATGATAGAATTACTTATTCGTAAACGTAGGCCCCTTATTGTCTTCACAAAAAGTTGACGGACAAGCAGACGGACCACCTGATGGAAAGTGATCACCATCAGCTATGATCATTTGCATTAGCAGGGAATTTTCCAACGCGCTGTCAGCCCTGAAGGACTGTTTTGACGCCATTTTTAAAGATTTTTGGACATATCATTTGAAGGAACTACTAAAGGGCTTGGCTACTACTTCTACGCTGGGGGTTCTATTGTGTATTTTCCATTTTCTGGAAGTTTCCCATTACATCGGAAGTTTCCCATTACATCCCATACAGTTTGGTAATGTGCTCGGACATGACAACAGGCTCGCCACCTGTTACACAGGTCAAAACGTAACCGGCGCATCGTAAGTGTTTGCATGTATGCTTGAATGCATGCACATTTACTGCCTTCGAGGATCACAGGCGTAAAGTTTCGTTCCTTATTGTAATGTCTTGACAGGATTTTGGTGTACCACGCTTAGGAATTTGCCTAGCGATGTATAATTATATAATACATCCTTTTAGTAATCACATTCAAATTATATTAAATACACACACTCAAAGCTATACGTCTTTACGTGACATGACAACTAATGAAAATTGTGTCTAAATAAAAACCTTTTAAACCGCTAAATATATGCCTTGTACGGACATCAGATTTTAAAAGACAATGATATCTTAATCTTAATTTAAGAGAGGTAGACGACATTAAGTAATGCTGAGTTAGGTTGCCTAGCCAGTTGGAAATGGAAGTGGGCGCGGTTTAAGGATAGCCGTATGTCGCTATCGAATCACGAAAACAAATGAGACACACTTCTTTGTTTAAAAGACAACGTTTCATTTCTATTGAACATACTAGCTTTTACCCTCGACTTTGTTCGTGTGGACTTTTTATATAAGGGTGGCACGCAGTAATGGTAAGTGATGACTTCAGCCTATCTACGAGTATCTACACTCAAACCAGACTTCAAAATGCAGATGCGTTGCCACTCCTGAGACCGGCGTTGTTATGTCTCTATTATAGTTATGACGGGGCCATACACTACCATCTAACCGGAACACGATAGTGCTGAACACTACCATTTAGCGGCAGATAGATTAGGTAATGCGGTTGCTTCGAGCTCCTGCACTGGAACTCTACCACCAGTGAATTAAGGTATAACTACCGGTGACTTTAGGTATGAATACTCTTGAAACATCAAGATTTGATGGCAATTTGTCAAAGTCTGGTGATAAGTCATTTACAGGTAATTATTTCTGTTGTCTGCTCGGAATACATTGGACGGAGCATCGCACTAATGTGTCGATCATCAAATATCTCAGAATACCTATGAGACTCACCACCATATGCCTGCGAAGAAGCTTTGAATTGTTTGGTCACATTGCCAGAAAGAGAGGTGACAACTTTGAAAAGACCCTACTAACTGGGAAAGCACCGGGGAAAAGACCCAGGGGCAGAAGCCCACTACGATGGTCCGACCAAATTCGCTCCACGTTAGAAGCCACAGTTTGCCAAGCCATCCACATCGCCGAGGAAAGGACGACATGGCGTAACATCGTCCAATCGAGAGTTATTCGTCGAGGTCACGACCCTCAGCATTGAGGACACACGACGCAAGGAGGAGGATTTCTGTTGTCAAATTATAAATAAAGTCATTCATGACGTCAGCTGTCAACTGTCAACTCGTAGACAGTCTACGTTCGGATACATGGAACAGCAATCGTAATCGGCAACCTTTTTTATCAATGTGAAGATCTATTTAAAAATTCGCTGAGGAACCTCTAAACGGGATAAAAAGTATTCTTGATATGTTCTTAGGTTTTCGTGAGCTACACTCATTGAAATAAAACTATATATACCTACTCTACCTGTGTACAAATAATAATAACAATGACAACCCATTATACGTCCCACTGCTGGGCACGAGTCTCTCCCCTTTTTGGGGGGAGGCTGTGTACAATATTTCATTGAAATTGACCACCCGCTTTAGAGTGATTGGGCAACAAGCAATTGCATCAAGAAGTAAAATCTTTAAATACGAGTGTCCAAACCCGTAAAAGGTCAATTAAGGAACATTAAACATTAATAGTGTGGAGGAACGGGTGAAAGCGTTCCTCCGGCGAAATGGGAGGATCCTCCGACCAGGCGAGGTGGTAGCGCCTGGCGGGCTGCGGCCCAACGATTGACGTTGGGAAGTTGTATATATGCCAACTCTTGAGAAATCTTCGCATGTGCGATGTAATTCGAATGCACGCCATCTACCGTACTAGACAAGTACTGTGAGGTTTTCATATGTGTTCCACTAGTTGGCGCCTTAATGTAGTGGGCGCTACATCACTCCCCTCCAAGACCGGAGGTTGATACGATCGAGGCAGCTGTCAGAACTCCTCGCGGAGCTGTGCCAATGCCATATAGTCCCATGCCGCAAGTCCCAGTGAGTCGGGTGCGAAGGTCCTCAGTGAGTCGAGGTAGTCGCTGCTGCGGTGATGCGAAAGTGAGTCGGGTGCGAAGGTCCTCAGTGAGTCGAGGTAGTCGCTGCGTAGTAGCTACTGCGTCCGTCCACGCAGTACTCACGCTGATGTGGCTGCAGGGTAGTCCAGGCATGCGCGGTCGCTGCAGGCGTATGGATTATCCCTGATGAAGCCGTGGGTGCTGGCTGGCGTGACTTGGTTACCGCTCGATCAGGTGCTGGTGATGTGAGGGATGACGTCGTCGAAGGTGCTGCAGAGTGGCTGGTGAGAAGGTTGCTTCCAATCACGTCGGGGTCACCACTGTGGAGGAACGGGTGGAAGCGTTCCTCCGGCGAAATGGGAGGATCCTCCGACCAGGCGAGGTGGTAGCGCCTGGCGGGCCGCGGCCCAACGATTGACGTTGGGAAGTTGTATATATGCCAACTCTTGAGAAATCTTCGCATGTGCGATGTAATTCGAATGCACGCCATCTACCGTACTAGACAAGTACTGTGAGGTTTTCATATGTGTTCCACTAGTTGGCGCCTTAATGTAGTGGGCGCTACAATAGTAATATTTACTATGAAAATAGTATAGTCACGTAGGTCCAACTGTTCTCACGTAATTCATTTACCAATGTCATTTTATTTTTATTTATGTAGATTCATAACAGTAACACTAAACATCAGCAGCCTATCGTTAATATTATAATTAACATGACTTGCAAACCGATAGCGAAAACATAATATGAATCATTTGTTCAGAATGTGCTGAGGAAACCAAGCAAAGGACATAAATAAAAATGGATTAATTATACAGAATGACCAAAGAAATACTTTAGTCCATACAATGTTTAATTCTAATGTACCGTTACAAGAACGATTACGTAGATCATCGTAGATGACGAAAAGAAATAATTTTCTTTGTTCAAGAAACGGTACTACATACGCATCATAGATGATACTACATAGTCCGTAATAACTTTGACGACCCGGTTAGTCCAGCGGTGTGAGACGACCGTTTGATTCGAAGGGTCGCGGGTTTGATTTGACTTTGATTTGACAAATATTTGTATAGCCTACAGATATTTGTTTCGGGTCTGGGTGTTTGTGTATGTGTGTATGTTGTATGTGTACAACGGCACCCACGACACAGGTTTATACCTAGTGTGGGGCTGTGAGTGTAAGCGTATTTTATTTATTTTTTATTAACTATCGCAAACACATAACAACTTTGGTCTTTAGGGGTGGCAACACATCAAAATTTTGACTGCATCTGGTTTTTGTGTAGATGTCTTGCAGAATGAAAGTAGCCTTAGAGGTGGCCACACATCAAAATTTTGACTGCACCTGGTTTTTGTCTATAGGCTGCAGTCAAACTACCATTCTGTTCACATCTATGCTAACACTAGTTTACATAAAAAAAAACATATTTATACTTAAGCATTCTGTTACAAGATGTATTTTTCAATAAGACTACTGTTGCCTCTAGAAAGAAAAAAGAAGCTTATTCACGCCTCGATTTCTGGTGATATTCCATAATAAGTCGAGTACTGCCTGAAGGTGGGAGTCAAGAGTCTTAGAAATCGGCATGCATGTATTTGTTTGGTCAAATTAGTCGTGGTCTTCCTGAAACCTCTGCGACCTGCCTTTTTTAGAAGTCGGTTAAAAACAGCTGCATATAATTTTGTATATTACTCTCTATCTCTCCTTATGTAATTTGATGAAGGATAGGCAAAAACAATAAATCAATCCAAATTACTTATCGTTTGTATACACTCATATTTTTTTATTTTTTTTTATGTTATAAAAGTGGCAAACAAGCATGCAGTTCACATTGATGTTAAGTGATGACTGCAGCCTATAGACACCCACACAATGACCAGAGGTCAAAATGCAGATGCGCTGCCACTCCTGAGGCATTAGGTGTTAAGCCTCTGTGTCGGAAATTACAAGGCCGTACATTACCACCTGACCGGAACACGATAGTGCTGAACACTACCATTTAGCGGCAAGTATATTAGGTAATGCGGTGGTGCCAACGCCCGCGAGCTCCGTCACTGGAGCTCTACCACTAGTAAAATACTATACTATATATAAACTACTCTACCATATAAAAACCGAACAATGCACTTTAAGAAAAGACCAGTAATAAATTATGATTTAAATGGTAGCAAATCACATTGGCGTAGGCGCCACCGAACTACCTATTCGGTATGCCCTAAATAGTATGACTGCTGTACTGTATTTGGCTAGTAACAAATAATATTACAATACTAGCTGACCCGGCAAACTTCGTATTGCCTCACAATGAAATAATGTGTCAAAGGTTTGATAGATACGGACTAATTTGTATGGTAATATGAAATTGTGGTTTTTACTATCTCCCTTCAATATCTTCATATTTTCTTACCTTTTAAACCTTCCCTGGATTTCCAAAAATCATTTGAAACCAAAATTAGCCAGCCGTCCAGCCGTTCTCGAGTTTTAGCGAGACTAACGAACAGCAATTGATTTTTATATGTATATTTAAGATACTGACATCATACTGACATAAATGATGCATGGAACATATTATAGAAAAAATGCATCAAAATTTTGCTAATGACGAATCTCCATGGCATAGCCATATCTAATCTATCAGCCGCTAAAAGGTACCTCGTAGGTAGGTGTTGTAATTTTTTATTTCTCGCAATAACAAACACATGCAAGTGAATTATAAAATCAAAGAGAAAATTTAAAGAATAATTAGACTTTGACGGATCGAACCCGCGACTTCAGGATAAACAGTCCAGCTTTGCCACACTTACTAAATTAAGGTAGCTCTTCAAGCCTGTCCGAGCTCGAAGTTTTCTTTCCATTTTCTCTTCTTAATGTTCATTAAAAAAAAAACAAATCTCGACAATTGTAATTATATAACCTAAGATTTTCAGGTTTTTTTGATAATTGCTTCTGTGTGGCAAAAATATATTTGCGTCGAAGTTTCATGCTATTCCTTGGATTAGGATGTTGTCATTATATTATTACACTAGTGACTTGCCCCGTATTCGCACGGGTGCAATGCCTTGTTCATCAGGAATAATGTAAGATTCCAATGATTAAAGATTTTTTGAAATCAGTCCAGTAGTTTCTGAGCCTATTCAATTCAAACAAACAAACAATCAAATCTTTCTTCTTTATAATTTAATTATAGATCTATAGATATTCATTCTCTGCTAGAGGATGTGTTCTACAATACGCAGACGATATCATCAATATTAAAAACCTAATGGTCAAAAGTGGTTAAATGTTATTATTTTCAACTACGATTTTCTCATGAGTTTAACACGGGACGTTTAGCAACACTTATCCACGTTTTCGCCTACAATTTTTTTTTTGGTGGTAAATACTTTTTTATTAAAGTACTCGATGATTTTTCTGTTATTCGACACACCACACTATAAATACCACCCTTTAGTTTTTGGCAAAAAGCAAAACATCTTTCGGAATTCACGAGTAACGCGACTAAGTTTCGAAACTCACGAGTAACGCGACTAAGACGACTTTACGATGCCAAGTTTTCATGTATCACTTCCATCAATATAAACTTGCTTGCATAAAAAAAGCTGAACATAAAAATTCACTATCCCGTTGCCCTTCAACTGTATCATCCCACAGCCCAACCTGCATTAATTTCTTTGTGTTACACTTTCGTATCGACCTTGCGTTTCCGGATCCAAGATAATCATTACTCTACGTACACGCATTTTTAAAAGATCAACCAGTGACCACGCCCGCGCCTCAGCGTTCATATATAAGCTCCAGGCGAGACACCTCGGTACTCATTTAACGAGATCATCTTACCTAAGCAGCAATGGCCAAGGTGTGTGATGTGAATTTTGTGATTCGATAATAGCTCGTGATGTGTATTTCCAGAATTTTAATGTGCAACGTTTGGCACTTCTCTGGGTGTCAAGTAGTTGGAACCGTGTGACGCCAATTAATTTAAGCTAACAGATCTTAAATATTAAGTCAATTTTGTGTTCAGGACCTCCACTTATATCCGTGTGCAATCATTATATGCAATCTATTAAGTATAAATTATAAATGTAGGTATAGGTAATCTTCTGAATTTCAATATCGTTTGAAAAGTCAAACAACGTGTTAACTACTCCATTATTTCTCTAACAACCCATTAGATAGGTACCAATCCCCTTGTCCTCGTTTGCTGTGGGTAATCAACTTGCCTAAGATGTCAGGTGTTCTGGACGCAAATAAAAATTAAACGAATGTATTTCTTTGCAGTTTGTCGTAGTACTCGCCGCCCTGGTGGCCGTGGCCCACAGCTCCGTGGTGCCAGTAGCGCGAGCAGACGATTACACAAGCTTCGCGTACGACGTAGCCGACCCCAACACCGGCGATTACAAGAGCCAGGTGGAGACCCGGGTAGGAGGCGTCGTCAAGGGCCAGTACTCGCTCGTCGACCCTGACGGCACCAAGCGCACAGTGGACTACGCCGCTGACGACGTAAACGGATTCAACGCTGTTGTCCGCAAAGACCCACTCGTCGCCTCCACTGTGGTGGCTTCCGCTCCCGCTGTGGTTGCGGCCGCTCCCGAAGTGATCGCCGCTCGCACTATCGCCGCTCCCGCTGTGGTCGCGTCCGCTCCCGCTGTGGTCGCGTCCGCTCCCGCCGTGGTTGCCGCCCGCACCGTCGCTGCTCCCGTATACTCCACCCCCGTCGTAGCTCGCACCGTGGCTGCTCCCGTGTACTCCACCCCCGTAGTGGCTCGCACCGTGGCTGCCCCCGCGGTCTACTCCACCCCCACTGTATACTCCGCTAACAACGTGTACGCCTCTCCCGTGTACACCGCCTCCGCCCCCACCGTATACGCTGCCTCTGCCCCCGTGGTCGCTGCCCGTACCCTGGCCTCTCCCGTATACACCCCCGGTGTTGTAGCCCGTACTTACTCGCCATACTACACTAGCTCCCCCTACACCTATGGTTATGGTTACCCTACCGTGTGGTAAATTAGAATAGTGACCCATAGCAATAGACCGATACGATTTCGAAGTGTAAATAATGTCGATATGTACATACACGTGTGTATTAAATTAAATTGAAATTTTATATACATTTTCCTCTTTTATTATTCCTCTCAACAAATATCTTTATATTTTACCAATTAACATTGATGCATTAGGTAATTATAAAAACAAGCAAAATAATCAGATGTTTTATGTTATGGATTATAGCACAGATAAAATTGCAAATGCCGATAACCGTATTACTATTTTATATTTAAATAATAATTTACATAAAAGCAATTACAGTTGTTTCGGCCCATAGCGCCTCTTAGTATTAAGAGCAAGAAGTCAATACGTACTATATAATAAAGTAATCAATGTGACCCTGTAATTCATAACCAGTTGACTAATCATTCTCACATTTATGCATTTGTTCAGAATTTTTTAATGTAATGGTGGCAAACAGTCATGCAGATCACATGGATGACTGTAGCCTATATAGATCAGAGGTCAAAATTTCCCCTATCCCACTCACTCACCCCTCTCACAAGTATAAGTTGGTTTTCCTCTTTGGTAATGATGACGGGGCCATACTTTCTTTTCAAGTACATTTTTAAGGCAAACAACTTCTAATTACTCGTAAAGTTGTAGAGCCTACCTAGTTGTGATAGTTTTTCTTTCAAATTCATTAGCGTAATTTTCTTCACATCTCCACATACATGTTATCCCACCGTTTAGTTGACAGAGAGGGAACATCTGTCTCTAACAAAAATTGAAACTTGAAAACGTAACTTCACGCCTGTAATCCCCGAAGGGGTAGGCAGAGGTAAATGCATGCATTCAAGCATACATGCAAACACCCACGATTCGCCGGTTACGTTTTGGCCCATGTAACAGGTGGCGAGCCTGTTGACATCTCCGGGCACATTACCAAACTTTGAGGTACTGGGAAATTTCCAGAAAATGGAAAAATCCCAATAGAACCAGAGATAAAAGGCTTTTTCACCATTATCTCTGATAACCCCCTACCCGGGAATCGAACCCAGGACCTCAGCGTAGTAGTAGTGGCCTGCTACCACTAGGCTACCGAGGCAGTTGAAACTTGAAAGCATAATATTTCAGAAATTCTTTGCCCAAACCCACAATATATACTAATCCAACGAAACCCCATACTATACGAGCAATATAAAATCCGTTCCACTTTACGTGTACCAAAGGTTCCCGCTGATTTTTCCTATATTTAACTTTTTACGTCGTCGGTGTTTCTAACATGTTTATTTATGCCATATTAAAGCTTTCTAGTAGTAGTAGCTCTGAGTTATGATGCGGACAGATAATCACACAGATGGACGGGAATACAAAAACTTTAAGAGTTCCTTGAAGGCTACAGAGCCCTCATTAAAACAAATAGAGTGCACATACAAATTCAGTATTTACCTGGACGAAGTCGTGAGCACAGCTAGTACAAAAGTATCCTAAGTTATTCCGTATTCCAAGTTTAGCCCCAACAAACAAACAGACGGACACAAAAATGGTCATAAAAATTGTTTTGGTAAATGTACCGCATACATATGCATTTAGTAAAAAGCGATTATTTTAATATTATAAACAGACACTCCAATTTTATTTATTTGTATACATGTATAGATAATAACCAACGAAAAGACAGTCTGTTTTTTAAATTACTTTTTATAATTATTTTATTCAGATGGTAGTAAATGACATAACAGGGACAGTAGAACCAAGAAGTGTCAAAAACAAAAAGCAGCGGAGCAATTATGGAAAGGAATAAATTAAACCTTATTTCCAAATCTAAAAATCTTCTGTATAAGTATTAGATACATTGTTCTTTTGAATTAAATCGGTATTCTGCTATTTTTTAATTTTTAGACTATTCCAGTTTTTGCAGTTGGTATTTTTTTCATCATTGAATTGTTAGTACATACTAAGTCACCAAACAGCTAAATAAAATCATTAAAAATATTTGTATGACATTAAAGGAAATCATTATACAAATATTATGAGAATTGTGTTAGATACCAACATTGTTCTTTTGAATTAAAACGGTATTCTGCTCTTTTTAACCTTTTAGACTATTCCAGTTGGTTTTTTTTTGCCATTGAATTGTTAGTCCGTACTAAGTCATCAAACAGCTAATTAAAATCATAAAAAATATTTGTGTGATATTAAAGGAAATCGTTATGCAAATATTATAGAATTGTGACATGTATCATTTCCTTCGAATGTCCTTCGGTGGTTCCGCACAGGCATAAATTGTCACATATTTTATGACTCAATGATTAAGATGTTTGTTAAAAATTCCTTCTTTTTCAAACAACATTTACACAGATAAATAAAATTATTTATAACTAAAATTCAATTAATTACTTACTGAAGTAGTCAGTAACTTTTTTCCTTACAAATTTTTAATTAAAAAAAATATATTTTCTAAATTTATTTTTATATTATTTACCACTTTTTCCGCATAGCTAATACATACACATATTATAATGTTTATTCATGTCAAATTACAGCTTTCTAGTACCAAACGCATGTACGCTAATCACCGTGTAAAGTATCTCTACCAAATCTAAGGTTTCCATGCAGGGTTAACTGAAATTAGCGCATCACCTCTTGCAGGCAGTTTCTCTATATGAATTTCAATGACATATTTGTTCTAAGACTTGAAAATTTATAGTTTTATAAATTTAATTTTTCTTATGCAAAATTAGGTTTTTGCCTCTGAACTGGCATTTACACTGAGCCTTATCTAGGAAAGAATGTCGCTAGGACCATCGAGGAGCGTGGTTGACACAGTGGCGGCAATGCTCTTTTGAACCTTTGAAAACATTTTTTTGTTATTTTTTTTTTTTGGATGGTTTATCAAGATTTGAAACAAATGTTGTTGGGATTGATCTAGAGTATTTAATTACGTACGTTACACGTACGTTACGAGTAGTAAATTTAAATTAGCATTACCTTCATCTGTTAGAGCAGCTGTTCATTTTTTTCCAAATCCTCACTTCGTAATCCAAATCGTCAGTATGAGTTTCTGAAATGCTTGAGTACCTGTTCATACCCATTTAAAAAGGTTGCGGCATCCACATCGTGGGTCAAGGACACATCAAATTATCTAAGAGGATGTAAGGTATATGTATTTAAACTAAGCTCCGATCCAAGAGCCTGACGATTTAGAAGTGAGATGCGTAAGTGGTGGCTTTTGGTAAATTTTAAAAAATTGTTCAATGGGCGCGATTCTAAGATAAAAGATACCATAAAGAGAGGTCAGATTTGCTAGAGATACTCAAGAAGGTGCAAAGTATTCACATCGTAATCTGACCCGCACGAGTAAATCCAATAATCCCTTCTTGGGCTACGGCTACTAAGGGCAGCCACATAAAAATCTGCGATGCATTGCGATGCGACGCCACATCGCAAAAACAAGTGCTTACAATATGTCGGACGAAATCGCATGAACTGACAAAATCGAAACTGCGATGCGGAGTTGCATCGCATCGCAGTTTTGAATTACCGCCCTCAGTCTCATTGTGATTCAATTTAGGTACTGCCAAAATTTTATTTCATTTACCTTATATGACAGCACGTTCGAAAAAACAAGCCAAAGCTTAAAAATATTCGGTTTAGGTTGACAATAAAAGGTATGGCGACTGATCTGTACTTACTTTACTTACCGTGTGTCTTACTTTAACGTACCGAGGCATCGATTAATATCAACCTTAAAGACACCTACAGCGTTTCTAATCTCTATTTCTAATGTAATGGGTATGAACAAAAAGAGAAACGCGGGGTTCGCAGCCGGGGGGGAGTATGGACGTCATCACACCACGCATGGCACTCGCACACGGCCGCGGCACACCAAATCATACCTATTTATTATATATAATTGATGTGATATTTTATTTTTAATTTTTATTTCAATATATATATATCTTTCTTCTTCTTTTTTGTTTTTTAATGTGTTTTTTTGTTTTATTTTATTCTATTGGCAGCAGTTGGGCGTCCGTGGTTCACACTATAAGGCCCCAACATAATACCAGTGCCGAGTTATTAATCCGGCACAATGCTGAGTTGGGGACCCTTTTTTAATTAAGTTTTGTTTTATATCATTTCTTGTTTTTTGTTTTATTTCTTTTCCTTTTTCTTTTTTGTTTTTTACTGTATAAATTGTCCAAATAAATATATTTTTCTTTTCTTTTCTTAATCGGTCCTTACCTTGGAATCCTTCGTAGTGACATTTTCATAAGTCTGCATTGCCAGTAATAGCTATAGAATATAATATTTAAATTATTAAACTGTTTTGTATCATGAAAATGAAAAGTATGATGTATATTAACTTACTACAAGCAGTACAGAAATGCACCTCGAGGGCATTAGTACCCATAGGGATAGCGATCAACCCCAAAACAACCCATTTGGGGGTCGAATTTCATAAAATCCTGCCTTAGTGAGTACCTACTTCCATAAAAGTACCCCCATTAGCACTTGCACTGAGATTTAAACAAATAACGTTACTTGTATTTCCTGAGGTTTAAAAAAAATACCTTTATTGACAAAATCTGTTTTGACAAATCGTGGTTGGAACTTCAAAATATCAATGATACTTGTGTTGAATATTTTGCAAGTTCCCAAGTGGGTAACAATAAGAGATTTTATTTTTTAGCAACGTGAAAATTACGTACTGTTATTAGCCAAGATGTTTTTGTTATTTTTATATCCTTATACACTGGTGTGTGTGCGTGGTGTTTGTGTGTGAGTGAATTGATTTGTAAAAAAGAGTATGAAACATTCAATTGATACCTATTTTTATTATTACGTATTTTTGGACCATTGTTTATTTTATTTTTGTTTACTTTGATATAATAATCAACGTATCAGTGTGCTATTCGCTTTTGTAATTTGTTATATCGCAAACAAATTCTATTATTTCCAAGTGATTAAATGAATTTTTGAGTTTGAGTTTGAATATAGGTGTGTGAGCAGATTATTAAGTTGTTATTCGCTTTAAAGTTATGTTTTGTAATTTGACATATAACAAGCAAATTCTATTATTTCCAAGTGATTAAATGATTTTTTGAGTTTGAGTTTGGATATAGGTGTGTGGGTGGATTATTATGTGTGTGTGTGTGTGGTGTTTCATGAGAGTTGATAATATTCTCCAACTTTGTATATAGATACCGCTAGCTTGTACTGCAACACTAGCATAACACAACTTTGTAAGTATTTTACGACATAGTAGCTTTGTATTGACAGTCGGAAATATAACTCCTGTCACAGAGGTTTGCCCTTTTGATGTTTACTTTGAACATGGACTGACTTTGTAGAAGCTGACGTGTTTCTTTACTATGTCAATCATTTGAGGAAACTATAGAGAATTATATATATTTTGCTGGTTCAATTTGTCTTTTTGGTGTTTACTTGTTTGAACACTTACAAAGTAAGATATTTGGATATGTGCTTGTTTATTATTTTTGTAGAGTTGTGAGCGTTAATTTAACATTTGACGAAAAGTAGGAAATATGGCTTGAAAGATTAGTGGAAGTATGCCGTTATTTGCTACAGCTACAGGCAAGACCCCACTTTAGGGAAATAAAGGATTAAAACTTATCTTAGAAAACAACACAATACAACGATTTCCAAAAGTTGGAACTGGGAGTGAGTATAAGAATACTTTGTACTTAGAAAAACCTAAGTGGTGAATTGTGATTAAAGTATCTAAAACAGGCATATACGTTTTTGAGCAACAATAGCGTGAAATTAATATAAATTATGTATCATTTCTATAAATACGAGTAAGCAGTCTATTGTAAAATCAACTTACAGTAATAACACTCATAAACAATAAAACACAAAGCTGAAGGTAGTTTCACTTTTTATTTCTACAATTCATTCATAAATATTACATATTTACAGGAGCGGAAAGAATACAGAAACACGGTCAACGCCGTGATAATCTGAAGTGACTATTTAGTATTTAGTAGTAGTTGACACCGGAGTAGACGGAGGGGACCGCGCCGGTGTAGTAAGAAGAGACGACGGGAGCCGAAGGGTAGACAGAGGAAGTGTAGACAGAAGGAGCGTAGAAAGATGGAGAGTAAGCGCGGGCGACCACAGCAGGAGCGGCGACAGTGCGGGCGGCGACCACAGCTGGAGCAGAAGCGACCACAGGTGCAGCAACGAGTGGGTCTTTGCGGACAACAGCGTTGAATCCATTGACATCATCAGCGGTGTAGTCCACGGTGCGCTTGGTACCATCAGGGTCGACGAGCGAGTACTGGCCCCTGACGACGCCTCCCACATTGGACTCGACTTGGCTCTTGAAGTCGCCAGTGTTGGGGTCGGCAACGTCGTACGAGAAGCTTGAGTCTGTACGGTCGATTGACACCACGCCACAGTGGGCCACGGCAGCCAGGGCGGCGAACACTACGACAAACTGTAAATAATATTTGGAATCAGTAAGAAATGTGGAATTTATGTAACTAATCCTGTTTATGGGAAAAACAGGTGCTTCGTTAAAGGTTTGTTGATATTTTACTAGCCAGCAATGTACACTTTTATGACAGCGCTTTTTATTAAACGGTTTAATTTGCCCGAAATACAGCAAAGTTCAATCAGCAGGTAGGTGATTATGCCAATTATGAAACACAGCAAAGTTCAATCAGCACATGGGTGATTATGCCCTTTACCTAAGTTTTCACGAGAAACCAACCGTTTGTTTTTTTAAACAATGTAACTAATTTAATATCATTACGTTCTAAGGATCTGATTTTGAAATGGCAATATGCTATTAAATGTTAAACATTGACATTATTTAGTCGTATTTCAAAACAAGAACAGTAGATGAAGTTGACGTATAACAAATAAAATTGTATAAGTACGACTAGGTTTTTTTTTTTTTGGCGAGAACCATGAAAGATGCGTGTTCTCTTATTTAATTTATTTTCTTGGTGTATTTTTGAGTTATATTAAATAAAGTTGGTGGCATTTTGTTTGATATAAGCTTATTACAGTGCTCGGGTATAGTGAAATAGATTAACAGTGCGAAAACACGATTTTTCGGGTTGCCTCCAAAACTTCATTGTAAATTTTCTGCTAAAGTAGCCATCGCTTTACTAGAATTACTGACTGTGACTGACTGACGGACTGATAAATTGACTGACAACTCTGACTTTAATGTTGCATATAATATGAATACGAAATATCGTTTTACTTGACACTGGCAATATGCATAACAAGCGATGCCATAAAATAAAATAAAATAAAAAGTACGACTAGACTGTCATTGTCATTTTAAATTGTATCATTTTGTTCGTTGACACGAGTACAATGACGAAACGGACCGTAGGAAATTGAATAAATTTGTAAATTTATATTGTTGCATCACTATAATAAATAGGTATGAATGCAAAATCTACAGTAGTGTCAGGAAAATCTTTCTCAAAGAAAATTTTAAACATTCACTTCCAATTCCACCGGTACCATATCACATAGAAGAAGGTAATTTATTCTTTTAATCAATATTATTGGATCAATTAATCACTTAATTATGTTTTACTTATAAAAAAGTAAGAGCATTGAAGTAATATCACTGTATAATATATGAAAGAACTTATCTTGATCTATTTTAGAAACAGTGGAGCGAGAAGACGTTATAACAAAAATATCACCGAATGATAATTAACAAATTTAAAAATTTGACAAACTGGCAAATAAAAAAAAATCTACCTTAGCGGCCATTGCTGATGTAAGGTAGTCCACTCAGTGAATGAATACTGTCATCTGAAGATCAGATGCTTATATACACCTCCTTAAAGTTTACGGCCACCGGGCGGTCTTGAAATAGGCCAGGTTGGTACAAAGATTAATTGATCCACCAATTTACCACCAATGAATATGTATTAGATTTTTTTTATTTGTTACTACTTGTTTTTTTTTTTGCAAAAAACACAAATTATTTAAAATCATTTGAATACAATGACGTATTTGCATTTAATACAAATGTCCGCATATTTAGTAAAAACAGTTATATTTTTGTTTTAATCTAATAACTTATAAATAACAGATGTTTTTGTAGTCGTTTGCAAAATAATAACAACTGATTTTATTGTTTACAATTTAATTGAGTCAAAGGGCTCTGCAGCCATCGGAGGGGTGTCAGCAAGCGTTCCCGTGAACCCGCCACTGACAGTGGAGGAGTCAAAACACCGCGGGGTTTTAATGAGTCAGGTTTCATACCTACTATCCGAAGTCGGTAAGTGGCCACAATGGATGTCCCTGCGTAAAAAAAGGCTAGAAATCAGAGTGGTTAAATTGTAATGTCTGTATAATGTTCAGTGTTTATCTGAACTGCTGGAGATTGGACACATCTATACTAGTTCTGTCACTTGTTCCATTCTTTCAAAAATACGAACATTATTTTCAAGTCAGGCAGATGAGGACATTCACTGATAGATCATCAAAATTGTGCAAGCGCAAGTTAAAAATACACATAGAAAAAATGATGAATTGATGGTTTGCAAGAACGTAATACAGTAGATAGCAGACATTTTATTGCGATTCAATTACAAACAACCGCATTACCTACCTAATCATCATCTTATGTGTCCTTCCATAACGCCCTAAGCCGAGGACCGGACCAGAAGAGACGAAGTGACAAAGAAGCATGCAGTTCACATTGATGTTAAGTGATGACTGCAGCCCACACAAAGACCAAGGTCAAAATGCAGATGCGTTACCACTCCTGAGGCCTTAGGTGTTATGCCTCTGTGCCTTGAATAACATGACCGTACATTACCACCTGACCAGAACACGATACTGCTAAACACTAGCATTTAGCGGCAAGTAAATTAGGTAATGCGGTGGTGCCTACGCCCGCAAGCTCCGTCACTGGACTTCTACCACCAGTAAAAGTTATGTATGTTAATAAGTTATAATCCCGCAATAACTACCACAGATACATAATAGCTTAAAGTCTCAGGGGCGGCCACGCATCTGCATTTTGACCTCTGGTTTTTGTCTATAGGCTGCAGTCATCACTTGACATCAATGTGCGCGTGCTTGTTTGCCACCATCCATGCATATAAATGGTATTTTTACTGGTGGTAGAGCTCCAGTGACGGAGCTCGCGGGCGTAGGCACCACCGTAATACCTAATATACTTGCCGCTAAATTGTGGTGTTCAGCACTATCGTGTTACGGTCAGGTGGTAATGTACGGCCCTGTAATTTCCGGCACAGAGGCGTAACACCTTAGGCCTCAGGAGTGGTTACGCATCTGCATTTTGACCTCGGTCTTTGTGTAAGTTGTTATTAGTGTGATATTAAGTGTTGTCTATAGGCTATAGTCAACACTTAATATCAATGTGAACTGCAGGCTGGTTCGCCACTTTCATAACATAAAAAAAAGTAATAAAAGAATTAGCCTGGTTTGCACGATGATATTTGTTAAAGTTAAAGTTATTGTAACATTTCACATCCTTCTTTAACTTTAACAGATTCTTTAAGTTGATTCTTTGAGAAGGATGTGAAATACAAGAAACATATTGGTGAATGGTTTAGCCTGGGGCTTAAAATAAAATAATTATGTGTGAAACAGCACTAAAGGACAATGGTGCAAGGCTTTGACAGCAGATACGCAATCTTTTCCCTTTTCCATGACGATTTTGCGTCAATGTGGCTGCATCAGTAGACAGTCGCGTGCGCGAAGCTCGCGGCCAGGAAGCAGCACCGGGGTTGGAGCCCTCTGCTGCGGCTTCTTCCGCCATGCAGGCCAGCGTTGGGTGCCCTTAGGTTGATTAAGGGCTTCGGTGGAGGAGGCGTGCATCGCCAATTCAGAGAGAGATGGGACTCTATTTTTTTTTGTTTATTGCTTTTTTTACTGGTTTTTGTTTTTCTGTTATTTTTTTTCTTCGTCAATGGCTGAATTTCATAAGTAGAATTTTACATAATTGTTTAGTTTCTTTTCAATTTTATATGTGTTTTTGATTATTATTAGCGGTTACAACTCTGCACTAGGTTAGTTTAAAAAAAAATGACGATGTACAAGTGCTCTCCAAGAGCCAAATTATATGAAATAAATGAATAAACTGAAAAAATAAGAAACATAACCTAAGAGCCTATCAAACAAAGTACCTAGTAGGTACATTGTTATTTACTTTGGTTTTTATAATTTTGAAACTACGACATTTAAACAATATTATTGCAACTGACGACCTGGTTAGTCCAGCCGTGTGAAACGACCGTTTGATTCAAAGGGTCACGGATTTGATCCCCGCACCGGGACAAATATTTGTATGGCCTACAGATATTTGTTTCGGGTCTGGGTATGTGTTGTGTGTGTACAATGATATTATAGTATTTATAAGCTCATTGTGTGTGTATAACGGCACCCACAACACAGGTTTATACGTTACGTTAGTGTGGGGCTGTAAGTGTAAGCTTATTTTTAACTCCATTTTTATTAATCCTAACCAGCTGTCAAATTAGAGTTTTTTAAAGTTCCCATCCTATCTGCACCACTAAATGCAAATTTAAATCATGTCATTGTGTCAAATATGGGAACCTCCTTAAAAAATTATAAACATACCAAAAATTACCTAGTAACCTACTTTTACTGCAAATTAAAACGAAACACATTTTACGAAAATTGCGTCAATGAGAACATTTATTACATAATTAACCTTTTTAAATCAAGGAGATTTAAACTAGTATTCAAATAAGTCTTTATAATTATAGAAAATTGATATCTAGTTAAGTTGGTAGACGCCTATTTGAAGGACATACGAGTTTCAAAAGTATGCAGAAATTGAATCTGGAACACAAAAAAAATTAGGTACGCATATCTGTTTGTTTCGGCACAGATGCATAATAAAATTTAAAGGTACTTTTTAAGCTAACGAAAATGGAAAACAAGCATGTAGTTCACATGATAATTGCAGCTTATAGATAATGTATAATGCACAAAAACCAGAGATCACAAGTAGATGCGTGAGGCATATAAGCAAAATTTTTACTAAGTTGGTATAATGTCCAGTGTAGCTCCTTGACTATTTAGAAAACTCTCAGTTTATCCAAAACCAACCAAAGATAGCTGTTATTACCATCGCATAAGGTTCCCGGCTGGTCAGCGGCTAAACCTTGTATCTACGCCTTAACCCATCTTCTGAGAATAGAGACTCCTGAAGCTGTTTTGCCTTTCGGGGAATACAGGCGTAAAGTTAGGTTTTTTTTTTCAGCCCTGGAATTGTTACATAAAGCTTGCCACTGTATCCTCTAGGTAACTTTACGAGTACACAATAATATATCGCATATTTTTTAAATTTTGATAGAAGTAAAATAATTTAAACTTATAAATACAGGATATTAAATAAATAAAACATCGACAGTATTTTAGCAACATTTTTTTATTAATTTAAGAATTCCACAATGGAACAAATTCCTTCCATATAATCTATACCTAGATCAGATTGTGGGTATGTGGGTTGCGACAGTTTAGCGTTCGTGCGTACGGACTATTTTATACCTGTATCAAAATCTGATTACACATTTATTTGTTCGTATACGTGCTACAGTTGTGGTGTAGACTGTAGAATGTATTGATTTTTTGAGTTGAGTTGCATTATCGAAATGAATATCTATACTATGGTCCATGTCTTTAAGTGAAGATGAAGCTTTCTAATAATGAAAGAAATTTTGAAATCGGTCCAGTCGTTTTTGTGTCATAAACATACATGAAAAAATTAAAATATGTCCTCTTTATAATATAAGTATAGAATATATAGTAGAATCAGAATCAGAATCAGAAACTCATTTATTCATTTAGGGTGACAGGCACCTCTTATCACACGTCAAAAAACAAACAAAATAAATTAAAGTGAACAACAATTGATAAACATGTCAAACAAGATAAAAATATATATAAAGTCAAGAATATCACTAAGATAAAACAAAATGTAATAAACTAATGTAAAAAGTTTAACAGTAGAATGTCTCATTTCCTCTTTACAAACTGATAACAAAGAGTAAAAAGAAAAGAAAAAGAGTCATTCTTTGTCATTCACCGGTAGGTACTCCCTTGTAATTCACACTCTATATTGACTTTTCTGTAGAGATAGGTAGGTATATTTATCTGAACTAAATCCAATCATATTGAAAATAAGAATGAAGTGAAATGAAGTCACTAAAATAATACTTACTGCTGTACTGGTTTTCATGGATGGTAAGTGCCGACTTACCCTACAAACATCTACACAAATAACAATGGTCAACTTGCAGATGCGTTCCCACTTCAAGGCCCTAAGTTGTCTTGCTTCTGTGATGGTTATTACAAGTTTATATCACTTTCAATTTTAAGTGCATAATGTTAAAACAAAATTTGTCTAGTCTTTTGACATAAAAGCGACAAAATGCTTAAATGTCGCTTAGTTTTTATCGCTTTAATATTCAGATGATACTCGTATATTATAACTGATGAAAAGTGTAGTCAGTCACAAAGTGTCTAAAAAGGTACATGCAATAATTGTTTAAAGCATTTTCTGTGAACTGTAATTGACAGCTAAAATTCGTGGTGCCAGTTTAAACTGCCCTTTGTAAAAAAATCATAACTTCTTCTCAACTACTTCGTTTTAGCCATTAAGCGATAACGAAACGCTGGCGATGTAAGAATGACTTTAAGGGCGTCAATATACCTAAACAGTGGTTTATTATCGCTCCAAATGCGGCGATGAAATCTGAAAAGTCACTAGCTTTCAACGGTATCGTTACTGTGTGGACGTGGTACGCGTATTCATTTGGCGAACCTAAATTAAAAAATTTGGCAATAATTTTAAAAAACATTGACACACCAGTATACTACAATTATTGTAAATCGCTATCAGGTGCACGCAAATCACCGTCTATGAAATTCGGTACGTGTGAACCTAGTTTTAGGGGTATTTTTTATTTTGTAACAATAAGTAAGATCTCATTTAGAATCCACTAAATTTAAATTATCATGAGGCTTTTAATAAATAAAACTCAGCTCCGTAACTATATTATTTTTAATATATTTGCCGCTAAATGGTGGTGTTCAGCACTATCTTGTTCCGGTCAGGTAGTAATGTCCTGTAATTTCCGGCACAGAGGCATAATATCTAAGACCTCAAGAGTGGCAACACATGTACATTGAAATTTCCAGTCTCAGGTAGATGTTTATAGGCTGCAGTATTACTTACCATCAAAGTAAACTGTATGCTTGTCTGCCACTTTATAACATAAAAAATTACATTACAATACCAGAGAAACAAACTCCATAGATTACATCATTGCCAGACGTAGGCGGTTTTTCACTTTTTAAAAAACAACTAATATTTTCTCGAACAAGACACAAACAATCGCCAAAATGGTAAAAGTTTAATCGATTCGTGATTCCATTATTCACTTAGATCCGTGATATATTTTCGTCATTATCGAAAATAATCTTACAAACAATCAAAACCGTTTAAATGTTAAGTGTTTGTGCTACAATTACGTCATTTAACGATTTATGATCGAACTTCGATCCATATTTCGCTATTTTAATGATCATTCACATTCGAGATGTGTCTATTGAACTTTATAGAGGTACAAATTATAATCATGATCAAATTGTCGTGTCCGATACACTTCCTTAATAATTGTTAGTAATTTATATCATTTTTGTTGAAGATTAATTGCCGGTTGTGGTCGTAATTGCAATGTCGTTGTTTATTGAACTATAAGACGTTGTTTGGACAGACCTGTATTCTTGTTGTGACATTATTTTACTGGTGGTAGAGCTCCAGTGATGGAGCTCGCGGGCGTAGGCACCACCGCATTATCTAATTTACTTGCCGCTAAATGGTAGTGTTCAGGCCTATCGTGTTCCGGCCATTTCCGGCAATGAGGCATAACACCTTAGGCCTCAGGAGTGGACCTTGGTCTTCGTGTGGGTGTCTATAGGCTGCAGTCATCACTGACATCAATTCAGTTTATTCATTTATTTCATATAATTAGGCTCCTGGAGAGCACTTTTATAACGTCATTTTTTTTAAACTAATAATAATCAAAAACACATAATAAATTTAAAAGAAACGTAACAATTATGTATATGGAAAGAATCAATTATTTACAAATTCCTCCATTTCCTCATTTCAAAAGAAACTGATGTGAACTGCATGCTTGTTTGCCACTTCCATTACATAAAATAAATAAAAAAAATATAGGTACTTAAAGTATCCAGCAGTAAATATTGCACATCGACCTAAGGAAGTAGCCTTCGGCTTGTTTCGGGTCTGTAGAGCGTTATCTCTTTCGCAACCTATGACGTTTGTCGACCATTCTGATCAAGTTTTTTTTTTTTTTTTTTATGTAATAAAAGTGGCAAACAAGCATGCAGTTCACATTGATGTTAAGTTATGACTGCAGCCTATAGACACCCACACAATGACCAGAGTTCAAAATGCAGATGCGCTGTCACTCCTGAGGCATTAGGTGATATGCCTCTGTGCCTGAAATTACAGGGCCGTACATTACCACCTGACCGGAACACGATAGTGCTGAACACTACCATTTAGCGGCAAGTATATTAGGTAATGCGGTGGTGACTACGCCCGCGAGCTCCGTCACTGGAGCTCTACCTATTGGTCCGGTATTGGTCTAGTTTTGACCAATACCGGACTGTCAGTGCTTACTTAGGACATGTGTAGCAGAGATGACGCTCTACAAAGTCGAAACTAGCCGATCATCTCTTTCATAGGCTCGATGTACAATATTTATTTTTGGGTAATGTACATAAGAATTTATTAAGCTCACGTAGAGTTACTGAAAAAATTACACATTCAGTTGTCTAAGCACATAATAGAAATTTAACATTTTTGCTACAGAGATTACAATTAGGTACACCTATACAAATAAATAAAATTGGTATGGCTGTGGAGACTCCTGGAGCTGTAATATAAAAATAACCGCTTTTTACTAAATGCATATGTATGTATACACGGTAAATATACCAAAACAACATTTTTTACAATTTTTGTGTCTGTCTGTTTGTTCCCGCTAATCTCGGGAATGGCTTGACCGATTTTGTCGGTGCTTTCACTGGCAGATAGCTTATGTAATGCTTAGGACTACATTTATACTACTACTACAGCTAGTAGAGTATAAAGTTGAAGTAATCACGGCGTTTACAAGAATGAATGAAGATGTTTATTAAGAACCTGTATTGTCGTATATGCTTAAGTAACTATTTTTTTTTTTTACTTGTGACATATGATTGGCTATTGAAATTGATAAAATCTACTCTTATATTGACTAGCCTATCAATCATTGTTAGAAATGGATCAGGCAGTATATTAATAAGCTTACGGTAAGTAAATTGTTCTCTTTCTTAAATCAATGACTTTTAGGTACCTACCTAATTCAAGACACTATTTAGCAACCCGTCGGCGGGCGCTAAGTGTCAAGCACTTTAAATTAAGTACTGAATTAAATCAACAGTTTTGATTGATGTTTCGGGGTCACAAGAGCCCATATTGATAGACAGATCTCAGTCCTTCAGAGGATCTTAAGATGACCTAGTCATTTAGACGTGCTACCGCGTCCAATTTCTCACATTGATGTGAAGTGATGACTGCAGCCTATAGACATTTACCTACATAAAAACGAGAGGTCAAAATGCAGATGCGTTGCCACCCCAGAGACCTAAGGTGTCATGTCTCTGTGATAGTTATTACGGGGCCATACGTTACCATCTAACCGGAACACGATAGTGCCGAACACTGGCATTTAGCGGCAGATAGCTTAGGTAATGCGGTGGTGCCTACGTCTTTCTACACTTGGAACACCACCACCAGTAAATTTATCTAATATTATGGACCTAGACGTCAACGCACATAATTCAAAAAAATCTACGCAATAAAACATCGTTTTCATTTTCAGGGTACCTATTTTTTTACCACATTGCACCTGTAGCACGTATACGAAACAGTGATTAGATATAACACAAAGCTAATTTATCTTTAACATAGAACTCGAGTGGGGCAGGGCACGAACCCCAGCTCTCAAGCCCACATAATGCTGCTCGACCAAAGCCAACATAACAGTTACACTACATTCATCACATCAAACTAACAAAAATAATTGCCAAAAATGTTACCACACTAAAAAATTCGCTAGAACGAGGTAAATTATTATGTTAGGTACATTATTCACAATAAATTAATTTCGCTAATTACAAAAACCGAGCCGCGCCGCCATTTGTAAATTCGTTTGCCCTCAATGGGTATGTCGGTAAGCGCGGCTCAAAAAATCGAAGCCTGGTTTTACCTCTGTCGATTGACACACCATATTTACACTCAACCCGCTTCTACTACTATCGTATAGTACAAAAAAATGAAGTAAATTAATAAAATATCTAAATCACATATAGTGCTATTCTTAGTGTTAAGGAATTTATATTTTACTTTTTTAAATCCATATATATAAAAAAGTCGCTTAAAAAAATCACAGACAATCACTTTTTCCCATTACAGACATTACCATTTATCATTACCGTCGACCGTTATTCACTATGCAAGTTAGCTACGTACAAATCCTATTTAGTTTTACAACCATGACGGTTTACTGCACTTATTGATACTATCCACATTACACTCCTAAGCCGTCTTGTATACCCTTACCGCTTACAAAATACCGCACACCAAATTATGTTATGATTATAAATAAAGTATATAGACAATTCGTGAGATTCTGTAAAGATTGCATTTATTTAAAAAAAAAAAACAAATCGGTAAATTTTACCCAAAAGTTATCGTAATAAGTCATTTTTATTCAAAAATTACCGTAGTAAGACAGCTTAACTAAAAAGAAACAATGTTAATTACGGTGATTTTTTATAGATGAAGATGATTTGAGAAAGAAGGACCTGTTCTCATTGAAGACCTGTTCTTCTTTTCCAAATATTTCTTGTTCATCTTTACAGAATCTCAGCTACTCGTAAATATAAACAATAGACTAGTTCTGTAAAGTAGAATCCATCTTGGCGGGCTGCCGTGTGAAACCCTTAGTTCACCCTTTGTACTCTCCTCAGATAAATCTACATTAAATTAAACTTCTGGCGTATGCTCCAAAAATATAATTTTGGCAACATTTACATAAAATCCGATACGATAAAATTTCTCATCATTCTTTTTATCTTTTAATTAAATTTGTACTGTCGGTAACTCTTCAAGACTAGATTTTTGTACTTTTGTTCTTGTAGACAGTGCTCGTTGTATTTTATAGCTTTAATATTTAAAAGACTGCAGAGATTATGTACTCGTGCAATCTACAAGTAACAAGAACTTATTTAAAGTGAACAAAATGAGACGAATTAATTTTTATGAATAGGTAGGTACGTATAAATTTAATGCGTTTCATGTCTTATTTACAGCCATGCAAATGACCTAAATAATTCGTGTTAACGCAGCTTATGTTTAGAAACATCAAGTACAGAATGGAGAAAATTTAGTTCATGAAACACCATTTATCACTAATTTACTGTTTAGGCATTATTTTTTCTTTTTGTACATATACTGACAACATTTAATTAAAAACGTTCACTATTTATTTTCTATTGCGACATCTTACATTTTCTCCATAAAATGGTATATTTCAAATTTCAAAATCGTATTTTATTTAAATATTAGTGAAAACGTCAATTATGATCAAACTTTTTTATTTGCCCTTTCTTTTTTAGTTCCGTTCATCTCGTTGCACTGTCTAGTAACCGACAGGTGTCAAAACTGACAGTGCTACCACGTCCAATTTCGTGAGTTACTCTAATGAATCAGGAAGTGAGCATATAATTACCGCATTAATTTATACTTAAGTAACATTAAATGGGAGAGAACATCTATAATTCTTTTTTTTTGTCGTAAAATTCGTAGAGATGATCCCCCGAGACGCGCCCGGAGCCAAACGCTAGTGCATCCTTAACATATAAAAACACCGAATGATTACTTAAATAAATTCCTGTCCAATTAGGTGCAGTTATGTTATGAGTAATCGAAGGTCAATTCCTTAAATAACGTACTTAAAATTACAATAAATATTAAACACGATGGACGGGTGTAACTTGTCGAGATAGAACGAAATCCGTGTAAAAATAAAGCAGGAAAAAAGGAAAAAGAAAAGAAAAGAAAGAAAACAAAAACAAAAAATAATAATTTTGTTACATTTTTTTAATTCGCAGAAACCTAACAAACAATAATTTTTCACTTTTCATCTCCTTAAAACATAGTAACATCTATGCAACACAAAAAGTAACTGGGAAAAAAGTAATAATAAAAAAATTACGAATAATAATGTTTTATACTCCGGAGAGTGAAGGAAGGTACAATTAGATTACGCAGAATGACTCAGGCCGATCTCTCGTCACGGATGCCTTAAAATGAGGTAGAACATGAATGAGATTATTAAAAACTAGCCTAATTAACACTTAAACTATATTAATTATTAGAACCGTCAACTCAGCATCGAGTTGTTCATATATCCCACGGACTTCAAGACGACCAGTCCATTGAGTAAAGCCGAGTTGAAAGCACTGACTACCTGGCAGAGATTCAATAATGCGTTACCAAACCATGACGTCACGAACTGAACGTCAATATTTACAATTTACTCCATTATTACATAAAATTGTTCCGCATCACGCTCAGTCCCAACATTTTCTTTTTTTTTTTTAATTTTATCCATCACTCGATGCTAAATCTATTATATCTTCGTTAACATATTCTGTGACGGTCTCAGAACGAGTGACTTAATTTGAATCCTGAGGTAGCATTATTTGTACTTTATTTTTTTTAACTTTTCGCTTTACGCTTACAATCTAAGTTTACATCATATTCTTCATATAAAAATCTATTTAAAAGCTCACTTACATCTAAGTTATATTTCTCGAGGTAGATTAACTTAAACACTAAGTGGGCTGAGCAGTTGTCTACATTCTGGTTAGTTTTTTGTTTTTTTTTCTTTTTTTTTTATTCCAAAGTCTCGACCAGCGACATTATTTCGAATGTACAATTACCGCGCAGCCCCTGTGACGGCAGAGGGTCACCATACCCGTAACAATCTTTGGCTTTACCATCACGAAAATCGCGATTTATATACACAATTAAAACACAAAAAGTAAACTTAATAGAAAAAAAATTACTAAACTCAAGAACTTAACAAGTGAACCCGAAAAAGAGCCAAAGTGAATAAAAGAAAATAACGCATAAATGCAGTTTTGAGCTAGTGAAAGTAATATGGCTCACAAAGGAATGATCGATGTTCGAGAGCTTATTATAATCACCAATATTGCAAAATGTATAACCGATAAGCTAATACGACTCGTCATTCCTTTATCTGTAACACTCGCTCAAATCTTTTAACAAATATTTGTTTATCTTCTCACCAAATCATTTAGTATGGCGAACATTGGCCAACTATGCCAAACATTCGTCCTATACAACTATACTGATTTACAGTAACATTGTGTGGGAGATCGGCCCATAGTCCAGGAATTGTGAAACATTGAATACCCTTATCACATCAAATACAACATTATAACTATTGGGGACCTCTAGATTCGTCCGCTAACATTAGTTTAAACAATGCTTTAAACTTATTTAGACGTGTTTCGAATATCCAAATTTTAGTACGATATTATTTTGTACAATCATACAGAATATCGGCGTAATAGATATACAGTAGAAACATTGTAATCTTAATTTTGTACCTTATAAAAAAAGAAATAAATGATTTCGTCGATCCCTTAGTGTCAACCGTGCGTACCATTATGTAATTAAACGAATTAGAAGGAAAGCTTAAAACGTGATGCATTAATGCGTTTTACGTATCACAAAAAACATTAAATGTCAAAAGAAATCACAACTATGAATTTTGAATTCATAAGAAAAAAAAACAAAAGGACAAAAACAGAACAATATTTCTTCCTTCTACATAGTATTATCAAATATAATAAAAAATAAATGTTAACAATTTATAATTGAAATAGCAAAACACTTGTCTTAACAATAGTACTCCTACCGAAAGAACGTCAATAATGAAACGTAATAACTCCACAATAATCTTTACAGATTCGATCAACCTAAACGAAATTAACTTTTGAAACGTTTTCCAACTACACGACAATTTGACACTGTGTTCCATAGCTCCATATACATTGCACATCGTATACTGACGACGGAATCCTCTTGGACACAGTTAGAAAACACTTATTGCCACCGAAAAACAGATTTCATAACCACCAAACCGAATCCCAAAGTGAATATGCTTATCGTCCGTGCGATAATTATTCAGAAATAAGTGATTTACGTGCAAATGAATATTTTCACGTTCCCATCGTATACATCGCTTCAGAAGCTATTGCGTCCAAAGCTATAGTCTCGCCAATTCTCGGGTGAGGCCATTCTGTTGGCTACAAAAAATAGGCCACATCAATTAAAACAGTATATTTTTTACCATAAACATAATTTTTTTTGATGTTCATTTTTAAAGATTCTTTTTTTTTTTTTCAAAATGTAACCTTTTGTTATCACCCAAGCCAAATTCGTCCATACAAATATTCTGTTATTACAATCAACGGAATCCACACGGAATATATTGCTCGCTATTTTGTTATTAAAATACATAATATTTGTGTGGAATATATAATATAGTTTTAGATTTATACCGAAATGTTATTTCGACAGTTCAATATCATAACAAAATATGTAAGTATCTCAAAATATTTAAAAACTCGACAGTAGAATCATGTGAATCTAAAATAAATATATCAGTAAGTATAGTATTAAATAGCATCTATTCAAAAGTTCTGAAGGAATATAAATAAATACTTATAATATTTGTCATAAATATATTATTAGGAAGGTACATTTTGTATCATTCTGTTCCTGTAACATACTCGTTATTATAAGGAGACATTTACACTTAGTCTTAGCTTAAGCGACACTAAAAGACTGTAGTTACTTGTAGTGTAAATAGATCTTAAATGCATTAAGAAAATGAGGTAAAAGTGACAATTCTCATCGAATCATCCAAACAGCGTAGACGGAACCTATTATTTATATCAATAAAACATCACTGAGCCTTCATAAAGCATTATTCTCATTAAAAATATAATTCAGTGTACCCTAAAATATAAATATAATAATGAAAATATGAATGCAACTCATTCCTAAATATCAGGAATAGCACACAGTTGCTACATTCACACTTAAAAAAATAAAAAATAATAAATAAATATGTGAACTTAAATTGAGGATATTTGGCACTGTCCCATTTGCTTCATGTTTAACTTTAACTTAAAATGTTTAGCACGGAAACTAATTGTTCAGCAGAGAAGGGTGAAGACGTCGACACAATTATAATACAATAACGTTCCACCCTCGCCGCGTTCATTAAAAATAATTATTTACTCTTTAAATCTCAACTGGTTGCACTTGAAATGACTAGGTATACAAAATAGTAAAAGTGGCCTTCATTAAATGCACTACGACGAAACAAAACATCGAGACGGAATGTTAAAATCGACACCATCGCATTGAAACATATAATAATTTGGTCTCAATCGTAACATCCGTGCAGGCGAGCCTGATACCGCTGAAACGAACGATACTAACGGACTGTGTACTCACTCATGCATTCAAACTTACATGCAAAACATTTTTTTAACGTTCTTTACCTAACTACTATTACAACTAGGGCAATTGTACTTTGTACAAACTAAAAACCGTTCTCTGTACAGTACAAAAACTGTTGCGAATCCAGTTCTCAAATCGCAGTGCGATGCTGTGACAATGTGGCAAAACAAACAAAAAATAATATCCTGTAATCTATTGTATCACAGTTGTGTTCCAACTATATAACTAAAACCGGTACTTGGCAGTCTATGTATGAATATAGAATAATAAACATTAAAGTAAATATAAATAAAATAGTTATTTTGCCACAGTGTACCCTTCGAACGCGTGTCAACCTAGGCCAAGGCGTTTTATAACATTCTCCTATTATTTACAACTAAGCCTATGACCATCAGTCCAAAGATCATTTCTAAGATTCCCTAGCTCGTGTAATACAATATAAGCTATGTCATACAAGACCGAGAGCTCAAAATAATCGTCTATAAAAAAGGTAACTTTATCTCACAGTCAAATTAAGGTACGTAAACGATGTGGGTGCGAGAGGTACATGTTCAAAACATGGTACCGTTGAAACGAGCACTGAGCAACCATACCGAGTCACACGTGATTAAATTAAGTAACAATTATCGCACATCCAAACCTTACATTAAGATCAACTTTTTGAGGTAGATCGCTGTTACATAATATGTATCATCGAGGTAATTAAAAATTTATTGTACGAAAAGTGACGCGGTCCGCGGTGGGCCGGTCGGAGAGTTGAGAGGTAGATCGGTTGATAGGGGGGAGGGTTTAGCGGGGGTTTACTGCGTGTGGTTGGGGAGGGGTCCTTGGGTGAGGTGGGCGGTGACCTGGTGGCGGTGCTCGCGCTGGATGTGGCGCCGCACGGTGTTGTTGCGGGTGAAGGTGCGCGAGCAATGGGGGCAGGGCACCCGGATGCCTTGATGCCGCTGCCTGATGTGCGCTCGCAGATTCGTCTCGTAGCCGTATAGTCTCTCGCAGTATGGACACTTTAGTTTTTTACCTGTAATGCGTAAACGTTTGGGGTTATTGTGTGTACTTAGGGTAAATAGATCCACTTCTGGTAAGCACCAGAAGTTTTTTGAAAACTCAAGCAAGTATTCAGGTTCGGGGATTGAACTGATTGAACGTTAGGAAGAAAACAAGTTTCAAATTTCAATTTTCAGATTAGAAATGTTCTATAAACAGTTTTGGTTTTCAAGTCATCTCTTATTATCTTTTTTGGAGTTTGATATACCTACGATACGCGGATCGATCGATCGACTGATCCGAGTTCGATGCCGAGAAGCCGCTGTCGCCGAGATTTGTAGTGCGTGTGTGTGTGTTACATAAATTGCCCCCCGCAAAAAAATAAAGACTGTATTGCATCGGTAATAAACGCTATGGCAACTCCCCTCCGGTCGGCTGGTGGCCCGTGTTGCTCTATGACCACACCCCTTCGAACCAAACGGTCGTCTCACACCGCTGGACTAACCGGGTCGTCAAATATATCCTATATGTGGCTCAATGTTAAGTAACAAGTTACAAAGACGAACTTCAGTAGACCATTACATTACCAGATAGTACATAGAATCCAAGTATTTTTTCTTCTTTTATTTTTCGTCAGCAATGGATTAAATAATGTCGTTCTATTTGACGACCCGGTTAGACCAGCGGTGTGAGATGACCGTTTGATTCATAGGGTTACCGGGTTCGATCCCCTCACCGGGACAAACATTTGTATGGCCTACAGATATTTGTTTCGGGTCTGGATGTTTGTGTATGTGTTGTATGTGTACAACGGCACCCACGACACAGGTCTATACCTACTGTGGGGCTCTGAGTGTAAGCGTATTTATTTACAAATTTCCTTGAATATTGCTTTGGATGCCACGTTATTTCATGTATTTTGACATAGCTATTGAGATCGTAAGCACGATTCAGAAGATTTTTTTGAGTTTTCTCATTATGTTGACCACATGCTGGAATTGGGTTTGAAGGAACAAGGATAGTCTTGTGTTACTACACAAGATTAACAAGCCCAACTTGTCTTGGTAAATTCTCATAAATATCCAAACTGAATGTAATTAATTAGTTAAATACCGGAAGTTTTTCCAAGTTTACCATCAGATCCGATAACAACAGCGATTTTCCAGACTTGCTCGTTATGATATTCGTTGGCCAGGTATTGGGATATGGGTCTGTGCTTCGCAGCAAAGATGTTTTGTGAGGCCTATAGGGACAATTTCCAGTCGATCTTAATACGGAATTGAAATGAACGGAAGAAGTTTTTTCAAGTCTTACCGTCAGCAGTGGCGATTCCTCCAGATTTGCTCGTTATGATCTTCGTCGGCCAGATGTCGGGACTGGGTTTGGGTGGCAATGGTGACGTCTCGTGTGGTTTATCGTGGTAATTTGTCGTTGGTATCGGACCCGCGGGCGGCGGGGAGTTGTTGTAGCCAGGTGGATGGTAGTCGTTTTCGTTCTTTACCCGTAAGTCTGAAAAAGACAAATATTGGAATGCTTTCATGGACAAATTAAGACAATGGTGTAAGGAAACCCTTATCACTTTGCTACTACTTTACCGAGCTAATCCGTTTGGCTAAATAAAGGCAGAAAACATTCAATGAAAATTAAATTTAAATCAGTTGATCACTGTCCTAAATACGTGTAATATGTTGTGATGTGAATATAATTCATTATTTTATCACGCCCACCGAAATGTGTAATGATAGTAACGTGGCTTCTAGTTGATATGCCCTATAACTGACTTACGTACCTTCAGCCCCTTGATCGTTTGGAATTCGTTCCATCATTTCTTCATTGGCCGATGTGCTGCGATCATATCCGTTGTTCTTGATAGGGTTTGCGAGGGTTGAGGTGCATTCTCCTTGGTTGTCTTCGTACCGTGTGCCAGCGCCGGGTGATGAACGCGTATCGGGTTCATCGGCGACGCTGCCGCAGTGTGACGATGACGAGCTTTGCCTGGAAGTTGATATGGCCGCCATGTTGGATTTATGTTTTTATTATTTCGACTATGAATTAGGTAATGCGGTCAAAGTTCTGTGGTAATTAACACGTTAGTTTTCTTTAGACTGTGTTCTGTTAAGTAATGTTAGTTTCAAAACTCTAGATATATCTAGAGAAGCGTTTTTTATTTTCTGAATCGCGTCTCGGTACTGTAAATAAAATACCAGGTCGCAACATACCCGCTTTGTTAAAAATATAACCTAATAGCGATCGACGAATTGTAAATATTCTTAATAAATGTTATTTCTACTAATGGAACCAGCATGGGTTTAGAAATATTCAGTATTTTATGCAATCTCTACATTACAAATTCGATACTTCTTCTTGAATAATTGATCATTATCTTATAAGACCAATCTAAACTATTTTAGACCATGAATCCACCTTACCTATAATTCCTAGCGTGTGGACTCTGTGATGGTGATGGTTTGGGTGGTGCCGGTCGTCGGTGTGTCGCTTGGTGCAGTGGAACGTGGGATGGCGGGGCGTACCGGCCCATGCTCCCGCTGCCATGTATCGGCATGCCATACTGAGGCATGATGGGAGCAAAAGTGGCCGGAGACGGTGGTGGCACACTTTCATGCACCTCGCAGTTGCCAGATCCCGACACTGGACTCGTCTTAATGCGGGTCTGGTGACGGTCCCCTGAAGGTTGGGGTTGCTGCTTCATCCAAGCATCTTGGGACATTTCCATTGATAAACCTTTGACCTGAAATGCAACACATTGTTTGTAAGTTTTAGTTTAATTTATGATTGGGTAAATTTGGATCGAAAATAATGATTACATTAAGATTTTCTTTGTACTGCACTGCGAATATTTTTCAACTGTATGGATATGACAGATATTATATTAAGCATTCTATTCTATTCTACACTGCCTGATAATTAGATTCAGAAAATTCAATATTCTCAGTGCCATTGCTGGCCTGTGCACGATGAATCTTAATGAGCTTGTCCTTCGGGGTATAAAAATATAAACAACACAAGGTCCACCAGGCAACCATAAAATTGTAAAATGGAGATGACAAAAACAATGAAAATTGAAATGGATATTACTTCCAATCACTACCTTGATAATTGCTTCACCTGTAAATTCTCGCATCTTATAATGAAACTGGACCATCATATCTTCCTTTTATTTGAACATCGACAGCATTTGCGCGTTGTTCAGATTTAGTCATTATCCCTTATCTGATAACGGGATGACTTGAGCCAGTTAGCAATTGCCTAACCTATAAATTCTCGCCGCTCTAAAAGAAACTTCATGACTGTTCTCGTATAATAATGTGCACCTTTTTCCCTTGTTCATGAACACCTACAACGCCTACATTTTACCCAGGGTGGTAGCCCGAAAGCAAATGGCGATCACACTTGGTCATCGTTCCCTATCAGGCAACTGAACCTAAGTCACCTGATAATTATCTCACCTATAAATTCTCTCTGCTCTTAACTTTATGACTCTGTCCTATATAACATACTCTTCCCCCTTGTTCAAGAACTACAACAGCACGTGCATTTATCCGCGATGGCGGTAAGTCATGATTCTGTATCTGATAATTGGATCATTCAAGCAACTAGGCATTTGCCTCACCTGTAAATTCTCGCCGCTCTTAAGGAAGCTGGACAGCGCGTCTTGGCTGACGTGCACCTCTCCCTTGTACATAAATTCCAGCAATGCCTGCATGTTGTCGGCGCTGGTGGCTTCCAGAATGACGTAGCAGGCGCTGGCGTGGCTCGGCGGCGCCGTGTCGAACAGCTCCTGGAAGTGCTTGCTGCATGCTGCCAGGATCACCTTGTGTGCTTTGAAATGGCGACCTGGAATAGAAGGAGGTTTGGATCAGTGTGGTGTTAAAATCATTTCTGCTATGTTATTTGGCCTCCTTTGGTCTTGGTACGTGGCTGACTTCTTTTTCAGGACATTGTTTTTTATTATGTCATGATAGTGAAGAATAAACTAAAGTTGGTATAGACGGCGAGTGAATACGGTAGCTTCTATAGACTTTAAAGAAGCTCTATATTCTACATGAAAACTAAGAATCTCTTTGCAGTTTTGTTGCTAGTCCTTAGGACAAAGATTTTCCCTCTATATCAGATATTGCATGCTCGTATATTATCATCTAACTGGAAATCGAAAGCGCTGAACAATGTGAAAATTCTCAATAGAAACAACCATGAATATGATTTTTTTTTAATTTAATGGAAGTGACAAACAAGCTTGCAGTTCACATTGATGTTAAGTGACGACTGCAGCCTATGGACACCCACACAAAGACCAAGGTCAAAATGCAGATGCGTTACCACTCCTGAGGCCTAAGGTGTTATGCCTCTGTGCCGGAAATTACAGGGCCGTACATTGATTGACACCTGACCGGAACACGATGGTGCTGAACACTACCATTTAGCGGCAAGTAATGCGGTGGTGCCTACGTCCGCGCGCTCCGTCACTGGAGCTCTGCCACCAGTAATGATGCATGTACGGTCTACATATTACGATAGGTATGTATCTTCACGCCAAGTCCCTAACGGGGTAGGCAGAGAGTGTAAAACGCCAGATATCCCGGTCCTGACACACCTCCCATGCCTCATCTACTCGTACCTACGATAGGTCTACTACTTAATACAGATATGAAGATGTATTACTTTACACCGTCTTTAAAATAATAAAATCATTATTATATCAATAACGACTTATTTAAGTTATAAATTATTAAAATAACATCTGAATTAATGGAAAATCATTTTACATATTGATTATTCACAATATTCATATCACTTTACTATCCATTCACGGTCAGCAAACGGACCGAAGGTCAATCTAATATAACACCAAAACAATATACCGTGTATCATTCATGATACATTTCTCAGAAGAGATAAACTTGCAGCTCTGGTTACAATCATTACGCATACGCAGTGCGTGCGTGACATAGTATGACATTTTTTTAATACTTCCGTCGTCAAATAGGTACATACATGGAGATCTTATAAATATCTTCAAAAGTGTCGAATTGATGCAATATAAATACAAAACAGAAAACTTTTTACGAATCCGTAGCCTCAAACTCAAACTCAAACTCAAAAATTCATTTAATCACTTGGAAATAATAGAATTTGCTTGTGATAGGTCAAATTACAAATATAAAATTAAAGCGAATAACAACTGATACGTTGATTAATATGTCAAAGTAAATAAATTTATAATAGTCCAAAAATACTTAATAATAAAAATAGGTATCAACAGAATGTTCCATACTCTCCTAGAAGGCAACATTATTATTTCGCCTTGTCCGTCCGTCCGTCCATTCGTCCGTTTGTCGGCAGCTAAGCTTGTACACTGTTAGCACTTTTGAACTGTAATTTGGCAAGAATATACTATTAGATACGCGAAGAAAGTGGAGTTTGAAAAATATTATTTTAAGCGATACTAGCGCGTACAGAGGGGATGGTATTTTTGTATGCGCATCATGGGGATTATTGCTGGATAAGTTTTTAAAAAACATAACGGTTAGAGAAAACCATTTTTTTGATTAAATGATCCGTTAGTAAAATATTTTGCTTTAAAGTGCAATTTTTTGTAAAAGTCAAGTGTTCCCCTCTTCTTCTCACTTCTTTCAGCAAATTAGACAGGTGAAAAAATTCAGTGATAGTACATACCTATAACGAGTTTTAAAGGAGAACTATCACGGCTAAGTAGTCTCAACAACATGACTAGTTATATAGTCTCTTTAGTAGTTTTTTTTTGTAAACTAATTTTTGGTGTGCAATGAAGTATATTATTATTATTATAGACGATCAACTTTTTTTTTAATTTATTTAAAAGTACTTTGAAAAATGGAACCCTACATTACGTATGTCCCGACATGCACTTGGCCGGTTTTTTAAAGTTTGATGGTGGCAAACGATTAAGTAGTTCACATTGATGAGTGAATACTGCAGCTTTTAGATATATATGTATTTTACTGGTGGTAGAGCTCTAGTGATGAAGTTCACGGGCGTAGGTACCGGAGCATTACTTAATTTACTTGCCGCTAAATGGTACAGCACAATCGTATTCCAGTCAAGTAGTAATGTACGGCCTACAGAGCCGATCTATTGATGAAGGCCGGTGATTTTCGGCACAGAGGCATAACACTTTTGGTCTCCGGAGTGGCAACGCATTTGTATAGAATTTTCTAATTTCATGTCGATTTTTAGAGGCTACAGTATTATTGTACATCAGTGTAAACTGTTTTCTTGTTTGCCACATAAAAAAATAATATATGAGCTACGTTTGATATCGTGATATAATAATGATGAAGTACCACGAATAATATAAATTTATATCTACGTATTCTAATGTGAACGAATCTTGTTGTAGAATGCAAAACAAAAATACACCTACGTTTAATGATCAATTTATTTATGTTAATTCTAAAAGATTTGATTTGTTTCTGCGGTGTGAGTGAAAGGATCAAGCGAAGAGCGATTTCTGTAGTTAAAATCGTTGGAATAAAAATAAGCCTTGGTAAACTCCTTTGTAAAATTTGTTTATATACTGCACCATATTACGTAATAACTTTTTCACATGAAATCTATTAAATTAAAATAGGACAGGTGTATAATAAAATCGTTTATATTTGAAAGTAGACGTTTTTATCACAGATACACAATGATATACAGATATACAATGCGAATGTGGATGGTTGCAGAGGCCCAAGAAGACCAAGGCTGACCTACCATGACCAAATAGGTCTAATTCTGTCTGATGGTGGGGTCAAAAGTCTTAGGAATCGGCGTGCATGTATGAAGAGAATGATGAAGGTAGACGAGGCACGAGAGGTTTGTCTGAACCGGGATGTCTGGCGCTCTACACTCTCTGCCTACCCCGTTAGGGACCTGGCGTGAAGATACATACGTTTTTATCATCCGCGTGCTGTTTGGTTTTTATAACAAGAAAAGTAGCATCATCTAAATAAATCATCTAAAAAAGTGTCATTTTCTAGCGTTCACACTACCTCGACTACCTCCATGATAAATTTCATTTCAATCGGCTACTATGCTTTAAACCGAGTTAAGCCTGAACTTAACATTAAATTGTAATTACCATTCATCACTACTTAGTTAGGGGTCCAATGTACAATTAAACTATTTTTTGATTCAACTGAAGAAAATATGATTTATTTTTGGTTGCTGAAATCCGTTTTCTACAACTCAAAACTGATGTAAAGAAGAGCTAGTAGTATTTTTTCCTATTTAAAAAACGCTGCCCGCTTATGGTTTAGGCCGGCACGCTCAAAAAACGAGGAAAAAAGCTGCCAATCTCTGTTAAGTAATAGAGCGCACTATTTGACTATTTAATGCATGTTTACTACGCGAAACCTTGAAAATATATGACTTCCGTGTGAATTAATTTGTTCGTTCTACACTAAACACATTTATTTACTTTTTAAATACATTAATAATGTGATATTTATGTTCAGGTAAATATACCCATAATATCGAGGTGTAGGGACGTGACGACCCACTGTCTACTAGTGGAGGAACATTCTTCCGCTAGTGCAGTTAGACAACCATATAATGGCGGTCAAACCATTCTAACAGCGGTGGTAAATATAATATCTACGCGGGATGAGTAGCAGCATTTTTACTGGTGTTAGAGCTCCAGTGACGAAGCTCGCGGGCGTAGGCACCACGGCATTACCTAATATACTTGACGCTAAATGGTAGTGTTCAGCACTCTCGTGTTCTGGTCAGGTGGTAATGTAGAGGCATAACACCTTAGGCCTCAGGAGTGGTAACGCATCTGCATTTCGAACTTGATCTTTGTGTGGCTGCAGTTATCACTTAACATCAATGAGAACTGCATGCTTGTTTGCCACTTCCATAGCATGAAAAAAAAACTGAATAAGGTACCGAACGTTATCTGCGTAAAACTAGACTGACTGACTTGACTGTTATAACATTGATTTAAATACAGATTGATTCCATAGAGCAACACGGGCCACCGGCCGGGTGGACCGGAGGGGAGTTGCCATAAGCAGGCTTTCCCATCTGTCAAAGTACAAGCACAAATGACCCTATGCCTGGCGAGGCCCGTGTTGCTCTATCCATACCAATCTTTTTTCGCAGTCAAAATAGAGTAGCAGGTAACTGCGTATTGCAATAAATTACGCAATTATCATGCCCAAGAGATATTCAACAAGTAGTCGTTATTTGCCACGACATCTAAATTCAAATGTTAATAATATTAACATTAACGTATTAACCTTTGGACTTCAATGAAACACTGCAATACCACTATTATCAAATTAATAGGTTGGAGAAAAAGTCTTTTCGCATTATAGTATGTATGAACTTGTAATAAAATCTCTTTGGCTGTAGTATTTGCATCTGGCTGGTTTTGGTATCATTGAAAGTTACAATTTTAAAGAACATAATTCCAAATTCAAATTAGGCAAATGTGTGATTTTCATTTGTTTTTCGTATTGTCAAGATGAGTGAATCTAATGAAGAAATTCGATACATTTTAAAATTTTACTACAAAAAAGGTAAAAATGCAAAGCAAGCCGCGAAAAAAAATTGCGATGTTTATGGACCTAGTGCAGTGTCTGTGAGAGTAGCACAAATTTGGTTTAAGCGTTTTCAATCCGGAAATTTTGATGTCAAAGATGCACCTCGCTCTGGTCGCCCTATTACGGATAAAATGGAAGCCATTTTTGAAAAGTGGAGCAAGATCGACATATCAGTTACGACGTAGCTGAAGAACTGAGACTTAATCACAAAACAGTTTCGGCGCATTTGAAAAAAGCTGGGTACAAAAAAAAAAAAGCTCGATATTTGGGTACCTCACGAGCTCACTGAAAGAAACCTAATGAACCGTGTACCCATTTGTGATTCTTTATTACGACGTAATGAAACCGAATCATTTTTGAAGAAGCTGATAACTGGTGATGAAAAGTTGATCACTTACGACAAGAACGTGCGAAAAAGGTCGTGGTCAAAGGCCGGTCAGGCTTCACAGACTGTGGCGAAACCCGGGTTAACTCGCAATAAGGTGATGTTGTGTGTGTGGTGGGATTGGAAGGGCATTATTCATTATGAGCTATTACCACCAGACAGGACTATCGATTCTGAACTCTACTGCGAATAACTGATGAGATTAAAGCAAGAAGTTGAGAGAAAGCGGCCGGAATTGATCAACAGAAGGGGTGTAGTGTTTCATCATGATAACGCTAGACCTCACACATCTATAGCCACTCAGCAAAAATTAAGAGAGTTTGGCTGGGAGGTGTTAATGCATCCGTCGTATAGTCCTGACCTTGCACCTTCAGATTTCCACCTGTTTCGGTCTCTTCAGATTTTTTTATGCAATGTTAGGTTAACATCACGAGAGGTCTGCCAAATCCACTTGTCGCGGTATTTTGATGAGAATTCCTAAAATTTTTATAGCAATGAGATATGTCCCTACCTAGAAGATGGCAAAAGGTTATCGAACAAAATGGTACATACATACTTTAGTTAAATTTAAATAAACTATATTAAAAAATGTTTTGAATTATCTTAAAAAATGCGAAGAAACTTTTTCCCCAACCTAAATTTAAAAATTTAAAGGCTAAGGACATTTCTATTTCGTGTTTCACAAGGATTTCCCTATTCTTTTTGGGAGATAATGGTAGTAACTAAGAGATAATCCTATTTTTTATTCAGTTCATATTAACGTTCTCGTAGGTTTTCGCGAGCTTCATACATTGTAGAAATTAAACGAGCTGAGTCAGCCCGTGACCACGGTAGCTGGAAAGCGACCGAAACGTCGGGTGTATGAAGAAGTTAGGGAGTGTTGTATATGCGAGAAAATCCGCAAGTTTAATTTCAGTTAATATTTATAGATATACTTAGATGTTAACCCGCACCGGGGCAAATATTTGCATTTCCTACCGTGAGTTTGCATTGATGAAACATTCACATAAAAACATGTTAAAATGATAGGTTTGACAGCAGTGCGAACGCTTGCACCAATAAGACATTCATCGCAATACATACTTTATATGCGACAAGTTGCGAAACATCATCATGTTTAATGTTTTTAGTGCAAACTAGGGGCTACAGATATTTGTTTCGGGCACCCACGACACAAGTTTATACCTAATGTTGTGATGTAAGCGAACTTTATTTATTTATTTATTCAGGTACCTTAGAAACGATTTCTTATTTGTAAATAGTTATGAAGAATAATAATTAAATTCAGATACGTACAAAAGTACATATCAGTTACGTAATTTACTATTAAACACATATTTTTTTATATTTTTCATTAAGTAATTACAAAATACCCAGTCTTAGTTATTTTCAAGATTCCGTGTTTTTGTTAACATTTCAAAAAAATACAGTTGTTAAACAACATGATTTCTAAAAAGTACAGTCCTCGAACAATATGATCACCAACACATAATTTATATAATTCTCATGTTCAAGGGTCATCAGCCCTTGACAGCCAATAGCAGCTCAATTAACTCCTAAACCAAGATGGCGGGTATCTATGCGCTCGCGTGTATTGATAACAAAGTACCTACATCTGGCTCATTACGTCAGAACGAATATCGCGGAACAAAATACGGTTAGCCTTGGACCTGCGGTCGCATTCGTTGGCTGTTGCATCGCGAGCGACTTTGCGATTGCGACTTTTTCAAATTCGCGATCGCAAATATTTCAATTCGTGCATTTGAATTTTATGACTACATTGACATTTTTAATTGGGTTTTTTAATTCAAATTACCCGAGTTATTTTAAGACAATCTCAGATTGTTATTATTTCATCTTGTTATTTTTATGCACAGTGTACCTATAATATAACGTCTTGTGTTTACGCAAAGTAGCTTATCTGGATTTCTGTTTAGAAGGAGGCGAGATTACCAATATAAGTACGTCGATTACATTGTCGACTAGGTACCAACCACTTATATATTAAAAAACCTAATTTACGAATTAGATATTTCAAATCTGAGTACTGAGTGAGTTAAATACTACTTAAATTAAAATAGTACGTAACAACTAATGCGTCAAACAAAATAGAATATAGATTTATGTTAAGTCTCATATAGGTAATTCGTTATGTAACTATACATGCTGTAAGGATTTTTTTCTTATGAAACGAAGGTGACTAACGAGCATGCAGCCTAATGCTGGTAATGCGGTGGTGCCTACGCCCTCGAGTCCCTGGAACTTTATCACTAGTAGGACAGTATTTTTAATGAACGCGTTTGTCGTAATTGTAAAGTCTGCCTAATGGTTATTTATTAATCATACAATTTCAACAAATACAAAAAAACATTAGGTATTTTGGTTTGAATTCAAAATATTATTATACCAGCGTAAAAACAAATATTTGTATTCAAATGTGAATATTTACCTTTATCAAATGATTCTTTGCCCATCATTTAAAATTAATTAAATTTTAATACGTAGTACATCATTGTGTTACGTATGCGCACAATTTTTGCTTTTCATAACTTTAAATAAAATAATTAAAAGTCCTATTTTTTCACTAAACACCTCGGGACATCAGCGTTGTTGAAATAGCCTGTTAAATGTTATACACCAACAGAGTATAAAATAAATGTCTCTTTAAAATAATAATTAAAGTCGTAATCGTTCCAGAGCCCTTAGCGCGTCACGAGTGCAGAGCGTTCCGCTCCTACGACCGCCCACGAGTAACTTCCTCGAGCGTACCTCTGAATACCTTGCACTACAACATTGACGAAGTGTTAAACCAATTTGGTCGCACTTGTACCCTATTATTCTCTCCTACCTATTGCTTTGGATTCGCATTTGATTTGATGCTGTCTTTGATATCGCAAGTTTTTCTTATTATATTCGATCATGTTTCATTACAGCAATTGTTATTAGAAGTTTTTATTTTTAATTCACTCTAAACTGATTTATTTGGGTATTAGACAGATAGTTTGAATAATAATTTAGGCTACCTAAAGGTGGGTTAATTTCACCAAATTATTATTAACTCTATTTATCATATTAATTTTATGCTGGTATTATAAAAAAAAAACATTTTTCTATAAATAAAAGAGCTAGTATTCTCTTACTTACTTAATTTTTCGTTTTTTTTACTTGAATTTCAACTCAACAGTCTGTAGAAAATTACCAATTTAACGTAAATATCCCATAATCCAATCACGATACACAAAACAGAGTGTAATTGTTTTTACTCTGCGTATCATAACGCTGATTCAGAGTATAATTATAGGTACAAGTACGTTACGACTTCATTACATTATCGTGGGCGAAGTTAGTCACAACTTTTTTTTACCACTTAACCGGTTCCGACAATATAAAAAAGACAAAAAGCCATTAATAAATTACAAACCAGAAACTTTCCATCATATTTTTTTTTAGTTTTTATAATGAATGAAATAGAATTCCCGGGGCCTATTCATTCACCTTTATAATAATTTCATTTTTATGTGAATCGATTAACAGACGGGCAGTTTAAATTTATGACTGCAAAACTATATGACTTAGGTTCTTTATATTTTAATATAACAGTAACAAGTTATTAAATTATAATTTTCCAAAAAAGTTTACTCTGACTTAATGTCAAAAAATGCAGTCTAATCCAGTAGAAAAGAGTTTGCGGAGAAACGCGAGAGACGGAGTTCGATCTTCGGGTCGGGAATCAAACCCCAAAAGCACTAGCCACTAGTGCTTTTGGCATTTTCCCATTTTCTGGAAGTTTCCCAGGCTCGCTACCTGGTACATGGGAAAAAAACGTATCAGCCGAATCGTGGGTGTTTCCATGTATGCTTGAATACATGCTATCTGCCGCTTCAAATAAACCACCTTATTCATAAACGTGTGTTTTTTTCTAACTTACGCAATTGACAAGGCAACTGACAAAGACAAAGCATATTATAGCTTAAACCTATGTGCCTAATGTAATACGTTTAGGGGTTAATGCTTTTTTGAAAAGCATTTCTTATCAGAATACGATAGTGCTGAACACCATTTATCGGCAGAAAGAGTTGGTAATGCGGTGGTACGCCGGCGAGCTACTACTACGCTCACCGGAGCTCTACCACCAGTAAAAACTACGACTTGAAACTAACTTCACACTTAAGTAAGTTTTAGGCGTAATGTGCGTCGTGTGTCAATGAACATTATCGTATTAATATCTTCATTAAATTCCATTCACGATATGTTAGCATAAAATATCAAACGATATAAAAAGCGTAACTCAAATATTAATTTATAAAAGCGATAACTTAAATTCACTACATTGTTTCTAACTTTTTAAATTTATGCTATGGCAATGACCTCTTAAATCGTTTAGGTATAACCCCAGAAATCTCAATAATGTAGGTAGGTACAACGATTGAGATATTGGCATATTTAGGTATGTCAATATCTGATGTTTTTTTTTGGGCCGCTCGTAAAACACAGTTAGATAAATAATGTATGTATCTTCACACCGGGTCCCTAACGGGGTAGGCAGAGAGTGTAGAGCGCCAGATATCCCGGTCCTGACATACCTCTCGTGCCTCGTCTACCTTCATCATTCTCTTCATACATGCACGCCGTTTCCTAAGACTTTTGACCCCACTATCAGATAGAACTCGACCATGTTTAGTCATGGTAGGTCGGTCTTGGATAAATAATTTACAGATTTATGGTTTTTTAACACCAACTAAATGCGGCAGTTAATTTAAATAAACATCAATAATCCGGCCTTAAATTGCAACAAGTATCTCTATTAAGTTTCAATCAATAAAACTTTACATTGAAATGATTTTATTTTTATTACTTATGACCGTGGTTTATCCTTTTTGATTTAAGTGTTTATGCTAATTAATATTTTTATTGCTAAACAAACTTTACATTAACTGTACTTACCTTAGAACATTGTATAGTACTTAATTTTTTAGGTTACATACAATAATTAATTCTTAAAATCGATTAAAAGAATTGATCTTTCGGGTCGGAGTAACCGATTTTCCGATTAATCGATCTCAGATCGCCATCCTTACGAAGGATGTTATAGAAGGATAACGTGTTCACGTTAAAATTATAATGTTATACCATTCTCTCTTCTCTCTTCGTGTCATTTGTCGAGCATTTTTTTGTCGACTGTGCTGCGGACTCGGTCTGTACAGCAGGTACAACCTCTAAAATCTTTCGCTGTTGGTTTAGGAATATATTGAATATCCAAACTTTGAAAAATGAAAACTTTAAGCATATTGTGGAAATTTCAAAACGTATGCGTATATTATAAAGGCTTTAGATATACCTATTCTATAATTTATATTATTATTACTGGTGAGACGTGGTCTCTCACTATGGGTCTCGTACGTAAGGTGCCCTACTGGATCGAATCAGAAATGAAGAAATCCGTAGGCGAACGAAAGTCGCTGATATAGCCAAGCAGATCTCCAAGCTGAAGTGGCAATGGGCAGGACACATAGCTCGGAGAACCGATAGCCACTGGGGCAGAAAGGTTCTCGAGTGGAGACCACGTATCGGCAAGCGCAGCGTGGGACATCCACTTGTAAGATGGACCGACGACCTAGTCAAAGCTGGTACCCGCTGGATGCACGTCGCTTCCGATCGGTCGGCATGGAGGTCACTGGGGGAGGCCTATATTCAGCAGTGGGATGTCCACTGGCCATATGGCTGATATGATGATATTCTATAATTACAGATTTTATATTTAACTGGTGGTGGACTCCGAGTCTACACTCGGACATACATAACCATCTAATCGAGAAGCGATAGTGCTGAACACTGCCATTTGGCGGCAGATGGATTAGGTAATGCGGTGGTGCCTACGCCCTCAAGCTCGACAGTGTTCAGCACTATCGCTTCTCGATTAGATGGTTATGAATGGCCCCGTTATTACTATCACAGAGACAACTAAAGTCTCATGTAGCAATGGATCTGCATTTTCATCTCTCGTTTCTGTGTGCACGTCTGCACATCTATAGGCTGCAGTCATCACTTAACACCCATGACAACTGCATGCTTGTTTGCCACTTTAGTTACACAATATTTACGTATTACATATTTACTGTGCGTAGGTACGTTCCGTATTAGACTTATCTTACCTTCAGCCCTTCGCATGGTCATTTCATATCTTTGTATTACTGATACACATACGTGACTTATGTAATGACGAGGAAATGTGAGTTTTTGTATGTAAGGCAAACAATATATATAGCATAGCTCACATTAAAGTTAGACACACGGTGATGACTGCAGTCTATAAACACCCATACAAAGACCAAAGGTCAAAATGTAGATGCGTTGCAATCCCTAAGCACTTAGTTGTTATGTCTATGGGATAGTTATTATGTGGCTTTACAAGATCCATCAATTATTATGCAATGTGGAAAGTATCCAACGATGGAGTAAATGGTTTTAAGAAGAGATTTCATCCCAGGATAAAACGTCGTCACTTTCAAATCATGAATATTTACTGATAGGCCTCCATATTTAAAGAGATTAAAATCAATACATGTAATAAGACAGTAAAATCGAGTGTCTGTACATAATTTTTTTTCCCAAAAATCTGATAGGTGTCGATTAAAAGTAACCCAAAAACATTTTTTGGATTTTTTGTATATCTGTCTGTCTGGTACGTTACAACTTCGAAACTACTCAACGGATTTGAACGTGGTTTGGTCACAGGTAGATTACATATAATTAGGAGCGTTGTCAAAACTTAGTTTCATCAAAATCGGTTAAGGGAAAAAGAAGTTGTGGTCAATTGAAAATTTACTTCAAGCTTTACTACAAAACTTTTAAACAGAGTTGAATGCGGTTTACATCAGTCTATTTAATTTGGACTAGCTGTGCCCGCGATTTTTTCCGCGTAGAATTTAACAAAACTATTGTTCAGTATCTACGGATGAAGTCAAGTTGATCAATAAATATTTTGACAACGATTCCTTTAATTCAGTAAAAACACTACGGTTTACAAACTAGATTAATACGTAACACGAATTAAAAATAAGGCCCGTTGCAACCGGATCACAGAAACTGAAGGTCATTTCAATTGAGGTCACAAAACGAGTCGATTTTGTTAAAATATAGAATAAATATGACTGAAGACAAATTGCATTAACGCATAGTCCGATATAACAAGGAAATATATAAACGACATTGGTGTGCGCCGGCGCAGCTTGCAACACCGACATTGACCTCATTCGGAGACCTACTAACTCTTATCTAGTGTGTGGCTTTTGGGATATTTATACAGACTAACATAAATCGGTAGCGTGTTTTATTATAGTTTCTTTGAAATTAAACGGCTGTTGTGTTTTTACGGATTCAAAATATTATGATTATTTTTTATTTACGTGTAACTGGACTGAAGTGTGGATTGCTATGGCTTCTTGTTTACAGTAACGATATTCTGCTTTAAGATGGTACTTACAAATCGAATATTCTTTTCGTTACTAATAGGGATGATGTTTTTTTTTTTCTTAGGAACCTTCCATATACTGATGATTCTATCATCAGGTATGATATTAGTACATAGTCAGAATTAAAAATTAAAAAAAATGTGTTAAATAACTTTCCTAGTCACATTTTTTATGTAATGGCTGTGGCAAACAAGCATGCAGTTCCCACTGATGTTAAGTGATGACTGCAGCCTAAAGACACTTACACAAAGACCAGAGGTAAAAATGCAGATTTGTTACCACTCCTTAAGTCTAATGTGTTTTGCCTCTGTGCCGGAAATTACAGGGCTGTATATTACCACCTGACCAGAACACGATACTGCTGAACAATACCATTTAGCGGCAAGTATATTAGGTAAAGCGGTGGTGCCTACACCCGCGTTCTCCGTCACTGCAGCTCTACCACCCGTAGTTTATCAGTAGTTTAGTATAGTAATCCCTTACAAATACAGACATTACTCGTATAATAGTTGCAAGTTGCTTAGTAACAAATAATGTTACACCTCCCATCGCGCCACAATATTTTATAGAAGAGATATTCAATTTCAATAATATGCTTTTATTTGTTCAGATGTTGCTTGTTTTGTAATAGACATTTAGTTTTGTTAACTGAAACTGCTAGTATTGACAGTTGTAAAAAATTACACATTTACGGAATTCTCATTTTAATATAGCGTTAACTAATCTTTTAAAACAATAAAAATAGCGCAATTATTCTTCAATAAAGCAATACCACTCAATGCCGGAGCTATATTCCTCTACTATTCCGGCGAATCCCTCGAAGCAGTCTTCTAAATTATATATCGTCATCCTTACTAAAGCAGAAACACTTCGACAGCTGGACAAAAGCCTTCCCCAGAGATTTCCAGGGCTGTGCCCCAGCTGTTAAGAGTAAAAAATGCCGCGCCCTGCAGTAGCGGGCCTGTAGAATAGGACTGACGTATCCCCTGCCTATCGTAAGAGATGACTAAAAAGAGGAATGAACCACGGGCGGCAAGAGTGGGAGCTCCAGCCATCCAGCACTCGCGGTTCCGTGAGGACGGCGACCGTGGTAGCCGCAGTTCGATGTGGTATGCGTTGAATGGCTTTCAGAGTCCCCGTGGACGAGCCTTATGGTGGCGAAGCAGTGCATTTAGTGTCCCCAGATCCCCCTCTTGATGCACTGAAGTCCGCACCGAGGTAATTTTAGAGGGTTCAAGTCACGCAAATCCCGGCGCTTCCCCCTAGAGAACTGGTTGAATGTTTTGATCATCTCGTTAAAATAAAAGTATAAAACATGGCATAATGGCCGTAATTAGTTTTATTTAAAACCAATAAAATATTAATAATCTGCTATTTCAAAAGCAGTGATAATAATATAATATAAAGTTGCCGTTTAATAAATTCAATAAATTTAACCATAGCTTATACTGAATGCGTTAAGTTTTTACTACAGTTAAATTTTGTCACTTTACAGCCGTATTTGACCAAATTTCGAATTTGATTTTAATATAGTTCTACATAAATAAATATTAAGCTCAGTTGGAGGCTATATCAGCAGTTATCTTTTAAGAATGATGACTAGACTAATCGGTTGTGCCTACTACAAATATGTTAAAAAACTAAAATTGTATATAGCTGGTATTCATAAAAATATAATGATCTTAATTGGTTATTAAATGTATAATAAGCTATAGACGTTAAACTTTATGACAATATTAATAAACGATTAAGGGTGTCAAAAATTGTAATGTTCGATGGTTTTAGGGTTCCGCATTCCAAAGAGTATTCAAGATATGTTAGTATTTTTGGTGAACTATACAGTTGTTCGTATAAAATCACGCTTGTAATTTACAAATTAGTTGCCGTATTATTCTGGTTTCAAATATTATGATGATTATTAAAAAATCTAAAGAAGCTGGTTTTCTTAAAAATAGTAAATATTACAAGTGTAAAATATTACATGACGAACGAAAATATTACATGCTAATGTTGTTATCTGCTGCAACTGAGAATTTAAAAGATTTGAGAAATAAAATTATTCAAGCTCAAAGGAGAGCCAACCTATTTCATAATATGCAATAAGAAATACATAACATTAAAATACGTTGTTTGTTGGGTCAGAAGTTAACAAAAAAGTTTAAAATTGGCAAACAAAAGTTGTTTAAAAGTTTTTTGAAAACATAATTATTATTTAACTTAAAATTTGATGATTAAGGTACAGAAACAGGTGTCTGCTTGAGAATTTTATTGTTGTGTCCCTTAGTATGGATCTTTTAATCATTACCTACTCGTTCTTGGCAGCTTTCCTACTTTTAAAAGCTACAAGTCTCGTGGAATAAACATGCTGACCTTCTAACTGCATTTTCACAAAATAGACAACTGGACTCGGTAGACGTTGTCCTACTCAATTGCAGCGCCATCTATTGGGTAGAATTAGGGTTGCCAGGTGGCCAGGCTTTCCGGGATTGTCCCGCAATTTCGCGCGTTGTCCTATGTCCAATAATTTCACTCTGCTGTGTCGGAATGAAAAAATACTAGATTTTCTCACAAAGTTACAATACTACGGCTGCAAAAGTCAAACCAAACCTATCGTGCTGAATAATTAATTACTCCTTAATATAAGTGTCGGAACGGAGACCAAAACTGTGATTCCAAGAAATATCCAGGAAATAGTCAGCCTTGATTTGGCAATCCTAAATCTAATTGTTAATCTAATCGATCCCTGAACGTTATTTAACACACAAAACATCGAAATGAAGCCATTTTTAAGCTTTCGCGAGTTTCACGCATCGCAATATAAGATAATTATTTAAAATTGGACGTGTTTTCAATATCTCAATAATACAGATAATAACGCGAAGGTACTAGGAAAGCATGATGAAATGGGATACGTCTATAACACGAGATCGGAAAGTAAGAATAGAACCAGTTGGGGTGTAAGGGTGTCGGAACTCCGATAAGAATATTAGTGGTTTAAAATACATATTTAGGAGTATATAATAATCGAATTATTTATTTGAGAGATTGAAATGAGCAGAACACATAGAGTGATATGAAAACCCAAAGATGATAAATTTTACACGGAGATACTCGTAGCTCGCATTATAATGTATGAATCGCTCGCGAAGGCGCTGTACTAATCTTCAGTTGTATCAGTAGTTGTTAGTAGTATGCTCAGTACGGAACCTTCAACTGTAGGTATTTGGCAGATCTCTCTTTCAAAAGCTACAAGTTAATAAATAATATTAATTAGTTGCATATTATTTTTGTCGAATGATAAAGATAATAAGCACGTGAAGGTACTAGGAACGCATAACGAAATGGGATACGTCAGTAACACGAGACCGGAAGGGTTAGAATAGAACTAGTTGGGGTGTAAGCGTGCCGGAACTTTGGGGAACAAGAATTGGGGAGAGTAAATTCAGGATGATGAGTAATGAAAATTTGACTATGCGTAATTTGGGTTATTTGGAACTTTGCAATTTAGGGTTGTGCAGAAGTCAACATTCCAATTTTTGCTGTCGTATCCATTTTGGCATATTTGCTGATGATTGGGTTGCCATTTAATAAGATAAAAATTACCAACACTTTATAATAAATTAATTAGGTATAATAATATTACATCTCTTACTGGCGTCGGGACGTGAAAGAAAGAAAAAAGCATTGTCGACCCCACCGACCGAATAATGGTGATCAAACCATTCCAATAGGAAGCGCGCATGGCCCCACGACTAGTGTAGCTGATAGGCGATCTACTTGGTGAAGAATTACGGGCGCGGTCGGGTGTATGATGGTGACTGCTAGTGGCAAATTAAAATGCGCGTTTCCGTGCTTCGGAGGGCACGTTAAGCCTTCGGTCGTGATTGATATCGATAGATAGCAGTCGTTAAACCTTGTCGGAGGCCTTATAGGCGGTTTGAAAACATCCGACAGCGGGTTGTCTACTAACCCGTATCTAGAGGAGAAAACGAGGAGAGAGAGACCTCCACCAAAAGAGGAGAGACTCGTACCCAGCAGTGGGACTTAATGGGTTGCCATTATTATTGTTGTAAGCGTCTTTGAGGAGGGCTTTGTCAAGCAGTGGACATCATTCGACTGGAGTGATATAATGATCTTTACATTAAGCTCTAAAAGTTTTGCAATATGCCGCCTTCACCCATAAAAACGCAAATTCATTAAGGTTGTCACGTTTTTGGTTTTTATTTACGTTGTTTGTAACGCGTCAGCTTATGTTGAACATATATAAAAATCCTAAAAACATGACGCCTGTAATCCCCTAAGGGATAGGGAGAGGTAAATGGGATTCATGCATACATCCTCGATTCGCCGGTCACGTTTTGGCCCATGTAACACGCGGCGAGCCTGTTGACATCTCCGGGCACTTTACCAAACTTTGAGGTACTGGAAAGCCTCCAGAAAATAGAAAAATATATCAAACTATAAATATTTCAACCTATCAACAATTTACCAGTCTATCATCAATCTACCAGTATTCCAGTTGGGCGGTCTATCAGTACGCCAGAATTCTAACAATTATAATGTACCGATCCTAATATTCATCCATACCTTTTTAACTCCGTCCAATATAATCCGAATATCAAATATCTACATACAAACAAGGAAATATGTTTAGAGTTTTCTTTAAAAAAATCGTTTTGTGAAGTAAGTATGTACATAAAGTGTAAAATATAACAGACATTATTAATAAATGAAAATTAGAAAAAAATACTAACAGTAAAGTTGACATCAAATTTTTCAATATCATCTTTCCAAAAACTTAGTAAAAGAAAATTTTAATCTCGCACCCCTTATCGCTAAGTCCCAAGTAGATGACAGTTTTTGTATGGGCTACTGGGCGGTTCCTTCCCGCGCGTCGCGCGCCCCTCACGATTGCTCTGACATTACACGTTCGTTGGATGACTGTAGGTAATAAACACGTTATTTTTCTTTAGACTGTGGTAATACCTTGAATTATAATTATTTTCCATAGTGCTAAAGTCACCAATTGTTTAAAACAAACATCCATTGTAAGAGGAAATGTCACGGTTACACTCAAAATGTGTGCGGTAGGAAGTGACGTCACAGATTATAAGTGCATTCAGATAACACTAATATATGATGGGTAATTTGTCATAGTTAAGTAAAAAACTAAAAATAAAAAGAGACTGCCACCACATCAACTGAAAAGTGTTAAAATTATGTTGTTCCTTGAAATAATTCACTAATGTTTTCACTGGTGGTGGAACTCCAGTGACGGAGCTCGCGGGCGTAGGCACCAGCGCATTATCTAACATACTTGCCGCTAAATGGTAGTGTTCAGCACTATCGTTTTTCGGTCCGGTGGTAATGTACGGCCCTACAATTTCCGCCACAGAGGCATAACACCTTAGGCCTCAGGAGTGGTAACGCATCTGCATTTTGACCTAGATCTTTGTGTGGGTCATCACTTAACATCAATATGAACTGCATGCTTGTTTGCCACTTCCATAACATAAAAAAATGTCTGATTGTCAAGCAATCTGTCGTTTTCTTCAAACAAAGTTAAGGAGAAGGGGTTAAGAGAAGAAGTTGGGAGAAGTAGTACCTATACGCGAGAAAATCCGCAAATATTATTTCTACAATGTATGAAAGTCGCGAAAACTTGCGAAACTTTAAAATTAAATATATGTATGTATCTTCACGCCAGGTCCCTAACGGGGTAGGCAGAGAGTGTAGAGCGCCAGACAGTAAAGTTGACATCCCTCTCGTGCCTCGTCTACCTTCATCATTCTCTTCATACATGCACGCCGATTCCTAAGACTTTTGACCCCACCATCAGACAGAACTCGACCTATTTGGTCATGGTAGGTCAGCCTTGGTCTTCCTGGGCCTCTGCAACCATCCACATTCGCATTGTATATCTGTTTAGTCATTCGCTCATTCGACATTCTTTCTATATGCCCGAACCATCGGAGCATGCCTTTTTTCATTTTTACACCGATACTATCATTCACACAAAGTCTCTTTCTTACATCTTCATTACGAACGCGATCGGTGAGTGATACACCGCAGATCTTGCGCAAAGATCTCATCTCGACCGCGTTCAACTTACTTTCATGCTCTTTCCTGCATTTAAAATTAAAGATTTCTATAACTACTTATCCTACTTTTTTTCGTCCTTTTCTAGTGGTTCCCTTCATATAGGTAAGAATTTTAATTCGCGTCATAAAAAATCTTAATTCCTTTGGTCTAGTCACAGCACTTACCACAGTACAACATATAATGTACGAAAGTAATTAGCATAACACCTTGAAATCCATACACTTACACAACACAATTTGTATGCGATATTGTCTTAATAATAAATATGTTCGCTGCAAACTGTAACCTTGAATATAAAGTCTTTAGCTCATTAAGTATTGTATAATGTTAGTTTCATTATCAATTTAAGGGACAATAATAATTTTATTGTAGTTTCAAGAGCTTTTATTTTTTATTTTATTTTATTTATTTTTATCAAGAGCATCCGTGACGAAGCTTGCGGGCGTATCTATCACCGCATTACTTAATCTATGTATGTATCTTCACGCCAGGTCCCTATCGGGGTAGGCAGAGAGTGTGGAGCGCCGGATATCCCGATCCTGACATACCTCTCGTGCTTCTTCTACATTCATCATTCTCTTCATACATGCACGGCGATTCCTAAAACTTTTGACTTCATCTTCAGACAACACTCGACCTATTTGGTCTTGGTAGGTCAGTCTTGGTATTCCAGGGCCTCTGCAGCCATCCACATTCGCACTGTATATATGTTTAGTAATTCACTCATTCGACATTCTTTCTATATGCCCGAATCATCGGAGCATGCCTTTTTTTTCATTTTTACACCGATACTCTCATTCACACAAAGCCTCTTTCTTAAATCTTCATTACTTAATCTACTTGACCCTAAATGGAAGTGTTCAACGCTATCGATATTTTGAACAGGTGGTAATAATATATGGCCCTATAATTTCCGGGACAGATTAATAACAACTTAGGCGTCAGGAGTTGCTACAGCTTGAAATAAACTTATATTTACTGTAGGTATGTGGCCCATGGTCTCAAGCAGACTATGGTCTTCTTACTAGTCTTTCCCATCCGAAAAAAACCAAAAAGCGACTGAAATATCGGATTGTTTTCAAAATTTAACATGAATTTAATAACAAGGCACATTAACCTACGGTGGTCATCGGTGGTGGTGAAAAATTATACACTCACCGCAATCAAACTTATTATACCAGCGTAGCACTACTTGTAGTGGACTACTACCACTAGGTTACTGAAGCCGTTACTACAATGTACTCGTAAATCTTGTATCATTATCTATTCTTATCTAAAAAAACTGGAGAGTTTTTTGTTTGTTTGCTTGAACGCGCAAATCTCAGGAACTACAGGTCCGATTTGGAAAATTATTTCAGTGTTAGATAGCCCATTTATCAAGGAAAGGTTTAGGCTAACATCACGCCAAGACGAATAGGAGAGGGTAGGTATCATTGCAACCGCGCGAAGCCGGGGCGGGCAGCTAGTTATTTGTAAAATCATCGTCGTTGAATGGATATAAACGAACTGACACAATGAAAACCAGCGTAGTGATAGATACTCCGTAAAAATATAATCATATGAAGCATACATATATAAATGTATGAAATCTCGTAAAGCAAATCATTATTTATATTGATCTTAGACTCCTCCAGGGAACTGCAATCACTTTACCTGGAACTTACAATCAAACGTTTCTCAGCTAATTCACGTTTCACCTATAATTCCTACAAACCATATTTCCGAGAGAATGTCGTAGAGTTCAGCGTAGCTAGACTACAGTCTACGCGTCTGTAGATATATGTAGGTGTACACATGTACAGCTACAGTCGGCAGGATGCAAGCGAAAGCGGGGGGAAGCACGACTAACCCCGTTTCCAAACGCACACCAACCCACCCACCTTACGTACGACGCACGTGCCGGATTCACTAGGGCTGTGACGGAAATCTAGAATAATTTAGATTTTAAAATTTTGAGCACTAGTTTTTAAAATTTGTATAGATTTCTTGTTCATTAATAAACTTTTGCTTGGGAAAAGTGAAAAAATTTAATGTAATGGGCAAACGCCAATTTTAAATTATAATTCACATGCTGGCGTCGGGACGTAATGACCCAACCGCCAACTAGCGGCAGAGTTTATCTTCTATTTTTTTACTATTGTAATTTTTTTTAGCATTAGACAGAAGAAATTTTTCGAATTACATAACAGTAATGGGCAACATATTTATTTTATATTTTATTAAACTAATGCGTTTTCTAAAACGTCTCCTACAAAAGACCTAAAGATGTAGTGGTCAAGAACACAAAACGAACGGAATACGATATTATAATGACAACAAATTAAAAAGAATACGTTTATCACGCACGCACGACGCACAACATGTTATTTTTAAGAAAGTCGGATTATACACAATGACATTAAGCTGTCATATCATTAAAAAAAAAAGTTTTGTGATACCTGCTTCTGGGTTTTCCTTCTGTCTAATTCTAAAAAAAATTACTTTAGTGCAATCAGCCAACCAAACAATGGCGGTAAAGCCATTCCAATAGGGCGGTAACAAGTGCAATAACGCAAGATGGGCAGCGTCCTGCGACAAAATCACTGTGATCGCCGATCCACCCACTAAGGCTGAAATTCACATCTCTCTACGACTTTGTTCTGAGCGTAGGTACTTTACCTACGCTTAGAACTGTCAAAACCCATACTGAACTGACAGTTCTAAGCATACTTTGCTCAAAGTAAAGTCTTAGTGCCGTCTGCGAATCTCACCATAAGAGTGGTGATTATGGCATATTCCTCTTTTTGGGAGGCTTTAATCTTGCAGTAGATATCATTTGGCTGACATGGTGATTAGGATGATTAATATTAACACCTTAGTTGCCAAGGAGAATTAGAGATGCACGCAAATTGGAATGCACCAACTGTTAGTCAAAAGAATTTTACGATTAAGTTAATTTTATTGTAGCATTATGAAGGTGTCATATTACGTAATTAGTTACTGGTGGTAGATCTCCAGGGACGGAGCTCGTGAGCGTAGGCACCGCCGCATTACCTAATATATTTGCCGCTAAAGGGTAGTATTCAGCACTATCGTGTTCCGGTCAGGTGGTAATGTACGGCCCTGTAATTTCCGGCACACAGGCATAACACCTAAAGCCTTAGGAGTGGCAATGCATCTGCATTTTGACCTTGGTCTTTTTGTAAGGGGCTATAGACTGCAGTCATCACTTAACTGCATGCATGTTTATCGCTTCAATTACCTACATAAAAAAATGTAAGAAAAACATCCATAAAAAACATACATAGAAAAAAACACTATTCGTCGGTATAGTTTTAGGAGACTTAAAAGAAAAGTGTAAACCAAATGTTGGATAGAAGTGTGAGAATCAATAATTTCATTCAAATATTCACACAAAGATCAACAGAAATAATTAAACATCTACAACAATTAAATAAATACAAAACGGATCCAATACAAAATACAGCACGCGACCAAAACAACCCAAACAAACAAGCGAGTGATGCAATTCCCAAACTTTCCTTTGTTCGTATCACGGGGAAAACCAGACGATCGACAGCCCTGATTTTGTCAGACGTCTGTGTGCGGCCGCCCCAATTCAAGGTCGGTAGGGGGGTGGGAGCGGGACAGACATAGGTACCCCAGGGGAAAGTGCAAGCGAAATGCGCGAGAGAAAATCAATCTTGCACGGGGAGGGAAGGGAGGACTGAAAAACTAGGTGAACCGACGGACGAGCGCTACGTGCGTGCAATGGCAATACAAGTTTACAGGGACAGTGGATAAATTTAATTTCGTTTTTTTTCTAGTAGTGTTTAGTTTATGGGTCGTGATTTTTATGGGTTGTATATTAATGCAGTTTACGGTACGTCTGAAAATTTGAAATTTTGTATAATTTATTAAATTATTAACACGTTTTAATATTTTGAACTAGTATTATTTGCATCTATAACTATGACAATAGCGAAAATGCTCATAATTTTAATGTCAAATGAGTAGTTTTAAACAGTTCAAGGATTATTGACGAATTGCAAAATAGACATAGTTTGAATATGGGTAAAGGAGATGTTGCGAGCTCGGCCCTGGTTCACACACATCCTCAAAAAATGGGTAAATTAAAGAAGAATCCGAAAAAAATACAATTAATTTATTCAAGAATATATTTTAGAGTTACAACCACATTTAATTCAAACGATTTTATCATTTTCAACTATGTTAAACATGGCGACGATACAGCCGACACTTGGGATCAATCGATTTTGATAGTATTTAGAAAATATTACTTTTTTCTCCAAGTTCTATAATCAACGTACAATTTAAAAAATGAAAATGACAAAATGACATCGCCCGCCATATTCGCCACGTTAGTTTTGAGTTGCAATCCTAACTGCAAATTATGTTTTGTAACTGTAAACAAAGCTAAATAAGTGAAAATATGCAGTCAAAAACGTTTTTATATCGATTTTGCCTGTTTAATGATATTGTGTACAATACATGGCCGGAGGTCCATACATTTTTGCAACATCTCCTTTGCTAAAAAGATAATTAAAAAGTTACATTAAAAAGTAATCACAGACAAACTATAACATTTTGAGACAATCGTAGATTTAATATATAACTATATAAAAATGAATATTTGTCTGTAGTATGTGATTTATAGAATCGTATATGCATTTGATCATGGGATCTTTAGCAAAGTTGTTGTGCATGAGTCCACAAAGGTTTCTGAGTTGACAAAATCAACAGATGGCGGCACTAACAATTTTAATTGGTGGCGTAGCAACGCGCGCTGGTTACAAGTAGTTTAAAAAAAAAAAACAATTTTCTGAATTAAATTTCAAATTAATGAAGTCTGTAATATTTTGAAACGATGCGATATGATAATGTACCATACATTTGATTGCATACGATTCTATAACGTGGAGTAGTAGTAGTAATCACTTTTCGTAAACTACCTATTAAGGCTTGTACTTTTTTAAAATGTAATAAAGGTGGCAAAGTAAAAAACTTAATAATCCAAGTAAAGGCTTTTTTTCATGTCATGGAAGTGGCAAACAAGCATGCAGCTCACATTGATGTTAAGTGATGACTGCAGCCTATAGACACCCACACAAAGACCAAGGTCAAAATGCAGATGCGTAACCACTCCCGAGGCCTAAGGTGTAATGCCTCTGTGCCGGAAATTACAGGGCTGTACATTACCATCTGACCGGAACACGATAGTGCTGAACACTACCATTTAGCGGCAAGTATATTAGGTAATGCGGTGGTGCCCACGCCCGCGAGCTCCGTCACTGGTGCTCTACCACCAGTAAAAAGTCTTACGTCCCACACGTTACATATTCCCAAAACGTATTCTAATATACATTCATCATGGCACACATGTAGCAATTAACATAACATCAAAGAACTAACGTTCAACCCTTTCGGCCCAATCAATATCATCTGCACCCCCGAAGGGGTAGATTAGGCCTATGCACAACTACATGAGCAGAGTCGGGGGTGGTTTTGTTTTACGTATAATGCACTCGTGTGCGGGGTGTCCCCACACCCCATAGGGAGTTGCCAGCGGTAACACCTTGATTTTTTGGTAACTATGCTATCTGATGAAGGATTATTAACTTAACTGCTGTGTGTGTGAAAGTTTACGGATTACCTTTTGTAAATATTATTTATAGTTAGCGACCCGCCCCGGCTTCAAAGATTGTTACTGGAAATGCCATTTTTTCTACCCATTCATCAATCTATACATCTATACAAATAAATAAAATTGGAGTGTCTGTTTGTAACATTAAAATAATCGCTTTTTATTAAATGCGTACACGGTACATAGACCGAAACAACATTTTTTACAATTTTTGTCTGTCTGTCTGTCTGTTTGGCGGGGCTAATCTTGGGAACGGCTGGACCGATTTTAACGGGACTTTTACTGGCAGATAGCTTATGTAATAAGGAGTAACTTAGGCTTTTATCCTAGCTGCGAGCGCTATAACTGCTGGGCACGATTCTCTCCCCTTTTTGGGGGGAGGCGTGGAGCTCCAATGCGGGTTGGTGGAGACAAGGGTTAGTGGCCAACCCGTTGTCGGATGTTTTCAAACCGCCTATAAGCGTCGACAAGGTTTAACGACTGCTATCTATCGATAGCAACCAGGACAACGTGCTTAACGTGCCTTCAGAAGCACGAAAACGCGCATTTTTTTAATTTGCCACTAGCGGTCACCCATCACACACCCGACCGCGCCCGTATCGCTTAACCGAGTAGATCGCTTCCGATCTACACCAGCCGCTGGGCCATGTGTGCTTCATGTTTGTATACTGTTAAGATATAAATAGACATTTACCCTAAAACAATTCGAATACTGACATATATATGAACAAGTTAATATAACATAATTTCATCTTAATAACTCGTATACCCAATAAAGCAAAATCTTCAGTTACAGCAATTAACCTAATCATTATTTGTCTAATTATATGGTATGTTAAACAAGATAATGTTTAGTTAGACAGGCAATAAAAGTTTTTATGCGAAATTTATAGGCTATATGGATTTTATGTTAGTTTGTGAAGCATGGGACTTGATGGAGTTAAAATGATGGACGATAGATGATCCCAAAAGTGTATTAAGTAAATGGGATTTTTTCACCTAATGAAAGTGGCAATCAGGCATGCAGTTCACATTAATGTATTTATCTTTTTGTATACAGACCATTGACACCCACACAAAGATCAGAGGTCAAAATGCAGATGCGTTGCTACCCCTGCGACCTCAGTTATTACACTTGTTATGTTTCTATGATAGTTATTAGGGGGCCAATACCACCTAACCGGAACAAGATGCTGCTGAACACTACCATTTAGCGACAAATAAACTAGGTAATGCGATGGTGCCTACGCCCTCGAACTCCTACTCTACCAGTATAGTTGGTTTTATTAAAGTTCTCGTTTTACTAACATCATTGATAACTGTTGAAGTAGGTACTCTTACCCCCTTATTCATAAAAGTACATTAGATACGTTTTAGCTGTAGAATGCTTTGTCTTTGTCAGTTGCATTGTCAAGTGTGCAGGATAGAAAAAGACAAAGGAGCGATTAGCAACACTTTAGCTAAAATACGTTTATGAATAAGGGGGTTAGTGTAGAGCCTCATTAAAAAACAAATAAAAAAACGCCTATGTGAATTTTGATGATTGAAGAAGCTCAGGAAGACCAAGATTGACAAATACCTTGAGAAATATAATATAATAATAATGGCAACCCTTGTCCCTCATCCCACTGCTGGGCACGAGTCTCTCCCGTTCTTGGGAGAAAGACTGGAGCTTACTCCAAGAGTATTAAGAATCGGCGTGCTTGTATGACGAGAATCATGAATGAAAAAGAAGCACGGGCGGTGTATGTAGCGCTCCACACTCTCTGCCTATCAATTAATTAATTAATCGATTCCGTAATTAAATTCGAGAATAATCTGCGTTTGACGAACCCTCATTCCTGAAGTTTCGAAGGATAAAATTGTTGACCAATATTGAGGTTGAACATCGATAGATTTGTCCAAACTGTCATGTCTTTGGATGAGAGTCCATTTATCGACTTTCGCAGGCAATGAGGTTAATATACAGGGTTATTTGTTATTAGCGCAACACCTCTCGCACGCAGCCACTCATCATCAATCCCAAAATCATTTGATGTACGACTTTTTAAAATCATAGTTTTTAAGTTTTTTTTCATGTAATGGAAGTGTCAAACAAGCATGCAGTCCACATTGATGTTAAGTGATGACTGCAGCCTATAGACACTTACACAATGACCAGAGGTCAAAATGCAGATGCATTACCACTCCTGAGGCCTAAGGTGTTATGCCTCTGTGCCGGAAATAACAGGGCCGTACATTACCACCTGACCGGAACACGATAGTGCTGAACACTACCATTTAGCGGCAAATATATTAGGTAATGCGGTGGTGCCTTCGCCCGCGAGCTCCGTCACTCGAGCTCTACCACGAGTCATAAACATAAGGCTGCAATTACTCTAGGTAATGTTCACGCAAAAAGCCTAGCCCAAAACTAGGCACCATCAATTTCTCTGACACATTAAACTTTCAGAAAACAAAGACAATGCGAGTTCTGCGTAACTGAAAATGCAAATCCAGCAACTTACAAATCCCGAAGGGTTCTAGTTTTAAACCGACGTCAAGTCAAATAACAGGTCGGTGTACGCGCGAATTTCAAATACCGTTCGCGTTTCAAATTCCACCCGCACCCCCGCGTTTCTATGACGCACCGTTCACTCTACGCAATGTGCAACAGTATTGATTTGGGCCTACCAGCTATATATTTGGCTATGATTGTGCATTGTATGTATCCGAAAATTGGTTTAATCGAACTTCACTTTTGATTGGATTTCACTGACGACCCATAATCCGGAATTACATGATGAGTTGTTTAAGTTACAAGGTTTATGATATTTTAGATTTTGCTTTAAACACAAGACTCATATAACTAGGTTGCATTCAGTTTATTCATTTATTTCATATTATAATTAGGATTCTGGAAAGCACTTTTACATCGTCATTTTTTAACTACCTAGAGCAAATAGCATTAATAATAAAAAAAACACATAATAAATTAAAAAGAAACAAAACAATTATGTATTATATGAAAAGAATCAATTATTTACTTTCTTCAATTCCCTATTCGTGTTATGGAAGTGGCAAACAAGCATGCAGTTCACATTGATGTTAAGTGATGACTGCAGCCTATAGACACCCACAAAAAGACCAAGGTAAAATGCAGATGCGTTGCCACTCCTGAGGCCTAAGATGTTATGCCTCTGTGCCGGAAATCACAGCGCCGTACACGGCCGTATTCGTATTACCTGACCGGAACACGATAGTGCTGAAGACTACCATTTAGCGGCAAGTATATTAGGTAATGCGGTGTTGCCTACGCCCACAAGCTCCGTCACTGGAGCTTTACCGCCAGTGAAAACCACCACCTAATGGGATCAGAATAGTGCTGAACAATACATACGGCAGATGGATCAAGTAATGCACTGCCTTCATCCTTGAGCTATACTGGATCTCTTACCACAAACATAGAACTTGAATATCGCCTGTGATACGTAACAAAATGAAGCCATATAAATCCAAGTATTTATCAGAGCACCGTGTCAAATTCAGATAATCATTACTAGGACAATGAAGGCTGCGTGCGATGTCAGCTGGAAACCGGGGGGCGGGCACACATAGTGGCCCGGTCGATATGAGCGATGCGTTTTAGGTCGAGTTTCCAACGTTTAAAATGGAACGTTAAAATTGCTTTTAGATTACTGAGATTTTGTATTGAATACTTCTGATTAAAGTTGTGTCTGTAAAAAAAACTACTAGTGACCGAGAGGAAAGTGCTACTGGAGTTTTACTGGTGGTAGAGGGAGCTCAGGAGTGACGGAGCTCGCGGGCGTAGGCACCATCGCATTACCTAATATACTTGCCGCTAAATGGTAGTGTTCAACACTATCGTGTTCCGTTCAGGTGGTAATGTACGGCCCTGTAATTTCCGGCACAGGGGCATAAGACCTTAGGCCTCTGCATTTTGACCTTGGTCTTTGTGTGGGTGTCTATAGGCTGCAGTCATCACTTAACATCAATGTGAACTGCATGCTTGTTTACCACTTCCATTACAAAAAAAAAGTGCTCAGGAAAATTCTAGGCGCTGTTCGGGATGAAAAAGAAATCTGGAAGAGAAGGAAAAATAAAGAAATCGAACATCTGGTGGCAGAGCCAAATGCCATCGGCCAAATAAAATCCCAGAGGCTTCGCTGGCTTAGCCATCTTGAGAGAATGGGGGAGGATCGAGCAGTGAAACTTGCACATACTTGGGGCGACCTAGTGGCCGACGTCCAGTTGGTAGGCCCAGGTATCACTGGAGTGATGAGGCGCCAAAAGATCTCCGTGACCTTCAGGTCGAAGGGGAGGCAGAGCAGAACAGACAAAAATGGCGCATTCTGGTATCAGGTAAGACTCATTTTGGGTCACTGAGCCCATAAACTACAACAAAGTTGTGTCTCTGAAGTTGCATTTGGTTGTTGTCTCTAAATTATTGACATTTGTGACATCAAACTTCGAGGCTGTCAAACTTCGAAAAATGCTTGATAATGTTTTTTTACTGGTGGTAGAGTTCCTGTGTAGGAGCTCGAGGGCGTAGGCACCACCGCATTACCTAATTTATCTGCCGCTAAATGGTAGTGTTCAGCACTATCGTGTTCCGGTTAGATAGTAATGTATGGCCCTGTAATAACTATCACAGAGACACAACACCTAAGGTCTCAGGAGTGGCAACGCATCTGCATTTTGACCTCTGGTCTTTATGTGGCAGTTATCACTTAATATCAATTTAAACCGCATGTTGTTTGCCATCTTTGTAAAATAAAAAAAATACCCCCTGACCCGGAGACTGCACCCTGGACCCTAACGCAGCACTAGTGGCCTGCTACCACCAAACTACTGAGTGACTACTACTGTCAATTTATTGATGAAAAAAAACACTTAATAGATTTCAGTGCAAGAACAGCATTCATATCTCGGTTTCTATTTCCTTTATCTAAGATAAGAGTTAGTTACAACTTTATCTGTCGTGCGTACCATCGAGGTATCGATATGCGTTGAAAAAATATTTGCGGCCTATCACAGCTGGATGGAATAAATCATTGAATTCACGATAAAACAAAAACTTCCTTAATTCAAAGATAAACTCTTTTAGTTTCTAATATTTTTCTATCATTGTTTATTTAACTGTGGATTGAGATCAAAAGATATATTCATTGGGTTAAATATCACAAACAGATCACTTAGTGTGGTTCAATAATTGGATACACCAAGCTAGTAAACACGAAACTGCTCAGTCTTGAACATCGCCGTAAAGTGGCGTGTCTCACAATTTTCTATAGGATCCATTTCGGCGAATGTGCGAACGATCTACACAATCTAATTCCCTCTTCACCTTTTTACAATAGGACAACTAGGAGAACGGCGAAATATCATCCCTACACAGTGAACATACCACAAATTGGAACGAAGCGTTTCGGCTCTACATTTATTATACGTACAGCTAAGTTATGGAATACTTTGCCGGCTTCTTTGTTTCCAAAAAACTACAACCTGGGCATCTTCAAATCTAGAGTGAATAGGTACTTTCTAGACCAACGTACTCCATCTTCGGCTACATCTTCACTTTCCATCAGGTGAGTTGGTAGTCAAACGTTGGTCTATACATATTAAAAAAAATCTAGCGTACCTAGAACGATGACTACTTTAACTACAAGTTCCAAATTTCAAACTCCTCCGTCCGCGCAATTGTCGTATGACGAATACAAACTTTTCCTACACGTATTAAAATAATGATAAAAAATAATAAATATGAATATTTCAAACAGGAGTAATTAACTGTAGAAAGGAAGAAAATATAACGGATCAGCGAGGCATTAAACGAGATTCACCCCTCAAGCAATCTCCAGATACCCCTCCATTGGCTCCAGTGAGCAGCCTGAATGCGAGACTCTTGAAATTCGCAAAAAAACACCGTTCTAATTTTGAAAAACGCATAAAAATTGAGGTCAATGTGCCAGAGTGAAATGTAACTGCTTAGGACTTTTATATTTCAGATTAGACTCAGTTTTTGAGAGCGTCATATGATTGAAATTACTGGATGACTGATAGATATATATCTATATAATACTACTAGCTTTTTTATATAAGGAAGGTGGCAAACAAGCATACAGTTCGCATTGATGTTAAGTGATGACTGCTGCCTATAGACACTTACACAATGACCAGAGGTCAAAATGCAGATGCGTTACCACTCCTGAGGCCTAAGGTATTATGCCTTTGTGCTGGTTATCCCATAATAGTTTTTACTGTTGGTAGAGCTCCAGTGACAGAGCGGGCGTAGGCACCACCGCATTACCTAATATACTTGCCGCTAAATGGTAGTGTTCAGCACTACCGTGATCCGGTCAGGTGGTAATGTACGGCCCTGTTATTTCCGGAACAGAGGCATAACACCTTCGACCTCAGGAATGGTAACGCATCTGCAATTTAACCTTGGTCTTTGTGTGGGTATCTATAGGCTGCAGTCATCACTTAACATCAATGTGAACTGCATGCTTGTTTGCCACTTCCATTACATAAAAAAATAGTATTTTTCATTATTTACACGTGGTATAAGACTTTTCCGATACTGAATTAGTGACTGATTGACTACTAGTCATATAAAGCTCCAATTTGGCATGAAAGTTCCTCGGGAGTGTGGAAAAGCACAAGGAAAGTATCACCCCAAAATTGTGACGGAAGCGACCATTATACGCGTATGAAGTCGCGGGAAAAGCCAGTTTTAAATTACATATAATAGTTATATTAAATAGGCATATTAAATGACACATCTAGTGAATAATAGTTATCAAACCAAAACCTTACCTTAAAAAGCCAACATTTCCCTGAAATATTTCATCATATCCAAAAATAATGTTCGTCACCGTCCATACGAGTTACTGCGTAAAATGATTATACAAACAATGTAATTTTTGAGTGTTTTTAATCTTCTGCATGCCTTGTTTACTGCAGATAAAGTGCAGTCGTCACTTGTTTTTACGAATTTTCCCCGATTAGATAGTGCGTATAAGGCAGAGACTACACGACTTTTTTTTTCAATTTTTTTATTGTATCGGAAGTGGCAAACAAGCATGCAGTTCACATTGATGTTAAGTGATGACTGCAGCCTATGGACACTCACACAAGGCCAAGGTCAAAATGCAGATGCTTTACTACTCCTGAGGCCTAAGGTGTTATGCCTCTGTGTCGGAATTTACATTGCCATACATTATCACCTGACCGGAACACGATAGTGCTGAACACTACCATTTAGCGGTAATGCGGCGGTGCCTACGCCCGCGAACTCCATCACTGGAGTTCTACCACTAGTAAAATGCTTCGGGCCCTGCTTCTTATTGCTATATAACTTCGACCCTCACTCCAATAGAAAGACGTCCACTGCTGGACAAAGCCTTTCTCCCTTAATGACGCACAACAGTGTTGTGCGTCATTAAGGGAGAATATGCCATAATCGCCACGCTTGGCAGGCGGATTGGCGATCGCAGTGGCAGCAGTCGAATCGCGCAATCGCGGGATGTTGTTGTCCACCCCGTGTTATTATTTTTACTTCCATCTTATTGGAATTGTTTGACGGCCATTGTTTGGTTAACTGACTTCACTAGCTGAGGAATTCTTCTCCACATCCTTCACTAGAGGGCGATGGGTCCTCACGTTCCGGCGCCTTTACTACGAGGACCCTTAAATGTATATGTTATTATGGATATAACGCAATATTTAGTCTCGTTTCTTCACACGCATCGTCATGTAAACAAACTAATGACAAACTAGTGATTCAGTGTATATCAAAAAATGAAAACGCACTAAACAGTAATTACGGGTCGGCGCAGTTTTAATTTTTTTTGTGTCAAAGGCTTGACAGGCAAGCAGACGGGCCTGATGGTAAGAGGTTACCGTCGCCTATGAACATTTGCAACACCAGGGGAGTTGCCAACGCGCTGACAGCCCTAAAGGACTTTTTGACGTCAGTTTTGAAGAACCCCATATTGTAGCGCCGGGGGAACACCTCAGAGGGAAGTCCGTGCCACTATTTGCACGTTCTGGGCAGGAATTAATTCATTGGTAGTTCTTCGTTTTTTTTACTTGCAAGGCTATTTGAAAGATTTCTTGCATTTAAAGATATCTTTAAGATCTCATACAAAGCTTGTCCATCTTCTTAATAAGTTTCCGGTTTGATCTTAGCCGTGTTTTCGTTCTGTTACGCAAATCCAACTATCCTGAGAAAAAAAAGTAAGGAAATATAAGCACGTTCTCGCTCTCAGGCAAAATATTCAATCAAATGCCCTATTTAAGACACCTACGAATTCAAACCTCATCTTAAGGCTGAAGAAGGCGCATAAACGATTCATCATCGTATCAGCCGAAAGCCGCCCACTACTGGAAAAAGCCTCACCCAAAGATGGCTACAACGAATGATCCTAGCCGCCCTCACCCAGTGATTGCCTGAAACCTGAACGTCGGTGCATCTCGTGGAGGGCCTGCCTACGCTTCGTCATCCGGTACGCGGTCGCCATTGGAGAACTCTTCTGTCCCAACGGTCTATCACAGAGACATAACGACTTAGCTCTCAAGGGTGGCCATGCATCTGCATGTTGACCTCTAATTTTGTTTACCTAGATGTTGTATATGTATAATAGGCTACAGTCATCACATAACATCCATGGGATCTGCATCCATGTTGGCACTTTTATTAAATAAAAAATAGGTAAATAGAAAACGATGATAATGAGAGTCTAATATGAATTTGTTTTCGAGTTATCATTAAATGAATGTGGAAAAGGAAAGCTGTGTCGCCATGTTTATCGTGTTGACGCGTGTGTGGTCCATTTAATTTGGCACGTGTAAGTTTTTTTCACGTAACCTTGAATGCAAAAGCTCGAATGCAGCAAATAAAACAGTTTTTTTTCGTTCTATTAATACATTACTCGACACGTGTAACGTTTGGATGACCTTGAATGCATGCGATTACACGAATTATAGCATCACAATGAATGGTTCTTTTTCTGATCGTAAATTGTGTTCGCACTGAGATAAGTGTCTTAATATACATAAATTAAAGCTGACCATTTAATAAATTAAGTGCTTCGTTATTTTTTTCGTACCTTGTTTCTTTAGTTGGAATGATGAGAGGGAAAGTTTTTGAATTAAATAACACAATTGTTTCAAGAAATTTTGCGCTTCATTTTAATCTCTATCTCTTCTCTGTTTAAATATAGTTCTCGTGTCATAACGTTAGTTACCATACTCCTCCGAAACGGTTAAACTGATTCTCATTAAATTTTGTGTGCCTATTGGGTAGGTCTGGGAATCGGCCAACATCTATTTTTTATACCCCTAAGTGATAAGGGTGATTCTCACAAAATACAACACAAAATTCGGTTTCGATTTTTTGGACCTCCAAGGCGATACAAAGTTCGTCGGAGCAGCTAGTTTTAACATAAACATAGGTATGATAAAATAATTAACAAATTACCATAGCATATTCATAAACGTACTATCACAATGACGTAGCACTGAACAAAAAGATATTTATAAAAAATGTGATAAAGCTTAAAAATATGTATCATGAAAATTACATTCATTTTTTTTGGAAGTATACACATTCGTTCTATAATTGTTCACCTACAATCGTTATATATCAAAATATTCCATTATATATTCTATTCAAATTAGGAATGAATAAGACTTATTTGAAACCTATGAATTGTGAATTAATTATAACAAGGCCGGCTTTTGTCGACTATACAATACCATTAAGAATATAACATCGATGTTTTTTTTCTGTTTTTCGTAAATTTACAATAATAATCTAGATTCTAAAAAATAATGAAATTAAACTAAATACTCTTCCTAATCATATTAATTATAAAACCAAAAGTACGCGTCTGTGAATTTCACATCGCCGTCTGTATTGTCCCCAGAAGGCTGGCAGCATTGCCGTCGAATTATTTTCGACTTCGTTCAGTAAATTACAATCTAATCGGAAAATCCACGCAAAATATCGACCAGAAATATTGTATCTTATTTATCTTCAACAATTGCAATAGCTATCATTTATTTATGCAGGAAAAAAACACCGAATTATCGTAGCTCGATGTCAATGACCTCTTTATCATTTTAGCAAGATTTCGCGGACATGCACGTTTGTGACTTAAGTGTATACGTGCGGGAATGGTGATAATATAATTATGATGTTACGAAATACATGCCTACAATTTTGGGGCCTTATTTGCATAATTTGTATTTTCCGAGCTCCTATTTCATAGGTAGTGTATTTTTCAAGGATTTTGAATATTGATTGCCAAAAATATCTTTAATTTAAGAAAATACATTCGCAGACCAAGCAAACGCTGCTCCCTGGGCGTAGAACCAGTTATCAGGTCTAATTTTGAATTCAAAAAAGCATTCCAAAATTAATATTTAGAATCTCGTACACGATTAAAAAAAAAAAAAAAAGTAAAGTACATAAAGAAAATTTGAAATTTATTAGGGCCTTGGACACAGAAATATTACATGTAGGTAAGTACATTTGTAAGAAGTAAGAATGTGCTACGTTCATTGGTGTTTTCCAACTTCTTCCGGCTTTAGAAATGTATATAAATTTATCTGTGATATCAATACAATTATATATTCTTAAGACAAAACTAGTTAAAACATGTACAGGATACATTGCAGTCTCTACATGAATCACAAAAACATTTGTTCTTCGACTTTTTAAGTTTTTAAAATTTAAGTTTTCACAAAAAAACATAATTTTTGACTCTGAACTGACATTTTGTCTGAGCGTAGGTACCTATGCCCGGCACCTTCCGGCACCTTGCCTAGGCAAAATATCGCCACGAGCAGCGGGGCGCGAGGTTGGGGAGGGGGGAAGCGGCGGCGATGCTTTTTTGAATTTTCGAAACCTTTTTTCTCAATTTTTTTTTTTGTTATTTATCGATACGTACTCGTATTAAGATTTGTCAAAAGGCGTAGAACAAAATGTTGTTGGGATTGATCTAGAGCGGCTGCCTGCAAGAGGTGATGTGCTAATTTAAATTAACCCTGTATAATGTTTCACTGTCCAAATTCCCGATAAATTTCTAAAGCATTCCTCAACCTACTGTAATTAATGCACACAAAAATTATCTTCGTAATCAGTAGCTATTTTCGAGGTTTTACGAGATTAACGCAAGACAATTGGAGATATAGATTGAAGTTAGCTGTCGACATTATTCAGCTGACAAATAATGTTGTTCTTCGAACATTTTTCGCCATTTAACTTTTTAATTTAGATATTAATTTTACCCAAATTGTTAATTATTGATTATTCACTAGAGCTAGTAATGTAGTTGATATAATAACTTAAAACTCGATCAAAAGTGTTTATTTTGAATAGAAAAATGTAGCAAATGGATGTGGCCTACAAGGGTAATCAATTTCTTTTCTTAAAATTAAAATACAAAAACGATGAGCTTTTTGATAATTTCAAGGAACACTACATTCGCACGCATTTGTATGTGTTTGTATAGGGGCTAAAAGGAGCAGTTAAGTTAGATTTCATCCAGCTTCACACACTAAATAAACCAACCAAACAACAAACCAAATTAAGGTACGATACGCATTCATCGTACCAGGAAATAATAAGTGACAAAGTGGTCAAGCAGTTAAAATGTTACAAATTTAGAAGCCCCGCGAGGGGAACGTGTATAAAAACAGGTGCATAAAGTAACTACCAGGGTATCATAAAGCTATATAAGTCAATAATTTGACGCGGCCTAAACAATACACGATCGATGTAACGATATCATAAATTATTGACTACATATCGAGGACACATGGTTCTGAGCAGCAATAAAAAGGTCCCAAGGAAACGTGCCTTAAATCTCACGCTGACTAGGCTGTATCTAAAATTAATAGGGAAATTTATGGCTTATGTATTTTCGAGGGCATGCGAGAACATTCTGTCTGAATACAAAATTACATCCTCCATTTATCTAATGTACCTAGTTGTCTGTTCAACTTTAGTTTTATACTTAAGTTATTTATTACTTGGTTTTGTATGGCCCTGTTATAACTACAGCAGAGGCAAAACAGTTGATGTGCGATTTTCGTGCAGATTTTTAGGCTGCAGCATTCACTTACCATTCAAGTGAACTTCATATTTGCCCCCATCATAACAAAAAAAAACCTATTACTGCAACTGATGTTATATATTCCAGTTCCCATTACTTATTACGTCTTAATAGTAGGGATTTTTTCCTCGTTTTTAATGATGGTGACAACTTAACATACAATTCACATGTTAATGATAAGTAAATACAGTCCATAGATATCTACACAATAACTGGAGTTCAAAATGCGAATGCATAGTACTTTTTTTTATGTCATTAAGTTGACAGACAAGCAGACGGGCCACCTGATGGTAAGTGGTCACCGTCGCCTGTGAACATTTGCAACACCAGGGGAGTTGCCAACGCGCTGCCAGCCCTGAAGGACTCTTTTGACGCCATTTTTGAAGAACTCCATATTGTAGCACCGAGGGAACACCTCAGAGGGAAGTTCGTTCCACAATTTACACGTTCTGGGCAGAAACGAACTTGAAAACCGCACCGTTGAGTACTGCCAGGTGTCCAGTAGGTGAGGGTGAAACTTCTCTCTTCGGCGGGTAGTACGGTGTAGAAAAAGAGACGGTGACACCATGTCGAACAGTTCGACAGAGCACTCACCATTGTAGAGACGGTATAACACGCACAGACTACCAATATCTCTGCGCAGGCTCAGATGTTCGAGCCTGTCTGTAAGTCCCGGATCGTTACCAATACGAACGGCGCGTCTTTGTAGGGAGTCAAGTGGACCAAGCTGGTATTTGGGGGCTCCCGCCCACAAATGAGAGCAGTATTCCAGATGGGGCCGCACTTGGGCCTTATAAAGCTGTAGTAGCTGCCCCGATGTGAAATACTGCCTCGCTTTGTTAAGCACCCCCAACTTTTTGGATGCCAACTTGGTCTTACACTCAATGTGACTCCCAAATTGCACATCGTTCGATATGTCAACGCCCAGGATACCGATACTCTTACCAATGGCAAGCGGAGTGCCCTGGCACTGTGGTGCTACAATGAATGGGGTTTTTTTAGCGGTAACGCGCAGACTTGTGTCTTCGAGGGGTTGAACTGCACTAAATTGAGTCGACCCCAATCTGAGACCCGCTCCAGAGAGTGCTCGACTTCAGACACAAGTCTAGTCCTGCTTTCTTCGATAAGTGTCCGAGAGGCATTTGCACGGCTTGTATAGTGTGCATCTCCCGTGCTATCATCCGCATAGCAATGAAAATTGGAGTTTTGCTCCAACATTTCATTGACATGCAAAAGAAAAAGCGTGGGCGATAGCACAGAGCCTTGCGGCACACCAGCGTTGATAGGTAGTCTGTCTGAGCGTTGACCGTCAACTAAGACCTGTATAAAACGCTCAGACAGAAAACTGGCTGTCCAGTTGCATAGCCTCTCGGAGAGACCGTAAGATGGCAATTTCGCAAGAAGTGCCCCGTGTCAGACCCGGTCAAAGGCCTTAGCAATATCCAGGCTTACAGCCAATGCCTCCCCACTCGTGCGTGAGATATACTAGAAGATCACCAGCAGAAAGCCATATTGGCGGTCACTGAGCAGCTGATGATCCTCCAGGTACTGCAGCAGCTGTGTATTGATCACACGCTCCATGACTTTTCAGAGTAGGGAGGTTATTGCTATGGGCCTGTAGTTGGCCGGATCACTGCGATCCCCTTTTTTGGGTATCGGATGCACAAGGGCTGTCTTCCACGCAGACGGTACTTTTCCATGATCATAAGAAGCGAGAACAGGCGCGACAGAACGGGGGTCAGCTCGGTAGCGCACATCTTCAACACCACTGCAGGGACGGAATCCGGCCCACTTGACTTCTTGACGTCAAGGGATAACAGCGCTCGCCTGACGTTCTTCTGAGTGAATTTGACGTCAGGCATAGAGCTTTCACAGCGCGGGATGGTAGGCGCTGTGTTACCCATGTCATCAAGAGTCGAGTTTGAGGCAAAGAGGCTGCCCAGGAGATCGGCTTTCTCTTTTGCCGTGTGGGCCAGGCTATCGTCAGTTTTTCGCAGTGGTGGGAAAGATGACCGACAAAAATTTTTTTCGATAGCTTTGGCAAGAGACCAATAGGCACGGCTCCCGGGAGGATGCCTCATTAGCTTCCTGCCAACTCTAACGACATGCTTGGACTTTTCTCTGGCTATCCGCAGTTTTGAGGACCTGGAGGCAGCGTTGAGTACTCTCTTTAGGTCGGAGGCATTTGGATCCTTGCAGGCGTGAGCCACAGTCCAGGTTCTGTAAGTCTCCTGCTTATGGTTAGAAGCCACAGCACAAGACTTATCAAACCAGGGCTGATACCGTCCGCCAATGGATACAACAGAGTGCGGGATGAAACAATCCATACCCTGGTGTATCACATCGGTTACTGCTTCGGCGCACGTGCTCGGATCTTCCGACGAGAAACAAAGCTGCCTCCATGGGTAGGACGACAGGAACTCCCTCAGTCCATCCCAATCTGCTGACCTGTAATGCCACACTTGCCGTGTGGAGGAGGGCTGCAGACGCGCCCGAACCGACAAGAGGGTTTTTGTACGTACCAAGCAGTGATCTGAGGATCCTAAAGGAGCCTCGATCACCACCTGATAGTTGGCAGGATGTGAGGTCAGCAGAAGATCCAGCAAAGAGGCGGTGTGGCCCTCGACATCTGGTATCCGGGTGAATCCGGTTACGACTTGTGTGAGACCATTAACCAGCGCAAAGTCATAAGCTGTCCTTCCAGCGAAGTCAGTGATTTGGGAACTCAACCACTCCGTATGGTGTGCGTTAAAGTCGCCAAGAATCACCAACTCCGCAGAAGGATGCTGTTCAAGCACCGTGTCGACCACCTGTTGGATGTGCTCGAACATGCGAGCTGTCTCCCCGTCTCCGCTATAGGACCTGTACACGCACGCTTAAATTCGGTTGGAACCACCGTAATCTACGCGCGCCCACAATATAGACAGGTCCTTGTCTTCAAAATGGTCAAGACGGCGACAACAGACATCATCTCTGACATACAGACATACCCCGGCGCGGCGAATAAAATTGTTCTCCAGAGTATAGCCGGGGTAAGTAACATATGCAGTACTTTGCCTCAGGGCCCACAGTTATTTTGCCTCTGTGAATCATCACTCGGCCATACATTACCATCTAACTAGAACACGATCATATTGGCCTTTTAAAATCAGAATCAGAAATGACAAAATATGACAAGTCAAACACAAACAAAAAAAAATAAAGCGTACAACAATTGATATACCTGTGAAATCACAAATTACAAAAATTATAATGGAGAATAAACTAAATATAATATACTTATGTAGATCAGCATATCAGTAGAATGTCTCATTGTCCTTTTTACAAACTGACAAAAAAGAGTAAAGTGAAAAGAAAAAGAGTCATTCTTTGTCATTCACTGGCAGAATTCCCAAGGCCAATATGATCTGAGAAAAATCTGACCCTAAGACTCAGATACCCTAAGTAAGTGAAGTAGTGGTAAAAGTTTATTAATGCTATGCCTAAAATCTCGTTCCCTCAAGTAAATAGGTAAGTTTGTGTAATGTATTCAAAAGTTCAAGTTAAGGAAATCAAGAAAAAACTTGTATGGTCTTGAAAAAAAAACATACCTTCGCAATAAAGAGTGACGTCCGCGAGACTCTCGGAGTTCCATAAGTTGGCGAAGGAGGTGGCCAAGTTCGAACCGAAGCTGTTCCATTTCAGACAGTACTGTTGCTGCTGCGACTCCATGCCCGAGCCGCCTCGGATACCTGCCCTGTTGGAAGAGACAAAAACGTCATTGTATTGAATGGAAAAAAAGTCAACACGTCCGATGATACAGAGATTTTAAGATACCGATGAGACAAATGATCATTGGGAGATTTTTTTATGTAATAAGAGTGGCAAACAAGCATGCAGTTCACATTGATGTTAAGTGATGACTGCAGCCTATAGACACTTACACAATGACCAGAGGTCAAAATGCAGATGCGCTGCCACTCCTGAGGCATCAGGTGTTATGCCTCTGTGCCGAAAATTACAGAGCCGTATATTACCACACGATAGTGCTGAACATTTAGCGGCAAGTATATTAGGTAATGCGGTGGTGCCTACGCCCGCGGGCTCCGTCACTGGAGCTCTACCACTGGTCAAAAGTCGATTTCCAGTGTATGAGCTCGAGGGCATAGCAACACCGCATTACCTAATCTATCTGCTGCCAAATGATACTTAGTGTTCAGCACTATCGTGTTCTGGTTAGATGGTAATGTATGGTGCCGTAATAACTAACATAGAGATATAACAACTGGGGTCACAGGGATGGAAACGCATCTGCATTCTGAACTCTGGGCTTTTTAATTTTTAAACATGTGAATTGCATGCTTGTTTACCACCTACATTACATAAAACAACCAGATGCAAGAACTGGTTACTAAATGAGATAAAAGTAAATGAAAAAACCGTCTACACGCAAGACATACGAGTAGATTCCTTACATAATAATTTCCTACGTTTCCTGAAATCATACATTTATATGGTTTTTCCTGTAATTTATAGGTAAACAACTGTATTATGTAGCTTATTTTCGTTATAAATTTTAGGCCCATTAGATTTTTATTTAGATAAGGTGGGGAAATAATCAATTTATAATTATAATGTGGAGCGGATTGTTATAGTTATATCCCCCTTCCCGTGAAATGAGATATAAATAATCTTTTGAAATCCCCAATGTTTTTTGCAACCGATGACCACTTCCAAAATCTTTGTTCAAGACCGCACCTGAATGTTATGTTTAGCTTGACACGTAGTGATAAACATAAAGGTAACGGATAATTTGTAAAAAAGAATGATTTCTAATAAAAATTGTAGAAAAATCTAAACATAGGTCGCGGTTTCGAGTCCCGTACTCGAATCCATCCATCCTATCAGATTTATTTCATACATTTTTAAAATAAAAGTTTCGAATTTTACTAGTTTTGCTATCACCAATAAAACTTCCAAATGGAAGCACATTAATCAATACCATTGATAACACCTGTTCACTCCGATCTCAACCATAACGAATAAACCCATAAACTATTCCATACTGACGCTTGCTACTTGAAAATAACTTTTTAATTGACTCCTAAATTTTAGAATTTATAAAACTGTTTGAAAACATGTTTTTATCACATTCGTTTTATTTAACAATAGATATTTATAATAAATAATTCAATATTCAATTTAGAAGCATATTAATGTAAATTTAACAATGCTAAGTAATGTAATAAAATATAAAAAATAGATTTTTTAGAGAGAGAACATTTCTTAAATTACTGTTTTTCATTCTTTTGACCTCTAATAATGTGATTAGAATTTTAAAGTGTGCAGTTATTTGAGTATTCATTAAATAACGCATCTATTTGCACACAATCACTTACTCGTTTAAAAATATATATACTTATAATACTGTTTCTAATTCCGTAGCTTAAGTGAGCTTTATATTATGTTGTGTTAAATTTATCCATGACCTACGAGTATACAAATAAAAAAATGGAATATTTGTTTGTAATATAAAAATAACCGCTTGCATATGTATACACAGTACAAGTACCAAATAACATTTTTTACTATTTTCGTTTGCCTGTCAGTCTGTCTGTTTGTTTCAATTAATCTCAGGAACTGCTTTACCGAATTTGATGGGTCTTTCACTGATAGATAGCTCATTAAATAAGGAGTAACTAAGATTTATTTTATTTCAGAATTAAATTTTACGAGGACGAAGCCGCGGGCACAACAAGAAGTTATATAATCAGCAATTAAGTATGATTTGATTGATTGGTACCAAATTTGTTAAAGTTAGAGAAGGATTTAAAATTTTACAGTAATTTCAACAAATATTTTGTTGCAAGCGAACTTAGGTACTGTCGGGGACTTTCGGCATATCTTCGGTTTGCGGCGGTGCGGGGAGCCGCGGGGACGATGCAGACATTGACGCGCGCGCACCCGACACTCGATTCCACTACTAGCTAAGCTAACGTCTAGTCAAAAATTCAATACAGCATTAGTTACAGTCCACGAAGCATTTTATTTCACCTCAACAGGTACAGTGCTCAAAAATAAATATTGCACATCGAGCCTAAGAAGGAGACTTCGGCTCATTTCGGGTCTGTAGAGCGTTATCTCTTTCGCACCGTATCTCTTTGACGTTTGTCGACAATTTGATCAAGTTTCGACATAAGCCGGACTGTCAGTGCTTACGTAGGCAGTGTGCAACAGAGATAACGCTCTACGAAGTCGAAACGAGCCGATCATCTCCTTCGTAGGCTCGATGTGAAATATCAATGGTTGAATACTGTACAATTTGATGACAGATATATTAGGCAAAGAGTAATAAAGATCAAGACATTTTTTATTAAACTAACATGCAGAATACTGGCTTCCATGTCGATTGTTAAACCCCCAATTCAAATGTTCGATATACAAACCCAATATATGCGGGTCCCAACAATCTATGAATAGGTAATGGTGACAATCGCCGCATTCCCACGATACTAAGGTTTATTTTAAGGACGTGGAAGGTGGAAAATGGATGTTAATGATAGTTACATCATTTTTTTTTAGTTTTGTTTCCGCAGTATATCAGTATTTTTCAACATGGCTGACGAATAGGTACGTACAGTATTCAACAATTAATAATGCACATCGAGTCCACGAAAGAGACGATCGGCTTGTTTCGACTTCGTAGAGCGTTATCTCTGCTGCACACTGCTTACGTAAGCATTGATAGTCAGGTATTAGTCGAAACTCGATCAAAATGGTCGACAAATGTCACATATGTATGATGGGAAAGAGATAACGCTCTAGACTCGAAATAATACGAAGTCTACTTCCTAAAGTGTATTTGCAACATTTCTAGTTGGATACTATGCAACGTGTAACAGGATAAAATGTACAACCCGAAACTCGAACTCGAATCGATTTTAGGCATTTTTAATATAGGTAATATTTTGTCCCAAAATTAATTACAATTAAGGAAATTATGGTCACCTCTTTGGCGAACAGTCAATACAAACGAAAATGAGAGAAAATGTAAGTTAAATAAATAATAATTATTATTAAATGTTAGAATAAGGATTTGCAGCACCTGGAAAAGGTAACTAAGTACTGTAATAATATTATTTAAGATCTTTGTATAAACTTTACTGGTGGTAGAGCTCCAGTGACGGAGCTCGCGGGCGTAGGCACCACCGCATTACCTAATATACTTGCCGCTAAATGGTAGTGTTCAGCACTATCGTGTTCCGGTCAGGTGGTAATGTATGGCCCTGTAATTTCCGGCACAAAGGCATAACACCTTAGGCCTCAGGAGTGGTAACGCATCTGCATTTTGATCGTGGTCTTTGTGTGGGTGTCTATAGGCTGCAGTCATCACTTAACATCAATGTGAACTGCATGCTTGTTTGCCACTTCGATTACAAAAAAAAAAAAACTTAGTTGGTAAATAAAGAATTGAATTGAGTAAGGTACCAAAATAAAATGCTAGTCTCAACAAGTTTATTAAAACTCGTTGAGATGTGTATTTTATTATTTATAATAATACTAGCGGCCCGCCCCGGCTTCGCCCGCGCTGCTCTGCTCCTATTAGTCATAGCGTAATGTAAGGTATCCTATCTCTCAAGTTGGATCGAACTGCACATGGTGTGCGAATTTTATTATAATCGGTTAAGTGGTTTAGGAGTCCATTGAGGACAAACATTGTGACACGAGATTTATATATATTAAGATAAACTTTAAAATAGTTAAAATGAATCTTATTACTAGCGAGTGTTATATAGGGGTACGCAAGTTACGCTACATCACAATGCGATAGTGTACGTGTGTGAGTTGGTTTGTGTTTTATGTGCGGTCGTGGGTGGAGGTAGGGTAAGTATGCATAGGGTGTGCATACTGTTCGTACAAATTGAGGACAACTTGTTTTTTAAATAAGAAATATTAAATACATAAACATGTAATTTCAGTTCATGTATTATGTTTATAACTCAATATTCTAATCGTGATGTTTAACAGTGTGCATTATTCCCGTTACATGTTGTATTTTATGTGTTTCAATATTATTAAATATTACAAATTAAGAATAATAACTGCCTCAGTAGCGTAGTGGTAGCAGGCCACTACTATTACGCTGGAGGTCCTGGGTTCGATTCCCGGGTCGGGGGATATTAGAGATAACGGTTTAAAATCCTTTATCTCTGCTTCTATAGGGATTTTTCCATTTTCTGGAAGTTTCCCAGTACCCCGGAGTTTGGTAATGTGCCCGGAGATGGCAACAGGTCCGCCACCTGTTACATGGGCCAAAACGTAACCGGCGAGTCGTGGGTGTTTGCATGTATGATTGAATGCATGCATTTACCTCTGCCTACCCCTTCGGGGATTACAGGCGTGAAGTTACGTAAGAATAATGTATATAACCCACGGTTTCATACAAAAAATACTAAATAGAACTCTAATCACGAACACAAGTGAGAAGAGTTACAGGGAAATCGAAATAATATCATGTAATTGGAAATAATTGAGTAGGCAATCATTTTAAATATTCAGTATCACACGTGTGTATGTATGTGTCGTGTGTGTACAACGGCACCCACGTACACAGGCTTATAACCAGTGCCGGACTTAAGCATACCAAAAGGGGCCCGCCACCTAACCACAAAAATACATAATTTTATCGATAAAACCTCAGTAGTCACAAGAGTACTGAATTTGTTACAAAATACAAATTAAATTAATAATAATTAATAAATTACTTTTTGATGGAAATAGACTTAGATCATATTTTTTTTATGTTACGGAAATGGCAAACAAGCATGCAGTTCACATTGATGTTAAGTGATGACTGCAGCCTATAGACACCCACGCAATGACCAATGTCAAAATGCAGATGCATTACCACTCCTGAGGCCTAACGTGTAATGCCTCAGTACCGGAAATTACAGGGCCGTTCATTACCACCTGACCGAAACACAATAGTCCTGAACCCTACCATTTAGCGGCAAGTATATTAGGTAATGCGGTGGTGCCTACGCCCGCGAGCTCCGTCACTGTAGCTCTACCACCAGTAGAAAATAGAGAGAGATCATTTTACTGATACGCTTATCGACAAATAATTTAGCTTGTACAAATAATTTGATTTGATGTAAACCAACATATTCAGTTGCTTTCTGCTTTAACGTGACCTGTATAGAAACTTTCAACAGTTAACCACAAACCATTTTTTTATGTAATGGAACTGGCAAACAAGCATGCAGTTCACATTGATGTTAAGTGATGACTGCAGCCTATACACACTTACACAAAGACCAAGGTCAAGATGCAGATGCGTTACCACTCCTGAGACCTAAGGTGTTATGCCTCTATACCGGAAATTACAGGGCCGTACATTACCACCTGACCGGAACACGACAGTGCTGAACACTGACGTTTAGCGGCAAGTAAATTAGGTAATGCGGTGGTGCCTACGCCCGCGAGCTCCGTCACTGGAGCTCTACCACCAGTAAAATATTTCATCATTATTAAATAATAATCACATTTATTTTGACTGGGTGTATTATAATTGTATGTATGTATCTTCACGCCAGGTCTAGGCCGCTAACGGGGTAGTGAGAGTGGAGCGCCAGATATCCCGGTCCTGACACACCTCCCGTGCCTCTTCTACATTCATCATTCTCTTCGTACATGCACGCCGATTCCTCAAACTGTTGACCCCACCATCAGAGTACTCGACCTATTTGGTCATGGTAGGCCAGTCTTGGTCTTCCTGGGCCTCTGCAACCATCCACATTCGCATTGTATATCTATTTAGTCATTCGCCCATTCGACATTCTTTCTTTCTCCATAATTGTTATTTGTTCTAATCATTCAGTGCAAATTATTAATGAATAGGCTAATGCGGTGGGTTTTCACCATTCACAAAATCAATTAACGTCACATACCTATATATGATAGATTAATTTTTCCGTGGTCTAATATAGGCATATTAATAAACGCACATAATTGCAAAAACTTCTTCCTTATACCTACCTATTAACCAAATGATATCTTTAAAAAAAAAAATAGTTGAACAGATTTTTGTTCAGTATGGATACAATATTAATATAGAACGCATACATATATTATTATTATATTACATTTAACAAAAATGTGGTATGTTATACCTCCTTACATAGAGATTAATATTTCCATACATTATTATCGTGTTAATTTTGCTAAAGTAAGTAAAGTCAAAAAATTGTCTCAATAATGCAATCCATTTTGAACTAAGCCGATTATACACGCAACACTAACACCCATACTCGAGACAAATATCTGTAGGCCATACAAATATTTATCCCGGTGCGGGGATCAAACCCGTGTCCCTTCGAAGCAAACGGTCGTCTCACACCGCTTAACTAAACGAGTCGTTATGTATTGTCAAACGCTTTCAGCTCTAGTTATGTTAGATATATTATTATGACGTGATTTAATTAATTTTGACTTAATAATAAACTCGTGTTTTTAATTTTTAAGTCATTATTACAATAAATATTTGTAAAACCAACAACAAAAAGCTCAATACTGTGTATTAGGAATTTCTTGAATAAAGCTGTTGGTGATAGTTTATGGCTAATATTAAATCCGGGGTACAACCGGATGAAATTAAATATCCCCCAAGAGAGTAATATGATAATCCGGCAAAGCAATATTCTGCTTACTATATTAAGTCTATTTTTATAAATTATATCAATAATGTCAGTCATTGGTATGCATGATTATTATTTTGCAAACTTGAATTTGAGACAAAATTACTTCTTGATTCTAATTTTGTTTAATTAGATCAGACTCGTTGTTATTATTAAAAATGCTAGGAAGAGTACGTTGAACTATAAAGATTCTACGGCGAAAACAAATTATGAAATCTGCATTCGAAATCAGAACAGAAAAGTTTGATTTTTTATTTCTTTTAGTCTTTTAAAGTAATACAAATAATACTTAGTAATGATAACTCAAACAGATAATGTGAGAATGGGTTGATTATTATCTAATAATCACTTGCCAACAGAAATAAACTAATCTAATACTAATGTCTCTACCAAAAAGCAAAATCGAAAATAAATAATACAATGCACTTTTTTAAAAGTAATGGACTCATTTCACCAATTTAATTCTTTCCGATGACTTTTAAAACAAATTGACCATTTCCATCTACTTTGACTTGATAATTTGAAAAAGGAATAAGATAGTAACTTAGCCTGGGTTGTACTACGATATAAGTTTAAGTTATTGTAACTTTTCACATCCTTCTCTAACTTAAAGAAATCTGTTAAATTTGGAGAAGGATATGAGATGCTACAATAACTTCAAAAAATATAATCGTGCAACCCAGGCTTAATCTTCTCCATCCAATTTGTTATACAATTGAGAGACTTAAAAGTTCACCAAATTTGTAACAGCTGGATAATTAGGTCCTTCAAATAACTTTGAACTCCATATGCAATGAATTAAGCAAAGTAATGTACAGGTTAAGAGACCGGTCCACGAGTTTAAGGTTCTTTATTGTTTGTGCTTGCAAAAAGCCAACAAAGGCTCAAACAAAATAACTTTCGATATGCATGCATTACTAGCAAGGAACGCACAACACTGTACTAACGTTCCAAAACGTTTCATGAAATAGCCGAGTCGATAACGTCTCTTCATTCTCACCAACTTGCAGAGATGACGCCCAGATAACTACTGCACAAGCCTATCGATCCGTTACCTACTAAACTAACTGTATATTTGCATACATGCACATATACGACTAGTTAAGATTGAGCCGCCGTGTATCTATTATTGTCGCTTGATTTGGTGGAAATTGGTGGCGTGCGCGGAGGGTGAGGTGGGTCAAACGTGGCCGGTGGGATGGTATTTCGGCTGCGACCTGATTCTAGAATGCAGTACACGCGCAGGCGTATAGGATGGGAGGGGGGAGCTGCAGCGAGTTGCGCAAAGTGGCGCAATGGTCATGGATAGGTGATGCGTACTGCGTTTTAAGATTTGATTTTGAAATTCGTAGGTATGTTTTCGTTTTCGTTCGTGTTTATTAATGCAGCAACGTAGATAACTAGTGTTTTAATTGTATTTTGTGTGTGTATTTTAAATGCAAGGTAGACACTGAAATTTGCACTGAATACATACTCTCTTTGAAAAACCTAAAAAGAGTAACTTTACTGGTGGTAGAGCTCCAGTGATGGAGCTCGCGGGTGTAGGCACCATCGCACTAGCTAATATACTTGCCGGTACAAGCTAGTGTTCAGCACAATCGTGTTCCGGTCAGGTGATAATGTACGGCCCTGTATTTCCGGCACAGAGGTATAACACCTTATACCTCAAAAGTGGTAACGCATCTGCATTTTCACCTCTGGTCTTTGTGTGGGTGTCTATAGGCTGCAGTCATCACTTAACATCAATGTGAACTGCATGCTTATTTGCCACTTTCATCACATAAAAAAAAAACTAGTAAATATCAAATTAAGGCAAGAATGGATTTTTGGAGCTTCTTTATTAATTCCGTTTTGCTATAGCCTCATTGTTGAATCGCAATGGATTGCATTGTACCGATATTGTAACTACGAAGAGTTTATGGGGTTCCATTGCCAAGTGACGAAAATTTTACCATTTTGATTTTGGCTAGGTAGTTGGTTTGTGCATTTTAATAAAATTATAGCTGTAGAAATTAAACTTGCGGATTTTCTCGCGTATACAACACTCCCAAATTTCTTCATACACCCGACGTTGATATGGCAACGTAGTTTTCAGTAATTTATCGCTAGATGGCGCCACTAGTAGTTTACATCGCACTAGGGTTGTGTTCTGTCTCAGCTATATAAGACCAGGCTGTAAATCGTTGAATTAGTCAGCCCGTGACCACGGCAGCTGAAAAGCAATCGAAACGTCGGGTGTATGAAGAAATTTGGGAGTGTTGTATTAGACCTGAGTCGATCACTCCTTCGTCGAGATTCGGGTCGATCGCGACCCATTGACAAGGTGATCGAGTTAGACCTGAGTCGATCACTCCTTCGTCGGGATTCGGGTCGATCGCGACCCATTGACAAGGTGATCGAGTCTAAGTGACTCGATCGTTCGGGTCATTTGGGTCGCGACTCGATTTCGCTCAAACGTATACTGTAGCTCATGATTCTCGTGATTCGAGACCCATCTGATAAGGATGCGAGACTCGAGATCCCGATTCACACATTATGTCGCTGGCTATTTTTCATTTTAATACATTTCAATTAATTATCACTATAATTTCATTCTTTAACTTTATAGGTATATAGCATAAATTTTACAATTAGATGACATTGTGCAGGGGAGCTTAATCGATAAAACTGTAAACAAACTGAAGTGTACCTTATGCTTAATGTGATAGAGTTCACGAGAAACAAAGTACCCAATGACCCAAAGGACCCAAATGATCGACTTTTTTTGTACGTCACGACCCGATCACTTGTGTTTGGATCGTGATTCAATCAAAGTGATTCTATCGCTCGCGATCGACTCAGGTCTAGATCGAGTCTAAGTGACTCGATCGTTTGGGTCATTTGGGTCGCGACTCGATTTCGCTCAAACGTATACTGTAGCTCATGATTCTCGTGATTCGAGACCCATCTGATAAGGATGCCAGACTCGAGACCGCGATCCACACATTATGTCACTGGCTTCTTATCATTTTAATACAATTCAATTAATTATTCAATTATTTAACTATAATTTCATTCTGAAACTTTATAGGTAAATAGGATTAATTTATAGGGAAAAAAATCGGCATTCAGGAACTGCACCGGTAAAGCTACTGCATACAATACAATGCGATTATATAGAATAAACAACCTTTACAAATAGACGATTTATAAAAACGCATATATAAAAAAAATGTGTTTAGATTACTTGCTGGGATTTGAACCCGAGCCTTCCGGTCTCACTATTATGTCATTTGTCTGTTTCTTGACACAACGAATATTATATATATAAATTGTTTCATGTTTTAACCGACTCCAAAAAAAGGAGGTGGCTCTCAATTCGCCCAGATATTTTTTTTTACAGATTATTTTCATTTGTATGTATGCAAAATTCTAGTTCACGTAGGTATTCTGCTCGCAATACATAGGTACCTACATGGTAAGCGGAGTGGGAGGTAATAGGTTTTATTTTCTTTACGGAGTTATACAAGCATCTCGAGCAATCAAAATAATTATGTTCATGAAATGAACATAATTATGTTAATTGAAATGCTGTTATATTCATGCAATTGAGATCAATCTAGCTAAAAATTTAAAATCCTTATCCACTTCATAACTATGTTAACTATAATATAATAAAAGTGTTTTTATGCATGTGTCTTCAGGCCAAATGCTTCACGTGGTAGGTAATTTAGAGAATGTGGAATCAACCAAACACCACAACATTCGAACCATTTATTTTATTGCCGAAATCTAATACACATCAAAACGATATGTAATGGGTTTTTGTGTAAAGTATTTCATCAATTATCATTCTAGTCTTTCTAACAACTTTATTATGATCAATATTTTATGTAAGATGGCGCTATTCTTCAAAATAAATATCGCCCTCGCGCTCGATGTCTTTTATTTTGAATTTGTTAACGACATCTAATGAATTATGTGTGAAGGATTTCATCAACTACCATTCTAGTCTTTCCAACGACTCTATCATTTTATGTTAGATGGCGCTATTTAACAAACATCGATCGCAAAAGATCATCGCGCTGCGCTGGCTGCAATTGGTTCGCGATCGCCATTGGACAACGAAGTAATGTTCTGTTTCACTTTAATCGCCCGTATTAGAGTGAAACAGAACATTACAATTCGTTTTAGTATCTTTCTCCGTTGGAAAGTGACAAACTTAAGTGGAACCATGTGAAAGAAAGAAATAAAATATGATCAACACCTGTACCATGACCTTTCTTTGTCACCATAAACTGTATCGCTTTTACCTTTGTCTCGTTTTGTCATACGCGGTGTCATACACGACAAAACGAAACAAAATTTTGGTAGCGCATAAATTTTACAATTAGATGACATGGTGCAGGGGAGCATGATCGATAACTAACCGTAAACAAACTGAAGTGTACTTTATGAATATTATAATAGAGTTCACGAGAAACAAAGTACCCAATGACCCAAAGGATCCAAATGATCGACTTTTTTTGTACGTCACGACTCGATCACTTGTGTTTGGATCGTGATTCAATCAAAGTGATTCTATCGCTCGCGATCGACTCAGGTCTAGGTTGTATACGCGAGAAAATCCGCAAGTTTAATTTCTATACAATGTATGAAGCTCGCGAAAACCTACAAAAACGTTAAAATTATAGCTACTTTCATCTACAACTCCTTATTGTCCATATAATATACGAATGGCCCGGCCCGGCTTCGTGTGGTTGCAATGTTACCTACCCTTTCCTATTAATCTTAGCTTAAAGCCTTCCTTGACAAATGGGCTACTTAAAACTGAAATAATTTTTCAAACCGGACCAAAAGTTCCTGAGATAAGATCGTTCAGGTAAACAAACGAACTCTTCAGCTTTACAATATTAATATAGATTTGCCGATTAAATATTTGGAATGTGTATGAATATAATGTGGAATGCAAAAAGGTTTTTGAAAAATAGAAAACCAAAAAATGCCTAAAGACGAGTTAGATTTTGGTGTAACTGAATAGAACTTGCTTACAAATACTAATAAATTAAAAATCATTAGCCAACGTAACTGCGGGTGCTAATGTTCACCATATCAGTCAGATGGGAGTGATAAAAAAGGACAGCTGCATTCAATAAACACATTTTAAATAACCCTCACAATATACAAACTATTAACGAGTTAGTAAAAATAAATATGAAAGAATAATTCGACAGTCAGCTGTTGTAGTAACACACCGGATTCGGACCGAATCCGCCGACCAAATACCCACGAACGGACCACATAGGACTTGATTTTTTTTATGTTATGGATGTGGTAAACAAGCATGCAGCTCACATCGATGTTAAGTGATGTCTGCAGCCTATAGACACCTACACAAAGACCAACTTCAAAAAATGCAGATGCGTTACTACTCCTCATCACTCCTGAGGCCTAAGGTGTTATGCTCCTGTGCCGAAAATTACAGGGCCGTACATAACCACCTGACCGGAACACGATAGTGCTGAACACTACCATTTAGCGGTAAGTATATTAGATAATGCGGTGGAGCCTACGCCCGCGAGCTTCGTCACTGGAGCTCTACCACCAGTAAAAGATTGACAATAATTATTAATTATTGGTATCCAGATCAATAATAATCATTTTATTTAAAGAAAAATGGAAAGAAAAATTTGACTTCAGGCGAGACTCGAACTCGCGGCCTACTGGGAATCTAGTCCAGCCGCTCTTCCAATTGAGCTACTGAAGTCCTGCCCGATTTGTCAAATCTTTCCTTCACATTTATTGCATTGCTTTATGGTAGCAACAGCGCCATCTATTGCCAACTATGCTAGTTAGGCAATAATTATTTCCCCTGGACTCCTCTACACACGGCCATATTTGGTTCGGAGCGTACCGAATACGCGTTCCGTACCAAATCTTCCTATTACAGTTTCGAGAAGAGTCAACTATCGATACTGATGGTTGAGTTTCAGTAATCAAACTTTGGTTCTCAAGCCTGACTGTGACCTACTGAGCCGTCAAGATAATTGATAGAGTTCACTTATTATAATTACATCCAATCGTTTAAGAAGCACTAAATAACCCCAAAATAACCAGACAATGAAACCGCCTCGATGAGTCGTAGTTTTCACGAGAAACTTTTTTTTAGCGGATCCCAATATTCGAATCAAAGGACCGAAAATCAAGAACTATTATAGTGAATGTTTATTTTCCGTGTATCCGTAATAAAATTGTAACATGAAGCAAATGTATTGTAATTCTTCACAAACAGTTTTGGGATAGGGGTTTGTTGATTTTAGCTGTTTGACAATGATATTGTTTTAGACAATATCACATTCGTCCATATCCAGAAAGTAGAGATATTCGAGATATATTTTTTATATATTTATAGCGGGGGATCCGAATCTAGGTCGACTCATGTGTTAACCGAATAAAACATTGTTTATATCAAGTTTCATGCACAAACAATGTCTTGCATGTATTGCCGAACAAAATATGTTCATAGAATAAAAATAAAAAAAAATAAAAATTATTAGTTTCACCCATTTGTTAACCACTAAAATGTGTTTGAAACTAAAAGTTTCACACATATGTAAAATAGGTCTATGAGTTTTATTAGTGAACAGATCGGTGCAATCACGTAAGTATGTTAACTTACCTGTTTACATGCATGTATGAAGAGAATAAGGAATGTAGAAGAAACACGGCAGGTGTGGAGATATCTGACGCTCCACACTCTGCCTACCCCATAAGGGACTTGCCATGGAGATACAAACATACATACACCTGTTTACACTGGCTTGCCAGATGCCCATAAACGTAAATACGTAGGCAATACATCGTGGACCTATTATAGATGTTTGAAACTTTTAGTTTGATACTTTTAGTTTTAAACACATTTGATTAATTTAACAAATAAGAAATGGGTGAAACTTGTTTTTATATTATTTCGCATTAACACATGCTTGTGAAATATATTTTATTTTAAAGAAAAATGGAAAGAAAAATTTGACTTCAGGCGAGACTCGAACTCACGGCCTACTGGGAATCTAGTCCAGCCGCTCTTCCAATTGAGCTACCGAAGTCCTGCCGTTTTGTCAAATCTTTCCTTCACATTTATTGCCTTGCTTTATGGTAGCAGTAGCGCCATCTATTACCAACTATGCTAGTTAGGCAACCGATATAATAGACTTTTCAGTTTATTGAATATCGTATTTATGTAATTATGTAATTGGAAGAGCGGCTGGACTAGATTCCCAGTGGGTGAAACTTGTTAAAAATAATATCTTTATAATGAAAGCTTCATATGAACATATTTGATATGCAATACATGCAAGACGTGTTTGTTTATGTATGAAATTTGATAAAAACAATGTTTAGTTCAGTAAACTGATGTGTGAAAGTCGATCTAGGATCGGGGTCTTGGACTACCTACTACTTTAACTTGTCTGTTTCATATCGTATAGCGAAATTATGGTTAGATATGTATGTTCACGCCGAGTCCATTTTAGGTTACGATTTAAAGATCTCTATATACCTACTTAATCTAATACTAATGTAAGGTCTTTTACAATGCAATTTGAAAAACAAATTTATGGAATCATAATAACATTTTTACACTTCTAGCACTACCAAAAATCAAAATACCTACCTAACAGCAATGAGTTTGTGACATATAACATCATTGCCTTACAGTTAGATTAATTTACACTCAAATTGATATGTTCTTAGGTTTTCGCGAGCTACACTCATTGAAATAAAACTATTTTTACGGATTTATCTCGCGTATATTAAACTAAAATGATTTTTAAAATCAACCCGACGTTTCGGTCGCTTTTCAGCTTCCGTGGTCCCGGGCAGACTGAGGTGACATTTGTCTGACAGAAGTTTGAAAAATTATATGTAGCTACCTCCATCGATTTCGTAAACGCCTTGCGTAGCGTTCAGGATTAACACAATAATTACTTATGGTATCTTGAGGTCTTGCAGACTGCTGCGGCTGGGATTTAATCTTGCTAAGTATGGGATCCCATGATGTTGATAATCGCCATCCATCTTCTCTATTGAAATTTGGGTGTTTTTTAATTTTAATAGCCTCGCGTACCATTCGTGGAATGGGTTTCCGTGAGTGGGCGTGAAACCACCTACAGTAGAACGACAACCAGCCATACTACCTTACGTTAAGGGTGTCACAGATAAAATCAGCAACATTTTAAAAAAGAATTCCATTAAAACAGTTTTCAAACCATATAAAAAGATTCATCAGTATTTAAGACCCATTAAAAGTAATATTCCATTACAAAATTCTGGCATTTATAAATTAGATTGTGATTGTGGACTCTCATATATTGGTCAAACGAAGAGAGCTGTATCCACCCGCGTTAAAGAGCACATTGCTGATGTCAAAAACCGAAGAACAGGGAGGTCTGCAGTCTGTGAACACATAGCGGATAAGCCAAACCATTACATCCGGTTTGATAAAATTCAAATACTCGCTAGAGAACACAAACCCATTCCACGAATGGTACGCGAGGCTATTGAAATTAAAAAACACCCAAATTTCAATAGAGAAGATGGATGGCGATTATCAACATCATGGGATCCCATACTTAGCAAGATTAAATCCCAGCCGCAGCAGTCTGCAAGACCTCAAGATACCATAAGTAATTATTGTGTTAATCCTGAACGCTACGCAAGGCGTTTACGAAATCGATGGAGGTAGCTACATATAATTTTTCAAACTTCTGTCAGACAAATGTCACCTCAGTCTGCCCGGGACCACGGAAGCTGAAAAGCGACCGAAACGTCGGGTTGATTTTAAAAATCATTTTAGTTTAATATACGCGAGATAAATCCGTAAAAATAGTTTTATTTCAATACACTCAAATTGTCAAAGTCAAAGTGTTTGATCATTAGTTTTTTTACTTATATTGTTTTTCTTTCTCAGTGTTGATTAAAGTAGATTCGCAATTGATGTTGAATTTTGAAAATATTAACTTTTATCATTTAAGCAGCGTACATATTTTACGAGTCTAAAATACCTACTCGTACTACCGATTCGATACGGTTATAGGTAAGTAGATTTTTTTAAATTCCGACTTTCATTAATATTTAACCACTCTAATGTTTTTATATACCTAGGGAGACTAGGGTAATAAACATTTCATGTGACGCACATTTTAAAAAACAAAATACGAGTCATAATCTACACACTCATGCATTCTCGTAACATAATGACAGCTACGCAACAAGGTAATGAATCGAAAATTAATGTACCAATCGTATTCATCATTAGAATTGGATTTCCATACAATATCGTTAACTACTGTCAAAAATAGTTTATTTATATAATTATTTCACACTTAGACCTATTTAGCCTAAGTTACACCAAGATTGAACTGCCTCGGTAGCCTAGTGGTAGCAGGCCACTACTACTACGCTGAGGTCATGGGTTCGATGCCCGGGTAGGGGGTTATCAGAGATAATGGTGAAAAAGCCTTTATCTCTGGTTCTATTGGGATTTTTCAATTTTCTGGAAATTTCCCAGTACCTCAAAGTTTGGTAATGTGCCCGGAGATGTCAACAGGCTCGCCACCTGTTACATGGGCCAAAACGTAACCGGCGAATCGTGGGTGTTTGCATGTATGCTTGAATGCATGCATTTACCTCTGCCTACCCCTTCGGGGATTACAGGCGTGAAGTTACGTACACCAAGATATTTGTTAAAGTTAAAGTTATTGTAACATTTCTTTTTTTTAATGTAATGGAAGTGACAAACAACCATGCAGCTCATACATGTTCACATTGATGTTAAGTGATGACTGCAGCCTATAGACACCCACATAAAGACCAAGGTCAAAATGCAGATGCGTTACCACTCCTGAGGCCTAAGGTGTTTTGCCTCTGTGTCGGAAATTACAGGGCCGTACACTGACCGAAACACGATAGTGCTGAACACTACCATTTAGCGGCAAGTAATATACTTGCCGCTAAATGGTAGGTAATGCGGTGGGGCCTACGCCCGCGAGCTCCGTCACTGGAACTCTACCACCAGTAAAGTTCACATTAATCTCTAACTTTAACAGATTTCTTTAAGTTAGAGATGGATGTGAAATGTTACGATGTAAAATGTTGGTAGTGTTGTTAATCAAACCGTATTTCTTTGAATTTTGAAGTGGTGAACACTACCAATTGGCAACGAATATGACGTCATAATGTCCTATTATTTTATTTCAATAAATTAGGTACACCTATATCCGATTTGAGTCGTTTCACAACTTGCAACGTTTTTATCCTTATATCTTTAAAAATATTAACTTATGAGTATACGTTGCAAACACAATATTTTTTTTATATTCCTTATACTTTTCTTAAATCACAATAAAAATCGTCACAATCCATATTCATCTGCCTTTTTGATGCGTGAAAAAAGTTAAACAAGAGAATGACATCACAGTTCCACCACAATGCAAATATGAACAGTGTGGAAACTACGTACAAAACCTTAAAACGTCACACTCACACAAACATGCGCATCGACGAGGCCTCTAAGCGGTTCTTGCGGTGCTGCAGTACTGAGTCACTCGCTACATCGAGCGTCGGTGCGCATATTTGTGTTAGTGTGCCATTTCGAACGTTTTGTACGTAGTTTCCATACTGTTCATATTTGTACTGTGGTTCCACAACGGTAGCAAGGGCCAAGGGAGATCAAGACTACCTTGACCAAATTGTATTGTCATGCGTTCGACATGGACGTGCATGTATAAAGAGAGTGATGAATATAGAAGAAGCACGATTGCAAGGACAACTGTATATTTATTTATTAATTTATATATTTGTATATTTATTTATTTTTTTATACACTTTATTGTACACCAGAAAACTAAACCAATTATACAAGCTAGAAAAGAAATAAGAGTACAAAAGGCGGTCTTATCGCAAAAGGTGCGATTTCTTCCAGACAACCTTTTAGTCAGGAACAAAAGAAATAAATTATTTATTTGCCGGCAGGGTGGATGTACTGAGCAATAATAAAGATTTAAAACATAATAATAATAATAAATGAAAAGATAATTACGAAACGAGGCGAAATATTATAAATATTTATACATTATGAAAGAGCAATGCATGACCAAAAGATAAAGTTAAAAAGTTTTAGAAAAAGAGGCAAAGAAGAAGGATAAAAAAGGATAGATAGTTACAGAGTCTGAGTTAAATAAAAATCTTTGACCTTATGTTTAAAGGAAACGACAGTTTGGGCTTGCCGAACTGTCGTTGGTAAGCTGTTCCAAAAATGAACAGCTTCTACAGTAAAAGATTTTGAATAGTATTGAGAAGAATGAATAAATGAAAGAGATAACGCTCTACAAATCCGAAATAAGCCAATGTCTCTTCCTGAGGTCGATGTGCATTATTTCTTATTGGATACTGCACATGACGTTTGTCGACCATTTTGATCAAGTTTTAAACAATACCGGTCGTAGGCAGTGTGCAGCCGAGACAACGATCTACGAAGTCGATAGCCGATTGTCTCTTTCTTAAGTTCGATACGCAATTTTTCTTGGTGGGTACTGTATTAGAACTGCCTCGGTAGCCTAGTTTTAGCAGGCCACTACTATTATGCTGAGGGGGCCGGGAATCGAACCCAGGAGGGTTCGATTCCCGGGTAGGGGGTTATCAGAGAAAATGGTGTAAAGTATCTCTGGTTCTATAGGGATTTTTCCATTTTCTGTATATTTTCCAGTACCTCGAAGTTTGGTAAAGTCCCCGGTGATGTCAACAGGCGCGCCACCTGTTACATGGGCCATAAACGTAACCGGCGAATCGTGAGTGTTTGCATGTATGCTTCTTCTTCTTCTTCTTCTTCGTGTCAACTATTTCAAAGCGAAATGTATTAAGTTTTAAAGAATCTTGACGCAAAACATGGCAATGGCCACCGCATTATCCGTAGCCCCGCTAAGATCGCTTGTGGAGCAGCTAGTAGGACACAGTGGGCAAACCATCAGATGAGCCATGGTCTGAACGGATTCTCCACAGTCGCACATTGATGTTGTCGCTCGCAGTGTCTCGTCACCTTTACTTGCATATAACTAGTTCATGCGTTTCAAGTGGACATTGTGACATGTTATTATCGTGAATACATTTGGGCTGTAAATAGGTCAAATGCATCGCATACCGCCAACATAGTTCTAGTTGTGTGAATGTTTATGGGTACGTCGGAATTGGATACTGTGATTGTATATGGTTTTGTTTTTAATTTATTGAGGTCAGTATGTCTGTCTGTTTGTGCGATATACCCAAATAATACTGCGCGGATTTTCATGCGGTTTTCACTTATAGGATTATAAATGAGGCAGACGCGGCGGGGGACTTTTTTTATGTAATTGCATGCAGTTCACATTGATGTTAAATGATGACCGCAGCCTATGACACCCTCGCTAAGACCAAGGTCAAAATGCACATGCGTTACCACTCCTGAGGCCTAGGGTGTTAAGCTTCTACGCCGGAAATTACATTACCACCTGACCGGAACACGATAGTGGTGAACACTACCATTTAGCGGCAAGTATATTAGGTAATGCGGTGGTGCAGACGCCCGCGAGCTCCGTCACTGGACTGGACTGGTTATCCTGAGGTCGCAGATTCGATCCTGCCCGATGTCAAATTTTTCTATCCGTTTTTTTCTTTAATTTCTAAAAAGTTCACTCACATGTGTTATTGCGAAAAAATAAATAGTACAATTAATTAATACTTGCTTTTGCAATTGCGTTATTCACAAAATGTTATATAGATCTAAAATAAGAGTATAAGATTTAACTGCCCAAAAATATAAATTGCGTGTATACAACTGTTCTAGATTTCAGTCTGCATATGAACTAGGCCCACGTGACGTAATTACTGGTACAGTGTCGTAATGACTCAATAGTAAGACTTAATAGTTTTTAATGTAACGTGAGAAAACAACTGCCATTTTTTCTATTACTAAGACGTATTTAATTAATGGTATATTTTCCAAAAAGGAAGGCATTTTTTATATTTTTACAGTGTATTCTGAGTGCAGTAGTAATTTTAGAGTTCCGTAACCGAATGGCTGATTGTTTGTACGTCCGTGTATATACACTTTATTCTGAAACTATTCTACTACTACTAGTCTACGTTGAAACTTCGCAGGTAGATGTATTGTGTGAACTGCTTTATAACATTTATAGATTAAAGATTCCAAATTCATTTAATGATTTGGAAATAATGTTTTTTTGTGATAGGTCAATTTACCTAATTTATTTACATTAAAAGGAATAACAATTGACAAATTGATATGTCAAATTAAAACTTAATAATAAAATAAATAATCGTCCAAAATTAAAATAATAGGTAAATTAAAATAAGTTTAAAAGAAGGTTCCATTTTCTCTACATTAAGTATTAAATTAGTTAATTCAGTAATAATTCAGTAGAACAACATTACTATACAAAAATATGTATTATAAAATATCAAAAAAGTTGGCGCTTTCCATATTTTGAACTGACACTAAATAATATTTTTTAGTTGATTAATATAATAAACATTGTTTAGAATCTCTTTAATTCGTTTCCACTCTTTCACATCTATATATATATAAAAATCAATTGCTGTTCGTTAGTCTCGCTAAAACTCGAGAACGGCTTAACCGATTTGGATAATTTTGGTTTTAAATGATTTTTGGAAGCCAGAGCTTTCAAAGGTGAGAATATATGAAGAAATTGAAGGGGAATAGTAAAAAACACAATTTCATTTTCCCATACGAATAGTTTGTATCTGTCAAACTTTTGACACATTATTTCATTGCGAGGCAATACGAAGTTTGCCGGGTCAGCTAGTTTACGAATATATACCTATGTGATTTGACTATTGATTTGAAAATTAAGAAATTATAACGTGACTATTGCAAGTCATCAGAATGTGATAGAGCTCGTGCCATAACTGGAGCTCTACTACCAGTGAAACTAATAATTAATTTGATAAGCTTATAAATGAGTTTAGTAAAAACATTTTGTATTTATCAAACGTTTTCCCTTTGACCTATTAGTTCAGGGGCACAACCAACGGTATTTTTTATATTTGAGATAAGCGTGGGCATGTATTATTATGAGTCAAATCTTACCAACTAGATGCGATGTTAAATAAAACCGATTACACAATATTACCGATGTTTTATTTTATACAGGGAAGGTGGCAAACATGCATACAGCTCACATTGATGTTGAGTGATGACTGCAGCCTAAAGAGATCTACATAAAAAACACAGGTCAAAATGCAGATGCGTTGCCACTCTTTGACCAAAATTTTTAAGTGTGATAGTTTTTTTGTAAAAGAAGTTGCAAACAAGCATGCACTTCACATTGATGTTAAGTGATGAATGCAGCCTATAGACACCCACACGAAGACCAAGATGCGTTACCACTCCTGAGGCCTAAGGTGTTATGCGTCTGTGCCGGAAATTACAGGGCCGTACATTAACCACCTGACCAGAACATGTAGTGCTGAACACTACCATTTAGCGGCAAGTATATTAGGTAATGCGGTAGTGCCTACGCCCACGAGCTCCGTCACTGGAGCTCTACCACCCGAAAAATGATGATGAATAACAACTTATTTTGAGACTTGTAAGCGTTATTTACTTATTTAAGCGTTCACCTAATTTTTCTTTCATAATTTAAAAGCTAATACTTGATATATCAATCTTAATGGATTATAGATAGGTTTGCATTCTACATTGTACATAAGGTCAACATTGTGAAACATTTCGCAGTGCATTCGCAAATAGTAGACCACTTAGCACAGGGTCATGATAGCAAGGTGGAGGTCAAAATTTTTAGACGTGTGTTATAAATAGTCTGATTATAAATTCTGCGATACTGTCGCTTGTATTATAAATATTGAATTTATTTTTAGACTCCTACACATTAGTAGAATGATGTAGGTATATTAAAACTGCCTCAGTAGTCTGGTAGTTACGACTACGTTGTGGTCCTGAGTTCGGTTCCCGAGTCGGGGTTTTCAGAGATAAAGGTATGAAATCCATTATCTATGGTTCTGCTGCAAATTTTTCATTTTCTGGAAGTTTCCCCGTACCTCGGACTTTAGTAATGTGCCTGGAGAACAGGCCCGCCACCTGTTACATGGGCCAAAACGTAACCGGCGAATCGTGAGTGATTGCATGTAGATATCCTTGAATGCATGCTCTGCCTATCCCTTCGAGGATTACAGGCGTCAAGTTACGTATAAAAACTTTGAAGCTTCAATCCAGATGCGTTGCCAGGTTGTCACTCCATAGACCGCAGACACCACATTTTTTTAAATTATGACACTAATATTGTTAAACTCCGAAAAATAAAGTTATTTTTTTAATATTTAACATTTTCTTTAAAATATCAAAAAAATGCCAATAAACAATGATGATGACCTTAATTTTTATTTTCCGCAGAAAAAAGTTCCAAAACAATTAATTTTGTAAGCTGAAGACAGTAAAAATTCGCTAAAATATATGATGCCCAAGAGGCGAAGAGAGAGAAACGATGGGAGTAACGAGTCGCAAAGTCGTAGCAGTTTACAAAGTACTTCACGACTTTTAATTACGCTCATAACCCCTTGGAACCATGTCGCAATTGAGTTACTGTAAGCTGGTCAGGATTACAGAGAAAGAAGAAATTAAATATACTATCTGAAGTATTCATAATTTTTCTACGAATCAATAACAAATATTTTTATTGTTTTTCTATTTTGAAAATATATAACAAGCACACAGGTCACACAGCATGAAAGAAAGTTAAGTAGCTTAACCATTGGTGGATGTAATATTAAGCCTGAGTTGCACCAAGACATTTGTCAAAGTTAAAGCTATTGTAACATTTCACATCCTTCTCTATCTTTAACAGATTTCTTTAAGTTGGAGAATATGAAATGTTAAAATAACTTTAACACTTTAACAAATATCGTGGTGCAACCCAGGCTAATTATATAAGTCGCAACTTCTTAGAAGGCTTCCTCGCTGAGAATAGTCTTGCTATTCAGGAGGAACATCGCTAGCAGTTTATGACCATCAGCGGAGGGAACGGTCTTGAAAATGTATATATATTTTTTAAATCAAATGACTTTGTGAATATTTTTATAGGTATTTTTAATTTAGTGTAGAATATTTTAGTATTCTTGTTTTGTAATGTCACCTATGTTGTATTAAATTTTGTAGTTTCTATGTATTCATTGGTTAATAAAGTACTGATGATGAATTTCTGAGATATAAAATCTGTTCGTTTTGGACAAAAATAGAGTTAACTTGAACCCAAAAATAAAGTGATTCTCCAATTAACATACACCCAAAGTTGTAAAAATCACGTTAGTAAACAGTCTGATGATCCTGGTGATCCATGACCTTCATAGAACAAAAAGTAACATAACAATTAACTGTCGTAAACTGGAGACAGTAAAAAGTCTCTGAAATTTATATTATGCCCAAGAGGTGAAACAGAAGCGATGCCAGTAAAGAGACACAAAGTCGTCGCAGTTTACAAAGTGCTTTACGACTTTGAATTACACTCATAACGCCATAACCCCTTGGAACCATGTCGCAATTGAGTTCGTTTATGTAGGTTGGGATTTAAGACAAGTAATTAAATACCTTCTAAGTGAATACTGAAGTCCACATAGAAAAAGAATGACTCATAGGGAAATTAGGGAAATTAAAATAATTCAATGCTTTGATTTACTAATGGTAGTCCATTGGTACGATGTAGTCTTTGTTATTTTTTATTTGTACCATTTTTTAAATGTTGAAAGTCCTGTTTAGCCGTATTGGTGAGCAGTATGCATTGATAGTAAGTGTTTACTGCATGTCCTAAATAAAAATTTACGTAGTATGGGTCGGTTCGTTCTTTTTTTTTTCTTTTGCTAATACGTATCTCTCTCCTTATGATGTAACAGGCATCTTCTAGATAGGTTTTAGTCTAGAAGTACGGTCACTTCTCTTGGCTCAAATAATGAAGATACGTCTGGTACAACCACCAACTGCAACTACCTAAATAGCGATAAGCAACATCTTTACAGCAGTTCCGTAATACAATATATATATATATTATACTGGTGGTAGAGCTCCAGTGACGGAGCTCGCGGGCGTAGGCACCACCGCATTACCTAATATACTTGCCGCTAAATGGTAGTGTTCAGCACTATCGTGTTCCGGTCAGGTGGTAATGAACGGCCCTGTAATTTCCCGCACAGTGGCATAACACCTTAGGCCTCAGGAGTGGCAACGCATCTGCATTTTGACCTTGGTCTTTGTGTGGGTGTCTATAGGCTGCATTCATCACTTAACATCAATGTGAACTGCATGCTTGTTTGCCACTTCCATAACATAAAAAAAAAACAATACCTAGGTCGTTTAAAAATTTCCCATCACTAATTTAAAATTCAAACGTTATTTTTAAAATAATAACCGTAATTTTCTTGCATGCTGAGTTCACATGGTATAGCAATAGGGTCGGATCGTGACTCGGTGCATCAAAATACAATTGGTATACAGTTAGAGCGGACACAAACTTTCTACTGCATAGATCCGATTCATCGTGTTGACTTTGTAGGAGGAACGTTCCGAATGCATTGTTACTGTGTTGAACGTTGGCAGAATGGAGTTGTGCTTAAGCCATAAAAAACGTAATGTATATTTTATTGTTGTAAATGAAATTAATTATTAAAACAATCAGAATGTTTATAAGTAAAGCAAAACTAATTTGAGATACTTAAATTATTACATCTGTATATTTTTTTATTGTATAATTTATAATAAACAAAAGATAGAGATTTAGGATTTCATCGGGAATTTCGACTGTAAACAATTAGATGCACATATATTTTTTTTTTTATGTCATGGAAGTGGCAAACAAGCATGCAGTTCACATTGATGTTAAGTGATGACTGCAGCCTATAGACACCCACATAAAGACCAAGGATCAAAATGCAGATGCGTTACCACTCCTGAGGCTGAAGGTGTTATGCCTCTGTGCCGGAAATTACAGGGCCGTAAATTACCACCTGACCGGAACACGATAATGCTGAACACTACCATTTAGCGGCAAGTATATTAGGTAATGCGGTGGTGCTTACGCCCGCGAGCTCCGTCAAGGGGGGCTTTACCACCAGTGAATGTGCTACGTGTCGTTGGTCTAGTCCAACTTACTCAGGCGAAACTTCAACAATAAATTTACCTATGTGTATTAGATTCGCTATTCATATTATATTTACTTGCAAATCAAAAACGACTGCAAATAGTCTATTTTATAATGATGTATTTAAAATAATAATATTGAAATATTGTTAAAACAGATAATCACAGAATTGAATGATTTTTAATGTTGTTGGTGTGGTCGCTTAAGGAAGTTGAAAAACCTTCAACACGTTACTAATTTGAGATATTTAGTGATGATCCCCTTATTTGACAAAGTTTCCGATTTTCTAAATCTCTGTATTGTATAATGACCGAAATTTAAAATATTAGCAAATAAACGAGTTTTATGACTTCTTATTGATACATAATTCAATTTGAATGCAGGCAAAGTCTTTGCAGTTTATACTCAAATTTAATTAATCTAGTTTTGTTTTCTCTGCATATAAAGCTAACACTAGTTTTGCTTCGTAATTCAAACGCAGGAAAGCCTAAAACAATTTACCTTAGGTACCTTATCTTAGGATTCTAAAACTAAAAGAAATACGAAAATTAACAGGTATAAGTAATTTACACGCAAATCAAAATTGCAAGTATTACATACTTACGTTTTTATTGTATTGCGATGCGTTTAATCTATACAAATAAATAAAATTGGAGTGTCTGTTTGTAATATAAAAATAACCGCTTTTTACTAAATGCATATGTTTGTATACACGGTACATATACCAAAACAACATTATTTTACTATTTTTGTCTGTCTGTCTGTTTATTCACGCTAATCTCGGAAACGGCTGGATCGATTTTGACGGCAGATAGATTATGTAATAAGGAGTTACTTAGGCTATTTCAATACTAGCTTGCGCCCACGACTTCGTCCGAGTAGATACTGAACAATCATAAATTCTCACGCGGACGAAGACGCGGGCACAGCTAGTATAATAATAAGATATAACGTTTAAATAGATCATCATGGAACAGAATACATTTTTTGAGTATTTTGCAATATATGTCCTAAAACAAAGTTCATTATCATAATTATAGAAAAACTTTTTCTCTCCAATTTCAAGTAACGGCACTAAAATTACACTTTCAAACAATAAAATTTTGTATCATTTCCTCATAACAACTTGTAATTGAGAAAAGGTGCAGCTACAACCGAGCACAGAATTTTATAGTCTAAGACTCTAATTTTAAGATACAAAATTGTGTGACGCAGGGAATGCGTTCAGCGGATCCATAGTACATTCTTACGCAATGCGATGTCGACATAGTGCGTTCGCAGGCCAGTTTTCTAAATTTCGAACGGCTCAAGATGCATTTAATTATCTTGATGGTCCATTTACGAATGGAGTAACAGACACGTCGTTTTTTCATATTCGTTAGAAAAAAAATGTGTTGTGCGATTTTTTAAAACTTAAATTGAATATGACGATAAACTGAAGAGAAATCGATAATTCTCATTTTTTTTTTTTTAACAATAACACATGCAACTGAATTTATAAATAGAATAAACATGGAAAGAAAAAATTGTTTTCGTGCAGGAATCGAACCTGCGACCTCAAGATAACCATCACAAACGTTTTACCACTAAACTACCGAAGTCCACAAAAAAGGAGCTGGATTTGTTACTCTGAAGTTCGATTCCTGCCCGATGTCAAATTTTTCATTCCATTTTTCTTTAATTTCTAAATAGATAATTTGTTTAAAATTGTACGAAAATATCAAGGTAGATACATTTTGTCAATGAAAAACCGTTATTTTATCAAACATACTAGGTACGTATTTTTGAGCAGTTAATTTACCCTACTTAAACAAAATTAATTGCAAAGTAGCGTGTGTGAATTCTTAGCTAAAAAATCGTTATCAAAATGATTTCCGTGCTAGATATAGTTTAAATGTTTTTTGTACATTATTTAATTAAAAAAATATGAGAACTTGAGAAAAAAAAATTTTTTTCCGAAAAAAAATTGTTTAAATTTTTAGATTAAAATTTTAATATTTTTGTGCAACTTTTTGTAATGTGTCATTAAAACGTATAAGGTTGGTTACCATAACATAGTAAATGTTTTTCAAGGATTACAGCTAGTTCAAGTTTGTTGGATGTAGGTTAATTGGTATTTAGTACGAGTATTTATGTTGAACGTTTCGAGTTTCAAACTTTATTTCCTTATACTGTGGTAAAAGTACACCTACCTTTAAGTTAAAATACATATTATGTATATTATTATTATGATTATAGAATGAAAACGTCATAAATGACTCATGACAAATGCACACGCTTGTGGATGTAATATTGAACCATCTAGCTGTTTCTTGTTCTTTGTTTTTGGTACAAACTCGTACAAAGCAGCCTATGTACCTAGCCTCGGAATTTGAGCTACATATTCCTTTTTAACACGCTTTTATTAGTTTGGGTTGTACGTATGTATGTAAACATGCAGTTCACACTGATTGTAACTAAATACCGAAACCTACAGGAAAATCGAAAGGCAAAATGCAGATGCATTGCCACCCATGAGGTCTACGTTGTATTGTCTCTGTGACACTCATTGGATAGTCATATATAGACATGACTATCATAACACATACAGTTAAAAATCTTTCTTTCTTATTGAATTTTATCGTAATCGGCTCAACGGTTGAGTTGTAAAGGTAACAGACAAACAAACACAGTTACTTTCACATTTATTCGGCACTAAGATAACCAATCATATGCCTCTGGAGCCATTTATTTGTGAGGTGAAGTTAGGTTTTTTTTTAATTTAACCCTCGCCTGTCAGCTCGCGAGAAAAATATATGACAATAGCCGGTTCCACACTATGTGGCTCGGGCGCTCGGTCGCGCGCACTAACCGAAGCACGTCCACACAGAGCGAGCTGCCTCGCGCGGCAGATACCTCGCGAGGCTGCTCGCTCTGTGTGGCTATTCGCCGCCCGCGGTCTCTCGTGTCTTGACGGTTTAAGAATGAATACATCAATATTAAATATTGGACTTATCAACAACAGCATAAAACGCATATAAATAAAGTAGGTAATATTACGCATTACCACCTGCAACGGGCGGTAGTTGCATAACCAGATACCTATATGAATGGTGTTTATAGCTTACGTTCTGCCAACGTTTTAGAATCTACAAAATGTCCATTTGTCGTTTAATTCGTTTTTTTTTTTGAGACAGAATAATTCAATAATCTACTGATGGTAGGCCAGTCTATATGCCACCGTAATTTCGATAAATTAGAAGGTCTTAAAAGTTAACGCATAAGTACATGGAAAGTGTATGAAACAATATCATTCTTCTTTTTGACCATAAAAATGTACCCAAATCTTTGAACAACCAGACACCGACCGAGATAACCAATGCTCAAAGACATACACAAACATCCGAAACGTACCATACATAATTATTGCCTCATAACCATAGAAACTTTCTACTGCACCGCTTTTCCGGCACAAAGGCGCGTCGAATAGAAAGTTGCAAGCGATGCAATGCGCACACGCACCGTTCCGAAACGTATGGGAACTGAATTTTGACTACATGTAGAGCGTTGTTATAAAATGACCGATGGTGGACACGTATGAAGAACAAGTATTGGACAAACCATGACACGACAAAAAACATTTTTTTTTATACCTAACAAATGAAACAAAAAAATGCGTACGTATTACGTACATACAACTTTAATCAAATACATGAATTTTTCAACGTATGAAGAACAATTAACCTAGGAAAAAAAATGTTTATCCGATTTTTTTAATTTAGTTATGAAGGTGAAAAACAATAGGATTGAAGCCCATACCTACACGTCTACTTAACTGTTTACCAAATGGGTGACCATAATTTGCTTAATTGTATTTAATTTTGGGACAAAATATTACCTATATTAAAAATGCCTTAAATCGATTCAGTTATCGATTCTGAACAAACTAGTTTCGGGTTGTACATTTAATCCTGTTACACGTTGTATATTGACCTCATTGCAGTGAAATTTAAAAAAATATATTAAAAAATTACATAGATATGATAGCACTTGCAGAAACTCTACCAGTAGTAAAATGGTATCGGATAAGCCAAATTTCAATAAGAAGATGGATGGCGATTATCAACATCATGGGATCCCATACTTAGCAAGATTAAATCCCAGCCGCAGCAGTCTGCAAGACCTCAAGATACCATAAGTAATTATTGTGTTAATCCTGAACGCTACGCAAGGCGTTTACGAAATCGATGGAGGTAGCTACATATAATTTTTCAAACTTCTGTCAGACAAATGTCACCTCAGTCTGCCCGGGACATTCACATAAAAACATGTTATAATCCCTGTTTCTTGACAATGTATCGTATCACGTTTGCACTGTTATGAAACATGTAAAGGCAAAACACATATCGCGGAAACAAATCAAAAGACTTGAATTGCAACAAGTTTTATCAATAAGAAGTCTTGGAAAATGTTGTTTAATTAGGTTGTCAGATTTACACTCAGGTCGTCAGGTTGTCACTCACTACATGTTTCGTGTTTACCAAATGGTTCGAAAACTTAAAAAACTCCAATTTAGACAAATCGTGTGATTTGTGTATCTATAGACAAACGTGAATAAAAGACATGTTTTATGTTAATGCAAACACAGATAACAACAAATCTTGAGATTAAAATGATAGGTTTGACAGCAGTGCGCACTAGCACCAACAAGACATATCGCAATACATGTTTTATGCCACGAGTTGCGAAACATCATCATGTTTTATGTTTTTAGTGCAAACTATGGGTAAAAAAAAGAAGAAGAAGAAAAATATTTATTTTCATGGCACACACACAACAACCATTAACAATAATAAAGTTAAAAACAAGTAAAACAATGGGTAACATATTTGGTTGTGGGAAGCCAAGAAAAACGGCACCCACCTCAGCTGATTGCTGCAGAGTGACTGCAGCGCTGATATTCTGGTGGGTCCTAGTGGCATCACGAACTTCAAGCTGACAGGCAATGCCTGAACCTCATAAAAAATAGCCAGAAAAAAATAAACTACATATATATTATTCATATTTAAGTAAACTACCATCAATACATATATACACAACACAACGATAATTAAATAATAAATAAATGGTTTTTTTTTAATTAGTACTATTAACATTAGTTTCGGTTAAGATTTAGTTTAACTTAGAACTGCATGCTTGTTTGCCACTTCAATTACATAAAAAAAAAGTCCCTTGCTAACTAACTTATTTCTTTCAAGGGTAAAAAATATTTGCTAAAATAGAAAATCTTGTCAAAATGTTAATGGTACCCTATAGTAGTACTACTAGTACCCTATTAACATTTTGACAAGATTTTCTATTTTAGCAAATATTTTTTACCCTTGAAAGAAATAAGTTAGTTAGCAAGGGATGAATTATGTAATTGAAGTGGCAAACAAGCATGCAGTTCACATTGATGTTAAGTGATGACTGCAGCCTATGCCCCAGCCTAGACACCCACACAAAGACCAAGGTCAAAATGCAAATGCGTTACCACTCCTGAGGCCTAAGATGTTATGCCTCTGTGCCGGAAATTACAGGGCCGTACATTACCACCTGACCGGAACACGATAGTGCTGAACACTACCATTTAGCGGCAAGTAAATCAGGTAATGCGGTGGTGTCTACGCCCGCGAGCTCCGTCACTGGAGCTCTACCAGCAGTAAAACTTATACAGAAAAATTGCAAAAAAAGAAAAACAGTGACGCGAATTGTTGCTATTAGAATCGTTTCAATTATTTGTGAATCTGTCGATGATTTTGTGAATCATCTTAATACGATCGCCATGAATAGATTTAATTAAATTAGATGAATTAGACCTGCGTCGTCAAAGTCCTTTCCTGTCCTCTATATAAGAAATAGAGTTAATATGAGTATCATTACCACCTGACCCGAACACGATATTGCTGAACACCACCATTTAGCGGTAATGCGGTGATGTCTACGCCCGCGTGCTCCGTCACTGGATCTCCACCACCAGTAAAAGATATGACAAGATAAGAAAAATCAAAGACGTTAACGATTAACGTGACGATCACAACAGCGATTCAGATAAGCGAACGAGCCGCGCGCTGGTCAAATTATAATGTGATCTTAGAAGGCATCTAATTCTTAATTATTTTGAAATTATTGCACCGAATTTTAGATTTAATCTGTATAACCTCGAAGAACCAGTTAACGAGCACAGATAAATGTGATATCATTCGGCTACTTACAATCCAACAGTCTACAACGGGAGGTCGGTAAAAGCATTACTAACATTCCTAAAAAACTAAAAAAGGATTGACCATTTGTCAACTTATTAGGATAATAATAATATGAGAGAGCATGCAACCAGATTTATATATATTTTTTAAGTTGGCATCAAAAGATCCAAAACCACATTTCGACGGCAAAACTTGTTGTGTAACTTGAACGAGATGTTTTTTTAAAAACGTAGTCGATCGATGAGTTCTGTCAGTCTGCCATGTGCGATTATCTTAGAACCTACTAATCTGATTGTATCGGGACTTGCAACATAGGAAATTCTGTAATTCATTCATAATTGACAAGTACAAAAACCATTTCGTGGCGCTATTATGGTAATAAAATCGAATTAAAACCATAGCAGCATTATTTAACCTCCTCCGACGAAAAAAATAGTTGTACATTCATTGTAAAGATAGTAGAAATATTGACGTTTTGTAGACAAAGCACAAAAAAAAATTAACATAAAAAAACTAATTTGACGCGAATAAAATCACAAGCACAACTAATATAGTACAAAGTTCAAAGTAAACTCTTGTGGTTGTAGGTGGCTTTCATTCACGATTTCTGTCAGCTTAGATGCGCAAACGCAGCCTGCGCCAACCAGTGCGTGCACTATGAGCGCCTTTCACTCCGATGCAATGCCCACTCTTTTACATAACGGTTGTTTGGCTAGTCAATGGCGTAGTAATTTATCGAAAACAAAACGCTTTGAATACAACGAGCTTGCTGTGGTAATATTTAGAAACTTAAAAACAACCAAAAACCAGTCGGAATCACCAGGGTGCCCGTACAATCAGGAATTTTATTATGTCACCTTTAATCACAGACCAACATAGACTTCTTATAGGTTGTATTGTAATCTATAGACGAACTATGCTAGTCTATTTTCTGTTTTTTTTTTTCACTAAGGCTTAGGATTTTTGGAAATAATAGTGAGAAATGGGTAGGGAATAGTGGGGAAATTACTTTTTAAGTAACTAGGCCTTATGTGTGTTATGCATTTAGATACTTACTATATATATACCAAAACAACATTTTTTACAATTCTTGTCTGTTTGTCTGTCTGTCTCTCCGTCTGTCTGTCTGTCAGTTTGTTGTTCCGGCTAATCTCGGGAACGGCTGGACCGATTTTGACGGGACTTTCACTGGCAGATAGCTTATGTAATAAGGAGTAACTTAGGCTACTTTTATACTAGCTGCGCCTACGACTTTGTCCGGGTAGACACTGAACAATCATAAATTCTCACGCGGACGAAGTCGCGGGCACAGCTAGTACCTACATAATAAATGTGTTGATATGTCTTATTCAAATACATGTTGAATTTTAATCACTTGCATATATAACAGATGTCTATCATCATCATTTCCGCCGAAAAACTTCCAATGCTAACAAAAGCTTTCCCATGATGAGGAATATGCCATTACCGCCACGCTTGGCATGGCAGCATAGTGGTAGCAGGTCACTACTACTACGCTGAGGTCTTGGGTCGTGGGTTATCAGAAATAATGGTGTAAAGTCCTTTATCTCTGGTTCTATTGGGATTTTTCCATTTTCTCGAAATTTCCCAGTACCTCGAAGTTTGGTAATGTGCCCGGAGATGTCAACAGGCTCACCACTAGTAACATGGGCCAAAACGTAACCGGCGAATCGTGGGTATTTACATGTATGCTTGAATGCATGCATTTACCTCTGCCTAGCCGTTGGGAGATTACAGGCGTGAAGTTACGCTTTTCGTTATATAAAAAACATATTTTAATAACCAATCCATCACGAAAGTTTTCAAATAAATTGATATGCGGCAAAATACTTAAACCTCACTTAAATCTAATTATAAGTGACACTTAAAAATCTTATGGCTCTCATCTATCTCTCTCATATCTCATCATACAAGTGCATTATACCTACACATGACAGAGATAGCTTATATACAATTATTATAAAAGCGCTTAAAATTAGTTGACGTTTGATTGTTCGGCTGAAAAAAACCAAATTAATTTTAACGGTAAGTATATATAATGTTTGTTTTGGATAAATAAGTAAGACTCGGCAAAAGATTTACAAAAATAATATATTCTTATTTTTAATAGATTAATAACAAAGATAACTGCTATGTAAACATTTAAATGGGTTTTCACCTACGATCATTATTTCGTCGAATATTGTTATCATTCAGTATATAATTATGAATAAGCTATAAATTATCATTATTATTATATAGGACGTGATATAAAATATGTTGACGCATAATTAAGAAAAACCATTGATATTCGAATTAAAAACGGTAATATTCAACGTGTAACAGGATTAAATGTACTACCTACTGTAAGTGACTGTAACTAGTTTGTTCAGAATCAATAACCGAATCAATTTCAGTTATTTTTTACATAGATAATAATTTGTCCCAAAATTAATTACAATTGAGGTAATTATGGTCACCCATTTGGTGAACGGTCAATACAATTTTGCAAAAGTTCAAAATAAATGCTATTTTGCCTCCACTGTGTCTTCCCGCAACCCCCTTTGTTGCTGCACGTAGCCATACTTTTTGAAATAAAACTATTTTTACGGATTTATCTCGCGTATATTAAACTAAAATGATTTTTAAAATCAACCCGACGTTTCGGTCGCTTTTCAGCTTCCGTTTAGTTTAATATACGCGAGATAAATCCGTAAAAATAGTTTTATTTCAATGGGTGTAGCTCGCGAAAACCTAAGAACATATCATGTTAGCCATACTTTGCCTAGGCAAAATGAGTGGCATAGGTACCTACGCTCAAATTAAATGGCAGTTTAGAGGCAAAAAAAAATATTTTTATATGGGAGTTTAAATTTTAAAAACTATTCCCCTTTTTCATAAACGCACATAAGATACGTTTTAGCTGTAGAATGCTTTGTCTTTGTCAGTTATTATCAAATGTGCAGTATAGAAAAAGACAAAGGAGAGATAAGCAACACTTTAACTTTAGCTAAAATACGTTTATGAATAAGGGGGTATGAATTTAAGAAGTCGTAGTACAAATGTTGTCTTTTTTTTTTAATCTTTATTAATTTCAGGTCCTTTATAATTAATTACATGTCAGACCTATTATATATGCTTTTTATATGAAGGCTATCTAGATATAATTATGAACTAAGAATAACCAATAACCAACTTTAAGCTATTAAGTCACTTGTACTGACTCACAAGCCTGAATAATGCCTTTGCAGCTTTTAAGTTACCTATAAAAATATGGCCGTTAGTATATTTTATCTTTTGTGAAAAAAAAACTTCGTCCTGTTTTTTCAATTAAATATCGTCCATTTCACGGCAATATAATTATATAAATACTCTGAAAAATCACGGCTGCCATTGCAACGTATATCTAGGGGCGGCCAACACCTAGATATACGTTTATAACGTTCATTTATTATTTATACATATTATTATAACAAATTAAAGGCATTTTTTTTCTTATAACCATGATATAGGTATAATAATAATAATAAATAATAATGGCAACCCATTATACGTCCTACTGCAGGGCACGAGTTTCCCCCCTTTTTGGGGGGGAGGCCTGGAGCTTACTCCACCACGCTGCTCCAATGCGGATTGGTGGAGGTGGGTGGGTTAGTGGCCAACCCACTGTCGGATGTTTTCAAACCGCCCATAAGGCCTCCGACAAGGTTTAACGACTGCTATCCATTTATAGCGACCGGGACCGACGGCTTAACGTGCCCTCCGAAGCACGGAAACGCGCATTTAATTTGCCACTAGCAGTCACCCATCACACTACCCGACCGCGCCCGTATTGCTTAACCGAGCAGATCGCTTACGATCTACACCAGCCGCTGGGCCATGCGCGCTTCCTTATTCATGATATAGGTATACAAGTGCGAAATTAAATCTTGCGCCTAGATTTAATTTGGCACTCGCATAAGGGTTGCTGGTTGTTAAAGATAAAATAATTGAATTAAAAATACTATGGGCCATAGTAATAGGTTGGGGAAAAAGTCTTTTCGCATTGTAGTATGTATGAACTTGTAATAAAATCTCTTAGCTGTAGTATTTGTATCTGGCTGGTTTTAGTATCATTGAAAGTTAACATTTTAAAGAACATAATTCCAAATTCAAATTAGGCAAATGTGTGATTTTCATTTGTTTTTCGTACTGTCAAGATGAGTGAATCTAATGAAGAAATTCGATACATTTTAAAATTTTACTACAAAAAAGGTAAAAATACAACGCAAGCCGCGAAAAAAATTTGCGATGTTTATGGACCTAGTGCAGTGTCCGTGAGAGTAGCAAAAATTTGGTTTAAGCGTTTTCAATCCGGAAATTTTGATGTCAAAGATGCACCTCGCTCTGGTCGCCCTATTACGGATAAAATGGATGCCATTTTTGAAAAAGTGGAGCGAGATCGACATATCAGTAGTTACGACGTAGCTGAAGAACTGAGAATTGATCACAAAACAGTTTTGGCGCATTTGAAAGAAGCTGGGTACAAAAAAAAGCTCGATATTTGGGTACCTCACGAGCTCACTAAAAGAAACCTAATGAACCGTGTACTCATTTGTGATTCTTTATTACGACGTAATGAAACCGAATCATTTTTGAAAAAGCTGATAACTGGTGATGAAAAGTGGATCACGTACGACAAAAACGTGCGAAAAAGGTCGTGGTCAAAGGCCGGTCAGGCTTCGTGGCGAAACCCGGGTTAACTCGCAATAAGGTGATGTTGTGTGTGGTGGGATTGGAAGGGCATTATTCATTATGAGCTATTACCACCAGGCAGGACTATCGATTCTGAATTCTACTGCGAACAACTGATGAGATTAAAGCAAGAAGTTGAGAGAAAGTGGCCGGAATTGATCAACAGAAGGGGTGTGGTGTTTCGTCATGATAACGCTAGACCTCACACATCTATAGCCACTCAGCAAAAATTAAGAGAGTTTGGCTGGGAGGTGTTAATGCATCCGCCGTATAGTCCTGACTTTGCATCTTCAGATTTCCACCTGTTTCGGTCACTTCAGAATTCTTTATCTAATGTTAGGTTAACATCACGAGAGGACTAATATACTTGCCGCTAAATGGTAGTGTTCAGCACTATCGTGTTCCGGTCAGGTGGTAATGTACGGCCCTGTAATATCAGGCACAGAGGCCATAACACCTTGGGCCTCAGGGGTGGCAGCGCATCTGCATTTTGACCTCTGGTCATTGTGTGGGTGTCTATAGGCTGCAGTCATCACTTAACATCAATGTGAACTGCATGCTTGTTTGCCACTTTTATTACATAAAAAAAAAAAAAAAAAAAAATTAAATTAAATAAACGATATTAAAAAATGTTTTGAATTATCTTAAAAAATGCGAAAAAACTTTTTCCCCAACCTTATATTATATTCTTTAGATCATAAATATGTGTAAAAAATAGGTTTGTAGCATATCTCGATGAACAAAATAATTCTGCAGTGGGCTCCTAACCTATATGTATGACATGGAGGAGATAAAAAATATTAAAGCTGATTAGTTTATAGCCTTATAAAGACTGTTACATGGGTACTCAAAACAGAAACTATCAATAACCATTGACATGGACTCCACGGGCAGTATTACTTAAAAAAAAAAATATCACGATACCTACAGCCATCAAATTATGCCATAAATCAGGTCGTAAGAGACATCGGCTTGCGTTGTAATTAAATTGAAATGGAGCAATAAACGCTAACCATAAAAAACTTGGCTCAAACCAATTTAACTCATGAATGACAACTTTCAAACGTTCATATTTCAAGGGGTATTTAATTTATAACACACTTATTGATGAGCTATGTGTTATAATAATAATAATGGCAACCCATTATACGTCCCACTGCTGGGCACGAGTCTCTCCCCTTTTTGGGGGGAGGCCTGGAGCTTACTCCACCACGCTGCTCCAATGCGGATTGGTGGAGGTGGGTGGGTTAGTGGCCAGCCCGCTGTCGGATGTTTTCAAACCGCCCATAAGGCCTCCGACAAGGTTTAACGACTGCTATCTATCGATAGCAACCGGGACCGACGGCTTAACGTGCCCTCCGAAGCACGGAAACGCGCATTTAATTTGCCACTAGCGGTCACCCATCACACTACCCGACCGCGCCCGTAGTGCTTAACCGAGCAGATCGCTTACGATCTACACCAGCCGCTGGGCCATGCGCGCTTCAGCTATGTGTTAAATATCTTAAAATGTAGTATGATTAATTCTGGAAACGATTATTATAATTCAATTATACTAGATAACATCGAAAATAAATCATATTTTTATCATTAAGTTATTTATACATATATAACCCATTATACCTATATATTTTATAACTGTACACATATCTAATTTTATTTTCAAATTTGTAACACACTTTATGGTTATAATTATGTATCTAGCGATAATATACGACGTAAAATAAAATGTAAAATTATATCTATCTATCAATCGTTTTAACTCGCGTATAAAAGTTTTTTTAACTGCCATTAACGTAACCAATTGAAATTGAATAAGTCCTGGCAAATAATCGTATTTTAACGTGACAGTATTAAAAAAATATAGCATCCGACTGGACACCTGGCAGTGCTCAACGGTGCGGTTTTCTCGTTCGTTTCTGCCCAGAACGTGTAAATTGTGGAACGAACTTCCCTCTGAGGTGTTCCCTCGGTGCTACAATATGGGGTTCTTCAAAAATGGCATCATTTGCAACTCCCCTGGTGTTGCAAATGTCCATAGGCGACGGTGACCACTTACCATCAGGTGGCCCGTCTGCTTGTCTGTCAACTTAATGACATAAAAAAAAAAAACATAAATAATAATCACAACTTATATATTTTGTTACAATTAGGTCACGACATAATTAAATATGTTATTATGACAGTCCAATACACATAAAATGTAAATAATAAAAAAAAGTGCTTAATGACTAACCCTCAAATAAAATTAGCATTAATAATAAAACTTCAAGGTGTTACATTTTTTTACGAAACGCTTAGACATTATTGAAATGTCTAATTTTAAATATTCAAAGTCCGAGAAGGGCACCGAAGGGACAGTTCCGCGTGGGGTGATCAAAAAATAATGCAACGGCCATATCTTAGTTTTTTGAACACACAATCCTTGACCCCAATACGTCGGAGAACCAGTTCTTTTGGATGCTCAAAATTGAATGTCTCACACAGGTTAAATTACTTATTGTTATGTGACCACACATACGCAACGTTTTGGTTACAGGAAAAGTTTAGAACGCAGGATTTTCAATTAATCATTTAGTAATTCGATCATAATTTTGTCACTAATTGGCTTCATTGCTGACTCGTTGTGTGATAAGGTAAAAATAAGGCCTTAAACAACAAATAAAACTAGGTATAATGAATTTGAAAAGGTTCATAGCAGGTTTCATACTTTGTATTTTACAGAAAAAAAATATATATATACAAGGTAAAACAACTTTGATCTATTATTATTAAGGAACCTAAAGAACATTCCCTGGTTTTAATTTTTTTTTAAATACCTCACTAGAATAAAAATGGTCTTTTCTAAGAGCAGTAGGTACACGCACTCCATTCTTAACTTCAATTTTCAACTTGTTATTCCTTAGAGTATTTTTTTTGTAATACATACCGGGTAATTTTGTTAAGGGTCACTGGATAATATATTTTTTTTTTTTTCGCCTATGAACATTTGCAACACCAGGGGAGTTGCCAACGCGCTGCCAGCCCTGAAGGACTTTTTTGACGCCATTTTTGAAGAACCCCATATTGTAGCACCTAGGGAACACCTCAGAGGGAAGTTCGTTCCACAATTTACACGTTCTGGGCAGGAACGAACGTGAAAACCGCACCGTTAAGCACTGCCAAGTGTCCAGTCGGTGTGGGTGGAACTTCTCTCTTTGGCGGGTAGTACGGTGTAGGAAAAGAGACGGTGGCACCATGTCAAACAGTTCAGCAGAGCACTCACCATTGTAGAGACGATACAACACGCACAGACTCCCAATGTCTCTGCGCAGGCTCAGATGTTCGAGCGTGTCGGTAAGTCCTGGATCGTTAACAATACGAACGGCGCGTTTTTGTAGGGAGTCAAGTGGACCAAGCTGGTATTTGGGGGCTCCCGCCCACAGAGCATCATTCCAGATGGGGCCGCACTTGGGCCTTATAAAGCTGTAGTAGCTGCCCCGATGTGAAATACTGCCTCGCTTTGTTAAGCACTCCCAACTTTTTGGATGCCAACTTGGTCTTACACTCAATGTGACTCCCGAATGCACTTCGTTCGATATGTAAACGCCCAGGATACCGATACTCTTCTCAACGGCGAGCGGAATGCCCTGGAACTGTGATGCTACAATGAATGGGATTTTTTTAGCGGTGAACGCGCAGACTTTGTCTTCGAGGAGTTAAACTGTACTAAATTAAGTCGAGCCCAAGCCGAGACCCGCTCCAGAGAGTGCTCGATTTCAGACACAAGTCTAGTCCTGCTTTCCTCGATAAGTGTCCGAGAGGCATTTGCACGGCTAGTGTAGTGTGCATCTCCCGTACTATCATCGGCATAGCAATGAAAATTGGAGCTTTGCTCCAATATTTTATTGATATGCAGAAGAAAAAGCGTGGGAGATAACACAGAGCCTTGCGGCACACCAGCGTTGATAGGTAGTCTGGCTGAGCGCTGACCGTCAACTTCGTTCAGACTTGTATATAACGCTCAGACAGAAAGCTGGCTGACCAGTTGCATAGCCTCTCGGGAAGACCGTAGGATGGAAGTTTCGCGAGGAGTGCCCTGTGCCAGACCCGGTCAAAGGCCTTAGCAATGTCCAGGCTTACAGCCAAAGCCTCCCCACTCTTGTCCAAATCGTGGGACCAATGGTGCGTGAGATATACTAGAAGATCACCAGCAGATCTGCCATGACGAAATCCATATTGGCGGTCACTGATCAAATGATGATCCTCTAGATACTGCAGCAGTTGAGTATTGATCACACGCTCCATAACTTTACAGAGTAGGGAGGTTATTGCTATGGGCCTATAATTGGCCGGGTCACTGCGTTCACCTTTTTTGGATATCGGGTGCACGAGGGCGGTCTTCCACGCATACGGTACGGTTCTTTGATCGTAGGAAAGTGGAACAGGCGCATTGAAATAAAACTATTTTTACGGATTTATCTCGCGTATATTATTAAACTAAAATGATTTTTAAAATCAACCCAATAATTATTGTGTTAATCCTGAACGCTACGCAAGGCGTTTACGAAATCGATGGAGGTAGCTACATATTTTTTTCAAACTTCTGTCATTTTAGTTTAATATACGCGAGATAAATCCGTAAAAATAGTTTTATTTTAATGAGTGTAGCTCGCGAAAACCTCAGAACATATCATGTGAGAACAGGCACGTCAGAACGGGGGAAGAATATAAGAATATAATTTGAAAGCTGTTTTATCGTGTAACTTCTTTACACACACAACTTTTGTACACTTTTTTTGTCACGAAGTGACAAACAAGCATGCTGTTCACGTTGATTAGTGATGTACTGCCCTGTAATTTCCGATACAGAAGCATAACACCTTAGGCTCAGAAGTGGTAACGCATCTGCATTTTGACCTCTGGTCATTGTCATGGTCACTGTGTTAGTGTCTATAGGCTTCAAGTCATCACTTAACATCAATGTGAACTGCATACTTGTTTGCCACTTTTATAACATAAAAAAGTACTGTTTTCAACTATGAACATCTACATACAACAGAGATTTCAATATATATTTTTGTTGTATTTTATGGAAGTGGCAAACAAGCATGCAATTCACATTGATGTTGAGTGATGACTGCAGCCTATAGACACCCACAAATAGACCAAGGTCTTAATGTAGATGCGTTACCACTCCTGAGGCCTAAGGTGTTATGCCTCTGTGCCGGCAATTACAGGGCCTATCGTCACGCAGTGCGATGTCCCGCGCCCCGCCGTTCCCGCCACCGCCGTTGCCGCCCCTGCCCCCCCACCGTCGCACGTCTGCACGTCGACCCCACAGCGTACCTATGCCACCGCCGCTGCTGCTACCGCTTCTTCATCTAAGCGGCCTGTAACTCTGCGTGGCCCCAGGGAGATTACACATAGGGGTTCCCGTAAGGATCGACGCGATGAGGATGGCTTCACGGTGGTAAAGAAGAAGAAGAAGAAGCCCGCCAATCGCAATCATTGCGGTACGGCGCCGACTGGACCTAATCATTTGTTGCGTCCAGCTATACCATCGACGCCATTGTACGTGTCCCGGCTGCACTGGTCGACAAAGGTAGAGGACGTTGTTGACTACGTCGAAAAGAAGACGAACTTCACTTTAAGAGTCGAGCGCCTGGAGTCTCGCCACAAAGTGAATTTTAACTCATTTCTGGTTAGAGTACCCAGTCACCATCTGCCGACGTTTGTCAAGGAGGAGTTCTGGCCGCAGGGAGTCGTGTTCCGTAGATTCCGTGGACAACTGCCTGCAGAGAAGCCGCGCATTCACGTCGCCGATAAGACTTTACGTGATAAATAGTGTTATTTTTTATATATATGTTAGTGTAAACGGTATGTATTTCTATGGGCTTTTGTTGCCTGAGTTAAATAAATAAAATAAATATACGATTTCTGAAACACAATTCTATATGACCATGTAATGCCTATTACAAGGTATTATTGTAATGTTGTAGGTAGGTATTTAGTTGTACTATTGTGTGCTAGCTCTCAATGACTGGAATATTTTAAAACCAGGGTTGGATAACAATGTCTAATTTAAAAAAATGGAATGGATGAGCAAATTAACAAAGTCATGGACAAAATATGGCCCTGTAATTTCCGGCACAGAGGCATAACACCTTAGGCATCAGAAGTGGTAACGCATCTGCATTTTGACCTCTGGTCTTTGTGTAAATGTCTATAGGCCGCAGTCATCACTTAACATCAATGTGAGCTGTATGCTTGTTTGCCACTTTCATTACATAAAAAAAGGTTATAGGTAGGTACGTATATTCCGGTCGCAAATTATTCGGACACTTGCCCAAACTGACACATTTTAATTTTATTACTATTTTCAATGACGATTTGGACATCATGAAAATGTCGAAGTTGTTAGGTTTAGGTAGTTAATAAAGAAGTACTAAAAAAATTACGTAGTAAAGAGTAACTTTCAAATTTCATTATTTTCATAATTTTTGCAGGTAAGAACTTCTATAATATGTATAATTAGGTAAGTAGGTATATTGTTTTTATACAAATCAATTTCGGACGGTATTTAAATTTCTTAATTTTATTTAGATGTCCATACGCTACAGGATTATTTATCATCTATGTGAACTGCTTGCTTGTTTGCCACTTTATGACATAAAAAATGGAATAAAAAATGGTATAGTTTTGTATGTATGCTAATAGGTGGTTAACAAGGTAGTTGGTAGGTATTATAAGCACAACGTAATACATAAGTTATTTATCTGTAGTACGTTTGTCAGTCTCCCAAAAACTCGCTAACGGCAAGACCGATTTGGCTAATTATAATTTTGAAACATTTGTAGAATTCCAAGAAAAGTTTAAAAGGGGAAAAAATATGATAAATGTTAAAAAAAACAGTGCTTTTCCCATACTATCAGTTGTAGGAACCCTACCTGTAAAATCTTTGAAATATTATTTATTCGTAAGCCTAGTAGGTTCGCTAGGTCAGCTAGAAATAGTAACTAATACAACATTTTTCAATAACTTATGCAAATTTTTCAATTTCCACACAAAGCCTATACAGCATAATAATATGATGAATACCTTAATTAGCATCTACGTCAGTAGGTACTATGTTCAAACTACAAATAAACAAAAAAAAAACTTCATTTTATTTCCAAATTAACATTCATTTGCAACCGCTAAGCAAAAATGAAGTTTTTTTAAAGCATTTTCATGTTTCTAGAAACCAGTTGTGCTAATTTGTTGCGAGTATAATTTACTAGAGGTTCAGATAACATATACCTAACAATTTTACGAGTACAGATACCTATATATATATATATATTTTTTATAGAATTACAAAAAACTTTTTTTTCTATGTAATATTCAATTTAATTCCGTATAATATTCACGGACTCAAGCAATAATTTAAATAAATGCCCACCGAACAAATTCTAAATCAAACGCAGAAGGTTTCACACACACACGCAAGCCCGTTATGTATAGGCGACTGCACACGCACTAACGCATCGGCGCGGCCTTGGGACCATTACGTAAGCGTCGCGCCTCAAAGGTCCTCGGGAGGCTGTCCTTGGCCCTCCCTCCCCACTTCCCAACACCCTCCACTCACCGAGACTCGGCCTAGACATAGCTCTTCCTAAATGAAAATTTTATTTAGGAAAAACATGAAACTGAACGCACGTTTCGAGTAATTTGCTCGAATCTACCTATTCATGTGTTGAGTTGTATTATATACGTCTCGAAGGTCACGCACACGCATCATAATTGTATTCATTAATATAAATGTAAGTAGTTAACGCGGACAGAAAAAATTTTTCGTGGTATGCAAAGTGTTTACCTAAGATTAACTCTCGTAGAGATGCTAATAGGCGATTTTGTATTGTTTTCATGTTTTTTCAAGACCTGTTGTTACTTATCTTCTACTATATTAAGATTATCATTGGATTCAAGTCTTCTACGTGATGAATTTTAATCTAGTAACACAATTATTACAAATTATTGACATTATTATGTTTAATGCTCCGGCCATATCTTGTCTAGTAGTAGCACTAAATTTTCAATTAAAATTCCTTGTAAAACTTGGAAAGCAATTTTTATAATTTACCCAGGCAGCTTGAATGATGCGTGTGGTGCTCTTATTTTATTTCATTTTCTTGGTGTATTTTTGAGTTATATTAAATAAAGTTGGTGGCATTTTGTTTGATATAGGCTTTTCACAGTGCTCGTGTATATTGAAATAGAATAACAGTGCGAAAACACGTTCTTTCGGGTTGCCTCCAAAACTTCATTGTAAATGTTCTGGTAAAGTAGCCATCGCTTTACTCGAATTATTGACTGTGACTCTGACTGACGGACTGATAAATTGACTGACTGACTCTGACTTTTACGTTGTTAATTACGAATACGAAATATCGTTCTACTTGACACTGGCAATATGCACAAAAAGCGACGCCATAAATTAAAAAAAAAAAAGACTGACAATAAAATTTGTAGAGTCAGTGACATTCCATAACGTAGTTGAATGATGAGGACTTCACAATGGTTTTCTATGGTTTGATCTATCGAATGTACAAAAAGCAGGTACCTAATTGGGAATTAGTTTATTCAGTTAATTCATTTATTTCATATAATTAGGCTCCTGGAGAGCACTTTTACATCGTCATTTTTTTTTAAACTAACCTAGAGTGAATAACCACTAATAATAATCAAAAATACATAATAAATTAAATAGACACTGAACAATTTTGTATAATATGGAAAGCATCAATTATTTACAAATTCCTCCATTTCCCCATTTCAAAAGAAACTGAGAAAGAATGAATTTGGTCGTCATAATAAAGGTTATTCACTTGGCAGAATTATTAATAATTAAAAACGTTAAGTTTGGTACTACTGGATTTCTTATCAATTAGGTATAAAATGGAATTCCATATTCATTTAATTTATGTCTTGTTATAGGTACATTGGAATTAAATTACAGAACATTAGCAAGTAGTAACAATCTTACGCTGTTGAACAAAAACCAACGCACAATTGAATTTGTTAATATGCCTCAGTAACTTTTTATGCTCAGTTTTATACATTTTAATAATTTGTTTTTGTTGAAGTCGATACTATGTTATAATGATTATTTAATACGGTTTTTGCGCGTTGACAAAAAGTGAAAACATCTGTCTTTTATTAACACGTAATATGTATATTTTAATTACACGTGTCCTTTACGTTTTCTTAATTCCTTTGTGTAGCATACACATTCAACATTGGTATATTTATCTTTGCTTTTGATTAAAATTATGCCTCTGTTTTGGACTAATTTACTAAATACTTATTTGCAATGACAGGTAGTGCAGGTTTCATTTAGCATAGACAAAAAAAAATTTTAGTAAACGTAATACGATTGCTTTTAAGGTTGATGAAGTAACAAAAATTTGGAGCCATTTCTCTGTCGCAGTACAGGAAATGTAAAATGCAAGTAATCGGAAGAGAGGAAAACACTTAGAAGTGGCACTTGATTAAATAAAGATAAGTAAGTAGGTATTGTAAATAAGGATCTAGTTCATTCACTCTTGAGAGCAAGTTTTGTTACATTATTGCACAACAATATTTTTTTGTATCTAATCAATCATTCGTGTTCTGTGACCATCCTTCGTGATATCTTCATAATGCCTCGTGTAACGTCTAATTAACTCATTGATGATAATAATAATATAAAATATCTAAATGATACGAACATATTAAAAAAAATAGAAAAATATCGACTAATAAGAAACTTGCAGTAGATTTTAATTTCGGTAATTCTAAATTTTTAACATACTCATAGTATCTCCATATTACTATGATTGAATTAGTTTACAAAGTATATGATAACAAACGCTCATTATTTTTACTACGTTCCTCTAATCACGCCTTTATCTTTGCGGTAGGCCTACGAAATATAAGGTTATCTCAGCTGCAAAGATACTAAGTGCTAATCAGTACAAAATAATATCATATCAATAGCATTTATGAAGTGAACGCATATTATCTTTCAAGTTTCATGAAAATCCTAGACAAGTAAACAAAGCAAGAAACTCTTTCAAATAATATTATTAAAGCCGTAATTTTACGTAATACACGATCGTAGTCGTAGCGACACAAATAATGCATAAGCCATTATACACATCGTAATAAAACGCGTTAGAAATCGCACATGAAGTAGGCGCTCTTATCATAGGTTAGTCTATGATCGCATATTCCAAATTTAAAACTGCGTTCGTAGCATCAGTGTCACCGCCTATTGGTCGATTCGTTTCGACGGTCACGCGAACGATAGAAAAATTGTAAGCGCCATAATTTATATCTACGACCTTCGTAGTGTGCCACTCTAGCTTGCTTACATTATGAATACAACTACGGGCAATGATTAGTAATGGATCAGAATTATTTTCCGTTTCTAAGTGTTTATCATAATTCAATTCGGTGATATACTCCCGATTTATATCAAGGACTTCGCGTTTCAATTAAACATTCGATTATTAGTGTTACAGAAGTTAGTAATTATTTCATAGTTTCAGGTCACTCAACTCTATGCCAGTCGTAAACCTTATTGTTTATATCATGGACGAGCTCTATTACAGTACTACGTACCTACGCCTATTTTTACACTGAAATCGCGGCCTCTTACATTGTTGCTAACGTATTCTGTATTCTTAGTACATATTTCCTGATTGCTTACACTCGCAATACTAAAGTGTTTACGATACTACTACCGACTGAACGTAAACAATGCTAAGTAAATAAGTTTATCTACTTGTTTGTTACAAGCAAGTTAAAAGTAATGCAGAATAAAACAACCAATAATGCCCAAACATAAACGCAAAACGCAATACCGAAAACTAGAATTGAATGCGTGCGAGCCGGAGCTCGAAATCGTCCGTCCAAGGCAAACCGTAGGTGCTAATAGCTGGCCACAGGCCGGGGCTACATTGACAGTTTCTATGCAAATGTTAATGCGTCGCGGGACCAGTTCTCGAACGCGGTTCCGGGCCTACCTACTTGTGTACGATCTATTCACGCCCATAATTATTACCGAACCGCTAAACTGGATATCGTCGACTCAATTAAATACATCGAAGGACCAACCGATTGTAAATGGACTTCGAAAATTTTTCACCAACGCACCGGGCGTGACTGTGTACTTAGAAAATTGAGGAAACCGGTTGAGTGTTAAGATCTCGCAAAAAAATTTAGTGATGCAATATCAAGGCACAAAAAAGTTGAGATACGGTTGTCTCATTATCAAGTTCAATAGCCTCGGAGCTACAGCACGTGTATGCAAAACCGGGGAGAGACGGGGGAACTGCAAAAATGTCCTCTCAACGGATAAATTTAAGGCGCAATCTGGTTTACACCCTCGTACGCTTAAAATTTATCGCATGCTGCGGGGTGTCAACACGTATTTATCAATGACTGTGTACCTCGCCTATTTCGTAGATTGAATCGCAGATGAGGCCAGACGCTTTTCCGCCTAACCTCATTATGGATCGGGTCGACTATAAACTAGGATCGATACTTTCCTGGATTCCATATGTGTCAATTCCAATTCCTGTCAATAAACCGGCGTCGACGGCGGTGCACTGATCATAGTTTGTATCACAGCGTGTTCAACTTCACTGGTGTATCACTGGTAACACTAGTAAACGTGCATGCGTCGATGTCCGCACTGGTCCGTAGGGTTCGCTCACTTCCGCATATTGCAGCGCGCGCTGGCGCCGACTGTACCGTGTCGAGCCGTCGCTCCGAACCGCCGGGAGCCTCACTCGCGAATGCGACCGCCGAAAACTTCTAACGCCGCGTCGAATGCAGAAAATTCGGACGCGTCGAGTGGGGGACGCTCTACGACTATCCGAATCAGCGTACGTGCTGCGCTTCGCTAGGAAAAAATCCAAGGTTAACGCGCGATGCCAAAAAAAGACGCACGCAAAATGAAAAAAAGACGGCTAGAGGCGCCCCTCGCGGGCGGTGCAGCCGTTCTGCACGCGTGTGCGCATACGTTATTCTATGTGATCTACGGACTAGTGCTGAACGCCTTCAAGGATTATACAGAGGCCGATGTCATGGTGCGGATTGGTACCTGACGCATTGTTAATGCTTAATCGATTCAATACTATTTCTACGAAGACGTTTGTTTTAGTAGTGCGCAAATCTTATATTCATTTTATAGTTTTCATGACTAAGATATTTTTGTTAATAAATTATTAACCAAACTAAAAAATAAGTTTAAATTCATAATGATAACACTAATTGTAGTATACTTACGTGGTAAAGTCGAAGACACATAGGTATCATACTTTGGTTCAATGTGTTCCGGGTGAGGCTCATCGCCGGGTTTCACTGGAAGTAGGACATTGCAACAGTGTCCTTGCAGACCCTACTACGGATGACCCCAGAATACTGTTGCAATTATACCAATTGTCAATTATCTAACGTATATTATTTTTAGTGAAGAATGTAATTCTTGCAAACGAATGGAGCGTCATGGTCTTTGAGCAAGCTTTTTAAACTGAGTTATTTATTTATTTAAACCACATTTAGTGAAATACTACTTTTTTTTGTAATGGAAATGGTAAACAAGCATGCAGTTCACATTGATATTAAGTGAGGACTGCAGCCTATGGACACCCACATGAAGACCAAGGTCAAAATGCAGATGCGTAACCACTCCTGAGGCCTAAGGTGTTATGTCTCTGTGCCGGAAATCACATTACTACCTGACCGGAACACGATAGTGCTGAACACTACCATTTAGCGGCAAGTCAATTAGGCAATGCGGTGGTGCCTACGCCCGCGAGCTCCGTCACTGGAGCTCTACCACTAGAAAGACTTTTCTGAACGTAGGTAATGCAAACTTACAGTCAAAAGTCAAATGATTAAGTAACTGCAGATCTAGTAACAGTAATCTTCTTTAAAAACTAGATGCAAATAGATGTCTCTATTGAAACCTAAATTTTATTTTTCTGTTCCACAAACCCTTAAATTGTAACCACAGTAGCACTTACTCTACAATTTTGTGGCAGATTCAGTACAAAACGCGAGAGTGCCAACGACCTCCAAATCCATAGTTGGAACTTTACCAGTAAAGTTCGAGTTTTACATATAAGTAATTCTCTCTCTTAATAAATTGGAACAGCTCAAGCAATAGTCCCTACAAATTGACACTATGGACATTACCACTTAAGTAGCATTAAATATGGTAACATCCAACTTTGCAGAATGGTAGCAATTTTTTATAATACCATATAACACAATCTAAACTCCGTCTGGACAAAAAGTGGGTAACTCTGATTTAAATAATATGGAACAGCTCAAGCAATAGTCCCTACAAATTGACACTATGGACACTACCACTTAAGTAGCATTAAATATGGTAACAACCAACTCTGCAGAATCGTAGCATTTTTTTATAATACCATATAACACAATCTAGACTCCGTCTGGACAAAAAGTGGGTAACTCTGATTTAAATAATATGGAACAGCTCAAGCAATAGTCCCTACAAATTGACACTATAGACAGTACCACTTAAGTAGCATTAAATATGGTAAGCTCCAACTCCGCAGAAACGCAGCATTTTTATGAGACCATATACACAGTGGAGTCCCTGTGGACAAAAAGTAGGTAAGCGAGCAGTTTACCTGAAAGTAGGCCTTTTAAGCGACGTCAAATATTGATGATGTCGATGGCGATGGCGAGGATCGATTTACTGGTGGGCGAGTTCCTGCGTAGGCACCACCGCATTACCTAATCTATCTGTCGCCAAATGATAGTGTTCAGCACTATCGTGTTCCGGTTAGATGGTACTGTATGGCCCCGTAATAACTATCACAGAGACGTAACAAATTAGATCTTAGAGGTGGCAACGCATCTGCATTTTGACTCTAAAACTTCACTCATGTAAATATGTGTTTCAATTTATTCCAACGCTTTCAAACTAGGGTCAGTGCACTCCATAGCTGCTAAAAATAATTTCCTAACTAGATTTAGAAATAAACATGTAACAAAACATTTTTTGGATTAGTTTCGCTACGACAGCTACGAACGATAGAAAAATCTTCTCAAACGTATTTTCAGTAATTAAGAACGTTAATTATATGTAAATTTTATTTAACTACATAATAACAACGCAGGAAAAAATATTTAAGACAAGAATAACACTATATAAATAAATATTTAAGTAACTTAAATTAAATTTATTTTACATATTAAAAAAAATGTTACACAAATGTTCATAGTAAAATTGTGATTTATTTTCATTTACGAAAAAATGTACGCGTGTATAAATATTAATTAGTAAGAAAAAATGTTTCTAAAACCAATAATATAAATGTAAAAGAAGTTTTTGAAGTAGTTGTTTGATTATGGCCCGTATTAACAGAAAAATAACAAGGTACCGTACTCGTAAGCATCAGGGGTAGCAACGCATCTGCAGATTGACCACTGGTTTTTGTGTAGATGTCTCTAGGCTGCAGTTGTCACTGAACATCCAGAGCTGCAAGCTTATTCGCCTCCTTCCATACATAAATAATCAACTCAACAGTTTGTGAAATAGACATACGAACAGAGTTACTTTTACATTTATAAACGTTAAGATTATTTTTTACTCAACAACGTTACAACTAAAAGCGGTCCACTTTTTCTCAGCAGAGATTGAATTGTATGATTCAGAAAATTATGCTGTAAAGTTAAAGTATTTGGAGAAAAATTTGATGTTAAAAACTAACATGAACCCAAATAGAATAAAAGCGAACGTGATCAAATCTACAACATACGAGTATTTGTACCGGTCATTTATACTGCTGTTGCTTTCAATAGTTAAAATATTTTTTTCCTTTTCTAGAAATTCAGAACAGATTGAAAAGATAAGCTTAAAACAGATGACCTTGAAATATTTTATAGTGTATCTATTTCTGCTTATTCAAAAACGTACAGGCATTTTTGTAGGAAATTATGTAACATCCCAACTAAAATCAATAACGTAATAGTTAAAAGTAAAACATTACCGAAAGCGCCTCAAGTACCATTATTATCAAAGCCCTGATTCATCCATTTCAATGCATTGGCATAATAATTCTCAATCGATCGTCTCAACAATGATGCATACAATTGGGCGGCCATAAACGTCGGCCTTGGTACCAAACATTAGCTCCTTTAGTGTACGAAATGCATGTTGAACAATAACACATTTCGATACAGACTCTTGTTTCCTTATCAACACTAGCAAGGCCATGTGAGATAACAATTCGGAATTAGAACACAGGATGCGTGAAAAATGTCTATTGTGTTATTTTGTTTATTAACTTTTAAGATGGTTGCACAGGCCCAGAAGACCAAGACTGACTTAACATGACCAAATAGGTCGAGTTCTTTCGGATGTTGCGGTCAAAAGTCTCAGGAATCGGCGTGCATGTATGAAGAGAATGATGAAAGTAGATGAGGCACGAGAGGTATGTCAGTACCGGGATATCTGGCGCTCTTCACTATCCACCTACCCCGTAAGAGACCTGGCATGAAGATACATACATAGACACTTTTAAGAAGAGACAGTCTTTTAAATATAAGTTAATTCGCATAATTAATTTTCAATTGAGTGCTGAAAAGATGCGCTGCTGCAGTTTTCGTGCTTCGGAGGACACGTTAAGCCGTCGGTACCGATGGATACCGATAGATCGCAGTCGTTAAACCTCGGGGCCTACCGCCTAACTCAAATGCTTTCATTTAGCTTTCGATTATGACAACATCATACTTATCAGTTTCGTACCACCTAACTTTTCCCTGGAAGTGTTTTCGTCCGCAAGTATATACTTAAGAGCAAAATGTTTTAATAGGCGGTAAGAAAAGGACACGATAACGTCCTAAACGAAAACATTTCAGTTAGGCGGTCGACCCCCTTGTTGGTCGCCTTATGAGCGATTTGAAAGCATCAGACAGCGGGTTGGCCTCTAACCCGTATCTCCACCAACCCGCATTGGAGCAGCGTGGTGGAGTAAGCTCCAGGCCTCCCCCCAAAAAGGGGAGAGGCTCGTGCCCAGCTATGGGACGTTTCAAAGGTTACGTCACCTCAAGGGTTACCATTATTAAGGCTGCAGTTAAGAACTTTTTGAATGTTAATAGGTGACAAATAAGCAAGAATACTGTCGTCTACTAATCGATCATCATCATCACTTTAGCCAAAAGAGGTCCACGGCTGGACAAAAGTCTTAACAAAAAATGTTTACAATAGTGTTACGTCATAATCGCCACGCTTTGCATGTGGAGTAGCGATCGCAGTGGATGCTGATTTATCGCAAATTTTTCTACATTTCATTAAAAGCCATGTCTAAATCTATATACTCTATACATGAAGTAAAATAATTTTAAGCTGATGGAACAATTCAAATACGTATTATTACACAAAACAAATTAGAATATTATTACAACATTGGATTTTAGTACCTTATATTTTCATTATACAACGTGTAACAGGATTAAATGTACAACCCGTAACTAGTTTGTTCAGAATCGATAGCTAAATCGATTTTAGGTATTATTAATAAAGGTAATATTTTATACATAAATAGTGTTGAGTAAATTATGGTCACCCATTTGGTGAACAGTCAAAACAAACAAAAATTAGAATAACGTCTATCCAAATTAAAATGCAAGTCTCAACGAGTTCAATGAACGTGTGAGACGTGCATTTTTTTATAAATAATAATTTATGAAATAAAATAGTGAAAATTAATCTACTACTAGCGAGGGTGAAATAGGAGTGTGCAGGTGACGCTACATTACATTACGACAGCGTGCGTGAATAGGTTTATGTTTTATGTGCGGCCGTAGGTAGTGCAGTAGGGTGTATGCGTAGGGTGTTCATACTGTTCGTACAAATTGAAGACAACTTATTCCTTAAATAAAACATATTTAATACGTAAATACGTAATTTCAGTCCATGCATTATGATTATAATTCGATTTTGTAATAGGCGTGTTTGATAGATAGTGTGCATTATTGCCGTTACATGTTGTATATCATAAACATAAATAATTTTCTGTGTCTTACATGTCTAAACATTACATAGATTTCTTTTTTTTTGCGATGTCTGATGCGATCAACAATTTTTTTTGACTAAACAAATACTCAATATTTTTCGTCTAACGCACCTAGTAACTCTGGCAAGCAAATATGAATACTAATGAATGGAATTTTAAAAGTATGTGTCACGATATTTTAATTCGCGCATATAAATGTTATGGTTATGTACCACAGTCTAAAGAAAACGAATGTGTGTGGTTATACCAAGGGTTATAGGCAAAAATATACCAGTACATTCTTCACTAACTTCTTATAAAATTGATTAATTTTATGTTACATCTAATAAAATGTGTAGTGCCCAAATATAGGTACCTATTACACCAAAGGTGAATAATCGTGATTGTCTGATATACCTACTTATGAACATACTTAAGTGATTTTTCTATGCGACTGATCAAATCTGATGTCACAAAACATCAGGAAAATGTTCTAGACAGGGAAAATTACAATATCTGTAATAAAAAATGTAATGGCAGTGGCAAACAAGCATGCAATTCACATTGATGTTAAGTGATGACTGCAGCTTATCGACACCTACACAAAGACCAAGGTCAAAATGCAGTTGCGTTACCACTTCTGAGGCCGAATGTGTTATGCCTCGGTGTCGGACATTCCAGGGCCGTACATTACCACCTGACCGGAACACGATAGTGCTGAACACTGCCATTTAGCGACAGGTCAATTAGGTAATGCGGTGGTGCCTGCGCCCGCGTGCTGCGTCACTGAAACTCTACCGCCCGTGATTTTTTATTTTTTTTTATGTAATTGAAGTGGCAAACAAGCATGCAGTTCACATTGATGTTAAGTGATGACTGCAGCCTATAGACACCCACACAAAGACCAAGGTCAAAATGCAAATGCGTTACCACTCCTGAGGCCTAAGGTGTTATGCCTCTGTGCCGGAAATTACAGGGCCGTACATTACCACCTGACCGGAACACGATAGTGCTGAACACTGCCATTTAGCGACAGGTAAATTAGGTAATGCGGTGGTGCCTGCGCCCGCGTGCTGCGTCACTGAAACTCTACCGCCCGTGTATTACTAAATTACATTTCCCTGATGTCACAATATTTTGCAATATCGGAATTGATCAGTCGTATAAAAAAAAACATTTCAAATAACGCACTTAGGAACTGTGATAAGCTTATAAATGAATACCAATGAATGGAATTTTATAATAATGTGCATGATATTTTATTTTACGAATATAAATGTAGCGGTTATTATACGTAATAGGCAAAAATATACAGTCCGTATCTTAATTTCAGTCACTAAGTTGCTATAAAAATGATTACTATGCCTATATCTATGCTAAATAGATATGTGATGTTTAAGATCTATTCCATCTAATCTGAAAAATCGTGATCATTATCTATTTATTAGGTGAATGGCCTAAATTTAATAACTAGGTATCACCCCGCTGTGACGTCATAACGTGCTGCAATTTATAGGTATGGGCCATTTTGAATCATATAACTACTCGCAATGTTTTGTATCGTTATATCCTTACACCTGTTTATTATCATAACATACATAAATTACGTTACGTGTTACGGTGATTGTCCGTGATGGACTCCTAAACTTCTTAACCGATTTTAATCAAATTTTGCACACTGTGTGCAGTTTGATCCAACTTTAAAGATAGGAGCTATCCTATGATGATGATGTGTCCATAAGATAGGAGCTATAAATTGAGATGTGAGCTATCACATCTCAATTTATAGTCGCAACGTTATATAAGTACCTAAATTGCACCCGTGCGAAGTCGGTGCGGATTGCTAGTTGTCTATATGTCACAAAGACAAATACTTTACGGAATACCAATAAAAAAAACAGTCAACATCCCAATTGAGTTGCAAGATTCAACCCATACATATTACAGCGAATTAAATAATATCTTATAATAAAAAAAATAAAATGCAAAGTATCACAAATGAGATCGTTCATTCAAGGCCGTTCAGTATTTGTTGTGATCACGCGCACGAATCTACGTAAAATCAAACATTTTTTGTATTTTAATAACATTGTTTAATCTTTTCAACAATTCTGTAAGCTTTTAAACCAGTTCTCCGGCCGCACGTTGCTGATGTATTCACCATGTTTGAATATTAATACGTTTTGAGCTATGATAAAATATTATTCTTGCAGCTCTTTGAATATTATTATAATCTTGAGGTTGTGAACTCTTTCACGATGTTTCTTTGCTTGCGAGCTTATATTATTATATAATATGCTGTTGGAACACTAATCCTTATTCGGATGATAGATATGTTAAATATTTACGAAGCAGGTAAGGGTACGAAGTATTCAGGGGCGGATTTCCCTATAGGCCGAGCAGGCCCGGGCCTAGGGCGGCAAAATTTGGTAGTTTTTTTTTTAAGTAGTTGCCTACGCGCATACTTATAAAACCATAAAAATGTGTCCATAATGAATCTCGCGGAAAAAATTACATGTATGGCAATAACGATTTTTAGAAGAAACTAAATCACTTACTATCGTTTTTATTTTTTTTTCATTTTAGTTTAATTTCTATAGTTTATATATATTATCTAATGTTTTATGCTTTACAGCACGGGGGGGGCAATCTCTCATAGGCATTCAATCTAGCTAGGGCAGCCAACGTATCAAAACCGCCCCTGGAAGTGTTCAATACAATTTTACTCTCAACAGGATTGTACCTTTGGACCCTATCAAATTATTCATCAATTTCATCTCAAAATAAATACAAAACTTAAAATCACTACGACTATTATAAGAACAAAGGAATAAATATCACTTGTCAAAAACTAGAGCGTGCAACACATTGACAAAACACGTTTGTGTGAATCAATGTCAGTATGATCTCACTTCCTAATAGCGGCATGAGCACAAGACGCCATAATGTTCGATAATCAAAATATTTAAAATCATAATAAGGTTTACGTAATGGAAGTGGCAAAAAAGCATGCAGTTCACATTGATGTTAAGTGATGACTGCAGCCTATGGACACCCACACGAAGACCAAGGTCAAAATGGAGATGCGTTACCACTCCTGAGGCCTAAGGTGTTATGCCTCTATGCCGGAAATTACAGCGCCGTACATTACCACCTGACCGGAACACGATAGTGCTGAACACTACCATTTAGCGGCAAGTACATTAGGTAATGCGGTGGTGCCTACGCCCGCGAGCTCCGTCACTGGAGCTCTACCACCCGTAGGTATTATGATTACCTAAGATTTATAAAACCTGAGTAAAAAAAACTACACAAAAGCAGTATTTCAATGGAGTAGTGAAGGTATTTTCCATGTCATACATATATTTTTCTGCCAAGTTAAAATTGGATCACAATCGGATCCATGTACTTTCATACGAATGATATTATGGTATGGTATCCGAGCTACTTTCATATTTATGACAAGCGGCCCGCCCCGGCTTCGCGCGGTTGCAACCAACCCTCTGCTATTCATCTTAACATGATGCCTAAAGCCTTCCTCGATAAATGGGCTATCTAACGCTGAAATATTTTTTCAAATCGGAACAGTTAGTTCCTGAGATTAGCGTGTTCAAGCAAACAAACAAACAAACTCTTCAGCTTTATAATATACAAAATAAGTATAGTTATTATGGTATGTAGACTTCGCCGTGTGGTTTTCGGTCAAGAATTCAGAACCACCCCATCTCTTTACGTGGGTGTCGTAAAAGGCGAATAAGGAAATATTTATTTATTTATTTAAACTTTAATGCACATTTAGGTACATTAGGCGGACTTAATGCCATAAGGCATTCTCTACCAGTCGACCTAGTGGTAGTGGAACCATATTGTGGGGGTGCAATATAAAAAAAAAAAAAAAACCATAAAGAAACAGAAATCATAGGAAAATAAAAAAAAAAAATAATAAACAAATTACTCGATGGGAGCTTACAGACAAATTACATAAAGATATACACACACACACACATATATATAAATATAAACATAGTTCATACGTATCACAAATATCTGGACAAATGCAAAAAAAAAGCTAATAAATGGTCAGCAGCGTTTACCTGTGCACTATATATCAAAATGCAGCGGTTACCAATCCGCCAGCCTAGCGTAGGAACTAAGGCAACTCTCCCTCCCTCTACCCCAACATGACAGACGCAACTAGACAACGGCTCTATTCCCCGGTAGCTCTATTTGTCCAGGCTACGGTAGCAGTCTTGGGAACGATAAAGTAGGGAGTGGTACAAATCACCGGGAGAGAATGGGATGCAGTACGGGATGACCTCCCACGAGATGAACCGACGACCTAATGAAGGTTGTGGGGAGCCGTTAGATGCAGACCACCCAGAATAGGCCATCGTGGAAGTCTCTGGGGGAGGCCTATGTTCAGCTGTGGACGTCCACAGACTGATGATGACGATGAAATACGTTGACTACGATTTTTGAAATATCTCGGAGCTGGTTAAACACCAGCTTGTTCACGTCGAAAATACGTACTAGCGACTAGCGACTGGACCCGGCTTCGCACGGATGCAACAAATGTAATATAGCCTATGTCACACAGTGAAGTCACAACTTGCAAATTATGAAAAAAAATTGAAATCGATTAAGTAGTTTTTGTGTGAAAACGTTAGAAGCATACATACAAAAACAATGTTTCCTCTTTACAATATTAGTCTAGATAAAAATAATTTCACTCACACGTATTTTTGGGTAGAATCTAATAGAATAAAACGAATATATACAAACAAACATCAACCCATATATCATAGGGCTTACAAAATTCTTATAAGGTTATCTAATCGTTTTATCAGCTACGCTGCATCGTAGCATATCAATCTCTATGTTAGGTACGTACAAATACGTATATCATATGTTTCAAATGTACACTGACATAATTATGTCATTGACCAAATTGAGGTGAGGTGAATACTGAAAAGTAAAAGTTTTGTAAGATGACTATTATCAGCTACGCTGCATCGTAGCATATTACTAATTCCTACGTTCAGCACGAACATGTATGTAGTACATACATAATATGCGTCAAATACACACTGACATAATTCAGTCATTGTCCAAATTGAGGTTAGGAGAATACGGAAAACTACAGGTTGGTATTCTTACAAAAACTTTTATAAGACCCTCGGAGTTTAAGTAGCTACGCTGCATCGTAGCGCATCAATCTCTATGTTAGGCACGTACAAATACGTGTATTATGCGTGTCAAATGTACACTGACATAATTAAGTTACTATCCAAATTAAGATAAGAAGACTAAAGAAAACTACAAGCTTGGCCGATGAGATTTTTAGTAGGGAACGATGATCACTGCCGACTTTATTAACAGATAAACGGAGATAACTATGCATTTTTATTTCTTTTTGCTATTTAATGTTCAAAATAATATTTATAACTCATATATCTGCTTGACTGTCCATCTCTCACAGTCCATTTTCTTTAAAACAACTAAAATAATTGTGCGTTATAAATAATTCCAAAATGGAGGACACTATCGTGGGACAAATTAGAGTATTTTTAAAGAAACTTTCTGCAAACTATATGACCTGAAAAAAAACCGCTCTAAGGAATTACACACAAGACAAAATTATAATAATTTCATTCTTAGCGACTTTTGTAAGTAAAAGAATTTTAATAGAATGTGGATGGTTGCAGAGGCCTAGGAAGACCAAGACTGGCCTACCATGACCAAAAAGATCGAGTTCTGTCTGATGGTGGGGTCAAAAGTCTTAGGAATCGGCGTGTATGTATGAAGAGAATGATGAAGGTAGACGAGGCACGAGAGGTTTGTCAGGACCGGCATATCTGGCGCTCTACCCTCTCTGCCTATCCCGTTAGGGACCTGGCGTGAAGATACATACATACATAATAATATTATGTACTTCTGTGTATGTAGTAATTGATAAAATATATTCTGTTCTGTTATTTGCATGCCAATGAAGTGGTGAAATATGAAAGGACATTATTTTATTATACTGAAGATCTCATGTACTATATTTCTAGCAAATAAATAAATTCATTCATTCATTCATTCATTCATTCATTCATTCATTCATTCATTCATTCATTCATTCTGTTCTGGTATTAGGAAAACGCACCAAAAATATTGGAAAATACGAAAAACGAATGACCAAGGAATTATCAACACACGTAATTGCATTCACCGTACAAGCCTAAAATTAATGACAGTCGTAAACTTTAACGAGGCCATTAACGCAAGTGGCGCCAACTAGCGGCAGTTGGCCTTCGCTGGAAGTTGCGACCAAATTATTTCTACTGAAACATTCTCGTATATCTGAATGTATACAAAACGTAAAATTTGTCCTTGTCCATGCGATTTTATGCGTCGATTGCGAACGCTTTCGACTCATAACTCGATAAAAATGAGTGTATTGATTTATTTTTAAATGTGTGTAGCCATAATTATTTTTGGGGTTACCTACTGTGCTAAATATATAATTTGAATAGTTAGTTCATCTTTTACACATATACCTATGTGGTAAGGTTTCTATGTTTTCACCAATAACTAGTAATATTGGTTTTTTACACTAATTGCCGAGTCAAGGAGTGGCAAACAAGCATACAGTTAACATTAATAGTAAGTAATACCGTAGCCTAGAAACATCTACCTCAAATCAGAGACCCCAATGATTCGATGCCACCCCAGAGGTATTATCTCTCTTTGCCAGAAATAACAGAGCACGCACAATGCCATGCAGTTCACGACAGTGCTGAACACTACCATTTAGCGGCAAGTAGATTGTAAGTAATGCGGTAATGCCTACGTCCGCGAGCTCCGTCACTGGAGCTCTACCACCAGTAATAATCACGTCGCCGTAATCACGATAATAAATAGTGTTAGTTCATAGTGTTATTATTATTCAGTTCAGTCTATAAAGTATATTTATAGGGGTCTTTGTTTTATTTATAGTTTTACATTTATTGTTGCCTCAAATAAAATAAAATATTTTTAAGAAGCAATGAAACGTCATTTACTTGAGCTAAAATCTTTGTCACGATTAATGGAAGTTTTACTGGTGGTAGAGTTCTAATGACGGAGCTCGCGGGCATAGGCACGACCGCATTAGCTAATATACTTGCCCCTAAATAGTAGTGTTCAGCATTATCGTATTCCGTTCAGATGGTATGTACGGCCCTGTAATTTCCGGCACAGAAGCATAACACCTTAGACATCAGGAGTGGTATCGCATCTGCATTTTGACCTTGGTCTTTGTGCGGGTGTCTATAGGCTGCAGTCATCACTTAACATCAATGTGAACTGCATGCTTGTTAGCCACATCCATGACATAACAAAACGGGACTGTCCCGTTCAAACCGGGATGATCACGTTAGTTATATATTACTCTGGAAAGAGTAACGTATAAGGCTGAGGCTACATGAAGCCGCGACGCAAACTGCGACACATGAGCAAATAAAACAACTTAATGAATGCTCCCGTATGCGGCTACGCTGAATCACAACTGTATGTAGTACATTTTGATTCGCTCTTCCAGCATCGCAAGTCGCTGCCCACTGAAGCCTCAGCCTAACTCACAAGCTCAAGTTTGCTGACCTCTGTGCTATACATCAAATACCACCAGTATCCACACTTTAGTTTTGGCTCTGTTCCTATAGTTTTCTATTCGTACCACAAGTAGCTACAAGTTTTTCTTCGCTACTGTTGAAATGGAAAACGTATTGTTTGAACTGCTGCCAATATTTCTGCGAAGTGATACATAGGTTTCAACTTTTCATTTTTCAGAGTTATTCCGTCTATAGATCGTTAATGAGGTATTACAATTCTTATTTAGACCCTGCTTAGTTAATACGAATACAAGATGCACATGTTAGGGGACAATTTTTTTTTACTGGTGGTAGAGCTCCAGTGACGGAGCTCGCGGGCGTAGGCACCACCGCATTACCTAATATACTTGCCGCTAAATGGTAGTGTTCAGCACTATCGTGTTCCGGTTCCGGAATTTCCGTCACAGAGGCATAACACCTTAGGCCTCAGGGATGGTAACGCATCTGCACTTCGACCTTGGTCTTTGTGTGGGTGTCTATAGGCTGAAGTCATCACTTAACATCAATGTGAACTGCATGCTTGTTTGCCACTTCCATTACATAAAAAAAAATAAAACAATTTAAACAAAAATATATGCTTGAGCTCATATCAACATATTTTATTACTGGTGGTAGAATTTCAGTGTAGGGAGGGCAAAGGCACCATCGCATTACCTAACCTATCTGCCACTTACTGGTTGTGTTCAGCACTATCGCGTTCGTGTAGATATCCAGATGGTAGTGTATGGCCCGATAAGAACTATCACAGAGAATATATTTATAACCACCAAAGTTTCATGGGGGGAAACGCATCTGTATTTTATCTCTGGTCTTTGTATAGATGTCTATCGGCTACAGACATCACATAACATCAATGTAAACTGCATGCTTGTTTTCTATTTTTTTTAATTCATTGTTACATTGTTTCCGCAATTTGTACGGATGTTTTATTTATGCAATAAAAGATAAAAAAAATGAATATACAAAAAGCCACCATCGCCAAAATACTTTGTTAGTCGACCATCATTTAAAAAAATACTGACTGTATTTATGTTTTTAATATATTTAATATACCTACTTATTATTCTTGTTTTAATGAAGAATGGAGAACAGCATTGTCAGAATCAACCGGCTTCGCTTTTAAAGTACATCTGGTCAAACATTCGCGCATGCGTACAATGTTCAATGCCAACTTGCATTGGTCATAGGATATTTTGTCCGCGTTAAGCCCATAGAGTTACAACTTAGTATGTTTTTTTATTAAATTGACAAGTGCTGATTCTGAACTCAACAAAATTTAATTTTGCAAATTCTTTCCTTTTCGTATTTTTCTTTTTTTTGTCACTATTATCGTCAAAAATGTTTGCGTATTAAACAGTTTTAAGATAGATAATACAATTCATTTATTTAATAAAAATCGATGCGACGTTTCCGCGTATTCATAAATAAATAAATATGTATATTGGTTAAATTATTATTCTCCCAATTACGAAATGGCCCGGTAACCTTAATTTATTTCACAACTAGATAAATTGTTTTAATTAAAAAACTGTGAATTATCTGTCAATTTGCTTCAAAAATCGACATGCTATTTAATTCCAAAAACCAATACACAACACAGCAAAACGGAATAGTTCTTTGTCACATTAATTATATAGTTAATTTAATTACCGAATCATTCTCAACCGACATAAAAGCCGACCGAAAAAGAATGCACCACTAACCAAAACCACACCGATCCGTCGAAACAAAAAAAATGAACACAACACGGAAACACTTGCACTTCCAAGCGCGACGTTTCAATGGCGCGGTACTTACTTGTGATTACTTTAAGTCCATCGGCGGCGTCGACGCTGGGAGAGGCTGCAGGCTAGGGCTCCGAGTGGCCCGGGAACAACCGCGGACGCGGGGTTTCGAGGAAGTAAGTCCGGACGAACTGTCAACGCTCGGGCGGAAATCGGGCCAGCCCTGGCGTGCGCATGCCCGCTTCGCCCGTCAACAGCCCTGCAGCCAGCCCACCCGGCCTACCCTTTAAATCGAACGTCATATCACCCCCGCCCGCCCGCTCTAATTTCAGAAAAGCTAACCCCAGGCCCTAAAAAATGCATTGCGTAACCGCTCCAGTGTTTGCCCGATCAATTATCCACCTGCGTTGGCATTAGACAGTTTTAACGCTTTGATTTCGTTCGTATGACTGATTTCCGACATTTTGTGGATGTAAAATCGAAGATTCAATTACATTTGATCCTTATTGATTTGAATACTGAACTTACACGACTAATATGCATAATTTTATGAAACTTGTATTATATATGATCTTACTTGCTTTGACTTGTAATTTATTAAATTAAGATACGTAGGTGCTTTAATTGAAAAAAAAAACAAATTATGGACTGGACTCACATATTAGGGACACCGGACCATTCCACATCTTTGAATTCAGGTTCTTCATTTATATTTATAGTTACCAGATAGAACCAGATAGAAATGAACATGTGTTTCGTTTCGAAACCCTTTGTTTATGGGTCAGACTCGAACTTGGGCAGTTTCTTTTGCGAAGCCATTAATCAAACATAATCATTAATGATCTTCGCTGGAAGTGAAGGTCATGTAAGTGAAATTCTATTCCAAAGTCATAACCCCACTCTTTATGTAATGTTTGCATGTATGCTTGAATGCATGCATTTACCTCTGCCTACCCCTTCGGGGATTACAGGCGTGAAGTTACGTTTTTTTTAAATGGTCAAACAATGCAGTTTGCATGAACGGCAAATGCATACTGTTGCAGACATCTAGATAACCCAGAAGCCAAAATGCAGATGCGTAGCCACCCCTGAAGCTTTAAATGATATCCTGACCTGACTGACAGGAATACGATAGTGCTGAGCACTACCATAAGATAAAATTAAAAAAAAACTAAAATAAACTAGTTTGGGTACCTCCGTTTGCAATTTTTTTCTCGCGTACTTTTTTTTACGTAATAATTGTGGAAATTAAGTATGTTTGCAGCCTATAGACACCCACGCCACGCAATGACCAGAAGTCAAAATGCAGATGCGTTGTCACTCCTGAGGCCTAAGGTGTTTGTTATGCCTCTGTGCGGGCAAAATAAATATTAAAAATAGCAAATAAATATTAGCTCTACTTCCAGTGACGTTTTTTATCTTTTGAGATACGGAACCCTAAAAAGCGTCAACCATATGAGATGAATTCACAATGATATCGTATCGACCAAAATGAGGACCCAGATGTGTTTCGAACTTTTTGTATGTGGATCAGACTCGCACTTGGGCAGTCCACTGCTGGACAAAGGCGTCCCCAAAGAGTCCCAAAAGAGTGTTATGCGTCGTAAGGATAGAATCACACTAACATTATAAATTTGAAAGTTTCTTTGTTTGAATGTTCGGATGTTTGTCCGTCAATCACGCTGAAACTCCTGAACGGATTTTGATGTTATTTTATATACGGATAGGGAAAAAATGTTCTTCTGGGATGCCATGGGATGATTTGCTTAAGTTTCCACGGGTTACCCGAAAAGCGATATACAAGCGGGCGGAATCGCGTGCAACAGCTAGTATGCCATAATCGCCACGCTTGGCAGGCGGATTGGCGATCGCAGTGACGGCAGTTTTATCGCGGAACACTGCTGCCCATCCCGCGTTATTATATTAACTACCTCTGTTTTGGAATGGTTTGACTGCCGTTGTACGGTTGACTGACTGCATAAGAGGAACAATTCTTCGCCACTAGTCCAATGGGTTGATAACGCACAGAGGCCTTTGACCACATGATTAAATTCTAAGCTCGCCGTAGAATACGGCCGAGAGTTTATACATAACACCTTAGGCCGCAGGAGTGGAGACGGAGACGCATCTGCTTTTTGACATTGGTCTTTGTGTGAGTGTCTATAGGCTGCAGTCATCGCTTAACATCAATATGAAATGCATGCTTGTTTGACACTACATTAAAAAAAAAATGGAAAAAAATATATCCACTCTGGATTATGTTCAAAGGTACTTTCCGCGGATAAGCGGCCCTGACATTTAATGGACTCGACTATGATGATAGGCGAGTGACAAAAACCCTGATATTTGCATATGGAAACAGATTTTTTTATGCTAGGAACTAGTTTTTTCTATTTATAAGAGTAAAGTAGAAAATCAACATGTTGTCCACGTTCATAGTAGAATGAATCATGAACATCTAGGAATTTAAAAAAAAAGTACGTTTTTTCAAAAAAATCACGACATATGTCCACGTTGATAGTAATATAATAATAATAATAATAAGGGGGCAGAGCAGCTTGTAACGAGCTGTTGGTGAGTAGCGACACCACCCCCTACCATCATCTCGAGTTCCTCCGAGAGAACTGGGCTCCGCCTCGTCCGCCACACAGAGGTACGGCCGGACAGAGCATCAGGTCTCTCACCTCTGGCTTGCCTTCATTGGCCGGTCAGAGTGGGGCGCTAGGGGTATGGCATTTGCAGAAATTTAGATAATAGGCTGTTGTCTAAATTTCTGTAAGAGCCATACACTCGGGGGTGGAAGTATCTAAAGGCATAATAGCGGGGAAGCCCGCTCCGAGCTCGAGATTACTCGCTCGTGATGGTGAAACCGGGGCCACACCTCTCGACACCCCCAGCCTCTCTCAACAGTGTTGCCCCCCGTCGACCATCGGGTTGGCTGTTTGGGGGGCCCACCATGGAGAGGCGAGTCACCACCTGCCTAAAGTAGGATTCGATAATGTGAGATGTTGAATATAGGCAGGTGCCGGCTCTCACTCCAGCCAGCTAGTCCCCCCAGTTCACCCACATAGCCCAAAGTTTGGCGAATCACTTATCATTACAATAGTCCCATTATATTCGGCGGAGTCTGTCTGTGTCTGTATTAACTATGCCAGCAGCCAGAGAGAGGTCCCGCCGAATATAACCCATAACAAAGTAGATCAGAATTCTCGAAAGGGTCTCTACGTGTTGGACCCCCCATGTCCCCGCGCAAGCCTGACAAAGGTCCGGGGTTCAAATTGGATCCCGTGCTGACGAGAGATATAATAATAATAATGGCAACCCATTATACATCCCACTGCTGGGCACGAGTCTCTCCCCTTTTTGGGGGGAGGCCTGGAGCTTACTCCACCACGCTGCTCCAATGCGGATTGGTGGAGGTTGATAGTAAAATGAATCATGAACATCTAGAAATTTAAAAAAAAACGTACGTTTAAAAAAAACACCACATTATGACAACGTTGATAGTAGAATGATTCATGAACGTCTACAAATTAAAAATTGTCCAGGAATTACTAGTTTTGCTTTTAAAAAATATCGGTTTCACAGCGCTCGTTCCTTTTTATTACGGAATATGCTCGAAGGCGTAGGTTCCACCATATTACCTAATCTATATGTCGATAAATGGTAATGTTTAGTTTATATATTCTCTACTATTACCTGCTCCTGGTATATAACCAGGTATATCTCGGTGGTAATAAAACGCAGATTTATCTCGCGTATATCAACCTAAAATTATTTAGTCAATAAACGCGAGATAAAAACAGTTTGATTTCAATGAGTGTAGCTCGCGAAAACCTTAAAATACGTCACAATTGATAATAATTTAACTGACAAAATACAAAAAAAAATAGGATAACTTCTTTACTACTTCTTTCTTTTATTTTTTTGCAACAAGACTCGCAACACTTCTGTCATTTTAATCTCTAGTCTAGTTTCATATCTGTTATAATCGTGAATTATCAATTTCGTTTTAAAAACATAACTTTATGCCTGTAATCCTCTAAGGGGTAGGCAGAGGTGAATGCATGCAATCAAGCATACTTGCAAATACTCATGATTCGCCGGTTACGTTTTTCGCCCATGTAACAGGTGGCGAGCCTGTTGATATCTCCGGGCACATTACCAAACTTCGAAGGTACTGGGATATTTCCAGAAAATGGAAAAATCCCAATAGAACCAGAAATAAAGGACATTACACCATTATCTCTGATAACCCCCTACCCGGGAATCGAACCCAGGACCTCAGCGTAGTAGTAGTTGCCTGCTACCACTAGGCTACCGAGGCAGTTATTCGTTTTCATTTAATTTCGTTTTCAAACATAAAACTAAGCAAATATTTTTTTTTTATTCCTCAAGTTCTTGTCCTAATTTTTTTATGAATTTTAAATTAATTTAAATGATACAGTTGTTGTCCCATTTGGATCCTTAATCATGATTAGACTGTATTGAACAAAGGAGTGCCTTTATCCAACCGGGTCGTATCGAAACCGGGTCAGTATGGCTGGTAGGAAACTAATGCAGCTGCCGAGCTCTATTCCGAAATAGACCGATATATAGGTCAAAGTATGCGTCTCTATTCATTTTTGTTAATATTAGGAATATATTTCCGTTTGATGTTGTTGTTTCATTTTTTATCAAGTTCTTAATTCGAACACAATTGTCGGCCATATTTTATAGATCGAATGGTGTGAGTGTATTTATGGTAGAATTGTTTTTTTTTATAACCTCAATCGTTAGTTTGACAGTTTTTTTTTTGTAACCTGCTGACATAGCCTACCAACGACGGCCTTAACCCATTTGGACCTGAAATTATTTTTTTCTGCGTACAGTATTGTGCGTCATTGCGGAAGAAAATGCCATAATCGCCACGCTTGGCATGCGGATTGGCGATCGCAGTTGCGTTAGTTTTATAGGGATACGCTGCTGCCCATCCTGCGTTATTTTATTTACTACCGTCTTTTTGGAATGGTTTGATTGTTGGGTTGACTGACTACATTAGTGGGAAAATTTCCTATCCTAGTGGGCAATCAGGTCGTCGTCCTAAAGCCTATATTTTTTCATTGTTTTGATGAAAGGGAATCCAAATATTCAGTAGAAGTTTATCTATCTATATTAATATTATAAAGCTGAACGAAGTTTGTTTGTTTGCTTGAACGCGCTAATCTCAGAAACTAGTGATACGATTTTTTGAAAATTTTTTTCAGTGTTAGACCATCAGATCCGTTTATTGAGGAAGGCTTTAGGCTATATATCATCAGCTAAGACCAATAGGAGAAGGTAAGTAACATGACACACGCGCGAAGCCGGGGCAGGCCGCTAGTTATAGATATACGAGCTTATTCATAAAAAATATCGTTAGCAAATATACAATGTAGCTTATTCTGTCTCGAAAAATATATTTTTTTATTTTAAATGAATGCGAAGACTAGATTTTATGTTATAAATAGGTGGTAAAATGTAAAAGAGTATTTCTGCAAATCTAGTTTTGTTTTTTTACTCGGTAATTTTAGAGTAAAATACATAATGCAAAAGTCAATAAACTTGTTTCAGTTGGTACGCAACGATGTTTATAATTACTGGATTCAATATAAAATTGTTAGAAAGCTAAAAGTATTACAACAGTCTCTTGTATTTTTTATTCGACAGCGAAATAATCTTTTTTATTCTTCTTTTTGTAAGAACGTGATTTATAGAGCAATTGAAAAAAAATACATTAGAATTTTCAACACTTTTTCACAATTTTACGAAAAAAAAAAACACTTGATTTTTACGATGAGAATTTTCAACAGCTTTTCACAATGATATACACATAGCAATTCCTGAATTCAAGCCAATTTCCTGTCTAGGTCTAGACAGACTGAGATGCAGTAAGGAATGCAGTAAACGAAAAATGCAGTGTTATTTTAGAAAATGTTAAACATAAATTAAGATAAATAGTAGACAAATTGAAATTCAAATCTAAATGTATAAATATCACTCTTCTTCGTATGTAGGTATAAATATAAAGAATCAACGAAATGTTTAAGCGCGAAACTTCTAACAAATCTTTCTTTTAAAATTATGTTCATTCATGTCAGATTTTCATTAAAAAATCGGATCTTTTTATGTATTTGCCATTATTTTTTAATCGCAAAGTAATAATTACGATAAAGTCCCGGCTGATGTCAAGTTTTTCTTTCCATTTTTAGGGTTCCATAGTAAACAAGGAACCCTTATAGTTTCGCCATATCCATCTGTCTGTCTGACTGTCCGTCCGCGGTTTAGCGCAAAAACTATTGGTACTAGAGACTTGAAATGTGGCACAAGTATACACCTTAATCACGCCGACAAAGTGGTAGAATAAAAACATAAAAAAAATATTTAGGGTAACCTCCCCTACATGTAACGCGTGGATAATTTTTATTTATTTCGTTTTCTATATAGTGTGGAATATCGTTGGATAGGTCTTTCAAAAATGTTACGGGTATGCAAAAATCATTTTTCGATCGCTTCAAAAAGCCAATTATCGGTAGAGTTAAGTGGAGTCAACCACCCCTCTACTACACAACAACACAAGTACTAAAAATTCAAACGTTACGGCAATAGCAGCTACTTATAACGAAATGAAAAGGAAAACTATCACACTTAAGTTGGCTTTACAAGTTTGCAAGTAATAGTCAATCAAATTAATTTTACTCGAAAATTTTGAACAACGCCATAGAAAAAAAATATTTTTTTCATTATATTTAAAACTAAGCACAGCGCGCGGCCCGACACATATTTGACCGGTTTTTATTTAAAAAAAAATCATTCGCATGTGTTATTGCGAAAAAAACCAATAAAATAATTATTAAGGGTAAAGCGACATCTTTACGATTTAAAATAAACTGAAACGTAACTTCACGCCTGTAATCCCCGAAAGTAGGCAGAGGTAATTGCATGCATTCAATCATACATGCAAACACCCATGATTCACCGGTTACGTTTTGGCCCATGTAACAGATGGCGAGACTATTGACATCTCCGGGCACATTACCAAACTTCGAGGTACCGGGAAACTTCCAGATAATGGAAAAATTTTAATAGAACCAGTGATAAAGGATTTTACCACCATTATCTCTAATATCCACCGACCCGGGACCTCAGCGTAGTAATAGTGGCCTGCTACCACTAGGCTACTGAGGCAGTTCTGAAAAATTGTTATATATCGGTTGTCTAACTTGCATTGTTGGCAGTAGACGTCGCTACTGCCACCAAGGCAGTGCAATCAATGTGAAGTAAAAAATCGACAGTCATGTGTGGACTTCGGTAGCTCAGTTGAGAAAGCGTCTGGACTAGAAATCCGAATTCAAGTCTCACCTGAAGGAACATTTTTCTTCCCATTTTTCTTTTAACAGTTGACGTTATTTTACACATTAATTCGCCGAAGAGGCATAGGTAACTGCTTGCATTGAAACATAATAATAACGATTCGACAGTTAAGTTTGGTCAGATGAAGAGCCTTTTGATATCTCACCGTACATTCCCAATCTCGAATCTCGAATCCAGAAACCCCAGGGTTGCAACAATGGCCTGATATAACTAGACCACTGAGGCAGCTTAATAAAATTTTACCCGATAATTCAATTTACCCTACAATTTTACCCCAAATAAATCTAATATTTATACTTGAAACATGTAACCATTTGCTCATCCGGCCATCAGGTAAATAATCGATAAATCGCCATTTCAAACAAAGAATGCATCCGCGAACCATCAAAAATAGTCGGAGAGAAAAGTGGGTCAGATAGGCCAAGTTTTTCATGCGATCGCTCGCGCCGCCCTACATTCGCAATATCTGGGGGTCTACTATGCAATCGTTGGCTCTCCTGGTTTGGCCTCGTTCATCTCTTCAGCCGAAAGACTTTCACAACTGGACTATACCCTTCTCTAATGATACTTACAACAGGGTTGGGCGTCATCAGGGGTGAATATGTCATAATCAACAACCTGCCACCATTGGATTAGCAATCGCATTGGTAGCAGTTTTATCGTAGGACGATTTTTTTTTTTATGTTATGGAAGTGGCAAACAAGCATGCAGTTCACATTGATGTTAAGTGATGACTGCAGCCTATAGACACCTACACAAAGACCGAGGTCAAAATGCAGATGCGTTACCACTCCTGAGGCCTAAGGTGTTATGCCTCTGTGCCGGAAATTACAGGGCCGTACATTACCACCTGACGGGAACACGATAGTGTTGAACACTACCATTTAGCGGTAAGTATATTAGGTAATGCGGTGGTGCCTACGCCCGCGAGCTCCGTCACTGGAGCTCTACCACCAGTAAAAAAAACGTTGGTGTCCATCTGCGTTATTGCATTTACTACCGCCGCCACCGGAGCTTTGAACGATTTGATTGCCAATTTTCGGTTGAGTGACTGCACCAGAGATAGAATTCTCCTCGCCAGTGCGCGGTTGAGTCGTCAAATCCCAAAGGTTTGGTAGGCCTTCTTTAGCCGTTCTTAAAATTGTTCTAACCGGGGACGATGTTCAATTATTACAAACTATTATCTTTAATTAAAGGCCGTTGAAGATGATGACTTGTAAAATGAAAATTAGAAACACTTCGCAACAATTTTCGTATCGAAATCATACTCTATAATAAAGAAGTGTAAAACGCACATAGACACAGAAGCACAGAAACTGAGACTCCATCAATATTATCATTTTATTCGATGTATTTTGCTGCAAAATCCCCCTCCCCCCCAAAAAAATGATGCCTAGAATAAACAGTCGGCTGCCCTCATCCAGCGATTGTCCGCGACCTTCATTGGTTCACCACAAGGTGAGCCTACTTGGGCTTCGTTTCTCGGTACCTACGCGATCACCACTCGAAGACCTGCACAAAAATAGGTTTTCCGTGCGAACTAGAGTTTTCCGAACTAAATTTCAACGTTTATTTTATTTCGTAGACAAGTTTAAAGTTTAACCCAAATTTTACTTAACTCTATTTATTTTTTATTGTGTAAGGCTGGCCTTCCTAAAGTTAGAGTTTTGAGAGTTTGACGTCTGTGAAACAAAATAAGCGTCGAAATTTCGACTCCTAGTCAAAGTTTATTCGTAGTGTGGTCTGTGAATCTCATCCTAAGAGCGAGGCAACATTGGTGCATTGCGCTTAGTTGCGTCGTCGCGGCGTGAACGCTGCGTAGTTTTCTTATTGCCACTTCCATTACAAAAAAAAAGATTTTTTTTTCATAAATATTTCACAACCAATATAGTATATTTTTTATGACCCACATTAAAGCGCTGCGTCGTCGCACGCGACTTTTGAACGGATCGAACGATGCGACGCAACACAACGCATCAATGGGGCCTCGCTCTTAGAATAGGGTTTCGAAACGACAATTTGATCGGAATCATCATCTATCGTTTTTGCGAATATACCCCCTGTCTGTACTGACGCTAACGATGGGGTGTAAATGAGAATTGAAGACATTTGTTGTTTTCCACGATTTAGTATGCATTTGATAATGATGTGTGATTTTTACTGGTGGTAGAGTTCCAGTGTAGGAGCTCGAGGGCCACTTATCTATCTGGCGCCAAATGGTAGTGTTCATAATGAATGAATGAATGATTTAAATGATTCATTTATTTGCAAGAAATATAGTACATGAGATGTTACAAGAGATTAAAACTTTTCCTCATATTTCACCATTAAATTGCCTTGCAAATTATAAAATACTTAACTAAATATATTTTTTTGTTTTCATATTATTAAAACAACCAAACACATTTTATTTAATGAAATAAACGTTACAATAAACACATTGATATAAACTCATTATACTGCTATATTTGTCCGCTAATAACTATATTACTTAATTTAAAAAATGACAATATTGCAATAGTCATACCTAAATAGATTTTCACAAATTTTATTATTAAAATGTCATGAGAATTAAATGTCAAGAAATGACAAAATTTGTACTATCGTGTTCCGGTTAGATGGTAATGTATGGCTCCGTAATAAACCCATAAATAAATATCGGATCCAACCACAACAACACTGAATTCGAATTATTCAAAAGATACAAAACAAATGATGTAATTTTCATAGCATGTCACCGACCAACATTTAAACTTTCGCAAAAGTTCCCGTCGTCTGTCTAGAACAACAACGCCCAAGGGCTTCGCTAAACGGACGCTCATTATCAAGGTTTGTCAAAATTTGAGTGGACAACACGAGTATTAATATAATCTCTCTCGTTCTCGCCTTATTAACCTGTGTTCTCGAATTTGATTGTATTGCCTCTTGCCAAAGCAATGGCGAATATGTTATCATACTTTATACGAAGCATTGGCCAAAACAAACGCTTGCGAACGCGACAAACGAGCCCTGGGGGCCGACCGCCTAACAGATATGCTTTCGTTTAGGATGTTATCTTGTCCGTTTCGTACCGCCTATTAAGTAAACATATAATATACATGCGGACAAAAACACTTCCAGGAAACAGTTAGGTGGTACGAAACTGATAAGATGTTTAGAAATTAAAAAAAAGGGGAGAAAAATTTGACTTCGGGCAGGAATCGACCATTTACCACTAAGCTAGTGGTAAAGCGGCTGGACTGGTTATCCTAAGGTCGCAGGTTCGATTCCTGCCCGAAGTCAAATTTTTCTTAGATAAACATTAAGAACTTAAACTAATAAGTATTCACAGATAACTCAAATACGTTCCTCAATCGTTTGTAGAGATTTTTAAGTTTACCGGTAGCAGTACCGAACACCACCGGGAAATAAATTAGCTAATGATAGTGCCCTTAAGCTAGGGTTGCAACTTCTTCCAGAATTTCAATAAATAAATAATTAATATATAGATGCAAATACCATTCCGTATTTTAATGATAGGGATCATGAAAATCTCGCATGAGTGACATTCATTTGATTCAATCTGTATAATGTTGATGATGGGAAATAAGGACGCAAATAAGAACAGTACTTATGATTTTTTTTATTAAAACGATTTAAAAACATAAAAGAAGGACCACTTGTAACGTTTTTATATAGGATAAAAATTAAAACATACATTTTCTGAACTTCAAAGTTTTGCCTAAACGCGTTTTTTAAAGACATTTTCCTTGCAAAAAAAATAAAAAAAAAACAACGTTTCAGTTTACGTTTATTAAATAGCAATAAAAAAATCAGAGTTCTGACCTTATTACAAAAAACATTATTACTTAATTCATCCCAAATATCACTTAATTATCCAATCCAACTTCATTACGTCCGTTTAAGATAACCCGACTGCAACCTATCTAACATTTAACAAACCACTTTAGTTATCTGCCAGATAAAAACTATCAGACTACTGGAAACGGTTAATAATAAATAATGGCAACCCATTATACGTCCCACTGCTGGGCACGAGTCTCTCCCCTTTTTGGGGGGAGGCCTGGAGCTTACTCCACCACGCTGCTCCAATGCGGATTGGTGGAGGTGGGTGGGTTAGAGGCCAACCAACTGTCGGATGTTTTCAAACCGCTCATAAGGCCTCCGACAAGGTTTAACGACTGCTATCCATCGATAACAACCGGGACCGACGGCTTAACGTGCCCTCCGAAGCACGGAAACGTTGCTGTTTCTGTTCTGTTTCATTTAATTTGCCACTAGCGGTCACCCATCACACTACCCGACCGCGCCCGTAGTGCTTAACCGAGCAGATCGCTTACGATCTACACCAGCCGCTGGGCCATGCGCGCTGGAAACGGTAAATCAAGTTTAAACTAAAAATTTCTCAACGGATATTGTAAAACAGAAACACCTGTCCGAAAGTGAAAATGGGTTTAACGCAATATCGTCAAAGATGGTCGACCTGTCCAATTAGTGGTTTATGATGCAACATGTCCATGACGGTATGCAGTTCTCAAATTATGTTTTGCATTCCGTAATCAAAGGGTCCAACGGTAGCCTCACGGCCAAATACTCAAACGTCACTTAAATCTAAGTGGGACTTAAAAGTCTTCTATCTTTATAAAACACGTTCAAAGGATAGAGATAGCGCACATTTGAGCGTTGCTTAAAATTGAGTGACGTTTGAGTATTCGGCTATTATACACATCAGCCGAAATATGCCCACTTAACTTAAAATATTATGTCATAAGAGGTGCCTGTCACCCTAAATGAATAAATGAGTTTCTGATTCTGATTCTGATTCTATTGAATTACAATTAGCTAAGAAAATGAAGGTAGATGAGGCACGAGAGGTATGTTAGGACCGCGATATCTAGCGCTCTGCAGACCCTGCAGCTCTCATCTGCCTACCCCGTTAGGGACCTGGCGTGACGATATATACATATATAATTAGCTCAAAATACATTGACACTGTTTCGTCCCTAAATCGCTATTTTTTTTTTTTTTTATGTAATGGAAGTGGCAAACAAGCATGCAGTTCACATTGATGTTAAGTGATGACTGCAGCCTATAGACATCCACACAGAGACCAAGATCAAAATGCAGATGCGTTACCACTCCTGAGGCCTAAGATGTTATGCCTCTGTGCCGGAAATTACAGGGCCGTACATTACCACCTGACCGGAACACGATAGTGCTGAACACTACCATTTAGCGGCAAGTATATTAGGTAATGCGGTGGTGCCTACGCCCGCGAGCTCCGTCACTGGAGCTCTACCACCAGTGATTTTGCAGTAACTACAAATTTACAACGTCACGTAACATCTAAATGTGTCTAGTCCATTGAACTACATTACTACCTCAATGATCCAGTCCAGTATATCTACTTCTCAACGGATTCTACTCAATAGACCCCAAAAATCTCCTGTTTTTTTTATGAAATGAATGTGGCAAACAAGTATGCAGTTCACATTGATGTTAAGTGATGGCTGCAGCCTATAAACACCCACACAAAGACCAGAGGTCTTAGGTATAGGTGTTAACTTACTTTACCTGTGTTTTTTTTATGTAATGGAAGTGGCGAACAAGCGTGCAGTTCACATTGGTGTTAAGTGATGACTGCAGCCTATAGACACCCACACAAAGACCAAGGTCAAAATGCAGATGCGTTACCACTCCTGAGGCCTAAGTGTTATGCCTCTGTGCCGGAAATTACAGGGCCGTACATTACCACATGACCGGAACTTGATAGTGCTAAATACTACTTTTTAGCGGCAAGTAAATTAGGTAATGCGGTGTTGCCTACGCCCGCGAGCTCCGTCACTGGAGCTCTACCACCAGTAAAAACAAAACGTGTGTACAAAATTTCATCAAAATCCGTAAAGCCGCTTTTAGCTGATTGAGCAACAAAAAACAAACGAACATCCATACTCCCACAATCATACTAGAATTCTAAGATTTGTTTCGATGTCCTATTTAAAAAAACTTTAAAATCTTCACAGCGTCAGAACGCAAAGATAATCTACTATTATGTAGGTACCTACCTACCTACTACATGAATGTTAATTCTGTTCACGCTATTGTTACAAACAAACAAACATTGATTTCCAGCTGTCATTAGTCATCTGTGTCCCTAATTAAATAAATAGTTAGTTAATTTCATACTCAATAAGTACCTAAGTAACATGTATCTACGCAAGTTATTCCTGAACTTAAAACCGCAACTTAATACATGACACCTCATGAACTATACTTAAACCGCAAACCATTTGCATTACATGTATCTATGAGTGCGTGCATATTCAGTAGATACGCGGTTGTGAGGAGCGGGGAAGGCGGAGCGGGGAGGACTTAACTGCGCAAATACACTGCCTGCATACAATGACTGCCAAAGATCGCATCCAGGGAATAACCTCGCGGCACGTGTAAGCACAGTACTGAACTAAATCATTCATTTCATGCATGCATTTCGCGTACAAACGGCTTCCTAAAAACTATTGAAAGAAGGCCATACGCGCAGTAAAATCGAAATATTTTCACATTTATATAAAGTGTAGATCTTATTGTATTATTTATATTACAAATAAACAACAATAAACATTGTTTTATGCAAGAAAATCAACAATCACGCCCAAATGAGACGCGCAAAATATAAAAAAATCCAATACGTCCCTGTAATCGCATTGTACGATAACGTCATTCACGCACACGCGCGCCGTTGCCGAATTTCGTGGATGTATTTTTCTAGTCACGCGTCGCTGTGTGCGGCGCAGCGTTACGAGCGAGACGGCTATATCTGCGCGAGTTGAGTCAGAGTGGAAAATAGATAGGGTTATATAACGCATTATTTTTATAATTAACAAGCAAAAATTGAGATACGGCCGTGCGACCCTGGACGCGGGCAGCGACCTCACAAAATTTGCACAGATCAGATGTGGGCGACCTCGAGCGACTAGTTGCACGCGAAACGCACACAAATAGGACACGTACGCACACTAGCTAGCGAGGGAAAATTCTGGGCTTCCGTGTGTGCTACACAGCCTGCATACAACCTTTATCGATTTGCCACCTGCTCTAAGCGATAGAGAATGCCGAATTAGGTACCTACATATTGTCGACTTGTTGCGTACTTGAATCACGATTTGCGATTCTATTTGATAAATATTTTTTTTGTTAAATGCGATTTACTTTGTGTTAAGTTGAATACATTTAATGTAAGATCAATTCATGTAACATTTAGTAGGCATTATTGATTGATCTAACAAAATAAATTCAATTTAGTCAGTTTTTGTAAAGATAGAAGTTGGAATTTAAGCGGAAAGCGCAGGTCTATGGCCCCTTAAAAAATAATTAAGCTTCTAAACATATGCAATAAAATGATACGGTCTTAAAAATACGTATGTTTATCTAAATTGACTTCTGGATCGTTAATATTAGTAAGATATTTTTCGTTGACCTAGGAAACAATTTGCTGATGGCTTTAAGAGAAAAAAAAATAGAATAAAGCGAAAAGTTGAAAAATTCTCGACGCGTAGGTACCTATAATCGTTATTTATGAACACAATGATAATTTCTGAATACAGCTTAGGTACGTATATATTGATAAATAAACCTGTATTTTGCTAGTTAATTACGGCATCCAACTCCATTTAGAAAATTGGTTTTATTTATAAATTTGAGACAAAAAAGAATCAAACAGATATGAAACCTAATTCAAATATAGGTAGGTATGTGCAAGGCTTAAAAGACAAATAAATTGTTAATGGCGTCCAATCATAAACATGTTTTTTATTTATGTAATAAAAGTCGCAAGCAAGCATGCAGTTCAATATTGACCTCTACTATGGTGTGACCACGGGGATATGATATCTCTACCTCTCTACCACAACAAAAAAGTTGAATAGGTAGGTTTAAGGAAATTTTAAAATCAGAAATGTATGGAGCCTGTACCTATGTGTAGCCTAGTACAGAACGTATCTACAATAATAGTTATTCTGAACAGTATTCAACTATCGACTATATTCGTGTTCTTGCTTGACTCACGCTGAGTAAAAAAATGTTCGACTCTAAAACCAAAACTTACACTCGTAAAGCGTTGAAAAAAAATGTTGAATTAATGAAATTTCCAAAAGCTTCGTAACTGGAAAAAAAAACCAAATGTTGATTAGCCAAATTTACTATCCTATATTATTATACAATGTTACAAACTTACAAATTCGACAGATGCCGCATTCCATGAGCCTCCTCCTTGTACTGTCATTCACGAAATAATAAAAAGTCAGCCAAGTTCGGATCGGAATCGCTTGCGCAAAGTTCTGTACAGTTGAAAAATTGCTGCTTCATATAAGTTTTCCTGTACGGAATTATTTGACGTATTTTTTTTTTGCAAACAAAAAAAAATGGGTCAAAAAATGGTGGCGATAAAGCGGATGAATGTTCAATTTTCGCTTATTTTCTTATACAAATTTAATATATTTCCACAGTCTAAAGAAAACGAACGAGTTAATTACATATTACCACAGTATAAGTACATACAGTAGTCTATCGCCTTTGAAATTTTGCAATATGCCGCCTTCACCCATAAAAACGCAAATTCATTAAGGTTGTCACGTTTTTGGTTTTTATTTACGTTGTTTGTAACGCGTCAGTTTACGTTGAACATATATAAAAATCCTAAAAACATCACGCCTGTAATCCCCTAAAGGGTAGGCAGAGGTAAATCGATTCATACATACATCCTCGATTCGCCGGTTACGTTTTGGCCCATGTAATAGGCGGCGAGCCTGTTGACATCTTTGGGCACTTTACCAAACTTTGAGGTACTCGGAAGCCTCCAGAAAATGGAAAAATCTATCAAACTATAAATATCTCAACCTATCAACAATTTATTAGTCTATCATCAATCTACCAGTATTCCAGTTGAGCTGTCTATCAGTACGCCAGAATTCTAACAATTAAGTATAATGTACCGATCCTAATATTCATCCATACGTTTTTAACTCCATCCAATATAATCCAAATATCAAATACCTACATACAAACAAAAAAAATATTTAAAGGTTTTTTCGTGTTAAGTGAAGTAAGTATGTATATTAAGTGTAAAATATAACAGATATTGTTAATAAAAGAAAATTAGAATAAGATATTAACAGTAAAGTTGACATCAAATTTTTCAATACCATCTTTCCAAAAATTTTGTAAAAGAAATTTTAAATCTCGCACCCCTTATCGTTAAGTACCAACTAGATGACAGTTTTTCTATGGGCTACTTGGTACCGCCCCCTCCGTCCCTCGCGTCGCACGCCCCGCACGATTGCTCTGACATATGACGTTCGTTGGATGACTGTAGGTAATTAACACGTTCGTTTTCTTTAGACTGTGGTATTACTATGTTTGAGATCAGACCTTTTATCTAATTGATATGTCACATTACGATACTTTGCAAAACATTTACCCCCTTATTCATTAACGTATTTTAGCTAAAGTGTTGCTAATCTCTCCTTTGTCTCTTTCTATCTTGCACATTTGACAATGCAACTGACAAAGACAAAGCATTCTATAGCTAAAACGTATCTAACGTACGTTTATGAATTAGGGGGTTAGAAATTTATTCTAAAAATCACTAAAGTATGTATTTCACTGTATTAAAACGTAACTTCACGCCTGTAATCCTCGAAGGGGTAGGCAGAGGTAAATGCATGAATTCAAGCATACATGCAAACACCCACGATTCGCCGGTTACGTTTTGTTCAGTGTATTAATTTGCTCGTATTCATATTTAAGTGATTAAAATATAATTGTTTGTTTAAGGCTCGGCATCGACTTCAAACCTATTAGTAAATAGCGCATATAAATAATAGGTAGTATATAATTACAATTAAATCTTCATTATTTTTTACTTTTCAGTTTTAAGTCGGTTTTTCTTAACGTAGCTATATTTATTTAATACTTTTTAGTTTATTGCTGCATTGTCAATTAGATTAATGTTCACATCTGTTAAATTTGTTAAATCTGACTCTTTTAGCTTCGTGGCAATTAGATACCTAATTTAAATTGTTTAGGTGTGTCGATACTAAATTATTACACGAATATACGAAATCAATGATAAAATGTTATCCACGAAGGACTAAATAAGCTGTGTTGTGTCGTCGATGAGTAAATGTGTCATTGTCACTTGTTGTCACCTTGTTGTCATGCGCATTAGGACTATCTAGGACGTCAGTGGATTCAACGCACTGTATGACAACTCGCCGTCTATTCTTATTCCTTTAGTCTGAGGTGAAAGTAAGTAAAAAAATGCTCATAAAATAAAAACTAATGGGCTTATCTGAATCAAAGTTTTATGGGAAAAAATCGAAACTATTCCGCATCAAACACAACAAGAATTACGTAAATAAATCAGTCCAGAAATCTCGGTGAAATTCGCGTACATACATAAAATATATATAATATATGTAGTAAAACAGACTTATATATATATATATATATATATATAAATATACCGGCCGAATTGAGAACTTTCTCGTTTTTTGAACTCGGTTAAAAATTAGCACCATTTACAGAATGTATTTACTGGCTTTATACTGTTCTGTCCAAAAGTCCAAACTTTGATATATTATTTAGTGAATGTAAAAATTTTTCCATGTTTAAAATATTTTTATCGCTCCAGAATAAAAAGTTTTAATTAAAGTTTAGTATGGCAGGCGACCGCGTACCGGAAGACGAAGCGTAGCCAGGCCCTCCACAAGGTAGACCGACGACCTGATGCAGGCTGCGGGCAATCGCTGGATTAGGGTGGCCCAGGACCGTTCGTTGAGGTATTCTTTAAGAGCTTTTGTCCAGCAGTGGACATCTTTCAGCTGAAATAATGATGATGATGGTTTCTATTGTGGGTAGGAAGGTGAGATAAAAATATTTTAAATATCGTCTTTAACTTCACTAAATAACATATCGAATGTTACCTTGTAACTTAACTCATTCTGTACAAATCAAAGTTAATATGATTCTTTCAAACACAATCTACCTTAAAGTAAATTGGCAGTGACAAACGGACAGACAATCACGATCCTAAAAGGAAGAATCCCAAGGTATTGAACCCTAAAAACTATATAGCAACACGAATTGTAATTTTACAAGAACATCAAACGTATTTTGTCAATCACGCCCGCCTTTGCAAGGTGCGCACGGAATTTTAAATTAACGCATTCACACACATAGAGCAACACGGGCCACCGGCCGCGGCGGACCGGAGGGGAGTAGCCATATGCAGGCTTTCCCCTCTTGCTCGGTCGGTCCCGGTTGCTATCGATAGAAACCTTGTCGGAGGCCTTATGGGCGGTTTGAAAACATCCGACAGCGGGTTGGCCACTAACCCAGCCACCTCCACCAATCCGCATTGAAGCAGTGTGGTGGAGTAAGCTCTAGGCTTCCCCACAGAAAGGGGAGAGACTCATGCCCAGCAGCGGAACGTATAATGGGTTGCCATTATCATTACATATAATAAAACAGTAAAATTATTAATAAACGCTATGGCTACTCCCTTCCGGTCCGCCGCGGCCGGTGGTCCGTGTTGCTCTATGCTCACATACAACCTAAATAAGTTACGTAACTTGACTCTCAACGACATACTAGCAGGATCTCTGAGAAATAACGATTGTTAATTATAGAGGGGTGGTCGTAGAGATGTTACGACCCCACCGTCCCCAAGCAGAGGAGTTTTCTTCTACTAGCAAGAGTATTCTTCCACTAGTACAATCAATCAACCGAACAATGGCATTCATACCGCTCCAGTGCAGCGGTAGTACGTACTGGTGGTAGAGCTCCAGTGATGGAGCTCGCGGGCGTAGGCACCACCGCATTACCTAATATACTTGCCGCTAAATGGTAGTGTTCAGCACTGTCGCGTTCCGGTCAGGTGGTAATGTACGGCCCTGTAATTTCCGGCACAGAGGCATAACACCTGAGGCCTCAGGAGTGGTAACGCACCTGCATTTTCACGTTGGTCTTTGTGTAAGTGTCTATGTGAACTGCATGCTTGTTTGCCACTTCGATTTCATAAAAAAAAGTAAGTGCAACCACGCAAGGCAGCAGCATCCTGATTTTTTTAATTTATTATTTTTAGATCTGACTTATGAAAGCGGCCTGTCTCCAGCATCCTGCGATAAAGCGACCGCAGTCGGACATCCTTCGGCTGATAGATAGGTATCACGATGATGAATTATAGAGCAGGATGTATGCAAATTTTCATAAAATAGGTGTCGGATAACTTGAAATTTTATTGGCTATAGATAATCTAATCAGTTAATCAATGTAATTCAATTAAGATTTTACATTTAAAACTATTCCTAAAATCTGTACATTCGCCTTTTACTCGTATTTTCTGAAACCTGTTCAGTCGCATTTAGTTTTCTTCTTTTATATGTAGATTATATTATTTATATATTTATTGTAAAAATCAATAAAGATATGAGTGAATTTCAACAACTACGATTATTTGCCTAAATTTGGTGGAAATTTTTGTTTTTGAATTTACCAGTAATTCATATTATTTATTTTCAAGAAATACCTATTGAGTTATAAAAAATGTAAGAGAAATCTATTTAATACTCAAAAGTACACCGCGTGTGTTAACTTCGAGTTTTTCCTACCATTCAGAAATATTAATAATTTGGTGTAGCAAAACAATTCTTGTCATACGTAAAACACCACCAAATCACCAAAAAAAAAAAACCACATAAAATCACCAAAATTGGACCACCAAAATTAGAAACTTATATAAAATATTTATTTTAAAAAATATCGCTAAACATACAATAATTATATTTGTGTAATTTTGAAATGACACCAAACCTTTATATTATCAACATGTATTACAACACATACTCTTAAAAGGAACGATTTAAAACATCACACCAATATTGCACTTTTTTTGTCCGATTACTTTTTAAAGACTTACTTTCGTTTTTGACGGGAAATAACAACAGGATAGCACGAAACTGTCTTTGCTCCCCGTGAGCGTCCTACTAAACGAAGAAAATGGTGGAAATGTTATCCTTAAAGAAGTATTGTGTACGAGCTCATTAATGATTTTATTATTCCCACCAAAATTTTAAATTTTGCGCGGACAGCCCTTTTTGATTCCCTCTGGGATAAAGTATTGCACTAAATAAAATAATAAAATTGTCAGCGAATAGAATAACTAACGCCAAATAGAAATAACATTCGTTATTTCTGGTAAACCAGTGTAGTTTTATTTAAACGGTGGTTAATACAAGAAAAACAGATTGTGGACGCGCCACCAAACTTAGAAACAAGGGAAACATTTTGTTTTTTCACTGATTTCCAAAATGTTTTCTACAAATATATTGATGGCCTCATAAAGACATATAAGTCTATTTTTCCTAAAAAAATAAACCGTATTACATATATGTAGTTTAAGATATGATTTTCAGCGACGCCGTCTAAAATTTATGCTTGAGAAATTCACCCATATTATGTTACTATATTATTATTATCTGCAAAGACGTAAATAGTCTGTATTCAATTTGTAGCTCAGGATGTTTTGTCTCGGATCATCAAATGAGCCATTACTTATTTATTGCCAATAACGCTATACCTTGCAGCTGATCACGACCATATAAGTACCTACGTTATAAGTAAAAAAACCGACGAAGTGCGAGTCGGACTCGCGCACAAAGGGTTCCGTACCATCTATGAAACTGAAAATTGTAAGGGTCTACCTTTTACCGTTATTAATATTGAGGAGAAATACGAAAAAAAACGTATGGGCAATAACAATTTTCTTTTTTATTTTTTTATTTTTAGTTTTTGTTATAGCGGCAACGGAAATACATAATATGTGAAAATTACAGCTTTCTGTCTATTACGGTTTATGAGCTACATACAGCCTGGTGACAGACAGACAGACAGACGGACAGCGGAGGCTTAGTAATAGGGTCCCATTTTTACCTTTTAGGTACGAAACCCTAAAATATATCAATCAAAAAATAAAAAAACATAGCAACTTTGAAATAGCTGGTTTGATATAGATGTTTATAGACATGACAACTCGGGCCACCGGCCGCGGCGGACCGGAGAGGAGTAGTCATTTTTTGCGGGGGGAAATGCGTGCGACACACACGCACACTACATAAATCGTCTATTACTACGAAACTCACACCTTGACTTTAACAAAATACATAAACTATTTCACGCACACATTTAAACATCTAGGCGACAGACATGCTATTTTACAACATAAAAATGCTAGTATCAGATGCAACCACATATATTGCCACGTGATTATTGTGTTAACATAGAAATAGCAACGGCCATCAGTATGGATATTATATAACATGAAATTAATATGGAAACCAAGCCTCATAGATTCCGGGTGTATTAGTATATCAATTTGTATGCAATCCGCAAGTTTACTAGGCTGTATTGTAGTTATTTGATGGCATGACGTAATGGTGCATGATTGTAACTGTTTAATAAAATCTCAAACGTGATGATGGCCATGTATCCTATATTTTTTTTTTTTTTTTATGTAATAAAAGTGGCATACAAGCATGCAGTTCACATTCATGTTAAGTGAAGACTGCAGCCTATAGACACCCACACAATGACCAGAGGTCAAAATGCAGATACGCTGCCACTCCTGAGGCATTAGGTGTTATGCCTCTGTGCCGGAAATTACAGGGCCGTACATTACCACCTGACCGGAACACGATAGTGCTGAACACTACCATTTAGCGGCAAGTATATAAGGTAATGCGGTGGTGCCTACGCCCGCGAGTTCCGTCACTGGAGCTCTACCACCAGTAAAAAACATGGCCTGCAACTGATGACTGCTGGAGGCCATGTTTCCTACATAGCCTGCAACTGATTACTAATGGTGACCATGGATCCTACATGACCTACAATTAATGACTGATGGTGGCCATTATTCTACATGGCCTGCAACTGATGACTGCTGGTAGCCATGTATCCTACATGGCCTGCATCTGATGACTGATGGTGGCCATGTAGCCTACATGGCCTGCATCTGATGACTGATGGTGGCCATGTAGCCTACATGGCCTGCATCTGATGACTGATGGTGGCCATGTATCCTACATGGCCTGCAACTGATGACTGCTGGTGGCCATGTAGCCTACATGGCCTGCAACTGATGATTAATGGTGGCCATGTATCCTACATAACCTGCATCTTATGATTGGTGACCAGGTGGTAATATATATCCCTGTTATTTCTGGCACTGAGGTATAACATCTTAAATATCTCAGGGGTGGCAACGCTTTACCAATCTGACTAAAAGAGCTGAACACTAACATTTAGCGGCATGAAGGTGGGTAAGTTAGGTAATGCGGTGTTATCTACACCTGTAAGCTTCGTCAATAGGACTCTACCACCAGTAATTACAAAGTTCTGGTAGTAGAGTTCCAGTGTCGGAGTTAGAAGGCCTAGGCACCACCGCATTACCTAATCTATCTGCTGCTAAATGGTAGTTAGTGTTCAGCACTATCGTGTTCCAGTTAAATGGTAAAGGATGGCCCCGTCATAACTATCACAGAGACAAAACAACTAAGGTCTCAGGGGTTGCAACGAATCTGCATGATGACATCTGGGGTGCGACCGCCTATCGACATTGATATTGTCGTTGTCATTGCTGTCAAATTTTCATGTCAATTTGTAGCTCCTTAAAAAGCAGTAGTGATGATCTGATCGTTTTTCTTGCTTCCGTAAGTAAGAAACAAGCGATAATGGTAAATTATTTCGATTATTGTTATTTTGTTAAAGCAAAAATCTACATGAAAATTTGACAGAAATGACAACGACAATAGCAATGCCGATAGGCGATCGCACCGCAGGGCGGTAGTAAATGCGAAAATGTACGATGAACCTACCGCCAATCCGTATGCCAAGCGTGGCGATTATGGCATATCCCCCTCTAATCGGGAGGCTTTCGTCCAGCAGTGGACGTCTTTTGGCTAAGATGATTATGAAATGAATTTTGAATCTCGAAACTTTATTTCGACCGACTAGGATCAAACGAAGTAAAAAACAAAGTCAAGTGATAAAAAATGTGTTAGTAGGTATATATAATATTAGTAAACAGATAATAAAAGGAATCACTATAAATTTCACGTATTTTATTAGTATTCAAGAAGCGAGTGTTCTATCGATCCCAAGATTCTCAACTGTTGATGACACAATAACAATTTAATACCTACATTAATAAGCGACATACAGCGTGTATAAAATTAAAATGGTTGCGAGTAGGAAGTTTAGCTTATATTATGCAATTGGCCGAACATTTTCGAGGGTGACGTCAACCTACGGAGGTGGCAGGGTCACGGCCACATGCCAAGTTCATCGGTTAAGACGTATGCGCTTGTTTTTGTCGCTATGGTTCATTTTTGATTGATTCGTTTCAATGGATTTGTTTTTTTTTTGGTTAGAATAGCAGGAAATCTTATCTTGTCGTTTTTAAACGCGGTTCCCTTTGAATTAAGTTTTTTGGAGTAGTTTTGTAAATATTTGGTAAATGTGTAAGGGATATGGAAAATATGTCCGAAAAAGCTATGGATCTTTTTCTGAGACATTTATCACATTGGATTGAAAATCACAATTGGCTAAAGGGTATGTGCTTACAGGCATAAATATGTGTGTAGGTAAAAAAGATTAAAGGTAAACCTACATAGATAGGGCATAGGTAACTCTGAAGACAGATACTGTTCACTTCTCTGAGGTAAAGAAAAAAAATTGGCGATCGAAAATTATATTTATGAACAAGATACGGTAGTAGAGTTCCAGTGTTAGGACTCGTGGGCGTAGGTACCACCGCATTACTTAATCTATCTGAAGCCAAATGGTAGTGTTCAGCACTACCGTGCTCCGGTTAGATGGTGATTTTCGTTACATAAGAGTCTCTATGGTATGGTTGATAAATTTCCAAAATCAAAAGTATTTTTTATTGTAATAGAATAAGGTACCTACTCATAGTACCCATGTGGTCAAGCGGCCAGTTCCATGATATTGGGTACCTATTTCTTTTTTATGTAATGGAAGTGGCAAACGAGCATGCAGTTCACATTGATGTTAAGTGATGACTGCAGCCTATAGACACCCACACAAAGACCAAGGACAAAATGCAGACGCGTTACCACTCCTGAACCCTAAGGTGTTATGCCTCTGTGCCGTACATTACCACCTCACCGATAGTGCTGAACACTACCATTTAGCGGCAAGTATATTAGGTAATGCGGTGGTGAATACTCCCGCGAGCTCCGTCACTGGAATTCTACCACTAGTAATTATTTTGTAGAAATTAAACTTGCGGATTTTCTCGCGTATACAACACTCCCAAACTTCTTACCGTTTCCGCAAAGATCCAAAATCCGCAAGTTTAATTTCTACAATGTATGAAGCTCGCGAAAACCTACGAAAACGTTATCACCAGTAATTAGTTAGTTGATTGGCACAATTTGGGGCAATACCACGGTAATACCACCACCATTTTATGGCAAACTTATTTCAATTATACCTTGTTTTGACGTATAACAAATGTCATGGCAAATGTAGATTACAGTGCTCAACAATAAATATTGCACATTGAGCCCAAAAAAGAGACTTCGGCTTATTTCGGGTCTGTAGAGGGTTATCTCTTTCGCGCCGTACCTATGTGACGTTTGTCGACCATTTTGATCAAGTTTTGACCAATACCGGACTGTCAGTGCTTACCTAGGCAGTGTGGAAAAGAGATAATGCTCTACGAAGTCGAAACGAGCCGATCGTCTCTTTCGTAGGCTCGATGTGCAATATTAATTGTTGCGTACTGTATATCTATTAAGACTGCTCAAAAAGCTTACTTTTTGCTGACGTTCGTCTAACATCGAAACAAAGTAAGATTGCAGTTAAGACTGCTCTCAGAGATGGTCTTGTCCTTAAATATCAATGTGAAGACAGCTCTATATTATTATTTAGGGGCCTATCTATCAGTCATTTAATTCACTGGTCCCTGGAAAACGCTGAAACCGATATACTGTATTAATCTTCTAACTTATATCAGTCATCTCCCAACCTGGCAGTCTCCAACGGAGCGGTTTACACGGTCGTTTCTGCCCAGAAAGTCCATATAGTGGAAAGAACTTATAACAGCTACAATATGAGGTTCTTCAAAAATGGCGTCAAAAGAGTCCATCAGGGTTGGGCAGCGGGTTGGGAACTCAACATCTCAAAATAAATGGATACCTGAGAGCTGGCGCACTTAGATATACGCGTCCAAGATGTCACCGTATCTGCTGAAACTCCTGCCACTAGAGGAGTAGACGTAGAGCTTTCTCACTGGATTGACGCCCCGGTCGCCGCTTAGTTCGTTGGTTGCCTTAGACTGACCTCCCGCTTGGGTCTGTAAAACCTGGTCAAAGGATACAATGAGTCGCATCAGTTGCATATACTCAATGGCCCGACCGTTAACACGGTCAGCCAATGATTTTATCATCAAGACATCTTTATTTTTTTTATGTAATGGCAGTGGTAAACAAGCGTGCAGTTCACATTGATGTTAAGTGATGACTGCAACCTATAGACACCCACACAAAGACCAAGGTCAAAATGCAGATGCGTTACCACTCCTGAGGCCTAAGGTGTTAGCCTCTGTGCCGGAAATTACAAGGCCATACATTACCACCTGACCGGAACACGATAGTGCTGAAAACTACCATTTAGCGGCAAGTATATTAGGTAATGCGGTGGTGCATACGTCCGTGAGCTCCGTCACTGGAGCTCTACCACCAGTAAAATATCTATACTCTGAACGTGGTTCGCTGTGCTAGTAAGAGCACGCGTGACAATTTACTGACACTCGACTTTTCGCTATAAGAAATTCTATTATAAATTGGACATCATAACTATGTCCAATTTATAATAGACATATATGCGTGTTTTGTTTTATCACAGCATTTGTCACCTTGGCTAGTAAATTCAATGGAATGCGGCTTCGCATTTATTTTCCTTAATTGTGTATAACCTATTATTTAATACTAGCTGGTGCCCGCGACTTCGTCTGCGCAGGATTAGTATTTATTGCAAAGTTTCATTCAAATCCATTTAGTAGTTTTTGCGTGATAGAATACCAAACATCCATCCATACATGAAAACTTTTACATGTATAATATTAGAAGGACTAATTATAGGATTCGTAGACACCACTGCAGTACCTAATCTACTTGCCGCTAAACGGTAGCGTTCGTTTTTGTATCTATATTATCTATAGAGACAAAAAACTTATATAAGTACATTTTTTTAGGTCAATCTTCATTCCGAAGACTAATGATACCTATACAATACTGTATTATTTTCAAAAATTAGATTTTAAACTATACTGCGAATTATATATCAATAATTGGCAACATATTTATTTTATATTTAATGAAACTTATGCGTTTTCGAAATCGTCTGAAAACGTGTGCTATAAAAGACCTAAAGAAGTAGTGGTCAAAAACACAAAATGAACGGAAAACGATATTATAATGACAACAAATTAAAAAGAATACGTTTATCACGCACGCACGACGCACTACATGGTATTTTTGATAAAGTCGGATTATACACAATGACAATTTTGCTGTCATATTATAGTCAAAAACGAGATGAATCCGTAAAAATAGTTTTATTTCAATAAGTGTAGCTCGCGAAAACCTAAGAACATATCATATAGTCAAAAAGTTTTGTGATACCTGCTTGTGGGTTATCCTTCTGTCTAATGCTAAAAAAAACTATAAATATATGTGAATTACGTGTCACGGTGTTTGTCCGCGATAGATTCTCAAACTACTTAACCGATTTTAATCAAATGTTGCACACTGTGTGCAGTTTGATCCAAATTGAAAGATAAAATAGCTTACATGTCATCTCAACAAAATTGATAGTAGCAATATTATATGAGTACCTAAATTGCTCCCATGCGAAGCCGGTGCGGGTCGCAAGTAGATCTATATATTTAATTCAGTATTCACTTACCATTCATGTGCATCACATATTAATTTTCCAATTTCATCTTTCCTGATATTATAAAGCCGAAGAGTTTGTTTGCTTGACCGCTTAATCTAACGAACTAGTGGTCCGATTAAAATTAAGATATATTACAACACGTAAATATGAATAGGAGAGGGTAGGTAACATTGAAACCGTGCGAAGCCGGGGCGGGCCGCGAGTTACAAATAAACCTGCAATAATTACTTAACCATACCTAAATAGGAACCTTTCACTGTAAAATTTAATTAAATTACTACTATAATACCGTCTACCGATAGACTGGATCGATCTAGAATTTTCTATATAAAATCCAGACCTTAATTTCGGAACGGTGAATTGCAGCATTTGACGACAAAAAGTTCAGCTCACGGCATAATGGTTTTTAATAAAACATCTGAAGTCCATTTTCATGAAGCGACACGATCATGAAGATTTTTTATTTTTATTTAATAGAAGTGGCAAACAAGCATGCAGTACACATTGATGCAGCCTATAGACACCCACACAAAGACTGGAGGTCAAAATGCACCTCCGTTACATAAAAAATCAATTGAAATATTCCAACACACAAAAACATACAACTACAATAATAAAAAGCGGCCAAGTGCGAGTCGGACTCGCGCACGAAGGGTTCCGTACCATTGTCTATACAAGAAATCACAAACTCAAACTCAAAAATTCATTTAATCACTTGGAAATAATAGAATTTGCTTGTGATAGGTCAAATTACAAATATAAAATTAAAGCGAATAACAACTGATACGTTGATTAATATGTCAAAGTAAATAAATTAATAATAGTCCAAAAATACTTAATAATAAAAATAGGTATCAACAGAATGTTCCATACTCTCTTTTACAAACGGCAAGATAAGACTAAACAAAAAAATATGGGACATTCCTTGTCATTCACTGGCAGAGTTCCAAAGCCCACATTACTGAGAAAAAACCTGCCAAAACAAAACTCAGTAGGGTCTTTTCAAAATATGTTCCTTAAAACTATTTTCACAATATGAAACTTATAACTATGTTTTACAATATCAAGTACAATGCACATTCATTTCACAAAATTATTGTTTAGTCTTGAGGAGCTAGACCAGCATTTGTCCAGGCATCTCTATCCTTTAGATAGTCATCGAGTCTATAGTACGCATTTTTACATAGTGTGCGATTAATACATGACTTAAATTTATTATCTGTAAGTTCAAGAATGTTGGACGGAATTTTGTTATAAAACTGTATACAACATGTTAAGAAACATTTATGTGTTTTCGATAGGCGAAAACTTGGAAATACTAATTTATTTTTATTTCTGGTATTATAAGTATGTATATCATTAATTTTCTTAAATAAGTGCAAGTTTTTCCTAGCATACAATATATTTTCATAAATATATTGGCAAGGGACCGTCATTATATTTATTTGCTTGAATAATTCTTTCAAGGAGTCACGACTATTTAAGTTATATATCGCTCTAATAGCTCTCTTTTGTAATATAAATATTGAATCAATTTCAGCTGCCCGACCCCACAACAAAATACCGTAGGACATGACACTGTGAAAGTAGCTGAAATAAACGAGTCTCGCAGTGTCGACATCCGTTAACTGTCTAATCTTCCTGACGGCATAAGCAGCAGAACTTAGACGTTTTCCTAACAGTTTAATATGAGGACCCCATTGCAATTTTGAATCAAGCGTTATAACCAGGAAGACAGCTTCACTAACAAATTGTGTTTTATCATTGTTGAAGAATATTTCCCCTTCTTTACTTTTGACATTTGGAAGAGTAAAACGAATACATTTCGTTTTTTTACTATTTAATGCAAGATTATTTACTGTAAACCAATTATGTACTTCTTGTATGGCTTTATTAATAGTATCATAATTTGGTTCTTTTCTATTCACTTTAAAGACCAGCGAGGTATCATCGGCAAATAAAATTGTTTTAGGCTCACTGATGGGCATCAAATGGAGCAAATCATTTATATATACTAAAAACAGAAATGGACCTAATATCGAGCCCTGTGGTACACCCATTTCTACTTTAGAGCCTGGTGATTTTACTCCGTTAACTTGTATTTTCTGTTCCCGGTTTTCTAGATATGATTTAATAAGTTGAAGGGCTTTACATCCAAGGCCATAGTGCTCAAGTTTGCACATTAACGTATTATGGTCCACGCAGTCAAATGCTTTTGAAAGGTCGCAAAAGATTCCTATAGCATCCTGCGAATCTTCCCAAGCTTCATAAATATGTTTAAGTAAAGCAACACCGGCATCAATTGTATAAGAACCTTTTGTGAAACCAAATTGATGGTGGTGTAAGATCTTATTTTTATTAAAGTGCTGCAGCAATTGATTTAGTATCACTTTCTCGAAAACTTTACTGATAACGGGAAGAACAGATACCGGCCTATAATTATTCGGGTCTTTACTATCCCCTGATTTAAATAATGGTACGACTTTGCTCAGTTTTAATAAATCCGGAAAGATTCCCTGCTCAGTACATAAATTAAAAATTGAAGATAAATAAGGCGCTACAGTACTAATAATCGATTTACACACTTTAATAGACATACCATAAATATCTTCAGTAGCTTTATTTTTGAGCTGATTAAATGTGGATATGATTGTTTGTGGACTAATATGACTAAAAGTTAATTTAATATGACAAGGCTCTACGTTCCTTTTAAGAATGTCAATCGATAATCCAGTAGAAGAATTTAAAGGTGCCGTAATTTTGAATGGAATATTAGCAAAGTAATCTTCAAAGTGTGTAGCAATGTCTAAATCTGAGCCTAAAATACCCTGTGGTGTCTCCAAAAGGACACGAGTTTCAGACCGTTTGTTTTTGCCCGTTTCACTATTTATTATTTTCCAGGTCGCCTTCATTTTATCGTCTGCATTTTTAATTTTATTGCTTATATAAATTGACTTTGCGTTTTTACATACACTTTTAAAAACGTTTGTTACATTCAAGTTTCCACCTATACAGTATCATAGAGTAAAAATTGTTTAACGTTTGTTGTATGGGAGCCCCCCCTTTATTATTCACTTTATTTTATTATTTATTTTAAGAGATAATGTACAACAAAATATTCTGTGAGAATTTTTAGCGTCTACCTCCAACCGTTATTTTAATATTGAGCAAAAAAAAAACGAAAAAAACACGTTTATTGCCTTATTGTATGAGGACACGTTTATTATATACCCCCATTAATATATATATTTCTTTATTTTTAGTATTTGTTGTTATAGCGGCAACAAAAGTACACAATTTGTGAAAATTTCAGCTATTTAGCTATCACGGTTCATGACTTACAGCGTGGCAACAGACAGACACACAACGGAGACTTAGTAATAGCAGAGAATATGTAATAATACTACGCCTCCCCGCTTATGGGCGACGGTTGGTATTTTCTACGTGCTCCGCACACAGGTGCACGTGTAAAAATACACGTCACTGATTGATGTCTGTGTAATAGAGATCAAATTAAGCGTTTGTATGGAATTTTTGCGGAGTATCCGCGGTGTCGTAATAGGGTCCACTTTTTACCTTTTAGATACAGAACCCTAAAAACAATGCAATCTTTCCTACTGAGATACTGGTATGTAACACGACATAATAATCGTGTCGTCATCGCGTCGTGCTCGTGGGACGGGCTCGTCAGAACGAAAGATTCGTGTTACGCAACAAACTTGATACTTCATTCACGGTCATGGCGTGCCTAAAGGTCAACCCTTGATACTTGAAGCTATGTACCATATTAACATACATATGAGAATAAGGAAATCAGCGTGGACAGATACGAAACGAACGATGTAAGAATACACTGAAAATATTAATGCGTCCATGCTTGCGTTATTGAAAGATGCGGCTTATGCCTTCTTTTTTAGGGTTCCGTACCTTAAAAGAAAAAAAGGAACCCTCATTTATAGGATCACTCGTGCGTCTGTCTATCAGTCTGTCTGTCTGTCTGTCTGTCTGTCTGTCTGTCCGTATGTCACAGCCAATTTGCTCCGAAACTACTCGACCGATTGAGTTGAAAATGATGATAAATTGGTGACCCAAAAATGAACACGTCAAGTAAAATAATAAATTTTAAACAGGGGGATAAATCAGAAAATAAAAAATAAAAAAATCGTAAGCTGTGTCGTGTGATATATCAAATGAAAGAAGTTATTGTCAGCATCTCAGATATATTTTTTTAATAATTTTTGCATAAACAAATTTGAAGTTATTTAAGAAAAACGACGAAAATTGACCATTCCTCCTATCTCCGAAACTTCTGAACTTAAAATTTTGAAAAAAATGTGGAAAATAGTTCTTTGCCTATAGATTACTGGAAAACCTATAAGAAATTTGAGTATTCAAATTAAATCGAAAATTCTTAATAATATAACTCCCCCTGCCGGTACCACCGTAACCGCTATGTCCCTGCATTTTAAATCTGTAATATTTTCGAATATATTTATTTAAATTACGGAACCCTCACTACGCGAGTCGAACTCGCACTTGTCCGGTTTTTTTTAATGTAATTGAAGTGGTAAACAAGTATGCAGTTCACATTGATGTTAAGTGATGACTGCAGCCTATAGACACCCACACAAAGACCAAGGTCAAAATGTAGATGCGTTACTACTCCTGAGGCCTAAGGTGTTATGCCTCTGTGCCGGAAATTACAGGGCCGTACATTAGCACCTGACCGGAACACGATAGTGCTGAACACCACCATTTAGCGGCAACTATATTTGGTAGTGCGGTGGTGCCTACGCCCGCGACCTCCGTCACTGGAGCTCTACCACCAGTAAAAATCTCAATCTCAATCAAATCTATATATAAATGTGAATGTAAGTCTGTTTGTAACACTTTCACGCGAAAACTACCAACTGAATCATCACGAAACTTTGGAAACATATTCTTGGAGGTATTAATAATATAATCATTTATTGACAAAAACATTTTTACAATGGTTAATATTGAATCCATAGATTCCCGAACTAGTCTACACTGTATTTCGGGAATCAGAGGCTTCTCCGAGTTATAACTTCACTTAAAATTATTTTGTCATTAAACATTAAACAAGGTAGATATATCAAGTAATCAAAAATTTTACAAAGAAGGGTGAGTATGTGAGTGAGTGAAAAAGTGTGTGTGTGTGTATGTGTGTGTGTTTGTTTTTGTGAGTGTGTATATGTGTGTGTGTAATAACTGTGTGTGTGTGTGTATGTGTGTGTGTGTGTGTAATAACTGTGTGCATCAGAAATCGTGTACGTCTATACTTCGCCATATCATGAAAAAAACAGATTTGCTAACATAACTTCAATACCATCATAGTCAAAATTCCTGAGCCATGCTGAAATAATCTTCTTAAACTCATTATTATTTGTATTTTTTATGTTTTTATTTTTATTTATAAGAGTTTTAAGTAATTTATTGTACAATTGTGTAGTAACTATATCGTACTGCTTTTGAGCAAATCTAGTCTTTGCCCTCGGAACATGTATTCGGTCTACTCTTTGTAATGAAGTTGGTAGATAGGGTACTTTTTGGCGATGAAAACGACGCAGACTTTCATATATATATACAGCTTGCGTACTGTAAATACTTTAGCTTTTTCATATAAATCTGTGGTGGTATGTTTAAAAGGAAGGTAGAGCAATACTTTTAATACAGCACGTTGGGCACGTTCTAGAGGGTTAAAGTTAATTTTAGCCGCGCAGCCCCAAGCACATATGCAATATCTAATGAGACACTCGCATAGAGCTTTATATGTTAGAATAAATAGCTCATAATCCGCTATGGTTCGAAGAATTTTGAATACATATATGAGTTTTCGTACTCTAGAAGCTAATACTGCGATATGCCTGCTCCAGTTTAATTTTTCATCAATCAGGACTCCGAGGTATTTTATGTCCTCAACGCGTGAGAGAACGGCACAGTTACAATTTGTAGAAAGGGTTAAAGAGCGATTGCAAGGGAAGGAATGAATTTTTAAATCAGTAAGTACAGGATTATTTGCAGAGGTAATACTAAAGCACATAAATTTTGTTTTTGCTGTGTTCAGCGATAAAAGACTATTTTCCAACCATGCTGTAACTTTAGCAAGACCTTTTTCGGCTTATTACAAGTAACATACTTTTTATCTTGTTCAGAGGTTCCTAAGGGAATTTTTGAGTACACGGGGACGAAGTCGCCTGCAAAAGCTAGTCTTCTTTATGAAGAATGGTAGAAGAATACATCAGCCGTATAGAAAAGTAAAATTTCAGTACTTGTTTTCCCGCGGTAAAGCTATTTGCCTTCAGAATTGAAATTGGAACATAAGAGTAAAAATATAAAAAGTGCCCAAATAATTTACACTTACAAATACAATGTTAAAACCCATGGTTAAAACAAATACACATATTTTTTAAATTATTGATATCCGATCTTTTTTATACCAAATCATATGAAGCCAATCCCGATTGCGAATCAATTCAACCGATTAATTACGTGCCAAAAATCGATTCAATTCAAGAGATCGGCCTTCGTACCTATTTAAGTACGTGGCTTGTTGACATACAAATCCAAACAGCCACACCAAAAGAAATGGCAGACTAGGCTTAAAATTACCCGTGCCATCTTCCATTCTTCTACACCTCAAGACGCCTGGGAAAAGGGATGGTTGCTATAGTAACGCTATTTCATCAGGTCTCAATTTAACTGCTTATTGATTAGCGACGAGAGGGTTTAAAATTTGAATTATTATAATATCATCGTTTGTGTATTTTACAATCTCATTGAAATTTCTGTTAGGAGTTTTATCTTAATGAATTGAATTTGTAAATTCTAGGGCTTCCGACCTTGTTTGTGTAAGTAATAAGGTTTTATTGTATAACCTAGTTAGGATATTTTATGTTTACGATATGTTTTGAACTGTATTTTATTTAAATTTTGTTATATATTCGAAGGCGTTGGGGATGTGACGATTCCGTCGTCCTCGAATCCATCGGTTCAGTTGGATAACACCTAGTATAATATGACAAAATGTATATCATAAAAATGTTCCAACCTGGACACTGTTCATAACATCTTTCACAGATGCAAAGGCCATTGATGATGATGATGATATCTAAAACGTATTTTTATTTTAAAGAAAAATGGAAAGAAAAATTTGACTTCAGGCGAGACTCGAACTCGCGGCCTACTTGGGAATCTAGTCCTGCCGCTCTTCCAATTGAGCTACTGGAGTCCTACCCGACTAGCATAGTTGGCAATAGATGGCGCTACTGCTACCTAAAACAAGGCAATAAATGTGAAGAAAAGATTTGACAAATCGGGCACCTCCATACATAGCAGAGAATATGTAATAATGCTACGTATAGAATGGACACTTCGACGTCCCGTCCGATTTCCCCGCCTCATTCAACCTCCTCCCCTCTTATGGGTGACGTTTGGTATTCTCTACGTACTATACACACAAATGCACGTGTAAATACACGTCACTGATTGATGTTTGTGTAATAGAGACAAAATTAAGCGTTTGTATGGAATTTTGGTGGAGTGTCCGCGATGTGCTCGTAGTTCGAACTTCAAACCAGTAACATTAGGTCCAGCAGCAGTTTACTGCCACTCAGCCACCGAGGTACGTTGTACGTGAATGAAATCCATGAAACACACTTCAGGTTCTCTTATGTAGATTTTTAGGAGATATCATTTACTTTTGCAACTTTGCCTTGTGATGTAGTTCGTATTTGACAAGTATGTCACGTAATACATATCCTTGAGAAGCATTTGTAGCTAGAAAAACTTCGTCTTTAGGCGTAAGTTAAAAAGGGATAGTTATATTCTTACTCGTTTTCTTAGGACCTTATCGTACCATATTAGTAATATCTAACATTTTATAGGAACATATTATATAATCTTATTATTTCGATAACCATATTAATAAACTCTTTTACTGTCACAGCTGTTCGTTTATGGAATGCTCACCCCTTAGGGGTCGTCCATTAATCACGTGAGGCTCGAAAGGGGGAGGGGGGGTTTAGGGAATAATCACGAAACATCACAAGGGGGTGGGGGGAGTTTAACGGGATATCACGTGTATTTATTTCTTCTTTGAGTGCCCAAATTCAACCGAAAATTGGTGCGTGATTTGGGCAACAATATGAAAAACTTTCGTTTCGACAATCAGTATTTTTCACGCCAAATACATGCTAATTATTACAATTGAGCGATTTTTTTTTATGTAATATAAAATATGAAAGTGGCAGACAAGCATGCAGTTCATATTGATGTTAAGTGATGACTGCAGTCTATAGATACCCACACAAAGAGCAGAGGTTAAAATACGGATGCGTTACCACTTCTGAGGCCTAAGGTATTATGCCTCTGTCGGAAATTACAGGGCCGTACAAAACGTTTTATTAGATGCCTCATTTTCCGCTATATTTAAAAACTAAGTACCTATTTATATTAAAAAATACACGTCTCTTTAGGTGGGCTAGGGGGGTTAATCTAAAACCTCACCACGTATCACCAAGAGGGTGGAGGGGGGTCAAAGTGACGCTAAATAACATCACGTTATTAATGGACGACCCCTTAACTGTGAGGCAGGATCAAACTATCAATTCATTTAAAACGCAAGTATTAAACCATTATCTGTCCGTATTATTATATATACTTCTCATTCCTGCGATATTACTATTTTATTCTGTAACTATAAAGTAATTATTATTGATCCTGTAAATTAAGTGCTGTATTATTGTATTCCTTGTAATTTGTACGCCCCTTTTGTTATAAACGTTGTATGTTCCTTCTGATCTGGTTGTCTGGAAGAAATCGCTGTGTATCAATAAGGCCGCCATTTGTGCTTGTCCTTAAATTGTATCTTGTCTATTCCTGTGTGTACAATAAAGAATATTGTTGTTGTTGTTAATAACAAATCATTTAACGGGAGCATAAAATATTTGAATCCAGCGTCCATCCGTTTTAACCTTCCTTCATCTTATCAGATAACCAGCCCATTGTCACATCAACCAGACTTCTTGATTCTCTATATCGATAACACTATAAGTGCCTCCTTGGAAAAGGTTATGCTGCTACCTCCATCGATTTAATAATAGCGTTTTCATTATTCAGCAGATAATACGATATATTTTATATTGATAAATTCCCAATGCTTTTTGATAGAATTTATATCTAATAATAAATTTTGCCATTCAACGTGGCAACCAGCGCGACCAGCTCCTGAACAGGTTAAATAAATAAATAAAAAAAAAAAAAAAGTTCATACACTTGGTGTACGGTGGTGGCGATGGTGGTGATGGTGGTATATGAAAATGCACAACGTTAATATAAATAGGTGCTACAATATGGGGTTCCTCAAAAATGGCGTCAAAAGAGTTCTTCAGGACTGGCAGCGCGTTGGCAACTCCCCTGGTGTTGCAAATGTTCATAGGCGACGGTGACCACTTTCCATCAGGTGGCCCGTTTGCTTGTCTGTCAACCTTCTTACATAAATATACGAGTATATACATATTTATGTCTGAAGGTTATATATTCACTTATGCCGGCACTCCTGAAGGGCAACCAGTTGTCTTTTGACTAAAAATTTCGATTTTGCGGGCAGACTTCATAACAATATTTCTCACTCAATGGCACTGTTTCCGACTGACGAGGGAGAGGTTACAGAATTGATCATGAACCTACGTAATGACTGCGCAGTGGGATGGGATGGATTATCAAGTAACCTGCTAAAAAAGCACGTACACAAAATTGCACCACCACTTACTCATATCTGTAATCTGGCTCTCTCATCTGGTCAGTTTCCTAAAGTATTTAAGAAATCGGTCATCCACCCAATCTTTAAAAATGGAGACAGAAGCCGGGTTGACAATTATAGACCAATAGCTATACTTCCTGCTTTGTCTAAGATACTAGAGCGCATAATGAATAACAGGCTCGTGAACTACTTGGAAAAATACAATATACTCGTATTATCATCTACACTACACAATATGGATTTAGAAAAGGGAAATCCACATCCGATGCAGTTCACGACTTAACAAATCATGTTGTAACAAATCTAGACTTAGGTAACAAGGTTGTAAGTATTTTTATTGATCTTGCAAAAGCCTTTGACACCGTTTCTGTTCCGATATTGATACACAAGATGGAAAAAATAGGAATTAGGGGTGTTCAATTGAAATTGTTCGAAAGTTACCTGAGTGAGCGTACTCAATGCGTCAAAATTGATGACATTCGCAGTAACGAGGGCTCTGTCAATTACGGTGTACCACAGGGGAGTGTCACTGGCCCGACTCTATTTCTCATATATATAGATGAACTAGGCAAATTAACTCTCCCCAAAGGGAAAATTATAAAAAATACATAATTTTGGAACTAGAAAGAACACAGAGAGCAATTTTGAAAGTATTATTTTCCCTATGTTTCAGATATCCCACAACACTTCTTTATTCAGAGACAAAAGTGTTAACTGTACGTCAGCTATTCATTTTAGAAACAATCCTAAAACAGCACAAAGTCCTAACTATAACCCTCTACTATCATGTGACAAAAGACGATTCAACCCAGTTGATCGCAGTGACAGTCGCTTCTCTATCATGTTCTCAAAGCGCTTCTTTTGCATCTTGGAGGTTTTCTATACAACAAAATAAATAACAGGTTGTCTATCTTTAATCTCAATAAGATCAATTGTAAAATGAAGGTACGCACTTGGCTTCAAGAAATTAACTATCATGATAGCGAAAGTATTCTTACTGTCCCAGTATAGTTGACGTGTTATCTCCGATAACATTTATTTTATAATATATTTAAATAAATATAAATTAGCATAAGTGGATTTATAATGGAAATACAAACAGTCACACAAACACACACACACTTTATAGTTTAGTATAAATCTAACAAAATTTACTTACCACTAGACAGTGTACGTGTACTTTATTTTAAATGAAATAAATACCTAAGGGGTGGAGACCTGGTGTCCTGAAATACAGACCTCGGTTTAGCTTAGGCACCAGTCTCCCACAATGTAATTTCTGTATCTTAACATGTATTTTGCCATCAACTATGAAAAATGTACCTACTTTATATTATGGTGAGAAATAAATCTTTTTATTATTATTTTTTTGCATGTAATGACGGTGGCAAATAAGCATATAATTCACTTAAACCCGTGGCTAAAATGTAGGTACATTGCCACCACCACTGATGCCTTTTTTTTTGGAATGGACTCATGTATGTATGTCTTGTGTCTCAAAACGGCACTGGCTGGCTAGCCTATTTCGCCGAGCAGTCGGTGAGCGCAGAGGGCGCTGCAACTTGAAGCCTGAGTAACAACTCACTATCACCGGAATATGAATACTAGGAGGATACATTGTTCCAGTAGAAGGGCGTCCACTGCTGGACAATGCCTTCCCCAAAGACGCTCACAACAGAGTGCGTCATAATGGGAGGATATACGAAAATTGGTAAGATTGGCCGGCGGATTCACAATTGCAGTGGCGGTAGTTTTATCTCGGTGATGATGCTATACCGCATTCAGGGCAACCGACGCTCACAACATATTAGTGCATTATGCTAGCATAGAACGCAATGTTCGCAATCGCGACGTTGCCTGACAGCCAATCACAGCGCTTTAGTTACGTCTCCCGCAACCCTCGCGTACCTCAAAAACGGTGAACACAGATCCGAACAAATATTCACTAATGCGGTATCTATTGGAGGTGATCTGTGTGCCGCTCATCCCGCATATTTACTACCGCCCGTATTGAAATGGTTCGACCACCATTGTTCGGTTGACTGACTGCACTAACGGAAGAATTCTCCTCTACTACTCTACTACTCTTCTACCTTTACTACCTTTGTTTGTTCTAATTTTAAATAATCTATCACTGAAAAGCTTCTTTTCGCTGAAATCCCGCGAGATCGGGATCAAAGCTGTTGAAACCGCAGCAAACTGCTTGTATATTACCTAAAATAGCATGAACAAAATATTACAACGATATACGAGGCATTCGTCTCAATTTACAACAATGTAACATTTTTTTCCAGAAACTTGTACATTCATTATAGTTGTTGTTTTAAAAATTTTGACCCCGGCTATAGTTCATTCGGTCTCATATCACGTAAGGCCGGCTCCACATGTTGGCCCGAACGTTGGAGCCAACGCTACACGATCAACGAGTGGATCTAGATTATAGCAATGTAATATTTAAGGGATACAGGGAGAGATAGAAGCTTTAAAGTCAAACAGGCCCACAGGATTCTGCTCTTTCAAGCTGCGTGTCCCTGCAAAACATCTGCCGATATTCCTTAGCCCCGATTTCTGGCCCGAAGGTGTGGTTTTCAGACGATACTGGGAGGCGAGACGTAAGCCTCAGTGAAAGAGAAAGTGATTAGTTTTTAAGATAATAATACAGTATTATATAATTTTATTCTCTTTGTATCTATCTAGTTTATACCTACATTTATAAATAGTATAGTATTTTTTTTTGTGTTATCTGTGTCTTGTTTGATTGGGTCCTGGTTGCCTGAAATAAATGGTTAAAAAATAGCGTTGGCCCCAACGTTGAGGCGAGCGATGTGCATTGGCAATTGGCATAGAACAACACCGGAGAGGAGTAGCCATATGCAGGATATCCTCTCTGTCAAAGTACAAGCCCAAATGGGCCTATACCTGTCGCCTAGATGTTTAAACGTGTGCGTGAAATTGTTATTGTATTTTGTTAAAGTCAAGGTGTGAGTTTTGTAGTGATAAACGATTTTTGTGTCGCACGCATTTCCCCCGCAAACAATGACAGACTGTTTTGCACAGGTAATAAACGCTATGGCTACTCCCCTCCGGTCCGCTGCGGCGGCCGGTGGCCCGTGTTGCTCAATGATGATTGGCCGACGCGTGTCAGCAACCATCTTTGGGGCCAACGTGTGGATCCAGTGATACAGCGTAAAGGTATAGCCAGCGGTGCCTACAGAGGACACGATAAAGATTGTAATAGATGAGATAAAAAAAAAACAACTCAGCTATGATTACTGAGAAGCCAACGGAAACACTGGATATTACTTTGTTTGGTTCCAACCCTTGACCTTCGTTGGATAATCTGATCTATTATTTTTATAAACTACCATGACCTTGGTAGTAGGTCGTTAATATCTGATTAACTCGATCCTTTGAAGGTAAGTAAGCTAAATTAGGACTTAACAGATCCAATGTTAAAGTAAATATTGAAAGTATACACTAGCATGAACTGCCTCAGCAGCCTAGTGGTAGCAGGCCACTACTACTACGCAGAGGTCCTAGGTTTGATTCCCGAGTCGGGGATATCAGAGATAACGGTGTAAAATCCTTTTCTCTGGTTCTATTGGGATATTTTAAATTTTCTGGAAGTTCCCCAATACCTTGGAGTTTGGTAATGTGCCCGAGAGTGTCAACAGGCGCGCCACCTGCTACATGGGCCAAAACGTAACCGGCGAATCGTGGGTGTTTGCATGTATTTATTTATTGACAAAACATTTTATATTCAATTGACATATTGACTCCATAGATTCCCGAACTAGTATACACTATATTTCGGGAATCAGTGGCTTCTCCTAATTGTAGTCTAAATTTGTCAAATAAATTCAACATACAGCAAGTAGGTATCTTAGGATCTATTTCTTATTTTACTAAAAAAAAAACATAAAGGTAAATTGTGTGGTGTGTGTGTGTGTGTGTGTGTGAAACTGCATACGATTTACATAATATCTAATTCTTATACATACTTATATTTTATTTTATGAAGAATATAGATTTTGCAACATATTTTCAATTCCATCGTAATCGAACATTTTAAGCCATGTTATAATTATCTTTTTAATTTCATTGTTATTAATTTTTCGTAAGTTTTTCTTCTGGGTGACACACGCTTTCAATAATTTATTATAAATTTGTGGGTATGCTTAAATGCATGTATTTACCTCTGCCTACCACTTCGGGGATTACAGGCGTGAAGTTACGAAGTTACACCATTGTGTAAAGTCCTTTCTTATAGGTTTCCGTAATTCAAAACGAGAAACGAAACTTATAGAATCACTCATGTGTCTGTCAGTCTGTCTATTCATCTACCATCAACAGTCAATATTGCTTGTAAATGAAGTACACATCTGAATTCTGACTTGCTAGTTCTAGATCTCTTTTGTAATTTTATAAATAAATTTACAGAATATGTTCTGAAGTAGGTATTATCAAAATAAGATCAAAATAAGATGCATAAGGTCATGATTCACATCTCATTAAACGAACATAACCTTCATTATAATATACCACAGTATAAAAATGTTGTCAGTCTCTAAAATATATGAGCATTCCGTATCACTTCAAGTTTCATTGGTCTACTGCACAAATGTGCGCTGTGATAATCGAGATCATCAATAAAACACTCACTCGATGTTTAATAGTCATGAAGGAAACTCGATTTCCAATGCTGAATATCTATGCGGTTTGAATACCACACAACTTTGTGCTAATTTTCCTAATTCAAGTATTTTTACTTCTTGAAATGAGAAGCAATTTAAAATGATTGCTTTGTAATAGCATTGAAGGCGATTTTGTCATTAGGTTGACAGACAAGCAGACGGGTCACCTGATGAAAAGTGGTCACCATCGCCTATGAACATTTGCAACACCAGGGGAGTTGATAACGCGCTGCCAGCTCTGACGGACTCTTTTGACGCCATTTTTGAAGAACCCCATATTGTAGCACCTAGGGAACACCTCAGAGGGAAGATCGTTTCACAATTTACACGTTCTGGGCAGGGACGAACGTGAGAACCGCACCGTTGAGCATTGCCAGGTGTCCAGTCGGTGAGGGTGGAACTTCCCTCTTCGGCGGGTAGTACGGTGTAGGAAAAGAGTCGGTGATGATGTTGCCATGTCGAACAGTTCAACAGTGCAACATACATGCATATTTATGGCAATTATTACTTTAACATTTTTCTGAGATTGCCAAGTAACAGCTAATTAGCTGTTCAATTAACTGCCCAGCCTATTTAGGAAATGACGCCGTGATGTGTATGATGTGATGATCAGTGGCCATACTGATGCTCTTATCGAAAAATGATATCTCTCATTTTTTTTAAAGACATATTCGACAATACCCTACTTGATGTGGTGCATAGAAACAAATAATATCATTCCTACTTTCCGCGACCCCTCTAATCCCTACTAATATTATAAATGCGAAAGTAACTCTGCCTATCTGTCTGTCTTGGTTCTTTTACGTCCAAACGACTAAACCGATTTTAATGAAATTTGGTACAGAGATAGAGCTGACTTTGAGAAAGAACAGAGGCTACTTTTCGACAGCCACGCGGGCGAAGCCGAGGGCAACAGCTAGTTTTAAATATGTATTTTTTGGGACCCAAAAAAGCATAGCTAATAGTTTCTTGTAGAATACATAACCCTAAAAAAGATTCAGCCGTAACAGTAGCTCTCATTCTTGTTGAATTCAGAAAGGAAATAATTATATCGGTCTTATCAAAAATTAATCACTGGTGTAACAAGACCCCACGAACAAGGATCATGTACCTGCGCAAATATAACAAACACACCTATCGAGCCCTAACATGGCCATTTTTACTGTCACATAAAATGGGACTTTTCTTAAATTACCGAAACACGTCCGTAATTTAATGATACCACTGATACCAGGCTATTAATACTGCGCTGAGGTGCTAAGTTTGACGCTAGACATGCTTTTGCATTAAGTTAAAATTTCTCGGATGTTTTCTCTTAAAATTTTGTAGGCATTCTCCATAGATCGACAATCTTTTTCAATGACAAAAATATCGCAATCAATCCCGAAGCAATTAAGAAGTATAAAATAAAAAAGATTCCGCTGAAACAACAGAGCTGCTTTCCGGTTGTTGATTTCGGAAAACAAAATTATGATATCGGTCTGAGACTGGGTTGCACCGAGATAATTGTTAAAGATAAAGTTATTGTAACATTTCACACCCTTATCTTACTGATAGAAATCTGGTAAAGTAAAATTTAACTTTGTCTTGTGACAAAGGACAGGGGACAACAAATGCTTCTATTTCAATAAGGGCTTCAGATTTTCTTCAACAAAACCACAAATATCATAAGGGTCTATATTTTTCTGTTTATCTCTATGTCTTCACAAATTCAGCCGCAATTACCTGAAAAAGGGCAAAGGAGAAGTTCCACGTTGGGCCCCCACCTTGTACACTATATCGAAAGTTAGAGAAAAATACACAGAATCGTGGAAAAATATTCAAAAAATAATTTGAATCGTTGTTTTTTTTTGTCGGAAATATTTATTTTACGTAATTTTTGTATGACAGGAATATGTTGCCATATCGCTACTATGACATTCTTGTTTTCGAAATATACTTACGACAATTAATTGAAGATTTAATAAACGATTTGAAAAGCTGTAAATTATGTAGTATTTTATGCTTCATCTTTCGATATAGTGTATATGGTGCGGGCCCAAGCTCCATACATTTTGGAAAGTCTCCTTTCACGTCCCAGGTTTGAATTTTCAAAGACACCGATTGTCACCGATGTATAGGAAAACGAGACAGTCCCGTTCAAAACAGGACGTATGGCTACGTTAACCATACCTCATAATACTGTCACGTGTTGGACTTCAAAGTGTTCAGCCCTAATTTTGTCGCAAGCCCCTCCAATGTTCATTATTGTTAATAACTTAGGTTTTTTTTTATGTAATGGAAGTGATAAACAAGCATGCACTTCACATTGATGTTTAGTGATAACTGCAGCCTACAGACACCCACACAAAGACCAAAGTCAAAATGGAGATTCGTTACCAATCCTGAGGCCTAAGGTGTTATGCCGGAAATCACAGGGCTGTACATTACCACCTGACCGGAACACGACAGTGCTAAACACTACCATTTAGCGGCAAGTATATTAGGTAATGCGGTGGTGCCTACGCCAGTGAGCTCCGTCACTGGAGCTCTACCACCAGTAAAAAACCACTGCAGAATCATTTCGTTCATCCGCATATGCTGCAAACCTGATTTTTACGTAAATTTATGATCTAGAGAATATATGAATGCATAATTGTAAAAACCCCTTACAGACCAAATGCAAAACAGGTCTGAGGTGTGTTTTTACAATCATGCATTCATATATCTACTAGGTTGCCTAATCAAAATATGGTCCCTAGTATTTTTAATTAAATTATTTTATCTTTTACAGTTAGCAATCCTTATTTGCGACCGATTGAATTTGGCTCCTTATAATAATAAAAAATTGCTTTAATTTGATTTATAAATAATAAATGTACGTTATGAACGTAAACAGGTATCGGGGGTATACGTAATTATGTAAGGGCGGCCAAGTGCGCAAAGGCAGCCGTGATTTTTCAGTCTTTATACATATTGCCGTGAAGTGGACGATACTTTTACTGCAAAAACATGTACTTAGGTTTTTTTTCCCAAAAAAATATAAAGAAATACTTGCGGACATATTTTGATAGGTACAACCAGTGGATGCATATTCTCCAGATTATAAATGTGCGTAAAAATTTGCAGCATATTTGGATGACCGAAATGAGAAAAAAATATAGGTTACGATCCCACTGTAGAATTACAGAGGGATAAGGATCCCCCTAGGAGGTTAGGACCTATAAACTTTTTCTTCCAGTAAACGCTCGACGTTATGTTTTAAAAGGGATACCTTAAATTTGTTTTCAAATATTTGGTTATTTTCCATTCCAAGAATACGAATAGTCTACCAGCATAGCTGCGGACAGATAGACGGACGGATGGAGTATAAGGCTCACTACAGCCACCGGACACTCGACCAGCACCGTCTCGTCCACGGGTGAACGACGCAATGTTACTTGAACCACTCGCGGACGCGCGCGGTCCACTTGGGAACAGCGAGTTGGCAATGCAAAGGTTGACTTTGCATTTGCAAGACAAGCTAGTGGTCATCAAGGAACCCTTAGGGTCATAGCTCACTAGAGCCATTCGGCACCAGACCACCGCCCGACCACCTCAAGCGGTCTACGCTCATTACATCAACTCCGCCCCGTATGACCTCGACCGCAAGCCGTCGTCAAAGCGCGGGCGGCGAGCGGTCCACGCGCGGATTAGGAGTGGACTACTCACCGCCGGCGGTGGTCGGCTGCCGAATGGCTCTAGTGAGCTATGACCCTAAGGGTTCCTTGTAGACTACGGTACCCTAAAAACCCTCTCAACAGAACCGAAAGGGTAGGAAAACCAAAATATACGAAGTTAGCAACGTTGCAGAGGTATAAATCGCTAACTTAATACATTTTAACATTAACCCAGAAAAAACCTGTGTTAAACATTATCATACAGAATTTAAGTGAAAACCTCATTTTAAAATACCTAGATACTGTGAATGCAAATTTGTTTCATTGTTAATTCAACAGCATACACATAATTAGGTCGCTGTCATATGTTAAATGTAATTGAATGTATTTTAATACGATATTTTTTTTAGTTTTGTTCAACGCATAATTACTTTATTCTTCTTCGTTATTTTAAGTAAATTGTTTCGATTACGCCTACTGGTATATTTATTTTATGTTTGGTAAAGTGTTTTTTCCGCGTGTATTAATTTATCTATTAATCTCTCTCTATTAATCTACTCTATTAATTTATTTGTTTCTCTATTTATAAAACTGAAGTCTTCCTAACCGTGAGTTTGCACTGATGAAAAATTCACATAAAAACATGTTAAAATCTCTGTTTCTTGACAATGTATCGTATCGTGTTTGCACTGTCCTGTAACATGTTTTAGCAAAACACATATCGCAGAATCAATTCAAATGTAATTTGCACCAAGTTTTACTAACAACAACAACAAGAAGCCGTTACTGATGGTAGAGCTCCAGTGACGGAGCTCGCGGGCGTAGGCACCACCGCATTACCTAATATACTTGCCGCTAAATGGTAGTGTTCAGCACTATCTTGTTCCGGTCAGGTGGTAATGTACGGCCCTGTAATTTCCAGCACAGGGGCATAACTCCTTAGGCCCAAGGAGTGGTGACGCATCTGCACCTGACCTTGGTCTAAGTGTGGGTGTCTATAGGCTGCAATTATCACTTAGCACCAATGTGAACTGCATGCTTGTTTGCCACTTCCATTACATAAAAAAAAAGTCTTGGAACATGTGTGATTAGGTTGTGAGACTTGTAAGATTTTGAATTTTAATTTTTTGAATTAAAACACGACTTTAATCAAGTTTCGGTACAAATTGTGACACAATGTAGAAGTTAACTTTGACAAATCTATAAACAAACATGATTATAGACATGTTTTATGTCAATGCATACGTAGATAACAACACTTCTTGAGATGTTTCACTAAAATGATGAGTTTGACAGTAGTGCGAACGCAAACACCGACAAAACGTATCGCAATACAAATTTTATATTTATATAATGTTTTATAGTACAAACTAGTGGTAACGTTAGTCCTAAAATCACTTGCCCTAACTGTTTGCCATTAGCCATAAGATCAAATGTCATAACGGTTATTTTCCAATATGCAATTGATGATTTTCACATCGATGAAGCGCGCATGGCCCCGCGGCTGGTGTAAATCGGACGCGATCAACTCGGTTAAGTGATACGGCCGCGGTCGGGTGTGTGATGGGTGACCGCTAGTGGCAAATTAAAATGCGCGTTTCCGTGCTTCGAAGGGCACGTTGAGCCGTCGGTCCCGGTTGCTATCGATAGGTAGCAGTCGTTAAACCTGGTCGGAGGCCTTATAGGCGGTTTGAAAAACATCCGACAAACGGGTTGGCCACTAACCCTAATCTCCATCAAGCTGTATTGGAGCAGCGTGGTGGGGTAAGCTCCAGACCTCCTCCCAAAACGGGGAGAGACTGGTGCCCAGCAGTGGGACGTATCAAGGGTTGCCATTATTAAGAGCACCCCGACATGATTGGGTTAGGTCATAGGGTACGACGGGCGAGCATGTTCGCCCACTGCCCCGTTTGCAATCGCGCGTATTTTGACCTTGGTCTTTGTGTGAGTGTCTATAGGCTGCAGCCATCACTTAACATCAATGTGAACTGCATGCTTGTTTGCTACTTCCATTACATAAAAAAATAACGTAACGTAACGTACGTTACGTAAAAAAAATGATAATTATAATATCTGTTACGTCGTTCTTCAATTTTTTCTATCGATATCGTTTAACTACTTCACTGGTGGTAGAGTTCCAGTGTCCGAGGACCTCGAGGGGCACCACCGCATTGCCTAATCTATCTGCCGTCCAATGGTAGTGGTGTGTTAGTTGGTAATGTATGGCCCCGTAATATCTATCATCGAGACATAACAACTAAGGTCTCAGGTCCCCTGAGCGTGACAACGCATCTTCATTTTGACCTCTGGCCTTTATTTTTTTTTCTTTATTTTTTTTATTTAACCATTCATTTCAGGCAACCAGGGCCCATAACATTCAATACACAGATAACAATAAAAAATACATAATACAATACTATTATTTATCTTTGTGTTGGAGGCAGTCATCACTTAACATCAATGTGAACTGCATGCTTGTTTGCCACCTTCATTATATAAAAAAACTACGGAAACCAATCTCTACAACGCATTTCAAAGTAAATAGAATATAAATTGATTCAACAACAAATACCTACTAAAATAAAAATATCTGTAAGTATAAATTACACAATTTTTTCCAGAAATGTATATAAAATTGTATAATATTTATCTGGCAAAAAGCCAAGACACTGCGCAGTTACCTATTAAACCTAAAAAAGTTATAGGTAGGCAAGACTTCGAAAAAGACGAAAAGAAAAAAAACATTCGTGATAAGACGATTTAAAAATTTATAATTTACCTACACGTTTATAAATCGAAAACAACCTAATATGCTCATACACAAATATTAAACGTAGGCATACCACTTTTAACTAGAAATAAGGTAGGTACTAAGCAAAATCATAGTTGATTAATTAATAAATCTATTAAATGATACATTCTTACCTTTATTTTTATAAATATCTAGTAATAATCGAAAAAAAAATATGCTAGTAAGTATGCGAATAATGAAAGAAAATATACCGTTTTAAAATAGAACTAAGGTGCTAAGCAAAATCATAGTTGAATATATGAATTGTTGAAGCGATCTCGGTGGGAGGGGGCGTTCAGAGGCCCGCTGCGCGAAGCAAGCTGCGACTTGGCGATACACTGTACTCAGCCAGGGCCGCACTCTGTGTACACCTTATCTATGATATTTGGTGACAAAAAAAAAATTAAAATCGAGAGCTGATAAAATAACAAAACTATCTAGTAGCTTTCACCTTTTTCTAAATAACGAAAAGACAAAAAAAAAGTTTTATGAAAAAAATCTAGTTTCAAAATTGTTATATTAACTATCAGGACTCAAATTTTCGTCGATCTGTTATTTGAATATTGTAGAAAGATACACTAAAAAGCCATCATAAGATTTAGAGTTTGAGAGAAATCGTTTTTCTATTTATTTGCCAGTTAATGTCTTACATCTGAACCAAGCCGACCCAAAATAAGAATAAAAGTTAAGACAGGGTTGAATCATCCAACTTAAATCAGGAATGTGATTCTTGGAACCCCGCGAAGGTCTAGTGTTGTGATTCCACGAACAATCGTAGGCCTTTATTGTGAACTACTTTTTTTTACAAAATAAAACAATGTTCAACCTCACACACGCCTGTCGAATAACTGGTACAGATCAACCAAAATAAAATTATTAAAAAGACGATTAATAATATTGTATATGTATTATTGTTTACGTCTTTTTATAATAATTTACAGGAATTGTTAATTGGTATGAAAAAAAATGTATTCCATGCCAAATAATAGGCAACTCAAATAATTTCTCAACCATGATTGCGCAACGACTTAATTCTTGCCAACTACCCTTTCCACGTGTCAAAAAGTTCCAGATACCTGGCAATATTCGGCCTTCAGGTAAAGATTTACGCCATTGAGGGATTGAAAAGAGATTGAAATAAGGGGGATGAGAGGCGCGGCGCGGGTGGCGGGTGGGGCGGCGTGTCACTATCGCAACAGGCGCGCGCCCACTCGATCGCCATGACTACGGAGGCTTGTCGAATGCGGCCCTGGGTGGCCTTGCAATGGAATGGGGAGGGCATTAGCCCCGTCTTGCAAGCTATCAGTTAGCGCTTGCCAACATTTTTGGCGTCGCGCGTTTTCCGCGTGTATTCTCGAACTCTTCAGCGTTTAAAGCACATTCGATTTTTAAATGTCAATTAAGTACGTCTTCACACTGATTTGAGAGATAGAGCGCTGCAGCGCGTGTAACGTTATTGTTTTACGACACTATTATCACGTGTACATTACAAAAATAAATGCGAGCCGCCGATAACTTTTCAATGATCTTTTGATATTTTTCGCAATAACAATTTGAATATGACGCCGGTTGCATGAAATGTTATCTTAAGTCATTCATAACAGATATTCGTGTACACATAACAAAAGAGTAGGTACCTACTAAATACGAGTATTATCATTTTTGTTATATCATTAAATGCTACGTGCCTATAATGTTTACACTCAATCAAATAAAGACATACCTACTTGAATAAAAATCGCTAGATAACTTGATATAAAATATATGTTATGAGGATGAAAGCGCTTCAGCGGCTAGATTATGAGCTAGACTAAAAACTAGCGGCATGCGTCAGCGGAGTGAATTTTTCAAGGTCGTTGACAATTCTGCCTGCATTGCATTTTGTTCGCGATTTACGTGACCCAACTGAGCGGATCGATTGAAACGCTGTTTTTGCTCTATGACGCGATAGTCTATTATTGATCTTTGTCACTCATGCTTGCCTGGTACATAAAAACAAATCCGTAAGCAATTCTCAATTTGGAATGAAAAAACCTCCTGGTATTGTTTGCAGCATGTTTTTTTTTTGTCTATTTATTACAAGTCATTGTAAGTACCTATATATTTCAGTCTTTATTTCAGCTACAATATGGTATTGTTAATTATTTTAATAAGAATACCTACACTGTACTCATGGTCTAATGATAAAATTAATATGTAAATAAAAGTTCAACTGTCTATAAGTATAATAACTGCGATATATATAAAAGGCAAACCTGACTCACTGACTAAGATATCAACGCACAGCATTCTAGGTACAAACTCTTGTAAATAAAAACTTTAAATATTGTACAGCGATTTCTTTCATGATGCTAGTGAGCACCGAAAAAGGATGTTAAGAAATTCAATTCTTAAGGGAAATAGGAGGATGAAGTTTATATGAAATTTTCTCATTTACGGACCAGAGGAGTATAAAAATAGGTATAATATATAAGTTTTCGATAACAATTAAAAATTATTTGTATAGGTGATCTGAATGAAATTTCCGCTAAAGGAGTAAAATCGGGGGATAAAGTAGTACTTAACAAAATAGAAACAACGCTGGAATTCAAATTGAAAACATACAAAAATCATACACCCGTGTACCTAAAAATACAATGATAAACGAATAAAACACAAAATATCTTCGCTTTCCCTCATTCCCGATTGCGTGTAAATGTAGACTAACCCTATATCCAGGCGACAATGAAACCTTCACAATAGCCTAGGAAGCCCTGTAACAGCCGAAACTCAATAACATTCACGCGATACCAACCCTTATTGCTTCATCTTACGACACCTTATCGCTGGTAACGGCCAACCGAATAATATCAGATTATTGTAGACGCATGCAACAAGGTTGATATCGATTGAGAATCCAAGGCCAAATTCGATAGATGTTTTTTAATGAAACTGAGAGTTATATGTTCTTATCAAACGAGCATTGTATAGCGTGGTTGTTTGATACAGACGAGTTGAAATTATTTGAGATTTAGTACATGGTGGATTATGAAAACTGGACTTGCGTGCGTTTCAGTGCGTGCCTCCAGCCAGTTTCCTTTATTTCAGACTGGGCGGCCTCGATTTTCGGCGCTTATGCCGCCATAAGTTATTCCGTCCTGCATAAGCACAGATTTTTGTATATTTGTGTCGGATAGAAAGACTTTTGGGCAACAATACAAAAAAAAATATGCCTAGCAAACTATAGATAGACCTATTATATATCGAAAGCTAGAAATTCAAGTGAATAAGATCGATTTTTAGATTTCAATTACTAGTTTAATGTTTATTTATTATTTTATTTACGAATATGTTTGAACAGTAGGAAGTAGATATATAGAATAAATGAAATTCATTTTATTTAAATTTCACCTGAATCCTGCCCAGTTAATACTTTTCGAAATAATTCTACAATAAGGTATCAACATAATTATTATGTAAAGGAAGTTATTTGTAAAATGTTAAAAAATACAGTAAATTATTAACCAGCTAATTGAGCACTTAACCCTATTCTACAAATACTCACTAACATTTCTTTAAAAATAGACATCACTGTTCATTATTACACTAGCTTCTGACCCCGTCTCTCTGTGTGTAAGCGATGATTATCGGAGCCAAGTACCCTATATTCATAAACATTTTAGTTAAAGTGTTGCTAATCTATCATTTGTCTTTTTCTATCTTGAACATTTGACAATGAAACTGACAAAGACAAAGCTTTAACTAAAACGTATCTTATGTACGTTTATGAATAAGGGGGATATAAAGATAATATAAAATAAAATTATATAAGAAAATTATACCTGTTTTAGTAGTCTAGAGGTAGATCTACGACGACGCGCAAAGTTGTGTACACTCAACCCTATACAACATGTCACGGGAAGAGCACTCTCAAACACACCGTTTAGAAAATCGAGATATATTCAAATAATCATAATACATGAACTGAAAGTACATTTTTATGTATTTAATATTTTTTATTCAAGAAATAATCTGTCCTCAATTTGTATGAACAGCTTGCACACCCTACGCACACTTACCTTACCTCTACCTACGACCGCACATAAAACACAAACCTACTCACACATACAACTGTCGCAATGTATCACTCGCTAGTAATAAGTTTTATTTTCGCTATTTTTTTCTTAAATTAACATTCATAATTGAAATGCACATTTCAACGAGTTCTAATGAACCTGTTAAGGCTAGTATTTTATTTTGGATAGACGTTAGTCTCATTTTCGTTTGTATTTACTGTTCACCAAATGGGTGACTATAATTTACTTAATTCTAATTAATTTTGGGATAAAATATTACGCATATTAAAAATGCCTGAAATCGATTCGGTTTTTATCCTGTTACACGTTATACGAGTACCTATACCTCCTAACATTTCTTTAGCATATTAAGATGTCGGCAAGATTCAACAAATATAGCTTGAATCGAAAACGTTTTCCGCGTGGTCTCCCGGTCTGAAAGCCGATTATGTCTGTGACGGGCAATGAAATAAGTCCGTATTTTCGCCGACATGCTTTATCGGTGGCACATTTCACTTTCTATACGAGAGATAAAATGGGTATGTCCCACACACCCGTCTCCCTACCCACTGGCAATCTTGACCTCGTTCTGGCTCTATTTTAAATGGCTACATTTTCGCATACAATGTTACACGTGGATATTGTTATGGTGTGAAAACCTATTATTCGGTTTTTTGGACCGATATCGATAAATATATTTTTTTATTAATGTTGGGCTGGAAAAATCTCTTCGCTACGTACTATTATAGTAAATACTAGTGGCAGAATCATTGGTAGTGTTTGTAAAAATTCTGTCGCAATATTTAATGTGTCTCCTATTAAATGGTACTTGATAACAAATGTACCGTTAGATAGTTTAAGACTTATTTCGTTCTATCATACGGTATCGATTCTTAATTTCTTCCCTTCATAATAGCGTAGATATAGTACACAGCAACAAATATTACCTACGAAAGAGACAATCCGCTAGTTTCAACTTCGTATGGCGGAATACTCAAACGTCACTCAATTTTAAGCGTCCCTCAAATATGCGCTATCTTTATCGTTTGAACGTATTTTATTAAGACAGAAGACTTTTAAATCCCACTTAGATTTAAGTGACGTTTGAGTATTTGGCCGCTAGAGCGTTATCTCTGTTGCACACTGCCTACGTAAGCACTGATAATCCGATATTGGTCAAAACTTGATCAAAATGGTCGACAAGCGTCATATAGGTAGTGCGAAAGAGATAACGTTCTACAGAGCCGAAATAAGCCGAAGTCTCCTTTCCAAGGACTATGTGCAATATTTCTTGTTGAATACTGTAGGTACTTATTTTTTTTTATGTAATGGACCTGGCAAACAAGCATACAGTTCACGTTGATGTTAAGTGATGACTGCAGCCTATAAACACCCACACAAAGACACCTTGACACCTTGAAAATACATTTTGACCTTCAAAATGCAGATGCGTTACCACTCCTGAGGCCTAAGGTGTTATGCCTCGGTGCCAGAAATTACAGGGCCGTACATTACCACCTGACCGGAACACGATAGTGCTGAATACTACCATTTAGCGGCAAGTATATTAGGTAATGCGGTGGTGCCTACGCCCGCGAGCTCCGTCACTGGAGCTCTACCACCAGTAAATTCATGCCTATAATCCCCGAAGGGGGAGGCAGAGGTAAATGCATGCATTCAAGCATACGAGTACATGTAAATACCCACCATTCGCCGGTTACGGTTCGGCCCATGTAACAGGTGGCGAACCTTCTGACATCTCCGGGCACATTGCACCAGAGCCCCAAACTTCGAGGTACTGGGAAATTTCCAGAAAATGGAAACAATCCAAAAAATTTTAGAATAACTGAAAAAAATCTATTCAAATTTGTATTCCCTTAGCTCGTTCGACCAAGCAAACAAATTCTTCGGCTTCAGAGATCAAGACGCATATGTGTTGCCACTCCTGAGGCGCTACTTCTTATGTCTCTGTGTTAGTAGTATTTTATTTATTAATACGATGTCTTTCGCGCGTTACATTTCCGATATTAAACCAAAAAAAAGCAAGCATTCGATTATAAGACATAAAAAAATAATGAAGTGCGTAAAAGATCTCAAAGAGTTAAGAAACTAAGTCAAAATGATAGATGTGAGTCTTTTACGTTTCAATCCTAGACGGGGGTGGGTTTTTTTCCTTTAGGTAAGTACTTATTGTTCCAAATTGAAATACTCGAGTCCTGCCCACCCCTGAAGGCTGGGCGGCGTCTGCCCGGGTTCGGGTGTTTCTGTCCATTCACCAAAACACGTGTAGACTTTGTAGGTTAAAGGTCAAATGAATTAAAATTAACTTCGCTGAAATACAGATTTCAGAAATTTTGGAGATACCTAGTTGTTTATATTTGATATGTTTTTGATTTGTTAAGAGATTATATTTTAGGTTTAAAGGATTTTTGATTACTTTGAACGTTGTTAAAATATAAACAGGGATTCGAATCAAATTCATTATAAATACTTGAGGGCAAACATTTTGAGATTAACAATACATAAACACAGTGCAATTGAATTCGATTTTGAAATTTTAAAAGAATTTTCACTTTTTAAACGCCATAATATTTATTTATTTTATAACAAACTGATATTACAAATTTATATTTATTTCTTTGGAACCGATTTTAGTTGAAAATTAAGTTTAATGCAAATTTAAGGTACCTAATATTGAACTGCTGACATTTCCTTTTACACAAAATAAATTTAGTCCAAAATTTAAGACTTCAAAGTATATGAACAAAAAGGAAACAAAAAAATATCCATAAAACATGTAGGTACCAGCTTCAATGAATACTTGAAGCGTAAAAGAAAACGCAAGTAAGCACTCGACTTTAGAAAGTCTATTGGAGCATTTGGAACATCCAAACCTCACCCGGGGCGGGCGTCCCTGACACAGCTCGTCTAGGCTCCGTGCTGCAGGCTCGATAAAATCGATGCTCTGTCCCACTTGTCGGCACAATGTAAAGCCTGAATTTTTAAAGGACTTTCATGCTTTTTTAATTAGAGTTAAGGTTCAATTTGTATTCTAAATAGATCACCATTTCGAACCTATAAAGTGTTTACGAGTGATTATGTAATTGGAGTTTTATCTTCGACAATTGCATTTTATATTTCGCGTAGAAAGGACTACTAATTAACTAATCTATTTATTAGGTTTATTATCGAATACAATTTGTCACGTTTATTTTGTGTTTATTATATCTATTTAACTAGAATTTTCGGGCGTTTTTAGCTAATATTGCTGTGACACCTCATAGAGTGTAGAAGTTTGTTTTCAATCGACTGAAGGTCTTCACGTGACTTCTGTGGTGGAAATTTGATGATCTTAATTTTTTGTTAGTACCTACACCTTCTATATAAATACCAAATCCTCTTAGACCTGGATGTTCGTAACTTTTAGAAGCAACTATAAACCAACTGAAAAACCTTAAAAACGTCCTGCACATATTAATTAATTATCAGGCCGTTTTGTTTAAGTATTTTCTCTTACAGTCTTAAGTTTTGAACTGAAATAAGTGTGTTTGTCGTTATATATCATCATCATATATCAGTGACGTTAGTCTTATTAAAAACGCAACGAAATTACAGACCGAACTTTTTTTTTATTTCAGAGACATAACAATTAAGGTCTCAGGGGTGGCAACGCATCTGCATTTTGACCTCTGGTCTATGTGGGTGTCTATCGGCTGCAGCCATCACTTAACATCAATGTGAACTGCATGCTTGTTTGCCACCTTCATCACATAAAAAAACAAAACTACTTTCGAATTTGTAATATTTCTATAGGTTACTTTAAATATATCTCCTAATTTTGTTTGTGCGATAATGGAAACAATTTCCTTTGTTTTTAATACTCGTATTATGTTCAATGAATTAACTCAGTTTATAATCGAGACTATATCTAAGGAAGCATAACAATCAATCCTTATTATTATACAGAAATCCTTTCATGCGTTAATCACAATGAAGTTTTCGTACTTGAAATTGAATTTTATTACAATAGACCTTGGGACCGGCCTTGGTGCTTGGCAGAATTTTAGGGTACCTAAATGTTTGTACAGCGTTAATATGCGAGCGCATGTTGGTACTGGGGATTGAATAAAAATGTTTCTGAAACCCTTCTAACCTACTTCATATTTAAACGTAATATGTTGGTAACAAATTAACTACCCACGACTGAATTTGCAAACACTGATGAAAATTATAATAAAACGAGTTTTATTTGCAAAATAAAATTTAAGTATCTCGTTATGATGTGCTAATTTGCGTCTAGCTAAGCTGGTTTGAATACTGAAGAGATATTTCAGTGTTCGTGTTAGACTTATTACAAATATTTTCATGTGAATAAAATAGGGTGAAGTGTATACAGATAGCAGATTGATGTTGAGTACCTACAAAAAGAGCTATATACTGTAGATAACTGAACTGATTTTGAGAAATTATTATAAACAAGTTTAGTTAAATTTTGTTTAAGCTTAAATTATTTTACAAGCGAAAGAAATCCGTAAAGATAATTTTATTTTTGAATGAGTGAAGCTTAGCTCGCAAGATCCTTAGATCCTATCATTCTATAGATATTTAAGAGGCCTATTTATATCCCTGACTCGCACTTAGCCGGTTTTTTATTTATTTAAGACAATTTACTTTGTCTAGGTTGAGCAAAATAGCATATTGTTTATATTCTGTATACGCTTCTTGGATACATAAAATTATAATCACATGCTCTAAAAAAACTCGTTAGAAGACATTTTTCATTAACGTCAAGATTTTCAAGCACTCATGAATTGAATGAAAACTAGAAAGTCCTTTGACATAAAGAACACTTTCCCAACTTTGTTCAACTTCACCGAAATCGCGAATGTTTCCACAGAAATGAACAACTTCTAATCTTTAAAAACACTAAGTAAATAACGTCGCTTCCGTTGAAAGGTCCCGCGAAAATATGACAAGAAAAGGGAAGAAAGTCTTACTCTAAATACACAACTCGTAATTGAGCTGGACCCTTGAAGGGTTGGAGGTGTGAAACCGTCTAGACGACCCTAAAGGACGGATTTTGATAAGGGTGTTGCGACCTTGAACTTTGAAACGACTTAAACAAATGAGGGAAAATCATCCTAAACCGCTTTTTTGCCCTTAAGTTTCCCGTGTCAAGCAAAGATAACAATCGATATCCAATCAAATTTTATTCATCAATCTGAAAAGTTTTTCTTCCAACTACTGGAGTATAAACATAGTTTAAGAACTAGAGTAAATTGATCTAAGCCCTGAACAATTTTTATTTAACACACGAAGCTCACAACCTGAATGATCCGTCAGAAAAAGTTCCGCGCATCGAAAACAACTAGGACCTGGGCAGCTAGTACAAAAATAAGTTCAGCCAGTTCCTAAACAAAAAGAAACTGAAATAAACAAGGTCGGGGAATCAACGCCGTCGCCGCCGCCATGAAGACCGACGGCCGTCCTTGAAAAAGGGGGGTTCTTACAAATTGGGTTATTACGGTGCGTGGAGGCGTGGGGGGTCGAGACGGGATGTGCGAATGGGAGGCTAGAGGTTTAACCGAACGGCGCGGGTGGGTGCGATAGGGAGGCATATGCGTAGGCGTACCTCCGCTGCGCCACCCCCGGCACGCCTCTCCAGGAAGGGCTCCCGTCCCAGACTGGGGTTCCGGCGCCGATCATTATAATTACTCTCCAAGGTGAGTCGGGAGCTGTGGTACCGACTGCCTAATCCAGGGAAAGCGACTCCGCTGGGACCCGACAGATATCCTCGGCATAATATTGCGAGTATCCAACATTAACAGCACTTAAATGTCGCATGCCTATCCGAAAGATACCAATTATGAAGCTAATTAAATGCTCCTACGATCCGAGTGTACTGAGCTTTATTAAGATTTAAATTGGTTCTGTTATCGCGCAAACAAACAAAGTAAAAGATTCTGAAATTTCCCTTTGAGTTCTCGTCTTTAGTTTGACGCCGTTTATGAAAATGTCTAGGAATATCGGGCAGAGCGGTCGAGATGCTAGATCATAAATATCTTGAAATTGATTAAGAACATTGCGGGGTACCCAAATGTCTATCATTTATAATCCCGGGCAGAGGGTGCGATTTGCGTACTCAAAGGAATCTACTTTCCTAAATTAGCCTGAAGTAGGATATTACTATTAAATTTGTTGGATAAACTTGTAGGATTTTCTTTTTACTTTAACTAAGAGCTTTATCGCCACATAAATAAAAGGTGTTTAATGATGGCAGAGATGCGGTGTGGAAGCTCGAGAGCTGAGGCAACACCACAGTATCCAATCCTTCTGCCACGATATGGAAGTGGCGACTGTGGAGAATCCGTTCAGACGATGGCTCATCTTATGGTTTGCCCTCTGTGTCCCACTAGCTGCTCCACAAGCGACCTTAGCGGGGCTACGGATAATGCGGTGGCCATTGCCAAGTTTTGGGTCAAGATTCTTTAAAACTTAATACATTTCGCTTTGAAGTCGTTGACACGAAGAAGAAGGTATGAAAGTGGTGCATCAGGGCTGACAACACATGAACTCTGAACACTGTACTCTGTAGTCTTACTATCCGAGTGAACTACATATTTGTCACCTTCACAACATAAATAAGATATTTCAGAATACGATGCTACCTACCACAGCGTCGAACAAAAAAGATTGCGAGTTATTGATTTGAAAAAAACTGTCCAAACTGAACATTAATTGTGGATCGTTTACCAAGCATTATCTGCCCCTTTATTCAGGTGTCAAACTCGACAGCTGCAGATGAAGTAGCCATTCAGAAGCCCCTTTTGTCCAATGGTCATAATCAAATGAATAAGGCGCACGACAAAAACAAAGACTGAGGACTAGCCAAAGGGATGAATAATGAAATATTTTTTGTTACTCAAGATCAATAGTGTAATCATAAGGCTATGGAAATCATTAGGCTATGGACTGAATAGAAGCGATTGTGGTCAAGCGGAGTTAACTTCTGTTACGGACGTGACATTATTTTTAATCGGCTTGTATAAAAGCTTGTATTTCCCGATTCAGATATCCAATCACAAACAATCATGTGAAAATTAGGGGACAGGAAACAGGGATAAAGCACAGTTTAGTGATGTGGTTAGGAATGACTTTTTACAGCGAAGTATTGTAATGAAATGGGAGTTATGAAAGGCTTAAGGAGTATATTTAGCTTGTATTAGTACCTGGCCTTATAGTGCATTGTTCTAATGGTCACAGTCTATAGTGATGTGAGGATCTGCGTACCGAAGGTTTTTTTTTCTTGAAAGTAGAAGTATCCTTCGCTAAGACACACATTACTCGAACTCTCTCGGCCCTTAAAAAATAGAGGGATGGTTGAAAGTATAAAAAATCCTCTTTCTATTCAAGTTCAAATTGGATGTATAAATTAAAAGCGTGCTATCTGCATTAATGAAAATTGTCAAAGACACTTTTCTAGTGGTTTGTGATGAACGCACGCTCGAAAGTCGCAGGTTTGATCTTCAATCCGACTCAAATATATTTTTTTTTTCTCAAATATTTATGGCTTACAGATATTTGTTTCAAATCTGACTCTTTCTCTTGCATCTACCACAAAAGTTAAAAGTAACATACTACAGGGCTATGAGTAACGTAACTTCACGCCTGTAATCCCCGAAGGGGTAGGCAGAGGTAAATGCATGCATTCAATCATACATGCAAACACCCACGATTCGCCGGTTACGTTTTGGGCCATGTAACAGGTGGCGAGCCTGTTGCCATCTGCGGGCACATTACCAAACTCCAAGGAAACTTCCAGAAAATGGAAAAAATCCAATAGAACCAGTGATAAAGGATTTTAAACTGTTATCTCTGTTTGTCCCCGACCCGGGAATCGAACCCAGGACCTCCAGCGTAGTAGTAGTGGCCTGCTACCACTAGTATACTGAAGCAGTTCTGAGTGTTAGCGATATAAAGTATTGCCCCATAATCCATAAATTGTACTGGTTGTATGGCCTCTTAATTACTATCACAGAGACATAACAACCAAGATCTCAGGGGTAGCAACGCATCTATTCTTTGTGTCGGTGTCTATAGCCCTGGTCATAGGTGGTATACAGCGTGTTCTGAGCAACGCGGATCGGCGTCGCCGAGTACTATAGGTCTCACACATTTTAAGCTGCAATCATTACTTAACATTAATGTCAAATGTACGTTTGTTTGCCACCTCAACTTCATTATAAGTTATTTATTCAATATTTATATCACAGTACCATATTGATTGATCTCTAAGCATGTTATAATAATGAAGCTCAGCCCACAATGTCAGCTAGTGTTTGTCAGAAAACTTGCAAGGGATAAACTTGTTGGAGTTGTTAACGGTTGACAATGAAAATTTATCGCTCCGTTCTCAACCACCTAAACAACATTCGCGATTCAAGCACGACACTAAAAAAGTGTGCGAACTGACGTAGGAGACGTCTGGAAGGATTTTCTGGGAATGTCTCCGTGAATATGGAATAATATATGACTGTTGAGACAATTTAGCTTCGAGTGTTACTCCGAGCCTACGCCGTTTGTACATTAATTCAAACATTTGGATTACTTACTTAATATAACGCCCATGTATTTTGTTTCTAGAGTATCGAAGGATTTCGATAATATGTAGACTAGCAAAATAGTTTAACGTTTTAACTCGTAAAGTTTCTGTTGGACCGATATTGGTTCACGAACAATTAAAAATCAATAGGATATTTGACAATGTGTATTTTTTTTTAATTACGTAGTCCGAAAGTAACATAGTAAAGGTGTGAGAAATTCTACTTCTTTTTGGTATTAGAGATAATATTATAAAAAAAAAAAAAAAAAAAAAAAGATAACGGAATCCACGACATAGGTCAAAAGAAGCCTACTGTGAGACTGTGAGTGTAAGCAATTTTTATTTATTTATCTCACAGGAATTTGATGATCAATTAGTTAAGTTTGTAAGAAAACTTACAAAGGAAGGGTAAAATTGTCGGAGTTGTTAACGATTGGCAATGAAAATTTATCGCTCCGTTCACAACCACCTAAACAACGTTCGCGATTCAAGCACGATACTAAAAAAGTGTGCGAACTGACGTAGGAGACGTCTGGAAGGATTTTCTTGGAATGTCTCCGTGAATATGGAATTTTATGTGACGGTGAGACAATTTAGCTTCGCGTGTTACTTCGAGCCTACGCCGTTTGTCCATTATTTCAAACATTTACATTACGTAACTAATAATCTCGTGCAATTTCGTTCGCTGCAAATTCCCAAAGGAGATGTTGCGAGCTCGGCTCTGGTTTGTACACGTCCTCAAAAAATGGGTAAATTGAAGAAGAATCCGAAAAAAATACAATTAATTTATTCAACAATATATTTTAGAGTTACAACCACATTTCATTCAAACGATTTTATCATTTTCAACTATGTTAAACATGGCGGCGATACAGCCGACACTTGGGATCAATCGATTTCGATAGTATTTAGAAAATATTACTTTTTTCTCCAAGTACTATATAATCAAAATACAATTTAAAAAATGAAAATGTCAAAATGACATCGCCCGCCATATTCGCCATGTTGGTTTTGAGTTGCAATTCTAACTGCAAATAATGTTTTGTAACTGCAAACAAAGCTAAATAAGTGAAAATATGCAGTAAAAAACGTTTTTATGTTGATTTTGCCTGTTTAATGATATTGTGTACAATACATGGCCGGAGGTCCATACATTTTTGCAACATCTCCTTTGAAGATACCTTACACAGAGGATACCAACGGGTACTAGCTCCAAAATCAGTTTCCCCTAAGGTAGAGACTAAATTTTTTGGGGTCTTAGGGCGTTACGCACCACGACCGTTTTGAACTGCAGCGGGAAGCACCCAAGAGCTCTTTTGGATGTTTATTAACATCATCGCTTTAAATACAAATTATAAACAAAATACTGCTTAACTACCTCAGTAGTCTAATGGTAGGTAGTAGGTCACTACAACTATGTTGGAGTCCTGGGTTTGTGGCCAGGTAAGGTTAGGTTAGTCGGGTAGGTCGTCAGGTACCAGTTGTATATTGTCCGGAAACGTGTTAATCTATATCTCTGGTTCAATTGGGATTTTTCCATTTTCCAGAAAGTTTCTCAATGCCAATACTTAAAGTTTGGTCATGTTATTAATATCATGGTGGCAGAGATAATTCCAGAAGAGTTTCAGTAACTCGAGAGCATTGACACCAGTTGACACCACCGTATTATCGCCAGTGCATTATGTAAAAATTCACTTAATTTAATTTGTAAAAGCGTTTTGGCGTTATGATATGTGTGATGTGTGTGTGTGTGACGCATGTGTCATAGATTATTTAATTTAAAACACGTCCGATGCACATAAGATTATGATACCTCAACTTTTTCTAGTGATTTTTTTTTTTATTCTAAATTAAAGGGCTTTATCGCACATGCGTTTATGTCGCCCTGGTTAGGTAAACAATAACATTAACTTTGTCTTAAATTAACAAGTTTGTAAAGTGTTCTAGCTGAGTCGGATAGCGGTTCAGCTAGAGCACTGTTACAGAAGCCTAATTCACTAATCTTGCTTGCTATCTTACTTCTATGTTCACTGTTATATTTACATTCCATTAATACATGGTAAACATCATCTATACAACTAACGCAATAATCACAATTTGGGGACGAACTCTTTGCCATGAGATACAGAAATTTATTACCCGGTAGGTGTCAAGAGCGAAGTCTTAGTGCGGTCACCATCAGTAACTCGAGAGCATTGATACCAGTTGACACCACCGTTTTATCGCCAGTACACTATGTAAAAATGCACTTAATTTAATTTGTAAAAGCGTTTTGGCGTTATGATATAGCATGTGTCATAGATTATTTAATTTAAAACACGTCCGATGCACATAAGATTATGATACCTCAACTTTTTCTAGTGATAGAGCTAAGACGGGATAAGCTTGCGGGTATACCACAGCATCACCTAATATACTTGCCGCTAAATGGTAGTGTTCAGCACTATCGTATTCCGGTCAGGTGGTAATGTACGGCCCTGTAATTTCCGGCATAGAGGTTTAACACCTTAAGCTTCAGAAGTGGTAACGCATTTGCATTTTGACCTCTGGTGTGGGTGTCTATATGGCTGCAGTCAACACTTAACATCAATGTGAACTGCAAGCTTGTTTTCCACTTTCATTACATTAAAAAAATCGTATGTTAAAGTTTAGTAAATTGACTTAAGCTGACTGTGACCGTGCAACCTAGGGCAGTGTCTTGAATAGAACTTTAGTAAATATAGGTCGATGTTTTATTATTTTTATTTTTCGGGTGCAGTCGGGAAGCCTTTCTATCGGCTTAATAATCGATGTTTCTAGAAGAATTCCTTGTTTACTAAATAAAACCACATGTCCTATCTCAAACAGTTTCTTAAAGTCAACTCTGAACGACTTGAGGTATCATATCCCATTTATCGGTCACCATTTAAAAATAACTGCTGGTCGTTACCCTTGCCTCATAATCATTTATTCTAAATGATCTATTTCGGTTACGAGATCATTTCACATTTTTTTTCTTCTGGTTCTGAAGCATAAATTAGTATTTTATTATTCTAAAAGCGAAGCTATTCTATTGTATAAAAAGACTGATATGTCAAATGCTACATAATATATTTTTAAGATTTTCAAAAATCTTGAATTGCAAAAAACTCTATAAAAAAGAAAAAAAAACGTTTTCTGATTTTTATGTGGCCTCCATATATATATATATATATATATATATATATATATATATATATTATTTACGTTTGGGTCACTAATTTACACATGTACCTACCCTTTTTCGATTTCCACTCAATCGGCCTAGTAATTACATAACTTGAATACTAAAAACCTCGATGCATTTCTGTAGATATCAATAAAGTTCGCATTGGACTTAAATTTACCTAGTAGAAGTGTCTAAAATTCTCGCTACAGATGACAATGATGACGGATATCATTTTCAAAACCTAATTTTATTACAAAAGCTTTATTATGTATACGTATTTCATTTCATTTATCATCCTTGATTTTAATACTTACGCCAGATCTTCTTATTTCTTCTTACCAAAGAACTCGGTACTTAGGTCTGAAAGAATAGGTTTACTAGGGATAATATACAATAAATATAATATTAAAATTCTATATTATCCCTAGTACACCTATTCTTTTATTAGTCCAATACAAATTAGAGTAACTAACAGGTTCAATACATAAATTATGGTTTGAAACTCAAGCTCGGTATCGCAAAATGTCCTAATAAAGTCACTTCAACGTGACATAAATTAAGTTAGACACGCAACAACGTCAATAACAAAACGAATTCATACTAAGTTACGAAAATATTGAGCAGAAATGCAAGAAGTTAACGACTGGTTTCATTCTATTAAACGATGTAATATGAAAAAAAAAATTGTTAACTTAGAGATTATAATAATAATAATATAATGGCAACCCATCACACGTCCCACTGCTGGACACGAGTCTCTCCACTTTTTTGGGGGAGGCCTGGAGCCTACTCCACCACGCTGCTCCAATGCGGATTGGAGGAGGTGGGTGGGTTAGTGGCCAACTCGCTGTCGGATGTTTTCAAACCGCCCGCCCATAAGGCCTCCGACAAGCTTTAACGACTGCTACCTATCGATAGCAACCGGGACCGACGGCTTAACGTGCCCTCCGCAGCACGGAAACGCGCATTTAATTTGCCACTAGCGGTCACACATCACATTACCCGACCGCGCCCGTAGTGCTTAACCCATTCCATGTCCCATGTACCACATGTGTCCATTTGCATTGTTTTAACTATTGTGTCTGCTTGAGGGCAGTGAACGTGTTAACCGAGTATCTATTCGCTTACTATCTACACCAGCCGCCGGGCCATGCGCGCTTCAACTCTCTTTCACTTAGAGATTAACATCGACAAAATAATTCACGTTATAATAATGTACTACAAGCTTAGTAATCAATGTATTGTTATTGTCAATTTTTTTATCAATATGTATTAGGATTTTTTTAAATAAAATTAAACATACGGCATCTACTCACGGATGAATTTTCATCTAGTGGAAGATAATTCTTCCGCTAATGCAGTCAGTTAAGAGGTAGATTTGACTACCGCTTACTGCAATGGGACCGTAAGAACTATTATTAACACAAGATGGGCAGCAACTACTTATCTATATATATAAAAATCAATTGCTGTTCGTTAGTCTCGCTAAAACTCGAGAACGGCTGGATCGATTTGGCAAATTTTGGTCTTGAATAATTTTTAGAAGTCCAGGAAAGGTTTAAAATTTAAGAAAATATGAAGAAATTAAAGGGAAATAGTAAAAAGGACAATTTCATTTTCCCATACAAACAGTCCGTATCTATCAAAAATTTGACACATTATGTCATTCTGAGGCAATACGAAGTTTGCCAGGTCAGCTAGTATAACATAAAACTACCGCCACTCGCCAATCCGTATGCCAAGCCTGGCAATTACTGCATATCCCCCATATATTGGGAGGCTTTGGTCCAGCTGTGGACCAAATGATGATGATGACGGTACGTCATTTTTAAAACAGTATTTTCATCTTTGATCTATTACTCTCTTATGTACTCTCAGAATTTAATAATATAACATTAATTACGTACTAACAGCTGATTTTTTTTATTTTTTTTTTTATGTAATGGATGTGGTAAACAAGCATGCAGTTCACATTGATGTTAAGTGATGACTGCAGCGTATAGACACCCACACAAAGACCAAGGTCAAAATGCAGATCCGTTACCACTCCTGAGGCCTAAGGTTTTATGCCCTGTGCCGGAAATTACAGGGCCGATGATCAAATAATACTAAAGATATGCAGGAGAGAACGAAACGATTATATATTTTTTTAAATATTTATCTCACTATTTCGGTGGTAGCAGGCCACGAATGCTGTGCTGGGTTTGATCCTCAGATCCAGAAAGTAAAAACTTTAAAGCAGCTGCACCTGTGAACCTTTTATGTAATTTTTTTATTTGAAAGTATTTTAAAAGTTCACAAGCATAATACGAAAATTGTTAAAATGTTTTGCTATACCACCTTACCTACCCAATCGACTAAAGGCCGTGTACACACAATTCGTTATGGTGATAAAAAATATATATTTTTACAAGTATCGAAAACGCGTCGCTGTCAACGGAGCCTACATTCCGATGGTGCAATGACGTAATGCGTGATTATGCGTGCCTAGCAACGAAGTGCGTTAGAGCTAGGCTGAGTACACATTCATGGTATTTTATTTTAAATTGTTTTTGCACGCGACTTTGTAAGTTTAGTATTTTTAGTTTAATAAGTTGATTGCAAAGGCAAAAACAGTTTTCAACCTTAAAAATTTACTATTCAAGAAAGCAGACACACTTACCTATTTCGTTACTTATAATTAAGTATAAATTTGCAAACTTAAATTCATCTTTATTGGCACAGTCCCAAGACAGCAGGAATACATAAAACATAAAACATAAAATGTTAAAAAGTACAGAATAGTAATAGTAACAAAGGTTCTTACCGCAGATAGTTACTGTAGTATTAACAAAAAAAAGTTGAGAAAAAATACACAAAAATAAATACAATAAAATATATTAGAATCAGAATCAGAATCAGAAACTCATTTATTCATTTAGGGTGACAGGCACCTCTTATGACACGTCAAAAACAATCAATAAATTAAAGCCAATAACAATTGATATACATGTCAAACAAGATAAAAAATATATTACATATATTTTTTATCTTGTTTGACATGTAGTCAAGAATATCACTAAGATAAAACTAAATGTCATAAACTAATGTAAAAAGTATATCAGTAAAATGTCTCTTTTCCCCTTTACAAACTGATAACAAAGAGTAAAAAGAAAAGAAAAAGAGTCATTGTTAAGTACCTTGTACGATAATAACCAGTGTCCCACAGCTGCACCAAATGATTCCAGTTCAGCGTTGTGTCCGCCAATCCGTATACCAAGAGTGGCGATTATGGCATAATATCCCCCTCACGGAGAGGCTTTGGTGTAGCAGTGGACATCTTTCGTATGAAATGATTATTGTAAATCGATTATTTAGGCAATACTTTGTTCGCACGGTGGCAATATGGTGACACAGGACATCACTATCTCTGTGACAAAATCCCTTCAATTGAATTAAAAAAAGATTTTTAGATAAGTAACACCTGGAATATATTAATTAACACCTTGATTAATTCCTAATAGTAAATTAAGAATCACCTGATAGTTTTTGTAACATATAATATACATATATTAATTTGCAATTTACACGTGGACACTCATCTTTATTCAGAATTTGTATGCTATGTCTACATAATAGCGCGTTGTAATAAGTTGAAACATTTTTGGCACATATGTTTTGTATATAACGCTCCACTTGGTAACTATCCCAGTGGTATAGTAGTATAGAAGTCATAATTGCTATGCTGATGTCGGGATCAATTCTTGAGTAACTGTTATTGCGTGCAATTCCATTTTAAAAAAAAGCAGTGCTGCTCTTGTACTTTGGTATTGTGCCCAGCAAATTTATCAAATAAATTTATTGGACTTTTGATAAGTTATTTTGAAAATTATTAGGCTCTCTGCCTACCCCGTAAGGAACTTGCCGTGAAAGTATATACACGAAAAACATGAGCTTTTTAAAAACACGGATTTTCTACTGTCATTGTTTCCTTTTTCAGATTGTACGACGCTCCGAAGGCTATCCTTATACCTTGACCAAACAGGTCGATTATTTTATGTAATGTCGCTGGAAAACAAAGATTCTACCCGCCTATAGACATTAACATTAAAACCAGAGGTCAAAATGCAAATGTATTGACAACCCCTGAGATCGAAGTTGTAATGGCTCTGTGATAGTTATAACGTAGTCATATATTACCATCTAACCGGAACACGATAGTGCTGAACACATTTTAAGGCAGAGGTAATACGTTGGTACTTAGGGCCTCGTTGACTAGTCGAGCGCGCCCGCGCGGCGTGGTATAGGCTTCGAGGCTCGTGCCCCTTTGCCTCGGCATCTTCTGCTCCCATAAAGATTAGATCGGCGTATTGTGTGGGTGGCGCAGGGATGAGCTCCGCGTCACCGATAACGGCCCACTCGGCGCAGTGACGGAGTAGGCGCCTCCCAAGTGTGTTTTTTTTTATGTAATGGAAGTGGCAAACAAGCTTGCAGTTCACATTGATGTTAAGTGATGACTGCAGCCTATAGACACGCACACAAAGACCAATGCCAAAATGCAAATGCATTACCACTCCTGAGGCCTAAGGTGTTATACCTCTGCGCCGGAAATTACAGAGCCCCACCTGACCGGAACACGATAGTGCTGAACACTACCATTTAGAGGCAAGTATATTAGGTAATGCGGTGGTGCCTACGCCCGCGAGCTCCGTCACTGGAGTTCTACCACCAGTAAAAGTGAGCTGGTGACGCGATGACAGCGGTGCCGAGGCGGTTGGTATTGCGGCGGCGGAGGTGTCGACACGACGCGAAGTGGCGTCGCTGCGGCGTATTTGCGTCGCCCAGCGTCGTGTTTGTGGGAAGCTAACAGGAGCGAGCATCCACCACTCCAGTGGCAACGCTCGCAGATATTGCGCGGTCATAGCCCGGACCGTAGTCGTACCCTACATCTCGATCTCATTGACTCTACCACCAGTAAAAGTGTGGTGGTGCCGCAATGACAGCGGTGCCGAGGCGGTTGGTATTGCGGCGGCGGAGGTGTCGACACGACGCGAAGTGGCGTCGCTGCGGCGTATTTCCGTCGCCCAGCGTCGTGTTTGTGGGAAGCCAACAGGGACGTGCATCCATCACTCCAGAGGCAACGCTCGATATTGCGCGCTTATAACCCGGACCGTAGTCCAGTTCCTTAACTCTACCACCAGTGTATACCAGTATAATGTTATATCGAATATAGATATTTTTTGTAGTGCCTTAACCGGTTCCCTCAATTCTATCGAAGTTTTTGGAGTGACGGTAAAACGCACATAGCTTATTAATTAATAGTGAATACCCAGTGGGATTCCAACCGGATGCAGTATAAAAAAAATAAACAAGTTACCATGCAGCGATTCTTTCACAATCGTTTTATAACCATACTTTCATAATTTCCTTTTGCGTTGATATTAAAATAAGTAATGCTTTCCTAGATTATTTACTAGATATTTTTATCCTATGTCGTGCTCCAGTTGATACAAAGAGATATTTTTATTCCCATGCAGGGAACAAACGCGAGACCCTTCAGATTAACCTTCGTTGTAACCGCTGAATCAACAGGCGTCGGAATGTGACGACCCCAGTGCCCCAGTGGAAGAGAATTCTTCCATTAGTGCAGCCTGTCAACCGAACAGTTCCGGTTAAACCATTTCGATAGGGCGGTAGTAAATACAATAACACAGGATGGGCAAGAGCGTCCCGTGATAGAACTACCGCCACTGTGATTTACAATCCACCTGCCAAGCGTGGCAATTATGGCATATTCTCTATCAATCAAGAAATCTTTTGCATATCTTTATTTCGTACCTGACATTTCCTGAACAGGACACCTTTTTGACGCAGCCGTGAGGAACATATTACGTGTAGGTATTGTACCTAAAAATTTTAGGAGTTGTGTTATTTGTTAGCTACGTTTTATGTCTGTTTTAAGTAGGTGTCTTGCTGTTGTGTCAAATAAATGTTTCTTTCTTTAACTCTTTCTTTCTTTCGTAACTGCCTCAAAAACGTAATGGTAGCAGGCCACTACTACTACGCTGGAGGTCCTGGGTTCGATTCCTGGGTCGGGGATAGAGATAACGGTTTAACATTCTTTATCTCTGGTTCTATTGGGATTTTTCCATTTTCTGGTAGTTTCCCAGTACCTTGGAGTTTGGTAATGTGCCCGAAGATGGCAACAGGCTCGCCACCTGTTACATGGGACAAAACGTAACAGGCGAATCGTGGGTGTTTGCATGTGATGTATGCTTGAATGCATGCCTTTACCTCTGCCTACCCCTTCGGGGATTACAGGCTTGAAGTTACGTTTTCTTATCTTTATTGCCATCAGCTTCTACTTCGATATTCAAATCAACATATGTCACTAGGAAACTTAACTATTGAAATTACCTCACAATTTTATCTGCATGCATAATTTTTTGTTCCTTAAAATAATCCTTCACTTCGTACCGGGTTGATTGACCGCGTTATACACTACATGCTAAACATGTGTTTTTAATGCAACTACCTAGTCTGAAACAGCGCAAATATTGTGAACGTAGCTACGTAATCGTATTCTAAATGAATATATTCGTTTTAAACTAGCGTACCTACTTTTTAGGCGGACTGACAATGATGTTTGAAGTTGAAATAAAACTAGTTTTCGGTTTTATCTCGCGTATTTTAACTGAAATGATTGTTTAAAATCAATCCGGTCGCTTTTTAGCTTCCGTGATCAAAATAGAGCATTTTATATGTATAGATTATCATTTAAAAATGAATGTGGTGAGCCTTAAGACATTCATCTTTTACCTTACCAAGGAACAGTTATAACAGCGACACATGTTGTCATATTTTCAAACAAAATCAAAGTTTTTTTTTAATGGATGGAAGTTTCTTTTAATCCAAATAGATTAAAATAAACTTTGATTATTATTTGTCAATTTATTTTTAAATACCTAAATAGGTATATAAAAATAAATTGCTATTTGTTGGTCTCGCTTTAACACGACTACGGCTGGTTTATTGCCGATTTAACTAATTTTGGTTTAGAATTATTTTGGAAGTCCAGAGAAGAGAAAAAGAAAAAATTCCCAAAAAATACAACAATTTTATTTTCCCCTACAAATAAGTAGTTAATAGTAATTGTTTTTATATTATTTCGCATTAACACATGCTTGTGAAATTTATTTTATTTTTAAAGAAAAATGGAAAGAAAAATTTGACTTCGGGCGAGACTCGAACTCGCGACCTACTGGGAATCTAGTCCAGCCGCTCTTCCAATTGAGCTACTGAAGCCCTGCCCGATTTGTCAAATCTTACCTTCACATCTATTGCATTGCTTTATGGTAGCAGCAGCGCCATCTATTACCAACTATGCTAGTTAGGCAACCGATATAATAGACTTTTCAGTTTATTGAATATCGTAAAGAAGTCGCTTTTACCCTTAATAATAGTTAATAGTAGATACCTGTCAAATTTTTGACACATTATTTAATTCGTAAGCGGTACGAAGTGCACCGGGTTAGGTGGGAGATTAATAATAATTAAATTCTAAACAAGAGTATTACAAACACAGACACTATAAGCCTAACAGAACAAAATTCAGCAATAAAAACTTCTGGATTACCTCAATCGTTTTTTAGAGACACAAAAATTTACTATAGTAGACATAAAAAAAAAGTTTATTGAGGCTGAAAGAACTGGCTACACCATTACTTCCTGCAAAAAAAAGAAATATCACATCCACATTGTCTCATTACACTATTTCATTCCGACAACGACCGGTTTGACAAAACAAAGGCTACAAAAAAAAACAACGCATTCGATTTTTGAACAACAGGTCAGTCAACTATGGTGCAGTTCTTTGTCTGCTATTCCTAGACTACAATTTAGTCATCGTTCAAGACCTGAGGCGAGTGTGACAAGCAAAAAATATACCATAACCACGCCGAATAGTCTGTCGATGCCAGTTTTTTGTAAAGAGTTTCGTATGTGTGAGTTCGCACTAGTATTGCCAAATTTAGTTTACATAATGAGGGACAGATTATGGAATTAAAATATTTTTACCGAACGTAACAAAATAATATTTTGCTTTTCTACGAGTATTGACAACTTGTGTTATAAATTTAAAACAAAACTGCGCATAACATTTTATTGATTAACAAAACAAAAAGATTCTAGTGGTGCTGCTCGCGGGCGTAAGCACCACCGCATTACCTAATATACTCGGCGCTTAATGGTAGTGTTCAGCACTATCGTGTCTGTGGTAACGCATCTGCATTTTGACCTTTGTCTTTGTGTAAGTGTCTATAAGCTGCAGTCATCACTGTACATCAATGTGAACTGCATGCTTGTTTACACTTCCATTATATGTATAACAACAAATCATAATTATATAGTTATATTTTATTTTTCTCTATACATATGCAAGTTAAGAGTAATTTATAAAAGCAACTTCACCTTTTTAATCCCCGAAGGGGTTGGCAATTTAATGGATGCATTCAAGCATACATGCAAACACCCACGCAGTAATTAAGAAATTAAAGTAAAAGCACTACCCTCACATGTGCGTGATATTATAAGTCCCAAAAATATTAAATCCAAGCTTAAAACATTTTTTAATGAAAATTGTAAAGGGACGAATTGACCATTGTTAACCGTTTTGTTTAAATTTTATTTATTTTTAAGTAATTTGTTACAACAATGTAGAACTAAAGTAGCATCGTTACAAACCTCTGTGGTTTTTTAGATGCACTGTTATTATTTGCCAAGTGTATGTTCTTTCTATATGATAGAAAAAAAAAAAAAAAAAAAATAGAAAGAAAAATTTCCTTCGGGCAGGAATCAAATCTGTGACCTCAGGATAACCTCAATCCAGCTGCTTTACTACAGAGGTACCGAAGGCCAAATCGGATTTCTCTTCCCTTTTTCATTTAACCGATTCGGGATCGGTGAACGACACCCATTGATAACTAATTAATAGCTATACTTTTTACTGGTGGTAGATTTCCAGTGTAGGAGCTCGAGAGCGTAGGCATTACCTACCTACACTACCATCTATGGTAGTGTTCAGCACTATCGTGTAATGTTAAGCCCAGTAATAACTTATCACAGAGACATATCAAGGTCTCAAGAGTGGCAACGCGTCTGCATTTTGAGCTCTTCTGATCTTTGTGTTAATGTCTATATAAATAAATAAATGTCTTTATTGCATGAATGTAGTACAGAAATGGTAACATGGTAACCTAAGTACAGTGCAATTACATTCTACCGTCAAGGTGTACAATGTCAGTTGCCTAGCCTGCAAATTATATTTTACAATATTAAAAACAGTCATCACAATACAGATAATTGAATTAATGGTAGAACAATAATTATAAATATAATGTTAAAGTCAATTTAAATTAAATAATTAAATTATAATTTATAAATTAAAATTTGTCAAATGAGTTTGTCAAATGTCATATTTTTGTATTCATTTATGGCATAAAAACAGTGTTAAAGTAACCAATTTTTAATCTTCCTTTTAAATACATTTAACGGCAAACTTTTAAATGTGTCAGGTGATTTATTGTATATTGTTATAGGCTGCAGTCATCACTTAACATCAATGTGAACTGCATGCTTGTTTGCCACATTAAATTAAAAAATACAACCGATACGATATACCTTGCAGTTTATGCAATATCGTTAAGATGTCGCTGTACCCTTTACAATTGTCATATTTTTATATTTCACAATACGCATGCGATTAATATTTTATAGTCGCCCTTGGATAACTAATCCAATCCACCAAACCCAGGCCGTTTGGTAACGCTAGTGCGCAAGCGCATATACTATAAGTACGTGTTCAAGGCACTAGCCAAAACATAGGAATGAAAATAAACTCAAACGGCAGCGAGTTCGTTACCCGGGAGTGTTCTCACGCGCATCTTAATCTTTGTATGCGCAATCGAACTTAAACAACTATAGAGCACCACAAATACACATTTGGATGGCAATCAAACATAATGATAAATATAAGCAATGGTTGGAAAACCGAAAGTATGAATTAATCAGCTACTATGCTATTAATATGCGGAATGCATGATGAATGTAGACGAAGCACGGGAGGTGTGTCAGGACCGGAATATCTGGCGCTCTACACTCTCTGCCTACACCATAAGTGACTTGGCGTGAAGATAAATAAATACGCTTACACTCACAGTCCCACACTAGATATAAACCGGTGTCGTGGGTGCCGTTGTACACATATAACACATACACAAACATCCAGAAACAAATATTTGTAGGGCATATAAATATTTGTTCCGGTGCGAGGGTCGAACCCGCGACCCTTCGAAACAAACGCTCGTCTCACACCGCTGGACTAACCAAATCGTCATACATGCTCGGGTCGGCAAGAAGACTGGTGGTAGAGCTCTAGTGACGGAGCTCGCGGGCGTGGGCACCACCGCATTGCCTAATATACTTGCCGCTAAATGGAAGTGTTCAGCACTGTCGTGTTCCGGTCAGGTGGTAATGTACGGCCCCGTAATTTCCGGCACAGAGGCATAACACCTTAGGCCTGGAGTGGTAACGCATCTGCATTTTGACCGTGGTCTTTATGTAGGTGTCTATAGACTGCAGTCATCACTTAACATCAAAGTGAACTGCATGCTTGTTTGCCACTTCCATTACATAAAAAAAAGAAAAAGAAAACTAGTGCGGTCTCAAAACAAGACTCCTACTAAAAAAAACCATCATTGTTTGTGTTTGAAAGTGGTATAAAGCTTGGTATTGCGCCTGCGCTGGCGTAGATGCGCAATAGATAATTATAGCCCATTATACTTACCTTAGAAAAAAATACCATTATTTGATGCGGTTAATGTTTACTATGAATGATGCTAGTTTTGTGCACTGGTGACTTGAAATGACTCATATCCGTTGGATGTACAACTGGCGAATGAAAAAACTGCATTAAATTAGTTTTTTTCTTTAGAAAAAGTGAGCACTTACATAAATATACGGACATTGACTTCAACTTTTATAGATTTAGTTAAACTTACCTTCATAAATTTAATACGTTCAAATATTTATTATTTCATATAGGTAACTATAAGTTTTCTATTACACAGGTTCAATCAGTGACGTGTATTTACACGCGCACCTGTGTGCGTAGGACGTACAAAATACCAACCGTCGCCCATAAGAGGGGAAGGGGTTGAGTGATGCGGGCAAATCGGACGGGACGTCGAAGTGTCCATTCTATACGTAGTATTATTACATATTCTCTGGTACTACTGAATAAATTAAATCTAAATTTTATTTTTACGTAACGCAACGTGTCTTAGCGCTAAGTCACTCAAAATCTATGCAGAGAGCGTGGGGCGCCTAATCATAAGGTCCATAAACACACCCGTGCTTTTACATTCTCACCGTTGCTCCCGTGAGTATACAGGTACATCGATCCCTAAGACCATACCTTCAGAGAGTAATCGGCCTATTTGGTAAGTCAGTCTTGATCTTCCTTCCTCTGCAATCAACGTAAACATGAATCAACATTAAATAAATGGTACGAGTAAGTATTACAATATGTAGGTACTACTTGTATTTGTTAAAATATGTGTGTACTCATCATGTGATATACCAGTTTGAAGTGTATAAGTACTTGTTTAATACTGACGTTGCATTCAAAAACAGGCTTCTACATTTTGTGTAGAGGCTTAAATCACTAACCATAAATAATTATTGTTCTCTTGCTAGCCACTTTCATTTGAAAAATGTAATTATTGATCAGCAAGTAGTAAGTGGACATGTGTTACAAATTGTGGATACATTCTCATATTTCACAATAGGAATTTTACTGGTTGTATAGCTCCAGTGTCGGACTTTGATGGCGTAGGAACCATCGCTTTACCTAATCTGTCTGCTACCAAAGTTAGTAGTGTTCAGCACTCTGTGTGTTCGAATTAGATTATTTGTATAGCCCTATATACACATGGCGTTTTAGCGATTCCTATATATTTTAACAGTATTCTAATGCACTTGATTAATACGATATATATAGTAGATAGTGTACATAGGTAGTGAGCAGCACAAATAACGCTCTACGAAACTAGTCGATTCTCTTTCTTTAACTCGATGTGTCATATTTCTTGATGAGCCCTATATAACAACGTAAGGGTTGCAAAGCATCTGCATTATTAACCTCATTTATTGTGAAAATATCTTTGCTGCAGTATTCACTTAGCATCAATGTTAATTGCATGCTTGTTTGCCACGAACAAACCGAACGCGGGAAACTGGTTATACGTAATCAAAAGATTAATGTAAGGTTTAATTTAACGTCTAATGCAAAGATACTAGTTATCGTAGGTCATTTAAACATTGAAACTAGTTTTGATAACTTGATATGTAATTATTAGTTTAAATTGTATGTAGGTATGTTACCAAACACCTCTCGTGGGATAGGCCACACAAATCACAGTGAATGCGTAATCGAAAAGTAAGTCTGGTTCGTGATAAATATTATAGTCTAAGATCCGAATCTAATCAACCTTTACCTATCAGTTTACCGAAAGAAACATTGTTTTTATCAAATTTCATACATAAACAATCACGTCTTACCCGATTATTGCCAATAGAAAATAGAAAATAGAAAATATTTTTATTTCGAATAGATCTTTACAGATACTTTCAAAACGTCAATAAATCATAAACTACCTAGAGCGAATAACCATTACATATAGTAAAAGCAAAATCATATATTAATAGTAAATTAAAAATTAAAATTTAAACTGTTTGGTTAAAACATAATAATCATAAAATTTTTCAATTCCTTCAATGATAATAAATGAAGAAAAAGAAAAACTTATTCGTCAAGATCAATGTTATTCACTTAGCAGAGTTCCAAGTGCAGTCACTACTGAGAAGAACTCCGCTACCCAACAAACTCAGTAAGAGCTCTTTTAAATGAGAGCTTAAATCTAGTACAGATTATCGTGAAAAATCAAATAATGTCAACGTCCATAGCATAGATGCAAATAAACTGCTATCTACTAAATGTGATTTAGCCCCTGCAAACCAGAACAGACCAGTCCCCATCAATGAAAATGTTTATTATGTCCAAAGCTGTCTATTACCATCTACTCTATTACCATCGCAGAACGTTTGCAAGAATGAAATGTCTAAAGATAGATGCATTCTTAAAAGTTCATAGAGAGCGACATAAGAATATTCTTTAATTAAATTTTAACAAAATTTGTGAATCGTTATACGAGTTTTCACAGAGCATATTTTTTATGTTAGGAAGGTGGCAAACAAGCATTCAGCTCACATTTATGTTAAGTGCAGCCTATATAGACATCTACACAAAACCAGAGGTAGATGAGACACAAGTTATTTCTCTGTGGCAGTGAGAGTCGGCTCTTCCTTAAGAGCGCTGGTGCAGTGCACTCCCACGAAAATTATAAACTTAACGTTTTCGTAGGTTTTCGCGAGCTTCGTACATAATAATATTATATACTTACTTAATAATATATTGTAATTTTTATTTCTTTTCACAACATGCTATCCTTACATTACACTCTTTTCATTCTACAATACCCAAACAAATCTATTAAGTTATCTTTATTACGCGTACATTTAGCGTCAAGCGCCAGCGATTGCGCTCTTATGAAACGAACTTTAGTGCAATTCCTAGCTCTGCATTCAATGAGTGCGAAAGGGAAACATTGGCACACCCACACAAATACCAAGGTCAAAATGCAGATGCGTTACCACTCCTGAGACCTAAGGTGCTATGCCTCTGTGCCGGAAATTACAGGGCAGTACATAAAAAAAGAATCACCCTTACCATTTAGCGATACAAAAAATTTACTACAACCGCTTCCCATACCTTCCAAATATACATACAAAATTTCATAATGATCAGTCAGCCGTTTCCGAGGAGTATTGTTACAAACACTATGACACGAGAATTTTGTATATTAGATATAACGTGACAAATTACGTGTCTCGTTGTTTGTCCGCGACGGACACCTAAATTACTTAACCGAATTTAATAAAACTTGCACACCTTGGCTGTACCAATGTTATTTAAGTAAATTGTCTGTGGCAGATAGACACACGAGCGATCCTATAAGAGTTCTGCGGCCGTAATATGAACTTATAGGATCATAGCTTACTAGAGCCACCCCGCACCCGATCACCGCCAAACTGCCTCCAGCGGTCTGCGCTCATAACATCAACTCCGCTCCGTATCGCCTCGACCGCAAGCCGTCAACGCGCGGACGACGCTCGGTCCACGCGCGGACGGCAAGTGGACCACTCGGTGACCACTAGCTTGTCTTGCGTTGACTTTGTATTGCCTACGCGCTGTTCCCAAGAGGACCGCGCGCTGTCCGCGAGTGATTCACACACATCGCGTCGTTCACTCGTGGACCACCCGTCGACAACGAGTGGACGCCGTAAAACGAGGCGGTGATGGTCGGGTGACGGGTGGCTGTAGTGAGCTATGCCTCTTATTGTCAACCTGCACTGAAAAAGCTTGTAGCTTTGTCTCATTTCTTCATACGCGTTGTCACATAAGACAAATGAAACATGATTTTGGCAGCGCCTAAACTGTATCACAAAATGACGCCATGGTACGGGCCCAATTTGTTTTTCTTTACTGAAAAAACAATATGCGAATCTCAAGCGAAAAGTTAACTACCTCTACCGTAGTAGATGTATCTTTTTTATTTCAGTACAGTTTTTCCTAATGGTAGAGCTCCAGTGACGGAGCTCGTGGGCATAGGCACCACCGCATTACTTAATTTTTTTGCCGCTAAACGGTAGTGTTCGGCACTATCGTGTTCCGGTCAGGTGGTAATGTACGGCTCTGTAATTTCCGGCACAGAGGCATAACACCTCAGGCCTCAGGAGTAGTAACACATCTGCATTTTGACCTTGGTCTTTGTGTCGGTGTCTATAGGCTGCAGTCATCACTTAACATCAATGTGACCGAATCCTTGTTTGCCACTTCCATATCATAAAAAATGGCCCCACGGTACGGGCCCTATTTGTTTCTGTTTGCTGAAAAAACAACATACGAACCTCAAGCCTCAAGCGAAAAGATAAGCTCTACCTTAGTAGATGTATCTTTTTTATTTCAGTACAATTATAAGTATTTTAGTGTACTTTTTTAAACTTGTTTCCATGGAACCTTCTGTAGACCGGTTTATAATCACAGCCATACCATGGGCTTTGAATGTAACCGCCGCAAAAAGTTCTAATTATAAAGTAACATGTCTATTTATTCATTTCCACAGCAGACAGTAATTAAATATTATAATTATCTAGATGGCAGTTGTAAAAGTCGTAATTAAAAATGACTTTTTAAAATCTTATATGTATTTTACTGTTGAAAGAGGTAGAGTGGTAAAGATTGAGAGCGAAGGCATGACTCATTCTTAAACTAACTTTAAAGCTGTATTAAGAGGAGATATATACACCCCTGATAATAATGGCAAATTCAAATGTAATTTTCGTAATTTTTAATCACTATTTGGTAAAACTTAACGTAATTTTTATAATGTTCCGTACCTTATGCCTGCGCTCTGCTGATTTAGATAGCAAGGTAGGTATTTGTTAGATATCTTCTAGTATCTCCGTACGTCGCCATTACATTGCAATACTCTTTCATTTTTTACTCCTGCCTTTTTTTTTTTTTTTATGCATGTTAATTTATAATTTTTATTTGTAGTGCTTGTAAATAAACAAAATGATATTAATGACTCAATTTTATTTGACATATAAACATTATAATTCTTTTCATCTAAAATAAAACATTTCTTTACAAAGGTAGGTAGGTACATGTATGCACTTGTAAAAGACAAAAAAAAAACTTAATCTACTTACCCTAACTTATGACGTCAATACATATATTTATACATTTTTTCTCTCTATTTTGGTGTTTGTTTTTATATTATTTCGCATTAACACATGCTTGTGAAATATATTTTATTTTAAAGAAAAATGAAAAGAAAAATTTGACTTCAGGCGAGACTCGAACTCGCGGCCTACTGGCGCTACTGCTACCATAAAGAAAGGCAATAAATGTGAAGGAAAGATTTGACAAATCGGGCAGGACTTCAGTAGCTCAACTGGAAGAGCGGCTGGACTAGATTAGTCTCGCCTGAAGTCAAATTTTTCTTTCCATTTTTCTTTAAAATAAAATATTTTGGTGTTGTTTATTATCTGCGTATTAATATTGTGTATATATTTATTTGCGTTGTTCCCATAATTTACCCGTGGTGCAATCCGAACGCGAACGCTGATTTCGTGCGGCGTCGCCATCTGATTGAGGCACGATTGAGGCAGGAGGCAGATACCGCTGCGCAGCCTTCAGCGGTGAGGGGCGCGGGGGGACATTGCGCTCCTGTGACGCACGCGCCACGAGTTCATTTCATCGGTACAACAGCCACTAACTTATTAGGTGTAATCTTCAATATTTTAATTATTCTAAATATAATGTATAAGTATAATAATATCTAATATGTTTATTTTATGAAAAAAATATATTTTTTATATTTATTAGTTTTTACTAGGTATCTTTATTTATGTACTTCTATTTTATTTTTCCGTACCGTTTTGACATCCGTGAACTCCCTCATGCGGTTCCATTGAAAATCAGCGTCAGGCGTTACGCCTGACTTCTATGCTGAACTGGAGACCATTTTGACGCAGCCGTGTGACACACACTATTATCATTACCTACTTATTTGTTTGTGTCACTGTGTAGTTGGTTCTGTTTTTTCTGTTATAATATTTTTTTTTCTTTATCTCCTTTTTTTTGTGGTCTATTGTTTTTGTGCTTGTACCTACTAGTCTAAAATTAATTGTTTTGTGTTTTTAAACCCGACGACCCGGTTGGTCCAGCGGTGTGAGATGACCGTTTGATTCGAAGGGTCGCGGGTTCGATCCCCGCACCGGGACAAATATTTGTATGGCCTAGAGATATTTGTTTCGGGTCTGGGTGTTTGTGTATGTGTTGTATGTGTACAACGGCACTCACGACACAGGTTTATACCTAATGTGGGGCTGTGAGTGTAAGCGTATTTTATTTTATTTATTTATTTATTTAAATCTGTTCGTTTTTGTGTGTTTTCCGGCTATGCGCCAAATAAATGCCTTTCTTTCTTTCTTTCTTTCATCCCATTATACGTCCCACTTCTGGGCACGAGTCTCTCCCCTTTTTGGGGGAGGTCTGGAGCTTACTCCACCACGCTGCTCTAATGCGGGTTGGTGGAGATACGGGTTAGTGGCCATCCCGCTGTTGGATGTTTTCAAACCGCCCATAAAGCCTTGGACAAGGTTTAACGACTGCCATCTATCGGTAGCAACCAGGACCGACGGCTTAACGTACCCTACGAAGCACGGAAACGCGCATTTTAATTTGCCACTAGCGGTCACCTATCTTACACCCGACTGCGCCCTTATCGCTTAACCGAGTAGATCGCTTACGATCTTCACCAGCCGCGGGGCCGTGCGCGTTTTCCCCCTGATACCTCAGGTTATCATGTCTCTATGATAATTATTACGGGTCATGCATTACCGTCTAAACAGAACACGATGGTACTGCACACTGGCAATTGGCGGCAGATAGATAAGGTAACGCGGCGATGCCTACGCCCCTGAGCTCCAACACTAGCACTCTACTACTACTACCAGTTAATAATGATTTGATAATACGTATATAAATAAAGAAAACCCTATTCGTCCATATAACTTTTCAGGGATTCTCTCGATATTTTTTATTTTTATGTAATAAAAGTGGCAAACAAGCATGCAGTTCACATCATGTTAAGTGAAGACTGCAGCCTATAGACACCCACACAATGACCAGAGGTCAAAATGCAGATGCGCTGCCACTCCTGAGGCATTAGGTGTTATGCCTCTGTGCCGGAAATTACAGGGCCGTATATTACCACCTGACCGGAACACGATAGTGCTGAACACTACCATTTAGCGGCAAGTATATTAGGTAATGCGGTGGTGCCTACGCCCGCGAGCTCCGTCACTGGAGCTCTGCCACCAGTAGAGCTCCAGTGATTTCTCCACGATGCCATCATAAGATCCCAAATTGGTGGCAATGGGATTCATTTGGAAGATTACCTTTTAAAACGATTTTTTTTTAATCAATATACAGTTAACGAAGTATTCCGAGAAAATATACATAAAAAAACTCATACATACAATCGAACATAGAACCTTCCTTGAAGACGCTTAAAAAATAATATCAGGCTTTTTTTATACCTATCGATTATTTGTAATTCTAAAAATAAATATATGCCTAAACTGGCATTCTTACATACTCACTTTAACAATGAAAACCAAACTACATCCTTTCTAATATTATAAATATGCGAATGTTAGTTTATTTGTTACACACGAAACTACTAAATCAATCGTCATGAAACTTTGTACACATATTCTTCGAGTAATTAAAAGTAACGTAAGATACTTTCTATTTAAAGAAAAGTGTACACACGATCGAAGTCGGGCAAAATCTAGTTCTTTGTATGTAATGGAAGTGGCAAACAAGCATGCAGTTCACATTGATATTAAGTGATGACTTCAGCCTATAGACACCCACACAAAGACCAAGATCAAAATGCAGATGCGTTACCACTCCTGAGTTTTAAGGTGTTATGCCTCTGTGCCGAAAATTACAAGGCCTTACATTACCACCTGACCGTAACACGATAGTGCTGAACACTACCATTTAGCGGCAAGTATCTTAGGTAATATTAAAGGTAGTTGAAGTAGGTAATATTAGGTATATTGAAGGTTTTGATTATATAGCATGCTTCATAGATTTAAGCTAGTTATAAGGAACTTTAACATGCTCCGATGGTTCGGGCATATAGAAAGAATGTCGAATGAGCGAATGACTAAACAGATATACAATGCGAATGTGGATGGTTGCAGAGGCCCAGGAAGACTAAGGCTGACCTACCATGACCAAATAGGTCGAGTTCTGTCTGATGGTGGGTCAAAAGTCTTAGGAATCGGCGTGCATGTATGAAGAGAATGATGAAGGTAGACGAGGCACGAGAGGTTTGTCTGAACCGGGATATCTGGCGCTCTACACTCTCTGCCTACCCCGTTAGGGACCTGGCGTGAAGATACATACATACATAAGGAATTATCATTGTTATGTCTATTATTTGTCATCCGATGTACCTAACTAATGCAATAAAGAAATTGAATTGAATTGAATTAATGCGGCGGTGCCTACGCCCGCCAACTCCATCACCGGAGCCACCAGTAAATATTATTATTATTAATTGTTTTTATATTATTTCGCATTAACACATGCTTGTGATATATATTTTATTTTTAAAGACAAATGGAAAGAAAAATTTGACTTCAGGCGAGACTCGAACTCGCGACCTACTGGGAATCTAGTCCAGCCGCTCTTCCAATTGAGCTACTGAAGTCCTGCCCGATTTGTCAAATCTTTCCTTCACATCTATTGCATTGCTTTATGGTAGCAGCAGCGCCATCTATTACCAACTATGCTAGTTAGGCAACCGATATAATAGACTTTTCAGTTTATTGAATATCGTAAGGAAGTCGCTTTTACCCTTAATAATTGTTTTATATTATTTCGCATTAACACATGCTTGTGATATATATTTTATTTATTATTATTAGTTGTTTATATTGCCATGACAATTTTTGTCATTGATCACTGAATTACAGCACAAGTTCCGTGTAAGTTATATTATTGATTAGTAACTTCATTGTTGATCATGCGGGCATAAATCCCCTCGTTTACAAATCATTGATCGTCTCTTATAGAAATTCGCCGGCAATTATTACCTTTTCCTGGAAACCCTACAGGCAGCTTACACGTGCCCAAGATCAACGTCTGCTCAGTAGGGCTCAATTTGTTAGGGCTTATACATTTAAACGGAAATAATTTTATATAAATACTCCTTTATGGAAACAATTTTAGGAGTGTATTAAGAACATACTTGATTTAGAACACCACGTTATATAAGGCAAGTTTACGTAATATCACGGCTGTAAGTCGAAGGGGTGGGTAAAGATGAATGTACTTACGTTTTGTGTGCAAACAAGCAGGCGTAGGCACCACCGCATTACCTAATATACTTGCCGCTAAATCGCAGTGTTCAGCACTATCGTGTTCCGGTCAGGTGGTAATGTACAGCCCTGTAATTTCCGGCCCAGAGGCATAACATCTTAGGCCTCAGGGGTGGTAACGCAACTGCATTTTGACCTTAATCTATGTGAGGGTGTCTATAAGCTCCTATAAGTCATCACTTAACATCAATGTGAACTGCATGCTCGTTTGCCACGTCTATTACATAAAAAATGCACTTCACATTGATGTTAATATATATATATAGACATCTATAGACATCTACACAAAGACCAAGGTCAAAATATATATTCTTTTCACAAAGCACTCTAGGGGTTATTATTGATTTTTAATGACTTTACAAAAATGGTTGCATAATGTTACTCGAAATAAAAAAAATGTATTTCTCTCTTTCTTATTGAACAGGTGAAACATTATGTGTATGTTGTTATTACTGTGTGTAACTAAATTAACTCTCAGTAAATTATATTGATCCAAATATTGAATGATATATAAACGTCGGGTTAATTTTAAAAATCATTTTAGTTTAATATACGCGAGATAAATCCGTAAAAATAGTTTTATTTCAATGATATATAAAGTTCGTGTAGACTAACCTTTAGGGCATGTATATAAATTTAGTACCGTTTTGAACTAGTTCATATTTAACTGAAGTAAAGTTATATGTATAGGACAATCTGAACATATTACATTATCAACGCTAATAAAAACTGAGAAAAGAAAATTTAAAAAAAATACGACAATATTTCAATATTATAATGAATATACACCTAAAATACATTTATCCGTCGGACAACATTTGTGGAAATTTGGAGCTTGTTGAAAAGTTGAAAACGTAAGTAAAAAAATAAAAATTAATTCAAATTGAAAATTTATATTAATAAACGTAAACCACTCAAATGTTGATATTATTGAAATGAACTCATTAGTCTCAACACTTAAAACATTTAATTTTATTATTAGTGCACCTTTTGGTACGACCATTCAAAGAAAAGTTACCAAACTAACTCAAATCAAACACTATATGTAGCGTGCTCAACAATAAATATTGCACATCGAGCCTAGGAAGGAGACTTCGGCTTATTTCGGGTCTGTAGAGCGTGTGCTTACGTAGGCAGTGTGCAACAGAGACAACGCTCTACGAAGTCGAAACGAGCCGATCGTCTCTTTCGCAGGCTCGATGTGCATTATTAATTGTTGAGTACTGTACACAATTATATCTATGTCATTTTTTTTTATCGCCTCATAAACTATAACAAGTGCCAATTTCGTTACTGTATAAAAATCCTAGAAGCGCGCATGGCCCGGCGGCTGGTGTAGATCATAAGCGATCTACTCGATTAAGCACTACGGGCGCGGTCGGGTAGTGAGATGGGTGACCGCTAGTGGCAAATTAAATGCGCGTTTCCGTGCTTCGGAGGGCACGTTAAGCCGTCGGTCCCGGTTGCTATCGATAGATAGCAGTCGTTAAACCTTGTCGGAGGCCTTATGGGCAGTTTGAAAACATCCGACAGCGGGTTGGCCACTAACCCCGAACACCTCCACCAATCCGCATTGGAGCAGCGTGGTGGAGTAATCTCCAGGCCTCCCCCCAAAAAGGGGAGAGACTCGTGCCCAGCAGTGGGACGTATAATGGGTTGCCATTATTATTATTATTATAAAAATCCATTTAATCGGAGACTTGCTACGAACCGCATCCCTACGTCGCTACGATGCACTAATGCACGCCGTAGCGAATGCAGCTACGTTCATCCTACGACGTAGCACTGCTACGAAATTGCATGTGCAAAAATTATTTGCAATTATTCATACAATAATAATAGTCAAAACTATCAAATCATTAAAAATTATATCTGTTCGCATGTCTAACAATCATATCAGACTGTTACAAGCGCGTCATAGCATATAACTTTTGATGATCACTCAGTCGCACTAAGGATGCCCGAATTGAACCGATCTTTCTGAAAATCGGTTTTATACATTCTATTATCATATTAAGAAAAGTAACTTCACAAAAAGGTAGTCATAAGATACAACAAAACACGATTCGATAATTATGGATTAAACAACATGGAATTACGGTATTATTTATTTTCAGTTCCATTAAAGGTAATTTGATATTTAAAATTAAAAAAAATATTACCTAACAACTTATATAATAGCATCTGTATTTCCTACAATTCTGGTGTACAATAAAGAATATTCTATTCTATTCTATTCTTAAAATGTCCATTAGGTAGCTTTAAGAACGATTATTAAAATCAAAATCCTGGGGATTATATTAAATGTTAGTGTGAACAAGACGAGTAATATAATGCTCTAATTGCTATGCCAGTAATTATTTTTTATAATATATTTTTTAAGCTGTACTAATAAATATGTGCAACAAATCGATTTGTTTTAAGTAGGTTCTAGCAGGGAAATGGCCAATTTGATCGCCCGAACACCTTATACGATAGTGATAAAAGCTATATTTGATTGATTTTGTGTAATTAGATCTTTAATTTTTTTTTTAATGCAATGGAAGTGGTAATCAAGATGGTACAGTTCACATTGATGTTAAGTGATGACTGCAGTCTATAGACACTGACACAAAGACCAAAGTCAAAATGCAGATGCGTTACCACTCTTGAGGCCTAACGTGTTATGCCTCTGTGCCGAAAATAACAGAGCCATACTCAGGTAAAATGGCTAAATGGTGGTGTTCAGCACTATCGTGTTTCGGTCAGCCGAAACACGATAGTGCTGAACACCACCATTTAGCGGCAAGTAAATAAGATAATGCGATGGTGCCTATGCCCGCGAGCTCCGTCACTGGAGCTCTACCACCAGTATAGACTGTACCTGCTTCCCGTAATATATATTTTCAATCTTCGAAAGATTGATTAACTCTATCGATTTATATCGCGAATCGATTCAACGAGTGATGATTCATTACGATTAAATGGTCAAGCATCCCTACTTTGCACCAATTACGGTTTTACAATCTTTATCATGGTCATTACGTACTATAGTGCTATCTCACTTCCTCTAGCTCACCGCATAGATTATGATATCGTGACCAAATTGGATTACTCATTATTTTTATTTCCGCCACTAAAATCGTCGTAATTAACGACATTTTTTTTACAATTATTTTAATTGTATAACATAGCATGAGCAGATGTTATATTTTAAAATCAAATAGTTTTTGCGTATGATACTTAGTTCATTGACTCTTATTTTAAGGGGCCACCAAACAAAAAAAGAAAATGTGGTTAGAATCACTATCTGTCAGTCTGCCTACCTCTACGTCAATACATTTTTCGAATTGGCATGTCAACAATGCCTAGAACAGGGATGCAAAGAGTATACAAATACTACGTGAGTGATGAATACAGCTATGACATACCTCAGGACTTAGGGCAATCCTGAGGTATGTCATAGCTTTATTCATCATCATAAAAGCATTTCTTTCTTTGTTCTCTTCGATTTAAACTTTTTCGAATAGACAATTACAAAAGAGTACATCGAAACTTGGTATGTTACAGATCATCATCATCATTTCAGCCAAAATACGTCCACTGCTGAACAAAGGCCTCCCCCAAAGAATGCCACAACGAACGGTCCTGGGCCGCCCTCATCCAGCGATTGCCCGCGACCTTCACCAGGTCGTCGGTCCATCTTGTGGGCGGCCTGCCTACGCTTCGCTTTCCGGTACGCGGTCGCCACTCGAGAACTGCTCTGCCCCAACGGCCGTCAGTTCGTCAAGCTATGTGCCCTGCCCACTGCCACTTGAGTCTCGCTATTCGGTGAGCTATATCGGTAACTTTGGTTCTCATGCGGATCTTCTCATTTCTGATTCGGTCTCGCAGAGAAACTCCAAGCATAGCTCTCTCCATTGCTCTCTGAGAGACCTTGAGCCTTCTGATGAGGCCCATAGATGCTACAGATATTATAATATATTTTGAATTATACAAAATAGGCAAAGTGGCCTGAAGACAGCACACTGGGTAATGTGCAAAGCAGATGTTACGGTGTTAATGACTCCTAAATTCATTAAAATATATCCCACAACGCTTACGCGATATTCCGAGTAGACGATAAACTTAATATAATTTATTTTCAAATTGCCCACTTTGTTTTATAAAGGAAGAAACATACGTTGTGCGGTTTTATTATTAAAGAGAGAATCTTACAAATATTTCAGGCATTTATGTGTTTCCAGTTTAAAGCTCGCAAGTGTAAATTGTAGATTTATGCCTTACAGAGGTTTCAATATTCTTATCAAATTATAGGACAGACGAAACGGCCCTGTAATTGCCGGTGGAGAGGCACAACACCTTATGCCTCAAAAGTGGCAACGCGTCTACATGGAAATCTCAGATTTCATGTAGATATTTCTCAAGAGTTATATACTGTAGCCGGCTACAGTTTCACTTACTATCGAGGTCAAGTAAATTTTATCTCTAACAACAGTATTATTTTATTTTATGTTGGCAAGTTGTTGAACTTTTAATCCTATTTAAATTAGTCTTATGTATAGACAACAAATATTTACAGAAATGCAAGGAACAAGTGATAAGTACTATACGAGGAAACGTTTTTTGTTAGACCATAAATCTTCAACTGGTTATAGAGTTCCAGTGCAAGAGCTCGAGGGCGTAGGCACCACCGCATTACCTAATGTATCTGCCGCTAAATGGTAATGTTCAGCACTATCGTGTTCCGGTTAGATGGTAATGTATGGCCCCGTAATAACTATCACAGAGACAAGACATTTTTACTGATGGTAGAGCTGCAGTGGTGGAGCTCGTGGGCGTAGGCACCACCGCATTACCTAATATACTTGCCGCTAAATGGTAGTGTTCAACACTATCGTGTTCCGGTCAAATGGTAATGTACGGCCCTGTAATTGCCGGCACAGAGGCATAACATCTTAGGCCTCAGGGGTGGCAACACATCTGCATTTTGACCTCTGGTTTTTGTGTAGATGTCTATAGGCGGCAGGCATCACTTAACATCAATGTCAGCTGCATGCTTGTTTGCCACTTTCCGTACATAAAAACAGATACAAGACCTGAATAATTAAGTGCCTCTTGAATTAGAAAGAAAAACTAACATTTCTGCACCATTCCGTGGAACATCATGTTCCAGTGCCAATTGGCAGGCATTGTCCAGTTAATGACCTACTAATTAGCACAACGTAAAAATCAACAATGGTATTCTTTTAACCGGCGTCAGAGTTCGGACTTTGGAACGTCACGAATTTTTATGGCAGTTACGTCTTCTTGCTGCTTAAAATCACGTAAACGCTGTAGACAATTACATTACTTAATATTATGACAGAATAGTCAGCAAATCTACTGAAGATATAGAATAGTAAATGGTTTTGTAACTGATTCGCATCCTAAACAAAGCCCTGATTGTTTTATATTATTTCGCATTAACACATGCTTGTGAAATATATTTTATTTTTAAAGAAAAATGGAAAGAAAAATTTGACTTCAGGCGAGACTCGAACTCGCGACCTACTGGGAATCTAGTCCAGCCGCTCTTCCAATTGAGCTACTGAAGCCCTGCCCGATTTGTCAAATCTTTCCTTCACATCTATTGCATTGCTTTATGGTAGCAGTAGCGCCATCTATTACCAACTATGCTAGTTAGGCAACCGGTATAATAGACTTTTCAGTTTATTGAATATGGTAAAGGAGTCGCTTTTACCCTTAATAATGGACTAGATTCCCAGTAGGTCGCGAGTTCGGGTCTCACCTGAAGTCAAATTTTTCTTTCCATTTTTCTTTAAAAATAAAGCCCTTTTTTTTACCAACTTGAACTCGATCAGTGTGATCTTTATGTTAAATTCTGTCATTTAATTTGAAAGCAATAATGACAAATTGGACTGTTATTTCTGCTTTCGTAATAGGCTCAATAGCGATAGTAACCAGTACTAAAGATACTACATTAGATGGTCCAGCTTTGTTAACTAAAACTAGTAAACAAAGCTGGACCAGCTGAATGTACGGCCCTGTAATTTCCGGCACAGAGGCATAAGGCCTCAGGAGCGGTAACGCATCTGATTTTTGACCTTGGTCTTTGTGTGGATGTCTATAGGCTGCAGTCATCACTCAACATCAATGTGAACAGCGTGCTTGTTTACCACTACCATTATATATAAAAAACTCGATGCAAGTGCAAAATCATAGCAAGAATGAAGTATTTATTTATTTTATTTATTAACTCTTTATTGTCACATAATACATACATGATATTGGTGCAAATGGCGAGCTTAACGCTAAAAGCGCTCTCTACCAGCTGAACCATTCGCAGTTTAGAGAGTTAGGTGGGCGATATGTCCCAAACCAAGAATTATTATTACACCTGAACCACCCATAGCTTCACAAAAGCCTCTCCCAGAGGCACTGACCATCAAATGTGAAGACATGCCATAATCGCCAAGTCATCCAAATTAGCGATTACAGTGGCCTGCAACTTGGTTGTTTTGCGGGTTCTCTTCTGACTTTATTGACTGATAACTGACTTATAACTTGATAACTGACTTATGCCTTATAACCTTGACTTATAACTGATGTTATTGCATTTACTACCTATTGAAATGGTTTGGTCGCCATTGTTCGATTGACTGACGGTACTAGTTTTGTTATGTGACGAAGGTGGTAAACAAGCATGCAATTCACATGGATGTTATGTGTTGACTGTAGCCTGTAGACATCTACACAAAAACCAGAGATCAAAATGCAGATGCGTTGCCACCTCTAACCTTAACAATTATGTATCTGTGATAGTTTTGACAGTGGCATAAAAAAGTAAACTAGAGGAAGAACTCACCTTTACCAGTGGGCAGTAGGGTCGCCGCGTCCCGACACCTTAAAAACCAGGAAACATTTTTTTTTAATGTAATCAAAGTGGTAAACAAGCATGCAGTTCACATCGATGTTAAGTGATGACTGCAGTCTATATACACCCATATAGGCTGCAGTCATCACTTAACATCGAGACCACAATACCAGAGGTCAAAATGCAGATGCGTTACCACTTCTGAGACCTAAGGTGTTATGCCTCTGTGCCGGAAATTACAGCGCCGTACATTACCACCTGACCGGAACACGATAGTGCTGTGGTGTCTACGCCCGCGAGTTTCGTCGCTAGAGCTCTTCCACCAGCAGAAAAAAACATCTGTGTAAGCCAAGTGCTGAATTTTAAAAGTATATGCAAAAAACGTTATAGCATTTCAAACATTTCGTTGTCTATAAGCAAAATGTCCGATGTCCGGTTTTGAATGACCAATAAATGGTCACGTTAGTTACGAGTTAAGGGCTGCCAACTTCTAAGGTGCTCACAAAAACTTTGATACATATTTTTTACACTTTGATATTGATTTGAACATAAAAAAAATATTTTTTGTGAGACAGATATTTATGTAAAACATTTCCAGGTCATATGTCATGTTACTATGGGAAAGAGTGGTAAATTGACTTCTTAAAACTGGAACCATGCTACCAAGGGGAGTGTCTTGTCTAGTACTTTAGTAGGTACATATAGATCAATGTTGATACTATTTTAAATTTTACGTAACGATCTTCTGGTTTTTTTTTTACCTTCTTAAAGTTTTACCTACTGTTTCCTTGTGTATCACTGTTTCTTACTGACGATAGACCAGCAATACTCAAAGTGTGTTCCGTGGAGCGCTGAGGCTCCTTAAAGAATCTGTCGGAGCTCCACAAAAATATCGCTTATAATGAAATAAAAAATACGAATTATTACTTAGCTAAACTAGAATCAATGAACAATGCTAACACCGCTAATTAAACTTTATCACCACACAAATAAGGCACCGACGTGACCGACCGGACATTTCTTCAATGGTACATGAGCGTCGCGCGTGTTTTGCCCTACACTACACATTTTTGATTAAACTATGCTTTACGTTGATGTCATATGACAAAATGAATAAAAAATTAAAAGTGATATGATTACGTTTTGTTTTATCTTAAGACTACGTCAAATATTTTATTTTCCAAAAGTGGAGCACTATCTAAAAAAGTTTGAGAACCGCTGTGCTGGAGCAACTGGATGTTGTTATTAGATGAACATAGTACACATATAATGAGTTCTTAATAAAAGAATTTAAAAAAAACGCGTCTTACCTACTCGCTAATTTTAAAAGCCCTTTCCACCTGGATATCTACACTGGTGGCAGCCCTACCCAGAACCCGCATTCCATGTACCGGAGTCCCTATGTGGCCGCATGCCGCATTATGATGATACCGGTCCACAACGAAAACTGGTTTTTTGGCCTTGTATCAAAGAAGGTTTCCGCATGCGGCCTCTACGCACAACTGATGTACCACCTACATAATTCGAGCAGTATAATTAACATGTGCAAAAACTGCTGATTCTAGAAATATCTTTAAGTTTTTTCAGTGGCAAGTTAAGGTTTTTTCATTATTATTGAATATTTTGAAACCTTTGCGTTAAATGCGCTTTCGGACATATTTAGCAAAATAATAGAATGATAGTTTACAAATTGAAGAGAAATTGGATTTTTACATTACATAGACATTACCAAACTCCGAGGCACAGGGAAACTTCCAGAAAATGAAAAAATCCCCATAGAACCAAAGATAAAGGATCTCTGATAGCCCCCGACCCCGGAATCGAACCAAGAACCCCAGCATAGTAGTAGTGAAAGAAAAATTGTTAGCTTTGACCAAAAAGTGTAATATTATTTATACTTATAATAAATCTGTAGAAGTGTAAATTCTGTACATTAAAAATGTGTTATCTCCATACAACCATACATACATACATAACTACATACAAATACATACAATTTGAGTTTCTCCGATTTTGACGGGACTTTCACTGGCAGATAGCTGATGTAATAAGGAGTAACTTACGCTACTTTTATACTAGCTGCGCCCACGATTTCATCCGGGTAGATACTGAATAATCATGTTTTTTCTCACGTAGACGAAGTCGCGGGCACAGCTAGTTAGAAATAATACCACAAACTTTTAAAATCCGGTAAACCTAAAATATTAACACCATTTCCAGAGGATATTGAAGAAGAACCTTAGTATAAGTATCTATGTTTTTTTATGCTATGGAAGAGGCAAACAAGCATGCAGTTCACATTGATGTTAAGTGATGACTGCAGCCTATAGACACCCACTTGAAGACGAAAGTCAAAATGCAGATGCGTTACCACTCCTGAGGCCTAAGGTGTTATGCCTCTGTGCCGGAAATTGCAGGGCCTTAATCTAATCAATAATGTATTATGTATGGACCCGTAATAACTATCACAGAGACATAGGTCTCAGGGGTGGCAAGTGTGGAAACGCATGTGCATTTTGTCCTCTGGTTTTTGTGTGGGTGTCTATAGGCTGCAGTCACCACTTATCATCAATGTGAGCTGCATGCTTGTTTGCCACCTTTCTCACATATAATAAAACAAAAAATAGTCACGACTGTAGATTTTATGTTTTTGGTTTGAAATAAGTTGCATTTTACAAGTTTTAATTTATTCTATACTTGATATTGATATCTTAATTTCCTAAAAGTAATTTGGAGCAATGAATGGCGGGGTAATTAAAAAATAAAAGCGATATAACATGTATTTATTAATGTAGTTTAGTAGTTTGCAACAAGGGTATCAAGTTTTTTTTTCATATTTTTTTAATTCAATTCAAATCAATTTTATGTTAGGTTAAGATGGCAAACAATGCATTTCGCATCATGGATGTTAAATGACAATCACACAAAACCAGTGGTCAAAATGCAGTTGCGTTGCCACCCCTGAGACCTAAACTCTGTGATAATTATTACGAAACCGTACATTACCATTTAACCGATACACGATAGTACTAAACACTACCATTTGGCGGCAAATAGATAAATGGATCAGGTAATGCGTTGGTCCCACCAGCGCCTAAGATGGAGCTCTACCTGACATACCTCTCATGCCTCATCCACTTTCATCATTCTCTTCATACATGCACGCCGATTCCTAAGACTTTTGACCGCACCATCCGACCTATTTGGTCATGGTAGGTCAGTCTTGGTCTTCCTAGGCCTCTGCAACCATCCACATTCGCATTGTATATCTGTTTAGTCATTCGCTCATTCGACATTCTTTCTATATGCCCGAACCATCGGAGTATGCGTTTTTTCATTTTTACACCGATACCAGAGAATATGTAATAACGCTCAAAACCTCTTTCTTACATCTTCATTACTAACGCGATCGGTGAGCGATGCACCCCAGATAACATTTGCTTCTGAAAATATTAAACATGTATTTTATGTAATAATATTTTTTAATGTCAGCATACGTCTATTATTTCCATAAAAAAAACCTAATAGCCCCCACTGACGATCAGTTAAACTGATCAGTCGGACTGACGTAAAACTAAAATTTAGCATCAGTCCAATTTGACAATAGCATCAGTTCGTGAATGGGGAAATCTAGTTGGCGTAAATCGTTTGGAGTGATGCCACAGTTTTATGACAAAAGTTTTACGAAAAATTGACCGTCAATGTGGGCTATAAAAGGCCCGAGACAAAGCGTCAAACAATCAAGTTCACATACTACATAGACTATGTAGTATGTAAACACATGTATATACAGGTACGGGAAACATTGACACACAAATTAAGATTTATCACGGTTGAACTTGCCTGGTTGATCACGACTACGGACTGTAAGGGTCATAGCTCACTACCGTCGAACGAGTCGGTGCTGGTCGGGTGCTGGGTGGCTGAACTGAGCCATGACCCTAATCCAACCGCCTATAATAATACGGAACAAAATGTAATTTATTTAAAACAGTCCCTTTTCTAACATCGCTAAGATTAACGTACCTACCACATTCTTGTCAGTTATCGTTAACAGTAGCACTACAAACTACAATGCAATGATTATGTTACACGAAGCACAATGGAGCACGACCGTGCTTTTTAAACCGAGTCCTTTTCTTCATACCTGTATTGTTAGAGCATGTGCGAAGACCAGTTCCATTGATGTTATTTCAATGTGATGGTTTTAATAGAAGATATGAGCTCAGGTCTTCTCTAACAATTCATTGTATTACTCATAGACATGAGTGTTTTCGAACTTCAAACTTCATTTCAAATTGGTCTCCAAGGACACTTTTTAATTTTCAGATTACTAGTTACACAGTGGATAACCTATAATAATAATTCATAAGGTATTCATTATAAACAATTCATTAATAAACTTTAACTCAAAAATCATCAATTATTTCAATTCCTTCATATAAGAAAAACAGAAATCTATTCGTTATAAACATAGTCATTCAAGTGAATACTTAGCAGAACTCCAAGTGCAGGCACTACTGAGAAGGACTCCGCTACCGCACAAATTTTGTTAAATCCTTAGATCTAAAACAAATTGGAATTAAAGTAGAATGTATGAATGTGTAAAATGCAAACGTCCATGGTATATGCACAAGTACACATGCATAAATTCATCAAACACACAACAAACTCAACACTGTGAATACCGCGAAAGAAGATATCACCCGCAAATCACAACAGACAAGTCCTTACAATCAGCACCCGTTCATGAGTATGATGCATGTCGCCACATGCCATTGCTCTCCTCGACCGTTTTAAAGGAAGTGAACAACCCGATTCGATTGAAGATTATTACAATAAATACGAGTATATCTGCAGCTTAGTTTGTAGCACGATATTAATCTAGGATGAAGGAAAGATTGACATTCTTAGCCTTAGTAATTTATTTTAACCTAACACAATTTTTGTCATTGTTTTATTTTTCACAACAACACATGCGAGTGAATTTAAAAATTAAAGAAATAATGGAAAGAGAAATTTTACTTCGAGCACGAATTTTCATTTTCATCAATTTAAATTTTCCATTCACTATTGTGTACCTACTAGTTGATATTGCATGTAGTTGATATTGTAGACCTAGGAATTGATATTGATGTCTCTGTAGATATTCACATTTAAATAATGCTTTTGCAATACTATCACGTAATATGTACTCCTTCTAAAGGGCTAATAAACTAAGAATAGCTAACGAAGTTATCCACAATTCTATTTTCGAGTTCCAAAGTGAGCATCCTGTTTGTATCCAATACTTACCACAATTATTATCATAGTTATAGCGAATGTGTTATTATTGCGTACATCACTAAGCAGATAGAATACCTAATTTGGAGATTTACGTTTCATCACAGTGCTGTATGAAAAAACAAATCTCAACTTCGTATCAATTATAAAATCAACTAAAAATAAATCTTGTTTACTTTTTACTGCAAAGCAACCGGCGTGTTTACACTTTAGTCACCTTTGCCCTTTGTGCCTTGAATTGGTAATATCAAAGGGAATCGGTTATTGGTAAATTTAATTTCAGGCAAGTCACGTAAAAACCGAGACAGACTTGAACTTTGCAGACAGAAGTCGGTGACAGGTGTAGGCGAGGCAGAAAAGTTGCCAAATCTTAGAAAATGACCGTTCAATTTGGACGGGGGCCAAGTAAAAATCAAACATTTCGGTTATTATGCAGTTTGTCTGATTGTAACAATGCCACGGCCTCGGAATTTCAAATGTCGTTTTCGACGCATTATTCAGATTTAAAACGCAAATGTGAGAATTAGTCCGAACATTTCGAACGCACCTCAACTCTAATTATTGGAGCATTCCAACGCATGACATGCACGCAATATGTGTCAGTTGTATGCGACCATAAATTCATTGTGTAATGGGCAAGCCGCGTTTTAAATTGGGCCGTCCCTCCCAACAGCGCCCCGCGCATCATCATTATCTAACGCTCTATTCACTTCTGAAACGCATCGCATCTTAGAAGGCGAAGTGATGTTAGCGAGTTTAGATATTTGGTACGCTCGTACCAGAGATAAATGAATAATACATAGGAAGAGTCCGACCCGCCTTTCATTAAAATGCTCCTAAGAATGTTTATACTTAGAATGCGCTATGTCCTATAAATTGTACCTAAAGCTAAATTATTTACCTTTATTTTCTATCTCCCGGACTACCTGTACTTTATCTCTGCTCGTACCTTAAGAATGTTCTAAATTGCGTTACGTTAAGAAATGCGACATCAAAAAAAAATCAATTAGGTACCTTCTCATTCATAAAAAAAACCTTTAATCTCGCATTCTATCTATACTCGTATTAACTTACCCAGTAGCAAAAAGACAAGGATTAGGATTTTTTTGTGTCTCTTTCATTATCAACTCCAGACCCACCCGTTTTGAGATGTTATGAAAGTTAACTTGCACCAACGAATAGTTCTCTAATCGATATTGGCCGGACCATTATTTCATCCCCAAATTGAAAATAAAAATATTTTGTAATCGGTTCATGCCAAACAATAGTTTTCTCGTGAACATAGTGTTGATCGAAAATACTATCCATTACTCACACAAAACATTCACAGCGTCACTGAAAACAAACTAAAAAAAAACTGAAGAGTAGCAGTGCACATCTCTATTATTCTCTATCCACTACAGACTAAAAGTATTGTTTTGCCACTTCTTTAATCTCCATTGATAGTAAGAATAGAAAATAACGTTCCAAAGTCATTAATGGAAAAAATAGACTCAAGTAAAGAAGTCCTAGTTTTGTGGAACGTGTACCACAACACATTACATGGGACAAGCCTAAAACGCACCGCTGACCTAACGATCGACCACTACTAACGCCATCTACAATTGCACGTTTTCGAACACGAGCGTGCGCTTGTGTGCGTGCAGTCGGCAATATTCGGCATGCACGCACATCTGTGTAAACGTATTAACATAGTGCGTGGCGTGACGACATAGGTAGTTGGCACCGCGGAAATGTTCTATGCAAGTAAAGGTCAACGCAGTCATAATAGCTAAACGATACTTTTTGTGTGATTTAGTAACTAGTTTTAATCTTATCCAAGGCCGTCAAATTGTGTATTTAGTTTGCATTATTTTAATTAGATTACATTTTAATTGACACGCATAAGAACTTTGGTATTTAATACAGATTTCAGTAAGGTAGGTAGCCTTTTCTAAATAATAGCTAACTATTTAGTCAGCTGACCTACACCTTCTTCTATTTAGGCAGCGCTCGTAACCTAAATGCGTTATTTATTACCGAGTCTAGTTTAGTTATCAAGGATCATTGTCAATGTGTGTGTATCATATCTACCTGTGTGCGTGGTGCGACGCTCATGGACGTAACAAAACGCAGTGGCCCTGAATTTGTTTGTTAATAATAAGTCGCGTGATAGTCGAGGTCATCGTGTAGTTGGCTACATTTAAAATTAATATGCAAATGATGCGGTTATTATCGAAAATGGTAATGTTTTTGTTTGCTTTTCCATTTATTACGGTCGGTTCTAGTAGCGACATCTGTTATCGCATTGAAGAACTTTTGCACATATGAATATTTATACATTTTCGTGAGTGTTTAATATACTTAATTCCTTAAATGCCGCGTTTCATGGTCACTGTTTGTAGATGTTATAGAAGATATATTGCAATAAACTTATGTAGAGTGATCTTTCGTTGACTATAGGTCATGTTACTGTAAATAGTTAAAATATTTATAGGTATTTCATTGATAATTGCTGATACTATGTATAGAAATAGATGAATTGAAGGGCATTGACAAATGTGCAGGATAAAAAAGACAAAGGAGGGATTAGCAACACTATAGCTAAAATACTTTTATGAATAAGGGGGTTAGAGTGTAGATGTATAGAAGTTTTATAGATGCAACAGAATAATTTCAACTCAATCGGTCACCTAGGTACTTTCAGAAAAAAGCGGCTGTGACAGATGGACAGACACGAATCTTGTAAGAGTTTCGTTTTTTTTTTCTTTTTATACATAAACGATAGTTAAACATATAAACTGTTTTCAGCTAAAGACATTAACAGGGATAATCAATAATGAGGGAAATCTTTGGGCGTAGATACATCAGCAACATCCAAATATTCCTCACTTTCGCTTTAACGGTGATTGCTTTCTTTACATAATATACTCGTAGCGTCTCTATTTAGTCTTGACAGTAACTGCTTATTATGGTTAATTAATTGTAATATCTAAAGGTGTTACAAATACGGTACCGGCGTCGGTCTGCGGAGGAAATAATAAGTACTGAACTATTAGATAACAAATCAGCCAACCTGTATGGAATACAAATTGTATGAAATGAGTTAGCGTTTCCATCACGTATTTTACACATCCGCACCGCTTCTAGTAAACTACTATTATTCTATACATCTTCTACCTATTGTTGCATTTTTCGCACGAGCAACACTGACCGGAAAATGCAATGACTTGAGATAAAAAATAATTAAGTTGGGCGTTTATTTTAAGGTCGACACGCCTACATACCTTTAACAAAATCAAAAGGTATTTTTTCCAGTGATTTAGTAAAGGAGCTCGCGGACGTAAGCACCACCAATTATTATTTATGTACCATTTGGCGGCAAATAGATTAAGCCTGGGTTGCATTACGACTTTTGTTAAATTTAAAGTTATTGTAACATCTCACATCCTTTTATAGCTTAAAGAAATCTGTTAAAGTCAGAGCAGGATCTGAAATGTAAGGATGCTAAATATTACTAAAAATTGTAGTTTTTAGCGCTATCGTGTTCTGGTCAGGTTGTAATGTACAGTCCTGTAATTGCCAATTGTCAGATAAAAATGGCATATTACTTAGATTATAGGTACTTAGTCTAAGGCATATTAGTACCTAACAGTGACAGATTATATAAATTTAGTTTAATTTTACTTTCGCACAATTTGATGATAATCATACCTAATAGGAATTAAAAAACGGCGCCCAAACGAATCGCGCAAGCGCGCGAAAGCAAATAACCTAATGTAAGTTCCTATTTCTACACTTATTTGAAATAAGGTTTACTAAAATTAGTTAATAAAATTAATTAACTATCTAATTTAAATATTCATTATCAAAAGAAGGAAAACCTCTTCCCTACATATTTTTTATAGGACGCAATAAATCGATTAGGCATTTATTTTGTAGACTAGTTCCTTGTAGACTACGGCCTAGTCTATATGTATTATCTATGACTACGGTAGGTACTAGGGGTCGCAAACCGGGATCCCGGATACCGAAAATACCGGGATACCGGCCCAAATTTAGCTTTTTAAAATACCGAGGATTTTCGGTAATTTCGGTATTCAGTAAAATAAGCATTAATGAAAACAAAACAAAGTTGCGCGCAATTAAATTCAAGCCACTACAATGATTTTATGCATCAAGGTGCGTATGCAAGGTGCGGTGTATTAGTAGGGAAGCCCAAAAGGGGATTTTTTTATTTACTCCAGCGTGTTAGATTAAGATAAAGGAGATACCTTGCATCCTGTTCAGTACCTCCACCAAATTTAAAATTCCCAAAGGGCCGAACCCTTAGGGCTTCCGCCACGAGCTTTCCTCGCATCCCAATCATCAGAACATAATTCTGATGATTGGGATGCGAGGAAAGCTGATGGGAGCTATGATTGGGTTAACTTTACATCCTCTCTGAGTATCTGACGTTTTTGATTAATTTTTCACCTATATTTTTGAAAGAATCAAATGTTTTAGAAAAGGGCGCGGCATCAACGTCATGATTCAAGAGCGTGTCAGATATTATGAGAGGGTGTAAAATGTACCCAAACAATGCTCCTATACAAAATTCAGACGATTCGGAAGATGAGCAAGATCGTAGTGACATTTTGAGTTTTTTTAATGGCTACCCTTTGGGAACGGCTTTATTTATTTATTTTATTTATTTAACCATTTATTTCAGGCAACCAGGGCCCATAACATACAATACACAGATAACAATAAAAAAAATACATAACACAATACTATAATTTAACTTAAAACTAATCACGTCACTTCACATGGGGCTTCACACGTTTCGCCTCCCAAAATCGTTTGAAAACTACACCTTCGGGCCAGAAATCAGGACTAAGGAAAATCTGCAGATGTTTAGCAGGCACACACAATTTGAAAGAGCAGAATCCTGTAGGTCTGTTTGACTTTAAGGCTTCAATCTCTCCCTGTATTGTTTCCTTATCCCGACCTCTGATCTACTCGGTCATATATTTTTGGACGTCGGTGATAGTCGTCTTTTCGTTCAACCGAGAGAGATACACGAAGGCGTATGGTTCGGCAGCCTTCAGTTGTGATGACGCTGCAGATCCGGTACCTCTAATGTTCCGATTTTGGCGCGGCCGACGTTTCCGACTTTCCACCAAAGTGAACCCGTCTTGGTCGACCTTTCGAGTTGAAGCAGCTGAGTTATATACAAACCATAGATTTAGTGGAGATAACCAACAGGGTTCAAGGTATCTCCCATATATTCATACATTAATCTGACGTGCTCGAGTAGAATCGAGTCGAGAGAGTATCTACCCGCGTAATTCCCGACCTTGTAAGGCGATAGCCACGTTTAGCCGACCTAGCGAGCGAGCGAATAGCGTGCTGCGGTGCGAACGTGAAAACCTCACCGTTGAGCACTGCCAGGTGTCCGTCCAGCCGATCAGAGTGGAACTGCTCTCTTCGGCGGGTAGTGCGGTGTGGGAAAAGAGACGGTGGCACCATGTCGAACAGTTCAGCAGAGCACTCACCATTGCAGAAACGGTACAACACGCACAGACTCCCAATGTCCCTGCGCAGGCTCAGATGTTCGAGCCAGTCAGTAAGTCCTGGATCGTTAATAATACGAACAGCGTGTTTTTGTATGGAGTCAAGTGGACCAATCTGCCATTTGGGGGTTCCCGCCAACAAATGAGAGCAGTATTCCAGATGGGGCCACACTTGGGCCTTATAAAGCTGTGGTAGTCGCCCCGATGTGAAATACTGCCTCGCTTTGTTAAGCACTCCTAGCTTTTTGGATGCTAACTTGATCTTACACTCAATGTGACTCCCGAATCGCACTTCGTTCGATATGTCAACGCCCAGGAAAGCAATACTCTTACCAACGGCGAGCGGAGTGCCCTGGAACTGTGGTGCTACAATGAATGGGGTTTTTTTTTTAGCAGTGAACGCGCAGACTTGTGTCTTCGTGGGGTTGAACTGCACTAAATTGAGTCGACTCCAATCCGAGACCCGCTCCAGAGAAGTCTAATCCTGCTTTACTCGATATGTGTCCTAGAGGCATTTGCACGGCTAGTATACTGTGCATCTCCCGTGCTGTCATCCGCATAGCAATGTAAATTAGAGTTTTGCTCCAACATTTCATTGACGTGCAGAAGCAAAAGCGTTGGAGATGGCACAGAGCCTTGCGGCACACCAGCGTTTATAGGTAGTCTGTCTGAGCGCTGACCGTCAACTAAGACTCAGCCAGAAAGCTAGTTGTCCAGTTGCAGTAAGATGGAATTTTCGCGAGAAGTGCCCTGTGCCAGACCCGGTCAAATTAGCAATATCCAGGCTTACAGCCAATGCCTCCCCACTCTTATCCAAGGCGTGAGACCAACGGTGCGTCAGATAAACTAGAAGATCACTAGCAGATCTGCCATGAAGAGATCCATCCATACTGGCGGTCACTGATCAGCTGATGATCCTCTAGATACTGCAGCAGTTGTGTAGTGATCACACGCTCCATGACTTTGCAGACTGCGATTCCCTTTTTAGGTAGCGGGTGCACGAGGTCTGTTTTCCACGCGGACGGTACCTTTCCATGATCGTAGGAAAGCGAAAATAGGCGCGTCAGAACGGGGGTCAGCTCGGGAGCGCACATCTTCAACACCACCACAGAGACGGAGTCCGGCCCACTCGACTTTTTGCGCTAAGAGCGCTCGCCTGACGTTCTCAAAGAGCTTTCACAGCACGGGATGGTAGGCGCTGTGTACCATGCTGTGTGCTTGATGACCCATGTCATCAAGAGTCGAGATAGAGGCAAAGAGATTGTCCAGGAGATCGGCTTTCTTTTTTGTCGTGTGGGCTAGGCTATCATTAATTTTCCGCAGTGGTGGTTAAGATGACCGATGGAAATTCTCTTCCACCCGAGACCAATAGGCACGCCTCAAACTGCATTACTTCTACTACACTCATTAGTTTCTTGCCAACTCTACCGATATGCTTGGACTTTATTTTGGCTATCCGCAGCTTCGTGGACCTGGATGCAGCGTTAAGTACTCTCTTAAGGTCGGAGGCAATGGGATCCTTCCAAGAGTGAGCCAAAGTCCAGGTTCTGTAAGTCTCTTATGGCTAGAAGCCACAGGACAAGACTAATCTAACCAGGGCTGATACCGTCCACCAATGGATACCACAGAGTGCGGGATGAGACATTCCATTCCCTGGTGTGTCGGTTACAGCTTCGGCGCACGTGCTTGGATCTTCCGATGAGAAACAAAGCTGCCTCCATGGGTAGGACGACAAAAACTGCCTCAGTCCATCACAATCTGCTGACCTCTAATGCCACACTTGCCGGGTGGAAGAGGGCTGCAGAGGCGAACCGACAAGGGTCTTGCGCTCCTTACTTATATGTAAGAAAATGGAGTAAAAATTAGGAACCCCATTAAAATCCCGAAAATACCGAAAATACCGGGATACCGGGATTTTTCGAAAGTTAATACCGAAAATACCGGTATTGCTTTAATGGCTCGGTATTGCGACCCCTAGTAGGTACTCTAAAAATTAACCTAAATTTATTTTTCGGTAGTTTGTCTTTAAAATTTAAAAGCGATACAATTTAGACCGAAAAAAATCACAAAAATTGTTCGTTCGTTATCTTTTTTTAATAAATGACACATTTTTTAAATATAATTATATATATATATTAATTATTAGAAATAATTGTATGTTTTTTAAATATTTTATTATCGATATTTCAATAAGAGCTTTTATTGAGAATCGATAAAAACTAATAATCTAATAGTTTATTGAAATAGCAACCCAAACTCAAGGCCAAATTTGACATTGGACGTGTTTAACCTAATTAAGATTTTACAAAACTTTGTAATCTTGTCTGATCTTATCAATGCCAATTTAGAAAAGCCCGTACTGTACTGTCTTGTTGTTCTGATAAATTTATATCTATAGATAACTTTAGCATGGATATTCAAGCAGAAACTTTAATTACGCTTGTCCAAGAGATGTTCTGTGGGATAAGACCGAAGACGTCTATAAAGACAAAAACTTAAAGTTAGCAGCATGGCGTGAAGTATGTTTAATACTGAAACCAAACTTCGATGACTGGATGAAAAAGAAAATAGGGGTACCCAATGTTTTCTTTTAATTTGCCTCCTATTAAGATACCACCACAACACAACAATTTCGTCGACAATTGTGCGCGCAGGTCCAAATTCAATTATTTCTTCCGGGATCCGATGTAATGTGAACATTCTGTCCGGTGTCCGGTTTCCGGCAGATCTGCCGGTCAGGCGTAGTGGGAACCCTGCCTAAGAGTAAATTTGTTCTGACTGAATGGCAAAAAATAAGACAAAATTGCCGTTGCTTTAGGACTGACAAGATTACAACGTTTTGTAAGATTTTAATTCGGCTGAACACGCCCAATTTCATTTGTCAATTTTGTCATGTCAATCATGTCACATGTCAAAGACTTTTGACGTTTCGTTCACTGTCATTGTCCAGAATTGGGCGAACGCTCATTGCGAGATAAAAAGCAATTATATTGCGTATCATCTAGTGAATCAAAATGACTTCGGTTGTAAGGGCCGGGCACTTGGCTCCGTTTTTCAAGTCCACCTCACAGGTGGTGTCAAACGGCCTCAAACCTATCACATCGGTCGCGACATCATCGGACCACTTGGTGGTGAATCCTCTCCCAAAAACTTCGACTGTGCATACCCTGCATGGCTCTCTGCCTATCCAGGGTTTGAAGGTTAAACACGGCAACAAAGGTGAGATATTATTTTGTGCGTAGAAATATGATGAAACTACTAATTACGAGGAAAATTCATGTTACATAACCACTTGTCATTTTCAGTGCCAACTCAAGTACGTTTTGCGCATTCTGATATTGCATACCCGGATTTCTCGTCGTACCGTCGCAAGGAGACCCTAGACCCGAAGTCTAAGAACACTGAGAGTGTTGATGGACGCCAATCTTTTACCTATCTCATCGCTGGAGGTTAGTTTTGTGTTCCATTATATAAATCTGTCATAAGTTTTCCAGTGATATATGTTTTTCCTCTCATTGCATTCAGCTAAAGAATGCTGACACATATTATGTTGCAACAATTGATAACATTTCATATTTTTAACCTACATGTTTTATTACATTATTCAAAAGTAAATCCAAAACAAGGGCACCGGTGTTTAACCATTTTTCGAAATTTTGTACTTTTCATTCATAATTTATACTTTGAAAGTTAGTGTATTCTAAAAAGATGTATGCGCCATATGAAGTCACACATATGGTAGAATGGCGATAGAACCATGGCCTTGTGCTGTGACCCTTTAAAAAAAATTGTAGATGACACTGTATTGTCGTTGTCAGCTTGTCAAACTCGATGTAGGGCTGTGATCTTGTTATTTTAAAATATCAGTACCAGTGTTCGATATATCAAAAAAAAAATTGATATATCAATATAATTTAAAAAATCTTTGACTCTGCGTGTCGTCGATTAATTTCTTCCTTGATCCAACTACAAATAAAAAATATCAATATTATATCAACAGCCTGAGGGCTAAGTCGTTGTTTAAAACTTGTTTTTATTTTAATAAATAAGTTTGTAGCAGCTTTTCATAGACTTCGTAGTAGGGATGGCGATTCTTTCTGAAATAAAACAAATCAAAGTGTCCAAAATCCATCCACTATTAAATCGACATTGAAAAAATCGATCTTTGATTATCAATCTATTTTTGATTTGGGATAGGTATAATACTAAATTTCAAAGAAAACAGACAACCAAAAAAAAGCAACTCAACAGTGTTCAGTGCTGGTAATGCTTCCTATACTCACGTTTAAACGTTAAATCTTATGTTCTGTATGTTTCCTATGTCCCTATGTGAATTAACCAAAAAGATTGATCTTCGCTTTTCCATACTATATGTATAGATTCACAAAATCAATCCAGTACTGTGGATCGATTTAAATAAAATATTATAATTATTTAAATAAGAATCGATTTTTTAGGTTCCTAGGGATCGGTTTTCCGATTAATCGATCTCAGGTCTCGGATCACCATCCCTACTTCCTAGTTTTATACTTTGACATTGACGTATCTGTATCAATTTGACACATCTTGCCACAGAGTATGTAACAAGAATGTTTTCATCTAAAGATAGGCAATGGTAACTACTTCATTCCACCATATAAGTGACGTCATCACATGTTTTTATAATAAAAAAATACAAAAAATATATATTTGAACTCAGAAAAGAAAAATAAAGAAACGGAATTTTCTTTTAGGGTCGTGTCAAATTTGAAATGTTGTCAATTGTATGAATGCATTTATCATTGTCTTCATTTATACACAAATATGTGAGTTAACGTGATGTTATGATTGTTATAAGATTGAAATGTTTGGTAATCTAAAGTTCAGTGCTGTAGATTACTTAATTTTTTTGAAAAAAAAATTGAGTATTAAAAAGAGTGTTATAACTGCTTTGTATTTTGTTTATTAATCTAAATTGTTCCAGTAAAAGGCAAATATGAATGAACTCCATGTAATAAAAGAACCTTGGGACATATTTAAAAACTAGAAAAATCCAATATCACTAATTAAGAACCTAGGACTTGTGATAGAAGCTTATTGAGAATGACAAAGTATGAAACAACTTTTCATTTATTATAGTTCTCAGAACATCAGTAAATTTTAATTTGTTTAAGAAGTTAAAAAAAAAACTTTAAAATCATTATAACTCTCGCTATCACAATAATATCCGGTATACTGCCAAATCACTATTTGTTGCATAATACAGTAGAAGCTCTTGTTTCGCGCTTCCTTCAATCGCATTTTCACTATTCGCGGATTGAGAAAATGTGACTCAAGTCCTATATTCGCAGCTTAAGATTTCTTTATTCTTGGATTTAATTGGTGCATCGGTACATATATATGTCCCTAAATAAAAAAGCATTCCGTATCAGTTGTCAATGCTTCAAGAGATAAATAAAATAGACATTATTACAACTAGGCCTTTTGATTTAAGATTGTGTTTACAAAAGTTAATGGTGTTGTTTGTTTCGTTCGACTGTTCCTTTGAGGTAAAGCCTTCGCCGCAGTCGGTGTTTTTAAGTATGTAAACAAACTATATCTAAGTAAGTTCCTGATTTACATATGTTTGCCAAAGTTTAACTTAATAGGGCCAATTCTTTCAGAGAAAATCGATTGTGACAGACGCATATACAGACACACAAGGATCTTATTTTACTTTTAGTGTTCAATTGTGCCTGAAATAAATAAATAAAAAAATAAATAAGGGTGTCTTTTCCTCTTTAGTGGTACAGAACCCTAAAAAAGCAATAACAATACAAATTAACTTTCAATTTCGTTTTACTCTACAGCCGGTGGTGTCGCTGGTGCGTATGCGGCCAAGTCCATCGTCACACAGTTTGTGTCATCAATGGCAGCCGCGGCCGACGTATTGGCCTTGGCTAAGATTGAGATCAAGTTGAATGAGATCCCCGAAGGAAAGTCTGTCACCTTCAAGTGGCGAGGCAAGCCTCTGTTTATTCGTCACAGGTATGTTTTCAATATGATTGTAATACTATTGATGCAAACATGGAGAATAAAGGAATAAAGAGAATGATTATTATCTATACTTGAATAGTGCTAGTGTCTCAAAAACTACGATATAAATTTTACTGTTGTATAGTGAGCGAAGTGTTTCCAAAATATAAAGTTGTGTCATAACTATGTTCATGACTAAAGTAGTCAATGAACCAACCTCAAATATTTGCATAGTCCCACACAATTATTTAATAAGTATACCAAAAAGAACTACTCAGAAAAACACATGTAGATTGATATATTTATTGTGAAATTGCTTAGATATGTCCAATTAAAAGGGCCGGACTGTGCTTGGGCGTGTGTTGCCATTTTATTATCTTTGTCGTAGTCGTAGTCGTTTAGCCATTTAGAAAAACAGCCTCTTTGTGATACGGCTGAGTGGAAGATCACCAGAAAGTGTTTAGCACTATAGGTTCTAGGATGAATACAGTGAAAAAACAATTATTATTACTAGTTTTGCAAATATGACGTTATGGAGCTCCGACTGCAACATCTATATCATGATGATATTTATGATATACATATCTGGTATTTTCCAAAATGTGGCAAACGTGTATACTAATGTCACCCGGCCGTCTCATCTGTTCGCTGTACGAAGATTGTGCCTAATTTTATTTGAAATTTAAACAGCCAAAACTTTTTTCTTGTGCCCATTGACTGATAAGAACAGAAAACAAGTGTCCAGAGAGTCCCGTATTTTATTAGGATCCGTCCGTTATCACGTGATGTTTTTAGCGTCACTTTGCCCCTTCTCCCCCTTGGTGATACGTGGTCAACGTGGTGAGGTCTTAGATTAACCCCCTACCCCCACCTAAGATCACGTTTATTTTTTGGTAGGTTCCTATTTTTTAAATTATGCGGAAAATAATCGGACAGCGGGGAAAAAATGGCGCAAATGTAATATAAGGACTATAATAAGCTTGTATTTGGGGTGTAAACTGCCGACTGTTGGGTCCAGACGAAGGTTTCTCAAATTGGCACTTGAAGAAGAAATAAATACAAGTGATATCTCCATATATTCTCCCCTCCCTTTGTGAGGTTTCGTGATTTTTTTCGGATCCCCCCTTTCGAGCCTCACTTGATTAATGGACGACCCCTTATTATTATTATTTCTTCTACACAAAAATCAAATTTCAATGCAGATGCCACTTCTGTTATCTAAATTCTTGTGCCCGACATTGTTGGGTCACAGTGTGACCCAAATGCAAAACAATCGTTCATTAATGTGTGACCGTCACACATTAATGACCGATTATTTGTATCACACCTGAGCGGAACATCATAGTGACTGCCATTTGGTGGCAAGTAGATTATATAATGGGGCCTATACCAGTAAGCCACAATATGTCTCCTGCCTCTGTCAATCAATTAAAAAATCCCTAAACATTACAGGACGGCAGGTGAAATCGCCACAGAGAAAGCGGTGCCGATCGACCAGCTGCGTGACCCTCAACACGACGACCAGCGCACCCAGGACCCCAAGTGGCTGGTCGTTATCGGCGTATGCACACATCTCGGCTGCGTGCCCGTAGCTAACTCTGGTGAATTCGGCGGCTATTACTGCCCCTGCCACGGATCCCACTACGACGCCTCCGGACGTATCCGCAAAGGCCCCGCCCCCCTCAACCTGGAAGTCCCCCCGCACACCTTCGTCGACGAAAGTCTCCTAATTGTAGGCTAAGCGAACGATTAATTTATTAGAAAATTTATTTAAACGTTGCTATTAACATCAATAGTGATCAATAAATGTGATTTCCTTAATTTAATTATTGTTTTATTTTCGAAATTAGATGGTTAGTTCAGTAATAGATTTTGTCTCAAAGATAACCGTGGGCACCTGATGCATGTGGTACCCGATAATGTTTCGCATTATAGGATGCATCTATAAGACCCTCAAACAAATAGGTACCTAATACAACATCGACAATCGCTATCTAATTTTAATAGCACAGCATAAACGTGTAAGAGATTATGATATAGTTACCTGGTTATAAATATGTATTAATTGATAATAATTAATGTCGACAACAGTGATCAATAAACATGTTAATCATTTTTTGTTAGTTTCATTTAACTTGATATTATTATGTTGCTATCTATACCTAGGTATTTTATGATTTTTAAACATATCTAGTGTATTTTATGATTTCTTGACGTTTTGAAAGTATCTGTAAAGATCTATTCGAAATAAAAATATTTTCTATTCTATTCTATATGCAGATACATTCTCCTGGATCATATAGATGGTTCTCTTCTGTGCTAAATTATGGGATGGTATTATATTCATGAAAGTAAATGTAACTGGAATGCTCACTTCATTTTATACCAAAAAAATATATAAGAACCTTATATGAAAAGGAATAAAGTTTTTTTTTAAATGAAGAATATATTTCATGTGAACGTATAGAGCGTCATGGTCTTTACCAAGCTTTTTAAAAGGAAAATAAAAAAAAAAAACCTTAGGAACCGATCCGCTCAACCGATGGAATAGTTGACGTCCCGGTGACAAACCTGTGAGTGTAGTTGCTCTGTGGTTAGTATCGTTAGAGAGAGCTAGGGGTATTGATAAAAAACCGTGTCAACCGGTCAATTGTGATACGAAAAAGAAAATTAATGAAGAATGAAGATGATAATAGCACAGTATAAGTACATACAGTAGTTTATCGCCTTTGAAGTTTTGCAAAATGCCGCCTTCCTTCACATATACCAAATTGCTCACATTTAGTTTTTGTTTTTAGTTTTATTACGGTCGTTTTTTACGTCAGTTATGATGTTTTATTGGTGGTAGAGCTCCGTCACTGCCAAGTACATTAATACATAAGTATATTAATACTTGCCGCTAAATGGTAGTGTTCAGCACTATCGTGTTCCGGTCAAGTGGTAATGTACGACCCTGTAATTTCCGCCACAGAGGCATAACACCTTACGCCTCAGGAGTGGTAACGCATCTGCATTTTGACCTTGGTCTTTGTGTGGGTGTCTAGAGGCTACAGTCATCACTTAACACCAATGTGAACTGCATGCTTGTTTACCAATTCCATTGCATAAAAATAATATATATAGTTTGTTTTTTTTTGTTTTAGATATTCAATGGATATTCTAACTAAGGAATAAGATACGTAAACTTTCAAGACAATATTAAATGTCACAATTGAACATAATCTGCCGAATCATCGGTATTCGGTATTGTGTTTATCTTCAAGTAGATTTTTTAAAAAAGATAATTTCATTTCTTCTTTATCATTATATCAGAAAAGGGTCTGATCTACACTTACCTTCCATGAATCAAATATTAGGTAAGAACTGTTAAGTCGATTTGAATAAAACGAGTGAAAAACGATTTGTAATCCTTTTTATTATCGTTATTATTTTCCATTTCTTTTACTTTAGGTATGGTTTAGACGGTTACAATCTACGTAACATCTAATATAGACTACTAAAATTTACATACATTTACAAAAACATGTAACTGGGAATTCGAATTATTTTAGAATTGTATAGAGTCTGTTACTAATGGATTAGATTCAAAATAATTTTCAAATTGAATTTAAATTAGGCCAATATCGTTCGATACAAATTATTACTGAATTTAAATAGGTTATTTATAAAAAAATAATTAAATATGTTTAATTCAAATATTAATCTACATTGAAATTCAAAATCCCAGTTAGATAAATGTTGTAGCTTATTTTAATTACAGTTTATGAACATCAAGAATCTATAACTAGTTATAAGTAACCAATTTAAGGATGACACTAATCAATCTATATTTACAAGTAGGTTTAAGATGGTTACGGTACACATTTGGCAAAATAATTTAATGTAACATAAACAAGTGAAATCAAAACAGCAGAAAACTAAGGATAATCAGCCTATCGGAGCTGGCCGCAGATTAACGTCCTGACATTTATGTTTTTAAAAAATGTTCATAGTCGAGATGTCTAATTCAAATTTGAAATTGAAATATCAACTACAAATCCATTCAGACATTCATATTCTACTCAGTTATGTTCCATTGCACGTTTTAATTGATGAGATACACAATTTCAAATAATAATCCAACGTTAATTTCATTTCAATAAATATAAATTATAATTTTTATGTTCAAATATATAATGCGTACAATGGAAAATTAACGTCATGTGTGATTATAGTAAATTACCTGTCACAAAAATGCAAGTCGTGGTGTTGTCATTTAATAAAAAAATACACATGCATTATTCCGAGTAGAAACACCCAATAATTCGACTGTTAGGATATTTGAAAGTTTTCGACAATATTTAAAAAAAAACAAACAAAATCCCGTCAATATATTACCTGACGAAAATATGCGGCCCGCCTTCGAATAACGTTCAAAATAAATAATAACTAAGCGATAACTTTTTGTTCTTTACAGCAGTCTCAAGATATGTGGACAGCTATCGGTGTAAAGTAACGCGTCGGTGACTAAGTCTTATAATTTTATCCCACAAATAAATGTCTTAGTCGCCGGCTCGTCATTGCAAAATTAACGTTTCATATGGCACAGAAAAAAAAATGTATTATACACATGCATTGAATGTCATTTGTTTGTAATGAAACTAGGATGCCATTTACAGAAGTCAATGAGGAGAAATGCGGTACCTACGCTTCGTTCGAGACAACAGTTACATCTTCAAGAATAATACGAAAGATTCCAACATTTATATATCATTATACATTTCTTTCATACGTTAACATCCATATCATATAAATATTTTGAACACAGATTATCTCGATTCACATTTAAATTGTAGACTTAATACATTCTATTATACGGAAAATATATAAATATCTATTACATTTAAGTTACAAAATATTTTATAATATTTGGGGATTAGTTTCAACATTTTATATTAATAAATATAATTTTATATTATTGAATGTTCATGTAAATAGTATCTGATTAAATTAATGTGAAATGGATTATTTGTGCGATAAACGAAAGAGGTTTCTGTCAATGGTCAAGAGTATTGTCAAAGATTAATTGTCTACATAAAAAAAAATTGGATCCCGTCCACCTACAAACACAACATAGACACTACACAACCTCGGAAGCTCTTTTTTTATGACATTAGATATTCTATTAGAGTATTATTTTTTGTCAATAAATTACTTAATATATCACTGGTCATGTAAGGATTGATATCTTAATTTGTAGATGCATATAAATTTGACATTGCAAAGAAGGTGCATTTGTCTATGGACAGCAGAGAGATTGGTGACCTTAGAAGTTCAAAACTTATTGCGTAAGGGAAAATACATCAATTAAAGGAACTAGATTTATGAAGAATAACATTTAAAGTTTAAAAGGGGGTACATTCAAATTTGAGAAGCAACTGACAGTGAATAAATGTCATCTAACGTCATCCAAGATTCAATCCCTTAAGCCGTTGATTCTATGCTGTGATAACGGATTGTTTCGTCCAGTCGACAGTATAAAGGCAGTATCGTGTTCTATTCAAAGTATAAGGGTTTTGAAAAACAATTACTGACTTCTTTATGTCTGGAAAGAAACCCACTAATGTGTTCGAATAGAAAAAGTATGCCTATTACGTCGGGCAAGATTGGCAAAAACCCATTTGGATAATTCTCGACACTACCTTAGCCATATAGAGGGTTGTAATGCTGATGTGCCATACCTATTTACTTTTGCGACGAAATTGATGTTATTAGCTTGACTTTTTTAGCTGTTCGCTTGTAATTTTTCCAGCCTATTGGTATGAAGCAAAAAATCTGCTAAAGCAGCACCACAACTCGCTACAAAATCTGAATGGCAACTGGAAAGAGGTTACGTCTTAAACGTCACAGCTTGCCAGTAGTTAGGTGGGTTCACGGTATACAAGGTACTCCTGTATTCGGAATTTACTGGCCTAAGGGTACGACATAAGGATTCATGTTAACCTGGATAGGGATCAAGACGCCCAACGCTTTATTTCAGTTAAACGAAGCCCGAATACGAAAAGTTGTAAGATTATAGCTGTTATTGTTTTTTATGATTATGTCAAAAAAATGTGTTTTGGTGTGACCAGATAAAAGATCTATTTTTTTTATTTTACACGTTCATTATAAACAATTGCTGATATTTACTTTAATGACAGAATTTTAATGACAGTATTTACATGGCGTGGATTAGGCATTACACAAGTCAATGATGACCTATCTGCCGTTAAATGGTAGTGTTCAGTACTACTATATTCTAGTAAAATAATCATGCAGAGAGAAAAAACATCAGCGTATTACACTGAGATAGACGTCTATTGTCTACAGACTGCAGAATCCAAGTTCTATTAAGGTGTACATATCAAAATAGAATATCTTTTTAAATCACGCCATCTATGTATTTTTCTTTGAATCTCAATGGCGTCACATTTATTTCCTTTTTAACTACCCTATTTAAATCCAAATATCGCAATATTCTTGAACTCGGTAGGTTTGATAAAAATATCTTATTCGTAACTTCGTACTCATTTAATTTGACGCATACGGAGTTTGGACAAAATTTGGGTTAAGCTATCATCCATCTATCGTACCCTCAGCAGAAAACCCCGTGACTAACAGTCGGCGGTGTAGACTGGCGGACAATCGATAGTGAGGCGGCGGAAGGTCGCGGGAAGCCTTGCAGTCGTAACAGCCACACCACCGTCACGCCAGGATTACCAACAGTCGTACCCTCGGGCAGTAAGCCCCAGACTAACAGTCAGCGGTGTAGACCGGCGCGAGGTCGAGGGTGAGGTGGCGCAGGGCCCTGTCGCGGGACGCAGAGCGGGAAGCGCGCGAAGACTTGATGATCTGCAGCACCATCGCCTTGCAGTCGTGACACACCGCCATCTGCACGCCGCGCAGCCGCTCCGCCGCCGTCACGCCGGCACTGCGGCCGTATCGAGTCCTGGTGAATTAATTATCATCATTAATATTTTAGTCCCGTGATAGATGGCTGATATAAAACATAGGCCTACAGAGTGGGAACGCATCTGCCATAAGATTTCTGATCCGTTATAAGGGTAAAGGTCTAATATGTTAAGCCTCAGGAGTGGCCACACATCTGAAATGAGATCTCTAATTCATCAATGTGAACTATATACTTATTTGACGAAGATTAAACAGGGGAGGAATTAAAGGCTCCAATTCCTCCCCAAAATCAATCATCCCAATCCAATCCATCTATGGGAAATCTTACCTAGTGTTTTAGGTTTAACTTAATAAAATCTGTCTTCAATTGAGTTAAACCAAAAATAAATACAGAATCAAGCACACTCCTAGTTGAATTCTCTCTGGTGGATCTGATCAGATAGCAGCGGCAATTTTCCCCCAATCATTGGTTTCATAAACTTTCATAGGCGTCACATGCTGGGCGGCGTGTCGACGCTGCGCGACATGGCGGCGGACGGCACGGAGAGCGTGGTGAGGGGGGGGGGGCTCACCTGCGGTCGAGCGTGGCGGGCGGCGTGGTGACACAGGGCATGCTGGGCGGGCCGTCGACGCTGCGCGACATAGCGGCGGACGGCACGGAGAGCGTGGTGAGGGGGGGGGGGGGGGGGGCTCACCTGCGGTCGAGCGTGGCGGGCGGCGTGGTGACACAGGGCATGCTGGGCGGGCCGTCGACGCTGCGCGACATGGCGGCGGACGGCACGGAGAGCGTGGTGAGGGGGGGGGGGCTCACCTGCGGTCGAGCGTGGCGGGCGGCGTGGTGACACAGGGCATGCTGGGCGGGCCGTCGACGCTGCGCGACATAGCGGCGGACGGCACGGAGAGCGTGGTGAGGGGGGGGGGGGGCTCACCTGCGGTCGAGCGTGGCGGGCGGCGTGGTGACACAGGGCATGCTGGGCGGGCCGTCGACGCTGCGCGACATGGCGGCGGACGGCACGGAGAGCGTGGTGAGGGGGGGGGGGGGGGGCTCACCTGCGGTCGAGCGTGGCGGGCGGCGTGGTGACACAGGGCATGCTGGGCGGGCCGTCGACGCTGCGCGACATAGCGGCGGACGGCACGGAGAGCGTGGTGAGGGGGGGGGGGGGCTCACCTGCGGTCGAGCGTGGCGGGCGGCGTGGTGACACAGGGCATACTGGGCGGGCCGTCGACGCTGCGCGACATAGCGGCGGACGGCACGGAGAGCGTGGTGAGGGGGGGGGGGGCTCACCTGCGGTCGAGCGTGGCGGGCGGCGTGGTGACACAGGGCATGCTGGGCGGGCCGTCGACGCTGCGCGACATAGCGGCGGACGGCACGGAGAGCGTGGTGAGGGGGGGGGGGGGGGGCTCACCTGCGGTCGAGCGTGGCGGGCGGCGTGGTGACACAGGGCATGCTGGGCGGGCCGTCGACGCTGCGCGACATAGCGGCGGACGGCACGGAGAGCGTGGTGAGGGGGGGGGGGGGGGCTCACCTGCGGTCGAGCGTGGCGGGCGGCGTGGTAACGCAGGGCATGCTGGGCGGGCCGTCGACGCTGCGCGACATGGCGGCGGGCGGCACGGAGAGCGTGTCGGCGAAGCCCAGCGCGGAGCCCCCGCGGGAGCCGGGCGCCGAGCGTGCCGCCGCGGTAGCCCGCCGCGCGCCCGCCGGTGAGCTGGGGGCGCTGCCCACGCTGTTCTCCACCGCCTGCGACACCAAATAGAAGGTTGTTATTAATTATTGTGTACAACTATGTAAACGAACATGATGGTTAAGAGACGTGACGTCTTCGAAGTAAGCACGAGTGACCACATAAAGCAGCTCCGTCTTCAAGAGCATCTGACTGTGTAACACAACGATTTCTATGTGTGTAACTAACTGTAATGTACTATTTATACACTACAGTAGCATACTTACTCTAACCTGAAGATCGGGAGAGGGAAGATCGGGAAGAATAAGCGAGCACGGAGAAATGCACCTTGTCCTCCGGCGATAAACTATAACGAATACTACAAAGTAGACAGCGGTATACTAACGTGGAGGTCGGGCGAGTTGAGCGAGCACAATAAGGAGTGCCCCTCGACCTCAAACGACGAACTATAATTAATGCTACAAAGTAGACAGCAGTAGGTATACTAACGTGGTGATCGGGCGGTGATGAGGCACAACATGAGCGAGCTCTGCAGTTCCTACGCACTCCTGTGCGCCTCGTCTTCCGACGACAACAACGGCGACAGACTCACCTGTATAGCAGAGAGCCAAGTAGACAATAGTATACTAACATGAAGGTCTGGCGATATGCGGCGCAACGTGAGCGAGAGCGGGATGGAGAAGTGCCCCTCGTCTTGAGGTGCAGCCACGGATTGAGCAAGTGAGCGATACTATGAGAAATTCGAGTAGACAGCGGTATACTAACATGGTGGTCGGGTGACATGAGACGGGACATGAGCGAGCGCGGGAAGGAGGAGTGCGCCTCGTCCTCGGGCGACGGCAGCAGCGACGGGCTCAGCAGCACCACCGGCACGTGCGCGAAGTGCTCCGTCGGGATCCGCATCTGAGGACGATACAATGTATGGTTAATGGCATTTAAAAGAATTAAAAAATACGCTTACACTCACAGCTCCACATTAGATATTATATAAACCTGTGTAGTAGCTGTCGTTGTACACATACAACACATACACAAACACCCAGACCCGAAACAAATATCTGTAGGCCATACAAATATTTGTTCCGGTGCGGGGATCGGAACCCGCGAGCCTTCGAATCAAACGGTGGTTTCGCACCGCTGGACTAACCGGGTCGTCAATATTTACGTAGCTATAGTCCCGCGAATTAAAACAGCTAAAACAGCTAAGAGAATATACACAATGGATACCCAACATGAAAACTAACAAAAAGAAAGGCGATAAACTGGCGACAAAACGATCACAAATATCCAAAGTAGCGACAGAATTCTATAAAAGTTTATACACTGAGTCAGAAAAAACAAGAGCAGTAGAGACAGATAAGGACACAGACGAAGAAGAAACACCTTGCATATTAGAGACTGAAATCATAAGAGCTATCAAAACACAAAAGAGCGGCAAGGCACCTGGAGACGACCAAATCTCAAACGAACTTTTAAAGGAATCACTTACTGCAACATCGAGACATATAACACGCTTATTTAACGAAATAATGTCGAGTGAACAAATACCAACTCAATGGACGAAGTCCACTATCGTACTACTACACAAAAAAGGAGATAAAAACGAAATAAATAACTACAGACCGATATGTCTAATGTCGAATCTTTACAAAGTGTTCTCAAAAGTAATACTCGGCCGAGTAACAAAACAGCTGGAAGAGAATCAACCTCGAGAACAAGCAGGATTCCGCGCGGACTATTCTACCATTGATCACATTCAGGTTGTCAAACAAGTCATCGAAAAACTCAACGAACATGGTCAACACTGGTACATGGCATTCGTTGATTACAGAAAGGCTTTTGATTCCCTAAATCATCTCTATATCTGGAACACGCTGGAAAAGCAGGGCGTACACAAAAAACACATAAGAATTATAAAAGAAATATATAAAAATACTACAGCAACGGTACAACTCGAACAAAAAGGAGAAGAATTTAGTATCCAGCGAGGTGTTAGGCAAGGCGATCCACTTTCTCCAAAACTTTTTACAGCTGTGTTAGAAAATATATTCAGAAATATAGACTGGGAGGATCTTGGAATAAATATAAATGGAGTAAGGCTAAATCACCTAAGATTCGCTGACGACATCGTGATATTCGCTGAAAAACCAGATGTACTGCGAACTATGTTAAAACAATTAGATTATGAAAGCAGGAAAGCGGGGCTGTCTATGAATCCAACAAAGACTAAAGTGATGACGAATGCATTAAAAGAAACCATCAAAATAAGAAAAGAGGTAATCGAATATGTAGATGAATACCTATATTTAGGACAGTTGATATCAGTTAAAGATCAATACTCTAAAGAAATCGATAGAAGAATAAGCAACACTTGGAAACGCTATTGGTCATATAAAGAGATATTTAAAAATGATAAAATGCCAATGTCTGTGAAAAATAAGCTCTACAATATATGCATTCTACCGTGTCTCACTTATGGGTGTCAAACTTGGCCTTCTACGAGCAAAAACAACCAAAAACTAGCAGTTTGCCAACGTAATATGGAACGAAGTATGCTAAGCATAAGGCTAAGAGACAAATGGACGACCTCAAAAATAAGGAAAAGAACAAAGGTGAACGACGTCTTACAAAAAATAAGAAAACTCAAATGGAACTGGACTGGTCACATCATGAGAACCAACAAAGAGAAATGGACAAAGGATGTGATGGAGTGGTACCCTAGAAATGGGAAACGGCTAAAAGGGCGTCAAATTAAAAGATGGGAGGATGACCTACCGAAAGGATGGAGAAGATTAGCTCGGAATAGAGATGAGTGGAAGACAAAGGGGGAGGCCTATGTCAAAGGACAACCTGACCAACAAACTGGTTGCTGATAAATTTCAATTAAGTTTTATTTTATTATATTCTTTTATTTTATGTTAGAAATAAGTAATAACTGTAAAACTATGGTCAGCGAATAAAGGCTTTATTATTATTATTATTATAGTCCCGCGAATTGTACCCTGGGTATGGAATCAACGAGCAGTTCTACCAGACCCCTATATTACCCCGTGAACTTCATTTCGCCTAACAATTTTCTTCTACCGGAAGATAATTCTTCCACCAGTGCAGTCAGTCAACCGAACAATGGCGGTCAAACCATTCTAAAACGCAAGATGGGCCGCAGCGTCCTGAGATAAAACAACCGCCACTGCGATCGCCAATCAGCATGACAAGCGTGGCGATTATGGCATATCCCCGTTGTGGGTAGGCTGATATGATGTATATTAACGTTTTCATAACGGTTTTCACGAGCTTAATACATTGTAGAAATAATACTTATGTGTATTAGATGATTAATATCTGTTTTACTGTATGTAATAGTTTCTCACTTTAAGCAATCTTTGGTTTTCATTTCTAAAATGCTCTTTCTTTCACCCTAAACCCCTCAGTAATGTGAGCTAGGTTACATATATGCCATAGAATAAAATTTTCTTACACAAATAATTTAGTTTGTTAAATTAGGTACAATAACTCACCTTCGAACAACACTTTTGACAGACAGTCTTCTTGCATAGTTTGCATTTCTGCCCCCATGGGCCGAATATTCCGAATCTTGTCTTCAAACATAGGAAACATACCTGGAAGTACGATAAAGCGATTGATATTTTTTGATCGATGATTATTAACAGTACTTAACATAGTAAACATATTCTAGAATGTTTTCTTGAAAATCTTTTGATAAAGAACTCTTGAACTTTAAGGTTCTAACAAAAGTTAAACCAGTAACCTCCATCCCTTGATCCATAATACTATATCAACCATACGCACTAAATTACCGCAGGTTTAATAAGGTTTGTTTCATCTATTCCTACTATTATTTAATTTTAAACATGTAACATAGGTATATAAACTGCCTCGGTAGCCTAGTGGTAGCAGGCCACTACTACTACGCTGAGGTCCTGGGTTCAATTCCCGGGTAGGGGGTTATCAGAGATAATGGTGAAAAAGCCTTTATCTCTGGTTCTATTGGGATTTTTCCATTTTCTGGAAATTTCCCAGTACCTCAAAGCTTGGTAATGTGCCCGGATATGTCAACAGGCTCGCCACCTGTTACATGGGCCAAAACGTAACCGGCGAATCGTGGGTGTTTGCATGTATGCTTGAATGCATGCATTTACCTCTGCCTACCCCTTCGGGGATTACAGGCGTGAAGTTACGTAACATAGGTATACACGGTCTATAAAACAAAATAATATACAACATGTAATGGGAATAATGCGCGTGCTGTCACACCCCGAGTAGAAAATCGAGTTATAATCTTAATACATGAACTGAAGTTACGTGTTTATGTATTTAATATTTATTATAAATTGTCTTCAATTTGTGCACACATCCACATCCTATGCATACTTACCCTACCTCTACCTACGGCCACACATAAAACACGAACCTACTCACACACGCACACTGTTTCAATGATGTAGCGTTACCTTTTACTGTTCACCAAATGGGTGACCATAATTTCCTTAATTGTAATTTATTTTGGGACAAAACGTTACCTATATTAAGTATGCCTGAAATCGATTCGGTTATCGATTCTGAACAAACTATTTTCGGGTTGTACATTTAAACCTGTTACACGTTGTATACTACTGATCATAAAATCTACATCTTTTTTTTAACACGGTTAAAAAATAAGCCAAAAGTAAGGTAGTAAGGTATGTCCAACTATTAGGTGTTAAATATGACATCAGGGAGAAAATTCAACTTCGAAACAAATAGTATATTTTACAAAAACCTAGAGAAAAACTGACATACAACAACTGACATAAAAGTTCATTTATTACAAAAAGACCTACCCTTCTCTTCTCAACATCTTCTTTGACTCTGCCTTCGACAGGCAAAACTTCTAACTCTGCTTTCGTCAGCACCGACCTGATGTGGACGATCTCTTCCAGAGTCAGAGAGAGGCGGTCGTCAGACATGATGGCATCTTGCCACTGTTTCTGAAAACAAAAATACACTGATTAAAAAAACTTCGTTGTTTTTGCTATCGATTAGAAAGAAGTGGATTATCAAATGTTTATAGCGAAAAAATAATAATTTTAGCAAATCAGAAAAAAAGATAATCTATATCCCATAAACACAAAATTTTCTGTGAACTCAAAGTTAACCCTAACAATTATAAAAAATAATTTTGCCTGAACGCAGCATTACTTTATGTACTACGAACTTAGCCATAAAATTCTGTAACGAACATAATTATTATCCACACTAAAGGCAACATCCGCAAATCAGTAGGTCAAATTTTACAAATTCAAAAACGTATTTAAGAAGTCCGTCCCTATATTATAGGCTCAGGGTACATAGCTAAAAGAACTGACGGCCGTTGGCAGAAGAGTTCTCGAATGCCGACTTTATGAAGGTTGAGGGGAAATGGTCGACAGACCGATCGAAGATGAAGGGTCGACGGCTCAGTTCGTTATGGTAATCTTTGGGGGAGGCTTTTGTACAAGAGTGGACGGTCTGAAACGATGATGATACTAAATAAATAAAATAAATACGCTTACACTCACAGCTCCATATTAGGTATTATATAAACCTGTGTCGTAGATGCCGTTGTACACATACAACACATACACAAACACCCAGACCCGAAACAAATATCTATAGGCCATACAAATATTTGTGCCGGTGCGGGGATCGAACCCGCGACCCTTCGAATCAAACTGTGGTTTCGCACCGCTCGACTAACCGGGTCGTCTAGATAATTGACCAATTATGAAAAATATTCGTCTTATCAAGCTTTCCAACAAACTTAAGCAAAGTTAATTAATTTTATTTATTTAATTGAAAGGGTTTTTTTTTGTAAACAACTAGGTTCTTGACTTGCATTATGAATAAAAAAATTTGCATTAGATCAAAGTCTACGTGCAGTTCTTCAACAACTCTACGAAGCATTACAAACTACTACAATTGTAGTCTACAATCTACTGAAACAACTTCTACCTACAAACTACAATGTAACGAAGGTGGCATACAAGCATGCAGTTCACATGGATATTAAGTGAGGACTGCAGCCTATAGACATCTACACAAAAACTAGAGCTCAAAATGCAGATGTGTTGCCGCCCCTGAGATCTTAGTTGTTATGTCTTTGTAATAGTTAATTACGGGGCCATAAAATCCACTTATAATACAATAATTATAAAATATGAATGGATCTAACACAGTCGTGCATGTAAAATAAATTATCATAAGCCAAGCTATTTTAGAACATTAAGAAATACTAAAGAATGAAGCGCAAGGGCCCGCGGCTGGTGTAGATGAAGCGCGTATGGCCCCGCGGCTGGTGTAGATCGGAAGCGATACGGGCGCGGTCGGGTGTGTGATGGGTGACCGTTAGTAGCAAATTAAAATGCGCGTTTCCGTGCTTCGGAGGACACGTTAAGCCGTCGGTTCCGGTCACTATATATATATAGATAGCAGTCGATAAATCTTGTCGGAGGCCTTATTAAAAACATCCGACAACGGGTTGGCCACTAACCCGTATCTCCACCAACCCGCATTGAAGCAGCGTGGTGGAGTAAGCTCCAGGCCTCCTCCCAAGAAGGGGAGAGACTCTGTCCCAACAGTGGGACGTATCAAGGATTGCCATTATCATTATTATTATTAAAGAATGAAGCCGGTTACACATGATCATACTTTAAAAACAACTATAGTATCCAACAACAAATATTGCACATCGACGTTAGAACGGAGACTTCAGCTTATTTCGGGTCTGTAGAGCGATATCTCTTTCGCACCTTACCAATGTGACGTATGTCGACCATTTTGATCAACCAATCAATGCTTGCGTAGACAGTATGCAGCAGAGATAACGCTCAACGAAGTCAAAACTAGATTGTCTCTTTCGTAGATTCGATGTTCAATATTAATTGTACCTACTACCGATTCATTTCATATCAACTAGCGTGTGATTGCGAACAATCTCAACAGCCTCACCGATTCGACTCACAGATTGCATCCGTGAACCCAAAAGGTATCCAAAAGCACTACGATCTAGCGTCTACTCACATGCGAGTGACAGGGGCTGCCACTAACCGACTTGATGAGCTCGTCCTGCAACGAGGACCGCGACCACGAAAGCTCTCCCAGTTGCACGTCCGCGTCGCTGCTCGCTAACGATGCTGCGCCGGCGCAAGACGCTCGCGAACCCGGCCTGATGACAAAATTATTGGTCATGAATTGTTTGAATGGTTACGTATAAATTGGGAGTGAATTTAACTTTGTGAATTTAGTCTGAATACACGTTTTTAGGCTGACTGGCGTCGGGACGGGACGGGAAAATGAGACTAACGTCTGTCCAAAATAAAATGCTAGTCTCAACAAGTTTATTAGAACTCGTTGACACGTGCTTTTTATTATAAATAATAATTAAAAAAATAAAAAAGTGTAAAATAAAAATGTATTATTATTAGAACTCGTTGACACGTGCTTTTTATTATAAATAATAATTAAAAAAATAAAAAAGTGTAAAATAAAAATTTATTATTATTTATTATATTTTTTCGGTTCGTGTTTTATGTGTGGCCGTAGGTAGAGGTAGGGTAAGTATGCATAGGGTGTGCATACTGATCGTACAAATTGAGGACAACTTATTTCTTAAATAAAAAATATTAAATACATAAACATGTAATTTCAATTCATGTATTATGATTATAACTCAATTTTCTAATCAAGGTGTTAGATAGTGTGCATTATACCCGTTACATGTTGTATATTGCTTTCCTACATATGCAGGAAAGAGCATGAAAGTAAGTTGAACGCGGTCGAGATGAGATCTTTGCGCAAGATCTGCGGTGTATCACTCACCGATCGCGTTCGTAATGAAGATGTAAGAAAGAGACTTTGTGTGAATGATAAAAATTCGGTGTAAAAATGAAAAAAGGCATGCTCCGATGGTTCGGGCATATAGAAAGAATGTCGAATGAGCGAATGACTAAACAGATATACAATGCGAATGTGGATGGTTGCAGAGGCCCAGGAAGACCAAGGCTGACCTACCATGACCAAATAGGTCGAGTTCTGTCTGATGGTGGTGTCAAAAGTCTTAGGAATCGGCGTGCATGTATGAAGAGAATGATGAAGGTAGACGAGGCACGAGAGGTTTGTCAGAACCGGGATGTCTGGCGCTCTACACTCTCTGCCTACCCCGTTAGGGACCTGGCGTGAAGATACATAAATACATACATACATACATGTTGTATAATTACCTGGAGTGTGGCAAGGATTGTGCACCATCTGTGGTGGGTTGGTGGCAAGCGGCGTGCGTGACCGTGTGGCGGCGCATCGACGCTCGTCGCGACGGGCATTGCGTCGCCAGGTCGTAGGCTGTAAACCAAAAAGTTAATGCTTAAATGGTTTGTTGTCGATAAATTAATATACACCGAATAAATTACAATGAGATACTTTTTATTCAATTGTAGGTAATATACCTACATAGAAAGTACGTCGAATTATTACGATTAAATGAATACTCGAACTCACTCTGTGAGTTACTAGTTAGTTGAGAACCTGCTGAAGTTAGGTAAAGGCAATTTTAAGAAAATGCAGCTTATGTATAATTAAGAATAGTAGTGGCAGCATCGGAATTAATTTCTCCATCATATCTTATTTAAGCTTAAAAGTGAATTCACATGATTATGTAGCATATTACGTGGAGAACCATTCCATCCTCGTAAACATAAAAAATAACAGAATGGTGAATCACCCGATCTAGAAGAGATATTTCTAACGAGCACTGTCACGGAATTTTCATATTCTTGTATCGGAAAGAGGCATATTCCATAAAGTTATTAAATGAATACCTACTTATTGCACTCGACACCTAGACATACATGTTCCACTACTTCAGACCAGTTGTTTTGCCTTTATTCTTATTATTTCAAGTTAAGAATAATAAGTTAATTTGTTGTATATCTATTATTACATTTATCATAAGAGTAGGGCAGCCTACAGGTAGATATATTAATTAATGATTGCAATTAACAGTTAAAAGCACAGAAATATCATGATCACATTAAAGGCCTGAATTAATTCTGGAAATCTTAACATAAAAATTAAGAAGCAAAATTATTTAAATATTTATAAAAAAAACGTAACTTCACGCCTGTAATCCCCGAAGGGGTAGGCAGAGGTAAATGCATGCATTCAAGCATACATGCAAACACCCACGACTCGCCGGTTACGTTTTTTAAATATTTATCTGTTCCATAAATGGATTTGCATAGGAAAAATGAAAATGAGGTACATTATACAGCTTTGTAATATTATCTAATGAACCTAACCTAGAGTTTCAAATACTTAAATAAATAGAATAAGTCAAATCATTTTCAATAATTAACTAATTACCTCAGAAAACGCCAGTAGATATATTATGTAGGTGCCTAGTCTATTTATCGAAATAATGAAAATTATGTTATAGAATCGGGATATTTAGCGCTCCACGCTCTCTGTCTACTAAAAGTCTAAAATATAAGTAACTACTCGTATAATTAAAACAGTTACCTATGTACTACACTAAAATAATTTCCAACTTCCTGCAAAGATTACACTGCATGCATGTTACATCAATCACATACAATAACATTAATACCTCACTGAAGTCAAAAAACTTAAAAGTATGACGTAACGAGGTCAAACCACCGTTAGAAATGTGGTCGAACAATTATTGTCGGTCAAACAGTATTGAGTTCAAAGTGTCTGCGACCTTGCTGTGAAAATGAAACCTAAAAACGGTCATATTTTTAAATATCCTTGGTATACTTTATTTTTGCAATGTTACCTACTGTTTTTGTATGACTAGGCTCGTTGCCTAGTGGAATCTAGATGAAATACATAAATGAGATGAGAAACGCAGACACAATTCTCACTCTTAGATTTTAAATTAGGAGAATGGATACTGTTCCATACATTTCCGGGCCCATTGTTAACACTGTACAAACGTACAAACAATGGCATTTTCATTTGAAAACAGTTTTTTTTTATGTAATGTAAGCATGCAGTTCACATTGATGTGAAGTGATGACTGCAGCCTATAGACACCCACACAAAGACCCAAGGTCAAAATGCAGATGCGTTAACACTCCAACATTCCTGAGGCCGAAGGTGTTATGCCTCTGTGCCGCAAATAACAGGGCCGTACCACGTATTACCACCTGACCGGAACACGATAGTGCTGAACAATACCATTAAGCGGCAAGTATATTAGGTAATGCGGTGGTGCCTACGCCCGCGAGCTCCATCACTGGAGCCACCAGCTTAAAAGCACCTTAAAACTGAAAATCCTTTAGTCTTGTAGGTAAACTTCAATTAACAACTCTTTGACGACAAATGAATATAAAAGTTAGGTTATGTTAAAGTACCCGCTAATAAATATTGTAGGTACATCGAGCTCAGGAAAGGGACAATCGGCTAGTTTCGACTTCATGAAGCGTTATACGTAAGCACGGCATTGGTCAAAATTTATTCAAAACTAGCTGACCCGAAAAACTTTGTGTTGCCTCACAATGAAATAATGTGTCAAAGGCTTGATAGATACGGACTATTTGTATGGGAAAATAAAATTGTTTCCTTTCAATTTCTTCATATTTTCTTACCCTTTAAACCTTCCCTCGACTTCCAAAAATCATTCAAAACTAAAATTTGCCAAATCGGTTCAGACGTTCTCAAGTTTTAGCGAGACTAACGAATAGCAATTGATTTATATAATATATATATAAACTAGCTGTGCCCGCGACTTCGTCCGCGTGGGAATTTATGATTGTTCAGCATCTACCCGGACGAAGTCGTGGGCGCAGCTAGTATAAAAGTTAGCACTACGCCTAAGTTACTCCTTATTACATATGCTATCTGCCAGTGAAAGTCCCGTCGAAATCGGTAAAGCCGTTCCCGAGACTATCCAGAACAAACAGACAGACAAAAATTGTAAAAAAAATATGTTTTGGTATATGTACCGTGTATAAATACATATGCATATAGTAAAAAGCGGTTATTTTTATATTACAAACAGACACTCCAATTTTATTTATTTGTATGGATGCGGAAGTTGACAAACGTCACACAGGTAGTATGCGAAAGAGATAACGCTCTACAGAACCGAAAATAGCCGAGGTCTCTTCCCTAAGAGCGATGTGTAAATTTCTGGCTGGGGACTGTACTTAATTAAAAGGTTAAAGTAATGATAATTTGTTCGGGCCGTTCTTAGTTCAGACCTTTACTCGAATAGTTGAAGTGGCTTAAGTAAAAAATAAATCTTGGGAATTTATAAAAGAAAAAATAAAGTCGTTTTGGAAAATTCACGATTTTTCAAGACTGCTCTATAAGCCACGGTTTCTTGTCTAGATCTATAGAATTCTGAAAGGTTCGTGGGCCGATTCACTCTTTGCCGATTATTGACTACAAAAGTGGTTCATTTTGAAAGTAGTCTTTACCTACTACAGCTAATCTATCAAATTTTGGATAGGTGTTGTGAAAGCAATACCATATTACATAGAGGAACAAAGTGTTATGATCTAACTAAAAATATGAATTAAAAATTATCGTGATGTGACAATGATGTATTAATCATACATTTAGACACAATGTTAATAACAGAAGTTCTTACATAACTTATTGTAATTCAATTTGATACGACAACTGCTTACGTGTGCACTAATTTATTTTTATTACTTACAGATACATGTTTTTCTATGGGGAAAAAAGTACACTGCAATTATAGCCACAGATGATGAAACAGAAAATGAACTTAACGACAGAGAAAATAAAACACAATACGCTTTAACATACGACAAAAGCAATGCATGTTTGCTAATGTAAAATGAATTGTGGATTAACCGTGAGAAAATAGTAACTACAATATCTAGGCTTCGTTACGACACAATATGTAGTAGAATCTGCGTTAGTAACTAGGTCTTATTAGCATAATAATAAGTGGTAATTTAATATTAAACACGCACTTTCATATCGCGAAATTTTATGCGAATTTAAGATAAGGAAACAAAAAGCATATTCCGGAACTGTCTTTTGAAGCCGATATTTTGATACATGACAGTATGGAAAGCAACATATTAAATTGACTGTGTTATTAAAGTTAGTTAGTTTTACTGGTGGTAGAGCTCCAGTGACGGAGCTCGCGGGCGTAGGCACCACCGCATTACCTAATGTACTTGCCGCTAAATGGTAGTGTTCAGCACTATCGTGTTCCGGTCAGGTGGTAATGTACGGCTCTGTAATTTCCGGCACAGAGGCATAACACCTAATGCCTCAGGAGTGGCAGCGCATCTGCATTTTGACTTCTGGTCATTGTGTGGGTGTCTATAGGCTGCAGTCATCACTTAACATCAATGTGAACTGCATGCTTGAATGCCACTTCCATTAAAAAAAAAGTACCTAAGTACAATATGATGACAAACATATTTTTACGAAATTATGTAAGTATAAAAAAAATATTAACTTATCTGTTAAATTTAACATCCTGCTATAAAAAGTTAAAGTTAAAGAAGTATGTAACATTTTACATTAACAATAACTTTCATCTGCATTCTACACTACGACATAGTTTTTTCAACACTATCAACTTTATCTAGTATGGAACTAGAAATTTCCACCTGAAACTATTTCACATATACGCTTTTCAGTATTTTTAGCTGGCTCAATTATTTTTGGTTATGAACATCCGATAGCATGGTTCAACCTATGCTATCGGAATTGTCAAAGCCCTTCAAAACGCAATTTCACGTAATGATTACCACAATTAAACAATAGAAATGATCAGGAGTACGTGTTATTCCAATCACGGTAAAGCTCTGAAGAAAAATTTAATAATCTAGTCTCACCCATCAGGTTGCCCAGACCATGTCTGCTAATGCATTACATTACCGGTAGTATAGAGCATTTAATTCCTTATCGATCGTGAGTGTACTCTATTAATTATATGAATCTAAATAAGAAGTTTTTCTCTTTGCTTCTTAAAATAAATCTGTCTCCTATCTCAAAGATAACCACGATGATGTTTTCAAAATTAACGTCCGCTAATCTACGAATTAGCCATGTGAATCGACCACGAAAATATATTAAGGCGAAAGTGAAGTGTGCGTTCTTGATTTAATTTCAGATTACCACATAGGTAGTTAAAATAGAACGTGCGTACACTAGGAGATTCAAGAGGCAGGACAAAAGGCTTTTTAGGAGTAACATTGCGATGTAAGCGTAACCGACTACGCGAGCAATGGAGCGTTTTGTTGTATACAATACTTTAGGAGGTTAAAACGTTTTGTTGTAGGTACAATACTTTAGGAACTTAAGTTCTTCTAAAATTATCGAAGTCCAGTCCTATAGTGGTCTACAAAACGGAAGTTAAATGTAAAATCAAAAGTAATTTGTGTTCAACAAACATTCTAGGTCAAGCTCCCCCTTAGGTAATTAAAAATTCTGAATCCGTCTTTACGCGCATAAAGCATTTAAAAAAACTACATATTGTGTCGTTACATCATGACATTGTATAAGCCGTTATGCGTGATATGCGCATGCTCCATACATTCGAGGGTCTCATCGCAGAACTGGTGATACTCGTCGTGGGAGATGCGCGTGCGCGGCGGCGCTCGAGGCGTCTCCCCTGCTGCCATCCCGAATTCGAAGGGGTGCGAGGGAGAAAGTGCGATATTAAAAACCTACTCTAGCACGATGCAATCAGAGAGACGGAAAAATACTTATTAAAAAAAAACTGACAACACACAATTGATTTGGTGATCACTTCATTCCTGATTTAGCACTTTTAAGGCAATTCTTTGTAAAATTAAAATGGTGGACTAAGATTATTTTTTTTCTTTAAATCTCAATACCTCTTTGGCGAGGGATAAGAGCAGCGTTTAATAAATATTACAGCGAATTCCAAAGAGCTCTGGCGTGAAAGCGATCTTTGAAAGCAAGGCTGTGTTTGCAAACAAAGCCTATTTTCTACAATTGAATCATATTTTACACAGTAGGTAAATCGTATCGTCGATATTAATTATTATACTTGTACTTTTTCTCTTTCTGGTACTTTATGATGAGATGCTAATTAATTTGCTAATAGAGATTCATTTTGAAAATGGCCTTCAATGGCCTAATTAAGTGTACTTAACTTCACTTCATCACTTATTCTTCTCCTTATCTGGTAATCTTGTGACACTAGTTGGTTTCTAATAGAGTCTTTTGATAAAATTATCGTCGTCTACGTCTACCTAATTAATTCATTAGGTTCAACTATTAATATTTGAATTACTTCATCTATGTACCTACATTAGTGTTTCTATTCAATGACTCAGTGTATATTGCTATTTTTTGCACTTGTTTCAGAAAATCTCCTACTGTTCCAAATAGAGGATCTGAAGGTTTCTCACCGGTCCGTTTCCAAGGTTTAGGCGCAGGTTGTTGCGGCGCCGTATGCCTGGGGAACGGCTGCGGCGCGCACGTCTCTGGGCTGATGCAGGTCTCAGTGTCGTCTTCATCTTCGTCATCCTGTAGACAATGTAGAATGGTATCATTAATGGTCGTGGCAAATAAATCAAGGAACCATAACAAATTAATATATTGTCTTGTTTTTCTTTCAATAAAATCAATACATTGTAGGTACCTATAAAATAAACCCTTCGCGTTTGTCTGTCTGTATTTCCGCTTACTTCTCCTAGACCACTAGACTGATTTTAAAGCGGTTTTGATCACCATGTAGATCATTAATTTCGAAATGTTCATGTATCAAAAACATACGAATTAAAGTTTCATAGATTTAAATTAACACAACATTTCGAAACCAAGTCGCCTAAAATATAGTTTCATGGCTTAAGTAGCCTTAACCATAAAAGATACATACTTACAAATAATGCACTTAAGAATTGCAGTTCGTCAAAATCCTAAAGAAAACTCCGTGGTAGCATACCTATGTTACGAAAATCCGTTATTTGTGACGCTATTTACTCTTATTCAGTATTTGCTGTCCTTATCAATCTAGGCCATTCAATATCTTTCTAGCAATTGTTTAGAAAATGTCAAAGGTTAAAGTAACTAAGACAATAATTCCGCTAGGCCGGAGCGACCTGTGTGGAAAGCTGTTTCACTTTTAACATTTTTTTTCTTTTGCAAATCTTGCCGAGATCCTTTGTATTATATTCCTTTATAATCCTTTATATAGTAAAAATAAAAAACAAGATTGAAAATGCTTTGAATTTGCCGGAATGAGCACCGTTATTAGTACAACTATTATATTTTAAGGTCAAACTAGATTTAATGTCAGTAGATATTACCTTATTTAGATATACATATAACATGTGCTACCGATAAGAATTAATAAACTAGTTCAGTTGCCTTGCTTAATTATTATCGACAAAAAAAAACACAATAACCGGATTTTGGAACTATAGCTATCAATTTAGTTCTGTTTCGTATAAATTATTTTCAAGTTCCAAAAGGGTAATAAAACTAATGTTACTATAATATGCGGTAATGCTGATAACTGTGTATTAGCATAAAATACGGCGCCTTCATTAGGTTTGTTGGACCAACAACAAATCGAAATACACGAAACACTACAAGATAATGTGAAGAAAATAATTTTGAGATTAAAACTTTTTACTAAATAGATAGATTCCAATAGAAACTTCCAGCGTTGAACAGATCAGGATATTTCTGAGATCCTTTTTCAGTACTTAACTCATCAAAATCCTTTCTAAGAAAAGATGACAAGAAAATACGATAAATTAGCGATAGTTGGAATTGACCGAAACGTCGGGGGTAAGAGAGGAAAGTAGGGGTATACGCAAGAAAATTCGCAAATATGATTTCTACAAAGTATACATTTGTTAGGTTACACCACTACCTAAGTAATAGGAAAACAAATATCAAAGAACTGGACAACTTGAGCAATATACAGACATATCAAAAGTCAGAGTTCATAACAGAAAGTGCATTCTTAATGCAACGGTGAAAGTTGAAAACAGAAATGAAGTAATATGTGTGTATGTGCATGAACCGCAACGGACATTAAGGAACAGGTTGAATTAACATGCCGCAGACAATCATGTGATTGCTGATACACATGGCGATGACATGACGTGATGAATAATTTATTATGCCCATTTTCATCAGTCACTTCATGGTAATAATCAATCAGAAGTTTATGCAAAACTTGCAATAACTGAGGCTGTACTATATCACATAATTACAGCAAAGATGCTAAATTTTTTACTGCTTTTACGCTTATATTTTCAGTGTGAGCAAGTTGCAGAGATTTAAAGTAAAATAAAACATAAATTTCGAGCAGAATGAAACTAGAACGTGACCTTTCAGTTAATATTTTGGGCACTTAAAACAAGCTACCAAGGTCAATCTACTACGCTTTACATCCGTCATAGATTCAAAACAGTACAATAACAAAAAAAAAATAAAATAGAAAGAAAGAAAAAAGAAAATACGATTATCGGTAAACCAATCAAGAGAAAAAAGGAAAAGGAAAAATAATGTTAGGTACAAATATACTACGTCTGGTTTTCTTATAATATTTATCTTCTTGTATTACCCTTCTCGTATGATAAACTGTTACCGAATGTCTAGCTTGGTGCATAACGAACGTCTATGGAGTTTCCAAATTTTCCACCTAGCTCTATTTGATGGACGAAAAATCATAATTTTCTTTAAAACTTCCATAATTTTGTCTAGTTCATTTTTACTACGGTAGATGCAGCGCAACTTTCTTACAGTAAGAATGTGATGCACCAAGATATGTGTTAAAGTTAAAGTTATTGTAACATTTCATAATAATATCCTTTCTAACTTACAGAAATCTGTTAAAGTTAGAGAATGATGCGAAATGCTAAATGTAAGAAAGTTTGTAGCCCAAAATTATAGGTAATCTTACCTAGGGCCATCTCTTATAGCAATCTTACTTTGTTTTGACGCATGACTGACGTCAACGAAAAGTAAGACATATACCACAGTATAAGTACATACAGTAGTTTATCGCCTTTGGAGTTTGGCGATATGCCGCCTTCACCCATCAAAACGCAAATTCATTAAGGTTGTCACGTTTTTGGTTTTATTTACGTTGTTTGTAACGCTTCAGTTTATGTTGAACATATACAAAAATCCTAAAAACATCACGCCTGTAATCCCCGAAGGGGTAGAGAGTGCTAAATGCATATATTCAAACATTCTCGATTCGACGGTCACAGGCGGCGAGCCTGTTGACATCGCCGGGCACATTGCTAAACTTCAAGGTACTCGGAAGCCCCCAGAAAATGGAAAAATCTATCAAACTATAGATAACCTCAACAGATTTCCCTGAAATCCCTGAAATCTGTTAATCTACCACCAATTTACCAGTCTATCATCAATCTACCAGTATTCCAGTTGAGCGGTCTGACTGATCCTGACTACTGATCCTAATATTCATCCATACGTTTTTAACTCCATCCAATATAATCCGAATATCAAATACATACCTACAAAGAAACAAAAAATAAAAGGGTTTTTAATTTGAAGGTATTTTTGTTTTAAGTGATGTAAGTAGGTATGTACATAAAGTGTAAAATATAACAAACATTATTAAAAAATGAAAATTAGAAGAAATATTAACAGTCAAATTAATACGAGTATCATTTTTTTAAATATCATCTTGCCAAAAACTTACTAAAATAAATTTTAAATCTGTCACCCCTTATCGCTGAGTCCCAAGTAGTTGACAGTTTTTGTATGGGCTACTTGGTACCGCCCCCTCCCTCCCGCGCGTCGCACGCCCCACACGATTGCTCTGACATTACACGTTCGTTGGATGACTGTAGGTAATTAACATGTTCGTTTTCTTTAGACTGTGCATATACTATCTAAATTTGTCTGGATGTTTGCCAAAACAAGGTAAGATTGAAATAAGTCTATCATAAAGGATGGTGGTATTGCTTCAGATACTTTAGTATATGGAGCAATACCACGTATGTATGGAAGAAAATAATCCAATTTGGGAGCAACTAATGAAGTGGAGCGAAGCCAAACTGTGTCACACTGCCGCTATTGTAAACATAAGTGATGCTTGGGAACACATGGGGTTAAGAAACGCTTAGTTTCGAGTGAGTGAGTAAAGCATTAAAGTAAAAATGTCGTCTCCGTCAATCTGTCAGTATAGTAAAAAATATACCTATCTAAACTAAGTATGTGTCCTTAGAAGAGCATAAAAGTAATTAAGAAATACCTACATACATTTTGAAAATTCGGCAAGACGGATAAAATCATTCAAGTAAATAAAATATATAGTTATCAGACTTATCAGCTTAAAGCTAATAGCTCCATGTTTGAATACGATATGTGTACGATACCAATAAACATACAAAGATGAATCAGACATTTTTTATATATGACTATTTATAAATTTGTACCTACTACAGCTATAGCACCCGAGATATACATTAGTATTTATCCGGAGTGCGCCGCTGTGCCCTCGGATTCCGCAAAGCATTTGTCGGGGCTCCACAATATCGGTCACATTGAATTAAAATAACCAAACAATAACAATGTAAAATTGAAATTATAATTTAAACATGTGTAGGGGATAAGTGTTTGCCCTACACTACTACGTTTTGAATGATAAATCTTTGCTTTATGCAGATGTTACAGATTTTGCAATAACATTTAACACGCTACTAAAGTTGGTATGTACCTAATAATAAAATGCTTAATGACATGATATGATTAATAAACAGTAGGTGACCTAAAACAAAGTTCACTAGATTTCGTTTTATTTTTAGGGCTACGAAAAACGTTCCGTCATCAAAAAAGTTTGAGAACCACTGTCAAGATAAACACTGAAAGTTGCAAACACCACGATAACCACGTTTAACTATTCACTACTATAGCACGCACACTAGCATAAGCAGGGGCACATGGGCACAGGCCACAGAGTACTATAATACAGGCTGTGCCGCACAGCGCACGCGCATAGCGTAGTTTTCACGAATATTAGCTTATCAAAGATGACCTACTTATTTTAGTTTCAGTGTAGCGCATTGCTTCATAAAGACAGACTTGACTTGACTAGACACATAGAATTTACAAAATCTTGATCTTAAACACGTCCAACTAAATACCTAGCTTATAACTATGCAGTTGACCTGACGAGTCAAAGAAATGTGAATATTGTCTTATTTTGTACCTAATAAGGTTTTTGTGAATAACACAAAAAAAACATCAACCTGTTTAGAAGGAGAATAAAAAGGTATCACAAGAAAATTTCGTAATATCTACCCACGCAAGTAAGTTCCTATAAAAATATTAACCAGAAAAAAAAATAACGAAAACGGATATGGGAAAGCACTTTGAACGACAATACGTCATCCATGACTAATACGATTTTCCGCTATATTTAATTTGTTTTGTAATTAAATATTTGTACGAAATATACGCGTTGGATAATCATTTAGAAATAATCAATGTTGGTTTACTTTCATCGAAGCATTACGTAATTTTGTAGACATAGAGATTGTAAATTAGGACTTGCCGTATTTGGATGCATACCTAACCCACGTAATTATAGTGAATGTGTTTGATCATGTAAGAAAACAATCTAAAAGTACTGAGTTACATAGTAAAACGTAACTTCCCGCATGTATTTCCCGAATGGAGACGGTTGGCCCACGGGCTACGGGCTACGGTTTTTTAAGAGTTTCCCTTACGTCAATACGTTTGCTAAACTTCAGTTACCATAATGTTGAAAATTTCCAAATGTTTTATATGTAAAAATGCCTTAAAGCATTTTTACATATAAAATTATTAACCGTAAAATCGAGTAGGTACTAGGTATATCTTAATATCCTAAAGGAGATGTTGCAAAAATGTATGGACCTCCGGCCATGTATTGTACACAAAATCATTAAACAGGCAAAATCAATATAAAAAAGTTTTTTACTGCATATTTTCACTTATTTAGCTTTGTTTGCAGTTACAAAACATTATTTTCAGTTAGAATTGCAACTCAAAACCAACATGGCAAATATGGCGGGCGATGTCATTTTGACATTTTCATTTTTTAAATTGTATTTTGATTATAGAGTACTTGGAGAAAAAAGTAATATTTTCTAAATACTATCAAAATCGATTGATCCCAAGTGTCGGCTGTATCGCCGCCATGTTTAACATAGTTGAAAATGATAAAATCGTTTGAATAAAATGTGGTTGTAACTCTAATATAATAATAAAGAGAATAGAATAAATTAATTGTATTTTTTTCGGATTCTTCTTTAATTTACCCATTTTTTGAGGACGTGTACGAACCAGAGCCGAGCTCGCAACATCTCCTTTCGATGGAATAAAGTCATTTGTCCTAGGTATTCTATAAATTCTATTACATAATGTACCTATATTATTCCGAAATATGTATCATGATAATTTGTGAAAAACGTTTTTCCGAAACGATTCGGTGTTAGGTTTATTTTTATATTTGACGATACCAACTTTATGATTTTGTGCATTGTAGGGCAACGATTTTAAGACTTGTGTATATTATTGATTGGTAACAATCTAATAATTATGAAAAACAAAATTGTATTTAGGGATTTTCATTTTATGGTATTTGATAGGAATTATAAAAGTATGAGATTCAGTTCGAAAATAGGGTTGTGAGTATAAAGTTCAAAATATTTGTTAAAGTTAAAGTTTTTGTAAAATGTTACATCTTCCTCTAACTTGAGCAAATTTGATAAACTTGGAGAAGGATGTAAAATTTTACATTAACAATAACTTTAACAAATATTTTGCTGCAACCTAAGCGTATATAAGCGTAATATTTATAGCGCACACACAGACGAAACAACAGCTATTTCGTCCATGTGTATCAATGACAGTGGCGCTCCGAGGGTGCTGTTAGAAATTTCCACTAATGCCCGGTTACTAAAACTTAAAAAAATCTCAAAACTTAAACTTACTACCAGTTAAATTTAACATAAGTTACTAGTATGTTGCCATTTGACATAAAACACATACATTAACGCTCAAATGACATGAATGGATTTCATGTCGCATGAATGGAACTCGGAAGCTACCGCTTCGCTTTATGTGCTGCACTATAGTTTGAAGCAGATACATTGTGATGTGTGAATATGATACTGGTGATAAACCTCCAGAGGTGCAGCTCAAGGGCGTAGGCCACACTGTATTCCGTCGACAATTGAACAATTTAAATACAGGTTTTAAAGGCCATGCCTCTCAATGTTGTTGGTCAAGTTTAATTAAGAGATACCTTGTCTCTTGATTTTTAAAAAAATCTATTTCGATCATTTTCCTAAATTAGCATTATTGCATATATTCATACATATTATTATTATGTTGTTGATATTAGATACATACACCTACTTATTTCTATAAAGAAAATTAACGCACCTAGAACCTACATCAACTCTACTATCAAAATCTCCAGGATTCTTCAAATATATTTTTAGGATTGCATTTGAAAAAAAACCCATCCCACATTTTTCCGAACCAAACCCGGACCATACCCAACCCGGAACTGCTGTTATCTAGGAATAAGCTGAGAATGATAAGAATAAAAAATAAATCAAATCAACTTATTGTTACCAAAAACGTTTATCAAAAACGGAATTCAAAATGATCCATAGACTGCATGATAGGCACTATAGTAAACAATACGTACTATAGACGACGTCGTTTCATAACACGCAATATCATAAATTCATGGAAACTTCAAGGGGAAACCCCGCATACACACTTTCAAGGGGAAACCTCGCATATACCTACTTAACGTTTTATTAACTTTTCCAAGCAAACGCTTCATAACAATAAAAGATTTGGGGAAACACGCTTACCGCTCAGTAATCTGATGTAAAGAACTTTCACAAGAGCACCGAGGCTTTTAATTTCATTGTTAAAACAGGGATTTTCTCCAACTTTTTTATTTGGTTTCTTCTAAATCTTTTCATATTGAAGGTTACTTTGGTGAAGAAAACTTAGTTTAGGGTCCTGTTGTATTAGGATATATAAGATCCCCGAGGGTTTCCGTCTTGTCGTGGTGGGGGGCTCAGTACACGGTGGTTGTCGGTTGTCCCCACACCGGTGAAGCCAAGACCTGAAGACCAACTTCTTTCAGAATATTAAGTACTACCTATTACGTATGATTGTTTATTCCATCTATCAAAAACTACGAAACAAGATTTCATGATACTGATGTTATAAAACTGATGTTTTATATGTACACAATTCAAAATAAAATATTTCTGACACATGTAATTGCAGAGCCATTTACAAACTAAACATCAAGTACATTAACATGTTAAATAAAATAAATATTTGTTATATGACATAAAGAACCGTGAAACCGTTTTGTAAATATTATAATGAATGTGCAAATATTGACCGATAAGCAGCTTAAACCTCGTTGGCTAAGACATGAGAACGACGCTTGTGGAGCAAAGAGCGAATTACGTATTTATATTTATTTATCCGTGTATGAAAATATGAGAAACGTGGTTGAAAATATGAGAAACGTGGTTGCAGCAACCAAATCATCCGTAAGGTTATAATGGTTGATGAACTAAATAAATAATAATAGTAATAATGTTTTATTGTTCTCCACAAAATTTATTTACAAAACTTTTTTTTTTCTTATTAATTACACATATACAATTAAGAATGTCCAAAATATTGACTGAGGCATCCTGAATGTGATACCTATACCTAAACCTGGACTGAGACGTTGATTTTATTTTTGTGTGGAGAACCGATGCGTGGAACGAATACTCTTACCGCACCTAAGCCGATATTGCTCCTTTAGGGTCAGATTCATAAACCACACTACGACTTTACTTTGAGCAAAGTAAGACTTAAAACTGTCAAAACCCAAACTGTACTGACACTTCGCAGTATACTTTGCTCAAAATAAAGTCGTAGTGCGGTCTGTGAACTGAACTGTGTCTCACCCTTAGTGTTCTTTGCAAAAAGGTTTGCTTATCACACAATTCAGTAATTTTCATACTTTATCACAGATGTCTATACGGACACGCAACTGATTTGTATCATATTTGAACTAAAGCTGGCTTGGAAAACTACAACAACGAAAATAGTAGAAGTAGGTATTACATAGCCGGATATAAGACCTATCGATTTATTTAATTTTGATGTCGCGAATACAGATCTAAACCAGTAAAACTTTAACATTTTTCATAGTTGAGGTAATATATTCTTGGTTGTCACTGGTACTTGTTCCTACTTATCAGACACATACCGATCACTCCGAAATTCCTTTATTGTAAAGAATAATGTAGCAATCAATCACCTGTATTCAAAGATCGGCGTTACCTGTATTAAACTGACATAAATCGTTTTCTAAACAGTTCGAACTCGTATTTGGAACGAAATTGCTTTACGGTGCAATCTAAAAACACACCTTATCACCCTTAAATAAGAGTGAGAGTGCTAAACTCGAAAAAACTAGGTCGTGGAAGCCTTTTGAGAAATGTTTGCATACGTAAAACTGTTGCTTTCTACAGGATATTTGTATACCTTTGGGTTTACCATTTTTTCTTTTGTAGTGTGTTGTAATTTTTGAATTCTTCCCCAATATTTTGGAACCAACAGTCTCTACCGAAGATATATCAGTTACCGCATACAACCTCACTTTGAATAAGGATAACGAATAAAACACATCACCGCTATCAATCAATTGAGGCCTGAATACAATTGCGAACGGATGAGACGCTTTCGCTCCATTTTAATGCTTAATAATAACATTCCTAAAATTATTTCTCGGACAGAGCTCAAAAAGACTAAGGAAATCATCAAACAAAATGGACAGATTATATTCACCACATTCTATCACTATGGGCTAAGATTTAACTAAAGCTAAAGTTGAAATGCAACTGTTTCCATTAGTAGTCCAAGTTTAGACCAGCATCGAAGTCGCAAGTTTGCTAATTTTGTGCTAAAACGAATAATTGAATCAGTTATCAATGGCAATACCACTGTAATCTAAATAAGTATTTATTATTCCTCCGAGTACCTACAGTTAAATGGTGTTATCATCATATTGCCATTTTGTGGATATTGGCCTCAAGATCAATACTTTGTATCTTATACTAAAGTCTTACAGTGAAGGAAGAAACCGAAGACCGCTTTTCATAAGTTTATGTTTATTTATTTCTAAAATGTATTGTAATGTAGCTAAAATACCACTTTACATAAACTAAATCACTAAAACGTTGAAAAAAAAACAATGTGCAAAAAAGAATAACCGTCAAATGCAGGTAATAGCGGTCTGAACCTGCCACTGTATCGGAAAACCATTCTTCAATTCCCACAAAATAGGCAACATGGCGGAAATTTTTCGAATCGCTGAGTCTGAGATATAGCCTGAGTTGACATTGTTACCCCGGGCCATTATGTGAGATAATAGTGGCTAACAACAACGCAACTTTTATATAGTAAATAATAATAATAAATAATAATCTTTATTTCTATATCAAAATGTTTTATGACACAAATAGGCTGGAGTCCCCTTTTAAGCATTGTAAAATGCCTGTGCCAGAGGGCTCCGCTCTTCTAATTTACATTTCTTTCGTTAGATAGTACTTCTATGGTCGGTAAGATTTGCTGCCTGTCAGAATATTTTTTCGATACAGAGACATGCCAAGAACGAAATCAGCCACAAATTCATTAGGACTGAATAATTTGAATATTTTATTAACCATAAACAACTATATTGATTGCGATATCCTCTACAAAGGAATTCAACCCATATTTTCAATGACGACCAATGCTGGACAAAAGCCTCCCCAAAGATTGCCACAACGAACGACCCTGGGCCGACCTGGTCGCGGGTACACCTCATGAGGGCCGCCCGCCTACGCTTTATCTTCCGGTACGCGGTCATCATTCGAGAACTCTTTCACCCCAATGACCGTCGGTTCTTCAAGCTATGCCTTGCCCAGCGCCACTTGATAAGATAAGATAATATTTATTTGCATAAACATGTGTGTGTACATACATCGAAGGTGTATACATACAGGATGACAAAAACAAATTAAGCGCAGACATGTTTGTCACAGAGTGAAGTGCAAAAATACATTTTTTTATGTTTTGAAAAGTTAACGAGGAAATATTAATTTAATAGTATTTGTCATGATTATAATAAAATTACAGAGATCGATATTATGTTACATAATGTCAAGTTTATTACAATTATTCAATGATAGGAAAATAAAAATTATGGATTTATCAATTTAATTAAGTCAATACAAATTGTTTTTCATTTAGGAATTCAGTGACACTATAGTATGCTCTGGCGGTCAAAAATTTGCGTAGTTTATTTTTGAAAACAAGTTGAGGGAGTTCCTTCCAACTTTTAGGTATATTGTTATAAATTACTGGTGCCATGCAGTAAACACTTTTGCGCATCAGGGCCGTCTTGGCGGATTGGAGACAAAGTTGACTATTATCACGTCTACTGCGTCGATATGTGTCAGCTAAACGATTATAGTAATGTGGATTTGACTTAACAAACACAGCTACTTCTAATATGTACAAGGAAGGTAAAGGTAATATTTGTGTTTTTTTAAATAGGGCACGCAGCTATCTGTTTTCGCCAGTTTGAACATCGCCCGTAGACATCTTTTTTGAGATTTGAATGCTGATTCTTTTTCCGTCGAATTACCTCAAAATATTAATCCATATCGAAGATGAGTTTCTACTAAACCGTAGTACGCTATAAGCAGAGCATCCGTATATAACGTGTATGAAAGTGTGTGTAGAGCGAATGCGGATGTACTAAGCTTTTTACATACAGTCTCAATATGTGGTTTCCAGTTAAGGTTTTTGTCAATCTGTAGGCCAAGAAAATTTGTTGAATTAACTGCTTCTATGCTTTCATTACAGTATCTTATACTAAGTTTCATAGCAGGTAACCGTTGCGCAAAATGTATAGTATTCGTTTTTTTTTTAATTTATTTTTAAGTTGTGTTCCTGCATCCATTGTATAGCTGATTTTAAGGAATAATTTATATCAGTCTAATATGTTCCTACATTTTTACAAGGTATTGTAAGAGTACTATCGTCCGCGAATAAGGTCACTGGTTCTTCTATGCATTTAGGCAAGTCATTAATGTAAAGTTTAAATAGAAATGGACCTAGAACGCTTCCCTGCGGTACCCCATATTCTACTTCACGCCTTGACGATCGATAAATCTCTTCATTCTAGTTTATAGCATTTAATTGTCTAATTTCGGTAATTTGATGTCTATGTTCTAAATACGATTTGATTAAATTAAGGATATTGCCTCTTATACCATAAGTTTCTAGCTTTTTTAGTAATGTCGAAAAATGTACGTAGTCAAATACTTGGGTCATGTCACAAAAAATACCACAGACTGGAATTCAGACAATTCTTTATATATGTATTTCGAATATATTTTTGATATGACTGGAATAAGTGCAATAGGTCGGTAGTTTTCCATTAGATCTCTATTTCCTTTTTTAAATAATGGCTTTATAATAGACGTTTTTAATGCGGATGGATAGACACCCGCACTAATACTTAAATTTATGATGTGACTCAGATGACCACATACTTCCGCTGATACATGTTTTAATATTTTAGTGGAGATATCATCATAACCTACGCTGCCTGTATTATTAAAAGATTTTATAATTTTATATATGTCTGGTGGTATACTAGGTGCCATGAACATAGAGCTGTTATTCCAATCTAATTTAAAAGACTTGGGATTATTGGCAACTTTCATTTGTGGTTCGATTTTATCAACAAAATAATCGTTTAACATTTCTGAGATTTTATGGGGACATGTTACTATGTGGTTATTTAATTTAAGTTGATTTATACTTTGTTTGGGTAAATTTTGCTTGGAACGATTAAAGATTTGCCAACTACTTTTAGATTTGTTTTTGGATGATTTGATGAAATGATTATTTTGTTCCTTTTGTGTCAAATGTATTATCTTTTTTAGCAGTTTCGCTCTTCGGTGGACTATATCGGCTACTTTGGTTCTCATGCGGAACTCTTTTTTTCTGAATGGATCTCGCAAGGAAACTCTAAGCATAGCTCTCCATTGCTTTCTGCTTGTCCTTGTTATTTCTTATAAGGCCCATAGTAAGCGACCACGTTTCAGTTCCGTGTGTCATCACTGGCAACACACACTGGTCAAAGATCTTAACTTTCAGTGATAATTCATAGTAAGGGGTCGTTCATAAATTACGTAAGAGGTTTTGAGGGCTAATTTGACCCCCTCTCCCCCTACTGTAAGACATCATAAGATTACGACTAGTCCCCCCTGCCCCTTAATAAGAAATTTTCGTAAGAAAAGATTTTTGTAAGATTCAATATCAAGTTAAAGAGATGAAGTACAGATGGCGCTATTCAATAATGCCAATTTTTAGCGCGAAAGTGGTAGAATTTTCAATTTCAAATCTTACGTAATTTTAGATTCTCTGCCCCCCTTACCTATAGTAAGAAGTTATAATATTTAGTCAACACCCCCCCTCCCCTAAACGCCTTACATAATTTATGAACGACCCCTAACTGTCTCATAGTGGTAGCAACTAGCGAATTGTTTTTGCAAGTGTGTTTGAATGCATGCATTTACCCTTTGTGGAATGCAGGCGTATAGTTAAGATAAAGACCACAATATCTTTAATCACTACTTTTACAAACAAACTGATAAACACCTACGCCAGGTGCTGCATAACAACAAGCGCCGAGCACCGCCTGCTCGTCACAGAAACCGTGTGAAGCCACCTACAGTTGAACGACAACCGGCCATACTACCATATGTTAAGAGGGTTACAGACAAAATTGCAAACATATTAAGAAAATCATCTTTAAAAACGGTTTTTAAAACTGACAAGAAAATACACCAGTTTTTAAGACCCATTAAAAGTAGTATTCCCTTACAAAATTCCGGTATTTACAAACTCGATTGTGATTGTGGACTCTCTTATATAGGCCAAACAAAGAGAGCGGTTTCCACCAGAATTAAAGAACATATTGCTGATGTCAAACACCGTAGAGCAGGGAGGTCTGCAGTCTGTGATCACATAGCGGACAAACCAACTCATTATATTCGGTTTGACCAAACTCGAATACTCGCCACAGAACACAGACCAATTCCAAGAATGGTTCGCGAGGCTATTGAGATTAAAAAACATCCAAATTTCATTAGAGAAGATAGAAGATGGTTGGCAATTGTCACCAAGATGGGATCCAATACTCAGTAGAATAAAAGCCCAACCGCAACAATCTGTAAGACATCAAGATACAATTAGTAACTTTTGTGCTAATCCTGAACGCTACGCAAGACGTTTGCGAAATAGATGGAGGTAGCTGCACATAATAATTTTTCAAACTGCTGTCAGACGATTACCACCTCAGTCTGCCCAAGACCACGGAAGCTGAAAAGTGACCGAAACGTCGGGTTCGATTTTAAATAATCATTTTAGTTTAATATACGCGAGATAAATCCGAGTTTTATTTCAATAAGCTGATAATAACAAGAAGTGAGCCGTTTGAAAATAACTGTTACTAATCAGTACTGAAAACCACGTCAACGTTGATTTGTTCTCACAATACTAGAAACTAGCAAAACAAGTAAAATAACCAAGAAAATTAATTTGGACAACACAAAATATTTGCTATAAAACCCGGCGGCAACTTGAAAACTGCAAAGAAACAGTATATGTCTACGTGTGTAACGTGTGAATGTACATATTTACAAAAATCTAGGTTTACTAGCCCGCATCCTTTTACAACAGGAGATATAGCGGTGCTACGAACCAAAAGTGTACCAAACGTGATAAACAAGCGATAATGCTTTCAGCAAAAATGAAAAATCTAAATCCAAAGAACACGACATCCATTTTTGTATTGAAATAGTACCAGTCAATGAGATCACAATAATGAATGCAATCGAATCATCAATGAAATGTCAATCATTGACACAATATTTCCATCTATAGGTAATAAGCAGAAGTAACTTTAAAATAAAGATATTCATTTTTGTTATAATGAAATAGTTAAATATGTGTTCAGTCGAGTTTCTTTTTACTTATTAAGGCAACTTTTACTTATTTTTTTTTCTTTTCTTTACAAAATGCCATTCATCAACATAAGTTGGAAAATTATTTATACTGCCAGAATCTGGTGGAATCGTTACAAAAAAGTTGATGTTTGAAATGATCAGTGTTCATTTTGTATTAACTTTGCTGAATGCTGATAAATATTTTAACTATTATTTTACAGTATGTATATGCATCCAAGGTCCGTACATTTGAAACATCTCCTTTGTTTTTTGGATACAGCTACACTATTTACCTCTAAATAAGAATAGTGTTATGTTGTGTTCTTTTTATAAGATTTATTTACTATTCTGTCAGACTTCCCTTCACATTGTTATACCGTTCCACATTTCGCACTCCAAACAGGTTTTGCTGCGAACTTCAAAAAGTTATTATCTTCACGCACGATCAGTTTTGTAAGTCTTATTTAGTTTTGTACAAGTCATTGCGCACGTGGTAAACGAATGTTGTTTTTTTTACAATCAAAATCAAACGCTGCGACGAATGTGTTAATTAGAATCGAGGTTTAAAAGGCAATCGTTCCGAGAATCAGTTGCGTTTGCGGAACTCAGTGAATCGAATAATCATCGGATATTGATGCACGTTCTGCAATCTAAATAAATGTCGAAAGTTTATTGATAAATTTACAATTTCAGGAATATTTTTATAATTGTAAAGTTGTATTTATTCCGGTTCGAATATGAGGAATATCGCTTATTCTACGAATGATAGAGCAGATATTCAATGCGAATGTAGATAGTGGCAAAGGCCCAAAAAAACCAAAACCTACCTTGACCTGCAACTCTTTGGAATCAGCGTGTATGTATGAAAAGAGTGGGAGAGGCACGGAAGCTGTGTATGGACCGAATTTGAATGCGCTCCACGCTCTTTGACTACCCCGTGGGGTATTTAAACTGTTGTCTGCTGTATCATGACAGATGATCTTAAAATATTTAGTCCAATTTTGAAATAATATGTGTTATATATTGTACTACATATTACACATTGTAATACATTATAATTGTATGGTAGGGTATTTTAAATAAAGTCAGTGTTCAACCAACATACGTGTGTTTCACTACATGGTGACAGCGGTGCGCGAATTATAATTAAAAACCCGCTTTAGTAGTTTAATTTCAAGTTGTGTACTTGCAAATTATCGTGTTTGTTTTTGTTTGTGATAAAAAATATGGAACACGCGCGTCCTCCAGCAGAGTTATGCCTTGAAGGGGGTCCGGCCGCGCGGTCGGAGTCGTGGCGTCAATGGCGGAAACAATTTGATGTATTCCTGAAGGCCTCTGGAGTGAGCAAAGAGCCTAAAGACGTACAGGCCAGTTTATTGGTGAACCTCATTGGATCAGCGGGATACGAAGTGTTTTCAACTTTTACATTCGTAGACGGTGAAACGGACGATGATATTAACTGCGTTTTGAAAAAAATCGATTATTACTTTGGCATAAAACCGAATATTACCGTCAAGAGGTATAAGTTCTTTATATTTTTCCATGATTCTGCGTATTTTTCTCTAACTTTTGAAATAGTGTACAAGGTGCCCAACGTGGAACTTTTCATTTTGCAGTAATTATAATAATCAGAGCGCATATGAATTGCGTAAATAGTTGTTGAATATTAGATGTAAACTAATTCAGTAACGGTATACGACACGAAATATACATGGCGCCGCTACTGACCGGTTCCTTGCTTGCAAATTGATCTGTTACACTTTTTCGAATACTCATGACTAGGCCAATATATTCTAATATTAATAATCATTGATGATAGATAAGCTGCCGGCATTATGATGTCTCACTTTCGTTCAATACGCGTTTCTTCAAAAGCCTTCTTTGATATGTAAATGTAATGGATGATTTAGCAGATATCTTGAGAGTTTTTAGTGGGATTCAGTCGTAAGATGTCTAGTTCCTACAGAGCAAATCATACTACAAAACAGTCTATGCGCCAAAGTCAATCTGCGAAAAATACAGACCGTTGCATCGTCACAGACGATTTCAATAGAAATGAAGAAGAAATATTCAACGCTGCGGGAGTGGACTGTCGCAGCTTGCATGATTTATAGTTGGTTGAAAAAAGCGAAGAAATTTCCAATATAAAATGATTTCTGATGAACGTCCAAAAAAATATTATATTATTATTATACAGCTGGTGGTAGAGCTCCAGTGACGGAGATTGCGGGCGTAGACCACCGCATTACCTAATATACTTGACGCTAAATAGTAGTGTTCAGCACTACCGTGTTTCGGTCAGGTGGTAATGTACGGCCCTGTAATTTCCGGCACAGGGGCATAACACCTTAGGCCTCAGGAGTGGTAACGCATCTGCATTGTGACCTTGGTCTTTGTGTGATAGGTGTCTATAGGCTGCAGTCATCACTTAACATCGATGTGAGCTGCATGCTTGTTTGCCACTTCCAAAACGATCGCAATCCGCGGCGGCGCGCGTGTGTTAATCGCCTTACCAACCACAAGTACAACAACCAGTTATAGAATTGAAAACTGAGAACTGAGGAAAAATAAAACTTAAACTGATACCTATAAACTCAATAAAATTAAAACGAATAAAATAAAAGCTTTATTTCGCATAGTATAAGTACATACAGTAGTTTATCGCCTTTGAAGATTTGCAATATGCCGCCTTCACCCATAAAAACGCAAACTAATTAAGGTTGTCACGTTTTTGGTTTTTATTTACGTTGTTTGTAATTATTATATGTTATGTATATATGTATATTTGCCCATATTTTAGGCGGCGAGCCTGTTGACATCTCCGGGCACTGTACCAAACTTTGAGGTACTGGGAAGCCTCCAGAAAATGGAAAATTCTATCAAAATCTAAATATCTCAACCTATTAACAAACTGCCTCAGTAGCGTAGTGGTAGCAGGCCACTACTATTACGCTGGAGGTCCTGGGTTCGATTCCCGGGTCGGGGGATATTAGAGATAACGGTTTAAAGTCCTTTATCTCTGCTTCTATTGGGATTTTTCAATTTTCTGGAAGTTTCCCAGTACCCCGGAGTGTGGTAATGTGCCCGGAGATGGCAACAGGTTCGCCACCTGTTACATGGGCCAAAACGTAACCGGCGAGTCGTGGGCGTTTGCATGTATGATTGAATGCATGCATTTATCTCTGCCTACCCCTTCGGGGATTACAGGCGTGAAGTTACGTTTTTTTTTATCAACAATTTACCAGTCTATCATCAATCTACCAGTATTCCAGTTGGGCGGTCTATTAGTACGCCAGAATTCTAACAATTATAATGTACCGATAATACTCATCCCTACGTTTTTAACTCCGTCCAATATAATCCGAATATCAAATACAAATTTATTCGTCTTAAGTGAATTAAGTATATATACATATATATATATATATACATTATGTACATAAAGTGTAAAATATAACAGACAATAATAATAATAAAAGAAAATTAGAATAAAATATTAACAGTAAAGTTAACATCAAATTTTTCAATATCATATTTCCAAAAACTTAGTAAAAGAAACTTTAAATCTCGCACCCCTTATCGCTAAGTCCCAAGTAGATGACAGTTTTTGTATGGGCTACTTGGTACCGCCCCCTCCGTCCCGCGCGTCGCACGCCCCGCCCGATTGCTCTGACATTACACGTTCGTTGGATGACTGTAGGTAATTAACACGTTCATTTTCTTTAGACTGTGGTAAAAGTATGTTCTATTCATTTGTTTTGGCAATTAAAAAATATTTAAATAAACTCGAATCACAATTTTCCAATACGAAATCGCCCAAATCGAGAAATTGTGTTCAAGTTGAACGGAGAAATATGATTAAATTAGACGTTTCAAATCTTTGTAATCGATTGTAGAAAATCGTGTGATTGTTGGTTCTTAGTTTGCGACCTTTCACGCTTTATTTTCATAGTTTTTGGGCCACGTATTACTCAGATGATTTTTTAATCTTAATTTAGATTTTTGTAATGATCATCCCAAATATGATTCTGCTTGAATAGCAACAGCAGTACCTATTACATTTCCTGACAAGTAGATTAGCACAGTAAAGTGGACCACTACTAGGTACCACCCATTTTTGAGCACTAGGACAAAATAGGAGCACCAGGTAAAGTCGATTTTTCGTATAAGACGTAAAGAATTGTAAAACAATTGGATAAAAAAGTCATAATACAACTGATCAGAAACTAGAATTAAAATTGAACTTCTGGAAGGATGTAACCAGCAAAATCAATATGAATACCCGGCACTTTACTAACTAAGGAACATATTGGAGCCTAATCTGACACCTAACAAATTGAGTCAAGCAATTCAGGTTCACCCTTGTTGGTAAACTAGGAGTCACGACTATTGGATAGAGAGGATTCAGAGCCATAAACAAGTAATATTTTAATAGCCGCCAATTTGGAGCTGGATATTATAAGATTTGATAAATGCGACTTGGGAATGATTTTCTAATTTACTAAATGAGATGGCTTCCAAATTTTGTCCCGATCTAGTCTCTATATTTTCAACAGTGAAGATATTTACCTCAAGTTTGTCAAAGTCCACCTTGATGAGCCTTCTCTGCGGCGGAGCGTGTGGCGTGACGTCGCCGCCTCGCCTCGTGTCTCCACCGCCCGTGGCGCCCGCCCCACTTGTGGCTGTAACAATAATAAAACTGGTATAGAAACCAATTGGGGCAATACTGGCAAACAATTGGAGCTTATAAGACAAGTTTTGGTGTAATAAAATATAATCAATAAATTAAGATACAACGCAGCTGTCTCGCACAATGGATTTCTTCGCCTATCTTGACTGCTCTTGTCTCAGCCATGGTCTTAAGAAATCACGAAAGGAATAGTGTTATTTCTTGCTTCGAGAGCTTGGGTGTCGGGAGGTAAACATAGTGCTCAGCACTATCGTGTTCCGTTCAGGTGGTAATGTACGGCCCTGTAATTTCCGGCACAGTGGCATAAAACCTTAGGCCTCAGGAGTGGTAACGCATCTGCATTTTGACCTTGGTCTTTGTGTGGGTGTCTATTGGCTGCAGTTATCACTTAACATCAATGTGAACTGCATGCTTATTTGCCACTTCTATTACATTAAAAAAAACTCTTAGCGCTCAATTAAACAAAAGATATTTCACCCCCATTGATCGAGTTTATAGTGCAAAGCGTCTGTTTCCTTTCTTATAGATAGTACTAGCGAGCTCGGCAGACCTTTTCCGCATATCATATCGTCCACTATGATAATGTCAGTTGGTAACAAACACAAATTCTTGGAAAAAAATCAGATTCTCATTAACTTCGTATCAAACCTCATAAGTGGACTAAGATTAGTGATGATCTTTCAAATTACTGCAATACCTACACACATTCTATACAGCACAATTGTTTTATTCTTGCAACATATCAATGATTGCTGACATTTATCTAGAGACCAGTTAAGGACATAAGAGACTGGACCAGTGAAAGTAACATTGAGCAACCGACAAATGCGATGATAGAATAGCCAATAAGTCGAGACGTGCCCTTGTGTGCAATTGTTGTGAATGTGGAACAGGCATGCAATCTCTCACGTTCGCTGTTGAAGTGCCAAGATGTTTATATTAATTGAATGATTCTGTTCATATTGCAAGGCATTGATGAGTGATCATTATCTTCAGGGCTTTTTCTTGTCTCGATCGGGCTGCCGGCGTTCACAACATTTACATATATACTATGAATTACCTTCAGTTTCAAAGTTTTATTTAAAACTGTTGAGTTTACGTAGTTGACCTTGTGTATGAGCTCGTTGGCGGGCTCCGGTAAGAAAAGCCAGACTAAGTTTGTTGTGTTATGACTTGACAAAGTAAAATATACGAATAGACTGAATAAAATTCTTCCACAATAAAATTCCACTACTACTACGCTGAGGTCCTGGGTTCGATTGCCGGGTAGGGAATATCGGAGATAATGATGTAAAGTCCTTTATCTCTGGTTCTATTGGGATTTTTCCATTTTCTGGAAATTTCCCAGTCCCTCGAAGTTGGGTAATGTGCCCGGAGATGTCAACAGGCTCGCCACCATGTTACATGGGCCAAAAACGTAACCGGCGAGTCGTGGGTGTTTGCATGTATGATTGAATGCATGCATTTACCTCTGCCTACGACTTCGGGGATTACAGGCGTGAAGTTACTTTTACTGAATAAAAGCTATCGGTAGCCAACGCCAGCGAAGGTACAAAATATGTTGATAATGAGTACGCAATGATTGATGAATGATAGCTATTTGTGAACTAAAGTAAAAATATTTGAAAAATATTGCTGAAGACGGAATGTTTATGTGCGATGTTCGTGACCATACTAAGAGTCCTACCTAACATACCCGTAATAATGTCAATTCAAACAAATTTAACGGAATAAAAGGTAGGAAATCTATAATTCTAGGAACTATTCAAAAAGCAAAAGCATCCAAACTTTTTATTAATCATCTGCAAACAGGAAAAGTGAAATTGTAGATATTCCATTGACGATCGCTGTGACAGCGGATAGTATGATTATTCCCACGATATTGCAAATAATGTTTTAATGCGAATATTTGATCGCTTCCTTCCTAGTCTTTCCTATAATTGAATGCTCCATTCACTAATTAAATTCATGTTTGTATTTTAAAGAGTAGGCAAAGATACACTTATACACACATTTCACACACAGATTTTAATCTCATGACGGATTTCAAGTCCGTTTTCATACTACAGTGAACTTGAGAAGGAATTTCCCTCTTAAAGTATCATGGCAAAATTTGTAGAAAAAATTAAAAAAAAAAGGTACACGGTAAAAAAGCATGTAAAGTTTAATTTAATAATTATCTATTATTTTAAATATGATAATATATTAAATTATCATGTTAACATTTCCTGATACTTAAAATATTTTTAACTCTCCGGCATAAAAAGTTTTAAAAATAACTTTAGTATGGAGTGCTTCTACTGTTGTTAGGAAAGACGATTTTTATTCCGGTGATTTAAAAATATTTTAAATGTCAGAAAATGTTCTTTAGGTTGCCTAGATGATATTTCTAATCCATTTTACCGTGTACCTTTTTCTAACTTTTTTTTTGCACAAATCAGTGTACGAAACTTGCCATGATTCTTTATCAAAAGAATACTCCCTGAACACATTGAACTGACTCGACTATTGAATAATATTACGATTGTGCCATACCAAAGACGTTTAGTAAAATACGCTTACACTCACAGCCCCACAGTAGGTATAAACCTGTGTCGTGGATGCCGTTTTACACATGCAACACATACACCAACACCCAGACCCGAAACAAATATCTGTAGGCTATACAAATATTTGTCCCGGTGCGGGGATCGAACCCGCGACCCTTCGAATCAAACGGTCGTCTCACACCGCTGGACTAACCGGGTCGTCATAGTCTAGTTAGTCTTTCATTTATTGTGTTCTCTCAAATGTATATGATAGTTAAGTAAGGTATCTGCATAAAATGTGGAATAAATAAAACGTAACTTCACGCCTGTCAACCCGCAATGGGTAGTAAATGCGTGCTCCATCATGCGTTTGTGCCATGTTAGATTTGGCGAGCCCATTGATATCTCCCAGAACATGCCCAAATTCCAAGGATGGCATTGGGAAAATTCTATAAAATTAATCATTCCCAATAGTTAGCTAAACATAAAATCGAACCCATGACCCCAATGTAGCAGAAATGGCCTGCTACGACTATACTTCTGAAGCATTTAATCTACACTTAATATTATAAAGCTGAAGAGTTTGTTTGTTTGCTTTAACGCGCTAATCTCAGGAACTACTGGACCGATTTGAAAAATAATTTCAGTGTTAAATAGCTCATTTATCATAATATATATAACATCACGCTAAGATGAATAGGAGAGGGGAGGTAACATTGCAACCGCGCGAATCCGGGGCAATCTGCTATTATGTAATAAAATATAAAAACTACGAAAAAAAAGATTGCAGCGACACAAAAAAGCGTGCCCAAAATTACAAGATAAGATTGTATGTTCGACAATGCATTACATATTCTCTGACAATGCCCTGTAGTTGCATTAAGTCCGCGTTAAGTGCCTTTTATTTATGCCCATAGATCTATACAAATAAATAAAATTGGAGTGTCGGTTTGTAATATAAAAATAACCTAATATACTTGCCGCTAAATGGTAGTGTTCAGCACTAACGTGTTCCGGTCAGGTGGTAATGTACGGCCCTGTAATTTCCGGCACAGAGGCATAACACCTTAGGCCTTAGGAGTGGTAACGCATCTGCATTTTTACCTCTGGTCATTGTGTGGGTGTCTATAGGCTGCAGTCATCACTTAACATCAATGTGAACTGTATGCTTGTTTGCCACTTTTAAAATATTAAAAAAAAAAACGCTTTTTACTAAATGCATATGTCTGTATACACGGCACATATACCAAAACAACATTTTTTACTTTTTTTGTCTGTCTGTCTGTTTGTTCCCGCTAATCTCGGAAACGGCTGGACCGATTTTGACAGGACTTTCACTGGCAGATAGCTTAAGTAATAAGGCGTAACTGAGGCTACTTTTATACTTGCTGCGCCCACGACTTCATCCGGGTAGGTACTGAACAATCATAAATTCTTACGGGGACGAAGTCGCGGGCGCAGCTAGTTGTTAAATAAATAAACAATACTACGACAGCACTTTAAACCAATCTCAATAAATAATAAATTGAATAAGTATAGGGTATGAAAAATGAAAAGCATTTCGATTAGCTAATAAAAACTCTATTGCAGAACCTTTTGTAGCATAACTAGCTAATTTTTTTTTTCAAAGTTTCTAGATTGTATAATATTCGCACTTTCACGTGCCGCCTACGCCGCGCCGGGCCCGGTACCAAACGTGGTTCACAAATAATTCAACAATTTTGCAAATTGGAATAAATTATATTGTCATGTCTATTTAATTATACAAGTTATGTGGCAAAATAATTTAGGATTAACCTCATTAAAACGCATTTTGACCTTAGTCTTTGTGTGGGTGTCTATAGGCTGCAGTCATCACTTAACATCAATGTGAACTGCATGCTTGGTTGCCACTTCCATTGCATAAAAAAAAGTTGCATTAAGTCCGCCTTAAGTGCCTTTTATTTGTGCCTATAAATTGTCAAATATTTTCATGTCAATTTAATTATACAAGTGATGTGGCAAAATAATTTAACAAAATATATTATTTAACCTCATTTGTTGAAACGTAAAAAAATAATATTAAATTAATATTTTGAGAGCTTTGAAATGTGGCTAGGCTACTTTATTAACGTATAAACTACCTAACTGCTTTCTTAGAAAAAGTTTTCTCTGAATTAATACCAAATTAGGTCATGAAATAACAGACCCACTTAACAGTTGTGTAGCCTTTTACTTGGAGTTTATTGTGCCAAACGGATGTGGGCGTACCGGTTAGTTCTTGATTTAATGAAAACATTAATTTTTGCTCCATTTTCGTTTTAATTAACCTCCCCAATTTCTTCCATTATTTCTTATTGCTATTATCATCATTGCAGCCGAAAAATCCCCACTGCTGAACAAAACTATCATAATTCTAAAATTGCATTATATGGGTGTATATGCCATAATCGCCCAGCTTGGCATGCGGGTTGGCGATCGCAGTGGCGCCAGTTTTATCGCGGGACAATTGACTATCCTGCCTTATTGCATTTACCGTCCTATTGAAATGTCTGGAAGAATTCTCCTCCATTTGCGGTGAGGTCGTCATGTTACGATGCCTTTATAATAATAATGATAATGGCAACCCTTGATACATCCCACTGCTGGGCACGAGTCTCTCCCCTTCTTGGGCGGGAGCCTGGAGTTTACTCCACCACGCTGGTCCAATGCGGGTTGGTGGATATAAGGGTTAGTGGCTAACCCGCTGACGGATGTTTTCAAACTGGCCATAAGGCCTCCGACAAAGTTTAACGACTACTATCTATCGATAGCAACCGGGACCGACGGCTTAACGTGGCTTAACGTCCCATCCGAAGCACAGAAACGCGCATTTTAATTTGCCACTAGCGGTCACCCATCACACACCTGACCGCGTCCGTATCGCTTAACCGAGTGGATGGCTTCCGATCTACACCAGCCGCGGGGCCATGCGCGCATGATTAGAAAATCATCATGGTCAATCATCTCATTGATTTGACTCCAAGTTCAGCACATTTTCGAGATGCTACAGCCCCACATTTTTTTTTCTCGTTATATAATTAGCTTAATCGCTGAGCGAGTGAGCCAATTAAGCTCCTGTAAGAAAATTACAATTAAATAAATTAACAATTTCTTAAACCTACTTCACAAATTTTATATACATGCTTTTGCCTCTACAGACAATGGTGAAGCTAGAATACTATTACACATTCCAACGTTATATGAAGTTTTATTGAAAAACATTTTCTGGAACAGTTTAGAACGTTGGCACTTGCTTAGCGACCTTTAGAATTCATGATTCTGTCCTTTTTTTTAAATTTATAAACAAAACATTTGACGAAATTACTTATAGTCTACAGGTTGTCTATAAAGGCTTTTACACGACATGGTATTCAGAGTCCGGCAGAAAGGGTGGGCGTAGCCTCGCGCCGGGTTGCCGCTTATTACACTATCCGGTCGACAGCGCCCTAACTCAATCACAGTACAAATACACGGGCCGCTCCGGGCGCCCTAATTATATTACTCTGACCCTTGCTATCGTACCCTGAATACTGTGCCGTGTAATAAGTCCTTAAGTTAGGTGCAACACAGTACAAAATCTACAATATCCGCAGTGCAGTAGGACGTGATTAAGTAGCTTCTACTTAGCACATACGATGGCTTACCTAATGTGAGACTAAGTTAGGAGCAAGTAAGGCTTCTTTGTTTAACGAAATTGAGCGTATTTTACGGTTTTTAGCTTGAAAACTCTAACTTAATCCGTTTCTTCAGAGAGATAGGCAGATTTGTACACGTACGACATTCATGTTCACAATTGGCTATTTTTCAATTTGCATTCAAGCATACATGCAAACACCCACGATTCGCCGATTACGTTTTGGCCCATGTAACAGGTGGCGAGCCTGTTGCCATCTCCGGGCACATTACCAAACTCCGAGGTACTGGGAAACTTCCAGAAAATGGGAAAATCCCAATAGAACCAGAGATAAAGGATTTTAAACCGTTGTCTCTGATATTCCTCGACCAGGGAGTCGAACACAGGACCTCTAGCGTAGTAGTAGTGGCCTGCTACCACTAGGCTACTGCGGCAGTTAATTTATTTAATTTTCTTCGATAAAATTGGAAAAAAAAAACAAAAGAATGTATTGCGTCGTCATATTCGTCATAGTACAAATGTTCCAGATATTTAATTAAAGTGCATTAGTGAACCTATTAGCGTTATCTATCTATATTATTTATAGTCTTCAATTGATTACATAATACATTTGCATGGTCGTATTCTGAGACGAATGGTAGGTATGGTTGGATGTATTTGTTTTATTTTTAAGTCATAATGTAATTACACGCTTGTATTGCCCGATTTCGAGGTAAGAGCACGCCTTCAAGTACTTACGATTCACAAGCTATATTCCTAGTCGGTGAAACTTTTTCCTATCACATCACACTGATATCACTGTTCACATTTAACTTTAATTAACATTCACTGGTAAAAAACGAATATTCATTAATGCCAGGCTGGCGTCGGGACGTGACGACCCCACCGCGGAAGAATATTCTTCTACTGGAAGATAATTCTTTCACTAGTGCAGTCAGTCAACTGAACAATGGCAGTCAAACCATTCCAATAAGCGGTAGTAAGAGCACTATCGCAAGATGGGCATCAGCGCTAAAACTACTGCCACTGCGATCGCCAATCGCCAAGGGTGGCGATTATGGCATATCCCTCTTATCGGGGAGGCTTTGGTCCAGCTGTGGACATCTTTCGGCTGATCTGATGATTACTGCCAGATACTTTACGTGGGCCTTTACTGCCGCCAGACGTCCTACAGGTTATAAAAAAATTGGTGAACTACGTTATACTAGAGTTGAGCTTCAAAATAAAAATAACTAGCATCTATTTTTGAGTAACGCCTCAGAGAATACAATATAAATTGATAAATTGAATAAGCAAAACTAGAATAGTCCTAGACGTCCATAATAAGTTTTTCTCCCTAGAGACCAAATGAGATATTCTGGATACAATGGAGTCGTTAGTGAATAATACTGGCCGATATGGTATGAATTATGCAAACTGTATATTTTGTTTGAAAAAGTTGATGTAAAGATTACGTGGACGGCTTCAACCCATACTGGATTCAGATAAGCATCTCAGTTGTTTGCTGTTTGACTTTTTGCTTAAGCTTATTCTCATTTACCCTCCAGTGGTGAAGTTCCAATATAGGATTTCGAAGGCGTGGGTCCTACCGCATCTCATCTATCTACCGCCAAATGGTAGTGTTCACGATTCGAGTTGGTAATGTTTGGCCTCATAATACTTAAACAGAGACATAACAACTTAGGTCTCAGAACGCGCTAATCTCAGAAACTTCTACAGTCCTATTTGAGTTTTTTTCAGTGTTAGATAGCTCATTTTTCGAGAAAGACTTTCGGCTATATAACATCACACTAAGATAAATAGGAGAGGGTAAATAACATTCCAGCCGTGCGAAGCCGGGGAGGGCCGTAGTATTAAATATATCAATACATCCTCTTTAAAGTAAAAGAAAATGAAATAGCTAATCATGCCATTACCAGCAAATTTTTCGCGAGTCAGCAATCAAGTATTAAGGATGGCTTCGTGTTATTTTTACAGCAAATTCAGGGAGATATGACGCAAATAAAGCTCAACTTTGACATTTGAGGCAGAAACGCCTAGGTAAAATTGTGAGTAAAATAACATCAAATTACGAAACCCTCTGTGTAGTTTACTTAAGCTATGCATATTAAGTTAGGTCTATCATGTATTTTGGAATGTTTCAAGACCTTTTGATCTAATTGAACTGAACTAACAAGTTTTGAAACTTGTGACGTCTGAGAATCTTGTATGAATTACATTTCTGACAGATTACTATTGTTCGTAATTAATTTTGGACTAAATACTTGTCGTCATGACGTGACCACCGCCCACTAGTGGAATGCAATCAGTCAACCGAACAATGGCGGTCGAACCATGCCAATGGGGTTGGTTGTAAGTGCAATATGGGCAGTAGTTGTAAGTGCAGTAGTTGTAAGTGTAATAACGCAAGATGGGCAGAAGCGTCCTCGTATTTTGTAATGCTATCCGCTACCGCCCACAGTAACTGATACCGCGTGGTGATGCGGTATACGCTGTTTTTTTTATGTTATTTAAGTGGCAAACAAGCATGCAGTTCACATTGATGTTAAGTGATGACTGCAGCCTATAGACACCCACACGAAGACCAAGGTCAAGATGCGAATGGGTTACCACTCCTGAGGTTGTTATGTCTCTGTGCTGGAAATTACAGGGCCGTACGTTACCACCTACCCGGAACACGATAGTGCTGAACACTACCATTTAGCGGCAAGTATGATAGGTAATGCGGTGGTGCCTACGCCTGTGAGCTCCGTCATTGGAGCTCTACCACCAGTAATAACCAGCTGTACCGTCTATGTTCCGCTCTAGTCGCGGCACTTCATACAAAATACCCGAGTGGAACCCGCTCGGCAATTCCGCTCCCCACGTCGGTAGCGGATAACGCCCAGGTCTGAATAGGGCTTTAGGTGGCACCTAAAATATGAAGCTCCTAGAACCTCCTCTATACATAGGTTCCTGGACTGTGTGTGATAGTGCTTACTATTTTCTTTCTTTTCTATACCACTTTTGCAATGTAGATAATGTCATAATCTCAGAGTAAAGGAGAGATTTGAATGAAATAAAATAATTAATCATTAAATAATCTAATCTGAATTAGACATGAATTGATTGATTGAAATAAAACTATTTTTACGGATTTATCTCGCGTGTATTAAACTAAAATCATTTTAGTTTAATATACGCGAGATAAAATAGTTTTATTTCAATGAGTGTAGCTCGCGCAAAACCTAAGAACATATCATGGATTGATTGATATTTTAGCGGCCTAAATTCTTCCGCTAGGTAAATACCTAATCTGAATTAGACATGAATTGATTGATTGAAATAAAACTATTTTTACGGATTTATCTCGCGTGTAGAATTTAGGCCGCTAAAATATCAATCAATCCATGATATGTTCTTAGGTTTTCGCGAGCTACACTCATTGAAATAAAACTATTTTATCTCGCGTATATTAAACTAAAATGATTTTAGTTTAATACACGCGAGATAAATCCGTAAAAATAGTTTTATTTCAATCAATCAATTCATGTCTAATTCAGATTAGATTATTTAATGATTAATTATTTTATTTCAATATACATTTAATACTAAGCATTAAGAAATCACTTACACGTATCAATTACGAGCACAAACATTCGAAACTATATTCAATACAATGCAATTAAAGCTAAAAATTATGTTTAGAATAATTTAAAGATAATAATCGTTTTTTTTTATACGTAAATGATTAAGATTAGAGCTATTAGCATTCATATAATTGCCATGACTCTTTACGCAATGGGCTTATTAATTATAATAATATGTATGTTCCATTAACTCTAATTTATATTGATCGCGGTTTTGTTTGATGTTAGTTTTCATAATCAACGCAAATTGGGATCACCTAACCTAGTTTCTCGGCGCAACACTCTCGCTCGATAATTGGGTACAAGCACTCGGAAACTACGTTTTTTAGACGAAAATGAGATAGTAAATATGATGTCAATTCCACCTTGAGATACTCTTCCTAATTTACTAAAAATTTGATTTGATGACTTAATATTAAAATTTTAGGCAGATCACTGGCAAACAATTATTAAAAAAAAATAATTTGGTGTATGTATATCTAATACAGATTAACGAGGTATTTTTCAAAATGAAAAAAAAAATGTCTATTATCTGTCAATTATTGACAAAAAAAAACAAAATAAGATAAAGTAAGACAAAGTAAGATTAGTCTAATTTTAGAATCATGCTAATTATCGGCGCCAAACAGTCAGTATGTGGGTAGGTACATATTATTATGTAGCTGTCGGCCTCCATTTTCTGCGGGTATTTGTTTTAGTCAGTTTTAGCAGTTTTAGTCAGTCAACTGTCGGTGTTTCTCTGACACATTACGCATCTAGAGGAATCATACACCTCAATCCGTCAACACTAGTCGACAAAACGCTAAAATCAACTTAAAACATTTATTTGGTCCGTCAAAAATGACGACGAAGCAAGAACTATAATGCATTTCTGACTAAAGCAACCACCGACGACTACCTCGGTAAAAAAAGTTTGAAGTAAGAAAAATTACTACTCTTGAAAAGCATTCTTAGATTTGCCATAGTAGAAAGTAAGGTATTTGTTTTGTAACGGAGTGGAAAATGATTATTTTGTTCATTTGCACCTCATTTGTAGTTATCGCTTATGATGCTCAGATCTCTGATTATATACACGTCTAGATGGAGCGTCGCCTTACAAACGCTGCAAAAACAATGTCCCAATTCGAAAATCCTTGTGTGCGTGTAACACACACTAGTATGTATATTTTATTCGCTTTACACTTTTACTACTCAACTGGTGAAAATGTTACTTGCTTATGACATTTTCCCCTAAACATAGGGAAAATTAGCTTAAGTCGAGATCATTTTTTTCATAATAATATTACGATATTCGTCGGGTCGTCTCACAGTAGCTTTAGTTATTCGTTTTTAGTTATTTTTAATTTTTTGTTTGTATTGGTACGTGTATAAGCTTAAGTTATTCGTTGTTAGTTATTTGTTCTTAGTGTAAGTTACTTTTATCGTGGAGAAAAATAAATAAATTTTTAAGAACAAAATCAAAATCTGGAACTGATCCACTAGTTGAGAATTTACAAACCCACAAACAGATACACACGTCAAACTTAGAACACCTCTCTTTTTCCTTCGGGGGTTATTAAAATAATGTTATTAAAATAAATATATATAGGTATATTAAACATATATTTTATATAGATTTTATTTTGTAACTTCATATTTATCTGGGAAGATTTTAAATCAAAAACTGGCAACACAGTAAACATGGCGTTCAATGAACCGTACAAGTGCGACGTAAAATTAAATATTGTTGATTTAATTCTGGGATACATTTATGACTATGGAAAGTGTAGTTTCCGAAAATAAGAAATGTTTTTAGATTTTTTCATTCTTCGTTCGTAATTTCGGCACACTTTAATAGCGCAAATCGTCATAATGAAAGCATAGACGTGGCCGTGTTTACGTTACAATGACAGTATCGCTACTGAGCGAGCGGAACGAAGCTATGAGCCAACAGTTAACTGATATTTTTTTGGACGCTTATGAACTTAGATGCTCCATCTAGACGTGTATATAATCAAAGGCTCAGATAAAATACCGTTTAGAAATTCAATAATGAATTGAGATATCGTGTCGTTTTTTATTTAATATACCAAGAAAGCTTTTCGTTCCTTTTCATTAGGAATACTACTCTTCAATCTACATATCAATGGAATCTACATATCAAAGACATAATTCTGTGCAAAATCATTCTGTTGGAAATGCGTATTCGAGAAATATCCTTTAAAAGGTAATGGGATATTTATTAGGAATACCACCCATTCATTTTCCAAAATGTAATCCTCTTTTGTTATGAATATATCTGTTCAATGCTTTAGCAAAAGTATTTAGCAACTATTTCAGTAGTCAGTATTTGTCATTATAAAGAAAGAAAGAAAGAAAAAACATTTATTGGTGCAGCCCACATATCAATATCAGGTACCTACTGCATTGAAAAAAAAAGCATCAGATAAAAATAAACATTTACCCCCTTATTCATAAACGTATTTTAGCTAAAGTGCTCCTTTGTCCTTTTCTATCCTGCACATTCGACAAAGCAACTGACAAAGACAAAGCATTCTATAGCTAAAACGTATCTAATGTACGTTTATGAATAAGGGGGTTAAAATACAAGTAGGTACGTTACACATAAACAATATTTTCTTTCGACTGTGATATTATAATCCAGTATCACATAAAACAAAATATGGTCTGAACTATTTCGTCTTATAGCAGGTATTTAGAAAAAAATAACTAAAACTTCTCAGTTGTTAGTAAAAGCCATAGAGCAACGCGGCCCACCGGTCGCGGCGGACCGGAGGGGAGTATTAGCCATAGCGTGTTGTATTACCGATGCAAAACAGTCTGTCTATTACTACGAAACTCACACCTTGACTTTAACAAAATACAGAAACAATTTCACACACACATTTAAACATCTAGGCGACAGGTATAAGCCCATTCGGGCTTGTACTTTGACAGAGCCTGGAGCCTGCATATGGCTACTCCCCTCCGGTGTTGTTCTATGGTAAAGCCTAACCAATAAATAAAAAATATACATAAAATAGGCACGTTTTATACTAAGTATCCAACGTATTATACATCAACGTAAGCAGTGCTACGACAGGAAATATGTTTTTGCCCCGCGTTGCCAAGAATGAGTCATATAGTAGGGGATTAAATCAGGGGTAGCGAACAAAAACCGGACAAATGCTAGTCGGATTCGTGTTCGAAGGGTTCAGTACAATTCATAAATTTCCTATGCTACCTTAAATGCAAAAGAATCTGTTTAAAACAAAACCTATTCTTATAGATTTTGTTTCTTGATATTAACCATTTTTTTAATAATCTATGTAAGATTTAACCTATAGGAAGTCTATTTACAAAGAACTATTTTCCGTATTGCTTTCGTTGCTTAAATAAATCAATGGTCAACTTTCGTTTGTTTTCTTTAAATATTTTTAAGTACAAAAACAATATTTCAATTATTCACCATAAGACATATTACACAGTATACTTCAGATTGTTTTTTTCTCATTTATACCCAAAAACGCCTAAGTAAATAGAATAGGCTGTGTAAGACGGACAGGCAGAGAGACGGACGAATGATCTTGAAAGGGTTCAATTTTTTCAAACGAAAAAGGAAGACTTTTACTGGTGGTAGAGCTCCAGTGACGGAGCTCGCAGGCGAATGCCCACCGCATTACCTAATATACTTGCCGCTAAGTGGTAGTGTTCAGCACTATCATGTTCCGGTCAGGTGGTAATGTATGGCCCTGTAGTTTCCGGCACAGAGGCATAACACCTTAGGCCTCAGGAGTGATAACGCATTTGCTTTTTGATATTGGTCTTCGTGTGGGTGTCTATAGGCTGCAGTAATCACTTAACATCAATGTGATCTGCATGCTTGTTTGCCACTTCCATTACATTCAAAAAAAGCGACAGTAAAAAAGGATAGACACATTAATTCATAAGATTTAACGTCGGAGAAAATGATAAAGGAAGCATTGCACAGGGCTAATCGTCAACTCGACACGAACGACCGGACACACGTGTGTCCGGTTGGTTAAACTTGAAATTGTAATGACTTGTTATTTCGTCGTCTGGACACGATAATATTTTTGAGTGTGTCCACATGGTGAAACTTAAATAAAACCACTTTCATGTTTTCACCAACTGGACACTATCACTTTTTTTTGCAAAAAAGGTACAGTCATGTGCATATTCTCCTTGTTTATTACATCCTACTTAATATTTTAAATGCGAAAGTTTAATGCGAAGAACAAAAAAAAAACTACTGGATGGATTCGGATGAAACTTTACAGTAAAGTCAAGTAGACGAAGTTGCGAGCGAAATCTAGTACTACGTAACGAAAAAAAACAGACTCATATTTTTGCTGAAAAACCTAATGGTTTTTAAATTTTAAAATAAAACAAATATGTATTACAATAACATCAAACTAAAGTATGCTTTATTAATATAAAGATACGGTTTGACTACCTATATGAAAAGAGTGAAAATAGCCAATATTCTCTAAATATACATAATAATTTAAAATCGTTACTTTAAATATCACAAAAAATGAAGTAGGTAAGTACCAATACGTAATTTAAAGTAGCAATTAAATTTCTGTATTTATTATCAAAGCCAAAGAAGTTTTGTCCTTGAAAGATACACTCCTTTTCTAATACAAACTTGCAAAGCTTGTTTGCTTGCTTACTAAATGTAGTTGCAAAGAAGTTTGAAAGAGAATTGTACTCGGAGCTACATGCGGCATAAAATAATGAAATAAAATATCACAAAAATTATCAATAGAGCATAATTATGGCATCAACATTCTAAAATTTATAATTTTACAAATAATAATCATTCTATTTAACTCTGTAACAACAGTAGTTGAGCTAGGTACTTGTAGGTATAACCATCATTTTACCAAGACTAAATTCATGTTGCAAAGCCTGTATAAGGTGCTTTTTGAAATCACAACCATGTATTAGTTTCTGGGTGTGGGTGCAACTGCGGTATTTGGTTTTTAATAAATATAAGTTTCCACTATTTTATTGGGAAGCAGAGCAGAAATAGTAGGAATAATGTTTGTATAATATTTTGTACGCCCAATATCGACATGAATCGTGAATAGTTGATGGAATTTTCTAACGGATGTTTTAAATCATCACAGAAGAATCTCTTTGAATGGGCAACAATTTAAACGAGAAATATAAAAGTATAATAAAAACGAGAATACCGATGGGATCTTCATGCTGAAACTGTTCAAGTTCAACTGTATTAGCCATATTATTGAATAATATCCACTGAACGCCTAGTGATGTGTTTCCTTTTCTATACAGTTTTTTGTTTACACTTTGGATAGTTGAGATCATCATATCAGCCGTAATATGTCCACTACTTACCCATAAGGAGATGATGGGATACATACCCTCCCCCCTGCCATAATCGCCACGCTTGGCATATAAATTGGCGATCGCGGTGGCGGTCGTTTCATCGCAGGACGCTGCTGCCCATCTTGTATTATTTCACTTACCTACTACCACCCCTTTGGCATGGTTTGACCGCCATTGTTCGGTTAACGGATAATTGGGATATTGGCAACTAAATAAAGTGTATTTTATCTTGAAATATAATCTGCGTGACTGTACTTTGTCATGAATTCGGTTAAAATGTGAATGTGTGTCCAGTTGGCGAAAACAAAATAGTATTTTATTTAAGTTTCACTATGTGGACACACGCAAAAATATTGTCGTGTCCAGACGACGAAATAACAAGTCATTAAAATTTCAAGTTTAACCAACTGGACATACGTGTGTCCGGTCGTCCGTGTCGAGTTGACGAATAACCCTTTGCACAGTGTCTCTTATGAACACATATTTTGTATAATTGTAAATAAACTAGTGTCAAATTGACATTCGTGACATTATTTTTTTTACTTAATTTGAGGTACGGACCCCTAAAAACGATTAATTACGTGAAAAGCTGTATTCCAGACAGTCCGAAACAGATTTTTATGGTTAAAATACGTAACAAAACGTGACATGCTTATTACATGTGTTCCTAATTTGAATTGTTTTGAATTCGTAAGCGTCTTGTTTTTAAATATATTTTTTTAATATTCCGCATAGGTAACAGTTCTGTTTTACGCATACAAACTTATCCAATTAGGGTGTGTGTACATTATGCAATATATTTAATTCGTTTTCGTTTATTTGTTTAGTACTACAAAAAATGAGTACATTAAGTAACAAGTGTGTTAATTTTAATTTTATTCATGTTATTATTTTTAACATGCGTAATTTAGTTACCATTCTTATGAGTAAGATTTAAATAGAATTATGTAAAAAAAGTCTAATTAAAATTCAGTTCATGGCGGAAGACATTATAGGAAGTATATATATGTGTTATATTAAAGACATACAATAATAACTATTTTATACAAATTGTTGTTGGGACAGCTATCTTAAATCTCAGTGTAGGTGACTGAGGGTGTGGGTAGCACCGTTTTATGTAACTAATCTGTTGACCACCTTATCATAATCCATAAGAAGAGATTATTTAACATACATGAAGCGTAAAATAGTTTGGTTTGGTTGCACCAAAATATTAGTTAAAGATTTTGTAAAATTTTACATCCTTCTCTAACACTACATTCTATGACATAAAATCATGTTATAAACAGGAGAAGCCACTGATTCCCGAAATACAGTGAAAACTAGTTCGGGAATCTATGGATTCAACATATAAATTGATGTAACTATCTTTTTGTCCATAAACAAATTTATTATTATTATTATATTACTAACAAATTTGTTAAAGAACCTTATAGAGACAGAAAGAGACAGACATATAGGGCTTCGGTAGCTAAGTTGAAAAGCGGCTGGACTGGCTATCCTAGTCGCAAGTTGTCCAAATCTTGCCCTTGGCACAACGCGGACACTCCGCCAAAATTCCATACAAACGCTTAATTTGTTCTTTATTACACAGACATCAATCAGTGACGTGTATTTACAAGTGCACCTGTGTGCGTAGCACGTAGAAAATACCAACCGTCGCCCATAAGAGGGAAGGTGGTTGGTGAGGCGGGGAAATCTTGCGGGAGGTCGAAGTGTCCATTCTATACGTAGTATTATTACATATTCTCTGCCCTTGGTCCTTACCCAAAGTCTAATTTTTCACCGCTGAAATCTTCTGCTAGTGCAGTCATTCAACCGAAAAACGACGGGTCGTTTAGGACAATAGTAAATGCAATGCCACTGCGACCGTAAATTCGCTTGCCAAACGTGGCGATTATGGAATATGCTCCCCTAAAGACGCACAATCCGTTGGCATCTTTGGCGAAGGCTTTTCTCCAGCAGTGGACGTCTCATGGCTAAAATGATACACGAAGCCTGAATAACAGTGTTCGACTTGTAATTACAACAATAAGCATTGACCTTGACCTTACGAAAGCAGTGCATCTGCATTAAGGTCAGTAGCTTTATAAATTATCATAGACTGCAGTAATCACCAACCATCAACGTAAACTGCTTATATTCTCGAAAAAGAAAACAAGGTATACCTACTGTCCGAAACTAGAAGCAAATATAATCCGGTTTTTTTTCTAACTACAGAAAAAATAAGAAATTACTCGTCATAGCGTTGGCAACACTGCCCCAGAAGGTCTTATCTTGAGCGACGTCCAACGCCGGTTCCTCGGGACTCCTCACTGGCTCCACCAGCCCGGAGACTGGTCTGGTGCCCAGCAGCAATGCCGCTGGAGATACCCTCGACCGACGCAGTTTGAATGATGTGCTCGACCCGATTTAAAAACTCACTATTTGAAAATCAGAACGCAAACTTTTTCACAACGCGGGAAATCCACGCACAGGTTTCAATTTATTGATTAGTTTAACTAAATATTTTGAGAATGTTTAAAGCTTAATTTAGACAACGGTAGTTATCCTTATTAGTTTAATTATGAAGTTTAAAAAAACTAAGCGATACACATCTGAATAACATAAACATTGACCCGTTACAAATGTAGAACGATCTTTATACAATTATAAACACATTACCACACTGCCACTCATTTTGAACCGCGGAATGGAACGCACTTTTAATGATCCAAACCAAACTGGCCACTTGCGGAATAAATTTAAAAAAATAACAAGTTAATTTAAAAATTAGATTGATTTTTAGTGCAACCTCTGATGTAAATAGAAGGCGCGTGCTTAACTTGTGGCGATCCCCGCCATATTGGATCGGGGTACCCCGTTGTCGCATGCGCTGTAACCCTAGGGGTTCTTTATTCGAAATGCCACAACGTAGGCACAAGAGAACGTTTCCGCCCCATCCATTGCGTGGAAACTGAGCCGTATTTTAGTTTTCGAGGAAATTAAACGAGCGTTGTAGGATGGAATGGAGAAATATCGATAGGTGTTCCCTTCGGGCTGGTGACGTCGTAAAGCAGCAACCTTGTCTGCAGTGAGCAAGTGAGTTTCCACGGACCTACGTCAATCTTTACCAATTTGAGATCTTTAGTTCTGTCCGTCTTCATTATTAATGTAATTAATTACACTGGCAATCTAATCTTTAAATGGGTTACAAGGATTTTCTTTCTATCTGGAATAGTGGAATTTAAGAACAATTCAATACCTAAAGCTATTGTATTTTGAAGCACGCTCAACAATTGGTTTTTGTGACCAAAATATTTACTCAAGCATTCATAAAATATTTCTTAAACATTACATTATATAGAAAGTATATGGCACACAGTTTATTATTGTATCATATCAAATAAAAAAATATATAATGCAAACAGCATTACAGAATTTTATTAAACTTTCTAGATTGCCTAAATTTTATTCGACATCCTATTGGCTAACTATTGCACATAACAACGTAACATTTAAGAGAAACAATACAATATCATTGTTTTAAAAGATATAAGTGATTAAAAAGCACTATCGTTATGCAGTTACAATTCTATGCCGGTATACCATGAGAACGGTTTATCTTCAGGAAGCATCATAAAAAGATTTTGCAAACTATTCTCAAGCTTCTCGGTAAGATGCTGCAAGAATAGAATAACATTCTTCTCAGTGTTACATACAAGACACAAAAATGTGTTTTGTAAAGTTTGATCTAGTCCTCGATAGGAAAGCAAATTTTGAATGAGGATTTAGTAATTCATGTTTGGCTAGTTAAAAGGATCCACTTGAAGTCATCATGGTTCGTTTAATTAACGAGTTTTATGTATGAGAAGTTTGAGAACATACCTAATAGTAGATATACCATACCTAATAGGTTTTTCCTACATGATGTCTTATCTTACGAGCAGAGATAAACAAATAAACCTAACGATAATAGCTTTACTAGGATTATATGTCTCGTATTTATTCTCACATAAATTCATACCAATAACAGAATGAACAGAGAAAACAACAGTTGTTTTCTCGTTTCTGCCTAATAATATTTACGTGATTCCTTAAGACTGCATAAGTGCAGCCATATTAATAATAATAATGGTTACTCACTCAGACAAGTTACGTACTCGTCAATTGATACTTTGACTTCCAAGGAAAGATAGCCAAACTTACCGGTTTTTAGTAATATTCATATTATTCAAGTGAATTCACTCTGACGACCTTCACAACCCGTCAAATGCTTTTAACATTTTAAAGTGGGGCATTTAGTGTCACCAAAGATAATAAACTTAAAGTATTTAATGCTGACAGCATTATTATTCTAAAAGAATCACCTTCTCATCAAACTTACAAAACTTTTGTAGATGAGCTCCAGTCACCAATAAACACTTAAATTAGGTTCATTTTGTTCTATATTTGAAGAAGTTCACAAGCTAATAAGTAAAGCATCATTTTATAGGTTAGACCCGTAACAGTTTTAGGTAATCTATTATATAAAAATAAGTCGGGTTTTACTTCCTGACGCTATAACTCCAGAACGCACGAACCGATTTCCACGGTTTTGCATTCGTTGGAAAGATCTCGGGCTCCGTGAGGTTTATAGCAAGGAAGAAAATTCAGGAAAAAATATTTGTAAAACGACATCCACGCGGGCGAAGCCGCGGGCAACAGCTAGTAATTTATAATAAATGAGTGTTTAAAGAATATATAAATGAAATACATGCACTTTAAAAAGAAGGCAATGAGATATACCTACTTTACGATTTGTAATGAAACATGAAATTTAATATTTGACGATCTTCAAATCGCACAGATTTGAAATCATTTATGCATGAATAAAAACGATTAAAATGTTGATGACATTAAATAAACGAGAATCTTTAATTTGTTATTGACACTGTTACAATGGAAAACATGTCAGTAACGGTTGATGTGTGTTACTAAAACGCATCCTTGTTTTGAAGATGAATCACAACTACAAACAGATTAACTGTATCTTTGCTCATGTGGATAAAATTATTATTTTTTAAATTGATATCATTTAGCAGTCAATCAATTCGTTTTACATCATTAGGTAAGTCAATGAAACATTATGAACGTTGAACTAGTTATGTTATTGACCCAATTTCGTTCATACGCAATGCGTATAGGTGCAAAATATTTATTCTTGTTTCACTCTATAGTAACAGGAATAAATACGTGAATAGGTCCAATTTTGCTTTAAAAAAACAGACAAGTGCGAGTTCGACTCGCGTGGTGAGGGTTCCGTACCTACTTCTTATAGGTTTTCCAGTAATCTATAGGCAAAGAACTATTTTCCACATTTTTTTCAAAATTTGTAAGTTCAGTAGTTTCAGAGATAGGGGGGGGGAATGGTCCATTTCCGTCGTTTTTCTTAAATAACTTCAAATTTGTTTATGCAAAAATTATAAAAAAACATATCTGAGATGCTGACAACAACCTCTTTCATTTGATATGTCACACGACACACGATTTTTTTTTTTTTAAATTCTGATTTACACCCTGAAAGTGGCCCTCCTGTTTAAAAATTATTATTTTACTTGATGTGTTCATCTTTGGGTCACCAATTTACATATATTTACCAAATTTCAACTCAATCGGTCTAGTAGTTTCGGAGCAAATTGGCTGTGACAGACGGACAGACAGACAGACGCACGAGTGATCCTATAAGGGTTACTTTTTTCCTTTTAAGGTACGGAACCCTAAAGAAAGTGTTTATTCAGTCCACGGAGATAAAATTTAGCGATTATACTTATCTCTTACCCTTAACCTAGTAGCAGTGGACTTTTTTTTTAATTATGTGTAATAAATGTACATATACCAAAAAACATATAAAGAAACTGTGGCAATAACGTAAATATTAAGGTTTGATGACAATGCAATAACATGAAACGATAGTATATAAATCATATGAAACAAAAGGTTATTCACATAGTTTCCTTGCGAACAAAGTCCTAGACACAGCTGGTTTGCTAAGAGTTAGCGTAAAAGAAAACGTGACGCTACGATGATGAGTACTCACGATACAACGCCTCAGGCAAACAAAACACCCGAGTCCATGACCTCTATACCGTTATTTTATTTGGAAGCTTCATGTTCAAGTTATTGCTCTCTTTTACAACAAGTTTTATTGATACTTCAAACACTTTTGCTATTTACAAATACACTATAAAACCAAGTGATGTTCTTATCAGTCCATTAGATATTTTTTTATTATTAACGTTCTTTTTTATCTCGTTGGGTCGGCATGCAAACATTATACCTATTGATATTGTTAATATTTAACGTAAACTGTGTCAGAAGATATTCAAAAGTAAAGGGCCTAGAATGTAACCTTGAGGCAGCTCGTGACACTTAACTCCGGTTTTGAAATATAGTTTTCTGTCTGACAGGACCATTATCTCCGAGTAAAGTTATGAGCTTTAAATATCTGAAGTACTTCAAACATTTGTTATTTGTAAATATTTAAATAATATCTCATTTTCAAGAAGTGTAATCGAATCAGCTACGACCTTAAATAGGATAGCTTAAAAGTAACGCCGAAAACTATAAAATTGAATGTGTGACTATCGAATGTGTGATGGCTACGAAGGCAGTTTAAATATAAATGACTGTATTAACAGCGATGAGTGTATGTGGTCATCCCTACCTAGGTAATTAGCATGTCGAAAAATTATATGCGATTAAGATCTTCATATCTAATTCAATTTTCATCACTTAAAAACGACAATATTTCGACAAAACTGAGAAGAATTCCGTCAGAGAAATTGTTAGATCGGTTTTTTTTTTCAGCAAATGTGTAAAGCCTTGCAAAGTAACTAATAAATATTGTTTGAAAATGTCGTTGTTTTGTATGCCACGGCACGATTTAGAAGAAGAGATGAATTTAAATAACAACCCACTCACAGGAATTTCCATCGCGCTCTAAATAAGATTTTGCAGAATTTTTCCATAGAGAACTATTTATTATATAGCTCTTTATATTTAGACACTGTCATCTAAATAATACTTGTCAAATATAATAAAAAATAAACTATCCAATAACTCCAACCACACTATTGAAATCCATAATCTCTCTATGTATAAATTTATATAATAACTAATTGAATGAGCATCGATATCCAAAATGTGTTAAGACTTTCAAATACTATTAATTTTAATTGAGAATTCTGACATTTCAATAAACGTTAATTTTCTTCGCTTCGTAATGTATTCAATAAATCGATCGTATTTTCATCTTAAAATGGTAAAAAACATGTTTTTATGAATGGCCGGTATTTTTGTAATTGAAAAAGTGTTACGTCACACGAATTAAACTTTTAGCAACATTGAAAACAAGAATCTAATCGTAATTTTAAAGATAAACATAAAACCACATGAAACGTCTTTAATTTGTAAACTGTGCACAAATTGTTAAGCGCATACATTTCTATTGAATCTCATTTCATCATAAAATTTCTTCGAAAAAAAACAAACACACGTGGCACGTATGTTTCCGTAATATTGTGAAATTGATAAACATTTAATGTCGAAGAAAAATAATGATGGAAATTATTAAAATATACTCTAGCAAAAAGGCCCTCGATTATTGATATTCGGCAAAGATTTCGTAATCACTAGGTTTAATCTCTGGAAGAACTCTGCATTAGAAAGAAAGAAAGAAAGAAACGTTTTTTTGTAACAATGAACAAAATAGATTTTTTGAAGAAGTATGGAAGAAACATTGTTACAAATTGGCCCCAACTCAGCGTGTGCTGGTTGAGGGACAACCAGCGCATACAATAATAACCGTTTATACCGTACATAATTGTCATCAGATATTTGTAAGATCTAAGAATGTGATATATTCTTTACTGTTATTTTATATTATTTCTCATACGTGACTCAACACGTTTGCGTGATATTACGCAAATATTTCAGAGACAATAGCTAGCTATTAACGTATGAATTGAAAGATTATAGTAATCAAAGCAACTCTTCGAACCACTATGACCTTTTGGGCTGTATATACTAATTCAACTATTGCCTAAACCACTATACTTAGTTTTTACTTAAATAAAGTAATCTTACATGCAAGCATTGAAAAAAATTACACGTGCATTTCAAATAACAATAGGCATAGATGAGTAGGTATATTAATAAAATTATTGCAATGAAGTCAACACACTTATGTGACTATATGTAAAACAACATAGTTATCATTAGTCTATTGTTAAAATAGCAAAGCATTAATAAAATCTCCATTGTTATTGTTACAATTAATTATAAAAGTGCAATGTAAATCACGTAACTATGTAATATTCTCGTGAATGAATGATTATGAATAGGAACTGTAATTGGCTTAAATGTCTTACGGTAAACGTAAGCTGTTTCTAAATCGAGCTTTAATTTCGCTATAGCTTCATTCTTATCAAACAAAAAAGACTTCGGAGATAATTTCACAAAAACAATCATAATTATTGAATAATTTTCAATTACTTGCTTTTTTTTGTTCAGGATGAATCCAACTAACTATAATATGATTGGTTAAAGTATAGTGTATAGACACTATACTTAAACTTTTAACCATTCATCAACCAACATCTAATTAAAAACAAATGCATTGGTGCATTTAAAAGCCCAAATTTAACTTTCAAATCAATTTAACTCCAAAGTTAATTATCGTCAAGAAAATAATAAAGTATAAATAAGCTTCAGAAAAAACATTAACTGCTAGTGAAAGAGGAATCAAAAGCGCCGTCATAAAAATAATAACGCATGAAATATTCTTGACACATGACCAACATAATTCATTTTTGCTGAGCCAACTTCTGTGGCTTGGCTGAGTTCCAACATCCTTGACCCGATGGCCAGATAAAAAGGCTTTATAGTTTCTGCCCCATGTGTAAATAGAATCAGAATGTTATCAATAAATTGAAATAGAAACGGTCAATACAGAAGACATTACTATTAATGATGATGACTGCGAGACTGTTTCTTTGCAGGACTACCAATAAATGTAATAATATAAATTTACTAAATTACACTTATATTCGATTCGTATTAATCGAGAATAGTACACAATAGTTTGATTGATTACCGAGAACAAATTCCCTTAACTCTTTAGGTCACTCGAATGTTATGATGCGCAAATCAAAAGCTAGGTGTAAAAGGTATTTAGTTTATTATGTTGTCTTTGAAGTATAGTAAGCAGTTACAACAAAAATGTGCATGTGTGTGTAATTGATTTTAACTCCACGAAAGCGATCGAGAGCTACTTTCAATTAGGTACCCACATTTTCACAGAGGCACTACGCCAATATTTTGGAACGGTATCAACCATCGACGATAGAACTAGCGTTGTGTCGTCAATGGTATCAACAGACCATTTACCAGCAGACTTTACTCTTGGTGGTGCTTATGCCCCTTGGCATGAGCATGAGCTCATTGGCAAATTAACGAACTCCACCACTAGTATAAGAAAACTGGAATTATTAAATTAAGTATTTATAAGATCCAACTCATCCAACGTCTACTTAAATAACAATATCGCGAAATCAACCTTACGTATATTGCCAAGGATTTATTAAATTGCTACAACGTTTGAAGTAAACGAAAATCGAGTAAAAAGAAGCACGAAACTCATTAGTTTTTTCATCGTTGCGTTGACGTTTTCAAAAGTATTAGGAACGCGGCACTGGCAGACAGTTTTTTGTTCGACTACTTCTTGCATATTTTTTCTTAACAATTTTCAATGTTAAATGTTCTGTGCTTTGTGACCTGTAGAGGCACCGGTTAGAACAACTTAGGATCTCGAGGTATAAAATCGGACCTATTGACGAATACGGGGAAAGTGGGAAAAAAGTGTTTTATCGAAAATTAATTACGCAATACCCTAGCTTCGGGTTTATAATCAATATGAATGTAGACTTAGCTCTGCAGAATTTTAATTACATGTTTAAGCACAAATAATCAGGAAGGATCAATGGATGTAAAGGTAAACATAGGCATATAAACTTTAACCCCCTTATTCATAAACGTATTTAGCTAAAGTGTTGCTAATCTCTCCTTTATCTTTTTCTATAATGCACATTTGACAATGCAACTGACAAAGACAAAACATTCTATAGCTAAAGCGTATCTAATGTACGTTTATGAATAAGAGGGTAAAACTATACCTATCTATAATAGCTATATGTGGTAATGGAAGCTATATTTCATTGATATTATATTTGTTGATCTATTGTATGGTACATAAATGTGTATCGAAACTGCCTGAACAGTCCGCCCAACCATCCCCAGGGCACTGAATCCCGTTCAGAAATTAGGGTAAGTGCTAATATAACATACCGCACCCATGTGAATTTGTGTTACTTTGCGGTAAACTTATAGACTTTGGCGTATTCACAGAATATGTTCTGTACTTAACCACTACCTATTAAACACAATGGACTGTTTCAAAAATTATATTAATTTTATTATTTATATTACAAGCAAATCTTGTTAATTCAACTAAAATTTTGTTTTGTTCCATTTATGTCATAACTTTTTTTCGACAGTAAAATTCAATTGAGGAACGCATATTTACTTTAGCATATACAAAACAAAATGTTCAGTATTTATATTAGAAATGTGGAAATTATTTAAAATTATCAAACTTGAATGCAGTCTCGCATTGAACTTTGAATATTCTGGAAAGCTATTTACGGTGCCAACGTGTACTTACACTGCAATGACACCATCAGTGACCTCTGTTTTTAGATCAACGTTTATTAAAGCTGTGCTATTCCAATCACATTCAATGTCCTTCACCAGATCAGTGGTCTCAATACTGTGCGTGACTAGATTTTTGCGTGTCTCACGACTATTCACTGACTTTACTCGCAAATTCATCACGGACGCTTATTCGGCTATCTGCAGCGATCGAAATAGCTTTTATTACACAATACATACTAAAATTATATTATTAAAGCAATTAGCGTTGCCAGTGTTTATCTTTATTACAGCGTTTGTGATTGTTATTTGAATGCAGAGATGTCTTCGCAAGATTGAATTTAGATAAAAAAATATTCATTTAAGCCGGCGCGAAATATTTACCATTTTATTTAGCGAGATATATCACAATATATTTTAATTTGCGGATGTTTGAGAGCTTCACGATTTTCACGTATATTTTTATTTCCGGGACAATTGCTATATTCAAAAAGAAATAACTTTAGTAACAAAAAATTTGCAATAACGCTTTCTATTCTTCTGTTAATAATTCCGTAAATTTTCTGCAAATGTTAATTATCAGACATAACTGATATACCACAGAAGTCCACTTTTTCATTTTGTTTGAAACAACAGAAGTCTCCAATATGTACTTTATAAATTATGATGAAATATAAAATAGTTTATTATTCATAGAGTCTGAATATGAAATGCCGCATGTTCTTTCAGAACGTGAATGAATTCATTCAAATCGAGCCTCTCATCACAGCTATTGTTATTCATAATGGTAAGAGGTTACTCAATTCTTGCACGAAAATATGCAACATCAAAGTTGCATGCTACATCGCAACGTTCAAAGCTTTTGCCGTGCCGCAAACTGCATGAGCTCAGGTCATCGCTCGATAAACGTGGCTTTAAATATTTTATAGTGTCGTGCAAATATGTAGAAATTGCACCATTAGACTCCATGTAAATTCTATCGCAGAAATGTGAGAAAAACTCGTTTCAATTTTAAAAACGTGCACGACATATACCGCCCTAGTTTTATTCTTGTGCGCAAGAATGACTGAAAGGGTTAATGGCCGCACCTCATTTTTTTGTGTCATGAAAGTTTCAAATACGGTCACTAGTGAATAAATACTGCAATCTTCTGAGGCTTTAGTACTTTTATCCCTGTCTAACGTGGGGGAGATTCATAGACCGTATAGTTTACATTGTATGAAAGTCTTTTTTTTCAAATTAGTATGAGCTTTCAATACAATTTTTTATTGACAGATGTGTCAAAAATCTCACTTTACATTGAGAAGTGCATCTTTACTAAGCGTCAACTACACAGCTTACTAAGCAAGAGTAAAGAAAACTAATAGATTGACATGTAGGTATGTAAAACAAGATAAGAACGAGAAAAATTTAAGTTAGCCTCTAAATCAAAAGCAAAATTATAAAACGGTCTATAAGTCTCACCCCTAGAAATCAAAGAAAATGCAGATGCTCTTTCATATCATGCATACTTAGTACCGAACAGGAACTGTATACCACCAGTGAAACTAGATAGGTGATTGTGTTCCACAGAACAGAAAACTGTTGAGTATCGAATCCAATCGTCGTGACATTAAAATTATTCCATTATTTATAGGGCTTGATATAACATTTTTTTACAAAACAAAAATATTTCTACTCGCAACTCTAAATTGTTCACCTCACTTAACAAATTGTTAGTAGCAATCTAATCTCTGCGGACAAAAACTGCACCGGCATAGTACAAATATTCTTAGCTAGGTCAAGCCGTTATAATTAAGTGTATAACAGGTTCGTCTTAGCCTTAGACATCCGCATCTCTGTTTTCAATGTTTATGCTTGAAAAATCGCTTCTTCACGGGTCATTAAGCACGAAACTAGTAGAACGATTTCATCAGGAAAGTGAGATTTTTAACTTTCATTGGGACAGCCTGCGATACCGAATTGTGGTTTCTGACCGCATTTTTCATTAATGAATTATGGATAGTTTATGGTTCGATGGAATAACAGAAATCGATTTAATTAAGATTGATTATTTCACATAAATTTAGTATCGTTTAGCTTTAAATCGATTTTGATAAATAGGCGATTACTTCCTGTCTTTTTCTCCGCGTCCAATCCTTGAATATTTACATCGTCTAGTCCATCATCAACATCGATATCGTGTAACTAAGTCGTCCAAGAATTGATCTTGAATAATGTTATTCTTGAGTTACGATTTTACATATTCTTCTTTTCGGGCTTACCTCAAAAACAAAAATGAAACCACTGTAGGATTTTTAATATACTTGCCGCTAAATGGTAGTGTTCAGCACTATCGTGTTCCGGTCAGGTGGTAATGTACGGCCCTGTAATTTCAGGCACAGAGGCCATAACACCTTAGGCCTCAGGAGTGGCAGCGCATCTGCATTTTGACCTCTGGTCATTGTGTGGCTGTCTATAGGCTGCAGTCATCACTTATCATCGATGTGAACTGCATGCATGTTTGCCACTTTTATTACAAAACAAAAAAAAAAAAAAGGATCTTTTGAGCATCTGTCTGTTCGTCTGTCACAGCCAATACTTTGCAATCATCATAATGAAAGAAACTCTTTTTTTTATGTTGTGTAAGTGATGATTGCAGCCTATAGACAAAGGTCAAAATGCAGATGCGTTACCACTCCTGCCACCACTTAGCGGCAAGTATATTAGGTAATTCGGTAGTCCCTACGCCCGCGAGCTCCGTCACTGGAGCTCTACCACCAGTAAAAGTGTCTGCCTGTTACGCTTTCACGAGCAACCTGTTGAGCCGATTTTGATGAGATTTAAACATGAAGGTAGTTCAAATCTTAAGGAAGACTACTTTTTGTGACAAAACTAAATATGCGGATGAAGACGCGAGAAACAGCGAGTATGAAACAAAAACATCTAAGATTACATGGAGTAGGTATTCATTTGATCCCTGATATCTCATTACTTATTGCTATTGTTTACTGACGTCAGAACTGCAATATATCACTTGAAATCTCATCCAAGAAGAACGATATGGAAAGCTGAAAATAATTTGAAAAAAATATATATTTATACAAGTTTTTTGTCAACAATTCGTATCGCATGTTTCCAATAAAAACGCTCAAAAAAAATTAGAGATAAAATATTACCGTCCAAAATGTCACAATGTTCATTTTACGAGCAAAGAGAGTGCGGTGTCAGAGAATATGTAATAATACTACGTATAGAATGGACACTTCGACGGCCCGCCCGATTTGCACACATACACAACCCCTTCCTCTCTTATGGGTGGCGGTTGGTATTTTGTACGTGCTACGCACACAGGTGCGCGTGTAAATACACGTCACTGACGGATAGAAACCAAATGAAGCGTTTGTATGCAATTTTGGCGGCGTGTCCGCGGTGTGGCGGTGTGTGACAGCCGTTTGAACCGAGGCTCACACCACCTCGTACCTCGAACCATACGTAGGTATGTGGCGAGCTTGTTGACATCTCCAGGCACATTACCAAACGCCGAGGTACTGGAAAACTTCCAATAAAGGATTTCACATCCTTATCTCGGTTATCTCAGATAGCCCACGATCCGAAAATCGAACCCAGGATCCTAGCGTAATAGATTTTTTTTTTTTTTTATGTAAAGCATTAAACAAGCATGCAGTTCACAGTGATGTTAAGTGATGACTGCAGCCTATAGACACCCACATGAAGACCAAGGTCAAAATGCAGATGCGTTACCACTCCTGAGGCCTAAGGTGTTATGCCTCTGTGCCGGAAATTACAGGGCCGTACATTACCACCTGACCGGAACACGATAGTGCTGAACACTACCATTTAGCGACAAGTATACCTATTAGGTAATGCGGTGGTGCCTACCCCCGCGAGCTCCGTCACTGAAGCTCTACCACCAGTAATTTTAATGTTTTGAAAGTGGCAAACAAGTGATGACTGCAGCCTAAAGACACCCACACAAAGACCAAGGTCAAAATGCAGATGCGTTACCACTCCTGAGGCCTGAGGTGTTATGCCTCTGTGCCGGATATTACAGGGCCGTACATTAACACCTGACCGGAACACTATAGTGCTGAATCACTTTACCATTTAGCGGCAAGTATATTAGGTAATACGGTGGTGGTGCCTACGCTAGTAATGGCCTGCTTCCACTAAAATTTTACCGGTGAGGAATTCTGATGCAGTTAAATATTCCAGGAACGTATTATTAAATTATTATTCATTATACATTAGAGTTCAAAGAAACATACCTACTTCATATAAATGACCACATTTAATATTAAAGACAAACCCCCTTATTCATAAACGTATTTTACCTAAAATGTTGCTAATCTCTCCTTTGTCTTTTTCTATCCTGCACATTTGACAATGCAACTGACAAAGACAAAGCATTCTATAGCTAAAACGTATCTAAAATACGTTTATGAATAAGGGGGTTAATATTAAATGTGGTAATTTACATTAAGTAAAGAATAATGTGCAATATTGAACTTAAATTAAAGTTCAATATTGCACGAAGCGGGTTGGGACAAAACATCAAAAGACTCCGATATATATTTTACTTCCAACGAAAGCCAATTTTTCACTTACATCCTCTTCGTCTCGAGTTAGCTCAGTATCGTCATCATCATCGTCATAGTCATCGCCATCCTCATATTGTTAAACCTTAAAAGGTTCATTTAACTATTAAAAATAAACCATCTAAACCTCCATCTCCCCAAAGGAGATGTTGCGAGCTCGGCCCTAGTTCGTACACGTCCTCAAAAAATGGGTAAATTAAAGAAGAATCCGATAAAAATACAATTAATTTATTCAAGAATATATTTTAGAGTTACTACCACATTTAATTCAAACGATTTTATCATTTTCAACCATATTTAAAATGGCGGCGATACAGCCGACGTTTATTTAAATTGGATATCGATTAGTTTAAGTTCTTAGTATTAACACATGAAATCGATTTCGATAGTATTTAGAAAATAAGACTTTTTTCTCCAAGTACTATATAATCAAAAAACAATTAAAAAATGAAAATGTCAAAATGACATCGCCCGCCATATTCGCCATGTTGGTTTGAGTTGCAACTCTAACTGCAAATAATGTTTTGTAACTGCAAACAAAGCTAAATAAGTGAAAATATGCAGTAAAAAACGTATTTATATTGATTTTGCCTGTTAATGATATTGTGTACAATACATGGCCGGAGGTCCATACATTTTTGCAACATCTCCTTTTGCAACTTTAAACTTTAATATTTTACGTCATTGATTCATTTTGTCACTATTCAGTTATCACGAATCTTTACCCAGAATCATTATAAATTTATATGAAAGTATTCATAATCGTTTAAAATAGGTAGATAACCTATATTCGACAATGAAAACCTAACAACTCACAAAGCAGGCTTATCCGGCATATGATAGGCAAAAACTTATTGCTTAAGCAGGTACCTACCTACGCTTAGAATAAAGCAAAAGGTACTAAGAAAGGCGGGCGATGGAGCTCCAAGTGTAGGAGCTCAAGGGCGTAGATACCACCGCATCACCTAACCTATCTGCCACAAAATGGTAGTGTTCGGCACTATCGTGTTCCGGTTAGATGGTAATGTATGGCCCCGTAATAACTATCACAGAGACATGACAGCGTAGGTCTCAGGGGTGGCAATTCATTTTAATTGTTACCTCTGGTTTTTATGTGGATGTTTATAGACTGCAGTCATCACTTAACATCAATATGAGCTGCACGCTTGTTTGTCACCTTTGTTAAAAAAAAGGCAGTACTAAGATCGATAAAATGCAGGCTACCCTACCGTTATTCCATCCGCACAGTGTTCAAATAGTTTTCCCAAGACTCCAAACCCGTTAAGATAAAAAAAGCAAGTCCGTAATGATTAACCGGTAAAACAGTGCATCAAAAAAACCAATGAAGACCATGAACAAGTTTTTCACACTTTTACTTTCAGACTAAACAAAGTGGGAAATTGAGGCACTTTATATAAGTACTTATTATAATCCAGCCTAGATATACTTTCTCACATACATAATCTATTACGTAACTCTGAAATCATATCACATACATTTATCTAAGAGTGTACTGCATTTGATCTCACATCTCTTTAAGATATCGAACATTAAACTTTGATACACTGCAGTAAAGTGTAAAATACAATGACTATCAATTTAACAATAAAACTACGCTCTTATCAGTAGCTATACAGAAGTACTTACGGCTTAGCTCCATGGCTAACGTATTTGTAACACAAACACCCATCATTTATACGTCCACGATTTTTTTCCGCACAACACAGAATATCACGATATTTTAATGAATATATTTTTATAATTAAAACACAACAAAAACCGGAATTTTCACACGGAAAACCTTACTGAACATTGATATAACGTTTAATCTCATTAAATCACAACCCGTTGGGGGTTGAGGAAGCCGCATGAAGTTATCAGAGTTAATCGAGTTACACCACTTTGAAACGACAAAATTAAAAAATATACTAAGTGTATTTATAGGTTAAGTCTTAATATTTATGCATCTACTTCTAATATTCACATTGTTTTTACGAATACATTTTTTTTTAATAAAATGTACACGCGACCACTCTAAGATGAAATGGAACGCAGACTGCGGTTCCGAGATTGTTGTGCGCCTTGCTTTACGTTTACATGAGATTCTCAAACTTCAGCTGCGATCTTGTTCGCTGTACACACTTATTTCTACTGTTTTTTTAAGTTCTTATTTTAATACATATATATATATATATATATATGGGATTAAATTAAAATAATTTAAATATTAGACTTAAGACTTAGACTTACGGCCAAATACTCAAACGTCACTTAAATCTAAGTGGGAGTTAAAAGTCTTCTGTCTTTATAAAACACGTTCAAACGATAGAGATAGCACACATTTGAAGGTTGTTTAAAATTGAGTGACGTTTGAGTATTCGGCCATTAGACTAGTATAGCTTTTCGAATATCGTCAATTTTATTTACTTATAAATATTTATTTATCTCTTAACTTGAGAACTTGATTTTTTTGTTTTTTATATGTATTATGTATTAGATATGTATGCAGTTATGTAACTGTCTCTATTTTTAATAGCTAACCGGTAGAGAGCGCTCATAGGGTTACATTCGCCATTTATACCAATAACTATTATACTATATATAACGACAATCAAAGTTAATAAATAAACATTAGCAGTATTAAGCTTTAAAATAATTATCATCTTAATTTAATATGACCCTTATAAAACGTATTGCATATTTATGAAAAAATATAATATGCGTATTGCGAACAATATTATTCCACTATTTTGAAGCAATCATCATAATAGTCTCAATGATGGTGAAATCTAAAATCCTTGAAGCATAATTACGAATAAACGATTGCAACGAAGAGGATATAAGTATTTTAGCACGCTTGCTTAATTATGAATGGCAATAAGTTACTGAACCTCTGACTGCCCATCGGACGAGTTTAAACAACCAGCATCTTGTTCGTTTTGCTCCCACTTTTCCGTTCCATTGTGGTTCGAATAACTGATAACTCTTGTTTTACAACACGAATAGACGCGGTCCCATTTTTTATCGCTTGAATGGACGACGAAGAAAACAAGATGAATGGTTGAGAAACACTGTGTACGTTTGTACAATAGTATATATCCCTCGACTTTGTCCGGATGATCTCTTTGTGTAATTTTATGGATTTCAACAACAATGCTGCCTACCTGCTTGTCTTCACAAAAAAATGAAATTATTTATGTACAATTTGTGTCTTTATAGCAACAGACTAGTTATTATAGTAAGTACTTAATTTATGTATTTGTACAGTCGTGAGTGATATATTGCTATTGGTTTACATTATATATTTTGCTACTTATTCGCGAATAAAACTCCGCATGACGTAGATAGGTATACCTACCTTGCGATTTATCCGATTCGTTAGGTCATCATCTTTTACATTTTCTTAAATAACAGACTAATTTAATTCTTCTCCAAAGAAAATGCAAGTTTATGTATCTATTCTGATTTCTGAATGGTACCAAAGGATTTTTATACCCATACAATTTGAACGTTTCATAATAAACAGTACAAGTCTAAAAACAGACTCTGCGAACTGTTCCGATTTGTGTAGATCAATACGTGACTCAATGACCTAGACCCACTAGAATTTTGGAGACTCCGTTTCTAGTCTAGGTTATGTAAGAATTGGACGGCGAACTTTATGGTTCGGGCCGGCGCTTTTATGTCTTTCAAAGGGTGTTAAGTGTGATATATTATGTTTTCTACGTCATGAAGTGGCAAACAAGCATACAACTTACATTGATGGTAAGTTATACTGTAACATATAACATCACTGCTGAAGCCTATCAACAACCACATGGCAACACTAGGAAAACAGAAAGTTCAATGGAGTTTTTGGCGGGTACGCGGAAAAGAGCTGTGTCGCTGCGTAATATTATTTTCGAAATTTGTGTATAGTCGTGTTTCTTATGTGTAAAAATGATGGGATTTTTATCATAAAACATTCGATAATGTTCACGGGTGTAGAAAAGTGATATTATGAAGTGAAAAGTGATTCTTCATGTTGCCTCCAAAACTTCGTAAAATCTCCTAGTAAAGTCCCCATCACTTTACTGGAGCCATCTCATCATATTCCACATGGAAGCATCCAATCATCGTCATCTTCCATATGGATATTCATTATCATAAGAAATGAAGATAAAATTTACTGAAGATTGTCTGTTAAGGACTTGAATCCGTAGCCGTAAAACAATTATAAAAAAAACACCAATTTTTTAAAATATAACTCAAAAATACACCGAGAAAATAAAATAAACTAAAGCACCACACGCCTCCTTCAAGGTTCCCGCCAAATCTCCAAAACTTCAATGTAGATGCGTTGCCACTCCTGAGGCCAGGGGAACTTTATGCCTTTGTGCCGCAAATTACAAAACCACCCGACCGGAACACTATAGTGCTGAACACTACCATTTAGCGGCAAGTAGTTAGCAACTTTGTGAAAAACTGAAATATGGGAGTATAATTAAAAGTCACTGCTCCTGGATAGCCTTGAGCTTTCAGGAGTATCAGGGTCTTTTCGGAGTGGTGGCCTGGCCCATTTGGGATCTAATAATGTGCTTGCTGGGTGTCAATAGCCTACTGACTCACATTCTGCTCCAGATTGGTAGATTTATGAAGATTCGACTGTAATCCATTTCATCATCAAGTTTAGTTGTAACTACAACCCGTACAAATTTACAACGAAGATGCTCGTTGAGAATATGCTTACACAAGCTACTATTGAGGAACCAATAGCATGTATCAGCATATTTAATTATCGTCTGCCTGCAATAACGAGGCCTCGGGACGTGACGAATGCTTAGGGCTTAGAGCATATGTCGTGGGCCCTCCCACTACATAGGTAAATGCCCTAAGCCGTCTAAGCCCTAATCGCGATATTACCAATAGACTATTTTAAACCTTCACTACCTACTCTTCGTCCAAAAAAGCAGATAATTTACTCATATACCGATTTATCACACAGGCATTACTAATAGGCGAGATATAATCCCTATCCCTACTAATATTATTATAAATGCGAAAGTAATTCTGTCTGTCTGTTTCTTTGTTACATTTTCACGCCCAAACGACTGAACCGATTGTAATGAAATTTGGTGCAGAGATAGAGCTGACTTTGAGAAAGAACAAAGGCTCCTTAGTTATCTATAAAACGACACCCACGCGCGCGAATGGCGCACCACCTAACGATTTTTCGCATGTTTTACATGATAGTGTAGATTTGTGATAATGTTTGTTACGTTTTCTATCTTTCTATTGATTTAATTGACTTTTTATGTAGTAATTAAACCCTTAAACCGCGGAAATATATGAGCTTTTTCATACAAAAATTAAAATGTTAAATTGTATGAAATTTCTTTTTTGCAAAGTAGGTACGTTCCTTAATGAAAGACTGAAAGTTGTTCAGATTGACCGTCTGAAAAAACGGTTTTCAGGTTTTGTGCACTTAACACTATATCCTATATATAACATAAGCTGGAGCCACCTCAATTACATTCACCAGGAATCGCCACTGACTTACATAACATAAAAATAAACTGTTAATACTAAGATAAATCCGACACAGGCTCTGAAATCGTGCGATGATCCGCCACGATCTAGATCACAGGTCGTTTGGTTTTGTAACTGTGAAAGGAGATGTGGCCTTGCAGACGTGACTGCACTGCAAGCTGCAAAATATTGGCGAAATATTACAAGGCAGAATTACTAAAGTGGTCAGCTTTGTACCTACCTACTACCTCGTGAATGGGTGCTGATTGTGGGGACTGGTCTGTTATGATTTGCGAGTGTTATTTTCTATCACGATATTAAGCTGTTGATGGGTATTTGCGTGAGTTTATATGCAAATATTTATATGCCATGGACGTTCACATTATTCTATTTTAATTTTAATTCTATTTAATAATATATTTACCTATTAAATCTAAGGATTTGACAAAAGAGCAACACGCTGAATTTGTTAGCGTTAGTTTGGGTAGCGGAGTTCTTCTCAGTAGTGTCTGCACTTGGAACTCTGCTAATTGATCCCGACGGGCGTTAATTTATGCTATCATTTTACTTCCTAAAGGACTTGTACAAGACAAGAAAAGTCACCGGGAATATGCAAGAATTCATGTCGTTTCTACAAACGAACTGTGTACACTATTTCGGCGCTGATCAATAAAAAATCTCGTCTACACTAGACACGACGCGTGAACGTTGCTGCAGTGCGATGAGGGGCGGAGTAGGGTAAGGTCGGTGGTCAGCCGTCTGGTTGTTTTTGTACGTTTATTTGTAGGTAAAATACCTGTTATGACTGACACCGAATCTCCCACACCCTACGCACGACTGCCCGATAGCAATCTCAGCGTGTACACGTTTCTATTTGTCTTGTCTGTAGTGGACACGAAAAGTTTTCGTCTCTAGATCAGATATGTGTATAATTTTGCACCTCTGGGTTCGATTGGGCATATCATTGTGGCGTTTACCGATCGGTGAAATTCTCAACAGCAGCCCAGAGTTTTAAAATATGTTAAAAAGAATAAAATGTGAATATATAACATGTGAAAATAACGAATAAAAAATATAGAGAAATAAAAATTAAAAATCTTTTTTACACACTATAATTTAAGACAGTTTGCGTTAAATGTTTATCGGGAGGTGGAAAATTTTTGGAAGTATTTTTTTTTCTGGAATGGATTCGGGTACGGGAACAGGATTGGGATCTGGAAAAATAGAATACATTTTTAATTGTCTTCAAATTTGATATGGAGTAGGTTTTTCGATTCGTCTGGTGTAGTTTTCAGTCGAGCTACAGTGATGGAACTCGCTGGCGTAGGCACCGCCGCATCACCTCATATACATGCCGCTAAATGATAGTGTTCAGCACTATCGTTTTTCAGTCAAGTGGCGTTTTCAGTAATTTACGGCCCTGTAATTTCCGGCACAGAGGCAAAATAACTTAGACCTCCGGCATGGCAGCGCATCTTGAAATCTTTGGTTTCATGAAGACGTTTATAAATTATCTACATTATTACTACCATCCATGTAAACTGTAGTATACGTGATTGCTACTACATAATATAAAAAATCTACCGTAAAAATTCTACTTATATGTCTATATTTTATTTACACTTCTATGTATCATGTACATGTGGCGGACTTAATTCCACAGGGCATTCTCTTACAGTCAAACTTAGGGTCGTAAAAGAAGTTTAAAAAATCCTGGAGACATCCATATTATTATTTTATGAACGAAGTTCCAAAACTGACATAGGTGGAAAGTTCACACTAAATATTCTTAAAACGTGTATTAAAAATATTAAAATACAATATATAATACACATATTTTAAGAATTCACCGTAATAATATATTTCTTTGTGTCTCGTGGTAACTAAGCAGTTCATATTTTATTTAAAGAAAAATGTAAAGAAAAATTTGACTTCAGGCGAGACTCGAACACGCGGCCTACTGGGAATCTAGTCCAGCCGCTCTTCCAATTGAGCTACTGAAGTCCTGCCCGATTTTCCATTTTTCTTTAAATAAAATATATTTCACAAGCATGTGTTAATGCGAAATAATATAAAACAATTATTAAGGGTAAAAGCGAGTTCTTTACGATATTCAATAAACTGCAAAGCCTATTATATCGGTTGCCTAACTAGCATAGTTGGCAATAGATGGCGCTGCTGCTACCATAAAGCAATGCAATAAATGTGAAGGAAAGATTTGACAAAACGCGCAGGACTTCAGTAGCTCAATTGGAAGAGCGGCTGGACTAGATTCCCAGTAGGCCGCGAGTTCGAGTCTCGCCTGAAGTCAAATTTTACTTTCCATTTTTCTTTAAATAAAATATATTTCACAAGCATGTGTTAATGCGAAATAATATTAAACAATAAAGCAGTTCATATTGTAGTACGTTAAATAAAATATATATTTCTTTTTACATTGATGTTAAGTGATAACTGCAGCCTATAGACATTAGACACCCACAGAATGACCAGAGGTCAAAATGCAGATGCGTTGCCACCCCTGAGACCTTAGATGTCGTGTCTCTGTGATAGTTATTACGGGGCCATACATTACCATCTAACCGGAACACGATACTGCTGAACACTACCATTTAGCAGCAGATAAATTAGGTAATGCGGTGGTGCCTACGCCTTCGAACACTGGAACTCGAGGGATAATGACGATGAATTCTCACTTGCAAAAGCTAAGAACCTTTTCCTATGTTTCCAAAAATTGCAGGACCATACGTCACCTTCCAACTGAAAGACAATGGAACTGCTGAACACTATCACTGCATACACAAAGATCAGTTAATACGGTGGTGTTCAGCGACATTGACACCATTCTTCTTAACAACCTCGTTGGTCCAGGGGTGTGTGACGCTTGAACCGGGGGTCGATCCTCGCACTGGGGCAAATATTTGTATAGCCTATTAATATTTATTTTAGGTGTGGGTATTTATGCTCTTTGTGCTTATTGGTACGGCACCCACGACACAGGTTAATGCCTGTGTTGATTGTAAGCGAATTATATTTTAATTTTTTATTCCTTATATATTACCTACACGCTACCTAAAAATAGGTGCGCAGCATATCTCAATGAACTAAATAATTCTGCGGGATCCTAACCTATAACTTCCGTTAAAAGTCTTGACTCCTTTTACCGAATGATCATGACATCTAGGACTACAGGTCTATTCCCTGTTTTCTAATAATCAGTTCTTGAAAATTCAATTTCAAAGTACGCCATAGGTACCTGACCGTTTGCCGTAAAAGCTAGTATAAAATGATGGATACTCACACAGTCGCCTGGAGTAGGGCGTGGGGCGCAGCTGCCGGCCCACCTGGATGGAGGCCAGGAGCTGCTCGCGCGGAGTCACTTCCCGCCGCGGTGGCGGCAACTTACGTTCCGAGGCCTATGCAAAATAAAAATAATAAAATAAAAATAAAATAGAAAGTAGAAAAATAAAAAGCGTAATATTTATTATTATTACGCTTACACTCACAGCCCCACACTAGGTATAAAGCTGTGTCGTGGGTACTGTTGTTCACACACAACACATACACAAACACCCAGATCCGAAACAAATATCTGTAGGCCACGAGAATATTTGTCAAGGTGCAGGGATCGAACTCGCGACCCTTCGAATCAAACGGTCGTCTCACACCGCTCACCTAACCGGGTTGACAAAATATAAAATAAAGATTTAAACAAGACATTTGCTATGCTTCCACCGATCTTTGGAACTTGTACATAACTCGTTTTTGGTTTGGATATTAGTTATAAGGGAAGGTAATTAAATTTTTGACCAAGAAACATTTTCAAATTGAAAAAAAAAGTTTTTTCCTAAGAAGCTTTCTAAAGTAGGGGGGAGTGAGCCGGAGGGTCGAACTCCTTTTACGCCCCCGCTTCCTTAGGACCGAGCTAGGCGCCCGTGAGTCTCTCCATCGGGCGATATAGAACGCCTGGGGTTGTGAATTACTTGGAATTTATTCCAAATCAGACCAATATTTAACGTTTCAACTAAAGCTGGATGGATATCGCAATAAATTTTCTATAATGTAATTACCACCTTTTCTATAATATATTATTACATGCATAAAGAGTGTAAAATATTGGAGTAGACCAACAACAAGTTGCGGAGGCGACGCTGATTTTTTCTGAATTAAAAGAAGAAAGACACAAACACACATACATAGAATTATTATTGAACTCTAAAGACCTCCTCTTATGGCCAGTAGTAAAAAAAAGACGTGTGGCACTCGGGGACTGCCGCGGTAAAGCTATTGCATTTACATAATTATCTAAAATTATGCAAAACAAAATAAAATGCAAATAAAAGAAAAAACAATAGAAAAATGAAACAATAATTTTCTATTAATATTTACCACTTTTTAAATATTGAAAGGAAAAAACAAACAATAAAAAAATGAACAAAAACAATCTTGGCAGCGATGGGATTCGAACCCACGCCTCCGAAGAGACTGGTGCCTTAAACCAGCGCCTAGACCGCTCGGCCACGCTACCCACGAGGTCGGACGGCGAAATTATACATGACTTTCTTTAAATGAGTTTAAAATTTTTCGCGTCACGGAATTTCTGAATTCGGTCCCCGCGCTCAAGGCCCGCGATAGAAGCTATGCAATAGCTTAATAATACTGATTTATAACTGCATAAGATGGAATAAAAAAATAGTCTAGTATTTAGACAGCGAGATTTTTGTCCTAGATTGAGGTTAGAAATAACCTTCTCTAATTAATAATTCTCACAAAATAATTCATAATATCTATACTACAATAAGGCAGTAATTCGAAATATTTATTGTACAGAACATTAAATATAAATCTAACCGGCGAATCGTGGGTGTTTGCATGTATGCTTGAATGCATGCATTTACCTCTGCCTAACCCTTCGGGGATTACAGGCGTGAAGTTACGTAACATTAAATATTCTTATAATATTATATTTCTTTCTTATTTCTAAATATTATTCCAAAAAAACTAATAGGGGGCGATTACAGAAGAGTCACTGAAACCAAAATAACTGTTTGTCTGTCTGTCTGTCTGATACGTTATTACTTCGAATCTACTCAAAGGATTTGAACGCGGTTTTCACAGGCGGATTACATATAATTAGGAGCGTTTGTTTTGTCAAAATCGGATAAGGGAAAAAGAAGTAATGGTCAATTGAAAATTAACTTCAAGCACTGCTTGAAAGAGTTGAATGCAGTTTACCTACATAAACGTATTTAATTAAGATAAAGCTAGAATTTCTTCTTTGTTTTGTCGATAACGACAAAAACGCACTGCAGTCTCTATTGAATTTCAATAGAATAACACATTGAACGTGGGCATAAGCCCAGTAAGTCAGCGCCATTTATTAATTTAGTTACATAAAAACTCAATAGATGGCGCTGACTTACTTCAAAATTCTTTACATTAACAAACTATAAGCAAGTATTATTACATAATATTATTACATATATAAGTCTATTAAAGGTCTGGATAATTTTAGTTTCTATAGGTTACGCGAAAAGCGATACACGCGGGCGGAGCCCCAGGCAACAGCTTAATTAATAAAATAATAATTCGCCTGAGCGGAAGAAAACATAGTAAGTACTACTTATTTCTGACCTCCTTTTGACAAATTACATTAATATAGTCACGCCAGAAACGATAGATTAATAACTCCTTCCCCGTTTAACGAATACCTAAGTACCAAAATTGTATTAGCGACGACAAATTATTGGAATTCATTGAATATCTCAAAATGCATGATGTAAGTATTCAAAAACAGTTTCAATTTTGGTTAAATATCGCATACTTTTTTGAGAATTACAACTCATACTATAAAAGCACTAGCGCCCTCTAGAATTGTTATTTAACACCAAAATCCGACTTATTAATCTACATAATTTTTAATCTGACAAGTTTTGATGGATGATCAAAAAGGATCTCCCCTGTCAATAGATATTGAGGAAACCTTTATACCGACGTTTTAAGTATGCAGTAACTAATTAAAAATTTACTCACCTTTCGTAGTGGCGGCCTACTTCTAATAAATTCGAGAATCATAGCATGTGCGTCCTTCTTTACACTGTGAACAAAAATATATTTAAAACAAGATACACTTACAAATTCTATGTTTATGCAACATGTGAACGAACAGATTATTTTATTTACAGTATTTTTACTTAATATAAATCGATGAACATCGGCTGCACGCACGAAACTCGAGGACTATCTCAAGGATAGAAATGTTTGGCTAAATGCTGATCTAGCTCCACAAGGGTGTTAAATGTAAGTAAGTAATTTAAGTGTAATGTTGATATTATATTGTTAATTTTAAATTTGTTTAAATTATGGAAAATTGTAAAAATATGCCAAAGAGATATTTTTAAAAGAGCCGACTGAGTTTTTTCCGGCATGTTTTTCTCAGATCATATTGACCTTTGGAACTTTGGCGGTGAATTACAAAGAAGGACTCTTTTTCTTTTCTTCTTACTCTTTGTTATCACTTTGTAAAGGGGAAATGAGACATTCTACTGATATACTTTTTACATTTAGTTTTATCTTAGTGATATTCTTGACTTTACATATATTTTTTATCTTGTTTGACATGTATATCAATTGTTGTTCACTTTAATTTATTTTGTTTGTTTTTTGACGTATCATAAGAGGTGCCTGTCACCCTAATTGAATAAATGAGTTTCTGATTCTGATTCTGATTTTGAAAGTGTCACGTTCCACGTATGATACGATCCGGCTAAGAGTTCGGCTTGTGACTCATGTTTTCTTATAACGTTATCACGGAAAATTATCCTTCTCAAACCGACTTAACAGACAACATACGTTTCGTTTTTTAGGGTCCCGCACCTAAAAGGTAAAAACCGGTCAAGTGCATGTCGGGCCACGCGCATTGTAAGGTTCCGTAGTTACAGAGTAAGAGATGTAATGAAAAAAATAAATAAATATTTTCAATGGAGTTGTTCGAAATTTTCTAGTAAAATACATTAAAAAACATTTACATTTTTATTCCACCACTTTGTCGGCGTAATTAAGGTGTATACTTGTGCCAAATTTCAAGTCTCTAGTACTAATAAGTTTATGCGCTAAACCGCGGACGGAGAGACAGACAGACAGACAGACAGACAGACGGACATGGCGAAACTATAAGGTGTCCCTGTTCACTACGGAACTCTAAAAACGGGACCCTATTGCTAAGCCTCTGCTGTCTGTCTATATGTCACGAGGCTCATATAAATTGTGATAGCTGGAAAGCTGACTTTTTTACGAATTATAAAAAATAAAATAAATTAAATACGCTAACACTCACAGACAAACATTAGTAATAAACCTGTGTCGTGGGTGCCGCTGTACACATACAACACATACACAAACACCCAGACCCGAAACAAATATCTGTAGGCCAAACAAATATTTGTCCCGGTGCGGGGATCGAACCCGCAACCCTTCGAATCAAACGGTCATCTTACACCGCTGGACTAACCGGGTCATCAACTTGATTATTTATTTTGGTTATAGAAAAATCCAAAATAATCGCATAAGCATATAAAATTACATTTCTATATGATACAGCTTCGACAGCGAAGCTTAAGACCGTATAACGCATTACAAATTTAAAAGATACTATAATAATAAACGTAATCTTGTTCTGGTTAGAAGGTAATATACGGCCCCATAATATTCGGAACATGAGCACAACAGCTGCGACCTCAGGATTGAAACGCATTTGCATTGAGACTTCTATTATATAGAGATAGGCAAGAGTCTGGAGTATCTGGTGGTAGAGCTCCAGTGACGGAACTCGCGGGCGTAGGCACCACCGCATTACCTAATATACTTGCTGCTAAATGGTAGTGTTCAGCACTATCGTGTTCCGGTCAAGTGTTAATATACGGCCCTGTAATTTCCGGCACAGAGGCATAACACCTTAGGCCTCAGGAGTGGTAACGCATCTGCATTTTGACCTCGGTGTTTGTGTGGGTGGTGGTGTGGCTGCAGTCATCATTTAACATCAATGTGAACTGCATGCTTGTTTGCCACTACCATAACATAAAAAAGTGTCGGCATCAATATGAACTATATGCTGGTTTCACACTTATCTTGATATATTAACAACCATCGTCATCAAAATATTACCAATAACACAAAATTATCTTTTGTGTGAATGAGAGAATCGGTGTAAGAATTAAAAAAAGCATCCTCCAATGGTTCGGGCATATCGGGATGGTGGATGGCACCAGAGAGGCCCAGGAAGACCAAGACTTACCTACCATGATCAAATAGGGCGAGTACTGTCTGAGGGTGGAGTCAAAAGTCTTAAGAATCGGCATGCATGTATGAAGAGAATGATGAATGTAAAAGAAGCATGGGAGGTGTGTCGGGACCGGAATATCTGGCGCTTTACACTCTCTGCCTGCCCTGTAAGGGACTTGGCGTGAAGACACATAATAAAAATCCTCACCTCTGTGGTATGACGGTACCGTCGACCTTCCTTAGCGTGTACCGCCTCGACCTGATATCATCCATTAGGATCTCATACGGAGTCAGCTCGTACTCTATCGGCGTCCTGGAGAAGTTCACCTTCTTCAGTTTCACACCCATACGGAGCTCGCCTATCACTTGCATCCAGAAACGCGCCTGAAATAAAATTTATAGCAATGAGTGTTTTATGCAGTTGCATTAAAAAAACTATTAGGCGTTCGTTAAATGTTTGTTTGATGAATGAATTTGCTCTTTGTACAATATCAGGCCTAATGCGAGGATAGTATTTAATCACTTGTGATTGTATTTTTAATGTAGTCGACAATGCATGCAGTATGGTATACTTTCAGGATAGGTATAAAATGACACAAAAAGCGCAATACTATCGCATTTGATTTTATTACATACTTGTAACGCTCTCCATATCCTTCGGTTTGACTACAATCGGAAAAAAGGGAACATCATTAATATGAATAACGGAAAAAATCAATACCACTACGGGTGGGACCACTTTATATGCAGATATTAAAACTAGGTACAATTTTAGGTTAGGTAAAATTTTATGAAATTTATTTTTAACTTTCCGCAAGTATTTTATATTTTAACATTTGTTTCTTCTTGTTAAACTATAATATAAGAATGGTACGAATTACTTATAGTTGCCTTATATCGTATTGTAAGTCGTACCTACTTAGTACATTGTATTATATTTTATCAAAATATAATTTGAGACGCAAAAAGATATAAAAGTTGATTTACTAATCAACTTCGAACGATTTATAAGCAAAAAACGCAATAAAATACTTTCTGTGTAAATTTGTAAATCTGTAAACTCTCTTTTACAATATACCTATCTACTTAATAAACAGTCTTGTCAATAAGAGTTCATTTAATGTCAGATTAATTTTATTAATTTGTCCAGTTTATAAACCAATTCACTAATTATTTGTCGCGATTTATTGTTCGATATTAAAAAAGATTTCCTCCTATAACACGCTAAAGTCCACAAACCATATCAAATCGCAGACGTTTGTATGTTCTCATGGCAAGCACTACCTAATTCAAATAATGCAGTGCTAAATTCCCGGAGCTGCTGTCTGCCATGAATATTTACATTACGCCGAGGTCCCTGAGGCATTGATAGTGAACTATTGATCGCAAACACGCAAGTGTAAGATTGATTTGGGATTAACACTGCTTACAAATTTTAATGTAGTTAGGTATGTAGCAGTGGCTTAGCGTGCCTTGGCGGAGCCTCATATAAAAATTTGTTTCTTTAAGTTCAGAAGACCCGCGCGCAGAAGAAAAAACTACTTTGGCCTTGTGTGCCATCTAGGAATCTTTTCTCTAAGGATATCAGGGAATTTCTCTGTGATAAACTGAACAGGAAACTTTAAAAGCAGTTACTTCGAAAATAAAGTAGGGTCTGGCGGCCCTGGGATCTTACACTATAGTATAAGTAACAATAATGTTCCTAATGAATTCTACGATCATCACTTTTCAATTGATGCTAATCGTGCTAGTCAGGACTACGGTTGCCAGATCCAGGCTAATCATTGCCTGGATATTTTCATGGCACCAGATGAACGGAATTAGAGTTTTGGTCTGCGGACCGAGACTAAACCAAGTAGGAAATACCTAGCACGCTAGTATGCTGTGCCGTGTTATCGTAACTTTGTGAAAAAACTAGTATTATTAATTGCGGGACACCAAAAAAAAAACTACTGGACACGGGACAAAAGATCTGGTAACTCTTGTCAGGACACGCAGTCATTCGAACTTGTTTCATCTCCATTCAAAGTAGTCGTATGAACAAAACTCACCCAATCGGAAAACTGCAGCGTGTCGAGGTGCGTGGCGGAGTCCTCAGCGGCACCAAGGTCTCTGGCGCCCCCGACGCGCACTCTGGCAAGGAAGGAGGCGAGCTCCAGCGCCTCGGCGACCAGCGCCCGGCACACCGCGCGGTAGTGCGCCGCAGCGGTCTCACGCGCCACGCGCCCACCACCGCCGCCGCAGTGCCACACGCAACGCTGAAGAAAGTGAAAATAGGACTACTTAGATCCAAGCGTCATCAAATTTAATATTGGGCTTAAGACTGTCCATTAATGGCCCATTAGCTCAGCATAAACATCAATAAAATCCTCTCAGGCTATATATAACTTATGGAACGCTTCTACAGAGAGTTGTATCGCGAGCGCTCGTGAACGTCAGCGGTTTCGTGGTTAGAAAGAGCAGAGGTACCCCAAGGCGAGACGCTGGAGCTAGCTTCTTTACTTGCTAGGGTCTCTGGCTTTACCGACGCGCACCCTGGCAAGGACGGAGGCGAGCTCCAGGGCCTCGGCGACCAGCGCCCGGCGCACCGCGCCGCAGCGGTTTTATATCTGGCATAACATTAATGAAATCCACTCAAGGTATAACTGATGGAACGCTTCTACAGATGGTTGTATCGCAAGATGTTGTGAACTTCAACTGTTCTGTGGTTAGAAAGATCAGGGGTAACCCCAAGACGACAACGAGAAGCGCTGGCGAAAAATAAAAACAAAAATAAGGCTGCTTAGATCCCAAAGTCATCAAGTTTTCTATCGAGTTCAAGATAGTCCATGAATTGTATCTTATTGGCGCAAATTCTGTCTAAAAAGCCTATAATTATAAACACTTCATTGTATCGTACGACCTCGTGAATCTTAGCGTTTCCGTGGTTAGAAAGAGCAGTGGTAACCTCAAGGCTCGAGACGCTGGGGCTAGCATCTTTCCTTGCTTGGGTATCTCTCGCCTCCGAGGCGCACCCAGCCGAGCTCCAGCGCCTCGTCGACCAGCGTCCAGCGCACCACATTTGGCAAACAATATTCACCAACGATTTCCTCCACGCCTTAACCAGTGAAACGCTTATATAGCAAGACTTTGTAAACATCAATGGTTCCGTAAGTAGAATTAACGGGCGTAAAAATTGAAAAACTATTACCGTTTATACTCAGTAAACAACCCAGACTCACAAGATACAACACCATTGTAGTAACAAAATGAGAATCTCGCTTCAATCTCGTTTCAATACAGTCACGATGACAATTTAAACATTTGAATAGTAACCTAACCTTTAAATACTTGTCGACAATATTTCATATACTTACAGCCATAATTCACAGTTCACTCCAGATTTTGTGATTGTATATTGAAAATAGATAGTGGGTGTCACGGGTGTAGGGAGTCGCGATTGTCCACTACATTATACTGGCAGACACTTGCTTCAATGGCCGTGGGAAAGCCTTTGAACTAAGGTTATTTTGAGTCAGTGATATTTAATACACATATTCTAAGAGGTTTTTAAATGATTAATGCAACAAATACGCGTCTAAGTAAGAGTTTGACTCCAGTTTTGCTTCTTTGGTATCATTACAGCTTATAACAAATTGTAGACTTGTTAAGAATAACTATATATAAGTTTTGTTCAACAAGACTGCTTTTTTTTCTTCAAAACATTATACCAACTTATCACTGTACTGTTTATACATAGGTGGTAAATACATAGGTACTTATTTAGATAGTAAATTTCTTTTTACGTGTGTTATTTCCGAAAGGGTAGGCAGAATTCAATGGTTGCCGGCATGCATACTCTTACAATAAATTACCGGTAACATTTTTCAGCCCAATTTAAGCCCCATGAGCCATATGTATAGCCTATTGCCATTATTCGGATACGTTATTACTGGTGGTAGAAGATAAGTGACGGAGATCGCGGGCGTAGGCACCACCGCATTACCTAATATACTTGCCGCTTAATGGTAGTGTTCAGTACACAGACTAATAGGGTATTTCGTCGAAGGTTCAGCACTATCGTGTTCCGGTCAAGTGGTAATGAACGGCCCTGTAATTTCCGGCAAAGAGGCGTAACACCTTAGGCCTCAGGAGTGGTAACGCATCTGCATTTTGACCTCTGGTCATTGTATGGGTGTCTAAAGGCTGCAGTCATCACTTAACATCAATGTGAACAGCATGCTTGTATGCCACTTTAAGAAAAATTGGTTATACGAGTATCTCTAAATTGCCCCATAAATCCTGTAAACATAATAATGATACTCTGCACTTAACTAATATACTCAAAGTGAGAAGAAGGCACCAATTAGATCAAGTGCCGTTCGAAGTTGCAACGTTGGCTGCAAAGGGCGAGTGTACACAGAACGGTTTTTGAAGGTATTAGTCTCGCCTGAAGTCAAATTTTTCTTTCCATTTTTCTTTAAATAAAATATATTTCACAAGCATGTGTTAATGCGAAATAATATAAAACAATTATTAGTGACTTTTTTGACGCGATTTGAAAAATTATGAGAGTGAATTTTTACAATACACGCACACACCGTCTGAAGTTAGTTGCTAAACGGTTATATATTGTCCAGGAGTTGGTATAGATACATGTCTTTACTTACGTAACGCAACTTCACGCCTGTAATCCCCGAAGGGGTAGGCAGAGGTAAATGCATGCATTCAAGCATACATGCAAACACCCACGATTCGCCGGTTACGTTTTAGCCCGTGTAACACGCGGTGAGCCTGTTGACATCTCCGGGTACATGACAAAACTTCGAAGTACTGGGAAATTTCCAGAAAATGGAAAAAATCCCAATGAAACCAGAGATAAAAGACTTTACACCATTATCTCTGATAACCCCCCTTACCCGGGAATCGAACCCAGGACCTCAACGTAGTAGTAGTGGCCTGCTACGACTAGGCTACCGAGGTAGTTACTTTACTTATCTACCAAAAAATAACTAATCTACACAAAAACAAAAAATAAACCCGTCTAGCTGGTTTACTGTTAATGATCTATTTTATGTATTTCAATGGCATAAACAACTTACATCCCAGGTCACCTCTAAAACATTTCCATGTTCGTAGTCATCGTAGCCATCTGTCAACTCGATCATTGCTATTTTTAGAACAATACCAATGCCATGAAATTAAATGAAATGTAAATTTATGCTGGAAAAATCATTACAACCTTAAAAATAGAGCAAGAATATAATACAGTTAATAAAATACATATATAATATTATGTAGATAGGTATGTTTAAAAGTAATATTCCATTAAAAGTAATATTCCATTACAAAATTCTGGCATTTATAAATTAGATTGTGATTGTGGACTCTCATATATTGGTCAAACGAAGAGAGCTGTATCCACCCGTGTTAAAGAGCACATTGCTGATGTCAAAAACCGAAGAACAGGGAGGTCTGCAGTCTGTGAACACATAGCGGATAAGCCGAACAATTACATCCGGTTTGATAAAATTCAAATACTCGCTAGAGAACACAAACCCATTCCACGAATGGTACGCGAGGCTATTGAAATTAAAAAACACCCAAATTTCAATAGAGAAGATGGATGGCGATTATCAACATCATGGGATCCCATACTTAGCAAGATTAAATCCCAGCCGCAGCAGTCTGCAAGACCTCAAGATACCATAAGTAATTATTGTGTTAATCCTGAACGCTACGCAAGGCGTTTACGAAATCGATGGAGGTAGCTACATATAATTATTTCACACTTCTGTCAGACAAATGTCACCTCAGTCTGCCCGGGACCACGGAAGCTGAAAAGCGACCGAAACGTCGGGTTGATTTTTAAAAATCATTTTAGTTTAATACACGCGAGATAAATCCGTAAAAATAGTTTTATTTCAATGAGTGTAGCTCGCGAAAACCTAAGAACATATCAAGATAGGTATGTGTTTCAAATTCTCACATACGATTTTTATGATAAGCAATATTTTTCACTGTCAGCACTTTGAATACAATTATTTTATTTTTTTAATATAAGGGCATCGCTATTAGGTACGCATAATATTGCCAGTGTCAAGTAAAACGCGTATTCGTATTATGCAGCGTAAAAGTCAGTGTCAGAGTCAGTCAGTCAATTTATCAGTCCGTCAGTCAGTCACAGTCAGTAATTCGAGTAAATCGATGGCTACTTTACCAGAACATTTTTTACAATTAAATATTGGAGGCAACCTGAAAGGACTTGTTTTCGCCCTATTATTCTATTTCACTATACACCACCCACTTTATTCAATACTAGCTGACCCGGCAAACTTCGTATTGCCTCAGAATGAAATAATGTGTCAAAGGTTTGATAGGTATGGACTATTTGTATAGGAAAATAAAATTGTGGTATTTGCTATTTCCCTTCAATTTCTTCATATTTTCTTACCTTTTAAACCTTCCCTGGACTTCCAAAAATCATTCAAAACCAAAAAGATATAAGATAAGGTAGCTCAAAAATACATTAAGAAAATGAAATAAAATAAGAGCACCACACGCATCTTTCAAGGTTCCAGACAAAACTACTTTGAATACATTCTCACTTACCACCTTTAACTTTATTCACTTGATTAATGTCTGACCCCGTAATAACTATCACAGAGACATAACAACTAAGGTCTCAGGGGTGGCAACGTATCTGCATTCTGATCTCTGGTCTGTGTCTGAGTGTCTGAGGGTGCTGTCATCACTTAACATCAATGTGAACTGCATTCTTATTTGCCACCTCCATCACATAAAAAAACATATATTTGCCTGCACTTTACCAGAATTAAATCTAACAAAGGCATAGAGCAACACGTGCCACCGGCCGCTGCGGACCAGAGGGGAGTAGCCATATGCAGGCTTTCCCCTCTGTCAAAGTATAATGTAAATGTCAGCCTATGCCTGTCGCCTAGACGTTTAAATGTGGGCGTGAAATTGTTTATGTATTTTGTTAAAGTCAACGTGTGAGTTTCGTAGTAATAGACGATTTTTGTAGTGTGTGTGTCACACGCATTTCCTCCCCCAAAAATTGACAGACTGTTTTACGGTTGGTTTACGTTCTTTCTTTCTTTCTTTCTTTCTTTATGGCTACTCCCCCCTGCGGACCGCCGCGGCGGGCCACCGGTTAGGTTACCTTTGTTCAATAAAGGTAACCTATTTCTATTTCTTCGTAGAAGAAAATTCTTCCACTAGTGCAGTAAAGATTTAATTTATAGGTTACCTTTGTTAGATTTAAATCTGGTTAAGTGCAGGCAAATATAAACATTTTTTTATGTGATGAAGGTGGCAAACAAGAATGCAGTGTACACTGATGTTAAGTGATGACTGCACAATAATTCCCACATTAGGTTATACGTGAACTAATAGGTAGGTACGTAATTATCAAATAGCTAAGCGAAATAAGCATTTTCAACATACCGTCAGAAAGAGGCTTAGCTTTTATCTCTGCATTATTGATGATACCACCCCCGTCCGACCTACTTTAACCGCGAAGATATTTCTCGCGGAAAACTGAGATAAACAGCTCTTAACTGGTCCACCCTGGCGTCAAAGGAATTTATCGGTCATATAACTTTGTAGATCAGCGCTTAGGTGACGATTTTATTACCGTGTCGCGTTTGTTATGCAATTTTAATGGGCTGAGATAAGTAGGTATAATATATTACATTTTTTAGATATTTTTAATGGTTAAACTCAAGTGAAAATATTTAACACGTTGAACGCTTTGCGGTCCACCGGTGAGCCTAGTCTAGACGAGATTTGTTTGGGCCAAAATAAAATTATAAAATTATTATTTTAGATTTAGATTTTCATCCCAAAGTCTATTAAATGTGGTACCTAATTAGTACAGAAAATAGAAATCAGTACCTACTAGTTTAAGAGAAAGAGCAAAAGAACGGATTTGAATTGATATCATTGAACGCATTTGCAAGGGAAGGCTCACCGATGAGTCACCAACTGGTGGTAGAGCTCCAGTGACGGAGCTCGCGGGCGTAGGCACCACCGCATTACCTAATATACTTGCCGCTAAATGGTAGTGTTTAGCACTATCGTGTTCCGGTCAGGTGGTAATGTACGGCCCTGTAATTTTCGGCACAGGGGCATAACACCTCAGGCCTCATGAGTGGTAACGCATCTGCATTTTGACCTTGGTCTTTGTGTGGGTGTCACTAGGCTGCAGTCATCACTTAACATCGATGGGATCTGCATGCTTGATTGCCACTTCCATAACATAAAAAAAAGTCTCGTGGCCTACAATGGTATCGTGGTATGCAAATATTCAATTTTCTTAAATGGTCTACATTTGCCAACATGAGTTTCATGTCCAATTTCTATTTCATTCTATATAGTGTCCCACTATGAGTACCGTAATCGATACTTTCAACGAAAGTAAATAATCTTTTATCCCACACAATTCAGTACCTAGTCGATATATAAATATTTTAAGTCAAATTTCACCAAACTGCATAACGTGGACAAATTTGTATCATTAATCACGGCTTATTACTTAGTTATGTAACGTTATTAGTGTCTAGTGAACCTGAAATAAGCCCGATTACTGTCCCATCCATTAAGGCGAAGCACGAAGTTTGCCGAATTCGCGTGTCCAGTGTTATTTCATAACATCTCACCTCAAAACTTATTAATGCAAATATAAATGTAATCCATCCGCATTCCACCCGTTAATTTTACGTAAGGTGCCCGTGGTAGGAACATTTACCTCACTCATAGATGTTGCAATATCTTGATTTGTTTACCTTTTAATTAATTAAATATACTCGTAGAGCATTAATATACCGGAGCGTAGGGATTTTTCCATTTTTCCAAAGTTCAAGGTTAAGGTCGGTTATGTATCCGGCGATACCCTTTTGGGACTCTTGCGCCTATTACGTGGGACAACACGTAATTAGCGAATTATTGTTGGTTGCATGTGTACTTCAACGCATGCAATTACCTCTGCCAACCCCTTCGGGACTACAGTCGACTTCGATTTGCTTATAATCTTTACTTCCTTACTTAATATTATAAATCCGAAAGCAACTCTGTCTGTCTGTGTGTCTGTCAGTCTGTCTGTAACCTTTTCACGTCCAAACGACTGAACCAATTTAGTTATTTATAAAACGATATCCACGCGGGCGAAGCCGCGGGCAACAGCTAATAAAAAATAAACGCTTACTTTTAGGCGATTTGCACATGGAGCAACTATTACAGCAACTGGCAACTGTCTGCCAACTAGCTATTTACATATATTTCAATTAGACTGCGCATAGCAACTCGAATTTCGAGTTCCGGTGATCGTCAAAAGTTTTCAGTTGCTGTAATCGATGACTAGGTTAGTTAATTGCTGTAAATAGCAACTGTTAATAATATACCGATTTTTAAAGTTGCCGGTTTCCGGAACTATCAATTTGCACGCGGCGATTGCACTCTCTCTCACTCTCCCTGGCCCATAAATTAAGGTAAAAATCGAAGTAGCTCCTAGATTGTCATAAAATTGCGGCAACCGTAAATGTTATAGCAATTATCAACTTTTTACCGGAAACTTTTAAAATGTTGATAGTTGCCTCAACTTAAGTCGCTCAATGTGCAAAGCGCCTTACAATCTTGTACAAAAATTTTACCCCGTGTGACGTTGTGTACTCCCAACACCTAGAGTCGAAATCGAAGCATAGGTACCTATGGTTTCGATTTCGACTCACACACGGGTTCTATTCCGATACCTACCTGTATTGAATCTTAATCTTAAACCTAACGTTCTGAACCAATGGAGCAACAGGGTCGTCATTATCTCTGGTTTTGTATTTAAACGTTAAATAAAACAAAACTTGGCTATGTGAACAAGGAAGCAACAAAATTACAAAAGCATAATGGGTCATAAAATTTAATATGCGAATAAACGCGAAATGCACAAATTATATAAAGGTGATGTTATGAGACTAAAATTTAGTGTTAATATAAAAAAATATATGCTAACTGCTCAACGAATCAGTCATTTTTTTCGTTGAAATAAAGGCATTTTCCAAAATGCAGCAGTAGGAAGTGGCACCTTCTAAAATCACGCTAGTCCAAGGAAGGTTTAAATAAAAGGTAAAAAAATTTGAATTAAATGTGAACTCGGTGAAAAAGTAGAAAGACGTCGTCAGCTGGACTAAAGCCTCGTGTAAAGATGTCCAGTGATATGTCCTGGGCTACTTTCGTCCAAAGATTACCCGCAACCTTCACCAAATTGTCTGTCTATCTCGTGGCAGGGTTGGCCACGCTTCGTCTTCCAGTACGCGGTACGTCGCCACTCGTGAATCCTATTGTACAAGAAAAAGTACTAGTAAACGCCAATACCAATAGCCAATCAGAGGATCAAACCCGAAATTCAGCTTAGCAGAAGTGACCAATTCAATTAACCTACTGAGGCTTTTTTTGGCTTTCTAGAGTTTTGGATAGACAGACTAGTCCAGATAAACTTCCAAATGCCTTGAACATTTCAACACACAATCAAAGCCGCGACACGCAACAAGTACGATAACATATTCAAAGAAATAAATTACATTTCAATTAACGTCTCCCAAAATCACTCAAATCACATAAATTTGAGAGCTATAAAAGCTATTAGAAATCGAAACGAAAACGTTTTTTAAAAAGGTTTATTTTAAATATCGAATAAGATACAAAGGAACAGATAGTGGTAATCGGTCGGATCGTAAAATAATAATGGCCGCAGAAAGTGTAGAATTCACTTAGCGAGTCTATGAAGGGACTATAAACTGATGATCTTCCCGACTACTTATTATGTGGAGTGAAAGTGGGTGTCATCGCGCACCTATACTGTGATGCAATGTACGTCACACTGTAATGTTAGGATGCGTTCCTAGGACGCTTTGGGATGTCTTGAATATTATTGTACCTTATCTTTTTTAATCACATAGTATGGCTAGGTATTTTTAGGTATACAGGCCATAGGCCATATATAGGCCATAGGTACACTTATGGGTCACATTCAAAATAATCTTCAAAATAGTGCCAGTTGCTGAGTGTAATAAACTAGAGGTTAATGACTACACGATTGAGGATCTTCCAAATTTGACAAAATCCAACATCTAACATGCATGTAATGCAAAAATGCCCACCACGATGTAACTTAATTCCGATCGATAGATTTTTTTAAGAGATTTTTTTAAAAGTCATTTGAACTCGCTGATGCTAGCATGGAACGCAGTAGGTGTCACCAAAGCCGATTTATTGCAGAGGTGTTCAATGATAAAACATTTACGTGAATTGCAAAATACTCCTAATGCATCCTCGTTTAAAAAATGCACCCAAAAGGCAACGTAAAAAAGCTCCAATGTGAACCAACATCACTGGACCATATTTGGATAAAGAGCTCATCACCAAGTGAAAGTCAACCAAATATGTATCGGGTTAATCGTCAACGGCCCTCCCGTGCGTTAGGCAATCATTATGGGATTCGAAGCGATATCTCGGCAACTAGCATTCGATCTAGGATTGTGGAGTTTTATTGGAATTTAAATACTGTAGATGAAAGTTGTAATAATTGCGTTTATCGTTACTCTTCGTTTTATGCCTTGAAGCGGTCGTAAAAAACTTTTATTATATAGGAATTGATGTGCGGCTACTTTTTTCTTCGAAAACTTTTCCAGCTGCCGCACAATGAGTAACCATAGTTTGTAATAATAATATTTTAAGTGGGGAAGTGCGCATGGCCCGGCGGCTGGTGTAGATCGTAAACGATCTACTCGGTTAAGCACTACGGGCGCGGTCGGGTAGTGTGATGGGTGACCGCTAGTGGCAAATTAAATGCGCGTTTCCGTGCTTCGGAGGGAACGTTAAGCCCTCGGTCCCGGTTGCTATCGATAGATAGCAGTCGTTAAACCTTGTCGGAGGCCTTATAGGCGGTTTGAAAAAATCCGACAGCGGGTTGGCCACTAACCCACCCACCTCCACCAATCCGCATTGGAGCAGCGTGGTGGAGTAAGCTCCAGGCCTCCCCCTAAAAAGGGGAGAGACTCGTGCCCAGCAGTGGGACGTATAATGGGTTGCCATTATTGAGTAGGATAAACAAACACTAAGTACATCAAAACACAGGCAAGAAGTTATGTCTCCATATTTTAGATAATACCTACTCATAATTTAAGTCTTATTCGGTGTTTTCTGATCCTCCTCCTTCCTCTTCCTTCCCCCTCAGTAGCAGCAGATAATTAAAGTAAGACTATCGTTTATGCTTTTAAAGGACGTATAAATTGACTGTAATAACAAAGTCTACAATCATTTCGATAGGTGATTGTGTCTCTTAGTCGAAAGTGGAAATTTCGTATATACCTGTGCACTAAGAGAGGCTTTCTCGACATGCCTACGGAAACGAGTTGCGCGTATGAAATCACGGGCAGAAGCTAGAATAATATAAGGAAAAGAATATAGCAAACTCTTACCTCAACAACATCCTTCAGCATGAACCGGCGCACTCGCCGCCTGCGCGGCGCCGGCTCGGAGTCCCTCTCGATACCCTCGTCATCGGTGTCTGCGCGCCCGCCCTCTGACGTCTCCGAACCTTCGGACAGGGCGCCGCATTCCTCGTCATCTTCTGCAACGAAAACACTTGTGTTTAATTTTAAAATTGTATGGGAGGAGCTGGTGTCGGGACGTGACGACCCCACCGCCCACTAACGGAAAATATTTTTTTCTTTGAACTGAACAATGGCGATCGAACCATTCCAACAGGACGGTAGTATAAATAACAACGTGTGATAGGCAGCAGCATCTCACGATAGAACTACCGCCATGCATTATGGCATATTCTCCCTAAAAACGCACTAACACTGTTGTGGACGTCTTTTTGGAAGGCTTTGTCCAGCAGTAAACGTCTTTCGGCTGATGATCATGATGATGGGAAGAGAAGACGTCTTGGCTTCGTGAGGGGAAGAGAGGACATCTTGGCGTCGGTAGGTGTCAACCCACCGGCGGTACCGGCAACAAATGGAAGACAATGCTTTTGCTAGTGCAGTCAGTCAATCGAGCAATGGCGGTCTAACAATTCCAATAGAGCAGTAGTATATGCCTGCGCTAAACTACCGCCCCTGCGATTGCCAATCCGCATGCCAACCGAGGTGACTGTACCATATCCCTCCATAGACCTGGTGGAATGGGGAATCCTCGGCTTTTGACCAACAGTGGATGTTTTTTGGACGTTCCTTTGAAATTATGACGATGAAAAAGATACTGAAGCTGATAGTTTAGTAGTAGTTAAATAAAGAAAACGCAGAAGCGGCATGCCACTAATATTTATTAAGAACTTGTCTGTAAACCTAAGTTTACATTCCGTTTCGAAACCATTTAAAGGTCTCCCAATCACAAGAGAACCTTATTAGACTAAATCAAAGACAGTACCAATAATTATAATCAACATTCCATCAATGTGAACTGCATGTATGTTTGCCACTTCCATTACATTAAAAAAAAATGCCCGTATTACCTAAAAGACAGACCTCAGTCCTTGGGGTGATTTTAAGATCACGTTATTCTACACTAAACGGTATCTTAATGCAGTATTGAGTTTAGAGGACTGAGATCTGTCTATTGAACAAGGACTTAGTCACATTTGTATGTACGCCAAGAAGCCAATCTAAAATAAGCTCTAATCTTAGAGTTTGTATTGAATATATATCTTAGACTTTAATTGAATTCTGCGATCCTAGTTAGTGTCGGCCACGTCACGCAGAATCCTGATTGCGGCGTCTATGCCTATGACTAAACTTTGCTAGTCAAGGGTGCATAGATTATGTAAAAGGCGCAAACAGAGATGACATATAGGCAAGGCTTACTTTACCTAGTGTATTAACGTCAGAAATAATATATGATTAAGGGGAAAGGAATAGTCTAACCCCCTTACTCATAAACGTACATACATTAGATACGTTTTAGCTTTAGAATGCTTTGTCTATGTCAGCTGCATTGGCAAATGTGCTGGATAGAAAAAGTCAAAGGAGAGAACAACACTTTAGTTAAAATACCTACGTTTATGAATAAGGGGGTAAGTCTTCATATCAAAGTAGAAGTGATACTTTGAAACCTTTCTTAGAAACTTTTGAATTCTTCTTTGACCACGTTGTGATTTAAAACTCGACGATACAAAAAGTTGCATTTATAAGAGTGAATATCTTTGTTTTGAACGTGCAAAAGACAGAATACATGGTGCGCCTGTATATTACGAAGCCGTGGGAAAAGGTACCTAATATTAGTTGAGTATTAGATATTTTTAATACCTTTTACCATCATAGAGTTCGAATTGTGATTGTGAATTGAACAAAATTAGTGCATTTAAAAATAAATAAACTAGAAACGTCACAAATTGATGAAGAAGTCCTGAATTCATAAATTCTGGATTCAGAATCCTGGTTGCAGAGTCTATGTCATTATCGTATTAAATTATAACCTAGCGCACATAGATTATGCAATAAGTAGATAAAGAGAAGACATAAAGGCAAGTTTAACCTTTTCTGCCTGTTTGTTATGCCAAACAATGTTATATATGAAAATCGCTAAATTGAAAGAACTAGTCAACTCTACTGTTTGAAGGAGAGTTAGGCATCATTGAAACTTTTAAAAGCATTTTTTTTTAATCAATTCGAATTTTTAATTAGGAAAGTAGCTTCTCCCAACTGTGATGTTTGTGGTACGAGGGATGATGTCCATCATATACTCGTAGAATGTGTAAAACTTGTAAGAGAAAGAGAATTATTTATGCAAATATACAAATCAATAAGTATGAAATAGGAGCAATAACAGATTTATTAGGACAACCGTTTATTGATGCAGCAAAATCATTATTAAGTATTATACCTTACATATATAATGGCCAAATACTCAAACGTCACTTAAATCTAAGTGGGACTTAAAAGTCTTCTGTCTTTATAAAACACGTTCAAACGATAGAGATAGCGCACATTTGAGAGCATCTTAAACTTGAATGACGTTTGAGTATTCGGCCATAAGTGTATTTTATTGTAGATTAGGATATGATGGGGCTGACATACCCTCCAGTGGACAAAAGCCACCAAATAAATTTAGATTAAAAAAAAAACCTTTTTTTCTCACTTTTGCAGTGAGTAAACTCGTCAGATTTAATATTAGTATCGATTCTCCAAGCATTTCGTATTTCGCCGCAGGAAAACTTTTCAGTACATCGACCCTTCGCATAATACGTTAATCCAAAGGCCTTGATGCCACGTGTGGTCCAATTGAGTGTTGCAAAGCGCTTCGATCACGATCCGTTACACTTATTGACACCGACCGCGACGCGTGCGCAGATCTACACAGTGAATAGAGCTGCCTATTCATTTTTCTGACAGATTTACGAAAGAAATAGATGGCTGTATGATAACCTACAAAGTTTTGATTGGCATTTCTTTTGTTGCAAATCAAATATTTTATATTGAGCCTATTTGAATTGTATGAGTGAATAAAGATTCGTGAAAGTGTTTTATAGGAACGTGATAATAGGTTGGGGAAAAAGTCTTTTCGCATTATAGTATGTATGAACTTGTAATAAAATCTCTTTGGCTGTAGTATTTGTATCTGGCTGGTTTTGGTATCATTGAAAGTTACAATTTTAAAGAACATAATTCCAAATTCAAATTAGGCAAATGTGTGATTTTCATTTGTTTTTCGTACTGTCAAGATAAGTGAATCTAATGAAGAAATTCGAAACATTTTCAAATTTTACTACAAAAGAGGCAAAAATGCAACGCAAGCCGCGAAAAAAATTTGCGATGTTTATGGACCTAGTGCACTGTTTGTGAGAGTAGCACAAATTTGGTTTAAGCGTTTTCAATCCGGAAATTTTGATGTCAAAGATGCACCTCGCTCAGGTCGCCCTATTACGGATAAAATGGATGCCGTTTTTGAAAAAGTGGAGCAAGATCTACATATCAGTAGTTACGACGTAGCTGAAGAACTGAGAATTGATCTCAAAACAATTTTGGCGCATTTGAAAAAAGCTGGGTACAAAAAAAAGCACGAGCTCACTGAAAGAAACCTAATGAACCGTGTACTCATTTGTGATTCTTTATTACGACGTAATGAAACCGAATCATTTTTGAAGAAGCTGATAACTGGTGATGAAAAGTGGATCACGTACGACAAGAACGTGCGAAAAAGGTCGTGGTCGAAGGCCAGTCAGGCTTCACAGTCTGTGGCGAAACCTGGGTTAACTCGCGATAAGGTGATGTAGTGTGTGTGGTGGGATTGGAAGGGCATTATTCATTATGAGCTATTACCACCAGGCATTCGATGACTATCGATTCTGAACTCTACTGCGAACAACTGATGAGATTAAAGCAAGAAGTTGAGAGAAAGCGGCCGGAATTGATCAACAGAAGGGGTGTGGTGTTTCATCATGATAACGCTAGACCTCACACATCTATAGCCACTCAGCAAAAATAAAGAGAGTTTGGCTGGGAGGTGTTAATGCATCCGCCGTATAGTCCTGACCTTGCACCTTCAGATTTCCACCTGTTTCGGTCTCTTCAGAATTCTTTATGCAATGTTAGGTTAACATCACGAGAGGACTGCCAAATCCACTTGTCGTGGTATTTTGATGAGAAGTCCCAATATTTTTATAGCAATGGGATCATGTCCCTACCTACAAGATGGCAAAATGTTATCGAAAAAAATGGTACATACATACATTAGTTAAATTTAAATACTATATTAAAAAATGATTTGAATTATCTTAAAAAATGCGAAGAAACTTTTTCCCCAACATATAAAGTGTTGTGAGGCTAATCTATGTGTGTATTTAAAACTGTGAGACAAGCATTTCACATAACTTTTAGTTAGTTAATTTATTGAAATAAAACTATTTTTACGGATTTATCTCGCGTATATTATACTAAAAGGTAGTAACTAGTTGATTTATATTTGACATTTGACGATCCAGTTAGGCCAGCGGTTTAAGACGACCGTTTGATTTGAGGGGTCGTGGGATCGATCCCCACACCGCGACAAATATTTGTAGGCCATACAAATTACAATGTTTCGGGTCTGGGTGTATGTGTATGTGTTGTGTGTGTACAACGGCACCCGCGACACAGGTTTATACCTAGTGTGAGCTGTGGGCTGTGAGTGTAAGCGTATTTTATTTATATCTAAAACTTGAAAAAAAAGATGTAATAGAACAGACGCGAGCAAACAAATGTTAGGTAAAAACTAGCTAAGAACTCTACCAACGAAATGATAAAGGCAAGATTCGAATATCGTACGGAATCGTCGGTTGGTACTTTGTATTAAACTGAACTACTCAATCATAAAAGAGATACACATTTTTCATAATTATCCAACGATTATGATAATACATCCATAGAACGACATTAATAATGTTAACAAGAATAAATAAGCCGTCAGATCTACATAATTCTTAAGGCGTCGGCGTCGGTTGCGCAAGCGCATATTTGCGTTCGTTTTGTGCAGCCGCGGTTTCGCGATTGACCAATCCGGTAACAACTTTATACTTGACATTGGCCACGGTAATATTAATTGGGATTAAGATTAATCAATGCAGATTAAAAATTGAACGCGCCATTAATTTCGTTCTACGGACGTAATAAAAATCTTTACTGGCAATAAAATGATCTAAAAACTAATAGTTATTTATATCAATATGTAGATATTGTGAAGTATTGTGCCGAAATTGAGATTACCTTGCAACGAATTGTTTGATTTTAACGTTTTTGCAGGTTTTCGCCAGCTTCAGCTCCAGGTAGGTACATTGTAGAAATCATATGTGCGAATTTTCTCGCGTATAGGTGCTGTTCCCATCTTACCCGTAAGAAAGAGACGTTGGGACTAGTATACGCGAGAAATTCCGCAAATATGATTTCTAAAATATAGGTATCTTTCTTGATAAAAAAATAAGTGGCAAATCATTCTATTCATACTATTTCATACATACCTTTAGGTCTTTTTCATATATGCATGTATTTTTTTTTGTAATGAAAGTGGCAAACAAGCATGCAATTCACGTTGATGTTAATGATGACTGCAGCCTATGGACACTTACACAAGGACCAGAGGTCAAAATGCAGATGCGTTACCACTCCTGAGGCCTGAGGTGTTATGCCTCTGTGCCGGGAATTACAGGGCCGTATATTACCACCTGACCGGAACACGATAGTGCTGAACACTACCATTTAGCGGCAAGTATATTAGGTAATGCGGTGGTGCCTGCGCCCGCAAGCTCCATCGCTAGAGCTCCACCACCAGTAGAAACCAGGAGATTATTTGAACGTAATCCGTAAATTTTACAAAACCTAATGATTTTGCTGCCAGTAGTAAGTACCTTCTATTCGGAGAAAAATAAGCTCTCAAGAAACGAACTGACGGCATCAAAAAATTTGACTCGCCTAAGTAGGTATGGGAGTCATAAATTAAATCAACATTTTTGGTAGATTTAACACTCTTCCAAAATTTAGATTCTAGAACAATTCAAAGCAATATCTTAGCTCAAAAAAATATAATAAAATATGAATAAGGGGAAAAGGGAGAATGCAAAGGAGTCATAGTTCGGCGCCGGGCGCTCTCAGAGCAAAATCAACATCGTGATACGACCGGCTGCGCTTGCGCAATAAATTTTGCATTACCGCAACACAACAACGTTCGGCTACGGGTCACACTCCTGAAGGCTTATTATGCCTATCGGTTGTCATCGTTTCGATACCCACTTTGTATTACATTGCTGTTTTGGCGTGAGATGGTAATTACCATCTTTTTAGAATTGATGACCACGTCTGATATAGGAAAAATAAACGCATGACCAAGTTTTTTTTTTGTAATAAAAGTGGCAAACAAGCGTACAGTTCACATTGATGTTGAGTGATGACTGCAGCCTATATACACCCACACAATGACCAGAGGTCAAAATGCAGATGCGCTGCCACTCCTGAGGCATTAGGTGTTAAGCCTCTGTGCCGGAAATTACAGAGCCATACATTACCACCTGACCAGAATACGATAGTGTTGAAAACTACCATTTAACGGCAAGTATATTAGGTAATGTGGTGGTGCCTACGCCCGCGAGCTCCGTCACTGGAGCTCTACTACCAGTAAATTTAATTTATTATTGTAATATTCACAGAATATATGATTATTTATTCTATTAGAAAATAAATACTTTCATTAAAACAAAATAAACATTTAAGGGGTGCTCGCATACAACAAATATGATTTTTTGCTCGATATTAATAACGGTGATAGATGACGCTTGTAATATTCACAGAATATTTAAACTAGACTAGATTATTATCTTTTAAAAATACGTAATTAAAATAAAGCAAATATTTAAGGGACGCTCCCATACAACAAAAGAGTTTCATTGCCAGTTTTGAAAATTAACGTTACGGAACCCTTCGTGCGCGACTCGCATCTGGCCAGTTTTATAAAAAACATAAATTTTGATGTGTCACCATATTAGGTACTGAGTAAGTCTAGCGTCTAGACTGCAGTGTGAGTCATCGGAGGCGGCGCTTTAGAACTATAATGGCGTTAACATTAGTAAACGTTAACGTTAGCGTATAGAAGTCAAAGGTCTTACAACAAATCGCCTGGTTAGTTTCATTCAGACGCATAGCGCACTAATTAAGATAAAAATGAAATGCGATATGGGTTTTTGTTATGACAATGACGAACAAATATACAGCTCACTTTGATGATATTAATTTTAACCGACTTCAAAAAAAGGAGGAGGTTCCGGTCAGGTGGCAATGTATGGCGCTGTAATTTCTGGCACAGAGGCATAACACCTTAGGCCTCAGGAGTGGTAAAGCATCTGCATTTTGACCTTGGTCTTTGTGTGGGTGTCTATAGGCTGCAGTCATCACTTAACATCAATGTAAACTGCATGCTTGTTTGCCACTTCCATTACGTTAAAAAAAATCGCCGTACACATATGAAAAAGTGATGGAAGAATTTCACTAATTTCAAATAACCCTGTTTAACGGCAGATAAACTAAGTAATGCGATGATTCCTAAACCTTCAATCCACGACACATCTGCCACCAGAAGCAAAGTTCATAACGGCATATCAACTTATTCCGTTATCACGCAAAAAACTCCTTTATCACCTGGGCAACAAAGATGGTACAACGATTATAACAAGCAAAAACAATGCACAGCTGTAAAACATCCCGATACGTAATAGTTACGTTCATAACCCGTGGGAGACGTCGCGCTAACTGTTTGTTGATAACACGTTCCCATGGTAACGGGAGGCCGGCCACGAATATATTAGCAAGAGTTCACATATCCAATGCACATGCAGTTATGTCTGTAAAATGTTATTTTAATGTATTTCTATGGAAGTAGCAAACGAGCATGCAGTTTAAGTGGATGGCATATTGCATGCTGAAAAATTACCCATTTCACTCCTCTTATTTTATACACTTATACATTTACACAAATAAATAAAATTTAAGTACATAACATGTACCTATACCTATGTATACATAGTACATATACCAAAACAACATTTTTTACAATCTGTCAGTCTGTTTGTTCCGGTTAATCTCGGGAACGGCTGGACTCATTTTGACGGGACCTTAACTGATAGATCGCTCATGTAATAAGATGTAACTTAGGATACATTTATTCATAAACCATAACAACTAAAACCAAGAATAATTTCTCTAACACAACAACCAGTATTTAAAATTGAACAATACCTTTAATCACCTTCCATAACTCATTCCAAATACGTTCAACCTTATTTTAATTGGAAGATCTCAATCCTAATTATAAACAATCACCCCGATAATTTTATCTCATACTTCTTCCCACAGAACAACATAAAGAACATCTTCATTCACATCGAATAATCTATCATAACAAACAAAGGCGTTAATCGATCACGCTTACTTTGGAACTAGTGTTGTGTGTAATCGTATCGATTGATTTGTCGATAGTATCATTCATATCATTTCTCAATAGGTTTAAGAGCAAGTTCTTAGAAGTTCAACGTAGACCAAGTCTCTTATGGTATACCCTGACTATGAAGTGTATATATTCATTATTCATTATTATCAATCGTATCGATTGATTTGTCGATAGTATCATTCATATCATTTCTCAATAGGTTTAAGAGCAAGTTCTTAGAAGTTCAACGTAGACCAAGTCTCTTATGGTATACCCTGACTATGAAGTGTATATATTCATTATTCATTATTATCAATCGTATCGATTGATTTGTCGATAGTATCGTCACGTTGCCATTTCTCAATAGATTTAAGAGCAAGTTCTTAGAAGTTCAACGTAGACCAAGTCTCTTATGGTATACCCTGACTATGAAGTGTATATATTCATTATTCATTGTTATCAATCGTATCGATTGATTTGTCGATAGTATCGTCACGTTACCGTTTCTCAATAGATTTAAGAGCATGTTCTAAGAAGTTCAACGTAGACCAAGTCTCTTATGGTATACCCTGACTATGAAGTGTATATATTCATTATTCATTATTATCAATCGTATCGATTGATTTGTCGATAGTATCGTCACGTTACCATTTCTCAATAGATTTAAGAGCAAGTTCTTAGAAGTTCAACGTAGACCAAGTCTCTTATGGTATACCCTGACTTTGAAGTGTACGCATTCATTACTGACGTGACCTCAAAATTAATTTCATTTTAATAGGAAAATTATTATAAATCTCACGATTGATTAATTTTTTACAACGATTAATTGTCACGAGTAAGAAGGGGTCTAAATCTTACAAAATTGTCGGTACAAATACTGCAATGTTAACCAGCTGAAAATGTTGAAAAATCTAATTACATACATACATTATTAACCTACCTTTTAATGGAACCTTTTTAACCTTTTTAATGGTACCTTTTAATGGAATTTTAATGTCTATAATATACCTACTACATAGCTGGCATATGAACGAAGTTGAAATAACATATGGAGAAGCAATCATAAGTTTTAAATATAAACTTATATTATGATAGCAACTAGATCATGGATAGTACGGAAATATGGACAATAAAATTAAATTACATCGATAAGATTATCCAAGCGCAATGCATAAATAAACTTATCGACAGTACACAAGATCGACTATCGATAAGATTGCGTCACTAAATGGGCACTATTAATAACAATTTAATACATTGTCCGCTTCAACGCCAGCGCCGGCGCCGCGCACTTTCACCGCGCGGTACTAACGCGCACTTCCGTGCGTATGGGAAAAACCAGGGATTAGTGGATTTTAATAAAGCTATGCAGTTTGTGACAATTTCTCGGATTTTCATTTCGATCTGCCTCTTTGAGTAGACGTATTACCTACATCATTTTTGAATAAATGACAACATGGGGAGTTTCTCACAAGAGAAAACTATATTTATATATATATTTTTTAAAGAAGTCAAAACTCGTTTACTGCTGTACAAAAGCTTCTCCCAAAGCAACTAAGAATGAAAAAGTAAAAATACTAATTATGGGAGCCCAAGAGAGGATTTTTGTATTATTTCCAGCGCGTCAGATTAAAATATAGGCAATACCTTACACCTCGTTCAGTACCTCCACCAAATCTAAGATTTCGTTATAGATCCGAACCATTAGGACTTCCGCCACGAGCTTGCCTCGCATCCAAATCATTAGAATTTTGGATGGGAGCTTTGATTGGGTTTACTTTACATCCTCTCTGAGTATCTGACATTCTTGAATAATTTTTCAACTTCATTTTTTAAAGAATCAAATGTTTTTGAAAAGCTCAGCCAGCAATGCTCCTATCTAAAATTCAGACGATTCGGCAAATGAGTAAGATCGTAGCGACCTTTGAAATTTTTTAAGGGCCTTCAGGCGCGGATCTACACATATACAAACTTAGATTTAGTGGAGGTAACCAACAGGGTGCAAGGTATCTCCCATCTGACGCGCTCGAGTAAATACAACAATAGCATCCTGGCGAGCCCAGGATGCTATTTTTGTATTAACTGGTATTGTATTTACCCTACTATAAACTCCAAAAACAGAAACGCACTAGTTCGACCTTGATGATGGTGATGATAACTGACGACTGATTTCGCAGCTCATTGCCCATGAGTGATATCAAAAATCTGAGATTTAAATGCAGATTATTGTTAGAAAGATTTAAGTATTTTTTTTTATTTAATGAAAGTGGCACACAAAGATCACATTAATGTTAAGTGATGACTGCAGCCTATACACACCCACACAAAGACCAAGGACAAAATGCAGATGCGTTACCACTCCTGAGGCCTAAGGTGTTATGTCTTTGTGTCGGGAATCACAGGGCCGTACATTACCAACTGACTGGAACACGATAGTGCTGAACACTACCATTTAGCGGCAAGTATATTAGGTAATGCGGTGGTGCCTACGCCCGCGAGCTCCGTCACTGGAGCTTTACCACATTCGAAAAGTAAATGCAATGGTCCTACACCCAGAGTAATTCTTTAGTAAAATTGTCCCATGTAATTGTTGGCGACATTGACATCACCGGAGACATAATCAAACTTTGTTGGCGCTGGGAAACTTCCACAAAATGAAAAATCCCAATACCACTTACCCCTGACACTAAGATCTAAACCATCTGCGAGAAATATCTTTAAAGTTTAAACAAAAATAGCATAATAGCATTAGCATTGGCATAATTCGCTAAAACATAACCCACTTTTCATCCAGCCGAGCAAAACTAGCAAATAACGACGAGGCTGCTCGCCCTAGAGCCAACAGAAGTGGGTTACGAAGGTCAATCTTACCATAAGGACTGTAATTGCTTGTCGGCACCGATTGACTGAATTTATGTGTACTCTCTTCAGGAATTACCGAGTACTTCAAAAGTGCGGCATCGACGCGCTGTTAATTCGATATGAATAATCGTCGGCCTGTTGTGGGAATTAATGCGTTTTTAAGAGAAACCTGCTGAGTTGAAGAATTGGGTGAAGATTGTAAATTGTGTTTGTCATTTTGAAATCGGTTTTTAAATAAGCTTCAAGGAGTGAGTGCGTGTAAATTTTATGTTGGAATCCGGTATGAAAAATGTGTGCCCAAAATTGTGCTGATAATTAGTTTTAAATTAGGAGGTGCATGAAAGGTGAAAGCTTTTTAATATCTGTAAATGCATCTTATATATTTACTAGTAATTATATATTTATTATTAAATAAATAATAATAACAAATATATCATTACTGATGGTAGAGTTCCAGTGTAGGAGCTCGAGGGCGTAGGCACCACCAAATTATCTAATCCATCTACCGCCAAATAGTATTGCTCAGCACTATCGTGTTCTGGTTAGATGGCAATGTATGGTTCCGTAATGACTATCACACAGACATGACAACTTAGGTCTGATAGGTGGCAACACATCTGCATTTGACCTCTGGTTTTTCTAACTCAAACACAAAAATGTATTTAATCACTTGGAAATAATAGAATTTGCTTGTGATAGGTCAAATTAAAGAATTAAAAATTATTAATGGTCCAAAAATACTTAATATAAGTATCAGCGGAATGTTCCATACTCTCTTTTACAAACGGCAAGACAACTAAACAAAAAAATGAAAAAAAATGTGGGGATATCTATACGCTGCAGTCATCACTTAACATCCACGTGTTTATCACCGTTGCTACATAAAAGAATGTATGTATGTATGTATCTTCACGCCAGGTCCCTAACGGGGTAGGCAGAGAGTGTAGAGCGCCAGACATCCCGGTTCTGACAAACCTCTCGTGCCTCGTCTACCTTCATCATTCTCTTCATACATGCACGCCGATTCCTAAGACTTTTGACCCCACCATCAGACAGAACTCGACCTATTTGGTCATGGTAGGTCAGCCTTGGTCTTCCTGGGCCTCTGCAACCATCTACATTCGCATTGTATATCTGTTTAGTCATTCGCTCATTCGACATTCTTTCTATATGCCCGAACCATCGGAGCATGCCTTTTTTCATTTTTACACCGATACTATCATTCACACAAAGTCTCTTTCTTACATCTTCATTACGAACGCGATCGGTGAGTGATACACCGCAGATCTTGCGCAAAGATCTCATCTCGACCGCGTTCAACTTACTTTCATGCTCTTTCCTGCATACCCAGCTCTCGCTTCCATATAAAAGCGTTGGAGTAAGTACAGCATTATGTACGGCTAGTCGAGCCCGCTGGCTGAGATGTTTCGATTCTAGCAGCTTACCCAACGCTCCATTCACGCAATTCCCAGCAAGCACTCTTCTTTCTATGTCAGTGGTGTACCTACCATCCTTGCTAAAAGCACATCCAAGATATACAATTTCATCAACCTGTTCTAACACTGCATCATCTACTACTACCCTTGCATTTGTTCTCTGTTCATCTCTTTCAAATACTAATACTTTAGTTTTATCCACATTCAATTGTAAGCCTTTCTCCATACAATCCTCTTTCATGACTGTGACTAGTGCTTGTAGCCCAGATGGTGTAGAGCTAACAATTACCGCATCATCTGCGTAAAGCAGACAGTTCACCACTAAGTCACCCATACGCACTCCCACATCCATCAACTTCACCCTCTGGAGGCATTTGTCCAGATATATAATAAACAGCCTAGACGAAAGCACGCAACCCTGTTTGACACCGATGTTAACATCAAACCAGGGTGACATGTTACCATCTACCCGCACACATGCTTGACAGCCATGTGTGCGGGTAGATGGACGGACAAAAGAATGTAGACGTAGATAATCAAGTAAATCTATATAAATTCGGAAGTTCGAAGATTCCGAAGGTCCCTTGATGCAAAAGGATTCTCGACTGGCGACCAGCGACCCAAGAATCCGAGATCTCTGATCTAGAACCACCAAGCTGCACTAAACTAAAAAGATGTTTCAAAAGTATAACTATATCTATAAAATAAAATCTACTATATAAATAGGTCAAATCAAAAGAAGTTGTCAACAGAGCGTTTCCACAGTCTTAGGAAATTATTAAGTTTGCCATGCAATCTACGAATTATAATGTACCTCCATTGTACCTTGCGAAGCAGAAATTTTCTTATTATTCTTTTCATAGATATCTTTGTTTCAATGTTAAGTCACTACGCATAACACACCTATCTATTGCATTTGCAAAAAAAATATAGCTTGCAACAGCACAAACCACAGATTTTGTAAATCATTGCGTGCGAAGATAAAACATATTGGGAGCCTGTGAAACCAGCCCTTAGCGGCATATCCATTTGACGCAAGTATGCAATAAAAATCGATCGCTAGATTTAGTATCTTTTCAGTCAATTGCATTGGATAAAACAATGACACCCACGCGAATTCCTCACGAATGTGTCGTTGACGAAACTCATAACTGGATAATATTAGCATGAATTGGGCAAACCTATGGATACATTTCAAATTAACAAGTCAAATAGAACAAGTGTAAGACAATTAATCGTGGGTATTAGCACATAAAGCATTAACCAACCAAAATATCACGAATAGACGATAAATATTCATGAGATTTGACACAATAATAACGGATTATAACATTATTTTGGTGAGGTGAATATTTTGTAGACAGATCATAAACTATAGCAAACAAATATTTTAATGATACTATTTGTAGAAGCTCATTGGAAAATCGGTCAATAGAATATAAATTCACTGCTAGAAGATATCTTAGCTAAAAATTAAAATCGGTTACGTGTAACATTCCACCCACTGGATCTAAATTAATGGTCTAGACTAGTTTAGAGTAAATATTCAAATTATATTTCTAATTCGTATTCTTGAAGGTCTATATTATTGAATAAGCTAAATTAATGCCATCAGTACATATATTATTACTCCAATCAACTAAACGTGTAGGGAATGACAAAGAAAACAGTCAAAATTATCAACAATTCAGAGAGAATTAGAGAAATACCCTCAATTCCGAATCGAATTACAAATTTATTTTATTGATAATTTTTATATCACAAGTACATAACGATGTGTTTACGGAACTTCATATTATAATTTTGTCAATATAACGCATGTTGCGCATTATATAACTCCATTATGTTATGTAATGACATAAGAAATCAATGGTTATCTATATTTTTATGCGTAGGATAACATTTCTGATCACTATTCGCGAACGCATCAATCATTGTGGGATCCATCAATGGCAATACTGTCATTGATGGATCCGCTATCGTCTTATGCCACCCAACAGGTGAATGACTTGGAAGAGTTTATGGATTTCCAATTTCTGGTATTTGTTTATGTCTTGTAAATTTAATGCAATACAAAACGTAATTTGGTTAAACTTAAGAACTACTAAGGCTACAGAGCCCTAAACGTACCATATTAATATGACTTTATATTATTATGGAATTTTCTGTTGAAGTACTTTTATTTCATTTGTGTAGTTTTATTTCTCCTTGGGCAATGTGCGTTCTGCATCAAAATTCAAGATAGAAAATATTACAAACTTATATTTTGCATTTATAGTAATCACAATGAGTGTGATTTTATCAAGTATTGACGATCAGTTTGAATTGCAAAATCCATTAAGTTATTGAAAGGTATTCAAAATCGGTTCATATATTATTATGAAGGAAGTGATAATTAAGAAGAAATTTAAGAGCCTGTAGCGCAAGCGATCACAGAATCCATATTTTGTCAAACACTATTGTCTACCTAACTAAACCAGGAAAAAACAACAATATCACCAGAGCTTAGAGAACATTCCAGTAGTTTTCCTAGAATCTTAGAAGAGATTAACATATGAGATAAACGTTGACACTATCAAGATTATCAGCACAACACTAGTAAGTACTAGATTTCCGAGACCTCGAGTAAGTTGGCGGACGTGATATTTTGTTATTTTTTAGGAAAACGTAAAAGAATATCTTGCATTGGAAACTTAATACACTTCGAAGATGTGATCAGAACTGCGAGGTGTAATAAGATAAGGTGAAAATTAATATGCATGGCCCCGCCGCTGGTGTAGATCGGAAGCGATCTACTCGTTTAAGCGATACGGGCGCGGTCGGGTATGTGATGGGAACCCGCTAGTGGCAAATTAAAAATGCGCATTTCCGAGCTTCGGAGGGCACATTAAGCCTTCGGTCCCAGTTGCTATCGATAGGTAGCAGTCGTTAAACCTTGTCGGAGGCCTTATAGGGCGGTTTGAAAACATCCGACAGCGGGTTGGCCACTCACCCTTATCTCCACCATCCCTCATTGGAGCAGCGTGGTGGAGGATGCTCCAGGCTTCCTCCCAAGAAGGGGAGAAACCCGTGCCCAGCAGTGGGACGTATCAAGGGTTGCCATTATATTTTTATTAAATTAATTTCGTTCAAAGCAAAAGTATACACAATCCTTTTACTAAAACTAATTTCTACACGAAAGAGTAATTTAATAACACACTTTTTTATCGTCACTTCAATGGTCAGCATACTAAATTCAGCTGAATTATATTAACATAACCAAGACTTATAAAGTCACGATTTTGATCTTTCAAATACGCAATATATTTGGCAGATACAACAAGTGGATTTTAATAATCTCTTTTTAAATTGCAAGTTCACTTAAATTCGCAATTTATCGATTGAGGTAAATTCAGTTTATAAGTAGGAAATATTATTTATAACATTTAGTGAAAGTGTTAATCATTTGGATTTACAACAATTTCAGAGAGGCAATCTTAATTAAAAGGTTTGTTGCAGAAATGTATGATGATTGGAAAATGTAGATTATACCTTTTATTTACATAACTTGCTGTGCCTGTGACTTCGTTTGCACTGATTACATAAATATTAACTAAAACTAGGTCAATTACCGTGTAAACTTTTAATTGAATTCGCAATATTTAAAAGTTTATCCATCTGTCGTTAATAAGTGTAAGTACTTTCATAGTTCATGATAATTTGCAAACGTGTAGATATTTTGTAAGACCAGCTAAATGTGCGACATATTTTAACAATCAATGATACCTTTACATGGTTTCGAATTAGAAAATGCTTATTATTCCAAACGAAGATACACATCAGAAAGATAAACAAATAGATAAATTGGACTAACAAATATTTGGCGTATAATTTATAACATATCATTGTTAATACAATTCAAATGCAATCATGAAAAGAACTTTACACCAGAACGGGTATCACTTAACCAGAATTTAACGGACCGTATTATATGTACCGCGAAATCTTAGGATCATCAACTCGTTAAGAGAAACATGCTCAAAACACGGCGAACAACGCATAAAGTAAACCGACCGTTGCAAATATGAGTACAGTACAGCCATGGAGGTTGTAAGTAATTATTGTGATGATATAAATACAAACAACAAACGGTAATCGTTGCTTACGTGTACTCTTACTAAATACAATATGATATTAAAAGATTAATGAATAACGAAAGAACGTTTTGATTAAATAAGGCTACAAAAGCTGCGAGCTTAAGATCTTTAAATGAATGAACTTATTCCAAAGTAAATATTTATGCTGTTTGCAATGAAACCAGTGGAAAGATTAAAAGTGACTTATTGAAAGAGTCTAAACTAATGGGAAAAATACTGTCTGTCTCCTAATAAATATTGTATTTTTTATGTTGTATTTTAATAAATTTTGTACGAAACAAACTTAAATCTAAGGGAAAAAACGACTCCCAAATCTTTGCCTTATAAATTGAGTTCAATAAACTTTTTGCACTTCATCCATCTGAATCCGAATACCAATTGACAGAATTAATAATTGGCATAATACTTTTCACTAATAAGTAAGTGGTTTTAATTGTAACAGGTTGTACGAACTCAAAACATATTCTAGCAATACTCGTAATAATTATCTAAAAAAACAATAATGTTGTTCAAACAAGATAATTCGCCTCTTTACAAGAATAATGTGACATTTCATCTAAATCGTTCTTTATGAAATGCAACATTATTCTTACAAGAATAACGTGACATTTCATCTAAATCGTTCTATATGAAATGTCACATTATTCTTGTAAAGAAGCGAATTACGGTTTCAAGCGGAAGCTTTTCTCTTATTTAGTTTTTGATTTATTGGATGTTTTTTTTTGTATGTATGTATGTATCTTCACGCCGGGTCCCTAACGGGGTAGGCAGAGAGTGTAGAGCGCCAGACATCCCGGTTCTGACAAACCTCTCGTGCCTCGTCTACCTTGTTTTGTCTCGTTTTTTTTGTGACTATTTATATTTACGCCTTAGAATCTTGTAATATTTAAATACATAATAATAGTAAGTATATGATTATGTTAAATCTGTACTAACGATTACGTGCTCAGATTACGGTTTGAGTTCATGTTCCGTTGCTCAAATGACTCTCTTCCACTGTATTGTGCCTAATTCTCATGATATAATGATTATTTTAAAAGTAGAATTATATTTACGCTGTTACCTTGATTTCTTTATAACAAAAAAAGTACGACGTGCGTGGGAAAAACGTGTAGCTCTTTAGATCTGCATGTAAAAGAAGCGATAAAATCGAGCGCACTTTCTTCTTATTTTTTTGTCAGCCATGGTCTTGTGATCTAGGGACGAAGACGTTTTAATTAAAACTGTATAGCAAGGATCAAGATAAGTTGCAACATTTACATGTGCTTTTTTTATGTGTTATTTGCCATTATTTGGTTCTCTTAGTCATGATGTCTGTACTGAGGAATTTTTACTGTTTTATAGGCAAAAAATAACTATTCAATATAGATCGTGCAGAATTAGGACACAAAAATAACAAATTCCTCTTTATCATTGATACAACATCGGGTTATTCACAAGTACCACTGTGACTGTTTTACTGGTGGTAGAGCTCTAGCGACGGAGCTCGCGGGCGTAGGCACCACCGCATTACCTAATATACTTGCCGCTAAATGGTAGTGTTCAGCACTATCGTGTTCCGGTCAGGTGGTAATGTACGGCCCTGTAATTTCCGGCACAGAGGCATAACACCTAAATCCTCAGGAGTGGTAACGCATCTGCATTTTGACCTTAGTCATTGTGTGGGTGTCTATAGGCTGCAGTCATCACTTAACATCAATGTGAACTGCAAGCTTGATTGCCATTTCGATTACATAAAAAAAAAATTAAAAAAAAGTACCAATGAAAGCATCAATTCAACTAACGGTTAAAAATATCAGTAACATCGGAATCCAAACAATGGATGCACCGAAATTTCATTGCCAAATCTGACAAGATCAAGACAAGGAAAGTGTAGCATCGATCATCAGACGTCAGATTGATAAAGATAGTGTCAACGGCCGCAATACAAAATAGTGAGTGGAATACAATGGGACATCGTTACATACGATCCATTGTACCTCATTCACCTGCGAGCGAGCGCCCGATTGACCTGCATTTTACATCTCGTCACAATACAATCACGTGTAACGTGAAGCGATGGGTGGAAAAACTGCTGACCGACGCTGCGTTTTGATAAATACATTGGATACATTTGTTTTGATGACAAAATAAACAATGTTTTAGATCAATTATGTGTTTTGTAGGTTTATTGAGCCAGAAACGTCATTGAGATCAAAAGCAGGATAAAATTAAAACTAGCTTTTTGTTTTATTATATTTTGTTTTAATCGAAGCTGTTCTGGAGAAAAATACGTAAAGAATTCACAACTCTGACACTTTTTACTGGTTCTGGTGCCCCAGTGACGGAGCTCAATGACATAGTTGCTTGCCGCTAAATGGTAGTGGCTATCGTTATCGTGTTCCTGTCATCTCAGTTTTCAGTTTTCTTATTAGTTCATACACTATTCACGTACCTATTGATATGTAACCTGTAGGTATGCTTGTTTGCCACTATCATGTACCTACTATTTATTCTTCGCAATAACACATGCGAGTGAACTTTAGAAATTAACTTCGGTAGCTAAGTGGTAAAGCGGCTGGACTGGTTATCCTGAGGTCGCGGCTTCGATTTCTGCCCGAAGTCAAATTTTTCTTTCCGTTTTTTCTTTAATTTCTAAAGTGCCACTATCATGACATGAAAATAATCAAAAATCTTCAAAAATCTATATAACAAGTAAAAGGAGCTTATATCAACACGAATCAGATAATATGTGTCTGCAATATATGCAAGTGTAATCTTAATTAATAATACACTTGTACTAAAATAATCAAAACAGCAAATCGACATTTGATACGTGTATCACCATACTTATTTTGATCCGATCACAGAAAGTATACTGAGTAACAAAAAACGGTCAAGTTCGAGTTGGACTAATGAAGTGAGGATTTCGTTAAAATACAAAGAATTCCTAGTAAAAAAAGAATAGGTTACAAAATTTTCAAATTAAAAAAGAAAATAGTTCTGTTTTTCTTATGCAAATTTTAGATATCACAGTTTTGCTGATAAGGACGGGTAGAGGGATTGGTAAATTTTGGTCTATAAAACTTTTTAAAAATACTCCTATTTATACCGCAAACGTGATTTCCGTGTTTGGGTCCGCCAATTTACATAACATGTGTGCAAAATTTTAACTCGATCGTCCCAGCACTTTCAAAGCGTTGGTTGTGGTAGACGGACAGATGGACAAACACACAAATGTTCCTATAATGTATGTATGTATGTATGTATCTTCATGCCAGGTCCCTAACGGGGTAGGCAGAGAGTGTAAAGCGCCAGATATCCCGGTCCTGACACACCTCCCGTGCCTCATCTACCTTCATCATTCTTTTCATACATGCACGCCGATTCTTTGACTCTTGACCCCACCATCAGACAGAACTCGACCTATTTGATCGTGGTAGGTCAGTTTTGGTCTTCCTGGGCCTCTGCAACCATCCACATTCGCATGTTCCTATAATGATTCCGTTATATTCGTTTAAAATACGCATGGATCCCTAAAAACAAAAAAAAATGTGAGCATGTAATGGAACGATGAGTACAATCAGATTGTATCTGAAAACCTGCGTGCCGTGATGGCGATCCAATCGATACTTTCGATTCGCTTCAGTCGCTATAGCAAAATAAACAGTTAGACAACGAAGATAATAAAACGGTCGTGAACTTCATGACCGGGCTCGTTTGTAGAAAACTGTGCCCTCTTTAAGGTACTCCAATTGAGACGTAATATAAAATTTATTTCAACTTAAAAATAAATCATTCGCATTCGCCTTATACCTAAATTTTAATCCTCTTTATTTTCTGGTCGAATATAGTCAATCGAGCTAATTAATGATGGAATCTCGTTTGGAGTAGGTATCCACAATTTTGAAATACCTAAATCGGGTTTCTTAATTTCTAGAAAAGTTTAGAATATTTATTTGTTTTAAATTAAGCATTCCTGTATTCCAATATTTATTTATCGTAAGTTATTTCGCTTCATTCTTACTTTATTGACAGAAATATACAACAGTTTTGTTTTTCAAATTTTCAGTTTCAATACGACGATCATTAAAAATGCAAATTGAAATTTTGAAAAAAAACGACTCAAGAACTTCCGATATGTTAATAAAATTCACACAGCGTATGAAGCAAATCTATCTATTGAAAAGCAATAAAACTACGGTAATATTTCCGATGCACAGCAATAAATCGATGCCGCTATAAGAGATATAGCGACCGTGAATATGAGATTACTCGATTGTGATGTTGCGGGAGCAAAAACCGTTGTGACAGAAGAAAAGCAGCGCATATGACAAGTTAATTTTGATTGAAGCGCACCCGTGAGAGTTAGAAAGGGTGGTGAAATGCAGGCGGAACGGACTGTCTCGTGGTATTGTGAGATGACGCTGTGAGAGGCGCCGGAGATGGTGTAGGTGCATAGGTCGTCGACAAGACCTTATTATAAATATCATATTATGTAGACAATTGTCAACGAGCTGGCAACAGACAAACATTTGATCACGCAACCGAAGAAAGTAACTGAATACAGTGACAGAACATTTTATGACGTAAAATAAAGACTATAAACAAAATTCATGCAGATTTTTGGTCTTCTACACTAGATTTAACTTTGAATATTTTGGATGGTGGAGGTATTTTTCCATGGAACGAATATCTTGGATACAGGATGTATTAAGATGGTTTCTATTAAGCCACATTGGAGCAACTTACTACACAAAGAAAAACATAAGCTGAAGCACCACCGCATAAGCGAAATTGCCACTAAATTGTAAAGCTGTAGCGTGAACCGGCGATGACTCTTCATTTTTGGGTCTCAAGAGAGTAACCACGATTTTTCAACCAAGATCTTTCGTATTTATGGAATGTCTATAGGCTGCTATTCGATATTCTCTTATCAACGTGTTTGTCACTTCTGTGACTTAAAATTATTAAAAATACGTGATAGGTAAATCAAGTTCTTGAGCCCTGACACAAAAATAAGCTCACGAACCTTTTCAGATTAAAACCGGCTAGATTAAAGCCGTTGGCAATTTCATCGTACACATTTAGTAGAGACGCGCCTGGCGTGTTCAGGGTGACGCACGGTCGGTTACGCTCCAAATCTCATTAGGCTGCCCTCCACTAGGGATGGAATGAATATGACATTTCGATTCTAGATATGGATACGGATATATCATCAATATTATACCGGTTTCCGTAACGATAATCATCATTTAAGCCGATTGACGTTCATTGCCAGCAACCTTTATCAGTAGGTCGTCGGTCCGTCTCGTAAGGAGCCTGCCTACGCCAGACGCCACCAACTTTCATATCCGTAACGATTACAGATATTTAATTATTTCGGTTTAATTATTTGTTTACATTTTTATGTGCATACATAAGTAAAAGTTTAAGTAACAAATTATTCTCAATAGTTGCAAATAGATAGAAAAGAGATTGTATGTACCTACTTATATACGCTTCAAATGTAACTTGATTTTATAAATTCTTGCATTTATTATTATAACCTAACACCACAAGAGCAGTAGGTACTTAGTCTGATGAAAAAACAGCGATAAAACGTCATATTAGACTGTCCCAATATCAGAATTTATCCGAAACTTTTATTAGGGTTACGGATATATAAATAATTCGGTTATTGAGCTCCGCAACATCCTACCCTCCACATATTAATAGGCTGTTAGAAGCGTGCGAACATTGAATCTCGGAGTTTTTTCGAAGCGAAATGGCCGGAACTTGCACAGTTCGCAGGGCTATGGAATTCAACAGGTGTATTCTTATATGTAAATACACGAATTCTCTCGCCATTGTACTCTTCATGTAGTGTACCGAGCATTGTGTGGGCTACCCGTTTCGCAGCCAATTATGTATCACAATAGGAATATCAATATTGCTATCTTAATAGGGGTATATCGATCGCCGAAAGTATACACAATTTGGAGAACGCTAGTTACTATCTGATCTATTTTATTTGTTTTGCCGAAAATTTGCTAGTTCTACGCATAAAAGAACATATTTTATGTAATATAATGCTGAACGGGTTATGTTCTTCAATTACGTTTCATCACTTCGTCAAACTCTAAGAAATGTTGGCAGACCTCAACAAACATGTAATGAAAATTCTCATTAAGAGATTTAACTGCCTCAGTAGCCTAGAGGTCCACTACTTCTACGCTTGGGTGGGTCCCTTCGATTCCCGGTTAGGGGGCTATTAGAGATAACGGTGTAAAGTCCTTTATCTCTAGTTCTATTAGGATTTTTCCATTTTCTGGAAATTGCATAATACCTCGAAGTTTGGTAATATGCCCGGTGATGTCAACAGGCTTGCCACCTGTTACATGGGCTAAAACGTAATCGGCGAATCGTGGGTGTTTGCATGTAGTCGTATGCTTGAATGCATTCTTATTGATAGCTTACGATTATTGAAACATTTCGATAACTGAATTAAATACCTTCCTAATTGGAAAAAATGTTCAAAACTGCGATCAGACCAAGAAGAGAAAAAGTAGACCAAGAATCTAACACGCATCGGCCTAATACTACACTAAGCCGCAGAGGCCTTTATTTTGTGGTATTCCTTTACATAATACATTTCAGCAAGAAAAATTCAATGACCTAATAAACACATTTGACTTCAGGCGAGACTTGAACTCGCGGCCTACTGGGAATCTAGTCCAGCCGCTCTTCCAATTGAGCTACTGAAGTCCTGCCCGATTTGTCTACATCTACTGTAAAATGTCTTTAAATAAAATATATTTCACAAGCATGTGTTAATGCGAAATAATATAAAACAATTATTAAGGGTAAAAGCGACTTCTTTACGATATTCAATAAACTGTAAAGTCTATTATATCGGTTGCCTAATTAGCATAGTTGGCAATAGATGGCGCTGCTGCTACCATAAAGCAATGCAATAAATGTGAAGGAAAGATTTGACAAATCGGGCAGGACTTCAGTAGCTCAATTGGAAGAGCGGCTGGACTAGATTCCCAGTAGGCCGCGAGTTCGAGTCTCGCCTGAAGTCAATTTTTTCTTTCCATTTTTCTTTAAATAAAATATATTTCACAAGCATGTGTTAATGCGCAATAAGATATAACAATTATTAAAGGTTAAAGCGACTTCTTTACGATATTCAATAAACTGCAAAGTCTATTATATCGGTTGCCTAACTAGCATAGTCGGCAATAGATGGCGCTGCTGCTACCATAAAGCAATGCAATAAATGTGAAGGAAAGATTTGACAAATCGGGCAGGACTTCAGTAGCTCAATTGGAAGAGCGGCTGGACTAGATTCCCAGTAGGCCGCGAGTTCGAGTCTCGCCTGAAACAAATTTTTCTTTCCATTTTTCTTTAAATAAAATATATTTCACAAGCATGTGTTAATGCGAAATAATATAAAACAATAAACAAATGATATTACAATTATTACAAAACGTTCACGCGAAATTATCGATTTCGTTTTATATCGTTTTTGCAAAAGTTCCATTTAGAATCTCGTAAGAAAACGAATATCCGGCGTCGAGTCCGTTCGACAACGGATCATAAGCAATAAACCAGGAGGTTCAATAGACTCTATAGTGAATATATTGGTTTCTCGAGAATTTATGATTGGTAATAAATTAATTTCCGTACACTATGCATAGCGGCACATTTATGTAAGAATTACGTTTCATTTTAATGAGATAGTTAATCTGTGATATAGAGTACTTACTTCTCAACATTCTAGTTAAATAATTGTGTAGATGTTAGTAAAATGTACACATAATTTCTTATGAGAAGAAAAATTGGAAGGAAATGCTTTTGAGACTTCAATAAAATAAAATAAAATAGATATTTCACAAGAAACAGTAAAAATAAACCGCATAAAACATTTAAGTTCTAAAATTCATTTAATACCATCAATAATAATATAAAGTCGCTTGTCAAAGATGAACATCATAATAACACACCACGTCGTGTTCAATATTAGTTTCAAACACATTTATTTGTCCATCTACATCGATTTCAATAAACCATAAGCTTCACATGTTAAACCATCAAGACAATCATCCACCTGACCCACATTTAAAACTATTAGACATAACATCACAGACACAATACTTCATCATTAAGAAACAAGAACACATTCGCGCATCCATTCACATATTCAGTTACTTTCCCATCAAATCGTGCATATCGATCGGGTTTATTGCCATTATTAATTATGCATAACAGACGCACGCACAATAGAATCAAAACATGTAATTAACCTAGACCTGAATTCCAACAATAGCAATCAGAGACACTACAGAAGAAATTCCCACAATATCACTTCCATTTGAGTTATTGACTTGTACAATTAAGTGGAAAAAACTGGGATTGTTTAAAGCGTTTCCAACCCATTACAATGGCATTCTTTAATCTATAACAATTTGTTTGATAAGACATTATCTCATGATCTTGAGTATTTTAAAATTTCTAATCCCATTGTTTGTGTATGTGGTAAAATTAAGATAAGTATTGAGTTGCCTAATCTCTTTTAATATAATCAAAAGCTGTTTAAATTAATGATAGACAAAAAGAACAATAAACAAATCAGAACAGTTCGTAGGGATTCGGCATTTCACGCGTTCTACATATCTATTTATAAAATTAAGGATACAACACAAGTAAAAAACATTTTTACATATAATGCCGGTATCTTACTTGAGGATTTGTGATATACAAGTGATACAATTAGATATAAACCAATATCCAAAAAGGTAAGTCATATTTTAAAGCTTAATAAATAAGATCTCACCGTTTTAAATCATCATACATAAAACATTCTAAACCCAAGACCTCAAACACCAGTATTGTTAAAAGACTTACCCCCTTATTCATAAACGTATTTTAGCTAAAGTGTTGCTAATCTCTCCTTTGTCTTTTTCTATCCTGCACATTTGACAATGCAAATGACAAAGACAAAGCATTCTATAGCTAAAACGTATCTAATGTACGATTATAAATGAGGAGGTTTGTTTTATTTGTTTTTATCTTTATACCACCATTGCTACGCATATGAAAATCGAATGAATGCTACAAACTAAACAGTCTCAAACAAAAAACTAGCTCAAAGTTAAACAATGAAACATAATCAAGAGACATATAATAAGCCAAGGCAGGTGATAGTGAAGGGCCGTAAAACTAATTTCTATTCGATGGTAAACTAACGGGAAAAGATAAAGGTTACGCTTCCACAAACGTGTTTGCACGCACGTCACTCCATCAGAATCACAGCACGAGATAAATAAAGTCAGGGAATCCAATTGCTATTGTGGTTCTCATAAATTTTATAGTCGAATAATCGTCGGTTTATATAGCTAAACTTGTGAAATATTAAAAGTAAATAGTGATTCGTGCGTTCATTATTGAGATTACATGGATTCGAAGCAATAAATTCTATTATAACAGAAAGTCGAATGGAAGGAAATTATAAATTAAGTATGTTATAAATATGTATATATGACAGTGATAAATCACGAAATCAATGTATGCAACTCTTTTCACTTTCGCACGCAGATTCGAGGATAAATATTTTTTAGCATCCAAATTAATCTATATAGGTGTGTGTGTGTGTGTATCTGCACGCGAGGTCCCTAATTAATATAAGTATGTAATATATGTCCATAATAATATGTATTGCAAAATTTCAGATCCTTTCAGATGTGTTAGGATTTGTGATTGTTACAGTTTATATGGAAAGTGCAAAAAAAAATAAAACCAACGGATTTCAATTTTATAATACAAAATGTAAAATATTAGTCAGAACATAATACTAGTTCGTGTTAAAACATCCATTTAGATTGACATCGTTATTTTTTTTAAATACTTATCAATCACTTTCTGCGCTACAATCGAATTGGGACCTTTGAACGACTTGCACAATTACCCATAATTATTTTAAAGACGAGTCTACTTTACATCACATCATATCCTTATTACGCCTAAAGTAGCATAGTGCACGCAAATTTTCCTCAATGAGTGCTGAACCAAAGATTTCCTTTCCATTTACGTCATATTGTTACCAACAACGTGACAGAGCAAAAAGGTCAATGGGGGAAAGTTCAGAGAAACTGAAATTGCTCTTTTTACCCATAGGTGCTTAAAAGGGTCTATTACTAGCAAGTGGCCTCAGTGCTCGCGTGACCGTTGCTTTATTTCTTTTTATTTAGCAATCACGAAACAGACCATTCATGTAGCATTCGGTTGGTGTAACGTCTACGCCATATTCAATTATGCTCTTGTTTGGTGTTTTTATTTCTGTTGTTTGTTCATTTCAATTTTGATTGTTTATGTGGAGAATCTCACTTTCAATATCCCACCGTGTTTCAATTACTTCGTTCATTATGTTTAATTGTACTTAAATTTAAAAAGAAACTATTCTTTAATTAATTGTACTAACGTTTCATTAACATTCATTTTTTAAACTAAATGTATCAAATCTATAGATCTATAAATACGACTTTTTAATAGTTTTTAAAAACTTTTCTGTTATACAAACCTTGTCTCAACAGTTACAGACATAAAAACAACTAAGCAAGTCGTGCCCTTCTCCTCGTTGCTGTAGAGATAATGCCTTTTTTATTTTTTAAGAATTTGTTTGTATATTTTGACATGACATTCAATAATTATACTTCATCAAAATTAAATTTTGTGATAAATAACTGATAGAAAATCTTTACCTGTGATATTGCCAGCAGTCATCTCCGTGATCAGACCTTCGAGGTCTGGCGAGATGAGCCTCTCTTCATCTTCCCCGTGGGTGTAGTCCAGTGCGTGATATACTATTATCGCCAAATTAACCACCATCTGAAACAAGTATAATGATTTGTTAGATTTGTTAGAAAATAAGCAGAGGAAAAGGTTCTTCAGGAGTCAAATCTGTTGTGAAGTATGATTGAAACCATTATTGCAAAATAAAACAATCATTTTATATTACTGATCGACTAGTTAAGTGTTGTTGTATATTATCAGAAAACATTCTTGCAGAATAAAACAAACATTTTATTTTACTGCTTTCGGTTTTCTAATGCATCTTCCATGTCGTCTTAATTGAAACCAAATTCAATTAACGTGTCATACCCAAACGTGATGGTCAAGCACAAACGAAGAGAAAGTAAAATAGAATCTTTTAGTGTTCTTTTTATAAATAAAAGCGTAAAGACCACATAATCATTATTTTAAGAATAAAACGTATATTTGATGAGAAAATATAAGATGTTAAGGTATCAATTTCAATGTGGTTAAAAAGTAGTGGTTACTTCACACAATTTTCGAACGAACCAACAATTTAAATTGGCTATATTGACACAATGTTACAAAATATTGTCAATTTGGTAGTATTATACGGCAGCAAATTATGTCGACAGAATTAATTACTATAGAATATTGAATAAAAAATAGAATTACTTTAATAAAGGATATAGTGACAAATTAACGTTTTAGTATAAAAATAAAAGTGGCGTCTTGCCTCTCGAAATATTTAAAGCCTGACTACCAGTAACATATGAATTGTCCATTATATCAAACAATACAAACCGCTCAACACCAATCCAATTAACGAACACCTAGAGTAATGAAACATAAATTCAACAATGTTTATATGAGAACGCACCAGGCGTGACTATCGACGCCAGTCGGCGGAACGCGCCGCCCGCCCATTGTGCGTTGGCCAACGCATCTGAATGCAACCGCTCCCGTATCGCTGTACGCAATCCTATACACTCCATTAAACGATTTGCTAACAAGATGGATGAGTCGAATAAAGCTTTGTTAAAAATAAGGCTTGGATAACGAGCCTAGTCATGGAAGCCTAGTCATAATTTGCGAGCCTGTTAGCCCCATAAATCTGAATCCAAATGAATTCACAGTGATCTATTGAAACTTTTCAAATCTTGAACAACAACACGTGAACAACATTAAAATTTATACTTTACAGTGATTATAACCAAAATGGTGCACGGGCGTTGGCAACACATGTCATCTGAATGCAACCGCTCCCGTACCGCTGTACGCAATCCTATACACTCCATTAAACGATTTGCTAACAAGATGGATGAGTCGAATAAAGCTTTGTTAAAAATTAGGCTTGGATAACGAGCCTAGTCGTCTGTTAGCCCCATAAATCTGAATCCAAATGAATTCACAGTGATCTATTGAAACTTTGAAAGTCTTCTTGAACATCCACACGTGAACATTAAAATGTATACTTTACAGTGATTATCACCAAAATGGAGCACAGGCGTTGGCAACACATGTCATCTGAATGCAACCGCTTCCGTACGACTGTACGCAATCCTATACACTTCATTAAACGATTTGCCAACAAGATGGATGACTAATATTCAGCTTTGTTGAAAATTAGGTTCGTCATCCCAGTAATTTTCATCAAAGGACAAATTGGAATCTCTTGATTGAAGATTGAATTTGAACTGATCCAATTCATGTCTAATTGATCAGTTCTCGACTGTTTTATGTTTACCATTTATCAATTAGCATCAAACTGAAAGTGCTTCTGTTGAATGATAATTTGAATATGTTATTCCCGATACAGAGGGATAAGAGCTTAGACCTCAGGAGTGGCAACGCGTCTACATTTAAATATTTTGTTTCAATATAGATGTTTATAGGCTATAGAAGTAAATAAAGAAGTAGCTTTTTACTTGTTAGGGTCCCGCCTATGTCTACGTAGATCATTTTTATTTGTAACCACGACCCTATACACCAATTTTCATACTGCTAATTGCAGAAATGAGATAATTTCCATACAAAGTTTCTGCTCCCCCATTTGTTCCTTTAGGGGGAAGTTATGTCCATTTCACCTACACAGATCATATTCAATTGTAATACAGAATTTATATACCTATTGAAACGAGAAAATTCCATATAAGCTTTTCACCCCATTAGTGGGTTGAATGTCTAAAAATCGTTTCTTAGCTTTTGCTTACTTACATCGTGAAAAGAACCACTTTATCAAATTTCAAGTTTCTGGGTGGAGTAATTTCGGTTGTGCGTTAATCTGTAAGTCTTGCCTTTTATATTTACTCGTATAGCTTATAGGTATCGTTGGTTTATTCATCAATATTTCTATATAATCATCATTATAACATTCAGATCACTGAGATATCTATTTCATAACTGGTTTTCAATTATTTTTATGATTATTTTAGATGTATAATTATGAAATGTTCATAAACTATGTGAAACTTAAACAACCTTCATACGTCTGAGTGACTGATCACCGAATTCAAGCACTTATTACCGAAGTCGCTACTGCTTTCAAAGATGTTAAATATTTCACACGACTGTAATTTGAAATTATTATGGTTTACACAATTTTAATGTTGATCAATTAAAGTATTTGTGATTTATTGACTCTATTGATATTCACCATATCCATGAATAGAAGTCCATCCTTTTGCGCGTTCACTAAACGATCGCGTATCACCAAGATTCCAAAATTACATACCTACCTACTCTATCTTTATTATAATAAGGATTACTTTTGGTCGTACATCAATCGATTAACCAAATTCTATGGTTTATAGCACTCTTTCGCTTCACTGCTTCAACGAAGCTGCTTTGTTTCGTCGATGGCTTCAACAAAAAGTAATTATTTATGAAGCGTGATATTGCCGTCGGGATCAGGAGTGTGGGGAAAATTAAATTTAACCTTGTACCAGTGTAACGTTAACCTTGTATAATATCTACTGTAAAATTTGGAGTTTTATTTTTCATAGTGGACATTATTCATTTAATTCTTACGGATACTATTAATGAAAATTTAAACCTGTGATAATTAACTACGCATTATAACTTTACAAACAAGCTGAAACAAGCAATAAAATAAAAGTAAAACTACACAAGTATTGGCAGGTTGGACCTGGATAAAGCGTCCCTATCGGGGGCATTGTATGCAAATCGTGCAATATGATATTGCATAGTGTTGCGTAAGCGCACGCAAGTGAGACGCCAACAATAACAGCATCCGATTTACGATCGCAACGAAACAATGAGAACATAGAAGGTTTTAGGATGTGATTGATGTAATTTAGATGATATCTTTCTTTTAAATGTATACTCTTCACTTTGTTTTGCAAAGGAGTTTTAGCTACTATTATTCTTAGTTTCAAATGGTCTTGTTTAAAATTTCACACTATTAGTTTTTGTCAACTGTTCTTCCTTTCAAGTGAAATAAATAATTCTATTTTATACAAACAAACGTTTTCATTGATACTTGCAATGTAAGAGAAATGCGAAACTGAAAGTCACTGTAGATAGACTATGTAGACGATAGACTATTTTTCCCGTCCGCATGGGTCCTCAAATTACACTTAAACTGACAGAAGTGACACTAATGTTAGTAAAAATATAATCTTGTTAAGGGAAAGCCGCAAGGTGGTCGTTCCCGATGTCGTTCTATTTGTCGATAATCATTTATCCTCTCTTTTACAAGAATTACAGACCATAATGGCATGCGCAATTTAGTTGTGCCAATCAGCGGGCTATGTTTTATGTGGAATTTATTAAGTTAATGGTGAGAAACCATCAAATATGGACACACGATGTGACAGGTAATAGTGTTGGTGATAATGATCATTACTATTTATCATTGTCAGATCCTTGTTCCTTTTTTGCTGAGTAGTTTAATATTAATTCAGTTGCTATTAGCGTCTATTTTGTAGTGTGCAAATTAAGTGTCATAAAATTCACTCAAAGTAGAAACGTAGGTCTATTTTAAAAATAAAAGTACCACCCGAGAAACGTTATGGGTCTACGTTGATGGTAAGTAGTACAATGAGCCGTGAGTGCATATAAACGACAGAAATCTAATTTTTCGCACTCACTCGCTTTTCGATTCTTAAGATTAAGAGGTACATAGGTAATTAATTATACATAAACAAAAAATCCTTAGTCTCCTGAACAATAAAATATTTTGGTTCCTGTAACTCCTGACTGACAACACAACGTGCATTGAGACCATTTGTGATTTACACAAGTCATCAATAGGCTACTATTTAATTATTTTGCTGTCAATATAAACACTATGCTTGTATCCACTTTTATAACAATAAAAACTTTAACATTAGTATACTTACACCATCGCTAATTAGTCACATAATTACATGCACAATGTCAGATTCATATAAAACTAATAACAGCGGACCGAAAACACAACCCATTGAAAGCCCCCTAATGAATGCCGCCAATATGCTAGATTCAATTGTGCACCGATGACCCGCCAGATAGCTCGCGCTCTCTAGTTAACCGCGGGTCACTCTCGTTCAAGGAACCGGGGTCTCAGTGGCCCTTATTAGGGTTATGGTGAAAGTCCATTGTTATTGTAAGCGTTAACAAATTATACTGGCACATTGGAAAAAGTGAAAATCCTCAGGATAACGAGTCAGACAAGTGTAAGATGGAAATTGAAACCAATCGGTGGTTTCTCGGTGTGAGGTCTTGGGATTGGTCCCCGGATCAGAGATAGAATGTTTTCATTTAATTTTATGCCTAGTGGCGTATCTCCGCTTCATCTTTATCTACAAATGTGATCCATCATTTTAATTAAGATGTCATTAAAAATATCGAACTCGCCACACGTGATAAAAATAATTTCTCTCTTGTGCACGTTTCCATAAAAACAGATGTTAATTTAAATCGATTTAAATGAAGAGAGTAAACAAGCATTATAAAATAATCAACGTAGAAATGTTGTAATTAAATGCAAATTCCTATTGTAAATGGAAGTTGCCTGTCTACTCGGTGCACCCGAAGCAGGTACCATAAATCTCCCGATACAGGATTAGATTAATTTTCCAGTGTCTCCGTTCACTTGACACTGGTTTATTAATGATAGTCAATTGACAAATAGTTCATATTTCTAACAGCTACCGGTGAACACGTCCGCGTGGATCTTTATTTACCTTTCGAATTCATGAATATTAATAAATTTATATCATCGATGTTACAAAACTTTCCAATAAACAAAACTTTTCCAAAATTATCCTTTCTAAATAAATGCCTAAATTGGCAGATTTGAGTACGTCCAATTATGGATTATGTTTGTAACTTTGCCTGAAAATCTACCTTCTTGCAATGTTCAAATTTCACGTCATTCCAAGTTTTTGTTGAATATGTAATAGACACATACAAAAAAAATATTAAAAAAAAAAACAATTAGGTTTAGATATATGCAAGTAGGTAAGTCCAATGTTTAGAATGCCCACTGTCAACACAAACTACATAAACATTGACACAAATACTGAACGCAAGCAGCGCTCACGCTTTGCGTTCAATTAATTTGATTTGTCGCCTGTCCGCAGTGATGATTACAAACAAAAATCAACAAAATGTACAGGCTGCCATTTTAAATATTATTTTACGAAGTATGTCCTATGAATGAGAACATACCAGTTTTTTTTAGTTTTGTTTGGTTATCTCGACAGAAATCATATAATTTAAAGATAACATCCTTAACATTCTCAATAAATGTCCTTGCGACATTAAATAATATTTTGAAGTTTTAAGATCACGAACAAAACTACTCGAATTAAAAGAGTTCACTTGACTGATTCTTATACAAAAAAGACATCATCAAGATCGATAAAGCCTTATAAAACTGACAAGATATACAAACGTATAGGTAAAATTCCGGTTTTTTTTTTGTTCAAAATTTTATCTCTGCTGATATCATAATTATTGTTATGTAGGGGACGGTAGAAAGAATGTCAAAGGAGCGAATACCAAAGATAATTAGAATGTAGATGGTTGCAGAAGAAGGAAGACCAACGCTGGCCATCCTTGATCAAACAGATCGTGTACTACAGAAAGGGTCAAGAGTCTTCGAATTTTGCGTGTATGCATAAATAAGAGTGACTGGTGAGACTGGGAGCTAATGCCTAGTGGCATTAAGTCCGCCTTTATGTACACCATCTTCGTGCATAAAAAGAATAAATAAATACATAAGAGTGATGAATGTAGAAGAGCCACGATAGGAGGCGTATAAGAAATTGATTATTTGGCGCTCCATGCTCTCTCTAGGTGTATGAGAGGAGATGTGAAGATACATACATAACGTCTGTTAAATAATAGCAGACAAGGAGCCGTATTGTCAACATAACCACCATAAACAAAATGTTTTTCAAAGATAAGGAAATATTTTTTGCATCATATTCATCATCAGGTATTAGGTCCACTTATCCGAATATATTTTCGTTTATCGTATTTATCTGAACATCCTGTGCGATTGTGTGAGGCACAGCAGCGAACAATTTAATTGAATTGAACTCGTCCACGTGTCAATAATTGTCTTCGCAACATCGAATTAAGCTTTGTTTACTTTTATCGTTGTTAACAGTTCATTTTGTTCTTCCTCGTTGTTTGTTTACATTATTGTATTAATGTTTGATTCGAGAGAATTAATTATTATTTATCATAGTCCAATTTCAAATTACTGATTTTTGTAACACATCGACACACGAAAACGCAAATTAATGCTCTATTCCTCTTAATAGCGTGATGTTAAGTTAAGACTATCACACAAACACTATCTTTTTATTGGAACCAATTATTGTTGAGATTACAGCATTCAATATTATACACAAACTTTTCAGATTTTTAATATTGAATATAGTAGATTTAAGAGAATTTAAATTTCCTATTATCTCAATATTAAGTTCGAATATCAAGCAAGCAAGCAGACCTTTGACGGAGGTTCCCCGTTTGAATATACAATAGTCTCATCTGAAAGTCTCTCACGGGTGCTAAATATTCAAGAGGACGTAAGTTATGAAGCGAACACTACCGGCAGTTGGACAGTACGAGGAAGCCCTACAATGTTGCCGGTGACTAAATAGAAAACTAAAGGGGCATGACAGCATTTACTAAAGAGTTACTGTAACTCTCATTTGTTACTCTTTAGACGCATTTAGATACTATTTATTTGGAAGATATAAATACAATGTAAGCAATTGAAGTCTCTGTTTCACTGGAAGTAATGCAATTTATGAACATATTATGTTTAGATCTTTTCTCTGTGTCTTGGTCGAAAATGCATTTTAGTACCTACGGTGCAAAATGTCACATCAAAATGGTTTATTAAACAGGTTTAATTGTTAATAATCTGAACCTTTCATCGCGTTAAATAGAAATGTTAAAATTATTGGTAACTTATATTAACGTTTAAATTTTTGGTAACTTTATAGTTGCCAAAAATTTAAATCGTTTTAGAGCAACTTAATGAAATACTTGATTTATACCTATTATTTAGAAGTTAATGGAAATAAAAGTTGATCTTGTTTTACTTACACAAGTTTCGAAGTGTTTACCCTCGATACATTTAAGCTTTTCAATAACAAAACCAAGTAGCCTTATTTAGTAAGTTATAAATAATTTTCCTTGAATACATTATTAACCGTGCAGCAATATAAGGTGCTTAGGAAAGACGTGACGCCTACGTGCAAGTCAAAGTTAATAGTAAATAGCATATACAAATCATAATAAACAAACGGAAATGAAAGTTGGGAGCAACTGACCGTATTCCGATATAGAGGAAATACGATATTGCTCAATAATAGTAATTCAATTTGCCATAAGCATCAACAAGGGGTTTTACTAACACCCAATACACGATCCTGTTATACGCAGTGGCTGTGAAAATTATTTTCTATTATCCAGTTGTTAATAACCTTTCTAAATTAAACACGAAACTAATAATATCATGATGGCAATATTTTTAGCTTAGGTACTGTCTCCTGAAGCAAACACAACGTACTGGCACTTATTACGTACTATTTTATTAATACCGCTGTCATTTTATCGAGTTTGTTCGTTTAAATGGACAAAGTTATTTATTATTATATATTACCTGACTTATAGACTGCTCTAAAAATCTTGTCCACGCTAACTTATGGCGCGCATTTCCATCACGCATCTTTTACCATAAAAGCAACTGTATACGTAATGGATCGGAAATAAAAATGCAATGCAAAGTTTAATACAAATTTATCTTCGACACGAACTCGATTTGATTAACCAGTAATTTTATTTATTTATTTATAGTAAAATACATAAGAAAAAGTCTTTTCGCATTATAGTATGTATGAACTTGTAATAAAATCTCTTTGGCTGAAGTATTTGTATCTGGCTGGTTTTGGTATCATTGAAAGTTAAAATATAATTACATAAGTACACGAGGAATCGTGGATCCTTCCTCCCTAGAGTTCTGTAAGGGCAAGTCGTTTACCAACTCAAAAGCCGAGAGCCGTTATTCAATTGCACCTAATTTGCTTGCTTAAAGCTACCTATCCCGCGTTATTGCATTTAATATCGCCCTATTCGGTTGGTTTGACCGCCGCTTTTCTTCGGTTTATTGACTACACTAGAGAATTTTCCTCTAATAATGTGCGCTGAGGTCGTCACTCATCACGTCCCAAAGGCCTAAAAAGCAAGGACTTAGGTACAAAATAAAAATAAAAATTATGGCCCAAATGTATTTTGCACATAAAGTAATTGGGTATGGTCGTATTTCACTTTATCACACATTTCGTCAAATCATAAAGGTTGCTCAATAAGTCCTACAGGACTTATTACACGGCACGGTATTCTGGGTAAGATAGTAAGGATCAGGGAAGTGTAATAACATTTAGGGAGTTAGGGCCCTAATTAGGGCGATCGGAGCGGCCCGTGTATTTGTACTGTGATTGAGTTAGGGCGCTGTCGACCCGATAGTGTAATAAGCGGCAACCCGGCGCGAGGCCACGCCCACCCTTTTCGCCGGACCCTGAATACCGTGTCGTGTAATAGCCTTTTCTTTACTGAAATAGAAGTGAGACAATTCTAAGAAAAGCATAGATAACTGCACGCATTTTAACATGTCTGTCGTGTCGACACTGACTAAATGCAAATTTCCACCATTCTATTCCACAAATTAACAAAAGCAACGACTTACGTAAAGGGTTTTGCATCGGAAATAGAAAGTGCAATGCTAATAGACAGACCAGGACCAACCGATAGGCGACAGCCTTCCTCATGCAAATCGTCGACATCAACTCCATTCGTTGCCATGGGTATAAATAAAACAACGGGTAACGGAACAACATTGTGATCGATTGCATTATCATCGGTTAAGGGAAACAAAACAAAGAGTCATGAAATACCTTTCACAGAATATCGATTTTTTTAATGTAATAAAAGTGCCAAACAAGCATGCAGTTCACATTGATGTTAAGTGAAGACTGCAGCCTTTAGACACCCACACAATGACCAGAGGTCAAAATGCAGATGCATTGCCACTCCTGAGGCCTAAGGCCGAAAATTACAGTGCCGTACATTACCACCTGACCGGAACACGATAGTGCTGAACACTACCATTTAGCGGCAAGTATATTAGGTAATGCGGTGGTGCCTACGCCCGCGAGCTCCGTCACTGGAGCTCTACCACCAGTAAAATCCTTCTTATTATTAAGCTATCCAAGTAATCAATGAATGATATAATGCGATGAACTTGGAGCCGCTCTAATGCTTTCGTGATCCTTTCGATTATGACGTCATGTTTTCAGTTTCGGATTGCCTGTTAAAATATTTAGCTTTAAAAGGCTTTTAAGTATGTTACTGCGGACGAAAACACTACCAGGCAAAAGTTAGGCGGACGAAACTAACAAGAGGACATCATAATATTGGAGACTAGCTGGACCCGCGACTTCGTCCGCGTGAGAATTTATGATTTTTCAGTACCTACTCGGACGAAGTCGTGGGCGCAGCTAGTATAAAAATAGCCTAAGTTACTCTTTATTACATAGGCTATCTGCCAGTGAAAGCCCCGTCACAATCGGTCCAGCCGTTCCCTAGATTAGCCCCGCCAAACAGACAGACAGACAGACAAAAATTGTAAAAAAAAAAATATTACAGGGCCGTATAAAGTATGGAACATTCTGTTGATACCTATTTTTATCATTAAGTATTTTTGGACTATTATTTATTTTATTTTGTTTACTTTGACATATTAATCAACGTATCAGTTGTTATTCGCTTTAATTTTATATTTGTAATTTGACCTATCACAAGAAAATTCTATTATTTCCAAGTGATTAAATGAATTTTTGAGTTTGAGTTTGAGTTTGAGTATATTTTTCAGTACCTACCCGGACGAAGTCGTGGGCGCAGCTAGTATAAAAGTAGCCTTAGTTACTCTTTATTACATAGGCTATCTGCCAGTGAAAGCCCCGTCACAATCGGTCCAGCCGTTCCCAAGATTAGCCCCGCCAAACAGACAGACAGACACAAAAATTGTAAAAAAAATTGTTTTGGTATATGTACCGTGTATACATACATTTGCATTTAGTAAAAAGCGGTTGTTTTTATATTACAAACAGACAATCCAATTTTATTTATTTGTATTGATGGACAAAGCGATGTCATAATAGATCAGAATGAATCCAGCGAGACACTATAATTAACAACCAACTTCACCTGAGATCTAGTAGATAAAAGCAAAGATTTGCAACGATAACTCAAGATTATAAAACCCGCGCACGAAACACAGTAGCCCGTCGAATGAAAAGCTGGCCATTCAACAAGTGGAGACACCGAGTAAATAATGCAAGTGCGTGCGGAATGAGCTCGTTTAACGCAAATATATTCAACGGGGCATTGACGTAATGTACGGAAATAAAGTAGCTAGGATTAATTGATACGCCTAGTAACTGTGGGATCCAATGTTGTTTAAGGCTTATCGTGATTTGATCTAAAACTGCTACCCACTCTCTTCAGCGTGACGCACGCTTCCAAAAAAGGAGAGTTAGATGACATAACATCCATGTATGATAGCGAATTTATTACTCTAGATAGACGGTTGTGACTTTTATTTTGTCAACGTAATCTTATTTCGTCCTAAAAAAAATTACAATGGAAATCTACATTGTTACTTAAACTCAACAGAAAGAGTGAGACTATTATACTAGTATCCAGGAAGCCATTAGAAAAGTTAGGAAAATACTAATTCACATAGCATAGGATAGATGCTCAGTGACATTGTTAGGTTTATACTAGATATCTCTAAATAGCCTTAACTCTCTAAGAACCTTACCTCTGACACGTGGATGCCACCAACCTAAATGTATTTTTTGTCATGAGAGTAGTAGACAAGAACACAGATCACATTTATAGTTAGTGGGAACTGTAGTCCTTAAATATCTCCATAAAAACCGACGATTTCAATGTGAGATGCGTTGCCACTCCTGAGGCCTATGCTGTTATGATTGTCTCGGATATTACGGAGCCATACATTACCATCTGACCAGAACACAATGTTTACAACTTCAAAGAATTTAAAACAAACATTATAGATTAAATCAACATTTTTATTTCTTTTTTATCCAAATAATTACCTTGTCATCTTAAACACATCTCAGAGCTCTTATAAAACGAAGTAGACGATTACAACCAATTACGTTATTAAGAAAATTGACGAAAACCATTGTGGAGCATTTCTTGCCGTTCAATGCCTTCAAATTAATTTAATCTTCTCGTAACTACTAATGGGTATAGAAAGAAAAATGTCTCATTATGTTTTTTAAGCTAAAGCTGCATCAAATAAGATTGCTCACATTAATTTTATTACATCCAATTTTTAGCTTTAGAAAATTAAAAGAACTATAAGAGGCGAGTATGTTAAAATATTTATTTAGAACTAGCTGTACCCTACGCGCATTGTTACGCCACCGACTAAATATTGAGAGTAGCGCCATCTGTCGAATTTGCCAACTCAGAAACCTTCGTGGGCTCATGCACTACAACTTTGCTAAAGATCATCACATGATCAAATGCGTGGTTACGATTCTATAAAGGACATACAGACAAACATTTATTTTTATACATACGAAGAAGATTTGTATAGATTAGAATCAAGTTTTGTGACGTCGAATCATCGTCACTTCATATTATAAAGTAAAGTATTTTCTGTCTGTATGTATGCGCTAATCTCGAAAAGCAGTGAACGGATTTTGTTCCTGTTTAAAATGTTGGGAAGAGGGTTTGCTGAGGAAGGTTTATATCTATAATTGATCAATACCGAGATATCACGGTTTTTGTCAAAAAAGTCAAATACGGTTTGAAATGCCGTTTTTCGCGTGCACATCCTAAAGCGTTTGATTAGGATTGAAGTAACGCATGACAAAAATTAAAACGTAACTTCACGCCTGTAATCCCCGAAGGGGTAGGCAGAGGTAAATGCATGCATTCAATCATACATGCAAACACCCACGATTCGCCGGTTACGTTTTTGGCTTATGAAAAAAATCTACTTAAATCTATATACATATATATGTCTTTTAAACCGTGCGAAGTCGGAGCGAGTAGCTATTTAAAAATATATAAAGAAAAATTGTTAATGAGGACTATCTTGGCCCTCCAAGATAGTCACTTTATATCGACATTAAAACTGCTTTTTCTTCTAGCCAAGAACGTTTATTATTAAAAAGGAGGCAATTCTACCGCGATCGAATTCTATCATATCCATGTCCTTAACTTACCTAACGGGCGAAACTGTCACCCATAACATGAACACAATATATTACCATACTAGGAATCATGGAAGAGAACATGCCAGATGAGACAGGGTATGTCATCGTCATGCTATGACAGCCTATTTGAATTCCGACTCCTTGGACGGTATGAATCGAAATTTCTCGGCCTGTCATGCATGCCTGGCATGCACTCTTGAAGACTGCTGTCGTATAATAACGGAATAGAATTAATGTGATGAACTTTATCGATATAATTATGAAATGGCTGCCTATATTGGATATAAGACACTTTTTTGGCCACTCAAAGGTGTAAATTCAGACAGGTGACGTATGTCATGCATTTAATATGAGTGCCAATTCGTTACATGCAGTGTTGACATTTACGAACAGGTTTATTGGTTTTCATGCAATTGTAAATGAATAATTAATAGACCTACTCTATGCAGTTGACAATTTGGTACAAAAATACACTAATCAACCAGTAGATAAATGCAATGTTCATCAGCTGCTTAATAACATTCAAAATATGTCAATTACCATTTCAATAGGTATAGTAAGAAATGCATCATTACTCTACACCTTCTTATTTGACATTCAAAAATTAAATAATACAAGCAAGTTAATAATAGTACCTATTGATCTTATTATCATCTTAATGACATCCCGGTTTTGTCAGAACCGGGATGTCTGGCGCTCTACACTCTCTGCCTACCCCGTTAGGGACCTGGCGTGAAGATACATACATACATCATCTTAAGTCTACATTATTCTATCTTATTATCATCTTAAGTTCACATTTTTACTGGTGGTAGAGCTCCCGTGATGGAACTCGCGGGCGTAGGCACACGCCCGCGAGCTCCGCATACCGCATTACCTAATATACTTGTCGTTAAATGGTAGTGTTCAGCAGTATCGTGTTCCGGTCAGGTGGTAATGTACGGCCCTGTAAATTTCCGACACAGAGGCATACCACCTTAGGCCTCAGGAGTGGTAACGCATCTGCATTTTAACCTTGGTCTTTGTGTGGGTGTCTATAGGCTGCAGTCATCACTTAATATCAATGTGAATTGCATGCTTATTTGCCAATTCCATAACATAAAAAAACATCCGGATAACAGTTTCAGGAAAAGATGGTATCAGGTGTTAACAATCTAACAAGCGTTTAATTTTTCCTTATACAAAAAAAAATGCCGACAAACAGGTCTTCCAACTTCCTCAGACCAAGTCGAAGTAATTAGTAATCAGAAACTAGCTTGAAGAAAGCAACTCACGCCAATTATGGCGTCAATCCGTATCGCGATTAGGAATAGCTCCCTGGTAAGTGCGACTAACCATACAATTAAAGCGTAAATACTTGGTATTACACTACCACACCTAAACTACATTATTCTTCCTTTCTTTTACAGCCTCCAGGAAAAGACGGGCTAACCTAGTTTTTTAATGTAATGAAGATGGAAAACAGGCATGCAGTTCACATTGATGGTAAGTGATGACTGCAGAATATAGATATCCAAAAACCAGAGGTCAAAATGCAGATGCGTTGCCACTCCCGAGACCTAAGTTATGTCTTAGTGATAGTTATTACGAGGTAAAACACAACCATTTTTCGGCCATTGAAAGTTTAATCTTTTATTATTCACAAATACATAAAATACATAACAGGCAATTTTTTTCTGAAGGCTTATTGTGGTGTTTATAATCGGCCTTTCAGTTTTATTACGACAACTTCTTGCCAAAAGCGAATGTGTCGCCAACTAGTCGGGAGTCACATTTCTACCCTACTTCGTCCAGGTTAATTTTGGTCCCTTTCGACTCTTGTAAACTACACTGACAATAATTGTCATTACAGCTACCTGTTAGAACATGTTTCGTTATCCTCTTACTTTGGGGTATAATTCAATATCATTCACACAAAGCTCTGTGAGAATTTGTCCTAGTCAAAGTAAGAATCAAAGATGACAGTTCTAATTGTTTTATATTATTTCGCATTAACACATGCTTGTGAAATATATTTTATTTTTAAAGAAAAATGAAAAGAAAAATTTGACTTCAGGCGAGGCTCGAACTCTCAGTAGCTCAATTGGAAGAGCGGCTGGACTAGATTCCCAGTAGGTCGCGAGTTCGAGCCTCGCCTGAAGTCAAATTTTTCTTTCCATTTTTCTTTAAAAATAAAATATATGACAGTTCTAGTACATTGCACGACCATGGTAACAATGTGTGAAAAAAGAATGACGATACAACAAATACGGTTGATCAGCCAATTCCGTTGAATTACAGCGAAAGGGCATTCTAATTAAAACGTGATTCTGTAAGACATAGGTTTCGTAACCGGACGTGGACACAATGAGGTGCGAATTTAATGCAGAATGTGGGGACAACAGTATATCATTTCCCCCATCGGCTTTCCCACGGGCCCAGTTTGGCTAAGTTGTGCAACAATACTTTGGAAAGGTGTGTGAGTCGAGCATAATTATTTAAAGCTACAGCTAATGGTTGACGGAGCGGGAGTGAGCAGCAAGGGAGCAAATCTCTTACTGAAACTGTACAAGAAATTTCAACGTTAAAAATTAAACTTAAACAAAGTTAAAAGTTTTGCCTAATCATTTTAGAATACAATAGATATAGATGGATAAAACATCGCGGAAGATCATCTACTTACCATGTATACTATTACACATTTATGAAAAAAGTGTCAAAATCTGGCGCACACACTGGAGGACTCTGATATTTATAGCTGCAAAGCCCTAGGAATGTATTATATAATCGAATAGCACGATGATGGAGAGAGAGAAGCAGCGAAAAATCTGCTATTTTCTGATCCTAGTCTCCGAGTATTCGTCAGTCGTCATCAAACTATCAAGTGTACTTGTTGTATCATCTATATATATAAAAATGCAACCCGTTTTCCTTGGTCACGGCATCACGCGTGAATGGCTGGACCGATTTGGCTAATATTGATTTTGAATGATTTTTGGAAGTCCAGGGAATGTTTAAAAGGTAAGAAAATATGAAGAAATTGAAGGGCAATAGTAAAAACCACCATTTCATTTTCCATACAGTCCGTATCTATCAAACCTTTGACACATGTCATATTTTCATTCTGAGGCAATACGAAGTTTGCCGGGTCAGCTAGTACTAAATGTTTTCATAATTAATTCAACGAAAACGTTATAACAGCATAGTTACCTATATACTTATCACACACATGACTCATGACATACCTATTATTTGAAGATTCAAATGAGCACATACTTTTATTACATTTATAGAGGCCTCATAGGGCACATAGATATGCTTTGACAGCCCCAAAACGCGGTCTGTGTGTGCCAACCTCAATTGTCTCTCAAACTCTTAATTGTTTTTACTTGACATAGTTAATCGAGTAAGTACTTTCTTTGAGTGTTAATCATTTTTGGACAACAATGAATGTACAAACAACAATGTACATTGTTTTTTAAGATTAGGTTCAGGATATCTCACAATGAACTATATCTTTATACATTTCACGTTTACACACAAATAAACAGAGATAATTATTGTTTTACGTAATGATAGTAGCAAGAAAATGAGTGCAGCTAATACAATCTTTCTATGTAAAAACCAGAGATCAATATACAGATACATTGCCACCCAGGCCTAAGCTTTGTTAGGAATTAACTTATGAAAATATTAAAGACGCGTTAGGACACGTGACCTGATTGTAAGACGGAGGGAGAGAAGATTGGCGAGGCGGTGGTGGTGGTAGTGGTGTTGGTAGTGGTAGTGGTGGTGGTAGTTGTGGTGTTAGTGGTGGTAGTAGTGGTGGTGGTGGTATTGGTGGTGGTGGTGATGGTAGTGGCGGTGGAGGTCATAAATACACAACGTTAATATTCAAGTTTTCACTTTAGCCGGCAATCCCGGGGTGCAGCGTTGTTTTTTTTAATAAAAAAATAAGAAACACTTCATAAAAAAAATGCAAACACAAATAACATTTCAAAGCAGATATTGTAAATATCGTCCGTTCAGAAATACGTATCGTTTCGCAACAGTCGATCACGAGCTAACGTAATAGGTAGGTATGCAAATGACAGTTTTATTCAAATTACGCAAAACTGTCCTCAAGAGAGTTTTAGAGAGCAAGGAAAGGATTGAATGAATTTGAATGTGATGTATAAAATATAACTTTTTTTCTATATTAAATTATACGACATGCAAAACATAACATCATACCTGTATTTTCAATAAATTGGTAATTCTGCTCATTTTGTAAACATTAACACTAAAATTCAACTCAATCGGCCCATTACTTTCCGAGAAAATCGGCTGTGACAGACGGCTGGAACAAACAGACAGACGCTGAGTGATGTTAAAAGGGTCCGTGTTTTTCCTTTTCAGGTACAGAATGTCGAACCTTAAAAATCATAGGTACCTTATATCCAATCGCACATGACATACATGTGGGATTTTCTCATCGTCTGATTTTCTGAAAGTACTGAGTTGACTTTTAAATCAGTGGTGAGAAGTTAATCTATATATATATATATATATAAATCTATTGCTGTTCGTTAGTCTCGCTAAAACTCGAGAACGGCTGGGCCGATTTGGTTAATTTTGGTGTTGAATGATTTTCGGAAGTCCCGGGAAGGTTTAAAAGGTAAGAAAATATGAAGAAATTGACGGGAAACAGTAAAAACCACAACTTCATTTTTCCACACAGTCCGTATCTATCAAACCTTTGACACATTATTTCAAAGTGAGGCTTGGTGAGGCAATATGAAGTTTGCCGGGTCAGCTAGTAAATTATAAAAAGGGAATGTATAGGCTGGCATACATCTATATAAAAAAAAAAAAACAGATGCGTTGCCAACCCTGAGACCTTAGGTGTTATAGTCTCTGTTATAGTTATTAAGGGGCCACCCATCTGACTGGAACACGATAGTGCTGAACATTGGTTTTGCGCTAGATAGATTATGTATTGCGGACCACCACATAGTGTATAGATCGCGCCACGTAAAAAGAACGCTGGCGGTCAAGCTGCGCGTCATGTGTTTTTATTACATTTTATGTTATTCTATGTAATATAGTTTTCAATCTGCCTACCAGTACACGAAACCGCAAGCGAAAGCTAGATCAAAAATAAACCAATAGGGCTAGTACTTTCGTGCGCGAGTGTACCGATGCGCGAACATATCCCTTCTACTTTCTTCCAGCGTTCTTTTTACGTGGCGCGACCTATACGCCCTCGAGTCCCTACTCTGGAACTCTACCACCAATAAAAACCATCAATGTGAACTCCATTCTTATTTACCACGTAACTTAACTCCAAGCCTGTAATCCCCGAAGGGGTAGGCAGAGGTAAAAGCATGCATTCAAGCATACATGCAAACATTTACGATTCGCCGGTTACGTTTTTAGCCCATGTAACAGGTGGCGAGCCTGTTGACATCCCCGGTCACATTACCAAACTTCGAGGCACTGGGAAATTTACAGAAAATGGAAAAATCCCAATTAAATCAGATATAAAGGACTTTACACCATTATCTCTGATAACCCCCTACCCGGGAATCGAACCCAGGACCTCAGCGTAGTAGTAGTGGCCTGCTACCACAAGGCTACCGAGGCCGTTAAGAGGCACGAGGCATTATTAAAAATGATGCATTTCTTATACATGAAACAGAGAATATGTAATAATACTACGTATAGAATGGACACTTCAACGTCTCGCCCGATTTGCACACATCCACAACCCTTTCCTCTCTTATGGGCGACGGTTGGTATTTTGTACGTGCTACGCACACAGGTGTGCATGTAAATACACGTCACTGATGGATAGAAACCATATTAAGCGTTTGTATGGAATTTTGGCGGAGTGTCCGCGGTGTGACATGAAAGAATGAACATTATAATTTAAGCTACATACACATTCGGGCTTCGGGGCATTCATATAAAATTATCTTCACTTAATTTTATATCAAATTCTCAAAAACAAGAAAGCTATCTAAAACATTCTAATTAATTAAATTAGGAGCTGTCATTATCTTGCAACAAATCAATCTTCGATACCCTCTGGTTTTTGTTACGAACTGTGTCAAAATATTAGCATATTGAGTTGTATCAATGTAAGTTGTCTCATTGTGAACTTGACTTGCACCGTGGAGGGTCTGTAGATTACTATCAGAAACAATGATGTGCTTTTAACTTTTTTATGTCATTATGGCAGTGGCAAACAATTATTTAGAGGGGCAATACCATCATCTCTTATGGCAGACATACTTATTTCAATCTTACCTTGTATTGACCTATGTCTAGGGTTGCCATGTCGCGAAACCTATACAGCAACACGGGCCACCGGCCGCGTCGGACCGGAGGCGAGTAGCCATATGCAGGTTTTCCCCTCTGTCAAAGTACAAGACTCCGAACAGAGAAGTACGGTCCTTTGCCAGTCGCCCAGATATTTAAATGTGTGCGTGAAATTGTTTATATATTTTGTTAAATTAGTCAAGGTGTGAGTTTCGTAATAATAGACGATTTTTGTAGTGGGAGTGTGTCACACGTATTTCCCCCCGCAAAAAAAGACAAAGATAGAACTGTTTTGCATCGGTAATGAACACTATGGCTACTCCCCTCTGGTCCGCCGCGGACCGTGGGCCGAGTTGCTCTATGGCTAAACCTAATAGCCGGACAGATCATCAAGTTTAGCCGGACATTTGGGTAAAAAGGCCGGACACCCGCGATTGGTTGAGATGATGGTATGGCCCCAGTTCACAACATTACACAAAAAAAGCTACTAACAAAAATTATGAATCCGCCACTGTGCAGCTGTACTGGTAGCGGAAGGTTTCCATCCTCCACGTAACGAACCCTAAAAAGAATCTGCGCGATAGATTTTGTAAGAGCGAAAGTGGACTGTCACTTTCTAGCCTAAAATGTATATCAAGACATTGGCCTCGTTCCATCCTGTGGGCGACTTCGCAAATTCGCCCACTACCCTGATATCAAAGCGTGAGAAACATTACACATACATCTATATTATATAAAAATCAATTGGTGTTCGTTAGTCTCGCTAAAACTCGAGAACAGATGGACCGATTTGGCTAAATTTGGTGTTGAATGATTTTTGGATGTCCAGGGAAGGTTTAAAAGGTAATAGCATGGTAAGGCATTTTCCCATACAAATAGCCCGTATATATCAAACCTTTGACACATTATGTCATTCTGAGGCAACACAAAGTTTGCCGGGTCAGCTAGTCTAAAATAAATATGTACGAATAAAAATAGCGTAACTTTACGTGCCTATGTGTTCCACGAAGGCGTAGGCAGAGATAAATGTATGCATTCAGTTTTATGTTTCGAAGGTGGCAAACAAGCGTGGAGCTCACATTGATGTTAAGTGATTACTGCAGCTGCAGCCTATAGACATCTACAAAAAAAAACAGACGTCAAAATGCAGATGCGTTGCCACCCCTGAGACCTAAGTTGTCATGTCTCTGTGATAGTTATTACGGAGCCATACATTACTATCAAACCGGAACACAATAGAGCCGAACACTATTATTTAGCGGCAGATAGATAGGTTATGTAATGCAGTGGTGCCTACGCCCGCGAGCTCCTACACTTGGAACTCTACCACCAGTAAAAGTCTAGTGGTAGCAAGCCACTACTGCCACGCTATAGTAGTAGTAGTATATGTAGTAAAGTATTGTGTGAAAACGTTACAGACACATACAAAAATACAAATGTTTCCACTTTATAATACTTAGTATAAATATAAAATATATCTTTGTGTGAATGATAGTATCGGTGTAAAAATGAAAAAAGGCATGCTCCGATGGTTCGGGCATATAGAAAGAATGTCGAATGAGCGAATGACTAAACAGATATACAATGCGAATGTGGATGGTTGCAGAGGCCCAGGAAGACCAAGGCTGACCTACCATGACCAAATAGGTCGAGTTCTGTCTGATGGTGGGGTCAAAAGTCTTAGGAATCGGCGTGCATGTATGAAGAGAATGATGAAGGTAGACGAGGCACGAGAGGTTTGTCTGAACCGGGATATCTGGCGCTCTACACTCTCTGCCTACCCCGTTAGGGACCTGGCGTGAAGATACATATACATATATAAAATATATCAAACAAAATGTAAGTTGCCATCATCGCGACCAATAAACGTCCTATGTAGGTATAGCCGACCGTCCGCGGACGTAAGTCCCTCCGAAATTGCCAATAAGCTCCACGCATTCGTATATTAATCGATAATCATTTGCTAAAATAAAAAAAACACGTTCAATAACTCGTCACGATTATCTATATCGTCGCGAAATGTAAATTCCGACCTTATTAACTGTTACTCAATATAATTGATTTGGCTTTCGGGCTTTCGGCTTCACAACCTTAATTGGACAATAGGTGTTGTTAGGTATAATTATTTTTTGTGGCCGGCAACGTAGCTTGTAATCTTTGTGACCACACCTTGTTTTAATATCAATTAGAGATTATTGAGTTATTATGGACTGACGCAGAGTGGTAACACGATTAAATTGCGAATTGTCTTGAGAGTTTTCTAGCTGAACTTAGAGGTCAAGACACGAAGTTGAGTGTCTTGTTTCGATCGATGGAAACAAGATTATGTCACTGTTATGTGTAACTGAAACGCTAATTAATAATTTATATGTTATTTAATAGTACCTATTCTCACGAGTTCGTTTGTTTGGTTGAATACGCTAATCTCAGTAGCTACTCATTTAGTTGATAGTTTTCTTTATGTCAAAGGATTGATAGACAAGCACTCGAGCCATCTGATGGGATATGGTTACCGTCGCCTATGAACACTTATACCACGTATTTTTCAGTCTTGTGAAAATACTTTGAAGTTTGCAAGTCGGGGTGTAATACTATTATACAATACTAAAGGTGGAATTCCAACGTTAGTACCTAACGTTATAAAAGTTTAATCTTGAACTAGAGATAAACTCCAAGTTAAACCAATCATAGACAAGGTCCAATAAATCTATCTGACAATGTCAATAAATCAGTTCAACCAAATTTAGAAAAGTACCCTTCAGTATTGTAAATAGATTCATGATACGTTGGTGAAATCCATTTTAATTGAAACATTCCATCGAATCAATTATCTTTGAAACATAGCACAGACTGTTGAAAAGCCCTAATTAAACAATATCCCATAGACAAAGCAGACATTCCGCCAGAGTAAGATTCTAGCAAAAGTCGGACGTAGAAAGCTAGCAGACCTTTGTGTACGCACCTCAGTATTGATAAAACATCGACCTTTACCATCGATTAGGTATCACGCTTTCCAATCTAATTAATGAAACACGCATGGGGACTGAATGAACCGACGTGGGGCACAATGGATACGAAATTAAGAAAGTGCGTGTTTTTGCAATATCAACTAACGTAACTATTAAAACGATTGCATGACTATTGTATAGAATTTAAAATGGGTACTTAATGTTGTCACAACATCTCATGTGAAACAAAATCGATGAATCCACTTTGATTTTTGAGTATTTGTCACGATTAGAACCTCACTGGTGGTACATACCTACTAGATGGTTGTAAGGTATTAGGGCGCCCACACAAAACTGCGATGATATCCGCCGCATCACAGGAACTTACGATGCGAATTGCTGCGATGCGATTTCGTATGACACGTTGAATGTTTGGTCACCAAAATTGCATCCCTCAAGTTCCTGCGATGCCGCAAGTTCCTGCGATGTGGCGTCGCATCGCATCGCAGTTTTCGAATTGAATGGCAATGTACAATGTTCCAAAGTTTCTTCTTCTTTGTCGCATTCTTCGTTACTGAAGGTCGTGCCCGGTTTGGTAAGTCTTGGTGGAGGAGCTGACGAGCTGCTTCCAGGCCGTTCTATCTTCAGCTTGTCTGACAGCCGCAGACACCGGGAGTCCATTAATTTTCTTAATTGCGTCAGACCATCAGCTAGGTGATCGGCCTCTGGGTCTTTTTCCGTCTACTTTACCCACCACAACCTGTTTGTCGAAGTTGTCTGGTTGTCTTCGAGCTATGTGGCTAAAGCAGGTGAGGGTTTGTACCTACTTTGGCCGAAATTTCTAGAAGGATGGAAAAGATCTTCAGGAGCGTCAACGTATACCTACATGGCAGTATTATGGCAATAGCATAATATGGATGAGAGTTTGCTTAAAAAACCTAAATTCTATTTTAAGGAAAATTGCCACGAAAATTATCAAAAGCCCTTAGAACATTCACAGTATTTTTTTAAATGTGTGTAATACCGAATTATGAACTTTCCCCCTTTTAAAGTCGGTTAAAAAATTGGAACAGATCGCGTGTTCACGAGGCCTTATTTGTGCATTATTCAGTGCTGTGCAGTCCTGGACGCATTGCAGTAACTTTTTATTTATTTAACTTCTATGCACATAGAAAAGGTACATAAGGCGGACTTAATGCTACTACAAGGCATTATCGACCAGTCAACCTTTGGGTAGTGTTGAAAATTTAACTGGTGCTGACAGGTGAGAATGCTATAAATAATACGAGTATTTGAAATGGATACTTATGAAAAAGTGTATACAATGTAAATAATATACTAAATAGACATACATACATCATAGATAAATAAATATAATATACATACATATTACACAAATATAAACGTACAATAATATAAAAATATATTGATAAATAAATATGAAGTACAAGTCTTTCATAAATCATATCATAAATCATATCATTTCATACATCTTTACTGGTGGTAGAGCTCCAGTGTCGGAGCTCGCGGGCGTAGGCACCACCGCATTACCTAATATACTTGCCGCTAAATGGTAGTGTTCAACACTATCGTGTTCCGGTCAGGTGGTAATGTACGGCCCTGTAATTTCCGGCACAGAGGCATAAGACCTTAGGCCTCAGGAGTGGTAACGCATCTGCATTTTGACCTTGGTCTTTGTGTGGGTGTCTATAGGCTGCAGTCATCACTTAACATCAATGTGAACTGCATGCTTGTTTACCACTTCCATAACATAAAAAAAAAAAAAAAAAAAAAATCAGCTGTTTAAGTGTCGTAATTAATACCAACGAGTCATATTCATGCTTATAAGCAACAGGGAAGGTCAGAAGAAATCAGAAAGAAGTAACGAAGCTTACGTTTAAAAGCAAATTTACTCGGTAAATAACTTTTTCTTGATTTTAAAATCGATGTGAATTTTTTAACTGTTTGTCATAACACTGAGAACATTATCACGACTGTAATTTTAAAACTTGAAGTGTGTTGTCACAGTTCTGTTTTTCGCAATAACACATGCGAGAGAATTTAGAACATAAAGAAAAACTAAACTAAACTGCCTCAGTAGCGTAGTGGTAGCAGGCCACTACTATCACGCTGGAGGTCCTGGGTTCGATTCCCGGGTCGGGGACTATCAGAGATAACGGTTTGAAATCCTTTATCTCTGCTTCTATTGGGATTTTTCCATTTTCTGGAAGTTTCCCAGTACCCCGGAGTTTGGTAATGTGCCCGGAGATGGCAACAGGTTCGCCACCTGTTACATGGGCCAAAACGTAACCGGCGAGTCGTGGGTGTTTGCATGTATGATTGAATGCATGCATTTACCTCTGCCTACCCCTTCGGGGATTACAGGCGTGAAGTTACGTTTTTTTTTTTAAGAAAACCTATTATTAGGTACTGGTGGTAGAGTACCAGCGTCATGATAGCATAGAGCAACACGGCCCACCGGCCGACCGGAGGGGAGAAGCCGTAGCGTTTATTACCGATTCAAAACAGTCTGTCATTTTTTGGCGGGGGAAATTTGTGTGACACACACACGCACCCAACAAAAATCGTCTATTACTACGAAACTCACACTTTGACTTTAAAAAAATACATAAACAATTTCACGCACACATTAAAACATCTCGGACCCACTTGGGCTGGTACTTTGACAGAGGGGAAAGCCTGCATACGAACGAATAATCATCATCCCTCCCTCCGCACGTGAAGCGTAACAGAGGAAGGGGATGGTTCGGGGGTCGAGGAAGTCCTCATTCCCCGGGCCTATCTGCCCCCGAAGCGTCGGGGGCGTGTTCTATAGAAGGGGATACTGGTACGCAGGGTAACTCACTAAGGGAGGCCATATACTTTTTTATTTTTTTAATATTTTTATTTTTTCCTTTTTTTTCGCTCTTTTGTTTTTTTTTTAATGGGCATATTCTTTTCTCTCCTTCAGTGATTCCCCCGCGCACCGCTTACAACTGGTTGAATAGACTTAGATTATCTATCGTAAGGGCCTGCATATGGCTACTCCCCCCCGGTCCGCCGCGGCCGGTGACCCGTGTTGCTTTATGCACCACAGGGACGTAACAAGTGTAACAACTTAGGTCTCTGGGTGGCAACGAGGGGTTTTTGTGTAGATTCTATAGGATGCAGTCATCATCCATATGAAATGCATGCTTGTTTGCAACCTTTTATTAAGCTTAGTGGTAAAACAGCTCGTTATCCTGAGGTCGCAGGTTCGATCACTATTCAATATTTATTACCATTGGCAAAACCTTATTAACCTACTCGAAGATTTTACACAAGATCTTAGGTATACCAATACTCTAAACTGGTTTTAGTGCCACGAAAGTTTTAATGGTGGTAGAGCTCCGGTGACGAAGCTCGCGGGCGTAGGCACCACCGCATTACCTAATATACTTGCCGCTAAATGGTAGTGTTCAGCACTATCGTGTTCCGGTCAGGTGGTAATGTACGGCCCTGTAATTTCCGGAACAAAGGTATAACACCTTAGGCCTCAGGTATAACACCTTAGGCCTCAGGAGTGGTAACGCATCTGCATTTCGACCTTAGTCTTTTTGTGGGTGTCTATAGGCTGCAGTCATCACTTAACATCAATGTGAACTGCATGCCTGTTTGCCACTTCCATAACATAAAAAAAAAACGAAAACATTTTAATACAACATGAGATTAAGCCCGACTTGTCATCTCAAGGACAGATACAAATATTTCCAACTACGAAAAACAAAATATCTATTATTTAAAAAAAATATCAATGATAGATTCATCATAAATAATCTGTAACATTGATCTATCTCTATTTATCTAGTTTAAGAATAGTCAAAGACTTGTCGATAAGATAATGTTAAATATTATGTAGATCATGAAAATAAATGCCTTTCACGCGTTACTTATGACGTATCTGATACAGGCTTCATAAATAGATTATCATTATCATATCAGCCGAAAGATGTCCACTGCTGGACCAAATTCTCCCCATAAGGGGGATGTGCCATAGGTAGTCACCACGCTTGTCACGCAGATTTGCCATCGCAGTCCTTCCTTCTTTATTAGATATGTATGTATCTTCACGCCAATTCCCTAACGGGGTAGGCAGAGAGTGTAGAGCGCCAGATATCCCGGTTCTGACAAACCTCTCGTGCCTCGTCTACCTTCATCATTCTCTTCATACATGCACGCCGATTCCTAAGACTTTTGACCCCACCATCAGACAGAACTCGACCTATTTGGTCATGGTAGGTCAGTCTTGGTCTTCCTGGGCCTCTGCAACCATCCACATTCGCATTGTATATCTGTTTAGTCATTCGCTCATTCGACATTCTTTCTATATGCCCGAACCATCGGAGCATGCCTTTTTTTCATTTTTACACCGATACTATCATTCACACAAAGTCTCTTTCTTACATCTTCATTACGAACGCGATCGGTGAGTGATACACCGCAGATCTTGCGCAAAGATCTCATCTCGACCGCGTTCAACTTACTTTCATGCTCTTTCCTACTACTAATTAAAAACATGCGGTGCAAATTGCTGCGATACGATTATATTTGATCAAATATTCTTGCGATGCATTCGTACGACCTCGCAGATACTCGTATTTGCGATGCGTTGCGAATTCGCGGTTATGTGATGGGAGGCTTTAGTGGTATAAAAAAGGGTACGAGCTATTCACACTGAATATAAGTACCTACACAAAAAAGCCGTTTCGGAGGAGTTCACTCAAACTCTGTAGCTTATATATTATGTCGTATAATTACATCAGTAAATTTTTCTGATTCAATTGAGTGATCACGATGGATTAAGCCATGTACTGACCTAATGATTTTTTTTTAAATCGCACACTCTTTGTCAAAGATTAGCAAACGAACAGAAATGTGAATACTCTACCGACAGGAGCCCATACTAGTACAAAAACTTTCCGTCCAGTTCGAATCACGCAAAACAGTTTTGTAATCACCTGCAAGCTATTGAGCATAACATGCGCTGTCCGCTGTAATCTTACAGGTATTGCAAAAAGAACGACACCAAAACTAATTTCAATAGTAAGCCCCGATAACATCCGAATAAAACAACGCAAAACCGCCTCGGGTCGTACATAATTATCGCATGTTAAATCGAAGAAAGTTCGCAGACAATGAGATATCGTAACGTTACGTACACTTTTGATAATAAGCCAATCACCCCTATTCTTTCACAAGAGTCTGCTGGACGATTGTCACCTCTATTCCAGTACGTTTAAGATGGTGAGAGTAATGAGATGGGATCAGTGGTGAATAATTAAAACTTTCGAGTTCTATAATAGGAATCGGTACAAAGCTCTTATCGTCGTATCAAACGCTGAATGGAGACGGTGGGAAAAAAACTGTTATGGTTGACGCGGCCGAAGAGAGTGCGACTTTCAATCGTTTGAATTTCAAAAGATTGAAAGTAGTAGACAATATTTTTTTTATGTAATGGAAGTGGCAAACAAGCATGCTGTTCACATTGATGTTAAGTGATGACTGCAGCCTATAAACACCCACACAAAGACAAAATGCAGATGCGTTACCACTCCTGAGGCCTAAGGTGTTATGCCTCTGTGTCAGAAATTACAGAGCCGTACATTAACACCTGACCGGAACTCGATAGTGCTAAACACTACCATTTAGCGGCAAGTATATTAGGTAATGCGGTGGTGCCTGCGCTCGCGAGCTCCGTCACTGGAGCTCTACCACCAGTAAAAACACATTTTTAGTAAACATAAAATCATGATGAAGGTGTATCTTTAAATCACTTTTATTTATTTTTAGACTAATTAGTTGACCCCGCAAACTTCGTATTGCCTCAGAATGAAATAATGTGTCAAAGGTTTGATATATATAAGGTTGGGAAAAAAGTTTCTTCGCATTTTTTAAGATACATCAAAACATTTTTTAATATAGTTTATTTAAATTTAACTAAAGTATGTATGTACCATTTTGTTCGATAACCTTTTGCCATCTTGTAGGTAGGGACATGATCCCATTGCTATAAAAATTTTGGGACTTCTCATCAAAATACCGCGACGAGTGGATTTGGCAGTCCTCTCGTGATGTTAACCTAACATTGCATAAAGAATTCTGAAGAGACCGAAACAGGTGGAAATCTGAAGGTGCAAGGTCAGGACTATACGGCGGATGCATTAACACCTCCCAGCCAAACTCTCTTAATTTTTTTATTTTTAAAGAAAAATGGAAAGAAAAATTTGACTTCAAGCGAGACTCGAACTCGCGACCTACTGGGAATCTAGTCCAGCCGCTCTTCCAATTGAGCTACTGAAGCCCTGCCCGATTTGTCAAATCTTTCCTTCACATCTATTGCATTGCTTTATGGTAGCAGCAGCGCCATCTATTACCAACTATGCTAGTTAGGCAACCGATATAATAGACTTTTCAGTTTATTGAATATCGTAAAGAAGTCGCTTTTACCCTTAATATTTGTTCTCTTAATTTTTGCTGAAAGGCTATAGATGTGTGAGGTCTAGCGTTATCATGATGAAACACCACACCCCTTCTGTTGATCAATTCCGGCCGCTTTCTCTCAACTTCTTGCTTTAATCTCATCAGTTGTTCGCAGTAGAGTTCAGAATCGATAGTCCTGCCTGGTGGTAATAGCTCATAATGAATAATGCCCTTCCAATCCCACCACACACACAACATCACCTTATTGCGAGTTAACCCGGGTTTCTCTACAGTCTGTGAAGCCTGACCGGCCTTTGACCACGACCTTTTTCGCACGTTCTTGTCGTACGTGATCCACTTTTCATCACAAGGTATCAGCTTCTTCAATAATGATTCGGATTCATAACGTCGTAATAAAGAATCACAAATGAGTACGGTTCATTAGGTTTCTTTCAATGAGCTCGTGAGGTACCCAAATATCGAGCTTTTTTTGTGATCAATTCTCAGTTCTTCAGCTACGTCGTAACTACTGATATGTCGATCTTGCTCCACTTTTTCAAAAATGGCATCCATTTTATCCGTAATAGGGCGACCAGAGCGAGGTGCATCTTTGACATCAAAATTTCCGGATTGAAAACGCTTAAACCAAATTTGTGCTACTCTCACAGACACTGCACTAGGTCCATAAACATTTTTTACCTTTTTTACTTTTTTTGTAGTAAAATTTTAAAATGTATCGAATTTCTTCATTGGATTCACTCATCTTGACAGTACGAAAAACAAATGAAAATCACACATTTGCCTAATTTGAATTTGGAATTATGTTCTTTAAAATTTTAACTTTCAATGATACCAAAACCAGCCAGATACAAATACTACAGCCAAAGAGATTTTATTACAAGTTCATACATACTATAATGCGAAAAGACTTTTTGCCCAACCTATTATATACGGACTATTTGTATGGGAAAATGAAATTGTCGTTTTTAATATTTCCCTTCAATTTTTTTATATTTTCTTACCTTTTAAACCTTCCCTGGATTTCCAAAAATCATTCAAAACCAAAATTAGCCAAATCGGTAAAGCCATTCTCGAGTTTTAGCGAGACTAACGAACAGCAATTGATTTTTATATATATAGATAGATTTATGTACATATTAGGGGGTACCATTAGAAAATGAAATCAACGTTTTGCAACGTTTTTCAAATATTATGACAGGTCTGTAGCCAGTAACCATAGATAACCAGTTAGTCTTATTATCGTTACCAACAATGTTCATGAATTAAATTGTTATTCAATATTTCTAACTTCAACTCAATAGCAACACCATAATCAAGGCTAATGTTATTTACTTTCACGTCAAGGACTTGTTATAACACTCTCGTGCCGCCTACATGAGTCCATGCCAAAAAAAAAGAGATTTTAAGATATAATCTTTTTTTTATTTTTAGTGGCTTATAGTAGTAACACACGACCGTCGGTGGATTCAGTCCGGCGACCGTCGGCCATTCCACCGACCAACCCGCGCGAGCGGACCGCATCGGACTTGAATAATAATTCTGTCCGCCGGACTCCTCCACACACGCCTAAATTTGGTACCGAATCCGCTGTCCGCTCCGTACCAAATGCGGACGTGTGTTACGACTATAAACGTAATTTAATTTTTAGTTTTCAACGGCAAAACGTAAAATGGATGCAGCAAATCGTAGCGTGCTGGCGTCGTACGGGCACGCTCGTGGTAGACCATTATGAGGCAAATTGAACAACAACGGAGGCGTGGACGAAAGTAAACACCGAAGAAGGTTTGTCGGTGAAATTGCAACGATTCGCTCGTATTACAAACTTTCGTAAACTTAACATTACAAATCCCTACTAATATTACAAATGCGAAAGTAACTCTGTCCGTCTGTCTCTTACCTTTTCACGTCAAAACGACCAAACCGATTTTGATGAAATTTGGTACAGAGATAGACCTGACATTGAGAAAGAACATAGGCTACTTTGTTATTTATAAAACTCCATCCATGCGGGCGAAGCCGCGGGCAATAGCTAGTATAATAAATAAAAAATAAGTAAGTAGTATAGTAGTATAGTAAGTAAATATACAATAATATACTTTGGACTTTCAAAGCAATTGAATGTTCAATTATCCTTATTTTTATATACATGATAATCCAAAAAAACAAGTGTCCCAAAAATTAAGTGACGGGTCGTAAGATCGTCGAAGTAACCTCGCAAGCCATCGGCGTCTATTGCGTTCGCAAAAACAGGTTTCTCATTCATAAGGAACTCTTATAAGTCAGATTTATTTACACACAATTATGTATTTATATCATTGTTATCAGATATCTTTATATCTGATAACAATGATATAAATAGTAATATAGGTACCTTTGTACCTATGTAGAGAAATAGACAAATTATATACATATATATCCAAAGATATTAACCAAAAAAAAAAATCTCATAAACATGAAGTCAAGAATCACATTAACAAAACGTTAGAGCGTTCAAATTTAGAAAACAACACTACAATGCACCGCCTCGTCTACAAATCGCATCGCATCGTGGGAGTGTGCAAGATCGTAGATTTGACGATGAGTAATCAAATCGGATGTTTTTATTCAATGCTTGATTGATGGAGCCAGGACGGCAGGTCGAGAGAAAACAGGTTCCTTGTAAACCTTGTGTTACACCACAAGCTATGTATCGTAAATAAAACCTAATGCGATATTATAAGATACAGATGAAATCAGTAAATTATCCAGAGATGACAGAATTTACTCTACTGGTGGTTTTAGTTTCAGTGTCACAGATTGAGGGCAGAGGCTACCGCATTATTTAATCTATTTCAGTACATTCGTGTTGGCATTAGATGGTAAAGTTAGTAGGTATGGTCTCGTTAAGAGCCCCGACTACACCGGACGAATGGGCTCGCGAGCCACATTCGGGCAAGCGACTGAACCGTTGTTTATCGGAAAAATCGAGGCGGGGCTCGCGAGGCAAGCCAAGCTATCCCGAACTATCAGTTCGACAGAGCTATTTAAAATAGACAGTCGTGTTGATTAAAGCTTCGTGCTCGCGAACCAAACACACTACCTTCCCCACCGACCGAGCATTTCGCTCACGAGCCTGACTCGCCCGAGTATGCGTTCGGTGTAGACGCGGCTACTTCTGCACATACGGATACATGAGCGAATTTCTCTGGACCAACCATAAAAATTAAATTTGATCAAATTTCTTTAGCAAAGACGCAAAATCGCCTATTTTTCTGTACACAACCGGCCGGAATTACTATCACAACGCAGCCAAATTGAACGACAAAAAATCAGACTATTATTTTTGGATTACGTACTCAATGGGTACCAACAAGAGCTATTAGTAAGGTACGGCTGTCTATCCATCTTTCTAGCGGTCACAGGACGGACCTTTTAGCCCGTACCAAGTAGAACGGCAATTGATTTTCATAAAATACGAATCACTGTAGCTTTTATCTCACCCATCCCCAATAAATATTAAAATAAAGTACGGCCTTCACGTCTGGCACATTACTATCTGATTCTCAATATAAGAAAAAATTGACTTCGGACAGGAAATTTTTCTTTCCATTTTTACCTTTAATTTCTATAGTTCACTCGCATGTGTTATTGCGAAAAATATAAAATATTACAAATAGTATCGCTTAGCTCGCTATACGCACCAGTCCTCACTATCACCCGAGGTGCCTAAAACTGAACGATAAAAAAAGCAAAGATGTAATACATAGATGCGAATATGTTTTTGTCGTGTACGCACAAAGGCCGAGATGAAAGTAATGGCTCGCTTTCTTGATAGTTCGCGCCGCAATATCTGTGTATTGATAGACAGACAGCGGGATTTCACTTTTGTTATCGGTGTAAGGGCGTGATGAACATATCACTACATCACTGTATCGTGTCTCCTGTCGATCTATCTGCTTTTCTTTTCGAGTATACTAACAAAAGAATATTGTCTGTAGAGCTCCAGTGACGGAGCTCGCGGGCGTAGGCACCATCGCATTACCTAATATACTTGCCGCTAAATGGTAGTGTTCAGCACTATCGTGTTCCGGTCAGGTGGTTATGTACGGCCCTGTAATTTCCGGCACAGCACCTTAACCTCGCATTAGGCATAACACCTTAGGCCTCAGGAGTGGTAACGCATCTGCATTTTGACCTCGGTCTTTGTGTGGGTGTCTATAGGCTGCAGTCATTACTTAACATCAATGTGAACTGCATGCTTGTTTGCCACGTCCATAACATAAAAAAAAATGTCGGTTAAAATAATCATAATCTTCTCTCACTCTCCAATACACAAAGTGGTTTTTAAGTTACCATCAAATTTTATGGGGCCGTTTTAGCGATCAATATCAACAAAATTTACTCTTTGGACAAACTACAAATCCTGAGTTAAATAATCCTTTAAAAGAGAATGAAATACGTTTACACTCACAGCCCCACACTAGAAATAAAACTGTGTCGTACCGTTATGTGTTTAAACACACACAACACATACACAAACATGATAACCAGACCCGAAACAAATATCTGTAGGACATACAAATATTTGTCCCGGTGCGGGAATCCAACCCGTGAACCTATGTTAAAACGGTCGTCACACACCGCCGGACCAAATGGCTCATGGAATAAGAAAAGGTGGTGGCGATGCTGTTAGCTCGCTTTGGCAGTAACGAACCGTGTCTCCAAATAAAACTAGTGGATCCGACATGGTGTCCTGCCCAAACGCAGCGCCACCCACCTGCCGCATCCAATTTTGAACCTACTCGTATAATACCTGTACGAATGTACATAAACTTTTTATAGAATTAGTTGAGCCATTTCGGAGTTATGGCAGTAGTTTGATTATTTGACATAGATATCGGCAGTTTATTTAGGGAGAGATCGAAACACATTCAACATTCAACGATGCCTCTTTTAGTAATCTTGTAGTCTTTCGGATTACACGTCTGCCATCAGTCTACTTAGACATCATATTAGTTTTATTTAAAGAAAAATGGAAAGAAACACACAAGCATGTGTTAATGCGAAATAATATGGGGTGCTGATTGCGAAAATGGCATCCGTTTCGCAAATGGATGCCATTTTCGTAATCAGCACTCCAAGAAACTATGAAATTAAGATCCAAAAAAATCTGTCCACCATCTTGGACTTGAAAAATCTGTACCCCAAGAAACCGTGAAATTGAAATCCATATCATATTTTCGAAAAATAATTATGTCCGCCGTCTTCGATTTGTAATGGTAGGTGATACCTACCATTTTTCTACTTACGTAACTACTGTTATCGCTTGCAGTAGGTACCATTAATGAAATGTAAATTGGGAAATGTGGTGGTGCTCGCTTGCCCTGGAGCTGGGCCACCAAAGCTATACCACTGTATATTACCACCTTACCAGAATATAATAAACGGTCGACATGGAGATTATCATTCACTGGTAGGTAAAGTAGGTGATAAGGAGGTGTTCACGCCATCGAGCTCGTTCATTAAAGTTCTATCACCATAGAGTCATACATAGCACAATAGCCCACCATTTTTATGTACATAAAAAAATTAAGTTTTTGAATTATCGAAGATTAGATCGCTCGCAACGCAGAAATAGAGCAAAAATCAAGCAAGTTTCGCTCGCTACCCGTACCGGTAGCGAAACTTTCCGCTTAGGTGTGAAAAGCGATTTTACCGCGTCTCCATGCGGTTTTGCGGTTTTGCGGTCCACCATCTTGGATCTGAAAACAGGTGTCATGTTCGAAATCACCATTCCAAGAAATCATGAATTTGATACCCATACCTCTTTTTCGAAAAACAATTGTGTTCGCCATTTTGGCTTTATTTCAATTACTATTCTTATTTTATTCCAGCTACTATTTTTATTTCACTATTTTACTAGTTTTATTTCAACTTATTCTTATTTACTATGGTCTAGCGGAACTTGTTTCGCCGAACAATGCCGCTTACCGATACAATACCGCTGTACCAACTCCCGGATCCCGCTCCCCGAGTCGATAGCGAATATTTTCAAGGCTAATATATATCTATTAGCTTTTCCTCGCTAGTTCATCTGCGGGGACTTCAGGTATGAATACAGTAATACACTCTTGAAACACCTTTAGTCCCATTAGTTTAATTCATTAGTTCGATCGTTGAACTGGTGAGAATTTTTTTTCTCTTTTATTCTACTGTCAGCAAAACCTCCTCTACCTCTGAACACATCTGTAAACTATATATACTCTACCTGTGAACAAAATTTCATCGAAATCCGTTCAGCCGCTTTAGCATGACTGACCAACAACAAACAAACATCCATACTTTCACATTTATAATAGTAAGTAAGATTGAAAAATATCTGTAAGATTGTAAAATATCTTACACAAAAAATAGGTACCTACTTACTTACTCATATAATTTTGGTAAGTAGCAATGTAGGTAAAGTACACGTAGGTATAGCAAGTATAAAGAGCAATCAACTATACATGTATTCCTTCAGTCAATTTGTGTTTCTTTTTCTACGTCAACGATCCGTGTCTCAATGTCAATATTGTCAATGTATTTATATTCTTTGACAACAACATAAAACCAACTCGCGCAAAAACATAGGAAATGGGCACTATTTAGTAAAATATTCAGTCCGTAAACACTCGTGTTGTATAGATATATATACTTTTTGTTAGGTTTTACTCATAACTTCGCAGTAACATCCCAAAATACATAAGTTTATATGCCGACAGCACGCTGTACATCCTCCCGTCACAAAGGGCCGTAGCCGACAGTTGGCTAACTGACGTTGACTGAGATTACAGTATGGCGGGACGAAGAAGCTCGCGCTCATGCACGGAAATTTCGACATTTTATTAATTTTCAGTAATAAAAAACACCAAAAAAAAATAAAACTCTTAAGTCAAACTGTAAAGAATTTAAAGCTTTTTCTTTTGCAATAAAAACGAAGCAAAAAGATTGTTCCGTTTTGGAGAACATTTGCTTTTTATGACAAAAATGGGTGCATTTTGAAATGTTTTTTTCTAAAAGGGGGTTACCAAATATAACATTCTGATCAAGTCAAAATATTAATTGAATCCTTGCCTGTCATCGAGTATTTTTATATTGCAGATTCAATTAACAGTTTATTCTAGAATTTGACTTAAATCATGTACGAATTTAGGCATTTCATCTATCTTAAGGCCTTAATTTATTTTGTTTGTTTTTGACGTGTCATAAGAGGTGCCTGTCACCCTAAATGAATAAATGAGTTTCTGATTCTGATTCTGATTCTGATTCTGAATCATAAATTCTCACGCGGACGAAGTCGTGGGGCACAGCTAGTCTTCAAATAAACTTATCTAAAGAAATACCACCAACAGCTCAACTAATTAGACACGTATGACACTTTCCACTTTCAAGCATAAAATGTTTTAATAAACATGCACTCATTACATTTACTTTACCCGAATATTTCTCACGGCGTAAATACTTTTACTTCCACTGATTTTGAACTTAGTGTTCATTCAATTTCACCAGTGGTTCCTAGTGTTATCAATTTGGAAGACAAACGAGCCTCAATAGAATCATTCGGGGTCGGCAGCGTCTTACCAATTTCCCATATGGAAATAATTTTTTTTACGGATATAGGTATTATAAGTATCTTTTTCAATTCACCCGACATTTCGGTCGATTTTCAGCTGCCGTGGTTCCGGGTCGGCTGGTTTAATTTTACAACGCGAGATAAATCGAATAAAAACAGTTTTATTTCAATGAGTGAATCGTGTTCGCGTTTTTTCTGGTGGTAGAGCTCCAGTGACGGAAATTGCGGGCGTGAACACCACCGCATTACCTAATGTACTTGCCACTAAATGGTAGTGTTCAGCACTATCGTGTTCCGGTCAGATGGTAATGTACGGCCCTGTAATTTCCTGCTCAGAAAGAGGCACAGAGCATAACACCTGGTCTTAGGCCTCAGGAGTGGTAACGCATCTGCATTTTGAGCTTGGTCTTTTTGTGGGTGTCTATAGGCTGCAGTCATCACTTAACATCAATGTTAACTGCATGCTTGTTTGCCACTTCCATAACACAAAAAAATGCCTAAGAACGCAATTTCCCTTATGTCGCAAATTCATAAGCGACTTTCCACCCAATGTTTCGTTAAAAAAATCTTTTTTTATTTCAACATTTGTACATCGGTCTGAACATACCGTGATCTTAATTTATCACACTGGAACAACAACATACGTATTAAGGTCGCATGTTTTTTGTACAAATTCATGATTACTTAACTGACATAGTCGTTACTTCGTCCGCTAGATAATAAAGTATAATCCCGTCATTACTGGCAGAGCGGCATAAAATTTGGCCTCTTTCTATCCCGCATCTGTAGCACGCGAACACGCACATTTTCAATTTCGCTGAAAGAAAAACAACTACGGAAATTGGTCAAGTGCGAGAAGTTATCGAACACGCTCAAGTGCCCGCACAACAACAGTAAACATTGATCCAACGTTAAGTTTGTTTACTAGAAAAAAAAACAACTTAACTTATATTATTTATATGTATGTAAGCATCTTCACGCCAGGTCCCTAACGGGGTAGGCAGAGAGTGTAGAGCGGCAGATATCCCGGTCCTGACATACCTCTCGTGCCTCGTCTACCTTCATCATTCTCTTCATACACGCACGCCGATTCCTAAGACTTTTGACCCCACCATCAGACAGAACTCGACCTATTTGGTCATGATAGGTCAGTCTTGGTCTTCCTGGGCCTCTGCAACCATCCACATTCGCATTGTATATCTGTTTAGTCATTCGCTCGTTCGACATTCTTTCTTTATGCCCGAACCATCGGAGCATGAGTTTGTCATTGGTAAAATGTTATCCCCATACATTGTTAGAGGTCACGATGAGTTTACAAGCTGCCAATAACATTTAATATTTGTTTTTATGATAAACCTACCAATATAGGTACGGTGTTCATAGTTGTTCCCATACTTCTGCTGTTAAAAATTGATTCTTGCCAATTATCCTTTAAGTAGAGTTCTACTGGTGGTAGAGCTCAAGTGACGGAGCTCGCGGGCGTAGGCACCACCGCATTACCTAATATACTTGCCGCTAAATGCTAGTGTTCAGCACTATCGTGTTCCGGTTAGGTGGTAATGTACGGCCCTGTAATATCCAGCACAAAGGCATAACAGCTTAGGCCTCAGAAGTGGTAACGCATCTGCATTTTGACCTTGGTCGTTGTGTGGGTGTCTATAGGCTTCAGTCATCACTCAACATCAGTGTGAACTGCATACTTGTTTGCCACTTCAATACCATAAAAAAATATATAAGTAGGTACCCGATAGATGTTGATTTTCTTTCAAAATATATTGTTTCACCATACATACAAACGGCTGTAGGTATCTATTTATTGCTTTCAGAAGTTTTATATTTTCGCAGCTATAGACCAGATGTGCGACCGCCTATCGACTTTGCTATTGTCGTTGTCATTGCTGTCAAATTTTCATGTCGATTTTTACTTTATCTAAATAACAATAATCGAAATAATCTACCATTATCGCTTGTTTCTCACCTACGAAAGCAAGAAATACAATCAGATTATCACTACTGCTTTTAAAGGAGCTACAAATCGACATGAAAATTTGACAGCAATGACAACGACAATAGCAATGTCGATAGGCGGTCGCACCCTAAAACATTAGATTTTAATTTCACCTGGACTTGGTCGGATAGGGCCTCGGAGCTAGAAAACCAAACCGATAGAAGGAAAACAGAAACAACAAAAAAAAAACAAATTGATCCTTCTTTCCTGAGGTATGGAACCCTAAAATTCACCCATACCCAAATGCACAAAAGCGAGCGGAAGCTGGCAAGGGCTAGGCGCTCATTCATTTGTGACTGCGCCGGCGCACCGCTCGGCAGTTTATTGACACCGCGACACACATACACACATAATGACACACGTAATCGTTTTGTTAGTGTGACGCTATTACAATTCACTTTGGGTTGCGTTATTAATTATGATTCAATGTTACTTATCTTAGTTGAGTGATATTATCAATGACAGTAAACGAGTAAGTATCCAATTCATATAGAGACCAACTTGAAATAAATGTTTGAGTTTGAGTAAATGCAGTACGATCTAGATGTGGTTTAAGAACTTTATTTTCTCAAAAGAATTACATCAATTCACTTACTGAGAAAAAACTTCTAACATGTAAAACAAAAAACATGATGCGTATACAATTATTAACATTTCTATTAGTTACAAACAAATATTATTTTGATTTCGGGTACATTTAAAATAAAACAATAACAATTGTCGACAGTTTTGCGTACTTGATCGAGCAACCACAGATACAAAGTGCGCTGAGCGTAGTTTAATACTAGATATGTCTATTTACATTTAGTGGGAAATTTGCAGATGTGTTGGGATTTTAAGTTAATTTGGATTAATTATAAGAATATATATATACTTATAAAGTTTTTAGCAGTTAATATATAATACCAACTTAAAGTATTTAAGCGTATAATGTTGACCATTTAATATTAACTGACATGCTGACTTATTTATATAGTTTTATTAATTATTGTGCCTACAGTATTATTTTATACCTATATTTCACAACTAATTAAACAAATATATTTTAGTTATTATTTTCATATGGCGTCTAAAACATACTTTTTAAGTTGTCTTTTGAAACTGTAAAGTGATTTTGCCTCTTTTATCTCTGTTAATAATAAAATCTCTGTAAAATTTAGATTTAATTTATTTGATTACTAGTAAAGTTGTTCAGTCCAAGTGGACTGAACAACTTCAATCTCTTTTAGTGGATCAACAACAAATTCCTATACATTTGCTTCGTTTTCTATAGCATTAACAATTGTAGCATGTCAACTTGGCTAAAGGGGCAGGGCTAGTTGCGCTTATAATATTCGCTTTATTACAATGACCAAAAACCGAACCTCACAATGTTTATACCCCGATATGAGAGAGGTACAATCGAGTCCATCCACGTTGAGCGCGACCCAGTTGGTGTATGTAAAATTCTTTCATAAAATTACTTTCCATATTTATTGTTGGTCTCTCGTTGGAGACTCGCCGGCGGAGGGTAAGCTATCTGGGTTACGGGTACAATGCAACATCGCTGGACTATCGAGGGTCTGTACTTCGCCTTACATCGATTAATGGCTTCGGCGAAAAAAGTCAACATAGCTGAGTAAAGCACATTACTACCTTGAATTTTTTTTTTGTGTTTTTGGTGGTGGTTTTTTTTTCCGGATTTTCCGAAATATAACCGAGTAAGAAATCAAAAAGTATGTACACTGGTGGTAGAGCTCCAGTGACGGAGCTCGCGGGCGTAGGCACCACCGCATTACCTAATATACTTGCAGCTAAATGGTAGTGTTCAGTACCATCGTGTTCCGGTCAGGTGGTAATGTACGGCTCTGTAATTTCCGGCCTAGAGGCATAACACCTTCGGCCTCAGGAGTGGTAACGCATCTGCATTTTGACCTTGGTCTTTGTGTGGGTGTCTATAGGCTGCAGTCATCACTTAACATCAATGTAAACTGCATGCTTGTTTGCCACTTCGTAACACAAAAAAAAATGTATGATTTTCTTAATAGCGAACTAGATACACTAAAACAGTTTCCTAGACACGAATATTTAGATGCCAATAAAATTTTGAGGGCAGCCGCTGCGCATTCACGTTAAGGTTAAACTTGACCAGTTTTTCCCACCCTCGGCAGCACATTACCAAAGTAAACATACCTAGAGAAATATTGCAAGCAATGTTAGTCACCACAAACATCGTATGTGAACCTCTCAAAGCCGAACAAGGCTTTCTCTACCCGCTGAACAACTTTAGATAAAATCAGGCCACCTGTAAGCCTCATAAAACAACAATCTTCCTTTTAGGAGGAATTTGAAAAATTATCTAAGTTCTTACCTAAGCGTTTACGCAACGTCATTAATTGAAAACACAACATCAACTCTAATTACTCGTTCATCTGAGAGATATAAAAACACACAGTTCAACGAAGTGGTCGAGCGGGCGGTGGAGTCAAGTGGTCAGGCGAGTGGAGTGGTTGAACAACTTGATCGCCAATATTTGGGCACCCGGTCAGTAGGCCGCGGCCGGCCAACTCAAGTGACACTTACTTTTTAAATTCACTTTAGGGTTCACACACACCTATTATTATAAGTTACTAGCTGACTCGGCAAATTTCGTATTGCCTTAGAATGAAAAAATGTATCAAAGGTAATTTGAATGGGAAAATAAAATTGTGGTTTTTACTATTTCCCTTCAATTTCTTCATATTTTCTTACCTTTTAAACCTTTCCTGGACTCCCAAAAATCATTCAAATCCAAAATTAGCCAAATCGGTCCAGCCGTTCTCGAGTTTTAGCGAGACTAACGAACAGAAATTGATTTTTATGTATATAGATGTAGATGAGAAGTCACGGAAGCGAAGGAGATTAGACAGGATATTAGGTTCGTCGATATCAGTACGACGTTTTCTATTTTAAACGTTCCCTTATCTTCGCAACTGTGTTTACACAAACGGATAAACAGAGTTGTATGTACACATATCAATAAACATAAATATTATACGAGACTAGTATCACGGAAAAAGTCGCGTCATTTATTTTAAAGGGAATTTTTTAATTGTTTTATATTATTTCGCATTAACATGCTTGTGAAATATATTTTATTTTAAAGAAAAATGGAAAGAAAAATTTGACTTCAGGCGAGACTTTCATGTAAAATCTTTTATTTCTGGTCTATCTATATCTATCGCATTTTTCCATTTTCTGGAAGTTTCCCAGTACCTCGAAGTTTGGTAATGTGCCTGGAGATGTCAACAGACTCGCCACCTGTTATATGGACCAAAACATAACCGGCGAATCGTGAGTGTTTGCATGTAGGTATCTTTGAATGCATGTATTTACCTCTGCCTACCCCTTCGGAGATTAGAGGCGCGAACTTACTTTACGTTCAACAAGAAATCAATTCACCACCAGTATAATTTATGCTTAAAGACTATACTGGTGGTAGAGCTCCAGTGACGGAGCTCGCGGGCGTAGGCACCACCGCATTACCTAATATACTTGCCGCTAAATGGTAGTGTTCAGCACTATCGTGTTCCGGTCAGGTGGTAATGTACGGCCCTGTAATTTCCGGCACAGAGGCATAACACCTTAGGCCTCAGGAGTGGCAACGCATCTGCATTTTGACCTTGGTCTTTGTGTGGGTGTCTATAGGCTGCAGTCATCACTTAACATCAATGTGAACTGCATGCTTGTTTGCCACTTCCATAACATAAAAAAAAGCCCTCCACAGTAGGACACCAACCTCCCACCGAAAGTTACTATAATGATGGGGTGATTTACTATCGTATATTATGTTATAGGTTTTATTCATTATCTATACTTATCTATACTTAATATTATAAAGCTGAAGAGTTTGTTTGTTTGTTTGTTTGAACGCGCTAACCTCAGGAACTACTGGTCCGATTTGAAAAGTTTTTTCAGTGTTAGATAGCCCATTTATCGAAGTAGGCTATATATATATATCACCACGCTATGACTAATAGGAACGGAGAGGCGCGGGCGAACCCGGGGCGGGTCGCTAGTTAATATCATAAATGCGAAAGTTTGTATGTATGCTTGTTTGTTACTCCTTCACGCAAAAACTGCTGAACCGATTTTCATGAAATTTGGCACGCACATAGAGGGTAACTTGGATTAACACATTAGATAGTTATTATCCCGAAAAATTTTACTTTGGGTTGCCGTGGGATGATTTGATGAGTTTCCACAGGTTACGCGAAAAGCGACCTACACGCGGGCGGAGCCGCGGGCAACAGCTAGTTAAAAATATAACAATCATAAATTGTTGGAGCGATGCCACAGAGTCTGCCAGCGACGCCACACGCATCCTCCTCTAATCAAACAGTATAATCGACATATTTCTATCGAGATCCAATCCTAGCACACTCGATATCGACATAAATTATTCATCGGCTTGTTATCTGGCTATCGTAAGTTATTAATATTCAATCGCAGGTTCGCCGCATTTCGCAATTGAACCGTTTGGACCCATCACGGTCTCCAATTCGATTCCGGTTGAGTGAATACTGGTATCGAATTCACATTATGTCTGAACATAGATTTAGTTTATACATTTGTAACGGTAAAACGTAACTTCACACCTGTAATATCGGAGGGGGTAGGCAGTGGTAAATGCATGCATTCGAGCATAAATGCAAACACTCCATATTGAAAGATGGAATCCCATCTCGATCGTAGAGCAACACGGGGGCCACGGAGGATCGGAGTGGAGTAGCCATAGCGTCTGTTACTGATGCAAAACAGTCTGTCTTTTTGCAGGGGGAAATGTGTGTGACACACACACACTACAAAAGTCGTCTTTTACCTCGAAACTCACACCTTGACTTAACAAAATACATAAACAATTTCACGCACACAATTTTTACTGGTGGTAGAGCTCCAGTGACGGAGCTCGCGGGCGTAGGCACCACCGCATTACCTGATTTACTTGCCGCTAAATGGTAGTGTTCAGCACTATCGTGTTCCGGTCAGGTGGTAATGTACGGCCCTGTAATTTCCGGCACAGAGGCATAACACCTTAGGCCTCAGGAGTGGTAACGCATCTGCATTTTGTCTTTGTGTGGGTGTTTATAGGCTGCAGTCATCACTTAACATCAATGTGAACTGCATGCTTGTTTGCCACTTCAATTACATAAAAAAAAACGCACACATTTAAATCTAGGCGAGAGGAATAGGCCCAATTGGGCTTGTACTTTGATAAAGGGGAAAGCCTGCATATGGCTACTCCCCTCCGGTCCGCCCGCGGCCGGTGGCCCGTGTTGCTCTATGATTTCAATTTATAGGAGTCGCAATATTATGTTGGTACCTAAATTGCACCCGTGCAAAGCCGGTGTGGATTAATTGTAACAGTAGGTAGGTAAGTACTTAAAGTATCAAAATTTAATAACTTAATAACCAAAAATTCGTAATGTTTTTCATTTAACGTATCAAACTATATATTATAGGTACCTACTTTGTATCATTTCAAAAATATGCATAAATGGTATGGTACCACGAAGAAAAATTTAAAAAAACTTAACAGAAGTGATATGTGATGACGATAACTATAACCTTAATTTAATATGCAAAATATGGGTTCAAAAAAGAAATTTAGCCGACATTTCTCCAAAACAATACAATCTCATGACAGACATTTCGCGATAGACCCCAAAGCATATAATCACCATTTCCGATTACAAGTCTACCTCCTACCTCTCACTACCTGTGTCGGCTAGAAAAAAAGCTCGCGCTAAAAAAAAATCTCTCACGCCTTAATTTATAACGAATAGGTATAATTTAATTTGACACGGGTAGTTTCTGTGGTATTTTGGGGTCAGTTAATTTTTTTTTCTAATGATTATCGCCTCGTTCCGGTCGTTTATGACGAAGATACCAACGTTTATGTGGTGCCTATTCGCATACGATGTTGTGTATCTATTTCTTATGATTTGAATGGAAATGAAAACAATTTCACGGATTTATTTCGCGTTTGTTAATTTGTTTGAGACTTTTGAGTGCTTAAGCGCAATACACACTGAGCCCGCCGGGCCGCCGACACAGCCCGCAGACTCAACCCGGCGGGCTATATAACCTGTTGCGGACGTACGCTCTGAGTGCCTAGTGCGGGATTTTATGCGAATTCGATCGGTGAATAGATGACGCTCCTTCAATTCCATACAAATCTGCGTTTACTCTTACGCGATCGAATTCGCATAAAATCTCGCACTAGGCACTCAGTTGCCCGGCGCCATAAGTAAGTTCCTCATCGCAAGCCGCCAACATGCCGCCAACAAACATTTCCGACTTGCAATGAGTAAAGCCGCCAACTAACCCGCCGACAAAAAGTTGCCGACATAGGTCGGCGGGCTCAGTGTGTATTGCGCTTTAGCTTTATCTTGGCTAGTAGGTAATATCTATCAATAATCTTCGACATAAAACTATTGATATTGAAGAGGAAATGACATCCTCTTTTTATGTCATTAGATTGAGACAGACAAGCAGACGAGCCACCTGATGGAAAGTGATAACCGTCGCCTACGAACATTTGCAACACTATGGAAGTTGCCAACGCGCTGCCAGCCCTGAAGGACTATTTGGACGCCATTTAAGAAATAAAAATAATAATAGGAAACGATATGTACCTGCTAAAATCTATACATGGCCTCAAATATTTACACTTCACAGTTATTGAAGCGAATCATTTCCTTAGCTACATATATTTTTACAACAAAAATAGACTATTGCAACATCACACTGCACATTTTTTTACTGGTGGTAGAGCTCCAGTGACGGAGCTTGCGGGCGTAGGCACCACCGCATTACCTAATATACTTGCCGCTAAATGGTAGTGTTCAGCACTGTCGTGTTCCGGTCAGGTGGTAATGTACGGCGCTGTAATTTCCGGCACAGAGGCGTAACACCTTAGGCCTCAGGAATGGTAACGCATCTGCATTTTGACCTTGGTCTTTGTGTGGGTGTCTATAGGCTGCAGTCATCACTTAACATCAATGTGAACTGCATGCTTGTTTGCCACTTCCAAAAACATAATATAACCATAACAGCTAATAAGTTGTCATGTATCTTACTTCACTATCACTATTATCGAATGGATGGCTAAAGTTTTGGGTCAATCATATGGAATGCATAACGAACGGTAATTTTTACACCAAACAGTAATGTTTGACAGTGACATACATCGGACGCCGAATTATGCCATAAATTCTCGTCTTGCGCAGTCATGATATACAGGGAACTGACCATCCACATACGCATCTTATGTCATTGTAATAAAAGCCATATTTGGTTGATTTAGGATAAGCGAAGAGTACCCTGATAGTACTTATAGGCCATACGATAGATTCTATTTAGATTGTAATCTTGTAAAGTAGTAATTTATCAACGTTAAATACGCTTAAAATGCATGTGAATTAAGATAAGATGAGCATAATTTAGAAAAATAAGTTCTAAGTTCTCTTATCTATAAGAGAAGATAATAAATTAATTAATACAATATTAATTGATGACGTAAAATAAGAAATAATATTAGAAGACTAATAAAATAAAGAAAAGTAAATGAGAGTCAACACTAGGCCTACTTAGACCTACTTAGAATATTATTTTAATTGGATGTTATTGATTGCCCCCATAATATAATCAATAAATGTACCTAAGTAAGATAAATTTAGATCAAGCAATTACGAAACAACTATAAAACTTAAAACTGACTTTCAATTATATTTAGTGTAAACATACCAATTGACATTTTTACATTGTAATGATATAATTTCTTACGTAAACTAAAGCACACGTATTTCAATAACATCTGGATTTTATCCGATACAAGACGACAGAAGAGAACAAAATTTATTAAATGAGCTTTCTCACAAATAACAATAGGTGAAAAAGAAATTTTTAGTTAAAATAATTTTCCCTGATTAATTTTAATTCTGTTCCTATCAAGTAGAAAATAGATTCGAAGCATTCAAACAGGTAAAAGTATGAAATGATCGTAGAAATTATATCTAGTGCCACATCACTCTCAAAGGTCTAATACTTTTGCAAATAATTTCAAAGTAAATGCAAACATAGACAGATTCTTTAGAAATCTTTTCTTTCTTAAAAAGAATTACCTACTTCCACAAAGTCTGAATTTAACACTGAAATACGACCATACTTCCGTTCCGACTTGTGAATGAATCTCCAAATATCTTAAATTTAATGTTCTAAAACACGGGTTTATTCATTGATGTTCGAGCGATTTCTTTGGATTAAGCTTTAAAATTTTTGATTTTTGATTCAAATAGATAAATTACTGATAATAGTTACTAAGTAATAGAGCGGTTTCAGATCATCATACCCAGAGATCACAAGTTTTGTGATCACATTTTAATGATTCACTCTCATACAACATGAGTTTTATAGGGTAAAAATACATCAAGTAAAAAAACCAGCTATTTCTAATAAGATGATAAACAAATGCGGTCAACGCCACACCATTGTTTGGTATCTTGTCGATAAAGCCAAAGAACTTGTTTAAATACCAACTTTCGCTAAAATTTACGAGGATGCCACATCCTTGCAAGTAACACATTTTGTGTTTTAAATAAACGAGTACCTACCTACCACGTCTTACGATCAGTATTTATTATCTGTTTTATAATACGTTTTATTTTATAAATATGTTGCATTCGCACCAAACTCGATCATTTGAATGTTGTAAGTCCATGACCGCAACCAATTTTTAGGTTGTTATATCCAACAGCCATAAAGTAAATCTGTTTTAATTCGTACGATAACTCGTTGATCCAACTCGCAAATCAGCATATTTAATGACATCCAACTAGCTAAACCACTACAATTTCCGACTAAATTTCCACATCAAGTATCTGTTACAAATTTTAGATTTATAATTTTTGATGTCTCATCACCATATCATACCAATTAACGATAAGATCTTCACTTTTAGTGTTCGTGATAAAGCTAATATTTTCTTACTCTATTATAACTTGAACGCCTCGTTAAATAATGTTATACAGATCGAGGTTATTATCGTATCTATGATAAATAAAGACACAAATCGACGAATAATATTCAACTGGTTATATAAACACAAGCCTGACATACTCGCAAGTTTATTTATAGTTTTCTTTGAAAAGACTTAACGTTCGTAGAAACACAATGGCTTGATGAAAGGTGCACAAGTCCAAGCCGATAGCAAAATTGACATTCCCTAGGAACATCTGCCGCAACAGTTGTCGCGCAAAAAGCGTAATCGCCATTATTACTATGGCACGTGGCAATATAAAGGTATTATGTTCAGTTGTAATACGTAAAAATTGCAGAGATAGCGTACAAGATAGTTACAATGCATTGTTGGAGTGAGGCGAACTTGATGTTAACGCAAAAAAACGCCTACACCATCCACTTTATACGACAAAGCTTAAACATGCATTTGTATGCTCTCCATAAATAACTTTATAGGTTATAAAAATGCTAATGCAATATTTAAATATGGTATGGCTGTGGTCTTAGTAAGTATGTATGTATGTATCTTCACGCCAGGTCCCTAACGGGGTAGGCAGAGAGTGTAGAGCGCCAGACATCCCGGTTCTGACAAACCTCTCGTGCCTCGTCTACCTTCATCATTCTCTTCATACATGCACGCCGATTCCTAAGACTTTTGACCCCACCATCAGACAGAACTCGACCTATTTGGTCATGGTAGGTCAGCCTTGGTCTTCCTGGGCCTCTGCAACCATCCACATTCGCATTGTATAGTAAGTGATTCTAAAAATTGTTAAAAACAGTAAAATATATAAATATTTCTTAATGCATATTTAGTTCATCGATTGTTCGACAGATGCAGCACTGTCTATTAAATCGATGGCTTATAGTTTCTTTGTTTTCAATTACTGAAAAAATTAAGAACAATAGTAAAAATATTATGAAAAAACGTATATACTCCGCACGCAGTTACTAAATACCATTATCAAATGACAAAAACACTAAAACTAGAGAGTACGTAGTAATAACGAATGACCTTTTACAGATGATGTTTCTCTTACATTTTAAGATAAAAATAAACAACTGAACTTGAAAAAAAACAAAAGAACAACATTGCACATGTCCGGAACACTATAAATAAGTCTACTTAGCCAATGGATCTTTATTTCTTGTTACCACGATAATTTATCTACCTTGGACCTCGTTACTGAGCAGGGCATGAGAATTTTTTAATGGATCAAGTTTAATACATCTATCATATTCGGTATCCTTTTGACAATTAGTTGCTACTCATGTAAAAACTGTATCTAATCCGACAAAGTGTTTTTATCGGTATTTGTTTTATTTAAATGACGATATAGATTAAATTAATTGCAAGTAAAGATTAGCTGTCGAAAAGTAAAAATGGAAGCAAAGTAACGATGGAGATTCACATAATTTTAAGAGTCGATAATAAATTTTAATACAAAGGAGGGAAAAACGTTCGACAGTAAAATGATAGCATCTTTCAAGGCAACACTGTGTAGCGATAGAAAGTGCAGTCTTTAAAATCAACGATGTACCTATTTAGCCAACACCAAGTTTAGAATGCTTGATTAAATTAAGATAAGATCGAAAGATAGAACGTTGACAGTTTACACGTTCATTGTGCCAATTATTTGCTATTGCTAAATAAATTCAGCAACACAAATAGATATTGACAAGAAATTGATGAAAACTTAAATTGAATTAGCAATAAACAAGGACGATGCGTCCAAATAATCAAGAGACCATGATTCAACACAAACATTTGCTCATTACCAGATACACGCTAAAACCGATCAAATATTTGGAATCATCGTAAACGCTAGTAACCGATTGTAAACGGTTTTAACGGTCGCCAGTACCAGTTTTAAGTCCAATCAGATGCGTTGTCGATGATAAATCAATGAACGCAATTAACCGGTTGTTTGAGGAAGCAAATTTTTTAAACGTTCGGAATTTGATTACAATTTGGTAACATTTCGGATATTTTTTAAAGAGTTTATGCAAATCAGAAAACTAGTTCAGAATTTTTAACCGTCGTCAAAAACGAGATTATCAGTTCGTTACAATCTTTTTATGTATGTTCACCGATTACTATTAATGGCTCAACCGATTTGAACCGTTTTAGTGTCAATGCAAAGAAGTTATATCGTACATGGTTCCAAAAATTTAATATTCCGATCAATCCGTTCCAATCCAGATAACAATATTCATCAACGACCTAATTACAATCTTAGAAGCGATTTTTTATTAAAACCAGCCTAATGAGCAATAAATACCAACCAACCAGCCAGATCATGTTTTGTCAAATAATATAAGTTATGACATCGGCGTGCATGTATGAAGAGAATGATGAAGGTAGACGAAGCACGAGAGGTATGTCAGGACCGGGATATCTGGCGCTCTACACTCTATGAGTACCCCGTCAATCAGGACCTGGCGTGAAGATTCATACATACATACATACATACATGACATTGAATTTATTTTATACCAACGATGCTTACAAACAATGTTTTAGTAACATCAATCCTTAAACGTGACACTGGATATTCTCTCATCACTCGCACTTCGTGTCCAACGAAACCACAATACATACATGGAGAGCAATAAATCCAAATCTTCAAAAGGCCAGTACTGAAACAATGTTGCCGAGAGAAAGCAATACTAAAAACAAATATTAATTCATTCTTCACGACATACATGATGGAAGTCTCGTCGGACAAGCAATTTTTCGCTTTACTCAGCCCGAAGTGACGAGGAAAGTGTTCTACGTTCTAATTAACTAAGATATGGCTACGGATTTTTTTATTGGCGGTCGTACGTTAGTGCAAAATGTGATCTCAAATGATGCGAGCAATCAGATCAGCGAAATAAATCTGTTCGTCATCAATTTTTGATTAATATCATTTGTTTATTCTTAATCGTGTTTCTGTTATTTTTCTTTTTAATGTCTGTTTTTGTTATATTGAGTTTTGCTTATTATTTTTTATCTAGTTTCAATAATTTAGGTCACTGATTTATCATTTCTTTAATTTGCTTTGACGGATGATACTCGTACCTAGTATCTACAATTCTTAAACTTCAGCAAATTTATGGTGTAACTAATATTTAAAATAAATTTAGGAATAACACGATTATGAGATATTTCATACAAGAAACAGTTTCGTCAAAATGTGCGTTACGGACCTAAAGGAAATCGCTCTTTAATATTATAACCTAAAATATCGCCTCAATAAAAACCTGCTTAAAATAAATAATGACGCAAATAATAAAGTTAATGAACGTTCTTTATTAAAATATCGCCTCTGGACCCGTAGTCAAAAGGAATAAATATGATATTCGCTATCATAGCCATCAAGATCATGTTTTAAACTAAACGGGAACTTAATGCCGTGTTTTGATACTGTGATATTGTATGTCTATTAATAAGAGCGTTAGTGTGTGTTTGTGTTTCCACACGTTCCACGGTAGCGCCTAAGCTCGAGTTTGATGATCGATTCGTAAATTGTTGACATGTGTCGTGTTATTTGTCATGTGAACAAAACAGTAGACGTATACGCAGTTTGCGTTGATGATAAACGATTACTGCAGCCTCTGAACATCTACAAAAAACCGGAAGTTTCAATAAAGATGCACCATGTATTTATTGCTCATTAGGTTTTTATGTCCAGGATAGATACAGACATAATTACATAAGGTAACCATCTACTTATTCGAAACAATGTGGCGCTGAATATATACTATGTACATGGTTCTTTTATAATGTTCTGTGGTTTTACATTAACGTTGTATTTTTTATTCACCATTGCCATCGGTGGTCTTGTAGGTATAATCATCAAAACGAGTACCTACGCTAAGTAGGTACACAACTCGACTTTGCGACGCAGACGCAGATTCATCATCCTACCCTATACCACCATCACTTTTTGCTTTCATAGCCTACGCATGAGTAAAAAAAACGCTAACGTATCCAAGTACGACTTTCTTGTTTATATGATGTATCAAATTTCTCCTCTCTTACCAAAAACACTAGTTTTTTTTATGTGATTGAAGTGGAAAACAAGCATGCAGTTCACATTGATGTTAAATGATGACTGCAGCCTATAGACACCCACACAAAGACCAAGGTCAAAATTCAGATGCGTTACCACTCCTGAGGCCTAAGATGTTATGTCTCTGTGCCAGAAATAATAGGGCCGTACATTACCATTGACCGGAACACGATAGTGCTGAACACTACCATTTAGCGGCAAGTACATATTTGAATATCTCCAAATCTCGTTCATTTTTGTACGATTTTTAGATCGACAACAGACCACAAATCTCGTATTAGTACGCGAAATCTTGAACCTTGGCACCTTGTTTTAGACAAACAAAAACTTAACTAAAAACTTTATAGATGTCTTGAACTAAGCGTACAAAATACGGCATTTGATATATGAATTGAAACACAAAGTTATTAACGTGAAACTGCTACTCAGAAGACAGCGAGAAAACTTCATTAGAGCCATATGAATGTAATTCTAACATATCAAAAGACTTGGTTCACTCAATAAAACGATGATAGCAATCCGTTCCCAACTTGTTTTTTTTTTTTTTTTTTTTATGTAATGGAAGTGGTAAACAAGCATGCAGTTCACATTGATGTTAAGTGATGACTGCAGCCTATAGACACCCACACAAAGACCAAGGTCAAAATGCAGATGCGTTACCACTCCTGAGGCCTAAGGTCTTATGCCTCTGTGCCGGAAATTACAGGGCCGTACATTACCACCTGACCGGAACACGATAGTGTTGAACACTACCATTTAGCGGCAAGTATATTAGGTAATGCGGTGGTGCCTACGCCCGCGAGCTCCGTCACTGGAGCTCTACCACCAGTATGTTCTTCGTATGTTCTTAGTTTCTTGCTTTGTAGTTTGTTTGTTTCATTCATCCCCATTCAGGTTCTTGTAAGTCTTTAAGGAAGATATGTCAGTATCGAGCACTAGGTATATCATCATCAGCATCATCAAAATTTTCATTGTCCACGCATCACTAAAACGCAGCTGCAGCTATATCCACTCCATAAATTCTGATAATTCTGAAAAAATATGGCGTTTTCTTTTTATTCCGGTACATACCATACGAGCAATTTAGGCTGTGCTATAAGCGGGCGCATGGATAACAAATGGTTTGTCTAGTTATCTTCTTCATACACGTACATTTTAACAAGTGAAATAACTTTTCAGCAATTCAGTTTCGGTTGATAATGATAGATTTGTGATCCTACAGAACCACGCGAACTATGCTAGTTAAAATAAAATCTTAACTACTATCTTGCAACTAATTACCGATTTAGTGCATTATTAGAACAATTAACAAATAAAATAGGCTCGCTGACCAGCATGAACTGGATTTCTTCAATTCGAAACCTTATATTTTTTAAACCTTTTATTTTTATAAATCTAATAGGTGGTTTGATGGTTCTGAAACTGATAGTTGAATCATTTTTTCAACTAGGTACATATGTAATTCGATGTGCCATTTATTTTGCTTGCATCGTTATTTTTTGCTTCTTTTAACTTGCGTATGAAAATTCTATAGTGATATGTACACATAACACTTTTATCTATAGTTAACTTAAATTTTTAAGTAATTGGTATACCTGTTCAGAACAATACGAGTTAGTAGATATACATATTAATGCGGAAATATATTAATGGTTGTTTTAAGTTTTTAACACTGCTATGTCAACTGTTTGTTTTCATAAAAAAAAAAAAATAATAAAATCATTGCGTATTCTCGATTACACAGTTCCTTGTAAATATAAACCAAGAGTAGGAAGCATTGCGGTCGAGTCACACGATATGGCGCGGGCGATCACGTGGCCCGACCGCGGTCACAGTCATCCCTCATACAGAGCCCGTTCATGTGTCAATACACTTCCAACGTTTATGGCCCTTGTAAATGATCTTGCTACTTGCCCCCTCTGATTTATGGTGTGATTCACTGAGTTCGATATCTTCGTTATAGCATAAAGGCCCTCGTCGATTGCCTTGTTCCATGCTAGCCGACGAGAACAAAAAATATTGAATGAATAAAATATATAGCACGTATCTTCAAATGATCCGTATTCAGTTTCTAGAAAGTTGGTTGCCTAAAGCCGCCTTATGTCAGAGGGCACCGCGAAGTGCTTCGCAAATCTTGCCCAAAATAAGTTTTAGTCTCGCGCAGTCACACACACACATCACGTTCATCACTCTCTTTATACAGGAAAGCCGCGCGCACCGATTTCGAAATTACTATATAAAATCATATTATTAAATTGTAGTATTTAATAAGATTATGATACAGAATCGATCTAGCTGAAGTGGATTAGGAATTTTTAAAAATAGTGTCTCGCGTTGGATTTCACGAATACGGATTGATTTACTATGTAGAAAATGAGCATGGTATAGTTACAGGACAGATCCTATGCGACTTTGAATAACTACAGACGGTTTAAAATCAGGGTTACCAGATACCGATGTCAGGAAAAATGCAAATACAATGCACGTTTCCACTTGAAGCACTCTACAGTTTCATCTCAAGCGACAGGTCAAACACATACAGTGAATAAAGATCTATGCCACCGCAAAGAAGCCGGCGTCATGGAAGCAATCACATGTGCAATTCAATTTCAAAAAGGTAAAAGACTTGAGGGCACGGACCGTTAGCGATGTTCGGATGCATGACCCCGATCCGGGTAACTGTCGGAACTACGAAGGTCCCGCTTCGCGCGGAGTGTGAAACGAGCGTAAAGTAATTGATACTATTGTTCTGGCGATTACGGAAGACGTTTACGGCACAGGGAAACTTTTTTGTGCCTTATGGCCCAAGATAAAATATGAAAATCAGAAAGAAGATTTAGGAGATGTCAATAATGCACAAGGAGTAAGCAATACACTTTTAATGAGTTCCATGTTATAGGGAATAAGCCTAAATGTCTTCATCAGTAAACAAAGGGTTATACGTTTATTGAGTACCAAGTTACAGGGAAAAAATGTAAAATCCCAGTCTTGGATTTTACATTTTTTCCCTGTAACTTGGTTTTGGTCCACTTTCTTGACACAAAAAAAAAGAAAAATAGACATCTTTTTGACTCGAGCTCCAATTTAACGAACCAGCCGGACATTCTTCTGTACCACGATCTAAGTGGCGTGTGAGAAAATTGATCGCCTGCGCACTCATCAAATTGATTACCCGGCGATCCCGCGGAGTGCTCCCCTAATTGGTCAATTTATTAAACTTAAGAGCAAAACGCTATTTACTGACAATCCTCTATCTTGGAGTGGCCAAAGAAAGCAAAGAAATCTTTGTTACTCTTCATGAAGTGCACATATTTCCAAATCAATAAATTAAACAGGATAAACATTTATCTATATTATAAACCAGCTTTACTTTTTTTAGGCTAAATGTGGCTAAAACATGTTCGTGAAACATTAAAACGGGAGATGTTTAAGCACTGTCTTCTGCTCGTGTTTTGGTACATATATACTATACATACTACACAAAAACATATGAACAAAATATTGCTCGGTTACACGTTTTTGTTGATTGAACTTGATACACACTATAAATCAGCGGCATCCTCTGCTTTTTTACTCCATTAAGTCTCCTAATTTAATTTAAAAAAATACGAATAGTAAAAAAAATTTAAAAAAAAACTAATTTGAATCCATTATCAAAATAAAATCAATCTAATTTCCTTAAACCAAAATCAATTACAGTAAATTGTGTCATGTGTACGTCCGACGTTCATTGGGACGTGCAAATTGCGTCCACAACCTGCGCACGCGCTTCGTAAGGTGCGCCAGACACGCACGTGCTCAATAATCAGTAATTGGAAGATGCACTACGCGACAATCTACACTGACGATATCACATGTGACATAGATAAGGAATGTGGAATCTATATAGATAAGGTTTAATCCTGTGCTCATTAATGATATTATAAATACACGCATACTGCAATTATTCGCAGGAATGAGAGTAAAACAAATACGAAAGAAAGAGGCTTTGTGACTGTCATACAGTAGAAAGCTTGTATACCGACGGCGACCATGACTGACTGCCATAACCAAATACATACACATGTTAATATAAAGAAAGTGATTAATGTAGAAAGAGCCCGGATGTTTCCAAAGATCTAAATATTCGATGCACCAAGCTCTCTGACTAACCTGTAAAATCTAGATAAAGATACATAAATGCATACAATGGAAATCTGATTCAAATTTAATTTCCCTACGTGAGAACCAGAGTGAAAGATCATCTCACGGCGCAAAAGCATCGCATCGTGTAATGCATGAGCATGTGCATAAAGAGTGAACATTAATATTAAGTCACATGGTAGAGAGCGGTGAACTTTCGCGCGCCAATAAAAACCGAGCGGTTGGCCTTGACCGTGCGCCCGCGCCGCGCCGCCTCGACCGCCGTAGCGCTTCACGTATTTGCAATGCGCTGTAGCCGTAAGCCGTAGCGTCTGGAGACTCGAGTAGAGACGCGCGCGGCATCTTGAAAGCTTACGCGAAAAGAATCATGGCAAGTTTCATACATTGATTTGTACAAAAAAAGTTAAAAAAAGGTACAGGGTAAAACGGATTAGAAATATTACCCAGGGAACCTAAAGAACATTTTCTGGTATATAAATTATTTTTAAATCACCGGAATAAAAATCGTCTTTCCTAACAACAGAAGAAGCACTCCATACTAAAGTTCAATTTCAAACTTTTTATTCCGGAGAGTTAAAAATATTTTAAGTATCAGGAAATGTTGTTTAGGTTCACTGGATAATATTTCCATGCTGTTTTACCGTGTACCTTTGTTACATTTTTTCTGTACAAATCTTGCCATGATTCTTTTAATGTGAAAAAGTGTGCTTTGTAAAAATTCAGAGTTCCGTACAATTAACGAAGTTCCTATGTTATCGTTAATACCACTATAGGTTACCCTGTAATCTACAGAAAAATAACTTTTTTCTAAACCTTTTTCAACAATTTAGGCCCAATAGGGGATCGGAGATAAAGGGGGAAATGGTCAAATTTCATTTTTCTCTCCAACAACTTCAAAACTGTTCGTACTGGCAACACTAAAAAATATATAAGAGATACTCACAATAAGACATGTCTCATAATATAAGTAAGTACCACAGAATATAAATCTTTTTTATATTACTCAATTTATCCCCCGAAAGATTTTTTTTTACTTTTGGAGTAAATCGAGAGACAAACAGACGCACGAGTGATCTTTCAAAAGACGAAATGCTTTTCTTTTTGAGATACAGTACCCTAAAATACTGACTACTACATACTGAGTATTACAACGAAATAATTTTGAAATGTTGCTCATTATGAAAAATGATTTATCATTAAATAAATTTAGCGCACTCGATATGATACTGTTATATGGAACAAAATGAAGTAACTAGATACTATATTAAAATAATTTAGTCGCCACAACAAACAAGAATGAAACAATTTAAATGCCAGTTCTAAACGCAATCAGCCACGATCATATAATTCAACAAAACAACACAATCTAAGTACTACATCAGTTAAACAGCTGCCTGCAAAATCCCAAAACGATGTTAATCATAGACCCACAAGCAAATTCAGAACAAGGTCAAGTATTATCTCAGGGGAGTTGGGAATGGACAATGGACTACCATTTGGAGCGAACCGTGGGAGTATCTACATAGACAAATGTAACAATAGTTGTACTATGTGACAAACTTATTAATGCGGTCGCAAAAATACATCTCGTGTCTACGTGCAATACAATCGAAATGAAGTAACCGATAGATAATGACGAAGAGACTCGCAAACATACCGTTGCAGATCCGAATCTACGAGATGCCGTAAACGGTCTTCGTGCATTTAACTTGTTATATGAAAATGTTATAACGGTGTAGTGACAAATCTGATTCAGAATCGTCTTTTCTCAACGCCGAAAAGGATTTTATCTGTTTGAGCTATTATTCAAGCTGTCATTTTTTATAGTTTTCATTACATTGTTCAATAAAAGACCTATCATATCGGATCACAGTCTAATTTATAATGATCTGAATCTTGTACAGAAATATTACTTTGTATGCGATGATAATGAATATAGCGATGATAGTTTTTATACCGTTGACGCACATTTTATCTGCAGAACGTTGATGGTGTCTAACTCCATCGATGAAATCCTTTACACATATATATGTGTAAAGGATTCAGTATATACTGAAACGTGTCTCTGCAAAGGTGAAAGTAAATGTGATACATGTTGAGCCAAATTCTAATGAGTATTGAGATTAAGAATTCGATATTAAACTATAAGTAAAAAAAAACGAATTCTCAAAAGAGTGTAGCTTACGAAATCCAGATAGACGACTTACTATAATATGTGTTCCGTCGAAAGTGTAAGAATGCACGAGGAAAGGGTTTAGCGATAATCATTTCCAAAGGGAGTGAAACAGGATATGAAAGTTTGTTTGAAACATTGGATCTCGATGCGGACGATGCCGCGAACGGCCCCTTACATAAAAAGTTAGCTGTATTAGGAGACTACAACGTCCTTATAAAGCAACCTAAGAACAACGACAATAACGACATTTGAACATCAGATTACACACAATGAGATGACATTTAAAATTTAGTACATCATGATACAATATTATGGCAGTATTATCCAACAGTTACCAAATGCAGTTCAAGATCTGATTAAGACAATCAGATGTAAATTGGATATTAATTCAAATTAGAACATGTAAATAGTGTTTATGATACGCATGCGATCTTTTTACAAGCTTGTTTAAATTATAATGAACAATTGCTACATTGTTATGCAAATGTTTAACATAAAATTAACGTTAGACTCTTGCAAACGCACCAATTTAAATTTTTCAATTGCCAATAAACGCGTGTTATGATAGTATAAGTCCTTGGTGTTACAGTAGACCGTGCCGTTACTTGAGATTTATTAACTTAGCTTTCCAAATTAAAATATGATATGGCGCCATTTGAAACGTCGTGATCAGCCTTATTTACAACAGATGGAACTACATTCTTATCTATCGATAAAATATCAGAAAACAAATATTTTATTTCAAACTGGTCTACAAGGACACTTGCAGACTACTGTCTGGACTGTCGGATTACCGCCTATAGTGAATAACTTATAGCAATAATCCAATATGTATTACCTAATGATAATCAATTTATAAGTAAAATGAAATAAAAAATACACATTACCGTTGAAACTGACTTTCAAGGCGATAGTATATATCTCGATAAATATGTAAAGTATATCATTACCTAAATGCATGTTATCAAAATCGGTAAAACCCAAGGAACGATTAATTCATGTATTGTTTAGAATAATTCCGTATTGTATTTTTTTTAAGTATTATATTTATTATATCTTGAAAGAGATTTACTGCAATCGACTTTGTCAACATGTAATAAACAAGTTCATGCACCTCACACAAACGTAGACTCAATAACCCAATAATTTCTTCCCCATAAATTACAATAATATTGGTTTTATCACGTCCTAAGGTACAGCAAGTTAACTGTTATGAAGATTGCCTCCCTATTGAAGTTCCATCATCTTACCGTTAACACTGGGAGCCTATCGAGGTGTAGATTGCAGATAACAGGTACTATTTCTTTGGGCCTGGTAACAATCTTGACGGCGTAATTAAAGTAATGGTTTATGCTGTAAGTGGTAGGAAGCGCTCTGTAATAATCCTAATTTATAAGGACGATCACTGAATTCTTTGACATGGTTTCAGGTATTGATAATTGCTTTGGTTTACCTCTCTTCACTAAAAATTACTTAGATTATCAGGATTTTACTGGTGGTAGAGATCTAGTGACGGAGCTCGTGGGCAAAGGCACCGCCGAATTACCTTAAAATCTACTTGCCGCTTATTGTTCAGCACTTGTGTTCGGGTGGGGCTGTAATATACGGCCTCGTAATTTCCGGAGCAGAGGCATTAGAACTTAGCTCTCAGGAGTGTCAACTCATCTACATCGAAATCTTCGTTTTTTATGTAAATGTTTACAGGCTACAGTATTAACTTACCATCAATGTGAACTGTATGCTTGTTTGCCTCTTCATGACACAAAAAAACGATCTCCGAATGCTCCGACATGGTTTCAAGTATTAATCATTTAAGCTTTAGTTTACCACTCTTTTACATAAATGATTAAGATTAGTAGGATCATTTACAATGAATTTAGATATCGCTAGGCTAAAGACAGATACAAGCTAAGCAAGTGGGTTATTTTTTATATCATGAGTTATGAAAGTAGCGGCGAACATGCAGTTCACATTGATTTCTTTTGTGTCAAGAGGTTAACAGACAAGCAGGCAAGCCACCTCACGTATAGTATTTACCATCACATACGGACATTTATTTAGAAACATGAGGCAACGCTGCCACCCTTTTGCACTCTTCTCAGGTAAAATTATAATGAAATTCTTTTGATTTAGGATCATAGCTCACCACAGCCACCCGGCACCCGACCAACGCCCGACCGCCTCGAGCTTCCGGACTCATTATATCAACTCCGCTCCAAATCGCTTCGACCGCAAGACGTCAACGCATGCGCGCGTTGACGGCGGTGACCACTAGAATGACTTGCGTTGACTTTGCATTGCCAACGCGCTGTAAAGTAATATCGCGTCGTTCAACCGTGGACCACCCGTCGACAACGAGTGGGCGCCGTAAACCGAGGCGGTGCCGGTCGAGTGCCGGGTGGCTGTACTGAGCTATGACCCTTATACTGGTAGTAGGATTTCAGTGAACGAGCTCGAGTGCGTAGACACATGGTATATGCCGCCAAATGGTAGTTTGCATCAGTATCGTGTTGCGGTTAGATGCTAATATATCGTATAGCCTCTTAATAACTATTACAGAGACTTAACACAGCTTAGGCCTTAAGGGGCATCCAACAACAACTGATACACGATGGTGCTGAATTGCTGAATATTACCTACTATTTGTATGAAGATAGAATATTTAATGACGTCTGAACTGATCTACCATTAGTGAAAAAAGTTGAACAGGGATTCCATCATCCAACTTATTCTTTTCATAATAACTAATCCTTAAGAATTTTATGAGGGAACATAAAAATGAGGCATTTAAGAATTTGTCCGAATATTTATATTTTCTTCTTAAAGTCGAATAGACTCAAAAAAGAGTTTGGAAACTTTATTTTCATATTCGCGTAAGAGTTTCTGATAACATTGACTTAATTAAAAATGTATGTTAAGAGAGACAAGGTGGAGCCGCGAGAACTCTCGAATGGATGCCAAGTTCAATCGTGCCTTAGGGCGCGCCGAATAACAGTAAGCAACATTTATGCTTAAAGATCATACACACAGAGAGCGATGGAGATATTAATTAAATACAAATGGATTTCAGGTGGGACTTGAACTGCAATTACTGGGATCTCTAGCCAAGTCACTCTACCAATTGAGTTACCATTCCACCAGTGTAGTGATCTCGGTGGTCGCGAGTTCAAGTCCCATCTGAAATCATCTGCTCATCATCATCACTCCAGCCAAATGACGTGAACTGCTGTACAAATCCTTTCCCAAAGACACCCCTTCCCCAGAACAGTGTCGCCACAACAGTGTCGTGAGTCATTAGGGGAGAATATGCCATAATCGCCATGCTTGGCAGGCGGATTGGCGATCTCAGTGGCAGTAGTTTTATCACAAGATGCTGCTGCCCATCTAGCGTTATTGCACTTACTCCCGCCCGATTTGAATGGTTTGACCACCATTGATCGGTTCACTGACTGCACTAGTGGAAGAATCCTTTTCCAGTAGAAAAAAAACGCTTTTGGGCGGAGGGTTCGTCACGTCCCGACGGCAGAAATCAAACTAATTTTTGCTCATTACTCATCAAAAAGAAAACTTGGATATGGGAGCACACAGGTGTGAATTGTTTAGGGCATCAAGAAGTCTCAATGTGACACTGAAAATAAAGGTACTTGGTACTAAATGTTTGTACGTATGCACCGCATACACTTAGTAAAAGTATTTTCGAATCCGCTCTCTTTCAGTATACCTACTCTTTAAATATGAAATATATCAGGCCAATCCAGTCCCATCAGTGCTGGGCCCCCGAGTAATGCAAAATTATTGACCACCACACTGACCCACATTACTGCGACAGGTTTGAAGACGCTTTGTATTACCATTAGGGCTGTGATACATCGGTGAGTAATCTTTGTACAACAATTCATTCAATTATTATTTAATTCACTTTATTAATTAATGCTCATAGCTAATTGCTTTAGCCACCAAAGTTTTCTTCGTGGATACAGAAAAAATACTATACTACACTATTTTATTTTATTTTCATTTTGAATTTGCTAAGCCAGGTTATACATAATTTGTGTATGAAAATAACGATTAACAATAAACATAGTCAAAGTAAGATTATACTGGTGATAGAGCTCTAGTGATGGTGATAGAGATCGAGCGATGCTTGCCGCTTAATGGACGTATTCAGTTTTATCGCGTTCCAATCAGGGCTGTTATTGCGCGATTGAGACCTGAGACACATAAAAAAGGCACAGAAAAAGAAACCAAAAAAAAAACATGAGCATAAAAAAGTAAAACAAAAAAAAACACAATACGTAACATTACAGAAAAAAAATCAAGTTAAGATAGTAGTAGAAGTTACAATAGACATAATATTAAATGAAAATGCAGATTCGAGGGAGATGCAGATGCGTTACCACCTGAGGCCTGAGGTGCTATGCCCCTGTGCCGGAAATTACAGGGCCATACATTACCACCTGACCGGAACACGATACTGCTGAACACTACCATTTAGCGGCAAATATATTAGGTAATGCGGTGGTGCCTTCGCCCGCGAGCTATAACATTCAACTGCTCCGTCACTGGAGCTGATACCAGAATGCCAACATTATAATAATATGGCACACTAAACCCAGCTGGTTGAAACGAAAAAAAAAATATTCGCCAATGGATCAAGGGCTTTACGACGGCATAAACACGCGTAATTATGTTGATGTCATTGCGGCTTAACGACTCATAAAAACATAAAGTGTACTCACTTCAGCGAAACGGGCGCATATTTCGCGTTAATATCGAATGAAAATAAAGTCGACTTAAAGATACAAGAAAGTGAAAGTGTTCATACTTCAGTATTTGCTTTCGAATTAGGTATCTCGATAATCGAAATTGGATTTCGAGAACGGTTCTGAATTTCTTCTTAAGTTAAAAAAAATAAAAGCTGTCAAACACCAAACCACAGATTGAATTCTGCTAAAAGCTTTAAAGCCTTAGCGTAACTACCTGTTCTCGTTATTTTTCTTAGATTTTTTAGGGTTCCATACCTTAAAAGGAAAAAAGGAACCCTTATAGGATCACTCGTGCGTCTGTCTGTCTGTCTGTCCGTCTGTCACAGCCAATTTGCTCCGAAACTACTCGACCGATTGAGTTGAAATTTGATGAACATATGTAAATTGGTGACCCAAAGATGAACACGTCAAGTAAAATAATAAATTTTAAACAGGGGAGCCACTTTCGGGTGATAAGTCAGAAAATTTTAAAAAAAATCGTAAACTGTGTCGTGTGACATATCAAATGAAAGAGGTTGTGGTCAGCATCTCAGATATATTTTTTTTATTATTTTTGCATAAACAAATTTGAAGTTATTTAAGAAAAACGACGAAAATTGACCATTCCCTCCCCCCTATCTCCGAAACTACTGAACTTAAAATTTTGAAAAAAATGTGGAAAATAGTTCTTTGCCTGTAGATTATTGGAAAACCTATAAGAAGTTTGAGTATTCAAATTAAATCGAAAATTCTTAATAATATAACCCTCCCTGCCGGTACCACCGTAACCGCTATGTCCCTGCATTTTAAAAATGTAAAATTTTCGAAAATATTTATTTACATTACGGAACCCTCACCACGCGAGTTGAATTCGCACTTGTCCGGTTTTTTTTAATGTAACGAATGTGGCAAGCAATCATGCAGAATTTAACGTGATGTCTGCTGCCTATATAGACAACTACACAAAAACTAGACATAGATCAAAATGCAGTTGCGTTGCCGACCTAGATACCTTAGTCTTATATCTGTGGAACATAATAGTACAGTACCCAACAATTAATATTGCACATCGAGCCTGCGAAAGAGACGATCGGCTCGTTTCGACTTCGTAGAGCATTATCTCAGTTGCACACTGCCTACGTAAGCACTGACAGTCTAGTATTGGTCAAAACTTGCTCAAAATGGTCGACAAACGTCAAATAGGTACGGTGCGAAAGAGATAACGCTCTACAGATCCGAAATAAGCCGAAGTCTCCTTCCTAGGCTCGATGTGCAATATTTATTATTGAGCACTGTACATAACACTACCATTTGACGGCAGATAGATTAGCATACGATCGTGCCTATGCCCTCGAGTCCTTACAATGGAACTCTATCACACTCATTCTATTCCATTCACCTAACATTCAATGTGTTGCAGAACGGTCAGTCACATTTAATCGATCAATAATAAACATAGTAAAAGTATTTTCTTTTATTAGAACAAAAACCCTTTTGTTAGAATTTATTAGAAACATAATTTTTTTCATTGCCAAATTAGCGTTAAAAACAATAAATAAATAGAGCTAAGCTAATTGTTCCACCAGCATGACGCGCATATTTTGGACTCTTCAAAACATCGCACACAAGTAGCTCATTACCATGAAATTCCTAACATCCGAAGCTTTCTTAGCAACTGTATCAATTCATTCTTCAACGTTTATCCGAAACATTAGGCCATTAACCATTTTATTGCTAAAAATGATTGGTGGGCAAGAAATGATATCTAATTGCCATACCTTAAATTTTGTAAGGCAGAAAAAAAACTATTTGTCATCTTGTAAACAAACTAGTTTTTTATGTAATGGAAGGGGCAAGTGATGACTGCAGCCTATAGATACTCACACAAAGACCAAGGTCAAAATACAAATGCGTTACCACTCCTGAGGCCTAAGGTGTTATGCCTCTGTGCCGGAAATGACAGGGCCGTTCATTACCATCGGACCGGATCACGATAGTGCTGAACACTACCATTTAGCGGCAAGTATATTAGGTAATGCGGTGGTGCCTACGCCCGCTCTACCACCAGCTAAATATACCACCGCTAAATGGTGGTGTTCAGCACTATCGTGTTCCGGTCAGATGGAAATGTATGGCCTTGTCATTTCCGGCACAGAGGCATAACACCTTAGGTCTCAGAAGTGGTAACGTATCTGCATTTTGACCTTGGTCTTTGTGTGGGTCTCTATAGGCTGCAGTCATCAATGTGAACTGCATGCTTGTTTGCCACTTCCTTTACATAAAAAAAGAACCTTTGTTTAATTTTCGTTTTTTATAATAATACTACCGCCACTTCGATCGCCAATCCATAGCGATTATGGCATATTCTTGTGGACGTCTTTAGGGAAGACTTTGTCCAGCAGTGGACGTAGGCAATCATCATCAGATGATAATGATCATTGCTTTTTATTAGTTTGCTTGTTTCAGAATTGGCTATTTTTATATTCCACTGAATAGTTTCCTCAATGCTGCACAAAAAACAGTATTCTTGAACAGAGGTTTATAAAAGGTAACGTTCAATGTTTTTTTTTTTTTTGTTTTTTTTTATGTTATAAAAATGGCAAACAAGCGTGCAGTTCACATTGATGTTAAGTGATGACTGCAGCCTATAGACACCCACACAATGACCAGAGGTCAAAATGTAAATGCGCTGCCACTCCTGAGGCATTAGGTGTTATGCCTCTGTGCCGGAAATTACAGAGCCGTACATTACCACCTGACCGGAACACGATAGTGCTGAACACTACCATTTAGCGGCAAGTATATTAGGTAATGCGGTGGTGCCTACGCCCGCGAGCTCCGTCACTGGAGCTCTACCACCAGTAAAAACGTAAAATTAAAATTCCTATACCCAAAAAGACTTCCCTCGCACGCACTCTTTTTATAACCCACAAGTTTGGTACTAAAAGAAACAAATGACATTTACATTTTTTGAAACATCGTAACGCCGGAAACGATTCAAACGAGGAAACACCACCGTGACTGATGTAATCGCAACTCGCACCTGTGACTCATCATTTATTACAATGCTATAAAAAAACTTAATTACTATACTGAGTACAAGCACACCGCGGACACTCCGCCAAAATTCCATACAAACGCTTAATTTGGTCTCTATTACACAGACATCAATCAGTAACGCGTATTTAGAAAATACCAACCGTGCGTAGCACGTAGAAAATACCAACCGTCGCCCATAAGAGGGGAGGAGGTTCGGTGATGCGGGGAAATCGGGCGGGACGTCGAAGTGTCCATTACATACGTAGTATTATTACATATTATCTGTACAGGGTACTTAGATGATATAGGTAACTGAAAATATTTGGCAAGGGATTCAAATTACAATGTAATCAAAACAAATACAAAATTTAAATTCTATACGCTTGGAATCAACTAACCGAAATGTAAAAGCAGCTATCTGTCCCGTAGTCGTGTCGCCTTAGCGGTAAAAAAATATCCTAGGACCTATTCTCTGATCTACTAAAACGTAACTTCACACCTGTAATCCCCGAAGGGGTAGGCAGAGATAAATGCATGCACTCAAGCATACATGATTCGCCACGATTCGCCGGTTACGTTTTGACCCATGCAACAGGTGGCGAATCTGTTGACATCTCCGGGCACATTACCAAACTTCGAGGTACTGGGAAATTACCAGAAAATGGAAAAATCACAAAAGAACCAGAGATAAAGGACTTTACACAATGATCTCTGATAACCCCCTTCCCGGGCATCGAACCCAGGACCTCAGCGTAGTAGTAGTGGATCTACTAAATATACACAGAAAAAAAGAAAATCGATCAAGCCGTTTCGAGGGAGTTCGTTAACAAACACTGTGATACAAGATTTTACATAGGTATTGAACTGGCCAACTGATTAGCTACAACAGTTGGTTGAAGTTGGTTGGAACGGGGTTTAGAACCCTTTATTCCAAATATTTAAAATGTATAACTATGCAGCATTCGTATTATCCTGAGGCTTCTATCCAATTCGTAAAATAAATATACAGAAAAAGTTTGATATTGCATGCTGGATTATGATTCGGAAAGGTGAACTTTCTCAACATTCATCACATTTTTTAATAAAAGCCTAAACAGAGGCAAAGTCGTATAACTATCACATCTTCGTGTAATATCGTCTTAAATTTAATCACTTATTTTTTATAACAGTTCAACTATTTGAAAAAAAAACATACATTTAACACATGCCATCTGCCAAAAAACATTAGCTTCTGTTTATTTTTCATATTTACTTTTTTTATTTTAATATTTACTTTCATAAGTACACACTTGTTATTGGAGTCAAACATAAAAACGAATCATTTGTCATAAGTAATTGTTGCTATCTAACGGTCAATAATGGTACATTACCGTATATATACACCGTTGATCAAATAATAAAGCCTTCGCTAATAACTTCGACAGCTATATCCAGAATCACTAACACAGAGACCTACTGGCACAAAAAAAGATACTTCAATCGGAAACAATTCAAGATACTGAAGATTAACGACATGAAATTGAATTATTCCAAGAAAAAAAAACATTCAAGCCCGTGCATTCAAGTTCTTTAACACGTTGACTGCGAAGTTCAAAAATACAGTATTTCCACTGTTGCGGTACAGGACCATATTGCTATATACTAAATATATTTTTGGTGCGAAACATGGCTAATGTGTCCGGTACACAATATTTTTTTAAAACTATATTTCTCGTTAAAATTTCATTTTATGGCAATTCTTTGACTTTTAATTATACCTTAAGGCCTTCAATTATATGCTTTTTTCTTGGTTGCAGAATTGGCTAAGTGATTTTTGAGTTATAGATATAAACGTATTACCGGACATACATGTCATGTAGCGCACCTAAAGAATCAAAATTTTCAAATTATCGATGACCAGATAGTGATGTTAAAAATCAAAACAAATATTTATGGATGTTATTTATATTTATTAAGTAAATTTATCTTCTGCTAAACCAATATGACCCAGGAGATTTAGCTTTTACTGAACGTGATGGAATTATTATAATATATTATCTAAAACTTTGATTTTCTTATCTGGAGAGAAATTATTTTCATTTTTGCTTATGTCGGATATGATATTACTGTCTTCAATTTTTTCGTCAAAAGAACTAGTCATCAATTTTTGAGAGCCTCATTATGAATTCAAAACGTACTTATTACGTAAATAAAGCGCGGGCAAACATAATATTATCGACAACCGTTTAACGGTAATCAAGTCCAGATCCACACTAACGCATACTGCATCGCCGCTAGTGCGATACAGAACATAATACTTACAAGTTGTATTCGTCCGATAACGCACTGAACGCCAAGTGTTTTCGTTTAGTACGTACAGGACAAAAATGCCATGTATCTTTTTTCTAATTGTTTTATATTATTTCGCATTAACACATGCTTGTGAAATATATTTTATTTTAAAGAAAAATGGAAAGAAAAATTTGACTTCAGGCGAGACTCGAACTCGCGGCCTACTGGGAATCTAGTCCAGCCGCTCTTCCAATTGAGCTACTGAAGTCCTGCCCGATTTGTCAAATCTTTCCTTCACATTTAATGCATTGCTTTATGGTAGCAGCAGCGCCATCTATTGGCAATAGACTATCTATCTATGGCAGGACTTTAGTAGCTCAATTGGAAGAGCGGCTGGACTAGATTCCCAGTAGGCCGCGAGTTCGAGTCTCGCCTGAAGTCGAATTTTTCTTTCCATTTTTCTTTAAAATAAAATATATTTCACAAGCATGTGTAATGCGAAATAATATAAAACAATTATTAAGGGTAAAAGCGACTTCTTTACGATATTCAATAAACTGCAAAGTCTATTATATCGGTTGCCTAACTAGCATAGTTGGCAATAGATGGCGCTGCTGCTACCATAAAGCAATGCATTAAATGTGAAGGAAAGATTTGACAAATCGGGCAGGACTTCAGTAGCTCAATTGGAAGAGCGGCTGGACTAGATTCCCAGTAGGCCGCGAGTTCGAATCTCGCCTGAAGTCAAATTTTTCTTTCCATTTTTCTTTAAAATAAAATATCTTTTTTCTATTTTTATAAGATCGACTTGGAGTATAAAGCAATAACATATATTTGTCTCCTTTCTACTCACAGTATATCGTACCTAAAATGAGTCCGCACGAGCGGGGAAACCTAATTATTGGCGTTCGCACCACGGTGAAGTTCATTACCGGGCATATCTGTCCGGTAACGCGCTTAACGTGTTAACGATTGACAAAAGTATCCAACTACCCAAAATAGGGCAAGCCTATGGACATCCATCGATCGCTTTCCCAAATTTATGAGCTGCCAATAAAAAAACATCACTTATTGACCTTGCAGCATATAATATTTTAGCTGCCAGAATCGGCTTATATAGTAGCCTAGTACTACAAAGCTACCAAGGTCTGCAGAAATCACTCCAACAATTTCTATAATAACTAACACGGCACGTGACAGAAAATGCAGAAGCTTTCAACGTGATCCACGCAAAACCAATCCGCTTAATAGTCTATTAAAATATCAATTCTGTAGAGAAACATCAGCGTATTCCAATATTGAAATTACTGTACTTACAATGATCGCCTTCAGGTAGTAATAGAATGACGCTAATCCTATATTGATGACACCATAATTCAGATTGAATCTTGTAATATTTCAAGTACGGCTAATGGCTGATGCAAAACCACGTATTTAATCTGTTAATAATAAGGCATGTATGTCAAAGCTAATGCGCAAACCAGTTGAGAACGGGTCCCAACTGTATACACCGAGTTTAGTTTACAACGCATCCGATAATTTCCACACTAAAAGCCTGCTGATGAATAACGGTACGACATCTGTGTTATTTAACGCATTTATTATGCGGGAAATTTCACGACGCATCTACACACGTTTAAAGTTGCGTTGTAGATTGAACTATCAAGTGGGTAACAAATTTATTAGGCTCCGTTACCTTTGAACGTGCATTTAGATCGTTGATAAATTGATGCTTAAAAGCCAATATATTAGAGATTGCTGTTAGATATTTAATGATAGTGTTAAATGGTATTATAATCTTGGCACACTTACTTTATTGATACGCTTGGAACGGAAACTCCAAAAATACAAGAAATAATAAAGTACAATCAAAACGAGCTAAAACATCTAAGTCTACTGTGCAATGAAAACAAAATGCTAATAAATAATGTTAATCGCTGACAGATACAAGACTACCCCGTGTTTCCTAGGATCATAAATACTGAATCGTATTGTTTCTGACACGATGTAACAAAGATCATAAACGCGATCTTGCAACTCGCAGCCAAACATTTCAGTTTGAATCAGACAACGATACAAGATGATCGTAATCCTGAATCGATACCAATAATCTATTCACTTTCGCCGGCTAGATTTTGATCGCAAAAAGTGATCGGTCGGATAATTATTGCAAATTTTGGACGATTCTTGTTTTTGCGCTGCAACCCTATCAATTGTTGATGCTAGTGAAACATTGTATTTAGTGTTAGAAGAAATATGCTCTCATACTTAGCTGGGTTTGATTTCATTCACCGCGGGCAATGTGATTGAACCCTGATAACTGGCACGAGTATCCTTGAACAAGTCGCTACAGCGCAAGCAAGACATGATAGTTTGCGGACGCATTATGTAAGTCTATGACATAAATCAATTAACTTAATTTGTTTTGGATGTTACTGCAACTTGTGGTTGTGTGCTGCGTGATCAATAGTATTGTGCGCAACTTTAAGTAATGGACAAATTGGAGAGCTTTGAATTCTAGAGCTAGTCAATTACAATTCTATAAGCAATTTCAATCTTTTATTTTGACCCCCGGGTCAGGGAGTATATACTTAAGTGATGACTAATGCATTTATGCATAAATGCAAACAAACACCCACGATTAGAGTTGAAATAGGTGTCGAGCCTACTGACATTCACGGGGCTTAATACCAAACTCCAAGGATGACACTGGGGATTTCCTGAAAATGGTAAAACAATAACATCATGACCTCAAATTAGCAGTATTGACCCGCGATCTACAAGACTATCGAAGTTTTATCAAATTGAGAAGGAACTCAAATTTTCAATGCTCAGGTATTCCAAAAAATTTGATAGTCTACACCAGTGATTCCCAAAGTGGTCTATATCGACCTCTGGGGGTCTATGACAAACTGAAAGAGGTCGGTGTCAGCGAAAAAAAAACTTTTTGGGGGTCCATGAAATGAAAATGGGGTTCACGATAATGGATCTCAACACATACACTGATAGTAGCAATTTACTCACATCATACCAATGATTCCCAAAGTGGTCCATGGGAGACTCGATGGGGGTCTACGTAGGCGTGAATTAAAATGAGAATGTAATATAAATGTAGCAAGGACGGGGGTCCACAGAAACCAGAAAAATTGCAAAGGGTCTACAAGAAAAAATAATTTGGGAACCTCTGGTCTACACAATGACCTTTTGTTCTCTTCGGTTGATCGTCGTCTATTTGCTCGGTTGCTCATCATCTATTATAATCATAGGACAAGAGACATAACCAGTAAATAGTGAAGTTATGTACATGCTGATTACCCACTAAGCGGACACGCAGTCTAGGTGCAATCTAATGATTACTTATTATGATATCCATAAACATTTACTCTCACTATTTCATCGTAAATACATATACAACAAATCTGATATCTGCGGCATCAGTACTATGCTTTGTGTACCTAAGACAAATAACATATTACAAAAATATAATTAATGCAAACATACCTGCTTCAATATTAGATAGGAGTTAAGCAACCGTTGCTTCGCGTTGTTTAGATATTTTATTTCCTTACATCGTTTGCTGCTTCTGCTCATCTCGACTGTTTACCAATCGGTGGATGAGGGTAGATTTTGGTAAACCCTCTCTTAGTCTTCCCTAACACTCCTCAAGGAGCACATTCAATGTTTCGGCTTTCTACTACCAGTAGTTTCGTCTGCGCGTTGTCTGTAATTTACCCATTTAATCAGTCAGTATCGGAAGATTATAAAATACGAGAAACAACGAAGCAATCAACATTTACACCATAATCGGATATTTACTGTCGCCAATAAACGCGTTCAATTTGCGATAACGCTTTCTACGGTAATTTACGAAGGAGGCGCGTGCGGTCCGAATTGCGCCGAGGTGCGGTTTATCGACGCATTCGGCAATTGACCGCATGAAATTAGATTTCGGTAATGTGCAATATTAATAACAAATCTTATACAATATCAATACTTCACACTCCGCTCTAAAGTAAATTTTATTGTCCTTTTCTTATCTTTCTGACCTATATTCAGAGGTTCCCTCTGAAAATATGATTAAAAGTATTCCGGTCATGATTGAAGAACAAACAAATATTATATTATAATAGAAGTTAGATGTAGGTATTACCTACAAGCCGCAAGGAAGCGCTCAAAACCTAACCTAACATATTAGATGTAGGTACTGCAACTTAGAACTGCATACCTTGAGTATTCAATCAGCTAAACCAATTTAAATATTAACTGAATTAAATAAAACGGTGATGACAACGCCCCCAATTTTCCCTCATACGTTCTGCCAGAAGTAAAACTCTGCAAAGTTTGACATAGTTGATACTTGAAGACACTCAGTTCCACGTGGTGGGTCTTAAAATAAGTGAACGAAGATACTGTCGTTCACAATGTGGTGTTCCCAGCGTTCCCACAGACGGGGGCCGGCTGTCGAACGTCGATCACGGTGACGGATGGCGGGGAGACTGCCGTCGGTCACATCTGATGGCACCGTTAACCGAAGTTCCCTCGTGTACACATGCCGATATTCTTGGTGTATTGCAGAATATCATACTGCATTGTGTGCAGATTGTGCTTTATTAAAGGACTTATTACACGGCACGGTATTCAGGGTACTATAGCAAACCTAACCTAACATATTAGATGTAGGTACTGAAACTAAGAACTGCATACCTTGAGTTTTCAATCAGCTACACCAATTTAAACATTGGACTGACTAAATAAAACTGTGATGACAACGCCCCCAATTTCCCCTCATAAGTTCTGCCAGAAGTAAAACTCTGCAACGTTTGACATAGTTGATACTTGAAGACACTCAGTTCCACGTGGTGGGTCTAAAAATAAGCGAACGAAGATACTGTCGTTCACAATGTGGTGTTCCCAGCGTTCCCACAGACGGGGGCCGGCTGTCGAACGTCGATCACGGTGACGGATGGCGGGGAGACTGCCGTCGGTCACATCTGATGGCACCGTTAACCGAGGTTCCCTCGTGTACACATGCCGATATGCTTGGTGTATTGCAGAATATCATACTGCATTGTGTGCAGATTTTGCATATTAACTCTGTCTTTAACGAGTATTCTACTCAAATCACAGTTAGTTCCAATTATTATTGAACTAAAATCGATCACAAATCTTTTTCAGAATTACGTTACAATTATGCAAGCAAAAATATTTATGGTATTTTTAAGAGAAGTTGGCCGTTTCTGTGGGAAAATATTATTATTTAAATGTAACTCGACGTTCGATATCTGTACCTACCTACAATCATGGAACTCGCCGTTTACCAAAAATTTATCAATATAGCATTTATTACGATCTCATAAGGTGCCCATGTGGTGCAGCTGCCAGGTCTCTAATAGTACACATTAAAATACTAATTTAAATTATGCGTAAAACTTTCAGGTTAATCTATTCAAATTCTTTTACATTATTGAATTGGAAACTTCACTTTGGGATTGCGTTAGATGTTCTTAAAACTTTTTTTTTAAACTGATGTAGGTATTAAGCAATTAAGTAAGCAATACAATACTAACAATTTAACACTTTACTGGTGGTAGAGCTCCAGTGACGGAGCTCGCGGGCGTAGGCACCACCGCATTACCTAATATACTTGCCGCTTAATGGTAGTGTTCAGCACTATCGTGTTCCGGTCAGGTGGTAATGTACGGCCCTGTAATTTCCGGCACAGAGGCATAACACCTTAGGCCTTAGGAGTGGTAACGCATCTGCATTTTTACCTCTGGTCATTGTGTGGGTGTCTATAGGCTGCAGTCATCACTTAACATCAATGTGAACTGTATGCTTGTTTGTCACTTTTAAAACATAAAAAAAAAAACACAGCTACCAAAATTGATTAGTTGCATATGAATCGCTACATCAATGCAAGCTCTTCGAAAATAATACAGGTAATGACTATAGAGATAAGTGACCAAGTATCTTTGCAAGTGTCACCATGCACAGTCAAATTTCAGCAGACGAGTGTAAAATTTCACACGAACAAAAACATTTTGAATATTCTTCTAGTATGTCATAAGAATCAAATTATTATTATCGACTAGCGACCCGCCCCGGCTTCGCGCGGGTAACAATTTTATAACAATTTAATGTCATTTTCATTCATCAATTCCTACCGATTCACCTGTTGTACTACGTATCGCACTATGTATATAAACACTACGTATTTATAAAAACCTTCTTTGTATAAATTACCAGTACAAATAAAAAGAATTAGCGAAATCAGTAAAGCCGTTCTCGAGTTTTGCCCTTACCAAAACATTTGGCGATTCATTTTTATTAGGTAGTACTTAACGCATCTATATTCCTATGTTTTTATTTATATAAATTCTCTATGCATTCAAAATTTTTCAACTTTTTACTGGTGGTAGAGCTCTAGTGATGGGAGCTCGCGGGCGTAGTCATCACCGCATTACCTAATATATTTGCCGCTAAATGGTAGTGTTCAGCACTATCGTGTTCCGGTCAGGTGGTAATGTCCGGCCCTGTAATTTCCGGCACAGAGGCATAACACCTTAGGCCTCAGGAGTGGTAACGCATCTGCATTTTGACCTTGGTCTTTGTGTGGGTGTCTATAGGCTGCAGTCATCACTTGACATCAATGTGAACTGCATGCTCGATTGCCACATCCACAAAAAATAAAAAAATGGGAATCATGACAATATGATAGGGAAAAAGTCACAACACTTTGTATAACTCACAATGCTTCTTTCGGAAATGACTAGCAAATAGAAGGTGGGAATAAATTATACATAACGGTTAGAACATTTCAGAGAAAACGATACAAATTCATGACTCTCGAACTATTCAATTCGTGGTATGTGGAGAATGTATACAATGGTGCATTAGATTGCGGATTCTGACGACGACCATCTACGACACGAAAGAATAAATAATAACTGAGTAATCAATGTATCACATCTCGAGACAGAAAATTAAACCCCACGCGTCATAATATGCGGACATTCAAAATTAAATATATTGAGAACTAAGGTCCGGATCCAAGAACGATAGGTTTTATTTGCTGGAGAACTAGAGTTGTTATATGAAATGTGAACATCAATTATTGGTTGTTCAATTGAGTTTTATAAATGTACTAGCTGTGACCGCGACTTCGTCCGCGTAGAATTTAAATCTAAAATAAAAGTACTCTAAGTCTGGGCTGCACCACGATATATGTTAAAGTTATTGTTACATTTCTCATCCTTCTTAAACTTAAAGAATTCTTTAAGTTAAACGTAACTTCACGCCTGTAATCCCCGAAGGGGTAGGCAGAGGTAAATGCATGCATTCAAGCATACATGCAAACACCCACGACTCGCCGGTTACGTTTTGGCCCATGTAACAGGTGGCGAACCTGTTGCCATCTCCGGGCACATTCCCAAACTCCGGGCCACTGGGAAACTTCCAGAATATGGAAAAATCCCAATAGAACCAGAGATAAAGGATTTTAAACCGTTATCTCTGATAGTCCCCGACCCGGGAATCGAACCCAGGACCCCCAGCGCAGTAGTAGTGGCCAGCTACCACTACACTACTGAGGCAGTTCTTTAAGTCAGAGAATCATAATCATAAGCAACCCAGACTAAGTACTCGTAACTCCTTGTTATATATATCACTAGCTGACCCGGCAAACTTCGTATTGCCTCACAATGAAATAGTGTGTCAAAGGTTTGATACGGATACGGACTATTTGTATAGGAAAATTAAATTAAATGTAGAGATTGCCGTGCGAATGAGTGATTTTCCCGCAGTAAAAACGTATCCTAAATGTTGGCCAGGCTTAGTATTTACACACCACAAAAAGTTTCATTCGAATCCGTCCAGTATCTTCGGAGATTAGCCTGGACAAAGGGACAAACAGACAGACAAAAAATTTAAAAATCATTGAAAAGTGTTCTAATACTATTTGAACATCGCCCCCAATTGGTTTTTCGTAAATATATACAATGTACAGACACGCGGATTTTACTGCTTTGTTATATATATATTTTTTTCTTTTTTCTTTTTTACACTCACAGTCCCACAGTAGGTATAAACCTGTGTCGTGGGTGCCGTTGAACACATACAACACATACACAAACACCCAGACCCGAAACAAATATCTGTAGGCCATACATATATTTGTCCCGGTGCGGGGATCGAACCCGCGACCCTTCGAATCAAACGGTTATCTGGCACCGCTGGACTAACCGGGTCGTATATGTATAGATAGATGTTATTTTTAAACAGAATCTTTTTTTTCACTTTTTATTTTTATACCGAATTTAATAATTTTCATTTTTATACTTTACATTTCCATTTTACTTCCGGTCTATGTCATTTAAAAATTACGCATTACCAAATACCTATTCACAGTCCACACTGTCCATTAGAAAATAAATCGGTACACGTTGTAAATTCCCCCCGTATGTTACCCACCCGGATCCGAGCGACTCTAGTGTGGTCGACTCGTAAATTTCGATTGCCAGTTTGTGGTCGGCGAATAAACTCGCGTTTGTAATAAACGAGTACCAGAAACGTTTTATGTTCGTTCGCAGATTTACAGAATGACTCCGCTAGCAGGTGCGGTGTTAATGGCTGGTATACTACGCTTAAACTTCAATTCAATGATTTACTTTATATAAAGTTATTTCCTCAATTGCCTCTAGATTCGACTGTTAATCAATACCTAAGTATGCAGAGTAAAGTATCTATAAGGGTCATAGCTCACTACAGCCACCCGGAACCCGACCAACACCGCCTCGTTTTACGGCGTCCACTCGTTGTCAACGGGTCGTCCACGGGTAAACGACGCGATGTTACATGTGAACCGCGGATAACGCGGTCCACTTGGGAACAGAGCGTTGACAATGCAAAGTCAACACAAGACAAGCTAGTGGTCACCGAGTGGGCCACTCGCGGTCCACGCGCTGCCGGCGTGTTGGCGGCTTGCGGTCAAGGCGATCCGGTGTCGATACGGAGCGGAGTTGATGTGTAATGAGCGCAGACCGCTCGAGGCGGTGGGGCGCTGGTCGGGCGCCGGGTGGCTCTAGTGAACTATGACCCTAAGGGTTAACAACGACACCAAAATAATTAATCACAAATTTCCCTTCCCCATGTTCTTATCACATATTATTATGAGCATTGGCATTGCTCAAACTATTGAATCTGCCATGGGACAGTGAATGGGTTAAAATTAAATACATGATGCGAGTTACACTCATTGAAATAAAACTATTTTTACGGATTTATCTCACGTATATTAAACTATTTTGGTCGCTTTACAGCTTCCGTGGTACCGAGCAGACTAAATAAGTACATTTTCAAATCATTATTAATAGAAGCGCGCATGGCCCCGCGGCTGGTGTAGATCGGAAGCGATCTGCTCGGTTAAGCACTACAGGCGCGGTCGGGTAGTGTGATGGGTGACCGCTAGTGGGAAATTAAATGCGCGTTTCCGTGCTTCGGAGGGCACGTTAAGCCGTCGGTCCCGGTTGCTGTCGATAGATAGCAGTCGTTAAAGCTCGTCGGAGACCTTATGGGTGGTTTGAAAACATCCGACAGCGGGTTGACCACCAACCCACCCAACTCCACCAATCCGCATTGGAGCAGCGTGGTGGAGTAAGCTCCAGGCTTCCCCCATAAAAAGGGGAGAGACTCGTGCCCAGCAGTGGGACGTATAATGGGTTGCCATTATTTATTAATCCCCAATTTTCACCTCTACAAACAGGATGAGCAATAGTACCTAAACGTAACCGTGGAAAATATCCGACCAGAGCATCCCATTAATTTCTATAAGGAAATACATAGTTATGAATAAGGCAGAGATATAAAAATATATATATACGGACAAAAATTGTAGCGATTGATCAATTAATAGTTTTAATTTACCCATTCTTTGAGATGTTGTGTATGTCTGATATCAATATTTGGCTCTGTTTTATTATTTACACATGTGTGGTAATTCCAGAGATAAACAACTTACGGACAAACAGCGTTTTATACAATTATCGATAGATATCAATAAAGGAGATGTTGCGAGCTCGGCTCTGGTTCGTACACGTCCTCAAAAAATGGGTAAATTAAAGAAGAATCCGAAAAAAATACAATTAATTTATGCAAGAGTTACTACTACATTTAATTCAAACGATTTTACTATTTTCAACTATGTTCAACATGGCGGCGATACAGCCGACGCTTGGGATCAATCGATTTCGATAGTATTTAGAAAATATTACTTTTTCTCCAAAAAAAAACAATAAAAAAAATGAAAAAGTCAAAATGATGTCGCCCGCCATATTCGCCATGTTGGTTTTGAGCTGCAATTCTATAATATTTTGTAACTGTAAACAAAGCTAAACAAGTGAAAATATGCAGTAAAAAACGTTTTTACATTGATTTTGCCTGTTTAATGATATTGTGTACAATACATGGCCGGAGGTACATACATTTTTGCAACATCTCCTTTAATATCACCACATAAATAGGTTAGTTATTAACCTACATTTTGTTAATCAAAACACGTATATTAGCTATATAACGTCTCTAACGACGAATTTCGGCTACAGCAGACATAGGAAAAAAACCTTCCGAAATTGTTTTCGTCAAATGTTAAGATCAAATCATAAATACACAAACTATGTGTAGCTATGAACATGAAATGCTAATCAAAGATCGCAAAAGTTTCGTCACATCACTGTTACCTAGTTACCTGAGTTATACAATTCCTAGCCGGTGAAGTTAATCAACTGAAGAGTTTTGTTGTTGTGTTTTTTTATAATTCTATGTGTTTTTGTATCGTTTTTACACAAAAACTAGTAGACCAATTTCAAAAAATCTTTTACCATTAAACAGCTGCATCTTCACTGAGTGACTAGGGTATATTACATTTACTACACAAGTGCGAAGCAGGGGCGACCCGCTAGTTTACTACAAAAAACAGCAAAATATCACATATCCGTTCTCCGACCACTTGGATCAAAGGTTTTGAACCAATGGACCAACCGAGTCATCAAATCATTGAGAATATGAATTACAAGTTGCCCACTGTCTATCAAAAATGATGCCATCAGGTACGCGAATTAGGTCAGAGATAGGCTCGGTTGCAACGGCTATCTAATCTGCAATAATAAACCGTGGAGAATGAAATAAACCACGTAACGAGGCATTTCTAACAACGAACGTGTTATCTTATTTGGAATATCATGACAATAGAATTATAGTTATAACAGACGCTTAGACACGTCTTTATTGAATACAAGGAATTCGTGGTAACGGATTTGTTTAAGACATTACTTCACGCTTATATCTTTCCGAAGAGATAGGCTGACGTATTTCACAATTCAGTCACATCTCATTTTGTTTGGGAGGCGAGTATATTGACATTAATTGGGCACAGTTTAAATCTCCGAGGGAAGAATTATACGAGTAAACTTGAGATCCATCTATACGCGGGTCGGATGTACTCGTAAGTTTGTGCTTTTTGATTCAATTACCTACTATTCAGAACATTACCTATGCCACTGTCTAAGGTTAGCAATATCTCCGGTGAACGTCGGTAACATCCCCCCAGCGTCGGATTGGCCATACGAGTATAATGGAGATGGCGTTTGACAGCCGGACCCCAGCCTACTCGGGGTCTAGCCTGCGGGACTTGCTGCAAGCTAGACCCGCGGGGAGACTGATTGACTGACTAACCAGCCTTAGGCCAGCGTTTAAGGAGCCAACGGCCCATCCAAATCTGCATACATTTTGTGAACAACCGTTCACCGATACCTACACATTGTAGCTCTTAGAATAATCCCGACTGGAAAAATCCAAATAACCAACTCCGCACAGTCCCTTTATTAAACAAACTCAACATTAATCATTGTTTACCTCATTAGAACCGCAGAGTAAACCATGTTTACCTACAGCTTATTTCAATGACTTGAAAAAGCGTGTTCACTTCCTTCATTTAGACTCAACACAAGTTAAATAAAATGAATTTCAACTCAAGCAATTACATTCTACATAAACATCATCATTATCACATTAAACCAATATTATGCACATCAGTCGTGTCCAGCTAAGTGGCATCCTCACGGTGGCCGAATCGGCTCCGTCACGATTTCCTCGTACGTCAGTCGTGACTTTTTATCATCAAAGGACAACCGACAAAGTTTTTGTCAACTCACATCTGAAGCCGCGGCCAGCGGTTTTTTTTTTGCTTAAGGCCTACGACAGACGTTGCAACAGATAATTGATTACGACAAAGCTTAGTAAGTAGTCATTTGTTTTTTTTTTAACTTAATTTACAGCGATACATAATACCAATTTGTGGTAATGAAAGACACACTATCATACAATATTCTCACAGAATTGCAGACAAACCGACAATAAATCCTTCCACATTCGTTTGCAAACGAATCACACTCAGGGTAGTATCCAGGATGACGTTCAATGAGGAATGAACGCTGGAGATGGGAGATTGTGTATGTCATTCATTATAGGTAAGTAGGTTTAATATACTTGTCGCTAAATGGTAGCGTTCAACACTATCGTGTTCCGGTCAGGGGGCAATGTACGGCCCTATCATTTCCGGCACAGAGGCATAACACCTTAGGCTTCAGGAGTGGCAACGCATCTGCATTTTGACTGAACTGCAAGCTTGTTTGCCAATTTTATTACATTTTTTTATGTAATGGAACTGGCAAACAAGCATGCAGTTCACGATGATGTTAAGCGATGAGATACCCACACAAAGACCAAGGTCAAGATGCAGATGCGTTACCACTCCTGAGGCCTAAGGTGTTATGACTCTCTTCCGGAAATTACAGGGCCGCACATTACCACCTGACCGGCACACGATAGTGCTGAACACTACCATTTAGCGGCAAGTATATTAGGTAATGCGGTGGTGCCTACGCCCGCGATTCCGTCACTGGAGCTCTACCACCAGTAAAAAAATTAGATGCTAGATGCTGTTGATGCTAGTATATATAATAGCTGTGATGAATGGAAACTCCGGTTGGTTGATCAGTTGCGTGGAATAAAACGAACGAAGTAACGATACATAAAAAAAAAAAAATATAAAAAATAAATAAAATAAAATTAGGTTGTTCAAATACTTAGTTGCCATTTTCTGGCACTGCAAGATTTCATCCTAGTAGTAGAGATCGCGTGTGACTAATGTGCGAGTAGCCTTATATCTCCAAAATAATGTTTGGTAAGATTTCTGAGGTAATACACAAAAAAACGCAGTAACGTTAGTTATACAAATAGTAACTAGTATTGGTGACTAGTTGAGACCGCGACTTCGCCCGTGTGACAATTTATGATTGTTTAGTATCTACCCGGACGAAGTCGTGGACGCAGCTCGTATAAAAGTAGCCTAAGTTACTCCTTATTACATCAGCTATCTGTCAGTGAAAGTCCCGTCAAAAAAGGTCCAGCTGTTCCCAAGATTAGCCCCGCCAAACAGACAGACAAAAGTTGTAAAAAATGTTGTTTTGGTACATGTACCGTGTATACATATATATACATTTAGTAAAAAGCGGTTATTTTTACATTACAAATAGACACTCCAATTTTATTTATTTGTATAGATACAGTAAATTAGACTCACCTCATGTTCCGATTTGACTTTTTCTCTGCCGCTGTCATCTGTAACAAATATATAAAATGAAATCAGAATGTGTTGCAATGCGATGTAGGTACCTAATTGTAAATTATTTCTAATTCACAAAGGCCATGTATAGATCGAAGCGAACACTACATTTTGTTATGTACTAGGAGAGCCCGCGACTTCGTCCGCGTTTATTTAATTCTAAAATATAAGTAGCTGAAGTCTACTCCTTATTATATGAGCTATCTGCCAGTGCAAGTCTCGTAAAAATCGGTCCCGCCGTTCCATTGATTAGCCGGAACAAACAAACAGACAGACAAAAATAGTAGAAAATATTATATTGATATATATATATATATATATATATATATATATATATACCGTGTACACAAACATACTAGTATGCATTAAGTAAAAAGCAATTATTTTTATATTACAAACAGACTACAATTTAATTTATCTGTATAGAGCAGTGATACCCAAAGTGGTCTACATCGACCCCTGGGGGTCTATGACAAAGTGAAAGGGGCCGGGGTAAGCGAAAAAAAAAATTGGGGGTCCATGAAATGAAAATGGGGGTCCACGATAATGGATCTCAACATATACACTGATAGTACTAATTTACTTATATCATACCAGTGATTCCCAAAGTGATCCATCGGAGACCCGATGAGGGTCTACGTAGGCGTGAATAAAATTTGGAAATATGGGAATGTGATATAAATGTAGCAAGGAAGGGGGTCCACGGAAACCAGAAAAAAATTGAAAGGAGTCTGAACAAAAAAAAATAGTTTGGGAACCTCTGGTATAGAGTATAGATGTATAGATACAACCCCTTATTCATAAAGGTATTTTAGCTAAAGTATTGCTAAAGTGTTGCTAATGTCTCCTTTGCCCTCCTCCTTCTACCCTGCACATTTGACAATGCAACCGACAAAGCATTCTATAGCTAAAACGTATCTAATGTACGTTCATGAATCAGTGGGTTAGTTAGATATTCCTCTTCAACAAACTGAATCACACAAAAACTCAAACGATTGATTTTGTAAGAATTCCGTTTTTTCCTTTTACGATATATACGGAACTTTAAAGTTGAATTGAATTAAAATTGTTGATTATATTCAATTCAAATAATTGCATGTTATTTAGATAAACCTCCCAAAGGATTAGTCATTGCCATTTTTAGTTTGCGTCAGAATGTTATGTTATTGTGTAATTTTAAATGACATAATGTTCATGAGGTCGAACATTCAAAGGAGAATTGACATAAAAACTACTCCGAAATCAAGGCTGGACACTCAACAAGATCGACTTTATTTGAGAGCATTATTTATTGTTTTTAAAGATATACTTCTTTTGCCGCGATGGGAAAAAATGATGAGTGTGAATTTTTAAGATGCGCGCCCACACCGACAGATAATACGACGATAATGCGACAGTCTGTAGTTAGTTGTAAAACTTTTTGTCGTTTTGTTTTATTTCTGGTATATTGGATTATTACGCTAAAGAAGTGCCTATAAATTCTCACGTGCGTACATAAGTACACATTCTGTTTTTTTATATTGATGAGTACCTATATTTCAAAAACTTTTGACTTGGATTGTCCTTTTGCTGATCACTGATGCTAACTTACAAATTTTAATTTCAACTTAACTGGATCAGTAACTTTGGAGCAAATTGCTACGGATATAAGAGTCATTATCAATATTATCAATTGCAGAAGTGTGTTATACAAGTCATGACAATCCCTACCTCCTAATCTGGTCTTTGTCTAGAATTTCGCCTGATTTCAACGGACAGACACGTACTATTTATAAAATATCCATTCTTTCAGCCTCAGGATGGATTCATCCTGTTGTCTATTGATCAATTGGTTTCCTTAGGTTTTCGCCAGCTACACTCATTGAAATAAAACTTTTTTAACGAATTTATCTCGTGTATATAACATTACAATTATTTTTAAAATCAACCCGACATTCGGTCGCTTTTCAGTTTTCGGGTCAGCATCGGGCTTATTTCAATTTCCTGTTGTCGTCTAGAAGGTAGTAGTCTTTAAGTAGATCCACTATTATATTGCTTTCCTAGAAAACAATTTGCTATCTTTAGTTTCATGGTATGAAAAAGTTTGCGTAAGAAATTATAATAGGTACCTACTTATCCATACTAATATTATAATACTGAAGAGTTCGTTTGTTTGTTTGCTTGAAGGCGCTAATCTCAGAAAGTACGGGTCCGATTTGGAAAATTCTTTCAGTGTTAGATAGCCCATTTATCGAGGAAGGCTTTAGGCTTATTAGGTTATATAACATCACGCTAAGATGAATAGGAGAGGGTAGGTAAAATTGCAATCGCGCGAAGCCGGGGCGGGCCGCTAGTAATTATATAAAGCAGAGAAACTCTTGATTCACACTTTTTAGTTTACTTAAGCATTCTCTTCACATAGACATCCAAAGAATAATATCGCTTCGCGATCAAACAACTATAAAAACAATAGAATGTTTTATAAACATGCCGAATTCCAAGAAATCGATCGATTTGATATCTGTTTCGCATAACATCGACTAGACAACGGAAATATACGAAAATTCGCAGATCTATCATTATTGTATCACTATTGTTTGCCTTATAGGTATGATGCTCTGTCATCAATTTGATTGTGCGATATTCATATTTACTGTAATAATAGATATTTTTAATTGCAAGCCTACGTATTTCCCCGAAATGAAAGACTAAACACACGCTTCGCTAGTTAGGCTTTTTAGGGTTAATCAGTAAACAAGGAACCCTTATAGTTTCGCCATGTCCGTCTGTCTGTATGTCTGTACGAGTATGTCTGTCTGTCTGTCTATCTTTCTGTTTTTCTGTCTGTCTGTCTGTCCGTCCGCGGTTTAGCGCAAAAATTATTGGTACTAAGTATACAGACCTTGCCTGACCTCATGTTATTCATTTATTTATTACTACCCGTGAATTCAATAACCGGCGAATCGTGGGTGTTTGCATGTATGTATGTTACCCCTTCGGTTAATACATACATGAAATTACGTAGACTTCAACTAAATTCTTACATATCTCATCCTCAATAGTAAAGAAATAAAAAATAAGCATCAAAATTGTATCCGCAACATAACCGTCATTTCTATTCGATAACCGCTACAACTACCTCTATTGTTATGAAATACTCAATCATAAGGCATGGAAAATTGCATCGATTCTCACGGCCAATTACATTAAATCGGTCGATGGACTCATAAAGCATCAAAATTTTACAGAATTCCATAAACTACGTTTTTGTACCTAATTTAATATTCTAGTAGAATTAGTTAATCAGTTCATTTGCCCCCATCTGTACCTAAACATCGTGAATCAAAAGAACACTATTTTTTTTAATGATATTTAGGTACAGGCGGGAGCAAACAAACTGATTACTTAATTAATAATAGTGAGAGTCGGATTCACAGGGTTCATTACTACTAACGAATTTTCTATGTACTTTATCATACATACCTTAAACTTCTTATAGGTTTTCCTGTAATCATAAAATAGACAGAGGAGTATTTTCCCGATTTTTCTCATAATTTTAATCCGAATAGGTACTTTCGAAGATACAGGGGGAAATAGTCAATTATTCTCTGTTTTCTTGAATAACTTCAAAAGTATAAACAAAAAAAACATTAAAAATATATCATTCAAATCTGTACAAAGAGGCCTATATCACCATTATAGGTAACCCATAATATTTTTGGAAAACCTTTTTCTAAATTCCGCAATTTATTCCCCAATTACTATCGGAGCATAAGGAACCCCAATTCCACAACTATCAGAAAATGCTGTAAAAAAAAATGACAACAATTCGCTTCTATTTGCAACCGGAATTTTCATCCGATAACCACAACCATTGTTTCACACAACTATGCGCCATGGAAAATGTAATCAATTTCCACGGCCAATTGAAAACGTTTCAGGTAACAGCTATCGCAATTTCTTACACACAACACACATGTGCAGGTTCAAAGACCTCGACAATTTCTCGCTTGCCCATTACCTGGTATAGGGTACGCAGAGTAATTCAGCGAATTTTCGGCATCGTAGAGTTGTTAAGTAAACGAACCATAACCAACAAGTATGATGGCTTAATGGGACGACCTAGAAATGTTTCAGTGACTGTGTGCAAAAGGCTTTATGCAAATTGAGTGTGACGTGTTTGTTTTGAGCCAGAACAACTCGGACCACCGGTCGCGGCGGACCGGAGAGGAGTAGCCATAGCGTTTATTACCGATGCGAAACAGTCTGTCATTTTTTGCAGGGGGAAATACGTGCGACACACACTCACACTACAAAAGTCGTCTATTACTACGACACACACACTTTGACTTTAACAAAATTCATAAACAATTTATCGCACCCATTTAAATATCTGGGCGACAGGCATAGGACCATTTGGGTGCACCACTTGTACATTGACAGAGGGGAAAGCCTGTATATGACTATTGCCGTCCGGTCCGTCGCGGCCGGTGGCCCGTGTTGCTCTATGGTTTTGAGATAATATCGCTTCAAAGTGCTCATGTGAACACTGGCAGACCCGACAGTTATCCTTTTTAAGGCTGATTCACACATATCAGTGAAGTCACGGTTCCGGCACAGTGCCGTCACCGAATTTAACTATTCTTTCATACATTTCCTATGAACGTATCCACACCAGTCCGTGTCAGTGACGACGCGGTATTCTGACTAGTGTCAGTGACGTTCATAGAAAATGTATGAGGGAATGATTGACACGGTGACGGTACTGTGCCGGATCTGTGACTGCACGGATATGTCTGAATCAGCCTTTAATCTTTCAACAAATATGAAGGGATTATATCATGTGAATTTTATCATTAGATTGCCAATACTCACCGGCCGCTGAGCGTTCGTTTAGACTCGCGAACGGTCAGGTGACCGTTCCCGCTCAACGGAGCAAGAATCATCCATTCATTGTGCTTTCGCCCGCCGAGCGCAAACTTAGTGAGAAAAAACCGTTAAAAATGCCAAATTGTTCAGTGTTTTGGTGTAAAAACCGAACAGTAAAGCAAACTAAATCACTTTTACTGGTGGTAGAGCTCCAGTGACGGAGCTCGCGGGCGTAGGCACCACCGCATTACGTAATATACTTGCCGTTAAATGGTAGTGTTCAGCACTATCGTGTTCCGGTCAGGTGGTAATGTACGGCTCTGTAATTTCCGGCACAGAGGCATAACACCTAATGCCTCAGGAGTGGCAGCGCATTTGCATTTTGATCTCTGGTCATTGTGTAGGTGTCTATAGGCTGCAGTCATCACTTAACATCAATGTGAACTGCACGCTTGTTTGCCACTTTTATAACATAAAAAAAAAAAAAAAAAAACTCAGTAGCATTACTTATCACCGAGAAGTCATAATTTTGTTATATTTTTAAATTAAACCACTTAGCTCGACCGCCTAACTTATCGCTTGGGTCTTGGCTAAATTTCTGATATTATTTTCCGACTTTATACTGCCTATAAAAGTAATAGTTATTAACTGTCACTATTGCTTTTGTAGACGGTGTAACAGCTACAGCTATAGTCAGATTATCGATCCAGCCGCTGAATAAGAATCTCCAATGGCCAAACACTCAAACGTAACTTTAATTTCTCTCTATCTATTTTGTCTCTATAAAATGCTTGCAAACGATAGAGATACGAGTAGCGTATATTTGAGGAATGCTCAAAATTAAATGACGTTACAAGACTCATTAATTCTTCAATACTTCAAAAGCATGAGAACGCATCGAGAGGATGAACTTTACCAGAAAATTCATACAACAGGAAAGTCCAGAAAGCAAACACTTAACAGCCAACGACTCGGACCTTATTTCGTTACCTTTTAAGTGCATTTTAAAACTGTCACGATTCCAATTCACAAACATCGGGATTTATTTAGCAATGTCACTATTTGCGAAGAGCGTTCACCCCGGCGCGTGACATAGCCATCCTGGCATGACACTTCAACAAATATAACAGTTTTGCATAATAATACATACGAATGTATATAACACATAATAACGTCATCAACGAACATCAAGAAATAATAGCGTGATGTGGAGCCATTAGTTACGGACGACAAATGTTGACCATTTATTAGTTTAAATGTTTGGAAGCATGGAAGTAGAATTTTGTCAATTTTGATCACAATACAAGGTAATAATTTGAATAAAATTCAACGCCTGTATTTCGGTTAGAGGTATTATGCCTACATAGCCTCTTTTATCATTAAATGTAGGTACACTGTACAGTTTTTGTATGCTGTATAAACTCGTGTTTCATCGTAGATCTATCTACTACCTACCTACTATCTACTATCGTAGATAAATAGTCGTAATCAGAAAGCCATTTTGTAGTAGGTACATTGCTGTTTTCTTAAAACAATAGTAATAATCACATTATATCCAGAATTAATGCACTACAAAGTGACTATAGAAATGATATCAACCGAGATAAATAATACGCCATCAGAATGTGATAACGCTGAACACTAGTTACCTACTACATATTTAGCGAAAAGAACCTATATTATGTAATGTAGTGATGTGTGATGTTACGCCTTGAGCTCCGTCACTGGGGCTCTACCACCATTATATCAATATCTTGCTGTCAAGCTACAGATATTTTTTTCGCGTGCGCATCGGTTCAACAGCTTAAATCCGCGCCGGCGTCGCACGGGTGCAATTTTGCCTACATGACTATAGTAGTCATAATCTATATAAGTATGTAAAATTCAATTGCTGTTCGTTAGTCTCGCTAAAATTCAAGAACGGCTGGACCGATTTGGCTAATTTTGGCATTGAATGATTTTTGGAAGTCCAGGGAAAGGTTTAAAAGGTTAGAAAATATGAAGAAATCGAAGGGAAACAGTAAGAACCACAATTTTATTTTCCCATACAAATAGTCCCGTATCTATCAAACCTTTGACACATTATTTCATTCTGAGGCAATTCGAAGTTTGCCGGGTCAGCTAGTAAAATATATATATAAGCCTATAGCAATCCTGAACAATGTTGCTTTCTGATTGTGAAAGAATTTTCATGATCGGTTCAGTATTTCCGAAGATTAGCCCCCCTACAAACAAACAATATTACGAACTTTACCTCTTTATAATATTTGTATGCGGTCGGGTGTGTGATGGGTGACCGCAAGTGTCAAATTAAAATGCGCGTTTCCGTGATTCGGAGGGCACGCCGTCTACCCCGGTTGCTATCGATAGATAGCAGTCGTTAAACATTGTCGGAGGCCTTATGGGAGGATTGAAAAAACATCCGACAGCGGGTTGGCCACTAACCCTAATCTCCACCAACCCGCATTTGAGCAGCGTGGTGGAGTAAGCTCCAGGCCTCCTCCCAAAAAGGGGAGAGACTTGTGCCCAGCAGTGGGATGTATCAAGGGTTTTTTAATGTTATGTAAGTGGCAAAGTCAAAATGCAGCTGCGTTACCACTCCAGAGGCCTAAAGTGTTATGCCTCTGTGTCGGAAATTACAGGGCCGTACATTACCACCTGACCGGAACACGATAGTGCTGAACACTACCATTTAGCGGCAAGTATATTAGGTAATGCGGTGGTGTCTACGCCCGCGAGCTCCGCCACTAGAGCTCTACCACCAGTAAAAATGCCATTATTATAATATTAGTATAACATGTGAACAGCAGCACTAAGCATTTAGATTCGATATGTATGTATCTTCACGCCAGGCCCCTAACGGGGTAGGCAGAGAGTGTGGAGCGCCAGATATCCCGGTCGTGACACACCTCCCGTGCCTCATCTACCTTCATCATTCTCTTCATACATGGACGCCGATTCCTAGGACTTTTGACCCCACCTTCAGACAGCACTCGGTTAGATTCGGTAATACGGCAATGCATCATTACCTAGTAGAGCCACCAACCAGTAAAGTGTGAAAGAGCTTTAACGACACGGAGACCGGTTCCACCGTCTAATTTGCGATCGCGCAAAACAAGTATATTGGGTATGATATGTTCTTAGGTTTTCGCGAGCTACACTCATTGAAATAAAACTATTTTTACGGATTTATCTCGCGTATATTAATAATCATATTAATCATTTTAGTTTAATATACGCGAGATAAATCCGTAAAAATAGTTTTATATTGGGTATATAAATTATAACTTTTCTTTCGTTTGTATGTGTGCGAATTGCTAGTTCACGTATTCTAGTCGCAGTACAATAACCAATATTTCGACATTGTAGCTATCAGTAGTCTCAACTAAATCAGAAATGTATACAAAAATGATTTTCATGTTCGCTAAACTCACATTAATTACTCCCTTTCGCTTTAACTTTGTTGAAATGAATTAAAAACACGCTTTCCGAGAAACTGCGCCATCTTTTGGGATAAGTTGCTTAGCTGATGCGAACGTTTAACCTTAAACAAAACAAACACTGGCTTTATCGAGTTCGCTATCAATGCCACTTGTCACTCGCGACTATTTTTCAACCCACATACATACTATACGTCAAAAGTCGGCTTTATGGATGACAATATTGTTTTTTTTATCGTCCAGAACAATACGGCGTCGGGTTTCATGTATGATTTAATGTTGCACAACATTTATGGTTTGGGTTTGAAAATATGAAAACGGTTTACTGTGGGGGTTGGCAACAAGTGCTAAAGTTGTAAAACTAAAACCCGGTTTCAATAATCCGATACTTTTATGATACGATGAAATTCATTTAACGATAACTCATACGACACTACCTGTTGAACTATTCAGAAAGCTCAATGCATTTGTGTGCAGTTTTACTGGTGGTAGAGCTCCAGTGACGGAGCTCACGGGTGTAGGCACCACCGCACTGCCTTATTTACTTGCCGCTAAATGGTAGTATTCAGCACTATCGTGTTCCGCTCAGGTGGTAATGTACGGCCCTGTAATTTCCGGCACAGAGGCGTAACACCTTAGCCGTCAGGAGTGGTAACGCATCTGCATTTTGACCTTGGTCTTTATGTGGGTGTCAATAGGCTGCAGTCATCACTTAACATCAATGTGAACTGCATGCTTGTTTGCCACGTCCATTAGATAAAAAAAATAAAGAAGAAGTGGTAGAATATCTTAAATCAGGCGAAGAATCTTTTGTTTTATATTATTTCGCATTAACACATGCTTGTGAAATATATTTTATTTTAAAGAAAAATGGAAAGAAAAATTTGACTTCAGAGATTTGACTAATCGGGCAGGACTTCAGTAGCTCAATTGGAAGAGCGGCTGGACTAGATTCCCAGTAGGCCGCGAGTTCGAGTCTCGCCTGAAGTCAAATTTTTCTTTCCATTTTTCTTAAAAATAGAAGAATCTTTTTTTATGGAATAGTCGATTTTATTTCTCATACAAATGTTTGAAGCTACCTCCTCCTTCGTGGAAGATTAAGAAGTTATGAAAACATAAATATACTCAAAAAACTTTACCCTCCTCGCTAGCTGTCGGCAAAAAAAGAGAATGCGTTTGAACATAGTTAAATATTCATGGTGAGATGAGGCCAGTCCGGAATGTCTGAACCACGAACAATAGCTATGCCCGCAGGTCGTAACCCTTGCAGCGAGTAAACTTATCTTGTTGTGAGTCTAGCGTAAACATTTTGCGAGAATAATAAAGAGCTGGCAATACTAGAGCATCTTTCGACGCACCACTCAAACTAGAATTGTTTCATTTATATTTAGACAGTGAATGGGGTAATCTAAACAAACTGACAAATGATAATAATGAGCTATGAGTACATAAATTTAATCATAAATTCAAACACAAAGAAATTAGTATGTGCTAATGAAATCAAAAATACATGTATGACGGAGCATCATTTCAGGTCTGCTCCACCAAATTTACTTCTTTTAGGTACAAAATTTTATTGAAAGGAAATAGGAAACTTAGATGTTACCTTCTATGAAAATCCATTTTTTTATGTAATGAAAGTGACAAACAAGCATGCAGTTCGACGTAACTTCACGCATGCTAACGTAAATGCATGCATTCAAGCATACATGCAAACACCCAGGATGCAGTGCATGCAGTTCACATTGATGTTACGTGATAACTGCAGCCTATAGACACCAACACAAAGACCAGAGGTCAAAATGCAGATGCGTAACCACTCCTGAGGCCCAAGATGTTATGCTTCTGTGCCGGAAATTACAAGGCCGTACAATAATAATGCGGCACTAGATATCTACTGGGAGTAGATACTGCCACATTACTACTTATTTCACAGTTGTATTAAAATCAGCAAAATCCATGTCCGGCACACATGCCTAAGGTGTTATGCCTCTGTGCCGAAAATTACAGGGCCGTACATTACCACCTGAGCGGAACACGATAGTGCTGAACACTACCATTTAGCGGGATTCAACCATGTGAAGCCTATGTTACTACTCGTAGTTTGTAATGAATTGATTAACTCTGCAAGGTAAACCTGTGCCGCCCCTGCCGTGACCCGACTAGATAACAGCAATCATTGCACTGTAATTGCTTACTGAGGGCACACATCGAGTTTAGCTAACAACGATTGTATTTTTTTATTTCAATAGGTTGACAGACAAGCAGTCGGGCCACCTGGTGGAAAGTGGTCACCGTCGCCTGTAAACATATGCAATTGTCAAGTGTTAGCCGCCTGGCAGCCATGATGGACTCTTCAACGCCAATTTTGAAGAAACCCATTTTTTAACACTGATGGAATATTTTATGTTAAAAAAAAATGGAAAGAAAAATTTGACTTCAGGCGAGACTCGAACTCGCGGCCTACTGGGAATCTAGTCCAGCCGCTCTTCCAATTGAGCTACTGAAGTCCTGCCCGATTTGTCAAATCTTTCCTTCACATTTATTGCATTGCTTTATGGTAGCAGCAGCGCCATCTATTGCCAACCATGCTAGTTAGTCACACAATATTATTATATTTATATTTATATAGCGGCCCGCCCCGGCTTCGCCCGCGCTGCTCTGCTCCTATTAGTCATAGCTTAATGTAAGCTAACCTTTCTCTCAAGTTGGATCGAACTGCACATGGTGTGCGAATTTTATTATAATCGGTTAAGTGGTTTAGGAGTCCATTGAGGACAAACATTGTGACACGAGATTTATATATATTAAGATTATGTTTCACAAGCATGTGTTAATGCGAAATAATATAAAACAATTACTGATGGAATACCTCAACGGGAAGTTCGTTGCACAATTTGCACTAAAATGTGCAAATACACTCGATGTTTCCTGCTTCTTTGTCCACGTGCTCTTTCGTTTGAAAACAAATGTCCTTTCTGTGAAAGGAGTGTCCAAGGGAGACAGGTAATTTTGGACCTGCAAACTCGTTACTGGTTAACCCATTACACAGTACATTTTGTGATACAGTTAACAATTAGCAATCTTAACCCAGTGCTGGGTGGCTCTAGTGAGCTATGATCCTAATCCGGAACTAAATCACTAACAAATACGCCCATTTCATCCAATGTGCCGCATTGTGGTGGTAGAGCTCCAGTGATGGAGCTCGCGGGCGTAGGCACCACCGCATTACCTAATATACTTGCCGTTAAATGGTAGTGTTCAGCACTATCATGTTTCGGTCAGGTGGTAATGTACGGCTCTGTAATTTCCGGCACAGAGGCATAACACCTAATGCCTCAGGAGTGGCAGCGCATTTGCATTTTGACCTCTGGTCATTGTGTGGGTGTCTATAGGCTGCAGTCATCACTTAACATCAATGTGAACTGCAAGCTTGTTTGCCACTTTTAATACATAAAAAAAAAAAAAATCTATACCCGCTATCACCGTCCAAACATTTGAACAAGACAGCTCATAATGCACTGAATTACCTTGACGATGGCTTGATACGAGTAACTTTATCACCTGTTTATATACAACGTTTTGCAACGGCGGGGCGAATCTCATTCAGTATTTTTAATTGACGAATAGATTTGTATGTAACTGTTAATTTATTGTATCGTAAATTGTTGCCGCGATTTCTGGTTCGGGGGTTGGTGATTTTGTATTATGTTATGGAAGTGGCAAACAAGCATGCAGTTCACATTGATGTTAAGTGATGGCTGCAGGCTATAGACACTAACAAAAAGATCAAGGTCGAAATTCAGATGCGTTACCACTCCTGAGGCCTAAGGTGATTTACCTCTGTGGCGAAAATTACAGGGCCGTACATTACCACCTGACCGGAACACGATAGTGCTGAACACCACCATTTAGCGGCAAGTATATTAAGTAATGCGGTGGTGCTTACGCCCGCGAACTCCGACACTCCGAGCTCTACCACCAGTATATATTTTTTTCCATTGGTTGGAAATCTTTAAATGCCGCGGTGTACGGGTCGGGAGGTAAATGGTTTTGTTTTTTTTTCACTCTTTGGAAGTTTCTTAGTTACCGTCGGTGAATATATTTACGATTAATCTCCGCCTCTGTATCTTATGCTAGTGATCGGTGACAATTTTGACGTCATCATTCGAAAAACCAGTGATCAGTGATGCCTGACGACGGCGGTAATGGTGGTATGTTAACAACCGAGTGAATACGACGTCCGATCGGAATGGCACGTGTAAAAAGTATGAGTATTAAGATAGCGATATGACTTTTTTACGTTACATTTCAAACATTAAGTCATAGCAGTTCCTCACCACCCGGTGTTTTGTTTAGTTAGTGCCTTCGCCATGTGGCAAACGGTCAGCTAACTTTTGAACATGAACAATAAATTCGTTACGTTGGATGACATCAGCGGAACATACATAAACTAGGTATATTCATAATTTCAGCCAAAATACGTCCACTGCTGAACAAAGGCCTCCCCCAAAGAATGCCACAACGAACGTTCCTGGGCCGCCCTCATCCAGCGATTGCCCGCGACCTTCACCAGGTCGTCGGTCCATCCAGGTATATTACACTATGGTTAATATTAAGCTTCCTTAGCATCGTACCTCAGTAGCCTAGTGGTAGCAGGCCACAACTACTACGCTGGGGTCCCGGGTTCGATTCCCGGGTAGGAGGATATTAGAGATATATAATGTATGTATGTATCTTCACACCAGATCCCTAACGGGGTAGGCAGAGAGATAATAGAGATAACGATAATGTTTCCATTTTCTGGAAGTCTCCCAGTATACCTCGAAGTTTGGTAATGTGCCCGGAGATGTCAATAGGCTCGCCTGTTACATAGGCCAAAATGTAACCGGCGAATCGTGGGAGTTTGCATGTATGATTGAATGCATGCATTTACCTCTGCCTACCCCTTTGGGGATTACAGGCGTGAAGTTGCGTCTTAGCATCGTTGTGATATAGATATAGAGCAACACCGGCCGACCGGAGGAGAGTAGCCATACCGTTTATTACCGATGCAAAACAGTCTATATTTTTTTGCAGGGGGAAATTTGTGACACCAAAATCGTCTATTGAAAACGAAACACACACCTTGACTTTAACAAAATACATAAACAATTTCACACACACATTTAAACATCTCAGCGACAGGCATATGACCACTTGGTCTTGTACTTTGACAGAGGGGATAGCCTGCATATGGCTACGCCCCTCTGGTCCGCCGCGGCCGGTAGCCCGTGTTGCTCCATGGCTAGAGTAAGTACCTACAAAAAAGAACTTATAAAACAAGATATTATCATGCTTTGTTCTATAAGTTATTTTTTTGGGTATGAGGGAAACGAAAGTGTGTATTAAATGAAATCTCTAAGAAGCTTAACTACAGACAAGACTACAGAGCCATAAAGTTTTTTTTTTCAGAACATAGTAAGTATACGTAAATAATTGGATAACATAACTCCAAATAGAAATATAAAGTATTTAGTATATGACAATTTTATTGAAAAGAAGTAAATTTTAATATTTGGAAATAGAGATAAAAATCGTGCGTAACAAATACTGAAGCAAAGAAACACGTGACCAACTAACAGAACTGGAAAGCAAGTGAACAACGTCTACGTCAAGATAAATATTTTCTTTCTCTCAAACTATAGAACTACCACGCGAGATTTGCATAGGGCTGCCACCCGACAGATCCACTGAATTTATACAAGTTTAAAAGCTTTTTTTATGTAACGAATTTGGCAAACAACCCTCTGCCAACCCCGTAAGTGGACTTAACGTGAAGATACATAGGTATGGACATACAAAAACTAGAGGTCATAATACAGATGCGTTGCCACCCCTGAGACCTTAGTTGTAATATATTTGTGATAGTCATTACGGGGCCATACACGATAGAGCTGAACATTACCATTAAGCGTCAGATAGATTAGGTAATTCGGTGGCATCCTCAAGTCCCTACAATTCTACCACCAGTAACTAACTCTATCCGAAAGCCTACCTCACATAATAAGTTAAAAGGCGTGCGGGTATAACCCTTCATACTTATAAAAAATGTCGTAAAATCATGATGAATATTAAAAAATAAAAAATCTTATTTTAAAAACATTTATAGAGTATCCAAAAAAAAAACAGAACGTCACCCAAATGTCTGAGAGTTTTGTTCTTTTAGAGAAGTTGTCTCCCGTATTTTAGGTAATGGCAGCCCTATATTTGCGAAACGAAGGCGAAACCAAACACCGGGCATTGTTCGGTTCTGCCCTCGCGGTCACGTGACACTCGACCAGCGACTGCGGGTTTGTAAACAAACCGAGCGAAAACAGAAGCTAGACCAAACTACGAAGTTAGGCAATAATGTAATCCGATTCCGTCCGAGATTGATATTATTGGTTTTGTATTCGGTTAGAAACCAGTAAGCGTGTAGGCGATGTACGAATAAAGAAAATACCCAAGGTGTGCAAAGCGATATTTTCCTTTTTCTATGTTATGTGGCAAACAAACACGCGGTTCACATGTTGGTTTTTTTTTCATGCAGTTCACATTGATGTTAAGTGTTGACTGCAGCCTATACCCATACAAAGACCAAGGTCAAAGTGCAGATGCGTTACCACTCCTGAGGCCTAAGGTGTTACGCCTCTGTGCCGGAAATTACAGGGCTGTAAATTACCACCTGACCGGAACACGATAGTGCTGAACACTACCATTTAGCGGCAAGTATATTAGGTAATGCGGTGGTGCCTACGCCCGCGAGCTGCCCGTCACTGGAGCTCTACTACCAGTAAAAAATGTTAAGGACTACTGCAGTCTATTGACATATACGAAAAAAACAGAGGTCATAGGTACTGATATACATATGTTTTATACTATGTATCATAATACATAGTATAAAACAGAGTTCCCGCAGGAGCGGGAACTCCTGCGGATATTGATGCAGTTTTTCAAATTGATAAAAAAATTCAAAAGGTAGGTTTCAGGTTATAATAGGTAGCTATAGTAGAGAAACACCGATCACTTTTAAAAGACGCGTGGCGCGTGCCTTTTTACTCTTTGCTAGTAGTTTTTAGTGGTGGTAGAGCTCTAGTGACGGAGCTCGCGGGCGTAGGCACCACCGCATTACCTAATATACTTGCCGCTAAATGGTAGTGTTCTGCACTATCGTGTTCCTATCAGGTGGTAATGTACAGCCCTGTAATTCCCGGCACAGAGGCATAACACCTTAGCCCTCAGGAATGGTAAGTGTGGTAACGCATCTGCATTTTGAACTCTGGTCTTTATGTAAGTGTCTATAGGTTGCAGTCATCACTTAACATAAATGTGAACTGCATGCTCGTTTGCCACTTTCATCCTAAATAAGTTTGTACTGGTTTGTAGAATTAACTTTACCGATCGTAAACAGTCAAGTTTAGTGTGTTTGATTACCGAATTAGGGAGTAAACTAACGCGTTTCGCCACCTGCCCTGGATCCGCCGATAAGATAACGCCAACACTGACGTAAGTAGGGTTTGACCTTGCATTTAACGGTTACAGTATCGACTCACTGGGTAATCACCCCATTTCGTTTTAATAGTACTTTTAATCCACTTTCATATAATAACTGAATGTTGGGGACATGGATTTTACTGATTTTAGTACAACGGTGAAGTAATTAGTAATGCAGCAGTATCCCCACAATGTAACCTGGCGTTATGGAGGGACACACATAAGACATATGCGATTAGGGTCGATGCAACTTTCGCTCTACTCATCGGTTGGTCGCGTCCATAGAGCAACACCGGCCACCGACCGCGGCGGACTGGAGGGGAGTAGCCATAGCGTTTATTACCGATGCAAAACAGTCTGTCATTTTTTGCGGGGGAAATGCGTGCGTTGCGTTACACACGCACACTACAAAAATCGACTATTACTACGAAACTCACACCTTGACTTTAACAAAATACAGAAACCATTTCACGCACACATTTAGGCGACAGTTATAGGCCCATTTGGGCTTGTACTTTGCTCTCTATGGTCGCGTCATTCGCGTATGGCCTTTCTGCTAATGGATATTGATTCAATGAATTATTTCTCTATTTTGCAAATTCTGTACCTATATCCTTATCATTTTACTATCAATATAGTCATGGTTTATTACAGTCACTTTCATGGAAATAAATATTTATTGTCGTTAATCACTCAATGTTTACTGCAGCAAATTATTGGTTTAGACTAGTTTAGAGACAGATTCATTTCCTCCTTTGAATAACGGATACGTCCTAGCTATAATGATTTTGGATTTGTTTCACAACATTCTTTTAAATTTATTTACTATGCTCTCCAGCTCCTTCACTGGAATTCTACCACCAGTTAAAATGAAATGAAAAGATGATATGTTCTTAGGTTTTCGCGAGCTACACTTATTGAAATAAAACTATCTGTTACGGATTTAACTATTTTGTAACTATTGTATATATATATTAACTATTGTATATATATTAACTATTTTGGTCGGTCTGAAAAGCGACCGAAACGTGAGGTTGAATATAAAAATCATTTTAGTTTAATATACACGAAATAAATCCGTAAAAAATAGTTTTATTTGAAATGAAAAGAGTTTTAACCGTAGTTTAATTATAACAATCAATAATAAATACTTCAAATAAGCGTTGTTTTTGTAAAACAAAATTGAAAATGAAAGCGTCATGTTTTACTTGCAAAATATGTTTGCTCAAGAACATCAAGATGTCCCGGAAAACAAGTCGATTTATCCCAAATATGGGGAGTTCATCTATTGGGTCAGCAAATTATGTGATGGCAGCCCCAGTAAGGACCGGAATTTATGTTTTCGCTATATCCAATGAAATAAATGGAATTTAGCCAATAAACCCGCTTCTTCGTTCGCCAATAAATGTTTTTTCTTCTTCTTCTTTTCGTTGTGGGCCACACACGTATATACGCGGTTGTGTGTGTACGCCACGGCGTACACACACAACCGCGTATTTATGTGTTTAACCCGCCACACATATTCTCGTAATTACGTAATCACTGTTATCAGAAAATTTTACTGTTGACTACTTTACTTACATATTCAGTTCTTCTTGTCAGATAATGATAATAATTAAAATAATGTTTGCCACTATCAAAATTATTAAGGATTTATTGCGAAGTCATAAGCTGCGATCGATTTCCTGGTGATATTCGTGGATATTCCTGTAATATTCCTGGATATTCCTGGATATTTCCATGAAATCGATCCCGTCACAATTCCCTAAGCCAAACATATTCTTATAATTTCCAAACAATTCTTTGGGCCCTAATTTATAACAGTTAATCTAAATGTGGTGATAAAATTACTATCAATGTCATGTTTATGCTTGTTTGACATAATTCGATAAAATAAACATTTGAACCACAACTATTCTTAGAAGCAGAAGCGTCTAAAATTAATTCTAATACGAAGTGAGGCCAGTAAACAGAAAGAATATAGGACTGCCGGGGCCTAAAGCTTTCTGCCCAACTTGTGGCAAGCTGGCAGTCTTAAAATAGCGCTATGCCACATATAAAGGACGACCTTTACAGATCTATTAATTTACCTTTAACCTATTCCAGTTACGCGATCTACTTCGCGTGTATTTTCTAAAATAAGAAAATGATGTAATTCACCCGATTCCTAAATAAAATTACCGAAATTCATCAAAGAATTCGATAAAGTAACAGAATCTTAATAAATGTGCAAAATAAGGAGCATGATATAATATTATTTATGATGAACGACGTGCGTAAGAACTTAGATATGTGACGCTTCATGGTCACTGCTTACCTCGTAACCGTTTTGAGTTCTAATGGTGAGGTTCACAGTATTTCACAGACCGCACTACGACTTTACTTTCGAGCAAAGTACGCTTCGAACTGTCAAATCCCATACATTTCTGACAGTTCTAAGCATACTTTGCTCAAAGTAAAGTCGTAGTACGGTCTATGAATCTCACCATAAGTGTGTCGAAGTGAAGCCAGTAAGCAGAATATAGGGCGGCCGGGAACTAAAGCTATCTATCCTATCTTGTGGAAAGCTGGCGGTCTTAAAATAGCGCTCAGCCATTTTGAAGGACGACCTTTGCCGTTCTATTTCTTTAACCTTTAACCTATTACAGTCTAGGAATTTTGTATTTTGTGTTTGTATTTTTTTTTATTTATTTAGAATGCGATAAGGTAACGGATTCTAAACAAATGTGAAAATAATGAGAACGATAAATTTATTAATATAGAAGAACGACGTGTGTAAACAGAGATATGTGACACTTCATGTTCACTGCTTACCTTATAACAGTTTTGGGTTCTAAGTGTGTCGAAGTGTAGCCAGTAAGCAGAATATACGGCGGCCGGGGGCTAAAGCTTTCTCCCTATCTTGTGGAAAGCTGGCGGTCTTAAAATAGCGCTTAGCCATTTTGAAGGACGACCTTTGCCGTTCTATTTCTTTTACCTTTAACCTATACCAGTAAAGAAATCTATAATTAGAAAATTGTATTATCCACCTGATAAAATAATTCGCATAAAATAACTGATTCTAGATGTGAAAATATAAAGGAGAACGACGTGTGTATAAACATAGATAGTTCATGTTCACTGCTTACCTTGTAAGGACTTTAGATTTAAATGGGCGTTGAAGTGATGCCAGTTAAAAGAATATAGGGCGGTCGGGGCCTAATGTTTTCTCCCCAACAAGGGGAGAAAGGCGGCATTCATTAGGCCCCGACCGCCCTATATTCTATCAAAATTAAATCTCACGGCTGATCCAAATGGGAGTTCAGATCATCTTCATGTCAAGTAGATAACATCAATCGACGCTTGACGGCGTCAAGTTGACGCTGATTTTCATCTGGGACCCTGTGTTCAACAAGTAAATATGAAATATAGCCTGTTCGACTCTTATAGGACGTAAAAACCCCAATTAAAATACTTTAAGACGTAACATGTAATCGATTTGCACGAAATAAACCAGCCAGAATATGCAGTAAGCAAACACGGCAAAGCAACATTTTAGCCGACCAGTGGCTAACGTTACTTATGACTGCAGACCAAAGCCAATTAGAAAAGATCATGCAATTTATCAGCTCCCATTTACCGCGGTTACGCTTGGGCCATGTGATAAGTCACGAAAAACCGTAGCCTTCGGTGATCGTGGTCGATTATTTGGGGCAGGAATGTGAACGATTGATACTTTGCCGTGTCAACTGTATAATTTCCATTTTAGTCCCTAAAGCATTGAATTTTTTTCAACATAAACGCTAAACAAACAAAATGTAGCTTGTCACTACAGGTACCAGTACAAATAACTGATCACTTCTGTTGCTTCTGAAAATTTCAATTCGAAATTTCTAAGCTCTATTTTTAGGGTTCCGTAGTAAACAAGGAACCCTTATAGTTTCGCCATGTCCGTCTGTCTGTGTGTCTGTCCGTCCGCGGTTTAGCGCAAAAACCATTGGTACTAGAGACTTGAAATTTCGCACAAGTAGAGACCTTAATCACGCCGACAAAGTGGTAGAATAAAAACATGAAAATACAATATTTAGGGTAACCTCGCCTGCATGTAACGCACGGATATTTTTTAAAAATTTTCGATTTCCATGTAGTGTATCGTTGGATAGGTCTTTCAAAAATATCATGGATGTCTCAACATCATTTTTCGATTTAGTTAACTGTTCGTGACTTATTAAGCTTTAAAGTGCAAATTTTCATTAGAGTCAAGTGCCCCTACCAACTAAACTGTTATTGTTAGAAATTCAAACGTGATGGCAATAGGAGCTACTTATAACGAAATTAAAAGGAAAACTATCACACTTAAGTTGGCCTTGCAAGTTTTTGAGTAAAAGTCGACCAAGTGTATTTTATTTTCTCTGCTACTACGGAACCCTACACTGCGCGTGGTCCGACACGCACTTGGTTGGTTTTTATTAAGCTTCACACCGTAACGTACCAACGATTTATGACATTGATTCACTGGTAGAGTTCTAGTGTAGAGACTTGAGGGCGTAGGCACCACCGCATTACCTCATCTATCCACCGCCAAAAGGTGCTGTTCAGGACTATCTTGTTCCATTTAGAGAGTAATGACCATACATGACACTTATAACTATCACAGAGACACTGGTCTTAGGGGTGGCAACTGGCGAATGATTGTGGGAGTTTTCACAGATCATTTCGGCACGAGTCAGCACCTACAGCGGATGCACCTGGGTGAAGATTCACTGTGCAGAGCTTGTGTTGAGCACGAGGAGACAATGGAACATCTCTTATGCCAATGTGATGGCCTTGCTGGTAAGCGTATGAAGATCCTCGGGGTGGCATATCCTACACCGGGCGATTATAAGGTAGGTAGTGTACATTAGGGACACCATTAAATACGTCTCAGATATATTTAAAGGGACCATGGATGATAGTATATAGGGTCTTGGGGCTGAACACAAAAGATCCCAATGGGTCGAAGTTTCCCAGTGTAACAGCTGGCCCCACAATAAGATAAGATAGGGGTGGCAATGCATCTGCATTTTGACCTCTGGTTTTTGTATAGATATCTATAGACTATACACTTAACATCCACGTTAACTTCATGGTTGTTTGTCACCTTCATCAGATAAGAAAAAGTAAAGTATGCTCCTGTAATTACTTGTCTTTTCTATCCACCGAAGTAACATGTGCTTTGAGGCTTAGCTACTTTGAAACATAATAAATCTACTTGATAATAATCCCCAACACTCCGAAACTCACTCGACAGTGGATAACATGAGCACAGCAATATAGATATAATCCTAGATAAGATTCGCCCGCGCCAGTACAAACGCTCTTTTGTTCAAAGGTACCTTCTCATCCCCTCTTTATAAGTTCTTTTTATCTAATGAAGGCGGCAAATTAATGTGCAGTTCATCTGGATATTTATTGATGACTACAGCCTACTCACGCTAAGGTTCCTGTTGAAAACCAGCGGCAGGTACCTCGTATATGAAGTGACCTGACATTTGCTGAACAGTACCCCCTTTTGGCAGCCATGCAGCCATGCTACTGGTGGCTACACGCTACTACCATTTCTACTGGTGGTAGAGCTCCAGTGACGGAGCTCGAGGGCGTAGGCACCACCGCATTACCTAATATACTTGCCGCTAAATGGTAGTGTTCAGCACTATCGTGTTCCGGTCAGGTGATAATGAACGGCCCTGTAATTTCCGGCACAGAGGCATAACACCTTAGGCCTCAGGAGTGGCAACGCATGTGCATTTTGACCTTGGTCTTTGTGTGGGTGTCTATAGGCTGCAGTGATCACTTAACATCAATGTGAACTGCATGCTTGTTTGCCACTTCCATAACATAAAAAAAAAAGCAGGAACACGATAGTGCTGAACACTGTAAACACTATAATTTGGCGGGAGACAGATCAGATGCGGTGATGCCTACGGCCTCGAGCTCCCACACTGGATCTCTATCACCAGTCAAGTAGGAAGGTTTCGATGATACAAAAAAAAAGATCGAGACCTAATTTTTTTTTGTAATGGAAGTAGCAAACAATTATGCACATTGATGTTAAGTGATGACTGCAGCCTATAGACACTTACACAAAGACCAAGGTCAAAATGCAGATGCGTTACCACTCCTGAGGCCTAAGGTGTTATGCTTCTGTGCCGGAAATTACAAGGCCATACATTACCACCTGACCGGAACACGATAGTGCTGAACAATACCATTTAGCGGCAAGTATACCTATTAATGTGGTCAGATGCGGTGGTGCCTACGCCTGCGAGCTCCGTCACTGGAGCTCTACCACCACTAATAATTAAATAACGTTCTTCAATTGTGGACATTCTTCTTAACCCATCGTAAGTATCTAAACGGAATCCGATTACGACTTCCTGTTTACTTACTTCTTTAGATATCGATAGTTTCATCATAAGCTTAGATAGGTATTAGATACAGATAGGTCAGGGAACTCTTCGCTTATCCAAAATCAATCAAAAATTGCTTTAATAACTACCGTTTAAGATGCCCTTGCGCTCAAGCGGCAAGTTCCCTAATACAGCATTATCATCTGTTGTTGTTGAGCTGTTCAGTACAGCTGTTCTGGCGTAGATTATCAAGACTAGCAGCGTTTTTATACCAGATCTCTAGGTTGTACGGTAATACGAGTATGCACAGGCTACATCAATCATTTCCCATCTGTGGTAGCTTCTTACGTATTTACATTGACATAATAAAAAAAATATTAAGAATCACGTAATAATAGGATCAATTGGTTTCATAACTACCAGTTGAAACAATGAAACCAATATACTATCTTATCAAACCGTAATCACACGGTGACGTTGGTTTCTGAAATCAATATTTGGTTATCACATTCAAACTGTTTTTCATTATTTTTGTGTTGTTGATCCGTCCATTTTTTTCGCCTGACAAAGTTAGTAATGATAGCAGCAGATAGCAGTCTCGTGTGATAATTATTGTTATTATTATAAATCAATTTCAGCAGATCTCAATCACCTAATTGAATTGCCTTTACCTACACCTTTGATTTCTCTTGTCGGTGCCGTTGCGAGCAATAGTGTGACTGTCATTTCGTTCTCAGACCTTATAGGGTCCATCTGCTGGTTCAGGGATTAAAGTGATACCCAGATCACTATTGCTTTCGTAGGCGGCACGAAAGGCCATAACCTTCCAATGGTCCCACCAACCTTTCTGGTTATATAGGCTGAATCACGGGAGATGCGCGCACGAACTGCTCCTCGCTTTAATCGGACGCGCATGAACTGCTCCTCGCTTTAATCGCACGCGCATATGATCTTGCCTCCCTAAAAGTTCTTTGCAACATGTGTTTATCTGCGTCCCTGTGTCACTATCCCCTTTTTGGGTCATGACTGTAGCGTCAGCTAGTAGCTACGCCTTCGGGTCCGTCCTCCGGTCATTCCGTGTTCTTTAAAGTCTTATTAGCATTAAAGGACAAAATATATTTCAAAGTCGTTATGTGTAAGACCAGAAAGCACCAAAGTAATTCAGTTAGGCAGTCGATCATAGAATGCCTTTGGTACCACTAGAGTTAGCCGCCAACGTCCATCAACTGAGCAAATTCGTACTATAGATGATACTTCACAAATAAGGACATCTCGTGAAAGTGAGTCTTCTATAAAAACCACCGCGTCACGACACAAAAGTTTACGAATTGTTATGGCCGATGAAAGAGAATCGCTTAAATGATTGTTAATACCCATTTAGAAAGCAATCTTGTTATTAGTTGAGATCACCGGTCGATGGAGGAATTCCGCTACTGTTTGGGTATGGCGATTGAATTGTAAATTAATAGCTTCACGAGTATAAGGTATAAACGTAACATCTACTCGGTTAAGCACTACGGACGCGGTCGGGTAGTGTGATGGGTGACCGCTAGTGGCGAATTAAATGCGCGTTTCCGTGCTTCGGAGGGCGCGTTCCGTCCCGGCCAGCCGTCCCGGTTGCCAACGATAGATAGCAGTCGTTAAACCTTGTCGGAGGCCTTATTTAAGGGCGGTTTAAAAACTTCCGACAGCGGGTTGGCCACTAACCCACCCACCTCCAGGTAAGCTAACCACCAGAGTAAGCTTCAGGCCCCCAAAAAGGGAAGAGACTCGTGCCCAGCAGTGGGACGTATAATGAGTTGCAATTATTATATATGACTCCCACGGTTCGTTATTTCGCTTTTAGCTCGCACATAAAATGTTGTGTGCTTGTTGGCATCAATCATAACAGTTGTGGCAACTACCACCTGGGGGCCGACCGCCTAACTCAAATGCTTTCGTTTAGCTTTCGATTATAACAACATCTTATCAGTTTCGTACCTTCTAACTTTTTCCTAAAAGTGTTTTCGTTCGCAAGTACCTGTATACCTTAAGAGCAAATGTTTAAATAGGCGGTGCGGAACGGACAAGATTACGTCCTAAACGAAGGCATTTCAGTTAGGCGGTCGGCCCCCTGGTATTGTAAGATCCCGTAATACTACGTAATACGTAATACTATCACAGAGACATAACGACAAAGGTCTCAGGGGTGATAATGTATGTGCAATTTGACCACTGATTTTTGTGTGGGTGTCTAAAGGTTTTTATTTATTTATTTATTTATCATACTTATTGCAATCATCACTTGACATCCATGTGAACTGCAAGCTAGTTTGTTCGGGCTCAGAGGCATAACACCTTAGGCCTCAAGAGTCGTAACGCATCTGCACTTTGACCTTGGTCTTAGGTGGGTATCTATAGGCTGCAGTCTTCACTTAACACCAATGTGAACTGCATGCTTGTTTGCGACTTCCATTACATAAAAAATAGCGATCCTAATCTCTCACTAAGTACTTATCACCCAAATTGTACCAATAACAATATGAACCATAGAAAGTAAAGAACACAAAGCAAATCGCACTGAAAACGAACACAGCAATTTCTCCCATTACGCCAAACCGTTCTGTAATCGGGGGTCATTCGAGATGCAATACCAAACATTTTGACTTACGGACAATAGGTCATGATTTGAAAAATAACGGGCAATTTGGTTACGTACTTACTATCACTTCGATTGTTGAACACAACACAAGTTTATCGGCAAAAGTAGGTTCGAAAATCAGCATTACGAAAGCGATTATGATATTATTATGCGATTGTGGGATCTGATACATAGCTCATCGGATGTATCCAATTGTCATGATTAAGATTTGAGATTAACTACCCAGACGAGGGAAAAATATATTTTGCCACTCAAGTTCACATCCTGCACTCAACTATTACGCCTACTTAAGTGCTATCAAATGGTCACTTGAGGAAAGATCGCAAATGTAAATAGTATAGAGTTTTTAGATCAAATAAAGTACCTACGCAGTATTTGGTCGCGAATAGTTCACACTGATGATCTTTTTTGTATGTCATACAGAGTCAACCCGATCAAATATTTATTTTATTCTGTTCTTAGTATATGTTGTTTTAGCGGCAACAAACACACATCAGCTGTGAACATTTCAACTGTCTAGATATCACGCTTCCTGAGATACAATACTGGTGGTAGAGCTCCAGTGACGGAGCTCGCGGGCGCAGCACCACCGCATTACCCAATATACTTGCCGCTAAATGGTAGTGTTCAGCACTATCGTGTTCCGGTCAGGTGGCAATGTACGGTCCTGTAATTTCCGGCACAGAGGCATAACACCTTAGGCTTCAGGAGTGGTAACGCATCTACATTTTGACCTTGGTCTTTGTGTAAGTGTCTATAGGCTGCACTCATCACTTAACTGCATGTTTGCCACTTCCATTACATAAAAAGAAACAACCTGGTGACACACGGACAGACGGACGGACAGCAGAGTCTTAGTAATAGGGTCCCATTTTTACCCTTTGGGTACGAAACCCTAAGAAATTAGCACGTTAAATTTCTGCCTTTTCCATGTTAGGTAACATTTGTACCTACTATATTTTATATAAACAAGCTTGAAAGGATTCGACATCGCGTACTCTCACAAACACTCCAAGCAACTCCATAACTCTACAAAATTTTGTATCATAAATACACACAATATTCAGGTCCACTTAAATTACCACTAATAAATAACTTCACGTTATCTTCTTAAACCATTAATTGCTGCGCAATAGCAAACACTTGTATTACCGAAGATAAAACGTTACCTAAATGGTAGATTTACTACCAGAATTCTAATCATGATATATTAATTAGAAAAATTGGTACCCATCACAAACTTAGTTATCTTTTTATTTTGAACATAAAAAAGAGTCAATATTTTTTTTACAAAAATGAAACCGATCTCATGATCTTATTTAGTTGTTTACATTGACACTAAGAAGTGAAAAAAAACTGATTTAATCCGAAAGAGCCATACACGTTACATTTTTTATTTAAAACAATATTAAAAAGCGGGATGTCGAATAGGTACCTCCTCCTTTTTTGAAATCAGTTAAAAGGGGAGAAAAATGAAAGCATTAGTATGTTTCACCCACCTATAATCTCCAGTTCAATATTATGTACGTTAGGTACCTCAAAAGATAATTATTTTCAAAATTAAAATGAATATATAAGTCAAGATGTGCAGTCGTGGAGATGCTAGCAAGCATTTAAAAAATAAAGGATGGAAAACACTGAAAATATCACAATCACAAGTCAAGCAATGAAATTGACTGACTGATTAAAGACTCCATACAATATAAAGAACTCAAAATAATCGAATTAGATGTATTGCAAAATATTAGAATGACAACATCAACACATAAAAGATAATCAATTTCAAATACAGGTTGGAATAATCATGAGTACCTAATTGGTTAAATATAATTACATATCTCGATAAGGAACTGCCGCGAGTCGTGGAATCTAATAGCACTAATGAGAGATGGAAGACATTATTTCTTATCAATACGTTTATACTTGTAATTTGTTCTTCACTTTCATGCAATTACCATCTTACGACTTCCTAAATAACATTGCTGTTCTTGAATAACTAGCTGACCCGGCAAACCTCGTTATGCCATACAATAAACGAGTAAGCCATGGCCTTAATAAAAAAACATTATTTATTTGATATTTAATTTGCTAAGTTATATTTTTTTGGAAGATATAATGGATATACGGCCAAATACTCAAACGTCACTTAAATCTAAGTTGGACATAAAAGTCTTCTGTCTTTATTAAACACGTTCAAACGTGAGAGATTTTGCGCACATTTGAGCGTTGCTTAAAATTGAGTGACGTTTGAATATTCGGCCAATAGTAACCTATCCTTAAAAGATAAATGGCAACTCGGACTTTTTGTAGATCTACGAAAAATAGCTTCAAAATATTATCTCGAGAACCTACAAAACATTCCCTGATATTTTTAAAATATGTTTAATTGACCGGAATAAAAATGGTCTTTCCTAACAACAGTATAGGTACCTATAACCATACGAAACTTCAATTTTAAACTGTTTATTCCGGAAAGTTAAAAATATTTCAAACTAGCTGACCCGGCAAACTTCGTATTGCCTCAGAATGAAATAATGTGTCAAAGGTTTGATAGATACGGACTATTTGTATGGGAAAAAATATTGTGTTTTTACTGTTTTCTTCAATTTCTTCATATTTTTTACCTTTTAAATCTTCCCTGGGCTACCAGAAATAATTCCAAACCAAAATTAGCCGTTCTCGAGTTTTAGCGAGACTAACGAACAGCAATTGATTTTTATACATATAGATAGATAGCAAGAAATGTTCTTAAGGTCCACTAAATAATATTTCAAAGCTGTTTTACCGTGTACGTTTTTTTTTTTTGTACAAATCTTGATATTGATCCTATAAGTATTCCTTTATTATTAAGATCCATCCAATTTAAATAAATCAAAATTAAGACAGAACGTCGTAAACAATTAATTTAACGCATATCCTGAGCGAAATGATCACAAGTGAAAACCCAACTGATTTGAGCACCTTTCGAAAGTCATAATGAAAGTGCACCAAAAAAAATGTCGAGCTCGATGAAGATCTCAAGATTAACTAAACCGTCGTTTAATGAAGAGAAAATGAGAAAGAACTTGTCAAGCACACGGGTGTTTAGCTCAATGAAAGGTGTGCTAAATACTCCGCTCGCAATTCCTTCGACAGCAATTAAATGAAAAAAAGCGACAATTTCAGTTTTTGCTTCCGGTATTAATGTAATTAAGACGCCCTTTGCGAGCGACCTATTTGTATGGTGCAAGCTGTTTTCTCTTTGATCCGTTCAAATTCTATGTGTCAATTTGCCTTGATAAATAACTATCAGTTTTTTTTATCTGCCGATTGTTAAATTTGGAACGTTTTGGGAAAAAAGAAGCCGCATAATCAGAGTTGAGTAGATGACTTCATGGCGAGAACCAGAATCAGAAACTCATTTATTCACTTAGTGTGACAGGCACCTCTAATAGCCCCCCCCCTCTCTCTCCCTGACGATCAGTTAAACTGATGAGTCGGACTGATGTAAATATGACACGTCAGAAACAAACAAAATAAATTAAAGTGAATAACAATTGATATACATTATATTTTACTGGTGGTAGAGTTCCAGTGACGGAGCTCGCGGGCGTAGGCACCACCGCATTACCTAATATATAATAATAATAATGGCAACCCATTATACGTCCCACTGCTGGGCACGAGTCTCTCCCCTTTTTGGGGGGAGGCCTGGAGCTTACTCCACCACGCTGCTCCAATGCGGATTGGTGGAGGTGGGTGGGTTAGTGGCCAACCCGCTGTCGGATGTTTTCAAACCGCCCATAAGGCCTCCGACAAGGTTTAACGACTGCTATCTATCGATAGCAACCGGGACCGACGGCTTAACGTGCCCTCCGAAGCACGGAAACGCGCATTTAATTTGCCACTAGCGGTCACCCATCACACTACCCGACCGCGCCCGTAGTGCTTAACCGAGCAGATCGCTTACGATCTACACCAGCCGCTGGGCCATGCGCGCTTCAATATACTTGCCGCTAATCGTGTTCCGGTCAGGTGGTAATGTACGGCCCTGTAATTTCGAGCACAGAGGCATATCACCTAATGCCTCAGGAGTGGCAGCGCATCTGCATTTTGAACTCTGGTCATTGTGTGGGTGTCTATAGGCTGCAGTCATAACTTAACATCAATGTGAACTGCATGCTTGTTTGCCACTTTTATAACATAAAAAAAAAATAATAATAATAATACATGTCAAACAAGATAAAAAATATATGTATAGTCAAGAATATATAGTATAAGATAAAACTAAATGTATTATAATCTTCATCACGACATATATCATTCATATTTTTTTCCAATAGACTGACACCCCCACTATCAATTTTACTGATAGTGTTCTAGTAATAAAAATCACGTGTAGAAGCACCCACGCATAAGATGCCAAAATTCATCTGCCAAATGATAGTGTTCAAATACAACACTTGTAATCCAGTTTGATAGCACCTCAATTTTTAATATATTGTACAAAAAAGAAATGACTGGTGGTAGTGCTCCAGTGACGGAGCTCGCGGGCGTATACACCACCGCATTACCTAATATACTTGCCGCTAAATGGTAGTGTTCAGCACTATCGTGTTCCGGTCAGGTGGTAATTTCTGGCACAGAGGCGTAACACCTTAGGCCTCAGGAGTGGTAACGCATTTGCACTTTGACCTTGGTCTTTGTGTGGCTGTCTATAGTCATCACTTAAAATCAATGTGAACTGCATGCTTGTATACCACTTACATTACATAAAAACAGAAAATGAAGAACGAATCCATATTGAGACAGACCACTTGTTTGTATAAAGCAAGAATGCTAAATGTGAGCATTCATGTTTCCACTTTCATGACATCAAAAACCCCGTATAATTACAAAGTAGTAAACAAATCAAATATCGCAATAGAAGTGAAACTAAGCAAATATTTACACATTCATCCGCGACATTTGACTCCCACTTGACCTTAAAGTAACAAAGTTAAGATCTAGGCTCCACTTCTAAGTTAGTGGGCGTGAACTAAGTAACTTTGTCGCGCCGGAAGAAAGTGTACACAAGAGACTTAACTTAGCAGAAAATTCATCGAGTGATAAGTAACTAGGATGGGAACTTTGATGATGACACGCTTTCGCTTAATTGTATTCTGAAAACATTAGAAAAACATATATAATTATAAACTCACGGCTCACACAAGGCATGTGTAGCGTACGTTATATAAGTTAAACAGTGTGTCAGAAGAATGATGAATTCACAACACAAGGAATTTTTAAACAAAATACCTCAGTATTTTCATACAACTGTAGTAAAACGTAGTAAAGGTATTGTACTAGATGCAAAAACTTCAAATCATTTTTTCATTGTACAAATTATAGTCCTGAATATTAACCAGCCAGTAATACTGCGCGAACGACGGTGTTTTGACTTGAGCTATTCGGAAGTTCAGTTCCAGTCACACAGTACACTTGCGCAGCTCAGTCGGAAGAGCGACAAGACTAGTCAAGCCCTCAAAATTCCTTTCCCTTTTTTTCTTTTAAATTTATCTTTATCGTAATTTAAAAAGTCAACAAAATCAATGTTTTTATTTACGTAACTGCCCCGGTAGCCTAGTGGTAACAGGCCACTATTACTACGCTGAGGTTCGATTCCCGGGTAGGGGGTTATAAGAGATAATGGTGTAAAGTCCTTTATCTCTACTTCTATTTGGATATTTCCATTTTCTGGAAACTTCCCAGTACTTCGAAGTTCGGTAATGTGCCCGGAGATGTCAACAGTAGGGTTTCTGCTCAAGACTTCTCGAACAACTCGAGAGTTTCGCCTCCATTCGAGACGAGAAATAAATAGCCGACTCTCGAGACTCTCGAGTTTCGACGAACACGAAATAACGACTAAAGTCAGGCTCGCCATTTTGCTGTTTTTACCAATGAAAACGTCACCCCCGCACTACAAACACTTCTCACTTGCCTCCTTCACTCCTGACTTCTCACAATACCGCATCATACCAGTGACTAACTTGTATAATGCGGGAGACTCCCGGGGAGACGGGAGACTGACGAACTGGCGGTTAGTCAGTCTCCTGCTCAGACTGGTAGGTGAAACTCGTGCCGTGCTTGTGTGTGGCTACGCCGGCACAATGTAGTGCCCAAAAAAATAATAATTGAATGGCTCTAATAAAGTGGATTAGTCCGACGCCTGCAAAGCATTCATAAAATAACTTTGAAAACTGAGTCACAGGCTGCTTCAACCAGTTCAACCGCTGATAATGAAGATGAACAGCCTCCGAAATCAAAGAAATCTAAGCCAATGACTCAACAAACTTTAAACTTTGCACAATGCCAGACGACCCTCTGTAAAATTGTATCATGTTTAGCTGCAAAAGATGATCTCACCATTCGACAAATCACAAGAAGTGAATTTATAAAATAATAAATTTTTAACGTATTGTATTTCTAACTTGTAGTGCAAAGTATGTTACAATAAAATAATTCTTATTCTAAATTGTTGTATGCTTGAATGCAGGCATTTACCTCTGCCTAACCCTGCGGGGATTATAGGCGTGAAGTTACTTTTTATGAATATAAACTTTTTCCTTCTATAACTGATTGTTAAACATCAGGCAGGATACAGCTGTAAACAGAATTAAGTGTTCTAAAGGAACACTAATTAAAACCTACGAAAGCTATAAAACGTTCCGTACATCTCGATGTACTACGTGGACCATTAGCAAGATAGCGATCGAATTGGCCTTAGTTAAATTGTAAGTGGCTTTTTATTATTCCAATGGAGGGTGGCATTTATTTCTCTTCAATTTATGCATAGAGCAACACGGGCCACCGGCCGCGGCGGACCGGAGGGGAGTAGCCATATGCAGGCTTTTCCCTCTGTCAAGGTACAAGCCCAAGTGGCCCTATGCCTGTCGCCTAGCCCCCTTATTCATAAACGTACATTAGATACGTTTTAGTTATAGAATGCTTTGTCTTTGTCAGTTGCATTGTCAAATGTGCAGGATAGAAAAAGACAAAGGAGAGATTAGCAACACTTTAGATAAAATACGATTATGAATAAGGGGGTCGAGGTGTGAGTTTCATAGTAATAGACGTTTTTTGTAGTGTGTGTGTGTATATCACACGCATTTCCCTCCGCAAAAATGGCAGACTGTTTTGCATCGGTAACAGACGCTATGGCTACTCCCCTCCGGTCCGCCGCGGCGGCCCGGTGGGCCCGGTGGCCCGTGTTGCTGTGACTTTATGCGATAATTATTCAATTCGCTATCTCTGATAGCAATAGCGTTTAGAAGAATTATTATATTCTAATGACGGACATACTCTAATGGTTCTTACAGATCGTAGGTAAATCAATACTGGACTAATAAAATATTTTTTTTAATGAATTCGTTTTTTTTATGTGACAACGATAGCAAACAAGCAACAGCTCACGTGGATGTCAAGCGATGACTGCAGCCTATAGACTTCTATATAAAAACCAGAGATAAATATGCAGATACGTTGCCAACCCCTGCAGAGACCTAAGTTATTATGTCTCTGTGATAGTATTTACGGGGCCATACATTACCACTCAACCGAAACACGATTTACATGATAATGCTGAACAGTACCATTTGGTGGCAGATAGATTAGGTAATGCGGTGATGCCTAAACCCTCAAGCTCCTGTACTGAAACTCTACCACCAGTAAAGTTTGTTAGTAACGCCCAGTTAACCTACAGTGTCATATTTACATGTTATCCATAGACAAAAGTTAAATCTGTTAAAAGATCGGATCAATACTTAATATTTTGGATTTAACCAAAACTGAAAACTATAAATAGTCTCATCAATTTTTGTAGAACACACTTTCGATTTATATTATGACTAGCTGTTGCCCGCGGCTTCGCCCGCGTGGATGTCGTTTTATAATCCTGAATTTTCTTCCTTTGCTATAAACCTCACGGAGCCCGAGACCTGTCCAACGAATGCAAAACCGTGGAAATCGGTTCGTGCGTTCTGGCGTTATAGCGTCAGGAAGGAAAACCCGACTTATTTTTATATAATAGATTTCGATTTCCTTACTTCAAGACACGTGGGTGGAAATTGGAAATCCTATTTAATACGTATTGACAGAAACAACTAATAGCACGTCCCTCGTTCTGACGTGTAATTTTCCGATACAATCTGAACTTGTCATGTTCGAGTTCACTGATTAAGACTCAAAATTATTATTACGTACCTATCTGAAAAGATCTCTGAGTGCTCTGTTGAACTTTTTGATATGGTGCCACCGTCTTATTTTTCTCATCGCAGTACTCGCCGAAACGAGAAATTCCACTCTCGCCGACTGGACACTTAGCAGTGTTGAGCACTGCTTGCTAAGTGTCCAATCGGTGCGATTTTCACGTTCGTTTCTGCCCAGAACGTTGTGGAACGAACGTCCCTCTAAGGCAGTGATTCCCAAAGTGATCCAGATGGACCCCCTGGGGTCTATAGGATATATCTCTAAAATAGTTTGGGAACCTCTGCTCTAAGGTGTTCCCTCGGTGCTACAATACGGTATTTTTCAAAAATGGCGTGAAAAGAGTCCTTTAGCGCTGGCAGCGCGTTGCCAACTCCCCTGGTGTTGCAAATGTTCGTAGGCGACGGTGACCACTTTCCATCAGGTGGTCCCCTTATCCGTCAACTTTTAAATGTAAAAAGAAAAACTAGTTTGTTATTTTTGATTTATTGATATAAATAACACATTTCACAGACATAATAGTCCGCGTTGTACATCGTTACAACTATCATCATGTGTTATTACTTTGAATTCAATTGTACCTACTTTTATTAATCAGAATGGTGTCAGCTTCTTCGACAGTGAAATTAATTGCAGTAAACCCAATATTAACGAATAATGAAGTCAATAAAAGAAGTACGTTAAAAAAAACCGCCGTTCGGTGGTTGGGTTCGCAATTGTTCGCATACATAATAATACATATTCATGATAACAGTGATATGTTGAACTATCTTCTTTTCTTAGTTCGATATCATCCTTAATTCCATAATTTTTTTAACACGAGAAGAACTAGGAAAGAAACTTAGTTTATAATAAACAATAATGAGTTGCCGAACTAGAACCTCTTTGCTCACAAACCTTTTTTGCTTCTATTTTCTAATCGGACACTTTTTACATTCACACACGTTGAAGTCAGGTAACAATTACATAGGTATATAACCTGACCTTATAAGATCAAAGTAGCAATCTTCTCCAGAGTCAGTTCTGTTCCCAGATTAAAACTCCAAACAAAAAAATTGAATCCACCAACCGTATAATTTCCGATAAAACAATTCCAGATGCCGCAATTAAACCCGTGAACGTCGTAGTGGTCGAGTGCATCTTGACGACTAACCTACTATCCGCGCAAATTATGAAAAGGACTATCAAAATGCCGTTTCGCATCTCCATCTTGGTCTGACTTAAGGCTCGCACCCTGGCCAGAGCGAGTACGCGATACAAAATAGCTCTAAGACGGTCTTATACTTAGTTGGTCCGCATAGTGAGCTCAACAAAGAACCCATACATTATTCATTGGGAAACCGCGACAATGGCACCTGCCTCCCATGGGAACTTTCGCAGGCAAGGGCGTTCCACGCGGCGAGCGCGGTAACACCCCGACTTGACCGCCAGTGTTATATTACGACGGGAATTTTACACGGTTCATGAACAGGAAATCGAATAAGATAACGACGTGGATGTGCAATGGAAATAAAAAAGGTGCTACTTAGGTTTGTATAAAATATGTATTAAACTGCCTCAGTAGCGTAGTGGTAGCAGGCCACTACTATTACGCTGGAGGTCCTGGGTTCGATTCCCGGGTCGGGGGATATTAGAGATAACGGTCTAAAATCCTTTATCTCTGCTTCTATTGGGATTTTTCCATTTTCTGGAAGTTTCCCAGTACCCCGGAGTTTGGTAATGTGCCCGGAGATGGCAACAGGTTCGCCACCTGTTACATAAGCCAAAACGTAACCGGCGAGTCGTGGGTGTTTGCATGTATGATTAAATGCATGCATTTACCTCTGCCTACCCCTTCGGGGATTACAGGCGTGAAGTTACGTTATGTATTTTAGGAAAGAAGACGAGCAAGCTGTTCTTCAAAATTATTGAGCCACCAAATTATTTACATATCTTTGACTTGTTATAACAATAATCTTCAGTTTGACGTCATCAATAAATCATCGTTGACGACAACAGATAATTTCTAAAGTAAGCAATGAGAAATACCACGAGAAGGCTTAAAAAAGATTGCGATCAATCATTTGGAATGTTGGAAGGGCATTCGCCCATTTCGAATTCTCATGGCCAAATATTATGTCAAAGTGACCGAAGTTAGAAAAACAAGCACAGTGTGAATTGAATCGGCTAATGGTGTTCTGTATGAACATATTTTTATCTCCAACTCTATCAGGCGATTTTTGATGCTGTAACATGGAAATATCAACAATCGTTTAATTTATAGAAAGATCCAACGGAACGTTTTGTTGTGACTATTTAATAATCCAAGCTCCCAATAACAATGTATTCAGACATGGACGAGATAGAAAATATTAATTGACTTCAATAGTTAAGACTAGAAGGACAGAATTACAATGCAAACATGTCTGTCTAGTCTAAGAAGTCCAGTCCACTTACTATAATAGCGTAGTACGAGTAGAGTAATCAATCTTACGACAGTTTTAAACGTAGTAACCTCCATCGATATGGAACCCTAAAGACAATGGATGAAATAAAATGACCCGTTGTTATAAAAATACAACCTTTAGCATGCGAGGATTAATCGCACTTAGTTCATTTGTTACTTGTTACCCAAACGGTTTTGATTCTTAGCAGGATGTTAACAATGCCTTTTATGGTTTACAGCAGACTATCAGCTCAATATTGTAGCTGCCAGAAAGCCAAAAGTGTTCGTGATTTACAGTAATACATTCGGGTTTCGAGTTAGGTGAATTTAACCTCATAAAATTGAGAGCCGATACGGACCGCACGCGAGTATGCCATAAAAATACAATTACTACGATAAAGATAACGTTTGGTGATCTTTAGAAAGGACTTATGAATTAAGCAAGTTAGCTTTAATTACAAAACCTGTTCAATGTCAAAGAAATCATGTTTATAACATTCCTTGATCCAAATTATTTTTTGCTGTCAAACATTTTATTTTCATAAAATGAAAAGGAACGTTTAAGTTCAATCCTGGACAATTTAGACTCCAAATCTGCAATGACCTAAATTAAGAGCAAAATGTTTATATTCGTGTTCTACTCTTTCTAGTAAAGCCATAGAAAATTTTGCTCTAGATCTAGATAACCTATAATTAGGTGACTTGCAACTTTTACAAAGTTCCCAATTCCAGACACGAACACAAAATTTCACTGCAAATTGTAAAGAAAAGTGATTGGTAAATGTATCGGTAGCAGTTGAATGATTAATAGAACAAATTATTTTATATTATTTCGCATTAACACATGCTTGTGAAAATAAAATAATAGAACAAATTTTAATACAATAACGTATTAGATTTCGTAGGGTCAAGATCGACATTTTTTGCGACATCATCGTCTCTTTCTTTTGCCTGGGTGTAAAGAAGATGGCATGACCTGCAGTAATCAGGCCGCTTTGAATGGAGAGCGTGAGACACCGACGTGTGGGTGACTGGCTAAACATCGTAATTAAGGAGATGATGTCGATTGTTTGTTTATTCGAGATGATTGACGTTGGTTCTTCGGTTGTCAGATTGTGAAAGTGGACCAAAATGGTAACTTGGAAATCGGTTCCCAAAGTACAAATAAACGAAACTATTACAAATAAAAGATTATACTACTATTTTGATGAAGCCATTAAAGTTAATCGATATAAACAATAACTTTCCAATCTATCTTTGCTAAGACAGAGACAAGGGAGAGAGATAGAGATTGCAATTAACTTGTCCAAGCCAAAAACTGAGATATTGCAAGATAATATAAGATATCATGGTAAATAACTATCGGAAACGCCAAATAAATATTGGACCTATAGTAAAAAATTAACCGTGAAATCGCTTAAAAGTAAGCCGTAAACAAAAAGTAACTTACCGTAACTTAAAAGTAAGCAGTGAACAAAAAAACAATGTGAAACAGATACGTACTTAGTGCTAGTCTTTAGCAGCATCGTGAACATATAAAGTCATATGTTAACTATCATAAAATTAGTTTGCTTGTTACTTTCATGAATTTCACATCGAAGTTAAATACTACAGCCGCGTAAAAGCTAGTAAAAACCGAAAATCTCATCGCAGATACATTATTAGTTGCAAGGTTGAAAATATTAACATTACTAAAAATAAATTGTAATCAATTGTAAATCATAGCCACCATTAGGCAACAGTCATTATTTTCAGTAAAACATTACCAACTTCATCCAACCAACGATCCACGGTCACAGAGCGGTAAACTTCAGGTGACATTGACATTGAAAGAAGTCTCTACGTTACCGCAGCTATTTCATAATTGCGGCCGCTGCTATTTGGCAACTGTTGCTGCAGTTAATGCCCGAGTAACACCATTCGTTATTCGATTTAATAATCGATAATTAAACACAACTTTAATTTATTTACAAGTCATTTCAAACGCTATCGCCGGATCTGTTTGAGACGCCGTAATTCGCTTAAATACTTTTTCAATTGAGATGTCTCATAATTATCGTCGGTTCGATTAATGACTCGTATCATGTTTCATATCTCTCGTGGAAATCGATTAAACTGACACACTTATTGATAGATTTTATTGATTGACTGTCTTTGAATGAAATTATGCAGAAACTGACAAATTCGATGTTATGCCCATACATAATTCGCCCAATCTTACAACATGTGATCGAGCGATCCATTAACAACTTTGACATCTTCATTTGTCAGATCAAAGTATCGATACCGAAACGATGTCAACAGTCAGTTACATCGTAAATTGTCTAATTTCATAACGGTTACAAATGGAGCGATCATTAACCAAGGGCCGATGCGATACCACTGGAAAACAAAACGATACCGTTATTATTCGGCACCTGTTCCAAAAAGAGCAACGAGTAGAACACGAGGTTTATGATGATGGTTTTAAAAAAAAGAAAATTTAGCATAAAAAATTGCCATAGGAGAAAAATATAAAAATTAATTGGTTGATATTCGATACGTAGTTCTCATGGTACTTAATTGAATAAAAACGGATAAGTCAACATCAATTAAAATAACATCGCACTAAAAAGAATGCATTGCATAGTTAAAAAAAGACGTTACTAATGAAATGTAAACAACAATGACGTCATGACCACAACGTAAGTCTTTTTCAACACCACAAATCCATGACCAAAAGACACCGCGACTATTTAAACACACCTCTGTTTCACGCTCGATTTGAGTCCGAGTAGGACAAAAAAATATCGGCGGCTGTCATTGATGTCGCACCTGAAGCCAATAATATTGGAGCTGTGAAAACAAATCGGCAGTTTGATGTTGACTGATGATATGGTTAGCTTAAATATTCCCAAACTATGAAAAACTTTCGTCGATTTATATCAAACGTGCTTTGACTAAGCTCGTCAGTAAGGAGATAGCTGTAGATTGACCAAATAATTTTTGGGAATGAAAGAAACATCAAATAGGTACCTGTATTAGAAGCACTTAGAACTTATTCATTGTTATCGTGCTGTCAGTGTTAAAATACATAGCCAGAAACAGATTATGACACGTTGCACAGAGTAAATATTGTCGACAAAGAATTTAAATGGATAGTTTCTAAAGCAATTTTTTAAGTTACTACGTAAGTAGAGGAACTTCAACCTATGGGCGGGAATTTATAGGCTAAAATCCGTGTATGAGGGATCCGAAAGGGCGCTGGGCGTTACGCAAGATGTGTTAAGTCGGACAGACGTCACGGTGGCAGTTATCAACTCTTGCGTCAATGACGTAACGGTCGCCGACAAAGGCAGTGACATTGATTTTGGATTTTGAACTCCGATTTTACGACAGGTCTAAGTTAAATTTACAAATTATTTTATCCTTGATTCAGAGTGTAATACGAATTACCTCATATTTAATTAGAATGATATTGTTGCAGAAAAAAAAACTAATAATTAACAGGAATACTTTTAAGACTCAATAAGTGAGGAGGTTTTTTTTCCGGTTAAGTGAGAAGTGATTTCCAAGTACACCCCCGGGTTGTCCGGTGAATGTCAATAGTTTCAGTAGGCTTGCCACCTATTCAGATGATTATACAATGGAACCTACAAAACTGGATTATATATGCATGGACCTACGCCTGCATTGCGAACATTCTAGATTATTGCCTCTGTGGTAAAACAGAATCACAGTATCGAATGACGAATCATAAAAATACGTAATAAATGGTGAAATATCAGAAAATGAGACACACGAGGGATACAACATTCCTTATAAATTAAACGTAACTTCACGCTTGTAATCCCCGAAGGGGTAGGCAGAGATAAATGCATGCATTCAAGCATACATGCAAACACCCATGATTCGCCGGTAACAGGTTGAAATTAATAATAATGCTTTAATTCTAAGGTTGCAACATAACGATGATGTTTTTTTCTTTTTAATCTCATAAAAAGGTACTTGTACTCGGGCAAACCGACCGGAATCTTCTTGCGGTCACCTTATAGTTACGAAGTATCGGTTACCCGGTCCATTGCGTCGGTTCTCTAAGTACCTACAGGCAATAGGGTTGACAAGCATATTCTTAAAAACTGTAATACAGTAAATTTTGCCAATAAATACTGTTTACCGTCGAAAATACCAAATTAATAATATAACATGCGTAAAAGCTCCAATAGAGAATGATTTAATTATTTTTTCCCAAAATACACTATATTTTCCTTCTCAGACTATGTACCATTTAACTCGCTGTAGAATTAAGAGAAGATTCTGCTTTAGCAATCTTTTGCAACCTATTTGATTCGAAGAGATCGAAATTGTATGTCCACCATCCGGCTGATATCAAGAAACCTTTGTATTTTTGGACATTTTCAACCCGCCTACTTTTCAACACGACATGAATATTAATATCCATATTAACCGTTGGTTGAGTTCCAATATCGGTTCTCGAGAATGTAGACACCACCGCATTACCCATTCTATCCTCCGCCAAATGGTTCAGCTATCGTATTCCGGTTAGGTGGTAGGATGGTTATGTAAATTTATGTGGCAACCCTGCCTGCGTACCGCAACCGCAGTCACGTCTTGTTGACAACGCCTCTGTGATATTGATCTAAGGGAAGGACGGCGCATCTTTTCATGACTAATAGTTAACAGGTAGATGATATACGCCTTTATAATTTTAAGTTAAACTCATAGAGCAACTCGGGCCACCGGCCGCCGCGGCGGACCGGAGGGGAGTAGCCAAAGTGTTTATTACCGATGCAAAACAGTTTGTAATTTTTTTATTTGCGGGGGTAAATGCGTGTGACACACTACAAAAATCGTCTATTACTACGAAACTCACACCTTGACTTTAACAAAATACATAAATAATTTCACGCACACATTTAAACATCTAGGCGACAGGCATAGGCCAATTTGGGCTTGTACTTTGACAGAGGGGAAAGCCTGCATATGGCTACTCCTCTCCGCCGCTGCCGGTGGCCCGTGTTGCTCTATGGTTAAAGTACATTATTATGCGCAACGCTGTTTAAGATGAGTTTTGAAATGGATTCTGGTAACGTCGATCAGCGACATCCGCTAGCGTAGGGCTCTAAGATAAGTTGCGTTCCATGATACTTTTTTTAATGTTGACAGACAAGTAGGCGGACAACCATGGATAGTAGTCACCGTCGCCTATGAACATTCGCAACACCAGGGGAGTTGCCAAAACGCTGCCAGCCTTGAAAGACTTTTTCTGTAACGCCGGTTAAAGTTGAAGAACCCCATATAAGCGCCACCATGTAGCGTAGCCTTCCCCATAATCCCATATAACGTAGCCGAAGAACACCTCAGAGGGAAGTTCGTTCCCTTACTTTCCAATGATTCGTGGACTTAGTTACCTATATACCTAGCCTATCAGGATATTTCGTTGCTGACGTCGGGACGTGACAACCCCGGCGACGAATGGCAGTCAAACAATTCTAATGGAGCGATAGTAAGTGCAATAACGCAAGATGGGCAGCAGCGTCCTGTCATAAGACTACCGCTACTACGCTACTTCGATCGGCAATCCGCAAGCCAAGCGTGGCGATTATGGCATATCCCCCATATGGGGTCACTTTGGTCCAGAAGTGGACATCATGACAATTGTGAAGTGCAAACCACAAAAACACCTATTCCTTTGAAATAAAACTAGTTTTCAGATTTATCTCGCGTAAATTAAACTAAAATGATTATTTAAAATCGAACCCGACGTTTCCGTTTCGGTCGCTTTTCAGCTTCCGTGGTCTCGGTCAACGGACTCGGACAGTGAGTGCAACTCGCGAAAACCTACGAACATACTACCTATTCCTTTATTTAAACGATCGTTAAGTAAATAGAGAAACGATTAGCAAAGTTCGCCAACATCCGAAGATAGTTTAACGCACCTATGGAATAATAAATTGTAATAGATTGTAATCTACGATGGATTTATTTTAAACCTGTCTTATAAGTAGGGTTGTCAACGAATTCACAGATAAACGGCAATCAGAGCATCCACCTAACGACATGACAAAAACAACATTTATTTGTGGTAGAGTTCCAATGTCAGAGCTCGAGGGAATAGGCACCACCATATTACCTAACTATTCGGTTGACATAGAGCAACACCGGCCACCAGCCGCGGCGAACCGGAGAGGAATAGCCATATGCAAGCTTTCCCCTCTGTCAAAGTACAAGTACAAGTATTCCTACGCCTGCCGCCCTGTTTAATTGTGTGCGTGAAATTATTTATGTATTTTGTTAAAGTCAAGGTGTGAGTATTGTAGTATCACAAGTAGTTCCTCCCCCGAAAAATGACAGACTGTTTTGCATCGGTAATAAACGGTATGGGTACTCCTGTCCGGTCCGTGGCCCGCGTTGCTCTATAGCTATGTGCATCATTTAATCCGAACGAGAGAAACTTCTGTACGTCCAACCTCACGCGTAGCCATTGCCAACCCTACTAAGAAGTAACTTGTGTAGTCTGAACACGCTAAATGTATCAGAATAGTATCAACAGTGACAACGATGGAATTATAATGATTTCCGAGTGAGAATGAATGAAACTTGAAGTTATGTTGTACAAAAATAACGACTAAAGACTAACAAAAATATTAATCTTAAAGAGTAATGTAATTCGTATTCGTATTCGTAACTTCACGCCTGTAATCCCCGAAGGGGTAGGCAGAGGTAAATGCATGCATTCAAGCATACATGCAAACACCCACGATTCGATGGTTACGTTTTGGCCCATGTAACAGGTGGCGAGCATGTTGACATCTCCGGGCACATTACCAAACTTTGAGGTACTGGGAAATTTCCAGAAAATGGAAAAATCCCAATAGAACCAGAGATAAAGGCTTTTTCACCATTATCTCTGATAACCCCCTACCCGGGAATCGAACCCAGGACCTCAGCGTAGTAGTAGTGGCCTGCTACCACTAGGCTACCGAGGCAGTAATGTAATCAAAGGCTCTAATTATAAGTTGTTTTTGCCGTAGGTATTTTTATGCCCCCTAAGATGGTTGCAAACAAGCAAGCAGTTCTCATTGATGGTAAGTGAATAGGTACTGTAGGCCACAGAATCTTTAAATATCTACACATAAACAGAAGATAATTAGACTGTAGCAGGGAACATATAAATCGACATACATACATACATACACCTGAAAAACATCGTAGACACCCTTTATTACTTACAGAGCCTGAGAGATTATCATGTGTGCAGCTATAATAAAATAGCACTCTATTAGTATAGCTGCTCACATGATAATGTACATCAAGATTATCTAACGCAATCTTCCAAATCAATCTACTACTGATAAATCCTGATCTTTCCGGTAGTTTTCTAGCGCTGCTATTCGATGTCTAAGACTGGATAACGGTCATTGAAGAAGATTTTCAGCAATAACGCTTTTCTAGAATTGTCTAAATGCCTTAACTATCTACCTTACCTTCCTTGCCTTAATCTATGTAGAGTACTGATTAAACATAGAACACTTTATTGGCGGGAACCTTGAAAGCGGCGTGTGGTGCTCTTATTTTTTTTTTCATTTTCTTAGTGTATTTTTGAGTTATATTAAATAAAAATGGTGGCATTTTGTTGATATAGGCTTATTACAGTGCCCGTGTATAAAAAAATAGAATAACAGTGCGAAAACACGGCTTTTCAGTTTGCCTCCAAAACTTCATTTGAAATGTTCTGGTAAAGTAGCCATCGCTTTACTCGAATTACTGACTGTGACTCTGACTGACTGACTTAAAATTGACCGACTGACTCTTACTTTTACGCTGCTTGCGAATACGAAATATCATTTTACTTGACACTGGCAAAATGCGTAATAGCGATGCCATTAAACTAAAAAAAAAACAGAACAAATCGGAGTGTATCGATACAGAGCAAACATATTCACACCGTATCATTATCAAATGTCAAACGTGCCGCCCACAGAGCCTCCAAGGCCACGTCCACACCTACGCCCCAGTTAGGAGAAAGGAATCTATTGTGATGCTTTGAATAGTTTGAATCATGTGTCGGCTGCTTTGGGCAGGCGTGTTGGCACATGTGGCTGTAGTGCGATTTGCAATTGCGGCCGTTGTTAGGGCGAAAGAATAGCCTGTCGATTTCCACGAGCAAAATGCTACGAAATAAGGGTCAAGGTAAATTTTGGAAAAGGAAAAAATAAAGTTCTTTCTATAAGTAGTAGGACAAGGGATTTTTGGATTTATTGAAGCGCGTCAGTTTAAAATATGGATGATACCTTGCACCTTGTTGAGTATCATAAAATTTGTCATAACATAAGCCGCGATATTAATCAGATCGATAACTGAACTGGAGGAGCAGAAAACCGTCGTTAACGAACTAATTTATGTTATAACCAAAACTGAATAGATTTACTCAAAAATGTTTTAAGAAATTTAAGAAGCTTGGTTTCTTTACCGAATTATTATCCTAAAATAGATAAGGTAGGTGTTTGCAGTCATTAATAAATGAATAATAATAATGGTAACTCATTATACGTCCCACTGCTGGGCACGAGTATCTCCCCTTTTTTGGGGCGAGCCCCCAAAAAAGGGGAGAGACTCGTGCCTGGAGCCTGGAGCCTGGGCCTGGAGCTTACTCCACCCCGCTGCTCCAATGCGGATTGGTGGAGGTGGGTGGGTTAGTGGCCAACCCGCTGGTTGCATTCATTGCAGGGTAGGTAATGATCGATTGTCTGTTTTTATGTGTCGCAGGTAGCAACAGGTAAGGTAATAAGCATGCATTTAACTTGGATTTTAAGTGATGACTGCAGGCTATAGACATCTACCTACACAAAAACCAGCGGTGAAAATGCAGATGCGTTGCAATTGCCCCTGAGACCTTAGTTGTTGTCTCGCTGACAATTATTACGGACAATTAATACTTTACCAGAATACGATAGTGCTAGATAGATTGGTAATGTGGTGGTGCCTACGCACTAGAATCCCTACGCTGGACCACCACCAAAGGTAAATAAATGTAGGTATATTTCCATCTGTCAGCCGTTATAGGCAAATAAAGATATGCAGTAGTGATGTACGGGATGTACCATGAATTTTCTCAATGCACCATAATATCAGTTGTCCTTGATGGACCGCCGGTGTCGTATTCAATGACATTTGACAGGCGGCCTTCACAAGCGGTGGCCTGCGCACGCGCTCCGATTACGCTCGCGCATACCTACCATTCAATTTTGATCTAGGACTGTAACACGTGTTGCTATACTTGCTATAACATTGGACTGGAGTCTTAGCAGAGGTAAATAATGAGTTAATAATTATATGTAGGTACTTTGTCTATTCCAGAAAAGAGTGATATTTTGCAACAGTAATGACCTAGACTACCAAGGCAGTCAATTTCTTTGAGAAATAGGTAGGTAGGTACCATAGGTACCTACGCTATTGGGGTATGAGAAGTTTGAGAGTGTTGTACGCGAGAAAATTCGCAAACTCAATTATTACAACGCTATTCACCCTTACCAAAAAGTCGAAGCGAATGACTAAACAGATATAGGTATATAGGTATAATGCGAATGTGGATGATTGCAGAGGCCCAGGAAGAACAAGGATGACCTACCATGACCAAATAGGTCGAGTACTGTCTGAAGGCGGGGCTCAAAGTCTTAGGAATCGGCGTGTATGTATGAAGAGAATGATGAATGTAGAAGAAGCACGGAAGATGTGTCAGAACCGGGATATCTGGCGCTCCACTCTCTGCCTACCCCGAAAGGGACTTTGCGTGAACATAGGTACCTACATATTATATTCAACTTTATATTTTTGTGTGGCGATACAAATAAAATATCCCTAATAATATTACGTCACAGTCTCCATCTAAATCTAGAATAAACACAAAAGCGGATTATTGATTAATAGTAGGCCCAAGTTTGTTCCAAGGTAGGTAGGTGTTTATTGTGAAGCACCCACGATACAGGAAATCTTAGTCAGACCATATTGACTTTGGTTTTTATTACGTTTTGTTCTATTTTTCGATCTGTATCCCCTTATATTCACCATTACAATAATGAACATCTAAGTTGAAAATAAGAATATAAATCCCTTTAGTCCATATTCCTAACTATGTTTCTTAACTATCTATGAAAGAAGAATTTTTCCTATCTTGTCCATCTTACTTAATTCTGGCAAAAAAAATTGTTAAGTACACTTTATGACCTGTCTGCATTTTAATGACATCCATACCTAATAATAATATTTCTGCTTCACAGGTAAGAAGAAAAAGCACACACCAATGAAATAAATATATGAAAGATACTCTGGTGGCACCTCGTAATGAAAATAGTATGACGCAGTTGTAATGGCACACTAATTGCCGACAGATATTGCCGACAATATCTGTCGGCAATTAGTGTGCCATTCGCAAAACACTATTCGCTAGTACAGCCATATCAATAACTGGTAAGCAGGACCGGTTTGTGTATTATTTTTAGTAAGAATGGCAACCCTTGATACGTCACACTGCTGGGGACGAGTCTCTCCCATTTTTGGGAGGAGGCCTAGAGCTTACTCCACCAGGCTGTTCCAATGCGGGTTGGTGGAGATAAGGGTTAGTGGCCGACCCGCTGTCGGATGTTTTCAAACTGCCCATAAAGCCACCGACAAGGTTTAACGACTGCTATCTATCGATAGCGACCGACAGCTTAACGTGCCCTCCGAAGCACGGAAACGCTCATTTTAATTTGCCACTAGCCCATCACACACCCGACCGCCTCTGTATCGCTTCACCGAGTAGATGGCTGCCGATCTACACCAGCCACGGGATCATGCGCGCTACACTTATTTTTAGTAGTGTGGGCCTACCAAAAATAATACCTTAACCTTTAGTCGGTGATACGTCGTTGAAAAGTTGCAATTACCCGAAGTCATTCAGCCGGCCGACAACAAAGTCACCGACACATGTTGGCGGATCCGTGGCTTTAGTGTGAAAAGTCCGTTACGTAGACAATCCATAATCGTGTGCTGTTATATTTCTAACAATTTCTTTGACCTTCGGCGACAATTTTTCCCGCGCGGTACTGATAACACTCACATGACAGAATATTTTGGACCCGATCTCCAAAGTGTATGACGCGGGAGATAACCAGAATCAATTGCGATAACATATAGATACAATCTACATGCTTTTGTCATGAAAAGATTATTCGTCGGTATGATTTATCCTCGAGAGCATCAAAGATTTTTTTCATTTCACCTTCCCAGATAACTTAAAGGAAATTAAAATTGATAGTAGATATTTTATTCTACGTTCCTTCGCATTTTATCCCATTTTTTTCGCCTTGGGACACATTACATGGGACGAGACGTAACTGACGAGTCGTGGGTGTTTGCATTAATGCCTACAATATGCAGTAATACGTGAAAATGGAAATACGTGGAAGGCGTAAAATAACTTACCTAACTATTTTCGGAAAATTTTACTCTCAACTTATTGACACCATAAAAGAACACCTTAGCTATATAAACAAACACAACGTTAACAACAAAAGATTTTAAAAGCAGAGGTCTCAAAATAGATGCATTTGTTACCCATCCCGAGATCTAAGATATTTTATGGGACTTTACATTACTACCTATCCACCCGAAGATCGTAATACCATTATGGTAATAGGAAGTTCTGAAATTCTACCTTGGAGCGGCACTAAACGCCCTAACGCAATAGCGGATAGCCACGCGGCTAGCCGCTTTTACAGTTTAATATGTTATCGCCTGTTATTGTACGCACTATAACAGGCGGTTGCATATTAAATTGTAAAACCGATTTTTCATCTAGTTTTTTCTTTTGTTTTATGTAATGAAAGTGGCAAACAAGCATGCAGTTCACATTGATGTTAAGTGATTGCTGCAGCCTATAGACACCTACACAAAGACCAAAGTCAAGATGCAGATGCGTTACCACTCCTGAGGCCTAAGGTGTTATGCCTCTGTGCCGGAAATTACAGGGCCGTAGATTATCACCCGACCGGAACACGATAGTGCTGAACACTACCATTTATTGGCAAGTATATTAGGTAATGCGGTGGTGCCTACGCCCGCGAGCTCCGTCACTGGAGCTCTACCACCAGTAAAAGTTCCACCACCACCGGAACTGTCGACGCTCAATCAAGCGGCAGTCACATTAGGTAATGCAGTTGTGAGTACGCCCTCAAGCTCCGCCACCGGAACTCTACCAGTAATTATTTAATTACAACAAAGATGTCGAGAATAGATAACACAGGTTCCCATACTTCCCATGGTGCATCCGAACGCATCCATCTTACGCAACTTACAATTTCATTAAAATTATCTAAGCCAGATAAACTTGGTATCGTAAATTATTAGCCGCGCGGGTACACCCGGGGGCCTCCGATTTAGATAAGTACTCGACGCACCTTGTTGCATTTAAGTACGGGTAAGTTAGAATCTTGTAAGACGTAGGTACGCGTGACACGCCTTTCTATTGTGTTGTATGAAAGACATCGTTTTAAGACAATTTTGAAGGTCCCAAATTACGGACAAACAGGTAAAACATCTAGGCATGATAATGTATGTTCTTGTAGCATAATAAAAAATATATAAATAAATTCCGAACAATGGCAGTCAAACCATTCCAATAGGGTTGTAAAAACAAAAACACAGGATGGGCAGCCTTTTCCTGGAGAAAGGACTGATAGCCCACAAAAATCATTCAATTTTATTTAATTGTTTCCGTTACTTATTTCGATTACCATCCTTACCTGAATCAATGCAACCTTACTTAACTCTGATACTCATGTATGTATGTATGTATCTTCAAGCCAGGTCCCTGACGGGGTAGGCAGAGAGTGTGGAGCGCCAGATATCCTGGTCCTGACATACCTCTCGTGCCTCGTCTACCTTCATTATTCTCTTCATACATGCACGCCGATTCCTACGACTTTTGACCCCACCATCAGATAGAACTCGACCTATTTGGTCATAGTAGGTCAGTCTTGGTCTTCCTGGGCATCTGCAACCATCCACATTCGCATTGTATTTCATTTCGCAACTCTGATACTTCCCGTCTATAAATCATTCAAAAGCACGACGTAAACAACACACACTATCGCATTACAAAAGTCAAAATTGCGGGTTGTGAAAGTTCAAATGCTAAACAAAATCAATGATTAGATCCAAGTCATCCATTGCCAACTCATAATGGGCCATTACATGGGAAAAGAGTGAAATCGCCATTAAAAATTACAACTACAAAAGAACTTTCGAATGCATGGGGCATCATTAAAATAAATAGTGCAGACTCCGCCGAGCGATTTCCGAATCGCCTTCGCCGAGGCACGCTCATAAAAATGTCATTGTTATCATACCGAACATCACTCATTATAATTCGAACTGAGTGGTTCATCAATTTATATAAACGCCTCATTACTGGTAAACATAAGCGTTACATAAGACCCAGGTTCAACGCACCCAATTTCTCAACATCTAGCGGGGTACAATTTTTGTTTGCCGCCCCGGTAATTGTCGACCACGTTTTTAATTCGATGGAACGATGATTTATTGTAAATTACGAATTTTGGACGCTGACGACGGAATAAGTTCTGATGATTTGATTTTTTTAATACTTGAAAACATTTAAGAGTACTAATTGTAGCCAGCAAGCCACACTATTCCGTTGGAAGCCTGGGTTTGATTCTCGGGTCGGGGGATACCTCTGGTTACATTGGGATTTTTTAATGTTCTGGAAGTTGCCCAGTATCTTCAAGTTTGGTTATGTGCCCGGGCTGTATGTGTATGTCTATGGGCTCGCCACTTGTTACATGGGACAAAACGTAACCGACGAATTACGAGTTCGCATGTCACTTGAATGCATGCATTTACCTCTGTCTGCCCTCGGGGATAATAGGCGTGATGTTGCAAGCATTTCTGTTGGAGCGAAATGACCACACTTGCCGTAAAATTGACATATCCTTTATTTTTAAAGAAAAATGGAAAGAAAAATTTGACTTCAGGCGAGGCTCGAACTCGCGACCTACTGGGAATCTAGTCCAGCCGCTCTTCCGTTAACGTTATCAAATAAAATATATTTCACAAGCATGTGTTAATGCGAAATAATATAAAAACAATTATTAAGGGTAAAAGCGACTTCTTTACGATATTCAATAAACTGAAAAGTCTATTATATCGGTTGCCTAACTAGCATAGTTGGTAATAGATGGCGCTACTGCTACCATAAAGCAATGCAATAGATGTGAAGGAAAGATTTGACAAATCGGGCAGGGCTTCAGTAGCTCAATTGGAAGAGCGGCTGGACTAGATTCCCAGTAGGTCGCGAGTTCGAGCCTCGCCTGAAGTCAAATTTTTCTTTCCATTTTTCTTTAAAAATAAAATATATTTCACAAGCATGTGTTAATGCGAAATAATATAAAACAATTATTAAGGGTAAAAGCGACTTCTTTACGATATTCAATAAACTGAAAAGTCTATTATATCGGTTGCCTAACTAGCATAGTTGGTAATAGAAGGCGCTACTGCTACCATAAAGCAATGCAATAGATGTGAAGGAAAGATTTGACAAATCGGGCAGGGCTTCAGTAGCTCAATTGGAAGAGCGGCTGGACTAGATTCCCAGTAGGTCGCGAGTTCGAGCCTCGCCTGAAGTCAAATTTTTCTTTCCATTTTTCTTTAAAAATAAAATATATTTCACAAGCATGTGTTAATGCGAAATAATATAAAACAATTGACATATCCGCTGATTGAATGGACCTCAAAAAAAATTAGATGACTGATAAAAACGTAAACGTAACTTCACGCCTGTAATCCCCGACGAGGTAGGCAGAGGTGAATGTATGCATTCAAGCATACATGCAAACACACACGATTCACCGGTTACGTTTTGGCCCATGTAACAGGTGGCGAGCCTATTGACATCTCCGGGCACATTACCAAACTCCGAAGTACTGGGAAACTTCCAGAAAATGGAAAAATCCCAATAAATCAGAGAAACAGGATTATACACCCTTATCTCTAATAGACTCCGACCCGGGAATCGAACCCAGGACCCCACCCCACCCCAGCGTAGTAGTAGTGGCCTGCTACCACTAGGCTACTGAGGCAGTTGGGCAGAGAAGACTGATAACTCAGAACAATCCAAACCGCTTAAAACGTTATCAATTGCCTTATTAAAATGATGTAAACTTTTTTGTTAATTAGTTCAAATATTTGAAACATTTGGAATTTCTCAACACAAACAAAGTCAATCGAAGAACGATAAACGAACGTCTAGACTCAAGACGAATAACGTAAGCAATTGTTGCAGCGGTTTACAAAAATAAATTGTGTATCTCGCATAATATACAGGATTGCACATTTTTTAGCTCGTAGGTTAGGTGAGGTTAATAGGTAGTCTTCGGAAACAGCTTCACAGTCGATTTTATGTATGTTAATCTGATAGGACAACCGTGTCACTTTTACAACTGCTTTGTTGAAAATGTTGTACAGTTATTTTTATTTGCAAATTATTCACATTTCTAAGCTCGGATGAACGTTGGATATGGTTGAAATTATCAGATATTAGAATGGAACTAGATGAAGGTGCTCCCACGCTAGAGGGCTAAATACGACTCATTTGTATGTATCGTTGATGAGTCCCGGTTTATCTATGACAACATCCGTAATTTAAATGATTTTACTGCGGTTTCCACTTATGTATAAATTTATTCGTATTTTTTTTTATGTTATGAAGGTGGCTAACAAGCTTGCAATTCACACTGATGTTAAGTGATGCAACCAATAGACACTTACACAAAGACTACAGGTCAAAATACAGATGCGCTGCCACCCCTGAGACCTTAGTCGTAATGTCTCAGTGATAATTGTTGCGGCGCCATACATTACCATCTAACCAGTACACGGTAGTGCTGAACAGTATTTGGCGGAAGATAGGTTAAGTAATGCGAAGGTGCCTAACGCCCTCGAGCTCCAAAAATATTTGAATATGAATTATATTATTTGAACTATATTATAATACGTAAATATTTGAATGCCGTTGATTTTTTGATAGAAGTTGAAATAGTAAGTATCATCACGTGTAACAAATAAAAAGGAAATAATGCAATGAAATGAAAAAAGCAATATCACATACAAAGGTCGATCTTTCGCTATCTCAAGATAAAATGTACAAACAAATTTAAAAATCTAAATGCGTCACAAAAGCGATAATTGTAACGATCTACGGTTGCTCGATAACGAATATATATTTTTCATTTTCGTTTTGCGATATAACGCAACAATATTAGGTACTCGACACTTGATCAAATAATTCCTCGTTGGCCAAATGGTCGCAATCGCAATGATTCCCCGGTCGGGAAAATCTGTATTGGGCGTTTTCTGTAAGGAAATTCCTAGTAGTAGCCCGGAGTCTGTCACCCGTGCCTCGGAGAGCACGTAAAAGCCGTCGGTCCTGAAGCCGATCGCTCTCCGGTCGTGTCGGATTGTCGTCCCATCGGGCTATGAGAGGATGGAAAAGAGAGTGCACCTGTGTTTGCGCTTTACAACTTGCACTACAATGTCTCATTCGTTGTTAGCTCCGTTGCAATTGGCCGCCGTGGCCGAAATTCGATCTGGAGGACATTATTAAATGCTTATGAAGACGGAGAGTAACAAACAATTTTACGAAAGAAGTAGAGAAGGAAATTCTGAGATTTCAATAACAGAAATATACTCTAAAATATAAAGAATCCTCATAATAGGTAGGTACACCACACCGAAAATGTAGTCCAGACAGATTGATTGAGATAATTTTCTAGAACTCGATAAAGCCACTATATTTTTTATCGAATATCTTCCGACTGCAGAACGGATGTAGTTGGCTGGATGCCTTTAACATTTCGCTAACAATGTTGTTGTGGTGGCCTATAAATGACCAATTCCTGTGCTATTACTACCCCATCTCTCGTTTTAAGAGTTCGAGTTCCTTTTGGTTAACAGGTAGACCTCCATTTACAGATTTTTCATTAACGGTTGCAAAGAGTCAAACTTACCAAGCACACGAAAGTTACTATGCTATAGAAATTATATAGACACATTAAACGTATTGTCAAAATATGGCCATAACAATACCTTCGGTGAAAAACTATTTGATATTTCTTGAATATGTAGCTCATAGATAGGTAAAATATGACTTGCTTATGATACATAAATTTATAATGTAATAATATCGATTTGTTTGTGACCAGCCGACTATAAGGTGGCAGTCAATGGTTACCCCAAATCTTTTTAAAACTTTAATTTATAATCAACAATATAGAAATGTTCTATGTATGCAACATTTAAAAAGGGATAGAAAAATAATATTGCACCAAACAGAAACAGCTAAACGGAGCCCGCCAGCTTAATGCCAACGGAGTACAAGCATGGAAGCGATACAAATCGATCGCTAGCGATAATTATTGTGGACACGAAAGCCAGTTTTGTCGCGTGCCAACACCGCCGCTCGAGTCCAAGAATGCCGCACTGGATTACGGCATTAGGAACGCGTCTTACAGACGATCTGGCTTTTTATTACGTTATAGCGATGCGCTATTCGCTAACTAACACTGACTTACTGATATATAACCGTGTATAACATAAACTAAATGGTATTCAAACGACCGAGCAACATAATACTGAATTAGAAACAATTTTTCGGCTTTGAGTTTACTCTTCGAATACCTATTAACAGGCTATGCCCGTGATAGGAATGCACGTGATGGCAAATACAAAAAACAAGACAAAAGGCTTCGAACAAAGTTAAGTAATATGTAAAACATAATGTCTCAGTCAAAATTACCATCTAAACAAACAAGGCAAAACAGAAATGTATATTTTCTAAACACTATTATTTATACTAATTATTAGTTTACACTCGATTGTCAAATTGCATCAATTCAGTATAAACTTACTAACACAATAAATAACTTAAGCAATAGTAAGCTAAAACTATAATTTCAATACAACAGCAGCCTACTATAATCCTATTCCAGCGTTCGAGTTCACGTGAGAGCGGAATACTCGAAGGGATTCAAATTCTCTCGTCTTATTACATTTTATAAGGCACATTGTTTATACTGTCAGTTCGTGGTTAGCAATTTGCTTCCTGGAGGATCGCAATGTCATTCAGACGGCAAATACTTGCGACAGTGCTAACAAATTTGAGATATTTGCAGAATTCAAATGCTGCATAGTGAGTTATGAGAACGATTGGGTCACTCGCTTCCAGACTTCCTATAGATTCCGTGATTTATATCCTTCAGTATGCAAATATTCACGTGTGTGCGCGACACTCAAAGGAATTCCAAATCTTATTTTATTACATTTTATAAGGCGCACTGTCAGCTCGTGGCCAGCAATTTGCTTCCTGTGGAGGATCGTAGTGTCATTCAGTCAGACGGCAAATACTTGCGACACTGCTAACAAAGTTGAGGTATTTGCAGAACTCAAATGCTGCATAGTAAGTTCTGAGAACGATTGGGTCACTCGCTTCCGGACTTCCTAAAGATTCCGTGATTTATATCCTTCAGTATGCAAATATTCACGTGTGAGCGCGACACTTGAAGGAATTCCAATTTTTATTTTATTACATTTTATAAAACAAACTGTCAGCTCGTAGCCATTTGCTTCCTACGAAGTTTCGTGCGAGGGACAAATACTTCAGGAAAACTAACAGAGTCGAAGTATTTGTTTTCAGAATTAAAATGCCGCTTAAAATTCTGTCAATGATTGGGTGACTCGCTGCCGAACTTTCTAAAGATTTTGTGATTTTAAGTACACAAATATTCACGTGAGAACTTCATATCCGAAGGGATTGAAATTTTCACATTTTACTCTTAATACATTTTATAAAGCACACTGTTTTCAGAACTCAATCGCTGCATATTAAGTTCTGAGAACGATTGGGTTCTCACTCCCATAAGATTCAATCTGTGAAAAAATCTAATTTAATATTTTGTGTATGTTTTATATTATTTATTTTCTTTGATTTCACGTCTTCTATTGTTACCATATTTTAATATCTGAGCAGTTGTTATTCTGAAAATTGCACACTTAATTCACATCCTGAACTTTAAGAAATTTAACCCTTCGAAGTTTAGACAACACTTAATACTTCGCACTTAGTTACAAAGCTAACTTTTTATATCCGCAAATTATAATAAATTTGAAATCCTAAACCATTCACTTGATCTAGATAAAACTGTTAGGTACTAAGACTTATGTTAAGTTCAGAGACTAAGGTAGGAACCAACGTCACTATGAAAAGTAAACGCAAACTCAGTCTTACTATAAATAAGTATAAAGCGAGTTACGCTACGCCGCTTGCGACCCTAGTATGTCCTAAAACGTCCCTTCAATATACGTCACACGAGTTTAAACAGACGGGAACAAAAACCTAAACATGGGTGCGGTGCAAAAGGAAAATGGCGCTAATGTGCCGGTGGTGACGTCACGCGCGATCGATGCGACCTTGGCGCGGCAAGGACATCGCACCCCCTCGACCACGTTACAGATAACTCCCACATGGTCATGCTCGCCTGGTAGTTTCTAATATCGGACGCTTGTTGCTATTTTATTTCTAATACGTTTTGGACTTGAAAAACAGCTTTTAAATGAGAATAGTATCCGTAAAGCTACGAAAAAATGATAAATGTGCCTTTTTTATTTGAAGATAGAAAAAAAAATCACATAGATGGTAAGTTAAAACTGCAATCTATGACGACCATATCCATATCCATGCTTAATAAGTAATATTAACCACGGTGTAGAGTTTCTGAAGTTAGGGCGTGTAGAGTTAGAAACTTGGCTCTACAAACAATCTAATAACTTTTTGACAGTGCGAGCCATATGAACTCGTCTTTGCAATATTTTACATGAAAACGTTTTTGGTAAGATTCTTTCTTTATGATAGCAAGTATGATAATGTAAATGTTATGTACTTATTATGTAGGTACACTAGCATATCATTATTTTATTATGCAAATAAAACAAAAGAGGCGATCTTGTGCATTTTAAAATGACAGTAAATCATTTTTTTATTTAAATATTTAAAAGGAGAACTTTATTTGCATGCTAATTCGCATATATACCTTACTAGCCGTTGCCCCCGGCTTCGCCCGCGTTGATGTCATTTATAAAGTAGCCTATGTTCTTTCGCAAAGTCAACTCTATCTCTGTACCTAATTTTATTAAATCGGTTCAATCGTTTGGACGTGAAAAGGTAACAGACAGACAGATAGACAGACAGACAGACTTTCGCATTTATAATATTAGTAGGGAAGTAGGGATTATAACAGTTGCATTCGATATTTTATAAGACCACATTTACCATATTTTTAGATTTTTCACTTATAATTCATTTTCTTTGATAATTTTGTCTTGAAAAACTTGATGTGTTACCCACAAATGAAATATCATACAGTTGACAGTATTGTACATTATAACACATTCTAATATATAATTATGTCCAAGGCCCAAAATTGACAACGTGTTTTTCTGCTGATCGAATTGAGGTAAGTAAACATTATTATCATAACCAGTTTTATTCGTAAGGTATTTAACCCTAAACTAAAATGTCATGGTTTGATATCTGACCATGCGAAAATGAAGTATGGTGACCTCCATACATAATGCAACACGTGGGATATCCATACATATAAAAATCAATTGCTGTTCGTTAGTCTCGCTAAAACTCGAGAACGGCTGGACCGATATGGCTAATTTTGGTTTTGAATGATTTTGGGAAGTGCAGGAAAGGTTTAAAAGGTAAGAAAATATGAAGGAATTGAAGGGAAATAGTAAAAACCCCAATTTTAATTTTCCCATACAAATAGTCCGTATCTGTTAAACCTTTGACACATTATTTCATTCTGAGGCAATACGAAGTTGGCCGGGTCAGCAAGTTGTCATATAATTTACTGGTCCAGTGCAGGGCGAGGGCGAAGCCACCACCGCCTTACCTAAATTATCTGCCGCCAAGTGGCAGTGTTCAGCACTATTGTGTTCCTATCCAGTTAGATGGTAATATAGTCTAGTAATAACTATCATAGAGACATAACAACTTAAATCTCACGGGTGGCAACGCATCTGCATCTCTTTTTTATGTAGAGGTTTATAGGCTGCAGTCATCACTTATCATCAATGTGAGCCGCATGCTTGTTTGCCTCCATGACAATAAAGGTCGGTTTGAAAGAAGTGCTCCATCCATGTATCATGAAGGGGATCTGCTGCAACGTTTAAACAAGTGAACAAACATTGGACTGCATTGCATATCTCATAATAAGAATACCTGCAATGCTTACATAAACAGACGAAAAACGAATGAAGAATATGTAGGCGGGAGCACGAATATAAAAAGTTTAATAGAAACACAAATCAAATCAGAATCACCTGCTACATGAATTCGATCCAAATGACAAAAGGAAGAAGGACGATATTCCTATCCGAGTGCAGTAAGGTAACCAACGGCTATTCAACTAAAAGCATATTATTATGCGGACAAAGAAAACACGAAACAAAACTTATAATGTAAACAATCGCAGCCTTCAGGCGTATTTAGTCATTGTTTCTGTTAAGCTCGCTTCATAAAGAATTGAAGAGGACAAGATAAATTAAAATGAACACTAACAATATCTAGCTAATTTGTTCATTGAACATAATAAATGTCTTGCTACTTCATGATTTGTTAAATAAAAATAAAGGGTGCGTTATGTCTGTCACTTTATAAATACTCCAATTCCTGAACTTAAGTTTACTAACGCTCAAATAATGAGCATGTGTAAATTTTTGCTTTTTTAAACAACAGCAAACAATTACAGCTTTGCATGTTGTTTCTTAGATAAAAATCGCATTATATACCACTTAATGCTACTACATTATGTCATCATTACCATCAGTAACACTACAGACATAGTAATGTTACAGTCAGATTACTAGTAAGACAAATAACAACGAAGACTAGTTTCCTGCTTACACACAAACTAAACCAATTTAGATGTACGAAGTAATGTAGGTACTCGCACTAATGTAGTGTAGAAATACTATCTCATTAATGTTTACCTACGTGAATGACATCACATACGTGTACTATTATGGTGCGTAGTTTGACGAACAATCGTTTATTGCAATTACATTTTTCACACTCAATTAGTTCACTCGTTTACTTATAAAAGAGCATTAATACTGGATTCCAAGAAAGTTGGACAAATTTGCCGTTTTATTACGAAACTCAAACTTCTATTAATTAAGGAGAAATTGCCATTTGATTAGTGTTGTACATACCAAATTTTCGGCAAGTGTTTTATTTCTCTGTGGCCCAAAACACAAAAGATATCTTCACAGCCGTAATTAGTTAAAATAAAAAAATAATCTACAAAACATTATCCGAACGCGACGATATAGAATAGCCCTAACCCAGCGTCTGAAGTTGAATTGCAGAACTCGTATCATTCAAGCGATCGCATTTCAATCATTCAGCAATTATGCAACGTGTAAAGTGCACTAAGTGCGTATGATATTGAAGAATTTGTGAGACATTTTACTTTAAGGAAGATGAATTGACTATTAAAGGTAGTCGAGTAGTTCAAAGAATGGGGACTATTCAGAACTTTTGAAGAATTTACTTTTAAGCACGATCTTTATGAATATCGAGTAATGATGGGGACTTTTCTCATCTCATTTATCATAATGGAAGATTTTATAATCTTTACTATTTAGTCTTTGGCAACTTAGTGGAGTTTTTAATAGACTAGACACACTTAGCCTGGATTGCACCACGATATTTGTTACAGTTAAAGTTATTGTAGGTAACATTTCACATCCCTTTCTAACTTTAATAGATTTCGATTAAGTTAGAGAAGGATGTGAAATGTTACAATAATTTAAACTTTAACAAAAATCTTGGTGCAACCCAGGCTAAGTTTAAGCTAAGTTTAAGTTTAGGCTAAGTTTGTTAAATACAAAAAAATATATTTTAATCCGGTTTGATAATCGCAGTGTTGAAAAAACTCCGTGTGAATTTTCGTTTCAAACGAATTGTAAAAAATTATAAAATGTGTGTTCTATACGCTCAAATTAAAAAGTTTTCACACCGCCCACATACAGCGAACTTTTTTGGGACGATTTTAATTCAATATTATAACTATAAAAGGCAATAGAAATTAGTTTTATTGGAAGCAAAGCTATAAAATAACCTCAAAATACACCTTCCGAGCAATGAATGACATGGTCCTACCTGACATATTTACGGGATGTGTTTTCTTGGAAACATAAAGCAGGTAGATGAAAAAACGCTATTGTACTCAACTGTAACAGGTTTAAAATTAAATAAATATGTCCGAAAAGTGGCGTAAAGTGTTAATTTTGTTTGTGCTTGGTTCCGTAGAAATATTTTAAGGAGTTTCAATGTATTGCTGTATTACAAAACACATTATACCTAGTTCGTTTCATTTTTCAGTTTCATTAATTAGCATGGCTGTATTAAGTTTAGTAAAAATTATGTCTCTGTGGTAGTCATAGTTTTTTAATCGGGCTTTTTCATTGTTAGTTTTCAAAACTATTTCAGCTAAATATCTCACATTGACTTTGCACTTAAAAAAAACATTACACATACTTACACAATTCTTTACTGTACTTCTTGAAAGAGATAGTAGGTGTGTAAAGTCCAATTTAAGGCTAAAACGATGCAGTAAATCATTTTGAGTTTTCGGATAAATCATTGATAGACCCATTTTTTGGGTGATTTCACAATTAAGTAATCTTAGTTTAACATTTTCATCCGCATCCCTAAAACCCATTGAACTATTCTATTCAAATCGGAAGCGATTCCAGGGAACAACATTATTTATTGGCGTATCATAAAAAGAATTCCTATGTAAATTGATTTTATTTCTTTTGCGCCAAAAGAACCGACAAACATTTAAGTAACGGTGGGAAAAGAATTTGGTCTTCATTTTGATGGCAATTCTTGTAAGTCTCTAGAATATCAATAAACCTAGCCTTTAAACCTACCTACATTATCGGAAATGACTTACGCCTTGTAGTATTTTTAAATACGCAGTATAGTGTGTGTATCTTCACGCCAGGTCCTTAACGGGGTAGGCAGAGAGTGTAGTTAGGGTGCCTAACTACCTTGCACCTTGTACATAGGTATTATACATACATATATTCAGTAATATTATTTTTGTTATAATAAAATAATAAAATAAAATACGCTTACACTCACAGCTCCACATTAGGTATTATATAAACCTGTGTCGTGGATGCCGTTGTACACATACAACACATACCTACACTAGCTGTGTATGCGCAATACTTACTTTTGTTAAGCTATACTTAATTTTTTTTTAAACTTAGTAGCTGACCCGGCAAACGTCGTTGCTATGTTCGGTGTGAGTGATATATACATTAGCTATTAGAATTGACCTGTCAGTTGCGTTTTGTTATAACATCACTATTTCCACTGATATTTTGCCTATGTTATTGATGAATATCATATGTATTTTTAATTTATTCCCGAGCACAAATGCAAAAACCCACAAATTATAAAAATTGGTCCAGTCGATCTTGAGTTATACCTAAATGGTGTAACCAACACGACCTTGTGGCATAGATAATTTCTGAAAGAGTTACATAAAATGGCAGTATAGATAGATTTCTTAAATCTACAATACCTGATATTTTAACAATCGCATATTTGCATAACACATATTATTATACAATAAATATAACATTAGCATTATGAATTAATATCAAATTAGAATTATAGTTTATTTTACGATGTTTTAACTGGAAATGTCTAAAAATTTGCCTAGTGTTGGTGAAAGTAATCGATTAGATTGGAACAAAATTAAAATTCATGAGTTCCGTGTATTTTATGTCTAGACTTTGTTATACAAAATGTACCAATATCTAATCTATGGATTAATAATGTTAAAAAGGCTTAAGTGTGGAGTAACATAACTTCACGCCTGTATTGCCTCAAATAGGTAAACAGTGTCGGATCAAGCTTTATTTAGCTTGGGTCTTCGTGGTTTTAGTTGGTGATGCAGGTTAAGTCAGCTGAGGCTTAAGGCTTCGTCAAATGAAAACACATACGACCAAATACTCAAACGTCACTTAAATAATAAGTGGAACTTAAAAGTCTTCTGTCTTTATAAAACACGTTCAAACGATAGAGATCGCTTGAGAGTTGCATAAAATTGAGTGACGTTTGAGTATCCGGCCATTAGCCTGGGTTGCACCACGATAGTTGTTAAAGTTAAAGTTATTGTAACATTTCTCATCCTTTTCTAACTTAAAGAAATGTGTTAAAGTTAGAGAGGGATGTGAAATGTTACAATAACATCAACTTTAACAAATGTCGTGGTGTAACCCAGACTTAAGTTCGGATGCGCCATTTTTTTTTGTTAAAGTAATTGTTAGTGTAAAATAAAGTGAGAGAAGGATGTATGTAAAATATAATACAACATTAATAATTATTTTGGTGCAATCGAACTTTAATAATACTGTTTCTAACAGTATAGTTGGCAACCCTATGTGATGCGGTGCATACGCCTGCGAGCTCCGTCACTGGAGCTCTCGGGGTCAGGGCACACAAATTTAATTTTGAAAAATTGACTAAGAATTTCAAATATTTGTCAAGTTTGGACTGAACTTTGTTGAGGGTGTCGCAACTGAAAATGAGAATTTGAAGTCTCTGTTCTAACTGTACACATTATTACTTAATTACGTAGCAGAATGAAATCTTGTGGAAGATTAAGAAAAAAAAAATCGGCTCAACTTAAAAACAGTTTTTTAAACAAGATCTCATCACTTCTAGAGCGAATGATGTCATTTTGTTACATAAAATGTTACGTAACATGTTTTGTCGGAATGCATCTAATGTTTATTTCATTGAACAGTTAAAAGCCTAATCTGGTAGACGGTCAAATTCAAAGTTCCACTGAAATAGCGACAAGGCTTCTTTTGTTGAACGTCGGGTGAGTTGCTGATGTGTTTCGTAGGTATGTTTCTAAAATTTTTATCGTGATAAAAATTAATTAAACTTTTTCAAGATCATAGCAATCGGTCGTTTCCAGGCGAGACTAGAATGTTTTGTGCTGTCCAGAGTAATTCAGACATTGTAAATTATTTAATTATGTATCTGTTACAATGTACCTACTGCTTTCTACGGCCTCAGGAGTGGTAACGCATCTGCATTTGACCTTGGTCTATGTGTAGGTGTCTACAGGCTTTGATCTCCGAGTCAGTCGACATTTTCCATCGGAACTATTGTCAAAGAATTATAACTGATTTAAAAAAAATATTATCCCCCTATTTTTTATGTTCGTGAGCTGGAAATAACGAATGATTTTCATTTATTTGTATCTCAGAAGGCGCGAATTCGACTATCCGGGGTTGATAACTCGACGAATAGTCTAAGGGTGAGATTCACAGACCGCACTACGACTTTACTTTCGAGCAAAGTACGCTTCGAACTGTTAAAACCTATACATTTCTGACAGTTCTAAGCATACTTTGCTCAAAGTAAAGTCGTAGTGCGGTCTGTGAATCTCGCCATAAGAGTTCTAGAGTCTTGCTCAGCGATTATAATCTTGCACAGACGTCACACACTCGCTGAAATTAATTATGATCAATGACGGGATGCCGAACACACAAATGGAGTGAAGTGAGATCGGTGTCAATGTCAATATCCATGTCAATGGTGTCATCAATTTAAAAGTAATTTTATAATGTAATTAAGTATGTTATAGTCTAACCTACCAAGTACTCGTGTAATGATATGCTTGAATTCAACACTTAACTTTCAAAGAATTCGTACCTACATCATTTGATGCCAAGCAAATCATGTTAGTCAGAATGATTTAACGCCACCAATTGGAATTTACAATTCGTTAACTGCGCATATATTTAACTTTATTTATTGGTTAAAATATTCATGAACCAGTAAAAACGTTACTTTTACTTAAGTACTTTAAGTTAACTGTACAGTTGTATAAATAAGGCCTAAAAATCTTGGGCTACAAAAATACTTAAGAGAGCTTTTCAAGAGTGCTCATTACAGCTCGTTTAGAATATTATATAGGTACCCTAGGTACCTATCAATTGGTCCTTTTTCGCTATAGAAAGGTTTCTGTGTTTATGCTCAAATATTCGCAAATAAATTATTGTAATAAATGGTACCCAATTACGATGTTATTTAGAAGTTGTGATGTGAGATATTTTGTTCGACTTTATAGGATCCGTAGCCAAAACATTTTCTTTTTTTTTATGTGACGAAGGTGGAAAACAAGCATGAAGTTCTCATTGATGTTAAGTGATGACAGCATTGATGTTAAGTGATGACAGCCTAGGTATAGACACCCGCACCAGAGGTACAGATGCGTTGCCACCCTGAGACCTTAGTTTACCATATAAGCGGAACAAGATAGTGCTGAACACTACCATTTGGCGGCAGATAGATTAGGTAATGCGGTGGTGACTACAACCTCCAGCTCCTACACTGGAACTACTAACAGTGACAATTATTTATTTGCGCATTATTTGCATGTCGCACATTTGTTTTTCATTACTCACGTATGTTTACTGGTGTACCTACTCACATCAATTACCTATTTTAATTTATATTTGAGAATATTTGAGCATCAACCAACTTTGGTTGGTTGATGCTCAAATATTCACCAACCTACTATCATACCTTAGCTTTAGTATAAACCTCAAAAAAGTTTAAACCTATAAACCTATTAAAAAAATCTCCTTATAAACTAAAAGGGGTGTAAGGGGTCTCAACCAACACCATCGAGACCCAAGCCAACCTCACACGCACTGGACCAGCGTGGCGGGTTATGGTCTAAACCCCCCCAAGATGGAAATGCAGACGAGGAAAAGGCCCCAAGTGCCCGGCGGCTCCAGGAGCAAAACCGGCGTAGACGGGCGCTGGTCGAGCTCTGGAGCCAGGGGTGATAAGAATCTCCGGGTGAGTCGCTTCCGATCGGTCGGCATGGAGGTCCTTGGGGGAGGCCTATGTTCAGCAGTGGACGTCTTATGGCTGATATGATGATAAACTAAAGTTCGCTTGATGTTAATTTCAAGTACTTAGATAACGCATAATAATATACCAATCAGGTAATAAGAACGAAAACTAACGAAATAATAATGTGAAATCATCTACTTATCATATTTTGCAACTAGATGAAAGTTTCCTCACGAATTAATGTCATGAGAAAACATTAGAGAGACGTGAATTAAAAAGATAACAAATTTAAATGGCAGCAGTCCAACTTCTGTAGAAGTATAAATAACTACTTTGTCGTAAAATTTCCAGTAGGTAGAAAAAACAATTCGTGCAATTTCGGTAGTTTGGTGATAAGTGAGGACCATAAACCCAAGTACCCTCTGATAACGATTATCGCAAGGTCGCCGACTCATGATGTCAAACTTTTTAAATAAACAGTTAGATTAGGTATAGGTATTATTCGTCATGATCCGTTTGGTGCGATAAGTAGGTAAATTAAAAAGGCAAAGACTTACGCCATTTCCTTTCTGGGACGGTATGGACATTTTTATATTTTGCGGACACCCTGGAAGGGAAATTAACATATCTCCACACCGTCACGTGGTAGGCAAAGAACGAAAGGAAACAAAAAATAACACATACTAAAAAGGACTAAAAAAAACAAAAAAGAAAAAATAATAAAAAATGCCCCCCCTTCCCCCTTCAGCGAATTTCCCTGCGTTCTTTGAGTTCATCCCCCCAATTCGACCACGCCCCCGACGCTTCGGAAGAAGATAGGCCCGGGGAAGAAGGGTTGCACCTTGACCCGCGAACTGCGGGAAAAGCGAAAAGAAAAGCGAAGGAAGGGGATCCTTCCTCTGTTACGCTTCCCGTGCGCAAGGAGGGGATGATGTTTATTAGAGAGCGAAAAGCGTCCATCACTTGTGTTCAAACAACAGTCCCTATGCTTATTTTACTTGATTGTGTAGCACATTATGTTTTGAGTAATAAATAAGGCACAAGAATAATAATTGTCCATAAATTTATTTTAACAATAGCAGAATCTTACGTGTGGCAGGTACCTACACGTAAGATGAGTAGGTACATAAACTTTTAAAAAAGTTTGAGACATTCAAATTTAGATCTAGTACCTACTATTCATAATATAAGTTATATAAGTAGTTCAGATACAAACTACCTACCTACCTTATTTAAATTCAGATATCAACTAATTTAAATTGTATATCAACTTTGCAAAGTTTGATTCTCTTTCAACTTTCAACCTTTCTTGCCTAATTATCATACTATTTTGTAAGTAGTAAGGTAGACGAATATATTATATTTATAAATAACCTGACTAAAAAGTTAAAACTCAGTAATTCCACGGAAATACTTCGTGTATTTCCGTGGAATATCTTTTAAAGAAAATCACGTTTTTCTGTTATTTGAAGTACTTAATAAACTTTCTTTCCTGCAGTTTATTAGTTACTAGGCAATTGACTTTATTTATAAGAAATTGTATTTAAACACATTGTACTGAAGCTTTGTCATCATTGTTGCAACATCTACTTATTAATAATATATTATGTTTTATGGCTCAATTTTTGAACTGTATTAGAATTAATACCTCTTTCAAGACTGATTGAAAATAAAAGTTTTGTATTGAGTTGTTATATTTTTTATACTAATAAATTATAAAGTTAAGCCTTCCATCTTGTCCTCCCTACCCCTATATGTGACCTAGAATACTGTTACATTTCAAAAATCCATCTATACAAGCAGACCGACAGAAATACGAACGTGCTGCTACTCATGAATTCAAATAGTTCTGATCGGTTCATTACATTCGTGGTTGGCTCAATCCAATCAATTGTTAGGTACCTACTTATTTAGGTAGAAACAACTGTAACTTTGTTGAAATAATAAAGATACCTTCCATCCAAATAATCAATAAAGAAAATCTATCGAATCGAAATATAACGATCGACCATAACGGCTACGTGTCCGATAAATACCTATTGAATGATTAGGTACAGTCAAGATTAGCCGTTGTGGTGATTTGCAAAAAAATAAAATGATAATAATGAACTAAGTATGAAATAATAATATGCAACATGTTATTTTTTAAACACCTTGAAAGGCCGCGTAGCGCGTAGCATCAGTGCCTGTCGTAGACGTTCCGTCGCGTATAGTCAAATTCGCAATAGGTCAATTTCATGAAAATCGCATACCGTCAAAATAGCAAATGGCATTTGGTACACTTTGAATTTTAAAAAGTTTCCTATGAATGAATAAAAAAAACCTAACACCGAACAAACCGGTTATTTATAGACTTTAAAGGTAACCGTCTCTTTGTCAGAAGTGGACCAAATTCAAAATTTAAATAATTGACTGAGTGGGATCTTGACTGTTTGCTGACTTGACCTTTCTCGATTTGAAAAAGGAACCGAACCATTATCGATATGAACCAATCGCTATTTTGACAGTTTGAGATATTGACCAGTCGCTATTTTGACCGTTTGCGATTTTGACGGTTTTTTTGTCACTTGACCGATTGCGAATTTAACCATTCGCGACGGAACGATGCATGATACACGGATATCATAGTAACTAGGCACCTACCTACTTAATATGCCTGAATGTCAATGGAGGGCTGTAGGTACACAAATCATCATGTAGGTAGTAGGAACACAATCTACATCTACGGTACACACACTGATTCCTGTCTCCTACAGATCTATACCAATATTTTAAAGCTGAACATGTTATTCTCTGCTACTGGTTGGACTTGATAAAATGTTTTTGTATTGGATAGTCCATTTATCGAGGCAGGCTATATATCATCACGCTATGACCAATAGGAGCAGAGCATGAATGTAAAATATTGCAAAAACGCGAAAAAAATGGTCTAGGCGGATGACGTTGTGGGCACAATAGGTTTAGGTTGTAATTGCCACAACAGCAGAAAAAAAAAAAGTACTTTATAGGTACCTTGTCGTATTCAAGAAAATCAAGATCATGATATAAATATTCCTTAAGTAGGTACATTACATTATTTACATTTCCTTCACATCGCAGGATCAAATAAGCTTGGAATTCTTCCAACTCGTTAACTTCATCCGGGCCCATTACGGAAGCAATTCGGATGAAGGCAGTAATTCCATGGGTAATCCGTGCTGTACCCATTTCCTTGCGGAAAAGTGGGTGAGTGCAGATATTATAAAGAATATCTTAAGCACTGTCTAGTACAAGTTGATATTGAAGATAGTAACTCGCGACTTACAAGCCCAGTTTCGAAGAACCGGTCGGTGTTCGGTGTTTATGAGTTATTTTTATTTTCGCGAATCATACATAGATAAGTATATTTTTGACATGGTTGAAAAGTAATTTATTAAATAAAAATATAGGAACAGGTTCACATGGTACCTTTTTGAAGATACTCATAATTTCCGACTTCATTGGTGTTGATTTTGATGTCCTAACATCAATTAGGTAAGTACCCAAAACAACTTTCGGTTTATTTGCATATATGAATAAATAAACCTAATTTAGTCCAATTATTCTTTTTCAAAGTTCTTAAGTAAGTACTGTCCTTGCTAAGAGCCTTGAAAAAAAAAATAACCTCGTCTGTTACTTACTTTTAATTAGGAATACCATAAACTATCACGTACCTCCAGGATGCAGCAGCGTGCCCGGGTGAACACTGCCGTCCTTGTGTAGCAACACATGCCAGAGCTCCGTGGGTAGGTAATACGCGGTGCCATCCTCCAGGCACTTCTGGAAGCAGCGGGCGCCCTGGTAGAAGAGTGCCCACGCGTGCTCCTCGCTGATGTTCGAGTTGAAAGCCTGCAGGATCTGCTGCAGACTGATGCAGTCGGCCGCGTCCAGCGAACACTCCGTGCCGCCGGCCGCACCGCCTCCCTTACGCATCATAGCTACCCCGTACCCATCACATTCACTGCACCGAACGTTCTCACCATAAAAACGTTTTAACACGGGAATTTTTCACGATTCACGGATACATAACAAACAGCGTGTCCTGTCACCTCCCGAAACGTCACTGTCACTGCGTTCAGAAAAGTGGGTGGATATTTTTCCGTAGTAACCGCTTGATTTGCGTAGTTGCGATCGCGAGAGCGCGTGCGCGGGCACGGTGCAAACAGACGCACGCCACGTGCTTCAATACCGACGGTTAGAGCCGGACTGGCGCGCCGCACCGCGATCGCAGCCTCCGGTGCTCCGGACTCCGGTGAGATGACACCCGGGATGCGATGACAGTTCCTTCCTATTCCTCAGCTTCCTCAATATTTCAATTGAACGGTGCTGTTGGGTTTAAAATATTTGTTTGCTATAGTTTATGATCTGTCTACAAAACATTCACCTCACCAAAATAATGTTATAATCCATTATTATTTTGTCAAATCTCATGAATATTTATCGTCTATTCGTGATATTTTGGTTGGTTAATGCTTAAGGAACTAGGATCCCTCTAACTGAATTAAGAATGACTCTTGGTGCGGAGACTGATCTTTTGACGACCGCGCCATGAGCTCACGAGCATAGGCACCACCGCATTACTTACCTACCTTATCTAGTTGCCGCTTAATGGTAGTGTAGTAGTGTTAAGGGCTATCGTTTTGACGGCCCGGTTAGTCCAGCGGTGTGAGATGACCGTTTGATTCGAAGGGTCGCGGGTTCGATCCCCGCACCGGGACAAATGTTTGTATGGCCTACAGATATTTGTTTCGGGTCTGGGTATTTGTGTATGTGTTGTATGTGTACAACGGCACCCACGACACAGGTTTATACCTACTGTGGGGCTGTGAATGTAAGCGTATTTAAAATTATTTATTTAAAATCGTGGTCCGGTCAAGTGGTAATGAATGGCCCTGTACCTAATTACCGGCACAACAACTTAGACCACAGGGGCGACAACGTATATAAATTGAATGTAGATTTTTAAAGGCTACAGCTACAGTATTCACTAACCATCAATGTGAACTGTATGCTTGTTTGCCATTTTACATTAAAAAAACGTATAGTTTTGTTGCCAGACCACTTTCGAAATTAATTAAAGTGTCTAAATTGTTTGCATGCGACTTCTCTCCTAAGCAAAACAATTTCCGCGTCTATCATTTGATAATAGATAAGTAGTGAATAGGCACCGAGTGTGGTGTGTGACATGACAAATTAAAAAGTGGATGGAATCTATACAAATGAATAAAATTGAAGTGTCTGTTTTTTAATAAAAATAACTGCTTTTTACTAAATGCATATTTATGTATACATAGGTGGTACATAATAATTGTTTTTACAATTATTATCTGTCTGTCTGTCCGTTTGTCCCCGCTAATCTCGGGAACGGCTGGACTAATTTTGACGGGACTTCCACTGGCAGATAGCTTATGTAAAGAGTAACTTAGGCTACTTTTATAGTAGCTGCGCCCACGACTTCGCCCGGGTAGATACTAAACAATCGTAAATTCTCACGCGGACGAAATCGCGGGCATAGCTAGTAGAAAATAAAATAAGTCGTGGCGACAGCAACAGCAGTGCACTACACGTGATCACGCGTCCGGCGAATGAGATTAAATTGATATTGGATTATCTTATCTCCATCAAATTCCTTGACATTAAACAGGTAGTAGCATCAAGAACAATAAAAGACGCAATTCAGTCCATTATTTAATTCATTTAATATACCATATTTAAATAACACGGGTAAACGACGTCGTTACAAATCAATTTCAATTCTAATACTATAAGTTAAGGTCGACAATACCATTACGTAAATGAAAATTACTATGAGATCTAAATGCTTTTGAGATATAATTACCAAAATATCATCCTCTTACATATGATCGATATAATACTTTTAAAATAAAACACCTACGACCGAAGTGAATTGATAAGTTATAAAATTGTATTTTATCTACTTTTTTTAATGCCATTTATGTATACCGGTATGTGGCCGAACTCTGTCGCTTAATAGAGGTTGGGCCCCAACACGTTTATACGTTATTTTGAATATAAATCCGTTTTAGTATACAAACAAGGGCAACTAACTGCGGTGTTGTTGTTAAGGAAGTAGGTATCAAAAAAGTAGGTACTGCTGGTTGGTAATGCTCGACAATAAATATTGCACATCGAGCCTAGGAAGGAGACTTCGGCTTATTTCGGGTCTGTAGAGCGTTATTTCTTTCGTACCTATTTGACGTTTATCGACCATTTTGATCAAGTTTTGACCAATACCGAACTGTCAGTGCTTACGTAGGCAGTGTGCACAGAACGCTCTACGAAGTCGAAACGAGCCGATCGTCTCTTTCATAGGCTCGATGTGCAAATAACAACACAAAAACGAATTTAATTAAATACCTACATTGACTTAATGTACTTGAAATAAAAGATAACCCGTATCACGCCTTCATCGACCTCACACGCGAACTTGGGCACAATCACGACTCATTAATAAACATTAAACAATGATACGTTTCACAAAATGATTGTAATTAATATATATTAATAGTCGTATATCAAAGTTCTCCTCCTGCGTCATATAAAGTAACTAATTAGTAGTTAGTATATCAAGTAACTAATTATTCTGAGGTATAATTAGGGAGGAGCGGATGGAAGCGCGCATGGCCCCGCGGCTGGTGTTGATCGGAAGCGATCTACTCGGTTAAGCACTACGGGCGCGGTCGGGTAGTGTGATGGGTGACCGCTAGTGGCAAATTAAATGCGCGTTTCCGTGCTTCGGAGGGCACGTTAAGCCGTCGGTCCCGGTTGCTATCGATAGATAGCAGTCGTTAAACCTTGTCGGAGGCCTTATGGGCGGTTAGAAAACATCCGACAGCGGGTTGGCCACTAACCCACCCACCTCCACCAATCCGCATTGGAGCAGCGTGGTGGAGTAAGCTCCAAGCCTCCCCCCAAAAATGGGGAGAGACTCGTGCCCAGCAGTGGGACGTATAATGGGTTGCCATTATTATTATTATTATATATAATTAAGGAATTGGCCGCTTGACCATATGGACACCTGATGCGTTGGTAATAAAAGTTATATTTGATTGATTTTGGAACAACATAGAGTTTCTGTGACTGTACATACATATTTAATTTTACTGTCTGAGTGTCTGAGCTTTGTGGAAACACACTACAGAGGTCAGCACTACTGGGCCAACTCGGTAGTCTTTTCTACCGGACCGAAGACTTGAAACAAAAATAATATACGGCCAATCAAAAATACTTTCATGAAACACAAAAATATTCAATTCATAAATTTTTCTTGAGTTAATTAAATCAAAAAGTTTATTCATCATTTGGGATTACACGAATCGATTGTGATATGTTACGAAATTAAAAACAATCTTTAACTATGGTGAATAAATTATTTAAAATTAAAATTGAATACGTTTACACTCACAGCCCCACAGTAGGTATAAACCTGTGTCGTGGGTGCCGTTGTACATATACAACACATACACAAACACCCAGACCCGAAACAAATATCTGTAGGCCATACAAATATTTGTCTCGGTGCGGGGATCGAACCCGCGACCCTTCGAATCAAACGGTCATCTCACACCGCTGGACCGACCGGGTCGTCAAATAGTCAGTATTAACTCCTTAACGTTATTTACAAACTAGGGTCTACGACATCGTGTCTTGCATTCTAAGAAAGAGAAAAATCCGCCACTCACCACACAACATAGAATGAAAAGTAGCCATAGCGTCTTTATCGTTTTTATGAAAAAAAAAAAAAAACAAAGAAAATTGACACTCATGAAAGATACAATTTTAAGTAGCAATTGATAAGTAAGTTAGCTGTAATAAATTTTACAAAAGCGCTTGTAAAAAGATAATTTGAATAAGTTTTATATTTTGATCTTAACTCCATTCACTAAAAAAAAATCAAATCACTTCGGCCGCATTACACATCGAAATGCCGATTTAAAAACATACATAATAAAGTAGGTATACGTCAAGCGCTCGTTCAAGAGATAACACAAGAAAAACGTCTAAAATTATATTTTATCTTCAAAAACCTAGTTTGAAATAGGAATGTAATAAATAACTAAAGACAAATATATCGGTAGTTAAAGTTATAACACTATTACACGAGTATACATTAAATTTATTCGCCTTAAGAAGAATTTTATTAATATCTAAAATTTATCAATGGTCATCATCAGTCAACAAATAAGATTTTCAAGTACAATTTATGTTCACATTAATTGAATCCCTAACAAACTATCGCTAGCAATCTGCGGTAGCGCCGAAAATGGCATAACCTTTAACGAATGACGATGTGTGGGAACGACGAAAAGAGACAGAGAAAGATCTATTAGCTTGCTCAGATGGGACTTAGCAAAAGATCAATCTATATAAGTGTGCATCTTAGACGATTTAACCGGCCGATCTTCATGGATCGGGGGGGGTAAATAGCGGAAATATTGCAACTTGTTTAATCATAATTTTATTTTTTATCTTTCACATCTTTTACATAATATTAATATCCCATTTTTTAAAGGCGCTTGACTCTGCTCTCTTAAGAAACTTAATTTTACCTTTAATTAACTGTTTGAACACATATCGCAAAGAATTCGACGAATATTCGACAAAAAGCAAGAGTGAACGTCAAGTCAATTTCTCAAAAACCTCCGAGATAAAAGTCAAATTCAGTTTTTTTAGATAAGTAAACAAGTTGACAAGAATATTAATCAAAATGTTGTGGGACTTATATAATTTTATAATTTGATTTAATTTGCCACTGAGTTTACGGATACCGTCGCGTCGGCTAAACGATGCGCAACATTTGCCTTACAAAATATTGAAAAAAAATAAAATTAGGATTTTTTATTAAGCAGCTGGGTAGTGCTTCGGTGTATACTTGGACCTTTATCTAATGGATTTAGCTATTTTATAACCCAAATCATTTAGTGATAAATATAATAGATTTGTAATTGTGATGTTTCTATTTTTAATACTAAATTTTAATAACAAAACGTTACTTCTAATCGAATTCAAAACGTAACTAGCGAATCATGAGTGTTTTCCTGTGAAATGGGGCGGTCAAATGAACTCGGAATACCCAATCGAATACAGTAAAATTCATACGAATCCTTAGTTTGCCGTACGGAGTTTTTCTCCGATTTTTCCGGAGTTGCGAATGTATGTGGCAGCCCTTAATCGCCTTAATGCATGCATTCACGTTTGTGTATTCCTTCGAAGAATACAAGCGTAGAGTTACGTTTTCATCGAAACTATATTAATTGATATATTTTTATATAACGAGTTTAGTTGCCTAACTAGCATGGTTGGCAATAGATGGCGCTACTGCTACCATAAAGCAAGGCAATAAATGTGAAGGAAAGATTTGACAAATCGGGCAGGACTTCAGTAGCTCAATTGGAAGAGCGGCTGGACTAGATTCCCAGTAGGCCGCGAGTTCGAGTCTCGCCTGAAGTCAAATTTTTCTTTCCATTTTTCTTTAAATAAAATATATTTCACAAGCATGTGTTAATGCGAAATAAAATAAAAACAACGAGTTTAACTTTTTTTTTAATTCAACAAATCCTTAAATGAATGCCTTCTATTCCAGTACGTCTCCAAATGAGTTCTTATCCAGCACATTGCTTTTATTTATAGAAATCACAAATTTCGAATCCTAATTTACGTCAATGAAGATCAAACAAGCCTTCGTTGCCACCACGACTTTTGTTAAAGTTATTCTAACATTTCACATCCTTTTCTTACTTAATGAAATGTATTAAAGTTAGAGCAGGATGTGAAATGTAGTATAACTATAACGTTAACAAGTCGTGGTGCAACCCAGGCTAAGTACCTACAATTTGTAGGACAATTTATTATCTTCGTGAAAATGTATTCTAGTTTCGAATTGAAACTTATCAGCACCAATAAACAAAATTAAACCTTGAATAAATAAGAATATATTTTCCATAGTTTCCATTGACCTAAATAAAATATTTGACAGCTAGTTATAGGACCCAACAAGAAATATTATCAAACTTCGAGGTACTGGGAAATTTCCAGAAAATGGTAAAGTCCCAATTAAACCAGAAATAAAAGACTTTACACCATTATCTCTGATAACCCCCAACCCGGGAATCGAACCCAGGACCTCAGTCAGCGTAGTAGTAGTGGCCTGCTACCACTAGGCTACAGTTTGGTAATGTGCCCGGAGATGTCAACAGGCTCGCCACTTGTTACATGGGCCAAAAACGTAACCGGCGAAACGTGGGTGTTTGCATGTATGCTTGAATGCATGCATTTACCTCTGCCTACCCCTTCGGGGATTACAAGTGTGAAGTTACGTTTTAACAAGAAATATTGCACATCCACCTTATGGAGACTTCGGCTTATTTCGGGTCTGTACAGCGTTACCTCTTTCGCACCTTACCTGTATGACGTTTGTCGACTATTTCGATCAAGCTATATAAGACCAGACTGAACATCGTCGAATTAGTCTGCCCGTGACCACGGTAGCTGGAAAGCGACCGAAACGTCGGGTATAAGATGTTTGGGAGTGTTGTATACGCGAGAAAATACGCAAATTTAATTTCTACAATGTATGAAGCTCGCGAAAAACCTGCGAAAACGTTATTTTGATCAAGTTTTGACAAATACTGGACTATCAGTGCTTACGTAGGCAGTGTGCAGCAGAGATAACGCTCTAAGAAGTCGAAACTAGCCGATTGCTTCTTTCGTAGGCTCGATGTACTATATTTCTTGCTGTTACTGTAAAATGCAATTAGATTGCAGAATAATTTCCATTCCACCGTTTTTGTGTATGAAAGTCTAGTACATCATCAAGAATCACATATAACTAAATTAAAGTTTTTTTTATTTTATGAAAGTGGTAAACAAGCATGCAGCTCACATTGATGTTAAGTGATGACTGCAGCCTATAGACACATACAGAAAGGCCAGAGGTCAAAATGCAGATGCGTTACCACTCCTGAGGCCTAAAGTGTTATGCCTCTGTGACGGTATTAACAGGGCCGTACCATTTATCATATAATTACACATGACATACCATATAATTACCACCTGACCGGAACTCGATAGTGCTGAACACCATTTAGCGGCAAGTATATTAGGTAAGGCGGTGGTGCCTACACCCGCGAGCCGCGTCACTGGAACTCTACCTCTACTACTTAGTACTACTAGAGGTAGAGTTCCAATTCATTTACTAGCTACCAAATATTTCTGGTTCGGCTCTATTTATGACAAAAAACGCTCACGATTAGTAAAACGAGCCGATTGTTAAACCTTCAAAATCTACAGGATCAGTAAAAAATGTCCTTCACTCTTTGAATCGATTACACTGACCATTCGTTCAATTCGAACGAACGAACGAACCTTCGTATTCGCGATATTTATTTAATCCTGGACATACAGTTATCATCAAACAAAGAACGTTAAAAATCCGAATCACAATATTCTCTTCAAGTATTTTATAATTCTCTTAGTTTTTATATAAGAACTAGATCGGTCCCAGCTCACTTTTTCTTCAAGCTCCACAACGGATCGAGGAAGTTCAATGGATCTTTCATGTCTCCGCTCTTCAGGCCGGGGGACTGGCGCATCTCTTCAAAGGATTCCTTGGAGAATTTGGGCTTCTGGGCGTTGGGGCAGCTGGTGGTCGGGAGCGGGGTGACGGGCGGCAAGACGGAGGCGCCGCTCGGTACAGACACTGCTTCCCCATTGAACATTGTTGTTCCTGGTGACAAAAGTAAATCTAAATACAAGCTGACTTTTGGAAGTGCGACAATTTTGATATATTGTGTTGACAAAAACGTCACTTCACGCCTGTAATCCCCAAAGGGGTAGGCAGAGGTAAATGCATTCATTCAAGCATACATGCAAACACCCACGATTCGCCGGATACGTTTTGGCCCATATAACAGGTGGCGAGACTGTTGACATCTCCGGACACATTACTAAACTTAGAGGTACTGGGAAATATCCAGAAAATGGAAAAATCCCAAAAGAGTCAGAGATAAAGAACTTACACCATTATATCTGATAGCCCCCTACCCGGGAATCGAACCCAAGACCCCAGCGTAGTAGTAGTGGCCTGCTACCACTAGCAGAGAATATGTTATAATACTACGTATAGAATGGACACTTTGACGTCCCGCCCGATTTGCCCGCATCACTCAACCCCTTCCCCTCTTATGGGCGACGGTTGGTATTTTGTACGTGCTACGCACAATGTGCGCGTGTAAATACACGTCACTGATTGATGCTGTTTAATAGAGACCAAATTAAGCGTTTGTATGGAATTCTGGCGGAGTGTCCGCGGTGTGCCACTAGTCTACTGAGGCAGTTGAGAAAGAAAAAGAAAAAATATTCCTATTTGTGATATATTTAGTTATTTTTAGTTTTTCTTACTAAAATATTGAAATTGTGTCCTTTGCCATTAAATGAAAAATTCACTCAATAATATTATTTGATATAATTTGGTTTGTTTAAATAGAGGTACTTATTTAAACAAACCAAAATTATTTGATACATAATTATATTCATCGAACACAATCTGAAGCTCAGAATTTGAGCACTAGAACATGCAAAGAATTGAAAATACTCCGAAACGCTTCGAGAAAAGGCAAATAATTTCATATTTATAGCTCATCTCGACAGCGGCACTATCGGGCCCCAGATAACACGCGTGATAAACAACAATTTATATCCGAAATGACATATTTCGATACAGTTTTATTCAAGATCATCAATTAATCATAAAGGAGGCTATATTGCGACTATTTAATATACTGAGAATACTTTGAATCAGGACAAGAAATGAGATCGACCCGCAAGGACGTAACACTGACCACAGAGTAGATTAATCTGCGACTTCAAAGCTATCGACACTGATTATCAAAGTAATAAATAGTAATGGATTAATTAGCATTCGCATTAATTGATAGCGTGCTTATGCTGTATTAGCATTTCGCAAATTAAATGAAGTTGTGAAATACTGCGAAATGTAAAACGCTTATTTGCGATTATTTTGTTATTATCGTCGATTTGTTTGCATTTAGGATCGTATATTGAATGAATGCGTGAGATATTTTAATAATAATTTGTGTGGCACCATTTAAAATTAATTAATTTGCATATTAACAGAAATCATATACTTCATTAGGTATCAGTTATTTTTTTTTTATGTAATGGATGTGATATACAAGCATGCAGTTCACATTGATGTTAAGTGATGACTGCAGCCTATGTTCACCCACACAAAGACCAAGGTCAAAATGCAGACGCGCTACCACTCCCGAGGCCTAAGGTGTTATGCCTCTGTGCCGGAAATTACAGGGCCGTACATTACCACCTGACCGGAACACGATAGTGTTGAACACTACCATTTAGCGGCAAGTATATTAGGTAATGCGGTGGTGCCTACGCCCGCGAGCTCCGCCACTGGAGCTCTACCACCAGTACCATACCATATTAGCAAATAGCATAGCAATTAGCTTGCTAAGACGAATTCACATGGTCATGAAATTTACGAGAAGTAGCTTTAATTGTTATCGCTAATAATAAATAATAAATCAAAGGTACCTAAATCATGTCTTTTTTTGCAAATGATGATGTGATAAATTGTAAACCTTTCGATAAAAGACTCATTTTTTTCTGCAACTGATTATAAAGTGATAATTAATTATAATCATATCCCTTGCGATAAAAGTCTCATTAGTGACTGTCGGTCCGTATTGACCTTGGATTAAAAATAGAAACACGATGACAGATTCAACAATTGTAATAGAGTTATTGAAGACAAATTGGGAAATTGTCATACAACCGGTTCATTGGTGCATAGATTGGTATTACCTTTTGGTCTTATTAATGAATGAATGAACGCCGGGAGCACGCACAAAAAAGTGTCACGTTCCGCATGAAGCGAGCGCTGAACAACAGACAGAAGCGTTCAACTTAACGATCGGCCTTAGCGTCCTTACGCACTAGCGGTAGGCTGCGGGAGCGGGTAGCCGCGCGGCTAGCCGCTTTTACAGTTTAATATGTGATTGCTCCCGCGGCTAACCGTATAGTACGATAGGGCGCTTAGTGTTCGGCTTATAACGCATCTATCTCTGTTCCACTCCATCGGCCGATGCGTCTAGATAATAATTCAATTCTACTCATAAAAATATGCAATTTTACATCAATGTTTTCTTATGACGTCATCACGTAAAATAATTCACTTCACCAACGACCATTTTTTTACATTTGATTTTTAAGGATTCTTTTACCATTACTAATATATGTATCTTCACGCCAGGTTCCTAACGGGGTAGGCAGAGAGTGTAGAGCGCCAGATATCCCGGTTCTGACAAACCTCTCGTGCCTCGTCTACCTTCATAATTCTCTTCATACATGCACGCCGATTCCTAAGACTTTTGACCCCACCATCAGACAAAACTCGATCTATTTGGTCATGGTAGGTCAGTCTTGGTCTTCCTGGGCCTCTGCAACCATCCACATTCGCATTGTATATCTGTTTAGTCATTCGCTCATTCGACATTCTTTCTATATGCTCGAACCATCGGAGCATGCCTTTTTTCATTTTTTCATATTTACCATTACTAATAATTTGTAGTAATATAAAAATTGTCGTAGAAATAATAACAGTAAATATATCCTATTATCAAATGGAATAAATCGCTGTACAGGCAAATCTCTCTCCCACTTTTAAAATATTCGTAGAAGTCCAACAAAGGTTTAAAATGTGACAAAAATATGAAAAAATATATAAGCAAAATCTTTAATTTTAAGACGATACGAAGTTCGCCGTGTCACCTAGCATATGAATAAAACACTCTTGTTACTTACTATCTACTACCAGTGAATATGAAATAGTCATAATACTACGTAAAGAATGGACACATCGACCTCACGCCCGATTTCTCCGCATCACCCAACCTCCTCCCCTCTTATGGGCGACGGTTAGTATTCTGTACGTGCTACGCACACAGGTGCACGTGTAGATGCACACCATTGGTTGATGTCTGTGTAATAGAGACCAAATTAAGCGTTTGTATGGGAGTGTCCGCGGTGTGCTACTACTTCTACTACTTATACTATGAATACTTCTGTTATCCAGGATTAAAATAATGATAGTTAATGTGTAAACATATCAATACATAATTTACTCACCTGAACATAGAACTCCTTGGGCGTAGAACAGTACAGTTTTGTACGCGTCCACCAAGTACTTGGTGTCTTCCAGAACGTTCGTCCGATGCTTGTAAAGGTTCACGCAAGCCGAATCCAGCATGTCTGAAAATTATTCTAATGTTAGATCTATCGTTAAGATCTCTGAGTTTTAATGTAAAAAAAGGTAGAGCTTCAGTGAAGGAGCCCGCGGGCTTAGGCACCACCGCATTACCTAATATACTTGCCGCTAAATGGTAGTGTTCAGCACTATCGTGTTCCGGTCAGGTGGTAATGTACGGCTCTGTAATTTCCGGCACAGAGGCATAAACACTTAATGCCTCAGAAGTGGCAGCGCATCTGCATTTTGACCTCTGGTCATTGTGTGGGTGTCTATAGGCTGCAGTCATCACTTAACATCAATGTGAACGGTCAGGTTGTACGGCCCTGTAATTTCCGGCACAGAGGCATAACATCCTGCAGCTGGTTGCTGACGCGGCCCGAGTACGTCGCGCTCAGCTGTCGGCCAGCAACACACAACACAACACACTCACCGCACAGATGCAGGTACCCGGCGCGCACCTGACACAGGGCCATGAGGAGGAGGGCCAGCACGGCACTCCTGCCGCCACCGCAGGCGCACTGCACGCAGGCGCCCTGCAGCTGGTTGCTGACGCGGCCCGAGTACGTCGCGCTCAGCTGTCGGCCAGCAACACGCAACACACTCACCGCACAGATGCAGGTACCCGGCGCGCACCTGACACAGGGCCATGAGGAGGAGGGCCAGCACGGCACTCCTGCCGCCACCGCAGGCGCACTGCACGCAGGCGCCCTGCAGCTGGTTGCTGACGCGGCCCGAGTACGTCGCGCTCAGCTGTCGGCCAGCAACACACAACACAACACACTCACCGCACAGATGCAGGTACCCGGCGCGCACCTGACACAGGGCCATGAGGAGGAGGGCCAGCACGGCACTCCTGCCGCCACCGCAGGCGCACTGCACGCAGGCGCCCTGCAGCTGGTTGCTGACGCGGCCCGAGTACGTCGCGCTCAGCTGTCGGCCAGCAACACGCAACACACTCACCGCACAGATGCAGGTACCCGGCGCGCACCTGACACAGGGCCATGAGGAGGAGGGCCAGCACGGCACTCCTGCCGCCACCGCAGGCGCACTGCACGCAGGCGCCCTGCAGCTGGTTGCTGACGCGGCCCGAGTACGTCGCGCTCAGCACTTTGTCGGCCAGCAACACCAGCGGGGAGCATACGATCCTGCAACACATCTTCTGTCAGACGCGGAAGCTAGTGCGTACTTGCATCCGAATGTTCAGCTACTTCCACTCGTTCTGTTTACAAAGGCATACGTACTACGAATAATAATGTAAAGATGGGTACTAAGCCAAAAAAAATGAATCTACGTAAATAGACACACCGTAGGCGGGGCATAAAAAGCGCCGACGGTCCATTGAACGTTTGACATTTTGAGCATTGACGAGCATTGTCTATGTTGAGAGTGTGAGTGTTTGTTATGATTGCAGTTTGTTTGTTTGCGTAAATGAAACCAAAATCGAAGGGATTATTATATAAGATTTACATATTTTTATACATTATTAGTAGCCCGTAATTCCCCGACGACAATGTAACAACCTGATAGCGTAGTCATGCAATGACTGGTGCGAACAAGATTTTAATTATTTTTTAGTTCAATCATGTTCAGAATATTTGGATTGGACTTACCCAGGTATAGAGAAGGACGTTTGAACATCACACTCATAAGTTGTAAATATGTTTTTAAAAAAAAAACAACTTTTGGTATTTACACTACATATGACGAACATTTCTAAAATTTCTCAATATTGGTTCTCCCAAAACCCTTAGATTTCAAAGCAGCGTCTACTTACTCTAAAACAATCGTGAACTTAATTTTACATAATTTCAAAACAGCGCAAACTTATTATGTATTTTTTTTCATAGCACTGATTTAAATTGAATTGAATAAAATTAATACTCACTTAAGGCCCACTCCCAACGAGTGGGCCTTAAAATGAACATGGATAAGACGAAGATTATGTCGAATGTCCTTGTTACGCCCACTCCTGTTATGGTCGAGGGTACACTCGAAGTTGTTGACGATTATGTATACCTGGGACAAACGTTCCAGTTAGGTAGGTCCAACTTCGAGAAAGAGGTCAATCGCCGAATCCAACTCGGATGGGCAGCGTTCGGGAAGCTGCGTTATATCTTCTCGTCCAATTTACCGCAGTGTCTGAAGAAGAAGGTCTTTGACCAGTGTGTGTTGCCAGTGATGACATACGGAACCGAAACGTGGTCGCTCACTATGGGCCTCATAAGAAGGCTCAAGGTCACTCAGAGAGCAATGGAGAGGGCTATGCTCGGAGTTTCTCTGCGAGATCGAATCAGAAATGAGGAGATCCGCATGAGAACCAAAGTAACCGACATAGCCCACCAAATAGCGAAACTGAAGTGGCAGTGGGCAGGGCACATAGCTCGCAGAACTGACGGCCGTTGGGGCAGAAGAGTTCTAGAGTAGCGACCACGTACCGGAAAACGAAGCGTAGGCAGGCCCCCCACGAGGTGGACCGACGACCTGGTGAAAGTCGCGGGCAATCGCTGGATGAGAGCGGCCCGGGCGTTCGCACCCTTTGCAGCACCGCATTCTTCGGGGGAGGCCTTTGTTCAGCAGTGGACGTCTTTTGGCTGAAATGATAATGATGATGAATACTCACTTGGCAGGGAACACATTGATCTGGTAATGCAGAACGTTATTTAGGACAGTCTTTCCTATAGCGAGACTCAATCTCCTCTCAGTCCAATGAACAGTGCAAGTTACTTCTTCCAGAGTCACTCGAAGGCCGTTTTCCAGCTCTAGGGTTTGGCCTTTAGCGGTGGGCCAGTAGGATTTCCCCTGCATCTAAAAACAAAAACATAGATATGAGGCTTTGAGAACCATATGCGATACATACATTGATGCGATCGCTCCCAGGCTATTTCGAAAACCTGTACTTTGGATTTACAGACTGTATTAGATTTAAGTTTAAATTTAAAAGAGCTGTACTGAGTTTCTTCAGTGGCGGAGTTCTTCTCAGTATTGACTGCACTTGGAATTTTGCCAAGTGAATAACCTTTATCATGACGACCAAATTCCTTCTTTCTCAGTTTCTTTTGAAATGGGGAAATGGAGGAATTTGTAAATAATTGATGCTTTCCATATTATGCAAAACAGTTTAGTTTCTATTTAATTTATTATGTGTTTTAGACTATTATTAGTAGTTATTCACTCTAGGTTAGTTTAAAAAAAATGACGATGTTAAAGTGCTCTCCAGGAGCCTAATTATAAGAAAATAAACTGAATAAACATACTGGCCCATTTATTATGTTAAGCCAGTATAGCACCTCAAATTTAGTTCACAGAATAAAAACCAAAACCGTGTTTATTAAGTACATAATTTTTTAGACACTTGGGTACTATAAGAAATTTCAATTATAACATCAAGAAAGCATAGACTCAATATTGTTATAAAAAATAGTTAGGCCACTATAGTTCTCATGGCCTCATATATACAAAAGAAAATACATAAATACAACAGGGAACAAAAGCAAGACAAAAGGACAAGTTCCACGTTGGACCCGCGCCTGGTACACTATATCAAAAAGTAGAGAATAATCATGGAAAAACACTCAGAAAATAATTTGAACCGTTGTTTTTTTTGTCAGATATGTTTATTTTATATAATTTTTGTATGACAACAATATGTCACCATATGGCTAATATGACATTCTTGTTTTTGAAATATACTTACGACAGTTAATTGAAGATAAAATAAACGATATGAATAGCTGATTTTATGATTATTCTCTCAATATAGCGTACCAGGTGCAGGCCCGAGCTCCGTACATTTTTGGAACGTCTCTTTTTGAATAAACTCCATTATAATAATTATATGCTATATGACTTCCCGCCACGTCCTCACAGGGTCGTGAGTCCATTGCAATATTTCATTTTGAACAGTAGTTCAAAAAAGTACTGAAGACTGTTTTTCAGTTGTCGTGGTGATTAATTTTCTATTCGCCTCCACAGATAGTACATAGTAGACTATTATTTGCTATCTGTGCTGGCTGACTGCAGACTAGTTTAATAAATAGAAAGAAAACAAAATGATTAGGCATCATAAAGTATCTTACCTCTATTTCACTGAGCAAGCACACAACACAGGTGATTTTGTTCTCCAACATGGCCTTCCAGAAGTTGCCGGTACCACTCTCCGACGGACCCTTGGCTATAACCAGGGGAATGCACCACGGTGACAATTGCTGTAAACAAATTACCTGATGGGTCCAAATACACTACAGACTTGATCTTAAGAATTTGGATAACCAAGAACAGGTACACTAGTGTATCTTTAACAAGACCACACACTGACTATGTGTGATTTATCGCGGATAAGGGGTCATTCGTACATTTAGTCACACGACAGGGGAGGGTCAACGAAATGTAACATTGTTGGACTAGGGGCAGGGAGACCAAAAATTTTATGAACTGTAACAAATATTAAAAACGATACAACGTTTTGGCGCACCGCGTGTCCTAGAACGCTGTAATTCAGGGTGCTCAGAGTACCGGAAGTACAGAGGTACAAGTACACAGCAAAATATATTGGACATCGACTATAACCCTTCAATGGACGTGAGGCGCCGGCGCCTAAAAACAAAAAAAAATCAATTGTCATATTTTTTTTTTGTGACGGGTTCAGAGAGTCTTCGGATAATTTCGGCTCTGTCGAGCGTTATCTCTTTCGCACACAACCTATGTAACGTTTGTCAACCATTTTGATCAAAGATGTTGCAAAAATGTATGGACCTCCGGCCATGTATTGTACACAATACGATTAACAGGCAAAATCAATACAAAAACGTTTTTTACTGCATATTTTCACTTATTTAGCTTTGTTTGCAGTTACAAAACATTATTTGCAGTTAGAATTGCAAGTCAAAACCAACATGGCGAATATGGCGGGCGATGTCATAATGTCATTTTCTTTTTTAAGTTTTCTTTTTTTTTATTATATAGTACTTGGAGAAAAAAATAATATTTTCTAAATACTATCGAAATCGATTTCATGTGTTAAAACTACACTAATCGATTTCCAATTTTAAAAAAATGATCGGATTTTCTTTAAATTGATCGATTTGATACATTGTTTTTTTTTTGAAAATATGTGATGCACTAGTAAGATACAGATAGCATTAGTTTTGTTTTATCTTCATAGATACTATCCCAAGCGTCGGCTGTATCGCCGCCATGTTGAACATGGTTGAAAATGATAAAATCGTTTGAATTAAATGTGGTTGTAACTCTAAAATATATTCTTGAATAATTTAATTGTATTTTTTTCGGATTCTTTTATTGAGGTCCCATTTTTTGAGGACATGTACGAACCAGAGCCGATCTCGCAACATCTCCTTTAGACCAATACTGGATGAACCAATTATGAATGATAATGAACTCAAACCAGCCGATTGGCTTTCCTAGGCTCGATGTGAAATATTTCTTAATAGGTACTGTAGGTAGGTATTGTAAATGGTTTGTTGCAGTACACAATGTTTTAGTTGATATTTGAAATATCATTACAATCGTATCGTAATAGAAACATACCTTATAATAAGAAGCATTGATGTAGACATCCGGCTCGGACTTGAGAGTAAGTCTCGAGTCGTCGTAGGGCACAACTTCTGTTACTATGTTACCGTCCGAATGCTCCATTGCTTTCGTCTTTGATCTGGTCATATTTTCTTTAACCTGAAAAGATAATTACAATCACTTTTTGAAAATTAGTAAAGATCATTTATTAATATTCAGAAACGCTAGTAAAAATCTAATCAAAAATACGCTTACACTCACAGCCCCACACTAGGTATAAACCTGTGTCGTGGGTGCCGTTGTACACATACAATACATACACAAACACCCAGATCCGAAACAAATATCTGTACAAATATTTGCCTCTGTGCGGGGATCAAACCCGCGACACACATTCCAGGATCTCTCGAAAAGGACTTACCGACCGGAATAGGACACCGTGAAAACTAGAATGATAATTGGAAAATTAAAAGGACAAGTTCCATGTTGGGCCCGCGCTTTGTACACTATATCAAAAGATAGCGAAAAATACGTAGAATCATGGGAAAATACTCAAAAATTAATTCGAATCTTTGTTTTTTTATCGGAAATATTTATATTGTTATTTTTGTATGACAACAATATGTCACCATGTTGCACCTATGACATTCTTGTTTTGGAAATATACATAACATTTTATTTTAAAGAAAAATGGAAAGAAAAATTTGACTTCAGGCGAGACTTGAACTCGCGGCCTACTGGGAATCTAGTCCAGCCGCTCTTCCAATTGAGCTACTGAAGGCCTGCCCGATTTGTCAAATCTTTCCTTCACATTTATTGCCTTGCTTTATGGTAGCAGTAGCGCCATCTATTGCCAACCATGCTAGTTAGGCAGTAGGCCGCGAGTTCGAGTCTCGCCTGAAGTCAATTTTTTCTTTCCATTTTTCTTTAAAATAAAATATATTTCACAAGCATGTGTTAATGCGAAATAATATAAAAACAAATACTTATAACAATTAATTTAATTATAGGTAAAATAAATGATTTGAAGGTGCAGGCCCAAGCTCCATACATTTTGGAACGTCTCCTATAGATAGAATCTTGTTTTTCTTATAAGCAATGTATTTAGATGAGGCTATATAAGATACTCACCTGAACATCCTGTAAACTCTTCCATTTGGTATCCAGAAGAGTTAAGCCGGTAGATGTTTTATTTGTCAACGAATCAGTTAATTTCTGCAACTTTTTAACCTCTTCTGTAAACTTATTTAACAATGTCGGGTCTGAGAAAAGGTCTCTTTTTGCGGGCCTCTCCAATATTTCCTCTTTAGGAGGCTTAGGAATCGGTTCTGTACGTGGCATGACTGTCGGCTTAATGAACACTTTCTCAGAAATTTGAGGCACTTTTATTTCAGGCATTAGAGGTGTATGTTCAACTGTGAAATCTATATCAGACAAGAGATCAAAAGTAGACGGTTCTGGTTTAGCTTCATCTGTTTTGTTCACACTAGTTTTTACTTCAACCGTCAGTGTTTCCTCTTTCGGTACATTCTCGTTCGAAACAGCGGGCTCGATCACATTTTCTTTCATCGTTGAAACTGGAAATGAGTCGACTGGAATAAATAAAAATCTTTGAAATTTTTCATAATTTATTCAGAATAAAATTACAATGATTATGTACATGTTAAATGGGATATACAAGTCTAATCCTTACCTTGATTATTTGTATAAGTGACATTCGTGTCTTTAAGGTGTCCAGACTGCATATAGGTAGACTGATTCATATTAGCCCCATAGTTCGTAGAAGCTGGTACAGTTTGAGGTACAACTTCATTTGACTGATTCGTAGCTGTTTGGTATCCATACGGCAGATTGTAATACACTTGCATATTACTCTGTTCGTTTGTCGGTTGTTGTGGAGTCTCAGATGGTGATTGAACAGTGTCACAAGTACCGGCACTAGTGTACACCCCTGAGGCATTCCAATTCTGATTATTCGTAGATTCAACGATCGTTTGCTCGGAATTCGTATAAGTATTCTGCGAGCCGTAGTTGTAATCATAGCTGCCAGAAGCCGAGTTGTAAGTATAACCCGGATGATTCTGATATGTCGCATAATTCGCGTTAGTTTGGTCTGGATATTGGGGAGTTTGATAAGTTTGTTCGTTGGAATAATTCACGGTTGGGTTGTACTGATAATTTGGAATATTACTGGACAGCGCTTCGCCGGTAACGTGAGATTTTATGGGTTTATCTAGTGCATCCAATTGTGCTAAAGCTGGATTGTAGTTGGGATCCGATTCACTCGGTACGTAAGTTTGGCTTGTACTCATCGAGACTGTACTGGCGTTGGTTGTGGAGGTAATTGAGCTCTCTGCATTTGTATAAACGTAGCCTTGGGCATTATTTTCATAGGCACTGGTAAACGCGTATTCTCCACTGTAATTTGAAGTAGGTTGCCCTTGATATTGTGCCATCGCGTCGCTAGTGTAAGGATAGTTCGTACTATAATCCGATGGTACTTGAGGCGTTGGATTCTGTCCATACATCGTATTTTCTGTGGAACTTGGAGGAGTTGGTTGCCCATGCGCTGTCGGTGTATTCGCTGTAGGCGTTTGATTTGGATTCTGTTCAGAGTACATTTGTACATTAGGGGTCTGAGAGTTTTGCCCCTGACCATATCCCATTGAAGTTTGGGGCGTCGGATACTGTCCATAACTCGATGATGTGTTTGATGTGGGCATTTGTTGATTTGGATTTTGCGCAACATACATGGACGTTTGAGGAGTTGGATTCTGTCCAGGATACACTGACGCGCTGGGCATAGATGTTTGAGGCGTTGGATGTTGTCCAGGATACATTGACGCGCTGGGCATAGATGTTTGAGGCGTTGAATTTTGATCAGGATACATTGACGCGATGGGCATAGATGTTTGAGGCGTTGGATTCTGTCCAGAATACATTGACGCACTGGGCATAGATGTTTGAGGGGTTGGATTCTGTGCAGAATAAATAGCGTTAGGAGTAGACGTTTGTGCCGGATTTTGGCCATACGAAGAGGGTGCATTCGATGTTGACATTTGTGGGGTTGTATTCTGTCCATACGCCATCGGAGTCGACGCTTGAGGATATTGAGGGTTATAATATGGCGCATAATCCGCGTACGGCTCAGATTTCGGTACAGAAACTTGCATTTGAGCGAAGTTGGCGCTCAATTCCGGTTGATTGACGTTGTAAGCCGGCACTACGTCGGGCATCGCTTGAGTCATGTGAGGGTCATAGTACTGATTCGTATTGACACTAGACTGACTGACGCTGGTATACATATTTTGGCTGTCCGTGACCAATGTCGTGTTATTTTGGGTGGCTGAGTAATAAGGATTGCTGTACATTTGGGGATCCGCCATTTGTGAGGTATATTGGGATGGAGTGTAGGACGAGTAGTTGTAATTTTTGATCTCTCCAGGTTTTTCAAATGGTTTAGTATAGTATGCCTGGTTGTATTGTTCAGTGTCTGCGGGCGCGTATGGGGCGTATCTCGTGTATGGGTTCGGTTGCATCCCTTGTGGGATTACCACTCCGTCTGGTAAATTCATTTGAGTAACATCAGTCGCTGAAACAATTGTTAATTGTTATTAAAGCGACAGCGATTGAACTATTCATAAATTACGTCACGCAAAGTATAGGTTTTCATGCCCCCCCCCCCTCCACTTTCATCACACTTTGTCACATTTTTCCTATCTGCTTAAAATGTACCGTTACACTTGACAACACTCCCCCTTACCCCTGATCGCGAACGTAATTTATGAAGAGTGCTAAGTGCTTCCATAATGACTAGTATTTTTACAAAACATACCTTCAGAACCAACCGGCGCGGGTCGAACAGATGTGGGATATATCGTCTCAGGGTAGTACGTGTCTGGCGGCATAGGTTCCACGGGTTGTTGAACTGAAATATCAACAATATAACCATAATCATAGTCAAAAACGAATTACAATCCTTTCATTGCGAGGTTAAACTGAATCGTTATTAGCCTTGTCTCTTTTTTTCATATGCACTGTCACGTAAACAAATGAAACAAACTTTTGCCAGTTTTTAAATAGAATCGCAATAAGTCAAAATGGTACAGATCCAGTAAAGTTAATGTTTTGGATTTGATGAAGCCGAATTTTCTCATTTCGGCCATAAAAATTATTGAATTAATCTCTCTCTAATCTAATCTCTCTCTAATCTCTCTCTAATCTATTTGAAAAAAAAAAACGATACTATTTTTTCCAAAAACGGAATTAAATTCTAACGTCCAAAAATGTGTAGTGAAGCTTCATTGATCGCTCACTTAATGTCTTGCTACTCGCTTAGAATATGCTTATTAATTGTTAGAAAAAATTGCTACATGTAACGCACTTGAAGTATACAGAAGTCAACAATTTTCAATTTAAATAAAGGTGTTATATAAATCCCTACTTCCCTACTTAATATTATAAATGCGAAAGTAACTCTATCTGTCTATCTGTCTGTCTGTTACCTTTTCACGTCCAAACGACTGAACCGATTTTAATGAAATTAGGTACAGAGATAGAGAGATACTTAGTTATTTATAAAACGACATCTACGCGGACGAAGCCGCGGGCAACAGCTAGTGTTACATAAAGAGCCCTTACGTGGCAGTGGCACTTTTCTGTTCAGCGTCCTGTTTATCATATAGGGCAAGTAGTCCTTCAGTTTAAGCGTGGAGCCGGTGCTCGTAGTTGGTAACGCATCGACAGCTTTCGCGGCTGCCGTCGGCACTGGCGACGAAGATGCTGAAAGATGATTTTCATTATAGTATTTATTGGTTTTTTTTTTTAATTTATTTAATGGAGATGACAAACAAGCATGCACATTGATGTTAAGTTAAGACACACACACAAAGACTAGATGTCAAAATGCAGATGCGTTGCCACCCCTGAGACCTCAGTTGATATGTTTCTGTGATAAGTTATTACGGGGCCGTGCATTACCATCTAATTCAAATTCAAATGTTTATTGCAAGTCACATAAAATAATTACAAAGTTGCCTTAAATAACATTTCATGTGACACCCCGTACGGGCATCGCAAAACAGGATTTGTAGACAAAACTTTCAAAATTTAATATTAATAATAACAGATGCACTCTCAAAATTTTAAATTAACAGTAATAACACAGGTGGTATATTCACACAATCAGTCAATAATAATTAGTCCTTATCTTTTAAAAAATCATTTATATTATAATAGCATTTTTTAATTAGGTATGATTTTAATTCTTTTGTAAATAACATATTTTCCTCAATATTTTTAAGTTTGTTTGGTATATTATTATAGATTTTAATGACCATGGAATGTGGGCCTGTTGAAATCATATGTAATTTTGTAAATTGAGGTTTTAATTTGTTTTGATTTCTATTATTTCTTTTAAAATCCTTTTTTGGGGAACTATCTAACCGGAACACGCTAGTATTCAACAGTACCATTTAGCGGCAGATTGATTAGGTAACGCGGTGGTGCCTTCGCCCTCGAGTTCTAGCACTGGATCTCTACCACCAGTAGATATGTATTATAACTATAATAGTATGATTTTTTACTGGTGGTAGAGCTCCAGTGACGGAGCTCGCGGGCGTAGGCACCACCGCATTACCTAATATACTTGCCGCTAAACGGTAGTGTTCAGCACTATCGTGTTCCGGTCAGGTGGTAATGTACGGCCCTGTAATTTCCGGCACAGAGGCATAACACCTAATGCCTCAGGAGTGGCAGCGCATCTGCATTTTGACCTCTGGTTATTGTGTGGGTGTCTATAGGCTGCAGTCATCACTTAACATCAATGTGAACTGCACGCTTGTTTGCCACTTTTATTACATTATATATATATATATATATATATATATATATATATATATACGATGTAGTGGACAAAAACCTTTAAAGTTATGTCCCTGTGACAGTAATTACCTGGGGACGCGGGCGCCTGCTTGGCCATGATCTGGTCCCTCTCCTCCCGCTGCACCTGGCAGGTGCTCTTGAGGCGCGCCAGCAGCTGGCCGACGTTGTGGCCCAACTTCTTGTAGAACTCCAGCCCCTTCTGCGACTTGCCCAGCAGCTCGCCGTGCGTGTCGTACGACGTCACCAGCGCTGCAATACCACACAAGCTCATATCAACGGTATTCTAATAGTAACACGCCTAGTCCTAGGAGGCTAAATAGGCAGCTGTGTTATTGGTAAAAGAAAATGAATAAACATTTTAATATCCTTAGGTGTTCGCGAGCTACACTCGTTGAAATAAAACTAGTTTTCGGATTGTTTTTATATTATTTCGCATTAACACATGTTTGTGAAATATATATATATATATATATTTTCTGCCTAACTAGCATAGTTGGTAATAGATGGCGCTGCTGCTACCATAAAGCAATGCAATAGATGTGAAGGAAAGATTTGACAAATCGGGCAGGGCTTCAGTAGCTCAATTGGAAGAGCGGCTGGACTAGATTCCCAGTAGGTCGCGAGTTCGAGTCTCGCCTGAAGTCAAAAATGGAAAGAAAAATTTTCTTTCAATTTTTCTTTAAAAATAAAATAGTTTTCGGATTTATCTCGCGTATTTAATATACGATGATATTGAAATTTGGATGATAAATAGAGAAGATTGTTTGCGATTGTCAACTACATGGGATCCAATACTCAGTAGAATTAAAACCCTGGTTGAGTTTTAATACGACAGTCTGTAAGACCAAGATACAGTTAGTAACTTTTGTGTTAATCCTGGACGCTACGCAAGACGTTTGCGAAATAAATGGCGGTAGCTGCACATAAAAATTTTTCAAACTGCTGTCAGACAAATGTCACCTCAGTCTGCCCGAGACCACGGAAGCTGAAAAGCGACCGAAACGTCGGGTTCGATTTTAAATAATCATTTTAGTTTAATATACGCGAGATAAATCCGAAAACTAGTTTTATTTCAATTTTAATGTCGATGGAAACGCTCACACACGCAATAATCAAAATGTCAAATAATTTATTTGCTGTATAAGAAAATAACAACATTGAAAAAGGGAAAATTCTTAATTTAAATTTAATTAGAAAAACTACACATAAAGTCGCAAGAAAACTACATCCTACTTAAGGACGATCTCAAGCCTCCTAATAAAAAATGAAAAAATGTTTTTCTTTATAAACTATAAAATGAATAAAGCTATTTACCATTAATGTACCATTTCTCTACGGTCTCTGCCTACCCCGTTAGGGACCTGGCGTGAAGATACATTCATACATACCATTAATCAAACCCTCTCGTTTCCTCAGAACATCCGACAGCAGTCGTCTGGACTCGCCGTAGGAAGCGTAAAGTGACGTCAGTTTGTTGATGATATTCTCCTGAGCAGCGAGGTTCTGCTCTATTATTTTAACCTGAAAGAGTCGTACATATTTTAACATTAAAAAGTGCCAACCTAGCGACGGAATACAAACTTTGTACAAAAACTACAGCTCTCAAATTTTTTTTTATGTAATGGAAGTGGTACACATTGATGATGTTCACATTGATGCACACACACACGTCTGCATGCTTGCTGCACGTCTGATGCAGCAGGCATGCAGATGCGTTACCACTTCTGAGGCCTAAGGTGTTATGCCTCTGTGCCGGAAATTACAGAGCCGTACATTAACACCTGACCGGAACACGATAGTACTTAACACTACCATTTAGAGGCAAGTATATTAGGTAATGCGGTGGTGCCTACACCCGCTACTTCACTGGAGCTTACCACCAGTAAAAATCTTATGAATTTATACCTCTGTCTCTTTTTACTGTCGCTTTTTCGTTTCATCGACTTTAAAAAACTTACCTTGGGCGTATGCTTCTCAATCTCCTGCTTAAAGATCTCATCAGTGGGCTCCCCACTCCTGGCCAGCAGTTGTGCGGTGACGTCGTCCCCGGCGATGTCGTCACGCAACTGCTGCACGAGCGACTCCCTCTGCGCCTGCATCTCGCGCGCCTTGCCCACCACGCGACGCATCTCCTGCATCGCGTCGCGGTCCAGACCCTCTGTCGATGAATTTTAGGCACCCGTTTATATTACCGACAAACGTCTCAAAGTTTATTTCATGTTCTAAAGGTATTTGATACAAAATAATTGAGCCTGAACCTCCTCGTTCATTATGTATCTTGCTCTGCAGCACATCAAGCGGTTGGGACAACAGCTTCAAGTTGGTTATATGGTTACTCTCGTTGGTACGCGCGTGCGCCTTCTAGTACTTGTGGTACTCGCGAGATATCTGTTTGGACTATCGAGGGATCTGGAGCAAATCAACTAAAAAATAGCAGTCATACTCACCAATATTCTCAATACTGGGTATCTTGCTCTGCAGCACATCAAGCGGTTGTGACAGCAGCTTCAAGTTGGCAATATGGTTACTCTCGTTGGTCCGCGCGTTCGCCTCCTGGTACTTGTGGTACTCGCGAGATATCTCGATTTGGACTATCGAGAGATCTGGAGCTAATGTACTAAAACATAGCAGTCATACTCACCAATATTCTCAATACTGGGTATCTTGCTCTGCAGCACATCAAGCGGTTGTGACAGCAGCTTCAAGTTGGCGATGTGCAGTGTCATGGCCTTGTGCAGCACTTGGTTACTCTCGTTGGTCCGCGCGTGCGCCTCCTGGTACTTGTGGTACTCGCGAGATATCTCGGTTTGGACTATCGAGGGAGGACGCGGCCCCATCGCTTTTTGGTACTCTTTCTCTTTTAGGGTTTCCTCCTATGAAAGAAACAATTCAAATTAGCTGCTTCAGTATGAGTTTCTATTATATTCTACTTATGATAGTTATAGAATAAATATACGAGGATGGATATGTAAATTCGACTTAGGGTTTTTTAAAATAAATGCTGTATAATGATGTGCGAAAAGCAAGACAATGTCAAGGGTTACCCTGACGTTTTCTTGCTATTCGCAAAATCTTTTTTTTTAACACTAAGTACCGCTTGAATTCGTCTTTATGTGGTGTTATATTCATCTGGAATGTGTCAATTAGTGTATCTGACATTAAGAATGCAAATCAAAAAAGTCTATATTAAAAAGTAATTTCAGAAAAAAAAACCTTGGGCACACCGCGAACACTCCGCCAAAATTCCATACAAACGCTTAATGTGGTCTCTATTCTACATCAATCAGTGACGTGTATTTACACGTGCACCTGTGTGCACGTAGAGAATACCAAACGTCGCCCATAAGAGGGGAGGAGGTTGGGTGAGGCGGGGAAATCGGGCGGGACGTCGAAGTGTCCATTTTATACGAAGTATTATTATATATTCTCTGCCTTGGGACAATCAGTGTTACTAACTAAAACTATTTGAAAACCTTATTTCTTCTTAAAAGTACACCTTAAAAATCCACTCCGTCTCAACCAGTCAATATATCTTCGTTTTGGTGTAAATTCGCCCAAAAATTCGAGGTAATTAAAGATATCTCTCTTGGCCAAACAATAAAAATAACAAACCTGAATAAGAGCTTTAATGTCAGACAGCGAATGTTCGACGTCGCTGATGATTTCCGCCAGATTGTTCATGGACTCCACCAGCGTCTGGATGATGTCGGTCTTCGCGTTCATTGCCGCACATCTGTCCACTATCTCCTGAGGTATCCTGTTCATAAAAGTCATACAATATGTTAATTGCCAAAAGTCTTAAATAGTTATGGCCGAATACTCAATTTTAAGCAAACCTCAAATGTGCGCTATCTCTATCGTTTGAACGTGTTTTATAAAGACAGAAGACTTTTAAGTCCCACCTAGATTTAAGTGACGTTTGAGTATTTGGCCGTTAGTCTAGCACAGTGATTCCCAAAGTGGTGGATATATAGACCCCCTGGGGTCCATGGGACTCGATGGGGGTCTACGTAGGCGTTGAAAATATGGGAATGTGATATAAATGTAGCAAGGAGGGGGTCCACGGAAACCAGAAATAAAATGTAAGGAGTCTACAAGAAAAAATAGTTTGGAAACCTTTGGTCTAGCACATGCAGGCCACTGCTTCTACGCCCCAAAGTATCTATGGTTTGATCCCCAATCGGTGGGGGTAAAGGGTGATATTAGTATGTTTTCATTTTTCGGAATTTAACAGTAGCGTATAGGAGGGACGAGGCCTACTGAATACCACACCTTTTTGTCGATGACACCCGGCCGGGGTGTCATCCCGGCCGGGTGGGTGTTATGAAGGGACTCATCTTTATCTAAATAAGAAACAACCAAAATTGGTTTACAGAGTTTAGACGTGGTAGCGTAACACACGTAACAAACCGTCTTGCGCATTTATAAATTAGGATTTAAAGCTTTATCAATTTTAAATTTTGTTGATCGTATCATAAGCGTTTTTATTATGCTTGTAGTTATTTATTCATGTAATCCTAAATCATAAACATTTTAACTTAAATCTCCTAAAATCTAGTAAGATCTGACAAATCACAATCGGCCTTAAACACGTAAAATGTTTACTTCTTTATCTTCAACAATCACTTATCAGTACATTGCCCTATTTGTTGTTGATAAAAACGTGATTCACCAATATTTGCTTGTTTCAATACCGGAACATGCCTTAAGTCGTGTTTCCAGCAAATAAGTAGGTATCAAAACAGATTTGATGTATGACTTAAATTTAAAGAGTTTGTGAGCAAAAAAGTATATAGTCAACAAAGAGCGGGCTAGTTTAAAAACATTCGGCCATTACGCGATTATTTTCCGTCCGTAAGGTCGGACTATTGGGAAGTAGGTGCAAATTTTGTTGAAAAACCAATCATTTGACCAAATAAACTGTTACAGGCTTGCGCCAAGTAACAATGACGTTTGTTGTACGTGTTTGCGCAAAAATTGCGGACACACACTATACGTTTTCGAACGTAAAGGAGATGTTGCGAGTTCGGCTCTGGTTCGTACACGTCCTCAAAAACTGGGTAAATTATGGAAGAATCCAAAAAAAATACAATTAATTTATTCAAGAATATATTTTAGAGTTACAACCACATTTAATTCAAACGATTTTATCATTTTAAACTATGTTAAATATGGCGGCGATACAGCCGCCACTTGGGATCAATCGATTTTGATAGTAATTAGAAAATATTACTTTTTTCTCCAAGTTCTATAATCAAAATACAATTTAAAAAATGAAAATGTCAAAATGACATCGCCCGCCATATTCGCCATTTGAGTTGCAATTCTAACTGCAAATTACGTTTTGTAACTGCAAACAAAGCTAAATAACTAAAATATGCAGTAAAAAAAACGTTTTTATATTGATTTTGCTTGTTTAATGATATTGTGTACAATACATGGCCGGAGGTCCATACATTTTTGCAACATCTCTTTTGCGCAGTGATGACGGCACGTGTGTGGCTGCCATTAGTTGTACAGTTCAACTTGCTGAACATCAATCATGAATTTTCTAATCAATAATAATAAAACCTTGTAGAAGCTACTCTATTAGAAGAGAACTTGAGAAACCCTGAAGCACTGTCCCTAAAAAAACATAACTTACTTTTGATCAGCGTCAAGTACATCCAATTGGTCCAGTTGTAAAGACGACATGAATTCCGTCAGCTCTGTGTTCTTGGCTTCAACTTGGCAGACCACTTGGCGCAGCAACTTGGCCTTTTCCTCCGAATACATGGACGAAGCCTCGTGGGCGCCCATGGGTACTAGCCGGGAGAATAAGTCCGGGCCCGACACCTAAAGAACAAAATGTATGAATAAATATAACAGTCATAAACTAGACATCTCTTCTACTACTTAATATTTTTTAAAAGAACTCAAAAAGGATGTCTTTAACTTGACGACGTAGAAGGTATTTGTGTTGTCTTATAGCTCCACCATAAAGATGGACCAATTTCAGATTATATGGTATTACCCAAAATTAAAACATTATCTTCAAAGTTGAAGATCCAAATTCATCGTTAAAAGGAATGTCTTCGTAGCTAAATTTTGTGTTGCTTACTTCATCAATCGCATTACATATTGGTTAATAAGAGGGCTCCGTCCAAGTGAGGCAAAGTCAAAAATAAAGGGCTGGCTGACTACCCTCACATATGAAAAAACAGAAGAATTACTTCAGTATATAAGCTAACTATTAATTTGTATTATAAATATATATATATATATATATATATATATATATGACATACATACATATTATATTTATTTATATACTGCTCCCCTTCTTTATTTATCATAAATACATATATATATATATATATAAGATTCCTTACTGTACTAATTATGTTTAGATATTATGTATTATTATTTCTGAGATTTAGTAAACTATGTCATAATATTATGTGTAGACAATTTTTGACATGGATAGAATATAATATGACAATCATTTAATCATTCAGTTTTCATTTTAAATTTTGTTTTCAGTAAAAAAAAATTCTTTGCTAACGAGAGACAATATAAACATTATAGAACACAGAAACATTATAAAACACAAAACATTACGAAACACATAAAATATTCGGTCTTTGATAAAATTGCTCTACAACAATATAAGCTTGAGATGAAAATTATTATAATTAGGCTCTTAGTAAAAATGCATACTAGTTACTTGCCTCAGGATCATTAAAATTGATAGGCAAAGCCTTCACCAAGCAGACAGGCTTGAGATCACTCAGCAAATCCTTATCCGGTACTTCTTCATGATAAATAAACACATTCTCATTATTTGCAGCTTTCCGTTTCCCTTCCACCACATCATTGGTGAAGGTTAATGCTTCCTGCGTCACTTGCACTGGTTCAATGTACTTGGCCAGTTTTCTGGCGGCAGCTAGTCTCTCTACAGCGAGCTGGTAAAAAGCTACACGCTCTCCCATCTTTTGCTGTTCTTCTGCATGCATGCCTACAATATCAAAGTGGAATGAGACTCATATTACATAACGTTTAGTGATAATATCAAATTCAATTTCTAGGAATTTAAAAACTGAAGAAATTAAGACTGACGGCCGTATTACAGTTTTTGAAACTGGTAGATATCAAAATAAGTTGAGGCGAGAGAACAGCAAGTACAGCTAGTCTCTCTAGTAAAATAAGTTTCTATGCCTTATAAAATCACTGTAGTAACTACACTGTCTCCTTGAAATATTCAGAGAGATATGTGTCTATGTTTTGGGATCAGATCAATTGCTTGAAATCAGAATAGAATATCATGTGTTTGGTCAATAACCACACAACATTAGAAATAGAAATAATGCATAGGATTAGAAAGAGAACTTGCTAGCTGATATTTACACAGCATCACTGACTCTAGCATAATTGTTGTTCTGTTCACAGGCCAAAAATATACTAGATACCTACACCATAACATACAAAATCATTAGACCACTTAGAAAAAATTCAATATTAATGAAAACAATTCATACCTTGATACAAGCACACAATGCAGCCTATGTAAAATGACTTAAATGATAGATAGTGATGCCAATAGTTGTACAGCTTAGTGCCAATGATCTCATGAATATTATCTGTGCCAGTCGAGGGCCCCAGGTGTGCCAAAGAGTTTTTGTAGAAGTACAGAACTTGTGTTGCTACTGCACCTGTAATTTTTTTTTTTAATACCTAACTTATCATTCATACTATAAATCATTTTATGCCTGTGGATTAGCACAAAGTATAGAAAGTCAACAAAAAAAATATTGTTAAGCACACTAGATTTTTTTATTATTTTTTGCTAACATCTACCCAAAGTGACAGTTAATTAAACTGGACTCAATCGGAATTAAATACTTTTTCAAATCAGTCTGTATATTTTTTTAGCTTTAACAGTGTAATGTTAATAAAAAAACTAAGAATCAAGTATCAAGTAAGCATAATAATATGCACATATTAATTCAATCTACACCGGCAGTCCCATCAAAACAAGATATAAGAAATGTACTGCAAGACATAAAAACCAAGATCTTAGAAAAGAGACGACTTAGAAGAGTTTGGAATTGTAGTCGACATTCTCAAGATAAAAGGGCCTTCAATAAAGCAGCCGCTGAACTAACACAGTACCTTAAAGACATCGAAGACGAAACACTACAGAATAAATTATTAAACTTGAATCCGCAACCTAAAAACGAGTTTTCACTTTGGAACGCGGTAAATAGTAGTAAGTTAGCCCCCCAGGATGCTATACATCCCATCAAAAAGAGCAATAACACTTGGGATAGAACTGACAAAGAACAGGCTGAAGCGTGTGGACAATTCTTGCATGACGTCTTTACCTCGAACGACGGCGATGTAGATACGGAAAAAGAAATACAAGACTATTTAGAAACTGATCTACAACTGTGTCCTCCAATGCAAAGCTGCTCACCTAGCGAAGTCCAAAGAGAAATAAAAGGTCTAGAGTTAAAAAAGGCTCCTGGTTACTGCCTGATAACAGCTGAAATGCTAAGACAACTTCCTAAAATAGCTATAGTCGCTATGACTCAACTTTTTAATTCCATAATTAGGATGGGATACATCCCAATGATATGGAAAGTGTCAGAGATAATCATGATCCCGAAGCCTGGCAAACCCCCACATCTTTTGTCTTCATACAGACCAATTAGTCTATTGCTTGTAATATCGAAATCGTTCGAGAAAATCATTTTACGCAGGCTAACACGAGTACTTAACGAAAACAATGTCATCCCTCAACATCAGTTCGGTTTTAGAGTTGGTCATTCCACTATAGAACAAGTTCACCGTGTTGTCGATAAAATAAGAGAAGCCCTCGAGAAAAAACAATACTGCTCTGCCGTTTTCTTCGACGTACAACAGGCATTCGATAAGGTTTGGCATTTGGGTTTGCTTTTCAAAATGAAAAATTTCTTCCACATAATTTCTATCTGCTCCTAAAATCCTACCTGGAAAATAGAATATTTAGAGTGAAAATCACTGACTCCTACTCTGCCTTTCATGACATTAAAGCTGGGGTACCACAAGGTTCCCTACTTGGCCCTACTCTATATCTTATGTATACCGCAGACATACCTACAACAAATAATATCTTATGTGCTACATTCGCTGATGACACTGCTGCACTTTGCAACCACGAAAATGCCAATGTAGCGTCCCTAAAGCTTCAGAATCACTTGAAAAAAGTCAATAAATGGATGGAAAAGTGGCGCATCAAGGCGAGCCCCAATAAATCAGTGCATATCACTTTTACTCTAAGAAAGGATAACTGTCCCCCGATAAAACTAGGTGACAACGTCATACCCCACCAAGATTCGGCAAAGTATTTAGGCATGCACCTTGATAGGAAACAAACATGGAAAACTCATATTAAGAAAAAACGTGACGAGTTAAACATACAGCTCAGAAAGTTAGACTGGCTAGTAGGCAGAAGATCACGCGTCACCATGGAAAATAAGATACTAATATACAAAGCCATAATCAAGCCGGTTTGGACATACGGAATTGAGTTATGGGGATCACCAAAAAACTCTAATGTGGAGATCATACAACGGTTCCAAAATAAAGCTCTCAAAATGTTAACTGATGCACCTCTATTTATCAGAACCAGTGAGTTGCATGAGTACACAGAAATAAGGACCGTCAAGGAGGAAGTCGAGCACAGAGCAAAAGCTTACAAGAACCATATAAAAGCTCATTCTAACACGCTAGCATCAGCATTGGGTGACCAAATGAATGCCAGAAGGCTTAAGAGACAACATATATGGGACCTTGTTCACTAACAGTCCTGACTTAATATGAGGCAGCTTCCTCACTGGAGGAACAGCTCTCTCCTGCCAATGAACTCCTGCAACACATCTGTTAAGGGCTTGAAAAGTCGGTCGCAAGATAAATAAAGAGAAAAAAAAAAAAAAAAATTTCAACAGTGACTTGGTACTATTTCTCAAGGTTTCTTATTATTTTTTTATGACAACTTATTTCTAACATAGAAATGAAATTAAATATCATATAAGTAAGTATGATATTAAATTAAATAGATCTCAAAACTGATGAAGATTTAATTAATCCATCAGCCCACGAGAAAAAGAATTATGTCAATTGATTTTCTACACATCTGTTTTTATGCGGACAAAAACATCCACTCGATACACAAGAACTTAAATTATGTTAATGTCAAAACTGCTGCTAGAATTGCTCTACCATATACAACATGTAACGGGAATAATGCACACTATCTAACACTTCGATTAGAAAATCGAGTTATAATCACAATACATGAACTGAAATTACATGTTTATGTATTAAACATTTTTTATTTAAGAAATAAGTTGTCCTCAATTTGTACGAACAGTATGCACACCCTATGCATATATACCCTACCTCTACCTAAGGCCACACATAAAACACGAATTGAAAAAAAGTGATGTATTATAACTTGCGTAACCTTATTTAACACTCGCTAGTAATAAGATTAATTTTTATTTTTTACTATTTCATTTTTTATATTATTATTTTTAATAAAAAGCATGTCTCAACGAGTTTTATTAAACTTGTCGAGACTAGCAATTTATTTTGGATAGACATTAGTTTCATTTTCGTTTGTATTAACTGTTCACCAAATGGGTGACCATAATTTCCTGAATTTTATTTAAGTTTGGGACAAAATATTACCTATATCAAAAATGTCTGAAATCGCTTCGGTAATCGATTCTGAACTAACTAGTTTCGGGTTGTACATTCAATCCTGTTACACGTTGTATAAAGGACAAAATTGAATTAAAAAATATTTTACTAACCAACAACACTTGATTATCTTGTATCCTGAATACTTTTGTCCAGTATACACTCCTGGGCCTGAGCAAAGCATATCTCTTGGAGCATTTTCAAGATTTCCGTAGACACATCAGCTCCGGGTGGCTGAGGGTACTGCTCTCTCAGATACTGGAAGGCCCAGGCCGCATTCTGAAAGTGCTGGCATGTGGCCTTCAAGCTGTCTGGGGTTGTGCGAGGCTCAGAGGCACCGAGTTGAGTATGAAGTGCCCCGATGTTATATAAAATACATGCCATTTCAAATTTGATGCCCGAGAGGGAACAATTCATGTTAGCATATAAGTCTTTCCTGAAACAAATTGTTTCATTAGTATCTATTATGTTCAGGATTTAATAAAAACACAGGTTTAGATGGAGTCAAAATGTACAACTAGGTAGCTGTATAGAAAGTAAGATCCCCAACAGAGATGTTAGTTTTAGTTTAGGCAGTATCAGAATAATATCTCATAATTGTTTCATTCATTCATTTAAATCATTACAAATTTTTTAAAACATGGTTCAGTGCTAGATTTAATTCAATTATCAACGAGATTAAAATATAAAAAACATGACTAGAGACAATAAGAGATGAATCACTATGTACTAACACAACACTAACACAACATAAGACTTCAATTGAGATTAATACATTTTTCCAAATAGAGTTTTACAAGCAGAACTTACCATGTGAAACTAACAGCAGCAGGTTGACCTTTTGCCATCGGAAAACGGCTTTGCATCGCTCGCAACTGGCAAAAGTATCGGATGAGCGCTGCAAGACCAGTCGAGTCCAACGACGCACGCACAGCCGCCGATCGCAGACCTTCCAGCTGATGCATCTCATTGTTATAACTGTCTGGATCCTCCCTATACGCTTCCGCTATGTACTGTAAACAATAATTTCTACTAACACAAAGAAACTCGAAAAGAAATTTTATCACTTAACGACGACATACCTGTTTTAATTTAGGTCCAAAATGTGTATTTTCTGGACTCACTTTCAGTTCAAAACTGAGAAATGGTAATTTTGGCACTGCCTCCATGATTGTGGCTTATTTTTTCGACGATATAATTGGATTTTAGAATAATTTCATCACCAAATAACTTTCTGTAATTGTAGGAACACTGTCATTCTTGTTGGGGTAATTGACATTTTTATGGGCCACAGAGTTAAACTTTTGGTTGAGAGATGACAGTCAATGGCTGTGTTTGGCCGATGTAAGTATCTCTAAATACCGAGTATGAAAAGAAAAAAATACTGATGTAAAGCATAATCATATACATAATTAATAATTCTCGTGAAATAACAGTGGCAGGTGGCAGCAGTGCCAAATTAGCCCTTACGCAAATTAAGCAATTGACTTGTATCGGGAAGCAACTTAAATAGCATGGAAATAAATTTAACAAAAGATCCCCCTTTCTATTCTTTTTTTCCCGTGTAGCAACTATCACACTTAGTAATAATTCAGCCAAAATCTAGTGATCACAGAGGCACAGAGTTAATTTAAAAATGACCGGTGATCCAAGTAATATCCAGTGAAGCAGGAAATAGTAATTGTTTTATATTATTTCGCATTAACACATGCTTGTGAAATATATTTTATTTTTAAAGAAAAATGGAAAGAAAAATTTGACTTCAGGTGAGGCTCGAACTCGCGACCTACTGGGAATCTAGTCCAGCCGCTCTTCCAATTGAGCTACTGAAGCCCTGCCCGATTTGTCAAATCTTTCCTTCACATTTATTGCATTGCTTTATGGTAGCAGCAGCGCCATCTATTACCAACTATGCTAGTTAGGCAACCGATATAATAGACTTTTCAGTTTATTGAATATCGTAAAGAAGTCGCTTTTACCCTTAATAATTGTTTTATATTATTTTGCATTAACACGTGCTTGTGAAATATATTTTATTTTTAAAGAAAAATGGAAAGAAAAATTTGACTTCAGGCGAGGCTCGAACTCGCGACCTACTGGGAATCTAGTCCAGCCGCTCTTCCAATTGAGCTACTGAAGCCCTGCCCGATTTGTCAAATCTTTCCTTCACATTTACCTTGAACCATGATGACATTTTAGTTGTAATTTGTCCAGACGGTCTAAACTTAGTCTAAAATTAAAGCAGCGTTAAAGCAGCGTTAGCCCGCCCCCGGGCTGGCAACTCGATCTTCTTGATCTTCTTCTGCTTCCTAGCGTTTGTCCCGTATAGTGACGGTCTCCACTTCGCTCTATCCCGAACATCTTCCTTTGAGAAATTGCAGCTTGTCATATCTTTTTTCATGACGATAATGAGTTGGGCTTCTTCAGTAAGCGTATTTAATACAAGACTAAATAGATTCTGTCTGATGGTGGGGTCAAAAGTCTTAGGAATCGGCGTACATGCACGCCGATTGAGAGAAAGAGCCGATGAAGAGAATGATGAAGGTAGACGAGGCACGAGAGGTTTGTCTGAACCGGGATATCTGGCGCTCTACACTCTCTGCCTACCCCGTTAGGGACCTGGCGTGAAGATACATACATACATACTAAATAGAAAAGGACTGAGTACTGAACCTTGGTGAACCCCCTCACCTCAGTGACAGGAATAGAGTTTATCATCATTCAACAGTGAAATGCAATATGTAGAGGCTCATGTTTTGCTCGGTGTTCTTCTGTGATCATAGTCATTGCGAATATGGGGTCAACTGTTGATAGGCCCGGTATGAAGCCATACTGGGTATTGGAGTGAGCGTTCCCCACGCAGTTCCCAAAGGATGCTGATCTATATCTACAAATTCCAGATTAGCGCAGTGGCTCGACCGCCTAACGGAATGGCTTTTGTACTTGTAAATGTCCTTGATTTTCTTCCTTCTTTCCAAGGCGTTCTCGTTCTTTCCTTTCCTTTTCCAAGTACATAAGAAAGGGAAAGCGATAATCTGAAGGTGACTGGAAAGGATTAAAAAAAAGCACAAAAGCGATACAATTAATGAACTTGTGTAGGTGGCTCGTCTTGAGACAGTACTATTCTACTTCTCACACCAAAGTTATTACATAACACCTCTCTTTTCCGTCAGGGTTTAAAAACAAGCGTTTTATAAAGTTGGAAAAGGCTTGGCTGGGTATTTCGCGTTAACCAGGGCGTATAAACTTAGCACTAATGCGATGGCAATCATATCAATCTAAGGGCAAGTGAACGTTACTAACACGTAACAACAGATGGCGCGCATATTTGTTATAATAATGTTCATAGAGTTCATTGAAGTTCATTCATAATGTTGTCAGACGTGGTATATGTTACATGTCATGTTGCAATTGCGTCGTATGTAATATTGCTTAAAAAGAGTGTTTTTTAAGCGTTTTCCGTGATTTTTCCATCGAGTTGAGATGTATGGAATACACGTCACAGATAGGTATACAGAAAGCGGCCCAAAATACTGTTTTATAATGGAATAGCAGTGAATAGCAACGCACGGGCTATTGACCTTAGGTTGTAGTTCCAAAACGAAACACCAAACTCGCCAGACGGCGTAAGTGAGCTGTTGCCTTCTTTGATATCGAAAATTGGTCTCTATTTCAGTATGAATTATAGTACTCTGTGGCGTTATCCAATGAAAGTGACCTTTGTAGTAACCAGACAACGAACCAATAATAACTAATTCCGGTCAAACACTCCCAATCAATACGGTCACACGAAAATGTATAGTCTATGGTCTGTCAACAGCGGATAACATCAATGTTGCCAAATCTGTGTATTTCGCCATATATTTAAGGAAAAAAAATATTTAGAGATTGGAGTTTTCTTGAGATCGTCAAAAATTATACCAATCTCTTATAACACCCCTTAACCCAACTTTATAATTCACTATTCTTGCAGAGGTAATTCACAGCAACAGACTTTGCACAAACACAAGTACTATTCACTAGGTATCACGCGCGATCATGGACAAAGTTTGAATGGATGGAAAGAGGAGCTACAGAAATTTTAGGCAGGGTGATAAATATGTACATCTGTTTAAATTATACTATCATATGCGCAGTGCCGGATAAAGCCGATGCAGGGGCCGTAGCCAATGTGACCATGGGGCCCTAGTATAATATTGCCTACCTGAAATTTAGGCTAAAAATAAAACAGAACATTCACGAATAGGAATCGAAAACAATATTAAGGGACTTAATCGCGTACTATTTTAATCGAAGTATTTACCTCGACACTAAGTACTACACTCGTAAAATAGTACGCGAGTAAGTCCCGCTTACAATATAAAAATATTCATATTTTCAATCAACAAATCGTGAAAGTTTAAAACAATTAAATATTAGGGGATTTCCCCTGTAAGTATTGTGGTATTGCCAACTTGCAACATAATAATATACTTATACAATTACAGTGTGGCAACGCTCACTTTGAGAATAACTAAGGTGCATAACATATTTTTTGCACAGGCGTGGGGGGCGTGGGGCTCGCGGGGCCCGTAGCATTTGCTGCCTCCTGCTATATGGCTAATCCGGCACTGCATATGCGTGATTTGCATATTTTTTTGAATGCACTAAGCACGTATACATAACTTGTACTTAATATTTAACACTAGACATTCTTTAACAGTCTACTTTAAGGATATGAAACAAAATTGAAGTATAGAGGGTGCGATTTAACAAAATTTAGAAATAATCTAAATAATAAGTAATTAAAGTAAACAAACATCATTTAGTACAAGAAATTGTAATTTGTCTAGTGATCATAGAAAAATCACTAAATAAGATAATATTGTAGTTAGGATCTACTGTTCATGGTTATATAAATTGGTTAAAATGAGTGATTTACTCAACACTACCAGCTACTCTCCTCGATGGAACTATTTCAGTTTTAATTTTATGGCAGAGAGTAATGTAATATAAATTTTAGGGAATTAGGGCAATAGAAGATGGCAACGCTGAGCGTGGGTTTGTTAAAGTTTGTTTAGTGCACAGTGCACAGACCAACAACCTAGGTTTATTGGTTATGTTATGGCGTCTTCTTGTTTTGCTCATATTTGATTGATGTGAAACGAAGTTATTCTATAATACCAGCATTATTTTCACCGGTGTAAAGATTACAATTATCTGCAAATGTGTGTTGATTTGTAGTTAAACAGAAACATGAAGTTGAAAAAACCAAAACCCGATACTGCAGAGGTATGTTTCGGCGCCTCACGTCATATTTGTGTATTCAAAACCTATATTTTTACTAGGTTAACAAGCTTGGAACACTGGTAATTCGGATTCAAATCGCTTTGAAATTAATCAGCATGAAAATGAATTAAATAACGTATTGTACGCGTTAAATATAATAATTGTCTGCGTAAACTTTGTTACCTTGCGAACACCACACAGAGGAGAAAAGCGAGTTTCTCTGTTGGGCTTTGGGCTGATGATAGTTATCTATTGCCCATTTTCTTTATCGCATAACTTTAAAATCGCCTTTTAATTCGTCTTGTAGCTTCAATAGACGCATATAAGTTTTGCGCAAAGATAATAATTAATCTTAAATCCGTATTCCATCATGTAAATATGTAATAACCTAGTGTCGGGACGTGACGACCCCACCGTCCATGAGCGGAAGAATTTTATTCTACTGGAAGAGAATTCTTCCACTAGAGCAGTCAGTCGACCAAACAATGGCAGTCAAACCATTCCAATAAGGTGGTAATAAAAATAACAATGCAAGTAGCGTCTTGCGATAAAACTACCGCCACTGCTATCGCCTATCTGCCTGCCAAGCGTGGCAATTATGGCATATTCTCCCCTAATGCCGCACAACACTGTTGTGGGCATCTTTGGGGAAGGTTTTGTCCAGCTGTAAATGTCTTTCGGCAGAAGTGATGAAATATAAATCAAGTTAATATACAATAGGGCAGCTATAAAACGTTAAGTTATCATTTAAAAGTTTTAGGCTGGCTTGCACCAAGATTTTTGTTAAAGTTACTATAACATTTCACATCTTTCTCTACCATTTACAGATTTCTTTAAGTTAGAGAAGGATATAATAACTTTTACAAATATACTGGTGCAACCCAGGCTTACTGTCCAATTTCCTTAAAAACAATCTTAATATCCACATTTTAACATAACATAAAAATATTAATTTAGCAAGAATAGAAGTCTCTTATAAGACAACGCATATTTTTTTTTTATGTTATGGAAGTGGCAAACAAGCATGCAGTTCACATTGACATTAAGTGATGACTGCAGCCTATAGACACACAAAGACCAAGGTCAAAATGCAGATGTTTTGAGACTTCCATTCTAATTCAATTCAATATTATAATGATTCTATTTTGAATATTGGCTTTATTATTCAGGAGCCAGCTCAAGTGGTCCCACCACAAGCTGAGATTATTGAAGCGGATTTATACAAACGATCATACTTTGGTCCTGATGTTCCAACATTAGAACTAGAGTGTTGGGAGGAGGAACTCTCGGAGGTGCAACTGCAAGCTTACAAGAATGCAGACGATGAATATAAAAGTATCCAAAACACACTGGATGAAATGGTGAAGGACACTGGTGGTAAAGTTGTGTATAATGGAGATCAGTTCACTGCATATCAGTTACTCGGAAAGTGAGTATTTTGTGATTTATTTTTTAGCTGATAAGTAATACTGTAGCCCAGTTTTTCCCAAACATTGTTATGCCATGGCCTGGTAATTTTCATACTGCCCCTTTGTGACCCACTTACTACATGCTTGCCAAGCTGGTTCCATAAAGTAAAATAATACACATTTCATAAAAAAAAAGGTTAAAAGTAAAGCCTACCCCTTCGAGGATTACAGGCCTGAATTGTTTTTTAAAAAATATTATATTAGTAGGAATTATGGAGCTGCTGCTTGATTTTTACTAAAGAATCTGGGAAGAGAAAGAGTGACGAAAGTTTTATCCTAAGGTCTGTTACAGTCCATTTTAGTCTCACCTTTAATCAAATGTTTCTTTCCAATTTTTTTAGTGTTTTTTTTTTCCACTCCAAGTCAGTTTCTATTTTTATTTTTAAAGTAAACTAATTTTGAATCCCGCTTCACATGCATAAAAAGGCAAAATAAGTTTTGGTAGATAATGTAGTAGGTAATGTTTTTAAAACAAGGCGGGAATGTTGCGACCCGGTATTTTATTATCACGGCCCGGTACCGGGTCGCGACCCAGCAAATGAACATCTACACAAAACCAGAGGTTTCAGAGAGAGATAGATGTGTTGCCACTCTTGAGGCCTCCAGAGGTTCAAAATGTGGCAATTGTGATATATCTTTGGTATTGTAACTGTTGTGTGAAGCTTTATCTCTATTCCCTTTCTTTACTCATATAGGTATTCTTTTGTAGATATTATTACAAAAAATATTTTTACATCCTTTTTTCCACAGACAACCAGTTCTGAAGGATTTGGAAAGGCAAAGTGCTGACATTATAAGATCTAGATCTAGATCAATGTCGGTATCTAAAGAGACAAAAATTGGAAAAAGAGGTATGTGTAATGTAAATCAGAGATGCCACAAATATTCGGCTACTAGACAGTTTTTTTTTTTTTTTTTATTCGGTATTTGGTTGAATGTTGTATGCATTTCAGCTGAATACCTAAACACGAAATCTCATTTGTCACAAAACTTTTTTCTTAACTTCATCATTTTGCATGTTATTATACAACGTGTAACAGGATTAAATAGACAACCCGAAACTAGTTTGTTCAGAATTGATGACTGAATCTAAAAAGATTTTAGGCTTTTATAATATAAGTAATATTTGATCCCAAAATTAATTAGAATGAAGTAAATTATGGTCACCCATTTGGTGAACAGTCAAAACAAACGAAAATTAGACTAACGTCTATCCATAATAAAATGCTAGTCTCAACAAGTTCATTAGAACTCGTTGAAATGTGCATTTTATTATAAATAATAATTTAAGAAATAAAATAGTGAAAATTAATGTTATTAGGTAGTGTCAAATAGATGTGCGCATGCTACGCTACATTACATTGCGACAGTGTGCGTGTGTGAGTAGGTTTGTGTTTTATGTGCGGCCGTAGGTAGTATGCGTAGGGTGTGCATACTATTCGTTCAAATTGAGGACAACTTATTTGTTAAATAAAAAATGTTTAATACATAAATATGTCAGTTCAGTCCATGTATTATGACATCTACTCGCAAATGAAATAATTATGCCTGTTCCGTCGCTCAAATACTCATCGTCATGAGAAAAGTCACACTGAAATGTATATATTTTGCTGAATATTCAGTGCTTCGGCTATGAGCATATCTACGACACATTATTAAGCTCGCTGTCAGCTACTTCTACTATATTTTTTTTCAAATAATTCATACAAACATACATACAGGGCGTCCTAAGAGAAATCGCGAAGACGAGAGAACTTATTCACCGTCTCCCGAAAGAACCAAGTCACCTGAATTGCGTCCCAAGAAGAAGAAAAAGGACAAAGAAAAGAAGAAAGAAGAAAAGGAGAAAGACAAAGAGAAGGAGAAAGAAAAAGAAAAGGATACAAAGACCAAAGATAAAACTCTTGCTCCTTCTAGTGAGTTGTTGTTCATTACCTTTATTATACTATTATGTTTATCAATTTAATTTAAAAAAAAGGCTTGCCTAGAATATTGTATAATGCAGGTGGAACCCTGGTGGTGGAGTTAATTTTACGTCTATCAATGATTACTCATAAAGTTGTATAGACTACTTAGCCAGTCTTCCTTTTAAATTTATCATTATACACTTACTGTGAATTTGTTTACATATCGAAATACCACTGATAGGCTGGCAAAGGGGGAGGACATGTGACTAGACCTAGGCCCTGTTTCAAAGACCTATTCAACGAAAACTATTACGGGGCCATACACGGTACTGCTGAACACTACCATTTGGTGATAGATAGCTTAGGTAACGTAGTGCCTACGACCTCGAGTTCCCTACATAGGAACTCAATCTCAACAAATAAACAAGTGCCCTGTAATTTCCGGTACAGAGGCATAACACATAACACCTTAGGCCACAGAAGTGGTAACTGCAAGTGCATCTGCATTTTGACCTCTGGTCTTTGTGTAAGTGTCTATAGGCTGCAGTCATCACTTAACATCAATGTGAACTGCACGCTTGTTTGGCACTTTCATGACAAAAAAAAATATATAATTATATCCTGCAATACTATTCTTCATTTGTTGCATCAAATAAATAAATAATTCTTCAACAGATGTACACAGTGTGGTTACAAACGTGCGACCATCAGAGGCGACCGCTATCGGTGGCTTACTTACTGGTAGCGCCACCAAAGCCACTGCGATCGTCGACTTGACCAAGGAAGATGGCAATAAGAACGTGGCTGATTCACGCGAGGTCTCCTTCAATAAGCTACAGGGTGAGTCAGATGTGTATTAATTGAAATGTAGAACTTTAACTGTCTAGTGGTAGCACGCCACGACTGCAACACCTGGGTTTGATACCTGGGTCAGTGGTGGAGGTGGGATTTTATTCTGATTGTACGAGTAGGTACCATTTTTCGATAGTTTCCACCCTCAGAATTTGGAAATGTGCCTAGCTGTTAATAGGGTCCCCCATCTGTTACATGCAGCAAAACGTTGATTAAAATTGAATAATTTTCAGAATTATGATGGGTCACAAACCGAACGCTTAGGCGGATCGTCTCACTTGTTCCGCGCTCACGCTTGCACTCAACTCAGCCGGAACGTGACACATTTTCGTGAGCGCAGTCAGCGTTCATCGATTGAAGACGTTATCACTTATCACTACCAGCCGTACATAATGCTGTACTTACCCCAACGCTTTTATGTGGAAGCGAGAGCTGGGTATGCAGGAAAAAGCATGAAATGATCTTTGCGCAAGATCTGCGGTGTATCACTCACCGATCGCGTTCGTAACGAAGATGTAAGAAAGAGGCTTTGTGTGAATGATATGTGTATCGGTGTAAAAATGAAAAAAGGCATGCTCCGATGGTTCGGGCATATAGAAAGAATGTCGAATGAGCGAATGACTAAACAGATATACAATGCGAATGTGGATGGTTGCAGAGGCCCAGGAAGACCAAGACTGACCTACCATGACCAAATAGGTCGAGTTCTGTCTGATGGTGGGGTCAAAAGTCTTAGGAATCGGCGTGCATGTATGAAGAGAATGATGAAGGTGGACGAGGCCCGAGAGGTATGTCAGGACCGGGATATCTGGCGCTCTACACTCTCTGCCTACCCCGTTAGGGACCCGGTGTGAAGATACATACATACATACATCACTTATCACATGAAAATGTTGCAGGCAAAACGTTCCCGTCGCTGGTGGTGGTGGCGCGGCCGTACCTGCGCGCCAAGGAGACGGCGCCGCCCAGCGACCGCGCCGCGCTCGACAGCAAGGTCAAGTCCGTGCTCATACACACGCCCATGAAGTTCACCGAGTGGCTCATCCAGCAGGGCCTCGTGCGCTCCGAGCAGTGGTGCGCCGTGCACGCCGGGAACAAACTCAAGCTGGGTGAGATTATTCTGACGACTCCCGTGGACTTTGATTATTATTTTAGGGATATTTAATACATGTTATTTTATACCGAACAGCATATAATCTATATTGATTGCAACTGAATATTACAGTACATCATAACATAAAAATGGAGGTCTCAATTTTGTTTTTATATGTAATGGAATTGATAAACAAGCATGCAGTTCACATTGATGTTAAGTGATGACTATAGACACCTACACAAAGACCAAGCTCAAAATGCAGATGCGTTACCACTCCTGAGGCCTAATGTGTTATGCCGTGCCGGAAATTACAGGGCCACCATTACATTACCTGACTGGAACACGATAGTGCTGAACACTACCATTTAGCGGCAAGTATATTAGGTAATGCGGTGGTGCCTACGCCCGCGAGCTCCGTCACTGGAGCTCTACCACCAGTACGAAATAAAGGTGCATTGTCACTCATACGGCCTGGCCACGGCAGTCGCTCGAGGTGCTGACGCAGCAGAGCCTGTTGCAGGTCTCGCAATTCGGCGATAACACTTTTTGCATTAGATATTCTTGTTAAGTGGAATGTGTCCAGAACGAAGCTATGTGCGGTCACAACGTTCTTCATACTGAAGACGAGGAGACACACTTGTATGATTTTGTACTAAATTCCTATAGTTTTCGAGCGCTCATTAAATACTCACGTAGTAGCGATGATCTTACGACACAATATATGATAACGCATTCAGTTTTGTTTCAGGCATGTACTCCGACGTATCGAAGTTCCCATACTCAGGCGGCTATGTGTGGATATCAGAGTGTTGCCCGACGCGTTTCGTCTCAGTATTCTCCAGTTCCATATTCGAAGGCGCCACCTTCCCCCCCAGCGTTCTCCTCAAGCTTGTTTACCATTGGGCTTGCCAGACCAACGTCCAGAATGTCGTGCAATGGGTCAAAGTTGATAATTTGTACGTCAAAGGACTATTTACTTGGCTGCGTGCGGTTTGCACGTCAGCTATACATCAACACATGGGTCTTCTCGGTGGTTCTGGTAAGAAGGTGGAAGTGGGAGTGATTTCATTGGGCACGACTAGCCATGATGGCACGCAACGGCAGGTCAAGGTTGAAGTGTTGGGTGTACTGGATCCCGCAGAAAAATTGGTGAGTGTTTTTATTCTATTCAGAATTCTTCTTAAAATTAGTGACTACTTTCACTGATCTATTTTCTCTAGTATTTGTAAATCGGTATATAATTCTTTATCAAAGTTTTTGCGATTCATTTTTCGGCGTTTATTAGGAGTTTGTAGAGCTGCAAAAATTACGATTTTGATATATTTGACATAATAAATGAAATAATACATCACAAATTGGTATGAATTGGCCTGTTATAGTCGTGTCGCACTGAAGCAGTTAACACACCAACTACCAACTACCACTACTGGCATTAGATAAAACAGTTTGTTCAAGAATAAACAACATATGAGTCACAATGTATCAATATCAAATGTAATAATATATTATTATAACCTGATATCACAATAGGAATGTTCATAAAGATACATTTCATAAAAGTAACAATTGTTTCTAGATACGTCTCCGCGCCGTCGAGCCATTGGCGGAGTACGAGAAGAACTACAAAAAACGCTTCCAAAAGATTCTAGAGCCGTTGAATAATTGGGTGCACCCGTCATCTGTAATACTGACAGATCTGACTGTAGACAAAGGCACGCTCGTGTCTATGGGCTTCAAGAACGTGCACCAATCTTCATCCCATTCGGACCAGCCGGGACGGAATAGTAATGCGAATATAATGGAATACCTGAGACGCATCGTACCCAGAATGTTCCAGAACACACTGTCGTTACTGTCGCGCCAGATTATACAGCAGTTTCTTGATGAATTAGTTTGGAGAGAAAGGTTAGTTAAAGTACAATGTCGCCAAGGGTGGCCACGCATCTGCATTCTGACCTTTGGTTTTTGTGTAGATGTCTATAGGCGGCAGTAAGCACTTAACATCATAACGCAACAGGGGCCACCGGCCGCGGCGGACCGGTGGGGAGTAGCCATATGCAGACTTTCCCCTCTGACAAAGTACAAGCACAAGTGATCCTATGTTTTATGATCCGAGTTTTTTTAATTGTATGCGTATAATTGTTTATGTATTTTGTTAAAGCCAAGCTGTGAGTTTCGTAGTAATAGACGATTTTCGTTGTGTGTGTCACACAAATTTCCCCCCCGCAAAAAATTACAGACTGTTTTGCATCGGTAATAAAAGAAACGCTATGGCTACTCCCCTTTGGTCGGCCGATGACCCGTGTTGCTCTATGCTTAACATCAATGTAAGCTGCATGCTTGTTTGCCATCAACCGTACATAAAAAAAACTGGCTTTCCGAAAAAAGTGTCTTAAACAATAAGAAACGCACCCTTGAAACTACATATTAATATTTTTATAGGTTCGGAATATCTCCAGGACAGGCATTCGACAACATAGTAACCCACATCTCGGAGCAGACAAAGCTGAACTTCGCGAAGGATCCGATCACAGTACGGCTCAACAAGATCGCATCTAATCCCTTCAAGAACTGGAAGTATCCTTCTAAGGTTAGAAAATCGTACAAACTTTAATAATAATAATAATGGCAACCCATTATACGTCCCACTGCTGGACACGAGTCTCTCCCCTCTTTGGGGGGAGGCCTGGAGCTTACTCCACCACGCTGCTCCAATGCGGATTGGTGGAGAAACGGGTTAGTGGCCAACCCGGTGTCGGATGTTTTCAAACCGCCCATAAGGCCTCCGACAAGGTTTAACGACTGCTATCCATCGATAGCAACCGGGACCGACGGCTTAAAGTGCCCACCGAAGCAAGGAAACGCGCATTTAGTTTGCCACTAGCGGTCACCCATCACACTACCCGACCGCGCCCGTAGTGCTTAACCGAGTAGATCGCTTATGATCTACACCAGCCGCCGGGCCATGCGCGCTTCAACAAACTAACATTACTAAGCCTGAAAAGAAAGAATCACCAGTACCTACCTACAAAAATTTTAAATGATTTACCCATTTGGCTCTCAGAGAATGCCTTTTGGCATTAAGCCCGCGTTATGTACTGTAATGTAAATAAATATCTGTTTTTGCAGTGACATGATATTTTTATCGTTGAAGTATATATTATAGTCTAAGTTCTTAAGCTTTCAAAAACGTCTTGGAGCTGTTTTTTTTCGTGATTGGTTTAGTCAGCCCGCCGCCGCTTTGCGAATGAAAACAATTATAATAGGTATAGCGATATCTTTACGATACTTCGATCTTTTATATTTTATTAAATTAAAAAAACTACTAGTGACCACGGTGGTTTGCGGGTTCTAGTCTCGCCTTTAATCAAATGTTTCATTCCAATTTTTTATTCTCAATGTGTATTTTTCTTCGCAGCCCCTGGGGCTCACTCTGCAACCACACATTTCTAGAAAAAGCATGTCTTGGGGTACGGAAAAATAAAGTAGCCTGTTTGATTGAGATTTTTACAATATAATATGTGAATGAATGATGAATTCAGAATATATAATGTGAATCATTATCTTCCAGAAAAAAGATCAAGTAGAAGAGCTAGCGGAAGCGACGGAGAACATGGGGCGGGGGAAGCGCGGCAGGAAGAAGAAGGAGCCGTCACCGTCGCCGCCGCCGGTCGCCAAGAGGAAGCGGAAGGAGAAGACCCAATACATCGACGATGATGATGACGAAGAGGTACGTACGGAGGAGACTGTATCAAAATAAAAAATATATATTTATCACTAGCTGTTGCCCACGGCTTCGCCCGCGTGGATGTCCTTTAAAAAGTAGCCTATGTTTTTTCTTAAAGTCAACTCTATCTCTGTACCAAATTTCATTAAAATCGGTTCAATCGTTTGGTCGTGAAAAGGTAACAGACAGACAGAGTTACTTTCGCATTTATAATATTAGTAGGGATTTGGGGTTTCAAGAATTTTTCACTTCAAAAATAGTTTTTTTTCTGTCTCAATGAAGATGAAAGGATATCGAGATAGTGGGAAACAGATAACGAATTGTTCTCTGACACTGTTCCAATCATTCCATTGACTAATACCGAATTCACGTCTTGTGCGTTGAAACCTGTATGTGATTGATACAAGATATGAAATAAATTGTTACCACAATGAAATATGTGATTAATGTGGCCCAAAATACATTTTGATATCTAACTTACAAAATAAAAAATCCTACTATACCTCCTGTTACAAAATAGATAGCTCTTTTTAGAATATATCAATAGTCATTAATTGGAATATAGCAACATTTGCCAAAAAAAGCCCGGATATTCAGAGTAACCATCTGTTTCAGTCAAGTACAAAATTTTTCGCTCCTAAAATCGTTAAAATAGTCCTTAAACTACAGGAAAGGTACGTATCTTCACGCCAGGTCCCTATAGGGGTAGGCAGAGAGTGTAGAGTGTACAGGGAAGGTGTTACAAGATAATTAAAATTAAAAAAAAACGTGTCCGTCTCAGGTGCCACTCGCACAGCGTCGTACGAAAATCAAGCAGGAAAAGGTGAAAGATAAGGAAGAGCCGCCCGCGGCTCCCACCCCCCGCGCGCGCCGCAAGCCGCCCCGCACCTACATCGACGACGACCCCGACCTCGACATACCCCTCAAGAATATCAAGAAGGAGGTCAAACCCGAGGAGACGGTTTCTCTGGAGCGCTACTACTTCGGTCAGGTCCTTGGAAATGATGAGCCGGACAGCGTGTCTATTGCTGTTGAGGTTAGTCATGTTTTTCATTATCGTATAAAGAATTGTGGCAAGTTCCCTATATTGATTTGTACAGGAAAAACGAATAAAATGACACCTAAGCAATTTTGTGTAATAAAAGACTGCACTTTGAACGCCAATTTCACCTCCGTCGCAAGCCGCTCCACACTTATTTGGACGACGATCCCGACCTTGATAGATTGATCAAAAATATCAAAAGGGAGATCAACCCGGAGAAGACAGTGTCGTGGAGCGAATATAGGTGTGACATAGGAATGATGAGACGATGTGTCTATTGCTGTATTTCACTATGGATTTAATTGAAAAAAAAAATTAAATAAAAAAAAAACATTGTCTTGGTCTTTTCATGAGATGACTTCAAGTATTAAAATAAAAATTGTTCTAACCTTTATATACTGCACAATAATAATAATTGTTTTATATTATTTTTCGCAATAACACATGCTCGTAAAATATTTTTTGAGATATATTTAGCCATTTGTCTCCAGTGTCCTATCTGCAAGATGGAGTTTAACGAGAGTGGTCTGCTAGAGAAGCACATATTCCTGCACGTGGTGCCGCCGCCCGAGAATGCCGACGACAGTGCGCCGCAATGCCTCTACTGTCTTCTGCGATTTGCTAACCAAGAAGGCCTCGATGAACATCTGAAAGAAAACCATCCTGTGGCTACCAAGTCTCCGGATTTGTTCACGTATGCGTGCCTCATTTGTGAGGTAAGATTAAAAGTTTGTTTTGTGTTATGTATACATACATTAATATAACTTCGGTTGTGGTTTTACTGGTGGTCAATAAAGTGAAGTTTATCTATCTATTGTGTTGATAGGCTAAAGAAATATTTGGTGTGTATCGATAGGTGCGTTTCGCGGCGGTGCTGACGCTGGCGTCGCACATGCAGAAGGCGCACGCGCCCAAGGAGCTGCCGTACGCCTGCGGCCGCTGCCCCCACCGCGCCTCCTCCCACCGCGCCGCCCTCCACCACGCGCTACTCTCGCACCGCGCCGCCCCCTCGCTCGCCTGCCCGCACTGCCTGCAGGTACTGTGTGTGTGTGTCCTGCCCCCCGCCCCCCAGGAGCTGCCGTACGCCTGCGGCCGCTGCCCCCACCGCGCCTCCTCCCACCGCGCCGCCCTCCACCACGCGCTACTCTCGCACCGCGCCGCCCCCTCGCTCGCCTGCCCGCACTGCCTGCAGGTACTGTGTGTGTGTGTCCTGCCCCCCGCCCCCCAGGAGCTGCCGTACGCCTGCGGCCGCTGCCCCCACCGCGCCTCCTCCCACCGCGCCGCCCTCCACCACGCGCTACTCTCGCACCGCGCCGCCCCCTCGCTCGCCTGCCCGCACTGCCTGCAGGTACTGTGTGTGTGTGTCCTGCCCCCCGCCCCCCAGGAGCTGCCGTACGCCTGCGGCCGCTGCCCCCACCGCGCCTCCTCCCACCGCGCCGCCCTCCACCACGCGCTACTCTCGCACCGCGCCGCCCCCTCGCTCGCCTGCCCGCACTGCCTGCAGGTACTGTGTGTGTGTGTGTCCCGCCCCCCAGGAGCTGCCGTACGCCTGCGGCCGCTGCCCCCACCGCGCCTCCTCCCACCGCGCCGCCCTCCACCACGCGCTACTCTCGCACCGCGCCGCCCCCTCGCTCGCCTGCCCGCACTGCCTGCAGGTACTGTGTGTGTGTGTCCTGCCCCCCGCCCCCCAGGAGCTGCCGTACGCCTGCGGCCGCTGCCCCCACCGCGCCTCCTCCCACCGCGCCGCCCTCCACCACGCGCTACTCTCGCACCGCGCCGCCCCCTCGCTCGCCTGCCCGCACTGCCTGCAGGTACTGTGTGTGTGTGTGTCCCGCCCCCCAGGAGCTGCCGTACGCCTGCGGCCGCTGCCCCCACCGCGCCTCCTCCCACCGCGCCGCCCTCCACCACGCGCTACTCTCGCACCGCGCCGCCCCCTCGCTCGCCTGCCCGCACTGCCTGCAGGTACTGTGTGTGTGTGTCCTGCCCCCCGCCCCCCAGGAGCTGCCGTACGCCTGCGGCCGCTGCCCCCACCGCGCCTCCTCCCACCGCGCCGCCCTCCACCACGCGCTACTCTCGCACCGCGCCGCCCCCTCGCTCGCCTGCCCGCACTGCCTGCAGGTACTGTGTGTGTGTGTCCTGCCCCCCGCCCCCCAGGAGCTGCCGTACGCCTGCGGCCGCTGCCCCCACCGCGCCTCCTCCCACCGCGCCGCCCTCCACCACGCGCTACTCTCGCACCGCGCCGCCCCCTCGCTCGCCTGCCCGCACTGCCTGCAGGTACTGTGTGTGTGTGTCCTGCCCCCCGCCCCCCAGGAGCTGCCGTACGCCTGCGGCCGCTGCCCCCACCGCGCCTCCTCCCACCGCGCCGCCCTCCACCACGCGCTACTCTCGCACCGCGCCGCCCCCTCGCTCGCCTGCCCGCACTGCCTGCAGGTACTGTGTGTGTGTGTCCTGCCCCCCGCCCCCCAGGAGCTGCCGTACGCCTGCGGCCGCTGCCCCCACCGCGCCTCCTCCCACCGCGCCGCCCTCCACCACGCGCTACTCTCGCACCGCGCCGCCCCCTCGCTCGCCTGCCCGCACTGCCTGCAGGTACTGTGTGTGTGTGTCCTGCCCCCCGCCCCCCAGGAGCTGCCGTACGCCTGCGGCCGCTGCCCCCACCGCGCCTCCTCCCACCGCGCCGCCCTCCACCACGCGCTACTCTCGCACCGCGCCGCCCCCTCGCTCGCCTGCCCGCACTGCCTGCAGGTACTGTGTGTGTGTGTCCTGCCCCCCGCCCCCCAGGAGCTGCCGTACGCCTGCGGCCGCTGCCCCCACCGCGCCTCCTCCCACCGCGCCGCCCTCCACCACGCGCTACTCTCGCACCGCGCCGCCCCCTCGCTCGCCTGCCCGCACTGCCTGCAGGTACTGTGTGTGTGTGTCCTGCCCCCCGCCCCCCAGGAGCTGCCGTACGCCTGCGGCCGCTGCCCCCACCGCGCCTCCTCCCACCGCGCCGCCCTCCACCACGCGCTACTCTCGCACCGCGCCGCCCCCTCGCTCGCCTGCCCGCACTGCCTGCAGGTACTGTGTGTGTGTGTCCTGCCCCCCGCCCCCCAGGAGCTGCCGTACGCCTGCGGCCGCTGCCCCCACCGCGCCTCCTCCCACCGCGCCGCCCTCCACCACGCGCTACTCTCGCACCGCGCCGCCCCCTCGCTCGCCTGCCCGCACTGCCTGCAGGTACTGTGTGTGTGTGTCCTGCCCCCCGCCCCCCAGGAGCTGCCGTACGCCTGCGGCCGCTGCCCCCACCGCGCCTCCTCCCACCGCGCCGCCCTCCACCACGCGCTACTCTCGCACCGCGCCGCCCCCTCGCTCGCCTGCCCGCACTGCCTGCAGGTACTGTGTGTGTGTGTCCTGCCCCCCGCCCCCCAGGAGCTGCCGTACGCCTGCGGCCGCTGCCCCCACCGCGCCTCCTCCCACCGCGCCGCCCTCCACCACGCGCTACTCTCGCACCGCGCCGCCCCCTCGCTCGCCTGCCCGCACTGCCTGCAGGTACTGTGTGTGTGTGTGTCCCGCCCCCCAGGAGCTGCCGTACGCCTGCGGCCGCTGCCCCCACCGCGCCTCCTCCCACCGCGCCGCCCTCCACCACGCGCTACTCTCGCACCGCGCCGCCCCCTCGCTCGCCTGCCCGCACTGCCTGCAGGTACTGTGTGTGTGTGTCCTGCCCCCCGCCCCCCAGGAGCTGCCGTACGCCTGCGGCCGCTGCCCCCACCGCGCCTCCTCCCACCGCGCCGCCCTCCACCACGCGCTACTCTCGCACCGCGCCGCCCCCTCGCTCGCCTGCCCGCACTGCCTGCAGGTACTGTGTGTGTGTCCTGCCCCCCTGCCCCCCAGGAGCTGCCGTACGCCTGCGGCCGCTGCCCCCACCGCGCCTCCTCCCACCGCGCCGCCCTCCACCACGCGCTACTCTCGCACCGCGCCGCCCCCTCGCTCGCCTGCCCGCACTGCCTGCAGGTACTGTGTGTGTGTCCTGCCCCCCAGGAGCTGCCGTACGCCTGCGGCCGCTGCCCCCACCGCGCCGCCCTCCACCACGCGCTACTCTCGCACCGCGCCGCCCCCTCGCTCGCCTGCCCGCACTGCCTGCAGGTACTGTGTGTGTGTCCTGCCCCCCTGCCCCCCAGGAGCTGCCGTACGCCTGCGGCCGCTGCCCCCACCGCGCCTCCTCCCACCGCGCCGCCCTCCACCACGCGCTACTCTCGCACCGCGCCGCCCCCTCGCTCGCCTGCCCGCACTGCCTGCAGGTACTGTGTGTGTGTCCTGCCCCCCAGGAGCTGCCGTACGCCTGCGGCCGCTGCCCCCACCGCGCCGCCCTCCACCACGCGCTACTCTCGCACCGCGCCGCCCCCTCGCTCGCCTGCCCGCACTGCCTGCAGGTACTGTGTGTGTGTCCTGCCCCCCTGCCCCCCAGGAGCTGCCGTACGCCTGCGGCCGCTGCCCCCACCGCGCCTCCTCCCACCGCGCCGCCCTCCACCACGCGCTACTCTCGCACCGCGCCGCCCCCTCGCTCGCCTGCCCGCACTGCCTGCAGGTACTGTGTGTGTGTCCTGCCCCCCTGCCCCCCAGGAGCTGCCGTACGCCTGCGGCCGCTGCCCCCACCGCGCCTCCTCCCACCGCGCCGCCCTCCACCACGCGCTACTCTCGCACCGCGCCGCCCCCTCGCTCGCCTGCCCGCACTGCCTGCAGGTACTGTGTGTGTGTCCTGCCCCCCAGGAGCTGCCGTACGCCTGCGGCCGCTGCCCCCACCGCGCCGCCCTCCACCACGCGCTACTCTCGCACCGCGCCGCCCCCTCGCTCGCCTGCCCGCACTGCCTGCAGGTACTGTGTGTGTGTCCTGCCCCCCTGCCCCCCAGGAGCTGCCGTACGCCTGCGGCCGCTGCCCCCACCGCGCCGCCCTTCACCACGCGCTACTCTCGCACCGCGCCGCCCCCTCGCTCGCCTGCCCGCACTGCCTGCAGGTACTGTGTGTGTGTCCTGCCTAAACTTAGACGACAAATGACTGAGCAGGATCTCTTGTCCATTTTTTGAATTTGCACCGTATGCGTTTGCAGAACCAGGTTTGGGAGGTATGAACGGTTGTATTTCAGCATAGTGTCTGTCCTTAATTAATGTCTCTTTGTAATACATTTATTCTTTTCGTAATTTGTCCTGTCAAAAGATGTTGATTGTTTGCAATTTTATTACTTCTTTGATAAAAAATCAATCGCTATGTGTTCAAACTGACAAATAATTGTGTTAATGAGAATGCATTATTTTATTGTCTTCTGTGCGTTGTGACCGACGACACGTCTCCCGCCAGGTGTACCCGGTGTACGTAGAGGGGTGCGAGGTGGCGGCCAACGTGGCGCTGTTCGCGGCGCACCTGCGCGAACACCTCGACAAGCAGCTCGAGGTGCGCTGTAACCGCTGCGTGCTCAAGTTCCTACACCTCGGTGAGTAGTACGAGGGTTCACTCGTGCGTCTATCTGTCTCTCTGTCTCTCTGTTGCAGCCAATTTTTTGACGATCCGGTTAGGTTAGGGACAAATATTTCTATGGCCTACAGATATCTGTTTCGGGTCTGGGTGTTTGTGTATGTGTTGTATGTGTACAACGGCACCCACGACACAGGCTTAAACCTTTTTTTTATGTTATGGAAGTGGCAAACAGGCATGCAGTTCACATTGATGTTAAGTGATGACTGCAGCCTATAGACACCCACACAAAGACCGAGGTCAAAATGCAGATGCGTTACCACTTCTGAGGCCTAAGGTGCTATGCCTCTGTGCCGGAAATTACAGGGTCGTACATTACCACCTGACCGGAACACGATAGTGCTGAACACTAGCATTTAGCGGCAAGTATATTAGGTAATGCGGTGGTGCCTACGCCCGCGAGCTCCGTCACTGGAGCTCTACCACCACCACCACCTACCACCTACTGTGGGGCTGTGAGTGTAAAGCGTATAATTGGCTCTTAAAGTAGTGAGCCGATTCAGTTGAAATTTGGTATACGTAGGTATGTAAATATGTAGTCATCCTGTTTGTGTGACGTGCGCACGTGTAACATTAATAAATGAATTTTATACAAAGGCTACTTTTATAGGAAAAATAAGAAAATACCAAAACATATTTGCAAATTACATTAAACTGTCTTATTGTGAAGAACTCAAACATTTTTTTAATAAATAGCGGTCATCTGAATCGATACGACGTTATCATGTCAGAATTAGTAATCCAATTTCCCTTATTCAATGCTGTACGAGCTATGCCTCATCCAACTATTATGCACCTTATTTTATTATAACTTAGCATGTCATCAATTTGCACCGATCACCAATATTTCATACGACCAAATCAACAGTTTGCATTTCGGCGGCGCGTCGCGTACTAATTTTGATTCAATTCATTCAATAATTTCTAATTTAGCATTTTATTTCACTTATTAATTATTTTAATGTTAAACCTTTTACAATTTGACTAGCATTTCACTCAATCCAACCCAGAGTCCGTACATATTGGTCCTTCGTGATGACACATGATGGTAAATCATAATCACAACTGTATGTATGTACTATATAATGTGTACTATCGAACAACACAAAATTTGACAAATCGGGCAAGACTTCGGTAGCTCAGTTGGAAGAGCGGCTGGACTAGATTCCCAGTGGCCGTGAGTTCAAGTCTCGCCTGAAGTCAAATTTATCTTTCCATTTTTCTTTAATAAAAAAAAAATTTTTTTTTTTCACAAGCATGTGTTAATGCGAAATAATATAAAACAACACAAAATTGTTATTTGAAAATTCTATGATTCTCTCTGTCGTGGTAACAAAACTAAGTAAACAAGCAAGTTGTATTTCAGGTCAACTAAAAGAACATCAAGTCCGCGACCATATCACCATCGAAGATGCGCAGCCTTTGTGTTCTGAAGAGCATTTGATCAACAAACCTAAGGTAGGTTTAAATTAAAAATTATTGGACTATTACATGGAACAAAATATAACTGGCGAAACGAATTCGGCAAACAGTAACTGAAGATACAATCTAATACACATGTAAAAACTAAACACTATTTAGAAGTTTATAGAAGTCATATTTGTGTACATGCATTCTTCTCTGTCTGCTCCCTTGGGGAATATAGGTATCACCATTTCACTTATGCCGAAAAAACAACACAAGCCTGGACAAATGCCTATCCTAAAACTGCCCACAACACTAGTGCGTCATTAGGGCAGGGGAGAATATGCCATGCCAAAATCGCCAGGCCTGGCATGTGGATTGGTGATCGCCGTGGCACTAGTTTTATCGCGGGACGCTACTGCCCGTCCCTATTATTGTATTTACTACGGTTCAATTGGGATAGTTCGAACAGCATTGTTCAGTTGACTGATTAACGGAATGCATTAACGGAAAAATTCTCAAATATGTGTGGCGTCAAGTAATACAGTCAAACTGGGATGATCGACTAAGTCTTTTTTATGCCCTTAAGTGGCAAACATGCATACAGTTCTTTTAGCCAGTAAACATCGACATAAAAACCAGAGATTTCAATGTAGATGCGTTGCCATCCTGAGGTCTAAGTTATTATACCTCTGTGGCAGATATCACAGGGTGTATGGGACATACATGCATTTTAATGATGCACCGTCGGCACTTTGCCGCCGCGCATCGGTTAACTTATAAAGCAATAATTCAGTTCACGTGCGGTCACCATAAACGCCGGTTCTCATTTACCAATTTACCATTTTAACAGTTCGCGTCGGGTTACCATTCCACGCGTAATATCTTACCATCTTTTACCATTACCATTCAAGTTCACGTTCGGCTACCATTACCGCGTGTGCTCCCGTATTTTTTCCGGCTACTTAATTGTACCATTTGCACCATCATTATAATAAGTTACCAGTAATAAACCATACCATATCTAATACTACGTCTTTATATTTCTCCTCCAACAACCCATACACAGGGTACATACGTTACCACCTAACCGCATAGAGCAACACGGGCTACGCCTGTCGCTCAAATGTGTGCGTGAAATGGTTAATGTATTTTGTTAAAGTCAAGGTGTGAGTGTCGTAGTAATAGACGATTTTTGTAGTATGTGTGTGTATCACACGTAGTTCCCCCCGCAAAAAATGTCAGACTGTTTTGCATCGGTGATAAACGCTATGGCTACTCCCCTCCGGTTCCCCTCGTGTTGATCTATGCCTAACCGGAACACAATAGTGCTGTTCAATATCTATTTACCGGCAAGTAGATTAGGTAATGCAGTGGTGACTACGCCCACTTTCTCCGTCTCTAGACGTCTACCACCAGTAACGAGTGATAGATTCTGGCAGAATTATCCTAACAGTTGGTAATTGCCAAGGGCGTAAAGAAAAGAAAGAAAGAAAGACTTTGATAAGACAGTTTCCTTTGTATATTTTATTTGGCGCATATTTATTCAAATAAATTGGCCATGTACAGAACAAGGCGCGGCCGCCCGTGAAGGACTCGACGAGCCACACCATCAGCGAGACGTACGAGAACCTCACGCTGGTGCTGCCCGATGGCATGATCTGCCGCGAGTGCGACACGCCGCTTGATAGCGACAAACATTTCCTGTGAGTATTTCATCATCATTCTTTCAGCCGAAAGACGTTTACTGCTGGACAACGCGTACGGGAAGACGACTTCCAAAATAACACGTTCTGTATCATTAAAATTCATAGTTCTCACGAATAAGGTAGCGGCGCTCAATGATTTTGTAGAAACAGCTCTGCTCGCGTGCTCCGTGGCGCGTACACACGACGCGAGCCCCGTCGTCCGCGCCGCGTGCGTCGGCTATCCGGCTCACGCAGCGCTACTCTATGACATGACATGAAACAAGCACGGAGCGGATGCACGCGCCGTGTGCACGCTTAACGCAGCGAAGGCCCTTATGCGGTGGACGCCACAACTTAATTGTGGAAAATGTAAAATAGTGCTCATTTGTAACGTTTGTTACGTTTGCTAATAGGGGTCGGACGGTGTGCAGCAAGTGTCCGTACAGCACGTCGTGCTACCGCGGCCAGCTGCGGCACTCCTCCTACTGCGCCGGGCCGCACGCGCTCGAGGACGCGCCCCGCCCCGCGCCCTACCGCGTGCACTGCGTCTGCGGCTACAGCACGGACAAAGGTACCGCCCCGCCGCCCCACCGCCCCACTGCCCCACTCCTCCTACTGCGCCGGGCCGCACGCGCTCGAGGACGCGCCCCGCCCCGCGCCCTACCGCGTGCACTGCGTCTGCGGCTACAGCACGGACAAAGGTACCGCCCCGCCGCCCCACCGCCCCACTGCCCCACTCCTCCTACTGCGCCGGGCCGCACGCGCTCGAGGACGCGCCCCGCCCCGCGCCCTACCGCGTGCACTGCGTCTGCGGCTACAGCACGGACAAAGGTACCGCCCCGCCGCCCCACCGCCCCACTGCCCCACTCCTCCTACTGCGCCGGGCCGCACGCGCTCGAGGACGCGCCCCGCCCCGCGCCCTACCGCGTGCACTGCGTCTGCGGCTACAGCACGGACAAAGGTACCGCCCCACTGCCCCACTCCTCCTACTGCGCCGGGCCGCACGCGCTCGAGGACGCGCCCCGCCCCGCGCCCTACCGCGTGCACTGCGTCTGCGGCTACAGCACGGACAAAGGTACCGCCCCGCCGCCCCACCGCCCCACTGCCCCACTCCTCCTACTGCGCCGGGCCGCACGCGCTCGAGGACGCGCCCCGCCCCGCGCCCTACCGCGTGCACTGCGTCTGCGGCTACAGCACGGACAAAGGTACCGCCCCACTGCCCCACTCCTCCTACTGCGCCGGGCCGCACGCGCTCGAGGACGCGCCCCGCCCCGCGCCCTACCGCGTGCACTGCGTCTGCGGCTACAGCACGGACAAAGGTACCGCCCCACTGCCCCACTCCTCCTACTGCGCCGGGCCGCACGCGCTCGAGGACGCGCCCCGCCCCGCGCCCTACCGCGTGCACTGCGTCTGCGGCTACAGCACGGACAAAGGTACCGCCCCGCCGCCCCACCGCCCCACTGCCCCACTCCTCCTACTGCGCCGGGCCGCACGCGCTCGAGGACGCGCCCCGCCCCGCGCCCTACCGCGTGCACTGCGTCTGCGGCTACAGCACGGACAAAGGTACCGCCCCACTGCCCCACTCCTCCTACTGCGCCGGGCCGCACGCGCTCGAGGACGCGCCCCGCCCCGCGCCCTACCGCGTGCACTGCGTCTGCGGCTACAGCACGGACAAAGGTACCGCCCCACTGCCCCACTCCTCCTACTGCGCCGGGCCGCACGCGCTCGAGGACGCGCCCCGCCCCGCGCCCTACCGCGTGCACTGCGTCTCAACCGTATAAACTGTTCGTATATAAAAAAACATGTGTGCAATTCACACATGGTAAAAATAAAACCTTCAACAACTCACATTTTCTCCCACGTTCTATCTTCTGAATGTATGTGTCTGCCTCTTTCTACTGTCGCCTTTTCGTTTCATCATCTTTCAAATCACACAGATGCTAAAGAAGTGTTCACTTCAAAAATATTATCAACTCCCAGGCACGGACATGCTGACACATCTGCTGCTGACGCAACACTCGACCGCCTACGCGTCGGAGGAAGAGGCGCGCGCCAACACGGTGCGGCCCGACGACGCGCCTAAGGATGACGACACAGCGCCGCTCGCCGAACCCGCTGCTAATACCGTGAGTTTTTATGACAAACTGTATATAAATCTGTAGCTAACATTTAGCCTGGGTAGCACCACGATATATGCTAAAGTTATTGTAACATTTCACATCTTCCTCTAACTTTAACAGATTTCCTTAAGTTAAGTAAGACACAGATAGGCTGGGTGAACATTTAATTTGATGACGCACACAAAGATTTTGAATCCTGCCAGTGAATGACAAAGTATGTCTCCTTTTCTTTTTCTAAACTCATTGTTATCTGTTTGTAAATAAGCTAATGAGACATTCTACTAGTATTCTTAAGATTTCTTGTATGTATGTATCTTCACGCCAGGTCCCTAACGGGGTAGGCAGAGAGTGTAGAGCGCCAGACATCCCGGTTCTGACAAACCTCTCGTGCCTCGTCTACCTTCATCATTCTCTTCATACATGCACGCCGATTCCTAAGACTTTTGACCCCACCATCAGACAGAACTCGACCTATTTGGTCATGGTAGGTCAGCCTTGGTCTTCCTGGGCCTCTGCAACCATCCACATTCGCATTGTATATCTGTTTAGTCATTCGCTCATTCGACATTCTTTCTATATGCCCGAACCATCGGAGCATGCCTTTTGTAAGATTTGTTAAGATTTCTTGATCATCAATTTTGATATTTTTTTATTTTTATGCGAAGCTTACCAAATGATCTTTTCTTACGTTATGATGATGGTAAACTTACTTGTAGTTCACATAAATATAATAAATAAATGCAGAATGCCCACATCTTGCCACCCTTGAGGTTTTGCCTCTGTAATAGTTTTTACGAGGCCATACGTTATGATCTAACCGAAATATGATACCATCAAATGGCAGTTAGTATTAAGCACACACTACTGCGTGGCGGCCGATAGATTAGGTAATGCGATGGTACGGTCAGGGAATTCCGCATATGCAATATCAATCAAATATATTTTTTATATGTTACCATCGCATAAGGTGTGGGTCCGTGATCACACAGCGGCCAGTTCTCTGATAGCACACACGTTCTCGAGAAAAGACAGTAAATTCTAGTAGCACAAAATGAAGTAGTATTTTCTAAATTGCAAATGGAATATTTGCACAGGGCGCGGAGACAATGGCGCTGGCGGACTACGCGCCGCCCTCCGTGCTCAACACGCAGCTGTCGCTCGACGACCTGGCGCCGCCCTCCGTGCTGCAGCCCGACCAGGTACACACCTCGCTAACGGTATACTGTACAGGGCGCGGAGACAATGGCGCTGGCGGACTACGCGCCGCCCTCCGTGCTCAACACGCAGCTGTCGCTCGACGACCTGGCGCCGCCCTCCGTGCTGCAGCCCGACCAGGTACACACCTCGCTAACGGTATACTGTACAGGGCGCGGAGACAATGGCGCTGGCGGACTACGCGCCGCCCTCCGTGCTCAACACGCAGCTGTCGCTCGACGACCTGGCGCCGCCCTCCGTGCTGCAGCCCGACCAGGTACACACCTCGCTAACGGTATACTGTACAGGGCGCGGAGACAATGGCGCTGGCGGACTACGCGCCGCCCTCCGTGCTCAACACGCAGCTGTCGCTCGACGACCTGGCGCCGCCCTCCGTGCTGCAGCCCGACCAGGTACACACCTCGCTAACGGTATACTGTACAGGGCGCGGAGACAATGGCGCTGGCGGACTACGCGCCGCCCTCCGTGCTCAACACGCAGCTGTCGCTCGACGACCTGGCGCCGCCCTCCGTGCTGCAGCCCGACCAGGTACACACCTCGCTAACGGTATACTGTACAGGGCGCGGAGACAATGGCGCTGGCGGACTACGCGCCGCCCTCCGTGCTCAACACGCAGCTGTCGCTCGACGACCTGGCGCCGCCCTCCGTGCTGCAGCCCGACCAGGTACACAACTTGCAAATATATATGTATCTTCACGCCAGGTCCCTAACGGGGTAGGCAGAGAGTGTAGAGCGCCAGATATCCCGGTTCTGACAAACCTCTCGTGCCTCGTCTACCTTCATCATTCTCTTCATACATGCACGCCGATTCCTAAGACTTTTGACCCCACCATCAGACAGAACTCGACCTATTTGGTCATGGTAGGTCAGTCTTGGTCTTCCTGGGCCTCTACAACCATCCACATTCGCATTGTATATCTGTTTAGTCATTCGCTCATTCGACATTCTTTCTATATGCCCGAACCATCGGAGCATGCCTTTTTTCATTTTTACACCGATACTATCATTCACACAAAGTCTCTTTCTTACATCTTCATTACGAACGCGATCGGTGAGTGATACACCGCAGATCTTGCGCAAAGATCTCATCTCGACCGCGTTCAACTTACTTTCATGCTCTTTTCTGCATACCCAGCTCTCGCTTCCATATAAAAGCGTTGGAGTAAGTACAGCATTATGTACGGCTAGTCGAGCCCGCTGGCTGAGATGTTTAGATTCTAGCAGCTTACCCAACGCTCCATTCACGCAATTCCCAGCAAGCACTCTTCTTTCTATGTCAGTGGTGTACCTACCATCCTTGCTAAAAGCACATCCAAGATATACAATTTCATCAACCTGTTCTAACACTGCATCATCTACTACTACCCTTGCATTTGTTCTCTGTTCATCTCTTTCAAATACTAATATTTTAGTTTTATCCACATTCAATTGTAAGCCTTTCTCCATACAATCCTCTTTCATGACTGTGACTAGTGCTTGTAGCCCAGATGGTGTAGAGCTTACAATTACCGCATCATCTGCGTAAAGCAGACAGTTCACCACTAAGTCACCCATACGCACTCCCACATCCATCAACTTCACCCTCTGGAGGCATTTGTCCAGATATATAATAAACAGCCTAGACGAAAGCACGCAACTCTGTTTGACACCGATGTTAACATCAAACCAGGGTGACATGTTACCATCTACACACATGCTTGACAGTCCACATACGTGGACTGTATTGCACGGAGCAGACTGCCATCAATACCATACTCTGGCAAAATGTCCCACAGCTCCTTTCGTAATACCCTATCAAACGCCTTCTCCAAATCCACAAAACCGCAGAAAACCTTCTGGCTCACAGCCAGATGCTTCTCTACGATGTTGCGGAGGGAGAAAACTTGATCCATACATCCTCTTCCAGTTCTGAAACCACCCTGTGCATCCCACAACAACCCGTCGGACTTCTCTTTCATTCTTCTTTCTAAGACTTTCCCATACACTTTAACTTGCAAATAAAACTAATTAATTATATATATCTCGCGCAAAGCGGAGACGATCAGCTACATCTCGTCCTAACGTTTCGAGTTTTGATATTCGATCTACTAAATTCAGAACTAGGACTGTTGATATAATATCGATATATATTACCAATTTTTTTTTGGCGATATATCGATAGTTCGTTCGATATTGAAATGTATATATCAACTTTTCGTTTTTCTCGATTGTTTAAACTACTTTAAACCAACATAATCGTAAACTTAAAGTAGGTACTGTATTTATACCTACGTACACACAACATAAGTTTATGTATACATAAACTTGGTGAATTATTGTTGGGTTTTTTTATACATCCGATTAAAAAACTATTGATATATCGATCTTTTTTTATATATCAACCTCCGATATTGATATACATATTCAAAAAACACTATATTTAAATTAATTTATAACAAAAACACAACTAATGTAAACACCTCTATCACGCCAGAGTTCTCGATACTACTAGTCAGTTATGATATCTTTACAACCAATCAACATGTTCCAGCATGATCAGGAACTGCTGAAGGACACGTACGACAGGCCGCTGGCGACGCCGCGCCACGAGGAGCCGCACTACACGCTCGGGGACTTCGAACCGCTGCCTCAAGAGCCTCCGCCGCAGCCAGACTTCGAGCAACTCTGAAGCACGGCCAAATGACAATCTCCATACCGAAAGACGTTGCCAATATCAAAAAGAATTGTGGACATGATTATGAATGACATGTAGTTTTATAGATGACTAGCGGCCCGCCCCGGCTTCGCCCGCGCTGCTCTGCTCCTATTAGTCATAGCTTAATGTAAGCTATCCTATCTCTCAAGTTGGATCGAACCGCACATGGTGTGCGAATTTTATTATAATCGGTTAAGTGGTTTAGGAGTCCATTGAGGACAAACATTGTGACACGAGATTTATATATATTAAGATATATAGTTTATTATCATGAAATTAAGTTGTTAATCTACAAAATATGTATACAGTTATAAAATTTGTGCATTGGTACAATAATATGAAGCCTTACAAACAGAGCTGTAAATTGCGTTCACCAGTTACGTTTAGTTGACTACTCGGGTTACAATAATGCACTACAAACTCCTTAAAGTAGTACATAGACCATAGAACCTATTGACCATCGACCTATAGTATGTGATATTTCTGTAGGAAGTAGTCATTTTTTTAGGACAGACTGAAGTGACCATTATATTAAGACTTTTTTTTTAATTATTTTTTTTTTCTAAAGCTTTATGTTCTTGGATAAGCTATATCTTTCAAATGTTTGTCAATTATCCTTTTGCTTATAGTATCATTATAGAAATATAGGTATGTAATGCAGGACTTCCCAACCTGAGGGGCACGCCCCCCTGGGGAGGCGTAGAGTAGTGTCAGGGGAGCGCGGCGTAATATGTACAAAAATTACATTTCTAAAAAAAATAAAAGTAAAGAGTAGGTAAATTTAACTGCTCCTAATTGCCATTCAATCGCTGCCGTACAAGTTTCTATAAATCACAACACGACGTGTGACACGCCCTACCTTCCCGCTTGCATCCATCTGTCATGTCACTCAATTGCGTGCCGTACCTAGGTAGGTATTAGTAGGTACTCGACTCGGTTCTGTAAATAGTTCGTTCGCATAAAAATCCAAGTGCCTCCAGCAAGTAATAAAGCGCGGTAAGCCAGTAACTACAGAATTTTTTAGAAACATAGTTACAGGGTTAAATTCATCTAAAAAAAGACGAAAATATAATAAAAATTACAGGAAAAATTAATAGCGGGTGATTTTAGGTCGGGAAGCAGGAGAATGTGGGCTTTTTAGGTTTAAAACGATTTCAGGAAAAACTACAAGTCCTACTATAAAACCTTGAGTGGCAAAGTTGTAGGCCAAAAGAACCACAACTTTTATCTTCACACATTTTTCACATAACCTCAAAATAATTACTTAATAATAATTGCGAAAAAGCCAAATAACATTTTGGTTTTTCATTTTTCTCTCACCCAAAACAAATCGGATTTTTATGAATCTTGGCGAAAATGTTGGCTTTTATGTCACAAATGTACCAGTAGTTAGATTTTTTGCTCGGCTTAATCGGGAGGCTGGAAGTCATCGAGTATGCGATATAGATGGTTGGAAATCACTCTCGAAAAGTTTATAAACGTGACTCTTCCCGGGGGCTTTAAATTTTTAGAAGAGCATTGTCACCTTTTTAAAAAAACAGTATCACCATACTTTTGTGCCACACTTGTGGCGTTTTTCCCTCAAGTATGACGAAATTGAACAACTTTTTAAGAGCTTCTAATACTGGCCTTCCTAACTGCTTTCAGAAGTTTAGTAGCAATTCCGCCATCACCCGGCGCCCTGTTGTTTCTGAGCTTTTTGAGAGCCAATGGTTAGTCTTTTATAATTAAAATGTAACTTAAAAATGTCACTCAGTAATAATCAAAGGCAAAGTTAGTTATTGACATAGGATTAGCACGTAGAAGTGGCAGTAGGCCGGTAATGTCTGCCAATTGTTGGAGCAGACGTCTCCTAGAGAGGAGACCACGTCTAGGCCGCCCTAGTGTAACAGTCTTTGTACTGACAAGTTTAGGAGGATAGACATTTGTGGCGCGACCTGAAAGAGGCCTCCAACTGTGGACGGTAATAGCCTGTTGATTGACTGACTGACAAGAAATGTAAATGTGAAAGTACTTAATGATTTCCAAATGTATTCTTTCGTTCATTATATCCTTAATTAATATATTGTATCTGTATTTAACCTATTTGAAATACCTAAAGTTAAATAATTAAATAGACAAAAACTTGTGCGATCCTAATTTTTGTTGAAAGTTACCTAAGGGGGGCATGCAAATATTATTTTTGGCTTGGGGAGGCTCGGTAAAATAAAGGTTGGGAAACCCTGATGTAATGTATGTACTATTTTTGCAAAATACCCATGAAAACTGTATTTCACTTGAGAAGATTTATTTTTTATTTGGTACTCCAAGTCAAGCTACAAAGATCCCAATTTTATGTATATCAACACAGAATCTGTTAACAGAGGGATTTAAATATAAAACATAAACAATTATAATGCAGTTTTATTTTTTCTTCCTTTTCTTAAATGTTAATGTAACTTTATTGCTAACACCATAATTGTCTATGTTGCTATTATCGTTATCCAATATTATACCATCAAAATTCAAGTCATAAGTCTTCCAAATATATTTCCATGATATTTTCACTTTATTGCCAATACGTTGTTGGTATATCTCAAAATGTCGTGCTATAGCTTTCTTGAGTTCTCTCACCTTTGCATTCTGAGGCACCTGTAAATTGGATTTTTTTCATAATTCATTACTTGTAATGTTAGCTTAATTATGACTAAAAAAAAACATCAAAACCAGGACATAACTTACAATAACTTTTAAGGGTGACTCTAATTCCCTGGAGATTATTATTTTAATGGACTGTCCATGCTCTACTGCCGTCTGAAATAAAAATGGAATTAAATTTATTAGAAAGTACTTTATTTATGTAGTTCTGACGTAAAAACATTACTTGATAATACCTGAGCCAAAATTTCTTCTAGAATTATATCGGATGGCAGATCCGAGAGCAGTGGGTCGCATCTTAAAAGAGTGCAAAGTGACGATTTTGTTATTTCTAATAATTCATCGTGTGAAAGACTACTTGCAATATCTTCAATTTGTTTCATTGGGTTTTAAGGTTTAGGTGTGTTCTGAATAACATAAAATACAAATACTGACCTAGGTTTTCAAAAATAATTAGAGAATGATTTCTGAAATAACCTCAAAATTATTTACAAGCCTAAAAATAAATCGTATGTCATCATTAAATGGCTTCAATGACAAATCACACTTAAATAATATTTAATGTAAATATGCATTGGATTTGCATCTTGAATTTTGCTTGAATTCAGGAATTTCAATTTTCAATAGTTGACAGTTTGGCAGTTGACAAACAAACAATTAAACAAACAAAACAAGTTTCGGTTTGAGTTTTGGCGGGAACCTTGAAAGAAGCGTACGGTGCTCTTATTTTATTTCATTTTCTTGGTGTATTTTTAAGTTATATTAAATAAAGTTGCCTCCAAAACTTCATTGTAAATGTTCTGGTAAAGTAGCCATCGCTTTACTCGAATAATTTGACTGTAACTCACTTGACTGACATATTATACTTGATAACTTATATACTTGATACTTACATATTATACTTGATGACTATGACTATAATAAACTAACATTTACGCTGCTTAAATCAATACGAAATATCGTTTTACTTGACACTGGTAATATGCGTAATAGTGAAGCCATAACAAAAAAAAAAGTATCGGTTTGAGTTTTGGCGGGAACCTTGAAAGAGGAGTATGGTGCTCTTTTTATTTCATTTTCTTGGTGTATTTTTAAGTTATATTGAATAAAGTTGGTGGCATTTTGTTTGATACAGGTTTATTACAGTGCCCGTGTATAGTGAAATAGAATAACAGTGCGAAAACACGACCTTTCAGGTTGCCTCCAAAACTTCATTGTAAATGTTCTGGTAAAGTAGCCATCGCTTTACTCGAATAACTTGATTGTAACTCACTTAACTGACATATTATACTTGATAACTTATATACTTGATACTTACATATTATACTTGATGACTATAATATACTTACTTTTACCCTGCTTATAATATATATAAATACGAAATAGCGTTTACTTGACACTGGCAATATGCGTAATAGCGATAAAGCCATAATAACAAAAAAAAAAGTTTCGGTTTGATGGCTATTGATGCGTTCCAATAAACGGCCATAAAGATTGTAACATTTGTAACGCTCTCTGTATCGTTCCACATGAGGCCCGTCCGTGGTCGTCGCGAGCGATCATTCGACATCAGACGACCCGGTTAGTCCAGCGGTGCGAAACCACCGTTTGATTCGAAGGGTCGCGGGTTCGATCCCCGCACCGGAACAAATATTTGTATGGCCTACAGATATTTGTTTCGGGTCTGGGCGTTTGTGTACGTGTTGTATGTGTACAACGGCACCCATGACACAGGTTTATGCCTACTGTGGGGCTGTGTGTGTGTAAGCGTATCACAGATGACGTCACTATTCGCGGCCACATCGCGCCCACTTTGCTCACAAAATATTGCCGGCGAGCGGAACGTAGTCTTAACATATTTTACGGCACTGGACCTCGGACCTAGAGATGAGGCGTATGCTGTGTATCTAATAGATTTAGATCAGCTTTTGAAATAACAAGTCTTGAGTAAGAACATAGAACAGAACAATATAGGTATTAAGGAAACCCAGACCATCTTCGTGCCATCACTCGTATATGCTTGAGAGTCTCAGCATATAAGTCTTCGTGCCATCACTCTTATATGATTGAGAGTCTCACCATATAAGAGTGATGGCACGAACAAGGGTCCGCAAGAGTCGGCTTTTTCCCCCACAGAGTTAATACACATGGTGAAGGCACATTCTACTATAGAAACAGTAGTTATACAATAATGGGTAAAATCGACACATGTCTTGACAAAAACAGTTTTGACTCTTTCTAACTAACCAGTAGCTCCCTATGTAAAAAGAGACACAAGACGTATGCAGAGTATCAATTTTGGAAATGATTTGATGTGACGTCATACTTATGCCTTCGCGTGACGGTCGGCGCCGTTGTATGCGCCCGATTTGTGGTACATCTGTTGTCAAACAAAGTGGTGCTCAGAATATTTTTGCTGTTTTCTTGAGAACTAAATCTTTTAACTAGTTATTGTGGTATTCTAGGTTTTGCTTCATGTTGACTGATTATGCTCTCGTATTGTTTAAAACACAGTGTTGCACGGAAAAACGAAAATAATCTTGGATTGAACTTTGTGAGGTTTTTGTATACAAATTTTAACGAATTGTGTCGTATTCGGTGGGATTTGGAAATCCAGTGATATATCTATAGTGATGTTTTATTAAGAGTTTTGAAGACTTGTGTAAGTTTCGTATGATGATTTTTAATGCTATTCATTCTTTTCTAAAAATAACATTTTTACATAGTGATATATAATGATTGAATACTAACCTGATATATCAAAGTATCGATATAAAATTATTTTTCATATCAATTAAAATTATGTAATATTATATTGTATTAGCATTATACTCGATAGAATTTCTGGTTTGTTAATAAAATATCGAAGAAGAAATTGATGTAAATTAAATAATTTTTGTTTTATCCTATTTTACACCCATAGAGCACGGATTTTTTTCAGAGATTTTTAGAGTGTAAGTATAAGCACAACATAACACAGTTTTTTTTCATTTCATGAAGTGGCAAACAGGTATCAGGTTACATTGGTAAGTAATAATAGCCTATCAGTCTACACGAAACCAGAGCTAAATGCGTTGCCACTCATAAGTGTCACTCATCTGTGCTGGAAATCACAGGGCCGTTCAGATCTGTGTCACTAACTTCTACATGTGTATCATCTGAAAATTGAAGCAGGTTCCATTTCTATTCAATTACTCATATCATAAACATACCTAGAGCCTTTCCTGCTACTTTTATAATATTGTTTTAAGGTATAGAAATACAGAAAAAATAAAAATAAGATCCTGTTGCACTCACGTCAAACACGTAATTAAAAGATCTTTCGAGAATGCACAAAAATCTAATGTGTTTATTGGCTTGACCGAAGCGTCATCGTGCTACTCAAATTAACTAAACATAATGATTTAAATTTGGAATACTTAGCAACAATATTTACAGAGATGCATTCCAAGGAGCTGGTCAGCATAAGACTCACATTTGAAGGCTGATATAGAAAATCCTACTGAAATAAAACATTACTACAATTTGCAATTTTTAGCTCTAGTTCTGGCTGAGAACCTTTCGCAAGCTGCTGGTAATCAATGAGATCATTTGAATGAATGAATTTATTTATTTGCTAAAAGTATAGTAGGTACATAAGATCTTCAGTATATATTATAGCTTTCTTTTATATTTCACCATTTAATTTGCATGCAAATTATAGGATACATTTTATTACTACATCATAATTATACTCAACTTTAATTTAGTGAGTGGATTTTACTAAGACTAAGCATACATACTTTAAAAGAATAAGAATTCGTGTTGATAAAATATCGATATTAACCGCTCATGTATGAGAAGATGATATCGATATTTATCAAAACAACCCTATGAAAGGCGGCCATTGTAATCGCCCAAATTTTTGTAGGCAATCACGCCAATTCTGTAGGTATTCCGTCTCCGTATATAGCTCAATGTTTTTCCCCAACATTTTTATTCTCCATACTCTGTGCCTAGACCTTAGACAGATGACATTGATCTCATGACAAACAAAATAAATAGCTGTCATCGGCTGTCATTCGATAATTTTAATGAAATTGGATTGAGGTTAGGAGATTTACTACAAAAATATTTGAATACATTTCGCAAAATATTATAGGGAAGATTCGCAAGGACTTAAGATAGAAATGGATTCTTTGACTACTGGCAGTTTGAGTGGAGCACAAAAAGAAGAGTTGATGGATCAGGTTAAGCAGCAAATAGCTATCGCTAACGCACAGGAACTCCTCACGAAGATGTCAGAAAAATGTTTTAAAAAGTGTATCAATAAGCCGGGGACAGCACTAGATAGCTCTGAACAGAAATGTATAGCGATGTGTATGGACAGGTATATGGACGCATGGAATCTCGTGTCGAGGACGTACAGCAGTCGCATTCAACGGGAAAGGAACAACATGTGAGGATGATCCTTGTTGTCACGCCAAACAATACTGTAAATATATAATTAGTAGTTCCAGAGTATGTTTCAAATTGTGTGTTGCGACTGCCAGTTGTTACTTTATGTTAAATAATAAATATTTAGGGTGTTACTCAATGTTCTTTTTTTTCAAATCACACTGCGTATGTTGTATTTCCACTGGACTTTAGACAATGAAGATTTCTTAAATTATTCTGTAAGTTGTTGAATATAAGTATATATTATTTCTTTTAGAAAATTGAATTGTTTAAATTAAAAGATGTTATGTAATATTTGAATACATTAAATAACTCAAATTATGTAAGTAAATATATTAAATATTTACATAATTTTATAGAATCATTAGAGAAATGAGGTTTTGTAAAATATTATATAGATATTATTTTGGGTATGTTCAAGTTTTTTTAGGACCGTGATATCTAGTGCTTTACACTCTCTGCCTACCCCGTTAGGTACCTGGTGTTAAGATACATACATATACAAGTTTTCACACTTATACACAATTTTTTTTTCTGCAAGTTATGAATAAATTACACATTAAATTCTTGAAATGTTTGATTAAATTGTGAAAATGCAATGAACAAACAATATTAACACTATCGGAAGGTTATTAGGGTCAAATTAATCACATATTATGGGCATTTGTACTGTTGGAGCTATTATGATTGCAATGGGACGGAATGGACTTAAATAAGGTACTGTTAATAACTTCATTCACAGTACCTTATTTAAGTCCATTCCCTGATATGTGATATTTGATATTTTGCATGTAGGGATGGCAATTTCAATAAAACACTGCTAATCATACAACAATATATTTGTGTTTCTTAAAACTATAAATGTACTTTCCAATGCAAAAGAAACATGGCAATTCTTAGTAAAAAAAAAGAAAATATGTCAAAATTAATTATTAGATTTCCCCTCTCAGCATCTTCTTCCTATACTGATATAATTTTTTTATCCACATCTCTCTTAAATCTGCTTCACTCGGTATTTCCTGAAACCCATATAATACTTTATTGTAAATTCACTCCAAGAAATAAAGTTGGTTAATTAAGTAAGAAAGAACAATTATATTTTATTTTTCAATTGCATTTATACTGGAAAATCTCATAATGTTTTAATTTAAAATAGCAGATGTTTGGGTCAGGCAAAGAAATAATTATTCTTTATAGTACCAATACAAGCTCAATCAAATTCCACACAAATGTACAAAATACAATTCAGATATATCATTGAATTTTCCAATAAAATTTGAATGTTCCATGCAGTACAGATTCCAATAAAGATATATATCTAAAAAAAGATATATCATAGTGCAATGTTTCACAGTTCAATATAGCTCTTCATAATGAATATCACAACTCACATCAAAGTTCAAAATGGTGTCATCATTCTTTGCCTTCTCCTCAGTCTCAGGTACTTTAACTGTCTCCGCATTCAAATCAATCACAATGTTCTGTTTCTTGTTCTTTGATGATGTGAACGATCTCTGCACAAATGAGTCACTATTCAACTCATCGAGGACATTTCTGTCGTGTATTGTGGGCATGTCTGCCTTTATCTCCACTTCCTTGTATTCGTAAGTAGGTATTTTTGTCATAGTGAGTCCAGCGGCCGCTGCAGCTTTGATTGCCTTTTCAACTTTGGTTTCTGTGTCATCGAGTTTGAATTTCCTTAACACGGATTTCTCTGCAATATGGGACATGATTATATTACTAATTTGATATTCAGATTGTTCTATTTTACTGACTAAGCTCATTTTGTGTAGTATTAAATGATCATGCTGAATATTAACAGGTTCACTGCCTGAAAACTAGACAATTTATTTCAATAAAATAGGATTGTGGTTACGACAATGACCAGAACAATATAGCATATATCTGTGGTTTTTTCGAAAGAAAAACCATCAAATACTTCTTTGTTATGTTATGTTTTTGTAAGTAAACTTGAAGCTATTTATAAAGTTAAGTAGGTTAACATAGAAAAAAGGTTATAACAGAAGAAAACAAATCTTACCCAAATCGAAAGAACTAGAGCGACTACTTGAGGAACGTGAGCGTTTTCTATGCTTCTTACTCTTGTTATATTGTTTCGACCGACTGTGTGAACTGGATCTCGAGTGTGATCTATCCCGGGAATGCTTGGAGCGTTTTGATCTCGACCGCGACGACGACCGTCGTCTCGACTTACTCTCGTAACGGTCTCGCGATACACTTCGAGAGTAACTCCGCCGCTTATGCTTGGACCTAGAACTAGATCGTTTTCTTCTGTAAGTGCTAGATTCTGAACGGTCTCGCGATCGGGATCGCCGTTTGCGTTTGCTTTTTGATTTCTTATGTTCGTATGAAGAATCTGAACTGTATGAGGAGCTCCGCTTTTCGCGGTATCGACTCTTTTCTCGAGGCATCTGTAACTATTTCATCTTGGTATTTATGATATTTTAAATTTATTAACAATTTTTGTCCACAAGTCCTTTTCGTAAAATAAATACAAAGAACCACCAAGTAATAGATTTCCATTAGATTTCACCCATTTCACTTTGGTTTGACAATTGTTGACCATTTGACAAATGTTTGACAATCTGAAAATTGACAGATTTTTTTTGTTTTAGATAACGGCATCGCTGTTAATTATATTGCCAGTGTCAAATACAACGATATTTTCGTATTCGTTTATAAAACAACGTAAAAATTAGAATCAGTCAGTCAGTCAATTATTTTAATAAATAAGTCAGTCAAGTGAGTCATAGTTAACGTGACCCTTTTTATCGTCACTCAAAACGGGACATTCTCGAAATTAACCTTCGAGGATCCAGGGGGGAAGATGCTTTCTAACGAACGCATAGATATAACGCCCTTTTAGTATCTTCGGTATACAGGGTTATTTGTAACTAGCGCATAATTCTTAAAGGGAGGCTTTGGCTCAACAAGACTAACACTTTAGTAATACAACTTTTTCTAATTCAATATTTTTTTTTACCATACAAAAAATAAGAAATATAATTTGCAGTTCTAATACTTCTTAACTTCACGTTACGTAAACAGCTGACGTCTGTACCTATGTAAAAATATATAAATTAAACGTAGTGCTAACAATTGATAGAAGTGCCATTTGAAACGATTTTATTTCTTATCATGTGATGTACTGCGTTTTGGCAAAAGTCACAGAACAAAAGTTGTTAGTTTTAACGTACCTAACTCACCTTAGACGATTTATGCGTTAGATATATTTAACCCTGTGTATATATTATCGATTGCTTTTGAGATTATTGTAAATTATTCAAAAAATACAGGACAACTTCAGTCGGGTGCGCTAGTTTTCTATATATACTGTTCACGATTAGTTTCAGTCTCGTGATACTCGCGGTCTACGGCAATCCACCAATAATAAAATTAAATTGTGTTAAATGAAACGTAGAAGAACAGATAACTTAGGGTAATCTGTATTTTATTAAAATTCACTATACAGATAAACTTTGACGATTCACAGAGTTCGTGTTTTCATTATTTATAATAACCATGCAAACCATACGGATTGGAAATTGTGCAATTAACATTTTATAAAAATGTTGTATTTTCTTTTTTAGATCATAGAATATAAAATTTTTAAATACTTGGTAACGGTCTGTGGTTAGCATATTGTTCGGTTTGCTTGAAATAGATGGCGCAATTATTACATTTAATCCGGTTCCATTTTACGTATTCTTCGCCAATTTACAATAACTTTATATTTTATTTTCATTATAAAACTAATTTTTGTTTGCAGTTAGGACAAAATCTTTAATTTAATTATTTTTTTATGTTTATTTAGGTTTCAGTTCTATTAATAATTTGATACGACTTCGAATACCTAAATAATAACTTGACATTTGGTAAAGAAATGCGTGATAAGAAACGTTACTAGGGCAGCGACCAGAATCAGTCGGCCTCGATGACGGAATGTGTGAAATTTTAAGATGGTGATGAACAGTGTTTTCTTGATTCTGGCTAAAGAATTCTCTCTTGGTACTTTGTTTCTTTGATGATGCTATTAAAATGCGTCCATTTTAGTGACCGCGGGGACTTACAAATGTTTATTCGTTAACGGAAAAGACTGAAGTGTCGAACGTGTTTGGTCGGATCATTGACATTGTTTCGTTATAAAATTTTTGTACCATCGTGATTGTTATGTTTATGCTCGTATTGTGTGATATTGTAACGTCCATTAGATGGATTAGGTGTTTCTGATGTTTTCGAAGCTATGGAGAGGCAGGAGCGAACATATGCGAACATGGAGGCCACAGACACTGTGGACACCAAACAGGTGAGACGAAGACGATTTTAATTGCCGGTTGTTAGTAATTTCACCTCCACCGTACACATGTTACTTTAGTACTTTTAACATTGCTATTTTTTGAACATGTTGAGGTGTAAATGTTATGAATTTATTTAATTGATGATGAACTCTAAGTACTGCTTATCATATGCCTCTAAGTAATGTATATATTTCGTGTATTACAATGTAAGAAACCAGTAACATGTTAGGAATCTATAAAAGCGATGGTGTCACCATTTAAATCATACTAAACAAATCAAGGCAAAGAGTGGGTGAAGCAGACTGCTGCCCACACTCATACTGAATAAATTATTTGTATTAGAACATTGTTATGTGCCTTAAGTATCAAATCAGTTATATTTATGAAGCGAGTCCTTTGTCTTTGAACTGCTGTGTGATTGTAATTGTTTGGATGGCTATACTTGGCAAGAAAAGTCACATGTGGGGAATTTTATTAACTTTATTGTACATTTGCTAATTACAATAAAATAAGTCTTACAAGTGGAATACTGCTGTTTTCCTTCAAGTTCACAGTGAGCTTCAGTTATTTAGTTTTTTGATGAAGTAATTTCATACTGAATTGGCTCACCAATATCATTGAACTAGGTATAAATGATTATCTTCTGGGAATTAGTATTATCCTAGAAAGCGAAATTGTCACTGAGAAAGTGACAAAAGTTTTATTTGCTTACTTGGCTGAATCATATTTACAAACATAATTTAATGTCATTTGTGTTCGAACTGTGATAACTATCACTGATCATGATGAGTATGAATTGTTCAGCATGTCCGTGTTGCCAACATCTTCCATGCCTTATAAAGACACACCAAAAGGACAAGTTCCATGTTGGGCCAGCACCCTGTACATTATATCAAAAGACAGAGAAAATTACATAGAATCATGGAAAAATACTCAAAAAATAATTAGAATCGTTGTTTTTTGTCGGAAATATTTTGTATGACAACAATATGTCACCATATTGATACTATAACATTCTTGTTTTTTAAATATATTTATGTCAATTGGTTGAAGGTATAATAAACAATTTGAATACCTGAAAATGATTTAGTGTTTTATGCTTCTTCTCTCAATATAGCGTACAAGGTGCAGGCCCTAGCTCCATACATTTTTGGAACGTCTCCTTTAAATGAATGCTAATATAATATGTTTCATCTTATTGACAAAGAATGAACTTCAAGTTTGTCATGTGAGAAGTCATAACAGAAATATAAATAACAATGTTCATAAATTGTAAAAATTATCATATTCTGATACTGACATTCAGCATATTACAAGAGTGAGTCATAAAAACTGACCTTGCAACTTTTTTGGTTTGGCCAAAGAACTTGGATATGAATATGCAAATATGCATGTTAATTTATCACCAGAGGGCAGCAGTTATGTGTGTAGATAAGGTTGAGTATTGCGCCAGTGTCCAGTTTTAATGGATGAAGCTGTATGGTGCACATGAAATCTTTTACCAGTTAGTCGGAAAGTATTGATTTTTATTGAGTGAAGTAGTTTCTTTTGTATGCAAGAAAGGTAGCAAACAAGCATGCAGCTCATATTGATGTTAAGTGATGACTGCAACCTATATTATACTACTATACCAGTATTCAGATTAACTTATTTATACTTAGATACATAGAATAAACAGATAATAAGATCTTTATTATTGGACTGGGAGCTGTATGTCCTAGAGTATTTTTTTTCATGTCATGAAGGTGGCAAACAAATATGTAGTTCACATGGATGTTAAGTGATGACAGCAGCCTATCTACAAAAGCCAGAGGTTAAAATGCAGATGCATTGCCATATGTATGGCCCCTTAGTAATTTTCTTTTTTTTAAATAACTATCACCGAGACTTATTTGGGTCTCAGAGGTGGCAACACATCTGTATATTGAACCCTAGTTTTGTGTAGATAGGCTGCTGTCATCACTTAACATCCATGTGAACTACATATTTGTTTGCCACCTTCATGATATGAAAAAAAAATACTCTAGGACATACAGCTCCCAGTCCAATAATAAAGATCTTATTATCTGTTTATTCTATGTATCTAAGTATAAATAAGTTAATCTGAATACTGATTAGTTATCTTACTTATTCACTAACCTCACATTACTAGCTATGTACCTACTTGAAAGTTATAATTTATGTTTAACCTTTCTTGATGATGCTGCCCATATTTGTTGTGATCAATGTTTCTGCATGTCAGATCTCTGTTGACACGCGTAATACATAAATCAATAAGCTGACCTCTGTAATAAGACTCTAATGTAACTTTGCGAAGTTAAATTAGAGCCTTATTGTGTTATGTTTTTGCACACTTTTATTTATAATCGTGAAAGCCTAGCTTATCAATGTCATGTATGTTTACAATAGCGAAATCTATGCCTAATCAACGTACTAATCGCAAGCAAACACGGCTATCGCGGCGAGTCGCACATTGGTAGGGGGGCGCGGGCCGGCGCGCGCGCGCAGCCAGTAGAGAGGCGACGGGCGCGCAGCACGCCGCGCGCGCATCCGTGTGATGTCACCGTGAGAACCTGTGCTTACTGTGTTGTGTGTGTTCGTCCCGTCATCCCAATAATGGTCGCAATGGTCGCTTCGGCGTCTGGCTACGGCACTCTCCGCCGGTTTCTGAGCGCCCCGGAGGGCGACGGGCAGACCGGCGTGGTGCCCAGCGCCTCCGTTGCCGTCTCGGTAAGCACTTGAGAACTGTTACGTCGCACGACCAACAAGCTGCGTGCTCGGAATGCCGATAATCGTCCCAGGTGTCACTCTATCCCCTATCGTATGATAAGTTATGCCAACGATAAAGTAATGATTTAATAACAACAACCTAAACGGTCGCGTTCACTGAATCATAATTCGAAATGTAACGCGGAAATCCATCGACGATCGATGCCGAGCGAACGTAGAGTCGCGGTTTATCAGAACAATTTCACGATATAAAAGCTTAGAAAGTATCTCGTTACTTTCATTAGAATGCAGATTATCACGAAAATTCGGCTACGCAAAAAATCACACTCTCTCCGACTAATAATGTCCAAATATCATACTAGTCGGGTAGCTTCTTTTTTTGTAACGTATAGTCCGTACCTCCGGCGAGAAACGACGTGACCGGTTCGGTACATTTCTGGTGGTTAAAAAAAGAATCGGAACAACCATCAGTCTACAACCGTCCAGCGAGGTCGTCAACCCGACTTTCCTTTTTAATATTCCGCTTTGCTATCACCATCGATCGAAATTCCGGCCTTGGCCCCGCCGAGGTGGAGGAGCATTAGAATATATCTCATCCATGATGTCATGCTCTGGATTAGACGGGATGGACGGCCAAGGTTAGGCCATCAGACCGTGGCGGCATCAGCCTCACGGCTCGTTGGCCGCCGACCGCGAAAGGAGCTCATCACTCTGTGGTTACCGACCCAGATCACTCTAGCGCTTACTCGCTTTTTACCCTTCCAAACTAACGTGCAGCGTCTTCTTATCGTAAATTAAATTGAAATTGACGTTCTATTTGCTCAGCAGTACGAGGCTTCAGTCTTTCTATTACTCGACTTCGCGTCGTATGTATTTCTATGTCTCCGACATGTATTACAAAGTATGCTCAGACGAGTCGACTGTTTGGAACAGTTCAATCTACGATTTTATACAAAATGCTGCCCTCATTCCATTTGAGCTTTATTATTGTGTGTATTGAAATTAAATGATAAAATATTGTTTATTTTATTACAAGTTATACACGCGAAATCGAATCTAGAATGATTTATAATCACTCTAAAAACGCAATCTAAAAACAGTAATTACCTAAAAGGATTAGCACTTAAGTAAATATACTTAAGTAGGTAAATAAAATTTACAGCAGAATGGAGCTTTATTGATATCTTCCCAATCATGTTTTATTATCTCAAGAATAATAAAATTAGGTACCTAGGTCTGTATTGTTTGTTTACTGATGACGTGTTCATTCCAGACCTCAAATATTTATTTAAATCTAACTTAAGATTTCAGCTAAGATCAATTATTATATTTACCAGAGAGAATAACTTATTCTAGCGACTCAAGAGAATAATGCGTTTAGGTACTTGTGGAGTTAATTGCCTTAGTAGTGTAGTGGTAGCAGGCACTGCAGAGTCCTGGGTTTGATCCCCGGGTCGAGGCCTATCAGAGATAAAGGATTCTCTATCTCGCGCGCTATTGGGATTTTTCAATTATTTTTAAAGTTTCCCAGTGCCACTCTCGGAATTTGAAGTGCTCGGAGATGCCAATCATTAGGCTCGTCACGTGTTGCATAGGCCAAAAAGTAACCGATGAATCGTGGGTGATTGCAAATGCATATGCCTTAATGCATGCATTAATCTCTACCTACCCATTCGGGGAATGCAGGCGTAGAGTTACGGTATAAGTTTACTTATGCAATTTTGGCCTATTAACACAAATCAGTATACAAAGTACAAACCGTTACCGTGGCGTAGTCATGGTAACGCAGGTATTATTCTAAGTTCGTTATACCCTTGGTATACTCTAAGGTTCAGTTGCACCAAAATATTTGTTAAAGTTACGGTTATTGTCAAATGTAACGACAGCAGTTACCTATATTGACTTCAACAGTTACTGCAGAATGTGTTGCACCAACGTATTTTTGACATTGTTAAAAGGAGATGTTGCTTGCTCGGCTCTGGTTCGTCAACGTCCTCAAAAAATGGGTAAATTAAAGAAGAATCCGAAAAAAATACAATTAATTTAATCAAGAATATATATTAGAGTTAAAACCACATTTAATTCAAACGATTTTATCATTTTCAACTATGTTAAACATGGCGGCGATGCAGCCGACACTTGGGATCAATTGATTTCGATAGTATTTAGAAAATATTACTTTTATCTCCAAGTACTATATAATCAAAATACAATTTAAAAAATGAATATGTCAAAATGACATCGGCCGCCATGTTCGCCATATTGGTTATGAGTTGCAATTTTAACTGCAAATAATGTTTTGTAACTGCAAACAAAGCTAAATAAGTGAAAATATGCAGTGAAAAAACGTTTTTATATTGATTTTGCCTGTTTAATGATATTGTGTACAATACATGGCCGGAGGTCCATACATTTTTGCAACATCTCCTTTTCAGAATTGACAGATTCCCTTATTATCTGACAGATGATTTTGAGGTTAACTTTAACCAGCGCTGCTCGGCCAGTTGCAGCTAAATTTAAATTTATGACATCCATTAACAATTTTCAAATTGTGCAACTCATTTTTTACTTAACTGGTATTTTAACAAATTTGTTGAAGTTAAAGTAACATGATGCAAGCCTGGCTTATGTCAATAAAAAATACCAAAAGTATTAACGTGACAATGACGTCAGAAAATAAAGACGTTTTTGTACTACAGACTGAGTTACTCATCAAAAGATTGGGGCTACTTCCAATAAATAGGTGGTTTATGAAGTTGAAAGTTGTTGTACGAGTGGGTGGGTGTAAGTTATTGCAAACATAAAACAAAATTATTAATGTGGCCACTTTCGCGCAATAAGTTACGAGTCCATCATTGCGACTAATGTGTCTACAAATACTTATTAATAATGAGAAAGTATCTCTCTGACGTTTCCACAGCTAAACGTTTTGCCCGTGATGTAATTTCATATAGGCCTTTTTTATTCCCAAAATTTTCTATAGATTTGCAGAAGGTTTGGGTAATAAGGTATTTTATTTAGGCGTCTAAAATCGATTTACCGACTTCTTGCATGGCTTACACTGCTATCAAAACCTTAATAAGTTATTGCAAAAACAGTTAAACCTGTGAAATCAAAAAGATCCAACCGGTAAAAAAAGTTAAGTAATCAGATACCCAATCTTCACATTCCACCCCGGTCGAAGTGTTGTTAACTTGGTATAAGCACGAAAACTGTACTTACGGTATTATACGTACCTACTACTAATCTTCATCATCCCTCCCTCCGCGCGAACGCAAAGGAGGGGGGGGGGGGTTCGGGGATTGAGGCGAATCCTCGTACCCCGGGCTTATCTGCCCCCGAAGCGCCGGTGGCAGAAAGGCCCGGTGGTCCTAAATGGGGATTGTGGTACGCGGGGAAACTCGCGGAGGAAGGTCATATACTCACCTTTTTTTTGTTTTTTTTTTTATTTTTATTTAGTTTTTTCTTAGTTTGTTATTTTTTTGGTAGCTCTTTAGCCCATTTAAAACATTTTGTATTTTTTTTAACCTTTTTGTTATATTTTTATTATCTCGAGTGCGCTAGGGCTATAAAATCTCGAACGACCAGAGAAAACATCTGCGCCGATCGGCTTGATGATAGAAATGAGAATGGCAATAACTGATTGTTCGACGCAGTTTCATTTCCCAGCCTCAACCTTTTTTTTGACAAATCAGAGTTTAAAGTTGTTCGTGACGTATGCGATTTCGCAACCCGCGGCCTTAACGAATCGAAATTTAATTGTTTGATAATAGCTCCGCGACGTGTTCGCTTGGAACTTTACGTAAATCGTGAAAGAATTATTTGATAAACACGTTTTGATTACTATGATTATCCTGAACTCACGAGTGTATGAACAATATGAATTGCAAACGAGTTTGTCTTAGGAATTTTAATTGTAATACAAAATGTATTGAGATCCGATTGCCGCCAGTAGCGCCATTAACGTGTATTTTTAGTACTTAACGTGATTCATTAGAATAAACGCAGCACTATTCACCTTGCGTACATGTTGACATTTCCTGGTACCTTATTTGTTGTGAGCCTTGCACTCATATGGTGTTATATCAATTAACCGGGCATACAGTGTTGGCGCTACAATAGAAGTTTGAGCGGCTGTATTGGCCTGACATTGCCTTGATCATCCCAATTTAGATATCGCGAGTACTTCTTTGTACATTGTAGATCACTAGGAACTATGAATCAAACTAATCAATTGTGAAATAGGACCGACGTTATGCTCTTATATAATACGGAAAATCATGAACATTAAAATCAAATCGATAAAAAATAACACCCAGCGACCCAATGCAGTGTGCCAGTACTGTAGAGACATATTTTAGCTGTAATATCTGACCGGACGATGACATTTCTGTACGCCCTGGAGCTCATAAGTTCGTAAAGCTTTTAGTCTGTCAGTAGTGAATACTTATAGTAGAAACTATGGAACTATGATTTGCGATTTTCGCGTTTTTCCATTTTTCCACCAAACAGAGATAGGTTAAAATAAAATTACTTAGAGTGGTGTTTTGAAATCGTTTGAAATCCCAAAATTCATGGAATTTGTACCTACATATGTATAAGTAGGTACATCAGTCTGGTAAACGAAAAAAATTATCAGGTACCTATTGCCTACGTAGAAACGAAAGCTCGCTATCCCTTAAGAAATTCAGTCCAGTTTCACGAGTGATATAAATTTTAGAATTTTCGGATCCAAAATGATATTTTTAGTATATCTTGTTACTATCATAGAGGCAAAACTTCAAGTTTGGCAACACATCTGCATTCTCAGAATGTTGTGGAGATGTTTACAGGCTGCAATTAACAATTATTATCCATGTGGACTGCATGCTTGCTTGCCGACATCATTACATGAAGAAAGAAGTAGAAGGATAGATTTAATACAAATCAAATAATTATTCGGTATAGAAACTGGCCGTAATACTGTAGTTTGAGCTCTGAGCGGTAGTTGCGACAGCGTTTAGTGGCTCAGTTATGTCGGCTTACGGCTGCAGGCATCCGCCCACTGTCGCCGTCCTATAAGGCGTGGACCTTGCTATGCTCGCACGTAGGCACATGTTACCCACTAATTTCATATTCAGTAATAAGGTTAGATTTGCATTAGTGCAAATTCGTTGGCGAAAATTATTCATAATATTACAAGTTAATTGTAGAGTTTAAAAGTATCGGGCGATTTGTAGATATAGGTATATTTGGCGCTCCACCCTCTGTACACTTCATGTATGGTTCAACATTCATAATTAATTGTTGAATTATCTTTTCTTAGATGATGATACCTTCTCTTAGTATATGGATAGACTTGGTTTTCCTGTTTTCACCTGACTGTGGTAGAGAGAAGCAAAGGTAGTGTAGGAAATGGCATATTATTTATTATGTTCGTTACTAGTGTCGCTTTCTTGCTCCTACCACCACCTAGTAAACATTTTGACATATTATGCTTGTCTACCCTCGTAACCTCATAAGGTTTGACCTTAGATTTTTAGGAGCGAATCAGAGACCAATCACTAATTTGTGGTAGCCTAGGAAGTAGGCGAGGACCCTCTGTTTATGTTTTGGTGTTCGTGTTTCGTAGATAGTACAATCTTAGAACGCGTCTGTGTCTGAATAACACTATATATAGTAATATGTCAGTATTTTCGCCTTTTCGAATTTTTCATTCTGAAATTTACGCATATTTGTCAAGTCAGTCCAAAATGATTATTGAATTGTGCGAAAGGCTTGAAAGTCTCATTTGCTTATCGCCAATCATGAATAATTAATACACTTCATCACCGTGTGTCAACTAAAATAAGAAGTTCTATATTTACAACATCGTCGAGGGAAATCAACAGAAGATACAGTTTATAGACTTATAATTATAGCACCGACACTAATATGTGAAAGGGCATAAATTGTCATTTTTTCTAGATTTAGCTAAAGTATTTGATACTGTTTCTGTCTCCATTATATTAAATAACCTGGCAAACTAGGCATCAGGGATATGCAACTGAAACGTTACAGAAGGTGTCTTACAGGTGGATCATTGTGTCCGAGTGGGTAAATATAAAATCACATAATTATCTGCCAACCACTCATGAAGTTCCGCAAGGCAGTGCTCTTGGACCTACTTTATTCCTAACATATAAAATATAAACGACTGCGTGCGAAATATAAATATGAAAATACTGTATTTGTGCAAATATTGTACCTATGTGAAATTTATAAGATTGTTATTAATTACATTCTATTATCTCTTCACGTGCAGTAAGTATAGTGCTGTTTGATATTCCTGCATATATAGAATTTAAATCCGTCTTTGCTTTTCGTTTCCCACATGAAAACTAAATGCGTACCAAATATTGACAAAGATAGCTTTCAGATTTTTGTCAATATTTGACTACGTTTATTTACATTGAGTAGACGGAAACTGTTCTAGTTTGGATGGTTAGTAATTCCATAATTCTCACGTTTTAAGCAAGCGACACAGTTCATAGTTATATTTTTGCGCCAACTCGCTCATGAGTTCGTACAACTGGTCTAGTATTTATCTGTTTTTATTTAATAGTCTCACTCTTAATCGATACCTTCTTTTTAAACAAAATTAATTTATCAGGAAATGTCTGGCCGCTACTGATAGGTAGACCCGAGCCCGGGATATTGTATTTCTTAATTAGAGACAGTTCCCATTTCCTAGCTTCTTAATTTGGCAATGTGATCGATGAATAACAATAGCCTCGCCATCTGTATCTTTGAATAACATAACTGGTGAAACGTGAGTGATTTCATGAATGCATTAATGTACCTATACATCTGCCCACCCCTTATTTTCTCCGAAGATAACAGGCGTGAATTTATGTTAATTTATCTATACCCCAGATTGAACATAATCACGCATTGTCTCGGGCCTTTATTCGTCTCACCTTGTAGGGAGGTTGCATCTGTTAAATTCGCCGTATCTCCACTTGTATCTAGATCCCTAATTGTTTTGATGTGTTTTTGATTGGCCCTTGCCTTGGATTCGTATTAGTTTTTTTTTACTGGTGGTAGAGTTCCAGTGTAGGAGCTCGAGGGCGTAGGCACCAACACAATATATAATCTATTGGCGCCAAATGGTAGTAGTGCTCAGCATTATCGTGTTCCTGTGATGTCACCGGAAGACGATAGTGGTAAAGTATGACCCTGTAATAACTATCACAAGAGACAACAAATATCAAGAGTGGTAACGTATCTGCTTACCTCTTGTTTTTGTCTATAGGCTGCAGTCATCACTTAACATCCATGTGAACTGCATAATAATATTAAAAATGTGCCTGATCTAAGAATTTTTGCCAAGCATTATTCAGTCACGAGAGACTATTCAGATATTTCTATTAATATTCTTATTTTTTTTAGATTGCACGATTTAACATTGCAAAAAAATGTTTTGTTATTAACATATAATTGTTTCCATAGTATATTTAACCAAATGAGGTAATTAATTAGATTAAAACAATATAATGGATAGGATATCCACAGGTCGTTCAACCGTTTATTCATTCGGCCTTATCACATAAAAACTAATTCACACATGCAATCGCTGGTCAAATCAAGAATATCGAATTTCGTTTCGTTCGGGGAACCTAATTGAAAATGTTTTATTTCGAAATAACCATTCTATTGTTTCATAAGGTGTTTAACACGTGTACTTTTGGAAGTCGATTGAATTGTTCGTTACGCCACGTCATGAACCATTCCGAATAGATAATAGAGTCAAGTCAAGCACTTATACGAAAATAAAGCTATTTTATCTATGGATACTAATGTTTTATCTACTTTTTCTTCTATAGGTGACTAGTTTTTGTCTCACCGGACACGGTTTCTTAATTAACTTTTTATTTTTGTAAAGTAATGATTTAATTTTAGATTGAATAATATTAATATTAGCCAGCTTTCTACGCATTTGATTGATTGTAAAATACAATAAACAAAATTACATCAATGCATCGGATAGGTTTTATGCAACAAAATTGGAATTCGGCTGTGAATGAATTGAGAAGATGAGTTCTCTGTAAGAAGTCTAGTCTATTAATTATGAATAATGAAATCGCTGTTGTTCTTGGTTAATAATTAAGACTAATAATACAGAAAGTCTGATACAAAAAGCGTACCGCTCTGCACGGCATGCATAGTGAGTTCCTGTCTCTGTGTCTCTTACCACCGGCAGTCCTGCTCCCGCTTTCGGCGGCACACTATTATTCATTTATTTCAGACAACAAATGTTAAACTAGAAGTGAAACAATCGGCCCAACTAAACATATTAGCAATGGCTTTAAATATATGTCTGGTGCAGCATCCGATATTATCTGTGATTTCTCTGACAATGCTTGGAAAGATTAGCGAAGCTAGACGTCGTCAGTGATTGTTTGTGAAATGTATGAATTAATATTAGTAGACGTTACAAAGTTTTTATTTTATGCTTAGAATATTTTTTAAAATATCATGCAACATAAAAAAAAACATTATCAAAAAAGAAGAACAGAGTCCAAATTTCGAAATCTGTTCAAACCTATAAATCGAAAATATCTTCGAAAGCGACTTGCTTCAAGAGTCAAGAGCGTGATATTTGTCTGGCATTAGAGAAAAGAAGTCCTCTGTTCGATTTTAGCTTTAAAAATGAAATGTAGTATCAGTTCAAGTTTAAAAATCAAATCTATATAGGTAGGTAGTTTACTTCTAAATAACTAGCTGATCCGGCAAACTTCGTATTGCCTCAGAATGAAATAATGTGTCAAAGGTTTGATAGATACGGGCTATTTGTATGGGAAAATTAAATTGTGGTTTTTTTTTACTACTTCCCTTCAATTTCTTCATATTTTCTCTTAACTTTTAAACCTTCCCTAGACTTCCAAAAATCACTAAAAAATTAGCCATTAAATTCAATATAAAGTATTCTTTTATAAAGTTGAAAACTGCTATTAATTCTTTAGGTCATTAGAGTTATGAACTTCTGGTGTCTTATTATTTTAATGTCTATAAAAAATGCTGTATTTATGTTATAGTAAGTATCTGTTATTCTCTACGATCCTAAGTATCTACCTACAAGGGTAATTTAACAGACCATTGCAATATCTTGAAGGTACAGGCCCTACAAATCTTTATAAATGGTTGTTACGCTCACAAGAGAGCTTTTGTTGCGAATTTTACGACGTCCGACGGCCATTTCAACGAGTAAGTAATAAAATTATAAGCTTAATGTTTTCCATTGAATCAATAGTTGTTTTAGCATAAATCAATTCAATTAGGTTGATAGAAACACGGCCCAAGATTTATATTTAAATATTTGAAAATAAAGAGTGACTATTATATAATTTTAATCGTAGTGCTTAGATTTGTTAATATGAAATTGCGTATCGAATATGTTAATCTTCTTACCATTTTTTTTTATGTTATAAAAGTGCAAGCATGCAGTTTACATTGATGTTAAGTGATGACTGCAGCCTATAGACACTAACACAATGACCAGAAGTCAAAGGCAGATACGTTGCCACTCCTGAGGCCTAAGGTGTTATGCCACTGTGCCGGAAATTACAGGTCCGTACATTACCACCTGACCGGAACACGATTGTGCTGAACACTAGCATTTAGCGGCAAGTATAAGTAATGCGGTGGTCTACGCCCGCGAGCTCAGTCACTGGAGCTCTACCACCTAAACATGACTATAACAACACATTTACTATTTTTCTTAACATAATACATATTCATTTTGAGACGGCCAAATATTGTCAGTTAGGTATCTTCTATAAATTAAAGAAAAAATTGACTTCGGGCACGAAAGAGGATGAAGATATCTTCTATTTTACCTTTTTCTGCTTCTGTTCTGCATTCTGCATTTTCTTCGACAAGTTATAACATTGATTATAAACTCGATTTGGTCAAGCAATATGTAACGAATGTTTAATCAACTGTAAAATAAGCGGCATGCAAATTCGATAACAACAGTAACTATTGCAAAATGTGAAATGGCCTCTCGTAAGTGGCGCTATTTGTTAGACAAAACTAGTTGTAGTTTGTCGAACGTTCGAACACAGGCCCGCTCTCACCAAATCAACATTACTGTATTCAGAATGCTCGTTATTCATACTAAGCAATTTCTGTGTAGTGGAATGTATTGTTAAACATAAAAAGATATGAAAGTGGATTTTAAGAACAAAATTTAAAAAAACATAAAAAGATATGAAAGTGGACCTAAAGAACAAAATTTAAAAAAAGGTAAAAGTTTCTGGGCCTTGTTAGTCCATTTTCGTCTCGAAATGAAAGATTTTTAACGTGTGATTCGTTATTACAAACTTCAACGGCATGTTTAAACTTTTTCTGCTGTTGCAAATTTAAATTTTCGTATTTATTCAGCATTTTTATGATGGTTAAGGAGACGGGTAATTTTGGGCCTGCAAAATTGTTACTGGTTAACCCATTACACAGTACATTATGTAATTAGATAAATTAGAATCTAACCCAACTTTTTCTTGATCATATACACTTCAATTACTGGCAATTCAAAAAATGCCCGAATTTCAAATTATTTATGTCATGAGATGTGTGATGTGACAAAAAATGTCATAATTGGTACAGTGTTACCACCTGGGCTCACAAATGTATTGCACAATATCATTCTCCTTTATGAGACCCGCATTTGGTCAAGCAAAATGTAACGAATGTCGAATCAACAATTCGATAAGAGCAGTAACTGTTGCAAAATTGACAAAAAATTGCACCACGATATTTGTTAAATTGTTAAAGTTAGAGAAGGATGTGAAATGTTACAATAACTAACAAATTAACAAACATCTTGGTGCAACGCAGGCTAAGTGTAGTTCGGTCTAACGCTGGCCCGCTCTCACCAAATCAACATAACTCTATTCAGAATGCTCGTTATTCATACGAAGCTATTTCTGTATAGTCCGGTTATCGTAAATTACGCTTAGATCTGTGGTTCCCTCCTACGCTCATTACTGTATCGATATTGGCTTATTTTTTATTTTTATGTAATGGAAGTGGTAAACAGGCATGCAGTTCACATTGATGTTAAGTGATGACTGCAGCCTATAGACACCCACACAAAGACCAAGGTCAAAATGCAGATGCGTTACCACTCCTGAGGCCTAAGGTCTTATGCCTCTGTGGCGGAAATTACAGGGCCGTACATTACCACCTGACCGGAACACGATAGTGTTGAACACTACCATTTAGCGGCAAGTATATTAGGTAATGCGGTGGTGCCTACGCCCGCGAGCTCCGTCACTGGAGCTCTACCACCAGGCTTGTAATTTCTACTTCGACAACTTAGTCTGGGTTGCACCAAGATATTTGTTAAAGTTATTGAAACATCTTACATCCTTCTCTCACTTAAAGAAATCTGTTAGTTAGAGAAGGATGTGAAATGAAACAGTAACTTTCACAAATATCGTGGTGCAACCCAGGCTAAGCTTTCCGACTTCAGAAAAGTAACGCAAAGACCTGTTTGCGATACATTTTTTTTTAATTTATAAACCAGGGATATATTTTGATATAAGGCTTATATTTTAAATTGTTTCTTTGCATTTCGTTCAGCTGTTCGAGATCGCCTCAGATATGGCATTATCAGTTCTGTATTTTGCATTTTATCTTTTTATCGTTGCTTGTCAGACTACCGTGAAAGTCAATATAGCTGTATATTTGGCGAAAATATTGTTAACATACTAAGATATGAAAGTGTACTTGAAGCACACAAGAAAATTTAAGAACGGTTATAGATAAGGTCAAGTGTCCCCATTGTTGTCTTTACCGGTAGAGTTCCAGTGGGAGAAACTCGAGGGCGATGGCACCACCGTATTACCTAATCTATCTGCCGCCGAATCGTAGCGTTCAGCACTATAGTGTACCGGTAAGATGGTAATGTTTGGATCCGTAATATCTATTACAGAGACGTTACAACTTAGGTGTCAGAGATGGCATCGCTCTGCATTTTACTGGTGGTAGAGCTCCAGTGACGGAGCTCGCGGGCGTAGGCACCACCGCATTACCTAATATACTTGCCGCTAAATGGTAGTGTTCAGCACTATCGTGTTCCGGTCAGGTGGTTATGTACGGCCCTGTAATTTCCGGCACAGAGGCATAACACCTTAGGCCTCAGGAGTGGTAACGCATCTGCATTTTTACCTCTGGTCATTGTGTGGGTGTCTATAGGCTGCAGTCATCACTTAACATCAATGTGAACTGTATGCTTGTTTGCCACTTTTAAAACATAAAAAAAAAAAAAAAAAAATTGACCTCTGTCTTTTTGTGTTGATCTCTTTACCTACTATAGAAAAAAAATGTTTATACTATAGACGTCTACACAAAAACCAAAGGTATAGTAGGCTGCAGTCGTTACTTAATATCCATTTATACTGCATACTTGGTTGAGTTGTTTGCCACGTTCATTATAAAAAAAAATGTTCGTCTCAAAATAAAAGCTTTAACGAGTGTCAAATCTAAAATGGGTACATATAATAATAATAATAATGGCAACCCATTATACGTCCCACTGCTGGGCACGAGTCTCTCCCCTTTTTTGGGGGGGAGGCCTGGAGCTTACTACACCACGCTGCTCCAATGCGGATTGGTGGAGGTGGGTGGGTTAGTGGCCAACCCACTGTAGGATGTTTTCAAACCGCCCATAAGGCCTCCGACAAGGTTTAGCGACTGCTATCCATCGATAGCAACCGGGACCGACGGCTTAACGTGCCCTCCGAAGCACGGAAACGCGCATTTAATTTGCCACTAGCGGTCACCCATCACACTACCCGACCGCGCCCGTAGTGCTTAACCGAGCAGATCGCTTACGATCTACACCAGCTGCTGGGTCATGCGCGCTTCAATGGGTACAAGTTTCAATGAAATACTAGATTAGTAATTACAAACTGCAACGGCATAGGTACTTCTGTAAAAAAAGTCACCAGCAGCCATTTTTATCTCTGACTGCATTGAATCGATGATTCCGCATTCAAGCTGATTATTATTGTTTTTCTCAGAACTACAACTATTCCGCTAATTGTGCTGACAAAAATAATAAACAGAATGCACCAGTTCTCGAAGTAATATTGTTGCAGTGTTTTATTTACCTTCTCAAAGTCAAGATCAAGGTCTTTATCGAGCGCAACATTTTGCAAGCCGACATTTTGAAGCATCGGACTTGTATTTTATAATAAGCAACGTTTATATAAATAGATGCGCATATGAATGAAAACGACATTCATACTGGCAAGTGTTGATGCTACGATAAAATTTTACGCACGAGTCTCCTTGATTGTTTATTCAAATTAAATTATAAGTATTCAAATAATATAAAGTTATACGATGTCAAAAAAATTTAAGGATAAATACTTTTTCCTTCTGTTTATCTTTTGTCATATAATTATGTTCTATTCTTATATTGTTTGGGGGTTTGAAACATTTTAGTTTTAAATGACTATAATTTTATTATTTAATGTGTTTCACATAAAAGTATGGTTACACTTACAGCCCATAGAGCAACGCGGTCCACCGGTCGCGGCGGACTGGAGGGGAGTAGCCACGTGTATTACCGATGCAAAATAGTCTGTAATTTTTGCGGGGGGGAATGCGTGCGACACACACGCACACAAAAATCGTCTATTACTACGAAACTCACACCTTGACTTTAACAAAATACAGAAACAATATCACGCACACATTTAAACATCTAGGCGACAGGCGTAAGATCATTTGGTATTGTACTTTGACAGAGGGGAAAGCCTGCATATGGCTACTCTCCTCCGGTGTTGCTCTATGCTTACAGCCCTACTGAGGTTACTTTTAACCTGTGACGTGGGTGTTGTATACACAACACATACACAAACATCCATATAAGTATTTGTCCCGGTGTAGGGTTGAACCTGCAACATCAATACACATCGCTACACCATAAGTCGTCGTCGTATGTATCAAGAACTACCTATTCAAGTCAGTATACTCGTAAATTCTGCTAAGAAAATAGCGAACATCAGTAACAACTTAGCAGTGACACAATGCAAATATGAACAGTGTGGAAACTACGTACAAAACCTTGAAACGTCACACTCACACAAACATGCGCATCGACGAGGCCCCTAAGCGGTTCTCGCGGTGCTGCACTGCTGCAGTACTGAGTCACTCGCTACATCGAGCGTCGATGCGCATGTTTGTGTTAGTGTGCCATTTCGAAAGTTTTGTACGTAGTTTCCATACTGTTCATATTTGTACTGTGGCAGTGAGGCAGTTCTTGTGCAATCAGCAAGGCTGGATTCCTATGCAAGTGGAAATGTCTTGCTCAGTGCAAACAGGGTATTGTGCGCAACCTCTGTGGGAAATCTTAAAACGAGCGCCGCATGTATAAGTAACTTGTTACGTAGACTGTAATTTCGAAATTAATTTGAGTCTGGAACTCGAATCGTTTGTGATCGATTTAAACTTGAACGCAAATGTTTACGTAAGCTTTATTTATACACGTGAAGTAAGGTTCAAAGTGTCTAAATAAATAACATTAAATGTCGATTCTGATGATGAGATAGTGAATTGGAATTGCGTATCTATGATCTCGGATTATACAAATTTTTTTTCTAAATTAAAATGTTGGCGTGCTATCTTTAATGGATCTTTCGTGTTCTCATCTCATACACTAGTTCAAGATAAAGATGTTCAGTAGAGGAAAGGTTCAAATTGCGTGTGTTCCATAAATAATAAATTGATGAATGTGGTACAGTGAGATAACCTACTAATTTAAATAACTATATAAATACTGGATATGGTACATCGTTTTGAAACAACATCTATATATATAAAAATCAATTGCCGTTAGTATTGCTAAAACTCGCGAACGGCTGGACCAATTTGGCAAATTTTGGTTTTGAATGATTTTTGGAAGTCCAGGGAACGTTTAAAAGGTAAATAAATATGAAGAAATTGAAGGGAAAGAGTAAAAACCACATTTTTAGTTTCCCAAAAAATAGTCCGTATCTATTAAACCTTTGACACATTATTTCATTTTGAGGCAATACGAAGTTTGCCGGGTCAGCTAGTCGTTTAATAAAATTTTCATTTGACTTCCTACTAAGAAAAATAAAAAAATAACCTATATTTTATTCTACGATTGAGAATCACGCGACTATTAACATAATTGGACACCAATTGAAATGTTTCTAGAGGTTTCAATGGAAAATATGAAAATCCCCTAGGATGTTACTCTCCTAAAACATGAATTTCGATTGAAAACCATGGATAAAGCTTAGTTCACATTCACGAGATCTGAAGAATGACTATCTATTAGGTTCGTGACACATTTATTATTTTCACGAAAGTACCTACCTATATAACGTTTATCAACAATTAATATTGCACATCGAGCCTGCGAAAGAGACGATGGTCTCGTTTCGACTTTGTAGAGCGTTATCTCTGCACACTGCCTACGTAAGCACTGACAGTCCTGTATTGGTCAAAACTTGATCAAAATGGTCGACAAACGTCAAATAGGTACGGTGCGAAGGAGATACCGCTCTACAGACCCAATATAAGTCTCCTTCCTAGGCTCGATGTGCAATATTTATTGTTGAGGACTGTAAGTACGTATTTTAGGTATCCTTATTTTATAAGTAATGCAATGACGGCTGTATCGGAGAACTAAGGACGGACATCAAATTGGTAATTTATAATTCATCCAAAATTTATCGCAGTTATTACATCCATTTATACGAATTGTTACGAATATCAATAGGTATATAAAATTCTGACACCAGCAAATAAAATATTCACTTACTAATATCTGTTAAACAGCGATCTTTGAAATGTCTTACTGTTTAATATTCAAAATTTGCAGATTCGCACACAATGCCAGATGATCCGTGAAAAATGTTTGAGCAAAATATGAACGCAAATCCTTGGTGGCCGCTTAAATTCTGAGTGTAAACAATTTTAGCGATTGTACGCCTACTAGGTGATTCTGTGTCATTGCCAGTCCGTGTAGCTAAGGCGTGGACTGTGAACATAATTAGGTGCTTCCAAATACGCCTCGCATGCGAGAAGAGATTAAACCGCTATAGGAAGCCGTATGAATGTTTTCAAGATTCCATCGCGTATATGACTTAAATTCTAACACGTTGGTGGGATTACCACAAAAACATGTCATTATTTAGGGGCCTACAAACACTGGTATCTTATTAACATTTTAAAAGTGACGGAGTTCACGCATGTGATACGCAAAGTGATGGTACTACCGCATCACCTAATCTACTTGATGGTAGTGTTCAGCGCTGTCGTGTTCCGGTCAGGTGGTTTTATAATTTCCTGCACAGAGGCATAACAACTTAATTCTCAGGATTGGCAAAGCTTTTACATTTAAATCTTTGGTAAAGGTGTTTATACGCTGTAGTATTGAACTGAATGTTGTTCGCCACATCATTACCTACACAAAAAAATATATTTAAGTACCATGTTTACTTGAATATTACACTTTTTTGTGTCATGAAAGTAGGGCAAACAATACAAATACGTATGTAGTTCACATGAATCCTAAATATACTCCAACCTGTAAAGGAACATTAACGCAATAAAATATCCCTATACCTACTAAGGAATAGGTTTGTTTGTCTTTTTGCCAGAAATTAGACATTACATCACATATGATCGGCTTACGGTAACGCTAAGTACTACCATTTAATTGTAAATAGGACAGGTATTAGTGACGGTAATACCCTTGAACCACTGGATACTACCAGTAAGATATAAGGTACCATCAATGTAATCATCGCTTAACAATTGTGACGTAGTTGTTCACGTGTTCGTTAATTGGTAAATGATACATTAGTAGTGACATCGCGTGTACGAAAAGTTCGAAGATCGTTAGTAGTTCTAAAACTCACCTAAGCTCTGCTGACATGTGACACGGGGTAGAGCTCACGAACGCTTCCATTGTATGTACCCGTGTTGACTTTACATTCGTGTATCAACACCGGCCTCAGGCGTTCGTGCTTCGAATGCTTAAAAACCAACCAATTCCACTAACCTGTTACAGCCATCAACGGCCATTCATCTAGTTAGGCTTGTAAGAAAAATATCGCAATTCTTCCTGTACTGTATTGGTGTCATTCGGTTTTTTATTAAAAAGTCAATATTTTGCTTTTGGCCTGACGTAATCGTCTATGTACGAAACAAGTGTGCCGCCGTATCGATCGACAGTGCCTATAATAGTGATTACGAAATGTTTGCATTAGTTGTCCGGTTGCTCTGTGAGTACAGAGAGACATCTCACTTTCACCGCGCCGCGGCTGCAGCCCCCATGTGGGTCGCACGGTAGATGGTCTGAAAACAGAGACACAGAATGGATGTGATTCACACGTCGTGAATAAAGATTAATTATTCATTTTATTTTGTTTATAAATTGTATCGCCTCTACATGCTCTCGATTGAATCGGAACTCAAGAGAAAGTGCTAGAATTGATAACGTAACCGATAATCGTCGATAGCTTGATACTATAAATAAAAATAGTTCGCTCTGATGCTTATAATATAAGATCATATTCGTCTCCTTAACGTTGTTCGTTTTGAATTTTAAAAAAATAACTATTATTTTTTCGAGAAGGTTTCTTTAATTAAAATAAATAAACACATCTCCAATATGAATAAGATGACGAATATAATACGTATCTTCGTAATCTTCTTCTTCTCAAAGAAAATAATCATCTTTTGATAATATAACATGGGTCATTGTTCAATTTGTAGTATGTTACTCATACTTAACGTCCTGTCTTATTTCATTTGCTATTGATTGCTTATTAATTCTCATAACGATAAAAACTTTCCCATTCGATAAAAATATATATCAGCTTGCAAGTTTGAAATATCAGTGATTATTCACTTCCTGTCACATCAAGTTCCTCTTAACGAGCCTTGGCAGTGCTCCGGTAATGCCTGCGTAGGCTCTGAGGCCACTATAATTTTCATTGCCAAACGTTCGCGTGACTGTCATCGCATTAAATTCTCTATACGTGATACAATCATCCGTGTAACATCAAATATGACATGATAACGGTCGTTATAAAATAACTTTTGACCTTATTTCTTCAGATAAATTATTCCACTTTCGTATATCTTAAGTGGACTTACATTATTCGGCTCTCAGTTGGTCTTTAGTCGTAATATTAAGTTAATCTTTATTTGAGGAGGCGTGGGTTTGATATTTATAGTTGACGATCGTTATGACTTCATCGCATATATTATGTGCGTCTCTAACTTAACATGTTTACATGTTATGTATCAGTAAGTTATAACATTGGAATTTTGGAACATGTTTATGTTTATGTCTCAAGTTATTCTGGACATTATAAATTTATGTTTATTATAATGTTTTGCGTTTTTTTTGTTGTTTTACCATAAAATGTAATGTTAACGTTATTTAACAACTTCTTGATCTATTCATTGATCGTTTGTTTTTCTCTTTTCTCGTTTCTTTATTTTCTTTACACCCAACGCCCTTCCAATTCCAGAAGGAAGTCAATAGTTATCAAATTAGCACAAACGTTTTTATGTTATATTTACCTCCTAAAACTCTTGTGCTAGTAGATATTGCACGCCACCGCAATTCCCTAATAATAACGATAAGCCAATGGGCAAATACCGTAGGTGGTCCGAGTGATTTATTCTTAAAAATCACATATCTAACCCCAATAAACAGTATTAACCAACTAAGTTGAACGAAAATGTTAGGGATCGTGTGACATGAAACACTATTCAGCCGCATTCAACCCGGTCAGGTGTGTCCAAAATGACAATCTCCGAATGACTCAGGAGCTCTAATCATCTCTCACTTCCTGCCGAGCTAATTGTACTATCATTAGTTCCACCTCACGCAAATGTTACGTTTCACTTTGATTCCATAGAATCGCCCTTGACTCCGACACTTTTAGCTCCAAACTCATAATTATGTCTAATATATTCATTGTCTCGCAACTTCCTTTCGCCGCACTCCCCATTGAATCTCGAATAACTTTTATTTCTTCTAAAAATAAACCCCGATCACGTTTCCATTGTGCATTGTAACATTCCCGATGCCGGGTTTGAGAATCCGAAACCAGTTGTATAGTTTCTATACCAATTACATACAAAATCTCGTTCAATAGATCAGTGCTGCGAAATACCGATCGGTTTGCAATTACCAAGTTTAGACGGTAATGAATAATGTATCGAAGTATAATGCGTCGAAGAACCAAGTATCCTTTTTTATCTATATCATCTGACTCGTTATCCTTATTTGGTGTCAGTAAATCACTTCTTGTTCCGTTCTCGTCATACTTGGTTAGGACATGGGTTTGGATGCTCCTTGGCCTTGATTCTCTCCTTAAATATTGACGACCGGCTTTGGCGTGCCGTTTTTTGGCGTATCTCGATAAGGCACGTTTCGAACGAGACATAAGGAATTCATTGTCTGAACAAAAACGTAACACCTGGGTAATAGCATCCGAGATGATAAGAAAACCCGCATTTGTTACCGTTTTATCCATTAAAATACCGACCGGAGTGCATCCAAGCACGTCTTATGATAGAGTGCTTAATTGCCCCATATTCTGTTGTACAGTTTTGATCGCCTATTTTAATGGAATTGTGAATACATTATATTTCGCTGTTGGTAGAGATATTAGTGTTAGAATTTGAGGCAACATAGCATTTACTGGGTTACGGTAAACAGCAGTATTCAGTGCAACCTTATTATGGTTGGATGGTGAAGTAATGTTCGGTATAATTTTCTGGCATATAGGTACCTAGACAAAATCTGGACAATAGCGTTCAGACGACATTTTTAAATGTTTACTTTAATTTCTACCTTTCTTGCTTGCTTACTGCTTTCATAGCATATCCATTAACCGTTAATCTTTATAAATAATACTCAGCTTGACGTATGTAATAGTAAAATCAAGGTAATAATATGTGTATGATGTAATAAAATGTGTAGTCAAAGTTATTATGAATTTCCGATTGGCTATGTTAACTTGAATCGTCAAGTCGATGGTGACGGCGGAAATCCGCATTTTTAAAGAATTACCTAATTGCTGTTCAGGTTGCTATTCTTTGTATAATTTATCAAAGTGATAGTAAATAAAATAGTAATGATAATAAAGTTTATGTGTAGCTCGATAAAGTAACAATTTTATTGGTATCTACGAATTGGGCTTTGTAAAAATGGAAACAGAATCTAACGCAATTTCATTTTGAATTCGTTACGGCATATTACAATTTTGTAATTTCATCACGACTACGAAATCTGACCTTGATATATGGAAATGTATTAAATCATAATAACTAATAAAAAATAATTGAAATTTTGATTTTATTTGATACCTACCTCGATCTGTCTAATTTTTGGCCTTTGATGGTTTAAAAATGTGAATTTATATTACGTGAAACGTCAACGTACTTTTATCAGATTACAATAACTCACCATGTCGTCCGATTGCCAGATAAACTGATATTATCTAGCTAATTTTTTAATGAGCATGAAAATTAAGAATTCCTTGTCATGCGTTACGGGTTAGCTTAGTTTGCGTTTCACAAATATTTACGTTTAGATAATAAAAAAAATCAAATGAACTATATAACTTTAATAAGATAACACTTTAATCATTGCGACATATTGTATTGTAGCTGTATTTGCACATATGTTTGTAATAGTTATGTTACTAAACGGAACTGCAAATATATCTTCCTATTCTAAATGAATTGAACTGTAATATAATTATAGACTTAGCGCAAGGATAAAAATATATCAATCAATCACCAATTTGTGATACCTCACAACAATACCTAGCCACCGCCTTGTCGCGGTTTTTTTTAGTAGGTGCTGCCACCTCAGTGTCATGTCTATGTTAAACAAATGTAGGTGTGCATACGCAGGCACCTACAATACTGAAGATGCGAAGATACCTCAATGTGTGGAAAAGAAGCTTTGTCTGTGGACTTGTATATTTGCATGCATTAGCATACATTATTTATTGTTTAACTTATTTATACATGTGTGACGTCGAGTTATCGTACTTTATCAAGTATAACAGTATATAAGGTTTTTGAATTAACTCTACCTACTTATAAAATGGATATAAACGAAAGTGATTGAAGAAAATTTCATAATGAAATCTTCAAAGAATCTAAAGTTTAGTCCGTTCAAATTAGAAAACACTCTAAATAACTTCAAACCTAAGTAATAGGATCGTTCGTTCTTAAAGAGAGCTAGTTGACCTTTGAACTCAGCAAGCTAATAGGAAGAAGGAAGTAAAAGCAGAACTTGATAAATAAATAGAATGTTGACTTGTTAGTGCAATTCTCGTAAATGTATCTAAAGCTGTATCATTAATAGAATTACTTACCACTGTAAGGGAAAACAATTTTAAATCGAAATATAATTATGAATGTATACCTAAATGAAGTAAAGGAACAGAAATTGTTGCGATAGTAATTAACAAGCGTTCCCTAATTCCTTAATTTCTCAAATTATATCTGTACTAAAATTCAATTTTCACGATAAAAATTATGAGTTTTCACAATGTTGTGCAAAATAGTCAGTTCAAGCAGTCAATGAATTTTCACCAACATTCATACCGTGACCGGACGGAGCGGCAAGTATGGATCTTGTTACTAGGAAATAAAAGTATAGGTTGGTTCATGTTGTCCAAGTGCGAGTTGGAAGGCGGGCGTGGGCGCTCGGCCTCAGCGGCGCGTGGGCAGGTGCCAACGCACCTTTCCAGTTTCCACGCATCGCCTGCGCTGCCGCTTGCCACAATTCACCTCTCGGCCCGTGCCCTCATTGATCGAATATGTGACAATTATTTTATTGAATTCTATTATTTAACTCTTTTGAACACATTCATTTTTTTATATTGCTGTAATCTGTAATTATAATATAGACATGTAGCTAGTGGAACTCTGCGACTGCAGTTCAAGCCACTCTATCATAATCAAAAATTGTATCGTTAGTAATTTAAGAATTTTAAGGCGAGTGTCCTATTTTCATGTTTATTTTACTGGGCCAATACATGTTTCTATCGCAAGAGAACTGGCATTTTACTCAACCCGAAAAATATCAATAGCTACAATTCTGGCATCCCTGACACGAAACCTCTTTAAATTGAATCATTATAAACCTAAATCACGCTATCCACTGTTACTATGCTATTTTCATGTTATGAGATACTACCTACTTCATAATCATAACTTTGATAGACGCTGCAATCTAAAGTTCCGATAACTTCGATGGACTTAGCGATCACTATCTAAAAATAGAAACACATGCATAGTCCCATGAATACTGGCGACGGCTTATATAAAGTGAAATACCAGAGGATCATCAACAGCTTCATTCTGAACAATATTCTAATACATGACGCGTGTCTTTCAATCTATCACTAATCTGCCTGTCAGGAGTAGCGATTACGACGATTTTAGACGAGCGTGCTACTAAAACGAACAGTCTAATCGTATTGCTTCTCTCGGCAGTGATAATAATGATTCGATTATTCAACACATCGATGTTGCAGCTCTGACCAAACTCAGTCTCGTTCGATAAAAGGAATCTTTGTTTGTGATACTTTAAACCCATCTTTTTATGGAAGGGATACCCGATAGCATCAATCGGTTGCATCGCTCATTGTTTCAGTGGTCAGAGAGTGCATGGCCCCTTGTTGTTGTGTTCGCTATTAACAATGCGAAATCACATGTGGTTTGGAATTCAGGATGTTGCGGGTAGAATTGTATTAAACTAGTTTTGAAATTGAACTTGAGGTGATGTGGTATTGCTCTTGAATATTTTAAAGCTAATTACGAATGCTTAAAGACTCTGTAGTTTTAATCTGAAATGATTCCCTTCCTTATTATTATTTTTGGTGTCTCCGCCTGCGTTCTACATTTGCTGCAGGCTCTACACGATCCTGTCTCAATTTGAACACGGTTGAGGATCATACTTAGCTATTTTATTCAATTCTTCACTGACTTAATTGCTAACTTGCTTAGTAAGCCTTGGTTATTATTATTATGATGACTGATTGTTAGAGTACGATAGCATAAGATTTTGTGTTAGGTTAATCCTAATTATATGTGCTCGTTGAAATGTAAGTTCTTTTTTCATTTCGGCACATCATAGCTCATTTGTAGTGAAGGATCATTACGGTAGTGCACTTCTCCGTCTGGCGCTCTAAAAGTGCCAATGAAGATCCCATTCAGCCGCGAGAGAGTGAAATTGGGCGCCATCCGCTAATTGCTCTGCAATTAACTAGTACGAATTCGGTGTGAGAGTGGTCTGCCCGCTCCACTTGTTATATGTTATATGAAAGTGTTTAATAGGCTGTGCATCTCTGAACAAATGTTTGCCAATTTGTAGATCGTAGCAGTATATTTCTTCAGTTTATTTATTTGAATTTGTCGGTTCGTTTTCCAAATCTGACTTGTATAGACGAAATGAGTAAAATTAAATGCCAACATTGATTCTAAGTTTTCATTTCGAAATTTTTAAAACAATTAATTTCACCCGACAAAAATATTTTGTTATAGACATGCCCATCTCCGCTTTAAGTTTTATTGCTGCGCTCGATTAAAACATCCCGATATGTCATCCGACAGATGTACTGCTGCTTGTTTATGATGGTGGGCTTTGATCGAGTGCATCCAAGTGGCTTCCTATCTGGGAGTGTCTCTTACCTATTTTTAAACAGCACGCGGCGGCACGTTTTCGGCATTATGATTTATTATTGATTGCGCCATAACCATGTTTCCTTAGATTTTCTCGCGCTTCAGAAATTGAAAGCGAACTGATTGATTTCGCGCTGCTGTCTTGTGGAAGCTTCTAAGAATTCTTCATTCAGCTTATTTGATTCAATCACTTTGAAATGATACGAAAATTCCGAAACATGAATTTTTCTTTTTTGTTTTCGTTAAATTACTATAAATAAATGTTTTTGTAGTGGAAACTTATTTTAGCGTTGTCGTGGTTTGAAAGTCGATGAAACGAAAAAGCGACAGTAAAAAGAGACAGACCCATAAATCCTTAAGATTTAACATGGGAGAAAATGAGATAGGAAGCAGAAAAAAAAAGAAAATAAAAAAACTAAACACAAACCTCTTCAGACTTTTGATGTAGTTCAAATTGTATTATAGTTATAGGAATGTTTAAATTGTATAAATAAAAAAAAAGCATTATACAGTGTCTCATATGAACATTTTTGAAGATTTCACTTTTTTTTTTCTTTCTATACTCTCTTGGATGTTAGCTACGACGAAGTTTCTGCAGTCGCGTTGTCGCCACTGGGATGACGTTTGTCTTGGAAATTGTTTGACTGTGGCTTTTGAAATGTACAAAGTTTGAATGTACTTATACCGAGCGCGTGGAAAGTTAAATGGTTACGTAAATCGTTTACTCTTATTTCCTTTATCGGATCAATAAATAAGCAATTCTATTTCACGAATTATTGAATCACACGAATTATTGAGTTAAAAATAACTTGTCCCACGATTTCTCTGACATTGATATCATGCTTCCATGTGTGGGAGCTTGTAATAACCGTGTATTTACATAAGATATCTAGTGAAATAACAATCAATTCATTCGTATATCAAATATCATGATCACAGATTAACGTTTCTAATCTCTCTTATGTTTGGATCGTTTTTTTTTATTTTATGGAGGTGTCAAACAATCATGCAGTTCACATTGATGTTAAGTGATGACTGCAGCCTGTATATAGGCTACCACACAAAGACCAAGGTCAAAATGCTGATGCGTTGCCACTCCTAAGGCCTAAGGTGTTATGCCTCTGTGCCGGAAATTACAGGGCCATACATTATCACCTGACCGGAACACGATAGTGCTGAACACCACTATTTAGCGACAATGTTTATTAGGTAATGCGGTGGTGCCTACGCCCGCGAGCTCCGTCTCTGAAGCTCTACCACCAGTGAATCGTTTTCGTCTGTTAACATCTACGTCAAACCCGTTGTTCTTGATGTTATATGATATGGTCAACAGCAAACCTTGAGAGACATGAAACACCTGAAAGTCTTGCCACTTGTTTGACTCTCAACAATTAACCTCACATAGTTCGTAGTGGTTATACTCGAAGTCTGTCCCTGGTCGTCTGAGAAATCACATAACGTCTACATTGGCGAGTTGTAATGATTACGCGTCTGGAACTATCTTGTCTTAACGTCTAGTCTAATTTTGTCCTGAAATGGCAAACAAGCATATAGTTTACATTGATGGTAATGTAAGGCCCTGTAATTTCCGGCACAGAGGCATAACACCTTAGGCCTCAGGAGTGGTAACGCATCTGCATTTTGACCTTGGTCTTCGTGTGGGTGTCTATAGGCTGCAGTCATCACTTAACATCAATGTGAACTGCATGCTTAATTGCCACTTCCATTACATAAAAAAAACTGTACAACGCATCTACATGAAACCAGAGATTTCTATGTAGATGCGTTGTCACTCCTGAGGCCTAAGGTTTTATGTTTCCGTGCCGGAAATTACAGGGCCGTACATTACCACCTGACCGGAACAGGATAGTGCTGAACGCAACCATTTAGCGGCAAGTAGATTAGCTAATGCGGTGGTGGCTATGCGAGCTTCGTACGGCCCTGGAGCTTCTACCACCAGTAACTAGTCAAGTTTATATCAAAGGCTATAAAAGTCTATTATCTGTTCATTGTCTAATCATTAAAAACTTATGGTATTGAAAATTACCTTTAGTTCAGTAAGGTTTTTCTACATTCTTGGACAGATTTCAATTATAGAATCTTTCAGGAGGTTAGGAATATAGGCACTGAGGCATGGAGATGTATTACCTACTGTTTATTCGTCTATCCAAGAGTCTGCCTTTGTTTGTTCATGCTAATCAACTCAAATGTTCATTAAATTCTCTCACACAACAGTTTCTTTTTGTATATTCATGATGCGTATCTAAATATTAGCTTGCTCCAATTTAATGTCAGAGCGGTCCAGGCGTTGCGTGAATCTGAATACTTTCACACATTTCTCATGTCTACGTAATGAGCTTTATACTCGTATTTATATCGTATTTTTTTTTTTTTTATTGAAGAGGCTATGTTAATGTCCTATTACTGGCGCATGTTTCCCCTAATTGCAGAAATACATGTTCACTGTCATCATTATCGCGCCCTTTATAAATAACTTCTATTGCGATAAGGGTCAAGTCAAGCTGACTGAGTAATAATAAGTTGACCATTGTCCTACTGCTATTCCGCAGAGTAGCAATATATATCTCTCATTCACCTGGTGATAACAGGCTATTTCGAGGTCATGAGTGGAGTTCTCAAAGGAGTAAAGATTCTTTATCAATCGGGAGGATTCTGAGTGCCTTCGGAGTTTGGGAATATGTCCCATGAACGAAAAAGGGTTGCTACATGTATGTCAGCCTTTCTAGGTATATATTTTTCCCCCTTACTTTCAGTACTTAGTGTATTCCTTTACCTTAGTATTGAATCCAAGAGAAACTCTAATGTTATTTCAAACGCCAACCACCATAAGAAAATTATATATAAAATACATGGAAATGAACAATTTACTTCAAGCAAGGATTGCAACTGCGATCTCTGGATTCACATCCCAGCCGCCCAGCTGCTTTTACCCCTAAGCTACCGGAGCCCCACATCCGAGCGTTGAATTTTGCTTTCCCTTTCGATTGAACCCTCTTTCGGTCCGATGAACGACACCAGCGCCAATGTACACCATATATTTTACTAAATAGATTATCGGTACATCTAATTGACATTCGCAACACGGATAACAAGGGAATTAATTTGCTAGATATCATTTTATTGCTAATGATTACATTCCCGATTGTCCTTATATGTAATCAATAGATAATTCTTACAACCGATAATATAAATAGGCATTCATTGATAGAGTAACATAAATCGGTCACAGATTTCTCGATCGACTCGATACTTTCTTTTGATTCGTAGACTAGTATTAGTTTATGGTAGGTATTATAAAACGTTTATATACACAATTCAATCGTCGATATACGATGACAGTTTGAATGCCTCATTGTTTGCGAGTTTGCGGCTATGAATATCGGATGTGCCTCGGTTATCTGGTAACCTTCGCGTTTTTGCCGACTAGCTGAAGCCGATTTGGAATTGCGAAATAGAACCTTCTTACTCTATACTGTAATACTTGGATGAATAAATAAATTAAAAAATTGAGTGGCGAAGGGTCTTGTTGGTTCAGAAAATATAACATTCTTTCATCTTCACTTTTTATTTTATTATTTATTAAATGATCAGCTGCTCCGGAACTTCTACAACAAAGGACGCTTCACAATTATTTTTTGTAAATTCCCCTAGCAGCGGAGCCTATTAGCGGATTTTTGGATTTACTTAACCCGTCAGATTAAAATAATAGGAGATACCTTGCACCCTATTGCGTACCTTTTCATGATCAGATCAGTATTTCTGAAGATTACCCAGCAAGCAACAAACAAACAAAGTAAGAAACTTGCCTCTTTACATTATTAGTATGGATGAATGCCAAACGTGGGCTGTCACTGCCAGGGTCACTTATCCACCCTTACAAACATAATGAAGTCAAATCAATATCAATGAATACATTTGGAGTACAACCACATAATTGGCTATATGAGTCTTTAACTATGTGCCAAATTGTAAAACAACATGTTTTGCTAACCCCCATTTATCATCACTAAACAAATTAGGACAAGGACCGAGTTTGGTTCCATTTGTTGATCAATTTGTTGACAATAAGCGGACGTTGCCATAACGTAGTGGCAGACAATAATTGTCACAATCGACGGCCTCTCAATGGCCATTCAAGTGCTATTCGCGAATGCCTCGTTAGCCTGTGAAAAGCCGTTTTATGGTAGTCTTCGCACTCTGAATTGTATCTTGCTGTTAGTGTTAAATATCTCATACCAGGTGCAATCTTTCTTGGAACAGTTTGAAAATCTCTGGTTTGAGTCAGTATTTGAGATCACCTTTCAAACAACACTCTTGTCGTAATTATTCCAAACAGACTATGTACAAAAAATAGTTGAGAAAACATGCGTTACAAGGGCTTAGGCCGATCCTTGTTCCGCGCTCTCGCTTGCTCAGCAGAACGTGACACTTTTTAGTGCGTGCAGCCGGCGGCATTCCTCGATTTATAAGACGTTATCATGTGAAAATTTTAAAAAAATGTACATTTGGGCGATCATTAGTTTATGTGAAAACGAGATGTAAACAAATTAAAGAGTGATAAAATTTTGTTAGGGATTCATTAATATCCAAACGAGGTAACCCCACGTGACTCTCAAAATGATTTAGCTAGTAGTGATAGTTACAGCAATCAAGTTAACTAACCTCTAATATTGTAAAGCTGCGCCAAATATATCAGAAATGAATTAATTAGTTCAACCTCAATCAAAGTTATATTTATGACTAGCTTTTGCCCGCGACTTCGTTCGCGTGGACTTCAGGTTCGTCCCGTCTAGTCTAGTAATAAGTAAGAAATACGGTAACTAAGCACTGCAGAGCCCTAATTTGTACGTGTAACCTTAGGCCTATATTACTTAAAGTAGGCGACCATACGTTTTTATCAAATCGCTAGTGCCTTGAAAATTCGCAAAACAGACACAACCGTCAACGACGTCTGCCCTCACGCGTCTGCCCGCGTTCGGGTCGCGCACTCAGCTATGAGCCACTTCTTCCCCACCGCACCTGCCCCGCTCCCCCCGCGCCCCGTTCGCCTGGCGCCGCTGCCGGTATTTATCACCGAAACGGTATTTATCGCCGAAATTGCTATGACTCTGCATTTTAAATCTGTGATATCTTCGAAAATATTTATTTAATTTACATGCTGTAAAAAGCCATATTGATCTTTATTAAATGCACAATGTATTTAAGATACTTAATTGGATAAGGATTAATACTGTATTGCTTAAAATCGCTTCGTAAATAAGCCATTATTTCTCGTACAAAGTAAAGGATAAAAAATGGTTATTGTGGGTTATTCCTAAGAGATAAACATATACCATCACGGACTTTTTTGTAGACCTTTTTAAGTTGTACAATACTGTAGTAAATTGTTTTGATCTATCTTGTAGGATTCAGTCAGCGTTTGCAATGTAAGCGCAAAAAATGTGTTTTTTCTACGACCTCACATTGAAAACCTCAAAAATTGTAGCCTATGTGTTATTCTGATGTATAAGCTATAGCCTATGTGTTATTCTGATGTATAAGCTATATTGTGGTAAAGTTTCATTCAAATCCATTCAGTAGTTTTTACGTGAAAGAGTAACAAACATCCATACATCCATACTTACAAACTTTCGCCTTTATAATAGTAATATAGGATAGGATAGGATAGGATAGGATAGGATTCTCGGCGGGGAAGATGATATTTGTTTGAAATGAATTATTTTTGAGCTGAAAGCCTGTGTGTATTTTCAACTTTTAGGTCATTACCCAAATTAATTGGACGATCGTTAAGTTCACTTGCTGCTAATTAAAGTAAATACGATAATCGGTTAAACAACTTTACATATTCAAGTTATTCATTCACATTAGGTTATTCAGAGTAAGGCCAGAGAATATGTAATAATACTACGTATAGAATGGACACTTCGACGTCCCGCCCGATTTGCCCGCATCGCTCGACCCCTTCCCCTCTTATGAGCGACGGTTGGTATTTTGTACGTGCTACGCACACTGATGCGCGTGTAAATACACGTCTCTGATTGATGTCTGTGTTATAGAAACCAAATTAAGCGTTTGTATGGAATTTTGGCGGAGAGTCCGCGGTGTGGTAATGCTTGCTTGAGTGATAGAAGTTGAAGTTAAAAATTGTCGACATTCAAATATTTTGTTCCTCCCACCCAAGACGGTATTAATAATATTGATGAATGAAGATGACTCATTCAAAGGATAGGATATAGGTAGAGTTCATCTCTACCTACCGAGAGACCGTTTTAAGAATTCATTCAAATATCAATATTTATGTACCTATACATACATATCTTCTAAGCAACTCCATTTCCCTAATCCGATGATGGTCGGTAGTAAATGCAATAACGCGGGATGGGCAGCAGTATCCCGCAATAAAACTGCAAAAGCCAATCCGAATGCCAAACGTGGAGATTATAAGATATTCTCCCCTAATGACGCACAACACTGGGAAAGCTGTAGTCCAGGTAGACGTCGTTTGGCTGAAATTATGATGTGATGATGATGGCCTGACTTACTTTGTACTTTTCAATAGAGGATTTCAAATTTGTGCTCACGTTGGTTCGTTTCTTATTGCAGTCGAAGCAGCGAGCATCGATCAAATGGCTGTTGTCGAAGGCCTTCAACAACAGGGTCCCGGAGAATCTTCAGGAGCCGTTCTACAGGGACCATGAGGTTGGTGATCGCGATATATCATAATTAATTCTAGGATATTGTTAATTGTAAGGGGCCGTCCATAAAATACGACACGCTTAAATTGCCTTTTCTGACCCTTTCTGGCTCTCATCCCCTCCTCCCCTATTGTCACGCTGTGTCACACTATCCCTACTATCCTACTAATATTATAAATCCGAATGTAACTCTGTCTGTCTGACTGTCACCTTTTCACGTCCAATTAAATTTGGTACAGAGATAGAGTTGACTTTGAGAAAGAACATTTTAAACGACATAACGACATCCACGCGGGCGAAGCCGCGTGGATGTCGTTATGTTATGTTCGACCACAGCTAGTTTTAAATATTTTAATGAGCTGCGAACGTCATGCTGCCGTGTATTCCCCCGTTCCCCTTTGTCACATTTTGTCATCCTCAGCGAGACCCTTTCCCTCCCCGTGTATGCGAAGTATTTTATGAACAGCCCCTTATGAAAAATATCTTTAAATGAATAAACGTAAGTGCTAACGTACGTGTACTCTACAATAATAATAAATAATAATCCAACCCGTTAAACGTCCCACTGCTGGGCATGATTCTCTCCCCTTTTTTGGGGAGAGGCCTGGAGCTTACGCTGCTCCAATGCGGGTTGGTGGAGATACGGGTTAGTGCCCAACCCGCTGTCGGATGTTTTCAAACCGCCCGTAAGGCCTCCGACAAGGTTTAACGACTGCTATCTATCAATAACAACTGGGACCGAAGGCTTTACGTGCCCTCCGAAACATGGAAACGCGCATTTTAATATGCCACTAGCGGTCACCCATCACACACCCGACCGCGCCCGTATCGCTTAACCGAGTAGATCGCTTCCGATCTACACCAGCCGGGGGCCATGCGCGCTTCAATACTCTACAATACGGTTATGAAAATAAATAATTAGAGATACAGAATCTTGAATGATGATGGTATGGTATCATTGCTTGAAGATAATAATATGAGTTAATTATAATAGATAAATATCGTTCGTAACAGAAGTAATCTTTGCCGCTAAATGGTAGTGTTCAGCACTATCGTGTTCCGGTCAGGTGATAACGTACGGCCCTGTAATTTCTGGCACAGAGGCATAACACCTTAGGTCTCAGCAGCGGTAACGCATCTGCATTTTGATCTTGGTCTTTGTGTAAGTGTCTATAGGCTGCAGTCATCACTTAACAACAATGTGAACTGCGTGCTTGATTATCACTTCCATTATATATATAAAACGTGTAACAGGATTGAATGTACAACCCGAAACTAGTTAGTTCAGAATCGAAAACCGAATCGATCTCAGGCACTTGTGATATGGGTAATATTTTGTCCCAAAATTAAGGAGAATTCCGGAAATTATGGTCACCCATTTGGCGAACAGTCAATACAAAAGAAAAAGAGACTAACTTTTATCCAAAATAGAACGCAATTCTCAACAAGTATATTAGAACTCGTTGAGACGTGCTTTTTATTATAAATAATAATTTGAAAAATAAAATAGTGGGAAATAAAAATTAATCTTATTACTAGCGAGTGTTAAATAAAGGTACGCAAGTTACGGTACATCGTACATCACTTACTTTTTTCGGTTCGTGTTTTATGTGTGGCCTTAGGTAGAGGTAGGGTAAGTGTGCATAGGGTGTGCATACTGTTCGTACAAATTGAGGACAACTTATTTCTTTTATTAAATACATAAATATGTCATTTCAGTTCATATATTATGTTTATAACTCGAATTTCTAGTCGAGGTCTTAGATAGTGTGCATTATTTCCGTTACATGTTGTATATGTATAAAAAAAAAATTGAAACGATACTTAATTATAGTTTTATGTGAAACTAATTCAAAAACATTAGATTAGCAAAACAAACAATGTGCTGACTGACGCAATCGAATCAGTTATTAGATAACAGTGCATTGTCCCCAGAGGTTTCTCATGCATAATGTTGACTAACACAATTATTTTCTTCTTTTGTTCCTCATTTGAAAACGAATTCTTTATTTGAATTTATAACGTAGCATTATCTACTTATGGTCCTACATTATGGTAAAGTGTTTTAATAAACATCACATGTAGGTCGTCTATCGCATATTTTTTACACAATATTTTTATATCAAAGGCGAAAGACGTGCGTTTTGTTTACGTTAATAATTCTATGAAGAAGATTTATCGTTTATAACGTCTGTTGCGCCATTTTGGCTAACACATATGGCATGCGATTAAGAATTCCTCTGTGGAATTATTTTATGAATTTTGAATGCGTATACGTGAACATCAGTTTGTATCACATTACATTAATTATTGTATCAAAATGCGTCCACATTTATTAATTTCAATCTGATTAAATTTAAAGTTTATGTGCTTTTATCCAAAATGGGCTGAATATTATAAATAGTCGAATTACTTAATCAAATTTATTTCATTTATGTTTATAAATATGAAATTCATTTTTATTTCAGTACTTATACTTTTATTTTTTATTTAGATCCTCCGTAGATTTACGATTGAATATTCCCTTACATTCGAGTGATTTCTTTTCCAAATCTTTTTCTGTTGAAGCTGTACGTCTATGGAACTCCTTGCCATCCACTATCAGGCAAGTTAAAAATATTCAGTCATTTAAACACAAAGTCAAGGCCCATTTCCTTTCCTCTCTTCTCTGATTCCCCTGTGTTTTGCTTTCCATCCTTCCCTGTTGTTATTTAAATTGTTTTTGTTGTTTTTTTCTTTTATTAGTATCGATCTGCAGTGATCATTGATACCTACTAACCTAGTTTCGCGCACCCTACTGTATTAGTTTTTAAGCTTCTCCTTTGTTTGTTGGGTTGCCTGGAAGAGATCGCTCTTCTAGCGATAAGGCCGCCCTTTGTATCACGTGTTCCTGTTTTTTTTCTCGTGTAATTGTTTTGTTTGGTGTGCAATAAAGTGTATTATTATTATTACTTTTTAAGCAATCGTCGGTCATTCACCTGTGTCTTTCAGACACCCGTCCGTTTGTTGCGAAGCATCTCTTGTGAATTCTATATTACTACTATGAAACCTTGCACACTTAAAAATGTTGGTAGAGTGTCTGTGATATGACCTGTGGACGCTGTGGACGGACTATGTCCATAGGCTCCATTGTCCAATTACCATCCTTGAAACTTGTATGCTTGTGAAACAGTAGCTTACCTGTTAAAGTCAGTAATTAAAATATAACAGTTAGCCAGGGTTGCACCACGACTTAAAGTTAAAGTTATTGTAACATTTGACATCCTTCTCTAACTTAAAGAAATGTGTTAAAGTTAGAGTCTGATGTGAAATGTTACAATAACTTTACTTTAACAAAAGTAGTGGTGCAACCATGCTTAATATTGAAATATCATCATTTGACAATGTACTCCGTGCACCATAAGCTACTATCAGTCTTACACCAATGAGCTGTTGGTAGTTAAGCATAAGTCTGAGTCACCGAAGTCTCATGTCGAACAATAGGTGACAATGATAAGATGATAACCAACAATGTCAGAAACACTCAGGTACAGAAAACTAGTTAGAAACTGGTAGGTGTGTCCTTGAACATGCACCAAGCTATGCGTGGCGTAAGTTCAAGGACTGATATTCAAACACTGATTCTTTGATGGATAATAGAACATCAGTAGACTCGTCTCGCTTTCTCTCCCAAAGCCATATCTGCCTCGTTTATTTGCTATAAATCTATATGTGAACGGTGTAAGTAGTCCCTACATGTACATTTGCACTGAATCCATTTGTCTTCTTGTGGCTTAGGTTCTCATGAAAGCATGTAGGTACCGTCGTAAGCATATCAATCCGAGTCATCGAAGTCTCGTATTAAACAATAGGTGACATTCACAGTCAACAATTCTGGAAACACAGACAGAAAACTAGTTACTAGTTACAAACTGGAAGCCGTGTTGTAGAACATGCGTCACGCGTCGCAAGTCGTAACAGATGTTTGATCACGAGCCACCGATTCTTTCACGGATAATAGAGTCTCAATAAAGACTCCTTACTTTCTCTCCCAAAGCTATACATAGTCTTCATCGTATTATCTCGTCTATTTGTTGCAAATTCTTGAATTTTTTATCAGTCTGAGTCACCGAAGCCTTTAAAACACTAGACGACAATGACAACCAACATTTCCAGAAACACACATACAAAACTAGTTACAATCCGGTATTCGTGTCCCTCACGTGTCCCTGAACGTGCGTCACGCGCAGCAGATGTTCGCAAGGGAACATGCTTGTTGTGTAAGCTTCGCGCTTTCCATATTGATGCGTCTATACGTCCGTCCTGATTGACTGGTTGTCGTACTAGTATTATAAACCCAGTAGTGTCCTCTTGCTTTCTCTAATCTCGAAGATTATAGATCATTGCCGTATCCATTTACTGTACCTACCCATTCACCACTTAGCGCTAGAACCGCATTAGCAACTCCGCTGATATTGCAAATGTCCATAGGCGACAGTAACCAATTCCAATCCAGTAGCCCGTCTGCATGTCAGCTTTTTGACAAAAAACTTGTATGAATAGAATCAGTGAGTTATCTATCAGTGCGTCAGTCTGATATAATATATCAAAGTACCATGTAAAACAACAAATTGATATTCCAGAAACTTCCAGAAACATACAGAAACAAGCTACTAACCGTTAAAAAACCATGTCTGGAAACATGCGTCACGCGGCGCAAAAGATTTTGCACGTGAAATCGCTTGCTTGGTGAGCTTTGCGTTTTAAATATTTATCTGAATGTCCGGGAGCGCCAGCGTTTTTGATAATTCACTGTTTGTCGGTTGTTTACTGGATACTCTTCCTAACTTGACCTTCGCCCTATTCTTCTCTCATCTTCATCCATATTTCATCGATTTCCTAAAAACTGTTTGTCCGCTTGTGGTTTAGTTCTATTATCAACGAGCTCAGTACGCGTATGCAACAGGTGTCATCCAACAATCGTAGAAACGCAACTACAAACTTGTAGGTAACCCGGTTCCTGTACACGCGTTGCAAGTGGCAACAGTTGTTTACACGTGAATTAGCTTATTTCATATAGGTCCTCGCATCTGCTTGTCGCGACGACAGCGGTCGAGCGGTCGCACATCGGACCGGTTGTTGTACTGCGTGTATATCGCCCATCGACTAAGAAGGAAGGCTGATTGGTCTGTGATATCGCCTATCCGAGCTTTTGTCCTGCCTAGGTTTACGATTTCATTTTGCCCTTTTGATGCCTATGAATGCAATATACCTAGAGATAATCTGCGTTTTTTATTATCGTCATTTTAGCCGAAAGACGTCCACTGTTGAACCAAAAGCGTCTACATAAAGGGGATATACCATGATTGCCACGCTCGCCATGCGGATTGACGATTGCAGTGGTGTTAGTTTTACCTCGGGACGCTGCCGTCCTCCCACGTCGTAATATTGTAATTACTACCGCCCTACTGTAATGGTTTTGTGGACTTACTGTTCGGTAGACTTATTTTTGATGTTATTTTTTACAATTTAAATGTAAGATGACGACCCGGTTAGTCCAGCGGTGTGAGATGACCTAAACGGTCGGATTAGAAAGGGTCGCGGATTCGATCCCCGCACCGGGACAAATATTTGTATGGTCTACAGATATTTGTTTCAGGTCTGGGTGTTTGTGTATGTGTTCTATGTGTACAACGGCACCCACGACACAGGTTTATACCTACTGTGGGGCTGTGAGTATAAGCGTTAATTAATGGGAATACCCATACAGTACAACACTCACGCACCAAAGTTTAAGATCCATTTTATTTTCCCATTGGCATATCTAACAAGATACAAAACAAACTACAAGTACAGTTTAACTACAAGTATGCATAAAACGTGGCTATCCCATATCACGATTTGCTGATCTTCAATTGAGCACGGGAGTTGCCCCCTACCCGAGGAATCGAACCCAGGACTTCAGCGTAGATGTAGTGGCCTGCTACCACTAGGCTATCGAGGCAGTTAATGGCTGAGATATGTCAATTAATACGGGTCTTAATACATCTACCTACTTCCTAGGCGTAGGGACTTGACGACCCCACCGCCTACTATTGAAGGAGAGTTGTTCCGCTAGTGCAGTGAGTCAACCAAACAATTCTATAGGACGGCGGTAGTACAATAACGCGGGATGGCCAGCAGTGTCTCTCGATTAAAACTGCTGTCACTGCCATCAATTCGGCCGATGATGAATATACATACATGATACATCGCATCGCAATTGCATTCTTCCCCTGTCTTATTCACTAGACAACGAAGCAATTCGCGAAGGAATGCTTGTTGCTCAAAGTATTACGTTACGATAATTAGAACCCAGTTAACATTCAGCTGAATTAATCCGCATCTGGCATTCGTTTCGTCCTTGGAGCATTCGCGGTGTATCGATCGGCGCGGTGGCATGGTGGCATGGTGGCGTGGTGGTCACGCGAGCCCACCTTCAGTTGATGCCGGCTCCTGGGAGTGCCGGTTGCTGGGCACACGCTGTCGTGACAATGTTACGTGATTGCCGTGGAAAAGTTCGACAGATGTGTGAGTGAACGTGTGGTCGGAACTGCGGTTACGTAATGGATGTACTCACGCTTCGGGATCATATGTTGAAATCCTGTTAATGAGGGTAAGGCTCTGGCATAATGTTAGAGGTGTGCAATCCGTGATGGTAAACGATTACTACCGTCAATAATTAGGTGCATATTTCTAAATGTTATCTAATTGTTGTTTAGAGTGGGGTTTTGTAATAACGATTTTGACAGTGGCGGTTCATCCACGATTACATAATGGCAGTTTATATCCTAGAAATACTGAACTCAACATATACCAACAAATTGTGGGGGACACCTCGGCTTTCACCGAAATGAATGACACAAACCTGCACAACTGCGATAATGGACTGTTTTTTCTTGTTCTGCAATAGTTCCATATTCTAGCTATTCTAAACTATCACTCTACACTTGTACTGTCTAAGCTATTTCAACCAGAGTTTCTGGCTAACTACACTACAACTTTTTCACTTGGCAGTACCTGCACGGGCTGGAGCGCTTTCTTATTTGAGTTATATAGTGTTAGATTGGTGGGCAGATTCAGTGACATACTGGTGACGCCTACATTCATAAACTTATCATTCTTATTTATTGATGGTGACGGCGAGAATCAAGATTGCGTAATGAAAGTCGTCATGTAGGCAGTTTAGAAGCTAATAACCCGTAAACGAGTATGTAGGGTCGGGACAGATGATTGTTCTTTAATTGATTTCTCTTTTATAATGTGCGTGTGACCTTAACTTTACGTGGATGGAAAGTGAAGATAGATGAGATTAAGAAATAACGCAGTGTGCGATGGTGCGTTAAGGTCAGGAGTCATGACATGACGTTCTCAATGGGAACGACTGTAACTATAACTAAGTTTGCTATCAATTAGCAATTTTCTTTTATTAGTAACTACTAGTAATAAATTAAACAACTTAGACGAACAAAAATTTCGAAATTGTTTAAATAGTTAAATTTTCTAGCTGGAATTTTTCGAAGAGATCTTTTGATCCCGCTTGGGTTGGCGCTTAATAGGTATACATCGCGGACTATAAATCGATGCGCAACAATTCTTAATTTTCAGTCTTATCACATTTCAGCAAGTAATGAAAATAAATGACAGATGGATAATTAACGACCAGCGGAAGATCAGACAATCTATCTAATTATCAGAGCTAGCAACCTCCCAGACGGCCAACCGCAAATCTAGCCATCTAACTCGCTCTGAATACGGACAGTAACGTACCAGACGAATAACATTCACTAATACAACTAAAGATCGATCATTAAGCCAAGGATGGCGATTAACTGAAAAAAAATCGATTATGATCGAAGGCTGAGTCACTTTTCCACAATCTGTTCGCCATTAAAGCAATGAGAGAAAGGATAATTAGAGAATAATTAAGATTATTTGAACTTTAAGTAAAAAAATAAGGTGAACTGTATGGTTTTCAAGATCGCGTTCGATTCAAATAAAAAATTCCACGTTAGAAATATCTAATTGAAAAGACAACAAACCAATCGAGATGGAAGATGACCTAAAATCGATTGGGTATTATAATGAAATATTTGAAGAATACCATCCCTGATTCCAAGTGCATGCAACATCAATCAGATGTAGAGGAATTTATCAAGCTCGTATCAAGTAGCATTATCTATTTCGAGATGCCATTCAGCGTGTATAGCCTCCGCTAAAATGTCTAAGAAATAAATGGTTGCATAGCCTGGGAGTATAGTGTATGTACGATTGTTGTTGCGGAGTTCAAGGGCCAAATTTCACTGGTGGTAGAGCTCCAGTGACGGAGCTCGCGGGCGTAGGCACCACCGCATTACCTAATATACTTGCCGCTAAATGGTAGTGTTTAGCACTATCGTGTTCCGGTCAGGTGGTAATGTACGGCCCTGTAATTTCCGGCACAGAGGCATAACACCTTAGGCCTCAGGAGTGGTAACGCATCTGCATTTTGACCTCGGTCTTTGTGTGGATGTCTATAGGCTGCAGTCATCACTTAACATCAATGTGAACTGCATGCTTGTTTGCCACTTCCTTTACATAAAAAAAAAAAAAAAAAAAAATCATAACTTTAAAGATGAAGGAAAATTACTGTATACATACTATTACGGGCGACGAAGTGATGCGATGTCGAAGTTTTCATCCCTAATATGTGTATCTTCGTCCCATCATCAGACTGCTGCTGATAGACACATGCTTACTCCATCGACGACACAACGCAGCTGCTCTATCGTCGATGGCTTACACAGAAGTTCAGAGAAATGTCATAAAGTTTAAGAGACAAAAAATAAAACAAGCTCTCTCTGAAATTAACGTGTTTTCTCTGACTTTCTCTGATGGACTAAGAAAGGATTTATCACAAGATGAGAAGTGAGGCAGTGATTTCTGAGAGGTCCGAGGAGTGTTTAATCAGATATGTCTACACTAAACCTCATTACATAAATCATTTTCAATGTTTTTCAGTTGGGTGTGGTCAATGTGTTGTTCTACTCTATCTATGAATAAATAATAGTGGTCTAGCATTTTTCCAATTCTGGGCGTTAACTTTAGTATTTCAACAGATAATATCAACGGGCACCCAATTTTGGTTGCGTTCTCAGTATTTTTATCATAACGTAGTCATAATTACATTCACACCGCTCGGAAATTTGACTGAAAACGAAATGCAGTAAAATTAGTATTTTATTTACAATTTAACAATTGAATAATAATAAATACAACTACAAGTTCAATTCTGTACTGCAAGAAGCTTAGTTTTTTGATCAGCGTTGTTCTGAGGTTTACACACGGTTTACACTTCAAATTACTTAATTCAGTATTAAGACTTTAATCCGCTAAGCTGGGGTTTTATAATGTGTAAGTAAGCTTGGTTTTCTAGTTATTGGCAGGTGTATTAGTGTGTACTGTCTAGGTTATTAAAAAAGTGATAGCTTATTTTAATTTTATTCCTTTAATTTTATACATATTAGCATGATTCATACCGATAGATATCATTTGTGAATATGGAGTAACTAACTTAACACTTCCTATTCGAATATTGTGTCACGTAGTCACGGATGTACGTTTTAGCGTGTAAACACACTATGCCGAAGCTACGCGACGGAAGTTCGGCACTATTGCGCGTGCAATGCTATTTGAATTACTGACGACATACTACATAATTGTCGAAATTACGCTGCGCTATAGTGTACAGCGTAACTTCGGTCGGGCGTACGACTGAAGTTCGGTTCGATTGCTGAATTCACACACTATACCGACACTCACCATACTGAACTGAAGTTCTGCCGCGTAAGTTCGGCGTGTGTCATATCAGCCGAATACGTCGGAACGTAAAATCAGCCGCCGAACTTTCGTCGCGTAGCTTCGGCATAGTGTGTTTACACACTTAGGTGTCATTTTGAGATCATGACCACCCTTCCTTGTGCAAGTTTTTAGTTTTTATTTTTTGTAAATTTTACATGTCCCGATGTTGTTTGACCACGTGATAATTATCACGGAGGTATAAGAACTTAGCCGTCAGGGGTGGCAACGCATATCTGTTTTTTGTCCATCGGTTTTTGTGATGACTATAGGCTGCAGTATTCGCTTACCATCAATGTGATATGCACGGTAGTACTGCTAGTTTGCCATCACCAGAATATCAAAGGGCGTCAAAAGAGTCCTTCAGGGCTGGCCATGCGTTGGAAACTCCCCTGGCGTTGCAAATGTTCATAGGCGACGGTGATCACTTTCCATCAGGTGGCACGTTTGTCTGACTGACAACGTACAGCCAAAAAAAGCAGCACCAATTATAAAAACATACATAAAATGGATGTGACTTATATTCATTTGTAGACATAAAAAAGCACAAGCTAAATTGGCGTTCCATATTCAAAACGAGACAAATCAATTGGCGGAGAAATAAATTAATGGCGACTCACGCCGCAGGTCACCGCCTCTGTTTTTTAATCGGTTCTCCTCTTGATTCAAGTTAGAATTCCTTACGAGATGTTACAATGTCATCGCGGCCATCACTTGGCAATGTGCCATCTTGGCTAGTGCAATCATTATTTATCAAATTAACAGACCGCTCTAATTCATTCGAGGCTATTTACTTAATTAACGATTGGCCGCTGTTAAATATTTTTGTAATTATTAGGAGTTATCTTAGTCGTCACAAAAAAAGAACAGTATAGTTAAAAGTGGTTTCAAATGTAATCTATCTAGTTTTCCTAGAATAATAAGAAAGTTGGTAAGAGAAGAACCTTTACGCTCTCCTGTATACCGTACACCCAAAGGATTACGCAAAAGTAAATGCATACTTTCAAGCCTAAATGCAAATATCCACGATTCGCTGGTTAGGTACATTTTGGCCCATGTCACTGGTGACGAGTCTATTGAAAACATCGAGTACATTAGCAGACTCCGAGGGTGGCACTGGGAAACTTCCAGAAAATGGAAAAATCCCAAAAGCATCAGCCGTAAAAGATAATACACCTTTATACTCGTATTTGATAGCTTCTGACCCACTGATTGAACCTAGGTTCCCAGGGCAGCAGTAGTGGCCTGCTACCACTTGACTTCTTTGGCAGTAAAGTAAAGAAAATGTTTCTGAATTATTTTATTGCTGCAATATTGAAAATAATTAAAATGTAATAAATGTGTTCCATAGTGTACCTATAAATCGGTTTGAACATTGAACTGATAATCGCCGCAGGTCATTGAGTTCATAATACTTGGTTTAAATTGCAGTGTACTCTACATAATTACAATGCATACGGTTATGTTTCGTATCATATCTATTTATCCATTAATAATTAAGTGTCCGATTCAGATCTTTTGATGTTTCTTTTGGAAAAACAGTAAAAATAATAAAAATCAACAAAACTAAAAGATATCTAATAATTAGAAAGTAAATGAAACAAAAAACGAAAGAGTAGGCATTGTAGGCTGCCTGGAACCTATTTAATTCAATCATGTAACAGCTGATTCTGCCGTTCTAATGTTTTAACCGTTTTGTTCTTATTAAAGTACAGGTCAGGAAAGTAAGTCACAATTATTTTATTTGGACCCCTGAATTTCAACATATGTATGGCTTAGCTTTATAGTTTTATATCAAAATGTTACGTTACTTCAATATGATGGCTAAAATAACGATATTTTATTAATAATAATAATTAATAATATAATAGATAATTTGATATAAATGTTTTACTGGTGGTAGAGCTCCAGTGACGGAGCTCGCGGGCGTAGGCACCACCGCATTACCTAATATACGTACGCTAAATGGTAGTGTTCAGCACTATCGTGTTCCGGTCAGGTGGTAATGTACGGCCCTGTAATTTCCGGCACAGAGGCATAACACCTTAGGCCTCAGGAGTGGTAACGCATCTGCATTTTGACTTCTGGTCATTGTGTGGGTGTCTATAGGCTGCAGTCATCACTTAACATCAATGTGAACTGCATGCTTGTTTGCCACTTCTATTACATAAAAAAAAAATATTGAATTTAAGAATAAAATATCGTACATATAATATGTACGATATTTTATTCTATTAATACCATTTTATTTTATTAATACCATTTTCGTAGGTACGTAAGTATTGTCCAAAGAATAGAAAAGACATAGAGCCACAAACAAGACGCGCTTTACGAATTTAGAAGTTTAAATATAGAGATGCCATTACCGACATATTTCAGAATGCAGTTAATAAAACTTCCTGCATAACAACGGTAAGTGTAAACAGTTGAGTTTTTTTTAAACTGAACTTATTTAGTACATTGGAAAGTAGCTTAGCGAATCATATTTCAAAACAAAAACACTAGCATCTTCGAAATACTATAATCTGTGGCGTTCTGCTTCGTTGGCGAGAACTTTTGATGGAAATAGAATAGTGATCGATAAGCTTTTTTTTGTTGGCCCATTTGAAACACTTATTTTCTTTTATGTCATGAAATTGGCAAATAAGCATGAAGTCCACATTAGGGGTAAGCGAACACCGCATCCATCGATGTCGTACAGAAAAATCTAGAATGTCAATATACTGTAGATAGGTGCGTTGCAAATTCGATGACTTATTGGTTTTATGTCTTTGCCATGTGCCGTAGTGAGGAAACCTTACTGAGGATCTATATTATGTAACATTACCAAACACTACTATCATTTCGTGATAGATAGATCAAATAATGCGATGGTGAGAAGTGGAGTTTTCACACGGGTTGTTTCACTGACTACAAACGCATTCTGCGGAGTTCCCAGATAGTTCGCGAGATACCAATTCGGAAATTCCATTTGTGGATCAAGCATTAAAGGACAAAATTGGAACGCAGGTAGCGCAAGTAATTTGTTGACTGTTAAAAGACTGCAGTGTGGCTGTAGACGGATACCTAAACTAAAGTTTGCTTCTGTGCCAGTAGCGCCATATATGTATGTACAAACACTATTAGCGTTAAGCGACAGATTTATCAAATAATGGGGTGGACTACGCTCTTTTCAGACTGGCTGTTGCCTGACTACAAACGCATACTCCGGAGTTCCCGGATAGCTCGCGACATACCAATTTGGAAATGCCATTTGCGGATTAAGCATTTAAGGTCGAAATTGGAACGCAGGTAGCGCGAGCAAATATAGAAGCAGCGGCCCGTAAAAATAGTCAGCGCCATTTCCGTCTTCGGGAAACGGCGATCTTTTGTTATTTTCTCCGTCTGATGATTCGGTTCGATTTAAAACTTTAACGCTTTGAATGCAACTAATGAAATAACGGAATCGGAACATAATGAATGAGATATTGGCGTGTCCGCGTGACTTATTGCTTGTTATTTTTAATGTTTCGTTAAATCTCTATTTCAAAATCAGTGATGTTTAATGATCCATATTTTTTGAACTACGGGCCATTCATTCATAAAAATTACGATTTTAAATCAAGTTATATTTTAACATTTGATATTTATTCATCTTTCAATAGGTAACGTTAAGCGAAATCTTTTTATTTCATTCAGGAATCGTACACATACTGATTTATGTGAGATTTGGCATGATAAAATTTTATCCATATGGACTTCCATAGAACAAATACAAAGTCTTTTCGTTCAAACTTCTTTATTTTAGTAATTGCAAGGGAATTAGGTACATTTGACCACGAATATCTAATATTATTTTACGTATAAAATTCAACTTACTATTGTTTCATAAATGTGTCTTGTTGCTAATATTTGAAATTAAATTTATCGAATTACAAACTGAACATTTACTAGGCTGTTTCTTATGAGAAGTGTTTGCATGGGCCATAAATCCGTTTTACAGTAACTGTAGATCCCATTCTCTGATCGGCGTGGGCAGCGTCGGTTAATGGACGCAAAATGCGGTGATCGTTTGTTGTTGAAGTGGGCAGAGCTGTACATGAAATTAGTCCGTTTAAATTGGTATAATAGCATTTCAAAATAATGACCATACGTTGTATTTGTATCTATTCTCTATGTTGTAAGTGCCGTCGGCTTTTACCTTTACGACGTCAAATCGCAAAATCATAAGATTACAAGGTATTTCAGATCGTAAAACAAAGAGAAAAGTTGCTTTTACAAAACAGAAGCCGTATATATTAAGTCAGTGTCGATGCCGTTGAAAGTGGTTAATGTAAAAAATATATCTTGATGAAAACCATTGGGAAAATAAGAAAATGAAAAAAAGAAAAGCTGCCCCGACGAACTTCGTATATCGCCTTGGAAATATTTAAAAAAAAAACCGGACAAGTGCGAGTTCGACTCGCGTGGTGAGGGTTCCGTAATTTAAATAAATATTTTCGAAATTATTACAGATTTAAAATGCAGGGACATACCGGTACCACCGTAACCGGGGGGGTTATATTATTAAGAATTTTCGATTTAATTTGAATACTCAAACTTCTTATAGGTTTTCCAGTAATCTATAGGCAAAGAACTATTTTCCACATTTTTTTCCAAATTTAAGTTCAGTAGTTTCGGAGATAGGGGAGGGGAATGGTCGATTTTCGTCGTTTTTCTTAAATAACTTCAAATTTGTTTATGCAAAAATTATAAAAAAAATATATCTGAGATGCTGACAATAACCTCTTTCATTTGATATGTCACACGACACAGTTTACGAATATATTTTTTTAAAATTTTCTGATTTACCCCCCGAAAGTGGCTCCCCTGTTTAAAATTTATTATTTTACTTGACGTGTTCATCTTTGAGTTACCAATTTACATTTATTCATCAAATTTCAACTCAATCGGTCTAGTAGTTTTTCGTTAGTTAGGTTAGTAGTTCGGAGCAAACTGGCTGTGACAGACGGACAGACAGACAGACGCACGAGTGATCCTATAAGGGTTCCTTTTTTCCTTTTAAGGTACGGAACCCTAAAAAGGTCAAAATACCGTAAAAAAATTTTGAGATTCAGCCTTATTACTTAGGAGTATGAAAAATAGTCGTTAGCCGATTCTCAGACCTACTCAATATGCTCACAAAATTTTGATGAGAATCGGTCAAGCCGTTTCGGAGGAGTACGGGAACGAACATTGTGACACGAGAATTTTATATATAAGATTAAAAGGAATAATAAATTATAGACGATCTGAGGTTTGGAAGGATATATTGCCTTGGAAATAAGATTCGTCGAACAGTTTCGATTATTGTTATTGTCATACTGTATTTTTCCTAAATAACACATCGAAAAAGTGGAAAAAACCGGCCTCAGAGACGGTCCTAATAAAAAATGAAGAAATAATTCTGGTGTGAGAAAGAAAGAAAGACCAAGAAGATAAATATTTTTTATTTTCTTGGTAACACACAAATACAGAGAAAATAACAAAGAAGAAGAAAGGTAGAAAGTTCACTGGTGGTAGAGCTCCAGTGACGGAGCTCGCGGGCGTAGGCACCACCGCATTACCTAATATACTTGCCGCTAAATGGTAGTGTTCAACACTATCGTGTTCCGGTCAGGTGGTAATGTACGGCCCTGTAATTTCCGGCACAGAGGCATAAGACCTTAGGCCTCAGGAGTGGTAACGCATCTGCATTTTGACCTTGGTCTTTGTGTGGGTGTCTATAGGCTGCAGTCATCACTTAACATCAATGTGAACTGCATGCTTGTTTACCACTTCCATTACATAAAAGAAAGAAAATATTTTTATTTCGAATAGATCTTTACAAATAGGTACTTTCAAAACGTCTACAAATCACAAATTTCTTCAAAGACTTCGGTAGTGGCGATATGACTACACCAGAGTTACTAGAGGTCGCCGGTTCGAATTCCGCCTTTTAAATCTTTTACTTGTCTTTGTGTTAAGTTAAAAAAATATTCACTTTAAGAGCACAAAGACCAGTGTTGACTTTCTCACGGCCAATTGTAACGGGTAAGCTTTCAAATGAGTCAACTAACTCGATTGATTCAACCGCAAACACGATTATGTCATGGATTGGAGGATATCTTGATTAATGATTCACTTTCCGATATTGGAGACCAGACAGTGGTTTGTGGCAGTGAATCATTTGCTCGGACTTGCTTGTTATTTGTCTTGTGCTTCCTTGATTGTGATTCTTGATGTGCTTTAGGAAATACATTAGTTGCCTTTACGGTTACATAAGAAAGCTTAATCAAATGTTTGTCTTATTTCTCTATAACTTCCTTTTGTTATAAGAAGCACATTTTTTACGCCCTATCAGTTGATACTTAATAGTCTTGTGAAGGACAAACTGACGCCAACGAATGGAAACTAGTAATAAGGTCTTCTTTCCCCGTTACATAAATTAATAGAAATAGAGATAAAATCATGTTCCAGGTTCTAGTATGAGAACTCAAATTTTGAAGTGATGTGCAGGAATCCGTGAATCATTGAATAGAATAGAAATTGTTACAGAGTTTGATGAAAAGTTCGGCTTAAACCTAATGTCCCATTCGCGGACTGTGGTATGAAATCGAAATAGATTATCTCACAAACTTTTGTATTGAGTAAGAGCGCTGAAAAAAAGGCAATAACGCGGAATGAAACAAACGCCTTTCTCCTTGACCCGCGGCTGGCGGCGAGACGCCGGCCGTCGGACAGTTTGTCTCGTCTTTTTGTTGCTTCGTGTTTCCCTGACGCTCTTCTTGCACTTGCAGTTTAATTAGTTGCCACTGCTGTTCATTGAAGACAATTTATTAAGTAATCACAGATTTTTGATTCATTAATTGGTAGACTGACTAGATGCGAGGACGACCAATACAATGTAGAGATCCTACTCGCCTACACTCTCATAAATTATTTTTTTTCAACATCAGGGACAGCGGTCCCTATCAGAATTCTTGCAGAACGCTTTGATACTAATTTAGTACTCTTCACACTTAGCGAACCTGAAGTATTTTATTGAGTAGATGTTCAATAGCTGAAAAATTTTAAGTAAAAATTTAACAGACTCCTTTATTTTTGACCTGCGGCGAGACGCCGGCCGTCGTCAGTTTTTTTCTTTTTTAAATAAAAATGGAAAGAAAAATTTGTCTTCAGGCGAGACTCGAACTCGCGGCCTGCTGGGAATCTAGTCCAGCCGCTCTTCCAATTGAGCTACTGAAGTCCTAAAAGCGACTTCTTTACGATATTCAATAAACTGCATAGTCTATTATATCGGTTGCCTAACTGGCATAGTTGGCAATAGATGCCGCTACTGCTACCATAAAGCAATGCAATAAATGTGAAGGAAAGACTAGACAAATCAGGCAGGACTTCAGTAGCTCAATTGGAAGAGCGGCTGGACTAGATTAGACTCGACCAGAGCGAGGTGCATCTTTGACATTAAAATTTCTGGATTGAAAACGCTTAAACCAAATTTGTGCTACTCTCACAGACACTGCACTAGGTCCATAAACATCGCAATTTTTTTTCGCGGCTTGCGTTGCATTTTTACCTTTTTGTAGTAAAATTTTAAAATGTATCGAATTTCTTCATTAGATTCACTCATCTTGACAGTACGAAAAACAAATGAAAATCACACATTTGCCTAATTTGAATTTGGAATTATGTTCTTTAAAATTTTAACTTTCAATGATACCACAACCAGCCAGATACAAATACTACAGCCAAAGAGATTTTATTACAAGTTCATACATAGGTACTATAATGCGAAAAGAGAGGGGGGAGGGCTCTCCAATACGAAAAAGTCAGTTACAATTTCTATCGGTGGCACTATTCTTGTAAGATTCCTTGAAATGACAAGTGTAAAGAAGAAGGTGATACTGAAGGGTCTCATTTAATAGAATTGCAATGGCAGGAAAGCTTGAGGAAACGAAATGAAACAAACGCCTTTCTTGTTGACCCTCGGTCTTCTTGTTGATCCTTGGCGCTAGAAGACGAGCATCCAATACAAACAGTAAGACTCCTTGAAACTCCAAAAGTGAAGGAGAATACAACCCTGAAGTGTCCCATAATAATATATGTAATAGAATTGCAATGGCAGGCAAGCTTGAGGAAAACGGCAAAATGCTGGCCATCGGACAGTTTGTCGCGACTTCGAGAATAGGCCAAAGCTTCCTTCGGTATTGGAGACATAAAATTGAAATAGAAGAGTCGAACATACTTCTGAGGTTTTATAAAAATCAACGATTGTCAATTGGAATTTTAATTGAATTTACAATAATATAAGGTTGAACCAGGAATGAGACCCCATCTCCCTACAAATTGTTTCAACCGATACAATAAACCATCCAAAAATATCTGCAATCTACAGTCTTGAATTTTTGGGTTCCTACTATGCAAAATAAAATATGGCGTCTTTTCATGTTTATGTTATCTATCTAATCTTATAGATACTAAGATAGGCAACTGTCAAATAAATTAAAACAAAATAATCGGTATTAATACAACGCCAAAACATGCCTTTTATCCTGAAAGTCACAAATTTTAAGGGGCCACATTCTGAAATCGTAACATACGAATTTATTTATTGCTAGCCATGCCTTGGCTTTCAACAAATGTTATTAATTGACAGGAGAACTATTCGACCGAACTTTTTATTGAGATTTTCATGCCGTTCAAACATCAGACTTTTTCCGGTTACATTTTAAAAACATACTAAATTTGTTCTGACGAACCCATAAAACAACCAAATCGATTGAGCCTTTCTGAGATGAGTATCCTCATCTGAGAACGACAAAATAGATTTACAGACAGAGACTTAAAAATACCTAGACTTATGTGAGAGAATTGACAGTAAATGTAGTCAGCAAACTCAATGAATACGTGTTGCTATTCCTATAGCTATTGATGTTGTACTTTTGTAAGAGGAACAATAGTACTATTCACGCACAACTATTGTGTGTGGTTATTACCATTTAGATTAGTGAATACGCTTATACCCCTACACAAACAATTATACCATCGAACTGCATACATATTTTTCGTGTAATTCTTCACGAATCCTTCGGCCTGTCCAATAGTAGGCAGTTAAACGGCATGACAATCATCTTGTTATCAAAAACATCCAGTATTTGTAAATCACTCCTCACACTTTTGTACAAGACTCCTGACCATTTCACTCACATAATCATCGTCGTCATTAAATGTATTGAATTTTTGAGGATGTAGGTAATATTTGACTTTATAATATAATGTCAAGATTGGTTTGCTTTGATTTTGGCATCTCCGACCACCACATTCGTCTCATAGGTATATATTTCTTCACTCTTTGTTTCATATTCTTTCTTCGTTTTCTTTGTTAAGTGTTACATTCTATATGATTCAAGTATCAAAGCATACTGGTGTCACTCAATTTATTTTTTAATTATTTAAATACCAGATCGTTGGCGTTCGCATATCTATAGTATGCGCGTTCTGCATCACTATCAAACTGGTTGACATCGCGTCGTGCCTTCGCAGGAAGCGTTCGTGATAAGAACAATCGCCGAGACATTCATTAGCCAATTGTTTCCTTTTCAATGCATCCATTGATACTGTAGGTACAATGAAATTGGATTACATTTCCTTGGGAACGGGTTCACTGCCCGTCACGTGGTATTCACGATTTATTAGGCTGTTCTATTTAATAAAACGTAAGTTCACGCCTGTAGTAAGAAGAGGTAAATGCATACATGCATACATGCAAACACCCGTGATTCGCCAGTTACGTTATGGCCCATGTAAGAGGTAACGTGCTGGCAGAATGTGTCTGCCGCATTACTAAACTCCGAAGTACTGGAGAACTTTCAGCAAATGGAAAAATCCCAATAGAAGAGATTTAGGATTTAACACCTTTAGCTCTGATAGTAACCGACCGGGGAATCCAGGACCTCTGTAGCAGTAGTGGCTTGCTACCATTAGACTATCGAGGTAGTTATTTTATAATCGTTGTAAATTAATATTATTAAGTAACAAGGATTGAATTTTATCATTTAATTAGAGTCTCATCTCAAACTAGGTAGGGAGGGTTTCTACACTCGTAGTTGTTGACGATTATATTATTATATATCTGGGACAAACGGTCTAGTTAGGTCGATCCAACTTCGATAAAGAAGTCAATCGCCGAATCCAACTCGGTTGGGCAGCGTTCGGGAAGCTACAATACATCTTCTCGTACGACTTACCGCAGTGTCCCAAGAAAAAGGTTTTTGACCAATGTGTGTTGCCAGTGCTCACTATGGGCCCTATAAGAAGGCTCGAGGTCACTCAGAGAGCAATGGAGAGGGGTATGCTAGGGGTTTCTCTGCGAGATCGAATCGAGAGAAATGAGGAGATCCGTATGAGAACCAAAGTTACCGACATAGCTCACCGAATAACGAGACTCAAGTGGCAGTGGGCAGGGCACATAGCTCGAAGAACTGACGGCCGTTGGGGCAGAGCAGTTCTAGAGTGGCGACCACGTACCCGAAAACGAAGCGTAGGCAGGCCTGCCATAAGATGGACCGACGACCTGGTGAAGGTCGCAAGCAATCGCTGGATGAAGGCGGCCCAGGACCCTTCAATGTAGCAATCTTTGGGGGAGGCCTTTGTTCAGCAGTGGACGTCTTTTGGCTGAAATGATGTTGATGATCTCAAACTTACATAAAATTGTTCCTCTATTTGTTTACTCTAGTGTTCAACCAAAACCAGAACGAACAAACGTAAAAAACGTTACGATAATATCCAAACCGTAATTCAGTTTTCATGACCCAATTAAAACCGAGCCCGCCTGCATAAAACTTGTGGATCCAATATTATTATTATTATTCTTTTATTTGCGAACAACAAGGTCCAAATGTGTTAGTAAACATACAAAATAACTTAATACTAATATTATTGCACAATAAGGCTTTATGATCAACAAAAGCTCATTTTTATCAGTTCCTACTGTAAGGAACAGGTTACCTTATGGCTCATAAATTAGTGATAAAATGATATAGAACGCATTTTATCATCATGACCCAGTTCCATTGACAGAGGAGTTCCGACAAATGTTCGACCTTTCAAATCTGTGCTGAAGCAACTGGATGAATTACTAATAATACTAATCGTCTCTTCTCAAATTAAGATACTTAATCAAAAAAAAATAATTAAGAATGGTCTCATTAATTTACACATTTCTCGTAACATCGGCATCAAACTGTCATGAAATATGCAGTTATGCAGAGAGAAGTCTCCAAAACAGACGGGGCATGAATCTGTATTGCAGTGTATATTATTTTATCCTAATTTTTTTTGAAATTCTTAGGATATTTTTTTTTGTCACTCGACATGTTATTTTATTCATGTTATGTGATATCGCGTGTAAGTTTGTGAAGCACTTCCTACGTCCCTTAAAGCTGATATGTTGCTAATATTTATTATAATTATTGTTTTGGAATAAGGGAAATTGAAAGACAACAAAGAATTAAATCACATCTTTTATTTGAATGTAATTAAATTAACACAAAGGCCTTACTTATTTTTCCTACTGCTGGGATCCTATTTCTCCTTCAGACTTTCCAACTATGGCGGCTTATTGCAACTTTCGTATTGTTTGACTTGATGCGGTCGAGGTCGACCTCGATATAGTCTAGCATCCCAAGAATTCCTAAAAATTAAGAATCCAAGTACATATATGGGAAAACCTTAATAATGTGGTATCGTTGAAGTTATAGCTGGCCGTTCGTGTATCAGTGGTCCGCAACTAACTGTCCAAGCTCCAAACTTTCAAAGTTTATGTGTTTGCGAATACTTCTTCTGACATCTTGCATAATAGAGACAACAGAACTTTGGGTGGACATTGCGTTATGTCAGTTTGTTATTTAATTGAGTAAGCCTATACGCAGATTATGGCAGATTATGTCCAAGTCACACGAGTTGTAGTTTCTTTGCAATACAGCATTTGATCACTTTTTATGAATGATTAATGAATTCAGCTAAAAATAGTAATGTAAATTGAAATGTAGTTGCTATTCAGTCTAGATGCGGTTGCTTGATAAAAATCCGCAGTTGTTCTGTATAGGTAAATAAAGACTATTAAATACTAGCAGATTTTTCTTACAGTAGATTCTAATGTGTTTCTTGATATGTGTACAGAATGAATCAATATTGGAATAACAAAAAGTAAAACAAAATATCCAATGTTTAAAACATGTCACACCAATGACAGTGAAGTATTACTGCGTAGGCGTCTCGTAAAGGTCAAGTGTGAAGTCGGTTGATGTGGCTTGGATTTATAGGAAAAATGTGTTTTTCAAATTCAAGTTGAACTAAGTAAAAACTTGGCTTAAAAAATTCCCTACTGCTACGTTGTGAGAAAATTTTCTTTCAATTACGAGTATGATGCACTAATGAATCTAAATTCTGTCGAAGAGAAATATGGTAAAGCATACTTCCTTTCGCCAGAAGAAGACAGGTATGGGAGGCACGGGCACCATACTCCAGACTACGGAATTTCCTTGCAGTTAAACTCAATAACAGCTTTACCCGATCTGGGGATCGAACTCGGGACCTCGGGCTTCATTCTTTCTACAGAGAAAGATGTATAGAGTGTAGAGCAGAAACATTTTGCATTACAATGTTACGCTTCCACTATCTTTTAAACTAGGTTTACAAATGCCAAGGGAAATCTAAAAATGTGAAATAAGTAAAGAAAGTTATGAATATTGTAGCGTGAGCGTTCGAAAAAAATGGGTCAGAGCCAGTATTGAAGATTTGTTACATTCATATCGTAGGCGGTGTTTTGTGTGCATGTTATTGTGTTCTTGTGATATTATGGTTTTGCCGTCGAGCACGCAGTCCGATAATGGTGGAAGTTGATTGTAACTTTACATCTATAAGGTTACTAAGAACTACACTAGTCCATGGTCGGACATGGTAGTATATTGTCTTTTCTGTACTATAGGTACTAGAAAAAATAAAAGTCCATAGGCGCACATGGTAATAAATGTCTTATGGCATGGCATGCATGTGCCTGAAATATTATGGGTATAGATTAATTAGATTTTCTCCTCGGTGTATTGGAGTAGGAAAATGATAGTGCTGAACACCGCCTTTGGCGACGGACAGATTAGATATTTAATACGGTGGTGCCATAGAATTACTCTATGGGTGGTGCTTACTCCCTCTAGCTCCGATACAGGAACTCTACTACTAGGCAACCTCTATGTAGTGTTAAAGAGGTTTTACATTCGCCGAACTCTACCGCAATTGCAACATGAATGAAATACCTAGATGGTGGTGGCGAACAATCATGCAGTTCACGTGGATTTTAAGTGACGACTGCAGCCTATAGACATCTACACAATAACCAGAGGTCAAAGTGCAGATGCGTTGCCACCCCTGAGGATCTTTTGCCTCTGTGATAGTGATTACGAGGCCATACCATCTAAGAGAAACACGATAGTGCTGAACACTACCGTTTGGCGGCAGCTAGATTAGATAATGCAGTGGTGCCTACGCCCTCGAGCTCCATCACTGGAGCTCTACCACCCAGTGAACTAACTAATAACTGGACACTTTGAGTTGCTTCGCCTTCGATAATCGGCAATGTGACTAAAATACTTTAAATAAAATACTCCACGTATCAGCCTGTCGAATTACGTAAATTCCACGAAAGTGCCCCGATCAGAACAATTGTTCTGAATTAGAAAAAAAAGTGAGAGCTATCGAGGCCGCGTGTCCAATATGGCGCTCACATGTTAGCGGTTAGCGGTCCAGCTTCATGGTCAATGAGATGATTTAACGTAACGATTTTCCCAATAAACCAGTTTCTTGTTTACCAACTTTTCGATGTGCCAGATTATTGTGCATTATGCTATCATGTGGTGGTGAGGTGAAGTGATACAATCGTTTTGATAGTTTTCCATAAATATAATTCTTGTTTAGCAACACGGCCATAGTGCCGCATTGTATCATATTTATTACCTAACAGTACAGCCTGACAGTTTTCCTAATTGTGATCTGAGTGTTATCTGTAGACACACTGAAGTGTAACTTCAGTGTGTCTACAGATAACACTCAGTGTAAACAGATAAAAGTGTAACTTCAGTGTGTCAGTGTGTTTGGAACAGTGTCGTCATCCATGACCTTTCCCCCTCCCCCAAATCAGACATGACATCATGAAATTCTTACAAAAAGAACAAAACACACTTACGTCACTGATGAACCTCTGCCCTCCCCAAAGCGACCGTTCTTTATCCCTCTAAATCTTTGGTGTCTCTAAAAAAGTTTGTAATAATGTGGATCGTTTTCTAAATTCCGTAGACCTGTAATTGCTGGGTGTCTCTTTGGCGGATAAAATACGAAATGAGGTTATCCGTCAAAGAACTAAAGTGACCGACGTAGCTCGCAGGATAAGTAAGTTGAAGTGGCAATGGGCCGGTCACGTCTGTAGAAGGGCTGATAGCCGCTGGAGCAGACTTGTGCTTGAATGGAGACCACGTCTAGGTAAACGTAGTGTAGGACGACCTGTTGCGCGTTGGAGTGACGACATAAGAAAAGTGGCTGGAGTCGGTTGGATGCGACGGGGTAGTTGGCGTGCTCAAGGAGAGGTTTACGTCCAGCAGTGGACGGCTATAGGCTGATTAGTAGTTAGTAGTAGTAATTGCTTAACTGTTATGGAACTGATAATATCGATTATCATCTCATCATCTATTTCAAAGATTCTTAATGTTTGAAAGTATAACCTATTAATCAATGTTATGATGACATAAACAATAGAGGTCGCAATGCAGATTTTGCCACTCTCAAGGTATTTGTTGCTTCTATGATATTATTAACGGGTACAGAACCTGAATTTAATATAATACATAAATTCTCTGTTGCTACGTTTAATACTATAAATAAGCAACAAATTGTACTCTAATTGTGGTAGATCAGAAACGGAGCTCGTGGGCGTAGGCACCAACACCCAACACCTACATTGATATTCCTTTTTTTTATAGTACATAACATACATTAAACACTATCCCCCTTATTCATAAACGTACATTAGATACGTTTTAGCTATAGAATGCTTTGTCTTTGTCAGTTGCATTGTCAAATGTGCAGGATAGAAAAAGACAAAGCAGAGATTAGCAACACTTTAGCTAAAATACGTTTATGAATAAGGGGGTAAATGTTTTGTAGGCTACAGCAAAAAAATACCATAAATGTGGACTGTTTGCTTGTTGCCACCCTCATGACATAAGAAAAGATTAATCAGGAAATGCATCAGGAGCTCACCATGGACAATCAATTCAGTAACATACCACAAGTAAAAGTGGATATATTATTAAGAGAGATATCGTTTAGTAACAAACAAATAACACAAGCTATTAAAGTTAACAGTTAATTCTCCTCACGTCATTAGTGCATAGTTGATTAGGTTAAGTTGATCATGCGTTTGCGCATACATGGTTCTCGTCTAGAGGTAGTATCACGTCCAACAAGGCCGGACTATCTGCTGGTTACTGTAAACAGCTGAGTCATAAGTCTCTTACACATTGAGGTTTTGTTAGATACATTTAAAATTTTGAAGCATTTAATTAATTTATTTCTAAAAAACGCTCGTAGAATTAATATTTTCTGTTAATCTCAACAAGTCGGGGTCTGGCAGATTGTTTTTTGTTCATATGAATGGAACCAAATATCGTTCTTATTTTTCCCTACAAAATCTGACAGACTGCCATGATGCAGCCTTTCCACGTGTCCACCACCATCACCACTATTACTGGAGCAATCTAGGAAACTATTTTGTGGGATAATTAAAAGGTCTATACCAATTTTAGACAAATTTGGTATAGAATTTATATTAAGCTAAATAGGCTCCAGAATGTTGGTAAATAATCGGAATAACCTAGCTGTATAACGACTTACGACTGTAATACTGAAGGTAATTGATATAGACCTATATAAACCGATCAATGCCCTCAAATTCGACATTCGTGACATTGAGACCGGTTTATTTTGAAACGTTTAAAACTAATTAGAAACAAAAGGTTTCGCAAAGATCATTGACTTCCAATTGTATCATCAGTAGCTAGTTTACATTTTGAAATAAATGCTGTAATGAAATACAGTTATGCGCGGCATTGTTTTTCTAGTGACGTCATGACCGCGTCAGCCACACCCCAGTCCGCAAGGTTAGGAGCGCTCCTAAGTCTGTGACGTAATATGTGTCACTCCCTTTAACATTCGCACCATTAAGCGCGTTATCACGAACGATAGGCATGCCTGGCTTTCTACGAGCTGATATTTAAGAGAATTTTTAAAAAATTAAGGTGTCATTTTACTCCTCATTATTTAATAACGAACTAAATTCTTTGAGGTCCACTAAGAAAACGTTGAAATGAATCAGCTGCTCCATACATTATGCCGCGCGGCGATGAAAATTGAATGGAGCAGCTGATATTTCTCTCGAGATATCAGAGTTAGCTCTTCGTAAAAATTGTTCGTGATGACTAAAATTTGATGAGATTTAGGATTCCGGAAGTTTTTAGGACTTTTCTCATTAATTTAGCAACTATGATGGTTTCTATGCTGTCATGCGTGTTGAATAGGTTGATGAATACCGAAGGAATAGGGCAGCGTTACAGGAAAGATTATGGAGATCCACGCTCTATCTTCTGATTGAAGAAAGGAATTGATGACGTTACCCCATTTACATTATTTGAGTTTGTGTAATAATAATATGTAATTAGGTCACTTGGTTATGTTGCTTAGTGCCATAAACTTCTAGACGTAAGTATATTAAATTCTCGACAGTGGGGAATGGGGTTGGAACGATGACCACATCTTTACACACAGGCACGTTCACGTATCTAACTATGCTTAGTGTTTTGTCATCAAGCCATTCAATAGGAATTATTTGCAAAGGATTTAATTTTGCATGATGATTTCTCTGAAGAATTTACGCGGACGAGGGTCAAATGTGTACACGAATAGTTTTACGATAAAGGGTCCAATGTCTAAGCCTATTTAAATTTAAGAGATCTATGTATTCTCAAACGCGAATTGGTTACTTTAAAACTTCTACAATGGAAAAAAATATGGGCATGTACTAACCACCACAAAAGGCATACCTAAAAACAAAGCTAACAACATGGGTTTCAGGGGTGGCATAACGCATCTGCATTCGACCATAGACAGTATTCACTTACCATCAATATGAACTGCATGCTTGTTTACCACCATAATTACATAAAAATGGCACATGGCTTGAATTCGGGTACGTATAATAAGTGTATTGTAGCAGCCCTTCTACGATTTACCTCCCTTCTACTAAATCAAGTAATGCCCTAAATGTCCCAGTGGATTAGGGCAATATAACTTTATTGTTAGCATCCAGAATAATCCAGACCAATAAAAAACATAATACATTTTTTTGTCTTCATAATATTGCCCAACAATCTTTCTGCATATAATTTTACTTCACCGACTGGATTCGTGAGAGAAATTCTAAAATGAAATTACTTACAACTGTTTTCCATTTTTCTCGCCCGTGGATTACAAGATTGAATTATAGATAGCAATTGTAAATGTACCTGATTGAAACAAATTTAATTGTAGATAGCCAGATTTATTAACTTTCTTTACATAAAGTATGTTTCTATGTAGTATGTATGTATGTATCTTCACGCCAGGTCCCTAACGGGGTAGGCAGAGAGTGTAGAGCGCCAGATATCCCGGTTCTGACAAACCTCTCGTGCCTCGTCTACTTTCATCATTCTCTTCATACATGCACGCCGATTCCTAAGACTTTTGATCCCACCATCAGACAGAACTCGACCTATTTGGTCATGGATGGTTCTATGTAGTGTGGAGTTATTATATGTTATGTGGTTTTCTAGTTGCTTTAAGTCATCAGGCATAGAGAATTAAGAGTTAAGAATGGGAACAAAATATTATAATCAAGACCTTGAACATTCAAGAAGATGGATTAAAACTATACGTAGGCACTAGGCATAACAAAACCAGTCTAGCCTTTCAAATGGAAGATTTTATTTGGAAGCGGTCCAACACTTCGGTTTTACTAGTAAGCAAACACGCTCATAATATTGAACAACAAAAAATGATAGGGGTTAAAAAACAGATTTCGTATCTTATACCTACGTAACTTCACGCCTGTAATCTCCGAAGGGGTAGGCAGAGGTAAATGAATGCATTCAAGCATACATGCAAACACCCACGATTCGCCGGTTACCTTTTGGCCCATGTAACAGGTGGCGAGCCTGTTGACATCTCCGGGCACATTACCAAACTTCGAGGTACTGGGAAATTTCCAGAAAATGGAAAAATCCCAATAGATCTAGAGATAAACGACTTTACACCATTAACTCTGATAACCCGCTACCCGGGAATCGAACCCAGGATCTCAGCGTAGTAGTAGTGGCCTGCTACCACTAGGCTACCAAGGCAGGTACCTAATTTATTATAATAAAAATCTCGTGTCATAGTGTTTGCTATTGAACTCCTACGACAGGGCTTGTATGCAAGCATTAGTGGAATATATACGAGCAGGCGTATTCTATAATCTCGGTGGTCACCAATATGAAAGACACGTTGCAGTACCTTATTGTTCTCCTAAAATTATCGTTATTATTACGTTAAGCCCATAGAGCAACACGGGCCTCCGGCTGCGGCGGACCGTAGGGGAGTAGCCATATGCAGGCAATGGTCCTATACCTGTCGCCCAGTTTTTAAATGTGTGCGTGAAATCGTTTATGTATTTTGTTAAAGTCAAGGTGTGAGTTTCGTAGTAATAGACGATTTATGTAGTGTGAGTGTGTGTCATACGTATTGCCCTCCGCAAAAAATGCCAGACTGTTTTGCATCGGTAATAAACGCTATGACTACTCCCATCCGGTCCGCCGCGACCGGTGGGCCGAGTTGCTCTATGCGTTAAGCCAAAACAGCAACGTGGCTATCGATATGATGTCACATATCAGAGAGATACATAACACGCCTTCAGAGATTCCTATTAAGGACAACACTGGCTTAAAACTTTGATTATAGATAATCAATTCTTGAAGTAACATTTTATGTTCTCTGTTAAAACGAAATCTTGCTTTATTTTTTATATTAAACCTCTCAGTTCTGATTTTCCTTTTCTCGCCGGTCTTTAGTGTGGTAAGGCGGTTAAGGCGGCCCATTTATAAAACGGACGTGACCTAACATTGATCTAGCTGGAGCTATATTCATCACTGCATAACTTGCTTGCCTAGAAACATAAGTTTTAACGATGTTTCATTTTAACAAGCTATTAAGCGGGATGGTATGTAATTTGTTTGTTTATCTTAACGTGTTTATTAATAAAATGGAAATCCTCAACATTGCTTATTTCGTCTAATACTCTTATTCACTTATATACACAACACAATATGATGGGAAAGTGTGCGTGTGTGATGCAACACACACTAACAACAGTTTGTTTCTAAAGCGTCGCTTGTAGATATTAAATACCTACCTATAAAATGTTTTAGTATTTGTCCTCTATTTGTTTTCGTACAAAACGTTATCCCATTTAAATAAAAAAAATAAAAAGATTTATTTCTCACCACAATATAAAAGTAGGCTACTGAGGCAGTTACATAGTTATATATAACCAATAACCCTTAAGGTTAAACGTTCGCATCAGCTAAGCAACTTATCCCAAAAGATGGCGCAGTTTCTCGGAAAGCGTGTTTTTAATTCTTTCAACAAAATTAAAGCGAAAGGGAGTAATTAATGTGAGTTTAGCGAACATGAAAATCATTTTTGTATACATTTCTGATTTAGTTGAGACTACTGATAGCTACAATTTCGAAATATTGGTTATTGTACTGAGACTAGAATACGTGAACTAGCAATTTGCACACATACAATCGAAAGAAATGTTATTATTTATATACCCAATATTCGTCGCATCAAGAAACAGACATATGGCGTAATGGAGAACGCTACAGTCTAACCGGCGGCATACCCAGGGTTCGAATCCTGTCAGATGTTTACTATCTGTCTAATTTTTTACTGTTGTTTTTTTTTACTTTTTATTAAACGTCAATTTTTAAAGATTTTTTAATGCTATTAAGTACCTAATTTTTTTTTTGTAAAAGTTTTGTAAGGAATGTTCCTAACAAAAATAACTATCTGTACTAATAATTATAAAATAATTTGTATGTTAAACCATTATTTTAATATATTACACACTAACATAATAAAATAATAGTCTAATGTATTTACTTTCCAACCTAATTTATTTACGTTCCAATACGTGAAAAAATAGTTTAGTTACGGTCCAGTGTGTTTGTGAAGGTGAAATTATAAAATGACTAATTAGTTTTTAATATTGTTCCACAGCATGAGAACCCCAGGGTTACTGGGGTAGAGCTCTGTAATTGCCGGCACAGAGGCATAACACCTCAGGCCTCAGGTGAAGTTACGTAAAATGATTGTTTAGCCACAGAGTAGATAATACTGTGGACAAAAAAATTGTACAGATAAAATATAAAAAGAGACAAAGATCAAAATGACTGAGTCTACCTACTTTTCCAAATATAATTTCAGCAGGATAACACAACTATTGTTCTTATGTTACCGCTTTCAAAAAAAGTTATCGTTTCGTTCCAGGATCAGGAGCACCTGAAACCACCGATAGTGGGCGGGCTGGCGAATGCGGAGCTGTACTGCCTCGCGCTCGCCAATATGTACTCCGACCCCAACTATCACAGTCTCAACCACTGGAACATCCTGCAGACGCTCGCCCGCAAGGGTGTGCACGTGCCCGACCCGCCGGACTGCGCGCTCACGGAGACCGTGCTCATACAGACCAACCCACTTAAAATGGTAAGTTTTTTCCAAATACAGCGGCCTCAACCAGTGAAATGTTTTACAGGCTCGCGCATGGGTGTGCACGTGCCTAACCAGGTTAGACCGCGGTCACTGAGACCGTGGACATGTCGACCAATCTTCACTCAAAACTGTGATTTTTTTATATGTATTGGCAGTGGCAAACAAGCATGCAGTTCACATTGATGTTAAGTGATGACTGCAGCCTATAGACACCCACACAAAGACCAAGGTCAAAATGCTGATACAGGGCCGTACATTGCCACCCGACCGGAACACGATAATGTTGAACACTACCATTTAGCGGCAAGTATATTAGGTAATGCGGTGGTGCCTACGCCCGCGAGCTCCGTGTGAATGTGATATTTACATCCAAATGCAACAGCTTTAACCAGTGAGATGACCTTCATTCCCTCGTGCACGAGGGTGTGCACGTACCCGACCCGCCGGACTGCGCGCTCACGGAGACCGTGCTCAAAAATAGTGAGCCTCAATCTCAAATGCTGTTAACGCAACAAATAAATTGTTAATGCGGTTCTGAACGTCATCGTCATTAAATAAGAGCAGAGACTACAGAAGACATGACGTAGGCGATATCAAAAACTATAAATTATAATGAATAGTATTTAAGTTCTATGACCCATATCCTTATTACGAATGTGCTAAAATAGAAAATGAGTAGCTGACTTATATCTTATATGTAATGCTAAAATATCAGCATAAAGAAAAAAGAAGCTAGGACCCGCTCAAAGCCTGTCTGCGCATTAGTATGATAAAATAATCGCATTAGCAAGAATATCAACGATCAGTCTGGCTTTATACGTGACTGCGAAACCCGAAGATTTACGCTGAGATATTCGCATGACTCCCCAGATTGTGTACAAAAATCGGTATCTGTGGCATACGCTTGATACTTAAAGATTCATTGCCTATTAAAATTCCAACATTACTCTTCCATTATAAAGAAAAAAAGTAACGGTCTCGATTCTGTAGGCGGATGAAAGTTCGTGATTGCTTGAATTTATCTCGAATCGGATCCGATTAGGTGATTTGATGTTGTCCACCTACAACGTTTAGTCTTGCCGTAATTGTACTTAGATGTGATGACACATCTGTTACGTACGATCACCGTTTTCATTCCGATCCAATTGTGGGCAGTACCGTATAGCAACAATTGACATAATTCGTTGCTCTTAGAATATGATTGATCATTTTTTTAATAGCAATGGTTATTTTATCTGTTCGACTTTTTATTGACTCTGTGATGTTACTTAATTATGTTTACCGTCCTAACAATTTTTTTTTATGGTAATCTTATTTGTCACCAGAAGATGTTTTATCTGCCGTTGGTGGTCCTGGAACAGATTAATTCATGTATTCATTATATTCTTAAGATTCTCAATCGATTCCATGGTGAATGCAATGTTAATTTTGGATATTGGTAATACCAAGTCAGAAAAGGCAAATCTTTTGATAAATATATCTGTCGATTGTACTTAGGATATGACTATCTTACTTTATTAAGGGTATCCCTTGAATGTGTATGTCCCTTTGGCCTTTGGATTTGTTGTGTTTATTTATTTTTATTTTGGAATGTGCATCAGTTTTACCATATTTTATTTTATTACGCCTTTAAGGTGTTTTTTATTTAATCACATCGTTGTCAAATACTTAAACATTGTCGATTATATTGGACTGCCATTGATATATGTATATGGTCAAAATGTTGGTCTTTCTGAATTCAAATATCATTAACTAGATAACGATCAAAGGAGCTATTGGTACATTCATTTTTTTAAATAATCGCGATATAATGTTTTAGAACTTGGACCGAATTTAGACCTTTCGTTTTGTATTAATTATCTCACACTCAGGACCAGGATGAGCCCCCTCGGTGTCTTGGGTATTCACAAATGTTTGATAAGCAATTAAACACCACCAACAAATGTTTGCAGGGTGCACATATGGCTGTGATAGAAGCTATAATGGTGCTATACGCGCGCGAAGTGGTGACGTTGGACCGGGTGGCGGCGGCGGCGCAGCGGTTCGCAGTCAACCAGCCGCTGCCCACGTCGGGCACGCACGAGGACGGCCTGCTGTGCTGGATCAACGCCGCGTGCGCTGCTTTGAACAAGGCTGAGGTGAGTTTCGTTCGTTAGTGGGCGGAAACACCTTCAAACCCAGTCTTGCACGACCAACTCATACAAGCCGTAATTTGTGTATGGCTGGCATTAGGCGGAATGTCGGCAGTTCATTTTGACTATGACAAAATATTTAGGAAACGACAGAGGTTCTCATGTAGGAGATGACAGTAATACAGTTGTGATAGTGCCTTTGAGATTCTTTACTAAATAAGATTAGATTAAGATTTTTGAGTCAAACTCGGCTGGGATGGCATTTTGGGGTATTTGCAATGTAATGCCTATTTGCGTGCTTACTTGTTTCAAGTCTGTCCTTCTTGTGCCTTGTTCTGTTCGATAAATGGCGGATTTGGCATCGTATCAATGTCATGCTGTTTTCGCGTGTACGTGCCTTGATTAAGTAAAATGAAATGTATATTGTCTTGATACAGGTGGGTTAGCGGTATACGCTGCGTGTGCCACTTGAAATAAATCTTAATGCAATTGAAAATGTAATGTCACATTTGAAAATTGTTTATAAATACTCTGGAAGTAGTACCACGTAGGTTTCAGAGTATTTAAAAACCATACTCAGGATACCCTCCTCTAATCTACTCATGACATATCGATTTAAACTCAAACCCAAAGATAACATCCAATAACTACAAGTCTACTGCCAAAACTTTTCAGGAGAACACATCATCGCACGTGCACACAGTGAAGAGCCTGCAGGAGTTGTGCGATGGCACCGCGCTGGCCGCCCTCATATCCTTCTACTGCCCCGACGCGCTGCCGCGCTCCGCCGTGCGCGTCGGCCGCATGTCCTCCATACAAGACTGCCTGCACAACCTCATGCTGGTGCACGACTTCTGCCAGACCAGCCTGCCGCACAACGTGTTCCATATGATGCCGGAGGACGTCACGTATATGCGAGGGTGAGGCTTTGTAATATATCGACTACCGGAGTAGTTGCTAAGAGCACGTTTCCTTCTATTGGATGAGGTTTGTCTACGTACGCAATGTCATACATTCGAGACTGCCTAGCTTGTTGTCCCAATGCCAAATTTTTTTTCGGATATCCATGACTGATGTGTTAGCTAATGGCATGGTCCATCTACTGGGTATAGTCCATTGTTGAACGCAATATTCATACAAGACTGTACATGATCTCATCTTGGTGTACGACTTCTGCCTTATCAGATTGCCTCACAAAGAAGAGGATGTTCGTATATGCAAAGATGGTTCTTTATATTTAGGATTGCAATTTCCGGAGTCGTAGTTAAGAAAGACCCATTTGACAACAAGACCCTAGTCTTGTTGTTAGACGCAACGACAACAAACAACTTCATGATGGTGCATGACTTCTTGCCAGTACGTGTTTAATACAGTAAAAAAGGGGTAATTTGTACATTTGGGAATTAATTCTATGTTTGTCAATTTCAGATCAATGAGACAAAACTTAATAGCGATGCTCGCGGACCTGTTCAACATGTTAGAAATACACCCCGTCAAGTCAGTCAAATATCCCGGCAGTGGTGAGTACGAGATTGAACCTTGCAACCAAAACCATATGTACCTATATTGCATGCTAGACCTCTAATGGGAGTATGTGGTCATAATATCAAAGGTCCTACGCCTACTAATTCAATTATACAGACATATCTATATTTGGAGGCGGTCGAATAATGCTGTAGCGATGTAGGCAAAGTGGGCTAATACAATTCACATATGGATACCAATTTTAGTATATAATATTTGAATAGTTTGAAGCAGCGAGCTGAGGTAAGTTTTGCGGTGGTAGATTACCCACAAGCAATTTTCTAGCTTAAAAATGTATTCTATTTCCAACTCTGTCTTGAAAAAAACACGTATGACGTTAGGCTCTATATCATTCCCAAATTCAAAATTGGCTTCAAATGCACTGCTTCTCATTTTATGAGAGTTTAATATTGTGTAACTTTATTGGTGTGTTGGCATGTCGAGTCAAAAAGGTTTTTATGTATTTGTTGGTAAGTTAAGGTTTGTTTTAAAATATTGTATCGTGGTCATGATTGAAGTGCCGTTAATAATTCACAAATGTTTTTGGAAAATTATTGGTGTTTTGTTCATTTATTATTTACAAAATTATTTATATGTTGTTGCTAAAAATCAATCAATCTATTGTCTGTTGCAATATGTATAATGGTAAATTTATATTTAATTATAAATAATCTTAGAGGTCCGTGTGCATGAGGATTTAAACGTTCTGTATGAAAATCGCAAAAATGTAGACAAAATTTGGAAAATCATGAAAAAAGAAGGGGCGACGTAGTTAAGTTCACTTGCAATGGGATTATCTGTATATCAATAATATAAAAACATTTTAAAAAATCGAATAGAAAAATTGGGTAATTCTTATAGTGGAAAAATCTTAGCTTATTAGTGGAATTGCATTTTTAAAAGGGAAAGATGGGACATATTTAAACAAAACAGATTAATATTTAATTTCAGTTGAGACACTGGTTATGTTTTATGAGGGAAATATAATGGCATGTTTTTTGTCATTTGACGCACGTTCATAAGGTACAGTAAAGCCCTATTCAGACCTACGCGTTATTCGCTACCGACGTGGGGAGCGGAATGAAGAATGTTACCTAATTTTGAATATTAGCACTCCATATTCTCTGTCAAAAATAAAAAATTCTGGTGAAAGAATTACTTCGATACCTCAATTAGTTTCCGATTTAGAAGTAAAACAAGTTGTAACCGCACGACGCGAGCTGCCGGTGACGGTGTGACGTCATAGTACAACACGCTGAGTCTGGCTCACGCAGTCCGCTCGCGGTTACGCGTCCAGGCCGTCGAAATTATACTTATTACTTTTAAAAATGTCCAATCCAAATACTAGAAAATCATGTGTTGTACCTAAATGTAAAAACACAACTTCCAATTCGCCGGAAAAGTTGTTTTTTATAGTTCCAAAGGACGCTAATATGCGAAAGAAATGGAAGCTATGAAGAGGTTAGATCCATTTGGAGATAAAAGTACAGTTTATTGTTGTGAAGATCATTTTGACGTAAGTATAGTGATCACATTTTATGTAGGTACATAAGTAATAATAATTATTTTCATCTTATAATGAAACAATTTCTAACCGGATTGATCGTGTGTTTATTGATTTCAGATTTGCAGGAAAAATGTAAAATAAAGTACGCGATTAATCCGGTAAAAAATTGTTTCATTACAATAAACAGTGATCGTGAATACCTAAGACATTACTATTATAATCATTTGTAGTTTACATTTATTTATTACCTATAAAAATTTAATCTGGTCAGAGGTGCAAAACCTTTGGTCGTGTCAGAACTTTCCGTTATGTTTTTATATAGTGTTACATACTAAAATATCTTGAGAACAATGCAGCTGTTTTACGTTATCCTTTGTTTTCTATACAAGTTTGAATCTATACTAGACGGTGCCTACTGCTCTGCTCGCGTAGGCTAGGTGTAGATGGCTAATAAGATTTTTTTTTTGTTTTAGATTGAGAATGATATGGAGAACTATACTAAATATAAGTTGGTCGGGGGAAGAATTAAGCTAAAACAGGGTATGGTTCCACACAAATTCAAATGTCAACAGGAAGAGGAAGATAAACCTCAGAGATCTGCAGTGCAAAAACGTAATCGTATAGAATATTTTGAGAAATTATTAAATAAAGATAAAACTTCGGCGTTAGAAAAACCTGAAGAGATATTCGTTGCTAGCTGTGAAGACGAACCAATAATAGAAGATCCCTTAAGTTTTGGAAATAATAATCAGTGTTTAGAAATATCAAAAAAAAAGTAAGGGAGTGCAGTTCAGACATCACCTATTCTTTTCAGTTGAACATAACCAATAGCATCATCGCCATAGCTGTCTCTTGCCGATCTGAAATAAATTTTCAAATAAAAAAAATGGACTTACGTATTTTGTTAGTAAAAAAAAAAAAATAAAAAGTGCATTTGTTCAAAATCCACATTTTCAATTAAAAATAAATTCAATAAAATGGCCTTACGTATTTTGTAAGTAATAAAATACAAATAAAAAAAGGTTTAGTACATCTGTAACGGTCAACCCAGTACATCTACATACTAGGTACCTATCCTTCTTCCTGCTAATAGGTATTATAAATGCCAAAGTTTGTGAGTGTGTGTGTGTTTGTTATCATTCACGCAAAAACTATGGACGAAGTCTGAAATATCACATAGGCTACTTTTAATCCTGGGTAAATGTACAGTGCCCGAGGCAAAAGCGGGCGAAGCTGAATATAATAATAGCTAAATGGCGGAAGCTAGTTTACATTAATAAATCAATGTATGTAAGTATTTATTTAAATTTACTTAGAAGCGCGGTACCTATATATACATACGTACCTTCCTATAGCTACAAAACTACACTTTACCGTGAAAATTCTCGTCGTGTGGTTCTACTAGTTATTTGAGTTGCATTCTTCCATTACAACATTGGTTGGGTATTTTATTTTGATAAAACAATTTGAACAGATAAACTATAGGTATTAAGTATAAGTAGTAGCAAGGAAAGTTTACTTACCTTTGCATTTTTATGCCTCGCATTTCGGCGGCAACAAAATCACTATATAGATAATGCGCAACCATTAATCCATTTATTTTAGGTAGATTATCTGATTGTCCTTTTTCAAATCCTTCATCCATTTTATTAATCGAATAATATTTACTATTATTACACTATAAACGTAATACACGGACGAAAACAACAAAATACTGCCCATAATTGATACTGAGCGGGCCGCGGCGCGTTCGCGCGTTGTGATATGACGTCACAAGCGATCACGTGGCTATTAGCGGGATTCGATATTTTTCGAAACTTTGAATGCCTATAAAATCAAAACTACTAGGTATTTTTTACTTCAACAAAAACTAGTGTATTTGTATACATACAGGCTTTACTGTGACAAAATTTCAAGCGATTTAGCATACTTAGTAACATTCTTCATTACCGAGCTAGTTTCGCTCGGGTATTTTATATGAGCCTCGCGACTAGAGACTAGAGCGGAACATAGTCGCGGAACTTCATATACCGTATCACCACGCGGTATCCGTTTTATATCGCTCAGGGGGCCGGCCGCCTAACTCGAATGCTTTAGTTTATGACGTTATCTTCGCGGTTTCGTACTGCCTATTAAAACATTTTGCTCTTAAGTATACCTATACCTGCGCACGAAAACACTTCCAGGCAAAAGTTAGGCGGTAGGAGATCGACAGGATGGTGTCATAATCGAAATTATCACGAAAGCATTTGAGATAGGCGGTCGGCCCCCTGATCTGAATAAGGCTTTGAATGAAATGAATATGGCATTATAACATTAAAAAAAAACAATGTCGGATGATTAGGGGAAAGCCTTACATAGTTTATAGATGTCAAAAAAAAAAACAAAAAGTAAAATACTTTTCAATGTTAGTGTGGTATTGGAGTCGGTGTGATGTCGGATATTGGGAAGAGGAGAAGGGGGTAAACGTAGGGCGAGGGATATAAAGTGGCACGTGGCGCGTGCCGCGTGGGGCGTCCCGCGTGGCGTGTGTCGCGTGTGTCGCGTGGCACGTGTGGTGTCACGTGTGGCGTGTGACGCAGCGGACGCGGGGGGCGCGGCGTGCGCGGCGGGCAACGCATACGGCGTGCGGCACAAGCGCTGCCTGCCGCCGCCGCCGCCCACGCCCATCCCCGACCTGCGCGCGGGCCCCGAGCCCCGCTCGCCGCACTCGCCGCACTCGCCGCGCCAGGCCCAGCCCCTGCCCTTCGCAGGTACCCATCCAGGCCCGCGTCTCGAAGCCACGGCGGATCCGGTGCGAAGGGAATGACTGCAGCCGAAATGACGAGGAATCGAAAGCTTCGTTCCTGGTGCTTCTTATCAATTCTATATTCAATCTTATATATATTTTTTTTCAATTTTACGTGAACTTTTCTCGTAATACCGACGCTTTAGGTAATTAAACAACGGCTGCCAGCAATTTTTTTTTTTATCAATTTAAACCTTTGAGCCATATTTATGCACAGAAATAGGATGTCAAATTAATGGGGTTTGACTTCCATCTTAAGGTAGATTTTTGTCTTACAGAAAAATATGAAAATACATATTTTTTCCGCAGTATTTTTTTTGATAATAAAGTCTCAGTAGCTCCCTCAAGTTTAGGATATCATGATCTTAAATCTTAAATCCTAGGGAGATCTTCGACTTAATTCAAGATTATTTGATAGATCAATTCCATTGCCTATATTGAATTTTCATATTACTTTCAATTAATTTTGTATACAACGTGTAACAGCGAAACTAGTTAGTTCAGAATCGATAACCGAATCGATTTCAGACATTTTTAATATAGGTAATATTTTGTTCCAAATTTAATTAAAATTAAGGAAATTATGGTCACCCATTTGGTGAACAGTCAATACAAACAAAATGAGACTAACGTCTATCCAAAATAAGTGGCTTGTCTAAACAAGTTTATAAGAACTCGTTGAGACGTATTTTTTATTATAAATAATAATAAAAAATAATATAGTGGAAAATAAAAATGAATCTTATTACTAGCGAGTGTTAAATAAGCGTACGCAAGTTACGCTACACCACTTTTTTCGGTTCGTGTTTTATGTGTGGCCGTAGGTAGTGGTAGGGTAAGTATGCATAGGGTGTGCATACTGTTCGTACAAATTGAGGACTACTTATTTCTTAAATAGAAAATATAAAATTCAAAAACATGTGATTTCAGTTCATGTATACTCACGTCATGTATGTCACTATAACTCGATTTTCTACTCGAGGTGTTAGATGGTGTGCATTATTCCCGTTACATGTTGTATAATTTATTTATCCATAAATAAACCGAATATATAAACACAATAAAAAGTATAAAGATCTAACATAAAAATACACCTTAAACGGCCTACACACGACCTTAAAATCGGTGGCAATATCGGGATACCACCACTATCCCGGGTGGTGGTCACTATGGTGGGCATAATCGTCCCTAAATCGTGAGCTCGCTGGAAACAATCAAATTCTGGTTACGATTTGCCTATACACGAGACGATTTCGCCGGTTAAAAACCAGAAGAACGTATCTACAATTTTGTCAATGTTGAGAAAACGCAATTAACTGAACAGAAATGGAGGTCATTTTCTCAACATTGACAAAATTGTAGATACGTTCATCTGGTTTTTAACCGGCGATTTATGGTATGATCTAGGGTCCTCCCCACTACTTCCCCGATATCACTACTCATTTTAGGGTATTGTGGCCGTTTTATTCGAAAAATTGATTACAATAGATCATTTTGCTGTTTGACGATAATTTACATACTGAAATCCGAAAACTAGTTTTATTTCAATGAGTTTAGAGACAATCCATTAAAAATATACATATATATGCATGCGAATAAAAAAAATATATTTAAAAATTCTGCTGAACATCGGATCCGCCATTGCTTCTATGGGACGCCCGGTGTTGTCTTCGTCGGAAAACACGTGTGAATGCACCCTTATTCACCTGAGTGTTGTCGTGTGGTAGAGTCCATTTTGTATTTGTTTTTATTTTGTTATTTCATCATCATCATCATCATCATTATTACACGAATGGCCCAAAATACTATGAAAATTTCTGTAAATGTATTATAATGTAAAAACGGTGTTTTATTTTAAATAATCGTGGATCATACTTTCATTGCTTTGCTAAAGAGGCTTACTTATACCGGACATTTGTAAATAAGGAACACTTGAAATCTCTGCACTGTTTAAGTTTTATTGATTTTATTTTTGTACATATTTAATTGATTTTGGTATTTTTTAATTGTCTATCATAGTATTTCAACCACTAACGGCAAAAAATAGTGGTTGCAATACTTCATAATGATAATAGTTTACAGTTACTATTGCAGTTACATACTGCATACGCGGATCAACAATATAGTTCTTTCAGATTTTTTGTCATCGAATTATGCGGGCAAACAACTCACCGGTTTTCTTTTACAGTCACCAAATTATTATTCGCTAATGGGTCACGGGCTTTTTATTTTGCTTCTAATTTATTTACTTTTTTTTATTAGTAAGGTGAAGGCTACAAAGGGCTTTGCATGCAATGGGTTATGCGCTTTATTTTAATAAGTTCTGAGCACTCAATCATAGTGTGGCATCGGAGTCATTGACATTATGTCCTCAGGACTCCCTAATGTAGTATTATTCATGTAGTAATAGTAGATGTATCGTCCTTAGATAAAAGTGACATGTAGTTTTTTGTAGTGTATTATTTTATTCTGTTTTAGTGTATTTGTTCTTTACCTTAGTTAGTCTGGAAACTATTTTTTGTAATCATGTATTTTATGTCCCCTTTGTGGTTAATATTTCCTTAGTAATATTCAGATTAATCATGGTATGTGTTACCTTAGTTAGTAAAACAGGTAATTGTCAATGTATTTTTTTTTTCATTTAAACTATGGTAAGTCTAAAATGAGAATTGCATAATACAATATAGTGACAGTTTCAAATAGTCAACATAAAAATCTAACTGAAGACAGGAGATGTATAATAATTTCTCAATTTCTCGGGTAGATCTTATGTTAAATACATTTACTAAGATTATACAAAGTTAAATGGAAAACGTCTGTCCATATGCAGTGATATTATTACGTGTATAAGCTTTGACTTCAGTTAAGTTTTTAAAGAAATCTTCGTACTTCACAATGACATAATTACTATTATGTAGACAAATGAAATAGACACCTTTATCTACTTAAACAGATATTTAAAAAATGGGTGCGTGTACTTGTGTAAGCGCGTGAGAAATTATACTTTTTTGGCGTCATCAAAAACATCTCTTTTTTATGTAATGGAAACAAGCATGATGACACATTGATGTTAAGTGATGACTGCAGCCTATAGACACCCACACAAAGACCAAGGTTCAAAATGCAGATGGGTTACCACTCCTGAGGCCTAAAGTGTTATGCCTTTGTGGCGGAAATTACAGGGCCGCACATTACCACCTGACCGAAACACGATAGTGCTGAACACTACGATTTAGCGGCAAGTATATTAGGTAATGCGGTGGTGCCTACTCCCGCGAGCCCGTCACTGGAGCTCTACCACCAGTAATAAATCTTAAATTACATGTTAATAATTAATAACAATACAATAATAAAACGACTGCAAAAGGATAGTCAATACAGTCAATAAAATATTTCTATTTTGTTGGTTAAGCAGTTTAGCGAGCAAATTCCACCTGTTACTTTTGTGTTACAGTAATGCGCGCGCATCTGATAATTTAAGTTTAATATCTTTTTCATAACGCGCCTTAAGAAGTGTAACTTCTAATAGGAATAGCTTTTATGTGAGTAACTGTACGAAGTCTTCTTTCTGTACTGTCTATGCTTTATGTAATCTGCACAGAATCAGAATGGGGTGACCTTGCCGAAATGATCGTCCATTCATTACGTGAGTCTCGAAATGGGGTGCTGGGAGATTTGGATAAAAATCAAGAAATATCAGAAGGGAAGAAGAAACATCAAGATATTTTTGTTGAATGCGTGATTTCAACATAAGATCTGATTACAGTACCTACTCAACAATTAATAATGCACATCGAGCCTGCGAAAGAGACGATCGGCTCGTTTCGGAATCGTAGAGCGTTATCTCTGTTGCACACTGCCTACGTAAGCACTGACAGTCCGGTATTGTATTAAACTTGATCAAAATGGTCGACAAACGTCAAATAGGTACGGTGCGAAAGAGATAACGCTCTACAGACCCGAAATAAGCCTGTAGCGTCACATTATTAAGTGTCAGATAAATATCCGGACGCCGCAAGCTTAGCGTTGCGTCGTCAGTTGTCCCGTAACCCTAGTGCCGCGCACACACACCTCAACCCGCCTAAAGTAACCGTTAAAATGTAACTCTGTAAATTCCGGATTATATGGTGATCACCAACAATGGACTTCTCATTATCCATCTCCTACAACCTGAACACGCAATAACCTTCACATTGGCAATATCACACAAGAATCCCCAAACTGATGACACCCGACGATGATTTTTTTTTACCCGATGTGATTTTTTGTCAACGTAATATACAACGTGGATCGACCATCAACGTGGCGGCGCCATGTCACATGCTGCGCATATTCTGTACCTACTTACTGGGAAGAAACCGCGAACTGGATGGATCGTGAATGTAACCGACTGATTCTACGTAAAAGCAACACACTATGAAAGTTCTTTCTGCAATTCTGCCTGGGGCAACTCAATTTTGGCAGCAGCGCGCACTCATATAAATTTTTGAAGCACACTTATTTAACAACGTCACGAAGATTGAATGTAATTGCATCTTAAATTTACGAGAGAAGACAACCATCAGTAAAACACGAAGCTCTACCATGTGAATTCTACACATCTAGTTATAACGAAGAAGTGACATTTAATTTTTGGGTTAGTCAGCTATACACATGCAAATAACCCAGGATCTGTAATATGTCATCAGATTTCATAGCATTCGCCAGCAGCCTATGATTCATATTGAAGCCAGATACATCTGAGGAGCCAGTGCTGTTGAGGACATTCCAGGTTGGTCCCGCAGATACTCTCACTCGAGGAATTACTGCCGTCCGATGACTGTTCCGGAGGTTCAGGAGCTGGAGACTTGGAGGGAACGCTCAGTCTCGCTTATGACATGCCGAGTGACTGGTTTTCAACGGAATCGCAATGAAGAAGCACTACTAGTTTGGGTCCTCTAAAATGTGCTAAACGGCTTACTCGGGGAATCGGGAAATCGGGAATCTAGAAATCGTTTCGAATGGGTATTTTTATGTTTTTGCATGCTTTTTATATTGATGTGTTTAAAATTGGTATTTCGTATTTCTATTTTTTGTGATTATTTCCATAGATTTTATTGTTTAAATCTTATTGTTAGCTTTTTGGCATTCATTATCCTATTTTTGACAAACGTGCATTACTTTTGTATTCAATGTTAGTTTTTTTTGATCAGTGGAATGTTTTATTTTTAGAACTGAGTCCTCATATTGCTTTGTTGCGATCACATTTCGTGCGGCGCACTTAAGCCGAACTTGAGTGGTAGCTTTATCAGCAATGTGATGCGACTCTTGTAAACAATGTGTGCCTTCGTGACTCGTTTTAGATATTTTATAATCTTTAAGTTTTAACATTGATATTCACTATGTTTGTATTGTTTTCTTTCTTTTTTAAGAAGGGGGTTGATGTAGCGTCACATTATTAAGTGTCAGATAAATATCCGGACGCCGCAAGCTTAGCGTTGCGTCGTCAGTTGTCCCGTAACCCTAGTGCCGCGCACACACACCTCAACCCGCCTAAAGTAACCGTTAAAATGTAACTCTGTAAATTCCGGATTATATGGTGATCACCAACAATGGACTTCTCATTATCCATCTCCTACAACCTGAACACGCAATAACCTTCACATTGGCAATATCACACAAGAATCCCCAAAAGCCGATGTCTCCTTTCTAGGCGAGCCTAGGAAAGAGACTTCGGCTGCAGTGTGTGTGCAATATTCATTGTTGAGCACTGTACAAAAAATATTGTTTGTAACAAAAAAAAAAAACATTAGCTCATGTGGGACAGGTGGAGTTATTTTCAAACTGGATTGGAATGAACTGGATGGGAAGTCGGGTTATTCGTCATCTCGCATGACAAAGACTCGCACGATCGGGCGACTTGGCACCTTTTGAATTTAAATAATATTTCTGTCGTCAACTCACCCGACCATACATTTGTGAGGTAACTATGTACAGTCAACTACAAAAATCGTTTTTAAAAACGTTTAATATTTTATGGTTGGTCTTTAAAATTAAAATTATTGTATCATTATTTTAGTATGTACCTACATTTCAATCAAAAATATGAAATAGAATCTACAATAACACAAAAGAATTTGGTTTGTTACTATAACTACTTCTTATAACATACCTACAATAATTGTCAATATAATGTACGACCGATTTTTTTTATTTTTATGTATAAATCTGTTTTAGACATTATAAAACAACAGTACTTCGTCAGTAGCAGTAGCAATGTCGTTTTTTAAATTTAATTTAAAATTTATTTACCTGGCTGTACTTTGTATGAGCGTGCGAGTTGACGACAGAAATATTAGGTAAATTCAAAAAGTGCCAAGTCGCCCGATCCGGCGAATTTTCGTCGTGCGAGATGACGAATAACTCGGGAAGTCGAAAAAGTTGCAAAAACAAACGTGGTTCTTTAACCACGTTTGTTTTTGCAACTTTTTCGACTTTTCGACCCTTTGGTCCTCCTATCGAGAGCATCAGTTTTAGTTTTGCGATCGACTGTCCGGTGCTACCCTTACTGGCGAACATAGAGCAACGCGGCACACCGGTCGCGGCGGACCGGAGGGGAGTAGCCATAGCGTGTTTTACCGATGCAAAACAGTCTCTCAGTTATTGCGGGGGGAAATGCAAAAAAAATCGTCTATTACTACGAAACTCACACCTTGACTTTTAACAAAGTACAGAAACAATTTCACGCACACATTTAAACATCTAGGCGACAGGTATAGGCCCATTTGGGCTTGTACTTTGACAGAGGGGAAAGCCTGCATATGGCTACTCCTCTCCAGTGTTGCTCTGGCGAATGACAATCGTGAGGACTTACATATTCGACGGTTAGCATCTCATTCTGATTGCGTGCGGATAAAATTAATGCGATACCTTTTGTTGAGATCGTAACATTACAAAATTTAGTGCCTCGATCGCCGTCGGCGTGTGCGGTGCGTCCGCGGGGCGGCGGCCGCTCGGCCTGCTCCACGCCCGAGCGCCGCTCCTGCAGCCCCGCCACCGACGACTTCGTGGTCCACCGCCAGAAGGCCATCACCACGCTCTCGGCGATGGCCCGGCGGGACGATGATAACGGTTAGTGCTGCAGCTGAATGTTGCAGGTCCACCATTCTTTCGATTTTATTGACGGTAGAGTTCCAGTGCAGAAGTTTTAGGCTACTTTCAATCTGCAGCGTGTCGCCGGTCGCGTACGCGCGCGACCGGTGCAATTTGTATGAAGCTCCATAGTGGCTTTCATTGTGCCGCGTGCTTGCCGGTAGCGTTTTTGTACTGCGTGTCGCCGGTCTCGCCACACGCGACCGGCGACACGCTGCAGAATAAAAGGAGCCTTAGGGCTTAGGCACCACCGCTTCACCTAATTTATCTGCCGTCACTTTGATGTTAAGTGGTGACTACAGCCTATAGACACCGACATAATGACCAGAGGTCAAAATGCAGATGCGTTGCCACTCCCGAGTCCTAAGGTGTTATGCCTCTGTGACGGAAATTATAGTTCCGTACATTACCACCTGACCGGAAAACGATAGTGCTGAACATTATAAAGTATATTAGGTAATGCGGTGGTAACATTCCAACCCGCGAGCTCCGTCACTGAAGCTCTACCACCAGGCAAGTTGGAAGCAACTACCTGTTGGAAGCAAGACGGGACCACAATAGGTGGTACCGAACCTAAGATAGGATAATACATATGAGATGCCTCGTTACCACGTGTGAACACATATATCTATAAGGCCGTTGACGGGCGTTCGACCTCTTCTACTCAGCCTGACTGCAGCTCTGTTATCGAAAATATCGTGGTACATAACTCAGAAGGCCACGTTGTCGATAATATGGATGAGTATGATAAACCAGTATCTGGTCATCTTCTGGAAGGTTCTGATGAAGGTCGCAGGCAATCGCCCGTTGAGCACGGCCCAGGGCTGATCGTTGCTGTAATCTCTAGGAGGGGAGCTGTTTTCGAGCAATGGACATCTTTCGGCTAAAATGCTGAACTAGTACATATATGTATCTTCACGTCAGGTCCCTAACGGGGTAGGCAGAGAGTGCAGAGCGTCAGATATCCCGGTCCTGACATACCTCTCTTGCCTTGTCTACCTTACATACATGCGAGCCGATTCCTAAGACTTTTGACCGCACCATCAGGCAGAACGTAACCTATTTGGGTATGGTAGGTCAGTCTCGGTCTGCATTACATATTAACCCGAATGATATTTTGTAGCGTACTCGGAGGCGGTAACGGCGGCGGGTCGTCCGTCCAACTGGGCGGAGACCCGGGACGCGAGCTTCGCCGGCCGCCGCTCGCGCCGCTCCTCCATCTCCGACGACAGCCAGCTCACCGTCGAGAACTTCGGCGGCTCCCAGGATCGGCTGCACTTTGCCGGGAGGAACCCGGAGAAGGAGCTCGCCACGTTGCATAATGTTAGGAAGATATCCGCACCCTCCGGTGAGTAGATCCTTACGCTTGCATTTGTACCACACCGCGGATACTCGGGTTAATTCCATACAAAAGCTTATTCTGGTTATCTACTACACAGACATCGATCAGGACGTGTTTTTACACGCACACACACAGTTGCCCGCTCGCGACAACCTCAGTGCACGAGGCTGCCGGCATGGCACTCAAGGGGAGGTGCGGGCTGCTAGAGGGGAAATCAGGCGTGACGACGAAATGTCCATTCTATACGAAATATATTACATAGCGTCCGCTCGCGCCGCTTCTCCATATCCAACGACAGCCAGCTCGCTGTCGAGAACTTCGGCGGCTCGTAGAATAAGCTACACTTTGACGGAAGAAACCCGCAAAAAGAGCAAGCTCCATAAATTAGCTGCCTGCATAATGTTTATTTATTTTTATTTTTATGTTAGGGATGATGTAAGCATTATTTGGTTAGTTGTGCTCGTGCAAATGGTTTACATTTGCCCGAAGGTCATGCATACCTGTAGTGCCAGTTACTGTTTTATTGATTCTGATGCAAACAGTATATTTTGCTCTATTAGATTATATGTTATAATCTGTTGAGATCCATCAGACACCAAATTTCAAACACCACCTTTAAGCCACTATAGTGGCTTGTGCAAATCTTTGTATGCTTAATTTGTATTTTAAAAAATCTGCATATTTACATTATCAGCGTCCACTGGCCTGTAGGTATTTGACACATACTCACATACGAGATACCAATATTGCAATTCAAATATCGCTAGCAATAAAGAGTAGTAACTACGTTCGAATTGTTGGAACGTTGAATATTTTCTAATGTCTTTTACTTAATCTGAATAAGAATGGTGTCGAATTGAGGATGAAGAAAATATAATTTGTTTCAGGTCCACTAGGCCAACTCGATCACAACCCGCCGCTCCGTTCCTCCCGGCAGGACATCCGGGGTTCCATCCAATTCTTTCACGGCGACTACCAGAACGGCCAAGAGGAGGAACGGCAGAAGAAACCTGAACGACAATACTCACAGCCTCAAAACAATGACAACCAACCGTACTACCCCATAAGAAGACAGCTTAGCAGCGATACCATAACGTTAAATCAGAACTACGGGTTCAACTATAAAGGTGGCGGGGATGGGTTCTTCCTCAACGATAAGGATGCCACGGACGGTGACGTCACGAAGACGAGCTTCGCGGGTCTCAATAAGATCAGGAGTAACGGGGAAGGTTTGTTACTTTGCACGCTTCGGATGAGGGTGCCTTTGTTGGGAGATATGGTGTATACTAAGGAATTTAATAAATGGGTTATGGGCTTATCACTTAATGTTATTTACCGATTCTTGTGACAATACACGTTATGTTTTTGTGTATGATAACGATACGCCCGCATAATGAACAAGAAAAGTAATACTCATAGTTTAAATTGTCTAATTATGTCGTCGAAGAAAAGATATCCCAATTATTAGGTGTTAATAATTGGGATATTTTTTGGGGAAATTCTTAAAAATTTGCAGTAGTTCAACAATAGCGGCCAGTCTAGGGTCTGTCTTTGTGATGTATTTGGTGAGAGGTTTTTTTTTTATATATAATCATAAGTGCTTGAACTAACAAAGGCGCTTCTCATCCCTAACGCAAGTCAAGCTATCGATGTCTCGGCTATTTACCCGCTTCACTGTTGCCACTCACTAAGCTTTCTGTGTGTACATAAGTGCATAGTGGACCACATATTCCCATTAATGTATTTGCATTGTTTAATTGGTTTATTAGGATTATATATGTGTAGATAAGAGGTGAAATGTTAATGCGGTTGAATAAAATGCCTTAAAAGTAGGCGCTTTTTTGTTTTAAGATCGGATTAATTAAAAGCCGTTTTTATGTAAAGATATTGTGGTATATGAATTATTGGGGTTACGTTCGGGTTATAAGCGGAATCGTGGAAAGGTTCTTTTAGAAATGGCTGAGATAAGAGATTATGTTCGCTTTGTCCCGTAAAGTCTATAGTTGCATCGAGACGAGCCGCGTTCATGTTTTTAATGAGTAGGAGCCCTAACCCTAAGAAGACAAACGATGGGTACCGTTTGTCCTCTAAAACGGTGGGTGTCTATGCGAGAAAAGGAGTTACACATGATTCAACGGCTTCCCCATGCTGATTTGTGGATGGTCTGACAGCCAGTCAAGATATTTTCTTTGATATAGCTGTTAAATAGTAATATTAATAATTGTTTATGAATTTCAAGCGAATTTAAAGTTCTTTTACGGGTCAGGGACAATAGAAATGATGCACCATATTAATCCCATGATATAATTCCCTCAGGAGCGAGCAGTGGGGAAATGGCGGGCGGAGAGGTGGCAGACCGACGCAAGAGTGCATCGTTCGTCACGCCGCCGCCCAACACCACCACGTGGTCGCAGCAGGTGCTGCAGCACGACCTACATCCCAGTACGTCACCCTGTAGCTCGACACCAGTACCACACGAGAGCGCGACGTTCGCCACGGCGCCGCTCAACACCACCACGGGGTCGCAGCAGGTGCTGCAGCACGACCTACATCCCAGTACGTCACCCTGTAGCTCGACACCAGTACCACACGAGAGCGCGACGTTCGCCACGGCGCCGCCCAACACCACCACGTGGTCGCAGCAGGTGCTGCAGCACGACCTACATCCCAGTACGTCACCCTGTAGCTCGACATCAGTACCACACGAGAGCGCGACGTTCCTACGATTTTATCGACAAAAAATATCTCTTTGGTTTTGCCCAAAAATAGCAATTCCGTTTCCGCTCCAGATTCATAGACCTCGTAGATCTTCAAATGCACATAAGCAATGCGCGCGCATTTAATATTATGTACGAGTGTCCAGAAAGAGAATCATAACAAAATTTACCCTTTGTTGTCATTTTTTCCATTGATCTTTTTTTTTTAATGAAACCATCAGATGGCGATGACATGTCAGACGACGCGAGCGCACCGAGCGGCGGGGCGATGGCCGCGCAACTAAACAACATTCGACTGAAATTGGAAGAGAAACGGCGGCGTATCGAACAGGAGAAGCGGCGGATGGAAATGGCCGTCAGTAGGCAGAGGCAACAGTTAGGCCAACAGGCGTTTCTGCAGGCCGTCACGAGGGTAATGATTCCTATTTTTATTGAGTTTGCGTTATAAACATTTGAAGTTATGGCAAAATAGAGCCTTATACGGTTAGTGATAGTGATTATAATAGAAAACATATGAACGGAACAAGCTTAGTGTTCTATGTTCATACATTGGTGTGCTAAAAATTACTTCCGATTTTAGTTGGGAGGTGCCAGTCTGATAAATCAGAATACCTACTTGTTTACGATTTCATTACGAATGTCGTAATTAGGGACTATCTAGACGGAATGTAATGTAAATTGCAATTAGGTAGAACTAGTATTGAATAGAAGAACCTAGTAAATTACTAGGCGATGGAATGGTGTAGCTGAGTTAGAATTTGTTTGTAGTATTCAATATAAAGTTTTTTATTATTTTACACTGTTACAACAGGAAAAATAAATATATTATGTATTAGTTGTCATAATACAAAAACTACATTAAAACTTAAGTAAAAAAAAATAATGCTTAAAAAATTAGACAAAATAATAAATGAAAAACAATAATAAATTGATTTTGCACGATTTTCACATAATCTAATTCAATTCATTTTTTGTTGAAACTTGGTGTCATAGGCACTAATATTTTTATGTTGCAATAAAACAGTAGTATGTAGTAGATATTGGTATAGTTGAGTGAGTTATTTGAGTGAATATAATAATATATGATATGATTACATAGTTTGTTTTAGTAGTTGTGTGGAGATTAGCTAATACCTCTTCTACGCGATACAACATTGGACGATGATTGCAACTTCATTTGTCCACAACCACAATTATGTGTGTATGTACATAATACTACATAATACAATAAAACAGTACTGTGTGGAAGAGGTATAAAACGTTTCTTTTTCTAATGCATGTTTTTGAGTGTTCCGATCTACGACAAGGAAGAATAAACTATTTATTTGTAACTATAGAGTTAAATAGTTTGATTTAAGAGTGATAAGAATGCTTAGAGGATTGTTAATACATAATTTTATTTTATTTTACGGCCGGTCTCAAAGTTACTTATTCATGTTTGTCGATTGTCTGTCAAATGATTTGGTATATTTCGGGTATAATAATCAGAACCAAGATATTAATAATGGCAACCCATTATACGTCCCACTGCTGGGCACGAGTCTCTCCCCTTTTTGGGAGAAGGCCTGGAGCTTACTCCACGACACTGCTCCAATGCGGATTGGTGGAGGTGGATGGGTTAGTGGCCAACCCGTTGTCGGATGTTTTCAAACCGCCACATAAGGCCTTCGACAAGTTGAATGGACGTGGTGGCATAGAGGAAGTTAATAACGGCCTCTATGCCACCAACTCCATTCAACCATAATTCGGTTTATTTTATAGGGTTTGACGAAGTTTATAATATTTTTTAAAAATGTGTCCGTAACTTGACACCGGCCGTATTGAATTCAGATAAATATTTAAATCTTTTGAAACTGTGGAGTGTGCAAATAGACCTTCTTTAATCTTGACGAATTTACTTTTCTTTTGTGTTTAACAGGCAACACACAATGTCACTAACTCTTTCTCACTGTGAACTTACTGTCGACAAGCGTAAAATATGTTTTTCTATTTTATTAGGATGCATATTTGCAATACCAGTTGGCCTCGTTGGTGAGTGGCCGGACCTAACATTTTGATTTAGTCCTAGTTTTATATTGGTTACCTATTTTTATTCATTTTTAAAAGTTTTTTAGTTCCGTACACGCTTACACAGCTTTCATTCGAGTATCGAGTATTTAGAAAGATAGACGAACATTTTGGAGTAATCGTATTTGGTTATAGTAAATGTAATATAGTAACGGATTCATTTGGATGAAAGGAAACAAAATTCACGTTTTTGTTCTTGTACGAAATTATATCTGATCATTCAAAATCGATGCGTATGAAATACGCAATGATCGTTGATTGGACAAAAGGAAACAGTGTTATCCAAATTTGATCCGTTCACCTATTATTTCTCTATTTTAAAATGTATATCGAAGTAAGCTTTAATATAGATAATATTCGTAATCTTTGTACGTAGATTACGTCAGCTTCCATTATATACTCAAATTTAATATCACTAATAATTTGTGATTCGATTTTCAGATAAATTTCCCATTTATCGTGTAACCTAATTACCTACTTATTATATAGCTCGATAGTTACTCGATTTTACAAATACACGCACATTTACGATCAAAAATAAATTCATGGCGTACCTACGTTTTCACGAGCATGATTAGTTGTCAACCTCTTTGTCAACATTTTTATTTGACTCCATTGTAATTATAAACATTCTTGTATAGTCACTATTTACTGTAAAGGAGATGTTGCGAGCTCGGCTCTGGTACGTACAGTACCTGAAAAAATGGATAAATTAAAGAAGAATCAGAAAAAAATACAATTAATTTATTCAAGAATATATTTTATAGTTACAACCACATTTACTTCAAACGATTTTATCATTTTCAATATGAATATTAGTGGAATTTGTCAAAATGACATCGCCCGCCATATTCGCCATTTTGGTTTTGAGTTGCAATTCTAACTGCAAATAATGTTTTGTAACTGCAAACAAAGCTAAATAAGTGAATATATGCAGTAAAATACGTTTTTATATTGATTTTGCTTGTTAATGATATTGTGTACAATACATGGCCGGAGGTCCATACATTTTTGCAACATCTCCTTTATTAGTCTATCTAGTAATTTTAATATAAATCATATTCACTTCCAATTTATTTATCTTCAAATTAAATTATTTTTAATATTTAGAAGGGCATAATTGTGTAAGTTTCTACGCGTCATATGATCATATTTTGAAGTTGCTGTTGACGCAATCTGTTTGTGTCAAATATATACCTATATTAGATCAGTATAAATATGTTGGATATTATTCAGCCTTGTTGTACACCTATTATATTTTTGTCTATGATTTAAGAGTAAGTTATAGCACAGTGTTAACTTTCATTAATCCGACCTCAACTGTAGGCACGTATGTAACACATGACAATACTAATGTCGCAAAAGGCACTATCACAGTCATAGCGCAAGAGTTAGAACACAGTCGTTGCTGTGAACACAGTGTTGGGAGATCGTATCACGGTTTGAAAGTGGTTGCATATAATTCTGATCTATTAAACTTTCCTTACGCTTTGTGGACAAACATAATGTCGAAGTCCTTCAACTGTTTTCGAAAATTTGTTTTAGTTGCTCCAAAACTTATTAAATACGGTTTTGAGACATATTACTAAAAGCCTGTTTCTCACTGAACTAGTAGTCTTTTAGAAAAGTCATCATGAACAATCCTTAACGTTGTCTCATTATCCTTCCTTGAAATAAATTTACTTGTAAAGTGACGCAAGATTATTAATAATGCTCTCTGTAAGTTTCAATGAGAGTTGATGACATTTTACTCGACTATTCTATTCCATATATTCCTCCACCCCCCACTCATTTTAAATTTCCCTAATTGATTTGTTTTAAAAGTTAACGGATTTTGACGGGACAGAAGGAATTTACAATTTTGGGGCCTTTGAATGTTGAGTTTATAGGGATACTGAATGAAGTTAATATTCATTCAGTATCCCTATAAACTCAACATTCAAAAGCCTCAAAATTGTAAATTCTTCCGCGATACTGTTTTACAGGATCGTAGGTTACCCTCTATGACGAAAATTAAAACTTAACATCGGTAACACTGTACAAAACCCAAAGCGTATCCATACTATTTTTATTTTTAAAGAAATGAAAGAAAAATTTGACTTCAGGCGAGGCTCGAACTCGCGACCTACTGGGAATCTAGTCCAGCCGCTCTTCCAATTGAGCTACTGAAGCCCCGTATCCATACTACCCTCTCAATCTGCGATCATACGAAAAATCTGAACGCAATACTTTCTTGTCGTGTGGATCTACCCGCGGTAGTGACGTACGGCCGGCGTGTGGCATGTAGCGTGGCGGTAGTGACGGTAGTGACGGTGGCGGTTGCACGCGTGTTGCAGGGCAAGGGCGCGCGCACGCCGGCCGACGAGCCCGCCAAGCAGGACGCGCCGCACCAGGTAATACGCGCTTCTGGAATGCTCTGAACGATGCTCGGGGAAAATTGGTTTAGGCACAATGTGTGGTGTGCTTTGATGACGGCTTTTATAAGCTACCCGATTAAATATTTCCAACTTTAGTGCTCTTCCTAATAAAACGTTTTACTAGTTAACGAAATATTGCGGCTGCAGTATGGTGCGCGTAAAAAATAAATGCCTCCGTGAAGTTAGTTACAAGTCGCTTTTGGAGTTTTTTTTTTTTTTATGTAATGAAGACATAGAGCAACACTGGAGGGGAGTAGCCATATGCAGGCTTTCCCCTCTGCCAAAGTACAAGCCCAAATGGGCCTGTACCTGTCGCCTAGATATTTAAATGTATGCGTGAAATTGTTTCTGTATTTTGTTAAAGTCAAGGTGTGAGTTTCGTAGTAATAGACGATTTTTGTAGTGTGCGTGTGTGCTGCACGCCTTGCCCCCCCCGCAAAAAATTACAGATTGTTTGACTCCCCTCCGGTCCGCCGCGACCGGTGGGCCGCGTTGCTCTATGAATGGAGATGGCAAACAAGTATGCAGTTCACATGGATGTTAAGTGATGACTGCAGCCTATAGACATAAAAATCAGAGGTAAAAATACACCCCTAACCTTATTTGTTATAATAATAAATAATAATGGCAACCCATTATACGTCCCACTGCTGGGCACGAGTCTCTCCCCTTTTTTGGGGGGAGGCCTGGAGCTTACTCCACCACGTTGCTCCAATGCGGATTGGTGGAGGTGGGTAGGTTAGTGGCCACTGTCGGATGTTTTCAAACCGCCCATAAGGCCTCCGACAAGGTTTAACGACTGCTATCCATCGATAGCAACCGGGACCGACGGCTTAACGTGCCCTCCGAAGCACGGAAACGCGCATTTAATTTGCCACTAGCGGTCACCCATCACACTACCCGACCGCGTCCGTAGTGCTTAACCGAGCAGATCGCTTACGATCTACACCAGCCGCTGGGCCATGCGCGCTTCTTAGTTGTTATGTTTCTGTAATAGTTATTACGGGCCATACATTACCATCTAACCGGAACACGATAGTGCTGAACACTACCATTTGGCGGCGTACAATTGAAGCGACACAACCGCGGTACGACTGTACTGCTCCGGCGGTACAGCAGGTTGACACCAATAGCTCAATTGATTTGACTTTAAATTGAAGAAAATAAAATGTTAATTTTGATAACTACCAATTCTTCTCAATTTTATCTACACTCTCTGCCTACCCCGTTAGGGACCTGGCGTGAAGATACAAACATGCATATACGAATTCTTCTTTGTGGGGCTGTGAGTGTAAGCGTAAGCGTATTTCATTTCATTTTTCTCAATAGTAAACATGGAATAATGGGTTAGATTTTCTAATATTAGTTCAGATTCTCCTTATCTCTTAAGAATCTAGTTCATTCTGACCTTTGAAATATGGCCATATTTTTAATTGTCAGCTAAGTGATGTATCTTTGATTTTACGTTTCCATTTGATTTTCGTTTCCAATCTTGTTTTTATGTTGTTGCTTCTCTGTAATAATAAGCGGACATCTATGTATTAGTTATTAAGTACTTATCACAATCTTGATTTTTTTATTCTTTCCTATACATTCTTTACACGTATTTTTTTAAATATTCTTGATCAATCTAATCTCAATTTTCCTTCCCAAATTACTAACGCAGCACACAGTTATGATCTAGCGTAGTAATACACCTAGTGGCTAAGAGATATAATACATATAATTTAAATCTACTTACCAAAAGATAGCAACATTACACTCGCCGTTGTTTCAGAGCAATCCAGAAGTATTATTTTAGTTATAAGCTTAATATTATTTACGAGATGTATAATTACATTTAATTCGTGCTATATGTGGTCCCTCTTAAGCTTACTGCGTTAATCTGGCGCGTTGATTTGACAGCATTGGACTTTAGTTTAGTATTGTAGTTGTTATATGCATCTCAATGTTTTTAAATGTTTTATGTAAGAACTAAATAATATTTTGGACATTTGACATCTAAAAGGACCCTTTCACCTCATGTTTTTAGATACATCATATCACATTTCTGTTCAAAATTAGAATTACATTAAAATTAACATGTTTGTATCATCGATTTTCATTATTATGTTTATTGGACCAACGAATAGTTTAAGTTTATAAAATCATAGTTTGTTATAAGTGTAAGCATGATTATTTAGTCGTTTGCATGACCACGTACTAATCTTCACACTTGTGTTGCATCCTGCATGTCCAATGTAACTTTTATGTTTACCTGTGACTGAGCAAATATGCATTCGTGTATATACGTGGCAAGAAATATAACAATTATGAAGATTCTTCTTGCCTAAGTTTGATCTAGATTACTGAGATTTATTTTATAAGAGCTTATTAGGCGTAGGAAAACATCCGTCGAATATAGAAGTGTATGAAATATAGTCAATACTTGAGGCTATACAATAATAAAGATATTTATTCGTGTTTACACTCCGGATAACGAGTAACTTGCTTGTCTATCTTTGCCTGGTGTAGGTATCATTATCAGTTAAGTGGCATAAAATCTAACGCGCTCGTTTATATAATGTGTTTTTATATTTACATAGGACATGGTGTCAGAAACAGCAAATCAGGCGGCGGAGAGCGTAGCGGTAGAACAATATCAGCAATCAATAGCAAAGTAAGAATTCTTTGTTTTTTACTGTACTAACTTATGCTTTATAATGTTTTATAATGAAGTTTATTCAAGTAAATAAAATAACATAATGTATGTAACATATTAAGTAATTATTATTAATTTAAAATATAATGACATATAACAATATTAATATAATTATATTACAATGAAACTAACCCACAGCAATCCGGTGCAAAATATCGTATATAACACTTACAGAATGAACTCCAGCCTGCAGGATATACAGTCCGACATCGCGCGGCTCGCTAGCCAGCAGAACCAGCTGCAGCAGCAACAGCAACAGCAGCAGCAGCAACAGATCCAGCACCAGCTGCAGCAGCACCAGCAGCAGCTGCAGCAACAGCAGCAACAGTTGCAGCAACAGCAAGCCAAGCAGCTGTTCCAGCCGCCGCCCCCGCAGTCGCCCTTCCAACAACAGTATCAGCCAAACATTCCACAGTTGGTGAGTACGCTGATGAGCAGATTAACGATACCTTCAAATGCTTAGGTAAAGGTTGCAGGGCGATTGTCTTGCTTCTGAGACTATCTGTTAGCTTGCCATATCTATACATTAGATACTTACTCCACTTTAGGTTTGCAGTGTGCAATAGAATTAATCGGAAGATTAAAAATCGGACGTCCAATAAGAACGAATCTTCAATGTGCTCGTACAATCGGATTGAAAATATCTTTTTATTATTGGTTTATAACATTTATATACGATATAATAATATAATAATATGAATAAAATTACATGAATAAAATTGACAGTTAAATAAATATTGCCCAAATCAGGCATCTATGTACCCCCCTATCAAAATTCGCAATTTCAATGCAACTAATAAAACTTAATATTGTAACTGTAAGTACACTGTCTGCATAGCACAAACTCATACACCAATACGCAATGTAAATTAAACTTTATTAAATTGTGATATATGGATCAATAAATTTGCAATTCAAGGAAACATTGAAATCATTTATGATAAGAAGAATAAAATATTTATAAAATATCCTATTTGAAATTACACGATCAAATTTGTTGTTTCATCTTGTCATATAGTTTCATCTTGTCATATATTCTCGAAGGAAAAAAGAACTGAAATGTTGAGTTTTTAATTACTTGATCCATATATGACTGGTGTCGCACCACACGCCACTGACGCCACTGACGCCACTCACGCCGCTAACGTCACGACTTGCAGCACAGCCAATTCAGCTCACAGCACAATGTGTCGCGGGCGCCGCACAACGCGTTCGGCTCCACGCCGCACATCGCGCGCGAGCCCTACCGCGAGCCCGAACACTTCCAGTACCGCGACCTCGATTACGGACAGTTCTTCCTGCACGACGCCCCGCCGCAGCGCCGCACCTGGGCCCAGCACGCCGCGCAGCACCAGGACAACCTGGAGCTGCGGGGCTGGCAGGTACTGTACACTGCACATCACACGCCACACGACTGCAGCACGTTGCGCAGCACCAGGACAACCTGGAGCTGCGGGGCTGGCAGGTACTGTACACTGCACACCACACGCCACACGACTGCAGCACGTCGCGCAGCACCAGGACAACCTGGAGCTGCGGGGCTGGCAGGTACTGTACACTGCACACCACACGCCACACGACTGCAGCACGTTGCGCAGCACCAGGAAAACCTGGAGCTGCGGGGCTGGCAGGTACTGCACACTGCACACTGCACACCACACGCCACATGACTGCAGCACGTCGCGCAGCACCAGGACAACCTGGAGCTGCGGGGCTGGCAGGTACTGCACACTGCACACTGCACACCACACGCCACACGACTGCAGCACGTCGCGCAGCACCAGGACAACCTGGAGCTGCGGGGCTGGCAGGTACTGTACACTGCACACCACACGCCACACGACTGCAGCACGTCGCGCAGCACCAGGACAACCTGGAGCTGCGGGGCTGGCAGGTACTGTACACTGCACACCACACGCCACACGACTGCAGCACGTCGCGCAGCACCAGGACAACCTGGAGCTGCGGGGCTGGCAGGTACTGTACACTGCACACCACACGCCACACGACTGCAGCACGTCGCGCAGCACCAGGACAACCTGGGCTGCGGGGCTGGCAGGTACTGCACACTGCACACTGCACACCACACGCCACATGACTGCAGCACGTCGCGCAGCACCAGGACAACCTGGAGCTGCGGGGCTGGCAGGTACTGCACACTGCACACCACACGCCACACGACTGCAGCACGTCGCGCAGCACCAGGACAACCTGGAGCTGCGGGGCTGGCAGGTACTGCACACTGCACACCACACGCCACACGACTGCAGCACGTCGCGCAGCACCAGGACAACCTGGAGCTGCGGGGCTGGCAGGTACTGCACACTGCACACCACACGCCACACGCCACACGCCACACGACTGCAGCACGTCGCGCAGCACCAGGACAACCTGGAGCTGCGGGGCTGGCAGGTACTGCACACTGCACACCACACGCCACACGCCACACGCCACACGACTGCAGCACGTCGCGCAGCACCAGGACAACCTGGAGCTGCGGGGCTGGCAGGTACTGCACACTGCACACCACACGCCACACGCCACACGCCACACGACTGCAGCACGTCGCGCAGCACCAGGACAACCTGGAGCTGCGGGGCTGGCAGGTACTGCACACTGCACACCACACACCACACGCCACACGCCACACGCCACACGACTGCAGCACGTCGCGCAGCACCAGGACAACCTGGAGCTGCGGGGCTGGCAGGTACTGGACACTGTACACCACACGCCACACGACTGGTTTTTTGATAATAGATCATAATGCGTAGTCGAGTTTTGACTAAGACACGATATGCATATTCCAGCTCCACCAGCAGAACCACCAGTACCAGACGCCGGAGCCGGCAGCGCCGCAGCGGACGTGGCGGTCGCCCTCCCCGCAACCTCCCCCCCAGCCGCACCAGCTCCCCCAGCAACACCAGCCCCACCAGCCCCACCCGCCCCCCCAGCACTCCCCGGCCCCGCAGGTCGCTCCCCGCGAGCCCGAGCGCTGGAACCCGCAGGGCTTCGTCCTCCACGAGCGGGAACCCTTTCAGGTACCTTTTATTTTTTATGTGGTATGAAAGTATAGTTATCACTGACGCTGTGCTGTTTGTGCTCAAAAACAAACGAGTAATACGCTGTACTCACCACATTCGCTGCTACCTGATAGTCTTTGGTGATTTTATCCGTTGAATAAAAAAACCACTCCTATAAAAATATCATGTTGATGAATTTTAATGAAGCCGAGCTGTTGGTGTTTATCGCGATTTTAGGGTTGGTTTTATATTAAAAGAAGTTCTCATAATGATGAATAAATGCCCGCCTTATATGACTGGTCTTAAACATAACTCAGTATACCGCAAAAATAACCGACAGATGTGTTAAAGCGGTGTCAATATGCAATGTAGTTAAAAATATATCATGGGGTTTTTTTGAATTTTACGCATATCTTCGAATTCATAATTGAAAGTTATAAAAATAAACAACTGTTATATAATTATGTGAAAGTATGGATGTTTGTTAGTTTTCTTTGTTACGCTTTTGTTTAATCACGCTAAAGTAGCTGGACACGATGTAATTTCGTTCAGGGCTTCGTTTCGTTTGGACGTTCAGAGGTTCCTTAGGGTATTTTTAAGTACACGCGGACGAATGCACGGGCAAAAGCTAGTAATGACATTAACCTCATCGGCAGGTGCACTACGCGGACCGCTACCAGAACGGCACGGACGCCCGCGAGCCCCAGAACCACACGAGCTACACGGTGTACTCCCCGCGCTCCCCGCCGCCCGGCAGCCCGCGCCGCTCCAAGACCCCGCAGCGCCAGGGCTCCCTGCCCGAGGCGCGGCGCGAGCCCCTCGGCCTGCACCAGCTGCAGGCGCCCGCCCCCACGCCCTCCAGCCCCGCCGCCCCGCCGGGACCGCCGGGACCGTCAGGACCACCAGACGATATGGAGCCGCAGAATATCTCCTTTATTGGTATTTGACTCTTCTACTTAATTGAAGTGAACACTTCTTTAGAATCGTTGTGATTTTTTTTAATGTCGTAGAAGTGGCATACAAGCAGTTCACATTGATGTTAAGTGATGACTGCAGCCTATAGACACTCACACAAAGACCAAGGTCAAAATGCAGATGCGTTACCACTTATGAGGTCTAAGGTGTTATGTTTCTGTGCCGGAAATTACAGGGCGTGATTAGAAAGTCGATGAAACGAAAAAGCGACAGACACAAAATCAAAAGATTTAACGTGGGAGAAAATGAGATAGGCAGCATACAGTGTCTCTTATGATTTCTTTTTAAAGTTACACTTCTACTATATGCGTATTGCACACATGTTTATTTTTTAATTAAATTTAATGCATTTTTAGGCCCTTCCCAGCTTATAAAAAGGTTCTCTGTGGAAACTACACAGTGGTTTTAACAATAAAAGACACCCCATATGTAATTATTTTGTAGGTACATGTGTCTGTATTGTGTCTCTTTCTGGACCACATAGAGTGTTTTATATTTATTTGTATGCGTGTCCATGATGCAGGCAACGCGGAAGACGACGCCCTACGGCAGGGCATCGGCAGGCTCAACATCTCGTCGGGCACGCGCACCTACCGCATCCCGTCCCCCACGCGGCCCTCGCTCGGCCGCACCTCCTTCCAGCGCCAGCGCCTCGAGCGGGAGCGGGAGCGGGAGCGGGAGGACGACCAGAACGAGAAGGGCTTCTATATATCGTTCGACGACGAGCAACCCAAGCGGCCCAAACCCCCGTTGCGGGCGAAACGAGGCTCGCCCAGGAAGGTAGGGATACTATTATTGATGACTATCTGTTTTGCCCATTTTCGTCCATTTGCTCTTTAGTTATTACTAAAAGTAGCTTATGCTCTTTTTAAGGATTCAAAATATCTCTGTATTCATTTTCATCAAGATCTTTTTTATGTGAAAAATCGGTCAGAACTCCTTAAAACTGTTAATTTGAAGAGAGAAGACGATCAGACCGAGACGTAAAATCATCGATTGAAGTAAACGTACAATGCGCTCAATTTTTCAATATTTTGATAAATTTTACGATTAACAATTACTATCTGTCAAACTCGTGATAATACTGTTTATAATTAAATACACTTCCTCCCAATCACTAGTTTATCGAACTAATTATAATAAAAATGAAAGTAGCATATCTCTATGTAACTCGTACTCGATCTGTATCATCGTGAATAATCGTTCCCATTTCGGCAAGGAGGCGCCGGAGGGGCGGAGTCCGTCGCGCAGCCCCGAGGGCAGCATCTGGCCCGAGCGCCTGCCCCGCGACGACGACTTCGCCGTGCACCACGTCCGCCCCGACTTCACCGCCCCCGCGCCCCACATGTCGCACACGTCCCACACGCCCCACACGGCACACACGCTACACACGGCACACACACAAGCGGCGCGCCCCGCCGCCGAGCCCGCGGCCCTCGTCATCGGGGAACTCAATCCTGATCCGGTGAGCTGAACATTTTTAGACCTTTTTTACCTAGTTTAGTTTTTTTAGCTCTCTCATTTTTGCCTTCATTCCCCACACAGAGTGAAACTCTAGCTAGCATAAATTAACTATTTTTCTTATAAAAAAAAAAATATTTACATTCGACGAAATCATCGTCTATTTCAATAAGTCACAATTTAGTACGCTATATGTATGTATTTACAATTTGTAAACGTTAATAAATATGGCCAACGAACTTAACTACGTTCTCGTACATTATATCAAATATTTTTGAAGTAATGCTTCTTTTGCGCAATTGACAACATTTCATATTTTTAACCTACATGTTTTATTACATTATTCAAAAGTAAATCCAAAACTAGGGCACCCGTGTTTAACCATTTTTCGAAATTTTGTACTTTTCATTCATAATTTCTACTTTGAAAGTTAGTGTATTCTAAAAAGACGTATGAGCCATATGACGTCACACATATGGTGGAATGGCGATAGAACCATTACCTTGTGCCGTGACCCTTTAAAAAAAATTGTAGATGTCACTGTCTTGTCGTTGTCAGCTTGTCAAACTCGATGTAGGGCTGTGATCTTGTTATTTTAAAATATCAGTACCAGTGTTCGATATATCGAAACAAATATCGATATATCAATATAATTAAAAAAAACTTTGACCCTGCGTGTCGTTGATTAATCTCTTCCTTGATCCAACTACAAATAAAAAATATCAATATTATATCAACAGCCTGAGGGCTAAGTCGTTGTTTAAAACTTTAAAACTTGTTTTTATTTTAATAAATAAGTTCGTAGCAACTTTTCATAGACTTCGTAGTAGGGATGGCGATCCTCTCTGAAATAAATCAATGTTCGAATCGAAGTGTCCAAAATCCATCCACGATTAAATCGACATTGAAAAAATCGATCTTAGATTTACGATCTATTTTTGATTTGGGATAGGTATGTAATACTAAATTTTAAGGAAAACAGACGACCAAAAAAAGCAACTTAACAGTGTTCAATGCTGGTATAATGCTTCCTATACTCACGTTTAAACGTTAAATCTTATGATCTGTATGTTTCCTATGTCCCTATGTGAATTAACCAAAAATATCGATCTTTGATTTTCCATACTATATGTATCGATTCACTAAATCAATCCAGTACTGTGGATCGAATTAAATAAATTATTATAATTATTTAAATAAGAATCGATTTTTTGGTTCCTAAGGATCGCTTTTCCGATTAATCGATCTCAGGTCTCGGATCACCATCCCTACTTCCTAGTTTTATACTTTGACATTGACGTATCCGTATCAATTTGACTCATCTTGCCACAAGAATGTTTTCATCTAAAGATAGGCAATGGTAACTACTTCATTCCACCATGTAAGTGACGTCATCACATGTTTTTTCGTTTTATTTTTATTTCACAGAAATTAAGAAATAAAAAAATACAAAAAATATATATTTGAAAAATTTGAAATGTTGCCAATTGGAAAAAAATATGAGTGAATTATTAAGATGCGCGCGCACTCGAGCTAAACAGATAAAAGCAACAGTCTGAAGTTGGTTAACTTTTTTTGTCGTTTTGTTTTATTTCCTTCTTACGTGCGTACATAAGTACACGTACACATCTATCCCTCAGAACTCAGCCGAAGAGATGGAGCGTAAGAAGGAGCGGATAATGCTGATGTCGCTGCAGCGGCGGCAGCGGGCGGACGAGGCGCGCGCGCGGGCCGACGCGGCCGCCGCGGCCCGCAAGGCGCGCGAGGACGCGGCCGCCGAGCTCAAGGCCCAGCGGAAGGAGGAGCAGGCGCGCCGCCGGGAGGCCATCCTGCACCAGTACAAGCTCAAGAAGGCCATCGAGGAGGCCGAACGAGAGGTGCGTTACAGTTTCACGGGGAACACCGGAGATGATGCTGCTGCCGAACTCGTTAATTTTTTGTGGTGGTAGAGCTCCAGTGAAGTAGCTCGCGGGCGTAGGCATCACCGTATTACCTAATATACTTGCCGCTAAATGGTAGTGTTCAGCACTATCGTGTTCCGGTCAGGTGGTAATGTACGGCCCTGTAATTTCCGGCACAGAGGCATAATACCCTAGGCCTCAGGAGTGGTAACGCATTTGCATTTTGACCTTGGTCTTTGTGTGAGTATCTATAGGCTACAATCATCGCTTAACATCAATATGACTTGCATGCTTGTTTGCCACTTCTGTTATATAAAAAAAATATAAATGAATAATACTGATATTCAAAGTCAAAATGTTTATTTATCATTTAGGATTTCAACAATCACTCGTGATATATCAGAAATTAATAATTAGGTATATAACAAACAATACACATGTCATGACTGTTTACAATTGTAAAAATTGGTAATTAAGAATGTCACTGAGAATAAATATATGTATACCACACTTATGTATATCAGTAGAATGTTTCATTTCCTGTTTTATAATCTGATAACAAAGAGTTGAAGAACAGAAAAGGAGGCATTCTATGACATTCAATGACAGGGGTCAAAAGGAATTTTATTAGCGAGAAATTCATTGAGGAGGCTGAGTGACTGGTTAGTAAGATTGTATATAAAGAAAGCTAAGGACGAACTCACTAAAGGGAGTAGATAATGCTAACGTCTCTCCTACGACGGCAGCAGACGGTTTCGGAGCTAAGCGGCACAAGTCTGCTTAGAAACCTCTCGATTTTTTATGTACTTTACAATCTGCAATTCCGTCGTACTCTAACAAGATAGCTTATTACATTCACCACGTTTAAAACGCCCCGACTCCAATTCGCAGGGCAAGGTGCTAGACAAATCGGAGTTCATGGACTGTATGAAGGGCGGGGGCCACGTGGGCGGCGTGGGTTCGGGGGGCGCGGGGGGCGCGGGGGGCGCGCGGCTGCGCAGCAAGGGGGGGGCCCGCGCGCGCCCCAAGACCATCCACGTGGACAGCGGCGCGCTGCAGGCCGCAGAGGGCATGCTGGCCAAGCAGCCCTCCTCCACCAACCTCACCGGTATGTGTCCCCGACCTCGTTTGAGGGTTTTAGGGTTACCGCAATCGAAAAGAAAATGCAAGAGATATTTCTATAAAGAAACGGATTTTTCATATCATATCGTTTGATAAATATTCCTGCTGATTCCAATTTAGACAATCTTCATTGCCGTGTGTTAGTCTTGTAAAACATCAGAAATGCATTAACTGATTTGTGATGATGTGCGTTACTAAAGGTTCGATAATGCCACGGATTTGAACGGGTTCGAATTCGGGTAGGATAAGGTTAACCGAGTCTACTAGTAAATTTTCTTAAATTGTTATTTACCCAACGAATGATAATTTGTATCAAACTTTCGATTAATTTAAATAACAAAAAAAAAAAATCAATGACGATACAAAGACCATTAAAGTATGTTGTAAAAGAGAATGATACTGTTCCATACATTTCTAAGCCCAGGTGTAAACACTATACAAATTAAGTCATTTTCAACTGACTATGAAATAAATAATTTGATATTCGGGCATTTTTTGAATTGCCGGTGATTGAAGTATATATGATTAAGTGAAAGTTGTGTTAGATTGCAAATTTTTAACTATATTACAAAATGGGCTGCGTGATGGGTTCACCAGTAAGGATTTTGCGGGCTCAAAATTACCCGTCTCCTTTGCACACGCTGTTTCAAATGAAAACTTTTTTTTTTAAACTTAGCTTTGGCTGCACACCTGTCATTATTGTCGTTAAGTCTGACTCTCTAATTCATTAATGTATTTTAGCTAAAGCGTTACATTCCCCAGCAACAAATACAGCACATCGACCTTAGGAAGGAGGTTTCGGCTATTTTAGGCTGTAAAACGTTATCTCTTTCGCACACTACCTATGTGACGTATGTCAACCATTTTGACCAATGCCGCACTATCAGTGCTTACGTATGCAGTGTGCAACAGAGACGCTTTGCGAAGTCGAAACTAGCCGATTTACTCTTTTCTAAGCTCTATGTGCAATATTTCTTAGCTGGTACTGTACAAATATTTCTTTTGTCTTTGTCTATCTTCCGAAATCGACAATGCAACTGACAAAGACAAAGCATATTTAAGCTAAAACGTATCGTAAAAAAATATTTAGAAATATTCTTGCATTTCATTACTACAGTCACCTTTATAACTTTTCATTTGTAAATACATGTTCCATGTGGCATGTTGATTGCGAATGGCTTTTCTTGCGCAATCTCGCGATATATTTTTATTACACTTTTTTTTTTAAAACTAATTGTTGTTTTTTTGTTATGACACTAGTTCATGCTCAAAATTATCCATTTGACATGACCCATAATATCATGACAAACAGATATTTTGTTAATTATACTTAAACTGAAAAATGGGAGTGTATATATAATTAATTTTGGGTATGGACTTATGTTATTTTTATTTTGTCTTTAATTTTATTAGCACGGAATTATGTGTGTTGCGCCGCGGCTGATGTTGCATTGTTAAATTTTATTTTATATACTCTATGTCTTGTTTTTGAAATAGTTTCACAATACAATAGTAAATTTTCACTTTAGTTGAAACACAATAGAAAGCACAGCGCACATAGAGCCGTCAGTGTAACGTGCGCGTAAAGCGGATCCGAAAAAGCAATTTATTTTTCGCATATTGTTTTAGTCTGTGCAAATTAGATGCAAATAAGCGACACTAGCTAATATGCGTGCGACATTATAACTGGTTAATGATAGTCAACATGCTTAAACGAATTCCCAGCATTATGTCTTTTTTACACCTTTTGTCCTCTGTGTTCAATCAACAACAACCAATTGAGGGTCTCTTGGGGGATTTTTATAATTATTATCTGCAATACATTTAACGGAGGAAGACCATCAAGGAAGACATCATGCATAAATGGTCTGAAGCTTCCATCAATAATGCAAAGATTGTACCACGGGTTTAAATTTTGAAGTTTGATTGAAAATTAGCTTACTACATTTCATATTTTGTCAGTTATCAATTAACTTTTCGTCGTACCACGACATGAAGTATCTTTATTATAATAGTCTCTCTTAATAAATATTTTGTCCAGGCGCTGTACAAGGTTAAGACTCTGGGGAGGTAATGCATAAATGAGAATTTGATATATTACTACCTGACCCGGCAAACTTCGTATTACCTCACAATTAAATATTGTGTCAAAGGTTTGATAGATACGGACTATTTGTATGGAAAAATTAAATTGTGGTTTTTACTATTTCCCTTCAATTTCTTCATATTTTCTTAGCTTTTAAACTTTTAAACCTTCCCTGGACTTCCAAAAATCATTCAAAGCCAAAATTAGCCAAATTGACTAGACTAGACAGATTGATTTATATATATATATATATATATATATATATATATAACTCGCGCCTGTTTTTTTGGTTTTTCCGGGGGTCATTAAGGCTACGATCAAATATTCTTTAATGTCTACTTTTACAGATCGTTTTCGCATACGACAGTGAAACAAAAATGATCACGTAGTATTTTCCACCGCCCCTAATCGTATAAATCTTATGTGTCCCTCCCCAACGCTCTATGCCGAGGTTCGGACCCAGAGGTCTCCCGTAGGCAGTTTAGCTTACTTTTATTTAGGTCGAGAGCGCCCTCTTTGCTCATCAATTGCACTGTGAAGTAGACAAGTGTCGTCTGGAGACGTGCCACTGAGCCCATACGAAAAAAAAAACGATCGATAAAATGAGTATTTTCGGATCCGCGACACTCGGCGTGCGGTACTCGGTAGTGTGTATGTGTACGGCATGCGTGTACGGTGTGTGTGCAGCGGGCGGCATGCGGCGCGACTACTACCGCGGCTCGCAGGACAACCTGGCCGACCGGGACCGCGAACGGTCGCATCTCTACAGAGGTAACGCTCACACGCCGCTTTCATAGTCAGTCGGGTATTTTACGATAGTAAATAAAACAAACTTTCAAAACATATCTTCAAAAAAAAACGTATTAATGTCGCACTAAATTCGAAGTACATAATGTGAAAATAAAATAGCATTATAATTTCTTCTACATTGCTTTTGAAATATGTATAAAATGAATATGTTGTTAAAGCAAAAGCAAACATTTGTTTATTTTTTGTCGTAAATACCTGACTTTACAGCTACTTCGTTTAAAAATGTGTAAATACGATGCTGATAATATTCGAGCTATATCGTTGCTATACAATGACATTTAATGATCCTCTTGTCTCCAATAATAGAGAAGAAATATGTACAATACCGGTACACACAGATGGTGTGAGTATTATGAGCCTGTATTTTTGCACTTTTTATTGGTTATATTATTGCATGACTCCATTGTTGCTTGTTTATGAGCGTTTTACACTATCCTAAACTATTGAAATGAATACGTCAGTAAGTAAAACATAATGTATACTTGTTCGATTATATAATAATAATGGCAACCCTTGAAACGACCCACTGCTGGGCACGGGTCTCTTCCCTTTTTGGGGGAGGCCTGAAGCTTACTCCACCACGCTGCTCCAATGCGGGTTGGCGGAGTGGCCAGCCGCAGGGCTATGCGCGCTTCAATTACAATCCTATATTATGATGTAAGGATAATGTATAACGTTCGGTCACGAAATGTTTTAGATTTTTTAATTAAATCACGACAAACGAGATTGTTTGATGTGACAACGTCTTATAAATCGATGAACGCACAAGAAAGTGTCACGTTCCGACTCAGCCGAGCGTGCAAACGAGAGCGCGGAGCAAGGGATAAAGAGGCATAATCGGCCTAAGCGCGGACGCCGGACGCGAGGAAGCCGGAGCTTGTGACGCATGTTTTCTTATTTTATCACGAAAAAATCGTAAAATTAGCGTCTTTAAACCATTATTCACAGCAATTCTGTATGTGAAAATTAATATTTTTCAACCTGACAGACTAAACATACGACATGACTCATGTTAAAGTTGAGGTAAAATTTAACATCTAATTTAATTTCTAACATTAGCAAATTTATTAAAAGTTAGAGAAGAATGTAAAATATTACATTAACAATAACATAGCAAATATTTTGGTGCAACCGAACCTTAATGTTCGTGTTGTTTACAGCTCAGCTAGGCCATATATAGACAGGACAACCTATTTTAGATATTATCAGCCAGTAAAGAAACTTTAAAGCTGTCTTTGTTTCTACGAAAGAGGAGTCTGGAAATGGAATACTTCAGCTTTATTACTATCAACTTATTTTCGTTGAAGTATCGGCTTTTTGTGAATATCTATCTATATGATAGTAGGCTTTTATTTTGGTGTGGATAGACAGTACTGCATGTTATGTTAAATTTTTTTTCCATTTAATTAGAGCTATTGACTCAAAAAACTGGTGACAATGAAAAACTGGAAAAAAAACCGAAATATTATAACATTTTCAACAGCAAATACCTTCCGGTGCGGGCATCGAGCCCAGCGTAGCCGCCTGCTACCTATTAGACTCATTCTTACATCTTCGTGAAAAATAATCGACGTATATTATCTTATGTCGATATTCATAATAAAAAGGAATGCATATAATAATTTGACTTGTACCATAGAATCACCAGTGGAAGATCGCGGAGGGATGTCCCCCGGGAGCGCGTCGAGCGGTCCGCTCGGGCGCCGCGGCTCCTGCAAAACCTCGCGAGGTATTTACCAGCGTGCCTTGTACCCTGTACCCCGTACAATGTACCCTGTACCCGGTGCAATGTACCTAGTACCTTGGACACTACCATACATTGTACCCTGTACTCTAGTATACGCCAACGCTACTAACCACACGCGCTTCCCGCAGTCACACTTGCGCTTGTTGATGGCAAACTGTTAACGGTCTATGTTTTAAATATTATCAATTAAAATAAAATAAGTTGTGAATCGTAATTGTAAATCGATCTTACTCAGAAAAACAAATTGTAAATTTTCTACGGATAGACATGTTTACGTTTCTATACCTCATTATTAATAGGTAAAATCCAAATTGCCTCCATAATGAGCTAATTGAGTATTTTTTTGTATATTTGTTTTAAGTTTGAAAGAAAGAATTCGGTTCAATGTTTGCCATTTACAAATGAAAGTGTTTACCCAGAGAATGTAAATCCGATTTGATAATTATTGGAAATTAAAAGAAAAATCATCCAGTCGGTATTTACAAATCACATGATTGTTGTTTAAATAATTCTCCAAAATGTTTTCAATGTTATATTTGAATATTAAATAACATTAATTTCAGCGATATTTTTTAAATTATTTTTTACAATTTACTAAACGATATCTTTAACATATGTTGAAGACATTTTGGATAAATACAGTTTCATGAGTGTTTCAGCCAGTAAACTGTATTATTAATCTACTTACTGTGTGTCCTGATTTTATTTTGTATTGAGATTCCAAACATGGTCACATGGCTCCAACCCGCAAAGCCAGTATAAATGACGCTTCTTTTGATTTTGTTGGTAGACGCTTCGATCTTTATTATTTATACGATTTTTATAATATATTTATGTGTATGAATTACAGCATCGCATAGATCGATTAGACAACACTCCAAACGCAAAATTTACGCTTCATACCCCCCCTTTTTTTTGGCCACGTAGTTTGCAACCCGAACTAAAATTTGAGAGAGGTTTATCGAGCTTTTTCCAAATTACGATCCCTCTAGACCTTCCGCGCATATTCAATCGGTTCTAGCTGTACGCATTGACGGCGATCGGCGTGTTTTGTGCGATCGCGGTAAAATTAATTTTGGTTTGCTGTATGTATTGGAATGTTCGGGGCCGGGGCCGCGGCCAGCATGGGGCCGCGGGCGTCTCTCCGGCCGCGATGTGACCAAACGACAACATTTCAGAGCGCGTCAATGATGAACCGCAGTCGACACGTGGAAGGTCTAAATATTCCACTTACCAGAATAACTTTAAGGCTGGGAGGAAATCTAGCTCTCTTATGAACTTGTGCGGTAAGACATTTGAGTAAACACCGATATGTACAGGCTTCACTCACGTCGGTTTAGCCGGTCGCTTCTGGTGCGTTGGGTTATTGTTTCGTTGCAACGCCGGGGGACTGTTTTGCTTTGCGTTTTGTTTGTATCTTCACGCCGAGTCCCTTGCGGGGTAGGCCTTGCGTTTTGTGTTCTTTGACTTACGCGAAAGTACGTTGACAGTTGAGGCTTTTTCGGATATTCTTATCTGTTCAATTATTTGTGAAAAGCTTCATTATAATGTGTAATCGTTCGCTGCTAAACGATTTGCAAAGGTTTACCTGTACTACTAAAGATATATCGAAATATTGGATAGATTTATATCTTTATTTAAAAGTAAAATCAAATACATATTCCTTTTGATAATGTTTAATTTGCGAAATGTTAAAATTTTATCACGAAATGTGTAATAAACATTAATTTAGCAATTTATTTTGTTATTACATATAAAATAAATTGCATTAAATCTACAAAACAGTACCCTGGTGTGAATTCTTCTGTCTTGTGCACATCACGTTTCTTTTGGGTCGTATCCTTAGACAATATTTATTCATATTTTTATTATTTTAAGGTTGTGGTTTAAATTTGTATATGTGTATTTCTGTATGCGTATACGCATGGTTTATACACAATTTATGTACCTGTATTTGGTGTTGGTATGACATCGTATCTTTATACATATATTTATGTGTTTAACTAAATCTCGGCAATGTAGTTCTATTACACATAAGGTTTTCCAATCATGTGAAAAAAATGAATAAGAGCGTAATATTTTAATGCTCCAGTACTTGAACAATAATACATTTTTTTTTGCAATAAGAACATTTTTATAACTTTTTAAATATATATTCATTTCGTACAGTGTGATAATACTTTTAGTTGTATAAAATACTAGCTGTTGCCCGCGGCTTCGCCCGCGTGGATGTCGTTTTATAAATAACTAAGTAGCCCATGTTCTTTCTCAAAGTCAGCTCTATCTCTGTACCAAATTTCATTAAAATAGTTCAGTCGTTAGGACGTGAAAAAGTAACAGACAGACAGAGTTACTTTCGCATTTAAAATATTAGTAGGGATTACCTTAAACAAAATCGATGTGCTTCTGTAGTTACTTAGAAATGTAAAAGTACATATTAGCTTTTATTTTGTTTTTTTTTAAGTTTGCTGTAGTGAATTTAGCGCCACTGCTTTGCTGGCGTTGGTCACAAGTGATAGCCTTTAGTAGATGAGCTTACCAATTACTCGACAAAGTCGCTTAGTTGAGGCTTAATGAGACCGGTGAAACTAGCTATTTTCATGCTTATGAAGCAATTATTTAAACAATAATTGATTTGTGAATGCCTATTGAGAAAACAATGAGTAGATAAAGACTGAAAACAATGCATCTCTACGACTTACTTACGTAACATGCATATGCATACTGTAGGTGCAGAACATTTTAGAAGTTTTTATTTTATGGTACTACATATATACAGTCGACATTGAAAGTTGGTGATGTTATTCGTATATTGTTGCAAAAAATTACTATTTTACAAACATACTCATTTATTTGAACTTAAAAATCTGTTGCCAAATACGGCATTAAACAGATGGGTTCATCGATTTCCGACATCTTAGTTTTATAATAAAAATTATATGCGATTTCAAGTGAATTTTTTGCTAAGGTTAAATATTAATAAAACAATCGCATGTCACTAAATAATTGTTAATCAACTTTCAACGTCTATATTTTTAACACAAAAACTCTTTGTTTTTATTTCAAAATCATTGTTCTGACATTTTAGGAAACGATTTACTTGCAATGATATCTCACTTCCACACTCCATAACTATTTTTATTAGTAGAAAATCATTGCCTTGCTATAAGAGATACTGTAGGTGACATATCTAATCTATGTAACTCTCTATCTACTAATACTAATTTTATGCTAGTACATATAACATGGTCACCACGGTTCTAATGTTAAGTTACTAACGGGGAGATATTTACGACATCTGTATATAATGCAACTTGGAAAGAATGTTCCACCTAAGTGAAAAATCATAATTCAATTGCTATAAAATATATCTACTTTATACATTTAAATAACTGGCTATATCTGATTTAAGACCTGAAAAAAAGGCTCGAAGAATTATTAGTTTTAATGTTGGACTAATTTTGGTTGGAAGCGTGTTTTACAACTGTCAAAGTATAAATACATAAATATATCACTATTTCTGTGTTGCATTGAGTAGGTTATATAAATAAATAAAATAAAATACGCTTACACTCACAGCCCCACAGTAGGTATAAACCTGTGTCGTGGGTGCCGTTGTACACATACAACACATACACAAACACCCAGACCCGAAACAAATATATGTAGGCCATACAAACATTTGTCTCGGTGCGGGAATCGAACCCGCGACCCTTCAAATCAAACGGTCATCTCAAACCGCTGGACTAACCGGGTCGTCAATATATATAGACAGTAATTGATTCAGAAATTAGATCAGAAACAGCATTTGCGTTTATGCTGAAACTCTTTGTTTTTTGGTTTGGTGTATCAGATGTAGGGTTTTCTACCGGGGTACCCGGACCCGGGTATACCCGGGTATTTGCACTTTTTTGTACTCGGGTATTTTTTACTGCCAGACCCGGGTACCCGGGCACCTACTTTGGTTCGGGAATACATCAAAATCCTCGGCAAATTACAAAGTAAGGTTTAAAAAATAATACTTATTAGCAAATGTGACACACAATACATAAAAAAAAGACGTGTGGCACTCGGGGACTGCCGCGGTAAAGCTATTTCATTTACATAATTATCTAAGATTATGCAAAACAAAATAAAATGCAAATAAAAGAAAAAAAAATAGAAAAATGAAACAATAATTTTCTATTAATATTTCATCATCATCATCATTTCAGCCAAAAGACGTCCACTGCTGAACAAAGGCCTCCCCCAAAGAATGCCACAACGAACGGTCCCGGGCCGCCCTCATCCAGCGATTGCCCGCGACCTTCACCAGGTCGTCGGTCCACCTCGTGGGGGACCTGCCTACGCTTCGTCTTCCAGTACGTGGTCGCCACTCCAGAACTCTTCTGCCCCAACGGCTGCAGGGCACATAGTTCTGCGAGCTATGTGCCCTGCCCACTGTGCCACTTCAGTTTCGCTATTCGGTGGGCTATGTCGGTTACTTTGGTTCTCATGCGGATCTCCTCATTTCTGATTCGATCTCGCAGAGAAACTCCAATCATAGCCCTCTCCATTGCTCTCTGAGTGACCTTGAGCCTTCTTATGAGGCCCAGAGTGAGCGACCACGTTTCAGTTCCGTATGTCATCACTGGCAACACACACTGGTCAAAGACCTTCTTCTTCAGACACTGCGGTAAATTGGACGAGAAGATATAACGCAGCTTCCCGAACGCTGCCCATCCGAGTTTGATTCGGCGATTGACCTCTTTCTCGAAGTTGGACCTACCTAACTAGACCGTTTGTCCCAGGTATACATAATCGTCAACAACTTCGAGTGTAGTACCCTCGACCATAACAGGAGTGGGCGTAACAAGGACATTCGACATAATCTTCGTCTTGTCCATGTTCATTTTAAGGCCCACTCGTTGGGAGGCCTTACTGAGGCCATTGAGCATTGTGCCAAGGTCTTCCAGGGTCTCAGCCATGACTACGATATCATCCGCAAATCGGAGGTGGGAGATGTACTCGCCGTTAATGTTGATGCCGAGTCCGTTCCAGTCCAGAAGCTTGAAGACATCTTCCAACGCAGCGGTGAACAGTTTCGGAGATATGACATCTCCCTGTCTCACACCTCGCTGCAGTTGGATAGGTTTCGAGTTCTGGTTCTGAAGGTGAACCGACATAGCGGCGTTTTCGTACAAGCTCCTTAGCACCTCGATGTATCGGTCGTCGACTTGGCACCTGTGGAGTGACTGTAGCACAGCCCAAATCTCGACCGAATCGAAGGCTTTCTCATAGTCCACAAACGCTAGACAAAGGGGCTGGTTATACTCTTCTGTCTTCTGCATAACCTGCCGCAGCGTGTGTATGTGGTCTATGGTGCTAAAACCTTTACGGAACCCGAATTTCCGAATTTGTTGCACGCTTGGTTGCACAAGGCGGTGTTTCCACTCGAACTGTTTAACTGTGTGATTGATTGTACTTTAAGTTAAGTTGACTTATTGACATACGACACACACTCTTTCGTAATATACAACATAATTATAAGAAAATTGTATCTTTTTCCGTATTAATTGTAAATACCCGGGTACCCGGGTATTTACAATTAATAACCCGGGTATTAATAAATGTCGGGTATGCGAAAACCCTAATCAGATGTATTATATAATATACTAGCTGTCCCGGCAAACTTCATATTGCCTCACGAAATAATGTGTCAAAGGTTTGATATATACGGACTATTTGTATGGAAAAAAGAAATTCTGGTTTTTACTATTTCCCTTCAATTTCTTCATATTTTATTACCTTCTAAATTCAAAACCAAAATTAGCCAAATCGGTCTAGCCGTTCTCGAGTTTTAGCGAGACTAACGAACAGCAATTGATTTTTATATATATAGATAGACTTAAACTTGACTAGAAATTAACTATATGTGTATTTTAATAACCATTTCTGGGACCCCTGGTACATCTTTTCCAATTTTCATTTTGTTCTTATTATTAATGAATGTAAAAATGATCAATTAGTAATCAATTTATCTTAATGAATTTATATAAATGCGTTGGGTTCGAATCTCGTCGCATTATCTATCAGGTGAGTAGATAGATGCATTGTCACACAATTTTTTTACATTAACAAATACAATACAGTACTAGTTATTGGCATTTCTTGCTTTTGTATAAGTACTTGAACGTTGAGTTTTGAATTGTTAGAATTATAAAATGTGTATGTTGTTTGTCATTGTAGCCAAAATATGTGTTTTACGTGTCGTAAGGTTGGGTTTTGAAAACATGAATGTTGATTTACGCCGAAATTTGTAAAAACACATAGTAATAACCTTTGAGAAAAGCGGCCAAGTACGAGTCTGTCTTACATAATATAGTTTTGAAAAATTGGTTTTTATTTACTTAGATTTATTACACTTTCATGTTTTACACGTTTGTACCAAATTTCAACACAGTACTTTCGGAGAAATTCGTCTATGACATACAAACTCACGAGAGATCTTATAAGTGTTTCGTTTTTTCCTTTTAAGCTACGGAACCCTATAAGCTGTGTTTCACTAATAGCTTAGGGACAGTAAATACTAGAACATAAATTAATGGGATTTAATAGGTAGGACTAGGTGGTAATAAATTATACAAGATGAGCTGACTCGGCACACCGGTCGCGGAGGACGGGAGAGGAGTAGTCATAAAAAAAAATTCAGATCATTTATTTCAAATTGGTCTACAAGGACACTTTTGCATTGTCGGGTTATAAGCTACCTAGAGAGAATGACTTAGAATAATAATTCAATAGGTATTAATAAATACCAATTTAATAATAATATTTAATTAATACGTGAATCATCAAATTTTTCAATTCCTTCATGGAAGAAAATGAAAAATCTGTTCGTCATAATCATAGTCATTCACTTAGCGTTTATTACCGATGTTAAACAGTCTGTCACTTTTTGCGGGGAGAAATGCGTGTGACACACACACACATTACAAAAATCGTCTTTTACTACGAAGCTCACACCTTGACTTTAACAAAATACATAAACAATTTCACGCACACATTTAAATATCTAGGCGACAGGCATAGGCATACTTGGGCTTGTACTTTGACAGAGGGGAAAGCCTGCTTATGGCTACTCCTGCGTGTTGCTCTATGGAGATGAGAGTATGATATATACATAAAACGGAGCAGAGATTGATAGACTCGGCCGGGGGATTAGTAGTTCTTATCGACTCATACAGTCGACAATAGTATACTATCAGGGACAGTAAACGAGAGAGTTAAGAGGGTAGGCGGTAGTAAAGTGTGGGCAATGTGCGTGCGGTATGTACAATGGGCGACCTGCGACAGACTCGGGGCTGGGGCGGGCCACGCCGCCGCGGCGCGCCGCGTCCCCCGGGCTGCGCGCGCTGGGGTCGCCCGCCTCGGGGCCCGGCTCGCTGCCCGGCGCCATCGGCAAGCGCCGCAACCACCCCGACGACGCCTCCGACGTCTCCTCCACGCACTCCTCCATCATGGACTACTCGGGTGAGTCATTTTCAGCGCCGTCAGCCAGTCGCTAGCGGCGTACGCGGAACGCGGAATCATTCTCGCTCGCTGCTCTTTTGTTAGACATATATCTCTTGTCTGAGTGATGTTGCCGTTTTTTATCAAAATACCTTTAATCCAGCGGTTCCCAATGTGAAAGTATAAAAAATACTTTCAAATCAAATTAAAAAAGAACGTGAGAATCAATTTATATCTCTAAACATCTATTCGAAATTAAACTCAATCAAAATTTGAAAGGTCTGCAAAACGTCATATTTGCAAATTATGTAATAAGTTTTAATTTAAAAACAGCGGTAACAGTGCGCATTATAATATAATGTACATATTTAAATACTGTTTAGTACACAGTATTTACAGTACATATTACTGTACGTATATCTAATTGTTATTGTGGTTGTGTACGCAGAATCTGGTTAGGTAATTTTCACGAAATGCTCAGATTAAACGTTATACATTGGGAAATTGCCGCTTTAGATGACATGAGAAACTTGAAAAGTGACGAGAAAAATGTCTAGTAAAGGAACGAGTATGATTTAATTCCGTGTTCTATAGATATCAAAACATTGTTACAATAAAATAGATTATTTTAGTTGATATTTTTTTTAGATTTCCTTATATTGTTTTCGGTTTATTCCGATTTTTACAATTTATCTACAATAGTTAGTTCTTTAGTCTATAGAATTTTTCTTACCTTTCTCTTACAATTAAGTTAAAACTAAAACTGACAAAATGTAACTTTTTTCCAAAATTTAAAACTTTCCACACCATTCCAAATATAAAGTCTATAAATTAAATACTTATTCCATTCACCAATTCTAATGAAATTAGGCAATCTAATTCACGAACTAAGATGCATCTTAACAATTTATCCCAAAGCAACCTGCGAGCGACGCCGAAAAGGTTAACCAGTTTAAAAGTATAACATGTATCACAAGTAAAGTCGAAAAGTAATTGCTAGCACAAGTAATCACGTCTAGCGACTAGCGATGTCATGCCAACAACTCCGATTATAATTTGTAAGGCATGGTTTGATATCTGATATGTTTTTGAGAGTTGTCCTAACAACAAGTTGATGCAGCTTAACATTCGCTTTCTCACAACGATTTAATTAACACTAATCACGGCACTTCATCAATGTTCGCATAATGCCTTCAATCATCACGACACGTATTCTAAGCTATCTGTAATATGTTGAATATTTCTTATATCATTGGATTTGATCAGAGCATTCCAATCTTTTCTTTATTTTTTTACGATTTATCTTAGATGTAAGGGACACATAAAATAAACTTTTATCAAACATACATACTTGAACATTTAGGCGTCAAAGTAACTTTTCTTACAAAAAAAGTACCTATTATGTTGAAGTCTCATATCTCTGCACTCCCCTTGGGAGACTACTGTTGGGAAGTCCTGGGTTTGACAGTACAAAATATAGATGACTCCAAAACCGATATAATTAATGAAATAAGGTTAGCGTAGTATCGTTATAGCACAGACCTTACTTTGCAAAACAACATAGGATTTGAAAGAATCATTTTATAATTAACATTTTAAAATTGATATCTGAATGATATCCGAATATCATAATGAAGTGAATACACTGAATAACTTTTTTTTAATTGTAATATTTTATTTTTCGCAATAATACATGCGAGTGAGATGTAGATTAAAAATAAGATTAAAGAACAGGATGAAAAAAAGATTTTTTTTTAATTATTATTTTTATAATCCAAAACGAATCTTAGTGGTTTAGTCAGATTGTAATTATCTTTTTAGTAAGCACATTATTAAATATATTCTTGAACGATAATATTATTTTGAGGTCACTTAATTTATTCAAATAAATATTATTGAAAATCGTACTACATATTAAATCGATATATTCAGCTAAAATATTCATAAAATTGAAAAACAATACACAAAGTTAACAACTACTAAACCATGACAACGTTCAGGTCCGCGACTGTACAAGCAACCGGCGACGAAATCGAACCGAGGCATAATGCTGAACGCGGTGGAGTACTGCGTGTTCCCCGGCGCGGTGAACGCGGAGGCGAAGCGCCGCGTGCTGGAGGAGATCGCGCGCTCCGAGAGCAAGCACTTCCTCGTGCTGTTCCGGGACGCCGGCTGCCAGTTCCGCGCGCTCTACTCCTACTGCCCCGACACCGACCACGTCACCAAGCTCTATGGCACGGGGCCCAAGCATGTCAACGATAGGATGTTTGATAAGTTTTTCAAGTGAGTACTTCTTGCATTTTGCCACTCGTCTCTTGGTAGCGAGCGAGAGCGTGGAACGAGCGATGAAGAGACACGATCGGCCTGCATTCTGCTTGTGAGGCATGTTAGACGATATCATTAAACATTTTTGACCGTAAACCGACTTTTTATGTTGTGAAAATTTACATTATTTTTTCTATAACTGCCTCGGTAGCTTAGTGGTAGCAGGTCACTACTACTACCCTGAGGTCCTGGGTTAGATTCCCGGGTAGAGGGTTATCAGAGACAATGGTGTAAAGTCCTTTATCTCTGGTTCTATTGAGATTTTTCCATTTTCTGGAAATTTCCCAGTATCTCGAAGTTTGGTAATGTGCCCGGAGATGTCAACAGGCTCGCCACCTGTTACATGGGCCAAAAACGTAACCGGCGAATCGTGGGTGTTTGCATGTATGCTTGAATGCATGCATTTACCTCTGCCTACCCCTTCGGGGATTACGTGCGTGCAGTTGCGTAAATTTTCATAACAAAAATATATTATACGTTACATTAAAAAAAAAACTTTTTTTTCAATGTTACCAAAGTAACAAACAAGAATGCAGTTCACGTGAATGTTAAGTGACGACTGGTAGCCTATAGACATCTACACAAAAACCAGAGGTCAAATTGCAGATGCGTTGTCACCCCTGAGGCCTAAGATGATCTGCCTATGCGATAGTTATTACTAGGTTAACTAAAAAGTTAACTTAAATTTATTATCATTTAGAAGAAACACGATAGTATTAAACACTACCATTTTAATGCCAGATAGATTAATAAATTAAATTTATCGATAGCAACTACTGCGGCTTATAAACACATTCATAACTAATCGAGATTTCAACACTGGTGTTATCAACCCTGGATTCTAAGAAATGTATCGAGTAATGACACGAATACAACATTTCAGATACAACTCGGGCAGCAAATGCTTCTCGCAGATTCACACGAAGCACCTGACGGTGACGATCGACGCGTTCACGATACACAACTCGCTGTGGCAGGGCAAGAAGGTGCAGCTGCCCAGCAAGAAGGACATGGCCCTCGTCATATAGATGCCTCCACGCTAGAAGACCTCCTTCTACACTTGGATGGTATTAAGCAATTTTAAGCCTATCTCATTCGGATGCCATGGCGGCGCCACCGGTTGCGCCACTACTAAGCGAGAAACCAGAGGTACTATCCTCATAGTACAGTACAGGTTTTGTTGATGGCGCGAACTGTAGCGCCGCCGTGATGTTCTAATGGGATAGGGCCCTAAGGATCCACGTTATCTAGTCGCCGGCGGCAGTCGAGTCAAGCCTATCTTCTGTTTACCGCTTCGGTAGGGCAACGTAATGCCAGTGTTATATCGGTTAGTGCATTCCCGTCGACGGGAGCCGTTATATTTTTATATTATTAATCGTTTACGTTACATCCGTTGGTTCGTTGTTGGCGTTCGCGTTTCGGCGGTTTTAAGTCGAGCGCGGTGGGATGTGAACTAGGGCTTCCGGTTACGATGCCATTACGGATCCAAGTACCGATTTTTTTTGAAGTCTCAAGTGGATCTTTTATAGTTTAAGGAATTATGGGCCTTTTAACATTACAATATTGTGACTAGTTATATTAATAAGTGTAGCATAAAATAATAATTCCGTTCATGTGACAAAACGTTTGTTTAAGTGGATTTTTTCGTTAATTGTTAATTTTGATTAAAACATAATCTCACGTTCGGCAATTCCCAACGTATTGAATACTTCGAGGCTCCATCTTCGACTTTCAAAAGCTTACAAAAATTCTTGAGACTCTGAAGAAACGAGATGATGATGTTTGTGACGGAAGCCCTAGTGGACACGTGGGCGTGTTCCGTGCCCGTCGCCGGCTCTAATACAAACTGTAACCAATAACGCGGCCTCGGCGGACGGAACGCGGCTCTCGGTGCCTGTGTCATATTGTACAGTTAGAATCGGATAGGTGGTTGTAAGCTCGAATCGTAGTTTTGTATGTCCGATAGGCTCACAGTCCTACCCTGAATTAGATAGACAGAGATATTGAGGTGTTAATATCTCCGGAGTCTAAGTCTGATTCCCCGCGTAGGACGAGGTGTCCGCGATTGAAGCGTGCTTAGTGATGTTTATTGAGTTTGTCGTTGATTTTTGCGCGAACTGCGTTTTGTTTTGTGATTTATTTTGCGGCTTTCGGACGACACACGCCGGTAGTCGACCAATAGTTGAATACGTAAGAGTTAATGGAATTCACACGATTTCCTGATCACTGCCTTATTTTTTATTACTTTATTCAAGGTGTTCGAATCATTGGCGTGTTTCGTTCGTACGCTTCGTCTAGCTTCCCATTGGTCTGCTAATATGAATCACATTTGGCCTAATACTGTGCTGTGTATGTACATTATTAGACAATTTAGGTTTTGATTATTCCATATCCTTTAATGAAGGCCAAATATGGTAGTTTATTACGTCCCCAACTAAATTAATTAATGATGTAATGTAAATCCTAATAAAGTTAGATATTATATGTTTTATGAGTGTCCATTTTGAGTGAGTGTTACATTATTAGAGAATTAGTGTAATGAAATGTTGATTGACATAAAAGACAAGATGATTTTGTGATTCTCCAATTGTATGAGTGCGGCAATCAATATGATTATATTTTGATACGATGACAAGTTGCAGTTTCTAATAAATATATTATGAGATTATCATACCTAACGTGATTCGTGGAGGACTGCTTAGACTGAAGACAATATGATTAATTTGAGTTGGGGATGCATTAGCGGGCTAATGCGGGTTAGTTCTCAATGCGTGTTTATATGCAGGATTGCAATATCGTTCGGTGTAGACGCAATGTTTGCCATATGTGTATTAGTGAGAAGGTCGATACGTTCCAAATTGGTGACTCAAGTGCTAGCTGACAGTGTGTGACAGTGGGATGATCGCGCGATACAGAACACTTCCGTGTCACGTAAACAAAGTAACAAATTCACAAACTAATCTTGCTTACTCGTTATAATATTTAACTCGTTAGTGATTATTTCAATTGACTGGAGTTATGATTTAAGGTTAATTACGTATTCGTTTAAATGACCTTCATTTAACGTTGATTCAATTTCCATATTTTTTTTTTACTGCTTGTATAGCTAAAATTAAGATGGCACATTTTACGTGGTAATTGTACTGCCTTATCCTGTAAATAATTGTTTTCTTTTTTGTATACAGCTATTTATTAAAAAAAAATGTTAAGCGATAAATTGATGAATATCATTTTTTCATTGTTCAATGATTGGTCATCAATTATATACTACCGATAGTGTATGGTATGCAAATATATTGTATTATTAAAAAGCATAACGAAATAATATTGAATTTCATATTATTCTGTCGTTTCATTTTCCTCCTTGTTGTAATAAAAAGGATGAGTTTTGTTTTGGCAGGTTTTTTCTCAGTAATGTGGGCTTTGGAACTCTGCCAGTGAATGACAAAGAATGTCCCATATTTTTTTGTTTTGTCTTATTTTGCCGTTTGTAAAAGAAAGTATGGAACATTCTGTTGATACCTATTTTTATCATTAAGTATTTTTGGATTATTATTTATTTTATTTTGTTTACTTTGACATATTAATCAACGTATCAGTTGTTATTCGCTTTAATTTTATATTTGTAATTTGACCTATCACAAGCAAATTCTATTATTTCCAAGTGATTAAATGAATTTTTGAGTTTGAGTTTGAGTTTGATGACTGTTCCATTTTTTAATGTAATGGTTCACATCAAAGAGTATACAAATATGGTTCACATTGATGTTAAGTGAGAACTGCAGCTTATAGACACACACAGATGACACACAAGAACTTTAACAGATTTCTTAGTTAGAGAAGGATGTGAAATTTTACAATAACTTTAACAAATATCGTGGTGCAACCCAGGCTAAGACCAAAGGTCAAAATGCAGATGCGTTGCTATTTCTGAGACCTTAGTTGATGTCTCGTGTGATAAGTTTTAACGGGGCCGTACATTACCATCGAACCGGAACACTAGTGCTGAACACTACCAGTTGCCCACAGATAGAGTATGTAATACGGTGGTGCCTACGCCCTCGAGCTCTTACACTGGCACCCAGCCACCAGTAAAAATCCATACTTTGGTTGCTGTAGATCCTTCGAATGAAGCATTGATACGAAATACTTCACCGTTACACACGTTCAGAAACAATGTTGTTGCAATAGTAATAGTCTATCGATAGTATTGTGAACTATCGTGACCTCGAAAAAATAGTCGATAGCGCGATAGTACTATCGAAAATATCGCCATGCTGCAATACTATCGATACTAGCTAGTATCGATAGTATCGATACTAGCTAGTATCAATACTAGCTTCGATAGTATCGATACTAGCTTCGATAGTATCGATACTAGCTTCGATAGTATCGATACTAGCTTCGATAGTATCGATACTATCGAAACTATCGATACTATTGACCTTATTGAGTATTGTTTATAACAATACTATCGATACTATTGATCTTTGGCAATAGTATTGCTTATTTTTAGCTATCGATACTATCGTTAGTATTGCAGCATGGCGATATTTTCGATAGTACTATCGCGCTATCGACTATTTTTCGAGGTCAACTATCGATAGTTTAGCAACACTGTTCAGAAATTATCATGGCACAAGATGTACAAAAAACAAAGGAGACGTTTTGGGCCTGCAAAATCGTTACTGGCTAACCCATTACACAGTAGGTACATTTTGTAATATAGTTATCAATCTAAAAATATCTCCAACTTTTACTTATTCATTTAAAATACATCAACTACTGGCAATTCAAATAATGCCCAAATTTAAAATTATTTATTTTATAGTCATTTGAGCAATCTAACCCAACTTTTATTCATTCATAATACTTCAACTACTGGCAATTCAAAAAATGACCGAATTTCACATTATTTATTTTATAGTCATTTGAAAATGACAATTTGTAAAGTGTTAACACCTGGGCCCAGAAATGTATGGAACAGTATCATTCTCCTTTTAAAACTGACAGTGGCTTCCAAATAATTTATCCTGAGACCTTAACCCATTCAATGCGGCAACCAATTTTACTCTCACTACCCAGATACGGCATAGATTTCAGCGTAAACGCCGATCGGCGTGAGCCGCACCTGATGAACAAAAAAAAACACGCCAAATGGCGTTTTCCGCACTTCGTTATGAATTTCAATTAATTCCCGATTAATTAAAAAAATGAAAATGGGTTTTTATAAAATGGTTTGCAACCCCTGATAATTTTCGGAGGTATTAATAATTTAATTCTTTATGCTTTTCAAAAGGATTTTTGTAAGACGGGAGAGAACAATACTACTAATTATCAAATAAAGATATTACTCACCATTTAAATCCATAATCGACAAATAAACTGTATATATTCCTTTTTTTTTTCAATTTGTATCACCAAAACTTCACGAATCTTACATAAAGCGGGCTAAAGGTATTAAATGAATTGTGCTACTCGCTAAAAACAGTCATTACTGCAACAACTGTAGCGCATTTCTAGAGAAATGTCGTGAATTCAAAATGAATTAATTGAAATTCATAACGAAGTGCGGAAAACGCATTTTGGCGTTTTTTTTTGTTCATTAGGTGCGGCTCACGCCGATCGGCGTTTACGCTGAAATCTATGCCGTATCTGGGTAGTGAGAGCAAAATTGGTTGCCGCATTGAATGGGTTAAATCATCAGATCGGATAAAGTATTAAACAATTCTACATTACGCCGATCGGCGTGGTCCGATTCTGAGTATGAAAAAATAATACGCCGATCGGCGTGCGCCGCATTGAATGGGTTAATATTATGTCTACGTGATAGTTATAACCGGGCCACAGATATTTCGATGTTTCGAACGTTATAGTTACCGAGTTTGTAGAAATAATCAGAAAAACAAAAATTTTTAGCAATTTTATCTGAAGTAAAATAAAAGAAGTTCTTTAGAGGAATAATTTATTTCTATTTATAATGCACCGGCATATTCTTTGTTAAAGTATTATAATTAAAAATCACAATTGGCTAAATTAAAATCTGATTAAAATAACTAAAAAATATTCAAATTCTTAAATGTAGCTAAAACTGAGTATTGGTAGTAATACACATTAATAATGTTATTAATCATAGGACATAATATTTTAAGATTAATTTAAAAAAATAAAATGGTCATATTTCGCTTAACTTTTTGAATCAGCTGAATGTAGTAATATCACTGATAAAACTTTTTAATCAGATTTGTTGGTACAAAAAGATTTATATACAACAGAATCGTACATTCAACACCTGGAATGTTTTTACAATTAAATTAAATAGAAAACAGGTCAAGACGCCAACAAACTCAAATAATGTACAGCGCCAAGACTATAACACAGATACTCTTAGTAAACAAAAAATCACTAATTTTAATTGTAATTAGTATCTATCGGTTAAGAAAAAAATACTACAAAATAACCGCCAATTAATTCAGTCTGGTTTCATTTGATAAAAGACGTCTAGACTCTCATAAAATTATTGATTTATTAAAAACTTTGACACTGATTTTTTTAATTTTTGCTCTGTGAATAAGAAATATTGTGATTGAGCAGTACAAGATATAATTAAGTAGGTTAAATATGTGTAAGTGTAAGTAGCCAATATTTTTAAATTTTATTTCCTTATTAACTATTTAATGGTAAAAAGGACTTTGGTGTGACAAATTATTATATTTTCATTTGCAGCTCATCTCAGGCTTTACTTATAAGAAACGTGAGTAAATGTTACAATTACTGGCCGACAAAATTACTTGAGATGGTTAGAATAACATAATTACAACAAAGTAAGTCATCTTATTGATCAATATTTATACACAAAACGTACACACTTCTCATCTACTATGACCTTATTAGATAATTAAAAATAAATGATAAGTTAACGTCGGATCCACACGTTGGCTGCTGACATGCGCCGGTTAATCACCGACGAGCATCGCTCGCCCCAACGTTGGTTGCTACGGGTGGTGCTACGTTGGCTGCTAACGTCAATGCTATTTACTAGATTTACACGTTGTGTAGCGTTGGTGCCAACGTGTGGAGCCGGCTTAACACGTATAATATTTGGGACAATGTCGAAATATTTCAAAGCAAAGCCCAAATCTAGTCTAGCACTTGAAAGCAAGCCTGTACAATTGAGATCAACAACGTATTAAAATTAATTATTATTACTAAAGTCGGGACCAGAATGCCGAACCGAATATTATTATTGTCAAATTGCAATATTAATTTTGTTATTATTGGTCGCGAAATAGAAAGAAATTCATATTGAAATAAAACTATTTTTACGGATTTATCTCGCGTATATTAAACTAAAATGATTTTTAAAATCAACCCGACGTTTTACGAAATCGATGGAGGTAGCTACATATAATTTTTTCAAACTTCTGTCAGACAAATGTCACCTCAGTCTGCCCGGGACCACGGAAGCTGAAAAGCGACCGAAACGTCGGGTTGATTTTAAAAATCATTTTAGTTTAATATACGCGAGATAAATCCGTAAGAATAGTTTTATTTCAATGAGTGTAGCTCGCGAAAACCTAATAACATATCATGTTAGAAATTCATATGTAAAGAATGTATTAACGCAATGGTGACGGAAGTTACACAGAAATAATATGTACGAAATTCTTTTTGTTTCGCGACTACACTATAACTACGGGAACAGTCACGAGCATAATGACTGCAAAAAAATTTAATACAAATCGTTTTAATTATTATTATATCATTATGTAGGTGTTTAAGTATTGTTAGAAAAAAGTTGGCAGTTTGTGAACTTATTAAAATACCAAATAGAAATCAACATGTTCACATTTCTTCATGCTCATGACTGACTTGAAACGAAGTTGGCATATCAGTCGGAGAACTGTGTGCATAACCAAAATAAACAAATATCACAAGCGTATATCCCAGCATTTAAGTTGCCTGAAATAAATGGATATTATTTTATAGCCATATATATTCCAAAACGTAACCGGCGAATCGTGGGTGTTTGCATGTATGCTTGAATGCATGCATTTACCTCTGCCTACCCCTTCGGGGATTACAGGCGTGAAGTTACGTACGTATTTTATAGCAAGTCAAACTAAACTTATTAATAATACCGAGTTCGACAGTACAATGGTGGATCCATTTTGAAGAATACTTTCAAAACATTTGGAGCAAAGCAATTAGAGTATGGAGCTAGACAATAGTGAAGTAGTGTGTGACGGGCGCAGAGGCAGTTTCGGCAGTCTTCGGTAAGTCCAGCTGGTGCACCACGGTCGGCTCACTCTCGATCTCCTGACAAACAAACGTATTGCATTACTCAACAATTAATATTGCACATCGAATCTGCGAAAGAGACGATCCTCTAGTTTCGACTACGTAGAGCGTTATCTCTGTTACACACTGCCTACGTAAGCACTGACAGTCCGGTATTAGTCAAAAGGAGATCAGCCAAAATGGTACATGAACAAATACTTTACATAAAATTTGTGTGCATACAGCTGTAAATTTTTCAGTTTAATATTATACTGAAAACCACCGGAAAAGTATTTAAAACAGTTTTTGAAAAAATCTTTACTTTTGATATTTATGGTGGCGTAGAAAGGAACGTAGCGAAATGTAATGGCGTAGGATATTTATTGTATCAGAAAGTATCGATTAATCATATTAAAAAAAATCGGTTACATAATAAATAGAAAAATAAGTGAAAGTACACGTTAGATTTCATTTTAATTTGCCAACAACCAGATGAGGATTTACTGAAATACATTCATTTAGGTTTTAAAATCAACACAAAAGACTAAGTAACCCGATCAATGGATCGATATTCTTAAACATCGATATTTTATGACAGCCGCCTATGTTAACACATCCTTTTTTGACGCTTTGATATGTCACCTCATGTCTGTCACATCACCTTATGTCTACACCTTATGTCGTTTAACCTTTTAAATAGTGAAGGCCACCAAGCATTATCAAATGCGGCTTGTATGTCGAGAGAAATTGCTACAGTTTATACGGGATGTTTTTATTTTATCTATCATAGTATGTAGAGCTTCGACGGTTGAGCGTTGCTCTTTAAACCCAAACTGTCTTGAATTATTATGTTTGTGGGTATGCATGTAGTGTATGGTCATTAATTTTTCCAGGAGTTTGCCAAATATATTGATCAAGCCATATTGTTCACATTGATGTTAAGTGTTGACTGCAGCCTATAGACACCCACACAAAGACCAAGGTCAAAATGCAGATGCGTTACCACTCCTGAGGCCTAAGGTCTTATGCCTCTGTGCCGGAAATTACAGGGCCGTACATTACCACCTGACCAGAACACGATAGTGTTGAACACTACCATTTAGCGGCAAGTATATTAGGTAATGCGCTGGTGCCTACGCCCGCGAGCTCCGTCACTGGAGCTCTACCACCAGTAAAATTATCTTTATTTGTTTCTTAACTACTGGTACCATGATGTTATTTCTGATTTTTTTCATTGCTTTTCCTACCTAGTGGTTGTTGGGAGCCTAGTGGCATTAAGTTCGCCATTTTATGTATGTATTTAAGTATTTACATCTCACGACACTTGTTTAGAGCGATCTCGTATGCAATAACGTGGGATCAGCAGCGTCCCAACTCCCAAGCGTGGCAATTGTGGCATATTCTCCCCTAATGACGCATACACTGTTGTGGGCATCTTTCGGGAAGGCTTTGTCCAGCAGTGGACGTCTTCAATTCAATTCAATAATTTATTTGCATTCTGCAATGGTAGTGAACATTTTCTGTATCACATTACAGACCCATTTGGGCACAGCAAAATTATATCATAATGGGAGAGGAGAGGCTGTTCATTCATCTGTCTTTAAGCTGAAGTGATGATGATGAAGCTTTCACATTCTACTAACTCTATGAAGGAGACAAATAAGGAAAAAGGAGTACGTGAAAATGTTATTAAGTATACAACCGTTAGATATACTCTACCAGACTATCATTAAATGAAGGAAAAATATACCCCATGAAGCTCGCATGGCCCAGTGGCTGGTGTAGATTATAAGCGATATTCGGTTAAGCATTACGGGCGCGGTCGGATGCGTGATGGGTGATCGCTAGTGGCAAATTAAAATGCGCGTTTCCATGCTTCGGAGGGCACGTTAAGCCGTCGGTCCCGGTTACTATCGATAGATAGCAGTCGTTAAACCTAGTCGGAGGCCTTATGGGCGGTTTGAAAACATCCATCAGCGGGTTGGCCACTAACCTGTATCTTCACCAATCCGCATTGGAGTAGCGTGTTGGAGTAATCTCCAGCCCTTCCCCCAAAAAGGAGGGAGACTCGTGCCCAGTAGTGGAACGTATAATGGCTTGCCATTATTATTATTATTCTATCCCATTCATCATTTCAGCCGAAAGACGTCCACCGCTGGACCAAAGCCTCTCCATAAAAGGGATATGCCATAATCGCCACGCTTGGCATGCGGATTAGCGATCGCAGATGCCGTAGTTTTATCGCAGGACGCTGCAGCCCATCTTGCGTTATTGCACTTACAACCGCCACATTGGAATGGTTTGACCGCCATTGTTCAGTTGACTGAGCGGACTAGTGGAAGAATTCTCTTCCAGTAGAAGAAATTTCTTCCGCTGAAGTTGGCGGTGGGGTTGTGGGCAGTCACAGGCAGTATATCCCATTAGTCCGAGCGCTGCCGACGGCGGCTGAGCGTCGCCGTCGGCAGCGCTCGGATGAAGTCGGGGAAGGTCGTGTGGTGAACAGAAATAGGTACCTACCAAACAGAGATGGAGATGGATCACATCTCGGCGCACTGGTATGCGCTCGTATAAGTATATTTGTATACCTATATATTTATACATTTTTGTACGTTTTATTTTATATTATGTAATATTTTATGTAATTTGTTGGTATTCAAGTACGTATAATTTTTTTTTGTTTTTGTTTAGTTTAACCTGTTTTATCTACTTATATAATAAATATAATATAATAATATGTAACATTTATTTGCACTTATGTATCGGTTTATTCCTAGTAAGTATTTATTATATTGATATAGACTTTTAGGACTGATATCCGTGTCCCACCGAGTAGTTTCCAGTCGAAAACCAGCGTCAAGCTCCGGCTTGACATTATGCTGAACTGGGAACTATTTGGTGCAGCCGTGAGATCTTGTTTTTTTTTCTACTGTTACAAGGTACCTATTTTTTTTTTATATTAACAGTGTTCTTTCTTTTTTTTGTGTTATAATGTCAATGCTTTTATAAATGTTGTTTTTTTTTTGTCGTACCAACCTACTTGTATTTTAAATGTTTAATTTTTTTTTCTATTGTTTTTCTGTGCAGTATTTGATCGGCTGCGCCAATAAATGTTTTTTCTTTTCTTTCTTCTTTCTTCTTTTCTTTTTCTTTAGTCGCTAAATATTATTACTGTGTGATGACCCACCAAAAGTTGATGTTAGAGAGTAGAATTTCCTTCAATACAATGATTAAAATTTAACAGTATACATTTAATCATTGTATTGAAGGAAATTGGGGTCGTCACTTGTAACAATCGCTACATGTAATAGGATCTAACAGAACTCACCTCTTCCTCATTGAATCCGTTTATCTCTACGGGTATGGTTTGACCGTCTTGAGTGATCACCTGTAATGCACAAATAACCTTAAACAAATATCCAACTGTAGTACATTTTTTAGCATTAGACGGAAGGAAAACGCAGAAGCAGGTATCACAAAACTTTATATCTATGATACGACAGCAAAATTGTCATTGTGTACAATCCGACTTTATTAAAAATAACATGGTGTGTGTCGTGCCTGCGTGATAAACGTATTCATTTTAATTTGTTGTCATTATAATATCGTATTCCAATCGTTTTTTTTATAATGGTATCGCTATTAAGCATATTGCCAGTGTCAAGTAAAACGATATTTCGTATTCGTAATAAGCAGCGTAAAAGCAGTAAAAGTCAGAGTCACAGTCAGTAATTCGAGTAAAGCGATGGCTACTTTACCAGAACATTTACAATGAAGTTTTGGAGGCAACTTGAAAGGACGTGTTTTCGCACTGTTATTCTATTTCACTACACAGAGGCACTGTAATAAATCTATATCAAACAAAATGCCACCAACTTTATTTAATATAACTCAAAAATGCACCGAGAAAATGAAATAAACTAAGAGCACCACACGCCTCCTTCAAGGTTCCTGCCAAAACCTCCGTTCATTTTGCGTTTTTGACCACATCTTTAGGTCTTTTATAGTTATAGAAAACGCATAAGTTTAATTAAATATAAAATAAATATGTTGCCAATTACTGTTATGTTTCGGAAAAAGTATTGTGTACAACCTCATATTTAAAAATGATACAGTATTGTCTATGTATTATTCGTTTTCGGAATGAAGATCGACATTTTTGAACATTTTACTTAAAACTTACCTAAAAAACATCTATATTCCTTCTGTCTAATGCTAAAAAAAATGACTTCAGTAGCGGATTTTGAGATTCTACCAATTTTTTCCAGTTTTGAATGATAGCGTTCAGTTTATTCCGGTTAGATAGTTAACGTAGCTCGTAATATCTGACACAGATCCAAAATATTTTCTATCTAAGAAACGACAACAGTTCTTACATGCCCGGTCAAGTCGCCTGGTTAAAAAAGAAGGAGGGCAGATATGCATGTATCTTCACGCCAGGTCCCTAACGGGTAGGCAGAGAGTGTGGAGCGCCAGATATCCCGGTCCTAACACACCTCCCGTGCCTCATCTACCTTCATCATTCTCTTCATACACGCCGATTCCTCAGACTATGTACCTGTAGTGATTTCCCGTCAGCCGAGGTGATCGCTAACCGCGTTCCGTCCGACATCGTGAAGTGAAGCGGGTTACCTTGTTCGTCCGTTACCTGGAAATAGGGTTGTAAAATAGCGTCCATTATATGTGGCGATATCTGGTAAAGTTTAAAGAAATAAGCTTACATGTCAAGGTAACTTTTACTGGTGGTAGAGTTCCAGTGACGGAGCTCGCGGGCGTAGGCACCACCGCATTACCTAATATACTTGCCGCTAAATGGTAGTGTTCAGCACTATCGTGTTCCGGTCAGGTGGTAATGTACGGCCCTGTAATTTCAGGCACAGAGGCATATCACCTAATGCCTCAGAAGTGGCAGCGCATCTGCATTTTGACCTTTGGTCATTGTGTGGGTGTCTATAGGTTGCAGTCATCACTTAACATCAATGTGAACTGCATGCTTGTTTACCACTTCCATTACATAAAAAAAAATCCTTTAACTCTTTTGGCTCCTGGGACTGAAACGAAGTGACTTTATTAATGTAGTATACGTAATTAAAACCCACCGGCATATGTTCTCCAGTATTCAATAAAGACGGATCTAACTCCAACTGTTCATTCTCTATATCCAAAGGTTCCTGCTCCAACTCCAGCTGCTCATGCTCCAATTCCAACTGCTCGTGTCCCAGTTCCATCGGATCGTGTTCCAGTTCCATCTGATCATGTTCCAGTTCCATGTGATCATGTTCCAGTTCTATCTGATCATGTTCCAATTCCATCTGACCGTGTTCCAGTTCCAGGGCGAGCGGTTGCGGCACTAATAGCGAGGGGCCGGAGTACAGTTCGCATGTTGTTAGCACTTTACTTTCCTCTACGTTCACCGCCTGGGAATGTCATTGAAAACGGCCAGTATTAATATTAATGACTTCCTACGCACTGATTCTTATTTAAAACTAGCTGTACTCTGCGCGCGTTGCTACGCCACCAACAGTGATAAAATATGTCAGTGGCGCCATCTGTCGAATTCGGCAACTCAGAAACCTTCGCGGGTTCACCGCACAAAAACTTTGCTAAAGACCATCACGGAGTTTTGGAGGGAACCTTGAAAGAGGCGTATGATGCTCTTATTTTATTTCACTTTCTTGGTGTATTTTTAAGTTATATTGAATAAAATTGGTGGCATTTTGTTTGATATAGGTTTATTACAGTGCCCGTGTATAGTGAAATAGAATAACAGTGCGAAAATACGACCTTTCAGGTTGCCTCCAAAACTACATTGTAAATGTTCTGGTAAAGTAGCCATCGCTTTACTCGAATAACTTGATTGTAACTCACTTGACTGACATATTATACTTGATAACTTATGTACTTGATACTTACATATTATACTTTATGACTATATTATACTAACTTTTACGTTGCTTATATAAATATGAAATATCGTTTTACTTGACACTGGCAATATGCATAATAGCGATGCCATAATAACAAAAAAAAAAAGACCATGTATGTATCTTCACGCCAGGTCCCTAACGGGGTAGGCAGAGAGTGTAGAGCGCCAGACATCCCGGTTCTGACAAAAGACCATCACATGATGAAATGCGTAGTTACGAGAATCGTACGCCCGAACGAAGTTACGCTGTACGCTATAACGCAGCGTAATTTCGACATAGCGTGTCAGTAATTCAAATAGCATTGCAGGCGTAATGGTGCCGAACTTCCGTCGCGTAGCTTCGGCATAGCGTGTTTACACACTTGGAGAAAACCATTTGTTTTGCAATAAAAGATGATATTGATTGTGTTTACCTGTTCAGAGTCCAGTATATGGAAAGCATTCGGCTCCCCATTTTCCATGTCATACGTGACGTATATAACGCGCTCTTCTGCATCAGATTCCGCTGCCACTTCAGGATCCGCCTCAGATATCACTATTGTCTGTCTATTAACTTCACTCTCTATCACGGATGTTTTGTCGTTCACTAGAAGACTCATCTGCTTTTGTCCTTTCTGTAACACAATCTTATCATGACTCTTGCCTATTTTTTAAGATACTCATGTACAATCAATTAAACAAAAAAAAAAATTGTGAGGTCCTGGCTTTGATTCCCGGGTCTGGGGCTATCAGAGATAACGGTTTAAAATTCTTTATCTCTGGTTCTATTGGGATTTTTCCATTTTCTGGAAGTTTCCCAGTACCTCGAAGTTTGGTATTGTGCCTGGAGATGTCAATAGGCTCGCCACATGTTACATGGGCAAAAACGTAACTGGCGAATCGTGATTGTTTGCATGCATTCACCTCTGCCTACCCCTTCGGGGATTACCGGCGTGACAGTTACGTAGATAAAGTAATGCGGTGGTGTATACGCCCACGAGCTTCGTCACTGAAGCTCTGCCACTAGTAAAAACTGACTACGTCCTCGATCTCGGATACTGGAATCACCAGTAAAAGTGCTTTGCCTCGCTTATTACGAATCGTTGGCAGAAAATTTCACCCTTAGTTCACCCAGGTGGACTAAGTAGGTGTACCTCGGGCAATGACCGGTTCAATTTCGAGAAAGGATAAATATAGTTAGGCTACATTTTGTACCAAATTAAAGAACATGTAAACGAAGTTGCGGGAAAGGTAAATCATAAAATAAATATTTAAAAAACAATCTTTTTTAACAAACAGCCTTCAAATTAAAAAAAAATTATGAATAAAAATTAAAACGTTTTCCGAAAAATATATAATTTTTAATTTTATTAACCTTTTGTTGGAATTCGTGATAAATTGAAAGATAATTAAAAAAAAAAGTTATTGCATTGAGCTGCATTCAGATTGACGGTGTGTATTACGCCAAATGCTTATCAAATATTACCTGCCAAAAAAATTACATCTAAATAATGCAAGTCTATTGAAGATATGCTATTCTAAACTTTTATGCGAAACTAGCTGTTGCCCGCGGCTTCGCCCGCGTGCATGTCGTTTTATAAATATTTTTTCCTGAAATTTCTTCGCAATAAACCTCACGGAGCCCGAGACCTTAGTGCTGGAGTTATAGCGTCAGGAAGGAAAACCTGACTTATTTTTATATTATAGATAAGACGAATTAAGGCTGGGTTACATCATCTTACTTTAGCTATAAAAAATCTGTTCAGAATGTCGAGTTGACATCATTAGTTACAACTAAGAATACCAATTCCATTGAGTAAGGTTGAGCTAAGTTCGAGATTACGACTTAGAATATGGGTGTAAAACTTAACAAAAAAACTGTAATAATCACTTTGTGAAAAACAATCAAGTGCGAATCGGACACGATTTCTTAGTTTCCTGTAGCCCCGCTTCGCCCACCCCTAGTGAATTAACACAAATGGGTAAGACTACCCACGGATTGGTCCAAAAGCCGGTGGCCTGTTCGTCAAAACTTTATTTACGAGGCGCATAAAAACAACAGTGCAGATGCGTCTTTACAAAATGCAAATAATTTTATTTATACCAATCAAAAGGTACTCGGACCTGGACCGAACTATTTAAAAGGAATGTTAAACGATTGCAAACAGAACAACGATACAATTCGAAAGAAGTGATCATGTTATTTGTAATATTTTTCTTCGCGGCGGCAGCGGCTCAGGTAGCATGGTATCCCATCGCTTCTTACCCTGAATCAACCTACAAATGGCCGTGCGAAGCCTACTACAACACGACAATTGGAAGCTGCAAATGCGGTGACACGTCTGTCCAGCAAACGCAATGGACCACCAACGTCGAAATACCAGAGCTGAAATATCCGTTTGTTATCACTGATGACTTGGACGACGCCGAAGTGAAAATCAACACCAAGTGCGCTTGCCAAGACGGCACAGAACAAAATCCGGCTTTTTTCAAAATTATTGATGACGTATTCAGCATATTTTACGAGATTGCGCCGCGTCAAGTATACGACGATGAAGTCAAATTCTCTATTTTTCTGCTCGCAAGAAAATGGCCGAGTCGCAAGGAATTTGAAGATGTTGTACGCGATTCGAAGCACTTTGAAGGAAAGAAAGCATCGTTGATGTGTCCGAATAAAATGAAATAATATCTGAAAACAATATCTTCACATATGAGAGGAACACCTCGGAACAGTGTGACGCGGCATTCTGATCAAGGTTTATGGTATCGGTAAAGGTTTTATGCTGATTGTTATTGTAGAGTATTTTAAAAATGTACGTATTTTTTATATTGAATTATATTCTGTGTACTACTTATTCTCATTGATTGTTAAGTACAGTGGAGCGTCGATTATCCGAACGTAGTAACGCGCGGGTCAACGCCTCCCGCGCTTTTCGCGACTCGTTCACTTGTTATTGTACTCGTATGTTCAGGTAATGAAGTTGAAAACTATCGTAAGCGGGTAGGCTTGCTTCGGCAGACGAAGATTAAAGAATTTTTTTAGCGCAAAATGTAATTCGTAAACACTAGTTTTATTACAAGATTGTCTGCACTTCTTTTGTTTATTTCCTATTTGTACTATTAATTTTTCGCAATAACACACGCGAGTGAACTTTAGAAATTAAAGAAAAAACAGAAAGAAAAATTTGACTTCGGGCAGGAATCGAACCTGCGACCTCAGGATAACCAGTCCAGCTGGACTGGTTATAACTTTTTTTCTTTTATTTCCTATTTGCCATTAGAAATATTCATAAATGTACGTAGGTTTACGTAAATTTGTATGGCGGAATCAATAAATGTACATTAGTTCGAATATCCGTAAATACGGGTTTTCCGAACACCCACGTCCCCCAATTAGTTCGGATAATCGACGCTCTACTGTATATTAAAACAATACGAAGCTGAAAAAATTATTAAATAATATTTATTTATTTCCATCCCATAATTTATTTTTAACTTACTGGTGGTAGAGCTCCAGGAGCTCGCGGGTGTAGGCACCACCGCATTACCTAATATACTTGCCGCTAAATGGTAGTGTTTAGCACTATCGTGTTCCGGTCAGGTGGTAATGTACGGCCCTGTAATTTCCGGCACAGAGGCATAACACTAAGGTGTTGTTCGTGTGTGCCTCGGGAGTGGTAACGCATCTGCATTTTGACCTCGGTCTTTGTGTAAGTGTCTATAGGCTGCAGTCATCACTTAACATCAATGTGAACTGCATGCTTGTTTGCCACTTCCATAACATAAAAAAAAACTTTTTTTTTTTGTGTACATAATCGGCAGTCGCAATATTTTCGTCGGATCACGGACGCCTGTGTCCGTAAAATAAAATAATGAACGACTGAAAATAATGTTTTGTATGATTTCTCTCATGCAAAGTATATGGATATATTAGGTTGGGGAAAAAGTTTCTTCGCATTTATTAAGATAATTCAAAACATTTTTTAATATAGGTTATTTAAATTTAACTAAAGTATGTATGTACCATTTTGTTCGATAACCTTTTGCCATCTTGTAGGTAGGGACATGATCCCATTGCTATAAAAATTTTGGGACTTCTCATCAAAATACCGCGACAAGTGGATTTGGCAGTCCTCTCGTGATGTTAACCTAACATTGCATAAAGAATTCTGAAGAGACCGAAACAGGTGGAAATCTGAAGGTGCAAGGTCAGGACTATACGGCGGATGCATTAACACCTCCCAGCCAAACTCTCTTAATTTTTGCTGAGTGGCTATAGATGTGTGAGGTTTAGCGTTATCATGATGAAACACCACACCGCTTAAACCAAATTTGTGCTATTCTAATATAATACAAAGACAATTTGTGTACGCTAAGTACCGACCGAGTTTTATTATACAATAATTGGTAATGTGGAATTAATAATAATTAAAAATTAGAATGTAGTGTGTTAACTTCAGTGAAATTAACACCATATTTACTGGTGGTAGAGCTCCAGTGACGGAGCTCGCGGGCGTAGGCACCACCGCATTACCTGATTTACTTGCCGCTAAATGGTAGTGTTCAGCACTATCGTGTTCCGGTCAGGTGGTAATGTACGGCCCTGTAATTTCCGGCACAGAGGCTTAACACCTTAGGCCTCAGGAGTGGTAACGCATTTGCATTTTGACCTTGGTCTTTGTGTGGGTGTCTATAGGCTGCAGTCATCACTTAACATCAATGTGAACTGCATGCTTGTTTACCACATCAATTACATAAAAAAAAAAAAAAAAAAAAAATCGTTTAAAGAAACATCACTCACCTTGGTATGTCCAAGATGGGCCGTCCGCATATGCCTACGGAAGGAGGATCGCTCGGCGAACGTTCGTGCGCACGCTCCACATCGGTAGCGAACTTTTAGGCTATTTAAGGTTCCTATGGTAACCTCACTGTGGAAGCCATTGGTTCCTTGACGGTCATCAGTTCTTTGATCGGTTTAATAGTTTGAGTGTTGTAATATTAGCACATATCCATGCTATTTAAACCTGTTTCCACTAAGTTAACAGTTAGTTCAACATTCGTATAGAGAAACATCACTCACCTTGGTATGTCCAAGATGGGCCGTCCGCATATGCCTAAGGAAGGAGGACCGCTCGGCGAACGTTCGCGCACACGCTCCACATCGGAAGCGAGCGTTGTTCAGGCTGGTTAAGGTCCCGTGGGGGGGCGCCACCGTCAGCTCCGTGGTGGCGGTGGTGTCGGGGGCGGGCCGGGGGAGGGCGGCGGGACCCGACGCGCCATGTTTGCTCTCACGGCGGTGGGACGTACTGGAGCTTCGGGATGCGTGTCTGTATGAGAATTAATGTTTCTATATTCTGATAAATAAGGCTAGAAAAATATCCTACTAATATAATAAATGCCAAAGTTTGTGAGTATGGATGAATGGATGGATGTTTGTTACTCTTTTACAAAAAACCTACTAGACGAATTTGGATGAAACTTTACAGTAATATAGGTTATACATTGGAATAACATATTACATACGTAGAATTATTCGAACATTAAATTAGTGCTAACTGCCTCGGTAGCCTAGTGGTAGCAGGCCACTACTACTATGCTGAGACCCTGAGTACCATTCCCGGGTAGAGGGTTATCAAAGATAATGGTGTAAAGTCCTTTATCTCTGGTTCTATTGGGCTTTGTCCATTTTCTGGAAATTTCCGTACTGGGAAATTTTTGTTAATTTGCTCAAAGTTTGGTGATGTGCCCGGAGATGTCAACCAGCGGAGATGTCAGCATACATGCAAACACCCACGATTCGCCGGTTACGTTTCGGCCCATGCAATACCTATTGCATGGGCCGAAACGTAACCGGCGAATCGTGGGTGTTTGCATGTATGCTTGAATGCATGCATTTACCTCTGCCTACCCCTTCGGGGATTACAGGCGTGAAGTTACGTACGTTACGTTTTAAACCAGCAGTTTTGTATATAAATATATATTTTTTAATAATATATCCTTCCGCCGTAACTTAATTCCCTACGTGCTACATTTCTGTTTTTTTTATGTTATGAAAGTGGCAAACAAGCATGCAGCTCACATTGATGTTAAGTGATGACTGCAGCCTATAGACACCCACAGATAAACCAGAGGACAAAATGCAGATGCGTTACCACTCCTGAGGCTGAAGGTGTTAGGCCGGGAATTACAGGGCTGTACAATATGTGCGCGTGAGCGTAATGTTATTACGTACCGTATGGCATATTGCTGGCTGTGTAATGGGTAAACAGAATAAGCGTCTGTATGGATTTTTAGCCGAGTGTACGAGGTGTGACTTCACACTACCACTACTACTACACTAGACTGACCGGTGGCGCGCGGCGTGCAGGCGGTGCTGGGAAGAGGTGGTGAAGCGGCGCACAGACTACAGACTACAGACTGACCGGTGGCGCGCGGCGTGCAGGCGGTGCTGGGAGGAGGTGGTGAAGCGGCGCACAGACTACAGACTACAGACTGACCGGTGGCGCGCGGCGTGCAGGCGGTGCTGGGAGGAGGTGGTGAAGCGGCGCACAGACTACAGACTACAGACTGACCGGTGGCGCGCGGCGTGCAGGCGGTGCTGGGAGGAGGTGGTGAAGCGGCGCACAGACTACAGACTACAGACTGACCGGTGGCGCGCGGCGTGCAGGCGGTGCTGGGAGGAGGTGGTGAAGCGGCGCACAGACTACAGACTACAGACTGACCGGTGGCGCGCGGCGTGCAGGCGGTGCTGGGAGGAGGTGGTGAAGCGGCGCACAGACTACAGACTACAGACTGACCGGTGGCGCGCGGCGTGCAGGCGGTGCTGGGAGGAGGTGGTGAAGCGGCGCACAGACTACAGACTACAGACTGACCGGTGGCGCGCGGCGTGCAGGCGGTGCTGGGAGGAGGTGGTGAAGCGGCGCACAGACTACAGACTACAGACTGACCGGTGGCGCGCGGCGTGCAGGCGGTGCTGGGAGGAGGTGGTGAAGCGGCGCACAGACTACAGACTACAGACTGACCGGTGGCGCGCGGCGTGCAGGCGGTGCTGGGAGGAGGTGGTGAAGCGGCGCACAGACTACAGACTACAGACTGACCGGTGGCGCGCGGCGTGCAGGCGGTGCTGGGAGGAGGTGGTGAAGCGGCGCACAGACTACAGACTACAGACTGACCGGTGGCGCGCGGCGTGCAGGCGGTGCTGGGAGGAGGTGGTGAAGCGGCGCACAGACTACAGACTACAGACTGACCGGTGGCGCGCGGCGTGCAGGCGGTGCTGGGAGGAGGTGGTGAAGCGGCGCACAGACTACAGACTACAGACTGACCGGTGGCGCGCGGCGTGCAGGCGGTGCTGGGAGGAGGTGGTGAAGCGGCGCACAGACTACAGACTACAGACTGACCGGTGGCGCGCGGCGTGCAGGCGGTGCTGGGAGGAGGTGGTGAAGCGGCGCACAGACTACAGACTACAGACTGACCGGTGGCGCGCGGCGTGCAGGCGGTGCTGGGAGGAGGTGGTGAAGCGGCGCACAGACTACAGACTACAGACTGACCGGTGGCGCGCGGCGTGCAGGCGGTGCTGGGAGGAGGTGGTGAAGCGGCGCACAGACTACAGACTACAGACTGACCGGTGGCGCGCGGCGTGCAGGCGGTGCTGGGAGGAGGTGGTGAAGCGGCGCACAGACTACAGACTACAGACTGACCGGTGGCGCGCGGCGTGCAGGCGGTGCTGGGAGGAGGTGGTGAAGCGGCGCACAGACTACAGACTACAGACTGACCGGTGGCGCGCGGCGTGCAGGCGGTGCTGGGAGGAGGTGGTGAAGCGGCGCACAGACTACAGACTACAGACTGACCGGTGGCGCGCGGCGTGCAGGCGGTGCTGGGAGGAGGTGGTGAAGCGGCGCACAGACTACAGACTACAGACTGACCGGTGGCGCGCGGCGTGCAGGCGGTGCTGGGAGGAGGTGGTGAAGCGGCGCACAGACTACAGACTACAGACTGACCGGTGGCGCGCGGCGTGCAGGCGGTGCTGGGAGGAGGTGGTGAAGCGGCGCACAGACTACAGACTACAGACTGACCGGTGGCGCGCGGCGTGCAGGCGGTGCTGGGAGGAGGTGGTGAAGCGGCGCACAGACTACAGACTACAGACTGACCGGTGGCGCGCGGCGTGCAGGCGGTGCTGGGAGGAGGTGGTGAAGCGGCGCACAGACTACAGACTACAGACTGACCGGTGGCGCGCGGCGTGCAGGCGGTGCTGGGAGGAGGTGGTGAAGCGGCGCACAGACTACAGACTACAGACTGACCGGTGGCGCGCGGCGTGCAGGCGGTGCTGGGAGGAGGTGGTGAAGCGGCGCACAGACTACAGACTACAGACTGACCGGTGGCGCGCGGCGTGCAGGCGGTGCTGGGAGGAGGTGGTGAAGCGGCGCACAGACTACAGACTACAGACTGACCGGTGGCGCGCGGCGTGCAGGCGGTGCTGGGAGGAGGTGGTGAAGCGGCGCACAGACTACAGACTACAGACTGACCGGTGGCGCGCGGCGTGCAGGCGGTGCTGGGAGGAGGTGGTGAAGCGGCGCACAGACTACAGACTACAGACTGACCGGTGGCGCGCGGCGTGCAGGCGGTGCTGGGAGGAGGTGGTGAAGCGGCGCACAGACTACAGACTACAGACTGACCGGTGGCGCGCGGCGTGCAGGCGGTGCTGGGAGGAGGTGGTGAAGCGGCGCACAGACTACAGACTACAGACTGACCGGTGGCGCGCGGCGTGCAGGCGGTGCTGGGAGGAGGTGGTGAAGCGGCGCACAGACTACAGACTACAGACTGACCGGTGGCGCGCGGCGTGCAGGCGGTGCTGGGAGGAGGTGGTGAAGCGGCGCACAGACTACAGACTACAGACTGACCGGTGGCGCGCGGCGTGCAGGCGGTGCTGGGAGGAGGTGGTGAAGCGGCGCACAGACTACAGACTACAGACTGACCGGTGGCGCGCGGCGTGCAGGCGGTGCTGGGAGGAGGTGGTGAAGCGGCGCACAGACTACAGACTACAGACTGACCGGTGGCGCGCGGCGTGCAGGCGGTGCTGGGAGGAGGTGGTGAAGCGGCGCACAGACTACAGACTACAGACTGACCGGTGGCGCGCGGCGTGCAGGCGGTGCTGGGAGGAGGTGGTGAAGCGGCGCACAGACTACAGACTACAGACTGACCGGTGGCGCGCGGCGTGCAGGCGGTGCTGGGAGGAGGTGGTGAAGCGGCGCACAGACTACAGACTACAGACTGACCGGTGGCGCGCGGCGTGCAGGCGGTGCTGGGAGGAGGTGGTGAAGCGGCGCACAGACTACAGACTACAGACTGACCGGTGGCGCGCGGCGTGCAGGCGGTGCTGGGAGGAGGTGGTGAAGCGGCGCACAGACTACAGACTACAGACTGACCGGTGGCGCGCGGCGTGCAGGCGGTGCTGGGAGGAGGTGGTGAAGCGGCGCACAGACTACAGACTACAGACTGACCGGTGGCGCGCGGCGTGCAGGCGGTGCTGGGAGGAGGTGGTGAAGCGGCGCACAGACTACAGACTACAGACTGACCGGTGGCGCGCGGCGTGCAGGCGGTGCTGGGAGGAGGTGGTGAAGCGGCGCACAGACTACAGACTACAGACTGACCGGTGGCGCGCGGCGTGCAGGCGGTGCTGGGAGGAGGTGGTGAAGCGGCGCACAGACTACAGACTACAGACTGACCGGTGGCGCGCGGCGTGCAGGCGGTGCTGGGAGGAGGTGGTGAAGCGGCGCACAGACTACAGACTACAGACTGACCGGTGGCGCGCGGCGTGCAGGCGGTGCTGGGAGGAGGTGGTGAAGCGGCGCACAGACTACAGACTACAGACTGACCGGTGGCGCGCGGCGTGCAGGCGGTGCTGGGAGGAGGTGGTGAAGCGGCGCACAGACTACAGACTACAGACTGACCGGTGGCGCGCGGCGTGCAGGCGGTGCTGGGAGGAGGTGGTGAAGCGGCGCACAGACTACAGACTACAGACTGACCGGTGGCGCGCGGCGTGCAGGCGGTGCTGGGAGGAGGTGGTGAAGCGGCGCACAGACTACAGACTACAGACTGACCGGTGGCGCGCGGCGTGCAGGCGGTGCTGGGAGGAGGTGGTGAAGCGGCGCACAGACTACAGACTACAGACTGACCGGTGGCGCGCGGCGTGCAGGCGGTGCTGGGAGGAGGTGGTGAAGCGGCGCACAGACTACAGACTACAGACTGACCGGTGGCGCGCGGCGTGCAGGCGGTGCTGGGAGGAGGTGGTGAAGCGGCGCACAGACTACAGACTACAGACTGACCGGTGGCGCGCGGCGTGCAGGCGGTGCTGGGAGGAGGTGGTGAAGCGGCGCACAGACTACAGACTACAGACTGACCGGTGGCGCGCGGCGTGCAGGCGGTGCTGGGAGGAGGTGGTGAAGCGGCGCACAGACTACAGACTACAGACTGACCGGTGGCGCGCGGCGTGCAGGCGGTGCTGGGAGGAGGTGGTGAAGCGGCGCACAGACTACAGACTACAGACTGACCGGTGGCGCGCGGCGTGCAGGCGGTGCTGGGAGGAGGTGGTGAAGCGGCGCACAGACTACAGACTACAGACTGACCGGTGGCGCGCGGCGTGCAGGCGGTGCTGGGAGGAGGTGGTGAAGCGGCGCACAGACTACAGACTACAGACTGACCGGTGGCGCACGGCGTGCAGGCGGTGCTGGGAGGAGGTGGTGAAGCGGCGCACAGACTACAGACTACAGACTGACCGGTGGCGCGCGGCGTGCAGGCGGTGCTGGGAGGAGGTGGTGAAGCGGCGCACAGACTACAGACTACAGACTACAGACTGACCGGTGGCGCGCGGCGTGCAGGCGGTGCTGGGAGGAGGTGGTGAAGCGGCGCGGGCAGAGGGTGCACTGGAAGGGCTTCTCGCCGCTGTGGATGCGCTCGTGCTCCGACAGGTTGCCCTTCTGGCTGAAGCTCTTGCCGCACACCGAGCACGAGAACGGCTTCACGCCTGCACGAGGACGACGAAATAAGTGTTAGATGTGGCAAACAAGGATTTGGTCCAGTACCAAGAATCGCAGTTGCGTTACTGCCCCTGAGGCCTTAGCTGTTTAGCCGCTGTGATAGTTACCATACATTCACCGTGTCGGACGAAATCGCATCGCAGTGTTGTGTGGGCGCCCTTAAACAGTAAACAGTGCTGTCAAATTAAAACGGCTTGGCAGTACACCGTACTGACGTCACCTCTTCTGGCCGCAGTGGATTGTGGAACATAGCCCACCATTTAATTAAAATGAATATCTTAGAAGTTGTCACTAAAATAGCACGCGGACAAATAAATTTAATTCTAACGTGTTGATCACACCGTAGATGGCCACGGCTTAAACATTTCTTGGATGGAAGAACGACATTTGCCTGGTCATCTAGTATTAATTAATTAAAATAAAATTCTCACCTGTATGCCATCTCATGTGTAAAGTCAGACTAGTTTTGTGAGCAAACTTGTGCTTGCATATCTCACACGTGAACTTCTTCACGCCGGAATGCAGGAGTTGATGGTTGAGCAGATTCGCTTTGGTTTTGAACGTCGCGTTGCATACCTGGAACAACAAGATATGATAATGTGAAGCCTAAAGCCCTTTGAATGCCACGTCTTTAACTTGTACTTTTAATTTAAACCAATATAGATCTCTGGGTGATCAATGCATTTTAGCAGAGAAATAAAAATTCAAAATTCAAATCATTTATTTCAAATTGGTCTACAAGGACACTTGCATTGTCGGGTTATAAGCTACCTAGAGAGAATGACTTATTAATTCAATAAAATAGGTATTCATAAATACCAATTTAATAATTATATTTAATAGATACGTGAATCATCAAATTTTTCAATTCCTTCATAGAAGAAAATGAAAAATCTGTTCGTCATAATCATAGTCATTCACTTAGCAGAGTTCCAAGTGCAGGCACTACTGAGAAGAACTCCGCTACCCAACAAACTCAGCGTGTTGCTCTTTTGTCACAACCTTAGATTTAATACAAATATTATTAAATAAAATAAAGATAATGTGAACGTCCATGGCATATAAATATTTGCATATAAACACATACGCAAATACCCATCAACAGCTTAATATCGTGATAGAAAATAACACCCGCAAATCACAACAGACCAGTCCCCACAATCAGCACCCGTTCACGAGTATGACGCATGCTCTCCTGGACCATGTTGAAGGGAAGTGAGCAACCCGTCACACGACGCCGCCGAAAAAAATCGGTCAAGCGCATGTCGGGCCACGCGCAGTGGTTCCGAAGTTTTTAGGTTTGAATAATGCAATGAAAATGACATAAACGAATTTAAGCTATGTTGTAGCGCTGCGCCGCGTGCGCCGCCTGCTTGTGATCCACCACCGTCCCCACTGACCTTGCAGGCGAAGGGCCTGTGCTGCGAGTGCACGAGCTGGTGGCGCTGCAGCAGCTGCTTGTGGCGGAAGGGCTTGCCGCACGTGCCGCACACGTAGCGCTGCGCCGCGTGCGCCGCCTGCTTGTGGTCCACCACCGTCCCCACGTACCTTGCAGGCGAAGGGCCTGTGCTGCGAGTGCACGAGCTGGTGGCGCTGCAGCAGCTGCTTGTGGCGGAAGGGCTTGCCGCACGTGCCGCACACGTAGCGCTGCGCCACGTGCGCCGCCTGCTTGTGGTCCACCACCGTCCCCACGTACCTTGCAGGCGAAGGGCCTGTGCTGCGAGTGCACGAGCTGGTGGCGCTGCAGCAGCTGCTTGTGGCGGAAGGGCTTGCCGCACGTGCCGCACACGTAGCGCTGCGCCGCGTGCGCCGCCTGCTTGTGGTCCACCACCGTCCCCACGTACCTTGCAGGCGAAGGGCCTGTGCTGCGAGTGCACGAGCTGGTGGCGCTGCAGCAGCTGCTTGTGGCGGAAGGGCTTGCCGCACGTGCCGCACACGTAGCGCTGCGCCACGTGCGCCGCCTGCTTGTGGTCCACCACCGTCCCCACTGACCTTGCAGGCGAAGGGCCTGTGCTGCGAGTGCACGAGCTGGTGGCGCTGCAGCAGCTGCTTGTGGCGGAAGGGCTTGCCGCACGTGCCGCACACGTAGCGCTGCGCCGCGTGCGCCGCCTGCTTGTGGTCCACCACCGTCCCCACTGACCTTGCAGGCGAAGGGCCTGTGCTGCGAGTGCACGAGCTGGTGGCGCTGCAGCAGCTGCTTGTGGCGGAAGGGCTTGCCGCACGTGCCGCACACGTAGCGCTGCGCCGCGTGCGCCGCCTGCTTGTGGTACACCACCGACGACGGGTGGTTCAGCACCTGCCCGCAAGGGTACACACTTCATTAAGGATCTCACACTAGTTTACGCATATCAATTAGGGTGACCGCATCAGTGGCCTAGTGGTAGCAAAGTAGTAAGCCACTACTATCAGAGATAACGGTGTAAAATCTCTGGTTCGATTAGGATTTTTTAATTTTTTGGAAGTTTCCCTTGAGGTTGGTAATGTACCATGTAGTGCCAGGGAGCGCGGGTAGGCGAGGAGGGTAGGGGGGGGGGGCGAGGTGGGCAGGGGGGTGCGGCGCCTTTTACCTTCCCGCAGAGGTCTAAGGCGTACCCGCGCGCGTTGGTGCGGCGGCGGCGGTGCGCCACGGCGTGCAGCGCCAGGGAGCGCGGGTAGGCGAGAGGAGCAGGGGTAAGGTGGACAGGGGGGGCGGCGCCTTTTACCTTCCCGCAGAGGTCTAAGGCGTACCCGCGCGCGTTGGTGCGGCGGCGGCGGTGCGCCACGGCGTGCAGCGCCAGGGAGCGCGGGTAGGCGAGAGGAGCAGGGGTAAGGTGGACAGGGGGGGCGGCGCCTTTTACCTTCCCGCAGAGGTCACAGGCGTACCCGCGCGCGTTCGGTCGGCGACGGCGGTGCGCCACGGCGTGCAGCGCCAGGGAGCGCGGGTAGGCGAGAGGAGCAGGGGTAAGGTGGACAGGGGGGGCGGCGCCTTTTACCTTCCCGCAGAGGTCACAGGCGTACCCGCGCGCGTTCGGTCGGCGACGGCGGTGCGCCACGGCGTGCAGCGCCAAAGAGCGCGGGTAGGCGAGGGGGGCGGCGCCAGTTACCTTCCCGCAGAGGTCGCAGGCGTACCCGCGCGCGTTCGGTCGGCGACGGCGGTGCGCCACGGCGTGCAGCGCTAGGGAGCGCGGGTAGGCGAAGGAAGCGCCGCACTCGCCGCACACGTGCGCTCGCTCCCCCTGGTGCACCGCCTGTACACGGAAACATGCTTTACATCGGACGAGAATCCTTTTTTTTCATTTCATAATGGATCATGGCAAGATTTGTACAGAAGAAATGAAAGAAAGGTACACGGTGAAACAGCATGGAAATATTATCCAGTGAACCTAAACAACATTTCCTGATACTTAAAATATTTTTAACTCTCCGGAATAAAAAGTATGAAATTGAACTTTAGTATGGAGTTCTTCTACTGTTGTTAGGAAAGACGATTTTTATGCCGGTGATTTAAAAATAATTAACATACCAGGAAATGTACTTTAGGTTCCCTAGATAATATTTCTAATCCGTTTTACCTTGTACCTTTTTCTAACTTTAATTGTACAAATCAATGTATGAAACTTGCCATGATTCTTTGACTTCAGGCAGTAATCGAACCTGCGAGCCGCAGGATAACCAGTCCAGCGTATAATGTATGTATCTTCACGCCATATCTCTTACGAGGAAGGCGATTAATATTGATAATAATAATAATAATGGCAACCCATTATACGTCCCACTGCTGGGCACGAGTCTCTCCCCTTTTTTTTTTTTGGGGGGGAGGCCTGGAGCTTACTCCACCACGCTGCTCCAATGCGGATTGGTGGAGGTGGGTGGGTTAGTGACCAACCCGCTGTCGGATGTTTTCAAACCGCCCATTAGGCCTCCGACAAGGTTTAACGACTGCTATCCATCGATAGCAACCGGGACCGACGGCTTAACGTGCCCTCCGAAGCACGGAAACGCGCATTTAATTTGCCACTAGCGGTCACCCATCATACTACCCGACCGCGCCCGTAGTGCTTGACCGAGTAGATCGTATACGATCTACACCAGCCGCTGGGCCATGCGCGCTTCATGTTATGAATATTGATAATATTCATAACAAACTTTACCTAATTAAATTAATGATATGCGTGATCATATCACGCAGCGTGATTGACAGTTCAATATGAACGGATTTTAAACAATAACTAAGACAGTAAAAGTGCTGATGATGCGATATCTTAATTTGGGTCAAAATACAACCTACAAATGACATTTCAACTGACGAATACAGAATAACAGTCTATAAGTCTATTGTACAATAATCCAACACAATAAAAAAAAATAGTATAGACTTTAATTTCTCAGAATAAAATGTCAAACAAGTTCTGACTAAAAAATTATAGCTACAGTGCCACCAACTTATCTCTGAAATGGCAAAAAACGGAACTAAAGCCGCCATGTTGAAGTGTCATTGGATTGTCAGTGTCTACTACTTTCGTGTGCTGTGTTTGTTTTATTCTTGATTTTAACTGTTGAATATGCCGAAAGCTATGAAAAGTGATGCCCGGAATATTATTCTAAAGGTTAAATCCTTTTTTGAAGAATCTCGACAGCAGGCTCCCATAATTCCATTTAGTCAAATATACAATCGAATTGTGGCAGCTACAGGTCAGTGTTGCCAGTTCTTATAACACAAATTACCCAATTTTAATAAGTCAGTTAAATTGATACAATATCTACTTACCTAAATTTAATTTACGGAATATTCTCCATATTTTTAATTTGCGGTAGCAGCTTTGACTTGATTTTTATTTGAACAACTTGAAATAATCTGTATTTACGATTACGTTTTTAAATGAGTAATAATAATAGTTTCTTTGTTTCTACCCTATCTTTGGAGTGAGCGAGCTGACCTGGTACATGTATACTGAATTATTTTATTTTATTACAGGTGTAAGCTTAGGAACAATATCTAATATTGTCAGATAGGGGCAAGAAGCAGAAAAATCCGATACTAAAATTCGCACACCAGGCAAGAAACGAACACGTAAAAGTGGATTTGTTTTTGTTGATGATTTTGACCAGGGAGTTATTAGACGGAAAGTTCATGAATTTTATCTGATCACAATTATAGTAAACCTGGTTTCCAATAAATTTTAAATACAATCAAATTGTTTTATTTAAACACTCCAGACACGAGAAAAATATGACAATTGAAATTCAATTGTGTCTCGCCGCCGGTGGCCGTACGATCATTGAAAGGTTAACAAGGTACATTTACCATACGTAACGTTTTAACACGTTTTATTTGTGGAAGGGCTATGGACGAATTTCTTTTTAGTTTGGATTATGAACGAACTGAAAATATAATACAAATAAATAAAATATAATTGAAACATTTATTATTATAATATATATTTATATAGAATACGCATATATGTATGAGTATATATTAACTCTCAAATTATTTATTGTATTCTTTAACTATAGCAAATGACCGGGTGTAGGCCTGTGTGTATGTGTAGGTAGAATTACTTTAAATACTGTAAGAACTGCAATATGTGCATATGATGTTAATATCATTTATCTAATCACTTATTACAGAAAATGACTATATGTAGTATTGTGTGTGTGTGTGTAGATCTACTAAATACTGTAAGAATTGTCCATAGTAAATATTTTGCGCCAAATGGTGGTGTTCAGCACTATAACTGTGTATATAAGTTGAAGTTGTGATGTACGGCCCTGAATTTGCCGGCGCAGAGGTATAATGCGTTGGGCCTCGAGACTGGTAACGCATCTGCATTTTGACCTCTGTTCCCTGTGAGGTTGTCTATAGGCTGCAGTCATCACTTGATATCGATGTGAGCTGCATGCTTGTTTGTCACGTTGATTACATAAAAACATATATACATATACATGAATAAATTAATGAACTTGTATATATATATATATAATATATATATGTATGTATATATAGATTAGTTAATTAATTTAGTTAAATGGATGTGCAAATTATTTTAATATCGCTGTTGGCGTTCCACACTCTTTGCCTACCCCGAAAGGGACTTGGCGTGAAGATACATACATACTTATATGAATTTGTCTTTACTTGCAAATTATTGTATTTCAGAACGCATACTAGCTCTCTTATGTTCTGCACTCTAAAACATAAATTTCATAATTAACCTCTTATTGTACCTTAAAATTATACATTGCACTATCTGATTGTTTTGCGTATACTACATGATCGAAACTGGTTATCGACATGTATCGTATTCTATGAATATGAAGTACATTGGAAATTAGCTACTAAGTTCTATCGGTTATAATTGAATATGCTTGGGCGAGATTCTTACCTTGCCGTAACACAGTTTCGACTAGCACGGAAGGTAAAAAAATAATAATCTGTGTACCGCCAACTTATCAATTATTTCTTTTCATAAGTAATGATAATGTATCGCTTTTGTCGTTTTGTTATTCACGAACTAAATGTACTTATGTAATAGGTATAATATGATTTTAAATAAATTTACTGTTTACTGTTTACTGTTTACCATGCTGTAGCCACTATCGCTATAATCTAGACAGGCTTTAGCATAATAACTTAAAGAAACACAGATTTTTTACTCATTTAAAACTTACCCAACATTCCTTTCATCCCAATTATAAGCAAAACAAAATTAACTAGCAACACCGATACGACGGTGACGACATCCTTCATTTCAGAGATAAGTTGGTGGCACTGTACATAATACAACTTGTACGAGTTTTTGTATGACAACTATTTATCCCAGTCAATCAATAAGGCCTCTTGTACACGACAAGACATAGCACCTATGTAAGAATTCGTGTCGTTTCTACAAACGACACGGCGCTGATTCAAGAAAAAATCTTGTATACGCTAGACACGACGCGTGACCGTTGCTGCGTTGCGGTGGGGGGCGAAGTAGGGTAAAGTAAGGTGGTCAGTGGTGAGCCGTCAGGTAGTTTTAGTACGTACGTTTATTTGCGTGGACGAAAGCAATGAAAATAAATAATATGACTGACACTGAGTTGTCTCTCACACCCTACGCACGACTGCCCGAAAACAATCATAGCCTGTACACGTTTCTATTCGTCCTGTCTGTAGCAGACACGAAGTTTTCGTGTCTAGATCAGACAAAAATCTTGTCGAGTACATAAGAAATTGGTCCTATCTGCAGCAGACACGGTGAAATTTCTTATCGTGTACAAGGGCTCTAAAGGTTGACTCACCTTAATATGTAGAGATTTGCTTTGTTTATTACTAAATAATTTATCACAGTGATTGCACTTCACTTTCGTCTTCCCATTCACTTGCTGCTTATCTTTATCATCACTTGGCTCAGGTACATTATTGTTCGAGGTAACATCTAGAAGAAAAGTACAATTTTGATAAAAGACAAATAATAACAATGAAACAGCACCCCTAAATTCTAGGACTGGGTTGCATCTTATATTATTTTTTTTTTTATTAATATTATGGCATCGCTATTACGCATATTGCCAGTGTCAAGTTAAAACGATATTTCGTATTCGTAATAAGCAGCGTAAAAGTCAGAGTCAGTCAGTCAATTTATCCGCCCGTCAGTCAGTCACAGTCAATAATTCGAGTAAAGCGATAGCTACTTTACCAGAATATTTACAATGAAGTTTTGGAGGCAACCCAAAAGGAAGTGTTTTCGCACTATTATTCTATTTCACTATACACGGGCACTGTAATAAGCCTATATCAAACAAAATGCCATCAACTTTATTTAATATAACTCAAAAAAACAACAAGAGTATGAAATAAAATAAGAGCACCACACGCCTCTTTCAAGATTCCCGCCGAAACTCATCATCGTAATTTGTTAATATAAAATTTAACATCCTCTAAAGTCGACTCGAAGTCACACACACACACACTGAAATTCGGCAACACGAGTGTAGGTGTTGTTCACGCCGACGCTTTCGGGGAACGGCGCGAAGCGTGAACGGCAATAAAATATGTTTGACCTTGCATGACCCGATGTTATTCATTTATTTATTACCCTTATCTCCAAAAACCCGCATTGGAGCAGCGTGTTGGAGTAAGCTCCAGTCCTTCCCTCAAGAAGGGGAGAAACTCGTGCCCAGCAATGAGACGTTTCAAGGGTTGCCATTATTAATCAATTACTCACCATCAACCTTCACAATTGGCATATCTCGACTAACTTTGACAGTGTTTTGAACTACATCTTTATGAGCTTCAGTCTTCACTTCCGCCATCGGGTCGGCCTCGGATATAGGCAGGGGCATTTGCACGTTGCTCACTACGTTGTCTATAGACGCCAAGTCCTGATCCGGCTCCGTCTGTTTGTCGTCGATGGGCTGCTTTTTAATATTCTGTAAGAAAAAAAAGGATATACCCAATAATATTATGAAACTGTAGTGGTAAACAAGCATGTAGTCTTGATCCATTTGAGTCCTTAGAAAGACGCGAAGATAATATCCAGTATTGCTAACGAGCTAGGATTCTCTGACGGATTCAAACATCTAAGTCTATACAGAGACGACTAGATATGTAAAGTCTGTACATTTTTAAGGTCTCTAAAATGGCGAGTGCTCTGCTGAACTGTTTAATCCATTACCACAATCTCTTTTCCAACAGCACACTACACGCAGAAGAGAGGAGTTCCACCTACTTTTACTTTGTCTTTCTGGCGAAACTATGGTCAGGAATGTGTCCCCACATGAGCACGCGTATTGAAAGGGGCCGGTTGCAGCAATGTGAGATATATAGCGATCGTGACATGAGCATCATAGGTAATAGCATAGAATAGATAAATAAAGATGGTATGGTAATGTGGGCGTGGCAAGCGCGCCGCAATTATATATGAACATACACAGTTCGGCCGAACCATTCGTTCGCTGCTCGAAGTGTCGTGTAGACTGCTTCGAACGACACATCTCTTGGTAAAAATACCGTCTAGTGCCAATTTTAACACGTAATATAAAATGTCAGACGTCAAGCATAAAGCGAGGAGGTATATCGTCCCATCGGTAAGTCACAAATAACATTTATTGTTATAATATTTGTAAAAAAACGTTACTGCTAGCGAATACATTGCTCGTTAAGAACTCGCTCAATTAACGCTATTACTGTCTCCGCTTGCAATGTAACAGCATGTAATGCGTGCGCTACGTTGTGTGCGTGCGAGTGCTTATTGTCTACGAGCGTTGTCTTAGTGTGCAAACTTACGCAAACGAATAGCTGCCCTGAGGATTTACGTGCGGGTGATTGTCGAGATGGTGTTGCATTTGTGTAAGAAATTGCACGGTGAGAGAAAAGCGGCGACACTGGTTCTAATTACTAAATTGTAGCAAAGGCCTTTCCATGATTATTTATCTATTCCGTGGGTAATAGAAGACATTTCAGAGTGACAAGTCTACTCACCGCCGGCGTTTTAGGCGTTTCCTTGTCAGCGATGTTACGAGCGAGCGGTATGACAGTTCGGCCAGTATGCCCCGTCTCTTTCTGGTGGTCCGAGTGCTTCAGTCTTGTCGGGAAGGTGTCCCCGCACGAGCACGCGTATTGTACGGGCCCGTGTGCGGCGATATGGGACATATAGCGACCACGACACGAGAACTCTAGACCGCAGATGTGACATGTCTCTTTCGTTGGAGGCGTTCGACCTGAGAAAACACAGATTATTATTACTTTTTAGGATTCCGTATCTTAAAATTAACCCCTATAGTTTCGCCACGTTTCGTCCTTTCGTCTGTCCGCAGCTATGCTCGGAGACTCTTAGTACTAGAAGGCTGTTATTTAACACAAATATACATATAAGCTATGCGGAGAACGTCTTGCAATAAAATTTTCAAAAACATTTTTTTTACAGTACCTCCCCTTTAAATAACGTGGGGATACATTTTTTTCACGATCTCATCGTGTTGCTGTCCTAATTTTTTATACTTTGTTTATAATTTACTTTAAAGTTAAATTCGCAAAAGAATCACATACCTAATTGCAAAATGGTCTTCTAAACCTCAACCTTTTAAACCTTTTAAAAACCTATCTAGCAACAGATTATAATATATTATGGGGTGTCGTTGGGATGTTGTCGGATGTTTATGAATGGAGGCATCCTAAAAATATACTTTTTTAATGATTTGATTTTACGTGTTTGTTCGAATTACTTCTAATACAGAGTCGCTGAGCTAAGCTACGGAGAGACAGACAGACAGACCGAAGGCACACCGCGGACACTTTACCAAAATTCCATACAAACGCTTCATTTGGTCTCTATTACACAGACATCAATCAGTGACGTGTATTTACAAGTGCACCTGTGTGCGTAGCACGTAAAAAATACCAACCGTCGCCCATAAGACGGGAGGTGGTTGGGTGAGGCGGGGAAATTGGGCGGGAAGTCAGTGTCCATTCTATCATGGCGAAACTATGAGGGTTCCTTGAAGACTACAGAACCTATTAACCATAACTTACCCTTTGGTCTTCCCCGTCCTTTGCCCTTGACAACAACAACTAGTTCTCCAGAGGCCTCCATGTGTCCTATGACCTCAGGCTCCTTTGTGGCTGGTGGCTTCACCTCCGCGACAACTGGTTTCACATCGTGGTCACTCTCTTCGCCATCTGTCACCCCTTCTTCCTTGAATATTCTATCCAGCTCCTTGCCCTGGAATGAGTTTCAAAAACATTTAATGGAACTGTATTAAATATATAAAGTGATGACTACAGCTTATACACATGCTCACAAAAAGCAGAGGTCAAAATGCATATGCCTTGCACCCCAAGGTGCCAACAGAGTCAAACTGAATTACTCTTATGCTTGTTTTCATGTTTGGTTTTTGCTTGCCCTTTCATACCGCGTATGAGAGCAATAATTAATTATTATTTCATCCTTGTCGCACAAGTTCTAAATGACTAATGAGATACTTCCAATGGAAAAAGTTAAATACTGTCAACTTGTCAACTAACTTGAACAGCTTCTTTGAACCGCGTCGGCGTTTTCCGTCTCCTTTTCCCTGCATTATCCTCATCTCTTGTCTCACTCGGTGTTTGGGTTTTCGCCCGCAGTGCAGCTTCTGCAGCCAATTCTTCAGGGCTTTTTGGCTTCTTTGGTGGTCTGCCACGTTTCCGCTTCGGTTTATCCAGACCAGCGACCTGGAGGGCAATTGGATGCTCCACTTGGTATACTCCATTGCTTGTGTTTACTGTTATAATTGAAAAAAAAAATTAAAACAGCTATGAAATAGTATTTTGAACGATTTTCCTTTATATTTATTGTAAACAGCCTCATCTAGAAGCTAATAAGACTGTACCAGACCACCAGTTTGGGTTTACACAGCAACATTCTACTGTTGAACAAGTCCACAGAGTTTGTGATAAAATAAGGAAAACATTAGAGGAAAAAAAATACTGTGCCTCAGTGTGTGCAACAGGCCTTTGACAGTGTCTGGCACAATGGCCTATTGTTGAAAATTAAAAATTGTCTACCTCACAGCTACTATCTTCTCCTGAAATCCTATCTGACGGAAAGATTGTTCCAAGTTAAACAGAATGACACCACCTCAAAATTTTACAACATAGAAGCTGGAGTTCCACAGGGCTCTGTACTGGGTCCAGTACTTTACTCAATATACACATCTAACTTTCCAGTCACGGATGAGGTTACGACTGCAACATTTGCCGACGACACCGCCATTATGGTTAGTCATGAAAATCCCCATACCGCCACATCACACCTACAAACAGAACTTGACCAGATATCTACATGGCTACAGAAATGGAGAATAAAAGTCAGTACAAATAACAATCACACTAAGAAAAGGCAATTGTCCACCCGTGTCTCTACAGAATAATGTACTACCCCAAAAGGACTGAGTCAGATATTTAGGTCTGCATCTAGATCGCCGGCTTACTTGGCAACTTTGGAAGAACTTAAGATTCGCATTCGCATCTCGAAATTACTACTGTAAAGGAGGAAATTCACAATACCACACGGAGATATCGGGAAAGGCTAGAAATGCATCCTAACTAGCCACTAGGCTGACCACACTATCCTACTGTAAGCGGCTCAAAAGAAAGGACATGTTGTCAATATCCCCCTGACAGCCAATTGGAGGCAACACTATAAGTAGATGCTCTCACGCTAAGGGCACGCTTCACATCCTACGCCTGACAACAAATTTGCTTAAAGTTATACCAAACTGATTGCAGATACAACGATGAAGAAAAACATGCGAGTGAATTTTAGAAATTAAAGGTATTTATATTTTTACACATTGGCAATGGTGTACATAATAGTAAGTGTTGTACACAAGGATGCTTAATGGGTACATGTATAAGCTGTGTTAACTGTTATAATTGAAAAAAAAAAAAAACAGCTATGAAATAGTATTTTGAACGATTTTCCTTTATATTTATTGTAAACAGCTAGTATGATAGAAAAAGAGACAATTGAACCGGGGTTCAAATGGGTTTATTAATAACAAGTAGGATTTTGATCCTATCAATAACATTGATTTTTATTTAAATACAACTTCGGTAACTCCAGTTATTTTCCATATAGATAAAAATATTGATTGTATTCTATGACAAGATACTCACTTTCATACACAATGTTCTCAGTTATTATTTCAGAATCGTTGGCACTGTTTAAAACTGTCTGCTTATATTCTTTCTCCCTGTCATACAGCTCTCGGATAAGTTTCTGAAAATATTACGTTATACTTTTACACTAATGATATCATTGATATAACATAATTTATATTATTCTGCCTTCAAATTTCTGTTTCTCGAGTTATAATTTTGTTAAATTTATTTCTACATACTTGGCCATTAATGATAAGGTTCATAAACTCCACAGTGGCTTCCAATTGTATGGTGCAGCCCGGGCAGATGGTACGGGGTAACTGACCATCATCAGATACCTGAGATGGAAAATAAAAATTATTGTAAATATCGTTTAAACCTAGTGCAATTGATACATTTAAAATCACATAATAATTGAGACTTAAAGTTATTGATGTAATGGCATCAATCAATCATAATATTTATATCTATTTCATTATTATGACTGCATTTGTAGAGACATCAATTGTTATTTGTTATTGTTAATTTAACTTACAATCCTTGTATTGTACCAGTACTTTTTACTGGGTGAAATTGTTCTATTAGCATTTTAAAGTTTTTGCACTATACGACAAATGATCAAATTGCACTTGATACAATATTAATCACTTTAAAAATACACGGATTTACTTGGCAGTCTATTCTTTAAATTTATTATTTATTTTATTTCACCTTTCACTTCAGGAATAAAAAAATTGTCAAATTGTGGCGCGAGATGGTAAACATTTTTATCATACAAAAAGTGAATGACAAGTACCACGGTAAAAATCGTGAAAAACACAATAATAATAAAGTAAATTATTAACAATCAATTAAGTTAATAACATTAAGAAAATAATTTTACAATAAAAAATAAAGATATGAATGTGATATTATTAGACTGAAAAGACGGCCATCTTGATTACATTTGGAGTCAAAACAATCACAATTATACTAAAAATACATTACCTTGATTGGCAAATATGTGTTTATAATTTCACTTAAATTCAAATTATTTTCTTCGTTTGAATACAACAAGGTGCCATTATCATTTTCTTCGCCACATAATCTACAAACAGTGGAATTGTAAAGAAAAACCTCCATATTAATTTGTATGGACAAAATACAAGCGCCATCTACTTCCTGGTAAAGAAATCAGAATGACATGACATGACAGTCGTGCGTGTACAATGTCATTATAATGGATCCGATTCCTTGACCTGCATCTACTCTGAGGACATAATCAATAAAAAAGGACTATCCGATACCGAACGCCTTCAATACCGGTATAAATACCGGAATCCAAGTATTGTGGATTAAAATCAGATTAGGTGTCATTATTTTTAGAAGATTACATAGGTATTAATGTGGGGGGTTTCATGAATAATATTTTCAGTACGTAAAATAATGAAAGCCTTAACGTTTAATTTGCGCAAAAGGCTTCTACAAACCACAATCTAGCAAATACTGCATATATGTAATAATTGCGTCAAAGGTATCCATTCACAAGCCACAATCATGTATCTATTGCATAATCTGCATATGTATGACTAGCGACCCGCTCAAACTTGGCACGATTGCAATACAAATTATTAGTACAGTATTTCAGCATCATTTCATATAATAGGACAGCATTGAAATACTATGATCGCTTTTTTAACCGTAGCCTCTTATAGAATTGAAAAAGCAAGACAATACCCAGAGATAAGCTTTTTTGGAATTATTTATTTATTAAGATTTGTTACATAACATATGAATAAAAGTATATGGATACCAAAAACCCTTATTGGGTTTGACCTGGCACCGTTACATCCGAAGCATGATATTGCCGACATAAATTTTCGGATGCACAAAGTGACCCAGGTATATGTACCTGGGTCCAGATATAAAGCTACATGAAGCCACGAAGCATGACAATAAAGATGGAGCCAGCAGTGCCAATGTAAAAACTTACGTTTAAGGAGCAAACGGCAATATGCATTTACATTTCGTTAAATCCTCCTGCCTCCTGCCGCCTCCTACCAGTTTTTAGACAAGAAATACAAGAATAGCTAAAAAGTGTAGGACTAGCAGAACATGTTTATTTATTGTCTTTGGTATTTTTTCACCATGGCAACATTTCCAATTTCCTTTCCTTCATCTTTTTTTTGATAGCCCTTAGACCTGAGTCGATCACTCCTTCGTGGGTATTCGGGTCGATCGCGACCCATTGACAAGGTGATCGAGTCTAAATGACTCGATCGTTTGGGTCATTTGGGTCGCGACTCGATTTCGCTCAAACGTATACTGTAGCTCATGATTCTCGTGATTCGAGACCCATCTGATAAGGATTCAAGACTCGAGACCGCGATCCACACATTATGTCACTGGCTATTTATCATTTTAATACAATTCAATGAATTATTCAATTATTTCACTATAATTTAATTCTGAAACTTTATTGGTAAATAGGATTAATTTATAGGGAAAAAAATCGGCATTCAGGAACTGCACCGGTAAAGCTATTGCATAGAATGCAATGCGATTATATAGAATAAACAACATTTACAAATTGACGATTTATAAAAACGAATATATAAAAAAATGTGTTTAGATTACTTGCTGGGATTTGAACCCGAGCCTACCGGTCACACTATCATTGCCATTTGTCTGTTTCTTGACACAACGAATATTATATATATATATATATATATAAATTGTTTCATTTTTCAACCGACTCCAAAAAAAGGAGGTGGTTCTCAATTCGCCCAGATACTTTTTTTTTACAGTTTATTTTTATTTGTATGTATGCAAAATTCTAGTTCACGTAGGTATTCTGCTCGCAATACATAGGTACCTACATGGTAAGCGGAGTGGGAGGTAATAGGTTTAATTTTCTTTACGGAGTTATACAAGCATCCCGAGCAATCAAAATAAAATGACAACATTTCAAAGACACGACCCTAAAAGAAAAATACCGTTTCTTAGTTTTTCTTTTCTGAGTTCAAATATATATTTTTGTATTTTTTATATCTTAATTTTTGTGAAAAAAAAATAAAACGGAAAAACATGTGATAACGTCACTTAAATGGTGGAATGAAGTAGTTACCATTGCTTATATTTAGATGAACTGAACTGCCTCGGTAGCCTAGTGGTAGCAGGCCACTACTACTACGCTGAGGTCCTGGGTTCGATTCCCGGGTAGGGGGTTATCAGAGATGATGATGTAAAGTCCATTATCTCTGGTTCTATTGGGATTTTTCCATTTTCTGGAAATTTCCCAGTACCTTGAAGTTTGGTAATGTGCCCGGAGATGTCAACAGGCTCGCCACCTGTTACATGGGCCAAAAACGTAACCGGCGAATCGTGGGTGTTTGCATGTATGCTTGAATGCATGCATTTACCTCTGCCTACCCCTTCGGGGATTACAGGCGTGAAGTTACGTATATTTAGATGAAAACATTATTGTTACATACTCTGTGACAAGATGTGTCAAATTGATACGGATACGTCAATGTCAAAGTATAAAACTAGGAAGTAGGGATGGTGATCCGAGACCTGAGATCGATTAATCGGAAAAGCAATCTTTAAGAACCAAAAATACGGTTCTTATTTAAATAATTATAATAATTTATTTAAATCGATCCACAGTACCGGATTGATCTAGTGAATCGATACTATACCCTGGAAAATCGAACATCGATCTTTTTGGTTAATTCACATAGGGACATATGAAACATACAGATCATAAGATTTAACGTTTAAACGTGAGTATAGGAAGCATTATACTAGCATTGAACACTGTTGAGTTGCTTTTTTTTGGTCGTCTGTTTTCCTTGAAAAGTATTACATATCCCAAATCAAAAATAGATCGATAATCGAAGATCGATTTTTCAATGTCGATTTAATTGTCAAAGGATTTTGGACACTTTGATTCGAACATTGATTGATTTCAGAAAGAATCGCATCCCTACTACTAAGTCTATGAAATGCTGCCACGAACTTATTTATTTAAAAAAACAAGTTTTAAAGTCTTCAACGACGACTTAGCCCTTAGGCTGTTGATATAATATTGATATTTTTTAATTGTTTTTATATTATTTCGCATTAACATTCGAGTCTCGCCTGAAGTCAAAGTTTTCTTTCCATTTTTCTTTAAAAATAAAATGATATTTTTTATTTGAAGTTGGATCAAGGAAGAGATTAATCGACGACATGCAGAATCAAAGATTTTTTTTTAAATTGTATTGATATATCGATATTTTTTTCGATATATCGAACACTGGTACTGATATTTTTAAAATAAAAAGATCACAGCCCTACATCGAGTTTGACAAGCTGACAACGACAAGATAGTGACATCTACAATTTTTTTTAAAGGGTCACGGCACAAGGTAATGGTTCTATCGCCATTCCACCCTATGTGTGACGTCTTTTTAGAATACACTTACTTTCAAAGTAGAAATTATGAATGAAAAGTACAAAATTTCGAAAAATGGTTAAACACGGGTTCCCTAGTTTCGGATTAACTTTTGAATAATGTAATAAAACATGTAGGTTAAAAATATAAAATGTTCTCAATTATGTTCATGAAATGAACATAATTATTATGAATGCTGTAATATTCATGCAATTTATATCAATCTAGCTAAAAATTTAAAATCCTAATCCACTTCATAACTATGTTTACTATAATAGTATGATAAAAGTGTTTTTATGCATGTGTCTTCAGGCCAAATGCTTCACGGGGTAGGAAACTTAGAGAATGTGGAATCAACCAAACACACACAACATTCGAAGCATTTATTTTATTACCGAAATTTAATAAACATCAAAACGATATGTAATGGGTTTTTGTGTAAAGTATTTCATCAACTATCATTGTAGTCTTTCTAACAACTTTATTATGATCAATATTTTATGTAAGATGGCGCTATTCTACAAAATAAATATCGCCTTCGCGCTCGATGTCTTTAATTTTGAATTTGTTAACGACATCTAATGAATTATGTGTGAAGGATTTCATCAACTATCATTCTAGTCTTTCCAACGACTCTATCATTTTATGTTAGATGGCGTTATTTTACAAATATCGATCGCAAAAGATCATCGCGCTGCGCTGGCTGCCATTGGTTCGCGATCGCCATTGGACAACGAAGTAATGTTCTGTTTCACTTTAATCGCCCGTATTAGAGTGAAACAGAACATTACAATTCGTTTTAGTATCCTTCTCCGTTGGAAAGTGACAAACTTAAGTGGAACCATGTGAAAGAAGGAAATAAAATATGATCAACGCCTGTACCATGACCTTTCTTTGTCACCATAAACTGCATCGCTTTTACCTTTGTCTCGTTTTGTCATACGCGGTATCATACACGACAAAATGAAACAAAATTTTGGTAGCGCATAAATTTTACAATTAGATGACATGATGCAGGGGAGCATGATCGATGAAACTGTAAACAAACTGAAGTATACTTTATGAGTATTATAATAGAGTTCACGAGAAACAAAGTACCCAATGACCCAAAGGATCCAAATGATCGACTTTTTTTGTACGTCACGACCCGATCCCTTGTGTTTGGATCGTGACTCAATCAAAGTGATTCTATCGCTCGCGATCGACTCAGCTCTAATAGCCCTTTCCGGTTCAGTTCCTGGGGCTAGAAGCCGTAGTTTCGGTTTTTATTATTTTTAATCGCCTTTAATCCAACAAAATGAGAATCTATAAGGATATTATTACCGGTAATTGTGATTTTTGTGATACTGTGTATTATTTGGAACGAATATTTCGTGAATCCATAAGATAATAAACGATAAGTGACTTTGACATTTCTTTGACCAGTGATGTCTTTAATAATTTTTACTGGAATCAATGCCACATCGACATCGAGTAATTGTCGAATTGTAAATGTTCAATTATGATTTTTTCAGGTGACGAGATGTTCTCGGATACATACAAAATGAAACTGGTTGATGAAGTCATATACGAAGTCACCGGTAAACTAGAAACAAGAACACAGGGCGATATAAGAATCGAAGGATTCAACCCTTCAGCTGAGGACGCAGACGAGGGCACCGACTCGGCGACGGAGAGCGGCGTCGACATAGTCCTGAACCACAGGCTTGTGGAGACATACGCATTTGGGGACAAGAAGTCTTACACCTTATACCTGAAAGACTATATGAAAAAGTGAGTGGTTTGTGCTCTCATGTGCGGTTAGAAGTAAGTGAGGTGCCACGAACACCAGTTTTGGTGTAGATACAGGGAGTGGTATAAAAAGTGATTATTAGTTTCGAGTTGCATTGCGGTATTTAGTGACATCTGCTAAATCAACACGACGTGTGACTCATCAATAAATGCAATCTGGCTCCATCTTTTTGAGTAAGCAGAAAATGTGCTAATTGCTGATGCTCTAACATAGAATTCAATTTTTTTTTCAATTAAGTTCCTTTGTGTGTCATGGCAAGTAGATGTCACTGATAATTAGCTGCAATTTTATTCATAAGCTTATATTTCACGTAAAATCAGGTGGGTAATGGTCTTTTTCTGTTTACTAGCTGTTATCTTTGTTTTAGTGTCTTTGTCAATGTCATTTCTTATCTGCCGTTGAGCTTTATCATATACTATCTATGATTCTGTAGACCATTTATGCAAATATATATAAGTTTTAAGAATGTGTGGTCTAGAATAAGGTCAATGACATGTATGTTTAGGAAATATAATGATATCATCACCATAAGGGTGTATAAACATACTGAGGGTATTGCTTATATGCCCATTGTGACTTTAAACCCGTAATTTGATATAAGCTGTTGTCAAAATTGGTTGTTCATATTTAGTGGTTTGGTCATGAAAAAATAATAGGTAGGTAGACAGAGTTTCACATATTAATATAATGTTATAGTTAAGTAAATAATGCAAAAAATAACTAAGTTTTTGTATGTTGTATACCGTTATAATATAGTAGGTCACCACTAGCAATTATATCCCTCCTGTTGTAACTAATATTGAATTTTATATACATCAAAAGTTTCAAAATGTACGTAACTTCGTACGTACGTAACTTCATGCCTGTAATCCCCGAAGGGGTAGACAGAAGTAAATGCATGCATTCAATCATACATGCAAACACCCACGACTCGCCGGTTACGTTTTAGGCCCATGTAACAGGTGGTGAACCTGTTGCCATCTCCGGGCACAATACCAAACTCCGGGGTACTGGGAAACTTCCAGAAAATTGAAAAATCCCAATAGTAGCAGAGATAAAGGATTTTAAACCGTTATCTCTGATAGTCCCCGACCCGGGAATCGAACCCAGGACCTCCAGCGTAATAGTAGTGGCCTGCTACCACTACGCTACTGAGGCAGTTCAAAATGTACTGTAATGAATATCTATGAATGCTTGTTTGTTCTATGATATCTAATTATTATGAGTTTTAAATTTGAAACATTTAACATTTCATAATGATCAATACTCTCATACATAGGGGATTCTTAAAAGTTCTGAATTTTTATCTACTAAAAATTAACATTTGAAATGCTGTTTAATTTATAATAATGCTTAAAATTGTGTGCGTTGAATTGCAGCCCTGTTATTTCTCTTCAAAATATTTTCCATATAAAAAAGAAATTACTATAGGCTATTAAATTATCAGCTTATTTTACAATGTTTTTGATAATTTTGTTTTAAAAGTCTTCAAACTTATCTTGCTTGAAGATTCTATGGGATAACTATCAAATCAAAAACAGATTTCTGAAAATTTGTGATATTTCATGGACACAAATGTGAACATTCTTTTTCGTATCAATGTCATTTGCTAACAGATAATAATGTTAAATGTTTTTGTGAACTTACAATATAGTATAATGTTATTATTGATTTGGGTTGCATGGGACTCAAAATGTTCCTACTTAATCTTCATTTAGATTTTAATACTTTTGAGCCTTCTATTAATGTAAATAATGTTATAATACGTACGTACGTATTATAACATTATTTACATTAATAGAATCATAAAAATCAAACAGATCATAAAAATACTACATACTACGTAGTATGTAGTATTTTTATGATCTGTTTGATACGTGTATGTATCAATCAGATCATAAACATTTTTAAAATGCTGCATATAGACATGCATGCATACAGACTAGCAGTATGACTATGCAGACATCGCTTTTTATGCACTGATTTTGAAATATTCTTGATCTCTAGGTTACCGTATCTATGAATGACCCTGAATTTTGAAAGTAGTATTTTAATTTTCATGATTACTTAGGAAATAATTTTAATCCCATAAAAATTACTAACATTAGCATCATCTAATACCAATGGTTGATTTTCAGTGTCAATCTGTGGAGCTTTTGATGCAATAATAAATAACTTTAGTGAAAAAACATATATTCCCATAATGTGTGTTCATGAAATAGAGATGACAGTTACGATTCAAAGCCCGTCTTGAAACAAGAAAGTTAATGACTACATTTAACACATTTTTTTTTCTCTTATTTCAGATTAGTAGCTAAATTGGAAGAGAAAGCACCAGACCAGGTGGACATATTCAAAACCAACATGAACAAAGTAATGAAGGACATCCTTGGTAGGTTTAAAGAACTCCAATTCTTCACGGGTGAATCCATGGACTGTGATGGAATGGTCGCCATGATGGAATACCGTGATATTAACGGAGTCTCCACGCCAGTCATGATGTTCTTCAAACATGGCCTTGAGGAGGAGAAGTTCTAAGCAGGATGTGATAACTCAATATTCCAATTTCAAACCGCTACATACTCGTCTTTTTTATTTATTTAAAATCATGTCCGCATCAGCCGAAACCGGCAACTCCCATCACAAGGCTGAACAATTTTGTAAAGATATGAATATCCATATATATAAATAAATTAATGAACAACTTTTTTTTTTTTCATTTTAATCCTAACAATCGCTCGATAGTGGCGGTTCGACTGCGCTTCTAGAAATTTTATGAAAATGAATAGTGGCGCTGCAGTTGCGGCACAGTGGTGCCACTGCAGCACTTTGTGGTTAAACACACTGCCGAAGCTACGCGACGGAAGTTCAGCACTATTACGCCTGCAATGCTATTTGAATTACTGACACATTGTCGAAATTACGCTGCGTTGTAGCACTTGTAGCCTTGTAGCGTACAGCGTAACTTCGGTCAGGCGTCCGACCGAAGTTCGGTTCGATTGCTGAATTCACACTGCCGACACGCCCTACTGAACTTGAAGTTCTGTCGCGTTATTTCGGCATTTGTGTGTCTTATCAGCCGAATACGTCGGATAGGTAAAATCATTCCCCGAACTCCCGTCGCGTAGCTTCACACACTTACGCCTTTAATTTGAAGGCGCCCTTACTCTTTGAATGTGCCTAGTCTATAGTTGTATAGACGCGGGTTCGATCCCCGCACCGGGACAAATATTTGTATGGCCTACAGATATTTGTTTCGGGTCTGGGTGTTTGTGTATATGTACAACGACACCCACGGCACAGGCTTAAACCAACTGTGGGGCTGTGAGTGTAAGCGTATTTTTTATTTATAGTGATTGTATAAAAGTTTGTAAATGTGTAACAGGAAACTGACAAAATTTATTACTTAAAGCTCGCAAGTGTTATAGCGTAGGTACCACGGGTAGAAAATTTTACCTCTTGTTCTCCCAGGTGGACTAAGTAGCATACCATGGACAACGACCGGCATGCGGCGTATACTGTTGGCGTCTGCATAAATAAGCAGCTAACGCTAATAGGTCTTTGAGGACTGAAAAAGTACCTACTTAGATACCATTTTTAAACGTTATGAAAGTGCAAATTTATGGCAAATGCAAAAAGATAGCACTGTCCGAAAATTGGTAAGTATTTATAAAACATAGTACCATGTATGCCAGTTTATGTACACGAAAAACTAGTGTACCTTCAGTGGGTAGGTATCTATTTGTATTACAGATTGCTACTTTTTAAAGTGCTTTTAAAATACTAGCGCCATCTATGTAATGTCTAAGTGAAATAAGTGAATTACTTAGTTTTAATCAAGAAAGCAGGTACAGTCCGTACAGTTCACATTGATGTTAAGTTAATACTGGAGCCTCAAAACATTTGGTTTATTAAGTTTATTCATTTATTTCATATAATTAGGCTCCTGGAGAGCACTTTTACATCGTAGTGATAAACCAGCAATTTAAAAGTAGGTCCGTTGCCACTCCTGAGGTCTAAGCTGTAAGTGCTATAATGCCTCTGTGCCGGAAATTACAATGTGTGTGTGAAATGTGCTACGCACTAAACCAGGTATGTATTTTGTCATGTCAATCTTGCTTGATATGGCTGTGACTGTTGTGGAAACGGTGGAGGCGCGCCTGTTTACACGCCTGCTGCTACTTGATTTTGGATACATACTTATAGATGGATCTTGTAAAATGTATTTTACGGTCGGGTGTCATCCCCAAGCGGGTGGCACCCGCCACCCTCTAGCTACACCACTGCTCCCGAATCGGGGATCGAACCCGGGTCTCAGTCGCTGCAGTAAGTAGTGATTTGAATACCTTTCGAGCCCTCACAACATTGATTTTATTACTGGTGATAACAGTTCCAATTTCGGAGCTCGAAGGCGTAGGTCTGCCGTCAAATGGTAGTGTTCATGATGAAGTCTGAAGTCGAGCACTGTCAGGGTCTCGGATTGGGATCGACTGAATTTAGTGTATATATTTTTACATTGTAAACGGGACTTAATCGCGAGTAGACTGTCTACTCGTGACCACGGCCGTTGCATTACGATCGAAACGTCGATTGTCGAGGTTAAATTATACTTCGATTAAAATAGTACGCGATTAAGTCCCGTTTACAATATAAAAATATGAATACAAATCGTGAAAGTTTAAAACAATGAATTTAGTGTAGTTCAACCCCTCGGAATACATAATTCTGCGCGTTCACCGATTCATACCGAAAGCCCCATTCACATTTGAAATTGATTTGAAACCCCAGATGGGACTTTTGCAGTTACTTAAGCGCGACAGATTAAAGATGTGGAGGATAGCTTGCACCTTGTTGAGTATCTTTACTAAATCTGAGCTGTTTATAGCTGAGGGCAGCTTTTAACTTTTTTCAAAAAGCTGCCATGAGCTTATCTCACCTGAAAATTGAATAGCGTTCATTTTACAGCCTCTCTTGAGTATCTGACATGCTTGAATAAATAGGTACTTTCCTCCATTTTTAACCCTTTTGAAAGGTCACGCATGTCACGAGTCAAAGACGCGTCAGATATTCTGAGAAGACAAAAGAAACTCCCATCCAATATATTCTGACGAAGTAAGAAGAATTAACATAGGTATGACAGCTTTTTGAAAATGTTGAACCGTTACGCTAAGGGCGCGCCCTTAATTATATAGCTCAGGTCTCAGGTTTGGTGGAGATACTTACAGTAAAATGTGGGATCGGCATAAGGGTGGTTAAAGGTGAAATAAAATAAACTCTATTAATTTGAGGTATGTTATATTTATCGAATTTGTATGTAGGTAATAACTACAGTAAAGTACAGAAATGACCGATGACCTATTACAATGTAATGAGTACACTAATCACAATGTTTCATATGTATCATCAATTTTGTATACTTGTTTAGGCATTCGATAGGCACTAATATGCCATAAAATTGCTTAAGTCTTTACATTCTCCGTATTTACAAGAAAATAAGTTTAAAGAGAATTTGTAGGATGCAAACGAAGTGGGATCTGAAGGATTTGGCCGTTTTCCAACAAGACAAATTTATTACGCATTGTTGTGTCGCACGTCTGAGTTAATGGTAACTCAATATTTTGTCTAATATGTTAGTTATGAGAAAAAAGCAGCTATATCAAACGAATATACAAAATTTGATATTATAACTCATTTAAATAAATTATACATTAAAAGTATCATTTTACACTCACTGGCTTTTTTGAATTATCACAAATGAAACTTTAAAGTTTGCGGTCTATTTTTATCAAAGTAAAAAAAAAAACAAAAAATATTTAACTTTTTATATCATTGATGCACCATGTGCATAAGACAACACTGGAATACTGTGTCAGTAAACAAATACAATATTTTTGAAATGTTATTAAGAAAAGGCTATAAAATATGCACATCAAATGAATTACGTACTATACGTATATACATTCAGGTCTTGTAGTTGTACCTATATGGCATGAAGTTTCATACTTTATGCCATATATCTACCCTACACAGTTATCGATTTGATGTACTTTTCAATACTTAATCTGGGTGCAACCCACGACTTTTGTTAAAGTTAAAGTAAGTGTAACATTTCACATCCTGCTCTAACCTTAACAGATTTCTTCAAGTTAGAGAAGGTTGTGAAATGTTACAATAATTTTAACTTTAACAAAAATATCTTGGTGCAACCCAGGCTTAATGAATAATTTTGATAGTAACAATTATTGTTGTTAACATTTGATTTGACATGCTCATTAAATGAAATATATCATGATGAACAACGACCACAGATTACCTAAGTAACGTGATTCTGAGGATGAACTATACATAAAATATCCATAGATAAAATGTTCAGGTCATAAGTAATTAGTACAATCCCGTGTACTTAAAACAATATCACCTAGAGAAGGTTTGAGCAGTGTCCAAGTGTCGATACAAGAAATCTGTGCTTCGTACAAAATACAATACGAATTAGTGTACATTAACGATTAGGTATGTGACAGAAACATGATATCTCAAAGAAGACATTATCAGTCGAAAGCAAACGTATTTTATCAGGAATCACGAAATAATTAAGTTAAATTTTAGAAGAACAAGAATCGTATTAAATTTTATAAATATCTCAATATAGTATAAATATATTTACATTCGTTTAATTCTAATATTTTTTTTATTCTCATATTGGTGTCTTATTTAATGCACGATTATTTAATCGTCTATGAATAATAACATAAGACATTAATATGTATGGAATGGTTTTTGTACAAAATCAAATACAAATGCCACATCAGCGGGTGGCGAATACGAATCACATAGTTATGATGTACAATAAGCGAGGAGTCCTCGCGTCGCCCCCCCTAAGCTTATCTCGACTAGCCTGTACATTGTACGTTTGCGGGTCGGTGCACATCATCATAGCCATCGATTCCACTTACATCACTAGACGCACTCGCGCGCAGGCGATCCTACGATGATATGTATCGACCATAATCCGAAAGTCACACTTTCAAATCCCATCCCTTCGTCTCATTGAAAAATAGATCCATCACTACTTAAATTTATAATTTACAAATAATGTACTCTCTTAAAACGTTACAGGATAGTCCTCTTCACTCGTCGAACGTACACCGGACCGGAACACTAAAGTCACTAACCGCTCTAGAGCACTACGTCCCATCACACAAGTCGTCCCATAGAAAACATAATGGAATGAAGATTTATTGCTAGATTTACAAGATCACAAACGGTTGAAAGAGTCCACGTCAGCACTCAACAGTTGAACGTGTTGGAGTGGCTACAGGAGCGGGGATAGTCCTCCGCCCGTCCGTAGCTCTCCGGGATTATGGAATACTCCGGCTCACTGTAGTCCGGCGTCTCCCGCTCGTATTCCCGATCCCGCGGGAACCCGATCACGGTCTCCGAGTTGCGCATGTACCCGTTCTCCTGCTTCCGCGAGTAGCGGCTGTCGAGGTTCCTTTGGAAGTTCTCCGGGTGGCACACGACGCCGTTGCGGTTGTTCTTTTTATCTGGGAGAGAGCGCAAGGAGCCGTTGTTGAGGTGGTGAGCTGGTGCGCCATTGTTCAAAGTCAACGGTTGGTGCGGATGGGCGCGTCCGTCGCCTCCGATGTACGTGAAGCCGTTGGCGGGCATCGTGCCTCCGCCTCCCGAGCGCGGCGGCCGTCTCGCGGAGCCCTGGCCGCCTGACATGAAGAACACGCTCGGGGAGGCGTAAAGCTCTAGCTACAGTTCCGTCACCGGGATAGGCCTGAGGCCGGGCGCGTGCGGCGGCGGCACCGGGTACTGCGACGGGTGGATTCCGCGCACTATGCAGTCTTCCTCGGTGGAGATGGGCTTGTGATACTCGAGGTTCTTGCGACCCTTGTTCCATTTATAGTCCTTCAATTTTTCTTGCATGCTCTTTCTGTATCTGTACAAGATGAGGACTAGGGTTGCTATAGTGGCTACGCAAGCCACTACTACTATACAAATTATGGTTTGCTGTCGGGTGTCGTGAAGCACGCAGCCTAAATCATCGGCGTTCAAAAGTCTTAAGTATTTGTCCTTCAAATGTTCTGGACTGGCACACTGGATTTGAGTGAAATTTGATTTGTCGTTTAACAATTGTTGAAGCCATAATAGTTGACAGTCACAGAAAATTGGATTATCCGTCAAGTCAAGTTGCCTTAATTCTTTCCCGATGAATACTGTTTCACTAAGAGTTACTATTGCATTATCTTTTAGGGAAATATGTCTCAATTTAGGTAAACCTAAGAGCGTGCTGTCTTCAAGAGTAGCCAATTTTTTATTATTAGCCAGGACTACAGTTTCCAAGTTTAAATTGTCTTCGAAAGCACCCTTTTCCACACGTTCCAGTTGCGTAGATCCTGTGATATCAAGCTGTTTTAGGTTTTTTAAACCTTTAAAAGAATGGCTTTCCAAAACGAGAAAATCGTTTTGACCTATAAACAATTCTTCTAGCCGAGTAAGACCAGACAATTGTTGTGTGGGTACAACGCTCAGTCTATTCCCAAATAGGTTAAGACTTCTTAATCCGGGAAGACCTCTAAAAGCATAATCACTTATATTGAAGAGACCAGCTCCATTCAAATCTAGTACTGCCAGTCTGTTAAGACCGGCGAAGGCATCGTCGGGTAAAAAGGAGAATGCGTTCAATCCCACGTGCAATTCAGCGAGACTTCCCAAAAGACTAAAGGAAGTTGTTGGTACTGAACTTAATTGGTTGTCGTCCAGATACAAAATTCTCAGCGCAGATAAACCTGCGAAGGCTCTTGGTTCGATCCTTGATATTCTGTTTTGTCCAAGGTTCAACTCCTCTAATCTCGGCAAGTTAGAAAATACTCCATTAGTGAGTTCCTCCAAAAAATTTCGCTTCAAATTTAGTACGGTCAGAGAGTTCAATCCCAAAAATGTCGTGTTGGTCACCGACGATATTTTGTTGTGGTTCAAGTGTAACTCTTGCAATTTTTTCTGGTAAAAGAAACTCTTCGTTGGTATATTGACTAGATGGTTTTGAGAGAGGTCTAAGTGTTGAAGTTCTGCGTAGAATTGCATGGAACTGTCGATCGTTTTTATTTTGTTGTTGCGTATGATGAGCCGTTGGATGGAAGGGTTAAGGACAATGGGGAGCACGTCGAGCTGGCTCTCCTCGCAGACCACGACCAAGGTGTCATCGTTGCAGCTACAGCCAGTAGGGCAGTTCGCCAACGCCGAAGCACCACTTCGCCACGCAAGTAGTTCCAACGATATCAGCAACACCTGGAATAGAGAAATTTAATACGTTAGTGAATTCAATTGCGAACTGTTGACCAAAATTCGTAAGATTTTGATCTAATGTTTGAAGGATTTTTTTTATTTTATATACGACATTTTTTTATTTAGAAATAAAATAGGCCTATTCATAGGTGGGAGTTTAAATCGTAAATATTTTAAACCCTATCTACAAATAGTGTTGGTTGATCATTGGGAAGGGTTAAATCTATATTTGTTTATTCTATTAGTATCTCCAAACGCCGTAAAAGCATCATCAATAAACATTAGGTAAAGGGATCGCCGAATCGCCGCCTGATACTAACAATTTTTGTTATCAGCAAATGTAAAGCAAATGTTGCCCGCGTTCTCCATTTCCTTGAAAATACACGAAATGTTTTTAATATGGCAGGGTAATATATTAGGTAAATTGATAGCCTTTCCATTATAAAATAAAACGGAATCAATGTAAGGCGAGCGAGCTTCGCCGAGGCGAGAGCAAAAAGGAAAATAGAATGATATTGGAATGGGAATTTTGCGCAGTTTTAATTTATTAAAATGCGTTCCGTCGAGGCGCCCGGGGCAGCTTCTTTGCTTCAAAGACTAGCACTTTTATTACGTTTTACTCTTTTCAACAATTAGTGCTGGTGCGAGGTTGAGATTTGACTGTAATTCTGTTACATCTTGATCGCTCATGGCCGCCGTATCTAAAGACAAAGCTTCAAGTTTGTCGCATAACTAGGTTTATTACCATTCAAGGGGACCTTCGGATGAAAATTCAATTGGACTGCGCAGATCGCATCGGGAAACTTTTGAGTGCTTTCTTTGGCAGTGGGAACGGTGACCTTATTCCTTTCCACGGTCGTTATCGTTTGTATTATTAGCTTTTCCACTTTATGGAGTTACTTCAGTTTTATTTTATGCTGTTTAGGGATCGGTGTTTTATGGGGTTCAATTGGGTCATTTCGAGTGTGGGACACGATGATATCGAAGGTAATTTGTAAGTTTATTGCCATTTGAGTGGCGTGCTTCTGACATCTTGGATCATTCAATTTAATTTCCGTTTAGTATTTACATGAATATGTTACTTTTTTTAACATGAAAAAATAAAAATAGGACATTTACTTATTTTGATTAGAGAGTTTCGTAGATTACCTGTAGGTAGATAAATATATATGCCTGACTAATGTCTTATAATTTCAGGCTTTCAACCAAATTGACGACCAATAGACAGGATTTTCATCAAACTATCCATCAAACTGTCGCTTGAAATCGGATTTCGATTTTCAATCCTTCCAAAACCAATCGTACTTCGCGTGTCACCACACAATATAACCGTTTTCTAAACCCATTTTCCGTGTTGTTAGCCGGTTGCGCACAAATCATAATCAAAACTCGATGCGCAGGTCATTGTAAACATCGTCCCGTGGCTTATGCCCCCTGAAATTTCCGGTAAAATCCAATAAACGCTCTGTGCCGACGCATCCTTGTTTTATATGACGTTTTTGGATTTGCAATATGAAGTTTGGGCGTCTGGAAAATATCCGTTTAAATGGTTATAGTTATTGGAAAATCTTTTAATTTGATCAGAAACTAGTATTTTTTGATTATGAGCGAGAAGGCTACTGATATGTAAGATTGAGTTTAGTGGGACATTTCTGTGGTTTTCTACGCGAGAGAGTGTTCATAAGTGGTTTTGTTTCTGTTATCTGCCTTCACCGGAATAATGGCGGTCGTGTTGTGGGCTTTTCATTCGCAACATTTTACAAAAGAGAACTAGCATCCAATATTATTTTTTTGATAGTTTCATGTTGCTTTCGTCCCTCCAGCTGAAAAACGTTGACTGCTGGACAAAACTTTCCCCAAAGATGCCCACAACAGTGTTGTGCGTCATTGGGGGAGAATATGCCATAATCGCCACGCTTGGCAGGCGGATAGGCGATCACAGTAGCGGTAGTTTTATCACGGGACGCTGCTGCCCATCCTGCGTTGTTATTTATTAGTATAAACCGCGAACAATGGCGGTCAAACCATTCCAATAGGGCGATAGTTCGCCTTATTGTCAAACCATTCCAATAGGGCGAACTATCGCCCTATTGGAATGGTTTGACCGCCATTGTTCGGTTGACTGACTGCACTAGTGGAAGAATTCTCTTCCTGTAGAAGAAATATCTTCCGCTTGTGGGCGGTGGGTTGTCACGTCCCGGCCCGACGCCATGTTGTTTTTACATCGATGAAATTGGCACAGATCTGTATTTCAGGCCTTCTACACAAAAACAATAGTTTCCAGTGACAAGCTGATTAAATACAAATAGGTCTACATCGTGAGTGGCCGACAAATGTCAGGGCGGGGTACTAGTCATGTTTAATGTATAAAAGATAGCGAAGCGAACCGCGCCTCGGGCTAGCTGACCGATGGTATATTTTCGCCAAAGCACACAAGAGGCGTTAAAAGCGATGGGAGGCGGGCCTAGAGACCATAAAGAGAGGGGTTGTGATAGCATGCAAATATCATAATTGTGGGGCGGCGGAAAAAACCGGCCTCCGGGGATACGAAGGAATATTTTGTTTTTGGATTATCAGTATATAAAATGTGGTTGTTTATACATATATGAAGTAATCTGTATATCGAATACAATGGCATATCTTCCGTATGATCTGATAGTGGGTAAATCAACATTAAAAGGGAAAATGCATGTGGTCAAATCGCATTTTACATAGGTATCGTGTTTGAGACTTCCCAGTAAGTAGTGATGGTATTTGTAGGTATAGGCAATGACTCGCAACTACCCTCGTGGGTAACAAGAGATTTTTTTAACAGTCTGTTACTGTTTAATAACCCTGTTAACTGCCTTAGTAGACTACTGGAAGAAGACCACTAGTGCAACTCTGGAGTTCTGGGTTCGATCTATGGGTCGGAGACAAAGATTTATACTTTATCTCTGGTGCTATTGGGATTTTTCCAATTTCTGGAAGATTCTCAGTGTCACCCTCGAAGTGAGACAATATTCCCGCTTGAATCCATCCTTTGTCTACCCCTTTTTAGGTATAATACCACGTTAAAATACAGCATAAAATTGAAGAAGATTTTTCGGTCCTCGAATATTATTATTGTTGGATTATGTTCTGAATTACTACTACTACTGAGAATTAAAAAAAAACAGTTTGGTTATAATTAGGTATTTAAATTGTTTAATTTCTTCGTGCTGTTAAAAAAATATTAAATCTTTGGAAATTGTTCCACAACTTCATGACCTGAATAATCCTTCGTTTCCGAAATAACTCAGCGGCACGGAGTCTTGGCCAAAATAATAACATGCGATAACAAATTTTTAAGTGTGTCTAACTTAGTTGTTATTGTACAAGTGGATAGAAATAATGTTTACGTTAATCCTAAGAGGGTAATTAACTAAGCTGAAGCGCAGTTTCGTTTGGGTTCTGTAGTTTAGTTGAACCGTGTCATTTATCCGACGAACTCTACGTTTTGAATTGTATTCTGGAATTGGATAGTGTTAAGTTGCTGAAGATCTTTGTTTTTTTTATTTTTTAAAGAAAAATGGAAAGAAAAATTTGACTTCAGGCGAGGCTCGAACTCGCGACCTACCTACTGGGAATCTAGTCCAGCCGCTCTTCCAATTGAGCTACTGAAGCCCTGCCCGATTTGTCAAATCTTTCCTTCACATCTATTGCATTGCTTTATGGTAGCAGCAGCGCCATCTATTACCAACTATGCTAGTTAGGCAACCGATATAATAGACTTTTCAGTTTATTGAATATCGTAAAGAAGTCGCTTTTACCCTTAATAATTGTTCCATATTATTTCGCATTAACACATGCTTGTGAAATATATTTTATTTTTAAAGAAAAATGGAAAGAAAAATTTGACTTCAGGCGAGGCTCGAACTCGCGACCTACTGGGAATCTAGTCCAGCCGCTCTTCCAATTGAGCTACTGAAGCCCTGCCCGATTTGTCAAATCTTTCCTTCACATCTATTGCATTGCTTTATGGTAGCAGCAGCGCCATCTATTACCAACTATATCTTTGGTTTTATTGTGATAAATTAACATCTAAAGTTACCTAAGGATACATAAAAATGCCTTTGTCACCAAGTCAGGTAGCACAAGCAGTGGCATTAGTCGAACAAGGGATGACCCACCGTGAAGTGGCTACTATCCTTAACGTACCGCGTTCATCGATGCAATATGCACTTAAACGGTACCAAAAGACTGGCCGCTACTCACGCAGACCAGGTAATGGTTGTGTACGTTGCACGTCAGCTCGTAACGACCGCTTTATTGCGTTAGAGATTTTAAGAAATCACTTCCTTACCGCTGTCGAGATCCGGCAGCGGCTTCAAATGTCAAGGAACGTAAATGTTAGTGAGCGTACGGTGAGAAGACGTATGGAGGAACGTGATTTAAGAGCAAGAAAACCAGCCTGTGGCCCACAGCTTCTCCCACAACATAGAGCAGCTCGACTTCAATTCGCCTGCGAACATGCTAACTGGTGTCATGAACAATGGGCAAGGGTTTTGTTTCCGAACGAGTGCAGGATCGCTTTAAATGCACCTGATGGTCGACAACGTGTGTGGGGAAGGAAAGGTGAACGATATCTGGCAATAACTACCACTCCAACAGTGAGTTTTGGCGAAGGCTCTATAATGGTATGGGGTGGCGTTAGTTCTGATGCACGTACAGAATTGGTGATAATCAATAACGCTATAACTGCAACACGATACGTCGGGGATATCCTTCAAGAACATGTTCTACCCTTTGCAGGGTTTATTGGGTATGACCAATTCATTTTAATGCATGATAATGCTGTCCACACGTCGCTAACATCGTAAATGAGTACCTTCAAGAGGTTGGTATTTAAAAATTATAGTGGCCAGCTCGCAGCCCCGACTTAAACCCAATAGAGCACATTTGGGATGAGCTAAAAAGAACAATTAAAACAGCATCGAACCCACCACAAACTCTTAGCCAGCTTCAAGATGCTGCACTGACTGCTTGGCGCGACTTATCGCAAGTGGACATCAAAAATGTCATCCAAAGCATGCCAGACCGAGTGCAGGCGGTCATAAGGGCTAGAGGAGGAAACACGAGATATTAAAAAGTACAAGATGTTATCACAGATCAAACAATTTTTAATTACTAGTGCTCAAAACTGCAGTGTTTAAATTTGTATATATGTGATTTTGCGATTAAACGTCATCATTACGATCAAAATAAGCCTAAATTTGGAGTGTAAACTAAAAAAAAACGGAAGTTCTCACTAATTTCATACTTGGCCAAGTTTCCGTGCCGCTCAGTGTATATTAAATGATTCCAAGGACAAATTTATGCAAATTACACAAAACCATACACAAGATATTCTACGAGTAATACCCACTGGGATATGTTGTTGGTGTGATGTATGTATCGAACTATGTCTGCACTTTGTGGGTAATTAACTAATAAACCAGTCTGCGTTGATCTGCCGTGTTTCATTGACGCGCCCCCGAACACATCAGTTGGTATCTGTTTTTTTTTAATGAAACCCCTATGACGTCAACGAATTTCCATTCCGGTAATTTCCAACTGGGGATCACTTGACATTGTCTACAAATCAAGAATTAAGTCACATATAAATGCAAATTATCAAGTAGGATAATAACCAAGGCTCATACAAGAGTATCGTAAACCTCGGATCACATTTTTTTTAGGGAAAAGGACTTGAAATTAATACGTGTCCTTTAATCCAGCGTTCAGATTACATCAGTGTTAATTTAATATTGCGGGCTATAAATATCTATACTTACCTACCTACGTAAAAACTAAGGCTTTTTTTTAAGTTATGGAAGTGGCAAAAAATGCAGTTTATTGATGTTAAGTGATGACTGCAGCCTACAGACACCCACATGAAGACCAAGATCAAAATGCAGATGCGTTACCACTCCTGAGGCCTAAGGTGTTATGCCCTGTGCCGGAAATTACAGGGCCGTACATTAAATTTTGTAGGAGATGGTTAACCGTTTCTGTGAATTTCTAGCCTCTTTACTCTTTTCTAGTTCCAATATGACAAGAGTAATAGTTTCTTAAAATGTAATATTTATTTTTAATTCAAAGGAGTCAGCCTCGAAACGGTTTCGGTTTCATTAATTTCCTTAAATCTACGTATAACAATCTAATCAAATGTAACTAAGTAAAAAAATAGGTCCTCGTGAAGTGGTGGACCGTGGGCGGAGCTTAAATATGGTCCACCGCAAAGCGTCAGGCTATTATTGGTCGCTTCTTTGGCGCTCGGTTAAATGACCTTATCGCTACCAATCGAGTGCCAGTGTTGTCTATGTTGATAGTGTGAGTGTTTGTAATGATTGCAGCTAGTTTGTTTGCGTAAATGGCACCATTATCGAAACGATGATTGTATGAGAGTTATATTTCTATACATTATTATTCGTAGCCTTTAATATTTTTTTGTAGATTTCAAAAACTATCTCGAAAATAAATTATATGTACGATTTTTATTTTTGCATTAGAATATTCAAAAACAAAAAGTTTTGTTCCTAAAACCCGGGGCAATGTTTGGGCAAGTTACCAACCCTTTCCAGTCCTTTATTCAAATTAGCAAGTCTTCTGTTTAAAATGCGAGAATGCCGGTCAGAGGGCGAATTACAAAATTGTTGGGAAATTAGGTCGGACGGCATTACGTGTGACCTGACTTCGGCGCGACTCCATTAGGATGACGAATGGAAGTGCGCCGACGACTGATGGAAGAACAGACGCTGTTGATGATGTGGAAGTTATAATAGCGACGTTTATTTTATTCCAGGCGTTGCAGAATTAAATAAGGATTTAATGTAAAGCTCACTTCGAATGAATAGTAACAATAATTTAATTGAACTATAGCACACCGCGGACACTCCGCCAAAATTCCAAACAAACGCTTATTTTGGTCTCTATTACATAGACATCAATCAGTCACGTGTATTTAAACGTGCACCTGCGTAGCACGTAAAAAATACCAACCGTCGCCCATAAGAGCAGGTTGGGTGATGCGGGGAATTCGGGCGGGACGTCGAAGTGTCCATTCTATACGTAGTATTATTACATATTCTCTGACGATAGGTTTAGGATCAGATCAGAAAATGCCACCTGGACGGAGGCTTTATCTGATCTGACAGTGACCTGACTTCGGCGTGACTCCATTAGGATGAGAAGTAAGAAAAAAAATGACTGATGGAAGCAGCGTCGTAGCTAGGATTTTAAGCACCCAGGGCGAGATTTGAATTTTGCATCCCCTCAAAAAAACGAGAAGGTTCTCAATTCGGCCAATATATAATTATTTTTTTTTATGTATGTACGCTAATTTCGCCGAGATTTCTGGACCGATTTACCTAATTCTTGTTGTGTTTGATGCGGAATAGTTTCGAATTGATCCCATAAAAATGTTATTCAGGTAGGCTCATTAGTTTTCATTTTATGAGCATTATTTACTTACTTTCACCTCAAACTAAAGGAATAAGATTAGACAGCGTGTTGTAGCGATAGTCCTAATGCGCATGACAACAAGTGACAATGACATATTTAGTCATCGACGACACAACACACCTTATTTACTCCTTCGTGGATAAATGCTAATGCTTTTTCACTGGTGGTAGAGCTCCAGTGACGGAGCTCGCGGGCGTAGGCACCACCGCATTACCTAATATACTTGCCGCTAAATGATAGTGTTCAGCACTATCGTGTTCCGGTCAGGTGGTAATGTATGGCTTTGTAATTTCCGGCACAGAGGCATAACACCTTAGGCCTCAGGAGTGGTAACGCATCTGCATTTTGACCTTGGTCTTTGTGTGGGTGTCTATAGGCTGCAGTCATCACTTACCATCAATGTGAACTGCATGCTTGTTTAGCACTTCCATTACATAAAAAAAAAAAAGAAAAAAATTCATGCATCTCCAAAAATCAATATTTTTTTTCATTGATTTCGTATAGTCGTGTAATAATTTTGTATCGACACATTTAAACAGTTTAAATTATGTACCTATCTTATTATCACGAAGTTAAAAGAGTCAGATTTAACAAATTTAACAGATGTGAACATTAATTTTATTGACAATGCAGCAATAAACTAAAAAGTATTAAATATAAATAACTACGTTAAGAAAAACCGACTTCAAATCTAAAAAGTAAAAAATAATACAGAGTTAATATTAATTATATACTACCTATTATTTATATGTGTTATTTACTAATAGGATTGAAGTCGGTGCCAAGCCAAAATCATTAAAGTAGGCATTTCATTGTATTAAAACGTAACTTCATGCCTGTAATCCCCGAAGGGGTAGGCAGAGGTAAATGCATGCATTCAAGCATACATGCAAACACCCACGATTCGCCGGTTACGTTTTGTTCATTGTATTAATTTGCTCGTATTCATATTTAAGTGATTAAAATATAATTATTTGTTTAAGGCTTGGCAGCGACTTCAATCCTATTAGTAAATAACACATATAAATAATAGGTAGTATATAATTAATATTAAATCTGTATCATTTTTTACTTTTTAGATTTGAAGTCGGTTTTTCTTAACGTAGTTATTTTTATAATTAATTAAATTAAGGTTCATTATAAAATTTGCTTACACGTTAATTTTCTGGCTCTTTAAAAATATCAACAGCTACTGTAAATTTCCAATATAGTAGAAAAAGTGCTAAAAACATGCAATATGCTAGAAATGAATTTTTCATGCTAGATGGGGTGAAAATATGCCAAATATGCCAAAACGGCAACACTAGTCGTTGCATCACACAGGGAATTTCCCTCTAGCTACGAGCTACAGAATCGACGCTGTTGATTATGTTCGTTTGTTCGAGGCGATGGAGAATTTAAGTAGGATTACCTACCTTACCTTAGGTCTATCCCTGTACATTCAGTGTGACGTAGATAACGTCACACTGAATGTACAGGGATAGAAAATTGAAAAAGGTGACTTAAAAATAATTATTCAACACATTGAAGATTTCAATTTAGAAGGGCTACATTGGCTAACTAAATATTTTTTTTATCATAGCTATGGAGTGTTTGTCTAGTACCTATAATCAGATATGTTGAGTACATATCTGATTAAAGGTGCTAGACAACTAACAGGAAAAGTAGATACCATTTTTGACACGAAGTAGATAATAAATCTATGGTGTAGACAGATTTACTCTTTAATGGCCGAATACTCTAACGTCACTTAATTTTAAAATAACCTCAAATAAAAGCTATCTTTCTCTTTTTCACGTGTTTTATTGAGAGAAAAGATTTATAAGTTCCACTTAGATTTATGTGAGGTTTCAGTATTTGGCCGTAAGTTTCATACTTTAAATAAGCAGGTTTCTACTCTACCATTTAATTTTAAAATATTAGACTTAGGAGTAGACAGATACTCATGAGTCTGGTATTTAAAAAAAAAAGTCAAGATATAGGTACAAAGTATTATCGTTTCACTCTTATTAGAAAGGATTGCTTAACGTAACCAAAGAAATCGTAAAAATACTCAAAAGTCACTTAAATCTAAGTGGGACTTAAAAGTCTTTTGTCTTTATAAAATTTTCAAACGATAGAGATAACGCACATTTGAGCGTTGCTTAAAATTGAGTGACGTTTGAGTATTCGGCCAAAATTCATTCATTTTGTTGAACATACTGCCCTATTCGGGCTTCATCGGACAACTGTATAATTTCATAGACTAAATACACAACGACAGTCTGAGTCACAAGCTGTGGAAGTCTCTAATTTTATCTTTAGACGTCTCTCGCTTCCTTTGCACGCTTAAACAATATTGCATGACTTGCAAATGCTCTTAGTATCCTCTTCGGGGTAACACGAAGTTATGTTATTCTTAGATCTTGAATTACTCATACACAGAAACAGTTCGCTATCCGGAAACTAGAGCTTATCCTAATCGGTTAAGGAAGTCTTAAAATCACTTCATCTGTCTTTCTTGAGATTCACAGTGCAAACCTTTTTGGCTTAGTCCAAATTCGCTTTTTAATTCTCCTCAGGTTGTTCAGAAAAATTAAGATCTTACTAAGTAAGAAAAAATATTTTTAAGATCTGACGAAAATGGAGCGCTAAGTGAGTAAGGATCAGTCTTGAATCTGGAGCTTGAATCTCTGAACGAAGCTGAAAGACGCCAATTTGTCTAATGATCACATTTTAAAAAAATTGTAATGGAAGTGGCAAACAGGCATGCAGTTCACATTGATGTTAAGTGATGACTGCAGTCTATAGACACTCACATGAAGACCGAGGTCAAAATGCAGATGCGTTACCACTCCTGAGGCCTGACGTGTTACGCCTCTGTGCCGGCAATTACAGAGTATTGTGTGTACATGTATTTTTATCTGGATGTCAGATGTATTTTATTAAGGCAGATAACAGTAGGAAAAAATATAGAAAAAAATACGCTTTATTTATATTACGAAAAACGGCAATTGCACAGGTACAAGCCTAATATTTCATGGCATTTTAAATATTTTTAAATCACCGTAATTAAAATGGTCTGTTGTTAACAGTAAACTTTTTATTACGAAGACTTAAAAAGGTTTTAAACACAAGGAAAAATTCCTTAGGTTCACTAAATATTATTTCAAAGTCGTTTTACCTTTTCATCATTTTTTCTGTTCAAATCTTGTCATGATCCTTTGTGCTGTCAGGATAACGAAATTTTGTTAGATCTTAATTTTTCTGAACACACCTATTCTGTTTCTCTTTGTAAACTTGCTCTTAATTTTCTCAGGCATTATCTGATTTTGTTGAACAGTTATCTCGTATATATATGCTTTAATTACATTGGTATCGTCAATTACAGCGGAACGGCTAAATGTTTCAATTTGATACTTCTCACGTGTTTAAACAGTCAAGTATCGTGTCTGCGTTTAATATTTACATTCAATCTTCACTATGATTAAACTATTGTCCTCTTAATCATAAGTTGCTATATATCTCGTTGTATATAGGTAGACATCGACAACTCAACAGGGAGATATCTAAAGCAATCATCTATTAATTAATTCGAGGACTTGGCCTACCTCGTGTTGTATACCTATTGGAATATATTGCGAGTATTACTAATAGGTACTTAATAAACGTTACTAATAATGTGTACACTTATAGCAGTTCATATAACAAAGTAAGACACAATACTACGAGCTCTTTAGAGAGTTGTTTGATGTCAAAAGATAGAAAGACAAGTAGGTAGATTAGATCACCTGATGGAAACTCACTGTTGCTATGAATATTTGCAACATCAGGGGAGTTGCCAACGCGCTGCTGGTATTGAAGGACTTTTTGACATGCCTTTTGAAGAACCCCATCGTTCGGACAACTTTTGACGAAAGCCCGCTTTTGAATTTGCATGTTTGCGGTGAAATTGTTCATTTGACTGTGTGATGAATAGTTTTGTTTTAATGAGACAAAAGAAGATGTATGGCCACGTCATTACTATCACGGCAAAACAACTGAAGCCTTAAAGGTTGCAACGCATCTGCACGTTGACCATCAGTTTTTTTTGTAGATATCTATAGACTGCACTTTTCACCAACCATCAATGTGATGCACGCAACGCATGTGCCTTCATTAATAAAAAAAAGTTAGGTGAACAGCAAAAATAAGTCAGAATAGGCACGCAAAATTTTACTTCTCAAATATTACTGTATGTAAAATTACCTACTGCGAAGAGAAATAAAAAAGCATATGAAAAAGGAATAAATTCTTGCTCAGGCGTATTTAGGTAGACCGAGAATTTTACGAGTATTGCAGTGCGTGACGGAGTAAGACCTATATTTATTCTAGCAAAGTTTTACGTCTCTATAGCTGGGTCACCGATAACGGCATAAGAACACTTATTTCCTACGTAGCCAAACATTTCGTAGGGCTACAAAAATAAGTGGCAAATACCATTAGCTATAAAGCTATTGTGTGATATTTATTGCAACTTAGCTGCTCTAATCGTTTTTACGAAAAGTGATCCGAAACTTTGATGTTTATAGGGTATTCCATATGGAATTCTGTTTTGTTGTTTCCTAAAACTGATAGACAGGGCTTTACTTAGGACGAATGGTGCGCTGGCACCACAAATCGAACAACCACTTCAGTCCATCAATATCATTAATCGACAATTCGATCATCCAGAACAATCCATCGGCAACAGAACGGCAGTCAATCGCGTCCAATATCTGCCAATAATAACACGGCCACGTGCACGAATTCGCCATCCAAAAAGTTATCTCTTCTTTGTTTTGCTGGTTGGCAAACAGCAGCGCCGGCCGCCAAAAAACAATTTTAAACAATCCGCATACATCCGGACGAAAAAAAAAATTAAAACTGCAGCGCACAATCACGGCTTCACGCGCTATTAGACCGGCACGAATATTTACGTTTGCCGAGCGACTGGCCAGCGCTGGTTCGGTGGGCGAGCAAGACGTGGGTCAGCCGGTCCTGACCGCTCGTCCGCTTCATTTGACCCCGACAAACGTTGGGCAAATGAGAGCGGCGCCGGAATTATGCAGACTCCGTACCTGAACGCATCGGTGCAAACGCTTGTCGTATCATTTTTCACAATCAAATTAGTCTATTAATACAAATTAAACCTTAGTCTCGTAATGACTATATATTACAATCGCAAACTTGAGTCCATCTGTATCATTAATCTTAAATTCGATCATCCACAATGTTCCATCGGCAACAACGGCAATCAATCGCGTCCACTATCTGCCAATAACACGGCCACGTGCACGAATTCGCCATCCATAAAGTTATCTCTTCTTTGTTTTGCTGGTTGGCAAACAGCCGCGCCCGCCGCTAAAAACCAATTTTAAACAATCCGCATACATCCGGACGAAAAAAATAAAAACTGCAGCGCACAATCACGGTTTCACGCGCTATTAGACCGGCACGAATATTTGCGTTTGCCGATCGACTGGCCAGCGCTGGTATTTAATGATTCGGTGGGGCGAGCAAGACGGGGGTCAGCCGGGCCTGGCCGCTCGTCCGCTTCATTTGACCCCGACAAACGTTGGGCAAATGAGAGCGGCGCCGGAATTATGCAGATTCCGTACCTGGACGCATCGGTGCGAACACTGCGAACGCTTAATCGATGTTAATTGTCCGCGTGATTTGTCACAATGCAAATAGACAAATAATACGGACTCAGTACAGATTTAATTACGGCCCGACATTGGACGAATTGCCGCGCGATCCGAGGACTGCATTCATAAAGTTATCAATATTTTCAATGTGATTTACCGGCGCGCTCGTAATTGGTGATATAGTAGCCTTGCTGTTATTCGGATTTGAATTATTAACGTGGTTTTGTAGGTATTGTAGGTATTCATTTGAATCTCTGATATTACATATAAAATGTAACCCACAATTTTTAAAGGTTTATCTTGAGCATATTCAAAGATTTTCTTTATAAAATACGTGTGTTTTTGGCAAGATCCACGATATGAGTAGGTTTTAATTCTGAGGTTTATTCTATTTGTATTTGTTGACCAGGTCTGACGGCGGTAGTCTTTGAAGAATAAACTATTAGGAGCCCATATTTGGCCAAATGCGAATTGGGTCAAACGTGATTCGAGTTCGTTAAAAACTAATTTCTATCAAATACGTTTTCCTCCAAGAAAAGAATCTAGTGTATTTACGTTAGTTTTTAGTAAATTTCAACTCTTCGAGTCTCAACAATAAAATAATAAAGGTTGATGCTTTGCAAATATTTTATAATGGAAAATATGGGTTCATTTACGAGCTATTTCCCTCTATTTCGAAATTCTGTTATATTTTATATCTACTTACCATAAAAGCATTAGTTGTAGCAAAGGCAGCGACCCGCCGACCGAAACGCAGCGTCGTCATCTGTCGACAAATAAGATAAGTTATTGTTAAACGGTGTTTATCTTTGAACAAGGAAGTATAGTAATTAATAAATAAGGAAATTGATTATTTCGTTTGTTATCACAAACGAAATTGTCAAACAATCTATTCAAGTGTTTTCAGAATCTTCTTTTGCTTTTTTGTCTATTGGAATATGCCTTTAGGCATAACCTGGGTGGGTTCCTGGGCTCCTGGGATCTAAGGTGTTTTGCCTCTGTGCAGGAAATTACAGGGCCGTACATTACCACATGACAGGAACTCGATAGTGCTCAACACTAGCATTTAGCGGCAAGCAGATTAGGCAATGCGGTGGTGTCCGCGAGCTCTGTCACTGGAACTCTACCAGCAGTAAAATGTGCGTATATTGCATTGATAAACTTATCGATAGAAATAAAACCAGTTTTCGGATTTATTTCACGTAATATTAAACTAAACCTACACATAATAATTTTTCAAATTGGTGTCTAGAAATGTCACCTCATTCTATCTGCGTGAGACCACGGAAGCTGAAAAACGACCAAAACGTCGGATTGTTTTAGAAGAATCCTTTTTTTTATATAGGTACGCGAAATAAATCCGAAAACTAGTTTAATTTCAATAAGTGTAGCTCGCGAAATTCTAAGAACATACTATGAATTTAGTTTTAAATATAAATGGACGAATACATAATAGAACAATTAATGCTATCTACAGAACACAATAGAACAAGCGGGGTGGATCGGACAGTAGCAATTGGTTTGCAATCGTTTCGTGTTTGAGTTGCAAATGTCTGGCGACTGTACAATTTGCCGCAATTTAAAAACAGAACTTTATTAAGTGACTAGTCATTGGTTGTTCACAATGTGGGTAATGCGGTATTGTTAATTTAATATGTGGTTTCCTGACTATGAGTAGATACATTTATAATGGAATAAGGGTCTTTTCTTACTTAAGTTGGTTTTCAACAAAATTGTAGTAGATTTCATTGATCAATAACGGGATATTCGATACAATGGGAACTTTTTATTTTAACATGTGATTTTTGAGTTCGTTCACCTAGAAAAATTGTAAATGCTACTGTCAGGCATATTGCGAGAAATTTATTAAGGCTTAATTCAATATTATATCCCGTTTTTATGTTATGAAGGTGGCAAATAATCATGCAGTTGATGATCATATTCCATGATCAAATAAACATAAAAAGAACGACTCACGAAAGTATACGTCAAAGTAAAGAACTTATCATACTCAATAATTAACAAAAAAATAGTTAAAAAACGACTGCACATCTTTTATTTAATGTTAAACAAAAAAATAATAATAAAAACGACTGCACATCTTTTATTTAATGTTAAATATCTCCTTCGCATAAAATAATAAATGCCTTTCGAGGAGCCTATTAGCATCTAATTATAAAATAACAGGCCGACCGGTTCTTTATAGAAAATAATTTTTAAATACACAAAGTGCACGATGGCTACACGACGTACACATGGTCAGTTCCCATCGAGCTTGCGATTACAGTGGCCCGGCTGTATTATAACATTTCCATTACCTGTTTAACGTAATGACGGGCCGGTGAGCAAAGAGTCGGAGAGCATTATCTATTTCCTTTTTAGTAATCCGTTGTGAAATGGCAAAACTTGTACCCTAATGACTTTTTATAGTAATATTGGTTCGCTTGTTGTGTAAGTACGTCCTGAAAAATGTCTACTCTTAATGACTCTTATTTCCTGTTCATGCATATAATAGATATTTTAGAAAAGTGTCCCTTTTCATTTGATAAATTTATATTCACAATGTGCGTTACAGACCGGTATAACTCAATTAATTTGGTTCCTTCTAGATTACGGAACCCTAAAAATGACTCCATATCGTTTTGTGTTTAATATCGTATCCCCATTTAAAATACTATGCAACAAGGTTGTTAGCATCTAATTATAAAATAACATATTCAAGCCGAGCGGTCCTTTATAGGAAATAATTTTAAAATACACAAATGCACGATGGTCGTACACGACGTACACATGGTCAGTGCCCATCGAGCTTGTGATTACAGTGGCCCGGCTGTATTATAACATTTCCATTACCTGTTTAACGTAACGACGGGACGGTGAGCAAAGAGTTGGAGAGCATTATTCCCTTTTTAGTAATCCGTTGTAAAGTAGCAAAAATGTAACCCTAATAACTTTTTCCAGTGAATGTTTGTTCGTTTGTTATGGACACGTAATGAAAATATTTAATCTTAATTATTGGCTCTTGTTCCCTGTACATGCAGATAATATGTTAAGCCTGAATTACACGTTTACAATTACACATTGTTAAATTTTGATAGGTACAGGCAGAGAAATGTAATAATACTACGTAAAGAATGGACACTTCGACGTCCCGCCTGATTTCCCCGCCTCACTCACCTCCTCCCCTCTTATGGGCGATGTTTGGTATTCTCTACGTGTTACGCACACAGGTGCACGTGTAAATACACGTCACTGATTGATGTCTGTATGATAGAGACCAAATGAAGCGTTTGAATGGAATTTTGGCGGAGTGTCCGCGGTGCGGTGTGAGCAACAAGGCTTAAGTTTTTTAATAAGAACTGTTAAGTGCACCGAGGAACAAGACTACTAGTGGTAGTTTCGTGAACAACGACTTATCACTGTTTAAGCGCTGTGAATACATACCCACGTATGGCAACAGTAGTATATTTGAAAAAAAGCTCTCTCTAAAGTTAAAGTTATCTAAAAACGTTTAAAATTAAAACAAATTTTGCTTAACAAAAGTTAAAAGTTTTTAAGTTATCTTGTTTAAAACAATAAGTTACTGTCAACGGAACTTGTGAAATTGTGTGTGGTATTGTTTACGCGATTTTTAACCTGCTATTTTCTTATAGGAACGAGTTACTCATCGGACGGTTATTTATTGAGAAACTCGCTTCGAATATCCGTCTTCTACGTTTCGGGGCAAAGACCCGTAATAGGAGCTCGGGGCGTGTCCCCGACGGATAGTAAAATTCGACGAGTTGTGATCCTTTAGGGACCCGATGACGACCGCGAACTCTATATGTAAAATATCGAAGATACTGAAATATTATATGGTAACTGTATAACGTATACCAATTCCCAAGCTCACTAGATTTATTTTGTTGAATTTCGCCGGCGGGGATCAAGAAAATACATCTTACTTTGTATTTTTCATAGCTGGAAAGCAACGGGCGCCGCAAACTGTCCTGTAGAGTCTCGTAACCAAAATTAGCTCCGTTCTGGGGAAAATAAATTCTTTTCCCTATTTTTTTATTTTACCTAAATATTATTATAGAGCTTCGGCGTGAACGTTTTCCTGTTGATTTTAAAAGTTACGTTAGTTAATAACTTTGAGCTTATTATTGATTTTTCGGATACAAAGGCAAAGGATCAATCTTCTTCCTTTCTAACACTTTTTCTTTATGTGTCTGATAATAAGTAATTGTTTTATTTTATGCTCTTGAACTTACCATTGAAACTCAATCCCTAGTAACTAAACTGATACACATATTTTTAATAGGTCCCTTATTTAAAATTTGTTATCAAACATTCTATAACAGAAAGCGCATACTCTAAACCTGAAACATTGTTAGGCATTCATCAGACCATCCCTCCGTCCAAATTTATTCGCCAGTCAGTCGCTCAACCTCAAACTGCGCCCGCTTCTGAATATTAACATTGTTGGGTGACACCTCGCTTCTAGCCGGGCCCCGCCACTAATCATTAAAAGATGCGTCGAACGCTACAACAGTGATGCGACCAAATTTCCCCACCGCCGGAACTTGAAACTTTTAGTTGGTCGGTTTGTTTGTGGTTGCCGGACGGGGCGGTCGTTAGACTAGGGAATTTCCTGCTAAAAGTAATTTGCGTTGTCACTGGTATTCTAAGAGCATTTGCCGGCGCTATACAACGACTAAACTGGTCACGCCTTGTGCCGCTAAATTGCTATCAATTTCATATCAGTGCTGTTCCAGTAAGCGAGTAAGAAAAAATGCCTTGTAATAGTCTTGTCAATGTCAAAAGTGACAGCCAATGATTTTTTTATTGTTGCCGTTCTGGTAAATGACGTTAGGGGATGAATAAACTAGGTGGGAACTTTGAAGCACCTATTGGTTTGTGAACTGTTTTATAGGATAATGAACGGGTATTTTTCTACGTTTAACTTCGGGAAGCAATTTTATTAATTAATAATAAATAGCTGTGTCCGACATTTCATCCGCGTAGAATTTAATTCTGAAATAAAAATATCTACTGGTGGCAGAGCTCTGGTGACGGCGCTCCCGGTCGTAGGCACCACCGCATTCCCTAATCTATTTACCGCAAAGTGGTAGTTGTGTGGCAGCTCTATCATATTCCGGTTAGATGGTAATGTATGGCCCCGTAATAACTATCACAGAGACGTAACAACTTAGGTATCAGGGATGGCTACGCATCTGCACCTTGACCTCTGGTTTTTGTTTAGATGTCTATAGGCTGCAGTCATCACTTAACATCAATAGAAGCTGCAAGCTTGTTTAGCAAAATAAAATTGGTAAAAAATTGTTATATTAAGGAGAACCTAAAACAGATGATTCTATTTAAATTGCCACTAGTACTTGAATGCAGAACAAAGCATAGTTTTCTTTTAAAATATGAAAATTAAAATTAAGGTTAACATTAAATTATTAATGGAAAATCATCTCGCCTTCAGTTTTGATTAAAATTACTACTCTTTATTTTAAAGAAAAATGGAAAGAAAATTTTGACTTTAGGCGAGACTCGAACTCGCGGCCTACTGGGAATCTAGTCCAGCCGCTCTTCCAATTGAGCTACTGAAGTCCTGCCCGATTTGTCAAATCTTTCCTTCACATTTATTGCATTGCTTTATGGTAGCAGCAGCGCCATCTATTACCAACTATGCTAGTTAGGCAATCGATATAATAAACTTTGCAGTTTATTGAATATCGTAAAGAAGTCGCTTTTACCCTTAATAATTGTTTTATATTATTTCGCATTAACACATGCTTGTGAAATATATTTTATTTTAAAGAAAAATTTGACTTCAGGCGAGACTCGAACTCGCGGCCTACTGGAAATCTAGTCCAGCCGCTCTTCCAATTGAGCTACTGAAATCCTGCCCGATTTGTCAAATCTTTCCTTCACATTTAATATATTTAACAAGCATGTGTTAATGCGAAATAATATAAAACAAAAATTACTACTTGTCTGTCATGGTAGTCTAATTGCAATCGGAGGTTCGATCTGCCTCTTGCCTACAACATGTTGCTCTACGTGCAAAAGGCAAAGCCTGCAGGGTTATTTCCCGAAGTCTGGAAGAGACGAGGCATGTTTACCGGGGGTCAATACTCAGGTCGTGCGTGACAAAGGTTCTGCCCTGGGGCGGGTACTGTCAACACGCCACTTGATAATACCGTACCTTTATCTATACGAGAAGCAATTTCTTTGAAAATGTACAGTTATATTGTTGGTAGGTTTTATGCGAAGTAGCTCTTATGTCCTATGACGTTAGCCATTTGACACTTAGGTATAGCGCGCTGGGAGCATGAAGATATTTGTCAAAATTTTGATCAACCAAGCGCGCATGGCCCCGCGGCTGGTGTAGATCGGAAACGATCTACTCGGTTATGCGATACGGGCGCGGTCTGGTGTGTGATGGGTGACCGCTAGTGGCAAATTAAAATGCGCGTTTCCATGCTTAGGGCATGTTAAGCCGTCGGTTCCGGTTGCTATCGATAGATAGCAGTAGTTAAACCTTGTCAGAGGCCTTATGGGCGGTTTGAAAAACATCCGACAGCGGGTTGACCACTAACACTTATCTTCACCAACCCGCATTGGAGCAGCATGGTGGAGTTAGCTCCAGGCCTCCTCCCAAGAAAGGGAGAGACTTGTGCCCAGCAGTGGGACGTATCAAGGGTTGCCATTATTATAAGCGCTCTATTGACAGCAAATATATAAAGTTACGACCAGGTTAGTCCAGCGGTGTGAGACGACCGTTTGATTCGAAGGGTCCCAGGTTCGATCTCCGCCCCGGGACAAATATTTGTATGGCCTATAGATATTTGTTTCGGGTCTGGGTGTTTGTGTATGTGTTGTGTGAACAACGGCAACCACGACACAGGTCTATACGTAGTGTAGGGCTGTGAGTGTAAGCGAAATAAAAGTACATATTTCATACTTTTGTGATATTGACACTGCGGCTCGTTTTTATCCCGCAGGACTATTGTGTTCTAATCCTATAACTAGACAACGCAAAATATGATATTTAAAAAAATCAAAGCATTTTTATTCCCTATTTTTTGGAGTCTGTGGGAGCTACTGAGCTATCTAACGTCCATTAAACCCAGACCCTACTAAACTCTGGTATTTTTTCTTCTTCTACTAAACAGAGGTTACATATAAAGCGTCCATTTTAAAGCGACATACCTATTGGAATATTACAAAATAATTCGCAATAAGCTACTTCATTATGTTCCCTTTAAAAGCATCGCGGCATCCGAGAGAGAGCAATTAGCGTTGTTTTTATTTCAACAAGAAAAGAAAAAGTTTTCCCTGGTTAAAAATCAAAAAGGAACGTTTAACTGTGCATTAATTTTTTTGCGAATATTAAGTGAAATGTTTTGAAAATTAAAGCTTTTGTTTGTGATTCCCTTCCCTGCTCACGATTCTGTTTAAGACAAAAGAGTTTTTCAAAGAAATATACTTAAACATAATCCTTGTGTATTTTGTGAGATTGCTTTGTATAAATATTTATGTCGGTGATACTGGGTGTACATAAGTGTATGTAGAGATTATATAATGTGATCGTGAACTCCAGTGGCGAATGTCAAAGATGTAAGCATTATCTAATCCAGAGGTTCCCAAACTATTTTTCTTGTAAATCCCTTCCAATTTTTTTCTGGTTTCGGTTGACTACATAATACCTTACTTCATTTATATCAAATTCCCATATTTCCAAATTTTATTCACGCCTACGTAGACCCCGATCGAGTCACCCATGGTCCTTAGAGGGTCCATCTCACTTTGGGAATTACTTTTCTACTGGTGGTAGAGCTCTAGTGACGGAGCTCGCGGGCGAAGGCACCACCGTATTACCTAATATACTTGCCGCTAAATTGTAGTGTTCAGCACTATCGTATTCCGGTCAGGTGGTGATGTACGGCGGCCCCGTAATTTCCAGCACAGAGTGGTAACGAATCTGCATTTTGACCTTGGTCGTTGTGTCGGTGCCTATAGGCTGCAGACATCACTTAACATCAATGTGAACTGCATGCTTGTTTACCACTTCCATTACATTAAAAAAAGTGATCTAGTTTATTTGTCGATTCAGCAATAGTGTTAAACGCTGTCACGTTTCTGTTAAATTTTAATGATAATGAACGGTTAGGGCATGCAAAACAGTTATTTTCTAAATCCGAATTTGTAGGTTTTTGGTACCTAAGAATTAAATGGTAAGAGATATATACTTTTTTTTTTTTTTTATTTGTTATTATGGCATCGAGTAAAACGATATTTCATATTTATGCAGCGTAAGAGTTAGTATAATATAGTCATCAAGTATATTAAGTAAGTATCAAGTATATAAGTATAATATGTCAGTCGAGTGAGTTACAATCAAGTTATTCGAGTAAAGCGATGGCTACTTTACCAGAACATTTACAATGTAGTTTTGGAGGCAACCTGAAAGGTCGTATTTTTGCTCTGTTATTCTATTTCACTATACACGGGCACTGTAATAAACCTATATCAAACAAAATTCCACCAATTTTATTCAATATAACTTAAAAATACACCAAGAAAGTGAAATAAAATAAGAGCACCATACGCCTCTTTCAAGGTTCCCGCCAAAACTCTAAGAGATACATTTTCTGCAGTCTGTAGCCGTTTACAAAGAAATAAAGCATCAAAGCGTGATCTTTCAAAATCATAATACTCGTATCTATGCCTTTCAATTTATAAGGATAAAGGTTGCTCGGGTCAAAATATTAAAGAGCTTGCTTCTATTTTTCCGCAGCGAACTATAAACCTTTTTTTTACGGTTATTCGAGAATCCAGGCAGTTCTAATATGGCTAAAAACTCCTTCGGTAACCTCGGCGTTATATAAAACAAGTTTTGAGGTATCTACACTCAAATGCCTCTGTTGTTTTTATGAAATTTTCTAAGCAATGGTGCTGACGTGTGTAACTAACGGGACGCTCGTTTTCCAAAGGATATAAAATCGTGTGAGATGTTACCTAACGACCGTGTTTTGTTATTACCGCAACAATTATCCTCTTTGTATGTAGCGTACATTTTTCATTTACTTACGTATCGCGTATATTTGCAAAACAATACGCTTATTTGTTTATGGCCAACTTATTTTTAGATCTCTTGTATTCACATTCATTATAAGGTCCTGTAAGAGCACTACAATGCTTAAAATATTGACCTAGAAAATATATACCTAGTATTATACAATTTATACTTGGAAATGTTTTATATGGTTAACAGATATATAAGTTATTAATCCGTATATTTATTTTCTTCTTATTGTTATTAAATTAACTTTGTAACAAATGAGAAGTTTTCATTAAATCATCTTCGTTTCTTATATTGCAGGAATAGGTACACGTAGGAATTTTAATGCATAAGTATGTTTTTATTCTTAAATTATTTAAATAAACTTCTTAGATTATTTAATTAAAATACAAGTTACGTATTAAAGTTTAATATCTATTTATCACTGACAGTAAAGTAAGAAATCTTTAAGTTTATCTTGAACCAGTCGTCAACTTGAGCTCTACAACTTATAAGAGCCATAAGTAACGTCTGGCACCTTGCAGCCTGTTTTCGTATGCCCGTGCCGACACGACAAAGTTGCGCTTATCCGATGTCAATCCGATCACGATAATGTACCAAAATAACTCCGCATTTGTTGTCAATAAAAACACACTTTATATAAGGCATTCGCGATTGAGGTAATGCCACGGAAAACTTATTCCGTCCCGGCCGATCCGTCGGATGTGTCGTGATCGTCAACGGTGATGATCACTTGCGAGAAAATTGTTTCTCCACACGATAATAAATGGAATCACCTTTGAAGTTAAGGAAACACATGCTATCGGAAATATGAGAAACAAGGGTAATTTTCGGCGTCGTTCCGTTGAAATATAGACAAAGGTGGTGCTTCGAAATAACCCATTATTCCGGGAAAACATGGTACCTGCGTAATCACGGTATCACGTGACGTATCAACATTGTTTCTTATTTTATCGGCGGCCGCGTCTCGCTGCGCCGGGACCCGGGACACAATCCCGCAAATTAACCCTGAGATCCCTCCTCGGATGTGATCCCTAATTTTCAGATACATCTCGACGAATAAATAGGGGATTAGGGGCGGCGCCTGGCGCGTAAATAACCTTGCGTCACGGCGGAGCTACCAGGGCGGCCGAGATAAGAAGAGTGAAATTGCCCTTAGCTAGCGGCGGGCGAAAGGGAGCTTGCTTGCAAAAAATTGCACAAGAATCTCGAATACTGACGTTAATGGATCGCCGAAGATTTGTCAGCATCATGAAAAATGTACTGGACCTATCAGCTTGTGGTTTTATGTTAATTTGGATTTGCCCTCCCTTAACCAATTTACGTGCTTCAGTGCCGCAGAGCTAGCAAAGTTGAAAAAGAAAACTTATTTTAACGAATATTTATTGACTTGGCGAAAAACGGCAGCCTCGTACGTGTAACTACAATTTAAACCATAAATCTTGATTCAGATTGGTACAACAATGTGATGTGAATAATGGTGCTGTTACCTACGCCTAAAATATAATTAATGAGGCAACATTTTGTAAAGCCTCCTCTGGGTGCCGTTCGTACTGAAATAACGAGGACCTAGCTTATCCCTTCTGGGAGCTAGACTTGCGAATATTACAGCATGAGTTACAGTCGCTTTTTGTTTGAAATAAAGGGCTTTTAGCGTTGAATAGTTGAAACTTTTGTGCGTGCACGCATATTATCCATTGTCTGTCTAGTGAACATTCAGCTGCTGAGTGTGGATAAATGAGAAGTCACGATGCTAGTACGTATTATATATCCGTTCAATTACGCACTGCTGCGAGTTTTGTTTAGACTTCTTTGTAGGAATGAAACGATACCATATAGTTATCGATACTTTTACTCGATACCGTATCGGTCGTCAAGTATCGATACTTACTCAGTATCGGTTGAAAAGTATCGATACTTACTCGTATCGAATGGTGTCGGTGAAATCATATGAATGAACAAAAAAAAAATGCAGCAGCTAGGATGCTTACAAAATATTAATTTAAGATATGCAATTTTTAAAACAAAGTAAAGTACTCATATCTCTGTACATATGAGTACTTTGGACCCTTTATTCGATACCTACTCGATACCTAGTTTCAAAGTATCGATGCTAAAAGTACTTGGTATCGATATTTTACACGTATCGTTTCATCCCTACTTCTTTGCAAATGCTTCTATTGTTCTGGCGACACACTGACTTTGCACAGGTGTTATCCACAATAAATTGTGTTTAATAAAATGATGTTTAGGTTGGAACATTACCGAGATTGTTTTGTTAAAGAGTTTTAATACCAATTTATACATGTATTTGTTGAGTACACCGGAGACAGTGTAAAAACTTAAAAAGGCGTTTTGATGTTCGCTGTTTTGGCGTTGAACTCCATAGCAAGTTATTTAATTTAGTTTTACGGGACTGTTAACGGGGTAGCCATCAAACTACACAATTAAAAAATCACACAACAGGTATATACTGTTTATTCAAATAATTGAACTGAAAACAGTATGTGTGAAGGTTGTACTGAGCCTCTCAATTGACGAACAAGAACCAGATATACTTATGTATTGACCAAGAAATCTCAACCGCGTAATATAGCTGTAGCTAGCGTTTGAGTCAACGCCATCTATTGAGCGAACTACTCCAACATTTGAATAATACATTTTGAATTCTGAACATACCGGCCGCCATGGACAGAGTGTCCATAACTTGCTTCATGAACTATTGAGATTTCCTGACTTTTAACTCTAACACATCGCAAAATACAAGGTACAAAATACTTAAACAATGAACAGACACAAATGTTATCAAATAATAAATCAAATATAAACATAACTTATTCAATAACAGGTAGGACACATAATTTAGATGTTTGCCTTTTTATAACAATGCCCTTGCAACGTAGACTTACAACGCGCGTGAGGTTGTCCACACCTGGATGCTTATCCACTATAACACCAAACAACCATCTCGCTGGAGGCAAATCATTCTCCTTTATTAATACTACGTCGCCTATTTTTGGTTCAGGTTGAGTGTGTACCCACTTGTGTCTTTGCAAAAAATGTGTCAAATATTCTGCTGACCATCGTCGCCAAAAATGTTGAACCAATTTTTGAGTCAATTGCCACCTACGAAGATTACTAACATTTGATGTTTCATAGTTGGCCTCTGGTACAAGAACAAGCGGCTCTCCTACTAGAAAATGTCCAGGGGTCAAAGGTATAGGATCGTCAGGGTTCTCAGACATCTGCGATATAGGTCTAGAATTGAGGCAAGCCTCAATTTGAGTGAGGACCGTAGTGAGTTCCTCAAAGGTCAAAGTTGTGTCTCCTACTACCCTCCTAAGGTGATGTTTTGTGGACCGAACTCCAGCCTCCCACAGTCCTCCAAAGTTCGGAGCACGCGGTGGGATAAAGGCCCAATTAGTCCCACGAATAGCGAGCGCTGCAGCAATCTCTGTTACCATGCTCGACCTTTCCATGTCAAACAAAGACTTGAGCTCTCTGGCGGCACCCACAAAATTAGTACCGTTGTCACTCCACAATTCGGCACAATGTCCACGTCTGGCTACAAATCGTTTAAAAGCTGCAAGGAAACCCTGAGCTGTCAAATCCGTAACTGCTTCTAAATGAACAGCCCGAGTAACCATGCAGACGAAGAGACATATGTAGCCTTTGTGAGAATGATGACCTCTACCTTTCGACGTTCGGATACTAATGGGGCCCGCGTAGTCTACTCCAGTTCGCAGGAAAGGTCGGCAAGCCGTTACTCTTGCCGCTGGAAGTTGACCCATCAACTGTTGTGTAGTGCGGGCAGCATAACGAATACAGGTGACACATTTGCGTACATGAAATCTCACAAGCGATTTCGCATTCACAATCCAATATTTTGTACGCAAATAATTAGTCATCAGTTGAGGACCGCCATGTAATGTCTTCTCGTGAGCGTCTCGTATCAAAAGTTGAACCAGTGGAGACTTATGAGGCAACAAAATAGGATGTTTCATGTCTTTACTGCCTTCGGAAAGCTGTAGCCGACCACCGACACGCATGATTCCTTCACCATCAATAAATGGATTTAACGAGGTAAGTTTACTTCTTCTATTAACTCTGCCTGTCTTAGCCAGATTCTCTAATTCTTCCTTGAAATGGATTGCTTGGCATTGCTTAATACAAACATTCAAAGCTTCTGACATTTCCTTGCTTGAAATCCATTTCGTAAATTTTATAATAGACCTTAAAACCAGAAATCTTCTACATAATGCAACTATTCTTATTAGTTTAGTTAAAGATGAATATTTATCCCATAAATCAAAATCTTCATTAACTGACATGCAACATACTTTCTTCGCTTTTTCTTCTAAATTTATCTCCGATATTCTATCCTTCTTACTATAACTAATTTTTTCTTCCCTCAACCAGCAAGGACCTCTCAGCCACAATTCATCACTCGGGTACTGCAATGGCATTGCTCCTCTAGAAGCGCAATCCGCAGGGTTGTCCTTTGATTGGACATGGTGCCATTGATCACTATCCAAAACATTCAGGATGTCCGATACCCGATTTGCAATGAATGTTTTCCATCGGCTCGGGTGACTGCTTAGCCACGCAAGCACAACAGATGAATCAGTCCAAGCATAGAGACAAGACTTAGGAACTTGTAAGGTAAGTGAGACTTCGTGCAACAACCTTGCCAACAAAACAGCACCACATAGCTCTAGTCGTGGAATAGATACCTGTTTGATAGGTGATACCCTTGTCTTGGAAGTGATAAGGTTGACACTAATCTGCCCTGTAATACCTATTACTCGTAAATATACTACTGCAGCGTATGCATCGTTGGATGCATCGCTGAACCCATGTAACTCAATACGCGTGTCATCTTTGCTGGTATTAACCCACCTAGGTATTTGAAAACCGGTAAGTAAAACCAAATCGTTCCGATATGCAATCCATTTCTCCATTAATTGTGAGGGCAATTCATCGTCCCAATCAATTCCACATAGCCACAGTTTTTGGAGGAATATCTTTGCAATAATTATAGTCGGAGCGATCCAACCTAGTGGATCAAATAATTTAGCTATGTCTGATGTGACTTTTCTTTTAGTTACAGGATAACTTAGCGGCGGCAAGTGTACGGAGTACTCGAAGGCGTCTGATCGACGGTTCCAGGTAAGTCCTAGGATTTTTACAACTGTATCTATTCTTATTTTCAGGTTCTCTGTTCCTTCATCTCTCCCATTCCCTTCCTGTTCTCCATTTCCTTTACAAATCTCACCTAATAACTCATCGCTATTGCTGCTCCATTTCTGTAGTTGGAATCCTCCTCCATTCAATAATTCATTCATTTCCTTGTATATCATTTTTCCTTCTTCAATACTGTTGCACCCTGTCATCATATCATCCATGTAAAAATCTTTCAGAACTATTTTCGATGCCAACGGGTAATTTACACCATCATCGTGTGCAAGTTGTTGCAGGGCACGCACAGCAAGGTAAGGAGCGCATGAAGTTCCAAAAGTTACTGTCAGTAACCTGTAGTCCTGTAACTCACTATGTGGTCCATCAGGATTACGCCAAAGAATTCGTTGGAAGTCTGAATCTGTCTTATAAACTTGTACTTGTCTGTACATCTTAATGATGTCCGAAATGAGAGCAATCGGATGACAACGCCAACGAAGAACAATAGTTCTCAAATCCGACTGCAGAGTCGGCCCAACCATCAAGTCATTGTTCAGAGCGATCCCATTGGTACCAGGGCATGAAGCGTCGAAAACGACACGCACCTTGGTTGTTACTCTGTCTTCTTTGACAACAGCGTGATGCGGCAGGTATACTGCATCCTGCTTGCAACGTTCCTCTTCTGGAACTTGCTCCATATGACCAAGATCTAAGTACTCTTGTATCACCTTGGAATATTCTACCTTAAGTTTAGGATTTCTCAACAATTTACGTTCTAGTGAGTAAAATCGTTTTTCAGCAATGTCCCTTGAGTTGCCGTACTTGCACGCGGAATCTTCGTCACGAAAAGGTAATTTAACAATATACCTACCTGAAGATGTCCGAGTTGTAGTGCGGGAAAATATTTCCTCGCATTGAGATTCTTCAGGCGTGAAGTGCCTTTTAGGGCTCTCTGACTCCAATTCCCAAAATTTACGTAACAACTCATTCGCATCATAGTGTGCGTGCATGCTGATGACATTAGTCTGATCCGCACCCTTTGTGTATAATTGACCAGATAAGATCCAACCTAGCTTGGTTTTCTGAGCCATCGGACAACCAGGTGAACCTTTGATAATGCCTTCCTCCAAAATCTGGCAATATACTTCAGCGCCTAATAAAATATCGATTTTATTAGGCGTGCTAAATGTGGGATCTGCTAAGTTTTCCTCGTTCAACTCTAATATCGGTTGAACGACTACCTTCCTTTCAGGCAGAAAGGCAGTGATTTCTTTGAGGACGTGAGCCTTAACATCAACAATAACCTGAGGATTATGAAGCGATTGAATTTTAAAATACACCACAGACTTAAACTCTAATGAACCAGTCTGATCACTTCCTAACCCTGCTATCATCCCCTTACTCACGAATTTCTTTAAACCGAGTAATTGGACTGCTGCTTCCGTTATAAAAGAAGCCTGTGACCCTTGGTCCAGTAAAGACCTAAGTGTCATGAGCACACCTGTTCTCGACTCAACCTTGACTAAGGCTGTGGCCAATAATACTTGGCTGGGCATTTTCGAGAAACAATTGACAATAGACTCGTTGCTTGGTACAATATTCTTATTCAACGTTGACCCCTCAGTTTCAACGTTGTCTGTCTGTTGTGATATATTCTTGGGGTGTAACAAAGAATGATGACGTCTTTTGCAAATCTTACAACGTGTAGGCTGACGACACGAATACGCGGAGTGCTTACTGCCAAGACAATTGAAGCATAAGCCCTTGGTTTGAACAAACTCACGACGCGCATTTACATCTAATTTGGCAAACCCTTTACAGTGACAAGTTTTGTGATCTTCATTACAGTGAGCACATGTAGGTACAGTAACGTGAAGAGATTTTACATTACGAGATACTGAAGGCCTAGCAACCTTGTTATCTAAAAATTCTAAAGATCTGAATCTAGTTTGAAGAAATTCTTTAAAACTGAGCAAAGTAGGCAATTCATTAAAAGTTTCACTTAATTTTGCCTCCCAGAGCTTTCTAGATTCAGAATCTAATTTTTGACTCATAAGATAAATAACAATAACGTCCCAATTAGTAACATCTATATTTAAATTATCTAGCCCAGATAAACATTCGGTCATGGTATCAAGCAAATCCTTGATACCACCCGCTGACTCAACTACTAGATATTTATGACTAAATAACTTCTTTAACAGACAATTTGCAAGGTATCGTTTATTATTATATCTGCTTTCTAATTGATCCCAGCAAATTTGATAGTTACTTGACGCTACCGGAATGTGTCTTAAAAGTTGCTCGGCTTCACCAGTTAATTGAGTTTTTAAATAGTGTAACTTTTGTACATCATCTATAGATTTATTATTATGTACCAAAGAGACAAATAAATCACGAAATGTTACCCATGCTGAATAATCGCCGTTGAAGGTTGGTAAAGTAATCTTAGGTAATTTTAACATGTTACTGTTATTGACTTTGTGGCTATCTTGCTTAGACACATCGCTACAATCTTTAACGGAAATCACCATACATGCCAACTTAGATTTCAGTTCACATTTATAGTCAACATACTCCTCCTCAGTGCGTTCATACAACTCAACATATTTATACTGTTCAATATCCTCTTGTTTGATGTTACTATATATCTTAGAATCATAATCATTAAATTTTTTCCACATGTCTTCTAAGTTTTCTAAACGAGTTTCCACATAATACTGAGTGAAACGTTCTTTAGGCGTTTTCTTATAATTGGATCTCGCCCTTACAATTTTTTCGTAAATATCGTTTTGTACTCTAGCAAGTGACTCCATATTTCAAAGATAAATTTTCTAAGTTATGAATCAAGTTATGAACAAACAATCGGATATAAGGTTGTATGCAACGCAAAATATTCTAAGTTCACAGTCGACTAGTAAATATTATAAGTGTTGAACAAGAAAATTACTAAGTTGAAGATTACAATTTTTTCTAAGTGTTTGACAATAAAATTAAATTGGGCATAGGTTCCCCGTCAGTTCACTTTTTTGAGAAATTATTCTAAGTCCTAATTTGCTTTTGAAAATTTTACAAGTTTATTCTTCATACAAATTAATGCGAAATTTTTCTAAGTCCAAATTTATCTTGAATTTTACAAGTCCAAATTCGAATAAAAATAAACTAAGTCCAGGAAACGAAAACACTTTAACACTTCAAATGTACTCACGGTTTTGACTCTTCACTCACTTTTACCATGCCACTCGTACCATGTGACCTGTGGTTCCACTGTGTGCCTTAGTTCCTTGGTCACTGTGTTGCCTTAGTTCCTTGGTCACTGTGTGCCTTAATTATTTGGTCACTGTGTGCCTTACTTCCTTGGCTGCTTGCGTCTCCAGGTCTTTCAGCACAAATGACCCACAGAATTCAGCCTTATAGTCGCCGGCCTTCCGTCGATTCTTCCGACTCGATAAGGACCAATGTTAACGGGGTAGCCATCAAACTACACAATTAAAAAATCACACAACAGGTATATACTGTTTATTCAAATAATTGAACTGAAAACAGTATGTGTGAAGGTTGCACTGAGCCTCTCAATTGACGAACAAGAACCAGATATACTTATGTATTGACCAAGAAATCTCAACCGCGTAATATAGCTGTAGCTAGCGTTTGAGTCAACGCCATCTATTGAGCGAACTACTCCAACATTTGAATAATACATTTTGAATTCTGAACAGGGACACTCGGCTTAAGTACCAGCTGTAATGTCGTATGGCAGCGTATTTTATAGAGATCAGTGGTTTTGTAGATCTACAATTTTGTGGGGACAATCTGTATTTAGTTACAACATAGAGCGATATCTGTATTAAAACATAATGTATTATTTAATTTAATTAAGGTATATGTCAGTATATGCAAGCGTCATAGTAGCACAACTATGCGATGATCGGTATGAACAATTTAGAATGTCTTCCGACGGCGAACGCTAACAGATTTAATATTCCAAATGGTCTCACCATCATTGCACTGTCAATTGCGTAAGGAAGAACAAGATGAAGGTGTATGTAGTATTTATTTTTCGTAACAACACATGCGAGTGAACTTTAGAAATTAAAGAAAAAACGGAAAGAAAAATTTGACTTCGAGCAGGAAACGAACCTGCGACCTCAGGATAACCAGTCCAGCCGCTTTACCACTGAGAAGTACCTACCACTTCGCAGGTCACAATTTCGATTCCTGCCCGAAGTCAAAATTTTCTTTCCGTTTCTCTTTAATTTCTAAGATGAAGGTGTGTTTAGAAACTCTTTAGCCAAAATAAAGGAAAAACAGGATTATATTTAGATCATCAATTATTTTTAATTGTTTTCGAACCTGAACATTTGGGTCCAAAATATTTTTAGAACCAAATTATTATAATGTATCTTCACGCCAAGTCCCGTACGGGATTGGCAGAGAGTGTGGATTGCCAGATATCTTGGTACTGACACACCCTCTTGCTTCTTGTACATCCATCATTTTCTTCATATACGCACGCCGATTCCTAAGACCCTTGAGCTCCAGTACTATCTGAGCTCAGATAGTACTCGAACTATTTGGTCAAGGTAGGACAGCCTTGGTCTTCGTGGGCCTCTGTAACCATCCACATCGATTCCCACATGTCCCATCCATATTGTAAATCTGTTTAGTCATTCGCTCATTGGATATTCTTTCTACATGTCCAAGCCATGAGAGCAATGAAGGTTGCTACGTTGTTAAACCGGACAGACCAGCAAGTTTGAGAACATTTAGGTAAAATTGTCGGACACCCACGACAGAAGCGTTCAGCTGTGCTCTATGCCTAACTAGGTCCGGCTTTATACGGACGCCTGGCAACCCTAAGAGCATGCCTTTTTTCATTTTTATACCGACACTCTCATACACACAAAGCCTTTTTCTTACATCTTCATTACAAACGCGATTGGTGAGCGATACACCGCAACATTCAACATTTTAAAATCGCATTTCTCGTTCCCTTAATTATCCGCGTCGATGGAAGGTCTTGTCGGAACTTGGTTACTTTCTTCAATAGTTTCCGAGTGTTTTCGGGGTCCGCTAACCCCAGTGGGGTGGGGAGTCAAGAGTAGCAAGGTCGTGTAAAGTGGGAATGAGAAAAGTAAAAATCTTGTTTGTTAACGAGACTTTGTTTGATGTACAGACAGATATACTTTTCTGTTTGCCGAATCCCAATTCGAGTGCCATTACGAGTTCCTTTTTTTGTTTAGCCAGAGTTATAATAAAATTACTCAAGGACATTCGTAGCGTCTTGTAGGTTTTTCTTTTCGGTTCAGATAATACCACTGGTTATTTATGTTGTATATTTTAATGTATTTGGAATTTTATTACATTTTCTTGTACGAAGCAATGTTTTTAAGGTCGTGTTTGTACACACATATATTTTGGATAACAGACGTCTGAACATACAATTTTATTTAAAAAAAAAACAACGCGGATGGTCAACACCTTTCCGCGATAAAAACAACCGCCACTGCGATCGCCAATCCGCCTGCCAAGCGTGGCGATTATGGCATACTCTTTCCTAATGATGCACAACACTTTGGGTAAAGCTTTGTCCAGCAGTAGACGTCAGAGGTTTCAATAATTGAAATATGAATAAGACTTATATTTTAAAGAAAAATGAAAAGAAAAATTTGACTTCAGGCGAGACTCGAACTCGCTATAAATATTTATAAAACAATTATTAAGGGTAAAAGCGACTTCTTTACGATATTTAATAAACTGCAAAGTTTATTGTATCGATTGCCTAACTAGCATAGTGTGGCAATAGATGGCGCTACTGCCACCATAAGGCAATGAAATAAATGTGAAGGAAAGATTTGACAAATCAGGCAGGATTTCGGTAGCTCAGTTGGAAGAGCGGCTGGACTAGATTCCCAGTGGCCGCGAGTTCGAGTCTCGCCTGAAGTCAAATTTTTCTTTCCATTTTTCTTTAAAATATATTTCACAAGTATGTGATAATGCGAAATAATATTTATAAAACAATTATGAATAAGACTGTTATTTCGATTTTTGTGGTTTCAATACAGATAGTGTCAGCTTCAATAATTTTGCCAGTGTATTTGAAAAAAACGGTCTATACATTGGCATTTACGCGGCACACGGTTCGCACCGTAGGGTGCACAACAACTTGCATAAAGACAAAAACAGCAAATAAAAAGGATATTACAGCAATAAAAATGCACGTACGATTTACTAGTGTTATTTATTCGACGCGCCCCTTTCTCTACGGCCGGCACCTTTAAGTGATTGCAAAGTGTCGGGGCGACCTATCGACCTGCGACCTCAGGATAACCAGTCCAGCCGCTTTACCACTGAGAAGTACCTACCACTTCGCAGGTCACAATTTCGATTCCTGCCCGAAGTCAAAATTTTCTTTCCGTTTCTCTTTAATTTCTAAGATGAAGGTGTGTTTAGAAACTCTTTAGCCAAAATAAAGGAAAAACAGGATTATATTTAGATCATCAATTATTTTTAATTGTTTTCGAACCTGAACATTTGGGTCCAAAATATTTTTAGAACCAAATTATTATAATGTATCTTCACGCCAAGTCCCGTACGGGATTGGCAGAGAGTGTGGATTGCCAGATATCTTGGTACTGACACACCCTCTTGCTTCTTGTACATCCATCATTTTCTTCATATACGCACGCCGATTCCTAAGACCCTTGAGCTCCAGTACTATCTGAGCTCAGATAGTACTCGAACTATTTGGTCAAGGTAGGACAGCCTTGGTCTTCGTGGGCCTCTGTAACCATCCACATCGATTCCCACATGTCCCATCCATATTGTAAATCTGTTTAGTCATTCGCTCATTGGATATTCTTTCTACATGTCCAAGCCATGAGAGCAATGAAGGTTGCTACGTTGTTAAACCGGACAGACCAGCAAGTTTGAGAACATTTAGGTAAAATTGTCGGACACCCACGACAGAAGCGTTCAGCTGTGCTCTATGCCTAACTAGGTCCGGCTTTATACGGACGCCTGGCAACCCTAAGAGCATGCCTTTTTTCATTTTTATACCGACACTCTCATACACACAAAGCCTTTTTCTTACATCTTCATTACAAACGCGATTGGTGAGCGATACACCGCAACATTCAACATTTTAAAATCGCATTTCTCGTTCCCTTAATTATCCGCGTCGATGGAAGGTCTTGTCGGAACTTGGTTACTTTCTTCAATAGTTTCCGAGTGTTTTCGGGGTCCGCTAACCCCAGTGGGGTGGGGAGTCAAGAGTAGCAAGGTCGTGTAAAGTGGGAATGAGAAAAGTAAAAATCTTGTTTGTTAACGAGACTTTGTTTGATGTACAGACAGATATACTTTTCTGTTTGCCGAATCCCAATTCGAGTGCCATTACGAGTTCCTTTTTTTGTTTAGCCAGAGTTATAATAAAATTACTCAAGGACATTCGTAGCGTCTTGTAGGTTTTTCTTTTCGGTTCAGATAATACCACTGGTTATTTATGTTGTATATTTTAATGTATTTGGAATTTTATTACATTTTCTTGTACGAAGCAATGTTTTTAAGGTCGTGTTTGTACACACATATATTTTGGATAACAGACGTCTGAACATACAATTTTATTTAAAAAAAAAACAACGCGGATGGTCAACACCTTTCCGCGATAAAAACAACCGCCACTGCGATCGCCAATCCGCCTGCCAAGCGTGGCGATTATGGCATACTCTTTCCTAATGATGCACAACACTTTGGGTAAAGCTTTGTCCAGCAGTAGACGTCAGAGGTTTCAATAATTGAAATATGAATAAGACTTATATTTTAAAGAAAAATGAAAAGAAAAATTTGACTTCAGGCGAGACTCGAACTCGCTATAAATATTTATAAAACAATTATTAAGGGTAAAAGCGACTTCTTTACGATATTTAATAAACTGCAAAGTTTATTGTATCGATTGCCTAACTAGCATAGTGTGGCAATAGATGGCGCTACTGCCACCATAAGGCAATGAAATAAATGTGAAGGAAAGATTTGACAAATCAGGCAGGATTTCGGTAGCTCAGTTGGAAGAGCGGCTGGACTAGATTCCCAGTGGCCGCGAGTTCGAGTCTCGCCTGAAGTCAAATTTTTCTTTCCATTTTTCTTTAAAATATATTTCACAAGTATGTGATAATGCGAAATAATATTTATAAAACAATTATGAATAAGACTGTTATTTCGATTTTTGTGGTTTCAATACAGATAGTGTCAGCTTCAATAATTTTGCCAGTGTATTTGAAAAAAACGGTCTATACATTGGCATTTACGCGGCACACGGTTCGCACCGTAGGGTGCACAACAACTTGCATAAAGACAAAAACAGCAAATAAAAAGGATATTACAGCAATAAAAATGCACGTACGATTTACTAGTGTTATTTATTCGACGCGCCCCTTTCTCTACGGCCGGCACCTTTAAGTGATTGCAAAGTGTCGGGGCGACCTATCGACCCGCGTCTCGTTAAGGACATCTTTCCTTCAGATCGTCGAGATCAGCTGGTGTTTGTTTAAGGGCTTTTGGTCCCTAATGATATTTGGATCTAGATCGGGTGAGTTTGGTGAATTGAATTGTGTGCTATTTTTTATTGATTGAATCCAAATTCTGATGATGCCTTTACAGATAGGAGTGTTTTTGTATACCTACAAGGAAGTGCACAAAACAAATATGTAGTAACTTCAGATTATAGACACGATATATAAAATGAATGTTGCTATTCTGAGAACAGATTACCACAAATAAAACGGTGAAGATTGCGTTTGTTTTTGTAACTTAAATCAGCGAATAGCGCAATCTACAGGAAATATAGCTATCTAAATAGTCCTATAAAGTCTTAATCGCCTAACAATTACCCGTCGCTGAAATGTTGTGCCGTACGTCAATAGCTAACCGTGCAATTGTAATAAATTGCGCCCTTATTCCATTAGAATTAGCGGCAGACTGCTTTAATGGCCACTTTGCGAGCCTTTCGCTCGTTGCCAAAGGCTAAGAATTCATATTGAAGGATAGCTCGGAGATTGTAAGGGATAGAAGAATGGAGGATGGCAATTGATATTCATCAGATAATTTCTACTTTAGATGACTGTTGATTACTTCTTCTAATAAATCTGGATTATTTATTGATATTAGTTAAGGCGTTTACAAATACGATGGAGGTAGCTGCGAATCATTTTAAAAATGACTGTCAGACAAATGTCCTTTCAGTTAACCTGTTCCAGGTGCAGGAGAGGGCCAATCGAAATGGTTGATTTTGAAAACCATTTTCGTTAAAGAGCAGCTGCACCCTATAGGGTCCAAAACAATCTAGAGAAATCTATTGTTATATTTTTTTAAGGCCTGAAGGATTAATATACCCGAGTTAAACTTAAAATGATTTAATTTGACTGTGAATGCGAACGTATTTTTCTTTTTCGATTATGATTTATATAGCTCGCGAAGACCTAAAAACAATTGTTGTGTTTCCGATTTCATGAAAATCACTAATCTTAAGTTTTAGTCATTTATTATGTTATCTGTGTTTTCAAATATTATTTCTTCTAATAATAAACCTAGAATTTCCGGATAAAAAAACGTTTTATGAATAACATTTAATACTAAATCGTGGTTTCCACCATATCACATAATAACAGAAGTGCCAACAAATACAGTTTTATAGAGCTTTATAAATAACTGTGCCATATCGTTTTGTGGTTGAATTTCGATATAATATTTACGCTTTTCAGGGTTTGTGGTGGGCGGACAGAGCACGCGCGTCGCTTATGCGGCACGATTTACTTTGATTACTTTTCTATTGAAATGTTACGTTATTTTACAAATTTCTATATTATCTAAATTTAATAGCTTGACTAACTTAGTGCTTCGGTGGGTTCTATGGTAGTGTGTTGGGGAGTGTGCTATTGGAATTTTTCCATTTTTCGAAAAAAGTTTCCCAGTCCCACTTTTGGATTTTATAATGTGCCCGCAGATGTCAGGAGATGGCAATAGGCTCGCCACCTATTAGGGACAATATGTAACTGGCGAATAGTAAATATTTAAATGTATGCTTGTAGTAGTAACTCAGGTCCGGATTTGCTACGGAGCGGACAGCGGATTCCGTACGCTCCGAACCAAATCTGGCCGTGTGTAGTCCTCTACACACGGCCAGATTTGGTCCGGCGGACATAATTATTATCAATCAAGTCCGGTGCGGTCCGCTCGCGTGGGATTGGTCGTCAGATTTGATCCGTCGTACCGAATCCGGACGGATTGACTTTAACCTGTCGTCATGGAATTCAGCTTCGTCGTCATAGAATACAGCCGTGAAGTTAAGTCATATTTCAAACAGTTAAGTGCTGTAGCTAAACTTCAGTTTGATTATGTGCCCGACGCTTAAAACATAAGAAGGTAATCGTGGTTGTAGATATACATTAACGTTTATACTGCTATTTATTCCTGCAGGGAATATAGGCGATAAGATATTTTCTACCCTAGCTTAGCATACCTAAATGACAATGAGACCTTAAGTAATAGCGTTCCAACGTCCATTATACTTAGAATAGCTAAGTAGATCCTTTTAAACGTCCACAAAACTGGCATGTTATCTGCCTCTATAGTTGTCGAGTTTGTTGTAGATTTTATTTTATTAGAAGGAAAGAAAGAAGAAGAAAGAAAGATTTTTTTTTATACTTTAACTTACACAACACAGTAAATAGTAAAAACAAAAAGCAAGGAAGTATCACCAAATGCGATTGTGTGAAGCCAAAGAAACGGTACCCATCTCAGCTTATTGCTGCAGCAATGCTGCAGCGCTGGTATTCTGATGGGACCTTGAGTGACAATTACGAAATACAAGGCAGTTAATGCCTAATTAACCCAATTATATAAAGGCATCGCACTAACGCTCAGTGTTATTTGAGACATATGAATATTTACCGAAACAAAATAATAACAATTAGGGGAGAGTCTGGTATATTGAACTGCCTGATAAATTGTACCACCTCAAAATTTTACACTTACTGTAACTTATTTTCTTTTCTGGCAACACAAAACTGAGCGCTGACAGCGTCCTCAACTACTTGTCTTTTTTAACGGCCTCCAGAAAGTACATTCGTTTTTAGAGCAAAAAATGTGTTTTGAAAGTCCTCCATACAAATTTTCACGTTTGTAGCTAAGGAGATTACAAAGTGAAAATGTTTTTATTGATTAGATCTATAATCACCGCTTCAACCATAGCGTTGCGAACGTATGATGTTCAGCGATTATTTTGTGACAAATATTTATTTTTGAAATCTCTTAGTTTGGTAAATTGTACCACCGGCAGTTGTTTTATTTGTACTGGTACAATTTACCCAACTTGTTGCTATATTTATTATTTTATATTTTTTTTAGTTGAAAGATAATAAATAAAGATAATAAATAAAAGACTATAAATAGTATTAAAAAAGAAGAAGGAGGTTTTGGAAAGATATTGTTGGCTCTTGAAAATAAGGAGATGAGCTAGAACCACATATCTGAAACGAATTCGCTTTCAAAACCAACAATTTAACGTCATGCCAGAATGCAAAATAAGTTGAGGGTCAAATATTGACAAGACAAAGTACGTTCGTTGTTGTAAATGGGTTCATGGAACCTATACATTGAATCAAGATATTTACGAAATTCGTTATACTATTATAATATGGTAAAAGAAAATAAAGAGTTTGATCTCAGTACATAAGTAGATAAATAAATAATTGTTGACTAACGGAAATAATATTCTAAAGTGATTTATTCTATTTTCATACATTATTTAATTTATGCAGAATAATGTATATAATGTATTTAAGTTTAATAATTTTTTTTTAGTCTATAATACATTTGTTCTTTTGTCACATTATGACAGTAATATTGAAGAAATTTGATTTTTTTGTCAGCATTTTTTCATTAATCCCTCCAGACACGAGAAAAATATGACAATTGAAATTCAATTGTGTCCGGGCGCCGATGGTCTTACGATCCTTGAAAGATTATTAATTAAAATTTAATCAATTTATTTTGACTATTTATTAAACCTCTTTATTTTCATGTATTATAATGTTAATAAGTCTCTTAAGTCTTGGTGGTACGATTTACCTAACCTGTGGTACAATTATTCCGACTAGTTGGGTAAATTGTACCGAAGGAAAGCCTTCAGGGAAACGCATATTGTGTGAAATCCGATAAGAGTATGGTGTTGACGTTGCGGCACATGTTAAATGAGATCCTAAACTATGTGAATCAAGATAAAGAACTTATTTAAATTAATATCAAAAAAAGATATTTTGCAAAATCTAAATACTGGTACAATATATCCGACTCTCCCCTAATATATACTAAGCACATATATTATATACATTTTAATTATATACACCTAACACGATATGTTCTTAGGTTTTCGCGAGCTACACTCATTGAAATAAAACTATTTTTACGGATTTATCTCGCGTATATTAAACTAAAATGATTTTTAAAATCAACCCGATGTTTCGGTCGCTTTTCAGCTTCCGTGGTCCCGGGCAGACTGAGGTGACATTTGTCTGACAGAAGTTTGAAAAAATTATATGTAGCTACCTCCATCGATTTCGTAAACGCCTTGCGTAGCGTTCAGGATTAACACCAATATATGAGAGTCCACAATCACAATCTAATTTATAAATACGATCGTACGACGTAAGGTATACAGCAAAGCAGGCCTAAAGAGTTACACAAACTAACCTACTCAAATAAAAAAAAAATCAACCATTCTAAATACTAATTAACTCTATTAATTCTCATAGAACGATCTACTATGCTACATACCTGTACCGCTACGAGGTCTGCCGTGTACGTATTTCTTTGCTACGAGGCTACGAGAATGATACGAGAGAGTTAAGAAAGACCATACTGGACTAAATATTTATTTTAGAAGAAACTGTAACCTTTTGGAAAAACCGTAGAATACTTATTCATTATAATATGTACCTCATGACTTACGAGGATGCCATCATCATGTTTTTTTTTTAAATGTAATGATCGTAGCAAACAAGCGTTCAGCTTCATGGACGGTAAGTGAATGAATACTATCTCCGAGGTCTAAGTTGTTTTGTTTAAACCGGAACACCACAATTTGACGACAGAAAGATTATGTAAGGCAGTGCATACCCCAAACTTGTCAGAGATTGGGGTATGCACTGTATACACAATCCATATTCTAAGTCGTAAACCTTACTCAATGGCATTGGTATTCTTAGTTGTAACTAATAACGTCAACTCGACATTCTGCCTCCGTTTGAGGTAAGAAAGCAACCTTGAAGAGCTCACGACCTACCTTGAAGTTTCGAGGAGTATTTACATTTAAGCCATATTCTTGCGCTCAACAAGTTTTTCGTGTTGGAACTGTCTGGAAATATAATTAAACTAGCGGCCCGCCTCGGCTTCGCCCGCGCTGCTCCGTTCCTATTAGTCATAGCGTGATGACCTATAACCTATAGCCTTCCTCAACTGGGCTATCTGACACTGAAAAAACTTCAAATCGCACCAGTAGTTCCTGAGACTAGCGCGTTCAAGCAAACAAACTCTTCAGCTTTATAACATTAGTATAGATACCATATTTTTCTACAAAAATGGATTTTCAAGACTTTGTGAATTATCTTTATGATAATTCATACACATAAGTTTCTGTCAAAATACAACCAAGAATATGGATTTCGAGGCATCCTCATAAATTATCTTAAGCTGAGTGTGAGTCAAGCAATGTTTCAAGTAACGTCTTAGAACATGGGTGTAAAACAAACACTACCACCAGTAAAACCAAGTACTGGTGGTAGAGCTCCAGTGACGGAGCTCGCGGGCGTAGGCACCACCGCATTACCTATAAACTTGCCGCTAAATGGTTGTGTTCAGCACTGTTGTGTTCCGGTTAGGTGGTAATGTGCGGCCCTGTAATTTCCGGCACAGAGGCATAACACCTTGGGCCTCAGGAGTGGTAACGTATGTATGTGCATTTTGACCTTGGTCTTTGTGTGGGCGTCTATAGGCTGCAGTCAACACTTAACATCAATGCGAACTGCAAGCTTGTTTGACACTTCTATAACATAAAAAAAAACTATACAAAGCCAAAGACTATATTCAATGGACATATGATCTTACAAGTAACCCATGATGATAGGAATGCCTCAATGCCCGCCATTTCCTTTCAAGACCTGTTCCCACAATTGCTCTATTGAAGCGGCCAATCGACAGTTACTGACTATTAGCGGAATGGCACAATGATGCCCCAAATGTTGTTCCCTATCGGAAAACGTTTGAAATGTAGGTCGATGCTTGTTTTAACGTACTCGTTATGTGGATTCGTACGTCGTGGCTGTACAAATGCACTACAATGTTGAGCGGTTCGTTGATGTATTTTCGGCGAGTTTTTTTTTAAATGAATGTAAACATATGCCATCTAAATAATATAGGAAATGGATAAAATTGAGCAATGATTCATGAGAGAGTTAAACTTCCGACACTTTATTTTTCTCTTTAAACAAGCAAATACCTGAATTAAAACTTTTCTTAATTAGTCGTTTTTTATGTATTGAAGTGGAAAACAAGCATACATGGAGATATTCAGTGAATTCTATTCTATTAAATTCCTTTCTATTCCATTCCATTATAAGTGCACATAACCTAATTCCAAGGTGCCGGGAAACTACCAGGAAATGGAAAAAAATCCAAAAGAACCAGAGATAAAGGAATTTTACACCTTTGTCTCTGGTAACCCGACCCGGGCACGAACCCAGGATTATAGCGTAGCAGTAGTGGCCTACTAGTGGCCTAGTGGACTACTTTTTACTGGTGGTAGAGCTCCAGTGACGGAGCTCGTGGGCGTAGACACCACCGCATTACCTATTGCCGCTAAATGGTAGTGTTCAGCACTATCGTGTTCCGGTCAGGTGGTAATGTATGGCCCTGTAATTTCCGGCACAGAGGCATAACACATTAGGCCTCAGGAGTGGTAACGCATCTGCATTTTGACCTCGGTCTTCGTGTGGGTGTCTATAGGCACCAAAAAAATACCACTAGTCTACAAAGGCAGCAAAAATCTATCTATATATCAGGATTGGCCTACTAAACCAGTTAACGTTGTACATAACCTCATTATAAAACAAGAAGTAACATTTTGTAACAAACTCACAGCACCGCGCACAATACTTCACGGTTCAACCATTTTTTTTTATTTACAACAAACAACAAGCGACGTGGATATTTTTAAAATATTTGACTACGACCTCTGGGAAATCAGGGAAGTGGTTTTAAGAACGCGGTGATGCCAAAGAAATATGATTCTTATCTTTAATGCAAGAAGAGCTGCGGTTCTGCAACAGTAATTTCGTTAGTGCCTTCCAAGTGAAATGACCCGGTGCGTTTTGTTTGAATACAAGTCCATTTGTTAGGAGATGCAATCTCAAGAAAAGAAAATTGCGTTAATTTATTCTATAGACTAAGCAGAAATTGAATTTTTGTTTTTTATTAAATCTTATTATTTATCGCAGTCTGCATTTTCCCTCGTGCGGCAACATGTGGTGGTGTAGGTCACTATATTAAATATAAATTTAATTACTATATTAAATTTAAATCTACTCTGTTTGAGTTTCATATTTGTTTCTATTTAAGTGGGTATTATTATGATTATAAAAAGAAAACACCAGCTAAGTGCAAGTAGGACTCGCACACTCAGGATTCCGTATCATCATACATATAAAAATGAATGTTTGTGTGTATGTCTTTTATGGTTTTTTTTAAAGATATGACATCACTATTACGCATATGTCAAGAAAAACGATATTTCGTATTCGTAATATGTAGCGTAAAAGTCAGAGTCAGTCAGTCAATTAAGAGTCCGTCAGGCAGAGTCACATTCAGTGATTCGAGTGAAACGATGGCTACTTTACCAAAACATTTACAATGAAGTTTTGGCGACAATCCGAAAGGCCGTGATTCTATTTCACTATACACGGGCACTGTAATAAACTTATATCAAACAAAATGCAACTAACTTTATTAAATATAACTCAAAAATACACCAAGAAAATGAAATAAAATAAGAGCACCATACGTCTCTTTCAAAGTTCCTGCCAAAATTCCTTTAAGGAATTGTAAACTATGTAGGTATTCAAAATCATGTGATGATCTTCGGCAATGTTGTTGTGCAAGAGTCCACGAAGGTTTCTGAGTTTGTACGACCTATTTTTGACAGATGGCGCCACTGTCATTGTTTTGTTGCCATACTGGCGATTATGGCATATCTAACGTAACATCTTTAATTTCACTCAAAACGGGACGCCCTTTTTTAAGTATCTTAGGTATCGTTACCGATTGCTTTTGAGATTATTGTAAATTATTGAAAAAATATTAAAATTTCGAATCGACGTTTACAGGATTAATACAGCTTCAGTCGGGTACGCTAGTTTTCTGTGCATTTTTGCTGAGATTACCGACGACGGGACATTGCTGCTCCCCAAAGGTTTTCCTGGGACACCGGGACGGGGTGCATGAAAACGGGACTGTCCCGTTCAAAACGGGACGTATGGTCACGTTAAGCATATCCCCATGGGAACGCTTTGGTCCAGCACTAAACATCTTTCGGTTGATATGATGATTTAGTTATAACCTTTCAAATTACAGAAATACGATTAATATAGTCTTATTATTTATTTTAAGCGATATACATAGTTCTAATATTTTAATTATCACAACATTCTAGCTACGTCAAGTTTTAACTTTATAAAAATCATGTGCACTGTGCAAAATTACGTTGTTTTTTTTTGGGCAACCGATTTTACCCGAGCATAAAGTTGCTCTGGCCCGAAGCATTATTCAGCCTAGATAATTACCGTTGACACAACACGAGCATGTGTGCGTGCATAAATGGCGGCAATGAAATCACAAGTCTGCTCCCAGCTCAGCCTTTTTAAATTATTGCGTCTTCACGGAGACAATTTAGGGAATGTATTGTTGTGAGCGCTCCAATCCTGGAGATTACGTTGAGCGTAGAGAATTTGAGGAGAAATGTGCAAAATAACATTTTCTTATTTCGTCATATGTACCAAATTGTATACTTGTGCAAACGTATCAGCGCGAACGTCCGTATGCCGTGTTTGTTCTTACGGCCGGCCAATTTCGATGGATCCATAATGTGATTTCGTCTTGATAAAATTGTCCCCCGTTTAGTGGAGGCAGAAAAAAATTTATCGAGGTTATGAGGGGGAATGTTCCCGATGATCTTTTTATACGTCGGATTTACTATAAGGGCGACTGATGCTTATGGTATTGTGTGGAAGATATTTTATACGGGCTTAAGACGGCGTAGATTAGGTCAAAATGATTTCATTTTGTTCACCGACTACAAAAAAGGAGAAGGTTGCAGGTTTGATTGTATGTATGTTTATTTATGTATGTATGTTCACCGAAAACACCGTCAATTTTGGACGGTTTTTTGAAAAAATATGTCAATTGATTGTATAGCGACATTTACAATAAAAAAAAAACAAAAATAAAAACAAGTTTCAAGAACCAGATAATTCGTAAATAGGTTAAGATCCCACTGCAGAATCATTTCGTTCATCTAGATATGCTGCAAACCTAATTTTTCTCTATCTAGAGAATATATCTCAAAATTTGGCCGCAAATAGGTTTGCAGCATACTCGTATTTGGATGAACGAATCGATTTTCCAGTGGGATACTAACCTAAATCGCATCACTAATAAAAATATAACTACGTTATGAAAAATCGACTTCAAAACTGAAAAGTAAAAAATAATGATTTAATTGTAATTATATACTACCTATTATTTATATGTGCTATTTACTAATAGGTTTGAAGTCAGTGTCAAACTTCACGCCTGTAATTCCCCATTTACGTCTGCCTACCCCTTTGAGGGGTAGGCAGACGTAAATGGGGAAATGACGAGAGACGTAAATGCATGAATTGAAGCATACATGCAAACACCCACGATTCGCCGGTTACGTTTTGTTGTGTTTCAAACAAAAGAAGAATTACGTAAATCGGTCCACAAATCTTGGCGAAATTCGCGTACATACATAAAAAAAAAAAAAAATAATAATATACCGGCCGAATTGAGAACCTTCTCGTTTTTTGAACACGGTTAAAAAGTGAAAAATAACAGATTAAAGATTTCATTAGCCATAGCGTTCATTATCGATGCAAAACAGTCTGTCATTTTTTGTGGGGGGAAATGCGTGCGACACACACGCACACTACAAAAATCGTCTATTACTACGAAACTCACACCTTGACTATAACAAAATACAGAAACGATTTCACGCACACATTTAAACATCTAGGCGACAGATATAGGCCCATTTTGGCTTGTACTCTGACAGAGGGGAAAGCCTGCATATGGCTACTCCCTCCGGTGTTGCTCTATGTTAGCAACCAACCAATGAATTAGATATATAATTATCAAAGGTAAGATACTTGACCCGGCCAATGGCTGACCGCATCGTTAATGTTATTAATGATCGAACACCGCAAAGACAAAGCCGGTATTGTCCGGACTTTCCGTTAAATTCGGTTATTTTGCCGCCGCCATGAGTTAGGCGGTTTTATTAATTTTCCTACGTACCGGCATCGCTGTACGGCCGGTGCTTTTCAGTTGTTCTCCAAACTTTATAAAATCCTGTGTATTAGTGGATCTAAATATGAAACAGTGCCGAAAAATGTACTTACTATATTTTTTATTAAAGGAAAATGGCAAACAAGCATGCAGTTCACATGGATGTTAAGTACATATAATATACTTGCCGCTAAATGGTAGTATTAAGCACTATCGTGTTGTGGTCAGGTGGTAATGAACGGCCTTGTAATTTTTGGCACAGAGGAATAATACCTTAGACTTCAGGAGTGGTAACGCATCGCCATTTTGACCTTGGTCTTTGTGTAAGTGTCTATAGGCTGCAGTCATCACTTAACATCAATGTGAACTGCATGCTTGTTTGCCACTTCCAATACATAAAAAAAAATCAATGCCGTGGCATAGCATCTCAAGTGTTTTGCCTCTGTGGCAGTTGTTACGATTATTAGTCCTGAATACTATTTGGCGGCAGATAGGTTATGAAATGCGGTTGTACCCTGGAGTTCCTACAATGAAACTCCATCATCAACAAGCGACAGTTCTAACAAACCAATAGGTATAAACGTCTATCTTTTGTAGGGTTTTAACACGTTCAGCGCTTAGCTTAGAAATTTGTAACTCCTAAACTATACAACATTTTTATACCCTAGATACACCAAACGATTTGTCAGGGCATTTGTCATTTGCAAGTAAGAATACAAAAAGTGAGAAAATGTTCATTGCGGTGTATATTCACCAATACCTCACCTACACCTCTGAAGTTGAGTACTAGATATACATCGGCCTGTGAGGGTTACACTAGGGTGTATATTACTTTTGACTTAGGTATACACGTGGCGCTGAACGTGTTAAATTGGGTTGATTTCGTATATAAGGCAAAATTTCGACACAATAATAGGAACCCAACTGACCGATTTCGAACATTTTTGATAGACTCATCCGAGACTGGTCAGCGAAAGGACAGCGAGGTCAGTGAAACAAATAATGTTAATAACAAAATATAAACGATTCTTACCTCAAAAATATAAATAAACTCCAGACGATCACGCTCACAAATGCACGAGATATAATTAATTCAATATGCAACCTGGGATATGCGCTTGCATCGTATACATGAATATTAAATTGCCTAAGAGATAAAATGCTAATTCCGACCAGATGCATATATTTAACCGGGGGAGTTAGGACTAGCCTTGGCATTAGATTAGTTTAATCCCAGATTAACATTCCCGAACCATGTTGTCTTTTCTTTTTTTTTTTTGGTATTATGGCATCGCTATTACGCATATTGCCAGTGTCAAGTAAAACGATACTTCGTATTTATCCAAGCAGCGTAAAAGCCAGCATAATATAGTCATCAAGTATGATAAGTAAGTATCAAGTATAATATGTCAGTCAAGTGAGTTACAGTCAAGTAAAGTCAAGTTATTCGAGAAAAGCGATGGCTACTTTACCAGAACATTTACATTGAAGTTTTAGAGGCAACCTGAAAGGTCGTGTTTTCGCACTGTTATTCTATTTCACTATACACGGGCACTGTAATAAACCTATATCAAACAAAATGCCACCAATTTTATTCAATATAACTTAAAAATACACCAAGAAAATTGAATAAAATAAGAGCACCATACGCCTCTTTCAAGGTTCCCGCTAAAACTCCCCATGTTGTCTTAATTGAATTGTACTTTGATAAGTACAATTCAATTAAGACAACATGGGGATCAACATCTTTGATCGTATCGCCCGATGTTGGATTCGAAAGTTATTTTTTTATTTAAATTAATATTAATCTGGTATTGCCACATAACTTGATAGTGTTAAAAAGCGTTGATGGTGTTAATATTCAAATGTATTTACGTATTTTCTCACATGTGTATTGACACCGAAAAACTCCATATAACGGGTAAACCTCAAATAATAATAATAAATACGCTTACACAGGAAGCGCGCATGGCCCAGCGGCTGGTGTAGATCGTAAGCGATCTGCTCGGTTAAGCATTACGGGCGCGGTCGGGTAGTGTGATGGGTGACCGCTAGTGGCAAATTAAATGCGCGTTTCCGTGCTTCGGAGGGCACGTTAAGCCGTCGGTCCCGGTTGCTATCGATGGATAGTAGTCGTTAAACCTTGTCGGAGGCCTTATGGGCGGTTTGAAAACATCCGACAGTGAGTTGGCCACTAACCCACCTACCTCCACCAATCCGCATTGGAGCAGCGTGGTGGAGCAAGCTCCAGGCCTCCCCCTAAAAAGGGGAGAGACTCGTGCCCAGCAGTGGGACGTATAATGGGTTGCCATTATTATTATTATTATACGCTTACACTCACAGCCCCACAGTAGGTATAAACCTGTGTCGTGGGTGCCGTTGTACACATACAACACATACACAAACACCCAGACCCGAAACAAATATCTATAAATAATAATATCTAATAATAATATAATAAGAATAATATCTATAATGAATAATTGACAGTACAATCCGTCAGTAATCAAGAATTTAATTTATCTGACGGCCAAATACTCAAACGTCACTCAAATCTAAGTGGGACTTAAAAGTCTTTAGTCTTTATAAAACACGTTCAAACGATAGTGATAGCGCACATTTGAGATTTGCTTAAAATTGAGTGACGTTTGAGTATTCGGCCATGAGTTTATATTTACTGGTGGTAGAGCTCCAGTGACAGAGCTCGCGGGCGTAGGCACCACCGCATTACCTAATATACTTGCCGCAAAATGGTAGTGTTCAGCACTATCGTGTTCCGGTCAGGTGGTAACGTACGGCCCCGTAATTTCCGGCACAGAGGCATAACACCTTAAGCCTCAGGAGTGGCAACGCATCTGCATTTTGACCTCTGGTCATTGTGTGGGTGTCTATAGGCTGCAGTCATCACTTAACATCAATGTGACCTGCATGCTTGTTTGCCACTCTTAAAACATACAAAAAAAATCTGAGTAGTTTTACAAAAGCTTAACTTCACTCCTGTATTCCCCGAGGGCAGAGGTAGATAAGCAAACATTCACAAATCACAAATTATGTTATGTCCTATGTAATAGTCTATTGGGATCGTAAAAATCCTAATAGGTTGTCCTTCGATACGAGGATCGAACTCAGGACTTGACAGACTACTGCTGCAGTTGGGAGAGTTAAGTGAACGTTAAAAAAAAAAGATTAAAAAAGCATTAATAAATAGGAATAACCCTTAAAACAGAACACTAAAGTCGTACTCTAACGACAGTACCAAAAAGTTTAAAAAGGCTCATGCTATTTACTGCTCGTTTCCACAAACCTAACACACGGCACTAAAATATTAAAAACAAAACTTAACCGCAAATATTAAAGTTACAAGGCGGCAAGTTTAGAGGACTTTCGTTCATTTTTAACGAATACGAAGTGGCTGACATTCCTTAAACTCACAACAGCGGCAATTCATCAAAACCTTAAGAAAGTTTCCCATTTTCGCGCGCTTAATTTACTCAGCAGTTGGGACATAGATGTATTGATACTGGAAGGCGTATTAAGCAATGCTGAGCGTGCTTTGTAGATATTCAGAGCGTACTTAGATTCATTTGTTTTATTTATAAAATGCAGTCGCAAACGAGAATACGAGATTCAAGTTCGCGATTACTGTAGGTAGTAGGTGAAAGACAGAAAAGTAAAAGTAGGTATATCTATTTATTTTAATAATTAAAAATTTCAAATGTTTAAAATGTTTTGTTGTTACTAGGACTGGACTTTTGTTTGACAAGATATTATACTTCTTTATCAGTAATAAATAAGTCATACAGAATCATCTGATTTATTTGTCGCTTTTTAAACTAGATAGATACACCCATTGGAACTGAATGTAATACACAATTTTACGAATTGTACATATTATATTCATTATATATTAATATTTATCTATGAATGTTGGTAACACTAAGCAATTACATAGAAACAAATCGTTTTATTCAAACTAGAATATTCATCCATAAAATTATAACTGCAGTTAAACCGAGTCTGCAAGTGTATATGTAGATTTCACGATGCATTCGCCGGTGGCAATAAAAATTACGAGCGATGAGCGAATTGGATTCGTTTATGGCATTGGATTTAAATGAACCTGCAACTAAGTCCAAATGTATTAGATTTTATGGCACCATCAATAATGAATTCTGAACGAACATTGTCTAAGTCGACAAAGTAACCTAAGTCGAAATCATACTTCATACTCCATCTGCCTCGGTGGCATAATTATAGCAGGTCTGCTATGCTGAGGTCCCGCTGCGATTTTAGGATTGTCAAGTAAGTGTTATTGGAATTATTTTATAAGATAAGGTCGTTAGTGGCATGACACAATCGGAGATGAGTCTGGTTACTGTTAAGGAAGCTTATAGCATTTCTAATGTAATGTAATGAAGCTGGCAAACAAGCATGCAGTGCACATTGATGTTAAATGATGTCTGCAGTCTACAGACATCAAAACTACGAGGTTAAAATGCAGACGCGTTACCACCCTTGAGTCCTTAGTTGACTTGTTATGTATCTGTGATAGTTACGACGGGGTCACATATTACCGTCTAACCGAAATACGATAATGCTGAACACTACTATTTGGCGAAGATAGATTAAATTATTACATGTATGCATACAGGTATTTACTCTGCCTACCCCTTCAAAGAAAACAGGCGAGAAGTTGCAATTGTCGATTAATATATTCAGCGACCAATCATAATTATATCGGAGACTCATAAATTGTTTTATATTATTTCGCATTAACACATGCTTGTGAAATATATTTTATTTTAAAGAAAAATGGAAAGAAAAATTTGACTTCAGGCGAGGCTCGAACTCGCGACCTACTGGGACTAGCATAGTTGGTAATAGATGGCGCTACTGCTACCATAAAGCAATGCAATAGATGTGAAGGAAAGATTTGACAAATCGGGCAGGGCTTCAGTAGCTCAATTGGAAGAGCGGCTGGACTAGATTCCCAGTAGGTCGCGAGTTCGAGCCTCGCCTGAAGTCAAATTTTTCTTTCCATTTTTCTTTAAAATAAGACTCATAAATTGTAAAACTTTAGCAAAGTTGTTATTTCCTGGTAATTTTGTGGAGTTTCTCACGCGGCGACGACCATATGGTAATGACGGTCACGAAATGCAATGACGCGGTTTATGGCTCTATTACATGCAAATTGCAACACGAAGGCGCTTCATGACGTATTCCGCTAAATTACTGTTAACTTGAGATGCTGAATTCAGCGTACTCAGAATTGGTTTACTTATTTAACTAATATAGGTATAAAGTTATGCTCGTGAATAAGTTCAGTATAAACGAACTATATCCATTTAGCGTTGGGTTTGAGAATAAGTAAGAAGTGTATTATCATAAATATACAAAGAAGTTACATATTCATATCATTTATAGCCTTCTTAGGTTAATGCAATTTGAGAATACAAGACAATGGATGCCATAAACATGTAATACGAGCAAATAGGAATAATTAAAATAAATAAAAAAGATACGATTCTGTAAAACAACGTTTCCATTTATATATCTCACATTATCATGCACAAAAATAAAAGTAAGAGCCTTCTAGAAAAGTGTGATCCGCGTACAAAAACATCACACATCAAATTCGCATTTTCGCGCGTAATTTCCTCGGCAGCGTAATAAGAAACGCGGGCATATATTTAAGAGGTTTACCACGTTCAGTACTATAATGTTTGTACAGTCTGACATTTTCAGGTAAACCTAAAACTTCGGCAGGCTTTCCAATTTTGAGGCGTACGCAGAAAATTGAAAATAAATTGGCAGACGGCATCTTTGCGGTTTAGCAGTCGCGCGCAGATGGAAAATATTACAGATAGAAAAAGTTACTTTATTGCGACACCCTTTAAAAGTCTGCTACATGCTAGTATACAATTTTTATAATATAAAAGTTTTGGTTTCTACATTGTATAACGTATAACTTACGTTCCACATTTTATTTCAGCGAAAATGATTGTGAGACAAACCTTCAGAAATATGTTTTACCTACCCATTTCCTAAAAATGACGAATTGAGGATTATTTTCCCAGATTGTAAAGGCGATCAAAGATATGTATTTCAATATTCAAGCGAAAACATTTCATCTAATAAACATGATTTCAATAAAAACTCAATAAACCGATATTGTAGAACCCATTTAAATAATTAGATCAAGCCCACTCCTATTAGCCCTAACCTATCGGTTAATTTGCAAAATTGCGTTCCGATTTCATCCTGCAATGAGCTCGCATTACCAACTAATAGTGGAGTCTCTACCGTTGAATTATCGAGCCGATACCGGTGTAGTATCTGAACGCATTACGATATACGCTCATATAAATAGCCGCACAGATTAATTTAAACCATCTTAATGGGCAGTCTTGCCGCACCTGCTTATTGTATTAATGGTGGTATTGAACTTGCGGGATCGAAAACTGAACGCCGTTCGCACGGTTCCATCTACATAAAGACATTTCCGACCTTAGACGCTCGTGATAAGGATCATCCAACCAACTCGGCGAAGATAATCTACTGCTTAGAAGATACACCGCCTTCAGTTAAGTCTGCTAATGAGTAGACAATTAAAAGGTGTCAGTAACTTGTACAGAACAAAACCGTGTCCGTTTTAAAATTCAATTTCGTAACTTTAATTAAAAATGTTGTTTCGTTTTGTGACTTTAATCTTTATGTATGGCGTTGATTTAGTTATAATTTATTATACTTCGGCCATAATTCCAAAACATAGAGCAACACCGGAGGGGAGTAGCCATATGCAGGCTTTCCCCTCTGTCAAAGTACAAGCCCAAATGGGCCTATATTATGTATGCGTGAAATTGTTTCTGAATTTTGTTTAAGTCAAGGTGTGAGTTTCGTAGTAATAGACGATTTTTGTAGTGCGCGTGTGTATCGCACGCATTTCCCCTCGCAAAAAATGACACATTGTTTTGCATCGGTAATAAACGCTATGGCTACTCCCCTCCAGTCCGCCGCGGCCGGTGGCCCGTGTTGCTCTATGTTCCAAAAAGATGGATAACATTAAACATAGGGATTAGTGAAGGCGAGAATACAATATCTATCGATATAATCCCTTCCAATGATTTCGGATTACGAGCTTTAACTGCGAAAACTGTTATAACGCAATACGCAATAATAGTTTTAGGCAAAGGTACCGACTGAAACCGATTGATAGCCGGCATTCAGCGTCAATCATCGAAAGAGCTAACACCCATTAAAAAACAGCCATTCCCTTTTAGATTCACGCTGAAAATCTCCTGTGTTGATTTTTTTTGCGTCCGAAACACTTTAATAAATTTTACTTAAAAGCTGGCTTTTTCGCACCTGAACCGGCAGCTGTTTTAAAACGAATTTGCCGCCTCTTTGTTAGCGAGGTACGTGTCTGTTAATTCGTTTACTCTTTGCGAGGGCGGCGAGCTCTAATGGTGGGCTTTTCTTGCAATTAGCCACAATTAAGATACTTGGTAAGGAAATGCCGTATCGATGCTGGTATCGTTGGCTCAAACGTGAAACGATTATCCAGTAATTGATGTACTATTTATGTGCTTGCGAATGACATAAATCGGGCGTCGGTATTTTAAAATGATTTCAAAGAAGGTAAAGGTTCTGTCGGCTATATATGGTGTATTATTATGAATGTTTTTCGAGTTCCGGACTTTTAAAGGAAAATAGGAATATATGTAGTAGGACTGAAAGTTAGATATACACATATTTACAAAAATAATGTAAGTGTATTTAGTTTATGGTTCTAATGTTCTATCTTTCGTTAAAGATTTAATAGACTCTCTATTTGGGCTACTCAATGAAACGGCTTGAAATATTTTCAAATAAAAATACTTTTCATTAGCTTCGAACACACAACAGACAGCAATAAGACATAGTAAGTAATTATGTAAGTACTATAAATTATTTAAGGCGTCATTTATACAGAAACGGCGTAAGGTGAAGGTGCGGTGCGTGCGCAGCGCAGGCGTGTAGCACTTTAAAACGTTTTCATAGAAATTAGATTTCCATTAATCAAAATTAAGTCGTAGACGAACTGTAATTATAACGTAACTTCACGCCTGTAATCCCCGAAGGGGTAGGCAGAGATAAATGCATGCATTCAATCATACATGCAAACACCCACGATTCGCCGGTTACGTTTTGGCCCATGTAACAGGTGGCGAGCCTGTTGACATCTCCGGGCATATTACCAAACTTCGAGGTACTGGGAAACTTTAATTATATTTGGCATATATTCTGTTACCACACAAAATAATAACCACCGTCACTATGTAATGTAATAAACAAATTATCTGTCTTCAGCAAAACATCCAAAATGATTTCTTACTTGAAATAAAAAAATATATATATATATTTCTTATCTGTAAACACTGAGCTTCTTGTATATCTCCTGATAGATAGGGCTGTTGCAGGTTATAGTCGATAAAATGAACATGTAACGCGCCGCTATCGCTAGTGCAGGACTCTATCGATAAGTGGGTGGCCGGACCACCCGAGTGAATGGACGAGTTTTAATGCAACCATGACTAAATTAAGTGGGCATTAAAGTGTTCAGTGAAACAATGGCTTGTATACGTATTCATTTCGATGGAATAATAACTTTATTTTTTATTGCGGGCCTTTTCGATTCAATGCTTCCAATTAAGTTTTGGAACGGCTTTTATCAATATTTGGTAGTATCAGATTAAGAGGACTTCGATTGATTCGTTTATTGATATCCTTATACGTTATTGGAAATTACAAAAAAATAACGTCAATTTAATGTCGGCTAGTCAATAAACTAAAAGTATGAAGAAAGATGTAAAAACTTAGGAAAGATCGTAAAAAAACTGCAGCACGGCACGCGTATATACCAAAAAATTAAAAAAAATCATTAAAAAAAGGTTTTAAGTCCCATATACATGTGAGTAATTAATTACCTTAATTTTGGACAAATATTTGAAAAACGCCGGGCGGTCACTTAACCCTGGGACACATTGTATAGTATATTATTGTGTATTAAATAATATGTGATCTACGTAGTGTCAGTATTTAAAAAAGGTATGCAGTGAATATACTACTCTAAAGAGTCTTTTCTGTTAGATATCTTGGTGCTCAGATATTTTGCTTCTGTGCCAGAAATTATAGAGCCTTATATCTAACAGGAAAACGATTTCGCTACACTACATTTAGCGGCAGATGATAAGGTAATAGTTTCTACGCTCACGAGCTTTATCAAATCACTTACCAGTAAATTCTGAGTATTATCTGTACCTACTATTTTGTATTTGTGTTTTTTAAATGTGTATAATACACATATTGCATACGTAAACTAAAGCCACCGCTGTAAAATTGAAGCTGTGTCATGTGACAGAATTTATTTAGCCTCCATTACACTTCAGTCTTTTCTCCTATACGTGTATTTCTCATGTTAAAAAAATACACGGCATTAGACATGAAGTCCACTTAGATAAAAAGTGATTCTTGTAATAGTTTGTATACTGTGACTTGTTACATCGCATCACCCATCGACACTGAGTGTACTGTACCCGTGGGATTTTACAATAGTCTGTGGCTCTGAGGTATCATTTAAATTTAAATTTCGAAGTATTGAACTCTACAAAACTCGTCAGTTGCTGTCTATCGTCCCATTACATAAAAAGTAAGTGTGAATACGCTTTTATCGAGTCGAAAAGGTAACGTTATTCCCATACGTCTATCCAAAGACTAAAATACCAGTTATTTCGTCGCCAACTTGTTACAAAAGCAGCTATCACACATAAAGAACATCGTTAATCTTTTAGCTTTGATAGTGTCCTAAAATTTTATTCCTTACAATAAATATACAATCAAGATATCTTCTTACAAAAGAAACAGAAGGTTTTGTGATCAACTCAACAAGTCCGGCGCATCAAGATAAGGGTTCGAGACCGCTCCATTCAAATGTCATTGTTGTAATCTAATGGCGCAAGTTCAGATTGATTTGAGAGTATTATCGTTATATCGTAACGAACTGCAGTTGGAGGTTATGGTCACAAATCTCGGATGTATGTAACTGTACACATTGTGAGAAACAATGTGGTTATTTAGAACATCACTTGGAATAAAATATATAAGGCTTGATTTGTAAAAGCGATTTAAATAAAATATACTGAGGTGGGATATTTTATAAGGTTTAAGACTAGCGGCTCGCCCAGGCTTCGCACGGGTGCAATGAATGTAATATAGTTACGAAGCAGCTTTCTAAATGTGAAAGAATTTTTGAAATCGGTGCACAAGTTTTTGTGAGAAAACGTTGCAAACATACATACAAAAACACAAATGTTTCCTTTTTATAATAATCTATCTATATATATGGTTTAGAATGAATTTTGGAAGTCCAGCGAAGGTTTAAACGGTAAGAAGGTATGAAGAAATTGAAGGGAAAAAGTAAAAACCACATTTCATTTTCCCAAATAGTCCGTATCTATCAAACCTTTGGCGCATTATTTCATTCTGAGGCAATACGATGTTTGCCGAGTCAGCTAGTATTGACATAAAAGTATAGATGGATTGACCGGCGACAGCCACCGATTGTTTCTATTAATTACTTTATGACGGTTTTAGGCAGAATCCAATATTTTTCAGAACGACCAAAGTAATCAATGCATACATATTTTTCAGTTTTCATTAGGTCAAAATGACTAAGGCCTCATAAGTGTGCTGCAACACCAGTTTTCCTCAATACATGGGGTATTGAGGAAAACTGGTGTTGCAACTTAAGCGGCCGATAACAAGAGTGATTTATGCAGGTGCAGCCCGCAAATTGTAGCCTAAGATATGGCCGCCCTATCGGCTTTATTACACGGATATTATGATCGCAATGGCTTTGAACAATTAATTTGTGGCTTGACAATTTTCTCTCGTTGACGTATATTCATTTTGGTAGTAGTTATGTTAGATTTAAAGAATGTATTGTACACTCATTGGGTGATTAAAGACAATTTATTTAGCAAGTAATTGTCGTAGAAATTATCACGATAGGCGGTCTAGATATTTTTTATGCGCATTTTCAAGAAATTAGTCCCGGTCTGAAAGTCCGGAAGTCCGGAAGTGCGAAATACGATCTGTGAGACATGGGGCGTTCAAAATTTGACAGATTCAGATTCTGTATCCTGAAGGGATAGAATGCCATATATTTATATCTGCATGCATACATTAATCCTTTAAAATCATACCCATACTAGGACGAAATTCTAAAATCAAATAAGATAGTAACATATCAAGCCAGCGTTTTTGAAATGACTACCTTATTTTGGAATTTCATCTTGAGATGGGTCGGATATTTAAGGATTAATTTTTGATAATGACGTCGGATTATTTTTGTAAAATCACCCGAATGCTTAGCAAAAATATATTTTAGGGCAAAATAACCAAGACATCATAAACGTGCTGCAGCTTCAGTTTTCCCCAGTAACCCATAACTCAGGACGGTCGATAACAAGAGTGATTTATGCAGGTGCAGCCCGCAATCAGGCCCATTGTTGTTGCCTAAGATATGGCCGCCCTAACGGCTTATTACACGGAAATTATGATCGCAATGGCTTTGAACAATTAATTTGTGGCTTGACAATTTTCTCTTGTCTACGTAGTTATACTAAAGTGCGTAGTATACAATCTGGAGGGAAACGGATTGCCAAATAATTTTTGACCTTTATCAAGCACACTTTAAAAACATCGATATACCTACGTACTGAAAAATTCCCAAAAAAAATAAAGTGAGAGTGTTTTTATTTCAAGCCGTCTATTGATTTCTGGTGTAGTCAACTTTAACTTCAATTCGTGTGTTTCTTTGGAATTGGCAATTTTGGCGTCAGGTTTTGCATTTTAGTTTTGAGGTTAGTTTTTTTACTTGAATAAAAATATTCTGGATTTAGTTTTATCCTGCTGTATAGTGCGTTTAAACATGTAAATTTATATTTCTGATTTGAAAAAGATTAGTTTAAAAGTTTTGAATAATATTTAGTTTGTACCAGTACTAAGTATGTATTTGGCGTAAAAGTTGCTTGAACTGGCGACTGGTAGATTGAGAGGAAATTGGCACTTTTCGGTTGAAATCGGGCACTCGATGAAGAAATAAACACACGTGATATCTCCATATACGCCCCCCTCCCCCTTCTGATGTTTCGTGATTTTGTCCGGATCCCCCCCTCCCCCTTTCGAGCCTCACGTGATTAATAGACGACCCCTTATATAGTAAAATCCGTAAATAAAGTAGTTTTTATTCAACATCCTTTTACATAATTCGTTGTTTTATTTGAATGTAGGTACTAGAAACTGCCAGAAAAATGCCGTTAAAAAGTTAGCTTTTTTGTCTCAGACGTCGTTTAAACAACAAAATACCTGTATTCATTGGTGCCAACTCCAAACTATGGACTACAAAAAAGTAGCCTCAATGCGTTGTCTCCGTAATGAGATCATACAATGTATAATGTGTAACTTCATTTATGCCATGATTCCTTTTTCGATAAGAAACCGAAGGAGACTTAAAATGCGATATCCAGAGGGCAATTTAATCGTCGCATTCGTCTGCAATACTTGAATGAAATTCCGAGGAAGGGGACGTCCCCAAAGCAATGGCATGCCGTAATCCACGATATTTTGCCGGGACAGAGATCTAAAGATATTTTACAGGAAATTCCTAAGCGATAGTCGTTGTGAATGTTAAATAAAAACATAAATGATATAACTGCATGTTTTTAAAGAAATAGAGGTATAAGATATTTTCGATACTTACTTACTACTTTTTCGAACTAAGGCACGTAATGTTCATTATTTTTCACACTGTTTGAGAATCAGAAATATGATATCTCTTATGAAAATAAATTAAGGCGAATAAAAATTGATATACCTACTGACATGACAGTTTACAAATTAAAAATATTATAATCAGGAATATCACTAAGATAAAACCTACTATTATGTAGCAAAATACTAGGTAAATACGTTATCCATCTACCGTTCAATGGGCTTAACATAGGGTAAGATTAAAAAAAATAATACTTGAAATGCTATTAAACGGATAAATGCTATTAAAGGAATGCAATTTTCACCCGAAAAAACTTTGAGAATCGGAGAAACTACAATTAATTGTTATAAAATGTGAAAAAAAATAGCAATGTGGACACAGCCTAAAATTTGTCCACAGATAAAAAAAGATTACGTGATAATTTTCCACCAATTAGAAACGTTCACTTTTTGCAATTTTCAATTGGCGTAGCGATCAATTAGACAGCTCGGGGTTTAATGGCTTCGGATGTCATCGTGGCGGTGATCGATCACTCGGTATAAGTACATTAGGCAGTAGACAGTGTTGCCGCCATTGGCGGTCACTGCTGATCGATGGGGTAATAGAAAAACGTCATCGCTTTTTTGGCCGACGTAATGACTATGATGAGGATACTACAGTCCACGCTGTTTACTTTGCGATATATAAAATATTTCAATTCATTACAATCATACAAAAATACATACAGAAATACAAATGTTCTCGATTTTAAATATATGATAATGGCAACCCTTGATACGTTCCACTGCTGGGCATGAGTCCCTCCCCTTCTTGGGGGGAGACCTCGAGCTTACTCCACAACGCCGCTCCAATGCGGGTTGGTGGAGATAAGTGTTAGTGGCCAACCTGTTGTCGGATGATTTCAAACCGCGCATAAGGCCTCCGACAAGGTATAACGACCGCTATCTATATATAGCAACCGGGACCGACGGCTTAATGTGCCCTCACGTAAACGCGGATTTTAATGTGCCACTAGCGGCCACCCATCACACACCCGACTGCGCCCGTATCGCTTAACCGAGTAGATCGATTCCGATCTATACCAGCCACGGGGCAATGCGCGTTTAATTTTTTTTAAATAGAGATAAAAGAAATTCCTTTATTAATTAGTGCTTTTAAAATATATTTTTATCTTAAATTTTCTTAGTACCAAACTATAGGTATGAGGGTAGCAAGACAATTAAATGAACATTGGCTCTAAACGCAGCAGTTGATACCTGATTGTAATGTTGTGAAAAAGTGTCAATATAAAATTAAATAAATTAACAGATTTGGAAATTCGACACTCAATAGTTACGTTGACTTGCTGGCACTCTCCTGTTCTGAGATAAGATGTTTTTATCTTTTTATTGTCTAATCTTCAGAAATAGATAGCAAGTATGTAAGCCACTTATGAGACAAAAGGTAAGTTAGAAGTATTAAAACTATATGTCAATAACAAAGCCCTTTATTTTTAAATAAAGGCCGTTAATCTTTCCACTAGGACCAATGTCTAGGCATATTAATGTTGCCAGCTCGTTACCCAAAAAACCGGTTAACGAATATCAATATTATTCAATTCATAAAACATAAATAATTTTGTTTGGTTATCGCATACAGTAGCGTGTACGCGGCTAATCGAAATAAAATTTAACGGACCGTATAACAATAGGTTAAATTGTAATGAAACGGAGGTTCGTTTTCGTGCACCGGCCGACATAAGTGATGCAGTCACGGAAATGTCAGTGATTAAATACACCACATTAAAAAAAAAATCAAACATGGAGGCGTGGCGCGGTGATTTTGAGGCGCGCATTCCATATGCACACAGCCTAAATTATATTTCATTTTTAAAAACATACACTAAGAATTAAACGATGCAACTTAAATGTAGATATTTATTATAAGCTTATTAACATAATACCATGATATTGCAAAATAAAATCCGCTGGAAGCGCGTGCGATAAGCTATTTTCGTGTTGAATTTACATATTATTTTAGACGAGCCCACCAATAGCGATGCAAATCTCGTTAGTGCTCATTCTATTTCGGTTTTATTGTATGCATAACTAGCTCGAGTCGACGGCTTTGCCCAGTCATGACACGGTAGTACAATGTATTTTATGACGAAAAATGTTTGTCATAACTCTCTCTTATAGATACAGTCACGTCGGTCTACAATAGTTCGTCTTCGGCTTTCGAACAATTCTAAAACCCTTCGTATTTCTAAAAATAAACATTAATACGGTTAGTTAAGTTTACACGATTGCGATGGAATTGCTTATTTTCACTTATTACCAAGTACGCACACCCCGCATATGCATACATATGCGGGGTATGCGTACTTGGTAATAAGTGGGCTCGTAAATAACTCAATGTGCGCGCTAATTTTAAGTGATCTTGATTGAGGTTATAAAATGTGTCCATTTCACGTTCGGACTTAAAAAAAGTGTGATTCATGTTCACACTGAACTGCCTTCGTTGGCATTGTTTAATTACGCTTATTGATTGCGTAAATAATTGAAGATTATGGGTCTTCTTGCCTCTACTTATGTAGACGCGTAAATAATTCAGCGTTAGGAGACGCATCTTTTATTAGATTTGTACGCTACCTTATATAAGCTATTGTTTCCATTTGACGTACGACACTAAAAATAAATGACTGGTGGTAGAGTTGCAGTGACGGTGTTGGGCACTACTGTATTACCAAATATATATGTTATTGAATGGTAATCTTCGGTTAGATGGCAATAAACGGCCCCGTAACTTTTGACACAAAGACATAACACATTAGGCCTCAGAAATGAAATCATATTTATATTGAAATCCCTGGTTTTTGTGTAGACATTTATATTTAGGTTTAGTATGTTCTTAGGTTTTCAGGAGGTACATTCACTGAAATATAACTGTTTTCGGATTTCTCTCGCGTAAATAATTTAAGGTAACTTGCCGCGATAACTCAATAATCACGTCGAGTTACGACGCATAAGGTCTGATGTTAACATTGGACCGATGTTAACATAAGACCTTTTGCATCTCACTAAGGTCTGATGTTAACATTGGTCTCACGTCGAGTTATCTTAACTCAACTAAGTCTGCTCATTTGACATACGGAGATAAAAAAAATCATAATAAGTAATTTTACTTTTCTGCCTCAGGAGCCTAGTGGTAGCAGGCCACTACTAGTACGCTGGAGGTTCTGGGTTCGATTCCCGGGTCGGGGCCTATCAGAGATAACTGTTTAAAATCCTTTACCTCTGGTGCTATTGGGATTTTTCCTTTTTTTGGAAGTTTCCCAGTACCTCGGAGTTTGGTAATGTGCCCGGAGATGGCAACAGGCTCGCCACCTGTTACATGGGCCAAAACGTAACCGGCGAATCGTGGGTGTTTTCATGTATGCTTGAATGCATGCATTTACCTCTGCCTACCCCTTTGGGGATTACAGGCGTGAAGTTGCTTTCCATACAACAGAGGCGTCACTGAAATTGCTTATTTTCGCTAATTCGTCGCGTAAATTTAAGATGACTTGTCACTCGTATGTGGGCGCGTAAATAACTCAATAATTACGCGGAGTGATCCCGAACGAGAAGGCGTCGAGCGGTAATCACTCGTCAGAGTTTAGATCGATTTGTTTTCCATGTTAGTTACAAATTTCAACTGCGGTTTAGTATTTAATAATTGAATAACTGCGGGTTATTATGGCGAGTGCATTCGGATGAACGCATTTTGTTTGAAAGCGCGTGGTTTTCAGTTTTGGTTTATACGCTAATGTGATTTTGTTTAAAATCTGAAACGTTTAACGAAATTAGTGAATTATAGAGAATAATAAAATAGATGAGATTATAAACATAATGTAATGTAAAACTGTTAGATTATGGCTCCTATTAAAATAACTAATGTTCGTGTTTTGGCAGAAGAAGCCAAGGCAGAGGGGCATGCCTCGGAGCCTAACCCGCGAGGAGAGGCTAGGTTATTTTGTTTACTTAAAAAAAGTAATAAAGACTAATCAACATCAAATTCATAGACATTTTCATCATATTAGTACTTTTTCTCGATCAAGATTATGTTTGAATCAACAGACGTTGCGATTTCAGCTAACATGCAAGATTGCACTACACTGGGTAGATATTTTCCACTGGAAACTCAACGGGCTCTGGATATTACGCTATTTGCCATGTTTGCCAAACACGCATATACACCAAGTATAGCAGTGACGTGCCAAATTAGCTTTTACTTGCTTTTGCTTTACAAGACTTGACATTGCTTGCGAGATAAGTATTTTTTGCAGATTCGTTGCCACCCCTGAGCCCTTATTTGTTATGTCTCTGTAATAGGTTGTTATTAGGGGGTCATATATTACTAACCTGCTAATTAAGTTCGCATTTAAGAATTGAATCCGCACCGTATATATCAAAACTGTAGAGGAATAATTTCTCAGTAGAATGTAATGTAACAAACAGATTCTTAGCATAGGTTGCACCAAGATATTTGTTAAAGTTATTATAATATTCCACATCCTTTTCTAACTTGAACGGATTTCTTTAAGTTAGAGAAGGATGTGAAATGTTACACTGGTACTTTAACAAATATCTTTGCAAACCAGGCTTCAAGTAGGAATGTTGTGAAGCTTAAAAAAATAAGCATACATCTGTGAGCCAAGAATAATGCACCCGCAAAATCGTTTCATATTCATTAGCAAATGAAACACAAATGTACACGCCTTTTGAAGTGTCACCATCAGTATCGAACAAATGTTTCGTCGCTGGACTGTCTCCGGTAAAGTTTTAATAGCGAGGTTGGAACGAGGTGGAGTTAGCTAAAATAATTATTGCCGAGAGCTGTACAGCTAGAGCTAGGAGAAAGTTCGGCTATGTGTTAGCACCGTCTTTGGAGTCTTTGGACCTAAGTTATCTCTTGTCTTTAACTTCAATTAATTGGCTTGCGTGCTGATTGTTTATTGAGTGCCATATCAGAGTCTATATCGGTGAGATAGGCCTGATTTCCTGTGCCAATTTCAGTTATAGACATGGAATAAGCGAATAAGATTGAAATGTAATACATTGGATTAGATTCAAATGGATAATGACACATTAAAAAAGACAAGTTTTTATCACGTTTATGTAACCCCTAGTTAGCACTAAAAACATTAAACATGATGATGTTTCGCAACTCGTCGCATAAAGTATGTATTGCGATAAATGTCTTGTTGGTGCTAGCGTTCGCACTGCTGTTAAACCTATCATTTTAACATGTTTTTATGTGAATGTTTCATCAATGCAAACTCACGTTAAGACAACGTTTATCACGTTTATCAGTAAGATCTTCCTGTGAAGACTTTCATATAAGTATGCATTGAAACTTAATAATTGAAATAACGATTTCGTGAAAATGGCCACAAATTAAATTACTTATCCGAAAAGATGTAGGTAATAGTATACAAATACTAGCAGTCCGCCCCGGCTTCACACGGGTGCAATGGTTATAAATACAATACTAATATAGGCTCGCGAAAGCGGTCACTTTACCTTTAAATCGACACTGCTGTATCTACATACGAGTACTATCAACCCCAAAACACACCCTTAGGGGTCGAATTTCACAATATCCCTCTTAATCTTACGTGGCACCTACGTGCTTAATTGAATCCGTATGTAAAATTTGAGACTCCGAGCACTTGTATTTCCTAAGATTTTGTGATGAGTGATATTTTCTTTCCTTTCGGTTTTAGATATAAAGAAGATATTCACTCTATGCGAAGCATAACACTGCTTAGAATTTCTAGATATTAAATCATGGTGATGAACGAGCTTTATTAACTCAGCAGTTACGAGTGAACCATCGCACACTGCTTTCAAATAACTCCAAGCCATTTTAGGAAAAATAGTACTCATTATTATAAATTCTAACCCCCTTAATGATAAACGTATTTTAGCTAAAGTGTTGCTAATCTCTCCTTTGTCTTTTTCTATCCTGCACATTTGATGATGCAACTGACAAAGACAAAGCATTCTATAGCTAAAACGTATCTAATGTACGTTTATGAATAAGGGGGTAAGAGTCATAATGTGATAAAGATTATTTTAATTTTGATGTAGGTACGACTCAAAAAAGGATATATCCTCGAAAGATATTTTATTTACATCATATTCATTCCATTTTATTTTATTGTCGCCACGTTTCGTTCCCCAGCATCCGCAGTCAGTTACCAACGTGTCAACTTAACTTCTCAAAACGTTCCCCACATAAATAGCTTCTTATTTCGTACACGGAAAAAGTATGCGATAAACGGAATCACGTTTTCCGGATTCTATTCGTCAAAGGGAAATATTCACTAGAACAGTTTCGTTGCGCCACCATCTTTTTGGATGGGTTGAACGAATATGCGACATTAGCATGATAATCTTAATGAGCAAAGCTCTTTTCGAAGGATCACATAAGTTGATGTAGATATATAATAATAATAATGGCAACCCATTATACGTCCCACTGCTGGGCAAGAGTTTCTCCCCTTTTTTGGGGGGAGGCCTGGAGCTTACTCCACCATGTTGCTCCAATGCGGATTGGTGGAGGTGAGACAGTTAATGGCCAACCCGTTGTCGGATGTTTTCAAACTGCCCATAATGCCTCCGACAAGGTTTAACGACTGATATCTATCAATAGCAACCGGGACGGACGGCTTAACATGCCCTCCGAAGCACGGAAGATGTGACTTGATTTTAAATACATATTTGTCATATCATAATTCAATAGTCTTTGACCACGGCTTCGTACGCGCATTATTCTGATCCCTGTAGTGATTGTGAAATCTTCTTCTACATTCCCAAAGGAATGCGCATGTCAGATTCCGCTTTTCTACGACCAGTAGCTTCGGATGTGAGTAGTCTGTCAGTCACTCAGCCACTCAATCAGTAACGGAGGTGTTACGTGACGATGATGAAGTGTCCATTCTATACGTAGTACATATTCTCTGTCCTTTAACCATGTCAAAAATACGCTAGTGTAATCAAGTCAAATACTGTTATTATTAAATTTGACAAAAACCTTAAATTTAACAAATATTTTGGTTAGAGCTAATCAGCTGTTGTGGCTCTTAAAGATCTCAGGTTTCCTATTGTACCTATTATTTAAATGATAAAATATAAGAATATGAAATTTTGTTTTTTACGGTTTTCTTTTGAAAGTATAAAAATATTCACGTCACGTTATTTTTATTTTTGTTTGCAGCAATCCTTAACGCTATTAATGGAGCTCAATTCATCTCAGTCGTGTGCACTTGCGTCGGGTCTCTAATCGACCGATATTTTACTTCATCCCAGCCGAGTCCTTGCAATAAAATGACCACATAATTGCTACGTACGACAGAATTCTTGCTTTGCCGGTACGTTTATAGACAATTCTGTCTTTAGTAGACATCAAAAGGTTCATTCGAATGCTTTATGTCGAGCAGGCCTGTGAATTAATCTTATTTATTTATTCTTTATTGCCACAATATAAATATCGGAACAAATGGCGGACTTAACGCTAAAAGCATTTTCTACCAGTCAACTATTGGAAGTATGGAAAAGAAAATGGTGAGCGGCATTAGTAAAAAAATAAAAAATAGAGATGTTTATAATTAAACAAAAATGTTTACACTTATAATACTTTCATACATACATAGATATAAGAATATACGTACATACATAAAATAATACATATACCTACAAAAAAATCTACATAAATAATATGTAAAATACAATAAATATATATTTAAATATTGATAATGACTTTGTAAAAATTTTACGTTCCAAAATATTCCTAAACACTTTTTTTGAACGTTATTTTTGAAGTGAGCTTACTCCTCTGGAAGAGCATTCCACAAACGGACTACTTGGACAAGAAATGAACTGGATACAAAGCTGGAACTGTGAAGTGGTATAGAAAGAATATTAGAATCATTAGAGCGCAATTTCAGTGAATGAGAAGATAAAAGATATTGAAATTTGCATTTTAAATAAGAAGGAGATGTAGGATCGATAAGAATAGAAAAAAGTTGGTTAAGAAGTCGTGCTTGTCTTCGCTGTCGAACAGGAAGCCAATGAAGTTCTGTTCTAAAGGACGAAACATGGTCAAACTTGCGCAGACAAAAAATAAAACGGATTGAGTTATTAATTAATCGATCAAGTTTGTTCAATAAAATTTCATTTAGATTCGAATAACACACATCAGCATAATCAATGATGGGAAAAATGAGAGCTTGAACAAGACGAATCTTAGTTTCAATTGGCAGGAAATTCCTAAGTCGGTTGAGGGAGTGTAGAGAGCCATACACAGCTCGGCTCACCTCACTGATATGAACTCCCCCAGCTTAGGGTCGCATCAATGTGTAAGCCCAGATCCTTGACGGCTGAAGAAAAAGTTATTATTTGACTCTCATACCTGACCGGAGTAATAGCACTATGATTTAATTTACTTAACTGTCGTGAACTACCAAGTATGATAGCTTGGCACTTATTTGGATTAACTTGGATGCCATATTTGTGAGTACAAGAACTTAATTTTATCAAGGTTAAAGATAATCCTGTCTATAGCACTATTGATATTTCCTACGTTTGATTGGCTGTACAATTGCAAGTCATCTGCATAAAAATGGTAAGGGCAGTCCAACACATCCGAAAGAATGTTTATGAAAACCGAGAACAGCAGGGGAGAAAGAATGCACCCTTGAGGGACACCTGCACTAAGATGACACCAGTTAGAAATTACTCCATTTCCTTTAACTGCCTGTTGTCTGTTCTTTGGGTACGAAGAAAACCAATCAACCGTTTTGGAGGAGAAATTTAAATGTTTTAAGACAGCAAGGAGGACATCATGGTCAACCATGTTAAAAGCGTTAGAAAAATCATTTAGGACCAAAATAGTGACCATCCTATCCTCCATGCCACTCCTAATATCCTCCATTACTTTTAGCAAAGCAGTGGCGGTGCTGTGGCCAGCGCGAAAACCGGATTGAAATTGAGATACAATATTATTATCATGTAAGAAAGAAGAGACCCGTTTATGTACTACTGCTTCAAGAGTTTTGGAGAGAAACGGTAATATTGAAATATGGTTATACTCCCTACTAAGGAAATACCCCCGACGATAAAGAAAAAATAATGATGTGTGTTAAAGTGGGAATAATGAACTGGAGTTTAGACATAATCATCATTCGGCTTATTTCGTCACTGCCAACTGCGTTTGACTTGATGGAGTTAATAACTTTTAGCGTTTCCTGCTCATTTATTTCACCGAACGAGAAGCTGTCAGTGGGAGGGGGGGGGGGGTGAAACACGAGTGAAATTTCCGACAACGTGGATTTTTTTACAGTAGAGTTAAGAGGGGAGATATGGGAAAAATAAGTAATAAAATCATTAGGACTAAAAAGGTTACTCTATCTGAAGGCTTAGCAGTTTTACCGAAACCAAGAGAATGAAGAAATTTCCAAATGTCAGACGGTGAAGAATCGTAGATTTTATCAAAAAAGTAGCGACGTTTGGCTGCCCTTACCATCTGATTACAACGGTTCCAAGCGACCATATACAGACTCCAGTTCTCATCACATCTGTCACGCTTAAAGATCCGGAAAGCTTTATCACGTCGTGACATCGCCATTCGAACACCCAACGTTAAACAGGGTGCAGGCGGCCGCTTCAGTTTGACTGCTCCTATCGGAGCATGCGAGTCGTACAATTTCAGAATTTGTACGTTAAGGTGAGAAAGTTTGTCATCAATCGACGACGCAGCATAAACCGATGAGAAATCTTCACATATACAAATAATAGGTTGGGGAAAAAGTCTTTTCGCATTATAGTATGTATGAACTTGTAATAAAATCTCTTTGGCTGTAGTATTATCGATTCTGAACTCTTCTGCGAACAACTGATGAGATTAAAGCAAGAAGTTGAGAGAAAGCGGCCGGAATTGATCAACAGAAGGGGTGTGGTGTTTCATCATGATAACGCTAGACCTCACACATCTATAGCCACTCAGCAAAAATTAAGAGAGTTTGGCTGGGAGGTGTTAATGCATCCGCCGTATAGTCCTGACCTTGCACCTTCAGATTTCCACCTGTTTCGGTCTCTTCAGAATTCTTTATGCAATGTTAGGTTAACATCACGAGAGGACTGCCAAATCCACTTGTCGCGGTATTTTGATGAGATTTCCCAAAATGTTTATAGCAATGGGATCATGTCCCTACCTACAAGATGGCAAAAGGTTATCGAACAAAATGGTACATACATACTTTAGTTAAATTTAAATAAACTATATTAAAAAATGTTTTGAATTGTCTTAAGAAATGCGAAGAAACTTTTTCCCCAACCTTATATATAAAATTGGTGTGTCTGTTTGTAATATAAAAATAACCTTTTTACTAGGGTTATTCGTCAACTCGACACGGACGACCGGACACACGTATTTCCAGGCACATATTTTTACATACTTATACCAAAATAACATGTAATAAAAATGTTTGTACGTCTGTCTGTCTATTTGTTTCCACTCATCTCAGGAACGGCTGGACCGATTTTGGGGCAGGATCACACACATAGATGATGTAATAAGGAGTAACGAGTAAGAGGTATATACTGTGCGCGAATTACTTATTTTCAATATCTCTTCTTTCATTTTATCTTAATTTTAGTAACACCTTTAGTACCTTAATTACCGTACAATAAATGTAAATACAGTAAACACATAGATTTCGATTCATGCTCATATAATTGTAAGTCTTAAATGAAAACAGCTAGAGAAAAACCAATAAAATGGTGGTGGTAAACGATTTTAAAATGGCCTTATGTGGTCTGTGAATTATTTATGCAGTTTAATGCATGTTCAAGGTACAAACTTTAAATTAACGCTGTGTAAGTGCAGATATTTATGTATCGAGTATGTGATCAAAACGACAATTCAAATCCATGTGAGAACTAAAAGTGCTATCTATCATTAAGGTGTGGCGCCCTCCGGTGACTAACTGTCGCTAAATGGTTAGTGTTCAGCACTATCATGTTCCGGTCAGGTAGTATAATGGTCGGCCCTGTGATTTCCGGCACAGAAGCATAATACCTTAGGGGGCGTCCACAAATTACGTGAGGTGGGTTTTTTTATTTTCTGTCCCTACCTCCCCCCTGGTGAGAGGTCGTCAGATTTTATTCAACCCCCTCCCCCGTCCCCCAATCTCACATGAGATTTTTTAAAAAGTAGGTACCTATGTAAGCGCTTTGGATTTTTATTAAGAAAGAAAAAAATAATGCTTCGGAGGTACCTACTTACTTAAATTTACAACTAGTTAAAACTAGTAATTAATATTGCTGATAGCTATAAGTGTGATGAAGATTAAGCAATAGAGTACGAAAATCGAAACGATTGCGAATAAAAAAATAACATCCACTAAATCAGAAAAAAAATTGCGTGATATTTCCCGAGACCCCCTTTCTCCCCAACGTAAGATTAGATGAGATTTGTCTCGACCGCCTCCTCCCCTTAAACATCTCACGTAATTTATGGACGCCCCCTTAGGTTTCAGGAGTGGGAACGCATCCAAATTTGAAATATTTGGTTTCGTGTAGATGTTTATAGGCTACAATATTACGTACCATCAATGTAAACTGTATGCTTATTTCCCACTTCATGACATAAAAAAATCGATGGTAGGTACTTTACCACCTGCCTTTTTGAAGAATGATTACTGTTTATTCCCATAATGTACTGCCACACACAAACACAAATTAAGTCTTCCAAATCCAACAAAAAAAAAACCATTTAGCGTCGAAACGAACTTGAATGATTTATACGGCTTTAAGGGTTACTAAAATAGCATTCATTAGTTGAATATAAATAAAGTGGAATCGAAAACATTTTCGATACGTTATTTATTTATCTATTTCCAGTAAAAGCTGTCGTTCACGAGTCGGCACTCGTTTCATCCGCGGGTTATTTATTGCGGGACGCGATGACGTCGGCCGATGGTCGCAGTTATTTACGCACTGCATTTAGGGTTGCTGCAGACTGGCGTTTGAAACGTCACGTTAGAGGGCTGTGGATTTTTCTTTACGTAATAAAAGTGGCGAACTAGCATGCAGTTCACATCGATGTTAAGTGATGACTGCAGCCTATAAACAGCCACACAATGACCAAAGGTCAAAATGCAGATGCGTTGCCACTCTTGATGCCTAAGGTGTTATGCCTCTGTGCCGGAAATTACACAGCCGTACATTCAAGGAGACTTCTGACGAAATCAATATTAGAATTCTAATTTACGAAAAAAAACGTGTAAATAGGTTTGAACTTAAACCGCTTTTTATAGTCGTATTTCTCAACAGTTTTATATTTTAATGTTTGGTAGTCATAACACATAATTTTGACGACCCGGTTGTTCCAGCGGTGTGAGTTGACCGTTTGATTCGAAGGGTCGCGGGTTCGATCCCCGCACCGGGACAAATATTTGTATGGCCTACAGATATTTGTTTCGGGTCTGGGTGTTTGTGTATGTGTTGTTTGTATATAACGGCACCCACGACACAAGTTTATACCAACTGTGGGGCTGTGAGTGTAAACGTAATTATTATTTATTATTATTTATTTATAACATAATACACTACTATCATTCAAGAGAAACAACAGATAGACTCTTAACACTCAGTAGATTAAGTCTTCTAATGCGAACTGAAACAATCTATCTCGATGACCTAACCGTACCATTCGAGAGAGGTTGAACATTAATTACATTCGCACTAACATTGGTCAATCTAGTGTTTTATCGGCCCCACTGAAAATGGAGAGAGTACTCGATACAAGCGTTTCGATTTATCTTTCATTTGGTTTAAGTAATTGTCAATCACTTATTTTTTGTCTAAAAGCCCTAAAGACATATGAACCTGAAGGGTCCTACCCGTATCCAAGTGGTTAATGTACGAGCTATGTCTCGTCCAATTATTACTTATGCACTTCATTAAATTATAATTTAGCATAAGTCATCAATTTGCACCGATCGCCTATGGTGTGGAGACGTCGCCACAAGGTGGCCAGGTGTATCTTCACGCCATCGGTGAGAGCAGAGAGTGTAGAGTGCCAGATATCCCGGTCCTGACATACCTCTCGTGCCTCGTCTACCTTCATCATTCTCTTCATACATGCACGCCGATTCCTAAGACTTATGACGCCACCATCAGACAGAACTCGACCTATTTGGTCTGGTAGGTCAGTTTTGGTCTTCCTGGGCCTCTGCAACCATCTACATTCGCATTGTATATCTGTTGAGTCATTCGCTCATTCGACATTCTTTCTATATGCCCGAACCATCGGAGCATGCCTTTTTTCATTTTTGGTGGCCAGGTGAGTTAGGTATCATGTACTAGCTTCTTGGATACGTAGCCGGCGTCGTCGCCATGGCGTCCTAGTGAGGTAGGGCCCTTCAGGTTCATAGTCAGGCAGATGAGCCACCTGATGGAAAGTGGTCATCATCGACTAGGAACATCCGCAACACTAGAGGAGTCGTAAACGCGTCCTGAAACACTCTTTTGACGTCAGTTTTGAAGAACCCCGTAGCGCTGAGGGAACATCCCAGAGGGAACTTCACTAGGTCAGAGGTTCCCAAACTATTTTTCTTGTAGACCCCTTTCAATTTTTTTCTGGTTTCGGTGGACCCCCTGGCTAACATTTATATCACTTTCCCATCGAGTCTCCCATAGACCCCAGGGTGTTTATATGGACCACTTTGGGAATCACTGTTCTAGGCAAAAACGAACGCGAAAACCGCACCGTTAAAATTCACGTAAAAAGGTAACATTTGTAGTATTACCATTAGGGGAATATAGGTTTGGCGTCGAAGTGAACGCCAATCAAACGCCAGTAAACAGTTAGCCTAATGTCGAAATAGGCGTAAATTTATATACTAGGAAGTGAACATTGTATTAAACCGTGTTAGTGTATAAAGCCTAACATCAAGAACGAGTACATAAATTACACGAATATGGCGAGCTTAGCGGCTCTAAGTGATAGCTGTAGCATGGCTATTGATATATGGCGTTTCCTGAAATGATGATTTATATAATATACATTGGGAATATGGCTGAAACTTTTCGGATACACGCCAAAACGGTCGAAGGGAGTTGAGTGTTTGATGTTGTTAAGTGATGCGGCAATATGTTGGTATCACCCTTCGATTCGTGCGTGCATTAATACAGAACTAGTGATCCGATTTTTGGTACGAAAATACGACATAGGAAAGTTTTAAATAAATGTTTAGCTACGGCATGGTGCCGTGACCTTTTAGAAAGGTTTAAAAATGGAGTTGAAAATTAAGTTGAGCCTGTCGCATACTCAGAGGTGATTAAAGGTGAACCCGAACAAAATTCTGTATTTGGATGTGAGGCAAGCTTGTGGTGGTTGCTCTAAGGGTGCGGAGAAAGTATTAGGCGTATTATTAAGGCGCAAGATATCCTTATCCCCATATCTTAATCTGACGCGCTCGAAATCCAAAGTCTTTTTCGGGCTTTGGAACCAATTAATTTTGAAGAGCAAATAAGTTCCAAATAACCTAGCACCAAGAAAAGTACCCACATAATAAAACCACACGAGAACTCTTCATAAATTAATGGAACGAAACATCTCACCGTGCAATTAAGTTACCCGAGGTTACGCCAAAGCATAGTTTTCCTGTATCAGCTGTCAGTGATCAGGCTGTTTTTGTTAGTAAGTAGATTACTAAGGACCGGCCACTAATGTAGCCCCACTTCTAAAGACTGACGAGTGCCGTTACATTACGGCTAAAAGGGTTTTTAGAGCAATAATTAATTGGGACGCTCTGTCCATTTTGGAAATTAACACGATACATTTTTGGTCCATTATTCAAATGGATATTTCACTTCAAAGCCACTCCCAACTGTTATTTAGTACTGTTATGATATTTCGTTTAATATTCATTTCGCGTTAAAGCGCTTTTATGGAAGGTGTTTCTGAAATCCGACAAATGCATTGCGAAAGATATAATGAAATTCAAAGATATTTTTCAATCATGTCTTATTGCTATTGCAGGGCTTTAATCTTTTTCTGTTAAAACATTATTAAGGTAGGCTCTACCTATCACATCTATGATCAAAGTTACCACTACTTCTGAAAAAACCAATTCAAAAAAATCTAATAAAAACAAAAATATGTACATAAGTAGTCATAATACATAAGTTCGTGACGGGGCAAACAAGCATGCAGTTCACATTGATGTTCAGTGATGACTGAAGCCTATGGACACTTACACAAAGATTAGAGGTCAAAGTGTTGATGCGTTGCCACCCTTGAGATCGTAGTTGTTACGTCTCTGTGATAGATATAACGGCGCCATGCATTACCATCTAACCGGAACACGACAGTGCTGAACACTACCATTTCGGTAGATAGCTTATGTAATGCCTACGCCCTCAAGCTACGCACTGGAACTTTACCACCAGTCATAATTGAAGAATTTAATGTGAATATTCAATACGATATTTCCAAAGGTAGAATTGGTAACATGATAGGTATTTCTGATGTATTTGGCTAGAAAAATAGAAGCTCATTGAATTAGCTTCTGCATACCAAAAACTTATAGCGCCATTAACATCACACTACCTAGTGGTAGCAGGCCACTACTATTACGCTGCAGGTCATGGGTTCGATTCCCGTGTCGGGGGCTACCAGAGATACCGGTTTAAAATCTTTTATCTCCGGTTCTATTGGGATTTTTTCATTTTCTGGAAGTTTCCCAGTACCTCGGAGTTTGGTAATGTGCCCGGAGATGGCAACATGCTCGCCACCTGTTGGGCCACATGGGCCAAAAACGTAACGGGCGAATCGTGAGTGTTTGCATGTATGATTGAATGCATGCATTTACTGCCTACCCCTTCGGGGATTACAGGCGTAAAGTTACGTTTTAACATCACACTAGTTTTAAATCCAACTATCATCATCGCCTCAAAACTTATTTATCCATTTTGCATAATATCAATCTAGTGAACGTGGTAATGGCGTAAAAAGAAATTCCCCGCGAAATTCTATCACGTAGCGAAATAGCTTTGGAAGGGTTGGTAATAAAGTTATTTATCCACCTCCGATAACGGGGCAATAATCCTTGGGTGGAATAAATGGTGAGATGTTGGCTGGTGGGGTAAGAAGTGCTTGCTGCGTGCAGAGCCTGATTGGCTGACGTATTGAAAGCAGCTTAGAGCCACTGTATGGAAAATTGTATGGGATATTGTATGAGAAACTACTGCAGCTTTAGCCTGTGATGCGGAAATTGAATTAAGTTGCCAGATTTTCCCCTGTCGTGGGATAATATCAGTGGCGTCGTGATGAAGTCAAAATATGGATGCGGCAATTCTGGTTGTACTCGAAATCATTATTTCATCATATTTAATTAATTCGACCAATTTGAAGCATATTATCAATACATATAAAAATCAATTGCTGTTCGTAAGTCTCGCTAAAACTCGAGAACGGCTGAACCGATTTGGCTAATTTTGGTTTTGAATGATTCTTGGAAGTCCAGGGAAGGTTTAAAAGGTAAGAAAGAAACATGAAGGAATTGAAGGAGATTAGTAAAACACACAATTTCATTTTCCCATACAAATAGTCCGTATTTAACAAACCTTTGACACATTATTTCATTCTGAGACAATACGAAGTTTGTCAAGTCAGCAAGTTATAAAATAAATACTATATACCACGAATACTTAATAATATATATTTTTAAACAGCTTAGTCCTTAGGTGGTAAGGCTATACATTAAAGGAGACATTCCAAAATGTATAGAGCTTGATTGAAGCCGCCCCGCCCGCACACTATTTTGAGAGAAGAAGCATAAAATACTAAATAATTTTCAGCTAGTTACTACAATTATGTAACGGTTTAAGTAACGGTATTTCTATAAAAAATATGCAGTACTATTACTGCATTCACGGCACGTACGTTTTAAGTTTTGTCTTTGCATCCTTCCCTAGCTTTTTCTGTACTGTACTAATAATAGCACACCATTTCCTAAGACTCGTGACCCACGGATTACATCTGACCTTGATCTTCGAAGATATGCCTGATTTGGAATTCCAACTACTCCCATAAATCTTTGGCGGTTTCACTTAATTTGCATATTAAACAATGGATTAATGCTTTACCATGGAAATAAATAAAATCTCCTAGATAAGTTTAAGATTTCATACATATTATTTACACTGCTTCGTTCGGTTTATTGGTATTAGACCCTTACTTATTAAGCAGAGGTTCGAACCATTTACTTGTTTTTTTTTTCGTAAGCGAAGATTTCCAATGACAATCACCGGTTCCGTGTTCCGGTTAAATAGAAATGTATGGCTCCGTAATAACTATCACAGAGGCACAACAACAAAGGTCTCAGGGATGGCAATGCATCTGCTTTCTTACCTCTGTTTTTTGTGTAGATCTATAAGCTGCAGTAATCACTTGACATCCGTTTGAACACTTTGAACTGCATGCTTGTTTGCCACTTTCGTTACATAAAAAAACTATGTAAGCGCGAAAACAAGTTTCAACGTTTATAACATAAAAACATTACGTTATCGTTATCTAGTCGATCGCAGTTAAATACCGCAAATGAAAATCTGAATACCTATTATTCAGCAAGAAAATGTTTCGAAAACGTTGAATGGTTATTAGGTATCGATAAATGTTGGTAACATCGGGTCATCATAACAAAGCGACCATTACGGGTAAAAACGAATCTTAAATGTTGCTATGATGTGGATAAGGCGCAATCAAAGAGATAGCGATCGCAGAAGTCGGCAGAGGAGTAAGCGTTACACATTTTGTTTAGAGCTTCTTCATATTAGGTCGCAAGCAACTGTCGTGCTGCACAAAAGCAGCAGACTTCCATACTGAAAAGAGCAGCGCGACATGTGATTATCACTTAGGTTCCAACCAATGTTGATCAGTTAGGTTGAAACCTATGGCCCTATAATTACTATACTGTTTAGGCAATCACGCAGTTGTGAAGGTTGTTCTTGTTTAAAGGCATCTACTGCTATCGCTCTGCTACCGTATTGCTATGGCAGCAGCACAAAAACCAGACATATTATATCATGTGGTTTAAATATAAATCACCGTTTAAGAATTGGTTCTAGGGATAAGTGGTGTTTGCTAAACTCTAACTAAACTAGCGCGGCAATATCGCAACAGTAGTTATAACTATGGTTCATGTTAAATATGATTATACAAAAATATTCAATAAAAATATTCTTGAAGTGACATTTTTTAATCGAGAGTTTAGGAACAGCTATCTGTTTACCCGCGCCTTTACCAACAAACGAGCGAACCATTTTGCAAGGACTCGAAATCAGCAATACAATTTATTTTGGCAACCTCGTCAATTTATACCGCAACCTCCCAATGCTTATTTTAAAATCGGGCACAATCGCTCTATTATCGGATTCATTATAATTTAGGTTTGCGGTCCGATGTCAGGTATTTGTTTGCTAAATGTTTTGCGGTTTCGCCTTCGATCATTGTTGAATGGCTGTAATAATAGGTCTTAGCTTAAGCCTTTTGTCGGCTCGATGCCCGCTAAATGGCACCTTTATTGAAATATCTTGGAGAAGTAATGGCCCTAGATAACAATTCTCGTAGCAGTTTTACGGTATAACTATTATAAACAAAATTAGTGTTGCCCAAAATCGGCCTTGGTCTTGCAGTCTTGGTCTTGTTCTTGCATTTTTGTAAGACCAAGACCAAGAGCAAGACTGCCTAAATTTAGCAAGACCAAGAACAAGACTGACGGTGCAAGATTTGAGCAAGACCAACGTGAGCAGTGTGGTCTTGCTCAAATCTTGCACGAACTCTTAAACAAAATGGTTAACTGGATTGTGACGATTGAACGAAGTGATTCTGGCACACGCCCAGCGCTTGTTTTCATGTACATGTATTTGACAAAGTTATGTTTGTAACCTGACTTTTGTCTAAAAAAAAGGAAAATACTTATATTTACGTTTCAGCTCGCCAATTTTTTTTTATGTTATAAAAGTGGCAAGCAAGCGTGTAGTTCACATTGATGTAAAGTGATGACTGCAGCCTATAGACACTTACACAATGACCATAGGTTAAAATGCAGACGCGCTGCCACTCCTGAGGTATTAGGTGTTATGCCTCTGTGCCGGAAATTACAGAGCCGTACATTACCACCTCACCGGAACACGATAGTGCTGAACACTACCATTTAGCGGCAAGTATATTAGGTAATGCTGCCTACGCCCGCGAGCTCCGTCACTGGAGCTCTATCACCAGTATTTTTTTTATATCTAACAGTTTTAGTTTTGAGTAATACATGGATCGATATTATCATCGATTAACAGCGGCACCCAATATTCGATCTCAATCTTTGATAATATTTAATTAATATTGCGATCCCTTTGTCAAAAAAAGTCTTTGTCAATTTGCTATCAGTTGTTATTAAAATGCTCAGTTTCAAGGACAAATGTCACGGACTAGATTCCACTCTATTTAGTTACACTGTGTAACTTTGGTATTCAGAGTGTGTCTAGAATACGTTATGCGCTTTACTATTCGGGTATGTTCGCATGGAGGCACGTCGAGTGCTAACAATAATTCGCCACGAAATGTTCTCGACAACTGAATACAGTGAATGTCTCTAAAATCGTCAGTCGGATTGTTGAAACTCAAGGCCGGTTGTGATGGTAGGCTGTACTCTACTCGCTTACGATCTTCGCCAGAGCAAACATATCTGTTTTACCCACGTCACCGCATTATTAATGTAAAGTATTCCACAGTATTCCAATTAAAGTTAAAGGGTCGCCACACGAATTTGGCGGACAGAGCTTAGTCTAGACTGCTTAACTAGGATGCTTCATTGTAGCGTTAATGACTTAAATTCTATGCAAATGAAGGATTGATTTTGGAGGAAGAATTGAGAAATATTCTTTTCTTTGCTTTTTTCTGCAGTCGTAAAAAAACGTTAGCTACATCTAGTAAAATAGAACTAATTCTAAGATAAGTTAAAGCGTGACTGAAAAATGGGAAAACAGCGGTATTATCTCTACTGATAAAAAAAAACCTTTCACATTTCTAACAATCAATGTAATGGTCTAATGTGATAGTGCTATAATTTTATTGATCTCACTATCTGTACTTACATGTTTGGTACATGTAAGTACATTCTAGCAAAATAATTATTATGATTAAGTTAAATCAGTTGTATCAGCCACAAGCCGGGCAGACGCAAGGCAAGACTGCAAAAATAGATTTTATGTCAATGAGTGTCGCTTGCGAAAACCTACCAACGAAACCATTTCAGCGTTCATATATTAGAGGTGTATATCAGATTTGCGACAATCGCAGCCGCACCGCACCCGGCACGCAGTACCCTAACCCTGCGATACGATTCCGAGGGATTAGTTATGGGAATTGTGCCGCGGTTATGGGTGGTTGTTTGCGAATTGCTGATATTATCTTAATAGGTTACCGAGATTTACTGACCGTCCCCCGGTGCCGGCCGGGATTGTGCCTGAAATTTGACACTCGGAAAAAACAATTGCGTTTTTGTTGGTGTTCGTGTTGCGTTACTCTTGTCACGTGTGAGCGCGGACGTTTTGTGCGCAGTTGGTTATTTTCCTACTACTTTTTTATTGTGTCATCCTTATTGTCCATTCTGTTCAATATGATATTCTACTCCTTGACTATTCGTTTGTTTATTATGGGATTATCATGATTACTTTTCCAAAGCAAGTATCAAGTGGAAGTTTTCATAAGTATCAAGTGGATTCCGAGAAAATATTGCCAACTGGCTGAATCTTTAATTAGATTTATTCGTATATATTTTATTATACGTTTCACAGTAATTAAGAAGAAGTACTTACCTACAGCAAATAACCAATAAATAGTTTCAGTGTATTGTACTTTTATACTGTACTAGCTGTGCCCGTGACTTCGTCCGCGTGAGAATTTTTGATTGTTCAGACGGACGAAATCGTGGGCGCAGCTAGTATAAAAGTAGCCTAAGTTACTCCTTATTACATAAGCTATCTTCTAGTGAAAGTCCCATCAAAATCGGTCCAGCCGTTCCCGAGATTAGCGGAAACAAACAGACAGACAGACAAAAATTGTAAAAAATGTTGTTTTGTTATATGTACCGTGTATACATAAATATGCATTTAGTAAAAAGCGGTTATTTTTATATTACAAACAGACACTCCAATTATATTTATTTGTATGTATAGATAACTTTTTAAGTTCTAAGGGCGCCTTACCTACCTTCCTACAATACTAGCTACTTTCAATATGCCAGATAATAATAATAATAATAATTATTTAATAAGTTGTATAAATAAATAAGTGGAATAATAATATAAGTTTATTTGCATATAACAAATTACAATAAAATGAAGAACACAGTAGTACATTTATGAGGAATCCTTATTAGTAATATGATTTGATAATATTATGTTTGTCGCAACTAGCACTTTTGCTAAGTTATTAAGAATAACTTGTGTTAAAAGCACTAGTCCCAACCCTTGTGTAAAATATTTCCATTCGTGATTCCAGATGAAATCGTATCGCAAGTTGCTGGGATGTGGCGTCGCATCGCATAGCAGTTTTGTGTGGATGTCCTAAGCTATAGAACGTAACACTTTGACTAAGAGGGTGGCACTGATATTTTCCCAATGGGAACCAGTATAAACCCATTTTTTTCTGTAGCCATAGCAAGAGCGACTGTAAGAGACCTTAAATTCTTGCGGCCTAACTATGAGAGAAAAGGTACTATTCAAAATGTAATTTAACATAACCAAATAGAAACTTGTGTGTATTATATAAAATTATTTCTATCACTATTAATAGAATCGTTTCTTTTCGTTAAGATCTTAATGACCTCAATTTTTAAAAGGTTAATCCGCAGAAATGCGGAAATTATGAAAACACATTTCTACGCTTTCATTATTAACACAGCGTAAAAGGTTAGAAAGGTTATGCATTTTTACTAAATAAGCTTAAAACGTGAGAAAGGGCAATCATTGCCTTTCATTATTATATTTGACTAAAATCTGTGAAACTTTGTTAAAATATTGGATGTAAATAGTGTTGTCAATAGATATCAGAATTACATTAGGGTCAAAGTGGAAGTAATGGATCAGAAGCAAAAGCGATTTGTCAAGAGCCCTAACGACAGCTTATACGCATTAGCACTAAGGTCATGATTTTCTTATGTTAAAAATATTCCATACTCAAATTGGACGGGAATTTGATTCAGATTATGCAAGAAAAATTTTCATTTGAGAGTTCACCGCATTCCCTAATCTATCTGATGCCAAATGGTTCAATGGTAGTTCATCACTATTTGGTTAGTTAGATGGTAATGTATTTTTCTTACCGTATAGGTGAGAGGGAGTGGTAACTCATCTGCATTTTCAAATCTTATTATTTATTCCTAGGCTACAGACATCACAAAATAATGATGAGAACTGCATGCTTGTTTGTCAAGTTTTATACATACAAAAACAACAAGCACGTACAATACCAATTGTATACAGCAGATTTTGACTGGTTATTTTTACCAATTACCCAGCGCGCGTTGCTACGCCACCAACTAAAAATGACAGTGGCGCCATCTGTTGAATTTGCCAACTCAGAAACCTTCGGGCTCATGCACAACAACTTTGCTAAAGATCAACACATGATCAAATGCGTAGTTTACGATTCTATAAAGGACATTCAGACAAACATCAATTTTTATAGATAAAGAAGAAGATTTTGGCTTCAGTTAAAACCAAAACAAATAATTGATGCGTCAATCTTAAAAATGATTACTAGTTAAAACCCTCCTTGGTTGCCCGCAGACATGGGCAAAATGTAATCAGATTAATGATTACAGATTACGATTACATTGTGTACCCATCCTTAATCATGATTAAGAATACAAATAATATATTAAACTTTTTTTTTTAAAATTTTTTTTTATGTAATAAAAGTGGCAAACAAGCATGCAGTTCACATTGATGTTAAGTGATGACTGCAGCCTATAGACACCCACACAATGACCAGAGGTCAAAATGCAGATGCGCTGCCACTTCTGAGGCATTAGGTGATATGCCTCTGTGCCTGAAATTACAGGGCCGTACATTACCACCTGACCGGAACACGATAGTGCTGAACAATACCATTTAGCGGCAAGTATATTAGGTAATGCGGTGGTGCCTACGCCCGCGAGCTCCGTCACTGGAACTCTACCACCAGTAAAACCACTAGTATTAGTATATTAATTATAACTTATTATATAACCCCGTTCAACCAGAGTTGGGCGTAATCAACTAATTTTACGAAAACTTCGTGTTCTTCAGATAGGTAAATTTATATGAATTCTCATCTATACTCCAATCCATAAATCTGCCTTAGTAATTAATATCTGCGAGTCATGTTTAACATTATATTGACTCTATTCGCGTTTTTATCAAAACTATATTGAATTATCAATTTAAGATTCCGTGGTCAAGACTATTCAAACAGTATAATTTATAAAATCTCAATTTTATGTCATAACTATCTGTGCCGGCGACTTCGTCCCCATGAGAATATATAATTGTTTAGTACCTACCCCGACGAAGTTGTGGGCGCAGCTAGTATAAAAAGCCTTAGTTACGCCTTATTACATAAGCTAGCTGCCAGTGAAAGCCCCGTCAAAATCGGTCCAGCCGTTCCCGAGATTAGCCAGAACAAACAGACAGACAGACATACAGACAAAAATTGTAAAAAATGTTGTTTTGGTATATGTACCGTGTATACATACATTTGCATTTAGTAAAAAGCGGTGATTTTTATATTATAAACAGACACTCCAATTTTATTTATTTGTATATATATAGATTCAAGATATTTCCTTCCCTTCAGCCCGCGCTTAGCATTACCGTTATATTACTGCTGAGAAACGCAGACGAAATCAGTCCTCATCTTAAGTTACGAAGTCGCGATGATTGTCTATAAAAACACTTGTTTACATGCAAACTGCAGTAAAACAAGTTCGTAATCGGATGCTAGCAGTAAATCCGAAAGCACACGTGTCCAGAATACCGGCTTTCACACGCTGCAAGTTATCAAATATGCATCTACGGACGCTATATTTTTCGGATGCCATCTGTCCGGATTCGACATAATCGTCGGCGGCGAATTATTCATTCGTTTTGAAGATTTCCATGGATTGAACGCGTGACGTATGTATCAATGGTTCGCCATGTTTATCTCTAGATATGTAGGTTGCGAGAATATTTACACTGTCGACTGGGATTACCCCAATTCGTTGACTACATTCCTAACTTCGAAGTGAGAATTTAAGAGCACAAGTATACAATAAAAATATCTAGGGGACAATAAAAATGAGCAAGATTGAGCAGCAAATCGATATACCCAATCTAAACGTTTGGATGAAGTGATTATTGAAGTGAATAAATAAGCCAGAGGTGGTAAAGCTCCAGAGACAGCACAAAGCGTAAGTGCACATTTTATAGTAGGTATATTTAATTTTACCCTACTAATTTAGTAATTGGTATGTTTTACGTTTTCACGTTCTCGTTCCATATCTGGAACAGAGGCAACACAGCTAACAGTGTATCAATTGGAAACTTTACACTGAGTCATCTAGTTCGATATTATTTTTTTTTTCATACAATTCCTCTCTAATCGCTCTGCCATAAATCAATCAACATTTAGGAATTTCAAATTTAAGACGTATGTACAGGACTTTGTCTGCATCTACTTGTTTCGTTTTACGCCTTTATGTTCCAGCTATGGGCCATTTTAGACACTAAGGCAAACATGTAACACTTATCGATTAGCAACCTCGTATTGAAGAATCTAACATGTCATTATTTGGTTGTAGTACTAACCAAAAGATGTAGCCTGCTATAAAGAAAACATTCAGCGAACCCTATATTTTTATAAACATAAACAACTGGGTCACCCAAGGGCCGAGTCCGGGTGTTATCGCACGACAAATGTGCGTGTTCAAGGGCCCCATGAATTAGCCCGACCTTTGCTATAAATTAAATTATCATTCCATACGTTCAAGTGGATTCAACTTTTTTTACTGGTGGTAGAGCTCCAGTGACGGAGCTCGCGGGCGTAAACACCACCGCATTACCTAATATATTTGCCGCTAAATGGTAGTGTTAAGCACTATCGTGTTCCGGTCAGGTGGTAATGTACGGCCCTGTAGTTTCCGGCACAGAGGCATAACACCTTAGGCCTCAGGAGTGGTAACGCATCTGCATTTTGACCTTGGGCTTTGTGTGGGTGTCTATAGGCTGCAGTCATCACTTAACATCAATGTGAACTGCATGCTTGTTTATCACTTCCATTACATAAAAAAAACGTTACTTTACGTTCCCTCTATAAGCCAATTTGGACACAAAGACAAACACGTAACAGGTATCGATTAGCAAATGAGTTTGCTATAAATTACAGCATATATAAATTATGATGTATAGTTGCTATAAATAAAAAGATGCAGCCCGCCATAAATTAATCCAAAACATACAAGGAAAACATTCAGCCAACCCTATGTTTTTATAAACATAAACAACTGGGTCACCCAAGGGCACAGTCCGGGTGTTATCGCACGACAAATGTGCGTGTTCAAGGGCCCCATGAATTAGCCCGACCTCTGCCATAAATCAAATTATCATTTTCATAACCTCGTTTTAGGTTGCCGACTGTGTAGACGCATGACAAGGCATCCATTGGTTTGTGTAAAGATAACGTGCCTAATAAAAAAAAAGAGAGAAAAAGACCGTGGCGTCTTTTTCTCTCTTTTTTTTTATTCACGTATATCGCAATTAATTATCATTAGGCTGAGGTACAGGTTTAGAAAGGCTGGCAGGCTGGCGGCGGGACCTGACGACCCCGTCGCCCATTAGCGGAAGAATTTTCTTCTACTGGAAGAGAATTCTTCCATTCCAGTCAGCCAACCGAACAATGGCGGTCAAACCACTCCATTGGAGGCCGTAGCAGAGAATATGTAATAATACTACGTATATTATAATAATATAGAACGGACACTTCGACGCCCCGCCCGATTTCCCTACCTCACCCAACTTCCTTCCCTCTTATGGGAGTCGTTTCGTATTCTCTACGTGCTACGCACACACGTGCACGTGTGAATACACCTACGTCACTGATTGGTGTCTGTGTAATAGAGACCAAATTAAGCGTTTGTATGGAATTTTGGCGAAGTGTCCGCGGTGTGGCCTTAGTAAGTGCACCACCGCATTACTTAATCTGTCTCACATCAAATAGCAGTGTTCAGCACCATCGTGTGCCAGTTAGCTGGTAATTTATGACTCGTAAATAGTACAGCGGCAAAACAACTACGGCTTCGGAGGTGGCAATCTACATTGTGACTTTTAGTTTTTGTATAGATGTCTATAGACTGTAATATTCACTTACCATCCACGTGAATTGTATGCTTCTTTGCCACGATTATTATCACGTAAAAATCGAATACTAAGAACATGCCATCATAATGCTAAGACAAGTCGGCGAGGGTCATCACATCGCACCGCAATCGCGTGCGATGGTACAGCGTTATTAATCTAATACCTATGTACCTACTTTGGATTTACAGACTGTATTAGATTTAAGTTTAAATTTAAAAGAGCTGTACTGAGTTTCTTCAGTGGCGGAGTTCTTCTCAGTATTGACTGCACTTGGCAGTTATGATGGCTACTAAAACCTAGCGTGTTATTGAAGCGAACATGTTAAATTAAAAACATTTTCAATTTGAAGGATAAGCTTAATTGCTTTTGAAATTCATGATCTAGTCTCACATCCTAAGTGAACCTGCGGTATAACCTACTACCGCAATACAGGCTAATAACTAAAACCACCTTTGTGTCTGTTCGTTTATCGTACCGCAATTGCGCGCGTTTGATCTGCGTTATTAATCTAATACCGAGATACGATCGTCCACAAACCGCAGTCGTGACGTTGTCGCACCGTGCAATGTAAATCGAGGATTTGAAACGTAACGCCTGTCTTCCTCAAAGGGTAGGCGGCAGAGGTAAATTCATGCATTCATGTATACAAGCACCACGATCCATGTGTTAATTCGTTCGTTGTTCCATGCAATAGGTGCCGAGCATATTGACTCACTTGGTACACTATGAAACCATGAGGATGACACTCAGAAACTACCTAAAAATAAAATAAAAATCCAATCGGCCCCCGAATCGACCCCAGGACTTCAGCGTAGAGACTACCGAGGCAGTTAAATAATAAATATATTAATTAAATTAAAGAAGAAAATTTACAAATGAACATTTGCATAGTTTCTGGCAACCCTGAACTTTGAAAATGAGTTCGACGATTTTTTAAAATATAAAGTCCTGTAAGGTAAGCCTTATTTATTTTTTGTAAAAATCCTTGATAAAAAACCGTATATCCACACCATTAACAGATCTCACAAAATGAAAAATGATCATTACAAGACGCAATCGTACAAAAACAGTAAATTAATCAGGCATCGAGATATCGAGTAATCGATCGGACGAGCCATCTAGACGTTGACTTTTCAATTAAGTCGACGGCCGATCTCGATGCCGACAAGCGTACGATTAATCAATCGTAGTCGGCCGCCACTCACGAATCGATATCTCGAGTGGTTGTGGCGTGCACGCACCAATTATACGCGATGTTATCTCGCACTCGAGATACCTAATTTACTCGATACATCATTTAATTATTTCAGAAACAACGTGTTTTGAGAATCCTTATATTAAATTAGTTGGAGTTATAATAAATAAGCCGAAGGTCTCTCTGTTTGTTATTGATTTCTATGGTGGTATACCCACAATATTAAAACTTAGGTACTAAAGGGCAGAAAAAGCTATTAAATTTTTAAACTTACCTAAATATAAGTTTATTTACCTTAATATCAGTTACTTTATGATAAATTAATAGAAATAACTGAATTCGTACCTATTTAATATTTGCAAAGGTTAAAAGTCTGATTTCCTAGAAATACTTCAGGATGAAGTTGCTTTTATTAAATAGCTTGTAGTTCTTAGACTTTTTAAAGGGAATTATTGAAATGCTTTTAAATATTGTGAAAATCACTTTCAAAGTATGTAGGTATGTATTGAATAGCGTGTTCCAGGGAGTTCTGTGAAGTTTAACGAAAAACACCTTTCCGCCATTAAAATCGAACAATGAACAAGCGAATAGCGGTCAAAAACATAAAAATGGGTTAACATACACATTGACGAAAAAGCTTTACGAGAGCAATTAGTGGTTTTATGCCACCATAATGTTCACGAGTTCCTGTGCCACAATACACAAGTGACCGCCCTGGCGGCCATTTTGCGTATAATTCAGCAAGACTCGCGAAATGGCCGAAACATCCGTCCGCTGCAGACAGCGCATTGTGCTTGTTTTAATATTAAAATAGATTTTACGCGCCAAAAATGATAATTTACTTGCGGTTGCGAGTATAAATGCTGCGGTTGCAGTGAAATTTATGTTCAGATAAACACGGCACGGATAGTTTAGAATGTTGAAGAAGCTATTTCCTGTATTGGATTAGTAATAATAACGACAACGTAAGCAATACGACTGCTTGTTTTACTGGTGGTGTAACAACTACCAAGCCCGCGAACTAAATGGTAGTGTTCAAGACTATCGTGTTCCGGTCAGGTGGTGATGTACAGTCCTGTAATTTTCGGCACAGAGGCATAACACCTTAGCTAGGCCTCAGGAATGGCAACGCATCTATATTTAAAATCACTGGTTGCTACGCCGTAGCCTATAAACATCAATCTAAACTGTATGCTTGTTTGCCATTCCTAGACATAAAAATAAATTTAATAAAATTGATAACAAATCAGATAGACCTATGTTTTATAAAGGAAGTTAAGTAATCAACGGAAATGAGTCTCGAATCTTATTGCTAATGAATGCGGCCAGAATATTCCAAGAAAAAATTGACGAGTAACCTTAACGTGCAGGAAACACGGACTTTAGCCTATACCTGGCGTTGTTCAAGAAAAAATAAAACTAAAGGAGGCACAGTTCTCCGGCTTTTGAGTATAAATTACACACAACACGCGAGCAGCGCAATAAACTGTGTTTTACGAGGCACGGAGCGAACGCGGCCGATCCAGCCGTCCGGACAATGCCAGCGACCGGCCCGTTCGCCAAATAACTTCGCCAAATTCGCGGGAAAATGCATCGCCCGGATCCGGCCGGCGTCCGGACATAGCAGTCGTCTATTTAATGTCGTCCGAAATTCGTGTTGCGGCATGGCTGTGTGTAATCGAATAAGCGGACTCCGCTACAGCTCAAATTGTTATGGCTTCTGTTCCAAACGCACTTTTTTAGATCTTCTAGTTGAGTAAGAAATTTATATTTTGACAAAAAGGAAGATTGAAATGGAGGACTAGGTATATTAAATTAACAAAGATATGTACCATGCATGTACATTTTTGTATTACCTATAGGTCTGTCTACTCTTAAGGGAAAAATTTTAAAACCCTATACAATTTGTTTTTTTTTTTGGATGCATTAGGCATCTCGTTCTAACTCTTATATCTACACGGAAGAGCAGGCTGAAGTATGAAGAAAATTTTGTATTTTAAAACCCTATACAATTTGTTTTTTTTTTTTATAAAATTCGCTTACACTCACAGCTCACAGCAATTATAATTAAAGAACTGTCTTAACGTGGGTGTAACGTTCATATACCTATCATATAGGTCTAAACTGAGACAAACATTTAATTTTGATTTTCTCAGGTTTATTCCAGACAAAAATACATTTATATGAGGCCATAATAAAACAATTGTTCCCTTTATATGAATTACTATAGGTACTGTTTTATGAATACCAAGTAGAAGGCTAAATTCATTGTTGATCTACGTAATACATACACGTGAAAGCATAATTATCTTTCTATTTATATAAGTTACATTTACTACTAAATTAATTACTCCTTTTTCACGAATTTAAAGCGTAAGTAACATAAATGAGAGTTCTTTCAAAAAACAGAAAGCAAATTCTTTGCTGATCTATCTTATTCTGAGTTGAATCTGCAAGATTAACGAAAATCTTTCTCAGTTCAGTATTAGTTCTTTGGTAAGTAATCTTCGCGAAAATTAAACATCCCAGAAGTGGGGGAGTGTGGATATTTTCGAGAAACTTCTCTTCAATTTGAGGGTCGTATTGTTTTTGAACAGTGTTCAACTGATTGTAACGTGATTACAAGAATGAGTTCAACTCACATAAAATATAGCAACTTTCGGACAGCTCAAATATTATACAATACAATTCTACATGCTCAATATGGAAACTTAACTACGATAGATAGGTAGGTATGTTCTAATCTTGAAATGTGCTTTTATTCCCATTAGTTCGATCGTCGAACTAGTGAGAATTTTTCTTCTCATCTGTTCGACCGTCGAACTAGTGTGCATTTTTTTCTCTTTTGTTCTACTGTTATCAAAAAAAAAACCTAACACCGAACCGTGTTAGGCTTTAGTCTAACCCAAACAAATGAGAAACAAAATCTCATAATTATTGACTCGTGTGTCGAACTAGTGAGATTTTGTATCTCATTTGTTTCGGCGCGCCCCCGACTTAGTCAGGTCAGATTAAAACCTAACACGGTTCGGTGTTAGGTTTTTTTTGATGACAGTAGAACAAAAGAGAAAAAAAATCTCACTAGTTCGACGATCGAACTAATGAAACGAACTAACGGGAATAAGTCGTAATATGTGTCCAAAGTCAGACAAAAAATAATGATTTTTCAAATAGTGTTGTTTCTACTGGTGGTTTAGAAACTTCCGGTTTTGTACATACACCTGAAGATTTTTATGTGATGAAAGTGACGGCTATGTCACGGATATTAAAAAGGTGCAATTGAATTAATCAAATTGAATTTGGATGCGTAACATTTCTGCTAAATACAACCTTACGAATGTAGGCAACATGTCCAGTTCGGGGACACATGTCGCGCAGTGGAACAAGGACACGTCCAGTCACGTCCTGGCTATAAATTATTCGAAAAAGCAACATTTTTTTGCAAACATTCGCTAAAGTTTATACTCCTCAAATGAAATAGACTTGAAAAAGTTAAACAACACGAATGCAATGTTATTGAATACTTACCATAGTGTTAATGGTTGAATCTGAGAGTATGAACAAAGTTATTTATACCTACTTTGAGGGCCGAACTGATACTCTTTGTTTAGGAGAGCACGAGGCATATGTGACAACGATCATTTAAATGCCGAGCTAAAACACCTACAACAAGTGCTGCGAAATAATAAACTAAAAGTACCACCCCTCCAACATAGAAAATCAACGAAACCACCAACAGTTGAAAGACAACCGGCTTTACTACCTTATGTTAAGGGCGTTACGGATAAAATAGGTAACATACTGAAAAAGTAGTCAATAAAGACAAATTTCAAACCTCATAAGAAACTACACCAGTATTTAAGACCTATAAAGTGTAACATTCCTTAGCAGGATGCCGGTATCTATAAGCTGGAGTGTGATTGCGGATTTTCGTACATAGGACAAACAAAGAGGCCTGTATTGACCCGGGTGAAAGAACATATAGCCGATGTCAAACACCGACGAACCGGAAAGTCTGCAGTTTGTGAACATCTAAACCCAACCACTACATTCGTTTTGATAAGGTTCAGATAATATCAAAAGAAAATCGTCCTATCCCACGGATGGTCAGGGAGGCTATTGAGATTAAAAAGCATCCAAATTTCAATAGAGAGGATGGTTGGCGTTTGTCGACGAATTGGGATCCCAACCTAGTAAATCTGCAAAACCACGAGATACGGTTAGTAATTTTTGCGTGAATCCGGACCGTTATGCCAGACGTCTCAGAAACAGGTGGCGCTAGCATGACATAGCAACGTAGTTTTCAGTAATTTATCGATAGATGGCGCCACTATTAGTTTACATCGCACTAGGGTTGTGTTCTGTCTCAGCTATATAAGACCAGGCTGAACGTCGTCGATTTAGTCTGCCCGTGACCACGGTAGCCGGAAAGCGACCAAAACGTCGGGTGTAAGAAGTTTGGGAGTGTTGTATACGCGAGTAAATCCGCAAGTTTATTTTCTACAAAATAAGTATGTACTGTGACCGAATTTTACTGCGGCTTTGATACTTATTTCGTTTACAAACCTGCAGGAGTATTATGTATCGGCACCACCGCATTATCTAACAAACTTGCCGCTAAATGGAAGTGTTCACCCCTATCGTGTTCCGGTCAGGTGGTAATGTACGGCCTTGTAATTTCCGGCACAGAGGCATATCTTCTTAGGCCTCAGGATTTGTAACGCATCTGCATTTTGACCTTGGTCTTTGTGTTGATGTCTATAGCTATATGCTGCAGTCATCACTTAACATCAATGTGAACTGCATGCGTGTTTGCCACTTCCATTACATTAAAAAATAATAATAACTACGTACTATATTAGTAAATCGTGGTCTCTTCACGAAGCTAATTACAAGATGTTTATACTTCTCAGTCAGATAATTATTCTGAAATAAAACACACGACACATTCTCTCGAAATGAATTCAAAGTACTTACTAGTCACGGCCGCATTATAAGGGACGTGATTTTGTACACAACAAGCGAAAAAAATGGGTTTTTAATACGCATCGCATCACATGCTGTCGATCATGCCAGTAATTGCGTAATCATAGTCGTGTGTCGGAGAAAATTAATATAAATTGGTGTTTCTCTTCCGATTTCGACCCTCGCGTTTTGGGAATATTCGGTGTTTATTTTTTAAATGAATGGAATGATGATGCTTCATTTTAATTTTTTTTTGGGGCGATTGTGTTGTGGGTAAATAATTGGTTGAGAGAGGTAGGTACCTGATCTCTCGATTTTTATAAATCGTTTTATGCGAAAAAATAATAATCCATTAAATACTAATAAATTAAATATTGTTTGATTTGGAAATATACTAAATTCAATCAAAGGTCTACTTAACTACTTACGTCAAACTATTTTTCAACAAAGTTCAATTAGTAGTTCTATTGATGGATTATATGTGACGTTAACAAGCTATTGCATGTATGTATATATCTTGAGCGCGTATGACCCAGCGGCTGGTGTAGATCGTAAGCGATCTGCTCGGTTAAGCACTACGGGCGCGGTCGGGTAGTGTGATGGGTGACCGCTAGTGGCAAATTAAATGCGCGTTTCCGTGTTTCGGAGGGCACGTTAAGCCGTCGGTCCCGGTTGCTATCGATGGATAGCAGTCGTTAAACCTTGTCGGAGGCCTTATGGGCGGTTTGAAAACATCCGACAGTGGGTTGGCCACTAACCCACCCACCTCCACCAATCCGCATTGGAGTAGCGTGGTGGAGTAAGCTCCAGGCCTCCCCCCAAAAAGGGGAGAGACTCGTGCCCAGCAGTGGGACGTATAATGGGTTGCCATTATTATTATTATTATATATCTTCACGCCAGGTCCCTAACGGAGTAGGCAGAGAGTGTAGAGCGCCAGATAAGCTATTGGAAATACATTATCTCATAGTTTTGCATTAGAACACCTAACACGAACATAATAAGGTTAGGTACCTAGGTAGTTATATTAAATTCTAATTGGTAGAGCTTCAGTGACGGAGAACGCGGGCGTAGGCACCACCGCATTACCTTTCCGCTAAATAGTAGTGTTCAGCACTTTCGTGTTCCGGTCAGGTGGCAATATACGGCCCTGTAATTTCCGGCACAGAGGCATAACACTTTAGGCCTCAGGAGTGGTAACGCATCTGAATTTTGACCTTGGTCTTTGTGTATGTGTCTATAGAACAACTACGAGTAGGGTTTTGGCGGGAACCTTGAAAGGGGCGTATGGTGCTCTTATTTTATTTCATTATCTTGGTGTATTTTTAAGTTATATTGAATAAAATTGGTGGCATTTTGTTTGATATAGGTTTATTACAGTGCCCGTGTATAGTGAAATAGAATAACAGTGCGAAAACACGACCTTTCAGGTTGCCTCCAAAACTTCATTGTAAATGTTCTGGTAAAGTAGCCATCGCTTTACTCGAATAACTTGATTGTAACTCACTTGACTGACATATTATACTTGATAACTTATGTACTTGATACTTACATATTATACTTGATACTTACTTTATACTTGATGACTATAATATACTAACTTTTACGCTGCTTAAATAAATATGAAATATCGTTTTACTTGACACTGGCAATATGCGTAATAGCGATGCCATAATAACAAAAAAAAAAAAAAAAAAACTACGAGTACATTACATAAAAAAATACTTTCAAATTATCTCCTACCACCGAGTAAAATCTGGCCTGAGCCAGAGAATACTCAGAGTCCCTGGTGTTGGCAGATGTCATCAGGGGTTGGATGCTATTACACTCTACGTCATTCATAAAATTATTGTTAACACTTATGTTACTCTCTAAACTACTAATAGCATTTGCTATATTACATATAACATTGTTAATATTATAGGCTATCAGCGTAGCCAGTAATTTCCTATATTTTTTGGGAAGATACATAGTTTCCCGTGTCAATTTAAATCCACTAATAAACTTATTAGTGTCAAAATAAAATAATTTGTCACTATGACGACAAGTCAATGTATGAATTACATTGTTCAAATAATAAATACAATTATTTTCCCTTTGTGTCAATGATTCTGAGTAGGGAAATGCACAAACCATTATATTTTTAACATTCAGATTGAATAAGGTATCAACACCATCAACAATGTCCTTTTTTTGAGACCTAAGCTATTTCCCAACATTATTATTAAAGTTGAATCACTGTCAATTTTTGTATTCTTAATTTTATTAATTATTTGTTTATATGATTGGTCAGGGTAGCAATGATTAATTATATTGCTTGTCAAATGATCCTTTAATAAGGATCCAAAACCTGATCCCAATCTATCTGAAAATAGCAATGTTTTAGATGTGCCATCAATCTGAGTATTTGCAGATGTGTTCGGAGTAATGATTGTAGGCACAGAAGCTTTTGGACAATGAGAACAAGTAATTAAATTGTTCTTAGTCAATGATTCATATCTCTCTGCATTGTATATGACTAAGTCAACAAGTTCACTAGCCTCTTGTAAACGTTGAGATAGTTGAACTTGTGATGCTTTATATTTGTTAAAGATTGTCTTAATTTCTTGATCTTTTTGGAGTAATTGTCGTGTAAAGTCTCGTGAGTCAGTATTATGTGCCTGAAAAGCTCTAATTCAACACAGAAAGCATCTAACTTTTTTATTAAATTTGATAGCTGTTCCCTTAGTTTATTTTTTGATTTAACAGCACATTTTAATGAATTCAATGATTTTAGTTTCCTTTTAATATTTTTATTCAGGCGTCTATACTTTTTGAATTTATTCCTACTACTCAAAATTGGACACTGCTTAATGGTATCATCACCAGTCAAGTCTATTGTTAACGATTGCTTGTTATGTATTTCACTGAGATCCGAAGTGGTACCGACCAACTAATTGTACAAACTATGGGTATAAAACGATTGCTCATTAATTTTAGCTTCTTCCATATTTGCAATTGTCTTATGAGCATCACAAACTTCACTTTCCAGTTCTGAAATACGTTGCAAGGCTTGTTCATATGTTTCACCACACTGTTGAAAGGTTGAAATAACCATTTGAAATTGTTGAACTTGGTCGAGTAAGTCTACAAATTTAATATGATTTTCTGCCAACTCATTTTTCAGTGAAGTATTTTTGTCTATTAATTGTTTCAATTCCACTTCACTATCTTCCCGTTCCTGTAGTAGTTGTTTGCAGAGTAATTTTGTTGACTCAAGTTCTTTCAGCGTAGTTCTCAGTTTGTCCTCCATTTCACGGGTGGTCGCTCTACGTGTCATCATATTCTAGACAGGTTATTTTGTAAAATAACACCTGAAATATTATTTACAGAAGCTTAATAAAAGGTTTCAAGAGACAAAAGGGATACAATAGGGATATAGTAAGTAAATGACTAATAATACTAGAAAAAAGAGAAAGTATGTTAGAATACAGATGGAAACTCATACAAAAAAGAAAAAGAACAAAGCAAGAAAGTAGTGTTATATTTTATATTAAATATGTTAACTTTTAAACAATAATGAGACAGAAAAGAACACATCAAGAAGTGTTATATTTAATAATTAATTTTACATTATAACCTATCTATAACTTATCAATCTTTATATTGATTAATGCTCAAACTTAATTACACAGGACAACAAATCAGGTAATAGTATTTTCATGATTTGTTTAGTACATAAGTTGTGTATAAATGTAGTGGGATGAGTGTCTGTGGCTAATGTTTCTCATCTATTTCACTTCCACTACATAGTCAAGTGAAAAGAGAATAAACTGTGCCTGTATGTAGGTATTTGACGAAGCTCACAAAATGAGCAGTATAAATGGCAAGTAGAACAATGTATAGTGTAACAAAATACTTAATAAACTAAAATTATTAAAGAGTTTTATTGTCTGTGGCTATTGTTAATTCATCAATTTTACTTTCACATATTGTCAAGTAAAATGAGTATTAAACAGAGCCTATGAGTACTGGACGAAGCTCACTAAGTGAGCAGTGTAATGAATACTGTTATATATAGGGATTTACTACAAAAATACATGAATTAAAGGCAATACTCCCCAGGTTTTACAGCGATTTTTCAAATCTGACCGTTGGGTCGACGTCAGCTATTTCGAAGTCGTCTATCTTAATGATTTAGCTGCAGATCACCTCGCCAACATTAGTCCGTTTAAATTGTATACAATGATTGAATATTACACTATTAATACTAATAACAATCACTAAAACTAATTTTTATACAATAATTAAATACGAGCTACAATTTTGACATCTGACAACTAGTGTTGCCAGTCCAGAGTCAGGGTCATTAGTCTGATTTATAGCCTTTACGAAGTGATAAGGTCGGGCCGAAGATCGCAGATTGGACGGGCGTTGCCTCTGAATCTACGGATAAAATTTGATATCCCTCGACTTTACCCGAATTCCCTCGCCTGTCGCCGAAAAACATTACGATTTTTGATATAAATGGATGATTTTCGTCGACATTGCCTCAATGGGATAACGTCTATTGAACGTTGAAATTACTTTTCTAGGGTACCGTATCCGTCGTTGCATTATAATAATAATAGTCTCTCCCCTTATTGGGGGGAGGCCTAGAGCTTACTCCACCGCGCTACTCCAATGCGGGTTGGTGGAGATACGGGCTAGTGGCCAACCCGCTGTCGGATGTTTTCAAACCGCCCATAAGCTCTCTATCGATAGCAACCGAGACCGACGGCTTAACGTGCCCTCCGAAGCACGGAATCGCGCATTTTAATTTGCCACTAGCGGTCACCCATCACACACCCGACCGCGCCCGTAATGCTTAACCGAGTAGATCGTATATGATCTACACCAGCCTCGGGGCCACGCGCTTCCATTGCCAGGACGTATATTTTTGTTACGGTAGTGATTAGAAAGAAAGAAAGAAATGCATGCAATTCACATGGATCATCAGCATATCAGCCGAAAGATGTCCACTGCTGGACTAAAGCCTTCCCATAAGAGGGATATGCCATAATCGCCACGCTTGGCAGGCGGATTGGCGATCGCAATGGTCATTGTTTTATCATATAATCGTATATATATACTACTGCCCCATTGTAATGGTTTGACCACTATTGTTCGGTTGACTGACTGCGCTAGTGCAGTGTGCCCTATTATTTTGTTAATAATATCCATTGAGTAAAATTTTCCGAATATGTAACCACGCCCAGCCTTTACAAACAAAGAAACTACTTTAAAGAAAGCACTTAATTTGTTACCCAACTATATTGGTCTTGCAGATAAGTGGGAAAGCGAGGCATTACCCGCTTGTAACATTGGCTGTTGTTTCAATCATTTAAAAACCTACGTAAAAATGAAGTAACCAGCCCTTGACGTGGATTAATTTAAAATGACAGATAGCATCGGTACAAAACAGAACATTTATATGGCGCCTCCCTTCGCGTGTCCGTTTTTATTTGGGCACGTCGCCGGTGGTAGGTACATAACTCAGGGCTCACGACACGCGAAACTGGGGAAGGGGGACGAAGTCAGAGGAAGGCGTAGTTTTTATTGGGCCTTTACAGTTTGGATTGTGATGTTTAGGCAATGAAACTGGTTGGAAAGTGATTCTTCTTTCTGTTTCTTAAAAAAAAATACTTTCATCCGTCGAGATAAATGATTCGATTGATTGATTGAGGCAGAAGAGTTCTCGAGCGGGGACCACAGGCAATGAAACTGGTTAAAAGCTAACTCTTCCTTCTGCTTTAAAAAAAATGGCTTTTCTCCATCGGGGCAGAAGAGTTCTCGAATTGTGATCACGTATCGTAAGACAAAGCGTAGGCAGATGCTCCCTACGAGATGCACCGACGACCTGGTGAAGGTGGAGGGCAATCGCTGGATGAGGGCGGCCCAGGACCGTTCGTTATGGCAACATACGGGGGAAGCCTTTCAAGCATTGGATGTTTTTCGGCTGAAATTATTCTAGTTCCATTTTAGATGTCTTTGACTTATGAGTTCAAGTTTTCACTCATCCAAGGAACATTCGATTTCAAAGACTGTAAGTTATGACTATATACGTTATTTCATAATAGGTATTCAATGATTGACGAATTTATATATCAGATTTTATATGGTTATAGATTTACCTAAAATCTAATAAATCATATAAACAATCATCCAGAATTTCCAATTAAACTAATGTAATATGAACATACTTAAAATAACGTGATTCACAATGTTTACTGGAACTAGTGAAAACTGTACTAACTAGTTTAAAACCGATCTATTTAAATTTGTCTAGGCATTGTTTAATACCAAAACTAACTCAGTTTGCGTAACGTAATAACGTTCCAACGCTGGCAAAATTTTGTCTGGTGCACAATGAATGTTTGCAAATAAAGTGAATAAGCGCTAAGCAGCCATTTTGTTCACGGTTGACGCACAACGAAACTTCTGGGGTGTATTCTGTAAACACGAGTGCGTGTGTAAAACGTTTAACCGTGGCGTTTGCGTTTTTTTACCATAAATTGTACATTTTATTCGTACACGTTTACATAAACTTGCGCTATTTTCTATACTTTGCACTTTCAGTGGCGTGTCGAGTAGCTTTTGTTTAGGTGGTGACACCTATTATTATTTTTGTAGAGCCACGTTACACTTGTAAGTAATGCGTAAAACCTACGTAAAACGAAATATATTTTCGACTTGAAATATTTTTTGACAAAAGTTCGAAAGGTAACACGAAACACTTCAGCGTATATTTCATATATTCATGTAGGTATACGAAATGTCTGTACGTGTATGTAACTAAGAACATTATTCATCACTAATATTTAGAAAATCTTACTAATATTATATATGTGAAAGTATGGATGTTTGATTGTTGCTTAATCACGCTAAAGCGGCTGGACGGATTTCGATGAAATTTTGTACACAGGTAGATAATAAATGGCTGTAATGGGATTTTTATTTATGTAAGTAATGTACGTAACATTTTAAACGTACAAATTTGAACCGCTGGTATCAAATAAACGAGAATAAAAATGCTCATGTTTCATAAATTTGAAATAAAAACTTAAAGAGCCGTTATTAAAAATATTGGTCCGAGAAAATTAGAAATAACACACCAACCCCTGACTGACCGAGGCAATTATCAGAGGATTTCACTATAAAAAAAACCAACGTCCTTACGTTGTTTCATACAATTAGCCGGTCGCGTCGCGTGCTAGGCTCGGTGATTAAATCACGTTAGGGCCACGCCACACCGACGGTTATTATACGCCCATACTTAATAGGTACTTCACTGTGAAAGAATTACCTACCGTTTCTTCATAAATTATTCTGGTTATAGAAGTCCAAAGAAAATTTTTGAGATGGTAGTACATTTACTTAATTTGTCTCTGCGAACCTTTATAATTGGTATTTCGGCGTCAGCATATTTTGATCGTGACTCCTATAATTAGGAGTATAACAATTTTTTATGTAACGAAGGTGGCAAACCAGCATGCAGTTCATATTGATCTTAAGTTATGACGGCAGGCTTTGTGACTCACACAAAGAACTCCATACAAAGACCAAAGGTAGATGAAATAATAAAGCAGACTTTTTAAGAAAGTAAGTATGTATTTTGTATGTAATCCATTAAGTGTAATTAGGAGTTATTTGTAGAAATTAAATTTCCTGATTTTCTCGCGTTTACAACACTCCCAAACTTCTCCAAACGAGTGTTGTATACGCGAGAAAATCTTCAAATTTAATTTCTACAATGTATGAAAAACCTGCGAAATCATTAGTAATTATTTATTCTAACGATCTCTATAGGATCAATGAAGCTTATAACTTAAAATCAATAAATTGTAGACAATAGACAGGGATTAGTAACCGAAATTTTCTAGAATCTATACAAGTGTTTATCTCAATGCCATTGGCTTCTTAGAGGGCATAATTTCTAATCTTGAACTAAAGGTAGTTCAAATAAAAATATAACTTAAACAAGAAAACAAAATTGTGAAATCTTATACGCTCTTCTTGTAAAATAAGCTTCATTACTACAACGCCCACAAGTGACATTTCTTGTACGTGACCGTCACCGATGACCTTTCACGAAATTTTACGTGATTCTGATACATAATCGCAATGAATTTTACATAGTTATATTTATTTTGATTTATAATCTGAATAGATAAATCGAAGTAATTTATGCCAAATTTTAGTGCTAACGAAAATACTATATTATCGGCTTTGGCCAACATGTGTGTATAAAGTTACGAACACAGTTACTGTTATTGAAGTAAAAAAATCTATAGCATCATGTTACTGGTGGTAGAGCTCCAATGACGGAGCTCGCGGGCGTAGACACCACTGCATTACCTAATATACTTGCCGCTAACTGGTAGTGTTCAGCACTATCGTGTTCCGGTCACACCTTGGTCTTTGTGTAAGTGTCTATAGGCTGCAGTCATCACTTAACATCAATGTGAACTGCATGCTTGTTTGCCACTTCCATTACATAAAAAAAACAAACATCCTGGTGCAACCCAGGCTTAGTGATTGACAAATAGGTAGATGAAATAATGAAGCAGACCTATGCAAACCAATTCTAAATTGTTTCCATTTAAAATCGCCCGTGTGATACAGGTCTAAGCTACATCAGAATCGGACCCAGCCCGGTGATGAGGAATTTTAATATCGCTTATGAAACTCTGTGTCGGTAAACAAATTAATGTACTCGTAGTTCACTCGACGTACTGGAACAATTAATTTGGCATTTGTATCGAAATTAACGTTATATAACGTTTATGAAATAACGGTTATGATAGTTTCAATGATAACTGGTATCTGTTGTATAGGTTTTGTTTTTAGGTTATATAAGTAAATTAAATTTTGTTGCAGATGTTAAATGACAACGATAATAGATTAAGTTTAGTTTAATAATCTATGAACTTCTATACCTATTTCATATTATAAAGCTGAAACAGTTTGGTTGAACGAGCTAATCTCGGGGACTACTGGCTTGAAAGAACAAAATAAGTACTACTGTAAATAACTCTTAGAATTACATATAAATATTATTAATCGCAAATATTATTAATCGCTTTTGAACTACACATTTTTGGAGAAGATTGATGTATGTAAATAGTTGGTATATTCGTATGTATGTATCTTCACGCCAGGTCCCTAACGGGGTAGGCAGAGAGTGTAGAGCGCCAGATATCCCGGTTCAGACAAACCTCTCGTGCCTCGTCTACCTTCATCATTCTCTTCATACATGCACGCCGATTCCTAAGACTTTTGACCCCACCATGGTATATTCGTAGTAATTTGAAAAGTGATAAATATTGTTTAAAAGGTTGAAAGCAGAATATTTCCATTTACGACCAGACGTTATCTTTTAAAAATGTTAATTTGTAGTAAGTATCTGTAAACAAGTTAAGGCATCTAGGTAGTAACCCAAAATATCGCAATCCTAAAAAGCAACTCGAATTGCCAACACCATAAGACCATTGCATTGCTACCAATGGCTATTCACTTTCGGCTCGCTTTTATGAGTGGCCGCAGTCCGAAAAAAAAAAAACGTTTTTTTTCCAAACGAACGCAAACATAGCGAACGTCCCCAAACGTTATTATTTTAAAATTCAAATTGTTCCTCAGCGGAACGCGTTCATAACTCGGAATATTGTCAGGGTTGCCATCGGGTTATCGTTGCGAACATTAAAAGTAAAAAATATGACACAGGATATACAAGTTTTGATACTCCCGCCAAAAATAATAATAAAATTGGGATTTTCTGTGTCACTGTTCAATTTTATCTAGATTTTATAGAGATCTAAATTTTAAAACTGTTATTGGAGGTACAGTTTTGTAGTATGTATGTATGTATCTTCACGCCAGGTCCCTAACGGGGTAGGCAGAGAGTGTAGAGCGCCAGATATCCCGGTTCTGACAAACCTCTCGTGCCTCGTCTACCTTCATCATTCTCTTCATACATGCACGCCGATTCCTAAGATTTTTGACCCCACCATCAGACAGAACTCGACCTATTTGGTCATGGTAGGTAGTTTTGTAGTATTAGTTAATAAAGTATAAAATCCAAAGTAAGAAGGTAAATTTACCCCTGTAATTTCCGGCACAGAGGCATAGCACATTAGGCCTCAGGAGTGGTAACGCATCTGCATTTTGACCTTTGGTCTTTGTGTAGGTGTCAATAGGCTGCAGTCATCACTTAACATCGATGTGAACTGCATGCTTGTTTGCCACTTCCATAACATAAAAAAATATATTATTAAATAATCATTAGATTATTCAGATGGTAAATATTATTTCCAATGTATTGATGGAATTTATTACAATCTTAATTAATGCTAAATTAATGATAACATTCGTTATTATTAAATCTATGCCTTGATAACATGCACATAATGCTCCACCAATCTATTAATTATCTATTGACATCCATTCACAAAGACATACTTTAACATTCCGATTTGTAAAGCGGTATGAGATGACCGTTTGATTCGAAGGGTCGCGGGTTCGATCCCCGCACCGAGACAAATATTTGTACTATACTATATACATTTCTACTAATGTTTCGGGTCTGGGTGTTTGTGTATGTGTTGTATGTGTACAACGGCACCCACGATACAGGTTTATACCTACTGTAGGGCTGTGAGTGTAAGCGTATTGCCAGTGAAAGTCCCGTCAAAATCGGTCAAGCCGTTCCCAAGATTAGCTCCGCCAAACAGACAGACAAACATTGTAAAAAACCCTTCGAATCAAACGGTCATCTCACACCGCTGGACTAACCGGGTCGTTAAAGCTGATGCAATAAGGAGTGGCTTAGGCTACTTTTATACTAGCTGCGCCCACGACTTCGTCCGGGTAGATAGTGAACAATCATAAATTCTCACGCGGGCGAAGTCGCGGGCACAGCTAGTGACTAATAAAGATAGTAGCAGTAATTTATTCCCAGTATATTTAAGCGAAATTGATCCACTCAGTTAAGCGATTCGGGCGCGGTCGGGTCTGTGATGGGTGACCGCTAGTGTCAAATTAAAATGCGCGTTTACGTGCTTCCGAGGGCACGTTAAGCCATCGGTCCCGGTCGCTATCGATAGAAAGCAGTCGTTAAACCTTGTCGGAGGCCTTATGGGCGGTATGAAAACATCCCCGTACACAATAACCCGTATCTACCAACCCGTATTGGAGCAACGTGATGCAGTAGCTCCAGGCCTTCCCCCAAGAAGGGGTGAGACTAGTGCCCAACAGTAGGACGCATCAAGGGTTGCCATTATTAATAATAAAAAACTCAATTCATATTAAAAGCTATTACATGATATAAGAGTAAATTTCATTTGCATAAACAAAAAATATTTATGCTTTTATTTCGCATCCCAAAATATGTTGTGAAATCAAAACGAGATTCAGCCCTAACAGTTCGAAACACTGTATTTAATTTGCGATATGCGGAAACTGTAGCAAAATAAACGGATAACAGCGTTTGGACGCGTTACACTTATAACTAGATTCTCCTTTGTTTCAACAAACAGACTTTAATGTGACGAGTTTAAATATTAAATAGGTTACGTTTATTATGCGAATGAGAAACTTCATAGAGATTTGTATTAAATATGCAAATATGCAGTTTGCAGTTATTTTATGTGATTGAAGCACCAACTTTTGTTTCATTGAGGTAAAAGTTCATTGCTGTGTTGTTGAGCTTTAGGTGTTGTTTTGTGTGTGGATTTTGAATGATAACTCGAGACTTGATTGATGTAATGACTTTTTAATCGCAGACAGAATTTACAGAAATGATTAATAAAAAACGAAAAGGCGGCCTGTGACGTCGTCGGTTCTATAGCGAGTGAGAGCTGTAGCCAGTGTTGCCAACCTGGATTTTGAAAAAGACGTAGGTCAGATAAGAAAATTACGGAGAAATGGTCAAATTTCCTTATGAAAAATACGTAGATCTACGTACTTTTTTTCTGAATTAGATGTAGAGAGTAAAATAGGTAAAAGTTAATAAATCGATAATTTATAAAACCTTAAAAGTAGCAAACAGCAGACAAATCAAACTTCGGTTAGAGATATCTCCGCGAACAAAAATAATATTTCAATAGCCGATATGGGTAATTGTTAGTTTTTGCATTATCTACATGTGGTAATTCGTAGAATTTTTTTTGATAACGGTAAATTTTTTAAAATTAAAAGAAGTTTAAAATGGCTTCGACAAAATCATAAATTATAGCATATTTATTAAATTAAAAAAAAATAACCATTAGCACCAAAAAAATTATATGAATTACCACATCTTAATAATTCGAGAAAGTTAACTACTTTTAGGGTTATCAATTTATTCAAATTATTCAATTTTTAGGTTAAGATTCACTATTACGGCGGCAAGATCACCTTAAAACGTTTTGTTTAACACAGTCACATGAATCACAGTTCTATAGAATCGACACTTGGTTTTTAAAATAAATGGTGCGACGTGTTAAGGGACGAGGCGAGTGCACGTTAGTATCGAACAGAAAGTTTATTAATTTTTTTTTGCGAAAGTAATGGAAATTATGGCCATTTAGTCTAATGAGATGTTATTTTGCAATTTTGAACTATTTTGATAGAAAATACGTAGATTCTGGGACTAAAGTACGTAGGTTTGCAGAAAAGGCTTAAAATACGTAGATCTCCGTAAAAAGACGTAGAGTTGGCAACACTGGCTGTAGCGACCCCTGCCGCCTCGCTCGGCGACGTATCTCCCCGCGCGTCCCTCTCTTCGTCCGTCATGGCTCCGCCGTCCAGGTATAGCCGCGTGAACAGGTGTTATAAGTTTTAAATAGAGAACGTTAAGTTTTATAATTTAAACGTAATGCTAACCAACGAGATTTGTACAGAGAATACATAGAGAAGAAACAGCCGGTCCGTTTTTATATTTATTTGACAGATAATAAAGTCAGAAATTTCCACGTCATCTGTCATGTCACTATGGAAAAAACGAGTAACTTCACGCTTGTAATCTCCGAAGGGGTAGGCAGGGGTAAATGCATGCATTCAAGTATACACACACCCACGATTCGCCGGTTACGTTTTGGCCCATGTAACAGGTGACGAGCCTGTTGACATCTCCGGACACATTAGCAAACTTCGAGGTATTGGTATATTTCCAGAAAATGAATAAATGGACTACTAACTACGGGAAACTTTGGTAAATTGACTTCGGAAAACTGGAATCGTGCTACCCAGGGGAATGTCCTGGCTAAGTATTTTAGAACATATAGGTCAATGATGCCAACGTGAAGGCAATGACATCGCGCCATTCAGCCTATACGATATAGATAATTTCGATATAACCACACTTCTGCAATCTTTTTTGTTCGTTTCATGCCTAAACTGGTAGTTCAATAGTTAATACATAACTTCACACCTGAAGTCCCCGAAGGGATATGCACAGGTAAATGCATACAAGCATACATGCAAACACCCACAATTCTCCGGTTACGTTTCAGCCCCTATATTTTTTTATGATATGAAGGTAGCCAACAAGAATGCAGTTCACATTGATGTTAAGTGATGACTGCAGCCTATAGACACACAAAGACCAGAGATCAAAATGCAGATGCGTTGCTACCTCTGAGACCTAATTTGTTATGTCTCTGTGATTGTTATTACGGGGCCGTACCAAAGACTTTTTTCAAGCTAGTTTAAAATTGTACCCTGAACAATGAGGGTTCAAAGCGACAGACAAAGGTGTTAGTTTCCTAAAATAAACACGACATTATGTAGCTAGAAAGCTTCATCAAAAATCTCAAAAAGATTAGCTTACAATAACATACTATATATACATGTTCTAAGCGCTGGCTTGTCCATTCACTTTATAAATCCAACCTATTTAATAATAGAAAACTTTTATCAGATAGTCAGGCTTCTCCGCAACAAAGGCTGGAAGCTCTTTATCGTCCCATCGCTATTCTTTCCATCTCTATTCTATCATACTTTGCGAATACATTACACGTTGAAGTATAATGTTAGTGTTGCAGAAGATACAACACCGGTTTATTGCAAAGAAGTCTTGGGTTACAAATAGATCGATGAAAAGAAATAACTTTTTTTCGACTAGATAAGATTTAACAACCATTTTCGGTAAGTAATTAAAGAACGATAATTACCTAGAGCGCATAACTATAACATAATGTAAAATTAAAATAGACATGAGAATAAATTAAAATAGGGAAACAGTTAAAATATTATAAAAAAAAAATCAATTCCTTCCTTTCAAAAACTAATTAAGGAGAAAAAGAAAAAATTATTCGTCAAAATCAGTCACAAAAGCACAGTCACTACTGAGAAGAATTCCGCTACTGAATAAACTAGAATAGGAGCTCTTTGATGAAGAGTAATCTTGTCAACTGCTTGCCTCCACCTATGTTCGGAATTAGCAGTTTCCAACGGTTACGTTAAAAAATGTTACAAACAATCACACAGCAAGATAGGATGATACAGATTTTTTACTGGTGGTAGAGCTCCAGCGACGGAGCTCGCGGGCGTAGGCACCACCGCATTACCTAATTTACTTGCCGCTAAATGGTAGTGTTCAGCACTAGCGTGTTCCGGTCAGGTGGTAATGTACGGCCCTGTAATTACCGGCACAGAGGCATAACACCTTAGGCCTCAGGAGAGGTAACGCATCTGCATTTTGACCTTGGTCTTTGTGTGTATAGGCTGCAGTCATCACTTAACATCAATGTGAGCTGCAAGCTTGTTTGCCACTTTCATCACATAAAAAATATATATATCTGTCGGAGTATGAAGTTGATTGTTGGTTTTCTAAACTTGTGGGTATAATAAGCAATATAATTACCTTGTTAAAAATGTCAATTTAATTTGATTTGTCACATTCTGTGTTTGTTTTAAATCACTATTTAATTTAAAGAATATGTAATTGTATTTTAAAATAACATTATCGAGTAGAGGGTAGTCCTCGAGCGGGGTCGAGGCGCCATCTGACGGATCACCGCTTACGAAGTTGATCAAATGTGTTGTTTTTGATCGAGGTGGATCATTCTTTGGTTGCTCAGCGGAGTGTTAACTTGACTGGCTAAGTTAGATCAGATCGGTGTCGCGAACCCGCTGCTCGTTAAAAAGTTTTAAAAGTGTAATTATTGGCAAGTTTTGGGTGTAAAGTTAAGCAGTGACATTTTTGTGAAAGTGAATAAAACTATATCAAATTGTGATTTATTGTTTTGTGCTCGAATTTAACCCTCATGACGCCCACCAAACACGTAACCTTTAATGATGATGTCGATAGAAATAGTCTTTCTTCGACATATCTATGATTAAAGAACATGATTGTAAAAATGACATAAAGCATAAAAAAAATAAGGAAAAAGAACATCTGAGATAGGTATATCTTCATAAGATCTTCATAAACAGTCTAGTAAGTACCACAAAGAAGTCAATCCTTCTAACAGATTACGGGTAAGAGCGTCGAAAAGAAATCAGAAGGGGTAAAAACAAGGGAAGACGTGCGCAAATGTTAAAACTGGTAATAAATCTCTTTATCTAACATTCAGATATTTGCAATTCCCACAAATGACTTGTGTAAAGCGATCTACGAGAGGTGCAATAACTCGATTTGCGAATAAATGGCGTGGAAGTTGATCTACCGAGTCCGCATTCGAGTACGAACGTGTGAATAGCCCGCAGATTCCATTGCTCCGTTCGCTACACAAACACACTCCCGTCGTGGAATTACAACGGTAATCAATAACGTTTTCGTGTCAAACATACCCAAATGATCATTCCTCAGTGAAGGCAACGTTTTTGTTTCCAACGCGACCTCTGACTGTGCGATTTTTACTCAGATTCCACTTTTGAACGTTTCGAGCCAAATGAAAAATGGCAGCTCAGCTGTCAAAACGGTTATTGATGAACGCGCGCAAATTTACTTTTACGAGTGTCGGATTAGCCAATGAAAAGCGTAGGGGCTGATTTTCGCGGAGTAAAGTCACATTTTGTTTGGATTTAGCGAAAAGTGATCTGTCAATGTTGAGAAATAAAAGTGATGAATTGCGTGATGTTCCAACACTGTATAATGAAGCGACACTTTTAATGAGTTTGTATTTTAGCAACTTTGATCTGTGTACTTTTGCTTTTGGTACACAATTTGAATACATTAAAGAGAAAATATTATGAAATTCGTATAATAATATTCCGGTTAAATGTATGTCGTTTTAATAAAATAAATAAATATAAATAAAATACAAAATATTGTTAAGTTCTTCATTACATCAGCAATTTATTGTTGTAGCTATTTGAACGCTATATTTTATTAAATTAGACAAAAATTGCTTAATAATAAATACCTACTTATAGCTTACTTGATGAAAACTATTCCTCAGTAATAAACAACTAAGTTTAATAATAAACGAAATAAATAGCTCTCAATACAGAGACATCACTTTGATTAAAGCTAACGAACTAGCGCACTTCATACAACCGCAAATTCCGGAGCTCCGGAGCTTCTTACATGTGTGCTTGATTAAAACCGATGCAGCGCCTCAAGTGCTGTAGAGCGCTTGACCGGAGCCGGTACGTGACTCGCTAATCTTATGAACACCGATCTGCGATCTGAGTGCCAACGCCAATTACTTGTTATATGTTGCTTCCTTGCTCTCATGTAGTTCTATTGTATCTATGTTCTTACTAAGAGAGTTTTTACAAATGGAATTAGTTATAAGAAATGGAAAATGTATAGTTTCGTTTGTTGTTGTTTCAAAGAAGTCTAGTAAAAAATCGCACAAATGACTGACTTTATGATAAAGACTGACAACAGTATTTCCAAGTGTGATTACATATTACAGTAATATTATGCCTCAACTTATAAATTTGCGGCATATTGACGGCAACAAATAATAATAAAATAAACAGCTACATCACTTTGATTAAAGCGAATAAAGCTAACGAAAAATAAAATATATTTCACAAGCATGTGTTAATGCGAAATAATATAAAACAATTATTAAGGGTAAAAGCGACTTCTTTACGATATTCAATAAACTGAAAAGTCTATTATATCGGTTGCCTAACTAGCATAGTTGGTAATAGATGGCGCTGCTGCTACCATAAAAGCAATGCAATAGATGTGAAGGAAAGATTTGACAAATCGGGCAGGGCTTCAGTAGCTCAATTGGAAGAGCGGCTGGACTAGATTCCCAGTAGGTCGCGAGTTCGAGTCTCGCCTGAAGTCGAATTTTTCTTTCCATTTTTCTTTAAAAATAAAATATATTTCACAAGCATGTGTTAATGCGAAATAATATAAAACAAAGCTAACGAATTAGGTCGCAAATGCCGGAGCTCCGGAGCTTCTTACATGTGTGCTTGATTAAAACCGATGCAGCGCCTCAAGTGCTGTAGAGCGCTTGACCGGAGCCGGTACGTGACTCGCTAATCTTATGAACACCGATCTGCAGACTGAGCGCCAACGCCAATTACTTGTTATATGTTGCCTCCTTGCTCTATTCATGTATTTGTACTTGTTCTATGGTATCCATATCTTAGAGAAGTAGTTATATTTAACTTTTAAGGCCTTTCGTGTGGTTTTGAAATCAGACTTTGAATGGAAAATAATTGTGCGTTTAGTTTGTATTTATGTATTTTCACGCCAAGTCCCTTATGAGGTAGGCAGAGAGTGTGGAGCGCCAGATATCCCGGTCCTGACACACCTCCCGTGCTTCGTCTACATTCGTCATACTCTTCATACATGCACGCCGATTCCTAAGACTCTTGACCCTACTAGGGTGTCATCATCATCATTTCAGCCAAAAGACGTCCAATGCTGAACAAAGGCCTCCCCCAAAGAATGCCACAACGAACGGTCCCGAGCCGCCCTCATCCAGCCATTGGGGTCTACCTACGCTTCGTCTTCCGGTACGCGGTCGCCACTCCAGAACTCTTCTGCCCCAACGGCCGTCAGTTCTGCGAGCTATGTGCCCTGCCCACTGCCACTTCAGTTTCGCTATTCGGTGGGCTATCTCGGTTACTTTGGTTCTCATGCGGATCTCCTCATTTCTGATTCGATCTCGCAGAGAAACTCCGATCCGATTTGGCGTCGAGTTGTGACGACCCCATCGCCCGCTAGCGGAGGAATTCTCTTCTTGTGCAGTCAGTCAACCGAACAATGGCGGTCAAACCATGGCGGTAGGAGTATCTGGGTTGGGCAGCAGCGTCCCGTGATAAAATTGCCGCCACTGCGATCGCCAACCCGCATGCCAAGCGTGGCGATTATGACAAATCACTCCAAATGATAATACACCAGGGTGTAGTCCGGCACAAATCCGTTAAGTTTCTGTCTGTCAACATTTGTAAATAGTAATGTTTCTCATTCTGCTGCGTGTTCTTTGATTAAATGTCAGTCTGATTGAAACTGCTCCACCACAAGTGCTGTAGAGCGTTCGATCAGAGCCGGTACGTGACTCGCTAATCTCATGAACGACGTAGTAAATGTACTAGTTAGGTATACTTATATTATGTTGCCAGCTTGATTTATACATACTTGATTTTTTTTAATGAAATGGAAGTGGTAAACAAGCACCCAGTTCACATTGATGTTAAGTGATGACTGCAGCCTATAGACACCCACACAAGACCAAGGTCAAAATGTAGATGCGTTACCATTCCTGAGGCCTAAGGTGTTATGCCTCTGTGCCGGAAATTACAGGGCCGTACATTACCATCTGACCGGAACACGATAGTGCTAAACACTACCATTTAGCGGCAAGTATATTAGGTAATGCGGTGGTGCCTACGCCCGCGAGCTCCGTCACTGGAGCTCTACCACCAGTAAATTATTGTTATACTAGCGGCCCGCCCCGGCTTCGCGCGGTGCAATGTTGCTTACCCTCTCCTATTCGTCTTAGCGTGATGATTATAATATACATAGATATAGCCTAAAGTCTTCCTCGATATCTTTTATAGTTTAGTCAGTATACGCAAAATAAGTAACTTTTCTGGTTGATTTTTTACACCTTGTGTCTGAAAAACCCAAATATCTTAGGGAACCCTATTTTTTCCAAAATAAAATAGAACCTATGTTACCCGTGAATAATATAGCTTTCGAATAGTGACGATATCTTTTATAGTTTAGGCAGCGTACGCAAAATAAGTAACTTTTCTTTTTGATTTTTTACACCTTGTGTCTGAAAAACCCAAATATCTTACGGAACCCGATTTTTTCCATAATAAAATATACCCTATTTTACACGTAGAAAATGTAGCTTTCGAATAGTGACGACATATTTTATGGTTTAGGCAGCGTACGCAAAATAAGTAACTTTTCTGGTTGATTTTTTACACCTTGTGTCTGAAAAACCCAAATATCTTACGGAACCCTATTTTTTCCAAAATAAAATATAGCCTATGTTACCCTTGGATAATGTAGCTTTCAAATAGTGAAAGAATTTTTAAAATCGGTCCAGTAGTTATTGAGCCTATTGAAAACAAACAAACAAACAAAAAAATATTACCTCTTTATGATATTAGTTTAGATTATTTATTTTGGTATCCAGCTTAAACACCCTATGTGGAACGGGATAGTTCGTATGAAACCATTTTCAAAACCCTTAAACCTATCTCAATGAGTAAAGTCCGAACAACATACAAAATTTTTGATAAATTGTTAACTTCCTGATTGACAGCGTTGATATATCGACATCCATCACTGGTCCATTAAAGCTTAATAGCAAAACACATTGCAAATAACTGGACAAGCGCGAGTCGACCTATGTTTGCAGGGTCCCGTACAATTGAGAGATTTTATACTACCTTAAATAACATAGACTTCTTATAGAATTAACTGCAATCTATAAGTAAATGAATCTGTTTTTCGTTTTAAAATTTTACACTTAGTAGTTTCTGAAATAACGGGGTAATGGTAAATTTTCACTCATTTTCTTTTATAGCTTCCAATAGCTATAAAATTATAGAAAACATATTTAATATAGGTACTTATGACAAGACCTATTTTGATATATCGCGTCAAATGAAGCTATTCACATAATTCTTATCGAATTTAACTTCGGTAAACTTTAGAAATAAAAGAAAAAACCGAAAGAAAAATTTGACTTCGGGCAGGAAACAAACCTGCGACGTAAGGACAACCAGACCAGCTTTTTAAAAAAAAAAATCTTTCTGTTTTTCTTTTATTTCTAAAGTTCACTCGCATGTGTTGGTGCGAAAAATAAATAGTACAATTAACTTCGGTAAGTTCATTCCATCATTAAATATTATGCAAAACTATTATTAGTCCAGGAGGAATCGGCGCATGAGTATTAATAATAAAATTTTTAAGAGTCTCTGTTAAGAATATTATTAACTATTGTATAAAGAATAAAAAAAAAATATTATTTATATTTAATTTTTTTTTAAATATATTTTTCATGGGTCAAAAGAACCCAAATTTGAGATTTTTCGAATCTTTAAAAATTCATATCTCTAAAAATATTAATTTTATCGTGAAAAGTCATAGGACTTTTTTTATTCGTATTTCAATGAAAAATATAAAAAGAAATTGTCCGGTTGAAAATAACAATAATAACTAATATAATAACAATTTCAGTTTAAACAATATGGCACGAGGTTGCCCCATGGCAACATGCATTTATATCATCAGTAGGACAATTTAAAGAGGATCGCATAAAAAAATTGAGGTGGAATAGTTTTCGGTACTCATGCGCCGATTCCTCCTGGACTATATATATATACTATACAATACTATTATATATTACAATTATTTTTCTAATTTATTCATTAATCATCTATTTATTTTCGTGACACTGAAATCATCAATCAGTTGGAACGTGAATGAAGACAAATTTTTATTCAATCAGTCGAAATCGGCTGTGACGGACAGACAAACAGAGGCATGAGTGGTCTTATTAGGGCTCCGTTTTTTTCCTTTTCAGGTACGGAACCCTGATAATGCCAAAGGAAAGATAAATGGCGTCTATTTATAATGTAAATACAGTTGATGTGAACGATTCGTCGCGGACTAAACGGTGCCTTTGTTCGAATTTCCTTGTGTTTGTGCCAAATATAGGGCTTTGGTTTTATCCTTCGAAGACACTGGATTTTTTTTACTGGTGGTAGAGTCCCAGCGTAGGGACTCGAGGGCGTAGGCACCACCGCCTTAACTCGCTATTTTCTTCGACTATCTCTGAAAAGACTAGGTTGTCTCGAAGAAATTGCTTTAAGCAATAAGACCGCCTAATTGTACTGTTTCCTTATGTGTCAGTTATTTCTGTATTTATGTTTTACTTTTGATGTACAATAAAGAGTTACTTACTTACTTACTTAATCTATCTGCCACCAAACATAGTGTTCAGTACTATCGTGTTCCGGTTAGATGGTAATATATAACACAGAGACATGACCACTAAGGTCGCAGGGGTAGTAACACATCTGCATTTAGACCTTTGGTTTTTATGTAGATGTCTATAGGTCATCACTTAACATCAACGTGAACGACATGCTTGTTTGCGACCTTCTTTAGAAATTATGGAAAAACGGAAAGAAATTTGACTTCGGGCAGGAATCGAACTTGCGAGCTCTGGATAACCAGTCCAGCCGCTTCACCACTAAGCTACCGAAGTCCCACACCGATGCGTTAAATTTTGCTTTCCCTTTCTGATTTTAAGTAAGTTAAGTATACATTCATTGAACAGTTTTCAGGCTCCAAATACAATAGAAATACTATTATAAAAACCTTAACGACGTCACAACGATTCACATCAAAGGGTTGTCAAAGGCAGGACGATCTCAAAAATAGCCAGTTTTAATTTCACTCTCCAAGCCCTCACTAAGAACCTGAGCACGTTTTAATTCGCAAGTTTTCGCTTGATTACTTGGCCCCTTGGTTCGAAAGGGAGGTCTTCGTGACGAGAATCGCGATGGGGACAATAAAAACCTGAGGTGGGGCGCCTCTTTCAGGAAATTAGCTGTCACATTAGGTACCCATTAACAACGTTTGTTACCCGATCGAATTACGAGCGCGATTCTTCTGTGTGGGTTTTTTTTATGATATGGAAGTGGTAAACAAGCACGCAGCTCACATCGATGTTAAGTGATGACTGCAGCCTATAGACACAAGGACCAAGGTCAAAACAAAGACCAAGGATCATCAAAATGCAGATGAGAACACTACCATTTAGCGGAAAGTATCTTAGTTAATGCGGTGGTGCCTACGCCCTCGAGCTCCGTCACTGGAGCTCTACCAACAGTAATACATGGGGGTACATGGGATGGGATATAAAGTCCTTTGTGTAGTACCTATACGTAAATTTGTAGGTGTTACTTGATGAATGCAAAGAAGGAAACGGCTGTGAATAAGTTTATGTTCTATCGTGTTTTGCTTAGATGGTAATGTATGGCCCCGTAATAACTATCACATGATACTTTCAGATCTCAGGGGTGGCAACGCATCTGCATTTTGACTTCTGGTTTTTAAGTAGATGTCTATAGGCTTCAGTCATCACTTAACATAAATGTGAGCTGCATGCTCGATTGTCACCTTTGTTCGATTGCTAAGCACCAGGTATGAACTGGGGGTCTTAACTTCTTAAATAATACTGTGTTTGACTCGTAGACTTGTAATCAGATGAAAAATGTTAATAACATATGCGCGCACACAAGACAACGGCGAGCAAATCCGTCACACCGCGGACACTCCGCCAAAATTCCATACAAACGCTCAATTTAGTCTCTAGTACACAGACATCAATCAGTGAAGTGTATTTACACGTGCACCTGTGTGTGTAGCACGTAGAAAATAACAAACGTCTCCCATAAGAGGGGAGGAGGTTGGGCGATGCGGGGAAATTGGGCGGGACATCGAAGTGTCCATTCTATACGTAGTATTATTACATATTCTCTGAGTCCGTTCTGGTGTTGAAGCGCGCAGCGGCGCGTACGTCCCGCGCCCCCCGCAGCAGGCCCGCAAACTGGTTCTATTAATACTGATGTATTTCGCAGTAACACCTTCCTTACATAAAAAAAAAACAAAAACTACAAATCTAGACTAATCTATACTAATATTATAAAGCTGAAAAGTTTGTTTGTTTACTTGAACGCGCTAATCTCAGGAACAACTGGTCCGATTAAAAAAAATATTTCAGTGTTAGATAGCGCATTTCTCGAGGGGCTTTAGGCTTTATAACATCACGCTAAGAGGAATAGGAGAGGGTAGGTAACATTGTACCCGTGCGAAGCCGGGGCGGGCTGCTAGTTATTTATAAAACTGTAGATTATTGAAAATTCCATAATTATTTTTGTATGGCGACAAACAAGAAATATGGTAGTTTGCTGCATGTATTTATCTTTGTGTAATCTAATTTTGTATGTTTGTGTGTGTATTTAGTGCTAATTGTGTCATGATAGATGTTTGTTTTGGATATTTAATAAGGCGTGATATTGTTCCCTAGAGAGCCGTTGGCCGCATTACCTCGGCCTGGAGGGCTTCTAATGCACGAATGCTTAAAGTTCTGTAGTCATTTTAAGCACTTGCTTGTTTGCTATACGCCGAGTCATTCATTTAGTAATTATCGACTACCCGGTTTGAGACCGTTTGATTCGAAAGGTCGCGGGTTCGACTCCCGCACCGCGACAAATATTTGTATGGTCTAGGTCTAGGTGTTTGTGTATGTGTTGTGTGTGTAAAACGGCACCCACGACACAGGTTTATACCTACTGTGGGGCTGTGAGTGTAAGCGTATTTATTTACAACTCAATATACCACCGATGATATATAATTCATTGGATAATAATTTCCGCTGAAACGCTTATAGCCTTATTACACGACACGGTATTCAGGATCCGATAGCAAGGGTAATAACATTAAGGGAGTTAGAGTCCCAAATAAGGGCAACCGGAGCGGCCGGTCAGCCTAACGCCCTAACTACACACAGTACAAATATGAACAGTATGGAAACTACGTTCAAAACGGCACACTCACACAAACATGCGCATCGACGCTCGAATAGCGAGTGACTCGGAGCTGCAGCACCGCGAGAACCGCTAAGGGGCCTCGTTGATGCGCATGTTTGTGTGATTGTGCCGTTTCAACGTTTTGAACGTAACTTCTATACTGTTCATATTGGTACTGTGACTGAGTTAGGGCCCTGTCAACCGGAAAATGTGAAGCGGCAACCCGGTGCGAGGCCACGCCCACCCTGAATACCGTGTCTACACGACACACTAAGGCCATTAGATACGCTTTGTCTTCCGGTACGCGGTCGCCACTCGAGAACTATTACAGTAGAACGATGGTGGGACGGCAAACTAACACGAGCGGAGTAAGATCAGGCGCAAGACTGACGATTCTACGTTTTCTATGCGGGAAGCAGATTCCCGGCTTACTCAGAATTTCCTCAAAAGAAAAACCCAAATACATTTTGTTCCACCCCACCTAGGCATCGCACACGGATCAAAGAGGCAATCAATATTGTCTCAATAACTTTATGATAGTAGTTCATATAAAGGTAAACAAACCCATTTTCATACACTTCATATAATAACACTAATACTCTGTAAATAACTACATGTCACATATAAAAATGGACGGTCAATGAGAAATAGAATAAAAAAAATATTGCAAGTAACCCATTACATTTAGCGAGCAAACTAATTGGAAGTGGAGTTGCGTTGGAGATTGCAAATAAGAGAAACGGGGGAAATAAAAATTAACAACCGTCAGCGGCAGACGGAATATTGAAGCGAAACAACTCATTACTCATAATTAGCTGTGAGTAAACTTAATTTACTTAGCCGTACTGCAGCACGCTCGAGGTGGTTAAGGTATTTTGAATTTTCGCTTGGAATTCATTTAATATTGTTCAACGAGAAATGCGTGTATTTCGAATCTATAACAGTAATTAAGACTGTAAATTGTTTCAGTGAATTTTCAGCAAGTAATATTTTGTTTCTATGACTCAACAAATACTTCATAGGACTGAATTGGGATTATTTACCCTATCAAATATAATTATGTCGCTCAAAACGTTGCCATTTTCATAAAGTTCACGTGACAATGGGTAAAACGGTAAAAATCTACTGTTATGTGTTACAGTAGATTTTCCTCTAAAATAATCAACGTTAATAATAGCATCCCATTGCTCCCCCCCAATTCGATTCCCCCAAAGCCAAACAAAGTAACTGTACTTAAAACTTTAGAAAAACACCGCCATTGTTAATCTGCATCGTACAGCAAACTAAAACAAATTCCGAACTCGAAAACTTCCGCGCAAAATCTGAAACAATACACTGTTGGAAAGAGTTCGAAACTTGAAAAAAAAAAAGTGTAAAGTTCGTTACAGAGGGCGGACACCCACATAGAGGTGCAATTAGAAGAAAAAAGGCGCAAGTGACCTCACAGCGCAATCGACTCCTATAGGAGTTTGTTTTTTACACGGCTCAAATAGGAGTTGTGCACTTTTTTACAATAGAGCGAGCTCGCATGAATACAGATTCAAAACAGAATGGTTATGGGGTAGTTTTGTCTGGTTATGTTAGGCAAGGACCGTCGGACTGCGAGCGTTGCAGCCTTTTTCTGTCTTTGTTAGCGCAAGAACTAATGTGCTGTCGTGTCTACATGTTGCACCGATGTAAAACTGGTAAAAAGCTTTGCGCAGCTTCCAAATCTCTCGCAGAACACTGACTCATCTCTTAATTTAAAATATTTGAAGAAAACGTAATTTCACGCCTGTAATCCCCAAAGGGGTAGGCAGAGGTAAATGCATGGATTCAATCATACATGCAAACATCCAGGATTCGTCGGTATTTACCCTACCTATACCATACCTTTTACCTTTTGGTGAGCCTATTGACATTTCCGGGCACATTACCAAAATTCCAGGTGCCTACTGGGAAACTTCCAGAAAATGGAAAAATCCCAATAGAACCAAAAGGATTATACATCCGTATCTGTAATATCCCCCGACCCGGGAATCGAACCCACCAGCGTAGTAGTAGTGGCCTGCTACCACTAGGCTACTGAGGCAGTTTTTCTCAGGCATATCTTTGAAAATATTATTTTTTTCTTTACGAAGAGTGAAAGTAAGGTGACGGGATATGTTAGGGTTTTTTAGTAACTCGTCTCGTGTATTCTCGGAGGATCAATATAGAAAAGTTTGGAGACTAAAAATAACTTTGGAATTTGAACGCGGTTAACATAGTAATATCTTACCAACAGTCTATGATGATAAAAAATATACGAGTACAAGAGGTTTTTATATATATATTTTTTTATGTTATGGAAGTGGCAAACAAGCATGCAGTTCACATTGATGTTAAGTGATGACTGCAGCCTATAGACACCCACACAAAGACCAAGGTCAAAATGCAGATGCGTTGCCACTCCTGAGGCCTAAGGTGTTATGCCTCTGTTCCGGAAATTACAGGGCCGTACATTACCACCTGACCGGAACACGATAGTGCTGAACACTACCATTTAGCGGCAACTATATTAGGTAATGCGGTGGTGCCTAAGCCCGCGAGCTCCGTCACTGGAGCTCTACCACCAGTAAAAATGAAGAACTTCGCTTTATTGGAATAGAACAATAGCTTACTTTCATGTAACAACGTGTTTATTATTGTTTATTTTCTAATGTCAATGGAGACAAAAACGTGCCGTTAAATAATTTAGACCCAGTGACTATTAATATTTAATACTTAAAAGTAAAATTAATAAGAATGAGTAGTTCTAAATACTACCAACTCAAGGCTTAAGTAGGTGCTGTAAAAAACTAAATTTTCCTTATTTCAGTTTTTTTATATATATCTGTATAAATAGTACATACACACAGAGAATAATTAAACGATAGATATTACTGGGGACTAATGAACGAGCCTCGTGTAGTCGTGTACACGTAATAGAGATATCTACGTTGATTTATAAGACTATTTGCCACTTACTACGACATCTCGACAGTAGATCGAAAATTTAAAGATGAGTTCAAAATTGGGGCAAATTGTCCAAAAAAAGTCTAAAGCCTGTGAAAATTTTAATAAAAACATACTTGAAACTGTGTAACATTAATAATTTTAAAAAAAATTAGATGCCTTAACAAATGAAGATTGTCTCCTAAGTTAAACTAGATAGAGGGCTCATTGTGTATCTCAGATCCCTTTGATAGGAATTACGCTGTACTTTGTTGTTTTCCCCAAATGAAGGAAACTAGGAAATTATTATAACTGGTGGTAGAACTCCAGTGACGGAACTCGCGGGCGTAGGCACTACCGCATTACCTAATGTACTTGCCGCTAAATGGTAGTGTTCAGCACTATCGTCTACCGGTAATGTGGTCATGTACGGCCCTGTAATTTCCGGCACAGAGGCATAATGCCTTAGGCCTCAGAAGTGGTAACGCATTTTGACCTCTGGTCTTTGTGTTAGTGTCTAGAGGCTGCAGTCATCACTTAACATCAATGTGAACTGAATGCTTGTTTGCCACTTTCACTACATAACACAACAGTAATGTAAGTACTGCATACCGCCCATTGATGTCAAAAGAGTAACATAAAAGGTCAGCTCATAAGATGTAAAGTGTTGTAAAGATTAAAAATACCCGACTTTTTACGGTTTCTACAATTCTACATAACTCTTTGTCGAGTATTGAATAATTATATTAAAAAAAAAAAAAAAAAAAAAAAAAAAACTATGTTCTAGTGCAATAAAATTACTAGATGATAATGACGAAGACGAATCACGTCACTATGACAGGTTCTACGTCATATTACAAATTAGTTTTGCATTCTCGACTAGAATTCACTTTAAACATACTCGTACATTCGATAAAAGAATACCAGTAGTAACGTCCGCATATATAGCGCAGTGACAAATTAATGGAATAACTAAATGAAGCAATAATCAAACGCGAGTATCAGAAGAAGGGAATATTACCATTGAACTCACCGTTGATATTCTAATGATGTGTTTGCTTGGTTGCGTCACTGATTCCTGTAAACAAAGAAAAAATATCTTAAAATATTTATCACACATTTTTCTATGTAATGAAGGTGGCAAACAAGCCAGAAGTTCACATTGATGCTAAGTGTTGCATACTATAAATATAGGTCAAAATGCAGATGTATTGCCAACCCTGAGACTGTTGTTTTGTCCCTGTGATAGTTATTACGGGGCTATACCTACAATTAATTTATTTAGGCGTCGTGATGTGACGAACCCACTAGGTACCTCTTAATAGTGAATAATTCTACCGCTAGTACAGACATTCAAACGAAAAAACGGTAGTCAAATCATTCCGATAGGGCAGTCGTAAATTCCATAACTCGGGGTGGGCATTAGCATCCCGCGATTCCCGCTCTATAACTACCAACTTCAACCAACGCCAACTTGCATGCCAAGCGTAGCTATGATGATATCAAAATACACTTATTAATGGTCTTCAATTTCTCAAGCATAAAATTGATGATCATCAATATTAACGAAATAAGTAATAGCTAAGAAATACACAAATACCGGTATTTGTTGGGATTTCAATGATAAACCGTTAAGGTCGAATAACGTACAACCTCGTACATAATATGTACGGTTGTACGATGAACTTAATTTTCTAAAGACTTGCTTAATTTATCAAAGATGATGACACACGATAGCTTATATCAGCTGTTGGGCTTTATAAATGGCTTTTCGCTTAACATTCAAATACATTTGTGCTTTTTGATGTTGATGCTTTTAAAATAGGATATAATAAACGTAATTCCACGCCAGTAAACTTTGGGTAGGCAGAGATAAATGCATGCATTTAAACATTTTCTTTTATGTAATGGAAGTGGCAAACAAGCATGCAGTTCACATTGATGTTTAGTAATGACTGCAGCCTATAGACACCCACACAAAGACCAAGGTTAAAATGCAGATGCGTTACCAAAAGCCTAAGGTGTTATGCCTCTGTGCTGGAAATTACAGGGCCGTACATTACCACCTAAGCGGAACACGATAGTGCTGAACACTACCATTTAGCGGCAAGTATATTAGGTAATGCATTGGTGACTACACCCGCGAGCTCCGCCACTCCGCAAACTCACGATTCGCGGGTATGTATTAGCCCATGTAATAGGTGGCGAGCCTGACGACATATCTAGGCACTTATGCAAATTCCGAGATAGGGAAACTTTTATAAATTGGTAAAATCCTAATAGAACCGGAGATAAAGTATTTTACAACGTTTTCTCTGATAGTCCCTGTTTAAATATTTTGTTTATGCTATGTGAGTGTGTACACTCTGTGTGCAGTACCAATTGAAACCAAAAGTGACGAATATAGTTCATTAACACAAGTTATAAGAATTCCCAGTAGACAGAGGACCCCTAAACACGGATAAAATGTATTAGTAAATCTCAAAATTTGTAAAAGAGGCTACAATACAAATAATCTACGATTTCCAATTCAATTGCGTAAATCCTGCAGTACCAATGTTAAACAATTAAAACAAAACAATTATATTACATTTACATATGTTTTTATCTTGTTTGACATGTTTATCAATTGTTTTTTTTTTTTTTTTATTCTCTATTTAAAGAGCTTGGTCAAAGACCATGACGCTCTATACGTTCACATGAATTACATTCTTCATTTAAAAAAAATAATTCAACAACATTAGCTCATTGACAATTGATATAGTTGCAACAGTATTCTGGCGTCATCCGTAGTAGGATCTGCCAGGACACTGTTGCAATGTCCTATTTCTAATGAAGCCCTGCGATGAGCCTCACCTCGAACACATTCAACCAAAATATGGTATACGTCTTATATCAATTGTTATTCACTTTAATTTATTTTGTTTGTTTTTGACGTGTCATAAGAGGTGCCTGTCACCCTAAATGAATAAATGAGTTTCTGATTCTGATTCTGATTCTGATTAACGGTCAATAAATCAAACCTTCAACTGGAACAGTCGTTTTCATATTTACCTCTCTACCATGCCAATTCTTGTACCTATCTACGGTTTACAGAAAAATACTCGTTCGGCCGTGCAGATTGTTCGTTACGTTCTTAAGTCCGTCCACTCGAAATAAGTTGAAGGATATATGTTCCAAATTAAACATACAAACAAGCCCTCCTAATCCCCAAATTCCATACTTCTCGCACGCATTCCTTGTGCGAGGAGCGAGATTTCCCGTATCCGAAGCGGGAACGCAATTTGCAGTAAATAAGGATATCGGTTCGACGTCATTATCCGCGCGGCCTCGTAAACGTGCCTGCGTTAATGAGTTGGGGACTACTTACACTTTGGACCCACCAAAATACGAAAAGCTTAACAAAAGTCTCGATATTGGCTAGATCAGATTTGTTATTTAGCTAGATCAGGACAAACCAGTTTTATTTATTGTACCGAAGAAGGAACGCAGTTACAGTTAGCAATTAAAAAGATGTCGGTTCAAGGACACTATAAGCGCAGCCTGGTAAACGTAGGCGCGTTTATGAGTTGGGGACTACTTACACTTTGGACGCATCAAAATAACTTAATAAAAGTCTCGGTTTTGGCTTAGTTTAGGTTTAGAGTACGCCAGTCTTAGTCGAATTAGCAATTAGTTTTACATTAGCCCCCTTATTCATAAACGCTACATCTAAGCTATAATATATATTACTCGTTTATTTTCGTAACATACTGCAACATATTGGTATGCTTGTTTGCTGTTGATTACTAAAAATAGGGCTAAAATCTTAGTCTCTGTAAAAACACTTGTTTTGCAGCATGTTTTTCAAATATTTCTCAAAGCATTGAAACAATATCAACTGCAGATGTGGAATTAGAAACTATCCCAAGACGCACACAATTACAAAGTGTCATCACAACTAACCTCGCCATTGCAAACTTCGCTGCATCTCCATTGAATTGGGTTAGTCTTAACTAATCAGAAACAGTGAACGGTCTTGGAGTTGGAGACTACAATAACATCTTCTAAGAAAAGATAAAAATGTATGACATACTAAACATAGATATAATATTACTTTTAAAATCTCCATCTTGACCTACGGATGTTTAGTTTGCAATTCCACAATCTGATATTAAAATAAATAGATAAGTAGGTAGTTCAATAATAACGAACTAACCCCAAGCTTTTCATACCGTGACAATCAAGAATGAAAAAGACAATGTTTCTTTACAAGCATTAGACGATAAAGTTAAGTAAAAATTTAACTTATTCAAAGATATCTACAAAACATACCTTCAAGACGTCAAAACAGATACGTTGTCACTGGTCACTTCTCCTATTTAAGTTCTGTGCCATTATTCAACACGCAAAATCTGCACCTCACGGGCGTAATAAATATAAAATCAGCTGTTATTTGACATGAACAATTTTGGAGACAAGTTGAAGATAGATGAACGAATAAAAGACTGAAGAAGATCAATCCTGGGTTGCACCAAGATATTTGTAAATATTAAAGTTATTATAACATTTCACGTCCCTCTCTAATTAAAACAGTTTTCTTTAAGTTAAAGAAGGATGTATAATGTTACAATAACTTTGACTTTAATTAACAAATATCTTGGTGCGACCGATCATAAGAACAGTGTAACTAAATATTAAGAGATTCAATAACTGATGTGATATCCTGACTTTTCTTCGCATCATCTTGGCGTCAATATCATTAACTTTGTTTGCAGCGGTCGCTAATCATAATCACAAGAGCCCGTAAAGCTTTAACAATTAACAAGGAACAATCTTATCAAATATAAGAGCAAAACAGTTTCGGAACGGAAAGCAAGTTCTGACAATACGCTCACTGCACGTTCGGAAACTTCGCAAATCCCTTGTACTATTAACTAAAGTTGAGCGCTATATGAAAGTTATTAACTATCTGGCGAATCAGACATAACAAGTATATTTGCCAAGTTGCGGACAAGTGTTTAGTGGGCGTCCAACTTGGATAAAGGTGTTGCGGTCCAGTGGCAAGTGCGAGGTATACTTGCACGGCATATTCGTACGAAATACAGTGTCTTCGTCAATAACTAAGGTTATTAAATAAGGATATCAGTGCAAAAAGTGAACAAAGTGACTGTGAGATTTTTTTGCTGGTGGTAGAGCTCCTGTGACGGAGGATAGGCTGTAACCTATTCTACCTTAAATGTTGCTGTTCAGTACTATCGTGTTTCCGTCAGGTAATTTACGATCCTGTAACGATCGGTACATAGGCATTGTACCTTAAGCCTCAAGAGTGACAACGCATCATTGGAATCTCTGGTCTCATTGTAGATGTTTATAGGCTACAGTATTACTTAACATCAATGTGAACTGTACGCGTTGTTTACCACTTCATGACAAAAAAATCATGGATTGGAACTGCTTAGGCATTTGGCACCCGTAGGCTATCAGCTATTTTATGGGTAACAAGACTATATAATGATGTTTTATCTTATAGCCTTCGAAAATAATAGCTGACACTCTTTAAAAGTTATATTACATCAATGATATTATGACAGTCGTATTGGATTTGAAAAATATATATAAAATATTCAGAATCATGCCTTTTCGTTTAAAAGGTTTTTATAGTCTTACTAGCGGCCCGCCCCGGCTTCGCCCGCGCTGCTCTGCTCCTATAAGTCATAGCGTAATGTAAGCTATCCTATCTCTCAAGTTGGATCGAACTGCACATGGTGTGCGAATTTTATTATAATCGGTTAAGTGGTTTAGGAGTCCATTGAGGACAAACATTGTGACACGAGATTTATATATATTAAGATTTGGGTACTGAATAACTGAAAATCTTAAGTTAAATCTTTCCAGGCCAGTTATTCCAAATTTAAAGCGTCTTCTTTATTTTGACAGCTCTTAACAATGAGTACTAAAATCTTTACAATGACTAGAGTCTTATTAACTTCAGTTCATGAAAGTGGCCTGCTTAGGAGTACGATTGAAAATGTAAAGTTTACATGTCCACCAAGATTGACTTACTTTCTCAACCAATTCAAAGTTTGGTAGACAATGCGTACAGTTGCGAACAAGTGTGTGATCCATCTCTCTGCGGCTGACTTAGGTGTACGGATTTATTGGGGTACCTCTGCCGGCTGTCAGTCAGTCTTACCTTTGTGCTTTGGGCTCCCTGATAAATTGTTTCCGAGGGATTTTGGATTATAACAATCGTAACCGTAATTTGAATACGAAATTGTAGCTGGTATATTTGAAAAAATAAAAAGTTATAGGTTTCTGATATAAAATGCGAATGTGGATGGTTGCAGAGGCCCAGGAAGACCAAGGCTGACCTACCATGACCAAATAGGTCGAGTTCTGTCTGATGGTGGTGTCAAAAGTCTTAGGAATCGGCGTGCATGTATGAAGAGAATGATGAAGGTAGACGAGGCACGAGAGGTTTGTCAGAACCGGGATGTCTGGCGCTCTACACTCTCTGCCTACCCCGTTAGGGACCTGGCGTGAAGATACATATAGGTTTCTTTGCAAAAATTAAATAAAAATGATGGAAACGGGTGCTTTGATATACTTAAAAAAAATGATTAACATTAACATATTACTGGTGGTAGAGCTCCAGTGACGGAGCTCGCGGGCGTAGGCACCACCGCATTACCTGATTTACTTGCCGCTAAATGGTAGTGTTCAGCACTATCGTGTTCCGGTCAGGTGGTAATGTACGGCCCTGTAATTTCCGGCACAGAGGCTTAACACCTTAGGCCTCAGGAGTGGTAACGCATTTGCATTTTGACCTTGGTCTTTGTGTGGGTGTCTATAGGCTGCAGTCATCACTTAACATCAATGTGAACTGCATGCTTGTTTGCCACTTCAATTACATAAAAAAAAAAACAAAAGATATTTGCGGTAGTTAGAAGATGATATTTTATAGATTGAATATGTAGGTACCCGGTGCATACTTCAGATTCATATCAAGTATTTTCAAGTGATTGCCTTCGTGGCTTAGCAGGCTGGTTTGGATTGTCGTGTCCCATTGTCAGATAATAAGACTAAATAATATTCGATGTTTTTGCAACTTTTGAAATAGGTCATATGAATATCTGTTCCTATTTCCATGATAATTACATGCAACTTAGAATAACATAACTTTGTATGACTCCTTAATAACCAGCACAGATATACATCTAAGTTAAACAATTTAGGCCTCAGACCTGGCATCGCATCTGCATTTTGTCCTCTAGTTTCTGTGTAGATGTCAATAAGCTGCAATCTTCACTTGCCATGCATGTGAAATGCATGCCAATTTCATTATACGAAATAAAGAATTGAACGTGAATGTATGTTTAAATGAGCTAAAGTATGCTATAAATCTGCCTTTATCTTTTCCCGATCTCCGAGCTATACTCTAATTCTACAGCTTTTTTCAAGCACACTTTGGCTAAAGCTGGACTCTTATGCATGCTTAAATTAACAATTTTCGGTGGCAGCTAGTCACTTTGATGCACAAAACCCAGTGGCGGCTGGAACCAATGCAATTTGCAGTAAATATGGCCACCGTTTTAGCGTTATTATCCCTAAGCGACGACTCTAGATCGTTCCTTAGTGCCTCTATTGTATAATAGTTTGTAAACAGTAGTACCTATGTAAGTTTCAAAGCCTTATTAGTTTGGAGGTTTTTGTAATTACAGTGAAGCTGGTTGTTAAGTTTACAGACAAAGCACTTGAGGTAAGCTACGAGTTTCTAAGGTTAGTAATATGAAGATGTGTTTGAAGTTGGTGGAAGTGATTGATGGTTTTTATTTCTCATGAATGACAAACAAGCATTGAGATCATATTGTTTTTTTATTATCCTGTTGGTGTTGCGGTGTATGACGATCATAGAGCAACACGGGCCACCGGCCGCGGCGGACCGGAGGGGAGTAGCCATAGCGTTTATTACCGATGCAAAACAGTCTGTCATTTTTTTCGGGGGAAAATGCGTGCGACACACACGCACACTACAAAAATCGTCTATTACTACAAAACTCACACTTTGACTTCAGCAAAATACAGAAACAATTTCTCGCACACATCACAACATCTAGGTGACAGGTATAGGCCCATTTGGGCTTGGAAAGCCTGCATATGGCTACTTCCCTCCGGTGTTGCTCTATGGTGACGACCGGTTTAGTCGAGGGTCGCGGGTTTGATCCCCGCACCGGAACAATTACTTGTATGGTTTACTGATATTTGTTTCGGGCGTTTGTAAACGGTAATTAATGCATGTGTATATCTTTAAGAAAACGATAAAAACCGGCACCCATTGACAACGCGGCATGGTGCGGCAAGGCACGGTAAAGGATTCGTGGAAAAAATATTTTCGTTCTAATTTCAATGACTTTAGCAATAACGTTACATTATTTTATTACGTCTAACTCGAAACGTCTTGCTAGCCGACGCGACTTACTGCGGCATGCCGTGGCACGTCGCGTCATTCATTCCTCAGGATACTGCGGCGCGTCATGACATTGCACAAGATGCCACGGCACGCCACTATTGCATATAAGACGCACAGATTACGGTTCTGTGTTAAGGAACACTTATATTTTGTCTCATTTCTTCATACGCCCTGTCATATAAAAAAATGAAAACAAATTCCAACAGTTCCTAACTTAAATCGCAATAAGACATCATTAAATCTGATCTCTTTTCTTTATGAATAGATTACTTAATTCAGTACTTACTCGTCTCTTTGCAAGTCTACTACACAACTTAATTTGGCTTCATTCGAGCACATATACAAATCCAAAGCGTCCCAGTTTCAGCGAACCGAAGGACCAAACAAATTACAATCGGAGCAAACTGTAAAATGAACATACAATTTAGCGTCAGCATTCCAAGTAAATGCAATTACACTCAAGAGCGAAACTACGAGTATATACGTTTTGTTCTTCCGATAATATAATACTAGCTTAGTGTCAAGGATGAATACTCGTAGAAGCTGCTTGAGGACGTTCACGGTTGACGGGTACAAAGGGAAATACTGCTGATTTCGAAAGCGTTATGTGGTCTTGTCTTATCTTTTTCTATTTTTTTTTTATGTTATGTAAGTGGCAAACAAGCATGCAGTCCACATTGATGTTAAGTGATGACTGCAGCCTATAGACACCCACACAAAGACCAAGGTCAAAATGCTGATGCGTTGCCACTCCTGAGGCCTAAGGTGTTATGCCTCTGTGCCGGATATTACAGGACCGTACATGACCGGAACACGATAGTGCTGAACACTACCATTTAGCGGCAAGTATATTAGGTAATGCGGTGGTGCCTACGCCCGCGAGCTCCGTCGCTGGAGCTCTACCACCAGTAAAATCTTTAATAACTAATGATTGTATTTGGCCAATTACGGGTCCGTATACTGTCAGGTTTGTAGATGTGAGTGAGAGAGTTGTGAGACATTTCTCACTATGTTAATATTGATTAATTTGGGGTATATTATTATCACGCCCGCACTATCTGGGTGTACCGAAACAAAATAAACACACGACACGTCAAAAACAAACAAAATGAATTAAAGTGAATAACAATTGATATAGGTACATGTCAAACAAGCTAAATATAGTGATATTCTTGACTATATACATAGTTTAGACTATAGGTATATATATATATATATATATATATATATATATAGTCAAGAATATCACTAAGATAAAACTAAATATAATATACTAATGTAAATAAATACATCAGTAGAATGTCTCATTTCCCCTTTTACAAACTGATAACAAAGAGTAAAGAGAAAAGAAAAACAGTCATTCTTTGTCATTCACCGGCAGAGTTCCAAAGGCCAATCGATACTATGTTGTACATTCAAATTTTAGACAGTTTTGGTAAAGCTGTGTTGTCAATGAATAAATGGTAAAATTAGCATTCGATTTTAGACGATGATGATGATGATGATGATGATGATTCGAATTCTAATGGTGGTAGAGCTCCAGTGACGGAGCTCGCGGGCGTAGGCACCACCGCATTACCTAATATACTTGCCGCTAAATGATATTGTTCAGCACTATCGTGTTCCGGTCAGGTGGTAATGTACGGCCCTGTAATTTCCGGCACAGAGGCATAACACCTTAGGCCTCAGGAGTGGTAACGCATCTGCATTTTGACCTTGGTCTTTGTGTGGGTGTCTATAGGCTGCAGTCATCACTTAACATCAATGTGAACTGCATGCTTGTTTGCCACTTCCATTACATAAAAAAAAAAAAAGTTTAGAATAAGCATTTCGAAGAAACGAAAAATCTCTTGGCTTCTATCTGTACGTTTTGTTCTTTCAATGACGGTCGCTTTCCTGCTACTGTGGTCAGTCTGCCCGTGACCACGGTAGGTGGAAAGCGACCGAAACGTCGGGTGTAAGAAGAAGTTTGGGAGTGTTGTATACGCGAGAAAATCCGCAAGTTTAATTTCTACAAAATACTTGCGGCCAAATTTTTATTGGCAACCTAGTGGATATATATTTTCTAGATTATACGTAACTTCACGCCTGTAATCCCCGAAGGGGTAGGCAGAGGTAAATGCATGCATTCAATCATACATGCAAACACCCACGACTCGCCGGTTACGTTTTGGCCCATGTAACAGGTGGCGAACCTGTTGCCATCTCCGGGCACATTACCAAACTCCGGGGTACTGGGAAACTTCCAGAAAATGGAAAAATCCCAATAGAAGCACAGATAAAGGATTTTAAACCGTTATCTCCGATAGTCCCCGACCCGGGAATCGAACCCAGGACCTCCAGCGTAATAGTAGTGGCCTGCTACCACTACGCTACTGAGGCAGTTCTAGATTATAAATATGCATAAAATCAAATTTGCAGCATATTTGGATGAACGAAATGATTCTGCGGTGGGATCCTAACCTATAAGCGTCAAGGATGAACAGAAGGCGTTTGATGTCGCTTCACAGACTGGACAGGGACAAAGGGAGGTCCGAGACATTTCCTAATTACAAGAGCATTGTATAGTCTTACCTCGTCTCAAATAATTGTAATTGGCGAATTATGAGTTAACATACTTAACGACCTATACCTCTACCACCTACGCTCTTCTATATCCCTCGACATGTATAATAAGCCTTCTCGAAGGATTGTCCTTCGAGTAGGCGTGAACGCGAAAATCAATCTATACCAAATCATACTAATACTAATATTATAAATGCGAAAGTTTGTATGTTTGTTTGTTTGTTACGCCTTCACGCAACAAGTGCTGAACCGATTTCTATGAAATTCGGCACACACATAGAGGGTAACTTGGATTAACACATAGGACAGTTTAAATTAAAAATGTTCCTGTGGGATGCCATGGGATGATTTGATGAGTTTCCACAGGTTACGCGAAGAGCGACTGATACGCGGGCGGAGCCGCGGGCAAAAGCTAGTATCAAACAAACGCAAATACCTTCAACATCTACATCAAGTTTGTTCTTCCGGTAGTATGGCAGAAGCTGCATTCAGTCATTGAACTTAACCAATTCTGGTGTCTGAATTTCTTTCACGCGAACAAAAGCACCCGAAATCAAGCTGTTGCGAAAGCGAAGGCCAATCAATAATCTTAAGTTTTATCAAAGATCAGCCGAGAAACATTGCTCGACAGCTTCATACGCTTCCTTCTTCCGATAATACAAGCTTAAAGGATGAATAGAAGGCGTTTGCCGTCACCCTACAGACTTGACGGGGACAAAGGGTCGTCCGAGATGGTTTCTAATTACGAGAGAGCGTTATGCAAATCGGCACCAGGTCCGTGTCTCTAATAAACATGCCCTCTTGTGGCTATCGCCAAATTGCTCCGTTCCCAGCGCCCAATAAAACCACTCCAATTGTAGTGCCCACTCCGTGCAATTACAACTCTTTGAACTCGCATCCTCTTTGGCGGGTTGGATGAAAATGTTTGCGCTTGTATTTTTCCGAAAGAGTAGGCAGATGTTTTTCATTGTAGAAATTAAATTTGCGGATTTTCTCGCGTATACAACACTCCCAAACTACTTCTTATACTCGACGTTTCGCAATCTGCAAAATTTAATTTCTACAATGTTAGCTTGCGAAAACCTGCGAAAACGTTAGATGTTTTTCATTTATGCCTATCAAGGATGCAGAGTGATTGAATTCTTGAATGTACCATTGATTCACCAGTTTACGTTGTGTCCCACGTAAAGGGCGTCTATTGTCATCCGCTTGGCACATTACTTTTCGGGAGTGTCGAGAATCTTCTCCGATCCAAAATAAATATTCTATCAATAATATTTTCATTCATTCATTGCTTTCATTAATTAATTAATTCATTCATGTATAATGGTGCCAAGATAAGACAATATGGCTTGCACTGTCAACACATTTTCAGTGAACATTCCACAAATTCGAAGCAAGCGTTTCGGCTCTACATTCAGAATACGAACAACTAAGATAGGGAATACTTAGCCAGCTTCTTTGTTTCCGAAATACTATAACCTGAGCATTCACAAATCTAAAGATAAAGGTAGACGAGGCACGAGAGGTTTGTCAGGACCGGGATATCTGGCGCTCTACACTCTCTGCCTACCCCGTTAGGGACCTGGCGTGAAGATACATACATACATTTTCAAATCTAAAGCGAATAGGTACCTTCTAGATCAGAGGTTCCCAAACTATTTTTTCTTGTAGACCCCTTTCAATTTTTTTCTGGTTTCCGTGGACCCATATCACATTCCCATATTTCCACATTTTATTCACGCCTACGTAGACCCCCATCGAGTCTCCCAAGGACCCCAGGGGGTCTATATGGATCACTTTGGGAATCACTGTTCTAGATCAACGTGAGTCGTCTTCGGCCACATCTTCACTTTCCATCAGGTGAGTTGGTGGTCAAACGTTGGTTACACAAATTTAAAAAAAAGTACACATGTAGAGCCAACTTTCTAACTGTACAAGCCTTTACCCTACGAGCCCAACTGCACAGCCTTAGTCAATATGCATGGTGCCAGATACAACATACTCTTCCACTCAAGGATCAAATCCACATCTAACAATAGCAGACTATCACATCGAAGCTGCTTCTCCTCATGTTATTTATTTAGAATAGCAAACAGAACATAATACCTTTTTGTCACTATCGAATTGTTCCCTCGCTTAATAAAACCACTTCGATTCTAGTGCCCATTCGGCGCAATTACAACTCTTTGACCAGCATCCTCTTTGGTAAACTCGTATTGGATTTTTTTTTGTTCGTTGATTGGAAGATCGCCTGTATTGAAACTGAATTGGATATAGTATTATTTCGGTCTTTTCGTAAGTAATGTTAAGAGGCATCAGTTTTTTATTATAATCATTGTAAAATATACATAACGTGCGCTTGAGGTGTAATCTTGCACATATTTATAAATGACATATTTTGGCAACATATAACATAACAATATATATACATTACTAACTGCCTAATGCGAGATAAGATTTTTTTTCTGAGGTTTTTTTCGAAAAAATATACCTACTTCGATAGATATCAATGTAGGTGGCAAACAAGCGTACAGTTCTCATTGATAGTAAGTGAATACTGCAGCCTATAAACATCTACATAAAATCAAAGATTTCGATGTAGATGCGTTGCCACTGCTAATGTCTGAGTTGTTATAGCTGTGCGTCAGAAATTACAAGGCCCTACATTACAATCTGACCGGAATACGATAGTGCTGCAAATTACCATTTAGCAGCAAGTATATTAGATAATGCGGTGGTGCCTACGCCCGCTAGTTCTACAACCAAAATATAAAATAAAGTACCATATCAAATATAGTCTTGACCTTTCGCGTTCGCTTATGTATAGACCACACTTATGCCAGTGCCTTGGAAAATACACGAGCGGTACATATAATTTTAGCAGACTGATGTGTCTAGTACATAAGACGCTTATTTGGTGCCCCAGGCGGTGACTCGGGCCAAGCTATTTATCCGGCAGATGAGTTCCGGTAAATTGAGCGGTCTGAGGGGACGGCCAGGTCGTGACTACAGCGAAACTGGGCTACAGCAACCTGCCGTAATTTCTCCCGCGTCATCCTGCGGCGCCAAACGAGTCTGCGGACGCGGTCTTAAAATTGTACGCCCTTTGTTTTCCGATCGTGCAAATTGCGAGGCAATTTTTTGCGTCGCCATACCGAGCGTTGGGGAAAAAATATTCATTTTCACGCGAGCAATATTTCCGTTTGTATTGAAACAATCGGGGTGCGTTTTGTACGATGACAAAGGGTGGGTGTGACTAAGCGACGGGTTACTCGCGTGTGCATTCCCTACGTTTGGAGGCAAGTCGTTACCGTATCGAAGCAAAAAGGCCGACTCTCGTTCTGAACTTTAAACATCGCCCGTTTGAGATTACATTCGAGCGAATTCGAACACTTTTAGAGGACAATAAATCGGAATAATATTCATTTTTACGAATGCACTTCGAGGATATCCTGAACTTGCTCGATTTGTAGTCTTTTGTGAGGTTCTAACTCTTGTTTTGTATGTAAATATTTATATTGACAAGGCATTTCCTTTTTATCGTTTGAACTGATTTAGATGTTATGGTTTGTTTGTTTCGTTATTGTTGTATAAAGAGATTTTTCGGAATTGAAAGTTTCTATCATGAAAATTTATATGGCAACGAAGATGATGAACGAATTGTTAAAAAAATATCTACAAGTAAGCGTGTTAGGCTGTTAACTATCTTCTCTTGTATTTCACATTTACTTATCCCGAAAATTAAATGTACCCATATTTCCTTTTACAGCTGATGAGGATAATATGACTTTAGGTACCAATTTTATTTTCAATTTGTGGAAATTTCAACCGCATATATATACCTATAAAATATATGTTTACACTTTTGGGACGCATAAATTATGTCCTTATTCAGAATCTGAGAATTACTTTACTGCTTTTATATTCATATTCGCCTAGTTTGATATACAGTCACTGTACAGCAGAGTACACACGCTGTACTGAGATCTTACCCGAAACCGGCAATACACAGGCAAACTAGAATAGACATTACTGCTAACATAATCGATACGTTAATGAACATATCAGTGATCAAATACCAAGTGCAAACCTATTTCAGTCATACGTTCACTGCTTATTATCCAATTTGTCTCAACGCAGTATTACCAAATCTTTATTTTAAAGTAATGACGATTTTCTTTGAAAGCTTCTATGCCACAATCATTCATGTATGTATGGTAGGTAAGTGGATACTGCATCCTAAAGACATCTACGTAAAAATGTCGGTTACTTTGGTTCTCATGCGGATCTCCTCATTTCTGATTCGATCTCGCTGGGAAACTGCGACCATTATACAATTTATTTTCTATCTCTACCCCGTAAGGAAGCTGGCGTGAAGATACATAGGTGCATTTACTACTATTTATTTGTAAGTGAATTACAATATTCTATGTATTCCGTTAAAAGTGCCGCCAAAAGGTATTTATAAGGTATATAAGGTATTTATTACAAAAGGTAAGAAATCAAATTTTCATCAAAATGTTTAAAACAATAAATGGCTTTAAAATAATAACCAGGTTAAACATGGCCGGCGGTTATTTGTAGAACGAAATGTAAACGAAATCGAATTGCACTCAGTGTGCCGGTCGCTCCGAATGCTACACTAATATTGCATAAATTTATTTAGTGTCAATACTTTCATAGGGTTGTTCAATTCGAGAACATGGTCATTTTTAATTGTGCTTATGACTGCGAACGTCGCGGATTTAGTTCATAAAAAAACGTAACTTCACGCCTGTAATCCCCGAAGGGGTAAACAGAGGTAAATGCATGCATTCAAGCATGCATGCAAACACCCACGATTCGTTCATATAAAAGGAGGTTTTAAAGAGATTCAGTGTCATGGCACTGATAGGTATGACTGAGACACTGGCTTCGATTCGATTGGATCAGATTGAATGAGGTGTGCTTAATGTGCTAATATGTAAATATGTTTCTATCTGCGATATGGAGAAAAATATTAAAACATTATAGTTGCTATAAAATCTTCGCGTTTAAAGTTTAATAGTTGTTCAGAGAAACAGAAAATCTTTAATGAAGAAAGAATTTTTTTCTAAGTCCAACTTGTAGGTAGGTCTTACGGCCAAATACTCAAACGTCACTTAAATCTAAGTGGGCCTTAAAAGTCTTTTGTCTTTATAAAACACGTTCAAATGATAGAGATAGCGCACATTTGAAGGTAGCTTAAAATTGAGTGACGATTAAGTATTTGGCCATTAGTCACTAAGGTTCTCATTTAAATCTTGTTCTTCTACTTAACATTAATTCAGTGGATTTTTAGTGAACGTCCCCAACAGCTCATCAAACGAGGAAACATCGTCTCGCAATAAACATTAAATTCGAATAAAACATTAGCCAAACATTAATAAAACGGTGGGATTGCCAACCCTACGCTTAATAATTCATACGACACTCTATAAGCGTAATGTATACTAATAAAATGAGTTTAATTTTCATAAATAATTGGAAAATGGCAACTGAAAATAATGCTGCCAATTAACCCGGTTATTGTACCTATTTACGAATGCTGTCCTATGTTAATCGTTTTGAATATTCGAGAACAATGTACCGCCATCGTGGGTGACATCTGTCAAATTGAATTTTCTTTTTTGTTATACGAGAGATTGTGTTTTGTTGCCAAAAAGCTGGCATTAGATGTCGCTAGTAAATAAAATGTCAAAGGAGAATGATACGGTTCCATACATTTCTGAGAAGGTGTTAACTCTGTACTCTCTCTTATTTGTTTTCGGAACTTTACCCGATTTCTGTATACTTAAAATTACGGTGTACCCAATTTTGTTTTTTACTTTGAAAAAATATTATATTTATTTGACACTTACTTCAATAACTTATGGTTAACCCTTACGATTTTGTTTGGTCCATAATTACCCGTCTCCTCTGTAAAAAATGACTAATTATATTAAAAAATTGTTATAACCTCTTCTTTTTAAGAATATAATTATGTTATATTAAGTACTTCATACCATGTACATTACAGGGTAGGTAGGGCGCGTGCATTATTTTTTTTTAATGTAATAGAAGTGGCAAACAGGTATGCAGTTCTCATTGACGATAAGTGATAACTGCAGCCTATAGACATCCACACAAAGACCAAGGGCAAAATTCAGATGCGTTACCACTCCTGAACCTTAAGGTGTAATGCCTCTGTGCCGGAAATCACAGGGCCGTACATTACTACCTGACCGGAACACGATAGTGATGAATACTACCATTTAGCGACAAGTATATTAGGTAATACGGTGGTGCCTATGCCCGCGAGCTCCGTCACTGGAGCTCTACTACCAATAAACGATTAATTAATGTCAGCAGAAAATTACTTAGGGAATTAAATTGGCCATATTTAAGGTTTGATCTTCGTAAAGTTATATTAATATATTATGACGGCATTATAACGTATCATATTATCATTATCACATATAGGTATTTAACAAAATTCAACTGTTTAATATCTAAACTAAAAAAACTCTGTAAGTATTAAAACAGTCTCCAGGTCATTATCCCAAATAAAACATCTAATACACCATACCTAGCTTCCCGAACATTCGACAATCCAGTCTCCCCCTGGCGTATCCATTCGGGCGTCCGACACAAACAATGACGGACTAAACAAATGATCGTGGTGATAAATTGCCCACTCCCAGCGAAATAACTTTGTTTTCCTTTTGTCCGATTGATTGTAGATAATGTGGCGCAAATACAAAATGCCTTAACGACTGCTCGAGAACAAAATGATGGACAAAGTTTGGGTATACCTTTTGGTTAGAAATTGGGTTGAAATTTGGTCCTCTAATCTTTAAAATTTAAATCCTTTATAATGTAATGAAGGTGGCAATTAAGCATGCAGTTCACATGGATGTTAAGTGATGACTGCGACCTATGGACATCTACACAAAACCAGAGGGCAAGATGTTTTTTACTGGTGGTAGATCTCCAGTGACGGAGCTCGCGGGCGTAAGCACCATCGCATTACCTAATATAATAATGGCAATCCATTATACGTCCCACTGCTGGGCACGAGTCTCTCCCCTTTTTAGGGGGAGGCCTGGAGCTTACTCCACCGCGCTGCTCCAATGCGGATTGGTGGAGATGGGTGGGTTAGTGGCCAACCCGCTGTCGAATGTTTTCAAACCGCCCATAAAGCCTCCGACAAGGTTTAACGACTGCTATCCATCGATAGCACCCGGGACCGACGGCTTAACGTGCCCTCCGAAGCACGGAAACGCGCATTTAATTTGCCACTAGCGGTCACCCATCACACTACCCGACCGCGCCCATAGTGCTTAACCGAGTAGATCGCTTACGATCTACACCAGCCGCTGGGCCATGCGCGCTTCAGGCGTAGGCACCACCGCATTACCTAATATACTCGCCGCTAAATGGTAGTGTTCAGCACTATCATGTTCCGGTCAGGTGGTAATGTACGGCCCTGTAATTTCCGGCACGGAGGCATAACACCTTAGGCCTCAGGAGTGGTAACGCATCTGCATTTTGACCTTGGTCTTTGTGTAAGTGTCTATAGGCTGCTGTCATTACTGAACATCAATGTGAACGGCATGCTTGTTTGCCACCTTCATTATTCCTTCTGTTTCACGGAGGTCAAGCAGATCAAACAAATTTAAATTAATAATTTGACAGATATACTTTTCCAATGTGAAGCCCACGCATCCAGCCCGTGCATGCAGCATTTAATATCGCTCTAGAACGCTTTTTTGGAGCTAGGCCCATAGAAATCATTCATCATTTGTAGTTTACCCTTTCCTTAAACAGTCGTACAAAAAACAAGTAACCTATCCCTCACTAAATAGAGCTCGTTACGTATCCTCTATTCGTACTTATTACAAAACTTTTCGGCGAAGTGCTCAAAGTTCGCGAATGTTCTTCACTTTACAATATCTTTTCTGAGACGGAAAGAATTCTCTTACAATGCGTGTTACTTGATTTCGTATTGTTGTTCGTGAATGGAGGACTTCAAATGAAATCTACGAAGAATATATGTTTTGACAGTCATATGGAATTCGTTTTATACGATTCGAATGGATTGACTTGTTGGTGATGTTAGATGGTTTAGGTTTCTGTTTAGTTCTGATTTTATAACCTTGCGAAAGATTGTTGTCAAAAGAACAATTGAGATTTTAAAGTAAACTAAGATTGGTGTGAAGATACTGTATGTATAATATACATACTGTACGTAAGCATCTTAGAGGGAAGGCAATTGCATAATAACCTAAGAAATCTGAGTTTGCTTTAAAATTTAAATTGCTCTGACGAAAATAAAATCGTATCTGACGAATCCTGGTCCTGGAATTTCAGGACCCGTAATAACTATCACAAAGACATAACAACTAAGGTCTCAGGGGTGCACACGAACAGGGGTGGCAACACGTCTGCATTTTGACCTTTGGTTTTTGTGTAGATGTCTATAGGCTGCAGTCATCACTGTGAACTGCACGCTTGTTTGCCACCTTCATTATTTAAAAATAATCACGGCTTCAATGTCAATAATTCTGCAGTACGCCTGTAACTCTTGGCTTCGTTAAGAATTCTCAAACAGCCGCCCTCAACTCACACTGAGAGTTTTAAACCTCGAACACCGCGTTGAATGTAAACGGCCATGAATGATGGAACTGCTGAAGTTTTAACATGTGTTTTTCATTAATTTTGAGACACAACTCTTTTCCATATATGTTTCTCATGTATATATACTTTGCACGTTTCATGATTATAATTTTAACAACCGGTTTTCCCATATCAATTTTAAGGATAATTATGATTGCCTTGAGAATTTTGTGGTCAAAACTGCCATAGAGTAATTAATAGGTCAGGTACAGAAAGGTCACTTTATAAAAACGTAATAATAAATAAAATGCCTAAAGTAGGATTCGATAATGTGAGATGTTGAATATAGGCAGGTGCCGGATCTCACTCCATAGGCCCAGCCATCTAGTCCCCCCAGTTCACCCACATAGCCCAAAGTTTGGCAAGTCATTTTCATTACAATAGTCCCATTATATTCTGCGGGTTCTTTCTGTGTCTGTATTAACTATTGATGCAGCCAGAGAGAGGTCCCGCCGAATATAACCCATTACAAAGTAAACCAAAATTCTCGAAAGGGCCTCTACGTGTTGGACCGCGCAAGCCTGACAAAGGTCCGGGGTTCAAATTGGACCCCGTGCTGACGAGAGACATAATAAAATGCAATTTAGATCGCAGTGCTATGCACCAATTGTAGTTCTCTTTTTATGGTAAAGTTTTTTCTTTTCTGACTTTGAGGGACTTCTGAGGATTGTGTAAGTTATAAGTGCAGTTTTTCTATTTATTCATTTATCATCATTGATGGAATTGAAAATTTTTGTGATTATTATGTTTTAACTAAGTAGTTAAAATTCTAAATTTAATTTACTATTAATATATGTTTTTGCTTTTACTATATGTAATGGTTATTCACTCTAGGTATTTTATGATTTCTTGACGTTTTGAAAGTATCTGTAAAGATCTATTCGAAATAAAAATATTTCATATTTCTATTTCAATGTGCCTTCTACCAGACCGTTCACAATCAGTATTTAACACTATTTAAAAACTACAAGCACGGTATCAATGTCAATAATTCTACAGTACGCCTGTAACTCTCGGCTTCGTTAAGAATTCTTAAGCAGCCGCCCACAACTCACGCTGAGAGTTTTAAATCTCGAACACTGCGCTGAATGTAAACGGCCATGAATGATAGAACGCCTGAAGCTTTAACATGTGTTTTTCATTTATTTCAAGTTACAATTTGTTTCGATATTTGAGACGTGACATGTATACTTTTTTGCATTATTTTTAAGAACTGATCGATTGTCCAATAATCATTTTTTTATTTTATGATATTCAGTAGATATTTGTTGGTTTGTGGCCACTATTGCTCACAGTAATCAAAATAAGGCTTTCTGCTATAACTGCGTTCCCAACTTGAATCCTTTTGATTTATTTCTTATTCTGAATCTTTTTATTGCAACATCAAAGTGTTTGGAAATATGCCCTTTTATAGTCAAAACACTGGCATCAAAGTGCAAGACTCAATAGATATAACCATATCAGGTGTGTGTATTTTAGCGAAGATATTTAAGTCGAAATAATCTACTGATATTGTTTTCTATAATAACATCGATTCTACATTACGTGAGACATCTGCATAAAATAAACTTTAAATATCAACCAAACAGCTGCTTAGTAAAAACTGTTCTTAATATAGTATCTTTTTATTTCTACATGTTTCGATTCCGTCATCAACATAATAAATAATCGTCAACGTCCCCGAGACTGACTTAACAGCGCTCCGGATTTCGCGGCTCGTAACTCGTGAAGGCTCGAGTACAGTTGTAAACTGCAGATTTATGTCGCAATGAAAACGGTAGAATTAATCGACAAAACACGAATCGATTCCGGCTATTCCCTCGATTCTACACTTTAGTTAAACAGTTAATAGTACCTCGATAGCGGCGATACTTTCGATTTCTCACTTTTGTCAAACAGTGCAACCCGACGACCCGGTTAGTCCAGCGGTGTGAGATGACCGTTTGATTCGAAGGGTCGCGGGTTCGATCCCCGCACCGGGACAAATAATTGTATGGCCTACAGATATTTGTTTCGGGTCTGGGTGTTTGTGTATGTGTTGTTTGTGTACAACGGCACCCACGACACAGGTTTATACCTTCTGTGGGGCTGTGAGTGTAAGCGTATTTTTTTATTTTTTTTTAATGCCTAGTGCTTATTTATGAATATGGCCCCTCAAAAGGCATAAAAAGTTATCGTCACGTACAGTTTCGGTCTCCAAAACTGTATCAGGGCTAGTGCACATTAGAGGCTTGAATGTGTGCGCAAAATCTATGAGGTCCCTTGGTACACATTGGAGCGCGCGTCTTTTGACAAGTGCCCGTCTAATTAACTATGACAACGCGCAGTAATGTATGCCTACGAGCTCTGGCTTGTGATTCGTGAAGGCTCGATGTGTAAACTGCAGATTGATGTCACAATGGAAATGGTCGAATTAATCGATAAAACATGACATCGACTGATTCCGGCGATTCTCTGGATTCCACATTCTGGCAAACGGTAAATTTTATAATACAGAAGGCATGGTACGCATTTCTGTAAAGGAGCCCTCTGTAAGATAATAAAGATCGAACAGGAGCCCAGCGACGTGATCTAATACCACTAGACTGACTACAGAGGCAGTAAAATACCCGACGACCCGGTTAGTCCAGCGGTGTGAAACCATCGTTTGATTCGAAGGGTCGCGGGTTCGATCTCCGCACCGGAACAAATATTTGTATGGCCTACAGATATTTGTTTTGGGTCTGGGTGTTTGTGTATGTGTTATATGTGTACAACGGCACCCACTTTTGATATATGAATTTTGTTGATAAAAATACTGTAAAGATACCAAGTAAAGACAAACGAATATAGAATTGAATAAAATTATCCAAACGTTATTCGTATTTCAATATCCATTCTTCTCCATCACATTGAACACAATCTATATCCGTAAAATAAATAAACTGTCAAAAACATCACACATCGCCGTCGGCAAGGTTCAATTGGATTCTAAGAAGGCTGGCTTCATTTAGGGTTCATTAGGGTTCATGAAATGTAATGTAATATAGTTTTGGGATTGAAGTTACTGCTTGACATGTTTCGAGAGGCTATCCTGACCTTCTACTAGAAACCTAGAGGCTTTATAAATGTTACTACTCTAAAAATATAATCAGTATTTTTTTTTCGAGATCAGCTACAATGATTTTTAAGTAATCATACATTTATTGTATTATCAAGATCGTCTGAGTGTATTGATTGTTATTAGTTGAAAATGTCAATTGTCAGTCTTGCTAGAAACGTCCATCTGATTTAATTGATGTTTTTGGTTAGAAAAATCTCATTTAATAAAATATTTCATAACTAGCTAATATTAAATGTTATAGCTTTTTCATAGCAAAATCTATGCAGTCATGAAAATTCTATCTACAGTCAAAGAAATTGTGCAATTTAAAATCATGACAATTTAAACGTCACTCAATATTAAACGATCCTCAAATAGAATGTAATAAATAGAATGTAATAAATATAATTTTAAATCTAATCTCTGTCCTCTGCATGCGTTTTATGGAGACAAAAGATTTTTAAGTCCTAGTTCAAAATCAAAATGTACAAACTAATCAGAAAAAAAACACGCCAAAAAACATCTTGCACAAAACTTTTCTCATAACAAACTGCTCGAGCTTTATTAACAAACAAACACCACTATCCCGCGGCGAAACCATCCGAAAATGGAATCCAACAGTTAAAAATGCACGAGAATTACTTGATAGCGATTTTCACGTGCTTTTGGCGCGGTTTCAGCAACGGAATTGGAGCGCGTCGGGTTTTAAAAGTTCCGAGAGTTATGGCCGCGATGGAATCGAGCGAGCGTTGTTATATGAGTCTAGCAAGGTTCCTCTCCGATGGAGTATTGATCTCTGCGAATCGACAATTGTAAACCGATTTGGAGATTGAAGATTTTGATTTGTGACCAATTTCATGTGTTTCATAAGAGATTTCACTCCTGCTCCTTTTATAATTATTGCCTTCAGGGTGGATTCTTGAGGTTTTTGATAAATATAGGTTTTAGTTTGATAAATTGTATTATAATATAGCAAAATTCTGTTAATATTGAAAAAGTGAAAACAGAGCCCAAGTCGTCCTAAGTGAACTTGCATTCGAACTACAAGAACGCAATAAAATTGCAAATTCTTAGCAAACAAAAATAGGAAAAAATATCTATACAAGTCAAGTATTTTGAGGCGAAACCATTCTGAAATGGAATCCAACAGTTAAAACTGCACGAGAATTACTTGATGGCAATTTTCACGTGCTTTTGGCGCGGTTTCAGCAACGGAATTGGAGCGGGTCAGGTTTTAAAAGTTGCGAGAGTTAAGGCCGCGATGGAATCGAGCGAGCTTGAGCTTGAGTTTGAGTTTCAGTTGTCATATGAGCCTAGCAAGGTTCCTCTCCTGTGGAGTATTAATCTCTGGGAATCGATGATTGTAAACCGATGTGGATGAAGATTTTGATCTGTGACCAATTTAATTTGTTTTTTGATTCACAAGAGATTTTGTTCCTGCACCTTTCATAACTAGGGTGGACTTTTTGAAATCTTGAGAGATATGGCCGCGATGGAATCGAGCGAGCGTTGTATATGAGCCTTGCAAGGTTCATCTTCGACGTAGTATTGTATCTGCGAATCATCGATTGTAAACCGATTTGATGGAGATTTTGATGTACGACCGATTTTATGAATTTATTCACAGGAGAATGTTTGTGAGGAAATTACAGGGCCGTACATTATTCCTTGACCGGGAAACGATAGTGCTGAACACTACCATTAAGCGGCAAATTGATTAGGTAAAGTAGTGACGGCTATACCCGTAAGCTCCATCATTGGAGCTCGACTACCAGATCTCATTCATTCCATATTCACAACTATGCCCTTCAGGGTGAAACCTTTGGGATTATGAAAATAGGTCTTGGTCTGATAAAATCAATTAAAATACAGATGAATTCTGTATTTTAATTCACCCGCTAAACCGGCAGAAAACAGTTGACTCTCAGCGAATAAAATCTCTATAACTGCAGCCGGTCCACAATCTGGACGTCTGATCGGGAATCGTCGCGTAACTCAAGGCTACGCATTACTCCAAAGCCGTGCAGTTCTACAATAAAATAACTCTAAACCTGCTCGACTTCCGATCATGCAAGGGTGAAGTTTATGAGGGTTGATCGCCACGCGATAGGCTGGGGCTGACTTTAATGAGGGTTCAGCTTTGAAGACGCCGGGTTACTCGGGTGCAGGGTGCGACGGATGTTTGGACAGGTCTGACATAACATGTTGAAATATTTGGACCAATTGCCGTAATTTTGATCCAGATAAAGATGGATAGGTTCAAAAAAATTAAGAGAAATCCAGTAGCCGTCTAAGTAGCGATGGAAAATCTGCGGGACTACATTACACGAACACAGAATTTTCGAACCTTATCAAAATTATTTGCACATAAGTGAACAAATTTGACCCAGAAGTTGAATGTTTAACATGAATGAACCTGAGGTCCACTTTTAAAACTTTATGCGGACTAAGCGGTCGCAATTAGAGTGCCAAAAAGCAATGGTAGAGTTAGGAACTTGTTAATTGGAAATTTGGTGTAGATATCTAGAATGCTATTATTGCTAGTTTTGACTTCTGAAATTGGGTTAAGTGAAAGGAAATGTGATAGATTATGGTAAAGAAAACGCGATCAAGTTCGAGCCGGACTCGTGTTCATAGGGTTCGAGATTTTTTGAGAAATTTCAATCACAAGTCGTGCAGACAATTCTGGAATTCTAGGTCATTTCGTCGAACGGCAAGGAATCGTTCAATAGTCTAACGCGCTGCGGTGGACCATATTTAGGCCCCGCTGACGGGACACCAGATTACTTGGAACCGGTTTTTTGGCTAAGTTGTTCTTTACATTATTATTCGCAGGCTATTTTACAAGCAAAAATGCCAATAGCACCTGTTATTTTTCACATAATAACTTTTTACGCTATTTTACTCGCAAAAAATCCCTCCCTTTTTTGATTTAATTCATTTTTGTAACGCGTACTTACAACTCCACCACCAGCCACCTTGCTCATAACTTTCAGAGAAAATCGGCTATGACTGACGGGCAGGCTTTTTCCGTTTGAGATACCTATAAAAATTTGTAAAGTTATATATAAGCTATGTAGTTTTACATCATTCGCGTAGACTGACGTCTGCATGTCCACTATAATGATCTTGTCAACAATTTCATTTCATTACAGAGCTAGAAAATTGTTCCGTATTTCTAATGCTACAAAAACATTGCAACAGAAGTTTATATAAAACATGTAGTACAGTTGGGACCGCTGATTGACGTCAATTTATATCTATTGTAGCAGCGAACGCCATAAAAAAATTGCGCAAGCGTCGATATATCTATTAAATTGTCACGAAGCGTTCAATCATTGGGCTTGTTTTTTATCATTTCGCATTCATGTTTTCAATTGAAAATTGATTTTGTTTTTTCACATAGTTTTGCTAATTGATAACGTGAATCTGGACGGTAGAAGTTTGTCAATCACTCCTTTCAAATATTTTTTTCATGTACCTACCAAGGTGGCAAACCAGCATGCTCTTCACATGGATGTCAAGTGATGACTGCAGCTTATAGACATCTTCACAAAATGCAAATGTATTGCTATCTCTAAGACCTCAGTTGTTACGTCTCTTTGATTCTGGTCAGTTTTACTGATGGTAGAGCAGTGAGAGCTCGAAGGCATAAGCCCCAACGTATTACCTAATCTACTTGTTGGTAAACGGTAGTATTCAGTGCTATCGTGTTTCGGTCAGGTGGTATATATACGGGTCTGAAATTTTCGTCAGACTAGGGCAACTAGGGCTTCATAGGCAACTTATCTACATTGAATTGTTTTTATATAGATGTTTATAGGCTACAGTATTCAGTTACCATCTATGTATGCTTGTTTGTCACTTCATGACGTTAAAAACCGAATGCCCGTGCGAAAAAAAGGATCACTACAACACTAAACACCCCATTAACAGGCTGAAAATATGCTGGTAAAGATAATTAATGCATTAATAAGTAAAACCCAATAGGGCTCGCTAAAAATGTCCAATCTTATGGCAACTAGGAAAACTTAATCAATATCCAACACATGTAACAAACGTATAGCTTCATCCCAACCAATTTCCTTCTAAATCAAGCAAACTCAGCCCCAGCGCCGCGATTTATCCACCAGTTATACGGCGACGTATCTCCGATCGCTTAATGAAACTTAAGAGAATACTTCCCACAATCCAATACGTATCCTGGATTTATACCGCACTCGATACCATCACGATACGCGCCGGTAATTTAACTTCCCCAATACGGATTTATTCCAAAAGAAATTATAAGGGGATAGCACAAACTGTAATGGGCGTCAGTGTGGCCCCGCCTTTATATCCAGGGTTTTTATCCGCTGGTAAGCCCTCGAATGTCTTCTGGGTTTTTCCAAAGATATGTTAGATGCTGGAATCTTTTTCTAATTTATTGTTTGAGAAGCTTTCGCGATGTTATTTGAGCTTACATGCAGCACAGATCGGTTGATATCTTAAAGAAAAGGCTTTGTTGGTGTTGGCTTAATGATACTTATTTTTTATGTAAGGAAGGTGGTAAATTAGCATGCAGCTTAGTTTGATGTTTGATGTTAAGTGATGACAACAGCACTTTTGTATAATACAGATATCTATATTATACAAAAACCAGTCGTCAAAATGTGGATGCGTGGATTTGTTTACCTATTTATACCAAATATCATCTGAATCTGCCTAGTACTTTCGGAGAAAATCGGCTGTGACAGACGGACAGACGCACGAGTAAACTTAAGTGGATCCCGTTTTTTTCTTTTTGAGGTACGAATCCCTAAATAGAATATTTAAGTAGCATTTCTATAAATTTCGTATCGCTTACAATTCTTTGTTTTCTCTACGACGTTAACGCAAAATAAATTAAAACAGACCGGTATTAAGTGTGTAATTAAATGTCCAAATAAAGCGTATACTGGCCCATTAAAAAACTCTTATATAATCCCTGACACGTGCCGTAAGTCTGACTTTAATGCGCATTGCGAACGTTTTTTCGACATTTATACCTGATGATAAAAGTCTGGTGGTTAATTCTTGCTTGGGAATAAAATATCTTAATTAAAATATAAGTCATCAATGTTTCATCATCTATATCGTATCCCCCTTATTCATAAACGTACGTACTTTAGATAATTGTTTTTTATATTATTTCGCATTAACACATGCTTGTGAAATATATTGCCTAACTAGCATAGTTGGCAATAGATGGCGCTGCTGCTACCATAAAGCAATGCAATAAATGTGAAGGAAAGATTTGACTTGACGGGCAGGACTTCAGTAGCTCAATTGGAAGAGCGGCTGGACTAGATTCCCAGTAGGCCGCGAGTTCAAGTCTCGCCTGAAGTCGAATTTTTCTTTCCATTTCTCTTTAAATTAAATGTACTTTAGATACGTTTTAGCTATAGAATGCTAAAACTAGTAGCTTAGTCTTTGTCAGTTGCATTGTCAAAAGTGGAGGATAGAAAAAGACAAAGGAGAGATTAACACTTTAGCTAAAATACGCTTATGAATAAAGGGGTAAATATATAAAAATCAGTTGCTGCTGTTCGCTAGTCTCGCTATAACTCGAGAACGGCTAGACCGATTGGGCTAATTTTGGTTTTGAATAATTTTTGGAAGTCTAGGGAAGGTTAAAGGTAAGAAAATATGAAGGAATTGAAGGGAAATAGTAAAACCACCATTTTCATTTTCCCATACAAACATTCCATATCTATCAAACCTTTGACACATTATTTAATTCTGAGGCAATACGATATTGCCGGATCAGCTAGTTTGAAATAAATTAATCCAGAGGTCACACCATCATCTCTTATAGCAGTATTATTACAATGTTACTTTGTTTTGACCATAGAGCAACACCGGCCACCGGCCGTGGCGGACGGGACGCGGCGGCATATGCAGGCATGCCCCTCTGTCAAAGTACAAGCTCAAGTGGGCCTATACCTGTCCCCTAGAAGTTTAAATGTCTGCGTGAAATCGTTTATGTATTTCGTTAAAGTCAAGGTGTGGGTTTCGTGTTAATAGACAATTTTTGTAGTGTGTGCCACGCCACACGCATTTCCCCCCGCAAAAAATGACAGACTATTTTGCATCGGTAATAAACGCTATATCTACTCCCCTCCGGTCCGCCGCGGTGTTTCTCTATGGTTTTGACGTATGACGAACTTCAACGAAAATCAATAAATCTTCGTGATATTAAAAAACATGTAGATTTCTAACTACTGAAATTGTTTCTCTGGTAATGTTACCACTTCCATTCTTATTCCAGGTCACCTTACATTCCTAACTAAAGAACCCAAAAACGAATGCACTAACACCTAATGGTGGCATGTGCATCACACGGGGGCACTTATACACAATTTGTATGATAATGTTGCGTGGTACAAACCAGCTTAACAAGAATCACGGCGGTTATAGACATGCTTTTTACACCTGCCTTTGATTTTGTTTTTTAAACACTGCGTTTTTATGTAATGAACGTGGCAAGCAAGCATGCAACTCAGATTGAGGCGGTTACAATTTGAAGGAATTGATTTTCAACAATATTTTTTAAAATGTTGCAGCAAAAAAGCATCGTTGCTACAAGTAAAAATTTTCTGAAGTCCTATGAATTTTGGGGGTTAGTTGTTTAAGTAAAGCAGAAAATAAATGAGTTATACCACACGGCGGACACTCCGCCAAAACTGCATACAAACGCTTAATTTGGAGTCTATTACGTATATTATATTAGTATTTTTAGATACATTCTCTGGTTATACTTAAATCAATACTCAGCTGTAAAAACACACTAGCAGAGAATATGTAATAATACTACGTATAAAATGAACACTTCTACGTCCCGCCCGATTTCCCTGCCTCACCCAACCTCCTCCACGCTTATGGGCGACGTTTGGTATTCTCTACGTACTACGCACACAGGTGTGCGTGTAAATACACATCACTGATTGATGTCTGTGTAATAGAGACCAAATTAAGCGTTTGTTTGGAATTTTGGCGGAGTGTCCGCGCAGTGACACTAGTATAAAGTAGATAAGCCACCAGATACCAGGCATTTACAAAAAGCCAAAAGAAGTGATGTCACATCTGATGCTAATGCATATGCCTCTATTGTAGCTATTTTGAAGCCATAAATTTACAAATTAACATTACATTGTTAATGAAATACAATAGCAGTGAGGTATAGTTCGCTCAGTTATTACTTGACTTTAGCGAATGCATGAATGGTTAGGCATCTGGTGTTGAATGTTTCGTTAGGTTTGTCTCTTTCCACAGTTTAAGCATACCATTTAATAGGGTAAAAGCGGATTATTTCAGATTCAGCAGTAGAACAAAAAGACATAGACGATACCAAATCACTGTTTGATCTTTTGATCCTAAGTTTAGTGCACAACTTTTCACGGGCAGTTAAACGCCTAATTATCTTTCTGTTTTTAATACATGCAAAGATAAATACTTGTCTGCTATAGTCACGCAAATTACGTTAAAATTAAATCAAACTGGTGCCACTTAAGCTGAGACCACACCAGCTCGACCGAGCCGGCCCATTCGTCTCGAACAACCGACTTTGATTAATCGCCTCGACGCCAGAGAGCATCGGATAATGAAATAAAGCCGTGCGGTATTGTGCCACGCTATTAGCTATTTTCGTGCTATCGCTGTAATTACACTTATTCGGCTCGGTTTGGCCTCTTAGCATCGAAACTTCGAGAAATTGTTTTTTTTTTTTGGTTAAGTCTTCTAAAATGTATTGTTTATTTCGCTTTTATCTTTTCCAAGTTCTTTGCTTTTCTTGCAGACATGTTTTTCTTAAATGTATGTCATCTTATATTCACCATCTAAAACACCTAATTTTCATTTAGTTTTTACTCCTCCTACTCCTTTTAGTTAAAACAAAATTAAGACACCAGCTATTTCTTACAAAGCAATTAATGCTGCATATTAATTCTTGCAGAAAGCTTATCCATCATTTGTTATACATAGCTAATGAAGGTCAACTTATTATTTACTCTTATGGCCACTTATTTGTTATCTATGCTAGCTAGCTATATACTTGTGAATGTCGATTTTCTTAATCTACTCGAACTTACCACTAAAACTACTAAAATTTTTATTACAAGAAGATACAAATTAGTCATAATTGTCATAACACATACATATATCTATCTTCACGTCAGGTCCCTAACGGGGTAGGCAGAGAGTGTAGAGCGCCAGATATCCCGGTCCTGACAAACCTCTCGTGCCTCGTCTACCTTCATCATTCCCTTCATACATGATTAAACTATTCCTAGTTTTTGTCTATTAAGCAGCCTTAAAAACTAAAATAATAGGTGTTTTTCTAAAGAAAAGAGATCCTTCCCTAAGCCTAGTCTACTACGTACTAACAAGAAACCAATGTCATGATGTGTCGAACTCAACGTATACAGACCGTATCACAAAATAATTCGAAATTTAGTTTTAATCCATTTCTTGGAGAATAGAGATATAGTTGAGCAGTAAATCTTAGCGCTAAATCCCGACTATACTCGTGTGCTAGAGTGGGAATCATCTCGCATCTGATGAATTAGGGAATTAGCCAACTTCGTCTGGCGTACTCGTTGAAACTCAGATACGGATTGTTCTAATGTTTGCCGATTGCACTTTTATTGGTGCTGTTACGTTTCTCAGTATTTAAAATTTAAGCGCAATTGGAGCTGAAAGCGAAGATATGAAGATTTGAAAGCGGTTCGAACGGAAAGAAATTAATTTTGAGTTTAGATATTTAAAAAACATTTAGGATTATGTAAAGCGTAAATAAATACGTATTAAAGTCCAGTTTCAGTAATTTGAAACTATTTCTAAGAAGCTAGAAATTTAGCTGAACAGGATGTCTTGGCGTTAAATCCCAACTATACTTGTGCACTGGACTAGGAATCATCTCGCGTCTGATGGATTAGGGCATTAGCCAACTTTGTCTGGCGAACTCGTTGAAACTCAGATACGGATTGTTCTAATGTTTGATGGTTGCAATTTTATTGCTGCAGTTACGTTTGTCAGTATTTTGAATTTAAGTGTAATGGAAGCTGAAGGGGCAGATGAGGAAAACTGAAAGGTGTTAGAATGAGATAAATTATGATTAAATATAAGCAGTTGCAAACTTCAGTTTCAGTTTGAATCTATTCCTTAGAACTAACTTCTAAGGAATTGATTCAGAATTCTAGCTCAGTAGCAAATTTTGGGGTCAAATCCCTACTATAATCGTGCGCTAGAGTGGAAATCATCTCGGTAGCCTAGGGGTAGCAGGCCACTACTACTACACTGAGGTCCTGAGTTCGATTCCCGGGTAGGGAATTATCAGAGATAATGGTGTTAAGTCCTTTATCTCTGGTTCTATTGAGATTTTTCCATTTTCTGGAAATGTCCCAGTACCTCGAAGTTTGGTAATGTCAACAGGCTCGCCACCTGTTACATGGGCTAAAAAACGTAACCGGCGAATTGCGGGTGTTTGCACGCATACTTCTACTTCTACCTCTGCCTACCCCTTCGGGGACTACAGGCGTGATGTTACGTTTTTTTACTACTTGAAACCACACAATATACATAGATAAACCATTTGCTGAACTACCGTTTGCAATAAAATTATCACGAAAGCAAACTGTTAAGTTCATAACTGACGAATACATGTCACACATAGGAAACGTGAAAACATATGCAACATTCAATAAACTCATCCCTAGCTTCCGTCCCAGAAATATATGGACCGGATAATATCATAATAATGGTTCATAGTTGAGATGCAATACATAAAACTTGGGAACGATTTTCAATAACATACCGGGAACATAAAACATTACAACTCCGTCGGCGCCTCGTAAAACGACAGCAGATTTTATAGTCTACGCTCTACGAGGTGACAAAGAGTAAATAGAACATGAACTTCACTGGTGACAACCCTGCAAATAATTGCGCATATATGGCTCCCGTACGGAAGACACGTGAATAAAATATTTTATTAAAATTGGGAATAACTTCTTAAACCCTTATTCATAAACGTACATTAGATACGTTTTAGCTATAAAATGCTTTGTCTTTGTCAGTTGCATTGTCAGATGTGCAGGATAGAAAAATACAATGGAGAGATTAGCAACACTTCACCTAAAATACGTTTATGAATAAGGGGGTTAGTATTCCATAACTTTTCTAAGTTACCTTCGAACAGGAGGAGGATAACTGAAATCAAGCATAACTTGAGTTTTTTATGTTGCGAAAATGGGAAACGAGTAATAAATGAAAATCAAAGGTTTCAATACTGATGCGTTGCCACTCTTGTTTAAGATTTAAAGCTTCAGTGCCTATAATGACGTGGTCGTTTGTTGCCATTTAAACCGAACACGAACACTGTAAACTATTACTGTTTATACAGGGTTGACCCCGTACGCTCGTAAGCTATGAGACTTTGTGACTACTCACATTTTCAAACTCCAGAGCTAAGAATTATCTCAATTGAAAAATGCAATAATACCCTTCTTTCACAGATCTACCGGATAACGTTTTTTTATTAGGCCCTGGCATAGCGAGATCACAAAGGTGTGCTTGCAATAGAAACACATACGCTAATTAACGGCATCCTGCTGGAAACCGGCATGTGAGTATGTAAAAGTGCTAAGTATCACTTTTTTATGTAATGAAAGTGGCAAACAAGCACGCAGTTCACATTGATGTTAAGTGATGTCTGCAGCCTATAGAAACTCACACAAAGACCAGAGTTCAAAATGCAGATGCGTTACTACTCCTGAGGCCTAAGGAGTTGTGCCTCTGTGCGGGCAATTACAGGGCCATACATTACCACCTGACCGGAACACAATAGTGCAGAACACTTTATTAAGCGGCAAGTATATTAGGTAATGTGGTGGTGCCTACGCCCGCGAGCTCCGTCACTGGAGCTCTACCACCAGTCTTCGTTAGTCCACATTATTCTGCGGTTACATCACTGCACACAATAGTCAAGTTTTCAGATGCAATAATACAGTTTAAACAGGACTAAAGCAAGTCGATAGCAATTCGCGGCTACCAGGCTTCGAGGCCTTAAATCAACAATGCAACTTGTACTGAAGTTAGACGACTTGTGTATCTAGCAGGGCCACCGCAGCATAATTTATGACATTCCGAAATTGTGTTTTGGTCGTCCTGTTTAGATGTTGCGTCAAATGGGAAATTCCGAGGGGAGCTCATGCGAAGGTCTCGTATTAATTTTGGAGTGCCTCAGGGGCACGTCGTCAGCGTCCCGGTTATAAGCCGCCTGACTTTTTAATTTAGGCTTAACGTTGTGTACCTTGAAATAAATAAGTCTTTCCAGAACATTCTTTACTATTTATCGGCTGTTTATCTGCACAGCTTTCGAAACACTGCGCAATGAAACGTACATTTAAAACCTCGTAAAATAAAAGTTCCTTGTTCAAACTAGTTCAAATATTTAACTACATTTCCATACTGAACTGATCGTTGAAACATTTTATGTTCACGGCAAAGAAAGGTCTCAAAGCGCAAGTAAAGGGAAACATCCGAAAATCCAAATGTAGAATTAGAATTTTATTATACTTGACAAACTGCGCAATCCTTGAAGACCGAGGCGCATGCACTTGACCGAGTATTTTCATTATAAAACACTTGAAGACTTGATAGCTTTTCCCTTCCCAAGAGTGCGATAAACTAGATCGGGTATTGATATATCTTTTGTTTGACTAACTTTTCAAGTTGTTTTTATATACTGTTTCATCCAACTAGTCAGCGTGGTATAAAGCTAGACATTCTTCCAAGAGTGCACTACGTTTGAGGGAAAAGTTAAATAGAGTTCGGTAAGTGGGTCTCTTTTATGTCGAGATGGAAATCTCCTTACACACCTGGAAATTTTAGGAGATGACATCGAGTTGTGTGAGTTTTACTTACTACAAATAAACCGGTTGTCATTTGATATAATTTTACTCCAGGAATCGTTGTTCGGATCTGTGTGAAACTGAACTGTGTGCATTTTAATTTGCCACTAGCGGTCACCCATCACACACCCGATCGCGCCCGTATTGCTTAACCCTCTCAGCACGGATATAACTAAGCGTGCGCTCATAGAAAAAAAATCTAGCAAACGCATATATCAGTTTAGCCGCTCCGAAACGGCTCCGATAGTTCGTGCGTTCATTTAGTTACTTTCTTTTGAGAGGCCTGCAGGGAAAAGAAGCCCCAGTGTCGAGTTGTGACTCGTTCGAGATGGACGCTGCGTATTTGGACGACAACGGGCGAAGTAACTATTTTGATTTTATGTAAAAACTATTGTTATACAGATTTTTTGTACTTTATCTATTATTTTAGATGTTTGGCCATAATATAATACATAATTTGTAACAGAATTTCGTAAAAATACTTTGTGATACCACTTCAAGTTTTTAGCGCACGTTCGTGCGTTGTCGTTTTCAAAAGTTAGAATGCAGTTTTTCTTTTGAAACGTTAAAAGTCATTCTTTACTTCCAGGACGACTCTTAGATGACTGTTTGTTGGAAGAATTACTTGGTGATGGGTGTCAGTTAGATTTGGACATTTCTGAGGAAGAGTCTGAACCAGCTATCCATGGTTGAAGATTTTTGGGTGAAGCTTTACCCAGGCAAGATTTGCAATCCAACGACAAAAGAGATAGCAATCCAGACCTCAATGACACACTGTGCTCAATTAGGTATAACGAGAAGTACAAGAAAATATAGCACCAGTAAATCCAACCATTTCTAGAAACAACCGCCACAGTCGAAAGAAATGATCAAGTTTTTGGAAATCGACCACGTTTGCTGATGCAAGTCACGATTTTTCTCCTCGTTCTGAAGCAGAAGAAGTGCTGACTCCACTACAGTATTTCGATGAACACTTCAACGAAAAATTCTATGAATAACTTGCCACTTGCACGAATTTATATTTCCTTCGACATACTGGTGTAGTTTTGAAAACGAATAATGCAGAAATGCGTAATTTGTTTGGTACATTTATTTTCATGGGCTGTATACCATATCCTTACATTTATATGTACTGGCGCGATGGCAGACAATTAGACATGGTCGTGAATCAGATGCCTAGGGATTGTTTCTATATATGCAATATGCATGTCGAACCTTCAGATGATCCGTCATTAAGCAACACAAATCCACTGTAAAAGGTTGCTAAATGTAGACATTGCCCAATATTTATATATATTCTTAATTTAAACATATCAAGAGGCAGAAAATGTAGACACGAAGGCTGTAATTCCTGCATATTTGTGCATTCTTCGTCATCGGAACTGTTTTTAACTTAGGTACTGTTGCAAATAACCTACGATTAACTTTGATTTTTCATATTGTCGCCTTTTGTTATAATTTTAAGTCAATTATTATGTTATTTCGATCTGCTATGATATTTAATGTTAATTAATATTTAAATAATAAGTACACATTAAAATTGATAAATAATGATCAGTTTTTATTTCCCTTTATCCTACTAAAGCACGATAGTGCGCTACTACAATATTAAACAACAACGCACGAACGTGCGGGGGGGCTCACGTGCGTTTTGAGAGGGGAGAATTTTTTTCTTTATTTTTTCGAGCCATGTTAGATTAACTAGAACTTAAATTAGGCAATATAACAGTAAAAATTTAAAGTATTTTTTTTCGTGCTGAAAGGGTTAACCGAGTAGCGCTTACGATCTACACCAGCCGCGGGGCCATGCACGCTTCTATAGGTATATTAGGCATCAAATTACCTATTCTAGGTATATAACTATTGCTTCCCTCTCTATATTTAACACAACGTGGAGTGCATATCTATGCAAGCATCATTTTGTACACCGTCTTTTCAGTACCATTAAGCTTAAATTTAGATTTAATGCTATACGATATATTGCTACAACAACAATTTACAATTTAATACCCGCAAACAAGAGCGGTTGTTCCCTGAATCAGTTAGACACATCGAGTGGCGGCCGAGGTGTTCGGTCAATAACGCGGGCAAATATTTGACGCCAGCCTGCGGGTTTCGTCGAGGTGTTTATATGTATAGTCTTACAGCTTAGCTGCACGGTTTATTGTTACGGTTTAATGGAATCTCGGCGAAGATTAAAGTATCGTCGAAGCGTTCGTAGTTTGCAAGAGCCTTAACATTTGAGGCAGAGCGTTCCGAACTGTGTTTCTCGGAATTGTAGATTATTTGGATTTCCCCCTAAAACTAATTTTGTTTATCCAATTGGTGAGAAACTTATTTAAGACAAAAACAATGAAATAGGCTGACTTGGAAAATAGGTACAACTAATTCGATAATTTTGATAAAGACTACTATCTATTCCAGCGTGTTATACTGGCATTTCAATTCTTTCAATGATTTTGGCGGTAATGCATGCGCCTGTTCTTGCATTCTAATTATATTTTATGCGTGTTGTTTCTAGTATAATAAGATTTAGTACCTACTCTAACAACACTCATTATACAATTTAATACCACCGAACAAGAGCGGCTGTTCCCTGAATCAGTTAGACACATCGAGTGGCGGCCGAGGTGATCGGTCAATAACGCGCGCAAATATTCGACGCCAGCCTGCGGGTTTCGTCGAGATGTTTATATGTATAGTCTTAAGGATGTGCGGTAACGTTGCCGACAATGTCGTGTTTATTATTACACTGTTTAATTTTAATGGGATCTCGATAAAGATAATGGTATTGTCATAGCGCTCGTAGTTCAATTGCCTCAATTCTTAATGTGATAATTAAGTTCTTCCAGATGTTTGATCCGCGAGAATGTAATGTCAAGGATTTTTCATTTGGTGAGTAATTCATTAGAAATCAAAATAACGGAGAAGTATTTCTTTCAAATGGTGATCTACAACAAGAAAAACAACGATTGTCCTCTTAAAGAATTTATTTGAATCGTGTCCAGTTACGTACTGAAAAATGCCAAAACAGACTTTGCTTGTGGAATTAAATATATCATAGTACGATATATTTTATTTTTAAAGAAAAATGGAAAGAAAAAATTGACTTCAGGCGAGACTCGAACTCGCGACCTACTGGGAATCTAGTCCAGCCGCTCTTCCAGCCCTGAAGGGCTTCAGTAGCTCAATTGGAAGAGCGGCTGGACTAGATTCCCAGTAGGTCGTCAATTTTTTCTTTCCATTTTTCTTTAAAAATAAAATATATTTCACAAGCATGTGTTAATGCGAAATAATATAAAACAATGGTACGATATATTTAATATAATATAGACATTTCTGTGTTTATGGTTGTTAAACCGTTTCATTTTGATGGAATCCCGGCTGGTTATTAGCTAAAAAGATTTTCGCTTAAGCTGGCCATGAACTTTTGCCCTTTATACTGCTAATCATTAACAAGCCTAGTCAAGTTACCAGTGAAATTATTTAAGCCAGTACCCTCTACATTTAGGCTATAACTCTGATATTTGCAAATTGACGAACCGTAAATAATTAATAATTTCAAAAGGTACTTACTTAAAGCTTACGGGCGTAACTCGAACGCTTTTAACATGAAAATGATTATGATTTAATCGCTTACACCTTTCTTATCGCTGATGAAATTCTACATCATAATTCCCTCCATTTACCGTGACAGCCAGAGCGAACTCGATTTATCTTAAAAAAGCCAGGGTTTTCAGGAGAGCGCAATGTATTACGTCATAGTGCAGACGTTCTTCACGATAATAAATTGTTTTGTAACATTGTCGGTCACCGCAGAAATGGGATATGGCGGCGCGAACGGACACGCTTTTCCGGGTGTATAGAAAAACGGTTATGGTGACATTTTGTTCAATGGAGTCGTATACAAGACGCTTTAACGATATGACGCATGGGCATCAGTACGGGTATAAAAACGTCCTTAAGAATAATCTGACAGTGGTTATTTGACGACCCGGTTAGTCCAGAGGTGTGAGATGACCGTTTGATTCGAAGGGTCGCGGGTTCGATTCCCGCACCGGGACAAATATTTGTATGGCCTACAGATATTTGTTTCAGGTCTGGGTGTTTGTGTATGTGTTGTATGTGTACAACGGCACCCACAACACAGGTTTATACCTACTGTGGGGCTGTGAGTGTAAGCGTATTTTATTTATTTATTTTATTTTATTGCTTTGGCATTCGCTATGAAATCGATAACAAAAGTCAGATGACATTTTTTCTTTTACAGACGGTATTAAATAAAGCCATAAACCCAGCCAGGTCAATAGCGGCTAAGTTAAATGCTGCTGGTCTATCCAAGCACTTTGGAGACTGTGTGTACTAGTACTGTATAGCGGGTTCATTGTATTTAATATCACATCAAACACATTTACCAAAATACGAAATAACTTCTGTAAATATTTACAGATGGAATTCTGCATTCAAAACTTATATCATAATTTCTCCATTTACCGCGACAGCCAGTGCGAACACGATTTATCTTAAAAAAGCCAGGGTTTTCAGGAGAGCGCAATATTTAATGTCATAGTGCAGACGCCCTTCACGATAATAAATTATTCTGTAACATTGTCGGTCACCGCAGAAACGGGATATGGCGGCGCGAACGGACACGCTTTTCCGGGTGTATGGAAAAACGGTCATGGTGACATTTTGGGTGAACGCTCAAGAGTTTTGTGGAAAAAAACATGTAAGTGCATTTATTGTTTTATATAATTTCGCATTAACACATGCTTGTGAAATATATTTTTATTTTTAAAGAAAAATGGAAAGAAAAATTTGACTTCAGGCGAGGCTCGAACTCGCGACCTACTGGGAATCTAGTGGTGCCTAACTAGCATAGTTGGTAATAGATGGCGCTACTGCTACCATAAAGCAATGCAATAGATGTGAAGGAAAGATTTGACAAATCGGGCAGGGCTTCAGTAGCTCAATTGGAAGAGCGGCTGGACTAGATTCCCAGTAGGTCGCGAGTTCGAGCCTCGCCTGAAGTCAAATTTTTCTTTCCATTTTTTTTTTAAAATAAGTGCATTTATTACGCAAACATCGCCTTTTTATGTCACGAGAAGGTTTTTTTTTGTCAGCCGTTTTACGTATGATGATACTATGTGCAGACGTTTTGTAGTTCCATTTGTTCAATGGTGTTGAATACAAGGTGCTTAAAGGATATTTGGAGTACACCCACCACTGTGGATAGAATATTATTTCGTTCTTTCGAGAATTTGACTTTGTTTACTATTTTGGTAGTCGCTATGAAATGGATTACAATAATTACACGACATTATACCTAGTGAGTTATTTTATTGATTTATTTTATTTATTATTGTTTTTACAGCCGGTACTAAAAAAAAATCTTAAACCGCATCATAAATTAGCAGTGAGCCACAGTATAACGATATAATAATAATAATAATGGCAACCCTTGATACGTCCCACTGCTTGGCACGAGTCTCTCCCCTTGTTGGGAGGAGGCCTAGAGCTTAGATACTCCACCACGCTGCGCTAATGCTGGTTGGTGGAGATAAGGGTGAGTGGCCCACCCGTTGTCGGACGTTTTCAAACAGGACATACAGCCTCCGACAAGGTTTAACGAATGCTATCTATCGATAGCAACCGGATCGATAGAGACCGACGGCTTAACGTGTCCTCCGAAGCACGAAAATGCGCACTTTAATTGGCCACTAGCGGTCACCCATCACACACCCGACCGCGCCTATATCGCTCAACCGAGTAGATCGTTTCCGATCTACACTAGCCGCGGGCCATGCGCGCTTCTGACATTCGATAGACATATTTAGAGGTTCTTGGTTTCTTGCTTAGGAATTATAGTAATGATCCACATAATAATGCATAACATGAAATGAAGACCATTTTACAGGAAAGGGAGATTTGCACGGATAGGATCATGCATGGATACATCTTAATAATACATTTAGTAAGCTTCCAATACGAAAACTGTAAATTTTCTCAACTCATTAAAGCATTGAACAGTTTTAAAGAGTTCATTCAGGAACAGTATAAAATCCGCGGACGGCGGAGCCTTTATTTAAATCCGTGGCTTTAAAAAATCACTAGTGCGAGCTCCCTGGTTCTTTATTGCGGACACCTGCGTTGAGCAGTCGAGTGTCGACACTATTATGTATAGCCGTGGACTTGTCCAACTTCGGGAGAATCTGGGGGTATAAAATGTACTTTATTCTCTAGTATCACAATCTTGACTTTGTTTTCTGTTTAAAAGTTACCATAGGCATATGTTTTTTTAATTATGCCATTAGCCATTATGCCATAAACGATCCCACTATACATCATTCTCGTATTACTCTAACGGTGTAAGCAGCGCACGCGATGTATAACATTTTCTATATTTTTTTTATTGCACCATGGGTTACATTGTGAGAGTTTTATACGAATCTCTAATTGAGCTCGACTAATGAAATCACTGCTTATGCAAAATCAATCAAATAAATCTTTTATTGGCATCGCATAAGGTGCCCATGTGGTCAAGCGGAGAGTTCCCTGATAGAACACATAGCCCATGTTACTCAGTGATAGCGTATCAAGCCGAGAGTTCCCTGATAGTACATAGCCCATGATACTCAGTGATAACGTAGGATCCTATTGGTGAAAGAGTTATTAAAATCGGTTCAAAAGTTCTTCAGCCAAGTCGATGCCAAGATACCAATTTTATAGTGACAAAAAATAAGTTTCTCAAGATTCTGCCTCATTCTCAATTTTTCCTTACGAGAGATTAGAGAGTTTATGCGATAGGAAATCGTACCGGAAATTTTCCTTCATTTTATTAAAAAAATCACTAGTGCCCTCTCCCCGGTTATTTACTGCGGACACCTGCATTGAGCAGTTGAGTGTCGACACGATTATGTATAGCCGCGGACTTGTCTAACTTTGAGAATCTGGAGCTATAAAGCCAGATCGCGTCGGTGTAATGTGCCAAGTTACCTTTATCATCCAATGTTTGAGTGCAGCTGACATAGCACGTTACTTGACTTAGAAATCGAGTGTGTGAAGTATTATCTAAACCAGAGGTTCCCAAACTATTTTTCTTGTAGACCCTGGATATAGACATTTCAATTTTTTTCTGGTTTCGGTGGACCCCCTTGCTAACATTTATATAACTTTCCCATATATCCCATTTTTATTTACGCATATACGTAGACCCCATCGAGTCGGTGCGGGGTCCGTAGCAAATGTGACCTTGGGGCCCTAGAGTTACATTGCCTACTGAAATTTAGGATGTAAATAAAACAGAACATTTACGAAAAGGAATCGAAAACAATATTAAGGGATTCCCCCTGTAAGTATTGTGGTATTGCCAACTTGCAACATAATAATATACATACCTATATAATTACAGTGTGGCCAACGCTCACTTTGAGAATAGCTACGGTGTATTACATATTTTACATATTTGTGGATTTTTTCAGGGCACAAGAGCGGGGGCCCTCAAGTCGCAGGGCCCGTAGCATATGCTGCCTCCTGCTATATGGCTAATCCGGCACTGAATCTTGCAATAAGAAAGATCAATAATATTTTCCGAAAGGTAGTCTGATTCCATAGCGACTGAACCAAAGAAGAATTGAGAACCTAAAACCTTTCCTCGTTACTTTAAATTAATGGTTGCTATATTTAATACTAGTTCTTGCCCGAGGCTTCGCCCGCGCTTGTTTGTGGCGTTTACTAACTTATGATTACACTGCCTCAGTAGCCTAGTGGTAGCAGGCCATTACTCCTACGCTTGGGTCCTGGGTTCGACGAGATAAGGGTGTGAAATCCTTTATGTCTGGTTCTTTAGGGATTTTTACATACTGCTGGAAGTTCCCCAGTACCTCGGAGTTTGGTAATGTGCTCGGAGATGTTAACAGACTGATCTGTTACATGGGACAAATGGGGCGTTTGCAGGTATGTTTGAATGCAAGAATTTACAAGTTTGTAGACAAAAAATTACGACCTTCACACTTCACACAACTTGTGAATACTTTAAAATTACGTTTAATCCGAACCTGTCGCAAAATTCGTTCTTAGCGGACGTCTGCTACCTATAAACTACCTCCCTGCCAAATTTCATGTTTGTACGCATAGAGCAACACGGAGGGGAGTAGCCATATGCAGGCTTTCCCCTCTGTCAAAGTACAAGACCAAATGATCAAGTCAAGGTGTGAGTTTCGTAGTAATAGACGATTTTTGTAGTGTGCTGTGTGTGGCACGCATTTCCCCCCGCAAAAAATTACAGACTATTTTGCATCGGTAATACACGCTATGGCTACTCCCCTCCAGTCCGCCGCGACCGGTGGACCGCGTTGCTCTATGTTTGTATGTAAATCAGTTTTGAAATGAAAATCGAAAAGGGTTAACATTAATAAAAAAAGACAAAACCTAAATGCTGTAGGCATCTACAAAATCTCCTAGAAAATAATTTGTACAGCACATCTACATGAACAAACATATCTAGAAATGAAGCCAAATTGTCTTAACTGCAACACTAACTTGCATACAAAAAGTTGGGAGAACTAATTACAAAGGAATAAAAAAAAACAAAGTGAATAGCGCGACTCAACAACGCCTGACGTAATTGAAACAAAACCCATTATTACCAGGAAAAAACGTCTACGGTTCCCGGGCGACACTAAACCTGTTAGAACCGGTTCCTTCAGATTACAGGTTAGCGGACAAAGAACGCGGATTTGTTAATAATTATTGCGACGATGCTATCAAGTTAATAAAGATGAAAAGGGGTGCTAACTAGCAGTTGTCATATACAATCAGTGCCGGATTAGCCATATAGCAGGAGTAGCAAATGCTACGGGCCCCGCGCGATTAGGGGCCCCGTGCCTGTGCCCAAAAAAAAAACACAAATATGTAAAAAAAAAACATAAATACACCTTAGCTATTCTCAAAGGGAGCGTTGACCACTAATTATATAGGTACCTATATTATTATGTTGCAAGTTGGCAACGCCACAATACTTACAGGGGGAATCCCCTAAATTTGTTTTCGATTCCTTTTATTTACATCCTAAATTTCAGTAGGCAATGTAACTCTAGGGCCCCATGGTCACATTTGCTACGGGCCCCGCACCGGCTTTATCCGGCACTGTATACAATGATAACAAAGATGAAAAGGGATGCTAGTTAGCAGTTGTCATGCATTTGTCAACTGCAGCTTTTTTGGTGGTCTACCACCAAAAAAGCTGCAGTGTCGGAGTTCGATTCGTAAGCAACATTGCATTACTTAATCTTTCTACCGACATATGGTAATGTTGAGCACTATTTTGTTCCGGTTAGAAGGTAATGCACGGCTCTGTCATAACTATCACAAAGGAATAGTATATTAGGCCTCAAGGGTGACAACGCATCTGTATTGTTTTTGTGTATTTAATTGTAAGTATGCTCACGCTTACAGCCCCACACTATGTATAAACCTGTATCGTGGATGCCGTTGTTCGCACATCACATGCACAAACACACAGAATCGAAACAAATATCTGTAGACCATAGTTATATTAGTCCCTGTGCGGTAATCGAACCCATAACGTAACCCTTCGAATCAAACGGGCGTCACACTCCTGGACAATCGAATAAATCGATTATGTGTATGCATCAATTAAATACAATTTATGCATTAAATACAGACCTACATAATACTATTGTTTCCTATCACAATTAAATCTGTACAAGAATCAGAACAGAGTACTTCTATATATTACTTGCAATGGGTGAAATGTCATATATGAAGATACCTGCTCTGAACCCGCTTCCGCGGTTTATGTATCGCGACCTTACAACCGTTTCCGAGCGGGATTTAAGTGTAAAGCGAGATTACGCGAGTTGACAAGTGCCCGAAAGTGCGACTATTGTTCGCGAAAGTTCGGCCCGAATCGAGATTTCTGTTTCAGCTTATTATATCTGTTAATCCACGGCACCTGGGATTTAATCGTGAGCCTCTTTGTGCCGTTGATACTGAGATTCTTTGAAATAGGAACGTTCACTTAGATTGCAAATTGGAATACGAATGAAATGAGGGCTTTGTCGGATGATAGTCACCTATCGTGAAGGTGAAGCTACTTGTTATACGGTACCTATCTGATTAGGTTTGGCGAAATAGATTTAGTAAGTAATCGATGAAGTTTACTGTCAAATAGTTTGAATATACAGAAAAGACACTAGCGCCACTTATAGATTGAAAAACGACATGTGTCATTGTGTTCATATTGTAGCTTTGTTCAGATATTGAGTTCTATAACTACTTACTAAGATCACAGTCTAAAGAAAACGAACATTTTAATGTGCTAAGATATTGTACAATATCTTAGTAAGTACATATATATGCTAAGTAATTTAATTTAAGTATAAGCTAAGGTATGATTGTAAGCCTTAAGGCTTTCCCATTATTTCGCCAACAATCTTTCATTAAATATGTTACACAATTGGTAGATCTAATTATGTTTCAATTCTGTAATTATGTTTCAATTATTTAAAGAACCGAACAGTGTTCCTTTAATTTCAATGTTATTATTCCCAATAATCTTTCTCGTATTCCTAAAACGACGATCAACGGCAAAAAAATAAGAACAGCGTTCATTTGGCCGTGAATCCATAATTCAGAGATGAAATCTGCCGAAGGCTTTCGCCATATCCTGACGCCCCGCCACGTCTGTGAGCTAAGGTCTTCAAATCTGGTGTGCTCCAATCATGTGGAATATCGCGCCGCTTCATTTTTGGGGTACAATTCTTTGATATGATAAAGTAACCGGTCAAGTGTGAATGATTGGGATTCTGTGCATTTGCGATTTTCAGATGAGATCGTCTTTGTTTTACTTAGGGGAGAACTTGAAGACATAGACAATCATATAGAATTAATTAATGATACTTTGTGGCTCGGTAGCTCGGTATTTTGATGTTTTTGTTTATTTGGAATATTTTAAACTTTTGTAGAGAAACATAAAGGCATAAACACAACTGCATTTACCATTATGCTAATTATTATTTTATTTAAGAAAGGTGGCAAACAAGCATGCAATTCACATTAATGTTAAGTGATGACTGCAGCCTATACACATCTACACAAAAACCAGAGGTCAAAATGCAGATGCGTTGCCACCCCTGATACCTAAGTTGTTATCTCCATATTTATTTTTTAATTGATTTAACACCATTATACTCGTAGGACTTTATTACACGGCACGGTATTTAGGGTACGATACCAAGGGTCAGGGTAGTGTAATAACATTTAGGGAGTTTGGGCCCTAATTAGGGCGACCGGAGCGGCCCGTGTATTTGTACTGTGATTGAGTTAGGGCGCTGTCGACCGGATAGTGTAATAAGCGGTAAACCGGCGCGAGGCCACGCCCTTTTCTGCCGGACCCTGAATACCGTGTCGTGTAACAGCCTTTTATCTATGATAGCCCCGACCAGGAAATAGAACAATGATCCGAGAGTAGTAGTAGTGGCCTGCTACCACTAGGCTAAGTTAAAACCTATACAGTGAGTACGATTGGTCACTGACAGCATTTCTGCGATGATTCCTGCGAAGCCCAGGCCTGAAAAGGCCACGAACCGGGCTGATGATGACGATGGTTTCGTGACGGTACAAGGGAGGAAGCGCCGTCAGCGAACCAACAAGAACAGCTGCGGTAAGGCTCCGGTAGACCCCAATATAGGTCTGCACGCAGCGAAACCGAACACGCCGGTGTACCATCTCCCGCCTCCACTACACGACCGAGGCGGAAGACGTCGTGGAGTTCTTACGTCGAAAGCTGAAATACACGCTGAGAGTGCAGCTGTTGGAGTCGCGCCGCAACGTCAACTTCAAGTCGTTCGTGGTGCGTGTGCCGACATTCCTGCTGCACCTCGTCATGGAGGAAAGCTTTTGGCTGCAAGATGTAGTGTTCCGTCGCTTCCGGGGACAAGTGCCACTCGAACGCACAATGACACAGTGCAAGTGAAGTGTATAATATAGCTGTAAGTTGTATGTACTAACACAATATAATATATATTAATATGTATGTTAGTTTATAAGGTATATTTACATGGGCCTATTGTTTAATTATAATCAATTTTGTTGCCTGAAATAAATGGATAAATAAATAAATAAAATAAAATAAAAACATTTAAATAATACTTCTCACACGCGATTTCTAAGTCAAGTAGCGTCCTATTTCAGGTGCGCGCTTCTTGCCACAAAACTAATTTCCTTTCATAATCTACGACACACACTACTCTTAATTAGTTTGAAATATGAAACTAAATAAACATAAAAGATAAACACGATAGTGCTGCTCACATTCATACGATAAATGTATTTTGCGGTCAAAACACATAATTATCTTTCTGTAATTATGTGTTATTCGTGTTTCATATTGAACCAATTTATTCGTTATGTACGAATGAATGATATCTGTATGATTTTTTTATATAACAGTCGGTTGTATTATTTTTATGTTATTGTAGAGGGAAACAAGTATGCAGCTCCCATCGATGTTGAGGGATGACTGCAGCCTTTAGACACCCACACAATGATCAAGGTCAAAATGCAGATGCGTTACCACTCCTGAGGCCTAAGGTGTTATGCCTCAGAGCCGGAAATTACAGGGCCGTACATTACCACCTGACCGGAACACGATAGTGCTGAACTACCATTTAGCAGCAAGTATATTAGGTAATGCGGTGGTGCCGACGCCCACGAGCTCCGTCGCTGGAGCTCTACTATCAGTAAAATATTGTGTATATTGGTGTAATGGATTTAAGTACGACTCTTTTTATGTAACTAAAGTAGCAAAGAAGCACGCAGCTCACATGGATGTTAAGTACCTAATAACTGCAGCCTATAGACATCTACACAAAAACCAGAGGACAATGCCGATGTTTTGCCACCTCTGAGACCTTAGTTGTTATGTCTCTGTGATAGTTATTACGGGGCCATACATTACCATCCAACCGGAACACGATAGTGATGAACTCATTTTGGAACTCTACTACCATTAAAATACTCTCTACTGGTGGTAGAGCTCCAGTGACGGAGTTCGCGGGCGTAGGCACCACCGCATTACCTAATTTACTTGCCGCTAAATGGTAGTGTCAGCACTATCGTGTTTCGGTCAGGTGGTAATGTACGGCACTGTAATTTCCGGCACAGAGACATAACACCTTAGGCCTCAGGAGTGGTAACGCATCTGAATTTTGACCTTGGTCTTCACGTTAGTGTCTGTAGGCTGCAGTCATCACTTAACATCAATGTGAACTGCTTATTTGCCACTTCAATTACATAAAAAAAAATTCGTTCATTGTATACACAAAAATATGCCAACAAAACGATAACCTTAACTTTTTGAACTCAAAAATAGTACAACATGAAATTTATCGAGTTTAGAAAACCCACCAATAAAACTTCACTCTCATAAATTAACTTCTCAACCGATATCGCATTTCAGACAGTAAATTCATTAAACATGCCTTATAAATATGTACGTGTTTGATAATAATCAATCTACAACTCGCACGGAACCAGATGGCGAGCCAGATTATAAATAAAGCTATTGCTGTGACACACCATTTATTTTGTGGTGCATCTGAAATTAATGCGAAAACAGACATGACAGTGTTTTAAAACCGGCCAAGTGTAAGTCAGACTATCGTTCGCGTTAAAGGCATTTCTTTTACGTTACTTTTAATATCACAAATTTTTCCTATAATATGTAAGTAATGAACTGTTTTTTTTTTTGAAAAATAAATTCAGAATGTTAGGACCAGTGTAGTCTAGGAAATAAGATATTGGGAGTGGTGATTTTTCGAATGTGTTCTAACATCAACATTATTTATTTTAAAATTAATAAAAGTTCTGTTTTTAATCCTCACTATAAGATCTTTAATTTTGAATTAAGACCTTTTCATTGCAAAAATAATCAAAGAGTCTTCAATGAAATCGCATTTACAAATTGCAAAAATGGCTGACCTACATAAAATTCATTTACGAAATACCAAATTCCAAATAAATCTGCCTACAACTTCCGGAGCAAATTGGCGGTGACAGATAGACGCACGAGTGGTCTATAAAGGATCCGTTGTTTCCTTTTGAAGTCAGAACCCTAAAAATGCTTAGCAAGAATTCTACCTCGAGTATGTGCATAAGTGACTGTTGTGGATGGCCGCTCGCACCTGTAAAGCGTTCCTTCTTTTATTTTTACGAATAATCAAGAAGAACTGTTTGCCAACAATTTCCAACATTGAAATAGATTCTTTCTAATATAAAATGGCGATAAAACAACAATCAATTAAACAACGGCTTAAAACGAAGTGACCAACGTCCATTACCAAAACTTCAATAGGGTTGCCAACGGCCACTCTTCTATAAATCAGCCAGCACTTAATTTCCATAAATTAAGCGTATACCCAAGTGGATTCCCATTCAGTTATACCTTTCAGTCCCGCTGTGAAAAACTTGCAGTCCGTCCTCAAAGCTAATTCGTTAAAAGGCTCTGGATTTTGCTATTCACAGCTCATTAAGGCAATCTCGGGACGATAGGACGGATCCGAATGTAAATTAATACCCGACTGTATCTTGAGGTGATATATATTTCAGGCTCTTCAAGTATACATTTTTATTAGGTTCTAAATTATTTTTACATTTCAAGTTACATAAACTTTCATGGTTGTCAACTATTTTTAATTCCACCTCAGATTTGCTTTGCTCTGTGGCGCTGATATTTTATTGGTCCAATATGATTTCCAACCAGTGTGTCGGAGTTTTGGCGGGAACCTTGAAAGAGGCGTATGGTGCTCTTATTTTATTTCATTTTCTTGGTGTATTTTTAAGTTATATTGAATAAAGTTGGTGGCATTTTGTTTGATATAGGTTTATTACAGTGCCCGTGTATAGTGAAATAGAATAACAGTGCGAAAACACGACCTTTCAGGTTGCCTCCAAAACTTCATTGTAAAAAAATAACTCAGTTTGTCTGTTACGTTTTCCAGTTCAACTGCTGAACCGATTTTTATAAAACAGCTTAGGTACATTTCAACAGAAGTTTACGTTAAAGAGGCAGTTTCACTAACACCTAAATCTACTGGTGGTAGAGCTCCAGTGACGGAGCTCGCGGGCGTAGGCACCACCGCATTACCTAATTTACTTGCCGCTAAATAGTAGTGTTCAGCACTATCGTGTTCCGGTCAGGTGGTAATGTACGGCCTTGTAATTTCCGACACAGAGGCATAACACCTTAGGCCTCAGGAGTGGTAACACATCTGCATTTTGACCTTGGTCTTCATGTGGGTGTCTATAGGCTGCAGTCATCACTTAACATCAACGTGAACTGCAGGCTTGTCAGCCACTTCCATTACATAAAAAAATGCTAGTCAAATTGATTTCCTTTACCTGAATGTTTTCGAGCAAGGTCTGCGTGAACCAAAACTTGCCACAAACGCCACACAAGTGCCAATGCCAAACCGTCACAAAATTGAAACGTAGCCGTTTGTATGAAGATGAACGGCATTATAATTTCCGATTAGCATAGGAATCAATTCCGCAATGTCCACTAGAACAGTTGGCTGTGGTCCGATTGAATAATCAATCAGAATGCAAATGAGGGCCGCAACAGGCGTGTCGGGACCGTTTTTGGACCTTGAAGTTAAAGTGATTGCAAGTTTGTAGCAAACGGAATATTTGAGGCTGGAATTGAACTTTATGGAGATTGAATTGGAGGTATCACTGGACGGCCACGATGAGATTTTGTCGATCGTTAAAATATAGAAATTGGTTTTTGGACTTGATATTTATAAAATTTTTGAAAATATTATATACTACGATCAGTAATGCAGCCGGTAGCTTGTTTGTCGGTCCTTTAACTTTAAAAAAGGTGACGCATCAACATTGAATTCTCTGGTTTTTTATATAAATATTATGACTGCAGATTTATGACGAGAGTGAACTGTATGCTTGCTTGTCACTATATAAAGTAAACAGTCAAAGAACTGCTTTTGGACAGCTTAAGAGTAGAAGTGGGATCAACCGTCGGTTAGGCGAATACACAGATGGGTGGGCGAATAAGCAATTTTTTTTCAATTACGATTTTTTTTTATGTAGTGGAAGTGGAAAACAAGCATGCAGTTCACATTGATGTTAAGTAGAGACTGCAGCCTAAAGACACCCACACAAAGATCGAAGTCGAAATGCAGATGCGTTACCATTCCTGAGGCCTAAGGTGTTATGCCTCTGTGCTGGAAATTACAGGGTAAGTACATTACCACCTGACCGGAACACGATAGTGCTGAACACTACCATTAAGCGGTAAGTATATTAGGTAATGCGGTGGTGCCTACGAATGTCAATGCCTAGGATATGGAACTGCAAGAAACATTTTTGTGAATCTTGTTTTATTTTGTTACTATTGTGTAAATCTCACTATCGTTTGTGTTCGCGGAAAGCCAGAGATCAGGTTACATTCAGACAATATTTTATCTTACTAACAATTATTCATTACAATTATTCGCTTTCTCTTTTTTGTCATCCTTGAAAAATAGCTGAAACAAAATGAATTACAGCCTATTGTTTTCCATGACCAAATTATATCAAAATCCTTTTTATTCCGAGTCATTACCGGCTTGATTCGGCAAATCCAAAGTTTGACGCGGACCAATCCCGTTTTTACCCGGGTCTGATGGCGTATTATGTTACTCGATGAGCATTACGACTATAGCCACTATGCAGTACATTGCTGTTTCGACGTAATGTGTTAATTGCCATTTTTTTAAGAATAACAGCAATGCACTGTATATAGTTTATTACAACAAGTTGATGGCCACCGAGCTAACGCCCTCTGATACAGGATACTCACGTATTTTACATGCGTTCGAGCGACGCAGTTGATTAAATAGCTTTTGCATGGGATCACGGGAATTTGTAGAAAATTCTATCCAATTTTACTTTGGGCCTTAAGATTTGTTTTTAAATTTATCTTTAGACGCGATCAATGTTTGCTGGATGAGTATGTAGATGTATAAAAAGATTAAGTTTTTCTTTCTTGCTTTATATTTCAATTACCGTTATTTTTTAAATATTATTGTAAACGTAGGTAATGTATATCTACTTTAAAATATTTTTCAATTATCTGTAGAAAAACTATTTTATTCGTGGAAAGTGTAATTTGATACAATTGCATTACAATTATACATATTAAAAGGCACAAGAAGCTTAACTTCGAAAATACAATAATCACAATAAAAAAGTATTGAAAATGTTTAAGTTGGTAAAGCAAAAATATCGAGCCAAATGTTCAAGGGTAAACTTTTTAATATGTGCAACAGCTGTAGGCTATATTTTTCATTATAGTCTGTTTAAATAATGATTTAATTTTCAAGACTAGTATAATCACAACACAGTCTCAATTCTAACTTTAGCCTAGACACGTCTCCTAAATTGTCTGAGACATTTGGCTATGAACGGGCGCCTATTACGGAGGTTCTCGTCAGCAGTTTTAATGTCAAGTTCAAGGCCAACTTATACAAGTTGGTACTTCCAAGTATTATTGTTTTATCCTCTTTCTGTTGGTGTGGGATATATAAACCGCCGGCGTTTTATGGATAAGAAGCCAGGCAGAAATTATGCTTTAATGGAATCGCAATTAAATTATTATCGCTTCAAATTAAACATTTCATTTGCACTTGTTTGATAACAGCAACACAAAAGCAATAGAGAAAAAAGAACTAAAAGTGGTGGGCTTAGCATGAAACCGTTTACAGATTCTATGAACACAAAGTGCTTAAGGAGTTAAGATTCTACATGATTAGATACAGTTTAGATCTAGGTAAAATAAGTATAAAAATAGACCCTTCAATATCATCCCAAGAAACGGTAATAGAAGCACAGAAAATAAAACAAATCACGCCTTTCCAATTCCGAATTCAAGTTGTCCGCCATCTGGAGTCAGTTCAAATACCAATAGAGAATCCGAACGCATTGATTCTTAAGGAACTCCGCCCAATCAACGGCCTCCATCGCGCGACGTTCTTTTTCAATCACCACTCGTGGAATGGGCGCTTCATGAAAAATTTATGGGAAGCGACCGCGACCAAAGCTTTTTTACTCCCTAAAGGCGCATAACATTACTTTATGGTGGTCTAGCACTAAAACGCTTCCTGACTTTACGGATAGATTAATGTTATCTCCGCTCGTATAAAAATATCGTAAAGACTTTTATACCGAGTTTACGCCAATGTAATGCAAAATTATACGGCGAACGTAAAAACATTTGCTCCGTTCATGCTTTCTGCTGGCGTTTTATGGATAAGTGGAATGTCCTATAACTACGAAAAATGTTGCCAATACAGTTTAGCACGTTACACGTAAGACCAATTCATGATTGGAATCAAACTTCTCTTTCATGTTTTGGTTATTTGATTACAAATCTAAACCAGACTACTGGTACAGTAATGTGGTAGATATAATCAATACAATTTGATTTACAAAACGCTCTTTTATTTGGGTGTCCTTCAATTTGGCACAAGAACCGGCTGTTATTGTTGGTATGAGTGGTTTTATAACATTGTCAAGAAACATCGCTTTTAACATGTTTTTAACTGACTTCGAAAAAAGGAGGAGGTACTCAATTCGTCCGGATCTTTTTTCTTTTTTTTATGTTTGTTACCCGATAATTTCTAAACGCCTGTACCGATTTGGATAATTTTAATGTGAAAGTTTCATCAATGCAAACTCATGGTTATAGAAACCACGTAGTGTACACTCATGCACACTAACCCATTGATTAAACATGTCAATTTTTCATCATTTCCTTCACACATACACGTCAGTTTTGACAACATCTGACAACAGCAACTGTCAATACTGATCAACACGATATTAGCGGATCAAATTAAAGCATTAATTAAAAACATCGTTAACGTCATTGGCAGGCGCATTAGTGAACATAAAATTCTCATCTCATCGGAGCGAACGAGCAGCAATTATTTCAGTCAGTATCAGCCTAATGACACGGCCCATATCCGTTAATCGAAAAAAAAAACAATAATCGAACGCAAACACGCTTTCACTGATACAGAGGAACGAGGGAACTTTAATCATACATCAGACTTTATGGGCAAAGAGCGAGGCGAAAATGAAAAATAGAATGCTGCGTTCCCTTTTCGAAAATAATGGACTGGCCGCCGAGTCTCTCGCTCGGTCGTTAGCGAAACTCGAAACTTCGATCGTACAACATTCGGCGCGCGTTCGAATTTACAAATGATTAGTGTCCGTGGCGTTTATTAAATGAAACTCTTGTTTTCTGTTACTTAGTGGTTTTCTGGGTTTCGATGTTTTTATAACTTTTATGCTTTCTGTATTCGGCTGTATCTGAGTTCGGTTAGCGGGCTTTTTCTGTTTGGTTGATATATTCTTCATAAAGGGCTTTACAGTGATTTAAGGGAATTGTAGCCTTTATATAGATATGATTCTTAGTTATATAGTTGGAATTGCATTATCGATGCAGATCACATTGACGGTAAGCGACAAAAAGGAAAGAACTCAGCTTGCTACAAAAAGGCGTTTTGTTTTGTTTTACACTACTGCTCGTAATCCCAAATTTTCTGGAATTTATAGAAAATCTATTGAACTATAAAATTTAGCTGGTGTTAGAATACCAATGTCAAACGTTGAGGGCGTAGGCACCACCGCATTACCTTATCTATCTGTCGCTAAATGGGAGTGTTCAGAAGTACCGACTTCCTCTAAGATGGTTATGGTGCCTACCAAAATTTCCGGTACAAAGACAAAAGATCTAAGAAGTCCATGATCACATGTTAACCTTAATAAAACCTTTAGTTTTAATAAATATGTCTATAAAATCCACTGATGAAGGCGAAACTTCTTCACTAATGAATAATGCTGCTTTCACATTCATCAGTCACAAGATGTTTTAAAATATTCATCTGTCAAAAAGTTTTTTTTATTTTCGCATCGCGTGTGGCACACATTGCCGTAAGTCTCGTCTGTCGCTTTATATCTTCGTGTAAGTTCCCCCAACACTTTTATTCCTTTTAGGATTCATGTCGTATTTTTAGTAACTTATTTACATTTTTTTAGTACTTGCTCTAACCTTGGACTGGATTCTGAATACATGTAATTTTTATGGAGACATTAACAGCGTATGAATAAACAACTGTTTTTGAATAATGAAACGATATTACGGTTTCATGCAGATTGTGTAATGTTTATGCAATGATTATGGGTGTTGTGCGAACAATAGTAAAGATTTCATTTAATTTTTTTTTGTGTATTTGCTTTTGTTTCTATACCAATGCATATAGTGAATTTCTACTAAACCAATCTTAAAATAACGTATTTTTGTACTATTTACTTTTAGCAATAACACATGCGAGTGAACTTTAAAAATTAAAGAAAAAACGGAAAGAAAAATTTCACTCGACCTCCGGATAACCAGCCGCTTTACTTTTGGACTGGTTATCCAGAGGTCGCAGGTTCGATTCCTGCCCGAAGTCAATTTTTTCTTTACGAATATTTGTTCCCATAAATGCTGCTGCTGCCCTTGCTACCACCAGGCTACTGCCTCAGTAGCCTAGTGGTAGCAGGCCACTACTACTACGCTGGGGTCCCGGGTTCGATTCCCAGGTCGGGGGATATTAGAGATAACGGTGTAAAATCCTTTATATCTGGTTCTATTGGGTTTTCTGGAAGTTTCCCCAGTATTTTGAAGTTTGGTAACGTGCCCGGAAATGTCAACAGGCTCGCCACCTGTTCCATGGGCCGAAACGTAACTGGCGAATCGTGGGTGTTTGCATGTATGATTAAATGCATGCATTTACCTCTGCCTACCCCTTCGGGAACACAGGCTTGAAGTGACGTATAATTCACTTAATAAACTAAACAAGTAATTTTCGGCAGATGTCTTTCTTGCGTCATACTCAAAATAGTCCAATGTATGTGGTACTCATGGAAAACTCCAGGTGCTTACCTGGGTACTCTATGAGAGGCTATTAAAAGCTATATTTCACTGATTTTGAATAGTCAACAAGTTCCCTAACTATACATACAGATCGCAAAAATCGATACAAAAAAAATGAATGTTTTAGAACAATAATATATATTACAAGTACTTTTAAAGTAAACAATCACTTTGTGATTCGAATTCAACGTAAACTTAATCCGTCAGCGACTCAGTGACAAAGCGCTGACGCCGCGGTTGTGGCGTGTTGTCTTTACAAATATTGAGATAGTATGATTGAGATCGTCTGTTTATCTTTCAATAGTTGCCGTGTGATTAAAATTTGTTATTGTTGGTAAAGTGTTCGCTGAAATTCAATTCTTTGTTGATGAGAGAATGACTGTTACAAGTTGACAGACAAGCAGACGGGCCACCTGATGGTAAGTGGTCACCGTCGCCTATGGACATTTGCAACACCAGGGGAGTTGCCAACGCGCTGCCAGCCCTGAAGGACTCTTTTGGCGCCATTTTTGAAGAACCCCATATTGTAGCACCGAGGGAACACCTCAGAGGGAAGTTCGTTCCACAATTTAAACGTTCTGGGCAGAAACGAACGAGAAAACCGCACCGTTGAGCACTGCCAGGTGTCCAGTCGGTGAGGGTGAAACTTTTCTCTTCGGCGGGTAGTACGGTGTAGAAAAAGAGACGGTGGCACCATGTTACTTATACTTTATATAAAACTAGCGGCTTCGCCCGCGTAGATGTCGTTTAAAAAGTAGCCTATGTTCTTTCTCAAAGTCAACTCTATCTCTGTACCAAATTTAATTAAAATCGGTTCAGTCGTTTGGACGTGAAAAGACAGACAGACAGACAGACAGAGCTACTTTCACACACACTTTTTCACATTTTTAACTGTTTTTATTTTATTTTTCGCAGTAACGCATGCAAGTAAATTAAAATATTATAGAAATAATGGGGAGTAAAATTTTGCATCGGTAGCTTAGTGGTAAACCAGTCGAACCGATTTATCCTTTGACGACCCGGTTAGTCCAGCGGTGTGAGATGACCGTTTGATTCGTAAGGTCGCGGGTGCGATCCCCGCACCGGAACAAATATTTGTATGGCCTACAGATATTTGTTTCGGGTCTGGGTGTTTGTGTATGTTTTGTATGTGTACAACGGCACCCACGACACAGGTTTATACCTACTGTGGGCTGTGAGTATAATTTATTTTATTTTATGCTTATTTTATTTTTATCCTGAGGTCACAGGTTCAACCCCTTCCCGAAGTCAAATTTTCTTTCAATTTTTTCCCTTCTGTCTATAGATCAATATTTTCTTTATCTGTTTAAAGAAGGATTCATACAAAAAATAAAACTATAATAAATTCAATTGCCTTTGCCACACGTAATATCTGCGTATAAACCTCACAGAACACAATAGACGTATTCCAATTTCAAACGCCAATTAAAATGGAAAATGGAATATAGAATCTGAATTCAAATTAAATTATTATCTAGGCGCGCATTTTGACAGCTTTTTTTCACCGATATAGGTTCAAGTGCAGTGCCTGTACATAATTTAGTTTTGTATTTGAATTTTGAAAACAGAGTTGGAATGGTACCTATTGCATTTGAAATGTCAGTTCATTAACAAAATAATGGTAGGGCTTGTCAGTGACAGGTATAGCCCATTCGGTGGTAGACCACAGGTTATATTAACGCTATATTCAATAGCAAAATTAGGTACACCTGTTTTTTTTTTAATGTAATAAAAGTGGCAAACAAGCGTGCAGTTCACATTGATGTTAAGTGATGACTGCAGCCTATAGACACCCACATAAAGACCAAGGTCAAAACGCAGATGCGTTACCACTCCTGAGGCCTAAGGTGTTATGCCTCTGTGTGTCGGAAATTACAGGGCCGTACAATACCACCTGCCCGGAACACGATAGTGACACTTGTGTTGCGGAGTTGATCACGTCAAGTTGCAGAGTTGACGCCCGGCGAGCGATAACATCAGCTTATCAACATATTATTATGCTGACGTGTGTGAACTTATCTGCGACAATTTATAAATCTATGTTTCAACAATAACGTTGATCAACTGTTGCTAAACAAATGACTACCATAAATACGAAGCTTTAGGCCGATCGTACCTCTCTATCACTTGTTCAACGCTCTGGGCTTAGGTGGAACGTGACACTTTTTCGTGTGTGCAGCCGTGTTCATAGATTTATAAGACGTTATCACGTCAAAAGCATGAAGAAAATCTACATAAAATACAATCTGGTACAAGCAATATAATACGTTCAATATTACGCAATCTACAGTGACTCAGAATCGAAAACACAGTCAAACTGTGATAGCACCAGAACTTCGAAATCAAAGCCTCATTGGTGCAAACATAGTTTTATTTACCATTCCAACCGTAAATAAAAAGTCGAGGCAATATCGAGCACTATCAAAGCAGAGTTTGGGAAAAAAGGCAAAATCAATGGAGCCCCGATAGTGGCCATTAAAATAACGTTGAATTTCAAAAGGACTGGAGACGTTGATAGTTGAAGACGTATCGTTCGTCCCCAAAATGGACTTTTGATGTAACTTGGCTACCGGCTTCGATAGCGATGTTTATCGAGATGAGCGAACGATTTTAATTTGAATTCGATTCATTCGAATGTTATGATAAGTTTTTTCCGTGCCTTATTAGAGTGGCCAGTGTAGTTATAAGAGTGGAATGACTTTTGCAGAGATAGTTTTATGATAATACGCTAACCTATTGCGGATTCTTTTTTCACAAAGTGCGAGACGGACTCGCGTGCACAGAGTTCCGTACATTTGAAATATTTCATAAGTTACAATACCACATAATTATTACAGATTTTCCTGTGATCTGTCTATGTAGAACTATTTAAAAAATGTAAGCCCAATGGTTTCGGAAATAAAGAAAGAGGTAGAAAATTGACTTTGATATTTTTTTTTATTAATTCAAAACCATTATTGATACTAACTGTCTTAGAAATTAAAGAAAAGTGGAAAGAAAAAAATTGACAACGGCCAGGAATCAAACTTGCAACCTAGGGAATTAAAATCAGGCAGAAACTTTGAAAATGTCGAAATTACGCTGGTACCTACCCATTCTGCAGTTCTGCAGTACCTAAGTTAATGATACTGTTATTGTTAAAATTGATATTGACCATAACTTTAACAAACATTTTGGTGCAACCGAACCTTAATTACACAATTAAAATTAAACAATGAATAGAGAAATTATCATAGTTAAGAAGTTCCAGATCCGAGCGTCGAATTTTCCTTTCAGAGTTAAGTAGACTACACAAATTAAATTGAAGTTCAGACCATTATGCATAGCCGGTACACAAAACTATTTGAGGGGTATGCAGTTATTTATCGATATGAGTTTCTTCCCCCTAAACACTACATAAAGACTACCCCACCCACAGCAGGCGTGCCAACTAGCTTAGATCATAACCCTATTCGGTGTTTATCAAACCATAGCGAAACGATATCGCTTTTTGAATTTATTAAAGGAATGGTGTTTACCGATGCAGAGAGTGGTTTACAAACTGCTTTAATTCAATGGATTTCAAGAGAGAAATGTAAGAATAAGAGGCTTATAGTTTTATACGTCATTAATTGAACAACTATCTAGATATGTTTTATGCAATGATGGTGAGAACATGCAGTTCACATTGATGCTAAGTGAATACTGTAGCCTATAGTCATCTCCACAAAAACAGAAGGTCACAATTCAAATGCGTTGCCACCCCTGAGGTATAGGTTGTTTGAGTCTGTGACGGTTATTACAGGGCCAAACATTACCATCTTCTTCTTTAGACATTTAGAAACAAGGTTTAGATGGCTTTTAGGTTATCTAGGTCCCGGCTTAGAACAGCCAGAGATTGTAAGGCTATATGAAATACTATAATACTTTATGCAAGACTGTTTATAACAATAGCTGAAATCAAATTGGGACTTAATAAATCAGTTAAATGCACTATAATAATTAATTTAAAAATATTCATGCCATGCATAAAATCATAATAGCACTACGCTCACTTCCAAAATGTTTCAAAACAATTAATAGTCCATTCGAGAATAACACCGCGCATACGTATTCCGGGCATACTTCGTCCCTTGATATCCTTTGGTATTGTTAGCTAATTGTAAACCACACCGCGGCCGGCGCTGCGGGCCCGGATTAATAATGCCACGAGAAGATTAGTGCTTCCCTGAACGGATTAATTTCGGGACAGCCAATGTCACGAGTGGGTAATGCAAAACAATTCAAGAATCCGCTTTCTGTTTTCTTGGGTGGATATAAACTCGGTCAGAAGCATGACCAGTATTTGTGTATACAAAAGTCACCTTGATTGATGCTGGTAAAACAAAAATGATACAATGGTATGTGAGGTGGAAGAATGTGGAGAACGAGCTGTAATGACATCAGGAGCTATACGGCTTAGAATGGCCAAGAATGTTTATTCATCTCTATAAAAAAAAAAGTTAAAACCAATTTGGAGCTTAATAAATCAAGGAAATATGCATTGTACTTATTTGAATATTCACAACTATCTATTAGAGTGCTTTGATACCCAAAATATTCCAACACAAAATTAAATTCGCTGAATTTAAGAGTCCATTCGAGAATAACACCACGCATACGTATTCCGGGCACACTTCGCCCCTTGAAATCCTTTGGTATTCTTAGCTAATTGTAAACCACATCGCGGCCGGCGCTGCGGGCCCGGCTTAATAATGCCACGAGAAGATTAGTGCATCCCCGAACGGATTAATTTCGGGACAGCCAATGTCACGAGTGGGTAATGCAAAACAATTCAAGGATCCGCTTTCAGTATCCTTAGGTGGATATAAATTCGGTCAGAAGCATGATCAGATTGACTAGTATTAAGTAGGCCAAAGTTAAAGATTAGTGTTTCCCTGACCTGTATAATTTCGGGAGAGTCAGTGTCAGGACTGGGTAATGCTGGATCTACTTGGATTGTTCCCGCAACAATACAAAAAGCAGGTTTATTTTTGGGTCGATCTGAGTTTGGCAAGATGCATGGCAAGAAAGGTTGCAGGCAAATATTTATTGGAAGGGGGGTTCTCAGTCGCAAAGAACGATTTTTGGGTCCCACTCACTCTGAGCGGGTCTCATACTTATACATGTGAGTGTTATTTTCAGGCTTTTTTTACGAGGATACTATTTTTGTATCCAACAGTTACTTGTCAAACTTAGGTTGTATTAGGTGGTTAATCGTGGCGAAGCAACGCTGTAACATGGAATGGTGTTGAAGAACTTACGAAATACTGATTACAATTAAGGATCATTCAACCCAGAACATTTTCCTATCTTATGCATGGAGGTGATGTTAAAAGTAACTGACCACTCCATAAGAACTTTCCGCATCGGATGCTAAGCTTCTGCTAAGCATTTAAATTATTCTTGTAGAAAATACATTTGTAAGTAAATTAAATTGAATAACAAACATGAAAACATTTAAAGAACGAATAAATACACAATCTAATAAAATTATACAGTTTAAATATCAAAAAACATGGACGATATCATATGGTCGTTTCATCAGAACACATTCCGTTCGGATTGTTTTGATGTAATTTACATAAAGATGCATTTTCCCATAACGGTTATCTTATCGCGTAATAGGTGAAAGAAACGTTACGTTGTAATGTGGAATAATAGTAGCCATGTTGCCATGGACAAATTAACATATCTTTTACATTTCTTTGTAGGGTACTGTACCTAAAAGGTAAAAATGGACCCTGTTACTAGACCTCCGCTGTCTGTCTGTTGTCACCAGGCTGTATCTCATGAACCATGATAGCTAGAAAGCTGTAATTTTCACACAATTATGTATTTCCGCTATAAAAACACATACTTACCAAAAAATATTAAGGGGCGATCCCCATACAGTCAACGTACTCGTATTATTTATTCGTATTTTTGCTCAATAATAGGTAATAACGGTAGCAGGTAGACGCCTTAAATTTTAAAACAAATGATTAAATAAGGGTAAAGTTAATTAGTAACTCCCCCTCCTCCTCCTTAACTCCTTAACTCCTTTTATATTAGCTCCCCCTTTAGGAGCCAGGTTTGCAAACGTATTTTAGCCGATTTTATTAAACAGGTAGAAACTAGAATATTTCTTAAACAACTAGAACAGAATAAAATGAATATTTACAACAAACAAATTTCTTTTATAAATAATGGTACGGAAACACTTCGTGCGCGAGTCCGACGCGCACTTGCCAGGTTTTTTTAGGATTTCAACGTAAAAGCGTTGCCGCGATGTCATATGATACACAAAAATTGTTTTTTCAACATCCGAATAGTTATGGCATCGTAATTATAATATATTAGAAGCTATAATAGTTCATTTCCTTCACTATTTAGGTTATAGAGATTTCTCACCGCGCCACAGATTTTTAAATTATAATTTTTACATTTATAAACACGGAATAACCAGTCCAGCTGCTTTACCTCTGAGCTACCGAAGTCCCACTTAGTGCTTAGTGGTAAAGCGGCTGGACTGGTTATCCCGTGGTCGCAGGTTCGATTCCTGCCCGAAGTCAAATTCTTCTTTCCATCTCTTCTTTAATTTCTAAAGTTCTCTTGCATGTGTTATTGCGAAAAAATAATTCTACAATTTATAAATACACTTTTGGTGCGATTTAGTCATCGACGACAGAACTGAGACAGAATCGAAGACTGTGCATGTTTGAATTTTTGTACAGAATTCTTTCTGTCAACTGCCAGAAGGCAGTGCACTGCCGATTGCCTTTTTTTTTTTTTTTTTTTTTAATCTCCATTTAAAGAGCTTGGTCAAAGACCATAACGCTCTATACGTTCACAAGAATTACATTCTTCATTTAAAAAAAAAATAATTAAACAACATTAGCTCATTGACAATTGATATAGTTGCAACAGTATTCTGGCGTCATCCGTAGTAGGATCTGCCAGGACACTGTTGCAATGTCCTATTTTTAATGAAGCCCTGCGATGAGCCTCACCTCGAACACATTCAACCAAAATATGGTATACGTCTTCCGCCGCTTGCCTTGTAGAGGTGTCTAGGGAGAGAAGCTGCGTTGTGTCGTTGATGGATTTAGTCAATTATTTATTCATCTTTTTAACCAGTCATGTTCATATAGGTACCGGATTGATAATGTTTTTTTGATATGATTATTTTATTTATCTTCCCTTACAAATAGTCCGTATCTAAGGTTTGATACCTTTGACACATTATTTCATTCTGAGGCAATACGAAGTTTGCCGAGTCAGCTAGTTTATAATAATAAACGTTAATATTTAGTAACGTTAAGTTTATAATATAAAATAAATAGGTATACTGGCCACTACGTCTACTACGTATGCTATAAGGACAATTTAAGCCTTCGTAGAGTGTGGCAGAACCCTAAAACAGATCTCACGATTCGTATAAAGCGGTCATTCAATACATAAGATATTGAATTGGACAAAGAATCGTTCTATAGCATTACGATCGTTTAGAATTGCAGTTAGCATATCTAGGCGTGAATTGGCCTATTGTGTAGTATCACATTCCAGAGGGAATGGCTAGGGTTGTCATGTATATATTTATTTATTTTACTTAAGCTCCAGATCGTAAAAAAGAATGAATATTACTTCTGAAGTCCTACAAAGATTGCTTAGTCCCATTCACATGTATATTAAATCATCGTTGGTGGTAAATAACTATTAATTTTACTTGGTTGTTTTCCCGTGAAAACGATTTGCTGTCAGTGGTATTATTGCAACGTAAGAGATAAACTTCGAAAAATATTTCTGTTTTAAAAAATATATATTATCTAGAGTAGGTACGTGAGAAGTTATAGTGTTTCACTTAGCATAACATTGTTAGGTAGTTACTACAAGATATACCTTTACAATACAATGGCTTAACCCAATTCCATCTGATGATACAAAATTGACAAACCATAAAATCGTATCATAATGCGTTCCCATTTCCTAAACTAACACGAAGAATGATATAATCGATTTATCAAAATATATTGAAATAGATAATTTCACTTTTCATAACATATAAAAGAAGACACTTTATCATACACAGCCCTATTGGAGAGGGTCCTAACACAACGATCACATATTTGAGGGGCGCTTCCATTGTAATTTGAAAGCTTTTTATGGTGATAATCTAATAATAAATACGAAAGCGCCTTCGTGGCTGTGTGGTTATTGATTACGAGGGTTTCTTTTGTATTAACATTAGGTTCAAACTCAGCGATACCATTTATAGTTATTGAAGCTACTAGCACACCGCGGACACTCCGCCAAAATTCCATACAAACGCTTAATTTGGTTACCTATTACACAGACATCAATCAGTGATTTGTATTTACAAGTGCACCTGTGTGCGTAGCACGTAGAGAATACCAAACTTCTCCCATAAGAGACGATCCATTAAGCTGGGTACTCACATAGGCGTATAGCACGTAACCACACCGCGGACACTCCGCCAAAATTTCATACAAACGTTTAATTTGGTTACCTATTACACAGACATCAATCAGTGACGTGTATTTACACGTGCACCTGTTTGCGTAGCGCGTAGAGACCATACCAAACGTCGCCCATAAGAGAGGAGGAGGTTGGGTGAGGCGGGAAAATAGGGCGGGACGTTGAAGTGTCCATTCTATACGTAGTAATATTACATATTATCTGACGTAACCTAACCAATACAGTATCCAGTGAGTACGTAGGTACGAGCTGCTGCGAGCCGCTCACGGAAGGAGCGCAGTAAGCTCGCAGTGACCCGCCGAGTGGCGGTATCATTGCGAGTCTTCCATGCCTAAGTCCATCGTATCATCCATTACCTTCTTAAGTTATCATTATCAATTTCACACAACATGACTGACGTTAAACTTCTTTTTGACGCAGACTGCATGACTACTATACAGACAATAAAAAAAACAACTGCAGACACATTAAACCTAAAACATAACAATCAATCCAATCTAACAAATAAAGGACAGTCCTCTGAAAAACGTAACCACAACGACATTCAATTCGCAACATAAAGTCTTTCAAGACAGTGCGGTACAGCCATAACTCACGGCTAGGGATGCAAGCATCGTAAAGATAAATATCGATAGTCCATTACATATCAATATTTTCTCATATTCGGACACGTTTGGTAGTACTGGTAGTAGCACTGGGGTAGAGCTCCAGTGACGTAACTCGCGGGCGTAGGCACCACCGCATTACCTAATATACTTGCCGCTAAATGGTAGTGATCAGCACTATCGTGTACCGGTTAGGTGGTAATGTACGGCCCTGTAATTTCCGGCACAGAGGCATAACACCTTAGGCCTCAGTAGTGGTAACGCATCAGCATTTTACACACACATTCCAGGAATCATCTCAGAACTCAGGAATGGTAATACTATACTTTTTATCCATAAGGTTAACATCAGCGTAGGCTCAATGATTGTTTTCCATTTCCATAATATAAAACACATGCACTGTGTATTATATATATACCTACCTATATTAGACATTACGCCAAGTTTTAAGCTAAGCTGTTATGCTATTCTGATGTAAATTATAGAGCCGTACAATAATTATTACCATCTGAACGGAACACGATAGCGCTGACCACATTTAGCGACCAGTAGATTAGGTAATGCGGTGGTGATAACGCCTTCTAGCTCCGGCACTGGAGCTCTACCATCAGAAAAAGTTTTAGATATATCGATACTTCATTGGCATCCCTACGACCCTCGCGAAACGTCTGTACGGGAATAAAAACAATCGTAAATGTTCCTGATAAGATAATGGCAGTGGACAATTAAGTTAAGAGTCCACGACAAACATCGGGAACCCATTTCGTAAGGTACGTGCGATGTGGATTGAATTGGAACGTTTTGGGATACATTCTAGTGTAGTGTTAGATGAAGCCTTATTTTTATGGCGGTCAGCATTAAAGTAAGTATACGCTTATGTTCTTGGATAGGCGGAGGTATGTGCTTGTTTCTTTGTATGATTGTATGTTTACAACTCGTCACTTGTTTTTTTTTGTTTCAGCTAGATCTATCTTCTATTGGCATTCATACTCCGACAAGTCTCTTGGAAAACAGAAATTGTAAAAAAATCTTATAAGACGAATCTGAAATCTCAAGACTAATAATGATATTCAAATAACTTTTTTTGTGTGATGTAGTACATTTTTTTTGTATTTAACAAAGGTGGGACAAAAACCAGCGGTCAAATGCTGATAGAATCTTCGCCACTCCTGAGGTCTAAGGGTGAAGTTCACAGACCACACTACAACTTTACTTTGAGCAAAGTATGCGTAGAACTGTCAGTAAAGTATGAGTTTTGAGTTTTTACTTTGCTCAAAGTAAAGTCGTAGTGCGGTCTGTGAATCTCACACTAAGTCTTGCCTTAGTTTTAGCTCATTTTACTTCAGAAATTCGAGAATATACTAACCCCCTTATTCATAAACGTATTTTAGCTAAAGTGTTGCTAATGTCTCTCTTTTGTCTCTTTCTATTCTGCACATTTGACAATGCAACTGACAAAGACAAAGCATTCTCTAGCTAAAGCGTATCTAATGTACGTTCATGAATAAGGGGGTTCATACATTTTTTACTGTCAAAATTTTAATGTAGAGTCCCAAGCAAAACTTTACCTCTTGGATAATACTTGTCAAAACCCACGGTTTCAAACTTTAATGCGATATTGCCAACATGACTTTTGAAAGCATATAAAACTTTGAATTTAATTGAACTTTACGCTGTAATACTTTATGAAGTTACGTCAAGTAATTTAAAGTTAGTATGGAAACGTCATTTGCTGCACCTGCGTTCCATAAAAAAAAAACTTTCAACCATTTTTGCGTGATATATATATTCTGTATTTATAATTCGTGCTGTATGGCGTTTGGAACAACTGATATATATTCTGTGTTTATAATTAGTGCTGTATGCCGTATGGAACAACTGATATATATTCTGTTTATAATTAGTGCTGTATGGCGTTTGGAACAACTGATATATATTCTGTGTTTATTATTAGTGCTGTATGCCGTATGGAACAACTGATATATATTCTGTTTATAATAAGTGCTGTATGGCGTTTGGAACAACTGATATATATTCTGTATTTATAATTAGTGCTGTATGCCGTTTGGAACAACTGAAAATACAATTTAAGTTAACACTAGCGGCCCGCCCCGGGTTCGGACGGGTGCAATGTTACCTGCATTACTAGGTACTATTTTAACAAAATATAGAATATAGCACTCCTGAATAGTATAGCTTTCTGATTGTGAATTTTCATGATCGGTTTTTTTTATGTAATGGAAATGGCAAACAAGCATGCAGATCACATTGATGTTAAGTGATGACTGCAGCCTATAGACACCCACACAAAGACCAAGATCAAAATGGAGATGCGTTACCACTCCTGAGGCCTAAGGTGTTATGCCTCTGTGCCGGAAATTACAGGGCCGTACATTACCTACCACCTGACCGGAAGACGATAGTGCTGAACACTACCATTTAGCGGCAAGTATATTAGGTAATGCGGTGGTGCCTACGCCCGCGAGCTCTGTCACTGGAGCTCTACCACCAGTGATGATTTTGAAGACATACATTATCTTCCTTTTTTTTAGGACGTACTTATGTCTCGAGACGTCACTGGTCTACTTCACCGGACAATCGGCGATAGAGCAACACGGGCCACCGGCCGCGGCGGACTGGAGGTGAGTAGGCTATCTATATGCAGGCTTTCCCCTCTGTCAAAGTATAAGCCCAAATGGATCTATACCTGTCGCCTAGATGTTTAAATGTGTGCGTGAAATTGTTTCTGTATATTGTTAAAGTCAAGGTGTGAGTTTCGTAGTAGGTAATAGACGATTTTTGCAGTGTGCGTGTGTGTCGCACGCATTTCCCTCAGCAAAAAATGACAGACTGATTTGCATCGGAAATAAACGCTATTTTGAATTTTTTTATCCTATTTTTGGTCTAAAAAATTGGTTAAATTTTTGCGACGTGAGAAATATGGCTAAACATTTTATTTATTATGCTTCCATATTTATTCAACTTTATTATTATGTAGGAAAATATCAACAAATGTGTGTTTGCGGAGGGCCGCGTAGATTAATGTTATTCGTGCAAACATTGGCCTATCGTGTGAAAGGCGCGTTTCGATTATCCGACACGACAATAGGTCGTCACGTGTCCGTTACCTATTGGCCGACCCCACGCGGTAGGGTTGTCGATATTTAATTAATATATTTTCTTTTCTATAAGTAATTGTGGGATAGATGACGTTGGCTAGAGGGTGAACTACGATAGACTGTGCGGTGCATTTTTATTCAGTCAAATATGTTACGGTACAAATGATTACTATCACTTTTAGTGATACTCACTACGACTTTACTTTCAGCAAAGTATACTTAAAATTGTCAATAAAGTTGAGTTTTGAGAGTTCTAAGTATACTTTGCTGAAAGTAATGTCGTAGTGAGTGCGCTCTGTCAATTTCACACTAAAAGTGATAGTAATCATTTGTACCGTAACATATTTGACTGAGTGCGGTCTGTGAATCTCACACTTAATAATCAATCAATCAATTTATTTATTTCGGATACACAATCCATAATTACCACCGACATGTTTGTTATGTGAGTACGCTTTTGACATAACAATAATAAGTTATAAAACCGTAAATTCTCTTTCAAAAAATGCTGAAGCGTCAAGTTTGTCAGGTGTACGCTCCGTATGTACTTTTAAACACTGGCGAATCGTAGGTGAATACACAATATCGCCTGTAGGCACTGTTTGTGTATAAAATATCTTCATATACCTATCCTTCACAGAAAAAAATCTGTGAAATTTTGTTCAAAACTCACCTTCTATTGTCCATTCGACGAACACGTAACGCTATTAATTTCTCGCTTGATCACTCATAGTTTGACAACAATAAATAGCTTTGCTCAACGTCCTCCCTAAAAAAGGACTGCCCTTTTTCTGCAACAATAGCGGAACCCTAAGTCCCTTGAGAGTGTGTGTGAAATTAAGGCTATTATTATACTATACGAGAACGCGTCACGTGCAGCGTGCGGAGCTCGGCCGACGAATTAACAATTAATTTATTGATTCACTTCCCTCACAAAAGTACAATCGGTGCGCTTTTGACAGCTCCGGTAACACAGGATGCAGTCAGTTGGTGAGGTGACGTCAAGACACCACGACACGGGTGTACTATATAGCAAAAAATATTCCAAGCCATCGCCATTTATATTCAACGTATTTATGTTGCACTTTATTTAACTAAAGGTGTGTAGTAGTGCTCATTAGGCACAATTAAAGTTTATGAGAGACAAGAAAAAAAAAACTATAATAATTAGGTATATCACACAGAAATTAAGAAATAAGATATCAAAAAATGAATTACCCTTTAGCCTCAAGTATATCAATTGTATGCTTAAATCACGAAATACAGAATAATATTACACGAGTGAAAAAAGACACATAACAGGCTGTTCTATTTTTTGTTGAAATTCTGACAATACCTTAAGCCTAGTACACAGTCTAGACAATTCTCGACGCGGCGACACTACGCGTCCGACCGAGTTTGTCGGCGAGTCCTGTCGCTCACTCCCTATTGTCGTCAGCGTCGTCACTGTCACAGAACGTACAGTAAAACAAGCCTGGATTGAAGTGCAGTCGTGTTCACGTGTGTGAAGTGTAGCCTTAGTAGGTACTAGGTACCGTACAAAAAATATTATTAGTGGTTACATATGAACCAGTAATCTCTCGATAGTCTCATTGGTATTGCCGCTCCAGTTTATTGGTTAGACGGTAAATGTAATGATTGCCTTTTCGCTAGTTTTTATCCTGCAGCCTAATCCATTGCGTCTGGTCGACGCGGCGACACTTCACGTCCGCGTTCGACCAAGTTTGTCTGCGAGTGCTGTCGCTCACGGAATGTTGTTGTCAGCCCCGCCACTGTCACAGGACTGACAGTACGTACAGTGAAACCAAACTGGATTAAAGTTAGGGTTACCAACTGTTTTTTTCAAATAAATTAACAGTATTGAGAAACAGTGAACAGTATTTTTTTAATGTTCTAAACATATTTTTTGTGCTTTTAGCATAATTTATCAATATAGAGAAATTTTCTAGGCTTCTCATGCTTCACTACAGGTAATATAAATATTGAAATAAAAATTTAAACTTACAATTAAAATTGAAATTAATGACGACCATAATTCTGAACAAAATTCATCGGAATGATCCAATGTGACCCAAGATTTTGATGATCATTTAATTACAAAAAGATAATCAAAGACAGCCAATTAGTCTGATTGAAATAATTACTGCACTGAGCACTTATCTATTAGACACATTTTGATACTGTAAACAGTATTTTGTATACTTTATTTTTGGTCAACAGTAAAAAGTATAATGTACTGGAAAACGTAGGTATAATATACTCATTTTAACAACTAAAAGTTGGCAACCCTAATTAAAGTGTAGTTTGTGTTTACTATAGAACTTTGGTAGCGTGAAATGCCGTACACAAATTAAAGACGATACATTAGTCTTATATATGAGGTAACACTTGATATTTTAATGGTGTGACGTAATCTTAACTGTAGAAATTGATGCTACAGAATGCCGGTTTGATGATATCATAAGTGAAACAGAGCATTACAGTTTGAACATTAGCAGTTAATTTAGAATTGCCTATATTAAAATTTTAATTTCCATAAACTTTAAGATGCTACATACTTATATATTGTCGTGACAATCGATTTCAAATGCCCTATTCCGTCGAAGCCGCTTCACTTATTACAGATTCGGATATTTATTTAAATAAAATCTGGTCCACCTTTTTTCCCCAGTCCTTACTAAACACCCAGCCTAATTCACAGCCTGTGATTGGCTGACGCGGCGATACTTCCGTCCGAGTTTGTCTACGAATCCTGACGCTCACTCACTATTGTCGTCAGGGCCGTCACTGTCACGGGACGTACAGTAAAAGAAGGATGGATTGATTGGATGAAGTGTAGTCTGCGTTTATTATAGCCTTGGTACTTTAAAATATCATAGAACAGCTTAACGGAATAAATAAACAAGTAATACGAATGTAATGTAAACCGTGTCGCTACACTTGACATTTTAATGGGTGTTGGGTAACCTTAATTGTAGAAATTGCTGGTACAGCAATATACATGGTCCTATTATAACTAAAATATTATATTACAGTTTCAATATTAGCAGTGAAATTAGAATAGAATAGCATCTTGAAGTTTATGGAAACAAAAGGTCCATAAACTTCAAGATGCTACATTCTTCAAGCACATAAAATCGATTTAAAATATCGTCTCACTCTATTGGAGCATCACTTCATACGGTACCGTTTCGTTTATTCATAAGTCAAATCCCGTCCATATTTATCCCCAGTTTTAACTATACACCCCAAAAAAAAACGTATGGCTTACGCGGCGACAGTTCGCGTCCGTTCGAGTTTGTCTACGAGTCCTGTCGCTCACTCACTATTATCGTCAGCGTCGTCACTGTCACGGTACGTACAGTAAAATCGGGCTGGATTGACTGACTTTTGGAGTTCATCAAAAAGTTTACTGGTGGTAGATTTTCACCACCGCATTAGTATCTGCAGTCGAATGGCAGTGTTCAGCACTGTTGTGTTCCGGTAAGATAGTAATGATGGCACTATCACAAAGGCATAACAACTAAGGTCTAGGGGTACACATCTATATTTTGATCTCTGGTTTTTGTGTAGATGTCTATAGGCTTCAGTCATCACTTAACATCAATGTGAACTGCATGCTAGTTTGTCACCTTGGTTAAATAATAAAAAGGTACTTCAACCACGAAAAAATAAATGAGCGACTCAAGCAATCGTCTCAACCAGTGGGAGTACTACTGTTCTAAGACGAATTTATTAATTTTTTTTTGTAGAATATATTATTGCAATGAGTTTTCCACAAAACACATATTGAGATTTAAAAATTAAGACCTCTTTTTAGACACTCTAGTTTGAACATGAATTTTACAAAGCAGAAAAAAAAATTAAGTATTTCACAAATCTCCGGTTTCTTTCCGACCGTTAAATTACTTTTAACACAGCCAGCACGCCCGTTTGCATTTCAATTCGCATAAAAAAAGAAAATGATGAAACAGGACAAATGCCTCAGAAATCCTTAAGATCCACAAAGACTAAAATGGCCACTACTGTGTAATATTTTAAGCAGCAACAGCTATAATCCGTCAGCTCGGCGCGGAAACAAATCCTTTTACTCAAAAACATTTCATCTTAAACCGGAGATTATGTCAGAAGTTGTAATCAGCGTTAAAAGTAGCCAACTAAAGTTTCATCCATTGTTTAGGGGAGGATTACGTCGCTTATCAGACGCAGCGGTTTTTTTTACTAGTTTCAATTAACTATCAGTTAATGCCGGTGCTAAGTGGTCGGTTTAACTTGCGACTTAATTTATTCGTGGTCTAATTTGTTTCGTGGTTTAATTTGAAAGTGACGCGGTCCATTGCTAATTGCTCGAGAAATTCTTGCAAATTATTCAGGCAAATGTAACTAAAAGAGTTTTTTTGCGATACAATTCCTTAATTACTGTTGACTTGGATTTTTAGAAGAGCGTAATAGAGCTACACCTATATATCGTTCTAGCTTTCATTAGGATGCTTTCCCATCAGAGATTTGCTATGCAGCTATGCTGCGAAGATGTGAAATCTATGCTACGAAAATATGTGACCATTTCCACCGACACTAAGCTTGAAGCTGTACGAGGAAGATGCGCTGTAAATAAAGAAATAAATAAAATACGCTTACACGCACAGCCCCACAGTAGGTATAAGCCTGTGTCGTGGGTGCCGTTGTACACATACAACACACACACAAACACCCAGACCCAAAACAAATATCTGTAGGCCATACAAATATTTGTCTCGGTGCGGAGATCGAACCCTCGACCCTTTGAATCTAACGGTTATCTCACACCGCTGGACTAACCGGGTCGTCAATGCTATGAAATGCATCCATAGCACACATCCTTCTATATAAAAAACATATCTTAGCTGAATCCGTTTCCATCAGTGCTAAGCTATGTGCACCATTTGTTTTTCGTACTGTCAAGATGAGTGAATCTAATGAAGAAATTCGATACATTTTAAAATTTTACTACAAAAAAGGTGAAAATACAACGCAAGCCGCGAAAAAAAATTGCGATGTATGGACCTAGTGCAGTGTCTGTGAGAGTAGCACAAATTTGGTTTAAGCGTTTTCAATCCGGAAATTTTTATGTCAAAGATGCACCTCGCTCTGGTCGCCCTATTACGGATAAAATGGATTCCATTTTTGAAAAAGTGGAGCAAGATCGACCTATCAGTAGTTGCGACGTAGCTGAAGAACTGGGAATTGATCACAAAACAGTTTTGGCGCATTTGAAAAAAGCTGGGTACAAAAAAAAGCTCGATATTTGGGTACCTCACGAGCTCACTGAAAGAAACCTAATGAACCGTGTACTCATTTGTGATTCTTTATTACGACGTAATGAAACCGAATCATTTTTGAAGAAGCTGATAACTGGTGATAAAAAGTGGATCAAGTACGACAAGAACGTGCGAAAAAGGTCGTGGTCAAAGGCCGGTCAGGCTTCACAGACTGTGGCGAAACCCGGGTTAACTCGCAATAAGGTGATGTTGTGTGTGTGGTGGGATTATAAGGGCATTATTCATTATGAGCTATTACCACCAGGCAGGACTATCGATTCTGAACTCTATCAAGCATCGAACAACTGATGAGATTAAAGCAAGAAGTTGAGAGAAAGCGGCCGGAATTGATCAACAGAAGGGGTGTGGTGTTTCATCATGATAACGCTAGACCTCACACATCTATAGCCACTCAGCAAAAATTAAGAGAGTTTGGCTGGGAGGTGTTAATGCATCCGCCGTATAGTCCTGACCTTGCACCTTCAGATTTCCATCTGTTTCGGTCTCTTCAGAATTCTTTATGCAATGTTAGGTTAACATCACGAGAGGACTGCCAAATCCACTTGTCGCGGTATTGTGATGAGAAGTCCCAAAATTTTTATAGCAATGGGATCATGTCCCTACCTACATGATGGCAAAAGGTTATCGAACAAAATGGTACATACATACTTTAGTTAAATTAAAAAAAAACTGTTTTAAAAAATGTTTTGAATTATCTTAAAAAATGCGAAGAAACTTTTTCCCCAACCTAATATATCAAGCGTAAAATCAATTAACAATTTCTATGAGACGAAATGTACTGAATCTATATCAGGTACAGTTTCCAATAGTTATTCGTTAAGAGCCCAGCTTTAGTGCGAGCTTTTCTCTAAATAGAGGGTGATTCACGGCGATGTGAATGCGGACTTGAGTGTACTTGACTCATTCAGTCTAGAATAATCTCTGGCTAGAGTGCGGATGATTTGGAAGAAACTTATAACGTTCTATCTCACGCAAATTTTTTTTGTTTTTATAAGGACATGAAAAAATCAAAAAGTTACTTCTTTATTTATCTCCCTTAATTATTACTAAAACAACATGAAATTTTACAAGTAAAGTATGTAGAAATAACGGGGTGTTATTATTTTTATAAACCTTTTAATTCCTTAAAAAATTTACATGACAATTTGATAGTTACATAATTAATAGGTTTTCTTATATTCTGTAAAAATAATTTAAATAATAATTAAAATAATAAATAATTTAAATAATAAATAATTTTGTACGGCCCTGTAATTTCAGGCACAGAGGCATATCACCTAATGCCTCAGGAGTGGCAGCGCATCTGCATTTTGACCTCTGGTCATTGTGTGGGTGTCTATAGGCTGCAGTCATCACTTAACATCAATGTGAACTGCATGCTTGTTTGCCACTTTTATTACATAAAAAAAAAAAAAAAAAAAAATTTACATTTCATTTTGAACTAGCGGCTTGCCCTGGATTCTCACGGGTATCATGTTACTGACGTTACTACTACTACTACTAATACGGTACTATACCATAATTCGAACAAACGCGAAATTCCGTCATAAGCAACACCTATGTCCTAAAAAGAATCGCTACACAAAATGTGACGATGGTTGAAATTGCTAGTGGAAAATGTAATAAAGATTTTACAAAACGGCATGTCATGGAATCGTATTTGAAAGAAAAAAACAAACTTTCGAACTAAATAAACAGAAACAGTGTTTATTTCTTACACTTTTCATTTCATTACAGCCGTCACAGCACGATACATAAGGCGTATTTCGTTCGCTACTTCGAATTGTAGCAACTTTATTGATCGTAATCCACATAAAAAAAGCCAAGTGTTCGATTACGGAGGACCGTTCAATACAATCAGCATTACACGCGTGGCAGCTGCGGAACCCTAAATTACGAGTCGTTTACCTCGTACGAAGGGCGAGAAGGGTGGACGCACATTTGATTGGGAAATAAATATAAATAAAGTAACAGAGAAATAAAATTGTAGTTTACCTACTGTTACATTTTATTTTAGGATTAAATCTATAGACAAAGTTGTGTTAGAATTGATATTGTTAATAATCTTTTATTATATTCATTTTACAAGCAATCTTATGATTAGCATGTTACCTACACGCGAAGACACTTAAAAACCATTTGATTAATATGTATATGCAAAATAAATCTGAAAACTAGTTTTATTTCATTAGTACTATTACAAAGTAAAGAAATAATACGAGTAGGTATAGTGAACTCAATACATTATTATTAATTAACTAGCTGTTGCCCGCGGCTTCGCCCGCGTGGATGTCGTTTATAAATATTTTTTTTGAATTTTCTTTGCTATAAACCTCACGGAGCCCGAGACATTTCCAACCAATGCAACCGTGGAAATCGGTTCGTGCGTTCTAGAGTTATAGCGTCAGAAAGGAAAACCCGATATCTAGAATATTATAGATTAATGAGCACTGAAGTAGACTCGACAAAATAAAAACGCAACACATTTCATCGAGAAATTTGATACATAGGTACGTCAGTGCGCACTCGCCTTTATGGCGAGACAAAAGAAAAAAGCCGAATTGACAGTTTAATCTGGAGAATTGGGAGTGTGACTGAACAGGGGGACGGGGAGGGTTCAGTGCAGTGTGCAACAAAAAAGGGGGAAAGAAAAAAGAAATGTTCCTCAGTTCAGTGGAACAGAAAGTTGTCGGTGTCCAAGTGATGAATGTGGGGTCGGCGGGTCGCCGGTGACCCGCGTTTATCTATTGTAATGAGAGCCATGGATGGATTACAGAAATCCATGAATTCATTTTCTTGTAGGTTAATACGTTATAATTAAACTCGCGTTAAAGAATAGATAGCACGCGCGTTGCAATTATCGTGTTAAACAGATGAATCGGTAGAAATTGACATGAAAAATGACATCAAATTATAATGATGTAGCGTCCACTACATTAAGGCGCCAACTAGTGGAACACATATGAAACCTCACAGTACTTGTCTAGTACGATAGATGGCGTGCAATCGAATTACATCGCACATGCGAAGATTTCTCAAGAGTTGGCATATATACAACTTCCCAACGTCAATCGTTTGCGTCGCGGCCCGCAAGGCGCTACCACCTCGCTTGGTCGGAGGATCCTCCCTTTTCGTCGGAGGAACACTTCCACCTGTTCCTCCAAAATACAATACAATACGCTTACACTCACAGCCCCACATAGGTATAAACCTGTGTCGTGGGTGCCGTTGTACCGGTTGTACACATAAAACACATACACAAACACCCAGACCTGAAACAAATATCTGAAGGCTATACAAACATTTGTCCCGGTGCGGGGATCGAACCCGCGACCCTTCGAATCAAATGGTCATCTCACACCGCTGGACTAACCGAGTCATCAATATAAAACTGTACCCGCGCGAAGCCGGGGCGGATCGCTAGTATAGAATAATTTATTTGTTCTTTATTGATTTAAAATTGAATACAAGTTAAAATAAAGGGCGGACATAATGCCAAGTGGCATTCCCTACAAGTCAACCCTCATAATGATGAGATATTGTGCCACAGTGAATATTTTTCTTTGGCAATGAAAAAATGTTTAATAGGGATGATGACTAGATTTTTTTGTTCTAATCTCAAAAAGTATAGACGCGGACTTTCACAGATAGCGGTGTAAAATCCTTTATCTCTGGTTCTATTGAATTGTTTCCATTTTCTGTAGGTTTCCCAATACCTCGGAGTTTGGTGATGTGCCCGGAGATGTCAACAGGCTCGTCACCTGTTACATGGGCCAAAACGTAATCGGCGAATCGAAGGTGTTTGCATATATGCTTGAATGCATGCGTTTACCCCCACCTACCCCTTCGGGAATTACAGGCGTGAAATTGCGTTGAATTTACATTATACAGGCCGGTTAAAGTACAATAAAATCAATAACAACAATCAAATTACATCAATCAACCATCGCGTTTGTAATAAGTGATGTGATCGACACTGTAGCAGCATAATAAATGTACACGGGGTTCGATTCCCACGGCCTCTGCCTAATTAATGGATAAGACCCGAAGATATCATTACACTATGCCGACTATCTCATTATGTATTACATTAAGTATGAACGTGATAGTTCACTTTTTAAATAAGTACTAACAATTTTTGAGTTGTAAACTTCTATAGAGGCGCCTTACACTTTGTGATGGGTACAAAATAAACTCGCGTTAGAACACGTGACTAATCGAAAATGCGTAAGACGGACGTGACCAGAATTGAGGTGGTGGCCTAAAATGCTCAACTTTAGTTTTTTTTAATGTAATGGAAGCGGCAAACAAGCATGCAGTTCACATTGATGCTAAGTGATGACTGCAGCCTATAGACACCCACAAAAAGACCAAGGTCAAAATGCAGATTTACCACTCTTGAGGCCTAAGGTGTTATGCCTCTGTGCCGGAAATTACAAGGCCATATATTACCACCTGACCGGAACACGACAGTGCTGAACAGCAAGATGTATATTAATACTTGCCACTAAATAGTGGTGTTCAGGTATCGTCATTAGGTCCAGATATCTTCATACCGAACCAACAAAATCATATAATAACTGTTCTACATCCGGTGTCAAAGAACCCAGTAAACAGCAATAAGGTTGCTTTTCCACCAGAGATATAGCTATACAGCTATGCTGCGATGATGTAAAATCTACGCTACGAAAACATGAGACCGTTTTCACCAACACGAACGGCCTTATTACACGATACGATATTCAGGGTCCGATAGCAAGGGTCAGGGTAGTGTAATAACATTTGGGGAGTTATAGTCCCTAATTAGGGCGACCGGAGCGGCCCGGTCAACCTAACGCCCTAACTACACACAGTACAAATATGAACAGTATGGAAACTACGTACAAAACGTTCAAAACGGCACACTCACACAAACATGTGCATCGACGCTCGAGTAACGAGTGCCTCAGAGCTGCAGCACCGCGAGAACCTCTACGGGGTCTCGTTGATGAGATAGGGCCCAGTCCGGATAGTGTAATAAACGGCAACCCGGTGCGAGGCCCACTCTTTCTGCCGGACCCTGAATACCGTGTCGTGTAATAAGGCCATAAGCTGTGTAGCTGTACGGGGAAGGTGCGCTATGAAGATGCGCCGCCTCAAAGTAGCTGCGCAAGAAAGATGTGCAGCCGAGCTATGCGATGTATCGATAGTAGAGAACCGGTGAGGGCTTACTACACCAATCGCGACGGCCCATCGCACGCATCCATAGCACACATCCTTCCATATAAAAAATATATCTTAGTTGAATCCGTTGTCACCAGTGCTAAGCTATGTGCACCAACGAATATGATTGGTGGATATCAAACTCATCCATAGCATCTTTGGTGGAGAAGCACCCTAACTGGGCAAATACTTTATTAAGATCGCTCGTGACTAAAACTGTGTCAGCGACGAACAAAAGACTAACAAATGGATCTCGAACATATTGTCTCGCCTTTGATTTAGAAACTATCGATATAACACTACTTTTTGACTTTTTATGTAATGGATATGGCAAACAAGCATGCAGTTCACATTGATGTTAAGTGATGACTAGCATAAACACACTTACACAAAGACCAAGGTCAAAATGCAGATGTATTACCACTCCTGAGACCTACGGTGTTATGTCTCTGTGCCGGAAATTATAGGGCCAAACATAAACACCTGACCGGAACACGTGCTGTACACTACCATTTAGCGGCAAGTATATTAGGTAATGCGGTGGTGCCTACGCCTGCGAGCTCCATCTCTCTCGCTCTCTCTCACCAGTAAAAAAGTATAGCTCCAACTCTACTTTGACGGTTTTCTAATGTAGGTACCTACTTTATTCCTTAATATTGTTATATTGTCGTAGGATGATTCAGTTATACCGTAAAATCTAATAAAACGTCTAGAATCAAGTATTTTTTATAATCTTTGGCAATCGCCAAGAGGCACTTTTGCCAGCATCGCGTCTAAAAAACTTAAAGTACCAAAAGTTAAGTTGACTAAAATATAGGTATACCTACTATAGATTGACTAAAACTAAAGACTTCATACAACACACATACACGAAAAAGACTACAACAATATTCACTCTAAAGTTCACTTTGTTCTGTACTTTTTGTAATCAAACGACCACAATCAAAAGCTATCAATAACTGTCAAAAGAGATTAAATCGTCACTGGATTCGACATAATAAAGTTTACCTCAATAAAACATTGAAAAGGATTCAGCGATGCGTCCGACGAAAAAAAAAACTATCGTGTAAAGCGAGTCAAAACGTACTTTTAAATTTCCCTCCATTTTTGAACGCAACATTTTTTTATGCGCTTTGGAATAGAGTCACTCAGCCAGTTTAAAAAGTTTGAATTCTTTATTAAATTATGTAGCTGTTGGGTAGGGATGGTGATTTTTTTCTGAAAAGATCGATTTAGAATCGATTCAAATTGCAGTGTCATAAATCGATCCGACGACCCGGTTGGTCCAGCGGACGGTTAAATCGAGATTGAAAATATCGATTTCCGATTAATCGATCTATTTTCAGATGACAATAAAAAAATTGTCTGTTCCTGTCGAAGTGAAACCTTATACGTAATCATAAGGGACACCGTATAATGCTTCCATTATACGTTAACACATAGTGGTTCGTTAATACTTAATTTAAAACGAGCTCGATTTTCTAAGGTTTAATAGCAATTTGCTGGATCGATCCAGTACTGTAAATGGATAGAAATAATCGATTTGCTCGGTTCAAAATATCGATTTTCCGATTAATCCATCTCAGATCGCCATCCCTACTGTTAGGTTTGTGTTTAGAGTGGGGTTATTTAACGTAGATTGTTTATGTTACGTTACCGTAACGCTGCACGTGTTGATATAACAATAACAATTCGATCAAAGACCTTGGTGCTGTCTAAACTTGTGATTAAATTATAATCACACTGGGTAACGTTATTTGGGCTACGTAACTCGATGGCACGAGAATCTATTGTAGGGTATCTGAATATTAATTATCGGCTTCAACCGAAACAATAAATTAGTATCATCACAATAGTATTCATGCAGCTATAGTCAACATGTGCTCCGTGGAGCCCTGGATCAAAATAGTATAGGTCACATTAAAATAAAACTACAAAACGTACGTAACTTCACGCCTCTAATCCCCGATGGGTAGGCAGAGGTAAATGCATGCGTACGAGCATACATGAAAACGTCCTCGATTCGCGGTTACATTTTGGCCCATGTAACAGGTGGCGAGCCTGTTGACATCTCCGGGCACATTACCAAACTCCGAGGTACTGAGAAACTTCCAGAAAATGCAAAAATCCCAATAGAACCAGAGATGAATTCACAGAGATGATTTCACACCATTACCAGGGTTGGGGGCTCTCAGAGGTAACGGTGTTCTGTCTCTGTGATAGTTATTACGGGGCCATACACTTTAAAGTTATGTTTATCTAACTATATTAGCAACGATCAATCTGTGTGACCAAGCACAGCTGTTTAAAACGAAATCTTAATTTCAAATAGAGGGATGCAATTTGAGACTGTCTCGCAAAGCGCAGTAAGCACACCCCTATCTTAGGTTTGTGTCAATATGGAGAGGAAATAGGGGCCAATTGTGATACATTTACGATTATATTTAAAAGTACAAACAGATTATAAATAGAAAGATGTATCGTGACGTAATGAGCGTGCAGTTACGACGAATAACTGTCGAGAGGGAGTCACTTGAAGCACGTCTATGTGACCCCACGTTTCGTTCCCCTCGTAGACGTGTAAACACATTTACATGTAGGCATAAACAACGCATCCGTAAGGCGGCCAACCGTCCCGGATTCTGCGGGATTCGCCCGCTTTGCAAGAATTAATAAAATAGTCCCGCAAAACGTTGGATGCGTCGCGCATGTCCCGAATTTGATGCATTGACGTACCATGCCTATTTTTTTTCAGCTACTACATAACCGCACAGTCACACACATACATAAAACGTACACTACACCCAAACACGCATGCAAACAACAGCGGGGCATCTACGTAGGTATATAACACGCATTGTGTAAATTCAATTGAAAACTTTGTGTGTGTATGTGATCACTTTGTTTCATTTTGCATTCTTGTAAAAAGTGTCACTCTGGTGTTATATACTATTTTAAAAATAAATATCTTCAGTGTGTAAGTTTTGTGTTTTTATGTAATTTTGGTACGTATCTACCTATACCGACAAAACTTCATACTTCGCATTCACTATACCCTACCTATCTACAAAAGTCCCGCATGCTTTTTTCAGAAAGTTGGTCACCTTACGCTTCCGTGTGGGATAAGAAACATCTTTCTGTGCCAGGGATTCGCGAGTAAACAGTTGAAATTAATCATAAACTTGTTTTCAAGGAGGATGAAATATATTATGTTTCATCAGATGTACTTGTTACTTTATTTTCATTCAAATTTGTTTTGTTCGCACTTTTTAAAATACGAATAAGAACTATATGGCCGCGTATAACTATTAGAGACGTAAAGGCTAAGGTCTCGGGTGGTAATACATCTGCATTTAGACCTCTGGTCTTTGTATGGGTGTCTATAAGCTTCAGTTATCACTTAATATCAATGTGAGCTGCAGGCTTGTTTGCCACCTTCATTGCCCAAAAAATATCAACTATGTATGTTTATCAGTAGAATGTCCATTTCGTTTGTTATAGACCTATAAAAAAGTAGTTTCTTAGTAATAATAAACGTAGCGTAGGACGTCCACCTGCAAGATGGACCGACGACCTGATCAAGGCTGCAGGTACCCGCTGGATGCACGTCGCTTCCGATCGGTCGGCATGGAGGTCCTTGGGGGAGGCCTATGTTCAGCAGTGGACGTCTTATGGCTGATATGATGATGATGAATAGTAATCGCACTATTCATTTTTCGCAATAACACTGCGAGTGAACTTTAGAAATTAAAGAAAAAACTGAAAGAAAAATTTGACTTCGGGCAGGAATCGAACTTGCGACCTGAGTATATCAGTCATATTCAGTCCAGCCATCTTAAATTTCTTATAATAGCAATAATTTTGAATTACGTTTTTTTTTAACTTTTTCGGATCCTAGTGCGTTACCGAAGAGGCATTTTTTTTTTTGGTTATACACAACAAAGTCACAGTAGATAGAACAAAGTTCTCGCGAGTGTATACTTTTTAATCTGGTTGCGCGTATTTACCAAATGTCAAATGTCTGTTGTCAGAATGTACTAGATACATATGATAAAAGTGCGTTCGTAATTAAAATAAGTTATTGAATACTATGAATCACCACAGTCAAAAGAGTATTCTTCTAACACAAGTTACTATAATTTAAAAAAAGAGTTTTCAAACCCAAATTGTATAAACACTTGTTTAACTAATAAAGTATTTTTGATTTTCATACGAAATGATGTGAATAAGATGTTGATTATAAAATAATACGAACAATTTCTGTAGGTAATAAATAACACGAACGAGATGACCTTCCTTCTTGAAAAAATGTGTCCAAAAGAATCTTAAGACATTGCACAAATACAGTTTCCAGTTAGATTAAAGTTGAGGAACATATTTTCGCAAAACAAAACATTTTATACATTCAACTTACTGTTTTTTATCAAACAACGCGAAGGGCAAAGAATGCAATTACTCCTGCCGACCCTAAAAGATAAAGTGGCAAGGCATCTATCGCCTCTGCTACCAGGCGCGCAGAATAGTACAAGATACGGTGTTAGAAATGTATACCCCTCATGTATTATTTGGTGATTGACAAATCGTAAATGGGTTGCCTGCCTAGATAAATCATGGATCATTTAAGATTAGGTAAAAATCTAGGCAACCATAGATATGATATAATTTACGACACACTTTTGAAAAGGCAACCTAATAAATTCATAGTTAAACAAAAGGAAAATAATTCTCAACTATTGCTTTACAAATAGGGGCCTAATTTTGCTAACGTCATAAGTCATAATTGTAATTATGTAGATAAATTGGTAAATTGCAAATGAAATATATAAATAAGCCTAGCCTAGCTAAATCACGAGCTATTAGCTCATGATTTAGCTAGGCAACCCATTTGCAATTTACCAATTAACATGTTATCTAACAAATAATATTAATTTTCATATTTTTTTGGATGAGGGTATATATTTCTAATACTGTATCTAAGACTAGAAGGGGCGAGTTGCATCGACAGATGCGTGTTCCCCCGACACCCCACAGAGAATGTGTGCAACAGAACGCACAGCTCAATCATTTAGGTGTGTAATCATCGTAATCAGATATTTGATGCGTTTAGTGGGAAATAACCGGTGGGTGGTTAGCGAAATTTTATATTTTTTAATAATAACTTTTTTAGGGTGATGTGTGAATACGAATACTTACGATGTGAGAGATGAGGGAGTGTTTTGAATATAGTTTAACGCAATATCGTACATTAATATATTAGATAATTCGTTCTTACGTTAAATAAGGGTGGGTCATTATGCTTAGTTCGTCATAATAATTCGCTGAACTCATTTATTTTTATTCTCATCGCACAAATATTTTTATTTACGTGATTTCAAATTTATAGCATCAAATGTATTTTCTGCTTTACCTCGTTCATGAAAAAGCAGTTTAATGATACGAAGATTACGATCGCTTTCCAAATAACATTAAACATTAAGGTAAAGGACATTATTTAACAATTGTCAAATGGTGCAACTAATTTTTTGCTAAACAACTTGTTAAAGCTAAGAACATACAATCCAGCCAAATATGTACCTGATATTATTGTGCAGATAAAATAATTGAGCTTGAGACAAACAGGTGATTTAGAAATTAACAATAATCATCAATCATAAGTTCCAAATATGAACTAAGATTTTGATACGACATATTACAAAGAAGTAACATAGATAAGTACAAAATGGCGGCGAATACACAATAATAAATAGCTAAATGTGCGTCTAATCCAAATGCGCTTTCAAATCGCCTTCAAATAACTTTCCTGGGCTGCTTTTGCATTAGAATTGACCTTATATAAAAAAATAAGAGACTCATGCGACATATTTTAATGAAATATTCAACATTAATTCGAATATAAGTACTTTCTCCATGACCTATTTTTGCTTTAAAGGAAATAGAAAATATTTAGCAATATTTTTATGTAAAGTACTCTGTGGCAGGCTGTAAGCATCATTTCAAACGCGATCGGCTTGGCGTTAGTGACGAGTGTTGCGGCTGGGGCACGAGACGAGCACTTAATGAAGGGATGAGAACGTTTTTATGGACTATTTCACATTCGCCAATCGATACTTTACCTTAATCTAGACGGTTATTTTGAGAGAGCCGAAAATTATGTGGTATAAATATACTAGGACCCTTTTTATATTTCAGGGACGTGTAGCGTGGTTTTATTTTATAGAAATATTTAAAAAAAAACAATTTATAAGTAACTTTACGTCTAAATTCCCTGAAGGGGTAGGTAGAGGTTAAAAATGCAGACACCAACCAATCGCAGGTAAAGGAAAGAGGCAGGAATAACACGACCCGGGCACCCACTTCGAGCTGGGTTGCCAGTTGCCAGGCATCCGAATAAAGCCGGAAATAGGCTTTTTACGATCCGGTCAAAATAAACGGACTCTGGCTTTTGTTAGGATTTTCATATTTTGCAAACGAGAGAGCGTCGAGCACAGCCGAACGCGAAGAATGAAACTAGGGTATAATTACTAATGAATCAATCCCAATAAAATTAATATCCTTGACTCGGGTTATGAAGCTTGAGTTGTAAGTGTAGCAGGAATCGTAGTAGCCAACGAAGCCATTTATGTCATAAGGTTGATAGACAAGTAGACGGGCCATTTGATGGAAAGTGGTCACCATCGCTTAAGAACATTTACAACACCAGGGCAACTGCCCACGCGCTGCCAGCCCTGAATCGGGTTATATTGGATTCTTCAAAATTGTCGTCAAAAGAGTCCAACATTATAGTACGGAGGAAACACCTCAGAGGATTCGTTCCACAATTTACACGTTCTGGGAAGAAACGAAGGCGCTTTATTTTTCGAGAAGCGGCCATTACAATTTTTAGAAAAATAAAGTATACATGTACCCACGTTTCGCCAGTCTGTATTTCATGTGACAGGGGGTGAGTTTAATGATTCATTTATTGGGCACAATTCCAAAATTTCGAACTGATGCTGCGAATTTTATTAAGTAGAAGAAACACGATGTACTGCCAATGTCCATATTCGGAATCTTACAAAGGAATTCAAGCAGGATTAGACATATATGCTTTCTCATAAGACCACGTACAGTGCTCATCAAGAAATAATGCACATCGAGCCTATGAAAGTGACAATCGGCTAGTTTCGACTTTATAGAGCGTTATCTCTGCTGCACACTGCCTACGTAAGCATCGGTAGCCCGGTATTGGTCAAAACTTAATTAAAATGGTCGACAAACGTCAAATAAATAAGGTGCGAAAGAGAGTGGTGGTAGAGCTCCAGTGACGGAGCTCGCGGGCGTAGGCACCACCGCATTACCTAATATACTTGCCGCTAAATGGTAGTGTTCAGCACTATCGTGTTCCAATACGCAGCAGTAGATGCAATATAGCGCAATGGGCAGTAGCGTAGCACGATAAATCTACCGCTACTGCGATCGCCAATCCGCCAAGCTAGTGCGAATAATGCCTTATTCGCCACACAAAACCATTTTGTAAGCTTCTTTGGGGAAGTCTAAAAACATTAAAAACAAACCTAATTCCGCAGCTTGGAATGCGCTGTAATGCGTCAGTCTTCTTTAAAGAAAAAAAAAACACTAAAGAAACCAACTATTATGTCATTAATACTCTGTGACAGGTACAGAGCGACATTTAAACGTCAAACGTGACATTAGTTAGTGTTGATGGAGGGAAACCTTTATTGAAGAGATGAGGACGTTTTTATGGACTATTTCACATTCACCAACCGATACTTTACGTTAATCGAATCGTGACGGTTTAGAGAGGATGAAAATCCCTCGTTTGTTTCATTTCACGTTGTATCAATTGTTTTTTTTGGAAAAAAATGAAGTTCTAATTTTAAAAAGAAAATAGACTACACTGCTGTTTTTATTTTTCGCAAAAACAGCATGCGTGTGAATTTAGACATTATAGAAAAAAAATCTTTAATTTCTAAATGTTTTTTTTTTTATGTATTAAGTCATTCCGCCTCTAATGTTATACATACATATACAGCGGAATACGGTGCGTATCGTATGGGATTAAAATATCACCCCAATTACGAGTACACTCTGTCTACACTTTTTGTAGTGTTACCTAAACATACAAATTTAATTTACCCTTTGAGTACAAACAGACGTCGCCGTAGTGTCTAGCTCTCGAGTTCATTGCATAAAAGATTTGAAAGTATAAAAAGAACTTTTAATTTTACTCTATTATGACATCAAAACAAACTGTATCCAGTTAAATACAACAAACAGTACGAAGAGAGTAAACAATAATCGCTTTGTATTTCAGAAACATTTTAAACTGCATTTGTCCTTTAAAAGTTAACAATACCGAACGAGTAATCCGAGAGCGGTAAACAGTGGAGGGGGTGGTGCAGGGGAGGCGCGGGGGAGATGAAAGCTGTTTGTGAATTTAAGTGTGTTCGTGAAAGACAATATTTTCTGAAGTAAGCCAACAATGCACACACATCTTGTTCAGTGCCACGTTTTCTAGCCTTTGATAGCTCGGCAAAGAATGATTCCGAAAGCTTTCCTTGTTTCAGTCGACGATGTCTGTGCGCACATCACTAGACAGGTTTATATTCTACGAGTTCTCAAACAATGGTGTGTTATAAGATGATAAATATCTGGAAAATAAAGTTTTTGTTGACGCTCACGTGTAAAAAAGGTGCCAAATTTGTTAATTGAAATCATAATTATAATCATTTATTTGCTTTAAATGTAGGTTACAATGTTGGAAGTTTATAAAAAGTGTCCGTATACATTTTATCGCATTAGCGACGTGCAAATTTTAATTTAATGTCAGGTGATAAAATATTCATTACTTAGATACAGTTACATAACTAGATTAACACAATATGATTATTAAAACATTTTAAAGTTCAAGTTTCAATCATATTTCCAAAATTTAATGTCAAACCAATTTCAATTTAATGTCAAAAAATATTTTTATGAATTTAAGAACTGATACAATTTAATTTGTCATATAAAGTACGTTTCCAATGTCAATTACAGGTCAAAACTTTATGTCAAACAAATGGCTTTACAGATTTAATGGATTAATTACATTTCTAATGTCCATTAAAGGTCAAAAACAAATGTCAAAATATAATTAAGTCCCAAATATTAAGCTGGTCATTTCTTGTCAAAAGGTGTGTGTGTGTGTGTGTGTGTGTGTGTGTTGTCAGGCCAACTGATGAAATACCGTTACAGTCGATGATGGACATTTTCAACACTAGGGCAGGCCAAAACGCGGCCAGTTCTGAAGGACTCTTTTGAAGAGTTCTATTGTAGCGCTTAGAGAAAACTCGGAGGGATGTCCCTTCCACAATTTGTACGTTCTCGGGAGAAACGAGCTCGATAATCGCCCCGTTGAGTAGGTACTGCCACGTCCATTCGGTGTGCTTGGAACTTCTCTCTTCGGTGGGTAGTCGGTGTAGGAAAAGAGATGGTGGGACGCTATGGCACAGTTCAACAGTAGGGACGGTAAATCACTATTGTAGAGACGGTAAATCGGACTTCATGTCTCTGTGTAGAATCAGCTAACTAAATATCAACACATTAGAAATATTTTTCTTTTTTCTTGTTTTGTCCTAAGAAATTGGCAGTCTGACAAAGATATCCACACAGCCTCAGGAATCGTGAATTTGAAAAGCAAGGAGTCTGTTGATTCAACAATCTGATTACCATGCCGATTCAATTCGTCTTAGTATACCATAGTATATACCATATATATATATATATATATATGGTATACTAAGACGAAAACTCAAATGTTTCTTACATGTATGTATGGCACAGTAAAAATAGCATACCATATATATATATATATATATATATATATATATATGGTATATACTATGGTATACTAAGACGAAAACTCAAATGTTTCTTTCAACACCATAGAGTAACTCGGCCCACCGGTCGCGGCATACCGGAGGGGAGTAGCCATAGCGTTTATTACCGATACAAAATAGTCTGTCACTTTTTCGGGGGGAAATAGGTACGTAGGACACACACACACTACAAAAATCGTCTATTACTACGAAACTCACACCTTGACTTTAACAAAATACATAAACGGGCGACAGGCATAGGACCATTTGGTCTTGTACTTTGACATATGTCTACTCCCCGCCGGTCCGTGTTGCTCTATGTTCAACACAGTATGCTAACGGCTTACCGCAAGTGATAATTCAACATACTGGTAGCCTCATTGCATGTCTCTCGACACTTCAGTTCGTTCTATGTGAAACAGTATCTGTAGACCACGATATCTTTAATTACAAGGCATCAATAAATTACCCAGACAAATTGCTTTGCCGATATAATCTTTATGTACATTTTTAACCCCAATCCCGGTCTCATCCATCAAAGATAACGTTAAACAAAAGCTTTGTAAACACCGCATTGAAGTGTAGATAAGTTTTTTAATTAGAACATATCCGATACATGTGTCGGTTCTTTGGTAAGCTATGGATGATCACAAATTTTGTTAATGATTAGCCTCCTACAACTTCGTTCGTATGTATTATTAAGGGTATAAAATGTTTTTTTTTTCTGTCTAAAAAAAATTTATCGTGATATTTTTTGGCCTGCTACCACTAGACTACTGAGGCAGTTAAATAGATTAGGTAATGCGTTAGTTCCTATACTCAAGCTCCGCTCATAGAGCTCTATCACCAGCATATCTTAGAATCGTAACACTGGATAATCATACTCTTAAATTTACGTCTGCCTCAATAATCAATTGGTATCATGCCGCTACCACTATCCTGGTTCGATTCCGGGTCAGGTGCTGTCAGAGATAACGCTGTGAAATCCTCTATCTCTGGTTCTATTGGGATTTTCCCATTTTCTGGAAGTTGCCTAGTACCTCGGAATGGTAATTTGCGCGAAGATGTTATAAGGCTCGCCACCTGCTACATGGACCAAAATGTAAATGGGGATCGTGAGTATTTACATGTATGTATCATTTTCCTCTGCCTATCCCTTTGGAGATTACAGGCGTGAGGTTACGTATATATTAACGATGATCGAACTAAATGAGCATACCATTGCAGATTGCTATCGATCGCTAAGCACTTGACTTAGGAACTAAATCCTATCGGATTTGTACACATTTGGTGACTAATTGAATTAAATTCGACTGTATTAGTTAGTGCTAATTAATAATCGACATTCAATATACATGTAATGAACGTTAATATTAATGCTTAGCTTTGTTGTATTCTGTTCAACAGGTATTTAAGCCGAATATGATGTTATTTACAGCAATACCTATCGTTCGAGGAAAATAGATTTCAGAAAGATTCGACAAATATCAACATGAAATCTGGACTGAACTCTTTGGGAAAGGCATTGTCCAACTGTGGAACATATTTCGGCTAGTGTGTGTGTGTGTCCTTTTATAGTATGATTGACATGAACGTTGTAGCTTCAAATTAATTAGGTATAATTTAGAATTATAAATTTGAAGTGAGCATTTAGAAGGGTGTTATTTATCTTATAGGTATATTAAAATTCTGGTGTCACAATGTTCGTTCCCGTACTCCTCCGAAACGGCTGGACCGATTCTAATGAAATTTTGCGAGCATATTGAGTAGGTCTGAGAATCGGCCAACATCTATTTTTCATACCCCTAAGTGATAAGGGTGATTCTCTAAATTATTTTTTCGATATTTTGTCCTTTTTAAAAAATATTTCCAAGGCGTTACGAAGTTTGCCGGGCAAACTAGTAATTACATAAATATCTTGTTTTAACACACAGTAATTTTTCAGTTATATTTAAAATTCATTAAAACTACAGTCTATGCCACATATTTGTATGCTATCTTTAATGCGTGTGTAGAAAAAATTATTAGCGAAATAATTTTGGCACGTGGGTCACGAATACGATATGTCATCAAGAACAATGTGAAAAAAACAAAAAACACCGGCCGCCGGGATCACTACGTTTATAATCCGGTCGGGATATCATAACAAATTCAAATAAGACAAAAAAACCCCGCGAACTTGACCGGCCAAACTCTCACGTCAGGAAGGAAAGGAAAGTTTGGGTCGAAAAAGCCCGGAAAAAGCCGAAAATTTTAGCCCACGCTTCCGACAACCACCGCTCCGTAAATATTATTCGGGGGCCTTTTCTTCGGCGCTTTGTTTTACACTTTATTACTCGTGACCGCCGCGGCGCGTGACCGTTGGTATTAATAAAGAGGGGTCACACCGAAACGGCGATAATCACAAAAACTCGAAATAATGAGACGAGATTTCGAAAAGTTTAGGGAAAACAGCGAACAAATAAAGAGAAACACCAGTATTGTTTTTTGCAAAACGAAAAACTTGCGCGTAATTGACTTTGCAAAGTTTTCCTCGCGTTGGAATTGCGTCAAATAATTAGTAGGATTTCGTGAGCGCATTCCGATAGGTCCGGGGACGGTCGTAAAGACGAAATTTTATTCGCCGGAATGCTACGCCCTCGGCTTTTATGAAAACTGCTCCCTCTTGAGGGGTATACGGCAGTGGGCACTGTAATTTGTGAGCTCTGAGTGATTCGTGTGTAGGGGGCAGATGGCCCGTTATTGGACATCCTAGTTTTATGCGCACTCTTGCTGCCTCTCTGCAAGCTCGTAAAAAAGATCCGTCAAGGGCAGGCTACTTATAGTGGAGTAGTAACTTTTTGAGGGTACTCAAGATATTTTGCGAGCGTATTTTATAGGAATGTGTAAGGTTTGTTGTATTGGACGTTTGTTAATCTATGTCGCTAGAGTTTTTGTTTTCTTACAGCTCGATCCACACATAGAGAGCGCGATAAAGGGCATTTTTCTAGAACTACAGGTATCGACAATTTTGAAATTCAACAAAGAGGGAGGATTATCAATACTTATTTGAAGTGATCACTCGTTTGCAGCGAAGTTTATAATTATACTCGGAGGCTCGGCTTAAATTTTGTCAGCCCAATATTTCGCCATAGCAATTGCTATATCGTTCGCAGTCCTTAAATCCTCCAAAGTACAAGAATTGGGACAGAGCGGGTATTGGAGCATGTGTTGCATGGTTTGGGATAGGGCTCCGCAGTCGCAATGTTCCATATACGGAGAGAGAAACCCCCAGTTGCACAAGTTTTGTCTGCAACGACCTACCTGAGTGCGGAGTCGGTTAAGCGATCTCCAGATCGGCTATTGCAGTTCATGATCTGGGGGGAGCTCTTCTCGCAAGTTTATGTGTGGAGGTTGGGGATGTTTCATCTTCCAACGTATCACTCTTTCCTCAGTAGGTCTTTTTGAGGAGGCTTTCGTTCTACGCAGGAAAGTTTTTCGACTTTTCAGTCTTGCTGGGGGGAGAGGGGAGAGAGTGGAGGCCATTGGCGGAGACACAACTGAAATCAATTTGTCATATTTTTCTCGTGACTTAAATCTGATGAAAAACCGTTTGGCAAGCTTCAACGAAAGTCACCACAAATTAATAAATAACGACTTTATAGGATCAGCCAGACGTCATAAAACGTTCATAGGAAAATGGATGCCGCCATCTGGTTTCCAGTGAATAGAAAATAAAGGATAAATTGCAATGAATTTTTAGACACGGCGTTGTACAAAAAAGTGTAGCTACTCACTGCAATAAAACTATAACAGTTTATTTATGTTTAGCGTAAACTGCAATAAATAAAACTTACCGCTGACATGTTGAGGTTTTGACTGTACCCAGTGATATCAGCATCAGTCCTCTGAAACAAAAAAAAAGTAGTATCAAAAACAAAACGTAGCTTGCTGGAAATATTCTTGTGTTAATAATTTCTTACATCTTCATCACTCACCGATCGCGTTCGTAATGAAGATGTAAGAAAGAGACTTTGTGTGAATGATAGTATCGGTGTAAAAATGAAAAAAGGCATGCTTCCATGGTTCGGGCATATAGAAAGAATGTCGAATGAGCGAATGACTAAACAGATATACAATGCGAATACGATTTCGTTGCAGAGGCCTAGGAAGACCAACGCTGACCTACCATGACCAAATAGGTCGAGTTCTGTCTGATGGTGGGGTCAAAAGTCTTAGGAATCGGCGTGTATGTATGAAGAGAATGATGAAGGTAGACGAGGCACGAGAGGTTTGCCTGAACCGGGATATCTGGCGCTCTACACTCTCTGCCTACCCCGTTAGGGACCTGGCGTGAAGATACATACATATCAATCATTGCGCTTTTCATAGTCTAGCAAAGAAAATATTTTTTGTTTACCTTTATAATTACGTTGCATAATTAAATGCGACATATAAAATTCATATCATTTTAATTCATTCACGTTGCCACAATGTAAAAATATTGCGGTATGAACTTTGCAAGGTAAATTAAAATAATGAAAATATTTCAATGTTTTAAGGAAAATTTAATGATTCTCAAAATATGCTCTATATTACAGGAACTAAAAACTGTTACATTTATACGCAAGTTTTGCGAAGTTTATTTTTAAATTACGTCACATCATCAACGCTTCGAACGAAGCACGTACCTAATTAATATTTAGAAATTAAATAAAACAATGGAAAGAAGTGTTTGACTTCAGGCAGGAATCGAACACGCGACCTCAGGATAACTAGTCCATTCGTTTTATTTCTAAACTATTTCTCGAGGCGACCGGCCGACGACCCGGTAAGTCTAGCGGTGTGAGAGGACTGTTCGATTCGAAGGGTCGCGAGTTCGTTCCCCGCACCGGGGTAAACCTATACTTATTTTTATGGCCTACAGATATTGTTTTGAGTCTTGGTGTTTATGTGTGTGTTGTGTGTGTTCAACGGCACAGGTTTAGACCTAGTGTGGGGCTGTGAGTGCGTATCTATTTATTTAATCTATTCAAACCCCATTATTCAGTGTAGAAGAATACTCCGAGTGTGTCACTAATATAATAATAGTTGCAGAGTCTATGGGCACACACGGGCCAGCCATAACTCATGCCCACTCACGTCCGCACCTTTTTGTAGCCACCGTGTGCGACAACGCTGTGGCTTTTCAACTTTTAATATCATTCGTTTTTTGGTGTCTTCAAATTCGGACAGTTTTAGCGGGACGCCGTGGATTTATCGGGATTATATATTTGCTGATACGTTTGTTTAGCTAGGTATGTGCGTCGACTTTGGCTAGACTGCGGTATCGATCCAATAAATAATTTTTATGCCAATGTTTTAGGAATGAAATAATAGTGAGCATAAACTGAATTAAGGAAATAAAATCTTTGAATAAGTCGCTTGAATCTCTAAGCCGGGTGCGCGCCTCGCGAGGCTGCTCGCTTTGTGTGGACGCGCCTATTGAAGAATATTGGTATTTTTTTAAGTATCTAAAACTGAGGAACATCCATAAAATGATGAAAATCGAAACTAATGACTGTCAACTTCATTGAACACTGCAGAAGCTCCGAGTTTCTATACTAAACTCCATTTTGCAGCTAAGAAGAATGCTCCGAGCACTAAAGAAGCTCCTATACCCTATATATACTAAACTCCATTTTGCAGTTTAGAAGTATAATCCGAGTGCATGACGAAAAATAACTGTCGCAGTATGCGTGGACACGGGCCAACCATAACTCATGCTCGCTCACGTCCGCAACTTTTTATAGCCACCGTGTGCGACAACGCTGTGGCTTTTCCGCTTTTGATATCACCCGTTTTTTGTTTTTGCAAGTTTAGACAGTTCTGGCGAGACGTGTCATAGGGATAGATTTGTCGGGTTTAAGCCCGATTTAAATGATGTGAATTTCAACAAAAAACAATTTTCAACTGGCCGGAATACGATAGTGCTGAACATTACTATATAGCGGCAAGTATATTAGGTAATGCGGTGGTGCCTAAGCCCGCGAGCTCCGTCACTGGAGTTCTACCACCAGTAAATAAGACGAGATAATTGAAAATATAATATTGTGTAATGTAATGCTAATTATAATATACTTCAGTAGGTAGTTTTTGTTGTCAATATTATGCAATAAATAACAATGACGCTTTAGCGCCGGAGTTCTTAGGCGAAGACGTCATCTCATTTCTATATGTGCGTACCTCTAATGTTCAGTTCTACAGCGTTCCGGTAAAGTTTAGTCGTAAAGGCCATGGACAAGGGCCAGCCATAACTCATGCCGACTCACGTCCGCACCTTTTTATAGCCACCATGTGCGACAACGCTGTGGCTTTTCCGCTTTTAATATCACCCATTTTTTGGTGTTTATAAGTTTGGACAGTTTTAGCGAATAAACGTATATTAAATAAGTTTTAGCTATAGAATGCTTTGTCTTTGTCAGTTGCATTGTAAAATGTGCAGGATAGAAAAAGACAAAGGAGAGATTAGCAACACATTAACTAAAATACGTTTATGAATAAGGGAGTTATTAGTTATTTTATTTATGTAACGTTATGGCAAAAGCATGAGACAATTCTAGGTATAAAAACACTTAAAATTAAATCCAAAAACAAAAGATACAATAACGCATGACGCGTTAAGTGAGAACCAAGAATCTTTTATAGTCCTTAACTGCCTCGGTAGCCTAGTGGTAGCAGGCCACTACTACTACGCTGTGGTCCTGGGTTCGATTCCCGGGTAGAGGGTTATCAGAGATAATGGTGTAAAGTCCTGTGTTTGTATGGAATTTGTATGGAATTGAAGGAGCGTCATCGATTCACCGCTAGATGACGCTCCTTCAATTCCATACAAATCTGCGTTTACTCTTACGCGATCGAATTCACATAAAATCTCGCACTAAGCACTCAGACGATAAGGGGCATCTCTAGTTCTTACTTGCCTAGCTTGGTGTAAACGTCTCGGTGTACCATGTAGAAAACTCACGTGAATCCTACGGAATTACTGAACATCCGTTGTTCGTCTCTCTATCTATCACAACAATCTTTGAAGTTGTAAAAGACATTTGACATTTTCCCAGGATATGCGCAACTATGTCAAAATAATAACAAATATAAACGACAAAGCACGTTCCGATACAAAAAAAAGCATTTTTCGTCAAATATTATTTTCGTTCAATTATAAAAATATATCTACTGCCTCCCTAGCGTATTTGTCATAGACTGCAGCCATGTCTGAGGCTTGGACTGAAACCAAGAGTCGGAGAGTGGTTAAACGATATTGTATTTTTTTACAAGAGACGTTTCTTCGCACTTTTTATTGATCCCACTTTTTTTTTCCTATTATATTTACTTATTACCAATGTACGTACTACTTAACTAACATTACATGTCTAAGGCTCAATCCACATTTGAAATGGGGAAATGGAGGAATTTGTAAATAACTGATGCGTTCCATATTTTATATACAAAATTGTTTAGTTTCTATTTAATTTATTATGTGTTTTTGATTATTATTAGGGGTAATTCACTCTAGGTTAGTTTAAAAAAAAATTACGATGTAAAAGTGGTCTCCAAGAGCCTAATTATATGAAATAAATGAACAAACTGAATTGGAGCAGACTCGAAGCTAAGCGTCGCGTCATATTTTAACTTTAACATAAAGCGCGCGAGAAAAAACTAGACCGCGTGTGTTTTTGTTAAAAATCAAGATGCGTCACTTTGCTTCGACTTTGCACCCGTGTGAGTTGAATCTAAAAGTACAAAACGGTAAATGTGATTTTGATCAGTTTTAGCAATAGCTTAGACATTGAAGAAGTATAAATGCTGACTTTCATTGCTAAAATAAAATACAAACTCAAAAATTTATTAAATCACTTGGAAATAATAGAATTTGCTTGTGATACGTCAAATTACTAAATATAAAATAAAAGCGAATAAAAACGGATATGTTGATTAAAATAAGCAATGGTCCAAAAATACTTAATAATAAAAATAGATATCAGAATGTTCCATACTCTCTTTTAAACCTAAAAAAGAGTTAAAAAGGGACGGAATTTATGTACTATGCGTGGAAGTCACAGGTACCAGAGTTCCGTATAACAAAAATAATTATTCAAAGTGAGCGAGCTTTCAAGAAACAAAACCATCAACGTTTTTAAACCTTTGTAAACATCCAACACAAAGTACTTAACTACAGGAAAATAGCACCAACCGTACATTAAAGCATTCAATAAACCGAGAACTAACGGTCCAACGTTCCACGTTCAAATATACACATAACCTCAACAATCACTATACTAATCACTTTGACACTAAACTACGAAGCATTATTCAGGTGCATTGTGTATACACAAAGATTTATTCAAATGTCAACACACCTATATGATGGGAATGAAAAATGGTTGGTGAAGATGAATTTAGGTGTCTTGTGGTGTGAATAGGGTCACGATGATAGATGGAGTGTATTGCAGAAAGAGCTGGTTGGATTTTAGATGCAGTGGAAAGTGCTGGAATTTTCTTGTAACATTGATATTTTAAAATTTTATATCTGTATTTCACCGAAGGAGTACGACGATTAATAATAAAAGTATAAAGTTTTTTTAATCCAGAACTTAGTCAATGTCCCTAGTTTCCCTGTCAAGGAAATGACAGGAACAATAAGTTATAAAATAGGTATACGTTTTTTTACGGGTACAGGTATTTCAAAATAGATAGTAAATAGGAAGGTATCGTATAAGACTCGAGAGACTAAAAAATCTCTGAAAATGATCGCCACTGTCATTTGAAAAAACTACAACCCAGACAAACCTTAGAAACTAAAGAAAAAATAGAAAGAAAATTTTGATTCAGATTTTCTATTCTTTCTATAATTTCGAAATTCCCTCGCATGTGTTTTTGCGAAAAATAAGGATTGAACCTGAATTGAAAAACAGCTCTTCTTACGTTACAGTATGGAATATTTTGATAGTATATTTTTATTAGTTTGACACACAGGACTTTTAGAACCCGTTGACTTCAGCACCAAAATTACAGGAACACGTAATACACTTGGCAACAGAGAACTGTAAGTGGTATTTTCCACTTATAATAACGAATTACCCGTATTACCTCAAACTCAAGTTGATTGCAATTCACATCCCATTATTAAGTAAACTGCAGACATCCGAGCGTGCTCAGACAAAGACGAGACGGTACGATAACGTATTAAGCAATAATAGGTATTCTAACTTAGGACTAATTGGTGGAGACCCTGGTACCGATGCAACTATATTTCCCACAAAGGAAGGTAAAGATGCTCGTTATAATAGAAATTTGAAGAGAATTGCTCTATTTCTTTGTCTTTGTGGTTACAGACTATTCAAGATATTATTATGTAGATGCAAAAGGAATTATATTTTTTTTATGTCATCAAGGTGGCGAAGAAACATGCAGTTCACATGAATGTGAAACGATGACTGCAGCCTATAGATATACATAAAAACCAAAGGTCAACATGCTGATGCATTGCATCCCTGAGACCTTAGTCACAGTACAAATATGAACTAAGGCACAATGTAAATATGAACAGTATGGAAACTACGTACAAATCGTTCGAAATGGCACACTAACACAAACATGCGCATCGACGCTCGATGTAGCGAGTGACTCAGTATCATTATCTCACTATCATTTAGCGGCAGATAGATAAGGTAATCTGAACTATCGTATTTTGGTCAGGTTGTAATTTACGGTCGCATAATTTCCGGCATAGAGGAATCTAAGCTTCAGGAGTCATCTTCTTTTCGGGTCAGCAGCTCAATACGTTTTAATTTGTCAAATTTTGTACGCCCAATATCTCGCTACAGCGACTGCAGCATCGTTTGCCTTTTGGAGGTCCTCTAAAGTGCAGGAGCAGGGGCCAATGGAGTCGTGAGGAGTGGAAACGCATCTACATTGAAATCTTTGGTTTTATGTCGGTGTTAATAGGCTACTACAGTACATATTACTTACCCTCATATAATCTGTACGATTATTTGCCACTTCATGCTATAAAAAAATATGCACGTACAATACTCCTGATTCCATTGGATCAGCACCAAACGCCATTGAAGCGTTAAATATTGGAGAAGTTGTCCGAATAACTTTCCATGTTCCCTATTTGCATGCGAAGACTTGAATATCTTTCTTGTTTGCCAAATTTGTTTTAGTGGCAAACAAGCGTGCAGTTCACATTGATGTTAATTGATGACTGTAGCCTATATGACCAGAGGTCAAAATGCAGATGCGCTGCCACTCCCGAGGCATTAGGTGTTATGCCTCTGTGCCGGAAATTACAGAGCCGTACATTACCACCTGACCGGAACACGATAGTGCTGAACACTACCATTTAGCAGCAAGTAATATACATACTTTGGTTAAATTTAAATAAACTATATTAAAAAATGTTTTGAATTATCTTAAAAAATGCGAAGAACCTGTAATGCGGTGGTGCCTATGCCCGCGAGCTCCGTCACTGGAGCTCCACCACCAGTAATATAATATTATGTTTTATGATGACGTCTTCAATTTTCGTTTTCGTTTTAAAATTTGGTTTTATAGCATCTATACATGTTTCGGGCTTGTATTCACTCGTACATGATATTGAAAGGGACTAGTCAGTCAACCGAGCAATGGACGTCAAACTATTCCACTGGGGCGGTGGTAAGGGCAATAACGCAAGATATGTAGCAGAGTCCTGCGATGAAACTACCGCCAATACTATCTCCAATCCGCCTGCCAAACATGGCGATTATGGTATATCCCCCTTATATGGAAAACTTTGCTGCAGAATTGGTGAGAAGGGCCAAACCCTAAATTTCAAGCAACAAAACTACTGAATAATGCTGTAGTGAGAAGCCTAAAGCATACATCGCTTCCGAAGCATGACTATCGGTAACTTTGGGAACAATCAAGCGACTCCAACGAAACCATATTCAGCTTTGTTGGATCCGCACCAAACATCGGCCAAGCGTTAAATATCGGAAAACTTACACAACTTTGTTGCATGTTTAGTATTTGGGGTGTAAGTGGCGCCTTTACCATCTCGGTGCCACAGCCAACCTTACCTGCACGTGGTACACCCTGCTGATCAACAGACAAGGCTCTGGCGACTGTTTTTTGGTTCCAAATGGTTGCTGGGTCGACACTATCAGCGTAATCCTTCCTAGTGTCCTGCATGGTGGTAAGGTCCCTTATAGGGCCTGCCTGGCTAGCTACCACCCTCAGGTCGTAATCTGCCGCCAAGCGTCTTCGGACGTGTTCCGGCTTCCGAGCCTGAGAGCCAGTTCCCCCCCCTTCCTCTTTCCCGTCCCTGATGTGTACCGTATTGTTCACCCCCGGACCGGTTGGTGTAAGGACGTCTTGCGCTCGGAGACGCAACATGTTGGCCTGGGGGCCAGGGAGAGCCGATTAAACGGTATCCGCTGCCGCCCGCCGGTCAGTAGGGGACCCGAACCCAGGCCTCACTTTTAACCTCTGGCCTGGGAGGCTGTCCCGCCAACCGGTGCAAAGTCCCGTGTGCAGTCGCCGTGCCGGAGTAAGAGACCGGAGTGGGGCCAGGCGCCTGTGCACGGGGGGGATCGGGGGTCCTTCCGTCCCCCGGGCCAACAATTTGCACCACCTCTGAGAGCAGATGGTCTAATTCACCGACAACTTTGTTCGTCGGGTGAGTAATGCGGTACACATCATCCTTCCCCTTTCCCGACGCTTCAAAAAAAAAAAAACAAAAAAAATGGTCAAACAAGGGAAAAAAATTAGGCTTCTCTCAGCGGACACCCCCCCCACATTTACTGTGGACATGTGCAATATTAGGGGTTTACATACCAACCTTAACGCCGTCCATCTTCATCTGGAAACGGCTAAGCCGGCCCTACTCTTTCTGACGGAGACACAAATATCCTCTCCACTCGATACTGCATATCTTACTTACCCCGGCTACACTCTGGAGAACAATTTTATTCGCCGCGCCGGGGTATGTCTGTATGTCAGAGAGGATGTTTGTTGTCGCCGTCTTGACCATTTTGAAGACAAGGACCTGTCTATATTGTGGGCGCGCGTAGATCACGGTGGTTCTAACCGAATTTACGCGTGCGTGTACAGGTCCTATAGCGGAGACGGGGAGACAGCTCGCATGTTCGAGCACATCCAACAGGTGGTCGACACGATGCTTGAACAGCATCCTTCTGCGGAGTTGGTGATTCTTGGCGACTTTAACGCACACCATACGGAGTGGTTGAGTTCCCGAATCACTGACTTCGCTGGAAGGACAGCTTATGACTTTGCGCTGGTTAATGGTCTCACACAAGTCGTAACCGGGTTCACCCGGATACCAGATGTCGAGGGCCACACCGCCTCTTTGCTGGATCTTCTGCTGACCTCACATCCTGCCAACTATCAGGTGGTGGTCGAGGCTCCTTTAGGATCCTCAGATCACTGCTTGGTACGTACTAAAACCCTCTTGTCGGTTCGGGCGCCTCTGCAGCCCTCCTCCACACGGCAAGTGTGGCATTACAGGTCAGCAGATTGGGATGGACTGAGGGAGTTCCTGTCGTCCTACCCATGGAGGCAGCTTTGTTTCTCGTCGGAAGATCCGAGCACGTGCGCCGAAGCTGTAACCGATGTGATGCACCAGGGTATGGATTGTTTCATCCCGCACTCTGTTGTATCCATTGGCGGACGGTATCAGCCCTGGTTCGATAAGTCTTGTGCTGTGGCTTCTAACCATAAGCAGGAGACTTACAGAACCTGGACTGTGGCTCACGCCTGCAAGGATCCAAATGCCTCCGACCTAAAGAGAGTACTTAACGCTGCCTCCAGGTCCTCAAAGCTGCGGATAGCCAGAGCAAAGTCCAAGCATGTCGTTAGAGTTGGCAAGAAGCTAATGAGGCATCCTCCCGGGAGCCGTGCCTATTGGTCTCTTGCCAAAGCTATCGAAAAGAATTTTTGTCGATCATCTTTCCCACCACTGCGAAAAACTGACGATAGCTTGGCCCACACGGCAAAAGGGAAAGCCGATCTCCTGGGCAGCCTCTTTGCCTCAAACTCGACTCTTGATGACATGGGTAACACAGCGCCTACCATCTCGCGCTGTGAAAGCTCTATGCCTGACGTCAAATTCACTCAGAAGAACGTCAGGCGAGCGCTGTTATCCCTTGACGTCAAGAAGTCGAGTGGGCCGGATTCCGTCCCTGCAGTGGTGTTGAAGATGTGCGCTCCCGAGCTGACCCCCGTTCTGACGCGCCTGTTCTCGCTTTCTTACGATCATGGAAAAGTACCGTCTGCGTGGAAGACAGCCCTTGTGCATCCGATACCCAAAAAAGGGGATCGCAGTGATCCGGCCAACTACAGGCCCATAGCAATAACCTCCCTACTCTGCAAAGTCATGGAGCGTGTGATCAATACACAGCTGCTGCAGTACCTGGAGGATCATCAGCTGATCAGTGACCGCCAATATGGCTTTCGTCAAGGCAGATCTGCTGGTGATCTTCTAGTATATCTCACGCACTATTGGTCTCACGCCTTGGACAAGAGTGGGGAGGCATTGGCTGTAAGCCTGGATATTGCTAAGGCCTTTGACCGGGTCTGGCACGGGGCACTTCTCGCAAAATTGCCATCTTACGGTCTTCCCGAGAGGCTATGCAACTGGACAGCCAGTTTTCTGTCTGAGCGTTTTATACAGGTCTTAGTTGACGGTCAACGCTCAGACAGACTACCTATCAACGCTGGTGTGCCGCAAGGCTCTGTGCTATCTCCCACGCTTTTTCTTCTGCATATCAATGAAATGTTGGAGCAAAACTCCAATTTTCATTGCTATGCGGATGATAGCACGGGAGATGCACACTATACAAGCCGTGCAAATTCCTCTCGGACACTTATCGAAGAAAGCAGGACTAGACTTGTGTCTGAAGTCGAGCACTCTCTGGAGCGGGTCTCAGATTGGGGTCGACTCAATTTAGTGCAGTTCAACCCCTCGAAGACACAAGTCTGCGCGTTCACCGCTAAAAAAACCCCATTCATTGTAGCACCACAGTTCCAGGGCACTCCGCTTGCCATTGGTAAGAGTATCGGTATCCTGGGCGTTGACATATCGAACGAAGTGCAATTTGGGAGTCACATTGAGTGTAAGACCAAGTTGGCATCCAAAAAGTTGGGGGTGCTTAACAAAGCGAGGCAGTATTTCACATCGGGGCAGCTACTACAGCTTTATAAGGCCCAAGTCCGGCCCCATCTGGAATACTGCTCTCATTTGTGGGCGGGAGCCCCCAAGTACCAGCTTGGTCCACTTGACTCCCTACAAAAACGCGCCGTTCGTATTGTTAACGATCCGGGACTTACAGACAGGCTCGAACATCTGAGCCTGCGCAGAGATATTGGTAGTCTGTGCGTGTTATACCGTCTCTACAATGGTGAGTGCTCTGTCGAACTGTTCGACATGGTGCCACCGTCTCTTTTTCTACACCGTACTACCCGCCGAAGAGAGAAGTTTCACCCTCACCGACTGGACACCTGGCAGTGCTCAACGGTGCGGTTTTCTCGTTCGTTTCTGCCCAGGACGTGTAAATTGTGGAACGAACTTCCCTCTGAGGTGTTCCCTCGGTGCTACAATATGGGGTTCTTCAAAAATGGCGTCAAAAGAGTCCTTCAGGGCTGGCAGCGCGTTGGCAACTCCCCTGGTGTTGCAAATGTCCATAGGCGACGGTGACCACTTACCATCAGGTGGCCCGTCTGCTTGTCTGTCAACTTAATGACATAAAAAAAAAAAAAAAAAAGGAAGTTGCGGACTTCTTTTTCATTTGGCAAATGAACTAGATTGCAATATTTTTTTTTTTTTTTTTTGTAATCGATGTGGCAAACAAGCATGCAGTTCACGTTGATGTTAAGTGATGACTGCAGCCTATAGACATCCACACAAAGACCAAGATCAAAATGCAGATGCGTTACCACTCTTGAGGCCTAAGGTGTTATGCCTCTGTGCCGGAAATTACAGGGCCGTACATTACCACCTGACCGGAACACGATAGTGCTGAACACTACCATTTAGCGGCAAGTATATTAGGTAATGCGGTGGTGCTTACGCCCGCGAGCTCCGTCACTGGAGCTCTACCACCAGTAGAATATATCGCACCACCTTTCTAATCTTACATGAATGACCCCTTTTTTATTATATATATATTTTATTATTATTATGTTATTTTATGTGTATAAGATTGTAACCTGTTTTGTATAATGTGTTTAATAAATTTGGCAAATTCATTTGTGATTAATTTATGATGGCGTATTGTTTGAATTCCGTTATTTATTGAAGTAAATAGAAATGGATAAGACGTCCGTGGATCGTATTCCGGTTGGATACATACACAAAAGATATTGGGTCTCAGGAGAGGGGTAACTGCATTGAGTCGGATAGTTTTTAAATTTGTCTATAATTTTTTTTTTATGTCAACAAATAAAAACACGTTTACACTCATAGCCCCACACTAAACCTGTGTCGTGGGTGCTGTTTTACACACACAACACATACACAAACACCCAGACCCGAAACAGATATCTGTATGCCATACAAATATTTGTGTCGTGCGGGGATGGAATTGAAACGGCCGTCTCACACCGCTGGACTAACTGGGTCGTCGATTTACAATCTCAGATAGGTACGTTTAATATTTAAACCTACACAGACAAAATTCTAGTTGTGGACGAATAGCAATTAATCTGTATTGAGGCTTCTCTGTTTTACGTACATAGCCTCCAGTTTTTATTTGCGGTCTTTCTTAACGATGTGTGATATTTTCATGACTTGAAACATATAATATCTACCATTTAGTAACAAAATGCAGTAAAGAAACCGCACGTGCTGGCGAATACTATATAATATTGCATATTATGGATTTATAGATTTTATCTTTATGTTAATTTTTGTCACCTCCACAACTTAATTATTATTTGATCAACCTTGTATAATGTTAGACATATGTTTATCATACAACACTGCAATGATATCACAATATATATTAAAATCGCAATAGTTGCTCTATCATACTGCAACAACATTATGAATAAAAACTGCACTGTAGCATCTCGAATGTTCAGTATGTATAACATTGTTGAAAACAACAGAATCTTTTGTTTTGTGTTAAATTGTTTATTCTTTCACTTCATATCATTATTATATTGCATGCTGTGTGGATACTGCCCCATGTTCCGAAACAGTGTAGCCTGAATCCGAATACTAAGGGCGAACTACACACAGTCTACATTTACATGCGACAAAGACCAAGTGGTCATTTAATCGGAAAAATATTTTCTTACTTTCTCCATATGATATTATACTACATAGCTAATATATCTGATGTGATTTTGCTAGCTATACTATAATTTCCTTCTTCACTGTTTTCATTAATGTATTAAATAATCATTTTTTTAATTGAATCGATAGTGCAGTCGCTTTTACCATCGGTGTTCGCAAGCTAGCTTTGTTCTTTTGTGTTTTTTTTTATGTAATCGAAGTGGCAAACTAGCATGCAGTTCACATTGATGTTAAGTGATGACTGCAGCCTATAGACACTTACACTAAGACCAAGGTCAAAATGCAGATGCGTTAACACTCCTGAGGCCTAAGGTGTTATGCCTCTGTGCCGGATATTACAGGGCCTTACATTACCACCTGACCGGAACACGATAGTACTGAATACGCCCATGTAGCGGCAAGTATATTAGGTAATCGGTGGTGCCTACGCCCGCGAGCTCCGTCACTGGAGCTCTACCACCAGGAGAACTGTGATTATTTCGAGAGAGTATGGAACATTCCGTTGATACCTATTTTTTATTAAGTATTTTTGGACCTATATTTATTTCATTTTTGTTTACTTTGACGTATTAATTAACGTATCATTAGCTTTAATTTTATATTTTGTAATTTGACCTATCACAAGCAAATTCTATTATTTCCAAAGTGTTCAAATAATTTTTTGAGTTTAAGTTATGATTAGACGATTAGTTTACTGAACGTTGGTTTGCGGTCCAATCAATCAATTGACCATTCAAATTAGTGGACAAAATGTTTGTATTGGTTAACCGCTAGCTTATAATACTCGTACCAATCTGTTTAGACAGACCGACGACTAATCTTATGAGGATTTCGTAATTCTTTTTGAGATTCAGAACCCTGAAAAAAAAAACCTTTGTACAATAACTTTTTTTATGTAATGAAAGTGGCAAACAAGCATGCAGTTCACATTACTGTTAAGTGATGACTGCATCCTATAGACACTTACACAAAGACCAGAGATCCAAATACAGATGCCTTACCACTTCTGAGACCTAAGGTGTTATGCCTCTGTGCCGGAAATTACGGGGATGTACATTACCAACTGAGCGGAACACGATAGTGCTGCCATTTAGCCGCAAGAATAATAGGTAATGCGGAGGTGCATACACTCTACCACAATAAAAGTTAAAAACTTTAGTTATAATATTAACTATCTCCTTACCAACAGTGGCGCCTTTACAGGTCACATTAGTGGAGTGTTAGAACTCATATCGTACGAAAATCGCACGTCCACGATCACCCTATCCCCACGACCTGAAACTTGCCTCGGAGCGAAATGCACAAAGTAAACACGATATCATAATACAGTTGCTTCCGGAATTTTTAATTTACGCCCGTCGGCGCCGCTCCAATATCCGTTATAGTTCAGGCCTCAAATTATCGAGTCCGGTGAAAACTAACTGTGTTTCCAAGCAACTATAAACTGCCTCGGTAGCCTAGTGATAGCAGGCCACTACTACTACGCTGAGGTCCTGGGTTCGATTCCCGAGAAGGGATTATCAGAGATAATGGTGTAAAGACCTTTATCTCTAGTTCTATTGGGATTTTGATACTTATATTTGATTTCTATTTGGATACTTGCCGCTAAATGGTAGTCCATTTAGCGGCAAGTATATTAGGTAATGCGGTGGTGCCTACAGTTATGTATCCATTAAAATTTTATTTAAACACTACCATACAAATATCACTAAACAGGCCAGAACTCTAAACAATACGACGCTTTATTAAAACCATTTCATAACCTTTCGAGTTCATACCACTTAAAATGGCGGTGCTCGGCAAAATTTTATGCATTACCCATCTCATATTCCCAACTGTCTAATGCAGACTATGTCAAAATATGGTTATGCATTCACCGCACGCCGCAGTCAAACGGTTTTGACAGGCAGGATGGCATAATAGCGAAATATCTAGTGACAGGGTGCAGATTGAGAGAAACTTGTTTCCTGAGGCTGTTTGGGATTGCATTGTATCTCATGGAATTGGGTGTTATTGAGCGCAATGTTAAAGATCGGAAAATATCCGAAAGATACCCTTTTGTCATGGACTGTGATGGAAGGGATCAAATTGCTATTTGTCAAACTCATTTGTTATTTGATTATGGGTAGATACGTTATATTTATATTAGCTTTATCTCGCAGCATCGCTTGCATTTTTTGAAATTATAAGTATCCTATGTTACGTTTAACTCCTCCATATAATACGTGTTCAAAGATTCATGATGATTGGTTGAGTAGTTTTCGCTGGCTTTTCACAAACAAACTTATAATGCCATTTATAATATTAGATAGGGATTATATGAAGAAAAATCTTACCGTGATTAGCCGTGAGAGAAAATACCTACATATAGTATGAGGGTAGAAAGGATAGCAATGAGTTGTGACTATTTTGACCTGATTTGTATGCTTAGTTTTAAACAAACATGCCAAACATCGGATTCTTTTTTTTACATAAGATGTGGCAAACAGGCATGCAGCTCACATTGATGTTAAGTGATGACTGCAGCCTATAGATGCTACTTCACGCCTGTAATCCCCGAAGGGGTAGGCAGAGGTAAATGCATGCATTCAATCATACATGCAAACACTCACGATTAGCTGGTTACGTTTTGGCGAGCCTCTTGATATCTCCGGGCACATTACCAAGCTTCGAGGTACCTACTGGAAAATTTTCAGAAAATAGAAAAATCCCAATAGAACCAGACATAACATATTTTTAAACTGTTATCTCTAATATCCCCCGGCCCGGGAATCGAACGCAGGACCCCAGCATAGTAGGTAGTGGCCTGCTACCACTAGGCTACTGAGGCAGACCTATAGACATCTGCATAAAATCAGAGGTCAAAATAAAATCTGTTCATTTACCTACAACCGTTATAGGTTTAACCACCTTTGATATATTAATATCATCTTTTCATAAAATGAAACGTTTTATGTTTGCTTGAAATAAATCTATGAGAAAATATTTATATATGGAAATAGAATATTTATGTTCAAAAGTTTTATAGTCGTATAGCCGTCATTGTTTGAAACAATTCGATACACCGTTGCCGCGATTTATATGAAAAGTTCAGTTGAAATTTTAAAATAAACACGGTAGATTGACGAATTGAATTTCATGTTTGTTTAAAATCTGTTAATTATGGATAGTTTGAATAAATAATATAATTCCAGATCATATTAACAAGTGTACAAGAAGTTCTTATTTTATTGACACAGAAAAGTGTACAAGATATTTATTTATTTATTTATTTAAACTTTCTTGCACTTACAAGTACATAGCATTCTCGACCAGATATTACACGTTTAACAAATATTCCAGAAGTGTCTCTTTTCAAAGTGAACTGTTTGCTTAGTTTGTACTTGATATAAACAAAATTAAAAAAAATCAAATTTAATAATTAATAATAAATTTTAATTTCATATCAATCAAAAATTAGTTTGAGATAACAATCAAAGCTGATGAATATAAATTTAATAAGCAAGCTGAAGGTGTTTATTTGTGTCATTAACATTGATTATAAGTAAATACTGTCCTTAAACATCTACTTACTTACTTCTACTTAGTTACTGGTGGTAGAGCTCCAGTGACGGAGCCGCTATGTGGTAGTGTTCAGTACTATCGTGTTCCGGTCACGTGGTAATGTACGGCCTGTAATTTTCGGCAGAGAGCCATAACACCTTAGGCCTCAGGAGTGGTAACGCATCTACATTTTGATCTTGGTCTTTTTGTGGGTGTCTAGCCTGTAGTCATCACTTAACATCAATTTGAACTGCATGCTTGATTGCCACTTTCAAAACATTAAAAAAAAACTTCTAAACCAGAGATTTCAATATAGACCCGTCGCCGATCCTTGTTGTTCCGATATTTGTTTCGTCTTATTTGCACTATAAACCACAGTGCCAAATCAACAAAACATTCAATCACGAGAGCCTTTTCAGATTTCACAAACTATCTACAGTGAACAATTGACTAAATAAACAATAACAAACTGCAGTTAGTTAAACAAAATGTACGACGAGGTAACGCGTTGCAACAGAGTAACTCAGCGTGCTCATTCGATTGTAAACTATCCTTTGAAGTCCAACCAGTAGCTGCGTGATCAAATTAAACACCGGTCGGAGTGCGAACAACAAGGACGTCTTAACGCAGATTAATATCACGACGTCCCTCAACTTCAATATCGCCAGATATTTTATTAAAATTGTCACAGCAGGTGAGAGGCCGCCTACCCACTGAAATTCAGAATAAGGCCTCTTGTACACAATAAGAAAAGACACCGGACCTATACAAGACGTTTCTACAAACGAACTGTTTACACTATTTCGGCGCTGATCAAGAAAAAAAATCTTGTCTGCGCTATGATGTACACGACGCGTGAACGTTGCGGTGGGCGAGTAAGTAGGTGGTCAGGTGGTGGTAGATTTTATTTTTTACAAAAACGCAGTATTGACGAAGATATTTTAAAATGTTTTGATTTTACCACTCACAATTTACAGGTTTTATCTCGAACATGTCGTTATAATAGAGCGTAATTTTATATCAGCCGTTTTGCGTAGTTTCACTACTCGTAACGTTTTAAATCGTTATATTTTTAAAATTATTAGCTACTGAGTAGACTTTTCAAAGACAACCGACTCTTCTCTCTCTTCAGAGGAGTGGCTGGAGCCGGTTGGACACGAGCTGAGGATCGGGATAGTTGGGGTGCTCAAAGAGACTTACGCCCAGCAGGGGACGGCTAAAGTCTCATTAGTAGTAGTACTCGTAGTTCAAAAACAACAATATATTTATTTATTTTTCGTATACTTTTTAAATTACAATTAAAAAACCTAGTCATCATCCCTATTGGTTCTATCTGCAGCAGACACGGTGAAATTTCTTAGCGTGTGCAAACGGCCTAAGGGAACAGCTCAAGCGACGGTAGACGCGTCTCTCCACTTTATTCTGTCGAGTTTTTCTTCCACTTTCGCAATATTTCGCCCCGTCCTTTTATTGATCTATTCAATCGTTCGTATAAAATTATTTCTTGTGATGTATTCCTGTGAATCGTGTCGCGATTGTTAAGTACCGTTTTATTGTGCGGAAATATCAACATTATTTTTTTTATAATGGCCCTCGGTGGAGTGGGTGTCTTTTTGTATTGCCGTATTTCCGGACGTTGGGGAATATTTTCGGAAATCGTTGGAAATTGGCTCAATTCTTCCGCGGAATTGTGTTGTGGAGCTAAATTTTTGTAGAAATGAGAAGCACATAGAGCCGCGGTTTGAATTATCGATAAAAATTAAAACAAACTTTTTACCTTTAGATGTCAATTTGCGTGCCGTGTCCAATGACTGTTGTGTGCTAGCCTCTGTAATAATAGTACAAACTGAAGGTAGAATGTGGAGAAAACATCAAGACAAGATTGACATAAAGCTGGCACAACAGTCCGAACTCGACGACAACTGATGGTAGAGCTCCAGTGACGGAGCTCGCGGCAGTAACTGCATTACAATTTCAATTTATTTGCTTGTTACATGATTACATTATAAAGTATTAAAATTAAATTTTATGAGCTAAATACATAAAATTTAATTTTAATTCATGTAACACCCCGTAGGGGCACCGCAAACATTTTTACATCATTTAATATATGTACCTATATAGTATGTATGTACTTATAGTTAAAATTATAGTTAATTTATATGGGGTTTTTTATTATTATTTGACTTAATTTTTCACAACATAATAATCTCATCAGTGCTGAACACAACCATTAAGCGGCAAATATATTAGGTAATGCGGTGGTGACTATGCCCGCGAGCACCTTTTGTCAAATAGGATGTGTTTTATAAGTGTAACTTCTAAGGCAAGTCAACCATGTTATATGCATGGTTATAACGTTTTCGTAGGTTTTCGCGAGCTTCATACATTGTAGAAATTAAAATGCGGATTTTCTCGCGTATACAACACTCCCAAACTATGTAATGATGTGTCTTCTGTCTCATGGCGCCACTAGTAGTTTACATCGCACTAGGGTTGTGTTCTGTCTCAGCTATATAAGACCAGGCTGTACATCGTCGAATTAGTCAGCCCGTGACCACGGTAGCTGAAAAGCGACCGAAACGTCGGGTGTATGAAGAAGTTTGGGAGTGTTATAAATATATACGCGAGAAAATCCGCAGTATTTATTACTACAACATATGCATGGTTGCTTAAATTGATCATTGAACTATCTACAGTATTTGCATACTTATAGTTCCTTTTTACGTGCCTGGTTATGGCACGGATGACGTACAGCATTCAAGCATCATAATATATGAAAACGTTAAACTTATTTTTGCCATAAACGTATCATCACTTCAATGAAAATAAAGTTTCCTAGTTTCTACCACATGCATGAATCTATTCCTGAGTGAATATTCATCTACATCTATAAAAATAAATAAAATTGGAGTGTCTGTTTGTAATATTAAAATTACCGCTTTTTACTAAATGCATATGTATGTATATTGTATACACGGTACTTATACAAACATACACTCCAATTTTGTTTATTTGTATAGATAGATGTATAGATATTCCTCAAATGACGCACAACACTGTTGTAGGCGACCTTGGGGTCTGGTCCAGTAGCGTCTTTCGGCTAGTGATGAAACTTTCAGAGATTTTATCTTATTAGAACCACATTTTACTGGTGGTAGAGGTCTAGTGACGGACCTCGCGGGCGTAGGCACCACCGCATTACCTAATATACTTGCCGCTAACTGGTAGTGTTCAGGACTATCGTGTTCCGTTCAGGTGGTAATGTACGGCCCTGTAATTTTCGGCACAGAGGCATAACATTTTAGGCCTCAGGAGTGGTAACGCATCTGCATTTTGACCTTGGTCTTTGTGTGGGTGTCTATAGGCTGCAGTCATCACTTAACTGCATGCTGTTTGCCACTTCCATTACATATTACATATTCTCTGCTAAATCTTCAAAGAAAAATATGAAATTGAATTCGATTTATTTCAGATCTGCGGCGGATGGGAGTAATTACTGAATGCAGACGTCTGTCTTAGCTGCGGGATTAGCAGTAACATTATATGCAGGCATGTCAGTTAACTTTAATGTTTCTTTACTAGTGACCCGCCCCGACTTCGCACGGGTACAATGTACTGTGTTTTGTCATGTTCTATGTTTAAAGATAGACCTTGTGCGAATATTTCACATCTACTGGCTCTACAAAAACTCCTTTATTATTTGAGACTAGCTGTACCTGCGACTTCGCCCGCGTGAGAATGTATGATTGTTCAGTATCTACCCGGACGAAGTCGTGGGCGGAGCTCGTATAAAAGTAGCCTAAGTTACTCCTTATTACATAAGCTTCCTGCTAGTGAAAGTCCCGTCAAAATCGGTCCAGCCGTTCCCAAGATTAGAGGGAACAAACAGACAGACATGAAGACAAAAATAGTAAAAAATGTTGTTTTGGTATATGTACCGTGTATACATACATATGCATTTAGTAAAAAGCGGTTATTTCAATATTACAAACACACACTCCAATTTTATTTTTTGTATAGATATAGATGAATTTGTAATTTAATTTTCCATTTTTTTTCCATTTTATATTGTACCCTAATTTTAATTGATTTTACAAATGCGTCATTGCTGTAGTTAAGTATGTATGTATGTATGTATGTATCTTCACGCCAGGTCCCTAACGGGGTAGGCAGAGAGTGTAGAGCGCCAGATATCCCGGTTCAGACAAACCTCTCGTGCCTCGTCTACCTTCATCATTCTCTTCATACATGCACGCCGATTCCTAAGACTTTTGACCCCACCATCAGACAGAACTCGACCTATTTGGTCATGGTAGGTCAGCCTTGGTCTTCCTGGGCCTCTGCAACCATCCACATTCGCATTGTATATCTGTTTAGTCATTCGCTCATTCGACATTCTTTCTATATGCCCGAACCATCGGAGCATGCCTTTTTTCATTTTTACACCGATACTATCATTCACACAAAGTCTCTTTCTTACATCTTCATTACGAACGCGATCGGTGAGTGATACACCGCAGATCTTGCGCAAAGATCTCATCTCGACCGCGTTCAACTTACTTTCATGCTCTTTCCTGCATACCCAGCTCTCGCTTCCATATAAAAGCGTTGGAGTAAGTACAGCATTATGTACGGCTAGTCGAGCCCGCTGGCTGAGATGTTTAGATTCTAGTAGCTTACCCAACGCTCCATTCACGCAATTCCCAGCAAGCACTCTTCTTTCTATGTCAGTGGTGTACCTACCATCCTTGCTAAAAGCACATCCAAGATATACAATTTCATCAACCTGTTCTAACACTGCATCATCTACTACTACCCTTGCATTTGTTCTCTGTTCATCTCTTTCAAATACTAATATTTTAGTTTTATCCACATTCAATTGTAAGCCTTTCTCCATACAATCCTCTTTCATGACTGTGACTAGTGCTTGTAGCCCAGATGGTGTAGAGCTAACAATTACCGCATCGTCTGCGTAAAGCAGACAGTTCACCACTAAGTCACCCATACGCACTCCCACATCCATCAACTTCACCCTCTGGAGGCATTTGTCCAGATATATAATAAACAGCCTAGACGAAAGCACGCAACCCTGTTTGACACCGATGTTAACATCAAACCAGGGTGACATGTTACCATCTACCCGCACGCATGCTTGACAGCCCACATACGTGGACTGTATTGCACGGAGCAGACTGCCATCAATACCATACTCTGGCAAAATGTCCCACAGCTCCTTTCGTAATACCCTATCAAACGCCTTCTCCAAATCCACAAAACCGCAGAAAACCTTCTGGCTCACAGCCAGATGCTTCTCTACGATGTTGCGGAGGGAGAAAACTTGATCCATACATCCTCTTCCAGTTCTGAAACCACCCTGTGCATCCCACAACAACCCGTCGGACTTCTCTTTCATTCTCTTTCTAAGACTTTCCCATACACTTTAGCTGCCAAACTGATCAAACTGATCGCTCGATAGCTGGTGCAGTCCATACGTGAACCCTTGCCTTTATACAAAGGCACGATGACCGCACACCGCCAATCCTTTGGGATTCATATTTGATCATTTCTGCAGAAACCTGATCAATACCCGCAGCCTTACCACATTTCAAACTTCGTATCGCCCTTACAATCTCATCTATAAAACTTCTCCAGGTCTTGGGTCGTCGCTGAGCTAACCGGTGCATAAGCTGCTACCAAAAACACCCTAGTGACGCCCAATTTAATTCGGACCCAGATTAGTCTCGGGTTCACCAAACCATAATCTTTCACTCCAGTAACTAAACGAGAGGACAGAAGGACGCCCACCCCCGCGCTGGCATGATCGCTCTGTTGCACACCTGCCCACGGAGCCATCGCGCCACCCGGGAGATCTTCGACCTCGCAGCCCTTTCGTTTAGTCTCTGTTACACATAAAACATCCAGGCGTCTCACACTCATTACGTTCGTCAACTCATTCATCTTCTCACAAATTCCACCTCTCACATTCCACGTGCCTATCTGGCACTCCCCACTCCTCGATCCGCCGTATCGGGCCCGGCGTGACAGGTGGCGGTCCCCATCGCCGCTTTGGCCGCTTTTCGTACCGACGGGGACGCCCTAACCCGCACTGCGGTACGCCTTCGTGCCAGAATTGCAGCCCCAAAGGACTGGCAGGGATCGCGACGTGCACGCTTCTGGCATGACCCCCATGTAGTTAAGTATTGTGTTGTATTTTATTATGGGTTAAATTACCTGAAATAAATGTATTTTATTTATTTTAAAGTTTAGTGCGATCTGTGAATCTCATCCTTAGATCCTGTAATCGATTGATACTGGTGGTAGAGCTCCAGTGTCGGTGCTCGCGGCGTAGGCACCACCGCATTACCTAATATACTTGCCGCGAAATGGTAGTGTTCAGCACTATCGTGTTCCGGTCAGGTGGTAATGTATGGCTTTGTAATTTCCAGCAGACAGGCATAACACCTTAGGCCTAAGGAGTGGTAACCCATCTTCATTTTAACCTTGGTCTGTGTAGGGGTGTCTATAGGCTGCAGTCATCACTTAACATCAAAGTGAACTGCATTCTTGTTTGCCACTTTCATTACATAAAAAAATCTAGTAATACTGCTTTTTATTTTTTTGTATTTACAAAGTTAAGTCGTAGTGCGTCTGTGAATCTCACCCTAAGTAACCAATTCTGAAGCAATCAGTTCCCAAGTTTTTCGTATAAACACGGACTTTAAGCTTTGTTCAGTGTTCAATTGGCAGTGAAGACAGTACGTAGGTACGTATAGTATATTACCTCGGCACTAAGGCATTGCTAGCACGTGCTCCGACTGTACTGTACAAGTCTTGTCTACACACACCCGATATTAGCGATTCTATACCAAGTTCGACGAACTCGTGGAGAGTTGTTTTTTTTTTCATCATTTTCTACGCATAAACACGAGCCTTAAGTTTTCTTACGCGGCACGAATATTAACAAGAAATGTAATGTAGCAAAATGAGAGATTTTTAACTGGTGGTAGAGCACCAGTGACGGAGCTCGCGGGCGTAGGCACCACCGCATTACCTAATATACTTGCCGCTAAATGGTAGTGTTCAGCACTATCGTGCTCTGGTCAGGTGGTAATGTACGGCCCTGTAATTTCCGGCACAGAGGCATAACACCTTAGGCCTCAGGAGTGGTAACGCATCTGCATTTTGACCTCGGTCTTTGTGTGGGTGGCTATAGGCTGCAGTCATCATTTAACATCAATGTGAACTGCATGCTTGTTTGCCACTTCCAAAACATAAAAAAAAAGATTAAATTTACAAGCCTTTATAAACTTTTTATGTTATAAATTCCACTAGACATTAACCCCCTTATTCATAAACGTACATTAGATACGTTTTAGCTACAGACTGCTTTGTCTTTGTCAGTTGCATTGTCACATGTGCAGGATAGAAAAAGACAAAGGGGAGATTAGCAACACTTTCGCTAAAATACGTTTATGAAAAGGGGGGTATAAGATTACGTTAAAAGAAATTCACTTGTCGATAAGTATGCTAACGTTAAGTTCGTTTTTTTGCCTTCATATTTTTTTTATACCAGAATGGTGTCAAACAAGCGTGCATCTCACACTGATAGTAAGTGATGACTGCAGCCCATAGACGTCAACACAAAAACTAGAGGTCCAAATGCAAATGCGTTGCCCTATGATCTTAGTTGTTATGTCTCTATGATAGTAATTACGGGGCCATACATTGTCATCTAACCGGAACCCGAAAGTGCTGAATACTACCATTATGTCAATGACTTATCGCTAAATCTACTTACTATAGAAAAGCTTAAGGGTGCTTTCCCACCAGACATGTGCTATGCTATGCGTTTGATATCCACCAATCATATTCATGCAGTACCGAGTCACTCGCTGCTCGAGCGTCGATGCGCATGCTTGTGTGAGTGTGCAGTTTCGAACGTTTTGTACGTAGTTTCTGTACTGTTCATATTTGTACTGTGCCAGTGCTAAGCTATGTGCACTAATGAATATGATTGGTGGATATTAAACGCATAGCATAGCACATGTCTGGTGGGAAAGCACCCTTAAGCTTTTCTATAGTAAGTAGATTTGGGACTGGTGGAAACGGATTCAGCTAAGATATGTTTTTTATATGGAAGGATGTGTGCTATGAATGCGAGCTATATAGCTATCTTCACAGCGCATTTTCCTCTTACAGCTACATAGCATAGCATTGGTGGAAACGGTCACATATTTTCGTAGCGTAGATTTGACATCTTCGAAGCATAGCTGCATAGCACGTCTCTGGTGGAAAAGCACCCTTAATCGTGTTTGTATAGTAGGCAGACGTGTTTACTGGAGGCACGTGTACAATATTTCATTAGCACTTCAGTCCTGAACAACAAGACGCTGAAATCTTACCCTCTTATTCATAAACGTATTTTAGCTAAAGTGTTGCCAATCTCTCCTTTGTCTTTTTCTATCCTGCACATTTGACAATGCAGCTGACAAAGACAAAGCATTCTATAGCTAAAACGTATCTAATGTACGTTTATGAATAAGGGGGTTAGAATTTAGAACGGATTGGTGCACTATTGTGATCGGTTGCGTTGAGAATTTTAAGAAGCGTCTAGTTGTTTAGTAGAGCGCTTAATTAGCCGTCTATTTGTTTATCTTCGATTGAAGATCTCTTTGGTCTGTTTACGATTATTTTTAAAGGGTAAAAGGGGGCAGTTAGTGGCGAGAAGTCTTTTGATGTAGTCTTACAGGGCTACGCAGCGATTTAGTTTTAGAACGAAATGCATTTTTGTTAGGAAGGAATCCAGACAAGATTCAATATGGTAGCACATAATATAACACACACACTACCTTATAAAAAAAGGGTTGTACTCCGAGTGTGTCAGCAGAAGTGAACATTTCAATATTAACGTTGTGCATTTTTGACTATCTTCCGCCAAATAGTATTGCTCAACACTATCGTGTTCCGGTTAGATGGTAATGTATAGCCCCGTAATAACTATCACAGACATAACAACTGAGGTCTCAGGGGCGGCAACACATCTGTATTTTGCCCTTAGTTTTTGTGTTGAGGCAGAGAATATGTAATAATACTACGTATAGAATGCACACTACGACGTCCCGCCCGATTTCCCCGCCTCACCCAACCTCCTCCCCTCTTACGGGCGACGTTTGGTATTCTCTACGTGCTACGCTCACAGGTGCACGTGTAAATACACGTCACTGATTGATGTCTGTGTAATAGAGACCAACGTTTGTATGGAATTTTAACGGAGTGTCCGCGGTGTGGTATAGATCTATAGGCTGCAGTCATCACTTAACATCAATGTGAACTGCATGCTTGTTCGCCACTTTCGTAATATAAAAAAAATCACACACGCTCCATGCTACCGGGGCGGGTTAGTAGCCGTTAGGAAACGATAAAAATAATAAAACACTTTCATAACTTGTAAGAAACTAGTCTCAGTAAATCATAAACAATTTATATTTATATTTTGCCTCGTTTCTACCTTGTTTATTTTAATATCAGAGTTGGTAGACACGTGTACACTCTCTTATGCTTTCGTATTTAGCGCCTATATCGTGCGTAGAGGCATTTGAAATTAGGGTTCCGTAGGGGCCATCCGGACCTGAGGAATAGGGCTGTAATTTTTCATTTTTGAGATTGACAGACAAACATACAGTTCACATTACAATCACCCCGAAACTGCTGAACGGACTTTGATGAAAATTGTTATACAGATAGGGTATTAACTGATTTAGATTATTAGATACTTTTTATCCCGAAAAGATGTTCCTGTAAGATGACATGAGATGACATACACAAATCGCATCCCGAAACAAATATCTGTAGGCCATACAAATATTTGTCGTTACGGGGATCGAACCCGTGACCCTCGGTTGAAATGGTCGTCACATACCACTGAACCTAGTGGCTCGTATGTTTGACGAAGATTAAATGCATATAGATCCTATTTCAGAAAATACGGAGCCGTATACTACCTTCCAAATACACAAGTGCTTAAAAGTACCAATAAGTTAGAAGGTAGGTATCTAGATGAATACGAGCTCTAGCTCTTCCACTGGAGCTCTACCACTAGTATAATATAATAATAATAATGGCAACCCATTAAACGTCCCACTGCTGGGCACACGTCTCTCCCCTTTTTGGACGGAGGCCTGGAGCTTACTCCACCACGCTGCTCCAGTGCGGGTTGGTGGAGATACGGGTTAGTGGCCAACCCGCTGTCGGATGTTTTCAAACCGCCCATAAGGCCTCCGACAAGGTTTAACGACTGCTATCTATCTATAGCAACCGGGACCGACGGCTTAACGTGCCCTCCGAAGCATGGAAACGCGCATTTTTAATTTGCCACTAGCGGTCACCCACACACACCCCACCGCGACCCGAGTAGATCGCCTACGATCTACACCAGCCGCGGGGCCATGCGCGCTCCCACTAATATAACCAAATTAAAATTTAATTTCTCGATTGGTTTCATACCAAGTGTCATGCATAGTTATATTATTCTTATACAAGCCGACTTGCTCTTGACCAATTTCAATGCATCATGCATACGTACGATGTGAGATACAGATGCACCTGCGCTACTTGGAAAGCGGTTCCTTTGTGTTTATTTATGCGGCACGACTGGTTTGTGTCTTCCTATTAAGTTCCCGGCTATTTCTACTTAACATCTACTATGGTGTATTGTTGTGATGGAAATAAATCAGAGAGAATCTACACGTTATTGGTACTTGTATCGCGCCAGGTCTCTTAAAGTAGATTTTTTTTAATGTAATGGAAGTGGCAGACAAGCATGCAGTTTACATTGATGTTAAGTGATGACTGATAGACACCCACACGAAGACCAAGGTCAAAATGCAGATGCGTTACCACTCCTGAGGCCTGAGGTGTTATGCCTCTGTGCCGTACATTACCACCTGACCGGAACACGATAGTGCTGAACACTGCCATTTAGCGGCAAGTAAATTAGGTAATGCGGTGGTGCTTACGCCCGCGAGCTCCGTCACTGGACCCACCAGTAAAAAGATAGAGTAGGTAATTCGGACTTTGCTCTTTGCTCCTATAGGTACACATGTATTTCATTCTATCCGATCCAGATAGAAAGGGAGAGAGCACATCCGTTGAGTGTTCGGGGAATAAGGCGAGGCTTTTGCAGATGATTTGCGTTCATTTAAATGAAATTTTCCACATGAATGGATTTATTGCAATTCAGTGACTGCAAGTCGTTTTAAAAGAAGATTCCTGGTATGTTAAAGCAATGACAATGAAATTTTACTTTTGAATTGCAATTTTTTTACAATAGTCTCATCATCATTTCAGCCAAAATACGTCCACTGCTGAACAAAGGCCTCCTCCAAAGAATGCCACAACGAACGGTCCTGGGCTGCCCTCATCCAGCGATTGTCCGCGACCTTCACCAGGTCGTCGGTCCATCTTGTGGGGAGGCCTGCCTACGCTTCGTTTTCCGGTACGCGGTCGCCACTCGAAAACTGCTCTGCCCCAACGGCCGTCAGTTCGTCGAGCTATGTGCCCTGCCCACTGCCACTTGAGTCTCGCTATTCGGTGATCTATGTCGGTAACTTTGGTTCTCATGCGGATCTCCTTATTTCTGATTCGGTCTCGTGGTCTCTGCGAGACAATAGTCGTAAGATAATATTATTTTCTGAAGGATTTGCCCGAGATTTATGTATAGACTTACGTCTCCAGGTCGGAGATTAGGTATGTGATATTGGGATTTATTGAGAGAAAAATCAGGCATGTTTTATATACTTACTTATCTTTATAATGTAGTAATTATTAGTTAAATTAATTAATTAAACTTGCGGATTTTCTCGGGTATACAACACTCCCAAACTTCTTACACCCGACGTTTCGGTCGGTTTCCAGCTACCGTGGTCACAGGCTGACTGACAGTCAGCGGGCGGACGGTCCGCTGACAAGAAAATCCGCAAGTTTAATTTCTACTCTACAATGTATGAAGCTCGCGAAAACCTACGAAAACGTTAAATTAATTAATAGTAGAAATTAGAAGCGCGCATGGCCCGCGGCTGGTGTAGATCGTGAGCGATTAACTCGGTTAAGCGATAGGGGCGCGGTCGGGTGTGTGATGGGTGACCGCTAGTGGCAAATAAAAATGCGCGTTTCCGTGCTTCGGAGGGCACGTTAAGCCGTCAGCCCCGGTTGCTATCGATAGATAACAGTCGTTAAACCTTGTCCGAGGCCTTATGGGCGGTTTGAAAACATCCGACAGCGGGTTGGCCACTAACCCACATTGGAGCAGCGTGGTGGAGTAAGCTCCAGGCCTCCCCCACAAAGGAGAGAGACTCGTGCCCAGCAGTGGGACGTATAATTGGTTGCCATTATCATTATGTTATCTGTACTTATAATAAAACTGTAGAAGTGTAAATTCTGTACTTTAAAAATATTGAAAAAATAAATGCCAGGGGATGTTACTAGATCGATACCGAACCCAAATATGTGATTAGAAAAAAAATTGTCTGTCTTACTGTCTGTTTGTTCAAGCATCACATAAAAACTACCGGTCCGATTACAATGAAACTTGGTATGATTTTACTTTAACCTTTGGCGCACAACACTGGGTACTTTTTATTCCGGAAAAATGTCTGTTTGTTTGTGTGTTTGTGCACATTAATTTCAGAAACGGCTTATTCGATCTGCGGTTTACTTATTACACGGCACGGTATTCAGGGTACGATAGCAAGGGTCAGGGTATGTAATAACATTTAGGGAGTTAGGGCCCTAATTAGGTCGACCGAATAGGCCCGTGTATTTGTACTGCGACCGGATAGTGTAATAAGCGGCAACCCGGCGCGAGGCCACGCCCACCCTTTCTGCCGGGTCCTGAATATCGTGTCGTGTAATAACCTTTTGAGGCTACTTTTATCTCCATACATTCATACATACAAACATACCTACATACAGATAAGTAGAATTTGAGTGTCTCCGATTTCGACGGGACTTTCACTGGCAGATAGCTGATGTAATAAGGAGTAACTTAGTCTGCTTTTATACTAGCTGCGCCCACGACTTCGTCCTGGTAGATACTGAACAATCATATTTTTTCTCACGTGGACAAAGTCGCGGGCACAGCTAGTTATGATTATTAGTTAACTTTTAATTCTTAGTACCCACCAAAAATATTGCAAATCGAGTTTAAGAGAAATATTTCGGCATATTTTGGCTCTGTAGATTGTTTTCTCTTTAGCCCACTACGTACGTGACATTTGTCGACGATTTTGATCAAATTTTTCCAATACCACACTATCAGTACAGTGCTCATCAATAAATAATACACATCGAGTCTATGAAAGAGACAATCGGCTAGTTTCGGTTTTGTAGAGCGTTATATCTCTGCTGCTCACTGCCTACGTAAGCATCCGTAGTCCGATATTGGTCAAAACTTGATCAAAATGGTCGACAAACGTTCAAAATGATTATTTAAAATCCTAAATAATCATTTTAGTTTAATTTACGCGAGATAAATCCGAAAACTAGTTTTATTACAATGAGTGCAGCTCGCGAAAACCTAAGAACATACAACGTCAAATAAGTAAGGTGCAAAAGAGATAACATTGAAATAAAACTATTTTTACGGATTTATCTCGCGTATATTAAACTAAAATGATTTTAAAGATAAATCCGTAAAAATAGTTTTATTTCAATGAGTGTAGCTCGCGAAAACCTAAGAACATATCATGTCAAAAGAGATAACGCTCTATAGATCCGAAATAAGTCTCTGTTTCTGATATCTATGAGCATTATTTATTGTTGGACTCTTTACTGTATGTAGGTATGTAGAAAACCAATGAGTGTTGCTTCAATCTGGAAGTCATATATCTACTCTAAACTGCCACTAGTAGTCATAGTCATAGGCATTATCATCATGTCACGCATAGTATCAGCCTTAATGTTTTAAATAATAACCCCCTTATTCATAAACATATTTTAGCGAATGTGTTGGCTAATCTCTCCTTTGTCTTTTGCTATCCTGCACGTTTGACAATGCAACTGAAAAAGACAAAGCATTCTATAGCTAAAACGTATCTAATGTACGTTTATGAATAAGGGGGTTAGCTTCTAAGAAAAATAATATGAATTATGAAAGTACCCCACTATGTACCTCCAAAGTGGGGTACTATTGCATTCCACATTCAAATGCAAACAGGGTAAAATATTCAAACATAATACCACGAAACCGTCACGCAATCGGACAACGTATCGATATCGATAACTCACCGCGGACGTCACTATAAATCAGCGCGGACCCAGCAGATAGTGATGCCCACGTACGCTAACTAGATAGTCGATAAATATTCTTATCTTGCACGATTCGTTTGCAGGACCTGCTTATTAAGGGGCAGCTAGTTTTGATACTATATTTTATTACGAACATTAATGTTACTAGGAAATATTTATGAATAAAATTTTCCTTTTAGTTATAATAATAAATAATAATAAAATAAACTTTATTTTTTTCTCCACAAACATTAGGCTTACATAAGGGGTTAATTATAATGTTAATGAGGTACAATAAAAGTTTGTGAAGAACTGGCGCCTGTACTAGGTGTCAAAAGAACCTGAAAAACAGGTCACCAGGTCTCCCCATATTCAAATGACATCATGAAGCAAGAATTAAGGTGGTGCCTAATAGCTATTATATTAACTTGTCATTAAAAACATTATATACAATGTAAACAGAGTTTGTATTATATATATTGCATGCAAGTAATATAAAAATGAGAGAATATAATTTGTTTGTTAAGGTAAGTATTAGTGTGTGTGGCGTGTGTGTGTGTGTGTGTGTGTGTGTGTGTGTGTGTGTGTGTGTGTGTGTGTGTGTGTGTCAGTGTGAGTTACCTGTGTCTAGTCCTACGATAATTAATCTTGGAATCGGTTGTCAATTGATCTTACTCAAATGAACCACTAGACACAAGTAGATCTAAGTATGTTTAATGTGAAATGGGTATGCAACATTAGTATATAATTAGATTATCTTAAAGGATGCATCAACTTTTCGGTTTCATCATATGTCAATGATTTCAGCCACAAACTTACAGTTTTTTTGCCAGTATACTTATTAAGAGGATATATTGAAAGTTTTGCATTAACAGCCTTATATAGAAAGGGTCCCAGATAACAAAAGAATCTTTGAATAAAAGCAGTTCTAACTGATGGTAGAGGTAAGTTGATCCTGTTATTACGAGTAGGTGGTGTTTGTTGAGTATAGGGAAATAAGTAATGTTGCTTTAATATACAGTTCAGAATAAATAGCTGTCTAACCGTGAGAACATTACTCAATTTATGTAAATCAATTGTTGGACAACGATATAATTGGAAAAGACAGACTTTAAGAACTGCTCTTTGTGCTCGTTCAACTGTATTTAGATGAGATTGAGTCGCAGCTCCCCAAGATGTAATACAGTAAGTTGTTATTGATTGGCATAAGGCCATATATGTCATTTTGAGAATTTTGGAATCGGCAAAATGTCTTAATTTCTTAAAAATATAGATAAGTTTTCAGATACGGGTGCTTAAGAGTAAGATATGAGATTTAAAGTTCAAGTTGGTATCAATGTAACCATTGATAGCAACCTAGGTATTTGGAAGGGAGGCAGCTGGAAGTTGCACACTGAGGTGAGTAAGATGTGTGAGCATATAGTTTAAATTCATCAGTATGAGGACACAACTTTTTACTGGTGGTAGAGTTCCAGTGACGGAGCTCGCGGGCGTAGGCACCACCGCATTACCTAATATACTTGCCGCTAAATGGTAGTGTTCAGCACTATCGTGTTCCGGTCAGGTGGTAATGTACGGCCCTGTAATTTCGGGCACAGAGGCATATCACCTAATGCCTCAGAAGTGGCAGCGCATCTGCATTTTGATCTCTGGTCATTGTGTGGGTGTCTATAGGCTGCAGTCATCACTTAACATCAATGTGAACTGCATGCTTGTTTGCCACTTTGATTACATAAAAAAAAAAAAAAAAAAAAATAAAATAAAAAAACAAAATATTTCTCATACTGAAAACCATATAATGAGTTTTATTGACATTCAGGGTTAGGAAATTATCGGAAACTGACCCTATCAAGACCAATTTGAGCAAATTTGAACGTTTCTTTCCAAGTGTTACCCGTAAAAATTAAAGCAGTATCGTCAGCGAAAGAAACCACTTTTGCATTTTCCAACTCTATATCACATAAATCGTTTATATAGGTTAGAAATAGACTAGGTCCTAAAATACTGCCTTGTGGCAGTTGTCTTCTATATAAATATAGTTAATCTCTCCAGACACGAGAAAAATATGACAATTGAAATTCAATTGTGTCTCGCCGCCGGTGGCCGTTCGATCCTTGAAGGATTAACATGGTATATCATGATGTCATTTTACTGGTGGTATAGCTCTAGTGACGTAGCGAAGTTTTCAGGCGAAAGCACCACCGCATTATCTAATCCACTTGGCGTTTAATAGTAATCTTCAGTGCTATTGTATACGGGCCTGTAAATTTGGACAGAGAGGCAAAACAGCTTAACCCTTAGGAGTGGCATCGCATCTATGTTGAAATCTGTTTTATTTAGATGTTCATCATACAACGTACTCAATTATCATCAATGGGAACCGTACGCTTGTTAGCCATTCTATGATATAAAAAGCGTGTTAAAAAGTAATTTCTTATCAATCTTGTGAGTGATAAATCTTTCGTTTTTCAAACATTATTTTTTAACCAAATTGGGGAAGGTTTAATCCTTAGTAAACGTTAATTTACTACGTACACTTGTGAGTAGATATATATGAAACGTTACAAGAGCATATATACGGCTTCTGCAATTCTCACATTTCTGCAATTGTGGAAGGGAAACGCTGTGTTAAGATCGACAATTCTCTAATTAGTTCTTAGAATTGTGGGGGTTGTTAATCTAAGTTTTAAATAGAATAACAGTGTTGGAACCTTTGAGAATGTTATTTTAAAGTTTCATTATGTTTAAAGGACAATGTTCTGTAATAAAAATGTTTATTTATTTATACAGTCAGGCGTTTATAAATGCTGTAGGAAAGTTTTTTTGGAAACGTATTTAGACTGCTGACGCTACTTCATAGGACAAACGCTCCCGCTCAGGTTAAGGAAATTTCAATGAGATAAGAAGTAATTTTACGACTAGAATGGAACTATTTCTCTTAACGCTTGGTGACGCTTGGTGATAACCAGAATAACACATGTGGGTCGTACTAGAGCTGACTTTAGACCCCTGAGTCTACTGGCGGGAAATGCCTTCATTCCATGTAAATAATAAAAAGATATGTATTCATTATTAACAATTATTCCAGTAATTTAAGATTCGAATGGAGAAACAAATTAATTTAATCAGTATTCGCCTTAAGTAATGTCATAATATATCGTCGTTCCGATCATTTTGTTCGTACAAGAGATAAGTTTGCAAATATTTGTACGAATTGTTTGGACGATTGCTGAGAATAAAACATTTTTAACTACCTTACGAAGAGTTTTAGTTAGTTTTTTTTTTTTATGCAATTGAAGTGGCAAACAAGCATGCAGTTCACATTGATGTTAAGTGATGACTGCAGCCTATAGACACCCACACAAAGACCAAGGTCAAAATGCAAATACGTTACCACTCCTGAGGCTTAAGGTGTTATGCCTCTGTGCCGGAAATTACGGGGCCGTACATTACCACCTGACCGGAACACGATAGTGCTGAACACTACCATTAAGCGGCAAGTAAATCAGGTAATGCGGTGTTGCCTACGCCCGCGAGCCCCGTCACTAGAGCTCTACCACAAGTTACAGAACTTTATATATTATGTATAGATATGAAATTAGAGGAAAACGTAAATACTTCTAATCTTATTTGAAAAGTTAGGTTTTAAGTTACGTTACTCTTCGATACCATTGCGATACGAAAGCACTTGATAATATAAAATCCTCATCAAATTAGTTCTATTTACGCACGCTAGAGGCGCTGGGCCAGTTCCCGAACATAATGTACTCCGAACACATGTTCGGAATCGAGACCATCCTCGATGACAAAAAATTACGAAGGATTTGTGCTAGATAACATCAAATAAAATATTAATGTTTCAATGGCCATTATAAACATTCAAATGAATAGTTTTACACAAAACGGCCAATTTTATGACCACAAAAACCAGCTTCATGTATTATTATGTATGTAACCATCATGTAATGTTTGCTGTGAATTTTATTCATATCAAACCTCTGTAAAATGTTGAATTCAACATGAAATGTATTATTGAACTACAACTACAATGTTGGTTGAGTTATCGAGTTCAATTATTTATAGGTTTGCATAATTATGTAATGCTTTGTTATTATTTGGGTAAATTAACTTCGGACACTGAAAATTACGTATCAAATGTTGGTGTCTACTGTTACTTGAATGTTTTAATATTTAAATAACATTTTACTAGTAGAAGTGTTTTACCAATCTATTTGCTGTCTTGACCGATGAGATGGTAATGTATGGCCCCATGCGACAAGCTATATCGCCTCCCGGCAAGAAAAGTGTCATAATACAAATATAGCTGTTTCGAGAAAATTTCATTTTACTAGTTTTTTTTTGTTCATTTAAGAGTCAATAATTGAAAAACTATAGTAGTTACATTAAACAAACTACTGTAGTTTCTAAATTATTTAACGTAACTTCACGCCTGTAATCCCCGAAGGGGTAGGCAGAGGTAAATGCATGTAATCAATCATACATGCAAACACCCACGATTCGCCGGTTACGTTTTGGCCTATGTAACAGGTGGCGAGCCTGTTGACATCTCCGGGCACATTACCAAACTTCGAGGTACTGGGAAATTTCCAGAAAATGGAAAAATCCCAATAGAACCACTGATAAAGGACTTTACACCATTATCTCTAATAACCCCTTACCCGGGAATCGAACCCAGGACCTCAGCGTAGTAGTAGTGGCCTGATACCACTAGGCTACCGAGGCAGTTACAAAAACCAGTGGTCAAAATGCAGAAAGATATCGTAATAAAAATTTGGATTACGAAAACTTTTTCGTATCCAAAAATCGAAGGTAGCTAGCTGTCATAGGGATAAAATATTCACAGCACGCGTAACGTCCTTAATAACCCTAAAATGCAAACGACAGTAAACTTTCACATTACGAAGTTGCGCAATGTGTTAACGAGCAATTCATGATATCTCTACAAACGATCACTCGTCCCCACACTATCTCACCATCTACCTCCGACCATGGGATAGTTGGAGCACGTAATTGTTAATACCCAGAACGAATTACATCTAAATATTACTTAAATGAAGCTCGCATGGCCCCGTGGCTGGTCGGTCGGAAGCGATCTACTCGGTTAAGCGATACGGGCGCGGTCGGGTTTGTGATGGGTGACCGCTAGTGGAAAATTAAAATGCGCGGTTTCGTGCTTCGGAGGGCACGTTAAGCCGTCGGTCCCAGTTAGATAGCAGTCGTTAGACCTAGTCGGAGGCCTTATGGGCGGTTTGAAAACATCCGACAGCAGGTTGGCCACTAACCCGTATCTCCAGCGCATTGGAGCAGCGTAGTGGAGTGGGCTCCAGGCCTCGCCCTAAAAAGGGAGAGACTCGTGCCCAGCAGTCGGACGTATCGAGGGTTGTCATTATTATTATTACTTACGTACGTAACTTCACGCCTGTAATCCCCGAAGGGGTAGGCAGAGGTAAATGCATGCATTCAAGCATACATGCAAACACCCACGATTCGCCGGTTACGTTTTGGCCCATGTAACAGGTGGCGAGCCTGTTGACATCTCCGGGCACATTACCAAACTTTGAGGTACTGGGAAATTTCCAGAAAATGGAAAAATCCCAATAGAACCAGAGATAAAGGCTTTTTCACCATTATCTCTGATAACCCCCTACCCGGGAATCGAACCCAGGACCTCAGCGTAGTAGTAGTGGTTTATTATTACTTAAATGAGTTAAATTTATTCTTATTGAAATCAAACAACATGATCGAGCTTTATTTAAACTGGAATCCCATAAACGAGGGTTGTTTAATTAATTAATTTATTTATTTCTTTGGAGAACCAACAGCACAAGACATTTTAAATAATGACGTGTGTTATTATTGTTTTATTTATATTTTTACCCCAGTTAATGTGATTCTGGTTTAAAGCTCGTAACTAGATTTGTTTTTTTTATGGACCTACTTAATGAAGGTGGCAAATATTTTTTTTTAATTACTTATAACTTTTAACACTAGTGATAGAGATGCAATTTCAGAGATTGCGAGCATAATTACGAGTATCTTGAGCTAAATGGTAGTATTCAATACTATCGTGTTCCGGTTTGAAGGTAAACGACCACATATCTACTTGTAATTACGGGTGTGAAATCCAAGCCTCACGGATAGCAGCACTACTTATTTCACATAAGCTCTTGCTTTTTAGGGTTCCGTGCCTCAAAAGGAATAACGGAATCCTTAAGGCACTCTGTGGGTCCGTCTGTTATAGCCTATTTTATCCGAAAATATGGTTGAAACTTGGTATTTGGTGATTGACTGATTTGAAATTGCGCACATAAAGTAATAATTCAAATAGGTCGGATTTCAAGGTATCTTGAAACCGTGAAATTGATTGATTTGATTGATTAAAAAAAAACGTAAAAAAAGATTCTTTAAGTAATTAAAAAATACCGTAGGTTTAATTTGTTTCTCAACATTTAATGAGGCGATTGCCAAAGAAATATTTAAGCAACGAAAATTTCATACTGGGAAGCGACCTCAATCCTGACACCTATTTATTATTGCAAGCTTAAACTTCCTTTCAACTCTCGTAGCAATTTAAAAAAGAACGCGTTAAGCTCTTTATACATACAAGTTGTAGCTGAGATGCACCAATAAAAGTTGTTTCCACACCATCGTATCTCGAATATTAAAAAACATGAAAAATTGGCACCGGGCCAGCATTCACAACGATTGTACGAAACACAGGGCCAATGTATTGCAAGTCTTGTTTAGGGCGTGTTCATGCTGCGCTGGCTACATTCTATCCGGCTCGAAGGACCAGAAAATGTTATTTTTTTCAAGTATTCTTTAGTGTTTTAGCTGTGTTAAATTAAAGAGAATTATTTTTGTTGCATATGCCAACACACGTATTTTTATGTGTAAAAACCAAAATTTTTAATTGGCATTATTGATAAGTACTTTTACTACTATCGACTTTCCACATACGTTAGGTCTATTTGCGTGTATTGTTTTAGTTTCGTTCGATATAGCGTGACGGGCAAACATGGACATTTAAACTGCAGCAGTTTGCAACCGATAAACGTCCGAGTTTGCTGCATTTTTGTTCACAGCCAAAATTGAGTTGGAAATTATTTTAACTAAAACGGTAGATTTAAGTGACCCATTGATTTTACTGCACTCTCGTTCCCAGTTACGGGTTAATGCGCCAATTGGCTTTTGGATAGAAACGCTTGGTATTTTTAGTCTTTTTCGTTATAAAATTCCAAGTAGGTAGGTACCTTTTATCTCTAACATTGAAATTTAGTCCTTTTTGGTACCGAAATTATTCTTGCCACCGGTTTTTGCAAAACGTAGTGATCACTCTGCAAAATTTGTACACTGGATCAGATTCTGTAGTCACATTAAAGTAGTACCGTAGTACTACATTGCATGCAATGTATTTAGTACTGTTGATCATATCAATTCGTATTCCAATAAATGCACTATCACCTTCATTTGTGTTTTTTTAAAGCCATCTACAATTAATACTATAGTTTCTCGATATAGGTTAAATCCACTTACATTTGTGGCTTTAGTTACGTTTGCTTTCGCGCCACGGGTAGACATCGACATTTAAACTGCAGCATTTTGCAAGCTATAAACGCCCGAGTTTGCTGCATTTTTGTTCACAGCCAAAGTTGAGTTGGGAATTATTTTAACTAAAACGACCGATGTAAGTGAACCATTGATTTTACTGCACTCTCGTTCCCAGTTGCGGGTTAATGGTGCAATTGGGTTTTGGATAGAAACTCCTGGCACTATTAGTCCAACAGTTAGTTACTTTGCGATAGCAATTTTTCGATATGTTAATACATATTTTAGCGTTTCAACTGATTCAGTATCATAATTCAAATGATTTCAGATCATTAGGTTTTAGAATTCAGATTATTCCATTTTTAGGTTGCCCAGTCCCTCGGAGTTTGGTAACGTGCCCGTAGATGTAAAAGGCTGGCTACCTATATGACATGGGAAACAAAGCAACTGGCGAATCGTGGATCCTTGCATGTTTGCTCGAATGTGCATTTAATTCTAACTCTTTTAGGAATACAGGTGTGAGGTTACGGTTTTTATTATTATTATTATTTTATTATTTTTAACTGCCTCAGTAGCGTAGTGGTAGCAGGCCACTACTATTACGCTGGAGGTCCTGGGTTCGATTCCCGGGTCGGGGACTATCAGAGATAACGGTTTAAAATCCTTTATCTCTGCTTCTATTGGGATTTTTCCATTTTCTGGAAGTTTCCCAGTACCCCGGAGTTTGGTAATGTGCCCGGAGATGGCAACAGGTTCGCCACCTGTTACATGGGCCAAAACGTAACCGGCGAGTCGTGGGTGTTTGCATGTATGATTGAATACATGCATTTACCTCTGCCTACCCCTTCGGGGATTACAGGCGTGAAGTTACGTATTATTTTCGAGTACCACAGCTCGCATTTAATTTTAAATCATTTTGATACTGAAATTGTGTATCGCTCAGGTCTTTGCGAAGTGTTGTAATAACTGTTAGGTAAATTTCTATAAAAACGCTTACTCGAAAAATAACATAACGAGAATAATCCTAAATATGTTTAAACAACGCTGTACAAGTTGTAAGGATCGGCCATTCTCAATGCTATTACACGTTTATTCGCACCCCAAAAAACTATTTACATACGCTAACGGCTAACACTAGCACTGGAGGGTTAATAGTACCATCGCTGCAACAATTGTGTTGGCGTTATTCTGAAACTCGTACTGGCGAGCAGAAAAGGTATTTAGCGTCGTGGAAAGATACGGTACAATCGAGTACAACGTTTGTTTCAAAATAGATTAGTGTCAAGGATCTTAAAATAGACACTACTAGTCACTTGATCTGAGTACATGACACAAAAGTCTCTTTTGCATTAACCTAAGCATTATCAAACTCTAATAGGTAGGTATATATATAATGAGATAATTTTATTAGAGCAAAATACGCGCAGGTGACATCTTATAATTTGTGATTAAGAAGTAGCTATTCCACAGTTATCATTGATTTTATTTTCGTTTCGTAGTTTTCTTTCAATATGACCGATATCGTCTCGAAGCCCCTTGGCGGAACACCAGGGCTCCACGGAGCACGTGTTGAGAACCATTGAACTGAAAAATAGTTTAGTGTTGCATAATATTATTGAGCAAATATAAACATAATAATATATATATTTGCCTCGTCGATTCGATAAGCAATTGCCGCATGCCGTCAAGCCACCAATATGAAGTAGCACGTCATCATGCTACTTCCATCATAGACACAAACAAATATTGGCATATGGAACGGCAGCGAGGCGCGTTGTTTAAAGTGCACTCATACAAATGCAAAAACCTTGTCGCGCGAGTGATTGTTTGTGGAAGGCAAGACGGGAGACAGTATGGAGAGTTCAGAAGTTAAGATTGCATACGTTGTCTTGGATATTATTACGATATATTTATACTTATTTTTTTTTAACATTACTCGTGTAATATATTATTTGACTTCAGGCGACTCTCGATCTCGCGGCCACTGGGAATCTAGTCCAGCAGCTAAACTAGCATTGTTGGCAATGTCGCTACTGCCACTATAAGGCAATGCAATAAATGTTAAGGAAAGATTTGAAAAATCGGGCAGGAGTTCGGTAGCTCAGTTACAAGAGCGGCTGGACTAGATTCCCAGAGGCCGCGAGTTCGAATCTCGCCTGAAGTCAATTTTTCTTTCCATTTTTTCTTTAAATATATATTTATACTGGTGGTAGAGTTAGTGTAGGACTTTGAGGGCACCTCCGCATTACCTAATCTATCGGCCGCCAAATGGGAGTGTTTAGTATATCGCATTCCGGTTAGATGGTAATATATGGCCCCTTAATAACTATCACAATAATAACAATTAAAGCATCAGAGGTGGCAACTCATCTGCATTTTGACTTCTGGTTTTTGTGTAGATGTCTGTATGCTGCAGTCATCACTTAACACCATGTGAGCTGCATGCTTGTTTGGAACCTTCGTTATATAAAGAAACATATTATTATGTGTCCAATAGCTGAAACTGGTGTACAACATCTCAAGTATGATTGATAATAATAACAGATTCGCAGATTTTCGCGAGCTTCATATTAGGTTGGGGAAAAAGTTTCTTCGCATTTTTTAAGATAATTTAAAACATTTTTTAATATAGTTTATTTAAATTTAACTAAAGTATGTATGTACCATTTTGTTCGATAACCTTTTGCCATCTTGTAGGTAGGGACATGATTCCATTGCTATAAAAATTTTGGGACTTCTCATCAAAATAACGCGACAAGTGGATTTGGCAGTCCTCTCGTGATGTTAACCTAACATTGCATAAATAATTCTGAAGAGACCGAAACAGGTGGAAATCTGAAGGTGCAAGGTCAGGACTATACGGCGGATGCATTAACAACTCCCAGCCAAACTATCTTAATTTTTGCTGAGTGGCTATAGATGTGTGAGGTCTAGCGTTATCATGATGAAACACCACACCCCTTCTGTTGATCAATTCCGGCCGCTTTCTCTCAACTTCTTGCTTTAATCTCATCAGTTGTTCGCAGTAGAGTTCAGAATCGATAGTCCTGCCTGGTGGTAATAGCTCATAATGAATAATGCCTTTCCAATCCCACCACACACACAACATCACCTTATTGCGAGTTAACCCGGGTTTCGCCAGAGTCTGTGAAGCCTGACCGGCCTTTGACCACGACCTTTTTCGCACGTTCTTGTCGTACGTGATCCACTTTTCATCACCAGTTATCAGCTTCTTCAAAAATGATTCGGTTTCATTACGTCGTAATAAAGAATCACAAATGAGTACACGGTTCATTAGGTTTCTTTCAGTGAGCTCGTGAAGTACCCAAATATCGAGCTTTTTTTTGTACCCAGCTTTTTTCAAATGCGCCAAAACTGTTTTGTGATCAATTCTCAGCTCGTAACTACTAATATGTCGATCTTGCTCCACTTTTTCAAAAATGGCATCCATTTTATCCGTAATAGGGCGACCAGAGCGAGGTGCATCTTTGACATCAAAATTTCCGGATTGAAAACGCTTAAACCAAATTTGTGCTACTCTCACAGACACTGCACTAGGTCCATAAACATCGCAAATTTTTTTCGCGGCTTGCGTTGCATTTTTACCTATTTTGTAGTAAAATTTTAAAACGTATCGAATTTCTTCATTAGATTCACTCATCTTGACAGTATGAAAAACAAATGAAAATCACACATTTGCCTAATTTGAATTTGGAATTATGTTCTTTAAAAATTTAACTTTCAATGATACAAACCAGCCAGATACAAATACTACAGCCAAAGAGATTTTGTTACAAGTTCATACATACTATAATGCGAAAAGACTTTGTCCCCAACCTATTACATTGTAGTGGTAGTTTACATCGCACTAGGGTTTTGTTCTGTCTCAGCTATATAAGACCAGGCTGAACATCGTCGAATTAGTCTGAAAATCCGCAAATTTAATTTCTACAATAATTAAAGAGTTATAAATTTACGGCATTCAATAGGTATTCTCAGCGTATTTATGTCTATTTACTTAAGACGCCTGTTCAGTACGATCTCAAGGTCGGGAAATATTTCATGTAGCTTTTACATAATGTTATTAAAGAGAGAACAATGAATTATTTATTAATATTACAGTGTTTATTATGACTGAATAAAGATGCTTACAGTTTATTTCGCAAATATACTTCAAGAACTCGTAATAGGGTTTGTAAGGGACTTAATTAGGGACAGTAAATTTGTACTGAATGGGGCAAAGTAGGTTATGGTCAATTTATATCAACATAAAGACAAGTGACGTCAATAACATAATATATATCCGTGTAAACGGACACAGATACCACGCACGACGATATGCTTTTCGTACGTACAATTTACCACGAATATCACGGATGGTTTTTTTAATGTAATGATTTTATTTTTAAGGATTCGAACATAATATCCTTATAATTTTATTTTAAAGAAAAATGGAAAGAAAAATTTGACTTCACGCGAGACTCGAACTCGCGGCCTACTGGGAATCTAGTCCAGCCGCTCTTCCAATTGAGCTACTGAAGTCTAACTAGCATAGTTAGTAATAGATGGCGCTGCTGCTACTATAAAGCAATGCGATAAATGTGAAGGAGAGATTTGACAAATCGGGCAGGACTTCAGTAGCTCAATTGGAAGAGCGGCTGGACTAGATTCCCAGTAGGCCGCGAGTTCCAGTCTCGCCTGAAGTCAAATTTTTCTTTCCATTTTTCTTTAAAATAAAATATATTTCACAAGCATGTGTTAATGCGAAATAATATAAAACAATAATATCCTTATGATACCTATACTTACATTATTTTATTACTATGACATGCAAATTATATACTTATGTAATCTTTGATTCTCAATGTGTATGATTTTATTTATGTAACGGGTGTAAATTTAAATAATAGTTTAGGTGGCAAATAAACATGCAGTTTACATTGATGTTAAGTTAGAACTGCGCCCCATAAAAATCTACACAACTGGAGATCGAAAATACGTTGCCACCTCAGAGGCCTAAGTTTTATTGCCTTTGTAATAGATAAGCAAGCAATTGCGGGGCGATACATTACCATATAATCGGAACACGATAGTGCTGAATAATACCATTTGGAGGCAGATAGATGAGGAATGTGGTGGTGCCTTCGAGCTCATATACTGGTATACTATCATAAGAAATAATATGGCTCATTTTATTTAAATCGATTTCATAATTTTGATGAGCATTTTGCAGTACATTATATTTTTTTATGTGAAGAAGGTGCTACAGACAAGTATACAGCCCACATTGATGTTATGCGATGACTGCAGCTTATAAACGTCTAGGTAAAGCCAGAGGTCTAAATGCAGTTGCATTATCACTTCTAAGACATAAGTTGTTATGTCGCTGTGATTATTACGCGGCCTTATATTACCATCTAACCAGAAAACGATAGTGCTGAACACTCCATTTAGCGGCAGATGGATTAGGTAATGCGGTGGTGCCCACGCCCTCGAGCCCGATACTGGACCACTACCATAAGAAAATATGGCTCAGCATTTAACTCGATTGCATCAATTTGATTAGGATTTAGCGGTTCATAAAATAGTGGTGCTTATCGCGTTACATCAAAGCAGAAATGTGCTGTCTGTCGGCACACTATCTCACAGTCACAAAATATATTATGACTTCTGATCACGCAGAAATATCCGACCCGCGCTTTATATATCCAAAGTACAGGCGCGGGCTCAAGTTATTATGATTTCAACGTACACGCGCGACCCGGTGATAAAAATATTACGATCCTTTCAGTCGGAGGGTTAAGTTACGCTTATGATCCATTGTACCGTATAAAAGCGTATCAGGGGTACCTACCTGTGTAATGCTAGTAATGCTACGCACTACGTAATCTGAGCATAGTTCGTTGGTGTACCGTACCTATTATAGGCAAATTTATTTTATGTGTAATTATAGGTCGCGCCACGTAAAAAGAACGCTGGCGGTCAAGCTGCGCGTCATGTGTTTTTATTTCATTTTATGTTATTCTATGTAATATAGTTTTCAATCTGCCTACCAATACACGAAACCGCAAGCGAAAGCTAGATCAAAAATAAACCAATAGGGCTAGTACTTTCGTGCGCGAGTGTACCGATGCGCGAACACATCCCTTCTACTTTCTTCCAGCGTTCTTTTTACGTGGCGCGACCTATACGTGTTACGTCCACAACGTAATAACGTATACTGAGAAATTTATGTATGTCAGATAATCTGCCGAAAATCATAAATAAAAAAATCATAACTTTAATTATTGGACACAGCTATGATATAGGCCTCAGAAGCAGCAACGTATTCTAGTTCAGGACTTTGTATTTTTCTATTTATTGAGTTTTCAGTATAAATCTAAATTGAATACTTAGTATATATATTATCCTACTGATGTCTTAAAAAAAGTATCTACTGTTAATAGGTTGAGCTACGCGTGGACGATATCGTCCACGAACAATATGATTTTACTGCAGCTCAAGAGGTCAACTAACCAAACAAAGGAGATGTTGCGAGCTCGGCTCTGGTACGTACAGTACCTGAAAAAATGGGTAAATTATAGAAGTATCCGAAAAAAATACAATTAATTTATTCAAAAATATATTTTAGAGTTACAACCACATTTAATTCAAACGATTTTATCATTTTCAATATGGTTATTAGTGGCATTTGTCAAAATGACATCGGCCGCCATATTCGTCATGTTGGTTTTGAGTTGCAATTCTAACTGAAAATAATGTTTTGTAACTGCAAACAAAGCTAGATAAGTGAATATGTGCAGTAAAAAACGTTTTTATACTGATCTTGCCTGTTAATGATATTGTGTACAATACATGGCCGGAGGTCCATACATTTTTGCAACATCTCCTTTGGCTACAAATAGGTACATTTTTTTACTTTTACAACTACTGGCCGTCGCCTATCCTACATAAATACGTAGGTACGAAACAAATACAAAAGTATCACCAGATACATCTATCTACATGTAACCAAGTTACACACAATAATACAAATTAAATAATACTATCGGGACACCAAGCACGCATTTACCCTGTAACAGCTATTTCAGAGTATCAGCGCAGTTTTACGTGGGACTATTTTAGCAGCGCCATGTCTGCAGACGACGCCGCGAAGGAATTTCGCCTGTTTTCCAAATTGGAAGTCGTGCAAAACAAACAACGCTCGGTCTAGTTGACGTGCCGTGTGCAGTGTAAGGGTTATAACTTTGAGGTGACTTTATTTAATCTTTATGTCATTTGCACTTTCGAAGGGTTGAGTCTATTGTATTAAATAGTAATAAGTCACCACATATAGGTCTCTATCTACGAAAGATCTCTAAAAACTTATTTTTGTTATTCGGTTCTTTATTTTACAACTTTTGTATGGATCTCTTTTGGGAAATATGTCTATCTGTATATTAAAACATATATTTTGAAAATCGCAATCCATCTACTCAATTTACCTAGTTTCTTTTTTTATGTAATGGAAGTGGTTAACAAGCATGCAGTTCACATTAATTGTGATGTTAAGTGATGACTGCAGCCTATAGACACTCACTCAAAGACCAAGGTCAAAACGCAGATGCGTTACCACTTCTGAGGCCTAAGATGTTATGCCTCTGCGCCGGAAATTACAGGGCTGTACATTAAAATTTTTATGTTTTCTAACCTACTTGCGGACATTTTATAACTCAACTCTGAGCTTGGGTATGTGAATATGAGATATGATGCATTGCAGCTGCCGAAATCTCCAAATATTAACAGCAAGTTTATTTGCTACTATATAAAATACGTCACCATGGCATCGAAAATCACACGCTTGTCACATGCACCACACACCAAGAGGCCTTTGAAACTAATATCAGTAATCTCTCAATAATGTCATACGAAGCTATTAATCACAATATCTCATTCAGTATCAGCAATATGTAATCCATTTTAACTTTGACTATAATCCGATGTAAGTGTTGCCAGGATACCGTCCGTCTCCCTGAATTGTGATAAAAATGTTAAGAAGTGATTAATAATGGTGTGTAAGGTGGTTTTTTATAAGTAAGGTTAGGTTTTATTAGCAGTATAGTTAAAATCCAATATTGTGGTAGAGCTCCAGTGACGGAGCTCGCGGGCGTAGGCACCACCGCATTACCTAATATACTTGCCGCTAAATGGTAGTCTTCAGCACTATCGTGTTCCGGTCAGGTGGTAATGTACGGCCCTGTAATATGTCGGCACAGAGGTATAACACCTTAGGCCTCAGGAGTGGTAGTAGTGGAGCGTCTGCATTTTTACATTGGTCTTTGTGTGGGTGTCTTTAGGCTGCAGTCATCACTTACCATCAGTGTGAACTGTATGCTTGTTTACCACTTCCATTACATAAAAAAATGTTCCTACTAGTGGTAGCAGACCATTACTACTATGCTGGGGTCCTGGGTTCGATTCCCGGATCGAGGGCTATCAGAGATATCGGTCTGAAATCCTTTATCTCTGTTTCTAAAGGGAAATTTTTCATTTTCTGGTGGTTTATCGACCTCGGAGTTTGGTAAGCCCGGAGATGTCAACCGGTCGCTCATCGTGTGTCGGTCAGATGCACGGCTTTGTAATTTCCGGCACAGTGATATAACAATTTAGACCTCAGGTGTTGTCATGCATCTACCTTAAAATGTCTGGTTTTAATATAGATGTTCACAGACTACAATATTCACTTACCATCAATGGGAACTGTATGCTTGTTGGCCACTTCGTGACCTAAAAAGAACCGAATGAGGTACTTCATGAATTTCCAATAATTTTTCGTTTATTTTTTATATATATATATTTTTTTTATGTAATTGAAGTGGCAAACAAGCATGCAGTTCACATTGATGTTAAGTGATGACTGCAGCCTATAGACACCCACACAAAGACCAAGGTCAAAATGCAAATGCGTTACCACTCCTGAGGCCTAAGGTGTTATGCCTCTGTGCCGGAAATTACGGGGCCGTATTCCGTATTCCTTTCAACTTTGTCTTATGAACATATTAATCACTAATAAGTAATTCTTTTAACACTGAGTATGGAAGTGTTACGTGTTGCTAGGATAATAACTCCTATCTCCCTGAGCTACGATAAAAATGGTGAGAACAAGAATGATTAATTATAGTCTGGTGTAGTAATTTAGATTAATGTTTACAAAGTTTAGATTAATGAGAACAGGAGTAAAACAATTTTGTTTAAGGCACTTAGCTCTATTGAAGTAAAACTAATTTTACGGATTTGTCTCGAATAAAATGATTTTTAAAATCAACCCGACGTCAGAGAATATGTCTAATAATACTACGTATAGAATGGACACTTTGACGTCCCGCCTGATTTGCCCCCTTCCCCTCTTATGGGCGGTGGTTGGTATTTTGTACGCGCTACGTACACAGGTGCGCGTGTAAATACACGTCACTGATTGATGTCTGTGTAATAGAAACCAAATTAAGCGTTTGTATGGAATTTTGGCGGAGTGGCCGCGGTGTACCAACGTTTCGGTCGTTTTTCAGCTTCCGTGGTCCCGGGCAGACTCCTACCGGACCGACCTAAGAACATATCACGTGACTCTAGTAAACTCTAGTTCAAGTATTCAAGGTGAGAATGTAAATAATAATAATTTCAATATTAAATATTAATAAACAAATAAATAAAATAAAATACGCTTACACTTACAGCGCCACAGTAGGTATAAACCTATGTCGTGGGTGCCGTTGTACACATACAACACAAACACAAACACCCAGACCCGAAACAAGTTTAGTATCTGTAGGCCATACAAACATTTGACCCGGTGCGGGGATCGAACCTGCGACCCTCCGAATCAAACGGTCATCTCACAGTCACCACTTAACATCCATGTGAACTGCACGCTTGGTTGTTACCTTCGTTACATAAAAAAAGTAAGACAATGCTCTGAGCATAAATATACACCTAAATATCTCTGATTCTGAAAATTTCTTACATAGGTATTACTTTCAGTTAGTTTTTTTTTCAGTTACAGAAGTGATTCATATCGAAATATTATCATCAGACACATCTTACTGAGTGAGAGGACCGAACCTTAGAGATAATATCCACACACACACATGCACACGCACACACAAACACACACACACACACACACACACACAACCTTATTTAAGTTATTTTGCTATTATGCTAATCAAAATGCTGTAATCTTTTTAGATAAATACCATTTAAGTAAGCTTTAATTGCCCTGGTAGATGAGCGGGGTACCACAACACAGGTTTCTTAACCCAGTATGGGGGCCCTTGCGATGTTACTTGTAAAACCGTTTAAAATGAATAAAGCATTTTTTATTTTGATTTGATTTGAATATAATGAAACAAGAAAGTTCTAAAAATGTAATCCTGCATATATTATAAGGTTCTTGGCAGTGATCCCGACACAATCTTATCATTGGGATTTGGAAATAACTTCTTTAAAGAGGTATTGCAGATATAAATTATGATCCTATTGGGTAGAAAAATCCGTCGAAAGGTTCAAAGATATTTTTATAACCTCTAAGAATTTGAAACTTCTTTTATATATTTCACGAAGTGGCAATCAAGCACACAGCCCTGTGATTTCTGGCACAGAGACGTAATACCTCAGACCTCTGTATTAAAATCTCTGGCTTCATGTATATATCTAGTATTATATAGTCGTTATGGCCGTATTATACGACACGGTATTCAGGTCCGGCTGAAAGGGTAGGCGTGGCCTCGCACCGGGTTGCCGCTTATTACACTATCCGGTCGACAGGGCCCTAACTCAGTCACAGTACAAATATGAACAGTATAGATACTACGTACAAAACGTTGAAACGGCATCAACGAGGCCCCTAAGCGGTTCTCGCGGTGCTGCAGCTCCGAGTCACTCGCTACGCGAGCGTCGATGCGCATGTTTGTGTGAGTGTGCCGTTTCAACGTTTTGTACGCTGTTTCCATTCTGTTCATATTTGTACTGTGTGTACAAGTAGTAAGGGCGTTAGGCTGACCGGGCCGCTCCGGTCGCCCTAATTAGGGTCCCTAACTCCTTAAATGTTATTATACTACCCTTACCCTTGCTATCGGACTCTGAATACCGTGTCGTGTAATAAGGCCATTAGTTATATATATATACTTAGTGATTAGTGAGTGTACTATAGTATTACTTATCATCAATGTAAACTGTATACCTTTTTGCCACTTTTTGACATAAAAAAAACAGTTTACATTGAAAGTAGGTAAGCGAACACCTAGCTAATAAACATCCAGACACACCTGAAGTGTTTTTTCTACATTGATCATTCCCTTCATACATGCACGACGACGACAGGACCGATTTTAATGAAATTTGGTACAGAGATAGAGTTGACTTTGAGAAAGAACTTAGGCTACTTTTTGTCCCTTTATATTCCCCAACCCCCTTATAATAGGGGGTGGATATTTAAAAAACGACATCCACGCAGGTGATGCCGCAAGCAACAGCTTTACATAAGTTTATCAATAAGCTCCAAATGACAGACTTCATCGAATCGATTCGTCTAAAGTAGGTCGCGATTCTACAACAGTTGAAACACACATACACTAGTATTGCCCCCTGGGAGAACCCTGACTTGAACTAGGTTACGAAATTTGTATAAACGAGTTGAGGAGTTCCAAACGTTTGACTATTAATGAAATTATATTGTACATAGTTTGGGTTTGTCCCATCAATAAAATGGGTTTGGGGAATACATGACTACATTATGTAAGAGTTTATTTATGAGATATGAATTGGCGATGAATAAACACAAAATTACTATAACACGTCTATTTGATAAGGGAGGAAGGGGGAAGGGTGACAGGGATGGATATATTGATGGCGTAGATCAGTGATTCCCAAAGTGGTCCATATAGACGCACTGGGGTCCATGGGAATCGATGGGGGTCTACGTAGGCGTGAATAAATTTTGGAAATATGGGAATGTGATATAAATGTAGCAAGGAAACGGAAACCAGAAAAAAATTGAAAGGGGTCTAGTTAAGTTACGGCGGAAGGAATTATTATAAAAAAATATATTTAATTACAAAAGAGATGTTTAATGTTTAATTATTACTACAAGACTCAATTACAATAGAAAAGATATTTATAAAGTAAACTAAAACAATAACTTAAAACTAGGTTGCCGAATAAGCATTCCACACAACACGTGCCGGACGTCCGCTGCGTAGTCAGCAGGATCGGGCTTTGCCGAATAAGCATTCCACACAACACGTGCCGGACGTCCGCTGCGTAGTCAGCAGGATCGGGCTTCGGGCGATTGCCTAACTCCTCCCTCCTTAAGATGGAAGCGCGTCTCGCAGCTTCCTGCAGCGTCCTCGGTGCTAGGCTCGCTTCTCCTTCGCCATCTCCATTGGTACAGCTTCCATGATGTTGCCGCTATCAGGATGACGTATAAGCCGACTGTTGTCCAACTTGGTGTAGCCATCATAGCTTGCCAATCGATCTCAGCTTCCTGGATGTTTTCAGCTCGGTCCATCAGCTCGTGAATGCTGTCCAGTTCAATATCATCTAATTGCAGATTGTATTGGACCGTTTCCTCTGGAGTATTGATTTCGCTCGGGAGTGGGATGATTTCATCTACTTCAATCGTGTTGATGCTTGCTTTGAGGGTTCTGTTCAATACTTCTACTTGGCAATCGCTTGTTATGGTCATGATGTTTACTCCTGCTAGTTTTCTGTACTCAGATTTATTTCCACAGTGCGTCCTCAGGATTTGCTCTTGCGTGATGATGATGAGCCACTTGTTCTCCTGCAGCTTTTGGATCTTCCCTTGTTTGAGGTCCATCCGGGCTAAGGTGCAGTTCGTGTGTTGATGTTTCACGAGAGATATTATGCAATCTTCGGACTTCTCCACAGACTGGGTGTTCAATGATGTGCAGAGATGGGTGTCTGGGCTGATCTTCTTGCATTTTCCTTCCAGGTATGAGTACTCATTGTTTCCCAGTGCAAGGTATTTGGCTTTGGGAATGATGGTAAGGTTTTGTTTATTGGGGATGGAGTATAGATGAATAAGGTCATAAGGGTTGGTATCAATAGATGGAATATCTAATATAAATGTAAGTGTGTGATCCGTGCTATAGGCTTTTACGCTAATAGATTTTTCTATACTATGAATGTTCTTGATGTTAATGCTATCTACTGGTCTAAAATCACTAACTTTTTGAATAGCTAACATTTCATTAATAAGACTATGTGGGGATATTATGCTAGGGTGCATTACTTCTAACTGTGCAAATGTCATTGCATCTTCTAAAATAACTAGTTTGTCTAAAAGTAACTGTAAACTAAAATCTATTTGAATATATAAGTCTAAAAAGTGCAATCTATTTATTACTAAGTTACTACTAAAAGTGGTATTTGTTAATAATTTAGTTAGTTTTTTCTGATTTTCGTCTAGAATATGAATTTGTTTGCTAAACTCTTCGCTTGCATACTTTGCTACAAATAACAATTGTTTCTGAGATTTACTGATACCATTGACTGAATTACGCAAATTGGATATTTCACCTTCAAATCTGAGAGCATCTTCGTTATCTAAATTTCCTGTAATTATTTTAACTATAGAACCTAAACCGTTAATAATACCTCGTCTAAACCTATGGCGTGGTGCAATAAATACTATTTTCTTACCTATTAAATTTAAATTGTTTTCTATTTGGTCTTTATAAGCTCTATGTAGCTCGTCATTGTTTTCAGCAGCTTTAGTGTTGGCATAAAGGGACATAAGTTTAATAGTTGTTTCATGCAAATAAGATACGTTATAGGAACAAGCCAAACTAAAAGTATCCACCTGTTTCACAATCTGACCTTGTTTTAACAAAAGGATCCCATTAGCATTATCTACGGGCACAAGAGTCAAGTTGGCGGCTGCGTGGAGCACGAAGGCTCCTGTGACGATGGTCCTGGAACAAGATGCGGTCTTCGTAAAAGTTTGAAATGCACTCTAATTGATTTAGAATTAGGGTGATTTCCTATAATTTCCGCAACGTTATTGGGGTGAAGATGGATAATCTTGTACGGACCTTTGAACACGGGTTTCGTCTTATCGCTCCTTGTAGTTTTGGCTACTTGTTTATAAACAGTTTCACCTACCTTAAACATTATCTCCTCAGCTGCCTGGTTTCTCTTTTGTATTAGCTGTTCTTTATTTTTGGATACAGTAGCTACTATACACTCCTGTACTGCTTCCGCGTTCTTACGATGACTAAGTACATAATCCTGGTAAAACTCTTTAGGATAGTATAGTTCTAGCGGGTTTCTAGAAGCTGTATGACCAAATAAAAGTTCGCGTGGAGTATATCCTGTGGTAGAATGGATAGCATTGTTATAGGCTATAATGGAGTATTTCATTATTAGCTGTATAGGATCGTCTTTGTTTGTCATTCTTTGGATTCTGATTATTTCTCCAATTGTTGAATGAAAACGTTCTATGGGCGAATTTGAATTAGGGTTGTAAGGTGTTGTAAAATGTATGTTAATGTCATGTGAGGCACATATTTCCTTAATTACGTCATTGTCAAATTTCGTATCCGAGTCCGTGTTAATTTTAAGGGGTAAGCCAAAGACGGAAAATATTTGTAGTAAGGCCTCTGCTATATGAACACTACTAGAAGCATTTAGGGATACAGCCTGAGCGAATTTGGAAAAATTATCTATTATTGTTAAGAAAGTAGCACCTCCGGAAGAATACAAGTCCATAAATAAATGCTGAAATGGTTTAGTAGGTGTTTCTGTTAAAACTAAAGGAGGTTTCAAAGGATTTCGCTCATACTTGGCTTTCAAACATATATCACATTGATTGATAAATCTCTGAATCGATAATTGCATATTAGGCCAATGATAGTTTCTATGAAGTTGCTTATAAGTCTCTTGGATACCTCTATGTGATGATTTGCCCTCGTGGTATCGTTTAATAAGATCTTGTTGTTCGGTTTTATTTTCAACAAGAGTGACACGCGCCGTGCATCTTATAAGCTTAGGACCTCTATTATTAAAAATGGTCGTGTAAACACGAGAAAACGCTAAATAAAGATGTTCATCATAGAAGTAACAATGAAAAATACGGTCTGCTATCGTATGCTCTTTCAAAAACTTAATTATTTCTGCCTCTGTATTGTTAACCGGGATAAAAACATCTTTAATTACAATTTTTGAGTTAGTGGATCGGTTTTCTACTCTATACGAAGAACCTGGAGTAGACCTAACGTAAAATTGCTTCAATTGTTTATCTATAGCGTCAGATGAAATCGGTATGCCATTGTTTTCATTGTCAGGTTGGGTATGATTAGTCGAAATTAATTGGTCGGGGTCAACTGTAACAACACTCATAGAGTCTGTATCTTTGTCAGTCTGGGATGGGGTCACACTTCTCATTTCAACATCATTGTCATTAGGGTTGTCAGTGGGGTTGTCAACATTATCAGGGTTATTGTCTACTTCGTTTGCATCCCTACGTGCGTTGTCAAATATCCTGTTTATTATTTCGTCATCGTCATTGTCATCTAAATTAACTGCTAATGAATCTACACTATTGTGAAAAATTTTTGCTCTGGAAAGCGCATCGGCGTTAGTATTTTGTTTGCCTTTTTTGTACACAACTTTATAATTGTATTCTGCTAACTTCAATTTCCAACGTGTTAATTTAGAATTGGGATCTTTTAGTGACATAAGCCATACCAAAGGTCTATGGTCGGTATAAATTGTAAATTTTCGACCATACAAATAGGGCCTGAAATATTTGATTGCCCATATAATGGCTAATAGCTCTTTTTCTATGGTAGAATAACGTGTCTCTGTTTCCGATAGAGTCCTAGATGCATAAGCAACTGGCTTATCAGACCCGACATTCCCCTGCGAAAGAACTGCACCTATAGCAAAGTCTGATGCGTCTGTTGTTAGGATAAAGGGTTTGTCAAAGTCTGGGTATTGAAGGATTGGAGCATTTGTTAAAATTTGCTTACATTTATCTACTGCATCTAAAAATTGATCTGTATGGATAACTTTTGCATTCTTTTTAAGGCATGGTGTCAGTGGTTTTGTTAGCCCTGCAAAGTTTTTAATGAATTTTCGGTAATAACCTACTAGTCCTAGAAAAGATTTTATCTCCTTTTGTGTTCGGGGTACAGGGAAGTTCAGTACTGCTTTTATCTTGTCTTTGTTCGGATTAAGTCCTTTGTCAGTTAGTTCATGTCCTAAAAAGTTAACGTGTTTTTGTAAAAATTCTGATTTGTCTAACTGAATCTTAAGATTATGCATTTTAAATCGCTCAAAGACTTGTTTAAGTTTTTCGTTATGGCTTTGGAGCGATGTAGCAGCAATTATAACGTCATCTAGATATGTAAATACATTGTCTATACCTCTAAGTATATGGTCCATCAGACGTTGGAACGTACTTGGGGCATTTTTTAAACCAAAAGGCATTCTAAGGTATTCATAATGTCCTCTCTCGGTTGTGAATGCAGTTTTCTCAATATCATTAGGGTGCATTTCCAGCTGATGGTACCCACTAGCTAAGTCTAAAGTGGTAAAGTACTGTGCGCGCCCTAATCTGTCAAGAATGTCATTTATATTCGGTAAGGGGTACTTGTCCTCAACAATTCTGTCATTTAGTCGCCTATAGTCTATAACAAGTCTCCATTTAACCTTTCCCGAGGCATCTGGTTTCTTGGGAACTATGTGAACGGGGCATGACCAGGGTGAAATACTTTCCCTTATGATTCCCTGTTTCAGTAAGCTATCGACTTGTTTTTGAATTTCAAGTCGCTGTTGAGGAGCTTGCCTATAGCTTCTAACGAAAATGGGGGTATTGTCGGTCAGTCGTAATTCATGTTTAACAGTATGGGTAAAAGATAAAGGTATTTTTTCGGAATGAAATATATCACGATATTTAAAACAAATTTTTGTGATTTCTCGTTTTTCTTCCTCGTTCATATGACTGGTACGAATTTTATTTAAATTATCACGAAGTTCTTTATCAATATCAACGTCAGAGTCAAGAGTATTAATTTTATGGATCTTTTCTCTTTTTGTTATCTGTGATGGTAATGGTTCGAGAGGTAATGGACAATTGTTAATAATCGTTTTCTGTAAATCGGTAAAGTTCGTAACGGATGTCTTAAAAGTTCCATTTTTTACAGTTACTACAGCCGCAGGTGACTTAAGACCTTTTGACCAATTAAAGTCATCGCAAATGTACTGACCGTCCATATAATTTGTCTTTACAACTATGAATTTTTCACACTTGGGTTCAATTCTTACTTTTTTTACGGGATAGTCAACATAAATGGGTATTTCTGTATTAGATGTACGTAACACTTTGTTTTTTAGATCTATACTACAACCCAACTCCTTTAATAAATCCATGCCTATAAGGCCTTTATATTTTGGATCAAAATCAAAAATTAGGAATTTATGAAATTTGTCTGAATTGAATTGAGGTGGTAAAGGTAACATAGCAATATATTCGTGCCGGGTAGTAGCGTGTGCGGTTTTTACTTGAAATGGTTCATGCTCTACAAAATGTTCAAAATTAATGTCACTAATTACATCAGGCGAAATCATACAACTTGAAGCACCCGTATCCAATAAAAATTTGCCTTGAAATTCAGGTAATTCTATATATGGCAGGTGATCTTTACCTTGATGATTGAAGTCGTAAGTATTTATCAGCTGTGGTCCTGGTGGTCCTCGTCCTGGAAAAAATCCCGATGACTTGGTCCTTCTCCATACGTGTATGTCGTATTCTCGTAATCCTGAGTATACTGTAATTGACTATCATGATACTCACCGTTATAACATGATTCATCATCATCAACATACTGCTGCTCTGGAGTATCCTCTGTATGAAACATCTGCTCAGCCGCAAACCTTGGTTTTTCAGGCTTACTTACAGATCTCATGGTGACGTCAGACACTCTCGGTGGTACATTTGATTGTTGATGGGGCACGTTCGGCTGAGGTCTGAAATTGCCTGAGTTTCTAAATGTCCCTGAACCACTTGGTCGTAAATTACCTGAAGCCGGTTTATTTTTCCATGGGACTACGCCTTGGACCCTGGATGGTCTCTGATCTGGCGTCCAACTATTCCGTGGAGAAAAGTTACTATTAAATCTCATCGGTTGATTTACGTGGGGTACTGTTTGGTTTGGCTTAGGTATATCTTTGGTTTTATTATCTAGAGACATTGAACTAAAGTTATTATTTAATCTATTAAATGCCAATCTCGCCTCTTCCTGCCTAGCCGCAACTATAGCTGCTTCAAGAGTTGAGGGGTTTGCTATACGTACTCCTATGGATACTTGGAATCCTAAATTATTTATGTATTGATCTATTACCATACCTTCGTAGTAGGATTTATCAGTATGCGTGCCTACTGCGTTTAAGGTATCTAAAATCTCCCTTAAGCGGATACCGAACGACTCAGCATCTTCACTCCTATTGCGACGCAAACGAGTCAATTCCTGCATCAATTGGATTTCGTTCCGGGGTTCGCTTAGCCTACGAGTTAGCGCAGACTTAATGTCCTGCCAACTATCTAGCGGTTTCTCAGATGCTATAACACTAATCGCAGAGCCGCTCAGTTTGCTTTTTATTAGACTAATTACGGCCGGATTTGATCTTACTGGTGAATCTAATAATTGTAAGACATTTTCCACTTCTCTAATAAAATAATTTAATATTTTGGGATTACCATCGTATTTTGGTAATAATTCTGAAATAAATTTGAAGCTTGCTAATTCGATGCTAGACATTGCCATTGTATAGTAATATACACACACAAAAATACACAACAAAAACACAAAAATATAAAAATGAGAAAAAAAAATACACACAATTTTAAGTACTATGTATAAAAATTTCAGTGCAAATATTAACCGCGATTTTAGCTGATTAATATACACGTATATCTTCGCGCTGGCTACTTCACGGGGTAGGCAAACACGTATGAATTATTTGTAATAATTATTACCTTATATGAATTGTATAAAGCGATTTTAGCTCTTATACAACGCATTTAAAAATAACTGAACTAAATATCTATGCTAGGTAATTTGTCTACTGCGATTTGAGCCTATAAACAAACACACACACAACATAAATATAAAGATTACGACAGGAAATATAGCACAGGAAACTGGGAAAACAATTTGCACTCACCCTAGTATCCTCTGCATCTCCAGCCGGGTCTTGTAGTATAGCCAGTCCTCCAATTCTCCGGAATTCCAGCAGGTCCGCCGCCGTAGGTTCTTATACGAGGATCGCGAAAGTAACGGTTGGTACCGTTCACCCTAACAGAAGAGTTTTATCCTAATAAGAGTGTCGCGATCCTACCGACTGCGCCAGTTAAGTTACGGCGGAAGGAATTATTATAAAAAAATATATTTAATTACAAAAGAGATGTTTAATGTTTAATTATTACTACAAGACTCAATTACAATAGAAAAGATATTTATAAAGTAAACTAAAACAATAACTTAAAACTAGGTTGCCGAATAAGCATTCCACACAACACGTGCCGGACGTCCGCTGCGTAGTCAGCAGGATCGGGCTTCGGGCGATTGCCTAACTGTCTACAAGAAAAAATTGTTTGGGAACCTCTGGCGGACGCGTTCATGCATATTATTTTTATATAATGAAAGTGGCAAACAAGCATGCAGTTCACATTTATGTTAAGTGATGACTGCAGCCTATAGACACTTACACAAAGACCAGTGGTCAAATGCAGATGCGTTACCACTTCTGAGCCCTTAGGTGTTATGTCTCTGTGCCGGGAACTACAAGGTCGTACATTACGCACTATTGTTTAACATCATGTAGATTAGGCCTGTGGTGCCTACGCCCGCGAGGTTCGTCATTGGAGCTTTATCACCAGTAAATTTTTAATCAGCATCATCACTTAAGTTCAAAGAAGTTCACGGCTGGACAACAGCCTTCCCCAAAGATGTCCATAACAGGGTTGTGCGTTATTAGGAAATAATCCCTACTTCCCTACTATATAATATTATAAATGCGAAAGTAACTGTCTGTCTGTCTGTTACCTTTTCACGTCCAAACGACTGAACCCATTTTAATTAAATTTGGTACGGAGATAGATCTGACTTTGAGAAAGAACATAGGCTTAGTTATTTATAAAACGACATCCACGCGGGCGAAGCCGCGTGCAACAGCTAGTATGCCATAATCGCCACCCTTGGCAAGCGGATTGGCGATCGCAGTGGTGGTAGTTTTATCGCACAATGCAGAAACAATTTATTTAAGCTATATCTTTGAGCATAATACTACTGCTATAGACACTAAATACAGATAAATAATTTCATATTGAAACAGGACGCCGGTCCGTGGATGTACTTATACGGAATGAAATGGGCCTACCTCTAATACCAAGAAAACCTACCACGGCCTCGGGTCGTCCGAATAAGCCTACGAGATTTGCCACACAATGTGAATAATACCCAAGTCTTTCAGGCAGTCATTAGGCCTGTTTATCTTTCGAATTCATAATAACCTTTACACACACCAACGCGTCGCTAACCATACGTTGGTCTCGTTAGTGGCGCCAATGTTGGTTATATACCAAAACTAGCTAACGAACTCCGTTCCGCCTTAAGAATTAGGGTCATAGCGCACTACAGCCATCCGGCACCCGACCAGCACCGCCTCAATTTACGGCGTCCACTCGTTTTCGACGGGTGGTCCACGGGTGAACGACGCGGTGTTACTTACTTGTGAAGCAACTACTCAACTACTACAAAGTACTCGCGGACGGCGCGCGGTCCACTTGGAAACAGCGCGTTAGCAAAGCAAAGTCAACGCAAGACAAGCTAGTGGTAACCGTCCACTCGCAGCCCGCGCGTGGACCGCGCGCCGCCCGCTCATTGACGGCTTGCGGTCAAGGTGATACGGAACTGAGTTGAAGTAATGAGCGCAGACCGCTCGAGGCGGTTGGGCGCTGGTCGGGTGCCGGGTGGCTCTAGTGAGCTATGACCCTAATAATGTACAGAAAAGTAAAATGCTAAAATGGTTGCACGTATTGTGGTGGACCGTGGCTGATATCGTGGCTAGCATTGTCTATATTAAGAGTTTGGAGTGTTTGTTATGATTGCAGTATGTTTTTTGCGTAAATGGAATCAAAGTCGAAGCAATTATTGTATGAGAGTTATATTATTTCTATAATTATTATTCGTAGGTTCTGCCTTACCATGAAATTATATCATGCTACACTATGCTATCATAACTTACACCACAATTCTACACTACAATACCCTATAGGGTACCCCCACCCCACTTAAAAAGTTAAAAGGCAATTTATAAAATATTATTTTCCACTGATTAAAATAATTACTGGTAAATAAATAAAAATAAATAAACAAAATTAATTTAAAAAAAAAAATACTTTTTATTAGATTCCACACGCAAACAAAACAAAAAACCCAAATCTATACTTATAATAAATCTGTAGAAGTGTAAATTCTGTACATTAAAAATATTGAAAAAATAAATACCAGGAGATGTTATTAGATCAATACCGAACACAAATATGTGATTACAACATTTTTTGTCTGTCTGTCTGTTTGTTCAAGCATCACATAAAAACTACCGGTCCGATTACAATAACACTTGGTATGATTATAGTTTAACCTTTGGCGCACAACACTGTATACTTTTTATCCCGGAAAAATGTCTGTTTGTCTGTGTGTTTGTGCACGCTAATATCAGAAACGGCTTTTTCGATTTGCGGTTTTCACAAATATATTGTGGGAAGTTTCACTTAACATTTAGTGTTTGTTTCATGTGAATCGGTTCATATATACAAAAGTTATGTCAATTTAAAGAATCGTATCGAATATTTTTAAGCTATTCTGTATCTTTGTTCTATCTTTTAGGGAGTTTCGTACCTAATAAGTAAAAACGGACCTTACGAAAAACTTATCCTCCGCTGTCTGTCTGTTTGTCCGTCCGTTCGTCTGTCTGTCACCAGGCTGTATCTCATAAATAGTGATAGCTAGAAAGCTACAATTTTCACAAATTATGCTTTTCTGTTAGCGCTATAATGTAGACGCTTAAATTTTTTACAGATTTTTTAGGTCTTATGTTGTATTGTAGCTTCCATAATAAATCTATACTATACATACAAATAAATAAAATTTGAGTGTCTGTTTGTAATATTAAAATAACCGCTTTTTACTAAACGCATATGTATGTATACACGGTACATATAGCAAAACAAAATTTTTTACAATTTTTGTCTGTCTGTTTCTGTCTGTTTGGCGGGGCTAATCTTGGGAACGGCTTGACCGATTTTGACGGGACTTTCACTGGCAGATAGCTGATGTGATAAGGAGTAACTTAGGCTACTTTTAACTCCATACAACCATACATACATACATAACTACATTCAAATACATAGAATTTGAGTGTCTCCGATTTTGACGGGACTTTCACTGGCAGATAGCTGATGTAATAAGGAGTAACTTACGCTTCTTTTATACTAGCTGCGCCCACGACTTCGTACGGGTAGATATTGAACAAGCATATTTTTTCTCACGTAGACGAAGTCGCGGGCACAGCTAGTATATCATAAAAATCGATGACCGTAAATGGTTAACTAGCAATAAAGGTATAACATAGATTGCCAATAAATGGACTATCAAACGAAAAAATATATTTTTTAATTCTAGCCAGTTGTTACTGGGATTACACCGCGATCTACCAAACTCTAGCTTTCGGATCGGATTTATCCTGCACAAATTAAAATAAAATCATTATTTAAATTTAATCCGAAGCTTTGACGTTTATTTATGTAAGTAACCCTATGCGGACTGGTCATCATCATTTCAGCCAAAAGACGTCCACTGCTGAACAAACGCCTCCCCCAAAGAATTCCACAACGAACGGTCCTGGGCCGCCCTCGTCCAGCGATTGCCCGCGACCTTCACCAGGTCGTCGGCCCATCTTGTGGGAGGCCTGCCCACGCTTCGCTTTCCGGTACGCGGTCGCCACGAACTGAAGAACTGCTGAACGCGAGAACGCGAGAACTGCCCCAACGGCCGTCAGTTCGTCGAGCTACGTGCCCTGCCCACTGCCACTTGAGTCTCACTATTCGGTGAGCTATGTCGGTAACTTTGGTTCTCATGCGGATCTCCTCATTTCGATCTCGCAGAGAAACTCCAAGCATAGCTCTGGCGGACTAGTGGTAAGACAGCAAAATGACTACGATCAGTTATTTTGTAGGAAGTTGGTGAAGGAGTTAGTCCAATACCGATTTCTTAATTAAAACGTTGGGCAAACCATGTTAAAGTTGGAGCCAACATATGGAACTGTCATCACAATACGTGTATTCCGCGTGGCTTTACATACATTACAACTACGCACACACTAACCCGACACGTGTTATCAAAACACACATCATCTAATTACGCGCTCAGTTAATCGTGACGCTACGCACACATGCTCAGACAATGTAAATATTGAATAATCCCATCCATACGAGTAAGAAACCCCTGATGTAGGGAATTGGAGTTAATGTATGGTATTAGAAAGGAATTCGCAAACGAGGGATCAGAAGGGCTAATTTACTAAAAACTGAAACACATATCCCTATGCATTTCGTTGAATTATCTACATTAAAATGCATTTTGCATATTGATGAGTGCGCCCGAAAGTGACGGAGCTCGCGGGCGTAGGCACCACCGCATTACCTAATATACTTGCCGCTAGTGTTGTGTAGTTGGTAGTGTTCAGCACTATCGTGTTCCGGTCAGGTGGTAATGTATGGCCCTGTAATTTCCGGCACAGAGGCATAACACCTTAGGCCTCAGGAGTGGTAACGCATCTGCATTTTGATCGTGGTCTTTGTGTGGGTGTCTATAGGCTGCAGTCATCACTTAACATCAATGTGAACTGCATGCTTGTTTGCCACTTCGATTACATAAAAAAAAAGGCATTTACACGCAAGGAGTGGCGACGGGTAGGAAAGCGAGCCACGAACCAACCCTGATGCCCCATCCACTGTAGGCTACATAGCGGAATCCGAGAACGAGAGTGTGGAGTGTGGACGGTGTGGTCGTGTCCCCTCGTCTGCCCTCGTCTCGCCTCGCTATCGCTCCATTTTGTGTCGGTTTTTGGACGCGAGTGGGTGGGGGAAATAAATCAACGAGCGGGCAACGGAATAAATCGAGTGTGTGGACGGCTAGCCTCCACTCGCCCAAGACTCGTGCGGTGAGCCAATAGGAGTCGCCTTGCGAGTCTGGATGGGCTATGTTATGACAACCACGACCACTCTGTTGGCTTCCCAAAACTCGACGCTGGGCGACGGAAGCCGCCGCAGCGACGCCACTTCGCGCCGTGACGACACCCCCGCCGCCGCAATACCAACCGCCGCGGCACCGCTGTCATCACGGCACCACCACACTTGGGAGGCGCCTACTCCGTCGCTGCGCCCTAATCGGCGACGCGGCGCTTACCACTGCGCCACCCAGACAAGACGCCGCTCCTATTACTATGGGAGCAGAAGATGCCGAGGAAAAGGGGCACGTGCCTCGAATCCTATACCGCGCGACGAATCACGACGACCACTCTGTCAAGAGTACAACGACTAATAAGAAGAATTTTGCCTATCGGGTAGTTGTACTACTTACATGTATCCGAATAACATTTAAATGTTGTCCATGGAGCGAACTTGTAGGGTAGATTTTTTAATGTATAAGTGTATCAAATGTATAAAGAATTAACAATGACGAAACTACTGGTGGTATAGCTCCAGTGGCGGAGGAAATACTAATGTATGGCCTCGTAATTTCATTTACGTTTTTGCCCATGCAACAGGTGGCGAGGCTGTTGAAATCTCTGGGCACATTATCAAACTCCGAGGTACTGGGATTATTCCCGAACTTTTTAAAAATATCAATAGAACCAGAGATAAAATTATTTTACACGTTTATCTCCGGTAGCCATCGACCCGAGAATCGAACCCAGGAGCAGCAGTAGCAGCCTACCACTATACTACTAGGGCAGTTAAATAAAAAAAAAACAGAAATAATAATTATACTTACTAAATCAGTACCTCCACCAGGAGTTTTCGAGTTTAATTTTGCTCGATAGCTGCAAGCCAAAGCGTATAATAGTTTACGAGAAACTGCAACAGTACATTCCCCGCCATAATGTTAGTTTGTATTATTCAAATGCAACATTCTGCAAATACTGACACGCGTGCGTAAAATAGAATCTGTTGTATTTAAATACAGATTCGAGAGCGTGGTTTAGTGCTGAGCTTTTGGTAGATGACTATTATTACTGGGTATTGTTAATAATCACATTTTTTATGTAACGAGGGTGGAAACAAGCATTCAGTTGACATGGATGTTAAGTGATAAATAAATACGCTTACACTACAGCCCCACACTAAGTATAAACTTGTGTCGTGGGTGCCGTTGTACACACACAACACATACACATGCCGTTGTACACATAAATTACCATCTATCCGGAACACGATAGTGCTGTACACTACCATTTTGCGGCAGATAGATTAGGTAGTGCGGTAGTGACTACGCCCTCGACCTCCTGCACTGGAACTCTACCACCAGTAAAAAGTTCTGAGCTATTTATGGAAGATTTTATTTCATTTATAAGATTTAAATATCATTCAACGTATCAGTGTTAATACCATTTTTTTTTGTAATAGCACATTCCAAGAAAAAAAATCTTTTTAAGTGAATAAATGAGGTTGAGTTAATTATGTTTTGTAAGTCAAGTACGAGTATCATCTCTAAGCATGTCTGCAACACATTCCCTGAAACTGCGCTAGCTAGATCTACACTGACCTCAATATCGCAGTCTGTTCCGACCATTACCATCCAACTGATGTCTTTATTCATATATGCAAACACAAATTGATTTTGCAATTGCTATCTGCATAATTGCATAATAAACTTATTGTTTGATTCATGTAGCGCCAAAGACAACTGTATTGCTTGTATTATAAAGAAAGACGGCGTCTTTTTTACATAACTTCACGACTGTTTTTGTCCTAAACGGTAAGCTGAAGTCAATATGTTTAGTGATGATTTCAGCCTCTTTAGGCTATAGAGGCTGAAATCATCACTATCACAGAAAAATTCTACATCACAGAATAGACTCTATAGGAAACTATACTTTTCCCCAAAAATCAGCAGTTTATTATGTCACAAGGTTGACAGACAAAGCACCGCCTGCTTGATGAAAAGTGGTCACCGTCGCCTTTGAACATTTGATACACCAGAGGAATTGCCAACGCGCTACCAGTCCTGAAGGACACCTTTGACGACGTTTTTGAAAAACCCCATAAAGTAGCACCGAGAGAACACCTCAGGGGGAAGTTTGTTCCACAATTTACACGTTCTGGGCAGGAACGAACTTGAAAAATGAACCGTTAAAGACTGCCACGTGTTCTGTTTGTATGGTTGGAACCTCTCTTTCCGGCGGGGAACGGTGGCACCATATCAAACAGTTCAGCAGAGCACTCACCGTAGTTGAGACGGTAATCAACGTAGAGACCAACACTCTGCGCACTCAGATGTTCGAGCCTGTCAGTGAGTCTTGGATCGTTAACGACACAAATGGCAAAAAATGGAGTCAAGTGGTCGGTATTTGGGGGTTCCCGCCCACAAATGAGAGCAGTATTCCAAATGGAACCGCGCTTGGTCCTTGTAAAGCTGCAGTAGTTGCCCCGAAAGCAATAAAACTTTTAACTTTGAAGTGTAATTCTATCAAGCTTTAGAGATCATCCTGAGGATTATTTCAAAATTCAAAGAAGTCAAATTTTTCTTTCCATTTTTCTTTAAATAAAATATATTTCACAAGCATGTGTTAATGCGAAATAATATGAAACAATTATTTCAAAATTGTTTTTTTCATTTATTTACTAGCTGTTTACTAGCTAGCCCGCGGCTTTGCCCGCGAGGATGTCATTTTATAAATCATTTAAATTTTACGATCCCGTGGAAATGTTCTAATCAAGTTTCCCGTCGTGTACCTCTTTGTTAAGTACTAATAGCATTATTCACGTCTAGAACTTTAAAAATCTCTATTTATTTTAACCCCTTATAAAGTTTAAGAACAATTTTAACAAAATACTGTAGCACATATATATTTTTGACGTTAGGAATACACATACCACAACAGTGAGTGCGTGTAATTTAATATAAACTTTATACAATAGCAATAAAGCTCAAATTGACTCTACGTCTACGAAAACGTGTGTATGGGAAAAAGAAAAGGGTTGTGTTAGGGTTTTACCGACAATTATTCGATTCTTTCTCGTTGTAAATACCACCATTGTCATCATATCACATTTTGCGATTAAGTTTTAGGGTTCCGTACCGTAAAAGGAAAAAGGAACCCTTATAGGATTACTCGTGCGTCTGTCTGTCTGTGTGTCTGTCTGTCCGTCTGTCACAGCCAATTTGCTCCGAAACTACTCGACCGATTGAGTTGAAATTTGATGCATATATGTAAGTAAATTGGTGACCCAAAGATGAACACGTCAAGTAAAATAATAAATTTTTAACAAAAAAAGTAAAACTTTAAATCAGAAAATTAAAAAAAAAAATCGTAAACTGTGTCGTGTGACATATCAAATGAAAGAAGTTGTTGTCAGCATCTCACATATATATTTTTTATAATTTTTGCATAAACAAATTTGAAGTTATTTAAGAAAAACGACGAAAATTGACCATACTCCCCCCCCTATCTCCGAAACTACTGAACTTAACATTTTGAAAATAATGTGGAAAATAGTTCATTGCCTATAGATTACTGGAAAACAGTTTGAGTATTCAAATAAAATCGAAAATTCTTAATAACATAACCTCCCCTGCCGGTACCACCGTAACCGCTATGTCCCTTTAAATGGCATTTTAAATCTGTAATATTTTCGAAAATATTCATTTAAATTACGGAACCCTCACCACGCGAGTTGAACTCGCACTTGTCCGGTTTTGTATTATAGATTAATTTGTCTAGTACCGACAGAAAACAAAATGTCATTATGTATGTATCTTCACGTCAGGTCCCTAACGGGGTAGGCAGAGAGTGTAGAGCGCCAGATATCCCGGTCCTGACAAACCTCTCGTGCCTCGTCTACCTTCATCATTATCTTCATACATGCACGCCGATTCCTAAGACTTTTGACAAAATGTCATACAGGTACTTATTTGTCTGTGCTACAGTTTAGTATGTCCATCTCGATTAAATGACACACACCCTTCTAGCACTACAATCATAATAGCCCCATAACAGAGCGATATTAAATTCTCTGCACACGACTGATGTGCTTACGGCCTCCGATGCGATACGATCTGCGGTTGCGGAATAGTCGATGGGAGTCGTTAATTCTATTTATAAGGCGGGATGTGTGCGCGTTAACGCAATGCGGTTTATATGGGTTAAGTCGAGTTGGTGACGTGAATCGTGACGTCATTAGGCGTTAAGTCGTTTAACATTTGTGGTACATAAAGACATACAGATGGATCGGAAATTAAAGAAAAAACGAAAAGAAAAAGTTGACTTCGGCCAGGAATCGAACTTGCGACCTCAGGATAACCAGTCCAGTCGCTTTGCCACTAAACTACCGAAGTCCCACAAGACTTCGTGAGTTGGTGGTTCGGTGGGACTTCGGTAGTTAAGTGGTAAAGCAGCTGGACTGGTTATCCTGAGGTCGCAGGTTCAATTCCTGCCGGAAGACAAATTTTGTTTCCGTTTTTTCTTTAAAAGGCTATTATTACACGACACGGTATTCAGGGTCCGACAGAAAGGGTGGGCGTGGCCTTGCGCCGGGTTGCCGCTTATTACACTATCCTGTCGCAGTACAAATACACGGGCCGCTCCGGTCGCCCTAATTAGGGCCCTAACTCGCTAAATGTTATTACACTACCCTGACCCATGCTACGTACCCTGAATACCGTGCCGTGTAATAAGTATTTTAATTTCTAAAGTGTTATTGGGAAAAATAAATATTGCAATAAATACAGATGGATTCCTCAAAGAGGCGAGATGAGTTAAGTTCAATCGATGCATGAATAAACCTGCTTATAATCAGTTGTTTTGAGGATTTCGTGCTTCAAAAGGAATAAATGGAACCCTTACCTTACTAGATTCTTACTGATTGTAGAGTTCAAGATCGTAGGCACCGCCGCATTATCTAATCTGTCTTTCGCAAAATGGTGGTGATACAGTACTATCGTGTTCCGGTTAGATGGTAATGTATGGCCCCGGAATAACTATTATAGACACATAACAACTTAGGTCTCAGGGATCATAACGCATCTGCATTCTGACCTCTGATTTTTTTGTAGATGTCTATAGGTTACAGTTATCACTTAACATCAATGTGAGATTATGCTTGTTTCCAACCTTCCCTGATTAAAAAATATATAAACGGAAAAGGTAAAATGCCACTGGAAATCTGCTACTCGAACTAGTTAAATGTGGAGGTAGATAAAATCATCATATGACCCAATCTACCGCGCATTTCAATCCCGACAAATAGACATAAGCACACATAAGCGTTCCAATATTGAATCAATTGGACCGCAAATTCGAACATATGTATTGGTTTTAGGTGAAAACATGTCATTTTCGTTTGTGTGAACCTTAATTTAGAAGAAGTAGGTAGTACCCTGCTACCGATAGACTTCTGAGGTAGTAAGTAGGTAGGTGAATAGAGTGCAATTTTTGGTTGTTATTTACTTTTAACTGAGACTTGGTCGTTGAGAGGGATTGCCCGGCCGCACACCTTTTTTTAATGCCGTACCACAAGGGCCGTAAAATGCCGTAAAAAAGGGAGTCTCTGAGGGTCACACGCGCGGCTCTCCGTCTGGCTGGCCATGCATCCCCATCTTTCATCTCCAAAACTACAAGGATTAAAATATGTCGCTGCTTTTTGTTTGTATTTCCATAAAATCGACATATCTGCTCAAATCTAGCGCGTATTTCAATCCCAACAAACACGGATAAGCGTCCAAATATCGAATCCATTAATTGGACCGCAAGCTCGAACGTGTGTTATGTATTTTGTTTAAGGTGAAATCATTGCTGTTTCGTTTGCGCATAGTACACACTATACACATTTGTTGCATCGGGTTTTGACATAAACGTAACTTTATGTCTGTGTGTGTATAGTGGCGTAGTGGATCGGCATAAATAAACGGGTTTACACTTCTTTTTATGTAATAAAAGTGGCAAATAAGCATGCAGTTCACATTAATGTTAAGTGATGACTGCAGCCGCATCTCCATATTGAACGCATCTCCATATTGACCAGAGGTCAATATGGAGATGCGTTCCACTCCTGAGGCCTAAGGTGTTATGCCTCTGTGCCGGAAATTGGAGTTTATATCAGCGGAAAGATGTCCACTGCTGAACCAAAGTCTCTCCACTCCTTCCTCTCCTCTCCTCTTCTCACCTCTCGTCTTCTAATTTCTAATCACACTAATATTATAAATGTGAAAATTTCTTTGTTTGGGTACGTCAATCACGCCGAAACTACTGAACGGATTCTGATGAAATTTGTTATACAGATAGGGTATTAGCTGACTTAGGTTACAGGATACAGATGCATTACCACTCCTGAGGCCTAAGGTGTTATGCCTCCGTGCTGGCAATTACAGGGTCGTACATTACCACCTGACTGGAACACGATAGTGCTAATAATAATAATAAATATAACACTACCATTTAGCGGTAAGTTTAGAGGTAATGCGGTGGTGCCTACGCCCGCGAGCTCCGTCACTGGATCTCTGTCACCAGTGAAAATATCTTTGAGAAGGATTAAGATAATTAAAATTGTATTAAGCGACAACCGGAACCCACATAGCCAGGGGATTAACTTGCCACCTTAGTGCGAGGAAACAAGATAAGCACCACCCACCTGCGAGATGGATCTTTTGGTCGACTTTAACTAATAGCAACTCTTCGTCTTGAATCAACATCTTAGAACGGCATCCGAATATACAGTGTGTACTGGCGATTATTCCGTAACTAATACAGATATAAACAAACTTTAAACTGATATCGAAGGTAGGTAGGTAAGTACTTTAACTAATGAGTAATGTCTGTCAAAATATGTTCTATCCTTAACTAAAAAAAATATTAAAAATATTTATTTTAACAAATTTAACTCCTACTTGTTTACCAATTAAGCTTTGTTTTTGTTAGTGGGCGATTTCGCTCAGGCAGCATTAAATTTATGGTTACTAAGACGGCATGATGGTCGGTAATAGATGAATCTGCTACTAGAGTATTGTATTGTAGAGTGGATTTAATCATCATGTGATCGAGACATGAACCTCTTTGATGTGTGGGCAAGGTATGCGCGGGAAGGAGTCCGTGGTAGGAGCAAAGGTTTAGGTAGTCTTGGGTAGATGCATCGCCAAGTTCGGCATTAAGATTTATATTTATGTCTCCTGTTAGTAGATATTTTTAAAAGTGGATAGTGCTAGTTTCTAACGGAAGGGGACCTATATACGGCGACTATGGCTATGTCTTTGTTCATTTTTATAACTAAACAGTTACAGTCCTGTAAATTTGGATTTTCGACGGATACGTTAAAGCACTCCTTGACATAGACTATGACTCCATCATTTTGAATGTGATTTTGTGAACTATAAAATATATTGTACCCTGGAATTACTGGTAGATTATCATGAAGATTAGGTAACCAACATTCCGTTAATATCATTATATCGCAATTATAATTTAGTCTATGAAGAAAGACGCTGAAGCTATCTATATTTTTATAAATACTGCGGATGTTTTGGGTTAGTATAGATAATGATTTTTTGTAAATTGAAAGTTATTCCCTGCACTCCTCAACCTCACATGACCTTGCTTCTGGTAGAAATGAATCGTCTATGTCAGCAATTAAATTGATATCCATTTTTAAAACTAAGTAAGGTTAATTTAATAATACGAGTAATTAGATCTAAAATACAAACTAGTATGTGGCGCTCTTAGGCGCCTTCATAATTTACAGAGTTTATATACCTGTACTCGGCTGCTTTTTTAGCAGGACATTCTAGGTCTCCGGTCTTGTGATTGCTTGGTTTTTTAAAACGCAAGCACGTTACACATTTTGGCGTGCATTCTTGGATCGAATGACCCTCTCCACCGCAATGTCCACACGTAGAAGCCACGGCTTTGCAGAATTTGGCTGCATGGCCATATTGATGACATTTGTAACATCTTGTTACCAGCGTAAAGTCTTTTACAGGACATGATGTCCAATTTATAAAAATCCTGTCTTGATTTATGAGCGCCTTACGTACGACGGCTGGAACTTCGATTATGTAATTACAGGACTCCATATTTCTATTTCCAGATTTGTGGCTTAGTTTCACCGAGGTCATAAATGTTTCCCGCGACATAGATGGCATTTTGTCGGGTACATTTTGTTCGAAAATACACTTTAAAACCTCATTCTCCGACATTGCCGTAGAAACACCTATAATGATAATACGCGGATTGCGCTTCTGAGGGTCGTCGACAGTAAGTCCTGGTGTAGCGCGCTGTACTGACTCTTTTAGTTTTTCCAGGTCATCCTTGGTCTCGGTGCTAATTATAACGCCTCCTTTCCTGGTTTTACGAACTCCTCGAACTTTCAATTTCATTTCTTCAGGGCTAATTATTTTCTGGACCAAGGCCTTGGTTTCCTCACTGGTCTTGGAAATGTCATTTGGGTAGATCGCCACGGAACTAACAGGCCTCGGATGAACAAAATTTGTTACTCCTTTCTTCACCATCTCCGCGAAAGATGTAGTCGGCACAATCTGCTTAGTGCTGGACTCCTGTATCGAACGTTTGATGTCTTTAAACAATCCGTAAGATCACGCTCGTCGGTCAAAGTTTGAAGTGCATTGTGGGTGACAATGACTTTTTGCTTCGCAGCCTGATATTGAACGGCCATTTGCGCAACTCCATGTCCAATTTTTCGGCAAAGATTGTTTATTTTCAATTTTTGGTCTGAATTGAGCTTTCCCTCAGATGCAATCGAACAGACCTCGCTCAAACATTGGTCTATGGAACTCAACCAATTTTGAATCTCAGGAGTAGATATAACTTCGATCCCCTCGTGGGCTTTTCGATGCGTCGGCGTTGGCGGGGGGGAGCGGCGGGTGATCCCACTCCGATTGAACGGACTTCCCTCCATAATAGTTAGGATAGTTCGTAAATTATTTCATTATATAAAACTGTTATCACTTAAAGTTGAAAAAGTTACACACACGCCAAATCACTAAACCTAGGTCACTATAAATAAACACAATTGTTAATTAATTTAATATCGCATTGATGCGCACGTCTATATGCTTCAAGAATCCGACGACCAATCTCGAAATTAGATTATTGTGGAAGCACACGCCATTCTTTTCACAACAAATAGTAACATCAGACAGCCAATAAATTGCAACAAAAGAACAGCATCAACCCAACAAACAATTAGTAATAAGACAGCAAAACGAAATGAATGAAGGAAATCCTCTATTCTCGCTAATACATAATACATTGTACCGTGATTTGTTATTGTAATGTAATTACGAGGCGAAATGAAGGATCGGGAGTACCTGGCCTACAACCGGCAGAGCCTTTGTGTTTTTTGTACCTTTTGCGGAGAGACGTCAAGGCTACGTAATAGTTATGCGATATAAAAATCCTTTCTCAAACATTAATGTAAAGAAAGCGCCAAGTTCTAAGGAAAAAATCAGAGATAAGAGAAGTGGAAACTGATTTAGTTGCATAAAACTATAGATTTATATATTTATCGATACTGGATTGTGGAGCTGGAATCATTAACTCTAGCTTGTGTAAAAATGAAGATACAAACATAAAATGTATGATGCATAAAACCGGGCAAGTGCGTGATGTAGGGTTCCGTAATAAGTTACTTTTATAAATTCATCGATTTGAGTAATCCTAAAGTTGTTAAGTCCATTTAGCCATTAATTTAACATTCCATTAGGAAATTCTTCAATATCTATTTTTATGAATGTAAGCTGACCCGACATATATGTATCTGTTGTTATTCACCATCGTTTACAATAATGAATAAAGGGATTATCATAAGCGATTCTTGTAATCTCAGATGATAAATAAACTTTATACTGACTTCTCACCGACTCTAGGAAATCAGAATTAAGGTAGCAGCACACTTGCCATTTCAGAACGGTATCTTAAACCCCTCGTCCCGTTTACCTATACTTAATTTATTTTTATCACCTTACAAACATGTCAAATAAAATGTTTATGGATATGATCATACGTACAAGAATGTTATAAAACCACGTAGGTATATTTTATTACAAAGTATGAAAAACAATTCATTTTGTAGAGTTCGAAACAAAGGTCTTTCATGAAATATTAAACATAAAGATAAACTTGAGACGGCACTGCGATATTCAAATGGATGCGCTCGCGCAGAACAACCGGCGTGAAAGGTCGCTTATGTTATGCTAAGCGATGCCTAGGTACATTCTTCATGCGACCTAAGGGTATGGTACAAATTACAGCGGGTTTTACTTTAGAAAATGAAGGTTAACATTTTCACAAAAACTTTAAGATGATGTTTTAACAATCTTGTGGAGCTAGACCAGCATTATAAAAAATATTTTTTATCCTTAAGGAAGTCATCGAGTTGTGTGTTGTGCGTGTCAAAGTGTGCGTTTTGCGCGATTATGTTAATAATGTTCGCTAGAATCTTATTATAAAACTGTATACACACTTCGAACCAAATCTGGCCGTGTGTAGAGTCCGGCGGACATAATGATTATGAAACAAGTCCGATGCGGTTCGCTCGCGCGTATTTAGTCGGCCGAATTCAGTCGTGTGTAGCTAGAGCGGATTTGGTCGGCGGATTCGGTCCGCCGTACAGAATCCGGACGTGTGTTACTACTATTAGCATACAATATATTTTCATCAGTCATTTATTTCTTTAAATAATTCTCTCGTTAGGCCGCAGTTGGACCGATGTCGTTAACGAAAACGAAACGAACAATAAGAATTCAACTGTCATATTTTTCTCGCGGTCTGGCAGATTACTGAGTCGCGACTATAACTTAGAAGCTCTCGCTCTTCTGTAATAATAAAAATTATTCAATTTCAGCTGCTCAACCCCCCCACCAAAATGTCGTAGGACATAATATTATTAGGTAAGTTAAATTAATCTGAGTGACTATCGGATAAATTAGTGAATTTTGTTATATCTAGGTTGCATTGTATATTGAACTAAATGCAATTCGCGATCACTCGTACGTTAAAACGCAAGCCACAAGGTATCGTGCCGTAAAGTCGTTAGAAGCGCAGGTGTATTGAATCCGACATTTTGTATACCCTCGACGCTCCAGGTACCGTTTCCCGGTCATATGCTCCCATGCTACATTGTTGCATTTCATATTTCATTTGTGTTTGTTGTGCGTAACTCAAGATGCTTTTTGTTATTCTAGATTACCGTCATAAAGACTGTGCGGCGGTTTAGACAAAGACCAGGGGTGCTACCGCCTATGTGTATTGCTGCTGATATTGTCATTGCTGTCAAAGGAGATGTTGCAAAAATGTATGGACCTCCGGCCATGTATTGTACACAATATCATTAACAGACAAAATCAATATAAAAACGTTTTTTACTGAATATTTTCACTTATTAAGCTTTGTTTGCAGTTACAAAATATTATTTGCAGTTAGAGTTGGGCGATGTCATTTTGACATTTTCATTTTTTAAATTGTTTTTTGATTATACGAGTATAGTACTTGCAGAAAAAAAGTAATATTTTTCTAAATACTATCGAAATCGATTTCATGTGTTAATACTAAGAACTTAAACTAATCGATTTCCAATTTACAGAAGCGTCGGCTGTATCGCCGCCATGTTGAAAATGGTTGAAAATGATAAAATCGTTTGATTTAAATGTGGTAGTAACTCTAAAATATATTCTTGAATAAATTAATTGTATTTTTTTCGGATTCTTCTATAATTTACTCATTTTTTGAGGACATGTGCAAACTAGAGCCGAGCTCGCAACATCTCCTTTTCATGTCGATTTGTAGCTTCTTTAAAAGCAGTAGTGATAATCTGATTGTTTTTCTTGCTTTTGTAGGTGAGAAACAAGCGATAATGGTAGATTATTTCGATTATTGTTATTTAGTTAAAGTAAAAATCGCCTTTAAAATTTGACAGCAATGACGATGTCGACAGCAATGTCGATAGGCGGTCGCACCCCAGAAACCAGAACCCACACAAAGATCAGAGGTCAAAAAGCAGATGCGTTGCCACCCTGACATCACCTTTAACGTTATGTCTCGGTGATAGTTATGACGGAACCATTCATTACCATCTAACCTACTAGCATAACGATACCTACTACATACTTCAAAACTAAATTGATTTAGATATTATAGAAAATATGGAAAGAACAATTTGATTTGGGGCAGGAATCGCACCTGCAACCTTAGGATAACCGGCCCAGCTGCTTTACCACCAAGCTACAGAAGCCCCACTTCCAAACGTCGAATTTCTCTTTCTCTTTTTATTTAACCTATTTTCGGGTTCGGTGAACTTCATCCATTAATTTACCATGTAACATCACTTCGCGTAGGTAGTATAATGATCAGGGTCCCATATTCATAAATGTAAATCTTCACAATCTAGACAGTCATAGATAATTTCCAACAAATGCTATCTGGCAAAACAATGACCATGTCGATAAAGGTACAGGATAATGCACTCTAAAAGCAAAAAAATGTGTAATGCGCGCGCGCAGATTTTGCGCACGACTTGCATATTATTATTATGAGCTGGTTTCACATATCTATCTATCGTTAAATATATTTCAGGTCGTGTTTTGTTTTATTTTTTTGCGAGGATGGGAAAAAAATATTATGCTTTGACAAATAGGTGTTACATGAGGAAAAATATGAATGATATATACCTACGTCTAAAATTCACCCAAAATAAGAAAACGATCAGATTTATTTGTATCATGGTATACAAATAATAAAAAAATATATTTAGAAATGTAGCTCATACCAGAAATGATTGTGTTTCGATTTTGGTTCCATTTACGCAAACAAACTAACGAAATCATAACTTTCAACATAGATAATGTTTGCATTCGATTGGTGGTGACAAGGTAATTTCCAGGTGGCAAGACTCGGACGCGCTGCTGTGTGTCCTTTCTATGCCCCGCCCACCGTGTATCTATTTACGTTGAACAAAAAAATTTTTTTTTATTAGTTTCATTTCTTTACATTATTATTCGTATTTTACATGTCATTTTTTTTATTGAAATTTCCTTTAGTACTTGACTATCCCTACTTAGTAATTAGCAATTTCAAGGACGAAATTATAAATAGAAGTAAATAAATTGTGCTTCCTATCAATCAACCAGTTGAACGCTTCGTGTAAATGTTGTGTAAACAAAAAAAATAAAGGAAATCTACAGGTTAGACTCACCCCTGATCAAGATAAGCAAAACAACAATAAAGCACGTGTCGATAAAATAACAGGAGAGTGCACTCAAACGTAAACAAAAACGTAATGCGGCATGCGTATGCGCAGCGCATTCGAATTCCATGCGCGAGCGCATTATTTAGTGCCGGCCGTGGCCGCGACTGATGCGCCGGCGCCGTGTTCGCGCACGCTTGGCAATTTTTTTTCACAGGCAAGTAGATTAGGTAATGCGGTGGTGCCTACGCCCGCGAGCTCACTGCATCACTATCACCAGAAATATTACATTGCACATTTTTAACAAACTGGAACACGATAGCTTTAGACACTATCTACCCATATTCAGATGAATTTGGTAATGCCACAAACCACAAGTAAAATACACCAACCAGTAACCTATAAAATAAACTAAAAGCACAATTTAAAATCTTCGTAAACCGAACCACAGTTTCATTCGATAACGTGAAATGAAATATGAATATAAATCCTCCGATTTGACCGCGTGAATAAATTATTGAAAATGTCCCAAGAGAAAAAAAAAAAAAAGTATTTTCTCAACTATTTTTCAATAGGCAAACGGTCAACGTTTCCTTTTAAAAGATAATAGTATTCAATACATATCATTGGAAGTGTATAAACGATGAATAACATTATACAGAGTGTTTTTGGACGCTATTTGGATTCAATGGTTCTCTTTGCCCGACCGTTTTTTTTGTAGGACCGATAGTTTTAAAGGGACCAATGTTTTTTTGATATCTGTTGTAAGTTTCACACGCGTTAAGCTGGCTTTCGAACGTCGGATATGGAAATTGCGTTTTAGTTTAGTTCCGTGCCTACGCACTACCGTATAACCTAATCTATCTGCTGCTAAATGGTAGTGTTCCACACTATCGTGTTACCGTTAGACAGTAATGTATGGCTTGGTAACTATCAACTGCAAGACATAACAGCTGATAAGTTAGGATCCCACTGCAGAATCATTTCGATCATCCAGATATGCTGCAAACCTAGCAAACCTAGCACTATAGTGTTCCGGTCAGGTGGTAATGTACGGTCATGTAATTTCCGGCACAGAGGCATAACACCTAAGGCCTCAGGAGTGGTAACGCATCTGCATTTTGACCTTGGTCTTTGTGTGGGTGTAGCTGCAGTCATCACTTAACATGCCTTTTTTCATTTTTACACCGATACTATAGTTAACATATAAGTTATAATATTCAAAAGTCTTTTGTTAGTTGAGACCCAATTTTTGTTGGGTTGTTTGGGCGATAACTTGTTAGGAGTTAGGAGTGAATTTTAATTTAGCTAGCAAACTTGGCTGCAATCTATACTGAGCTTAAATTAATAATGTCGTATGGTAGAACATACGAAAAATATAGATTGGCCTATATTTTCCTCAGAGCACACGAAATATAGTTTTTTTTATGTAAAGGAGGTGACAAACATGCATGCACATCACATTGATCTTAAGTGATGACTGCAGCCTATAGACGTCTACACAAAAACCTGAGGTCAAATGCAGATGCGCAGCCACTCCTGAGACCTAAGTTGTTGTGTCTCTGTGATAGTTATTACGGGGCCATACATTACCATCTTACCGGAACACAATAGTGCTGAACACTACCATTGGCGGCAGATAGAGGTAATGGGGACGTGCCTACGCCCGCGTGCTCCGTCACTAGAGCTTTACCACCAGTATAGAAATATATTTAGCTGCTGATAATAATGGATACAGAAATAGTGAGGATTTTACTCTTTCTTTCCCTGTTTTCTAGATAAGGACTTACTGACAGGCTCGAACATCTGAGCCTGCGCCGAGACATTGGGAGTCTTTGCGTTTTATACCGTCTCTACAATGGCGAGTGCTCTGTTGAACTGTTCGACATGGTGCCACCGTCTCTTTTCTTACACCGTACTACCCGCCGAAGAGAGAAATTCCACTCTCACCGACTGGACACCTGGCAATGTTCAACGGAGTGGTTCTCACGTTCGTTTCTGCCCAGAACGTGTAAATTGTGGAATGAGCTTCCCTCTGAGGTGTTCCCTCGGTGCTACTGGCTACTTCAGGGCTGGCAGCGCGTTGGCGACGCCCCTGGTGTTGCAAATGTTCATAGGCGACGGTGACTACTTTGCATCTGGTGGCCCGTCTGCTTGTCTCTCAATCCTTTGACATAAAAAAAAAAAGAAATGTCCATACTTCTGTGGTCTTTGAGCATTAACTCCAATGTCTCCCACTGAGTTATGTCCCTGAAGCAGCATGTGAGCCATATAGGGTCCACCAACAATAAGAAATCTATTGTCATATTTTCTGGCGGCCTGAGGCATATATAAATCGTGACACTTACCTCACATATCCGTATCTCGTTTCCTTTTGGAACCATCCAATGAATTGATCTGAAAATTAAAAGAAAACAAATATTAATTATATTTTTAACACTTTGACTAAATGGGCATGTGACATGTAAACAGGACATGTTTGGGGTTTTTTGTATATCAATGGTTTGTACAGTTAACGCTACAGTCATCACTCAACATCCATGTAAACCACATGTTGGTTTGCCACCGTCATAAAATAAAAAAACCGGACAAGTGCGAGTTCGACTCGCGTGGTGAGGGTTCCATAATTTAAATAAATATTTTCGAAAATATTACAGATTTAAAATGCAGGGACATAGCGGTTACGGTGGTACCGGCAGGGGAGGTTATATTATTAAGAATTTTCGAGATAATTTGAATACTCAAACTTCTTATAGTTTTTCCAGTAATCTGTAGGCAAAGAACTATTTTCCACATTTTTTTCAAAATTTTAAGTTCAGTAGTTTCGGAGATAGGGGACGGGGGGAATGGTCAATTTTCGTCGTTTTTCTTAAATAACTTCAAATATGTTAATGCAAAAATTATAAAAAATATATATCTGAGATGCTGACAACAACCTCTTTCATTTGATATGTCACACGACACAGTTTTTTTTTTAATTTTATGATTTACCTTCCGAAAGTGGCCTCCCTGTTTAAAATTTATATTTTACTTGACGTGTTCATCTTTGGGTCACTAATTTACATATATTCATCAAATTTCAACTCAATCGGTCGAATAGTTTCGGAGCAAATTGGCTGTGACAGACGGACAGACAGACAGACAAAGAGACAGTCGCACGAGTGATCCTATAAGGGTTCCTTTTTTCCTTTTAAGGTACGGAATCCTAAAAACCAAAAAAGATACATAAAAGGCTGCTCACAGACGAACAAAATATTTATGCCTATACGTATGTATAAAGTTGCGTATATTTTTTCCGGCAAGCAATATTCGCGGTGATGAATAGCCCCCGGCTAGGCAGAGTGTCGAGTCATTCTTTTATATTGCAAGCCTTATTTTGGTTCGCTGCTAATGAGATCGTGGCGCTAATGGCTAACCTGTAGGCTGTCTTCTGACTGAGCTGCTAAAAGACACGACTTGGAAAGTTTTTAGTATAAATGTAAATTTATCTTCTTTGTTTAAATAAAAATCATTTGCTGTTCATTAGTCTCGCTAAGACTCGAGAACGGCTGGACCGATTTGGCTAATTTTGGTTTTGAATGATTTTTGGAAGTCCAGGGAAGGTTAAAAAGATAAGAAAATATGAAGTAATTAAAGGGGAATAGTAAAAAACACAATTTTATTTTCCCATAGAAATAGTCCGTATATATCAAACCTTAGACACATTATTTCATTGTGAGGCAATACGAAGTTTGGTGGGTCAGCTAGTCTGTCAATGAAAATGATGTTAACATTGAAAATGTAACAGGAACAAAAAATATGAATAAGGGTAATAGCTCACTAGAGCCACCCGGCACCCGACCGCCTCGAGCGGTCTCGCTCAACTCCGCTCCATATCGCCTCGACCGAAAGGCGTCAAAGCTCGGGCGGCGCGCGGTCCACGCGCGGGATGCGAGTGGACCACTCGGTAACCACCAGCTTGTCTTGAGTCGACTTTGCATTGCCAACTCGCTGTTCCCAAGTGGACCACACGCGGTCCCCGAGTGGTTCACAAGTAACATCGCGTCGTTCACCCGTGGACCACCTGTCGACCAGCCGTCGACAACGAGTGGACGCCGTAAAACGAGGCGGTGCTGTCGGGAGGCTGTAGTAATATAACCCAAAATGTCAAAAATCGTTACAATCTTATCACGATTCCTTCATTAATCACTGAGGTCCACTTCACTGAAGAAAACGAAGCGTATCAAAGAGTTTATAAATACTTTTAGCGTAATAACATTTGGCATTTCGAATCTTTTACTGTTTAGAGGGAGTTTTCATAATTGATATTTTTTCTACATACATTAAATTATAATGAGACACGCATGTGTGACAAAAGTTCTTTATTTGTAAGTAACAATGAAAATCAACGAGGAGTCTATCATTTAAGTTACGAGAGGAAATCTCTCGATTGTACGGAACCCTGTAAACGAGGGAGACCGCCTCGCACTTGGCCGGTTTTCAGTTAAGTATAGTTTATAGTTTATCATCAATATCAAACATTTTAAGTTTTTTTTTCAGACATCTAGATGAGGTAATGTGATGATATTTAATATTTATGCTTTCAAGTCGCAAGCGCTCTAAAACTACTAAAATTTCAATGTACGTGTATATGCTTTAATAAAGAATCAAGCCGTAAATCAAAGCAAATACGAATTTTGTTATTGAAATATCCATAAATTAATTTTCAACTGATTTGCATGACCACCCGTCGGTCTGTCCACACCCTAACCCATGGGTAACGCGTTTGAAAATATGAAGTCACTGTGAAAATTATGTACGAACGCTCAACGGTGCAGTTAATTATAAGACTCATATGCCATTATACACTTTAATGTGTCCCAACACGGGTCAAAATGCCGAATCACCTGGCTTGATGAATTAGTTTAGAGTGTGTAGGTACACCCCTTTATCTTTTCCGCATATTTTGTTTGTATAGTGTACAGTGTAGGGTGGCTTTTATGGCTCGCGTCGTAATTTCGAAGGTAAAAAGATTTACTTATTTGCGAACCTTTGATTATATAATATAATCAAAGTTGCGAACTAGGAAATTCAGGTTATTCAGTGGTTATTCTATATTCCATTTCAGTCTGTTGCGAACTGAAATTCAAACGAGTAACTTTGGTAGAAATCGATATGTTTGTTGATTTAATAGCAACCACACCTCTTATACGTTTATTAAAAGCCTAAAATACTTTTATGAAAAAAAAGAGAGAGAGAGAGAGAGTATACAATAGGAGACAAGTTTATTATTATCTATTAAGTACATGTAGCGCGTATACGAAGCGCGCATGGCCCTGCGGCTGGTGTAGATCGTAAGCGATCTACTCGGTTAAGCACTACGGGCGCGGTCGGGTGTGGTGCGATGGGTGACCGCTAATGGCAAATTAAAACGCGCGTTTCCGTGCTTCGGAGGGCACGTTAAGCCGTCGGTCCCGGTTGCTATCGATAGATAGCAGTCGTTAAACCTTGTCGGACGCCTTATGGAAAAACATCCGACAGCGGGTTGTCCACTAACCCCGTATCTCCACCAAACCGCATCGGAGCAGCGTGGCGGAGTAAGCTCCAGGGCTTCCCTCAAAAAGGGGAGAGACTCGTGCCCAGCAGTGGGACGTATAATGGGTTACCATTATAATATAACATAATAAACGTATAACATAATTTATAAGAGATTGCTTTAAGCAAGCACAGAGCTTATTGTGCGTTTATACACATACACATGATACTTTATCATGCATACGATTGCTATTTTGCCCATCTAAAATACATCAAATTCGACTACGTCTGTACATTGTACATCTCATTTCACCAAGTCTAGAAACGTCCTCCTCATGTAATATGTACAAGCAAACAGGAACTAGGTCACCTGTAATGGTTAGACAAATTGCTGCTTAAACTGAACCCCGTCCGAAACTATTGTTGGGAGTCGAATCAAGTTGGAGATTCCTATTTCATCCTTCAAGAATTTGCAGACTGGTTCTATTAGATGAAATTATTAGATATACAAACCAAGAGATCATCTTGTGTTTTAATCTATACATCCATAGGTACATATACATCTATACAAATAAATAAAATTAGAGTGTGTGTTTGTAATATAAAAGTAACCGCTTTTTACTAATTGCATATGTATACACAGTATATACATCAAAACAACATTTTTTACAATTTTTGTCTGTCTGTCTGTTTGTTCCGGCTAATCTCGGGAACGGCTGGACCGATTTTGACGGGACTTTCACTGGCTGTAATAAGGAGTAACTTAGGCTACTTTTATAGTAGCTGCACCCACGACTTCGTCCGGGTAGATACTGAACAATCATAAATTCTCACGAGGACGAAGTCGCGGGCAACAGCTAGTCTATCTATATAAATAAAAATGAATCAATTAATGTGTTGGTAAGCGCAAAACTTGAGAACGGCTTTTCGCTAATTCTTTTTCTGTTGTGTTTATTATTGTCCGGAGAAGGTTTGTATGAAAGAAAAAAATTGATAGTTGAACGGAAAATTTGAAATTTTAAGAAAATTTAACGCCTACATTAATTTTCTAATGTAAACCTTATGCGCTTGTCATAACAGTCAATCGCCAATTATCGTTTTAAACAGTTGTATTGGTAGGAATTGATGAATGAATATGGCATCAAATTACCACTAACAATCTAAGTATATTGTACGCGCGCGAAGCCGGGGCGGGTCGCTAGTTATAAAATACATCCACGATTCGGCAGATATATGCTTACCGCTTACCTTTAATCATACACGCATTTCAGCTAAAGTAGGACATTGTAGATGTTTGAGCGCAAATTTTCATGCTTCAAAGTGAATAACAATTTCCCGGATTAAAAACCCAATGTCTCAAATTAAGAGGTCACTAAACCGTCAGCAGAGCTTATATAAGCAGAGCTAAATAACATATAATTTAATTATTGTTATCAGTTTTTGTATTGGTACCTAACGTTACAAAAAAGAGTTTATTTCAAAAGTTATAACTTATGTACTATCCGGAGTGGTTTCTAATGTTTCAATAGTGGCCTACAACCATTAAGCTGTCGAGGCACTTAACTGGATGTGTTAAGTCTTTATTAATAGCTTTAACACTTGTGTATTGTCTAACTAATGTGCACTATATAACCATGCAATACTAAAGAACACAGCTGAATCCTGAAGCGTATACAAACTCAATCTGACCCTATACACTAAAAACCTCAACACAGCCAGGGTAAAGGGTCGACCGCACATTCTTGCGAAGTATATTAAGTTTCGTTTCGCACGCAAAGGGCTCGGCCTTTCGCCCTACAAAGTATTTAGTGTAACTTCGCCCCGGCGAGTTTGGGGGCGAATGACGGCTCATAATTACTGACAAACCTCTTTGCACTCGAAGCCCTTCAAAAGTTTCGTGGCTATGTTTATGTTCACGCCTTTCTGAAAACGCTCGAGGCTGAGTACTCTGTATGGACACTTGACACGTTTAGGTTCTTTTTAGGGTTCCGTAGTAAACAAGGAACCCTTGTAGTTTCGCCATGTCCGTCCGTCTGTCCGCGGCTTAGCGCAAAAACTCAATAGTTTTTGCGCTGTGTGTGTTTGTGTGTGTCCAAAAGACACCCACACAAAGACCAAGGTCAAAATGCAGATGCGTTACCACTCCTGAGGATGAAGGTGTTATGCCTCTGTGCCGGAAATTACAAGGCCGTACATTACCACCTGACCGGAACAAGATAGTGCTGAACACTACCATTTAGCGGCAAGTATATAAGGTAACGCGGTGGTGCCTACGCCCGCGAGCTCCGTCACTGGAGCTCTACCACCAGTACCAGCATGCTTGTTTGCCACTTTTATTACATTTAAAAAAATCTTCAAATTTATGTATTCACGCCTTTCTTAAAACGCTCGAGGCGTCGTCGAGTAAGAGCTCCGTATACATACTTGACACGTTTACTTTTTTAGTTTAGTCATAAATGTACTTGTATTTTATAGGATCTGATTTACATGTTACAAATTAGGTCACACAGGCCTTACGATCGGATTGTACTCTATATTTTACGCAGCTACATTCTTTTGTACGAGTAACTAAGTTATACGCGTTACGAAATATTTTTCTCTGTTTAGTTGTACAGCTGGATCTTATACTATTATTATTCAATAAACTGAAAAGTCTATTATATCGGTTGCCTAACTAGCATAGTTGGTAATAGATGGCGCTGCTGCTACCATAAAGCAATGCAATAGATGTGAAGGAAAGATTTGACAAATCGGGCAGGACTTCAGTAGCTCAATTGGAAGAGCGGCTGGACTAGATTCCCAGTAGGTCGCGAGTTCGAGTCTCGCCTGAAGTCAAATTTTTCTTTCCATTTTTCTTTAAAAATAAAATATATTTCACAAGCATGTGTTAATGCGAAATAATATAAAACAACTATTAAAGGTTTCTAAATATTACCGTGACGACTATTGCTAGCAACACTAAGTAGGTAATTATTGTGAGTTGGCAACATTTTTTTTCTCGGTTCTTCTTGGATTTGCGAGCGACGTGAGTACACAGTGCTCAGTAAATAATTTAACGTGTTCTTATTTTATAATCAACCGTAGTAAACCAAAGTGTGCGAAAATAAACCACCATAGATATACTTTCCGAAGAGTTGTTTTGATTGGAATTAACCAGCCTATAAATACAGTTCATTGTAACAAGCCAAGCTCGCAACAACGACCCCTAGTGGAGAGAATGCTGCCGTTAGTGCTGTCAGTCAGTCGAAAAATGGCGATCGAACCATTCCAATAAGGCCGGTAGTAGGTACAATAACGTGGGATGGGCAGCAGCGTTCGCCAACTACCGCCAAACACGCATGCCGAGCATGGCGATTATGGCAATTTTCCCAAATCTTTTTGACAGGTTTGTCACCAGTGGGCGTCTTTCGGCTGAAATTATCATAATCTACAATTTAGGATAAGGAGGGGAAAAATAGGAGGTCACATCTCACTCTTCAACCCGAAATTATGGTGTTACACACGGAATAGATAAAATAAAGATGGAATGAAATGTGGGCGTGGAAAGCGCGCCGCAACTATGCAAAAACAAACTTAGTTCGCCCGAGCCATTCGTTCGCTGCTCGTTGTTGCATATAGAGTGCTTAAAAAGACACATCTCTTGATAAAAATGCCGTGTTGTGCAATTTTATCAAGCATGAAGAAATGTCAGACCTCATGTGAAAAACGAGGAGGTATATCTTTCCATCGGTAAGTCACAAATAACATTTATTGTTATAATATTTGTAAAAAACATACTAACATACAAAGGAATATGAATATTCGAACATAAACTGCATTATTTAAACGTTACTGCTAGCGAATACATTGCTCGTTAAGCACTCGCTCAATTAACGCTATTACTGTCTCCGCTTGCAATGTACAGCACGTAATGCGTCCGCTACACTTCGACTACTGACGTGCGAGCTCCTTGTGAGTATATTGTTGTGTGCGTGCGAGTGCCTTTTGTCTACGGGCGTTGTCTTAGTGTGCAAACTTATGCAAACGAATAGCTGCCCTGAGGATTTACGTGTGGGTGATTGTCGAGATGGTGTTGCATTTGTGTAAAAATTGCACGGTGGGAGAAAAGCGGCGAGACTAGTTCTAATACTAAATTGAAGCAAAGTAATTTCCATCCTTATTTATCTATTTCGTGGTGTTACATACCACGAAAACTTTACGTAGTTCTACCGAGCCTTTCTAAACATAAATACGTACTACGAATTTATATATCTTAACATTGTAATAATTGAGAATTTGATAAAACTTCTTTGATTGCAATTTGCGAACTCCAACTTGCAACGAAATTCAATGATACAAAGTTTGAATTTATCTTACACAGAATTAATGTTTACGTCTGGAATATAGATTTGAATTAGAAATGTAATCAAAGAGCTTAAATTTTGTTGAATTTGAGAAACTTCAAAATAGAGAAATTGACAATAGAAAGTATTCTACAACACTCCATCAGCGGCATTAAAATGTTCCCAAACATTTTTTCTTTTTGACATACTCGTAAGAAAAATAATTTTGAAGCCGCTTAAAAAATTGAAAATAAATCTTAAATGTTATTCTGTTGGACAGCATTAGTTAAATGATCATAAAGAATGTTTTATAACGAGCCTCTAAAATGTACACAAAAAACATTGATCACTCGTGTTCGATGCTATAGAAAACGCACAAGTCATCTCATAGTTTTATCTCGATCTCTGTCTGGTGACAAGTTGACAACGGCATTCGGTGTAAGCCATGAACTTATTGCCTGGAAATAGGAATAAATATTTTTTACTATAATGTAAGAAGACTACAACATATATGACGGTATTACTTCCGTTAGAGACTAAGAGATTTAACCCACAATATGTATTAATGCATCTGCAACTTAGTGATAATGAAATATTGAAAAAATCTTTGACTTATATATAACACAATTGTACAATAAATAAAGCAAAAAGAAATAATAACAAAATGTGGTTGTGTGAAGTCAGAAAAACGACACCCATATCTGCATATTGGTGCAGCGCTGGTATTCTGACAGGACCTTTAGTATTTAATTATGTTATAGTTCTAATAATGTTATCGCTCAGCAGTAGGAACATCTCCAATGTATAAATTTATGATTTTAATAATGAAGACATATTGGCTGTATATGACGAATAAATGAGCAACTCGTACCGTAGGTAACTGAAGAATAAATTGAATATTAATGAAAGAAACTACATGCTTCTTGGTTTCTATAATGGTAGAAAAAATGAAAAAACCCATTGTTATATAACTTCAATATCGCCATAAAACAATTCTTTATTTATGGAGCTACATTTAATAAACATTACAATCGCTTTAACTAAAGGCATACCCCACACCAAATCCGGTTTTGGCTGATCGCAGACGGTACGTCGCGGAAACCCACCTGGCGTCTCTGATTCATGGCGCTTTTTACTACTAAATTATGCTGCGCCACTCGTTTATCGAGTTTTTTTCTCCGGCAAGTAAGTGTTTAAATTAAACGCCATTCATGCATGCCGTCGTGTGATGGAACTTATACGTAGAGGTTTTATATCACAGACATTTCAATTTCCCCAGTTTTGGACGGTTTCAATTATATTTGAGATTTATCTGATAGTTGATACCTTTCGTTTTGATATTTGCATTGTCAATCAGGTTCAGTTGTTTTTTTATGTAACGAAGGTGGCAAACAAGCATGCAGTTAACATAGATGTTAAATGATGACTGCAGCCTATAGATCTACACAGTGGTGGATTTACCAACAGGCTGAGTAGGCTGGAGCCTAGGGCGGCAAATTTTAAGGGGCGGCAGAATTAGTTCATATTTTTTTTATTTCTATTTACAAAATTACTCTTAAAATTATCAAGGCTCAGATCCCAAATGAATCTAACCATAGAAAAAAAGTTGCTTACATCAACTTCAGGATTATGAAGCATAAAACATAAAGTTGAAAATTTATAGATAGAAAATATACCTAATTGATATGATTGTAAAGTACGACATCAAAATATAAGGGTGGCAAAAATAATAGCCTACCGGCGGCAAATTTGTAAGTCCGCCACTGTCCATAAACCATAGAAACCAGAGGTCAAACTCATCTGCCTTTTGACCCCTTGTTTCTATGGTCCCCTGAGACCTAAGGTGTCAGGTTTCTGTGATAGTTATTACGGGGCCGTACATTACCAACTAGCCGGAACGCGATAGTGCTGAACGTTACCATTTAGCCGCAGATAGATTAGGTTTGCGGTGGTGCCTACGCCCTCGGGCTCCTACACTTGAATCTATCACCAGTTAAGTAAGTATTACAATATATTATATATGTAAAAATGAAAAAAGGCATGCTCCGATGGTGCGGGCATATAGAAAGAATGTCGAATGAGCGAATGACTAAACAGATATACAATGCGAATGTGGATGGTTGCAGAGGCCCAGGAAGACCAAGGCTGACCTACCATGACCAAATAGGTCGAGTTCTGTCTGATGGTGGGGTCAAAAGTCTTAGGAATCGGCGTGCATGTATGAAGAGAATGATGAAGGTAGACGAGGCACGAGAGGTTTGTCTGAACCGGGATGTCTGGCGCTCTACACTCTCTGCCTACCCCGTTAGGGACCTGGCGTGAAGATACATACATACATACAATATATTCCTTAATCCATATGTCATGCGCATACAATAACTGGGTATATATTATATTCTTGTATTTTTCATCGTTATATGTCTAATCTACGAGTACTAAAAATAACGTAAGGTTGATGTATAATGCGAAGTGTCTTTTTTTCTCGTGTTATTTCTAGTTTATCACTTATGTATTTAAAAAAATATATATTTATGATTAACTACCTGTTAGTAAACATTCGAGAGTTGAGGACCACAAATACATGGTACCTTAATTTAGGCACAGGTTTGTCCATTCTTTTCTATCAAAAAAGTTGTTATTATCTTCGATTAGTTTTTGATTCAAAAGCCAGTTTTTTATGTTATGGAAGTGGCACACAAGCATGCAGTTCACATTGATGTTAAGTGATGACTCCAGCCTATAGACACCCACACAAAGACGGAGGTCAAAATGCAGATGCGTTACCACTCCTGAGGCCTAAGGTGTTATGCCTCCGTGCCAGAAATTACAGGGACATACATTACCACCTGACCGGAACATGATAGTGCTGAACACTATCATTTAGCGACAAGTATAGTAGATAATGCGGTGGTGCCTACGCCCGCGAACTCCGTCACTGGAGCTCTACCACCAGTAGAAGTACCACCAGTTGAGTAAATAAAGACCTCCCAACACTTGAAGATTACAAAATGAAATTGGCAGTCTTTCCGACTTTATATAGCTTAAAGTCAAAGTTCCAAACGGAAGTCAAATCCAAATTAACGATACCGAGTTAAAATTACCAACTGAATCACAAATCAATCAAGTTAATTACTGTCAGGGGAAGCTCATTGAAATATCTAATTCCAGCGTTGTCATACTCGGAACTAATCTCGGGCCAAACGTTCAAATGCAATTGCGACTCGATCACTTAGCGGGTTAGCGTTACTTTGTCCTGTTTCAGATTATTCCATTTTCTATCGCTACCCCATTGTAGATTTTAACGCTGAGCTTTTAAGTCCATAATTGGGTATCAGAAACGTTAATATCATTAGGTATAATCACAGGAGTATCAGTTTTAATGCGGGTTTTATGATTTAATTGTTTGTGAAGGTAGACAAATAAAACTGAGAGAGGATATTGCGGGGCAAACTTGAAATCTTTTATTTCGCGTTCGGTTTGTAGAGAACGAAATGGGAAATAAAATTGTAGCAATAAGTATAAAAGAATAATAGATAGAGCGATTTATTTTGTTGTTTAACATTACGACTGTGAATTTGTGATTTACTTTGACGACGTTTCTTTTGGTTGTTTCGTTTTTTGGCGTCGGTATTTCTGTATTTGAATATATTTATCTCTTTTATGATCTTAAAATGAAAACCTTTTCTTTGTATACTTTTGATAACGCTCAGTTTTTTTAAATACAATTAAAAAAAATATGATTTATACAATTGAAATTAACAGTGAATTGTATCTTCCTTAATACGTCCTTAGACTACAGTCTAGGAACGTATTAAAGATTTATTAATTACAAAACATTGTATTATTTTTGATAGAAAATCTTCAGTTAAGACCATTAAAATGTTAGTGGTAAAATACGGCTTTATAAAATACAAAACTGACACTATAATTGTAATTATATCTTTTAATACCTACGTCGTTAGTTAACTTAATCATTGAATTGTAATATGTGAATTGTCTAGTGGAAAATATGGTTAATTATATAATACGAATACATTTCATACAAACTAACGACATAAAATCCATTGAAAACATCTAAAAGATGTTTATGTTTTCATCAAATTCCCTGTCGGTCATTTAAATTAATTTTACATCGTAATTCAACAGCAGTTCAGTCCGTGGGGCTGAATACAGTTATTCATATATTGCAATAAAAATTACTCAGTATGCATGAAATAAAAATAATTCCAATCAATTTTGGATTTGGGATAATGATTGCCAGACCAATGAAAAATTTATTATTCCGATTACTAAAGCTTTGGACTACGCATACAGAGTTTACTGGTGGTAGAGCTCCAGTGGCGGAGCTAGCGGGCGTAGGCACCACTGCGTTACCTAATATACTTGCCGCTAAATGGTAGTGTTCAGCACTATCGTGTTCCGGTCAGGTGGTAATGTACGGCCCTGTAATTTCCGGCACAGAAACATAACACCGTAGGCCTCAGGAGTGGTAACGCATCTTCATTTCGACTTTGGTCTTTTTGTGTGTGTCTATAGGCTGCAGTCAATGCTTAACATCAATGTGAACTGCATGTTTGTTTGCCACTTCCATAACATAAAAAAAAAGTTGAACAAGTAATACGAGAGAGAATAGAGAAATGATCGAAACACATAACATTTACATATAAACGCTATGGAAGCATCAAACAATATCCAATACTATCTTTCATAGAGGCATCGGCTCTTTTCTCCGTCGCATCTAAGACAAGGAAGGGATTGCATCCATTTGGTATTTTATTTAAAAACACGCCTGAGTTACTACTCTTGGCTGGAATAAAACTTGGAAAACGTTGAAACGGAGTCGAATACACAATTCTCGGAGATACAGGTTTTGCATGCAAAGCGTGATCGATTCTTACTTGCAACATTTGTTTAAAAACTGAAATGAATACCTGTTTTTAGGGTTCCGTAGTAAAGAAGGAACCTTTCTAGTTTCACCATGTTTGTCTGACTGTCTGACTGTCTCTTTGTCCGTCCGTCCGTCCGTCCGTCCGCCCGTCCATCCGTCCGTCCGTCAGTCCGTCCGTCTGTCTGTCTGGTTATATCAAAGTATAGATGTACTCTAAGATATCAGATGGAGCGTGAACAACATGGAGTGTAACCACTTAACCAAATACTAAATCAAATACGTAACTTCAAGCCTGTAATCCCCGAAGGGGTAGGCAGAGGTAAATGCATACATGCATACACTCACGATTGGCAGGCCTCTCACAAGATGGATCGACGACCTGGGGTGCTACCGCCTAATTAAATAATAATAATAATAAATAATCTTCATTTCACTGACAAAATCTTTCATAACACAAATAGGCTGGAGTCCCCATTTAAGCATTGAGTGGATCATTTCGAAGGGTTTTTTGAAGCTTATTTCTGTGTTTTATACACCGTAGCACACCGGGTGCAACCCAGGGTTTAATTATTATCTTAGTCTTAGGTATCGCGGTGATTGTAGAACAAGCCTCTTAACATTCCCTTAAAGTTTTAATTAATAAGTCCGTTATCAAATTAGGATCGTTGTAAAGCAATAATTCATTTAATTTGTTTTCCTGTACATATGTTTTCACTTTGTCATAATTTATGCTAGTGTTGGTTTTATTATGTATTTTGGGTTTATTTTTTAATTTAGACATACATAGAAACGTTGCAAAATAATCTGTGACAGTAGTGTGTAAAACTGCAATGGTGGCTGTCGTCTTTTTTTAATATTAATTTTTAACATTACATGATCCAAACAATTGTTTTCTCTGGTGGCAATAGCATGGCCCGGTAGTATACCGTACAATGAGAGTGTTTGCAAATAATAAGTACGATTTTCATATTCATTACCTCTTTCTTTGATGTTCAGTTTAAGATTAATATTTATATCTCCCGAAATAACGATATCTCGTGATGATGTGAGGGTGCACAGGTGTGAGCTAAGTGAATCAGTAAAACCTTTCGTATTATTGTTTGAGGGAGATCGATAGACACCAAGTATTGTACTATTCAAAACATGCTTCAACAAGCTTAATTCCTTTAACTTTGTGCCTCAGATTTTCTTTTACGTAGATAACTACACCATCGTTTTGATTCAGTAAATGTTTTGTAAAATAGCTTTGATAATTATTAAGGTGTGGCAAAGGTTTGGTCAAATTAAGTCTACATTGTAAATATCAAAACATCAACATCATATTTTAAGCTTGATAATGTTATGAGGAAATCGTCAAAATTTGCGTAAATACTACGGATGTTCTGAGTTAACACAGTAAGATCCGATTTATTGACAAAAATGTGTTTCGATAGCTCAAAGCTGTCACATTCAAAAGTACGGGCTATTTCGACATTGTCCAAATCTTTAATAGTATGTAGAAAATTAGACATTTGATATACTTTTAGATATAAGAGTCATAACTTGTACCACAATACTTGTACAATACGTGCTTATTAATTTATCTAGTGATTCTGAAGTTATTTTTAAGTTAAAAATGTTGAAACATAAAACTATATTATGAGACAAAAAAATAATATTAGAAAAAGAGTTAAAATACACATAAGCGGCTAGTACGTGAATAAGGGTTTTGTATAAGCTTAATGTAGTGAATGTATAAAAGAATAATTTAGTTTTAGTTGTACCAGTAACTAATACCAATACTTTAAGAAACATAATTGGTTTTTGTTTACATAAATTAATAATAAAAGAAATAGAAAAAAATGAAAAAGATGAGAATTCGGATTATACTCAAGAATAGTCAAACTGACTGTAAAAGGTGATTAATTTGACTATCATTATTAATAGTTATTATTGGAGTATTCTCCGACTTTCTTACGTAAACACGACCATAAGATGTCCAACAGAACTTGAAACTTTTTGATTTTGCGAGATCTCTTGCAAGAGGACGTCCCAGAGGAAGAGGAATTATTAATAATTGTATTGCTGCTGACATTGTCATCGCTGTCAAATTTTCATCTCGATTTGTAGCTCCTTTAAAAGTAGTATTGATAATCTGATTGATGTTCTCGTTTTCGTAGAAGATAAACAAGCGATAATGGTAGATTATTTCGATTATTGTTATTTAGTTAAAATAAAAATCGACTTTAAAATTTGACAGCAATGACAATGACGACAGCAATGTCGATAGGCGGTCGCACCCCTGGTGAAGGTCGCGGGCAATCGCTGGATGAGGGCGGCCCAGGACCGTTCGTTGTGGCATTCTTTGGGGGAGGCCTTTGTTCAGCAGTGGACGTCTTTTAAAGCGAAGTGTTATTTCTTTTCGTAGTAAAGAAATAACACTTCGCGAGCATGGTTAACATTTTGTAATAAATAAATAATTCCGACTCACACTTGCCCGCTTTAATTTGATTAACATATGTAAAACATTTCACGTTAACAATTAAAACAAAGCGTGCGAAGAAACAGAACAATGGGAAAAAAATGATCCTGCGTGCCAACACTCTGACAACCCATCGATTCCCAGAGGGGCAACACTTTTTTACAATATCACACGGAAACGTTCCCAAGAGTCGTTCAGAAATCTCCGTGAAGAATGTAATAGAGAGGAGTGAACGGAGGAAAAAACACAATAATTTGAAACAGATTGAATTGACGTTTCCCGAGAAAATGTTAAGGTACTCGATTTAGTAACTTTGGGGCGCTGTTTGATATTTGTGTCGATTGCTGTCGATTGTCGTCATTTTATGTTGGATACATTTGTTTATTGAATGAATGAATGTGTTTTTTATTTGACGCTGAGCCATGGCCACCTACAATAAAAAAATAAAAATGACAATTTTAAAAACAACTTTAATATGAGGTAACTACAAAATTATTACAACCCAAAATTTATTACTGCTCAATGATTACCTATAATATATACCTTTGTAGATTCATAAAAAAATAAGTGTGGACAAAGTTTAAAGATTAAGTTACAATTGAAAAAATGTTTGTGTTTGATAGTCCAATTTTCGACCCTGTAGAGGCAACATAACGTGAAGCTACGTTCAAAGCACGCAGCAACGTTTTGATAACTTTCGTTGGGTGCAAACGTTCGAAGTCGGTGCGGGTCCCTAGTTTGAGGTCTTAACATTAGAAACTAAAGTAGTTAATTTAACGAAAAAAGTCGACAACCAAACAGGACTAGACTTCTAGACCAATACTTCCATTCCCATATTGTCTAACTATCTGTTACCATATCAAATAGCTCGCATATTTCAGATATCGAACATCTTCTTACACGTCCATAACACAAAGACAAACTTGTTGATCAAGTTTCTTTATTCACACATCAACGATTATTCAATAAATCATTGGGTGGTCCGGCCAAGTTTCCTTCATGGCTGATGTACCCACATATTTTCGAAGATTGTTATTGAAACTCAGAGTTATCTTTGCAACCAGTCCAATTTTAAGGATTCCGTGTAAATTGATTATTACGTCAAACCTGTACCTGCATCGGTAGCCTAGAGGTAGAAGGCCACTACTACTACGCTGAGGTCCGGGGTTCGATTCCTGGGTAGGGGGTAATCAGAGATAATGGTGTAAAGTACTTTATCTCTGGTTCTATTGGGATTTTACCATTTGAATGTGCTTGGTAATGTGCCCGGAGATGTCAACAGGCTCGCCACTTGTTACATGGGTTAACGCTAATTGTTTTTTTTTAATAATGTGTATTACATTATTGAAAAAAAAACAATAGAAAAAGTTAAAGTCGATAGAAATACAGTACATAATTCCACACCTAAAACATCTTTAGCTCTATCTTAATAATGTAAAGAATATACGCAACAATCAATGTGCTGTTGAAAACCGACACAATAAAAATACTTCCTCATACCTGCAGCAAATTCCAGTAGAACAGCATGGAATGAAGCCGTTATATGTACTAGTTCTATTTACTTTAAATTAAACTCATGCAAATGATAAATTATGCGGCATTCTGCACCGAGAGTTCGCTGCACCGGAAAATATCCGCGCTAGATGGATTATGTAAATCATTTGACTATTACCAACTTAAGCGAATATGTTAGACGCGTAAAAGTTCCTGCGTAAAATCTTGTGGAAGTAAGATGAAGGTTGCAATTTGAATTGAGATGAGATGCAAAGTTTTGTCTGTTTAAATGACACTATCTTTAATGACTTAGAGACGCATCTGGAGATATTAAGGTGAGAGTGATTTTTAAATTATTCTCAGCAACTTCAAAAGATTTCGATAACGCGAAGTGTGGCGTTGAAGAGAAATGTCTAAGACGTGAAATTTTGATGCTGTGTTTTACTGTAAAAAGCAATCGAGTCCATAATTCCATATAGAAAATGTGTTCCCATCTTAATAATGTAAGGCTCAACAACTCCTATGCTATCAAAACTTTACCGCATTACAAAATAACTCCTCATACCTGCGCAGTAGTAAAATTCCTATGAAACAGCATGAAAACAAGTCATTAGACTAGGTCTAGTTCTATTTACTTTAAATTAAATTCATGCAAATGATAAATTATGCGGCATTCTGCACGGAGGATTCGCTGCACCTGAAAATATCCACGCCAGATGGATTATGTAAATCATTTGACTAACTTACCAACTTAAGCGAATATGTTAGACGCGTAAAAGTCCCTGTGTAATGTCTTGTGGAAGTGAGACAAAGGTTGCATTGTGGAATGAGAAGAGGTGCAAAGTTACGAGTTCTCTTTGTTTAAAATAACACTATCTTTAACGAGATAGACGCAGATACTTCTAAATTCACTGTTTTATGTAGAGATAACAAAGTCCTCATTTTAAATGACAGTAGTATTAAAGTACAATGAAGTGAGAGTGTTGAAGAAACACATGATTGTGGAACAAATTAAAAAAACAACTTTTTGGCCATATGAGATTTTCCGAAGTAGAAGTAGTGTGTATGCCATGCCACACACAATCTCAGGAACTACTGGTCCGATTTGAAAAGTTTTTTCAGTGTTAGATAGCCCATTTATCGAGAAAGGCTATAAGCTATATATCATGTTTAATAGGAACGGAGCAGCGCGTGCGAAGCCGGGGCGGGAAGCTAGTAATCGATAAATTGTTCCCGACCACAGTTACAAATTATTATGGCCTTAATAATAATCAACAATACACAGTATAACAATAATCCTTCATATGTGATACTTACTATACTTAACACTCCTCTGGTTTGATACTACTCAAAGTATGTATTCAATATACTACATGATATCAGCTCAAGACACTTGTTTACGCCGATCTCCTAGTTTATCAGCCCGCCGGTGGGTCTTGCCTCTCGATACTTTAACGTCTTCTTATCATAGACAATTTATTCCTGTATTCATACTTACAAACGGATCAAATCGTTAAGTTCCTTTCACCGTCATCGATTTGAACATCAAATTAAATCAGCATCAAACACGAGCTTACCTAACATCATTTAAAACATCGGATTAAATCAACATCAAACCCGTATAACCAAACAAAACGATGAGCAGGGGAGAGCATAACGGAGTTATGGAATTTTGACGCAGCAAATTCCGAAGATGCCTCCGTTTTTACTCTCATTCGCACCCCCATGCATTCCGCAACCATTTTGTCATAATATTATTTGACGGCAGACCGACAGTGAGTGGATGAAGATTCTCCATCCTTTTTCCTCGAGGAATGGAAAGCAGCTAAATATTGGTCTTGATTTGCTGAGAGGTTTGGTTACGTTAGCACGATTGGGGAGTAGAATTCAGAGCTTTTTTATGAATTGCCTATAGGTACTATACGGCTTTGAGTGATATCGATGAAGATTTGAGTAGGTACAATTATGTAAAAAGACATCTTTACGCCTGTATTTCTATGAAGAGATAGATACTCAGTAACATGATTTGCCCCACGATGCACCTGCATGTTTTTTGCAGGTGTTGACAGACACTCGGTGTTCGCTACTATAAGTGAATAAATACATTTGCTAATCTTATAAACAGGAATAACATAATAAAGCAAACGTCACCAATACAAACTATCAATTTATTTAAAAATTGAGCAGCGTAAGAAATTTACTGGTGGTCGAGTTCTAGTGATGGATTTCGAGGGCGTAGGGATTATCACCTTATTTAATCTACTAGCTGCTAAATGCTAGTATTCAGTGTAATCGTGATATGATCAGGTGGTAATGTTAGATCCTGTTATTTCAGGAGTTGTTTTTAAAGTTTCAGGGGTGACAACGCATCTACAACGAAATCCCTGGTTTGATGTAGATGCTTATAGGCTACAAAATTAGTAACTGCCTCGGTAGCCTAGTGGTAGCAGGCCACTACTACTACGCTGAGGTCCTGGGTTCGATTCCCGGGTAGGGGGTTATCAGAGATGATGTTGTTAAGTCCATTATCTCTGGTTCTATTGGGATTTTTCCATTTTCTGGAAATTTCCCAGTACCTTGAAGTTTGGTAATGTGCCCGGAGATGTCAACAGGCTCGCCACCTGTTACATGGGCCAAAAACGTAACCGGCGAATCGTGGGTGTTTGCATGTATGCTTGAATGCATGCATTTACCTCTGCCTACCCCTTAAGGGATTACAGGCGTGAAGTTACGTGTGAGTTTGACTTTGTTGTTGTTTGTCAATAAAATCGTAATATATTATATGAAACTCTTGCAGCTTTTTGTGATTTATTCAGTCGCGCTCATCGCATTAGCCAATCCAACCCTTAACGTTTGGAGCAAGCTAATCAGCACTGACAGTCGTCAACGGAGCGAGGCAAGCGTTTCGCGTGGATTTTTATTGTATCGTATTTCATTAGAGTCAGACGTTGTGTTAGCGAAGAGAAATATTTTTTTAACGTGTTTTTGATGGAAAAAAAAAGGTATACATTCTGTTCTGTGTCTGAAGGTAGGATTCATTTCTTTTCATTCTTAATAGGTAACACGGATTCGGAGTCTATGGAGTTTAAGGTATAGGTATATAATTGATTATTATTATTTTTGATTGATTTATCTTACCGTTTGTAAAAGAGAGTATGGAACATTCTGTTTAGTATTTTTGGACAATGATTTTTTTTATTTTTGTTCACATATTAATCAACGTATCAGTTGTTATACGCTTTAATTTTATATTTTGTAATTTGACCTATCACAAGCAAATTCTATTATTTCCAAGTGATTACATGATTTTTTAAATTTGAATTTGAATTTTTGATGTTAAGCGCTGGCAGGCGTGGTCAATATTTGACTTTTGTAGTGAAGGTGGCAAACATGCATGCAGTTCACATTGATGTTAAGTGATGACTGCAGCCTATAGACACCCACACAAAGACCAGAGGTCAAAACACAGATGCATTGCCATCCCTGAGACCCATGTTGTTATGCCTCTGTGATAAATATTACGGGGCCTTACATTACGTTAAAAGAGTAAAATATATCACATTTTTTTTTTAATAATTTGGCTCCTATTTTTAAAAGTTACCTTGTCATAAATAGGGTACTTTCAGGCCCATTAGATAACATACACGCGGACGAAATAGCGAGTAAAGGTTGGTAATTTAATGAATGTCATAGAAAACATAATCCTATTAGGCCTCTGCCCTCTGCCTGGTCACCGCCGCGATTAAACTATAATTGTGAACACTACCCTTTTTAATGCCTTTACCGCTTATCAGCGGGATTTCGTGTGTATAAGCACAGTATAAGTCTTTAACATCATGACGATGAAATATTAACGCGTTTAAAAATATGAGTCATTGGTATAACTGGGCTTTTCAAATAATTGTATTAGGTTATAGCTGGGTTAGCTATATTTGGCATATTTCTTTAACTAGCCGACATTGAATTACAAAACAAAAAAAGAAACTTGCTTCCTTCTCCGTGTGTGTTCGTTGCGAGCTAAGAGACTGAAGAAGCGGCTGTCATCACTTACCATCCATGAGATCTTTTTTTTATTTATCTTTGAAATCTTACAAATTAGTATGTTATGTGCAAAGATACACGTAAAACCATTATAGGTTTATATATGTGTGGGCTGTCTGAACTTCCTTACTGCATGCTTGTTTGCACCATATAAAAAAAACAAATATTTAATTATAAATTTAAAAATATTACAACCCTTTCAAAATAAGGTTATTTCAACCCTATACCTTATATTATCTAGACTATAAGCTGAGAGGTTAAATGTATATATACATTAGGTTCAGACTAGCTTATATTTCTCGAATATTCTCGATCCATCATCCAATTTCCTCAGCATCCATCACTACAGAGCTTGTTTCGTCTGGTCTACGCCTTCAATATGATTTATATGGAATATACCTTAGACACTATATTATTATAAAATTATGGATGGCTTTTTATGTGAGTAAAATAGGATAATATCGAAGTTCATGTTTATCTTCATATTTGTTGTTTGATGTAGGCTCTTATGGTGAGAAAATACTTAAAAAACAAGAGAAAAATTACTTTTCCCATACAAATAGTTTGTACTTTTGTTACAATAACAATATAATATATATATATATATATATATATATATATATATATATATATATATAATAACAATCATACAGTTTACATTGATGGTAAGTAGGTACCTAATACTGTATGCCTATACTTACCCTAATCAAAGATTTTAATGCAGATGCGTTGCCACTCCTGAGGCCTGTGCCGGAAATTACAGGGCCGTACAAAATCATTTTTTCATTGCACACGGGCGCTACACGAGCTAGAGCCGCCCCTTTGCTTATTCGCCATTTTAAGTTATGACAAAAATCTTTATAAATTTCTCGACCTCCACGAGTACAGAAAACGATCCGCCCAAAAACACGTCGACACCATCAAAACGAAACAAGTGCATACGAAAACGAATATCCAATAAACAGTTTTATCGCAACACGTTGCGTATTACGATACGCGCGTGTTCCTACATTTTAAGCTGAACATAAAAACAGTCATAAGGAAAAAAGCCCCGAGCTGTTCGTGAACGTGGATATTTCAGTGGTATATTGTAATAAAATTCATAGAGAATTTGATACAAAAATTGAGAGTAACTTTTTCAATTCCTTATTTGCTTTTTGCGGATATTTTAGGTACCTAGAGGTAAAATAATAATAATAATGGCAAGCCATTATACGTCCCACTGCTGGGTACGAGTCTCTCCCTTTTTTGGGGGAGGCCTGGAGCTTACTCGCTGCTCCAAATGCGGATTGGTGAAGGTGGGTGGGTTAGTGGCCAACCCGCTGTCGGATGTTTTCAAACCGGACATAACGCCTCCGACATGGTTTAACGACTGCTATCTATCGATAGCAACCGGGACCGACGGCTTAACGTGCCCTCCGAAGCACGGAAACGCACATTTAATTTGCCACTAGCGGTCACCTATCACACTACCCGACCGCGCCCGTAGTGCTTAACCGAGTAGATCGCTTACGATCTACACCAGCCACTGGGCCATGCGCGGTTCACCTAGAGGCAAAAAAGGTAAATTTCCTATGTTATCATAAGTACCATGGACTAAAAAAGTCTAACAAAAGTGTGGCAAACAAGCATGCAAGTGATTTTTTTTATGGAAGTGGCAAACAAGCATGCTGTTCACTTTGATGTCAAGTGATCACTGCAACCTATAGACACTTACACAAAGACCAAGGCCAAAGTGCAGATGAATTTACCATTCCTGAGGCCTAAGGTGTTATGCCTCTGTGTCGGAAATTACAGGGCCGTACATTTTTTTTAAATTTTTTTTTAAGTAATGGAAGTGGAAAACAAGCATGCAGTTCACGTTGATGTTAAGTGATAACTGCAGCCTACAAACACCCACACAAAGACCAAGGTCAAAATGCAGATGCGTTACCACTCCTGAGGCCTAAGGTGTTATGCCTCTGTGTCGGAAATTACAGGGCCGTACATAACCACCTGACCGGAACAGGATAGTGCTGAACACTACCATTTGGCGGCCATAAATTACCTACCTACGTTTTCGAGCTATACTTCACTTGGAACTCTATCACCAGTATAATTATTTCGCAAGACCATACTTGGATAGTATTCAATTTATCAAATGTATTCGACGAGTTAGTTCGCAATTCAAAGTTAGCCTAGCCAAGTCGAGGCGTTCAGAACCATCCCCTACTTTGATACAAATTTTAGCCGGAACTCATATCCTAAAAGGAGATGGTCCGAATTTAAATGGAGGTTTGGTTTCCTTTCTTTTTGTATCAGGTGCGAAAAACAGGAGAATAACATTTAAACCAAAACTATTAAAATCCACGAAATTATTTTTCATTCAATGCAATATTATTAAATATTAGGCTCTCGAATGAAAGTACCAGCAAAACGGCGGAAGAACTATTTTTTGACGTTTACACCGCTCCCCTATTTCTACACTCCATGGTCCTTCTCAGGTTGGAGGACCCGCCATCTTGTAAATCTAATAAATTCTTTTAAATAATAACGGCAATGGTATTTTAAATATTTAACGTTTATTAATAAGATTTAAAATTTGTATAAGTGTATGTTTTTTTTATGAATACTGGTACATGGTACAAATTCAAACTAGAAACGGACTCCTTTGTACCAGTATTGTCTTGGCCAAGCAATGCCCTAACAAGAGGGTTATCACTCTTTTGAATGATGTCAACAACATTGATCTACATTGTAACTTTACTGGTGGTAGAGCTGACTGAGTTCGTGGGCGTAGGACGGAACTAGCAGGCGTAGACACCACCGCATTACTTAATCTACCGGCCACTAATTGGTAGTGATCATCAGGCCCGGTCAGGTAATGTACGGCACAGAGACGTGATGCCTCAGGAGAGTAGAGCTCCAGTGACGGAGCTCGCGGGCGTAGGCACCACCGCATTACCTAATATAGTTGCCGCTAAATGGTAGTGTTCAGCACTATCGTGTTACTTCCATCACATAAAATAAAGTCCAAAGATTTCAATGTAAATAATCTTTTGCGAAAACTGCTTAATTGCAACTCCATGACATAAAAAAATCACAATATTTACGTACACCGATTCAACGTTGAATTATCCAAAGAATACAACACAAAACGTACTGACATTTATAAAGCAGGCACTAAACAGCAAAGAAAAAGAATCCATCTTTGTTAAGTCCAAAAGGTACGCGAACAATAACCCAGGAACGTTTTACAAGTGACCCATATAAACAGAAATTGGGTTAACTGTCCATATTTTTTCGCGACTTATCGTCGAAACATGTGGAACTTTCCCAGAAAATAGGCTATTTGTTGATAAATTATGAGTGTTAAACAACAGCCGATGCTAGCGCCATTCCAGAGGTTGAGGATCGTAACCGAGCTCAGGAAATCCGATGGAGGGACCTTGGAGATAACTCGTAAAGTTGCCTGATTTAGGACAAGCCGACTGTATTCGAGTTTGCACTCGCTCTTGCAAAGGAAAAAGCTGTGATTTGCGACGATACTTTCGCTATTATAGACCGGCAGTCTGTAATTCCCCAACTTTCTCTGAAGTGAACGAGAATTGACTGGGGGATTGGGACCTCTCATTTATTTTGACTGTTATGTTTATAAGTGTCGAGGAGTTGCGACTATGGAATTTTCACGTTCCAGTTCTAACTTCAAATTTCTCCGTGGAATATTATTTTCTCATAAATCAACCCTTCTACGGGTCGCTGGGACCCTATCACTAAGACTACGCGAGCATCCAGTCCCAAGTGATTAATTGATTAACCAAAGGTTCGTTTGCAAGTAATTTTCGTGATTTATTACTTCAGCAAGGACCGACGCAGTTGGGTACAAAAATCATATGTGCGGATTTATTCCTTAGGGCGTTGACATAGGGATGGAAGCTGGGTGCACTTGGTGTGGAAGGTGAACGTATTAATTAACTGATTTAAAGGGTGCAGGTGACGACGTAGAAATAAATTACGCATGTAAGAAATTCGGCGAGGCAGTACCTTCGCCCTGACAGCATTTCAAGGGTAAATTGTAATTATATTATAAACATTTACTTGATTTGATTAGCTGGCGGGAAAAGGGAGGTGGTGGTGTCGATTATGAGTTATAAATGAGGACACAAAATTGAAGCAGATATATTATGGGGATATAACAATACTTTTTTTTCACTGATGGTAGAGCTTCAGTGACGGAGCTTGCGGGCGTAGGCACCACCGCATTACCCAATATACTTGCCGCTAAATGGTAGTGTTCTGCACTATCGTGTTCCGGTCAAGTGGTAATTAATGTACGGCTCTGTAATTGCCGGCACAGAGGCATAACACCTAATGCCTCGGGAGTGGCAGCGCATCTGCATTTTGACCTCTGGTCATTGTGTGGGTGTCTATAGGCTGCAGTCATCACTTAACATCAATGTGAACTGCGCGCTTGTTTGCCACTTTTATTATATAAAAAAAAACTAGTTTTTTATACATTAAATGTTTCGTTCACGCTTATTTATGAACCTACACAGAAAGGTACTACCTGTTTTATTTATTTCTTGCCTGTTAACATCTCTGGGTTACTTTACAAAACTCCGAGCTATTGGAAAGCTTGCAGTAAATGGAAAAATCCCAATAGAACCAGAGATAAAGTATTTTACACCGTTGTTTCTGATAGCCCCCGACTCGGGAATTGAACCCAGGACCCCAGCGTAATAGTAGTGGTATCCTACCATTAGAATACTGAGGCAGTTCTGTTAAACACGCATACTAAATAAAATGAAAGTGTACAAAAATAATACGTCTTATTTCAATCCATTGACCAGAATGTGTCGTTTATATAACGAAATTGTATCCAATAAGCAACCAAAGTCTGATGTTGCTATCTTGATTGATATTTTTTATTGCAACTTTAGACGATTCAAAAGGTGTGTTTTTCATTTGGTTAAATAGTTACATAAATGGCTACATTTCGTAACTTCACGGCTGTAATCCCCGAAGGGGTAGGCAGAGGTAAATGCATGCATTCAAGCATATATGCAAACACCCACGATTCGCCGGTTACGTTTTGGCCCATGTAACAGGTGGCGAGCCTGTTGACATCTCCGGGCACATTACCAAACTTTGAGGTACTGGGAAATTTCCAGAAAATGGAAAAATCCCAATAGAACCAGAGACAAAGGCTTTTTCACCATTATCTCTGATAACCCCCTACCCGGGAATCGAACCCAGGACCTCAGCGTAGTAGTAGTGGCCTGCTACCACTAGGCTACCGAGGCAGTTTTAAGGCAGACATTTAACTATTTAAATCTAATTACATCAATAGTAATGTTGTAAAGATGAGGCATTTGTGTTTTGTAGGTGGGTATGCTTATAGCGGAACTTTATAAAGTTGTTGTTCACTTTTCTGTTGTTCGTGCAATATATGTTTTGTGTTTCAATGTAGTTTTATTCACATATAGGATTACAATTTAGACTTTAAGCTCTGAAATGTATATATATATTTTTTTTAATGTTATAAAAGTGGCAAACAAGCGTGCAGTTCACATTGATGTTAAGTGATGACTGCAGCCTATAGACACCCACACAATGACCAGAGGTCAAAATGTAAATGCGCTGCCACTCCTGAGGCATTAGGTGTTATGCCTCTGTGCCGGAAATTACAGAGCCGTACATTACCACCTGACCGGAACACGATAGTGCTGAACACTACCATTTAACGGCAAGTATATTAGGTAATACGGTGGTGCCTACGCCCGCGAGCTCCGTCACTGGAGCTCTACCACCAGTAAAAATCTAATTGTTCTAATTTATCTAATTGTTTTGCAATATTGATTGTAATCTGCTTTGTGAATCTTGAATAAATTAAATTAAATCAAATGAGTTCACAAGTAAACAACTACGCACACGACAAGAAATGAAATCCAAAACTAGTTTTATACAATGGGTATGAGCCGCGCTCTTGTACTTTTGACAGAGAAGATCGATATAATACATACTGTCTCATGTTTAATATTCAAAGTTCACCACAACTTGTCCAGCATTCAGTAGCGGCATCGCGATCGTTAGCAGCAAGCATACGCCTATACTCACGTGCAGTGGCTTACCTAACATGGGTGGCACCCGGGGCGGATGAGCAAGAAAAAAGGAAATACTCCCCATTTTTTTGTATATTATTCCTCCATTTTCCACCGCACCGTTATGTGGAATCAAATTTTCTGTTTCTGGCGCCCCCTAGTATTACAAATGTGAAAGTGAGTTTTGTGTTGCGCTTTCACGTCTAAACAGCTCGAATTTTGATTATTTAAAGAGCGGGTGTCACACCCCAAACGGGTGTCACCCCCAAACGGGTGTCACCCCCAAACGGGTGTCACCCCCAAACGGGTGGCACCTGGTGCAGACGCTTCCCTAGTTACTAGTTACGCCACTACTCATGTGTTAAAAGCCTTACAACGTTAGTGATTAATAATCGAAAATAGAAAAACAATTTATGTTTAATAATTGACAACAATTTGACCAATCAACGGCTGCATCACATAAAAACCACTTGACCTAATTACGATACATCGATTTTATAACAAAGCACAATCAAATCGGCCACTCGACTCATTTTGGTCGAGTACGTACTATCTGAATCGTTCGCTTTCAAGGAGGGGGGGGGGAAGGATCGAGACATCAAACGACCATCAACATCAATGGATAATGTCAATAACATCGTTTACAAAGGGCTCCATGAAATTCGGTGAATCAATTTCAAAAACCTTTAATTGGTCGTTTCCAGCTACAGAGGGAAGGTAGGACTTTTTGATGTCCCTCCCTTGACGGCTGACTCAAGAAAATGGTCCCACGAGAGCACGACAAAAGAATTTAATTGATTTTAACTGAGATTCTCCCAAATTGAATATCGGTTCTGTATCAATTTCGTAATGGAATAGTTTTATTTTGTGAATTACGATTCTACGATATTGATTGCGGATGTGATTGTAATTTTGAAATTGGTGCAAATTGTGAAGGTTTGTTTTTTTTATCACAGTTACACATTTACGTAGGGATTAAAGGGGTAGCCAGATGTAAATGCATGCATTCAAGCATACATGGAAACAACCACGATTCGCCGGTTAAATTTTAGCCCACGTAAACGACGACGAGCCTGTTGACATCTACGGGCACATTACCAAACTCCGAGGCACCAGAAAACTTCTAGAAAATGTATAAATCTCAATAGAACCCGAGACAAAGGATTTTACACCTTTATCTCTGGTAGTCCCCGACCTGGGAATCGAACCCATGACCCTGGTGTACCTAACAGTGGGCTGCTACCAATAGACTATTCAGTGATGTTTAAATACTTACTATTTTGAAATTGTAAATGTCTGTTGTCGCCGATTTTGTAAAGTACTCATAGGTACAACACAAGTAGGTAACAGATGACGCAACTATAATTCCAAAATGAGCGTATGAAGCTGATTCGGTATGATAAAGGCTAAAACGTATATGATGGTATACGTAGACATGGCATGTCATAAAATGAGCACATGGAATTAAATACCTACATTCAACGTGAAGTATAAGACATCGCAAAAGCCAGTTGTATTCGCGTTCACAAGCTTGGCAATTTTTTCGATTTTTTTTATACAACGAAGGTAGCAAACAATCATGTAGTTCATATGGATGTTAAGTGATGACTAAACCATATTATAGACATCTACACAAAAACAGAGCTCTAAATCACAGTAAATACATACAAACAGTATGGAAACTAAGCCCATTTTATAAAATATTTACCTACACTCCATTAAAGCAACAGGGGTGTCACTAAATTTTTTAAATAATGGTGTTATTATTTTTGCATTTACTGACGTTTACTCAATCGTATTGGGATGTTGACTATTTTTTTATTGGTTACCCTGTAATAGTATTGGATAAATAAATACTATTTGTCTTTGAAACATATAGTCAATAAGTACTTAAAAGTTGTTAAGATATAACGATTCAAAATGTTGCGAATTGTGAAATGACTCAAAACGACCCGGTTAGTCCAGCGGTGCGAAACCACCGTTTGATTCGAAGGGTCGCGGGTTCGATCCCCGCACTGGAACAAATATTTGTATGGTCTACAGATATTTGTTTCGGGGCTGGGTGTTTGTGTATGTGTTGTATGTGTACAACGGCACCCACGACACAGGTTTAATATTTTTTACATACATAAGTAGTTATAAAAAAAAACAAACATATACTATAAGAAATTAAAAAATAGTGCGCCGCCGGCGGCAGGAACAGGGTCCCAGCTATCGGTGGTTAGGATCACGGAGACAGGAACCTCCTCGCTATACGTCCCGCCTTCTGTATTTGACCCGATCTTATTATTATTATAGTTTTAAGTACGGCAGACAGTTTAATTTTGATATAACTTGTAGATCTTTGTTTTTTGTTTTGTCTTAAAATAACAAAACTGAGTGCTAATTACTTGAGTGTTTTTTATAATTCTGACGACAGTACAATCTGTGGAAATACTGCAACGAGTTGTCGAGACCGGGCGAGTTTCTCTTCCCCTCACCCACTCGGGTAGGCAGGATAATAAATAGCTACCCCGACAAACTTCGTATCGCCTTAGAGGTATAAACAAATGAAATGTCCAAAAAAATTGAAAAAAAAAAATGGTGTGAATCATCCTTACCTTTCAGGGATATAAAAAAAGACTACAACCGATTCTCATACGCACAAAATTTCATAATGATCGGTCTAGCCGCTGCGGAGGAGCATTGTTACAAACACTGTCAAACGCGATTTTTTAAAATATGTTAGATATTATAACAATACATCATTCTTGCCTTTAAAATCACCAGGAAGTTTAAAAAACGATAGCTCCGGTTTTGATGATGCAGAGTTCAAACAGTCGTATACCACGCAATACGCTCGTGGCATCTTTAAAACACTCTTGGAAATAAAAATAAATCGCAACGTGACCGCTCGTCTCGACGCGACACTCGCTACTGTAGCACTGCGAGAACCGCTTAGAGGCCTCGTAGATGCGCATGTTTGTGTGAGTGTGCCGTTTTGAACGCTTTGTATGTAGTAACTATACTGTTTACAATCTATTTACTGTGTCTAAATGCAGATGCGGTTCCACCTTTGATACCTTAGTTGTAATGTCTCTCACATTACAATAGCGTCTTACAGGCAAGATAGAACTGAAAACTAGCATTGTTCGGCAGATAGATTAGATAAAGCGGTGGTACCTACGCCCTTCAGTCGCTGCACTGGAATTCTACCACCACTAATAGTTAAATTTACTTGATAAAGCGGTTCCAAATCTACCGTCACAATTCTTATCTTATAAATCTTTGTCAATAACGATTTACTTTAATACGCGTATCTCACAATTCAGCCACGATTATCGGCAGCATTATCAGTATCACGGACAGTTGTTTACTATATATGGCAGTGATAATTATCAGGGATTCTTGTACGTACGAAATTAAAGGTTGCGAACGATGTTATCTGGGCATATTTTATGCAAAATGTCTCATTATACCGATTCCAGTAACTTGTGACGTTAATCGATGAAGTTAAATAGCGTGGTTCTCATTTTCGAAACTGTTAAGCTGTAGTTAAAGGATACCCTGCTGTGTGTACAATACAGTACATGGTATTTATAAAGCAATCCAAGAAATAACCGTTTATTGAACGACAAAGAAAAGTCAAGAGTCTTGGGAATCAGTGTGCATAAAATTATGAAAAGAGTGATGAATGAGGACGAGGCTCGAGAGGTATGTAAGAACCGTGATATTTGGCACTCTTCACTCTCTGCCTACCCCACAAGGGACTTGGCGTACATACAAACATATAAATATAAGTTGATAGAAAGCAGTGCGAAAAATAAGGTCCCAACACCATCATACCAGTATTTATCTGGAAAGGCGCAGAGTTGCAGGTACACCAACATTCATTCACCCATATTTTATTGAGTACATATAAATGCAATGGAATTTATTTTCAGTCGATAAAAACGACCTATGTCTGGTGGTCTAATTTTCTTCAATGGGAAAATATCCGGTTATCACACTGAGGATCCAAAACCTCATAGAAGATCAAGATATTCAATGTGATTAGAGGTCCTCCTTCCCACAAGTGCGTCAGTCACTTAAGGGTATCAAAGTAGAGATGAGTCGTTACACTGGTGTAACCTCGCATAAGACCCCATTTGATACAGTTACAGACATCAGCTAAACCAGTGTTACCACGAGAACGACCCCATTCCTCATCACGACGGATATCAGCCAAAAGTGGCAGAAATTTATTCCAATGATTCCAACATTAACATGCTGTCTTCCCGAGGGTCCCGGAAAACGGACACGATCATTAAAATACGATGAGTGATACAAATGATATTTTAATTCGCTCCAATATTGTTCCCTTCTGCTTTCCAACTAAATGTTTCCGTGATATCATATCTACATTAAAGTGTTAGGATTTCTAGGGGCTGTCGAGAGACGGGAATATCTTTAGTATTTTTTAATTGGACATAATGTAGAGAGACAGCCCTATGGACTACTTCACCGAGCAAGTGGTAAGCGCAAATGGCTAAGCCTAAATATTTAAGCAACAGCCTAAGGAAGCCGAGACCAATCCAACAAAAGCCTTAAGGTGATGAAGGCATTGCTGGGGATCGTGAGAAAAGATTAGGGGAACTGTCGCTTTGGTCATCAGTTGGTTAGATTAATTTCAGGGTTGTGTTGTAATTTGCAACTTAGTAGGTACCTACTGGTAGGATTTTTTGGCAGTGTTCCTACAATGTTACAAAGTACTTTTTTTAGAGTTTTACTGGGATTGCACGAAACAAAACATGAACTATTTAAATAATCTTTTTTATTGTAATAATGCAATAATTTGTTTGGGTTCAGCGCAAAGGCCGAAATTTTGACTTAGCTACATATTTTATAAAGATGGGAAATATTATTTTAAGACAAGGTGTTTGCCGTGATAAGTTATAATAAATATAACTATAGTCCATGATATATATTGAAGATTTTAGAGCACAAAAGGCAGGTCGGTTTGATATTTATGAGTAGGTAAGGTAAAGATATTTTATTCATAAGTAGGACAATATATTACACGAATTAATACCATCTATAACTATTTGCCAAGTCCAGGCGACGCGACGTGATCACAAAAACCATCTCCAACTGAACAGAATCAAAAGGAAACATTGTTGGACAAAGGGACCTCACTAAAACCGAACAAAAAGGGCGAATGAATAGCAACAAAGCAAAAGGAAATAGTTAGAATCAATTGGAACCAGACTGCTGGGTTAGCAAAATTACTAAGCTTGATTTATTCAGTCTAGGTTTTCCTACGTGATTCAACAAGATTTAGGTGCACCACCGGTAAGCTATTAATCTTTGGCCTGTAATTGGTTGAATCTGCGTTTGATTTAAAAGCACAACGCGGTCACCTTACCTTTTCGATACGACAAAAAATATTACTTTGTTTAGAGTCACAAGAACCACTTCATACGTTCATCGAATTGGTGACGCAAACATTTCTAATGAACGGGATCCTTATAAGCCCTGTAAACATGGAGCGCTACAAGCAACGTGTGGACAAATTAATAAGAAAGCGATCGGTTTTCATTACAAGAGGATCATTGTATCGGTTTCGGCCTTGGGGCCGCGCTAGTGGCGAACAGTCTCATCCATTTAAAACTTGGAGTGCGGCTAGGGGACACGTTTAAAGCGTCCGTAATCAAATTTCACTCGAGTCTTTAAGGGTTAAAGCCGGCAACTTTGAGCCGCCCTAATAAATTATATTGCCGACAAAACTGCTCCCGCGTGCGACACAGTTCGTTGGCTCATCTAATTGGTCCAAATTCGAGTCAACCCGGCTTATAATTGGACCAAATTTGGGGCCGTATGCGCTCCGAAATTAGTACAAATTCGAACATTGGCCGGATTAGGCGAATCGTGGAACCGCAACACTAATGTGTCCCTAGTCAAACATACGTAATAAGTTTGGTCTCGTAAAGCTAATGAAGATCGCGAAGACGCGAAACAAATTTCGAGCGAGTTTCGAAGGTTTGGAGAGGAAACTTTGCGGAGGCGTCGTTTGGATACAGTGAATTCTTGCTTAATTAACGCCTATCGCCGGCTTCACCCCGCGGCTCTCATCCAACTTCCCAGTACATGCCTTTCCATATCATTTATTATCCAAAGGTACCCTTGGTTCGCAATTATCGCGCTCCTGAGTTGGATTAACCGAATTTATCATCGTCGGTTCGCGTGGAGTGAATCGACAATCTTTAAACTCGATATCGAGTTAAGTTTCGTGACAATTTCTTAAATTAAACTTTTTGAAGATTCAGATACTTTGTAAATCGTTTCTTGAGAGTATTTTTTAATGATCCGTGAGTTATTTGAGAGCCATTATTTAAGTTTGTCCGTGAGATTGACAAGGCGAAAATTAGGCGAGATATATCTATAGTTTCATTGGTTAGACCTTTCTTGTGGTAAGACCTCATATCGTAACGATATATCCAGTGTGTGACATCATAATTTGTACCATTTCATGTATTTTTAAGTGAGAGCTTTGTTGACGTCGAATTTGGTAAACAGCTTGATTTGCACTCGTTTCTTTCCAACATTTGTAGGGTTTCCCGCCCAGAGTAGATAAGTATGAACTCTTATTAGGTATAACTAAGCCTATGCTATCCCTCCCTCGATCCGTCTCATGTCTGCTTAATGATTGGAATGGTAATAGGATGTGTAGATTGTTACAACTCCGGACTACAACTGTTAGTCCGGAAACAGGACCACTAGTTTGAACCTCAGACCAGAGAATATTCTTGGAATTTGAGAATCTGCCCGGCAGCAGTGGTAGAAATGTGCCTGATTAAAGTCTATAAATAAGTCGCCTATTACATATCATCATGAGGCAACATAACATTAATGGCAAATCGCTTAAGCATTAATGCATATCCGAATGCGTAACGTCATGTTGGTCGTCGTTTATACTAAAGTATAAAGAAAGTAATTCAGAATCGTAAAATTACACAAAACACGAATCATAAAGCTCTTTCATGGGTCATATCCACTCCGATTTCAAATCGAGACACGTCCCATACAATTGACAAGCACGACATGTCGTCCGTTTTAATCACAAACATGTCAGATAACCAAACTTCTACAATCAACGTTTGTTCGAATTCCCGACAAAGCGAATTCCCCAAGATTCCCAATTAAAGCTGCGACACTCCCGAACTCGCGCGAATAAGTTGCGAATCTTGGCGAAAGAATTCTTCTCTAATTAGTATAAGTTTATGCATTCGGGTAGCGGCGCGCCAACTTTTAATTACTGGTACGTTTTCGCGTCAATCAACCTTTTTTGTTCGAATACCTCTCGATAATGTGGCCCATTTTATTTAAACGTGTCTTTAAAAGAGAAGAAGGATGTATCATCACAGTAAAAAAAATAGATACAAGCAGGTATAAGCTATACAATGTGTTAAATGATGAATGTTACTAAAGTTCGACTTTCAAAAGAATCAGATGGTGTATATTTAGGTATGGTGGATGTTGATGGCGCCTCAGGGGTTGCAACGCATCACGCATTTTGGCTCAGTTTGATACTTAGGTATGGTAGATGTTGACGGAGCTTCAGGGGTTGATGGGCCTTGGGGGTGGCAACGCATCTGCATTTTGACTCAGTTTGATACTTAGGTATGGTGAATGTTGACGGAGCCTCAGGGGTTGATGGGCCTTAGGGGTGGCAACGCATCTGCATTTTGACTGAGTTTGATACTTAGGCATGGTAGATGTTGATGGAGCCTCAGGGGTTGATGGGCCTTAGGGGTGGCAACGCATCTGCATTTTGACTGAGTTTGATACTTAGGCATGGTAGATGTTGATGGAGCCTCAGGGGTTAATGGGCCTCAGGGGTGGCAACGCATCTACATTTTGACTATCTCATCTCATCTACAGTATTCACTTACTATCGATGTGAACGGCATGATTATTTGTTACCATCGTTACATTAAAAAATGCCTAAGGGAGACGGTTGTGGGTTCGAACCTCGGCTTAGGAAGAGAAAGACACATGGGGAAAGTACAATGGCCGCTTTAGTAGTTTGAAAAATGAGGCGAAATAATATAAAAGAAGCTCGAATTGTTTGTAAGACAGATGTTTTTCACTCCACGCTTTAAGCAGTTATTTTTGTGGCATTGCAAATAAACGTACGATTTATTAATACTAGCTATATCTACATATATTTAGGATTCTATTTATTTGATTCTTCAAAAGTTCAAAAACTGCATAACAGAGAACTTAGTTTCTTCTAATTATTTGCACCTTAAAATATTTTCTAGTTGCCAAATACAAAGACAATTCAGTGGTCACAAGCCAGTTCGTTATTTCAAAACTTTTCCCAAATTCTATGCTCGTAATCAAAAGTCATTTTTGATATGAAATTGAACAGAAAACATTTTCTTATCAGTGTACCCGCACCATTCAACACTAACGGTGGCGATAATCATTCCGCCAGTGATAAACGCTCGGCAAGTGTTAGTGGCCCACCCATTAACCCTATCTTTGCGTACGAGGCCACGATTAAAAATAATTAGTTACTTCAAAGCGGATTTGCATCGTTTGCGCTGCTGCTTTATATCCAATTTAGGTCTACGTGCACGGTGATGGTAAAAAACGGATCGTTTTTCTCTATATCTTCATTTCACTAAGTACCTAATTCTTAATACAAAATATGTTTATTCACGCACTAAAAGCTCAACTCGAACGTCTCTTATCTGATGAATTCATTTCAGTATAATTTTTTTTAATTAAAATTAGTGAACACTGTCACTTTGTATAGTGAATACTGCCCAGACACACGCATATTTCAATATAGACGCGCCCCAAGAGTGTAGGCCTAAGCTATGTTAAATGTTATACAATGTAACGGAAACATAATTAACAAACCATTACCGCCAGCAGTATATTACTCTTTGGTAATGTAAGTTTAGAAAATTATAATAATATCTCTCTCACAAAGCACATTCATGATTGAAACTAATTTTTCTTCTTCTAATTAGATTTTTTCCACATTCACAGAACACCAAGCAACCTGAATATATTAATTTGAAGTATATCGTTTATAAAAAAAAATGCTATCTTATCGCAGCAAAACAATACATGTTCCATACACTAAACAGTTAAATATAGAGACAATTTAAAATAACAAACTTGTAACCGCACTGCGAAAAAATCTCAACTAATTAATATTATCTTTCTCATCTAACTGTAAATTTTAATTTCCTCGGCGGTATCTGTGAGTCACCAGTGCAATCTGTTTCGCGTATCATCTGGGTCAGTAATACCCAATGGGTCGTTGAGTGTTAAGATTGGCAACGACATGCTGCACAGACGGAAGCGAGAGCGGTAGCGTGCTGGATAGTAAATAAGCATGAATTATATATGTAGTAGAAGAGAGAATGATGAAAAAGAATAATCTATCTGCCGCCAAATGGTAGTGTTCAGCACTATCGTGTTCCGGTTAGATAGTACTGTATAGCCTCGTAATAACTATCACAGAGGTTAGATTTGGATTCATTACTTATAATATGTACAAAAACAGAAAATATGTAACACAGATAAATATGGATCCTACTCATATGTATATTCTGCATAGGTATCAATAGATCTACATCAGCGAAAACATGTTGACCTGTCAATCGTTCATATTTAAACATGCGGCGGCCAGTGAAAGACGATTTAAAAAATTAAATGACCTCATTACCCAACGACACCGTTCAATTTATTGTTTCACAACATGTCAATCTGTTACATTAAAAATTATTACAATTGCATTAATAACTTTATCGCAACAGCTCATTAAACATGCGCATGACCTTATCTTGTCCATTCATTCGGCAAATTACTCGTGATTCGATATTTCGCTTATAATCACAGTTATTTGTCTCAGCATGACTTCTGGCCGTGTGGCATGGCTGGTTGATTAAATGTTAACTGGTCATCTGGTTTAATTGCAAATAATGTTAATTTGCATATTTTCATTCCGAATACCTTTATATGTCACTTTTAAGACGATGCAGGGTTTTACTAAGCAGAAGCAGAAAACTTTGTTTAAGATTACCATTATTCTTTTGCAGTTCAATTCAAGAGTGGACTCAAACTTAAATCTCTTCACAGAATCGATTCATCAAACGAGCTGCTTAACACAATAGAGAACTGATCGGGGCAAGTTCTGTTGGTCCAAGTAGAAACTCGGGTCTGTTTTGTGCAATATCCACGGGGACCAACTTCCGAGACGGTAATTTGTCAGTAGATACACCTTGCTGTGGATCTTGAAAGCGTCTTGTTGATGGCTAATTCTTTATTCTTCCTCTATTGTTTAGGCTTCCAAAATGTGTAGTTGTTAGTAATTGTTTAAAATGGCCATACCGTAGAGAACGGGTTAACATGGTTCTTAGATTTTTTGTAGAACTAATAAAATTTTTTCATTAATAGCGAACCGGTTTACAGATTATTTTTGTGAAGAATCAAGGCTTCAAAGTTTGTTTTTGTTGAACCTCTGTATCAGAATTTTGTTCTTTATTCCAATAAAAATGTAACAGGACCGCGATATAATCCAGCAATAAGAATTAGGTGAATAAAGATTTACTATATATATATATATATATATATATATATATATATATATATATTTTATATTGGTAATATTTACAAGATTAAGATCCTCTTTTACCAATAATCAAAATCTAGATATTTAAAAATCATCAAAATTTACTAACACATGAAAATGGTACACGTTGGTAGGTAAGATTAATCAATTATCTTTATATTTTTTTATTTATTTCCGGAAAGGATTAACTACCAACTATTCAAACACAAAATATGCATAAATAACTTAAAGGTAACATAACAACACACAACATTTGCCAAAGAACAAGATTAACTTGAAAGATGTCCGAGTTTATAATGAAAAAGGCCAAAGATCATTGGTGGTTTTAAATTTTTCTTCAAAGAATTAAGGCTAACGTAACTTCACGCCTGTAATCCCCGAAGGGGTAGGCAGAGGTAAATGCATGCATTCAATCATACATGCAAACACCCACGACTCGCCGGTTACGTTTTGGCCCATGTAACAGGTGGCGAACCTGTTGCCATCTCCGGGCACATTACCAAACTGCGGGGTACTGGGAAACTTCCAGATAATGGAAAAATCCCAATAGAAGCAGAGATAAAGGATTTTAAACCGATATCTCTGATAGTCCCCGACCCGGGAATCGAACCCAGGACCTCCAGCGTAATAGTAGTGGCCTGCTACCACTACGCTACTGAGGCAGTTAAATTAATTAAGGCTAACATTATGTAAAAACTGGATATTTCTTTTTTTACATGTTAATTGGCTCGCTTAATGGCGAGAGCCAAAACAAGTTTGTCTATGCGTTAAGTAAAATAGAGAGAAATTTCGTAGAGGGCACCGACCGCGTATGGGAACATATAAGGCCATAATTTCAAATAAATCAGCGGAAAAGACAATTTTGCACAAAAATACAATTAGCAATCATATTGCCTAAGGAAAAAAAGTGATAACTCGTCAGCTATTATAACATTTATAACTTCAAAGAAACGCAGTCTGAGACGCTCCCTCACCAGATCATGAATGGTTGCGCAATTCATGAATAAAATTTAGCAGTCTTAAATCTTGATAAACAATTTCTTACGTTATTGTTAACACAAAGGTCATGGTACCACAAAGGTCGTGGAATGTTTTAGCGTCCTACATACTTATCAAGATCAGCCTTAACTCAGCTGGAACTGAACAAAATAAACAACGGGCTAATGTTATTTGCAATATATCAGTTGTAATAATTTTTGATAGCTATGGCGGGTGGCCAAACGGCTTGATATAAACATAGTTATGAACTGATGAGATCATATGATCAAATGTTGACAAGATGTAGATATGAAGAAAAATAGACAGGAAAAATTGATTGAAATATTCGTAACTATAATTTTCAGAGAGGTAAACAGAGCACCGATATGTTCACAGTATTTATTATTATGGGTTGCCGTTTAGTTATTGTTTACGCTACGAACTTGGCAAACAAGCATGCATTTCACATGGATGTTAAGTGATGACTGCAACCTGTAAACATCTACACAAAAACTAGAAGTCAAAATAGAGATGCGTTGCCACTCCTGAGAACGTAGGTGTTATAGAGACATAATATAAGAGTGATGGTTATTACGGGAAGATACATTAATACTAATCGGGACACGATAGTGCCAAACACTACAGTGGTATTACATACAACCTACCACTCCTGAGCACAACTGACTTCAGGAGTGGCAACGCATATACATTGAAATCTCAAAAAAAAAAACGATATTAAAATATCGTACAAATGAAAGGACAATTTAAATAAGGTTTCAGTAATCACATGGACTCGTAAACCGGCCAATAAGTATAAAGGGGAGGAAATAGAAATGGACCATACAAAAAGCGAACGATTCCACACAAGAAATATTACTTATTTCTTTTAGTCGACAACGCGGTAATCACATTTGCTTTTGTTCGTTTTGGCCCTTTCATTCGCTTAATCGCGTTATTTCGGGACTTTGGCGAAGTTATCTTGTTTGTGAGTTACGAGCGGTTGCGGTTTTCGTTTACTCGCGAGTTATAAGCGCAGCGGATATAATTTATAAGTCACTATCGCGTGTTCTCATGTTTATGCACAGAGGTGGTACCATAAATCCGCTTATTCTTTCTGTTTCAGTTAAGGCTGGCGCGGCGATTTAGTAAGAGTATTGCTAGTGTGCTAACGCGCCTATAGAAACACATACGCCCTAACCGGGAACCTGTATGGGACCAACACAGTATGTGGCTGTATAAAATTGCTGTTGGTAAAGTAAGTTAAACAATGTCGGCTTTTAACTACGGGACATCCCACATGCAAATCAAACGGTCAGTTGGTGTCGTTGAGTAAAAATGTAGCAAAGATCGTATGACAGCCCCATTTCCAGATTCGTTGTTTTCCTTCACGATGGTATTGATATATTATTATCTTATCACCGTGGCAGAATTTAAATTTTAAATAAATGTTTGTCCATAAAATATGAATTCCGCCTTAGTAAACATTCATTATTTAGGCAAGTCAGCAGTTAAAGGATATATTAAAACATTTCCATGTTCCTCAATACTGCAATCGGTACTACAATTGTAACCAGTTAAAACTCATTATTCACAGCGACATATTTCTTGATTAAATGAAAAACTATTGAAAGAGGTTAAACTTGATTGCAAGAATGTTGAGAAATTTATGGGTGTGGATAGAGCCGTCTTAGTTTTAATTTTTCGTCTTGTGTGATCGCTCCTGCTCACAACTTGGGCCAAACGCAGCCGACCGAACCGGAAAGCGAAGGAAGGAAGCAAGTCGGAGGAAGACGGCAGCTATAGCCGGTATGTGGCTAGTGCATGCTTGTTTGTCTCGAATTTATATTTATTTGCTACTTTTTTACCCGCGGCGCTTATTTTGGACGAAAGGAGCTGGCAAATAGGCAGACAACTGCGTTGTTAAATGGAATGAGATATTTTTATGACATGTGTTGTTGTGTACTTATATTTTATAGAGAATACCGACACGATTATACAGTATATTGTAATTTGCATTCACTTTCTTCAAAATGATTGGGGGATAGACATTTGCCGGCAACTATTTCTTACTGGTTTAGTCGGAAATCAGTTTTCAAAAAGAATGAACTTGATTCATAGGTTCACAGATTAACTGCCAAATACTGAATCGTCGTCTCTCTGTCTGTCTGTTTGTTCCGGCTAATATCGGAAACGGCTGGACCGATTTTGACAGGACTTTCACTGGCAGATAGCTTATATAATAAGGAGTAACTTAGGCTACTTCTATACTAGCTGCGCGCACGACTTCGTCTGGGAGTATCTACCCAGACGAAGTCGTGCGCGCAGCTAGTATAGAACAATCATAAATTCTCACGCGGACGAAGTCGCGGGCATAGCTAGTTTGGTATAAATGTATTTGACGCTCGGTACTCACAATATTTGGAGTAAATTGAATACATTTACGTTTATGCAGAGTTAAGACCGCTGTTTGTCGCAAGGGACATGACCAAGTTGTGTAAATCGTTGGGTTTGTAAATTTTCACATTTGACCTAGAGGATTCATAACCAAGTCTGTAGGCTTTTTAAAGGTTTTATCTAGGGACTCATATAACAATTGAAACCAAATTGTTGAGGTATTTACATACGAAATAGTATTTTGCTTCAAATTGCGTTCACAATGCCACTTTTTTAAATATATTATAAAGACAACAAGACGTTATCTGATTATTTAATGGTATGAAAAATCAGAATCAATACTTTGATTAGAGATCGAAGTCGATTTGGTTCAAGACAATTCAGCTTACTGGTGGTAGAGCTCCAGTGACGGAGCTCGTGGGCATAGGCACCACCGCATTACCTAATATACTTGCCGCTAAATGGTAGTGTTCAGCACTATCGTGTTCCAGTCAGGTGGTAATGTACAGCCCTGTAATTTCCGGCACAGAGGCATAACACCTTAGGCCTCACGAGTGGTAACGCATCTGCATGGTCCATTTATGGATGTATTAAAAGTAATATAGGATACTTCTTAAATGCGAGCGAGTAAAAGCTCTAGAATACCTATAAACCATACATCAATGACAATAATGTTATGTTATAGTATTTAGCATTAACACATGCTTGTGAAATATATTTTATTTAAAGAAAAATGGAAAGAAAAATTTGACTGCTGCTACCATAAAGCAATGCAATAAATGTGAAGGAAAGATTTGACAAATCGGGCAGGACTTCAGTAGCTCAATTGGAAGAGCGGCTGTACTAGATTCCCAGTAAGCCGCGAGTTCGAGTCTCGCCTGAAGTCAAATTTTTTTTTCCATTTTTCTTTAAATAAAATAATGTTATGTTAATAACAACAACTTAAAATTTTCGTTATATTAACAAAAATTCCAATTACGAAAAACGTTCGACCATTCAAACCATTCAACACGATCAGTCGTGCCCACAAGAAAATCGCTCGAAACGTGCGTCGGGCGAACGTAAACAGTGACGTCACCGCACCTGTTTGCCCTTTTATCGCAACGTGAAGGCATGCAGTTAATTGATATCACAACATTCGCAACGCGCTGCTTGTTTACATTCGTCAGATTTTACTGGCGAACCCATAGTCCCATACTAAAGCCGGCAACACACGAACTGGCTCGGTATGTTGTCAGAATGTCAGAAGCATGTCGGTTTTATAGTAGTACACACGTCCGGAGTTGGTACGGAGCGGACAGCGGATTCGGCACGCTCCGAACGAACCAAATGTGGCCGTGTGTAAAGGAGTCCGGCGGACATGTGAATACATACATACATATGCATTTAGTAAAAAGCGGTTATTTTTATATTACAAACAGACACTCCAATTTTATTTATTTGTATGGATGTCTTATGTGTCCCTCCGTCCCTCCGCAAGGTCCTAAGCCGAGATTCGGACTTACAGGTCTCCCTCCTAGGTGAACTGCCTTCATAAGTCCGTCCTAAGAAAAAGGTTCTATATCTTTATGTTGTTATGTTAAGTTAACTGGAATAACGTTTTTTTATGTAGGTAATGGAAGTGACAAGCATGCAGTTCACATTGATGTTAAATGATGACTGCAGCCTATAGACACTCACACAAAAACCAGAGGTCAAAATGCAGATGCGTTACCACTTCTGAGGCCTAAGGTGTTATGCCTCTGTGCCGACAATTACAGGGCCGTACATTACCACTTGACCGGAAGACGATAGTGCTGAACACTACTATGCAGCGACAAGTAAATTAGGTAATGCGGAGACTACGCCCGCGAGCTCCGTCACTGGAGCTCTAACACCAGTAAAAATAACTGCCTTAATGTGGTAGTAGTGAGTGTAGTGACGTACTGCTCGCGTAGTATTATGCATGGTCCCATACTAACTAGTGATGTAACAACTAAGTTCTTAGGGGTGGCAACACATCTGCATAAAATTACGAGGCACAACACAATAGTATTGCTATTTTTATATAGGTACACCCATGTACTACCCGCCGAAGAGAGAAGTTCCACCCACACCGACTGGACACCTGCCAGTGCTCAACGGTGCGGTTTTCACGTTCGTTCCTGCACAGAACGTGTAAATTGTCGAACGAACTTCCCTCTGAGGTGTTCCCTCGGTGCTACAATATGGGGTTCTTCAAAAATGGCGTCAAAAGAGTCCTTCAGGGCTGGCAGCGCGTTGGCAACTCCCCTGGTGTTGCAAATGTTCATAGGCGACGGTGACCACTTTCCATCAGGTGGCCCGTTTGCTTGTCTGTCAACCTTCAGACATAAAAAAATATATATATAGATATCTTGACCAACGCAAATTCACGTCATAGTGATAATTGTGATACTGTGAATGACCGCTATTTCTTGTCGAAGGTCCATTCAAAACTTGTCTTTAAGCCATCAAATTAGGGTCGACTAATAAATATTTTATATATAATACAAAGGGCGTGATAACTATTTTAATTGAAATTGGCGTGTGGTTTCACTGATCAGAAGATAAATTGCATTGAGGGACAAACTTGATTTTGGAGTTAGATTTGTTAAGCGACTTAAAATCGTATTTAGGTTATGAGGTACTAACTGCAAATACGTTTTTTTTTGTGATGCACTAGCTTGAAAAAAAAACAATACCAATTGTTTCAAATCTTTTCCTTAATTTGTCTTAAGTATAACATCGCTTTTAGCAAAATTTTCAGATTATCGGTAAACCTAGAAGTATCTACGTTAAGGCGCTTCGTAACTTCACGCCTGTAATCCCCAAAGGGGTAGGCAGAGGTAAATGAATGCATTAAAGCATACATGCAAGCACCCACGATTCGCCGGTTACAAGCCTGTGGTGGCGAGCCTGTTGACATCTCCGGAGACATAACCAAACTTCGAGGTACTGGGAAACTTCCAGAAAATGGAAAAATCCCCATAGAACCAGAGATAAAGGACTTAACACCATTATTTCTAATAACCCCTTCGATTCCCGGGCAGGGACCCAGGAATCGAACCCAGGACCTCAGCGTAGTAGTGGCCTGCTACCACTAGGCTACCGAGGGAGTTAATGGCATATTTTTGTTTAAGTATTTTAAAGTTTCATACTGTAACAGCTTTTAACTCTACCGGAACTCTACCTCCAGTGTAATAGAGTTACAGTGTAGGGACTCGAGGGCACCACCGCATTACCTATTCTATCTGCCACCAAATGGCAGTGTTCAGCACTAACGTGTTCTGGTTAGATGGGAATGTAAGGCCCCGTAATAACTATCACAGAGACGACACCGTAGGCAGAGAATATGTAATAATACTACGTATAGAATGGACACTTCAACGTCCCGCCCGATCGTCCCGCCTCACCCCTCCTCTTATGGGCGACGCTTGGTATTTTCAACGTGCTACGCACACAGGTGCACGTGTAAATACACGTCACTGATTGATGACTGTGTAATAGAGACCAAATTAAGCGATTGTATGAAAGGAGATGTTGCAAAAATGTATGGACCTCCGGCCATGTATTGTACACAATATCATTAAACAGGCAAAATCAATATAATAACGTTTTTTACTGCATATTATCACTTATTTAGCTTTGTTTGCAGTTACAAAACATTATTTGCAGTTAGAATTGCAACTCAAAACCAACATGGCGAATATGGCGGGCGATGTCATTTTGACATTTTCATTTTTTAAATTGTATTTTGATTATTTAGTACTTGGAGAAAAAAGTAACATTTTCTAAATACTGTCGAAATCGATTGATCCCAAGCGTCGTCTGTATCGCCGCCATGTTGAACAATTGAAAATGATAAAATCGTTTGAATTAAATGTATTCGTAACTCTAAAATATATTCTTGAATAAATTAATTGTATTTTTTTCGGATTCTTCTTTAATTTACCCATTTTTTGAGGTCGTGTACGAACCAGAGCCGAGCTCGCAACATCTCCTTTGGCAAAGTGTCCGTGGTGTGCCGTAGGTGTCAAGGGTGGCAACGCATAAGAATTTGACCTGTGGATTTCGTGTAGATGTCTTTAGGCTGCAGTCATCACTAAACCTCCATGGGAACTGCATGTTTGTTTGTTACGCTGCCACATTCGTTAAGTACATAAAAAAAAGGTTGGAGGGATTTCGGACCACTTTATTTCATAGAAAGTACTAATTGATACCTACACGCGTTTTTAAGAATAATTTGGCTCTTGACAAACCTATACCTTATTAAGTTTTTATTTCATTTACAGGTAAAGTAGTACCTACCTTAAAAATAAAATCTGTCTTAAATATAGAACAAATCTCTCACCTTATTATTTTATTCCGTTCTATATAATAGATAGTATAATAAAAATCTCTTCCTTCTCGTTTTATTTAGGTAGTAATTATCTTTAAGCTAGAATTAGCAATTTAGATATCTTATTCCCTTTTACCGAGACCTTTTAAAAGGACACGAATGGAAATGTTCGCAATAAAAACATGCAAATAACTCTACGGAACATAATTACGTTACATAATAAAGTTAAGATGTTTATCAAAGCACCGCAACAGTCCCCCAACATGACATTCGTTATAGTACTTCGTAAAGGCCCCAAAACTTTGCCTTAGCAAACTCGACAATCTAAAATCTTTCCCTCTTACACATTTGTTACCAAACAAGTTCTCGGCTACCATCGGGAGGGATGCCAAATCGGTGTTAACTCCAATGTGTAACCCGCCTAACGCTTACATCATAAATCATGGTACACACTACCGACATATGTTAATGTATTTTATTATAACAAAATCGACTCTTCTTAATTTGGAAACCGACCATTAATTCGAATTTCAAATTCACATGCCCGCCCACGCGGTGACATCATCGCGTTAGTGTTGAGCCCCCGTAATCGAAATATGAATCGGGGATCGATTCAAATCAATGAATCGTTCGTATCATAGTTCGCGTGCTTAATGATCACAATTCATAGTGAATTATTTGACTGTCTCGTTCCGGGTATGTTTATGGCTATTCGTGTTGGATCCGACTTTATTGTTAAGCGTATTTTATCTGTGACGGTGTTGATTATTGTAATACTGTTATTTATGGTCTGCGGCGCGGTTGAGCTGTAATGATGGTCAGTTTTCGTCCTTTATCGGAAGCAATAAAAATAGAAATATGTCCGAGTGTATGCTTGTGATCGTAATATATGATAATTCGAATGTGTCGATACACACATCCACTCAATACTCGATTAGGCGTTTTAGCTTAATTGGAATCTAAACTATAAGAATCTACCTAATACAGTTTTTATGTCAGAGTTAAATGGTTGGTCGTTGCAATAAATCACACAAAAGTTGATAGGAATGATGTCATTGATGCGAGAATTTTAATCACAAAAATGCAGTGAGTTTGAAATCACAAAAGGAATTTAAAAGTCTTAAATATCAGTAGATTCGTATTATGCTACCAATATATTTTATAAAACAAAAAAAAATGTTCGTAAATGTTTTTAACAAACAAGAAGTGCATTTTTTAATGTAAAGAAGGTGGCCAACAATAATGTAATTGACACAAGACTTATGTTAATTGATGATTGCAGCACAAATTTCGTTGAAGGTTTTAATTATGAACTACACAATTCTACACCCTATATTTTTTTTATATTCTTATTTTAAAAGTTAGAGGGGAAGGGGCTCACACTTCATGAATTTGGACTTTCAGAATAATAAATGTTTTAGAATCCTCAATGCTATTTTCAACTTTTCAACGATCTAGATCTAGACACCAAATACCACCAAAGAGACGTCAAAAAGTTTCTTAGTTCATTTCCAAGTATGGACACCCGCATATTTATTATTTTTTGTGTTAAAATCATAAAGCGGATTAACAGAATACATTCTAATGGTCCCTAACGGTTTTGGAGTACAGACGGACAAACAGACAGCATGTTAATTGGCTACACAACTCTAAATAGTTTATACTTACATAATTTCAAAGTACTCATACGACAAATACAAAGCTGCCATAAAGAATACACCTTACCGCAGGTTATTCAAACTCACATACCCATACACGGACATAGGTGACGTCACCGCAGACGCGACGATTTTTTGCCGCGCGTTCTCGACCATTAAATCGCAATGTGCAACACTAGCGGCCATCTCACGCAAAATTAGATTTTATGACAACGGCAAAAAGAGCGCAATCAACCGCAAAAGCTGTAATGCCGAGTTATGATATGACAAATCGAATGAAAATCACGGTGCTGGAAAAAGTTATAAACGACTGCACCTTATCGCGAGGGAGGAGAGGCCAAAGTCGAATGTTATGCCGCAAGCAATCTAGATGATACGTTTTTGTTGAAATTAGCTGACGCGACGTATAGTTATCGTGGGATGCGAAATGCTCACATGCCTACATAACCGTATATTGGAAGAGCCTAATTACTTTTTTCTTTGAAAAAAGAACCATATTGGATAATTTATAAGAATACAGAAGCGATATTTTCGATGTAGGCACTTAATCGATTTTGCATATCGTAAACATTATATTTACCTACGAAATTAAATTTTATAAGAACGAGAATCGATTTTTAATCGATTCCGATTTTGATTTCTACAGCACACTTCTGCGCTTGTATTACCGGTTGCGTGGCTGTGTTCTTCATATAAGGGTCATTTTTTTCCTTTCCATCTTTTTACACCTTCATTCATCATCTCGCTCTCAATGTCAAGTACATTCACGGCCCTGTAATTTCCGGCACAGAGGCATAACACCATAGGCCTCAGGAGTGGTAACGCATTTGCATTTTGACCTTGGTCTTTGTGTGGGTGTCTATAGGCTGCAGTCATCACTTAACATCAATGTGAACTGCATGCTTGTTTGCCACTTCAATTACATAAAAAAAAAAAAAAAAAAATTCAGATGTCTCCCTCTCGTCCTTCACAAATTGGCAAAAAAGGTACCAGTATTCTACTTGAAGTATGATCTTTGGCAATTACTGTATCTTACAGAGAAAAAATAATATGAGGAATTGAAATAAAATTTGTACGGTGAAAGGAATGGTTGTAAGTAGGTACGATGATTTCCTGACTGACTAATGGAATTATTACACGGCACGGTATTCAGGGTACGATAGCAAGGGCCTGTTAGTGTAATAACGTTTAGGGAGTTAGGGCCCTAATTGGGGCGACCGGAACGGCGTATGGAAACTACGTACAAAACGTTCAAAACGGCACACTCAAACTAACATGCGCATCGAACTCTGCTTTCCTCCATAAGCATTTTATTTCGAACATCCCACGGACCCCATGGCCTTTACTTCCCTAATAATTAATATTAGACTGAACCACAAAGAAGCGGAACTGTGTTTAGATAGTATAATAATAATCGAGTCAAACACGTGACGTCATTAATCAATTTGAGCTTCACCCCATTTTTGTTGCTGACATGAAGATCTTTTATTATTATAGAAAGAACACAATCGAGCGGTTTGCGAAAATTGATAATGTTTTAAGGCCCAGGGCAACGCCAACGACTATATGACGCCTTGTACGACGAGTGAGCGGCGAACCAGAAAAGATGTTCGTGTTCGTGACGTGTTCAGATGCATTATTTATTAATCTATAGTATAAACGAAGAAACATCTGTTTTTGTATGTTTTTTTATGTGATGAAAGTGCCAAACATGCATGCAGTTTACATTGATATCAAGTGATGACTGAAGCCTATAAACAGGTACACAAAGACCAGAGGTCTAAATGCAGATGCGTTACCACTTCTGAGGCCTAAGTGCCTCAGTGCCGGAAATTACAGGGCCGTACATACCACCTGACCGGAACGCGATAGTTCTGAAGTTGCTGAACACTACCATTTAGCGGCAAGTAGGTACTTTACTGAGTGAAATATATTACATTCATTGAACCCGGGGGAGCCGCTAGTTTAAAATGAAATATAGCAATTTTTCAAACTAAAAAAAATATATGTCTGTGTAATATAATGCCTATGTGCTTTTAGCATTTACATTTAAAGCATTACATTTTTTTTAGCAGTAGACAGAAGGAAAACCCAGAAGCAGGTATCACATAACTTTTTGTCTATGATATGACAGCAAAATTGCCATTTTGTATAATCCGACTTTATTAAAAGTACCAAGTTGTGCGTCGTGCGTGCGTTATAAACGTATTCTTTTTAATTTGTTGTCATCATAATTTCGTATTCCGTTCGTTTTGTGTTAACCACTACTTCTTTAGGTCTTTAATAAGAGACGTTTTAGAAAATGCGTAAGTTTAATTAAATATAAAATAAAATATATAATACAGTATTGTATAAGTATCAAAACGTCTCGGCACCTTAAAAAGTTTTGGGAATGAAGGTCGACATTTTTGAACTTTAACTTAAAACTTACCTAAAAAAACACCTGAATTCCTAGTCTTTTGCTAAAAAAATGTCCTAAAGTAAAGTATATTTTTTTTTATAATAATTGTAGCAGGAACACGGTGACAAGTGAAAAAACGGAAGAGGAGTAACTGTGATTTTTTATGGCCTTTGACAACTAATAAAAACGAAAAATAACCACAAAGTCTTCTTTATATCTTATATCAATACAATTCAAATTTCATACATTTTCTTTCAAAGTTGTTATCGCTATAGATATGAAATAAAATGGGTACAAAGACCTGGTATTTTTGGAAGTTTGTGCGTGAGATGGGCCTTAAGGATTCATTGGGAAAAAACTGGCAAACCGCCAAACCGATACGACGATACTGTTGAATTAACGAGACAAGCATCTTGTCCAATGGACGTGCTTGCCTAAAGTGTTTAAGGTATTCACTGGATTGCAGAGAATTGCGCCACTTCTGTTTTGTGTGGGAACACAAATGTAGTTTTAGATTTTCGTAGTTGCTTTGTGTGAATTTTGAACATTTTTACTGGTTGTTTTATTTTATTGGCTTTTAAGCAATAACACATGAATGAAAAAATTAAAACAATTTTAAGGGTAAAACGACCTCGATATTTAATAATATGAAACGTTTGTTGTATCGGTTGCCTAACTAACATTGTTAAAAATAAATGTCGCTACTGCCACTACAAGACAATGCAGTTAATGTGAACGAAAAATTCGACAGTCAGGTGTGGACTTCGGTAGCTCAGTTGGGACAGCGCCTGAACGAGACATCCTAGTGGTCGCAGTGGCACGTGAGCTACATGATTGTTTGCCACATTCTATACATTAAAAAATAATAGCTTTGCTATATTTCCTTTGTATTTTAGAAATTGGAATGATGTTATATAGAATAACGAAGAATACTTGTGTAAACATAGTCTCAACTGAACATTGAACTAATGATAGCAAAGTGATGCAACAAATAAAAGAGCCTGATACTTGAGAAATCTAGACTATCATTACATTTCTAAGAACCGTCGACATCATTAGCACCTGCACAAAACATAGCCAAGTTAGCATACAGTGAATATTTTATGAATAGCACAAAGTCACAACACTAGCAAAAATATGGTCATCCGTAGAAATGTGTCGACGAAAAAAACTTGCATAATGCGACGCATTAAACAAAATGCAGTAGTAATATCGTACTCAGATAAGTCCACGTAAAAATGTAAATTAGATGCAAAAACCCATTGCGTTGTACAACAGTAATGGTGTTGCTAGCTTTAAAATATTTTTCAACGGAACATAAAGCGTCTCTATTCACGCGGGACATTGTTTAAGAGGTTAAACCTTAAAGACTACAACGCCTTTGTTTTATAAGTTAATTTACATTGCAAATGGTGTTACGAATAAATATAAGTAGACGGTTATTAAGGCTGCGTCTTAGCTAGCGAGATTATAGGAGATGGCAATAATTCTAGATTAAAGGAATATTACAATATAAAACGCTTTTATGGAAAGTAGGACATATTCATAAATATTGTCGTGATAAGTGAATTTGATAACTATTAGTCACACATGGCACACATTCCGTGGTAAGTGGGTTAAAAGTATTCTATTACATTATCCTTGTTATTAATGGTACAACAATTTGACGATGAAACAAGTTTTTATTTTTAAAGAAAAATGGAAAGAAAAATTTGACTTCAGGCGAGGCAGAGTCTCGCCTGAAGTCAAAAAAAAAATTTTTCTTTCCATTTTTCTTAAAAAATAAAAATATATTTCACAAGCATGTGTTAATGCGAAATAATATAAAAACAAAAAAGTTTTTGATTAATTGTTTTAAATTATTTTTCGGAGTAACACATGCTAGTGAAATATATTAAAAAAAAAATTGAAAGAAAAATTGAACTTCAGGCGAGACTCTGCCAACATAAGACAATGCAATAAATGTGAAGGAAAGATTTGACGGGTGCGATACGGGACTTCGAAAAGTGTAACACCGAATATCACGTCCCCGTAAGTTCACTAACACAAATCACGTGACAACGAATACACGGTACCAAGAAAAACTTAGCACCGAAGGAACGCGACCCCGAATAAAACCACCTATAATTCACTATAATACGAATCACTTGAAAACGAATGCACACAACCACGAAAAACTTAGCACCGAATCCACGCGATCACGAATAATAGAACCTCTAATTCACTAATACGAAATATATTAGAACGAATGCACGCCACATAATAAAAATCCGTTATTTAAAAAATATATATTTATTTGACAAGCAACTTAAATTTCGAGAAAATGAAAAGACATAGGTAATGTAGTATGTGAAATCTAGAAATTGAAGTCCAGTCAAATTTTTATTTCCATTTTCTGTTATTCGTGATCGCGTGGATTCAGTGCTAAGTTTTTCGTGGTTGTGTGCATTCGTTTTCAAGTGATTCGTATTATAGTGAATTAGAGGTGGTGTTATTGGGGGTCGCATTCATTTGGTGCTAAGTTTTTCGTGGTACCGTGTATTCGTTGTCACGTGATTCGTGTTAGTGAACTTACGGGGACGTGATATTCGGTGTAACACTTTTCGAAGTCCCGTATTGCACCCAGATTTTTGACATCTCGGTTGTAGACTTCGGTAGCTCAGTTGGAAGAGCGGCTAGACTAGATTCTCAAACGTTTCTTTACATTTTTCTTTTATTAAAAAGTTTTTTTCTAGTGCTAGAGTTCTAGTGTCGGAACTCGGAAGTTAAGACTAACACAGTGGCTTAACAACTCAGACTTCAGGGGTGGCAATGCATCTGCATTTTGATCTCTGGTTTTTTTATGTAATGGAACTGGCAAACAAGCACGCAGCTCCCATGGATGTTAAGTGATGACTGCAGCCTATAGACACCCACACAATGACCAAGGTCAAAACGCAGATGCGTTACCACTCCTGAGGCCTAAGGTGTTATGCCTCTGTGCCGGAAATTACAGGGAATTACATTTTGTATACCTGTAGGCTATAGTCGTCACTTATCATGCAAGCGAACTGTATGCTTGTTTGCCACCCTCATTGCACAAAAAGACTACGTTAAATTATGATTTATTTATCTATCATGACGTCTTATCATGAGCCAATTTAAGCACTGTTAAAATTTTGTTTCATTTATCTTATATGACAGCGCTTATGGAGAAACGAGACAAAGTTACTTGCAATTTAGTACAGATCGAAACTAAATGGTAAGGCTGCTACTTTGCTTTTTGCAATAATTTTCGCAGTTTTGACGAGTTGAAATTTGCCAAACACATGAAATGAAATTAAAATATGTTCAATATACTTAATAATTCTACATGATTAATAATCAGGATTATTTAATAAAGAGTTCTTTAAAAAGTCTAACATAATCTGCAAAATAAAGCCCTACCAAACGGCATTTCATTTCGCAGGCAGCCTCGTATAGACGCTGGTATTTGAGCATCCCCATTCAGCGGGGAAACAAAGAGGCATCGCTGACTTTTAGCCGGCTTAATTAGAATGTCAACGGCACTTATTAATCAAAACGACATGCGAGCTTGCTTTTGTGCCGAACGGCAAACGCGAAGTGGGTGGAACCGATACGCGATGATCGATACGGTAAACCAAACTTTTCAGAATCCAGGTGTCAGGAATGAAAAAAGAATGTTAATAACAACGTTAATGATGTTTTGGAGTTGGTTTTGATTACAATATGATTGGCTTATTTGTTGTGTTAGCTGTAGCACGGTAAATAGGCTGTAGCTTGCATTTTTGACAGTTTGCTCCTTAATTTTGGTACACCGCGGACACTCCGCCAAAATTCCATACAAACGCTTGATTTGTTCTGGCACAGACATCAATCGGTGTACAATACGTGCATCTGTGTGTGTAGCACGTAGAGAATACCAAACGTCGCCCATAAGGGGAGGAGGTTGGGTGAGACGGGGAAATCGGGCGGGACGGCGAAGTGTCCATTCTGTACGTAGTACTATTACATATTCTCTGCTTCTGGCTCAAACAATTGCCGATATCCTACTTCAGGCATCATGAGACCGCCACAATTAATTTCATCGGTATCGTCTTCACAGTTGAAATGAAAGTTGCCGGACTGTAACGAGTATGTTTAATATATTTAATATATTATAGTTTTTACTGGTGATAGAGCTCCAGTGACGGAGCTCGCGGGCGTAGGCACCACCGCATTACCTAATATACTTGCCGCTAAATGGTAGTGTTCAGCACTATCGTGTTCCGATCAGGTGGTAATGTACGGCCCTGTAATTTCCGGCACAGAGGCATAACACCTAATGCCTCAGGAGTGGCAGCGCATCTGCATTTTGACCTCTGGTCATTGTGTAAGTGTCTATAGGCTGCAGTCATCACTTAACATCAATGTGAACTGCATGCTTGTTTGCCACTTTTGGTACATAAAAAAAAAAAAATATGAAATCATCCTTGAAGAACCGAATTATTCTGTAAACATTCTGCAAACTATTGTGTTCAACGGCAAACGCGAAGTCGGTGTGGTACCGATACGCGATGATCGATACGTTAAACCATTTTTTTTAGAAGTCAGAAGTGTCAGGAGTTGTGTTGTGTTATTTATAACATTGATGACATCTGGTGTTGGTTATGATTGAAAATGATTGCCTTATTTAGTATGTAGCTGAAGCCCGCGGATTCGTCTAGATACTTGTTATTTCCAACGCATCTGCATTTTATCAATTTTTTTGTTTATTTTATGTTAGTTAACATCCGTGTGCAGGCTTGTTTGTCACCATTATTACTTAAAACAGAGGATAAACAAGCGTACGTGTCGATATTTTTAAATAATATCAATATCGATTCTTCGACTCATATCTTTACGCCAAGTCCCTTATGAATAGGCAGAGAATGTGGAGCGATCATATCGATCGATAAAATTACAATAGGTGTCTAAATTAATAGATATTGTTGTCCATCAGAAAACCGACAAAAATATAAGTCTGTAAACCAGAGAATAACTCATATGCCACATCCGGAGCAAAACCCTTCCAAACTACTTTATTTTAATCAGGTCCTATCATGCCACATCAGATGAAGATTAGAGCGGTACACGTAATTACGTTAAGGCCGGCACCCACATCACCGGCGAAGCTGTGACGTTGCAGGGTCATCAATCACCAAACGGAAGGAGGAAATACTTTATAAGGGTCGCGAGGGGCGGGGCATTCTTCATTAGATAGTCGCGGAGAAAGGGCTAGTGATGCGCAAACTGAAAATATATCGATGCGTTGAACGAAAAAACAGTTATATAACAAATCACCGTCTGATATAAAAAATGTAGACTCAATTGGCAGCTTTAAGTCACAACTGTTCCAACATATTTTGGATAATTTTTGATTTGAACTAGATTAAGTTTCCGACGACGGCGACGTTAGAATTAATATATTTATTTTGTTAATAATGTTCACATGTAAGTGGCAATGTATTGTCTTTTTTGAGAATAAATTCTTTGAAACTAAAACACTATAGATATTTCGATAAAAATACATTTTTGCCGGTATTATAGTTAATCATAAGTAAAATGTTAGAAATAAGAAAACATAATTACCAAAACCTAACTGACCTTAAACCTCATTGTGGCATAGTTTTCCTGTAAAGAAGGTAGTCATCTATTTTCAATACCTTATAAAATATGAGGCCAAATAACCACCTAGTTTTGGATATAAATATCTTCTTCCCCTATCCCAAATGGCTGGATCACTTTAAAAATCTTTATTTTAAATGTTGTTTTCACTTTATGTTTAAATTAGAAGTTTTTTTGAGAATTTGTATTTAGAGTTTCTTTATTTAAATTTAATATGTCAAACAAATTATCGTGCAATTTTTTTATTATACTAATATGCATAAGTTAGTGTTTGTGTCTTTGATTTATATAAGTGTACCAAACTGAAACTCAATCAGCCGAGTCGTTTCGCAGAAAATTGGCAGAAACGGACGGACGACAGATAGACGCACGAGTAATCCTATAGGTATATTCGTTTTATCCCTTTATGGCACAGAACCCTAAAAGTAGGTAGCGGTAATTTTATATATCGATATTTTTCACCCATGCTTAGGGGTGGGGCATTCTTCATTAGATAGCCGCGAAGAGAGGACGTCAACAGCCCATATATTAATCATACGAAGACTTCGTCTTACGTCTCCGATGCTTGTCGTCGCCTAGTTAATGATGCTTTGAACAAGATTGCAATAAATCAAAGCTATCGGAAATGATGTCTTGATTTAGTGGTCCACGTTAATTGAGTTAATAATAAAGCTGAAATGAAGTCGTTAAGTTTTCAATGTTAATCTAATGTTTATCTATCGTCAATGGTGGATATGGTATTTTTACTTTTTATGTTTCTTTTAACAACATCGTAGTTAATAAGTTTTATAGAAAAGTTTGATAGCAACGCGGTTTCAAAAATATCATTTTGAGCCTATTTTGGTTCAAGGTGTTGGTAGAAATAAAACATTATAAACTACATTAATACGTTCGATTATCTAGTTGTGTCTTTTATGTTTTATGGCATTTAATAGGAGACACTATTGATAAACTCCAGACCTGCCATTGGAAAATTTCTTAATCAGTAAAATCCAAAACTAACTAATCCAAAATTAGAATCAAGTACTTTGGCCTGAGCAGACGTGGTCTCCTATAGACTGAGCTAGATAAACACGACATTTAGGCACAGACTTCCAGTAATAAAGCTCGAGTGTAGGTATACAACCATATTACCCGACTTAATTGCCGCTAGGTCAAATAATGTAAAAGGCACGTATGATTTTTAAAAAATCAAAGAAATATCCATCTATAATCTCGAGAAATCCCCAACTCCATCGGGAAACGAGGAAACGGTCTGATATAATGTCAATTCGCATTTAACGACACTTGGTTAGTGTCACTGAAGTAACTGGTTCGATAGTTGAGAACTACAACTTTGCGATACGAACACCGAAAGAAGTTTGTGGCACGTGACTTGTATATTTTGTTACCTTCAACGTTTTGTTCAGATGTTTCGAGATTTAAACGTAGTTTCATACTCTATCATCCTTGGAAGACTGTAGGATTTAATTTGTTTAAAAATATACTTCCTTCTTAATAGAAATCACATTAATATTATAAATGTGAAAGTTTGTTTTTCTTTGTTTGTCCGTCAATCATGCCGAAACTACTGAAAGGATTTTGATGAATTTTGTTACACAGATAGGGTATTAGCTGACTTAGATTATAGGACTTTTATCCGGTATATACATATTAACTTTTTATTACCAAAAATGTTCCTGTGGGATGCAATGGGATGATTTGATGAGTGTCCACAGGTTACGCGAAAAGCGACCTACACGCGGGCGGAGCGGCGGGCAAAAATTGACAAATATTTTAATAAGTAATTGAATTTTGTATGTATTTACTTAATGATTCTTATGCATTATGGACTTGTTTCTGAAATAAGTAAATAATAATAATAATTGAAGGCTAGGCTAGGTTTCATGTTAAGGATCCAATTTGGGTCACAGTAAGCGATATTTGATAGGAAAATGTCTCAGTAGGCCCCGAGTTAAGAATATTTGTCGACTAAGAATGTCAACAAGCCCACCTTTACTGGTGGTAGAGCTCCAGTGACGGAGCTCGTGGGCGTAGGCACCACCGCATTACCTAATATACTTGCCGCTAAATGGTAGTGTTCAACACTGTCGTGTTCCGGTCAGGTGGTAATGTACGGCCCTGTAATTTCCGGCACAGAGGCATAAGACCTTAGGCCTCAGGAGTGGTAACGCATCTGCACTTTGACCTTGGTCTTTGTGTGGGTGTCTATAGGCTGCAGTCATCACTTAACATCAATGTGAATTGCATGCTTGTTTACCAATTCCATTACAAAAAAAAAAAAAAAAAACCCTCCAAATTACTAGAGACGAAGGAGTAACTAGCAAATAGTGGATTTATTTCTAAGCCTGGGTTGCACCACGATATTTGTTAAAGTAATTGTAACATTTCACATCCTTCTCTAGCTTGAAGAAATCTGTTAAAGTTAGAGCAGGATGTGAAATGTTACAATTACTTTAACTTTAACAAATATAGTGGTGCAACCAGGCTAAGTCTGAAAGTCAATCTTCAAGATTATCTGAAATTTTGACTGATATTGAGAAGAATATTAGCACACGTCCAAATTAGCTCTTTTTTGGTCTAATCCATCAGCTTAGTGGCGATCGTGAATCGCTTTCAGCCTAAGGGTGACCCCTGTATATCCAAACCTTGGCTTAGGGCGCTGCAGGGGAGATTTAAGCAAGGCTGCAACTGTCGCCTTAATCATCGGTTGGTGATCCAAAATGTGCCCCATGACTGTCAAAAACTGACACACTTATAACTCCTATCAACATGGCACTCTAAAATCACAACTGGAGCATATAATAATAATAATAATGGCAACCCATTATACGTCCCACTGCTGGGCACGAGTCTCTCCCCTTTTTTGGGGGGAGGCCTGGAGCTTACTACACCACGCTGCTCCAATGCGGATTGGTGGAGATACGGGTTAGTGGCCAACCCGCTGTCAGATGTTTTCAAACCGCCCAGAAGGCCTCCGACAAGGTTTAACGACTGCTATCTATCGATAGCTACCGGGGCCGACGGCTTAACGTGCCCTCTGAAGCACGGAAACGCGCATTTTAATTTGCCACTAGCGGTCACCCATCACACATACGACAGCGCCCGTAATGCTTAACCGAGTAGATCGCTTACGATCTACGCCAGCCGCTGGGCCATGCGCGCTTTACTGGAGCATATGTAAATATGATATTCCAACCTTTACAAGCAATTCGTGTTACAATTTACAGAACCGCACTATCCAAACAAAAAACCGTTCCAGCCCAATTGATTGCATCTATTACGTGGTTAGTTATTTTCTACAATTATAAAATAAACGCTTTAACGCTGGGCTTCGCGTGCGGCAAGCTGATCGGTTGATAGTGTACACGCGAGGCGCATGCGCCCTCGACGTTCGTTATTAACTATTTATGACTGATTACTCACTTTATACTTTCCGGGTTTGTCGTCCAATCTTAATCTCTGAAATACTCGATTCTACGCCGTATTTCTTATTTTCATTGCAGAAACTGGCAACGATATTATTGTGTGTATCGTGTACCTACTCTAACCGCTACGTTATTCGTTCGTTCATACTACGCTTAAGGGGGTGCTTCCCATAAGTCCACGAATCTATTGTTCTACTATTCCCAGCGGGTCCATGTAGTGAAAAATTAAATTGCTGTTCGTTGATGAAGTCCAGGGAAGGTTTAAAAGGTAAGAAAATATGAAGAAGTTGGAGGGAAATAGTAAAAACCACAAATTCATTATTTTTTTTTTTTTTTTTTTTTTTTATGTAATAAAAGTGGCAAACAAGCATGCAGTTCACATTGATGTTAAGTGATGACTGCAGCCTATAGACACCCACACAATGACCAGAGGTCAAAATGCAGATGCGCTGCCACTCCTGAGGCATTAGGTGATATGTCTCTGTGCCTGAAATTACAGGGCCGTTATGTATGTATGTATCTTCACGCCAGGTCCCTAACGGGGTAGGCAGAGAGTGTAGAGCGCCATTATTCCATACAAATAGTCTGTATCTATCAACCTTTGACATATTATTTCATTCTGAGGCAATACGAAGTTTGCCGGGTCTGTAATAATTCTAAACGTGTGATTATATTAATGTCTAAGTCTCTATTCTTTAAGTTTGCAATTGAGATCTTTTTTAAATTTATTTTGCAACTTTTTTACCTTACGAAATATGTATATACTGTTGATTATACTAAACGATGTCATGACCCAAAGAAAAAAAAATTTTTAAAAGTCGTGTTTGACACCTTGGGAGTCAATGTATGACATGAAAATTTAGATTTGTGGACCTCTGGGAATAACCCGCAACCCGCTTAAAAAAACGTTGTTCCGTGATCACATGGGACACGTTTATTTTAACATTAACCTACTAAAAATAAGAGAAGATACAAAGAGCATGTGAGTGAATGGTACAGCAATGAGCTATTGAGGAACTACTTACTGATTTGGAGGATTCATTTTGATGTGCACATAACGTGTTCTATCTATCCACTAAGTAGCCAAGAGGTAGAGTAATAGTATTGATATATCTACGTTAAAACTCTGCAACCATCCACATTCGCATTGTATATCTGTTTAGTCATTCGCTCTGGGTTATCAGTGGTTTAGTCGGGCCTCTGCAACCATCATTCGATGGTTGCAGAGGCCCAGGAAGACCAAGGCTGACCTACCATGACCAAATAGGTCGAGTTCTGTCTGATGGTGGGGTCAAAAGTCTTAGGAATCGGCGTGCATGTATGAAGAGAATGATGAAGGTAGACGAGGCACGAGAGGTTTGTCTGAACCGGGATATCTGGCGCTCTACACTCTCTGCCTACCCCGTTAGGGACCTGGCGTGAAGATACATATACGTTAAAACTTTCAAAGATTTCAATGCTGCCGAATTTCAATTTTCTGGCGCCTAAACTAAAGGTTGTGACTCGATATTTGGAATTATAGTGATAATAGGAGTCAACCCTAAAATTGGTTTAAAATATGCACCTGATTTCAGATCATATGAATTTGTTTAATACCTGTAGTTTCTTAAAACGTCTTTGCTTCTTGCCTTATCTATCACTTTATGGACATACAGGTATGAGAAGTGAAGAAGGCGTTGACTTATATTTTTCTATAAAAAAATATTGAACGTGCGCTTCTGCAGAAGTAGAAATGAACTTTTAAGAGTTGAGTGATATCATTCCATTTTCGAAGTATATGACTCCATAAAAAAAATGTAATTGACGAATTGCAATAGTAACACAATACTTGCAACTACACTTATTATACTTCCTTATCTGAATAAAATCGATTCGAGTATCGATACAAAATGACAAAAAACACTCTTATGATGAAGAACTGAAACAGAACGAGTGTTGTATTACTTAACAACATTATTCAGCCAATGACAAAAAAATACGTCCAAATTAAATCGGACTGAACAAACTTATCGTTTAATCGATTATTTTTTATCGAAATCGCTACGGACTTGTAATTCTGAGGGTGTACAAATTTACATTTAAATATAACAAGCACATTTCTTGTACCTTGGCGATATGATGCCTTCATTTATTTTGATGTATTCCATACTTTACTCACAGTTGATACAATTCAATTAAGACTGTGGTTTAACATTTTTCACTGGTGGTAGAGCTCTAGTGACGGAGGTCGAGGGCGTAGGCACCACCGCATTAGCTTATAACCTGACTATGCAAAAGTGTCCTTGTAGACCAATTTTAAATAAATGATTTACGTTAAATGTATGCATTCAAGCATATATGCAAACACCCACGACTTGCCGGTTACATTTTGGCCCATGTAACAGGTGGCAAGCCTGTTGCCATCTCCGGGCACATTACCAAACTCCGAGGAAACTTCCAGAAAATGGAAAAATCCCAATAGAACCAGAGATAAAGGATTTTTAAACCGTTATCTCTGATAGTCCCCGACCCGGGAATCGAACCCTGGACCTCCAGCGTAGTAGTAGTGGATAAATGATTTGAATTTTGAATTTTACCTGCAACATTAACTGTGTGCTTATTTGCCACTTCCTGGCAAAAAAAAAATCTTTCATTGGACAAGAAGACACAAGCTAGTAAATGCTAAAAATTATGTGAGCATACGCGTTAAGTATTATACTACATTTTTCTTGACTAAATTGTAATATTATAGATAATGTTTCCTATTTCTTATTAAAAACGAACTGACTAATAACAGTACCTACAAATATTGCGCAAAAGAAAAAGCTTTTTGCTTATGCGATCCTAACATTTTATGGTATTAAAAGATCCGTATCTGAATAAACGGGAACGAGAAGTTACCATCTCATTATGAATTCTCAATAAAACTTAATGACCGATAATAACGATCAACAATTAATTCGTAATTAACTGTACTTTTGAATCATATTTAACATGCATGCAGGGCGAACCATTCGGCAATAAATCGATCGAAAATAACGAGATACCGAATCGAGTTTTTACTTTTTACCGAGCGGTCGGCTACTGAAATGTCAAACGTCATGTCGTAAACTTTCGAGAACTTTATCACTGGGTTCCATATAGGTTAGGATCCCGCTGCAGAATAATTTCGTTCATCCAGATATGCTGCAAACCTAATTTGTATGCATATTTATAATCTAGAGAATATATGTCCACTAGGTTGCCCATCAAAATTTGGTTGCAAGTATTTTTAATTAAATTATTTTATTTTTAATAGCCAGCAACTCTCATATGCGGCCGTTTTTATTTGGCTTCCGTACATTATAATACTGAGGAAAAAAATTGCTTAAATTTGATTACAAATAATACATGTAAAAATCAGGGCGGAACGAAAATCTGTAAGGGCGGCCGAGTGCGCAACGGTAGCCGTGATTTTTCAAAGTCTTTATACATATTGCAGTGAAATAAACGATATTTTATTGAAAAAAACAAGTTAAAAAAAATCTTTTCCACAAAAAAATATATGAAAAAATTCATGCGGCCATTTTCTGATAAGCAACCTAGTGGCTAAATATTCTCTAGATTATAAAAATCCATAAAAATTAGGTTTGCAGCATATCTGGATGAACGAAATGATTCTGCACCGGGATCCTATCCTAATAGGAATTCGATGCCGTTTTACATCTCGCGTTTACAATGTAAGCTCTGATTATAAACGTTGTAATGTTTTATTTTGTGACCGCACCACTTTGTACGTAATCGTTGGGCATTTAACGATCATTGCTTTATAGTATGTATTATCATATGAAATCGACTGTTATAGTGTAATAAAGTACTCTGCGTCGCGCAATAGTTTTGTTATCTTAAAGGTGGTCGAGAGTAGTTTTAATTAAAAGTGAAGTGGACGATGAAAACTTGGGGTTTTAAGTATTGTAACATCTTTTTATGTTTATTTTATGATTTTTTTACTGATGGGTTTTTACTGACGGAGCTCGCGGGCGTAGGCACCACCGCATTACCTAATATACTTGCCGCTAAATGGTAGTGTTCAGCACTATCGTGTTCCGGTCAGGTGGTAATGTTACGGCCCTGTAATTTCCGGCACAGAGGCATAACACCTAAGGCCTCAGGGGTGGTAACGTATCTGCATTTTGACCTTGGTCTTTGTGTGGGTGTCCATAGGCTGCAGTCATGACTTAACATCAATGTGAACTGCATGCTTGTATGCCACTTCCATTATATTAAAAAAGGAGTTCTTTTTGTCATCATCATTTAAGCTGAGCATCCCCGTTATGGGGGTTCTCATCCCCCATAAGGGGGATATGCCATAATCGCCACGATTGGCATGCGGATTGGTGATCGTAGTGGCAGTAGTTTTATTGCAGGATGATGCTGCCCATCTTGCGTTATTGCACTTACTACCATTGGAATGGCGATTGTTCGGTTGACTGACTGCACTAGTGGTAGAATTCTCTTCCAGTGGAAGAAAATTCTTCCGCTAGTAAGCAGTGGAGACGTCACGTCCTGACGCCATCGTTTCTTTTGCATATTTGCAGTTTTTTTGTATATCTTTTAAATCTTTGTTCTTATTTATTTCCTCTCTTGTCGTCAATATCACAGTTAGGCTGTTCGAAATCGCGAAACCAATTTCCATATAAAAATCCGACACGAGGATTTAATAGATTACCATGTGAACGTACTCCATCAACGGTATCTCACAATACATATCTATTTACCCAACTATCGTGCGTTGATCCCCGCATTCAATCACCTAAATCGAAAAAAAGAGCTAGCTAAAAACGTCACCGTCCCCGAGCGCGATACCGATCGCAAGCGAACACCCTAATACCGCTACCTAATACCGGTAATGGAAGCCGACACGGGCCGCCTCGGTTCGATTTTCCGAATCGTTTGCGCCGTAGATAACGAGTAATGTCTCGACTATCGTTTTATGTGCATCGAAGATCGGTACGTTTGCTCCTTGAGCCCACTACTCTAATGTTCGCAGATTTCGGATAGACGATATCGTAGTTCCTTTACATATGTAAGGATAGGAGTTAGGAACTTTAGAAAATACTGCGGGTTGGAAAAGACATTCAAATATCCGTCGATACAGTTCTGGATTTTAAAACGCTGTATTAAAGTACAGCTCGGTTACTTAATATTACTATATTATTCGTTCGATTATGTAATTCGTTCCCAAACTGATTTATTGGTCTTCGTCTTGAACCAGGCGCACGAACATACAGTTTTTGCTTCATAAGAACCAATTTAACGTGATTTCTAATGTTTCGATGAAATTTCAGTTTTTATTTTATTCCCTATAGTCCAAAACTAAAAACAGATCTAGCTGCTCAACGTCATTAAATACAATTCAGTACAAATAAGCATTTACTTTTACATGAGGCTGATCAAATGACTGCCCAGTTCACTATGTAAACGCACTCCATCAACGCTCTTTCAATACGTATCTATTTACCCAACTATCGTGCGTTGATCCTCGCATTCAATCACCTAAATCGAAAAAATTACCTAGGTAAAAACGTCACCGTCCCCGAGCGCGATACCGATCGCAAGCGAACACCCTAATACCGCTACCTAATACCGGTAATGGAAGCCGACACGGGCCGCCTCGGCTCGATTTTCCGAATCGTTTGCGCCGTAGATAACGAGTAATGTCTCGACTATCGTTTTATGTGCATCGAAGATCGGTACGTTTGCTCCTTGAGCCCACTACTCTAATGTTCACAGATTTCGGGACTACGATTGGGTAATGTTATCGAATAGTAACTTTACATATGTTAGGATGAGGGTAATGTTTGAATATGTTACAGTTTAGGAAGATATTCAAATATTCGGTGACACAGTTCCGAGATTTTAAAATGTCGATTTAAAGTGCGCCTCGTTTTCTTGATATATAAAGTTCTTCGAGTGAATCTGAATAACAGGTTTTGAATTTCAAATTCAATTCTGTTTGGCTGTACTTACTTTAGATTTGGTAGTCCAAGCTAATTTCCACTTTAATATTATACGAGTAAACGCGCATGTAAGTTTGTTTGTAACGCTAAAACTGCAGAATCGATCATCAACAGTCAAGTTATTCGAGTAAAGCGATGGCTACTTTACCAGAACATTTACAATGAAGTTTTGGAGGCAACATGAAAGGTCGTGTTTTCGCACTGTTATTCTATTTCACTATACACGGGCACTGTCATAAACCTATATCAAACAAAATGCCACCAACTTTATTCAATATAACTTAAAAATACACCAAGAAAATGAAATAAAATAAGATCACCATACGCCTCTTTCAAGGTTCCTGCCAAAACTCCTCTATTATCTCTTTATTATACTCGTAAAATAAACACACGGTAAAGCAGGTTTTCTTTGACGCAACGATTGAACAGAGTGTACCTCTCAATGGTAACATAGGTAACTAATCCGAGCCAGTTAAACCAATCAAAGTATTTTTCAATCAACCCATCCAAAAGGTAACCACGTTTAAAAACGCTTAACTTTCCATACAAATACATTTCCCAGCTGGCATAATATCTAGAGCAACAATCCAACGCAGAAGCGGAAACGCGAACAAGTGAAACTTACCAGGAAAGTTGTCTGCGAGACAATATTGTCATTCCCGCTGCATCTGCAACAAAAGGTACAACGTTTCAGTCGGAATCTATGGATTCAACATATAAATTGATGTAACTATATTTTTGTCAATAAACAAATTTATATGGATGTTAAGTGTGTAAACACACTTTGCCGAAGCTGCGCGTAGACGTTCGGCACTATTACGCCTGCAATGTTATTTGAATTTACTGTCACACTATGGCGAAATTACGCTGCGTTATAGCGCAACTTCGGTCGTGCGTACGACCGATGCAATCGGAAGCAATCGAACCAAACGATTGCTGAATTCACACACTATGCCGACACACACCATACTGAACTGAAGTTCTGCCGCGTAAGTTCGGCACTTATTGTGTGTCATATCAGCCGAATACGTCGAAACGTAAAATCAGTCGCCGTTACTTCGCCGTTCTACGCCGTTGCTTCGGCGTAGTGTGTTTACACACTAAGTGATGACTGCAGCCTATAGACATCTACACTAAACCCAAAGTTCAAAATGCAGACGCGTTGCCACCCCTGAGACTTTAGTTGTTATATCTCTGTGATAGGTTGTTATTACAGGGCCATACATATCTATAGCAAGATTGACGTAACATACGAGTGCTGAAAATTATCATTCAGCGGCAGATTGATTAGGTAATGCGGTGATGCTTACGCCCTCCAGCTCTTACACTGGAATTCCAACACCAGTTGTTTTTTTTTTTATTTTTTTTAAATTAAGCTTCTGACGCATTGTCGTCTTATCCACCAAGTAAATCTACTAGGTGGACATCCCCGCAATAGCTCGTCTTATATCAAAGCCATAGAAAGTCGATCGCATGACATCATACATTAAGTAAACAATGCAAGCTATTCGAACCCTGTACCTACGCGGATAACACAGCGATTCATCACGTAGCGTACAGTCGTGGCCACAATCCATATTTATATTAACAAGTTTCATATATTGTTTGTTACCCGAAAATGCAAAAGTGTCCTTAAAGACCAAATTGAAATAAAACATTTGAATTTAGATTTTTTGTGTAAACAATGTAAAAGAAGCACGGATGGTGCGTCAGGACCGGGATATCTTCCGTTCCACGCTCTCTCCCTACCTAGTAAAGGACTTGGTGTGAATATTCATCTTCGCAATAACATATCGCACTTTTAGAAATGAAGTAGCATATCTCAAAAATTTAAGAAAATGACTTTAACACATCAAACGATTAAAAACATATTAATCTATCAATTATTAATTAAAAACAGACTGAACTGAACCAGAAACCTTTTCTGGACCAAAATCTGATGCGATATGCAAGTGATTTGAAATTAATTATAGAACAGATGGAAAGAATAATTCGGGCGGGATTTGAAACGGCGACCTCCACAATTTTTTATGTCATGGAGTGGCAAATAATCATACAATTGCCGTCGACGGTCAGCCATCTCTAAAAAAAGGACCTCAAAAACAAGAACTATCATAATAGGCTTACCTGTTATCTACCTAGGGTTAAAGATTAAAGAAAAAACGGCAAGAAAAATTTGACTTCGGGCAGGAATCGAACCTGCGACCTCAGGATAACCAGTCCAGCCGCTTTACCATTAAGCTACCTAAGTACTTCGGTAGCTTAATGGTAAAGCGATTGGACGGACAAATTTTTTCTTTCCGTTTTTTCTTTAATTTAAAATGTTAGGTTCAGGTTTCTTTTTCCTCCAAAAACAAGTAGGTACCTAACCATTTTAAATTCCCTCTATACTACCGTTTCACTCGAGTGTACGCGTGGGAACCCGCCGCGAATTATCTAGATGACAACCAACAGCCACACAAAGGATGCATAATGAGTTTTGCAATGCGTATAAGATGAACTTAGGACCGATTACATTAGGATCGTTAGATGATATCACCTTTGAATTCCTTTCATAGACAGGCTGTTAAAGAAAAATGAAGGAACAGTCAGACGAACCTGCCACTAAGACATAGCCAGCTCAGTGGCTTTATTACTAAGCTACCAAATCGTCACATTCGAGCGCTGTTTTTTTTCGACATTTGATTACAACCATCTCGCGGCGTGAACAACATAGGTATATTGATGAATCAATAATTCAACATTACAATATATACTCGAATTATGTTGTTGAGATGTCGCTTTACCCTTAAACCTCTTGCCAAGAAGGTTTCCGTACAATTGAGAAAAAAAAACCTATGCTACTTTTTTTTTTTTTTTATGTAATGGAAGTGGTAAACAAGCATGCAGTTCACGTTGATGTTAAGTGATGACTGCAGCCTATAGGCACCCACACAAAGACTAAGGTCAAAATGCAGATGCGTTACCACTCCTGAGGCCTAAGGTGTTACGCCTCTGTGCCGGAAATTACAGGGCCGTACATTACCACCTGACCGGAAAACGATAGTGCTGAACACTACCATTTAGCGGCAAGTATATCAGGTAATGCGGTGGTGCCTACGCCCGCGAGCTCCGTCACTGGAGCTCTACCACCAGTAAAAAATCAACTATTTTTTTACGTAAGGAAGGTGGCAAGCAAGCATGCAGCTCACATTGATGTTAAGTGATGACTGCAGCCTATAGACACCCACACAAAGACTAAGGTCAAAATGCAGATGCGTTACCACTCCTGAGGCCTAAGGTGTTACGCCTCTGTGCCGGAAATTACAGGGCCGTACATTACCACCTGACCGGAACACGATAGTGCTGAACACTACCATTTAGCGGTAAGTATATCAGGTAATGCGGTGGTGCCTACGCCCGCGAGCTCCGTCACTGGAGCTCTACCACCAGTAAAAAATCAACTATTTTTTTATGTAGGGAAGGTGGCAAGCAAGCATGCAGCTCACATTGACGTTAAGTGATGACTGCAGCCTATACACGTTTTCATCAAAACCCAGAGGTCAAAATGCAGATGCGTTGCCACCCCTGAGACGTACCTAAGTTATTATGTCTCTGTGATAGCTATTACATTACCATCTAACCGGTACACGATAGTGCTGAAGACTACCATTTGACGGCAGATAGAGGTAATGCGGTGGTGCCTTCGCCCGCGAGCTCTGTCACTAGAGCTCTACCACCGGTAAAATAGGTTTACCTGTGATCTATGGATAAATTGTTTTCAGAATTTTTCAAAATGTAAGGCTCAGTGTTTTCAGAGATATATAGGATAATGGTCGAAATGGTCGAGTCACCCTTAGTTCTTTATTCTTAAAAAAACATTTTTACTTTCTAAAAGTCTCTATACTACCGTTTCACCTGAGTGTACGCGTGGGAACCCGCCGCGAATTATCTAGATGACAACCAACAGCCACACAAAGGATGCTTGAGTTTTGCAATGCGTATAAGATGAACTTAGAAATGAATACATTAGGATCGTTAGATGATATCACCTTTGAATGCTTGAAATAAGCGATTCTTAGTTCTCATACTAAAGGATAATACAAATAAAAGACGTAAACAAGCACAAAAGCTATTTAGCTAAAACTCTGGACTGATGCTTAGTGTAGTTACTAATAAAGACAACACTACTTCAGGAGAGACGAGTTATTGTTTTCGGATTGCAGTACATTGTCTATCGAATTACAGGAAAAAAAACCGGTCAAGTGCGTGTCGGGCCACGCGCATTATAGGGTTGCGTAGTTACAGACTAAGAGACGTAATGAAAAAAAAAATCTATGGAGTTATTCGAATTTTCGAGTAAAATGCATTTGCTCAACTATTACTCGCAAACTTGTGAAGCCAACTTAAGTGTGATAGTTTTCCTTTTAATTTCATTATATATATCTACTTTTGCCGTAACGTTTTAATTTCTTACAACAAACGTTTAGTGGGTACGGGGGGGAACACTTGACTCTAACGAAAATTGGCACTTTAAAGCTTAATAAGTCACAAAACGTTACTATCCGCGCGTTACATGCTAAATTTAAAAACCCTAACCCTAAATTAAAAAATGTCATGTTTTTATTCTACCACTTTGTCGGCGTAATAAAGATGTACATATACTTGTGCCAAATTTCATGTCTCGCTAATAATAATCGTGCGCTTAACCGCGGACGGACCGACGGACAGACAGACAGACAGATAGACAGATAGACAGACAGACGGACATGGCGAAACTATAAGGGTTCCTTGTTTACTATGGAACCCTAAAAAAACAGTGCAGAAGATAAATTTGCATTATATTGTAAAGAAAAATGGAAAGAAAAATTTGACTTCAGGCGAGACTCGAACTCGCGGCCTACTGGGAATCTAGTCCAATCGCTCTTCCAATTGAGCTACTGAAGTCCTGCCCGATTTTTCAAATCAGTCAAATTTTTCTTTCCTTTTTTCTTTAAAATAAAATATATTTCACAAGCATGTGTTAATGCGAAATAATATAAAATTATAAATTTGCACTTTGTAATCTGTAGACAGTGTACTCAGACCTTTAACGATTCCTTAGAAACTAAAGCCATGAACACAACGAGGATGTTATTGTTATTCAACGTAAACACGTCTCGGCATTCGATACCACTCGTACGAATGAAGTCACAAAGTTAATTGGCGTAATGTTACCACACATAATTGATATAGGAAACTAAACCTAAATGCGTCGAGATATGAATTAGATTCGTTATTTCGTTGTATAGTTTTGTAAATGTCACAATGTCGTAAGTGCTTTTATTCTAATGCCATCAAAGACAGTGATAATATGAACAGTGAACGTGATTTTGTAGTTGGTTTCATCATGCTTAATCTCTGCGAAAGTTTTTTTTTAACGACTGTTTTTGTATTATGATAACTTTATGTTTTTGTTAGTGTAGCCATTTTATTCTAGTGGGCATACTTGTACTCATGCATTTATTTTTATTTTTTTATGTAATGGAAGTGGCATTCAGTTCACATTGATGTTAAGTGATGACTGCAGCCTATAAACACCCACACAAAGAACAAGGTCAAAATGCAGATGCGTTACCACTCCTGAGGCCTCAGGTGTTATGTCTCTGTGCCGGAAATTATAGGGCCATTACCACCTGACCGAAACACGATTGTGCTGAACACTACCATTTAGCGGGAAGTATATTCCGCATTGGAGCAGTGTGGTGGAGTAATCTCCAGGCCTCCCCCCAAAAAGGGGAGAGACTCGTGCCCAGCAGTGGGACGTATAATGGGTTGCCATTATTATATATTAGGTAATGCGGTGGTGCATACGCCCGCGAGCTCCGTCACTGGAGCTTTACCACCACAGCACGTTTATACTATACTCGTATATCTGAGACATGTTGACTAATTCCAGGTAACAAACGGTGACATCATTTGATAGGTTCCCACTACACAGGTTCATACATACTAACCAAACCCAAGCGTTCTCTGGGTATATCCATTATAATTGGTATTGACACGCAAAAGTTAAATATAAAGAATAAATACAAAGTTGAGGTAAGTACCAAAACTTGCAAAGTACGTTTTTCTCGTCCACTCAACTGCAGTGTCTCAAAGACGGTCTCATGGTCTTTGATGCCATGCACTCACACGCACTCATGCCGCACGCATCTTTAATTAAATACTTCGCAATCGTTGATCTATTTGCACTATCTGAATTTAAATTTAAGAAATCAGTAGTATTTGATACTACGCAAACAGAAATTAGCTTTATCGATAACCTCTCACATTTATTACATGACGTGGTTTATTACATATTTATTATGACAAATGATACTGATACCCATCATGTAACACATAAATATGTAACTGTTTGTTGTTCTTAACAAAATAAAAATGCATATGGAACTGAAACGTGGTCCTCAAGAAAATTCTCAAGGTCAGGCCAAAGGAGGCGGAGAGAACTATGCTAGTTATCGAGTTAGAAATGAGATTTGTATGAGAACCAAAGTAGCCGATATACCACACCGAACAGCCAGTAGGCAGGGAACATTATTTTCAAAGAACAACTCTGTTTCACGATGTATCACTGGAAATCTCTATTGGCGACTTAACTGACAATATTTTTATATCTCCATGGATAGCAAGAACTCGTTCTACAATCGTAGTCGACCAGCCAGTTTTCTATTTTACGCACAGCAAAAACTGATTTGCAACGAAACAAGGAACAAATTTAAGGAACAAAATAGTATTGAAATAACCATAAAACTATTTATCTTCAGGGTTCCGCAAGCCAGAAAACGGCATTGTGAAGGGATAAACACGAGGGAGGCGAGACCGCGCATAATGACGGCACGCCGCTATGCATTCCAGATTTACACATTACACAGCCGTTTCATGAAATATTGCAGCTACATTACCTATGCTGGAGCTTGCGGGGTGTATAAAAAAATAAAAGAACCAAGTTTGTGGGTAGCAACCTACCTAATGAATTTCCTCAGCAACAGCTTGCTGGTAAGGCCATAGAGCAACTCGGCCCACCGATCGCGGCGGACCGGAGGGGAGTAGCCATAGCGTTTATTACCGAAGCAAAACAGTCTGTCATTTTTTGCGGGGGGAAATACGTGTGACACACACTCACACTACAAAAATCGCCTATTACTACGAAACTCACACCTTGACTTTAACAAAATACACAAACAATTTCACGCTCACATTTTAATATCTGGGCGACAGGCATAGGACCATTTAATCTTGTACTTTGACAGAGGGGAAAGCTTGCATATGGCTACTCCCCTCCGGTCCGCCGCGGCCGGTGGCCCGTGTTGCTCTATGGGTAGATCAGATTCGATCACCAGGTCGAAAAATAATTGGATTTTTCTTATTTTGTGGTATTTAGTGGCGCTTTCTGGCTTAGTTTCCAAACGGATGTCAATAGGATTTCTTCGTATGGAGTACCTACAATATACCCTGATACTCCCGCGATCCAATTTTCACGCCTTGGTTAAGTATGACTTATATCCATGGGTAGCCAGAATTGCTGCACAACCAGCAAAATTTCAACTTGACGCAAAACAATGACTGATTTATAATAACGTAAATAATCTTTATGAGTTTACAATGGAATTGTGGAAGGAAAAAGAAAAGACCTCACCCCAAAAAGGGGAGAGACTCGTGCCCAGCAGTGGGACGTATAATGGGTTGCCATTATTATATTATTATTATATAAAGGAATTACTTTTGTTTATATGTTAGTAGCTGTTGCCCGCGGTTTCACCCGCGTGGTTGTCGTTTTATAAATAACTTACGGCCAAATACTCAAACGTCACTCAAATCTAAGCGGGACTTAATAGTCTTTATCAAACGCGTTCAAACGATAGAGATAGCGCACATTTGAGGGTTGCTTAAAATTGATTGACGTTTGAGTATTCGGCCATCAGTAGACTATGTTCTTTCACAAAGTCAGCTTAAGTCAGCTCTGTCTCTGTACCAAATTTCATTAAAATTGGTTCAGTCCGTTGGATGTGAAAAGGTAACAGACAGACAGACAGAGTTACTTTCGCATTTTTAATATTATATTAGTAGGGATTACAACAATTATTCTTCAAGGTTCCGCAAGCAAGAAAGCAGCAATAAGTACGAGGCGAGACCGCGCATAATGACGGCACGCCGCTATGCATTCCAGATTTGCACTTTACACACCCGCTGCATGAAATATTGCAGCTAATTACCGGTGCCGGAGCCTGTGGAGTGTCTGAGCATACATTTGTTTGCTACAGGTAATGCTTTTGAGGGGATAAGACGGGTTAAGATACAATTTGCATCTGTGCTATGGTCGAATATTTATTTATAAAAATATTCCAACCATCGATGACATAACACAGCTTTGCTAAAACATTAAGTGTTACAGGAACTATGGTAGCAACCACCAACCATCACAATTTGCCAATTGTATATGTATGTATGAAGCGCGCATGGCCCAGCGGCTGGTGTAGATCGTAAGCGATCTGCTCGGTTAAGCACTACGGGCGCGGTCGGGTAGTGTGATGGGTGACCGCTAGTGGAAAATTAAATGCGCGTTTCCGTGCTTCGGAGGGCACGTTAAGCCGTCGGTCCCGGTTGCTATCGATGGATAGCAGTCGTTAAACCTTGTCGGAGGCCGTATGGGCGGTTTGAAAACATCTGACAGTGGGTTGGCCACTAACCCACCCATCTCCACCAATCCGCATTGGAGCAGCGTGGTGGAGTAAGCTCCAGGCCTCCCCCCAAAAAGGGGAGAGACTCGTGCCCAGCAGTGGGACGTATAATGGGTTGCCATTATTATATGTATGTATGTATCTTCACGCCAGGACCCTAACGGAGTGAGTTAGAGGAGTGTGGAGCGCCAGATATTCCGGTCCTGACAAACCTCCCGTGCCTCATCTACCTTCATCATTCTCTTCATACACGCACGCCAATTCCTAAGACTTTTGATCCCACCATCAGACAGAATTCGACCTATTTGGTCATGGTAGATCAGTCTTGGTCTTCCTGGGCCTCTACAATCATCCACATTCAACATTAGCATTGTACCTATATCTGTTTTGTCATTCGCTCATTCGCCAATTGTAATTTCAATTATTTCATGTAGGTAGGTGATAGATATATCAATGCGTACGTATGCACCTATTGATACATATATGTATACATGTATCGGGTACATAACCAAACTTTTTTTATTGGATCGCCTTGAGACACCCTCGACTATTGGCGAGCGCTAAGGGGTCTCAGCTAAAATTACTCCGAGGATGTTAGTAGTAATATTCTCTAACTAGCGGCTCGCCCCGGCTTCGCCCGCGCTTTTCCGTTCCTATTAGTCACACGTGATAATATTATATCACTTAGCCTTCCTCGATAAATAGGCTATCTAACACTGAAAAAACTTTTCAAATCGGACGCGTTGTTCTTGAGATTAGCGTGTTCAAACAAACAAACAAACAAACTCTTCAGCTTTTTAATATTAAGTATAGATTTGAAATCCCAACTTCACTTAGTTACTACTCGACTCGAAGAACAAACTCAAACCATCAGTAGTAGGTACCTTGCTATAATAAGCCATCGAGCCAAAGATATTTTTACTTTAATGTAAATATTTTTCGGTACATTTAGCACCGTGTCCATTGAATATAAAACAGCTCTAACATAATTATACGTAAGATTTCGTAACAAGCTGTGTTTTAATAAAGAAATTTATTAGTTTACAATAAAACATTGGACTGCTGGGATGGGATTAAACCAATTAATTTTCCAATTAATAATTCCGAAACAAATTGGGTCCAGCAAAACGGAACTACGGCAAGGTAATACTTATTTTATTCTGTTTTTCACACTTAGTTATTTATTTCTTTCAAAAAGTAGTGTGTTCTTTTTAAATATGTGATCAACCTAGGAACAAGTTATTGTTCCGAGTGATCAACGGTCGAACAAGACATTTAATTGCCAACCTTATCTGCATCTTTATTCGCTTTGTATCCTTTTTTCATACGCACTGTCATATAAGACAAATGAAACAAACGTTAACAGCGCTTAAATTGAATCAAAATAAGGACCCATTAATTCAAATATAAAATAAAATAAGCAAAATAAAATACGCTTACACTCACAGCCCCACAGTAGGTATAAACTTGTGTCGTGGGTGCCGTTGTACACATACAGCACATACACAAACACCCAGACCCGAAACAAATATCTGTAGGCTATACAAACATTTGTCCCGGTCGCGGGGATCGAACCCGCGACCCTCCGAATCAAACGGTCATCTCACACCGCTGAACTAACCGGGTCGTCAAAAATTGATTGGAATAAAAAATCGAAATCTGATTGGATTTTTAAAATTCAAGGCAACAACCTGCTGATATGTTATTACCTGCGTAAAAATTAAGCTCATTTGCTTTTTTATAACAAAAATAATAGATGCTTGCCCAAGGACGAATTTCAGACCGAATGCCTTCCTGGTTTACAAAGATGAGACTTAGATCTAATTTCAAACCTAACTGGTATGAACAGTCTAACTTACACCTCAGTTATCGATGAACTGTCAATATAAACCGTCGGTCAATGAGGTTAATATATTCTTGAGGAGACATCGGAAACAAACCTCAGAACAGTAACTAAACAAACACGTTTTTACAGTGCTCAACAATAAATATTGCACATCGAGCCTAGGAAGCAGACTTCGGCTTATTTCGGGTCTGTAGAGCATTATCTTTTTCGCACCGAAACCGAACCTATTTGGCGTTTGTCGATCATTTTGATCAAGTTTTGACCAATACCGGACAGTTAGTGCTTACGTAGGCAGTGTGCAACAGAGATAACGCTCTACGAAACAAGCCGATCGTCTCTTTCGGAGGCTCGATGTGCAATATTAATTGTTGAGTACTGTAAATTGACTTGACAGACAATTATGTAGGAAGTTTGCGCGTCAGCTGTAATGTCGCTATGAGAAAGTGTAATTGGAATGGGAAAAAAAGGGGACTGTCCTTTCTAGTACTTTAGTACATATAGGTGAATGCCGTAGGTATGTTAACTTTCCCTTTAATTTTTTTTAATGTAATGTAAGTGGCAAACAAGCATGCCGTTCACATGGATGTTAAGTGATGACTGCAGCCTATCGACACCCACACAATGACCAATGCCAAAATGCAGATGCGTTACCATTCCTGAGGCCTAAGGTGTTATGCCCCTGTGCCGGAAATTACAGGGCCGTACATTACCACCTGACCGGAACACGATATTGCTTAACACTACCATTTAGCGGCAAGTACATCAGGTAATGCGGTGGTGCCTACACCCGCGAGGTCCGTCGCTGGAGCTCTACCACCAGTAATCTACACAGTACAGTTTGATATTAAAATAACCACTCGGATCAAACATCTCACGATTAAACACCAAGTTTTACTCTGTAGCCAAACCGTTATCACACACATCATAAAATAACCACGACAACCACTTGTAAACTAATCTAGGGTCCAGGCTTAGTTATGTATACATCAGCTCATTCCCATTCTGCGAAAGTGCTGTCATCTGCATGTTAATTGCACGCAATCACCAGAAACAAATGAACCACTACCTGTCAGAGGGGGGCAATGGGAAAATCCCCGGGGTACCATTTGGGAACTGGGGGAATATAATCAGATTGGGGACACTATTAAATATGGACGTCCATTTATTTTGTGATCATAGAGAAATGGTAATTGGGTTTGGTTAATGAGATGACACTAAGGATGAGTTACTTTTATTAGGCTTTATTTACTTCGGGCCAATTGTATTGATTGCTAGCTGACCCGGCAAACTTCGTATCGCCTCAGAATGAAATAATGTTTCAAAGGTACTTCAATTTCTTCATATTTTCTTACTTTTTAAACCTTCCCTGGACTTTAAAAAATCATTTAAAACCAAAATTAGCCAAATCGATTAAGCCGTTCTCGAGTTTTGGTGAGACTAACGAACAGCAATTGATTTTTATATAGATAATGCTAAGCCAACTCAAGCTTCCTAACGCTACAACAGACATTAAGTGGATATCTAAGATTATATAAACACTAGCTATTAAAGTTTTTTTGGAAAATAGAAAGAAATAACTGACATCGGGCGGTGATTCCGCGACCACTGGATAACTTGCCGCACAAGGATTTCTATTTCACATTTACCATCGCCTTGGCCACCGTGGCCTAGCCTAATTAATCTGAACAAAGGATAAATACACTTAAAAAAATCACAAATCCCAATAGGTATAAACTTTATTCATTATTGTATTCATGCAAAAGTACTGCAAATGTCGTTTTAAGAAAATTTCAATAAAAAAAAAAATAGGTAGGTAAGTACTTAATAATATTAAATATAATTAACACGGTCACCTTGAAAAAATATAAAACGGCAAAGAAGAATTTATCGCACCAATGACAATTCGCATAAACCAATGGAGTATCCCTAATCCAAGATTTCTCAGGAGCAGTCATCCAGTAAAATTTTAACATTGTTTAACTACAAAAGGTTCAGCACGGGATTTGTAATCTTAGTACGGGATTTAAAAATATCACAACATCCCTCAAAAGCTCGCAACTCAATATTGTTTCCGTCGCGATCCCGGATAAATCCCGGTCAATCCCGGGCCCGGGATCCGGACGCGGGACTAATGTCGCGGCCGCCTGGACAAATAGTCCGTTGGATTAGCGACGCCTTGATTAACTAAGCTAAGTGGTGTTGTTTGCTCCTGCTTTGTTATGCACCCCTGGCACTTTCATGCATCTCACTTTGTATAGACATTGTTTCTAGTACGGAGAATCTTTTATAAAAGATGTGTTCAAGTTTAGATAGGTCATAGGATATAATTACGTATATGGTAAATAGACATCATTAAAATATTTTGCTTGTGAAAATTAGATAGGTATATACAAATTAAACTGAACAAGTAGGGTTAATCCATAGAGCAACATAACTGTCAAAGTACGAGCCCAAATGGTCCTTACCCCTATCGCTCAGATGTTTAAATGTGTGCGTGAAATTGTTTATGTATTTTGTTAAAGTCAAGGTGTGAGTTTCGTAGTAATATACGATTTTGTAGTGTGTGTGTATCACACTTGTCTCCCCTCAAAAAATGACTGACTGTTTTGCATAGGTAATAAGTGCTATTATGGCTACTCCCCTCCGGTCCGCCGCGGCGGCCGGTGCCGGTGGCCCGTGTTGCTCTATGGGTCAATCATATACGTTGTATTAAAATATAATCTTACGTACAATGACGTTTCTATTTTTTTTCAATGTAACGTCTACAAAAACTACTTTTTCCATTGAAAACGGGCCTTTAGTAATAAAATAACCAACCGTAGCGTAGAAACTAAACCGATACGTGAACATCTTAATCAAAGTTTCTTTGTGTTACCAAATACATCCGTCTCTTTCCCTCGCGTCCACCCATACAAATAGTTGCAAGTAATAACGAGATTAGTCCGAACGGATGTAGGTGATCAGTGATACGGGCAGTGTAATGGAAGGAATTAAATGAAGCGAGTGATTGACAATGATAGTTGTCCGTGTTCAGATTTGGTGGGGGGTGGGTCACTAATTGCGAAACTTTCATTTGTGATGATTGAAAAAATTGGGAAATTAAAACGGCGGCTGGTGTACAATGCAAGCGATCTACTCGGTTAAGCGATACGGGTGCGGTCGGGTGTGTGATGCCGTCTTCGGTCCCGGTTGCTATCGGTTCATAGCAGTCGTTAATGTTTTAAGCCTTATGGGCGGTTTGAAAGCATCTGACAGCGGGTTGGTCACTAACCCTTATCTCAACCAAGCCGCATTGGAGCAGCGCAGTGGAGTAAGCTCCAGGTCTTCTCCCAAGAAGGGTAGAGACTCGTGCCCAGCAGTGAGACGTATCAAGGGTTGCCTTTATAATCAAAACGAATTGCTTACCAAATCGACTGTTGGTATAAATTTATTATGAAAAAAATATGCAAACAAGCAACCACCCTCGATTCACCAGTTACGTTTTAGCCCATGTATCAGATAGCGAGCTTGTGACATCTCCGGACACATTACCAAAATACGAGGTACTGGGAAACTACCAGAAAATGTAAAATCTCAATAGGACCAGAAAAAAGGATTTCACACCGTTATCTTTGACAACCCCCGACCAGGAAATCGAACCCAGATTCCCAGCGTATCAATTCGCAAAAGAAATGTGTATTTCTATTTTATGACCGTAAAATATGTATGTTGTTTCATTAAAATGTTATCTAGCGTTGAAAGTAACTATAAATATAAATATTCACTTTAATAAAATAGCCCCGTTATCACTAAAAGTAGAGCTAACCTAATTAAATTTTTGGTAAAATCCAGAATAGCTTGAACTTTGCGGCCCAAAACTGCTATCACCTGAATCGAAGTTTCCCAAACGAGTTATCTTTTTAAGAACGCAAACAGATACAAAAATATTTTTGTTTCACAATACGAGAACTGACATTTACGGCAAAAATCCAGACAATAGATCTGTACCATCCATCTAAAAACATGAATACAATAGCAATATCCAAGGAGCAAGAAAAATCGATACATTTATCCACAGATATGAATTCCGGTCTTGTCTGGGAATTGAATCCAGGAAATCCGTTGTGCGAAGCAATGCCGATACCGTTGCACTAACTGTACTTCGCAGTTCACATAAAGGCTCAATTAAATCGGCCGGAACAGAGAGATTGTTTTAATTCTACGATTATGTAACGTAGAAGGGACCACGCTGATGAAACTAGTCCACTTCACGATTCCCAGCAAAAGAAAGCTCTGTTTAGACTGGTCGTTTTGTTTGTACTCTCATATCGAAGTCATCATTCATACTCTTTGCGCCGTCACGACCGGCCCGAGGCTTAATCCAATTTAAAATTCATGCGGCTAACTTAAAAAGTGCGGTTAATTTGAGTGGATGAACCCGAGTGGTGCTCTCCTGAACTCCGCCGGGTAACGTCTTGAAAGCGCGTGAGGGCGCATTGACCGCCCTATTTAGGTGTTCACCTCTTTGAAATTATTTTTAGGAGCGCCTTCCCCCTTTAATCATGAACCGCAAAAAAAACCTGTTTAGTTCGTGCAATTAGCGATACGCGAATGCATGGGCATGCTTTTGATGTTGCCAAAAACAACGCTGAAATTGTGTCTATGGTTGTTTAAGTCAAATATTTCCATATTAATTGAGTAGACCCTCATAAATTACCTGCATATATATCATTTTGGTAAAATGAGCTGATGTTACAAAAATTTGCAATTTTCTTTGCTTGTAATTTTCTTTGTATTTCAAATTGCATTATTGCCTCGTCAATGTCAAAACGTGGGTCAGAGAGATCCTAAATCTTCTGATCCTCAATGATTTGGATATAAAACATTAATACTTGTGTGTTTCGAAATTTACTACCGATATAGGTAGCTCTACAAAAGTATGTATACGTTTAATTTCGCTTGTGCCTTTCCCTGACGGCATCAAAAGGAGGGCAGTGAGTGATGTTTCAGTATTCTATAAAGTACTAAGTGCACAGTAGTTACTGTCAGAGTAAGTCAAAACATTGTGAATATCAATTCCTTGGCGATTGTCGACATGTTTGCACAGTTGTTATCATACTGTTCAATTTGAATTATCTTTCAGAAGACAAGATATGTGAGACAAGAGTTAAGGTAAAAATAAAGTTAAGCATTATTTTCCACGCTACAACCACAGTAAACATTGGTATCTTAATAATAATTCACCTCCAATACTTTGATCGAATATACATTGGGCAGTTTTTTAAGCAGATTTCAATATCACATTTTAGAAACACACAACTTTTGGGTGGACTCCAGTAGCAGAAACTCGAAAGTACTTCGGTAGCTTAGTGGTAAAGCGGCTGGACTGGTTAAACTGACTTAACTTGGACTTAAAATAACTGGAATTAATAACTAAACATCTTATATCAAGCTACATATCACCTACACTGATACCTCTACTCTTTATTTAGATTTTTGTAGCATATTTACATAACATGCATACCTTATTTACTTAGCATTGCCGTTAACTAGGTATACGTTTGGTTTTTTGATACTATGGTGACATAAGAAGTATCCAAGATTAAAAAAATATGTGCATTAAGACTCAAGATCGCAAAATGGGAGTCCATACGCATCAAATCACTAAATTCCATGTCACTCACGAAATTTTTTAACAAAATACGCACAAATCTTATGCTGGACCAAAAAATTAAAATAAAACAAGAGATACCAAAATGAATGACGTGGAAGAGAAATGTTTCGTTGTAGCGGAACAGGTGGTATCGACTTCCCCGCATTAAACAGATTGATGTCGAGGAGCCGTAGGGCCCACTTTGCGTAATTAAAACCTTTTAAAGATTTACATTGAACATTCGGTTTTCGACTCGAGGGTTGTCTGATTTTTGAATAAACATTTTCGGTTCCAGCTCTGCCATCGCCAGGTACGGATGCGGTTTGCGGTGTGTCACGATATAAGGTTTATTTTTATGAAGCTCGCAATTTAGAGATTTTATGATATCCAGATTATTTATATAATCTTCCTACTTATCATATTGACACACGAGTCTCAACAGCGGATATCGCCGAGTACATTGAACTTAGAACAAAAACTAATGTTACTATAGAGAAGGTGCAAATGAAAGAGAATAGAAATTATCATACTTTTAAGATTTTTGTGCCGAAACATAGACTTTCTGTTTTTATGGATGGGAATTTATGGAATATATGAAGGTGTAACTTTCCGTCGGTTCATAGACTTTAGACGTGGAAATAACACATAAAAAAAAAACAAAGAATAAAATATGGACTTGTTAAATAATACCAAGTCGTGCAACAGTAGCACGTTCATTAGTTTTAATTGTAAAAATATAAAACGTTCAGTGGAATGTGTGCGTAACCTGTGTTGTAAGGCAGATATAATTGCACTTCAAGAGACGTGGCTATCACAAGAAAACCTGCCTTTTCTGGGAACTATCGACAGTGATTTTGACTACACTGCGACGTCGGCGATGGATACAACGTCAGGCCCTTTAAGAGGTAGACCGTACGGCGGTTGTGGTATTTATATCGTAGAAGTGCGTTTGAAAATGTGACTGTAGTCAATTGCAAAAGCTCGCGTCTCGTTGCTATTGAAGTTCAGGTGTGTACGAGATCGTTTCTTGTATTCTCGGTGTATATGCCTACGAACTGTACAGACAACCTGCCGGAATTCACACAGTGCCTGGGTGAGATGAGTGCGATTATTGACAGTTATGATATAGAATCGGTTTACATGTTAGGCGATTTTAATGCATGCCCAAATAAATTGTTTTTTAATTGAACTGTTAAAATTTTGTACTGACCAAAGCTGGTTCTGTTTGGATTATGAATGCTTGAACGCAAACTCATACACTTTTGTAAGTGAAATTGATGGGGGTACTAGTTGGCTTGATCATTGTGTCGTTTCTGGGGCAGCTAAACAATCCATATCGCAAATTAATGTCTTGTATGGTACCTACTGGTCTGATCATTTGCCTATGAAAATAAAATGTAACATCCATACATTACAACCAAAGCGAGTATTGAAGCTAAATACTCCGAATAGAGTGATCTGGGGTACAAGAGACGATATACAGATAGGTAGGTATTACACTGAGTGCAATAGGTTGTTTAGCGAGATGGATTTTCCCCACGAATTACAAGATTGTAGTTATAGCATGTGTAACAATGTTGAACATTTTCAAATTATTGACAAACTTTATGACAATATAGTGAATGTATTGAGAAACGCTGCCTCAAATTCTTACCGTCTTTGTAATAAAAGAAAAATAGTAGTGGGTTGGAATAGGCATATTAGGCAGGCGCATTGTAAGGCGAAACTTCAGTTTGATCTGTGCGTACTATACGGCAAACCAAAACGTGGTAAATGGTATGATCTAATGGCTGAAAGTAGAAAAATCTTCAAATCTAAATTGAGATGGTGTCAAAAGAACAAAGACAAAATTCAGATGGAAATTTTAGCATCTCATCACGCATCTAAAAATTTTATTTTCTTCTTTAGATTCCGATGAAACTTCTCATAATTAAGGCTCTTTTGAATAATTAGTGTTGTAAGTATTCGGAGTATTTTAGTATGTTAGAATGATATAAAAATCTTCACCTTACCTAAACCTAACTTCAAGTGATAATGAATGGTCCAAATGGCAATACAAAAAAAATGTTTTAGCACGTGTTACATTAATTTATATCAATTACAGTCAATGTCAATAACAATGTTATGTTTGTGTCTAATAAAAAGTTCAAGTGTCAAGCCAAATGTGCGGTCACCCTAACATAGAGTAATGATTTATTAAGGCACGGTTCTAACGCCGAATATAATAAGCACTGTTGTTAATAAAAGATTACATGTATGTGGGCTTCTATAATGGCCGAGTACGATGAATAATGTTTTTTGCTTGTTATTACCCTGTGGTACTCGACTTGCGGCTTTATTAAATTGGAAAACTATTTCCCTATTAGGCAAATAGTTTTCGATTACCATGGGCTTCATAAGAAGGCTCAAGGTCACGCACAGAGCAATGGAACGAGCTATGCTTGGAGCTATACTCTGCGAAATCGAATCAGAAATGAGGAGATTCGAATGAGAACCAAAGTTGACATAGCTCACCGAATAGTGAAACTCAAGTGGCAGTGGGCAGTGCACATAGCTAGAAGAACTGACGGCCTTGGGGGCAGAAGAGTTCTCGAATGGCGACCGCGTACCGGAAGACGCAGCGCAGGCAGGCCCCTCAAGAGGTGGACCGACGACCTGGTGAAGATTTCGGGAAATCTCGAGCGTTCGTTATGGTAATCTTTGGAGGAGGCCTTTGTTCATCTGTGGACGTCTTTTGGCAAACAGTTATTACTGTTCAGAATTCAAAACAAAGTTGAAGTACGTAAACACCTCGATTGGCTAATCGATATTTTTTGCGTTTTACCGATTGAAATGGTTCTCAGAAATATTATATCTACACGAAGTATATAATTATATACATATAATATTAATTATATGTGCCAAATATTAAAGAACACTTTCAAGACTACTTACTCGTGTTCGGCAAATACACGCGTTGTAATAAGTGAATAACCTTTATAATGACGACCAAATTCTTTCCGTTTCTCCATTTCTATTTGAAATGGGGAAATTTGTAAATAATTAATTCTTTTCATGTTATAATTGTTTCGTTTCTTTTTAATATGTTTTGTGTTTTTATTATTAGTGGTTATTCACTCCAATTAGACATACAATGACTATGTAAAAGTACTCTCCAGGAGCCTAGGAAAATAAATGAATTGTAAAAAATCGCGCCCTAATTTTGAATACGAATAAATCTTGAAAGGTACCTAATTTTTTTTATTGTCATCACAAATATATTTTTATTTCAATATATTAAAAACGTAAATTTACGCCTGTAATTCCCGAAGGGGTAGGCAGAGGTAAATACATGCAAGCATACATTCAAACACCCACGATTCGGTTACGTTTTGGCTCATGTAACGTAGTGGCGAGCCTGTTGACATCGCCGGGCACATTACCAAACTTCGAGGTACTAAGCAATTTGCAGAAAATGGAAAATTTCTAATAGAACCAGAGATAGGACTTTACACCATTATCTCTGATAGACGCCTACCCGGGAATCGAACCCAGGACCCCAGTATAGTGGTAGTGGCCTGCTACCACTAGGCTTCTGAGGCAGTAAGTTAAATAAGTAACAAACTATGTAGCTATGTGTCCATTACGAGAATGATCTCTCAAAACATGATTCATAAACAAAAACCGTGTAACCTGTGAAATTCGAATTATTCTAAAGAGGTACTTAAAAGCGTTACGACAGTGTCAGTCACGCGCTCAGCGCATTATCACAATTTTTTGTAAACCCAAAATGATGGTCGATTAACTTTGTTATGAACTCAGTTCGTTGCCCCTCACACACTTTGGCGGGAAAAAGAGAAACTATTTTGTGTCATTCAAAAAAACATTATACACAGGTTTTTGCGAGCTACACTAAACATATTTCAAATGAAAGACAAATCAAAATAGTTTAAATAACAAATTTACATGCATAAGTAGTTTTGGTGTAATTTTCCCGTTGCTTTACTTATAATAATAATTAATAAAGTAACTAAATATAATACTTATAACTTATGAGGTGATTATAATTTATTGAAATAAAACTATTTTTACGGATTTATCTCGCGTATATTAAACTAAAATGATTTTTAAAATCAACCCGACGTTTCGGTCGCTTTTCAGCTTCCGTGGTCCCGGGCAGACCACGGAACTGAAAAGCGACCGAATAGTTTTATTGAATCAGAATCAGAATCAGAAACTCATTTATTCATTTAGGGTGACAGGCACCTCTTATGACACGTCAAAAACAAACAAAATAAATGAAAGCGAATAACAATTGATATACATGTCAAACAAGATAAAAAATATATGTAAAGTCAAGAATATCACTAAGATAAAACTAAATGTCATAAACTAATGTAAAAGTATATCAGTAAAATGTCTCTTTTCCCCTTTACAAACTGATAACAAAGAGTAAAAAGAAAAGAAAAAGAGTCATTCTTTGTCATTCACCGGCAAAGTTCCAAAGGCCAATATGATCTGAGAAAAACTTGCCGGAAAAAACTCAGTCGGCTCTTTTAAAAATATCTCTTAGGCATATTTTTACAATTTTCCATAATTTAAACAAGCTTAAAATTAACAATATAATATCAACATTACACTTTGATTATTACATTTAACACCTTTGTGGAGTTAGATCAGCATTTAGCCAAACATTTCTATCCTTGAGATAGTCCTCGAGTTTATAGTAAGCCTTTTTACATAGAGTGCGTTTAATTAATGCTTTGAATTTACCATCGGTGAGTTCAGCAATCCCGGCTGGGATCTTGTTATAAAATTCTACACTATATTTTAGGAAAGATGTATTAGTTTTCGTCAGTCGAAAACTTGGCAGAGACAACTTGTTCTTATTCCTCGTATTATAACTATGCCTATCGGAGATTTTATCAAACAGATGTAGATTTTTCCTCGCGAAAAGTATATTTTCATAGATGTAATGGCAAGGGACTGTCATTATATTTATTTCTTTAAATAGTTCTTTCAAAGAATCAGGACTACGTAAGTTATACATTGCTCTAATGGCCCTCTTTTGTAATACAAAAATTGATTGTATGTCAGCCGCTCGACCCCACAATAAAATACCATAGGACATGACACTGTGAAAATAAGTGCGAAAAATAGTTTTATTTCAATGAGTGTAGCTCGCGAAAACCTAAGATTATAATTTATTTTTCTTTTTCTCTTCTAACGAGCCTATCGACGATACTAATAATCATAAGGCTCTTTGGTAGAAAAAAAATATGTTTCATTTAAACTTGACCGTAATATAGAAAGTAAGATTTTTAGTTTTCGCAAACTAAACTGATTGAAATTAAACAAGTTTCCGAATTGATTTTGCGTATTTTAAACTAAAACGATCATTTAATTTTAATTCATTCTAACAGCAAATATTATATGCTAGTAGTCAAACCTCAGATTTTTTACTTGCTTCAACCCTAATTGAGGTCATCTGTCGATGCTTGGAGCTTTTTGAAACCACTACTAAATATCGTCCTTTTTAAAAATTCGTCCCCGATCTCACAACAAAAATATAATTCATTTCATAAAACTACCAACGATTTACATCGTTAAAACGGCTAGCAAGTTCACTGCACTTAAAAATAAAAAATGGCTGCCCATTTGCTACGCATGTGTCGCGTTCGCGTCACTTATTACTTGTCGAGTGCTTTTTTTTCAACCCGTGAAAGTACATTTGAAAAGAAACTTCTCGAATTAATTGCGTCGTTTCAGAGAAATCATGTACGGTTTTACTGTAAATTTACGCAGTTTTGTACAATTGCCTTGGCAAAACGTGTTTATACGTATACCTAAAGAAATTAAAATGAAAATAATTATGGTGTATTACCAGTAGATTTTTTTCGGTATGTACGCATGCAGGCGGCACGTCTCGAGACGGCACTAGTCTACTTCACCCATAGAGCAACACGGGCCACCGGCCGCGGCGGACCGGAGGGGAGTAGCCATATGCATGCTTTCACCTCTGTCAAAGTACAAGCCTAAATGGTCCTACGCCTGTCGCCCAGATATTTAAATGTGAGCGTGAAATTGTTTATGTATTTTGTTAAAGTCAAGGTGTGAGTTTCGTAGTAATAGACGATTCTTGTAGTGTGTGTGTATCATACGTAATTCCCGCCGCAAAAAATTACGGACTGTTTTGCATCGGTTATAAGCGCTATGGATACCACAGTCCGCCGCGGCGGCCGGTTGTCCGTGTTGCTCTATGACTTCACTGGGCAAACGGCGAGCGCAGAGGGCGCTCTCAGCCTAAATTAAAGATAGCGCAATGACCTAAGTGGGACCCCTGTGAGTCCGAACCAGCGTTGCCAAACGTCCGGATTTTGGCGGGGATTTCGACCGTGCGTGCAGCGTGCTAAGGATGTGCGTCCGGGTGATGATGATTAAAATCAAGTAAACAGATAAATATTGAAATACGTCTGATTATATAGAATTTTAACTATGTCCCGCTTTTGACGAGAGAATCCCGCTTTTTTCACTCAAAAAGTTTCACAATCGCGACTTGGCACAAAAAAACTGGCAAACTTGTTACCTTACCTATATGGATCAAAACGTAGTCGGTGAATCGAGGGTGTTTGCATGTATGCTTGCATGCATGCATTTACCTCTGCCTACTCCTTCAGGGAATATAGGCGTGAAATAACGTTCACGCTTAGAAAGATTAATGAAAAATAATAAAATACTAGAAAACTTTTCAGAATACTGTCAAAAACTTTATATGCCTATTCAGGTAAGGTAATTTGTTCTTTTAGGTAATTTATGCTTACTCATCGCGAAAGCTTTTCGTCTTATTGTTAATGAACAAAATTTGTTTCGTTAATGAAATAAAATTTCAATGTTGAGCACATCTGATCTTTTTCCAAGAACATCTATAAATCTTGCAAGCAAATTGAGATAAATGTTTATAAATTCCGAGAAAAAAAAGTCTGAAAGAAATCGGCGAAAGGGTAAAATCAGGGCTTATTCCCAAATCGGATATTCTGTCAATTAGTGACCAGATTAATTACTCCTGAAATCCACAGCGCCTTGGGCGCAACGAATTGGCTGAAGGATGAAAAAAGCGGTCAAGTTCGATTTGGACTTGCCTATGAAGGGTTCCGTAAAAACAAGTTGTGTTTATCGAGAGTTTTATTTCCAGTTTTAGAAATAGAACTCAATTTTTATTAGATTTTTCATTTTCTTTTTTAAAGTAACTGCCTCAGTAGCCTAGTGGTAGCAGGCCACTACTACTACGCTGCGATCCTGGGTTCGATTCCCGGGTAGGGGGTTATCAGAGATCTTTAAAAAGGATATGTAAAGTCCTTTATCTCTGGTTCTATCGCTCGGCTCGCCACGGCTGTTACATGGGCCAAAAACGTAACCGGCGAAGCGTGGGTAATTGCATGTACGCTTGAATGCATACATTCACCTCTGCCTACCCCTTCGGGGATTACAGGCGTGAGGTTACGAACGTTTTTATTTTAAAAGCTGGAGGGGGACGGGACACATTTTACCATTTTGGAAGTGTTTCAAACTGACGGTCGGACGGACGGACGGACGGAGGAAGGGATGGACGGAGGGAGGGAGGGAGGGAGGGAGGGAGGGAGGGAGGGAGGTAGGTAGGGACGGACGGACGGAGGGACAGACAGACGGACAGATGGACAGACGCACGGACGGACAGACAGATATGACGATTCTGTCAGAAATGTTCCTTTATGGATTTCGTCGTTGTACGTGTTCGTTTGACAACGGAACCCTAAAAGGCGTTAAATAAATTTTGATATGATTAATTCTCGACTCGGCGTAAATTTCACGAGGAATTTTAGGGCCTCTTTAAGATTAGCCGGACAGTTTTATGTCTGTATTTAAATACGATGTGCTCTTTAATAAAATTTGTGAAAAGATGTCGGATTTTGTTGTTGATGAAATGAGTTTGCTTGTTAGAAACGTATCTAATTTTTTTTTTTGTAACTAAGGCGGCGAACAAGCCTGCAGTTCATATGGATGTTAAGTTCTGATTGCAGCTAATAGACATCTACACAAAAACCAGAGGTCAAAATGCAGATGCGTTACCACTCCTCACACCTAAGGTGTTACGCCTCTGTGCCATAAATTACAGGGCCGTACATTACCACCTGACCGGAACACGATAGTGCTGAACACTACCATTTAGCGGCAAGTATATTAGGTAATGCGGTGGTGCCTACGCCCGCGAGCTCCGTCACTGGAGCTCTACCACCAGTAAATACATATAGATATTATAATTTGTAAATATTATATAGATATTCAAGATAACAGTACTCAACAATTTATATTGAACATCGAGTCTGCGAAAGAGACGATCGGCTCGATTCGACTTCGTAGAGCGTTATCTCTGTTGCACACTGCCTATGTAAGCACTGACAGTCCGGTATTATTCAAAACTTGATCAAAATGGTCGACAAATATCAAAGAGTACGGTACGAAAGAGATAACGCTCTACAGACCCGAAATAAGCCGAAGTCTCCTTCCTAGGCTCGATGTGCAATATTTATTGTTGATCACTGTATATATATATTTTGTATTTAGTTACAAATTGGCATGTGCCTAAGTGTATCAAGTGTTATTCGCTATAATTTATTTTATTTGTTTTAGACATTTCATAAGACCATGACAAATAAATAAATAAACTGATTCTGATTACTTTCCGAGACGACGATCGGATGGATTTTGGATTGGATCAGATAGCAATAATAGGATAAATATACACCAAAAAGATAAGAATTTCAGTAAAAAACACAAGTATCGAAATAAAGGTGTAAATTCAATTAACGCGATCTCTCATACAATGGTGTTCGTTTAAATTGAATAATCTGGTATCCTGCTGAGTCGTTCTAAGGACGTGTTCACACCAGACGGATGTAGGACGACGATTAGTATTGGAGTATTCGTTTTTTTTTGTGTAGTCTTATCTTGCCGTTTGTAAAAGAGAGTATGGAACATTCTGTTGATACCTATTTTTGTTATTAAGTATTTTCGGACCATTATTTTTTGTTTTATTTTAAGCTATTGCATAGCTTCTATCGCGGGGACCGAATTCAGAAATTCCGTAACGCAAAAAACCGGACGCTCCGGATTACAAATTTTAAACTCATTTAAAAAAATGATGTATAATTTCGCCGTCCGACCTCGTGGGTAGCGTGGCCGAGCGGCCTAGGCGCTGGTTTAAGGCACCAGTCTCTTCGGAGGCGTGGGTTCGAATCCCACCGCTGCCAAGATTGTTTTTGTTCATTTTTTTTATTGTTTGTTTTTCCATTCAATATTTAAAAAGTGGTAAATATTAATAGAAAATTATTGTTTCATTTTTCTATTTTTTTTTTCTTTTCTTTGCATTTTATTTTGTTTTGCATAATTTTAGATAATTATGTAAATGCAATAGCTTTACCGCGGCAGTCCCTGAGTGTCACACGTCTTTATTTGTTTACTTTGACATATTAATCAACGTATCAGTTGTTATTCGCTTTAATTTTATATTTGTAATTCGACCTATCACAAGCTAATTCTATTATTTCCAAGTGATTAAATACATTTTTTAGTTTGAGTTTGTTTTGTTTCGGAGTAATAAACAATTTGTGAAGGATTTAGAAGGCATCGGAACGGTCTTCTGGTGAAGGAGGATTCTTCAACAGACAGCAGACCAATGGCGGTCAAATTATTTCAATAGAGCGGTGGTAAATATAAAAACGTGGGATGGGCGGCAGCGTCCTGTGAACTGCTGCTATTCTGCGATCGCCAATCCGCCTGCCAAACGTGGCGATCATGGCATATTCTCCCATAATAATGCGCAACACTGTTTAAAGACGTTAAACATTTCTGTTTATTAAACCAGTCTCAACTTTACAAAAAAATGTAGGATATGCCCATAAAGGGTAGAAGCAGTCTTTTTGGAAATACATAATAACTCAAAAACTATTAAGAATATCTGGTTAAATCTTAAATTCCTTTAGAAACTATAGTATTTTTATTACATTTTTCACTTTCTCATTTCAAAAGAAGGAAGGGGAGGGGCACGTTTTGCGATTTTAAGGTCGATCTTTCAAACGATCGACTTTCAGATTCTGTTTATTTAACCCGTCTCAACTAAATATAATTTCTGGAACATTTAACACTTTGAAAACTTTGTGCGAAGAAGAAGAAAAAGAGTTTCAAAACGAATGGTTGAACAATGAAGAAATATTTGAAATATGACAAATAAATGACATCAAAATATGCCTTTTTTCCTTTTATAAAACTTGAGAATTTATCCTTTTGAAGAAATACTATAAAGATACATTTATGAAAAACTGGAATACAAAATTGACTTCGTGCCTTGTAAACCTGTGTAATATTTCGCTCGCATGTGTGTTTGTTTTCGAAAAGTAAATCTAATAAATTATTGTTTAAGCCCTTGAATAAACAACATCATACGTAAACAATTGAAGACTATTTAAATCTCTTCAAATACAAACTGGACATCCAAAACAAACGATTCGTTAGGACTAACCAAACATCACGACTCGTATTGTATTGGATGAAGTTCTAAAGAGTCCAGCTAATGCGATATGAATGCCCTTTGGGGCCGGACCCCAATCGGTCAGCAGAGGGTGATATGGACCCCAAAATGGGGAATGGTAATTTTAAGACACATGTAACTTAATCCTTTTAGCAGAAAAGTTATAAATGTGGGGCGTTTTACAAATTGTCTGACCATCCTATTCTTCATCTGATTTTAAATAATCATTTTAATCAGGACCTGGCGTGAAGATATACGAATACGATATGTGAAGATATACATACATACATTTTAGTTTTCGTTTTAATATACGCGAGATAAATCCTAAAACCAGTTTTATTTCAATGAGTGCTCGCAAAACCATAAAAACATACGGTATAGGTACATGACTGTATTACATCGTTTTACAAGCAAATAAATGAAGCACAAGTGAAGTATGTATTTTATATTAAATTAAAAAGGTATTATTTAATACCGAGTCTTCGGGAATTCGAGTGCATGTATGTAGAGATGCATGCAGGAGAGACACCAGATGTATGTGAGAACCTGGACATTTGGCGCTCCACGCTCTACCCCATAAGGAACTTGCGTGGGCGGCGTGGCATGCTGTTCCTAGGTGCGTGAAGATACTCTGAATTTATAATTTACTAGCGGCCCGCCCCGTCTTCGCGCGGGTGAAATGTTACCTATACCCTCCTATTCGTCTTAGCGTGATGATTATAGATATAGCCTAAAGCCTACCTCGATATCTTTTATAGTTTAGGCAGAGTACGCAAAATAAGTAAATTTTTCTAATTGATCTTTTACACCTTGTGTCCGACAAGACAAAACCCAAATATCTTACGGAACCCAATTTTATCCAAAAAAAAAAATAGCCTATGTTACCCGTGGATAATGTAGCTTTCGAATAGTGAAAGAATTTTCAAAATCACTCCAGTAGTTTATGAGCCTATTCAATACAACCAAACCAACAAAGTTTTCCTCTTTATAATATTAGTATAGATGAGATAAAGAGGAAAACAATCAGTTTAACTGAAACTTTTATTTTCAAACTCAATAAAAGTGTATCCAAGCCCTTACCGTTAATTTGTTCATGAGACGCATCCGTTCTTAGCCGGAGGCGGGATATTTAAGACAAAGCTTTGACGATTGCTGTTACTTTCGAATGACCAGACTCAATTTACGTGTTCGTTTTAAACATGGATAACATATAAGGCTAGTTACATAGTAAATGAAAAAGAGATATCAAATTTGTTGATCACAAAATTAATTACAACAATTAATTGAAAGAATGTAGGATAAGATTGACATGATTCAATGATGTAAAGGGGAAAAGAGACATTTTACTGATATACTTTTTACATTAGTTTATGACATTTAGTTTTATCTTAGTGATATTCTTGACTTTACATATATTTTTTATCTTGTTTGACATGTATATCAATTGTTATTCGCTTTAATTTATTTTGTTTGTTTTTGACGTGTCATAAGAGGTGCCTGTCACCCTAAATGAATAAATGAGTTTCTGATTCTGATTCTGATTCTGATTCAATAAAATATCGCCGGCGGCACCCGCGAGACCCGTGGCAAGATTTTTTGGACGATGACGATAAAAAAAAATACGGACTCATTTTTTTGCTATGGGGGATAGATAAATTAGGTATCTAATGCCGTGATACGAGTACTTACGCCACACTGGAATTCTACCATAAGTTTGACGACCTGGTTAGTCCAACGGTGTGGAGTCGCCGTTTGATTGTAAGGGTTACGGGTTCGATCCCCGCAACGGGTCAAATATTTGTAAGGCCTACAGATATTTTTTCCGGTCTGGGTGTTTGTATATGTGTTGTGTGTGTACAACGGCACCCACGACACAGGTTTATACCTAGGTCCTGTCCTGACACACCTCCCCAGCCTCATCTAGATTCATCATTCTCTTCACATATTCACGCCGATTACTAAGAGATTTGACCCCAATAGTAGAAAGTTTTACTGGTGGTAGAACTCCAGTGACGGAGCTCGCGGGCGTAGGCACCACCGCATTATCTCATATAAGCCGCTAAATGGTAGTGTTCAGCACTATCGTGTTTCGGTAAGGTGGTTAATGTACGGCCCTGTAATTTCCGGCACAGAGGCATAACACCTTAGGCCTCAGGAGTGGTAACGCATCTGCATTTTGACCTCAGCCTTTGTGTAAGTGTCTAAAGGCTGCAGTCATCACTTAACATCAATGTGAACAGCATGCTTGTTTGCCACTTCCGTATCATAAAAAAGTAACCTTTATTATTTTATCGTGCATTTCCAGGGCAAATATTCACGTATATCGTCGGTTACTCGCAAGACATCACGAGAACTGCATAACGTTGGGCATTTCTTTAACGTATATGGCCATACCAAGTTGACGCAAGAAGAGAGTGAATGTGATATGTCTATAAATAGACGGTTGAAGTTATTAGGAAAGACAAATTGTACTTTTCACTCTGAGATTTAAGGTAATGGCGAGTAATGTAATTATTATGTTTAAAGTATTTTAGCTGGTGTCCTAAAACAAAGACCTTGGTTTAGTTAAGGCACCAGTCTCTCGCAGTATAAATAAATTGTATGTTCTTAGGTTTTCGCGAGCTACACTCTCATTGAAATAAAACTAGTTTTTGTATTTGAATTGATAGATATCCTTATGTATATTGTGGTGAGATATAAAAAATGTTATTATTTTAAACTAGATCTGCCTCAATTATTAGTTTTTTATGATCCGAGTTTATAGATAAATTGACGAAGTGATCGAGTCAGAATGATTCGATCATTTGCATCGTTAATGAAGTCGCAACTCGATGTTTTGACTGAACATTTGGCATGTTTGAAATAAGAAACCTATCACCAGTATTTCTATCGTAAAATTTGGTTAATTCTGTAAACAAACGTTACGATTATGTATACAAGTAGTCATATTATCGAAAAGAATCTTTGAAAGTTTCAGGATTCAAACAAAAATGCTGTAACTTTTATGCAATAAAGTTCAAATCTATACACGATTGCACTAATCACTCATGTTTAGTTGGTGGCCAAATAGTTTAAAAACCAAGATCCTCAAAATTATAAGAAATAATCTCCTCATTTTCGCATGAATCCTCAAAACTGGAAATGCGTAATCACTTACAAAGTTCGGAGTAGGTCCTTATATCTGAACTATTCCGAGAACTACAAAAGAGCCTAAACACTCATTGTAGTACAAATCGTCAATGCAAATTGCGATCCCAGAGGCCTCTCATTGTGCGCTTTGTCTTATCCTAAAACGGACCGATTAGACCCGAACTAATCGGTTATAACCACGTTCTTACAGTGATTTCGTTAACATAATAACATCATGGTTGTGTTTTCTCGGAGGAATACTCCAGATTTCTAATGAAATAATATTACGTCTATGGATCGAATAAATCTGCGACATTAACGGTGCGGTGCCAATTTCGTATGTAGCTAGTCTTTCATATAAGATGAAGCGCGCATGGCCCGGCGGCTGGTGTAGATTATTAGCGATCGACTTGGTTAAGCACTACGGGCGCATTTTCGTGCTTCGGAGGGCACGTTAAACCGTCGGTCCCGGTTGCTATCGATAGATAGCAGTCGTTAAACCTTGTCGGAGGCCTTATGGGCGGTTTGATAACATCTGACAGCGGGTTGGCCACTAACCCATCCACCTCCACCAATCCGCATTGGAGTAGCGTGGTGGAGTAAGCTCCAAGCCTCCCCTAAAAAGGGGAGAGACTCGTGCCCAGCAGTGGGACTTATAATGGGTTGACATTGTTATATTATTATTATAGTCTTTTCTTCACAATTTAAAACGCAATCACTAACAGTTAAGTTCAGATTACTCATATCTAACTACAAAAGAGCCTAAACGCTTATTGTAGTACTAATCGTCGACGCAGATTGCGATCCTGAAGAACCCTCATTGTGCGCTTTGTCTTAGAAGAGAACGGAGTCGGGACTAATCGATTATGAACATTAAATACCTGCGTTGAATTGAGTGACTTTATTAACATAACATCACGACTGTATTTTCTCTAGCAGTGGGTCAAGAATAAGAGTCATTAAGCAATTTTGTTTCTAAACAAGTCTATTTTTTGTGAAAAGTTACGGAGATATGTGATAGGTATTTCGCCGGTTGTGTCAAAGGGATTGCTTTTTTTTTCGAAAACTCTCCGGGCCACCCGGCGACTAGAGCTGCTGTGGCTACAATCTAAATAATATTTTCATATCATTAATAATTCTGTACAGGCTGTATATGTCTTTCATTATGGGTCGATACAGGTTATTGTCATCTTAATGTTACACATCAATGATCAGCATAATTTAGTAATAAGGTATTTGACTGAGATAAGTAGTTATTTTGTAAATAATTAGATAAGTACTAGGTTTTTTTTATGTAATGAAAGTGGCAAACGAGCATGCAGTTCACATTGATGTTAAGTGATGACTGCAACCGATAGACACCCACACAAAGACCAAGGTCAAAATGCAGATACGTTACCACTCCTGAGGCCTAAGGTGTTATGCCTCTGTGCCGGAAGTTACAGGGCCGTACATAACCACCTGACCGGAACGCGATAGTGCTGAACACTACCATTTAGCGGCAAGTATATGAGGTAATGCGGTGGTGCCTACGCCCGCAAGCTCCGTCACTGGAGCTCTACCACCAGTAAAAAGTAAGTATCTTAGTGTCATGTTTCCATTTGGACTTTCCTGAAGAATCTTTAATTTTGAATCTAAAATTGACAAGAAACTTAAGAGAAACAAAGCAACGTTTATACGCCTCCAAAAGTTTTCAACAAGACCCATAATTTTCATGAAAACAAACCGAGTCATAAACTGAAAATAGTATACCGCAAAGTCATATTTCCGTGCTAACTAATTCCCCTGATTAACCATATCTCGCGACGATCCATCCGTCATCTCGTCCCTCCGGTTTAATGCTCTTAAAATATTCCATAGTGTCATAAAAACATCGTGAAGTATGGTCCCCGGTGGAGCAGGGTGAATTCCAGCGATATATCAGCGTGAACTGAACATTATGAGTACCCTTAAAATTACGTTTCGTTCGTGAACTATAGAAATGAACGAACTAATAAAATCTACGTACAATCGAGACGAAAAGTTTTTGAAATTCAACTTGAAAATTGACATCGCAATGCAAAAATAATTTCGTTTCACCTGTAATCGTAACTTCACGCCTGTAATCCCCGAAGGGGTAGGCAGAGGTAAATGCATGCATTCAAGCATATATGCAAACATCCACCACTCGCCGGTTACGTTTTGGCCCATGTAACAGATGGCGAACCTGTTGCCATCTCCGGGCACATTACCAAACTAGGTACTGGGAAACTCACCTATAAACGTTTCAGTAACTTCTTTTAAGTATAGAACATTAGCCACTGGCCAATAAGTGGATTGTATCTTATGATGTAACAAAGGAAAACGAAAGAAGAGATAAATCAAAGTATAACGAAAGTTACAATGGTGCGGACAAATGTCAATGAATACAATCGCGAACAATCAATTAATGAAGTCATTGAGACAGGGATGAGCGAAGTCTGAAAAAAGATTATCGGAAGATATTAGATTTATATTTCCACTTATAGAAAAGATAAATAAAGAGCCAGGTACCTACACAAGTTTTATTGTATTAATATTATACATGACAAAATTCCGCAGTTGTGTATAACAATACTGTTTTTAGAAACAGTATTGTTATACTATCTATCTACGTACTTTTATCTAATAAAATATTATATAAAATAATTTCCATGGTTTTTGCTACGAAGGTTGAAAATCATCACCACAGCGTAATTCAATCATTATCATAGCAAATGACAGCCGAACGTTTTCGTACCATAATCGATTCAGTTGTGTTTGTGCTCGAATGTTTACCAGTTTGTGTCCGTTGATTGCGAAATGTCAAATTGAATAATCGGGAATTATCGCCAGCAACATTTGCTCTGTTTATGTTAACGTACCTGGATTTGCATAAATGACGTCACCGATAAATTGGAAGTAATTCTTTTAATTGCTGTCGCTTTTTCTTGCAGTTTTGATTAAAATAAAAGAGAAAATTGAAATAATAGGACGTAATACGACGTTTCGAAATCTCGTAGGTTATAGAAATTATTAAGTACCTAATACATATATTTTTTTGTTGTAGACATAAAATAACTCACTCGAAGGTAAGACAACTCTTACCATTTATTGTAGGTTTGACAATAATTTTATTTTCTCACTCTATAGGTTACGCTTCAATTTTTTCTATTTAAGTAGGAAAAGTTAAAGCGTAACCTATTAAGCATAGCGTATTTAGTAGTACGACTTTCAAAATAATATATGATTTTTATCAATTGAAATACAACAGCAGAACTGAACAATAGAACAAACGTTGTAGGTGCCACTAAAGGAACGAAATTCACATGACATAATACAAGTTTAAAACCGGATATAAAAAACACAAACGAAACCGAATTAGAAAATCAATCATTCAATAAAGGAAACAGGAGTACCAATAAATAGCTGACAGGTGCGGGACTCGACTAATCAGGGATTCTGTGAACGTGCCTATTTATTATTCCCATTGCGAAGGTATATATCAAAACGGATCGACTGTCTGACGAAATTAAGCCGGAGTCGGCCAAGAAAATGTTTGTTGGATATCCTATTTCGCCAAATTACAGGGATTTAATTTAGAAAAGCGTTCTGATTGGTCGAATAGGCTGTCGAAAACAATCGACCAATCAGAAAACAATTTGTGCGGATAATTACGTTTCGTAGTTTTATGAAAGGTTGACGGCCCATTTAAATTGTTTGATGTAACAAATTCTATTATCGAAATGAATATTGGTCTTTGATTTTAATAACAAACTTTGGCAATTTTAAATAAAATCCATTTCCTTATCCAATACGAGATTATTAAAAGTATATTTCGAGCATTAAAATTCGCGAAGCAAACACCATTGCATCAATCTCGGACGGAACACAAACGAAAACAAGTAACTAACAAATGAGCGAGTTGCAAATCGAAACATTTGAAATGCGTGCCGCGGCCTCATCTCACGCAATCAGCTGTGCAAACGGCGAAAATATCTTCGGCAAATAGCCGCGGATGCCGACCGAATACGGCCGAACGTTGCCGATCGCGGTAGCAAACGAACCGGCCAATTAGGGACGCTCCGATAATGAGTTGTCAAAACAAGGATTTCATTTTGCCAATTTATGCACGCGATTGTATCAGCCATAATTGTAAGAGTGTAAGGTTGATGTTACACTGAACGGATTTGTACATTCGCACGCAAAAGTTGAATTGTGAAAGTTCACGTACCGCTTTGGGTTTTAAAGTTGGCAAATCCTACAATTAGCGTTCACTTGTCCGATCGAACGTTGCGGGTTGCAGAGTTGTATTAATTGTTGATCAAACATGGAATTATCGATGTGTAATATTTAAGTAACGGATATTTAGACGAAAGATATCTACGTTTTAAAACGGTAATTCTTTAATACTTACCTACCAACAAAAACAAACTATGTAAAATTTGTATTAATTTTTTTATAAGTGCTTCGCTTTGACATTTTAACTAAGGTATGAAATGTATTTAGTCTTATCATAAATTATCACTGCTTTCAATAGTTTACGATTATTTAACTGTTTTAATTCAAATAACTCAATATTAATTGTTTTATATTATTTCGCATTAACACATGCTTGTGAAATATATTTTATTTTAATGTAAAATGGAAAGAAAAATTTGACTTCAGGCGAGACTCGAACTCGCGGCCTACTGGGAATCTAGTCCAGCCGCTCTTCCAATTGAACTACTGAAGTCCTGAGTCTCACCTGAAGTCAAATTTTTCTTTCCATTTTACTTTAAAATAAAATATAACTCAATATTGTTAATTAGTAAATAAAATAAGATTAATTTTAGAGCCATTCTTTTGAATGAGACGAATGAATCATTACGTCATGTTTCATATTCGTGATTTCAAATACTGGTCTTCGTCATTGTCATTCCATGGAATTATTCTACGAAATCAAACGCAACGATTTGATGAGGCACAAGTGTGAAAGTAGATCATACAAAAACTGTAATGAATGTATTTCTTAGTATTTCTAACTTTACATTCACTTATTATAGGCAGATATAAATCTAAGGTGATTTTTGAGACACTCATCAACTTAAACTTGTCTCGTCATTATGAACAACTTTACTACGAGGCTTTTACTAGTGGTAGAGCTCCAGTGACGGAGCTCGCGGGCGTAGGCACCACCGCATTACCTAATATACTTGCCACTAAATAGTAGTGTTTAGCACTATCGTGTTTCGGTCAGGTGATAATGTACGGCCATGTAATTTCCGGCACAGAGGCATAACTCCTCAGGACTAGTGGTAACGCATCTGCATTTTGATCTAGGTCTTTGTGTGGGTGTCTATAGGCTGCAGTCATCACTTAACATCAATGTAAACTGCATGCTTGTTTGCCACTTTAATAACATAAAAAAGGGCCAACTCCGAAACCGTGAAACTAAAGCAAAGTGAAGGAACTTACTACTGGTAGAGTTTCAATGTCAGTTCCAGCCCATAGACCGCCGTATTAAAAATGGTAGTTTCAGATCGGTATATAACGGAATTTGTATACCAAGATGTTGTGACTAACTGTGAGTGGAGAATCATCTTCGAATCCCAAATAATCTAAAGTGCTACAGCCTGAAGATAAACCACGCTCTGATATTCGATGAACAAGTACAAACTCATAACAAGATCTTGGATATTATTTGAGGCATTGAGTGAAATGCTTGTTAGTATTTGGAAAGTGAAATATGAATGGTAACGCAGACCAGTATCTGACGAACAATATCAAGTTGCAAGTATTATTGAGTTTGGAAAACTTATGCTTTCTGAGCCAATAGAAGTGCCCCGTTAGTTCACCTAAATTTTAAATTTGTTACCCGAAAGATATGACACTGCCGTAGAACAAGTTAATCATCATTTGTTTTTTGTTTTGTACGGCCCTGTAACTTCCGGCACAGAGGTATAACACCTTAGGTCTCAGGAGTGGTAACGCATCCGCATTTTGACCTTGGTCTTCGTGTGGGTGTCTATAGCCTGCAGTCATCACTTAACATTAATGTGAACTGGACGTTTGTTTGCCATTTCCATTACATAAAAAAAAATCAACACGCTGAAGAACGTCCGCTGCTGGACAACCCTTTTTACTGGTAGTAGAGCTCCAGTGACGGAGCTCGCGGGCGTAGGCACCACCGCATTACCTAATATACCTGTCGCTAAATGGTAGTGTTCAGCACTATCGCGTTCCGGTCAGATGGTAATGTACGGCCCTGTAATTTCCGGCACAGAGGCATAACACCTTAGGCCTCAGGAGTGGCAACGCATCTACATTTTGACCTCTGTTCATTGTGTATGTGTCTATAGGCTGCAGTCATCACTTAACATCGATGTGAACTGCATGCTTGTTTGCCACTTCCATTAGGTACATAAAAAAAAGGAATTTCCTCCACGGGGCGATGAGTTCGTCACGTTTCGACACCATGAACGTGTTGTGTATAGAGCCACATAGTACATTTGTGTTTGTATGTATCGCGGAAGTTACAGCTAATGTGTCTAATCAGTCATGATTGAATAATACGCACTGGGATGCTTCAAATCATGTGAACTCAGTCATGCAGGTAAAGGGACGATTAGTCACTATTTCTATTGTTACGTCATTGGAATGGCGGTTATAAAAGGCTATTACACGACACGGTATTCAGGGTCCGGCAGAAAGGGTGGGCGTGGCCTAGCGCCGGGTTGTCGTTTATTACACTATCCGGTCGACAGCGCCCTGACTCGATCACAGTACAAGCAAACGGGCCGCTCCGGTCGCCCTAATGAGGGACCTAAGTCCCTAAATGTTATTACACTACCCTGACCCTTGCTATCGTACCCTGAATACCGTGCCGTGTAATAAGTCCTATACTCTGACGATTCCCAGAACCTTTTTCATGAATTCGTAACAACACTGACTGTAGTAAAGAATATTTTCTCTCTGTCATATGTAATTAGTGTTAGACATCATTCTAGCAATGGACTCCCTGAACTTAATTTTATGAACACTTCAGGATAAGAGTCTTTAATATAGTAACAAAACCAAATAGCCAAAATGTATATCACCTACTTTAAATGACACCAAAATAAGCGTGGAGGAAAAAACGTTTCTACAAAATTGTACTCCATTAGCACAAAACCGCAAATCTCGAAAATTTGTTTCATTTCCAAACGAATGTGTTATTTTTATTCTTCAAAGTACGAGAAACTTTCCAAATAATTAATGTCAAGCTGAGGCTAAAGCCTAGGTCGGACTAAGACAGTATTGTAATGGATCAGTACCTAAGTAGTTCAGACTACAGCGTTACATCTCAGAAAACTCTAGACAGGTATTAATAATTTTGACTCATGTCGACTAATATTGCGTTACCCCATATAAACACCATATTCTGTTGCTTATAAAACTTAAAAAACAAATAAGTTAGCACTAAATAAAAAATTAAATCATTTAAGGAACAAATAGATCTACTTAAATGAAACAGCATTTAAATAGATCTATATGTTAATCAAGTTTGAAACTTTAGATATAATGAATCAAATTATAAAGCAAAAAACAAATCTACATATGACATTCAAAAGCAGCTGAATAATAGTCAACATCACGTGTTTTGTACTCAATTCTTAAAATAGTCTTATTCCGTTATCGATAAAGCCTAAGAACGAAAACCTTTCAATAAAACATAATATCCCATACTCACGTAATTGAAGACTGTAGTAATGAAAGGGGCCCCACCTGCGAACAAATATTTGTACGTTAGAGACGATTGAGTCTGAGTGGGTCACCTATTCAATCTCCTTCATACATATAGAAAAAAGCTGTGAAGACTCATGTAAAAGCGGCTTTCAACTCGCATACGCCGAGAATGGTACAAGCGAGGAGAGAACTTTCTTTTTCGTTCATTTTACATTTGTACATTTACGTGCAAATTGTTTCAATACGTTTGATTTTTACATTTTTATGGTTAGGCGTTGCTGTCGACGAATGTACTTATTCGATATACAATGTACAGGTGTGTTCACAAATTTTTAACACAGTGTCACGATAATAATACCTTAAAATAAAATTGGAACTACGTTTTTTACACGGTGTAAATTGTGGAATGAACTTCCTTTTGAGGTGTTGCCTCCGTCACACCGCAGACACTCCGCCAAAATTCCATACAAACGCTTAATTTGGTTTCTATTACACATACATCAATCAGTGACGTGTATTTACACGTGCACCTGTGTGCGTAGCACGTAGAAAATACCAACCGTCGCCCATAACAGGGGAGGTGGTTAGGTGATGCGGGGACATCGGGCGAGACGTCGAAGTGTCCATTCTATACGTAGTATTATTACATATTCTCTGCCGCGGTGCTACTATATGGGGTTCTTCAAAAATCCTAAATGGCTGCCAGAGCATTGACAATGCCCCTGGTGTTGCAAATGTTCATAGGCAACGGTGACCACTTTCCACACCAGGTGGCCCGTCTGCTTGTCTGTCAGTCCTTTGACATAAAAAAGGGCGGTAGGCATAGGTATATTAACATTAAAAAAAAACAACGGTTACACGGGAGTGCCGGTAGAAGTGATTTGATCACCACCACCACCACTGCTGTCATTGGGCTCCCAAAAAGTAGGCGGACGCAATTCTGGTAGCGAGTTCGTCTTACGCATTTTCGATCAGGGTGTCCTGAAGCAAGTTTAACATTTTTTCCCATCACAAAAGTGCAAAGCGCCGCTAGAGTTTACACTTAAAAAATAATACACACAGTACCAAATACTATTAATTCCAAAGATAACTTACTGCTAGCTATTACACGTTAAGTCATGTAAATCCAACACAATCGACCATAATTTAGGCCAAACGAAGAAAAAGTAGGCTCTACCTAAAAATAGGTTCCCATTTAAATGAAAGACTCTCATAAGCGTTTCAGAGGGGCCTGAACTTATGGCGGTGGCGTATGAAGCTACGAGCCATTCAAGCGCTCTTTTGCCGGGGGAAAACTTTTAGCTCGCATTTTGTGACAAGGTTATTTTGGGTTTATATGTTAAAAGTATAAATTGCTTGTACTTATGTATTTTGGGTCAACCTCGTTGATATAGATTAATATTTTTAGCTACCGAAGTAAGGTTTACTGGTGGTAGAGCTCCAGTGACGGCACAGAGGCAAAATACCTTAAGCCTCGGGAGAGGTAACGCATCTGCAATTTGACCTTGGTCTTCGTGTGCGTGTCTGTAGGTTGCAGTCATCACTTAACATCAATGTGAACTGCAAGCTTGTTTGCCACTTTCATTACATTAAAAAAATACTGTCAACGAATGGCGTCGGGACCCTGACCCCAGGACCCACTAGCGGAATAATTATCTTTTCCTGGAAGGGAATTCTTCCACTAGTGCAGCCGAACGATGGCGGCAAACCATTCCAGTGGGACGGCAGTACGTGCATTAACGCAAGATGGGTAGCAGCGTAGTGCGATAAAACTCTGTCACTACGATCGCCAGTTCGTGCCAAGCGTGGCAATTATGACATATACCGCTTATCACCGCTGTCCACAGTTGTCCATTGCTGGACCAAAACCTCCCTTTTGTTCCAGCAGTAAACAACTTTCAGCTGATGTGATGCGAATGAATGAATGATGAATATGAGTAATACGAGTACGTTTAAATCAGAAGAAGAATAAGAATGATGTAGCTATATGCGTCAACTGTTCTAGAATGTTCAATCATACAAAGGCCTTTGATATTTACAAAACGTAACTTAACGTGTTTTCAAATTTACACGCAAACCACTATTCGCCAGTTACGTTTTGTACAATGTAATACGTGGCTAACCTGATACAATCTTCAGGCACATTAAAAACTCCAACGATAGCCCTGGGAAACTAACCGAAAAATGTATAAATTCCAATAATACGTACATCTCACCCGGGGGTCAATCCCAGGACACCAGCGTTGCAGTATCTAGTAAATATTTACAAATTACCGCATTTATAACCATTCCCAAATATATGTGTATGTCGACAATCAAATAGTCGTGACTATCGATCGCTTCTCACAACGAGATGCCAACGCGACGCCTCTTCAACGAGTAATGGATGTGGAACGACATCATCAGGGTTGTCACTTGTCACATGCACTCTTTATACAGTATTGAATTATGTCTAATTAGTATTAAATAAGATAGAAAATATATAAAAATCTACACCAGACAGAACAATTTTTCTCACCGAGTGCCTAATTCTTTTTGTCTTCTTTGAAATACTTTTAGTTGTGTCACTATTTAATTACAATTTTACCCATAATATAAATTATGTAGTGGACAAAACGTGTGTGATGAAATAATGTGATACTAAATATTTTTATTTATAATTTTGGTATCGTATAGAAAAATCATCTGAAACTATCAAAATAATGTTTTATCTAAGTACATCATATTTGAAACAAACATTTTTTTTATAAATACGTAAATAAATTACGTATTTTTGCGAGTAAGGAATAATTTTATGTCTAATGTATTATTTATGTTATAATTATATGTATTATTATTTATGTTATTAGTTGCTTTGCCTCGTGGTGAGACTAACATTATCAAATAAGAGGAACAAGATACTGCTGAACACTACCATTTCATATCAGATACATTGGCTCCAACACTAAAACTTTACATCTTCAAAAATCATCATCAGTAGACGTAGAATTGAAATAATTTTAGAGGAATAAATTAAGTTTCGAAAACACTTTTGCACTTCAAATTACTAAACGCAGCCCTAAACTCGGCAGCCTGTGACGTAACTCGAGATATGCGAAGATTGAATGCAGGTTGTGCGCGATAATACCTTTTCTATCGAGGTGGTCGCAAGCGTACCGAGTTGGTTTGTCGGTACGATCAAATCGTTAAGTCATCGATCGGGTGTGGTGCAGATACAATGCTAGTCGAATGTGGAAGCGAGTCCCGACAGTCGGGCACGTAAGTGCTCGAGTACTACGAAGATTAAAAGCGGGGTGTGCTGGATAAAATTTTTGTCGTGGTCGTTCGATTTTAGGTTTAGGAAAAATGCGAGGTTTAAAAATATGAGAATGTCTTGCTGGAGGACTAGGTATGTAAAACGCGTTGAGATTGACATAACTTTAAATCTTACGATCTCTATGAACATGAAAATAGTCGAAGCAAAATACACCCTGGATGAACATCTTTTAGATAGTAGGTAATTTGTTATAATAATACATATTTACTAATCTCACTTATCTATTAATCCCTGCTGTATTATACATAAATCTGTAATTTTGAACGTTGGTTACTCATTTAGAAGACAAAAACAAGTAAACGGATTAGGATGAAGTTGCTCACAAAAGCATTTTTAGACTGCCTTTAGCAATAGATTTTTAGGAAGTTTAAAAAAAGGAGATAATAAATTCAACGTAACGGTATGTTTATTGTTTGTTATTTTCTCTAAATTGAAATATACAATGGTCTATAAAGTCTTCCACGCGAACATTCAATAATTAAAAGAAGTTTGTAGATATATACCTATATGTATGTTTGTATATGCATATTTTCATTACAACACTACACTAGACTTCACTAGAGTGATTGATCGAATGTGCTATCATTATACAAATTAATCATTTTGTGCGCGATGATACCTTCAAGATCGCGACCGTACCAGATCAATTCAATGACACCAAAACCTAGTCGTTGATTGACCGTCGAGACGTGCCGTCCCGATACTTGAGGAAATGAGGAAGAAGTGTATCTAATGGATGTGGCACCGGCCAGTTTGTGGCGTACAGTCCGAGAAATCAAGCAAATATGGCTTTTATTGCTATCGCAAAAAGTGCCCATGAGTATGAACTTTCGAGACATATAAATATTATTTAGCGTGAAATTAATAGGTCACTCGCGTCAAGCGCGCATGGCCCAGCGGCTGGTGTAGATCGTAAACGATCTGCTCGGTTAGGCACTATGGGCGCGGTCGGGTAGTGTGATGGGTGACCGCTAGTGGCAAATTAAACGCGCGTTTCCGTGCTTCGGAGGGCACGTTAAGCCGTCGGTCCCGGTTGCTATCGATAGATAGCAGTCGTTAAACCTTGTCGGAGGCCTTATGGGCGGTTTGAAAACATCCGACAGCGGGTTGGCCACTAACCCACCCACCTCCACCAATCCGCATTGGAGCAGCGTGGTGGAGTAAGCTCCAGGCCTCCCCCCAAAAAGGGGAGAGACTCGTGCCCAGCAGTGGGACGTATAATGGGTTGCCATTATTATATTATTATTAATACGTCACTTGCACATGAACGTTATTGCAATGTTATAGAACTTAAAAATTATTGGTTTTGACGATGTTACTACCTAGTTATGCGAGGTCAGATATGAAAAGTAAATAGGTACTATCAGAAAATAAATACCTGGGTACAAATTGTGATTTTGATGATGATGATGACTGACCTCATATCGTCACCTAAATAACCTAATCTGCTAACTTCAATGTTATAACAATACAGCAGTTGACACGACCAGCATTGTACTACCCGATCATAGAGCAACATCGGAGGGGAGTAGCTATATACAGGCTTTCCAAGTAAGCACAAACCCAAATGGGCCTATGCCTGTCGCCCAGATATTAAAATGTGAGCGTGAAATTGTTTACGTATTTTGTTAAAGTTAAGGTGTGAGTTTCGTAGTAATGGACGATTTTTGTAGTGTGGGTGTGTGTCACACGTATTTCCCCCCGCAAAAAATAACAGACTGTTTTGTATCGGTAATAAACGCTATGGATACTCCCCTCCGGTCCGCCGCGGCCGGTGGCCCGTGTTGCTCTATGTTCCCGATAGTAGCGCCATTTGTCGGGTTATTAATACACGCAAATATTTTCATTAATAGGTTTTATCATACCAACCCAAAGATGTTTACAGTTGAACCGAAGCCATCCCATAAGGAGGATATGCCATAATCGCCACGCTTGGCACGCGTATTGGCAATCGCAGTGCCGGTAGTTTTATGGCAGAACGTATTTACTACCGCCCCATTGGAATGGTTTGACCTTTGACCGCCATCGTTCTGTTGACTGAATACACTAATGGAAGAATTCTCATCTAGTGGAAGAAAATTCTTCCGATAGTGTGCGGACCCCACCGCACACTATGTCCCGACGCCATGAAATAGCTCATTTCAGACATTTTGGAGTTTTTACGAGACTCAAATTATATTGGAGTTAGCATGTTAGATAATGACGAATTAGCAACTATTTCAAATATTATGCTTCTACAGTTAACTTTGAATGTAACGCGATAGCCCAACATAAATTGTCGCGATAGGGTTAAGGTTTTCGACGTCATGGCGCCGGCTGCTTTCGCGGCAGCTGCGACGGTATATTATAATAGACTTCCCAACACTACGTAACCGCAGATACGACTATTGATAAAAAAAATATAAACCACTATTATGCGCGACTGTATAAAATTACGAAGATTATTTTAAGAGGTTTTCAGTTTTCAGTGTAAGAATTTAACATTGCAATATTTTTATATATTTTTTTTTATATTTATATTATATTTTTTTCGCAATAACACATGCGAATGAACTTTAGAAAGTAAAAAAAATGGGTAAGAAAAATTTGACTTCGGGCAGGAATGGAACCACAGGATAACTAGTCCAGCCCCTTTACCACTAAGCTACCGATGTCCCACACGTCAAATTTTGCCTTCCCTTTTTTGATTTTTAACCAATTTAACATTGTAACGTATTAACGTGATGATATATTTGTTTTTTTAACGTACAAACGAAGCCAACTGTTTTTGCGACGACTATGATGGTAAGTAAACTTTGCTTAGATGCGACACTTGGTATGCTTAATATGCATATTATATTATTTTACCTACATTGTAGACCTAAAATTTCAGTGTTTTTCTAAAATTAATAGAATTTTGTAAAACTAAGACGTTGCAAAACGTGATAATTGTTTTTTTTTATAACAGTACTTAAATAAGGTATTTATTTGAGTGAATAAGAAATTGGTACACCGTCTATTTTGACAGTACCTACACTAAATGATAATTGCAGAATTGCAGAATAGATATGGCTACTCAAAAAGTGATTGCTTTTTGTGAACTTTTTTAATATCTGTTATATTTTTCGCAACAACACATGCGAGTGAATATACTTAGAAATTAAAGAAAAAGAACTCATCGATTCTTAAATAATCCTAATAAATTTAGCTATAATAATAATGTACTAAATAAAGACAAGTAGGTACTTGCGAAATTATATACATAAAACAATTATTTCATATACATATTAGAAAATTAATAGTACCTAATTCGGTCGTTACACTCAACTTCCCCAACTTTAGCCATCCCAAAAGTCTAGTGTTCAATCATTAGTACTCAATGAAGTCTCAACTAATGAACATTGATCGTTGTTATCACAAATATTCGTAATTAATCAAATGTACACCCGAATTGGGAAACTTTGCTAATCAATTCTATAGAACAGACATAATAGCTATTAGCTTCGTGAATCTGTGAATTGCTAATTTTCAAGTCGAGCGACGATAAGGTTCTGGATAAGTAAATAATATTCTTAACCTTTTTCTATGAATAATTAAACTTAATTTAAAACTGAAGAATGCTTTTCTTTTGTAAGCTGTTTACACTAAGTTTCTAGACTTTTAAATAAACCAGTCTTTGAGTGAAACTAATTTGTGTTTTAACAATTTTTTTAATTAGAGCTGTTCAAAGTTGCGAATTTTGATGATATATTTTTGTATAATGAAGTTGCCAAACAAGTATGCAGTTTACATTCGTGGTTACTGAATACTTTCAGCCTGTTCGTATCTACGGTCTAGGTTTAGGCCCTAAAATTTGTTCGTAGAGTACCTAACATATAGGTACAAAGTCCCACGTGTCATGTCTGACTTATCATCAATGACACGATATAACGTTACACCGCAGAATTGTACGCGCCACGGAGATTCGCGGAGACATGCGGGGTCGGCTTACCGCAGAAGCAGAAAGAGGTTTCCTACAACGAAAGTCAGCATGTAGGTAGTTATTATAAGTGAGTAATTGTGTTATGGTTGCGATGGGTAGACCACATCGTTCAAACGACGGATAGTTCATGGCAAAAAAGTACTGCATGGCTATTAAAAAGTAACGCTTCCTTTAATATGCTAGCGGTCTACTAGAGGCAGCTATTTTGAATTCACAAGGAAATAGGAGATGATTTATCGTACCTACTACTGGCTGATCGCTGACTGACCTATACTGAGAGTAATGAGGGTTACTCACAAAAAAACTAAAATCTATATGTATTACCTATAATCACAGATTTCAATGTAGGTTAACTCCTGAGGCTTTGGCCTCTCTGTGCCGGAAATTAAGGATCCGTTCATTACCACCCAACCGGATTACGATACTGGACACATACATTTAGTGGCAAATAGATTACGTGAATTAGTAGTGATGGTCCCTACACCTTTTAGTTCCAGTACAAGTACCGAGCTTCAGTTAAAAATATCCGTAAAATTCATAGAATTATTAAAATACTAGCTGTCTCGGCAAACTTCATATTGCCTGAGAACGAAATAATATGTCAAAAGTTTGATAGATACGGATTATTTTTGTATGGGAAAATGAAATTGTGTTTTTTACTACTTCCCTTCAATTTCTTCATATTTTCATACCTTTTAAACCTTTCCCGGACTTTCAAAAATCATTCAAAACCAAAATTAGCCAAATTGGTCCAGCCGTTCTCGAGTTTTAGCGAGACTAACGAACAGCAATTGTTTTTTTTAAATATAAGATATAGATAGATTCATATTTCTGGGGTAAAAATGTAATCATAGATGTAAGCAAGCAACCTTGTGGGAAATGTATTAATATCTGCCTAACCCCTTTAAAGCCGCACATCTCCCGGCAAAACAGATAAGAGCTATAGCTAAAGCTTTGGCCATATACATGTATTATCTATTTTCCAATTGCAATCCAATAACAGAACTTGGAGTCTCCATTATAACATTTCATTTTATCGTCGCACATAATGCAACGAAACGCAGTCATCGGGATTGAGGTCACGCCACACATCCCTGGAGTGAACGCTTGTGGTATACTGCCCTACATTCACGTTACACTTCTGCGGTGCACTGTCACGCTGATGACGTATGTGGTGTAAACTATTGTGGAGAAAAAAATATTGCGAATAACTGGAATAATTGCTTTATTTATCATAATTTCTACGAAAAGAATTCCACTGTTGGACAAGCCTCTCCTAAAAAAGCTTACAAGGAACGCTTCTGGGACACCTTCGTCCATTTGTCGATCTACCTCGTGGCGCGTCTCTATCCACGCTTCATCTTCAGGTACGCAGTTGCCATTCGAGAATCTTTGTCTGACGACCGTCGGTTCGCCAAGCTTTGTACCCTATCTGTCACTTCGTAATGGCCCCGATGAATGTCACCTATTCCCTATTACATGTGACTACAAAATCTGTTTACCTTTTCCTTGCTCTTCTTCTTTGTTATATTCAATTTTCTACCTTCATAGGTACTCGTATTAACACAGAATAAAAAAAATCTTAAAAATTACGTTTCTTGTAGGGGGGCCACCATATAACCACTTCGATTCGTGTACAGAATCTGGGACCAAAAAGTAGCAGAGTTTAGAGGCAGTTGAAATTCTTACTTGATTTCTTTAAATACCCACAATACCATCAGAATCCGCACCACGCTCAAAGTGTTTAATTTTAACGACCGAACAAGTCCCCTCTAACAAGCGCTTTATTCAATTCTCAATAATGTTGAGTGGTAAATAATAAGAGACTTTAATAGGCATATTTGTCTACATCGCAGGCAAAGGTCGTGGGTTGACTTACAAATCAAAAGCACAAATACTTACTCTTCAACAACTACAGTGTGGGCGGCATGTTAAGCAGGAATCACATTTGTAGCATATAGAAAGAATGTCGAATGAGCGAATGACTAAACAGATCCAATGCGAATGTGGATGGTTGCAGAGGCCCAGGAAGACCAAGACTGACCTACCATGACCAAATAGGTCGAGTTCTGTCTGATGGTGAGGTAAAAAGTCTTAGCAATAGGCGTTCATGTATGAAGAGAATGATGAAGATAGATGAGGCACGAGAGGTAAGTCAGGACCGGGATATCTGGCGCTCTACACTCTCTGCCCATACATACATGCATAGAGGTATTCTATGCATACATGTTTAAACATTTGTATCCGTTCTTTCCATTTTATCGTAAAAAAACTAGCGGCCCGCCCCGGCTTGGGCACGCTCCGGTTACATAATAAATAATAATAATAATAAATAATCTTTATTTCTATATCAAAATGTTTTATGACACAAATAGGCTGGAGTCCCCTTTTAAGCATTGTAAAATGCCTGTGCCAGAGGGCTCCGCTCTTCTAATTTACAATTCTTTATTTAGATTTATTTTTTACTGTTACAATAGTTACCTACCAGTGATAGAATAAGTTCTATCGAAGAGATATCCGGTCCGTCACGTAAGTGAGTTATTTGTATGATTTTTATTTTTAACTTTTCTTTCCATTTCTCTTTAAAAATAAAATACATTTCACAAGCATGCGCCAATGCGAAATAATATAAAACAATTATTTGTATGATGTTAAAGTCCAATTTACAATGTTTTGGATGACCAGAAACCCCTTCGACAGCACATAATCATTTTAAATTCACATAATATAACATTGTAAAGTTATATTCATAGTTAAGAAGTTACTGACATGGAAGTTACTGACATGACTATTATAGAAAACATATTCATATTCACCTACATACCTACTATCATAATAATTATAGGTTAGAATACCTAGCGCTCCTGAATAGTGTTGCTTACTGATTGTGAAATAATTTTCATGTTCGGTTCAGTATTGCCGAAGATTAACCCCTACAAACAAACAAACAATCAATCAAAGTTACAAACTTTACTCTTTATTATATTAGTATAGATATCCAAATTCACTCCCATAGGTTATTGCGAAAAAAATCCTTCTATCTATCCTTAGTAGTTCACGCAGTTCACAGAGACATATCTAACACCTAAGGACCTGTGGTCTCTGTGACAGCTAAGCAGCTGTTATGCCACTGTGATGTTATGTCTCAGGGCTAGCAACGCATCTGCATTTTGACCTTTGGTTTTTGTGTAGATGTCTGTAGGCTGCAGTCATCACTTTACATCAATGTGAACTGCATGCTTGTTTGCCACCTTCATCACAAAAAAAACTTCATATTCATTTATAAAAAACAACAAAATTTATACATTATCCAAAACTAATCAGCACTGCTGCTCAGTTTCGAACATCGGCGCAAAGTGGCGTGTCTGTCTATCTTTTATAGAATCCATTTTGGAGAATGTGCGATCGATTTACACAACTTCATACCCACTAACATTTTATAACAGGACGAGAAGGAGAACGGCGGCATATCATCCGTACACAGTAAATGATCCTAAAATTCGAAATAAGCGTTTCGGCTCTTCGTTAATAATGCGAACAGCTAAGGAATGGTACACCCTGCCGACTTCTTTGTTTCCGAAAAACTATAACCTAGGAATTTTCAAGTCAAGAGTGAATAGTTACCTTCTAGACAAGCGTGCTTCATCTTCGGCCTCATCTTCACTTTCCATCAGGTGAGATGGTCGTCAAACGTTTTGTGTATGAATGATTAATAAAAATATTCCGAGCACGAGTCACAAACGTGGCAAATAAACGTTCTGACCTTGACGTTTTCCTCACTTCCAGTACAAGTTTGTGCCGCGAACAAGGCGCTATAAAACAATAAGTGGCTATTGTTGACGGCTAATCGTAAAGTTTCTGCGGTTTGCGGTCATATCCACCGATTTCTAAATAACCAGCGCTTTCCATTGCTTTGGATTTAACTTTGTGTAGGTGCAGAATTTAAGGCGCGGTTTCGACCGCATGATAGATTTTTTGTGTGAAAAAAACCGGTAAAGTGCGTGTCGGGTAGTTTTTAGGTTTAATTAATGAAATTAAAAAAAAAATATAGATATTCTCTATGGAGTTGTTTAAAAATTTCGTGTATTACATTTGGTCGATTATTACTTGTAAAGCTAACTTAGGTGTGATAGTTTTCCTTTTAATTTCGTTCTATGTAGCTACTATTGCCGTAACGTTTGAATTTCTAACAACAACCGTTTAGTTGGTAGAGGTGGAGGAACATGACTGTAACGAAAATTGGCATTTTAAAGCATAATAAGTGACAAACAGTTAACTAAATCCAAAAATATCCTAGACCTATCCAACGATATCCCACACTTTATAAAAAACGAAAAACAAAAAAAATATTTGCGCGTTACATGTAGGAGAGGTACTTACCCTTAATATTTTTTTTCCTAAGTCCTATTTTACTAGCTGTTATTTGATTTTCATGAATGAAATCATATCTCCGTAAGATCTTCTTGTAATTAATGTAAGAGTGTAGAATTTACTTTGGTACACTCGAATTTAGAAATTAAAGAGAATATCATAAGAAAATTTTTACTTCGGGCAGGAATCGAACGTGCTACCTCAGGATAACCAGTCCAGCTGCTTTACCCCTAAGTTTCGGTAGCTTAGTGGTAAAGTGAATTTATAAATTCGCTCGCATGTGTCATTGCGAGAAAATAGAAATATGACAAACTCAAAATTACACGATTCCGAAATACACATTAAATTAAGTTACATTCATAATTTCGAATTACAAAATATCGCCTCGTATCATATGATATTTGTGTATCACAAACATATCGTGTATGTAATCAAATATTTGTCAAATATAAACATTCGACGTTCGAATGTGGGAAACACTGAGAGTCGAGACGAAGCTTTTGTTGTCAGATATGGATATACTTGCGCAATCACTTTGATTAATTTGTAAAGCGACTATTTCTAAACACTGGTGATAGAGTACTCTGACACTGGAGGTTAACTGAATCTACCCGGCACTAGTTGGAAGAGTTAATGATCATACAGGCTTCTTCTTGGGGTGCCTCTCCGACTAGCGAAGGTTGGCGGTCAATATGGCATATTGTTCCCGGTTTCTGGCGAGATGAAACAACTCGGCTGCATTTGCTATTTCTGTCCACTCTCGGGTGTTAAGTAACTAAGATTTCTTTCTTCGACCAACTCGTCTTTTGATTTCGATTTTTTTCCATCATAATCAGTTGTAGCAACTCGTACTTATCATGTTTCAGTACATGTCCGAGGTAGGCCACTTTTCGTTGTTTGACGGTCTGCAAAAGCTCACGTTTCAGTTTCACGGGTCGAAGAACCTCGTCATTGGTTACCTTTTGAGTCCAGCTTATAGCCAACATTCAAAATTCAAAAAAATCTAAATTCAAATTGGTTTACAAGGACACTTTTGCATTGTCAGGTTATAAGCTCCCTATATTCGTCTGTACGTCCACATTTCGAACGCCTCTATACGTTTCCTGAGGTCTTCTTTGATCGTCCAAGACTCGCATCCGTATAGGAGAATGGGCCAAATGTAGCAACGAAGCATTCTATCATACAGGCAGGTGTGAAGGAACGGGTGGAAGTGTTCCTCCGACGAAAAGGGAGGATCCTCCGACCAGGTGAGGTGATAGCGCCTGGCGGGCCGTGGCCCAACGGTTGACGTTGGGAAATTTTATATATGCCAACTCTTGAGAAATCTTCGTATGTGCGATGTTGTTCGATTGACACGCCATCTACCGTACTAGACAAGTACTGTAAAGTTTCGTCTGTGTTCCACTAGTTGGCACCTTAATGTAGTCGACGCTACACAGGCATAGAAAGAAAAAAAGAAAAAAAGAAAGAAAGAAAAAAAAGAAAGAAAGAAAAAAAGAAAGAAAGAAATACAACCGCGACATAGAAAGCGACATAGAACCCAAAGATCGTGTTTCAGAAATGGCGTTACATCTGCAATGAGTTTTACGACTTACCGGATGTATAGTTCCAGTGTAGGGAGTCGAGGGCATAGGCACCATGCCTATGCTTGTTTAGCATGTAGTTCACGTGGATGTTAAGTGGCTATCTTTTCGACCTTTACGTAAAACAGAAATTAATTTTAAAATGCCTTTACATCATTTGATTTATCTATTACAAATAAATAAAATTGGAGTGTCTTTTTGTAATATAAAATAACCGCTTTTTACTAAATGCATATGTATGTGTATATGTATACATGGTACATATACCAAAACAACATTTTTTACATTCTGTCATTGTTCATTTTTTTTTGTCTGTCTGTTTGGCGGGGCTAATCTTCTTGGGAACGCCTGGACCGATTTTGACGGACGGGGTTTTTTCTCACGCGGGCGAAGTTGCGGGCACAGCTAGTCTGTTATATAATCTGTATGAGGCCTAATCGCTTTCCCTTTTTGTCAAAGTTTCCAGTGAAATATGAGAATACGTGGTATAGTGTGTTGGTGGCGCATTAAAAAAATAAATTAGTCTCACGATACATGATATGAACACCCACGGTATTTTGATGTATGTTTAACGTTTGGTATTGATCTATCGGCTGATATCGGTTCTACGAGTATTATTACTGATGCTTTAGAGTCAATTTCGCAATTGAAACTGAAAGTGATTCTTCATAATTTTTTATGGCATAAAAATATGACGTATAAAAGTAACGATCATTTTTTTATGTGATGGTGCTGAAAATTTTAAAAATTTTTAATATCATACGTACTACGAGACTTTACTATAAACCTAACTTCACGCCTGTAATCCCCGAAGGGGTAGGCAGAGGTAAATGCATGCATTCAGGCATATGTATGCAAACACCCACGATTCGCCGGTTACGTTTTGGCCCATGAAACAGGTGGCGAGCCTGTTGAAATCTCCGGGCACATTACCTTTCGAGGTATTGGGAAATTTCCAGAAAATGGGAAAATCCCAATAGAACCAGAGATAAAGTACTTTACACCATTATGTCTGATAACCCTCTACCTGGGAATCGAACTCAGGATCTCAGCGTAATAGTAGTGGCCTGCTACCACTAGGCTACCGAGGCAGTTAAGGCATTTTTATTATCATACTACTAACCAAGACGTAGCGCGATCTACCAGCGGTTTACGTATGTATCTTCATGCCAAGTCCCTGACGGGGTAGGCATAGAGTGTGGAGCGCCAGATATCCCGGTCCTGACACACCTCTCGTGCCTCATCTACATTCATCATTCTCTTCATACATGCACACCGACTCCTAAGACTTTTGACCCCACCATCTTGTCCCCACCACCAGAGTTGTGTGTCTACTACTTTACGTTTTCGATTGTTTGTCCTTTCCTACCGCTTATGAAAGCAATAGTAATAATTTAAACATAGACATACATCTTCTTATAGCATTTTCTTTTTACTGGTGGTAGAACTCCAGTGACGGAGCTCGCGGGCGTAGGCACCACCGCATTACCTAATATACTTGCCGCTAAATGGTATTGTTCAGCACTATCGTGTTCCGGTCAGGTGGTAATGTACGGCCTTGTAATTTTCGGCACAGAGACATAACACTTTAGGCCTCAGAAGTGGTAACGCATCTGCATTTTGACCTCCGGTCTTTGTGTGGGTGTCTATAGGCTGCAGTCATCACTTAACATCAATGTGAACGGCAAGCATGTTTACCACTTTCATCACATAAAAAAAAACATCTTAAACTCTCTACACTTATATTCCTTCAAAAAAGACACTTATATTCCTTAAAAAAAGCACCGAATTCGAAGAAACATCAAAAGAATCTCAACTCAAGAATCCATTTAACATACACCAATAAATCTAAACCGCCATACCCGTATCAATGATGGGCCTATTAATTTGATAGAAAAGCAACTAATTGGAGAAATTTCAACGCATTCACCACGACTTGCAGTTAATTTTATCTTTATTATACAAGATAAATTTTACCCGACCGATAATAAGATGGACCGTGTCTTTTTATTGAGCATTTACTTAAACGGTCATCTTTTATGCGTTGTGTAATACCAGTTTTGATGCGGTCGTAATTTTTTATACTTGTTCGACCTTTAGGTAGCGTATTTGTTCGGTCGGATGGATTTAGTGAGAGTGAAATAGGAGCTAAGTGTTCGCTAAGAGCATAGAGCAACTCGTCCCACCGGCTGTGGCGGACCGGAGGCAAAGAATATGTAATATTACTACGTATAGAATGGACACTTCGATGTCCCGCCAGATTTTCCCGAGGTGACCTCTTATGGGCGACGGTTGGTATTTTGTACGTGCTACGCACACAGATGCACATGTAAATCCACGTCATTGATTAATGTCTGTGTAATAGAGACCAAATTAAGCGTTTGAATGGAATTTTGGCGGAGTGTCCGCGAGGGGAGTAGCCATAGCGTTTATTACCGATGCAAAACAGTCTGTCATTTTTTGCGGGGGGAAATACATAAGTTTTTATGTGCTCGAATTTGTAAAAAAAATAGGAAATAAATTTCTAGTTCCTTACAAAATTTTGAAAAAAAAAATGTAATTTGGCAGCGGGAAAAAGTGATAGATACGTGAAAAATTGAAAGAAACATTTAAGTTTATTCTGGGGTCCCAGGATCGATCTCTGTCCGACATCAAATTGTTCCTTACATTTTTTAGTCTTTTATTTATTAGAGTTAGATACATTCCGTTCGAATAAAGTGGATTTCAGATAAAGGCGATTCGAAAAAACAGGGCTTTACCCAATTGTATTGTGTGCTATGTCTACCACTTCGGTTATATACCTTAGAGTTCATCATATCTTATCTTTTGGTGACTTAACTGGTGACTTAACTGGTGGTAGAACTCCGGTGACGGAGCTCGCGGGCGTAGGCACCACCGCATTACCTAATATACTTGCCGATAAATGGTAGTGTTCAGCACTATCGTGTTCCGGCCAGGTGGTAATGTATGGCCCTGTTATTTCCGGCACAGAGGCATAACGCCTTAGGCCGCAGGAGTGGTAACACATCTGCATTTTGACCTTGGTCTTTGTGTGGGTGTCTATAGGCTGCAGTCATCACTTAACATCAATATGAACTGCATAGGTACTTATTTGCCACTTCCATTCCATAAAAATAAATATTAAATTAATATTATAAATACGAAAGTTTGTATGTTTGTTTATTTGTTACTCCTTCACACAAAAGCTGCTGAACCGATTTTCATGACATGTGGCGCACATATAGAGAGCAACTTGGATTAACACATAGGATAGTATTTATTCCGAACAAATGTTCCTGTGGGATGCCATGGGATGATTTGATGAGGTTCCACAGGTTACGCGAAATGCGGCCTACGCGCGGGCGGAGCCGCGGGCAACAGCTAGTAGAAATGTAAATAAATATACCGTCTTTACCTTTAGAGCCAACATAAGATACCATAAGTGCTTAAGTAATATTTTCAATCATCAATCCAGTTTTGATTAAGTAAGTAATCTTGTAGGGCTTTTGTGAATATGAGCTTTAGTGATTACAAGGTAGATTTTCATTTCAATAATACCTGATTCTATCCCTAGATTAGAAGAGATTCTAGAATCTTTAATATTACTTGAAATACGAAAAGCTGCGTTGATTTTCTGAACCAAGTTAAGAAAAATAATTAGGCATGTACAGACATTTTATAGAAGAGAAATAAATACGTTTTTTATATGTAATGAAAGTGGTAAAGAAGCATGCAGTTCACATTGATGTTAAGTGATGACTGCAGCCTATAGACATCCACACAAAGATCAAGGTCAAAATGCAGAGGCGTTACCACTTGAGGCCTCTGTGCCGGATATTACAGGGTCGTACATTACCACCTGACCGGAACACGATAATGCTGAACACTACCATTTAGCGGCAAGTATATTAGCTAATGCGGCCTACGCCCGCGATCTTCGTCACTGGAGCTCTACCACCAGTAAAAGTCAATTTACCACAGTATGTGTAAGCGACAGATGACGTGGAAACGTCTCACACAAATAACTTTCAAAAGAATTTAAAAACGGAACCGGCTTCTCGTTGTTACTTACCAAACTATATGCTTATGTACCACTTAATCACAAAAAAAGTTTTGATTTTTTGTAAAAAAAGTTGCAACACAAGGAAAAACATTTACGCGGACGACGTCGCGGGCACAGCTATTACCTACCTGATATAATAGAAACCAATAAAACGAACCAAGCTAAATTCTAGCTTGGTTCGCCCTACTAAAAGCTGTAATTTACTTGCAGGCTATAAATTACAAGATTTACGAAGTAATCATTGAGTATCGCAAGTGTTGTTCCCGTCTATTAAATATTACAGGCGTTGAAACCAGTACTGAAATTATTCAGAAACCAATGAATTTTTGATTCTTCTCTGTATGTATTAATAACTGTATCGGAGGCTTCATCGTACCAGCCGAAAGTTGTCCACTGCTGAACCAAAGCCTCTCATAAGCATAAGGGGGATATGCCATAATCGCCACGCTTGGCATGCGAATTGTCAATCTCAGTGGTGGTGGTTTTATCGATAGGAAATGTTACCATTTGGAGACCACAGAGATATTTGGCACCAGTTCGTGAAGGTAGAGCTCCAGTAACGGAGCTCCCGGGCGTAGGCACCACCGCATTACCTAATATACTTGCCGATAAATGGTGGTGTTCAGCGCTGTCAGGTTTCAGTCAGGTGGTGGAGTTATGCCTCTGAGCCGGAAATTACAGGGCCTTACCCTGTAATTTCCGGCTCAGAGGCATAACACCTTAGGCCTAGAAGTGGAAACGCATCTGCATTTCGACCTTTTTTTTATGTAATGGAAGTGATAAACAAGCATGCAGTTCACATTGATGTTAAGTGATGTCTGCAGCCTATAGACACCCACACAAAGACCAAGGTCAAAATGCAGATAACAAAATGAACCTTGGTCTTTGTGTAGGTGTCTATAGGCTACAGTCATCACTTAACATCAACGGTACTGCATGCTTGTTTGCCACTTCCTTTATATAAAAAAAATTGGCATGAGGATACTTAGGTACAAGCAGGTTTTTATACTAATCAATGACTACCAATTGGCAACAGATAGATGTAATTAAAAGCTGCCTTAACCATCAAGCTGCAACACTTTGACTAACCACCAATAATCCCATCACCCTTCCCTCATCAGAATCAAAACATAACCTTATAATCGTATTAGTCCAATGAACTCTATCAAATCGATTAATCCAGACTTAATACGTTATGCCATCGAATTAATTCCATTGAGCCAGACTCCCGTTACAATGCTCAATGCTCATGATGTCTAGAAATGCTTAAACCTTAATTAAGTACGTCTCATTAAGATTATCGTCTAATCGTGAATTTAATCCAGTCTTGATTAAAATTACCTAAGTAAATCTGGATTACCGTTTACGATTGTGAGTTCAGACTGCGACTTATACGTGCAGTAGCTGACGTAAGCAAGTAAGCTCCACTGCATCACCTAATCCACCCTCTGCCACCAAATGATATTCAGCACTATTATGTTTCGGTTAAGTGGTAAAGTATGGCCCCGTTAAAACTATCACACAGACCGAAGGGTTTCTGGGGGTGGCAACGGATCTACATTTAGACTCCTGGTTTTTGTGTAGAACAAAAACCGGAGATCAAAATGCCAGCCTATAGAGGCTGCAGTCATCACTTAACATCTATGTCAAATAGTTTTCCAATTCAATGTTCTCAATAACAACAAAGTGTTTTTTTTTTTTCAAAAAACGGGCATTATCGGTCGAAATTCAAGCATGATTATATGAGTCAATGTAGAAATTGCAGTTAACTAGCTTCATTAGCTAGTTTAGTAAAGAAGCTAGGCTTTCAATGAAACGGATAACTAACCCAGTCGACTGCGACATAATTATACACTCCTTCTACCAGGAAAATTCAAGCGATATTATTATACAAAATCCACATCAAACTTCAAAATCTTGGTACCCCAAACTTCAAACTTGTATCAATCAATCGTTGAAAACTTTAATCCTGCGGACGTCGGCTGTTTGTTCCGTTATCGGCGATAAACTTGTGTACTCAGCCTAACAGGGGCCTCTGTTACTTTTCTCACATGTAGCAATTTGTTAACATATAGTACCAACACTGTTGTGCTGCGGATATGTGAACTAGATTGAGTTTTTAAGACAATTACCTCTTCATTCAAACCTTTTATGTATCCTTTTATTAATAAACGTAGCTTGTAGAGAGTCACACGTGTTATGAGATTTTTAGTTATGTCATGAGGAGGCAAATAAGCATACAGTTTACATTGATGGTTAGTAATACTTTAGCCTATCAACATCAACATGAACCCTCCATATTGCTAATGAGGTAATGTATGTATCTTCACGCCAGGTCACGTAGGCAGAGAGTGTAGAGCGCCAGATATACCTCTCGTGCCTCGTCTACCTTCATCATTCTCTTCATACATGCACGCCGATTCCTAAGACTTTAGACCACACCATCAGACAGAACTCGACCTATTTGGTCATGGTAAGTCAGTCTTGGTCTTCCTGAGTCTCTGCAACCATCCACATTCGCATGAGGTAATGAAACGTGGAATTTTGGTTCATTGTTTTCAAAAGGGTTTTGAAAAGTTTTCTCACTACAGTTCGTTTGCCAGGAATATTTTTTTAATGAACTAGCTTTTGCCCGCCACTTTGCACGCGCATAGTTGTCGCTCCCGTAAGAATTTTGGAAAATTCTCTCTTGGAGCACCAAAGTGGAGCCTACTCTTCCAGAGGAATATACAAGGCTATTTTCAGATTTTAAAAATCAATATCTTAGGCTGTGCGTATTTTGTCAGTCACTCAATCGTGAGTTTTTATTTAGATGCCTATAGGCTGAAGAATTTACTAACTAGGGTAAACTGCAAGCTTGTTTGCCACTAATACTTGAGATTGAAAAGGGGAGCTGACGGACTCACGACCCAAGTCACATGTGCAATACCAGAAAACAAAAGCCCTAGAGATTTGAACCTTTCTGCGAGGTTCCGTGATGCCGCCTGCATACAAATCCGGATTATTTTATTGGATGCTACCGATATCACTCTCGCATGGGACGGTACGGGTGGATCTATTGCTAATGAGGTCTTGAAACGTGGAATTTTGGTTCATTGTTTTCTTATAGGATTTCGGAAGGTTTCTTCTCGATAACTGGTATGTGACAACCGATTGATTCGAGGGTCGCATGTTCGATCCCCAAACCAGGACAAATATTTTTAAGGCTTAGAGTTATTTGTTTCGGGTCTGTGTGTTTTATGTTGTGTGTGTACAATTGCATCCACGATAAAGTGTGTTGGTGTATACATAATGCACATAACATGTAATGTCATAGAGGCTGTGGGTGTAAGCATATTTTTTTATTTTACTGCATATTTCCATGTCTGTAATGCATTGGATCTGTATTTTGCCCTCGATGTGTTTTTCAATATGCCTACAGAAAAATGAATGGGTATGCCCAAGCAATGTTTAATCTAACAACACATACACCTAAATATTTAATTAAACATGTTTTTTCATCTGTTTTAACACCATGAATGTAAAATGCCTGTAGAGAAACAAAAGAAAATCTCGCAGAGTGCACTTACATAAGGATTAAAATAAATACAATACGAGTATGTGTATAGATGATTCAGTTCAGTCTACCTTGGTATGGGATTTTATTTTAAATCAAGCTGTTATATTTTTTGTAACGATATTCTTTACACGACTGCCACATTATTCCTCGTACCTAAGTATCACTTATGAATTACAATTATTGAAGCGAACTTTACAAACAATTTAGGCAAACATATAGAAAAACAATAAACATAAATTGTCCGGCGATAAACAAAACAAGCGTGAACCTATAAACAATTTTCTTCAATACGTACGTGAGCATAATGTTAATAACAATGTTTAAACATTATTACATTTCTCACGTTCTATTAAGCATGGACGTCTCAATGAATACTGATAACTATAATTTGGAACGGGCTATCGAGACATTGTGGCACTTGGGGTAATTTGTTACGAAATAAATTACACAGTTAAATATCTCTTTACGACTTCTGTGTTCCTGGTAGATAGTGGTTTTTAGTTAGAAAATTGTGAAGGCGATTTTTCCATACGAATGCTACTAAGATCACAATCGAAGGCTTTTAAGCCTACTTTTGTGCAACTGTACTGGTGGTAGAGCTCCACACGGAGCTCGCGGGTGTAGGCACCACTGAATGACCTAATATGCCTACTTGCCGCTAAATAGTAGTGTTTAGCACTAGCGTGTTCCGGTCAGGTGGTAATGTACTGCCCTGTAATTTCCGCCACAGAGGCATAACACCTTAGGCCTCAGGAGTGGTAATGCATCTGCATTTTGACCTTGGTCTTTGTGTGGATGTCTATAGGCTGCAGTCATCACTTAACATCAATGTGAAATACATGCATGTTTGCCACTTCCATTACGTAAAAAAATGAAAATAGCTGTGTCTACTTCTTCGCTTAAGTTGTAATTTGAAAAACAGAGAGATCTACAGTGTACTATTAAGTACTTAACAAGTAGGTTTAACGACATTCCTATACTAAGAATTACTAAAGTACAGAGGCCCAGGAAGACCAAGGCTGACCTACCATGACCAAATAGGTCGAGTTCTGTCTGATGGTGGGGTCAAAAGTCTTAGGAATCGGCGTGCATGTATGAAGAGAATGATGAAGGTAGACGAGGCACGAGAGGTTTGTCAGAACCGGGATGTCTGGCGCTCTACACTCTCTGCCTACCCCGTTAGGGACCTGGCGTGAAGATACATACATACTAAAGTACACAATCAAATATAGAATATAACAATGTCCAAATATTAGTTTACACAGAAATGATAGCGGTTACTTATCCTGTAATCCGATACTGTAAAATTATCCACTTTATGTATTTGTTTAAATTACAGAGTCAAGTAATTTTTGTTTTTATCCTGAAAGCTATGCAAGGCGTTTACCAAATGTTTTTTTCCATCGATTGCATAGGTTACCTTTGTCAGTCAGGGACCACGAACAAGGAAAAGCTAGTAAAATATGCGATATTTTTAGTTAAATAAGCATGAGACAAATCCGTTAAAGCAATTTTATTTCTTTTCAACAAAGGAACTTTCCATCGTGGAATTAAAATTTCCTTCGTTTAATTTAAAGGAAACTACTGTTATAAGTAAGGTATCAAAAAAATAATGCAATTGTGAAACTCTACTGTGATATTATAAATGCGAATGTTTGTTTGTAACACTTTCACGCGAAAACTACTTAATCAGTCATCATGAAACTTTGTACACGTATTCTTGAAGGTATTTAAAGTAACATACGATACTTTTTATTCAAAAAAAAAGTATATTTTTACGAAAAAAACAGCTTCACTGATCCGGCTCGAAGGACCAATGAAGCTGAGTTTTATTGTGATGCTTCCATATTTTAAATTGTAAAGCTGGTTCTTGAAATAATAAAAAACTTGGAAAAATAGTGTTTTAATTGATCACACAACCGAAAGAGAGTGGAAGACATTTTTTTTACTTTTTTAATTAACACAGACAAAAAAATAATGTTGCCATTGTAGAATTTTTTTTTTTTTTTTATGTAATGGAAGTGGTAAACAAGCATGCAGTTCACATTGATGTTAAGTGATGACTGCAGCCTATAGACACCCACACAAAGACCAAGGTCAAAATGCAGATGCGTTACCACTCCTGAGGCCTAAGGTCTTATGTCTCTGAGCCGGAAATTACAGGGCCGTACATTACCACCTGACCGGAACACGATAGTGTTGAACACTACCATTTAGCGGCAAGTATATTAGGTAATGCGGTGGTGCCTACGCCCGCGAGCTCCGTCACTGGAGCTCTACCACCAGTAAAACAGAAAAATAAATTATGTTGCCATTAAATTTTTATAAAGAAAAATGGAAAGAAAAACTTGACTTCAGGCGAGACTCGAACTCGTGTTGGGAATCTAGTCCAGCCGCTCTTCCAACTGAGCTACCGAAGTCCTGCCCGATTTGTCAAATCTTTCCTATTAAATAAAATATTGCCTTATGGTGGCAGTGCCATTGTAGGGAACAATAAGGTATAAGTTTTCAGCCGCATCTGAAGTCTTAAGTCACAGCGAAAGTTTTTTAAATATTTGTATTTGCCATCCACTTGTCCGGTAGTGCTCGAGTGTTATGGGTTCGATTTCTTGGGGCCGGTCAATATTTGTATGCACGAGTGTTTGCTCAGGGTCTCCGATGTCATTCGACGGGATCCCATAGGGTACCTTTGTACGATGACGACGGTACTCGCAACGTTTTCTATAAGTTGCAAGTTTTTCATTGATGAGTGAAGAACTTGCAATTTGCGATAGTAAGTTTGGCATTGTGTTTATTTATTTAAGGAGAATCAACAGCTTTTACAATCATACCTAATAATATAAAATCAATATGAAACAAAGAGTTAATTATAGGTCGGTACCCGCGAGTAAAATATATTTATTTTTTAGTTGTATGGCCCTGTAATAACTATTCACAGAGACATACCAACTAAGGTCTCAGGGGTGGCAACGCATCTGCATTTTGACCTTTGGTCTTTGTATAGATGTCTCATGGCTGCAGTCATCACTTAACATCAATGTAAACTGCATGCTTGATTGCCACCTTATTAACATTAAACATGATATATAACTTTTTCTCATTAAATATGTTCTCATTATGCTGTAATTTTTATATGATTTTTTTTATTCATAACTCTATAACTTGGTATAACTTTTACTTGGTTACGGTATCTAATGTAGTAGTAGAAACCAAAGAGTATACAAAGTAGAGGAGCCCAAAAGGAGATTTCAAAGTAACTCTAACGCGTCAGATTAAGTATAAAAGATACTTGTTGTAAGATGTTAAGTGATGACTGCAACCTGGAGACACCTACACAAAATGACCCCTTAATAATGGCAACCCATTATACGTCCCACTGCTGGGCACGAGTCTCTCCCCTTTTTTTGGGGGGAGGCCTGGAGCTTACTCCACCACGCTGCTCCAATGCGGATTGGTGGAGGTGGGTGGGTTAGTGGCCAACCCACTGTCGGATGTTTTCAAACCACCCATAAGGCCTCCGACAAGGTTTAACGACTGCTATCCCTCGATAGCAACCGGGACCGACGGCTTAACGTGCCCTCCGAAGCACGGAAACGCGCATTTAATTTGCCACTAGCGGTCACCCATCACACTACCCGACCGCGCCCGTAGTGCTTAACCGAGCAGATCGCTTACGATCTACACCAGCCACTGGGCTATGCGCGCTTCTGTTATATCTCTCTGAAAGATATTATGGGGCCATACATTACCATCTAACCAGAACACGAAGTGTGCTGAACACATCCATTTGGTGGCACATAGGTAATGCGGTGGTGCTTACGCCGTAATAACTGTCAGAGGATCACAGAGGCAAAAGATTTAAGTCCTCAGGGGTGGCAACGCATTTGCACTTGACCTCTGGTTATTGTGTAGATGTCTGCTAAGCTGCAGTCTTTACTAAACATTCATGTGAACTGCAGGCTTGTTTGCTACCACCATCACATAAAAAAAATCAACACCTACACGTGCATGTTTAAGTTTAAACTGATTCACCGTCCTATTTCGCAACAGTTATCGCATTATCGATTCATATCGTCGGTTATCGGTCGACGACGCGTAACGATACGTCGTCTGTTGGTTCGGTAAACATTGTAGCGTCCAACCCTCTTTGATGTTTTAACGGGACCTTTATGTGACTTTACTTTGTGTAAAGGCTGACGCAAACTGCGTCGGCACGGGTGTGGCGTGGTTACATCATATTTATGCGACTTTGAAAGCCGTTTTAGGTGTGTAGTTGAAAAAAGTGGGAAGCAAGCTTACTGTTTTTTATGTCATGGAAGTGGCAAACAAGCATGCAGCTCACATTGATGTTAAGTGATGACTGCAGCCTATAGACACTAACACAAAGACCAAGGTCAAAATGCAAATGCGTTACCACTCCTGAAGCCTAAGGTGTTATGCCTCTGTGCCAGAAACTACAGGGCCGTACATTACCACCTGACCGGAACACGATAGTGCTGAACACTACCATTTAGCGGCAAGTATATTAGGTAATGCGGTGGTGCCTACGCCCGCGAGCTCCGTCACTGGAGCTCTACCACCAGTGTTAGCCACCTTCATGACATAAAAAATTATTATCAACTATATCACTGATAAATTGTATACTTATATTTATATCAATAGAATGACCATTTCGTCAAAGTAGTTTGATAGTAATAATTTTGAGTTGTGTAGTTATCGAAATGTACTACATACATGTGATCAAAGTGCTTTCGTAATTTAATTTAGTTAAAAATTATTACGGTAGGTACATGATAATATTTATGTGAGAGAAATTGTCGGTCCTTCGGGGCTCTCTGATGATGGGGGCCCTGGGCACTGGCCCCGAGTGCCCTTATGGTAGAGACGGCATTATTAATACTATGAAACACTGCAGTCGAGAGGGAATTCTTCGAACACAAGTTACCACAAATTAAAAGAAGAGTTCTCACACCCAAATTGTATAAACACTTAAGACTTGTTTCACTAATAAAGCATTTTTGATTTGATGTGATTTATTGTGATCCTGTGATCCGTACGTTTATAACTGCGTCACAATAGTTCAAAAAATTCAAATCATTTATTTCATATTGGTCTACAAGGACACTTTTGCATTGTCGTGTTATAAGCTACCTAGAGAGAATGACTTATAATAATAATCCAAAAGGTATTAATAGGTATTACACACAGTACTGAACACTAACATTTCCCGACCGGTTTAAGGGTAGCAATGGAACAGTGTCTTCGTCTTCAAACTTCGTCTCGAGGAACTTTACCACTAGTAAAAACGTTGATACGTTTACAAATATCAACAAAAAGGCAGAGGATGTAATGCAAATACGATGCCTGAACTGCATGCTTGTTTGCCACATTCGTGACATAAAAAATAAAAAAATAAAATAAAATACGCTTACACTCACAGCCCCACAGTAGGTTTAAACCTGTGTCGTGGGTGCCGTTGTACACATACAACACATACACAAACACCCAGACCCGAAACAAATATCTGTAGGCCATACAAATATTTGTCCCGGTGCGGGGATCGAACCCGCGACCCTTCGAATCAAACGGTCATCTCACACCGCTGGACTAATCGGGTCGTCAAAAAAGTTAAATCAGGAAATGATAAACTTTATTCGTAACAAACATAGAGTAACGAATAAGTGTCATGAAATAGGAACTTTGTCTCAGATGTTCCAATCTCTCCAATCGATGATTGTTTTCGTAGCGTCGCTTTACCTGAGATGCAACTAATCCAACCGAAATAGGATTCTGTTATAGTCTGAATGTAATCATGCCTTAAGTTACCTTGAGTGTGTTTGTAGATCGCGGATTCATAAAGTAAGGATAGAATAGAACTGTAACCTCTCACGGTGTAGGTAAGTATAGAGGGATTATACGCTCGCGAGTGTATTGGCGTAGTACGAGTACGTTCTATCGTAGTCCCTTGTTTATCTCCCGCTAAATTGTAACTGTCTGTCAGTTTAAGGGCAATGTATGGCTGGGTTATTATTGGCATATCTCAAACTCTTCTCGCAGAAGTAAAATAGCATATTATCACGTTAACGGTAAGGGAATATTGAAGTCATGGATGATAAGTTTCATCAGAAAATTAAGTAAAATTTAGAGATTTTCGTGTGTTTTTATTCTGACTCTCTGATGCCTAAATCTGCCAATATCAAATTGTGAGGGTTTTCGTAACGTCGCTTTATCCTAGATGCAAGTAATTCTGAATCTGTGATAGTCTTTGTTATTTCGCCTTCAGTTACCTTGTGTGTGTAGCTCACGGATTTATAGAGTAAAGATAGAATAGAATTGCAAGCTCTCACAATGTAGGTAAACATAGAGGGTTTCTAAATTCACGAGCATAGTGGCGTGGTACGCTCTTAATAGTACTTATCCCTCGATCCGCAGATCCAATCCATGGCGTCATCGCAGCAGAAGTGGTCTAATGCCACTGGACTACAGTAGCACAGTACAAATATGAACAGTATGGAAGCTACGTACAAAACGTTCGAAATGGCACACTAAGACAAACATGCGCATCGACGCTCGATGTAGCGAGTGACTCAGTACTGCAGCACCGCGAGAACCGCTTAGAGGCCTCGTCGATGTTTGTGTGAGTGTGATGTTTCAAGGTTTTGTACGTAGTTTCCACACTGTTCATATTTGCATTGTGACAATAGTCCGAATACTCAAGCCATTGCTTACTAAGAAATACATATTTCTATGAATCTATTCCATAGTGCCACAGACAAGGTGACAAGGCTTGTGACGGCTCAATAACAAATAGTTACACCAATTGATTGTAATTAAACAATATTTAATTGGTTCGTGCAAAGCTAATGGCAAGTCTGATTGATGCTAATTAATTATTTATTGGTTTAGTACACGTTTGTTGCGCACTTCGCTGATGCCTGTTTTCGACAGACAAATATCAATGGTTGCTTTAAATTTTACGTATAAATTATTTCAAACGGAATTAAATCGAAATTAAAACATAACTTTTGATGTGTATTTCACGATAGTGTGTGGAGGCTCAAACGGGGCGTCCATCTAGCTACGTCAAGCCGAGTTCAAGCTAACATATTTAATTTATATGTATTGGAAGTGATAAACAAGCATGCAGTTTACATTGATGTTAAGTGATGACTGCAGCCTAAAGACACCCACACAAAGACCAAGGTCAAAATGCAGATGCGTTACCACTCCTGAGGCCTAAGGTGTTATGCCTCTGCGCCGGAAATTACAGTGCCGTAAATCACCACCTGACCGGAACACGATAGTGCTGAACATTCCATTTAGCGGCCAGTATATTTGGTAATGCGGTGGTGCCTACGCTCGCGAGCTCCGTCACTGGAGCCACCACCAGTAATAACTTAGGTTCACTCCCTTCCTGCCACTGTTGAGATGTCTTGATAGCTGACTCAACCTCTCCTACTCCTAAACACTACTCGGTCTCGCGAAGCTGATCGATGACTGTAGTATACCTAGTAATAGTTTTTAATCTTTGGGTACGGCACCACAAAAATTAATATATTTATCAAACAAACAATCAGATGACTGTGTTCATGGCTGCTTTATACCTAACACAGAAATCTGAATAACAAGATAATAGAAGTGACATGATTGCGTGAGCTTGTCTTAGATTTATGTGTAATAGACCCTTCAAAAGTCTTAAGATCTGTTTTCGGCATATTACCTTCCAACGACTTTTATTGAATGTTCCAAGTTTTTAGGAGCAAATATATTTTTATGGTGCGATTTTATTCGAACATATTTTTGTTATTCGGTTCAACACTCCCTTCAGCTCGTAAGAGTGATACGTTCACGTGTTTTTTTTTTAAATAAAATAAACCTCCATGTGTACTATATTGGTGTAGCTAAAAATAATATGTCAATCACTTAAACCGGCCGCTCAACTGTGTGTGGGAACTTATCACTTGTTTAGCCTTTGAACCATTTTTTATCCTCACAAAATCTACTGGTGTTATAAAAATGACGGAGCTGGAAGAGATTGTTTAACTATTTCCAGAGAGTATGTAATAATACTACGTATATAATGGACACTTCGATGTCCCGCCCGATTTCCCCGCCTCACCCATCACCCCCTCTGGAGAGGCAGTTGAATAAATATCAAGCGGGCGAGCGAGCGGTCTAATTTTAGTTAATTCCGTCACGTAGTCAGTACGACGACTTATTTCACGATTGTTTAAGGTCATAACCCTACCTGCTATATTTCTACGTGCGCGTGTACTGATTGATCTCTGTGTAATAGGTGACCAGAATAAGCGTTTGTATGGCATTTTAGTCGAGTGTCCGGGGTCAGCTAAACGACAGTATTTTGCGGCAGCGGTGGCTAGGTAGACGAGGAACGAAAGACGTATATAAGTAATTCTATTTTTTGCCATAAAAGCGAACTAGCTAACGTTTTAAGTGTTAAGACGAGCTACACTAGTTGAAATAAATCTGATTAAATTTTAAGGATTTATCTAGCATATATCAAAGTAAAATTATTTTAAGAATCAACCCGACATTTCGTTCGCTTTTCAGGGTCCATAGTTCCGGATAGACTAAGGTGATATTTGACTGACTTAGAGCTCTAGTGACGGAGCTCACGGGCGTAGATACCACCGCATTACCTAATATACTTGCCACTAAATGGTAGTGTTCAGCACTATCGTGTTCCGGTCTGGTGGTAATGTACGGCCCTGTAATTCCGGCACAGAGGCATAACACCTTACGCCTCAAGAGTGGTAACGTATCTGCATTTTGACCTTGATCTTTGTGTGTCTATAGGCTGCAGTCATCACTTAACATCAATATGAATTGCATGCTTGTTTACTTACCACTTCCATTACATAAAAAAATATATTGTGTGTAAGATTCCTAACTGGTACAGTTTTATTGCGCCTTTTTTATGATCGATATTTAAGCTGCATTATTCACTCTCCATAAATATAAACTACTACTTTACTATTTAATAACATGAAATAGTTGATAAAGATGATACAGTTATCATAGCTATCAGCAATAACTCATACAAATAGAAAACGCGTACAGTTCAGCCGATAAAACGTGTTTGTGACGTGTACAGTCGAGTACGTTCTCCGTCTTTCTTTGTCATCACAATAAAATATTACGGCACTGAATAATGAATGGTACATTCGCGATGAAAATTGGTAGCGTTTTATTTAGATGTGTTATGGAATACGTTATGTGCACGTCTCCGTGTGATTTGTGTGTACAATCCTATTTGAGATTCAGTAATAACTTTGATTAATTGAATGGTACACGGATTTGTTCAGTCGAATGTACTTATTTTGTATCTGAATGATGGAAATGTGAAAAATGTGTTACTAAGTTAAATTTTGCTATATGTATTAGGTAGACGACGTGGAAGGCGAACCTGGGTTTTTGGGATTCAACTCTTAGGTACGGAGTCAGAATCAGTTCTTTTTGGGATGTAGGTGCTCACTAAGACAGGATTTTGAGAAAATCGAACCTTAAAGAGCTGTTGGGTTTAATAGTGTGTATGATATTTTCTGCATCAGTAGGCTAGTGGTAGCAGGCTACTAATACTACGCTGGGGTCCTCGTTTTGATTCCCGGGTCAGAGGGACTTGTGTAAAGTCCCTTATCTCTGGTTCTTTTGGGATTTTTCAATTTTTTGGAAATTTCTCAGTAGGTACCTCAAAGTTTGGTAATGAGCCCGCAGATGTCAATTAGATCGCCACATGTTAGGTACATGGTTCAAAACGTAACCGGCAAATCGTAGATGTTTGCATGTATCCTTCAATGCATGCATTTACCTCTGCCTACCCCTTCGGCGATTACAGGTGTGATGTTACGTATGATTATTTCGTTATACTATACAACTGCTTGGGGTTTCAAATTATGCGTAGTGAATTTGGCGTAGATGCCACGCAAGTACTCACTATTTCTAATACTTCCGCTGTTAAAACGCACCCCCCCTTTATATTTACAACTTCAATAATACTCATCAGGTTCAGGCAAAACGGACGCATACAAAGTCCGTACACAGCGGGCGCGATCGTTGATCAAACGCTGTTCAATTTAAACCGACAAGTTCCTTAACACCACGATATTGGCCCACGTGAAATTTACGAGCCGCGTACAAAGGGCTATCTACACATAACCACATTGTCTGACATTATTACGGCCCGTTTTATTTCTGTTCACAATGTTGCGTCATTTTGCTATACTTTGGACAGTTGAAACTTCGCAGGTTCAACAGACGTTTTCATACAAAGCATCTTCGACAACAGTATTAATACTCGTAGTTGGTTCAGTATTAATACTGTGTTTGACATTAGACTATCCATGTAGTGCTAAGATGTTCTGTGTGAGAAGGTTTTTGATGGTGGTAGATAGTCATTTTCACTGGTGGTAGAGCTCCAGTGACGGAGCTCGCGGGCGTAGGCACCACCGCATTACTTAGTATACTTGCCGCTAAATGGTAGTGTTCAGCACAATCGTGTTCCAGTCAGGTGGTAATGTACGGCCCTGTAATATCCGGCACAAGGGCATAACACCTTAGGCCTCAGGAGTGGTAACGCATCTGCACTTTGACCTTGGTCATTGTGTAGGTGTCTATAGGCTGCAGTCATCACTAAACAACAATGTGAACTGCATGCTTGGTAGCCACTTTCATCACATAAAAAAAGGTATTTCTGACCTTCGGTCATCTGTTGGTGACTAGCCATAGCAGACTTATGGTATGGAAGCAAAAACTATTGATCCGTGAGAGAGGAATACCAGATGTTTTGAAAATTCTATTTTCTTTCGTGATGCCTACCCATAGGCATTCCCACAGATAATAGAGTGAGAAGAGTTTTTTGTATTCTTTAAGCATCCTAATCGCGAACTTGATACCGTTAAAAAGTATTTCGGTATAAACTTCATAGCATTGACGGTGGCACTACCCTAATTCTAGTCCCATAGAAAAATATTAATTGACCCCATTCCTAGCGTTCGATCATTCGACAGATGGCGCACCAATCATTCGTAATGAGATCGTCACATTGTGTGATTGGAATTCGGCGACGACAAATGACGTGACGTATATAGATTGGCTCCGAATACGTGTCACGCATTAAGTAATGATAACGATTTGTTGTGGTGTCGAGATATCGATGCTATTGTCGATTTTAGCCGGATGTCGACGCTAGTAAGTACACCAGATATTACTTGATTTCTCAAGGGTGGTAGAGCTCCAGTGATGGAGCTCCACCGAATTATCTCTGTCTGCCGCCAAATGGTAGTGTTCAGCATTATCGTGTTATGGTTAGATGGTCATGTATGGCCCCAATTTCTTACTTTACCGGTAGTTTAACATACATGCTAAAGTTAAAGTAAGATGATGTAACACTCCTTTGTTTTCTGATGTAGACTTTAGCACTTATACAAATGTCACTGATTTTTTTGTGCTATATTATCACATAATATTGTAAATTTCATATAGGTATGATATGGTTTATCATATTTATAAGTTGGCGCTCGCTGCGTCCGCGTGTAGTTTTAATCATTGCAAATTGTAGCCTATACGTTATTCCAATGTATAACCTATATTAGTGTAAGGTTTCATCCAAATCCGTCCGAGTAGTGTTTTCATGAAAGGGTAACAATCCATCCATCCATCCATCCATACTCACAAACTTTTGCATTTATAATATTAGCAGGATATTGAATTAAAAAAAAATGGTAGAAATTTAATTTAACGTACTATAATTTTTATATCATATCTCGAATCCATTGGATTATTATCAACATTTTAGCAATTATTTTGTAAATTGATACGTTAGATACAAAACAACTACGTTAGATTAATGTTAACGTATAAACTGATATAATAACGTCCCAGATTGCGTATTAATTGGGATTCTGTGAATTTTGCTTTCAACGTCTATTAGGCGTTCGGAAATGCTCGGAGTAAATCATTTCTAAGAAAATCTGTATAGAATCGTGTTTATTTAATTTAATTTAACTTTCAAATTAGGATTGTGTTCGTTTGTAAACTAAAAAGTAATGTTTTTGAATTAAATTTTAGACGAACCTAGCTGATTCTGAGGAAAAGTCTTCAAACTGACTTTTTTATGTCATGAAAGTGCTAAAGGCTTTAAGTAATGTGGCAACACTACGCAGAAATATATATTGCTCATGGTGATCGGAGTACCAGCAGGTAACTTCCTGCCAGAAGGTAAAGACATTATAAATTATTAAAGTAGGTATTTATCGATCGGCATCGTGAGGTTATAGGTCAGTATTTTTTATGTTACGAAAGTGTGTAGATGACTGCAGCCTATAAACAACTACACAAAACCAGCGGTCAAAATGCAGATGCGTTGCCACCCCTGACACCTAAGCTGTTATATCCCTGTGATACGAAGCCATTAATAACCATCTAACTGGAACACGATAGTGCTGAATACTATCATTTAGCGGCAGATAGATTAGGTAATGCGGTGGTGCCTACGACCCCCACAAGCTCCTACACTAGAGCTCTAGTAATATAAACGTAAACGTAACTTCACGCCTGTAATCCCCGAAGGGGTAGGCAGAGGTAAATGCATGCATTCAAGCATACATGCAAACACCCACGATTCGCCGGTTACGTTTATGGCCCATGTAACAAGTTGCGAGCCTCTTGACATCTCCGGGACATTACCAAACTTCGAGGTACTGGGAAGTTTTTTAGAAAACTTAATAATCCCAATAGAACCAGAGATAAAGGATTTTACACCATTATCTCTGATAACCCCCTACCCGAGCATCGAACCCAGGACTAGTTTAGTAGTGGACTGCTACCACTAGGCTACCGAGGCAGTCAAATCATATCTAGTAATATGTAATAATATATATATATAATCTTACAGTTCCACCAGCCTCTCATTTGCAATTGATAGCCCTATTATTACAAGACCCACTCTCAAAATGAAAAGACAATAAAATACTAGCGAGATGATTTAGGACACCCAAGGAATTCTATCAAGAAAACGTTATGAATCGAACCATTCCATCTATGACAGAACGATTGGATCGCACCAAAAAATCATTCGACCGACGGGTATAAATAACCACGATTTAGGTGATATGCCCATCACAATTTTTCCTTTACCCTTTTTTTCGGGCGAGCATTTTTCACCGGCCGTTTGACCGACATGGCGTATCGCTGTAATTGGCCTTTGTGCGTGAGCTGTTGTTTTAACGATGCCGGTGTGAAAATGGTCGCAGTTTTGAATTCGCGGCGGCTAAAAGAATACCAGTGCTGCAGCAATAAGCTGAGATGGGTGCAATTTTTTGGCTTAACATAACCAAATTTTTTGTAATTTCTTGCTTCTTGTTTTTTTATTCATTTATTGTACAATGGTGTTCTGTTTAAGTCAAAGAATGAGGGTAACTTTACTCATTTGGAACATCTTTTACTATGGGTCTTAAGCTAAAATCGCAAATAAATCTCCCTAGCCCCGACACTACCACGACCCGCGTGCTTGTTTCCAGTTATCAACAACCGATAACTAGATCGAAAGTTTCGCCGCCCATTATCGCACGCAGCCGAGACGTGGACACTACGGGAGAGAGAAAGGAAGCGCACAGATGCACCAGAGATCTGGTGTTGGAGAAGAATGCTTGGTGTATCATGGACATAATTCCGAACCAACCAATCCATATTCCAAGAACTAGGCATCAAGCAGCGTCTGTCGTCTATAGTATACAATCGCGCATCCTTACCTTTTTCGGCCACGTATCGCGTCGTAACGAGGTTTCAATCCAACGCTACGAGTAGGGACGAGTTGTGGGCACACGTGCTAGAGGCAGGTCGCCTATGAGGTGGACAGACCAGATAAAATCTGCACTTGGCGGTCCACTCCATAAATGCTCCAGTAAGGCATATGTGTTATGTGTCTCTCCACAACTCCCTTAGCCGAAGTTCGGACCCACAGGGGTCTTCCTTAGGCAGTTGGGCTAACTTTTATTTAGGCTGGAGCGCTCTCTGCGCTCGCTGATTCCCCGGGATAGAGCAACTCGGCCCACCGGTCGCGGCGAACCGGAGGGGAGTAACCATAGCGTTTATTACCAAAGCAAAACAGTCTGTCATTTTTGCGGGGGAAAATACGTGTGACACACACTCACACTACAAAAATCGTCTGGGCGACAGGTATAGGACCATTTAGTCTTGTACTTTGATAGAGGGGAAAGCCTGCATACAAGAAGAAGAAGGCTACTCCCCTCCGGTCCGTCGCGGCCGGTGGCCCGTGTTGCTCTATGTTCCCCGGTAAAGAAGACTAGTGCCGCATGCCGTCTTGAGACGTGCCGCCTACACAAGTCTACACCGAAAGGAAAAAAATAATTTTCTTTTCTTTTCTTACATTTTCTCGCTCAGCAATGAACATTTTTAGTCAGTTGACAGGTACACACTTTCTCGAATTCGGTCATTCACTTTATTCGCGACTTTCCTAATTTGATACTTTGTATGAAGCAGCAGATTTTTTTCCCGACTTCCCCGAAATTAGGTAATGTACCCAATTTTTAGGCATCTTTCATGTAAATCGTAGATGTATCAACGCATATTTTAAAATCTCTGTCTCATACTTGGAAAACATAGACGCGTACCTACTTATTTATGTTAATTAACGAAGATGCGTCTGTACCTGTATACATTATCGTCTAATTGGAATACGACTAAGATCCATAATAATTTGCCGCTACTAATGTTTCTGAAAGCTTTATCAACAAATCCAAACCTTCATACTCATCATAACATGAAAGTGATTTTATCTATCTCTCACGCTTCATCATTTCAGCTGAAACACTGTTAGACCAAAGCCGCATCCCATAAGGTAGACATAATAAAATAATAATAATGGCAACCCATTATTCGTCCCACTGCTGGACACGAGTCTCTCCCCTTTTTGGGGGGAGGCCTGGATCTTACTCCACCACGCTGCTCCAATGCGGATTGGTGGAGATACGGGTTAGTGGCCAACCCGCTGTCGGATGTTTTCAAACCGCCCATAAGGCCTCCGACAAGGTTTAACGACTGCTATCTATCGATAGCAACCGGTACCGACGGCTTAACGTACCCTCCGAAGCACGAAAATGCACATTTTAATTTGCCACTAGCGGTCAACCGAGTAGATCGCTTACGATCTACACCAGCCGCTGGGCCATGGGCGCTTCAGGGGGATATAATATGCTGTAATCGCCACGATTGGCATGCGGATTGGCGATCGCAGTGGCGGTTGTGTAATAGCTGGACGCTGCTGCCCATATTGCGTTTGCACTGACTAAAGCCCCATTACTACTTTGACTGTCATTGTTCGGTTTAATGACTGCACTAGCGGAAACATAGTCTTGTAATGGAAGTGGAAGAGAATTATCCCACTAGGGTTGTAACGCCAGGAGAAAAACTTAAGACACATTTTTTTTTTCATTGTTATGGATGTGGTAAACAAACATGCAGTTCACATTGACGTTAAGTGATGACTGCAGCCTATAGACACCCAAGCAAAGACCAAGGTCAAAATGCAGATGCGTTACTACTCCTGAGGCCTAAGGTGTTATACCTTTGTGCCGGCAATTACAGGGCATTACCACCTGATCCCAACACGATAAACTTCCATTTAGCGGCAAGTATACGAGTATTAGGGAATGTGGTGGTGCCTACGCCCGCGAGCTCCGTCACTGGAGCTCTACCACCAGTATGTATGAATTCTTCCGAAGGCACCAAAAGTTAGATACCTATGAGTTTCCTGTGAACATTACTTTTTAGAACCTCTGGACGACTGTGCTTAGACTAACAAATTATTCTAGAAGAGATATTGTCTTTGTCCTGGTAACAGCACAAAACACTAACAGCACAGCACATCCTAGTGTGAGTGCTCATAGTTATTTATTATAATGTATGCTAGCTATTATAACAATTTATATGGAACTTTACACATCTACGAAATTTCTAGCGGTACTTACGTAATGCTTCAAGCGCGAGCTATATTTTTGCGTCTAGAATAAATATGAATGGACCTAGAGTGTGTTTTACTCTCACATACATGGAACGAAAGGTATATTTCATGTTGAATCTATTTTGATACCGATTGCGGGTCATTTTTGACTTTGATGTACTTTATAAAGAACGTCACTTAACATAATTATTATATTTTAATGTATAAACTCTATTGGAATTAATATGATTTGTTGATTATAATAATATGACTGTATATAAATAAGAAAGCAAGAAAGAAAGAAAATTTACATTTCGCAATGGTCTGTACAGTTGTACATATACTAATTCGAAATAAAAAAAAATATGTTAATTTTTTTTTGGCATATTTTTTTGTTGCCTAACTAGCATAGTTGGTAATAGATGGCGCTACTGCTACCATAAAGCAATGCAATAGATGTGAAGGAAAGATTTGACAAATCGGGCTGGGCTTCAGTAGCTCAATTGGAAGAGCGGCTGGACTAGATTCCCAGTAGGTCGCGAGTTCGAGCCTCGCCTGAAGTCAAATTTTTCTTTCCATTTTTCTTTAAAAATAAAATATATTTCACAAGCATGTGTTAATGCGAAATAATATCAAACAATTTTTTTTGGCATGTTTTTATGTAATAAAATAAATGCGGCATGTAATACACTAATACTTTATACACATATAGTGTTTGTATTTTATTGACGAAATTAGTCTTTCGTGTCATCAAAGTGTTTCCAAATAACACAATGGACATCTATGTTCGATACTAGTGGTACCACTTTTAATTAAATTTCTACTAAACTATTCCAATTCCATACTAGAATAAATACACAAGTCAACATTTTGCATTCAAGTAATAAGTGAAACACAACCCTCGCTTTCCAATGCAGTTGACATATTACAACAATCGATACCCGCAAACCGTCGCAACAGTCAAAAGACCCCCAGATAAGTCCCCCTGTCACGCTTTGGACCCCAAAAAAATACAATAGCAATTCACACAACGGGATAAATAAAATACGAGGTTGTTAAACCGTAAAAAGTTATAATCGCTAGTCGAAAGTCAACAATGGATTGGGGTCGAATTAACCGAGTGGTGTATTTTTGCGATCAATTTCAGCTAAGTTATTGTACCGCTATCAAATTGTAAGGATTTGAGTATTCCGCTACTAATTTTACTGGTGAAAGAACTCCGTCACCGGAGCTCTACCACCGGTGACCACTAGTTTGTCTTGTGTTGACTTTGCATTGCTAACTCGCTGTTTCAAAGTGGACCGCGGTCCGCGAGTGGTTCACGAGTAACATCGCGTCGTTCACCCGTGGACCACCCGTCGACAACGAGCGGACGCCGTAAAACGAGGCCACAGTACAAATATAAACAGTATGGAAACTACGAACAAAACTTTTGAAGGCACACTAACACAAACATGCGCATCGACGCTCGGTGTAGCGAGTGACTCAGTACTGCAGCACCGCGAGAACCGCTTAGAGGCCTCGTCGATGGGCATGTTTGTGTGAGTGTGACGTTTCAAGGTTTTATACGTAGTTTCCACACTGTTCATATTTGCATTGTGACGAGGCGGTCGGATGCCTGGTGGCTGTAGTCAGCAATGACTTAAGACTTAAGAGTAAATAGCGGCTCGCCCCGGCTGCAATGTGATGGAATTTTATCCGACACTTCCAAAATTTGAACTAATTTACACAAAACCTTGACAATTATATAACTTAACAAACCTTCCTCAAGATCACTCTATCTATGAATTCCTTATTTAACACGAGGAACTTAAGGAAACAACTTATTCCAAATCTTAAGGAAAACCACATGAAAAGCCGTGCATTAGCTTTTAAGTTTATCGCGACAAACATAGACATAGACAAGTCCATTTAATTATTTTGCAGTACCAGATAGTATTAATTAAGGCTGTTGTTAATGCCTTCTAATTACAAATTATTATATGGACCTGAGGAGCGACTGCCTAACTCAAATGCTTTCGGAGGTTGGGTGAGGCGGGGAAATCGGGCGGGAGGTCGAAGTGACCATTCTATACGTAGTATTATTACATATTCTCTGGTATTGGTCAAAACTTGATCAAATTGGTCGACAAACGTGAAATAGGTAGGGTGCGCAAGAGATAACGCTATACAGATCCGAAATAAACCGAAGTCTCCTTCCTGGGCTCGATGTGGAATATTTATTGTTGAGCACGGTGCAGGTTGTATGTGTACAGGGTGTATTATACAGGCCCCAGCAAGAAAAACAAGGCAAACGACGGGTAATTTCTAATCACAGACCACTCCAGAGATCATCGACCCCACCGTATGAGCGTTCCATATTCAATTAAATATTCAATCGCGAGATAGCACCCTGCCAGCCCTGCCGGCGCGCATTGTACGCCGCTCTACGGTTAATTCCTGTTTCGAATCCGTGTAGGCCGGACGCACACATTTTTTTTGCGAATTGTCCTATTAAAAGTGACCAAGTGCGAGCGGGACTCGTTCACGAAGAGTTCCGTGGTAGAAGTAAAGAAAGAAGTAATATAGCTATTACTCGAGACTTCGATCGCATTTATTTATCTTTCGTATTTATTTTTCTTTTATTAAAAAGTATTCTACGTTAGTTTTTAATACCTTACCAAAAATTTATGAAGCAAAAAAAAATCATCAAGCAAATTCGATCATCGGTGTGAGCATATTAGAGGACCTGGCAAATGTCGTTCTGCCGTATCATAAATATTGAAGCCATTGCGGCACAAAAATATAAAAAAAAGAAACAGTCGGGTGCCATCGTCGGTGTGAACAACGCGTTTGAATTAAATTTATTTTCATGCGTACCTACTATTTCTCACGACACCTTCTAAGATATACATTTTAATAATATAGTGTAGTATACCAAAATACCTAATGTACGAGTACTTGATGTAGTTCTTAACTGTAGAGTTTAACCTCCCGTTTTTCTGTATATGTCTATGAGCTGTAAAATTGACTTACCATCAATGTGGACTGCATGCTTATTTGTCGCCTATACCACACCGCGGATACTCCGCCAAAATTCCATACAAACGCTTAATTTGGTTTCTATTACACAGACATAAATCAGTGACGTGTATTTACACGCGCACCTGGGAAGGGGTTCAGTGATGCGAGCAAATCGGGCGGGACGTCGAAGTGTCCATTCTATACGTAGTATTATTACATATTCTCTGCTTATACCATAAAATGAGAAATGTAGTATCATGTAAATAAAGAATAGGACATGACTTTCAAAATATGACTGCATGACCAGTTTTTGAACAATAACATAATTATGTCATCACGTTTTGAACTTGAAGCTATTGATGCATATTCATTTGTATGAATAAGAAATTTGGACGTGTTTTTTGTAACGAAGGTGGCAAACAAGCATGCAGTTCACATGCATGTTAAGTGATGACTTCATCCTATAAATAAGAACGTGAACAAAAACCAGAGGTCAAAATGCAAATACGTTGCCACCCCAGAGACCTAAGTTGGTAAGTCTCTGTGATAATTATTAGGGGGCCATACATTACCATCTAACTGGAACATGAGAGTGCTGAACACTACCATTTGGCGGCAGATAGATATGGTAATGGTGATAGTGCCTACGCCCTCAAGCCTCTACACTTCCAGTAAGAAAATATTGAGTCGAGTTGATGCCAAAATTTTCTTAGTGAAAGATTGAGTGACTACCTTTTACGATCTTAATCCGTCAAGAGAATACACGAGAGATCGCCGGCAGCTAACGAACAATTAAAATCAATTGTCATATTTTTCTCGTGAACTAACGGGAGGCTTAATTAAGAATATATAATAAAATAAAAATAATGGCAACCCTTGATACGCCCCACTGGTGGGCACGAGTCTCTCTCCTTCTTGGTGGGAGGCATGGTGCTTTCCACAACGCATCACACACCCGACCGCGCCCGTATCGCTTAACCGAAGCGCACAATCTACACCAGCCGCCGGGCCATGCGCGCTTCGCTAAAGGATATAACTTATCCTTATTAATCTGCCGCTGTTTTAACGCTCCGCAAAGGTGCCGCACTTTAAAAGCGTCAGTTACAAATATTAAATATTAAAAAAAAACGCTACTCAGACCAGTAGGGTAATTTTTGGAACCAAAAACACAATGAAACTCGCTGGGAAAGTAAGAAAATATGACAAAATTATTTATGGGTGAACAGAGGTCGGGATGAGAGCGAGAATTTAGGGTTGTTTTACATTATTAATTTCTGCCACTATTAAATGCAGCAACTTTGGGACCATTTTTATTTTGGGTAATACCAACTATTTGAGCGTGTTTCTTTTTAGTTTTTGTCTGAAGGTTGACAGACAAGCAAAAGGGCCAACCTGATGGAAAGTGGTCACTGTAGCCCATGAACATTTGCAACACCAGGGAAGTTGCCAACGCGCTGCCAGCCCTAGTGTTAATGCCTAGTGTTGTTTATTGTGATACTTTTTTTTTAATGGTTAAAGAAAGAAAGAAATAAAAAATATTTATAGTCAGGTTGAAAGTTATTACAATTTCCAGCCTCGGTAGCCTAGTGGTAGCAGGCCACTACTACTACGCTGAGGTCCTTAGTTCGATTCCCGGGTAGGGGGTTATTAGAAATAATGGTGTAAAGACCTTTATCTCTGGTTCTATTGGGATTTTTCCATTTTCTGGAAATTTGCCAGTACCTCGAAGTTTGGTAATGTGCCCGGAGATGTCAACAGGCTCTCCACCTGTTACATGGGCCAAAAACGTTACCGGCGAATCGTGGGTGTTTGCATGAATGCGTGCATTTACCTCTGTCTACCCCTTCGGGGATTACAGGCGTGAAGTTACGATTTCCAGAAAAATTGAGAGTCCGGGGAGAGAGTTTGGCAGTAGAAGAGACGAGGCAGGTTGGCTATAAGAGCGACTCCTACTTCGTCGGTTAGAGTATGTTTTTTTATATATAGATAAATTAACGACTGCGAGCCACCTTATTTCTGTTTATAAGGAAATCCTTTCACAACAGGATGAAAAATTCACACGTTCTATTGTAGTAACAGGAAATTACACACGTGCCTTACGGACGATTATGATAGGCGTCTTCCATTGAATAATCCTGAATATCTAATGTATTACGGAGTACATCGCAGAGTATTAGTTTCGGAACTAGGTAAATTAGTGTTTTCTTTCAATACGTGAAGGTGCCGCGACTCGGGACTTGACGACCCCAATGTCCTCTTGTGGAGGAGAGTTCTTCCGCTGTCAGTAAATCGAACAATGGGGCGGTAGTAAATATAATAACGTGGCATGGGCAGCAGGTTCCCAAGATTAAACGGCCGCCACTTCAACCGCCAACCCGCCTGTTAAGCGTGGCGATTAGGAAATATTTTACTGGTGGTAGAGCTCTAGCAACGGAGATCGCGGGCCTAGGCCATCACCGTATTACCTATATCTGCCGCCAAATAGTAGTGTTCAGCACTATCGTGTTCCGTTTACGTGGTAATTTATGGCCCATTAATAACTATCACAGAGACATAACAACTTAGGTCTCAAGAGTGGCAACGCATCTTCGATCACAAATTCGATCATCGGTGTGAGCATATTAGAGGACCTGGCAAATGTCGTTCTGCCGTATCATAAATATTGAAGCCATTGCGGCACAAAAATATAAAAAAAAGAAACAGTCGGGTGCCATCGTCGGTGTGAACAACGCGTTTGAATTAAATTTATTTTCATGCGTACCTACTATTTCTCACGACACCTTCTAAGATATACATTTTAATAATATAGTGTAGTATACCAAAATACCTAATGTACGAGTACTTGATGTAGTTCTTAACTGTAGAGTTTAACCTCCCGTTTTTCTGTATATGTCTATGAGCTGTAAAATTGACTTACCATCAATGTGGACTGCATGCTTATTTGTCGCCTATACCACACCGCGGATACTCCGCCAAAATTCCATACAAACGCTTAATTTGGTTTCTATTACACAGACATAAATCAGTGACGTGTATTTACACGCGCACCTGGGAAGGGGTTCAGTGATGCGAGCAAATCGGGCGGGACGTCGAAGTGTCCATTCTATACGTAGTATTATTACATATTCTCTGCTTATACCATAAAATGAGAAATGTAGTATCATGTAAATAAAGAATAGGACATGACTTTCAAAATATGACTGCATGACCAGTTTTTGAACAATAACATAATTATGTCATCACGTTTTGAACTTGAAGCTATTGATGCATATTCATTTGTATGAATAAGAAATTTGGACGTGTTTTTTGTAACGAAGGTGGCAAACAAGCATGCAGTTCACATGCATGTTAAGTGATGACTTCATCCTATAAATAAGAACGTGAACAAAAACCAGAGGTCAAAATGCAAATACGTTGCCACCCCAGAGACCTAAGTTGGTAAGTCTCTGTGATAATTATTAGGGGGCCATACATTACCATCTAACTGGAACATGAGAGTGCTGAACACTACCATTTGGCGGCAGATAGATATGGTAATGGTGATAGTGCCTACGCCCTCAAGCCTCTACACTTCCAGTAAGAAAATATTGAGTCGAGTTGATGCCAAAATTTTCTTAGTGAAAGATTGAGTGACTACCTTTTACGATCTTAATCCGTCAAGAGAATACACGAGAGATCGCCGGCAGCTAACGAACAATTAAAATCAATTGTCATATTTTTCTCGTGAACTAACGGGAGGCTTAATTAAGAATATATAATAAAATAAAAATAATGGCAACCCTTGATACGCCCCACTGGTGGGCACGAGTCTCTCTCCTTCTTGGTGGGAGGCATGGTGCTTTCCACAACGCATCACACACCCGACCGCGCCCGTATCGCTTAACCGAAGCGCACAATCTACACCAGCCGCCGGGCCATGCGCGCTTCGCTAAAGGATATAACTTATCCTTATTAATCTGCCGCTGTTTTAACGCTCCGCAAAGGTGCCGCACTTTAAAAGCGTCAGTTACAAATATTAAATATTAAAAAAAAACGCTACTCAGACCAGTAGGGTAATTTTTGGAACCAAAAACACAATGAAACTCGCTGGGAAAGTAAGAAAATATGACAAAATTATTTATGGGTGAACAGAGGTCGGGATGAGAGCGAGAATTTAGGGTTGTTTTACATTATTAATTTCTGCCACTATTAAATGCAGCAACTTTGGGACCATTTTTATTTTGGGTAATACCAACTATTTGAGCGTGTTTCTTTTTAGTTTTTGTCTGAAGGTTGACAGACAAGCAAAAGGGCCAACCTGATGGAAAGTGGTCACTGTAGCCCATGAACATTTGCAACACCAGGGAAGTTGCCAACGCGCTGCCAGCCCTAGTGTTAATGCCTAGTGTTGTTTATTGTGATACTTTTTTTTTAATGGTTAAAGAAAGAAAGAAATAAAAAATATTTATAGTCAGGTTGAAAGTTATTACAATTTCCAGCCTCGGTAGCCTAGTGGTAGCAGGCCACTACTACTACGCTGAGGTCCTTAGTTCGATTCCCGGGTAGGGGGTTATTAGAAATAATGGTGTAAAGACCTTTATCTCTGGTTCTATTGGGATTTTTCCATTTTCTGGAAATTTGCCAGTACCTCGAAGTTTGGTAATGTGCCCGGAGATGTCAACAGGCTCTCCACCTGTTACATGGGCCAAAAACGTTACCGGCGAATCGTGGGTGTTTGCATGAATGCGTGCATTTACCTCTGTCTACCCCTTCGGGGATTACAGGCGTGAAGTTACGATTTCCAGAAAAATTGAGAGTCCGGGGAGAGAGTTTGGCAGTAGAAGAGACGAGGCAGGTTGGCTATAAGAGCGACTCCTACTTCGTCGGTTAGAGTATGTTTTTTTATATATAGATAAATTAACGACTGCGAGCCACCTTATTTCTGTTTATAAGGAAATCCTTTCACAACAGGATGAAAAATTCACACGTTCTATTGTAGTAACAGGAAATTACACACGTGCCTTACGGACGATTATGATAGGCGTCTTCCATTGAATAATCCTGAATATCTAATGTATTACGGAGTACATCGCAGAGTATTAGTTTCGGAACTAGGTAAATTAGTGTTTTCTTTCAATACGTGAAGGTGCCGCGACTCGGGACTTGACGACCCCAATGTCCTCTTGTGGAGGAGAGTTCTTCCGCTGTCAGTAAATCGAACAATGGGGCGGTAGTAAATATAATAACGTGGCATGGGCAGCAGGTTCCCAAGATTAAACGGCCGCCACTTCAACCGCCAACCCGCCTGTTAAGCGTGGCGATTAGGAAATATTTTACTGGTGGTAGAGCTCTAGCAACGGAGATCGCGGGCCTAGGCCATCACCGTATTACCTATATCTGCCGCCAAATAGTAGTGTTCAGCACTATCGTGTTCCGTTTACGTGGTAATTTATGGCCCATTAATAACTATCACAGAGACATAACAACTTAGGTCTCAAGAGTGGCAACGCATCTCCATTTTGACTTCTGGTTTTTATGTAGATGTCTATAGGCTGCAGTCATCACTTAACATCAATGTGAGATGCAGGCTTGCTTGCCACCTTCCTTACATAAAAAAAGAACTAACTAGCATGGTTGGCAATAGATGGCGCTACTGCTACCATAAAGCAAGGCAATAAATGTGAAGGAAAGATTTGACAAATCGGGCAGGACTTCAGCAGCTCAATTGGAAGAGCGGCTGGACTAGATTCCCAGTAGGCCGCGAGTTCGAGTCTCGCCGCAAGTCAAATTTTTCTTTCCATTTTTCTTTAAAATAAAATATATTTCACAAGCATGTGTTAATGCGAAATAATATAAAAACAATAAAAAAAAGAAAACAAAATATGTTCTACCATAGTGACCCATAACACAACAGTGTTGTGGGTGGGCGTCTCTGGGGAAGGCTTTGTCCAGCGGTGGACGTCTTTCGACTGAAGTGTGTGTGTGTGTGTGTGTGTGTGTGTGTGTGTGTGTGTGTGTGTGTGTGTTCGCGTGTGTGCGTGTGTGTGTGCGTGTGTAAATTACAATAACATTAATTTATTATACAGCTATATGTGCATTCATTTACCACTTTGAGCTCATTCAAAACAAATCATCTCACGAAAAAATCAAATCCACCATAGCGACGTATTCAAAGGGTCATTAAAAAGTTCGAGTAGGTACTATTTCGGGTCCCATTACCCAATGTCGGCCGTTATCAAAACACGTCCGGATCACGATGTAAAGACGGACAAAGGGAACTGTCACTCATACTTGGAGCTCCGCCTTTACTTTTGGAATACCTAGTGATGGGGTTACATTTTGATTATAGGACTCAATTGGTTGATTGTTTGTATCTTTTACTAGCTGACCCGGTAAACTTCGTATTGCTAAGCGAGACTGACGCTCGCTAAAACTCGAGAACGGCTGGACTGATTTAACTAATTTTGGTTTTGATGATTTTTGGAAGTCCAGGGAAGGTTTAAGAGGTAAGTAAATATGAAGAAATTGAAGGGAAATAGTAAAAACCACAATTTCATTTTCCCATACAAATAGGCCGTATCTATCAAACCTTTGACACATTATTTCATTCTGAAGCAATACGAAGTTTACCGCAGCAATTGATTTTTAATTTATAAAGATAGATTATTTCCCTAAAAAACAGCTGTAAAACGTTTCTAAATGGCTCAGATACCTTCATTTTTAACCTAATTCAAACATTGGTTCCTAATAATTTAGCTTTATCGAGTATTTAGTTAACCTGCGAGTTTTCGCAGGTAACAAAATTAACGTTTGTTAATAATGTTTTGTTATGTATGTTCACCGATTTCTCCGAATATTCTGGACCGATTTTAGAAGTTCTACTCTCATTTGAAAGGATGTACACTTTTATGTTATCAACTAATTTATATCTGATGATGGCATCAGTGGAAAATTGAGGGAACCCTAAAAAGTAGAATGGATATATTGGGTTTCGTCGTTTTTGCTCATTCGTATTACATATTTGCATCTAAAAATCTAAAAATCACGCTGCTGAGCTCACTTTGGAAGCTACAGCTTTTACCGTTAGCAGATAATACGGCAAAAGTTATGTCGAGAGAAATCATACCACAATGTTTGAATAATAGACGTGAATTGTGGACGTTTATGTTACTTTTGTTATTTATCGATATTTACATTTAAGTAAAATTAAAAAAAAAACTATATTAACTATCAAAGATTTTTTGCTGGCTTTTGTGGCTCGGCTTCTAAATTACAAGTATTTATAAATGTTGGTAATTATAACTTTTCAGAGTTTAACAAAAACTACAAGGATGCTACATTACAATCCAATACCAAAATGTTATAGACAGCACAACACTATCCAGATATTCGAACCGACGGATATCTTGCTGTAATTATTTAATACTCCACTCTCCGCGTAATAACACGGTACAGGCCCGGACTTGTAACAGAGGAATCTTTGTGTAATCTGTAATGACACCTCTTACTAGGGATGGCGATTCTTTCGGAAACGCGGAAATATATCGAATCGTTTTTTTTTTTTTTATGTAATGCGCTTGGCAAACAGGCATGCAGTTCACATTAATGTTAAGTGATGACTGCAGCCTATAGACACCCACATGAAGACCAAGGTCAAAATGCAGATGCGTTACCACTCCTGAGGCCTAAGGTGTTATGCCTCTGTGCCGGAAATTACAGGGCCGTACATTACCACCTGACCGGAACACGATAGTGCTGAACACTAGCATTTAGCGGCAAGTATATTAGGTAATGCGGTGGTGCCTACGCCCGCGAGCTCCGTCACTGAAGCTCTACCACCAGTAAAAATATTTCGAATTCGATTCGAATAGAAGTACATAAAATCATACATCGATCCACGGAATTAATATAGGTACTACAAAGTATTAGTATAGGTACTACGTATTCAATCCTGGACAATAGACACGAGCGAAAAAAAAGCTCTAATAGGTACTTTCCTCATTTCACCATTTGTATGATTGTAATGGAAACAAAAAGATCTAACCTCAATATTTTGGGGTAGAGTATCGATTCGCTCGATTGATCTAGTACAACTGATCGATTCAAATTATTATTTTTTTGGTCCAAAAATCGATTTTCTGATCATAATATCTCATATTACCAACCCTATCTCTTGCCGGGTGATTGAAGCAATGCGATACTATAGTTTGAACCGTATCATACTTGGATGAGCGAATTCCATCCGAATGTCAAAATGCGAATGCGTTTCCACCCTTGAAGCCTAAGTTGTTTTGCCTCTGTTGTAGTTATTAAGAGACCATACGACCCGGTTAGTCCAGCGGTGTGAGACGATCGTTTGATTCGAAAAGTCGCGGGCTCGATCCCCGCACCGGGACAAATATATGTATGGCCTACAGATATTTGTTTCAGGTCTGGGTGCTTGTGTTTGTGTTGTATACATATACACAACGGCATTCACGACACAGGTTTTATAAAATACCTAATGTGGGCTGTGAGTGTCAACGTATAAAAAAAAAAAAACTGTCTAAACGGAACACGATAATGTTGAACACTATCATTTGGCAGCAGATAGCTAAGTACATATTGCGGTGGTGACTAGCGAGCGCCTCCTGGTGATAAAGATAAAGACACGATCTCTGATATGGGACTATCAGAGATCATGTCTTTATCTTTACCCAAGAATGGAACCTGAGACGTAGCAGTTAAATGCCCTGTGGTACCACTCGAGAACGGAGGCATTTTAATTTTTTGATCAAATATTTCGAGTTCTATTATATAGGACGGTGGCACTCGCGAATCAACTGATACTTCACCAAATGAGTATATTTCCAAATTTAATAGCTTCTAGAATTTTCCCAATTAGTGAAAAGCAAATGATACTTTAACGATACGACGAGTTGAGAACGAAAATATTACTATTAGCTTTCCCGACTCCAGTTTCTAGTCTCAATTTTTATTTACAAAGCGTAGGTACAAATAAGACACAAAAATTCGCAATTAAGGCAAACAAAGTTTATATTAAAGATGTATAAGCTTTTACAGGTAGAAATAAATTAATATGTTATTTCAACTGTTTGCTTATTGTTTGTGAAATTTTACGCAGAGTAGGCATTCTATGAACACTGATTGAACTGAAAGTAAAAGTGAAAACGGGCTACAGAATTGTGTTAACAAGTTAACAAATTATAATATAAGTATCAGATGAACATATAAAACGCCTACGACTCTATGACATTCGTAATTTGTAGGAAAAGCTGACGCAACACCTGTTAGAAAGAGGTTACTGTCGCCTATGGACATTTGCAACACAAAAGAAGTTAAGTCGGTTAAAATCAGAAATAGAAAGAAAAATTCGACGTTCAGGTTAATGGACTTATTGCACGGCACGGTATTCAGGGTAAGATAGCAAGGGTCAGGGTAGTGTTTTTTACTGGTGGTAGAGCTCCAGTGATGGAGCTCGCGGGCGTAGGCACCACCGCATTACCTAATATACTTTCCGTTAAATGGTAGTGTTCAGCACTATCATGTTTCGATCAGGTGGTAATGTACGGCTCTATAATTTCCGGCACAGAGGCATAACACCTAATGCCTCAGGAGTGGCAGCGCATCTGCATTTTGACGTCTGGTCATTGTGTGGGTGTCTATAGGCTGCAGTCATCACTTAACATCAATGTGAACTGCAGGCTTGTTTGCCACTTTTATTACATAAAAAAATAAAAAAAAAAGTGTAATATAATTTAGGGAGTTAGGGCCCTAATTGGAACGACCGGAACGGACCGGTCAGCCTAACGCCATAACTACACACATTTTTCGGAATAAAAAAATATCCTTGAAATAAAACTATTTTTTACGGATTTATCTCGCGAAAACCTAAGAAAAAATATCCTATTACAGAGACACCACTACGATGTCAGGGGTGGCAACACTGACTACTAACACTCTGCAATTTGACCTCTGGTTTTTGTGTAGACGTCAAGGCTTCAGTCATTGCATTCCTGTTAGCCACTTTCGATACATAAAAATATATATAATTAGTTAATACAGTACCTATCATATGGAACCTAAGTGTCACAGATCCCAGAGAAACGCTCATACATATACCGAGCTATGCTTCGAAGGCATGAGAGTAGAACTTCTAAAATCGGTCCAGAATTGACGGAGAAATCGGTGAACATACATAACACATTTTTTTCTGGTGGTAGAGCTCCAGTGACGGAGCTCGCGGGCGCAGGCACCACCGTATTACCTAATATACTTGCCGCTAAATGGTAGTGTTCAGCACTATCGTGTTCCGGTCAGGTGGTAATGTATGGCCCTGTAATTTCCGGCACAGAGGCGTAACACCTTTGGGCTCAGGAGTGGTAACGCATCTGCATTTTGACCTGCAGTCATCACTTAAATTCAACATGAACAGCATGCTTGTTTACCACTTCCATTACATAAAAAAAAAAGAAAAAAAACACAACGTAATTAACGTTTTCCAAATAAGTTTTCAAGAATAGCTCAACTACACCTGATAATATTTAAAAGTATAAAACGTAACTATAATGATAATTCACACCCACGACAAACTTTAATCTCGAAGGTGAAAGTCTCTCCAAGTTGCGCTTGATTCATGACACTCACGATCGCGATATTGGAATTTTATTAAAATTTTTATAACCCATCACGTTTAGCAGTTAAGAGTCAAATGACATCAATTTGTTTGCGTACTCTATCAGATAATTTAACCTTCAAAGGGATCAGTATCAATAACGAGAGTCACAAATTTATTTCGTAGAACATCTTTAAGTTATGCAAACTATGTTAGAATTTTAATTTATTACGATATGCAAAACTTGAAGATCTAAGAATTAACATTTGAATGTACTTTATAAATAAATTGTGTGTGCAATTTATGAGCAATCAATATGAGGTTAGGCATTCCTAATTTTAAAAAATCAAACATTGCGCATTACCTAGAAATAATGCCATTTTTATAAGTATTTCTATTATTGCGTTAAAGTAAAAACCAGAGATAATTGAATCAAATATAAAACTAGATAGGAAATCAATCTTGATGAAATCTTACATTAATCATATATATTCGAAACCCATTCGTCAAAAGGTTATACTTTTTGTAATAACTTTTAATAAAACCGTAACCCGTACCGGTAATTACATATATTATGGTAGCTCTTGAAATAAAATCGTAAAACACAATGATATGACGAAATGAATCTGAATGATGCATGTCATGCTATCTCGGATCAGAGGGCTTGATAAAGTCTGGGTCAAATTGAAGTGGTCGACGACGAGCGATAGCTATAATAAGCTATAATTTTGGCAGTTTAAAATAATTTTTATATTACTGGTTCCTACTGGTAGTAGAGCTCCAGTGTCGGAGCTCGCGGGCGTAGGCACCATCGCATTACCTAATCTGGTTGCCGTTAAATGGTCATTACTTAATGGTCAGCACTATCGTATTCCGCTCAGGTGGTAATATATGTGTGATATGATTTCCGGCACGGAGGCATAACACTCTAGGCCTCAGGAGTGGCAACACATGTACATTGCAATCTCTGGTTTCATGTAAATATTTACAGTAAGTATTACTTACCATCAGCGTAAACTTTTACTGGTGGTAGAGCTCCAGTGACGGAGCTCGCGGGCGTAGGCACCACCGCATTACCTAATATACTTGCCGCTAAATGGTAGTGTTCAGCACTATCGTGTTCCGGTCAGGTGGTAATGTACGGCCCTGTAATTTCAGGCACAGAGGCCATAACACCTTAGGCCTCAGGAGTGGCAGCGCATCTGCATTTTGACCTCTGGTCATTGTGTGGGTGTCTATAGGCTGTAGTCATCACTTAACATCAATGTGAACTGCATGCTTGTTTGCCACTTTTATTACATAAAAAAAAAAAAAAAAAAAAAAACTGCATGCTTGTTTGAAACTTCATGACACAAAAAATTCAGTGAATTGTGCGATATGATACATATAAGGTAATAGCATTTTGCCTCTTCAAACATCATGACAAATACTAAACATTCTTAACATTCTACGTAGCTTATATATTTTTACGAGCCTCACTGCCTGTTGGATAATTAAACTATTAAGTAGGTAATAGAAGTTTACTGTTCATAAAACGTTTAATAAAACCGGTAAGTATTTTTTGCTTGGCTGTGAAATTACTAGAATAAATAACGTTTACGCTTAATGCCTACTTACGTATATTATTGTGTCAATTATTTTAATCAATATGGATACAAGATTGATGTCCAGTCTTCAGGAAGTTAAACTACTTCCAATTGTTGTTTGAGATGGTTTGACTAAAGAATGTAGCCGTAAAGAAGGCAAATCCCGAAATGCTTTCAAAGAATTAGAATTCCAATCTTCTCTGGATATCTAAGGATGACTAACACATCACAAAATGTAATGTAGCATTAGAACTATTGTATTTATTGATATGTTCTTAGGTTTTCGCGAGCTACACTCATTGAAATAAAACTATTTTTACGGATTTATCTCGCGTATATTAAACTAAAATGATTTTTAATTGTATTTATTGTCAAAAAAATATTGATATACCTACACAAATACTTACTGGTCGTTTTGGAAATGTTCAAAGCTGGGAATAATAAATAATTGCCACTTCATTCAATCTGAGCGCGACTTTCATAATATAGCTTTTGTTTGGCCGCTATTACAAACAACACTGTTAACATCAGATAAAAATCTGAAAATAATATTCGAGATTTTTTAAGTTAATTAATTATTTATTTAAAGACAAAATCATTAACCACGTTTTATTATTAGCAAAATTTCTGATACTAACGAAGTAATTAATAAAATAAGACGTTTTATCTCGAATTATCAGAGACGATTAAAATAATTTAATATTGTAGTGTCCTCAATCAAGATATTGATAGTTTTATCCCATTATAAACGCAAAACGCATATTTTATATATATTTACATTAAAATCATGTGTTATTTCCCTTGTTCTAAGGATGCAATTGAATTTAAATTAACAAAATAAGTATCCACCAACTGTTCGTATATAACCTGTCACACAAATTAAAATGGGGCGTTTTATCTTTCAATCGCAATACATAGCTTAGCATAACCTATAGCGATAGATCTTTATCCCACACGCCAGCGGGATCGTAATGAAATATTTAATTACTTGGGACGAGTGACTGTAAAAAAGTGAGTGTGAACATGTCTAAAGTCTGGTGGGTTCCGGGATAGTTTGTAGATTTATTAATAACTGCTTCGGTAGCCTAGTAGTAGCAGGCCACTACTACTACGCTGAGGTCCTGGGTTCAATTCCCGGGTCGGGGGCTATCAGAGATAACGGTTACCTTTATCTCTGGTTCTATTGGAATTTTTCCATTTTCTGGAAATTTCCCAGTACCTCGAAGTTTGGTAATGTGTCGGGAGATGTCAATAGGCTCGCCACCTATAACATGGGCCAAAACGTAACCGGCGAATCGTGGTTGTTTGCATGTATGCTTGAATGCATGCAATTACCTCTGCCTACCCCTACGGGGATTTTTTTTCATAATCTGATTGCCGTAGCGAGTTTGCCGCCTCTGTTAGGTAGATTCTAGATTCGATGCTCAGGTCAAATACCTATGTTTTTAACCGACCTCAAAGAAGTAGCTTAGCAGTTTTACATGTAGATATGTAAATGAGTGATATTGTTAGTGATTGTTGGAGAAGTTACCGATAGAGTTTGGAAGAGTGCGCAGGCGCAGTGTCAAAAGATATATAATAGGTACTAATGGTCGAACACTCACGTTACTTAATTTTAAGCAGCCCTCCAATAGAAGCCATCTCTATCGTTTTCACGTCTTTTATAGAGAAAAATACTTTTAAGTTTCACTTAGATTTTAGTGTTGATTGAGTATTTGGCCGTTAGTGACAATCTCGCAGTTTGGAAATGTACGCCAGGAGTGTCAAAAGGTAAGGTTAAGGAGTTCAAGAAGACTGAAAGTGAGATATGTGTGTACTGTAGGTATATTCATTCATACACATGTGCAGTGCACACACATATCTCACTATACTTTAGTTTGATCCTTCGGGGAAACTATACCTATAATTCTATTAATTATTTTCTTCTCTACAGTAATGGAATAGAAAAATCCAACAACCAAACTAAGGGGACGGTACCCTAAAAATATGCTAATAATAATTAGTCCGACAAGCTATATCATTAAGCTATTAATCTAACCGTCAGATCTGGGCCCCTTTTGAGTGTGATGTGGAAATTAATTTTAATTAGTCCTGGCAACGTACTAAATAGTTATGTATTTGACTAGTATACTAAGTTTTAATTAGTTTGTGAATCATAATAGGTAAGCGCTGGGTTTCGAAAATGTATAGAAATGTAACTAATTTTAATTTAATTATTTTTTTTACTGAATTTTAATGCAATTGTATCATGAAAATGGCATAAACAGTGAATGTTGGTTGACTTCTTGTGACGGTGGGTGTAGGCACCACCGCATTATCTAATCTACCTGCCGCAAAATGGTAGGTTGGTAGTGTTAAACACTATCGTATGGACCCGTAATTTCTGTAATAGCAAAAGATTAGACCTCAGCAGTGGTAACGAATTCTGTTTAGATATTTGATTTTTGTGTGGATATCCGTAGGCTGCAGTATTCATTTACCACCAATGTGAACTTATATTCTATCCCCTTTATTCATAAACGTATTTTAGCTAAAGTGTTGCTAATCTCTCCTTTGTCTTTTTCTATCCTGCACATTTGACAATGCTACTGACAAAGACACATTCTATAGCTGAAACGTGTTTTATGTCCGTTTACAAATATGGGGGAAAATTTATACAATGTAAATGATAGTAAATGTGATGTGTAATGATGTGTAATGGTGGTGCTTACACTGGGACTCTAGTACCAGTAAAGAACAAAGAACTGTACTAAACATGTCACTAACACAGTTGTCCAGTACACTAAAGAAGAAAAATGCGACAACAATAAAAAATTTCAATTGTATCGTTCCACCATATCTCACAGAACTACATTTGTAAAACACGTATACACAGTAATCGGACATTTTATTTCAACTCTTGAATTTAATTAGAGAAGCGGCGTGGGTGCAACTTCTTTCTGAACTTATGTAATGAATATTTAATATGAAAGGATCCTTATGTAAATTCCGACCCCATTCGTTGCCCTCTCGATTCCGTGGAGATTATTACGTTGTAAAACAGAACAATTTACGCGCGTGAGTGTACTTGCAATGTTTTTCTTGTGTTTTCAATGTGAACTGCTGTGTTTACTCTTAGTACTTGGCTTGGCTTGTATTGCTTGATTAAGGTCTGATTTTTTCAATATGGATTATTCCGTTTTTTATTTCATTAGGTTGATAGACAAGCAGAAGCAGACGGGCCACCTGATGGAGAGTGGTCACCGTCGAGAGTTGTCAACGCGCTGCGAGCCTTGAAGGACTCTTTTGACACCATTTTTGAAGAAACACTGTTCAACAAAAGTTTTGTAATTAATTTAGTAAGCGTTTCCATACAAACGCATACTATGTTAACAGTTTGTGTATTGTTTGACTTACTGATTCGTTTCGCTTGATATATCTATGGAGACTCTGTTACCTGTAACAAATAATAAAAAATACAGTGATTTGTTAAATTTTAGACATCTAACTATACAAAAAAATAGCTACTTAATATCAGAGAAATGAGAATGGACACTTCGGCGTCCCGCCCGATTTCCCCGTATCACCCAACCTCCTCCCCTCTTATGGGCGATGGTTGGTATTTTCTACGTGCTATGCACACAGGTGCACGTGTAAATACACGTCCCTGATTGATGTCTGTGTAAAAGAGACCAAAATAAGCGTTTGTATGGAATTTTGGCGGAGTGTGCGCGGTGTGCTAATATGAAAAATGTTTTTCTTAGAAATATATACCAGTATAAGGAAAGACATATTTTATTGTAACTGAATAAAAGAAAAACATGTTATATCCCAAGCGATAAAAACTCGGACAACAATCCTAAGAAAACATTTTACGGGTTAATGTTTGTTCCCCTCAATTTCATCTTCATTACCCATTTTCCCCGTAACAATCCCGAAATTTGTGAGTGATCGGGATAAAAACCGGGATGTCAACCGTGCGATTTGTTAATGCTACTCAGACATTCTGTTTCTATCCGTCCTTTCGAATTACACGTGTAAAATAACGTAAAGAGACACTGACGAGGCAATTTTGTGGTTTCATTTTGGTAGGAGATACAGTTTTGGTTCGTTATGCCAGAATTAAAAATAAAAAAATACAGCAAAAAATGCTATTTCTCTTTTTCTTCTGTAATGAAAGTGGTAAAGAAGCATGCAGTTCACATTGATGTTAAGTGATGACTGCAGCCTATACACCCACACAAAGACCAAGGTCAAAATGCAGATGCGTTACCACTCCCGAGGCCTAAGGTGTTATGCATCTGTGCCGGAAATTACAGGGCCGTAATTACATTACCACTTGACTGGAACACGATAGTGCTGAACACAACCATTTAACGGCAAGTATATTAGGTAATGTGGTGGTGCCTACGCCCACGAGCTCCGTCCCTGGAGCTCTACCACCAGTAGTTCTCTTGAAATTATGAATGTTACAATGGGTATGTTGACTAGGAATGGAATCCTTATTTTATTATCCTATTTTTTTGTTTTGTCTTATTTTGCCGTTTGTAAAAGAAAGTATGGAACATTCTGTTGATACCTATTTTTATCATCAAGTATTTTTGGACTATTATTTATTTTATTTTGTTTACTTTGACATATTAATCAACGTATCAGTTGTTATTCGCTTTAATTTTATATTTGTAATTTGACCTATCACAAGCAAATTCTATTATTTCCAAGTGATTAAATGAATTTTTGAGTTTGAGTTTGAGTTTGAGTATGATATTTATTTATTTATTTATTTTTATACTTTATTGTACACCAATACATTAAAGAGACAACAAAATAGAAGAAATAGACGATACAAAAGGCGGTCTTATCACAAAACTGCAATCTCTTCCAGACAACCTTTGGGTTTAGGAAACTGTGTAAATTAGAATATTAGGGGTGTACTAATGCAAGTAAATTTAAAATTATAGCTTACAAAGAAGAAAAAAAAAAAAAAAAAAAAAATTAAAATAATAAAAATAATAATAGGTAACTTTTAGGTGATCAGGACTTAACTCGACAAGGGAAAGATCTGGGCGACGTAATGATCGTGAAGTCGTTTTTTGAACGTTACGACTGAATTAGCTTGTCGAATTTCAACAGGAAGCAAGTTCCATAGGCGGATAGCTTCCACCGTGAATGATTTGGAATAAAATGAAGAGAAATGTGAAGGAATTGATAGAAGGAGATTATTGGAAGAACGAAGGGACAAGGAATGAGAAGAGCCAAGAAAAAGAAAACGCTCCTTCAAATAGGTTGGGGTTTGGGGATTGAACAGTATACAGTAAAGAAAAGAAAGAATGTGTGTATTCCTGCGAAAACGAATGGGTAGCCACTTGAGTTGTTTACGAAAATCAGAAACGTGATCATATTTGCGTAGCCCAAATATGAATCGTATGCAAAGGTTTTGAAGCCGCTCAAGTTTGTTTAATTGCTCCTGAGTTAAGTCTAGATAGCATATGTCGGCATAGTCAAGAATTGGAAAGAGAATCGATCGAGCTAAAGTAATTTTAGTGGATGACGGCAAGAAATTTTGGAGTCTTCTCAAGGCGCCAACGGCAGCAAACATCTTCCGGCTCACTTCAGCGATTTGTGGCGTCCAACATAAACTATTGTCGATAATTATCCCCAAATTCTTAACATTATCACAATATGTGATACACGTTCCATTAATTTTAATAGATGGCAGCTGTAACATGTCTAATTTGGCGAGCATACGCGAGCTGCCAATGATAATAGCTTGACTTTTGGTTGGGTTGAGCTGTAATCCGAAAGCTTCACTCCATAAAGAAATATGTTTAAGGTCGTTATTGACACTCTGTATGGCCTCAGGCAGATGAGTGAGATTGGCCAGGCAATAAATTTGAAGATCATCTGCATAAAGGTGGTAGAGAGAAGATATATTTTGAGTGATTAAGTTGACAAAGGTAGAAAAAAGGAGAGGAGACAACACGCCACCTTGTGGTACACCGGCAGTGACATTACACCAAGAAGAAAAGGTGTCATCCAATCGAATGCGCTGCCGGCGACCAAACAAGTAACTGTGAAACCAATCAATTACTGTCGGAGATATGTTAAGAGAACGAAGGATCGCCAGCAAGATGTCGAAATCAACAGTGTTGAAAGCATTGCTAAAATCAAGTAAAGTGAGTACCGTGAACTGTTGATTCTCCATGCCTTGCCTAATATCGTCCGTTATTTTGACGAGAACGCTAGCCGTACTATGACCTCTTCGAAAACCGGATTGGAAGGAATTGAGCAGACTGTATTTGGACATAAAGGAAAGTAGCTGATCATAAACCAACCGCTCAAGGACTTTGGATAAAAAGGGAAGAATAGAAATGGGACGAAATTCAGAAAAGGATTTGGGATTGGATTTTTTTGGCAAAGGTATTAGTTGTGCATCCTTCCAGATAGAAGGAAAGGAGGAACTGGTGATAGAGAAGTTGAAAATGGAGGTAATCATGGGAACAATGGAATCAACTAAAGGTAAGATCATTTTACGGCTAACGTTGTCACAGCCCACAGCATCAGAATCAATTGCAAGTATGTTCTTCTTAACATCACGATCAGTGAATTGTTCAAAAGTAAAACAGGGATATTCAGGAGTAGGGATCGATGAAAGAAGATTTAACGTGTTTAGCTTTTTAATGCCATCAATGCAGACAGATGATGAAAAGTGTACATTAAGTTGATTGAGATCTAAGTTGTTCAGAAGAATATTGGAATCAAAACTGGATTTCCCAACTCCTAGAGACTTCAGAAACTTCCAGACCTTGGCTGGATCACCATTGGACACTGAATTAAAGATATGGCGTCGTTGTGCATCTCTACACACCTTTTTGCAGTAATTTCTAATTGTAACATAGTTATCACGATTTGTGTCACAAGCATTCTTTTTAAATCTATTCTTAGCTTTGTTCTTTTTTAAAATTAATGCCCTTATATCATCTGTCAGCCAAGGAGCCGGAAGATGCCTTACTCGGACGGGTCGAACGGGAGCATGAACGTCAAAAAGTTGTGTAATTAAGGAATTAAATAACTTTATTTTATCGGTAACATTAACTTCGTTATCTATGATCGACCAATCGATCTTGGCTGCGTCCTCGCGAAGTTTCTCCACATCCATTCCACTAAAATTACGTAACAAGAGAATTTTAGCCTTTGCTTTAGGGGGTCGGATTTTATAAGACACGTATAATAGGTCGTGGTATGAAAAAGCATCGGCTGAGCATTGTCCATGTTTAGCAACATGGTCAACTGAAGAGACCATGACTAAATCTAAAAGAGAAGGAGAGCAATTGGGAAAGAAATGGGTGGCGGACGATGGGAGTAAATGCATATTGGCGGAGTTAACTAGAGATTTAAGACGAGAAGACCTTGTGTCATTTTTTAACAGACAGGTATTAAAATCACCCATTACTACTGCGTGATTAAATTGAGGCAGGAGCTCCTCTAAAGTTTCTTCGAAAGAAGAAAAATAGTTAATAGTTGAAGAAGGACAGTAAAATACACCAAGAAGAAATTTTATATTGTTAAGATTAATTTTAAGAAACAAATATTCAGCAGCATCATTTGACTGTGAAGAAATGTTAATTATCGAAAAAGGTATGTGAGAACGTAAATAAATAGCAACGCCACCTCCAACTCTACCGGTGCGGTCATTTCTAATTAAATGAAAGCCGGGCAAAGAGTAAGAACTAGATGGGAGACATGGCTTAAGCCACGACTCAGATACCAGTATGGCATGAATATTTTTATTATCGAAGGAAGCCAACATATCGGGAAAATGTGCAGGAATACTTTGGGTATTGATATGGATAACATTGAAATTTTTCATTACATCAGAGAAAGCATCGTTAAGTGTTTCATAAAGGGAGGGGATACTCTCAAAGCTGTCGCTGCTCAATCCACCTAAGGAGGAAGAATAGGAACAAAAATCATCCTGATCAATAGAGTTACTCATTTGCTAATACAAAAAAATAAAAACGCAACTAAAAATTAAATGAAAACAAAAAAAATAAAAACTTAGTACCTACAATATCTTAGTAATTAATTACTCGCTAAAGTTTCCTTAAACACACCCACCAGCTATCTGTAAGTAAATAATAATAATATTTATCACTTATTACAATTTTTTTTTTTTTTTTTAACAATAAATTATTACAAAATAGTATGTTTAGTGTCATATTTTATCACGCATGGTCACGAAAGCAAATGTTGCAGAACTACATTAATGGCAAAAGCAAAAGCAAAAAACAAAAAAAAAAAAATAAAATAAATAAATAAAAATAAAAATCCAGTAAATACATATGTTAGGTAGCAAAAAATTACTTATTTGTTATTAATAATATAGTCGATATAAATGCTACACATTAACAATTATTAAATGCATATAGCAACACAGTCTATGGTCAAAAACTTCAGTATGAGACGACCCTAATGAGCGATAACATGTGACCATAGACAAGCCGGAGAAAAAAGAAAAAATTGTCATTTGACAGTGACAGTACACTAAATCAACAAAATCACAAAATTTAAATTCTAAAAAGGAAGCAAAATCTCAAGTTACCTTCTTTGACCATGCTAAAACTACTTGTAACACACAAAAGAAAACACAAAGAGGGTACGGAAAGTATTCAAAGTAATTTAAAAGAAAAATATGTGTAATGGAGATGAGATACCGGAGATACCGAAAACCTACTTCCTGGTCACAAGACGCTTCGTACGGGGTTCGCCTAGTTTTTCAGGAAGCTTGGCCTTGGACGAAACATTTCTCGAGACGGGTGCCGACTCCTGCGTTGACTGGCTGGGGATACTGTCGAGCTCTGCTTGGGTCTCTAAGCTGTGCCGTGTGCCATCAGGAGTGATAAGGAAAATTGTGCCATCCCTGGTCCAACACTTATTGATGCCAAAACGTTTGCGAGCTTCTTTAAATACCTCGTGTCTTGATTTTGTGAGAAATTCAGAGACAGTCAAACCGGAACCCTTCAAGTTGGTTTTAGCAAACCATACTTTATTGCGGGAGGATAATTCTTTAAATTTTATTAGTATGGGCCTTGGTTTCCTCTCTGTTTGACGACCCATGCGATTACAGCGGGACATACTTGAGACGGAGAAATCTGAAATATTCAAATTCTCTTCCACTAAACCAACAACTACGGCCTCAATGTCTTTGTTGTTGCTTTCGGGGACTCCATGAAGCATCAACATCTTTCGCCGACTCCTGGTTTCCTGACGATCAATTTGAGCTGCCAGGAACTCAACTTGGCGCTGTAATGAGCTTAAAGCAGTCAACATAAATTTTCTGAAGTCGTGAAATTCTGCGGCAACCGATGACAAAGAGGGAGAAGATGGAGATGTCTTATTGAGATTGGTCTGGAAATCATCCATCTTTCTGTTGAACATCTCAGCCATTGCAGTTAGAGACTCCTTTACAGATTCCATTGTGACAGTTGTGTGTGTGTATAAATGTGACTCAATCAAATAGTGAGAAATTGTGAGATTTACAGTTGCTGGTGGGCAGGTCTTGCTAAATGATAAGGTAACTCATCAATTTGTTAACCAAAATTGGTCAAAATAATTAATAATAACATTAAATATGAGAGCTAATTTATAAGGCTGTTTTACTCACAACTACCCACGAGCGGAAAAAAATACCTACCTTAAATACCACAAAGGTAGGTACTTCTTGTGGAATCTAGACTCAGTTTTTCTATATTCCGAGAACTTTAAGTTTTATTTTCAAAATTTTAAACGATTATGGAGTATGTTTGTTTAACTGATTTATGTGTGTGTACCAAATTACAACATTAGATCCAGTAAGTACTTTCGGAAAAAATCGTCTGTGACAAATGGACAGAAGACAGACACACGAATGACCGAACCCTAAAACGAGTCATAACATTGCAATCCAGTTAAGGTTCACAATTGAATATCAACAATACGATATACGGCAGTTCGCAACATCACTCGCACAACAAACCTATCCTCAATTTGGGTTCGTACAAAGCTTCACTTCCGAAAAATTCAAGATACATCACAAACGTCAATTTGTTAATAAAACACAGGTAAAGGTGTACGAATGTTTCGGTTGTCTCGTATTTATTCTAGCCCCCACGTCGCCCGCTGAATAATATTGCAGTAACACGTTTATTATTTTCCATTGGCCCAATTGAAAGGCGGGGGCGGGCTCGTAAATAGTTTTTGAAGTAAGGTTGAAGCGCATCCCTCGCTTTAAAGAACGAAAGGGGAAACAGATTAGTAGAGATAGCGATTCTTTCCAATCGTCAAATCGATTCGTATCGAGGCGTGATCAATCGATGCACAAAAAATGGATTTGGAAAATCCATCTATTTTCGATTTGCTTTCCAATTTTTTTTAACACAAATCCAAAAATGATACTCAAAAATGATTATTTGTACCAGTTACCAACGTTATTTGTTGTACAATGATAATGAAACAAAAGAATCGAATCTCTATTTTCTTATGTCGATTCACAGATACGCTTTTTTTTTCGATTAATCGATCTCAGATCGCCATCCCTACTGTGTAGGTACCTACTGAAGTCGGTGTTGTAGTGTCGGTGACGATGTATCGGACAGATACAGTCTAGTAGTACAATACAGTACCTATTCACTTCTAATATCTTCTGAACTGTAATATGTTTGTTTGCCACATAATGACATAAAAAACAAGTTACGATAACCTTTGCCATACGACAAACGCTTGTAATAAGACCACACCCTTAGAAAAACCACGTAACCAACTAACCACAAACCAATGCAAATAGGAAGACCCGTAACAGGGCCAGTATTCTATGAATTAGCACCTACAAGAGCGTACGCTGTCTCTATCTCATGCCCGACAAAAAACAGAGACGGCATTATGTTTTGAAGTCTTTGCAGGTGCGTTTAGACCGGTGCGGCGATGCATTTAATGTATGCTATTGTGACGCTTGTTGCTTGGTAATTAAGGTGGTTATTGGTTGGAATGAGGATAATTATGAAGGTGCGACTTACGTCCCGTTACTCATTATTAGATAAGTATTAATCATCTGACAGTATACAGCTAATACAACCTCGGGATGAATAGATTAGTATAATTATTTTTAGTATTACTTCAATATTTCTGCCCTCAACTTCGTGTTGAAGGCAATTGTCGAAAGATTTATTTATTTGTGGAGGCGGATTAAACTAATTATGCTATTACTGGGTACAAGGAAGTTACTAATTTTTTGGATTGGAAACAGATTGAAGCGATACTTTCGATACGTATTTTTATATACGTATCGAAATAATATTTTATATAGGCACCCGGCGCGGCAGGCTGGCAAGCAGGCTTTGAAAAATATAAGTTTAGTTTTTCGATCGATGTGGTGGTGAGTAGAATATATTCATACATTACCATTTAACACGATAGTGCTGAACACTGTCAATTGGCGGTAGATAGATTAGGTAATGTACCGGTAGGGACCTCCGGGTTACGGACTAGGTGACGTCCGGCGCCCGGGTTAAATTGGGTCCCGAGGTGGTTGGCGTGCTGGTGCTCTGCACGCCACTAGCGTGGCCGGGAGCCATTGGGCTCCCCTTGTGAGTTGGGCCCGGTTGCTGGCGGCCGCCGGCGGGGTTGCAGATGTGTGCTAAAGCGTTCCCGCGAGCGCGCCCTGAGGGCGGATAAGTTGGAGCTCCCAGGGGTTTTTAGTGGGTAGACGGACGTCTCTCTTTGTCCAGAGTCCCACATAACCCACCCCTCTCCCCAAGGGTGGGCATGCGAAACGCATCTTACCCAGGTGAAAAAAAAAAAGGTAATGTATCGGTCTCGGTCACGGAAGCAGTCGTGCATCTCATCCTGACTCAAAACTCGTCAGGTAGATTCCTAACTCCGACAGTATATACTTATTTTCATCGCTATAAAAAAAATACTGGTGTAAAAGTTCCAGTGTAAAAGCGACTTCTTCACGATATTCAATAAACTGCAAAGTCTATTATATCGGTTGCCTAACTAGCATAGTTGGCAATAGATGGCGCTACTGCTACCATAAAGCAATGCAATAAATGTGAAGGAAAGATTTGACAAATCGGGCAGGACTTCAGTAGCTCAATTGGAAGAGCGGCTTTACTAGATTCCCAGTAGGCCGCGAGTTCGAGTCTCGCCTGAAGTCAAATTTTTCTTTCCATTTTTCTTTAAAAAAAATATATTGCACAAGCATGTGTTAATGCGAAATAATATAAAACAATTAGATGGCAATGTATGACCCCCTTATAACTATCACAAGGGTGTGTATTTAGGGGTGGCAACGCATCTGTATTTTGACCTCTGGTGTTTGTGTGGGTGTCTATAGGTTGCAGTCATCACTTAACTTCAATGTTAACTGTATGCTGTGCATTCGTTTTCAAGTGATTCGTAATATAGTGAATTCGACGTGGTGTTATTCGGGATTGCGTGCATTCGGTGCGAAGTTTTTCGTGGTACCGTGCATTCGTTGTCACGTGATTCGTGTTAGTAAACCTACGGGGACGTGATATTCGGTGTTACACTTTTCGGAGTCCCGTATCGCACCCCCACATAAAAAACTATACGTGCACATTAACCCCAGTCTAAAGAATTAGACAATCTACAGAACGTATCTATTACTGACACTGTACACAATAGTACACTTATCGGTTACATATACCTGATTATTTTCGTATATTAACTAAAAATGTCAGACTGTTTGGCTCCTATTATGTAACATACAAATTATATGAAATGAATGAATGAATGGAATAATGAAAACCTACTGCAACCTTACAAGGTAATCTCCTATTAAAGTGTCAAAATAACTAATACCGAATTAAAAGGCCCTTTGAGCGAAGGTCTTCGAGACCTCTCGCCTATCCCCAAAACGTTTCGCAACGGCCAGTTTGCGTCGAAAATATTGACACACAATTTGACGAACCCACAAATTTTACATAATCTCGGCAGTTAATATATTGTTGCATTCTGTGTCAACATTCGTCGGTGGAAAGCAAATGATGGTAATTTTACTTTCTTCTTCGTGTTATGGTGTTGCCATGTTTACATTGATTATTTGGGGAATATCTCGACAGCCAGGGAACTCGCTTATCCAAAATCTATATTCCATAGCGATAAAAACATTCCAATAGGGCGGTAGTAGATTTTCTGTGTACTTTTTTTGTGCTTTACTGGGGGTAGAGCTCCAATGACAAAGCTCGCGGGCGTAGGCACCACCGCATCACCTAATATACTTGCCGCTAAATGGTAGAGTTCAGCACTATCGTGTTCCGGTCAGGTGGTAATGTACGGAGCTGTAATTTACGGCACAAAGGCATAACACCTTTGGCCTCAGGAGTGGTAACGCATCTGCATTTTGATCTTGGTATTTGTGTGGGTGTCTATAGGCTGCAGTCATCACTTAACATCAATGCGAACTACATGCTTGCTTGCCACTTCCATTACATAAAAAAAGGAGATGCAATAAATAACCCGAACCCATTAACGCGGGATAGGCAGCAGCGTCGCGCGATAACACTAGTGCCTATGCGATCGCCGATCCGCTTTATAAGCATGGCAATATAGCATATTCTAGCATATTCTCCTACTAATAATCATCCCTCCCTCCGCACGTGAAGCGTAACAGAGGAAGGGGAATGGTTCGGGGGTTGAGGTGCAACCCTCCTTCTCCGGACCTATCTGCCCCCGTATCGTCGGAGGCGTGGTCGAATTGAATTTTTTTTTTTTGCTTTCTTTCCAGTGGACGTTTTCGGCTGAAGCGATGAGGCTTGGAGAAGAATTCTAATGGTAGAAATTGGTAGGTAGAGTTTGGAACGCCAGATAACCCTGATAGGCCCCCCGTGCTTCTCCTACACTTATCATTCTTTTCATACATGCACGCCGATTCCTAAGATTTATAAAATGTTATGAATATATATTATCATACATGATCATTTAAGCTGCTGAATACGTTTGAACTCTACGTAGAACTAAACTAATGTTTGGCGGCAAAAATATTAAGATAATGACAAATAAATGTATGTATGATATGTATACACTATGTACCTACCTGTATGTAAAAAAGTATAGAAATGATGGAATAATAATTAAAAATAAAGCAACTTTTCCTTCGGAGTAATAAAGGCGTGAAGTTTGGTTCAATGTATGTATAAACTGCGCGTGTAATATCACCATCTGCCACAAGGCATATAGGAGTAGGTAGGTATATTTAAAAATATTACAAAAACACAATATATACAAGCAGTTGTCAAAATTATATTCAATAATTGAACCGCTGTAAAATTTGATATCAAAAAAATGGTTACCCCAAAAACGTTGTACAGTAAAAAAATGAAGAGCAGGTAAACACGCTTTCATTCATGGATCCGACACTAAACGGCGTAACAGACGACCCAGGTTTTTTTTTCTAACAACATAACGATAATGCAAGCCCAGGGCCATATTAAAAATTTATATCTTTTAGCATCACTTATCTAACCGGAAAACAGTAATAGCGAGGTTCCGTACCTAGAACACACCGCGGACACTCCGCCAAAATTCCATACAAATGCTTAATTTGGTTTCTATTACACAGACATCAATCAGTGGCGTGTGGTAGCACGTACAAAATACCAACCGTCGCTCATAAGAGGGGAAGAGGTTGAGTGATGCGTGCAAATCGGGCGGGACGTCGAAGTGTCCATTCTATATACGTAGTATTATTACATATTCTCTGCCTATAGGCACCACCGCATTACCTAAACTATCTGCCGCCTAACTTTGTGTGAATGTAGGTTTGCAAACACCCTTGGAGCAATAAAGCCGATAATGTGGTTCGTAAGTTTTAACTGCCTCAGTAGCCTAGTGGTAGCAGGCCGCTATACTACAATGGGGCCCTGGGTTCGATTCCCGGGTCGGGGACTATCAGAGATAATGCTGTAAGATTCTTTATCACTCGTTCTTTTGGGAGTTTACCATTTTCTAGAAGTTGCCCAGTACCTTGGATTTTGGTAATGTGTCTGGAGATGTCAACAGACTCGTCACATGTTACATACATGTTACATACTCCAAAACGTAACATTCGCCGGTTACGTTTGTGTTTACATATATGCTTGAATACATGCATTTACCTCTGCCTACCCCTTCGGCAATTACGTGTGAATTTACATTACAATTCAATGTAGAAGAATACAATCACCGCCTCTTAAAACTCAAAAGATTTATTCCGTTACAAATTACAGCACTTCAACTATTGAACAACCCTAGAGGCTCTTAAAATAATTTAAAACTATCTCGAACCCGTTAGCTTTTTATTAAGACAATTAAAACTAGACTTCCAAACCACTTAACCGGATAACCAGTTAATTAAAACGGGAAAAAGCTCCGAACGGAGGAACAGTAAGTCATAAACGAAATGTTTAATTTGAATTTGGAACCGACAGCCATGACAGCTGTCCGCCATTACCAAACGCGCAAATGAACCGTTAAAAATAACAAATTGGTTCACACATCGTTTTGTTGGTAATTTCAATCATTATAACCTTTATAAATAGCATGAAAGTAAGTTGAACGCGGTCGAGATGAGATCTTTGCGCAAGATCTGCGGTGTATCCACTCACCGATCGCGTTCGTAATGAAGATGTAAGAAAGAGACTTGGTGTGAATGATAGTATCGGTGTAAAAATGAAAAAAGGCATGCTCCGATGGTTCGGGCATATAGAAAGAATGTCGAATGAGCGAATGACTAAACAGATATACAATGCGAATGTGGATGGTTGCAGAGGCCCAGGAAGACCAAGACTGACCTACCATGACCAAATAGGTCGAGTTCTGTCTGATGGTGGGGTCAAAAGTCTTAGGAATCGGCGTGCATGTATGAAGAGAATGATGAAGGTAGACGAGGCACGAGAGGTTTGTCAGAACCGGGATATCTGGCGCTCTACACTCTCTGCCTACCCCGTTAGGGACCTGGCGTGAAGATACACTACAATAATAACCTTTATTTAAAAAAAACTATTTATGAAATACACAATGTTCAGTCCTACCCCCTTATTCATAAACGTATTTTAGCTAAAGTGTTGCTAATCTCTCCTTTGTCTTTTTCTAGCCTGCACATTTGACAATGCGACTGACAAAGACAAAGCATTCTATAGCTAAAACGTATCTAAAGTATATTTATGAATATGGGGGTTAATCTTCAGCATTATTAGCTTGATATGAAAATCATATTTATAAAATAGTATAATAATTCAATCATTCATTTCTCTAAACATGTAATTAAATTCTAATTTGATATTAATAACCTAGATTCTGTCAACATTCGAAAATTGAATATGTTATAGTAATGAAAATAAATAAATTAAGTTACTAATTTATAAGCGTTTTTGCTCTCATGTAGGCGGCACGTCGCGAGACGGTACTGGTCTACCGGGCAATCGGATTGCGAACAGGGCGCTCTCAGCCTAAATACAAGTTAGCGCATCTGCCTATGAGAGACCCTGTTGGTCCGAAACTTTGGTTGTTGCGGAGGGACACATACCTCAGACATTTTATTATGCGATTAGGGGCGGTGGAACATTAAGACGTTCTTGTCGCCGTGGGTTTAGAATGAGGTTTTAGTGGCAGATCTCCAGCGCGTAGGCACCATCGCATTACCTTACCTATCTGCAGCCAAAGTGCACCAGTTATACGGTAACGTATGGTTTTTTTCTGTAATGGAAGTGGCAAACAAGCATGTAGTTCACATTGATGTTAAGTGATGACCGCAGCCTATAGACATCCACACAAAGACCAAGATCAAAATGCAGATGCGTTACCACTTCTAAGGCCTAAGGTGTTATACCTCTGTGTCGGAAATTACAGGGCCGTACATTACCAACTGACCGGAGCACGATAGTGCTGAACATAATCTTTTAGGCAAGTATAATAGTTAATGTGGTGGTGCCTACGCCCGCGAGCTCCGCCACTGGAGCTCTACCACCAGTAAAAATGGTCCCGTAATAATGATCACAGAGCCACAACAACTTCGGCTTCAGGGGTGACAACGGATCTACATTTCGCCCTCAGACCTTCGGTCGTACCATGACGTCTTATTGCGATTCTGTTTAGGAACCGCCCAATTGGCTATTTCATTTGTTTATAGGGATTGACCTGGAGAGGCTGCCTCCAAGAGGTGATGCGCTTATTTAAATTACCCCTGCTGAAGACAGCGCGAAAGAAGAAACGAGACAAAACCGCTAAATGGTAGTGTTCAGCTCTATCGTGTTCCGGTCAGGTGGTAGTGTACGGCCCTGTAATTTCCGGCACAGAGGCATAACACCTTAGGCCTCAGGAGTGGTAACGCATCTGCATTTTGACCTTGGTCTTCATGTGGGTGTCTATAGGCTGCAGTCATCACTTAACATCAATGTGAACTGCATGCTTGTTTGCCAAACCCATTACATAAAAAAAAAATTAAAAAAAAGCAAATAGCGATTCCGTTTAGGTTCGCTATAACTGGTCATGATGGTACGGTCGCTGGTTTTGTGCGTATTTAGGCTGCAGTCGTCACTTACTTTCCACGTCCATTATCCTCGAGGTTCATCAGGGGAACCGCACCGCCACGTCATATTTTTTTACTGTAATAGACAAGCCTTGATATCGTATGTTTATTTTAGTAGCACGCGTTAGTTTGACGCAAAAAACTTGGTAAAAAAAATATTGGAAACTCACGAACCCCACATGGTAAGAGTTTTTATGTACTTTTTATAGTTCGTGAGATTTTAAACGCCGATTGTCGACAACTGTTACTTCGTGGTTTGGATGCGATGTAAGAGGGCGTATAGTTTTTTGCTTTTTGCCCTAATTATATACCTACTGGTTTTATCTTTAAGAATGATTACTTTTGAAGTGCCTTTTTAGTAATAAACTAGGTTGGGGAAAAAGTTTCTTCGCATTTTTTAAGATAATTCAAAACATTTTTTAATACAGTTTATTTAAATTTAACTAAAGTATGCATGTACCATTTTGTTCGATAACCTTTTGCCATCTTGTAGGTAGGGACATGATTCCATTGCTATAAAAATTTAGGGACTTCTCATCAAAATACCGCGACAAGTGGATTTGGCAGTCCTCTTGTGATGTTAACCTAACATTGCATAAATAATTCTGAAGAGACCGAAACGGGTGGAAATCTGAAGGTGCAAAGTCAGGACTATACGGCGGATGCATTAACACCTCCAAACAACCTCCTCAGCCAAACTCTCTAAATTTTTGCTGAGTGGCTATAGATGTGTGAGGTCTAGCGTTATCATGATGAAACACCACACCCATTCTGTTGATCAATTCCGGCCGCTTTCTCTCAACTTCTTGCTTTAATCTCATCAGTTGTTCGCAGTACGTAACTTCACGCCTGTAATCCCCGAAGGGATAGGCAGAGGTAAATGCATACATTCAAGCATACATGCAAACACCCACGATTCGCCGGTTACGTTTTGGCCCATGTAACAGGTGGCGAGCCTGTTGACATCTCCGGGCACATTACCAAACTTTGAGGTACTGGGAAATTTCCAGAAAATGGAAAAATCCCAATAGAACCAGAGACAAAGGCTTTTTCACCATTATCTCTGATAACCCCCTACCCGGGAATCGAACCCAGGACCTCAGCGTAGTAGTAGTGGCCTGCTACCACTAGGCTACCGAGGCAGTTCGCAGTAGAGTTCAGAATCTATAGTCCTGACTGGTGGTAATAGCTCATAATGAATAATGCCCTTCCAATCCCACCACACACACAACATCACCTTATTGCGAGTTAACCCGGGTTTCGCCACAGTCTGTGAAGCCTGACCGGCCTTTGACCACGACCTTTTTCGCACGTTCTTGTCGTACGTGATCCACTTTTAATCACCAGTTATCAGCTTCTTCAAAAATGATTCGGTTTCATTACGTCGTAATAAAGAATCACAAATGAGTACACGGTTCATTAGGTTTCTTTCAGTGAGCTCGTGAGGTACCCAAATATCGAGCTTTTTTTGTACCCAGCTTTTTTCAAATGCGCCAAAACTGTTTTGTGATCAATTCTCAGTTCTTCAGCTACGTCGTAACTACTGATATGTCGATCTTGCTCCACTTTTTCAAAAATGGCATCCATTTTATCCGTTATAGGGCGACCAGAGCGAGGTGCATCTTTGACATCATAATTTCTGGATTGAAAACGCTTAAACCAAATTTTTGTTTCTCTCACAGACACTGCACTAGGTCCATAAACATCTCAATTTTTTTTCGCGCCTTGCGTTGCATTTTTACCTTTTTTGTAGTATAATTTTAAAATGTATCGAATTTCTTCATTAGATTCACTCATCTTGACAGTACGAAAAACAAATGAAAATCACACATTTGCCTAATTGTGAATTTGGAATTATGTTCTTCAAAATTTTAACTTTCAGTGATACCAAAACCAGCCAGATACAAATACTACAGCCAAAGAGATTTTATTACAAGTTCATACATACTATAATGCGAAAAGACCTTTTCAGTTCACGCGACTTTGTACTTTGTTATAAATAATATGCTTCGTTAAAGCTGATAATTTAGGGACAAATTCTCATAAATAGAAAAAAAAGAGAAACGTCTCAAATTACATGAACGACTAAGGCCTAAAAGGGTCATGGAAGAGATAGGGGAGTACGGAATATAACGCACAGGATAAAAATAAATAGTATCGCAAGATTAAGTTAGGAACCTTTGCAAACCTTTTTTTCTTTTTTTTTATAGTATACAGGAAAGAACCTTTGCACAGCCAAAGGTGAAGACAGACATATGAGACTTAAACCATAGGCACCGTACAGGTGGTAAAGTTCCAGTGTAGGAGCTCGAGGACGTAGGCACCCCTGCATTACCTAATTTATCTACCGCTAAATGGTAGTCAGCACTATCGTGTTCCGGTTGGATGGTAATGTATGGCCCCGGAATAACTATCACAGAGACACAACATCTAAGGTCTCAGGGGTGGCAACGCATCTGCACTTTGACCTTTGGTCTTTCTGTGGGTGTCTTTAGGTCGCAGTTATCATTTAACATCAATGTGAACTGCATACTTGTTTGCCACCTTTGAAACATAAAAAACAGGATAAAACATTTTTTTTATGTAATATAAGTGGCAAACAAGCATGCAGTTCACATTGTTGTTAAGTGATGACTGCAGCCAATAGACACCCACACAATGACCAGAGGTCAAAATGCAAATGCGCTGCTGCTGCTGAGGCATTAGGTGTTATGTCTCTGTGCCGGAAATTACATTAAAACATGCCGCAGATCTGCGTTTCAGACCAAAAATGTTATAGCGTAAAATTTTCCCAGCCTCTTTACATCCACATCTCTTGTATTTCCAAACAGTGATCCAAAAAACCATCCGTAACACGAAACGCATTACACTTCACTTTTTTACAGCTCTTACCCACTCCGCACCTGCTCCCTGAGAATCGATAAAACCGACGTAAAGTAAAAACCCATTATCAGATACGTTAAAACTTTAATGGTGTAAATAAAGCACAAAATTTCTGTGCCCCCTCGATATTTTACGTTGGAAAGGCGCGTTTTTTGTTTGCACATCTGTTGTGATAAAAAAATATGGCGCTCGCATCAAATGTCATGTCCGTGAATTTTCTAACAGTTCAACAGCTAGACTGAGGTAAGCGTACACTAACAATCGCTAGTCGTTTTTGAGTCCATGCACCTTATTAGCATTCAGCTGGCACACAATGATTTTTAAAAGCGCCCCTGGTATAAGGTTCTTGAAGATTTCAATGACGAAAAATTTTACTATCAGAAAATTGGAAATACATTTTTTTTGTCGACCCAAGGCGAGGGTTAAATCCAGTAGGTGCCAACATCCAATAGGTCCAACAATAACAGTTAATCACAAAAATTACACATACCTATATTAATATTTTTTAATATCCTTAACTGTCCCACTTCTGGGCAAAAGCTTATTTCAAAAATTTGAATAGTGGTTAGAAAGAGTAAATTAATGTACCAACCTAAGCGTAGGCCTTGACCTCTAGTTATCTAGAGGTCAAGACCTATTACTTCCACCATGACTTACATTAACCATGATTTACATTAACCATGACATTGTTACTTCCACGATATAAAAAAAACCGAAAAGCGGTAGCAGAAGTGAGAGTTACAGATGGAGTATAAGAACTAAGCAAAAACAAAGACTTATTCTGGGTAGAGGTACTCAGAATAAGTCTACGTTTAAAGTCCACTCGGACTGTAAACGCTGATAAAAAAGGGTATTGCATAAATTAAATTAATATGATGAGAAGTGAGAGTCACAAATGGAGTATAAAAACTAAGCATTAAACGCAGATTTATTCTGAGTAACTTTACCCAGAATAAGTCTACGTTTGAAGTCCACTCAGACTATAAAGGCTGATAAAAAAGGGGTATTGCATCAATTAAATAAATCTTTTTATGTCAGAGGGTTGACAGACAAGCAAACAGGCCACCTGATAAAAAGTGGTCACCGTCGCCAGTGAACATTTGCAACATCAGGGGAGTTGCCAACGCGCTGCCAGCCCTGAAGGACTCTTTGGACGCCATTTTTGCAGAACCCCATATTGTAGCACCTATGGAACACCTCAGAGGGAAGTTCGTTCCACAATTTACACGTTCTGGGCAGGAACGAACGTGAAAACCGCACCGTTGAGCACTGCCAGGTGTCCAGTGGGTGAGAGTGGAACTTCTCTCTTCGGCGGGTAGTAAGGTGTAGGCAAAGAGACGGTGGCACCATGTCAAACAGCTCAGCAGAGCACTCACCATTGTCGAGCCTGTCAGTAAGTCCTGGATCGTTAACAATACGAACAGCGCGTTTTTGTAGGGAGTCAAGTGGACCTAGCTGGTATTTGGGGGCTCCCGCCCACAAATGAGAGCAGTATTTCAAATGACGTTAAAATAAGGCTACAGGTTACACGTTCTCATCATATAGTTAGTTACAAGTAGTCCACAATGAAATGTTTCAAATCATAATATAATAATCTAGATATGAAATCAGTTACATGTTACATTTATTAATTTATTTACACTTTTATGCATATCGTACATACGGCGGACTTAATGCCATTAGGCATTCTCTTACAGTCAACCTTGGGGTTGTGTGAAATAAGTTGTAGGTTTAGGTTTTGTTTACATTACAACTACCATAAAACGCCTGGGCTGTTACTAATTATATGATACTGTAATATTTATAGCTCAATTAAAATTTGAATTGCTTATTAGTAAGCGAACGCGGTGATGACTCAGTATGGGTTGTCTTAATAAAAAATGTGTTGATTAAAATAAGGTACTATACTCAGTATACAAGTGAGTTTTAATGGAAAATTACTAAGGGGTCGTGGATCACGTGAGGCTCGAAAGGGGGAGGGGTTTCAGGAAAAAATCACGAAACATCACAAGAGGGAGATATGGCAGTGCCCAATTTCAACTGAAAATTGATGCGCGATATCGGCAAAAATAAGTGAAATTTTTGTCTCGACAATCAGTAAACTTTACGCCAAATACATGCTTAGTTTAGTTTTTTTTTACGTATAGTTTATTGTTACATTTGCGCGATTTTTATTCCCGATGCCTTATTTACAGCTAAATTTAAAAAATAGGTAGGTACCTATCTATTTTATTTAAAAAAATACACGTGATGTTAGGTCGGGGGTGGGGGGTTAATATGCAACCTCACCACGTATCGCCAAAGGGAAGTTGGCGGTTCAAAGTGATGCTAAAAAACATTACGTGATTAATGAACTCGCGCCGGGTTGCCGCTTATTACACTATCCGGTCGACAGGGCCCAAACTCAGTCACAGCACAAATATGAACAGTATGGAAACTACGTAAAAAACGTTGAAACGGCATCAACGAGGCCTCTAAGCGGTTCTCGCGGTGCTGCAGCTTGCCGCGGCGCGCTCAAGTAGCGAGTGACTCGGTCATTCGCTACTCGAGCGTCGATGCGCATGTTTATGTGAGTGTGCCGTTTTGAACGTTTTGTACGTAGTTTCCATACTGTTCATATTTGTACTGTGTGTAGTTAGGGCGTTAGGCTGACCAGGCCGCTCCGGTCGCCCTAATTAACTCCCTTAATGGTATTGCACAACCCCGACTTTTGCTATCGGACCCTGAATACAGTGTCGTGTAATAAGGCTATAAAAAATAGATAGAGGTTGGCAATGAAAACAAAATATAGGAACCTACATTCATTGTTTAAGAATCCAGTGGTCCAATTTTAAGCGTTCTTATATAGGGTGTTTCCAGTTAAATATTTATAAGCTAAATTTACAAAGTCGAGTAATGCCGGTGTACACCGTATTAGCATATTCCAGTCTGACCTTCCGCTCCAAACTTGTTCAATAGAACGGTTATACTGGCTAATTACAATATCAAGTTTATTGTTGAATTAATTTCGTATTTATTTTTTGCGGCAAGCTTTCTTGACTGTGTTAAGAAAAGATTAACTGTGGTCATTCAGAAAAACTTGAAAGTTTGTTCATTTTAATGTTTTTAGCTCTTTTATGAACGGGTTTTACTTTTTTTATACTATGAATGTGGCAAGCGAGCATGCAGTTCATATTGATGTTAAGTGACGACTGCAGCCCATACACCCCACACAAAGACCAAGGTCAAAATGCAGATGCGTTACGACTCCTGAGGCCTAAGGTGTTATGCCTCTGTGCCGGAAATTAGAAGGCCATACATTACCACCAGAACACGATAGTGCTGAACACTACCATTTAGCGGCAAGTATATTAGGTAATGCGGTGGCGCCTACGGCTTCAAATTCCTACACGGGAACTCTACCACCAGTCTTATTCTATAACTGAACTAACAGCAACTACACTACGACGGAGTTCGCAGGCGTAGGCACCACCGCATTACCTAATATACTTGCCGCTAAATGGTAGTGTTCAGCACTATCGTGTTCCGGTCAGGTGGTAATGTACGGCCCTGTAATTTCCGGCACAGAGGCATAACACCTAATGCCTCAGGAGTGGCAGCGCACCTGCATTTTGACCTCTGGTAATTGTGTAAGTGTCTATAGGCTGCAGTCATCACTTAACATCAATGTGAACAGCATGTTTGTTTGCCACTTTCATTACATAAAAAAAAAACAAATAATGCCTGTAATAACCATCATTCATTTTAAAAGTAGAATAACATAATTGTCCGAGAAACTGGACCCTGTCTAATCTTTATTATACTGTTAAGTTCCATTTATTGAATGGAACTTTTTTTTTTTTTATGTAATGAAAGTGGCAAACAAGCGTGCAGTTCACATTGATGTTAAGTGATGACTGCAGCCTATAGACACCCACACAATGACCAGAGGTCAAAATGCAAATGCGCTGCCACTCCTGAGGCATTAGGTGTTATGCCTCTGTGCCGGAAATTACAGAGCCGTACATTACCACCTGACCGAAACACGATAGTGCTGAACACTACCATTTAACGGCAAGTATATTAGGTAATGCGGTGGTGCCTACGCCCGCGAGCTCCGTCACTGGAGCTCTACCACCAGTGAAACTTAACAGTATAATAAAGATTCAGAGACAACCAATTCTCAGATGCCTTAGAACAAAAAGAAAATGAAATCAAAATCGATTCAACGATAGCGTCGATAAAAAATGTAATGACCTCGTTTTTGAAGTTGTTTAAAAATATGCCATACATTTTTATCTGTATGCACCAAGTAGGTCGAGAGGTCGAGTGGTTGAAATGATAGCGACGATCATGTCGATGATTTTATTATTGGAGCTCATGCACAAAAAATCAAGCGTTTGTTTTTTTTTATGAAATGGAAGTGGCAAACAAGCCTGCAGTTCACATTGATGTTGAGTGATGACTGCAGTCTATAGACACCCACACAAAGACAAAGGTCAAAATGCAGATGCGTTACCACTCCTGGTAACGCATCCGCATTCCGGGTGTTGTGCCTCTGTACAGGGCCGTACATTACCACCTGACCGGAACACGAAAGTGCTGAACACTACCATTTAACGGCAAGTATGCGCTAATGTCTACGCCCGCGAGCTCCGTCACTAGAGCTCTACCACTAGTAAAACTTGTTGCTACTTTTCAAATCAATAATGTTACCTCATTTCTTTGAATCAGAAAACGGACGTGCATTTCTCTTCATGATAGCCGACGCTAAAATTAATTGGTATCTAAACAAAAAGTGCCAAGTCAATGTTAAATACGGTGAAAGTCTTTTCAGGAGTGGTGACGCACTTTTTGATAATTTAAACATCTAATAACATTAATTTACAAAGTCTATAAATTTATCCCATTGTAGAGATGTGCCGCATTGCCACGTTTGTCTGTGCAAAGAATAGACCAGTCTTGTGATCCCATAGAACAACACAGGCCGGAGGGGAGTAGCCAACTGCAGGCTTTCCCCTCTGTCAAAGTACAAGCACAAGTGTGACTGTGCCTGTCGCCTAGATGTTGAATAGAAATGTGTGAGTGAAATTGTCTATGTATTTTGTTAAAGTCAAGGTGTGAGTTTCGTAGTAATAGACGATTTTTGTAGTGTGTGTGTGTTACACGTATTTCCTCCCGCAAAAAATGGTAGACTATTTTGCATCGGTAATAAACGCTATGGCCCCTCCGTGTTGCTCTATGTCTGATCCCGAAGCGTCGACGAAAAAAGCAAAGAGTACTCAAATAGGTAAAAACCCGAATAAACATTCTTCATCGTAAATTCCAGAAGTTTCGAGAAACTTGTATAGGGGTCACGTGCTATTCATTTATAAATACAATACAGCTTAACCTAATTGTGGAAGGTCCAAAACTTTTATCACTGGGCTAATTTGTTTATGGGATTACGATAAAAGGGATAAAAACAAAGATGAAGCTCCTTTTGGGAATTCCATAGAAATTGTTTGTAAGTTTTATTGGTGAGATACAGCCAAGGTATTTCTTGTTTCGAATTGATAAAGAAAAATCTCTGGACATTTATATTTAGGATTTTTTTATTTTAAATGATCCTTTCTGAGCTGATTTATTTTAAGGATTCTTACTGGAATACACATTGAAGGGTTGTAAATATTAACCCAGTTATTCATAAACGTACATAAGATACGTTTTAGCTATAGAATGCTTTGTCTTTGTCACTTGCATTATCAAATGTGCAGGATAGAAAAAGACGAAGGAGAGATTAGCAACACTTAAGCTAAAATACGTTTATGAATAAGGGGCTAAGAATTTAAGTAGGTTTTGTTTTTGCATAGGCCTAGTGACTCTCTAACAAAGTTAGGTAATGTTGGTAGTTCTAGAGGGTATTGACTCGAGGGCGTAGGCACGACCGTATGAATAATCTATCTGGCACTATCTGCCGCTAAATGATAGTGTTCAGCACTATCGTGTTCCGTTTTGATGGTAATGTATGGCCACGTTATAACAATCACGGAGGCATAATAACTAAGACCTAAGCGGTTGCTGGTTTTATGTAGATGTCTATAGGCTGCAGTCATCACTTAACATCTATATGAACTGAAGATTGTTAGCCACATTCATCACATAAAAAAGTACAGCTTAAAATTGACAAACTATAGATTTAAACAAGACGGCATAATGATCAATATTTTATTTTTAAAGAAAAATGGAAAGAAAAATTTGACTTCAGACGAGACTCGAACTCGCGACCTACTGGGAATCTAGTCCAGCCGCTCTTCCAATTGAGCTACTGAAGCCCTGCCCGATTTGTCAAATCTTTCCTTCACATCTATTGCATTGCTTTATGGTAGCAGCAGCGCCATCTATTACCAACTATGCTAGTTAGGCTATGCTAGTTAGGTCCATTTTTCTTTAAAAATAAAATATATTTCACAAGCATGTGTTAATGCGAAATAATATAAAACAATGAACTGAAGATTGTTAGCCCACATTCATCACATAAAAAAGTACAGCTTAAAATTGACAAACTATAGATTTATATATTATAATGATCAATGTTTTTTTTATGTAACGAAGTGGCAAACAAGCATGTATCCATAAGCAATCACACCATCACACTCACACTAATATTATAAATGTGAAAGATTCTTTGTTTGGATGTTTGTCCGTCAATCATTCCGAAACTACTGAACGGATTTTGATGAAGTTATACAGATAGGGCCGACTTTGATTATAGGATACTTTTTATCCCAAAAAACGTTCCTGTGGGAGGCGTGAAAAGCCACCTACACGCGGGCGGAGCCGCGGGCAACAGTTAGTATTGTCATGAAGTCTTTAAGAATCATGCAAATAATTATAGCAGCATCGCATAAACAGGTACCTATTATTATACCAGCATTTATCCGCCACGCCGTAGGTATTCAACTAATCATTTTCCTTCGTAGTTATAAAGCGAGTATTTTAAAGGGATTAAAACAAAAGGTACAGCGTACAACGTAAAGCGTTATCATGGCGATATCGACGTTTCTCAGAATAACACCGATAAACAGTTCATTATGACTTCCAGCTCGTGGTTCGTGAAAATAAACTACTTTACACCTAGTCAGAGAACATGTAATAATACTACGTAGTTGATACGGAATGGATAATAATGATACAACACATCGGTATTAATTGTTTTTTATATTATTTAGCATACACATGCTTGCGAAATATATTGTTAAAGAAAAAGTAAGTTAAAAGTGAAATATGTATATTTGTGAAGGAAAGATTTGACAAATCGGGCAGGACTTCGGTAGCTCAGTTGGAAGAGCGTCTGGACTAGATTCCCAGTGGCCGCGAGTTCGAGTCTCGCCTGAAGTCAAATTTATCTTTCCATTTTTCTTTAAAAACATCGGTATTAGTCTTAAAAATGTTACAAATCTCAGTACGAAAAAATCATCAAGTTCCATGCAATGATTTGTACAGAAAAAAAAAATGAATATTTTTAACTCACCGGAAGAAAAATGTACTTTATTCCACACCAAGTTTGAATTTTAAACTTTTAAGTCGCGAATCGCGCAACTTGGAAGCAGCAGCAAGGCGGGCCCTCTCTTCTGTGGCTTCTTCTGGCCTGCCATGCAGGCCGGCGCGGCGTTGGATGGCCTGAGGTTAGTTAAGAGCTTTGGTGGAGGAGGCACACATAGCCAGTTGAGAGAAGGTAGGGCTTCTTTCCTTATTTTATTGAAGTATTAGGTATGTAGGTGGTATTTTACTGGTGGTAGAGGTCCAGTCCAGTCCAGTTTCCGTGCTTCGGAGGGCACGTTAGGGTCGGTCCCGGTTGCTATCGATGGATAGCAGTCGTTAAACCTTGTCGGAGGCCTTATGGGCGGTTTGAAAACATCCGACAGTGGGTTGGCCACTAACCCACCCACCTCCACCAATCCGCATTGGAGCAGCGTGGTGGAGTAAGCTCCAGGCCTCCCCCCAAAGGGGAGAGACTCGTGCCCAGCAGTGGGACGTATAATGGGTTGCCATTATTATTTATTATTAGAGGTCCAGTGACGTCGCTCGCGGTCGTAGGCACCACCGCATTACCTAATATACTTGCCGCTAAATGGTAGTGCTCAGCACTATCGCGTTCCGTTCAGGTGGTAATGTACGGCCCTATATTTTTTTTCATTTTTATTTAGTAATAATTTATTTCGAGCCAGTAGAGCCCATATCAAATACAATAAACACAAACCCCCTTATTAATGAATAAGGGGAACTTACATTAGATACGTTTTAGCTATAGAATGCTTTATCTTTGTCACTTGCATTGTAAAATGTGCAGGATAGAAAGAGACAAAGGAGAGATTAGCAACACTTTAGCTAAAATACGTTTATGAATAAGGGGGATAAAATATAAAAATACAATCATAAACTAATATCTACTATATTTTCCTCTAAAACGAATCACCGATCACACACACTATTATCGAGGCGTAGGTACGTTTCGTAATTCCCGGTACAGAGGCATAACACCTTAGGCAACTGGAGTGGTAACGCATCTGCATTTTGACCTCAGATCTTTGTATAGGTGTCTATAGGCTGCAGTCATCACTTAACATCAATGTGAACTGTACCGTTTTTTATTTCAATTTTTGTATAAACACCACGCACATCTACAACAAGTAAAGACAAATTGAGAAGAATGAAGCTGCGAAAAATAATATCTTTTGGCCGCAATATTCGTTTACCATCAATGTGAACTGTTCCATTGTTTGCCGCTTCCATAAAAAGCAAGGAAAAATAACAGCTTGTCTGGTCCCACGGTCATTGAATGAAAAACTATTCGTGACGTTATATTGGCACACTTCCAAACTTGTGGTCAACCATACCAACAGATTCTACAATACACTTGATGTATTTAGGATAAAGATGTCGCATTAGAGAGTTGCCAAGTCATTTAGATTTTTACTGGTGGTAGATCTCCAGTGACGGAGCTCGCGGGCGTAGGCACCACCGCATTACCTAATATAATTGCCGCTTAATGGTAGTGTTCAGCACTACCGTGTTCCGGTCAGGTGGTAGGTAATGTACGGCCCTGTAATTTCCGGCACAATAATTTCCCTTGGCGAAAAAAACAGCTAGTATAGGAGTACATACAGTGATTTTGATAACATCAGCAAGTTGACATCGACTGAAGTGTGGACCAGACATATGCAGCGATAAAACATCGCTGACAGTGATTTTGACATCGTCCGCGAGTCGCCATCGATTTAAGACGGTGCCGTGTGGACCCAGCTTTATTCTCACTATTAAATTAATGTATTTTTCGTTTTGATCGATGTCTCGACTCGTTTCTGAGAATCGGTGAAATGGGATATTTGTTCTCCTTGTTTTAGGAAACAAAGGGTTAATCGGGAATCCGTTTTCAATCAAGATATTGATTGAATTTAGGTCACATTTCATTTTAAATGTTTTTTGATGGGTCATATGTATCTATAATATAAAAATTAGTCGGGTTTGCCTTCCTGACGCTATTAGGTACTCCAGAACACACGAACCGATTTCCACGGTTTTGCATTCGTTGGAAAGGTCTCGGGCTCCGTGAGATTTATAGCAAAATTTAAATTAGGATTATTATTTATTAATTCAGGATTATAAAACGACATCCACGCGGGCGAAGCCGCGGGCAACAGCTAGTTTATAATATTGTTTTGTTTTTGACAGGTTATTGCAATAAATTGTTTTATCGCACAATGACCGGGCGACAGCCGTTATCAGTTACCATGGCGACGAAATTGATTCTTTTAAAATTTGTGTTCAATAGTGAACTATAATAAAAACAAACATACTTATTTAGACATACTTTCCTATAAAAGAAAACAATTGTTAGTAAGTAATTAACCATGGACTTACTTTTACTAAAGTGGATACTGATAAGTTTATACTCGACAAGACACTCCCCTTGGTAGCACGGTGCCAGTTTTCGGAAGTAAATTTACCACTTTCTCATGACATTTATGACATGAAATGTCTTACACAAATATCCGTCAAATCGATTTAAAAAGGAAACCGGGTGTTTGTTCCCCGTGTCTTCACTTTATTTAATATATGGTTAATGTCATTATAACTAAAAACTATTTTCCATCCTTGCTTCGGTTTTTTGAGTTTTTTTTTTATTTTACCCATTTTTTATTGTTTGGACAGTAGGTAGTTCAGTTAATTTTCGATTAAATTTGAACTGTAGGTATTTCATTTTTTCTTCATGACGTAAAAAGTACTGCAGTTTCAAAATAACTAATAGATAATTCCTTTTAAACAGACAAACGAAAATCAATTTCAGTAGAACATAATCATATATTTTATCATCAGATAAATGAATATTTATAAGCAATAAAATCCATATAGGGTACGATCACACAAGTCACAAGGCGAACTTGTTCAGCTGTAATGAAATTTATGATAAGTTGGCATTTCTAAAGTTATGAGTTATGAACCCATACAAATGTGTATGTATGTGTGTATTACATATATATACGTAGTGAATGCACTTATTAAATTGTACAAATAGTAGTACTGAGCAAGTTATCAAAAATTGTAATGTTGTACCTACAACCAGAGAATATGTAATAATACTTCGTATAGAATGGTGGTAGAGCTCCAGTGACGGGGCTCGCGGGCGTAGGCACCACCGCATTACCTAATATACTTACCGCTAAATGGTAGTGTTCAGCACTATCGTGTTCCAGTCAGGTGGTAATGTATGGCCCTGTAATTTCCGGCACAGAGGCATAATACCTTCAGCCTCAGGAGTGGTAACGCATCTGCATTTTGACCTTGGTCTTTGTGTGGGTGTCTATAGGCTGCAGTCATCACTTAACATCAATGAGAACTGAAAGCTTGTTTGCCACTTCCATTACATAAAAAAAAAAAATGGACACTTCGACGTCCCGCCCGATTTCCCCGCCTCACCCAACCTCTTATGGGCGACGTAAATACTTCACTGATTGATGTCTGTGTAATAAAGACCAAATTAAGCGTTTGTATGGAATTTTGGTGGAGTGTCAGCGGTATGCCTCCAACCGTCGAACAATGACTTTATATTATACTAGCTCACCCGGCAAACTTCGTATTGCCTCAGAATGAAATAATGTATCAAAGGTTTGATAGATACGGACTATTTGTATGGGAAAATGAAATTGTGGTTTTTACTATTTCCCTTCAATTTCGTCATATTTTCTTACCTTTTAAACAACCTTCCCTGGACTTCCAAAAACCATTCAAAACCAAAATTTGCGAAATTAGTCCAGCCGTTCTCGAGTTTTAGCGAGACTTATTAACAGCAATTGATTTTTATATACCTATATAGATTGTAATCGGTAGGCAAGAGGTAAATACAACATAGATTCAAACATGTGCAAACTAAAAAATATCAAAAAATTAAACATCAAACGCGATTTTAATCGAAATTAAAGCAACGCAAAACCTCAACTGAAACCAATTTTATGAGAGACACGTCTGATATGGAAAATGATCTCATTCAATTACCATAAGCCTTTAATCCACGTTTATGATATGAGTAATTTTATAGCGCATCTGCGTTTCGGCTGCGTAATACAACGGATGTGGCGTTTTTTGAAGAGTTGTGGTGTGTTTGTAATAGGTATAGGTTATTTAAATATTACCACGAAACGCATTTGACTAATATCGATTTTATATCTTTGTTTGCATTGATGAAACATTCACATAAAAACATGTTAAAATTACTGTAACGCGTATCGCGTTTGCACTGTCATGAAACATGTAAAAGCAAAACATATCGCGGAAACAAATCAAAAGACTTGAATTGCAACAAGTTTTATCAATAAGAAGTCTTGGAACATGTTATTTGATTAGGTTGTCAGATTTACACTCAGGGTATTGGATCTTGTCCATTACATGTTTCGTGTCTACCAGATGGTTCGGAAAACATAAAAAAAACTCTAATTTAGAACAAATTGTATGGTTTGTAATATATTTCTAGTGACAATGCAAACGTCAACTTAGAAATGTCATAGACAAATATGAATAAAAGACATGTTTTATGTCAATGCAAACACAGATAACAACAAATCTTGAGATGTTTCACTAAAATGATAGGTTTGACAGCAGTGCGAACTCTAGCACCAACATGACATATCTCAATACATATTTTATGCGACGAGTTGCGAAACATCATCATGTTTAATGTTTTTGGTGCAAACTGGGAGTTAGAGCATCACGAGCCACCAGCCATATACAGCCTGGTACCATTTACATACGCGTACTTAAGTACCTTTTCTAAAGTGCGCAATCTGTGCAATCTAGTCTATTCTTTTAGTGTGCAGTACTACTTAGGAGTTGTTTTGCAGACGTATGGAAAATCATTAAAGGCCAGGGCTCAGCGTATACATATATACATATAAAAACGTTTCTCTACAAATAGGACGACTCGTCCTATTTGTAGAAATGGTAGGGTCAAAAGTCTTAGGAATCGGCGTGCATGTATGAAGAGAATGATGAATGTAGATGAGGCACAGGAGGTGTGTCAGGACTGGGATATCTGGCGCTCCAGACTCTCTAAGGGGTAGGCCCTTGAGGGTATTGGCGTGAAGATACATACATATAAAAATACTAGCTGACCCGGCCACGCGTTGCTGTGGCTAAAGTTTTTGTTATATTACATTATAGTAAACAATCTAAGAGGAACAATAAGAGAACATCAGTCACGGAGTCCACTATGCTTTTTCACACAGATGGTATTTGTAAAAAAAATTGGTGATCTCCTTATTTGACTTTCTACTACTATAACCCTTTAGTACAATGAAATTATTTACGAACAAAGACGAAAATGTTGATGTCGGTATACAAATTCACTGGATTGAGATTTGAAGGGGAAGTACGTTGAACACAATTAATTAAAATGTTCTTACACTTGATATTAAGCAGAAATCAATAGGTACAAAATAAAAATTTATAGCGTCAACAACACGTGGTAAATAAGCTGTTTAAATACTTTAAATGTAGCTAAATGACATGATTGTAGATTTACCATAGCAGCGCCATCTATTGATTACTTACTCAACCCAGTCGAAAGGTATCGACATCTGTTAGAATCATTGGGAGTTAACAGATAATTGTGACTGTCAAATAATAACAGACAAATAATTAGCAATAAATTAAAATTGCGACTATAATTTGAGATTTAAACTATCCTATCTCTCAAGTTGGATCGAACTGCACATGGTGTGCGAATTTTATTATAATCGGTTAAGTGGTTTAGGAGTCCATTGAGGACAAACATTGTGACACGAGATTTATATATATTAAGATTAATTATAATAATGGCAACCCTTGATACGTCCCACCGCTGGGCACGAGTCTCTCCCCTTCTTGGGAGGAGGCCTATTATAATTATTTACCTACTCAGCTTGACTTTAATTCGAATTCAGTTCAAAAATATGTCAAAGGTCGAGCCACTGAAGGAGTGTACCCACGATTACCCAATCTATGTTTCGCTAAAAGGTGTAGCAAAAAGGGCGGCGGCTAATGGTAAGTAAGTAATTATTAAATTGAATCGGATAGCCTAATGGAGCTAAGAAATCGATCATTAAGGTCAAGCTTGAGAAGTGTGGTGAGCCTGGATGTGTGAGACTTGTGGAATAGTTGTAATATAAACGGTTAGCCTGGAGACAGTCTGCCGAACTGGAGAACTAAGACGTTACTCGAAACATTCCTTGACTCACACTCAGCTGTGGGTACTTTATGAGGACGCATCGAAATCCATATTCTTGTATCCAATATCCATATATTGTATTTTGAAAGTAACTCATGTTTACGGATTATCATATATATAATTCACAAAATCTTGAGGATCTATTTTTATAGCAAAATATGGTATTTAATTATATTTCCAGACAGTTTCGACACGAAAAACTAGGAAATACTCCTCGAAACTTCAAGGTAGGTCGTGAGGTACTTTGGAGTTTTCTTCTTCAGTGTTGTTCGTCATTATCCCTAAAGACGAACAACACTGTTGTGGGTGTCTTTGTCCAATTAGCTTAGGCTTAGTCATTATCGAAGCGATCGACTCGGTTAAGTACTACTGGCGCGGTCGGGTGAATGATGGGTGACCGCTATTGGCAAAATAAAATGCGCGTTACGTATCCGTGCTTCGGAGGGCACGTTAAGGCGTCGGTCCCGGTTGCTATCGATAGATAGCAGTTGTTAAACCTTGTCGGAGGCTTTATGGCCGGTTCGAAAACATCCGACAGCGGGTTGGCCACTAAACCTCGTATCTCCACCAACCCGCATTGGAGCAGCGTTGTGGAGTAAGCTCCAGGCCTCCCCCGAAAAAGAGGAGAGACTCGTGCCTAGCAGTGGGACGTCTAATGGGTTGCCATTATTATTATCATATACACGTATTATTTATAAATCAAATTAAAACACTTTTTTTCTCAACGTTATGATACAGGAGCTAAATTAAATCGGCCGCATATTAGAGTTGCTGGCTGTTAAAAAATCAAATAATTAAATTAAAAACACTTGCGGCCAAATTTTGATTAGTAACCAAGTGTTTTTTTTATGTTATGGATGTGGTAAACAAGCACGTAGTTCACATTGATGTTAAGTGATGACTGCAGCCTATAGACACCTACACAAAGATCATGGTCAAAATGCAGATGTTTCACCACTCCTTAGGCCTAAGGTGTTATGCCTCTGTGCCGGAAATTACATTTTTCTCTAGATTATAAATATGCGTAAAAAATAGATTTATTACTGGTGGTAGAGCTCCAGTGACGTAGCTCGCGGGCGTAGGCACCACCGCATTACCTAATATACTTGCCGCTAAATGGTAGTGTTCAGCACTATCGTGTTCCGGTCAGGTGGTAATGTACGGCCCTGTAATTTCCGGCACAGAGGCATAACACCTTAGGCCTCAGGAGTGGCAACGCATCTGCCTTTTGATCTTGGTCTTTGTGTGGGTGTCTATAGGCTGCAGTCATCACTTAACATCAATGTGAACTGCATGCTTGTATGCCACTTCCATAACATAAAAAAAATTAAAAAAAAAAAAGATTTGCAGCATATCTGGATGAACAGAATTAACTACTAAGCTTACTTTCTAAATGGATACTATGACTTTTGTGACATAATATAGTTCCACGAAACCGTGAGTCGAGGCACAGTAAGCCCGCATCTCGTTAGATAGATATTAGTGACATTGACAATAAATTGTAACAGGATTTCAGATATCCGTTATTTATTGAGAACTATGTAACGACCTACAACTAACTTTTGCTGGTGGTAGAGCTCCAGTGACGGAGCTCGCGGGCGTAGGCACCACCGCATTACCTAATATACTTGCCGCTAAATGGTAGTGTTCAACACTATCGTGTTCCGGTCAGGTGGTAATGTACGGCCCTGTAATTTCCGGCACAGAGGCATAAGACCTTAGGCCTCAGGAGTGGTAACGCATCTGCATTTTGACCTTGGTCTTTGTGTGGGTGTCTATAGGCTGCAGTCATCACTTAACATCAATGTGAACTGCATGCTTGTTTACCACTTCCATTACATATAAAAAAAAAAAAAAAAACTAAACAGATATACAATGCGAATGTGGATGGTTGCAGAGGCCCAGGAAGACCAAGGCTGACCTACCATGACCAAATAGGTCGAGTTCTGTCTGATGGTGGTGTCAAAAGTCTTAGGAATCGGCGTGCATGTATGAAGAGAATGATGAAGGTAGACGAGGCACGAGAGGTTTGTCAGAACCGGGATGTCTGGCGCTCTACACTCTCTGCCTACCCCGTTAGGGACCTGGCGTGAAGATACATATGTAACGACAACGGGTACTTTGTTTTGTGTACCTAGATTCAAATATGTACGACAGAGAATTAAATAGGTATTTGGTTTACAAATGTGTAAAAAGTAAGTACTTAAAGCAGGTACATATCGATTTGAGACTTATTTATAACTTTGAACTGCGTGCTTGTTTCCAACGAAGGTGGCAAACAAGCATGCAGTTCACATAGATGTTAATTGATGATTGCAGCGTAAGACATCAACAAATTAACCAAGAGGTCATGTTATGTAAATGGTTATAAATAATAATAATAAAGCGAGGCTTTCGCTAGGTGGATGGATCAAGGGTCTGATACAGAAAGCAGTACTCCTCGGCACGGCACGCATAGTGAGGAGGTTCTTTTTTAATATACTAGAGGTGGGGTCTTTGTTTACCTTTTTATATGTGCTTTCATCCGATAACAGCGATAAGATTTTATCATTGTAGTCTGACGTGTCCATCACAACCGTAGCGTTTCCTTTATCAGCACGGAGGACGATGATGTCTTCTGATCGTCTCAACGTCGTCAGTGAGCGGAGTTCTTCACGAGACAGATTAGGTTTTGGTGGCCGGCAGTGTCGTAACGCAGACGATACGTCCTGTCGGATTTCCTCGGCTGTCTCCTTTGGAACTTGATTCCTAATGACGCAGTCCTCGACGTAACTGATAATCTCTTCGTACGGTATCCTCGATGGAGCTGGTGCAAAGTTTAAACCCTTTTCCAGCACCCCAATAGTCGAATCATCCAAAGTTTGTTTTGATAGATTGACAACTGCTTTGACGTTGACATTGACGGATGACTTGTCGTTGTCTATGGGTGTGTTCAGATTTGAATGTTTTTGACCCGTAACCGACTGTTTTTCTAATTTTTCGTATTTACTTATTTGTTTAATTTTGCAGTTATTTAATGTAAATTTTGCGCGTAAGTCGGTTTGTTCGTTACAATTTTGCCAATCTTCTATTTTTAATGTATTTTCGAGGGTTTTAGAGACTTCACTGATGTCGTGTTCTGTATGTGCGATTTCCGAACGGTTTTGTTGTATTAGCTGACATAATAATTTAGTACTTGCTTGGCGGAGGATGATGTTGCTCTTTTTAATGTCTTTTTTTGGAGCAATGCGCACATCATCATCATGGAGGACTTTGAGGAGAGAGCCCTGAGCACTACAACCATAACACCTCGCATTTATAAACGATATGTAGATGACACATTCACCATATTGGATAGCAATAATGTTTCTGTTTTTCTTTCACATCTCAATTCCATACACCATAAAATCAAATTCACTATGGAATTGGAACAGGACAATAAATTAGCCTTCTTAGATACTTTATTAATTAGAAAAACCAATAACACACTCAGTCACACTGTGTTTAGGAAGTCTACCCATACTGATAGGTACCTTAATGGTGAATCACACCATCACCCGGCACATTTATCTGCCGTTGGCTCATCTCTATTTCAGAGAGCACGAGGCATCTGTGACGACCACCATCTTCAGGGGGAGCTGAAGCACCTACGCCAGGTGCTACATAACAACAAGCTCCATGTACCACCCGTCCGTCACAGAGGCCGCGTGAAACCACCTACAGTAGAACGACAACCAGCTATACTACCTTACGTTAAGGGTGTCACAGATAAAATCAGCAACATTTTAAAAAAGAATTCCATTAAAACAGTTTTCAAACCATATAAAAAGATTCATCAGTATTTAAGACCCATCAAAAGTAATATTCCATTACAAAATTCTGGCATTTATAAATTAGATTGTGATTGTGGACTCTCATATATTGGTCAAACGAAGAGAGCTGTATCCACCCGCGTTAAAGAGCACATTGCTGATGTCAAAAACCGAAGAACAGGGAGGTCTGCAGTCTGTGAACACATAGCGGATAAGCCGAACCATTACATCCGGTTTGATAAAATTCAAATACTCGCTAGAGAACACAAACCCATTCCACGAATGGTACGCGAGGCTATTGAAATTAAAAAACACCCAAATTTCAATAGAGAAGACGGATGGCGATTATCAACATCATGGGATCCCATACTTAGCAAGATTAAATCCCAGCCGCAGCAGTCTGCAAGACCTCAAGATACCATAAGTAATTATTGTGTTAATCCTGAACGCTACGCAAGGCGTTTACGAAATCGATGGAGGTAGCTACATATAATTTTTTCAAACTTCTGTCAGACAAGTGTCACCTCAGTCTGCCCGGGACCACGGAAGCTGAAAAGCGACCGAAACGTCGGGTTGATTTTAAAAATCATTTTAGTTTAATATACGCGAGATAAATCCGTAAAAATAGTTTTATTTCAATTAATGTTATCACTCGCATAATGTTATTGCGAAAAATAAATATTACGTAACTTCACGCCTGTAATCCCCGAAGGGGTAGGCAGTGGTAAATGCATGCATTCAAGCATACATGCAAACACCCACGATTCGCCGGTTACGTTTTTGGCCCATGTAACAGGTGGCGAGCCTGTTGACATCTCCGGGCACATTACCAAACTTCAAGGTACTGGGAAATTTCCAGAAAATGGAAAAATCCCAATAGAACCAGAGATAATGGACTTTACCCCCTACCCGGGAATCGAACCCAGGACCTCAGCGTAGTAGTAGTGGCCTGCTACCACTAGGCTACCGAGGCAGTTATAATTATCATAATAATAAAATTATCGTAATTAATATTACGATAATTGTTATCACCTCAAATAGGTATAACAACATTTTTTAATCTTATGTACCTACCTACGTACTCCAGCTTGCCATCCCTTCATCGTAATTTTTTTAACTAAGTAGGTACCTAGAGTTACCAACCACTCAGTCAGTCATATTAGAAAAAAAACGAAACAATTATAATATGAATAGAATGAGTTATTTACAAACCCCATTTCAAAAAAAAAACGGTGAAACGGAATGAATTTGGTCATCGTAATCATACCTACCTACTTATATCTCTTACGATATAGCGTAGTCATAGCAAAACAGAAACATTAGGTACATCGCAACCTTGCCACAAAACGTGATTCATAATTATTACATTCAAGAAAACATAACGTACCTACTTATATAGGTAGCTGCTTGTAACTGAAATTAATTTTAATGTTGCGTTGTTTGATAGACTAATATTTTAAATATTTACTAGTTCCGTTACTCGATATTGGTTTTTAATAACTGTTATTTTTAACATCACTTTTAAACTGTAGTTGTGTCAATTGTTTTGTAGGTACCTATTCAGCCTTATGTTTACATGTTTAGGTACCTTTTTTTTTATGTAATAAAAGTGGCAAACAAGCATGCAGTTCACATTGATGTTAAGTGATGACTGCAGCCTATAGACAACCACACAATGACCAGAGGTCAAAATGCAGATGCGCTGCCACTCTTGAGACATTAGGTGTTATGCCTCTGTGCCGGAAATTACAGGGCCGTACATTACCACCTGACCGGAACACGATAGTGATGAACACTACCATTTAGCGGCAAGTATATTAGGTAATGCGGTGGTGCCTACGCCCGCGAGCTCCGTCACTGGAGCTCTACCACCAGTATACCTATACCTATACCTATTTTTTAAATACTGTTTTGAATGTTATTCATATTAGCGATATGGTTATAAAATTAAGTAGGTAATTATGATATTCATAATCCGAATTTTGAAAAGTACCTGTAGTACCTGTAGGTACCTACACAATGTGATTTTGCTCACATATCAAGTTGTTGTAATCCAATTGCGAAAAATAACAATAAATTATTACGTACAATAATACCACAATTCTATACTGTGATTAATACATCATCAAAAGAATGAAGACCGAAACGCCGTGTAATGTCATTCACCAAAAAGAACGCTTTAGACTTTTCAAATAGTTCACCAAGTTTACTAATTTAGTTAGGCACAACCATTGATATACAATTTTTTTTTGTATATCAATGGGCACAACATACGTTTTATATTTGCATACCTATCTACCTACTGGTTTACAATTAATTTGCTTAGATAGGAAATTAGAACGAGTAGGCCGATGGTGGTAATGATATTTTATACGTTTTTTAATACTTGAGTTTTTTACATTGCGGTAATACCTACCTACTGAGCGACTAAAAATAAGTTTCTTGTATCGGTGAAGCGTTCTTATTGTTTTTTTTTTCCATTTAAGATCGCAAATGAGCTTAAGAATATGCCCCTTGAATGTGAATGATTATCCATTCCATAGTGTTTGTATTGACTATCATTTAAATAAGTAAACGTGGAATTTAAATTATTTATACATTTTATAAACATTTGGGTATTAAGTAGGTACCTTACCTTACTACCTAGTAAGTTACCTAGTTAGGTACCTACTTAGATAGATTACTTAAATATTGAAATGGACTTGAAGTTATGTAGGCGTAGTTTTAATAAAGCAACGTAGGAATAGGTATCTAGATAAGTAAGATTGTATTTATTTACCTTTTTAAATTTATAATATAGCATTCTCTACCCCTCATACCTACCTGCCTATCTACCTAGTTTGTTAAAGCTTGTTTATTTTGTTGTTCTGATCACACAGAAAGTTAGATTTATTTTTTGATTGATATTTTGATAGATTAATTCTAACTACTTAATAGGTAGGTATTACCTATAAATGCGAATGTAACTTTGTTTGTTATGCTTTCACAAGAAAACCACTTAGGTAGGTACCTAATCGATAATCATAAAACTTTCTACTCATATTCTTAGAGGTATTAGAGCATAGAATATTTTCTTTATTAAAAAAATATTTTAAATATTATTATTTAAAAATATTTAAACGAAAAATTTTAATGGCTTAAACGCGAGCAAAGCCGCAGGTAAAAGATAGTTGAGTTAATTATAAGTAATTCTGAAAACATGGCAAAGTCAGAGGTAGGAAAGAATTTTAAGTTTGACACCAAAATTTTAATCATTCCACAGAAGTCTCAATACAACAGGAGGCTCATAATCGGACTCGTGTCAGAGAATATGTAATATGTTTTCACTGTATTTCTCGTTCAATTCTATTACAAGGCTAGTTGATTCACTTATTAGGTGCCTAATCATGTATTTTATTGCATGATTTTACGTAATTTTTACTTCACAACGTATTTCATGCATGAGTATACCGAATACCTAAGTTTACAGCTAAATGTTTCCACGACACTATTTTAAAGATATCGGTCAAAATCTTATAATCACAACGCTTATCGCGATTCGCTTACCTCAACAATTCCTTTTGATAAAACCAAAACACAGTTCCACAGTATAACGTTACACAAGCACTTATCACATTTTGCACTGAACAACGTATCAAAACCAAATCCAGTTTGGGGTAGATCCCTTTGACACACAGAAATGAGTTTTATATTATGGGGTTCGTTCGAAATACGTAGGAGCGCGAAACAACCGCAAGTACGTGCTCACACGACGCGGGCGACGTTCCGACTGGCTCGGCCGAATGAAATGAGTGAACAAAATGGGTGGGAGTGAATGCGTTCATCGCATGCTCGTATTGCATTGCGAAAGTGGTAATCTCTATAGGCTATATTTACGCTATTTAATCATATTGAACGGTTTTTAAAAGATGACACATACGATTACTAGCGTTTTGTATGTACTTACTTAACAGATCATCTAGAGGTAAAGTTAACGTACGGATTTCACGAGGCCACCTTGATTTTTAAGCCGGGGCAGGAAGATACTGATAGCAAGCTAGGGACTTGTGAGTTTCGGGATAAAATAATTAGACAATGAGGTTAATTTACTCGTATAATGAGAAGTTATGGAGAACAAAAAGCCATTTGAGGCCGGTTGCGTTTTTAAATTAAATTGACAGATATGTCAATTTAATTTAAGGCAATGTCTTGTTTAGTAATTTAGTAAAGGTACATATAGGTCATAGTAGAATATTTTTCCAGAACAATTTTACAAAATATTTACCTACATTGTACCTTATAAATTTTTATGTTAGCTTATTTAGAGTTCGCGGAGCGTTATCTCTGCCGCACACTGCCTACTTAAGCACTGATAATCCGGTATTGGTCAAAACTGGATCATAATGGTCGACAAATGTCACATAGGTAAGGTGCGAAAGAGATAACGCTCTAAAAACCCGAAATCAGCCGAAATCCTACCTAACGTTCATTTTTTTTTTTTTTATGTTATGGAAGTGGCAAACAAGCATGCAGTTCACATTGATGTTAAGTGATGACTGCAGCCTATAGACACCCACACAAAGACCAAGGTCAAAAGGCAGATGCGTTGCCACTCCTGAGGCCTAAGGTGTTATGCCTCTGTGCCGGAAATTACAGGGCCGTACATTACCACCTGACCGGAACACGATAGTGCTGAACACTACCATTTAGCGGCAAGTATATTAGGTAATGCGGTGGTGCCTACGCCCGCGAGCTCCGTCACTGGAGCTCTACCACCAGTAAAATTATCGGCTTATTTAACACTGTCTGTATGAAAAAAGTTTCTTTTGCCGAGGTTTTGTGAAGTAGATGTCAAAATTTGACTTTATGTCTTATTTCCCCTAGGTGGGGTAAAGATACGTGTCTACAATACTCCGCCATTGCAATCTGTCTTGGGCTGCACGCTTTAACTCAGACGCTATCACCCCGATAGTCTTCAGATCTGCCGCTACTGAACGTCTCCAAGTGTATTTGGGACGGCCACGTTTCCTCTTCCTCTGTGGAGTCCAATTCTAGACCTGGTCTAGGGATGTGATCGGGAGGTCTTCTGAGAGTGTGGCCAATCCATGTCCATTTGCGGCTTCTGATTTGCGGACCGATCGGGGTTTCGCGACAAAGATTCCATAGATCTTCATTGGAGATCTTTTCTAGCCAGAAGATGCCCATGATCTGTCGTAGGCATCCGTTTATAAGGACCTGGATTCGTCGCGTGTTGGGTCACCCTCCATGTCTCGCACCCTTATGGGTGCAGCAGTGCAGTTTTGACATTAGAGCGAAAAAATTTTACTCACCGTGTCTGCTTTCTAGATTGCCATAAAGGTCGCAGCTGTGCAAAGGTTGCCCGGGCTTTGGCTATCCTCGAAGTGATGACCCATATTCCTTTGTTTAGTCTTATCTTGCCGTTTGTAAAAGAGAGTATGGAACTATCTGTTGATAGTTATTTTAATAATTAAGTATTTTTGGACCATTATTTATTTTATTATTGTTTACTTTGACATCTTATCAACGTATCAGTTGTTATTTGCTTTAATTTTATATTTGTAATTTGACCTATCACAAGCAAATTCTGTTATTTCCAAGTGATTTAATAAATTTTAGAGTTTGAGTTTTTTTCAGTTTGATGTTCTCTTCAGTCCTTCCATTATCTGACACGATATTGCCCAGGTACGAATTTCTGTACTCGCTCTATACGTGCCGAGTCTAATAACTTTATGTGTTCGTTATATTATATAGCTTATAAAATAATATAATATGTATTTATAATCATAAAACATATTATTTATTACAGGTTATTACATTAATTAATAATATTAATTAATTTTTACGGCCCTGTAATTTCCGGCACAGAGGCATTACACCTTAGGCCTCAGGAGTGGTAACGCATCTGCATTTTGACCTTGGTCTTCATGTGGGTGTCTATAGGCTGCAGTCATCACTTAACATCAATGTGAACTGCATGCTTGTTTGCCACTTTCATAGTATTATATATATATATATATATATATATATATATATATATAATACTATGAAAGTGGTATATATATATTATAAAGTGGAAACATTTGTGCTTTTGTATGTATGCTTGTAACGTTTTCACACAAAAACTATTGGACCGAAATTTCTTTCGCCATTATAAAGCTGCATCTTCACTGACTGATATAGGCTATATTTCGTTCATTGGACCCGCTGCCAGCATCATATAATATAAAACGAAAGAAAATAAATAATTAAACCGTAATGCAGGCCTCGTGTTTCGAATTTGTTAATCACTAAAGTAAAAATATTATAAATCAGAGCTGCCATTTATAAATCGAGATAATCTCAAGTATCGAAATAAGCAATTTTATTTTGCATGCCCCAATAAACGGATAGTGGCAATTTGTCGCGAATCGGAACGCGCCATAATGGCTGCCCATAATAACACGTGTGACGCACCTTTGAACTTGTGTTCTAGTTTCGTGAGCTAATATTGTACTTTGCGTACTTTATGAAGGTGGGCCAAAATACATTTGTGAGAAATTTGGACTTGAAAGAAAGTTAAGGCTCTCCTCTAATATCTTTGGCGGTTAGGTACCGATTAATTTTTAGTGCATTTAATACTAAAACTAAAATCGATACAGACAGAGAGTCTTAAATATACTATATACTTTATCGTTCTTTGGGTAATCATCACGATTTACTAATTAAACGTAACTTCACGCCTGTAATCCCCGAAGGGATAGGCAGAGGTAAATGCATGCATTCAAGCATACATGCAAACACCCACGATTCGCCGGTTACGTTTTGGCCCATGTAACAGGTGGCGAGCCTGTTCACATCTCCGGGCACGTTACCAATTTACAGAAAATGGAAAAATATCAATAACACCAGAGATAAAGAACTTTACACCATTATCTCTGATAACGACCCGGGAATTGAACCTCAGCGTAGTAGTAGTGGCCTGCTACCGCTAGGCTAACAATTCTTAATAAACCATGATCGAAACGAGCCTGGTTCGAACAGAGCGAAGACCATTTAACTAAAATAAAATACGTTCGGGGAACAAACCGTCATATTCTAAGAGCCTGCGACTCCCAGACCTTCGTTATAATATTATAAAACCTGGCAGTTCTTCTATATATGTCCCCTATACAGGTATAAGCAAACCCAGAATATACAACCTGGGTCACGGTGGCTTTGGCAGGTAACAGGTGGTAAAGGTGAGTAAAATTGTGTTTCAAATTTGTGTGTGTGTATCTTCACGCCAGGTCCCTAACGGGGTAGGCAGAGAGTGTAGAGCGCCAGACATCCCGGTTCTGACAAACCTCTCGTGCCTCGTCTACCTTCATCATTCTCTTCATACATGCACGCCGATTCCTAAGACTTTTGACACCACCATCAGACAGAACTCGACCTATTTGGTCATGGTAGGTCAGCCTTGGTCTTCCTGGGCCTCTGCAACCATCCACATTCGCATTGTATATCTGTTTAGTCATTCGCTCATTCGACATTCAAATTTGTGATAGTATAAAACTTAGTTTTCATATATTTTAACTTATAATCATATAATATTAGAAATCGCCTCGTCTATTGGCGGACACTTTGGACGGTAACAACCCTTTGCCAGGCACCCTCACAGTCTAATTATTTTTATATCTACTTTCGTCATAGTATAAAATCTGACTTTTATATGTTATTCAGAAAACTATACGAATAATGTTTCCACAATTCCCAGTCACTTTCGATGGTTCCTATATCTTCCCAGACACATTGAAGTCTACTCCAGGCGTGCGCGCGATGAATATGAACATGTACGTTGGTGCGAGTGAAATAGCATGATCGGTCCACGGCAATCTCTTTATGCGCATCAGCTGTCTCGTACTCCGTAATATATATTGTGTAGTGTGAACTGTTATACGCACAGAAACCGTCGAATAATTAATTTGTAAGAAAAGTGAGTGAAAATTAATTTTGCTTACTGAAGAGACATTAAAGTAATGTCAAACTGACGATCCGCTTAGCCCAACGGTGTGAGATGACCGTTTGATTCGAAGGGTCGCGGGTTTGATCTCCGCACCGGGACCAATATTTGTATGGCCTACAGATATTTGTTTCGGGTCTGGGTGTTTGTGTATGTGTTATATGTGTATAACGGTACCCACGACACAGGTTTATACCTACTGTGGGGCTGTGAGTGTAAGCGTAAGCGTATTTTTATAACTGAAATAAACATAACCTTAAATATGCGAACAGTATTTTACCTGATAAATATACAGATGGAGGTTATCACCGGAAATGCCATAAAACATTCACAGACGTACTACAATTCTGAGCCTGCAGATTTTCAAAAAGAAAAAAGAGTAAACAAGAAGTCTTTTAGTGTAGACAACTCATCGCCAGATACACCGGTAGTACCTGAGTTAACTACTGAACTCGCAACAAGATCTCCGACACCATTAAACCAAACTTTATTTTTTTTACTTTGTTTTATGATGGCTATAATTAAAAGTATAATTTAATTCTTTTTCCATTGATTAATGAAATCAATAGAAAAAGAATTAAATTATACGATCTAAGTTATTTTCTCTCCTTATAGTAACACCAACATACATAAAAATTGATCTCCTTAACTTTAAACTTATGTATGTACGTATATTGACGCCAGGTCCCTAACGGGGTAGGCAGAGAGTGTAGAGCGCCAAATACCCCGGTCCTGACAAACCTCTCGTGCTTCGTCTACCTTCATCATTCTCTTTATACATGCACGCCGACTCCTAAGACTTTTGACCCCACCATCAGACAGAACTCGACCTATTTGGTCATGGTAGGTCAGTCTTGGTCTTCCTGAGCCTCTGCAACCATCCACATTCGCATTGTATATCTGTTTAGTCATTCGCTCATTCGACATTCTTCCTATATGCCCGAACCATCGGAGCATGCCTTTTTTTTTCATTTTTACACCGATACTATCATTCACACAAAGCCTCTTTCTTACATCTTCATTACGAACGCGATCGGTGAGTGATACACCACAGATCTTGCGCAAAGATCTCATCTCGACCGCGTTTAACTTACTTTCATGCTCTTTCATGCATACCCAGCTATCGCTTCCATATAAAAGCGTTGGAGTAAGTACAGCATTATGAACAGCTAGTCGAGGTCGCTGGCTGAGATGTTTAGATTCTAGCAGCTTACCCAACGCTCCATTCACACAATTCCCAGCAAGCACTCTTCTTTCTACGTCGGTGGTGTACCTACCATCCTTGCTAAAAGCATATCCAAGATTTACAATTTCATCCACCTGTTCTAACACTGCATCATCTACTACTACCCTTGCATTTGTTCTCTATTCATCTCTTTCAAATACTAATACTTTAGTCTTATCCACATTCAATTGTAAGCCTTTCTCCATACAATCCTCTTTCATGACTGTGACTAGTGCTTGTAGCCCAGATGGTGTGGAGCTAACAATTACAGCATCATCTGCGTAAAGCAGACAGTTCACCACTAAGTCACCCATAAGAACTCCCACATCCATCTAATTTACCCTCTGGAGGCATTTGTCCAGATATATGATAAACAGCCTAGACGAAAGCACGCAACCCTGTCTGACACCGATGTTAACATCAAACCAGGGTGACATGTTACCATCTACCCGTACACATGCTTTAACTTTAAACTTCTAGAATTTTATCATCGACTGCCGATTTTTCTTATTATTTTCTGCACAATACTTAAAAAAAAATCATAGATATTTTTTTAAAACTTTCTTAAATCACAATCTGATTCCCTAAAATTCACTTGAAAAAATTCAAATTTTAGTTAAATGCAAAATTTAATGATAATTTGCAAAAGTTAATAGCGTCATGAATCGCATTCAATCGTTGACTAGTTGTGCCCGCGACTTCGCCCGCGTGATAATTTATGATTGTTCAGTACCTACCCGGACGAAGTCGTGGGCGCAGCTAGTATTAAAGTAGTTAATACCTAAGTTACTCCTTATTACATCAGCCAGTGAAAGTCCCGTCAAAATCGGTGCAGCCGTTCCCAAGATTAGCCCCGCCAAACAGACAGACAGACAGACAAAAATTGTAAAAAATGTTATTTTGGTATATGTACCGCGTATACATACATATGCATTTAGTAAAAAGCGGTTATTTTAATATGACAAACAGACACTACAATTTTATTTATTTGTATAGATTTCGTATTTTGTTGATATAAAAATATCATTAATTTATTTTTTTAAATTAACTATTTTAATCGGTTATAAATCTGCATAATTATTTTTTTGATAAATTTAGAGTATAGATCGCGCTATTTCACTGGCACCAACGTACATGTATATTCGTCGCGCGCACGCCTGGAGTAGACTTCAATGTGTCTGGGAAATTAGGGGAACCATCGAAAGTGACTGGGAATTGTGGAAACATTATTCGTATAGTTTTCTGAATAACATATATAAAAGTCAGATTTTATACTATGACGAAAGTAGATATAAAAATAATTAGACTGTGAGGGTGCCTGGCAAGGGGTTGTTACCGTCCAAAGTGTCCGCCAATAGACGAGGCGGTTTCTAATATTATATGATTATAAGTTAAAATATATGAAAACTAAGTTTTATACTATCACAAATTTGAAACACAATTTTACTCACCTTTACCTGGAAATTCTTCTATATATGTCCCCTATACAGGTATATAGGGGACATATATAGAAGAATTTCCAGGTTTTATAATATAACGAATGTTTGGGCGTCGCAGGCTCTCAGAATATCATGTTAGGTTCGCCGAGCATCTGTCTGGCCCCGTACCGTAACAAAACACCAATGAATCAGTCGTCAGACACAATGAGAAGACGGAAGTCCACCGAATTTGAAACCGAATCCCATTGTATGGAATGTCGGGTTTTATACATTAATATTCGCAATTGGCGGACAATGAGTTGCGGGTAGGTTTTTGAAATAGTATTTATTATACCCCTACGATATTTTGTTATAATATTTTATAATAGCTGGTGTTGCGTTTTGCATTATGGGCAAAGTACAGATTTTGCCCATAGATATGAGGTGGTAGTATCGTATCTGAATGTTGATTTCCGAGTCTCGTGTAGATGTCTACCAGCTGTGGTATTCAATTAATATATATAAACTGCAACTTGTTTGTCATCATTATTAGGTACATTAAAAACATGCTTGAAGATTTATTCCCTTAACGGGAGCGCTACTACAGTTCCAACTTGGATTCGAATCTACAAGGTGACTTGACCCAGGTAACCCAACAAGTGTTGTTCACTAGACAGACCCGTCCGTTGAAATTTGAGAGGACCCATGAACCCAAGCCACTCGGATGTCTAGTGAATCCGTTTGTAGTTTTCATGCACTCACGGATTGCTTATGAAATCAAATATATTAAAATAAGCCCGAAAAAGGCCGTATATGATTACCACGCTGTTTAAACTATCTTAGGTGATTTAAGGTCATTCAGACCTGCGCGTTATTCGCTATCAGCATTTTGCCCCGTAATAACTTTCATAGAGATATAACAACTAAAGTCTCAGGGGTAGCAACGCATCTGCATTTTGAGTCTTTGTGTGGGTCTATAGGCTGCAGTCAACACTTTACATGAATGTGAACTGCATGCTTGGTTGCCACCTACATAATATCAAAAAAAAAGGAATAAAGGTATAGGTGTACCGTCGTTGATATCGACCTCTTCGTCGCTAGCCATAATTAAAATCTCTGACAGCGCAATAGACGTGTATATTTACACGCGACACAGAAATAACTAACGAGCGAAAATCAAAAAAAGTTTCGCTACCCGCAGCGGTAGCAGAATCCGCTTTGGTGTTGTTCATACATTTAAGTTTACTTAACCACACGGTTTTCGCTACCGTAAGCGGTAGCGCGTAATGCTCAGGTCTGAATAGGCCTTTATAAAAGCAAAGCATATAATTTGCTAAATATATTAATTCACCAACTGCGTTGAACATAGGATCCTGATCCAAAACGAAAGATTAACGTGATCAATTGCAGTGTTAAAATTATAGTGTCTTTTAAGGGACCAGTCCGATTTCTTATTAGCATCTTTGTCCAGAAGACTACCTAAACGCCTAAACGTCATTACATTTATAACTCTGACTTATCGATTACCATATTCATCAAAACCTGCTTTCTATTCAACATGGCTTGGCATCAGCTTTTCCAATGTCTACATTTCTTTAGCGTAAACACCGTATCTTTATTTTACTGCCAATTTTAATACATATCATAAAGTTTTTTCGACGAAACATAACATTCGGCTTGTTATACATAACTTTTACGTGTAAGTTAGCTTCGGTCTTCTTCTACGCCGAATATGTTTTGGAATAAATGGATGGGAAACGCAAACGTGATTGCCGCATTAAATGTTTTTCGTAACTCGGGTTAATGATCACAATTCCAGTCGCTTCACTAAGTTTTTTCGTTGGAAAACGAACTGGAAACGAATTGTTACGACCATAAACCCGAGCTTTAATATAAGTTTGTCAAGAAATGATAGGTTCATTGAATATTCAAATAAATGTCCAACAAAATATTATGCCTGAAAACAAACAAGTGGATTTGTTATTTGTAGGTTTTGGTAGAAAAATATAGTGTAGATGATTTTATCCATAGTTCGATATGTACCTTCGTAATTTTTTTTTTTTTGTTAGGTTTATTGATACCGATATGGATATGGATTCGAATGAAACTTTTAGTGGTGTATAGATACTAAGCCTGGCCAACATTTATACTACTTTTGACTGCGGGAAAATCACTCACTCCCACGGGAAATTCTTATGCGAGCGAAGCCGCTGCAAAAAGCTAGTCTATAATAATATCGTTATACGAGTATTACATTGACGTCTCTAACTATTATGATTTGACAGGAATTTTAATGTAAGTAAGCAAAATAAATTACGGCGTTTGACATAGTAAATAAATATAACTGCGTTAAGAAAAACCGACTTCAAAACTGAAAAGTAATAAATAATAAAGATTTGATTGTAATTATATACTACCTATTATTTATATATGCTATTTACTAATAAGTTTGAAGTCGGTGCCAAGCCTTAAACAAATAGTTATATTTTAATCACTTATATATAAATACGAGCAAATTAATACACTGAACAAAACGTAACCGGCGAATCGTGGGTGTTTGCATGTATGCTTGAATTCATGCATTTACCTCTTCCTACTTCCTCTTTCTTCAGGGATTACAGGTGTGAAGTCACGTTTTAATACAATGAAATGCCTACTTTAGTGATTTTGGCTTGGCACCGACTTCAAACCTATTAGTAAATAGCACATATAAATAATAGGTAGTATATAATTACAATCAAATCTTTATTATTTTTAACTTTTCAGTTTTGAAGTCGGTTTTTCTCAACTCAGTTATATTAATTTAATACTTTTAAGTTTATTACTGCATTGTCCATTAGATAAATGTTCACATCTGTTAAATTTGTAAAATCTGACTCTTTTAGCTTCGTGACAATTAGATACCTAATTTAAATTGTTTAGGTGTGTCGTTACAAAATTATTACACGACTATACGAGTAAAAAAAATATCCACGAAGGAGTAAATAAGCTGTGTTGTGTCGTCGATGAGTAAATGTGTCATTGTCACTTGTTGTCATCTTGTTGTCATGCGCATTAGGACTATCTAGGACGTCAGTAGATTCAACGCACTGTATGACAACTCGCCGTCTATTCTTATTCCTTTAGTCTGAGGTGAAATTAAGTAAAAAAATGCTCATAAAATAAAAACTGATTGGTCTATCTGAATTAAATTTTTATGGGCCCAATTCGGAACTATACCGCATCAAACAAAATAAGAATTACGTAAATCGGTTTAGAAATCTCGGCGAAATTCGCGTACATACATAAAAAAAATATATACCGGCAGAATTGAGAACCTTCTCGTTTTTTGAACTCGGTTAAATAAGACGGAATTTATCGTAAAGGTACATTATAATATTATGTGATGGTTCTGTTGCGTAGTTCGACGTTCCTCTTTGGAAAAGATCATTACGTACATAAGGTTATTTACAGTTAAAAACATTTAACGTCGTGTCATGGGCAAAATCTGTACTTTGCCCATAAAGAAATATCTTCTACCGGAAAGGAATTGTTCTACTAAGTCAGTCCACCGATTAAGGGCGGTCAAACCATTCTAATGGGGCAGTCATAAGTACAAAAACGCAAGATGGGCAGCAAGCGTCCTGTGATAAAACTACCACCATTGCGATCACCAAAACGCGCACCAAGTGTGGTATTTATGACATATCCCCCTTATGGGGAGGCTCCTTGTTATGTAATTGACGTGGCAAGCAACCATGCAGTTCACATTGATGTTAAGTGATCACTGTTGCCTAAAGACACTCACACAAAGACTAAGATCAAAACGCAGATGCCTTACCACTCCTGTGCCGGAAATTACAGGACCGTTCATTACCACCTGACCGGAACACGATCCGTCACTGGAGCTCTACCACCAGTAAAAAGCTTTGCTCTAGCAGTATGGTATGTAATTATAAGGTAATGTAGCGGTGCCCACGCCTGTGAGCACCATTTTTTTTTTTTTTATGTTTTAAAAGTGGCAAACACGCATACAGTTCACATTGATGTTAAGTGATGACTGCAGCCTATAGACACCCACACAATGACCAGAGGTAAAAATGCAGATGCGTTACCACTTCTAAGGCCTAAGGTGTTATGCCTCTGTGCCGGAAATTACAGGGCCGTACATTACCACCTGACCGGAACATGATAGTGCTGAACACTGCCATTTAGCGGCAAGTATATTAGGTAATGCGGTGGTGCCTACGCCCGTGAGCTCCATCTCTGGAGCATAATAATGGCGCAAGCTAAACTGTTTTTATTTTAAGTATAAATCTACATTTAACATCTACATTGTGATGAGTTCCATTTTATAGGTGCAATGTGTCCCAGTAAACCATATTGTCTGTTGTTTGCTCAGCTATTTCTGTCTCGAGAAAAATTCTATTCAATTCCATTTTTAGTGTCTCGTTTTATATTTCAGACTTTCTTATCGAATCCTTAAGAAAATGTTTGTTTTAAATAGTCTATATGAATGAGTGTTCAACGAGAATTCGATGTTTTAAGGTCCCTATTGTATATTAGAGAAGAAAAGGATCTTTGAAGATTTTTGTGTAGAAAAAATATATCGTGTCAGGATTGTAAGTGATTACAACACAAGCATTTGGACATCTAAAAGCTAGCAGTTTTAAATGTAGATACGATGCCACTAGGGTATGAAATACTGAAATACCGGGATCCCGAAATCCCGGGATCCTGAAATCCCTGGATCCCGCATGCTATAGCGGGATTAATCCTGATTGTAAATTGAAGAGGACTTCCGCGAGTGGGATGTGGCTTGTGGGATGGCAGAAATGCTGAAATCATGGGTGTGTATACTGAAAAAACTCCAGTTTGCAACCAATAAATTGCATCACTAAAAAGAATAAAAAACAGATTAAAGAACAATACACGTCATACTTTTGGTATATTTAAAAGTCGGGCCATAGATCTTCTGTTACTTGTAAATAGAAGTGGCAACCAAACTTATTGTATATAAATATAAATTTACATTTAACTTTCACTGTGATGAGATCCAGTTTATAGGTGCAATGTGTCTCCGTAAACCTTATTGTCTGTTGTTTGCTCAGCTATTTCTGTCTCGAGAAAAATTCTATTCAATTCCACTTTTAGTGTCTCGTTTTATATTTCAGATTTTCTTATCAAATCTTAAAGAAATATTTGTTTTGATGAATGAGTACTCAACGAGAATTAGACGTTTTAAGGTATTCTTTGTAGACTAGAAAAATAAAAGTCGAAGAAATCTTTTTTGGTGCCAAAAAAGAATGCAGTTGCAGGTGATTACAGCTGAGAGCTTTGCTTTGCTACAGTTTAATGCAGATTGATACTGAGGAACGCAATATCAGAATACCCCCGGTAAAATGCGGGTCCTGAAATCCCAGGAACCCGCATACTAGCGAGGGACTAATTCTGGTTGTGAATTGAACGAGACCGCTTTGGGCGGGCGGGATTGAAGATATGTTGAAAGAAACCGACATCCACTATTATCATGTTGACAATAGGTAGAAATAAATACATTTCATCTATATCTAATATAATCTATAGCCTAAGTTACGCCTTATTACATAAGCTATCTTCCAGTGCAAAATCCTTTCAAAATCGGTCCAGCCGTTCCTGAGATTAGCCGGAACAAACAGACAGACACAGAGACAAAAATTGTAAAAAAAAATGTTTTGGTATATGTACCGTGTATACATACATTTGCATTTAGTAAAAAGCGGTTCTTTTTATAATACAAACAGACACTTCAATTTTTTTATTTGTATAGGTTACCAAGATACAGTGTAGGACTATCAAGTTATGATCTATTGTTACCAATTCGTTCATCATATACGATTCAGGAATAATCCGCACACAACTAAGAGATAGACCGCAACTTGTAAACGAAGTTGTACCTCCAGGGAGTATCGTCTGAATTTACAAACAATATTTGTTGAAAGGTCAAAGGGAATCGAATGTCGGAGATAGCTCTATATACCTAAATAACGTGACACGCATCAATAGATAGGTGTAGGTTAAGATCCCACTGCAAAATCATTTCGTTCATTCAGATATGCTGCATGCAAACCTATTTTTTACGCATATTTATAATCTAGAAAATAAATATGCACCAGGTTGGTTATAAAAAAATGGCCGCAAGTATTTTTAATATATATTTTTTTTATTCATTTACGGGTTTACGGTTTTCTATTATTGTCCTTCCCTGTCCAAGTGGTGAAGTAAATAATAATTAGTAACTGTTACATTGTACTTTTATTATGCTGATTAATAAAAAATACACATATAAAAGCAATTGTTTTATTGTAGGGTTCCATCAAGTATTTTGATTCCCAAAAGGGTTCCGTCATTTTAAAAGTTTCAGAACCACTGATGTAAAGTGATGACTGCAGCCTATAGACACTTATACGAAGACTAAGGTCAAAATGCAGATAAATAAAAAAATATATAAATAAAATACGCTTACACTCACAGCCCAACAGTAGGTATAAACCTGTGTCGTGGGTGCCGTTGTACACGTACAACACATACACAAACACCCAGACCCGAAACAAATATCTGTAGGCCATACAAATATTTGTCCCGGTGCGGGAACGGGTCGAACCCGCAACCCTTTGAATCAAAAGATTATCTCACACCGCTGGACTAACCGGGTCGTCAGATGCGTTACCACTCCTGAGGCCTAAGGTGTTATACCTCTGTGTCGGAAATTACAGGGCCGTACATTACCACCTGACCGGAACACGATAGTACTGAACACTAACATTTAGCGCCAAGTGAATTAGGTAATGCGGTGGTGCCTATACCTGCGAGCTCCGTCATTGGAGCTCTACCACCGGTAAAACTATGCCAGTGTATGACAAAGAATATCTCCTTTTCTTTTCCTCACATGTGTCTAAGATGACATGTGTATCTATTGTTATTCACCAGATTTGATTGTTGTAATTCAGCACTATCGTGTTCTAGTTAGATGGTAATGTAGCCCTATAAGATATCTATCACAGCGACTAAACATCTAAGAACTCAGGGGTGGCAAGGCATCTGCACTAACCTTCGGTTTTTATGTAGTTGTAAGGCTGAATAATTTAACATTAATATAAACTGCATGCTTGGTTGCACATTCATTACATAAAAAAACCTTACTCGCCTCTTCGGGATAAAAGTTGTCGAGAAATTATGTTTCTTTACCACTCATTTGCAAAGAATTGAGGCAACACTATCACGTATGTACATCGTAAGAAACGCTCGCCTATTCCCGTTCTTATCTAAAACTAAATCTGAAACTTTGCAGAGGAACTCGGCTATTAAAACTTCACTGCAGGAATGAACATTTGTATATTCTTTTGCAAAGTTAAACGCCTTACATATTGTTCCATTGGGATTTAAATTACGATTCTTGGTAAAGCCTCCCAAACTATTTTGGCTGGTGCTATAAGTAGGTCAAAGCTAGTTTCATTTAAAAGAAGTGATCTAGTTGGATTGTTTGGAAATGATAAAGTAACTTAACGAAATTCGAGACCTTACCAAACCATCTCAACAATAGACCAAAATGTTTAAAGTGATAAATAGTAAGGTTACCAAAGATATAGAAAACGAAATAGCAAGCGATAACGTTAACGATAACGTTAAAAGCAAATAATCAAAATTAATGAAAAACGATAAAACAAACGGTACGTATGTAACAAGTTAATAAGTAACAAATGGGTACCCGTATCAGCCAATCGAACAAACGTTTTGGGTGATATTACACGAACACCGAATTGTCGAGATCTGTTACACAGATATCGAAGAAAGCGTGGCTTTGGTTATACAACGAAATGATAATTTATCAAAAAACTTCGTTCAACAATGGATCATAGTGGAAGGACCCTCGACCTAGAATTGCGTGCGAGCGCGATATTGCTGTATTTGTTTCGTATGATTTCAATAAACGGACTCCCCTTAGAGCATAAATAATGCATGTCGAATTTTATACGGGGTCCCGTTCGCCGTGATAAAGATCGATAATAATGGTACAATTCTACGCTCGACCGATTGTGTATCGAACAGGTAACGTAAATATTTGATGGTTGTAAACAATTTTGGATTCTAATTCACCGGTGTACGGAACAGTGTTGGTTGAATTGATTGCAGACCAAGGTTACTGAGGGGTCTGCTGTACGAATGCTTGAAATTAATGTTAGGAATTCAAAGTCGCGGATTTGAGGCAGTCAACGAAAGCAGGGCCTGTTACAAATGTTTGGTGGAAGAATGGATGCACCACTTTTTTATTTTTTCAAGAATAAAATTGTCGTGTCTTCCATTGCTCCTTTTATGTGACACTTACCTGGACGATGGCGAATAATGAAACGTTGAACGGTGTTCACAAGTTATTAGTGTAATCTGTTTTCGTTCATGGTTTATTACAAGTACTAATATTCGTAAGTTAATCGAGGATTATAAACTACATTTTATCAAGACTTATTCATTACGAAGAGTTACCAGCATATCGATGCTTATTAAATTGTTGAATAACAACTGCGTCAATAGATCGCTGAACGCCATGTTTATATTTTTTTTGCGGGAATAAGTAGCATTGATTACCTTTTGGGGTGAAAATATTGGCTGATAAGCAGATGGAGAGCGGCTAGTATCATGTTTAGACATTTACAATACCAGCCCTAAAAGACATTTTGGACGCCAATTATCTTCATAACTGGCTCTACTCATATTGACGCGCCAAGGAAATCGTCAGAGAGGAAAATTCGTTTCATAATATGGACGTTCTGGGCAAGAATTAACGCGCGTACTGGGCCTGTGAGGACGAATTGAAATTAAATTATTCCTAATATGCCACGAACATATATACCAGATAGTAGTTGTATTTAATCTTATGTATGAAAGCAATTCATTCAGCAGTCTTCACTTTATTGTTCAAAAACTTGTCTTCACTTTAAAAAGCATTCAACCATTATTTAGTGCTACAAACAAGTGAACCGTATGTCCCTTTACAATAGCGGTTTCCCCATCTCAATATTCATCTGCCACTCCTTTTATATCAGCGTTCTGTTTCGATTTTACGAGCTCCGTCCGAGTAGAGTGCGTCAATGAGAAAGACATAAACCCTACTGAAAAACCTATCATAATTAACAATCACATGAATTTCAACTTTATCTCCTAGAAACAATGTCTAGTTTGCAGTAACCTGACACGTCCGCGCATGTCTTGTTTTAGCATAATTGAGTAAGTCAAAAGGTTTGAACGGTTTTGTCCTGTCCAATTTAACATCCGGTACACGTGAGACCCTCAGTCGGCTACCATTTGAAAATTTTTAATCGTATAGACAACAAGATTAAATCCGAGCTATTGTCTCTAAATCGTCTGCTTATTTTATTGTTTGTTTTTATGGTGCATTCATGATTTACGGACCGCTTATATTGAGATTCGCGAATAGTCTTTTGTAAATCGAATCCCAATTTGAAATCTGTATCTGGTATCTGTTATTAGAATCTCAGGTTTAGTATGCTTGTTTTTTTCGTTTTTCAAAAACGGTCAGTTGTTTTTTTTTTTGTTAAAGTTGTTGTTGTTGTTTTATGGGCGCAGTGACCCAAAATGAGTCTTGGCCTCCGATACAAGAATGCGCCATTTTTGCCTGTTCTGCGCTGCCTCCCGCCAGTCTTCGACCTGAAGGTCACGGAGATCTTTCAGCGCCTCATCACTCCAGCGATACCTGGGCCGACCAACTGGACGTCGGCCACTAGGTCGCCCCAAGTATGCAAGTTTCACTGCTCGATCCTCCCCCATTCTCTCAAGGTGGCCAAGCCAGCGAAGCCTCTGGGATTTTATTTGGCCGATGATATTTGGCTCTGCCACCAGATGTTCAATTTCTTTATTTTTCCTTTTCTTCCAGATTCCTCTTTCATCCCGAACAGCGCCTAGAATTTTCCTGAACACTTTCCTCTCGGTAACTAGTAATTTTTGCTCTTCTTTGTGAGTTAGTGTCCAGGTTTCACATTCATATATTAAAATAGGTCTTATGACTGTCTTGTAGATCTGAATTTTGGTGCGTCTACTGAGAAATCGGGAAGCCAATACCTTATGTAGGGCTGCACTGCAACGGAGCGTGTTTTGGATTCGAATTTTAAAGTTAGAACGATTCATTTGTGTCGTGAAATTCAGGTGAAAGCGTTACGACTCGAAGGCGGTCGAATATTTGTATAAGTTTATTTTTACATAATTGCCCTAAAAACCTGCAATTCTGCAGTAGAACTATTTCTGCGTCTTATTGGTGGCTTGCTACTTTTGCTCCATTTGAAGTTCAGAGCTTGATCCCCGGAACTGGAGCGGCTGGACTAGATTCCCAGTAGGTCGCGAGTTCGAGTCTCGCCTGAAGTCAATTTTTTTCTTTCCATTTATCTTTAAATATAAAATAAAATAAGCAGACGATTTAGAGACAATAGCTCGGATTTAATCTTGTTGTCTATACGATTAAAAATTTTTAAATGGTAGCCGACTGAGGGTCTCACGTGTACCGGATGTTAAATTGAACAGGACAAAACCATTCAAACCTTTTGACTTACTCAATAATGCTAAAACAAGACATGCGCGGACGTGTCAGGTTACTGCAAACTAGACATTGTTTCTAGGAGATAAAGTTGAAATTCATGTGATTGTTAATTATGATAGGTTTTTCAGTAGGGTTTATGTCTTTCTCATTGACGCACTCTACTCGGACGGAGCTCGTAAAATCGAAACAGAACGCCGATATAAAAGGAGTGGCAGATGAATATTGAGATGGGGAAACCGCTGTTGTAAAGGGACATACGGTTCACTTGTTTGTAGCACTAAATAATGGTTGAAAACTGCCTCAGTAGCGTAGTGGTAGCAGGCCACTACTATTACGCTGGAGGTCCTGGGTTCGATTCCCGGGTCGGGGGATATTAGAGATAACGGTTTAAAATCCTTTATCTCTGCTTCTATTGGGATTTTTCCATTTTCTGGAAGTTTCCCAGTACCCCGGAGTTTGGTAATGTGCCCGGAGATGGCAACAGGTTCGCCACCTGTTACATGGCCCAAAACGTAACCGGCGAGTCGTGGGTGTTTGCATGTATGATTGAATGCATGCATTTGCCTCTGCCTACCCCTTCGGGGATTACAGGCGTGAAGTTACGTTTTAAATAATGGTTGAATGCTTTTTAAAGTGATTGAACAATAAAGTGAAGACTGCTGAATGAATTGCTTTCATACATAAGATTAAATACAACTACTATCCGGTATATATGTTCGTGGCATATTAGGAATAATTTAAATTCAATTCGTCCTCACAGGCCCAGTACGCGCGTTAATTCTTGCCCAGAACGTCCATATTATGAAACAAATTTTCCTCTCTGACGATTTCCTTGGCGCGTCAATATGAGTAGAGCCAGTTATGAAGATAATTGGCGTACAAATTGTCTTTTAGGGCTGGTATTGTAAATGTCAAACATGATACTAGCCGCTCTCCATCTGCTTATCAGCCAATATTTTCACCCCAAAAGGTAATCAATGCTACTTATTCCCGCAAAAAAATTACAAAACATGGCGTTCAGCGATCTATTGACGCAGTTGTTATTCAACAATTTAATAAGCATCGATATGCTGGTAACTCGTCGTAATGAATAAGTCTTGATAAAATGTAGTTTATAATTCTCGATTAACTTACGAATATGCGTACTTGTAATAAACCATGAACGAAAACAGATTACACTAATTACTTGTGAACACCGTTCAACGTTTCATTATTCGCCATCGTCCAGGTAAGTGTGTCACATAAAAGGAGCAATGGAAGACACGACAATTTTATTCTTGAAAAAATAAAAAAGTGGTGCAGCCATTCTTCGTTCACTGCGAAAATTTATTTCAATGGTTCTCTTTGACAAGTTTAAGATTCGTCGGGTGAGTTAAGCGCATCTTTTGAGCTGTTAATTCTGCATTGAGGAATGTTCTAGAGACAATGCCCGAGCGGTCGGCGGATCCTCACTGAAACTCTCGATTCAATAAGTACACTAATTGCATATTTCTATCACTGTTTATAGCGTTGGAACACTTGGAACGTAACGATGTCACCGCCCACTACTAGAGGAGAATTCTTCCGCTACCATGGAATGTAATAACACGCGATAGGTAGCAGCGTGCCACCTTAAAATTACCGCCACTGCGATCGCCAATCAGCCATGCGTGGCGATTATTTATATCATATTCTCCTCTTACAGCTGAGTCACTGATTTGGGCATTTTTGGGGAAAGTTTTTGTACAACAGTGGATATCTAATGGCTGAAGTGTTACTGTTTTTAAAGTCTGGAGCTTGCTGAAACGCCGCCGTATAACTTCCATGTTAGAATTAATAGTGTAAAGGTATCTAACTGACCGCTTTGCCCATCATCCTTACGGGATTAGGAGAGAGTGTAAAGCGCCAGATATACCGGTCCTGACACACCTCCCTTGACTCTCGTGATTCTTTTACATTCATCATTCTCTTCCTACATGCACGCCGATTCCTAAGATTTTTGACCCAAACTCAGATGGTACTCAACTTATTTGATCAATGTTGGTCAGTCTTGGTCTTCCTGGGCCTCTGCAACCATACACATTCGCCTTGTATATTTGTTTAGTCATTCGCTCATGGTCTCACTATCAAGCAGAAGCCCAGAAAGACCACGCCAGACTAGGTCATGTCTGAAGATAGGATTAAGTCATCGGAATCGGGGTGCATGCATGAAGAGTGTGATGAATGTAGGAGAGGCGCGATAGATATGTAGGAACCCGCATATTTGACACTCCACGTTATCTGCCTATGCCGTTAGAGACCGAGAAAGATACATGCATACCTGTTTAGTGACCCACGGTGAATGTATCTTCAAAGATGTTAATCCGACATTTCCTTCCACAGGCGTTCGTATTGAATGGCCTTTGACATTGACCGTAGCGTTCGACTGGTGTCCAATTAAACGTATTGCAACTTTAATTGCCAATGCGTTTTAATTGCAAGCTTTGATAAGATCTGTAATTCCAATTAAAAGGATAGAAATACATGAGCATCTCGTGGCAACTAACAGAATTCTAAATTGAGGCACAGGGCCTGTATATTAATGACAACCCTTGATACGTCCCACTCTCGTGCCTAGACGAGTTTCTCTCCTTCTTGCGGGGAGGCCTGGAGCTTACTCTACTGTCAAACATGTGGTGCCATTTTTGTGTTTGATTACACTTCTATAGAATTACTTATTCGTAGATCTAACAACATTAGTTGTTCATATTCATCGAATTATCTTATCACAAAATATAATTTCACTTTAATGGCGCTTGCTTAGAAACATCTAAGGATATTTTCTATTGAGTAGCTTTCATCCTGTTCGCTGAAGTGTTTTATATGCGTATCTATAGCAAATATTCAATTTTGATGTAAAGTTTGTTTGATATGAATATACGATATGGTGCTTGTTTGAATGATGTTTAAAAGGGAGTTGGATTATCGTCCTGATTTTAATGATAACATTTATTTTATCAGATTTTTACTGATTTTAGAGCTCCAGTGACGGAGCTCGCGGGCGTAGGCACCACCTCATTACCTACTTTACTTGCCGCTAAATGGTAGTGTTCAGCACTATCGTGTTCCGGTCAGGTGGTAATGTACGGCGCTGTAATTTCCGGCACAGAGGCATAACACCATAGGCCTCAGGAGTGCTAACGCATCTGCATTTTGACCTCTCGTCTTTGTGTGGGTGTCTATAGGCTGCAGTCATCACTTAACATCAATGTGAACGGCATGCTTGTTTGCCATTTCCATTACATAAAAAAAATAAAAAAAAGATTCTTTATGCGTTTATTTACCTACGTACGTGAGCGTAACTTCACGCCTATAATCTGCGAATATACCCTCGATTCGCTGGGTAGGTTTTGGCGCATGTAACAAGTGGCGACATCTTCGGGTACATTACCAAACTCCGAGGTACTGGGAAACTTGCAGAAAATGAAAACATCCCATTAGAACCAGAGATAAAATTTCACTCCGTTGTCTCTGATAGTCCCCGACCCGGGAACCGAAACCAGGACCCTAACGTAGTAGTAGTGGCCTGCTACCACTAATCCCTAGACTATTAATTGCTTTATGCAACTTCACGCCTTTATTTCCCAAAGGGTTAAGCAGAGGTGATAACATGCATTCAATTTATCGGCCTTATGAACCCTGCCAGTTAATTACAAAGAATGTTCACGTCTTGCTTTCCAAAAATCATTTCCTTTGTTAAACTCTTTGTTATCAGTTTGTAAAAGAAGGAATGACACATAACTCTCATATATACCTACAATTATATATATTTATTTCCAATGCATTTCTTGACTATCTTTTTATAATTTTATATAGTAAACTGATTCCGAGTACGCCATTTCGAAACTGTTGAAAAATTTTTAAATCTCAATATCATTGAACTGCAAGATCAGGGGATCGAACCCCGGACCCCAACAACGTAACAAAAAATTTGAAAACTAGATAAATATTATAATGTAGACTGACTTTAGCATCGCTACAAACGTTTGTGATTGTTGAATGCTAAACTATACAAATGTATTGTATTTATGTTAAATTAATAAATAAAAAATATAACTACGTTAAGAAAAACCGACTTCAAAACAGAAAAGTTAAAAATAATAAAGATTTAATTGTAATTATATACTACCTATTATTTATATGTGCTATTTACTAATAGGTTTGAAGTCGGTGCCAAGCCTTAAACAAATAATTATATTTTAATCACTTAAATATGAACTCGAGCAAATTAATACACTGAACAAAACGTAACCGGCGAATTGTGGGTGTTTGCATGTATGCTTGAATTCATGCATTAACATCTGCCTACCCCTTCGGGGATTACAAGCGTGAAGTTACGTTTTAATACAATGAAATGCCTAATTTAGTGATTTTGGCTTGGCACCGACTTCAAATCTATTAGTAAATAGCACATATAAATAATAGGTGGTATATAATTACGATTAAATCTTTTTTTTTTTTTTTCTGTTTTGAAGTCCCTTTTTCTTAACGTAGTTATATTTATTTAATAGTTTTTAGTTTATTGCTGCATTGCCAATAAGATTAATGTTCACATCTGTTAAATTTGTAAAATGTTACACGACTATAAAAATTCAATGAAAAAAAAATATCCACGAAGGAGTAAATAAGCTGTGTTGTGTCGTCGATGAGTAAATGTGTCATTGTCACTTGTTGTCATCTTGTTGTCATGCGCATTAGGACTATCTAGGACGTCAGTGGATTCAACGCACTGTATGACAACTCGCCGTCTATTCATAATCCTTTAGTCTGAGGTGAAAGTAAGTAAAAAAATGCTCATAAAATAAAAACTGATGGGCCTATCTGAATCAATTTTTTATGGGACCAATTCGAAACTATTCCGCATCAAACAAAAGAATTACGTAAATCGGTCCAGTAATCTCGGCGAATTTCATACATACATAAAAAAAAATATATATACCAGCCGAATTGAGAACTTTCTCGTTATTTGAACTCGGTTAAAAAAAAACGGTAGTACCCAACCTCCTCCTACTGTAGTAATGTTGCTACTGAGATAGTTAACTTAATTTTATATGTCCGGAACTATATACACTTTCGACAAGCAATTTCAACATTGCCTAATTGCGCATTATTATCAAGCCGCATCAAATATCTTAAAAGTGTGAAAATTTACATATTGTTTGGATTTAAAACAGTCATTCTTATCTATAGATAAAAAAGAACATGTTAACAATAGGATTACATCTGGTAGTGCTTGATAAATGTTATCTCGGAGGAAGAACTCACCACAAAGACTTACAACAATAAATTAGTTAAAAGGATTATGCAAGGAACCGTGGACGATGGTGTTAACGAGAAAAAAACTTCTTTGTTTAGACCCCGAGGTAGATTTTACAGGTAAAGGAACCTTTATGTTTGATTAGCAGACCCATTTCTTGGGTTTTACCGGAGCGAAACTTTCCCTGGAGGTCAGACCTTTGTTATACTTAAAAGCCGCTTAGTTAATGTTTTCACGCCATTAAAACCGTACTGTTATTATACAAATGCTACTTTATTAAAAATATTTAAAGGAATAAGGCGTAAAGATGTAACCACTTCGCACCAAACGCGCATGGCCCGGCGGCTGGTGTAGATTGTAGGCGATCTACTCGGTTAAGCACTACGGGCGCGGTCGGGTAGTGTGATGGGTGACCGCTAGTGGCAAATTAAATGCGCGTTTTCGTGCTTCGGAGGGCACGTTAAGCAGTCGTTACACCTTATCGGAGGCCTTATGGGCGGTTTGAAAACATCCGACACCGGGTTGGCCACTAACCCGTTTCTCCACCAATCCGCATTGGAGCAGCGTGGTGGAGTAAGCTCCAGGCCTCCCCCCAAAGAGGGGAGAGACTCGTGCCCAGCAGTGGGACGTATAATGGGTTGCCATTATTATGTAACCACTAGTGGAGTCAACCAAACAATAGAGGGCAAACCATAACAACAAAGTGGAAATAAATGTAATGACGTGAGATATGCACTTTCATGTGTTTTACTGGTGGTAGAGTTCCAGTGACGGAGCTCGCGGGCGTAGGCACCACCGCATTACCTAATATACTTGCCGCTAAATGGTAGTGTTCAGCACTATCGTGTTCCGGTCTGGTGGTAATGTACGGCCCTGTAATTTCAGGCACAAAGGCATATCACCTAATGCCTCAGGAGTGGCAGCGCATCTGCATTTTGACCTCTGGTCATTGTGTCATCACTTAACATCAATGTGAACTGCATGCTTGTTTGCCACTTTTATAACATTAAAAAAAAAAAAAAATGTGTACCCTCATGTTGACATCATGATGACTCATGTTGATATGCACTCTTATGTTGTCTCAATGCACTATTGGAAAAATTCATACACTAGTGCAGTGAGTCCACCAAACAATGGAGGACGAACCATAACAACAAAGTGAAAATAAATGTAAGACGAGAGATATGCAGCAGCATCTGCCACTATGATCGCCAATCCGCATGGCAAGCGTAGTGATTATGGCGTATCCCTCTTATGGGGAGGCTTTAGACCAGCAGTGGACGTGTTTGGGCTGAAATGAAGATGAAGAAGAAAGGAATCGGGTCGAAATATTAAGGCTTAAAGAGATATCTTTATAAATAATTTTGAAGATTATTAGTTTATTTAACTTAAAACCTTAAATAAAAAATAAAGTTCTTAAGATTATTCCTATTAAAGAAATTAAACTAAAAGTATTAATAAAAATTATAAAATTATTTTTAATTTGAATTTTAAGTCACTTTAATTTAAAATAATTAAATAAAATTGAAGAATAATATCTCGCAGAGAAACTCCAAGCATAGCTCTTTCCATTGCTGTCTGAGTGACCTTGAGCCTTCTTATGAGGCCCATAGTGAGCAACAACGATTCTGTTCCATATGTAATTATTGGCAACACATACTGGTCAAAGACCTTCTTGAGATACTACTGCATACATCTTACCAACAACATACAGAATAGTCGGGAACATGTCTGTGTATAACACAAACATTTTCTTCTAGCTGTGCCCGCGACTTCGTCTATGTGAGAAAAAATATGATTGTTCAGTATCTACCCGGACGAACTCGTGGGCGCAGCTAGTATAAAAGTAGCGTAAGTTACTCCTTATTACATCAGCTATCTGCAAGTGAAAGTCCCGTCAAAATCAGAGACACTCAAATTCTGTTTGTATGTATGTAGTTAGTTATGTATGTATGGTTGTATGGAGATAAAAGTAGCTCAAGTTACTCCCTATCACATCAGCTATCTGCCAGTGAAAGTCCCGTCAAAATCGGAGACACTCAAATTCTGTTAATTTGCATGTAGGTATGTATGTATGTATGGTTGTATGGAGATAAAAGTAGCCTAAGTTACTCCTTATCACATCAGCTATCTGCCAGTGAAAGTCCCGTCAAAATCGGTCAAGCCGTTCCCAAGATTAGCCCCGCCAAACAAACAGACAGACAGACAAAAATTGTAAAAAATGTTGTTTTGGTATACGTACCGTGTATACATACATACATATGCGATTAGTAAAAAGCGGTTATTTTAATATTACACAAAGGCATTTTATTTATTTGTATGTATATAGATTTATTATGGAAGCTAGAATACAACATAAGACCTCGAACCTCGACCTCGACCTAACAGAAGATAAAATTCTGTGAAAATTTAAAGCGTCTTCATTATAGCGGTAACAGAAATACATAATTTGTGTAAATGTTAGCTTTCTAGCTATCACTGTTTATGAGATACAGCCTGGTGACAGACAGACGGACAGACGGACAGACAGACAGACAGCAGAGGATTAGTTATCCGTAGGGTCCGTTTTTACCTATTAGGTATGAAACTCCCTAAAAGATAGAACTAAGATACAGAATAGCTTAATAATATTCGATACGATTCGTTAAATTGACATAACTTTTTTATTTCTGAACCGATTCACATGAAACAAACACTAAATGTTAAGTGAAACTTACTGCAATATATGAGAGAAAAACCGCAAATCGAATAAGCCCTTTCTGATATTAGCGTCCACAAACACACAGACAAACAGACATTTAGCCGGGATAAAAAGTACCCAGTGTTGTGCGCCAAAGATTAAGGTATTATCATACCAAGTTTCATTGTAATCGGACCGGTAGTTTTTATGTGATGCTTGAACAAACAGACAGACAGACAGACAGCCAGACAGACAGGCAGACAAAAAATTTTCTGATCACATATTTGTGTTCGATATCGATCTAATAACATCCCCTGGTATTTATTTTTTCAATATTTCTAATGTACATAATTCACACTTCTACAGATTTATTATAAGTATAGACTACTGTAATAGAAGCTATTTTGCAACCACAACCTATTTACCACGGACCAAAAACAACGAGCAGGGCTTGGTCCCTTAGATATTGAGTTCCAATTACATTAAATAACTTAATACCATTACTAATTTTAGCAACAACTTAAGGAACAGCCAGGAACATGTTCAATTATAGATAAAAATTAAAAATTATAAAATTAAAAATACTTTATTATTGAAACAGGTGTATACAATTTGGGTGTGGGAACTCTTCTTTTAAGTTGTGGTAACTTGTGTTAAAAGAATCCCCTCTCGGCTGTGGTGTTTCATAGAATTAAAAACTTAATTAAAATAACGAAAGCACTTAGATTACCTACATGTATCTAGTGCATTTTTATAACTACACAAATCAAAATATAACTTACTTAAATTATTACTAAGAAACTACTTTGACATTTTTTTTTCTTCTCAATTTAAAATTTATAGTTATTGAACAGACATGACATGAAGTTAGATGAGTTATTAGGTATACCTATCACATTGGTACATTTACGAAATACATAGTAAAAACAGAGAGAAACAATTACAAAATAAGAACTATTAGGTATACTATTGAGAATTCACCTACAGTAATTTATTATTGTAAAAAAAGTGACTATGCTACTGTGATAGAAGCTATTTTGCAATGTGTGTATGTAGATCTATTTGTACCAGACAGCAACCTCGATACTGTGAATGTCATAGATCTGCCCCGTTCCCAGTTCTGCAGACAATTAGTTCACCAACTGGTTGTTAGTGGTCGCATAGTTTATAATTGCTGCTAGAATTATGTAAGCCGTTATTACGTTATGAACTTTGATTGTTTGAAATTATGTTTTGATTGGGTATTTAACGCCAAGTCACGAGAAAAATATGACAATTAAATAAAATAATAATAAAAATAAAATACGCTTACACTCACAGCCCCACAGTAGGTATAAACCTGTGTCGTGGGTACCATTGTACACATACAACACATACACAAACACCCAGACCCGAAACAAATATCTGTAGGCCATACAAATATTTGTTCCGGTGCGGGGAGCGACCCTTCGAATCAAACGGTGGTTTCGCACCGCTGGACTAACCGGGTCGTCGAATTGATTTTCAATTGTGTCTAGCTGCCGGTGTCTTTACGTTCCTTGAAAAGGTGAACTTGCCTCATATAATTACTAGCTGTTGCCCGCGGCTCTAACCCTCAGAATGAAGAAGCGCGCATTTTTAATTTGCCACTAGCGGTCACCCATCACACACCCGACCCCGGCCGTATTGCTTAACCGAGTAGATCGCTTCCGATCTACACCAGTCGCGGGGCAATGCGCGCTTCAAAAGATACATAAAAACAACTAAATTCTTTCAAATCACAAAACGCTTACCATCTATTAAATAACGTCTACGATTTTAACCCTCAGAATGAACTTTCAACTAACAGAATCTTTGCCATCCCGACCATACCATTGTTCTCAATCAATTTACCCCAAGAAAAGTTTTCTTTGTCCTAAAGAGGTGTTCAGATAACGCTGCAAATTATTTGCTGCGATAATGGACCGGTTAAAAGGGCCGTCTGGCTTCGAAAATAAAACTGATTCGAGTGAAAAGAGTTGCTAAAGGCTTTGACAGTAGCGTAAACAGTTTTTACGTTCGTTAGTTGGACTTACTTAATTGCTTCAGTAGCCTAGTGGTAGTACAGCACTTCTACTACGCTGGAGTCCAGGGTTGGATTCCCGGGTGGGGGCTACCAGAGATAATAGTGTAAAGTCCTTTATTTCTGATTCTATTGGGTTCTGGTTCTATTTCCTAGTATCTCGAAGTTTGGTAATGTGACCAAGAGTGTCAACAGGCTCGCCAGCTGTTACATGGGCCAAAACGTAACCGGCGAATCGTGGGTGTTTGCATGTATGCTTGAATGCATGCATTTACTGCCTACCTCTTCGGGGAATACAGGTGTGAAGTTACGTTTTTAGTTGGACTTAATTGTAACAACGAATTGATTATAAGATTCGGTTATGAAAAAATGATTTTTAATAGGGATAGTTTTAGCTGGCGTTGGGGCGTGACGACTCCATCGACCCTTAGCGGAAGAATTTTCTTCTGCTGGAAGATAATTATTTCACGTCCAGTCAGTCAACCGAACAAAGGCGGTCAAGCCATTCCAATAGTCGTATGTGCAAAAACGCAAGATGGGCAGCAGCGTCCTGCGATAAAACTACCGCCACTGCGATCGCCAATTCGTATGCCAAGCGTGGCGATTGTGGCTTACGGGGAGGCTTTATTATTCTTGATCGATAAAATAAAAGCAAAGGAGTATAAATAATAAGTCAAAAAATGTGTAAATTAAAGAAGAATCCGAAAAAAAAGCAAATAACTTATTCAAGAATATATTTTAGAGTTACAACCACATATAAATTCAACGTTGGTACCTCACTAACTTTTTAAATTGTTTTAAAAATATTTTAATATTTTATTTTATTTATCTGTTGGTTTGAGTATTTATGTATTCTTTTCAATTTCCACTATTGTGGCTATTTACGTAATTTTATTTCTAAGCTATATAGGTACTTTAGGTATTTTTAACTTTTTAACTTAGTTTATTTTAGGTACATATGTTTATTATTTTATTATCGTAGTGTAATATACTGGTGGTAGAGCTACAGTGACGGAGCTCGCGGGCGTAGGCACCACCGCATTACCTAATATACTTGCCGCTAAATGGTAGTGTTTAGCACTGTCGTGTTCCGGTCAGGTGGTAATGTACGGCCCTGTAATTTCCGGCACAGAGGCGTAATACCTTAGGCCTCAGGAGTGGTAACGCATCTGCATTTTGATCTTGGTCTTTGTGTGGGTGTCTATAGGCTGCAGTCATCACTTAACATCAATGTGATCTGCATGCTTGTTTGCCACTTCGATTACATAAAAAAAATATATACATATATTGTATTGATGGTAGTTTACTTAAATATGAATAATATATATGAAGTCTATTTTTTCTGGCTATTTTTTATGAGGTTCAGGCATTGCCTGACAGCTTGAAGTTCGTGATGCCACTAGGACCCACCAGAATATCAGCGCTGCAATCACTCTGCAGCAATCAGCTGAGGTGGTGCCGTTTTTCTTGGCTTCCCACAACCAAATATGTTACCCATTGTTTTACTTGTTTTTAACTTTATTATTATTATTGGTTGTTGTGTGTGTGCCATGTGTGTGTGTGTGCCATGAAAATAAATATTTTTATTCTTCTTCTTCTTCTTCTAACATATCCTCATTGCAAATTGCAAGGAATTTGTTAAAATGACATCGCCATATTCGTCATGTTGGTTTTGAGTTTTCATTCTAACTGCAAATAATGTTTTGTAATTGCAAATAAAGTTAAACAAGTGAAAATATGCAGTAAAAAACATTCCTATACTGATTTTGCCTGTTAATGATATTGTGTTCAATACATAGCCGGAGGTCCATACATTTGTGCAACATCCCCTTTAGAACAATACAGTGTTGCTAAAAATTTAAATCCAAATCAATCCAATCCAAAACAGTATTTTATTTTAAAATTCAAAGGTCTGATTGATCTGAATAGCTCCGTATCCGTTACCTAATTTTGACGTTATGGGAGCAGAAGTGCACTACAACAACATTATAGGTACCTATTCCTGTATTAATAAGACTCCTTAATACCTTCTACTTCAAGCGTATGTAGCTCTTGTTTATAATGCTTACTGCCTTAAATTTCGGATAAACTTTAAATAAATACCAAGCAAATTGAACAGAACGATATACGGCATCAGACGGCGCCGGGGGCAGACATAGTGGATTGCTGGCCGCTATTTGCATAGGGCAGGCCCTGAGGCAGCCGGTGTGACGCTACCCTATATGGAATCCACTGTTTCCATTGCTCAACCGAGAATCCAGTACGTATACTACGTATCAAACGAAGTTGACGACATTCGTATGCGGATTACCTCAACGACATCTGTCCACGTCATTTGGCATCTTAACTTATATAGGAATCTAAAAAAAATGCTGTTTGTTTTTCGCTAAAACACGAGAACGGCTGGATCAATTTTGGTAACTTTTGGTTTTGAGTTATTTAAGGAAGTCTAGGGAAGTTTTAAAAGGTGAGTTAATGTGAAGAAATTGTAAGGGAAATAGTAAAATCAACAATTTCACTTTCCCATCCAAATAATGCGTACCTATCAAACCTTTGACAAATTAGTTAATTTTGAGGCAATACGAAGTTTGCCGGGTCAGCTAAGAAAGTCATCTCAATGTGACGTTGACGTTTCTGGACTCGGCACGACCGGTACTGTTACACTATGCCCCTGATGTTCAGTTCCGGACGTTTTTCTTTTTTTATTAACAAAAATCCATTGATGTTTCATGAACGCATTGTAATTATTCACGCGCGAACAACACTACTCATCGCAAGATAACCCTAGCGCCACCCCGCGCTGCTCGATAGATAACAGTCGTTAAACCTTGTCGGAGGACTTATGGGCGGTTTGAAAACATCCGACAGCCGGTGGCCACTAACCCTTATCTCCACCAATCCTCATTGGAGCAGCTTGTTGGAGTAATATCCAGGTCTCCCCACAAAAAAGGGGAGAGACTCGTGCCCAGCTGTGGGACGTATAATGGATTGCCATTATTATTATAATTAATGAAATAATTTGTGTAATCAAAAGTGAATCCACAAAACAACCAAGTTTCAAACATAAACATAATGAAGAATTTAGCGCATAAAATAATATCCGAATGTCGTGTAACAATGGAGAATCTGGCATATCTCAAGCGAGCCGGCGGCGATCGTGTGGGGAATGCCTCCACCGGCACCCATCCGCATCACGACCGTCTCGGTACTGTTACACGATGACATTTAATGCTCAGTTTCGTATGTATTATGCTGCGAAGAATCTTCGCAAAAATACTAATCAAGACACAATTTTTTTTTATGTAAGTGGAAGTGGCAAACAAGTATGCAGTTTACATCGATGTTAAGTGATGACTGCATCCTATAGAAACACAAAGACAGAGGTCAAAATGCAGATAGATGGGTTACCACTCCTGAGGCCTAAGGTGTTATGCCTCTGTGCCGAAAATTATAGGGCCGTACATTACCACCTAACCGGAACACGATACTGCTGAACACTACCATTTAGCGGCAAGTATATTAGTAGTGTCTACGTCCGCGAGTTCCGTCACTGGAGCTGTACCACCAGTAAACAGTTTACTGGTGGTAGAATACCAGTGTTGGGACTCAAAGACATACCTAATAAATCTGCTGTTCAGCACTATTGTGTCCTGGTTGGATGGTAATGTTCCTGTTATAACTATCAAAGATACGTAACAACTAAGGTCTCAGGGGTGGCAACGCATTGCATTTTGACCTCTATACATAGATAGGTTGCAGTCATCACTGAAATTCCTCGTGAACTGCAAGTGTTTGCCATATTCGTTACATAAAAAAAGTAAACAAGCAGGTTGCTTATATTTTGTTCAAATAAAACTTTTTTACGGATTTTAGTCGCGTATATAAAACTAAAATTATTTTTAAAACTAACCCCAAAGGAGATGTTGCGAGCTCGGCTCTGGTTCATTTCAAGAATATATTTTAGAGTTACAACCACATTTAATTCAAACGATTTTATCATTTTCAATTATGTTAAACATGGCGGCGATACAGCCGACACTTGGGATCAATCGATTTTGATAGTATTTAGAAAATATTACTTTTTTCTGCAAGTACTATATAATCATAATACAATTTTAAAAATGAAAATGTCAAAATGACATCGCCCGCCATATTCGCCATGTTGGTTTTGAGTTGCAATTCTAACTGCAAATAATGTTTTGTAACTCCAAACAAAGCTAAATAAGTGAAAATATGCAGTAAAAAACATTTTTATATTGATTTCGCCTGTTTAATGATATTGTGTACAATACATGGTCGGAGGTCCATACATTTTTGCAACATCTCCTTTCGGTCGCTTTTTAGTTTCCGTGGTCCCGGGCAAAATAAGCGACATTTTTTTGACAGCAGTTTGAAAATTTATATGTAGCTACCTCCATCGATTTCAAATAGCCTTGCGTAGCGTTTACAATTATAGCAATAACGACTTATGGTATTTTGAATCAATGGGTGAAAGTCTAGAAAACACATATTATCCATATTTTGTTCAATAATTATAGATGCAATGGAAAAACATACCCCTAATATGAAAAAACATTCATCCGAATCCTTTTTTCAAGTACCTGAGTTAAAAATACTTTGAACATGATTCATCTGAAACAAAACTTAAACAGGCATACCAGACGGGTTCCTTACGTGGTTTATACGAAGCCCGCAGGCTCAATATGATAGGTTCATGATATCGCGGTCGTGAGATCGCGGATTCGATGCCCGGTTGAGGCTCACATTTATACAGTACTGAGAAGATAGATGAAAGTAAGAATCGATTTACACATGGCTCGCGGCATCACCTGGTAATAATTTTGTGAAGGCTCCACAGGGAAGAAGTATTTCCTTTGACGTTTACTATTAAGAGGAAAAACAGAACTTTAACAGGTTCCCCGTCCCATGAATTACATGTGAGCAAGTGCATTGTTTAAGTTATTGGGTTTCGGTGGTTTCCATTCCCTGCCCAACAGGAACTGGTTTAATATTTTCACTCGTGTGCCTGTCTGTTCGTCCATCACAGTCAATTTACTACGAATGTTGAAAAGGTCTTAAATACATCATTCGTTGGGAGGCAGATAGATTAGTGCGGTGGTAGCTACGTCTTCAAGCTCTGACACTGAAACTCTTATTATCTTCATCACTTCAGCCGTCCACAGCTGGACACAAGCCTTCCCCAAAGAAGTCCACAAAAAACCCAAGAGGTGAAGTTAAAGGCGATGAAGAGAATATTCCAAATAATTACCAAATCGAAGTGCAATCAATTAGCGTAATTTGATTGGATTCCATTCCTAGAACATTTTCAATTTGTGCATAAAGCCTCAGTTCACACCTTCATTAGCAATACAATCTGGCGGTGCAGTGAAAATTTCCGATTTAGCTCCAAGAAGTTCGAGGAGCGTTTCGTATTGGACGGAGTTAGGTTATATATTACAATGGTGAAAAAAGCGTGCAAAGCAATACACATTGATGGTAAGTGAATACTGTAGCTTACAGACGTCTACACAAAAATCGGAATCCAAAATGCTGATGCGTCGCCATCCTTGAAACCTATGATGGTTTTCCTCAGATGTGGTTATAACAGAACCATATATTACCATCTTTCCGGATCACGATAGTCCTAAATATTCGCCCTCGAGCTGTGACACTAAAACTCTACCACCATTAAAAAGTTTTCTCATACAGTCTTCTTTACTGTAATTCTATCCCTTGACCGTGCGTTAAAAGTTTTAACATAAGACAAAAATGCCAAGTGTTGGAGTTAAAGGCGAAGAAGGGAATATTCTAAATAGCTACCAAATCGAAGTCCAATCAACTAGCGTAATTTGATTGGATTCCATTCCTAGAACATTTTCAATTTGTGCACAAAAAGCTTCAGTTCACACCTTCATTAGCAACACAATCGGGCGGCGCAGTGAAAATTTCCGACTTAGCTCCAAGAAGTTCGAGGAGTGTTTCGTATTGGACGGAGATAGCTCTGCTAGTTTTATTTTTTTGCAGTCTTGAGGCGATGACAATAACATATTTGGCAATTAAATATTAACATTGAGTAGCGTTAATATTTCATGGTAATGAGGTAATACTCGTATTCGAACTTGCCACATTAAACTTAACTTAACTATTCAATTATTATGTATAGGTACATTTATTATTCAATATTATGGACGTACAAAGTTTAAAATAAATTGATTGGCGGCGAATGCTCAGTCTGTCTAATTTTTCCTCAGCACCGGATTTAATTCAACGATGAATAATTCTATAACTTTAGCAATCGATATGTCAACTTTGCGAGTGATCTGCAAGTATTAGCATAATGTCTAACTAAGGGCGAATTCGCATCGCATCGCAAATATCTGTGAGCTCGCACGAATACATTGCCTGCGATGCGGCGCCGCATCGCATTGCAGTTTTGTGTAGCCGTCCTTGGTCAGAAATGAAGGGATCCGCATGAGGACCAAAGCAACCGACAAAGCCGAGCCAGTGGCAGGGCCTTCACGGGGTTAACCTACGAATTGGAAATTTATAAATAAAAAACTATTGACAAGTATCTAACGTACCTAAAACCCAAACGTCAACACTAGCAATGCTACAATAGAGGAAACAAAAGGAGAAAAACTCAGTTCAAGCCTAGTCGTTCTAAGTCTACAATCTTTCTGTCTTTAATCGACTATGGGGTATGTGAAAAGTGCCTCAATCTTGGAAGTTGTGTGCAAGCGCAACTCCAAAGTGAGTAGCTGCACCGCACAGGTCCGGAAACTTTGACAGATTCATAAATTCGGGAACTTGGAGTTTTGCATAAGCCTGCATTGTCAATAGGAATGCAAATATAGGTAGTTTAATCTGAAGATTTAACGTGTGCCGAACTTCGGAGGCGGGAAACGGATTTCGAACTTGATATGAAAACTGGTTAAAGTTTACATAATTTTCGGTTTAAACGTGTAACTAAGTAGTGGCCTACTTTTTAACAGACTTCCAAAAAAAGGAGGAGGTTCTCAATTCGTCCGGATCTTTTTTTTTAATATTCAACTTGTGTTGCGCTCTATTGCGCCTAATGACTGTTTTTGGGTTCCCCACCTCAAAAAGAAGAAACGAAACACTTTTTTTTTATTTAATGGCAGTGGCACCTGACCGGAACACGATAGTGCTGAACACTATCATTTAGCGGCAAGTATATAAGGTAAAGCGGTGGTGCCTACGCCCGCGAGCTCCGTCACTGGAGCTAGCTCACTACCACCAGTAAAAATAATAATATATTTTATGAAAAAATAATAATATCGTATCACTTTCTTCAAGAAAAAGAAACGTTTTTATTAAAAGAAAAACTTATCTTATACTTAAGATCTAAATTATACATTTCATATTATTATTTATATTGATGAACGTATTTTTAAGCGTCCCGTCCCCGTGTCGCGTCGTTTTAACGGTGTTAAGAATATTTCACGGCCATCTCACGTTTCTGGGATTAGGCGATAATGAAGGACGTTTACTTTTCATTTTCATTCGGTTTCGTGTGCATGATTGCATGAGTTTATTGCACATTGCTAGATCACATTGGACATTCAATTTAGAGGGTGATGTGAAAAATGAGTTTGATACGTAGGTACCTTTTATTATTTCATTTTAATTTTCACTCTCTTCAAGTAAAATAAATTTTATTAAAAGAAAAACTTCGCTTTAACTTAAGATCTAAATTATACATTTCATATTATTATATTGATGAACGTATTTTAAACGTCCCGTCCCCGTGTCGCGTCGCTTGAACGGTGGTATGAATATTTTACGGCCATCTCACGTTCCTCGGATTAGGCGATAATATAGGACGTTTACTTTTCATTTTCATTCGGTTTCGTGTGCATGATTGCATGAGTTTATTGCACATTGCAAGATCACATTGGACGTTCAATTTAGAGGGTGATGTGAAAAATGAGTTTGTTATGTAGGTACTTTTATTATTTCATTTTCATTTTGCTGAACGTAATGAAAAATAATCCAAAAAATATTTTGGTATATTCTTGCTTGTTTTTTCATTCATTCATCGAAAGTTTCTAGGTATTTAGCGTAGACACAAAGTTCCACAATGTATGTAAGAAATTTAATTTTTGGGAAAATCCATCACGTTGAATTGTTGATATAAGTTTAAAATGCAATCTCACTAAAAAAATGTGACGAACAGTCTAGGTGACTTTTTTTACATTTTGTTTTAATTTGTTATCTTTCCGAGTCTTCTATCAACTTATAAGTTTCTTTTTGTTTGATTTTGAACAATAATATCTAATGAATATAGAAAAAAAAAAAACCTAACGCCCGTTTTTTGCATGGATTGACAGGCGAGCTATGCTAGTTGATATTGATGGTAATTCAGTACCGCCACCTTTAAACAGAGACAGAGAATATGTACGACAGAGAGCTACCCAAAATCTGAGGTCACAAAATGCAGATATGTTACCATCGCTATTTTGCATCGATCATTAAATTCTACATACACTACACTACACTTTGAAAATTATGCTTCCAAAATAATTCCACAGCAGCTAAGTATAACAAAGTGTCAGAATAATAAAGTTGCGAATAGAATATTTTAGAGAGCCGAGTTAGTTGGAACCACATATTTCGCGAATCCACCGGACCAAGTTCCCTTGCGAAAAACTTAAATTGCTTGTTAGTTGCTTTTATCTTTGAGAAGTTAAAACTACGTCTGAGCTCCGGGAAGACGTCTGATCGGCTTTCGGATGCAGTTTTGAAAGTTTTTAATGTATCATCGGTCCGTGTTATATTTCATTATCGATGAGTTTAAATTCATAATGTTCATTCGAAGCTTATGTTGTTAATAGATAATTTTAACTTACTGAAGGCACTCAAAAACATCCTTCATATAATTGTTTTTATATTTTTCGCAATAATACGTGCTAGTGAATTTCTTAAAAAAAAACCTTTTTCGCATATCTGGAATCTACTTTTGATTTGATTTGCCGTAGTCACTGCAGCTGGAAAGCGACCGAAACATCGGGTATGAGAAGAAGTTTGGGAGTGCTTGTTGTATACGAGAGAAAATCCGCAAATTTAATTTCTACAATGTATGAAGCTCGCGAAAATCTGCGAAAACGTTGATGTGTTGCTCAGTTATTTTTTATTAATATTACAAAACTACCGTAACTTCGATCGCCAATCCGCATGCCAAGCGTGGTGATTATGGCATGGTATATTATGGCCCCTTGACCCTCTGCAACATTCGCATTGTATATCTGTTTAGTCAGCGGGAAAATCGCACGTAACGCCTCAACCTACGCGTTACACATGATTTTACTTCTCATAAAATTTCCGTACTTATAACTCAAATCGTTTCTGAAGTTAATTAATTTTACAAATAATATATTTCCCCCTTATTCATAAGCGTACATTAGATACGTTTTAGCTATAGAACGCTTTGTCCTTGTCAGTTGCATTGTCAAATGTGCAGGATAGAAAAAGACAAAAGAGAGATTAGCAACACTTTACCTTTTTTAATTTTTATTTTATTTATCATATAGAAAGAACATACACTTGGCAAATAATAACAGTGCAAAAAACGTTTATGAATAAGGGGGTTTGTGTTTAAATGAATAGATACATTATCCAACAAGGAATATTGCATATCGTCCTTAGGACGGTGACTTCGGCTTATTTCGGCTCTGTAGAGCGTTATCTCCTTCGCACTTGCACTTATGTGACATTTGTCGACCATTTTAATCAAGTTTTGAGAAATACCGCACTATCAGTGCTTACGTAGGCAGTGTGCAGCAGAGATAACGCTCTACGAATTCGAAACTAGCCGATTGTCTCTTTCGTGGGCTCGATGTGTAATTTTTCTTGATGTATGTTTGATTTAATTATGTAGTTAACTCACCAATGAGCACGGGAAGATGTATTTACCTGAAATAAAATTAAAAATATGGGTTGTAATAGTGTACATATTATTATTTATACCTGTAATAATCTGAGAAAATGATATAGATTTTTTTATGTCAAAAAGGTGGCAAACAAGCATGCAGTTCACATGGATGTTAAGTGATGACTGCAGCCTATAGACCTTACTAAATCAGAGGTCAAAATGCAGATGTTGAGTTTTGCCACGCCTGAGACTTCAGATGTCATGTCTTCACGATAATTATTTAAAATCGAACCCGACGTTTCGGTCGCTTTTCAGCTTCCTTGGTCTCGGGCAGACTGAGGTGGTAATCGTCAGACAGCAGTTTGAAAAATTATTATGTGCAGCTACCTCCATCTATTTCGCAAACGTCTTGCGTAGCGTTCAGGATTAACACAAAAGTTACTAATTGTATCTTGAGGTCTTACAGACTGTTGCGGTTGGGCTTTTATTCTACTTAGTATTGGATCCCATGTTGGTGACAATCGCCAACCATTTTCTCTATTGAAATTCGGATGTTTTTTAATCTCAATAGCCTCGCGAACCATTCTTGGAATTGGTTTGTGTTCTGTGGTGAGTATTCGAGTTTGGTCAAACCGAATACAATGAGTTGGTTTGTCCGCTATGTGATCACAGACTGCAGACCTCCCTGCTCTACGGTGTTTGACATCAGCAATATGTTCTTTAATTCTGGTGGAAACCGCTCTCTTTGTTTGGCCTATATAAGTGAGTCCTCAATCACAATCGAGTTTGTAAATACCGGAATTTTGTAAGGGAATGCTACTTTTAATGGGTCTTCAAAACTGGTGTATTTTCTTGTGAGGTTTAAAAACCGTTTTTAAGGATGATTTTCTTAATAGGGTAAAAGCCGGATAGTTGCCTCGGACGGATACATGCCCCGGTTTTTAATACACTATGTTAGGAGTATAAGATGTTTTGGCGCTTTACTACAATAAGTGGAGACCCCCCGCAGGCCTCAGTGCCGCATAAGCCATCGAAATAGGTGTACGTGTTTTGTTCGTGTGAGTAAAAATCTTCCGCGGCGAAACCTTGACGGACGCTATAATTATATTGGTAAGTAATTTCTATTAAATATCTTTAATACTGATAGTGGTTTCAGTCAACTTTTTGTTTTTCTGCATACATTAGAGTTCAAATTACATTGTGTGATATGTTTTATAGTTAAATATTTTTTATTTATTTCACAAATAAAAAGGGCAAGTATCCGCATCAAAAAGGATGGTTGTCCTACTTACTTTCGCGGATAGTTGCCCCTATAGTGGCTAGTAGTATTGTTACAAGCAAAGACGGATTCTAATTTTTTTGTTGTTTTTTCGAATTTTCTGTGACTAACTTGTTGTAAATAAAACATATATCTATTTAACTGTTTTATACATTTATTCTAGATAAACAAAATGCCTCGCAAATATAAAAGAAAAGCAGGTTTAACTGGACAGAAGATAGTTTGGTACTTGCCTTGGAAGAATTGAGAGAAAAAAAAAAGTATCAATGAAATTTCCCGAATGTACGGAATATCCTCTCGAACTCTACGAAGACGCTACAAAAACAGTAACCAGCAACTGCTAACTCAAGGTATATTTTTAAATTAAAGGTGTATACCTATAGTAGTAAAAATACATCAATTTTATGTCCATAATTTCTTATCTGACACAATTGTATTTTTTTCACTTCTAGGAAAATATCCTGTTCTTGGCTTCCAGAATGAAAAAAGACTGGTGCTCATATATTGAAGCTTGGGGACGCCGGTTTTCCTCCTGACAGAATTGTGATTCGTCAATTAGCTTATCAGTTTGCCGAAAAGTTGGGATTAAAGCACAACTTTTCATAATTTAAATAATTAAAATTAAAAACTATTTAATTAACGTTAATTAATATTTTAATTAATATTTTAATTATTCTTCAAAAGATCTCAGTAAATTATATAATAAAATATAAAGACTGTTAAATAATGAATAAAGATTACTTTAATTGATATAAATTTCCTTTTATTCTTATTAAATACACACCGAGGTTACTATCCCCGCGTGAGGCAAGTATCCCCCGAAGCATTTTCCGCGCTAGGCTACTATCCGCCATAGTAGGCAACTATCCCTTTTTGAGAGGCCATGTAAAACAGTATTTATTTAAAAACGTTGCTAATTATGTATAAAAAAATAGGCTATTATAAAAGATAAAAGACCAAAGTTTTGAAATTCATACAAAGCCATTTTCAGCAAGTTTATATTTTTGAAAAATAAAGCTTTTTCGAAAAGTGGGGCAACTATCCGGCTTTTACCCTATGTTTGTTTCTTAGTATTTTGTCTGTAACCCCCTTAACATATGGTGGTAAGGCCGGTTGTCGTTCAACTGTAGGTGGCTTCACACGGTTTCTGTGACGAGCAGGCGGTGCCCGGATCTGGATCATTGTAGTTTAATATACGCGAGATAAATCCGAAAACTAGTTTTATTTCAACGAGTGCAGCTTGCGAAAACCTAAGAACATACTATGTCTTTACGATAGTTATTTCGGGGCCATAATCATTTAAGCGGAAAACAATAGTGCTGAAAACTACCATTTGTCGGCAGATTTATTATTAAGTAATGCAGTGGTGTCTACCCCTACAAACTCCTAGTCTGGAGCTCTACCACCAGTAAAAACAGCAATCACTTTCCCTCTCATCAGGGGATCGAACCCAGGACTCCAGAGTAGTGGAAGTGGGCCAGCGTAGCTCTTAATTAAATAGGCTGTTTTAGTGTTCCGCATTCATAAAACCGGTCAGCCATTCTAAGCACCACGCAGTAGAAGTTGTCAAAGTCTCAAGCACTAAAATAATTAAAATGACTCGTATCTCTCAATATTATTTCCAAATATTTTTCGGATTTTTTTCGGCCATATCCCAATCCTCGGATGCTCGTAAAAACTCGGCTGATCCGCGTCCATCGATGCTTCAGGCCGATATGAGAGATTCCAGCACTCGGTTTAGTCTTGGTCCAAGGCTTAAGCGGTTAATTGTTTTATTTTTTATGTCATACAGTGGCAAACGAATATACAGTTTACGTTGATCGTGAGAAATACAAACAACTACATAAAAAGCTGAGATTTTAATGTAGATAGATGCATTACCACTCCTGAGGCTTTAGCTCTTATGCCTGAGTGATGGAAATCACAAGGCCGTGTTATCATGTTATTCCGACATCGCTGAGCACTAGTATTTAGCGATACGACAAGTAGTTTACATAATGCGGTAATGCCTACGTCCACGAACTCCGTCGCTGGAGCTCTACCAACAATAAGACAGTGTCAGATTTTTCGTTTGTGCTTACAAAAAAATATGAGTTATCTTCATTGAAATTTAAAAAAAAGCAAAACGTAATTGATTCTTTTTTTTACTTACATAATAATATTGCGGATTGATATTTTAATAACATCCGTTAGGTTTATATTTTTCTTACTCTTAACTCTCGCTAGGCTAAGCAATAATGAGCCACTTTTATCAGGCTCTATACCGAAGCCAAATTGAAATATCGAGTAGGCTTCTGTATCAAGCAGTATATTTTTTCAAAGAGAAGTTCACACCTGTGATAATACTGAGATATTCAATTGCCTGTGATAGTACTGAGATATTCAATTGCAAGTTATAAGCGTTTGATTGTTAACTGCATCATCTGATATCGTTTGCATTGCTTCACATTGAAAATAAACAGGTTAAGTGCCTTAAAAATAATTATTGTAAAAATGTTGTCATTGAGTCAAATGAGTCACCAAAAATTTTCGAGGACAAAATGAGCAAAAAGATAAAAATGTGGTCAGTCAATGACATGACAACCCTTCCATCTTTTTTGGTTTTCCTCGGGCGAAAAATGGAAAAGGTGCAAAATTGTAAACAATCTCTCTACTATATTTGGATCCAGAGAGCTTTGTGTGCCACCCTAGGTTTCGTATTCTTAGTTTTAACAACATTGGTGGTCTTAATTACCTAGAGTTCCAAATCTCGTAGGCCTAAAATAACGCTCGATCGTATGATATCTTTTTCAATTGATAATATCGCTTCACTAAGTACGTCATTGACGTCTATGGATACCATTTTCTATAGATTTTAATGTATGAACAAAATACTCGTATAGGTTTTCTAATAACTTTCTGGGAAAACATATTATTTTAAATATTATATAAATAAAATAATAAATAATAAGGGCAACCCCTTATACGTCCCACAGCTGGACACGAGTCTCTCCCCTTTTTGGGGGGAAGCCTGGACCTTACTCCACCACTCTGCTCCAATACGGGTAGAGATACGGGTTAGTGGCCAACCCGCTGTCGGATGTTTTCAAACCGCCCATAAGGCCTGCGACAAGGTTTAACGACTGCTATCTATTGATAGCAACCGGGACCGATGGCTTAACGTGCCCTCCGAAGCATGGAAACGCGCATTTTAATTTGCCACAACCACTACCAGCCGCGGGGCCATTCGCGCTACGTGATGCAATTTAAAACATTCTGAAATAAGCCACACAGCATTTTCCATTTTAATGTTATTTATAATAATAGGAGGAATAAGTATGTCGCTTGTAACTTGACCCCGCGAAAATACACTGAGCGTGCCATGTATATTTCATGTTTTTAAACTTTAGCTTTGTCGGCTACACGGGAGACGTTGATTGAATGTTAAACTTTAAAAACGGGTAACATGATGTATGCCTTGTTTTATTGATTTCGCGAAATGAATTGCTGAAAATCTGATTTTATTCAGTATAACACTTATGAACGTCTATTTTTACTCCTATTTACTAGTCTTTGATTTTAACGTTTTAAAAAACGAAAAACCTCTACATATTGGTACAAATCATCGTCTTAGATCCATTTATAATGATTCTAGCTGTTGCCCGCGGCTTCGCCCGCGTGGATGTCAAAAAGTAGCCAATGTTTTTTCTCAAAGTCAACTCTATCACCGTACCAAATTTCATCAAAATCGGTTTAGTCGTTTGAACGTGAAAAGGTAACAGACAGACAGACAGCCAAAGTTACTTTCGCATTTATAATATTAGTAGGGAAGTAGGGATAGTAGGGGAAACACTTATGAACGTCTGTTTTTACTCCTTTTTACTCATCTTTGATTTTAACGTTTTATTAAATCTAATGATACTCCTTAATATATAGGGGTCCATATTGATACATTAATATATTTGAACAAAAAAGAAAAGTTGAATATACGCTAGATAAATCCGAAAACGACTTTTATTTCAATGAATGTAGCTCGCGAAAACCTAAGAACATACTAAAAAAGAAAACCCTTGTATTGAATCAACATTCAAGTGAACTGAAAGCTTAGTAGCCGCCTTGTTATAAATAAATACCTACCCGGAATTTAAGCAATATCATCACGCTATGACTAATCGGAACGGAGCAGCGCGGGCGAAGCCGGGGCGGGCCGCTAGTAATATTATAAAGCTGAAGAGTTTGTTTGTTTGTTTGTTTGCTTGTACGCGCTAATCTCAGGCACTACTGGTCCGTTTTGAAAAGTTCTTTCAATTATTATTATTTTTTTTTTTATATTTTAAAAGTGACAAACAAGCATACAGTTCACATTGATGTTAAGTGATGACTGCAGCCTATAGACACCCACACAATGACCAGAGGTAAAAATGCAGATGCGTTACCACTCCTGAGGCCTAAGGTGTTATGCCTCTGTGCCGGAAATTACAGGGCCATACATTACCACCTGACCGGAACACGATAGTGCTGAACACTACCATTTAGCGGAAAGTACATTAGGTAATGCGGTGGTGCCTACGCCCGCGAGCTCCGTCACTGGAGCTCTACCACCAGTAAGAATCCATAGACGTCAATGTTAGATAGCCCATTCATTGAAGAAGGCTATAGGCTATATATCATCACGCTATGACTAATAGGAGCGGAGCAGCGCGGGCGAAGCCGGGGCGGGCCGCTAGTATGTCATAAAAAAACAAACAGTGACCTATAACGAAGAGAAAAAGTTGGTCATAGCTGTTATAATTCAGACTCGATTTTACTTTAGTGCGCAAATACTCTACATACAACGAAATTATTTTTCGATCCATTATAGAGAGGCTTGACGTGACGGCCTTTCAAAACAAATCGTAGACAGCGAATGAGCAAATATAGTTCTCTCATCCCAACGAAAATTACCAATTGGGCCGAAAAATTTACCTAACAATCGGACAGGGACTGCCGAAACAATCGGCGGTGCTTGTTGTCCCGTACCGTTAGACCCTTAACGTACTCCGGTACAAGTTCCAAGAATTGATTCATTCACTTACGAGTATCTGTACGCGTAGTTTTAACTTTTTCGTAGGTACCACCGTTCTACCTAATATTCTTGCCGCTAAATGGTAGTGTTCAGCACTATCGTTTTCCGGTCAGGTGGTAATGTACGGTCCTGTTATATCCGGCACAGAGGCGTAACACCTTAGGCCTCAGGAGTGGTAACGCATCTGTATTTTGACTTTGGTCTGTGTCAGAGTGTCTATAGGCTGCAGTCATCACTTAACATCAATGTGAACTGCATGCTTGTTTGCCACTGCCATAAAAAAAACAAAAAAACTTAAGATTAAGATACGTGACTATAGTAAGTAATCATTAAGCATCCATGTAAACTGCACGTCTGTTTGCAACCATAATATAAATTTAAAAAAAATGGAATTGAAACAATCTCAGTTTCACTTATCATTATAAGAACATTACACAATATTTTTCATAGTAGTACGCGCGGCCACCGGATGGCAAACGCTATCCGCGTGAACTCCTCGATGAGTAGGCGGAGGAGAGACATGTAGCCGCCTGGACAACCGCACATCACCGGACTGACCTCGACCCAGAAGATAATGGGTCGAAAAAAAAAATATACCTAACGCCAAGAAGGCAAGCCCGACGACCCGGTCGTGTTGACGACCGGCGTGGACTGGCTCCATGCAGGGGGCAAATGCCCCGAAGATGGTTAACCGCAGTCATGTGGGTTGCGAGAAGAATGTACGACGGTTTCATAGTAGCGACATAAAATAAACAGAGAAAATGTTCTTAGCCCCACCATCAGACAGAACTCGACCTATTTGGTCATGACAATTAATTGATTCAAGAATATAGGTGAACGGTTGGTTGCAGAGGCCCAGGAAGACCAAGGCTGACCTACCATGACCAAATAGGTCGAGTTCTGTCTGATGGTGGGGTCCAAAGTCTTAGGAATCGGCGTGCATGTATGAAGAGAATGATGAAGGTAGACGAGGCACGAGAGGTTTGTCAGAACCGGGATGTCTGTCGCTCTACACTCTCTGCCTACCCCGTTAGGGACCTGGCGTGAAGATACATACATACAAGAATATAGGTATTTTAGAGTTACAATTACATTTAATTCAAACGATTTTATCATATTCATTTATGTTCATCATGGCGGCGATACAGCCGACGCTTGGGATAATACCTATGTAGATAAAACAAAACTAATGCTATCTGTATCTTACTAGTGCATCACATATTATCAAAAAAACGTTGCATCGGATCGAGAAATTTATAGAAGTTCCGATGAATTTCTTTAAATTGGAAATCGATTAGTATTAAGTTCTTAGTGAAATCGATTTCGATAGTATTTAGAAATTGTTACGTTTTTATCCAAGTACCTACTATATAATCAAAAAACTATTAAATAAATGGAAATGTCAAAATGACATCGCCCGCCATATTGGTTTTGAGTTGAAATTCTAACTCCAAATAATGTTTTGTAACTGCAAACAAAGCTAAATATGTGAAAATATGCAGTAAAAAAGTTTTTATATAGATTTTTCCTGTTTAATGATATTGTGTACAATACAACATCTTCTTTTGGTTGCTTTTAGATTACGCTGGCACACTTTAAACATAAGTCTTAGGAATCGGCGTACATGTATGAAGAGAATGATGAAGGTAGACGAGGCACGAGAGGTTTGTCAGAACCGGGATATCTGGCGCTCTACACTACCTGCCTACCCCGTTAGGGAACTCGCGTGAAGATACACACACACACACACACACACTTTAAACATTAAGAGACTGATAGATGAGGCGTTTTTCGAGCGAGTCCATACTCGCGCGTACCCGAGATACTAGAGCTACATGATATCCCGTTCAGATGCCTACGCGCATTTCCTCACTCGGCTTATTAAAACGCGCGTGTAAGCTCGCTGTATGGTACAAATAATCAGAAATTAAAATACTTATTCTTTTGTTCATTGTGTTACTGACGGCAACGTACTTTTTGTACGGCCCTGTAATTTCAGGCACAGAGGCATATCACCTAATGCCTCAGGAGTGGCAGCGCATCTGCATTTTGACCTCTGGTCATTGTGTGGGTGTCTATAGGCTGCAGTCATCACTTAACATCAATGTGAACTGCATGCTTGTTTGCCACTTTTATTACATAAAAATGGTAGATTGTGTATAAAACAGATGTATCTACTTCAAACTGCGTCACTTTACCCACCAATGATCTCGAAAATTTTTCCTTAAACGTAATATACCACAAAGTTCCATTTTAACCTATTTCAGAAAAGCAGGAAGCTACCAGTCATTTCATAAACGTGTACGAAATGGAACACTTCGTGATACGAATAAAAAATATAAATCAACGAGTCTCGACTTAATTTCGACGAAAAGAAATTAATTCATCCAACCGAATAATAAGTTGCTTGCTACTCATCTGATGTGGAACTGACTTGTGGGGTTCCGGGAACGAAGAATAGATCTATTGTTTTATAGTACACGGCAATATACAGGATGTTCCAGAAATCGACCATAAACCGAAAACGGGTCAAGTCATGACAGTTATCAGAAAAATTGAAAAAAAAAAAAAATTGTCATGTATTTTTAATATTATATTTACTATAAAATATAGGAACATCTTCTGATGATCTTTCAAGTCCCAAATATTATTTTACTGCATATGCAGTTCACATTGATGTTAAGTGATGACTGCAGCCTAAAGACACCCACACAAAGACCAAGGTCAAAATGCTGATGCGTTACTGCTCCTGAGGCCTAAGGTGTTATGCCTCTGTGCCGGAAATTACAGGGCCGAACATTACTACCTCACCGGAATACGATAGAGCTGAACACAACCATTTAGCGGTAAGTATATTATGATGCGGTGATGCCTACGCCCGCGAGCTTCGTCACTGGAGCTCTACCACCAGTGGAATTATTGCAGTACCTCATCATATACACGTATATTAAAAAAATATTAAAACAATAAATAAAAAGTATTTTTTATCTGCGGAACCCGGACTACGAATCCACCGGCTAGTATATTTCCGTCTTGTTCATTGTTTTGGAAACATTCAATCTATACTTCCGAAGGTCGCTACGACCCGCCCGCGCGTAACATCAAACGACTGTAGCTTTTATAATTGTTTAATGGGAGACCTTTGAGATTATACCGGATTTATTTACTTTACAATAAACCAGATTGTATGTTACTTGAAATTTTCATTGATAAAATTTTATTATATTTTTATGTAGATATGGAGTTTAGGTTTGGTTTTGTACGAGCTGTAAAAAAAGGAATTATTTTTAAAAAATTTCAAGTATTCTATTTTCAGGCGCCCGAATTGTTTTATAGCCCCATAGAAAAAAACTGGTCAAGAGCGTGTCGGGCCACGCGCAGTGTAGGTGTTTTAAGGTTTGATTAATGTAAAGAAAAAAATATATAAATATTTTCTGTGGAGTTGTTCAAAATTTTCGAGTATTAAATTTAGTCGACTATTACTCGCAAACTTGTGAAGCCAACTTAGGTGTGATAGTTTCCCTTTTAATTTCGTTATATGGAGCTACTATTGCCGTTACGTTTGAATTTCTAACAACAACCGTTTAGTTGGTAGAGGGGGACACTTAACTCTAACGAGAATTGGAATAATGTAGCTTAATAAGTCACGAACAGTTAACTAAATCCAGAAATGATGTTAGCACACCGCTTACGTTTTTAGAAGACCTATCCAACGATATCCCACACTATATAGAAGACGAAAAACAAAAAAATATCCATTCGTTACATGTAGGGGAGGTACCCTAAATAATTTTATTTTTCATGTTTTTATTCTACCAATTTGTCGGCGTGATTAAGTTGTATACTTTTGCCAAATTTCAAGTCTCTGGTTCGAATCTTTCTTCTCACTGATTGTAACATTATTGGAAAGGGTAGCTTGAAGCTGAATTATCGCTTTATTTTTATCCGTTTCTTGATTGATAATAACAGTGCGTTAATGTACATGCACTGTTACTGTATATGCAAGATTTTGTCTGATATCAATTAGTTCTTCCATGCACCGAAATGTTGTATTAAAATTTATTTAGTGACTTGTTTTGAAACGACGCCCATAGAAACTACTTAATCCTTTTTACCTTTTTCAAAACCATTAAGGGGCGCCTTCATCATAGTCTATGAGGTCGCCCTATACTAACACCACTAAACCACCAACCACGCCAGCAAAGCCACCAAAGTCACCAATGCCATTAACGCCACCAACCCCATCAACGCCACCAATGCCACCACCATCACTAGCAACGCCACAAACGCCACTAACGCGATGTAAACCGCATTCAACTCTGTTTAAAGTTTTAAAGCAATGCTTGAAGTAAATTTTCAATTGGCCATTTTTTTTCTTTTACTGATTTTGATGAAACTACTTAAATAAAACCGAATTATGTGTAATCCACTTGTGAAAGCCGCGTTCAAATCCGAGATATATCGTACCAGACAGACAGACAGAGAGACAGACAAAAATTGTTTTATTGGTTTCTGTTGCTCTTCCTTAATCGCCCCCTATTAGTTATTTGGAAAAATATTTAATGTACAGACACTCGATTTTTACTGCCTTATTATATGTGTGGAGGAACGGGTGGAAGTGTTCCTCCGGCGAAAAGGGAGGATCCTCCAACCAGGCGAGTTGGTAGCGCCTGGCGGGCCGCGGCCCAACGGTTGACGTTGGGAAGTTGTATATATGCCAACTCTTGAGAAATCTTCGCATGTGCGATGTAATTCGAATGCACGCCATCTACCGTACTAGACAAGTACTGTGAGGTTTCATTGTATTCCACAAGTTGGCGCCTTAATGTAGTGGACGCTACATATGTATCCGTCCGCGTGAAAATTTATGATTGTTCAGTATCTACCCGGGCAAAGTCGTGGGTGCAGCTAGTATAAAAGTAGCCTAAGTTACTCCTTATTACATAAGCTATCTGCCAGTGAACGTCTCGTCAAAATCGGTTCCGCCGTTCCCGAGATTAGCCGGAACAAACAGACAAACAGACAGACAGATAAAAATGGTAAAAAATGTTATTTTGGTATATGTACCGTGTATATATACTTAAGCATTTAGTAAAAAGTGGTTATTTTAAAATTACAAACACACACTCCAATTTTATTTATTTTTAAAGATGTATACATATGTAAAGGCACAGTCTAAAGAAAACGAACGTATTAAATGTACTTATACTGTGGTAAAGGTTAGTTGAGGTATTTGATCCTACCTATTTAAGCCTACTTACTCCTTCAGGGAGAAGTTTGAAGTTATGTTCCTTTTATGCAACCCCATAAAGTTTATCCCCTCCATTTAAATTTCTTAATCGAACAATTCGGATAATATTAGAGCAATGAAACGAAGTAATCGAACTGAGGCACTATTAAAACATAAAAGAACTATAAACCGTTTCTACATTCCGATTTATATGACTAGAAGGTTCAATTTCCAAACAGGTATGGGAAATTCAATTCTATTTTGAGAATAATAAAGTGCATTATTTGTTGTACACATTTCTTCAATCAAATGAATTGCTTATTCTGTGATTCTGTGCTTATAAACTAAAATATGTTTTTTTTTTCTTGCTTTGCTAACTTGATGGTAGGCGTGTTGGTGTTATTGTTGGGTCTAGGGCTAGGTTTCAAATTTCGAGTAGCAAAATATAAATATATATATACCTATAAAAATATAAAATATATATGAACGAAGTCGCGTGTAAAAACAATGCGATGAAGAAGAATGAGAAGACGAAAATTCAACACAAGTCAGACAAGTTCCAATTTCCGCGCCATCACTTATAAAAGAAATTAATATTGAGCAAAAATACGAAAAAGTAAAACACGTTCATTGGGACCCCGCCCCTTAATATTTTAATTTTGAATTTTTAGAATGTGTTGTTATACCGGCAAATTATGTTTTTAATTTGTGAAAAATTCAGCTTTCTTAATATCACGGTTTATAAGATACAGCCTTGTGACAGACAGACAGACAGACAGCGAAGACTTAGTAATAGGGTCCCGTTTTTACCTTTTAGGTACAGATAACCTACTAAATAATTGGGGCAGTAGATCAATTATAAACGTAAATATATACCTAACTAGCTGTTGCCCGAGGCTTCACCCGCGTGGATGTCGTTTTATAAATTATAGCCTATGTTCTTTCTCAAAGTCAACTCTATCTCTGTACCAAATTTCATTAAAATCGGTTAAGTCGTTTGGACGTGAAAAGGTAACAGACAGACAGATAGAGTTACTTTCGCATTTATAATATTAGTAGTAGGGATATCATTTATAACCCATCACATTTTGTTTTTTTCCTCCAGCTCTGACAATGGAACTCAACCACCAGAAAATGGTTAACGTTTATGAAATTCCTTATAATAATGGCAACCCATTATACGTCCCACTGCTGGGCACGAGTCTCTCCCCTTTTTTGGAGGGAGGCCTGGAGCTTACTCCACCACGCTGCTCCAATGCGGATTGGTAGAGGTGGGTGGGTTAGTGGCCAACCCACTGTCGGATGTTTTCAAACCGCCCATAAGGCCTCCGACAAGGTTTAACGACTGCTATCCATCGATAGCAACCGGGACCGACGGCTTAACGTGCCCTCCGAAGCACGGAAACGCGCATTTAATTTGCCACTAGCGGTCACCCATCACACTACCCGACCGCGCCCGTAGTGCTTAACCGAACATATCGCTTACGATCTACACCAGCCGCTGGGCCATGCGCGCTTCGAAATTCCTTATGAATGAAATTCCTTACCTAGTTCTTAATGTCACACATGACGTCTAAGGCACCGGAATGAGGGTAGATATAACATTTTTAATAACTGTCAGACAAATGACATTTTAGTCTGCACGGGATCACGGAAGCTGAAAAGCGACCGAAGTTGCTAGTAAATTTAATAAGATTATACCCGCAAAGTATGTGTGTGTTTGATATTAATGCTTACAATGTGAATGAGAGCTCGGTCATGAGCAAAACTTTCAACACTATCGTGTTCCGGTTAGATGGTAATGTATGGCCCCGTAATAACTATCACAGAGGCGAAAGATCTTAGCCCTCATGTAGTGTTTGCGTCTATTTAGTAGATATTTACACTGTCTCACGTACACCAATAGAGGCGGCTGCACTTAACAGTCAACTGACAGAGGCAGTCGGTTATAGGAACTTAACACGGGTTGGACGTGCGCCTGCGCTCGTATTGTGTGTAGTAGTGAGCCAGTGATCCACAGTTCCTAGCATTACCGACAGCAATAGGTATATACGGTAAGGACAAACAGTCCCTACAGGGGCAACGTTTCTGCACTTTGACCTCTGGTTATTGTGTAGATGTGTATAGGCTGCAGTCGTTACTTAACATCCATGTCAACATGCTTGTTTGCCACCACCATAACATAAAAAAAATAATTCGAAATGTACATTATTGAAACAGATGTGATTGCGTTATGTATTTCGCACTAATTATTACACAAAGACCATGTCAAACCAATCGAATTAGAGCAGCGTGGTGGAGTAAGCTCCAGGCCTCCCCCCCAAAAAGGGAGGAGACTCGTGCCCAGCAGTGGGACGTATAATGGGTTGCCATTATTATTATATTATTATAACCAATATAATTATTATAATTGAATTTTGTACGGCCCTTTAATTTCCGGCACAGAGGCATAACACCTTAGGCCTCAGGAGTGGCAACGCATCTGCATTTTGACCTTGGTCTTTGTGTGGGTGTCTATAGGCTGCAGTCATCACTTAACATCAATGTGAACTGCATGCTTGTTTGCCACTTCCATATCATAAAAAAAAAGCCATGTCAAAAAAAAGTAAAAAAAAACAGTCAAGGACAAAACATCCTGTTAGTTTTTTGATTTCGTAGTATTTGAAATGAAAGAGTAACAATGTCCTTTTAGTTGTGCGAAACAATAGGTAGGACAACACTAGATTAATCTGACTTTTCGTATGTCACTCCTCTTTACACCCATCATTAACCGTGTAACGGTTATGACGGGTTACACGGGTTTGCAGGGTTAGTAAGTGACATAGGGTCGGATGTTTCGGCCGCGGAATGTTAATGACTAGGCTACATTGCTGCTACAACTTGAGCTGGTTCGATAATGGCACCATTAGGCGACCTCTCTCGATGGTTCTTGGTACTAATCAATTATTATGTGCCTAGTTGTAAGTGTAGTGTCTAAAATTACAGTGACGTGTTTACATCTAGGCTTGTTTTGTAAAAAATGACTGGGAATTTACAGTTTTAGAGCGATGGGAAAGACTAAAATGTTATTGAGCTCAAAAATGCTTAAGACGTAGAAGACCGGTATTCTACTTATTTGTACGTCCGTCCGTCGATTTCTTAAAGTTTGACTGGTAAAATAAGACTATTTTTACGGATTTATCTCGCGTATTTTGTGTTTGTAATTGTTGTTTAGCAGTTAATAATAATAATTATAATTCAGGGTAGAAAGGGTTTTCGGAACTGATTTCGTAACGAATGAAATGTAACTATAAACAACATTTCTTTTTAGTTTCGCGTAACAGAAGCCAAGAAAATAAGGAAAAAACAACAAATAATATTCGCTTTTTCTTCTTTGCCAAGGACAACACTAGATTAGCTAAACGTTTCGTACGTCGTCTCTTTACACCCATCATTAACCGTGTAACGGTTATGACGGGTCGGGGCGGCCCTCGATGTTTGCAGGGTTAGTTAGTGACATAGGGTCGGATGTTTAGACCGCGGAATGTTTACGACTAGGTTACATTGCCGCTACAATTTGAGCTAGTTCGATAGGGGCAGCATTAGGCGACCTCTCTTGATTGTTCTTGATGCTAAAAATATGTCCCTGTTACTAACGTATTGTGATGATTGTTAAATTGAACGACTTGGTATCTTTTATTTCAATGTATGTTAGAAAAGTATTTTTTCTTTTAAATTTTGTTATATTTTGTGATAATTAATAAAAGTCTTTGATTACACGAGCCTATCTGTCGGTATATTACGGTCGGTACACCTTTGTAACCTAATGGTTACAAAGGTGACAAACAAGCAAGCAGTTAACATTGATGTTATGTGATGACTGCAGCCTATAGACACCCACACAAAATTCAAGGTCAAAATGCAGATGCGTTACCACACCTGAGGCCTAAGGTGTTATGCCTCTGTGCCAGAAATTACAAGGGCATACACACCTGACCGGAATACGATAATGCTACCAACATCAATGTGAACTGCATGCTTGTTTTTTTATGTCAAAGGATTGACAGACAAGCACAAGGGCCACCTGATGAAAAGTGGTTACCCTCGCCTATGAACATTTGCAACACCAGAGGTGTTGCCAACTCGCTGCCAGCCCTGAAGGACTCTTTTGACGCCCGTTTTGAAGAACCCCATATTGTCTGTTTACCACTACCATTACATTAAAAAAAAATCGCTTGCACATTCGTCGAAATGGATCCTATAGAAAATTGAAAGACACGCCAGTTTCTTGTGTATAGCGTAATTTAATACATCTTATAAGCAACGTTATTTCATGAAGACAATGATTACAAATACTAATACTGAAACAACTTCCCACCACAACGATGAACCAACCCTCATTACACCGAAACGATACACAACCACATGATAAATTAAAATTAACGGAGGTCTAATTGACCCGAGCGATTGAGGGTTACATCCAGAAAGCCAACGTTGTCGTCTGAAACGCAATATAATGTATACCCAGAGTGTTTAGACAAAGGATTATTAACGGGCTCAAGCTAAATGATGCTTTTAACCCGTTGACCTAAATAGCTCCTTATATAAGTCCCCGTTTACTTGTCTAATGATTGCCTCTCAGTGTAATAATTATTGTGCCCGCAAATGTGATGTGTCGTGTATAATGTGATGGTTAACAATATCGGTGTGGGTAAAGCTGTGTACAGATTATGTGGAACACGAAATGTAATAACATTTTCGTAGCCTTAAACATGTTTCGGTCGCATGCAGGATCTCGTTTAGTTGTCGCTAGTCGTTGCCACATGCGTCATATTCGTGAACGGGTGCTGATTGTGGGGACTGGTCTGTTGTGGTATGCGGGTTATATCTTCTATCACGGTATTCTAAGCCTGGATTGCATCAAGATATGTGTTAAAGTAAAAGTTATTGTAACATTTCACATGTTTCTCTAACTTAAAGAATTAAGGTGGAGGATGTGAAATGTTACACGAACTTTACCTAATTTTAACAAATATCGTGGTGCCACTCTGGCCACAACGCGGACACTTCGCCAAAATTCCATACAAACGCTTAATTTGGTTTCTATTACACAGACATCAATGAGTAACGTGTATTTACACGCGCACCTGTGTGCGTAGCACGTACAAAATACCAACCGTCGCCTATAAGAGGGGAAGGGGTTGAGTGATGCGGGCAAATCGGGCGGGACGTCGAAGTGTCCATTCTATACGTAGTATTATTACATATTCTCTGCCCTGGCTAAGTGATATATTTGATGAGTATATGCATATGTTTACTTATATATGCATATGCCATGTACGTTCACCTTATTTGTATGTATTCTATTTTAATTTCTATCCGTATTGGATCAAGGGATTTTTAAAAAAATATTTATTTGATACTCTAGGCTCTTTGCGTGCTTAAGGGACCTATTAGGTGGCGTACATACTATTATATTTATTATCACATGACCCGGCAAACGTCATTCTAAAAAAACAATAAATAATAATTACAAAAAAAAAAGGAGGTACATCATTATCATTATTTCAGCTATAAGACGTCCCGTGCTCGACCAAAGCCTCCCGAACAAGGGGGATAGGCATATCCCCCTTGTTCGTCGAATATGGCAATATTGCCATATTCGACGACCCGATTAGTGCAGCGGTGTGAGATGACCGTTTGATTCGTAGGGTCGCGGGTTCGATCCCCGCTCCGAGACAAATATTTGTATGGCCTACAGATATTTCTTTCGATGTTTGTGTATGTGTTGTATGTGTACAACGGCACCCACGACACAGGTACGACATACCTAGTGTGGGGCTGTGAGTGTAAACGTATTTATTTTATTTTTTTTATTATAGTCGCCACGCACGCTTAAGTAATGTAGGTAATAACCTATACGAAACCGGGGTGGACCAGTTTCTTTACAAAACTTTACCCAAAATAATTGATTATACGTCAGACCTAGAACTCGAGATGTTGAAGGATCTTGAATGAGATGAGTTTTCTGAAACCACATCGAATATAAAACTTCGGCGGAACGTTATCCAAGAAAAACGTTACTCTTCTAAATTGGACGTATAATGGACGTAATATCTCGTCATGCTACTTTATCGCCTTATTAAAGCGAACGCGGCCATCAAAAAATATCGCGTCGTTTCCTTCATGGTAATAATCTTCAGGTGTGATCGATTTTTGGTAAGCTCGATGGGTAAAAATACTAAATGTACCTTTCGGTGTTTAGACTTCTAGCCGTAGTTCTACTCCTGTGCCATTGATTTTGTGAAAAAAACTGGTTGCCTGTAAAGTCGGTTTTACGGGCGAAGATTTTACGTGACAACGTCTTTTTCTCGGTAGAAAGGCATTCGCCGGTCCGGCAGGCCTCTCTCTCGTTCGGTGACTCATCGTTACGTTACCGGGCGTTACACTTTTGCATGAGTGACTCCGAGCCGCAACCTAATTTAGGACGTTGTCACGTCAAAATATTGCCTATTTAAATACACCTATTTTTTTGTCCATAGAGCAACACGGGCCACCGGCCGCGGTGGACTGGACGGGAGTAGCCATATACAGGCTTTCCCCTCTGTCAAAGTACAAGCACAAGTGTTCCTGTCGCCGAGATGTGTAAATGTGTGCATAAAATTGTTTATGTATTTTGTTAAAACCAGAGTGTGAGATTCGTAGGAATATTACTGGTGGTAGAGCTCCAGTGACGAAGCTCACGGGCGTAGGCACCACCGCATTACCTTATATACTTGCCGCTAAATGGTAGTGTTCAGCACTATCGTGTTCCGGTCAGGTGGAAATGTACGGCCCTTTAATTTCCGGCACAGAGACATAACACCTTAGGCCTCAGGAGTGGTAACGCATCTGCATTTTGACCTCGGTCTTTGTGTGGGTGTCTATAGGCTGCAGTCATCACTTAACATCAATGTGTACTGCATGCTTGTTTGCCACTCCATAATTGACATCTCCGGGCATATTACCAAACTTCGAGGTACTGGGAAATTTCCAGAAAATGGAAAAAATCCCAATAGAACCAGAGATAAAGGAGTTTACACCATTATCTCTGATAGCCCTCTACCCGGGAATCGAATTCAGGACCTCAGCGTAGTAGTAGTTTATTCTTCTACTGGAAGAGAATTCTTCCACTAGTGCAGCCAGTCAACCGAACAATGGCGGCCAAACCATTCCAATGGGGCGGTAGTAAGTGCAATACCACAAGATGGGCAGCACTGACCTGCGAAAAAACTAGCGCCACTGCGATCCTCAATCCACATGCCAAGCGTGGCGATTATGGCAAATCCTCCTAATGGGAAGGCTTTGGTCCAGCAGTGGACATCTTTCGGCTGTCATGTCGATGAATATGCGTGACGTTATTATTTTTAAATATTGAAAGCTGCAGTAATAATAAATAATAATGGCAACCCATTATACGTCCCACTGCTGGGCACGAGTCTCACCCTTTTTTTTTGGGGGGAGGCCTCGAGCTTACTCCACCACGCTGCTCCAATGCGGATTGGTGGAGGTGTTGGTGTTAGTGGCCAACCCGCTGTCGTATGTTTTCAAATCCTCCGGGATCGACGGCTTAATGTGCCCTCCGAAGCACGGAAACGCGCATTTATATTTGCCACTAGCGGTCACCCATCACACTACCCGACCGCGCCCGTAGTGCTTAACCGAGTAGATCGTTTACGATCTACACCAGCCGCCGGGCCATGCGCGCTTCAAAGCTACAGTATTAAATATAAATTACTGAGATCATCCTATCTAAAAGTTATTGTGATAAAAAAAGCCTTTTTCTACCTTCAGTAATTCAACAACGTATCTTAAGTGGCCTAGATAACAAGTCAGTCATCCAAGTTAAGCTCAGCCGAGATTGTCCTAATGCCGGGAATTTACATGCCTAATGGTGTAATTTTTCGCGAACAGCCTATTTTATCTTCTTGTTGAAGAATCCGTCGGCATTCTTTTAAGATATATGTACGAGATCTGAGATTAAGTATTTGAGATAATATTATTAGATTTCTTTTTCATAATTATAGAAACCAACAAGCATAATTTAAGTAATACCTACTATTAGCTTACAAACACATTTGACAACCCGGCTAGGCCAGCGGTGTGTGACTGTTGCTTGATTCGAAGGGTCGTGGGTTCGATCCCCGCACCGGGACAAATATTTGTATGGCCTACAGATATTGGTTTCGGGTCTGGGTGTTAGTGTAAGTGTTGCATGCATGTGTAAAACGGCACCCACGACATAGTTTCATACCTTCCAACTGTGGGGCTGTGAGTGTAAGCGTCTTTATTTACTAGTTTTTACCCGCGATTTCGTCCGCGTGAACTTTTAATCATTGCAAATTGTAGCCCGTATGTTATTCCAATGTATTTATACATCTTCCATACAAATAAATAAAATTGAAGTGTCTGTTTGTAATACAAAAATAACCGCTTTGGACGAGTACATATACCAACGCAACATTTTTTATAATTTTTGTCTGTCTGTCTGTTTGTTTGTCTGTCTGTTTGTTCCCGCTAATCTCGAGAACGGCGGGACCGATTTAGACGGCACTTTCACTGGCAGATAGCTTATGTGATAAGGAGTAACTTAGGTTCCTTTTATACTAGCTGCGCCCACGACTTCGTCTGGGTAGATACTAAACAATCATAAATTCTCACGCGGACGAAGTCGCGGGCACAGCTAACAATAAATATTACTGTAAAGTTTCATCCAAACCCGATGAGTAAAAAACATCCATCCATCCATCAATATCTACTCACAAACTTTCGCATTATAAGTAGGATTAGTTGGATTTTAGTAAGATTTATTCGGCCCAGCCATACCAGCATAGACCTTAATTATAGTCCATGTACATAGCGCTAACCAAATTACTCAGCACCAGGTGTTACTCCACTACTTTCGTTATTCTTCACTATTCTTGTAACAATATACAACGGTCCGCTCCATCTTGAGTTCATTCGAAGTGGGAAGGGTTTTGTTGCTCTAATAGTTAGGAGTGATAGGTGTTTTAGACGAACTTAATTAAACTGCCTCGGTAGCCTAGTGGTAGCAGGCCACTACTACTACGCTGAGGTCCTGGGTTCGATTCCCGGGTAGGGGGTTATCAGAGATAATGGTGAAAAAGCCTTTATCTCTGGTTCTATTGGGATTTTTCCATTTTCTGGAATTTTCCCAGTACCTCAAAGTTTGGTAATGTGAACGGAGATGTCAACAGGCTCGCCACCTGTTACATGGGCCAAAACGTAACCGGCGAATCGTGGGTGTTTGCATGTATGCTTGAATGCATGCATTTACCTCTGCCTACCCCTTCGGGGATTACAGGCGTGAAGTTACGTTTTTTAATTAAAGTAATGAATATTTGAAATAAAACTATTTTACGGAATTATCTCGCGTATTTGTTTTTATATTATTTCGCATTAACACATGCTTGTGAAATATATTTTATTTTTAAAGAAAAATGGAAAGAAAAATTCGACTTCAGGCGAGACTCGAACTCGCGACCTACTGGGAATCTAGTCCAGCCGCTCTTCCAATTGAGCTACTGAAGCCCTGCCCGATTTGTCAAATCTTTCGTTCACATCTATTGCATTGCTTTATGGTAGCAGCAGCGCCATCTATTACCAACTATGCTAGTTAGGTCGCGAGTTCGAGTCTCGCCTGAAGTCGAATTTTTCTTTCCATTTTTATTTAAAATAAAATATATCTCGCGTATGTTAAACTAAAATTATTTTTGAAATCGACCCTACGTTTCCGTCGGTAGATTTTGAATCCTATGTGTTACAGCCATAAATGCTCTACCTGCGTACAATATTTTCTCGAAATCCGTCGAGCTGCTTTATTATGATTGAGCAACAAACATCCTTACTTTCACGTTTATAATAGTAATAAGATTATATTTCATCAAATATTATACTTTACTACCTGCCCTGACGAGCTTCGTTATCGCCTCAGAAGTATCTATAAAAAATATAAATGTCTAATTAAGATAGAACAACAGTATTTGTTAATAATCATCCTTTTTACTTTAGGGTATGAAAAATTGATGTTGGCCGATTCTCAGACCTACCCTGTAGCGTCCACTACATTAAGGCGCCAACTAGTGGACGAAACCACACACAGTACTTGTCTAGTACGATAGATGGCGTGCATTCGAATTACATCGCACATACGAAGATTTCTCAAGAGTTGGCATATATACAACTTCCCAACGTCAATCGTTGGGCTGCGGCCCACCAGGCGCTACCACCTCGCCTGGTCGGAGGATCCTCCCTTTTCGTCGGAGGAACACTTCCACCCGTTCCTCCACAACCCAATAGGCACACAAAAGTTCATGAGAATCGGTCCAGCCGTTTCGAAGAAATATGGTAACTAACATTAAGACATGAGATTTTTATATAGATACTAGCCGCCCCGACTTCTTCCTGTCAAAAAGATTTGCTGACTCTTTGACGTTAGGAACACACCTTCATTGCTTAGAAAGTGAGTGCTGTAATTTAATATGAACTTTATTCAACAGCAATAAAGCTCAAATTGAGTCTACGTTATAGTTAGAAAACGTTTGTATGGGAAAAAGAAAAGGGTTTTTTAGGGTATTCCCTGCATATTATTCGATTTTTTCTAACCTTTTAAACCCCCTCCCTCCCTAGACCTCCACAAACGTTTCAAGACCAAGATAAGATATATCCATTCAGCCGTTCTCGAGTTTTAGCGAGACTAACGAACAGCAATTGATTTTTATATATATATATAAGTCTGTTTTACTACATGAAAGAAATAAACCTTGTGTTGCTGAAAAGAAGTTTTATTGTTAGTTTTTTTTATACAGAGACTATTTTATTTAGGTAATATAAAACAATATGAACTCAAACCTGAAAAGAAGAAACGACAATGAAAGTTTATTCTTTCACTTTTAAAACATAAAATAATATAATATTAAAAATTTCATTGATTATGCAATTGTCAATCAACTCGTATTTAAATCTGTCATCTGACATTCTGAATTTGTTTCTTCTTTAAAATCAGACAGTTAAAAAGTTAAAAACTATAACCAAACTTCATGGTAAATAAACACACAGAGTGCGAAGAAAGAAATAGTATTTCTTTACATATATATAGATAGATAGAAGAGAAGATATACTATTGAGCTTTATAATCCAATGTAGTTGTAGTTGGATAGATAGATCCAATGTAACCTAGATTGGCAAGAATGTTATTTCCGTCCACATTTTTGACATTACCCAATCCTTTTTGCACTACCGCTCATTAATAAGACAGATTCAGGTATCGATCTTCGTCTCCCTTACTCTCTGGACAAATGATGATTACAATAAATAATAGCCTTTACTTCACCCTCTGAATGTAATTAACTATTACTCAACCTGGTTTTCGTTAACCATCTATCGAATTGTGTCATTATGGAGGGAGTGTTATCGCACCTTTTTTTATATCTAATGGAAGTAGCAAACAAGCATGCAGTTCATATTGATGTTAAGTGATGACTGCAGCCTATAGATACGAACACAAAGACCAAGGTCAAAATGTAGATGCGTTACCACTCCTGAGGCCTCAGGTGTTATGCCTCTGTGCCGGGAATTACCACCTGACCGCAACACGGTAGTGCTGAACACTACCATTTAGCGGCAAGTATGTTAGGTAATGCGGTTGTGCCCGCCAGCTCCGTCACTGGAGCTCTACCACCAGTAAAATCATCGATCTGTTTCATTATGGAGAGAGTGTTATCGCACCTTTTTTATATTTATGTCATAGAAATAGTAAACAAGCATGCATTTCACATTGATGTAAAGTGATTACTGCAGCCTATAGACACTTACAAAAAGACCAAGATCAAAATGTAGATACGTTACCACTCCTGAGGGCTAAGGTGTTATGCCTCTGCAGTGGAAATTACAGGACCGTAAAAACATTGTTATGACGAAAACCTATTAGGACGTTTGTTGACCATGATCAAGTTTTGACTAACCGGACTATTAGTCCTTACGTAGGCAGTGTGCAGCAGAGATAACGCTTAGAGCTTAGAGAAGATAGCAATCATGCAGCTCACATTGATGTTAAGTGATGACTGCAGCCTATAGACGCTTACACAAAAACCAGAGCTCAAAATAGTTTGTTATGTCTCTATGATAGTTATTACGAGGCCATACATTACCATCCATCCGGAACAGGATAGTGCTGAACACTACCATTTGGCGGCAGATAGAGGTAATGCGGCAGTGACTATGCCCGCGAGCTCCGTCACTAGAGCTCTACCACCAGTAAAACAGCAGCAGCTCTACAGAGTCGAAAATAGCCTCTTTCGTAGGCTCATCGAGCAATATTACTGTACGTCGCTGTCACAGAGTATACGCGACGTAGCGACTCTGTCATCGGCTACGTAGCGGAGTGCTACGAAAATTATATTCTACTAGCTATGGCCGCGACTTCGTCCGCGTGAGATTTAAGATTGTTCAGTATCTACTCCAACGAAATCGTGGGAGCAGCTGGTATAAAAGTAGCCTAAGTTACTCCTTGTTACATAAGCTATCTGCCAGTGAAATCCCGTCGAAATCGGTCCAGCCGGTCCCGAGATTAGCTTATGTATAGGTCGCGCCACGTAAAAAGAACGCTGGAAGAAAGTAGAAGGGGTGTTCGCGCATCGGTACACTCGCGCACGAAAGTACTAGCCCTATTGGTTTATTTTTGATCTAGCTTTCGCTTGCGGTTTCGTGTATTAGTAGGCAGATTGAAAACGCCGCACCTCATACCACCAAATAGATCGATAAATCGTCTACTGCGCAGCTTGACCGCCAGCGTTCTTTTTACCTGGCGCGACCTATAATAAGGGGTAACTTAGGCTACTTTTATACTAGCTGCCTCTCCGTCTTCGAATCATAAATACTCACGCTGATGAAGTCGCGGGCGCAGCTATTATTAAAATAAAATAAATTGTTCGGATATATACCACGCGTGTATCTTTTTTTAATGTAATGAAGGTGACGAACAGCATGGCATGCAGTTCACACCGTTGCCACCCCTAAGATCTTAGTTGTTAGGTCTCTGTGATAGTTGTTACAGGGCCATACATTACCATCTAACCGGAACACGATAGGGCTGAACACTACCATTTTTTTACTGGTGGAAGAACTCCAGTGATGGAGCTAGCGGGCGTAGGCACAACCGCATTACCTTAATATACTTGCCGCTAAATGGTAGTGTTCAGCACTATCGTGTTCCGGTCAGGTGGTAATGTACGGCCCTGTAATTTCTCGTACAGAGGCATAACACCTTAGCCCTCAGGAGTGGTAACGCATCTGCATTATGACCGTGGTCTTTGTGTGGGTGTCTATAGGCTGCAGTAATCACTTAACATCATTGTGAACTGCATGTTTGTATGCCACTTCCATTACATAAAAGAAATGGTAGAAGATAGATTTACTCAATCTTTGCGGTGGTGTGTCCACACTGTTCACGGCCAACAATGTCGTAAAATGGAATATATTGTTTTTCCTTCACATATTAATATTACGATATTCCACATTGTGATAAAAACGTTGAAAAAAGAATAACATACACGCAGTGCGAAGATTAGTCAATGCAGTTTTTTAATAGTTGTAACATTAAGTATTGGATACATTGTAACACCGAGGCAAAATTATTGTGAAATTTTACCTACAAAAAAGAACATCGCACCTCTTTTTTCTTTCGCAATAAATTACAAGTTTCATTGTCATTCGCAACTACACCGACGTCTACAATTGCAACTTGCAGTGTTATTTATGAGTAAAGCTTCGGTCACCTGAATGCGACTGGAGTGAAACTTGAAAACATAATTCGATGTTGAATATTTCAGTTTATCACGAGCTTTGCTTGTTTTATTCAATAATCTGATTCACGAAAGTGTAGGTTTGCATCATAGAGGAACACGAGACACCGGCCGCTAGGAGGGGAGTAGCCATATGCAGGCTTTCCCCTCTGTTAAATTATAAGCCCAAGTGGGCCTATGCCTGTCGCCTAGAAGTAGAAATGTGTGCATGAAATTGTTTATGTATTTTATAAAAGTCAAGTGAGTTTCGTAGTAACAGATGATTTTTGTAGTGTGTGTGTGTGTGTCACACGCATTTCCCCCCGCAAAAATGACTGATTTTTTTGCATCGGTAATAAATGCTATGGCTACTCCCCTCCGGCTTGCCGCGGCGGTCGGTGGTAACGTAACTAACGAAACTAGCGGTTTACGAGAAGTTTTACGATATCTGCGATTAGTCAGTTACAGATAGTTTTAGTGGTATTTAACGCAGTGGCTTAGCTGACATAGGTGACACCCGAGGCGGATGAATAAAAAAAAGGAAATTCTTTCCATTCTTTTGTATCTTATTTCTCCATTCTCCACCGTTGTGACCCCCTATTTGAGCAAATTCTGCCTCTGGTGCCTCTCGGATTATAAATGCGAAAGTGAATTTTGTGTTGTGCTTTCACGTCTAAACAGCTCAAATTTTGGTTATTTGAAGAGAAGGTGTCACCTCCAAATGGGTGGCACCCGGTGGAGGCCACGCCTGCCGCTTCCCCCTAGCTACGCAACTGGTTTTTTCGGCGACATTTTTCAATTTTCGGAGTTTTTGTAAGGTGAAACAATACTTTACTGGCGAATTATGGGTGTTTTGCATGTACACTTGAATAGAGAAACTAAGGCTAGAACATGCGTTACAATTATTTGATTAAATTATTTGAATTTAGCTAGCTAGAAAGACCAAAATTGAAGGATTGTAACCGGCTGTTCGGATCAAGTCTCGCTAACAGCTATGGTAGGTACATATAGTATAGAACTGAGTTTGTACTTTGCCAACAAACTGCTTCGTCGGTTTGGCGAGATTTTGGTTAATAGGTTTACATCTTCTGTGGAAGATTAAATAAAAAAAAAGATAATATACAGTCGAGAAAAAGTCGTGTCGCGCAGGGGTGACCCACACCGCGTTGCGCGGCATTTCAAGAGAGACATTTGAGTTATCTTGCTTTGGGAAACTTGCACTGCTGATGTCTTTGTTTAACGACTCTTGGATAATTTGTTTGGCAGAAATAATACCTATTTATTTTGCCGAGTTCGGAGCGTGTCTATAAGATAACACATTCTATATGAGTGGTTCTTCATTTGAACTTAGGAGAATTTCTTATTTTATTAAAATGACGGCTAGGGAAGTAACTATGCAAATGGAGACCTATCTGTATATTTTTAAAAGTATTTATTATATAATTCATACAAATATGTATCTTCTTCTTCACGCCAGGTCCCTAACGGGGTAGGCAGAGAGTGTAGAGCTCCAGACATCCCGGTTCTGACGAACCTCTCGTGCCTCGTCTACCTTCATCATTCTCTTCATACATGCACGCCGATTCCTAAGACTTTTGACCCCACCATCAGACAGAACTCGACCTATTTGGTCATGGTAGGTCAGCCTTGGTCTTCCTGGGCCTCTGCAACCATCCACATTCGCATTGTATATCTGTTTAGTCATTCGCTCATTCGACATTCTTTCTATATGCCCGAACCATCGGAGCATGCCTTTTTTCATTTTTACACCGATACTATCATTCACACAAAGTCTCTTTCTTACATCTTCATTACGAACGCGATCGGTGAGTGATACACCGCAGATCTTGCGCAAAGATCTCATCTCGACCGCGTTCAACTTACTTTCATGCTCTTTCCTGCATACCCAGCTCTCGCTTCCATATAAAAGCGTTGGAGTAAGTACAGCATTATGTACGGCTAGTCGAGCCCGCTGGCTGAGATGTTTAGATTCTAACAGCTTACCCAACGCTCCATTCACGCAATTCCCAGCAAGCACTCTTCTTTCTATGTCAGTGGTGTACCTACCATCCTTGCTAAAAGCACATCCAAGATATACAAATATTACCACTAAAATCACATATTGCACGTGTTTTTCCTTCTGGTATAGTTTAAACTAACGTTACAATTTCACCTACAAAAACTTGAGATATTTGAAAGCACGTATTCGCTTGATCGTCACAACCTTGGACAACGTTTTTAATCCTTCTCTGAGAAATAATAACCCAACGCAATTATTTCAAATTTAATCTGTTTAAACCAAAAAAGCGAGCTCGGTTAAGGGATACGGCCGCGGTCGGGTGTGTGATGGGTGAACGCTAGTGGAAAATGAATATGCGTGTTTCCGTGCTTCAGAGGGCACGTAAAGCCGTCGGTCCCAGTTGCTGTCATATATAGATAGTAGTCGTTAATGAGCGGTTTGAAAACATCCGATAACGGGTTGGCGACTAACCCTTATCTCCACCAACCCGCATTGGAGCAGCGTGGTGAAGTAAGCTCCAGGCTTCCTCCCAAGAAGGGGAGAGACTCGTGTCCAGCAGTGGGACGTATCAAGGGTTGCCATTATTAAATTAAAAAAAACAAACAATTATGTCAAATGTGTGATAATCACTTATCAGAATTATATTAAAAAACTAAAAAAGATAGCCATAGCATATTAATTTTCGAAATTTTTTACATGCCAACATATTCTAATGAGTTTATACCGAAACCGAAAAAACTTATGGTAGCTAAACCATTACCATGAGGTTAACAGCAGTGACCTGCTTCTACTAAATCACCATTAGACATTGTTATACCATCAAAATCAGTCAGAACTGCGAAAGTATATATATCTAAGCTACAGTTTCTTTAACGTCTGTACGTAACTTACAGTTGACTTAAAACGTAGCAATTCGAAATATCTTTTAAACATTTATTACTGAGGTTGGAATGAAAGCATTTTAAAGAGGTAAGTATTCGGTGCATCCGTGCGGTCGACTCGAAAAGTCCTGGATTAGGAAACACACAAATTATTGGTTTTGTGGGACATACCATAATTGATAAAATGTTTATAATAGGTCTAACCAGTACAGTTGTTTAGGTTAAAATGTTTTCTTGAACTGAATTGCTCACTCACAGCCCTGCATTAGCTTTTAGCTTGTGTTGTGGGTGACGTTGTAGACACCCTACACCTAGAGCCAAACCGAATATCTCTTGGGCATAAAATAATTGTACTGGTGCGGGAATCAAACCTCTACCGCTCTTTACGAGTAAATTGACAGTGTGTAAATCTATGATTATTCGTTTTAATTTCATTTTTCTAACTGTGTTTACCACAAGTTTTAACGGCCCTGTAATTTCCGGCACATAGGCATTACACCTTAGGCCTCAGGAGTGGTAACGCATCTGCATTTTGACCTTGGTCTTTGTGTGGGTGTCTATAGGCTGCAGTCATCACTTAACACCAATGTGAACTGAAGAAGAAGAAAGGCGTTTATTTGGCGCTTAGCCGAGAAACACACAAAGACAATATAGGTTGAAAATCACAAACAATTCATTTTAAAACAGAAACAGCACAACAACAATAACAACTGCATGCTTGTTTGCCACTACCATTACATAAAAAAGTGATTTATACAATTCTATGTGATTAAATGGTTTTTTTTATGTAATAAAAGTGGCAAACAAGCATGCAGTTCACATTGATGTTAAGTTGTGATTGCAGCCTATAGACACCCACACAATGACCAGAGTTCAAAATGCAGATGCGCTGCCACTCCTGAGGCATTAGGTGATATGCCTCTGTGCCTGACCGGAACACGATAGTGCTGAACACTACCATTTAGCGGCAAGTATATTAGGTAATGCGGTGGTGCCTACGCCCGCTCCTACGCTAGCTCCGTCACTGGAACTCTACCACCAGTAAAAAAGTTTTCAAAACGTTATTGATGATCATGTAGTGTAAGAAAAAATATTCTTATCAACTTACAAAATAAGTTTACTGTGTTTTTGTTTCCAAAAATATCACATTTCATATGATTTTTCAAAAATGGAAGACAATATGTTTTTAATTGCACGTCAATGAAAACCAAATCCTAATAGCAATCAATAGTATAAAAACAATTACAATTATGGTCACCCTACTCCTAAAGAAATACAGTGTTTAATGACTGGGCATTGCGGAGAGATGCCCGTCTAAGAGGATTTGCGAGATCTTACGAGTACTCAGATTTCTGTCACCCGACCTAAATACACAAGTGGCTGGCAGTTGAAATCCTGTGAATGCACCTGTAGATGTCGTATTTAACTAGTTTAAAATACTATATTATTCAATTAAAGTAAATTACTAATATTAAATTATATTATTAGTAACTTACTTGAATTGACATCTTAATTGTTGACCTGGAGGGACATTGGGGACCTAGGAGTAAACAATTTTTGTTTAAGATACCGATCATATTAAATTCTTTACTGGTGTAGAGCGCCAGTGATGAAGCTTGCGGGCGCAGTCATCACTGCATTACTTAATATACTTGCCACTAAATGGTAGTGTTCAGCACTATCGTGTTCCAGTCAGGTGGTAATGTACGGCCCTGTAATTGCCGGCACAGTGGTATAAAACTTTAGGCCTCAGGAGTGGTAACGCATCTGCAGTTTGACCTTGGTTTTTTGTGGGTGTCTATAGGATGCAGTCATCACTTAAAATCTATGTGTACTGTAGGCATGTTCACCAATTTCATTACATTAAAAAAACCGTAGTAAAAAATACCATTTTCAATAATAAAATAAAAATATAGTGAAATATAGTCATGTCAGTGGTAAAATAAATGATATGTGTAAAACTAGTGATCCATATAAACACCGTTGCTCATTATTCTATTATAATGTTTTTTTTCCAACACTAAAGATTCACTAGTGATGTTTCTTAATTCCATATCATAGATGGTAAGCATTTATACATTCATCGAGCTTATTATTAAACTCCGGGAGTGGCACTAGAAATCTTCCGATAATTTAGAATAATTATGACAAAATATAAAACTTAGACCGAAATAAAGGCAACCTAGTAGATATACAACATGTAACGAGAATAATGTACGCTATCTCACACCTCGATTAAAAAATAGAGTTTTAATAATTGTTTTATATTATTTCGCATTAACACATGCTTGTGAAATATATTTTATTTTTAAGTCAAATTTTTCTTTCCATTTTTCTTTAAAAATAAAATATATTTCACAAGCATGTGTTAATGCGAAATAATATAAAACAATTATTAAGGGTAAAAGCGACTTCCTTACGATATTCAATAAACTGAAAAGTCTATAATATCGGTTGCCTAACTAGCATAGTTGGTAATAGATGGCGCTACTGCTACCATAAAGCAATGCAATAGATGTGAAGGAAAGATTTGACAAATCGGGCAGGGCTTCAGTAGCTCAATTGGAAGAGCGGCTGGACTAGATTCCCAGTAGGTCGCGAGTTCGAGTCTCGCCTGAAATCAAATTTTTATTTCCATTTTTCTTTAAAAATAAAATAGAGTTTTAATGATAATACATGTACTGAAATTACATGTTTATGTATTTAATATTTTTTTATTTAAAAAATAATTAGTCCTCAATTTGTACTAACAGTATGCACACCCTATGCCTAATCTTACCTACGGCCACATATAAAACACAAACCGAAAAAAGTGATGTAGCGTAACTTGCGTACCCTCATTTAACACTCGCTAGTAATAAGATTAACTTTTATTTTCCACTAGGTATTTTATTTTTCAATTTATTATTTATAATAAAAAGCACGTCTCATCGAGTTCTAATAAACTTGTTGAGACTAGCAATTTATTTTGGATAGACGTCAGTCTCATTTTCGTTTGTATTGACTGTTCACCAAATGGGTGACCATAATTTCTAGTGATGCGCCGAATAGTGGTTTCACCGAATAACCGAATACCGAATATTATTTGGTTTAATCTGTACCGAACCGAATATTCAGCCGAATTATTCGGTTTACCATTTCACTGTTTTGTCGCGTTAACGCGGTTCGAAAATGTCGCAGCTTGCTAAATAGCCGCGTCTACAACGGACGCATACTCGGGCGATGCAGCCTCGTGAGCGAAATACTTGGTCAGTGACAGTCAGTGTGGACGTGTATCAGGGTCGTGCGGGCGCACGGTGCCTCGGCCTCGTGCCTAGGAGCCGAGCCATGCGGCGGTGGTGAAGCGCGCGAGCTCTAAGGCACCTCAGTGTGTGGTGTGCGTTCATGATGCGTTCGGTGGGTACGGTAGTACCATAAATAATAGTAATAATAATGTTGACTGCATGTAACCAAACTACAGGGCTACAGGTGAAGAATATGTTGATTTGAGGTTTCAAAATAAATGTTGAATTACAATTTAATGTAACGTAACTTCACGCCTGTAATCCCCGAAGGGATAAGCAGAGGTAAATGCATGTATTCAAACATAAATGCAAACACCCACGATCCGCCTGTTACGTTTTGGCCCATGTAACAGGTGGCGAGCCTGTTGACATCTCCGGGCGCATTACCAAACTTCGAGGTACTTGGGAATTTCCAGAAAATGGAGAAATCCCAATAGAACCAGAGATAAAGAACTTTACACCATTATCTCTGATAACCCCCTACCCGCGAATCGAACCCAGGACCTCAGCGTCGTAGTAGTGGCCTGCTACCACTAGGCTACCGAGGCAGTTACCTAAGTGTAATTTAATGGTTTTATTTTATAAGATTTATTCAACACATTCTTAACAGGATTTCTTTGGCTTATAAAATAACATGATAATTTTTATCTTGTAGTAAAGTATGTAGATACCGTGTTGTGTAGCCAATTAAATAGAAATATTTGAACCGAATATATTCGGCATCGAAACCGAATAATTCGGCCGAATACGAATAGTGGAAATGATAGCGAATATATTCGGCATCGAAACCGAATAATTCGGCCAAATACGAATAGTGGAAATGATGCCGAATATGCCGAATACCGATTACGAACCGAATATTCGGCGCATCTCTAATAATTTCCTTAATTTTAATTAACTTTGGGACAAAATATTACCTATATCAAAAATGTCTGAAATCGATTCGGTTGTCAATTCTGAACAAACTAGTTTCGGGTTGTACATTCAATCCTGTTACACGTTGTATATTTTCTAGATTATAAATATACAAAGAAATCAGGTTTAAAGCATATGTGGATGAACGAAACAATTCTGCAGTGGAATCCTAACTTACATAAAAAGGAGTGCCTCCTTTTTTATTACGAAAAATACTGGTTTTATTTTTATTGCAAATATATAGTTTAAAAATGCATACACAAATCATTTACGTAGCAGTTGAAAAATCTTCCAAAAATAATTATAAGAACTGAAGCGAGTTCGAATTGGCATTGCAACAGATGTTGTCAGTTTGGCATTGTTCATTCAGCAGTTGGCAACGTTGCGGGATGAGCATTGAAAAATAAATGACGTTCGTTCCCTTGACTATATTAATCTGGGACATGCCTAGAAAAAATGCCGGAAATTACAGGGCCGTACATTACCACCTGACCGGAACACGATAGTGCTGAACACTACCATTTAGTGGCAAGTATATTAGGTAATGCGGTGGTGCCTACACCCGCGAGCTCCGTCACTGGAGCTCTACCAACAGTGACAGGACAGATGGTGGATTAAACCAACTAGTAGCAACAGGGAGAGGGGGATAAAAAGATCCCCCTCTCCCTGTTGCTACTAGTTACCACTATTCTCAGAGAAGCAACTGTATTCTAGTACACATAATGCGATCAGCGAGCCTGCTCAAAGTCCGTGGGTTAGTTTGAACGTAGCCTAAAGCATTTTTGGTCTGCATTATAATGGTACCCGCAACCCTTCGAAGCAAACGGACATTTCACACCGCTGTACTAACCGGGTCGTAAATGTAACTGCAGTTTGGATACCAAACAACTGCATCAAATGTAATTAAATAATGCCATCATCTTTAATGTGTTTCAGTGTAAGTGAAAACGATATAAATGTCTGAAATACTTGGACTTTGCAAGAGAATAGGTGTTTATAAATTAAATGTCGCCCTAAAACACATTGCCTCCGACGGGTACACATTGCGAGTGCGGAAAAGCTCTTAACAGCTAGTTTGAAGACGAAATGATGATATTTTGTAACATAATGTGAACCCTTACCATGAATTGTATATTCACCATTAATATTAAAAATAATTGTTACTGCTTATTGCACTTAAATACCTAATTCAGTGATTTAATTCACTGCGGTCTTGAAATTAGTAAATCTCTATCTATCTTATAAATATAAAAATCAATTGCTGTTCGTTAGTCTCGCTTAAACTCGAGAACGGCTGGACCGAATTGTACTCCTCCAAAACGCCTAGACGGATTCTTATGAAATTTTGTGCCTGTTACCCAATAGGCAAACAAAATTTCATGAAAAGGTCTGAGCATCGGCCATCATCTATTTTCCATTCCATACAATTTTTTTTGAACATTTCATTTTTTATACCTCTATGGAGATACGAAGTTTGTCGAGGCAGCTAGAACTTATAAAATTGTTTTATTACGTGTTTTGTTTCGAACTTGTGCCTAACGAATCAAAGAATTGTGTTGAAGACCGATACCGTTATTTTAAAATACCTATATGATACCCTCTCATGACGAATAAATGAGTGAAATGCTGAAATATCCTCCATACCAGATGGTTGACCAAAAAAAAATTAAAAGGTCAGATTTAAGTACACACTCAACACTTAATATTGCACATCGAGCCTGCGAAAGAGACGATCGGCTCGTTACTTCGTAGAGCGTTATCTCTGTTGCACAATGTCCACGTAAGCACTGACAGTGCGGTATTCGTCAAACTTGATCAATATGCTCAAATAACGTCAAATAGGTACGGTGCGAAAGAGATAATGCTCTACAGACCCGAAATAAGCCGAATTCTCGTTCCTAGGATCGATGAGCAATATTTATTGTTGAGCACAGTATGTCATTTTGAATTGATCATCAAAAAGTCACACGATCTGATCTCACCTGCGATTCACATCTCCGAAAGAAACAAATGGTAGTACCCACCATTCTTAGTTCCCCAGTATGTTCCGCAGCTTATACGAGCGAACAGGACGCTCTGAGAAATTCATAGTTGGAATAAAACTTCCCCATACAAAAGTTACTTACTTTAGATCGTACATACGTACTCTGGAAACCATTTCTATGAAGTATGTGTATTGTTTTCCTGTTAGTGACTTTTAATGTACTAGCAGAAACTGTTAATATTCATTGCGTCTCATTTAAGGAGAGAAAGAAAGATTTCTTTTTACGACCGTTTTGGATATTTTAGTAGGATATTTTAATGTTATGGAAGTGGCAACTAAGCATGCAGTCAGTCATCAGCACTATCGTGTTCAGGTCAGGTGGTAATGTACGGCCCTGTAATTTCCGGCACAGAGGCATAACACCTTAGGCCTCAGGAGTGGTAACGCATCTTCGTTTTGAGCTTGGTCTTTGTGTGGGTGTCTATAGATTGCAGTCATCACTTAACATCAATGCGAACTGCATGCTTGTTTACCACTTACATAACATAAAAAAAAATTAAGTGATGAAAAAAAATATGAAAAACTTAGTTCGATGATACCAAACTTGTGCCGTATATTTCTGTAGTTTAAGAGGTCGTCAGCATTTAGCCTTAAAAATCGCCTAAACGCAATATGTCTTTTGTACAGTAGGTATTATAAAGATTACATCATATAAGTTTATACATTTTTGACACGGCAGTCTTGGAAGGGCGCCAGATAGAATCGGAAGACGCTGTCAAATTAACGAACAAACATTGAACAGGATTGGACGAGGTTCAACAGGGCGTTTTATCCCGGACCTATTTGAATATTTGCCTCGTGAAACTTTCGAATGTGATTTAATTTAAAGTATTGTTAGTACATCGCTTGGGTTGTTTGACCTAGATTTAATTATGTTTCTGTTGTGTTATCCTACAATAAGAAATGTCATAATGATTAAGATATTTCGTAGCACTGGTGACGAAGCTCGTGAGCGTAGGCACCACCGCATTACCTAATATACTTGCCGCTAAATGGTAGTGTTCAACACTATCGTGTTTTGGTTAGATGGTGATGTATTGCCCCGTAATAACTATCACAGAGACGTTACAACTTAGGTTTTAGGGGTGGCAACGCATCTGCATTTTGACCTCTGGTTTTTGTGTAGATGTCTATAGGCTGTAGTCATCATATAACATCGATGTGAGCTAGACGTTTGTTAAGTAGCAGACTAATGACCGAATACTGAAACGTCACTCAATTTTAAGCAACCCTCAAATGTGCGCTATCTCTTTCGTTTGAACGTGTTTTACAAAGACAGAAGACTTTTAAATCCCACTTAGATTTAAGTGACGTTTGAGTATTTGGCCGTATGACAGTACGTAGCGCTATTATTAAAGCGAGATCCTCTTTTACGTTATGCAGATGCGTTACCACTCCTGAGGCCTAAGGTGTTATGCCTCTGTGCCAGAAATTACAAGGCCGTACATTACCACCCGACCGGAACACGATAGTGCTGAACACTACCATGTAGCGGCAAGTATATTAGGTAATGCGGTGGTGCCTACGACAAGTATATTAGGTTCTTTGTTACAATAGTCACTCATGATAGGTACTTATTTTTATCCTATATTTACCAACCTATGTATGTATGTATGTATCTTCACGCCAGGTCCCTAACGGGGTAGGCAGAGAGTGTAGAGCGCCAGATATCCCGGTCCTGATATACCTCTCGTGCCTCGTCTACCTTCATAATTCTCTTCATACATGCACGCCGATTCCTAAGACTTTTGACCCCACCATCAGACAAAACTCGACCTATTTGGTCATGGTAGGTCAGTCTTGGTCTTCCTTTGCAGAGGCAAACATCCATATTCGCATTATATATCTGTTTAGTCATTCGCTCATTCGACATTCTTTCTATATGCCCGAACCATCGAAGCATGCTCTTTTTTTGTTTTACACCAATACTATCATTCAGACAAAGCCTCTTTCTTACATCTTCGTTACGAACGCGATCGGTAAGTGATACACCGCAGATCTTACGCAAAGATCTCATCTCGACCGCGTTTAATTTACTTTCATGATCTTTCCTGCATACCCAGCTATCACTTCCATATAAAAGCGTGGGAGTAAGTACAGCATTATGTACGGCTAGTCGAGCCCGCTGGCTGAAATGTTTCGATTCTAGCGGCTTACCCAACGCTCCATTCACGCAATTCCCAGCAAGCACTCTTCTTTCTATGTCAGTGGTGTACCTACCATCCTTGCTAAAAGCACATCCAAGATATACAATTTTATCCACCTGTTCTAACACTGCATCATCTACTGCTACCCTTGCATTTGTTCTCTGTTCATCTCTTTCAAATACTAATACTTTAGTTTTATCCACATTCAATTGTAAGCCTTTCTCCATACAATCCTCTTTTATGACTGTGACTAGTGCTTGTAGCCCAGATGGTGTAGAGCTAACAATTACCGCATCATCTGCGTAAAGCAGACAGCCTGTTAGACAACAACCAGAACAGACCAACCTGTTATTGTAAAATAGAGAAAAAGCATTCTTAGTAGGAAAATAGAAAATAACATGTTCATGCAACGTGGATTACTTATTATTTCATGTGCACTATTATGCTTTGACGTGTCTATTTCTGTGACAGGGTTTTTTTCCTTTGTTGGTACAGTCACTAACAGAAGTGTAAACAAAGAAAGAAATAAAATAAATGTATTGGTATCGCAATGTTTCGCTTTTTTCAACATTTATATATTTAAATAAGTCGTTGATGATGATTAGTGTAGATGATAAGCAGGATCATGCTGTAGTCTATAAACATCTACAAAATTTGTGATTTCAATAATATTAGTGTTGCCACTCTTGAGGCCTTATCTGATTATGCCTTTGTTCCGGAAATTACAGAGCCATACATTGCCACCTGAATTGAACACAACACACATACACATTCATTGAGCGGCAAGTTGATTGGGTAATGTGGCCAACTCCTTCGAACTCCGTCACTGGAGCTCTATCACCAATGAAAAAATTAAGGTAATAGACATAATCATGTATGAAGCAAAGAAATAAGCATTCACATTGATAGTGAATGTAGAATTGGTGTTATTGGGACTTTATTTTCCCTTTTTTAATGTAATTAAAGTGGCAAACAAGCATGTAGTTCACATTGCTGTTAAGTGATGACGGTAGGACCTACAGACATACACGAGGACCACCGGTCAAAATGCAGATACGTTACCACTTCTGAGGCCTAAGGTATTATGTCTCTGAGCCGGAAATTACAGGGCCGTATTTTCGGGCAGTTTCCCAGTGTTATCATCAGAGATGAGAAATGTGCCCGGTGATATTACAAGGCTCGCAGTTTGTTACATGGGCCAAAACGTAACCGGCGAATCGTAGGTGTATGCATGTATGCTTTAATGTATGCATTTACCTCTACCTATACCTTGGGAGAATATAGATGTGAAATAATATTTAGTTTTTTTTTAGTATAGAGACATAGCTAGTGCTACTATTTGGTATTTTGTAAGGTTTCGTCCAGAAACAGGAAGCAAAACACTTTTTCACTCTATTTAAATTATGCATGAGACTGTACTTTACTTCCTGTTATTCCATCAGCAGTGGGTATATAATTTTTAACTTGACGTGTCGGTGTCGGATTCGTAATGGAATATTACATGTTTTTTATGTAACGAATGGGCCAAACAAGTATGCAGTTCACATGTATGGTATGTGATAATTGCAGCCATCTACATAAAAACCAGACGTCAAAGTGCAGATGCGTTGGAACCCCTGCGATGTAAATTGACATGTCTCTGTGATAGTTTTACGGGGCCATACAGTACCATTTAACCAGAACACTACCATTTAACTGCCTCGGTAGCCTAGTGGTAGCAGGCCACTACTACTACGCTGAGGTCCTGGGTTCGATTCCCGGGTAGGGGGTTATCAGAGATAATGGTGAAAAAGCCGTTATCTCTGGTTTTATTGGGATTTTTCCATTTTCTGGAAATTTCCCAGTACCTCAAAGTTTGGTAATGTGCCCGGAGATGTCAACAGGCTCGCCACCTGTTACATGGGCTAAAACGTAACCGGCGAATCGTGGGTGTTTGCATGTATGCTTGAATGCATGCATTTACCTCTGCCTACCCCTTCGGGGATTACAGGCGTGAAGTTACTACAATTTAGAGGAAGATAAATTAGGTAATGAGGTGGTGCCTCCGCCCTCGAGTACCTGCACTGGAACTCTACCATTAATGAATGGGTCTAGTTTATGTCACGAATGTGTGTGTATGTATCTTCACGACAGGTCCCTAACGGGGTAGGCAGAGATTGTAGTGCGCCAGATATCCCGGTCCTGACATTCGTCTCGTGCCTCATCTACCTTCATCACTCTCTTCGTATGAACTGCATGTATATGCACGCCGATTCCTAAGACTTGACCGCACCATCAGACAGAACTCGACCTATTTGTTCATGGTAGGTCAGTCTTGGTCTTTCTGGGCCTCTGCAACCACATTCACATTGTATATCTGTTAAGTCATTCGCTCATTCGATACTCTCATTCACACAAAGCCTCTTTCTTACATCTTCATTACGAACGCGATCGGTGAGCGATACACCGCAGATCTTGCGCAAAGATTTCATCTCTACTGATCTTAATTTACTTTCATGCTCTTTCCTGCATACGACGAATGTGGCACACAAATATGCAGTTTAGATGGATGTTATGTGATGACTGCATCCTATAAACATCCACATAAACCCAAAGATTTCAATGTGGTGCCACTCCTGAGGCCTAAGGCATTACGCCTCTGTGCCGGAAATTACAACACCGTATATTACCACATGATCAGAACACGCTTGCCCTTAATAATACCATTTAGAACCAAATAGATTGGGTAATGTGATGTTGCCTGCGGCATCGAGTTCCCTCACTGGTGTTAGGTCGATGTGCAATGTTTCCAGTAAAATGATGGTCTTCGCAATTTATGCCGACTTAGCTCCGACTCAACTCACTTCAGAGTGAATTTGTCAACTTGTAAGTTAAAGGTGAACCCAAACCTGCCATTAAACCGGCTAACCTGAATTGATCAGCTTAAGTGGAGGTGGACAGGACACATGTTGAGGGAGAAACAAGAAAAATGGAGTAAAATCATCACAGACTGGTGAATACCAAAAAAACCCCAGAAATACCAAAAGAACCAGAAGTAAACAATTAATTAATTGTAAAATAATTAATAATAAAAACGAAGATAGGAGGACGAATTATTCCCCTCGTTGTCAACGAATTGAGCTCGAGTCGACAATGTGCTTACGGCTAGCGAGCGAAGCTTTGCCAACTCGTTCCCAAATAAGATGAAATTCGAGCTATGACTTCTCATACAAATAGTCTTTACACGCAAATATATGTTAGTGCGTATGTATTCAAACGTGGTAGGCAAAGAGAAAGAAAGAAAAATATTTATTTACCTGACAACACACAACAAAAAAAAGAGAAATAAATACAATAAAGAGGAGACTACTAACTTAAACAAACTTAAAAGGTATGGTCATGTGAAGCCAGGAAAAATGGCACCCATCTCAGCTATTTGTTGCAGCAAGAGCTGCAACGCTGATATTAAGAGCATTGAGCGTCAATTAATCATCTCATCTCTTCATACATGCAAGCTGATTCCAAAGACTTTGGAACCCACCATCGGACAGTAGGTACATTAAAAGATGATACTATTAATGTGGATGGTTGCAGAGGCCCAGGAAGACTAAGACTGACCTACCATGACCAAATAGGTCGAGTTCTGTCTGATGGTGGGGTCAAAAGTCTTAGGAAACGGCGTGCATGTATGAAGAGAATGATGAAGGTAGACGAGGCACGAGAGGTTTGTCAGGACCGGGATATCTGGCGCTCTACACTCTCTGCCTACCCCGTGAGGGACCTGGCGTGAAGATACACATTTCAATGATACACATACTATTAAATCAATTATTTTTTCTATACTTACTCAGACAGCGCAAAGAAACTAACGCCGAGATTCCGGTAATTGTCATTTAATTACCAAAAGCGGGCAAAAACAAAAAATATAAAGCCCAAAGCCTCTTAATGTCCACCAATTTTCCGCTCCTGCGGCATCGAAACCGATTCCGACTGAAACATCGCTTTAGCCCGTATTCATTAAAAAGAAACAAAATAAAAATGGCGATAACTTGCCACCGTTAATAATGCCGGTACTGAATTCGTTGCAACTTCTTTGTTTTGTTATTAAGCCATGAATTTATAATTTTCGGCTCGCATTTAAGGAGTTGTAAGTATTTATAATGCGTGTAGTTTTAACCTACGACTATAGATTTAAGATGTTTTCCCATTTACCAAAGAGTAAAGAATACAAATGTTACAAATGTGCTTTTACGCTATATCCTTAGCTCCTTTAGCTGGTATTAATAAACCAAGTCATCACGTCTATTAAAAGCCTTATCTTTAAAACTACTAAAGAGGTTAAGACTAATAACAGTTCAGCGGGAAACGTCTCTGTAAAAAAATATGAATATGTTTTACAAATTTTCACATAATATAATAATATGATTTGATTAAATCACTCGTTTTATTTTCTGTATATTATATATACATACCATTACACAGCGCAACTAAACTAACGCCGAGATTCCGGTAATTGTCATTTAATTACCAACAGCGGGTAGAAACAAAAAAAATAAAGCCCAAAGCCTCTTAATGTCCACCAATTTTCCGCTCCTGCGACACCGAAACCGTTTCCAACTGAAACATTGCTTTAGCCCGTATTCATTAAAAAGAAACAAAATAAAAATAGCGATAACTTGCCACCGTTAATAATGCCGGTACTGAATTAGTTGCAACTTCTTTGTTTTGTTATTAAGCCATGAATTTATAATTTTCAACTCGCATATTTAATGAGTTGTAAGTATTTATAATGCGTGTAGTTTTAACCTACGACTATAGATTAAAGATGTTTTCCCATTTACCAAAGAGTAAAGAATACAAATGTTACAAATGTGCTTTTACGCTATATCCTTAGCTCCCTTAGCTGGCATTAATAAACCAAGTCATCACGTCTATTAAAAGCCTTATCTTGAAAACTACTAAAGAGGTTAAGACTAATAACAGTTCAGCGGGAAACGTCTCTGTTAACATTTATGAAAATCTTATACAAATTTTCACATAATATATGATTTGATTAAATCACTCGTTTTATGTTCTATACCTACCATTACACAGCGCAATTGAACTAACGTCAAGATTCCGGTAATTGTCATTTAATTACCAACAACGGGTAAAAACAAAAAAATATAAAGCCCAAAGCCTCTTAATGTCCACCAATTTTCCGCTTCTGCGACACCGAAACCGTTTCCAACTGAAACATTGTTCTAGCCCGTATTCATTAAAAAGAAACAGAATTAAAATGGCGATAACTTGCCACCGTTAATAATGCCGGTACTGAATTCGTTGCAACTTCTTTGTTTTGTTATTAAGCGATGGATTTATAATTTTCGGCTCGCATTTAAAGAGTTGTAAGTATTTATAATGCGTGTAGTTTTAACCTACGACTATAGATTTAAGATGTTTTCCCATTTACCAAAGAGTAAAGAATACAAACGTTACAAATGTGCTTTTACGCTATATCCTTAGCTCCCTTAGCTGGTATTAATAAACCAAGTCATCACGTCTATTAAAAGCCTTATCTTGAAAACTACTAAAGAGATTAAGATTCTAATAAGAGTGCACCGGAACAACAAAATAAAAATGGCGATAACTTGCCACCGTTAATTATGCCGGTACTGAATTCGTTGTAACGTATTTTTTTTTATCAAGCGTCGAACTCATACTTAGTTATTTGGCATTCACTGTTTGCAGTTCTAAGTTTTAATTTTTTTTTATCAAGCGTCGAACTCATACTTATTTATTTGGCATTCACTGTTTGCAGTTCTAAGTCTTGTCTAAGATTTGAGATTCTTGCTCATTTACTGCTGAGTATTATTTGTTTGCTAATGGGTAATATTGTTACTTCCAAGCCCGTATAATAATCAAGGTATACATGTTATAATGTTAGTCCATATTTTATTAACATTTTAACGATATTTACACTTTCCTTAATTTAGGTAATAACAGAGTAAAAAGAATGGTCACGATTTCATTAATCATTTCAGATAAACATCAAACTTTCTTAGAATTTAAGACTATAACAATAAAAACAAATCTATATAAATAAATAAAATTGGAGTGTCTGTTTGTGTTATTAAAATAAACGCTTTTTACTAAATGCATATGTATGTATACACGGTACATAAACCAAAACAATTTTTTTTTTACAATTTTTGTCTGTCTGTCTGTTTTTCTGTCTGTCAGTCTGTCTGTTTGGCGGGGCTAATCTTGGGAACGGCTGGACCGATTTTGACGGGACTTTCACTGGCAGATAGCCGATGAAATAAGGAGTAACTTAGGCTACTTTCATACTAGCTTTGCCCACGATTTCGTCCGGGTAGATACTGAACAATCATAAATTCTCACGCGAATAAAGTCGCGGACATCGCTAGTCTATACATCTATACAAATAAATAAAATTGGAGTGTCTGTTTGTAACATTAAAATAACCGCTTTTTACTAAATTCATATGTATGTATGCACGTTACATGTACCAAAACAACATTTTTTACAATTTTTGTCTGTCTGTCTGTTTGGCGGGGCTAATCTTGGGAACGGCTGGACCGACTTTGACGGGACTTCCACGGGTAGGTAGCTGATGTATTATGGAGTAACTTAGGCTACTTTTATCTCCATACAACCATACATGCATACATACCTACATATAAATAAATAGAATTTGAGTGTCTCCGATTTTGAGGGGACTTTCATTGGCATATAGCTGATGTAATAAGGAGTAACTTAGGCTACTTTTATACTAGCTTCGCCCACGACTTCGTCCGGGTAGATACTGAACAATCATAAATTCTCACGCGAACCAAGTCGCGGGCACAGCTAGTTACATACAAAATTACCTGCATTATATTTACCCCCTTATTCATAAACGTATTTTAGCTAAAGTGTTGCTAATCTCTCCTTCGTCTTTTTCTATCCTGCACATTTGACAATGCAACTGATAAAGACAAAGCATTTTATAGCAAAAATGTATCTAATGTACGTTTATGAATAAGGGGGTTAGTTTTTAGATATGTTAAACATTAGTTAGTATTTAGTCAGCGAATTCAAACGCTGATTTAATATTCTCTAATTAGTATCCCAGACGACCGCAAAACGTCCAATAATGAACTGTAAAGGTTGTTTCACACTGGCAATTTACATTTTAATTAATTTTGTAACTTATTGTTTTGACAAAGTAGACTTTCAGCAGAAGTTTTTTTTTAATTTAGGGCGAAAGCTTGGAAACTGTTTGAGTGAGGTAAATATTTATTAAATGATATTCGAAATCTACACAAAAACCAAAATGAGAATGTGCAGATGTACTTAAGTGGTTTTGCCTCTATGACAGAAATAACGAGACCATACCATCATACTGAAACACAATACCTACTGATGCACACTACTTTTGCAGGTAGTTTACATAATGCAATTGTGCTTACTCTCTCGAGCATCTCTCTGAAACTCTACCACCGGATCTGCCGCCAAATGGTAGTGTTCAGCACTATCGTGTTCCGATTGGATGGGAACGTATGGTCCCGTGATAACTATCACAGAAACATAAAAACTAAGGTCTCAGGGGTTGCAACGCATCTGCACTTAGACCTCTTGTTTTTGTGTAAATGTCTATAGGCTCATATATGCGAGCCACGTAGTTGTTTGCAATCTTCGTTATTTAAAAAAGGCCATACTTAAGTTTTTTTAATGTAATGGAAGTGGCAAACAAGCATGCAGTTCACATTGATGTTAAGTGATGACTGCAGCCTATAGACACCCACACAAAGACCAAGGTCAAAATGCCGATGCGTTACCACTCCTGAGGCCTAAGGTGATATGCCTCTGTGCTGGAAATTACAGGGCCAGGTGTATCAAATAATATTCCCTAAGACACATAGTTTATTCTACCCGAACTTCGAGGCCATTTGGAACCACCAAATGATTTAAACTTTATTATTATGCAAACTCAGTGAAAACAATCAAATTAGACCAACGATTCATTATAATTTGCAGTGCAGTTTATTCAGATAGGTTGTTAATACGAAAAAAAACGTAACTTCACGCCTGTAATCCCTGATTTACCTCTGCCTACCCTAGGCAGAGGTAAATGCATCCATTCAGATCGCCCGATTCGCCAGTCACGTTTTGACCCATGTAATAGGTGGCGAGTCTATTGACATGTCAGGGCACATTACCAAGCTTCGAGGTACCGGGAAATTTCCAGAAAATTGAAAAATTCCAACAGAACCAGAGATAAAGGACTTTACACCATTATCTCTGATAATCCCCTACCCGGGAATTGAACCCAGGATCTCAGCGTAGTAGTAGTGGCCTGCTACCACTAGGCTACTGAGGCAGTTGTTAATAAATTGCAACATCTAAGAGCAAATAAACGTTTTCCTAGTAAACCAACACGACTCAGCGTTCAGATATGTAACGGGATGCAAAAATATAGTGTTTCTGTAAGATTTATTGCGGCTATTACTTCTTAAGATGTGGTTTTATTCGTCAGATCATCGATGAGTAAGGCTTTGGTTGATTACGAAATGATATATTGGCATATACTGTGTGTGGGGGACAAATTGGCTTTTACACCAAAGTCAAACACAAATCTGCATCGACGTGCCAGAGTGGACTGTAGCTTGGTTTTATTTTCGTTTCTTCAATGTTTCTTACTAATCTAACTTATTCACTAGCTTATTTCACTATACTATAACTAACTAGCGAACCAGGGGGTCTGGTACTATTCTAAACTTTCACTGGCAATACCTTCACGGTCTGGAAGCACTTTTCTTGCGGAGAATCGAACGAGGACAAACTAGCAATTTTTTTTTTTTTTTTTTTTTTTTTTTTAGGTCGGGCTTTTTGTAGGCGGCCTGTCTCGAGACGGCACTAGTCTACTTCACCGGGCAATCGGCGAGCGCAGAGGGCGCTCCAGCCTAGCAAAAAAGTTAGCGCAACTGCCTAAGGGTGACCCATGCGGGTCCGTGCCTCGGCTTAGGGCGTTGCGGAGGGACATATGAGACATATGCGATTATGGGCGGTGCAACTTTCGCTCTACTCCATTCGGTTGGTGATAACCGGAATGTCATCGGCCTCGCGGGGCCGGGGATAAGGTCGGGATCAGGGGCGGGCGCGGCGCGAAACGCGTCGGCGCGTTGTATTGTTGGCGGTTTGTGCAGTGTGATTCTCTAAATGATTGTTCATAGCGGCGATGGCCAACGTGGTCTCATCGTCCGGATCTTTTAAGACGTGCCTTGGACGTCTCCTTTTGGCGCGATCAAAAGGAGTGTAAATCGCGGCCGCTCTGACCAGCGGATTCGGGTGGTGACTCGCCCGGTCGAAATAGCGAGCTGAAGCTCGCTTCATAAACTGCCGGATGGTAGGCAGATTTGCGTCAATGTGCAAGTTTTTATTACGTACGTACCAAGGCGCGCCTACGGCTCTACGTAAGAATCGATTCTGCAAAGTTTGAAGCTTATGTAATATTGTGTTTTTCGCGTGGGCGAATACCGGGGACGCGTAACATAGTATGGGCCTTATGCAGGACGTATAGGCACAGAGTTTGTTCCGGGCCGATAGCTTGCTCTTTTTGTTTAATAAACAATGTAATTGGGACAACACGAATGCAGCCTTTGCGCGCGCTGCTTTTACATGTGCAGCGAAGGTCAGATGCCGATCAAGCGTCACTCCTAAGTATTTGATTTTGTCCATCCAGGGGATGGGCTCGTCAAACATAAGGACTGGGGCTACGTTAGGTCTGGGAGCGCGGTCCCGTATAAAGAGTATGGCAGCGCTCTTGCTAGGATTTACCTCTATACGCCAGCGGCGGAACCAAGACTCAAGGTCTTTGGCCGCCGCTTGCAGGGCTTTCCTTATGATCTCTGGCTTTCTGCCAGAGACGTAAATAGCAGTGTCGTCAGCGTACATTGCCACCTGAACGCCGTGGCGGACAGGGATATCGCTAGTGTATAGCGTGAACAGGAGGGGGGAGAGTACGGATCCTTGGGGAACACCGGCTGTTATGGTGTGACGGTTCGAAAGGGTACCCTCGACTCGATATCGAAAGCCTCTGTCCGACAGAAAATCGCGAATGATGTGCACGATTTGGGTGGGCACTCTGAGAGTGTACAGCTTATATAATAAGCCGTTGTGCCACACGCGGTCGAACGCTTTAGCAATATCGAAGAAGAGGGCTCCCGTCATAATCTTTCTATCGAATTTACTGAGTATATGCTCGGTGATTCGATGTACTTGATGGACACAGGAGTGGCGAGCACGGAACCCGAACTGTTCGTCCGGGATCAAGTGCCGCACTCGGGTGAAATCTAAGAGTCGAGCGTACACGACGCGCTCGTAAAGTTTACTGAGAGAACTGAGCAGACTTATCGGCCTGTATGACGAGGCCTGGTTGCTCGGCTTACCGGGCTTTTTAAACCCGATAACTGTGGCCTCTTTCCACGCGGGTGGAAACATACTATTTTTAAACGCTGCGTTGAGTATCGCAGCCAAAAGGGCAATGAGCAAGGGGGGAAAGTTTCTAACTGTGCGATTGGAAACGCCGTCCGCACCCGGCGCTTTCCGCACTTTTAGACGCTTGATCAGGTCTGACACCTCTACGACTGTCACAGGTCTGAGAGGATCATCATTATTTTCGCTATTATCGTTAGCGTTTTCATCGAACTGCGTGTCGGGAATGGGACCGGTTTCGCGCGGAGGGGTTGGCGGTCTCGCGTTCCTACTTTCGACTTCAGAGTTAATCTTATCTAAATGATCGGCAGCTATCGGCATCGTACTTGGAGAGCATTGAGTCTCGAGTTCGCTCGCCAGGCATTCGGACTTTTCGAAGTCATCGAAGGCTGGCGGTTGGTTGGGACGAATGAGGGGAGGCATGGATGCCTCGTTGGGAGATTTGAAGCAGCTGAAAAGCTTCCAATACTCTGTATGAGTGGGATCAAGGTCAGTGAGCTTTTGCTCCCAGCGGCCGTTATAGACTTCCACCTTGCATTTCTTGGCCTGACGTTGCCAGTATCGCATGGTGGTTTTTCTATCGGCCGTTGGGGCAGAGTAGTAAGCTCTTGTAGTTGCATTCCTTTCTCTCACTATCTCCCGTACGTGCTCAGGGATAACGGTGTGACTGGGTACAGTCACGGGTTTTTCCTCTAAACATCCGTCTACGACGGATTGTACGTGGTTAGTGAGAGTAAGGATCGCGCTATTGACTTCGTCAGGGGTCTCTATGAGTGAGGGGATCGTATCGAGGTCTTCGGATGTGGTGGTAGCCAACCTGCGTCTCACTTGAGACCAGTCGGTTACCACTCTCATCGGGATGTCACTATGACCTGTATCAGTGGGGCCGCTATGGGGGATAAATTCTATGATAACAGGTCTATGGTCAGAGTCTAACTCGTGTAGCACTCGTATAGAATGTAGACGTAAGTTTACGTTCTTTACAAGTGCTAGATCGAGTATGTCGGGTCGTCCCATGTTGTCGTCATAACAATAGTGGGTGGGTTCGAGTGGCACTAGAATGTCTATAGGTGCCCTGTCAAGATAACGTTCTAGAACTGTCCCTCGTGCGTTAGACGAGTTACAGCTCCACATTATGTGTTTGGCGTTGAGATCTCCTGCCACTATGACGGAGTCGCCAAGCTGAAATAGACGATCTAGGTCGCCTACTAAGAGATCGCGTTGGGGGGATAGATACGCCGACACTATAGTGATCGGCTGATGACCGGTCATCGCTAATAGGCAAACTGAGACTTCAATGTTCTCCAGGTCGTCGGGGGAGGGTAGAGGCGTGCAATGCAACGTCCTCTTGTAATATATAAGGGGGGCACCGTCTGTACGATCGTTTCGTACTAACCTATAATTGGCCAAGCTTGGGTTACGGCGGGCGGGTTTTAAAAATGTCTCCTGGATGAGGAAGACATCAATATTTTTGTCGCGGAGAAATTCTCCCAGCTCATCGCGGAGGCCTGACATGCCATTGGCGTTAAAAAACCCTATTCTAAGTGAATAGGGTTTTATCCTGCTTGCTAAATTATTTAAAGGCCGTATGGCCATTTTGGGTTTAGCGGGGGGTGTTGTTTATCAGCCGGTTGACTTCGGCTGCGGCCAGGACCATTTCTACCATGGCGTTGGGAAGGTGGGGATTGGACTTGAAGTGCAAGTACCTATCCAGCAGGGGCTGGAGTTTGCTCATGTCAAACATGAGCGAGAAAGAGAGTACCTCGCTGATGAGGTCGAGCGGCGCCTGAGGGGGGCCGGGAGCGGGAGCCTGATGGGCCATGGGGGGGGCCTGAGGGGCCTGGGTGGGTTTGCGGCGAGGTGCGGCAGTGGCGGCCAGCGGGGGCCTAATGGGGGTTGGCGCAGGGGTCGGGGCGGGGGCCGGAGCCGGGGCCGGGGCTGGGGCCGGGGCCGGGGCGCGAGCCGGGGCCGGGGCTGGGGCCGGTGTAGGGGCGGCCTGAGGGGCCACCGCGGGTGCCTGAGCGACCGGGAAGGTCGTGGGCGGCGGGATTACTCCCTTAAGAGAGGGGTAATGAGTGGTACTCATTAGAGAGGGCGGAGGACCGGTCCTCCATGCGGGGGCCTGGATGGGGTTGGGGGTCCTCTCGAATTGAGGGGCCGCTCTTGGTGGGATTGGGCGACGACCCCTGGATGGGATTCGTGCCGCTTTGGGTGCCTCTTTGCACCCCCTATAGTTGGCGGGATGACCTGCCTGCCCACAGAGAATGCAGCTCGGGGGTTCCGTGCATGCAGCCCTGTCTTTTGGGCGCGAGCATTCGGCCGTAGCATGGTCTTCCAGGCACTTGACGCACCTGGGGCGCATCCTACACCGACCAGAGGCATGACCGTATCTCTGGCAGTTATGGCACTGCCCTATGTGTCCCTTCTTGTTGGGAGGCTCGACACGGATGCCGCTGAGGCCCGCGACTTCTTTAATGTTAAAGACGCCGTTGGCCTCTTTGGTATGCTCGAGCACGACTAACACCATGTTTAGGTGGCCGTTTTGTCCCTTATGCCCTCGGTGCATCCTGTGCACCTGCAGAACTGGGAGGGCTTTGACCTCTTTAAGGTCGGCCATAATTTCCTCGGGAGAGAGGAAGATGGGGATGTTGCGTATTACTACGCGACGACGCTTCTCCTCGGGGAGGGCGTATGTGAAGTATTGTAGGCCCCTTGCGTCAAAGAGCGCAGTGGCCGTACGATGGTGGGTGGATGTCTCAAGTTGGATGTGATAACATCCTTCCTTTGGATTCCACCTGGTGTGGAGGGGGATGACCCCTTTGACCTTCAGCGATGCTGAGAGGTCGGTCCAGGTGAATTTATCGGACCCAAGGAGTTTGAGTGGTGGGGGGCGTTTGGCTTTTGGCGCTCCTGGGGCGCTAGCCTGCGAGCTCGCTGAGGGCGTGCTGGCTTGGGTGAGGTGCGCGGGAGATGCGCTACCTTGAGAGGTGACCGCGGGGGCGGTGGAAGAGGCTGTGACTCTCACAGCTTTGGCGGGAACGGAGGGCTCCTCGGCCTGGGTTTTGCGGGTCTTCCGCTTTCGCTTGCCTCCTTTGACGAGTGTGAAGTCGTCGGAGTCGGAGGCGGACTCTTCGTTGGACGCCTGTCCTACGGACATTGCGTCAGAGTCCGTGGAGCGTTCCTGGCCGGGAGTGGTAGAGGGGACAAACTAGCAACGAAATGTACCGAGTTATATACGCTTCCAAACCGTCTCCTTCCATGTCAAAATTCCGTGACACGCCCAAAAATCGAACGTCACGAAGGTCCGGGTCAACAGAGATAGGACTCTAAAACATTACATATACGGTCTAATTTCCCACGGCCGTCATACATCTCTGCTGACCCGCCCCCGCCTTGATACAATTCATACGTAATATCTCCTTATTTTATTAAATTTTCTTATACAATCCAATTAGACTTTTATTCTAATTCGATACACTTTCAAAGTTTTTACTTATTAGAAAAACATAATTTTTTAGGGGCTCTGTCATGCTCTATCACCTATGACACGATTGAATATCGCTAGCCAAACCTAAATACAATTAAAAACCGCAAACGGTATCTGCCTATCTCCTTTATTCTAAGCGTGAGAGACAATTTTATCTAACAAGTAAGATTAGGTACATTCGTTTTTTCCTTATTATGAGTCTACTTACACTCTTTACGCATATATTTCCCTGAGGGGGCAACAAAAATACATCTCGTACATAACTTTCAGCTTTGTATCTTTCTTATTTACGGAAATACAGCGACTTTCACCTCTCTCTCCATACAAAACACTGAATTCAACATCAGCTGTGAACAAACTAATTGAATCTACCTACATACAAATTGATATTTCTAACCGGAACATTTTATACAATTTGTGTCATAATTTCTCAATTTCTTTACTTTCTACGCGCGCTGCGTGGTCGTACTCCCGTGCACGTCTTCGGGCCAGTGTGTGTGTGATAAGTATACAGCAAAATACCTAATTTACATTACAGTTTTCATCAAACTCATCTCATAGTAGTGCCTACTACAGCGAACTTTGCCAGTCGATAACTACTTATCTGCCTATGCCATGCGTGGGGTTGGTCGTGAATATGAATTATTAGACATTCTTACGCCGAGCTATGCCACTGACTGAGCTCTAAAAAAGTGCGCTGCGTATTTACGCTTCCTCCGCGTCACTTCCCCGCACTTCACCCCCGCCCCCGCAGGCGGATCAGGTGCTCTGTCGGTCACCTCTCAGTGGACGACCCTTTCGACCAAACGAAAATACCTACACCTCCAAATTTAATATTTCCTATGGCAATCGCTAGACAACAACTCTTTTATCATCATACTCAAATATTACATGCCTACTATGAGAACCTAACGAGTTATATCGAATTAAAAACTGCCGCTGCATACAACCAACATACACCTAGCGGTCATTGCAAGCTTTACTAACTTTACTTATTTTCATAATGAAATACGACGCTTATTGATTCTATCCTTTACACTGTGAATGATTCACAAATAAGACCAACGCCGCTCGTAAGATCGGCTTTATGCTGAATTGGGGATCTTTTTGTAACAACCTTGATTTTGTGTTCTTAGTTTTAGTGTTTATGTTGTTGTTACTAATATAAGGTTTTTCTATTCATTCTATTCTAATAATTAACAGTTTATTTTTAGGGTTCCATAGCTTATAAGGACTTATAGTTTTTTTTTTTTTATTTTTAAAGAAAAATGGAAAGAAAAATTTGACTTCAGGCGAGGCTCGAACTCGCGACCTACTGGAAATCTAGTCCAGCCGCTCTTCCAATTGAGCTACTGAAGCCCTGCCCGATTTGTCAAATCTTTCCTTCACATCTATTGCATTGCTTTATGGTAGCAGTAGCGCCATCTATTACCAACTATGCTAGTTAGGCAACCGATATAATAGACTTTTCAGTTTATTGAATATCGTAAAGAAGTCGCTTTTACCCTTAATAATTGTTTTTATATTATTTCGCATTAACACATGCTTGTGAAATATATTTTTATTTTTAAAGAAAAATGGAAAGAAAAATTTGACTTCAGGCGAGGCTCGAACTCGCGACCTACTGGGAATCTAGTCCAGCCGCTCTTCCAATTGAGCTACTGAAGCCCTGCCCGATTTGTCAAATCTTTCCTTCACATCTATTGCATTGCTTTATGGTAGCAGTAGCGCCATCTATTACCAACTATGCTAGTTAGGCAACCGATATAATAGACTTTTCAGTTTATTGAATATCGTAAAGAAGTCGCTTTTACCCTTAATAATTGTTTTTATATTATTTCGCATTAACACATGCTTGTGAAATATATTTTTATTTTTAAAGAAAAATGGAAAGAAAAATTTGACTTCAGGCGAGGCTCGAACTCGCGACCTACTGGGAATCTAGTCCAGCCGCTCTTCCAATTGAGCTACTGAAGCCCTGCCCGATTTGTCAAATCTTTCCTTCACATCTATTGCATTGCTTTATGGTAGCAGTAGCGCCATCTATTACCAACTATGCTAGTTAGGCAACCGATATAATAGACTTTTCAGTTTATTGAATATCGTAAAGAAGTCGCTTTTGCAGGGCTTCAGTCGCTCAATTGGAAGAGCGGCTGGACTAGATTCCCAGTAGGTCGCGAGTTCGAGCCTCGCCTGAAGTCAAATTTTTCTTTCCATTTTTCTTTAAAAATAAAAATATATTTCACAAGCATGTGTTAATGCGAAATAATATAAAAACAATTATTAAGGGTAAAAGCGACTTCTTTACGATATTCAATAAACTGAAAAGTCTATTATATCGGTTGCCTAACTAGCATAGTTGGTAATAGATGGCGCTACTGCTACCATAAAGCAATGCAATAGATGTGAAGGAAAGATTTGACAAATCGGGCAGGGCTTCAGTAGCTCAATTGGAAGAGCGGCTGGACTAGATTCCCAGTAGGTCGCGAGTTCGAGCCTCGCCTGAAGTCAAATTTTTCTTTCCATTTTTCTTTAAAAATAAAAATATATTTCACAAGCATGTGTTAATGCGAAATAATATAAAAACAATTATTAAGGGTAAAAGCGACTTCTTTACGATATTCAATAAACTGAAAAGTCTATTATATCGGTTGCCTAACTAGCATAGTTGGTAATAGATGGCGCTACTGCTACCATAAAGCAATGCAATAGATGTGAAGGAAAGATTTGACAAATCGGGCAGGGCTTCAGTAGCTCAATTGGAAGAGCGGCTGGACTAGATTCCCAGTAGGTCGCGAGTTCGAGCCTCGCCTGAAGTCAAATTTTTCTTTCCATTTTTCTTTAAAAATAAAAATATATTTCACAAGCATGTGTTAATGCGAAATAATATAAAAACAATTATTAAGGGTAAAAGCGACTTCTTTACGATATTCAATAAACTGAAAAGTCTATTATATCGGTTGCCTAACTAGCATAGTTGGTAATAGATGGCGCTACTGCTACCATAAAGCAATGCAATAGATGTGAAGGAAAGATTTGACAAATCGGGCAGGGCTTCAGTAGCTCAATTGGAAGAGCGGCTGGACTAGATTCCCAGTAGGTCGCGAGTTCGAGCCTCGCCTGAAGTCAAATTTTTCTTTCCATTTTTCTTTAAAAATAAAAATATATTTCACAAGCATGTGTTAATGCGAAATAATATAAAAACAATTATTAAGGGTAAAAGCGACTTCTTTACGATATTCAATAAACTGAAAAGTCTATTATATCGGTTGCCTAACTAGCATAGTTGGTAATAGATGGCGCTACTGCTACCATAAAGCAATGCAATAGATGTGAAGGAAAGATTTGACAAATCGGGCAGGGCTTCAGTAGCTCAATTGGAAGAGCGGCTGGACTAGATTCCCAGTAGGTCGCGAGTTCGAGCCTCGCCTGAAGTCAAATTTTTCTTTCCATTTTTCTTTAAAAATAAAAATATATTTCACAAGCATGTGTTAATGCGAAATAATATAAAAACACTTATAGTTTTGCCATATAGGTCCGTTCGTCTGTCTGTAGCTATACTCGGTAGACTTTTAGTACCAGAAAGCTGTAGTTTTGCACGAATGTACATTGTTGATATTAATGTAAAATTGTGCAAAAATTTTTTTTTTTTAATTGTGAGTCCTCAAAATAAAATTATTATTATTTCATATTTTATACGTAGTTTATAAGAAAACGGACCGACAAGAGGACCCCAAATTTGCTATCACAATTATTTTTCGGGTCAGAATAGTTACAATCACTACAATTATTGAAGTTATTATTTGATTTATTTATGATATAGGTACTGTACGGATCATATCTTGATTAGGTAAGCGAAAATATTTTTGTATTTTTACAGAAAAAATATACTGTTGCCAACCCTGCGACATAACAAAATCAGTTTATAGGTCTTACAGGACTATTTTGTTAATTTTATATCATACGAGTATACCGTCGTTTGGTGCGAGAAAACATAATTCTTTGTTATTTTAAATACCTATGCAAACGATTAAATTAAAACCAACCAACGATATAAATTATGACAGTCACTAACGAAACTGACTGAAATTTTCTTTCGCATAATTAACATTACTTAAAGTTATAACCTTATCAACTATCGGCCTTATAAAGAAGCTCTAACACCCCCGACTTCACTCGCCTCCTTTGAGACGATGTCAGTTTAATTAAGCACTATGCAGCGTCTAATGAAATTAAGTATGCGACCTAAATTATACGTTCTGACATTACTAGCTTTAAAGGTTATATTATAATATCATTCTGTACTAGTTGTTTTAAATAAAAAGTAGTAAAGTCGCCTAGTTTTTTTTTGACAAGATTTTATTTGCATGTACCTAAATGTATTCACTCATAACGAGGATTCCATTGAACGGCTGGTGATATAAGGAAAAGTTGAGGACAAAAGATCTCGCGGACGCTCTCCGACCAGATAGACAGACCTCATCAAAACTCTGACGCTCTGTAGAAACAATGACAGTTCTCACTCCGACATTTTGCCGGGATAGAAATGTGAGTGAGAACATACCTCGAGCTACATGGCGATGCATCGTGTTCAAGAAGGTGACGGATAAAAAAGCCGATATATGTCATGACCACGCCGTGGCGGACTAAGGGGAGGGAGCTGTGGACAGAAAAAACTGACAGACAAAAGGACTGGCAAAACTGTATGGGTTCCTTATAGGATTAGGTATCCAAAAAAATCCTCTTAAATGCAAAAAAACTGCATAGTTCGTACATGCAAAATACATCAAATAAACTAAAATAATTTATTTCACGAGCACGATGCACGTATCCAACTCGATCGAGCCACATTATAATTTTTAGATAAGTTCTATGCGTTTAAACGAATTAGCATAAACACTTTATCGGGATGCCCGGACGCAAAATATCTGGTACGTTTTGTAAATGCGATACGACTACGATACGATTAATGCCGGATTGATGCTAACATTGTACCGATAGTCGTAACGGTAAACAGACTGATAGCGAAGAGCATTCAAACGGTCTCAGACCAGTTTAACTGTTCCAATGGGGCGGTAGTAAGTCCAAAAAATAACTGCTGCCACTGCGATTGCCAATCCGCATGAAAAGCGTAGCGATTATAGCATATCCCCTTTATGGGAAAGTTTTGGTCTATTATTGGACATCTTTCGTTTGAAAAGATTATTTTTATTGTATTTATATGTAAAAAAATACTAAGTATTACAATAAATGAGCGCATTACTTAAGTTATAGTATAAAAGTGATGTAATTTCACGCGTCTATTACCCGAAAGGGCAGAGGTAAATTCAAGCATACATGCAAATTTATGATTCGCCAGTTAAATTTGACATCTTATGGCATATTACCATGCTCCAACGGTAGCTGGAAAATTTCCAGAAAATTCCAATCGCACTTACATGGTTGGTTGAAAATCAGTACCCCAGCCACAAATGTATAAACATCAAACTATAGAAGCCACTACAGTATGATATTTTTTAATAACGGTATATATACGTTTAATTTTATAATTGTTAATTTTTTTGTCGCTTATTATAAAACGCTTTTCGAGCGACGTGATGTGTAGTCGGTAGATTATTTATTTGTAAACTTGTTATGTCGAGCATGGTACTCTTTTGTTCTTTACCAGGGAATTTAATATCGATACTCATAGCGGATTGTGATGTTTTTGTAGAAAAGTATAACAATGTGATTTGTTACATTTTAATAAAAATAGTTTGCGTCTTTTTTGCTGTATAAGGTAAATTTCTATGAAACACATTAAATCAAAGGTAGATGCTAAATTAGGCTGCCTGGCCATTTACGCGCTCAGCGTAAATGCCGCGGAGATGAGCGAGCGAGTATTGTGGGGCGGACTTGCGGACTTTCTCTGTCCATTGTCGCCGACAGAGACAGCGGTGCCAAGCCAGCGAGTATGCGGAGCGAACTTGCAGCCTGTGCGAGTTTACGCGACGAGTCATAGTGCGAGATTTTGTTTACTCTTACGCGAATCCGGTCGCGTAAAAGTAAACGCAGATTTGTATGGAATTGAAGGAGCGTCATCGATTCACCGCTAGATGACGCTCCTTCAATTCCACACAAATCTGCGTTTACTCTTACACGATCGCGATTGGAAATCTCGCACTAGGTACTCAGTTCAGCTGTTCGCCGCCAGCTCGCTCAATCGCTTCGCACAGCCGCCTCACAACGCGCGCGCCGGTCCGAAAAGGTATGATTTTTAAATTTGAAACTCGAAAATCCTTGTCCACTGAAGCTGGAATTGAATTGAAGAAGCTGAATGGAGATTTTATGCAATTTTACTGATTAATATTTGCTCGCTCGCTCGCTCTGCGGCCTCGCACCGCATCAATGGACAGGCAGCCTTAGGAATGTATATTTTTTGAAGGTATATATTTTATATATGCTTACTTTCACCACTTAGTTGGAAAATATCTAAATCAAATTAAAAAGAACATCTCGATATGACTTACGTTTACCGAAAATCGTTAGTAAACGTACACAGATACTAATATGCATACACTAATAAAATTTAGCACACGTGTTTGGAAGTCTAAATAGATCTTAATACTCAAAGCTTTATAGCCAACTAGCTGTTGCCCGCGGCTTCTCCCGCGTGGATGTCGTTTTATAAATAACTAAGTAGCCTATGTTCTTTCTCAGCCTAAGTCAGCTCTATCTCTGTACCAAATTTCATTAACATAGGTTCAGTCGTTTGGACGTGAAAAGGTAACAGACAGACAGACAGAGTTACTTTCGCATTTATAATATTAGTAGGGATTCCAACAATATCACATACATACATATACATAATACAACCTCCTTTTTAAATTTTAAAGTCGGTTAAAACAGCGTTACTGTAAAATCTCAACGCTAATGAGTCAGCGCAACAAAAGTCGGTGTAGGTAACACACGGACAATACAGAGTACAGTCGTGTACAAAGTTGTGAACAAATGTTTTTATATACGTAACGGGTTTTCCAGTTATGTGCTTGAAGGTACCTTTGGGGTAAGGTCCACGACAATATCCCACTTTGTGCTCATTATTCAGTGTTAAATGCTTTTCAGCTAGCTTTTGCTCTTTGTTGCTTTTTCAGACTAGGAACATTATAGTTTAAAAACGTAACGTAGCTTCACGCCTGTAATCCCCGAGAAGTAGGCAGAGGTAAATGCATGCATCCAAGCATACATGCAAACACCCACGATTTGTTACGTTTTGGCCCATGTGGCGAGCCTGTTGGCATCTCCGTGTTTATCACCAAACGCTGAGGTACTGGGAAACTTTCAGAAAATGGAAAAATCCCAATGGAACTAGCGATAAGGGATTTTACACCGTTATCTCTGATAGCCCTCAACCCGAAAATCGAACCCAGGTTCTCAGCGTAGTAGTAGTGGCCTGCTACCGCTAGGCTACTGAGGTAGAGGAAACCAAAGGAAATATAATCTATGGCGTCCTTTACACACTAATACCAGCGGCAACTCCATCAGCCACGATGATTGCATTTTGTTTTACATAACGTGAGCAAACAAGCATAAATTTAATATTTTTTTTAATTTAGTGTATAACTTTGTATAATTTTTAGCATACATATTTTGCAGCTAGTATAAAAGTAGCCTAAGTTACTCCTTATTACATCAGGTATTTGCTAGTGAAAATCGGTAGAGCCGTTCCCAAGATTAGCCCCGCTAAACAAACAGACAGACAGACGGACAAAAATTGTAAAAAAAATGTTTTGTTATATGTACCGTGTAAACAATCATATGCATTTAGTAAAAAGCGGTTATTTTTATTTTACAAACAGATGCTCCAATGTTATTTATTTGTATGTATAGATTAATAGCATATGCAATTTTTAATATACAAAACATTTAAGCTTTCTGATTTACTCTAAACCTTTAACATTCCATTTTCCTTTATGTGCTTAGAGCGTATAATATATAGACACTGTTCCGGGTACAAACATAAAAGCGTAAAAGGATTAAAAAGATCCCTCTCGATCCATTTCCACAGAGGTGTTATAATTCCCCTCACACTCTGTATCTGCCGAGTTGACACGAACATTTCGATAAAATTCGCTTTTTTATGTAAGTTCTTTTTTTTTTAATGTAATGGAAGTGGCAAACAAGCATGCAGTTCACATTGATGTTAAGTGATGACTGCAGCCTATAGACACAAAGACCAAGGTCAAAATGCAGATGCGTTACAGTGGTAACGCATCTGCATTTAGGCCTCAGGAGTGCCTGAGGCCTAAGGTGTTATACCTCTGTGCCGGAAATTACAGAGCCGTACATTACCACCTGACCGGAACACGATAGTGCTGAACACTACCATTTAGCGGCAAGTATATTAGGTAATGTGGTGGTGCCTAAGCCCGCGAGCTCCGTCACTGGAGCTCTACCACCAGTGAAAGTACAAGTGTAAGTACAACTTGTTCTGCCTACCTTAAAATTTATCTCAAATAGGGCCTTTTATCGATAAATAATAATTGTTTAACACTTTATAGTGATGGTGAATAAGGATATAGTCTGTAAACATGTAAATAAAAAAATGAAAAAAGTATTGTCAGATTCGTCAATTAATCCACTAGGGACAAAATGAGAAGGTACCGAAACAAGATCAACCATGCACTGATTTCTGTAAACCATGAAAAAGGTCCTAGATGATTTTTTTTATTACAGGTCACTGGTCTTCTAGGATCTTTTATACTTGGTGATAGAGTTTTTTTTTTAGTTATGGCATCGCTGGTACGCATATTGCCAGTAACAAGTAAAACGATATTTCGTATTCGTATTTAAGCAGCGTAAAAGTTAGTCAGACAATTATTTATAATGTCAGCCATGTGAGTTAAGGATCGCTTTCAACTCATTTGTACTGTGCATCTGTACTTATACTATTTTTTTTCTAATATTTGGCAGAATTTTTTGAAATCCATTAATTAAGTCGGCGACAGAGAGTTCCAAGTTTGAATAACAACGCAATAATGACATCCTAGTGTGCGTAGTTTAGGGGAAACATTGAATTAAGACATGAACGACAATTGAATTATTAAAATTACTCATAACTCATGGGGGCTCTAATTGTTAAATTAGAAAATGGGTGTCATTAATGTCACATTGTGTGAATTACGTTTACAAAGACTATTATTATTTCAATCTGAATGGGAATCATTTCAATTTATTAGAAGGGGGATTTCCAACTAGTGGAGTTATACTGGAAAAAAAATTGGCTTCTTTCTGCAAGTCGTAAGATTTGAAATATTTCTTTGAAGTATACCTGAAACTACAATACTACGATAAAATTAAAAAAAAAAAAACAATTTGCACTTTCTTTGTCGTAAATTACTTATGGTTCGCAAATTTAATAAACCAAGAAAGTTTTTTTAATGTTATGGAAGTGGCAAACAAACATGCAGTTCACATCGATGTTAAGTGATGACTGCAGCGTATAGACACACCCACACAAAGACCAAAGTCAAAATGCAGATGCGTATACTCCTGAGGCCTACTAGGTACCATTTAGCGGCAAGTATATTAGGAAATGCGGTGGTGCCTACGCCCGCAAGCTCCGTCACTGGAGCTCTACCACCAGGTATGGGTTTTTTCCATAGAGCAACACCGGAAGGGAGTAGCCATATGCAGGCTTTCCCCTCTGTCAAAGTACAAGCCCAAATCGGCCTATACCTGTCGCCTAGATGTTTAAATGTATGCGTGAAATTGTTTCTGTACTTTGTTAAAGTCAAGGTGTGAGTTTCGTAGTAATAGACGATTTTTGTAGAGCGCGTGTGTCGCACGCATTTCCAACCGCAAAAAATGACAGACTGTTTTGCATCGGTAATAAACGCTATGGCTACTCCCCTCCAGTCCGCCGCGGCCGGTGGCCCGTGTTGATCTATGGTCACATATGAGTATACTAATAAAAAAAAAATATCATCACAGAATCTGTCTAAAATATTAAGTAACATTCCAAATATTGAAATAAAACTATTTTTACGGATTTATCTCGCGTATATTAAACTAAAATGAAATTAGATTGTGATTGTGGACTCTCATATATTGGTCAAACGAAGAGAGCTGTATCCACCCGCGTTAAAGAGCACATTGCTGATGTCAAAAACCGAAGAACAGGGAGGTCTCCAGTCTGTGAACACATAGCGGATAAGCCGAACCATTACATCCGGTTTGATAAAATTCAAATACTCGCTAGAGAACACAAACCCATTCCACGAATGGTACGCGAGGCTATTGAAATTAAAAAACACCTAAATTTCAATAGAGAAGATGGATGGCGATTGTCAACATCATGGGATCCCATACTTAGCAAGATTAAATCCCAGCCGCAGCAGTCTGCAAGACCTCAAGATACCATAAGTAATTATTGTGTTAATCCTGAACGCTACGCAAGGCGTTTACGAAATCGATGGAGGTAGCTACATATAATTTTTTCAAACTTCTGTCAGACAAATGTCACCTCAGTCTGCCCGGGACCACGGAAGCTGAAAAGCGACCGAAACGTCGGGTTGATTTTAAAAATCATTTTAGTTTAATATACGCGAGATAAATCCGTAAAAATAGTTTTATTTCAATGAGTGTAGCTCGCGAAAACCTAAGAACATATAACATTCCAAATATTCAAAGATTGCTTACCGAAGACATAACCGGTTTACCTAACCGAACTTGCTCCAATCCGCGTCCGTTCGCAACTCGCTCCAAAAACCAGGAACGGATTGAATGCGTATTGTGAGCAACAATGGACGTCCAGCCATTAATCCGATGGCTTAAGTCATTCTCTTGAATCCACGTTCGAATCAAATCGCTCGTGAATTGCCTCGAATAACATAATGCTTGGTCCGACTTGGTGAGGGAAATTAATGGGAATTATTGCACGTGAAGTAATGTTTGTTGTTCTGTGTTTATCGTTGGTATTATCTGATAGGGGCTAAAGTTTATTTTGTCTTTCGGAGTAGTTGCTTTGAGTTATGAAAGTAATTAATCGCATTGGGAAAAACCCGTAATGGTAGATTTCAGTTTGACAAATAAATAAGTAAAAAAATATACATATATACATACATGTATGTGAAGGGAATACTGCTGTTTATACAGGGTAAATTTAAATTAGCGCATCATCTCTTGCAGGCAGCTTCTCTAGATCTCCCAACAACATTTGTTCTAAGTTCGACTTTGTACATCTCTTGAAAGATAAACCAAAAAACAAAAATAACCAAAAATATGTTTTCAACTGCCTCAGTAGCCTAGTGGTAGCAGGCCACTACTGCTACGCTAGGTCCTGGGTTGGATTCCCGGGTCGGGGGCTATAAGAGACAACGGTTTGAAATCCTTTATCTCTGGTTCTATTGGGATTTTCCCATTTTCTGGAAGTTTCACAGTACCTCGGAGTTTGGTAATGTGCCCGGAAATGGCAACAGGCTCGCCACCTGTTACATGGGCCAAAACGTAACCGGCGAATCGTGGGTGTTTGCATGTATGATTGAATGAATGCATTTACCTCAGCCTACCCCTTCAGGGATTACAGGCGTGAAGTTACGTTTTTTTTTTAATTATTTAGCCATTATATTTCGGTTAACAGTCCTAATAGATAGCGACGTCTGGTTTTGTGTAGATGATTCGTCATTAAAATAATACGTATGCGTGAATCTAATATATTATTTACATCAATAAATAGTCAATATACAAAAAAAAAAAGTAATATCAACACTGTGCCAGATTTGACTCACAAAATCTTAGCGTAACAATTGAAAGGACCAACTTATTCTTTGCAATCCGTCAGCGTCGGAGCTGACCTAAGCTTACCCTTGTCAAAGCACAGATGGTCCTGAACCCTTCACTTTATGAAACAATGTACACAGAAATTTTAATCTTCCCAACGCCTCGGGTGTGAGCGCTGAGCGATTTGGCAAATGAAGGATGCATTTTTAGCTCAAGAATTCTCAAAGGAGTCTTTGTTAATCAATGTTGTCAATTATGTTGATATACTGTGCCTCCCCAAAAAATGCGAGTTTCGTGCCCAGCAGTGGGACGTCATAAAGGTTGCTGCCAACTGTACATGATAAAATAATTGATCCCTAGATTTTAGTTTTAGGCCACTGCCAATAATTGTTGAGACCAAAAAAAGTTAGAACACAATGAAACTCATATATCACATATATGGATAGCAAGTGAAAACTGGAGCTTGTACATAAAGAACAGAGGTCTTAATTCGTTTTCTACCATGAGACCTGTCATTTTGCTTCTTCTTTTTACCTAGTGGGAACGCCTCCGCATAAAAACGGCTCTCTGGGGTAAGTGCCCGGGTTCGAACCCTCTTAAGACCATATGGTGGTGCCGACATTAGTTTATAAGGGGGAGAGCTTTGGGTACAATATAAAAACTGCTGCAGGATTCAGGAAGGGAGACAGGGACGCTCGTCGGTGCAGTATGTCGTTGGCTTTGCATCCTAGCAGAGCCAACGACATACTCATAGATCTTTTCTGCAGCCGTCTCCTCTCCACAGCAGCGAGTGGCGGGCAGAGCCACGCCAAACTCCGAAGGAGAGCTTGGTTTCTCTTTTAGCCGGGGTGGGGACAACCACCGGCTACTAAGCCCTCCATCACGATAAGGCGGACACCCTGGCTTGGAAGGGTAGGTTTATTTCTTCCACAGGGGGTAAAAGCTCTTACTCCTTAGAAAAGGCAACATCTGTATTGAGTCTCAATTTTTTAAGTTATAGCACACCGCGGATCCTCCTCCAAAATTCCATAAAAACGCTTAATTTGGTCTCTATTACACAGACATCAATCAGTATCTTGTATTTACTCGTACACGTGCACCTGTGTGTGTAGCACATAGAGAATACCAAACGTCGCCCGTAAGAGAAGAGGAGGTTGGGTGAGGCGAGGTTATAGGTTGCCATCAATGTTAGCTGAATCTTACTATGTTCACTTTTCCCTTACAAATGCAAAAATAATCGCTATCTGCTTACAACTTAACGCATCCAGTCTTCACACTCCATACCCAAATTTCATGCCGCTGATACTGATACAGTTACAGAACTATGCCGATCTAGAACATCACGTTTCACTAGTTCTGTACACTGTGTCATTATAATTTACGACACACAACTTGGAATGAAGTTGATAATGGTTTATTGGGTATCGCTTCTCAGATTGTAGATTTAGGTGTCGAAGTTTTGGAAGTTAAATGAAGATTATATAGGATATCTAATGAATAAATGTATTTATGATTTTTTTTCTTTTAAAATCTTTATTACTTTTTATTGTTGTTTTTATGTATAGCCGTCGATGACGGGCAAAATGGCCCTTAATGAAGATCAGCGCTGGTTGTCCCACAACTAGCACATGATGAGTTGGGGCCAATTTGCATAATTTAATTACTAGGTACCACAATACAGGTACTAGGTACATAATTGTATAATAACTAGGTACCTACATATGTTTCAAAAATTGTGTTGTTCATGTACATTGTTACAAATAAACATTTCTTTCTTTCTTTCTTCATTATATTCTTTACTCGATAAAAAAAAGCATAAAATGTATGAACCCGTAATTGGTTAGGATCCCACTGAAGAGTCATTTCGTTCATCCAGATATAGAGAATATATATCCACTCGGTTGCCAATAAAAATGTGGCCGCAAGCATAAAGCAACGCGGGCCACCGGTCGCGGCGGACCGGAGGGCGACCGGTGACCCGCGTATTTTTCTTATTTTTTTGAAAAAGATTGTTTTACTTGTTTTTTCAATAAAATATCGAACCACACTATAAAGAGTATGAAACAAGAAAATATTCTCATTTGAATTTGTTAAGTACGGATTAGGTGTATTAAATAACATATCTATGATCTACTTAAATAAGCAAATTACACGTGATATATTTTTATGTATTTAATTAATATTCATAGTGAAGTTAGAGTTAATTTTTCATAATTTTGGATTAATTTTAAATTATTTTTTCTGTTGCCTTAATTTTAATTTACTTGTTAAAGTCTCGTTCACCGTTGTGCAAAGGATCGTACACACATACAAATAATAAATTGGACATACTATCATTTCTTTCGAAATAAGCGTTTCGCAACTCATCACCTTCATTACAGCACTTCAATTTTAAACTGACAATAAATAAAGATATGCAATCTAGCATTTACAAGATAAATAGCGTATAATTACTTATTTGCATACAGAAATAAATTATGTGCAGATGTATACAAGTGCGTAAGTTGAGTGTTGTAATTACTACGATATTATTTTAATAAGCATGAATATTTGGAGTTACATCATCTATACTTATAATAAAACTGTAGAAGTATAAATTCTGTACATTGAAAATATTTAAAAAATAAATACCAGGTTGAATAAATACAGATGTTACTAGATCGATACCGAACACAAATATGTGATTAGAAAAATTTTTGTCTGTCTGTCTGTCTGTCTGTTTGTTCAAGCATCACACAACATCTACCGGTCCGATAACGATGAAACTTGATATGATTTTTTTTTTATTTAATGGAAGTGGTAAACGAGCATGCAGTTCACATTGATGTTAAGTGATGACTGCAGCCTATAGACACCCAAACAAAGACCAAGGTCAAAATGCAGATGCGTTACCACTCCCTAAGGTCTTATGCCTCTGTGCCGGAAATTACGATTTAATTAAGCAATTTAATTAAGCAATAATGTACCTTTGAGTACCAAGTTTTCGTTAATCTAAAATATGTTCAATGGACAAAAGCTTCTTATTTGACGATATGCCATATTTACTACACTAGGCATGTGGATTGGCGATTTCAATGGGGTTTTCTTACCATTGGATGCTGCTGACTATGCCGCGTTATCGTATATTTACTACTGGGCTATGGGTTTACCGCCATTGCTCGGTTGTCTGCCTACTCTAGCGAAAAAATCGCCGCCACAAATTTGTGGTAGGGTTGTAACGTCCCTTGTTTTTAATTACCTAAATCTATCTTCTAATCAGTCTTAGAAGTCGGCATTCGTGTATGAAGAGAATGATGAAGGTAGATGAGGCACGGGAGGTGTGTCAGGACCGGAATATCTGGTGCTCCGCACTCTCTGCCTACCTCGTTATGGACCTGGCATGAAGGTACATACCTAAATCTAATTTAGAAACTAAAGAAAAATGGCAAACAATACTACTTACTAAATAATATTTTACTGGTGGTAGAGCTACAGCGACGGAGCTCGCAGGCAAAGGCACCACCGCATTACCAAATATACTTGCCGCTAAATGGTACTGTTCAGCACTATAGTGTTCCGGTTAGGTGGTAATGTACGCCACTGTAATTTCACAGATAACAGCTTAGGCCTCAGGAGTGGTAACGCATCTGCATTTTGACCTTGGTCTTTGTGTGAGTGTCTATAGGCTGCAGTCATCACTTAACATCAATGTGAACTGCATGCTTGTTTGCCACTACCATTCCAAAAAAAAAAACAAATCTAAATCTAATTGTTGAACTATTTGCCGGCAAATGATAATGTCCTTTGTAATATTTCTTAGCACTACTTACTGGAACGCAGAGAGTTAAAGTTTTTCAGATCTACCTTGTAGATCTCTTTCAAGGATCAATCAATCTCAATAACGTCACACCGCGGACACTCCGCCAAAATTCCATACAAACGCTTAATTTGGTCTCTATTACACAGACATCAATCAGTGACGTGTATTTACACGTGCACCTGTATGCGTAGCACGTAGAAAATACCAACCGTAGCCCATAAGAGGGGAGGAGTTTGGGTGATGCGGGAAAGTCGGGCGGGACGTCGAAGTGTCCATTCTACGAGTATACGTAGTATTATTACATATTCTCTGATAACGTGTAAGTTTATTCGTCATGTCAACCTACGTAAGGAAATATTTTGCTCTGTACCATGCCACCGTGTCCACATGAAGGCATTACGTCCTGTACGCGTATCCTAAGGGGTCAATCCGACTCGCTCCCCTGGTAAATATATTTTTAGGAAAAAAATTGCTACATACGTATCCCAGTACAGATGCGCAGGGTTGGCACATGCATACAATCATAATTTTCGCAATAGCAGATGTGCTTTAATAAATAATAATAATAATGGCAACCCATTATACGTCCCACTGCTGGGCACGAGTCTCTCCCCTTTTTGGGGGGAGGCCTGGAGCTTACTCCACCACGCTGCTCCAATACGGATTGGTGGAGGTGGGTGGGTTAGTGGCCAAGCCGCTGTTGGATGTTTTCAAACCGCCCCCATAAGGCCTCCGACAAGGTTTAACGACTGCTATCCATCGATAGCAACCGGGACCCACGGCTTAACGTACCCACCGAAGCACGGAAACGCGCATTTAATTTGCCACTATCGGTCTACCATCACACCACGCGACCGCGCCCGTAGTGCTTAACCGAGAAGATCGCTTACGATCTACACCAGCCGCTGGGCCATGCGCGCTTCTGTGATGTGCTTTAAATTTGCTGTTAATTATAGCTTTTATTACCCCTATATAAACTGTGTGATCATGCAGAAATTTCCATGTTAGTAGAGTATCTAACAAGGAATATAGCACATCGATATTAGGAAGGAGACTTCAGCTTATTAGGGGTCTGCAGAGAGTTATCTCTTTCGCACTTTATCTATGTGATGTCTGTCGATCATTTTGATAAATTTTTGACCAATACCGGACTATCAGTGCTTACGTAGGCAGTGTGCAGCAGATAACACGCCGATTGTCTCTTTCGTTGGCTCGATGTGCAATATTTGCTGGATTCTGTACCTACATTGTAATCGGTCGTGGAACTCGAAAACCTTTCAGGTATTTTGTTATTCATCATATTTTGTTGCTTTCATTTCGAAAAAGTGAGATATTTCGTTATTGTATTGTCTTATATCTTTGTAAGGCTTCAAACAAATATTGTTGCAAGTTGGTACTACATTGTAACAATGTGCTTAGATCGGCAGCTGGATTTTGTAGGTGCGAATGTATTATGCACATTACGCGATTATGAACATCATCCCTCTATAAGGTGCCTTTTCTATTGTGAATTCCAAGAGATCACCATTTAGAGACAATTATATTTTTTTAGGTTTATTATTTAATTAATCACCTATTGCATAAGTTTTATTGCTAATATGGCTTTTTTTTAACCATCACGGACATGTTACGGATGTGGCAAACTGTCAATATCTGCCGGCGGACTGTTAATGTGACTGTGGGACCCTTAACAGTTAAACATGGCGGCAAAAGGGTAAAATAATGGATAGCTTGTTAACATTCAAATTTATACATTTGCTATCAAATTTTAATTTCTGAGATCTTTGTCTATAAAAATATCTTATTTTTGATACTTAAAATGGATCAACCCTACGTTCACCGCATTTAAAGCCAACAAACACGGTCTCACTTGGAAGTTTAATGTTGTTGGAACATAAATCTGTGTTCAACAGTAAACAATGGACAGATGTCACGCTAATATTATAAATGGGAATTTGTCGGTGTATTTCTTGGCGTGGACCCTGACGATGCAACCGGGTTAGGTAACGTATTGGTTTTGGTATCACTGCTTTTGCAGTTGGTTATTTTGTAGTAAGGTCAAATTGGGTTGTTCATAAGGTTGATAGTGCATAATAATTGCAAAATATACAAGGTTACATTCATAATTATAATTAACTTTTACTAAAGAGCCAGCCGTGAAATCGCAAAATTAAAAACAATATAACACGTATACATACGTAACAGTAACCATATAGAAAATGCAACGCGCATGGTCCGGCAGCTGGTGTAGATCGCAAGCGATCTAGTCGGTTAAGCGTAGGGTTTCTGCTCGAGACTTCTCGAACTCGAGAGTTTCGCCTCCATTCGAAACAAGAAATAAATAGCCGACTCTCGAGACTCTCGAGTTCCGGCGAACACGAAATAAGGGCTGAAGTCAGGCTCGCCATTTTGACGCTCTTACCAATGAGAACGTCACCCACGCACTATAAACACGTGCAGCGGACTTCTCACTCGCTCATCCACCATACCACTTAGTCAGTCTCCAACTCAGACCGCTAAATAAAATTAGTGTTTATATTTTATGGTTAATTCATGAATAAATATGTTTATTATTTGTTTTTAGATTTCCTTTAAAAAAATTAACGTTACTTGGCTTTTACTCAGTTTTTTCTGATAGTATGCTTTACAGTGTAAGATATGTAAAATAAAAGAACAATAAAAAATAAATACAAATTATTTTATAATATCGGACAGTTACTTTGGGAACAGTGTAACAAATGTCTTCTGTTTCAACAGCTGACATATTTCGATTTTTTTCTTGTAGTGCAAAGTAGGTAGTTAAGTACAATAAAAGAATACGGATTTTTAATTGTTTCTCATCTCATTTTCAGTGTAATTTATATTTTTTAACGAAAGACTCGAGAGTCGAGACAACGCGAGAAATTGGAGTCGAGAATTCTCGAAACTCGAGAAAAAAATTGAGATGAGAAACCAGAAACCCTAGTTAAGCGCTACGTTACTATCGATGAATAGCAGTCGTTAAACCTTGTCAGAGGCTATATGGGCGGTTTGAAAACATCCGTCAGCGGGTTGACCACTAACCTGTATCTCCACCAACCCGCATAGGAGCAGCGTGGTGGAGAAAGCTGCAGGCCTCTCCCAAAATGGGGAGAGACTCGTGCCCAGCAGTGGGACATACAAGGGTTGCTATTATCATTATTATCATACAGAAAAGAAAATATCACGTCTCTATTAAGTTTGCGTTTTATCCTTAATGTAATAAATGGGGAAAACATCATGCAATTATCATTGATATTAAGTTTATATTGCGGTCTATAAATCTACGTAGAAACTAGAGTGCTCAATGCGGATTCTAAGACCAATCTTTTGACTTTATTCCAAAAATAGATGGAACAACAGCTTCGTCACTTATTGTTCACTGGTGTTCAAACATCCCATCCAATACACATACAAATAAAATAAGCAATCCATTTAACGAGGCAGACGTGTGAGTCTCGTATTCACAGCAATACTAATAACACGCGGCCATCGGAACATCTGCAGCACTTAAAAGAAATCTCTCCCATTGAACGAACGGGAAATATTCTTCGCTTCTTTTGCGGTGTCTGGCGCCTGAAATGTATGTTTGTGGGAATATTTCACTATCTGCAAAACAGGTTTTAGTTATAGGATATACATTTGGAAGTGTGGTCGGAAGATTAATTGACGGATACGGAATTTAAGGGCAGTTATACGTAAAAAACGTAACTTCACGCCTGTAATCCCCGAAGGGGTAGGCAGAGGTAAATGCATGCATTCAAGCATACATGCAAACACCCACGATTCGCCCGTTACGTTTTTGGCCCATGCAACAGGCGGCCTGTTGTTACCTAATTTACTTGCCGCTAAATGGTAGTATTCAGCACTATCGTGTGCCGGTCAGGTGGTAATGTACGGCCCTGTAAATTCCGGCAGAGAGGCATTACACCATAGGCCTCAAAAGTGGTAACGCATCTGCATTTTGACCTTGGTCTTTGTGTGGGTGTCTACAGGCTGCAGTCATCACTTAACATCAATGTGCATGCTTGTTTGCCACTTCCATTACATTAAGGAAAAGTAAAAAAATCGCTTTTGTCAAAATTAAAAAAAAATACAAAGGTATCTTTAAATAAAATATAAATGTATCGTTAAGGTTGGCTTGGCTACCTTGTCATAAAGTTTGATTTTTGAATGTTTGTAAGGAGCTGGTTAATGATTAGGTACCTAACATTATTATTTTCTGATTAATCATGTTTCAATACACCAGATCAAAATATAAACAATGAGTATGAAAAACCAAGTTTTCCTGCCTATCTTTGGTGGATTTCGATAGATTTCTAAAATAGTACGCGGAAACACTCATTTAGATACTATCAACGCAACATAGCCCGTTTTGCTACAACATTAAAAGTCGCTAACATTTAAAAAGAATAAAAAACAAAATGTCCGCAGCTATGTGCGTTATCTTTACCCTGGTTTTTAGATTTTTTGAATTCCTATTTTGCACTCGAGTTGAATATTGTTGCGAAAATTATGGCTTACGAAACTGCACTAGAGCGCAAAAGAGTGCATCCCGGCAGTAGAGACGTGCACACGTCACGACTTCTGTTTCCTTTTGCGAGTGTCCGCAATTAGAAAATTATTATGAGTTTGTAGAAATAACGAAGAGTGGCTTCTTTAGCTATTTAATTTCAGTTGAAATATCTTTTTTGTGATATGCTTCAACACCTTCAACTGCTGTAATTTTTTATGTTTAAAGCTTTTTCTTTTTCATCAGGTTTCTGTTTAGTTATTAAAATTTTGTTAATTAAGTTTGACGCCAGATATTTCCATGTAACATTCTTCATCTTTAATAATACCTATACTGTCTTCAAGCTTCTGAACTGGAAAGGACTCGGCATTAATGTTAACGGCGAGTATATCTCCCACCTCCGATTAGCAGATGATATCGTAGTCATGGCTGAGACCCTGGAAGATCTTAGCACAATGCTCAATGACCTCAGTAGGGCCTCCCAACGAGTGGGCCTTAAAATGAACATGGACAAGACGAAGATCATGTCAAATGTCCATGTTACACCCACTCCTGTTATGGTCGAGGTCCAATTTCGAGAAAGAGGTCAATCGCCGAATCCAACTCGGTTGGGCAGCGTTCGGGAAGCTACGGTACATCTTCTCGTCCGACTTACCGCAGTGTCTCAAGAAAAAGGTCTCTGTTGCCAGTGATAACTTATGGGACAGAAACGTGGTCGCTCACTATGGGCCTCATAAGAAGGCTCAAGGTCACTCAGAGAGCAATGGAGAGAGCTATGCTTGAGAACCAAAGTTACCGACATAGCTCACCGAATAGCGAGGCTCAAGTGGCAGTGGGCAGGGCACATAGCTCGACGAACTGACGGCTGTTGGGGCAGAGCAGTTCTCGAGTGGCGACCCCGTACCGGAAAGCGAAGCGTGGGCAGGCCTCCCACAAGATGGACCGACGACCTGGTGAAGGTCGCAGGCAATCGCTGCATGAGGGTGGCCCAGGACCGTTCGTTGTGGCATTCTTTGGGGGAGGCCTTTCTTCAGCAGTGGACGTCTTTTGGCTGAAATGATGATGATGATGATGATACTGTTTTCACTTTTAAATATTTATTTATTTATTATTTCTTGCACAGTCTGCATGCGTCAGTATGCGGCGGACTTAATGCTGAAAAGAATTATCTCCCAGACAACCCATTATTTTAAAGCATATTCAACTCTTGCTATATACTTCAGAGCAGATGTAGCTAAAGGATTTTCTGTGATTTTGTACAGACCTATATGCAAAGTTCCTCTCTGGGACAGAAAATGTTAAATTTTTTTTGGACAAGTTTCTTAGTGTCATTGTCAATAGGCTTACTAGTGGATAAATCTCAGCTGACCACTTTGGAGTAATTCCGGTCTAAATAGGTAGATAAAGCATTTTAAACGATATAAATCACTTGCTATCAAATCTCTTCTGCTATGCGATGTGAGTCTCCAGTGAAGTCACTACTACTAACAGTTTTTTTTGTAGCCTTATGTTTCAACTGTACGTGGTTTCTATTTTGCATTTTGCTCTCAGTGAAAGTGCTTTCTAAAATTATGTGTTCTGATACTGCACTAGAACAACAAAGTGTACATCCTGGGTAGAAGCACGGATATATGTCACGACTTCTGTTTTCTTTTGTGAGTGCAATTAGAAAATTGCTATGAGTTTGTAGAAATAACGAAGTAGTTAGAATAAGAAGAAGTTGCTTCTTTAAATTCAGTTCTAGAAATTAAACTTGCGGATTTTCTCGCGTCGGTGTGTCACCTTGACATATAAACTGGCTCAACACGTATACTTTCACCACTGAGGAGACAAACAACGGCTTTTGTGAAGGATTCCTATAGTTTTATCGCTGGAGTCAATCATCTACAACTCTCAGCTAATGACGTTATGGTCAGTTTCGACGTTGAATCTTTGTTATTACGACGTAATGAAACCGAATCATTTTTTGAAGAAGCTGATAACTGGTGATGAAAAGTGGATCACGTACGACAAGAACGTGCGAAAGAGGTCGTGGTCAAAGGCCGGTCAGGCTTCACAGACTATGGCGAAACCCGGGTTAACTCGCAATAAGGTGATGTTGTGTGTGTGGTAGGATTGGAAGGGCATTATTCATTATGAGCTATTACCACCAGGCAGGACTATCGATTCGAAACTCTACTGCGAACAACTGATGAGATTAAAGCAAGAAGTTGAGAGAAAGCGGCCGGAATTGGTCAACAGAAGGGGTGTGGTGTTTCATCATGATAACGCTAGACCTCACACATCTATAGCCACTCAGCAAAAATTAAGAGAGTTTGGCTGGGAGGTGTTAATGCATCCGCCGTATAGTCCTGACTTTGCACCTTCAGATTTCCACCTGTTTCGGTCTCTTCAGAATTATTTATGCAATGTTAGGTTAACATCACAAGAGGACTGCCAATTCCACTTTTTATAGCAATGGGATCATGTCCCTACCTACAAGATGGCAAAAGGTTATCGAACAAAATGGTACATACATACTTTAGTAAAATTTAAATAAACTATTTTAAAAAATGTTTTGAATTATCTTAAAAAAGAAAACTGTATGTTTGTTCACTTCAACTTTACTCTGATACCAAAATGGAATGTTGCAATTTTAAAAATGCAAGTACATGCATTGCATATCTTTATCTTGGTCAATATGACCTTTAAAAACCGGCATGAATGGGGCTAACCTGACATTTAACGGATTGAGACATTTCACCGGTTTTACTGGAGCAACACCGGTCAAATGCCAACTTTTACTGTATCATTGATAAATGCACCATTCATAAGTGTTAAATATGGTAATTTATTTGTTTTTGTGATCATTACGTAGTACGTAAATTGTTTTTGAGTGAGCTTTATAGTGCGTATTTTTAAACTGAGTGAAAAATATTTCGTAACCACCGACCAAGTTCGAAGGCAGACAAAGTGGCGCTTTAAAAGTTTTAAAATTAAATCATATTATTTGAGGTTGTAATTTGCGGTAAATGAAGATGTTCATATACTGGTGGTGGAGCTCCAGTGACGGAGCTCGCGGGCGTAGGCACCACCGCATTACCTAATATACTTGCCGCTAAATGGTAGTGTTCAGCACTATCGTTCCGGTCAGGTGGTAATGTACGGCCCTGTAATTTCCGGCACAGAGGCATAACACCTTAGGCCTCAGGAGTGGTAACGCATCTGCATTTTGACCTCTGGTCATTGTGTGGGTGTCTATAGGCTGCAGTCATCACTTAACATCAATGTGAACTGCATGCTCGTTTGCCACTTTTAAAACATTAAAAAAAATACACATGAATATAGTATGTATTTTACAATGTATTTCATAATATAACAAGATGTAATATGACGCTTTGCTATTAATTTCTCTTTATCACACCTAACATGGCCCCGCGGCTCGTATGGATTGTAAGCGATCTACTCGGTTAAGCGATACGGGAGCGGTCGTGTGTGTGATGGGTGACCACTAGTGGCAAATTAAAATACGCGTTTCCGTGTTTCGGAGGGCACGTTACGCCGTCAGTCCCGGTTGCTATCGATAGATAGCAGTCGTTACACCTTCTAGGAGGCCTTATGGGCGGTTTGAAAACATCCGACAGCGGGTTGGCCACCCGTGTCCCGCCAACCCGCATTGGAGCAGCGTTGTGGAGTAAGCTCTAGGTCTCCCCCCAAAAAAAGGGACTCGTGTCCAGCAGTGGGACATATAATGGATTGCCATTATAATTATACACCTAAGTAAAAAAATATAAAGATATTTTCCAGTTAAATATTTCTAATCATTGGCTACTGGCGTCGGGACGTAACGACCCCACCGCCCACTAGCGGCAGATTTTTTTTTACTGGAAGATAATTCTTCCACTTGTGCAGTCGGTCAATACGGTCAAACCATTTTAATAGGGCTGGCAGTAAATATAATAACGCGGGATGGGCAGCAGCGTTCCGCGATAAAACTACCGCCACTGCGATTGCCAATCCGCCTGCCAAGCGTGGCGATTATGGCATATTCTTCCCTAATGAAGCGAATCATTTTTGTGAGCGTCTTTAGGGACGGCTTTGTCGAGCAGTGGACGTGTTTCAGCTGATGATGATGATAATGATGATGATAATTTTTTGTATCTTCACGCCAGGTCCCTAACGGGGTAGGCAGAGAGTGTAGAGCGCCAGATATCCCGGTTCTGACAAACCTCTCGTGCCTCGTCTACCTTCATCATTCTCTTCATACATGCACGCCGATTCCTAAGACTTTTGACCCCACCATCAGACAGAACTCGACCTATTTGGTCATGGTAGGTCAATCTTGGTCTTCCTGGGCCTCTGCAACATCCACATTCACATTGTATATCTGTTTAGTCATTCGCTCATTCGACATTCTTTCTATATGCCCGAACCATCGGAGCATGCCTTTTTTCATTTGTACACCGATACTGTCATTCACACAAAGTCTCTTTCTTACATCTTCATTACGAACGCGATAGGTGAGTGATACACCGCAGATCTTGCACAAAGATCTCATCTCGACCGCGTTCAACTTACTTTCACGCTCTTTCCTGCATACCCAGCTCTCGCTTCCATATAAAAGCGTTGGAGTAAGTACAGCATTATGTACGGCTAGTCGAGCCCGCTGGCTGAGATGTTTTGATTCTAGCAGCTTACCCAACGCCCCATTCACGCAATTCCCAGTAAGCACTCTTCTTTCTAATGATGATAATGATGACGATGATGATGACTCATGAGCTTATAGTAAGTGTATTATAGCTGTATCTACCTACAAACGAATAAAAATAAACCTTTGTTTTCCTATATGGAAAATAATAATTCAAATAAACCTATTCAATACGACCCATGTCACACGGAACAGTCTAGAAACCAATTATAATACCATAACTAAGATACCAATTATAATACCGGCTACGTTCCACACTTTACGCGGCCAAAGTTTTCATTGTGCGGACGTGGAAGTTGGTACGTTGTACCCGAATTTTAGCACCTACGCTCCTAGTTGTAAATTATTACATCGATAGGGTTACGCTAAGTGGCGGGCTTAAGTTAATTGGGCTGGGTTAGCCATTTATAGCTAGTGTAAAGCTGCTTATTTAATCGAAGATGTGGAATGGTTTTTGTTCTGGTTATTATTATTAGTTACAGTTTGGTTTTGGTTCAGGTCGGTTCGTAGCACCCGACTTTTAAAGTCTCAGGGGTGGCAACGCATCTGTATTTTGACTTCTGGTCTTTGTGTGGGTGACTACAGGCTGCAGTTATCATTTAACAGCAATGTGAACTGCATGCTTGTTTGACACATTCGTGAAATAAAAAATAAAACGGAATTTGTTTGTTTAAAATTAGTTCTCTAATCAGGATAACTGGCTTTCTTAAATCAAGATAATTTTCTTAAATGCTCATTAAAACGACTTTAAATTTGAAATGCAGACAGTATAATTAGTACAACAATAAAAAAATCGGTCATGTGCGTGTCGGGCCACGCGCAGTGCAGAGTTCCGTAGTTTTTAGGTTTGAATAATTTAATGGAAATAATTAATTAATTTTTCTATGGAGTTGTTTAAAAATTTCGAATAAAATACATTTGGTTGACTATTACTCGCAAACTTGGAAGACCAACTTAAGTGTGATAGTTTTCCTTTTAATTTCGTTAGCTACTATTGCCGTAACGTTTGACTTCCTGAAAACAACCGTTTAGTTGTAAGAAGTTGTAAAACTGAAACCGAAAGAATCGAATAAAACCTATCGAACGGGGAAAGCGCAGACGCCTTCATCTCCTGCACTAAACGAAATCGTAATGAAATATTCTAATCGACTTATTCGATACGATTAAAAAGCAATTATCGCACTGTCGCCCCATCATTCGCAACATTGCTTAAGTGGATGGAAATAGAGGGGGCAGTCTGGGGATTTGTTTTTAATTTCTTGGTTATGGCTTTTATGATGGTGCGGTGGAGCGAGAATGGTTTTCAGATTTTTATTTCCTAATATACTATTGTTATTATTGCAATAAAAGTATTATAAACTTAACTTTACGCCTGAAGGGATAAGGGGAGGTAAGTGGTGGCATTCAGGCGTACATGCAAATAAATAGAATTATAATAATATCTACCAACTGTCTTTTCATAAGTGTTTTGGCGTGATGACGTCTTATAAATCAATGAATGCCGGCTGCATGCACGAAAAAGTGTCACGTTCTTCCTGAGCCGACCGTGCAAAGCGAGATAGAAAGTGTTGAACCACTTTTCACTGGTGGTAGAGCTCCAGTGACGAAGCTCGCGGGCGTAGGCACCACCGCATTACCTAATATACTTGCCGCTAAATGGTAGTGTTCAGCACTATCGTGTTCCGGTCAGGTGGTAATGTATGGCCCTGTAATTTTCGGCACAGAGGCATAACACCTTAGGCCTCAGGAGTCTGTATTTCGACCTTGGTCTTCGTGTGGGTGTCTATAGGCTGCAGTCATCACTTAACATCAATGTGAACTGCATGCTTGTTTGCCACTTTTATTACATAAAAAAAAGAAAGGCATCGGCCTAAGGGGGCCACACAAGACTACGATGCGATGCGATGCGACGCCGCATCGCAGGCGAAGCATTCGTGAGAGCTCGCAGATATTTGTGATGCGATGCGATGCGACGCCACATCGCAGGCGATACATTCATGCGAGCTCGCAGATATTTGCGATGCGATGCGATGCGACGCCGCATTTAGCATGAATTCAAGCATACATGCAAACACCCACGATTTGCCGGTTACGTTTTGTTCAGTGTATTAATTTGCTCGTATTCATATTTAAGTGATTCATATATAATTATTTGTTTGAGGCTTGGCACCGACTTAAGACCTATTAGTAAATAGCACATATAAATAATAGGTAATAATATATAATTACAATTAAATCTTTATTATTTTTTACTTTTCAGTTTTGAAGTCGGTTTTTCTTAACGTAGTTATATTTTTTTATTCTTGTAACAGTAAGTATTTCCTATTAGTTACATACATTTTTAAATAGAGATAGGAAACAGAACGGCCCCGGGCTAATGCGGTCCGCTACGTAGTTGTATAAAACTTTTAATGAGAACATGACTTGAGAGGTCTGACTCTTAAGGTCATTGTCCTACACCAACTGCATGACCTTTGACATGATAGCTTACAGTCACCAAGGCTGTGTCATGACATTTCTACTTGCTTTTTATACTCTAAAATTCTTTTATACGCTGATGATATGAAGATTCTGCACCAAATTAAGAATGTTGATGATGTTCATCGTTTGCAGGATGATCTCAATAGATTCCAAAATTATTGTTCTGTTAATAAATTAGACCTAAACGTCTCTAAATGTTACATTTGTTAATTTACCCGTAAACCGATTCCTCTTATTTATGATTATTTTCTGTACAACTCTGCATTAACTAGAGTCGATGCAATCAAGGACTAAGAAGTTATTTTTGATAAAAAACTGTTATTCGCTGATCATACGGAAAAAAATATTTAAAAAGCATATCGTGCGCTGGGATTTGTTTTAAGAACGTCATCAGAATTTAAAAATATTAAAACATTCAAAATACTCTACTGCGCATATGTACGTAGTCATCTGGAATACGCTTCACAGGTGTGGAATCCTCGTTACGACACATACAACTCACGATTAGAAGCAATTCAAAGAAGATTTCTTCGTTACATACAGTATCGAGCCCAAATATTTTTACCAGATTACGACACGAGATGTCGCAAATTCCACTTTCTTCCTCTATACAAAAGATACATAAGAAGAGAAATAGCCGATTTATCTTTCCTATTGAGCATTTGTAATGGCACCGTTGATTGTCCGGAACTTTTGGAACAGATAAGAGTATGCGCGAGTAAAGTTGCTTTGAGGAAACCCAACATTCTTTGTGTTTTATTTTTAAAGAAAAAAGGAAAGAAAAATTTGACTTCAGGCGAGACTCGAACTCGCGACCTACTGGGAATCTAGTCCAGCCGCTCTTCCAATTGAGCTACTGAAGCCCTGCCCGATTTGTCAAATCTTTCCTTCACATCTATTGCATTGCTTTATGGTAGCAGTAGCGCCATCTATTACCAACTATGCTAGTTAGGCAACCGATATAATAGACTTTTCAGTTTATTGAATATCGTAAAGAAGTCGCTTTTACCCTTAATAATTGTTTTATATTATTTCGCATTAACACATGCTTGTGAAATATATTTTTCTTTAAAAATAAAATATATTTCACAAGCATGTGTTAATGCGAAATAATATAAAACAATTCTTTGTGTTCCTCTTGTAAAATCGAATTATGGGCAAAATTCATTCATGTTACGAGCTTCTAATTCATTCAATCATCTCGTTAAAGCAAATATGGATATTGACCTGTTTAATACTTCGGTTCCTTAGCTCAAACGCTTACTCAGCGATAGGTATTTTAATAACTAAATTAATAAGTTTGCTTTTTGCATCTGTACGTGTTAAGTTAGTAATTTTTATTGTACTATTTTTGTATCCTAAATAATCGTTGTCTACTGTTTGTTTTTATATTTATTTCTTAAGATATCTGCGGTAACTTGTAATTGGCCTTAATATACCTGTAGCCCCTGGCTGCATGTATCTAGAAATGTATTACCTAATATTTATAACCTAGCTGTAAGTTATCCTAAAAATGTAAAAAAATAAAATAAAATAAAATAAAAATAAATCACTTGCTACAAGCTAGAAAACATTTTCAGAAATGGCTGGTAGTTAAACCTATGTAGCATATGCCTGTTTGAAGAATCATGTATTTCTTCGGAACTATATTTATCCGCTTATACATAATGCAAAATATTAACTGAATGATATGACATTTTATATATTTCGGTAACATTTTAAATCTACTTGCCCAACTAAAGAGTGGAAAACAGCTACGGTCAGACAGTGACGACCCGTTTAGTCCAGTGGTGTGAGACGTAAACGTATTTATTTATTTAACTTGCGGGATTGACCTTTTAGGGTCATTGTCCATAGTAAAAGGTTTGCTTTCATTCTTGATAGCTTACAGTCACCAAAACTAGGGTCTTGTAGAGAATCTTTTTCAGTATTTGAGTAGGTAGGTACTCGTACGTTTTGGGTATTCATTCTTAAATGCCTCGGTAGCCTAGAGGTAACAGACCACTACTACTACGCTGAGGTCCTGGGTTCGATTCCCGGGTAGAGATCAGAGATAATGGTGTAAGGTCCTTAATCTCTGGATCTATGGGGATTTTTTCCATTTTCTGGAAATTTCTTAGTATTTCGAAGTTTGGTAATGTGCCCCGGAGATGTCAACAGGCGAATCGTGGGTGTTTACATGTATGCTTGAATGCATGCATTTAAACTCTGCCTAAAAAACACGTAACTTCACGCCTGTATTCCCCGAAAGGATTTCGATTTTTTTTTTCTTTCTGAAAAAAAAACAAATCGCTGTAAATGATACAAATTTATAAACCTTAAATCTTGATCTACAGAATTAACGAGTGGAAATCTATAGATTTGAACAACGCAACATTTTTCAGAGTAGGTTAACAGAACCGCCGCAGGCAGATGCGGTCGCTACGTAGCTGTGTGAAACTTTTAATGAGAACTTTCCAACCGTTTTGAAGATCGACCGGCAAATGAAATGTGTTTTAAAGTTCACAAAATTGATTATAGTTTGGCAGATTTTTACAACTTGTATTACAAAGATATTCATAGGGATTTTTTTATGTAATGGAAGTGGCAAACAAGCATACAGTTCACATTGATGTTAAGTGATGACTGCAGCCTATAGACACCCACACAAAGACCAAGCTCAAAATGCAGATGCGTTACCACTCCTGAGGCCTAAGGTGTTATGCCTCTGTGCCGGAAATTACAGAGCCGTACATAACCACCTGACCGGAACACGATAGTGCTAAACACTACCATTTAGCGGCAAGTATATTAGGTAATTCGGTGGTACTTACGCCCGCGAGCTCCGTCACTGGAGCTCTACCACCAGTAAAGGGATAGGATTGTTTGAGTGTTCCATTTAGGAAAATGATTTTTCCCTTCGACCATAGGTTGGAAATTGTAATTTACATGACCCACCTATTTACTAACGTAAAAACATAATAATAAAAATATGTGAACAAAACCACACCAAAGTATGTGAAACGAAACCACGCTCCTTCACGTTCACTCGTCTATCCCAACCGCTAACCATGGTTCGGCAACCACTACCTGCCCACTATACCAAAAGTCCCGTGAAGACCGTAAAAATATACGTATTAAAAAGAAAACTATTACCTATTAAAAGTAAATACAACAATAACAGCTAAAAATATGGGTCTTGGGGCGTTTCGGTCCGCTCGTGAAAGATGGCTGCGAGCCGGACTCTCTCAGAATATTATCAAGACTGAAACCCCGTTCTGTAAATGAACGAGTTGAATAAAAAGCTGTTTGTTTGGTACACTGATATTTATTTATTTAACCTATGTTTTTTAAATTGTAACTTACTAATTCCTATTACATGTTTTTACCAATGTGATCCAGTAACAAACTATCAAGAAAACAGGGTCGTGAATATGAAATGGTTCGAGTGGTGACGATTACTGCTCCTTTATTCATTTAATTTAATATATTTACTTTACTTTATTACCTGTCCCCGGGCATGGTAATGCCGGTAACCCTAATCCTTTCTACAAATCCTTGAGATGGTACCTTTGTAGCCAGCTTCGGAGGAGTCCAGTATTCTCTACTCCACTAGGCTTCAGGGTAACCGGTCACACCCCGCATCCAGAGGTCAGTCAGATTTAACACCATCATTGGGGAAGGAAAAAAATATTCTAACAATGATCCGTACTTAAAAGGTAAGTTGAGGATTCCCTATGCTAAATTATGACCTAACCAATGAACAAATTTACGTATGAAATAGAAAACTGATTCAAAATAATAAACTGATTCAAAATAACAATAAACGAATTCAAAATAATAATTCAAAATAAACGAATTCTATATAACAATAAATAACAAAAACCACAAAAACCCGCATCTGAAACAAAATCACACTGGTTACAATCTGCATTATCTCTGTTTGGTTCATGAAGAATCTAGTACCAAACCCAACATGAACCAAACAGCCTCCCTATACAAAACTTGTGGAAGTGGAAATTATTACTTACGAGGACTTTTCGCTATAATTTCATAACTGAATAAAGCCTCTGCATCCCAACTCCTCCAGAATTAGGGAAACTGGCTGCAACAAACAACCCAACATGAAGTCATCACGCCATTTCTCAAATCGACATGTGAACGAGAAAATATCCAAAGATTCTTGAAGATCTTACCTCAATTGGTGATAAAAATACCTATTTAATAGGCATTTAGGCCATGATGGCCAAAATATTCAAGGCTTCCTGCCTTTACATAATTTCAAGTGTGTCACCACTAACTAGTTGGACAGAGAAAAATCAAATGATCAGAGACGTCTAATAACCTCTCAGACCTTTCCCTTTACCGGCCCTGGATTCGTGTCTTTTTTTTTAGACTTTCAGCCACAATGCCAATTAAATTCACCGAATAATATTTTAATTATGTTCTTGTCGTTATATCTAATATTTAATTTGGAAATATCGAAATTGTATTTTTAAGACAAATTATAAGTATTAGATAAATTATGTAATCAAACTATGCGTCGTATGGAATACGTGATACTATTGATAATGTTGACCTAGTACGGCGGTGATTAACTAGATGGCGTTGTGACCATTTTTAAAACCAGAAAAAATACAACGTTACACTCGTGTTTCGTCCCGCGGACCGAAACGCCTAACAATGCCTTCTGAATGGGTCGATTCGGTCCGCAGGACGAATCGCCTAATAGTTTTTTTATTATAGGGCGATTCGTCCCGATATGAATACCTGATTTTAAAGATTTCAGTACAGCTTATTACAAAAGATTGAGAAATAAATAAAATGTGTACTATGTGTACTATGATAAAATTTATATTTATTTATAATTACCTACACAAACATAAACTTAAACAAATAAATCACAAAAATCAAATTAAATATATTACACACACACACACACACACACACACACACACAGAACATTAATCATATGTAGTATATTATCAATCACTTAAAAAAACTCAAATAGTAATTGGTGAACGAAAGTTTTTTTTTTTGTAGTCGACTGTACATGACTATATAATTAGGCCGAATCTACCCATTTAAGAAGAACTCTTGGGCGATTCGGTCCACTTTCCATTTGTGGGCCGAATATCCCCATGAATAAAATGCTTATAGGCGTTTCGGTCCGCGGGACGAAACACGAGCGGACCGAAACGCCCCAAGAAAAAAAAAAAAATCGTTAATTCTGTTTAACATGATAAAAAATGAATATAAAAAAGTTGTACAATATTTTTTTCTGAACTCAATACGAAATCAATGGGTAATCGTATGCCTTTAATTAATGTTACTTACTGACATATATTATATAAATATTTTTAGAGTTCTGTAGTAAACAAGGAACCCTTATAGTTTCGCCATGTCCGTCTGTCTGTCTGTCTGTCTGTCCGTCCGCGGTTAAGTGCAAAAACTATTGATACTAGGAACTTGAAATTTGACATAAGTGTACATCTTAATCACGCCGACAAAGTGGTAGAATAAAAAGATGGAAAAAAAATTATGTAGGGTACCCCATCTACATGTACCGCACGGATATTTTTTTATTCTTAGTTTTCTATATAGTGTGGGATATTGTTGGATAGGTCTTTCAAAAATGTGATCGATATCCTAATATCACTTTTCGATTAAATTAACTGTTCGTGACTTATTAAGCTTAAAAGTGCCAATTTTCGTTAGACTCAAGTGTCCCCACCCATTGTACCAACTAAAAAACGGTTGTTGTTTGAAATCCAAACGTTACGGCAATAGTCGCTACATATAGCGAAATTAAAAGAAAAACTATTACACTGGTGGCATTACAAGTTTGCGAATAAATTGTCGACCAAATTAACTCGAAAGTTGTGACCTACTCCATAGAAAACATTTATTTATTTTTTTCATTACATTATAACCTAATAGGTAACTACGGAACCCTACACTGCGCGTGGCCCGACACGCACTTGACCGGTTTTTTGTTTGTGAAATCGAGTATATTTATTTGCTCCACCTTTTTTCCTTTGTATTTACTATAGCACCTTTTTTCCACGCATTTACGATACGTTCAGCTCTGTTTGGTTGTAATTGCAACATTTTCAAAAAGCATTTGATCGAGGAAGAAAAACCTATGTACCTATCGTGTAAATAAATCTACACAAAACCACATCAAAACCATAACCCCGCTCCCCCACGTTCACTCGTGTCTATCTCAACCGCCAACCGTGGTTACGACCATTCTACCTTCCCCACTAGCCTACAAGTCTCTTGACGGCTATTAAAATTTGTGAATGTGTAATATCTTTTATTGCTCAACAATGAGAAAAGTTTCTGCAATATCTGATATTGAATGTGATGTTATGACTGTAATAAACACATCATATCGTTTTTACGGTTTGCGGCATTTTATATTAACTGAGTCCTTTTTAGGGTTCCGTAGTAAACAAGGAACCCTTATAGTTTCACCATGTCCGTCTGTCTGTCTGTTTGTCTGTCCGTCCGCGGTTTAGCGCAAAAACTATTGGGACTAGAGACTTGAAATTAAGCACAAGAATACATCTTTACCACGCCGACAAAGTGGTAGAATAAAAACATGATAAAAAAAGTATTGAGGGTAACCTCCCCTACATATTACTCGCAAATATTATTTTTTATTTTCGATTTCCATATAGTGTGGGATCGTTGGATAGGTCTTTTGAAAATATTATGGGTGTCTGAACATCATTTTTCGATTTAGTTAACTGTTCGTGACTTATTAAGCTTTAAAGTGCAAATTTTCGTTAGACTCAAGTGTCCCCCCCCCTACAGACTAAACGGTTGTTGTTAGGAATTCAAACGTTACGGCAATAGTAGCTACATATAACGAAATTAAAAGGAAAACTATCACACTTAAGTTGGCCTTGCAAGATTGCGAGTAATAGTCGACCAAATGTATTTTACTCGAAAATTTCGAACCACCTCTAGAAAATATTTATTAATTTTTTTCATTACATCTCTTACTCTGTAACTACGGAACCTTACACTGCGCGTGGCCCGACACGCACTTGACCCGTTTTTTATGATGTGGAAGTAACAAACGTAGTCCACAACAATGTTAATTGTTATTGCTACGCTAGAGACCTGGGTTTGATCCCCAGATCGAGGTTATTAGTGATATAGGTGTATTATCCTGTATTTCTGTTCCAATTAGGATTATTCCACTGTCTAAAAAATTTCCAGGGTCACGCTCGAAGATTGGTAACATGCTCAGATATATTAATATGTTCGTTATCATGGACCAAAACCAGAGAATATGTATTAATACTACATATAGAATGGACACTTCGACGTCCCGCTCGATTTCCCTGCCCCACGCAACCTCCTTCCCTCTTATGGGCGACGTTTGGTAGGTATTTTCTACGCGCTACAGGCACACAAGTGCACGTATAAATAGTAAGAAAAGAAAGAAAAATATATTTATTTGGACAATTTGGACAGTAAAAAACAAAACAGAAAAAGGAAAAGATATAAAACAAAAAACAAGAATTTATACAAAAACAAAACTTAATTATTAAAATGTCCAAAAGGGTCCCCAACTCAGCATTGTGCCGGATTAATAACCCGGCGCTGGTATTATGTTGGGGCCTTATAGTGTGAACCACGGATGCCCAACTGCTGCCAATAAAATAAAATCAAACAAACAAAAACACATTAAAAAACAAAAAAGAAGAAGAAAAAAAAACACTAAATCAATACATTTTTTTTTTATGTAGTAAAAGTGGCAAACAAGCGTGCAGTTCACATTGATGTTAAGTGATGACTGCAGCCTATAGACACCCACACAATGACCAGAGGTCAAAATGCAAATGCGCTGCCACTCCTGAGGCATTAGGTGTTATGCCTCTGTGCCGGAAATTACAGAGCCGTACATTACCACCTGACCGAAACATGATAGTGCTGAACACTACCATTTAACGGCAAGTATATTAGGTAATGCGGTGGTGCCTACGCCCGCGAGCTCCATCACTGGAGCTCTACCACCAGTAAAAAAACATTAGATAAAATATTAAAAAAAAAGTATATCAAGTATATAAAAGTATAAGTGTAAGTAAATACACGTCACTGATTGATGTCATGTCTGTGTAATAGAGAGCAAATTAAACGTTTGTATGGAATTTTGGCAGGGTGTCCGCGGTGTGCCAAGTCGTAACCATCTTTGGCCTTCCCCAAAGACGCCCACAACAGTGTTATGCGTCATTAGGTGATAATATGTTGTAGAAGCGCGCATGGCCCAGCGGCTGGTGTAGATCGTAAGCGATCTGCTCGGTTAAGCACTACGGGCGCGGTCGGGTAGTGTGATGGGTGACCGCTAGTGGCAAATTAAATGCGCGTTTCCGTGCTTCGGAGGGCACGTTAAGCCGTCGGTCCCGGTTGCTATCGATAAATAGCAGTCGTTAAACCTTGTCGGAGGCCTTATGGGCGGTTTGAAAACATCCGACAGCGGGTTGGCCACTAACCCACCCACCTCCACCAATCCGCATTGGAGCAGCGTGGTGGAGTAAGCTCCAGGCCTCCCCCCAAAAAGGGGAGAGACTCGTGCCCAGCAGTGGGACGTATAATGGGTTGCCATTATTATTATTATTATATGCTGTAATTACCACGCTTGGCAGGCGCTCTGGCTATCGCAATGGCTATAGTTTTATGACGTAACAGCGTCCTATGTTATTGTATTTACTACCGCTCTATTGGAATTGTTCGACCGCTATAAGGACTTATTACACTCCACGGTATTCAGGGTACGATAGCAAGGGTCAGAGTAGTGTAATAACATTTAGGGAGTTAAGGCCCTAATTAGGGCGACTGGAGCGGTCCGTGTATTTGTACTGTGAATGAGTTAGGGCGCTGTCGACCACTTACCCTTCCTGCCAGACCCTGAATACCATGTCGTGTAACAGCCCTTATAGTTCGGTTGACTGACTGTATTAACGGAAGAATCTTCCTCCACTAGAGGGGGTCGTCACGTCCCATTGCCTTTAGATGCCATCGGTAGTAAGTATGTATGTATCTTCACGCCAGATCCCTAACGGGGTAGACAGAGAGTGTAGAGCGCCAGATATCTATCTATACTTACTAATATTATAAAGCTGTAGAGATTGTTTGTTTGTTTGAATGCGCTAATCTCAGGAACTACTGGCCCGATTTGAAAAATTATTTTAGTGTTAGATAGCCCATTTATCGAGGAAGGCTTAAAGTTATATAACATTACGCTAAGATGAATAACAGAGAGTAGGAGGGTAGGTAACATTGCAACCGTGCGAAACCGGGGCGGGCTGCTAGTTATAATTAAAGAGGTTCAGCGGTTGATATTATTAGGAGATGCAATAGTTCTTACTGCTCCAAAACTGCCTACTCCTAAGAACTTTTTCCAGTGATATTCTCAGTTTGAAATTTCACGAAAATAATGCTTATTTTGCTCTTGCTTATTCTGATAACAACATTAAATTTTCCATTCATTTCCAATAACGAGGCAATGATTTTAAATTAAATTAATTTCCGTGTGAAGCGCTTTCATTGCATTAATTAATGTTAAATATTGTAGAGCGGTTTTAAATCATGGTAACGATAAGGCAAAACGTGTCAAATAAATGGACCCATGAATCAATTTATATAATACTAGCATTTGACGGTGACATCGTCCGCGTGTACTTAAAAAATCTCTGAGGAACCTCTGAACGGATAAAAGTATGTTATATACCTAATATGAGCCTACCTTTGTATAAAATTTCAACGAAACTGTTGCTCAAACAAATAAAGAAACTCAAATACTTTCACAATTATAATAGAAGTAAGGTTATACAAACGTAACTTCACGCCTGTAATCCCCGAAGGGGTAGGCAGAGGTAAATGCATGCGTACAAGCATACATGCAAAAACCCACGATTCGCCGGTTACGTTTTATCCCATGTAGGTATAATATAGGTGTTGCTCAACTTTGGATGAAAGCACCATTAGTAATTTACCTAGGTGGCGACTCCTCCGAATAACAACAAAACTTCGGATGAGTCGACCCCTACTATTTGTAAAGAGTGACATTTCATCCGCGGATAAGATACATTTGCGGATGAATTGTCACCTAAGTCGTAACAGGTGGCGTGCCTGTTGACATCTTCGGGCACATTACCAAACTTCGAGGTACTGGGAAACTTCCAGGTAATGGAAAATCCCAATACAACCAGAGATAAAGGATTTTATACCGTTATTTTTGATATCACACGATCTAGGAATCGATCCCAGGACCCCAGCGTAGTAGTAGTGGCCTGCTACCACTAGACTACTGAAGCAGTTATATACCACAGTATAAATTAACATGTTTGTTTTCTTTTTGACATGTTTGAATGTTAAATTGTTCATCCTTCTCTAACTTTTACAAATTTGCTAAAGTTAGAGAAGGACGGACAATTTAAAAATTAACTTTGACTCATATTTTCGCGCAATAGAACCTTATGTCAGCATAGCTTACATTCGACGCACTGAGGTATAATGAAACGAAAAAAAAATATAAGGTATAACGTAAACGTCTATAAATTGCACACCCCTGACATCTACGTACTTACTCGTTTCTATCTGTGATAGTTATTACGGGGCCATACATTGCTATCCAACCGGAATACGATAGTGCTGAACACTACCGTTCGCATATTTGTCCGACAGATAGATTAGACCAGCGTTCAAACTTTTTTTCTGGTATTTTTACTAAACAGAACCCCATTATGAATGAGAAAGTTACATACATTCTTTAATTATTATTATTAAAGATTAATAATAAGTTATCATGTTACATTGAAAGTGTGAAGGTACCTATTTTAATTAATATAAAACTATTACGTCACTGAGTGACTGACAGACAACGTAGGTTTGTAATTTTAGTCGCTGGTAGTTTATTAAAAGAAAAAAAATCTAATGGGATGTATGAAACTGTTTCTTATTTTTCATCAATTGGTTGATATTAGGTTTGATCGAAGAGAGTTGAAGTCTTATATGAGGTTCGTAATCGAATGCATAAAAAACTCTGAATCAGAACACTGATGGACAGAAGTGTATTATTTCTCATTATGTCTCGTATTCTCACAAAGGCTTTGCGGAGCCTTAGGCACACCGCGAACACTCCGCCAAAATTCCATACAAACGCTTTATTTGGTTCCTATTACACAGACATAAGTCAATGACGTGTATTTACACGTGCACCTGTGTGCGTAGCACGTAGAAAATACCAACCGTCGCCCATAAGAGGGGGGGGAAATCGAGCGGGACGTCGAAGTGTCCATTCTATACGTAGATTTTTTTTTTTATGTAATAAAAGTGACAAACAAGCGTGCAGTTCACATTGATGTTAAATGATGACCTATAGACACAATGCAGCCTATAGACACCCACACAATGACCAGAGGTCAAAATGCAGATGCGCTGCCACTTCTGAGGCATTAGGTGTTATGTCTCTGTGCCGGAAATTACAGAGCCGTAAATTACATATTCTCTGCCTCAGGGCTCCGCGGAGCACACTTTGAGAAACGCTGGATTAGACAATGCGGTGGTGTCTATGCCTTCAAACTCCTACACTGAAACTCTACCAACAGTAAAATATTTTGATGTAATTTAATGTCTTCAATAATGCAATACCACTGAAGTGATACTTAGAATAAGTTACACAGTTCCTACAATATATTTAATTGCTTCCGTGCTATTGGAGCGTTGTATACGTAATATTATTTTTTGGCTTCGGATATATAACTGAACTGCGCCCGTAAAACATTTAATTTGAATGTGTGAAGCCCGTTGAAACCCATTAATGTATGGATGCACATGAAATTTTTATGGCCGTAATGAAATTCTATTTAGCACTTATCTTAATGAATCCGTGGACCGTTTTTACGGTGTTAGTTTATATTTGCTGGTCGTTTCGCTTGGAGATGTCATTCACGTATACTTTTATGGTGTTATTTCATTTATATCACATCAGTTTTGCCGGTAAGTTGATGTTCTTTTTTATTTATTTTCTTTGGACGGACTTATGTAGGCGGCATGTCGCGAAATTGCACTGGTCTACTTCATCGGGCAATCGGCGAACGCAGCAGGCGTTGCCTCAGGACATCCAGCCAAAGTGTACGTCCTGAGTGACGGCGTGCCGCGTATTGCGGATTGCGGAGCGGGTTTACACGTCGATGCACGTCTTTAGTGCACGCGGGATAATTTGAAATGTGTGGGGCACACTGCGTAGATGGAATGAACGGCACATTAAATAAATGTTCGACACGTTTGAACACGTCCTGAGTGCGACCGGTTGCGCACATTGCCGCTAAATGGTTCAGCACTATTGTATTCCGGTTAAATGGTAATGTATGGCCCCGTAATAACTATCACAGAGACATGACAACTAAGGTCTCAGGGGTGGCAACGCACATTTTGGCTTCTGGTCTTTTTGTGGGTATTAGGCTGCAGTCATCACTTAACATCAATGTGAACTGCATGCTCTTTGCACTTTCATGACATAAAAAATATGACGAGCTTAGTTTCGCACAGACGGACGAACATGGCGAAACTATGAAGAATTCCTTGTAGGCACCCCAAAAATATTCTCAACAGTTTATAAATTATCTTAAAATAACGTTCAACACAGCTTAAAGCATTTAATATTCGACAAGCTCTGAAATTATTAACCAATAACCAATACTTTGTACGATTTATGGAACCTTGTAAGCGTTATTGAAAGGCTCGAACAAAGCCATTGTGGACAATGTTGAGAAAATACATTTCACGCCGGGAGTGTAAAACGTGACGAAGGCTTTTAATGTGGTGGTCCGTATTAGCAACAGTGTTGTGATCTGTCGTTAAATCTAATCCCTGAGACAAAAGGCGACAAATAAATAGTACCTTACGGCTAGAGTTTTAGTGTAGGGAGCTGGAAAGTGTAGCAGAGGCAACACCGTATTACCTAATCTATAAGCCACCAAAGGGTAATGTCCAACGCTGTGGTGTTTCGGTTAGATAGGTGGAGAGTCATGTATAAATATCACAGAGTCAAAATAACTGATGTCGAATACGGGTAGGAACGCATTCGTTGCCAAACAGAGTATCAAAATAACCTTCTGTTTTCATGTAAAAATGTGTATGTGTATAGGCCGCAGTTATCACTTTACTTCCACGTGAACTGCATGTTTATTTTCCACCTTCATTAAATTAAGAAAAATATTAATATTAAAAACAAGAAAAACGCTTTAATTTAACTCAGTATACGGCGTTGATGATTAGTATTTAGTGTACTCTGAGCTAAATTTTGGACAAATGAACGAACATGGTGAAACCACAAGGGTTCCTTAGGCTACGGCACCCCAAAAACATTCCCAACAGTTAAAAAAATATCTTATAATAACATTCAATACAGCGTAAAGTAATAAATATTCAACAAGCTCTGAAATTATTAACCAATAACCAATACTTTTTACGATTTATGGAACCCTGTAAGCGTTATTGAAAGGCTCGAACAAAGCCATTGTGGACAATGTTGAGAAAATACATTTCACGCCGGGAGTGTAAACGTGACGAAGGCTTTTAATGTGTATTAGCAACAATGTTGTTGATCCGTGGTTGAATCTAATCCCTGAGACAAAAGTCGACGAGTAAATATTACCTCTTTAAACTTAATTTCCTGCTCTTCTGTCAATTTGAAAATTAAAATCCCTCCACTATCTGTCAACTTACTAGCGAATTCTTTTACAGTTACAGCTGTTCGTTTGTGGAATGCTCTCCCCTTGACTGTCAGACAAGCTCAAACTATTCACACATATAAATAAAAGTTTTTAATTTCCGTTTAAAATTTCCCTTTTCTTCTAAATTCTATCTATAAAGTTGGTATTTTTGTTCCTGTATACTTATTGATATCTAAACTAATATTATAAGGCTGAAGAGTGTGTTTGTTTGTTTGAACATTCTAATCTCAGAAACTACTGGTCCGATTTGAAAAATTCTTTCAGTGTTAGACAGTCCATTTATCGAGGAAGGCTATCATTACGCTAAGACTAATAGGAGCGGAGCACCAAAGAAGAATGTTTCAAAATCGGGGGATTTTTTTTCCTATTGAGAGCTTCTATTGCGTGCCCTGCGTAAACAGTAAAAGTTTCACAAAATGTTTCATGTTCTAGTGTCAGTTTACGTGATTATCAAATTCTGAATGTTCTATTCACTCAAGCTGAAGTATTTTGACCCAAATTCATTGATGTTCCAAGGGTCGATTCAGAATAAAGACCTGTCCAGCACATTCCAGGGCCGTGGAAGTTTCAATACCCACCGCCTGTCAATACATCTAGAGTTGGCAGGGCATGGTAGAGATGAAAACTCCGTTGCCCTACGGCTAGTAAATATTAAATTGAATGCCCTAGATATGCTGTATACCATCCTATTAGAAGAATAGATCTGAACGGAGTAAATAAACTTTTTGTAGAATTCCGTATTAGATAACTCTTCTTTTATTTAGGTAAGTTCGATTTAGCGTCAAAATATTTTTTTGATCTATACCTAACACATACCAACCAGGTTGGTCACTTAGTGAAGGTCAATATATTTACGGTACTTTTATTGGTGACTAGCTGTGCCCGCGACTTCGTCCACGCTATCAGCCAGTGAAAGGCCCATCAAAATCGGAGACACTCAAATTCTATTTGTTTTTATGAAGGTATGTATGTATGTATGGTTGTATGGAGAAAAAAGTAGCCTAAGTTACTCCTTATCACATCAGCTATCTGCCAGTGAAAGTCCCGTCAAAATCGGAGACACTCAAATTCTATTTATTTGTATGTAGGTATGTATATATGGTTGTATGGAGATAAAAGTAGCCTAAGTTACTCCTTATCACATTAGCTATCTGCCAGTGAAAGTGCCGTCGAAATCAGTCCAGCCGTTCCCGAGATTAGCGGGAACAAACAGACAGACAGACAAAAATTGTAAAAAATGTTGTTTTGATATATGTACCGTGTATACATACATATGTATTTAGTAAAAAGCGGTTATTTTAATATTACAAACAGACACTACAATTTTATTTATTTGTAAAGATATAGATATAGAGCTCTAGTGACGGAGCTCGCGTACGTAGGCACCACCGCATTACCTCTATCTGCCGCCAAATGGTAGTGTTCAGCACTAGCGTGGTCCAGTTAGATGGGAATGTATAGCCCCGTAATAACTATCACAGAGACATAACACCTTAGGTCTCAAGGGTGGCAACGCATCTGCATTTTGACCTCTGGTTTTTGTGTAGACATCTATAGGCAGCAGTCATCACTTGACATCAATGTGCGCTGCATGCTTATTTACCACCTTCTTTTAACAATAAAATTACATCATATTCTCCATTTTAAAAGAAAATTATTATTAATGAACCAATATTTTTACTGGTGGTAGAGCTCCAGTGACGACGCTCGCGGGTGTAGGCACCACCGCATTACCTAATATACTTGCCGCTAATTGGTAGTGTTCAGCACTATCGTGTCCGATCAGGTGGTAATGTACGGCCCTGTAATTTCCGGTACAGAGGCATAACACCTTAGGCCTCAGGAGTGGTAACGTATCTGCATTTTGACCTTGGTTTTTGTGTGGGTGTCTACAGGCTGCAGTCACCACTTAACATCAATGTGAACTGCATGCTTGTTTGCCATTACCATTACATAAAAAAAAAACTTAACAAACTTTGCTAAGGCTTATCAAACAAGTGCCTTACCTTTACGGTACAATCGTCATTAATAAACCATCGTCTATACAAAATATTGCCTTTAATACCAAACTTTTCAATACTTCTGTTTAACTTTGCAGCTGATTGCCATCATACATTTCTTTTCATGTTCACAAACATGAATATGATGAAGTGGAAAGTTATTTACCAGAATTTTTGTTGCAGACTTTACGCATAATTTAGTAAATGTAATAACTCCTCCAAATCTGAATGATTGAATATTCCGTTTTCATATCCTTGATTATTTCCGAAATACATAATGAAATCGTTTCATTTTATGTGTGCCTACGCAAAGCCCTAAGCCGAAGTTCGGACCCTGAGGGGTCTCCCTTAGGCAGTTGCCCTAACTTTTATTTAGGCTGAGTGTGTTCTGCGCTCGCCGATTGCTCGGTGAAGTAGACTAGTGCCGTCTACATGAGCACATACTTAAAAAAATAAGAAATATATAAATATATACCCTATGTAACTAATATTTCAAGGATTTAGGGAAAAATAGGTATCATGATGTTAATCGCAGTTTGCTTTTTGACATACCTACTTATGTATAATAAAAATAATAATGGTAATCTTGGCTAAGTCCCACTGCTGGGCACGAGTCTCTCCCCTTTTTGGAGGGAGGCCTGGGGCTTACTCCACCACGCTGCTCCAATGCGAGTTGGTGGAGATACGGGTTAGTGGCCAACCCACTGCCGGATGTATTCAAACGTAATAAGGCCTCCGACAAGATTTAACGACTGCTACTCGTATATATCGATAGCAACAGGGACTGACGGCTTAACGTGCCCTCCGAAGCACGGAAACGCGCATTTTAATTTGGCCACTAGCGGTCAACTACTGTTATTAATCTTAAAGGAAGTAAATCAAAATGTTTTTATATTATTTCGCATTAACACATGCTTGTGAAATTTATTTAATTTTTAAAGAAAAATTTGACTTCAGGCGAGGCTCGAACTCGCGACCTACTGGGAATCTAGTCCAGCCGCTCTTCCAATTGAGCTACTGAAGCCCTGCCCGATTTGTCAAATCTTTCCTTCACATCTATTGCATTGCTTTATGGTAGCAGCAGCGCCATCTATTACCAACTATGCTAGTTAGGCAACCGATATAATAGACTTTTCAGTTTATTGAATATCGTAAAGAAGTCGCTTTTACCCTTAATAATTGTTTTTATATTATTTCGCATTAACACATGCTTCATAGGCAGGGCTTCAGTAGCTCAATTGGAAGAGCGGCTGGACTAGATTCCCAGTAGGTCGCGAGTTCGAGCCTCGCCTGAAGTCAAATTTTTCTTTCCATTTTTCTTTAAAAATAAAATAAATCAAAATGTTTTAACAAATTAGCACACGTACCTTACCAACACACTTACACACAGTTCTGCCGGACACAAAATAATTATCTTTTTAGTTCATAAGTTTCTCATTTTAAGTGACCAATGTATGTCTTATGAGAAATAAAGATTCTTTAAACCCACTAGCGGTCACTCCTCACAAACCCGCTCGCCCCGTATTGCTTAACTAAGTTGATCGCTGGCAATCAAAAACAGGCGCGGGGCCATGCGCGCTTTTAAAAATATTTGTAGAATAGATAATATTTGTAGTTCATCAGTTAGTTCTATGTGAAACTCATCAGATTTTTCTTCATGTTCTTGGAGCTTCATAATGCAGACAAAATGAAAAAAAAAACATTAAATTTGCATGCAAGCATCCAATTTAACATAGTATTAGGAAAGTTAATATTTTTTTGAGTAGAAACTTATACCATATTTGGGTTTAAAATTATACCATATTTTCCATTTCTCAGGCCCACCGTCTGCCTGCTTCCAAAACTTCAGATGGGACGACTGCGGACAGCCTCCAGTCCCGGTAATGTACTACTGGAAGACTGGCTCCAGGTGTGAGGTCGGCCTCTGGAGAGGATGCCTACCAAACCCTAACATGTTTGACGACGAATACCAGTGCGTTACCACCTGTATCTACTCTAAACGTGCTGAGCCTATAGATTTCCATATCCTCCACCAGGAAGCAGGGATTGAAGTGCAGACTGAAGATGGTACGGAAGGAACTACAGATAATGGAACTACTAACACTAATGACGCATCTGCAAACACTACAACTTTAGATGCATCATCCAATACAACTGCAACGGGCGGAGATGGAAATTCGACATCAGCAGCATTACCAACAACCGTACCTTCAGCGTAATCTTCGTCAGATCTATTAAAATTTAGCTTTAACATTTTGATTTTTCGATCTTTATTGTATTCTCAATTATCTTTTCTCCGTGACTTTGTTCGGCAGAAAAAATAACTATGTACTGTTTAAAGCTCAAACTACCTCCACGTTAAATTTCAAGACAATCGGTGAAAGCTATTTGGAAGTGAAAGCATAATAGAGACAGAGTTAACAAGGATTTTTGTTCCTAAATACGTTTAATTAATTGAACAAAACAAAAAAAAAATACGCTTACACTCACAGCCCCACAGTAGTAGGTATAAACCTGTGTCGTGGGTGCCGTTGTATACAAAAAACACGTACACAAACACCCAGACCCGAATCAAATATCTGAAGGCCATACAAATATTTGTCATGGTGCGGGGATCGAACCCGCGACCTTACGAATCAAACGGTCATCTCACACCGCTGGACTAACCGGGTAGTCAAATTAATTTTAAGCACTAAAGGTGAGAAAGATGAAGAATGATACTCAATGATGATATTCCCACCAAAGTTAATCTATCGGCTCCCATACAATGAACAGTCAGTACATTAGACAAGTTGACGTAGAACCATTCTTGCAACAAAGCAAGTGGCGCCACGGGGCTGGTGATGTTATAAATTCGCAATAAATATTGTGCATTGTGTTCAAGATAGATTAATTTAACTGTTCGACGCTATCGCGCGCAGGCTTGCAAGATTTATTCATATTGCTAGAGTACCCGGTGAAAAATAAGCTAGAAAGGTGATAAGGGGAAGGTAATTTATTTAAGTACTAGCTGTGCCCGCGACTTCGTCCGCGTGATTGTTTATGATTGTTCAGTATCAACCCGGACAAAGTCGTGGGCGCAGCTAGTATAAAAGTAGCCTAAGTTACTTCTTATTGCATAAGCTACTAAGTCTACCAGTGAAAGTCCCGTCAAAATCGGTCGAGCCATTCCCGACATTAGCGGGAACAAACAGACAGACAGACAGACAGACGGACAGACGGACAGACAGACAAAAATTGTAAAAAATGTTGTTTACGTATATGTATCGTATACACATATGCATTTAGTAAAAAGCGGTTATTTTAATATTACAAACAGACACTCCAATTTAATTTATTTGTATAGATGTATACATAATAAAAGCAATGAAGTGCTCGTAGTGAAACTTTTCACTGGTCGTAGAGCTCGCGGGCGAAACCAGCACCGCATTACCTTATATACTTGCCGCTAAATGGTAGTGTTCAGCACTATCGTGTTCCGGTCAGGTGGTTATGTACAGCCCTCTAATTACTGGCACAGAGGCATAACACCATAGGCCTCAGGAGTGGTAACGCTTCTGCATTTTGACCTTGGTCATTTTGGGGGTGTCTATAGGCTTCTGACATCATTTAACATCAATGTGAACGGCATGCTTATCTGCCACTTCCTGTACATAAAAAAAGAACTTGGTGTAAACTTGAATATCGTTAAGCATGAAGATGATTCCTATTTAGGGTTCCGTAGTAAACAAGGAACCCATATAGTATCGCCATGTCCAACGGTCTGTCTGTCTGACTGTCTGTCTGTGTGTCCGTCCGCGGTTTAGCGGCAAATACTTTTGATACTAGTGACTTGAAATTGGGCAGATGTATACACATAAACCTTAATCACGGCAACAAAGTGGTAGAATAAAAACATGAAAAAATATATGTTTTGACGACCCGGTTGGTCCAGCGGTGTGAGATGACCGTTTGATTCGAAGGGTCGCGGGTTCGATCCCCGCACCGGGACAAATATTTGTATGGCCTAGAGATATTTGTTTCGGGTCTGGGTGTTTGTGTATGTGTTGTATGTGTACAACGGCACCTACGACACAGGTTTATACCGAATGTGGGGCTGTGAGTGTAAGCGTATTTTATTTATTTTTTTTATATTTGGGGTAGGTTAGGTAGGTACCTTCCCTACATGTAACGAGGGAATATTTTTTTATTTCGATTTCCATACAGTGTGGGGTATCGCTGGATAGGTCTTTTAAAAATGTTACGGATGTCCCAACATCATTTTGGCAGCCGTAAGACACATATTACGTGTATAGGTATGTATTAATTTTTATAAAATGTGTTGTCTTTTCTCTGTTACCTGTTACGTTTTATGTCTGTTTTATGTGTCTCGCTGTGTGTCAAATAAATGTTATCTTTATCTTTATTTTTCGATTTAGGTTTAGGCAAATTTTCGTTAGAGTCAAGTGTCCCTGCCAACTAAACGGTTGTTGTAAGAAATTCAAACATTACGGCAATAGCAGCTATAAACATATAATAAAATTAAAAGGAAAACTATCAAACTAAAGTTGGAATTACAAGTTTCCAACAATTCCATAGGAAATTATAATATAAATTTATTATTTTAACTAGCTGTGCCCGCGACTTCGTCCACGAGAGAAAAAATATGATTGTTCAGTATCTACCCGGACGAAGTTGTGGGCGCAGCTAGAATAAAAGTAGCCTAAGTTACTCCTTATCCAACTATCTGCTAGTGAAAGTCCCGTCAAAATCGGAGACACTCTAATTCTATTTATTTGTATGTGGGTATGTATGTAAGTATGGTTGTATGGAGATAAAAGTAGCCTTAGTTACTCCTTATTACATCAGCTATCTGCCAGTGAAAGTCCCGTCAAAATCGGAGACACTCAAATTCTATTTACTTGTATGTAGGTATGTATGTATGGAGATAAAAGTAGCCTAAGTTACTCCTTATTACATCAGCTAACCTACCCGTGGAAGTCCCGTCAAAGTCGGATACACTCCAATTCTACTTAAATATTTCAATGTAGGTATGTATGTATGTATGAATGTATGGAGATAAAAGTAGCCTAAGTTACTCCTTATCACATCAGCTATCTGCCAGTGAAAGTCCCGTCAAAATCTGTAAAGCCGCTCCCAAGATTAGCCCCGCCAAACAAACAGACAGACACACAGACAGACAAAAATGTTTTTTTGGTATATGTACCGTGTAAACATACATATGCATTCAGTAAAAAGCGGTTATTTTAATATTACAAACAGACACTCCAATTTTATTTATTTGCATAGATGTATAGATGTATAGATTTATTATGAAAAGGTAAAATACAACATAGGACCTAAAAATTCGGTGAAAATTTGAAGCGTCTACTTGCTACCGTTATTATTATCGAGTAAAAAAATAGAAATAGATAATTTGTGAAAATGTTAGCTATCACAATTTATGAGATACAGGCTGGTGACAGACAGGCGGACGGACAGACAGACAGACAGACAGCGGAGGATTAGTAATCCGTGGGGTCCGTTTTTACCTTTTAGGTACGAAACTCCCTAAAAGATAGAACTAAGGTTCAGAATAGCTTAAAAATATTCGATATGATTCTTTAAATTGATATAACTTTTTAATTTCTGAACCGATTTACATGAAACAAACACTAAATGTTAAGTGAAACTTACCACAATATATTAGTGAAAACCGTAAATCCAATAAGCCGTTTCTGATATGAGCGTGCACAAACACACAGACAAACAGACATTTTTCCGGGATAAAAAGTACCCAGTGTTGTGCGCCAAAGGTTAAAAAATAATCATACCAAGTTTCATAGTAATCAAACCGGTAGTTTTTCTGTGATTCTTGAACAAACAGACAGACAGACAGACAGACAAAAATTTTTCTAATCACATATTTGGGTTCGGTATCGATCTAGTAACATCCCCTGGTATTTATTTTTTCTATATTTTCAATGTACAGAATTGACACTTCTACAGTAAATCTGTAGAAGTGTAAATTCTTCTTCTTCTTCTTCTTATAAGTATAGATTACATTTCATACTCTGTAACTACGGCAGCCTACACTGCGCGTGGCCTGACACGCACTTGACCGTTTTTTTATTAAGATATTTTATATAGATATCAGTGAGTAAAAAGATCAAACCCAAAACCATTTTCTATTGACACCAAACGAAGACACGAGACATAAATAAAAATACATCTCAATCCTAACCTTAAATTATTGTTATCCAAGACTCCTTTAGAAGCGAGTGCTGAAGATGGACCATTCTTCACTTTCGGCAGCTGTCCTTTTGATATATCGTTATTGTGTCACGCGTGGACCAGTGTTACATGACACATGGACGTCTATATATCTGGCCGGAGGTTTATTGGGTCGAGAACTAGGTAGGGGTCTGGCCGACTGGTAGTGTAGTATATCGAAATGTGGACATATTTCACGTGTTGCGAGCGGGGAATTCAGACGCGTTCAAGAGTTATGTGTGGATCAATAGTTCTAAGAATTAAAAATTATACATTGGGTGTACTTATGTACGCAAGTAAGGTTTATTTTTAAGATATGGAAGTGGCAAACAAGCATGCAGTTTTCATTGATGTTAAGTGATAACTGCAGCCTATAGACACTTACACGAAGACCAAAGTCGAAATGCAGATGTGTTATCACTCCTGAGACCTATGGTGTCATGCCTCTGTGTCGGAAATTACAAGGCCATACATTGCCACCTGACCGGAACACGATAGTGCTGAACACTACCATTTAGCGGCAAGAATATTAGGTATTGCGATAGCGGCAAGAATATTAGGTATACCACTAGTGTGCCACCTATTCTTTAATTGGTTTGTTTTTGTTTACTATGATTACATACGGTTACTATGGGTACGGCTGTATGTAACCATACATGTGTGTGGACAGGTCTGTTTGTAATTTAAAAATAACTGCTTTTTACTAAATGCATATGCGTGTTTACACGGTACATATACCAAAACAACATATTTTACATTTTTTGTCTGTCCGTCTGTCTGTTTGTTTGCTAATCTCGGAAACGGCTGGACCAATTTCGATGGGACTTTAACTGGCAGATAGCTTATGTAATAAGAAATAACTTAGACTACTTTTATACTAGCTGCGCTCACTCACGACTTTGTCCGGGTAGATACTGAACAATCATAAATTCTCACGCGGACGAAGTCGCGGGCACAGCTAATCATCAATAATCTTTATCGCATGGTGACATACTTATCTAGTCGTATAAAGTCTCAAATTTTCGAAGATAAAACCGAATCTACCCAAATTATAGCCTCTTGGGAATTTAAACTTTCAGCCATCATGTATATCTCAAAGTAATTTAGATTTCACACGTACATACATTGTAAGTGTTCATTAACGGTGTTCGTCAGTAACTTTAACTAGATATAATTTATGTATAAGTTTCAAGTTTTAAAGTTTGCTCGTTACCTCAGCTGACAAGGTGCGTTTTCGGCTCGTAATGTACGTGACGTCATTGCATAGGAAATTTTATCGAGGCTGTATGAGTATGTGCTAGTTTGAGTTTAAATTGGGACGTTTTTTCAGTGGGGATTTTAGTTTTTTAATGGGATAAAGTTTCCAGTTTATCCAGCACAGCAACACTTAGGTTATTTTAGTTTTAAGTAACTTATCTAGTAGTTAAATGCGTGGATCCTATGAGATGATTTGCTTTTTGTGTTAAGTATTAGGTACTGTTTTTTTGTCATTATAATGGTACTTCGAACTTCTAAAGTCCGCATTCATCGGATAAATACCTATTCATCATAAGGTTTAATTGTCGTTTACACGAGAACTTTGGTACGATATAAAATTGTAAGTATTTATTTACTAGTTTCAGATATACTCGCAGGAATTGGGGACTAACAGATGTTTGTTTTTTCACTTTATGGACTTGCCGAAACCAATGAAACTGGCATCAATCAATTGTTATAAAATTCCTGTCCACTTATTCGGTGTATTTGCATGAGAAATATAAAATAAGATAATTAATCTAATATTTTGCAGAACCAAAAATTTTCATTGTAAGATGACATACTCATCTCGTTTTATACAATCTCAAATTTCCGAAGATAAAACCGAATTAGCCCAAGTTATAGCCTCTTGAGAATTAAAACTTTCAGCCATCATGCATATCTCAAAGTAATTTAGATTTCACACGTACATACATTGTTAGTGTTCATTAACGGTGTTCTTCAGTAACTTTAACTAGATATAATTTATGTATAAGTTTCAAGTTTTAAAGTTTGCTCGTTAGCTCAGCTGACAAGGTGCGTTTTCGGCTCGTAATGTACGTGACGTCATTGCATGGGAAATTTTATCGAGGCTGTATGAGTTTGTGCTAGTTTGAGTTTAAGTTGGGACGTATTTTGAGTGAGGATGTAAATTTTTAATGGGTTAAAACTTGAAAAGTTACAATTTATCCAGGTCAAAGTAGGTAACTCATTTTTAGGTAATTGTTTTAAGTATTACAAGCTACTTAGTTAGTTTATCAAGCGGGAGTATTTGCTTATAGGTAGTACTACTGGTGGTGATTGGTAACCTGAAGTACATTGAAATATTACATGGAACTCAGAATAAACATAAGTTCACAAGCAGTTCACATTGATGTTAAGTGTTGACTGGAGCCTATAGACATCTACACGAGAACCAGAAGTCAAAATGCAGTTGCGTTGCGTTGCCACCCCCGGGACCCGAGTTGTTATGTATCTGTGGTAGTTATTACGGGGTCTTACATTACCATCTTACCGGAACACTGTAGTGCTGAACACTACCATTTGATGGCAGATAGTTCCTACACCAGAACTCTACCACTATTGAAATTTTTTTGATAAAATTTAAAGGTTCCATTAGATATATTCGTACTACGAGTATTAAGTTAGGATCCCACTGTAGAATTATTTCGTTCATCCAGATATGCTGCAAACCTAATTTTTACACATATTTATAATCTAGATAATATATCCACTAAGTTGCCGATCAAAAAATGGCCGCAAATATTTTTTTATATTTTTTTTGGGAAAAAAATTTTTTCTTGTTTTTTCAACAAAATATCGTTAACTTCTCGGCAATAAAATATGTATAAAGACTCTGAATAATCCCGGCTGCCGTTGCGCACTTGGCCGCTCCTACATATTTTTGTTTCGCACCGATGAATAATTTTACGTCCATAACGTACACGCATTATTTATAAATGCAATTGAAGCTATTTTCTCTCTCATTATTATGTTATACGGGAGCCAAACTAAATCGGCCCGCAACAATATAAGAGTTGATGGCTGTTTAAGATAAAATAATTTAATTAAAAATACTTGCTTCCAAATTTTCAGGCAACCTAGTGATATTCTCTAGATTATAAATATGCCTTAAAATTAGGTTTGCATCATATCTAGATTCTGGATGAACGTAATAATTCTGTAGTGGGATACTAATCTAAATACGTCTTAACCCTCAGAAGGCGGCACCTCGGCCATTACGAGTGAGGTCTCGGATGCATATCTCACACGTCGGATGCATAGTCCACGTAACCGCAGCCGTACCGCTGCGACGCCTACCGATGTATTGATATTGATATGAATTATTACCTAGCCAAGGTATTAACATCAGTTTCTGGTATTAGTATGCTAGCATATGTTAGGAGCATTAATATCTATACATGTTCTATGGTACATCAGGAACATCTGTCTTTACTCTATAGGTATGTATGTATGTACCTTCAGAGAGGTAAGAAAAAGGTAGATTAGGCACGAGAGGTATGTCAGGACCGCGATATCTGGGTATTAGGGACCTGGCGTGAAGATACTCTATAGGTACCATATACAAATAAAAACAATTTCGGTGACTGTTTGTAATATAAAAATAATCAACGCTTTACTAAATGTATGTGCCATCTTTACACGCTTATCTCTGGAACGGCTTTATCAATTTTGACGGTACTTTCACTGGTAGATACCTTATGTAATAAAGAGTAAGTTAAATTTATTTTAAAATTAAATTCTACTCGAATGTTAAGCTTTATTGTCTTTGTCAGTTGCATTGTCAAATGTGCAGGATAGAAAAAGACAAAAGGAGAGATTAGCAACACTTTAGCTAAAATACGTTTATGAATAAGGGGAGAAGAGTTTGTTTACTTGTATAACATCACGCTAAGATTCATAGGAGAAGGTAGGTAACAAAGCACCCGTTCGTAGCCGGGGCGGGCCGCTAGAATGCTGCACCTCTGCCAATACGAGTGAGGTCTCGGATGCATATCTCACACGTCGGATGCATAACCCACATAACCGCAGCCGTACCGCCGCGCCGCCTACCGATGTATTGAATTGATATGAATTATTACCTAGCCAAGGTATTAACATCAGTTTCTGGTATTAGTATGCTAGCATATGTTAGGAGCATGTTTGTAGCATATGATATCTATACATATTCTATAGGTACATCAGGTACAATCCCAGTGTCTGTTTGTAATATAAAAATAATCAACGCTTTACTAAATGTATGTACCACCTTTACACGCTTATCTCTGAGAACGGCTTGACCAATTCTGACGGGACTTTCACTGATAGATGAATGATGGAGACCTGATGAAATAAGGAGTAAGTTAGATTTATTTTACAATTAAATTCTACTCGAACGAAGTTGCGGGCACAGCTAGTGCCTATACTATATAATTTTATAAAGATGAACCCCCTTATTAATAAAAGTACATTAGATACGTTTTAGCTAAAGAATGCTTTGTCTTTGTCAGTTGCATTATCAAATGTGCAGGATAGAAAAGGACAAAGGAGAGATTAGCAACACTTTAGCTAAAATACGTTTATGAATCAGGGGGGAAGAGTTTGTTTACTTGTATAACATCACGCTAAGATTCATAGGAGAAGGTAGGTAACAAAGCACCCGTTCGTAGCCGGGGCGGGCCGCTAGAATGCTGCACCTCTGCCAATACGAGTGAGGTCTCGGATGCATATCTCACACGTCGGATGCATAGCCCACATAACCGCAGCCGTACCGCCGCCTACCGATGTATTGATATTGAAATAAATTATTACTTAGCCAAGGTGTTAATATCTGTGTCTGGTATTAGCTCATTATAATATTTTGTATGTATATATATATTATAATATTATATTTAGTTTAGTGTAAATTTATCAGACAGCCTAATTCTTTTCCTTCGCGCTATTCAATTGCTCTACCACATTGAGTTTTCTACACAACCTTTAAGGTTGACTGGTAGATAATGCTACCAAGCATTTAGTCCGCCTCGTGTAATTTTATTGTGGTTAAAGTAAAGTAAATAATAAATAAAATAATAAAATAAGCTTACACTCACAGCCCCACAGTAGGTATATACCTGTGTCGTGGGTGCCGTTGTACACATACAACACATACACAAACACCCAGACCCGAAACAAATATCTGTACGCCATACAAATATTTGTCCCGGTGCGGGGATCGAACCCGCGACCCTTCGGGGCGCGACCTTTCAAAGTCAAAGTCAAAGTCAAAGTATTTTTTCATCTCACACCGCTGGAATAACCGGGTCGTAAAAAGTAAATAAATTAGAGTGGTGACATGTGTTTGGAGAGATGTATAATTATTTTATTATTTAATTATCATTAATGATTGAATTATTGAGCAGGAATATAAAATATGTAGCGGCTCCTGAATATAAAAAAATAAAGTAAGAAGCTACCCAATAGAGAAATTGTAATTGGTAATACCTCAATAAAAAATAATATGAATGTATGTATGTATCTTCACACCAGGTCCCTAACGGGGTAGGCAGAGAAAGTGGCGCGCTAGATATTCCGGTCCTGACACCTCCCATGCCTCATCTACCTTCATCATTCTCTTCATGCACGCCGCCGATTCCTAATACTTTTGACCCCACCATCAGACAGAACTCGGCCTATTTGGTCATGGTACGTCAATCTTGGTCTTCCTATAATATGTATGTACGTTTTAAATATAAAAAACCAAACAAGAACGTAAACATTCTGTTATAAAGTAATAACTTAATATAGACTGTTTTCCATCGTATCCTCGTCAAAAATGACTTAACATAAAGGTATATTCTGTAAGAATTATATTTACTGCGTAATGTTTTTTACTATGTCCGCATTAAAAACGAGCGGAATTGCTGTCAACTTATCATAATTTCCAGCGGTATTCTTATCTAAAAGCAATTCGATGTATAATGTCACAATTTCGACACTCACTCGTTTGGTGAGAGCTCACAGAAATAATATTTACATTCTTCTAACTAGTAACATCACATTACGACCGCAATAAAAGTGATGTATGTGTACTGTGAACGTTTTCTCATGTAGACGATTTAAAAAGTACCCGGGTGTCGTTCCAACGGTGGAAATAAGATGCGTCGTAGTTGAGGGTTAGAATTCAATTTATTTGCTAGGTGCGGGAACGGTGCGTATAATATTTTTATTTTATATGAGGTAAGAGCCACGGTATCATCAACCCTTCAGCTTGTTGACCTTTATTTACGTCATTAGGTTGACAGACAAGCAGACGGGCCACCTAATGGAAAGTGGTCACCGTCCGTTATGAACATTTGCAACCCCAGGGGAGTTGCCAACGCGCTGCCAGCCCTGAAGGACTCTTTTGATGCAATTTTTGAAGAACCCCGTATTGTAAAAAAAAACGTAACTTCATGCCTGTAATCCTCGAAGGGGTAGGCAGAGGTAAATGCATGCATTCAATTATACATGCAAACACCCACGACTCGCCGGTTACGTTTTGGCCCATGTTGAGCACTGTCAGGTGTCCAGTCGGTTAGGGTGGAACTTCTTTCTTCGGCGGGTAGTACGGTGTAGGAAAAGAGACGGTGGCACCATGTCGACAAGTTCAACAGAGCACTCACCATTGTAGAGACGGTACAACTCGCACAGACTCCCAATGTCTCTGTGTAGGCCTAGGTTCGAGCCTTAAATTGAATGATAATTTTGTGTGATAAAACTTTGGTAGCGAAGGTAAGTAATATAAAAAATCGCTTACACTCACAGCTCCACATAAGGTATTATATAAACCTGTGTCGTGGATGCCATTGTACACATACAACACATATACAAACACCCAGACCCGAACGAAATATCTGTAGGCCTTACAAATATTTGTTCCGATACGGGGATCGAACCCTTCGAATCAAACGGTGATTTCGCACCGCTGGACTAATCGAGTCGTCATTTGTTGGTTTTCTAAATACCGAAACCCTTTTGAGCTTGATGAACTTCGGTATTTGTTCCACGGCTCATTACAAACGTCTAATTTATCTGTACATATTAACGTACGTATATGTCTATCCGTATAACGACACACTGTAGGACAGACAACAAACAAGGTATAGACTGACATTCTTGGGACGCGTGTTCATTATTCAACTTATAAAAAACCGTACCGTATTTTTACTGTACAATAATATCGTAGATTAGCTGTGCCCGCGACTTCGTCCGCGTGAGAATTTATAATTGTTCAGTATCTACCCGGACGAAGTCGTGGGCGCAGCTAGTATAAATGCTATATAAGTTAATACCTAAGTTACTTATTATTACATAAGCTTTCTGCCAGTGAAAGTCCCGTCAAAATTGGTTCAGCCGTTCCCGAGATTAGCCCGGACAAACAGACAGACAGACAGACAGACATACAGACAAAAAAACAGACAGACAGACCAAAAAATAAAAAAAATATACAGCATTTAGTAAGAAGCGTTTATTTTTATAATACAAACAGACACTTCAATTTTATTTATTTGTTTAAATTAAACAATATAAAACTTAAGTTTCTTCCTTTGTTTTATTATTTTGGACAAATAAATCGTGTTGCAAAATAAACCCGGTCAATATATCGTATTGTCACTAACAATGGACCAAGTATCCACGGACTACGGGTTGTTGACTTAACCCGCGTTCACAATACAGGCGCGGGGCGGCGAACGGTAAAATCAAAAGTATGAAAATGTTTGACACACGCCCTGAGACACCGCTCGTCTCGCCCACTATAATATCGTATCGTATCGTCACTAGCAATGGGCAACGACTGACCATGGACTGTTTGTTGTCTTAGCCAAATCGTCCCGAACGCCGACACTGGTATCTGTCTCTATGTTTACTCTCACACAGCAGTGAGGGAAATGAGAACCTGGTTGAAACATTATTGAATGTGGATGCATTTTCTTAGTACATTATGTGGTAACATAAAACTAATATAGTACTGGAAAAATCAAATTCATAAATTGAGTTTTATTAGCGTAAGCGAGTTAAAGCGTATATATTTTTTTGATGTAATGGAAGTGGTAAACAAGCATGCAGTTCACATTAAGTGATGACTGCAGCAGGAGTACTATATAGAATACTTGCCGCTAAATGGTAGTGTTCAGCACTATCGTGTTCCGGTCAGGTGCTAATGTGCGGCCCTGTAATTTCCGGCACAGAGGCATAACACCTTAGGCCTCAGGAGTGGCAACGCATCTGCATTTTGACCTTGGTCTTTGTGTGGGTGTCTATAGGCTGCAGTCATCACTTAACATCAATGTGAACTGCATGCTTGTTTGCCACTTCCATAACATAAAAAAAATAAAAAACATCTAGCTGTAACTATAAGGGATATAATTTTATTGAAAACCTTTCGAATTGAAAAAAAAAAGGAAAATTAAAATCTTTACTTTCACCGTATCGTTACTTACAATGGACACAGTGAGGCCTAGAGCTGTTGTCTTAGGCAAATTGTCCCCAACGAAGACACCACTTTTGTCCGTGTATTTGCACGCCAGCGCACAGCAATCTAGTTGGGATGACATTCGAAGCGATTCAATTTAGGTTGTGGTCAGTTTGAGGAACTTCGACTGTTCTATTTGCGGCAGACATTATTTTGTCTGTATAACATACTGGTGGGAAAGCTCCAGTGATGGAGCTCGCGGGCGAAGCCACCACCGCATTACCTAATACTTGCCGTTGAATGGTAGTTGAACTATCGTGTTCCGGTCAGGTGGTAATAATTCGGCGCTGTAATTTCCGCCACAGAGGCATAACACCTTAGGCCTCAGGAGTGGTAACGCATCCGTATTTTGATCTCTGGTCTTTGTGTGGGTGTCTATAGGCTGCAGTCATCACTGAACATCAACAAACTACATGCTTGTTTGCCATTTTCATTACATAAAAAGAAATAAGGACCTATTTGGCGGCCGCACGTGACAAATCCACCAATTTTTGACTGACACTAGTGGAAGCGTTCTCTTTCACCAGTGCAGTCAGCCAAACTTTTTTAAGGCGATAGTAAATGAAAAATAATGCAAGATGAGCGTTCCGTTCATTTTTCCATTTTTCTACACATAAATTAATTTAATGAACATCGGTTTTATTTGCTGGAATTCTATTTAAAGCTCCTTATTACTTGCCATTTATCATTTATCATTACATCAGCGTTAAGCGTTCCCATTTTTAAATCATTAATCACACGTACATACAAATTAAATACGTTAATCGTATCGCAGTACAATGAATCATAGTTAGGGAGATGTGAGATACGCTACATAAGTGGCGAGTCGTGCGTGTGCTTATCGAGTTGAGATTGCTACCGTTATGGCTTTGCTCATTTGGTACTCTCATTTTCATATAACGTGTGCTCTCATGGAAACTATTTATATGACAAAATGACCTCCTTTTGTGAATGAAATACACAAAAAAGGCTAGCCATTAATGCATATGTCAGTTAGGTTTTTGAGCTTCAATTAAATTTAAAAGGCAGTCCTTAAAAAAAGATGTACCTCCATAAAAAAACATTCTTCATATATATTTTAATTAATAATTAAGTTAGAACCGGAAATCTCAAGTCTACTAGTAGAAGTAGACCTGAGCTTTTTCTCTCTGTTAAGACAATCAATAGTACCTAAGACAATAACATACGAGTAGCTTGACCATGATACTCATAGAAAAATCTATAAGTATTCAGTTTACAAAATTCTATCGTTTCCTAATAGGTTTGATAAATAAACTCATAAATATCTATATAATGCAAAAGCAACATAATACTCTCCTTGAAATATAATATCAGAAGTACAATAATGCAATTTGAAGAGAATATACAAACAACTAAATATATGAGTGACATTGACGATATTTTAAAGTTTGCTGTATCGTAATATTCGTGGCAGCCGGCCAACTTGATAAGAGGAGATAAACAAGAATTATTATAAGAACGTTTAGAGTGGACCATTGTGATATTTAGTTTTATGATTATTGAAACAAAACAACGTTCCTGATATGAAAGTAATCTGTAAGTTTTAGAAAATTGAATGAATGAATTGAATGAAAAAATGTCATGATTTAAGAATTTTATTAAAGTGTTTTTTTTATGAATATCCAAAACAATTAGCTACATACTTTTAGTTTAATAGTATTATAATCTACCCTAAAAATATTAACTACTTACTTAAGCGCTTAGGACCGCGTCGAGATCTAAGTAATACGATTGACAAGTCAATTGTAACCTTTTTAAGACCCGAAAATTTCTTTTGAATAAATTCATAAAACCATGGTTTAAGAAATAATGGCTATTTGTAGATACATGAAAATAATGGAAAAAGGCAAAAGGCAAGCTTTTGAAATATTATACGTGAGGTACAAACCTAAAATACTTTGGAAATCGAAAAATTGTCTTTAGGTTTTCAAAACAATATTTCAAAGTTTGTAAAATAGTTTTTGTTTGTAATTTTTCAGATTTGTTTTGTACAAATCTTGGCATTTATGTAATGATTAAAACTAAACATAGTATGAGCCAGGGTTAGTAATATATTATTACCCATTTGTATATGATCACAGAAAACAATTTGTAAAGTAACATTCAATCATGATGGTAATTTTAAAATTAAACACGTCCAAATGAACTAATCACTGAACAGGATAATGCCATACTGGTATCGCACATCTGACCGGCGGCACGGTCGGACGCGCGCCTTCGGAGGGTGTGCACCGACCTTAACTACATTGTTTACAAGCCTTATGTATTAGCTTCCTAAGCTGCCACAGATAATGCTAGCGCTGAGAATAATATAGGTAACCATATTGGTCATCAGTTGAAACTAGATGTTGCCCGCAGCTTCGACCGCGTGGACCTCGTTTTCGACCTAAAAAACATGCAATCTGATGTGTATACCCAACGGCACGCACGATGCAGGTTTATACCTAGTGTGATGAGTGTAAGTGTATTCATGTAATACCCATTGAATCATTTTACATGAGAAGGAAGAGGGGGAGACACAAAATCTATTCTTAGCTACAGTCTATAAGTAAACTACCTAACTGCCAAATTTCGAGTTTGTTTCGAAAACAGTCGTAGTAGCAAAATCCGTTCTTAGTAAGTGTCTCGTACCTACTACTATACTATCTCTAAATAAAGAAGAACTCTGATACAATCTTGCGAGAAATTTTAGACTACCTTAATCCGGTCCTATCGCGAAATCTGTTCATACCTTCTTGACAATTTGTTTTTATGTTATGGAAGTGAGAAAAAAGTACGCAGTTCACATAGATGTTAAGTGATGACTGCAGCCTATAGACACTTACATAAAGACCAGCGTCAAAATGCAGATGCGTTACTCCCGAGTCCTAAAGTATTATGCCTCTGTGCCGGAAATTACAGTGCCGTACATTACCACCTAACCGGAACACGATAGTGCTGAACACTACCATTTAGCTGCAAGTATATTAGGTAATGCGGTGGTGCCTACGCCCGCGAGCTCCATCACTGGAGCTCTACCATCAGTAAAATTACGAGTAAGAAGTATAAAAAAAATTAAGTACCGACTTTTTTGCAAACTTACGTGGACCTTTATGTCCGTGACGACGCTAGTCTACTTTACTGGGCAATCGGCGAGCGCAGAAGGCGTTTAAGGCCAAAGCAAAAAATTAGGGCAACTGCCAACTGCCTAAGGGAGAACCCTGTGGGTCCGGACGTTGTGAAGGTACACATACATAGAAGGAGCGTAGTTCGACGAAGTTCAGCTTGGTCTTATCTTTGACAAAACAAAACCCTGGTGCGTGTAAACTATCGCCAGAGAATATGTAATAATATTACGTACAGAATGGACACTTCGACGTCCCGCCCGATTTCCCCGCATAACCCAACCTCCTCCCATCTTATGGGCGACGGTTGGTATTTTGTACGTGCTACGCACACAGGTGCACGTTTATATAATATACACGTCACTGATTGATGTCTGTGTAATAGAGACTAAATTAAGCGTTTGTATGGAATTTTGGCTAAGTGTCCGCGTTGTGCTATCGCGCAAGAGAAGAAGTTGGGAGTGGTGGTATTCGCGAGAAAATCCCCAAATATTATTTCTAAAAACTGAGTATTTTTCCATTTGAATAACATCAAACAATATTAATTTGAAGAACATGGCTTTATACGAGATAATACAGTAGTTCCCAGAAATTACTAAAACCCAACAAAAAAAATCTAAAACCAACAAACAATGTACAGCTCGGAGCAAATTAATTCAACTTATCTATCAAAAGATCTTGGGACTACATTTTAATTAATTTGTTATGAACGAAATGATTAATTAAGTGTGGGGGACGCGGGGTGATCTTTATTAATTGTGTTGTAGCCTACATAGTTTGTCAGGAACACAATGTCAAGGAGTTGGTATCTTTGTGGGACGACCAGTCTGGCAACACTGTATAAACTGTGTATTTTATTTTGGAGTTTTCGCGGGAACGCGGAAAAGAGCTGTGTCGCTGCGTGATATTATTTTCGAAATTTATGAATAGTCGCGTTTTTATGTGTAAAAACGGTGGGATTTTTATCATAAAACATTCGATAACGTTTACGGATGTAGGAAAGTGATATTATGAAGTGAAAAGTGATATTCAATGGTACCTTCGAAACTTCGTGAAATCTCCTAGTAAAGTCCCCATCACTTTACTGGAGCCATCTCATCATATTCCACATGGAAGCATCCAATCATCGTCATCTTCCATATGGATATTCATCATCATAAGAAATGAAGATAAAAATTACTGAAGATTGGCTGTTAAGGACTTGAATCCGTGGCCGTAAAACAATTATAAAAAAAAAATGTGTATTTTTTTTATTTAAAGTAGGTGGCAAAGAGACTGCAGTCTTTTATGTAATGGAAGTGGCAAACAAGCATGCAGTTCACATTAATGTTATGTGATGACTGCAGCCTATAGACTCCCACACAAAGACCAGAGGTCAAAATGCAGGTGCGTTACCACTCCTGAGGCCTAAGGTGTTATGCCTCTGTGCCGGGAATTAAAGGCCGTACATTACCACCTGACCGGAACACGATAGTGCTAAACACTACCATTTAGCGGCAAGTGTATTAGGTAATGCGGTGGTGCCTACGCCCGCGAGCTCACTGGAGCTCTACCACCAGTATAAAATAAATTACGTTAATCAACTTGGTCCTGTTCTAAGCCACACGATTATTTCGATTTTTGTACGGTAGTCTCGTCTCTTAAAATGCATACGCATCAATATCCACGATACTTAACCGAATAAATAGCATTTTCTGTTGAAACACATGCATTTAGTATACGACGTTCAATGAGGTTGTGAGTGCAGGCCAAATATGAACGGTAAAAGCTGAGGCCATGTAAACCGCAAACTGTTTGCTGAAAGAGATTGCCTCCTCTGTGGTTGTTTTGAACTCGTTTGTCTGATATTTTCACGTATTTTGCAAACCATGGTGCACCGAATTTAGGATACGTTTGATACTTCCTTAGTCGCCTTAAAAAAACTTTTACTGGTGGTAGAGTTGCAGTTTAGGGACTCCAAGGCGTAGGCACAACCGCGTTATTTAACCTATATGCCGCCAAATAGTAGTGTTCACCACTATCGTGTTCCGGTTAAGTGGTATTGTATGGCCACGTAATAATAATCGTAGAGACATAACACCTAAAGTTCTAGGGGTGGCAACGCATGCAGATGTTTATTAAGTTTATTTACGTTTTGGCCCATGTAACGCGAGCCTGTTGATCTCCGGGCACATTACCAAACTCCGAGATGCTGGGGAATTTCCAGAAAATGGAAAAATGCAGATAGAACCAGAGATAATAGATTTAACACCGTTATCTGTAATAGCCCCCGATCCGGGTATCGAAGTATTCGTTTTTAATTAAAAATATTACAAAAAAATATATATTGTGTGCTATTTTTGAGACATAACTAGAGCATCTTAAAATCACGGAGCTTTGAATCCATGCTATTTTCTTAGTTCTATCAGAGAATATGTAATAATACTACGTATAGAATGGACACTTCGACGTCCCGCCCGATTTGCACACATACACAACCCCTTCCTCTGTTATGGGCGACGGTTGGTGTTTTGTACGTGCTACGCACACAGGTGCGCGTGTAAATACACGTCACTGATGGATAGAAACCAAATTAAGCGTTTGTATGGAATTTTGGCGGAGTGTCCGCGGTGTGGTTTTATGCTGTAACCCAAGATTATATATGCCAGTATGGAGTACAAGCACAAAGGCTATGAATATTCACTTAAAAATAAAATATACAAAGGTCAAAGTTTCTCACTATTCATTAAATAAACGATGGTACGATATGTGCCTCTTTCAAAAGAAAACAGTGACTAAAAAAAAGATTAACATTTGTAGACTAATAATCTCGTTATAATGTTTATTTTAGCAGTTCGGTGGACGATTAGGATCTACCTCCCAATCATAAGAATTAATGTGCAAACCGAATCAGCAAATCAAATTTACGGGAGAGTTTCCTCAAAGACCTAAATCCGAGATATAGAGAACTGGATGTGGGTGGGACGTGGTATAGTAATGGTACCAAACGTAGTGCCATGGTTTATTTATTATGTTATATAGCTATTGCTAATATGCTTTATGTATTTACGTTTTATGTATTTTGACTTTTGTGTATCTTGTTAAGCGGCATATATATTTAATTGGTTCCAACCTGTTAAAAATAAGTGGCTTTTCACATGGATACGTTCTGTGTTTGTATGTTTCTCCAAATTATGTCAAGTTTTCTTGAAGATTACAAACATAAAATGAAATGAAATAATATTTAATTTTCAGGATAATAAATCAGCAATATTTATACAAAAAATTAAGAATACAATTTGCCAAGTACCTGTTCTATACCTATAATAATAATAATAATGGCAACCCATTATACGTCCCACTGCTGGGCACGAGTCTCTCCCCTTTTTTGGGGGAGGCCTGGAGCTTACTCCACCACGCTGCTCCAATGCGGATTGGTGGAGGTGGGTGGGTTAGTGGCCAACCTGCTGTCGGAAGTTTTCAAACCGCCCATAAGGCCTCCAACAAGGTTTAACGACTGCAATCTATCGATAGCAACCGGGACCGACGGCTTAACGTGCCCTCCGAAGCACGGAAACGCGCATTTAATTTTCCACTAGCGGTCACCCATCACACTACCCGACCAGCCGCCGGGCCATGCGCGCTTCCCATGCACCTTACAAATTATTTTGGGTATGTGCGTATTGTGTGTTAAAATTGCATGAAATCTATCTTAATGTTCACTTTCCTTATAATATTAAGATTTCCATAAATAAAAAAAAATCAGAATAGGCTCAGTTCAATAATATAGGTACTGTTTATAACATGCATTTCTTTTTCTTATATAAAGTTTCTGTTCTTCTATGTACGTCCTAAATGCAGTAATTTTTACTCAATAATACAACACATATTTTATATCGCTTCAAGATTCAGAATATAATGAAATTGAGCATCGAGCACAATCTTTGGTCTCGGATGTCCAATAGATTGAAAATGGAAGCACCAGCGTCTTATAAAACTTTAAGAGTCACCTCATTTCTTGAACTACATTATTAAATCCCAATTTAGCGTAAAGACAGCTTAACACTAAGCCGACCAGATTAAGTCGGGACGCTTCCAGTCAAACTATTTAATCTTGATCATTCATTCGCTATTCTGCAGACAAAGTGTACAAAATTTAAATTGGAATCTGAGTCAACATGGTAGGTACGTTTCCTCTCAATTTGGATTAACAATTTTATCTTATATTTTTGTACTTCATGTTTTTAGAGTCCGTCCCTGCGGAACGGACTCTGCTTGTTCAAAGTGGACGTCTGATTTGTTTTATATGATAATAGTGCAGTTGTATTCATAATGAGTGCTTAAAATCATTTTGTTGGAGTCATTTCATAATGCGTAATTACCTTCTTATGTAATTATCTTCTTTTTTACAAATATGTTAGATATAAAATGGCTATATTTCATCATCATATCAGCCATAGGACGTCCACTGCTGAACATAGGCCTCCCCCAATGACCTCCATGCCGACCGATCGGAAGCGACATGCATCCAGTGGGTACCTGCAGCCTTGACTAGGTCGTCGGTCCATCTTGCAGGTGGACGTCCCACGGTGCGCGGTCGATACATGGTCTCCACTCAAGAATATTTCTGCCCCAGCGGCTATCGGTTCTCCGAGCTATGTGCCCTGCCCATTGCCACTTCAGCTTGGAGATCTGAATGTTTGATATGTTTTATAACAGCTTTAAATATTAATAACGTATTTGGTAACTGAGTAATAGAGGTACTTTTACCTCTATTCAAATTATTAGTATAGTATAATAATAATTATATATAAATATATAATTATAGTAAAGGTACATAGCACCTGATTTTTTTTTCATTCCATTCATATCCAATATGCAGTAGCTTAAGTAGGACAAAATGTTTCACCACAACTATTCGACAAGCTCACTAATAGCTACCAAGAACACAATACATATGTTCCTGTCTAACCATTAAAATTCAAGCTTAATGCTTGCGCCACACAGACGGCGCACCGGAACGAGAGTGGGACTGGCAAATAGTATACTTATAATTGTAATATTTTTAGTTTTTGGCAATAACACACGCGAGTGAACTTAAGGAATTAAAGAAAAAAGGGAAGGAATTTTCAAATTTTTCTTTCTTATTTTTCTTTAATTTTTAAAGCATACTTATAAATTACATATAATCAAGTATGCGAATACTTTCACCTACAAACACCTACCTAAAAATTATCTAAGGTCTTTTAATTACCTAGGTAGATGTGCTACTCTAATGTCCGAAGTAATAGGTCCGTAGGTCCTGGTAGTAATACTACCAGGGCTGTATATGAACACCAAAAATACTGTACAAACAAAGCCATTATAGCGGCAGATAGATTAAAAAATGCGGTGATGCCTACGCGCTCGAGCTACATCATTGGAGCTCTACTACTAGTAAAAAATACAAAAACGCAGCGTTCAAATTCACGTTCAGCACTATATCTATAACTCTCGAGAAAATTGTAATACACCTAATTAGCTTTTAAGATATGTTTCAATGGTATTTGAATATTATTAGAGCTTCGAACGTAAAGTTGCCACAAAAATGTTACAAAACCCTTAGGTAATGGGTTTGCCATTACCTAAGAGTTTTGTGACATTTTTGTAGCTACATTTTAATTGATTTTGTAACTTTTCTTAATAAATAAATAAATGAAAATATAGAATGTATTCACTGAGAAACAATTGTATCAGAAACAAAATGTACGTGTACCTGAGACAAATCATTTTAGCGTTAGTACGGCAACATCGCGCGACACGTCCCGTCGACTGTGTGGCGGGAGCATAAACTTTGAGATGACAAATTACTACATAATATCACGTTACATTCACATTCGTCTGACGTGGCGTAAAGGGCAAGTTATGATGCGCTTGAGTTGATTTATTTTGAATGTGTTTTTATAGAGGCGATGGTTGAGCGGTTAATTAAAGCGATTATTTCGCAATCTTATGGTATTAGGAAATGTTTGGAAAAAGGATGGGAATTGAACTTGCGTCCTCGAAATTAGTATTCTGAGTGGTTGAGTACTAAGATCCCCTATATACCCGACATTGATTTCTGAAATAGGGTTATGGTATCATTCATTCAACTTCATTCCTACTTTCATTTCTTGAAGTCATCTATTATTATTCATTGACATTTTTTCACTAATGATTACTTTTTTCATTAAATTGAAATGTGTTAGTCATTGACAAATAAAATAAACATCTTAATAATTATTATTGTATACATTTCTACGAGGTATGAAACTCGCAAAAACCTGCAAAAAGTTATTTCAATCATTTTTAAATGAAGAAAACACTATCATAGAATCCATTAAGGAACAAAACAAAACTAAAATAAGCTTGATACCAGAAAATGATTTCAAACAGACCATCTTTGCACTCGAAGACAGGCTAACAACGAACCAAGTTAAACTAAACATGAAAACGATCAAAGGCAGGCGCTAGGTCTGTTGGGACCCATATCTAAACTATGAGTCTAGAAACGCCTTCACGATATAAACTTCCGCTTTGAGACGAGGATTACTTGCTATAACGTACATCCAATTGAATCTGGAGAATATTAATCAGAAGCCTTTGGTCTTCGACGTTGCGTATATTTTTGTTCAACAGATTGTTCTAAAACTATACTATATACTTTACAAAGATTTATACTTCTAAAAGATTAAACTTTATCAGTTATTGTATCAATCATCATCAATGTGATGGGTTATTTCATGAATCTCCGTCTCCAATTTCCTCATCAATAATCTCAACAATCTCATAGAAAAAATGCTCAATTTAAATCAATTTAGGCACGTGCTAGATCTGACTCAGAATCTATATCTAAGCAAGTCTAAGAACGCCTCCGCGTTATAAACTCCTCTCTGAGATGAAGAATTCTTGGAATGACATAGCATCTAATTGAATCCAGAGAATATAATCATCTTGCGTTCTCGGAAGGTGGTTTAGTTTAATACATTGTTCTAAATCACGAAGGAATCCGAACATTTGTTTATTATAAATGCGTTCACTTGCCACATTAATAAATTGGATTATAAAAGTGACTGACGAATATCATATCATACATATGATGTTATCACATAAATAAAATCTCAATTTGATTTGCAATTCGCAAAGGAGACCTTATCAAAGACTTAATAATAAGCAAATCAGCAATGAAATGAGGAACTAAACAAGAAATCTGTTACAATGACAAAGTTAGCGCAATTTGAATCACTTAACATTAGGAAATAATTTCAAACAGAGCATTTTCGTGCAATCAAAGACACGCTTACAACGACAAACGAAGCCGTTCAAAGGCATGCGCTAGATCTGAGTCAGGAACGATATCTAAACTGCGATCTAAGGAACGCCTCCGCGATGAACACCTCCGTTTTGAGATGGATGGATACTTGGAATGGCGTATATTCAATCCAACGTATCACTAGAGATTGTAAATCAAATGCCTTCGTTCTTAAACATCACGTAACTTCATACTTGTATTACCCCGTAGGGGTAGGCAGAGGTAAATGCAGGCATTTAAGCATATGTGCTAAAACCCACGATTCGCCGGTTACTTTTAACAGATCGTGAGCCTGTTGAAATGTCCGAGTATATAACCCACCTCCGGGGCAGCACTAAAAACTTCCAGAAAATTGAAAATATACCAATTGCGCCAGAGCTGAAGGATAATATCACTTTTTCTCTGATAGCCAGGGATCCAACCCAGGACCTCAGCGTAGCAATAGTGAGTTAGTGACTTGCTACCATTAGACTGCAATCTATCACGGATATGAAATAACTTAGGTCGCGGGGGTGGCAATCTTCATTTAGACCTCTGGTTTTTTGTACAGATACTTATCTATAGGCTGCAATCATTAGGTACCTACTTATCATAAATATGAGTTGCATGCTTGTATATCACCGTCATGATATAAAAAAAAGAAAAATTTTGCATATAGCGTAGTTGCGTACTAGCACCTTTTTAAACATGAAAAAAACATTATACACTATAGTATTATTCTCTATTTAAATATCAAAGTAAAACAAAGCTTGAGTTAACTTTTAAAAGTAGGACCAAGTAACCAACATAACTTACTAAATTCTAGATCGAAGACCATCTGAGTTCGAACTTATGTCTGCTGCCAATGTAGGAGCGCCTCCGTATATCCAACTTCCGCTTTTAACTGAGAATTAGTTGGTAAGATGCATGTAGGATCGAATTGAATCGCCGGAGCATATTAATCAAACTCCTTCGCTTTCAGACCTAAGGCGTCGGTTTTTATTAAATGAGATAACTTTAAAACTATTTGGTCTTTTGAGGCTGCGCAAAGTTAATTTTATGGAAACTAATAATAGGTTGGGGAAAAAGTTTCTTCGCATTTTTTAAGATAATTCAAAACATTTTTAATATAGTTCATTTAAATTTAACTAAAGTATGTATGTACCATTTTGTTCGATAACCTTTTGCCATCAACCTACAAGGTAGGGACATGATCCCATTGCTATAAAATTTTGGGACTTCTCATCAAAATACCGCGACAAGTCGATTTGGCAGTCCTCTCGTGATGTTAACCTAACATTGCATAAAGAATTCTGAAGAGACCGAAACAGGTGGAAATCTGAAGGTGCAAGGTCCGGACTATACGGCGGATGCATTAACACCTCCCAGCCAAACTCTCTTAATTTTTGCTGAGTGGCTATAGATGTGTGAGGTCTAGCGTTATCATGATGAAACACCACACCCCTTCTGTTGATCAATTCCGGCCGCTTTCTCTCAACTTCTTGCTTTAATCTCATCAGTTGTTCGCAGTAGAGTTCAGAATCGATAGTCCTGCCTGGTGGTAATAGCTCATAATTAATAATGCCCTTCCAATCCCACCACACACACAACATCACCTTATTGCGAGTTAACCCGGGTTTCGCCACAGTCTGTGAAGCCTGACCGGCCTTTGACCACGACCTTTTCCGCACGTTCTTGTCGTACGTGATCCACTTTTCATCACCAGTTATCAGCTTCTTCAAAAATGATTCGGTTTCATTACGTCGTAATAAAGAATCACAAATGAGTACACGGTTCATTAGGTTTCTTTCCGTGAGCTCGTGAGGTACCCAAATATCGAGCTTTTTTTTGTACCCAGCTTTTTTCAAATGCGCCAAAACTGTTTTGTGATCAATTCTCAGTTCTTAAGCTACGTCGTTACTACTGATATGTCGATCTTGCTCCACTTTTTCAAAAATGGCATCCATTTTATCCGTAATAGGGCGACCAGAGCGAGGTGCATCTTTGACATCCAAATTTCCGGATTGAAAATGCTTAAACCAAATTTGTGCTACTCTCACAGACACTGCACTAGGTCCATAAACATCGCAATTTTTTAAGTAAAAGAAAGACGAATTCAATATTGTAAAGAAAAGAACTCAAGGCATCTTAAGATAATAGTCACGGAGCTTACGTTTGAAAGTGAATTTACTAGGAGCTTTTCTTATATCCACGGGTAGCGAATTCCAGAGTTTTATTGCCGAAACTGTGAAAGAGTTGGCCATGAAACCGGTTTTGTGTGAAGGAAGACGGAGAGCAAGATATTCCGATGAACGGAGACTAAGAGTGTGAGAGTCGCCCAGAATTTGAAAATTGAGTTTTAAATAGTCGGGAGCATTAGGATCGTTAAGGATTGAAAACAATAAGCAAAGCATCTTGACAGACCGTCGTTGCCGGATGGGAAGCCACTTCAGTTTATTTCGGTAAGACGATATGTGATCATATTTTCGGAGTCCGTAAATGAAGCGAATACAATTATTTAATACGATCCAATTTATTCAGAAGTTCCTTATTATGTACATGTACGGTGTATCGGTGTACGTATCTTATAGAACGGCTAATCGTGCGCCCGTTCCTGCTCGTACACGGGCATTTACATGTATACAGACATAATAAAATACGTGTTTACGTTTGTCTACCGCGTTTGTGAATTCTTCAAAAGAAAATCAGAAACAGATACTTTGCTATCACTTTAACAGGTAAGGTAAGTAAACACGAAAAGAAATAAATTACCTATACAAAGGTAAAATGAATATGATAAGCTTCCTATTAGAATCTCTCGTAAATAAGCACAGGAAAATATTACGCAAATAGGATTATATTTCATTTCAAAGTCAGATATATCACAAAATTAAGCGAAAGTTTTTTGATGCAGCACAAGAAATCTGTATTGAAATACCTGAAGACATCCAGTTTGTGTAGCTCATTAGATTTAGACCTATACAAACCGAAATAAAATATATGAGTATTGGAATTTATTTGTATTCTCTTTTGGGTTGATTTTACTTGAGACTTTTGCGTGTATTTGCTCGGGAAATTAGTTTTTTATCGTAATCGTTCACTTGACATATGCCTAGGAATTAACTGGATAGTAAGTAGGTAAGATATTGGAGAAATCTTTTTGAGCTTATTATGTAATAATTGTATTATACTGTGTATGCTGGTGGTAAAGTTTTTTTATGTAATGGAAGTGATAAACAAGCATACAGTTCACATTGATGTTAAGTGATGACTGCAGCCTATAGACACACACAAAGACCACGATCAAAATGCAGATGCGTTGCCACTTTGGAGACTTAAGTTGTCATGTCTCTGTGATAGTTATTAAGGGGCCATACATTACCATATAACCGGAACAGGATAGTGCTGAACACTATTATTAAGCGGCAGATACATCAGGTAGTGCGGTGGTGCCTACGCCCTCGAGCGCCTACTCGATTTAAATAGCTGAAAATTATTTAGTATTTTGTACTTCTTCTCAATATAGTATACAAGGTGTGGGCCCAACGTGTAAATTGTCCTTTACTATTTAAGCAGTAGTATCTTTGTTCTGATCCTAAATTTAATGATCTAGAAAAAGTAGTAAAAATAATTCATTTTATAGCCTTTACTAGGTCGCTAGAACAGGAACAGGGTAGCATCTAGAGAGATTTTCCATCAGATACATTGTTTTCGAAGTATGACTGTATGATTGGATTTTATTGCACATAAAATGCTGCACAGGCGCTGCGAAAAAGTACCTCGTAGAATTTATTTATTTTATTTGGAAGACAAACAGAGTTTTACAACGAACAAAAAGATAAAAATAATAACTTAAGATCCTTTACATGTCGCACACATTTTACTGGTGGTAGAGATCTAGTGACGGAGCTCGCGGGCGTAGGCACCACCGCATTGTCTAATACCTAACACTTGCCGCTCAATGGTAGTTTTCATCACTTTCGTATTCCGGTCAAGTGGTAATGTACGGCCCTGTAATTTCCGTCACTTTAGGCCACAGGAGTGGTAACGCATCTGCATTTTGACCCTAGTCTTTGTGTGGGTGTTGATAGGCTGCAGTCATCACGTAACATCAATGTAAACTGCATGCTTGTTTACCACTTCTGCCTACCAACGCAGAGGAAGACTTGTGCAAGGCTTATTGCTAATCAATATTACAAAATGCGTTCAAACGCGTCCAACAATCGCATCAGAACTATTCAACTCCTTGCCGGGAATTCTAGGAATCGTATACACGGAACTCGTACAAACGCCCAGTCCACTTTGAGAACAATTTTCTAGGAATATCCTGAAAAATTCTACTTGCTCTAGGCTCGTTCTTGTGTGTTTTAGTATTGACTAGTATCAATGATACGTTACAGTTCTTTGTGGCGGTTTGTTAAGCCCAACTGTATGCTGCCAAGGTACAGTCAGTTTAATGAATGTCGTATTATTTTGTTTTAGATGTCAACAGGCTTTGCAAGCAGGCAATCGTGTGTGTTTGCATGTATGCTTGAATGCATGCATTTACCTCTGCCTACCCCTTCGGGGATTATAGGCGTGAAGTTACGTATTATTGTCTCCACCTTAAATGGAATTTTGAGATTACATTTTTGTACACCCTAATCCCAATTTTGACAGTGGACCCTAATCCCTCCTACTGGGTAAAGAAAACCAGAGCAAAAATGCTGCGCTTACTAGGTATGTTAGTGATCATTGTGTGTGTGTGTGAGCGTATTTGTACAAATAATTCTTCCTTTGTTTATATAGTAAACGACCCGAACAACGTAAGAAGCTTTGTGCAAAGTTCATTGCTAACCAATATCACAAAATGCGTTCAAACGCGTTCAACAATCGCATCAGAACTATCTCCAACTTCTAGCTCAGAATTCTAGGAATCGTATACACAAACGCAACTCATACAAACGCCCAGTTCAGTTCGAACAATTTATTAGCAGTAGCCTGAGCAATTCCACTTGTTCTTGTTGTGTGTTCGGTAGTATTTGGTTGTATCAAGAATACGTTGTTATTTATTTCGAAAATTTGTAGGGTCAATTTATATGGGTTCTAAAATAATATTATGGGACTCTATTTTAACCAACTGTTGACTATGTTATCGATATTGTTTCCATGAGCAGATCAACAGAAATACAAATATGTACAGTATTCAACAATTAATATTGCACGTCGAGCCTCCGAAAGAGAAGATCGGCTCGTTTCGACTTCGTAGAGTGTTATCTCTGTTGCACACTGAATACGTAAGCACTGATAGTCCAGTATTGGTCAAAACTTGATCAAAATGGTAGACAAACGTCAAATAGATACGATGCGAAAGAGATAACGGTCTATAGACCCCAAATAAGCTCAAGTCTCCTTCCTAGCTCGATGTGCAATATTTTTTTGTTGAGCACTATACATGCTTATGACTCATAAAATAGACATCAGAAAGATACCATTGTCCTCTCAGAATTTTAGGTGTCTCATCATGATATCAGCCAATGCCTTCCTAAAAGGGGGATATGCCATAATCGCCACGTTGCGCATGCGGATTGGCGATCGCAGTGGCGGTAGTTGTATTGCAGAATCAGATAATATGTCGAAGTGTCCATTCTGTACTACGTATAGAATGGACACTTCGACGTCCCGCCCGATTTCCCCGCCTCACCCAACCTCCTCCCCTCTTATGGGCGACGATTGATATTCTCTACGTGCTACGCACACAGGTGTACGTAATACACGTCACTGATTGATGTCGATGTAATATAGACCAAATTAAGCGTTTGTGTTTTGGCGGTTTGTCCGCGGTGTGGCAGAATGATTTTTTTTAATGTTATGGAAGTGGCAAGCAAGCATGCAGTTCACATTGATGTTGAGTGATGACTGCAGCCTATCCACAGAAAGACCAGAGGTCAAAATGCAGATGCGTTACCACTTCCGAGGCTTAAGGTGTTATGCCTCTGTGTCGGGAATTACGGTGCCGTACATTATACCTAACCGGAACACGATAGTGCTGAACACTACCATTTAGCGGAAAGTATAATAGGTAATGCGGTGGTGCCTACGCCCTTGAGCTCCATCACTGTAGCTCTACCACCAGCGAAGTTCATTCGGACCTCTGGTTTTTGTACAGATATCTGTAGGCTGCAATCATTAGGTAGATACATATCATAAATATAAATAGCTTGTTTGCTCCCTTCAGGCCCTTCATGACATAAAAACCGGACAAGTGCGAGTTCGACTCGCGTGGTGAGGGTTCCGTAATTTAAATAAATATTTTCGAAAATATTACAGATTTAAAATGCAGGGACATAGCGGTTACGGTGGTACCGGCAGGGGGGGTTATATTATTAAGAATTTTCGATTTAATTTGAATACTCAAACTTCTTATAGGTTTTCCAGTAATTTATAGGCAAAGAACTATTTTCCACATTTTTTTCAAAATTTTAAGTTCAGTAGTTTCGGAGATAGAAGGGGGGGGGGGGATGGTCAATTTTCGTCTTTTTTCTTAAATAACTTCAAATTTCTTTATGCAAAAATTATAAGAAAATAATATTTGAGATGTTGACAACAACTTCTTTCATTTGATATGTCACACGACACAGTTAACGAATTTTTTTTTCTAATTTTCTGATTTACCCTCCGAAAGTGGACCCCTGTTTAAAATTTATTATTTTACTTGCCGTGTTCATCTTTGGGCCACCAATTTACATCAATTAAATTTCAACTCAATCGGTCGAGTAGTTTCGGAGCAAATTGGCTGTGACAGACAGACAGACAGACAGACGCACGAGTGATCCTATAAGGGTTCCTTTTTTCCTTTTAAGGTACGAAACCCTAAAAAGGCAGTAGGTAGCGCATTTATCAACTATGGAAGGATGAAGTTATATGGATATACTTAATACAAAAATATAATTACCATATTATTTAAGAAGAAGTAGAAGAAAGAACATTTATTTGCAACAATGTTACACGAGGGAGAATAATAATAATAATAGGTCTAGAATTTTAGATTGCATCGTTACAAATTGGTCCTAACTCAGCATGTGCTGGTTGTAGAACAACCAGCGCTGATCTTCCGTTAGGACCTTTAAGTTTCGTCATAGACGGCTATGCATATATAAATTAGTAAGAAAATATAATTTAACAAAACAAAAAAATATATACAATTTTACGACAAGTTTTTTAAATAGTTACATATATATTTATAACAACCTTACCAACAAACCGTACGTAAACATCAGATTCTATGCAAGTGAATGCATTATTTAATAACGATCACATGTTTCATAAATATTCAATGAGCTATAGCTCATGAACTTTGATTATTCGCGAGAGATGCAGTTTCTCCGTTAGCCCGACAATGGGAGCGGAAAGTAGCCGGGCCAGAGGTGTGCAACAATTATGGTATGGTACAAGTTATTAGCTGCAAATATATTATCACCCTTCATAAAAGCATTTTAGCTAATGTGTTCTAATCTCTCCTTTGTCTTTTTCTATCCTACGTAATTGACAATGCGACTGATAAAGACAAAGCATATTGTAACTTAAAAGATCTAATGTATATTTTCAGTTAGTAAAGTATTAATCGATTTCCATCCATCCATGAGGATTTCAACAAATTACAAGATAATTGACTACAAACATAGCCATTGTTTTACCATCTACAGTCTCCATATATAAGTCAGTGAGCTAAGGACTATCTAAAGGATAGAGATGCCTGGACGAATACTAAACTAGCTCCAAAAGACTTTAAACAATAATTTTGTGAAATGAATGTGCATTGTACTAGATATTGTAAATATAATGCACAAATTAGTTGTAGGTGTACGTATTTTGGAAAGACCTTACAAAGTTTTGTTTTATCAGGTTTTCTCTCAGTAATGTGGGCTTTGGAACTCTGCCAGTGAATGACAAAAATGTCCCATATTCTTTTATTTAGTCTTATCTTGCCATTTGTAAAAGAGAGTATGGAACATTCTGTTGATAGCTATGTTTATTATTAAGTAATTTTGGACCATTATTTATTTTATTTTTGTTATAATATTGATCAACGTATCAGTTGTTATTCGCTTTAATTTTATATTTTGTAATTTGACTTATCACAAGCAAATTATATTATTTCCAAGTGATTAAATAAATTTTTGAGTTTGAGTTTAAGGTTCCAATTGCAATTTGACGAAAAAGTTAGTTTAGCGGTGTGTGACGATCGCTTGAATGGAGAGTCGCAGGTTCGATCCCCGGATCGGGATAAATATATGTACGCTTAGACTTAAGGCTTACAAATATATTTGTGTATTCGTTGTGTATACAACGGCACCGTCGATAACAGTTTAAAACTAGTATAGAGCTGTAAGTGTAAGCGTATTTTTTTAATTATAAGAGTGACAGTTATAATAAACAGCCATTGATTTAATACGATAAGTGTGAGAACTTTAACATGGGGATTTAAATGAATTCGATTACTTAGGATCTTAATTGAATACAATAGCTTTATTTCTTTTTATATTTATGTGTCTTGTTGTGCCTCTGTGTCGCACTTTACAGAACCGTTCATTGTTACTTAGTGTTTTCTAATCTTACGATACAAAATAATATTCATAATTGATCGTGGTTAATATTAGAAAAAGAACAGATTTAAGTCTAACCAGGGATATTTTTATGTCAAGATCTCATGTTGATACGCTACAACATAAACATTAAAACAAAAAACGCGGCCGCTTATAACTTATCCCACCCACCGAAGTACCCCCGGAGCCCAAGATAACCATTTAACAGTTGCAACGAACCTGCCTATTACCTCTGCAGGTACGCCATTGTTCTCGGTAAAATAATAACCCGGTAAAAATTACCGACTGCGCCTGAGAGCGAGCAAAAAGGGTGAATAAACATCATATCATGGCGTACGTTCTAGGGATGTTTGAACTCCATTAGCAAGTGAAGCTGGTTTTATGTTATTCTGGAATGATACGATAGAAATAGTTTTTTTTTTATCTTATGAAAGTGGTAAACAAGCATGGAGTTAATTCATATTGATGTTAAGTGATGACTGCAGCCTATAGACACCCGCACAAAGACCAAGATCAAAATGCAGATGCGTTACCACTTCTGAGGCCTAAGGTGTTATGCCTCTGTGCCGGAAATTACAGGCCCGTACGTTACTACTTGACAGGAACGCGATAGTGCTGAACACTACCATTTAGCGGCAATGTAATGTGGTGGTGCCTACGCCCGCGAGCTCCATCACTGGAGCTAAACATACATTGTACTACCATAGTACATTGGGTATTCAGTTGTAAGATGTTAAATGATAAAATTTTTCTCTTCATTTATAAATTTAATATATAATTACCTAGATCCTATATAGGTCTAACGTTTAGTTATTCATCGTCAGGGGAACTTTATTTAGTTGTAAATTTATGTTTTGGACTTAAATTGAGATAGACTGTTTTAAACTTTCACGATTTTCGCACGTAATGAATTAAGTAAACGGATTATTCGAGTAACGTTGAAAGAGCTCTTAGTCTAATGCAGTGGTCGGCAACATTTTCCTAGATAAAAGCCACATAGTAAAGGCGCGCTGCATTTACCAATAGCATGGTGATAGGTACATATTTTAATTACTTGATAAAAATGTTAGGATATAGGGAATGTTACGGTAAGGATCACTATTTTTTATAATACTTTTTTTTGGCTTTTTTATGTTTTATATGTTTTGCAGTATGCAGTAGTTATTCTAAGTGTTAGCAAAAAAAAATCATTTTCTTTCTTTCTATTTTAGCCGAAAGAAGTTCATAGCTGGAGGAAAGCCTCCCCCAATAACATCATATGGGAATATCCGAGGAGATATCCCTTATAGTTATGATTCTATGAGCATAATCGCTACCTTTGGCATGGAATAGGCATGCAATTGAGCGCTGTGTTGGTAGTTTTATCGTGTCGTTGTTATTGTAATTACTACCGCGATATTGGAATGGTTTGACCGCCATTGTTCAGTTGACAAGTACGTGGATAAACAAAATAAAATCATTAAAAAAAATATATACACTGTATAAACTGCCTCAGTAGCGTAGTGGTAGCAGGCTACTACTATTACGCTGGAGGTCCTGGGTTCGATTCCCGGGTCGGGGATATTAGAGATAACGGTCTAAAATCCTTTATCTCTGCTTCTATTAGGATTTTTCCATTTTCTGGAAGTTTCCTAGTACCCCGGAATTTGGTAATGTGCCCGGAGATGGCAACAGGTTCGCCACCTGTTACATGAACCAAAACGTAACCGGCGAGTCGTGGGTGTTTGCATGTATGATTAAATGCATGCATTTACCTCTGCCTACCCCTTCGGGGATTACAGGCGTGAAGTTACGTTTAAAAAAAAATAAAATATTTGGACATACTTATACCAAATTTGGTGTTACCTTTGATGAAGGAAAACTAAATATCATTTAGCTTTATTTTTCGCTAGAATTAGATAGTAAACTTCTGTTTTAACAGGTTATCGAATTCAGAGAAACTTTTACATCTACACAAAAACCGCATGTCAAAATGTTTTACCACCCAATACGCTTAAGACGATTTGTGTCTATTTTAGTTTTTATAAAACCATAATATACATGAGAGTATAATTATGATTGGGAGGGGAAAAATACCCAGAGCCCAAATAAATATATATTTGTTATTGGGTAGTTTGTACAGATGTTATCCGTGGACCGTTGACTAAATAGCCCGCAAAAGGCCCGCAAATGTAAATACCGCGGCGTTTTTTTTCGATATTTTTTTCTTTTTTTCCTGCATTGCTTATTTTAATTATTTTATTTCATTGTATTCCTTCTTACCTCAACATTACGTATGAAAAATTGAAATAAAACTTGGTTTTCATCTCGTATATTAAATACAAATGATTATTTAAAATCAACCCGAGGTTTCGGTCTCTTTTTAGCTTCCTTGGTGACAGATAGAACAGACTGAAGTGACATTTCTATGGAAGCAGTTTGAAAAATTATTATGTCCAGCTATCTCCATCTAATTCGCAAACGTCTTAACAACGCAAGACGTTTGTAAAAACACAAAAGTTACTACTTATATCTTGAGGATTTTCAGTTACCATAAATAATTATTAAGCTATTGTATAGCCTCTATCAAGGGCTTTGAGCGCGGGGACCGAATTTGGAAATTCCGTAACGAAAAAACCTCACGCTCCCCACTCCGACGGGCACGGAGGTGTGGCTTGAAGGCCGTGCATTGTCTAACGTCGTTTCTTTTCGGCAGTCTTCGACGCGGTGTTTGTGTGCGTGCAACTTGACGTATTGTACGACTCTACGATGCTCGCACGAATCGAGACGAGCTGCTCCGAAATCGGACGAATACATAAGCAGCTGTTTATATATATTGTAAAATAATAAAAATATTTCAAACAATATTAACTTTTTTATTTAATAAAAGAACAAAAAATGTTTTCTTATCGGTCATCACGCTCAAAAAGTGTAACTTGAATTAATATCAAAGAAAAAAAGAAATACTGCATAAATAAATAATTATAATTGCATAAGTTGATACAAAATGCTATGCAATAGTTTTACCGCGGCAGTCCCCGAGTGCCACACGTCGATTTTTTTATGTTATTTTTCGTTTTAAACCTTTTGTACGCTTTCTATTTAACAGCTGAACATTTTCTACGATTATTCTGCTTCGACCCGAGGGTTACCGACCGCTGGCCTAGTGGCGCATTAATGTCCGATACGATCATAAGGCTGAGCACTTCAGTCGTGGTACTCCGATGGGTAAGACCATTTATTGCAATTCATTCGTGTTTTGAGATACGCCAATGATACTGGATATTCTTTGTCATCTATATATTATATATAAAAATCAATTGCTGTTCGTTAGTCTCGCTAAAACTCGAGAACGGTTTTACCAATTTGGCTAATTTTGATTTTGAATTAGAATTAACGTTTTCGTTGGTTTTCGCGAGCTTCATACATTGTTGAAATTAAAACTTGCGGATTTTCTTGCGTATACAACACTCCCAAACCTCTTCATACACCCGACGTTTCGGTCGCTTTCCAGCTACCGTGGCCCGCTAGTCTGCCCGTGACCACGGTAGCTGGAAAGCGCCCGAAACGTCGGGTGTATGAAGAAGTTTGGGAGTGTTGTATACGCGAGAAAATCCGCAAGTTTTAATTTCAACAATGATTTTTGGAAGTCCAGGAAAGGTTTAAACGGTAGAAAAATATATAGAATTTGAAGGGAAATAGTAAAAACAACTATTTGATTTTCCCATACAAATAGTCCGTATATATCTATCAAACCTTTGACACATTATTTCATTCTCAGGCAATACGAAGTTTGCCGGGTCAGCTAGTATGCAATAAATAAATTAGTGATAAAATTAAGCTTCATGACATAGTTAATAAATTTTTTTTTTTACTGGTGGTAGAGCTCCAGTGACGGAGCTCGCGGGCGTAGGTACCACCGCATTACCTTATATACTTGCCGCTAAATGGTAGTGTTCAGCACTATTGTGTTTCGGTCAGGTGGTAATGTACGGCTCTGTAATTTCCGGCACAGAGGCATAACACCTAATGCCTCAGGAGTGGCAGCGCATCTGCATTTTGACGTCTGGTCATTGTGTGGGTGTCTTTAGGCTGCAGTCATCACTTAACATCAATGTGAACTGCACGCTTGTTTGCCACTTTTATTACATAAAAAAAAAAAACTTAGCAACATGACATGTGTTTTCCAGTAATTGCGAACTTCCTTAAAGTAACATAATGATGTAATAATTCTTACCACATCCTTGAATTTACTGTCCGTAGTCATTTTGGGCAAAATATTTCCCGAAGCTCTTTTGATTTTCTGTACAGGATATATTGTTGTGGTACAGATTACATAATTACCAGTGTCCTAAATATAAGCAAAAGTAGTTACATTGTTAAAACCACAAAGTTATAAAATTTAAAAGTTTTAATTGTATATCTTATCATAATATATGCACATATATAATGCGTATATGTCCGCGATGGATTCCTAAACTACTTATCTGATATTAATCTTGAATAAAATTGATCCAACTTAAGAGATATGGTAGTTTATTCTTAATTTATAGTCGCAATATTTTGTTAATTGAACCCGTGCGAAGCCGGCTGTATATAAATAAATTAAAATTTTGCTTTGCAGTTCTTGAAAAATATTGAAAACTTTTTACGTTTCAACGAATATTAAAAACTTACCTTATTACTGCTTGAAGGACTACTGATGGTTCATGAGTCCTTAATATCTGTGAAGGAAAAGTGTTCTAATGAAAACGGACAAAATATGGTATTATGATACACTGTATCATGAATTAATCAATAAGTTACCTTTTTTGCGATACAATCCTAGAATTGCGAATAGCGCGCATGGCCTCGCGGCTGGTGAAGATCATAAGCGATCTTCTCGGTTAAGCACTACGGGCACGGTCGGGTTCGTGATGGGTGACCGCTAGTGGCAAATTAAAATGCGCGTTTCCGTGCTAAGGAGGGCACGTTAAGCTATTGGTCCCGGTTGCTATCGATAGATAGCAGTCGTTAAACCTTGTCGGAGGCCTTATTTTTGCTTATTTAGAGGTTTGATAACATCCAACAGCGAGTTGGCCACTAACCCGTATCTCCACCAATCCGCATTGGAGCAGCGTGGTGGAGTAAGCTCCAGGCCTCCCTCCAAAAAGGGGAGAGACTAGTGCCCAGGAGTGGGATGTATAATGGGTTCCCATTATTATTGTTATAATTCTAGAATTGTGTACATCAAAACCAACAAAAGGCACCAAACATGTTTTTTTTTTCTATGTAATTTAAGTGGCAAACAAGCATGCAGTTCACATTGATGTTGAGTGATGACTGCTGCCTATAGACACCCACACAAAGACCGAGGTGAAAAGAAGATGCGTTACCACTCCTCAGGCCTAAGGTCTTATGCCTCTGTGCCGGAAATTACAGGGCCGTACATTACCACCTGACCGGAACACGATAGTGCTGAACACTACCATTTATCGGCAAGTATATTAGGTAATGAGGTGGTGCCTACGCCCGCGAGCTCCGTCACTGGAGCTCTACCACCAGTAAATGAATCATCGTAAAGTGCCAAAAATAAACAAACTAGCTTCTTATTTTCCCCGTGACAGCAAATTTTCAGCGCGTTTTCAAACCAAACCTAATTTTGGTTTACGATTTTCCGTTTCCTTGCGAAGCTTATTACAACATTCTTGTCATCCCCGTGAACTCTATCGCCCTCGAAATTAAGTTGAACATCCGCTGATATATCTGCAAATTGAATTTGGCTGAGGTCTGAACAAATAGTGATATAACAGGAGCGTTCGAAGAGGTTAACAAACTGAAATGTGCGAGTTTTCGCCGCCACTGAGTTCCGTGTAAATCCTATAATACACGCGCAATGTTTATAACCCTAATTAAGTATAAATAAGTTGGCTTGACGGTATAAATTTGGATAAGCATTTGAATTGCGAGTTGTTTAGGAGTCTTAACAAGTCGCTTGTTATAGAATATTGTGGATATAACCTCCGCCATCTTCTTAAATCCGCGTCACTTTATTGGGGCTAGCGAAAAAAATAGAAGACACTGAAAAATTGAAAAAAAAAAAAAAATTATAAAGCCCCCACCCCTCTCTCGACTGACGATGCGTGCCTCCTCCACCGAAGCCCTTGAATCCCAGGGCACCCAACGCCGACCTGCATGGCAGGCCAGAAGAAGCCGCAGCAGAGGGGGCCAGCCCCGGTGCTACATCCGCGCCGCGACGATCAACTGAGTAGAAGACACTGTAGCGTGCGTACTTGCCCCCATGGAATTATTTATTTTATGAGAGTAAAACTCAGATTCCGTTTTTGGACAGGGAAATTTTATTGCGTCGTCATAAACGAAAAAACAATAGGTGTCTTAGTAATTAGTAATTGTAGTTGTATTCTTTTAAATCAAAAAAATGCTCACCCAATTACCTAATAACATCCAAGCACAACTATTGCAGAAAATCTAACAAGCGTTCTCATTTATTATCTTAAAAAAATCTACGAATCACCGCCGACTCACTACTCAAAGTAATCTAGGAAAGCAAAAGTTTGAGGCTGATTCTAACCGAACAAGGCATTCAATTCAAAGGCTTCTCAATCTGGAAATAGTTTTGTTGGATAACAAGCTTTAATTTTTACTACATTTAAATTTACACCGTCTTCGATAACTTTTTTTGTAGAAAGACAGAAATAAGTGTTTGTGTACGTTTTTCTATAAAGGTTTGGAATTTAATTCGCATGTAACGTTCATGAACTGATACAAAAGATAAATCGAATAATATTTTATTTGTAAGATAAACGATAAGAGGTTGCAATAATGCAGTTGTTTGGTTCGCATTCGTAGCGCCATCGATCAAATCGATTGTATCGCTCCGGTTGCGTATCGATTGTTTTGTTTGCGGACTGTGAGTTGAAAATATAATAAGCATGCAGTTCACATTGACGTCAACTGACGACCCGGTTAGGCCAGCGGTGTGAAACCATCGTTTGATTCGAAGGGTCGCGGGTGCGATCGCCGCACCGGGACAAATATTTGTATGGCCTACAGATATTTGTTTCGGGTCTGGGTGTTTGTGTATGTGTTGTATGTGTACAACAGCACCCACGACACAGGTTTATACCTACTGTGGGGCTGTGAGAGTAAGCGTAATAAAAAAAAACTTATGAACTGCAGCCTAAAGACACTTACACAAAGAACACAAATACAAAATCTACAAAGTCAAATTGTAGATGCATTGCCACCCCCCAAACCTTAGTTGTTATGTCTCTGTGATAGTTATTACGGAGCCATACATTACCATGTAACTGTAACACGATAGTGCTGAACACTGAACCATTTGGCGGCAGATGGATTAGATAATGCGGTTGTGCCTACGTTCTCGAGCTCAGACACCCACCAACACTCCGTGGAACTCTCCCACCAGTAAAAAACTTGGATCATTTATCAGACCCTGAACTTTTATATTACAATGGGCCTTAAAATAAAGGATCAAGGTCACGCAGAAAGCATTGGGGAGAGCTATTATCGATTTTTACCTGCGTGATCGAATGAGAAAACAGATTTGCATGAGAACCTTCCACTGGTGGTAGAGCTCCAGTGACGGAGCTCGCGGATGTAGACACCACCGCATTACCTAATATACTTGCCGCTAAATGGTAGTGTTCAGCACTATCGTGTTCCAGTCAGGTGGTAATGTACGGCCCTTTAATTTCCGACACAGAGGCATAACACCTTAGCCTCAGGAGTGGTAATACATCTGCATTTTGACTTTGGTCTTTGTGTAGGTGTCTTTAGACTAAAGTCATCACTTAACATCAATGTGAACTGCATGCTTTATTGCCACTTTAATAACATTAAAAAAAAAGAAAAACCAAAGTTACCGACATAGTCCATCGAATAGCGAAACTCTCCGTAACGCCCTAAACCGAGGATTGGGTCTATAGGGGTGTCCCTTAGGGTGTGTGTAAATTAATTTGTGTTGAGAGCCCTTTGCTGTTACCGATTGCCCGGTGAACTAGACAGGTCGCTGACTCGAGACAAGCCGCATACATACGTCGATCTTAAAAAATGAAACCTCTGAATCACGCGTATTTCGCAGAAGAATGCAAGCTTAAAAATACAAAACATAAAATACCCGTAATAACGGAATATAGTAACAACTTTTTTACATTACAAACAAACATTAATTTAACAGTTCTTTTGTACACGTCGAACTTGGGTCAAGTCCACCAATTACGGGCTTGTACGGCCTCGTAACATTTTGGAATACCCGGCAAAAATGTACCCATAAAACAGAGGGCCTATCTCCGAGTTTCCTTGTACTTGGGATTATATTTCACTTATTTTACTCCCGAAACTTTCTCGGTTCGTATGAAATTAGCATCGGTCGGTACATTTTTGGTCGAGATAAACTTATTTTTACCAATTCCGCAACTTCGCTTGGAGTTCAAAATTCTGAGGATAATTCTTTGAGCTGATTATCGTTATATCAAGAATACTTTAGGTACTACAGGCGAGTGTTTCTTTAAATACCCTCGTGTTTTAAGGCGATTTCTGTGAGCTCGAATCTTCAGTTGAAATCCGTGGATCAAGAATCTCTAAATAAGTAAAAAATATGTTAAACAGAAATGTGCTATCAGCTTCTATGCATTCAAAAGATCCATAGATATTGATATTTTGAGCTGGCAGCATCAGCAGATATTATCTATTTGTTGCTTGAAAAATGCTTTAATTTAAGGCTTTCGTTTGTATTCACTAGGTAGTAATGTTTGGGCCCATAAATTCTGCGGCAGAAGCAGAAGACCTTGAGTCTTAAGAAGTAATACATGTGCTTTAAGACCTATTTGTTGCAAGGCTGCAAAGGGTTTTATCCAGACTGATATATATAAAAAAAAAAAAAAATTTGCTAATGTTACGAGTATAAATGTCCAAGCCTATACGTTTGTCAAAGTTACGCTTTCACGTTCTAATTTCCATGATGAAATATGAAGGTTTTAACCCAAAACAGACAGAATAGTTTGTACCGAAACCATGCCGATAAAATGCGGGAAACAGCTTCTCATGTATAAAACTCTTTAATTACTGACTTAGTTACTTACATACTGAAAATATCAAAGAAAGAAACAAGAAAGCTCAAATTTCACAAGCAGAAATGGCATAAAATACCAAGATTTAGACCAGAACGCTAGTGTGTTTGGACAGTAGATATGCTAATTTGCCAGTTCTAATTCCTAAAGGGATAGGCAGAGGTAAATGCCTGCATACAAGCATACATGCAAACACCCTCGATTCGACGGTTACGTTTTAGCCCATGTAACATTTGGCGAGCCTGTTGACAACTTCGGGAATATTACCAAACACCGAGATACTGGCAAACTTCCTGAAAATGGAAATACCCCAATAAAACCAGAGATAAAGGATTTCACATCGTTATCTCTGATAGTCCACGACCCGGGAATCGAACCTATGACCCTAGTAGTGGCTACCATTAGACTTCTGAGGAATGGATTAATAATATAATGTACTATGTAATACGATGGAGAGGCTGAATAATATTAAAATGAAATAAAATTAATTTAAATGCTAATGAGGAATCACGCGCTCTAGTGATATAGTGCGCTCTCGGGATTAGACTGGAGTCGAATGGCGATATATAAATTGAAGTGGCATGGAGTTGCCTGAAATTTTTGGTCTATTTTTCTTTATTTCTGGAATTCAATGATTGAATATTATAAATGTTGAAACTTAGTTCTAAGAGACTGCGTCGGTCGTAGTGATGAACTAATAAAAAAACTCTAGTAATTTTAATGCTATTAAATGGTACCTAATGTAGATGCCAGTCTATTTCTATAATTTAATTGAATATTATTAATATTCGAGCCTGGTTCTAAGGGTTTGTGTCGGTCGTAGTACTGATAAAGAAACCGCAGGAATTTGGATATTAAAAGGTATCTAATGAAGATGCCACCTTGTTACAGATGAATCTTAAGTAATAGTGAATTTCAACTGAAGAATATGGAGTTTTGGTAAATGTTAAAAGACATGAGGTTCTTTAAAACTGGCGTCAAAAAGTCCTTCAGGGCTAGCAGCGCGTTGGCAATTCGCCTGCTGTCGCAAATGTTCATATAGTTCAATAGTCTATCAATCTTTTGACATGAAAATAGGTATGTGTCATCATTGTGCTATGCATGTCCTTAAGGCATTTAAAAAATCTTTATTATGATGTATAATTTCAACAAACATTTTTCTCTTTGATTACATAATTCTCTGAAAAACTTAGTTACATTTTATACCTCGTCCCTCGGCGTGAGTTAAATTACGAGCCAACCCTTAGTTACAATACAACAGCGTATAATTCCGGCACATTGGAGCTGTATAAAATTAAAGACATAAATAGAACTTTTCTAGCGATAAAGATCCAGTGAAGGAGCTCGAGGACATCATATTCATCATTGTGTTGGCATAGTTGGTTTTAATGTATCGATGGCAAACAAGCTGGCACATGGATGTTAAGTGATGACTGCAAGCCTATAGACACCCACACAAAAACCAAGGCCTCAGGCTTAAGGTGTTATGTCTCTGTGTCTGAAATTACAGGGCCGGACCGGTATACGATATTACTGGAAGTAGATTAAGTAACGCGGCCTATGCCCGCGAGCTCCATCACAGCTCTACCACCATAATGGGTTTATCTCTGAATCATAAATCATACGACCTTATCGTTATTGCGGTGATATCGACGCCCTTTCGCTCACTACGAAGAACTAGCCACTTAAGTATTCTCCTTTAACTAATAAAGACAAAAGTTCTTGAAGCTTATTAGTTGTCTTGTTAAATAAGTTATCCGAGAAAACTTTCAAGATTTCATTAATTAGTGTTTCATCTAACATGTTCATTATGTTCAGCGTACCTAAATAGTTTCGACGATTGGGAATATTTTTAGTGAAATAATACGAAGACAATTTAATCCCGGCACATTATTTGCAATCCCGGAATATCGGGATTGCATTGATATGATCCCGGAATCCCGCGACAGTTCAGGGATTTTGAGGTTGTTGTTGAGAGTGTATTATATTAATGGAGGTATATACTCCCTTGATGGGCAAAAACAGGATATTATTATTCTTTAATTGCTCATCATCGAGAAAAAGTGATGATTTGATTATACATATATCCGAATTGGAGGGAGATTTTAGATTTTAGTAGTTTTCTATTAAAATCTGGTCACCGCAGACAAAAGTTCGAACTTCATTTTTAATGAGCGTGTAACTAAGTACATACAAGTATGATCAAACAAAGGAGAATGACCAAAAGTCGTCCTGATTGGCGTCTTAACAACTTGTATGTAGAAAATTGTTTTTTGAATTTAGATTTCAATCACATTTTTTTCACGTTAAAGCGAATGGGGATTTACGAGATATTTTTCAATAGTTAATAAATTATTTTGTAGTGAACTGCCAATCACAGACCAATAACCAAGCTGCCAATGTCAACACCATTCCATTATTTTCCTTTTTGCGTTGGACACTGGTCATTTTAGGACCCTTATAACATCGATTTCAACGATCGATTGCTTTATTATCGATATTCAACGGAATAGATTACTCATGTTTACTATTTGTCTTGTATAATCACTAGGTATCGAGTGGATATAATTTGAACAGTACCTTAATTTGACTTTGCTCAAATTCATCGCATAAATGTCTCACTTTTTATTATCATGAAGCGGCAAATAGATGAACAATTACATTGATGGTAAGTGAATATATAGCATAAAATCACCCACATGAAAACCAGATATTTATTTATTAATTGTTAAGTATTTAATATTTGTCTGGTATAACTACCTGGAGAAGAATCATGACTACGCCATGCGGTTTAACTATAATCTATACTATAACTACTAAAACTGTAGAAGTGTGAATTCTGTACATTAAAAATATTGAAAAAATAAATACCAGGGGATGTTACTAGATCGATACCGAACATAAATATGTGATTAGAAAAATTTTTGTCTGTCTGTCTGTTTGTTCAAGCATCACATAAAAACTAAGGGTCCGATTACAATGAAACTTAGTATGATTATACTTTAACCTTTGGCGCACAACACTGGGTACTTTTTATCCCGAAAAAAATGTCTGTTTGTCTGTGTGTTTGTGCACCCTTATATCAAAAACGGCTTATTCGATTTGCGGTTTTCACTAATATATTGTGGTAAGTTTCACTTAACATTTAGTGTTTGTTTTATGTGAATCGGTTCAGATATAAAAAAGTAATTACAATTTAAAGAATCATATCGAATATTTTTAAGCTATTCTGTATCTTAGTTCTATCTTTTAGGGGGTTTCGTACCTAAAAGGTAAAAACGGACCCTACGGATTACAAATCCTCCGCTGTCTGTCTGTCTCATAAATGGTGATAGCTAGAAAGCTAACATTTTCATAAATTATGTATTTCTGTTACCGCTATAAAAACAAAATTAATTACTAAAAATAAGAAAGTGAAAATGTTAAGTGGTCCAAGGGGGCATACAATAAACGTGTTTTTTTTTTGTATATTTTTTGCTTGATAATAACGGTAGCAAGTAGACGCTTAAAATTTTCACAGAATTTTTAGATCTCTTGTTGTATAAGACCTTCCATAATAAATCTATACAAATAAATAAAATTGGAGTGTCTGTTTGTAATATTAAAATAACCGCTTTTTACTAAATGCATATGTATGTAAACACGGTATATGTACCAAAACAACACATTTTACAGTTTTTGTCTGTCTGTCTGTCTGTGTGTCTGTTTGGCGGAGCTAATCTTGAGAACGGCTGGACCGATTTTGACGGAACTTTTTTTCATACATACATACATACCTACATACAAATTAGTAGTATTGGAGTGTATCCGACTTTGACGGGACTTCCACGGGTAGGTAGCTGATGTAATAAGGAGTAACTTATGCTACTTTTATCTCCATACAACCATACATACCTACATTCAAATAAATAGAATTTGAGTGTCTCCAATTTTGACGGGACTTTCACTGGCAGATAGCTGATGTAATAAGGAGTAACTTAGGCTACTTTTATACTAGCTGCGCCTACGACTTCGTCCGGGTAGATACTGAACAATCATATTTTTTCTCGTGGACGAAGTCGCGGGCACAGCTGGTACTTAATGTAAGTAAAACAGCTAAGATGCCACACAATACTTTAAAATAGTCTTCGCTTATTTTAGTAACCTCTGGCAGGTACAGCATACAAAACTTAACCTCAAAATAACCAAAAGTTCTTAATGGAGTTTCTTAAAAACTCCTATTGATACTTTTTTTCTTTTTTGTGCACGCATTTCTTAAGATATTGCCTATATTTTGCGAGTAATCCCGTCGAGACGCAAGAAGGGCGAAGTCCCATACAAAATTGCTCATTCTACTTTGTGATAAAAATTATGTACCTACTCGTACATCTTTCTTCTTCGTCTTTTCATGTCACTACTACGACTAACTTTCATGTTACAACGCAAATCAATAGATTTGCCTTATAATTTCTCAAAATGTTTTTTTACCCAAATTTGTGGAAATAAACTATCTGGCTTAATCATTATCCATTCTTTGCCATTAATAATGCTATATGTGCTTAAAAATATTGATCCATCGCCCTTAACCGTACACTGTCTTCACTTTGTACAAGTTACTACAAACTTTGGTCCAATAGTGGTGACACTACACAAGGTTGACTCAAACAATTTACCTCAGCAATAACCTTGCGTCAAGAACTTTTAGAACACTCCTAAACTATGTCTTGATAAGGCGAAGGAAGATTAATTTGTACAAAACGCGCCACTACGACGTTGGGTATCTCTCGAGAGTGTGAATTTAACTCTTGAATGTTTGGATTACGTTTCATTATTCTGTAAACATGGTTAAGTAGGTAAATTTAGTGTACATATTTTTCACTTGAAACCATTCAGTCGAAATTAACGAAAGGTAGATTAAGTAGGTACCTAACGCCCCTCCAAGGCTAAATTTACATGACTCCGTGGAAATGCTAACCGCGTGGCACAAGAACTAAACAGTAGCCTTATTCACAAAACCACGCGGCACCGCGCATTAGTTTCGTACCGTCTCACTTTTTTCTGGAAGAGTTTTCTTCCGCAGATATACACTTATGAGCAAAATGTTTTAATAGGCAGTACGAAACTGCCAAAATAACGTCATAAACGAAAGCACTAGAGTTAGGCGGTCGCCCCTTGTACGCAAGATTTTGTACCGCGAAGAACCATGACGTAGCGCGCTGCACAAGTTCTACCAACTTCTATCGAATTATTCAGTTAATCCGTACGGTCCGCGCCCGTTCCATTACCATTTTCTATCAATGTTGATGCTAAGCTATGAGCTATCTGCTCGTAGAACTGACGGCCGTTGGGGTAAAACGGTTCTTGAATGGCGACCGCGTACTGGAAAACGAAGGCAACGTAGGCAGGCCCCCCACAAGAGAGACCGACGACCTGGTGAAGGTCGCGGGCAATCGCTGGATGAGGGTGGCCCAGGACCATTCCTTGTAATCTTAAGGGAGGCCTTTCTTCAGCAGTGGATGTCTTTTGTCTGAAATGATGATTATGGTGATGACGCTTTGCTGCCGCGCAACCCGTGGGCATATTTATTTTATGGAAGTGGCAAACAAGCATGCAGTTCACATTAATGTTATGTGATGACTGCAGCCTATAGACACTTACAAAAAGACCAAGGTCAAAATGCAGATGCGTTACCACCACTGCGGCCTAAGATGTGCTGGAAATTATAGGGCCCTACATTACCACCTGACCGGAACACGGCAGTGCTAAACACTACCATTTAGCGGCAAGTATATTAGGTAATGCGGTGGTGCCTACGCCCGTGAGGTCCGTCACTGGAGCTCTACCACCTATAATATTATTATTATAAATAGATTTTTTTAACTTCCAGTTTCAGTCAAAAACAAATACCATTTACTTAACAAACAAAAGCCATCATCGTACACGGCATAACTCCGACCTCATTCCAAAAACGTCACAATAATGTTTAAACAGGAAATTTACCTAACCCACCTTAAAGAGGAAAAATCCACCAGCTAAATGACCTCAATTATAATAACAACGCCTTCGCGAAATAAATTAAACGATAAAATAAAGCGACTGTAAAGCGAAATAGGGATCGTAAATTTTTAACAAAGCACCCCAACACCTCTGGGGTGTAAAAAACGATATTCGTGGCGGTTTAATAGGGAAACAATGGACGAGGTAAGGTCAGTTAAATGAACTCAAAAATTTTGTAATTTAGTTGCTATATGAGCGAATTAACGATTGGCGTTAGTTGGGGGTGATTTGTTGTTTGCGTCATTTTTTTCCTGCAGCAGTTTAAAAACATGTGCTGTTAGTAGGCTGTAAGTTTTTATTGTTTTTATTATATCTATGTTTTAATAATATAGCATTTCATGCTCTATCTATTTTTATCTACATTATTAAGTACGTCATCTCTCTCACTAAGGTGGATTATTTAAAAGTGGAGGAAAGATGTAAAGAATTTAACATCAGTAGTAGGTAATTAACACGTTCATTTTCTTTATACTGTGTCAATAGTTTGATTGGTAAAGTACATTGACTACAGATTTTATGTGTAGATGGTATTCGAAAATTATGTTTTTTTTTGTATACAAATTACTACGTCAATATTCAACACTTATTATCCATGGTCATGTAAAAATAAAGCGACTGTATAGTGGATCGCAAATTTTAATAAAGCATTGCAACACTTCTAGGGTGTAAAAAACAATATTCGGGGCGGTTTATTAGGGAAACAATGGACGAGGTAAGGTCAGTTAAATGAACTCAAAAATCTTGTAATTTAGTTGCTATATGAGCGAATTAACGATTGGCGTTAGTTGGGGGTGATTTGTTGTTTGCGTCTATTTTTTGCTGCAGCAATTTAAAAACATGTGCTTTTAGAGAGAGTTAAATGTCATGGTTTTTATGATAATATAGCATTGCATGATTTGCCTATCTTTATTCATCATTTATGTTATCACGGATATTTGCTCTTAAATAATTTTCTTTAATACTAAACTAAAATGTTTTTTTAAATCGACCTGACTGAATGTCAGAGCAGTGTCACCTCAGTCTGCTCGAAAACAGGGAAGTTGAAAAGTGGCCGAAATATCCGAAACTTCGGGTTGATATTAAAAATAATTTCAATTTAGTGTAATAATAATTATCGTTTAGGTAATGCGCGAGATAAACCGATAAAAACAGTTTGAATATCAATGAGTTTGAATCCAATCCCTTGAAAAAGGAGTTATTTCCATCCACAAATACCTCTCAAGTTGCACCACATTAGCGTAATGCTCATCGTGTATGTATTAGAAGGTATTCAGGTTACATTAACATGAGGATTGTATGCGGTAAACAAACAATATGTAAATACAGTATAAACGCAGTGAAATATTATCGTCATTTACATAATGTTAATGCATCTTAGTTTCTGGACGTTTCTTTAATGTTTCTACTAAATCCTAATAACTCACGTATGTGAAAAGCAAAATTTTAATTCAAATCGTCTACTTCCTTTTTAAAACTCTTTTTTAGCTTTTGACATTCGGGAACACGTTCAAATTTCGAGGATTTTATTTAGAATGCTGCAAAGCCTGCAAATGACTACCTAAGCTTACTTTTTGCTTAGTTTGGGATTCGATGTCATCAGACTTAGCTATAGTGCTTCATCATCATCATCATCATATCAGCCATAGGATGTCCACTGCTGAATATAGTCCTCCCCCAATGACCTCCATGTCGACCGATCGGAAGCGACGTGCATCCAGCGGGTACCTGCAGCCTTGATCAGGTCGTCGGTCCATCTTGCAGGTGGACGTCCTTCGCTGCGTTTGCCGATACGTGGTCTCCACTCGAGCACCTTTCTGCCCCAGCGGCTATCGGTCCTCCGAGCTATGTGCCCTGCGCATTGCCACTTCAGCTTGGAAATCTGCTTGGCTATAGTGCTTAGCTTAGCTTAAATCCTTAAGCCATCTAAGCTGTTGAGTTACTCCGATAGTTTAAAAATGTGAAAGCCCAGCCCCTAGCGTTATTAAAGTTTCCAATTTTCAAGGCGTTACCATGATCGATCGGGATTTGTGGAACAATCCAGAATAAAGTACGAAGTTGGAGTTGGGAGGCAAGCTGTGCTGTGATTTATTGTTACACGTTGTATGGAGGTCTGGAACGACCTACTGAAGCTTACTTAAGAGTCGCGAGAACTTATGCTGTAAAATAACCCCTATTATTGGGATCTTAAAGTATACATGTTATCGGCCAATACGTCTGCTTAGTAAAATTTTGAATAGTTATTAATTTTGAGCGTGTAATGCTCGAAAATTTATTGATTGACCAAAAAAAAAAAACTTAAACAAATAAATAAATAAAAGTGTTTTATTTTTTGGTATAAGCATCAAGAACAAAATATTTTTTTAAAAGAAAATATGAATAAATCAGTAACTACATAGTTACATAGTAGTTCTGCACATAAAAATATTAATGTGTGATTATTCCAATATAGTCTGATACTGATTTCAAGCTTTTGGGTCGATGAAATTAGTATAAAATTAAAAAAAAAATCGTGAACCAAAAGTTTTTTTTTAGCATTTTTTTTCAAAATTAAATTTGTTTAGGACTGTTTTATTTTTATTGAATTCTTCGCAATAACACATGCGAGTGAAATATTTTAAGAAAAAATGGAAAGAGAAAATTTTCATGGGGTGGAATTGAACCTGCGACTACTGGAATCACAAGTCCAGTCGCTCTCCCAACTGAGCACCTCCTTTTTTCGATTGAATATTTTTTATAGCAACAATAATCTCTTTTATTTAAAGAAAAATATATTTCACAAGCATGTGTTAATGCGAAATAATATAAAACAATTAACAATAATCTCATCGAAAGTCAATTTCGTACTTAACAAACGGATTATATTTTGTTAATCTCGGAAAATTTTGCTTCAATGAAAAATATTTCAGACAAAATCTGTGGACCTTCAACACTAACAAAACGACATTAAAAATTCAAATCCGCAACTCTACGTGTCCATATTTACAAAGCGCTACCAAAACAGGCTCGCCACTTAGCAACTTCTCGTTTAAAAGGGACCAAAATAATTTCCGAACGAAGACAAAACAATGGTGGACCCCGAATAAAGGAAAAGGCCCATTTCCTATTAGTCTATTATTCTGAAGGGACAGGACAAAATTTTCGAAGGACCAATTTGCATGTTAACACGAGTTGACAATATTATAATTGAATGTTCGGGTTTCGGGTGTAATCTATTCCGGTTGTTGCGTCAATTTTTAATATCAAGTCCAATTTCGGACATTAGCCTTTGTTTTCTCGATTCAATATTTTTCGTTCGTGTTTTATGCATAATAAATAATCGGTTTTAAATATGGAGTCCCTTTTTTAAATGATCCTGTCAGTATGTTGTACTGTTTGTTTTCGAAGCATTCTCTTTAAATTTACTTCGGTTTCTAAAAGTTAAGCTCTTTGAATTTTTGGACACAGCACCTACTAGACCAATTGATTTGTAACAAATGTATTGTTCACGACATTTGTGATCAACCGCACTATATCTTGCAAAGGTATGTACTCACAATATGAACACTTTAGGCACGATTACAAAAGCTTAAACTAAACAGGCCGCAAAAGAGACTCGCATATAAATTTAAAAAAATACTTCTCTGCAAAAGTATCTCATTTGATTAGTAAAAACATAAATCAAAATGCATATTTAATTGTAAAAAGTAAAAGGCAAAGAATTGTTTCAAAAACAATTTTATATTCATTATTGTTTTAGTAATAAAATCACAGCTCCGTTATTTATAAGTGTAGTTTCATAATTTAGAAGTAGCGAGCGTAACCGAAGGGGGCAGCATACGGGTAGGCGCCGAGTCTAGCATAAGGGTAGCCGGAGTACGCTAGGGGCGCGGCGGCGAGGGGCGCGGCGGCGAGGGGCGCGGCAGCGAGGGGCGCGGCGGCGATCAGAGCGGGGTCCTTGCGCACGATGGCGTTGAAGCCACCAACGCCGGCTGCATAGTCCACAGTCCGCTTGGTGCCGTCAGAATCGAGCAGCGAGTACTGGCCCCGCACGTTACTACCGGCGCGTGTCTCGACTTGTCCCTTGTAGTCACCGGTGTAGGGGTCTGCCACGTTGTATGCGAAGCTGGAGTAGTCGCTGGCGGAAGCTACGGCCACGAGGGCGAATAGAACGACGAACTAGAAATAGAAAAGAAATAGAAATAGAAAATATTTTTATTTCGAATAGATCTTTACAGATACTTTCAAAACGTCAATAAATCATAAAATACCTAGAGTGAATAACCATTACATATAGTAAAAGCAAAACATATAGTAATAGTAAATAAAAAAAAATGTATTTAAACTGCTTAGTTAAAACATAATAATCACAAAATTTTTCAATTCCTTCAATGATGATAAATGAAGAAAAAGAAAAACTTATTCGTCAAGATCAAAGTTATTCACTTAGCAGAGTTCCAAGTGCAGTCACTACTGAGAAGAACTCCGCTACCCAACAAACTCAGTAAGAGCTCTTTTAAATGAAAGCTTAAATCTAGTACAGATTATCGTGAAAAATCAAATAATGTGAACGTCCATAACATAGATGCAAATAAACTGCTAGGTATCTACTAGATGTGATGTAGCTCCTGCAAACCAGAACAGACCAGTCCCCACCAAATAATAATGTACATTAAATTTTATTACAAAAAATGATAACATTTGTGTCTATATATTATGAACAAATCATGGAAAAAGACTTATTAAATGATTAGAAAATCTGAACAGAGATTTTTGCTTTCATAAATCTAGAAAGAGCCATTGATAGATGACAATATTTAAGACCTGTGACGTGGGTAGGTACACTTTTAACAAAAGTTAATTGTAATAAGAAGGTGTCATGTAGCTTATGTTAATTAAAGTATAGAAAGTAAAATACAGAGAGAACTATACTGAAATCTGTACAATATATTACAAATAAATTTTATCACAATTTTTTAAGGCAAGCAACTACATAAAACACCAAATCAAAGTAAATAACAAATTGTTTACGATGAACATATCGAAAACAAGTTTGAAATAATAAATGTTGCATATTATTGATTCATAAATGTTATCATCGAATAATGAAAATGAGTTTACCTTCGCAACCATTTTTAATTTGTTGTTGTGACTACGACGTTTCCTTGATCACTGATGTCTACAGTGTCAGATGTCCTGTTATTTATATAAAATGCGTGCCAGTTCTACTTCATGTAAATAAGGAAAAGAATATAATGTCAAGTCAGATTTTTTATAATATGAGGGTGAAAGGCTTCCTGACCTTATCAATTACATCTAGTATAGTGATCTGTGAATTACATCACTTATCTTTTTTTGAGTTCCGTAGTAAACAAGGAACCCTTATAGGTACTTGTAGTTTCGCCATGTCCGTCTGTCTGTCGGTCTGCGGTTTAGCAGACCTATTTGTACTAGAGACATGAAATTTGGCACAAGTATACACCGTAATCACGCTGACAAAGTGGTCGAATAAAAACGTGAAAAAAAAATTTGGGCACCTCCCCTAATTGTCACCTAAGTCCATGTAACGCGCGGTATTTTTTTTATTTTTCATTTTCTATAAAGTGTGGAAATCCTTGGATAGGTCTGTCAAAAATATTATGGATGTCCGAACATCATTTTTCGATTAAGTTAACTGTTCGTGACTTATTAAGCTTTAAAGTGCTAATTTTCGTTAGAGTCAAGTGTCCCCCTACCAACTAAACGGTTGTTGTTAGTAATTCAAACTTAGCTACTATAACGAAATTAAAAGGAAACTATCACACTTAAGTTGGCCTTGCAAGTTTGCGAGTAATAGTCGACCGAATGTATTTTCTCGAAAATTTCAAACAACTCTATAGAAAATATTTATTAATTTTTTTTTGTAACTATGGACACCCTACCTAACCCGTGCGCGTGGCCCAACACGCACTTGACCGTTTTTTTTTTACAAACTGGTGTTTGCAACTTCATCCGTAAGGACTCCAGGCAACAATGAATAGACTATGTCCGTTTCCAAGCTATAATCTACCTACATCTAATAAGGCGGATGGGACCTTGGGATTTTATTTTGGCATGAGACTACGTATAATAAATGTGCTTCTTCAAAGTATTCACCCCTTACAGTAGTAATGCGCAATGCAGAATCACTTAGGGAAAAAAGTATCCACTTTTTAAATATCATAAGAATCGGTTTAACAGTCTCGATATGAATGAAAACGGAACGTACTTACAAACATTTTTCTATTTATATTCCTATTTCAGTGATCTTTGAATTTTCGCTGAGAGCAGTCGTTGCGCTAGCGCGAGTGAAAAGTGCTGACTTACCATAACAACGTTGCCACTACGGCCTGCCGCGATGACCCAGTTATCATTGCGTAAGGCCTCACGTCCGACAACATAAACATTCGTTAAGGCGAAGCTACTTTTTGTTAATAATTATTATAATAATGGCTTCCCCAAAAAGTACTAATATTAAAATAAAAACTGAAACTGAGCAGTTTCTATACAAATGTTACTCTGAGGAAAAAGCAGAACGAGAAAATCTTGAAGGTATTGTCACGCAGTTGCAAAATCAAATTGAAAACCTTCAACAACAACTGAAGTTTTTAACAGAGCAAAAAGACGCAGGTAATGCAATTACCAAAGAAAAGACCACTTCACCTGCTGAATACAATACAGATGAAGAGGAGCTCGCTAAGGAAACAGAGTGGGTAAGAGCGAAACAACGGAAGAAAAGGAAACTGACCACATCCCCCGCTCAAGTTGAAGAAGACAAAGAAAAAAGCCTCAACGCTTCAAGAAATGAGAAAGAAAAGGTTCGAAAAGTACCACTTCCACCACCCATCATTGTAGATGGTGTTAAGGACTATCAGTCCTTTTATGATCTTCTTTCGGAGAACCACAAAGAAGTCTTGTTCTCCGTTAAAATGATGAATGGAGAAGCTGTAAAAATAAATGCTGCTAATGATGAGTCATACAGAGCCATCACGCAGCTCTTAACCCATAATAAATGCCTTTGGCATTCTTACGAAAACAAGCAAGTTCGACCAATAAGAGTGATGGCAAAAAAATTGCACTTTACTTGCAGTCCAGAAAGAATTGTTGAGGAGTTGCAAGACAAAGGCTACAAAATTGAGGAAGCAGTCAACAAACTGAGATGGAGTGACAAAACACCACTCAACATGTTCATGCTCACTTTCAAGAATGAAGAGGACATTAACAAAATATATGACATAAAGTCTATCCTAGGATGCAAGGTTGAGGTGCATCCAATAAGAACGTCTAAATTAGTTCCACAGTGCAAGAGGTGTCAAGCTTTTGGACATACTCAGAGGTACTGTTCCAAAGAGCCTAGGTGTGTGAAATGTACAGGCAAACACCTAACCAGAGACTGCACTAAATCAGCAGAAGAGAAACCAAAGTGTGTGCATTGTGGCGCACCTCACCCTGCAAATTATAGAGGGTGTATGGTCGCAAGAGAAATGCAAAGCATTAAAAATAAAACATTGAAGAAACCAAGTAGTCAACCAGTGCAAAACAAAATGTCGTCAACCACGGCCAAGAAAACCAAGGAAGTTAGCAAGAGTTTAACTTACGCAGGAATCGTAAAAGGCACTACAAAGACCGGCAACAATAACACACAAAAAGGCAACGCCCTAGAAGAAAAACTTGACCGGATCTTAAGCGTCATCACCGCTTTTGATGAACGACTCCAAAAACTTGAACAAACAAGTCAAGTTAAAACTTCTACGTTTCGAAAATGACTAACTCATTAAATATTATGGAATGGAATGCCAATGGACTACTACAACATCAAAATGAGTTACAAGTAGTCCTAGATATACAAAATATAGACTTATGCTTAGTGTCTGAGACACATTTCACTAAACAGTCGTACATCAGATTTAAAGGGTACAAAGTTTATCATGCGCTACACCCAAACAACACTGCAAGAGGTGGTAGTGCTGTTATAGTTAAGGAAAATATAGAACATCATGAGGAGAGAAAATTTGAATACCCAGAATATCAGGCTGTAGTCGTAAATATAAAAACTAAGCGTTACTCTTTTTCTGTAGCATCTATATATTTCCCACCAAAACATTCCTTGAAAAAAGATGAATACATAAGTCTTCTTATAAGCCTTGGCGAGCGATTTATCATTGGTGGCGACTTTAACGCTAAAAATACCCATTGGGGCTCTAGACTCACCAATACCAAAGGCAAAGAATTGCTTAGTGCCATAAAAGAAGCGAAGTGCAGTTTTTCATCTACGGGTAAGCCGACCTACTGGCCCACCGATCCACAAAAAATACCTGACCTAATAGACTTTTTTATTCATAAAAATATATCAGTCAACTACCTACAAGTAAACGAAATGAATGATATGAACTCCGATCACTCACCCATAATTCTAACACTAAGTGAAAACATTACATATAAAAATTATAACATAAGGCTCGTAAATAAGAAAACAGACTGGGCCAGTTTTAAAACAGATTTGGATGAGTCTATAAAATTGAACGTCCTATTAAAAACTCCAGAACAATTAAATATAGAGGTGGAAAATTTTATAACTAACATCCAACAATCAGCGTGGAACAGTACACCAACAACAGAGTACAAACCAAGGGCAAGAACATATCCTAGAGACATTTTAGATCTCTTACACAAGAAAAGATTACAAAGAAGCAAATGGCAAATGACAAGGTTCCCAGGAGATAAAAGGTTGCTTAATAATCTTACCAAAAAGTTAACCAGAAAAATCAATGAATACAACAATAACAATATGAGTTATTTTATAACAAAGCTAACCAGTGACCGAAGTACCGATTACTCACTTTGGAAAGCCTCTAAAAATTTAAACAGACCAATAATACATATTCCTCCAATTAGGGATGAAAATGGAACATGGGCTATTAACAACCAACAAAAAGCCAAAAGATTCTCAGAACATCTTGAAAACATCTTTAAGCCGAATGAGAACCTATCAAACGATCTTCTTGAGGAAAACTTTATCCAAGAAGAGCTAATTATAAAACTTGTGACACCAAACGAGGTAATCAAAGCAATCAAAACAAATATCAGCCCAAAAAAATCTCCAGGATATGATTTAATTACAGGAGAAATCTTGCATAATCTACCTCGAAAAGCTATCGTGAAATTAACAACTCTAATAAATGCTGCATTCAGACTAACATATGTCCCTGATTTGTGGAAAGTGGCAGAAGTAATAATGATAGCAAAACCTGGAAAGCCACCTCATGAAGCAACGTCGTACAGACCAATTTCTCTACTGCCGGTTCTTTCAAAACTGTTCGAGAAACTTCTTCTAAGACGCTTGAAACCACTTCTGGACGCTAAAAACCTTATTCCTGAGCACCAGTTTGGATTCAGAGAAAAACACTCTACTATAGACCAAGTACATAGAATAACAAATGTCATTGAAAAAACACTAGAAGACAAGAAAGTTTGTACAACAGTATTTTTAGATGTGGCACAAGCTTTTGACAAAGTCTGGCATGAAGGTCTTATTTATAAAGTCAGAACTATGTTGCCGAAACAATTCTCTGATATATTAGAATCTTATATAACCAATAGAGCATTTAGAGTGAGACAAGAAAGTGATTATTCTGAACTCAAAGAAATAAAAGCTGGGGTACCACAAGGTAGTGTCTTAGGTCCGGTCCTGTACCTATTATACACATGCGATATCCCAAATTTAGAGAATAATATAATTGCTACCTTCGCTGATGACACTGCTATAATGGCTACAGGTCAAAGTCATGAAGAAGCAGGAGAAAAAGTTCAAGAGGCTCTTAATGTTTTAAATAACTGGACTACAAAATGGCGCATCAAGCTAAATGAAACGAAGTCGGTCCATATCGACTTTACTTACAAAAGACCACATTATCTCCCGTTATATATAAATGGACAACAAATACCATATGCGAACACAGCTAAATACCTAGGTATGACGCTTGACGCTAAGTTGCGCTGGAAAGCTCACGTCAAGAAGAAGCGAGAAGAGCTATGTATTCGCTATAATAAGATGTATTGGCTTCTTGGAAGATACTCTCCGCTGTCGATACACAATAAAATATTATTGTATAAGCAAGTCCTCATGCCAGTATGGACTTATGGTATTCAGCTGTGGGGTTGTGCCAAAAAGAGCAATGTACAAATAATACAACGTTTCCAGAATAAAGTGCTCAGAGACATTGTAAATGCGCCCTGGTATGTACGCAATAACGATCTCCATCGGGACCTGAAAATGGATTTCGTAGATAACGTTATAAGAAAATACGCCGAAGCCCATGAAAAAAGGCTTCATCATCATGTGAATATTGAGGCTATCCAGCTCCTCGACAACACAAACCTAGTGAGAAGACTTAAGAGAACTAAACCTTTTGAGTTAGTGTAGTGTTAAAAAAATAATAGTGTTAGTGACTTATTTTGCATAATCACACGAACAAAGTGACTTCCCCTTAAGACATACTAAGAAAGTGCCAGTGGACATTTACTTAGAAATAATTTTATTAGAAGTTTAAGTTAGCATAAAATTGCTTATTAGTCTTTTAGGCTAGATTGTAATTTTAATAAGGTTCAAAAAAGGACCTTACGTTAATTAAAAAAAAAAAAAAAAAAAAAAAATATTCCTATTTCCTATTTGAAATGGATGGTGAGCAATGGCCTATCCCATTTTTATCGGGGAGAGAAGGAAGGATAGCGTATCTGGTAGACGTTATCCGACCTTAAATTTGCCCTGTTATTAAAAGTTATCCTACTGCCACCTGGACAGAGAATATGTCATAATATGACCTGGGTTCAATTGAGGATCTAAATATAAATCTCCTGAAAAATTTCATAAGCAGACTAATAAATAAATATCATCAAATTAGTCCAGCTGTTGAGTTATTAACCTACCTTAACCGCTGGACATTCGTATGAACTTATTTTGTATGTATATATAAAATCATCAAAATCATAATATTTCACTGAGAAACATAGCCAATAAAGGGTCCAATTAATGTACATGTTAGTTCATCTGTGTGTTTCTCAATTAATTGATCAAAAATCCAATCAAAATTTGGTTCATTTTTAATAACAAAGGGGAGCGATACGCCCGCTGTGATGTATTATTTGAACCCCATTGCAACTGTTGCATTCAAATTTGAATCTTATTCAGTTATCATAAGATTAACAATTGAATAATATCGTGTGTAAGGGCAAGACACCAGAACTACCCTAATACGATTTGAAAGAGTTAGGAAAGATATTCTTACAGTCTATTTTTAGTTAATTGAAAGTAGATTATATTGCTTGTGATTTTATTAGATTAAATCGTTGTACGATTTGGTATGAGGTGGAATATCTTTATACTATAGACCATTTGGATGTTAAATTAAAAAATCAAAATGTTGCAATGAAATCTATGAATCAGTGTTTTTATTATGTCATGAAAATGAATACATTTTACATTGAAAAGTAAATATAGCAGCATAAAGTAATGCAGATATTTATAGGCTACAATATTATATGTAAGATAAGAATCTCACTGGTGGTAGAGTTCCAGTGTAGGAGCTCGTAGGTACCACCGCACTACCTAATTTATCTACCGCTAAATGGTAGTGTTCAGCCCTATCGTGTTCCGGATATATGCTAATGTATGGACCTGTAATATTCGGCACAGAGGTAGGTATAACACCTTAGGCCTCAGGAGTGGTAACGCATCTGCATTTTGACCTCTGGTCTTTGTGTGGGTGTCTATAGGCTGCAGTCATCGCTTAACACCTATGTGAACTGCATGCTTGTTTGCCACTTTTATTATACAAAAAAAAATTGGTCAAATGACAGGAATCGAACGAGAAATTCTATTCATAGCATCCTTTGTTCGAAACACGAATGGTCAAATAGACCGTTGAGAAGTAAGTAGGTAGTAGTACCTTCTTACATATCTGCATCAATTCAATTAAGTCACGTCGCATAAACTTGTTTCATTATAAACCATACAATACAGTATTGTGTTAATCCTCAAAGATTTCGTTGAATCATCATCACGTTATTTTTTAAAGAAAATTGGAAAGAAAAATTTGACTTCAGGCGAGACTCGAACTCGCGGCCACTGGGAATCTAGTCCAGCCGCTCTTCCAACTGAGCTACCGAAGTCCTGTCCGATTAGTCAAATCTTTCCTTCACATTTACTGCATTACTTTATGGTGGCAGTAGCGACATCTATTGCCAAACAATGCTAGTTTGCTAGTTAGGCAATCGATATAATAAACTTTGCAGTTTATTAAATATCGTAAAGAAGTCGCTTTTACCCTTAATAATTGTTTTTTTATATTAACTATGTTTTTTTTTATTTAAAAAATATATTTCACAAGCATGTGTTAATGCGAAATAATATAAAATACAATCATCACGCTAAGTAATGTTTTTCCACGCGTTCCATTAACCCGTCGTTCCACTCACATAAATAAGCCGTATAATAAAAACGCTAAGCCCTCGCTGTTAATCACGGCCGAAATAAAAACTTGTATAAAAGCTGAATTTTTTGAGTAAAAATATAATAATAATATACCTAATGCCGGATCTCACTCCATAGGCCCAGCCAGCTAGTCTCCCCAGTTCACCCACATAGCCCAAAGTTTGGCAAATAGTCACATGTATTCTGCGGGGTCTGTCTGAGTCTGTATTAACTATTGATGCAGTCAGAGAGGTCCCGCTGAATATAACCCATTACAAAGTAGATCGAAATTCTCGAAAGGGCCTCTACGTGTTGGACTCCCATGTCCCCGCGCAAGCCTGACAAAGGTCCGGGGTTCAAATTGGACCCCGTGCTGACGAGAGATATACCTAATAGATTTTGTTTCAAAACGCCAATTATTTTTCTCGGTTTTTGGGATATACATCCACTTTTTTATACCACTGGTAATACGAAGTTGCCGCCAGTAGTGCACATTTTTAAATTTTGTATCTCAATTTTATTTAACTGCCTGAGTAGCCTAGTGGCAGTAGGCCACTACTACTCGGTTCGGAAGTTATCAGATATAACGGTTTAAAATCCTTTATCTCTGGTTCTGTTGGGATTTTTCAATTTTCTGGAAGTTACTCAGTACCTCGAAGCTTGTTAATGTGCCTGGCGATGGCAACAGGCTTGCCACCTGTTACATGGGCCAAAAACGTAACCGGCGAATCGTGGGTGTTTGCATGTATGCTTGAATGCATGCATTTACCTCTGCCTACCCCTTCGGGGGTTACAGGCGTGTACAATATAGTATTGTGTTAATGCTCAAAGATTTCGTCGAAATGGAGATTTTCAGTGGTATAGGCAATGTTATTCCACGCGTTCCATTAACCCGTCGCGGCACTCACATAAATAAGCCGTATAATAAAAACGCTAAGCCCTCGCTGTTAATCACGGCCGAAATAAAAACTTTTATAAAAGTTGAATTTTTAATAGACTAAAACCATTTCAATTGAGTGAAAATATAATAATAATATACCTAATAGATAGATTCAAAATGCCAATTATTTTTCACGGAAAAATGGAAAGAAAAATTTGACTTCAGGCGAGGCTCGAACTCGCGACCTACTGGGAATCTAGTCCAGCCGCTCTTCCAATTGAGCTACTGAAGCCCTGCCCGAAGTCAAATTTTTCTTTCCATTTTTCTTTAAAAATAAAATATATTTCACAAGCATGTGTTAATGCGAAATAATATCAAACAATTATTTTTCACGGTTTTTGGGTTATAACATCCACTTTTTTATTACAGGTAGTGCGGAGTTGCCGCCGCTAGTACACATTTTTAAAATGTATATCTCTACTTTATTTAACTGCCTCAATAGCCTAGCGGTAGCAGGCCACTACTACTACGCTGGAGCTCCTGGGTTCGATTCCCGGTCGGGAGCTATCAGAGATAACGGTTTAAAATCCTTTATCTCTGGTTCCATTGGGATTTTTCGATTTTCTGGAAGTTTCCCAGTGCCTCCAAGTTAGGTAATGTGCCCGGAGATGGCAACAGGCGCGCCACCTGTTGTTACATGGGCCAAAAATGTAACCGAATCGTGGGTGTTTGTATGTATGCTTGAATGCATGCATTTACCTCTACCTACCCCTTCGGGGGTTACAGGCGTGAATTACGTTTTTAATTTTATTTAGAACCGTTGCGTTAAGTTTTTCCGTTATATTCATACAATATAGTATTGTATTAATCCTCAAAGGTTTTGTCGAAATTGTGATTTTCAGTGGAATAGCGTTAGGCAATGTTATTCCACGCGTTCCATTAACCCGTCGTACCACTCACATAAATAAGCTGTATAATAAAAACGCTAAGCCGTGGCTTTAATCACGGCTGAAAAAAAAACTTTTATCTGAACTGAATTTTCGGTAGATTGTAATGTTTAAATTGAGTGAATTAGGTATATAGCTGACCTTGTTTTAAAACACCAATGAATTTTCTCGTTTCTTTTAATATTAATAAATCCGTCGTTTAATGAGACGACAATAGCTGCAAACAAATCATTCATATATGATAAATGTGTACCGCTTGCATTAAGTCTACCGCGGCCCACGCAAGATGGCCGCTAACCTTCAACTACTCCAGGCCATGATGGCAAATCCGATGACTCTGCCGTTTTCACGGTCGGCGCGGAGGACCTAATGCAGTGGCAAACGCCCCTATCATGACCTCCAACATAGTCGTGTTGTGAGAAGAGAGTACCTACCGGATGTGTTTAGTCTGACAAATAGGTCAGACTTTGTAGAATTTGGGCAAGACATGATCGAGACATTGAAAAGTGCTGTAAAAATTATAAATGTAAAATAAATTTTATTTTAAAGTAAAATGGAAAGAAAAATTTGACTTCAGGCGAGACTCGAACTTCAGTACGGACTTCAGTAGCTCAATTGAAAGAGCGGCTCTACTAGATTCCCAGTATGCCGCGAGTTCGAGTCTCGCCTGAAGTCAAATTTTTCTTTCCATTTTACTTTAAAATAAAATATATTTCACAAGCATGTGTTAATGCGAAATAATATGAAACAATGTAAAATAAATCAGAAATTAACACATATATAAGTATGGGTAGTAGAAAGGATAAGACTTGATTGAAATTGATCCATCCATCAATCGAACAGGGTTACCGAAACACGGTGTAACTGTCAGCTGTCACCCTGTCTCGCTGCATCGTTGACATGCACAAATAAAATACAGCCGCCACTTCGATCGCGAGCGGGGTGACGTCATCAGTGCTTTTAGTTGATTGTATTTGTTTGCACATTAAAATAATACAGACTGCTTTTTCTAACCACGATAAGCTTTAGGTACTTAGTAAAGCAGCAGCAGGGATTTATCACTATGGTATCAAAAATATTGAGTTTGAAGGTGTAAAAATATGCAACAAATTGCCAACAGAGATAAAAGAGGCAAAATCACTTTACAGTTTCAAAAGACAACTTAAAAAGTATGTTTTAGACGCCATATGAAAATAAAAACTAAAATATATTTGTTTAATTAGTTGTGAAATATAGGTATAAAATAATACTGTAGGCACAATAATTAATAAATTTAAATAAATAATTCAGCATGTCAGTTAATATTAAATGGTCAACATTATACGCTTAAATACTTTAAGTTGGTATTATATATTAACTGCTAAAAACTTTATAAGTATATATATATTCTTATAATTAATCCAAATTAACTTAAAATCCCAACACATCTGCAAATTTCCCACTAAATGTAAATAGACATATCTGGTATTAAACTACGCTCAGCGCACTTTGTATCTGTGGTTGCTCGATCAAGTACGCAAAACTGTCGACAATTGTTATTGTTTTATTTTAAATGTACCCGAAATCAAAATAATATTTGTTTGTAACCGATAGAAATGTTAATAATTGTATACTCATCATGTTTTTTGTTTTACATGTTAGAAGTTTTTTCTCAGTAAGTGAATTGATGTAGTTCTTTTGAGATAATAAAAGTTCTTAAACCGCATTTTCATTGTACCCTATGGGTAGGTATTTAAAAAAATGTGCAATGTATTTAAACGAATAAATATATCCAAATTCTCTCTTCAGTCAATATTTAACTTAGTAGGCTGATCAGAGGGCGTATTATGTACCTATCTTTGCTGACATCATTTCGATAACCACTTTACAGTAAATTGCTGTATCTCATTACGACTGGACGATCCGGTTAGTCCAGCGGTGGTGAGATGACCGTTTGATTCGAAGGGTCGCGGGTTCGATCCCCGCACCGGGACAAGTATTTGTGTACGTGTTTTATGTGTACAAACGCACCCACGACACAGGTTTATGCCTACTGTGGGGCTGTGAGTGTAAGCGTATTTTATTTATTTACATTAAGAACCTTAAAACTGCAATTTAGAGCAAAATGGCTATCAAAATGATGCCAAACTAGATACTAATGTGTTAAATCTTGATTGAAACTGATCCAGCCATCAGTCGAACAGGGTTACCGAAACACGGTGTAACCGTCAGCTGTCACCCTGTCTCGGTGCATCGTTGACATGTGACACAAATAAACACTCCGATTGCGAGCGGGGTTACGTCATCACAGCGCCGCAGTTTTTTGGCAGATGCATGTATTGATATGCACATTAAAATATAATGCAATATTGTTTGACATTTTTTTAATTTGTCATGATTTTGAACAGACTTTGCCTTTTCTCATCGTGACAATCATTACCTTGCAAAGCAGCAGCAGTAGAGATTTTCATAGTCTGCCATTTTTACAACAATTTAATTTGCTATTAGGTACTAGTTATCAATGGACGTCGTTAAAAATCAAAAAGGGAAAGAGAAATTAGACGCTCCGATGTGGGTTTTGGTAGCTTTGTGGCATAGCTGGACTGGTTATCCTGAGGTAGCAAGTTCGATTCCAAAGGCAGAGAAAAATTTCTTACCATTTTTCTTTCTAACAGTATTCATATTCCAGTGATCTTTGAATTCTTTACAGCACTTACGCCATTAAACTTATTATTTTATTAAAAAAATAGTTCTCTAATGGCGTCATTGTTCACAGTCTGCGAGAATATTTTACAATCTTCAAGGTGTTTAAAAATAGAATAGTTTGAGCTGTGCTCTTGTTTTAAATTAAAAAGTGCTCTTAGAGATGCATTGAAAATGTATGAACGTTTCTTTAGTATTCTTTAAAGAACTATATTACCTTTGAATTATTAAATTAGTATCTCTAGGGTATTTCTATAAAACAGACATCTATAAATGAACAGTATTTTAAACATAACTTTACTTCACGTCAGTAATCCCCGAAGGGATTGGCAGAAAGAAAGAAAGAAAAATATATTTATTTGGACACTATTTAATAACAACAAAACAGGAAAAACAAAAGACACAAAACAAAAAACCTGTCAAGTGCGTGTCGGGCCGTGCGCAGAGTAGGGTTGTAAGGTTTGAATAATGTGATGAAAAAAATATATACCTATATTTTACATGGAGTTCTTCAAAATTTTCGACTATTTCTATTGGTGGACTATTACTCGCAAACTTGCAAAGCCAACTTAAGTGTGATAGTTTGCCTTTTAATTTCGTTACATATGTATAGCTACTATTGTCGTAACGTTTGAATTTCTAACAACAACCGTTTAGTTGGTAGAGGGAGGGGACACTTGTCTCTGACGAAAATTTTCACTTTAAAGCTTAATATGTGACGAACAATTAACTAAATTGAAAAATGATATTTGCACACCCCTAACATTTTTGAAAGACCTATCTAACAATATCCCACACTATATACAAAACGAATGTAAAGAAAATATCCACGTGTTGCATGTAGGGAAGGTACCCTAAATAATTTATTTTTTTCATATTTTTACCACTTTGTCGACTGATTAAGGTACTAGTGCATTATTTCAAGCTTCTGGTCAAATAGTTTTTGCGCTAAAACGCGGACGGACAGACAGACAGACAGACACAGACGGACATGGCAAAACTATAAGGGTTCCTTATTTACTACGGAACCCTAAAAAGGCAGAGGTAAATGTATACATGCAAACACCTATGTCGATTACGCTTTGTCCCACCCATGTATGTAATAGGTGGCCTATTGACATCTCTAGGTACATTACCGAACTCCTAGGGTGGGCATTGGGAAACTTCCAGAATATTTTGTACTGGTGGTAGAGCTCCAGTGAAGGAGCTCGTGGGCGTAGGCACCACCGCATCACCTAATATACTTGCCGCTAAATGGAAGTGTTCAGCACTATCGTGTTCCGGTCAGGTGGTACGGTATGTACGGCCCTGTAATTTCCGGCACAGAGCCATAACACCTTAGGCCTCAGAAGTGGTAACGCATCTGCATTTTGACCTCTAGTCTTTGTGTGGGTGTCTATAGGCTGCAGTCATCACTTAACATGAATGTGAACTGCGTGCTTGTTTGCCACTTTTATGACATAAAAAAAAGACGTTAGTATTACAGAACGTAAGAAAAAATAAAACCGGGAATAATATTATTTTGAATATTCTAACAGAAGTTATCTATAAAAGGTCTAAAAGAAACATGCGCGTAATTTATTAAAAGCCTAAAGGAATTTCCATTTTAATCCCACTGTACTAAACCCTAAAAGAAACATCCAATAAAGCAATATTTTCATTTAATCAAATAATAAAACATGTTACGTTACAAAATACCGAGAAACAAGGTCAATATAAAATCTTACCTGACCCAAGGATTAGCAAATGCCTTCCTAAAAATATTTAAGAACGAAAATGGCCGCTTTATGCCGCACCTCGGGATTTTCATCATCTTATTTGTTTAATATTCTATTTCTATCTCTTTTAAACGACAATATTGTGCCTAGAGTTTAATTAAAACTTCGTTAAACCGTTTACGCTTAATTAGTTTACGTATTTATTAGGCTATATTAGATTCTTTAATGTGCAGCCTTATGAATTTGGATGAAGAATGTTTTTGGTTTAAGTGATCCAATATTTAATGTTAACAAGATTATCGTTACTATGAGCGGTAAGAAAATAAAAAGTTATAATGAAATCGTGATAAATCTGTCCATAAACCTCATGAAGCCTGGAAGCTACGCATAATAATTTAAAGAAATGTTACTAAGCCAAAAAATGGTTTCTCGATAATAGACACACCGTAGGCGGGTTATATAAAAAAATACCGCAGCCGCGTCAGACTATTGCACGCTTCTTTGAACTTTTAGCAACCAATATCTTTGCCAAAATAATTATTAAGTACGCGTAAATAGACACACCGTGGGCGGGGCATAAAATAACATACCACAGCGCGTCAGACTACTGCACGCTTCTTTGAACTTTTAGCGATCAATATCTTTGCAAAAACAATTATTACCCGTAAATAGGCACTCAGTGGGCGGGGTATAAAATAACATACCGCAGCACGTCAGACTATTGCTCCCTTCTTTGAACTTTCAGCGATAAATATCTTTACCAAAACAATTATTACGCGTAAATAGACACACAGTGGGCGGGACATAAAACCACATACCGCAGCACGTCAGACTATTGCACGCTTTTTTGAACTTAGCGACCAATACTTTAGGCGACGGTGACCACTTTCCATCTGGGGGCCCGTCTGCATGTCTATCAATCCTTTGATATAAAAAAAATATTATTCGTAACCTGGAAGAAACAAAAAGTTGTACAAACGAAGAAGAAATAGAGCCTCTTGTACTTAGTCGGGGTATAGAGTTTTTTAGTTAATCCGCCACACAAATGCGTTAAGCCTAAACGCAAGTTGACCTGTATTCAATGAAGCCATACCGATGTTATTTCAGTACACATTTGTCGTTTTCAGTTATATACCTACGTGGCCTACTTATTTTAAATTAAATAAATCATGTAACACATGGTAGAGAACATTTAAAGGTTTTTTGAGACTCAATAAGATGTATGTATGTTTTTACTGGTGGTAAAGCTCCAATGACGGAGCTCGCGGGCGTTGGCACCACCGCATTACCTAAGATACTTGCCGCTAAATGGTAGTGTTCAGCACTATCGTGTTCCGGTCAGGTGGAAATGTACGGCCCTGTAATCCGGCACAAAGGCATAACACCTAAGGTGTTATCCGGTGGCCTCAGGAGTGGTAACGCATCTGCATTTTGCATTTAGATGCACGATGCGTTTTGACCTTGGTCTTTGTGTGGGTGTCTATAGGCTGCAGTCATCATTTAACATCTATGTGAACTGTATGCTTGTTTGCTACCTTCATCACAGAAAAAAAATCGTCCACTCGTGGGCGGTGGTGTCATCATGTATATAGTACCGGGTACTTACCTACAAGAAATCGTATTCCATTACCACATATTACTGATAGTTATCTGGCTTAACATTTATTTGTAAAGGTGAATATATCTAAGTCGTGATCCTGGGATTAAGTAGTCGTCACACAGGACCAAATGAGTCGTTAAAAAAAAATAGACACACATCTGTTTTATTACGTTATTAGTATACTGACGTAAAGAATAAACACATCACATCTAACAAATATAAAACTTTAGGTTTCACAAACTTACAAGTAAAGAACTAAAGTGATACCCTGGACCACACCGCGGACACTCCGCCAAAATTCCAAACAAACGCTTAATTTGGTCTCTATTACATAGACATCAATCAGTGACGTGAATTTACACGTATACCTGTGTGCGTAGCATGTAGAGAATACAAAACGTCGTCAATAAGAGGGGAGGAGGTTGGGTGAGGCGGGGAAATCGGGCGGGACGTCGAAGTGTCCATTCTATACGTAGTATTATTACATATTCTCTGTCCGGACTTACGCGATAGGTACTCAACAATAAACATTGCACATCGAGCCTGCGAAAGAGACGATCGGCTCGTTTCGACTTCGTAGAGCATTATCTCTGTTGCACACTGGGGTATCACTGTATATTAATAAAAACACCTAAAAAGATTGTCTAATAAATAACAAAACAAATGGGGGGTAAACGTCTTTTGTCACTTTTTTTTCTATGAAACATAATATTGGTAACATTTTACAAAATTTAATATTGTTTCAGTTTCATCACAGAAAAGATCACGCACCAATTACCAAAAATTCTAAATATCAAACGGCCTAAAAAAATTGAGTCCAAGTTTTTTAAGAAGTCAAAACTTAAAGGTAACTTTCTTAAGACGGGAGCGAGTTGTAAATTTGAAAGGGCTCGGGGGAGTAATCTTAGGGCCATCGCAGGTAAATTTGTATTTCCTCGCTATATTCAATTTTATTTCATTAAAAAAGAACAGTTTTAGAGTTCCGTTTCTCAAACGGAAAAACAGAACCCTTATACTACATGACTCATATGCCTGTCTGTCTATCCATCCGTCTGTTACCACCAATTGTTTCAGCAAGTGCTGGGTTGATAGCGTTAAAATTCGGTCCACATATGTTAGTGAACCAAATGAGAACGTAAGTAATGTAAATAAATAAAATAGAAAATGGAGGAATGAATTTGACGTTAAAAACGTTTTGAAAGTATATCGTGTGACATATCAAATTCAAGCTCTTCATCATTTCAGCCAAAAGACGTCTACAGCTGAACAAAGGCCTCCCCCAAAGAATGCCACAACGAACGGTCCTGGGCCGCCCTCATCCAGGGATTGCCCGCGACATTCACCAGGTCGCCGGTCCACCTCGTGGGGAGCCTGCCTACGCTACGTCTTCTCTTCTGCCCCAACGGCCGTCAGTTCTGCGAGCTATGTGCCCTGCCCACTGCCACTTTAGTTTTGCTATTCGGTGGGCTATGTCGGTTACTTTGGTTCTCATGCGGATCTCCTCATTTCTGATTCGATGTCGCAGAGAAACTCCGAGCATAGCCCTCCCCATTGCTCTCTGAGCAAGCTCTTATTACATCTCAAATAGATAGGTATATCGTTGGAGTCCGAGATTCCAAAGGCGTGATAGAATGAGACCGAGTCTCGTGAAAGATTCCGAACCGCTTTTTCGAACGGTACCTACTAGCAGAAGGCCCTGGGGACCAATCAAGTGGTCATTGGCGGCAGTAACCGCGTTACACGATGGGGACGACCCAGACAGATTGTCGATGAATTTGTGTCACGTGTCAACTTGATTTTACAGACAAACGCCGTGTTACTCACTGTAAGTTGTGGTTATTATAGATCCGAGTAATGCCTTGCTTGCAAATATAAACCGAGGATTCAATTTATCGTGCTAATCGTTATTTGCATATGTGTGTGTTTGCTGTATGAACGACTGGTAATGTGTGTGAGTGTACGCGAGTCTGGGCGTGTATTTCTTTATGTGAATGTGTTAGCGTGTAAGTGTGGGTGGTGTGGCTATCTTTTGTTTGTCGTATGTATAAATTAGAAACGACCCGGATAGTCCAGTAATGTAGAGATGACGATCCGTTTAGTCCAGCGGTGTGAGACGACCGTTTGATTCGAAGGATCGCGGGTTCGATCCCTGCACGGGGACAAATATTTTTATGGCCTACAGATATTTGTTTCGGGTCTGGGTGTTTGTGTATGTGTTGTATGTGTACAACGGCACCCACGACACAGGTTTATACCTAGTGTGGGGCTGTGAGTGTAAGCGTATTTTATTTATTTTTTATTATTTCTTATTAGAAATCAAGATTTTTTTTTAATCACATTGTTGTAAAACATTTAATAAATGAGAAATGTAACAACCAATAATCGTCAATCACTTAATTTATTGGAAATTGAATTAAATATTATATGATTGTGGCTGAAAATGTGGTTTGAAATCTCTCTGAAAACGGGACAAGCACAAAGCCCTGGGGATCAATCAAGTGGGCATTGGCGGCAGTAAACGCGTTACGCGCCAAGGATGGCCCGTACAGATTGTGGATGAATTTGGGTCTTCGGGTAGATTGTCGGTGTGTTTGTGTCACACTTCAATTTGATTTTACAAAATAAACGCCATTATGAGCCCTCTGTGTGTTTCGCTTATTTAAAACACAATGTTAATAATACAAAATAGGATTGGACGAGAGTGATGACGGGATTTTATAATTGGGTATTGGGTATACCTTTTGCATTACATCATCCATTTATGATACCTATACACATAAATAAAATTGTAGTGTCTGTTTGTAATATTAAAATAACCGCTTTTTACTAATTGCATATGTATGTATATACGGTACACATACCAAAACAATATTTTTTACAATTTTTGTCTGTCCGTCTGTCTGTTTGGCGGGGCTAATCTTGGGAACGGCTGGACCGATTTTGACGGGAATTTCACTGGCAGATAGCTGATGTAATAAGGACTAACTTAGGCTACTTTTATACTAGCTTCGCCCACGGCTTCGTCCGGGTAGACACTGAACAATCATAAATTCTCACGCGGACGAAGTCGCGGGGACAGCTAGTATATTATAATTATATGTAGAGTCACAAGAGAGATTAAAAAAAAACACTTCTTTGGCGTCTATGCTAGGATGTCACATGGCAGTGTGGGAGGACCGTATTCAAGCAAGCACTACACAGTAGAGAGCAATAAAAATGCGATAGCGGGTTTTGAAAGCGATGAGCGGAAAATATTCAATAATGGTATATTGCAGTGCAGTTGGACAATGCTCGAATTCATGCGTCGAGATGAAAGATGTTGGAATCGCGTTTAGATCATTATTGGAAGACAGACGTCTGTTATGACGTTCGTATTATTACGTACGGTTTAAATTGAAACCCACTTTTAAAATCGTACTCCTCTTAAGATGATGAATGTTGCAATAAAATTTCAGATGGTTTGCTAATTATATGACTAATTGTGATTCTAGATAAATTTTTAGGAGCTCAACACTTTCTTTAACAACCCCAAGTGATCTATAACGAACATAAAAGGCTATTACACGACACGGTATTCAGGGTCTGGCAGAAAGGGTGGGCGTGGCCTCGCGCCGGGTTGTCGCTTATCACACTATCCGGTCGACAGGGCCCTAACTCAGTCACAGTACAAAATTAAATATGAACAGTATGGAAACTACGTACAAACGTTGAAACGGCGCAATTACACAAACAATGCTGCAGCACCACGAGAACCACTTAGGGACCTCCTTGATGCGCCAACGAGGTTCCTAAGCAGTTCTCGCAGTGCTGCAGCTCCGAGTCACTCCATACTCGAGCGTCGTGTTTATGTGATTGTGCCGTTTTGAAAGTTTTGTACGTAGTTTCCATACTGTTCAAATTTGTACTGTGTGTAGTTAGGGCGTTAGGCTGACCGGGCCGCTCCGGTCGCCCTAACTAGAGCCCTAACTCCCTAAATGTTATTACATTACCCTGACCCTTGCTATCGTACCCTGAATACCGTGCCGTGTAAAAAACCCAATAAACAACCCCAAGCGATCTATAACGAACATATCCAAATAACAATTTGACCCAGTTTAATTAATGATACAGATACAACAAAAGACATGTCCAGACAAGTTTTCAAAGACAATACACAGAATTGAACGGACTCCGCGTATTGTTACTATATCAAGTTTGGTAACAACATGTTTTGGCGAAATCTTTGAGAGAAACAATATTTCTTCAGTTCTTTTAGCTAGCGGGGTATGAGAATTCTGCTTAGTGTTACCAGATTCGGCGAATTATTGTGGGTAGTCAAAACAAATAAGAAAAAGGTAAGCTTAGTCTTGTCAGTAGAGTTTACGAAATTAAAACGAGGCCGAGGATTTTTTATGTAATTGAAGAGGCAAACAAACATGTAGTTCACATTGATGTTAAGTGATGGCTGCAGCCTGTAGACACCCACACAAAGACCAAGGTCAAAATGCAGATGCGTTACCACTCCTGAGGCCTAAGGTGTCAAGTCTCTGTGTTGGAAATTACAGGGCCGTCCTTTACCACCAGACCTAAACACGATAGTGCTGAACACTACCATTTAGCGGCAAGTATATTAGGCAATGCGGTGGTGCCTACGCCCGGGAGCTCCATCACTGGAGCTCTACACCAGGCACCAGTGAAGAAATTATTATGAAGGTAAATATTTTGGAACACCCAATATTTTTTAGACAGCCTTAGATAAAAAAATAGGTTTGCACATATTACATTATGACGCAGGTAATTGAAACAATTTAAATAGGTTGAGCAACGCGGAGACGATATCGTCCACGAACAATAAAAAATCAATTGTCATATTTTCTCGCCTTATGGGTTTAAGGAATGCCGTGGTGCCTGGTGCCTACGCCCTCGAGCTCCTACACTGGAACCTTACCACCAGTGAAAAATTGCGAGAGCAGACAATGCCATGGAAACCAAATCACAAGTGCTGAACGCTACCCATCATTTGACCTGTCATAGGCTATCTAATGCTCTAGTTAGTGCCTACGTCTTCGAGCTCTGACACGAACTCTGTGAGCAGCATTAGGTACAGTTGGATCTACGTGTTTATTGTTTTTCCCGATGAACAGTAATTTTAACTTAAAATGGTCTTAAAAGAGAAAGTTGTGTTAGGGCTGGTGGTAGAGCTCTAGTGACGAAGATCGCGAGCGTAGGCACCACTGCATTACCTGATTAAAGTGCCGCTAAATGGTAGTGTTCAGCACTATCGTGTGCCGGTCAGTTGTTAATGTACGGACCTGTAATTTCGGGCACAGAGGCATAACACCTTAGACCTCAGGAGTGGTAATGCATCTGCCTTTTGATTTTGGTCATTGTGTGAGTGTCTATAGGCTGCAGTCATCACTTAACATCAATGTGAATTGCATGCTTGTTAGCCACTTTTATTACATAAAAAAACATAATACAAATTAAATATATTTACTTTATATTGTGTACAGTGTACAATCAACAATTATGTTAGAAAAACAATATTTTAGTGTTCTTAGAAAGGGCGAATCTTAAAACAGTTTCCCTTGGGAATTTCAATCTAGAATATTAATTAGACGGATATAATTATTATACTAAAATTGTATTACGATACGTACTGAAAATTTAATAAGATGAATCATTTAATTAAGTAAGCCTAATCGCTTTATTCATTAACTATTGAAGATCCACACTCGACAGTCTGTTTTTCTTTTTTTATTATAATTCCCTTAGTGTGATGGTGTTCTTTATAATTAATTCGCTATTGCGTAAAATTAAGTATAGGCTCAATTTGATTTTCCCTTGAGTCGTTTTGTGAAGATAACAGTCAAATAGAGATGTTTGTTTGTATACATATTATTATATTGAACCTGCAACCCATCGCAGCAAGCAGTCGGTAGCCAAATAGTGGTCGTTATCGGTGTTAAGCGAAAGTAATAAATGATGTTAACTGTCAACAACTTTTCTTCTTTTTTTTCTTCTATTGCCATTTTGACGTATCTATACTTATATGATTAGGTACCTACATGTAATGTTTTTATACTTTTTATGGGAATTTCAGGGTGAGGAAATTTCAGTGCTTTTCAGCGTTCAAGTTTGCTTATTATTAAAATGACTTTTTCAATGTCAAGTTCTATAGCATATGTCAGTAAGCAGTTTGTTTGTGTGTAACTTTTTGTAAATTTTATAGCTGTTGCAGTTGTCAAAAATATACATCTCGCACAACTTATACATTTTATATACGTTTTGTCAAGTTCTACAAAAAAATTCAGTCGTAAATCATCTACTACATACCTTCATAAATTGTCTATCTCATACGTATCATCACATAAAATCTTGCACACCACAACACACCCGTGCCGCCGTGCGCTCGGTAAGGCGGGCGGATGGCAACTGGCTTGCAGCCTGCAGTTTTGTTTACATCCATTTTTTTATCAGCTCTCCATTTGATGGGCTCGAAATTGTTCTGAAATGGTGCGATTGATTTTGAGATTGCTGAGTTGATGGATTTCCGGTTGTTTAAGTTTGGGTTCCCGTGAATGAAATTATGGAGATTATCACGATTATTAGGTGTGATTTTATCGCTGTTTTTTGTACATGACCAAGTTACATTACGAGAGCTGTATTTTTTAATTTTCGCAATACGCATACGAGTCAATTCAAAAATCAATTCACTCGCATTCACAATTAAAATTAGCCTGGTTTCGCACGAAGAATATATTCTTGAACTTTCCATACCGTATCTTCCGATATCATACCGTTGAGTCCGAATATGGTGGTGTTCGGTCCACGTTAACGTAAGTGTATACACTGGTAAATAGATACACATAGTTAATACGAGTATTGACTGTTAATACTCAACGGTAAATAGGTACGCCCTTAAGGCTTTAGGCTGTATAATAAAAATCATCATTTATTCAAGTGACCAGTATTCAATATAATATAAACTATAAAAAATAATAATACCCCATAGTTTTATTGCTCAAACGATATTAAGTAACGACAAATTAATTCTAATACCTAGTTCACATATAATAGTGAAAACTCTATCTAAACTAGAACCGCAACTCACTAACTTCTACAAACCAGTTTCAGGACTCATGCAGACAACTCTCAAAGAATATGGTATAAATAATCCTTACTTTTACCACTCCTCAAGCTCTATTCTCCACATTGGCATTTTAAATCTATGTTTTAAAGTTTCGCACCGCTACGTCCACTTTTAGAACTCTGTTGGAGAACTTATGCCAGTGTCGGTTTTAAGGTATCCAGGTTCAGATTGTACGTTGATGAAATGATCCTTTTTTAAATCCACCGATTCAAAGGCGTTTGAATTGTTTTAAAGTCTGTAAACTATTTCTGAAGATTTCTTTGGGCATTTCATTTTCAAAAAAGTTGCGTTTAGTTTTTTATTACGATGGGCTTAGAAGTTTAATTGAGAAAGTGTTTATACACAGCCAAAACGAATTTGCTTCCCCATTTGTAATACTGTAGTAAAATACCACAAACCATGGGATGAGCTGGGTTGCAAGAAGTTTAGGTCCTTTAATCTCGTCTTTGCAACATCACATTTGAATAATTGATTTTAATTGTGGTATAAAAAAATAACTTTAAAGTGTAAACTTCATTTTTTTTTATGTAATGGAAGTTGCAAACAAGCATGCAGTTCACATTGCTGTTAAGTGATAACCGCAGCCTATAGACAGCCACACAAAGACCGAGGTCAAAATGCAGATGCGTTACCACTCCTGATGCCTAAGGTGTTATGCTTCTGTGCCGGAAATTACAGAGCCGTACATTACCACCTGACCGGAACACGATAGTGCTGAACACTACCATTAAGCGGCAAGTATATTAGGTAATGCGGTGGTGCCTATGCCCGCGAGCTCCGTCACTGGTGCTCTACTACCAGTAAAAAAATTAAATTGCTGAATATAAATTGCGAGAAAATCCGTTTGATTTCAATGAGTAGCTCGGGAAAACCTAATACATATCAGTATTATTAAAGTTTAGTTAGATAATACTTGCAAAACTCTAATAGTACTAGTGAGAATTTTACCTTAAACTACTCGTACAACCACAACTCACGAACTCCGAAAATACAGTTTCAGATTTAAAGGCAACTCTCTAGAATAAGGTATATATAATCCGTACTCCGTCTCTACCACTCTTCAAGCTCCATTCTCCACATTGGCATTTTAAATCCACGTTTTAATGTTTCTCACCGTTTGGTCCACTTTTAAAACTCTATTGGGGAACTTATGCTGATAAAACACTTGAGGAATTTATATGAAATCACAGGCGGCTTTCGGGTTCTCATTTTACTTCAATGTACAGGTTTGAGTAAATGATTAAATTCATTCCTAAGTGGTACGTAGATATTTTGATGTATTAATTGGACACTCATTTATGATCTTGTTACATAAATAACACAAGTACATATGTATACATAAGTACGTGTGACATAGCTCAATTAACTGCTTTTTTTTTTAACTGGTAGGTTTTTGGTTTATACCTTACAAAGAATTATTTTTACGGTTGCTATCGATAAGCAGTCGTTAAACCTTGTCAGTGGCCTGATGGGTTATGGGTGGTTTGAAAACATGCGACAACTGGTTGGCAACTTACCCGTATCTCCACCAACCCGCATTGGAGCAGCGTGGTGGAGTAGGCTCCAGGCTTCCCCCAAAATGGGGAGAGACTTGTGCCCAGCAGTGGGACGTTTCAAAGGTTGTCATTGTTAATATTACTTATTTCAAAAAATGCTCATTTCTTTTCTATATGATATAAGTACATCATGGCGTCCGAACGTGATGAACCTACTTCTTACAAGTGGAAGATTTTTACTATACTGGAAAAAAATCTTCCATCTAAGGTAATAAGTGCAATAACGCCGGATAGGCAGCAGCGTCCTGCAATCGCCAATCTGCATGCCAAGCGTGGCGGTAATGGCATTAGGGGGACCCTTATGTCCCCATAAGGTGGCTTTGGTGCATTTAGCTGAAATGATGATGATTGATTCGTTTGGCTCTTTCGGTAGCTAAAGGTATATCTCAAACAACATAATCTTCAACAAATACTCATTTGCTACTTACAGCAAAAACCAGCTGTGGCAACTTAAATAGCGAGCTTGTTATAGTTTACATACAATTTAATCAGTCATCCTACATACTCGTATATTTTTTTTATGTAATGGAAGTGGCAAACAAGCATGCATTTCATATTGATCTTCAGTGATGACTGCAGCCTATATACACCCACACAAAGACCAAGTTCAAAATGCAGATGCGTTACCACTCCTGAGACCTAAGATGTTATGTCTCTGTGCCGGAAACAGGGCCGTACATTACCACCTGACCGGAACACGATAGTGCTGAACACAACCATTTAGCGGCAAGTATATTAGGTAATACGGTGGTGCCTACGCCCGCGAGGTCCGACACTGGAGCTCTACCACCAGTCTACATATCCAAGTATATACATATTTATACATATCCAAGAATCTTAAATATTTGACAACAATAAAACACAAATGCTGTTTGAGGGAAGTAAAAAAACTAAAACTAGGCCAGACGAAAATCGTTTCCATCGATCACGCGAAACTTTTTTCGCATTTTTTTCTTCCTACCCTCTTTGAGTGCGCTGGTGACAGGCTGTTAATGGAACCAACGATTCGCTTTCTTCCACGCTCTACCTCGGAATGAAATCTTGAATGGGCCTGTGTTGTTCTTTTGTTGTATGTACTTACCTCCTGATACAATGGCCTTATTCGAGAACGCCTAAATGCTGTCTCGAGTTGTTGCAAATTGAACTGAAAGTCTTGGCGATACAGTCGATTTTGTATTGGTATACTCGAAAAGGCGAACAATAGTCTTTGGTACGATAGAACGTAACAACCAAATTAGTAGTTTAGCCTTTTGTTCCATATAGAACCGTCAAGTAATTTATCGTATTTTTTGGATTTTCGGGATTTCATTTAGAAATGAATTTATGTTGTTTGGCGGCTAGCCATTATTTCTTTTTATTTGAAAGCTTTTACGAGTTTTATGGAAAGTATTCAATTTAGGAACTAGAACATTTCAACTACAAGTATTTATTTGAGTTCATAACCAAGACTGACCTTCCTTGACCAAATAGATCGCGTATTATCTGAATGTCAAGAGTCTTAGGAATCGACGTGCATGTATGAAGAGAATGATGCATGTAGATGAAATGTCTTTGCCCTCGGCGCCGGCGTCGTGAGACGGGTTGCTCACTTCCCTTCAAAATGGTCGAGGAGAGCAATGGCTGCCACATGCGTCATACTCGTGAACGGGTGCTGATTCTGGGGACTGGTCTGTTGTGATTTGCGGGTATTATTTTCTGTCACGATTAAGCTGTTGATGGATATTTGAGTATGTGTTTATATGCCAACATTTATATGCCAGAGACGTTCACATTATCTTTATTCTATTGAATAATATTTGTATTAAATCTAAGGTTTTGACAAAAGAGCAACACGCTGAGTTTGTTGGGTAGCGGAGTTCTTCTCAGTAGTGCCTGCACTTGGAACTCTGCTCAGTGAATGACTATGATTATGACGAACAGATTTTTCATTTTCTTCTATGAAGGAATTGAAAAATTTGACGATTCACGTATCGGTTAAATATTATTATGAAATTGGTATTTATGAATATCTATTGGATTATTATTATAAGTCATTATTTCTATGTAGCTTGTAACCCGACAATGCAAAAGTGTCCTTGTAGACCATTTTGAAATAAATGATTTGAATTTTTGAATTCTTTGCACTCTCTGCCTACCCCGTAAGAGACTTGGCGTGAAGAAACATACATCCTTAATCAATCTCGATCGTTAACTGAATATTAATTCGACATTTATAAAAAATATTATTTAGACTGGTTGTAGCCAAAAACATTAACGTCGAATCCAAAGTTAATTTATTGGTGGTAGAGCTCAAGTGACGAAGCTCGCGGGCGTAGGCACCACCGCATTACTTAATATACTTGCCGCTAAATGGTAGTGTTCAGCACTATCGTGTTCCGGTCAGGTGGTAATGTACGGCCCTGTGATTTCCGACACAGAGGCATATAAAAATTATCATTATTATAAAAATATGTATATTTTCTATGGAGTTGTATTTGAAGTATTACATTTGGTCGACTATTACTGGCAAACTTTTTTTTTTAATTAAAAATGTTTCATTTTTTTTTTGTTTTTATTTTCTAGCGTTACATTTAGTCGCCTTTTACTGGAAAACTTGTTAAGCCACCTTAGGTGTGATACATTTTCTTTTAATTTCGTTATATGTAGCTACTATTGCCGTAACGTTTGAGTTTCTAACAACAACCGTTTAGTTGTTAGAGTAGGGGGGGGATATTTGACTGTAACGAAAACTGTCACTTTAGAGCTAAATAAGTCACGAACAGTTCGAACTAAATCGAAATATGATTTTAGCACACCCGTGACATTTTTGAAAGAACTATCCACCGATATCATACACTATATAAAAAACGCAAAATAAAAAATTATCTGCGCGTTACATGTAGGGGAGGTAACCCTTAATAATTTTATTTCCATGTTTTATTCTACCACTTTGTCGGCATGATGAAGTTGTATACTTGTGCCAAATTTCAAGTCTCTAGTACCAATAGTTTTTGCGCTCAACCGCGGACGGGCAGACAGACAGACGGGGGTGCGATACGAGACTTCGAAAAGTGTAACACCGAATATCACGTCCCTGTAAGTTTAATAACACGAATCACGTGACAACGAATGCACGGTACCACGAAAAACTTAGCACCGAATGCACGCGATCCCGAATAACACCACCTCGAATTCACTATAATACGAATCACTTGAAAACGAATGCACACCACCACGAAAAACTTAACACCGAAGCCACGCAATCACGAATCAGAACACCTAAGGTCTCAGGGATGGCAACGTATCTGCATTTTGACGTCTACTACTTTTTTGTAGTGGTGTGCATTCGGTGTGCATTTGTTTTCAAGTGATTCGTATTGGTGAATTAGAGGTTCTGTTATTCGAGGTCGCGTGTCTTCGGTGTTAAGTTTTTCGTGGTGGTGTGCATTCGTTTCCAAGTGATTCGTACTATAGTGAAATCGAGGTGGTGTTATTCGGGATCGCGTGCATTCGGTGCTGAGATTTTCGTGGTACCGTGCATTCGTTGTCACGTGATTCGTGTTAGTAAACTTACGGGGATAGAGGACGTGGTGATATTCGGTGTTACACTTTTCGAAGTCCCGTATCGCACCCGACAGACGGACATGGCGAAACTATAAGGGTTCCTTGTTTACTAAGGAACCCTAACGGGACCTTTTCTTCACTAAGCGGGATCTAACGTTGCAGCTATGACAGTTATAAAACTGCAGTGGTACGACGTCGCGGCCGTCAGCCAAGAATTTAATATCTACGGTTTGCTCGGAAAAGACATCGATTTTTGAGGCAGTTCGCTTTTCGAATGAGTGCCGTTTTGCCTTTTCCAGTATTGCGTTTAGATGTGTTTGGTTATGGAATGAAAATGCGAGATTTACTTTTAAAATGAAAAAGCAAATAAATACAGTTACATTCACAGCCCCACACTAGGTATAAACCTGTGTCGTGAGCGCTGTTGTACACACACAACACATACACAAACACCCAGACCCGAAACAAATATCTGTAGGCCATACAAATATTTGTTCCGGTGCGGAGATAGAACCCGCGATCCTTCGAATCGAACGGTCGTCTCACACCGCTGAACCAACCCATCGTCGAAATGATATTAGTGATCAACATTATCATCATATCTTTTGATATAGTGTAGAAGGTACGGGCACAACGTAGAACTTCTCCTTTTATAAAGAAATACAAGCTATAGTCTGGTGAAAAGGATGGTGGAGGATCTTCTACTGATCCTCCACCAGTAGAGCTCCAGTGACGGAGCTCGCGGGCGTAGGCAACACCGAATTACCTAATATACTTGCCACTAAATGGTAGTGTTCAGCACTATAACGCATGGCCCTGCAATTTCCGGCACAGACAGAAGCATAATACCTTAGGCCTCAGGATTGGTAACGCATCTGCATTTTGACTTTGGTCTTTGTGTGGATATAGGCTGTAGTCATCATTAAACATCAATGCGAACTGTATGCTTGCTTGCCACTTCATTTACATTAAAAAACTGGTCAAGTGCGTGTCGGACCACGCGCAGTGTAGGGTTCCGTAGTTACAGTGTAAGAAATATCATTAAAAAAATAAATAAATATTTTCTATGGAGTTGTTCGAAATTTTCGAGAAAATAGATTTGGTCGACTATTACTCGCAAATTTGTCATTCCAACTTAAGTGTGATAGTTTTCCTTTTAATTTCATTATATATAGCTACTATTGCCGTAACGTTTGAATTTCTAACAACAACCGTTTAGTTGGTAGGGGGGAGGACACTTGATTCTAACGAAAATTTGCACTTTAAAGCTTAATAAGTCACGAACAGTTAACTTAATCGAAAAATGATGTTCGGACATCCATAATATTTTTAACAGACCTATCCAACGATACCTCACACTACATGGTAATCAAACATTTAAAAAATGACCGCGATTTATACATTTAGGCTTGGTTAATCTAAATATTTTTTTTTCATGTTTTCATTCTACCACTTTTTTTTCCTTGTTTACTACGAAACCCTTAAAAAGGATAACTAACCCCGCCCGAAGTAACTGTAAAATCTCACGTGTGGTTTATCTCAGAACTTACAATTCTAGTAACAGATGAGTTGAGATGAGTTTGGCCATAAAAATATCTTGTACGTTCACGAGCAGTGAATATGTAATGTGGTATAGGGTTGATAGTGATCATTTGTCACGTCGGCTATGTGTTCAGCGGTTGAAGTGGAGACGACGTTAAATTAAGGTGGGTATTTTATATATTTTAAGCGAATTGTAATACTTTTTTTTATGTAATGGAAGTGGCATACAAGCATGCAGTTCACATTGATGTTAAGTGATGACTGCAGCTTATAGACACCACCCAAAGACACAAAGACTTAGGTCAAGATGCGTTACCACACCTGAGGTCTCAGGTGTTATGCCTCTGTGCCGGAAATTACAGGGCCGTACATTACCACCTGACTGGAACACGATAGTGATGAACACTACTATTTAGCGGCTAAGTATATTAGGTAATGCGGTGGTGCCTACGCTACAACTTACTTTACTAACTTAACTTACTAATACTTATCATTTTTTTATGAAAAGAAGGTGGCAAACAAGCATGCAGTTCATATGGATGTTGAGTGATGACTTCAGCCTATAAACATCTGCACAAAAACCAAAAGTCGAAATGCAAATGTGTTGCTACCCCTGAGGCCTTCGTTGTTATGTCTCTGTGATATTTATTACCTAAAATAAATGTTTTAAAAAAATAAAGGAGCCATATATTACCATCTATCCCGAACACAATAGTGCTGAACACAAAAATTTGGTGGCAGATAGATAAAAAAAATGTAATTCACGCCTGTAATCCCCGGAGGGGTAGGCAGAGGTAAGGTTAATATATTATTTAAGTTTTAGGCAGATAGATTTTAATAAAAAAATATACCGGCCGAATTGAGAAACTCCTTTTTTTGAAGTCGGTTGAAATTAGACATGTCGAGGGGAATCATATCATATCACATATTAGCATCTTAACAAAAACCATAGGTCCAAGCGAATCCTGAATTCTACGTTGTGTCGCCTCTGTAGTAGAAATTACGGAGCCATACATTGCCGCCTTACCGAAACACGACAGTGCTGAACACTACCGTTTGGTGGTAGATAGATTTAGTAATGCTGTTGCGCCTACGCCCTATGGTTCGATCCCTGCCGGAAGGCAAATTGTCTTTCCAGTTTTTTATATTTTCATGGTTCCGTAGTAAACAAGGAATCCTTATAGTTTCGCCATGTTCGTCTGTCTGTCCGTCCGTCCGCGGTTTAGCGCAAAAACTGTTGGTACTAGAGACTTGAAATTTGGCACAAAAATACACCTTAATCACGCCGATAAAGTGGTAGATAAAAACATGAAAATAATATTATTTAAGGTACCTCCCCTACATGTAACACACGGATTTTTTATTTATTTTTCGTTTTCTATATAGTGTGGGATATCGTTTGAATGGTTTTTAAAAAATGTAAGGGGTGTGCTAACATGATTTTTGGATTTAGTTGACTGTGACTTATTAAGCTTTAAAGTGCCAATTTTCGTTAGAGTCAAGTGTCCCCCCCCTCCACCAACTAAACGGTTATTGCTAGAAATTCAAACGTTACGGCACCAGTAGCTACATATAAAGAAATTAAAAGGAAAACTATCATATCTAATTTGTCTGTGCAAGTTTGCGAGTAGTAGTCGACCAAATGTAAAACTCGATTTTTTTTAAGAACTCCATAGAAAATGTTTTCATATTTTTTTAAAACTACGGAACCCTACACTGCGCGTGGCCGATTTTTTATTTTAAAACATTGCTTACATCAAATTGCTGCTTAAGTGGCTTAGTGGTAAGAGGGCACTACTACTAGTACTACTACGATGGGGACCTAGGTTAGGTACCCGGGTCGGGGGCTATCAGAAATGTATGTATGTATGTATGTATCTTCACGCCAGGTCCCTAACGGGGTAGGCAGAGAGTGTTGAGCGCCAGATATCCAGGTTCAGACAAACCTCTCGTACCTCGTCTACCTTCATCATTCTCTTCATACATGCACGCCGATTCCTAAGACTTTTGACACCACCATCAGACAGAACTCGACCTATTTGGTCATGGTAGGTCAGCCTTGGTCTTCCTGGGCCTCTGCAACCATCCACATTCGCATTGTATATCTGTTTAGTAATTCGCTCATTCGACATTCTTTCTATATGCCCGAACCATCGGAGCATGCCTTTTTTCATTATTACACCGATACTATCATTCACACAAAGTCTCTTTCTTACATCTTCATTACGAACGCGATCGGTGAGTGATACACCGCAGATCTTGCGTAAAGATCTCATCTCGACCGCGTTCAACTTACTTTCATGCTCTTTCCTGCATACCCAGCTCTCGCTTCCATGTGTCCGCTATCAGAAATAACGGTGTAAAATCCTTTATCTCTGGTTTGTTTGAGACTTTTCCATTTTCTGGAAGTTTCCTAGTACCCCGGAGTATGATGATGTGCCCGGATATGTCAATGAGCTTGCCACCTGTTACATGGGCCAAAACGTAACCGGCGAATCGTGGGTGCTTGCCTGTATGCTTGAATGCATCCATTTACCTTTGCCTACCCTTTCGGTGATCACAGGCTTGAAGTTACAATACATTGTTTACATCACGAGTGCATACTTATCATACATACCTCATTAGTAGAGCTCTGTAAACTATATTAGATAAGGCCGCGTCACGCGCAATAAGAGACAGGCACGACACGTGGCACTCAAGCTTATCGTCGCACCCAGATCACTCTGATGTCCACTGAATTGTCTGATTAATTAGGATCTAATTTACACAAACTTAGAAATATTCTAAAAAATTCATGACATACTTGGATATTTAAGTGAAAAATAAAATATTTAACTTGGTTTCCACGGTACCTCGGAGTTTGGTAATGTGCCAAGATACATGACACATTAGCGAGTGGCAAGCCTGTTGGCATCAACAGGCTCAAAATTAGTAACGGACCAATCCTGTACGCATCATATACATGCATATAAACATGTATGCTGGAATGTACGCATTTACCTCTTCGGAAATTACAGGCGTGAAGGTACGGTTTTATTTCAAACAGAAGAATTCTCAATTGTAGCAGTTGGTTAAAATATCATCAGAACTTAAAAGGAGATGTTGCAAAAATGTATGGACCTCCGGCCATGTATTGTACACAATATCATTAACAGGCAAAATCAATATAAAAACGTTTTTTACTGCATATTTTCACTTATTTAGCTTTGTTTGCAGTTACAAAATATTATTTGCAGTTAGAATTGCAACTCAAACCAACATGGCGAATATGGCGGGCGATGTCATTTTGACATTTTCATTTTTAAATTGTTTTTTGTACTTGGAGAAAAAAGTAATATATACTAAATACTATCAAAATTGGTTGCATGTGTTAATACTAAGAACTAAGAACTTAAACTAATCGATTTTCAATTTAAAGAAGCGTCGGCTGTATCGCCGCCATGTTGAATATGGTTGAAAATTATAAAATCGTGTGAATTAAATGTGGTAGTAACTCTAAAATATATTCTTGAATAAATTAATTGTATTTTTTTCGGATTCTTCTTCAATTTACCCATATTTTGAGGACGTGTACGAACTAGAGCCGAGCTCGCAACATCTCCTTTACCAAAAATATCTCACCCATCACATAGCAAATGTACCTACGTATCTTAAATTACTAACCTCCCGGGACCAAACGATGCCGACTGATGTATAAATAGTCCCTGTCTATAACAAGACCATTAATCACCGTATTTGGCCATATTTCTAGCTATTGACTTCAAAGTGTAGTGATTTGTAAGGTGATGGATTTATTTGTACTTTTAGCTGTATAAATAAAGCTTGGTCAACATTACAGCTGCACTGGATTTTGCCCGAATTTTGTCCTTTCAGTATCACGTGTGGCTTTTCACGTGAAGTATAAAGGACAAAAATATACTTGCGGTCATATTTTGATGGGCATTCTGGTGTATATGTATATATTTTCTAAATTATAAAACATGCTTAACAATTAGGTTGAGGCACGACCAGACTCCGGGCTACTACTGGGCATTTCCTCACAGAGAAAACCCAATAACAGACTTTTCCGACCTGGGGCGACCACTGAGCCAACGAGGCAGTCAAAGGCAGGCATAAACGCATGATGTAATTTAGGTGTAAATTAGAGTTAAGTTATAATTTAAGTTTAAATATTTTTTTTATAGTACATTTAATCAGAATCAAATATGAAAACAATTATTGCAATAAATATCTCGATTCGTAAAACAAATAAACATGAAAATTAAAATGGACACAGAATTGAAAATCAACAAACGAAACTTCATAAACAACTGATTCAACTTTCGAATAAGTGGTATTCTGATACCACTTCAAAAGCTTTTTAAATATTTATGCAGCTAAAGCCTGAATTAAATATTGAATATTCCTCGATGAATATTTAAGTTATGGACATAATTGTTGCTTTTCGACCGACATGAATATGAGACAATGCCTTCATTATCTACTTACCTTCATCATTGTATTTTAATAATAAGTGCTTTTTCATACTTTAAAGATCTTTTTAACAAATCTTACAACATAATCATGAAGGTGCCTACATTCAGGCATACACACTCGAATTGTCTTTTTTATTTTAAGTCTAAGGTTTGACAGGCAAGCAAACGGGCCACCTGATGGAAAGTGGTTACAGCCGCCTATGAACATTTGCAACACCAGGTGAGTTGCCAACGTGCTTCCAGCCTCGAAGAACTCTTTTGAAGAACCTAATATTTGTAGCGCCTAGGGAACACCTCAGAGATAATTTCGTTGCAAAATTTAAACATTCTGGACAGAAACAAACGTGAGAACCGCACCGTTGAATACTGCCAGATGTCAATTCAGTGAGGGTGGAACTTGTGTCTTCGGCAGGTAGTATGGTGTAGGAAAAGAGACGGTAGTACCATGTCGAACAGTTCAGCAGAGCACTCACCATTGTGGAGACGTTATAAAACGCACATACTCCCAATGTATCTGCGCAGGCTCAGATGTTCGAGCCTGTCCGTAAGTATATGAACAGCATGCTGCAGTGCGAGAGAGGTCCCGCCAAATGTAATCCATTTGAAATAAGATCAAAATTCTCGAAAGAGCCTCGACGTGATATACCCATTTCCACGCGGAACCCTAACAAAAGTCCGGAGTATGAATGTGCCGTGCTAGACGTATGAGGATAGAATTTCTCTTGGCGACGGGTAATGCTATGTGAGACGGTGGTACGATATCGAACAGTTAAACATATCACTCACCATTGTAGAGACGGTAGAAACTGGACAGACTCCCCAATGTCTCTGCTCAAGTTCAGTTGTTCGAGCCTATCAGTAAGTCCTGGATCATTCACCATACGTACGGCGCGTCTTTGAAGGGAGTCAAGTGGAACAAGCTGGTTTGTGGGCTTCCTTCCGCCCACAAATGAGAGCAGTATTCCAGATGGGCTTTGGCCTGCACTTGGGCCTTATAAAGCTGTAGTAACTGCTCCGAAGTGAAATGCTGCCTCACTTTGTTAGACAACTGTTTGCCTGTTATCTTTAGGTAGGCTTCCGCATCTTAAAAGGAAAAAGCGACCAAGTGAGAATTGGACTCACTTATGAAGGATTCCGTAGTAGCAAGTAGATTATGTTCAAGTCTCGTGCGTGTACGCATCCGAATACGACGCGCTCTGTGTATGTCACATTGACGAAGTTACGATTTGTTTGAAATGTCGGTTACATTAAAGTGTAATAGTTGCAATGTTGTTATCGATAAACTTTTGGCTTATATTCAGAACAAGATATCAATTTGTGATGAGGAAAGCCTAGTCAGATTATGTGTTGCGAGTTTTAGTGCCGAGGAGAATCTTTACCCATAGAAAAACGAAAACCAGCTCGTAAAGGACAAGGAAAAGAAAATAGGGCACTGGGTGATATAATAAGTGCTTTCAAATCCCTCCCGGATCTGATGCCAGTGTTCGTAGCGAAAAATTTGGCGAAGCTTCCACCACTAACGTTCGATCATATCGAGGTGTCTGACGTTCTCAAAAGGTTGATTGTTCTACAAGAGGAAGTGAGCAACATTAAAGCACCTTACGTTTCGCTCGAGCAATTGGATAAGGTTAACAGTGAGAATTCTAACAATAATCAAAGTGCAAGTAGTAACACGGAGTGTTTGAGCGCGCATGTTAACACAAAAAGAGGTGCATGTAAACGGGATGAAACTGTAGATGCGTTGCATCCGGAAGTTTCTGAGTGGTTCGATTCCTTCAATATAAGCTGCCCATCATCACCTAAGCGCTTATCAAAAAGTCCCAGTAATATTCACAAAGATTATAATACGACGATTGTAATGTGCAGGTACATCGAAATCATAACATCATACATTAGCTACCGAGGCGCCATCTTTATCACACTTATTGCAAGTAAGAGAGAGCGAGATAGCGAGGCAGATCGCGCCACCGTCGACTGCAAGTGAGCGAACTGACGAGCGAACGGAGGAGGGAACGGACACTGTAAGTGAATGGTTCAATGCATCGCATGAACGTAAACAGAAACGATAAGTCCTGTCATTCGGCCTTGGTCAATGAACGAACGAGCAAGGAGTAATTGACCTTGACCGTGGATAACCATCGATCGTACAAAAACAAACGTTGGGGTAAATTTGGTTTAGCAAGTGATTCCATTGGAAATTTTAAGGCGGCGGAGAGAAAAGTACCGATTTTCATTTCCAATATTCATGCAAGTACTATCGAAAAGGACATAACGGATTACATACCGGTAAAAACGAATATATCGGTGAAATTGGAAAGAATACAACCAAAAAACAAACAAATAGAACATAAGTCTTTTAAGTTCTTTGTACCGGTGTCTAAATATCGATTGATTGATTTCGTGTCTAATACCAGTGATTTATACCAATTTAACTTGAAATAACTGTATTTAACAAATATGACCAACTGTAGTGCGTGTAATAAGCCTGTTAAGGCTTCCGAAAAGGTCATTTGTTCTCGTTCCTCGTGCACACAACATTACCACGTCGCGTGTGTCAATCTAACTACGGACACTTTGAATAAACTTCGTGCCTGGATATGTCCGCTTTGTACCAGTAAACAGCCTAAGACCGGAATTGTTTTTAGATGAGAACTTGTGGCCGACTGCTATAACTTTTAGACGTTTCGTGTATTACAAGAATCATCATACGGCCGGGAAATCAAGTATTGCTGACGGTCCGGTGTATCCTCAAAATGGATAAGCAGTTATATACTTTAGTGAGCTTTAATTGTAAAAGTATAAAACGATCCACTGATAGCATACGGCAATTGTGTTCCAGTTTCGATTTAATAGCACTACAGGAAACATGGTTATTACCAGAGGAACTTGGATACCTACATTCTATCACTGATGAATTCGACAGTACTGGTACGTCGGCAGTAGACACCACAGCGGGGATCCTGCGAGGTCGACCTTTTGGTGGCGTGGCTATACTCTGGAGGAAAAGCACTTTTACCAATGTGTCTGTGGTTCCGTGTTACAACCCGCGAGTGTGCGCTATCGAAATAGTGCTCAGTGAAAAGTCAGTGTTAGTGTTCAGCGTGTATATGCCAACGGACGAGGCAATCAACTTGGCGGAATTCACGGATTGTCTGAGTGCGGTAAGTGCCATTATCGATAGCTCCAATTTTACTGACTGCTATATTAGGAGACTTTAATGCGCACCCAACGTCTCGATTTTATACGGAACTGGTAGATTTTTGTCAGGAATTTGAGTGGAACTGTGTTGATACTGAGCTGTTAGGAATTACCTCTAATACATATACTTTTATGAGTGACGTACATGGTTCGTGTAGGCTAGACCATTGCGTGGTTACAAAAGCAGCTCGTGATTCAGTAATTACAGCACGGGTGGTTTATGATGTGTTGTGGTCAGATCATTATCCACTTGTAATAGAATGTTATTTAGAAAAGTCTTGCGCAAAGCAAAGTTAGTCTTAATTGGGTTCAAAATTTGATTGTATGGGGGGAAAGAGGCCGTGAACAAATAGATACATGTAACTCAGCATGTCATGAAAGACTCAATCAATTCATTGTAATATTATTGACAATTTATACAATGATATTGTGCGAACATTATCTGAAGCCGCTGTGGTGGATCGGGTAAGCACCATACGTAGGAAAAAGAGAATTGTAGTGGGTTGGAATGTTAGTGAAGCGTTCAGGGACGCCAGGTTGAAGTTTTGTGTGTGGCAAGACTACGAAAAACCACTAACGGGTTCTGTTTTTGCTGAAATGTGTGAAGCCAGAAAAATATTTAAGTCTAGATTAAAGTGGTGTCAAACACATCAAGACCAAATTAAAATGGATATTTTGGCCTCGCATCATTCAATTAATAATTTTCAATCTTTTTGGAAGCACACAAACAGGCTGAATAGTAAGCCTGGCCTTCCAGTATCAGTAAACGGTGTGAGCGATCCAGTAGGCATTGCAAACATTTTAAAATCAAATCACCATTGGGTCCCAGTGTATCGGTGCCTGATACGATGGACCAACATGACCTATTAACTAGATTTACTGCGAAGGAGATCCAAGGTGTTGTCCATGCCATGTCCAGAGGAAAGTCTCCGGGTCATGATGGTATTAGTATTGAGCACCTCAAGTTCTTACAATTTTAAAATGATTACAACACTACTAATAGTTTAATATACTATCAACACATTTGTTTACCACTAAAACGACATTTCCATGGAACCCTAAAGGGTTCAGCCACCGACTGAAACAGGATTAGACTTGTCACAGAATAGGCATGTCCATAAATGCCGACCCCTAATTTAGTGCTAAGTAAATCAAATAGTATTTAAGTGACCTGAGTTTGTACGGCTTTAAGATTTATGGAGAAACTTAAAGTGAATTAAGTGAATGATTACTTCAATACAGTGTTTAAGATTACTATTTTACCCGACTACGGAACGGGTCATAGGGTAATCTGTTCTATACAGGACTCACCATTGGTAATGAAACTGAAAAAAATATTATTCAACAAACCTGGTGTGTTATACCAAATACACCGAACTACTTCAAAGACTAATAATAAAAAAAAAAACAACCCGGTTAGTCCAGCGGTGTGAAACCATCGTTTGATTCGAAGGGTTGGGGGTTCGATCCCCGCACCGGGACGAATATTTGTATGGCCTATAGATATTTGTTTCGGGTCTGGGTGTTTGTGAATGTGTTGTATGTGTACAACGGCACCCACGACACAGGTTTATACCTATTGTGGGGCTGTGAGTGTAATCGTATTTTTTTTTTTTATGTTTTTTTTATTGATCGAACATTAGTGGCACAAAAATTGCTGTTTTAATGTTTGTATGTGACTCTCATCCTCAAGTTCATTCTTACTGGTGGTAGAGTTCCAGTGTAAGAGCTAAAGGGCGTAGGCACCGCCGCATTATCTAATCTATCTGCCGCCAAATGGTAGTGTTCAGCACTACCGTGTTCCGGTTAGATGGTAATGTATAGCTCCATAATAACTATCACAGAGTCATAATCACTAAGGTCTCAGGGGTAGCAATGCATCTGCATTTTGACCTCTGGTCTTTGTGTGAGTGTCTATAGGCAGCAGTCATCACTTAACATCAATGTGAACTGCATGCTTGTTTGCCACCTTAAAAATCCAATATATTGTACTGTAGTTCTTTTGTTGGGCACGTCCGACTCGCACTTGGCTGCATTTTTGGTACACTAGTTATATCTGTAACAAGACATCTATAAATGAGCAACAATAAATCTAACCCTGAACAAATCGTTCGGCATCTCTCTCTCACATTTAACCGTGATTAATAGATACGCAGGTAAAGAGGGGTGTTGGTTAGACGACAGTTTAACTATATCTGCTTTGCTGTGAACCCCTTATAGATTAGGATCCCACTGCAGAATCATTTTGTTCATCCAGATGCTGCAAATCTATTTTTTACGCATATTTATAATCTAGAAAATATATATCCATTAGGTTGCCTATTAAAAAATGGCCGCAAGTATTTTTTTAATATTATTTTTTGGATTTGTCCGTCACCTGCATTTATCGTTGTTTTCTAAACAATTTACATAAAACTTTGATGAATGATATACACATTGTCGAAATTAAATTTGCAGATTTTCTCGCGTTACAACACTCACAAACTTCTTCTTACAACCGACGTTTCGGTCGCTTTCCAGCTACCGTAGTCACGGTAACTGGAGCAAGAAAATCCGCCAATTTAATTTCAACAATTTATGAAGCTCGCGAAAACCTGCGAAAACGATATACACATTATACACAAACTATCTTCATGTATAACTCTGTCGGTGATAACCACTTGAAAATCCATAGTCCGTGTCCATAGTCTTTGAGTATATCGCGAACACAGATGGACAGACGCAGCAGCGGCCTTTGTTTAATGATATGTATAGATACTCGTACAATTATTATGCACCTATCGTTGTCTGAAAACCATCGAGGAGTACATTACCAACCGACAACTTACGTAAGCTATATTACAGAGCATTAATTTCACAGTGACCGATCTCACATAGAAATTTTCCGCCAAGAATATTGGGTTGGCGAAAAATTAAAATTCTCGTGTAGGATACTGAAGACGATTTTTATTAAAGCAAAAAATGCCGAAAAGCGCCCGCTAGAAGGCTGTAAGGCCCTGCGGGAGGCTTTTATAAGGCGAACAATAAATCAAGGGTGGGAAAAATATTTAAAAGCTTGCCGCACCAAGATTCTTGGTTTCATCCACTGTGGTCCGGTTTATACTGCCTACCTACATAAAAAATACATGGCTTGAAATAAAATATTTTTTTTGTACTTTTTTTTGATAATTTGAGTAGTATCGAGAATCCGTCGGGAATTGACGACCCCATCGCCCACTAGCGGAAGAACTCCCTTCTGGTGAGGAGGAATTCTTCCGCTAGTGCAGTCAGTCCACCGAACAATGGCGGTCAAACCATGGCGGTAGGAGTATCCGGGATGGGCAGCAGCGTCCCGTGATAAAATTTCCGCCACTGCGATCGTCAACCCGCATGCCAAGCGTGGCGTTTATGGCATAACCCCCCCCCCCTTATAATGATTCACAACCCGAAAAAACGGCCCCTAGTCCCCGGCGGCTCCGCTATTCCTGACCATAGTGGTACCGGTCATGGTAACGGCGGGGCAGGTGGTACGAAGAATCACCGGCAGATGCCAGGGTACCACAAACGACGACAATTGGCCCTGGCAACATAAAACATTCGAACACTGCGGACCGACGAGAAGGTGGCGGAATTAGAGGTAGAACTGAGCGGGTTACGATGGCACATTATAGGGTTATCTGAGGTCCGAAGACAGGGGGAGGACTCGATAACCCTCAAGTCTGGTAACCTGCTCTATTTCCGGGAGGGCGACCAACTGTCTCAGGGTGGTGCCGGATTCATCGTCCACAAATCCCTCGTGAACAACGTTGTCAAGATCGAGAGTGTGTCGTCGAGAGTGGCGTACCTTATACTCAGAATAACCAAACGGTATTCGTTGAAGGTCATACAGGTCTACGCCCCGACCTCCACACACTCCGATGATGCGGTAGAAACTATGTATGAGGATATTTCCCGAGCCATACATAGTTCTAAAACCCACTACAACGTTGTCATGGGGGATTTCAACGCAAAATTGGGCGTTCGAGGCGACCACGAGATGAAAGTGGGGCAATTTGGATATGGGCGACGAAACACCAGGGGCCAGACACTGGTTGACTTCATGGAGAAAGAGAGCCTCTTCATGATGAACTCTTTCTTTAAGAAGCGGGCTTGGCGGAAGTGGACCTGGATCAGTACTGACGGTGCGACAAAAATGTGATAGACTTCATTATGTCCACAAGGCGGCATATATTCAGTGATGTCTTTGTGATCAATTCGCTAAAAACCGGCAGCGATCACCGAATGGTAAGAGGCACACTGAATATAAATGTCAAGATCGAAAGATCCCGACTAATGAAGTCTACGCTCCGCCCAGCACCTGCCCAAATCCAAAACCCCGAGAGCTTTCAACTCGAGCTACAAAATCGCTTTGAATGCCTGAGAGCAGACGTGGACGATTATAATAACAGGTTGGTGGAAACTGTCCGCACGGCGGGGTCTAAGTTTTTCAAGACCCGCCCCACGAATAAAACCAAAAAGATCTCCAGCCCAACTCTCAAGCTCATGGAGGAGAGGCGCGGTATGGTTCTGAAGTCCTCTGAAGATGCTTTAGCGTACAGGCGGCTCAACAGATAGATCTCCAAGTCATTGACTCGCGACCTTCGGCAATTTAATATCAATAGTATTAAAGCAGCCTTAGAGCGGAACCAGGGCTCTAAAGTGTTCGCCAAAGATCTGTCCTTAGGGCAAAGCCGTCTCACTAAGCTGAACACAGAGGACGACAGAATCGTATCGTCAAAACCTGAGCTTGCAGAGGAGATCGAACGGTTTTACGGACAGTTATACACGTCAGTACGACCACCTGTTAACAGTCCGGCAGCAGATCCTAGAGCCGGACTGACCCGACACTACACCGAAGATATCCCGGACGTCAGTCTAGACGAGATTAGTACGGCTCTCAAACAGCTCAAAAACAACAGGGCGCCGGGTGATGACGGAATCACTGCTGAACTCCTGAAAGCTGGCGGAAGGCCAGTATTAGAAGCTCTTCAGTCGATGTTCAATTCCGTCATATCCGAGGGCAAAACGCCACAGGCGTGGCACATGAGTGTGGTGGTACTGTACTTTAAGAAAGGCGATAATACCCTTCTTAAAAACTATAGGCCCTAAGTCACGTCTATAAGCTGTTTTCGAGAGTGAACACGAACCGTCTATCTCGGAGACTCGACGACTTCCAACCTCTCGAACAAGCTAGTTTCCGTAAAGGCTTTAGCACCATAGACCACATTCACACGCTGCGGCAGGTTATACAGAAGACGGAAGAGTATAACCAGCCCCTATGTCTAGCGTTCGTGGACTATGAGAAAGCCTTCGATTCGGTCGAGATTTGGGCAGTGCTACAGTCACTCCAGAGGTGCCAAGTCGACTACCGATACATCGAGGTGCTGAGGAGCTTGTATGAAAATGCCACTATGTCGGTCCGGTTTCAGGATCAGAACTCGAAACCTATCCAACTGCAGCGAGGTGTGGGACAGGGAGATGTTATATCTCCGAAACTATTCACCGCTGCATTGGAAGACGTCTTCAAGCTTCTGAACTGGAAAGGACTCGTCATCAATGTTAACGGCGAGTACATCTCCCACCTCCGATTTGCAGATGATATCGTAGTCATGGCTGAGATCCTGGAAGACCTTAGCACAATTCTCAATGACCTCAGTAGGGCCTCCCAACGAGTGGGCCTTAAAATGAACATGGACAAGACGCAGATCATGTCAAATGTCCAAGTTACACCCACTCCTGTTATGGTCGAGGGTACTACACTCGAAGTTGTTGACGATTATGTATAGCTGGGACAAACGGTCCAGTTAGGTCAGTCCAACTTCGAGGAAGAGGTCAATCGCCGAATCCAACTCGGTTGGGTAGCGTTCGGGAAGCTACGGTACATCTTCTCGTCCGACTTACCGCAGTGTCTCAAGAAAAATGTCCTTGATCAGTGTGTGTTGCCAGTGATGACTTATGGGACAGAAACGTGGTCGCTCACTATGGGCCTCATAAGAAGGCTCAAGGTCACTCAGAGAGCAATGGAGAGAGCTATGCTCGGAGTTTCTCTGCGAGATCGAATCAGAAATGAGGAGATCCGCATAAGAACTAAAGTTACCGACATAGCTCACTGAATAGCGAGACTCAAGTGGCAGTGGGCAGGGCACATAGCTCGAAGAACTAACGGCCGTTGGGGCAGAGCAGTTCTCGAGTGGCGACCGCGTACCGGAAAGCGAAGCGTAGGCAGGCCCCCCACAAGATGGACCGACGATCTGGTGAAGGTCGCGGGCAATCGCTGGATGAGGGCGGCCCAGGACCGTTCGTTGTGGCACTCTTTGGGGAGGCCTTTGTTCAGCAGTGGACGTCTATTGGCTGAAATTATGGTAATGATGATCGAGAATTTCTTTTATTTAGGTATTATTATTTTTAACAGGTTAAATGCAGATACTCATCGCATTATAAGTTCATTAGATTTGAGCATAGATTGATGATTGGTTTTTGCTTTTCTGTAGTTACTAGATGTTATTTGATACCGCGAGTATCTGAACCTTGAACTCACAGTAGCTGTACCAAAATTAGCTGCAATGAGAGCAATCATTAATCTATGGATGGTAAATAAATACTTGTATATGGAAATTTAAAAGTTCCTTAACTTAACAATTTTAAGTGATTTTAGAGTCCCAGTGTCAGAGCTCATAACTTTTATCCCGGTGGTGGCTTTCCAGTGTTGGAGCTGGAAAACGTTAGCACAATGACATTACGTTTTTTTTTTTTTTGTTATGTAATGGAAGTGGTAAACAAGCATGCAGTTCACATTGATGTTAAGTGATGACTGCAGCCTATAGACACCCACACAAAGACCAAGGTCAAAATGCAGATGCGTTACCGTAATGTATGACCCGGTAACAACTATAACAGACTCAAAACAATTTAGACCTTAGATGTGTGGCAACGCATATGTATTTTAATAGTCGATTATTGTGTAGATTTCTCTAGGCTTAACATATATTCTTCATATTTACCTATCATCAATGTGACCTGCATGCTTGTTTACCACAATAATAACAGAAAAAAATCGGTTTTACGGGCGAAGATTTTACGTGACAATGTCTTTTTCTCGGTAGAAGGGCATTCGCCGGTCCGGCAGGCCTCTCTCTCGTTCGGTGACTCATCGTTACGTTACCGGGCGTTACACTTTTTCATGAGTGACTCCGAGCCGCAACCTAATTTAAGACGTTGTCACGTCAAAAACTACGATGAATATGTCATGTCGAAATTCACATTGACATACGTTTGTTGGCTTCATATTAATATTCATGAAGCATTCTTATCTTTTTACACTAAGTTTAGTGTGTGAAAACCTATAACTTTCTAGTTTAGATAATGTTAATCTGGTTTATGACCTTAGTTTTAGTTTTTTTTTCCATTTACGGTACCAAGTGGAACGCACCAGTACTGGTGGGCGGCCGCGTCGTGGAAGGAACAGTGTTCTTCCCTGCATAAAATATACTCGCGGTATCCAACAGCTTACAGTTATGCTGCCTTGCCATTATCTTTGATATAGATTTGTTTATATTTCTACCTACTGTGTGAGTGTTGACGTGTGATTTTTTTTCTCTCTCTTTTGTTACTTTGTGCCTATATCTCAAGGCTCAGATACTTTAAAGAACAAATACTCATTGAAATAAAACTAGTTTTCGGATTTATCGCGCGTATATTAAACTAAAATGTTTATTTAAAATCGAACCCGACGTTTTGGTCGCTTTTCAGCTTCCGTGGTCTTGGGCAGACTGAGTTGACATTAGTCTGAGAGCAGTTTGAAAAATTATTGTGTGCATCTACCTCCATCTATTTCGCATACACAGATGGAGTTAGCTGCACATAATAATTTTTCAAATTCTAATTCTGTAAACTGAAATGTATCTGTTCTTATTCACCATAGTTTAATATATTAATTAATTTTGTGACGTGATAAGTGATTATTGTAATCCTAAATGATAAACAAACTTTTTGATTTTATTACGGTTTTGTTATGATGAAACCGGTATTTTATGGATTTCGTTCCCAATTTGCTTCGTTTTAGGGTCAGGGTTAATAAACCGGTAATCCTAATTGAGCCTACTTGTATTTTACTAGCATTTTCTATGTCAAGAAGTGGCAAACATACAGTTCACAATGGTAGTAAGTAAATACTGTATAAATATCATAAAGATAAAATCTACATAAAATTCAGAGATATCAATGCAGACGCGTAAATACTCTAGAGCAGCGTTTCCCATTTGTCGGGTCGCGACCCGGTACCGGACCATCTAACATAAAATACCGGATCGCAAAATTTCCGCCATGTTTAAAAATTTTACCTACTGTATATCGACGCATCGTAAGTAAATATTCTTAATAGAATGTGGATAGCTATTTTACCCAATTGAATTAGCTTAGGTTTACAAATATTAAGTAGGTCGCAATGAAGCCGCGTGGAGAATTACCGGCTCATAAAAAAATGTTTGGGAAACACTGCTCTAGAGGCGTAAACTATATACCTCTGTACAGAATACTGATCTAAATAAAAAAAATAACAAAAGATTTTCTTATGACCTATTAATAACAATAATGCAGTCGAGACTTACCGGCTTCACTTCACGAATTTACTTTAAAAGAAAACCGATTATGAAGCCGAGATGAAATCCCAAACATAAAAATAAACTTTTCAGTCATAAACTTTCGCTTGTTACTAAAGTATTTGTGAAGCCACCACATTAGTTGGGAAAGAGAGAATCACTAGAGAAAATCCGAAACGATCTCGAATTTAGTTGATTTGGTAAATCAGTTTCTTGTTAATTGATTCGATAGTTTCAGGTCTTCTGACAGCAGGAGGGCTATTAGGGTAGTATCTTTTTCCTGGACTCCAATTTTCTTGTTATTGATCAAAGTATTGTAGTAAGTGTTACACAATTTTTTTTTTATGTTATTGAAGTGGCAAACAAGCATGCAGTTCACATTGATGTTAAGTGATAACTGCAGCCTATAGACACCCACACAAAGACCGAGGTCAAAATGCAGATGCGTTACCACTCCTGAGGCCTAAGGTGTTATGCCTCTGTGCCGGAAATTACAGGGCCATACATTACCACCTGACCGGAACACGATAGTGCTGAACACTACCATTTAGCGGCAAGTATATTAGGTAATGCGGTGGTGCCTACGCCCGCGAGCTTCGTCACTGGAGCTCTACCTCCAGTAACAATTATGCAATTAACATGCAATTATTGTTAGGTGGCGTCGTGACTATGCCACCGTCCCCTAGCGGAAGAATTTTCTTCTACAGTAAGATAATTCTTCTAGACTCGCTCTATAATTCTCAGACTAGTGCAGTCAGTCAGTGCATCGCACTAGCGTTTTGTTCCGTCTCAGCTATATAAGAACAGGCTGAACATCGTCGAATTAGTCTGCCCGTGACACGGTAGCTGGAAAGCGACCGAAACATCGGATATAAGAAGAAGTTTGGGAGTTCTGTATACGCGAGAAAATCCGCAAATTTAATTTCAATATTGATGTCAGTCAAATCATTGCAATAAGGCGGAAAATGCAATGAAACAAGATGGGCATCAGCGTCTTCCGATAAAACTAGCGCTACTGCAATCGCTAATCCACATGCCAAGCGTGGCTAATGTGTCGATTACGGGATATCCCTTTTATGGGGAGGCTTTTTGGTCCAGCAGTGGGCATGGCATCTTTTGGCTATAACGACGATGATGAATTTTTCATTGACTAAAATTTTACGATTTTTTTATCCGTAATTTTTTATCCTGTACGGTTTTTTTATGAATCTCCAACAAACTTTAAAACAATATATTTATTAAATTAGACTATTCATTTTTACTGTCTCAGTAGCCTAGTGGTAGGAGGCCAATACTACTACGCTGGGCTCCTGGGTTCGGTTGGACCCCAACCCGGGGACTATCAGATATATGTTGCGGAATTTTTTAGATCTTCAGTGGAGGTTTCGTCACCGCATTACACAGGGAATCCCCGCCCGTGCTTGAGCGCACACACACATACAAATTAACAGATTTACACGGATACGACAGCCCGATATACTGTCACTCTCTTTACAATCGGGGTACGTTCAGAAACAGAGCGAAACTTCAAACTTTGGTTGATTTTATTCGCTCGAATGTTTTATTAATGTTTGTTTTTGTGACATTGAAATTTTTCAAACAATATTCAAGTGCCAAAGTTATATCGTCTACGATACTGCAATACCGCGTAACTACGTATTGCATAAGTACAAAAACAGCAAAAATGAGATTTTATACTTACATTTATTACTTTAAAAAGTAACTCTATGGGGTTTGCAAGTGCGCCCCCTTGAGGTCTGCGCCCCTGGCAGCCGCTCCTGCTGCCAGCCCCTAGCTACGACACTGCCTCTGTCTACCCCTTTGCGGATTACAGGCGAGAAGTTACGTTTAATATATTTATTGAACAAAATAGTGTCGCGTCTACTGGATGGACGATGCATTCGATTCCACTCGAATGACTCCTTTGATTCGATTTTGGCACGCAGGTTTAACTGGTCCGGTTTTAGGGATCCGTTCCTATAGCCAAGGGCAGTTGTGTAAATAGAAACATATTTTTTGTATATTTTGCTGTGTAAGGTAATTGAATGGCCTTATGGCATTGATATAAGTATATTGAATAGTCTGGTTTAATAAAATTAATAATAATAATTTTATTGACAAAATTTCAAAATATTTTTTTTCTTTAATTTTTAAAGTTCACTCGCATGTGTTATTGTGAAAAATAAATATTACAATTAATAAGGAAACAGCGACATCTTAACGATATTGTATAAACTGCAAAGTCTATCATATCGGTTGTAGGTTTGTAGGTTCACCGAACCTAAATCGGTTAAAAATCAAAAAGGGAAAGCAAAATTTGACGCAACGGTGTAGGACTTCGGTAGCTTAGTTGAAGTCGCAGGTTCGATTTCGATTCCTGTCCGAAGTCAAATTTTTCTTTCCGTTTTTTCTTTAATTTCTAAATATTACATAATGAGACTAATAAAATTATATCTAGGGTAGAAAATAAAGAATATACATTATTTCTCTTCCTCTCTCTCTCTATCTCTCTCTCTCTCTATCTCTCTCTCTCTCTCTCTCTATCTCTCTCTCTCTCTCTATCTCTCTCTCGTAGAACGATAAAAGGTGAACCTTAAATTTTAATAAAATCCGGGTGTTGTGTACTATTCTTAGGCCAAACATTTATCACGGTGCGTACATAAAACCTCCAACATGTCATATCGAGCGTTAGTTACATAACACTTGATAAACCTGCATGTGAAAATTATCATTCTTTAATTCTAGGGTACGGAACCTTAAACGCGCGGTCTCGGCTTGAACTTCATCAGTTTTTGGGTTTTAATTAATAATGGAAACGGCCCGCGGCGGCGTTGTTCACAGTGTTGTTCGGTGGAAAAAAACCATTTGTACCAGTTTCATTTTTTAATGCTATAAAAATGATTCAATTTCATGGTGTACCCCGTTCTGATAGGGGGAACGTAGAATTGTTTGATAGTGTTACGTAAATTGGTCACTCGTTATACCTTTTAAAGTAAAATCCCTTTTTGTGGATGTATCCGATTGTTTTTTTTTTTATGAAGGCAAACAAGTATGTAGTTCTTATACCTATAGGATAAATACGAAAACACCAGACGTGTTGCCATTCTTAAGGCATAAGTCGTTTTGCCTCAGTGATCATTATTACGGAGCCATACGTTGCCATCTAATTAGAACACGAAGTGTTGAACGCTACCGTTTGACGGTAGATAGATTAGGAAATGCGGTCTACCGCTCGACACTGGAACCCTACCAGTAAAAAATCTACATGAGAGGTAAATACTAGCATTGATTGGGCATATAACAGAACTTAGAGGGTATCACAGCTAAGTACCCAATCGTGGCGGCTTTGAGAATTATCGTGACGCCAATTTTGCATATCCCTGTTTAGTGGTGCATCTGTAGGGTAGCTATTAATATAACTGTTTTTTTTATTATTTACGTCATATAAGTGTCAAATCAGTTGACGTCGGTAGTGACGACTCCACCGCTCACAAGCAGAAGAATATTCTTCTGCTGGTAGAGAATTCTTCCACTAGTACAGTCAGTCAACCGAGTCAGTCCCGCCGCTATGTAAAAAAAACTGTCTGAGGTGTCACATATGAAACACCCGATTGGAACGAAGTTCATTCAACTTCTAATGAAGAACTTTTACAATTCTTTGTTTATTTTAAAAAATAACTAAAACTACAAACGAACACGACAAAACAATGTACGCATACACAGTAGACGCCCGCGTCGCATGGCTCGTCATTGTCGAGAGAGAGAGAGAGAGAACGAATAAGTCGAATCCTATATGGTTTTCGTAACACTAGCCAGAGTACCGCGCGATAAGGAACTTCGTTTCAACATGAATAGCATCGTTCCTAGACTGAATCGCAATTAAGACGTAAAAACAAGAGATTTCAATGTAGATGTTAAAGTAGGTAGTTCGTAATTCACAAATGCGAAGACAAGCGCGCATGGCCCAGCGGCTGGCGTAGATCGTAAGCGATCTACTCGGTTAAGCATTACGGGCGCGGTCGGGTAGTGTGATGGGTGACCGCTAGTGGCAAATTAAATGCGCGTTTCCGTGCTTCGGAGGGCACGTTAAGCCGTCGGTCGCGGTTGCTATCGATAGATAGCTGTCGTTAAACCTTGTCGATGGCCTTATGGGCGGTTTGAAAACATCTGACAGCGGGTTGGCCACTAACTCGTATCTCCACCAATCCGCATTGGAGCAGCGTGGTGGAGTAAGCTCCAGGCCTCCCCCCAAAAAAGGGGAGAGACTCGTGCCCAGCAGTGGGACGTATAATAGGTTGCCATTATTATTTATTATTATTGTAATCCACAAATTCTAAAAACTATTTAACGTATTTGGAACATAACGACATTCCACCAAAAGACTCGAAATAAAGGACACACTACAAAAACTAAACATGTCAAACGGATGTCGTCACACGCGAAGCTAAAACGAGTTGGCGCAATCAGATATGCACCCCTAATCCAATGCTGGCCCAACAGAACGACTATAAGCATATTTCCAATCAAACCGCATAGAGGAATCGAGATATTCCCGATTCTTAGCGAAATGCGTTCGTATATTTCAATTTTGCCGCGAGCACTGCACTATGATATAGAAACTTCGAAGCGAATTTGAAACGTAATGTGCTCGCCTTAAAATTCAAAATTCGCTGTACGCGGAATTTCTTAAGCTATACAGGTTGCTCTCAAAACAGTACCGTAGCGTCTAGCACGAACACTGGCATATAAATAACCTTGTACAATATACTTCAGTTAAATCAAGGAGCATTGTTGAAGGGGCCTTGTTAGTACGTATGCGACCGCTGATTTTTTATTTGATATCTCAATAAACCCTTGTTTGGTAAGGGTTCCTAACCGGTTTGTACCGGTTTTTTAGACTTTTTTTACAAGGAATTCGTTCTCTGAACCATTGCCGGTGTTTGATTTATAATTTTATTTAGAGTTTTTGTTTGGTTAGGTTTGATCGTAATACAGTTTGTCGTTGGTTATTTGTGACCCGTATTTTTTATTGGTTCATTGAGTTTGATGTATTATTTGACGTGTGTAAAACGGGTATTATTTTAATTGAATGCGGCTAATACTAAGTAGATATTTAAAACCTTTTTTAATGGTAGGTAATTTAAATAGTGGTAGTGAAAAAAGTGTTTTTCTCTGTAGTAAAAATGGATACTATTTTTAATACTCTGGGATGGACTAGGGAAAGTCTGTTATCTGATAGAGTCAGAATTCCAGCCCTAGTTCACGTGTTGCTGCTTGTCATATTCAACTGCCACAGTAGCCTACTGGTAGCAGGCCACTACTACTACGCTCAGGTTCTGGGTTCGATTCTCGGGTAAGGGCTATCAGATATAAAGCAGTTAACCTTTATCTCTGGTTCTATAAGGATTTTTCCATTATCTGGAAATTTCCCATTATCTCGTAGTTTGGTAATGGTACCCGGAGATGTCAACAGGTTTACTACCTGTTACATGGGCCAAAACGTAACCGGCGAATCGTGGGTGTTTGCATTTATGCTTGAATGCATGCATTTACCTCTGCCTACCCCTTCGGGGATTACAGACGTGAAGTTACGTTTTTTTTCGTAAATGAACAACATCGCTTTTAGCTCTGTAATGTGTCTCTAAGATAACAGTGTATCCTCCATTTATGTTGGTCACTGGAATTAAAAAAACTAGCGGCCTCTCCCTGCTTCGCGCGGGTGCAATGTTACCTACTCTCTCCTATTCGTCTTAGCGTGATGATTATAGATATAGCCTAAGGCCTTCCTCGAGATGATTTATAGTTTAGGCAGCGTACGCAAAATAAGTACATTTCTGGTTGAAGTTTTACACCTTGTGTCTGAAAAACCCCAAGTATCTTACGGATCCCTATTTTTCTAGAATAACTTATAGCCTATGTTACCCGTGAATAATGTAGCTTTCGAATAGTGACGATATCTTTTATAGTTTAGGCAGCGTACGCAAAATAAGTAACTTTTCTGGTTTTTTTTTACACCTTGTGTCTGAAAAACCCAAATATCTTACGGAACCCTATTTTTTCCCATATAAAATAAAGCGTATATAAAATAAACGTTACCCGTGGATAATGTAGCTTTCGAATATTGAAAGAATTTTTAAAATCGGTCCAGTAGTTATTGAGCCTATTCAAAACAAACAAACAAAAAAGTATTACCTCTTTATAATATTAGTTTAGATAGGTTGGGGAAAAAGTCTTTTCGCATTATAGTATGTATGAACTTGTAATAAAATCTCTTTGGCTGTAGTATTTGTGTCTGGCTGGTTTTGGTATCATTGAAAGTTAAAATTTTAAAGAACATAATTACAAATTCAAATTAGGCAAATGTGTGATTTTCATTTGTTTTTCGTACTGCCAAGATGAGTGAATCTAATGAAGAAATTCGATACATTTTAAAATTTTACGACAAAAAAGGTAAAAATGCAACGCAAGCCGCGAAAAAAATTTGCGATGTTTATGGACCTGGAGTGCAGTGTCTGTGAGAGTAGCACAAATTTGGTTTAAGCGTTTTCAATCCGGAAATTTTGATGTCAAAGATGCACCACGCTCTGGTCGCCCTATTACGGATAAAATGGATGCCATTTTTGAAAAAGTGGAGCAAGATCGACATATCAGTAGTTACGACGTAGCTGAAGAACTGAGAATTGATCACAAAACAGTTTTGGCGCATTTGAAAAAAGCTGGGTACAAAAAAAAGCTCGATATTTGGGTACCTCACGAGCTCACTGAAAGAAACCTAATAAACCGTGTACTCATTTGTGATTCTTTATTACGACGTAATGAAACCGAATCATTTTTGAAGAAGCTGATAACTGGTGATGAAAAGTGGATCACGTACGACAAGAACGTGCGAAAAAGGTCGTGGTCAAAGGCCGGTCAGGCTTCACAGACTATGGCGAAACCCGGGTTAACTCGCAATAAGGTGATGTTGTGTGTGTGTGGTGGGATTGGAAGGGCATTATTAATTATGAGCTATTACCACCAGGCAGGACTATCAATTTTGAACTCTACTGCAAACAACTGATGAGATTAAAGCAAGAAGTTGAGAGAAAGCGGCCGGAATTGATCAACAGAAGGGGTGTGGTGTTTCATCATGATAACGCTAGACCTCACACATCTATAGCCACTCAGCAAAAATTAAGAGAGTTTGGGTGGGAGGTGTTAATGCATCCGCCGTATAGTTCTGACCTTTCACCTTCAGATTTCCACCTGTTTCGGTCTCTTCAGAATTCTTAATGCACTGTTAGGTTAACATCACGAGAGGACGGCCAAATCCACTTGTCGCAGTATTTTGATGAGAAGTCCCAAAATTTTTATAGCAATGGGATCATGTCCCTACCTACAAAAGGTTATCGAACAAAATGGTACATACATACTTTAGTTAAATTTAAATAAACTGTATTAAAAAATGTTTTGAATTATCTTAAAAAATGCGAAGAAACTTTTTCCCCAACCTATAACACTAATATTATAAAGAGGTAATATTTTTTTGTTTGTATGTTTTGAATAGGCTCAATAACTACTAGACCGATCTTAAAAATTCTTTCACTATTCGAAAGTTACATTATCCACGGGTAACATAGGCTATATTTTATTTTGGAAAAAATAGGGTTCCGTAAGATATTTCGGTTTTTCAGACACAAGGTGTAAAAAAAAAAACAGAAAAGTCTCTTATTTTGCGTACGCTGCCTAAACTATAAAAGATTACATTCCAGTATGCACCAGAAAAAATTCACCATTATTATTCATTAAAATATTAAGTTATGACAATCTTTTGAAGGAAGCCTTTCTCCAACATTGGACGTCATTTGGCTGAATGATGATGATAGTGATTCGTTACTCGGGCTGTTATCCACGTCCAACATTTTTTTTATTTTTTAAGAGAAAGTTTTTTGTTTAAAACCAATTTAAGTCTCACATGTTTTTAGAAGGGGCCAATCAAGCATGCAGTTCACGTTGATGTTAAGTATGACTGCAGCCTATAGACACCTACAAAGACTAGGTGTCAAAATGCAGATGCGTTACCACCCCTGAGACGTTAGTTGTTTTGTTTCTGTGATAGTTATTACGGAGCCATACATCTCTGTGATAGTTATTACGGAACCATACATCTCTGTGATAGTTATTACGGAACCATACATCTCTGTGATAGTTATTACGGAACCATACATCTCTGTGATAGTTATTACGGAACCATACATCTCTGTGATAGTTATTACGGGACCATACATCTCTGTTAAAGTTATTACGGAACCATACATCTCTGTGATAGTTATTACGGAACCATACATCTCTGTGATAGTTATTACGGAACCATACATCTCTGTGATAGTTATTACGGGACCATACATCTCTGTTAAAGTTATTACGGAACCATACATCTCTGTGATAGTTATTACGGAACCATACATCTCTGTGATAGTTATTACGGAACCATACATCTCTGTGAAAGTTATTACGGGACCATATATTACCATCTTACCGGAACGAAATAGTGCTGAACACTACCATTTGGCGGCAAATAGATTAGTAATGCCGTGGTGCCTACGCCCTCGAGCTCCTACACTGGAACTCTACCACCAGTGAAATATATTAATTGTTTTTATATTATTTCGCATTAACACATGCTTGTGAAAAATATTTTATTTTAAAGAAAAATGGAAAGAAAAATTTGACTAGCATTATGGTAGCAGTAGCGCCATCTATTGCCAACCATGCTAGTTAGGCAACCGATATAATAGACTTTTCAGTTTATTGAATATCGTAAAGAAGTCGCTTTTACTCTTAATAATTGTTTTTATATTATTTCGCATTAACACATGCTTGTGAAATACATTTTATTTTAAAGAAAAATGGAAAGAAAAATTTGACCGCTACCATAATGCAAGGCAATAAATGTGAAGGAAAGATTTGACAAATCGGGCAGGACTTCAGTAGCTCAATTGGAAGAGCGGCTGGACTAGATTCCCAGTAGGCCGCGAGTTCGAGTCTCGCCTGAAGTCAAATTTTTCTTTCCATTTTTCTTTAAAATGAAATATATTAAGTTATGATAATCTTTTGAGAGAGACCTTTCTCCAACATTGGACGTCATTTGGCTGAATGATGATGATGATGACTCGTTTTTTTATGTAACGAAAGTTGCAAACAATCATGCAGTTCACATTGATGTTAAGTGACGACTGCAGCTTATAGACCCACACAAAGACCGAGGTCAAAATGCAGATGCGTTACCACTCTTGAGGCCTAAGGTGTTATGCCTCTGTGGCGGAAATTACAGGGCCGTACATTACCACCTGACCAGAACACGATAGTACTGTACACTACCATTTAGCGGCAAGTATATTAGGTAATTTCTACGCCCGCGAGCTCCGTCACTGGACCTCTACCACCAGCAAAAAAACGTTGGACGCGGATAACTCTTGCTGTTATTCACGTCCACCGCTGCTTATCTTTTTTATAGAAACCAACTTAAGTCTCACTAGTAAGTACAAGCAAATACCAATCTCGTTCATTCCATGGGTTGTCCAATTTGAAAGCGAGTTCTCCAAAAACCAATATCATTGAGATCGCATTTAATATCAATTGCATTAATTGATATAATTATCGAATTCATTTTGATTGGCTGCGACATCATTATTCCTCGATCGCCATTTTGTAGTACAGGCTGTTTAAAACTGTTTCGCTGTATTTAATAATTGAAACGGAACAGCGCAAAATATTTGGTACACATTAATGAACATTGTTTACATATTTTACAATTCGTGTCACGGTTACTGATTGGTGTTAAAATAATTCGATTAGTTTTTATTTTTAAAGAAAAATGGAAAGAAAAATTTGACTTCAGCGAGACTCGAACTCGCGACCTACTGGGAATCTAGTCCAGCCGCTCTTCCAATTGAGCTACTGAAGCCCTGCCCGATTTGTCAAATCTTTCCTTCACATTTATTGCATTGCTTTATGGTAGCAGCAGCGCCATCTATTACCAACTATGCTAGTTAGGCAACCGATATAATAGACTTTTCAGTTTATTGAATATCGTAAAGAAGTCGCTTTTACCCTTAATAATTGTTTTATATTATCGATTAGTTTAGTTTGAATTCGTGATGATTGAACATTTTTCATAGTAGTAACGCGTGTGCACTTTATTAGTTATACATTTACAATTCATTTGTGGTTTAGGTGTATGATTATTACTTCTTATTGCTTCAGCAAATAACTAAGGGAGTATATTTTTATGCACAATCTGTACAAATAAACAAAATTGGAGTGTCTGTTTGTAATATTAAAATAACCGCTTACTGAATACATAATATGTATGTAAACAATTATTTTTACAACTTTTGTCTGTCTGTCTGTCTGTACTCCCTAATCTCAGGAACGGCTGGACCGATTTGGACAAACTTCACTGGCAAATAGCTTACGTAATAAGGAGTAACTTAGGGTACTTTTATATGTACACTTGTGTACAAGTATAACTGGTGGTAGAGCTCCAGTGACGAAGCTCGCGGGCGTAGGCACCACCGCTTTACCTAAGATACTTGCTGCTAAATGGTAGTGTTCAATGCTAATGTACGGCCCTGTAATTTCCGGCACAGAGGCATAACACCATAAGCCTCAGGAGTGGTAACGAAACTTTTTTTTTTTTTATGTAATGGAAGTGGCAAACAAGCGTGCAGTTCACGTTGATGTTAAGTGATAACTGCAGCCTATAAACACCTTCACAAAGACTAAGGTCAAAATGCAGATGCGTTACCACACCTGAGGCCTAAGATGTTATGCCTCTGTGCCGGAAATTACAGGGCCGTACATTACCACCCGACCGAAACACGATAGTGCTGAACACTACCATTTAACGGCAAGTATATTAGGTATTGCGGTGGTGCCTACGCCCGCGAGCTCCGTCACTGGAGCTCTACCACCAGTAAAAATTTAGCGGCAAGTATATTAGGTAATGCGGTGGTGCCTACGCCAAAAAACTGCATTTTGTGTGGGTGTCTATAGGCTGTAGTCATCACTTAACATCAATGTGAACGGCATACTTGTTTACAATTTCCATTACATAAAAAAAAAACATCATACATCTTCACTAACATCTTCAAATCATTAAGGCATCCAGAGAATTGTACACATCGAAATCATGAAGCAATAACTACCTCATAACTACACCAAAAATTGTTTTTCCTGAAAATACGTGTATGAAAAATCAGCCAGCAAGAACGTGACCGGCAAATATCTGATGCCCCGAGATAAATCCTCATCCTATTACAACATTCCCCTAAGACTCTTGATTGCGAGGGTCAATTTGCCGCCAATGTTTAAACGTGGATCGGGCAGTACACTGGAAATTATTATTGGATCATTTTGTTATTTTCGTATTGTTTTATTTATTTTGTTGATCACATTTTGCGGTGAGCTGAGGTTTAAAAGGGAAATGTATTCTATAATAACTTATACAGAGTCAATCCCTTTTTTCAGAGTACAGTGCGCGTGACCTGCTTTTTATTGACTACTCAACATTTTTAAAACTTGAAGTGGCAGATAAATTTACCTATAGTTCAAATTGTCAGTAAATGAATACTCTATATCAATTCTAACCCATAATTTAATGTCGATTGCGTTGTCACTTCAGAGGCCTTAGCTCATAAGCCTAAGTCACCTAAGTGCGGGTCACCTAAGTAAATTACGGGTGTACAGTACATTACCACCTAACTTACTGAAACACTCAATTTACGTCAATAAGTACCATTTTTTTAAAATAAACTATTGCAAAAACAAACTTAGTTCATCATAATTTTATATTATTTTTCGCAATAACACATGCTAGTGAAAAATATTTATAAAGAAAAATGGAAAGAAAAATTTTACTTCAGGCGATACTCGAACTCGCGACCACTGGGAATCTAGTCCAACCGCTCTTCCAACTGAGCTACCGAAGTTAGTTCATCATCATCAGCACTCCAGACGCCCACGGCTGGAGAGAGCCTTCCCCAAAGACGCTCACAACAGTGTTGTGCGTCATTAGGGAAAAAATATGCCACAATCGCCATGCTTGGCAGGCGGAATACCCATCGCAGTGGCTGTAGTTTTATTGCGGGACGCTGCTACTAATCCCGCGTTGTTATATTTACCCACTACCGCCCTAATGGAATGGATTAAACGTCATTGTTCGATCGACTGATTGGAATAGTGGAAGAGTTCTCCTCTATGAGAGAGCGAAGGGTCGTCACGGCCCGACGCTTTCTTACAAACTTAGTTAAGTAGGTCTAATTCTTCTTTAAAGACGTCACTTTACTGCTAATTCGTCTCAGCTCTCAAAAATTCGAGGATCTAACATTAGATACAATTTTTAGAATCACAATATGGGTTTTATATATATTATGTTCAATTCTAAAAGACAGAACGGGTCACACTGTTTATTTCTTATATCATATACATTGCACTGTCACATAGCTCATACAATTTCTTGATGAGGATGCTCCGAACTTTTTATCATTTAACTAATGAGACGTCCCAAAAATCTCTAACTTACGATCGAGATAAAGTCACTCGCAACACGCTCACCCGTCATACAACCCGACCAGATTACACCCGTGTCACGTACGGTATCACGGGTATAAATCAAAACTCACACGCGAATTATTTAATGCCATAATGACTCGAGTAAAAGTTGAGAGCGCCCTGTATACGGTCCGAGGGATTTTGCCGGGTTAAAAGCGACGCCATTTTATTTTTTATCGGCGTTTCGAATTCGGGAATCTGTTTTTTTAATGGGCAAAGGAACGATATTCGATTAGGATATAGGGTGGTTGTGATGTCATTTCACGAATTGTTGTACCTACGTCAGAGAATATGTAATAATACTGCATAGAGAATGGACACTTCGATGAGAATGGACGTTTCCACTACCTTAGTCTCTCTAACCCTACTTTCTACGTTCCTCTAATAATCTTCAACTCCTGACTCCCTCACATACCTCCTACTTTTACTCTTACTCTTTTTCTAATGTAGCTGTACGTCTATGGAATGGGTTACCCAATAATATTCGGCACCTGCAAACTCTTGAAACCTTTAAGAAACATCTGTTTGAGTTTTACCTTTCCTCACAACAATAGTCTTTTTTCTCGTTATCGTTTCATTATGTTATTATTTTTTTCTCATTTCTCTATTCAATTAACATGCATTCGTACGTATTATTGTGTATATGTAACTGTATATGTATATATATAAAAGTATATATTATATATTTATATACATAGAAGATCAGTCTGAAGAAATTCCTGAAATTCTCGAAAGTGAAACCGAGATCGCCATCAAGACGCAGAAAAACGATAAAGCTCCCGGAAGTGACCACATAACCAACGAGATGCTGAAGATGACATTACCAGAAACAACAAAAAAACTTACCAAGTTATTCAATCTCATTTTTAAAACAGAGACCATACCCATATACATGGACATGGACAGAAAGCTCTATAATTCTCATCCACAAGAAAGGAGATAGATCGGATGTAGACAACTATCGCCCTATAAGCCTGATGTCCAATATATATAAGGTGTTCTCAAAAATAATACTTAATCGTATTACCAAAACCCTTGACGAAGAACAACCAAGGGAACAAGCAGGCTTCAGATCTGGATACTCCACAATAGATCATATATTTGTAATAAAACAGCTTATCGAAAAAAGCAAAGAATATAACTATTCATTATATATGGCATTTATTGACTACAACAAGGCATTTGACTCCATAGAACATGAATGCATTTGGGAAGCTTTAAGAAATCAAAGAATTATTAATAAATATATAAGGATAATAAAAAAAGTATATACGAACAGCACAGCACGAATAAAGTTGGAAACGAAGGGGGAGAGTTTCGAAATACAAAGAGGCGTGAGACAAGGAGATCCGCTCTCACCGAAACTTTTCTCTTCGGTACTAGAAGACATTTTTAGGAAGCGCGACTGGGACAATTTTGGAGTAAACATCAATGGAATAAATTTAAATCACTTACGATTCGCTGACGACATAGTACTAATTACTAACAACCGTGAAAATCTTCAATCCATGTTGCAAGATCTGGCACAACCAAGCAAAAAGGTGGGCTTAACAATTAACAAAACAAAGACTAAGATAATAAGAAACAGATCGCAAGAAAATATTGAAGTAGAAGAAGATGAAATAGAATATGTGAATTCGTATATCTATTTAGGTCAACTTATTTCTTTCAATGACCAATCGGAGCTAGAAATAGAGAGACGGATCACTAATTCATGGAAAAGGTTTTGGGCCCTAAAAGAAGTAATGAAAGGTAAAGAATATAACATGGCAATGAAAAGAAAAATATATGATACATGCATCTTACCAATACTTACTTATGGCTGCCAGACCTGGGCAAATACACAGAAACAAAACCAAAAACTGATCTCTTGTCAAAGAGCTATGGAGAGGAGCATGTTGGGTTATAAGAAAAGAGACAGAAAAAGGGCCACAGATATAAGACATATTAAAAAGATAGATGATGTTGTATATTAAACAAAAATACTCAAGTGGAGATGGATAGGCCATATACTAAGAGAGAAAAACAATAAATGGAGAAAAAATATAACTGAATGGACTCCCAGACTCAGAAACAAAAGAAAAAGTGGTAGACCGAGAAAACGTTGGTCCAACGATATAAAAAAGACGGCGGGTCCATTATGGCATAGAACGGCTATGTTACGAGATGAGTGGAAAAAGCTGGAAGAGGCTTTTGTGTCGCATAGACACGCCGATACTAGATAACTCAATTTTTCAAGTTTATTGTGTTGAACAAGTTGTAAAAATATTGTTAAATTGTGTTGGCAATAAAGGCTATAATAATATGTTTATGTATTTTACTTCCCTTTTAGAATTACTATTCATTTATTTACTTATTCCCCGTACACCCCCATCTTATTTATACAATTCATTTCCTCCACCTGGTTTTTTTTTTTTTTTTTTTTATGTGATGTAAGTGGTAAACAAGCATGCAGTTCACGTTGATGTTAAGTGATGACTGCAGCCTATAGACACCCACACAAAGACCAAGGTCAAAATGCAGATGCGTTACCACTCCTGAGGCCTAAGGTGTTACGCCTCTGTGCCGGAAATTACAGGGCCGTACATTACCACCTGACCGGAACACGATAGTGCTGAACACTACCATTTAGCGGCAAGTATATTAGGTACCGCGGTGGTGCCTACGCCCGCGAGCTCCGTCACTGGAGCTCTACCACCAGTGAATGGTTGTCTGGAAGAGATCGCTTTTAGCGATAAGGCCGCCAATTGTGCAAAATGTTCTATGTATCGTGAATGTCCTTATTGTTTTGGTGTACAATAAAGAGTTTATTATTATTTCACTTATTTACTTAAAACCTTATTTCCTATTTTTTTCTTCCATCCTATTTTACATATATAAGTATCAAAAACAAATATATAAAAAAAAATAAAAAATACATTGCCGCCGGCAGCGGGAACAGGGTCCAAGCTACCGGTGGTTAGGGACGCAGAGAGAGGAATCTTCTCACTATTCGCGCCGTGTCAAGGAGCACTGCCTTCTGCATCAGGCCCCTGACCCAACCGTCCTACGTGAGCCTCTTAAGGTGTTGGTCGAGGCTCTTGGCGATAAAGCCGTTTACCGAGACGACTATCGGTACAATGATCGCCGAATCCACATGCCACATGCTGACAATCTCGTGAACCAGATCAAGGTATTTTAACTCCTTATCCTTCTCAGCCTTCACGAGATTCTCGTCATGCGGGATGGTGACGTCGACGATCATTGTACCGATAGTCGTCTCGGATAGTCGGTTCGATCTATACACTATATCAGGTTTCTTAGCAACTATGGTCCTTCATTATTATTATTATTATCAAGGATATGATTATAATTCACGTGTGAGTAAATTAATAATGAATTAAAATAAATGGATATTATTACTAAATGTTTTAAGTAAGAGATTCAATGAGGCATTCTACTGATATGCATAAGTATTAGATATTTCTTAATTATCAATTTTTGTAACTTGACGGGATATGTGTATCTTTTTAACAATAAATTAAAATAGTAATAAATTTCGTAAAATATCATAAGAGATTCTTGTACCTAGTCCCAAATGATAAATAAACTTTTAGATTTAAATAAATGTTTGCGTTTGCTTACTTGTTTAGCCTACCAATAAATAAAACTACAATCATAATCTCTTATTACCTATATAATCATTGTACCGGTAGTCATCTCGGTGAACGGCCTTGTTGCTAAGAGCCTCGACCAACACCTTATGAGACTCACGTTGGGCGGCTGGGTCAAAGGCCTGATGCAGAAAGCAGTGTACTTGACACGAAAAATACTTTTTTTTTGTCTATTATTTATTAGGGACTTTGAGTCGTCGTTCGACTATAACGAGGAGATTCCTCTTTCTGCGTCCCTAACCACCGGTAGATTAGGTCCCGTTCCCGATGCCGGCGGCAATCTATTTTTTACTTTTTTATATATATTTATTTTATCTTTAAATAAAAATGGAAAGAAAAATTTGACTTCAGGCGAGACTCGAACTCGCGGCCTACTGGGAATCTAGTCCAGCCGCTCTTCCAATTGAGCTACTGAAGTCCTGCCCGATTTGTCAAATCTTTCCTTCACATCTATTGCATTGCTTTATGGTAGCAGCAGCGCCATCTATTACCAACTATTATATGCTAGTTAGGCAACCGATATAATAGACTTTTCAGTTTATTGAATATCGTAAAGAAGTCGCTTTTACCCTTAATAATTGTTTTTATATTATTTCGCATTAACACATGCTTGTGAAATATATTTTATTTTTAAAGAAAAATGGAAAGAAAAATTTGACTTCAGACGAGACTGGAACTCGCGGCCTACTGGGAATCTAGTCCAGCCGCTCTTCCAATTGAGCTACTGAAGTCCTGCCCGATTTGTCAAATCTTTCCTTCACATCTATTGCATTGCTTTATGGTAGCAGCAGCGCCATCTATTACCAACTAGCCTGAAGTCAAATTTTTCTTTCCATTTTTCTTTAAAAATAAAATATATTTCACAAGAATGTGTTAATGCGAAATAATATAAAAACAATTATATATATTTGTTTTTGTTACTTATGTAAAAAATTAAACTAAAAATATCTTCTGATTATACATATAAATTAATTACCTACACTCATCAAGTGACGAAGTGTACACCCCAAAAGCTTAATTTGCAATGGGATTAATTATTGTATGATATGTAATTACTACTACATTTAAAGATTAAAGCTTATCACATAAAACATATCATGCGTTTGTGAAAATAATTTGGTTAAAATATATTAAGTTGTTAATACCTACTTTCTTTTTACTGCCTCAGTAGCCTAGTGGTAACTGGCTGGCTGGCTAACTAGTGGCCACTACTACTACGCTGGAGGTCCTGGGTTCGATTTCCTGAGCGGGAGCTATCAGAGATAACGGTTTAATATCCTTTATCTCTGGTTCTATTGGAAGTTTCCCAGTAGGTACCCTCGGAATTTGGTAATGTGCACGGAGATGCCAACTGGCTCGCCACCTGTAACATGGGCCTAAAACGTAACCGGCGAATCGTGGGTGTTTGCATGTGTGCTTGTTTACCTCTGCCTACCCCTTGGGGGATTACAGGCGTGATGTTACATTTTTTTAATATTATTAATTCTTGTGCATCTAGGAAAAATGATTAGACGATCTAACATTGAAGGCTGAATTTAAGAGAATTGTCGCTAGAAAGTGTAACCGTTAAGTGAATTGAAAATAAGTCACTTAGCGGTTACACTTTTTTAACGCGCAACTATATCTAACCACCGCTCAGTTTTGGGCATCAGCTTAATTACAAAGGAGAGAGCTTAGTTCCAAAATGTATGGAGCTTGGGCCCGCACCTTGTAGCCACTCTATATTGAGAGAAGAAGCATAAAATACTAAATCAGCTATTCAAATCGTATATTCTACCTTCAATTAATTGTCGTAAGTATATTCCGGAAACAAAAACGTCATAGTAGCAATATGGTGACATTATGTTGTATATGTACATAAAATATAATAATATATTTCCGACAAAAAAAACAACGATTAAAATTATTTTTTGAGTTTTTTTCCATGATTCTACGTATTGTTCTCTATCTTTTGATATAGTGTTCAAGGTGTGGGCTCAAAGTGGACCTTACCATTTGCATATTAAACTATCCATAATTTCGTAAAATATTTATCATTTCAACCGAAAGACGTCCACTGCTGGATAAAGGCCAAAGATTACCACAACAAACGGCTCTGGGTCCTCATCCAATGCCCACCTTCACCAGCTCGTCGCCGCGTCGGTCCACCTCAAGAGGTCTTCGCTTCGTTTCCCGGTACGCGCCTTTGGAAATTATTTTGGCCAACGTGCGCTGCCCAATGCCAAATGAGTTACGTTATTGGTAGGCTTTGTCGGCTTCTTCGTTTCTCATGCAAATCTCCTCTATCCTGATTTGATCCCAGCAGGGAAACACCGACCATATTTATTTACATTGCTCTCTATGTGACCTTGAGCCTAATAATGAAATATGTATTTTAAAAATTAAAGAAAACATGGAAAGAAAAGTTTTACTTCGGGAAGGCGCGGCTGGACTAGTTATCCTGAGGTTGCAAGTTCGAAGACAAATTTTTCTTTCCATTTTTTCTTTAATTTCTAAAGTTCAAACGCATGTGTTATTTGGGAAAATAAAATATAACATGTACTTTAAAATTAAAGATGTAAGTCTCCTATCAGACATATTTAAAACAAAACACAAGAAGTTCATCTCAAAAAACGATAGCAACTAAATACAGACCTCACAAAATGCCGATACACCTGTTCGTCTCAGTTAAGAAAGCTGCCCACCGGGCCGGCCTTGGCAGCCGAATAAAGCATTGGCCATTAGAGACGGCCCGCATCCGGGCATCGGCTAAATTGTAATAGATGACCGCGGCTATGTCGCAGTACAATGTACGTTTGTTTTTGAACGTTTATTTGAAAATAATGAAGCATCCAGTTTTATACTTTGACAACGTGCAAAGAATAACACATTGCGCAAAGTTTCATTAACATTTCAGCTGAAAGATGTAACCTGCTGGACAAAAGTCTCCCCAAAAATTGCCACAACGAATGGTCCTGGGTCGCCCTCACCCAGCGATTGCCCGCAACCTTCATTAGGTCATCGGTCCACCTTGTGGTGGACCTAAGCTTCGTCTTCCGGAACGCGGTAGCCACTCGAGAACTTTATCGCCACGCTTGGCAGGCGGATTGGTGATCGCATTAGCGGTAGTTTAATCACGGGCTGCTGGCTGCCCATCCTGCGTTTCAATTTTTTTTACCAAGCTTTAGCTTTTAGTTATGGTTTGACGGCCATTTTTGTATATGTCCGTCTGTCTGTCTGTCTGTCCCTCTGCGGTTTAGCGCAAAAACTATTGGGACTAGAGACATGAAAATTGGCACAAGTATACAACTTAATCACGCCGACAAAGTGGTAGAATAAAACCATGTAAAATAAAATTATCTAGGGTACCTCACTTCGTGACTTATGATATTAAAGTGCCAATTTTCGTTAGAGTCAAGTGTCCCCCTCCAACAACTAAACGGTTGTTGTTAGAAATTCAAACGTTACGGCAATAGTAGCTACATATAACGAAATTTAAAGGAAAACTATCATACCTGAGTTGGCTTTACAAGTTTGCGAGTAATAGTGAACCAAATGTACCTAATACTCGAAATTTTTAAACAACTCCATAGAAAATAATAATATAAATATATTTTTTTCATTTATCAAATCTAAAAACTACAGAACCCAACACTGCGCCTGGCTCGACACGCATTTGACCGTTTTTTTGATGTTATGGAAGTGGCAAACAAGCATGCACTTTATATACTCTGCATAGGCTGCAGTCATCACTTAACATCAATGTAAAGTGCATGCTTGTTTGCCACTTTGTCAGAAATTACAAGGTCGTACATTAACACTTGACCGGAACACGATAGTGCTGAACACTACCATTTAGCGGCAAGTAAATTAGGTAATGCGGTGGTGCCTACGCCCGCGAGCTCCGTCGCTGGAGCTCTGCCACCAGTAAAAATTAATCGGTTGACTAACTGCACTAGCGGATGACTTCTTCTCCACTAGAAGCGATGGGGTCGTCACGTCCCACCGTCCTTATCCAAAGTATTCAAAAGTAAAATTTTAAGATCCGGCAATAGGCGTATCGGGCCAAGCGTTTTAAAAAAAACGCTTACACTCACAGCCCCACAGTAAGTATAAACCTGTGTCGTGGGTGCCGTTGTATACAAACAACACATACACAAACACCCAGACCCGTAACTATTCTGTTGAATGATGAATATTTTTTCCGGTGCGGGGTTCGAATCAAACGGTCATATCACACCGCCGGACCAACCGGGTCGTCATAGTCTCAACCACATTGTAACTAACCACACTTAAACAAATTGTTAAAGCTAGTACATTTCTATAAACAGACCATAATTGTTTAAGCTTGTTCGAAACAAACTATAACATTTCAAAACATGAAACAATTATTACCACTATCATTAAGGATATTAAGACTGATTGATAAAAAAAGACGTTAAAAATCTGTGACTGCAACACAATTTGCGGTTGAGACGTCGGTTGGACCATCATTAGTGCAATTATAGAGCGCTTGTAGAGGTTTTTGTTCGGTTAAGGGGGAGTTTTAATGTGAAGGACAATTAAAAATATTTATAGGATAACATTATTTTAGCCACTATGACCTACCATGACCAAATAGGTCGAGTTCTGTCTGATGGTGCGGTCAAAATTCTTAGGAATCCGCGTGCTTGTATGAAGAGAATGATGAAGGTAGAAGAGGCACGGGAGGTATGTCAAGACCGAGATATCTGTCGCTCCACACTCTCTGCCTACCCCGTTAGGCATCTGGCGTGAAGATACATCTGCCCGTGATCACGGAAAGCGACCGAAAAGTCGGGTATAACAAGAAGTTTGGTAGTGTTGTATACGCGAGAAAATCCGCAAATTTAATTTTTACAAGATACATAGGTACATACCATTTCAGAAAAAAAATAATTTACTGCCTATCCATAAAGGGGCATATGCCATAATCGTCACGCTTGGCATTCGGGTTGACGATCGCATTTGAGTTTGTGGAACGCTGATGCCCATCTCGCATTATTTTATTCAGTAACGCGCTAGTGGAATGGTTTGACCACCATTTGGTTGACTGACTGCAGTAGCGAAATATTGAAAGAATTATAATAATTCTCCTTTACTATTCCCCAGCCGTCCCCACCACTTCCCTGTCCGACCACTCACAACACCAGACATCCCATAACGCTTCACGAGGAGTTCACAGGCATACGGTTAGGCCCTAAGGGAGCCAAATGACCACGTGCGGCCCAACCACGTCTCTACCATGGCAGACGGCTAGGGTGAGCTAAGATAAAATCTTTATAACGGAAATTATATTATGTTTAAATGTGCTAGAATTTACAAGTGTAGAAGGTACAGGAGCTTAAAAATCACTAACGGTCCCATCAGAAAACCAGCGCTGTAGCCAACTATGCAGCTTTGATGGGTATTTTATAGTTTCACACATGTTCTTGTCTACTCTGTTCTTTTTAACCGAGTTCAAAAAACGAGAAGGTTCTCAATTCGGCCGGTATATATTTTTTTATGTATGTACGCAAATTTCGCCGAGATTTCTGAACCGATTTACGTAATTCTTTTTTTGTTTGATGCGGAATAGTTTCGAATTGGTCCCATAAAAATTTAATTCAGATAGGCCCATCAGATTTTATTTTATGAGCATTTTTTTACTTACTTTCACCTCAGACTAAAGGAATAAGAATAGAGGGCGAGTTGTCATATAGTGCGTTGAATCCACTGACGTCCTAGATAGTCCTAATGCGCATGACAACAAGTGACAATGACACATTTACTCATCGACGACACAACACAGCTTATTTACTCCTTCGTGGATAAATTTTTTTCATTGATTTCGTATAGTCGTGTAATAATTTTGTATCGACACACCTAAACAATTGAAATGGTATCTAATTTCACGAAGCTAAAAGAGTCAGATTTTACAAAATAAACAGATGTAAACATTAACCTAATTGGCAATGCAGCAATAAACTAAAAAGTATTAAATAAATATAACTACGTTAAGAAAACCCGACTTCAAAACTTAAAAGTAAAAAATAATAAAGATTTAATTGTAATTTTAAACTACCTATTATTTATATGTGCTATTTACTAATAGGTTTGAAGTCGGTGCCAAGCCAAATTCACTAAAGTAGGCATTTTATTGTATTAATACGTAACTTCACGCCTGTAATCCCCGAAGGGGTAGGCAGAGGTAAATGCATGAATTCAAGTATACATGCAAACACCCACGATTCGCCGGTTACGTTTTGTTCAGTGTATTAATTTGCTCGTATTCATATTTAAGTGATTCAAATATAATTACTTGCTTGGCACCGACTTCAAACCTATTAGAAAATAGCATATCTTCTTAATATATATAAATCTCGTGTCACAATGTTTGTCCTCAATGGACTCCTAAACCACTTAACCGATTATAATAAAATTCGCACACCATGTACAGTTCGATCCAACTTGAGAGATAGGATAGCTTACATTACGCTATGACTAATAGGAGCAGAGCAGCGCGGGCGAAGCCGGGGCGGGCCGCTAGTATTATTATAAATAATAGGTAGTTTAAAATTACAATAAAATCTTTATTATTTTTTACTTTTCAGTTTTGAAGTCGGTTTTTCTTAACGTAGTTATATTTATTTATTATTATTACAGTTTATTTATTTATTTATTTATTGGTAATTCAGGTACTTACTTACTTTGTGTGTGTCTAAAGTTAACTATTTCTTTCTTTCTTTCTTTCTTTAAAAGTGTCACTAAGCACAATATGAATCACCTAATTATATTAAGCAATACTACGAATACAACTAGAAGTAGTACTACCACTAACTATCTTTGTTTCTTTATTTCTTACTATTTTTATAGTAAACGTTAAATTTACATTATTTTAGTGCAAAATGGCAAGATATGTCAATATACTTTTCGCACCAAAAAAATGAAGTCTGTTTCAAGCGAAAGATGTGTTCATTTCGTATATTAAAGATGGTTTACACAGTGAGCAAACTAAAAGAGCTCATAATGTAAGTAGGTCGTAATAACTTCCCCTTAAGCCCCGAAGCGGCCCCCGAGGCCAGACCTTAGGCGTGGCCTTCCCGAAAGAAATGAATGCAAAACACCCACTTAAATAACACTGGTTTGCAATGAAAGTTCATAGTGCAGGGAGTTGCTTTTGGATGTTTGGTTCTGTAGACTTTTAGCATCGAATTAAGTTTTTAAACAGTTTAAGTTTTTCGTGTTTAAAACAAGACACATTATGTTATAATAGGTTGGGAAAAAAATCTTTTCTCATTATAGTTTGTATGAACTTGTTATAAAATCTCTTTGGCTGTAGTATTGGTATCTGGCTGGTTTTGGTATCATTGAAAGTTATAATTTTAAAGAACATAATTCCACTATTAAATAAAAGTAATATATATAACTATTTATTATATACATAAAAAGGTAACGTAACTTCACGCCTGTAATCCCCAAAGGGGTAGGCAGAGGTAAATGCATGCATTCAAGCATACATGCAAACACCCACGATTCGCCGGTTACGTTTTTGGCCCATTAACAGTTTAAGTTTTTCGTGTTTAAAACAAGACACATTATGTTATAATAGGTTGGGAAAAAGTTCTTTTCTCATTATAGTATGTATGAACTTATAATAAAATCTCTTTGGCTGTAGTATTTGTATCTGGCTGGTTTTGGTATCATTGAAAGTTAAAATCTCAAAGAAAATAATTCCAAATTCAAATTAGGCAAATGTGTGATTTTCATTTGTTTTTCGTACTGTCAAGATGAGTGAATCTAATGAAGAAATTCGATACATTTTAAAATTTTACTACAAAAAAGGTTAAATATGCAACGCAAGCCGCGAAAAAAAATTGCGATGTTTATGGACCTAGTGCAGTGTCTGTGAGAGTAGCACAAATTTGGTTTAAGCGTTTTCAATCCGGAAATTTTGATGTCCAAGATGCACCTTGCTCTGGTCGCCCTATTACGGATAAAATGGATGCCATTTTTGAAAAAGTGGAGCAAGATCGACATATCAGTAGTTACGACGTAGCTGAAGAACTGAGAATTGATCACAAAACAGTTTTGGCGCAGTTGAAAAAAGCTGGGTACAAAAATAGCTCGATATTTGGGTACCTCACGAGCTCACTGAAAGAAACCTAATGAACCGTGTACTCATTTGTGATTCTTTATTACGACGTAATGAAACCGAATCATTTTTGAAGAAGCTGATACTGGTGATGAAAAGTGGATCACGTAAGACAAGAACGTGCGAAAAAGGTCGTGGTCAAAGGCCGGTCAGGCTTCACAGACTGTGGCGAAACCCGGGTTAACTCGCAATAAGGTGATGTAGTGTGTGTGGTGGGATTGGAAGGGCATTATTCATTATAAGCTATTACCACCAGGCAGGACTATCGATTCTGAACTCTACTGCGAACAACTGATGAGATTAAAGCAAGAAGTTGAGAGAAAGCAGCCGGAATTGATCAACAGAAGGGGTGTGGTGTTTCATCATGATAACGCTAGACCTCACACATCTATAGCCACTCAGCAAAAATTAAGAGAGTTTGGCTGGGAGGTGTTAATGCATCCGCCGTACAGTCCTGACCTTGCACCTTCAGATTTCCACCTGTTTCGGTCTCTTCAGAATTCTTTATGCAATATTAGGTTAACATCACGAGAGGACTGCCAAATCGTCGCGGTATTTTGATGAGAAGTCCCAAATTTTTTATAGCAATGGGATCATGTCCCTACCTACAAGATGGCAAAAGGTTATCGAACAAAATGGTACATACATACTTTAGGTAAATTTAAATAAACAATATTAAAAAATGTTTTGAATTATCTTAAAAAATGCGAAGAAACTTTTTCCCCAACATAATATTTCAATGTAGGTATGTATGTATGTATGGATGTATGTAGATAAAAGTAGCCTAAGTTACTCCTTATCACATCAGCTATCCGATTTCCGAGCAGTCATACTGCGCATTACCGCGAAAGAATCTATAATATATTCATATTGTCCTATTTCCGATCACGGACTTCCACTTCATGGTGTCCTGGTGCCTTTCAGAGTAACATGGGCTACCAGCGTCGGGCTGTGTGCGTTACTCTTTGTGGTGCCTACGCCTCCGACGCTCTACTATTAGCCACCGCAATATCAGATTTAATTAAAAATATATACCTACATCAATCAAGTTAATAAGAAGCGCACATGGACCCGCGGCTGATGTAGATCGCAAGCGATCTTCTCGGTTAAGCAATACGGGCGCGGTCGGGTGTGTGATGGGTGACCGCTAGTGACAAATTAAAATGCGGGTTTTCGTGCTTCGGAGGGCACGTTAAGCAGATAGACAGCAATCGTTAAACCTTATCGGAGGGGTTATGGGCGGTTTGATTTCATCCGAGCGCGTTGGCTACTAACCCTTATCTCCACCAACCCGCATTGGAGCAACGTGGTGGAGTAAGCTCCAGGCCTCCTTCCAACAAGGGGAGAGACTCGTGCCCAGCAGTGAGACATATCAAAGGTTGCCATTACTATTAAAAGTTAAAAAACTCACGAGGAACCCTAAACATACTGAGCGGCTGAGTCCTCAGTGTCTGTATTTAAAGCATTTTGCTATTAAATTATTAGTCATGTCTCATGTCTCGTCCAATTGTCAAATGACCACTTTATAAAAACATTTCAATTAAAAAAAAATCTTTGTATTAGCAATGTGATACTGATAACACTTTTGACTTTAAAAGTGTCTTTCATCTTCAGCTTAGATTTAGTTTTTTTTTCATATTAGGAAGGTAGCAAACAAGCACGCAGTTCACATAGATTTTAAGTGACAACTGCAGCCTATTAACAAAACAAAAACCAGAAGTCAACATGCATATGCGTTGCCATCTCTGAGATAGCTCGCGTCTGTCTGTATGTCTGTCCGTCTGTCTGTCAGTTCGTCTGTTCGCAATGAACTCAAAGACTGCTGCACGGAACGTCATACGGTTTTCACCAATAGATAGAGTGATTCTTGAGGAAGGTTTGTGTATATAAATTGCTAAAGGATTTGTTTCAATTCGTTGGGTTGGAATATAACGATAAATGTCGGAGGTGTCGGAAAAAATCAAACCGCCTAAGATCTTTCATTGAAGACGTTGCCGTAACCTTTTAAGATATAAAAAAAAATGGTCACATAATTTTACTGGTGGTTAGCTCCAGTGACTGATCTCCCGGGCGAAGGCACCACCGCATTACCTTATATACAAACTTGCCGCTAAATGGTAGTATTCAGCACTATCGTGTTCCGGTCAGGTGGTAATGTACGGCTCTGTAATTTCACAGACAATAGCTTAGGCCTCAGGAGTGGTAACGCATCTGCATTTTGACCTTGGTCTCTGTGTGGGTGTCTACAGGCTGCAGTCATCCCTTAACATCAATGTGAACTGCATGCTTGTTTGCCACTTCTATTGCATACGCCCGCGAGCTCCGTCACTGGAGCTTTACCACCAGTATATTCAATATAACAAAAGCGCAAAAAGTCTATTTATTTGAACATTAAAATTATTTATTACCTAAAATAATAACCGAATAAGCTCTAACATTCGACTAATTACCCTATAATTATCAGAATTTAACTATAAATGGGTTCCGCGTGATTTTATTATGAAAATTATAGATTTACTTTGCTTATATTAACACATAAATTGCGAGCTCAAATAATGGAAATTATTTTTATTTTCACAAAGTAATAAATAGGGATACAGTCTAGGATGGTGGTTAGTGGAGCGATCCTTATATATTAAGAAAATAAAAATCAGATCTGCTTAGTGGTAGGAAGCTGCTGCTGCTACGCAGGAGTCCTGGGTTCGATTCTCGGGTCGGGGGCTATGAGAGGTAAGTGTGTACCTATTATCCTTTATCTCTGGTTATATTGAGTTTGTAATATTTTTTTTCGCAATAACACATTTGAGTGAATTTAGAAATTGGAGAAAAATGCCTGCCTGAACTCGAATTTTTCTTTCCGTTTTTTCATTGGTCGTCTTTATTGGTTTTTTTTTTCCTGGGATTTTGCCATAGCCACTCTTTAACTTTGGTAATGTGTATGAGATATTAATTATCTCGCCATCTGTTAAAATTGACCGAAACGAGTTTTCACTGATGTTTTACAGGTGGCGAGCCCATTGACATCGTCGGGCTCATTACCAAACTCTGAAGTACTGTGAAACTTCTAGAACATTGAAAAATATTTATAGAGCTAGAGATGAAGGATTTTTCGCCGATTTCTCTGGTAGCCCCCGACCCGGGAATTGAACCTAGAACCTTAGCGTAGCAGTGGCCTCCTATTATATTAATACAAACAAATTCAAAAGATCTAAATGCAGATACATTACCACTACGGCCTTTTAACTCCATGCAAAAAATAAGTCCTCCATTTTGATATATTTTTTCAAGCCATGACCAATGAAAAGTCAATAACGTAAATACTGTCATAAAACTCGAAAATTAAAGTCGATAATTCCTTTTGTGTGTACTCCAAAAGATTTCTTCGCAGACGCAACAGTTGGCGGACGGAATTCAAAATTAAAATCTGCGTCATATGTCGCTGTCGGCCATCTTGGAAATATGCTTTGTGCGTAAGTTTCGTTTCGAAATTCATTTGAAGAATGGATTTTTCCTTAAATTTGGCTTCCTTTGGTATATTAAAATGTGTCTTGATTTTATTTTCAAACGAATTATGCTTTCATATACTTACTTATAATAATATATTCGTGTCGGGACGTCAACTAGCGGAAGTTTTTTTTTCTACCGCAAGAGAATTCGTCCATTAATGCAGTTAATGAACCGAACAAAGGTGGTAAAACCATTCCAATTGGGCGGTAGTAAGCGCAATTATGTAGTGTCCTACGATAGAACTATCGCTACTGCGTCCTTGGGGAAGGCTTGCGGAAGGCTTTGAATAGTGGACGTCTTTCGGTTGAAGTTTTTTTTTTAGATTAGTCTACAAGGACACTATGCATTGTCAGACTACAAGTTACTTATATGGAATGACTTATAATAATAATCCAATAACTATCAATGAAAACCAGTTTAAAAATTAAATTTAACCGAGTAGTCATCAAATTGAACAAAAAGAAAAATCTGATCATCATTATCATTCAATTCAATTCAATTCTTTATTTGCCAACTAAGTAATAATTGTCATTCACTTGGCAAAGTTCCAAATGCAGGCACTACAGACAGACAGACATGGCGATACAATAAAGGTTCCTTGTACGCAACGGAACCTTTAAAATGAACATCCAAAAACAGATGTTTAGTCAATATTTAAGGTACGATACCGCAAATTACTACCTGGTTGGTAATGATATACAATTCTGCTGATTGGCCAATTTCGAACGATACTTAAGAGGGAACCAATCGCCATTTAAGTAGAGCCGGTGATGTTACAATACAAGAAACAGTTAGCGACGCAGGTGATACGAGACATCGCCAGGAGGTATTTATATACTTGAGTAAAGCGAATCCTTAAGGTATTTTTACTATTTATTTTTTTCGAAATAACACATGCGAGTGAACTTTAGAAATTAAAGAAAAAAACGGAGAGAAAAATTTGATTTCGGGCAGGAATCGAACCTGTGACCGCAGGATAACCAGTCCAGCCGCTTTACCGCTAAGCTACCGAAGTCCCACACCGATGCGTCAATTTTTTTTTTCGCAATAGCACATACGAGTAAATTTTAGAAATTTAAGAAAAAAAATTTTTTTATTTATTTTTTTTTATTTATAGAATCCTTGATTTACAGAATTACTACGTTGGGATCCTGGTTCGATTATCGTTCGAAATATTTTGATGTAACCGAACCTTAATGATTAAGATGAGTCAGATGATCGAATGGTAAGGTAGTGTAGTGTAAATATTCGTAGAGTTGGACTAACGAAAATTTCTAAGGGCCAATTTTAAGAGGTTTTCGTACAGGTCAAATAAAAATATCTAGGAAATGACGCACTATAGTTCCAAATAGAGCAATCATGTTTTAGTTATTGGGAACATAAAGTTGCTTATATTTGGGAAAATTCACTAAAAATTGACATTAGCTAATACTGCTGCATGTCGTGGATGCACTTTATGTATTTTTTAAATCATCATTCATCATAAGCCAAAAACGTCAACTGCTGGGAAAAGGCCTCCTCCAAAGATTGCCATAACGGACACCCTCATCCAGCAATTGCCCGCAACCTTCACCAGGTCGTCGTTCTACCTCGTGAGCCTGCCTATACTTTGTCTTCCGGTACGTGGTCGCCATTCCAGAACTCTTCTGCTTCCTTCTGTTGGTTCTGCTAGCTATGTGCCCTGCCCACTGCCACTTGAGTTTTGCTATTCGGTGGACTATGACGATTGCTTTGGTTCTCATGCGGATATGCTCATTTCTGATTCGATCTCGCAGCGAAACTCCGAACATAGCTCTATTCATTGTTCTCTGCGTGACTTGGATAGGTAATCAAATATATACTAAAATCTTGATACCCTCATTTTAATTAAAACCCTATTTAAAAATCATGTACTATTTAACTACGTATTCTCATGCAAAGCTACAAACAAATTTAATTAGACAGTCGTATTTTAAAGAAAATAAGACTTATAGAAGCAAATAGTTAAACCCTCAACCACGAGGGGTCAAAAACGCCGGCAATTAAATGAAACAGACGTCTTAAAACAAAAAAAAGACACAGGATACGGCCGTCAGTGGTCGCGTTGACTTTAATTTATTTAATTACAGCTCCTCGTATATTGCTTCTTCTATGGCTTCTTAGGGTTCTGTACCTCGAAAGGAAAAACTTCCCTACCTCTTTTTTATGTAAATAAGATGGCAAATGGACTTACCGACTTACCGCAGTGTCTCAAGAAAAAGGTTTTTGACCAATGTGTGTTGTTAGTGATGACATATCGGACACAGAAACGTGGTCGCTCACTATGGACCTCATAAGAAGGCGCAAAGTCACTCAGAGAGCAATGGAGAGAGCTATTCTCGGAGTTTCTCTGCGAGATCGAATCAGAAATGAGGAGATCCGCATGAGAACCAAAGACCAACCCACAAGATGGATCGACGACAATCGTCGACAATCGACGAAGCGCGCGGACCGCACTATTGGCTTGGCACCGACTTCAACCCTATGAATAGGTAGGTACGTAACCCATATTAAAGTTATTGTCTTATTATAATTAATAGGTTACGTGTTTATTCCCTTAAAATGAAATGATCTAATTGAGTTTATTTTTCGCTTTTTAGTGTTTTTTGTCTATTCAGTTTTTAATTTTTTTTGAAGGTGGTTTTTGACCTCTCTGATCTTTGTGTAAGTGTCTAGTCTAAAAAAAATGCAGTCATCACTTAACATCAATAACATCAATGCGAACTGCATGGTTATTAGCCACCGTCAGCGGAAGCCGTAAATTTTTAATTATGTCATAGGTATAATAAAAATATTTGTTACTTACATAGGTACCTACATATTCGTACGTAACCCTCGGTGTGCGAGTCCGACTCGCACTTGGCCGGTTTTTTCTTTTGTTGGCAATAGCGCAGAGACATTCGTAATAGCCACAGAATAGATAAATTAAGATGGAATGGTAATGTGGGCGTGGCAAGCGCGCGACAACTATGCGTGTACACACACAGTTCGGCAGAACCATTCGTTCGCCGCTCGTAGTGTCGTGTAGACTGCTTCGAACGACGCATCTCTTGGTAAAATACCATATAGTGCCAATTTTAACATGTAATATAAAATGTCAGACCTCAAGTATAAAGCGAGGAGGTATATCTTTTGATCGGTAAGTCACAAATAACATTTATTGTTATAATACTTGTAAAAAACATATAAATATGCAAAGGAATATGAATATTCGAACTTAAACTGCATTATTTAAACGTTACTGCTAGCAAATACATTGCTCGCTAAGCACTCGCTCAATTAACGCTATTACTGTCTCCGCTGGCAATGTACAGCATGTAATGCGTTCGCTACACTTCGACTAGTTTATTGGTGAGTATATTGTTGTGTGCGTGCGAGTGTTTATTGTCTACGGGCGATACATCTTAGTATGCAAACTTACGCAAACAAATAGCTGCTCTGAGATTAATGTGTGGGTGATTGTCGAGATGGTGTTACATTTGTGTAAGAAACTGCATGGTGGGAGAAAAGCGGCGACACTGGTTCTAAAACTAAATTGAAGCAAAGGCCTTTCCATTCTTATTTATCTATTCCGTGGTAATAGCGAATGAAAGGGCGAAAGTGGTTGTGAAGTTTTATCGTTGTTTTTTTTTGTACAATGAATTCGTATTAATTTATTACAGCTATAAGATAAAACAGGTGTGGTTAGAAATTATTTAAGTTTTTTTTTGTTTGACAATAATTGTATAAGTTTTTTGTCTGAAATGAATTTATGAAAGAAAAGCGAAATAAGAAAATGTTTCGTGAATTACTATGGGGATGTGAAAATGAGGAACAATGGTTTCGCGATAAACGTGAGGTTAACTAGAGCAAGGTACAATTAGTAAATATAGTTTATTCTGCAAGGATTTCAGATATTCCCCATTTTAGTCTTTGAATGTGTTATGTGAGGTGAACTAGAGTGAAGTGAATGTGTTATATGTGTTAATATTATTAAGAAGTAGGGCTGCTATCCGTCCGGTATTTCCCGGAATTGTTCTATTTTGAAGGACGCCTGGGTGCCGCTCGGCAGTTATTTGAAAAATGTCCCAATATAACCCGGACACATTTGATGTCGGGGAAATCCAATTTTTTTGTTTGATAAGTGATAAGATTGCAAAAAAAACCTTAAAAATTCATTTTTACTGGTGGTAGAGCTCCAGTGACGGAGCTCGCGGGCGTAGGCACCACCGCATTACCTAATATACTGCTGCTAAATGATAGTGTTCAGTACTACCGTGTTTCGGTCAGGTGTACGGCCCTGTAATTTCCGGCACAGAGACATGACACCTTCGGCCTCAGGAGTGGTAATGCATCTGCATTTTGACCTTGGTCTTTGTGTGGGTGTCTAGTCTATAGGCTGCAGTCATCACTTAACATCAATGTGAACTGCATGCTTGTTTGCCACTTCCATTACATATAAAAAAAAATACAATTTACCCAAGCAAGAAGGCTCGGCAAAATATGCAACGATCGAACGCCCTCACCTGTGACCAAAAAAGGGCGTGTCTAATTATTATTGTTACCTCAGAAAGAGCTTTTAATTTTATTAAAAAAGGCAATTTTTATTACGGTTACATACGCACTTCATTGCATTTCAATAACAAGCTGTATAAATGATAAACACATTAGAAGGATATAACAATGTTTTTATTTTTGTTGCAAGAAATACTTTTTCAGAGGTGTCCGGGATAAAAACCATGTTTTGGTCAAATGTCCGGAATTTTTCGTGTTTATCCACCATCAGAAATTTAGGTGATGGCAGCTCCATTAAGAAGGAACTACATAATAAATTAAAACTTAGTCAATTACTGCCCAGGAATATTATACAAAGACGATACAAGGGATTTTTTTATGAAGTGGCTAACAAGTGTAAGTTTGTTTTTATATTATTTCGCATTAACACGTGCTTGTGAAATATATTTTATTTTTAAAGAAAATGGAAAGAAAAATTTGACTTCAGGCGAGACTCGAACTCGCGACCTACTGGGTTGCCTAACTAGCATAGTTGGTTATAGATAGCGCTGCTGCTACCATAAAGCAATGCAATAGATGTGAAGGAAAGATTTGACAAATCGGGCAGGGCTTTAGCTCAATTGGAAGAGCGGCTGGACTAGATTCCCAGTAGGTCGCGAGTTCGAGTCTCGCCTGAAGTCAAATTTTTCTTTCCATTTTCTTTAAAAATAAAGTGTAAGTTTACTTGATGGTAAGTTATACTGTAGCCGTTTATCATCGAAACCACAGAATTAAATATAGACACGTTGCCACACCTGAGGCCTGAGGTTTTTAAAAGAATAATTGCCTGTGTCGTGATTGTTGTGAAAGTCTTGTATCTGCGGACAAAAACACTTGCAAGGAAAAGTTAGGCGGTACAAAACTGACAAAAAGATCTCATAATCGAAAGCAACATGAAAGAATTATAGTTAGGCAGTCAGCCGCAGTCGTACATAACCATCTCGGAACACGGATAGTGTTGAACGAAATCATCTAACGGCAAGTTGATAAGGTTTATTGGGCGACACTGGAATCCTACCTGTTAAATTTTAGCTAAGTATGTATCTTCACGCCAGGTCCCTAACGGGGTAGGTAGAGAGTGTGGAGCGCCAGATATGCCGGTCCTGACAAACCTCCCGTGCCTTATCTACTTTCATCATTATCTTCATACACGCACGCCGATTCCTAAGGCTTTTGACCCCACCATCAGATAGAACTCGACCTATTTGGTTATGGTAGGTCAGTCTTGGTCTTCCTGGGCCTCTACTCGTTAGCTAAGTATTGTCATTTAAAGTTACTGTGTATGTCACATAAGTGAATACAGTGACGTACAATCCGGGAAAGGTAGGATCTTGTCAACGTATTAAAAACCAGAAGCTGATTACTTGAAAATAATGATTAAATTACCTTCAGTTTTCTGGTCAGGCTTATTAATTTTTTAAACTATTTTATTAATTCTACAACGATAAGGCGCTAAAACAAAATAAAAGTCTAAACGCGACCGAGATATCTAAACGGGTGTAGAATGAAGAACCCAGCAAAGGTGTCGCAGCACTTAATATCACTATGATGAAATTGAATTACGCGGTGTCTGTACGTTCGTAGCGATAGCAGGAAAATCGAATTTGCCGCAATTTGTGTTAGCTAGAAATAATATTTGTCTTTGTAATAGCGATGTGTGGATTGTGGGATAGATAGGTCCGGGTACTGACTGCATATTCACATTAATTGTTTTAGTGACAAAACATAGTTGATGTCATATATACTGTCTTCTTTTAAGGTGATCAAAAATGGTACACTTATAGATTCATCATTTCTGTCTGTCCATGTCAGTTCGTCCGTATGTCACACCCACTTAACTGTGAAGACGCGACAAATATTCTACCTGTTTAGTAATTATTTCTCGAATCATGGAGAATTATAGTACTATTTTCTCGTAGTTAGTGGTGTTGCACCTGGTCGCCCTCAAAACATGGACGCGTTACATCGCGTCAGACTAGAAGACTGCAAACAGGGTTTGAATTTATCGCTTTCGTCGCGTTTGCACCGTTGCGTCGCATCTTATTTTGTCGCTCCTGCCACCCTGATTGGTGGTTCTCATCAAATTCACTATTATCACCAACTTTTCTAGCAATATTCTGACCCTTTTCACTAAGACATTGAAGATACTACTCATGAGGATTTAAATCATAAAATAGCTTCAATTCAATGATTCGACTTAATCCCCTCGTCAACAGACCTATCTGTTCCGTACCACGAGGAAGTTAAATGAAACTAATCAAGATCTCAACAACTTCTAATAAATATAACTAAGGAAACGTACTTAATTTTCAAATGATTGATAGCGCCATAACACTCCCACCCGCCCGACAATTTGCCGAGATGGCTGTGTTATATCAAAATAAACGGAAATTAAATTATTTCGCAAAATAATGAATTGAAATTTAATATTTGCTGACTTTAAAGACCCCGGAGACGGAGCGGGTTAAATGAATTACTTTGAGTTTTTAAGATTTCGAATTTCGGGTGACATTGATTTTAAATTGCTTATAAGTTAAATTTATTCAAGGTTGATTTCTGTTTGGAGGGGTTTCATATTTGCAAAATATATTAGAGAGCCTATTTGGGTGTCCTAACAGCCGAAAATCTTCAATAGCTGGACCAAAGACGCCGACAACAGTGTTGTGCATCATTATGAGATATTATTCCATAATCCACGCTTGGCAGGCGAATTGGTGATCGCAGTAGGTATCGCACGCTGCTGCTCATCCCGTGTTAGTGTATGTCCTAACACCCAATTGGAATGGTTTCCTCCATTGTTCGGTTGTCTTACTGGACTAGCGGAAGTATTCACCTCCACTAGCAGGCGATCCGTTACTTCCTGACGCCTTGGAGTCTCGGAGTAATCACTGGTAATAAAACAGTGGTGGCAAAGTTGGAGCGCAAAGTCTGGTGACAATTTCTTTTTATGTTAAGGAGTTTCCGTCGCCTTCATATGAACATTTGCAACACCAAGGGAGTTGCCAACGCTAGAGTGCGAAGTTTGGTGACAATTTATTTTTATGTTAAGGAGTTTCCTTCGCCTTCATATGAACATTTGCAACACCAGGGGAGTTGCCAACGCTAGAGCGCGAAGTCTGGTGACAATTTCTTTTTACGTTAAGAGGTTACCGTCGCCTATGAACATTTGCAGCATCAGAGGAGTTGCCAACGCTAGAGCGCGAAGTCTGGTGACAATTTCTTTTTATGTTATGGGGTTACCGTCGCTTATAAACATTTGCAACATCAGGGGAGTTGTTAACGGACGCTTTTGACGCCAGTTTTGACTGTCAAAGTCAAAACTGGCGTCAAAAGAGTCCTTCAGGTCAGAGTCCTCAAGCAGAGAATATGTTATCCTCTAGTTAGGTAAACCCATCGTTCACAATACAGAATACACCCAAGTTACATTCTGCTGATATGAAAATTTATTATTTTTAAGACTTTTTTTTTAAATGGCTGACAAATTTGCAGGTTACTCACACAGATGGTAACTAAGACACGTCTGGCTACAAAGACCTGTACTATTTACACTATGATACATAGTATTTCTGGCAAATCTTAAATCACATGTTCAACATCAAAACGAACTTATACATTATTTTGCTAACCCTACCCCACACCGGTCAGCTTTCGATTCACGGGGAGTTCCTAACACTATTTTAAATTGCCTTGAAGTATGATTTATACGAGTTCTAAAGACTACCTGCATCCCTCCGGGTCGCGTTAAGCGATTAAGTTTCGGAAGGCCAGCTCAGAACAATGTGATATTGTCTAGATGATGTTTAACAATGGTGTATAAGTGGATACAGGCTGAAGATGATGATTTTTTTTAATGTAATGGTAGTCGCAAACAAGCATGCGGTTTACATTGATGTTAAGTGATGACTGGAGCTTATAGGTACCCACACTAAGACCAAGGTGAAAATGCAGATGCGTTACCATTCCCGAGGCCTTAGGTGTTATGCCTCTGTGCCGGAAATTACAGGGCCGTACATTACCACCTGACCGGAACACCATAGTGCTAAATACTACCATTTAGCGGCAATTATATTAGGTAATGCTGTGGTGCCTACGCCTGCGAGCTCCGCCACTGGAGCTCTACCACCAGTAATGCCTATTCAATCATATATATTATGCTTCTTTGACACATATTCATGATATACGAAAAACTATTTTTCAAAGTCCTTGTTCGCCACTCTCCTCCAATTTCCCAATGAATATGTCGACATTCGAATAAAAAATGCTTACACCCATTGAAAAGCTTCGTTAATTTTGTGCGAAGACAAAAGCAATCGTCGGTGCGGTGGCAAAAAGTTTAATTGGCACTAATAAGAGAATTACACAGTTTTTGCTCACTCTAACATCTTACTCCGCGGTTTTACAGAGAAAGATAGGGGATTTCTCTCTTTTAAAAATTAAGAGTTCATGGGAAATAGAGTTTTATTTACGTGAATAGCGATCGTAGATACGTTGTACATACTTTACTGGTGGTAGAGCTCCAGTGACGGAGCTCGCGGGCGTAGGCACCACCGCATTACCTAATATACTTGCCGCTGAATGGTAGTGTTCAGCACTATCGTTTACCCGGTCAGGTGATTATGTACGAACCTGTCATTTCCGGCACAGAGGCATAACACCTTAGGCCTCAGGAGTGGGAACGCATCTGCATTTTGATCTCTGGACTTTGTGTGTCAATAGGCTGCAGTCAGGAGTTCACTTAACCTCAATGTGAACGGTATACTTGTTTGCAATTTGCATTACCTAAAAAAAAACTATGTATTCGAGAGAGTAAGTAGATGAGGTGTTGCCAACCAAGTACAAAGTTGTTCGCCGCTTTCATTACATAAAAAAAATCCAGTTGCGATGTCAGTTTTATCTCGAAATAAGATTCAATTTCAAAACATTTCCATAACGAGTCTAAGTGAATACAAAAATCTGCTATAATCCTACTACTATTATAAAGGCGAAAGTTTGTAAGTATGGATGTATGGATGTTTGTTACTCTTTCACGTAAAAACTACTGAATGGATTTGAATGAAACTTTACCACAATATAGCTTATACATCAGAATAACACATAGGCTATAGCTTATACATCAGAATAACACATAGGCTACAATTTTTGAGGTTTTTAATGTGAGGTCGTAGAAAAAACACATTTTTTGCGCTTACATTGCAAACGCTGACTGAATCCTACAAGATAGATCAAAATAATTTACTACAGTATTGTACAACTTAAAAAGGTCTACATAAAAGTCCGTGATGGTATATGTTTATCTCTTAGGAATAACCCACAATAACCATTTTTTATCCTTTACTTTGTACGAGAAATAATGGCTTATTTACGAAGCGATTTTAAGCAATACAGTATTAATCCTTATCCAATTAAGTATCTTAAATACATTGTGCATTTAATAAATATCAATATGGCTTTTTACAGCATGTAAATTAAATAAATATTTTCGAAGATATCACAGATTTAAAATGCAGAGTCATAGCAATTTCGGCGATAAATACCGTTTCGGTGATAAATACCGGCAGCGGCGCCAGGCGAACGGGGCGTGGGGGGAGCGGGGTAGGTGCGGTGGGGAAGAAGTGGCTCATCGCTGAGTGCGCGACCCGAACGCGGGCAGACGCGTGAGGGCAGATGTCGTTGACGGTTGTGTCCGTTTTGCGAATTTTCAAGGCACTAGCGATTTGATAAAAACGTATGGTCGCCTACTTTAAGTAATATAGGCCTTATTACTAGACTAGACGGGACGAACCTGAAGTCCACGCGAACGAAGTCGCGGGCAAAAGCTAGTCTAATATATAAGCCAGTATTTACATCCCAAATGGAATACTCAGATATAAACTAAACGTATCAGATTGCCCTGATGCCCTAGGGCATCGAGTAAAAAGGTTCAGCCAATGTGGAGATATAAATTGTCATAGACAGTTTAAAATTCAGTCGACGCTCCCAGATAAGAGGTCACATTCGATAGATCTCTATATAAAATCCGAGAAATATTCATGAAAGGAATTTTCTGGAATAACAATATGTTCCTATAGAAATGTGGATTACTTTGGCGACTACTTTTATAACAAGACTATAAATTATTTATTAAAGTTGTAAATGCCATAAAAATTACACTTAACTAATGTCATAAAATAATCTTACCAAAATTAATATATTTTTCTTAGTATTCGCTTCGTAAAAGTGTAAAAAAATATAAAGAATATCATTATATTGTTTTGACATCTATTCCTAATTATGTTGGTTTATCAGCGCAGTAACTGTGGTAGAGCTCCAGTGACAGAGCTCGAGAGAGTAGGCACCGCCGCATTACCTAATATACTTGCCGATTTTGACCTTGGTCTTTGTATGGGTGTCTATAGGCTGCACTTATCACTGAACATCAATGTGAACTGCATGCTTGTTTGCCACTTCCAAACATAAAAAAGTGACCCAAAATGAGTCTTGACCTCCAATACTACGATGTGTCATTTTTGTCGGTTCTGCGCTGTCTCTCGTCAGTCTTTGACCTTTTCTGGTTATACTAAACATTTATTTTGAACGATAAATTCTAAAACATGGGCGTTAGATGTTATCAAGGTCGTATTTCTCAACCTACCATACTACAGGACGTATTTCTCAACCTACAATACTACATTATCTCTCAACCTACCATATTACATTATCTTAACTTTATTACGTGTTAAAAATCGTTAGCAATTTAAAACACAATCTAATTCACTGCCGAGCACTTGGATACCAATCCTGACCTATTTCAGCGCTAGAAAAAAATCCAAGAACTCGTGAACTAGTGTTCCATAAATTACGGAGTGCAATAAAATTATAATTCTTCCACTCCTGACATTTGTACGTGATCTCATTGGATTTTTAATATCCTTGTTCTTTAACTGCAGTCGTTGGCGTGATCGGATTGTTTGCAGATGTAATGTGTTGGCTCGGAGACTTTGTGGGGAATTTTATAAGTCATGTGTATGGATATGGATCCACCTGTCTGCGTTTTATCATCAACTGTCCTTGTAAAGTTGGCGATTCGTTATCATTTATACAAAAATGGGAATGATGACAATCCTTGTTACGCTGGTGGACACAAGTCTCGCCCATTTGGGGGGAGGAGCGAGGTCGACCACTCTGCTCTAGTGCGGGTTGGTGGAGATACGGGTTAGTGGCCAATACGCCGTCGGATGTTCTCAAGGCCTCCGACAAGGTTTAACGACTGCTGTCTGCCGATAGCAACCGGGACTGAGGGCTTAACGTGCCCCCGAAGCACGGTAAACGCGCATTTAATTTTCCACTACTGGTCACGCATCACACACCCAACCGCACCAGCCGCCACCACCACCGTAGCCACTCCTGAGGTCTAAGGTATGATGCCTCTTTGCCGGATATTTCAGGGCCGTACAACACCTGACCGGAGCGCAATAATGCTGAACACTACCATTTAGCGGCAAGTAGATTAGGTAATGCGGTGGTGCCTACGCCCTCGAACTCCGTCACTGGAGTTCTACTACCAGTAAATGTTTTAATGTTTTTCGATAACCAGACACTTTTTCGATGGTCCATATTTGCTCTCGGCCTTTCTCTGGATGTCTCGGCGATTGTGTGCAGTCGGCAGAATACTGTGTGATGACCACGCCACTAGATTTCTACCTGGAATAGTCTTAACTGCCTCAGTAGCCTTCGTCCGCGAGCTCCATCACTGGAACTCTATCACCAGTAAAATGTATGCTTGAATGCATGCATTTAGGTCTGCCTGCCCCTTTGGGGATTACAGGTGTGAAGTTACGAATAGTCTAAACAATGCCAGGAACAAGTTTATTTTCATTAAACATTGTATTTAACATCATACAAAATCCATTAATACGTTCCAACGAGTACGTAATGATATTTTTAATGAGAAAACAGATAATATGCGAACGAGTAGTCTAGCTATTTTGTTTGTAATTGCAATCGGCATTAATTTACCAAATCCGAACACATCCAAATTGATTTCGTGTGTCGTGTCTTATTAAGAACTTCAGAGTCTTTAATGAGAAATAATAGCTGGTTTTGAAAAAACGACGTAACTAACGCCTGTAATCCCGGAACGGGTAGGCAGAGGTAAATGCATGCATTCAAGCATACATGCAAACACCCACGATTCGCCGGTTACGTTTTGGCCCATGTAACAGGTGGCGAGCCTGTTGACATCTCCGGGCACATTACCAAACTTTGAGGTACTGGGAAATTTCCAGAAAATGGAAAAATCCCAATAGAACCAGAGATAAGGGACTTTACAACATTATCTCTGATAACCCACGACCCGGGAATCGAACCCAGGACCTCAGCGTAGTAGTAGTGGCCTGCTACCACTAGGCTACCGAGGCAGTTTTGAAAAAAAATCCTTTTAATGCAAATTATGTTATTTATATTACATCCATCTATATATATATATATATATATATATATATATATATATATAAATCAATTGATGTTCGTTAGTCTCGCTGAAACTCGAGAACAGCTGGACCGATTTGGCTAATTTTGGTATAGAATGATTTTTGAAAGTTCAGGGAAGGTTAAAAAGGTAAGAAAATATGAAGGAATTGAAGGGAAATAGTAAAAACCACTATTTCATTTTCATCAATACTAATACTTATATACTAATTTACTTATAATATGATTAGAGGTAAAGCTTGTAACTTTGTTTGTTTGTTTGGATGTAGGGGCTAATCTCAGGAACTGCTGATCCGATTTGAAAAATATTTCAGTGTTAAGTCCTTTTATAGAGAAATGCCATAGTTGTTTTTATTTTTAAAGAAAAATGGAAAGAAAAATTTGACTTCAGGCGAGGCTCGAACTCGCGACCTACTGGGAATCTAGTCCAGCCGCTCTTCCAATTGAGCTACTGAAGCCCTGCCCGATTTGTCAAATCTTTCCTTCACATCTATTGCATTGCTTTATGGTAGCAGCAGCGCCATCTATTACCAACTATGCTAGTTAGGCAACCGATATAATAGACTATTCAGTTTATTGAATACCGTGAAGAAGTCGCTTTTACCCTTAATAATTGTTTATATTATTTATTAGCGGCTGGACTAGATTCCCAGTAGGTCGCGAGTTCGAGCCTCGCCTGAAGTCAAATTTTTCTTTTCATTTTTCTTTAAAAATAAAATATATTTCACAAGCATGTGTTAATGCGAAATAATATAAACAATTGCTTTAGTTTTTATACCATCACGCTAAGGCCAATAAGAGCCATAAGATAAGACCAATGAAGAATGTTTCAAAATCGGTGATCTGTTTTCCTATTGAGAGTTTCCAATGCGTGCGATGCGCAAAAAAGTTTTTTAAAAGTTCTGCGGCTAAAATTTCGTAAAATTCATGTATGACAGAATTGTTTCCCTTCAAAATTTCTAAAAAAACTCCGGTAGAGAATCCTGTTGTCTCTCTGTCTGTTGGTTGGGGCTAATCTCAGGAACGGCTTGACCGATTTTGACCGGACTTTCACTGGCAGATAGCTTATGTTATAAGGAGTAACTTTACATTTATTTATGAATTATATTACACTAGCTGCGCCCACGACTTCGTCCGGGTAGATACTGAACAATCATAAATTCTACGCGGCCGAAGTCGCGGGCACAGCTAGTTATAACTATAACTCACCAGCCGTACACCGTTCAAACCAAAACATTATTCCAACAGCCTATACACAAGTCAGTTAGATGTTAGTTAAGACGTGAGATTAGCTGCCATTCCATAGTGACGTATTGCTACCAGTTCCTACGCTGTATTTGTGTTGGGTCCTTCACATTGTCAGAGAACACAATCCCTATTGCCTTCCTTATTCCTACAACTTTGTTTGTAACGCTTTCACGCGTAAACTACTTAACCGATCATCATGAAACCTTGCACATATATTTTTGGAGGTTTAAGAAAGAACATAAAATTTTTAACTATACATATACGTATACAAATAAATAAAATAACGGCCAAATACTCAAACGTCACTCAAATCTAAGTGGGACTTAAAAGTCTTCTGTCTTTATAAAACAAGTTCAAACGATAGAGATAGCGCACATTTGAGGGTTGCTTAAGATTGAGTGACGTTTGAGTATTCGGCCATAAGAGTGTCTGTTTGTAATATAAAAATAATCGCTTTTTGCTTATTGCACATGTATGTGTATACACGGTACATATATCAAAACAACATTTTTTACAGTTTTTGTCTATCTGTCTGTTTGTTTGTCCCGGCTAATCTCGGAAACAGCTGGATCGATTTCACATTTCATCAATTTAGGCTACTTTTGTACTAGCTGCGCCCACGACTTCGTCCGGGTAGATACAGAACAAATATTAATTCTTACGCGGACGAGGTCGCGGGCACAGCTAGTATAGTATAAAAACCATGATTTCAATGTAGATGCGTAGTCACCCCTGAATAACTATGCTGTTATGCCTCTACCGACGTGTGGGCGTGCGAGTTTTGAGTTTTAGTGTTCCGGAAACACAAGAGTCTATTAGGTACCTACTAGACTCCGCTGTCCGTCCGTCCGTCTGTCTGTCTGTGTGTCTGTCTGTTTTTTTATGTAAGGAAGGTGGCAAAAAAGTATGCAGCTCACATTGATGTCAAGTGATGATTGCAGCCTAAAGACGTCTACACAAGAAAAAAATACTTGCGGCCAATTTTGATAGGCAACCTAGTGGATTGATATTCTCTAGATTATAATTAGGTGTAAAAATTAGGTTTGCAGCACGTCTATTATCCTCCTCGAGTCGATTTCCTCATTTCTGAGGGTCGTGAACACCTCGTTGGGACGACAGTTTCACATTCACGATTTCCTTCCACTTTTTTCTGTCCTTTGCTTTGTGGAGAGCGTCATGCAGCTTGGTATCGAGAGTTGCACGGACCTGGTCAGACCATCTGATTGGTGAACGACCTCTCGGCCGTTTCCCGTCCACCTTCCCGGTAACCATGAGCTGCTCCAGATTGTTTCCGTCTTTGCGTGCAATGTGACCAAAGAACTCCAGGATTCTTTTTAGGCAGGTGGTAGAAAGCCGTTCGTGGATATTGAGTTCACGAAGGATGGACTGGTTCGTGCGAAAGGCAGTCCACGGAATGTGTAGCATCTTTCGCCAACACCACATTTCGAAAGCGTCAATGCGGTTTCTGTCAGCTTTTTTCAGCGTCCACGTCTCCGAGCCATAACTGAAAATGGAGAATACTAACGAAGTAACCAATCTTCTCTTTGTTTTGCGGGATATGTTACGGTCGTTCCATATTTTCTGCAGCTGAGACATTGCATTTTTGGCCATACCGATTCGCCTTCTGATTTCTTTTTCACATGATCCTGTGTTGCTGATGTTGGCACCTAAGTAAACGAAATCGTCCACTTTTCTAGCGATAGTGCGCCTGTCATATGGAGTGAGTTATTGCGGTCTACTACCATGAGTTTAGTTTTGGAATGGTTTGTTTGAAGGCCCATTTCTACGCTGATCCCTTCCATTTTGTTTAGGAGGTTTAACATTTCAGTTTCGTTTGCAGCCAAAAGTGTAGTGTCATCGGCATAGCGCAGGTTCGTTATTCTAGTGCCGCCGATGGTAACACCACCCTGCCAGTTTTCTAAAGTTCGTCTTATGATCTACGTCTATTATATTAACCGACAAAAAGGAGAAGGTTCTCATTTGAATATTTTTTGTTATTGTGTATCATAATTATTATTGTTCTGTATGGATTTTAATATCTGAATTAAATAAATAAATAAAATTAAATATCTGGATGAACGAAATGATTCTACAGTGTGATCCTAACCTATTAAGTCACAAGTCAGATGTAGATATGTAGATGTTAGCCGTCACTCCACTATGACGTATTGCTCCCAGAAGCGCCGTATTTGAATAAGACACTTCACACTGTGAGACGCTGTATTAGGTTTTTGTAATACAAGAATATACATGTCACTGAAAAGACAGACACGTTTATTTTACTGGTGGTAGAGCTCCAGTGACGGAGCTCGCGGGCGTAGGCACCACCGCATTACCTAATATACTTGCCGCTAAATGGTAGTGTTCAACACTATCGTGTTCCGGTCAGGTGGTGATGTACGGCCCTGTAATTTCCGGCACAGAGGCATAAGACCTTAGGCCTCAGGAGTGGTAACGCATCTGCATTTTGACCTTGGTCTTTGTGTGGGTGTCTATAGGCTGCAGTCATCACTTAACATCAATGTGAACTGAATGCTTGTTTACCAATTCCATTACTTAAAAAAAATTAAAAAATAAAAAATTACTGAATCATTAAGTAGATCTACTTAATGCTTAATTACTGCTGCACCTGGGTTAATACTCCTGTTTTTTATAGATATCCCCAGCAGCTTAACAAAGCGCTCTGCTAATTTCTACCCATAAAAAAGGTTTTCGGGGCAGGCGATACTTAATTTTACCATAACAAAGCCATAGTAAAAATATTTATTTCACCATTCTTTGTTATAAAGTTACCTAGTAGCCCCGGTTACGGCTTGTGGAAACAATAAAAATCATAATGAGCCACAATGTTGAATATTCTTCGTGTTTTGACGAGTTTCGTCTTGTAATTTAAGTTCTGTAGTCATGATTTTGAACGACTATCTAAGAAATGGTAGGTTTATGATGTAAGTTTTGCATGCGGTGTTACAAAGTTGATGTGTTGATGGAGCAAGAATGAAAAGAATTAATAAACGTAATGTATTCTTAGGTTTCGGGAGCTACACTCATTCAAATAATACAATAGATCAATTATAAGTTAGAAAATGGAGAGTTTTGGCGGAAAGCTTGAAAGATGCGTGTGGTGCTCTTATTTTATTTCAAGTTTCTTGTGTATTTTTGAGTTATATTAAATAAAATTAGTGGCATTTTGTTTGATATAGGCTTATTACAGTGCTCGTGTATAGTGAAATAGAATAACGGTGCAAAAACATGTTCTTTCGGGTTGCCTCAAAAACTTCATTGTAAATGTTCTGGTAAAATAGCCATCGCTTTATTCGAATTACTGTGACTCTGACTGACGGACTGATAAATTGACTGACTGACTCTGACTTTGTACGTTGCTATGTATATGTATGTATTGCTATGTATGTATGTTGTAATGCGAATACGAAATATCGTTTAACTTGACACTGGTAATATGCAAAACAAGCGATGCCATTAAATTAAAAAAAAAAAATGATAATCTACTAAATATCATACGTTACTATACGTATAAAATGGGACAAAGAATGTTCCATATTTTTTTGTTTAGCCTTATCTTGCCGTTTGTAAAAGGGAGTATGGAACATCCTGTTCATACCTATTTTTATTATTAAGTATTTTTGGACCATTATTTATTTTATTTTGTTTACGTTGACATATTAATCAACGTATTAGTTGTTATTCGCTTTAATTTTATATTTGTAATTTGACCTATCACAAGCAAATTCTATTATTTCCAAGTGATTAAATAAATTTTTGAGTTTGAGTTTGGGTATCATACTCAGGTTCGAATGATGTTAGCTTGAAGCTCACTACCTTGATGTCCTTACCTCAATGGTATGTTTTGTAGATGGGACTTCGAAAGATAACTACCTAGACGGGTTTCTGCCTCGACGCAACGCTTCGTCGATGGCTTGTTCGAGGTAGTGAGAATCGAGCTGACATCATTCGAATCTGAGTACGATAACCGTATAAAATATCTTAAATAGAAAGATATTAAAAAGCGAAAGAAAGATATCCTCACTATTTCTTGGCTGTTTAATCTTTATCTATTAAAAACTTGTCGATATTACTAGTAAGAAGGGGTTGTGAACGTTGTATTTTCAATAATAAGCTGTTATATTTACGTAACTCAACTTTTCATATCAATTTAAGTTTAAGAATTATTATAGGTTTTGATCTCTTTGAAAGGTAAAAGTATTTATTTATTTTGAGCCTTTATTTCATCGCGATATTAAATTCCCCGTCAAAAAAAAATAGCTAGACTCGAGAATTTAATCCGGTATTTCAGTATTGACGGCAGAATACCTGTGGTTATTAGTTGCCGAAGTTTTTGTAGCACACATTTTTAGTGTTTTAGAATTTTCTCCGTAAATAGTAAAACCATTAAATTGTTCTTAAAGATATTTTTTTATAATATTATTTTGAATATATTTATTCGTTTTCAATTTGTCTGTAGATCAACTCAATATAAACATAATTATATTAAACTTTAATATGAAGATGAATTACATATTTGAGAATCAATTAAAATTAAATATCGTTCCATAGGTATTATCAAAAAACTTATACAGAAAGAAATTAAAAAGCTAAAGCGAGACGGCCTCGTTATTTTCTGTCTGTTTAATCTTTTAAAAACTTGTCAATTAATATTAGTAAGAAAAGGTTACCATCAATTTTAATCTTATGTTTTTAATGAACATTGCATTTTTAACAATTTGCTGATATAAAAATATATAGATACCTCAATACACATACATTTTGATCTCTTTGAAACGTAAAAATATTTATTTATTGCGAGCCAATATTTACTCGCGATATTAAATTCCCCGTCAAAAAAGGTTTGGCTAGACTCGAGAATTTAATCCAGTATTTCAGTGTTGACGGCAGAATACCTGTGGTTATTGGTTGCCGAAGGTTTTGAAGCGCACATTTATACTCGTATTGTTTTAGTATTTTCTCCGTAAATAGTAAAACAATTCAATTGTTCTTGAAGATTTATTTTTGTTTATAAGAAATCACAATCATAAACTGGGTAATAAAATATCCACATGCAAGGGCAATTTGGTTTCCTAATATAGAATGACGTAGTGTATTGATTTTTTCTTCTAGGGTTCCACATCTTCAGAAGTTTATTTTATCATTAGTTTTAGCCCGTAACTTCGTCCACGCGTTCAGGTGAGGATATTTAATTTTTTACAATTTTATAGTGGCAAGACTTTTTTTAAGTCATGAAGTGGACATACTAGCAATCACGGCAAAGTACCTATCACCTAACCGGTATGAAAATAGCACAGATCACCCCAAAAATAGTTTATGACATATTCTTAGACCTACCGAATCTGCACAAAACAAACATAAAGAATCCACTAATTAGCTTCAGAAAAATTTGGTTACAATCTCTGTAGCACGAGAATTTAATAGGGGGAATGTCAGATAAAGCTTCGGGGTGCGACTTCGGTAGCTTAGTAGGTAAAGTGACTGGGCCAGTGATCCAGTGATCGCGGGTTTAAGTCCCGGCCGAAGTCAATTTTTTCGTTCCATTTTTGAAGTTGTTCCTCTTTCGGCGCGATTGGAGAAAATGATGAAAGTGAATTTTTGAGATGCGCGCGCGCATCGACAGATAAAAGCGACATTCTGAGGTTAGTTGCTTAACTTTTTTTGTCGTTTTGTTTTGTTTCTGATATATTGGATTGTTGCGCTAAACATGTATCTATAACTTTTAATGTGCGTAAATAAGTACAGACACTGTTTTTTTATAAGTAATTAGTTATTACTAGGTTTTTTTTTTTATGTATTAAAAGTGGTAAACAAGCGTGCAGTTCACATTGATGTTAAGTGATGGCTGCAGCCTATAGACACTTACACAAATGACCAGAGGTCAAAATGCAAATGCGCTGCCACTCCTGAGGCATTAGGTGTTATGCCTCTGTGCCGGAAATTACAGAGCCGTACATTACCACCTGACCGAAACATGATAGTGCTGAACACTACCATTTAACGGCAAGTATATTAGGTAATGCGGTGGTGCCTACGCCCGCGAGCTCCATCACTGGAGCTCTACCACCAGTAAAAAGGTACCTATATTTATGTAGGTACTTCAATTTTATTTTTCTGTACTTGATTTTGATATCCGTGAACTCATCATGTGGTTCCATTAAAAATCAGCGTCAGGCGTTACGCCTGACTTCTATGTTGAATTGGAGACCATTTTGGCGCAGCCGTGCGACACATACTATTTTAATTACTTACTGATTTACCTACTTATTTGTTTGTGTTACTGTATAGTTGGTTCTGTTTTCTTTCTCCTTTTTTGTGTACTATTATTGTTTTTGTACTGTTACTGTTTTAAAATTAATTGTTTGTGTTTTTAAACCTGTTTGTTTTTGTGTGTTTTTCGGCTATGCGCCTAATAAACGACTTTTCTTTCTTTCTTCTTCTAAACGTCTATTCAAAACCTTTCGAATTAAGAACATCTTGACATTTCAGACTACCTATTTCGCATACGGAACACTAAGCGAACCAATCTCGTTTCTAACCGTGTTCGTATCACCTCGGAACATTTGTAGCTAAACAGGCCTCGCAAAAAACAACCCATTCAAATACTTCTTACGAATTTCCGTAGAATTGGAATTCTACGTTTGTGAGCTTGGCACCATAACAGCAACGTCGTTCGTCTCTTTGTCAAGATGTTTTATAAATTAAAACTCTTTTTTTATGCGAGTATATTTTGAGATTCCCCCACCATTAGTAATAATCTCAAATTACTGTTTTACTGGTGGTAGAGCTCCAGTGGCGGAACTCGCGCTCGTAGGCGCTACCGCATTACCTAATATACTTGCCGCTAAATGGTAGTGTTCAGAACTATCGTGTTCCGGTCAGGTGGTAATGTATGGTCCTGTAATTTCCGGCGCAGAAGCATGACACCTTAGGCCTCAAAAGTGGTAACGCATCTGCATTTTGACCTCTGGTTTTTTCTGTGGGTGTCTTTAGGCTGCAGTCATCACTTAACATCAATGTGAACTGCATGCTTGTTTGCCACTTTCATAACATAAAAAAAGAAAAAAACTGTTTGTGTTCCCGAGAACCTGAGTATGGTAACACTAAAAAGAGATTGAATCGTAAACAACAAATTAAATTAAATGAAAATAATTCTTAAAATGCGTCTGTCAAAGATAACTTCGTAGTCCGATAGTTAATTAATTTGAAATTGATAGTGTCTACATTAGTCTTCTTAGAACGACGACGGTATTAGAGGCGACTAACAAATTATTATCAACTGTCAATATTACACATACTTTTCAATGTTGTGTGGATTTATATTGAGCTGTTAAAACCATTCTCAATTTTCAAATATATGTTTTACAGATTAAAAACTTGCAATTTGGAAAAACAGCTGGTGTATTAAAGGAAACCTGCTCAATTAGGGGTTGCATTTGAACTTACGACTTATTATTCGAAGTGGATTACGACTTACTTTTTGCAATTCGTCAACTTTTGGAGACCTAGTGAGCGAAGAGACCTCTTATCATACCAATCAAGTACACCAGTCATCTAACATATTTTATAACACTGGGTAAATTCGTTCAGTGCACGAAAGTGAGAAATATTATTATCATAAGATAATAACTATCTCTCTACGAGGTCGAATCAGAAATGAGGAGATCCGCATGAGAACCAAAGTTACCGACATAGCTCTCCCGAGACTCAAGTCGCAGTGGCCAGGGCACATAGCTCGAAGAACTGACGGCCGTTGGGCCAGAGCAGTTCTAGAGTGGCGACCACGTACCGGAAAACGAAGCGTAGGCAGGCCTCCTACAAGGTGGACCGACGACCTGGTGAAGGTCGCAGCCAATCGCTGGATGAGGACCGAGGACCGTTCGTTGTGGCAATCTTTGATGGCCTTTGTTTAGCAGTCGTCTTTTGGCTGAAGTGATGGTGATAATAATATTTCTTTAAAGCTAACAGCTCTATAAAATTCCACTCAATCGACCACGCATTAAAAAGTCATCTTGTCCCGAGCGAGCCGCTTCCTAATTTATTCAAAGATAGGCATCTGGGTGTCTCAGAATGCCGTAAATAATCGGATAGTCGTCTTTTTTTTACAAGACTTGTATGAGTTACATGGGAATGTATGTTTATGTGGTTGGTTATGGATTTTTTGGGTAATGATTGATTTTGGATTAAGGATAATAGTTTTATCCTTGGATTAGTGACTTACTTATTTGATCTACAAAGACTACTTAATAGATATTGAAAAGTTTAACTTCGTTTGCATGATTTTATAATAAATTGTTTGAGAGATGAAGACTGCATCCTGAAAGAGCTGGTTTAGTTTGAAGAGTTCTTCGTTTTGTTCAAATACAATGACTACATTAACGAAAAAGTAAAAGTTACTAATTGATGTATGTTTTCGTGAGCTACAGTAATCGAAATAAAACTATTATTACGAATTAAAAAAAAAAACTTCACGCCTATAATCCCCGAAGGGGTAGGCAGAGGTAAATGCATGCAATCAAGCATACATGCAAACACCACGATCTCCGGGCACATTACCAAACTTCGAGGTACTGGGAAATTTCCAGAAAATTGAAAAATCCCAACAGAACCAGAGGATAAAGGACTTTACACCATTCTCTCTGATAACCCCCTACCCGGCAATCGAACCCAGGACCTCAGCGTAGTAGGAGTGGCCTGCTACCACTAGGCTACCGAGGCAGTTACGAATTAAACATTTCTAAAAATTATATATTCCTCAGTTACATTTTAAGGTCAGATTATTGTTCATATCTATAAATAATTGAGTTCTGTCACCATAAAAACCAAACAATTGTAACTTGAAATATATTCGGCGGTATAGGTCGCGCCACGTAAAAAGAACGCTGGAAGAAAGTAGAAGGGATGTGTTCGCACATCGATACACTCGCGCACGAAAGTACTAGCCCTATTGGTTTATTTTTGATCTAGCTTTCGCTTGCGGTTTCGTGTATTGGTAGGCAGATTGAAAACGCCGCACCTCATACCACCAAATAGATCGATAAATCGTCTACTGCGCAGCTTGACTGCCAGCGTTCTTTTTACCTGGCGCGACCTATAACAAAACGTACAACAATTTTCACTCATTACCATTAGCCGTAAATCTTCAGTTTTTCAACCCGGTAGAAGGAAACAATCACACAAAAACGGATACAATCGTGGCAACACCAATAAATCCGTCACTGGTTAATTTAAATCGAGGCAGGATGTCATGCCAGTGTTCCGAAGACAGCTGTATGATTTATAATTTCTAGGGCTCTGTGCACACGTGCATTGTTACAATGTTACAAAAAATATATTTTATTATTTTATTTTTATTTATTAGGAAGACTATCGATTATTACAATTAGAGCTTGGATACGATATAAGAAACGGTAGAATCCTTTATAAGTCTCCACTTATAGAAGAAAGTAGATAGCGAAAGACATTAGCAACACTTAAAGGACATTATAAAGAAGTTCTAGCTAACACATCATATCTTAAGGCAAAACGGTGTACACTGATGCTTAACAAGTTTGTCAGTTAAACAAGTAAAAAAAGTATTTGTAATATAACAAAAAAGACGAATAAATCAGTATAATTACATACTACAATTACGCAAACTTATAAACATAATGTTACACATTTAGACCGAATAATGGCAGTCAAACCATTCCAATGAGGCGGTAGTAAGTGCAATAACGCAAGATGGGTAGCAGCGTCCTGCTATAAAACTACTAGACAAAGCCTTCCCCAAAGACGTCAATAGTGTTGTGGGAGATATGTCTTAATCGCAACGGCGATATTTTTTTTTTAATTTTAAATATTTACTATTGCAATTGACCGCTATTTGGAGACGAATATCAAATAGGTTGACTAATAGGTGTCATATTTTATTAATACGAAGTCAAGAAGAAACGTGTATTTCAAATGTCTACCACACGTATACCTAAATATCGTTACTATTGAATACCAATGGACTAAATCTGAATGAGTGTTTTTTTGAACACACGTTTTTATGGTTCCGTAGTAAACAAGGAACCCTTATAGTTTCGCCATATCTATCTGTCTAGCACAAATATAATCACGCTGACAAAGTGGCATAATAAAAACATAAAAAAAATATATAACCCTTTTTTTTCTCTTTATTTTTTTAAGGGACTTTTGGTTAAAACCACGCCAGCCCCATCGTACCTTAAGTTAAAACATTTTCTACATATAAGTATTATGGTACAGTTCTAAGCTTGAGACAACAATTAACAAATTTAACTAAGCATTTAGCACTATTATTACAAGGAAAACTTACTATGCTATGAATTTTACTGGTGGTAGAGCTTCAGTGACGGAGCTCGCGGGCGTAGTCACCACCGCATTACCTAATATACTTGCCGCTAAATGGTAGTGTTCAGCACTATCGTGTTCCGGTCAGGTGGTAATGTACGGCTCTGTAATTTCCGGCACAGAGGCATAACACCTTAGGCCTCAGGAGTGGTAACGCATCTGCATTTTGACCTTGGTCTTCATGTGGGTGTCTATAGGCTGCAGTCATCACTTAACATCAATGTGAACTGCATGCTTGTTTGCCAAGCCCATTACATAAAAAAAAAAAAAATTACTCCTAAATCAAACATATTTATACGTAACATATTAAATAAATTATTTCTTTCCGATTCATACCGAACACACTCCAAGATCAAATGTTGGACATCTTCAGTAACGCCACAGATCGCACAGTTTGGTGAGTCAGTTTTTTTCATAAGAAATCCAAACTTATTTAATGGAATGTGTTCACGCGCAAATACTTTTTTATTTTTCGTTTTCTATATAGTGTAGGAAATCGTTGGATGGTGTTTCAAAAATTTTTGGGTTGTGCCATTATTTTTGGATTTAGTTAACTGTTCATGTTTTTTTAAGCTTTAAAGTGCCAATTTACGTTAGAGTACGGAAAAAGTAGCTTCTTAGAACGAAATTAGAAGGAAATCTATCACTCTTAAGTTGGCATTAAGTTACGAGTTTGCGGGTAATAGTCGACCAAATGTATTATACTCGAAAATTTTGAACATAGGATATATTATATTTTTATTTTCATTACATTATTGAAACTTAAAAACTACGGAACCCTATACTGAGCGAGGCTCGACATGAACTTGACCGGTTTTTAGTATTAAGCCTATCATAAAGACACCAACTTCTCAATACCTACAATTTTCATTATGCGATGTAGATAAATAAAGAGAAACATTTTCCTTATAACTCCAAAATATTCTATTAAATAATAAGCATTAATCACATGATCCGTAGCAGAAAATAATGTCATGTCATAAACATTATCCAAATGAAACAAAGCAAGCCTAATTGTAACATACGCGGTCGGCGCGTCGACAGTGTACACGGGCCTTTAATTAGGTGTACGGATAGCTCTGCTATTTGTCGGCATCTAATTTGAGCCGCCGACAACTACCGTATATGGCTTGTTAGACTGCGCTGTGTTCGGACTTGGTGAATAGTTTTGTGTTAAGCTTATCATATATCTTTGCTACGTTATAGCTGGTTACTTACTTTACATATTTAAAAGACATACCTACTTACTAAAGTTTTACTTTATATGCTTATAATGAGAATGAGACCAGGCACGTGTTGGAGAACAAATTATTTGTAAAAGGCCAAGGGCCAGTTGGAACGTTGGAAATTACAGGACCGCACATTATAACATAAGAGAAGAGGATAGAGCTGATACCATTTATTGGCAGATATGTAGTAATACAGTAGTGCTTAGTGCTTACTACTTCGAGCCCACGGATTGGACCTCTACAACCATTAAAATAATACTCTTTGACCCTTTTCTTCACAGGACACTTTGAGGGTCAGTATTAACTATCACAGAGACATAACAACTTATGTCTCAAAGGTTGGCGCTGCATTTTGACCTCTGGCTTTGAGTCTATATGCTGCAGTCATCACTTAATATTATTGTGAGCTGCATGCTTGTTGCCACCGTCATTATTTATAAAAGAGACAAGTCCACAGTTCCAGTAGATGAACGTATGTAATGTTTTTTCTACCAATGCCTAATTAACGCCACGTGTTGACAACTACATGTTTCGGGAGGGATCATGCCATAATGTATGCTTATTATAACTATTTAGCCACGATTTTGACTTATTAATTATGAGCTGGACATAGTTTGAAATAATTTTAATTTCTACCAGGATATCAATTGTTTCTTCATGTGTGTTTACACAGGTGGTAGAGCTTCAGTGACGGAGCGTGCGGGCTTGATATCATCGCAATACCTAATTTACTTACTCTCTCGAATACATAGGATTTTTTTTTATGTAATGGAAGTTGCAAACAAGCATCCCGTTCACATTGATGGTGATGACTGCAGCCTATAGACACCCACACATAGACCATGGTCAAAATGTAGATGCGTTACCACTCCTGAGGTCTAAAGTGTTATGCCATTGTGCCGAAAATTACAGGGCGGTTCATTACCACCTGACCGGAACAAGATAGTGCTGAACACTACCTTTTAGCGGCAAGTATATTAATTAGGTAATGCGCTGGTACCTGCGCCCGCGAGCTATGTCACTGGCGCTCTACCACCAGTAGAAAATGTTCAACACAGCACGACAACATAAAATTAAAACACGTTACCTCAAATAACATGTGAACACGTTTTTTGAACGTGTCTTTTCAAACATGTGAACACCCGAGAAAATTGCCAATAATTTAACGAAACCACAGTTGTAACGTCTGTCCCCATAATCACAGGTATTGAGACTTTAACATTAAATATTTGTAGCAATACACCTGCCATGAGTCTTTTATTGAACTTCAAAACGGATGTTTTTTTTAACCAGTCTTTTATGTATGGTTCGTTTATTACGAGTAGCTTTGATTGATTCAGTCATTCAGTACATCGGCGTGTGCGCAAAGCGCGCAGCCCGGAAGCAGCACCGGGGCCGCCGCTCGCAGCCTTTGCTGCAGCTTCTTCTGGTCGGCGTTGGGTGTCTTTAGGTTGGTAAAGGGCTAAAGCGTTGAGAAGGCACGCATCGCCAGTTAGGAAGAAGAGAGTAGGGAGTGTATTTGTTGTTTTTGTTTTTAATAAATGCATGGCATGCCAGTTCATGTTCAGAGAGAGATCTACACTACAGTAGAGATTTACTAATGAATGTCGATAAAACGAGTCGTTTCGCTTATGTCGAAATCAAATCAAAAACGCTTTATTAGTTACACTATTATTATTATTATTCGGGTCGGCCCAATAAACGTCGTTCGGCCAATATTCTCCCAAAAATGGGCGGGTGTCATCAATGGTGTGAGCAACAAGTTTGAATTAAATTGATTTTCCCGCGAGCTATTTTTTACCTGTTTACCATAATATGGTTTGTTACTGGGATTCTTTAGTATATACTGGGTCTATTTCGGCTCGAATCGCATCCGCGTGACGCACTTATTAGCCTAATTTTTGTATTATAATTTTACCATCAGTGCAATTTCGGAAACCGGGTGCGGTGCATTCATTAACATTTCTATACATTTTAAACATTCCAACATTTTATCATTTTTACCTTTTTTCCTATTCGCAACATTTTCATATACATTTTAGTTTTAACATTTTTTGTACTCTTTACTTTTACTTTTTATACAATAAATTGATATTAAATTTAACAATCAAACATCTCTTTACATTCCAATTACCACTGCAAACATCCACTCCGTACTGCCCACTTGGACTCAATGTTTCATAATTTGTAAAAAGGAAAAAAAAATCTGGCATTAATATCTTAAAAAACTACAAAAATTAAATCTTAATATAACTTTACCCGTGTTTTATTGGGTGTCATTACCCCATAATTCAACCCTAAAATCCTTCAACTCCCAGCGGGACGCATGGACGGACGGTGTGTTTTTTATATATATTTACACAAATAGCCTTGTTACATGCCAGCTGTGAGTGAAATTGGTTTCGTGGTGGGTTTATAATGAATTTGTGGTTATGGTTTTTATTTTTAACATTTGTCCTCACTGCATGGTGTTGTGGAGTTATAATTTTTGGAGCCTGGAAATATCTTATAGTCACAGCTAACTCTTAACTTAGCAGTCAAGGAATTTATAATAAAGTCTCTCATATCTTTTTTTTTAATACCCTTTCACTTACAGACCCACAGTAGGTATAAACCTGTGTCATGGGTGCCGTTGTACACATACAACACATACGCAAACACCCAGACCCGAAACAAATATCTGTAGGCTATACAAATATTTGTGGGGTGCGGGGATCAAACCTGCGACCCTTCGAATCAAACGGTCGTCTCATACCGCTGGACTAACCGGGTCGTCAATTTAAACATTTACTGGTGGTATAGCTCCAGTGACGGAGCTCGCGGGCGTAGGCACCACCGCATTACCTAATATACTTGCCGCTGTGCTATATGTGTTCAGCACTATCGTGTTCTGGTCAGGAGGCAATATACGGCCCTGTAATTTCCGGCACAGAGGCATAACACCTTAGGCCCAAGGAGTGGTAACGCATCTGTATTTCGACCTTGGTCTTAGTGTGGGTGTCTATAGGCTGCAGTCATCACTTAACATCAATGTGAACTGTATGCTTGCCTATATTACTAAAATCATCATTATCATCTCGGCTGAAACAAACGTCCACTGCTGGATGAAAGCCTTCCATAAAGATGGCAACAGCAGGATTGGGGTTCATTACGGGAAAATATGCCATAAATCACTTGGCATGCAGATTGGCGATTGGTTAGCGGTAGTTTTACCATGGAGCCCTGCTGCCCAGCGGAAGAAGACTCCTCTACTAGTAGGTCGTCACCTCTCGAAGCTATTACTACTCGTATAATACCTGAACCGGGTTAATCAGTATAGCGCTACACAAATTCTCTTGCACCATCACTGACCCACACCGTCACCTGTGCTCTTCAAGTGTCTTTTTCTTCTCAGTATCTAAAATTTGAAGAGCAATTGTTGTTCCAACAAAATGTTGGGTTCCGATACTAGATATCTTTATCGCTCAACAAACCTGTCACCCACGCAGTCACGTCCAATGTGAACATTACACCTCCCTAGATGTCCAGTTGTCGCCGGTTATCACCGCTTTGATCTGGTTCCAACTGGATTCTGTAACGCGATATCGCGTACGTGAAGCGGTAGATGTACGTGCGTTTATTTTATTGGTGTAAATAAAATTTTATTTTATTAAATTTGTCTTTTATGTTCCGATCGCGATGAAAGCTTAGTGAGATGTCAGCTTCGGAATACTTAGAAAGAACGGAATGTGTGTGTAAAAAAAATACTGATTTGAAATTTACAGGACTTAATCTCTGTGAAATTGTGAAAGCACAAACATAAAGTATGAGCACTGATAAGTAATCTACCATTAAGCCTGGGTTGCACCACGATATTTCTTAAAGTTATTGTAACATTTAACATCCTTCTCTTTAGAAAACTAACTTAAAGAAATCTGTTAAAGTTAGAGAAGGATGTGAAATGTTACAATTACTTTGACTAATATCGTGGTGTAGCCTAGGCTAAATGTTTCACATAGATGAAACTGCAGCCAGACTTTGAAACAAAAACTAGAATCAATATTCCTGAATTTAAACACAAAACCTCCTCGGAAAAAAACCTGAATCAATACTACTAAATTTAAATACAAAAACTAACTATTGGAATTTTTAGCTTCAATAATGGTTGGGATCATTTCACAATCTGCTGGTCATTATCAGAGCCTCATTTAGTAACTGCGTTTGAAACCTTTGGTAGCCATATGAAGCCGGAGCAGGTCGTTAGTTTTTTACATATTTATCTTTTTGGGTGGACAGACTTTTAGGCTTTATTCAAAATTTTACAAAATCATAACAAAAGCTAAGTGATCTCCATTTTAAATTCTAGCTTCATGTCCAGAACTATGCGAGGTAATATCAAAAGAGCGGCGCAAAACGCGGGACGACCGCAACTGGGCAATATCCGGCATGACGAAATGGATTGTCGCGGCAAAAGATCGCATCTCGTCCCCTTTCCAGGCTGCGCAGCGCAAATTTGCTTGCATCACAGTCAGAATCATTAAATTTTGCTGTTATGGAATCGGGCATGTGGCATAGCTGAAGAGCTTATATAAGAATGCTGTCATAAATTCACAGATAGTTTTGAAGCAAACTATGTGTGAATTAATAGGTATATAGAAGAATTTTATATCAAAATGTTGTGCCTCCGAAACGGCTTGACCGATTCTCATGAACTTTTGTGAGCATATTGAGTAGGTCTGAGAATCGACCAATATATAATTTTCATAATCCCAAGTGACTAGGATGATTCTCAAAAAAAATTGTTTCGATTTCTTGGCCTTTTTTTAAATATTTCCATGGCGATACGAAGTTCTTCGGGGCAGCTGGTCTCTATATAAAATTCTCGTGTAACAATGTTAGTTACCGTACTCCTCCGAAACGGCTGAACTCTCACTCTCAGATACTCATGAAATTTTGTGTACCTGTTGCGTAGATCTGAGAATCAGCCAACATTTATTTTTCATACCACTAAATGATCTCACAAAATATATATTTTTTATTTATTGGACATTTTGTTTTTTTTTATACCTCTAAAGCGAAACTAAGTTTGTCGAGGCAAGCTAGTTTTGATATAAAAATGCAAACGAGTCACCTGATGAAGTAGAATTTTCAATACACTGCCAGCACAGGAGGACATTTTGAGGTAATTTTTGAAGAATTCTAGACAATTCTAGAGGAACTACCTCGAGATTGACGGATTCCCAGAATTCAGTGTCATCAATCTTGTCACAGTCCAGGTAATTTTTGATATCGGATGACTTTTCGGTAGTGATTGTAAAATCTTAATAGAAATAAAAAAAATGTCTCCTTTCTTTCTCGCTATTAAATTCACCTGAAATTGAAATCTGCTCAGTATCTTAGTATCTTAATATATCTTGCTCACCATTTTTGGGTTCAAAAATGCCAAAAAGTAGACGTAGGAGTTGGTGACATTCAACAACAGTGGCGCATTACGTATTCATCCCGCGGGCGCGGTCGCACCTCGCGACCAGCCGCATAGATAAGATTTATTGACTGCATGCGAACAGACGCGACACTCCTGGTAAAGATTATAACACAGAAAAACACTCGAATAGAAGCAAATTGTAACAAAATGCCTGGTAAGAAGATGAAATGAAGGTGAAAGAAGAAAGAATAAAGGATCATGATCATGTTAATCGGACGGTTGACAGTTTTTAGACGTTCTATATTAAATCAGCCTCTTCACTGGACACTCCTTTTTTTTCTTCAGCACTGAAAAAACACGTTTGGTTGAACTTTTTTGTATAAGATGATTTTGAAAACGGTTAAAATATTGAAGCCGGGCCCAGGAGTTGGCGACATTCAAAAAGAGTGGCGTATACATGTACCTACCTTGCAATACGCATAGATACGATTTATTGTGTGCCGACAATCAGAAGCGGTAAAGATTGTAAAACGATTAAGTCATTAGTTAAGAAGCTATTTGTAATATAAAACACCTGATTAGAAAGTTGACGGTTGGCAGTTGCTAAAAGTTCTGCATAAAATAAGCCTCTTCAAATTAGTTCGTCGACTGGCCGAACATTTTTGGATTAGATGATTAAAAATAGTCACATTGTAAGTTCAGACAGCAGTGGTTGGTGACATTCAACAACAGAGGAGCGTATACTCGTATTCATCCCATGGTCGGTGTCTCATTTCGCGACCAGTCTATAATAACCAGGCATAGTTAAGATTTATTGGCAGCGCGCTAACAGAGGCTACACTTCGAGGTTTTGTTCCTGAGTAATAAAAGTTATCTAGATGTATAACCATAACATCAAATTATTAACTGTTTTAAAAGCTTATTTACGAAAAAAATCATATTAGCGAAAATCAATCCACTTTGCAACAAGTCTCAAAATACAATATACGAGTATTGTCGCATCTCCGCTTTTTAGCTCTACCTCACGACACTCGATAAGTTTGCACCCTCAGGGCTAGGAAATCCCTTCCTCAAACTTCTTACGAAATTATTTGAACAAGACTTCCGAGGGACCCCTCTAAAGCGACGCAACTATACTCCGGGCGCACGCAAAAACGAGCCCAAGGGATCACTTGAAGCTTTTACGCACAATGATGGATTCAACGCGATTGATAAAGCCTATATTCGCGTGTACAAATACAAAACGCGAAAAAGAAGAGAATGGAAATAAAATACTAGGTTAAATTGCCAGTACTTACATAGTGACTGGCGGGATGTGTGAGACAAATACTGAATATGAAGCCGCGACTGGCAACTTTGAAATACAAAGGGCGCTAGCAGAGGATTGTCAGCTTTGTCTTTGTTATATTTTGGTTCATTTTACATCATTGCCGAGTCTTATTTTCCAGTATATTGACGTTTCACGTTTTATACGTGAATTATTGTGATCCAAGTATAGTCCCATTTCTTATTCCATTTTATTACGTATTCATCCCGCGGGCGCGGTCGCACCTCGCGACCAGCCGCATAGATAAGATTTATTGACTGCGTGCGAACAGACGCGACACTCCTGGTAAAGATTATAACACAGAAAAACACTCGAATAGAAGCAAATTGTAACAAAATGCCTGGTAAGAAGATGAAATGAAGGTGAAAGAAGAAAGAATAAAGGATCATGATCATGTTAATCGGACGGTTGACAGTTTTTAGACGTTCTATATTAAATCAGCCTCTTCACTGGACACTCCTTTTTTTTCTTCAGCACTGAAAAAACACGTTTGGTTGAACTTTTTTGTATAAGATGATTTTGAAAACGGTTAAAATATTGAAGCCGGGCCCAGGAGTTGGCGACATTCAAAAAGAGTGGCGTATACATGTACCTACCTTGCAATACGCATAGATACGATTTATTGTGTGCCGACAATCAGAAGCGGTAAAGATTGTAAAACGATTAAGTCATTAGTTAAGAAGCTATTTGTAATATAAAACACCTGATTAGAAAGTTGACGGTTGGCAGTTGCTAAAAGTTCTGCATAAAATAAGCCTCTTCAAATTAGTTCGTCGACTGGCCGAACATTTTTGGATTAGATGATTAAAAATAGTCACATTGTAAGTTCAGACAGCAGTGGTTGGTGACATTCAACAACAGAGGAGCGTATACTCGTATTCATCCCATGGTCGGTGTCTCATTTCGCGACCAGTCTATAATAACCAGGCATAGTTAAGATTTATTGGCAGCGCGCTAACAGAGGCTACACTTCGAGGTTTTGTTCCTGAGTAATAAAAGTTATCTAGATGTATAACCATAACATCAAATTATTAACTGTTTTAAAAGCTTATTTACGAAAAAAATCATATTAGCGAAAATCAATCCACTTTGCAACAAGTCTCAAAATACAATATACGAGTATTGTCGCATCTCCGCTTTTTAGCTCTACCTCACGACACTCGATAAGTTTGCACCCTCAGGGCTAGGAAATCCCTTCCTCAAACTTCTTACGAAATTATTTGAACAAGACTTCCGAGGGACCCCTCTAAAGCGACGCAACTATACTCCGGGCGCACGCAAAAACGAGCCCAAGGGATCACTTGAAGCTTTTACGCACAATGATGGATTCAACGCGATTGATAAAGCCTATATTCGCGTGTACAAATACAAAACGCGAAAAAGAAGAGAATGGAAATAAAATACTAGGTTAAATTGCCAGTACTTACATAGTGACTGGCGGGATGTGTGAGACAAATACTGAATATGAAGCCGCGACTGGCAACTTTGAAATACAAAGGGCGCTAGCAGAGGATTGTCAGCTTTGTCTTTGTTATATTTTGGTTCATTTTACATCATTGCCGAGTCTTATTTTCCAGTATATTGACGTTTCACGTTTTATACGTGAATTATTGTGATCCAAGTATAGTCCCATTTCTTATTCCATTTTGTTCGCCGGCGAGTTTTTGGGTGTGAGCGTTTTTCTGCTTAATTTCATTTGCGAATTTATATCTTGTGCTTGTATTGTGTCCCGAATTCAATTTGAACGTCTTGTGTCGTTGAACTTCTCGAATGTTCTAATGGTAACAATAAAATATCTACTTCTACAATTGGACGGTGTTTAGAATTTTCATCATGACCGAATAGGATCATCATTCGAATGAGGGAATGACTAAACAGATATACAATGCGAATGTGGATGGTTGCAGAGGCCCAGGAAGAACAAGACTGACCTACCATGACCAAATAGGTCGAGTTCTGTCTGATGGTGGGTCAAAAGTCTTAGAAATCGGCGTGCATGTATGAAGAGAATAATGAAGGTAGACAAGGCACGAGAGGTATGTCAGGACCGGGATATCTGACGCTCTACACTCTCTGCCTACCCCGTTAGGGACCTGGCGTGAAGATAAATACATACATACATACCACTGATTTTAATATCTTACTAAGTGGTCAGATTTTGTTCTGACAAGGGATACACTTAGGTACGTAACTTTATATATATCTGTATTCCCCGAAGATGTAGGCAGAGGCATAAGATTTTTTTTTATGGAAGGTGGCAAACAAGAGTGCAGCTCACATTGAAATTAAGTGATGACTGCAGCCTATAGACCAAAGAACAAAATGCAGATGCGTTGCCATCCCTGAGACCTAAGTTGTTGGTCCGCTCCCTCCGTCTCTGTTAAACTTTATGGGACCATACATTACCATCTAACCGGAACACGATAGTGCTGAACACTACCACTTGGCGGCAAATAGGTTAAGTAATGTGTTGGTGCTTACGCTCTCGAGTAGGTACATGTAATACCCCGTAAGAGACACGGGAACTCCTATCACCAGTAAATTAAATGCATGCATTCAAGCATACAAGCAAACATCCGCGATTCGCTGGCTACGTTTCAGCCGATATAACATTCTAGCCACCTATCGACGACCCGGTTAGTCCAGCGGTGTGAGGTGACCGTTTGATTCGAAGGGTCGCGGGTTCGATCCCCGCACCGGGACAGTAATTTTTATGGCCTACAGATATTTGTTTCGGGTCTGGGTGTTTGTGTATGTGTTGTATGTGTACAACGGCACCCACGACACAGATTTATACCTACTGTGGGGCCGTGAGTGTAAGCGTATTTTATTTTATTTATTTTTACTTTTATTTTTATTCGGGGTTCATGCCAGAAGCGTGCACGTCGCGACCCCTGCCAGTCCTTTAGGGCTGCAATTCTGGCACGAAGGCGTACGTAAGTGCGGGTTAGGGCGTCCCCCCGAGGTGACGGGTCCCGACCCGTCCCCGTCGGTACGAAAAGCTGCCAAAGCGGCGATGGGGACCGCCACCTGTCACGCCGGGCGCGATACGGCGGATCGAGGAGTGGGGAGTGCCAGATAGGCACGTGGAATGTGAGAGGTGGAATTTGTGAGAAATAAAAATAAATGCTTGTGCTTTAATGCTCCCAAATTTGACAGTAACTTTTTGTGCTTTGCTCATTACCTACTTTTTTACTGCATGCATCTTTGAACTGCATTCTTGTTTGCCACCTTCGTTAAATATAAAAAAGTTTATAGTCATCCAATATGTCCAATAATAATATGTAACAGCCAATCCCTACTTCCCTACTTAATATTATAAATGCGAAAGTAACTCTGTTTGTCTGTCTGTCTGTTACCTTTTCACGTCCAAATGACTGAACCGGTTTTAATGAAATTTGGTACAGAGATAGAGCTGACTTTGAGAAAGAACATAGGCTACTTTTCGACATCCACGCGGGCAAAGTCGCGGGCAACAGCTAGTAGTAATTAAAATAACACGAGATAGGGACAAACATCACGCGATAAAACTACCTCCATTGCAATCGCCGATCCGCATGCCAAGGGTGGCGATTATGGCATATCCCCCATATGATGCAATAGGGCATCTATGGGCTTACAGTGGACGTCTATTGGCTGATATCATAGAGCAACACGGGCCACCGGCCGCGGCGGACTGGAGGGGAGTAGCCATAGCGTTTATTACCGATGCAAAACAGTCTGTCATTTTTTGCGGGGGGAAATGCGTGCGACACACACGCACACTAAAAGTCGTCTATTACTACGGAACTCACACCTTGACTTTAACAAAAAACAAAAACTATTTCACGCACACCTTTAAACATCAGGTATAGGCCCATTTGGGCTTGTACTTTCACAGAGGGGAAAGCCTGCATATGGCTACTCCCCTCCGGTGTTGCTCTATGGCTGATATTATGGTAATGATGATGAAGTTTTCAGTGCGGCCTTAACAAAAAAATAGATATAAAGATAAAATATAATACGCTTACACTAACTAGATAACTCATTCTCTTGCAAAGAATGATCCTCATAAATTTTTCAATGTACTTTAAGAATTAACTAGTAACGCACTAATTAAGTGAGCTAATCTCATTTCTTAGTCTTATCGCTTATCGAAATTTAAATAACAATAACCCGTTCGCCGATCCCCTGATATTATTGTTCGCAATGCAAATGAGAATCCAAACGGAGTTACTTCGTGAGAATGTAACTGTACCAACAATTCCCACGTAGTTTCGGGTTAACCCGAGTTAACCCTGGGATGGCGAGAAAATAATAAGACCTGGATTCGGTAGCGACCGAGAATGGTAACCGATTATGCATGGTGAAGCGCTTGATTCTATACATTTCTACTTTAAGTGGACTCTTGGATTTGACCGATTTGAGAAGATGTCGCTTGTTATGGTAATGGTAGATTTTTCGATTTGTTTGTATAATTTTTTTTTTTATGGAATGAAAGTGGCAAACAAGCATGCAGTTCACATTGATGTAAAGTGATGACTGAAGCCTATAAACACCCACACAAAGATCAGAGGTCAAAATGGAGACGCGTTACCACTTCTGAGGCCTAAGGTGTTATGCCTCTGTGCCAGAATTTACAGATGTTCAGACAGTTACATACATAATAGAAAAAAAAATATTTAAGAACAAAGTCAAGCAGCATGTAAGACAATATAGACGTCCATAAAAAGTCAAATACAATGCAAATACAAGCTTCAGATGTTGTGCTTCTATGTCAGTAAATGTGTAGACGTCTAGATGGCTTTACTTGCTACTTGACTTATATTAAAAGTATAAGGGCCAACACGGATTCAATTCAAACTCAAACTCATTACAAAATATGAAAAACGACTGATACGTTGATTAATATGTCAAAGTAAACAAAAATAAAATAAATAATGGTACAAAAATACTTAATATTAAAAATAGGTATCAACAGAATGTTCCATACTCTCTCTTACAAACGGTAAGATAAGACTAAATAAATGAATTCTTATATCATAATTTTAATACCTCACGTACGCTGGCGTTGGAACATGACGACCACCTACTACCTACTAGCGGAAGAACTTTCTTCTACTGGAAGATAATTTTTCCACTAATCAGTCCAATGAACAATGGTCGAACCGTTCCAATGGAGCGGCGGTAGTAAATGCAATAACGCCAGATGGACAGCAGCATCCTGCGATAAAACTACTTTCAATACGATCGTCAATCCGCATTCCAAGAGTGGCAATTATGGCATATCCCCTTGTGGGGAGGCTTTGGTCCAGCAGTTAATATCTTACGGCTGATATGATAATAATAAATAAAAATGGCAACCCTTGATACGTCCCACTGCTGGGCACGAGTCTCTGCCCTTCTTGGGAGGAGTCCTGGAGTCCTCCACCACGCTGCTCAAATGCGGGTTGGCGGAGATACGGGTTAGTGGCCAACCCGCTGTCGGATATTTTCAATCCGCCCATATGGCCCCCGACAAGGTTTAACGACTGCTATCTATCGATAGCAACCGGGACCGACGGTTTAATGTGCCCTCCGAAGCACGGAAACGCGCATTTTAATTTGCCACTAGCGGGCACCCATCACACACCCGACCGCGCCTGTATCGCTTAACCGAGTAGATCACTTGCGATCTGCAACAGCCGCAGGGCCATGCGCACTTCGATATGATAATGATGAATTTTAAGTCATATTACACTAAACACTAATGAAAATGAAAGATAAATCGCACTAAGCGCATACAAATTTATAGCCAAGAATAAAGCTAGATTGACTTTTAAAAAGTAAACAACACTTTGCAAAGTTAATTTTTACTAAATAACTTTGTAACTGCAGTGAACGTCGTATTTTTGTTTATTTGTCTGTACACAACGGAAAACAGATTAAAATGGCCCGGAGCTGAAAGGAGAGAAGTTGTGAAGGCATGCAGATTAAAAACAGTGAAAAAACTTGATTTTTTTAAACGGAACAAAGTACACAATCTCGACGCCTTTTTCAGACGCAGGTTTATAGGCTTTTAAGCATTATACATATTATGCCAGACAATGTGTTCTGGTTTAACAAAGGTTTGCATTCAGGTTTATACTGGGAAACTAATTTTGCTTGCAACGTAGACCAAATAGGTGTTCCTTTTATGAAATTTCTCTATTATACAAAGTTCAATACCGTATTGTGGTGTTTTGGTGGTATATTGTGTGTTTGAATAGTACGTGTACGGCCAAGGTTTCGCAGATTAACAATGCTTAGTAGTTGGCGTATCATCATATTAGCCGAAATATGTCCACAATTGGACCAAGGCCTGCTAATAAGGAGAATCTATACATATTACTTATTTACTTATTACTTACTTATATTATTAATTTTAATTTTAATTAATATTATAAAGCTGAAGTGTTTGTTTGTTTGAACGCTAGCTAATCTCAGGAACTACTGGTCCGATGTGAAATTTCTTTTCAGTGTTAGATAGCCCATTTATCCAGGTAGGCATTAGGCTATAACATCACGCTAAGGCGAATAGGAGAGCGTTAGGAACATTGCACCCGCGTGAAGCCGGCGCGGTCCGCTAGTATACCATAATCAGCTTGGCGTGGTGATTATGAAGGAAGCTGCTGCCTTGCGGTTGTGAGCATTTTTCGGCTGAAATTATGACGATTGTGAATTAATGATTTTTTACTGGTGGCGGGCGTAGGCACCACCCCATTACCTAATTTACTTGCCGCTAAATGGCAGTGTTCAGCGCTATCGTGTTCCGGTCAGGTGGTAATGTACAGCCCTGTAATTTCCGGCACAAGGGCAAAACACCTTAGGCCTCAGGAGGGGTAACGCATCTGCATTTTAACCTAAGTTTTTATGTTGGTGTCTGTAGGCTGCAGTCATCACTTAACATCAATGTAAACTTCATGCGTGTTTGCCACATCCATTAAATAAAAAAGTAAAAAATCTACCGCTTACCATGTAATGGTTTGACCGCCATTGTTCGGCTGACTGACTGCTCTGGTGGTAGAATTGCCATTTGGCGGCAAACAGATCAGTTAAAAATGTGGTTTCTATGCCTTCGTTCGAAGTATAGGAACGCTTTGAATTTTACCACCAGCAAAATCAGGCTGTAGATACAACTTAAAATGTAATAGTCAAGTATGTATCTTCACCCCAGGTCCCTAACGGGGTAGGCAGAGAGTGTAGAGCGCCAGACATCCCGGTTCTGACAAACCTCTCGTGCCTCGTCTACCTTCATCATTCTCTTCATACATGCACGCCGAGTCCTAAGACTTTTGACCCCACCATCAGACAGAACTCGACCTATTTGGTCATGGTAGGTCAGCCTTGGTCTTCCTGGGCCTCTGCAACCATCCATTCAGCATAATAGTCAAGTAATTAAATTAACTCGAAAAAACGGAACTAGTTAAGTGTATACTGTCACACCGTTTTTTTGTAAGATTGAGTCCTTGTTCATATTCATTTCACTTATTTTTTCTACTTCAGTGACATTTCAACGAAACAATATTTTCATCGCAAATAAATAATATCCCATCGTTTGTTTGAAATATAAAACCTACAATTAATCTACGACTATAGGTAACTACTATAAGCTTGCATCCAAATACTATACCGGGACAATTCAAAAACGGACATTGGCAGAGACCCGACCTAAAGGCTGGCAACAATAGCACGCCATTCGCTGTCAGCGCCCAAGGCGAACACGCTCGGACTTGAACCTGGCGAGCATATTTTGGCGAGGTCTGGCGTGACTGAGAAGATACAGAAGCGATATTGACGTCATTGATTTTTTATGTGATGGAGGTGGTAAATAAACATGGAGTTGAATTAATTGGAATGGATTGTAAATGAAAACTGCAGCCTAAAGAACTTTTAACAAATACCCGAGTAAATGCATGCTATGATTGAGACCTAAGTGTTTTAGCCATTTTGGTAAAAATTACGAAATCATACGTTACTATCTAACGACGAAAATGCTGAATATTACCATTTGGCTGCAGATAGATTATACGTATAATGCGGCCGTGCCTAACATACAGAATATACTGACACTTAGTCAGTAGTGTCGAAGATGTGTCACGAGTGTCGAATAACGAAAATGTTGAAAATTTTGCAAAAGCAGAGAATCAAAAATATTTTTTTAAGGAGAATCTGTTGAATACGCAAGGATCTTACAGGACAGGACATTTTTACAAAATAATTCTTGACGAAAACTCACAAATTATTTTAAACCAGAATAAGGCTGCAGTTAGAAAATCATTATTCTGGATTTCTATTATCAATTTATCGATGTTGTGTATGGACGTATTGGAACAATTGAGGCTTTCCGATCAATGTTTGTGAACAAGCTATCGTCTGGCACATCGTTGAAAAGGCAAGGCAACTTGCATTGATCTACTAAAGTACTGGACAGGACACTCCCCCTGGTAGCATAACATTTTTACTGGTGGTAGAGTTCCAGTGTACGAGATCGTAGGCTCCACCGCATTACCTAATCAGTCCTAATCTATCTGCCGACAAATGGTAGCGTTCAGCACTACCGTGTTCCATTTAGTGGGTAATGTGTGGCCCCGTAATAACTATCTTAAATATATAACAACTAAGGGGTGGTAAAATTTGAATTTTGACCTCTGGTCTTTATGTTGGTATCTAAAGGCTGCAGTCATCACTTAGTATCAATGTAAACTGCATGCTTGTTTGCCACCTTCATTACATAAAAAAAAAAAATATTTTGTGACTCAAATAATTGTGGTGTACAAAAAAGTATTATCTATTCTGATCATCTAAACTGCTTACGTCATTTCTTTCTAACAAAAACAATACATTCCATTTATTATTAACGTTAATTATATGCACCCCGGTAATACTGCATGAATATTATAATAGCCGAATACAGCCGAATACAATATTTGTCAAACATTAATTTTGCGCAAAGCCCTAATATCTCGTTAAGAATATCACGACAATGCTGTATTTACGTCCGGTCTTGCAGGGCATAGAATAAGTCTTTGTATTTTTATAGAAGTGACAATCATTTCGTGTTTGGTCACTGTAAAGTTATTTATAAGTTTTCATGTTTGATTGAATATATTTTACTTTAGTTTTGCCGGCGAATCGTGGGTGTTTGCATGTATGCTTGAATGCATGCATTTACCTACGCCTTCATGCTTTTATTTATACGACGAAGGATCTTCGGCGTATTCAAGTAATAAAAAAGTAGTAGGACTTACTAAGAACTTAGAACTAAATTTTAATAACGTTAATATGATTGAAACACGGTACTGAATACCAACTTTCACGAATAAACCAGCGTCCTTCCACTTGCTTTTTTTTACATTCATTAAACTCATTTGTAACAAGAGACCTTATTTTTGTTTTAGATATCTATAACTTATTTTTTATACCTACAAATCTACGATTGTCTCTAACCGTTTACCATCGTAGCAAGCTAGTTTGATTCCACAGCTGTGGGGATGTAATCAAATAAATAAAATTCGCAAACCGTTGTCGCTTCTGCCATCTCTTTATTCTTTATTGAGAACATAATGTATTTTCTTTCTGTCCCATCTACGTAAATGTCCCAGTGACTTAAGCACTTGATGCCCTATAATACCCGTTGAAAGCGACAGCTCAGCGTGCGCTGGTCTTTATTTTATTTGGAGATCGCTTTGTGGATCTACATCGGATGTTTATAATATTGTTATGTCTTTTGTTATTGTTTGAGATACGTTATGCTTTTGTGCATGACGACTGGACTTTTTGTGTTTAGTTTTAGTTTAGTTTACTTTTTAATTACTTTTAACACTATTATAGTACTTCTTATTTTGCTTTGTTCTATTTGAAGTACGATGAACGCAAATATCTATGTGATCCTTCCGATAAATGCATTACTGATGATATATTCATATTAAATTTCTATATTTTTTACATACAATATAATGGCAGAGCCCTTGCCACTGCAAGGCAAGCTCATTACTATTCATTACCTAATTTAACACCCAGTTATTTTTTTACGTAACGGACAAATAAGCATACAGTTCACATAGATGTTAAGTGATGACTACAGCTTAAAGGGTGCAGTCATAACTCAGCAACCGAATGCTCAATCCACATCCGAATGCTTAGCCTTAGCAACTACGATAAGTCGGTAACTCACTAAGAAGATAACAATTATTACAAATGATCAAAACGCGAACTTTACGTATAAGTTACTATATATTAACCACCTGAGAAGCCCATACACCGATCCCGACATTATCACGATGTCACCAGCGCACCCCCACCCATAAATCATGGTATACAATATTTCCAATATTAATGCTGCCTTAAGCCGATAGTGAACCGTGTTTCGCAAACAGAGCAGGGGTGGAGTGTTTGTATTGCGAAAATGTTAGTATAATAGCGATTGGAATACACGGGCGCTAGTTTGTCGCGCCGTTTCGAATTATAGAGTTTTTGAATGTGTTGAAAATGGCAAACAAGCATGCAGTTCACATGGATGTTAAGTGATGACTGCGGCCTATTTACATGAAAACCAGAGGTCAAAATGCGTTGTCATCACTCATGTGCCAGGACAAACCCAATAGAGGTTTTTTGGTATCCATATACTTTTATTCATATGTTGTTATGTAACAAATCTTAATAAATAAAAAAAAAATCTTCCAAGGCATAAGTGACATACCTACCTACCGTCTGGTCTCTTTCCATCGTCACATGCCAAATTTGGCTTGCACGACAATGGAGACAAAAGCACGACGGATTGTGTCGTTTGAAAGGGCATGAAGAACAAATTTGTCTGCGCTTCTGTTGCAGGATAAGCCATAGTCATCTCCGTTACAGTGGCAGCGACGTGGAACGTAATTTTGGGTACCTAGGAGGAGGCAAGGTTGGTACGGAGGCAGGTGGCAAGCCGAAATTATTCAAAATCCAATAAAGTGCCTTCACAAGGTGATCGTAGCTATGATGATAATACAAAGAATGTATATATTATTATTTAATGTTATTATTTTATTACAACTAATAAAGTTACTGGTTTGTTTTATTACATAAAAAGCCAATTTACAATACATAGGTCTAAATCACATATTTCGCTCGTAGAATTATCATTCCGTATGTTTTCATTCCTCGTCCAAATGAGAAATCCATGTTGATGCAATCTTTCTTCAAGTGTGTTGATTTATAGTATACACGTTTAAAATACTAATGATCATTTTTCTCGGCTACTACCCACCCTCCGGGGCATGGGGTATAGGGTTGTATTCATCTTTATTAATAAACGGTAAACCATTAATCAAATGTTGCGGTAAGTTTTAATAAGAAACTTTGTAAGGTGCTTTTATTATGTGAAATAATTTATCATAATTTAAAGTTTGTATGCACGGATATAGAACTTATTTGCATAAAAATCCATGTTGGTTTTGTAGGTGTTTCAAGGTTCTGTGTTTAATTTACAAATTGTAGTATTATAGTAGTTGATCTAGCTTGCTATTTTTTTACATCATGAAATGAAAAGCTATATAAATATTGTAGCCTTTAACCAACTTTAACTGGTGGTAGAGCTCCAGTGATGGAGCTCGTGGGCGTAGGCACCACCGCATTACCTAATATACTTGCCGCTAAATGGTAGTGTTCCGCACTATCGTGTTCCGGTCAGGTGGTAATGTAGGGCCCTTAAATTTCCAGCACAGAGGCATAATACCTTCGGCCTCAGGAGTGGTAACGCATCTGCATTTTGACCTTGGTCTTTGTGTGGGTGTCTATAGGCTGCAGTCATCACTTCACATCAATGTGAAATGCATGCTTGTTTTCCACTTCAATTACATAAAAAAAAAATCTGGTGTCGCGACGTGACGAACCCACTGCCCACTAGCGGAAGAATGTTTATTCTACTGGAAGAGAATTCTTCCAATTGTGCAGTCAGTCAACCGAATAATGGCGGCCAAACCATTTCAATGGGGCGATAGTAAGTGCAATAACGCAAGATGGGTCAGCATCCTGTGATAAAATTACTGCCACTGCGATCGCCAATCCGTATGCCAAGAGTGTTTATGGCATATCCGTTATGGCGAGGCTTTGATTCAGCAGTGGACATCTTTCAGCTGAACGCCATTGTTCGGTTGACTGGCTGCACCAAGGGAAGAAGTCGTACCGTGATGCAGGTATACCATTCTTCGTCTTCAGACTGCCTCGTTGGCTCAGTGGTCGCAATCGCGATGGAGCCTGAGGTCCTGGGTTCGATACCCAGATCGCGAAAATCTGTTATTGGGTTTTTAGAGTTCCGTAGTAAACAAGGAACCCTTTTAGTATCGTCATGCTGTCAATTCAAATTCAAATTCTACACTGGCAGTAAAGTTACAACTTGGTTGTGACTGAAGGACTTCTTTTTTCTTTTTAGGTACAAAATCCTAAAAATGTCACCAAAAGCGGCCAAGCCAAGGTATTCCGAACACACGCACACCGGAATATCATAAAAACCGTGGGTCTTTAATATTTTTAACGATTAAAAACTACATAAGAAGCCGAGGAATTTAAAAATATGATTCGTCACCCTCTCCATTGGGGTTCATAAAAGCATAGGGGTCTGATGTGGCCCTATCGGTAGATCAATCACAAAGATAAGATGGGGGCCTTAACAACTTATTATACTTTATGAAACATTTAATTTTGCTTAATAAATGTAGTGTGGTGTAATTGTGCCATTGTTTTTTTTTACGTCGTTTATCAACAAATTTCATTCCATTGAAAAAACGTTGCAAAAAATACAGCAAAGTATTTGACCGCGATCAACAAATTTGATACTCGACCTTAGGCCATCGAGCCCCGCCTAATGAAATGGTAATGATAAAGTAAAAACATTTAGTCGGGACCCTCGATGAGGACATTTTTAATAGATTGAATATTTGATATGTAGATATTTAATTTTATTCATTATTTCTCTGCGTACGATAGGGCAGTAAATGAATATTATAGTTTACCACATAAATGACTTTTATACCGATAATTAAAGCAATTGGTGAAAAATTATTCCCTTACCATTACAAAATATCAAAAATGCACAACGTTAATATTCGAGCTTTCACTCCTGGATTACAACCTGTTGGTTTTTTATGCCAATAACATTTTGCCAATTCATAATCAATGATGCTTCAACTCTACTAGGTTAGGATCCCACTGCAGAATCATTTCGTTCATCCTGGATTACAACCTGTTGGTTTTTTATGCCAATAACATTTTGCCAATTCATAATCAATGATGCTTCAACTCTACTAGGTTAGGATCCCACTGCAGAATCATTTCGTTCATCCTGGATTACAACCTGTTGGTTTTTTATGCCAATAACATTTTGCCAATTCATAATCAATGATGCTTCAACTCTACTAGGTTAGGATCCCACTGCAGAATCGTTTCGTTCATCCTGGATTACAACCTGTTGGTTTTTTATGCCAATAACATTTTGCCAATTCATAATCAATGATGCTTCAACTCTACTAGGTTAGGATCCCACTGCAGAATCGTTTCGTTCATCCAGATATGCTGCAAAACTATTTTTACGCATATTAAATATGCATAAGAATATAATATACGGTATATACAAATTAAGGTATATATTCTCTAGATTATAAATTTTACAATCAACAGAATATATACCTATCCACTAGGTTGCCTATCAAAATTTGGTCGCAAGAATTTTTAAATAAATAATTTTATTTTTAACAGCCAACAACTCTTATATATGCGGCTGATTTAATTTGGCTCCCGTATATAATAATAATGAGAAAAAAAAGTGTTAATTTGAAATAAAAATAAATAATACATGTTCGTTATGGACGTAAAAAGTGATCGGGGCGGAACGAACATATGTAGAGGCGGCCAAGTGCGCGACGACAGCCGTGATTGTTCAGTCTTAATACACATAACGGAGAAATCGACGATATATTATTAAAAAAAAAGTTTTAAAAAAAATTCCCAAAAAAAATAATTAAAAGGCCATTCTAGATTATAAATATGCGCAAAAATTAGGTTTGCAGCATATCTGGATAAGTGAAATAATTCTGCAGTGGGATCCTATCCTCAAAATTCAAATTCAAAATTCAAATCATTTATTTCAAATTGGTCTACAAGGACACTTTTGCATTGTCGGATTATAAGCTACGTAGAGAGAATGACTTAGAATAATAATCCAATAGGTATTAATAAATACCAGTTTAATAATAATATTTAACCGATACGTGAATTATCAAATTTTTCAATTCCTTGATAGAAGTAAAAGATGAATCTGTTCGTCATAATCATAGTCACTCACTTAGCAGAGTTCCAAGTTCAGGCACTACTGAGAAGAACTCCGCTACCCAACAAACTCAGCGTGATGCTCTTTTGTCCAAACCTTAGATTTAATACAAATATTATTACATAAAATAAATATAATGTGAACGTCCATGGCATATAAATATTTGCATATAAACACATACGCAAATACCCATCAACAGCTTAATATCATGATAGAATATATCACCCGCAAATCACAACAGAACAGTCCCCACAATCAGCACCCGTTCACAAGTATGACGCATGTGGCAGCCATTGCTCTCCTCGGAACCTATACTGGAGCTGTCACATCAACAATATCTGTACACAGTTTTGGCGCGAACCTTGGAAGAGGCGTGTGGTGCTCTTATTTTATTTCATTTTCTTGGTGTATTTTGGAGTTATGTTTAATAAAATTAATGGCATTTTGTTTGATATTGATTTATAACAGTATCCACACATTACAGTGTGTGTATAGTGAAATAGAATAACAGTGCGAAAACACGGCTTTTCAGGTTGCCTCCAAAACTTCATTATAAAAGTTCCGGTAAAGTAGCCATCGCTTTACTCGAATTACTGACTGTGATTCTGACTGACCGACTTATAATTGATCGACTGACTCTTACTTTTACACTACTTATGACGAATACGAAATATCGTTTTACTTGACACTGGCAATATGCGTAATAGCGATGCCATTATATTAAAAAAATAATAAATAACGTCTGTCCATACAAGGGATGTATAAGTAAAGATATTTTTTACAGTCATCATACATAATAAAAACATATTTCTCCATAACAGGAAGAAAAGGAATCTTCCCTAATTAAACAAACCGTGAAGCCCTCCCATCCATGACTTTCACAATCCAAATAGAATAATCGAATTAACTTGACAGATGACGGGTGTCGTCGGCTCTTTATGTATGGTCGCATCATGACTTGTATGTTGTCGGTGGTTCATAAATAATGTCTTCATATAACTGCGTAGCAGTAGCGTAGTGGAAGCAGGCCACTACTGCTGCGCTGAGGTCCTGGGTTCGATTCCCGAGTCGGGGACTATCAGAGATAACGGTTTAGAATCGTTTATTTTTTTATGTAATGGAAGTGGCAAACAAGTATGCAGTTTTCATTGATGTTAAGTGATGACTGCAGCCTATAGAAATCCACACAAAGACCAAGGTCAAAATGCAGATGCGTAACCACTCCTGCGGCCTAAGGTGTCATACCCATGTGCCGGAAATTATAGGGCCGTGCATTACCACCTGACCGGAACACGATAGTGCTGTACACCACCATTTAGCGGCAGTGTAAGCTAATAAATACTTTAAGCAAATAAATATCTTTGAATCTTTGAATCTTTGAAAAAGTATATTAGAGTAATGCGTAATATATATATTACTATAACATATGAGGTAATCTCTTCGAGATTTTTCCGTTTTCTGGAATTTTCCCAGTTCCTCGGAGTTTGGTAATGTGCCCGGAGATGGGAACAGGTTCGCCACCAGAATCAGAGAATCAGGATCAGAAACTCATTTATTCATTTAGGGTGACAGGCACCTCTTATGACACGTCAAAAACAAACAAAATAAATTAAAGCGAATAACAATTGATATACATGTCAAACAAGATAAAAAATATATGTAAAGTCAAGAATATCACTAAGATAAAACTAAATGTAATAAACTAATGTAAAAGTATATCAGTAGAATGTCTCTTTTCCCCTTTATAAACTGATAACAAAGAGTAAAAAGCAAAGAAAAAGAGTCATTCTTTGTCATTCACCGGCACCTGTTACATGGGCCAAAAACGTTTATCTATCAAATAACAATCTGTACAATTTTTAGTTTGACAATAAAATAATTATATCCCGTGAGTGCCGTTAATACCAATGTATAAAAAGCGATAATCCCTAACCAGTATTAAAGTTCCCGACAATGAGTGTGTACCGACCGCAGTCAATTAAGACTATTGAGAGGATCCCAGCAAAATAAATACAGGCAATGATAAATAAAAAATGGTTGGGTATAAGCGTCGGTCACTTCAATACGTCTACTGCGACTAAATCCTAAAAGTGGATAACGTAAGGCGTAAAAAGCTGATGTTTTTATATAATGGAAGTGGTAAACAAGCATGCAGTTCACATTGATGTTAAGTGATGACTGCAGCCTATAGAAACCCAGACAACGACCAAGGTCAAAATGCAGATGCGTTACCACTTCTGAAGCCTAAGTTGTTATGAATCTGTGCCGGAAATTACAGGTACATCACCACCTGACCGGAACTCGATAGTGCTGAACACTAACATTTATCAGCAAGTACATTAGGTAATGCGGTAGTGCCTACGCCCGCGAGCTCAGTCACTGGAGCTACCACCAGTAAAACCTGATGATAGAACCATGCGAAGTTCCATACGTTGATTTCTAGAGAAAGGAAAAAAAAAAGGTGGTAAAACAGCTTCGAAATATTATCTAGGGCACCTAAAGAACATTTCTATATATTTTATTTTAAACATTTATTTATAAGTAAATTATTTAACCGTGTATCCTTTTTTTTTGTACAAATATTGCCATGATCCTAATTTGCAGAATTCTGAAATTAATTAAAATCATATCGGTTTAGTCGGATGCATTTACTTCAAAACGTGTCATTTATTACATTTAAACTGTGCTAAACATGATTTATTGAAACAATATATAAAGAAATTTCTTTCTGATGTTTTATTGCGGTTCGCTATAAACGTTAGATTTTACGTTAATATTTTATCTCGTCTAATTCATTTATCATCAGCTAAGGTCGATTATTCATTGTTATATTTATTCGTATTAGATTGCCGTGGATGTATAATAAATACGAAAGCACTTACAAAATGTTCTTGAAGTAGATTCTCTCTACGATTCTTATTTACTAATAAGTACCTTATATTTATGTTACCAAGGAGACGAAACCACCGCCCACAAGTAAAGGAGCGCACTTGCGACCACCAATTTTTCTCGCAAATGTGGCACCTGGTCTAGTGCTCTAACTTAGGACTCCAGCGTAAAGATAATTACCACCTAGCACTCAATTAAAGAGAAGAGAGAGTAATAAATAATTAAGAATGTATATTTTTAAACCATTAACACCAGTAAATATGACAAAAAATGGTAAAGTCTCTTAAAATTCGCAGAAATTTATCACATTACCAAAAACAATCGCGCTAGTGCAACCATAGATTAAAAACCTAGTTGAAGGCGGACCGTGACAGGTGATGAGGCGGTCAAAGAAACCACGAGTCATTCTCAAATGATTATCGGATGCCATTGATCTTTAATGGGTATAAAAAGTGGTTTCACGAAAACACTTGTACTTTCGGATGTTTTGACATCATTAACGTCATTGAAGACCTTTAGACGACAATAGACATGCTTATATTATAGAATTGAAATAAACTGTTTGAGTTAGTAACTAGATCTTTTAGAAATCTATAGAGCCTAGACGCACTCTATGTACGTAGGTATGTACCATTGATGAAGATTCCTTAAACTACTTTTGTCTAATTCAAATAAGGCACCGACGTGGTCGACCGAATATTTCTTCGCTGATACTAAACCCACTCAGTTAAAATTATTCAGCGATCAATTTCAATCAATCTTGTGCCTTCTTTTTAGGGTTCCATACCTTAAAAGGAAAAAAGGAACCCTTATAGGATCACTCGTGCGTCTGTCTGTCTGTCTGTCCGTCTGTCACAGCCAATTTGCTCCGAAACTGCTCGACCAATTGAGTTGAAATTTGATGAATATATGTAAATTGGTGACCCAAAGATGAACACGTCAAGTAAAATAATAATTGCAGCATTTGACTGTGTGCAACAAAAAATATTAATGAGTTTCCTACGCGAACCAATGATCATAATATGAACACAAGGAACAAATACAAGTTGTCCATGCATGTAACACGACTGCATAGAGTAAGTAATTCTTTCAGAGGTCAGTGTATAAAAAATAAAGTGTAATAAAGTCCCAAAAAATGTTCAAAGTCTATTTGTTAATAAATTAAAAAAAGTAAATAAAGAACGTTTATACAAATGTAATTACTATAAAATTTGTGAATATCTCAATGATAGTACATCTTGAGATTATAGCGATCGCTGCCAGGCTCTTTCATAAAATTGTACTTATGTTAATGGATATTGATATTGTGTATGCTCTGGCCACAAACAGATTCTTTTCATCTACATATAATGCTATGTATGCACTGGTAATCATAACAGTCATACTCACTTAATGTCTTTGCCTTCGGCGGCGTCGTGTGACGGGTTGCTCACTTCCCTTCAAAATGGTCGAGGAGAGCAATGGCTGCCACATGCGTCATACTCGTGAACGGGTGCTGATTGTAGGGACTGGTCTGTTGTGATTTGCGGGTGTTATATTCTATCACGATATTAAGCTTCACGATTTTAATACTTGTCTTTTAAAAATGACTCAGGTTCTTCACGTCTAAAATCTATTGTTGATGCTGCTGACTTACATATTCTTCCTCTCTCTGCAACACATTACTTTCCTAATTGTTCTCCATATCTCTTAGATCTAATAATAGTTTCTGCAACAGATCATGTGGCTAAATTCGGCCAATGTCCCGCCGAAGCCTTCTCGTATCACGATCTCTTATTCCTCTCTTACAAAATCCGCCCACCTAAAGTCAAATCTAAGGTGCTTCTACAGCGTAATTTTCGTGGTATAGATCTGAATAAACTTAGGGATGATGCGGCTAAGATAGATTGGGCTGCTGTTACAAATGCAACTGACATTCACGAACAGATCGCAATTTTCAATTCCTTACTTGTAGAGTTGTTTGACATTCATGCGCCTGTGCGGCCAGTGAAAGTACGACACCCACCAACACTTTGGCTTACAGATGATATTAAAGCAGTTATGGCGAAACGTAATGCTGCCAAAGCTAAGTTTAAAAAGAATCCTTCAGATGATAACCGCCTTAAATATAAAATTTTACGTAATCGCTGCAACAAGCTGTGTAGAGATGCACAACGACGCTACATCTATACCTCACTTTATAACCTAGATCCTTCTAGAACGTGGAGATTTCTCAGAACTTTAGGAGTTGGGAAAGCTACTATAGATTGCTTGCCTCATAATTTAGATCTCGATATTCTCAACGATTTTTTCTCCTCTGTTTCTACCTGTGATGGTTCATTAAAAGCTAAGGCTTTGGCTGAACTTTCTGCTCTTCCCCCTCCTGATTATCCAATGTTTTCGTTAACTCAAGTGTATGATCGTGATGTTAAGAAGAACATTTTAGATCTGGATTCGGACGCTGTTGGATTTGATTGCATTAGTCGTAAGATGATCCTTCCTCTACTTAACTTCCTATGTCCTATCATAACCTCCATTATGAACCTTTCTATATCTTCTTGCTCTTTTTCTAATGCATGGAAAGATGCATATATAATTCCATTGCCTAAAAAATCCAATCCTATATCTTGTTCTGACTATCGCCCTATCTCCATTCTTCCATTATTATCGGAAGTCCTAGAACGCCTTATCCACTCCCAGCTAAGTATCTATCTTGCTTATCATGCTATCCTTAATCCTCTCCAATCAAGTCTCAGTTTCCGTCCGAGTCGTAGTACGACTACTGCACTGATCAAGATCACGGATGACATAAGGCTCGCTATGGATAACAAGCAGCTTACAGTTTTAACTTTATTAGATTTTAGCAATGCCTTTAATACCGTGGATTTAGATATTCTACTTGCTACTCTACGTTCTCTTAACATATCTCCGAGTGCAATTGACTAGTTTCATAGTTACTTGCGTGGGCGTCGGCAACGTATACAGGCTGGGGATAGGTTCTCAACTTGGTGTATAGCTGTTGCCGGAGTCCCGCAAGGTGGCGTGTTGTCTCCTCTTCTCTTTGCCATCTTCATTAATTTAGTTACTCATTGTATATCTTCTCTCTACCACTTGTATGCAGATGATCTACAAATATATTCTCATACATCACTGGAAGATCTTCCAAGTGCACTTAATGCCTTGAATGATGATCTTTCTTCTATTTTGCGATGGAGTAAATCTTATAGGCTTCAAGTCAATCCCATTAAAACTCAACTTATAATTATTGGAAGTTCAAGGTTATTGTCTAAAGTGAACTGGGACACTCTTCCTAATGTTAAATTTGACGGCCATATTATCTCTTGCAGTAACACTGTTAAAAACTTGGGTATCATTTTAGATAGTCGTTTATCTTGGGTGCCACAAATTAATAATTTGAGTAAAAAGTTATTTGCAGCTGTACATTCCATATGAAGGTTGCGTAATTTCTTACCTATGTCCACTAAAATTACGCTGGTACATTCCCTATTTTTTCCTATATTTGACTATGCCGACACGTGTTACCTTGATCTAACTAAGGAGCAACTCAATAAATTGGAGCGTCTTCAGAATTTATGTATTAGGTTCGTATTTGGCTTGCGTAAATACGACCACGTTTCAGAATTTCGTAAACAGCTTCAATGGCTCCCACTCGCTCTTCGCCGGAATGCTCATGTGCTATCTCTTCTGTTCAATATACTTTTTAATCCACAAACTCCAACATATTTAAAAGATCGCTTTCATTTTCTTCATCTTTCCAATTCGCTTACTTTGCGCTCTTCATTCAATTTCAAGCTAAAATATCCTTCCCATTCTACTAACTTTTACAATAAGTCATTCACTGCCGAAGCAGTTCATTTGTGGAATGCACTCCCCTATTATGGATATAAGGAGCGCTCAAACATTGGTGTCGTTTAAGTCTAAAGTCAGACAATACTATCTGTCTCTATAACTCCTTCTTTGCTCTATTATCAGATCACTTACTGTTTAATTATAATAAGATACTTTTAATTTATCACTATGTTGTACACCCCTACTACTTCCTGAATTGGTTTCTTTACATGTAAGGTTGCCTGGAAGAAATCGCTGTTAGCGATAAGGCCGCCTGTTGTACTTTATGTCCTAATTGTTTTTTCTGTATTGTTCTCTATTGTGTGCAATAAAGAGTATTATTTTTATTATTATTAAGCTGTTGATGGGTATTTGCGTATGTGTTTATATGCAAATATTTATATGCCATGGACTTTCACATTATCTTTATTCTATGTAATAATATTTGTATTAAATCTAAAGTTTTGACAAAAGAGCATCGCGCTGAGTTTGTTGGGTAGCGGAGTTCTTCTCAGCAGTGCCTGCACTTGGAACTCTGCTAAGTGAGTGACTATGATTATGACGAACAGATTTTTCTTTTTCTTCTATGAAGGAATTGAAAAATTTGATAATTCACGTATCGGTTAAATATTATTATTAAACTGGTATTTATTAATACCTATTGGATTATTATTATAAGTCATTCTCTCTAGGTAGCTTATAACCCGACAATGCAAAAGTGTCCTTGTAGACCAATTTGAAATAAATGATTTGAATTTTTGAATTTTGAATTTAGAATACGAAGTTTTCTCAAGAGTTGGCATATATAAAACTTCCCAACCTCCATATTTGGGCTGCGACCCGCCAGGCGCTATTACCTGGCATGATTGGAGGATCCCCCCTTTTTGACGGAGGAACACTTCCAGCTGTTCCTTCACAAATAGTCACAACATTAAACAACCTAAGAACACATTACATTATTCAAATGTACAAATGTTAATTGCGAATAATAAGAGTTAAATGTTTAATAAACGTTTGGCACTAGTATACTTACATTAATATTATAAATTTAAAGATAATCTTATTCATCTAATATAATACTGGGAGGTGAAATGAAGTGTTTTTGTCCAAGCTGTATCTAAACCAATTAATAAAATAATTAAGTTAATTTTCTTCACAATGTTTTTCATTAGCTCGACGGGGAACAATGATGAAGTTTGAGTGTTATCTGCTGAACCATAGACGCATTTTAATAACGGCTAAGAAAATAGAGGGGGGTTATAAAGGTATACTGATAAAAGATTTTAATTAACTTTCTCCTGGTGGTAAAATTACAGTGGCAGAGCTTCTTCTAATGGGATAGTGTTCTTACAAAGAAGCTGACTGAATAACAATTTTCATCATCTCTAGATCCGACTCAGCAGAATCTCTGCAATCACCTGCAGAATTTGAATTACTAGGGCATCGGGAGTGCAGACTAATGTATGTGCTCCCCTAATTACATTTTGAGGAAGGTTTTTGTCCACCAGATGTTTTCTTGGCTGAAGTCATGATGGTGATTCATTAAACTACTGGAATATTTCGTCTAAATTCTTCAAGACAACGACGAATAGATATGAGCAACAAGTTAAGTTAACGATGGTAATAAGCAGAAACATTATTTTAGTAGTAATTTCATCTAACTCGAAGGTTATAGAATTTTAATCACCAGGGTGTATGAATGCAGAGCAGGTAAACGTCTCGGGGATGACCTAGATGCGTTCGCTAATAATAAACCATTGAAAATTCTTAGAAATGAAAATATATGAATGAAACAAACAGTAAGGTATGTAAAAAGGTTTTACATTATAAAATTACAGTATTAATGACGTAGTGGGCAGAAAGGTAATTATTAAATACGAAGTCATTATACCTAGTTCAAAGGTCTATAGAATAAACATTACCAGAGCTACATAAGTGTAGAGCAGGTAAGCATCACGGGTACGACCTAGTTGCGTTCGCTAATGAACCATTGAGATTCACCTCTGCTTTCGCTGCTAATAAACACTTTAACGCATTCAGCTAACGATTCAATAATTTTATGAGTAGGCATAATTATTATTTTCGCTACTATGAGTTCGGATTTCAGTAAAACGTCGAACATCTGTTTCAACAAGCGCTTGCCGTATTACAAAATTATTTACAACTAGCTGTGCCCGCGACTTTGTCCACGTGAGAAAAAATATGATTGTTCAGTATCTACCCGGACGAAGTCGTGGGCGCAGCTAAGTATAAAAGTAGCCTAAGTTACTCCTTATCACATCAGCTATCTGCCAGTGAAAGTCCCGTCAAAATCGGAGACACTCAAATTCTATCTATTTGTATGTGGGTATGTGTGGATGTTTGGAGATAAAAGTAGCCTAAGTTACTCCGTATTACATCAGCTACCTACCCGTGGAAGTCCCGTCAAAGTCGGATACACTCCAATTCTACTTACTTGTATGTAGGTATGTATGTATGTAAGAAAGAAAGAAAGAAAAACACTTTATTGATGCACTCGAGAGACACACATACGACCCAAAAGAAATATTTGAGAAAATAACAAAAAAAATCTTAAACTAGGTGTAAGTAGAAACTTACGTAACTACATTTAAATAACTGTTATATAATATTTAAAAAAAACCCTCCTTTACACTATCAATAGCAAACAATGTCTCACGACTGCACCAAATAGTCTCCAGTTCAGCATAATGTCAGGCTGAAGCCCGACGCTGGTTTTCAACCGGAAGCTATTTGGTGATTCACGGATATCATACCTAAAAGCAGCACTAACACGATCATTTACAAAGGTAGGTAGGTACTTGTACTTGTAAAAGACATAAAAATCTGAGTCTACTTACCTTAACGTATGAGGTCAATATATAGGTTGGAGAAAAAGTCTTTTCGCATTATAGTATGTATGAACTTGTAATAAAATCTCTTTGGCTGTAGTATTTGTATCTGGCTGGTTTTGGTATCATTGAAAGTTAAAATTTTAAAGAACATAATTCCAAGTTCAAATTAGGCAAATGTGTGATTTTCATTTGTTTTTCGTACTGTTAAGATGAGTGAATCTAATGAAGAAATTCGATACTTTTTAAAATTTTACTACAAAAAAGGTGAAAATGCAACGCAAGCAGCGAAAAAAATTTTTGATGTTTATGGACCTAGTGCAGTGTCTGTGAGCGTAGCACAAATTTGGTTTAAGCGTTTTCAATACGATAATTTTGATGTCAAAGATGTACCTCGCTCTGGTCGCCCTATTACGGATAAAATGGATGCCATTTTTGGAAAAGTGGAGCAAGATCGACATATCAGTAGTTACGACGTAGCTGAAGAACTGAGAATTGATCACAAAACAGTTTTGGCGCATTTGAAAAAAGCTGGGTACAAAAAAAAGCTCGATATTTGGGTACCTCACGAGCTCACTGAAAGAAACCTAATGAACCGTGTACTCATTTGTGATTCTTTATTACGACGTAATGAAACCGAATCATTTTTGAAGAAGCTGATAACTGGTGATCAAAAGTCGATCACGCACGACAAGAACGTGCGAAAAAGGTCGTGGTCATAGGCCGGTCAGGCTTCACAGATTGTGGCGAAACCCGGGTTAACTCGCAATAAGGTGATGTTGTGTTTGTGGTGGGATTGGAAGGGCATTATTAATTATGAGCTAACTTGTGATTTAAAAATATAACCCTACTGTTATCCTAAATATTTGCCATACAATTGTAAACTTTATGCAAAGACAATATAATAGCTATACTATATGGTGGGCGTCAAGCCAAAGGGGCGTATAAGCAACACTCCTATTATTGCATATACGACCCTATGACCTGAAGCCCGAATATGATTATGCAATAAAATCCAGTGAACACGCTCCAATGAGACCTCAGCGGAGTCAGCGGTTGGATGGGGAGCAAACTGTATGAGTTACAGTTTATGGTGAGATTATTGCCCGACAATAAAACTACTTTGTCTTCAACTTTATTTGCACGCGTTTGTTGTTTACCACACTATATAAATGCAACCAAACGTACCTATCTATACATACAAATAAATGAAATTGGAGTGTCTGTTTGTAACACTAAAATAACTGTCCAAGTGTACCTTTATTATGACGACCAAATTAATTCTTTCTCAGTTTCTTTTGAAATGGGGAAATGGAGGAATTTGTAAATAATTGATGCTTTCCATATTATACAAAACTGTTCAGTTTCTATTTAATTTATTATGTGTTTTTTATTATTATGAGTGTTTATTCACTCTAGGATAGTTTAAATAAATGACGATGTAAAAGTGCTCTACAGGAGCCTAATTATATGAAATAAAAGAATAAACTGCTTTTTAATAAATGCATATGTATGTATACACGGTACATATACCAAAACCACATTTTTTTAATTTTTTGTCTGTCTGTCTCTCCGTCTGTCTGTCTGTCTGTTTGTACCGGTAAATCTCGTGAACGGCTTGACCGATTTTGACGGGACTTTCATTGGCAGATAGCTGATGTAATAAGAAGTATCTTAGGCTACTTTTATACTAGCTTTGCCCACGATTTCGTCCGGGTAGATACTGAACAATCATTAATTCTCATGCGGACGAAGTCGCGGGGACAGCTAGTTATAATAATAAATGTTGAGGGTGTCGGAAAAAAAACAATCCGCCTAAGATCTTGCATTGAAGATGCTGCCTAAACCTTTTGAGATGAAATAAAACAATGTATGGTGCAATTTTTTCTCTGTAGTAAATCTACAAAAGAGTCCGCGATGATATCCATCTTTTTATTATTCTTATAGCTTATTATTACAATCATGTTCAAATGATGTAGTATTTCTTACTTTTATTATAAACTAGCTTACCCGCCAAACTTTGTATTTCCTCACAATGAAATAAAGTGTCAAAGGTTTGATAGATACGGACTATTTGTATGGGAAAATAAAATTGTGGTCTTTACTATTTTCCTTCAATTTTTTCATATTTTCTTACCTTTTCAACCTTCCCTAGACTTCCAAAAATAATTCAAAACCATAATTAGCCAAATCGCTCCAGGCGTTCTCGAGTTTTAGAGAGACTAACGAACAGCAATTGATTTTTATATATCGACGGATTCCCATGAAGTTTTGTACACAAATATAATATAGGTATATGCTGTGACACATAGGATACTTTCATCCCGTTCAGACTTTTTATTCCCGTTTCACCTTAGGGAATTTTTAAGTTTACGCGGACGAAGTTGCGGGCAAAGGCTAGTGTATAACAAAATTTATTTGTATAAAAAACACTGCTATGAATATAAATGATAGCAATATTTCTTTATCTTACCAATTTCCACAAAAAATTGACGTAAAATTTCAAAATTAATTGATCCTTATTTTCATACCAATAGATATCAAAATAGATAGATTATCAAAAATTAGTCAATATCTCAATCGCCAATTATTTTATTAATTCGAACCATAATAATATGTGTGACGTAACCTTTACTAATACAATAGCGTCTTATGGATACCGTTTGATAATTTCGTCCACTCTCCCATTGCCTCCGTGGCGCAATCGGCTAGCGCGTTCGGCTGTTAACCGAAAGGTTGGTGGTTCGAGCCCACCCGGGGGCGACATATTTTTATTAAATTGTATCTTTTGTTTCTAAATGCCTTCATTGTTTTTTTTTTGGTTTTATTTTTAAACATTTGTGACTAGTCTAATTCAATAGTGCAGTGTTTCCAAATATTATTAATGATACTACCAGAGAATATGTAATGATAACACTACTTCAGTTTTGTAAAAGAGGAGGATCAGGCAATTGATGCCTTTGCTGTCACCATCGCAATTATTTAGTCAGAGCCCTGTTAACAGTGATATACTCGTATCTACAAAGGTTTTTTTTTTAATTTTACCTTTTTAACATTTACATAAAACCAGAGATTACCTACTCTGTGCCAGAAATTACGGGCTCTACCGTATAACTATTTTATTTATGTTATGGAAGTGAACTGCAATCATTACGTTGCAATCTCACGATCGAATCGAAATTGGAAGAAATCACCTCCACCAGTGGGCTGTGGGGTCATCAAGTCCCTACATCATCATAAGTCATCCCTACGGCTTGTAGAAATAAACTACGCTAACTTTAAATGACCCGGTTTTGAAAGGAGGAATCTATTCAGTGGATTGATCCAGTAGGTAAAACGTATATGTATCTTCACACTAGGTCTCTAACGGGGTAGGCAGAGAGTGTAAAGCGCCAGATATCCCAGTCCTGACACACCTCCCGTGCCTCATCTCTCGTACATTCATCATTCTCTTCATACATGCACACCGATTCTTAAGACTTTTGACCGCACCATCAGACAGCACCCGACCTATTTGATCATGGTAGATCAGTCTTGGTCTTCCTGGGCTTCTGCAACCAGCCAGATTCGCATTGTGTATCTGTTTAGTCATTCGCTCACTCGACATTCTTTTTATATGCCCGAACTGGACTAACCGGGTCGTTAAACATCAAACAGTGTTGTGGACCAGCACTGCATTTCTATTCTTGGGATAGTTCTCGAGTTTTCATTTTACATGAAAATTAAATAATACTAGAACCAACTATTACCCTCCCTCCCCACCTTAGCGAATTCCATTGTTAATAAAATACTGTTAAATTACTATAAACAAGGACAGGACTTCAAAATTTGACCCCTAAATTTGACGCTCAAACACAATTGACCCAAATTATCGGCCGGCAATCTCACTTGTTCCTTGAACGTGGCATCTTTACATATCTATTTTGAATGTGTCTCGTGTCTTATTCCCGATTGTTTTCATAAGAGGGTAATTTTTATGGTTCCGTAGCCAAATGGCTAAAACGAAACACTTGAATCTAAATGGTGGTAGACAGTTCTTAGGCTACTTCATGTTTGATTATTACATCTAACAGTCTTGTGGACTAGAACTGCATTTAGCCAAACATTTATATTCTTGTGATAGTCTTCGAGTTTTCATTTTACATGAAGTAATAACAGATCCAACCATCCTCTTCCCCTCCCCATAATAGCGAATTTCATCTATACATCTATACAAATAAATAAAATTGGAGTGTCTATTTGTAATATTAAAATAACCGCTTTTTACTAAATGCATATATGTATGTATACACGATACATATACCAAAACAACATTTTTTCAAATTTTTGTCTGTCCGTCTGTCTGTTTGTCTGTCTGTCTGTTTGGCGGGGCTAATCTTGGGAACGGCTGGACCGATTTCGACGGGACTTTCACTGGCAGATAGCTTATGTAATAAGGAGTAACTTAGGCTACTTTTATACTAGATGCGCCCACGACTTCGTCCGGGTAGATACTGAACAATCATACATTCTCACGCGAACGAAGTCGCGGGCACAGCTTGTTAATAAAAAACTGTTAAATTTCTGTAAACAAGACAGGACTTCAAAATGTAATAATATTTAATCATAAAAAATATAAAATATTTAATTTCATGTGACTTTATTCATCTACAGTTCCCATGTATGCCTGCTGCTACCGAAGGACAAACCCGAAGCTATCTCTATCTCACTCTCGCAGCTGACGAGTGAAAGAGACGAGACCCCCCGTTGACACGTTTCTTAATTATCCACGTGTAATTTGTAAAGATCTTAATTCTGTTTATTATGGAATAAGATTTAAGTGTTTGATAAAAATAAGACGCAGATTCATAACATTGGAATCAAAAGACATACTCGTCTATACATACAAATAAATAAAATTGAAGTGTCTGTTTGTAATATTAAAATAACCGCTTTTTACTAAATGCATATGTATATATACACGGTACATATACCAAAACAACATTTTTTTCAATTTTTGTCTGTCTGTCTGTTTGGCGGGGCTAATCTGGGGAACGGCTCTACCGATTTTGCTGGGACTTTCACTTGCAGATAGCTGATGTGACAAGGAGTAACTTAGGCTACTTTTATCTCCATACATCCATACATACATACATACCTACATACAAATAAGTAGACTGGAGTGTATCCGACGTTGACGGGACTTCCACGGGAAGGTAGCTGATGTAATAAGGAGTAACTTAAGCTACTTTTATCTCCATACCTCCCTACATACATACATACCTACATACAAATAAGTAGAATTGGAGTGTATCCGACTTTGACGAGACTTCCACGGGTAGGTAGCTGATGTAATAAGGAGTAACTTAGGCTACTTTTATCTCCATACATACATACATACCTATACCTACATACAAATAAATAGAATTTAAGTGTCTCCGATTTTGACGGGACTTTCAATGGCAGATAGCTGATGTGATAAGGAGTAACTTAGGCTACTTTTATCTCCATACAACCGTACATACATACATACCTACATACAAATAAATAGAATTTGAGTGTCTCCGATTTTGACGGGTCTTTCACTGGCAGATAGCTGATGTAATAAGGAATAACTTAGGCAACTTTTATACTAGCTGCGCCCACGACTTCGTCCGGGTAGATACTTCATATTTTTTCTCACGTGGACGACGTCGCGGGCACAGCTAGTACATAAATATATTTGTTAATTTAGATTCTCGAGTCAGGTTTGGTTGTACCAAAATGATTGTTAAAGTTATGGTTATTGTCAAAGGAGATGTTGCGAGCTCGGCTCTGGTTCGTACATGTCCTCAAAAAATGGGTAAATTAAAGAAGAATCCGAAAATAATACAATTAATTTATCCAAGAATATATTTTAGAGTTACAACCACATTTAATTCAAACGATTTTATCATTTTCAACTATGTTCAACATGGCGGCGATACAGCCAACGCTTGGTATCAATCGATTTCGATAGTATTTATAAAATATTTTTTTTTCTCCAAGTACTAGATAATCAAAAAACAATAAAAAAAATGAAAATGTCAAAATGACGTCATCCGGCATATTCGCCATGTTGGTTTTAAGTTGCAATTCTAACTGCAAATAATGTTTTGTAACTGCAAACAAAGCTAAATAAGGGATAATATGCAGTAAAAATAGTTTTTATATTGATTTTGCCTGTTAATGATATTGTGTACAAAACATGGCCGGAGGTCCATACATTTTTGCAACATCTCCTTTGACAATTTACTACTACTACGACTACTTTAACAGTTTACTACTTAACAAGTTACTCTTGCACCAATTTATTTTAGACATTGTTAAAGTTACCAGAGTTGACAGATTCCCCTAAATCTGTTAGATAATTTTGAGGTTAACTTTGACATTAATCAGCGCAACTCGGCCAGCTACGGCTAAAGTTAAATTCATGGCGTTATTTAAAATTTTTTTAATTTTCAAATGGTGCAACTCATTTACATAATCGGTATTTTTAACAAATTTGTTAAATTTTATTTAAAGAAAAATGGAAAGAAAAATTTGACTTGAGGCGAGACTCGAACTCGCGGCCTACTGGGAATCTAGTCCAGCCGCTCTTCCAATTGAACTACTGAAGTCCTGCCCGATTTGTCAAATCTTTCCTTCACATTTATTGCATTGCTTTATGGTAGCAGCAGCGCCATCTATTGCCAACTATGCTAGTTAGGCAACTGATACAATAGACTTTGCAGTTTATTGAATATCGTAAAGAAGTCGCTTTTACCCTTAATCATTGTTTTATATTATGTCACAAACATGTGTTAATGCGAAATAATATAAAACAAATTTGTTAAAGTTAAATGATACCCAGCCTAAGTAGCGACAAAATATCAAATATTGAAGGTAGATTACCTGTGGTATATTTGAGTAATGGTTTCGTAGAAAACGGATCCATTACCTTCTATACAGATCTAAATTTACAAATTTCCATAATAACGAGGAAATATTTCGATTATACAACTGATGATAAAGTTCGCAGAAAATCAAAATTACAGGAAAAGAACAACGTAAATAAAAAAAAACGTAACTTCACGCCTGTAATCCCCGAAGGGGTAGGCAGAGGTAAATGCATGCATTCAAGCATACATGCAAACACCCACGATTCGCCGGTTACGTTTTGGCCCTTGTAACAGGTGGCGAGCCTGTTGACATCTCCGGGCACATTACCAAACTTTGAGGTACTGGGAAATTTCCAGAAAATTGAAAAATCCCAATAGAACCAGAGATAGAGGCTTTTTCACCATTATCTCTGATAACCCCCTACCCGGGATGTGTATTTATTATATACACATTCAAAGACGACCCGGTTAGTCCAGCGGAGTGAGATGACCGTTTGATTCGAAGGGTCGCGGGTTCGATCCCCGCACCGGGACAAATATTTGTATGGCCTACAGATATTTGTTTCGGGTCTGGGTGTTTGTGTATGTGTTGTATGTGTACAACGGCACCCACGACACAGGTTTTTACCTACCGTGGGGCTGTGAGTGTAAGCGTATTTATTATTATTATTAATGTTATATATACAAAACAACGATCGCAATAATATTGTACCTAAAAAGGGGTGTCACAACATTACATTTTTAATACAATATTGTCTTTTCCGAAATTCAGTGATGCAAAATTTTTGTATAAAGTTGTTAACGTTGGTATGAAAAATCGTCTATAATGTGTTTTTAAATATTTTGTGTGTAACTATGAGGGTGGCATGATGATGAAAAAAAAAACTCTTATACTTTACTATATTTATTTACTAATGGTAGTGTTCAGTACCATCGTGTTCTAGTTAGATGGTAATACTTGCCCCCGTCATCACTATCACAGGGACATAACTTAGGTCTCAGGATCTACAGGGATGGCAACGTATATGCATTTTGAATTCTGTTTTTTGTGTGAACATGTATAGGCTGTAGTCATCACTTGATATCTGTGTAAGCTGCATGCTTGTTGCCACCTCCGTTACTTAAAAAAACAAATAGAACTCGTCTCCCGCAACACGTTTGACCCAAATATTTTTATCGGCTGGCAATCTCGCTCGTTCCTTGAACTTGGCATCTTTACGTATCTATTTTGAATGTGTCACGTGTCTTATTCCCGATTGTTTTCATAAGAGGGTAATTTTTACGGATCCGTAGCCAAATGGCAAAAACGTTACACTTGAATCTAATTCAGAGGTTCCCAAACTATTTTTTCTTGTAGACCCCTTTCGATTTTTTTCTGGTGTCGGTGGACCTCCTCCTTGCAATATTTATATCACATTCTCAAATTTCCAATGCTCATTCACGCTTACGCAGACCCTAGTCTCGCATGGACCTCAGTGGGTCCACCTGGACCACTTTGGGAATCACTGATCTAAATGGTGGTAGACGGGTCTTACTTCATGACAAGGAAAAATAACACTTCAATGGTCTACAGGGGATGATGGCGAATGACTCAATAGAAACGTAACTGAAGAAACGTAGTTTTTTATACAATAAGGTTAATGACAAGATGAGAAACAAACCGCCGCTTCCGTTTTTAAATTGATTTGATAGATATTTACATAGACTTTTACGTCATCTGTCATATTAGCATGAGAAAATGTGGTATCTTGACTTCTGGAAACTGGAACCATGTTACCAAGATTGTTCTGTGTAGTACTTTAGTACTTATACAATGGTTTAATAATGGAAATCACATCAGGCTAAGACTTTTTAATACTAAGAAAAAAAAACACGCTTTACTTATACAGACCGTTATTGCAGATGGGCGATAAATCTTACTGTTGTCACTGACAGACGGACGGACAGTTCTGTTCTAGTTTTTGCTATCTGAACGTGGTTATATCTACCTGTATGTTATGATGGTGATATTATATAGCCTTCTGTTTGTAAAGTCATGGGATTCTATCGATTGATGTTGATGACACTTCCTTGTGTATATCAATACACAAGGAAATAATCAGCGGGCATATTTTTATGCCTTTATCGCATTTTTTTTTTAAATTTCGCGTACACTCATTGCCCCACATTAGGTATAAACCTGTGTCGTGGGTGCCGTTGTACACATACATCACATACACAAACACCCAGACCCGAAACAAATATCTGTAGGCCATACAAATATTTGTCCTGGTGCGGGGATCGAACCCGCGACCCTTCGAATCAAACGGTCGTCTCACATCGCTGGACTAACCGGGTCGGCATTGATGCTATATTTAACTGGGGACATCATAGCAGCGCAACCAGTTGCACCTCGCACTGTGCCTAGCACCACCGTGTGTGCATAAAGCGCAATACCTAGCTCGCCGTGCCGCCGACACAGCCCGCCGACCCAACCCGGCGGCCTATCACCCGGCAACCTGCGCCCGCCGTGTTGCCCGTCGACATGTTGGCGGCTTGCGGACGTAAGCTTTGTTGCCTAGCGACACGCGAGCGGTAGTATCAAGCCGCCGACATGACGCCAACAAACTTCTCCGACTTGCAATGAGTAAACCCGCCAACTAACCGACATAAAGTTTGCCGATATAAGTCAGCGGCCCGCCGCACAGTTAATTACAGCACTCCAAAGACTAGAAATATGTCAAAAATCATTCGACGACAATTTATATCGAAAGCAGTAGCGATACCCAATATTGCGTACACATTCGGTCTACTCAATCAATAAATAATTATTTTCCGTGTCATCTTTTTTAAACCAAATGCTATCTGATACAATTAAAAAAAAGGATGCGCTTAACGGTGCGCCTTTTAGTTTCAGAGTTATTGATGGTCGTTTTTAAACAATTTATGTACGGCATGTGGTGCGCACCATTAGTAAGATCTCTATCGCAACTTAAACGTTTGTATGTTTATTTATTCTTATTTCAATTACCCGGTGCTAAGATGTTACGAGTAACTTGGGAATTTCGGTAGCTTAAGAATAGAATTGTTATTTTTTTATGTAATAAAAGTGGCAAACAAGCGTGCAGTTCACATTGGTGTTAAGTGATGACTGCAGCCTATAGACACCCACACAATGACCAGAGGTCAAAATGCAGATGCGCTGTCACTTCTGAGGCATTAGGTGTTATGCCTCTGTGCCGGAAATTACAGAGCCATACATTACCACCTGACCGGAACACGATAGTGAACACTACCATTTAGCGGCAAGTATATCAGGTAATGCGGTGGTGCCCGCTCCGAGCTCCGTCACTGGATCTCTACCAACAGTAAAAGAAAAACATTTTTGGCGGGGTTGGTAAAATATTGCATTTCGTGCACGGAATAGCCAAGAGCGTTAAAAATCGAGAACATCATAAAACCCGGTAATAACTATCATTGAAACGTAACAACTAAAATCTCAGGGCTCGCATTTGCATTTTGACCTCGGGTATTTGTGTGGGCGTCTATAGACTGCAATCATCACTTAAAATCAATGTTAACTGCATGCTTGTTTGCCATCTTAATTACATACCAAATAGACTAGACCGTATGTTCATAACTTAACTCAATTTGATCAAGTATGATTCAATGTATTAACCTCTGTCTACATCTTTGGGGAATACATGCGTGAATCTTCACGTTACGTAAGTTCTTATTTCAACAGACACACTCCGCTTTATTCTTCGAAACATGTTTTATTCCTTCTCTTGGATGACGGTCATCAAAATGAATATGAAACAAAATCAAGCGCACCTCATAAAATAAATAAGCACACAATTATAATAATAATAATGACAACCCTTGACACGTCTCACTGCTGGGCACGAGTCTCTCCCCTTTTTGGGGGAAAGCCTGCTTACTCCACTACGCTGCTCCAATGCGGGTTGGTGGAGATACGGGTCAGTGGCCAACCCGCTGTCAAACCGCCCATAAGGCCTCCAACAAGGTTTATCGACTCTTATCTTCTACGCCTAACGTACCCTCCGAAGCACGGAAACGCGACTTTTAATTTGCCACTAGCCGTCAGCCATCACACACCCAACCGCGCCCGTATTGCACAACCGAGTAGATCGCTTTCGATATACACCAGCCGCGGGGACATGCGCGCATTGCAAGCATGTCCCCGCAGCACATTATTACGTCTATGTTAATTCAAATCTCATTAGAATCTTATCCATGAATGTATCTACCGCTAACACTCAGTCCAATTGTTGGTCTTTCAAGTGTCCGACCCAAAGTAGGCACTACAATAGGCTTCCTCCCTAGGTAAATATTTCGATAACGAGTACAAAGCAGGCAAGTACACTCGCGGAGCGAAGTTAATATAGCTGCAGCAATTAAAACGCAGCGCACACCTTTGAGGATTACTCTAACTGCGTTTTATTACAGCTTGTTCATATTGAGATACTGCATTTTTTGTCTTCAGGCATTAAAAGTAAACGACACAGACACGAATCGAACCTGCGACCTCAGGATAACCAGTCCAGCGCTTTATCATTAAGCTACCGAAGTTTTTCTTTCCGTTTTTTCTTGAATTTCTAAAGTTCACTTGCATGTGTTATTGCGAAAAATAAATAGTACGACACAGACACGACTTATCTTTGGATTATTTGGTTAATACTTAATTTGATCATTGAATCAGAGAGAAGGTTTTTTACGCCGTTCGTCCTGCAGCCGCAGGGCCGAGGAAGCTGCAGCAGAGAGGAATGCTGAATCCGCGTCGCGCGACTGGTGCGCGCGAAGATCAGTGATGATGATGAACTGAGAAAATACGTCGTGACATACCCGAAGTTTGTTAATGTCAGGTAACCTTTTTTCAGTCCCATGAAAAAAGGTTACTGGCGAATCATATTTAGACACATAAATATACGTCTATATGTACTACTACCTCCATTAAGTACTTTCTTATTCTTCAGGTTAAGTACCTATTTGAAGCTACATACAGAAAGACACTTGCCTGATATATATTTTTTTCTATAAACTGAAGATTTTTGGTAATAGATAAATAAATGCATATTTTTAGTGCCTCATTCTGAACACAAACTTGTGGGAGGCAAGTGACGTCATTTGAAATGTAAACAGCTCCATATGAACATGATGCACTTATAAATGCAAAAGACTGTATATTTTACGGCAAGCTCGTTTTTATTAATTTTGCTTCATTTATGCACTCTTGACTTAGATTTTTTATAATCACATACCTTATAAGTTTTCACTATCTAGGCTTATTAAAATGAAATTTAATGTCCTATCTTAGTTTTGACTGATTCCAGTGTGTATTATATATATGTTTAATAAAACTAAACTATGTCTCGCCTTGTTAATATTTAACTGCGAATCTAAGCTGATTAGATAAAAAATACGAGTAACATAACGGGTGTCTCAGAACTAACGCAATCAATTTTAATGTTTTTTTTAATCGATTTTTTAAATTGAAACTATACCAATAATAAAAAGAGGAAACATTTGTGTTTTTGTATAAATGTTTGTAACGTTTTGATACAAAGACTGCTTTTATATGCTGAGTATACAACGTGTAACAGGATTAAATGTACAACCCGAAACTAGTTTGTTCAGAATCGATAACCGAATCGATTTCTCGACAACCGAATCGTCATTTTTTATGTAGGTAATATTTTGTCCCAAAATTAATTACAATAAAGGAAATTATGGTCACCCATTTGGTGAACAGTTAATACAAACGAAAATGGGACTAAAATCTATCCAAAACAAAATGCTAATCTCAACAAGTTCATCAGAATTCGTTGAGACGTGGTTTTTTATAATAAATAATAATTTAAGAAATAAAAAATAGTGGAAATTAATCTTACAACTAGCGAGTGCTTAATAAAGGGTACGCAGGTTACGCTACATCACATAGCATTGCGGCCGAAGGTAGAGGTAAGATAAGTAAGCATAGGCTGTTCATGCTTTTCATACAAATTGATGACAACTTATTTCTTAAATAAAAAGTATTAAATGCATAAACATGTAATTTCAGTTCATGTATTATGATTATATCTCGATTTTCAAATCGGGGTGATAGAAAGTGTGCATTACCCCGTTACATGTTATATATGCCTGTAACACATAGGATTTTTTCCTGCTCAGAGGTTTCTTAGTTTAGGAACTTTTAAATAGATCCACATATTCAAAAATTTAATTACTGTTGCATGTCTCAGACTGGATTCGTAGACAGCTGACGTCATGATTGAGGTTAATTAACAATTTGACAACAGAAGGACTTCGATTAAAGCTTATTAATTAATCTTTAAGTATATGTTTACAGAGTACTGGTATTTATACCTGAAGTCCATGCAGACGATGTCGCTTGTAAAATTTAGTTTTATTTTTGAATGATTGCTTACAAGACGAAAAAGAGAGAAATCATTTTGATAGCTCAATATTTAAAAGTCAAACACTCCAACAATTATAAAAACATCAAAATCATCTATAACCGCTAAATTGAACCACCCCCTAAAACTTAGCAACACAACAGATGTATTAACACAGAAATGAACAAGCACCCTTTATAATCCACAAAATCCAAACCGTCGCTGCTTTTAAGCCATTATCATACCGGGCGGCCACTCTACGCGAAACTTCATAGCGATGGCTAAAGTTGGGGGCCGTTTGTTAGCGGGAAGAGTTATTATGACATTTTAAAAAGTTAAGCCTGAATATAAAAGTGAAATAGATTTTTGCACAACACAACTTTGGAACTAGGTTTTCGTTTTAGTTGAATAATAGATGATATGTGTTGGGGAGATTTATATTTTTTGCGAAGACATAGTGTACTGCTAAGGAACTGGTTAATAACTGGCGTTACTTATGTCAATAACGTGGAAGAATGGTAGTGCGGTAGTGAGCACATTTTTAATTATGGAAATATTTTATTTAATAGAAAGTACTTTTTATGACTTTGTGAAACTTAATTCAGGATGTTGCCAGCCTTCTGAGTTTTTAGACGCATGTTGTTTTTAGTTTAGTTATAACTTTATATTGTAAATATTATTATTATTATGTAGATTAATTAAGGTTTTTTAATATAGTATAAAGATATTCAGAAGGCTCATTTCAAAATAATATTTATTTTTCATAACACAATATATTGTGAGATGCATTATAAATAGGTCAAACTCATCGAATATTTTATACAAATATAAAAAAATAGTCTTTCGTTGTTTTTTTTACGACGTTTTGCACGTTTTATTGAAAAAATATATATGTGAGCAAATTGAAACACTTTATCCCAAATTTGGTAGTGTTTATGGTCCAGTAAGAGATTTCGTAAGCTGCACAATATATCTACCACCTTCCACAGAAACTGTATATTTAGTATCACGCTGACCAGCGTCGCTGGAAAGTCAACGCATAGCTACATAAGGTGCCACTTAGGGAATACTGACGAATATACTTATCTAGTATTCCACTAGGGGGCGCCTTTTTATTATTCATCTCCAGGAATCTCCTCACTATGCATGCGGTGTCAAGGAGAACTGCCTTCTGCATCAGCCGTCCAACGCGAGTCTCTTAATGCGATGATCGAGACTCTTGGCAATAAGGCCAATTATTACTTAATCTTATTATTAATTATTTAATCGAGGCAGCTGTGAGAGCTTCTCGTGGAGCTGTGCCAATGCCATAGTCTCATGACGCAAGTCCCACAAAATGAATAAAGTAATTAAATAAATATTAAAACACCGCTTACACTGACAACCCAACTCAAATAATTGGAAAGGGCAATTCAATAATGCTCGAATGATTTTTAATATTCGAACAATTCTCCGTGTATTGTCCATTCAAAAGGAATTTTTTGGTTAACAGTACCAATCGAGGGAAAATTAATTTAAACGTTAATGAAATAAGGTTGAATCCAGATTGGATAATCACAGTCGGCCCTGTCTGGACTGCATGGATTGTGGATAATAATTATGGATGCGGTCGGAGGCAATATTTCACGGCAGATTATATGTATTGGTAATTTGGGTGTATTATATATTACAAAGCTACTTCAAATTATAATTATGATCAAAAGTTCAAACAATTAACTTATGAGATATTTTTAAGGTTATAAGGCCTGCTTAAAAATACCCCTCGAAGGGAACTTTGTAATTTTTTAAGAAGCCGATTTTTCAAGTCAATCATATCATTGTGTCAATTTTTTTTAATGTCATAATAGTGGCAAGCTATCATGCAGTTGAGTGATGACTGCAGCCTATAGACATCCACACAATGACCAGAGGTCAAAATGTAGATGCGTTACCACTCCTGAGGCCTAAGGTGTTATGCCTCTGTGCCGGAAATTACAGGGCCGTACATTACCACCTGACCGGAACACGATAGTGCTGACACTACAATTTAGAGGCAAGTAATTAGGTAATGCGATGGTGCCTACGCCGGCGAGCTCCGTCACTGGAGCTCTAACACCAGACAATTGGTTAATGATAATATACCACCGTCGTTACGCCCAATATACCTATACTACTACAATATAGTGTTTCGATAGATGATAGATTTTTTTTTTTTTATGTAATAAAAGTGGCAAACATGCGTGCAGTTCACATTCATGTTAAGTGAAGACTGCAGCCTATAGACACCCACACAATGACCAGAGGTCAAAATGCAGATGCGCTGCCACTCCTGAGGCATTAGGTGTTTTGTCTCTGTCCCGGAAATTACAGGGCCGTACATTACCACCTGACCGGAACACGATAGTGCTGAACACTAGCATTTAGCGGCAAGTATATAAGATAATGCGGTGGTGCCTACGTCCGCGAGCTCCGTCACTGGAGCTCTACCACCAGTAATGATGGTAATGTTTGATCCCATAATAATTATCACAGAGGTAAAAAACTTACCCCCAATTTCATAAACATACATTAGATACGTTTTAGTTATAGAATGCTTTGTCTTTGTCAGTTGCATTGTCAAATGTGCAGGACAGAAAAAGACAAAGGAGAGATTAGCAACACTTTACCTAAAATACGTTTATGAATAAGGGGGTTAGCCTTCAGGGTGCCAACGCATCTGCATATTAACCTACGTTTTCTTGTATAAACTTCTAAACGACACTAATTATCCGTGTGAACTGGACGCTAATTTACCACCATAATTACATTAAAAAAAACCTAACTATTTAAAAAAAAAGAAATTAAACCAGCTTATCTTATTACTGGTGGTAGAGCTCGCGGGCGTAGGCATTACCGCATTACCTAATATACTTGCCGCTAAATGGTAGTGTTTAGCACTATCGTCTTTCGGTCAGGTGGTAATGTACGGCCCTGTAATTTCCGGCACAGAGGCACAACACCTTAGGCCTCAGGAGTGGCAACGCATCTGCATTTTGACCTCTCAGTCATCACTTAACATCAATGTGAACTGCATGCTTGTTTGCCATTTCCATTACATAAAAAAAAGCTTGCCAAAGATTCTGTAGACGGATGAATATCAGAAAGCTGTTACTTTTGATTTTATACACACATGTTTATTATATTCCCTGAAGCAGCAGATGGACCCTAATATAGCATAAGGTCCAGGAACAATAAGAAATCAATTGTCATATTTTTCGTGCTCAGGCAACTGGGTATATTAAACTTGCACTTTAAATTTTCAAAGTAAAATTACTTTGAATTAGACACCGCGAATCTCTTTTCAATTTCATGTCACTTAAATAGGATTGCGTTAACAAATAGTTTTGCATCTGGTTTGCTTCTGTATTGTTAAAAAGTCACCAGAAAAATATTTCTTTGAGTGCGAAACTTGCTTATAAAATAACGCAATTAAATGTTTCCACAACCCACATTTCTGAGAGGGACTTTGTTAAGTTGATAGGTGTTCTTTTAAAAGATTTATATGATTTGGTTGTACATAGATATAAAATTCTAAAATACTTTGTTCTTCCTCGGTAGCCTAGTGGTAGCAGGCCACTACTACTACGCTGAGGTCCTGGGTTCGATTACCGGGTAGGGGGTTATCAGAGATAATGGTGAAAAAGCCTTTATCTCTGGTTCTATTGGGATTTTTCCATTTTCTGGAAATTTCCCAGTACCTCAAAGTTTGGTAATGTGCCCGGAGATGTCAACAGGCTCGCCGTCTGTTACATGGGCCAAAACGTAACCGGCGAATCGTGGGTGTTTGCATGTATGCTTGAATGCATGCATTTACCTCTGCCTACCCCTTCGGGGATTACAGGCGTGAAGTTACGTTACTTTGTTCTTAATGCCAAAGTACAACAAAGGACAAAGTACTTAAGTTACAGTTCACATGAGTGGTAAATAAATACTACATTTTATGGACCCGTAAGAACTATCACAGAGACAATAACTAGTAACTCAGGGACGACAACGCATCTGAATGTGGATCTCTTGTCTTTGTGTAGGTGTCTATAGGCTGCAGTCATCACTTAACCTCAATGTGAACTGTATGATTGTTTGCCACCTTCATTACATTAAAAACTCCAAAAAATAAACGTAATATTTAAATGCAGTATGTCACCACTCCGCGCTGAAATAACGGAATCATACATTAACCGGAATATGATAGTGCTGTACACTATAAGCTTCTTATAATGACATTAGGTTGACGGACAAGCGTCTGTCAACTTAATAGAAAGTGTGTTCACCGTCGCCTATGAACAGTTGCAACACCAGTTGCCAAAGCGCTGCTAGCTCTGAAGGACTCTCTTAATGCCAATTTTGATGAACCCATAGAACAACACGGGCCACCAGGGCCGGCGGGCCGGAGAGCTTTCCCCTTTGTCAAAGTAAAAGACCAAATTTTATAGTCCTATGCCTGTCGCCCAGATATTTAAATGTGTGCGTGAAATTGTTTATGTATTTTGTTAAAGTTAAGGTGTGAGGTTCGTAGTAAAAGACGATTTTTGTAGTGTGAGTGTGTGTCATTTTTTTTTTTTTTATGTCATAGGATTGACAGACAAGCAGACGGGCCACCTGATGGAAAGTAGTCACCATCGCCTATGAACATTTGCAACACCAGGGGAGTCGCCAACGCGCTGCCAGCCCTGAAGGACTCTTTTGACGCCATTTTTGAAGAACCCCATATTGTAGTACCGAGGGAACACCTCAGAGGGAAGTTCATTCCACAATTTACACGTTCTGGGCAAAAACGAACGTGAGAACCGCACCGTTGAACATTGCCAAGTGTCCAGTCGGTGAGGGTGGAACTTCTCTCTTCGGCGGGTAGTGCGGTGTAGGAAAAGAGACGGTGGCACCACGTCGAACAGTTCGACAGAGCACTCGCCATTGTAGAGACGGTATAAAACGCATAGACTCCCAACGTCTCTGCGCAGGCTCAGATGTTCGAACCTGTCAGTAAGTCCTGGGTCGTTAACAATACGAACGGCGCGCCTTTGTAGGGACTTGAGTGGACCAAGTTGATATTTGGGGGCTCCCGCCCACAAATGAGAGCAGTATTCCAAATGGGGCTGCACTTGGGCCTTATAAAGCTGTAATAGCTGCCCCGATGTGAAATACTGCCTCACTTTGTTAAGAACCTCTATTGAAATAAAACTATTTTTACGGATTTATCTCGCGTATATTAAACTAAAATGATTTTTAAAATCAACCCGACGTTTCGGTCGTTTTTCAGCTTCCGTGGTCCCGGGCAGACTGAGGTGACATTTGTCTGACAGAAGTTTGAAAAAATTATATGTAGCTACCTCCATCGATTTCGTAAACGCCATGAACGCTACGCAAGGCGTTTACGAAAGTAGAGTGTAGCTCGCGTAAACCTAAGAACATATCATGTAAGAACCCCTAGTTTTTTGGATGTCATACGTATTTCCCCCCTTAAAAAATGACAGACTGTTTTGCATCGGCAATAAACGCTACGGCTAATCCCCTCCGGTTCGCCGCGGCCGGTGGGCCGAGTTGCTCTATGGAAGAACCCCATATTGTAGTGTATATAAGCTAATGCAATGGTGCCTATGCCCTCAAGCTCCGTTATTAAAAGTTCCATTAGTAAAAGTTTATAACGTTCCAAATATAAATGTTCTTATTTTTATATTGTAATGCGACGGCCGAAACGTCGAGTGTCGAGGTAAATACTTCGATTAAGATAGTACGCGATTAAGTCCCGTTTACAAAATAAAAATATGAATACAAATCGTGAAAGTTTAAAACAATAAATGTTCTTATCCTTCATCTTATCCACAATAAACCCGTGAACGTAATAATTATTTTGATAGATATTTTAACATAGCAAACACACGGTTCTTTAGTTATATCAACAGACTCGCTGTGTGAATACCACAGGCTGATTAGTAGAAAATGCCGCCAGTTAGAAATGTACACAAGGCGCGACAAATATGGGTGAAAATACACTTAGAAATTCAAAGGATGAAATTGTGCGATATAATATTTTATGTGATAATTTTATTTTAAAATGAAGAGATCGCCATTGTTGGTGTGTCGAGAGATGCTGATGCCGCTTTAGGACTCTACGCGACACCCTGCCACCTTGACAACTGTGTCAAGAAAAAAATCGTTGCTTCCATTATGAAATTTGAGCAGAACAAGCCCAGGCAGATGGGGATGTCCCGGAGCCTAAACCGCGACTGAGTCAAAGAAAAGAAGGAATTAATCAATACGGGAAAAGAATCGTGAACTACTCATTTCCATAGTCATTTGATGAACCAGTTGGTCCAACGGCGACCGTTTGAGCTGAGGATCACGGGTTCAATCCCGGTACCGGGACAAATGTTTGTCTACAGTTATTTGTTTTGTGTCTGAATGATTGTGTACGTGTAGTGTGTGTATAACGGCGATCCCACGGAGCAGGTTTATACCTGATGTGGGGTTCTGAGTGTGTAGAGTATGCGTATTTTGTTATTTATTTCAGTTGAAAGTAGTCCAGTGTTGGACAAACCCTCCAAAGATGCTCACAAAAACCGGTCTTGTCTTCGTATCTAAATTCTATATTGAATTTTAAAAAGTTAGGGTGCTTTAAAGATTTTGCCTGCTTACCCGTCAAGCCATGAAAAAAATATGACAATTGATTTTCAATTGTTCCGTAACCGCCGGCGGCTTCACATTTTTGGCGGGACCCCATATCTCAGCTTCATATGTACAACCCATAAATATACCTCTTTCACCGGTACATTATCTAAATTAGTCTAGGTGTCGTGCACAGCGTTTTCAGAATTCTTATAAAATATATTTTATCTTAGTACCCGTTTTAAGTGGTAACCTAACAAATTCTTGTTAAGCTTAATGAACAAACTTCCACGGCCCGCTTAAAATGGACAGCGTCGCCTTAGTCGTATTATCACTTATTATTGTGTTGACAACTTTAAAAATTATAACAGAAATATCATCATTTCATTTTTAAATCAAAGGCCAATCACGTATAAAACGATACCGATACCTAATCCACAATACTAGTTCGACAACGAATAACGTGTTCAAAGAAACTATAATTTTTTACTGGTGGTAGAGCTCCAGTGACGGAGCTCGCGGGCGTAGTCACCACCGCATTACCTAATATACTTGCCGCTAAATGGTAGTGTTTAGCACTGTCGTGTTCCGGTCAGGTGGTAATGTACGGCCCTGTAATTTCCGGCACAGAGGCGTAATACCTTAGGCCTCAGGAGTGGTAACGCATCTGCATTTTGACCTTGGTCTTTGTGTGGGTATCTATAGGCTGCAGCCATCACTTAACATCAATGTGATCTGCATGCTTGTTCGCCACATCAGTGACATAAAAAAAAAAAAAAAAAAAATTGTAATCGTACCATTACTATAAAATAACTTTATATCTGTGCGATCATTTGAATAAAATGCATATTCCAAATATGAACTCATGTATAAAATTATAATTTAAAAAAATACGACGAATCGTGGCGACTGTAATGGAACTGTTATTACAAATTTCTCGTTATTTATATCGTAAATAAAATCGGATGCGTGGAGGTGTTATCTTATAGTTTTATTTATGTACCCGGATCGACGTTCCGTTTTAAAACTGCAACGAAATTTATTTGTTTACAGTTTTAATAGTAAATCAACGGAATTCAATGATTGTTTCATTTTTCGAATCTGTTCGAAATTTATTCGGTAGACCGTTATTTTCATAAAGCTGGTTGAAGTAATGGCGGTTGCTGGATATTGTAAAAAAACTGGTTGCCTGTAAAGTCGGTTTTACGGGCGAAGATTTTACGTGACAACGTCTTTTTCTCGGTAGAAAGGCATTAGCCGGTCCGGCAGGCCTCTCTCTCGTTCGGTGACTCATCGTTACGTTACCGGGCGTTACACTTTTTCATGAGTGACTCCGAGACGCAACCTAATTTAAGACGTTGTCACGTCAAAACCAAAACAATAACATTGTGAATATTGTATTATTTTAACACTAATGCTTTAGTTTTAATGTGAGTTTTAGCGCTTTTATATAGATAGAATTTTCTCTTCTCTTTATGTAAGTATCTACAGGCTGCAGCCATCACTTAACATCAATGTGATTTGCATGCTTGTTTGCTACTTCCATTACATAAAAAAAAATCCTACTCGATCAGTGAATTCGTGAAACTATCACACATGAATCATAAAAATTCGTCTTACTTTAAACAAAAAGAAGAATATTTTAGCTCTTCGGACTAATATCCCAAATTAGATTCTGTAACCAAGTGTTGAACGACTAACTTGACCTTAGTGCCATTAACTAAATAAGAGCTTCAACTTGAAATGAGGCTAAGCAAGCACTAAACAGCTTTAATTAAGATACCATTTGAATCCAAAGTTTATAAGGGCATCAGGCCACTAACGTGAACTCCAGAGAAAGCTTAAAACACCGCAGGGGTCTGAACGAACCTTTAAATTTTGTTATAAAATATTGAGAATGTGCCCTATGATGAACGGAAGCTATAATAACATGTGTATGCTATGTTTTAATTAGGATTGTTTACGTTGGATATTCAGGATTTATTGTTTTTTTTAATTTTTTTGTGTAGTGACCTTACCCCTGAATCCTAGGTTGTTTCGTAATAAAGCGCGCATGGCTCCGCGGCTGGTGTAGATCGTTCGCGATCTACTCGGTTAAGCGGCGCGGTCGGGTGTGTGATGGGTGACCGCTAGTGGCAAATTAAAAAATACGCGTTTTTTGCTTCGGAGGACACGTTAAGCCGTCGTTAAACCATGTCGTACGCCTTAAAGGCGGTTTGAAAACATCCGACAGTGGGTTGGCCACTAACCCTTATCTCCACCAACCCGCATTGGAGCAGCGTGGTGGAGTAAGCTCCAGGCCTCCCCCAAAAAAAGCGGAGAGACTAGTGCCCAGCAGTGGGACGTATAATGGGTCGCCATTACTTATTTATTATATCAAACATACACCACCTTTTTTTATGTAACAAACGAAGCAAAAAAGCATGCAGTTCACATCGATATTAAATAAAGACTGCGGCACATAGACATCTACACAAAAACCAGATATCAAAATGCAGATGCGTTGCCACCTCAGACTTTAAATGTTATGTCTCTGTGATAGTTATTACGGGGCAACACAATTATAAATATTATTGAACGCTCGAGCGTATGTAAATATTGCGTATTATTTCAAAAGCATTAATTCCGATCAGAGAGCAAGTCTTATTTTTACAAAATCAATGTTTCGCATTTGGCAATCATTAGTATTTAAGATGCTTACCAGCGTCGCGAACGTGACGACCTACATTCTCGTATGTGTGTCATATGTGCAAAATACTTTTTTATTTATAAAAAAAATATTGTGAATATCATTTTAGTGTTAATAATAACTCAACGTACAAGTGAATTGTATTGAATAATTTAATAATTATACATATAGTACTTACTTTCAATGCAGGTTGATTGGAAAAATAATCATGCATTTCACTCGAGTTCCGCAGAACGAGTTTGGCATCAATAAAACTAAAGAACAAGACTAGGTATATGCCGCTTGTTCGATCGCAAAGAACTGAATGAAACCCCGTTGAAAAAATGATCCGGTTTATTCGACCCATTCAATCGATCGATTGATTCAAACCGCAGACAAAGTCGTTTACTAGATCTCGTTTTATGAAATCGCCTCCTGCCTCGTAATAACTCAGCAGTCCATTTTGAATTGCAGAAATCGATGCAGTCAGTCGTCGATCGCCGATTTCCAATGGAGTGAAACAACGGATAGCCTTAATTTGAAGATCTGGTTGTTTTGATTAGTTCAATTTCAAAACCATACATTTCTAAAATACCATTCTAAATGCAGCTTTTTAAATCTTAAGCATTGCTTGCATTACGACACAGCCCTTAGCCTGACTATAAGTCGTAAAACGTGTGAAAACAGAATTTCTTACGTTTACATTTTTTAAGTGGATTAAACTTCGTGTAATTTACTTATAAATAAAAACTCTTTGAAATTAACAGATGATGCACGCGCCGACTGCGTTTTATGGTCACGTGTTTCCGGTCCACAATTTATTGGTTGAGGCAAACGCTCTTTTAAATTTCGAATCTATAAATTTGATTTTTATTTAGTTTCAAGTTATTTGATACGAATCTTAATATCGAGATCTAAGTTTTATTGTTTTCCAAAAAGATGATAATATTTTGACGTCTTTGTTAAGATTTTGTATTGTTGATCTATAATTTTTTGATTGCATAAAATATAAAGGTATCAAATATTCAGCGTATAAACAATAAGATCTGGGTGGCAACGCATCTGCATTTTGACCTTTTTGGTCTTTGTGTGGATGTCCATAGGCTGCAGTCATCACTTAACATCAATGTGAACTGCAAGCTTGTTTGCCACGTTCATGCATAAAAACAGTATGTGTGTCAACTCCTACCTAATATAATAATAAAGGCAACCCATTATACTCGTACGTCCCACTGCTGTGCACGAGTCTCTCCCCTTTTTTGAGGGGAGGCCTGGAGCTTACTCCACCACGCTGCTCCAATGCGGATTGGTGGAGGTGGGTGGGTTAGTGGCCAACCCGCTGTCGGACGTTTTCACCCATAAGGCCTCCGACAAGGTTTAACGACTGCTATCTATCGATAGCAACCGGGACTGAGCCCTTCGAAGCACGGAAACGCGCATTTAATATGCCACTAGCGATCACCCATCACACTACCCGACCGCGCCCGTAGTAATTGACCGAGTAGATCGCCTATTATCTACACCAGCCGCCGAGCCATGCACGCTACATAATATACTTGCCGCTAAATGGTAGTGTACAGCACTATCGTGTTCCGGTCAGGTGGTAATGTACGGTCCTGTAATTTCCTGTAATGTAATGGAAGTGGCAAACAAGCATGCAGTTCACATTGATGTTAAGTAATGAATGCAGCCCATAGACACCCACACAAAGACCAAGGTCAAAATGCAGATGCGTTACCACTCCTGAGGCGTAAGGTGTTATGCCTCTGTGCCGGAAAATACAGGGCCGTCCATTACCACCTGACCGGAACACGATAGTACTTAACACTACCATTAAGCGGCAAGTATATTAGGTAATGCGGTGGTGCCTACGCCCGCGAGCTCCGCCACAGTAAACTCAAATCTTTCCTTATGTAGTAAACTCCAAAAACGTTACTGCACTATTCACTTTATTCCAAATGTGTACATCCCATTAATTACCTAAATACATTTCGCGACAGAACTATTCGGACGAAACGTGAGAGAGAATTGGTGGAACGACTTCAGAACTGTGATGCGGGCCGCAATCTAAAACAAAGTTCCGAACGGAACGCCACTAGCTTCTTAATTGAAATACTTGACTTTGGAAGCGGAAGATTTCTTTTAATGTTTTTTAATGTCTAAGTGGCTGGAACGGCCAAAATAGAGGAATGGACTTTTCTATGATATGGTCACGATTGGGCGTAGGCAGGGCTTCGATAATTTAAAAATTACAACTTAAATTATTACTGATTTTTTTGGTTTTTCCAACGAGAACTCGCTATCTTGAAATTATCTAGGGTATGTATGTATGTATGTATCTTCACGCCAGGTCCCTAACGGGGTAGGCAGAGAGTGTAGAGCGCCAGACATCCCGGTTCTGACAAACCTCTCGTGCCTCGTCTACCTTCATCATTCTCTTCATACATGCACGCCGATTCCTAAGACTTTTGACCCCACCATCAGACAGAACTCGACCTATTTGGTCATGGTAGGTCAGCCTTGGTCTTCCTGGGCCTCTGCAACCAAAAAAAGGTATTATCTAGTTTTACCAGGGTAAAACTAGATAATACGCCCCAGTTGACAATACGTAAGGCGGCCAACTTTCTGAAAATAGCATGCGGGACTTCTTGTGGATAAATAGGGTATGGTGAATGCGAAGTATGAAGTTTTATCAGTATACGTACTGTGCCGACCCTGGCCTTCACACAGTCGCTCAGAGTCGCTATCCGAACATTGTCGTGAACACAGTGCAACCGCCCGTCTATCTATACATAGCCATTAAACTGCACCGCCAGTGAGATATTCGTTTTATTGTAATCACCGTCCTGCTACACACATACAGCACACGCTTATTATTCTGTGGCCACAACACGGCAAAGTACAATTACATAAAAACACAAAACGTACATACTGAAGTCATTCATTTTTAAAATAGTATTTATTACTAGAGTGACACTTTTTTACAAGAAGTCAAAATGGAACAAAGCGATACACGATTGTAATGAAAGATATTAAACAACACGTAATTTACTGGTGGTAGAGCTCCAGCAACGGAGCTCCCGGGCGTAGGCACCAACGCATTACCTAAGATACTTGCCGCTAAATGGTAGTGTTCAGCACTATCGTATTCCGGTCAGGTGGTAATGTGCGGCTCTGTAATTTCTGGCACAGGGGCATAACACGTTAGGCTTTAGGGGTGGTAACGCATCTGCACTTCGATCTTGGTCTTTGTGTATGTGTCTATAGGCTGCAGTCATCACTTAACATCAATGTGAAATGCATGTTGTTTGCCACTACCATTACATAAAAGAAAAAATAAATCGAGAAAAGCAACGTCAATGTGCTGTTGTATCTTAAAAAAAAGGAATCAGCACGATTTTAATATGTACCGGGTTATCCCAGTCGATTCGGTACATATTTTTAAGCTTTTTTCAAGCTTCCGTTTTTGGTGACAATCGTTGCGACAAGATACCTGGAAGGTTGAGAGAACGTTAACCGGTAAAAAATTCGCATACGGTTATACGATCTAGTCCTAAACTTTTAGTGCCTACCTAAATTCGTGAAAGTAAGACACAGAAACGATTGCCGACTTGTAGTACTACGTGCCAGCCGATATCAATTCGACCATACACGTGAACGGCATATATATTCTTAAAAACCGAAACACATTTCGCCGGTCGCCCGCCCCTTTAAATAATTCCTCAAGTGGGCTTGTCTTCTTCATACATCTTTAATGTGACGTTATTTATGTTCTAGTCCGCACCAGCTTTGTGAGGCTTCGTGAAGAAAAATGAAACAAGTTTTCGCATAAATAAAACTTTTACCTTTGAACGCTGCCGTGATGACGCGTACACATTTCGCTTCGCATTGCTCCAGCGACCATTTTGTTTTTTTGATGCAACACAAAATGGCGGGTCATTAAGCGTAATGGGTTTTAACATTAAGACGTCAGTAAAAACTTTAAACTAATGTATATTTTTAATGTGTTTGATATAGTCTTTATTTTAGTTTGAAGTATTGGAAACTGTTGTGGAACTGTGAATTTAATGATGCCAATTTTATTGACGATCGCATGAGAGATAGTTAAATGTTAATTGTACAACTGAAAGGAATATTGCTTTTCTTGCAAAATAAATTAATATTCTGAGAAGGTAATATTGCTCACGTTTATTTGAACTTTATGGGTATGAAACCGTCCTGAAGAATGCGGTGGAGCACTTTTATTGAGTTATTTATTATTAGATGGCGTTATTGAGGCGAGAGAACTGAGGTAGTGTATTCTGTGTGATATAAGTTTTACTTATCATAATTTTATCTTCTTTCTTACGATTTCTTGTCACGTTACTAACAACAATGCTTATTAAATTCATAAAGATCCTCTTACTTGAAGGTACTGCTTTTGATGATTTCTATAATTTGTAAAACTCGCGAAAATCCACAAAATTCCCATATTTTTGTTATTTTCCCACTTATTTTGGTTCTGTTTCATATGTCAATAAGTGGTAAACAAGCATAGGGTTTTAATCGATGGTAAATACTGCTGTATTCTATAAACTTCTACATTTAACCAAAGATTTCAATGTATGCGCTATTCCTAAGGCCTTCTCCACCTGATAAACGATAGTGCTGTACGCTACCAATTAGCGGCAAATAAATTAGGTAATGCGGTGGCTCCTACGCCCTCAAAATTCAATACTAAAGCTCAACCCTCAGTAATATATAGGCTTAATAATAATTAAGCAAAAAATGGTAATCCACCACCACAAATGCTAAAATCTGACCATATCTGCTTAACATAGTGTGTTCTTACGTTTTTATAAGCGATAAAAATGATTTTTTTAAATCAATCCGACTCTTCAGTCGCTTTTCAGCTTCCGTGGTCTCGGGTTGATTTAAACATAGAGCAACACGGGCCACCGGCCGCGGCGGACTGGAGGGGAGTAGCTATAGCGTTGATTACCGATGCAAAACAGTCTGTCATTTTTTGCGGGGGGAAATGCGTACGAATCACACGCACACTACAAAAATCGTCTATTACTACGAAACTAACACCTTTAACAAAATACAGCTACAATTTCACGCTCACATTTAAACATCTAGGCGACAGGTATAAGCCCATTTGGGCTTGTACTTTGACAGAGAGGAAAGCCTGCATATGGCTACTCCCCTCCGGTGTTGCTCTATGATTTTAAATTATAATTTTGGTTTAATAATAAGATAAATCCGAAAACTAGTTTTATATCAACATAATATTCTTACATCATATTTTATAATGTTTCACAAAATAAAATGTCCCATTTTAAAATATTCTTCACGTGGAAAACAAAACGTTATCAAGTTTCCCAGAGTGACCTCCCGTCAACTAATAAAAGTTTCTTCATTAGTGTGTCCAAGAACTCGGCGTCTCTTAATTTCGTTTTTGCTTAATTTCAACGGCTCGAAGAAAAAGTTATTTTGCGACACCCCCCGCTTTGTTTGCTGAAAGGGTTCGAGGTAGCGAAGGGGCGATGGTATTAAACCAACCGCTTTTTAAAATTGAACTACTTCAAAAGTTTTATTGCGTAAAATCTTTGAGCTCTGTATTAATTACTCTACAATACCTACCATATAACTTGAATTGATGTTATGTGAAGGTATCTATGTCTTGAATCTTTATTGGTGTTGACCATTGAAGCGTGGTGTGTGAAAGGGCCCTCTCCCTCTTAGGGCTATTACAGCAAACTAACATTGACTGATACTTACATTATCTACCTCGAACGCTAAACCCATCGTCGGATTGGCATGTAATCGAGGTGATGTTTGCGAGTCGGGCCCCAGTCTACTGGCCTTCCCTTCCACCCACGGGTAGCAAGAAATGGTAGATGATCTCATCAGTTTCAGGCCTTCTGACCCAGTCCGAACCTATAGCAATCCGTCCACCGTACAGCCAACCTGTCCGTCTGAACCAGCCCAATTGCTATTCCCCTCCTAGATCATCGGCCAGCGACTTTCTTGGTTACATACTTCTTCCATGAATAAGGAAACAGTAAGCAATACATAAATTATTGTAGATAAAAAAACATACTTCTTTTATTTCAATTTATTAGCTTTGATAGAATTAGCGAACCTGTTCCATTCCACTTATTCCTCTAATTTGACGACCTAGTTACTCCAGCGGTGTGAGATGACCGTTTTATTCGAAGGGTCGCGGGTTCGATCCCCGCACCGAGACAAATATTTGTATGGCCTACAGATATTTGCTTCGGGTCTGGGTTTTTGTGTATGTGTTTTATGTGTACAACGGCACCCACAACACAGGTTTATACCTACTGTGGGGCTGTAAGTGTAAGCGTATTTTATTTATTTATAAAATATTTAGGTATATCCCTTTAACTGAGACAATACATATATTTTAATTTTTGTGCAGATGTCTATAGGCCGCAATATTCACTTCATCTATGGCTGTCTGTCACATGCGTCATACTCGTGAACGGGTGCTGTTGGTGGGGACTGGTCTGTTCTGGTTTGCAGGAGCTACATCACATTTAGTAGATAGCAGTTTATTTGCATCTATGCTATGGACGTTCACATTATTTGATGTTTCACGATAATTTGTACTAGATTTAAGCTCTCATTTAAAAGAGCTCTTACTGAGTTTGTTGGGTAGCGGAGTTCTTCTCAGTAGTGACTGCACTTGGAACTCTGCTAAGTGAATAACTTTGATCTTGACGAATAAGTTTTTCTTTTTCTTCATTTATCATCATTGAAGGAATTGAAAAATTTTGTGATTATTATGTTTCAACTAAGTAGTTTGAATTCTAATTTTTAATTTACTCTTAATATATGATTTTGCTTTACTTTATGTAATGGTTATTCACTCTAGGTGTTTTATATATTTTTTGACGTTTTGAAAGTATCTGTAAAGATCAATTCGAAATAAAAATATTTTCTATTTCTATTTGAACTACATGCTCGTTGTCCAAATCCAGTGCATCAAAAAGGCACTGCTAATTCCCCGATATTGGAAAAACTCGTGTTATACAATTCTGTCCGAGCATAATTTGTTAGTATAACAATCAACGACACAAACAAGCTTTGTAGTAAGTTAGTTCTACATATAAATTAAAAAGTGTTTTTAACTAGATTCAAGCAACGCATTAGCACGTACGAAACAAGGTAAAACGTAGAATGGATTTGCAAAAACTTCGAAACACATTTCGTAAGTTCCGCTCGAAGCGAAAACTGTTTAAGGGATCTTTATTAACTTGAGCTAACTTATTCGTTTGTAATACCTGTTTTACCTGTTACTATAGACGCAAATTAATAATTAATTTATTCTTTAGAATCTGTACAGTACGATGTCAGGCATAAAATGTTGATATTTAAGAAGATTAGGAGAAATTGATCAAATTTCTACTTCTAATAAAAAAATGTATGTAACAGTTTTACACAAAATTTTTTTTGATTGCATGCTGAAATGCTCAAATATTTTTTTTAATGTAGTGGAAGTGGCAAACACATTTCACATGATGAATTATACCACAGTATAGATACAATACTGTGATTATATTGTAGTCTATATAGGTACATGAAACCAGAGATTTCAGAGTAGATGCGTTGCCACTCCTGCGGTAATAATGCCTCTGTGCCGAAATTATAGGGTTGTACATTACCGTCTGACCGGAACACGATAGTGCTGAATACTGTCATTTAGCGGCAAGTAGATTAGGTAATGCGGTGGTGCCTACGTCCGCGAGCTCCGTCACTGAAGATCTACCACCAGTAACAAATTTTCAACGAAAGACTGCTGCCTAATAGACATCCACAAAAAGACTTGATGAGAAATATGTGTTCAGCACTATCGTGTCCGGACAGCTGGTAACACACCTTAGGCCTCAGGAGTGGTAACGCATCTGCATTTTGACCTTGGTCTTTGTGTGGATGTCTACAGGCTGCAGTCATCACTTAACATCAATGTGAACTGCATGCTTATTAGCCACTTCCATTACATAAAAAAAACAATAACTAATCAAATTTCAACAAGAACCAAAACAATTTTCGTGTTATTTGAAGCATGTCTCTGCAAAACGTGTTAGTTTGTGAAGTGGCGCAGTCGGATTGCCAATTTCCTACAGCCATCACCTGGTGCGGTATACACGATTGCACCTGCCTTTGTAAGGTCGCTTTCATCTCATGGTAATAGGGCGAGTTTATTGAATTATTATTCTATCTTAGTAGGTATATTTTCCAAAGATAATCCTGGTGGCGTAGGTTCAACAGAGACTCCTATGGTCGCAGAATCTATCCCTTTTTTTTTACCATTGGATAACGAGTGGCGGGCTGAGCCACGCCAAACGCCGACCCCTCTCTTGGTTCCTCATGGCTTCGCCGGTGTGAGGATGACTACCGGGTACTGAGCCCCCCCACCACGACAAGGCGGAAACCCTCGGGGGGGGGGGGCAGGTTACAGAGTACAAAGAAATAACCTTTCATTCCATTGTTCCTTTAATTTTTATTTCCACTCGCATGAGGCGTCCAAGCAATATTCTCAAATCACAGTTATGATTTAGAAAGAAAGAAATTAGGGGTTAAATTACCATACAATGAAAACATTTAACTTTAATAAAAAAACAAGCACCAAAACAATTTTCGTGTTATTCGAAGCGTGTCTCTGTAAAACGTGTTAGTTTGTGAAGTAGCGCAGTCGGATTGCCAATTTCCTACAGCCACCACCTGGCGCGGTACACACGATTTCATCTGCCCGTGTGCCTTGAATCGGTTTCATATATTATTTTTCGCGTGATATAATAATATTTTAGTTCAATAAGACTTTTTTTTACTTTGTGATAAAATCTATTGAAAAGTGGATGGACTGGTTATCCTGAGGTCGCAGATTCCATCCCTGCCCGAAGTACAAAGAAATAATTTTTCTTTACATTTTTTTCTTGAATTTTAAAATTTTCTCGCATCAGTTATACTAATATACCTTATAATCATATTACATTTTTTGCGACATTAATAAAAAATCCTCTTATACTTATTTTCTAATATTTGTGAAACTTAAAAATATGCCGACACCGTGTTTAAAAAATAGCTGAACCGGATTTTTTATTTCCGTTTTTTTCATACTCTTGGCAATGACAAAGATTTAGAAGAAAGATTTATCCAATTTGTTCGTTGAGAAGTTTGGTTAGGTTACGCGTTTACAAACATTTCGGTGAGTCATTTTTATTTATATACTTAGATTAAATAAGATTATATTATATTTAGTATGTTAATAAATAAATAAATTAAAAATCAGCATGATTACCACTCTTCAAGAATATAATATAAAAAATATATTCCTTCGCATGTGTTATGTTAAAAGAGTGATCTTATAAAAGTTCTTTTTTTTTCTAAGCAATATTATCAAATCACAATTATGATTCAGGAAGAACGAAACAACGGTTAAAATTACCATACAGTGAAAACGTTTAACTTCAATGAAATTTAAACATGAACCCAAAGAATTTTTCGTGTTATTCGAAGCGTGTCTCTGTAAAACGTGTTAGTTTGTGAAGTAGCGCAGTCGGATTGCCAATTTCCTACAGCCACCACCTGGCGCGGTACACACGATTTCATCTACCCGTGTGAGGTCGCTTTCATCTCATGCTAGGTTACAAGGCGAGTTTATTAAATTATTATTCTAATTCAATATATTTTCAATTGATGCTCATATTATTTTTTTTTTAATTTAATTATAAAAATTTATAATGCCTACTCGAAATTATTGAAATTAGATTTCGATTTTATAAAAAGCAACTCTACACAAAAAATTAATCAACTCAAATTACTCAAATTACACATACTTGTGAAAGTAATTCCTGTATTCCTGTTCCTGTATCTGCTGTATTACCACAGTAGAGGTTATAAAAATACACCAGAAATACACCAGAAATACATGTATGTACTTTCAGACATCCTAACGCATCTAACTTCTGGCTGTTGAATGGATATCGTTTTGTCATCATTGTACATTGCACGCTCTTTATATTTTCTTTAGTTCGCAAATACAGAAACCATAAGTGACCGGCAGTGCCTTTATTTTACAAATTTTCTTAGGAGTAGTTAATTATTTTAATAGTGATAGAGTTCCAGTGTACGAGCTCGAGGGCGTAGGCATCACCCCCTTACTTAGTTTATCTGCCGCCAAATGGTAGTGTTCAGCACTGTTGTGTTCCGGTTAGATGGTAATGTACGGCGCTATAATAACCATCACAGAGAAATGAACAACTAAGGTCTTAGGAGTGGAAACGCATCTCCATTTTCACCTCTGGTCTTTGTGTAAGTGTCTGTAGCGTCCACTACATTAAGGCGCCAACTAGTGGAATACAATGAAACCTTACAGTACTTGTCTAGTACGATAGATGGCGTGCAGTCAAATTACATCGCACATACGAAGATTTCACAAGAGTTGGCTTATATACAACTTCCCAACGTCAACCGTTGGGCCGCGGCCCGCCAGGCGCTACCACCTCGCCTGGTCGAAGGATCCTCCCTTTTCGCCGGAGGAACACTTCCACCCGCCCCCTCCACATGTCTATAGGCCGCAGTCATCATTTAACATCAATGTGAACTGCACGCTTGTTTGCCGACTTAGTTACAAAAAAAAAATATCTCGCAAATAAACAATATTTGTAATTACCAATTCCAAATCTTTATTTAGACTGATCACTTCATCCATCATAACTATGACCAACGTTGGCAAGAGTCCAAATAAAAAAGGGAACCAAGAAACAGGTATTGTGCCAAGTCTCGAACAATAAGGAAACAAATAGCCAAGATGTCTGACCGATGTTAATATACCGAACCATATTTCATCGCGATAGGAAAAGTTAAGGGACACTGACGATACGCCGGCCGTTTACAATGATGAATAGCTTATATTGTTTATGGTTTGAAATTTTGGCTATATTCAAGTTTGGAGATTAAATTTCGCACCTTTAAATACACTCCTAATAGTTATAAGGTTGTAAGATCAGTGTTCTTAATTATTATTATAATATTTTTTTATGTAATAGAAGTGGCAAACATGCATGCAGTTCACATTGGTGGTAAGTGATGACTGCAGCCTATAGACACCCACAAAAAGTCCGAGGTCTAAATGCAGATGCGTTACCACTCCTGAGGCCTAAGGTGTTATGCCTCTGTGCCGGAAATTACAGGGCCGTACATTACCACCTGACCGGAACACGATAGTGCTGAACATTACCATTTAGCGGCAAGTTTATTAGGTAATGCGGTGGTGCTTACGCCCGCGAGCTCCGTCACTGGAGCTCTACCACCAGTAAATAAGTATAATATTTTCTTCCTTGCTGGTTTTATAGCCAATGAGAAAGTTTTTGAAAAGAAGTGAATCGCTGTTTACTTTGTCTCGCTTCTTCAATCGCGCTGTCATAAAAAACAAATGAGACAAAAAAAATGTTTGGTAGACCAAAAATTTTATCCCAATAAGATGTCGTGGTACGGGTCCCGGTTTCAATTTTGTGTCATACGTAGGCATAATAATATTTATGTATGTATCTTCACGCCAGGTCCCTAACGGGGTAGGCAGAGAGTGTAGAGCGCCAGACATCCCGGTTCTGACAAACCTCTCGTGCCTCGTCTACCTTCATCATTCTCTTCATACATGCACGCCGATTCCTAAGACTTTTGACCCCACCATCAGACAGAACTCGACCTATTTGGTCATGGTAGGTCAGCCTACCTTTACTACCTCATAACTATGAACTGGCCGCCTAGTCTAGCTAGCGAGTATGTACACACTATTAAGCACATATATAGGTGTCTGTTCCATAATAATATTTATAATTTTATTTATTTAATAGAATAAGATCCCAGAGCCGCCAGACCTTAGGTGAGTATTTATTTTTGAAGTAACGAATTTTACGGAACAGATATTTCTACAACTAACATTCTGTGTGACATTTAAAAAAATCAGTGCTCAGAATTTAACAATATAAGTTATATTTTTGCCTACCTTTACTACCTCATAAGTATGAACTGGCCGCCTAGTCGAGCTAGCGAGTATGTACACACTATTAAGCACATATATAAGTGTCTGTTCCATAAAATTCGTTACTTCAAAAATAAGTAAGGTCTGTCGAACCTGAGATCATATACTATAAGTGGCATAGCATTTCAAACACCGTTATTAATTTTTTTTGAGTCGTTTCAATATTATTATCAACTGAAATCTTGAAGCTGAAGATCCCTTATTATCTTTAGAAAGAATTTCATACTTTATTTTTTTCTTAATCCCTCTCTAATCTGTACTCGTCCGATACTTACCATCCGACAAGGCTATTTACTGAGCTTTTAAAATGTACTGTAAATAAAATAATACCCAGACAGTCGAGTCGGATGAAAATAGCTATTTGCAGGTCACGGAAATGAGATTGGGGTATTTTCATTCTTTAGAGAAAGAACCGTAAATTATTTTTTTTAAATATTAATTTTGAAACCACTCTGTACAGTCGGCTTTTGGATGTGTTTGCCGGCAAGACAAACAATCAACATCGAAAAACTCTTTCACTTCTCTTTTTCCTGGTGGTAGAGCTCCGAGGTAGACGTAGTGTTCAGCACTATCGTGTACCAGTCAGGTGGTAATGTACGGCTCTGTAATTTCCAGCACAGAGACATAACTCCTTAGGCCTCAGGAGTGGTAAAGCATCTGCATTTTGACCTTGGTCTTTATTTGGGTGTCTTTAGGCTGCAGGCATCACTTAAAATAAATGTGAACTGCATGCTTGTTTGCTATATCCGTAACATAAAAAAAAGTACGACACAACAAAGTTGTAGCTATCGTGTGTGGTTGAAATTATAATATTGCAGTTTTTACCCAACTGTGGTATTGATTTCAATACAAAATATTTCAATTAAAAAAAAACCTTTTTAGTAGCTTTAACTGTCCCACTAGGGTAAACGCCTGACCTATTTTCCTCCACTTATCGCGGTCTTTTGCAACTTCGGGCCAATTTGGCAGGTAGGACCCCTATGAGGTGGACCGACGACCTAGTGAAGGTTGCGTTTAATCGCTAGATCGTTCATTGTTGTAATCTTTGGGGGAAGGCTTGCGTCCAGCTGTGAACGTCTTTCGGCTCAAGTGATTTTTTTTATGTAGGCAATGGAAGCGTCAAACAAACATGCAGTTCACATCGATGTTAAGTGATGACTGCAGCCTGAAGACACCCACACAAAGACCAAGGTCTAAATGCAGGTGCTTTACCACTCCTGAATAGAATAAAATATCCAGGTGCTTTACCACTCCTGAATAGAATGGCCATATAATATGGCCTAAGGTGTTATGCTTCTGTGCCGGAAACTACAGGGCCGTACATTACCACCCGACCGGAATACGATAGTGCTGAACACTACCATGTAGCGGCAAGTATATTAGGTAATGCGTTGGTGCCTATGCCCGCAAGCTCCATCACTGGAGCTCTACCACCAGTAGATGATGACGTATTCACGTAAAATACACGGTCGTGTCCCACTTCAATCTGTTTCACACACCTACTTGATGATGACGATATTTTAAGAAAATTTGATGAATAAATACCTTTATACACACCAGTCATAGCAACGTAAGCGAATAAGGCGTCAGTGCCGGTTGCGTTCACAGTAACTTTCGCGTTGAATTGAATTAAAAGCTTCGACTTTAGAGTTGTATCTTACTAACGAATCTACACGTAGAACGTAACGAGTGTTTATTACGTTTCATGGCAATTTTTTTAAAAGTTATAATCACATCGCTCTTTCTCATATTGCCAGTGTTAAGTAAAATCATATTTCGTATTCGTTTATTAAGCAACGTAAAAGATATACCCCATTATTCATAAACGTATTTTAGCTAATGTGTTGCTAATCTTTCCTTTGTCTTTTTCTATCCTGCATATTTGACAATGCAACTGACAAAGACAAAGCATTCTATAGCTAATACGTATCTATTGTACGTTTATGAATAAGGGGGATAGAATCATTCAGTCAGTCAGTCTGTTATTCTATTTCACTATACTAAACCTGCACCTGAGCACTGTAATAAACCTATATCAAACCAAATGCCATCAATTTTAAATATTATAATTCAAAAATACACCAAGAAAACGAAATTAAATAAGAGCAGCAAACGCCTCTTTCAAGGTTCCCGCCAAAAAAAAATTCACGGCAATTTGTATATTTATATTTCTTTTTCAACCGACGAAAAACAAAAGAAGAGGAAGCTATCAATTTCATGTGTTTATTTTTTATATGTACGACCTTGCACCATTTGTTACTGGGCGGTCCGATTTTCTAGATTCTTTTACCTGAAAAAAATTTGTAGTCATTTTAATTTCATCAAGAAAACCACATGGAAGGGTACGAATATCGAAGATGATTGCAGATTCACGTGCCAATTTTTTGCCGTATAACTACCTACTTTTGTCCTTGTATTACTTTTTATGAATTGCATGTTTTTTTAAAGTTCGTTTCATTTGATTTGAAAAATAAAATCCCCTTGCCGCAAAATGGTATCGTTCAGCGCTGTGTTGATAATGCACGGCCCCGTAATTTTTCGGCACAGAGACAACAACAGCCTAGGGCTCACGAGTGATAACGGTTCTTATTAAGTTAACATTGAGATCTTAAAGTTATATACTATGTTGGAGTTTATAGGCTATTAAATTTTACAATTATACATTTACCATCATGTAGTTCACATTTTACTTGTTTGCCTTTTCAATATACGTATTGCCATTTTGATGACATAATAATATATAATCCAGATTGCTATCAACTTGTCATACGTAATAGGGCACTTACTCCAGGCGACAAGCCTATTCGGAAAGTTACTCTGTTTTACATTCCACTCTTAAACTTCACGTGAACTTGTTCCGACACAAACATTAGACATGCCAACGCTTTCAATCAGTCATAGGGAAATATTACTTGAATTATACGCTTTAAATATTTCAACTCAATTTTGTAAACGAAATGTTATCTATAGATTATTAGTTTTAATTTTAGTGTTCCGTAAGCCAAAGGCGAAGAACGAAACCCTTATAGGTACGTTATGTCTGACTGTCTGTACGTCTATAAGCCAGCCAATTTACTCTGAAACTAATAAGACATACCTAACGCTATTTTACCCTAAAAACTTTTATAAATTATAATTTCTTACCTTTACGCTATGTGATTGCATTGCATTAGTAATAAAAGTGTTTCAGTATATTGAATTGAAGTGACTTGTCGACGTTATGAGTAGGTAGTGAGTGTTATTTTCCAATACTTGTGCTATTTGTTGAAGCAGTGTTTGTGTTTTTATGTATTAAGGATGCCTTACTGTTGAGCCGCAGTTGGCCGATATCGGCCAAGAATAATAAATTAGAAATCAATTGTCATATTCTTCTCGTGGCCTGACGGGGTTAATAGTGTAAACCGGGTCAAAGAATAGAAAGAATTATCTACGTAAGTACATAGCATTATTTTATTTCTATACTGTCGGTCCGAGGCCTAAAGTCATAACCTCATAACCCTACGTGCTACGCTGTGTGCGTGCACGTGTGACTACACGTCACTGATTGATGTCTGTGTAATAGGTAACCAAAATAAGCATTTGTATGGAATTTTGGCGGAGTGTCCGCGGTATGCCTGAAGTCCATGCTAACGAAATCGCGGTTAAAAAGTAGTATGAAATGTAAAAATATATATACATGTTATGAAGTATTTAATAGTTAGGATCCCACTGCAGAATTTTTTTGTTCATCCAGATAACTATATTCTGCAAATCTAATTTTTACGCATATTTATAACCTAGAAAATATGTTATAATATCCACTAGGTTGCCTATCAAAATTTGGTCGCAAGTATTTTTAGTTTTATTATTTTATCTTTAACAGACAGAAACTCTTATTTGCGGCCGATTTAATTTGGCTCCCGTATATCATAAGTAATAAGAGTAAAAATAGCTTTAATTTATATATAAATAATACTTGTACATTATGGACGTAAAAAAAGTTATCGGGGCGGAACGAAAATAATAATATGTTGGGGCGGCCAAGTGCAGCACCGGCACCTGCATGGCAGTATATTATATTGCCGTGAAGTGGACAATACTTTATTAAAAACAATTAAAAAAAATCTTTCCCAAAAAAAAAAATATAAAAAAATACTTGCGACAAATTTTTGATAGGCAACCTAGTAGATATAATATTCTCTAGATTATAAATATGCGTAAAAAATAGGTTTGCAGCATATCTGGATGAACGAAATGATTCTGCAGTGGAATCCTAACCTATAATGTATAAGCATTATAATGAGCTTTGGATGTTGCCCCTTTCGATCGGGTATATACGAGTATACTGCACGGAATTGCACCAATTAAGCGAAAGAAGTCGCTGCGAAATTCTGCAATTTAACTTAAATGCTTCAACCTTCATCAACACATTTTATAAGGGGTCTGATTGAAAGAAGTTCGTGTTTTATTTTCGATTTCGTTTATAAGCAAAGAAATTGCAATTTTCTATAATCATGCTGGCATAACTGCTGGTTCAGGAATTTAATCGAAATTGCCAACCAGTGGGAGACAACTAATATTTTATAAATGTCCAGTTTATAAGACCACTGGACTTGGAGACTGTTATTATAGATAGATATTAATTTGCCGCTAAATGATAGTGTTCAGCACTATCGTGTTCCGGTCAGGTGGTAATGTATGGCCCTGTAATTTCCGGCACAGAGGCGTAACTCCTTGGGCCTCAGGAGTGGTACCCTGGTAACGCATCTGCATTTTGACTTCTGGTCTTTGTGTGGATGTCTATAGACTGTAGTCATCAACTGACCTGCATGCTTCTTTGCCACTTCCATAAATAAATAAAAATTACTCGTGCCACATAAAATTTAAACTCCAGGAAGGCTTGAATATTAACGTTGTGCATATTTGACCACCATTGCCACCACTGCCACCGCCACCGCCACCACCACCACCACCACCATCATCACCACAATGACAGCTGTCATGAGGTCCCCAAAAAGTAGACGGACGCAATTCAGGTCAGGTGTCCGTCTTACCCATTTAGTCACGTCCTGACGCGAGTTCAATTTTTTTTACACATTATAAAAAGTGCAATGCGTTGCTAAAGTAGTTTTCACTTCCGAAAATCGACTTCAGAAACCAAAAAATTTCATCATTTATCACTTTTTAGTGAGTGATGTAATAAACCGGTTCCTTAGAAACTTCATATTTTCTACTTGAAGACTAGGCAAAGTTTGATAAGTACACCCTCTATTCAATTGACTTGTCCAATGATTGAAACAGTATAGTAGTAGCTATGTAAATTCAGTTTTGAAAATAGATTCAACAAAAGGCCAATTGAGAATGGAACGTAGAAAGAAAGTGCAATTCCGCAAAGCGGGCACAACTGGACGCTTCCGGGCTATCTCCCGCCATACCTACATAATTTCCTCCTTTACGCCATGCCACTGTCACGTGTCGCCAACATTTTTCGATTGAATTGACTTTAACCTTAAACCCATCAGCCAGATTGAATTTTACGTACGAGGGAGTTACAATGTTTTTATAGAAAGCGGCCAAGTGCGATTCTCCGTAGCAGCATGAAATATTTATCGAATTTTATTCGCAGTTTTTGAAAATATTATAAAAAATTTTTAAGATATTATAATATCTTAACCCTTATCTTTATCTACTTTTCTGGTAAAAATTCGTGTTGAAACTGGCTCCTATTGGGCAACATGGGCTTGGATGCGCAGCCGCTGGTGGGCTCACGTGTGGAATACGAAACTGTTCCCGAGACCCTGCCGCTAATGGTGGAGTCTTTAACACCGCGGGCTTTTAGTGAGTAGAAGCTGCAGTAGAAGTCTCTCAACACATGCCGTATGTTCGCGGCTGTTTATGCAGGAATTCTTCAAGAAAAATTAAAAAGACAATTGCCATCCCACAGGGTTGCATCGCGAGCCGCTATTATGTATTTGGAAACTATAGAAACTGGACGCTCCGTCAATGCGGGAACGTAACCCAACATTCAAATCATGTTTTATTTTTTCTACGAAGTCCAAAATACGTTTCGATGAAACGTGTTTTAGAGAGTATTGTACGCCGTGACAATCGACTTAGCAATAATATTTTCGCAAAACAAGACTCGTTGTAACAAGGTTAGTCTATAAATAGGGTTCCTATACCAAAACCCAATCCTCCATTTTTTATCTATTCTATTATTATGAGACTGCTTATAAAAAGACCATTTGAATTTTTAAGTTTTTTTGAAGTTTAAGTTTTTTTTTAAATTAAAGCCAGACTTAGAGATAATTATTTTGAATTGTTGTGTGTTATATCACAAAAAAGGTGTAATACGTTATAAAGGCGCACCCCTTGCATGATCGGCATCGCCGGACGAACCTTATTCTTGGTGCAAGACTACATGTCCCACATACCGTGGTATCTATAAAAAGTCACTACTTTTTGAAATAAAACTATTTTTACGGATTTATCTCGCGTATATTAAACTAAAATGATTTTTAAAATCAACCCGACGTTTCGGTCGCTTTTCAGCTTCCGTGGTCCCGGGCAGACTGAGGTGACATTTGTCTGACAGAAGTTTGAAAAAATTATATGTAGCTACCTCCATCGATTTCGTAAACGCCTTGCGTAGCGTTCAGGATTAACACAATAATTACTTATGGTATCTTGAGGTCTTGCAGACTGCTGCGGCTGGGATTTAATCTTGCTAAGTATGGGATCCCATGATGATGATAATCGCCATCCATCTTCTCTATTGAAATTTGGGTGTTTTTTAATTTCAATAGCCTCGCGTACCATTCGTGGAATGGGTTTGTGTTCTCTAGCGAGTATTTGAATTTTATCAAACCGGATGTAATGGTTCGGCTTATCCGCTATGTGTTCACAGACTGCAGACCTCCCTGTTCTTCGGTTTTTGACATCACAGTCACTACACAGTCACTACTTTATCCACACCCATCATCACTTAACCAAAGTTTATTTTGATAGGTAAGTATGACTCAGTGCTAGGTGACCACACATAATAGATGTTCTATACCTGATCACAGTTTCAACGATAGGTCCTTCGTTTCAAGCAATATTTGTCACTACTTTGTTTGCTCCCATCATCGCTTAACCAATTCTAATGATCACATCAAACACTTCACCCAAGTCCTTTTTCATTATCGACCCGTAAAAGAAGTAACTCCTTGTCGGAACAACTTTAAAATACAAGGCCTTTGGCACAGAGAGAAACTATAATGTTCGATGCATTTTATCTCGTTCCTCGATAACATTAACTCAGCAGCGCTTCCCAGCCAACTTGATTTGCTCTAACGAACAGCTCCAGGCGTTCCTTGCTCTCCGCCATAATTAAATATTTGAAACGAAACCGGGCAGCCTTTTGTCCGTCCGTCTGCCTCTGTATTGTCGCTACTAACAAGTTTCAAGTTGTATTTCTGTTTGTGAGAACAGATAAGATTATAGCGGACTGTCTTCGTGTAGTTGGATTGCTTTTTGATTTGAGTTTACAGTTTTCGTATTAACATTATTTCGTATTATATTAACGACCATATCGCGCGAGTGTGCTATGTTGATGGTTGAGGATCAAAATAAAAAATTAATAACTTCGCTTATTGTTAATTGGACGCGCTAATCGTGTCGGCTTTTGGCGAATGAAGAATGTTTTCATTGTATAGCCTCGATAGATGATATTCATATAATTTACTATGCGGTGCGACAACTTCGATTAATTACAGTTTTTTTTTGTACTTTACAAAATAAAATGTGCCAGTGAACCTGTACCTTACCAAAAATTTATAAAATTGTGAATACTAACTTCAAACTTTTAAAAAGAACGAATATTATAATGTTATTAATATTGTTTTTTAGGCGTAGTGTAGTAATCCAGATAGTATTAAGTGCCTAGCGACATCTGGAACCTACGATTATGAGAAAAAGTACTGAAAATAGTTCTTTACCCGTAAGTTAGGAAAACCAACGAAAAATGTATGATGTTAAAGATAAAGCAGAAAAAATGTAACTGTCGAACACGCTTTAAAGGGAAGTCCGACTCAGACTTGGCAGGTTTTAAATAAAATATTTACAGAACAAACTGGCAAGATGAATTTAAAAATAAACAAATAACTGCATAAATAAGACACGGTCTACGCTCATCGAAAATTAATAACAACGCTTGTTGTTTATTGGACGCGCTAATCGGATGAATGGCGTCGAGCGTCGGCTTTTGTCGAATGAACGAAGTTTACATTGTATTGCCTCGATTGCGATACGTGGCTTATTTAATTATTAAATCATGCAGTACGGCAAAATTTTGTAATTTTTTGAATATTTTATTCGATTGTCGCAATTTTTTGTCATAACTACTTGAGTGATTATCATACCTGACATTACAAAATCGATGTTGATTGATGACTGAATATAAGAAAGATAAAACAATTAGGTTTTTGCTGCTATAAAACAACTACACATCTTTGTAATTGGGTTTAGAAAACTTAATAAAATTATAAAATCATTTGAATAATGGTATTTTATTCTAGTGCTAAGGTCTAGACTAAGATTGTGAGATCTAAAAACACTTGAATGAAATCGCAACAGAATCTCAATTATGCTTTTGCACAAAAATCTCTATCAGGATTTAAAAGTGAAAAGATATTTCTAAAATGAATTGCATAATAAAACTATTAAAAGACACCATCTGCGCCCATCGAAAATTAATAACAACGCTCGTTGTTTACTGGACGCGCTAATCGGATGAATTGCGTTGAGCGTCGGCTTTTGTCGAATGTACGATGTTTTCATTGTATTGCCTCGATTGCTATATGTGCGTTATTTAATTATTAAATCATCCAGTGCGACAAATTTAGCTATGTTTTTTATTATTTAATTTGTTCGTTGCGTAACCCGTTTGAGTGCTTTCGAGTGATATGTTTGTCATAACTAAATTTGCGATATAACTGATTTAAGAGATAAAATTTTAAAAATATTGTATAGATATAAAGCCAATTTATCTGAATATATTACCGGTAACTATATTGCATGGAAAGCGTCCCGACGCTTTCGGGACGTTATGACCCCATGGCGTTGACGTTATGGCCTTCTAGTGGAGGAGAATTGTACTGCTAGTGCTCTCAATACACCGAACAATGGCGGTTACACCATTCCAATAGGACGGTTTACTGGTAGAGCTCCAGTGACGGAGCTCGCGGGCGTGGGCACCACCGCATTACCTAATATACTTGCGGCTAAATGGTAGGTAGTGTTCAGCACTATCGTGTTCCGGTCAGGTGCAGCCCTGTAATTTCCGGCACAGAGGCATAACACCTTGGGCCTCAGGAGTGGTAACGCATCTGAATTGTTGGTCTTTGTATGTGTGTCTATAGGCTGCAGTCATCACTTAACATCAATGTGAACTGTATGCTTGTTTGTTACTTCCATTACATAAAAAAAAGTAAAAACAACGATTCGAGGTGGGTAGTAGCGTCCCGCGATGAAAGTACTGCCACTGTGATCGCCAATCTAACTGCCAAGCTTGGCGATTATGGCATATTCTAATGACGCACAACACTGTTGTGGACTTTTGAGCGTCTTCGACGAAGGCCGCAGTATACGTCTTTTACCTGGAGCGATGACACAAATATCTATCAAATCTTTGTGGTATACTTGTTGGAAAACAAAGTTGTTATTAGATAGTAGAATGTGGCAACACTGTTAAAAATGTAATAGCTTGCTAGAGTCTACTTCTATTCAATAATCTACAATACTAATTAATTCTAAGTGATAAGAAGTGAAGTTCGCCGGGTTAGGTAGTCATATAATAAAAAAAGAGAGAGCTACATTGCCATTTTAATTCAGCATAACTTTTCTCCAATAAAACCATCAAACAAAACGAGCATAAGAAAATAGTAAAACGTGAACCGACCTATCCCAAGTTTGGAGTGCTCCAATAAAAATGTTTACATCGACAAAACAATTTCTGTCCTCGCTGGTCGAACCAAGCTCATTGTAACTCCAATAAAGTGCTCTAAAGAATAAATACGGGTCTTCTTTGAAGTATGAGTAGTCTGTTACAATATTTGTTCTCCAGTAAATGAGCTCACAACTTAAACGTTTATTATCATATTCTCAAGTTTTCAATGCTATGTTGACAGTCAGACAGGGCATGGTAATTAGACCCGCAATCATTATTTTTACTGTAAATTAGTCACAATTGAATGAAGCGCGTAAGCCATCTACTCGGTACAGTCGGGTGTGTGATGGCTGACCGCTAGTGGCAAATTAAAATGCGCATTTACGTGCTTCAGAGGGCACATTAAGCCGTCTGTTCCGGTTGCTATCCATAGATAGCAGTCCTTAAACCTCGTCGTAGGCCTTATGAGCGCCCCCCCCCCCCGAGGGTTTCCGCCTTGTCGTGGCGGGGGTTGGGTCAGTAACCCAGGAGCGCAGAGAGGGTACCCTATGCCCAGCCGCCTAGCGGTGGTCCCGCCGTCAGATAGCGACGTGGTGGGGCCGCAGGGGAGCAGTTGAGGGTCAGTTCATCCCTGTCACTCTCGCTTCCCTGGGGCCGGACTTTGTGCCCCTAGACTCCTCCACCCGGGAGTCTTGGGACGCTTGGCGTTGTGAGTGGCCCGACCACTCACAACGCCAGGGACCTTCGGGCTCCGGACTAGGGGATGTCCGTCGCCCGAATGGAGAAGTCCCGCAGGTGTTCCGCACGCCACTAGTATTGGTTGGAGCCGTAAAGCTCCTCCCCAAGGGTGGGTATGCGTTCCGCTTTTTCCCTGTTGAAAAAACTCCTTGTGGGCGGTTTGAAAACATCCAACAGCGGGTTGGCCACTAACCCGTACGTGCTACGTAACGTAATATTACTACCTACTACGTGCTACGTAGCGTAATATTACTAAATACGAGTATGTATCTAATATAACAACCATATTTGTCCAAGCTCAAAAGCAGGTCAACAGTAATATCCAATCAACCCTCACTTCACAGCTCACACTATCTCCTGTAGTTCACCAACTGTTGATACGTTTCCAATCTAATTACCGCCTAGATCTTGGGATCATGTACATACATATGTAATAGTCTCGGACGCTATAATAAAATTTTCGCCGCTCTGCTGATTAATTCTGACCAGGCTGTAATAAGAGGGCGGTGTGTGTGATAAGCGAATGACATATGTCTCCATTTCTGATATAAAGGCAAAAACTAAGCCTTAAAAAGCAACGCATCTGCATTAAGACCATTGGTTTTTGTTGTCTGTAAAAACTGCAGTAAGTATTCACTTAACATATGAGTGGACATCAAGCTGCCTTTCATCAATAATAAATTTATTTTTTCCCAAGAGAATGCAAATGAAAATGTTACCGAAAGGAAAAACCTGATATAAATGACTTCAAAACTAATAGAACTGCATTTTAATATTTAGATAATAAATAAGTACCTATAATAATATACAAAAACTATTAATTTAAAGTAAAAGTAAACAAATTGTATGATAGAAATCAGATACAGTCCTGTAGTTTATATCGGTTAAAATTCAACCTTCGAACAGGTCAAAACCTTCCTAAAGATCAAAAGAAAGTCACTATACAACATAAAGTGTGACTGGTTACGATGATTGAGACGTTTATTGAAACAAGATGACAAAGATATTCCTTCAGCAACTACCTATTGAGTCTGGCTGGTATTGAAATGGCAAATTTTGTTCTGTTTTTTTTCGTACAATTGTTCTATAATCTAATCTCATTTCAATTTTATAGTAGTAACACACGATCGTCGCCTTTCTTAAAGTTGGGGCAGAAGAGTTCTAGAGTGGCGACCGCGTACCGGAAGACGAAGCGTAGGCAGGCCCCCCACGAGGTGGACCGACGACCTGGTGAAGGTCGCGGGCAATCGTTGGATGAGTGCGGCCCAGGACCGTTCGTTGTGGCATTCTTTGGGGGAGGCCTTTGTCCAGCAGTGGACGTCTTTTGGCTGAAATGATGATGATGAACACACGATCCGCCTGACCGAATCCGAAGACCAATCCCCCCGCGAGCGGACCGCATCGGACTTGATTAATAATAATTCTGTCCGTCGGACTCTTCTACACACGGCCAGGTTTGGTTCGGAGCATACCGAATCCGCTGTCCGCTCCGTACCAAATCCGGACGTGTGTTGCGACTATTACAGTTGCATCCAGTAACCGGCAAGATTGAAAATAAAAGATAAAATTTTAGTGAATCGCTTCAAACTTGCACCGAACGTTATTCATAAGTCAGTGTCCCAAAGATTAACCGAAATCAAATGTAGTGAGAGAGGATTAATGAACTATCTGCCGGATAGACCAATGCGTAGTTAACCGGTTAACACGAACCAATCGACCCTACGTCGTTGAGGTCGCACGGGTTAGTTACAAATTGTAATTGATGATTTTATAAGTAAAGGTGTCACATTTTTTGGAAAGTGTATAAATTGTGTGAACATAATTGTTTGAAATTTTTAAATGAAAGATCTAAGATGTTATTTGTCAATTGAGTAATAATAATATTATTATATTTAATAGCCAATTTTTTTCGGGTTCAAAGATCATAAAATTATTGCTCGAATTGGTTAAGCATGTATTAAGTAGTTTTATACCTGCAAACCAATTTGTCTTTTACACCAACATCATGGTAGAGAACCTAATAACAGAGTATAAAGCACATAGATACGTTAGGTTTTCTAGGCTGTGCTGATACAAAGAAATAAAAATAGGCCATCTTAGTGCTTAGTCCATGATAGTAAAAGAAATGACATAATTTGCCAACTGTGTACATTGTATAAATAGGTACATACCTTTACCTACTACCAAGTTTAAAAAAATACATGGATAAAATAATATTTGAATTAAAATCATTGAATAACATCCACGTTTCAAAAAAAATATTAGTAAAATAACGATCTTTTTGTTTGCCATACACAATTTAACTTAGACAACGTATAATGTAGCTATTTTAGAAAAAAAAAATAAATATATTAACTAACTCTAGGAATGTAGGTACTTAAAATTGATGATGGCAACCCATTATACGTCCCACTGCTGGGCACGAGTCTCTCCCCTTTTTGGGAGGAGGCCTGGAGCTTACTCCACCACGCTGCTCCAATGCGGATCGGTGGAGGTGGGTGGGTTAGTGGCCGACCCACTGTCGGATGTTTTCAAACCGCCCATAAGGCCTCCGACAAGGTTTAACGACTGCTATCCATCGATAGCAACCGGGATCGACAGCTTAACGTGCCCTCCGAAGCACGGAAACGCGCATTTAATTTGCCACTAGCGGTCACCCATCACACTACCCGACCGCGCCCGTAGTGCTTAACCGAGCAGATCGCTTACGATCTGCACCAGCCGCTGGGCCATGCGCGCTTCCGTGCTTCGTTTCTAGTGTTATAAGAGTTACGAAGATTATTTGTTTACAACCACATACATACAGTGCTCAATGGTCCAGCGGCTGGTGCAGATCGTAAGCGATCTGCTCGGTTAAGCACTTAAAATTATCCCATTAGAAAAAAATCCTTCACTTACCCTTAAAGATTATCCAACGCCCCGTGTTAGGCACTACCGATGGTAAGCAGTCACAGATTGAGATAAAATAATAACCTCAACAGTTACGTATTGCAGGAATAAAAAAAGAATATGTAATTTTCAATCAAATAAATACAATATCAATCGCATAAAAACCATATTATGTAAACTAACATCACAATCTCAGAGATTATTGATCCAGCAAAAGAAAAAATACACATCCCATTATAATTATCCTATCTATATTGAGAACTGAATGCAAAATTAGATGCCAGAGTCAACATACCAAACCCAGACACGTCTGAATAAAAATCGATGTACATTTAAAATTAATGGTCCCAGTGATGCTCCTCGGAATACCCTCTGGAGACTAGAAACACGACAGGAACCAAAAAGATCCGGCTTTAAATTTAACTCAATCCGATACAGCGGAGACGCAAAAAGTTGACGCATAAACCACTTATAGACAGCTTTTACAAAATCCTATTTTAAAGACGGAATAAAACTCAGCAACACTTCAATTAATCAATTACCTTGACAACATCGGTGGGTAAGTTCAAGTTTACCCGTCCAACTTAGATTGACCTTCAATGTTTCTTAGTTTTTAGTTTGGATACTTTATAAAAGAGACGATAGTTAAGGGAACAGGGATCTTTCTTGAGTGGACGATTAAATGCACCGACTTCTGATTGCTTTCGCTTGGTAGATAAAATTGTTTTTATGACATCTAGTGTTAAAAGAGTTAGGAAGATTATTTGTTTACAACCACATACATACAGTGCTCAACAGTAAATATTCCACATTAAGCCTGCGAAAGAGACGATCGTCTTGTTTCGACTTCGTAGAGCGTTATCTTTGTTGCACACTGCCTACGTAAGCACTGACAGTCCGGTATTGGTCAAAACTTGATCAAAATGGTCGACAAACGTCAAATAGGTACGGAGCGAAAGAGATACCGCTCTACAGACCCGCAATAATCCGGAGTCTCCTTCCTAGGCTCGATGTGCAATATTTATTGTTGAGCACTGTACATGTATAGATGTTCTCTATAAGGTTAATTGAAATTGCCGCATCACCTCTTGCAGACAGCCTCTCTAAAAAAAAAAAAAAGTTTTTAAAATTTAAATTTTCCTGAACAACATATTTTTCCCTCTGAACTGCCATTTACCTGAGCATATGCATGTATATCAGGCACCTTGCCAGGCAAAATATTGCCACAAGCAGCGGGGAGCGGGTTGCGGGGAGACGCAGCGGTATCAATGCTTTTTGAACAATAAAAAACATTTTTTTTATTATTTCCAAAAGTCAAAATTGTGTGTTTGAACACACTGACTGAAAGTCAAAGAGTGATTAATCACAAATATAACTTACTCTCAATGATATCATATTACACAGAATTTATTTTTACTACCAATTTGAACAGGATGGTCATCTTTTAATTTTTTAGTAGATTTTGCCGAAAACTAAACTTGTTATTGACGTATAAACTATGAGTTGTACATCGATTTTTATTTCTCTGTAATTCAACTCAAGATTTATTTTAACAATACTACAAAATATCTCAATCAACACAATTGAAATCATAAATGCTAACTCCATTTTCAAATCATAATTTCTCACTGAGATTTCTCAGTACATTAACGACTGACTAACTGAACAATCCTCGGAATGAAACGAGCTTCCAATACAAGTCTGCGTTTATTTCCGATAGGAACCTCGTTCAGCCAGAGGGTGTCTAATGACATTAAGGTCTGGTTTGCTCTGTCTGTTAGGGTCTTTAATTGCTGCGCGAAGCAATGTTTTGATAGAATAGTACCATTCACGACGGTTTAATTTTGTTAAAGTTTATTGTGAAAATGAACAGTGACAATTTAATAAAAATAACGTTTATAATAAAATCTATGTTTGCAGACATACCTTACAGCTATTGGCTGGTTTGCTTGATTCCTTAATTACTGTAATATACGATTTTTCCATTATTAAAAATTTTTTTTTTTTTCAAAAATTACATTAAACGGGTTTTTGTTGTAGGTAAGTGGTTAAGTGACCAATAGTGAATGCTTATTCATAAGCGAGACGGAGAGAAAGAAATTATCAAAGACTGATAGTTTTCAAGGGAAACAAACTTTTAGACATTAAGTTCTTATTTTAATACCTTTCTTATGCAAAAAAGTAAAAATAATAAAATTGTCAAAACTTAAAAGAAAATTGGATTATTTCTATATTTACAAATCATTACCTACATATAGATGTATATGTTCAGATAACCATTACCTATAATCGAGCTAGTGTGTGTGAATTATTTTCGGACCATAAGCTATAGAGTGTAGAGAGTAGGCCATCTTTGGCGTTGTAGTAGATTTGCTTATACTCGTAAATATCACTGTTATAGGAACGTCCTGGCATCTTTATTCACTTTATAATAGGTTTTTAGTGCAAAAATGCTATTATGAAGATAATGTTTTAGAAGAATCTTACTCTTATGGGGTTATTCGTCATCTCGCACGACAAATTTAAATAATATTTCTATCGTCAACTCGCCCGACCACAAACTTGTGAGGTAACTACGTACAGTCGTTTTTAAAAACGTTTAATATTTTATGGTTGGTCTTTAAAATTAAAAGTCATGCACATTTCAATCAAACATAAAGCAACACCGGAGGGGAGTAGCCATATGCAGGCTTTCCCCTCTGTCAAAGTACAAGCCAAAATGGGCCTATACCCGTCGCCTAGATGTTTAAATGTGTGCGTGAAATTGTTTCTGTGTTTTGTTAAAGTCAAGGTGTGAGTTTCGTAGTAAAAGACGGTTTTTGTAGTGTGCGTGTGTGTCGCACTCATTTCCCCCCGCAAAAAATGACAGACTGTTTTGCATCGGTAATAAACGCTACGGCTATTCCCCTCCAGTCCCCGCGGCCGGTGGCCCGAGTTGCTCTATGCAATCAAAAATATGAAATAGAATCTTCAATATCGCAAAAGAATTTGGCTTGTTACTATAACTACTTCTTAAAACATACCTACAATTATGTCAATATAATGTACAACTGATTTTTTATGTATATATCTGTATTAGACATAATAAAACAACAGTACTTTGTCAGTAGCAATGTCGTTTCTTAAATTTAATTTAAATTTTATTTACCTGGCTGTACATTGTATGAGCGTGTGAGTTGACGACAGAAATATTAGGTAAATTCAAAAGGTGCCAAGTCGCCCGCTCGTGCGAATTTTCATCGTGCGAGATGACGAATAACTCCTCTTATGTGTGTTATAAATTGATAGTGTTTAGTGTGTGTAGTGTTTTTCATACCATGCCTGCTTAAGTTTTTCTTGCGCGTGACATTCCTAAGTTGTGATTTTACATAAACTACCGAATGGAGGTCGTTATCGATCCCGAATCTGTTAAATCAAAAACGGAAAGAGAAATGCCTTCAGTATTGTAGTGGTAAAGTGTCTGGACTTGTTATCCTGAGGTCGCAGATTCGATTCCTGCCCAAAGTTCTTGGATTTCTATTTTCACTCGCATGTGCTACTACGAAAAATAAAAATACAACAATTACTCAGGTCCGAGTCTAACACTTATATTCTCACGAAAAACTTATTGAGCGCAAGAATATGGCGTAAATGTAAACACTCCTCGAAACTTCAAGTTAGGTCGTGACGTACCTTGCAGTTTGACAATTGCTTTCTTACCTCAAACAGAGGCAGAATGTCGAGTTGACGATATTAGTTACAACTACTTTTATTAGTTATAACCAGCCCTTATGTTTAGCGTTTGTGGACTATGAGAAAGCCTTCGATTCGGTCGAGATTTGGGCTGTGCTACAGTCTCTCCAGAGGTGCCAAGTCGACTACCGATACATTGAGGTGCTCAGGAGCTTGTACGAAAACGCCACTATGTCGGTTCACCTTCAGGACCAGAGCTCAAAACCTATCCAACTGCAGCGAGGACATTCGACATAATCTTCGTCTTGTCCATGTTCATTTTAAGGCCCACTCGTTGGGAGGCCCTACTGAGGCCATTGAGCATTGTGCCAAGGTCTTCCAGGGTCTCAGCCATGAAGAAGGCAAACTCCGATGGTTAGGGCATATAAAAAAAATGTCGTACGAGTAGGATATCTGATGCTCCACAGTCTCTGCCTACCCCGTAAGAGACATGGCGTGAAGATATATACATACATACATAATTATTTTATGAAAATTCACAGGGTTACAGATTTCATTAAAAAAATCAATGGGCTGTTTTTTATGAATGCACGGGGACGAGTCAGTAGTTGTAAAATAATTGCGTTCCGTATTCAAATTGAAATAGTATGTTTTTATACGACTATAGCATTTTAGAGTGATATGCAAATGAAATCGTGTCGGCAACGGTTCGTTTGTCTGATTTGGTTGGCAGTTTAAAATAATTGGTACGTTCAAATATTTTTGTTGTTATAAATATTGAAAATTATTTTGTTCATTACTTTCAGATGGTTTGAAAAAATATGTAGTTATCAATCAATAGCTTTTTGAAATTTCCGTAATAAAAAAATATTTTGAATTCAATTACAGATTATCTGGATGAAAAACTAATTTTAATGGAATTTCTCTCTCAGTCCAAGATATCTAAAAATAAACTCTGAATGGCAGATTAACAAACAAATATAATAATAATAAGACAGCCTATTCCAGTGCGACCTTTATTACCGGAGCATCTTATGTAGGTATTACGTATATGTTGTAAAACCTTTAGTCTTTCTATAGATGCCGATGGAAAAGCTATTAGTCACTTTACGTTGACAAAGACCGCGTGCTTGCTTTCATAAAATAAAAAAATAAAACATTTACAATACACACGCACACAAGCAACAATTATCTGATTTATCTGTACATTTGTACAAATGTTAAAAATAATGATACAATTGATAAATCAAATCCCGTAAACCATAGTAATCATGAAGTTATTTGGCGAACATTTTAAAATACAATTACTCGTGACAAATACAAATCACGCTTTTTACGTAATGATACGTAAAAAAACAGATCTTTTGCGATACGTTACCAAAACTCAGAATCTCGATCCGATTCAGGTGAATAAAAAAACAGGTCAAAAAACCACGCAATCCATCACCCGCCCATGAACAATTGCACGAGATAGCGACAAACATACAAAAAACGAGATATAAATTGACGTGCAACATACAAATTTAGGCATGCGTCATTTATTACAACGCGGTTAGCTATCGGGTTGTAAAGGGTTAAAAATCACTCTGCATAAATCTGGGCGTTATCTGTCTAAATGACCCGAGGTGGTGTTCGCGGGTTAAACGATGTTGTATGTTTTACTGTCATTTGCGGTGTATGACAAATGTTGTACGTTTTCAGAATCGTAAAACTTTGATGCTGAAAGTTTGTCGCTGAGGGCGGATATAAAGTGGGGTCTACGCAAATTTTCATAATATGTCTTTACACGATGGCAGCTTAGTAGACTTTTAAAACATTTTATATGAATCTTCGTAATCACGAACTTAATTCAACCTTATTCAATAAAATTGGTAGTGGCAAACAAGCATGCAGTTCACATTGATGTTAAGTGATGACTACAGCCTATAACCACCCATAAAAAGACCAAGGTCAAAATGCAGATGCGTTACCACTCCTGAAGCCTAAGGTGTTATGCTTCTGTGCCGGAAATTACAGGGCTGTACATTACCACCTGACCGAAACACGATAGTGCTGAACACAATCATTTAGCGGCCAGTATATTAGGTAATGCGGTGGTGCCTACGCCCGCGAGCTCCATCACTGGAGCTCTACCAGCAGTAAAAAGTAGTTGTAACTAATATCGTCAACTCGACATTCTGCCTCTGTTTGAGGTAAGAAAGCAATTGTCAAACTGCAAGGTACGTCACGACCTACCTTGAAATTTCGAGGAGTGTTTACATTTACGCCATATTCTTGCGCTCAATAAGTTTTTCGTGAGAATATAGGAGTTCTAAAGTTCCAACTGGAACTAGAGTTCAACCACCGGTAGATTTCTTATCTATAACAGAACTATCATCTGTACAAAACGGAGTTTGCAGCCTTAAAAACGAACGTATGTTACTGAACACAAGGATAATGTATGTCAAAAATGTATATCAGATAATTGAATACGCGACTTCGCTTCAAAATGCGGGTGTAATGTACCCACAAAAAGCCGTTAATCATACAGATAACCTCAAACGGGTTGACTGCTTCTGATGAACTTTAACATGAGTGAACTGCCTGTTGTATTATATTAATGCATATTTGACATGAAAACAAAGTACTTGAAGCCGAAGAATAAAGTGTAAGCGGGCATGGCTCCGCGGCTGGTGTAAATCGCAAGCGATCTACTCGGTTATGCGATACGGGCGCGGTCGGGTGTGTGATGGGTGACCGCTAGTGCCAACATTAAAAAATGCGCATTTCCGTGCTTTGGAGGACACGTTAAGCCATCGGTCCTGGTTGCTATCGATAGATAGCAGTCGTTAAACCTTGTCGGATGCCTTATGGGTGGTTTGAAAACATTCGACAACGGGTTGGCCACTATACTCACCAACCCGCATTGAAGCAGCGTGGTATAAGCTCCAGGCCTTTCCCCAAAAAGAGGAGAGACTCGTGCCCAGCAGTGGGACGTTTCAAGAGTTGCCATTATTATTATTATTATGGAACCCTAAAAAATTCAGTGTTTGTGAATAAACTATTAAACGCAGTTTTTGTTCAGTGCGATGTATAATGGGGCGAGACAAATTGTTATTCATCTCGGTTGGTTTTACTGGTGGTAGACCTCCAGTGACGGAGCTCGCGAGCGTAGGCACCACCGCATTACTTAATATACTTGCCACTAAATGATAGTGTTCAGCACTATTGTGTTTCGGTCAGGTGGTAATGTAGGGCTGTGTAATTTCCAGCACAGACATAACACCTTAGGCCTCAGGAGTGGTAACGCATCTGCAGTTTGACCTTTGGTATTTGTGTAGGTGAACAATGTGAACTGCATGCTTGTTTACCACTTTCATTACATAGAAAAAAAATACTAGTATGCCTATCATTTCTTAGGCTTCAAGTTTCAAGGGCTTTTGTGCCAAAACTAAGAAGCACATGGATGAATTCGCGGGAAATAGTTAGTAATATACTAAAATTGCTCTTCATCGGACCATCTGCCCATCAAAGTCACAACAACTGAAAAATTCCCAGCTCATAAATGAGTCATTGTGGGGTACAGCTTGCAACCAATCAAATTGCAGTTGTAAACTTAGTTGCGTGCATGACTCCACGGTGTTTGGGGTGAAAAAGTACCCCAAGGGACCGATAAATGAGACCTGTAGTTTATGCCGTAGCAGTAGAGGGGTTGCGAATGACAATAATTTTTGAAAAAAGGTTCAGAGAGAAGTGCACCTTAAAAATATTATACTAAGTATACCTAACAAGTCAATATCATTGTAACAAGTAATAAAAATAACATAAAGTTCAAACACAAGAAAAATATACTGCGGTTTTCAACGACTTCTATTCTATAATATTAATATTACAAATGCGAAATATTGTATGTTTGTTACTCCTTCACGCAAAAACTGCTGAACTGATTTTCGTGAAGTTTGGCACACACATAGAGGGTTACTCGGATAAACACATAGGAGCTTTTATCTCGAAAAAATGTTCCTGTGGGATGCCATGGGATGATTTGATGAGTTTCCACAGATGACGAGAAAAGCGACTTTCAAACGAGCGGAGCCGCGGGCAATAGCTAGTATATAAATAATTTCTAGCACTAGTCTAGAAGATGTATGGGAGGTATATTAAGACAGGGTTATCTGGCGCGCCCGTTCTCTGTCTACCTCGTAAGAGACTGGATGTATGTGAGGATACAATATATTTATATATGTATAAGGCGGCGGTTGAGTAACAGGTTTTTCGAGAAGAACTAATTTCTCATACTAAACTAGGTATAAAGTGACATATTGCTTTATAGATACATAACATTTTTTTTTGCTATTTGTTATTATTTCTTTTCTTTTTGTTAAATTATTTACGCTTAAAAACTCTATGCAGTAAATATTTAAAGTTTATACTTTTTATGCTAAGTTTTTCACCTTTATGGGGTGCGTAGATGTAGATGTAGTTTGATGTGTTGTGTTCACACACTTAAGATACACTAAATTGTTTTATATTCGCGGGAACCTATAATTAGCTCTCTGTTTTCAAATGTTTCAATGCTATCAAGATTGTAAAAGCTGTTGGTTCTCCTTAAATAAATAAATAAATAAATAAATAAATAATACGAAATACGATTTATGAACGAATTATGTAGAATATATATTATATAAAAATATTATTAGTTTTAGTACGGACCATGCTGCTGCGAGTTTTATTCTGCCTGCTTTCAGTTTCCTGTGTTGTGAAATAAGAAAATGTATATTCTACTAGCTGTTGCCCGCGGCTTCGCCCGTGTGGATGTCGTTTTATAAATAACTAAGTAGCCTATGTTCTTTCTCAAAGTCAGCTCTATCTCTGTACCAACATTCATTGAACTCTGTTCAGTCGTTTGGACGTGAAAAGGTAACAGACAGACAGAGTTACTTTCGTATTTATAATATTAGTAGGGAAGTAGTGATTTAACACTGAAACAAAACTTTTCCAAAACTAAATACTTTTAAATGATATTAAAAGACGTCCCTTCTGTATCTTAAAATGAAACTTGTTTCCAAGAGAAGTCTTAATTCGGCGACATCCATTTTAGAAAATCGAATGCATCAATTAAATTACTTGCCCCATTGTGATCTAGTCGTGATCATTGGAGCAATTGAAAGTAAACTTTATTCCTGAGCTATAAAATCCATTTTCTTTAACTGATGAGTTTGCTATGGGGTAACCAGGGAGGTTACTCGCGTTGAAATTTTTTCTTCTACTTTGGGGTTCCTTGTCCCATGAGACTTGATGCAACCATCTGTACTCTTGTTTTGTGTTTGTATGGAATCCATTTTTTATGATTCTGTAATAATTAAGATCGGGGATTATTACTTAAAGCAAAATTGTACTATTTATTTTTCGCAATAACACATGCGAGTGAACTTTAGAAATTATAGGGGACTTCGGTAGCTTAGTGGTAAAGCGGCTGGACTGGTTATCCTGAGGTCGCAGGTTCGGCTCCTGCCCGAAGTCAAATTTTTCTTTCCGTTTTTTTCTTTAATTTTTAAAGCAAAATGTTTGCTGTCTGTGTAAATGCAGTATGATATTCATTCGGAAATGTCTTTGTAAATGAAAATGATTTACTAATTTTATAAATTATTCTTAAGCCTGGGTTGCATCCAAATATTTGTTATATTTAAAGTAACTGTAACATTTCACAACCTTCTCTAACTTAAAGAAATCTGTTAAAGTTAGAAAAGGATGTGAAACGTTATAATAACTTTAACAAACATCGTGGTTCAACCCAGGTTTAGTGTTATAAGGAATTAGGTACTGACAGTATTTTTTTTTTATCTAATGGGCTTGGCAAACAAGCATGCAGTTCACATTGATGTTAAGTGATGACTGCAGCCTATAGACACCCACATGAAGACCAAGGTCAAAATGCAGATGCGTTGCCACTCCTGAGGCCTAAGGTGTTATGCCTCTGTGCCGGAAATTACAGGGCCGTACATTACCACCTAACCGGAACACGATAGTGCTGAACACTACCATTTAGCGGCAAGTATATTAGGTAATGCGGTGGTGCCTACGCCCTCGAGCTCCGTCACTGAAGCTCTACCACCAGTGAAATATATTATTTATATTATTTATCAATTCACAACGAAATATATTTCCCATCATAAAGTTTCCTTATGTGGTGGGTAACATACAGTTCTTATGGATGGTAAGGGAATACTTCAGCCTATAGTCATCTTTATGAAAAGTCGAAGTTAAAATGTAGATGCGGTGCCTTAGCTATTGAACCTCAGTAATAGATATTTCGGAGCGATAGCTCGAGCTCGGAGAACAGATAGCCGCTGGGGCAGAAAGGTTCTTGAGTGGAGACCACGAGCAAGCGCATCGTGGGACGTCCACCTGCAAGATGGACCGACGACCTAGTCAAGGCTGCAGTTACCCGCTGGATGCACGTCGCTTCCGATCGGTCGGCATGGAAGTCTTTGGGGGAGGCCTATGTTCAGCAGTGGACGTTCTATGGGTGATATGACGATATGATGATAGATAATAGAATAGATACCTATTACTATCTAACTAAAACACGACAATGTTGAACACTACCATTTGGTGGCAGATGGATTATGTAATGCTTAGGTGCCTACGCATTCTAGTTTCTACTCTGGAACTGCACCACCAGTAAAAAATCCAGAAGCCTGACCATTTTTTGTTTGAAATTACGTGTCTATAAAAAAGTAACAGATTTCCGAATAAAATTCAAATATAAAATCCATGGATACAAAAATAATAAACTGTACACAAATTTACTGTTTCCATAAAGCGTGGATAGTAAAATTGCTACGTGCAGAGACCTTCCAATACACTCACATAGAGGATAAATCAACGAAATAATCCCATTCACTCCCTGCACCGACAAATTATACAACTACCGTCAATTTGACAGTATCCACTGATCGATTTGTATGAAACGGGGATATTACGGAGGCTTTCTATCAATCCACTCGTTTGGGATTACGCAGGAATCCCCTTTATAGATGCTTTACTCAAAAATTGTGATGGACAAGACAGGGGACAGGGGACTGTTCACACGGGCCTTACATAAATATTTTACATGTTATACGATGGATAAATCATAGAATTACCAGAATTCAATCAAAAGTGAAATCGCCAAATACCTTACAATATGTTTTTTTAATTAAGTTTCAGCTTCTACCATTAGATTGTTTGTTGAAGAGGCCTATGAAGACCAATGGTGAGATTCACAGACCGCACTACGACTTTACGTTGAGCAAAGTATGCTTTGAACTGTCAGAAATGCATTAAATAAACGTATTTTCTTTCTTTCTTTCTTTTCTAAATGTATGGGTTTTGACAGTTCGAAGCGTACTTTGCTCGAAAGTAAAGTCGTAGTGCGGTCTGTGAATCTCGCCTTAAGACCACAACCTATCTTGATCGAATCGATCGAGTACTACCCAAAAGTGAGTTCATGAGTCTTTGGAATTTGCGCGCTTATGTGAGGAGCGAGATGCATGTAGAAGAGGCAATGGGGCAGTTTAAAGTTAGAGATATTTGGTGTTCCATGCTCTTTTCCTACCATTTAAGGGCGTGAAGATACATACATTGTACAAACATTTGGAATGTTTATTTTAAATTACCATATGGCTTTGATTTTACCACTTTAAATAAAAATCTGTGCCAATGTAATAAAAATAGGAAGCACCAAAGTGAATCAGTACATAGATGCCTTATCTTCATTGTAATATTACAACTGGACCGATTTCAAAAATTCTTCAAGTGTTATAAAGCTTCATTGGGTAACATAGCTGCTATATTACATACAGCGCACCCGTGCGAAGGCGAAACGAGCCGCAGGTTTTAGAATAAAACACTTCTTTATTTTGAGACTAGACTTAATAAAAAACTAAACCAAAAAAAAATAATAAGGAGGATCCGTGTGATACACCCCTATCCCATGCATCGGCATTGAGTTATCTGCCTTGAATTACCATCATAACTTACGTTGGATACTTAGGACTAGTTATAAATTGTCGGCTTATTTTTTGCGTACGTTTTGATCATTTCATATTGATATGGTGGACTATTTCATATCACAGTGCCATTTTTTATTTTCTCGATCATATTAGTCAAAATAGTATTGAAAATGCAGGATTGCAATAAAACTAAAAAAACCATTATTATTATTATCGTCGTATTAGTCTGCCCGTGACCACGGTAGCAGGAAAGCGACCGAAACGTCGGGTGTAAGAAGTTTGGGAGTGTTGTATACGCGAGAAAATCCGCAAATTTAATTTCTACAATGTATGAAGCTCGCGAAAACCTACGAAAACGTTAAAAAAACCAGCCAAAGCCTATGAGGAAGGAGACTGGGTGGCTATTAAACAGACGCAGTTTGGCCAGGGATTAAAACTTAAAGGAAAGTTTTTGAGTCCATATCGTGTGACAAAAGCTTAAGCTTAGCTTTAAAACTAAGGCCCCTCTTAAAGTGTTGATATTCGGTTTACGAGAAAGCCAAATCCTTGTCAATATAGATCATGGATTTACATCAAATGTAAATACATTGGATATGAATGGTATTAACATGTGAAATATCTAAGATCCCTTTAGTCTAAGCATTCCCTCTTGCATTTCATAGCAATTATTTCGCTTTTACGCAGGGTTGGCGCTAGTTTAACACGCTTTTATAAGCTCGAATTTTAAAAACGTGGTGGGCTTTTTAATTTTTTTGTCAAAATACCCCCCCAACTACATCGTTTAAAAAAACTTTTATTATCTTCACATGGTAGATAGTATGGTACCTATATGTGGATGGCATGGTGGATAGTATGGTGATAGAGTTCCAGCGCAGGAGCTCGAGGGCACCTAGGCACCACCGCATTACATAATATATGTGCCGCTAAATGGTGCTGCTAAATGATGTGGTGTTCAGCACTATCGTGTTCCGGTTATATGGTAATGTGTGGCCCTGTAATAACTTTCACAGGGACATAAAAACTTAGGTCTTAGGGGTGGCAACGTATTTGCTTTTGGACCTCTGGTTTTAGAGTAGATGTTTATAGGTTGCAGTCACGGAATAGATAAATAAAAATGGAAAGGCCTTTGCTTCAATTTAGTATTAGAACCAGTGTCGCCGCTTTTCTCCCACCATGCAACTTCTTACACAAATGTAACACCATCTCGACAATCACCCACACATTAATTTCAGGGCAGCTATTCGTTTGTGTAAGTTTGCATACTAAGATGTAACGCCCGTAGACAATAAACACTCGCACGCACACAACAATATACTCACCAATAAACTAGTCGAAGTGTAGCGAACGCATTACATGCTGTACATTGCCAGCGGAGACAGTAATAGCGTTAATTGAGCGAGTGCTTAACGAGCAATGTATTCGCTAGCAGTAACGCTTAAATAATGCAGTTTAAGTTCGAATATTAATATTCCTTTGTATATTTATATTATTATGTTTTTTACAAGTATTATAACAATAAATGTTATTTGTGACTTACCGATCAAAAGATATACCTCCTCGCTTTATACTTGAGGTCTGACATTTCATATTACATGTTAAAATTGTCACTACATGGTATTTTACCAAGAGATGCGTCGTTCGAAGCAGTCTACACGACACTACGAGCGGCGAACGAATGGTTCTGCCGAACTGTGTGTGTACACGCATAGTTGTCGTGCGCTTGCCACGCCCACATTACCATTCCATCTCTATTTATCTATTCCGTGGTTGCAGTCATCACTTAATCACTGTGACTCATCAATGTGAGCTACATGCTTGTTTGCCACCTTTAAAATCTTTTCATTAAAACAAAATCTATTTTTTATTAATTATTATCAAAATCCGTTTACTTATTGGCAACCCTAATTCCATTGGCATCTGTATCGTTACGTATTTAATACCAATTGGCCCGAGGCGAGGTATGAAAACGATAAATTCAACGATATTGTTGTGATCCCGAAAATTATATGGAGTTTGGTGCCGATGATAAATTGCCCGTAACGCACCGATTTGATAATCTACGTTGCTCGCAATTAAGTTGTTAATTTGTACGTTGGAATTCACTCGGATTGATGTTAGTATTTTATTCTTTGGGATAATTTTCTGTATTTAGCTATGGCGGTGGTTATTTTGATGATGATTTATGATTTAGTAGAAATACTTGGGTGAAATGTGATGATATATGGATATTGCTTTAAGGATAAGTTCGTTACGTTTTCTACTGGTTGTAGAGTTTCATCGACTTAGCTTAAAGACTAACCCCCTTATTCATAAACGTACATTATATAATGCTTTGTCTATGTCAGTTGCTGTTGCATGTGCGAGATAGAAAAAGACAAAGAAGAGATTAGCAACACTTAAGTTAAAAACGTTTATGAATAAGAGGGATAGGCATCGCTGTATTAACTAATTTACTTGCCGCTAAATGATAGTGTTCAGCAGTATCGTGTTCCTGTTGTGTAGATGTCTATAGACCACAGTCATCATTTAACATCAATGTGAACTGCATGCTTGTTTAATAATGCCAACCCATTATAAGTCCCACTGCTGGGCACGAGTCTCTTCCCATTTTGGGGGAGGCCTGGAGCTTCCTCCATCACGCTACTCCAATGCGGATTGGTCTAAAAAGTAGAACAAACACGTAGTGGGTGCAGTGTGTTGCATCAAATACGTGACAAGCGACACTATTTCGATCGTGAAATTGTGATGAGGGTTTGTATCGTGTGTGCACATATTATTATGAAATTTGCAGTATTTTATATTTATACAGAGTAAAGGCTTCGAAACGTTACAACCCCATCACCCTAGTGGAAGAATTCCCTTTTTTTATATTATAAAAGTGACAAACAAGCATGCAGTTCACATTGATGTTAAGTGATGACTACAGCCTATAGACACACAATGACCAGAGGTCAAAATGCAGATGCTTTGCCACTCCTGGTTATGGTGGTGGTATATAGTGTTATCCTAAGGTGTTATGCCTCTGTGCCGGAAATTACAGGACCGTAAATTACCAACTGACCGGAGCACGATAGTGCTGAACACTACCATTTAGCGTCAATTATATTATGTAATGCGGTGGTGCCTACGCCCGCGAGCTACGTTTCTGGAGCCTGTAATTTCCGGCACAGAGGCATAACACCTTAGACCTCAGGAGTGGTAACGCATCTGCATTTTGACCTCGGTCTTTGTGTGGGTGTCTGTAGGCTGCAGTCATCACTTAACATCAATGTGAAATGCACGCTTGTTTGTCACATCCATGACATTAAAAAAAATCTAGAAATTCGTTTTTCATTGTCACTAAATAGGAACGCATTATAAGTATTTTACTTTTTTTTACTTTTTATTGCACCATAAGAGTCATTCTTAAACATCAACTTGGGTACGTTATGTACCGACAAATTATTATTTCATACTGCAACCGTTTGAAATCGGAACGCTCCAATACCACCCCCGCATAAATCATAAAACCCCCGTCAAAGATATCGTTCGACATTCAAAATTACTCAAACATGTACTTGCCCTCAAGGTGGCTATTAAGGAATACAAGCAACGTACAACATTTGAAATAGTTCCCCCTCAGTATGCACAAAACTTCTTCATCGTACTCTGCATCCAAATTACCTCAGGGAATATCCTACGGTGGGACGCGGATGTCGTGTCGATGGAAGAGTTCATTAGTGAGGTGACCGCCTATCCCGAAAACGATGACTATCTTTTATTTTTAAAGAAAAATGGAAAGAAAAAATTGACTTCAGGCGAGACACGAACTTGCGACCTACTGGGAATCTAGTCCAGCCGCTCTTCCAATTGAGCTACTGAAGCCCTGCCCGATTTGTCAAATCTTTCCTTCACATCTATTGCATTGCTTTATGGTAGCAGCAGCGCCATCTATTACCAACTATGCTAGTTAGGCAACCGATATAATAGACTTTTCAGTTTATTGAATATCGTAAAGAAGTCGCTTGTACCCTTAATAATTGTTTTATATTATTTCGCATTAACACATGCTTGTGAAATATATAGTTTATTTTTAAAGAAAAATGGAAAGAAAAAATTGTCTCGCCTGAAGTCAATTTTTTCATTCCATTTTTCTTTAAAAATAAAATATACTTCACAAGCATGTGTTAATGCGAAATAATATAAAACAACGATGACTATCGGCTGAATGATTCTAGCTAGCTTCTACTACTACTTTTGGTAGAGCTCCAGTGACGGAGTTCGCGGGCGTAGGCACCACCGTATTACCTAATATACTTGCCGCTAAATGGTAGTGTTCAGCACTATCGAAAGCTGAACACTACCAATTAGCGTCAATTATATTATGTAATGCGGTGGTGCCTACCCTCGCGAGCTCCGTTTCTGGAGCCTGTAATTTCCGGCACAGAGGCATAACACCTTAGGCCTCAGGAGTGGTAACGCATCTGCATTTTGACCTCGGTCTTTGTGTGGGTGTCTGTAAGCTGCAGTCATCACTTAACATCAATGTGAAATGCACGCTTGTTTGTCACATCCATGACATTAAAAAAAATCTAGAAATTCGTTTTTTATTGTCACTAAATAGGAACGTATTATAAGTATTTTACTTTTTTTTACTTTTTATTAAACCATAAGAGTCATTCTTAAACATCAACTTGGGTACGTTATGTACCGACAAATTATTATTTCATACTGCAACCGTTTGGAATCGGAACGCTCCAATACCACCCTCGTATAAATCATAAAACCCCCGTCAAAGATATCGTTCGACATTCAAAATTACTCAAACATGTACTTGCCCTCAAGGTGGCTATTAAGGAATACAAGCAACGTACAACATTTGAAATAGTTCCCCCTCAGTATGCACAAAACTTCTTCATCGTACTCTGCATCCAAATTACCTCAGGGAATATCCTACGGTGGGACGCGGATGTCGTGTCGATGGAAGAGTTCATTAGTGAGGTGACCGCCTATCCCGAAAACGATGACTATCTTTTATTTTTAAAGAAAAATGGAAAGAAAAAATTGACTTCAGGCGAGACACGAACTTGCGACCTACTGGGAATCTAGTCCAGCCGCTCTTCCAATTGAGCTACTGAAGCCCTGCCCGATTTGTCAAATCTTTCCTTCACATCTATTGCATTGCTTTATGGTAGCAGCAGCGCCATCTATTACCAACTATGCTAGTTAGGCAACCGATATAATAGACTTTTCAGTTTATTGAATATCGTAAAGAAGTCGCTTGTACCCTTAATAATTGTTTTATATTATTTCGCATTAACACATGCTTGTGAAATATATAGTTTATTTTTAAAGAAAAATGGAAAGAAAAAATTGTCTCGCCTGAAGTCAATTTTTTCATTCCATTTTTCTTTAAAAATAAAATATACTTCACAAGCATGTGTTAATGCGAAATAATATAAAACAACGATGACTATCGGCTGAATGATTCTAGCTAGCTTCTACTACTACTTTTGGTAGAGCTCCAGTGACGGAGTTCGCGGGCGTAGGCACCACCGTATTACCTAATATACTTGCCGCTAAATGGTAGTGTTCAGCACTATCGTGTTCCGGTCAGGTGGTAATGTACAGCCCTGTAATTTCCGGCACAGAGGCATAACACCTTAGGCCTCAAGAGTGGCAACGCATCTGCATTTTGACCTTGGTCTTTGTGTGGGTGTCTATAAGCTGCAATCATAAATTATAATCGATGTGAGCTGCAGGTTTGTTTGCCACTTGCATAACATAAAAAAAGTGCAGTCAGTCAAACGAACAATGGCGGTGAAACCATTCTAACGGGGCGGTAGTAAGCGCAATAATCGAGGATGGACAGCAATACGAAAAACAGTTTGAAAATTTTTAAGCATTCATCCAAACACCCACGATTACGTTGCCGGCCACGTTTTGGTCTATGTAACAGATGACGAGCCTGTTGATCATCTCCGGTCTCGTAACCAAACTCCGAGGTACTGGTAAACTTCTAGAAAATAGACAAAAGCTCTAGAACCAGAAATAAAGGCTTTAACATTTATTTTTTATAGCTACCGACCCGAGAATCGGACTTAGGACCCCAGCATAGTAGTAGTAGCCTGCTACCACTAAGCTACTGAGGCCGATTAAAATTAATTAAAAATTGAAAATTCACTATAACTATAAAAATAGGAAACAAAACGTACTTTAGATGCGTTTTAACTATAGAATGCTTTCCACCTTATTCATAAACGTACATTAGATACGTTTTAGCTATGGAATGCTTTGTCTTTGTCAGTTGCATTGTCAAATGTGCAGGATGGAGAAAGACATATGAGAGATTAGCAACACTTTAGCTAAAATACGTTTATGTATAAGGGGGTTAATCTTTATTACGATTCATTGTTTAACTAGCAATTAATCCCCATGACCTAGTCTTCCTCCGCATGGCACAATAATCACAAGCCGAAGAGTAAAACATGTTTTTTTATTTTATCAATAAAAAGAAGGCACCATTTATGAGACTCACATTTCTATGTTATCCTTCCAGTTCTTACCCGATCCATGTCACAGACAAGCAAAAATAACACAAAGGCCCACGTCATGTAAACCTTGTATTATGTAATTTGAAATTTCGTTGTTTCAAACGAAACGAATTCTTGGGGCGTTTCAATAGTTACAAAAGAAAATATTATTACTTGAGCCTAGTTTGAAGTGTTTACGGTAAATTTAAGTCACAAAGACAAAGCTCGCTTTGTTAGCTCCTGTTCAAATTTGGTAGCAATATGAATTGTTTCGGGGATTGCTATTTGAAAACGTATAGGCGCTCTCTGAATGGTTTATAAATAGACAATTATATTTAGTGGTAGGCATGTTCAGGATAGGTTTCCATTATTACAATACAGAACAAAACAAATCGTTTAATAAATCGGTTCAAAACTTTTAAAATATTGACTGGGATGTTATCAATTTGAGTCGTATTCAACTTAATTTTCGACTGATGTCAGGTTAAGGGTATCACCGCATTACCTAGTGTATCTATCACCAATTGGCAGTGGCCCCGTAATAACTGTAACAGAAGCAAAACTACGTAGGCCTCAGGGGTGGCAACACTGGTGGTAGAGCTCCAGTGACGGACCTCGCGGGCGTAGGCACCACCGCATTACCTAATATACTTGCCGCTAAATGGTAGTGTTCAGCACTATCGTGTTCCGGTCAGGTGGTAATGTACAGCCCTGTAATTTCCGGCACAGAGGCATAACACCTTAGGCCTCAGGAGTGGCAACGCATCTGCATTTTGACCTTGGTCTTTGTGTGGGTGTCTATAGGCTGCAATCATCACTTATAATCGATGTGAGCTGCAGGTTTGTTTACCACTTCCATAACATAAAAAAAGTGCAGTCAGTCAAACGAACAATGGCGGTGAAACCATTCTAACGGGGCGGTAGTAAGCGCAATAACGGAAGATGGACAGCAGTACGAAAAACAGTATGAAAAATTTCAAGCACTCATCCGAACACCCACGACTACGTTGCTGGCTACGGTCCATGTAACAGATGACGAACCTGTTGACATCTTCGGGCACATAACCAAACTCCGAGGTACTGGTAAACTACTAGAAAATGGACAAAAGCTCAATAGGATCAGTAATAAAAACTTTAAAACTTTCATCTTTTGTAGCTCCCGACCCGAGAATCGAACCCAGGATCCCTGCGTGGTAGTAGTGGCCTGCTACCACTCAGCTACTGAGGCAGATTAAAATTAATTAAAAATTGAAAATTTACTATAACTATAAAAATAGGAAACAAAACGTACTTTAGATGCGTTTTAACTATAGAATGCTTTCCCCCTTATTCATAAACGTACATTAGATACGTTTTAGCTATGGAATGCTTTGTCTTTGTCAGTTGCATTGTCAAATGTGCAGGATAGAGAAAGACATATGAGAGATTAGCAACACTTTAGCTAAAATACGTTTATGAATAAGGGGGTTAATCTTTATTACGATTCATTGTTTATCTAGCAATTAATCCCCATGACCTAGTCTTCCTCCGCATGGCACAATAATCACAAACCGAAGAGTAAAACATGTTTTTTATTTTATCAATAAAAAGAAGGCACCATTTATGAGACTCGCATTTATGTGTTGTCCTTCCAGTTCTTACCCGATCCATGCCACAGACAAGCAAAAGGAACACAAAGGCCCACGTCATGTAAACCTTGTATTATGTAATTTGAAATTTCGTTGTTTCAAACGAAACGAATTCTTGGGGCGTTTCAATAGTTACAAAAGAAAATATTATTACTTGAGCCTAGTTTGAAGTGTTTACGGTAAATTTAAGTCACAAAGACAAAGCTCGCTTTGTTAGCTCCTGTTCAAATTTGGTAGCAATATGAATTGTTTCGGGGATTGCTATTTGAAAACGTATAGGCGCTCCCTGAATGGTTTATAAATAGACAATTATATTTAGTGGTAGGCATGTTCAGGATAGGTTTCCATTATTACAATACAGAACAAAACAAATCGTTTAATAAATCGGTTCAAAACTTTTAAAATATTGACTGGGATGTTATCAATTTGAGTCGTATTCAACTTAATTTTCGACTGATGTCAGGTTAAGGGTATCACCGCATTACCTAGTGTATCTATCACCAATTGGTAGTGTTCAGCTCTATCGTGTTCCGATTAGATAGTAATATCGCTCCGTAATAACTGTAACAGAAGCAAAACAGGCCTCAGGGGTGGCAACACTGGTGGTAGAGCTCCAGTGACGGAGCTCGCGGGCGTAGGCACCACCGCATTACCTAATATACTTGCCGCTAAATGGCAGTGTTCAGCACTATCGTGTTCCGGTCAGGTGGTAATGTATGGCCCTTTAATTTCCAGCACAGAGACATAACACCTTAGGCCTCAGGAGTGGTAACGCATCTGCATTTTGACCTTGGTCTTAGTGTGAGTGTCTATAGGCTACAGTCATCACTTAACATCAATGTGAACTGTACGCTTGTTTGCCACTTCCATGACATAAAAAAAAATTAAAAGATTCAGCCTCAAATTATTAACATATTATTATATTACTAGTCGTACCTTTTACATAGGTAATTACAAAATATCTTCTCTTAAAAAACACGCCGTTCAAAAATAATAGCGCAACACTGCTACATAACTTTTCATAACAATTAAACTAAGCACATTGCGAAAAAAAGCGTCATGGACACATTAATTTCTTTGATCCCTAGCCCGGGGGACCTTTTTAACCGTACCAGGGTCATTTAACTAAACGTATTAGCAAGGAAAGGGTGCTGGCTGATCAAGTGTAAATATCTAATGTTTTTATTTGCACCATTTGGAAGGGACTTCGCTACACAGCGGGGTTCCTAAATTTGGAGCGAGTCGGATTTTTTGGGTGTTTTTGAATGTGCTCCTTTGAATTGGCAATTTGCATTAAGAGGGTCAAGATTATTGTTTGTAATTTGAATGAACAAGAGAACCACAATGCCTTAATGGGCTGGTTTTTGGAATGGAACTTTACCCTTTGTCGAGTTTGAGGAATTGATTATTTTAGGGTGATTTTGCTATCAAAAGTAATGTTAATAAGTAACTTTAAATGAAAGTGACATAATTTTACCGCAGTATATACATTCAATGATTCAGCCTCAAAGTATTAACATATTATTATATTCTATACTAGCTGACCCGACAAACATCGTATTGCCTCAGAATTAAATAATGTATCAAAGGTTTGATAAGTATGGACTATTTGTATGGGAAAATGAAATTGTTGTTTTTACCTGTACAATTTATTCATATATTCGCACCTTTTAAACCTTCCCTGGACTTCCAAAAATAATTCAAAACCAAAATTATCCAAATCGATCCAGCCGTTTTCGAGTTTTAGCGAGATTAACCAACAGCAATTGATTTTTATATTATATAGACTATCCACATTGGTGTAAAAGAGTACTTAATACGCTGGAAAGGCATCATGGGTATTTTTTGAGAGAGAAAAGACTGTCTATGAGAATCTACGTAGAAAAGAAAACAATTACTTACCGCTCCAACCGGGGTTTGGGTATCGGGCACCTAAAGTGGAAGAATTCTCTCCAGTGGAAGAAAATTCTTCCGCCAGTGGGGTCGTCACGTCCCGACGCCTACATGTCTCAAATAAAATAATATAATTCACCTATTGTAAAGTATCTTCCATCCAAACAAAATTCATATCCTTCAGCTAAATACATAAAATCATTAGACCAAAGTAAGCAATCACTTAAAAACTCAAGTCGGAAAAGTGAATGTATAAAAACCCCCTTATCCGGGTCCCTAGAGGGAAGAGGGAGTTCAGAATAAAAATTATAAATGAAATACGCGAGCTATAGAAGACGCGCCTTTTAAATCTGATGCACTCATTAAATTTTTCTGTCTATATCAGACGAAGTGGTGTTTTAATTAAGCTTCATAATATTTTGTAAAGGTTATATAAACAAAGACGACTATTGAATTATAAAAGAATAATATCAGTTATATGAGTAAATGCAGACAAAAGATTTATCTAATCCACCGCCTGCATATAATATTCGATTTTCAATAGAGTCTACAATAGATGATGGTAGGATTTACCAAAATCATTACATAAAACATTACCAGTTTTATTGTTAAAGTCCCATGTAGAAAACAGCATGCGCACAGAGAAATACCTCAAACAGTGTCGTAAAAGAATTATTATTGACTGTTAATACATTTTCTTCAGATGGTAGGTTTTTTGGACAAAAACTACTTTTAGGGTTGGCAGCGCGTTGGCAACCCCCCTGGTGTTGCAAATGTCCATAGGCGACGGTGACCACTTACCATCAGGTGGCCCGTCTGCTTGTCTGTCAACTTAAGGACAAAAAAAAAAAAAAAAAAAAAACTACTGTAGTTAAGAAATTGCCCTCTCTTTGAAAGTATCATAAAAGCATTGTTGAAATTAAACTTGCAGATTTTCTCGCGTATACAAATAATTTTGGTTTTGAATAAATATGCAGAAATTGAAGGGAAGTAGTAAAAACCATAATTCATTTTCCGATACAAATAGTCCGTATCTATCAAACCTATGACACATTATTCCATTCTGAGGCAATACGAAGTTTGCCGGGTCAACTAATAATAAATAACTATAGGTTGCAATGCTGACGGGTAACAACGCTCGAGTCTTACGCTAGATTGCTATAAATTTTATTATTTGCGATATGGTTGCTAAAATATCTACAGGGAAATTAATATCATTAATTATTGAAATTCAATTTTGCTACTATTTAAAGACAGAACTTAAGATGAACCAGACAATACGAAATAAGACTGTGGAGGAACTGTTGGAAGTGTTCCTCCGGCGAAAAGGTAGGATCCTCCGACCAGGCGAGGTGATAGCGCCTGGCGGGCCGCGGCCCGACGATTGACGTTGGGAAGTTGTATATATGCCAACTCTTGAGAAATCTTCGCATGTGCGATGTAATTCGAATGTACGCCATCTATCGTACTAGACAAGTACTGTGAGGTTTCATCTGTGTTCCACTAGTTGGCGCCTTAATGTAGTGGACGCTACAAGACTATATCTTTTACGAGGGTAGTTAAAACAATACGTTCGCCTTGCCATCCTTCAAGCACGAGCGTAGCACGACTGGCATTCGTTACGACTTAAACCATTTACTATTGTCGTCGTGGAAAAACAACCTGTTGTTGCGTTGGCTACGCAATGTATATCTACATAGTATGTTAGTCATAAATAACATAAGATACCTACCTTTGAAAAATAAAGTATGGGCCCATGCTATATATAATCAACAGTTATAAATCAACAGTTTTGTTTTTTAACTCTCCTAAAAGGTAGAGAAACAAAGTTCGTTAATTTTTAGAAATTCCCTGATAAATTATGTACTTTGATGTTAAGGTAAAAGATCATCACTCCAGACAAAAGACATCCATTACTGAAAAAAGCCTACGCAAAGACACCCACAACAGCGTTTCGCGTCATTAGGGGTAGAATATGCCATGCTTGGCGGGCGGATTGGCGATTACCGTGGCGTAAGTTAATCAAGTTAAAAAATTTAAACAAAAGACATGTAAAAAATGTAATCTTCTCTGTGTGTCTTAGGATTAAAAACTTGACATGATGTTAATTTCATTATTTACTAGCTGTGCAACTTCGTTCGCGTGAAATAGTGACTTTGGGCAGCATTTTTGGATATAACTTTTGGTTAATTTTGGATCATACAAAAACAACACGCTGGGCGTCGGGACGCTGGGCGTCGGGACGCAGGGCGTCGGGACGCTGGGCGTCGGGACGCTCGACGTCAGGACGCTGGGCGTCGAGATGCTCTACTTCAGGACGCTGGGAGTCGGGACGCTGGGCGTCCAGACGCTGAGCGTCGGGGCGCTGGGCATCGAAGCGCTGGGCGTCGGGGCGCTGGGCGTCGAGACGCGCGACGTCGGGACACTGGGCGTCGGGACGCTCGACAGCGGGACACTGGGGGTCGGGACGCTTGACATCGGGACGCTGGGCTTCGGGAGGCTGGACGTCGGGACGCTGGGCGTCGGGACACTGGGCGTCGGGACGCTGGGCGTCGGGACGCTCGACATCGAGACGCTGGACGTCGAGACGCTCGACGTCGGGACGCTAGGCGTCGAGACGCTTGGCGTCGGACGCTGGGCGTCGGGACGCTTGGCGTCGAGACGCTCGACATCGGGACGCTGGGCTTCGGGACGCTGGGCGTCGGGACGCTGGGCGTCGAGACGCTGGGCGTCGGGACGCTCGACAGCGGGACGCTGGGCGTCGGGACGCTTGACATCGGGACGCTGGGCTTCGGGAGGCTGGACGTCGGGACGCTGGGCGTCGGGACACTGGGTGTCGGGACGCTGGGCGTCATGACGCTTGACGTCGGAACGCCCAGCGTGGAATAGTGGCTTTGTGACATTGGGCAGCGCTTTTGAATACACATTTTCGTTAATTTTGGATCATAAACACTATTGGGTAGCTAAAAAAATCTTCTTTGCAGTAATGCTTCGCTGTACACGATATTAGACGTATGGCCATCGGGAATACACACAGGCTGCTAGGATTGCGAAAAATGTCTAATTATGTGTTGAAACATCCATCCTATGCTGAACCGTATTTTGGAAAAGGCCGATTTCAGTCGATTAGTGCTTTTAATTAATAGAGAATGAAAGATAAAAGATAGATCTATGCATAATATAGGCACTCCGTAAGAGCCGGCAAAAGAGGAAAATTGAATATTAACGTTGTGCATTTTTACCCACTAATGCCACCTACACCACCACCACCATCATCATAATTACATCCGAAAGACATCCATCCCTCTCCACTGGACAAAACCTTTCCCGAAGATGCTCCTAAAAGTGTTGTGCATCATAAGGAAAGAATATGCCATAATTGCCACGCTTGGCATTCTGAATGGTGATCATAGCGGCGATTGTTTTATGCCGGGACGCTGCTATGCAGTATGCTTAACGTTACTAACATAGAAAAAACTGACCAAGTGCAAGTCAAACTCGTGCAAAAAAATACGCTTACTGTATGCCCCCTTGCACCCCTTAATATTTTCATTTTCTTATTCTTAGTAATTAATTCGGTCTTTATAGCGGTAACAGAAATATATAATTTGTGAAAATGTTAGCTTTCTAGCTATCACTGTTTGTGAGATAGGTACAGCCTGGTGACAGACAGACGGATGGACGAACAGACAGACAGACAGACAGCGGAGAATTGGTAATCCGTAGGGTCCGTTTTTACCTTTTAGGTACGAAACCCCCTAAAATATAGAAGATAAATACAGAATAGTTAAAAATATTCGATATGATTCTTTAAATTGTCATTACTTTTTTATTTCTGAACCGATTGACACGAAACAAACACTAAATATTTAGTAAAACTTACCACAATATATAAGTGATACTGCAAATCGTATAAGTCCATTTCTGAAATTAGCGTGCACAAACACACAGACAAACACATTTTTCCGGGATAAAAAGTACCCAGTGTTGTGCGCCAAAGGTTAAAGTATAATTATTATAAATATATCAAGTTTCATCGTAATCGGACCGGTAGATTTTGTGTGATGCTTGAACAAACAGACAGACAGACAGACAAAAATTTTTCTTATCACTTATTTGTGTTCGGTATCGATCTAGTAACATCCCCTGGTATTTTTTTTTTTTATATTTTTAATGTACAGAATTCACATTTCTACAGTTCTATTATAAGTATAGATAGATAACGTTCTCCCTATCGCTCAATTTTCTAATTTAAACAGCATGTAGCAGATAGATTGGTAACGTATTCATTCTTAAGCTTAATTTCTAGAACTAAAGAGTATAATAACCATTATACTAGTCAAATCTGAGATAAAACCTAACGTTACGCATACTGACCAGAAAAAACAATCTAAATATTCCAACAAAAATGTACATCAGCCGATAAATCCGTACATTAGCTCTCAGTGGGAGTGGAGCAATGGTCCGTCTACGACACGGGAAAACTTTTAAATTAGAGCCGATTCGGGGTGTTATCGCGCGGAAAATTGACGCGACGGGTACTACAGTAGCTGCGTGGTGGCTTGAAGACAAGTTGGGTAAATATCCAATTATATGGCGTAATTGAGATTCACAATTGTTTAAAAAAAAAAAAGTAAAAAGTCGCGGGCGTAGGCACCACCGCATTACCCAATATACTTGCAATTCAATTCCTTCAAAAAATTAACCGCCCGTCCGCGGGCGCTTAAAGTCGCATTAAAGTCCGCCATATGTATAATGTGCATAAAAGTATAAATAAATAATAAAACTGGTTGCCTGTAAAGTCGGTTTTACGGGCGAAGATTTTACGTGACAACGTCTTTTTCTCGGTAGAAAGGCATTCGCCGGTCCGGCAGGCCTCTCTCTCGTTCGGTGACTCATCGTTACGTTACCGGGCGTTACACTTTTTCATGAGTGACTCCGAGCCGCAACCTAATTTAAGACGTTGTCACGTCAAAAAATAAAAACAAGTGTAACAAATGTGCAACAAAAATAACAACACCTTTAAAAAATGCAGTCTACTCTGTATGTTTTAGAATTAAAAACTTGACATGATGATTTTATTTTTATGTAATGGTAGTGGCAAACAATCATGCAGTTGACATTGGTGTTAAGCATAGATTAAGTAGTAAGTATAATAAATCTATGGTGTTAAGTGATGACTGCAGCCTAAAGACACCCACACAAAGACCAAGGTCAAAATGCAGATGCGTTAGCACTCCTGAGGGCTAAGGTGTTATACCTCTGTGCCGGAAATTACAGGGCCGTACTGGCAGCACTATCGTGTTCCGGTTAGGGCCACCTGACCGGAACACAATAGTGCTGAACACTACCATTTAACGGCAAGTATATTAGGTAATGCGGTGGTGTCTACGCCTGCGAGCTCCGTCTCTGGAGCTCTACCACCAGTAAGTTGTCTATGTATGACGATCTCACCATCGCTCATTTTTCTAAAATTAGCAAGCATGTAGCAGCATATAGATTGGTAACATATTCATTGTTCAGCTTAAGCTTAATTTTTAGAACGAAATAGTATAATAACCATTAAACTACTCAAAAAAATCTGAAAACTTACAAACGTAATTCTGTTATGAAAAATAATCGTAAATATTCCAACAAAAATGCAGAGCGGACGATAAGTCCGTACATTAGCTCTAGGAAAACCTTAAAATTAGCGCCGATTCGGGGTGTTATCGCGCGGAAAATTGACGCGACGGGTACTACAGTAGCTGCGTAGCAGCTTCGAGAAACCTTTGAGTAAATACACCTATGTCATTGCAAGCTTTAATCACGGTACGACTTAGACTAATAATTTTTAAGGATTTTGACGTGACAACGTCTTAAATTAGGTTGCGGCTCGGAGTCACTCATGAAAAAGTGTAACGCCCGGTAACGTAACGATGAGTCACCGAACGAGAGAGAGGCCTGCCGGACCGGCGAATGCCTTTCTACCGAGAAAAAGACGTTGTCACGTAAAATCTTCGCCCGTAAAACAGACTTTACAGGCAACCAGTTTTTTTTTTTAATTATAATGAAATGCAGGATTATGATAATTAAACCACAATTTTAAAAAGTATGAAAAATATATTAGTCCATCCGTTACAATATTTGAAAAAATAATGATACCCTAACGTCGACCACATCTTTCTTAAAAACAACTCTCCTCCAAAAAGTACATTATCTCTTTACTCTCCTCTCCTCACCGCACCAAATAACACCACACCTACCACGCCACGCCTCTCCTCTCCTCGCTTCTCTCCTCTTTGTAGAATAATCATGCCAGCTCCTCTATTTCCATTACATAAGTATTTTTAGTTGAAACTATGAAGGTTTGAAAGAATATGTAGTTAAAATGATATACCTCCAATTAGCATGCTTATAGTAAAAGGTACCGTGGTAAATTGAATGGGCCCCACTACAACAAAGTATGTATGTATGTATGTATCTTCACGCCAGGTCCCTAACGGGGTAGGCAGAGAGTGTAGAGCGCCAGACATCCCGGTTCTGACAAACCTCTCGTGCCTCGTCTACCTTCATCATTCTCTTCATACATGCACGCCGATTCCTAAGACTTTTGACCCCACCATCAGACAGAACTCGACCTATTTGGTCATGGTAGGTCAGCCTTGGTCTTCCTGGGCCTCTGCAACCATCCAAGTAAAACGTTAGTATTTACAATGTACCAACCCCTGTTGTTGTCAATGAAAATGTGGCACTACTGGTAGAAAACAAACGAAGAAATACAATATCACGTTTAATAATGTAATCAACTTTGACTCCCAAAATATTTACAATAAAAAAAACACCCTAAACATTATCTTTAAAATTCATAGAGCCTGTATAAATCCTAGCTTTTTATAAAAAATCAATTCCCAGCGCTTCAACTTTGCTATTGGCGCGTCAGCGTCGACCATTTTGCTTCGCTTATACTTTTTGAAGAAGTTGGCGTCGACTTTGACACGCTGATCGCAGTTGTCGCGCGCACCCGCAACTTCGTTCGACTCGGTCACTTCGCACGCCCTGCTTCGGTTGGGCCGCGGGTAGAAAAGCCATCGCTTCGACCCAAAACCGTCGCTCTTAAGGATCTCTTGCACTCGATCTTGGCGCTTCTTTGTTGCTAAATACTTTGTTGCGTTCTTTTTGTGCTTGCTTGCTGGAAAAAAGGCATATAACACATGGGAGTGAATTTATAAAATAAAGAAAAAATGGAAAGAAAACTTTCGACTTCGTCCAGGAATCGAACCTGCGACCTCAGGACAACCAACCCAGCATCGGTTAAACAAAAAAGGGGAAAAGATAAACTCGACGCTTGACATGTAGGTTTCTTAAGCCATTTTTTCTGAAAATCAATGTTTAAAGATAGGCATTCTAAGGAGTAAAATGTGTGTCCCTCTTTTACTTCCAAAATAAGGGAGTGAAAAATCAAAAAAATATACTGCCGTAATTCCTAATGAAAATTTACAAAGACATTTTGTTTGAACGAGATATATTTAGTAGTTACTGAGGAAATTATTTTCAAAAAATGTAAAACAAAATAATTATCGATAAATATTTTTTGACACTACGCTACGAAACCCTTTATGAGCGAGTTCAACTAGCACTTGGCCGCTTTTTTGTCAACGATTACGATCAACGTGGATTAACTTTATCATTTACTCACTGAACACAAAACTATGTATGTGTGTATGTAAGTATATCTTATCTTTACACTAAGTCCTGGGGTAGGCAGAGAGCGTGGAACACCATATATCATGGTCCGAACACACAACCCATGCTTGTTCAACATTCGAAACATGCAAAATTGTAAAATAACGAACCAAAGACAATAATGTACTTACGTGTCAAATACAACACCCTAAAAGCGTCAAGTATGCTCGGTTCCTTCGGGTTAAGTTCACGTTGTCTCGACTTGCTACGGGACCGACTACGCGATCGGCTACGAGATCGGCTACGACTGGCACTACGACTACGACTTTTTCGTATGTTACGCGTTCGGGAGGTCGATGAGGATTTCGATCGCGATTTTGTACTTCTACTGCGGGAACGTTCTCGTTTTGAGTCTCGCTGCTTCGGGTCGCGATGCTTCGAACGGCTTCGTCTGAAAAATTGGACGAAAACTATGTTTTAACTTTTTTTACTGATGGCAGAGCTCCAGAGACGGAGCTCGCGGGCGTAGGCACCACCGCATTACCTTATATAATTGCCGCTAAATGTGCTCAGCACTATCGTGTTCCGGTCAGGTGGTAATGTACGGCCCTGTAATTTCCGGCACAGAGGCATAACATCTGAGGCCTCAGGAGTGGTAACGCATCTGCATTTTGACCTTGTTCTTTGTGTGGGTGTCTATAGGCTGCAATCATCACTTAACATCAATGTGTACTGTACGCTTGTTTATCACCATCATTACATAAAATCCTTGAATAATTTGATATATTTACTAGTATCGACTCTTGCTTCATTTGAATTAATCTACTAAAAGCGCAAGGTTTACCTCTTTTGATCCCGATTTAAGGGCCCTAATCCATAATATTCCCCTAATCCATCACCATGATCAGGGTATGCTCCATCTGGAGGACGCATCGGAGGAAATGGTGGGGGATACGCGTAGCCATATCCTTCCATTACGTTACGTACGTTTATGAAAATTATATGATAATATTTATATTTTTGAATAAATTTATTAAAAGTAAGATAGCACTGTCACTGTCAAATTTTGTTTTTAATTCATAATCTTGCTGTAAACCACATTAAACGTCAAAATGTGATCAAAATAGTTTGGTACATACTTGTCTTTGCACTGAAATATATTTATTACTAGCTGTGTCTGCGACTTCGCCCGCGTGAATATTTATGATTGTTCAGTATCTACCCGGACGAAGTCGTGTGCGCAGCTAGTATAAAAGTAGCCTAAGTTACTCCTTATTATATCAGCCATTTGCCAGGGAAAGTCGCGTCAAAATCGGTCCTGCCATTCCCAATAGTAGCCCCGCCAAACACACAGACATACAAAAATCGTAAAAAATGTTGTTTTGGTATATGTGCCGTGTATACATACATATGCATTTAGTAAAAAGCGGTAATTTTTATATTACAAACAGACATTCCAAATTTATTTATTTGTATAGATAATACCTTTTCGATCTGCAAATTCAAACATGAAATTAAATTAATTGAAATTGAGTTTTTCGTTAGTCAGAAGAAATATAAATAGTATAAAACGATAACAAGAAAAACAGACTACAGCCAGATGCGCTCTGACACTATTTTTGTGTATTAGTATACGTTGCAGACGTGTGTACAAGTACAAAAGATTTTTTTTTAAAAACATTTTTGATCTACTGAATATCAACAAAAGTTTTATTTCTTTAATTTCCAAAAGTTTTATCTTAATATCTCATTTCTTTTTTTTGTAATGAATGTGGCAAACAAGCATGCAGTTCATATTGATGTTAAGTGATGACTGCAGCCTATAGACACTTACACCAAGATCAAAATGCGGTACCACTTCTGAGGCCTTAGGTGTTATGCCGCTGTGCCGGAAATTACAGGGCCGTACATTACCACCTGACCGGAACAGGATAGGCTAAACACTACCATTTAGTCAATTCTACCTCAATTCCGGCAGAAAGGGATGCCCTACACATCTCTTTCTGCCAGAATTGAGTCATTGAATTTTCTTTTGCACTTGATAATGCCTTCGTTGCGTTAAGTCCGCCTTATGTGCAGTTCCTTCTTTTGTGCATTAAAGTTACATAAATAAATAAATAAATGTTGTCTTTACTACATTTCTATTTACTTCTACAATCACGACCACTTATTTAAAACAGGCTAAATGCCGTCTTTAACAGTTTCTAAGTGTAGGCATTTCACACGTAGCTCCATAAAGAAATGGACTTAAATACTTTTTTCTGTCGTTGAAGTATTTAAATCAAGTTTGCTGTTACGCACTGGCACGCAATCAAGATGTCGATATGCTAAATTCGAGATTTATCTTCAAAAGTCATTAAAATTCAGTTTGGAATTCACACGAAATCCAACTGTAAGCCAAGATTTACGGCATTTTATAATTGGTATCGATTCTTAAGCAAAAAAAACGTCGATTAACTTAGCGAATTGAATGAAAGAAAAATCGAGAAGAAAGATAAATTAGGAATCGATGAATGCTTAATGGTTCCCTCCATTAGAGGTTTTGAGTTGTCGAACACTTTTGAAAAGGAAAATTTTTAACTACTCCCCTTCCGAACTTCGTGGGTACCGTTGACGTAGAAAAAATCGTTGGACCCAGAACAAAAGCGATTTTTTTAAATTCAACGGACGTGGCAAACAATCATGCAGTTCACATTGATGTTAAGTGATGACTGCAGCCTATAGGCACCCACATGAAGACCAAGGTCAAAATGCAGATGCGTTACCACTCCTGAGGCCTAAGGTGTTATGCCTCTGTGCCGGAAATTACAGGGCCGTACATTACCACCTGACCGGAACACGATAGTGCTGAACACTACTGTGGCGAACCACACTTTACTGTTGACTGGATTGGAGACGCACGCCGTATGGCGGATATAGCAGTGCAAGCGAACCAGGGTGACACGCTCTACCAATCTTCCAATAAAACGCTTTTTCACTATTAATTTCCTTCTTCTGATTTCTTCCTTTGGATCCTAGTGATCCGAGTATTCCGAGTTCTGTCGACGAACTGTGTCGGCCATTTTTTTTTTTTTTTAGGTCTTTCTTTGTGTAGTCGGCCTGTCTCGAGACGGCACTAGTCTACTTCACCGGGCAATCGGCGAGCGCAGAAGGCGCTCCAGCCTAGCAAAAAACCCATGCGGGTCCGTGCCTCGGCTTAGGGCGTTGCGGAGGGACATATGAGACATATGCGATTATGGGCGGTGCAACTTTCGCTCTACTCCATACGGTTGGTGATAACCGGAATGTCATCGGCCTCGCGGGGCCGGGGATAAGGTCGGGATCAGGGGCGGGCTCGGCGCGAAACGCGTCGGCGCGTTGTATTGGCGGTTCGTAGAGTGTGATTCTGTAGGTGATTTTGCATAGCGGCGATGGCCAACGTGGTCTCATCGTCCGGATCTTAATATTATTCTAAATTATCACAAATATAACGTAAAAACGACAAAATCTAAAATAAGAAGTTACATAATACTCTAACGCTACTGGTAACTTAAGCACTGTCTACGTTCCGACAACGTATACTATTACGTACTATGCTATCAACCACTACACAACGCGATTGTTATAGGTTGTCTACGCGCTGACAACGTACACTATTGAGGACTGTATGGCCGATCACTATCAAAACTGTTTTTAATCACAAACACTGTACACTATTCACAAGCGTCCTGCACAACTACCATTTAGCGGCAAGTAAATTAGGCAATGCGGTGGTGCCTGCGCCCGCGAGTTCCGTGACTGGAGCTCTACCACCAGTAAAATTACACTAGTACAGCAGATTTACACTAGCACTACTTCAGGAGGATTCGATATGTGGAAGAGCTCTAGCAACGGAGATCGCAGGCATAGGCCACCACCGCATTACCTATATCTGCCGCCAAATGGTAGTGTTCAGCACTATCGTGTTCCGGCTAGATGGTAATGTATGGCCCCGTAATAACTATCACAGAGACATAACAACTTAGGTCTCAGGGGTGGCAACGCATCTGCATTTTGACCTCTGGTTTTTGTGTAGACGTCTGTAGGCTGCAGTCATCAATGAACATCAATGTGAACTGCATGCTTGTTTACCACCTTCTCTACATACAAACCTCTCCTTGCAAACCTATCTAATGTTTCCATGTTTATCACTTTTTTACAAATGCATGATGATTACAAAGATTACTCTACCCCTGGACGCTACCTGATCTTTCAATACAGGCGAAGCAGTTTATAATCTTTCAATCATCTACTCTGACATAAATTATATTTGCTCAAAACATTGGAGTTTCTAAGAACGATGTAAAAAGTAACTGAAGCACGCCTGTTGTCATGTTAATTCTGATGATAATAATCATTTTTTTTATTATGTATTACATAACACAGCCCAATCGAATTGTAACAGTGTGAAGTATGTGTATTTACTTGAAAGTTATACTTAATTTTCTCTTAAATCTTACTGAAGGTAATTATATTGTCACGCTTCCATTATTTTAACATCCATGTAAACTAAAGGCAAAACACCTTTTCTTAACTTTTCCTGCAGCAGCCGTCTGTTCTTTACTTTTTTATTCTCCGCAAATTTCCAACTCATTTAGATTTCTAAGTTATAGCCTGTATAGACAAAATGTTCAATTTATTTTGTGCAATTTGCAAAACTGCATAGTTTAAGTACCTATTTTCGAAATGTTTCTGTAATAAGTCAATAAACTTCAAACGTTTCAAGGCGTTTGGTATTGTGCCCGGAGATAGCAACAGGCTCGCCACCTGTTACATGGGCCAAAAACGTAACCGGCGAATCGTGGCCACTTCCATTACATAAAAAAAACCTACGAAAGCAAAAACATCAATCAGATTATCACTTCTGCTTTTAATGTAGCTACACCCTAGCGTAAAGGCCTGCTACGACTGGGCTACTGAGGCAGTTATCCATGAATTAAATAACATAATATAAATACGTTACAGTTTTTAATTAAAGTACAGACTTTACTCGCCGATTGAATCCCATAATCCAGTTTAATCTAGAGTACCTAGTGCAAATATAAATAAACTCTAACTCCAGTCACAGTCAAAGAAAGTTGTTTTTAAACCAGAAATAAAAAATCACAAATCACACTAATTAACTGAAAATGCTACCTGTCAGGAACAAGCTACGTTAGTACTCGTAACTCAAATAGGGAATAAAGCCATTTGAAAACTGAATCTTATTTCCTTGGTACTGGAGCTTATTTTTCAGTAATTATATTCAAATGCATATTCGAAACTTTTTCTGTAAGTGCTTACTAAAAAATACGTAATGAAATCGCTCCCGACTGCCATATGACGTCAACTGAGCGGCGGATTTTTAGCTTTTTTAATTCCCTACTTCATAACTTTGTTTGCAATAGTTTTGTTAAGTTGTGAATAATTTTTGAATTCGTATTAAAGATTTGTGCGCCGTTTGTGAAAATCAAAACTGTACATTTAAGGATTTTGACTAAAAGAGCAACACTCTGATTGTCATTTGTTCAGTAGCGGAGTTCTTCTCAGTAGTGCCTGCACTTGAAACTCTGCTAAGTGAATTACTATTTTTATGACGAATTGATTTTTCTTTTCCTTCTATGAAGGAATTGAAAGATTTGATGTATTAAATCGGTTAAATTTCAATTTTATTTAATTTGAATATTTTAATTTGATTATTATTAATACCTGTTGAATAATTATTAGTATTCTAAAGCTGACTGATAATGCAAAAGTGTCCTTTTAGACCAATTTGAAATAAAATATTTGAGTTTAAGTTTACAATTTTATTCATAGGTTAACCCCCTTATTCATAAACATGTACGTTTATGAATAACATGTACGTTTATGAATAAGGGGGTTAACCTATGAATAAAATTGTAAACTCAAACTCAAATATTTTATTTCAAATTGGTCTAAAAGGACACTTTTGCATTATCAGTCAGCTTTAGAATACTAAGTAACGTTTTAGCAATAGAAAGCTTTGTCTTTGTCCGTTGCATTTTCAAATGTGCAGGATAGAAAAAGACAAAGGAGAGATTATCAACACTTTAGCTAAATACGTTTATGAACAAGGGGGTAAGGCTTTATGAAAGTGTTATTATCTTTATTCGTACATTTGTCTGTGAAGATCTAAATTTGATCAATCAAAACATAACGTGTGTGGCTAGCTTAAGAACAGACGTGTTGGCATGGAGCAAAAAAGGATAGATGCCCTAGAAATGTGGTGTTGGCGAAGGATGCTTAGAATATCGTGGACTCAATTTAAAATCAACATATCCATACTTCAGGAACTCGATGTTAAGCAGCGTCTATCCTCTATTGTTTAGTCTCGGATTCTCTCTTTTTTCGGACACGTCTCGAGGTGAAGTGAGACCTCCATTGAACGATTGACAGTGCAGGGGACTTTTAACGGTAAACGAGGACGCGGTAGGTCCCCTATGCGATGGGTCGACCAAATTAAAACAGCCACTAAAAATACATTTAATGAGTGCACCCGAAAGGCATCTGCACGCGAGGAGTGGCGCCGGATAGTAAAGCGAGCCACGAATAAACTTTGAAATGACAATCACGACCACTCTGTCAAGAGTGCAACGACTAAGAAGAAGAATATTAGGTAATGCGGTGGTGCCTACGCCCACGAGCTCCGTCACTGGAGCTCTACCACCAGTGAAAAATTACGCAAAAAGCGAACTACAATCAGTTGGAGCCGCGGCTACTTTATATAATATATATTAAGACATCTATAGGTTTCTCTTAAGCTAGGTAAGCTTACCGTCATCGTGCATTAATTTTTCGCCTCTTACCACCTGTAAAAGCAATTGAAAAGCAAAAATCCTTAACAGATTTCTACGATCCAATTCGCAAATCTGAAGAGGGCGCGTGTTTCAAGATGGAAAGTGAAAGGGGCGTCTCGATAGCAAATCAGGGCCTAACGCAACACTAAGGTCGCTCTTTGGACGCTGTAAGAGCCTAAACGAGATGGTGCTTAGTGCCCTCCCTGAAGACGTAGGGGATGTTCATAATAGTGATACTGATACTGAGGAAATAAATCTTGGAAATAAAACTTCTGGCCTGGGTATTTCTCTGAGTACGTCGGTGGACGTTTGATTTGCACACGTTTACACATTATGCTCTCTCATTTTTATCTAAACTAATATTATAAAGAGGTAATATTTTTTTGTTTGTTTGTTTTGAATAGGCTCAATAACTACTGCACCGATTTTAAAAATTCTTTCACTATTCGAAAGCTACATTATCCACGGGTAATATAGGCTATATTTTATTTTAGTAAAAATAGAGTTCCGTAAGATTTTTGGGTATTTCAGACACAAGGTGTAAAAAACAAACCAGAAAAGTTACTTATTTTGCGTACGCTGCCTAAACTATAAGAGATATCGTCACTATTCGAAAGCTACATTATCCACGGGTAACATAGGCTATATTTTATTTTGGAAAAAATAGGGTTCCGTAAGATATTTGGGTTTTTCAGACACAAGGTGTAAAAAATCAACCAGAAAAGTTACTTATTTTGCGTACGCTGCCTAAACTATAAAATCTTTTATCGAGGAAGACTTAAGGCTATAATATCTATGTATAATCATCACGCTAAGACGAATAGGAGAGGGTAGGCAACATTGCAGTGATGTATAACCTCGCTTAACTTTATACTAAGTTTTAACTGGATTTTTTAATGGACCAGTGGTCCCGTCGCGTTGGTTGATGAGCCGATGCCTATAACTTTGCTTCCAATAAAATGGTAAGAAGACACATTTCTTATATGGGTTTAGTTCCAGTTGGGAGGTCGTGGGCGAAGGCACCAGCGCATTACCATAATCTATCTGCCGCCAAGTACTAGTGTTAATATCTGGATATTTCAAATAAATATTTAATAATAGTGTGATTGCGCCCGCCAACACTCTACAACACAGTCACTTGTCATATTTAATCAAGAATCTCTCTCATAAAAATAAAACCAAAAATTTTCTTACAAAAAATACAAAACATCCTATAGAAAAAAACTTGGCATTTCCAAAGAGAACACGCCGTATAGGCCCTGCAACTTGCCACTTACCTACTCAGCAAGCTCTAATGACGCGTCTGGTATTGTACCAACTTTTCATCCGGACATGAATATGGACGCCTTTGTACAATTCCGCTCCTTCCAAACATGCCAATTTAAAATAACACCTCGCCAAACGAAAGGCGACCCTAAGATGTGTAGTTATAGTCGAATTCATGTTTCGGTGTTATCGCGTTAATTTGGCAAAGATTTTTTTATTTATATTTCATTTTATCTACACGCGGTCGTCCCTTTCAGTTTTTCCATTCACGCGTCCCTGTATAAAGAATTTCGTTCTAATTGAATCTTCGTTATTACTGAGAAGATTCCCTGATATATTTTTGTAAAAAAGTATATTTTCGGATGAATTTGGGTCAAAATATACTTATTTCGTTATTTCGACAAATTTAATGTTATTTGTACACTTCAACTGGATTACGTTTTATGAATGAAAATGAGGATTACATTTTATTTATAATAACTAGCTGTGCCTGCAACTTCGCCCGCGTGAGACTTTATTATTGTTCAGTATCTACGAAGTCGTGGGCGCAGCTAGTATAAAACTAGCCTAAGTTACTCCTTATTACATCAGCTATCTGCCAGTGAAAGTCCCTTCAAAATCGGTCCAGCCGTTCCCAAGATTAACCCCGCCAAACAGACAGACAGACGGACGGACAGACAGACAGACAAAAATCGTAAAAAATATTGTTTTGGTATATGTAACGTGTATAGACACATATGCATTTAGTAAAAAGCGGTTATTTAAACATTACAAACAGATTGAAATAAAATATTTTTATTTCAATGAGTGTAGCTCGCGAAAACCTAAGAACATATCATATTACAAACAGATACTCCAATTTTATTTATTTGTATAAATGTATAGATATCAGATTTTTTTAAACTGATTATATGTGAACTAATATTACAAGAAGGTAATAAGAAAAAAATTGGCAGTTCTAGTAACATTTCCTTGGATAAAGGAGGGAACTTTCAAAAGTCATCCTACTTATCCTATTTTAAATTCATATAACAATGCTTTGTTAGGGTTTTGAGCTGATAAAATAATTATTCCAAACTTAAACTATCTCATTAAGATTCGGCGAAAATCTGGACAAAATTTCGATTCCGACTATGTCTATATAACATACAAATTGAAAACAACAGCAGTGAAAGCCCTTAAAATTATAGGTAGAATAGAATAGAATGGAAAAACTTTATTTGTAACAACAACGTAAACACTAAAACAAAGAACACAAAAACAAGGTTGTTACAAAAAGGTCCCCAATTCAGCATAAAGCCGGTCTTACGAGCGGCGCTGGTCTTCCATTGGGGCCGATTTTGTGACATAAATTAACCTAAATTACGCCAGCAAGACGTCTGTCATCTACAATAGACAATTTAAAAAAATTGGCTGATGCATGGTACACGTTACAACGATGTATGCTTTAAATAATATATTATAACAAAAAAAAAAAAAAAAAACAAAGATAACTAAATAAAATAATAGACGTTGTAAGAAATAGTGTACCGTTGTAACGTGTTATCGTTAGTTGCCGTTGCGAACAGTTCTAATGCCGTAATGCCATTGGCTTGTCAATCTTGACATTTGACCATTTGACTTAATTACAATCACATTACAATGAAGAATTACAATTGGTAGGTACTTGGAATATTAATAATTGTTCATGGAACTACAAGAAAATACCATAACCATTATATTGTGTAACTAGCTGTGCCCGCGACTTCGTCCACGTGAGAAAAAATATGATTGTTCCGTATCTACCCGGACGAAGTCGTGGGCGCAGCCAGTATAAAAGTAGCATAAGTTACTCCTTATTACATCAGCTACCTCCTACCCGTGGAAGTCCCGTCAAAGTCGGATACACTCCAATTCTACTTATTTGTATGTAGGTATGTATGTATGTTTGGATGTATTTAGATAAAAGTAGCCCAAGTTACTCCTTATCACATCAGCTATCTGCCAGTGAAAGTCCCGTCAAAATCGGTCCAGCCGTTCCCAAGATTAGCTCCGCCAAATAGACAGACACACAGACAGACAGACAAAAAATGTAAAAAAAATAGTTTTGGTATATATACCGTGTATACATAGATATGCATTTAGTAAAAAGCGGTTATTTTAATATTACAAACAGACACTCCAATTTTATTTATTTGTATAGATGTATAGATTTAACTATTCATTTTCACTTAAAAATTACTGCCACGTACCTACCAGGAATTTGTACTACAACTTCATGTTGAAGACATGACGACCTGGTGAAAGCTACGGACAATTGCTGGATAAGGGAAACCCAATGGGCCACCTATCGAAATTGCTATAGTCATTGTCATTGCTGTCAATTTTTCACGTCGATTTCTAGCTCCTTTAAAAGCAGTAGTGATAATGGTAATGTAGGTACGATCTTGAACTTTTTGGCACCAAGATAAAAGAGCTTAGGCCTCAGGAGCAGTAACAAAAACTCTTTGGTGTTTATGTAGGTGCAGTATTTACTCAGGTTTAATGTATAATTTATGACTTTTTTATCACCAGGTATACTAGATGCAAAATAAAGGCATGAAGTACCTACCAACCGTAATTTAAAAAATATATTATTTTAAAATCTATCCAAATTAATCCACAGACAGCAATTTCATGTTAATTAAAACAGATATTCACATGCAAAATAAAAGTGTTCATTAAAAAACGCGCTTGAGACGTAAAATTAACGTGTAACTCGTAACTTGTAACATAAATCAACGATATCGGCTTTATTAAAATAATTTACAGTTTAAATCAACTTCGGCGGTAATTTTGCATTTTACGAGCGTCGTTTGCTTTTCATTGTTATTACATTTTCACGAGGCTGTAGTGGGAGTGTTCTGGAAATGTCTTGGAACAACTTGAAATTCATGTTGAGATGTTTATGTAGAGTAGGTACTAGTTGACAACGTGTAACAGGTTTGAAAGTAGAACCTGGAACCAGTTTGTTCAGAATCGATAACCGAATCGATTTCAGGAATTTTTATTACAGGTTATATTTTGTCCCAAAATTAATTACTATTAAGGAAATTATGGTCACCCATTTGGTGAACAGTTAATGCAAACGGAAAAGGCTAACGTCAATCCAAAACAGAATGCAAGACTCAACAAGTGTGAATTCGTTGAGACGTGGATTTCATTATCCCTGCTAATATTATAAACGTGAAAGTAACTCTGTCTGTCTGTCTGTCTTTCTGTCTGTCTGTCTGTTACCTTTTCACGTCCAAACGAGTGAACCGATTTTAATGAAATTTGGTACAGAGATAGAGTTGACTTTGAGAAAGAACATAGGCTACTTTTTGTCTCCTTATATTATCCCTTTAGTGAAATGGACAAAATTTCTCCCTAACGCGGCAAAATGGAGGGGTATTGTGTGTATGGAATTGAGGTTATAATTTGTGTGGGGTTTGGTAGTTTCTAAGTTAGAGACTTGAAAAGTGATGTTCCAGTCTTTCTGTTAGGAATAAAAAAATAGGTACGTTCTTCAGTGTTTTGTCAAAATCACCCCTAAACTTTCAAATATAAGGGGTAAAAATTAAAAAGAGATCTTTGAAGTTATAGACGTGATTAAATACTACACATATAGGTACGCGACGGGAAACTTGATTAGGACATTTCCATAGGATTGTAAATTTTAAATTATTTACTAAACGACATCCACGCGGGCGACGCCGCGGGCATCAGCTAGTAAATAATAATTTAAGAAATAAAAATGTGAAAATAAATCTTATTACTCGCGAGTGTTAAATAGGGATGCGCAGGTTATGCTACATCATATTGCGACAGTGTGCGTGTTTAAGTAGGTTTATGTTTTATATACGGCCGTAGATAGAGGTAGGGTAACTAGACATAGGGTGTGCATACTCATTGAAATAAAACTATTTTTACGGATTTATCTCGCGTATATTAAACTAAAATGATTTTTATAATCAACCCGACGTTTCGGTCGCTTTTCAGCTTCCGTGGTCCCGGGCAGACTGAGGTGACATTTGTCTGACAGAAGTTTGAAAAAATTATATGTAGCTACCTCCATCGATTTCGTTAACGCCTTGCGTAGCGTTCAGGATTAACACAATAATTACATAGTTAAATAATTAAATAGTTTTATTTCAATGAGTGTAGCTCGCGAAAACCTAAGAACATATCGGTGTGCATACTGATTGTACAAATTGAGGACCACTTATTCATAAGAGAGGCCGCCTGCAAGAGGTGATGAGCTTATTTCAATGAACTCTGAATACTTATTGTAAAGTCAATAAGTATAACCATACCAGTAAACCAGTACGTAACCAAACATCAAAGACTCCACTGGTGTTCTTCTCTCATGCTAATATGCCGATATTGCTCCCCTACCAAAAAATCGAGCCTCAAGCATCGGCTCTCATACTCCAAGGGTAATACGAAGGGAAAGAATATTTCGTTAACATTTTGCGATACAAATTATTATCTACTTGTTGCATCTTCATCTACTAATTAATCCCGATTGCGAAATAATAAATAACAAGAACTTGGCGAAACATTGTTCAAATTACTTTTTTTCCCGCTTCTTATTTTATTCGATGATTAATGATCGCTATGAAGGCGTGATCTGCTTATTATTGTTGTTCTAAGGGTCACTTATTACTCATAGAGAAAAAAACTTAATTATTGTGCGTACATTGATTGGTGGAAAAGCTCGAGAGTAATGACGTCATTACATTTTTTTTATTTTATGAAAGTGGCAAACGAGCATGCAGTTCACGTTGATGCTAAGTGATGACTGCAGCCTATAGACACCCACACAAAGACCGAGGTCAAAATGCAGATGCGTTACCACTCCTGAGGCCTAAGGTGTTATGTCTGTGCCGGAAATTACAGAGCCGTATATTACCACCTGACCGGAACACGATAGTGCTGAACACTACCATTTAGCAGCAAGTATATTAGGTAATGCGGTTGTTCCTACGCCCGCGAGCTCCGTCACTGGAGCTCCACCACCATTCTATTCTACCACATTTCCTCCCTCCTCACCATTATCATCATTATTCCAGCTGAAATACAACCCCTGTTGGACAAACTGTCGGTCCCGGTTGCTATGGATAGATAGCAGTCGTTAAACCTTGTCGGTGGCTTTATGGGCGGATTGAAAAACATCCGACAACGGGTTGGCCACTAGCCCTAATCGCCACCAACCCGTATTGGAGAAGCGTGTTGGAGTAAGCCCCAGGTCTCCTCCCAAAAAGGAGAGAGCGGGAGGCGGGACTTTCACTGGCAGATAGCTTATGTAATAAGGAGTAACTTAGGCTAGTTTTATACTAGCTGCGCCCACGACTTCGTGCGGGCACTGAACTAAATTCTCACGCGGGCGAAGTCGCGGGCACAGCTAGTACAAAATATTATTCATCTTACATTCCATTTTGCTCATTTTCTTTTTCTCTCACAATACTCAATACAATACGTTGTTAATTACCAACAAATGACACCAAAGATAGAATACAGCTTTGCGTGTACCGGTAAATTAGATTCGTCTTGTAAAGAAAATACTAAATGAAAAACAAAAGAGTATTCATCGTGAATTTTCTTTTGTTACTAAATCAAAATAATAGGGTACGGAAAATAATGATAATAATCTTTTAGCATTAAGTTTGCCATTTGTCGATATGTTTTGTATTGTGGCAATAGAGTATTAAATACATGGGCCAAAACGTAACCGGCGAGTCGTGGGTGTTTGCATGTATGCTTGACTGCATGCATTTACCTCTGCCTACCCCTTCGGGGATTACAGGCGTGAAGTTACGTAAGTATTTAATAAATCTTTGGAAGACTTAAAAGGTCTTGTAAGATAATGTCTGATGCCGGCAGATGACGTCTGCAGATGCTTCTGTCGACGTGTAGTGCCGGCATGACAATAACATTGTATTAATAACCTCTTTCAGATGTACAACTTATTTAGAACCCGGACCCTTGTGACCGAAGGCTTGAATGCGGTTTTTTTATGTAGTGGAAGTGGCAAACAAGCATGCAGTTCACATTGATGTTAAGTGATGACTGCAGCCTATAGACACCCACAAAAATACCAAGGTCAAAATGCAGATGAGTTACCACTTTTGAGGACTAAGGTGTTATGCCTCTGTGCCGGGAATTACAGGGCCGTACATTACCACCAGACCGGAACACGATAGTGCTAAACACTACCATTTAGCGGCAAGTATATCAGGTAATGCGGTGGTGCCTACGCCCGCGAGTCACTGGAGCTCTACCACCAGTAAATCTGTCAACCTCATCGTATAATAGAAATCATAGAATACCTAGAGTGGATAACCATTACATATCGTAAAAGCAAAAACATATATTAATAGTAAATTAAAAAATAGAATTTAAACTACTTAGTTAAAACATAATAATCACAAAATTTTTCAATTCCTTCAATGATGATAAATGAAGAAAAAGAAAAACTTATTCGTCAAGATCGAAGAGCAGAGTTCCAAGTGCAGTCACTACTGAGAAGAACTCCGCTACCCAACAAACCATAATGTAACATTTCACGTCCTTCTCTAACTTAAAGAAATCTGTTAAAGTTAATAATAATACATTAAGCCAAGGTATTTGTTAAAGATATAGTTATAGTAACATTTTACATCCTTCTCGACAATCGGCTCAGTTTGACTTCGTAGAGCGTTATCTTCGTTCCACACTGCCTACGTAAGCACTGACAGTCAGTTATTGGTCAAAACTCGATCAAAATGGTCGACAAACGTCTAATAGGTACGGTGCGAAAGAGATAACGCTCTACAGACCCGAAACGAGCCGATTGTCTCTTTCGCAGGCTCGATGTGCACTATTTATTGTTGAACACTGTAACGCATTACATTAATGACTTTGTTATCTTTGTTAAATGAGATTGTGAATCTGTGAATTGTGTTTTATCTGTATAGTGCGAAAGAGAAGAAGGTATGAAGGAAGTATAAAAAGTGAGTGAGAGAACGAAGGGAAGGACGGGACGGGAAGTTCGGTGGGAGAGGTAATGTGTAAAAAAAGAGGGAACGAAGGAGCGAAGTTTTAAGAAGAAAATATGAATTGTTTAAGGAAGATTTCCCTTAAACAAATTGTTTTATTAGGAAACCCGGACCGACATACACTAAAATTAATCGGACAATTAAATATGCTATTGAATAACAAATATTTGAGAACGGACGATTTTTTATTAAATAAGAAAGTTAAAAAAAGAACTTTGATGTTATGGTATCTTATATAAAAATCAATTGCTGTTCATACGTCTCGCTAAAACTCGAGAACGGCCGGACCGATTTGGCTAATTTTGGTTTTTAATGATTTTTCGAAGTCTAGGGAAGGTTTAAAAGGTAAAAAAATATGAAGAAATTGAAGGTAAACAGTAAAATCCACAATTTTATTTTCCCATACAAATAGTCCGTATCAATTAAACCTTTGACACATTATTACATTCTGAGGCAATACGAAGTTTGCCGAGTCAGCTAGTATCAAATAAAAACTCCAAATCCTTTTTCTCTGACGAAAACATCTCAGTTTCCAAAATTCACGCATCATAACGCAATAGCTACAACAATTCTTTGTATTCAGAGGATCCGTTTTTCATTTCAGAAACGGTTTTCAATTGAAGAAATGTATTTGAAATATGACATACGGATTTGAATCCCGTTCCTGCGGACGACTCCTCGTCAGCAACCCGCGTCATCGGTAACAAGTGTTGTGACAAATGTTAAACATCTTTTATTCAATATATCAAGGTGATGCTGCTGATGAAGGGGTTGGTATTCAAATGTAGTATCTATGGATTTTTATTTTAAGGGTTATCGTGCTGTGGTAACGAGTGAATTTGACATTATTTATTACTTGAAAAATTATATTGTTTTCGTAGTATTAGCTATACTAGAGGAAACATTTGAATGTTCGTATGTATGTTTGTAACCTTTATACACAAAAACTCACCGGTTTGGGCCCGTTATAACTATCACAGAGACAATATAATAATTGTACTTTTTCTTTTTCGCAATAACACATGCGAGTGAACTTTAGAAATTAACGAGAAAACGGAAAGAAAAACTTGAGTTCGGATAGGAATCGAACCTGCGACCTCAGGATAACCAGTCCAGCCGCTTTACCACTAAGCTTCCGAAGTTACTTTGGTAGCTTAGAGACATAATAATTTATTTTCTATTTTCTAATTTATCTATTTCCTAGAGACATAATAACTAAGGTGTCAGGGGTGGCAACGCATCTCCATTTTGACCTCTGGTCTTTGTGTACGTGTCTATAGGCTACAGTCATCACTAAACATCAATGTGAACTATATGGTTGTTTGCCACCTTAATTACACAAAAAAAATACGAGACGAATTTCAAAACTTCTTTCACCATTAAAAGGCTGCATCTTCACTAAGTGACATAGGCTTTATTACATTGATGTTAAGTGATGACTGCAGCCTATAGACACCTACACAAAGACAGAGACAGAGGTCAAAATGCAGATGCGTTACCACTCCTGAGGCCTAAGGTGTTATACTTCTGTGCCGGAAGTTACAGGACCGTACATTACCACCTGTTCTGACCGGAACACGATAGTGCTGAACACTACCATTTAGCGGCAAGTATATTAGGTAATGCGGTGATACCTCCACCCGCGAGCTCCGACACTAGAGCTCTACCACCAGTACCAGGTTATATTACATTCATTGCACCCGTGTGAAGCTGTGGCGAGCCTTTGAAAGTCCTGCCTATAAAATTCGAGTGAACGTGCAGCTTTACACTTAATTCCTGAATGGCTGGTTCAGCGTGATTGTAACGAGATTTGGGGAGAAATAAAAAAGGTCGTCAGCGGGACGTTCCTCTGTCTTATAAATCACTTTACATCTCTGCGCTAGGAAACTTTTCAATTACAAGCTTCGAGTGGAAACTTGGCGATCGGTACGAAATAATGGATGTGGTATTTTATTATTTTGGAAACCATACGTTTTTAAATATTTGTTACATTGACATTTTAAATAGATATGTGCTTACTTATGTTGCTATTTAATTTTGTAAGGCAAGTAGGATGTTTGTCAAAGTAATTACTAGTATTAGTTATTAAGTGGACAAAATCCTGAGGCAGAGACCAGTACACTCATAGCTCAGGATGCTAGTTTGAGCGCTCCTGTCTACAGCCTGTCCTGTCTACACTGAGTGGGAGTGGGTTTTTTAAACTATAATTAAAAAAAAATGTTAATTTTTTTAACCTAAATGTTAAGAAAATAAACATTTTTTTCTAAATAATCTTCATATCATGTACCATAACTTAAGAAAACATTGTGGAAAAATTAAATAAAATCTTAAATCTTTAGCTAACGTTACGTATGTTTATGAATAAGGGTACCCCCTTATTCATTAACAGAAACTTATTCATAAACGTATTTTAGCGAAAGTGTTGCTAATCTCTCTTTTGTCTTTTTCTATCCTGCACATTTGACAATGCAACTGACAAAGACAAAGCATTCTATAGCTAGAACGTAGCTAATGTACGTTTATGAATAATGGGGCGGGATAAAATCAATACGACGACGAGACAAGTACACAACTAGAAGAACCGTATGGTCCATGGTCTGTTTCGCACTATATTTTTTGGATGTTTCTCGCGTCATCAATTTCCTAGGAAAATTATAAACTTTCGTATGATTCTAAACGAGAGATAAATTGTATTATTTATTGATGTTTTTCACATCTATTAAGAGCATCCCGATATGATTGGGTTAAGTCGAAGAGAGCGGTGGGCTTAGGAGATTAGTTTTTATTTTTTATTTTTCCGAAAAATGTACGAAGATCCGCAAGTTATCAATTGACGTCATATCTTTCTCAGATATACCGCATCCACTAAGTCCAGTCATTCGCACATCCTCACAACTAAGTCTCAGCGTAGCAATCCCAAGAAATACAGAGCCGCGCCTTAATAGAAATTTGAATAAAATCAATTTATTCTAACGCGGTTCGCGTTTATCGCGCCCTTAATAGATTGCTGTTGAGAAAAAATGAATGAAACTCCAATCTACTGATTTTCTTGAGAGAACTTATTAAGTGGAAAGGCATGGTGTGGCTTTAGAATTTTATTGTGTGCATCTTGCAGGCTTCCGTTTTTTATCCGTTCACATCTGTTCGAGGATTTTTAATAAAATCACGGTTTCATTTTTATGAAAACGAGGAGGGTGTAAGATAGGATTCGTATATATATATATATATATATATATATATATATATATATATATATATATATACTAGCTTCCCGCCCCGGCTTCGCGCGGTGCAATGTTGCCTACCCTCTCCTATTCGTCTTAGCGTGATGATTATACATAGATATAGCCTAAAGTCCAAAATTCGAAAAATCACAAAATCCTACGACGGACCTCAAAAAGTATTAAAACTAAAGTGGAAATGGGCAGGCCATGTAGCACGTCTTCAAGACCAGAGATGGACTCAAACAATAACCACATTGAAAGGCCCAAAAGGAAAACGAAAAAAGGGGAGACCTTTATCGATGCTCGATGGGAAGACGAAATCAAAAAAACCGCAGGTCCAAGTTGGTTTCAAATAGCACAATGTAGAGAGGACTGGCAATCTTTGGAGGAGGCCTTCACCTCAGGGGAGGGTTCTTGCAAAAAACAATATACTTAAACACCTAAATACATTTAAAAATACAAAAAAAAAATTACAATGTAAATTACTCTAGGTTTAATTTTTATTTTTTTTTTAGTTCTTATAATTAATTATAAATTGTGTAACTTAGTTCTTTTTATATTAAAAAAAAATAACTTTTTTTTTTACTGTTTAGTGTTTAAGTACCTATAAGAAAATGAAAACTTTATGAAATTTTTTGTGCAAGAAATAAATAAAGGCTTATTATTATTATAGCCTTAAGTCTTCCTCGATATCTTTTATAGTTTAGGCAGCGTACGCAAAATAAGTAACTTTTCTGGTTGATTTTTTACACCTTGTGTCTGAAAAACCCAAATATCTTACGGAACCCTATTTTTTCCAAAATAAAATATATCCTATGTCACTCGTGGATAATGTAGCTTTCGAATAGTGAAAGAATTTTAAAATCGGTCCAGTAGTTATTGAGCCTATTAATTACAAACAAACTAACAAAATAATATTACCTCTTTATAATATTAGTTTAGATATATTCAATTCAATTCAATTCAATTCATTTCAATTCAATTCATTTATTTGCGAAAATGGGTACAATTAATGAAGATCTTATAAAATAAAGATAAGTAGCCATCCAGATTCAACCATTAGGCATGCAAATATCAAGTGAAAAATGTAACAATAAATTTATCTCAAAGAATTTATAATTAAAAATTAATGATTAATTTAATTAAGTGGTGATGTCAAGTAGGTATATTAAATATTTAATAAAGCGTCAATGAGATAAAAACTCTTAAATTAGGTCAAATTGAGTAATAGTATGTAATGTCAAACAAATTTAAAATTATTAAATTAATCATAAATAAAACAGATACAATATTACAATATTATTATGTCAGGTCATTATCGATTTACGTTCTTGTCATGTCATTCAATGTTTAATCTGTTTTCATTAATTAGTTTGTCTTCCAAATATATATAAATATAGTTTAGAAGTTTAGATATATTTTTATGTCTGAAGGTTGACAGACAAGCAAACGAGCCACATGATGGTAAGTGGTCACCGTTTTATCAATCACACAGTCAATTGTGGATCGATATTGAAAATTGTTGTGTCGTTCGGATGGATACGTTTTGAAATTGGTTCCATTGCTACCACGTTGAAATCAGATGATGGCACCTTGGGAAAATTTAGGCAAACCCTCAAAAATCGTATGAATCATCATTGTTCTACGTTACAACGGTTTTGGTTGCGTTGTCTTTTATGTTTGCATTTACACCTGAATATCATCATTTTACGCTACTGAGCGCCTGTTCGAAGTCACAGCACTCCTTAACCTCGAGGAGTTAGGAGATGATACTACAATATGTTGACAAAACATACTCAATAGAATCAGAATCAGAATTAGAAACTCATTTATTCATTTAGGGTGACAGGCACCTCTTACGACACGTCAAAAACAAACATAACCAACATATACATGTCAAATATGTTAAAAAAAGATATGTAAAGTCAAGAATATCACTAAGATAAAACTAAATATAATATGCTAATGCAAAAAGTATATCAGTAGAATGTCTCATTTCCCCTTTACAAACTGATAACAAAGAGTAAAAAGGAAAGAAAAAGAGTCATTCTTTGTCATTCACCGGCAGAGTTCCAAAGGCAAACAGTGTTTGGATAGATGTATACGTGTATGTCACCTATTAACATTCACACTAATAATCGAAAAAAAATCAATTATCTCATAACAAAAAAGTGAAAAATAACAGAAAACAAATTTAAACCCAAAGAGCAAGGCATGTAACAATTCTGGAATAAGTAAAAAGACCTTTCAAGGTTGTGTGCCCTTTTGTACATATTTTTTTTATGTAAGGTAGATGGGAAATAATCATATCTCACATTGATGTTAAGTGATGACTGCAGCCTATAGGCATCTACAATCATCGGTCAAAATTCAGATGCATTGATACCATATCGACATCTTACTTTTTTTACTAGTGACGGAGCTCGCGGGCGTAGGCACCACCGCATTACCTAATATACTTGCCGCTAAATTATAGTGTTCAGCACTATCGTGTTCCGGTCAGGTGGTAATATACGGCCTTGTAATTTCCGGCACAGAGGCATAAGACCTTACGCCTCAAGAGTGGTACCGCATCTGCATTTTGACCTTGGTCTTTGTGTCAGTGTCTATGGGCTGCAGTCATCACTTAACATCAATGTGATTTGCATGCTTGTTTGCCACTTCCATTTCATTAAAAAAAATCCTTTTTTTGCAGTTTTGATTTCTAATGCCTCTTATTCTAAACCCATGACAAAAATCATTATAAAAGGTCATGTAATATTATATAATTGACTCTATAATATATGTACAGTATATAATGTACAGGACCGGGATATCTGGCGCTCTACACTCTCTACACTCACTACACCTACCCTGTTAGGGACCTGGCGTGAAGATACATATATATATGATAATGTAAGAAGTTTCAATTTTTATTTTCAGTTTATGTTTGAATATTTCTGAGAATTACTTTTATATAATTAAAAATTACGTATACCTACCTAATGAAAACTTATTTCTTGTTTTCAGAACGAGATAAACAGAACAGGTAACACGAAACAATGATCGTCTTAAGTGGGACGTCTGAAAGGCTGTTTCATTTCCTCCCCTCACACGCGATGCTTGTCGACAGAAAAAATCCAAGGTATTCTCTCAACAATAAGCAACAGATACGCCAACACTTTTGTTATACTCTAGATCTAATCTTTTACAATACAATGTTGAGAAAGGTTTGATTCTATTTTAATATAATAATATTTGTATCTTTTTTTAAGGTTTGAAATATAAGCGGGATGGGCCACCTGATAGAAATTGACCTGAAATTGAACAGAATGAATATTTGCCTGAAAGATACTTTTGGCGCCAGTTTTTAACACAGTTTTTTTTGAAGAGGTAAGGGGAACATCGCTGGAAGAAGTTCATTTAAATAACGCAAAATCCACACAAACTAGTAGCAAGACTGCTAGCGCAACACATCAGCGTCCTGCATTGGTTCCGCAGGTTTCTAATTTGTACATGACCTACATTTTTTTTAAGTGTTTAACTGATTCTGAAGACCTATTCGTGTTTTTGGAAATTAAAAAATGCATATCACATATCTAAAACGTATATAAACATAGCTTTGTGTTTACGTTGCCTACATAATTACCCAACCAATATCTCTTTAATTGCTACAAGAATCATAATTATATGATTTACTTTACCCTTGTATTCAGAATTTACATTCACCCAAAACATTTCAAAATCAGAATACGTTAACCTTAATCTTGACCATTTCTAATGAACCAAACCACCCAATATCCGCACCCCAAACACCAATTCAACAAACGATATTTCAAAACGTCACGTGCAGCTTATCAGTATGAAATTAGGATATAAATAACGCCAGATGCTCTCAAGAACTTTGTTTCTCACACAACCCTAATCAATAGAACCTGGACCCTAATAGTGTCGACAATTTATTTACAATGGTTATGCCTATTATCTAAATTGCGTTAACAACATCTGACTATTTTCACAGTTCTGAGTCTATTTTAGTTTTAACTTAATGTTTTTTTTTTTTTTTTTTTTTTTTTTTTTATTTTTTTTTTTTATTCTCCATTTAAAGAGCTTGGTCAAAGACCATGACGCTCTATACGTTCACATGAATTACATTCTTCATTTAAAAAATAATAATTAAACAACATTAGCTCATCGACAATTGATATAGTTGCAACAGTATTCTGGCGTCATCCGTAGTAGGATCTGCCAGGACACTGTTGCAATGTAACTTAATGTTAATAGTAGTAACACACGTCCGTATTTGGTACGGAGCGGACAGCGGATTCGGTACGCTCCGAACCAAATCTGGCCGTGTGTAGAGTAGTCCGGCGGACATAATTATTATTAATCAAGTCCGATGCGGTCCGCTCGCGGGGATTTGGTCGGGAGATTCAGTCCGCCGACCAAATCCGGACGTGTGTACTATAACGCGACGTATGTCATGAGAAATCGCTACGATTAAATTGCACAGTTAAAAGTGTTATAGATAAAATGTAACGTGCTTCTAAGAAGTCGTAAGATTACTGGTGGTAGGACTTACTTTAAAAGTTTGTCATATGTCTGCCAGTCAAATGGTAGTGTTCAGCACTATCGTGTTCTGGTTAGATGTTAATGTATACTCCCGTAGTAACTATCGTAAAGGCAAAAAGGCGGGATGGTAGTGCATCTGCGTCGGTTTTTGTGCCAATGTTCTATATTCTACAAGAAATCGCTTCGATCGAACACTGTTTCTAAGAGTTTGTAAGACTACTGGGGGTGGGACTTCAGTGTTGGAACTGAAACACGTGGACTCCACTGCATTAACTAATCTATCTTTCGCCAAATGTTAGCGGCCAACACTATCATGTTCTAATAAGATGGTAATTTAATATATTTTGCCCGTTATCACAAAACAATTTGTGTCTTGTGTGTCCCTCTACAATGCTATAAGCCAAAGATCGGACTCATAGGTCTCTCTTAGGCAGTTGTGTGATCAAATTTTACCCCAACGATAACCCACATGAAGATGATCCAGATCAACGTAAACAGCGACAGCAAATGCTCACTCTCCCGGACACTCCAGATGATACTCCATTCACGGAAAATGAAATTATCGACTCTCTTAAAGACTTTAGTCCCAAAAAGGCCCCTGGCTCCGACCATTTAACTGCTGATATCTGGCTAAAGTTCGCAGAGACTTACCCGATGTCGAATCGTCACTGGCATTTTAAATAGATGCGTCAAAATATCCCACATACCTAGGACCTGGAAGGAAGCTACTGTAAGAACCGTTCCCAAACCCCACAAAAACTCTTATCACGAAATTTCATCCTTTCGCCCAATCGGCCTCATCAACATAGCTGGCAAACTTCTGGAAAAGCTCGTCCCCAAAAGGTTAACGTTCCATATGGCCAGGTATAACCTTGCACACAACCTCCAGTTTGGCTTCAAAGCGCAGACTTCTACTACTGACGCACTTAATAGCGCAATAAATCGCATCGTTGATGCCAAACAACACAAGAAATTGGTCTTGGGCATCTCGCTTGATATAAAAGGGGCTTTCGACCAGGCGTGGTGGCCTGCTCTAATGCGGCGACTACGCGTGATAGACTGCCCGAAAAACTACTATAAACTAATTCTAGAATACTTAAATCAAAGAACAGCTGTATTACAATACGCCGACGCCCAAGCCTCAAAAATACTTACCAGAGGATGTGTGCAGGGTTCAGTCCTTGGCCCACTCTTTTGGAATCATCATGGACGAATTACTATTCACGAGACTTCCAGAGGGTTGCCATCTACAAGCATACGCCGATGACGTCCTACTGATCGTATCTGCAAAAAAATCACAGGATCTTGAACACATAACTAACTCAGCATTAAAAACAATCCATGAATGGGGTTCGAAGGTAAAACTCACCTTCGGCCACGATAAAACACAAGCTATTTGTTTCTCACCTAAAGCTAAAAATACAAATATAAATATGAATAATAATCAGTTGAAATGTGTTGATTCAATTAAAATACTCGGGGTAACAATTGATAAAAAATTAACTTTCATTGAACACGTAAAAACTATAACAATAAAAGCACAAAAAATATGCTATAAACTCTGTACATACATAAGACCTACTTGGGGTATAAGCACTGAAAATGTACTTACCATATACCAGTGCGTAATTGAACCTATAATTACTTAATCTGCTGATATCTGGTACTCAGCCATCAAGTACGAAGTAGTTCGCCATCGCCTGCAGTCATTGCAACGGGGATTCGCTTTGAAGATCATCCATAGCTTCAGAACAGTCTCCGCCACTGCAGCTATTGCACTCGCAAACCTCACCCCGGTGGACCTGAAAATAAAAGATATAGCTGAAATACAAAAAATTAAAAGAACACCTACAACTAACTAGTTACCAAATGATATAACGTATGATAGTCCCGCACACCCTTCATCACTCCTCCATCCAGCTAATAGAATAAAAATAGGAATACTCACTGCTAATTCAGACGAAGAAATCTCAAATTCTTGCTCGTCGTCCACTGTCTAAATCTTCACCGACGGAAGCAAGCACGACCATCTAGTAGGAGCAGCTTTTGTCTCAATATTGCCCAACGGAAATACAACAACAAAAGAATTCAAACTCCACTCATGCTGCACCGTGTTTCAGGCAGAAACGCTAGCTATAAGCAAAGCCTGTGAGTGGTGCATTGAAACAGGTATCAAAGATTTCACATTATTTACCGACTCCCTATCAGCCTATAGTGTCTATACATAAATCCATCCACCAAATTAAAAGATCAGGCACCTGCAAAATAGTATGGACAAAAGCGCACAATGGACTCCTTGGCAATGAACTTGCAGACAAAGCAGCAAACTCAGCAGCCTGCCTTCATAAGACTCCCGATTACGCAAAATTCCTAATCAGCTACCCAAAGAAACTAATCAAGAAAGAAATACAAGCCGAAACAGAGCTAAGATACCAAAACTCGAAAACCGGAGAGTATACCAAAACGATTTGTCCAAGTTTTGAATCTATCAAAAAGCTGTTCAAATACTTCAAACGCTCTTTTGAATTCACACATATTCTTACAGGGCACGGTTTTCACCTAACTTACCTTACTAGATTCAAAATAAAAAGAGAGGAGAATGCTTTAGATACCCTGCACGTGTCCCCTGGGTAGAACTAAACGAGCAACAAAAATAACGGCGATTGAAAGCATACATCCATATAACCTATAGTCTTCCTCGATAAAGGGTCTATCTTACACTAAAATAATATTTCAAATCGGTCCACTAATTCCTGAGATTCGCGTGATCTCGTTCATACAAACGAATAAGCAAACAAACTATAAAGTATTATAGATGCGTCAAGGCTACAGGAGTAATTTACCATCCATGTGAATTGCATGATTGTATCCCAAAAGATGGTTGAACCCCAAGCTATATAAACGTATCATTTTCCGTTTACCGCACTATTAGTACATCACCACACCACAGCCTGCGTTCCCTCACCAGTGAGGACACAATTTATGAGGGATTATCACAAATACAGCCCCTTATAGTGTTATGGATAGGGGGCGATTTTATTGCGTCTTAAGTCATTACAATATATCATGTTGCGTGGTGCTGAAGTAGATGTTTGGAGACTTTCCTTATTTTCTCATTTGGAACCACAAGTTTTTCTATAAGTACTTAGCTAAAGGAAATAAAACCGTTACATTTTTATTTATCGCAATAATACATGCGAGTGAGAAATTAGGGTAAAATTGGAAAAAAAAAATGACTTCGGGCAGTCGAACTTGCGACCTCAGGATAATCAGTCCAGCCGCTTTACCACTAAGCTACCAAAGTCCCTAACCCGAGCGTCGAACTTTTTCCCTTTTTGCTTTAGACCGAGTTAGGATTGGTGAACGACATCCATTGGTAGCTAATTATTTATTTATGACCATAGAAACAGAGTCTTTCATTCGTATACATATTGAATTTGTTCTTTCTTAATTTCATAAACTAATGAATGTCCATAAGGAAGATGACGATGATTGAATGTTTCCATGTGGAATATGATGTGATAGCTCCAGTAAAGTGATGGGAACTTTACTAGTTGACTTTAATAGTTGTTCAATTCAACCAATGAACAACGTTCATATTTTTTTCTTTAATTTCTGGGATCACTCGCATGCGTTATGGCAAAAATATAAATATGCCAATATTAAGGGTGCAGCGACATTTAAACGATATTGTATAAACTGCAAAGTTTATCATATCGGTTGTATAACTGGTAGTCAATGGATGTTGTTCGACTTGTTCGCCGATCTTAAATCGGATAAAATCAAAAAGGGAAAGAAAAATTGACAATCATCTGCATTTTGACCTACGGTTTTTGTGCAGACGTCTGTAGGCCGCGGTATTCACTTACTATCATTGTAAGCTGAATGCTTGTTTGCCAACACCATCACATAAAAAAAAGTAAAAACTAAGCTATGGAATCTTGGGCTTAATCACAGAGACATGACACCTTAGTTCTTCATTTAACATCAATGTGAACTGCATGCTTGATTGCCACCTTCGTTACTTCAAAAAAAAAGCCTCGCCACTAATATTAAAATTACATAGAGCAACGCGGTCCACCGGACGCGGCGGACCGGAGGGGAGTAGCCATAGCGTGTATTACCGATGCAAAACAGTGTGTCATTTTTTGCGGGGGGAAATGCGTGCGATACACATGCACACTACAAAAATCGTCTATAACTAAGAAACTCACACCTTGACTCAACAAAATACAGAAACAATTTCACGCACACATTTAAACATCTAGGCGACAGGTATAGCCCATTTGGGCTTGTACTTTGACAGAGGGGCAAGCCTGCATATGGCTACTCCCCTCCGGTGTTGCTCTATGTTAAAATTAAATGCACCCGTGCGAAGCCGGGGAAGGCCGCTAGTTTAATATAAAAAATAATCCCTTTCGAAGACATTCAGACTTGAAGTAATATTATTTAATAAATAGTGACCGTTTATCACAATTTGCTACATGTCGCCTTATCGCGCGCACGTTGACCAATTTTTCAAAAACGTGCTCATTTTAGACCCAGTCGTTCACAGTAGCTCTTGATGTTGCGGTCATAGTGAGTCACTCAGCGATACATATATTTATTTACATATATTTCTCATGAATTACTATAATTTCTGGTGTTTACAAATTGCCGATTTTTTAAAAGTTACCTTTTTTTTTAAGGTTGAACTTTTATGTTATGCTAATACAATCGCGGCCATACCATCATCTTTTACTCTCACTTGAAACTGAATCGCTATTAACTTTGTCTCGTTTCTTCATACATGCTGTCATGTAATACAAATGAAACAAAATTGTGGCGGCTCCTAAACTGAATCGCAATAAGACTTCATGGTACAGTTCCTGAAGGCAAAGAAAACCATTGAAATTTCATCCTATATAGTTCATAATGATAGAACACAGACGAAATTGTTTTACATCCATGATAGTTAATACGAGACCATACACTTCCATCTAACAGGATGGCAATTGAGGTGAACACTAACGTTTGGTAGCAGGTAAATAAGGTAATGCGATGGAGTCTACGACCTCCGACACTGAAACTCTTCCACCAGTGTCAGTGCAGATCACTTAGATGAGTTGCCATTATTGTGTCTCACATATTTTGATTCGGTGTTACAAGTCACATGATAAGTTAATATGCCATACGGCCAAATATTCAAACGTCACTTAAATCTAAGTGGGACTTAAAAGTCTTCTGTCTTTATAAAACACGTTCAAACGATAAAGAGGGCGCATATTTGAGGGTTGCTTAAAATTTAGTAACGTTCGAGTATTCTGCCATCAAGGATTTCAAATTCCCACACTGTTGCGGTGACAGCAACGCGGTGTCAACACAATAAATAGGTAGGACTGCATTGCAAAGACGACAAGCCAGTTTTAATGGGTGGCTGCACCAGACAGGTTAGGCGATTGTAGCAAAATTGCTGTCACGTCGCGATTGCCTTAGCGCGGCCGTTGAAGCTCTCCGAACCTTTATTATGTAAAACGCTTTCCGCTCCTCTCATCACACTCAGTCCTCACGCCCAGCTACTAATACACATAAGCGATTCGCTTATTTGTCTCACAACGATCACGTGCCAATTTTATAGCCTCGACACTCGTAAATTGATATTGCTCGCCTGCCCTATATTGTTGCTGATATAATTTAGTGTCCGATATTTCGGACGCTAACCTACTTTTTTCGAATTCACTGCGTTCTCGTGTATAAATCGAACCGATAGGTCGTGGTTAGAATTTATAATAATATGATTACCCTATTAATATTACTGGTGAGGGAAGGTATACGAAGGGTGGTTATTTTGATACACAAGCAACAAAACACGGTTTTTCCGGAATCGTTCGATACTCAAGCAAGAAAGTGCTTCCAGCCCGTACTGCCAAGAAGAAGTTGCAGCTTAGTCGGCCAGAAACGCGGGTCTAAGTACAGTCACGCATATTATTTTTCAAGACAAAGGACTTTATTGAGTTGCCAATATCCCAACTATCCGCCAACAAAACAATGGCGGTCAAACCATTCCAATGGGGCGGTAGTAAGTGCAATAACGCAAGATGGGCAGCAGCGTCCTGCGATGAATCCGGTCCTTTGTGTCGAGTTGACGAATATCCCGATTACGCCAACTAAAGCACTGCGATTTTCTTTTACATAACATTTGAAGTAGTCATTTGTATAGAAACATAGACGAAACTCATCAAAACAAAACATTGTAACATAGTCGCAAATAAAACCGTATTGTTCAAAACTGAAATCATTTCTAAGTTAAGGCCCTAGGCATATTGCTCGGGAATTTATTCACCCTGCCCGTCGCCTAAATTGTGGTTTAATTTGGCGTTAAGTTTCTTGCGGGGCGACATTATTTATGTGAGTTTCACACCCCCAAGTGGCTGCTGATTTCGATATCGTGCCGCCGATTTGCAGCTTTCATATATCGAATGGTCATATTATGGCTTTCTGTGGGGACTTTTATTTCGATAATGATACATAGAAACACTAGGTAGTATCTTACTTACATTTTTATAAATAAAAAAACGTTCACTGCAAGAGCTGGTGGTAGAGCTCCAGTGACGGAGCTCGCGGGCGTAGGCACCACCGCATTACCTAATATACTTGCCGCGACCGGCGCAATTTGTATGAAGCTCCATAGTGGCTTTTATTGTACCGCGTGCTGCTGGCAGTGTTTTTGTGCAGCATGTCGCCGGTCGTGTGTGGCGCGACCGGCGACACGCTGCAGAATGAAAGGAGTCTAAATGGTAGTGTATGGCCCTTAGGCCTCAGAAGTGGTAACGCATCTGCATTTTTACCTCTGGTCTTTGTGTGGGTGTCTACAGACTGCAGCCATCTCTTTACATTAATGTGAACTGCATGCTTGTTTGCCACTTTCATTACTCCGGGACACTGCTGCCCATCCCACTTATTGCATGTAGGTATTAAGACTCTATTAGAATAGTTTGACCGCCATTGTTCGGTTGACTGACTGCACTAGCGGAAGAATGCTTCTCCGATATTATAGTATAGTCAGGTCGTCACGTCTTGGCGCATAGCTTAAAGCGAAATAAAGTGAAAGAAAAAGAAAGATGTTGATTGAATGCGCCTGCGACACATAAAAAGTTACAAAAGCAAAAAAATCTAAGAGACATATTTTTATAAGGTTGGAGAAAAAGTTTCTTCGCATTTTTTAAGATAATTAAAAACATTTTTTAATATAGTTTATTTAAATTTAACTAAAGTATGTATGTACCATTTTGTTCGATAGGTAACCTTTTGCCATCTTGTAGGTTGCATTGCTATAAAAATTTTGGGACTTCTCATGAAAATACCGTGACAAGTGGATTTGGCAGTCCTCTCGTGATGTTAACCTAACATTGCATAAAGAATTCTGAAGAGACTTCTCATGAAAATACCGTGACAAGTGGATTTGGCAGTCCTCTCGTGATGTTAACCTAACATTGCATAAAGAATTCTGAAGAGACCGAAACAGGTGGAAATCTGAAGGTGCAAGGTCAGGACTATACGGCGGATGCATTAACACCTCCCAGCCAAACTGTCTTAATTTTTTCTGAGTGGCTATAGATGTGTGACGTCTAGCGTTATCATGATGAAACACCACATCCCTTCTGTTGATCAATTCCGGCCGCTTTCTCTCAACTTATTGCTTTAATCTCATCAGTTGTTCGCAGTAGAGTTCAGAATCGATAGTCCTGCCTGGTGGTAATAGCTCATAATGAATAATGCCCTTCCAATCCCACCACACACACAACATCACCTTATTGCGAGTTAACCCGGGTTTCGCCACAGTCTGTGAAGCCTGACCGGCCTTTGACCACGACCTTTTTCGCACGTTCTTGTCGTACGTGATCCACTTTTCATCACCAGTTATCAGCTTCTTCAAAAATGATTCGGTTTCATTACGTCGTAATAAAGAATCACAAATGAGTACACGGTTTATTAGGTTTCTTTCAGTGAGCTCGTGAGGTACCCAAATATCGAGCTTTTTTTTGTACCCAGTTTTTTTCAAATGCGCTTAAACTGTTTTGTGATCAATTCTCAGTTCTTCAGCTACGTCGTAACTTTAAACACTTTTAACACTTTTTCAAAAGTGACATCCATTTTATCCGTAATAGGGCGACCAGAGCGAGGTGCATCTTTGACTTCAAAATTTCCGGATTGAAAACGCTTAAACCAAATTTGTGCCACTCTCACAGACACTGCACTAGGTCCATAAACATCGCAAATTTTTTTCGCGGCTTGCGTTGCATTTTTACCTTTTTTGTAGTAAAATTTTAAAATGTATCGAACTTATTCCTAAGATTCACTCATCTTGACAGTACGAAAAACAAATGAAAATCACACATTTGCCTAATTTGAATTTGGAATTATGTTCTTTAAAATTTTAACTTTCAATGATACCAAAACCAGCCAGATACAAATACTACAACCGAAGTGATTTTATTACAAGTTCATACATACTATAATGCGAAAAGACTTTTCCCCCAACCTATTATATAAAAAAACTTTTTGGCTTCCTTTAAAAGGGGAGAGACTCGTGCCCAGCAATGGGAGTCACGGGTTGCCATTATATATTTATAAAAGTAAAAACAGATCTTCAACATAGCTAAAAGGAAATTAGAACGTAAAAACAAAAATGAATATACTTCTTAGAGTGCTGCCGTGAGGCAGCCTCACTCACGACAGCATTAAAAGGGTGTCCGGTTCAGTATTTGCCAGTCTATAGCTGGCGCTGGTTTTCAAAGGAACCCCTAAAAACTGGCCGATATCAGAAATATCAAGATAAAAACTGATAGAAAGATAAATATTATCTACGCTGTATAATATTATAAAAAAGAAAACTTTGTTTATTTGGTTGTATTGAATAGGCTCAATAACTACTGGACCGATCTTAAAAATTCTTTCACCATTCGAAAGCTACGTCATCCACGGGTAATATACACGGCTATATTTTATTTTGGAAAAAATAGTGTTCCGTAAGATATTTGGGGTTTTCAGACAGAAGGTGTAAAAAATCAATCAGAAAAGTTATTTATTTTGCGTACGCTGCCTAAACTATAAAAGATATCGAGGAAGGCTTTAGGCTATATCTACAATCATCACGCTAAAACTAATAGGAGAGGATAGGTAACATGCGTGATAGGATAGGTAGCGTGCCGCTAGTAATAATTAATTTACTAAAAAAAAGTGAATTTAGTGACTTAAAAATGTTTCTATTATTTCGTTTATCAACGACATTGCCGTACTCCAAAACTATCATCCTTCGAAACGCCCTTCGAAACATCCATCCATATCAGTTTAAAAATAATTTCCACGTCGTACCAACGCAAACGTTGAGTTTATACAAAATGGGCCCTCATTCCGACAAAATCGCCGTCGGACGTTGACAAACCTCTCTGGATGAAAAAGATGTATTTTTCTCCGATAAAATTCGGGGTGACAGGAGCACTATAAATTCCATCGCTGATTCTCGTTTAGTGTGACCGTTTAACTTTGAGTTAAGCGGGGCAAAGCGGTCTGGATTTATTCCTGTAGTATTTGTAACACTGACAGACAAATGTCCCCACTTACGGTGCTTAGACGTAATCTACTGTCCGCATTACCGGAAGCTAACGCTTTAACTCGCGGTCCCTGTTGATGTTATATAGAATGCTGAAAACTTTTACTTCAACTAAGACGCATCATTTTAAAACTAATTTGTACGAATATAAGGTGCAGAATTTTCTCTCGATTGCTCCATATTTTACTCTCTCATTCTATGTTTTATTGATTAAAATTAATATAATTAAACTAGCTGACCCGACAAACTTTGTATTGCCTCAGAATGAAATAATGCGTCAAAGGTTTGATAAATACGGACTATTTGTATGGGAAACTGAAATTGTGGCTTTTACTATTTCCCTTCAATTTCTTCATATTTTTTTTCTACGCTGCTCCAATGCGGGTTGGTGGAGATAAGGAAGTAACCCTTAACTATCTTAAAAGTAATAAATAGTTTTTAGCTCCAACGAAATTCTAATTTCAGTAAATTTATTGGATTTCTGTAATCTATAATATTCCACGTAACACACTACGTTTACTTTAACACGTGTAAAAACGTATCTCACAAATTGTAATTTACTGCTAACGTAAAACATATCTTTATAAGATATGTTTTATGTAAGACGTTTACGTTTAAAAAGATTCATTTCACAAAGCAAAATAGTTTCATAAAAATTGAAGCACGCTAAATAAAAAGTTGTTGAAATAAATCCGAGATAAAGTGTACTTAAAAGGACATCGCAACAAGTGGAACTTGGCACTTCTGCGGGAAGCATCACATCTTTTCTTCTGCGAATATTTTAACATGGATATATTTTATGCGATATTCGATCGAATTAATCTAAACTCCGTGTTTAAACTGTTTTATATCTAAAACTAGCTGACCCGAAAAACTTCGTATTGCCTCAGAATGAAATAATGTGTCAGTAGGAAAATGAAATTGTGGTTTTTGCTATTTCTTCATATTTTCTTACCTTTTAAACCTTCCCGGGACTTACAAAAATAATTCAAAAGCAAATTAACCAAATCGGTTGAGCTGTTCTCGAGTTTTAGCGAGACTAACGAACAGCAATTGATTTATATATATATATATATATATATATATATATATATATATATATATATATATATATATATATAGATTACAAATAAACTCATGGTTTGCATGGATGGTAAATGAATACTTTGTTGATCTTCAGAGACGGAGTTCGAAGGCGAAGCCCCATTATTTAATTTACGCTGTTTTTTTTAATGTATAATGGAAGTGGTAAGCAAACATGCATTTTACATTGATGTTAAGTGAAAGCTTATGGACACACAAAGACCAAGCTCAAAATGTAGATGTGTTACCACTCCTGAGGCCTAAGGTGTTATGCCTCTGTGCCGGAAATTACAGGGCCGTACATTACCTTCACAGCATTTCCATAGGTTCTCAAACTAGAGATTCCGCGCGCCAACTAACATTCATTATAACCCATCTAATACTATTTTATTAACAACACGAAGGCACGTATGAGCAGTCAATTTCCGCGAGTGGTGTATAAATCTAGTAGACGCGGCACCCGTCCCATCTTCACCCGGAAATGCAAACCCGACCCCGCTAGAATTATGGTCCGTTTTAACAAGGGAAACGCCGTAGTTTTTCACTTGTCGCGGTACAGTTATACGACTTAGGCACTTGGGTATTGTGTCTTATTTCCTTGTGTTTCGTGTAATAAACATAGTTTGTGGTTGCTTTGTTATACAAAATATTAAAAAGATACAAAGGGAATAGTAGGTGCTATTGCGAGGCTTGTTTCGCAAAGTAATTAAAATGAGAGTAAGAACCGGCCCAGTGCAAGCTAGACACGCGTTCATATGGTTCCTTATAACTTAAAAAAATGTGTTATCTTATATATGTATGTATGTATGTTCACGCCAGATCCCTAACGGGATAAGCAGAGAGTGTGGAGCGCCAGATATCCCGGTCCTGACACACCTCCCGTGTCTCATCTACCTTCATCATTCTCTTCATACATGCACGCCGATTCCTAAGACTCTGACATCTTATAAGTCAAAGGTTTTTATAGTTCTACAGAATAATTTGTTTTTTTTTTCATAACTAGTCCCTAACGGGGTAGGCAGAGAGTGTGGAGCGCCAGATATCTCGGTCCTGACACACCTCCTGTGCTTCTTCTACATTCATTCTCTTCACACATTTTTTTATGTAATGAAAGTGGCAAACAACGTTAAGTGATGACTACAGCCTATAGACACCCACACAAAGATCAGAGGTCAAAATGCAGATGCCTTACCACTCCTGAGGCCTAAGGTGTTATGCCTCTGTGCCGGAAATAACAACGCCGTACGTTACCACCTGACCGGAATACGATAGTGCTGACCACTACCATTTAGTCACTGGAGCTCTACCACCAGTATCATGCACGCCAATTCCGATTTTGACCTTACCCCTCATAATTTTAGGCTTAGGGCTTCAGAGATAAAATAAGCGAATAGCGTTTTTTGCCTATTCCCTTAACTTCGATAATTCCATACGCTACTACCAAATAATTTTCTTAAAATTAAATCAAACTGATATTTCATTAATATGACTAAAAAAAATTATGCTAAAACGTTTTCTAAAAATGTAAAATGTTTGCCCATGAAACGGCAGCTAAAATATAAAAATATTTAAATAATAATTTTAAGCCTTGAACTTAGAGTCAAAGGATGAAAAACATTAGTTATTTTTTAAAAACATTATGAGGTAAAAATAATATTATTAAAAACATTATGAGGTCCTTTTAGTTCAAATTTTATTATTTTTAACCCAATCAGTGTACGCTATCGAAAAAATACTCAATTCTACGCCATACCGAATATCAATTAGAACAAAACTGCAGGCGTGATATGAAAATACGCCAGAAAAATTGAATAAAAGGAATTAAAAAATGCAAAAACATGCGTCGCAACGCGGACTTTCTATTTCACGCACAAATGGACTGCCGGCCTCCTGATTTATGTGTGACCCCGCTGACAGCCGTGTCTGTGAAACAAATAACTCTGTATCCTAATAGTTTGAGAATAACTGGACTGATGGAATTAGTTACTTTCATTTTGAGCATAATATATTTGTAACTTTTTATGTAATAATGATTCCATGTTGAGGCGCGCATAGCCCCGCGGCTATTGAAGATCGGAAGCGATTAAGCGATATGGGCGCGGTGGGGTGTGTGATGGGTAACCGCTAGTGGCAAATTAAAATGCGCGTTTCCGTGTTTCGGAGGGCACGTTTAGCCGTCGGACCCGGTTGCTGTCCATAGTTAGCAATCATAAAACCTTGTCGGAGGCCTTATGGGCGGTTTGAAAACATCCAAAAACGGGTTGGCCACTAACCCTTATCTCCACCAACCCGCATTGGAGCACCGTGGTGGAGTTAACTCCAGGCCTCCTCCCAAGAAGGGGAGAGACTCGTGCCCAGCAGTGGACCGTATCAAGGGCTGCCATTATTTATATCTATACTTATAATAAAACTGTAGAAGTGAAAATTCTATACATTAAAAATATTGAAAAAACTAATACCAGGGGATGTTACTAGATCGATACTGAACCCAAATATGTGATTAGAAAAAATTTTGTCTGTCTGTCTGTCTGTCTGTATGTCTGTCTGTCTGTCTGTCTGTTTGTTCAACCATCACGTAAAAACTACCGGTCCGATTACAATGAAATATGAGGTATGATTATACTTTAACCTTTGGCGCACAACACTGGGTATTTTTTATCCCGGAAAAGTGTCTGTTTGTCTGTGTGTTTGTACACGCTAATTTCAGAAACGGCTTATTCGATCTGCGATTTTTACTAATATATTATGGTAAGATTCACTTAACATTTAATGTTTGTTTCATGTGACTCGGTTCAGAAATAAAAAAGTTTTGTCTATTTAAAGAATCGTATCGAATATTTTTAAGCTATTCTGTATCTTAGTTTTATATTTTAGGGGATTTCCTACCTAAAAGGTAAAAACGGACCCTACGGATTTCTAATCCTCCGCTGTCTGTCTGTCTGTCCGTCCGTCCGTCCGTCTGTCTGTCACCAGGCTGTATCTCATAAACAGTGATAGCTAGAAAGCTAAAATTTACCACAAATTATGTATTTCTGTTATCGCTGTAACGATTAAATTAAATACAAGAAATAACAAAATTGGTGGCGTAAGTGGTGTTGATGGCATTGGTGTCGTTGGTGTCGTTGGTGTCGTTGGGGTCGTTGGTGTCGTTGGTGTCGTTGGTGTCGTTGGTGTCGTTGGGGTCGTTGGTGTCGTTGGTGTCGTTGGTGTCGTTGGTGTCGTTGGGGTCGTTGGTGTCGTTGGTGTCGTTGGGGTCGTTGGTGTCGTTGGTGTCGTTGGGGTCGTTGGTGTCGTTGGGGTTGTTGGTGTCGTTGGTGTCGTTGGTGTCGTTGGTGTCGTTGAGGTCGTTGGTGTCGTTGGTGTCGTTGGGGTCGTTGGGGTCGTTGGGGTCGTTGGGGTCGTTGGTGTCGTTGGTGTCGTTGGTGTCGTTGGTGTCGTTGGGGTCGTTGGTGTCGTTGGTGTCGTTGGGGTCGTTGGTGTCGTTGGTGTCGTTGGGGTCGTTGGGGTCGTTGGGGTCGTTGGTGTCGTTGGTGTCGTTGGTGTCGTTGGTGTCGTTGGGGTCGTTGGTGTCGTTGGTGTCGTTGGGGTCGTTGGTGTCGTTGGTGTCGTTGATGTCGTTGGGGTCGTTGGTGTCGTTGGTGTCGTTGGTGTCGTTGGTGTCGTTGGGGTCGTTGGTGTCGTTGGTGTCGTTGGTGTCGTTGGTGTCGTTGGTGTCGTTGGTGTCGTTGGTGTCGTTGGGGTCGTTGGTGTCGTTGGGGTCGTTGGTGTCGTTGGTGTCGTTGGTGTCATTGGTGTCGTTGGGGTCGTTGGGGTCGTTGGTGTCGTTGGGGTCGTTGGTGTCGTTGGTGTCGTTGGTGTCGTTGGGGTCGTTGGGGTCGTTGGTGTCGTTGCTGTCGTTGGTGTCGTTGGTGTCGTTGGTGTCGTTGGTGTCGTTGGTGTCGTTGGTGTTATAGGTGTCATTGGTGTTGTTGGAGGCGTAGGTGTTGATGGTGACTCTGGTGGTGGTGTTGATGGCGTTAGGGGTGGTGGTGGTGGATTTTATTCTCGATGGAGGCATTAGTGGCATTTGTGACGTTGGTGGTGTTGTTGGTAGTTTTGGAGGCGTTGGTGGCGTAAATGTTTGATGATATTGGTTGATGGCGTTGGTGGTGGTGGCGGTGGTGGAGGTGGTAGTGGTGATAGTGGCGGTCGTGATGGTGGTGGTGGTGACAATAGTGGTAATGGTAGTGGTAGTATTAGTGGCATTAGTGGTTAAAAATGCACAAAGTTAATATTCAATTTTACACATCTGCCATTATGAACCTAAGCACAGATATTATAGGTATGTCATATTTTCTGTCACAGATCTACGGTAGACTCGATCGAAACCTATTTACAATTAAAGATCGTAAAAAATTAATTGTACTGAGTCGAGAATATGTAACCGCAAAATTCGTATTTTTTGATAATTCGTGAAATATAATCAATAATTTCATAAATTCAAATGTCAAAGCCCGCGATTATGACGTACACATTTCATTTTTAATAAATGTCATTGAGTTATTACCAAAACTGGACAGATTAGGCAATTTTCAAAAATCAATTTCTGTTTGTTAGTTTCGCTAAAACTGTAGCGTATTTTTTTATCTTTTTTCTTATTATTTTTTAAAGCGATACGAAGTTTGCCGGGCCAGCTAGTTATTAAATATTTCACTTATTTTTTAATTGTACTTATTTAATAATGTTTTATTTACAGAGTTATGACTACTTAGGTCTCAGGCACTCTCAGGGGTGTCAACACATCTGCATTTTTACCTCTGTTTTTTGTGTAGATGTCTATAGGCTGCAGTCTTCACTTAACATCAGTGTGAGCTGCATGCCTGTTTGCCACCTTCCTTACATAAAAAAATTATGTAAGGACCCTTTTTTAAGTTGCATTAACTGAAACTACATTTTGGAACACGCTTAAGTATTTGAAACTTAAAGTACTTCCATGTAATTTGATATGAAGAATTTTTTTTTTCCAATCATCTCCAAATCCGTGAGTGAATCTCTCAAAACAGGCACACGTCAGCCCGGCGAAACCATCTAAGTGAGATCAAATAAATTCTGCGCCAGACATATTGAGACGGACCGTGCGTAATCGACTTTGGCCGTCTCTATTGTTTGCTAAACTTATTATCTCGGGTGAAGATACTTGGGAAATATGCCGTCGAAGACAATATTTTCGCTTATCGCGCTTAATTTATGCGAAAACTTCGACCACTTAAGGAGACGATCGTTACAGATGTCGATTCTGATAAAATCACAACTTCGCTTTTTTTTTGTTTTGTTCTGTTACTATGCTGTTAAAGGGGTGGGTTGGACAATAATAGAGAACAGGCTGATTGCAAATTCTTCATTTGCAATCAGCCTGTTCTCTTTTCAACACCAATACTCTCATTCAAATATAGACCCTTTCTGACATATCTGACTGTTGTATAATTTTACTAATATTAAACGTAATTTTACGCCGGTAATCCTCGAAGAGGTAAATGCATGCATTCAACCATACGTGCACAAACACTCACATTCGTCAGTTACGTTTTAGACTTGACAATATTTGTATACTTATTCGACTTTGCAGCTGCACTTTGTAACTTGTGCTTGCTACCTAAGCGCTGTCCTGCTACCTATGTCTGTTTATACTCTGGCTACTTAAAAATTATACTTGTCACAGCGACTTGTATCAAAGTGTAAATCAGGAAGTAGACCAAATGAAGAGGACTTTTCCAGCCCGCTCAAGAATCAGTTGCTTGTATGTCTGGAAGACGTATGCAGTCAGAATCTAACGTACTAATTATAATCCTATGATTTTTTACATTCTTAAAGAGATAAATAATTTATAATGTTCTATTAAATGAAGACACAAATCTAACCGTAAAATAATGTCACTGAAAATATTTTTAACAAGTCTGCATATTAATCAATTTAACATCATTCTTATTGAGGCGACCCCAAAAATTATATTATTTGCAGTTCTGTCGTGTATGGGGGAAAAGTTCTCGTAATTTAATATAAATAAAACCATATTTCTTCCCCTGCCAGTTCCGTAGGTATGCTGTGCAACAGGGGTCGATGCGTGCTGCTAGGAATTATATAGAGATGTATTACCCACAAATTATATATTCATCACTACAGCCAGTGGTGGATTTACCAGCAGGCTGAGTAGGCTGGAGCCTAGGGTGGCAAATTTTAAGGGGCGATGATTCTAACCATAGAAAAAAGTTGCTTACATACTTCAGGATTATGAAGCATAAAACATAAAGTTGAAATTTTATTGATAGAAAATATACCTAATTGATATGATTGTAAACTACGATATCAAAATATAGGGCTGGCAAAAATAGTAGCCTACCGGCGGCAAATTTGTAAATCCGCCACTGACTACAGCCGAGAGATATCTACTGCTGAACAAAGCCTTTCACAAAGATGCTCGCAACAGTGTTGTGCGTTACTACGGGAGAATATGCCATTATTGCCACGCTTAGCATGCGGATTGAAGATTGCATTGGCAATAGTTTTATAGCTGACTGACTAATCGTCATCCCTCCTTCCGCGCGTGGTGCGCAACAGAGGAATGATGATTGGATGGTTCGGGGATCGAAACTTCCTCACTCCCCGAGCCCATCTGCCCCCGAAACGTCGGGGGCGTCCTTGTAGGGATGCTGGTACGCAGGGGAAACTCGCTGTGGTTTTTTTTATAGCGAGAAGCCGCCATTGTTAAAGTCGGTTACTGTTGTTGTTAAATTTCACAAACACCACAACTTTAACAAACATTTTAGTGCAACCGAACCTAAGTATTTTTAGGGTTCTGTATCTCGAAAGAAAAAAACTGAACCCTTAGTGCGTTTACTGCGTTAAGCGGGCGCAAGGCGCGTGCGTCCGCTCCGCGTGCTTGTTTCATGTCATTTCATAGAGCAGCCCTGCGTGAGGCGGATAGCCATCGCACGCGGAGCGGATGACGGGACACGCGGCGCGGGCAACGGAGTAGTGTTGAGTAGGACTTACAAGAGGCCTCACATTTGTCCCGGACAAAACCTGACATTGTAAGGACGCGACAAAAATATAATTTGTACTGCTTCAAATATTTAGACGCGTTACTCTTTGCTCTTGTACTCTTACGTAGTATGTCACGTGTGTGACTAAGACAAAAAGTGTAACGTGATTGGTCTGAGGTGAGGACAATGAGGCTACTACTCCTCAAAACAGACCAATAAGCGCCGCGTATTAAAATGTCGCGGTAATCTTTGCTCTTTTGTACTCTAAAGTCAAGTGTGACGTGTGTGACTAGGACAAAGAATGTACTACCACATAGGGTACGTTCGACCTAACGACTCCAACAATCGCGACCACGACCTCTGAAATTGTCGTTCCACTATCGCAAAAATACCGCGGGCGTTGAGCCAGTCCACTTCATTATAATAATAAAATTTATTGACATTATTTAATTTTATCAAAAATGACTTAACTTTTAATTTAAACAAAACCTACAAATTACAAATCAATCTTAGCTCAATCATTAAAAATATTAATATCTCTCGTTATTCATCTTAATAATGGATTTGTTTGTACCTACTAAACATAGTGTATGTTTAGTAGGTACAAACAAATCCATTCTGTCACTTCAAACTTCAAAATCTTCATATGTATCGCATGACAAAATTTGTCCTGTCCCTTACAAAATGTGAGTCAGACACACTTTGTAAGAGCCAGTACAAATTTTGTCTCGCGACAAATTTTGTCATGTTAGTACAAATTTTGTCCCGCGACAAATTTTGTCATGTTACTTCAAATGCACCGCGACGCGTCAAATCACTTCGCCGCCTCGCCGCGTCGGCGGCCTCGCGTTACGTCATCGCCTCACGTAATTTGAAGTGGGACAAAGTACTGGCTCAGTACAAAAAAGAGGCTCCTCTTACAAACTCATTCTGAAAGCGTGTCCTACCCAACACTACAACGGAGACATGTCGTGTGCGACGTAGCACGCGGGTGGAGCTTTTTTTTAGAAAGTCATTGACACAGAGTACTGTAATACATAATGAAATAGAGACCAATTTTCAATATCAAAGAAAGCAACAGCTCACTTACGCCGTCTGGCGAGACTGCGATACGTTTTGGAACTACAACCTAAGGTCAATAGCCCATGCGTAGCTATTCACTGCTATTCCATTATAAAATTCCATTATAAACTGCCTCGGTAGCCTAGTGGTAGCAGGCCACTACTACTACGCTGAGGTCCTGGGTTCAATTTCCGGGTAGGGGGTTATCAGAGATGATAGTGTAAAGTTCATTATCTCTGGTTCTATTGTGCATTTTACATTTTCTGGAAGTTTCACAGTACCTTGAAGTTTGGTAATGTGCCCGGAGATGTCAACAGGCTCGCCATCTGTTACATGGACCAAAAACGTAACCGGCGACTCGTGGGTGTTTGCATGTATGCTTGAATTCATGCATTTACCTCTGTCTATCCCTTCGGGGATTACAGGCGTGAAGTTACGTTTCCATTATAAAAACAGTATTTGGGCCGCTTTCTTTATTCGATACATCTCAACTCGATGAAAAAAATCACGGAAAACGATTAAAATACACTCCTTTTTAAGCAATATTACATACGACGCAATTGCAGCATGACGTGTATGTAGGTACCACGTCTGACAACATTATGAATGAACTCTGAACATTATTGGAACAAATATGCGCGCCATCTGTTGATACGTGTTAGCAGCGTTCACTTGTCCTTACATTGATATAAATAAATAAAATACGCTTACACTCACAGCCCCACATTAGGTATAAACCTGTGTCGTGGGTGCCGTTGTACACATACAACACATACACAAACACCCAGACCCGAAACAAATATCTATAGGCCATACAAATATTTGTACCGGTGCGGGGATCGAACCCGCGACCCTTCGAATCAAACAGTCATCTCACACCGCTGGACCAACCGGGTCGTCAAAGATTGAGACATGATTGCCATCGCATTAGTACTAAGTTTATACACTCTGATCATTGAGCATCGGTGCGTTATCCATGTCGCACGCGCCGAGCTTGATAGTTAACGACTGTATAATTTCACTTACGAAATTATACCGGCGGCGCAGCGAAAGATTGAACAGATAGATTACGTAATGCAGTGGAACATAGGATGATATTTAAATTAATACTTTTCGTTAGTAATTTAATGCATCAAAATTTCAACACAGAAATGAATTCATAAGATTCAACTAGAATTTCATATTATACCAAAGCACCACATACAAAATATTCAAACACAGCGGTTATATCAACTCTACGTGATATCTCGTTATCGTCTTACCAACCCTCAATCGACCACACAGGGGGTTGACAATAATCATACTTCTTTTCATAATCGTTCACAACAGACACGTTAAATACAGGAGGCTATAAAATTGAACAAAAAACATAAATACCACCGAATTTCATTTACAATTGAATGCCTCCAATGCCGCATATTCTGAGGGGGTAATTATTTGTTGGTAATATTTTTGTTGAAGCCAACGCTTATAGTTTCGTACTAATATTTACTGGTAGTAGAGTTCGAGTACCGGAGTTCGAAGTAGGTGTAAGCAACACCGCATTACCTAATCTATCTTTCACCACTTGGTGTAACTTAGTGTTTAGCATTATCATATTTTGGTTAGATTGTAAAGTATCCCCCGTATTAATTAGCACAGAGGCAAAATAGGTTACACCTCAGCTGAGGCATCGCATCTACCTCCTTTTTTAAACAAATAAGCATGCAGTTCACATTGATGTTAAGTGATGACTGCAGCCTTTAGACACCCACACAATGACCAGAGGTCTAAGTGCAGATGCGTTGCCATTCCTGAGGCCTAAGGTGTTATGCTTCTGTGCCGGAAATTACAGGGCCGTACATTACCACCTGACCGGAACACGATAGTGCTGAACACTATCATTTAGCGGCAAGTATATTGATGTGGTGCCTACGCCCGCGGACTCCATCACTGGAGCTCTACCACCAGTAAACCCCACAGGCCACCTTTACTATAAAACCGGCACACGTTTGTGCTAAACACTACGTGTGTAAACACGGGACTATCATTTGGCGGTCGACTTTTTAAGGTAGGTAAATACCTACTGATAATTTAAAGTGCATAGGTATTCTTCATTAAACTCAACTCCAAAGCCACTTGAAACTTAACAACATTGAAGGGAACGTCTGAGTAAGGAGCCTTAATAAAAAGCATAAAATATTTTATTTATTATAAGATTTGAACAAAATTGTAAAGTTTCAGTTAGAGCTACTTAATACAATAAAATAAAGCAAAAACTGTAAGAGCAACAATGAAGAGTAAATTGAAATTCTAAAGAACTGACAATCTAGAGCTCTCTAAATGTAATGTTTGTATAAATAGAAATTTCAGGCTCAATTTGAAACAATCCTCGAAATTATAGCAGCTATACATCGAGCTTAGAATGTAGATTATACAGCGGCTAGTCGACAGCCGGCAGATATATACAGCCGTCACATAATTCCATTTGGCGCACGACGGCCGCACGGCCATTCCGACTGCGGCCACATTTGTCACGCGACTCAACCGCACCCGCGAACCATCTGTCATGCGCTCTTGAGTTGCCCGGGATATGCCACAGAGTAGGTATGTAAATAGAATCTACAAATTTGAAGCAGTCTCCCAGAGATAACATTTTAAGTTGATAATCAATGATGAGATGGAAGTACAGCCGTCACATAATTTCATTTCTGCACAAAGGCCGCACGGCCATTCCAACTGCGGCCATATTTGTCACGGGACTCAACTGCAACCGCGAACCATCTACCATGTGCTCTTGAGTTGCCCGCGACATGCCACAGAGTATGAAATATATATTAAAAGACAATACTGTCAGAAAACGGCTGTCAGATAACATTAAAGTGCAGTCATGTTTAAATTTACGCACAGCGATTTCGACCACGGCCACTATTATCACGTTAACAAACTGGTTAGCTGATTAGCGAGCAGCCTCGCTCGGCAAAAGCCTCGAGGCTGCTCGCTGTGTGGACGCGCCTAGTAGTATCTCCTGCAAATTATAACATTTTAATGAATTTGTTATTCTTGGTACTCCAATTTGTTCCATAATAAATTTCAGCAATATTTCTATATCATTCAATTTCACAGAACTTTCATATCTACGATACCTGCTCGCTACTCTTTGCGGTTTCTCAAGCAGGCATCTGTTAGGTATCTGATTATTGCCCATTCCACCGGCCACAAGTGTCGCCTTAAAATATTGCCGAATATTACCGGACTCGTGGTGTATATAATGTTATTGTGCTTGTTGTAATACGAGTGATCGCGACGTTGACTGCGTTTTATGTCACCTCTCGACCTTCGCTTTCATTCCCACGGTAAAAGAAATATGCTAGATGTTGTTTTATATAACCTCTGTTATCTTCAAAAATATGAGCTGTTCCATAATGTACACTTTACATGTACAATTAAACTGGAATCACATAAATGGGGGTTGTTCAATCATGTATTATTATTGTTTTGTTTATATTGTTACCCCAATTTATGTGATTTCAATTTAGACGTCGTGAGTGTAGTTAATAGGAACATAGATTGATGTTTGATCTTAATATTAATTATGTGTTTCAGTGGAACTTGATTCAAATCTTGTGTTATAATAAGAGGGTATTGTCACCACAATATTCATTTAAATATATCATAATATAATAATAATTAGGTCTCAAAAAAAAGGACATTGTTGATGGTGTTGATACCTTATTAAATCTGAATGTTAAAAATATAATGGTTTGTGCATTTCCCTACTCAGAATCATTGACACAAAGGGAAAATAATTGTATTTATTATTTGAACAATGTAATTCATACATTGACTTGTCGTCATAGTGACAAATTATTTTATTTTGACACTAATAAGTTTATTAGTGGATTTAAATTGACACGGGAAACTATGTATCTTCCCAAAAAATATAGGAAATTACTGGCTACGCTGATAGCTTATAATATTAACAATGTTATATGTAATATAGCAAATGCTATTAGTAGTTTAGAGAGTAACATACGTGTTACCAATAATTTTATGAATGACGTAGAGTGTAATAGCATCCAACCCCTGATGACATCTGCCAACACCAGGGACTCTGAGTATTCTCTGGCTCAGGGGGGAAATACAAATTGTACATCCTCGCTGACTGGTGTTGGCGGAGGCGTCTTGGGTTGCACTCTCAATTATTTAAACTAGATTTTAAGACAGAAGAAGTTACCAATATTGAACATACTAATAAACCGGTATCTTCTGGCATTTGCACTTTTAATAAAGTCAACAGTTTGGTAGTATTACACCAAAATATTCAAGGGTTGCATTCCAAGTTATTGGAATTAGAACTAGTTCTGGAGAAATTCCAGTATGACATTGTTTGTTTAACTGAACATTGGTTAAAAGAAAACCAAATCATGATTAATTATAAGAATTATTCTGTTGTTAGTTGTTACAATAGAAAAGTTATGCAACATGGTGGCACTTTAATTTTGATAAAAAACTCAATTAAATCCAGGGAACGTAAAGACATAGTTGAGTTATCGATTGAACATATTGTAGAAGTTTCTTGTGTTGAGCTGGATAAGCATATAATAGTGTGCGTTTATAGACCACCAAATTATCAGAATTTGAATATGTTTGAGTCCACTATGGAAGATTTGTTAAAAAAACTATGTTCAGGTAGAAAGTCTGTAATTGTATGTGGTGATTTTAACATTAATATTTTAGAAAATAATTCAAACAGCAATAGGTTACTGAATCTATTTAAATCATTCAACTTACGCAATGTTTTTTTGGAACCCATCCGAGTGAGCCCAACCTCGGCAACTTGTATAGATAATATCTTTTGTGAATGTAAATATATATCTACAAATATTGTTAACTATTTGCCATCTGATCATAGCGGCCAGACAATTACTTTTGAAGTAGATAAACCTTCCAGCAAAATTGAAAAAACACATAGACCAGTAACATCTGTTAGATTGAATAACTTCAATAATATTTTAAAAGAAAAATTATATTTTCAAAATTTTGACATAAGTAGTGCAAATGATTTTTATGCACAATTTTTTGATACTATTAATACACATTTTAATAATATCTTTAAAATTAGAACAAGAACCGCAAAGTGTAAATTTAGTTTTTGTGACTGGGCAACTGATGGCATTCGAAGAAGTAGGGAACGATTATTTGAACTTTATGGTCTTAAAACTTATATGCAAAATCCAAATTTTAACAAGTATGTCGCTACATATTCAAAAATTTTTAAAAGTGTATGTAAAAACGCAAAGTCAATTTATATAAGCAATAAAATTAAAAATGCAGACGATAAAATGAAGGCGACCTGGAAAATAATAAATAGTGAAACGGGCAAAAACAAGCGGTCTGAAACTCGTTTCCTTTTGGAGACACCACAGGGTATTTTAGGCTCAGATTTAGACATTGCTACACACTTTGAAGATTACTTTGCTAATATTCCATTCAAAATTACGGCACCTTTAAATTCTTCTACTGGAATATCGATTGACATTCTTAAAAGGAACGTAGAGCCTTGTCATATTAAATTAACATTTAGTCATATTAGTCCACAAACAATCATATCCACATTTAATCAGCTTAAAAACAAAGCTACTGAAGATATTTATGGTATGTCTATTAAAGTGTGTAAATCGATTATTAGTACTGTAGCGCCTTATTTATCTTCAATTTTTAATTTATGTACTGAGCAGGGAATCTTTCCGGATTTATTAAAACTGAGCAAAGTCGTACCATTATTTAAATCAGGGGATAGTAAAGACCCGAATAATTATAGGCCGGTATCTGTTCTTCCCGTTATCAGTAAAGTTTTCGAGAAAGTGATACTTAATCAATTGCTGCAGCACTTTAATAAAAATAAGATCTTACACCACCAACAATTTGGTTTCACAAAAGGTTGTAATACAATTGATGCCGGTGTTGCTTTACTTAAACATATTTATGAAGCTTGGGAAGATTCGCAGGACGCTATAGGAATCTTTTGCGACCTTTCAAAAGCATTTGACTGCGTGGACCATAATACGTTAATGTGCAAACTTGAGCACTATGGCCTTGGATGTAAAGCCCTTCAACTTATTAAATCATATCTAGAAAACCGGGAACAGAAAATACAAGTTAACGGAGTAAAATCACCTGGCTCTAAAGTAGAAATGGGTGTACCACAGGGCTCGATATTAGGTCCATTTCTGTTTTTAGTATATATAAATGATTTGCTCCATTTGATGCCCATCAGTGAGCCTAAAACAATTTTATTTGCCGATGATACCTCGCTGGTCTTTAAAGTGAATAGAAAAGAACCAAATTATGATACTATTAATAAAGCCATACAAGAAGTACATAATTGGTTTACAGTAAATAATCTTGCATTAAATAGTAAAAAAACTAAATGTATTCGTTTTACTCTTCCAAATGTCAAAAGTAAAGAAGGGGAAATATTCTTCAACAATGATAAAACACAATTTGTTAGTGAAGCTGTCTTCTTGGGTATAACGCTTGATTCAAAATTGCAATGGGGACCTCATATTAAACAGTTAGGAAAACGTCTAAGTTCTGCTGCTTATGCCGTCAGGAAGATTAGACAGTTAACGGATGTCGACACTGCGAGACTCGTTTATTTCAGCTACTTTCACAGTGTCATGTCCTACGGTATTTTGTTGTGGGGTCGGGCAGCTGAAATTGATTCAATATTTATATTACAAAAGAGAGCTATTAGAGCGATATATAACTTAAATAGTCGTGACTCCTTGAAAGAATTATTCAAGCAAATAAATATAATGACGGTCCCTTGCCAATATATTTATGAAAATATATTGTATGCTAGGAAAAACTTGCACTTATTTAAGAAAATTAATGATATACATACTTATAATACCAGAAATAAAAATAAATTAGTATTTCCAAGTTTTCGCCTATCGAAAACACATAAATGTTTCTTCACATGTTGTATACAGTTTTATAACAAAATTCCGTCCAACATTCTTGAACTTACAGATAATAAATTTAAGTCATGTATTAAACGCACACTATGTAAAAATGCGTACTATAGACTCGATGACTATCTAAAGGATAGAGATGCCTGGACAAATGCTGGTCTAGCTCCACAAGACTAAACACTAATTTTGTGAAATGAATGTGCATTGTACTTGACATTGTAAAACATAGTTATAAGTTTCATATTGTGAAAATAGTTTTAAGGATCATATTTTGAAAAGACCCTACTGAGTTTTGTTTTGGCAGGTTTTTTCTCAGTAATGTGGGCTTTGGAACTCTGCCAGTGAATGACAAGGAATGTCCCATATTTTTTTGTTTAGTCTTATCTTGCCGTTTGTAAAAGAGAGTATGGAACATTCTGTTGATACCTATTTTTATTATTAAGTATTTTTGGACTATTATTAATTTATTTACTTTGACATATTAATCAACGTATCAGTTGTTATTCGCTTTAATTTTATATTTGTAATTTGACCTATCACAAGCAAATTCTATTATTTCCAAGTGATTAAATGAATTTTTGAGTTTGAGTTTGAATTGCAACCGTTGATACGTCCCACAGCTGGGCACGAGTCTCTCCCCTACATGGGAGGAGGCCTGGAGCTTACTCCACCACGCTGCTCCAATGCGGGTTTTGTTGGAGATAAGGGCTAGTGGCCAACCCGCTGTCGGATTTTTTCATGCCCATAAGGCCTCCGACAAGGTTTAATGACTGCTGTTTATCGATAGCAACCGGGACCGACGGCTTAACGTGCCTTCCGAAGCACGGAAATGCGCATTTTAATTTGCCACTAGCGGTCACCCATCACACACCCAACCGCGCCCGTATCGCTTAACCGAGTAGATCGTTTCCGATCTACACCAGCCGCGGAGCCATGCGCGCTTAATATGGATGGGATGGACATTCTACTGAATAAAGGAAATGTTTCTTGATTATCATTTTTTGTAACTTATAACTTTTTGACTTAACATGCGTGTCTATTGTTATTCACCATAGTTTAAAATATTAATTTATGCCGTAACCAGAGAATATGTAATAATACTTCATATAATGGACACTTCGACGTCCCGCCCGATTTCCCCGCATCACTCAACCCCTTACCCTCTTATGGGCGACGGTTGGTATTTTGTACGTGCTACGCACAGGTGCGCGTGTAAATACACGTCACTGATTGATGTCTGTGTAATAGAAACCAAATTAAGCATTTGTATGGAATTTTAGCGGAGTGTCCGCGGTATGCCATAACTTAACATAGGCGATTCATGTAATCCCAAATGATAAATAAACTTTTTAATTTTTATTATTTTATGCAAAGACCAGTAATCTGCCACTGCCCAAAAGAGGAGAAATTATTTACTATACCCCCTTATTCATAAATGTATTTTAGCTAAAGTGTTGCTAATCTCTCCTTTGTCTTTTTCTATCCTGCACATTTGACAATGAAACTGACAGAGACAAAGCATTCTATAGCTAAAACGTATCTAATGTACGTTTATAAGGGGGTAAGAGTATTATCAAAAAATTCTTCCTGGCGAGGCTTTCAGCAAAATACACTTACGGCTTGCCACTTTAGAGGCGCTGCTAAAAGGGGTCGCTAACTTGACGCCATCAACTCGCCCCAGTTATTGTGATGCAAATGTTAATTGTAACAGACACGTCATGTGTAGGGTGAGTTTGTTGATATAATACGAAGAAGTAAGATAATTTTGGAAAGAACTATGTATATGTCGCAGTATGATAGGTAATAATATAGTTATATAGGTTCCTAGGTAAGAATCGCAGTTAGGTACTACCGCCCCGTTGGTTTGACAGCCATTGTTCGGTTGACTGACTGCACACACCGGTCACAATACATCTACACATTACATAGAACAACGCGGCCCACCGGCCGCGGCGGACCGGAGGGGAGTAGCCATAGCGTGTATTACCGATGCAAAACAGTCTGTCATTTTTTGCGGGGGAAAATGCGTGCGACACACACGCACACTACAAATCGCCTATTACTACGAAACTCTCACCTTGACTTTAACAAAATACAGAAACAATTTCACGCGCACATTTAAACATCTAGGCGACAGGTATAAGCCCATTTGGGCTTATACTTTGACAGAGGGAAAAGCCGCCATATGGCTACTCCCCTCCGGCGATGCTCTATGACTCATTACTTTGTATGTTTTTTTATGTTACAAAGGTGTCAAACAAGCATGCAGTTGCATGCACACACACACACACATCACAATAAAGGCACAATATATACTTCTAGCACACACTTTTCAATCGCACAGATAAACATCAAGAGTCATTGTTTTATCTTGGTAACTGCTTCTTTCATCCATGTAGGGATAGGTACATCATCTATACAATGTCTTTTAAGTTTTTAAGTTAGTTACAATTTTTGTATAGTTTCAATTTATTTACTAGTTACTTATCTAACGAGAAACCTATGTATTAACGTCACCATTAGTGATATATGTAGGTATAATAAGGGAAGCGCTGGTATCTGTTAGCACAGTTTTAACTTTTGCAGATGCCAATGATCACTTACAAGTATAAACTATGTGACTATGTTTCAGATTAATTTATATTAAGTAAACGTGTCATTTTTAGTTGCAAATAAAGATTACGTATTAAATAAAGATTATATATAATGTATAGTTCACATTGTGACACATATGAAGTGATAACTGCAGCCTATATACATCCACAGAAAGACCAGAGGTCAAAATGCAGATGCGTTGCCACCCCTAAGACTTCAGATGTTATGTCTCTGTGATGTTACGGGGCCATACCTCACCATCTAACCGGGACACGATAGTGCTGAACACTAACATTTAGGGACCGATAAATCAGGTAATGCGGTGGTGCCTACGCCCTAGAGCTACACTGGAACTCTTACCACCAGTATGTATAAATCTACAAACTCTTTTTACTGGTGGTAGAGCTCCAGTGACGGACCTCGCGGGCGTAGGCACCACCGCATTACCTAATACACTTGCCGTTAAATGGTAGTGTTCAGCACTATCGTGTTCCGGTCAGGTGGTCATGTACGGCTCTGTAATTTCCGGCCCAGAGGCATAACACCTAATGCCTCAGGAGTGGCAGCGCATTTACATTTTGACCTCTGGTCATTGTGTGGGTGTCTATAGGCTGCAGTCATCACTTAACATCAATGTGAACTGCACGCTTGTTTGCCACTTTTATAACATAAAAAAAAAACTCGATTTTAAAGTCATAATATGACTTCAATGAGGTATGTAAATATAAACAACAAATTTATTAAACCAGGCGCATCTGAAACTAAGTTAATTCAACATTAAATTATTCAGTTACATAGTTCTGAAGTGCGTGTCGCGTGTCTATAAATATGCAAGTTGACGGCATCATTAAAGCATATGATCACGTTAGTTGCAACCCCACAGCTAATCAACTAAAGCTTGCTTTACATGCGCTACTAGCTGTTGCCCGCGGCTTCGCCCGCGTGTATGTCGTTTTATAAATATTTTTTCCTGAACCCAGGTGGACTTAGTAGGTGTATTACGAGCAATGATTTTTTTCTTTGCTGTAAACCTCACGGAGCCCGAGACCTTTCCAACGAATGTAAAACCGTGGAAATTGGTTTGTGCCTTCTGGAGTTATAGCGTCAGGAAGGAAAACCCGACTTATTTTTATATCATAGCTTAGCATAGTTAACGTACATGACCGATATTTTTCATGCAAATGAAAAAGCACCAAAAAGCGGCTGAGTGCGCGTTGGACTCGCATATACATAACTTTAAATACAGCTGGTAGCTACATATAATTTTTTCAAACTTCTGTCAGACAAATGTCACCACCACGGAAGCTGAAAATCGAACGAAACGTCGGGTTGATTTTAAAAATCATTTTAGTTTAATATACGCGAGATAAATCCGTAAAAACAGTTTTATTTCAATGAGTGTAACTCGCGAAAACCTAAGAACATATTGTGATCTTAAATAGCCTACAATGCCCCAATTTTTCGACTTCATTTATTAGGTTAGGTGCCGCTATTTTAAAGAGAAAATGTTCAATAAATATGCTCGAGAAGTCCTTGTTTCCTATCCTACCTTTTCCTTACGACGTTCCTCCTTCCTCCTTCCAGAAGGTCGTGCACAGAGCAATGGAGATAACTATTCTCATTTCTGTGCGAGGTAGAATAAAGAGATAAAGAGATCCGCATAAGAACCAAAGTAACTGATATAGTCCACCGAATAGCCAAACCGGTGATGATGGGGTCAAAAGTCTTAGGAATTGGCGTGCATGTATGAAGAGAATGATGAAGGTAGATGAGGCACGGGAGGTGTATCGGGATATCTGGCGCTCCACACTCTCTGCCTACTCTGTTAGGGACCTGGCGTGAAGATACATACATACATAGCAAAACCGGCACTGCCACTACCACTCGCCCATGTGACCACTGCCAGGCAGTGGGCAGGGCTTGGAAACAGCCCCCCAACAGTCTTCTGATGGGGGGCCGTTTCCAAGAACTCTTGTTCTAGAGCTAGCTAGCCGCTTACCGGAAGACGAAGCGAGCGGTTGCGACAAAGCCCAGGACCGTTCGTTGTGGCAATTTTTAGAAAAGATTTTGTCCATGGGTGGACGTCTTCCGGCAGAAATAATAATGACGAAGAAAATATTGAACGCTAGGTACTATGTAGCAGCGATTTTATGAATTGGTCGGCGTGAATCCAATAGAAACAATAGCCATAAATAAAAGTTTCACTGTTGAACTTCGCCTGTAATCCGTCGTTAAACGCTTTAATTTGCTAAGTCTGAATTATGGCGCCGATTAACGCCATTTGTCATTCTTATTTATAAACCACTCATAAATCTGCTTGTTCTGTCGTCTGTGTATCTCTACTATTGCAAATCGTATATTTTTAAAGAAAAAACTGATGTTAAATTATATACAGACTATATAGACTATGTACAGAGCATCTCACACTGGTAGACTTGACCAACGCGCAACGTATCTACAAAGTTTAATCCTGAACTCGAACTTATCAAGTTGAATAAGAAACAAATAGGTAACTGCTGTGCTGGTTTGGTTGTTTAAAGTCCAATATGTAATTAAACGTATTTGACGATGTCAAATATCTGTTTGTGCTATAACTTTGGGAAATTATTTAAGCCTGGATTGCACCAAGATATTTGTTAAAGTTAAAGTTATTGCAACATTTTATATCCTTCTCTAACTTTAACAAATTTCTTTAAGTTAGAAAGGTTGTCAAATGTTACAGTCACAAACAACAAAATATCTTAGTGTAACCCAAGCTTACTGTTGCGCAAACTTGGTTTTTGAAACTTTACGTCCCGACAGCGCAGCGTCCTGACGCCTGAAGCGCTGGGCGTCGGGGCACTGGGCGTCGGGACGCTGGGTGTCGAGACACTCGACGTCGGGACGCTGGGCGTTGGGACGCTGGGCGTCGGGACGCTGGGCGTCGGGACACTCGCCGTCGGGACGCTGGGCGTCGGGACGCTCGCCGTCTGGAAGCTCGCCGTCGGGACGCTTAGCGTCGGAACGCTGGGCGTCGGGACGCTTAGCGTCGGAACGCTGGGCGTCGGGACGCCCAGTGCCCCGACGCCCAGCGCTTCGACGCCCAGCGCTTCGACGTCGAATGTCCCGACGCTCAGTATCCCGACGTCGAGCGCCTCGACGCCCAGTGTCCCAAGTCCCAGCGTCCCGACACCCAGCGTCCCGACGCCCAGTGTCCCGACGCCCAGCGTCCCGATCTTGAACGTCCCGAAGCCCAGCATCTTGACGCCCAGCGTCCCGACGCCCAGCGTCCCGACGCCCAGCGTCCCGACGCCCAGTGTCCCCTCGCCCAGCGTCATCTCTACGTCGAGCGTCCCGATTCCCAGCGTCCCGACGCCCAGCGTCCCGACGCGCGCTGTACGTCGGGACGATGAGCATCGTGATGTTCGACGTCGGGTCGCTGGGCGTCGAGATGCTGGACGCACAGCGACCCGACGTCGAACGTCACGACGTCCATCGTCCAGTGTTGTTTTTGTATGATCCAAAATTAACCAAAAGTTTAACCCAAAAATGCTGCCCAAGGCCACTATTCCACATGAACGATGTTGCGAGCACGGCTAGTTGATTCATAATTTACTACCGCTTAAAGAGTTTGTATTAATAAAGTGAGAATGTATTAATTACCTTTATGGACGCTTAAAAGTGTAATTTAGTCGACCACTTTTTGCCAATAAAAAAAACTCGAACCTTAGAATCTGTTGCAACTTAAAACTCACTGCAATTTTTTTTTAGAAAAACTCTAAAACTTGTGAAAATAATTAATGATATTAATAAACAAATATTCAAAACAATGCTGGAAACGACCACCATCGTAATTCGTACCTATAATAATATGCACTATCGTGTTCCGATTAGATGGTAATGTGCCATACATTACCATCTAACCAGAACACGGAACCGGAACACCAGTAATAACTATCACAGAGACATAACAACTTAAGTCTCAGGGGTACTGGCAACGCATCTGCATTTTGACCTCTGGTTTTTATGTAAATGTCTATAGGCTGCAGTCATCACTTAACATCAATGCGCTCGTCAGCTGCATACCTGTTTGCCTTCCTTATATATAAAAAACACACACCATGCGACCCAAACGAACCATCATCATTATCTAATTATAACCTTTTCCGACATCTACTAAATATTTGACGTCGTTCATCACGCGGTACCTCCGTAGGGGTTCAAAACTTGAAATAATCAAATTAGTATCAATATTAATCACGCCAGGATTGGCTTCGCGCCACATACCATCGATTAATAATTTACTACCTCCGACAGAGTTAAATTGGATTTTTTGATAAGTCGTGTGAAAGAGAAAGTTGCAATTTTTTTTTAATAATGTTAAAATAAAACTTCTAATATAAGTGCAGGATTTTTCGTGCAAATGCAATCTTATGAAATGTGATTTATATGTAATTGAAAACAATGTTAAAATTTGCTTTTTATTCTTAAAAGTGTGAGTAATCTTTTGAAAATTTCGCCTTTTTGTGTCCTTGTAAAGAAATGTTCTTTTCTTCTTTATAAATTACTTGCAGCTGCCCGCAACGTCGTCTGCGTGAAGGCTCTACAGAACCAAACATACCTAAGATGCCAGTGTCACTTTAGCATTATAAGCAAAAAACTTTTAAAATAGTATTAAAATAAAAGTATAAATTTTTTGCCAAGCGAAGCAAGTGAAGGGAGTCATATGGGAATCCTGCTGAGTTCAGTCATAAGATGTGACTGAAGGAATTAGACATAATAATGCAGGAATATATTCCTGGACACAAAAGAGTAAAAATACGTACAAAGGTATCAAACCTTACAACACTTTCCTATAAACTACGTTGGTAGTTATTCTGCCAGGAGTCAAAATGTAAAGAGAGACAAGACTGGTAACGCGGTAGCAAGCGACGTACAGTTGCCCGTGTGAGAAGCAACTTGTCCTGAGGTTGACACCCGCTGACTCAGTGTCTGCCCCTGCGACTTATTGATGGTCATCGCGAAGCAAACATTCAACTGTACGCGCTTGAACTGGAATGTGTAGTTATGCGGTATGAGCGGAATGCGTGGTATAAATACTGGCTCGCCAATGCCGGGTCTCGTTATACAACTTCGGAGGTGTTAAGTTCCGAAGAAGCATAATCGGGCTTCAGCTTGATGGTATGCGATGGAAGTCCGCCTGCTGACAGGAAGTTCAGAAATGCCATGGGATAATGTGTGGCGTCATCTTGCTCGACGTCAGTATTTATGGAGGTATAGACCACAGCTGCAGCCTGATCATTTTTGGGCGTCATAAAGGCCCGCTTACACACCCAAAACGTCGTATTCTGCTGGTGCGGTATACGACTAATCAGTTGTTCGCAGTAGAGTTCAGAATCGATAGTCCTGCCTGGTGGTAATAGCTCATAATGAATAATGCCCTTCCACCACACACACAACATCACCTTATTGCGAGTTAACCCGGGTTTTGCCACAGCCTGTGAAGCCTGACCGGCCTTTGACCACGACCTTTTTCGCACGTTCTTGTCGTACGTGATCTTGTAGTACTTTTCATCACCAGTTATCAGCTACTTCAAAAATGATTCGGTTTCATAACGTCGTAATAAAGAATCACAAATGAGTACACGGTTCATTAGGTTTCTTTCAGTGAGCTCGTAAGGTACCCAAATATCGAGCTTTTTTTTGTACCCAGCTTTTTTCAAATGCGCCAAAACTGTTTTGTTATCAATTCTCAGTTTTTCAGCTACGTCGTAACTACTGATATGTCGATCTTGCTCCACTTTTTCAAAAATGGCATCCATTTTATCCGTAATAGGGCGACCAGAGCGAGGTGCATCTTTGACATCAAAATTTCCGGATTGAAAACGCTTAAACCAAATTTGTGCTACTCTCACAGACACTGCAATAGGTCCATAAACATCGCAATTTTTTTCGCGGTTTGCGTTGCATTTTTATTTTTAGTAAAATTTTAAAATGTATCGAATTTCTTCATTAGATTCACTCTTCTTGACAGTACGAAAAACAAATGAAAATCACACATTTGCATAATTTGAATTATATTCTTTAAAATTTTAACTTTCAATGTTACCAAAACCAGCCAGATACAAATACTACAGCCAAAGAGATTTTATTACAAGTTCATACATACTATAATGCGAAAAGACTTTTTCCCCAACCTATTACATGACACACCAAAAACAGTAATTTCGGCGCTCTCTAAATATAAGGGAATTTTAAACATGGCATATACTGTCTTGCTATCCGGAAGCAGTGTGGCAGCAATTCCCCACGACGCTACAGCAATAGCAATTTTGCCTTGCCTTCTGACCTCTGCAAGTATGCCAGTGATAACAAATGTTTTTCCTGTTCTACCAGGAGTATTCAAAATCCAGGAGAAAAACATTTTACCCTGGTTTTGCCCAACGCTTTTAAGGACGGTATCATAAATTTGTTTTTGCTCTGAAGAGAACTAAGCGACATGGTCATTTTGCCCGGATCGTAATTTGTCTCAGCGTTATACTCTCAATTTCGACGGTCTTGATGCGGTGATGATTTGGGGAGCTGGTAACCCATATTCGATAGTTCAATCGGTGGTGGAAATAACCACTTCTTGAAATGAATTAATACAGGTGTTCAGCATGCGTTCATTAGTTACTTCGACTTCGTCTCCAGTAGCGCGTGTCTCAAAGCTCGCAGAAAATCTTCAGACAGATGATGGAGATATTTCTCCGTCACTGACGCTTGCCTCCGCGAGGGTGTAATCCCAGTTTTGGTAACCGTCGAGAAGGTGACGTGCTACGCAGGCTGCACGGTAAGTGGGATACTCCTCGCCATCAAATGTCCTCAGAAAAGTGAAATATGTTGGGCCTCGGACCGTGTGAAGTAACAACCGCAGGAAATAGCTTTCGCCATTATTTGGATGCACGGTACGGATAGTAGATCACACCCCAAGTATTCTTTAAAACAAAAAAATCTATGTACAGTTTTGACTTTCCTACGATTTTAAAGATTTACAGCTCTTCCCCCGTAGGAGATAGCGTGATAATATGTAGCCTATATGCTGACCGGATTTACTTCAAATTTTGCATGATTTTCATACGAGTTTCATACGATTTCATTTGAGTTTCATACGAATCCGTTCAGTATCTTCGGAGATTAGCCTGGACAAAGGAACAAACAGACAAACAGACAGACAATAAAATTAAAAATCATTGAAAAGTGTTCTAATACTATTTTAACATCGCCCCCAATTAGTTTTTCGTAAATATATACAATGTACAGACACGCGGGTTTTACTGTTTTATTATATTATATGTATAGATATATAGATATCGGTTTGAGTGGCGCGTTCCCTTTTAATATGATATATTATAGCCAATATTAAACCAAATGGAATCTTCGACTGCTCTGTTCTGCAGTCAAAATCTTCTATCTATATATATAAAAATGCAACCCGTTTTCCTTGGTCACGGCATCACGCGTGAATGGCTGGACCGATTTCACTAATTCTTTTTTTGTTGTATTTCTTATTATTAGGAGAAGGTTCTTCTGTCTTTTATATACAACATGTAACGGGAAGAATGCATACTATCTAACACCTCGATTAGAAAATCGATTTATAATCATAATACATGAACTGAAATTACATGTTTATGTATTTAATATTTTTTTATTTAAGAAAAATGTTGTCCTCAATTTGTACGAACAGTATGTACACCCTATGCATACTTACCCTACCTCTACCTATGGCCACACATAAAATACGAACCGAAAAAAGTAAGTGATGTATGATGTAGCGTAACTTGCGCACCCTTATTTAACACTCGCTAGTAATAAGATTAAGTTTTTTTTTCCACTATTTTATATATTAAATTATTATTTATAATAAAAAGCACGTCTCAACGAGTTCTAATAAACTTGTTGAGACTAGCATTCTATTTTGGATAGACGTTAGTCTCTTTTTCGTTTGTATTGACTGTTCTCCAAATCGGTGACCATAATTTCCCGAATTGTCATTAATTTTGGGACAAAATATTACCCATATCAAAAATGTCTGAAATCGATTCGGTTATCGATTCTTAACTAACTAGTTTGGGGTTGTACATTCAATCCTGTTACACGTTGTATATAAAAATGCAACCCGTTTTCCTTGGTCACGGCATCACGCGTGAATGGCTGGACCGATTTCACTAATTCTTTTTTTGTTGTATTTCTTATTATTAGGAGAAGGTCCTTCTATCTTCTATTTTTAATAAATGTCATTGATGTATTACCGAAACTGGACAAGATAGGTAATTTTCAAAAATCAATTGCTGTTTGTTACTCTCGCTAAAACTGTAGTGTATTTTTTATCTTTACTTTATAGCGATACAAAGTTCGCCGGGCCAGCTAGTTAAATATAAATATATGCTGCATGCCCAAATCTATATATACATATATAACATCAATTGCCGTTCGTTAGTCTCGCTAAAACTCGAGAACGGCTAGACATATTTATATAATTTTAGTTTTGCATGATTTTCGGAAGTCCAGGAAAGGTTTAAAAGGTAAGAAAATATGAAGAAATTGAAGGGAAATAGTAAAAACCACAATTTTATTTTTCCATACAAATAGTTCGTATCTATCAAACCTTTCTCAATGAAACTAATTATTTCATTGTGAGGCAATACGAAGTTTGCCGGGTCAGCAAGTTTTCAATATTTTTTATGTAACTAAGGTGGCAAAAACAATCATGCAGTTCACATAGATGTTAAGTGATAACTGCAGCCTATAGACAGACCTATATTAGGTAATTGGTTCCTACGCCCGCGAGCTCCATCACTGGAGCTCTACCACCAGTAGAGTGATGAATTATATCTATATAAAAATATTTTCAAAACTTATTCTATGACAGGTTGTATACACCTGACTCGAACACGATAGCACTGAACAGTACCATTTAGCGGCAAGTCGAACACTCTGGAGCGGGTCTCAGACTTAATTCTCGGAGTGGGGTCGATTTAATTTAGTGCAGTTCAACCCCATGAAGAAACCCCATGAAGAGTCTGCGCGTTCACCGCAACAAGATAAGATAAGATAAGATAAGATAAGATAAGATAAGAAACATTTATTTGACACACAACGAGACACATAAAACAGACATAAAACGTAACAGGTAACAGAGAAAAGACAACACATTTTCTAAAAATTAATGCATACCTATACACGTAATATGTGTCTCACGGCTGCCAAAAAGGTGTCCTGTTCAGCAAATGTCAGGTACCTTCATATAAAAGGTACCTGACGCTGGTTTTCAACAGGACCCTTAGTGAGTGAACCACGGATGTCAAATTTATAATAAAGGATAATTGTACTAATACTTATACAAGGTACATACGGATATAAAACAGATAATAAGCCATTAAAATAACATACTTAATTAAACGATAAATGTAATACATACTAGTAGGTACAAACAACAATAAATAGATTAATACCAAAGTAAATAAAATATAAGTAGATAAAAAACATCTTATTAAATATCATAATAATAATATGCAATCAAAGAATTATAACGCAATTGTGCGGTGGCGCGTCGATCGCCGGGAGCCGGGAGTCACCGGGAGTGGTGCGTCATCCCCACCTCAAGCACCACAGCGCGACAACGACCGGCCGAGCGCAGCAGGCCTTATTGCGATGCCGATGCGCCGGTGTCGCGTACGTGAAACCGCGTTAAGGTAACTTACGTCCGATATTTGTGGGCATATTAAGTATTTAATACTTCACTCATGGTACCAATCCATACAAGTGATACGGCGTAGTACGTGTATACAACGTTACAAAGGTTTGTGGACTCATCTTGTATGAATTATTTATGAGAACAATTCTCCTTATGATCACTATGTACCTATACATATATCCTTATTATATAATTTACAGAGGAACGCTATGGCAGTTAATGATATTCATAAGGAAAGGGCGGTGCACAGTGAAAGAAAAATAAACTAAGATATAAACAAAATGGAGAACGTCCTTGTTATATACCTACTACTGCATTATATGTTTGAAGGCCGCAAATACAAGGTAACTTTTTTAAAAATTAAAAACTGCTAATGGTTAATTAGAAATTTACTATATTTATATTTTTTTTATAATGATATAATTTAATATTGTATAAGAGGAAAAATAATATATAAAATAATTTGCCAATGCAAAAATATGAATACCACAGCCTAAAGAAAATTGTAATACCATTGCTGTTGGGAGGTAGGTAGGTATTAACGTTAAAAAATACATCAACTGCTGTCGACGATGTAGTCATATTTGACGATCGTTTATATAACTTTCCAGGTCTCCAGGATGTTATGCAGTGATAACCGACGATGGGTGAAGGTTCTCCCTGCTTATGGGCAGTCCGCCAATCAGAGTTGGCGAGTCAGCACCTAGCTCGCCGTCGCAAACTTAGGATTCGGGTACTACCTACATGAAATGAAGCAAGTTTCCTTACCCATTTTCTTTTTTGTACGTTTTTTATTTAATTAACTTTACTATTCACTTATCACGTTACGTACTATCGATCATCAACCTACCTACCTATTTTTCTTTTTCTATGCGTAACTCATAAAAGTGACGTATTATTGGTCACGAAAGAAGCGAGCTTCCGCTGCTCTTCTAGTAGGTATTGTTTGAGATATTTCTTAAACGTACATAAAGAGCTGACTTGTCTTATCGGTGGCGGGATATTGTTCCATATTTTAGAAGCCGCATAGCGGAAACTGCCTCTGAAAGAAGCCGTCTTATGAGGTTGTATAGACAAAGGTCGTGAGCATTGTCTAAGAGAACATTCTCGCGTTTGACCTACCCATTTTAATTTATTGTACAAGTAAAGAGGTTCCTTAAATTTCGTTACACCAAATAGTAAGCATGCCAAGTGAAGCTTACGTTTAGATTTCGTTTTTAGTATCGAATGGTCATTTATATACGAGGTGATGTGATCCCTGGCTGGTATTGTAAAACAGAAGCGTGCACAGGCATTTTGCACTCGTTGAATGAGGCGTTCAGTTCGACCCAACAACCGGGGCCCAAACACCGTGTCAGCGTAGTTAAGTTTAGACAGTACTAATGATTCGACCAGTTGCATGCGTAATTCTTTACTTAAATATGGTCTTATTTTGTACAGTACCTTTAACCTATAAAAGCAGTTACGTACCGATTCTGCTATGTGATTCTCAAATCTAAGACCGCTATCCATGTTTAGCCCTAAATTACGAGCTTCTTCAACGCGTTCTATTGGTGTTCCCATTAATTTAAGATTTAACGTATTTGGAATTTTACTAATTTGTTTTTTAGTTCCTAACAAGATGTACTTGGTTTTGGTAGGGTTCAAGACTAGCGTATTATTATTGGACCACTCGAATAGTCTACTCAAATCGTCATTTATATCCCTTATAGCATCTTTGTAGTGCTTCGGCTCAAAAGAGAGGTATATTTGCACATCATCGGCATATATGTGGTATTGACTTTTTTTAATGCATTTAACCAGATCCGCACAATTTAAAGAAAAGAGAGTAGGGCCAAGAATTGAGCCTTGGGGAACTCCTCTCTTGACTGATGCCGGTGTAGAAAGAGCACAAGTTCCATCGCTTAATTTAATTTCAACCAGTTGTTGCCGGTCTGACAAATAGCTACAGAACCAAAGCACTGTCTTTCGGTCAAATCCGTAATACGAAAGTTTAGAAAAAAGCAAATTTAAATTTATTGCATCAAACGCGCGTGAGTAGTCAAGTAGAACAAGCAGGGTGCACATTCCCTTATCCTGCGCAGATAGGATGTTATCTGTGACATCTAATAAGGCTGTGGAAGTACTGCGTCCCTTCCTAAACCCCGACTGTAACATAGGTAGAATTTTATTTTGCTCCAAATAGTGTGTTAACTGGTCATGTACAACTTTCTCCAATATCTTAGAGAGACATGGTAAAATACTGATAGGACGTAGATCACTTACGGTAATGGCATTGGTTTTTTTGGCTAAGGGTCTTACTATGGCCATCTTCCACACGTCTGGAACAGTTGATGACTGAATTGACTGATTAATTAGATATGTTATGAATTCTAGTGTATGGGGTAGTGTTAATAATACCATGTTCAATGATATACCATCGTATCCCTCAGCATTGGATTTTAAGTTACTTATGCATCGTGCGACTGTATTCTGATTTACAGGAACAAGAGAAAAAGTACAATCAGAAAATTTGTGAAATTGAAAATAGTTCATATATGAAATATTACATACAGTACTGCCAGGTACGTTAAGGAAATGCTTATTTATCAGGTTAGGGTCGGAGAAATGAAGTGGTAATTCATGGCAATTCTTGTTGTCGGGTATTAATGTGCATTTTAAGTTTTTCCATAATAATTTTGGGTTTTTTATTTTATTGTTAATATTGAACTTGAAATAAGCACTCTTTTCGGTATAAAGGGCGTTCGTGACCAAAGATTTTAGGTCTTTGTAGCTTTTTTTTAATGTGAGTGTTTTTGTATGTCGATATTTGTTAAGTGCTTCATCCCTGAGCCTCATCATTAATTTAACCGTATCTGTAATCCAAGGATATTGAATTTCTTTGATTAGACACGTTTTAATAGGTGCGTGAGAATCAAACAAAGATATTATTTTCCTATTGAATTCCAATGTCAGATCATTGATATTGTTTGACAATGGGCTAAAATTTAAATTAGATAAGTCCTGGTCGAATTTATCATGACAAATATGTTTCAGGGGTCTATATTTTATCAAATATGGTTTAAAGCCTTTTTTTGGAGTTTTTAATTCGCAAACTATTACTGCGTGGCTGTTTATAGATTTGAATGCTTCTACACTAATTTTTTTTGAGATTAAATCTGTACATACCAAATCAATCAACGTCTCACTAGTGTCCGTAAAGTGCGTAGATGTATTGACTAGCTGTATTAGATTAAAACAGTGCAAGAAACAGTCAAGCTTTTTGCATTTGGCTTCTGATGGATTATGCATATTGACATTAAAATCTCCCAGCAATATAACGTTATCGCAATTGGCTAGAGTGTTAAGGGTATCGGTGATGGCATCTAAAAAAAGGTCTAGGTCTAACCAAGGTGGCCGATATGCTGTGCCGATTGCAATATTTTTTCCGTTAATTTTTAGCGTAAGCCACATCTGCTCGACTTGTTCGTGTTTAGGTTCTGTGGGGTGAGCCCACGAGCGTACATTTAAGCCACGTTTTATGTAAAATCCAACACCTCCCCCACGACCCGAGCGCACGCTCAGCGGTCGAGGTGTGTGACGCAATCTATAACCAGGCACGATAGGAGCGCGACCCTCTTCACCAGTACGGAGCCATGTTTCGTTGATGGCCATTATATCAACACTATGCCTCTCAAACATGGCGATGTAATCGTCGTGATTGGTTCCCAGGGAGCCAGCGTTGTGAAAACCAATTTTTAGGAATTTTTCATTAATCATTGTAATAGTGTAATTTATAGAAGGAAATTTCTCGTATTAATATTATGTAGATACTGTTTTTTTTATTGTTATTGAATTTAATCATGTCTGGAATAATAATGGAGGAACAAGTCATATAAAACGTTGAAATATTTTTAAAAATTAATATAATTATAATAACATAAACTTGAATATAATAATAAATATGAACAATTTGAAGTACATATTTTACCAAGATAAGTAATAATAAGTGTAGTACATTTTGAGTATAAATTCTAATAAATTGAATAAGTATTATACATAAAATATCTAATAACTGGATTGAATCTGAATATTCTGAAATGGATACAACCGTGAGACACATATACAAGTAATATTGAAATAAACATACAGGATTTACAGAATTATAAAACACAAAGTTACATCCGAGAATAACAAAAAATATTACATTAAAAATATAAGCAGAAAGAATAACAATATAAAAATGCTTTAAGCTACCGGTCCAACATTGCCTTGACCAAAAATTTTTGTGATATCTCCTTCACAACGGATCTGCACTGCCATCTGACCGTCCTCTTTGCGTGCCATAACCCTTCCGTCTCTGGTCCAAATGTATCTCCATCGCTGCCTTATACCTGCTTGCCGAGCGTGATAGAAAATATGTTTGTTCGTTCGAGTTAGGCGCTCATTTATGTAAATGCGAAAGGACGATCCGGACAGGTCAAGGTCAGCTGTAGTAAGCATACGGCGTACTCGAGCCGCGCGCAGCCATTGGTCGCGCATAGCTCGTCGAGCAAAGCGGACGGTGACAGAGCGCGGCCGCTGCACGCTCACTTCACTGCTATCATTCGCTTCTACCATATTACGGCGCGTGCTGCCCTGACGCTCGATGTGGACTATATCGCGCTCCTCCCATTCTATCCCCAATTTGACACTAACTGTTTTTATAACGTGTAGCAAATTTTCATTTTTAGATTCCGTCAACCCAGAGATTTCGATGTCGTTCGATAAAAGGTCTTGATCTCTATCATTTAACTGTTTTTTCAGTTCGGAGATGGTATCCTCGACCGTGTCTATACCCTTAGGGACGAGGGTATCAAACTTGTTCTCCAGAGATGTCACCTTATTCTCCATAAGAGATATTCTGTCATTGCATGACTTTAATGATTCCCTGAAATCTGTAGTCTCTTGGCGGAATTCTTGAAGCTCCGCCCTAAGTGCGCTGAGCTCTGAACGAACAGCTCGCATTTCCAGCACCATATCACCGTTATCTATCCTGGTCCCCTCTTTGACACTGAGCGATGCGTTATCGTCCGATATGATGGATTCAGCCAAGCCTTTCACTGGAGTGGATGAGTTGTCCTCCCTAGGAATTTTAATTTTGCATGACGGACAAGACCATGACATCTTCACGGTAGCAGCCCCCGGGATAGCGACGCATGCCCGGTGAAACACTGATGTGCATTTTACACAGCGAATGCTATCAACTGAAGATAAAAATTTTCCGCAAGCTCCACATTTATTCATCTTGTCGATTATGTTTAAAAACAAGATAAAAGTCGACAAAACTAAAAATAGATACGTAGATGTTTTAACCGTAGTAGGATAGTATGGTGGTCGATAGATGGCGTAAGTGGTAACTTGATTTTGTTATTAAGTTCGATATTTGTTCACTTTGTATAGTTTTTCTTCCGAGATATCATGAACTGTACACACTGATACTTAAGTTTTTTTTTTCGTCTAAGGAGAGTCTGTATAAATCAATGAGATTTAAGAACTTCACTTATATATTTTTGTAAAATGCTAAGTGGGTATACGCACGATGACTATGATGTGATCAAACTGTACACTTTCTAGTTTTACACGTTTTTTGGCACTGAAATCACTGTATAACAATGTGAGTTAATAATTTATATGTATAAATATGTTTATCGATTAAATTTTTTTAAACTTTACGCGACTTTTACTTTTAATTGCACGATAAAAACACAACACTCGAACAGCTGTTTTGACATCCGTGACGTCACTCCATTCATCCAATCCATTCATCAAGAAGCTCCATTCATTGTAGCACCACAGTTCCAGGGCACTCCACTCGCGATTGGTAAGAGTATTAGTATCCTGGACATTGACATACCGAACGAAGTGCAATTTAGGAGTCACATTGACTGTAAGACCAAGTTGCCATCCAAAAAACTGGGCTTGATAAAACAGGGCAGTATTTTTTATAAGGCTCAAGTGCAGCCCCATCTGGAATACTGCTCTCATTTGAGAGCAGAAGTCCCCAAAGCTTGGACCACTTGACTCTACTAGGACGCGACGTTCGTATCATTAACGATCCAGGTCTCACTGACAGGCCCGAACGGCTGGTACGGATCGTAGTCAGTTGAGTATTCACCAACATCGAATTCGGTCCGAAACCGTAGTCACCCATAATTCGAAAACTATAAACAATCGAAAATCAATCACGGCCGTACACATCGGTGCATTGCAAGTATACAGAATTTCTATTGTAAGCGGCCGTATCGTTTATGTAATAAGCGAGTTTGCATTGCAGATTGCTTTCAGTGCAGCGCAAATACTCATAGATGCATTGTACACTGCGGAACAAAAACAGGGCAAATTGAATTTCCATGGATACGGCGGACATCGGCTTTGTGCCTTTATAATGTTTGTTAGCGATTATGTTGGTGTTAGTGATGACGTGCGCTGTTCGAAATGTTTGAATATTAATATTTTGGCTTTTATTGGATGAATTGAGCGCTTGATACAACCTTATTTTGTAATTTTCCTGGACACTACGCTTGTTTTTGCAGTAATTATTAACAGACTGAATCTTAGTGAATAGTCAAAGTCATTTTACTCATCTGTCAAACAAATGCCGACAGCGCCTCTGTCGGTAGTTGATTTTGCGGAAGGTGAAAGATAATTAGTTTCTGGGTTTCACACGTTGACTAACAAAATACAGAAACAATTTCACGCACACACATCATGTGCCGTGGCCAGATAAACGATAAAATATATATATATATATATGTTTGAATATCTAGGCGACAGGTATAGGCCCATTTGGGCTTGTACTTTGACAGAGGGGAAAGCCTACATATGGCTACTCCCCTCCGGTGTTGCTCTATGGGACCATAGGATCGGCGAACGATTTTTATCGTTTATCTGGCCACGGCACATGATGATGTGGCCAATGGAGAGTGAACATTTTTTGAAATGCAACCATTTCGTGAAATTTTCAATCGTTTCATGTCACGGACAATTTAACAATATGGTTTCACCTTTACACCGTCGTGCGATGCCGAGTAAGTGAAAAAAAAGCAAATAAGCTCACATGCCTTTTGATAAAACATAACTGATAAAGAAGAATATCATAGATCGATTTTACTACCACGACAAAATCATTTTGCTGTGGAAAACAACCATTACAGTTATACACCGTACCTACATAATACAGTCGTATTGAAAAGTGTCATTTTTTTCGTGAAATTTCGCAAATGGACTTTTTGGAAACCTTTTGGCGGAGTCACCAATATATTTACACAACAAATAAACGGTACGAATCGAGTTTGCTTTTTGTTTCTGTACTGAACGTTTTTTTTTTTACCTTAAACATTTTATTCTGGTGTTGTGAATTGATTACATTCTTGTTTGCGTTAACGGCTGAATGTTGAATATCTGTTATTTTGGATATATTTCGTGTAGACAAGCTTATGTAATTTCATGTGAATAAAGTTATCGAAAGGACATTTGAAGTTGCTTTTCAATAATTTTCGTGGTATGTTAAATATGTAAATCAAATTTTAAATTCTGGTTGTTTTGGTTGTCCATCTTACAGCGTGAGTTGGGAGCATTTTACAAATCTCTAGAACAAAACGCAGATCACGACCACAATGTCAGATTCACGGCCCAGTGATTTCCAGCATAGAGGCAGAACAATTTAGGCACCTCAGGAGTGGAAATGCATCTGCATCTGCTATGCAAATCTGTGGTATTTAATATAAGATCGTTGAACTTTCGCTAGTAAATCATTTGTAAAAATAGTGAGAAATACCTACTACTTTTTTAATAAAATACCAATAGTTAATGTTACATTCAGTGAGAGAGAGAGTAAGAGAGAGCTCTTAATGGCACTTTAATTTTTATAAAAATAATTAGGAAGCAAATAATAATAATATTTATTTTCAAAGCCTTTTCTGTATTTAGATGAATACTCAAAATAAGCATACAATTAACATCTGGACAGTACCTAAAGTATATGCGAGATACTTTCTGGTTCTTTTATAGATTAAATTGCGTGCCATTGTATGTCAGAGCTTCACATTTTTCTTCTGACACAGCAGCAAATTAAGTCTCCCCATTCTCTCCTCAATAAAAACCATTAAGCCTATTAAGCCATTAACGCACACCATAACACTAACTTGTCGACATCAAAACGTCACGATGCAAAACCGCGTAATGGAATCCGCGATTACATACGGAACAAGGGTCACTCACACAATGCCCGCCCCATTTGCATTTTCACTGGACCCAATCTGAATTGCAAACTTCCACTATGGTATGTAAACATTCGCATAACTTATCGCTGAGTTGGCCGACGCACGTATGACGCACGATCATCAGCCGTAACTATGTTTCGTGCGATTGTATCGCATTGTGCGTTGGACTGTACACTTCTTCTTTTCAGTCGTTCACTCTTGGCAGAGTGGTCGTTATTATGGGTCTCTCAGTGTTGACCGCAGCATTCGCGATTGCTCTCCACCGGTCTCTATGTGTGGCACTGCGGGTACACTCGTATTTTCGTTCCGCCCCGATAACTTTTTACGACCATGACGTACATGTATTATTTATATATCAAATTAAAGCCATTTTTTGTCAGTTTTATGATATATGGGAGCCAAATTAAATCGGCCGCAAATAAGAGTTGATGGCTACTTTTTTACTTTCAAACAAAGTACGCTTCGAACTGTAAAATCCCATATTGTACTGATCTAAGCATACTTTGCTCAAAGTAAAGTCGTAGTGCTGTCTGTGAATCTCACTATTATTCTCAATGACTTACTGGTATTTTGCGTTTGTGATATTGGGACTATTTGTATTATATTAAGTATAGGTATTTAAGATATACGACAGAAGCTTTGCTGGCGTATGCTTAGATCAGTACAATATGGGATTTTACAGTTCGAAGCGTACTTTGTTTGAAAGTAAAGTCGTAGTGCGGTCTGTGAATCTCACCCTAAGTAAAAAAAAAAATGCAGTTCATCACTGCATTTTTTTTTGTTACGTAAGTGGCAAACAATCATGCAGTTCACTTTGATGTTAAGTGATGACTGCAGCCTATAGACACTCACACAAAGACCGAGGTCAAAATGCAGATGCGTTACCACTCCTGAGGCCTAAGGTGTTATGCCTCTGTGCCGGAAATTACAGGGCCGTACATTACGTACCTACTGCATGCACGTTTGCCACCATAATATTGTAAAAAGGATGTCTTGGACACATAGCTACAGTTATATTCTTACTATTCAATTGAATTGGACTACTTTTTATACAAGAAACATTGTCCAAACAAAAACTTCATCCACTTCAATATTTTTCCAAATGAAGGCTATAAAAACAAAAAAGCATCGCTATTCTGGAGCTCATTTTCTAATATCCATTATTCTAAGAGCCTCACAGGTGTTCAGTGGTCACGTCTCCACCATATTTTCAATAATCACACCTAACGTACACAGCGAAAATTTTTAACGACCTTCATAAATAACAGCGTAACGCGAAATAAAAAAAAGTAAGAAAAAAAGTTATTTATAGCGAGAAGAAGGAATGCCATTAATTTTATTACTTGGTGGAATTATAAAAGACCCATCGATTTTACTATACGAATATTGGCAAACCCGTCACGTTCCTAATCGATTACTGCTTGATCGTGAAGTTGGTTTTGTAGTATGTAAAATCGATTAAAATGTTGTCTCAGTTTTGAACTTTATTGCATTACGATAGGGACGTAACTAAACTTTGTTTCGATATCAACGAATTACATTTTGTAGTGAAATTTTACTGCCTCGGTAGCCTAGTGGTGGCAGGCCACTACTACTACGCTGAGGTCCTGGGTTCGATTCCCGGGTAGGCGGCTATCAGAGACAATGGTTTAAATTGCTTTATCACTGGTTCTATTGCAATTTTTCCATTTTCTGGAAATTTCTCATTATCTCGAAGTTTGGTAATGTGCCCATTGTGCCCGGAGATGTCAACAGGCTCGCCACCTGTAATATGGGCCAAAACGTAACCGGCGAATCGTAGGTGTTTGCATGTATGCTTGAATGCATGCATTTACCTCTGCCTAACCCTTCGAGGCAAAATTAGGCAGTCCAAATCCGATATGCAAGATATGCAAGAGGACATTAAAAACACCATAATTAAAAATTTAAACAAAAAATTTGCGAAAATCGAAACGAAACAAAATTTTTTCGAAGAAAAAATTAATGAGCAAAGGTTTTCTATCAACAATTTGGAGAGATACATGCGACGTAAAAACTTGATTCTTTTTGGTTTGGTAGAAAAAGAAACATCATACCAAGAATTGGAAAAAATAATAATAAATCTAATAAATTCACAATTCAACTTGCAATACAATAGTAATAATATAGAGGCTGTCAGACGACTTGGTAAACAGAAAAAGAATATTAGGCCGGTCATAGTGACTTTCACTACAATAGGTTTAAAGATAAATATTTTGAAAAACAAAAAATGCTTAGAAAAAACGCCTTATTATTTAAAAGAGGACTTCCCATTGGAAATTCTCAAGAAACGCAAAGAACTAAAAGAACAACTGAAAAAAGAACAAGAATCAGGTAAAAAGGCTTATATTAAATATGATAAATTAATTATAGTAAACGACAAGGAACACGGAAATTTCCAAAGCCAAACAAATAAAAGGTATTTATCTGAATCACCTGAAACGGTACTAAAAAATACTAACAGTCATTCAAACCAAAAAAATAAACGACCATGTAACAAGAACAAGAAAGCTACCATGAAAGATTACATAATAATAATAATAATTAGGGGGCAGAGCAGCTTGTGGCGAGCTGTTGGTGAGTAGCGACACCACCCCCTACCATCATCTCGAGTTCCTCCGAGAGAACTGGGCTCCGCCTCGTCCGCCACACAGAGGTACGGCCGGACAGAGCATCAGGTCTCTCACCTCTGGCTTGCCTTCATTGGCCGGTCAGAGTGGGGCGCTAGAGGTATGGCATTTGCAGAAATTTAGATAATAGGCTGTTGTCTAAATTTCTGCAAGAGCCATACACTCGGGGGTGGAAGTGTCTAAAGGCATAATAGCGGGGAAGCCCGCTCCGAGCTCGAGATTACTCGCCCGTGATGGTGAAACCGGGGCCACACCTCTCGACACCCCCAGCCTCTCTCAACAGTGTTGCCCCCCGTCGACCATCGGGTTGGCTGTTTGGGGGGCCCACCAAGGAGAGGCGAGTCACCACCTGCCTAAAGTAGGATTCGATAATGTGAGATGTTGAATATAGGCAGGTGCCGGATCTCACTCCATAGGCCCAGCCAGCTAGTCCCCCCAGTTCACCCACATAGCCCAAAGTTTGGCAAGTCATTTTCATTACAATAGTCCCATTATATTCTGCGGGGTCTGTCTGTGTCTGTATTAACTATTGATGCAGCCAGAGAGAGGTCCCGCCGAATATAATCCATTACAAAGTAGATCAAAATTCTCGAAAGGGCCTCTACGTGTTGGACCCCCCATGTCCCCGCGCAAGCCTGACAAAGGTCCGTGGTTCAAATTGGACCCCGTGCTGACGAGAGACATAAATAATAATTATAATCGGTTGCCCATGCATAAACGGAATGTGGCGCTAGTGTGTGCTCTGAATTCGCTGTTGCCAGAATACATTGACAACAGCGAAAACCTCAGTGATACTCATTCGATCCTGTACTGCGCGGCTGTCGCGGTGTGCCGTGTAGCTCGTGTCAAGTTACCAAGTCCTGATACAGCTACGCGGCCGAAACCTACAACACCAGTTTGGCAGTGCCGGATCGAGCGGCGTATCGCTGATGCCAGAGCACTCATTGGCAAGCTGATCTGCTTCAGGATGGGCAATACACGCCCAAGGGTAGTGCGTTTTGTGAGGCGGGCGTTTTCAGGGACTGGAGTCAGCCCCCAGGACTATCCAGCTCGCCTCACAGAGCGCATTGACTTCCTGAAGCAGAAAGTTTATGCATGGGCAAACCGGATTAGGCGTTATAAAGAACGCGTGGACCGGTATGAACAGAATAGCATGTTCCAGGGTGATCAAAGGCGGGTCTATAGACTGTGGGAGCGGCCTAACCAAGAAGTGGCAGACCGGGGTCGGCCGGATGATGACGCTATGCTTTCATTTTGGCGAAGCATCTGGTCGGAACCGGTCGGTCACTCTGAGGGTGGCTGGATGCGGAATGTTGAAAGAGCGTGCGAACCAATTCAGGAAATGAATTCCATAAATATCACAGAAGAAGACGTAGCCAATGCAGTCCGTCCGATGCCGAACTGGAAATCGCCGGGACCGGACGGACTGCACAATTTTTGGTTAAAGTGGCTGCGTAGTTCGCACGCTCGTTTAGCAGTCCAGTTTCAGTCATCTCTGGAATCAGGCTCTCTCCCACAGTTTCTAACGACTGGTGTGACCCACCTGCTCCATAAATCAGGTAGTACCGCGGAACCCAAAAATTATAGACCAATAACTTGTCTACCGACGGTTTATAAGGTTCTTACATCCATTCTGAGAGTTAAAATAACTAAACACATTGAAGACTCCTCCATCTTGTCTCTCTCTCAGAATGGATGTAGGAGTGGGTCCCGCGGTACTAAGGAGCTACTCCTCATAGACATGGCAATTAGCCAGCAGGTTCGTCGCAACCGAAAGAGTCTGTCGACATGCTGGATAGATTATAAGAAGGCCTACGATTCCGTGCCGCATACATGGCTCATGCGGGTCCTGGAGTTGTATAAAATTCATTCAACTCTTCGGGCCTTTCTGGGCTCATGTATGCTGCAGTGGAGTACGGTTCTTCGCTATCCAGGGTCTCGGCAGCCCCTGGCGGTTGGCGAACCTGTGAGAATTGCCAGGGGCATTTTCCAGGGCGATAGTCTGAGTCCCTTATGGTTTTGCCTGGCCCTGAATCCTCTCAGCACGCTGCTAGAGGCTTCGGGGCTTGGCTATCGGTTGCGAAGAGGTGGTCGGACGATATCTCACCTGCTATACATGGATGACCTGAAATTGTTCGGTTCCAGTAATGCCAACCTGTCTGAGCTACTGAAGGTAACTGAAAACTTCAGTAACTCTATTAGGATGGAATTCGGAATCGAAAAATGCGCTGTTATGCATGTACGACAGGGGCAGATAATGGAATCCGAGAGAATGAATCCCCCGGGTTCCATCCCGTTCCGAAACCTCTCTGCCACCGAGAGCTATAAGTACTTGGGTATGGCGGAGGCCTTAGGTATACGCGAGGTCGAGATGAGACAATCGTTGAGGGAACGTTTCTTTGGTCGCCTGACAAAAGTACTGAAAAGTCTTTTGTCGGGCGGTAATAGGGTGCGCGCCTTCAACGGTTGGGTCATGCCGGTCTTGCTGTACTCCTTCGGCATACTCAAGTGGACTCAGACCGAACTGGATGCCCTTGACAGGCGAGTTCGCTCTTTACTGACAGCGCACCGCATGCATCACCCACGGTCTTCGGTGATGAGATTATACATCCCACGGAGATGTGGGGGTCGTGGCGTCCTAAGCGCTAAGACCCTACACAACCGTGAGGTGTGTAATCTCCGAGAATACTTTCTGACCGCCGGCGGAGAGATGCATCGGGATGTGGTGGCGGTCGACAGCGGACTCACCCCACTCTCTTTGGCTAAAAAGAACTGGCGCAAACCTGAGGTGCTCACGACTAGCGACCGCAGGATTGTATGGCAAGGCAAGGAGCTACACGGGCGTTTTTACCGGGCCCTCCATGGGCCCGATGTAGATTTCTTAGCGTCTGTGGCCTGGCTGCGATTCGGTGACCTCTTTGGGGAAACCGAAGGTTTTGTTTGTGCAATTATGGACGAAGTGGTAATGACCAACAACTACCGGAAGTTTATCCTGAAGGATGGAACGGTCGACATATGTCGGGCATGCCATCGACCGGGTGAATCAATCAGGCATATTGTTTCCGGCTGTTCGAGTCTTGCCAACGGCGAATACTTGCACAGACACAACCAAGTAGCCAGGATAATCCATCAGCAACTTGCCTTGAAATACGGTCTTGTAGCCGCGGAGGTGCCGTACTACAGGTATGTGCCCGACCCAGTTCTGGAAAATGACCATGTCACGATGTATTGGGACCGATCTATCATCACTGACAGGACTATTGTTGCCAATAAGCCTGATATAGTGGTGATAGATCGCTCGGAGCGCCGCGTAATGATGATCGACATCACCGTCCCGCATGATGAGAATCTCGTGAAAGCCGAAAAAGACAAGGAAATAAAATATCTTGATCTGGCTCACGAGGTTGTCGCCATGTGGGATGTGGATTCGGCCATCATTGTGCCGATAGTCGTATCGGTGAACGGGCTGATAGCGAAGAGCCTCGACCAACATCTCAAGAGGCTCTCGCTAGGTGGATGGATCAAGGGTCTGATACAGAAAGCAGTACTCCTCGGCACGGCACGTATAGTGAGGAGGTTCCTGTCTCTGTGTCCCTAACCACCGGCAGCTTGGACCCTGCTCTCGCTGCCGGCGGCACACTATTTTTTAATTTTTTATATATATATTTGTTGTTTTTTTTATACATATATATGTAAAAAATTATTTAATAAGTTGGATCAATAAATAAGTGGAATAATAATATTATTATTATTATGTATTAGGGGGCAGAGCAGCTTGTGGCGAGCTGTTGGTGAGTAGCGACACCACCCCCTACCATCATCTCGAGTTCCTCCGAGAGAACTGGGCTCCGCCTCGTCCGCCACACAGAGGTACGGCCGGACAGAGCATCAGGTCTCTCGCCTCTGGCTTGCCTTCATTGGCCGGTCAGAGTGGGGCGCTAGAGGTATGACATTTGCAGAAATTTAGATAATAGGCTGTTGTCTAAATTTCTGAAAAAGCCATACACTCGGGGGTGGAAGTGTCTAAAGGCATAATAGCGGGGAAGCCCGCTCCGAGCTCGAGATTACTCGCTCGTGATGGTGAAACCGGGGCCACACCTCTCGACACCCCCAGCCTCTCTCAACAGTGTTGCCCCCTGTCGACCATCGGGTTGGCTGTTTGGGGGGCCCACCAAGGAGAGGCGAGTCACCACCTGCCTAAAGTAGGATTCGATAATGTGAGATGTTGAATATAGGCAGGTGCCGGATCTCACTCCATAGGCCCAGCCAGCTAGTCCCCCCAGTTCACCCACATAGCCCAAAGTTTGGCAAATCACTTTTCATTACAATAGTCCCATTATATTCTGCGGGGTCTGTCTGTGTCTGTATTAACTATTGATGCAGTCAGAGAGAGGTCCCGCCGAATATAACCCATTACAAAGTAGATCAAAATTCTCGAAAGGGCCTCTACGTGTTGGACCCCCCATGTCCCCGCGCAAGCCTGACAAAGGTCCGGGGTTCAAATTGGACTCCGTGCTGACGAGAGACATAATAATATATGCTTTATTGTACACCAGTTAACAGGAAAATACACAGAAAATATAAAATACAGAATAGGTACAGTAGGCGGCCTTATCGCTCAGGCAGCGATTTCTTCCAGGCAACCTGGTAAAAGGATACAAGACGAAGAAGCAGGTAGGGTGTACGAAATTAATGTAGTACTTTGCTGTGTAGTACACTAATAAAATAAAATCACAAAAAAATAATATTAAAATAAAAGGAAATATCGAGACAGCGAACAAAGGTAAGTATACCGAAGAGGCACCAAACGGATGAATATTGCAAAAATCAAGAGGGAGAGAAAGATGTGCCTAAAAGTTACAAACTAAGGTAATAATATTTTACTTGATTTTTGAAGGAAGTAATGGTTTGAATCTTACGTATGGAAACTGGCAAGCTGTTCCAAAGGCGCACAGCTTCAACAGAAAAAGATTTGTGGTAGAAATGAGAAGAATGTGACGGGGTACTTAGGGACAAATTTTGAGAAGAGCGGAGTGAAAGAAAGTGATTTTGATATATAAAATTAAAGCGATCTTTGAGATATTGAGGAGATGCAGGGTTAAATAGCACATTAAACAGGAGAGAAAGAATGTGTGTATTCCGGCGAAGATTAACTGGGAGCCACTTGAGTTTTTTGCGAAATTCGGAGATGTGGTCATATTTACGTAAACCAAATATGAACCTTATAAAAACATTTTGGAGACGCTCAAGTTTGTTAAGTTGCTCCTGGGTCACGTCTAGGTAACATATGTCGGCATAATCGAGTATCGGAAAAAGAAGAGCATGGGCTAACGCAATTTTCGTAGGAATGGGTAACAAGTTCCGCAACCGCCTCAGAGAGCCGATTGATGCAAATACTTTCCTGCTTACTTCGCAAATTTGAGGTGCCCAAGAAAAGGTACTGTCCATTATAACACCCAAATTTCTTACTTTTTCACTGATCGGTATTTCGATTCCATCAAAAATAACACGTGGTACGTTGTCCCAGTCTACTTTATTTAGCAGACGTCTACTTCCTATAACAATAAGTTGAGTCTTTTCAGGATTGATCTTTAGTCCATTGGCTCTGCTCCAACTAGAGATGTAAGCTAGGTCATCGTTGATAGTAGAAATAGCATTAGGAAGATCATTCAAGCGAGCCTGAGTGTAAATTTGGAGATCGTCTGCATAGAGATGGTAGAGAGAAGTAAGAGGAAGACTAATAGAGTTAATGAAGATTGAAAATAAGAGAGGAGACAATACACCACCTTGAGGTACACCGGTCTCAACATCGCACCAGGTTGAAAAATCTTCCTTAATCTGCACCCGATGCCGGCGCCTAAACAAATAATTATGAAACCAGTTTATTGCCGTTGGAGATATGTTAAGTGAACGTAAAGTGGCAAGTAGTATATCAAAGTCAACAGTGTTAAAAGCATTACTGAAGTCCAGTAATGATAACACTGTGAGCTGTTGCTTATCCATACCGAGTCGAATGTCGTCAGTAATTTTGACTAAAGCAGTAGACGTACTATGACCTGGACGAAAACCGGATTGGAGAGGATTCAGTAGTTCATGTTTGGATAGGAAGGTATTGAGTTGTTGATAAATTAGACGCTCAAAAACTTTTGATAAAAAAGGCAGAATGGATATAGGACGATAGTTAGATAAGGTACTTGGGTTCGTTTTACATAATTCAAGGACCAAACGCTTATTCAAACAAAAGTTGATATTACCTTCTCCAAATAGGACTGAAACACTAAGCGCAACATACAAATCACAGATGGCCCTTCCTACTCCAAATCTCCCAATATGGTTGGTCACCATGGGAGAGTTCGACCAAAACCCCCCAGAAAACTTGACTACTGCTACATGGTAGGTACGAGTATATGGTTAAATTATTGGAAAATTCTGGGGGAGGCCTTCACCCTCGCATTGAGGGGTTCTTGCATGCACGTACGTAGTTAAAAATGCTAAATTTTAGATATTTTAAAGTGTATTAAAAATGAAATTGAGTCTACTAAGTCATTATTATTTTTTTGCTAAATTATTATTTATTTTTCTAATTTTCACTCAACATATTTTTATATTCAGATATAATAAATTTGTCAATTTTTTGTATTGTATTCATTATTTTGAAATTTAAATTATCATAATATTATGAGCTGTGAGTACATAACACGATGGAAATTGATCATTAGATGGAGTGATTATTAAATAGTAACAGATAATTAACATTTAAATTTAATATTTTAATATAATTGTAGAAAAATATAATCAGTAAAAACAAATATTAAGCCAAACTATTTTCAATATTTCTATGGGATAGGTAAATATATTTCGAAAAAAATATATTTAAATTTGCTTATTAATACATTGTAAAGAAACAATTATATAATCATTATTATTAAAACATATATATATTATGGAAAACTAACAACGCTCTATCTATATCTGTTATGTGTAAACGTATTAACTTCAAATAAAAAGTCAATAGGTTTTTTATAAGTCTTAAGTAATGAAAAAAGGAGGTGAAATATGGACTACCCATAATATCATAATCGTATTGATCCCTTATTGCTGCTACCTACTATGTTGTTTGTATTATATATATTTTAATATTATGTAATGAAAGTAACAATTGTAACTTAAATATTTTTTTAAGAAATTGTTTAAATTCTTATACAATTGTTTCATTCTTTTATTTAAAAAATATATATTCTGCAACAGAAGCACAATTAAGTTATATTAGAAATATGTTTAAAATACCTGAAATGTACATAATTTTTGTTGATAAACAATATTTTTTTTTTTTTTTTTATGTAATAAAAGTGGCAAGCAAGCGTGCAGTTCACATTGATGTTAAGTGATGACTGCAGCCTATAGACACCCACACAATGACCAGAGGTCAAAATACAAATGCGCTGCCACTCCTGAGGCATTAGGTGTTATGCCTCTGTGCTGGAAATTATAGAGCCGTACATTACCACCTGACCGAAACATGATAGTGCTGAACACTACCATTTAACGGCAAGTATATTAGGTAATGCGGTGGTGCCTACGCCCGCGAGCTCCATCACTGGAGCTCTACCACCAGTAAAAAACAGTAATAGGTGTATTTACCAATGAATTGTGTATGTTTATTAGATAAAAATGAAATGATGTAAAAATAAAATTTTATAGGGGTAAAAATAATAACATTTTAAGGTAGACGCATGACTTTAAAGTACTTAATAATTAATATTAGTTATCCATAAACTTGTTGTAATTTTATTTTAAAGAAATAAAAGGCTTTTTTATTTTTATTTATTTTATTTTTAACCCTTCGAGGATTACAGGCGTGAAGTGACGTTTTGAAATTTTAATCTGTCAAGTGATAGAAAATTGTCTGAGATATTTAATCAAACCATTTTTTGCCTTTATGATTGAGGGACTTTTATGCTCAATGTGACATGTCAGTCCTATTTTACTAGTGGTAGAGCTCCAATGAAGGAGCTCGCGGACGTAGGCACCACCGCATTACCTTATATACCTGCCGCTAAATGGTAGTGTTCAGCACTATCGTGTTCCGGTCAGGTGGTAATGTACGGCCCTGTAATTTCCGGCACAGAGGCATAACACCTTAGGCCTCAGAAGTGGTAACGCATCTGCATTTTGACCTCTGGTCTTTGTGTCTTTAAGTAATAAAAATAGCAAGCAAGCATGCAGTTCACAATGACGTTAAGTGATGACTGCAGCCTATAGACACCCACACAAAGACCAAGGACAAAATGCAGATGCCTTACTACTCCTGAGGCCTAAGATGTTATGTCTCTGTGCCGGAAATTACAGGGCCGTACATTACAACCTGACCGGAATACGATACTGCTGAACACTAGCATTTAGCGGCAAGGTATATTTGGCAATGCGGTGGTGCCTACGCCCGTGAGCTCCGTCACTGGAGCTCTACTACTAGTAAATTAATATGAATCATAAAAAAATAATATTAATCATGAGTCAATTAAACTTATAAGTCTGAAAATGAAACGAACAAATTATAGTCATTGTCACATATCGAACAGATGCGCCATTTAATCCGCTCAACGCATTTATAACATAGATGCAAATATAAATCAAGATCCGCGAAATATTGATTGAAAGCAAACAAACCATATTCGCATTTGTGCAAACGGTGCCATTAATTGGCACACAGTACAGTCGAGGTAACTCCATCCTTGAACTAAACTAGACGCTGATATTCACGTAATTCGCATAATTTCGCATTAGGAATTCGCATACGATTAGAAGATGATCAGCACTGAACAAACGCAGACGGATTAACGAACTCTGTGCAAACAGACGATGCAGTTCGCCTTTCGCCTTTCGCATTTCAAATTCGTGTTCCGCGAAGGGTTAGGAAGTCCCGTTTTTTTAATTTTGTAACACTTTTCGATGCAACTGTATGCGTTTAATTTTGAAGTGGGAGTTAAAAGATTTTAGGACGATTTTGTACATGACTGTACTCTATTTAATTTGGAGATGAGAGGGAAGCTTTGAGTTTTAATTTCAAAAGCATATTGTGCGCGCGTGTACATTTTTAATCAATTTTGGTGGGGTTATGGTTTGTTAAGTTGCATAAGGTTTATCCTATTATATCCTTCTTTTAACTACCATTCACGGTATTAAATGCGGACTTGCAAACATTTTCTGTGATTCGGTGGTCGTCAATTTGAAAGCCACTTTGTAGTACACAACTGTTTTCCTAAAATAATCGTATTTATCACGTTACGTCAAAACAGCAATGTATGGAAAAGTGGCTATCGAAATTATGTCAACCAAGATACGCCTTCTATTTCACTGGTAGCTATTTAAGTCTTTATTATACTATACTTTTTCTATTTTATTGTTATTTAGGCGCTAGATCGCAGCGCTCGCGGGAGAATCGCGCGTAATGCTTCAACTTTCGTAATACACTTGATCAAGCATGCAGTTCACATTGATGTTAAGTGATGACTGCAGCCTATAGACCCACACAAAGATCAGAGGTCAAAATGCAGATACGTTACCACTTCTGAGGCCTAAGGTGTTATGCCCCTGTGCCGGAAATTACAGGGTCGTACATTACCACCTAACCGGAACACGATAGTGTTGAACACTACTATTTAACGGCATGTATATTACATAATGCGGTGATGCCTACGCCCGCGAGCTCCCTCACTGGAGCTCTACAACCAGTAAAACAAGTAAACCCTTCTTTCTTACCTACGCAGACACAGCAGTCTTGTCCGAAACTGTCACGTAAACCCATCAACACATCCTCGTATATAAACCGCAAGTCTATACACATCCTTACATTGTACGGTCTTAAATACGATCATATAAATGCAGTAAAATCAAATAACGTAGCCACATTTCATTCGAGAAATCCGCGAGCGTGGACCAATCTCAATAAACGTATCAATGTGATTGCGCCATTCGAACGGCCCGAGCATCGCTCTCATTTCATTTTAGTTGTGGTATAAGTTGTAGGCGGTGGCGATAAATTTACTAGTGGTTAAGCTCCTAAGCTCTAAGGAGCAGACTTCATCGCACTTGCTGCTAAATGGTAGTGTTTAACGCTTTTATGTTCCGATCAGGAGGTAATGTACAGCCCTTTAATCTCCAACACAGATGAACAAAAACGTAAGCCTTAAAAGTAGCAACGCATCTACCCTTCTTCTTCTTCGTGTCAACGACTTCAAAGCGAAATGTATTAAGTTTTAGAATCTTGACCCAAAACTTGGCAATCCCTGTCATCAAAATCATCTACCCTGAAATGTCTGGATTGATGTAAATCCACTTTACACACGATAACTTACCATCGGTAAAACGCTAGTGGTGTAAACTTTCTGTTCTTAGCGATGGATAACGAAACAATCGCCATCGTGAACGTAGTATTACTTTTTTTGATTGACTCCTAGTTTGGGTGGTAAGGCCAGCAGCCCAATAAGGGTTCATGTAAGCGAGCGGCACTTTCCAGCTATCGTAACCTATTATGTTGGTGGGTTGACGGCGCAACAACGGCAGCTATCAGCTGAATGCCACACGTAAACACGTCAGGGGGTGGCACGGCTACCGTCAAGTTACCATCGGCGTGTCGATGGCAGCCGTTGACATGTTGCGTCGACACCTAATTGGTGCTTGTTTGTATGAAACGTTACCTATAATATATGCAATATTTACTGTTTGCTGTCATGCTTATCAATGGTAAGCCGCTGGCCTAGCCGCCGATAGTATGTACGAGCCTTTATGGGCTCGTATATACTATCAGTCGCTATCGTACATACATAAGACTACACAGTGCAAGCCCTGCCCTAAAATATTATCACAACAACCTGAATTTCAGAAAACGCCACCTCTTGTGAATTAGACACTTCGTATATTTAAAGCAAATCGCCTCGTTACGTATTCCGTCAGTGAATAGTTTGCTTGTTGCCCGCTATGATATCGAATGTTGCCACAGTGTTGCTAACATATACTATTGTATCATACTAATATATCATGTTTATGCTTGATCGAGATACGCTTCGCTGTAGCTCAGTTGGAAGTCATGACCGAAATTTCTAGAGGTTCTGTGATAGTAGGCCACGTCTCTGGTAAGCATAAGCAGTAAAACAGTTATTTTTAATAATAAAGCAAGTCATGATTTTTTGCAAGGAGTTGCAAACTAATGGTCAAACTGAAAGAAATAGAACAAATGTAAAGCAAACAGTTATCCATCATCTACCTTATTAAACCTTTGTCAGTGTAAGCGATGGGTACATCGCAAGATAATGTGGGGCTGACGTCACAGTTATAACAACTTGGACAAAATCTGGCCTAATGATAACGAATGAGCGGTCCACTTAAGCTAGGACAGCCTTGGGCGTAGGTAGTGTGATATACAGATTGTTAAAACGTACAATGTTATCAATGTAATGTAACATAGACTGCTGACTATAGACTTTTATTTTTAGAAACTTATTAGGAACTTGTTTGTTCACTATGGGCCTCATAAGAAGGCTTAAGGTTACGCAGAAGGCAATTAAGAGAGTTATTCTCGGCGGTTCCATGCGAGATCGAAACAAAAATAAGGAGATCCGCGTAAGAACCAAAGTAGCAGACATAGCCTACCGAATAGTCAAACTAAAGTGGCAATGGGCAGGGCACGCAGCTCTAAGAAGCGATGGCCGTTGTGGCAGGAGAGTTCTCGAAACTAGCCGATTATCTCTTTCGTATCAATGTGCAATATTTCTTGTTGAGCACTGTGTTCTTCTTCCTGTCCTGTTCACTTTCTGTGTTTGTAAAAACTTTTTTTATAAAGAAAACAAACTTCTGTATAGACATACAACAACTTGCAAAAAAAGGTAAATCGCTTCTTGGATTATTTATTTAGTTTAGCGGATACAAGCGCGTGAAGATTAAAGTAGCAGACATAGCCTACCGAATAGCGAAACCAAAGTGGCAATCAGCAGGGCACGTAGCTCTAAGAACCGATGGCAGTTGAGGCAGGAGAGTTCTCGAATGGGGACTGTGTACCGGAAGACGAAGCGTAGACAGGCTCCTCAAGAGGAGGACCGATGACCTGATGAAGTATAAGATGAGTTGCGTACGATCGCTGTTTGAAGGTGCCCGAGGACCGTCCGTTGTAGCCACCTTTTGGTGAGGTTTTTGTCCAGCTCTGTACAGTCTTGCGACACATCCGCTCACTTATTCATTCATTAAAAATAAAGCTCGACGAACTATATTGTCGTGTGTTCCGTGAAATTCAAATAGAACCCTTACTTTTACGGCACTCGGTCTCGGACGGTGCGAAATTACATGTTTTGTGAATTCGTAGAGCTATAAATTAATAGGGCTTCTAATTATAAAAGAACACATATCATACTAGATGATTTCTCATTTGGTTTTAGCATACACATGTTTCAAAACCTTATAACTTAAATAAAAAGAATATCTAGCATGTTCAAAAAACGAAAAAAAAATTGATTAGGATATAAAATAAAAGTGGATTACAAGTACAGAATCCAACAAGAAAATTATATATTGCACATCGACCTTAGAAATGAGGCTTCGGCTTATTTCGGGTTTGTAGAGCGTTATCTCTTTCGAACCTTACCTATATGACGTTTGTCATATGACTTTTGTCGGCCGTTTTGATCAAATTTTGACCAATACCGCACCATCACTGCTTACGTAGGTAGGCAGTGTGCAGCATTAATAACACTCTACGAAGTCGATACTAGTCGATTGTCTCTTTCGTAGGCTCGATGTGCAATATTCCTACTTGGGTATTGTAGGTACACAGTTCACAAAAATGGTAAGTAAATACTGTATCTTAATGGAAAAGCATTCGCAATAATATTTAATTTTAAAATATCTCAAAATAATCAGATTATTTACCATAAAAACTGCACAGAATATTATCAGCACACGTTGTCTCATAAAATCCGTGCATTTTTAATAAACTTAAGTGCATCTCTGTGCCTTCAGTTGATGCTTATAAAATAATGTTGGCACGCAAAAGCAGGGCTGCATTATGCTTTTTTATTCTACCCCGTATAATATTACATAGGCTTAACATAACCTGTAAAATGTGAATGCAGAAATTATTATGTACCTCCATCTAAGTATTTCGCAAACGTCTTGCGTAGCGTTCATGGTTAACACAAAAGTTGAATACAAACGTCGAGTTGATTTTAAATAATCATTTTAGTTGAGTGTACTAACGCGAAATAAATCCGACAACTAGTTTCGATTCAATGAGTGCAGGTGGCGAAAACCTAAGAACATACTAAATTTGTCTAAGATTTGACAGTATAAACTCTTTGTATGCGAAAATGAAATGGTTGCTTTTACTATATTCCTAATATTTTTATCATATTTATTTTGCGCAATGAATGCTAATAAGCTCGCCAGCTTTTACATAGTAGGTACAAAATGAAACATAAAGGAAATCTATTTATTCTATAACTCTCTTTGATTCATATCATGGATCTATCGCGAAATCCCAGTTAAATGCATGACAGTAAAGCTTTAGCTTTTTCGGAAATTCGCGCAAACAAAGCAAGGAAATACACTCGTTCATCCTGCGTAAGCCATAACTGCATACCATTGCTGTCATTTTTTTAGAGATTAACTGACTTTTTAATGGAACACCATTAGGTTTGCTTTCAGCGTACATTTTGTTGTTTTTGCCGTAATCTAAATATATGGTGATATCATGAATTTCAGCATTTTATTTTTAGCTTAATAGTTGACAGTCGCACTTTTGTGCTTTAAGGGGCAGACAAAAATGAAATCACAAATATATAGTATCTACTCGTACGATTCATGTGAAATAGGTGTCACCGTTATTACGTATTGAAGTAACTAAAATTTTAGTTCGAAGAATTTCAAGAATCAGTGATGGCGAATAGAATTTCTAATCGGAAGAGTTTCAGGAACTTTCTGTATTGATTGAAAAAAAGAACACAATTTCTTATTTATCTATAATACTGTGGACCTACCGAAAAAAATATCGCTCTTTATTGAAAGAGATTTCTTTCGTTTGGACAGTCAGTCAGCCGAACAATGGAGGTGAAGCTATTCTCATGATGCGGTAGTAAATATAACAACGCGGGATGGTCAGCACCGTCTCTCGATAAAACTACCGCCATTGCGATCGCCAATCCGCATGCCAAGCGTGGCGATTATGACATATTCTCCACTAATGTCGCGCATCATTGTTGTAAGCATCTTTGGGGATTGGGGATGGCTTTGTCCAGCAGTGGACGTGTTTCGTGGAGTGACAATAATGATCTAAATGAATATTGGTATTTGAAAATTCAAAACATGAAGTCGGATAACTTAGAAAATTCTATCACTAACTCACTTGCTTCTCCGAATTGTTTAGAGTGCATTAAACTTAAAGATGTTTATCACCTTTAAGTAGAGTGTGTCAAGCTGTGTCAAGTAGTCCGACAGAAGGATTGTGGAAAATGAATTAGAGATGAACATATGTGATGTAGGCGTAATGAATACGATTCTATCCAAACCTATGTCACCAGAAGCTATGAGCTATTTTGATTGAAAAAAAAAACAAGAAGCTCATTTCCTTAGTTGATAACTGACACTAACTATTTGTAATATTAACACTGACACTAATAAAGTCTATATTTTGTTGTTTTTCTTATGAGGTACGATGGAACTGGCGTAACACATTGTTAAAAGTTCGTTGTAGTAAAAAAAAAGTTAAAAAAAAAACATTATATTCTTACACAATAATGAAAAGAAGCTTGCACACTGCCAACGTATGGAATGGAATACTTTAAAAGAAAAAACAAATAAAGAACAAATAAACTTGAACCGACTATCCACACACTTTACATTCCGAAATTTAACTGGACAAATACGCGAACTTCTAACCAAATACACATTGAAACTAAAACACTCGAAGTATCATGAAATAACGTAGGAAAAGATACCGAAGAAACAATTGCATAAAACGGTGTACTTTATATTCCATTCGGTGCGGGACAATGGGCTACGGAGGGCGGCGGTGACACACCATAAATTCCAATGGTCAAGTGAGTTCGGACATTAAACAGGGGTTGTCAACATTGGTGGCATTTTTAGAATAAGTTATTTTATTTATTTTTTTTTTTTTTATGTAATGGAAGTGGTAAACAAGCATGCAGTTCACATTGATGTTAAGTGATGACTGCAGCCTAAAGACACCCACACAAAGACCAAGGTCAAAATGCAGATGCGTTACCACTCCTGAGGCCTAAGGTCTTATGCCTCTGTGCCGGAAATTACAGGGCTGTACATTACCACCTGACCGGAACACGATAGTGTTGAACACTACCATTTAGCGGCAAGTATATTAGGTAATGCGGTGGTGCCTACGCCCGCGAGCTCCGTCACTGGAGCTCTACCACCAGTAAAAGTTTTCGTAGATTTTCGCGAGTTTCATACATTGTAGAAATTGAACTTGCGGATTTTTTCGCGTATACTACACTCCCAAACGTCTTCTTACACCCGACGTTTCGGTCGCTTCCCAGCTACCGTGGTCACGGGCAGACTAATTCGACGATGTTCAGCCCGGTCTCATATAGCCGAGACAGACCCCAACCCTAGTGCGATGTAAACTACTACTACTAGTAGTTTACATCGCACTAGGGTTGTGTTCTTCAGTTTGGGAGTGTTGTATACGCGAGAAAATCCGCAAGTTTAATTTCTACAAAGAATAATTTCTTTCACGAATTTTATTTATCCTTTAAATATACGAGTACTTTATCTACAGTCCAATCTCATTCGTAAAGAATGTGTGATGATATATAACACATTGATAACGCACTGGTGGTAGTGCTCCAGTGATGGATCTGACGGGCGCCAGCCACCGCTTGGTCTAATTTATTCGCTGATAAATGGTAGTGTTCAGCACTTTCATGTTCCGGTTAGATGGTAATGTACGGCCCTGTAATTTCCGGCACAGAGGTTTAATAACTCAAGGCTTTAGAAGTGGCAAAGCATGTGTGCCTGATTGCAATCTCTGGTTTCATATAGATAATTATAGGCTATCGTGGGTGTTTGCATTTTATTAGAATATTGAACGGTTATTTAACGCCTGTATTATCCATTTAAGTAATACAGGCGTTAAGTTACGTTACTTATGTTGTATAGGTATTTTATTACCCACCATATTTCCCTCAATTACAACCCCAAACGATCCATCATTCATTCTTACTTCGAATCACAACTCGCAATTCCCTCGTGAAAACACAATTAACAAATAGAAAAGGTAAACACAGGACCAAATGTTGGTGTCCCCTGCGCCAGTCAGACTGCGGTCGCGACGCCCCGAGCTGTTGTATCATGCACAAGTCGATTCGCACTCCACAATATACGTATAACAGGCTGTGGAAACACCCTTATATTGAGCTATATTTATTTTGACTTTTATTGCATTTCAATTTCCGACTTTGATATAATACAACGCTTTTATGTGTCCTACTTTGGTGGCTGATACTACTGCTTAACCCTGGAGTCAGGGATTAATTAGTAGTGTCAGTTTTTCCCGGCATTTGTCGCTACGCGCTGCCAGCCCTGAAGAACGCCTTTGATGCCATTTTTAAGGAACTCCATATTGTAGCACCGAGGGAACACCCCGTAGAGAAGGTCGTAGCAAACCAGTAGGTATGAGTTGACGTACTGATGACCAGAGGCGATTTCCCTAAGATGCCGCGTATGGCGTCGCCATACCATATTTTTTAAGCATTAAAATGTAAATAATCATATATTTCCAACCGAATTATTTAGACCATGGTATAATAAATAATTGCATTTTACGAGCGCTGCGGTCTTCTATTACGAACGCAACTCGCGATTGTCGTCGCGTTCGGTCGGCGCCGAATGCGGCCGAGCGAGCGATGCGCTTCTGCCAGCGCATGTGGAGTTCATACAATGTTGTTCGCCGTCCCCATCCCGCCCCTTCAGTCGCCTAGTAATACACACGGAGTTTGAAGCGCGGGTCTGGCGCTGTGAATGGCGCATTACCTAACGATTTTTCGCATGTTTTTCGTGATTGTGTAGATATGTGATAGTGTTTGATACGTTTTCTATCTTTCTATTGATTTAATTGACTTTTTATTTAGTAATTAAACACTAGAATCGCGAAAAATATCAGCTATTTCATACAAAAATGAAAATGTTAAATTGTATGAAATTTCTTTTTTGCAAAGTAGGTTCCTTGATGAAAGACTGAAAGTTTTTCTCATTGACCGTCTGAAAAAATGGATTTCAGGTTTTGCGCACTTAACACTACACCAAAACACTACAACTACTGTAACAAAAGCCGGAGCCACCCCAATTATAAACACCAGGAATCGCCACTGCTGATGACTACAGCCTGTAGACATCTACACAAAAACCAGAGATCAAAATGCAGATGCGCTGCTACCCCTTAGACCTTAAGTGTTATGTCTCTGTGATAATTATTACGGGATCATACAATACCATCTGACCGGAATACGATAGTGTTGAACACTACCATTTGGCGACGGATATATTAGGTAATGCGTTGGAGCTCTCATCATCATCACTCTAGCCAAATGTCGTTAACTGCTGCCCCAATAATAATAATATCTAATAATAATGGCAACCCATTATACGTCCCACTGCTGGGCACGAGTCTCTCCCCTCTTTGGGGGGATGCCTAGAGCTTACTCCACCACGCTGCTCCAATGCGGATTGGTGGAGGTGGGTGGATTAGTGGCCAATCCGCTGTCGGATGTTTTCAAACCGCCCATAAGGCCTCCGACAAGGTTTAACGACTGCTATCTATCGATAGCAACTGGGACCGACGGCTTAACGTGCCCTCCGAAACACGGAAACGCGCATTTAATTTGCCACTAGCCGTCACCCATCACACTACCATACCCGACCCGACCATGCCGGGCCATACTCGCCGGGCCTGCCCAAAGACGCTTACAAAAGTGTTGTTTTATTTTTATGTCAAAGGATTGACAGACAAGCAGACGCCACCTGATGGAAAGTGGTCACCGTCGCCTATGAACATTTCCAACACCAGGGGAATCGCCAACGCGCTGCCAGCCCTGAAGGACTCTTTTGACGCCATTTTTGAAGAACCCCATTTTGTAGCACCGAGGGAACACCTTCGAGGGAAGCTCATTCCACAATTTACACGTTCTGGGCAAAAACGAACGTGAGAACCGCACCGTTGAGCACTGCCAGGTGTCCAGTCGGTGAGGGTGAAACTTCTCTCTTCGGCGGATAGTACGGTGTAGGAAAAGAGACCATGCGGCGGCACCATGTCGAACAGTTCGACAGTGCACTGACCATTGTGGAGACGGTAGAAAATGCACAAACATCCGATGTCTCTGCGCAGACTCAGATCTCCGAGTCTATCTGTGATTGTGTTGTGCTTCATAAGGGGAGAATAACACTAAAAACTGCGTCTTTAGAAATAAAAGAAATAATAGGACGAAGAATTTGTACAAACATGGAACCGTTATTAAAAACAACCTCATAAAGTATTTATTATACGAGATAATGAATGTACCTCATCGCAATCATTTTATCCGCATCACATGTCCGCATCCGCAATTGAAATCCGCAGATAGACGCGGAGTACACAAAATTGCATAGTCACTCATCCGCTGGCAACACAAAGCAAAGCGCAAGTTGTCATCCATTTTAAAATCTGTTTCAAAATACTACTGTTACTATGGACATGAGAAAATTTTATAAAAATGTTTTTTAAGGAAAAATTTAAGAGAATCAGAATCAGAATTAAACGTCTCTAACAAACAAAATAACTTAAAGCGAAATAACAATTGATATACTTATCAATTAATCACACTAAAAAAATGTAATCAAGAATATCACTAAGATGTGCAATAGACGGCCCAGAGCGTGTGCGCTCATTACATCGGTGGCTAATCATTTGAAAGCCACTTTGGAGTACATTGTACAATACCATTTAGCGGCAGATATAATAATGGCAACCCTTGAAACTTGATACGTCTCATTGATGGGCACGAGTCTCCCCTTCTTGGGGGGAGGCCTGGAGCTTACTCCACCACGCTGCTCCAGTGCGGGTTGGTGGAGATACGGGTTAGTAGCCAACCCGATGTCAAATGTTTTCAAACCGCCCACAAGGCCTCCGACAAGTTTTGACGACTGCTATCTATCGATAGCAACCGGGACCGACGGCTTCACGTGCTTTCCGAAGCACGGAAACGGGCATTTTGATTTGCCTCTAGCGGTCACCCATCACACACACACACACACCAGACCGAGTCCGTATCGCTTAGCCGAGTAGATAGATTACAACATATTTTGAGTGGTGAAGTTCCTAGTGACAGTGTATGCAGCTAGGTATGATTTATGGAACGGTGCAAATGGGTTAGCGTACCGCGACGTGTGTCAGCAATTATGCACGTTGCAATCTCCCATCTCGGCGGCACCGATGACGCATCCCGCTCTTCGCCCACTTGCCACAGTTTCCTTGTCGACGAGGGGTTGGTTTTTGTGGGAAAAATTTGGGATGTTTACCGGCAGATCTGTTTTAACACCATCAAAAACATTTGCCAGAGAAGTTTTTCAAAATTATTTTCGTGGTAAAGCTGGGAATGCAGTTTATGTAAATTACTCCAAAAAAAAACAAAGCTTGCCTATCTTGGAATAAATGTGAAACAATTGATACATTTTTTTATGTTAAGAACAAAGAACAAAGATGAACTTTACATGGATGCTAAGTGATGACTCATTTATTTCTTTAAAAATCTGTTAGTCTAACCGCCTTATTCATAAACGTACATTATGAATAAGGGGGATACGTATTAGCTATAGAATGCTTTGTCTTTGTCAGTTGCATTGTCAAATATGCAGGATGGAAAAAGACAAAGGATAGATTAGCAACAATTTACCTTAAATAGTACTTTTATGAATAAGGGGGTAAGGATTCAAAAGGGCAAGAAATCTCAACCGAAACGCAATACCTAGGCCTCCAAGCTTCACCATCACAAATCCAAGAGAAGAACTCCAGAAAAATACTATGGTTCACATAAAAATAAATAAATAAAATACGCTTACACTCACAGCCCCACAGTAGGTATAAATCTGTGTCGTGGGTGCCGTTGTACACATACAACACATACACAAACACCCCGACCCGAAACAAATATCTGTAGGCCATACAAATATTTGTTCCGGTGCGGGGAACGAACCCGCGACCCTTCGAATCAAACGGTGGTTTCGCACCGCTGGACTAACCGGGTCGTCAACAGGTACATAACATGTACCTAAGTAAAATATATCTCGTTTACTACCATTATTTATATAAAATCCATAAAAACCGGCAAAAAAGCAAGTCCAAAAGCTGGCAATATATTGAGGAAGACTATTTTAAAGTTTAGACCTGCGCTGTACATTTTTCGGACCAAACCTTTGTCGGCTCAGTGACCGCAGGCTAATACGGCGTGCTTGCAGCTTTTAGCTCGGTAACGGGCTTTTAGCAAAAATCAAATGTACGCCAGGAGCGGAATTAAGTTCGGTTTTGATGATGCTACCATCAAAGACATGTTGTTTTGGACATGTCTATTGTTTATGCTTTTCAGTGCCTAAAAGTTACATTGTATTGATCATGGCGAATAGTACACTTTTTCAATTGTGTACGTATTTTTGGATATGTATTTATAGAAATTCGTTCGTATTTATCGTTCGGCTCGCTATTTACCTGAGATTTGCTTAGTAAAATTTCAGAAAATTTAGAAATTAACCATTGTGACTATGTATTTACACGCCAGGTCCCTAACGGGGTAGGCAGAGAGTGTAGAGCGCCAGATATCCCGGTCCTGACATACCTCTCGTGCCTCGTCTACCTTCATCATTCTCTTCATACATGCAAACCGATTCCTAAGACTTTTGACATGGTGGGTCAGTCTTGGTCTTCCTGGGCCTCTGCAACCATCCACATTCGCATTGTAGGTATATCTGTTTAGTCATTCGCTCATTCGACATTGTAACTAAATCTAGTAATACTAGTTACAATTATCAAAACTAAATAAAATACCATATATAGGTCGCGCCACGTAAAAAGAACGCTGGCGGTCAAGCTGCGCGTCATGTGTTTTTATTTCATTTTATGTTATTCTATGTAATATAGTTTTCAATCTGCCTACCAATACACGAAACCGCAAGCGAAAGCTAGATCTAAAATAAACCAATAGGGCTAGTACTTTCGTGCGCGAGTGTACCGATGCGCGAACACATCCCTTCTAATTGTTTTATATTATTTCGCATTAACACATGCTTGTGAAATATATTTTTATTTTTAAAGAAAAATGGAAAGAAAAATTTGACTTCAGGCGAGGCTCGAACTCGCGACCTACTGGGAATCTAGTCCAGCCGCTCTTCCAATTGAGCTACTGAAGCCCTGCCCGATTTGTCAAATCTTTCCTTCACATCTATTGCATTGCTTTATGGTAGCAGCAGCGCCATCTATTACCAACTATGCTAGTTAGGCAACCGATAATTAATATAAAACTATAAATATAAATTATTAAGGGTAAAAGCGACTTCTTTACGATATTCAATAAACTGAAAAGTCTATTATATCGGTTGCCTAACTAGCATAGTTGGTAATAGATGGCGCTGCTGCTACCATAAAGCAATGCAATAGATGTGAAGGAAAGATTTGACAAATCGGGCAGGGCTTCAGTAGCTAAATTGGAAGAGCGGCTGGACTAGATTCCCAGTAGGTCGCGAGTTCGAGCCTCGCCGGAAGTCAAATTTTTCTTTCCATTTTTCTTTAAAAATAAAAATACATCCCTTCTACTTTCTTCCAGCGTTCTTTTTACGTGGCGCGACCTATACTAAAGTAAATTTTAATGTATTTTTCATTTCATGTAGCACTTTTAAAAATATTGTATGGTCCCGTTATAACTATCACAAAGATATAACAACTAAAGTCCCAGGGGTGGCAACGCATCTGCATTTTGACCTCTGGGTTTTGTGTAGACGTCTGCAGTCATAACTTAACGTCAATTTAAGCTGCATGCTTGTTTGCTACCTTCTTAATATAAAAAAATCCATAAAGTATCATAATTCTTACAAAAGACACAGAAACCGGCAAAAAGGCAAATTTATTAAGTTTTAGGCTTGTGCCGAGCCTGTGTCATATATTTTTAGGGGCAAGCCTTTGTCAGCTCAGTGACCGCAGGCTAATACGGCGTGCTTGCAGCTTTTAGCTCGGTAACGGGCTTTTAGCAGAAATCAAATGTACGCCGGGAGTGGAAATAAGCTATGTTTTGATGATGCTACTATCAAAGGCATTTTTTTTTGGACTTGTATCATGGTAGTATCCAGCACTATCGTGTTCCGGTCAGGTGGTAATGTACGGCCCTGTAATTTCCGGCACAGAGACATAACACCTTAGGCCTCAGGAGTGATTTAGGCCATCTGCATTTTGACCTCGGTCTTTGTGTAAGTGTCTATAGGCTGCAGTCATCACTTAACATCAATGTGAGCTGCATGCTTGTTTACCACTTCCAGGACATAAAAAAAGGAAAGAGTAAGTAGAGACAGTAAAGTTTGTTCGTTTGATTGTTTGTTTATAAGGGCTAATCTTCGGAAATACCTACTGAACCGATCATGAAAATTATTTTACAGTCAGAAAGCTATTCAAGAGTGTTAAATTCTATTATGATAGTATTAATGTAGGTAACATTGCACCCGCGCGAAGCCGGGGCGGGCCGCTAGTATCTTATAAATGTAAAACAATCTCCCGTAGGAAGTATTTGCATGCTAAGACAGCGAGTGGTGGATTACCATCGGTGTTTAATGTCGGACCTGCTCTGATCCGCTGAGCGAACTCGGATTAGCTGCTATTCATCTCGTAGGGTTAGTGTACACTGAAGTTTTTAAGGAACTTGGCAAAAAAAAATATCCTTATATATATAAAATAATCTGGTGTTAAATGTATACTGCAGCCTATAAACATCTACATAACATCGAATTAGAAACCTGCTCCTTTCTTTGAAGTCAGTTAAAAGCAGGAAAATCCAAGTACGAGTCGAACCTAGTGGATACATATTCTCTAGATCAGTGATTCCCAAACATTGCTTTACCACGGCCCGGTAATTTTCACGCTACCCCTTCGTGACCCACTTAATATTTTTGAAGTATTAAACCCAAAGTAGTTCTTTTAGGTAAAATAATTATTCAGAACATTTTTTTATGTACCTAAGGAAGATGGAAAACAAGCATGCAGCGCATATTATTGTTAAGTGATGACTGTAGCCTATATCTACACAAACACCAGAGGTCCAAATACATATGCGTTGCCAATCCTGAGACCTTAGTTATTATGTCTCTGTGATATTTATTACGGGGCCATACATTACCATCTAGCCGGAACACGATAGTACTGAACACTACTATTTCGCGGCAGATAGATCAGGAAATGCGATGGCGCCTACACCCTCGAGCTCCTGCATCAGAACTCTAACACCAGTAAAAAATACGATATGTCGATCGATAGTAAGTAATATTTTTAATATAAAGGGAGAATGTTGCGACCCGGTATTTTGTTTTGATGACCCGGTACTGGGTCGCGACCCGGCAAATGGGAAACGCTGCTCTAGATTGTAGGTTAGCAGCATATCTCGATGAAGGAAATAATTCTGTGAGATCCTAAACTATAATATGTAGTCTAATCCTAAGTAATGACCACAATTAAGATTTAAAGTGAAACTCAAAAGACAAAGACCCAATGCTCGCACACCCTAACGTCTTTGTAAAACTACCCGCAGACTGTGAATTAATGAGAGGGATGCTCCGGAGGCTAGTCTCAATAAATATGTAATGAACACAGAGGGGTGCTTTTAAAAACACCTGCCGCTGCGACAATGACACCACTAAATGAATAAATAAAGAATATTGCCTGACACAATCTAGTTTGTAATGCGATGCGGGACATTATAACAGTTAGGCGACATGTTTAATTCTTGTTCATTACTCATTTCGCTTGGCTTATCATCGTCAATACATATTTTAGGTAAGCTTTTGTTTACGGTTTCGGTGGCGTACGACGACGCCCCATTGTTTATATTCTTGAAGCCAAGATCACCACTTCGGTTAAGCTAAGCTCACACAAGAGTTGTGCGTTATTTTGGGTAGAATATGCCATAGTCTTTTTTATATGATGAAGGCGATGAAGCGCGCATGGACTTGCGGCTGGTGTACTCGGTAGGGTGAAATGAACGCGGTCGGATACGCGATGCATGAGCGCTAGTGGCAAATTAAAATGCGCCCGCGAGCTCCTTCACTGGAGCTCTACCACCAGTGTGCTTATGGTTTCGCTTGCGTATGCCTACACATCATTACTTAGTCAAGTTGGCATCTTAATCATCCACTACATACATGCTACATAATAGGTTGGGGAAAAAGTCTTTTCGCATTATAGTATGTATGAACTTGTAATAAAATCTCTTTGGCTGTAGTATTTGTATCTGGCTGGTTTTGGTATCATTGAAAGTTAAAATTTTAAAGAACATAATTCCAAATTCAAATAAAGAAAATTTGTGATTTTTATTTGTTTTTCGTACTGTCAAGATGAGTGAATCTAATGAAGAAATTCGATACATTTTAAAACTTTACTACAAAAAAGGTAAAAATGCAACGCAAGCCGCGAAAAAAATTTGCGATGTTTATGGACCTAGTGCAGTGTCTGAGAGAGTAGCACAAATTTGGTTTAAGCGTTTTCAATCCGGAAATTTTGATGTCAAAGATGCACCTCGCTCTGGTCGCCCTATTGCTGATAAAATGGATGCCATTTTTGAAAAAGTGGAGCAAGATCGACATATCAGTAGTTACGACGTAGCTGAAGAACTGAGAATTGATCACAAAACAGTTTTGGCGCATTTGAAAAAAGCTGGATACAAAAAAAAGCTCCATATTTGGGTACCTCACGAGCTCACTGAAAGAAACCTAATGAACCGTGTACTTATTTGAGATTCTTTATTACGACGTAATGAAACCGAATCATTTTTGATGAAGCTGATAACTGGTGATGAAAAGTGGATCACGTACGACAAGAACGTGCGAAAAAGGTCGTGGTCAAAGGCCGGTCAGGCTTCACAGACTGTGGCGAAACCCGGGTTAACTCGCAATAAGGTGATGTTGTGTGTGTTGTGGGATTGGAAGGGCATTATTCATTATGAGCTATTACCACCAGGCAGGACTAAACACTTGATTCTGAACTCTACTGCGAACAACTGATGAGATTAAAGCAAGAAGTTGAGAGAAAGCGGCAGGAATTGATCAACAGAAGGGGTGTGGTGTTTCATCATGATAACGCTAGACCTCACACATCTATAGCCACTCAGCAAAAATTAAGAGAGTTTGGCTGGGAGGTGTTAATGCATCCGCCGTATAGTCCTGACCTTGCACCTTCCGATTTCCACCTGTTTCGGTCTCTTCAGAATTCTTTATGCAATGTTAGGTTAACATCACGAGAGGACTGCCAAATCCACTTGTCGCGGTATTTTGATGAGAAGTCCCAAAATTTTTATAGCAATGAGATCATGTCCCTACCTATAAGATGGCAAAAGGTTATCGAACAAAGTGGTACATACATACTTTAGTTAAATTTGAATAAACTATATTAAAAAATGTTTTGAATTATCTTAAAAAATGCGAAGAAACTTTTTCCCCAACCTAATATATGTCAGATGTCTCTAAAACTGTGGCGGTTTTCGTGGACCTCTCCGCTACGATACTATGTGGCGCCATGGTCTGTGCTTTAAATTGATGAAAGCAGTACCTTGCCGTAGGATTACTAGCCTCATAGACAACATGCTCAGCAAACGACAGTTCGCCATCCATCTAGGAGATAGGAAAAGCCGTGTGAGAACACTAAATAATGGCCTCCCACAAGGTTCAGCACTAGCTCCCTTGCTCTTTAATCTGTACATTCACGACTTACCAGATACTATAGCCAGAAAATTTGTGCATGCGGACGACATTGCTCTTACTCATCAGCACAAAACATTCTCCGGATCAGAGAACCAACTTGAAAGAGATCTACAAAAGCTTAATGTCTACTTCAAAAACTAGACGCTGTTCCAAATGCCTGTAAGACAGAAGTGGCGACCTTCCACCTGTTAAACCAAATGGCAACATATGCCCCAAAAATAAGTTTCAATGGTATACCCTTAAATATAACCCACAACCTAAATACCTTGGAGTAACACTCGATCGCTCTCTAACGTATTATCCTCACCTTACCAAGCTAGGTAAGAAGCTCGCAATAACATCCTGCACAAACTGACCGGTACATCCTGGGGAGCGCGAGCAGACGTGCTGCGTACAACGGGTCTCAGTTTGGTTTATTCTGCAGGAGAATACTGCGCTCCTGTCTGGCTCAATAGTGCCCACACAGAGAAGGTTGACGTTCAGCTGCGGAAAACCATGCGCTGCATATCGGGTACTATACAATCTACTCCCAACTAATGGCTGCCCACTTTAAGTCACATAGCCCCACCGCACCTTAGAAGACAACAGGAATACAAAATATAAAAGTTCGAACACTTACCAGTCCACCAGGAGTTCATGAACCCACCGAGCCATCGCCTCAAGTCGCGGGATCCACCCTATCGCACGGCTAGGAGCCTGCTTGATAAACGGTTCGACCTTGAAGCAAGATGGAAGGACGAATTGCGGACAAACCCTCCCAACGCCGCTCCATCAGGCATCGACCCCACTGAAAAACCCTGGGGATTCGGGGCACCCAGGCGAGAATGGTGCCAATTAAATAGACTCCGCACCGAGCAAGGTCTTTGTGGCGAATATATGTTCAGACGTGGTTGGCGATGTTCACCAGCATGTGACTGTGGCGCGCCTTCTCAAACTATCCACCACATCACCCACAGCTGCCCTAAAAGAAAATACACCGGAGGCATCCTAAATCTATTTGCTCCTGACACGAACTCAGCCCAATGGGTGAAGAATTTAGATTTTAGTTTATAGAATATTATGAATTGATTATTATTTATAAAGCGACTCTGACACATGTTATTGCCATACGATTAAATAAAACATATATGTCCACTGCAGGACCAAAGGCGCCCCATAAGGGGGATTATACCATATCGCCACGCTTGGCATACGGATTGACGATTAAGGTGGCGGTAGTTTTATCGTAGAACGATGCTGCCCATATTGCGTTAGTGCACTATTACTGCCCCATTGGAATAGTTTGATTGCCATTGTTTGGTTGACTGACTGGAGTAGTTGAAGAATTATCTTTCGGTATATATCAAGAAGCGCGCATGGCCCAGCGGCTGGTGTAGATCGTAAGCGATCTACTCGGTTAAGCACTACGGGCGCGGTCGAATAGTGTGATGGGTGACCGCTAGTGGCAAATTAAAATGCGCGTTTCCGTGATTCGGAGGGCACGTTAAGCCGTCGGTAAGCCGGTGGAGTAAGCTCCAGGCCTCCCCCAAAAAGGGGAGAGACTCGCGCCCAGCAGTGGGACGTATAATGGGTTGCCATTATTATTATAGAAGACAATTCTTCGGCTAGTGAGCAGTGGGGTCGTAACGTCTCCACGCCAGTTATTATCAACTATCAACTTCAATTGAAAGACGTCCACCGCTTTACAAAAATCTTCCCCAACTATGCTAACACCAGGATTGTGCGTTCTTTTGGGGAGAATATGCCGTTGTGGCCATGATTGCCAATCGCAGTGGCAGTAGTTTACTCATGCGATGCTGCTGCCAATCACGTTTGTTGTATACCCCCCTGCCTACGTGTGTGCGTATGCATGTGGATGTGTGCTACGATTTCTTCTTGCAAATATTTTTTTATTCTCCGCAATAAGTGAATTTTAAAAATTAAAAAAATAGAATGTAATTAGTTATTATGGATGTTGTTTACCGACGCTAAATCGATTAAAATCAAAAAGGGAGGAAAAAGGAGACCAGTAATTTTGGGCCTGCAAAATCGTTACTGGTTAATGTAAATTGGCAATTCAATAAATTCCCGAATTTAAAATTATTTATTTTATATAGTTATTTGAAAATGACATAATTTGAACAGTGTTAAAACACTTGGGCCCTATAAAAGTGTGGAACAGTATCATTCTCCTTTGACGCTCGGATGTGAGACGAGACTTCAGCAAGTCGCAAGGTGGCAAATTCGATTCCTGCCCGAAGTCAATTTTTTCTTTAATTTTTACAATTTTTTCTATTAAACAGGAAACGGACTAAACACAAAACTTAACATAAAAATATCAGTGCTGACTATACACAGCATTTAATGAATGATTCTATTCGTCTTTAGCTGAAATAATAATATATGAACCTTGATCTCATTCCCCAAGTACACTCGAGATGTTCCGAGACGAATGAACTTTTTTCATTCCGCCGTACTGGCTGTGCCACTCGAATTACCCTCTCAGAACTGGCGCTTTCGACGGTTTTTAGAGATCTGTGTTTCATTTTCCCGCATGATTTAGGTTCTAGGTGACATAAAAAAGAAGTTTTGAACCACCAGCTACCAGAAAAATATGACAATTAATTTCTTATTGTTCTCGGACCCGATAGGGTCCATTGCGGCTTCAGGGATTAAGTCGTGAATTCTTCTTCTAATGTGTGGTCATAACGCATTACCAACAATATCATTTACTAAGATTTAGAAAGATAAAGTAAAAAAATAGCGAAAGAAGTTACAACTCCTTTAACCAATAGAGAAAGATATTTACCAAAGCGTTCATTGTTTACAACGGATACCAGACAATTTGTTGGATTCAGAAACTCTTGGATTTATCGGGCACTCGAACAAAGCATCTGCAAGTTTTGCCCGACGCTAGGATTTTTACAGACGTATGTTTGTTGTGAGAAAGCCGTTCAGTTGCCTCGAGAGAGGACTTGCCTCATTTATAAATGGCGAGGTGTTACGTAGGTATAGACGTGGCAGCAAGAAAATAAAAAGAACTTAATAGTTACCGTCTGACAATTATCCTCTTTCTGATGTACAACGCTCTAAAAAGTAAAATAAAATAATGTATTGAAGCCATTCTATACTTCACTTATGTTATTAAAACAGTAATGTTCATATGGAATTGTTTGTTAGATATTCTTAGGATAGACTTATTATCACGCCGATCCTGAGTAGAAAAAACTGATGAAAAGAGAATTTTTTTTTTTTAGGTATGGCTTGAAATTAATATGTTATTATAAAATAAAGTAAGCAGTTTTCTTGAGTTTATTAGGATATTACTATGTGGGGGAAAAACTATGTGCCTACACGCGGAAGTTTATTTAAACCAGGAGTGCAGAAAATCATTTTTCTTCAGTAATGTATAAAAAAATATTATCTGTAAAGTTGGTTAAGTATATGAAAATATTGATGAAAAATTACATTGAATGCAATTATGAATTAAATTGAATTATAATGAAGACGCGTCAGCCGATGGAGTAGAAGAGAACGCGTGAACCGATGGAGCCTCTCTATCGCTTGTTCTACGTATTCGTTTGCACGCTCGGCTCCGGCGAAACGTAACACCTTTTCGTGCGTCCAGTCAGCGTTTTATCAATTTATAAGACATTGTCACGTCAAAAATACAGTATATCAATGAAGTAAAAGAAATCATTACACAAACTTCCATGTATTTGACACACAATAAATTACATGTTCATGTTGCATACATGTCACATTGTTAATGTAAAAACATATTATTATGTGCTGTGTAGCAGCTTGATAGCAAGCGAAAATCATCTAACTTCAAAACCCTGCCGCCTCTATACCTGCCGAAGTCTGTACACAAATAAGCAGACTGTAGTGTTAGTAGCGAAGTTGCAGAACGTGCCTCAGCTGCCCATATTTTGCACGTCACTGTTAAGGTATTCTTACACAGTACGTAAAGCTAAGCAACAACTTGTATAGCTTGAAAAGTGTACCACCTGCTTTCAAAGGATTGTTTGGAATATTTTTTACATAAATTTATACTCTATGTTTTATTTGAGTTATTTTAGTATAATGACGGATTCACTTTTAAAAAACAATGCATGTACATCTTTGGCGCAGATTTTTTGAATCTTACTACAAACTTGATACATAAAAAATAAAATATGAGTTACCACATATTTACTAAGAAGTCTAACAGTCGTAGATTACCAGAGTCGAAGTTTGAAGGCGTAGGCACCACTGCATTACATAATCCATCTACCGCCTAATGGTAGTGTTCAGCATCGTTTTCCGGTTAGATGGTAATTTATGAATGTCTCTATAATAGTAATCAGACAGGCAAATCATCTTTATTGATAGAAACGCATCTGCATTTTTTCCCACAGGATTAAGTATAAATAGATGTCTATTGGCTGCAGTATTTACTTATTTTTTATGTAATGAAAGTGGCACAACAAACATGCAATCCACATTGATATTAAGTGATGACTGTGGCCTATAGACACCTACAGCAAGACCAGAAGGCAAAATGCAGATGCGTTACCACTCCTGAGGTCTAAGGTGTTATGCCTCTGTGCCTGAAATTACACGGCCATACATTACCACCTGACCGGAACACGATAGTGCTGAATACTACTAATTAGCGGCAAGTATATTAGGTAATACGGTGGTGCCTACGCCCGCGAGCTCCGTTACTAGACCTCTTCCACCAGTAAACGTACCATCAATTTGAACTGCATGCATATTTACCATCACCATAACATAAAAAAGCCTTAAAGCCTACGGGCAGTGATAGATATTTAGGATAATATTAAGCAAAAAATAGAAGTGACAATAATTTGCTACTGTATTTTTTTCAGTTATATTTTTGTCAAATCCGCGATTTAAAATCATTTTTTTGACTAAATATCATCGTTTTTTAGAAGAGAAACGAATAAGACAAACAAAAAACAGATGAAGGTAGCACATAACCATTTTTCACTGCTGTCACCTCAGTTTGCCCGGGACCAAAGAAGCTGAAAAGCAACCGAAACGTCGGATTAATTTTAAATAATTTTTTTGGTTTAATATTATATATGTATCTTCACGGCAGGTCCCTAAAGGGGTAGGCAGAGAGTGTAGAGCGCCAGATATTCCGGTCCTGACAAACCTATCGTGCCTCGTCTACATTCATCATTCTCTTCATACATGCACGCCGATTCCTAAGACTTTTGACCGCACCATCAGACAAAACTCGACCTATTTGGTCATGGTAGGTCAGTCTTGGTCTTCCTGGGCCTCTGCAACCATCCACATTCGCATCGTATATCTGTTTAGTTCATTCGCTCATTCGACATTCTTTCTATATGCCCGAACCACCGCAGCATGCCTTTTTTCATTTATTCAATCATACAAGTTCTCATATTTAAATAATATGAATAATAATATGCTCTAATAAAAATCAAAATAGACACTTATAATTAAAACATTACCATAAAACCTGATAACAAGCATACAATTCACAATGATTTTTTTCTTTTTTTTTTTTTAAAAGCACAACAAAGAAACTAAACCCAATGTGCCACGTCCAGTCCGTCTCCGCCGTTCAACGTCCCCAACATACTGGCCACGTTACCCCTCTGGATGGCGATGCTAATGCTATTTTCATTTTGGTTTAATAACCGCGAGATAATACCTAGATTGACTAGTTTTATGTCAATGAGTGTAGCTCGCGATAACGTAAGAACATACTATAAACAAGACAACTTTAATATGACACCACCAAAACAGTAAGCAAGTCTACAGCAAATTATATCCAAGTTAGGAAGTACACAATTGAACGGAGTGCGTTCAGTTCGTCACGTCCTTGCCAATCTTACGCGCGGGAGCGAGCGCAGAAAATATGTAGGGTTACTGAATACGTATAATTCATAGGCAGAAGCGATTTTGGTCCAAACTACGTACCTACATTATTTTATTTCGCTGCGTTATAGAACAGGCACGATGCGTTATAGTCAAGCGTAGGGACGCGACGACTCCATCGCCCACTAATGTAGGTGAATTCATCCGTTTTCCATTTCCGACTGATTGCATAAAATCAGTCAACCGAATAACGTGGGATTCTCCTCTCTCCTCCGATAAAACTAACGCCACTTTGACCGTCAATTGGCATGCCAAACATGGCGATTTTGGCATATTCTCTTTGTATTAATGAGTAAGATTATTTATGGCCAAATCTAAATCATGATATTAGAGGCAATTTCGTTTCGAGTACTTATTATCTATTGATAGACTTCAAACAATTTTCATGTTTGAAGACTAATTACTTAGTTATTTTTGGATTAAATTTAGGTAGGTAGACGTGGTCGTGGTGGAGGTGGACCAACAAGCAGCTGAAAGCCACGGGTATTCGCTAGATGAAGACAGCCCAGGACCAGTCCCTTGTAGGTATCTTTGTTGAAAGGAACAGTATACTCAAACTCAAACTCAAACTCAAAAAATCATTTAATCACTTGGAAATAATAGAATTTGCTTGTGATAGGTCAAATTACAAATATTAAATTAAAGCGAATAACAACTGATACGTTGATTAATATGTCAAACTAAACAAAATAAAATAAATAATAGTCCAAAAATACTTGATGATAAAAATAGGTATCAACAGAATGTTCCATACTTCCTTTTACAAACGGCAAGATAAGTCTTAACAAAAAAATATGGGACATTCTTTATCATTCAGTGGCAGAGTTCCAAAGCCCACATTACTGAGAAAAAACCTGCCAAAACAAAACTCAGTAGGGTATCGTAGATAAATAAACGTCGTAAATATACGTCTTTCGGCTGAAAAAATGAAGGTCCCTAACTCAATTGTGTCCCACTATATTGTGTATATCGTGCATAACCTTATTTCCTAAATAAAACAAAATATTTATTTCACATCTTTAGATTTGCCGATAGCTTAACACTTGCGCCGCCACTGATATTCAGACCACGCTCTTGATAATACCAGAAAATATTCCGGTCACAGTGGCCCCTCAGGAGAGCCGCGATACCGTATCGCCGACCACCGTTTGTCAGAGCTTTGAATGCCAACCCTGCCGAATGTTTGGACAGACGCTCTCGAAATTGTAATAAATCAAAAATTTCATGATTAATTTCACTGGGATATTTTTGGCACCGACATTTTTATGGTAGTCAAGAATATGTAATGCTTTTAAAGGTTGTGGTTTAGTGTACCTTTTAATAGGTCGAGTACTGTCTGAGGGTCGAGTCAAACGACTTAGGAATTGGCGTGCATGTATGAAGAGAAAGATGAATGTAAAAGAAGCACAGGAGGTGTGTCATGACCGGGATATCTAGCGCTCCATATATACAAACCTTTTTAGAGCTTTAAGTACTTATAGGAGTAGAATACTTATAATTATTTTTTTTTATTTAAGGGAAGTGGTAAACAATTCAAATTGATGTTAAGTGATGATTGCAGCCTATAGACACCCACACAAAGACCAAGGTCAAAATGCAGATGCGTTACCACTCCTGAGGCCTATGGTGTTATGCTTTGTGCCTATTACAGGGCCGTACATTACCACCTGACCGGAACACGATAGTGCTGAATACAACTTACTGTTTTGCGGCAAGTATGTTAATGAATGCGATGGTGCCTACGTCTGCGAGCTTTGTCACTGGAGCTCTACCATCAGTAGTAATTGTGCGTTTGACATTCAATCATCATTTTTATCATCACTCCAGCCGAATGATGTCCAATGCTGGACAAAGCCTTCCCCGAAGATGCCCACAACAGTATCACATATTATATAGGGGAGAATACACCATATAGCATTCAAAAGAATAGATTAAATATCTTTCATCGCTTTTTTTTTCACAAAATGAGAATGGAAAACTCAAAATGTACGTGAGTATTATGATGGAAAAGAGAATTTCGTTAAAATGAAATCTCAAGAGAGCTCCCGATTCTAAAATGATATTTTCAAGGTGTTCCGTCGACAAGCTGGCGTCGTCTCGCTTCACTGGGTTATGTCGTGTCGTCCCCGTGCCGTGTCGTCTCCACGTGCCTCATCTACGTATGGTTAAGCATTTGAATACCAGATGATGGAGCACGGGAAATACCAAATTTTGACTACGATGTTTTATTATGTTAGTTTTTTAGGGTTGATTCAAAATCCATAACAAAAAAGCATAGAGCAACACCGGAGGATAGAAGCCATATGCAGGCTTTCCCCTTTGTCAAAGTACAAGCCCAAATGGGCCTATACTGTCACCTAGATGTTAAATGTGTGCGTGAAATTGTTTCTGTATTTTGTTAAAGTCAAGGTGTGAGTTTCGTAGTAGTAGACGATTTTTGTAGTGTAATATGTAATTTTGTTTTGTTTGCATCGGTAATAAACGCTATGGGTACTCCCCTCCAGTCTGCCGCGGCCGGTGGCCCGTATTGCTCTATGCTAAAAAGTGAAAAATAACAGAAAACAGATGTTAACCAACTTATAAATATTCCAAAATTGTAACGTGTATTTTTCTTTGTATTAACATATGTTATACCTATGCGAGGCACAGGTATCAGTATCCGGAATACTGCTGGGAATTTCCTCACAGAAAAAACCTTAATTTTTTTTTATTTTTTTTTTTATGTCTGAAGATTGACAGACAAGCAAACGGGCCACCTGATGGAAAGTGGTCACCGTCGCCTATGAACATTTGCAACACCAGGGGAGTTGCCAACGCGCTGCCAGCCCTGAAGGACTCTTTTGACGCCATTTTTGAAGAACCCCATATTGTAGCACCTAGGGAACACCTCAGAGGGAAGTTCGTTCCACAATTTACACGTTCTGGGCAGGAACGAATAAGAAACAGCTTTTCGCGACCTGGGGCTCGAATCAGGGACTTCAGTTCAGCATCGGGATCCAATGGAATAGAATAGTCATAGACGGAAATAGCTACTCAATAATGTACGTCCTTACTGGTGATAGAGCTCCAGTAACGGAGCTCGCGGGCGTAGGCACTACCGCATCACCTAATATACTTGCCGCTTAATGGTAGTGTTCAGCACTATCGTGTTCCGGTCAGTTGGTAATGTACGGCCCTGTAATTTCCGGCACAAAGGCATAACACCTTAGGCCTCAGGAGTGGTAACGCATCTGCATTTTGACCTTGGTCTTTTGTGGGTGTCTATAGGCTGCAGTCATCACTTAACGTCAATGTGAACTGTATTCTTGTTTGCCACATCCATAACAAAAAAAATGTAATAATATGATAGTCCCTTAGAAAAATCCTTTTTTTTTTAATAAACAACTAGAGTACCCAGCCTGTATCTGAATAAAATGGACGTTCATTTAGTAGTTTCAAAACCCATTTCTAACATTTAAATCCACCGGCACATCCCATATATGCACGAGATATTCTGACCGTCAGCCATCGCGCACTGTATAAACCCGTGAACACATTTTACTTGAACGATAAATGAATACATAGTGAAACCACAGTACACATATGAACAGTACGGAAACTACGAACAAATCGTTCGAAACGGCACACTCACACAAACATGCGCATCTACGAGGCCTCTAAGCGGTTCTCGCAGTGCTACAGTAGCGAGTGTCGCGGACTGTCGCGTCGAGACGAGCGGTCACGTTGCGATTTGTTTTTGTATCGTTTTTTAAACTTCCTAATGATTTTGAAAGGCAAGAATAATGTGTTGTTATAATACTCGTATCTAACATATTTAAAAAAATCTCGTGTGGTAGTGTTTGTAACAATACACCTCCGCAGCGGCAAGACCGATCAGTATGATATTTTGTGTGTATAGTTGGTAGGTATGAGAATCGGTTGTAGTCTTTTTTTATATCCCTAAATGGTGAGGGTGATTCTTACCAATGTTTTTTTTCGATTTTTTGGACATTTAATTTGTTTATACCTCTAAGGCGATACGAAGTTCGTCGGGGCAGCTATTTATTAAGATTGTACTGTCGTAAGAACTATAAAAAAACACCCAAGTAATTAACACTCAGTTTTGTTATTTTTAAGACCGAATTCACAGAAGCAATAGGAATTATAATTTAGTTAAAATATTTATGAAGAATAAAGTATTTTTTATCTAATGGTCAAAAACAAAGATCTACAAGTTATATCAATATTAAACTGTTTTCCGTACTTAAAACTATAATAATAATAAGATCAAGGTTGGATCATGGGTCTAATACAGAAGGCGGTACTCCTCGGCACGGCACGTATAGTGAGGAGGTTCTTGTCTTTGTGACCCTAACCACCGATAGCTTAGACCCTGTTCCCGCTGCCGGCGGCGCACTATTTTTTAATCTCTTATAGGTCTGTTTGTTTGTTTTATAACTACTTATGTATGTAAAAATATTAAATAAGAACAAGAATAAATGAGTGAATACTAACATAGTTACTTTTGCTGGGATTAATCAACACCATAAGATTATGTACATAGCCTACATATTATTATTTGTAAACTGTTGTACCGCGGTGTGACCTCATAACGTGCTGCAATTTTATATAGGCCGTTTTGAGTAATTTCACTATTCGCAACATTTTGAATCGTTATGTCTTTACAACTTTTAAATACTTATTGACTATATGTTTCAAAGACACATAGTATTTATTTATCCAATACTATTACAGGGTAACCAATAAAAAAATAGTCAACATCCCAATACGATTGATTATAATAATAATAATAATAATGGCAACCCATTATACGTCCCACTGCTGGGCACGATTCTCTCCCCTTTTTGGGGGGAGGCCTAGAGCTTACTCCATCACGCTGCTCCAATGCGGATTGGTGGAGGTGTTGGGAGTTAGTGTCCAACCCGCTGTCGAATGTTTTCGAACTGCCCATAAGGCCTCCGACAAGGTTTAACGACTGCTATCTATCGATAGCAACCGGGACCGACGGCTTAACGTGCCCTCCGAAGCACGGAAACGCGCATTTAATTTGCCACTAGCGGTCACCCATCTCACTACCCGACCGCGCCCGTAGTGCTTAACCGAGTAGATCGCCTATGACCTACACCAGCCGCCGGGCCATGCGCGCTTCTGTACAATACGATTGATTAAAGGTCAGTAAATGCTAAAATAATAACACCATTATTTAAAAATATGGTGACATCCCTATTGCTTCAATGGAGTGTAGGTAAATATTTTGTAAAATGGGCTTAGTTTCCATACAGTTTGTATCTATACTGTGGTGAAACGGCCAACTTTACTCTCCGCACATCTCGAGTGCGCTACCAAGGGTCGTTGTTTCGTTATCTCACTATTTTTTCACTTCAGTTTTTGAAACACAGCTACAAACAGTATCTCAAATTATGATGATAGATTTATTTTATGTTATGGAAGTGGCAAACAAGCATGTTGTTCACATCGATGTTAAGTGATAACTGCAGCCTAGAGACACTAACACAAAGACCAAGGTCAAATGCAGATGCGTTACCACTCTGAGGCCCAAAATGATATGCCTCTGTGCCGGAAATTACAGGGCCATACATTACCACCTAACCGGAACACGATAGTGCTGACATTGACACTACCATTTAGCGGCAAGTATATTAGGTAATGCGGTGGTTCCTACGCCCGCGAGCTCCGTCACTGGAGCTCTACCACCAGTAACCACCAGCTCTACCATCGGAGGTTTCTCTAACAACAAAGCAATCATCCTCGCTGGTACAATAAGAGATTTGATGGAGGCCACAGACGCCGTTTTTGTATTATAAAAAAAATCGTGTGACGCATAGGTATAACTGTTGCAGACTATGCACCACCATTCCATTGGTTTTGTTTAACAGGCTATTATCGTGGGATGAAGGTCAAGCTGTCGTCGGTCGGTGCAAAAATATAGATTTTGTTCTCGCAAACCTACACTAAAAGTGACTTGAAAGTGAGTTACCATGGTAATAGTGTGTATTAGAGTGTGCATTAGTCGGCTGAACAACTTGGAGTTTCGTCGCCATAAACATTGCCCAGCCGTGGTATATTTGTGAGAGAAATGCACCTTCATTGCAACGTGAACTGCTTGTGATAGGTTTAGTGCAGTGTCCCTGGTGTAAATTACGGGGCCGTAGGTATTGACAGAATACGATAGCGATGAATACTACTATTTAGAGCCAAGTAGATTAAGTGGTAGTGCCTACTATGTCTTCATCAACATCACTGGAGCTCTACCACGAGTAAGAAGTTCTGTTTATTATATAAATAATACTGGACTGTGTTAAACTCAGTACTTTAGTGTCGTCATTGACAATAGAGACTCATGAACCTCCATTAGTTGATTCAGTTTTTGACTAATTTTCTTACTACATGAGAGAATGACTTTAAAGTGAGTTGCGATGGTAACGGCATGTATTAGAGTGTGCATTAGTCGGCCGAACAACTTGAATGTTCGTCGCTATAAACATTGCTTAGTCGTGATATATTTGTGAGCGAAATGCACCTTCATTGCAACGAGAACTCCTTGTGATAAGTTTAGTGGAGTATTCCTGGCGTAAATTACGGGGCCGTAGGTACTTGACCAGAATACGATAGCGCTGAATACTACTATTAAGTGCCAAGTAGATTAAGTGGTAATGTCTACTATGTCTTCAAGCAACGTCACTGGAGCTCTACCACGAGTAATAAGTTCTATTTATGATATCAATAATACTGGACTGTGTTTAACTTAGTACTTTAGTGTCGTCATTGACAATAGAGACTCATGAACCTCCATTAGTTGATTCAGTTTTTGACTAATTTTCTTACTACATGAGAGAATGACTTTAAAGTGAGTTGCAATGGTAACGGCATGTATTAGAGTGTGCATTAGTCGGCCGAACAACTTGAATGTTCGTCGCTATAAACATTGCTTAGTCGTGATATATTTGTGAGCGAAATGCACCTTCATTGCAACGAGAACTGCTTGTGATAAGTTTAGTGGAGTGTTCCTGGCGTAAATTACGGGGCCGTAGGTACTTGACCAGAATACGATAGCGATGAATACTACTATTTAGAGCCAAGTAGATTAAGTGGTAGTGTCTATGTCTTCATCTACATCGCTGGAGCTCTACCACGAGTAAGAAGTTCTGTTTATTATATAAATAATACTGGACTGTGTTAAACTCAGTACTTTAGTGTCGTCATTGACAATAGAGACTCATGAACCTCCATTAGTTGATTCAGTTTTTGACTAGTTTTCTTACTACATGAGAGAATGACTTTAAAGTGAGTTGCAATGGTAACGGCATGTATTAGAGTGTGCATTAGTCGGCCGAACAACTTGAATGTTCGTCGCTATAAACATTGCCTAGTCGTGATATATTTTTGAGCGTAATGCAGCTTCAATGCATCTGGAAGTGCTTTTAAAAAAAAATGCCTTTCTACTATGTCATTGTAGTTAAAGCTGAGCTTGACGTCTTCAGTATGTCTCTACCAACGTTTAAAAGTAGAGTGCTGAAATCATTACATTGTCCCTATCTAGCCGTAGATAATTGTTAGTAATCTTAGTTAAAATTAAAACAATTTTCATTTTCTTTAGTTTTTAATTATTTTAATTGTACTTTTTATCTAGATTCTAATTTATCTAATCTTCGTGTTGCACTTGAATTAATTCAAGCTCAACACGAATTGCTCAGCTCAGCTCAATTGTAACTATTTGATGTACCTACTATGCTGTTAGTGTGTCAATAAATAAATAAATAACCTCACGCTCTCACTCAAGGATAGTATATGCTTGCATGCATTTGTAAGGAAGATTGTTTAACTCCGCTATAGACATTCCCAAATCAGTTTTGCGAAACTAGCAGGGTTGTCCTGTGAGCAGAAAGCAATGGCTATCACTTTTTTACTGAAGGTAGAGCTCCAGTGAAGGAGCTCGGAGGCGTAGGCACCACCGCATTACCTAATATACTTGCCGTTAAATGGTAGTGTTCAGCACTATCGTGTTCCGGTCAGGTGGTAATGTACGGCCCGGGCGGTAGTAAAAAACTTAGGACACAAAGCTGTGAAACAAACCCTTACAAAAGTTACCTAATTGATATGTAATGCACCGAGACCTTGGGCACTAAATACCCTTTATAAGACTCGACGAAGAATGGAAAGGGAAACCACTACGATTGTATTCGCAGCAGAACTTCCACCACCACCACCATTTTGCCGAAACACGTCCACGGCTGGACAAAAGTATAGCTCTGTCCATTGTTCTCTGCGTGACCTTAAACCGTCTTACGAGGCCCATAGTGAGCGACCACAACAGAACTTTATGATTTTAAAAGTCAAGAATAGAAATGCCATCGACCACCAATGACCGCGTTGATGGGGATTATGTTATGGTAGTTTTTTAAACACTACTCACTGTTTAGTACTATCGTAACACCACTGCCATATGGGACTGACTACCTACCTACACACTTAAATTCTACATAATTCTGCCTCATGTACTATTTCATGCTATTTTTATTTATTTATTTATTTATTATTTATATATTATTAAATAAAAAAAAAAATTTGAAGAGTTCCCACGATTTTCCAGGATCCCATCATCACATATTGACATGCTTACAATGGAACTAACTGTGAAGCACACCGTTTCAAACAAAAAAACATCTGCCAAATCGGTACAGGCGTTTTCAAATTATCGCTGAACATACATAAAAAAATAAGATCCGGACGAATTGAGAACCTCCTACTTTTTTTGAAGTCGGTTAATAAAATAATTCTACCACCAATAAAAAGTGGATACGTCACGTACGTCTGATATTTTACTGTTTGAATATGTTCAAGCAATATTAACCTCTAGCCCCTCAGTCGTGTCATGATAAGCAACTCAATATTTAATTTAACCTGCATAAGCCATTACGCATATTCATCTAGGTACGAACCTTTAGGGTCGTAACGACCCCCGCGGGCACAGGTTGTACTTACTGAAACTACACGGAACGGGAGTGGTCGGTGGAGAACTTTTGTTTGCATTAGTCTCTTGGGTTAATAGTTGCAAATAAAGTTGTTTGAAGTCTAGGTAAATTATGGAGTAAACTCATTTTAATTTAATATACGCGAGATGAATAGGTAAAAATAGTTTTACTAGCCTGCAAAAACCTATGAACACATCAACTCCCCACCTTCACTCAGATGACATAATAGAGACAAATCTACAAAACTGTATTTATCATAATTTATTCTATTAATATTCATAGGAAAAAAACCATATTCCCAACCCTTTTTTTTACCAGGGAAAAATGCGTTACGCATACCCACCCTTGGGAAGAGGGGTGGGTTATGTGGGACTCCGGGAAAGGACATCCGTCTACCCACTAAAAACCCCTGGGTGTTTCGACTCGTCCGCCATCAGTGGCGGGATCACGGGAACGCTATCGCATACATCCGCGACCCCGCTGGCGGCTGCTCGTCTCCGAGCCCTCCGCAGGTTGAGCTCTTTGGCTCCAACCAACACTAGTGGCGTGCGGAACACGTGCACGCCACCCAGCTTGGGACCTATCTCCATTTGGGCGACGGACATCCCCTAGTCCGACACCCAAAGGTCCCTGCCCCGACCACTCACAACACCCCCATAGAGGAGTTCAGGGGCACACAGGCCGGCCCTGGGGGAGCGGGAGTGACAGGGATGAACTGAGCTTCAGCCGCCCCCCCGCGGCCCCACCACGTCCCTATCGAGCGGTGGGACCACCGCTAGGTGGCTGGGGATAGGATGCAAGGCCAACAACATACCCATACACCTCTTCCCCAGCCGCCTTCCCACCACGTCCCCATCTGACGGCGGGACCACCGTTAGGCGGCTGGGGATAGGGTGCAGGGCCAACGAAATACCCGTACACCTCCTCCCCAGCCGTCTCCTCTCCACAGCAGCGAGTGGCGGGCAAAGACACGCCAAACGCCGTCCCCTCTCTGGGTTCCTCTTGGCTTCGCCGGTGTGGGGACAACCACGGGGTACTGAGCCCCCCCGCCACGACAAGGCGGAAACCCTCGGGGGGGTGGTTGCAGAGACCCAGGACAACTAAGACTGACCTACCTTGACCAAAAAGATCTAGTACTGTCTGAGGTAGAGATCAAGAGTCTTGGAAATCGGCGTGCATGTATGAAGAGAATGATGAATGTAGAAGAAGCACGGGTGTGTCAGGACCAGAATGTCTCGCGCTTCACACTCACCGCCTACCCCGTAAGGGACTTGGGAGTGAAAATACAAAAAAGAAAAGGCAATTGTAAGTATCGATAGACTACATAAAATTTGAATCCTTTGATTATTTTCTCAAACAGTTTGTAGAAATTAAACTTGCGGATTTTCTCGCATATACAACGCTCCCAAACTCCTACAGTCTGCCCGTGACCACGGTAGCTGGAAAGCGACCGAAACGTCGGGTGTAAGAAGTTTGGGAGTGTTGTAAACGTGAGAAAATCCGCAAGTTTAATTTCTACAATGTATGAAGCTCGCGAAAACCTACGAAAACGTTATTTCTCCAAGTGTATTAAAACAATCAATCCCAAATTCTCTCTGCACCGCTTCAACCATATCAAATACCTATATTTTCAATTCACCAATAAAGCACTCCAGTCGCTTATCGCATGTAAATTACAGCCTTTGAGTAACACGTATAGTCAGTATTGTCAAAGGCCCCACAAATACCCAAATTCTACCATGTCCATATAATTATTTATCGGCTTAACTAGACCGGAGTCTGTTGACTAGCGTCTATTGGTCCTGAATGGAACCTCAAAGCTATCTGTGAACCAAATCCGAGCCTCAATTCAATTAACACGGAGTTGGTATCGAATCAATTAATTGGAAAGGATACCTCGCTGGGTATCACTATTGTAAGATTTGGTAACCCTTCAATTTGTAATGATTAATTTATGTAATTGATTGTACGGGTTCAAGGATCATTTGGTTGACTGACTGGCTCGGTCAATTGGAAGTTAAGTAGGTATGTTATTCAATTTGATGGAAAGGGCAAATAGGTAAACAACGTAACTTCACGCCTGTAATCCCCGAAGGCGTAGGCGTAAATGCATGCATTCAAGCATACATCTAAACACCCACGATTCGCCGGTTACGTTTTTGGCCCATGTAACAGGTGGCGAGCCTGTTGACATCTCGCGCTGTCGGATGTTTTCAAAGCCCATAAGGCCTCTGAAAAGGTTTAACGACTGTTCTGTTCTATCGATAGCAACCAAGATCGATGGCTTAACGTGCCCTCTGAAGCACGGAAACGCGCATTTTAATATGCCACTAGCGGTCACCCATCACAACCCGACCGCGCCCGTAATGCTTAACCGAGTAGATCGCTTCCGCGCGCGTCTACACCAGCCGCGGGGCCATGCGCGCTTTATTTATTATCTATCAAAATAGGCTAGATCATAAATATGAGTAAAAAATAGGCTTGCAGCTTAACTGTTGTGTTTGTGTATGTGTTGTATGTATTTGTGTATATATTGTATTATTATTATTATTGTTGTAACGTTTATTTTTTCTCAGCTCGGGGGCTGGTATCACTGCAACTACGGGCTATCAGCCAAGTAGATTACAGATGGGGAATATGACTATAGATAATTGGGTTTTCTTCAAGCTGCAGGAACTTTCTCACTATTCTACAGGTATTCAGGATAGCAGCTTTTTGTCTTTTATTATTATTCCACTTATTTATTCATACAACTTATTAAATAATTTTTTACATATATATGTATAAAAAAAACAACAAATATATATAAAAAATTAAAAAATAGTGTACCGCCGGCAGCGGGAGCAGGGTCCAAGCTGCCGGTGGTTAGGGACACAGAGACAGGAACCTCCTCACTATGCGTGCCGTGCCGAGGAGTACTGCTTTCTGTATCAGACCCTTGATCCATCCACCTAGCGAGAGCCTCTTGAGAAGTTGGTCGAGGCTCTTCGCTATCAGCCCGTTCACCGATACGACTATCGGCACAATGATGGCCGAATCCACATCCCACATGGCGACAACCTCGTGAGCCAGATCAAGATATTTAATTTCCTTATCTTTTGCGGCCTTCTCGAGATTCCCATCATGCGGGACGGTGATGTCGATCATCATTACGCGGCGCTCCGAGCGATCTATCACCACTATATCAGGCTTATTGGCAACAATAGTCCTGTCAGTGATGATAGATCGGTCCCAATACATCGTGACATGGTCATTTTCTAGAACTGGGTCGGGCACATACCTGTAGTACGGCACCTCCGCGGCTACAAGATCGTATTTCAAGGCAAGTTGCTGATGGATTATCCTGGCTACTTGGTTGTGTCTGTGCAAGTATTCGCCGTTGGCAAGACTCGGAACAGCCGGAAACAATATGCCTGATTGATTCACCCGGTCGATGGCATGCCCGACATATGTTGACCGTTCCATCCTTCAGGATAAACTTCCGGTAGTTGTTGGTCATTACCACTTCGTCCATAATTGCACAAACAAAACCTTCGGTTTCCCCAAAGTGGTCACCGAATCGTAGCCAGGCCACAGAAGCTAAGAAATCTACATCGGGCCCATGGAGGGTCCGGTAGAAACGCCGTGTAGCTCCTTGCCTTGCCATACAATCCTGCGGTCGCTAGTCGTGAACACCTCAGGTTTGCGCCAGTTCTTTTTAGTCAAAGAGAGAGGGGTGAGTCCGCTGTCGACCGCCACCACATCCCGATGCATCTCCCCGTCGGCGGTCAGGAAGTATTCTCGGAGATTACACACCTCACGGTTGTGTAGGGTCTTAGCGCTTAGAACGCCACGACCCCCACATCTCCGTGGGATGTATAATCTCATGACCGAAGACCGTGGGTGATGCATGCGGTGCGCTGTCAGTAAAGAGCGGACTCGCCTGTCAAGGGCATCCAGTTCAGTCTGAGTCCACTTGAGTATGCCGAAGGAGTACAGCAAGAGCGGCATGACCCAACCGTTGAAGGCACGCACCCTATTACTGCCCGACAAAAGACTTTTCAGTTCTTTTGTCAGGCGACCAAAGAAACTTTCCTTCAACGATTGTCTCATCTCGACCTCGCGTATACCTAAGGCCTCCGCCATACCCAAGTACTTATAGCTCTCGGTGGAGAGAGGTTTCGGAACGGGATGGGACCCGGGAGATTCATTCCCTCGGATTCCATTATCTGCCCCTGTCGTACATGCATCTGCCCCTGTCGTACATGCATAACAGCGCATTTTTCGATTCCTAATTCCATCCTGATAGAGTTACTGAAGTTTTCAGTTACCTTCAGTAGCTCAGACAGGTTGGAATTACTGGAACCGAACAATTTCAGGTCATCCATGTAAAGCAGGTGAGATATTGTCCGACCACCTCTTCGCAACCGATAGCCAAGCCCCGAAGCCTCTAGTAGCGTGCTGAGAGGATTCAGGGCCAGGCAAAACCATAAGGGGCTCAGACTATCGCCCTGGAAAATGCCCCTGGCAATTCTCACAGGTTCGCCAACCGCCAGGGGCTGCCGAGATCCTGGATAGCGAAGAACCGTACTCCACTGCAGCATACATGATCCCAGAAAGGCCCGAAGAGTTGAATGAATTTTATACAACTCCAGGACCCGCATGAGCCATGTATGCGGCACGGAAGCGTAGGCCTTTTTATAATCTATCCAGCAAGTCGACAGACTCTTACGGTTACGACGAACCTGCTGGCTAATTGCCATGTCTATGAGGAGTAGCTCCTTAGTACCGCGGGACCCACTCCTACATACATTCTGAGAGAGAGACAAGATGGAGGAGTCTTCAATGTGTTTAGTTATTTTAACTCTCAGAATGGATGTAAGAACCTTATGAACCGTAGGTAGACAAGTTATTGGTCTTTAATTTTTGGGTTCCGCTTCGTAACTTGTAAAGTACATACACAAATTTGTTGATTTTATTGCATACGTTGTCAATGTGCGCCTTGCAATTTAGATGCTTATCTAAGGTGATTCCGAAAAAATTAGTTTCAGTAACCTCAGATATTTAAGTGTCCTTATAATTTAAATTCATATCTTTATGTGTACTACGATAGCTACAAAATTGCATAAAGTTCGTTTTAGATAAGTTAACCTGCAGATTATTGTCATTCAACCATTTGATTACAGATTGGATGGAATTGTTAATGTCAGAAGTGTATTTAGTAATGTCAAATTTATTTTTACATGTCATGATTAGAGAAATGTCATCAGCATTGTACAACGGCACCCATGTGCACAGGTCACAGGTATACCTAGTGTAAGGCTGTGAGTGTAAGCGTATTAAAAAAAAAGCTCGATGAACGAAATAATTCAGCAGCGGGATCCTAACCTTGGGTCGAAAACTTGACAATCTCCATTTTCCAATAATCTGGATTACGAAGTTTTTGTCTTCAAAACATTACAATTGTTCTCCAACTTTAGTCTGAGTTTCCAACTATCCTTATAAATTATTCAGAGCTATTAATAGAGAATTTCAAAAATAATGCTGACTATAATGTCAAAACAAACACCAAGATTCATCATCATCAATGTGATCTCTGTAATAACCGGCACAGAGGCAATATAGGCTTTAGTAACAAACAAGTAGCAAAAAGTAGCAAACAAGTATGCAGTTCACATTGATGTGAAGTGATGACTGCAGCCTACAGACCCCACATAAAGACAGAGGTCAAAATGCAGATACGTTACCACCCCTGAGACCTTAGTTGATTTGTCTCTGTGATAAGTTATTACGGGGCCGTACATTACCATCTAACCGGAACGATAGTGCTGAACACTACCATTTAGCGGCAGATCACAAAATTAACATGTAAATAATTTAATGTGTTTAATTTTAATATAATTTTGACTTTAATATTTGCATGCTCGAATTTAAGAAAAACATGATCGATCTAAATATTTTTGTATGAACACCTGTATATACCCTGTTTTAAAGCAAATAAAGATATTAATTTAAAATTGCCAATAATTGAACAATATGAGTAATTCACACAAGTATCTTTAATTTCAGCTAAACAAACCTCAGTCACGTTGCTCAAATCTAAAGCCCACCAAATCTCCGTGCATAGGCAACAGGAATCAATATTGCAAGGGAATAACCCTTGCAATTGGCTCAATCAAGACACATACATACATGATTCGTCTACATACATACATGTAAAGGGAAACCCTCCTGTCCACAGCAAGCGTTGGATGAAGATATTGTGGGTACGCGCGAAATAAAACATTCCGTTTATGTGGAGTGAACGCTGTACGCTTGGTGCAACTTATAAGAGATAGCGGGTTATAAACAAACATCGGGATAACATTTTATAAAAATATATAGATGAGTATATTTTTCTGTACCTGTTGTGTACAGAAAAATATACCTTGTTGCTAACAAGATATATTTTTTTATTTAATGTAAATGGCAAACAAGCATGTTTATGACATGAATGTTAAGTGATGACTGCAGCCAATAAACATCTACAAAAAAATCAGAGTTCAAAATGCCGTTGCCACTCCTGAGACCTTAGTTGTTATTTATTTTTTTAATTTTTTAATTATTAAGTAACACAGACTCATTTTGTTAGTAAAGTTGTACTTAGAACTTATGTTAGTTACAATCTTCATTATTGAATCACATTAAATACCTACATATATTGTACACATTTATTATTAATTAATATTGTACAACTCATGACCGTATCATTCCAGTTGATATGGCACAGCAGTGGTTAATGTACAGACAATCTAATCTGCTTGCGATCATGCTCAGAATGCTATTGGTACTGCCACGCACTCTGCGCACTAGGGACGCACCTCTTACGCATAGTAGCATAAAATCTCAATTTCTCTGTGATATTTATTACGGGGCTATACAATACCATCTAACCGGAACACGACAGTACTGAACACTACTATTTGGTGGCAGATAGATGAGGAAATGCGGTGGTGGATACGGCCTCAAGTCCCTATACGAAAATTCTACCACCGGTTAATTAGTTATACAATATTGAACGTCAGACGAAGCTTCTGCAATGTTAACACGTTCAGGGGTGCTACCGCCTATCTGTATTGCTGCTGACATTGTCATTGCTGTCAAATTTCCATGTCGATTTGTAGCTCCTTTAAAAGTAGTATTGATAATCTAATTGATGTTCTCGTTTTCGTAAGAGATAAACAAGCAATAATGGTAGATTATTTCGATTATTGTTGTTTTGTTAAAGTAAAAATTGACTTTAAAATTTGACAGCAATGACAATGACCACAGCAATGTCGATAGGCGGTTGCACCCCAGATCGGCTTCTACCTACCTACCTACCTCATGAGTAGGTATTTGCCATATGACGAGGCAAATCTTCATGTGGCCACTGGTGGACATCACCGCGGCATATTTTTTACTTCTGTAAACAATATCAATCTACATTTGTTCCAGAGCTACACTTTGAAAATTTGTTATTCCTACTAGGCGGGGATGGTAAGTAAACACAATCCCTCGAAGCGACGCGATTTTTTTAGAACATTAAAAGTGGCGGTTACGTCGCATCTCTCCATATCAGCAAATCCGTCGTGCTCCACCGGTGGTACACGCCGTAGTGAACGTGTTAAATTCGCTCTCAATCTCCACGATACAAAAGCTGTACCACACACCGTATGCATATTATTTAACATAGTAAAGTTACCGCTGACGCTCATAACTTGTACCACGGTTACGCAGCGGCCGCGTAACATAGACGTGGGCCGGACGCGCATAACGAATGTCCAAACACTGAATAGCTGATGAACAATTTGCATACGTGAATCGCTATAAATCACGGTGACCACGATTTGAGATGACAAAAAGTCGGTTACACGGCACTGACAAATGTTTTGCTGGTTGCGGATTTTGTTAGAAAAAATAAGTAGACGTAAAGCTGTTGCCAAATATAATGGACCGTGATCTGGGACTTTTTAAGTTAGGTCAAAGTTGAATATAATGGCAACCCATTATACGTCCCACAGCTGGGCACGAGTCTCTCCCCTTTTTTGGGGGGAGGCCTGGAGCCTACTCCACCACGCTGCTCCAATGCGGATTGGTAGAGGTGGTGGGTTAGTGGCCAACCCACTGTCGGATGTTTTCAAACCGCCCATAAGGCCTCCGACAAGGTTTAACGACTGCTATCCATCGATAGCAACCGGGACCGACGGCTTAACGTGCCCTCCGAAGCACGGAAACGCGCAATTAATTTGCCACTAGCGGTCACCCATCACACTACCCGACCGCGCCCGTAGTGCTTAACCGAACAGATCGCTTACGATCTATACCAGCCGCTGGGCCATGCGCGCTTCAAAGTTGAATGGGGCGTAGAAACTGGAAAGAGCACAAGCTAGACTATAATAATATATATGAGGCCCGTACTGTTTTTTAGTTTTTTATTTTATGTAAAGAATGTGGCAAATAATTTTACTGGTGGTAGAGCACCAATGACGGAGCTCGCGGGCGTAGGCACCACCGCATTACCTAATATACTAGCCGCTAAATGGTAGTTACGTAATGGTAGTTAGTACTTGACGACCCGGTTAGTCCAGTGGTGTGAAACCATCGTTTGATTCGAAGGGACAAATATTTGTATAGCCTACAGATATTTGTTTCGGGTCTGGGTGTTTGTGTATGTGTTGTATGTGTACAACGGCACCCACGACACAGGTTTATACCAGTAGGTATAAACCTGTGTCGTGGGTGCCGCCCCACAGTAGTGGGGCTGTGAATGTAAGCGTATTTTATTTATTTATTTATTTTATTAGTGTTCAGCACTATCGTGTTCCGGTCAGGTGGTAATGTACGGCCCTGTAATTTCCGGCACCGAGGCATCTTAGGCCTCAGGAGTGGTAACGCATCTGCATTTTGACCTTGGTCTTTGTGTAAGTGTCTATAGGCTGCAGTCATCACTTAACATCAATGTGAGCTGCATGCTTGTTTGCCACTTCCATTACGTAAAAAAAACTATCTGCAATTCACATGAATGTTAAGTGATGACTGAAGCCTATAGACATCTACACAAAAACCCGACGTCAAAATGTAATGTTAAGGTTCCAGCTACATAAAGTTATATTTTTATAGTAAATTACCTCATTCAATCCATCACATCAAACATTGGTGAAATACTTTTTATCTCTACAATAACACACATAACTTATTAAACCTTTCCCTGTCCCATTGCAAATACAATAGCTTAAACAATGCAAATACTCGCATTTGATTCATAGGATTTCATAGGAACCTGTTAATATGAGCTGTATGCTTGTTTGCCACTTTCTATGATAAAAAAAAGTTTCGGTTGCAGCTGCAGAGCTTGTTGGCAGCCCTTAAAAAAAGAAACAGTTTTTTGTAACTTTTCCTTTAGTGCTGAAAACCGAAAGAAGTTCTACAAGCTTACCGATGACTGTAACTCAGCAAGCTATAAATAAATATATCTGAAAGCCGCAACGGACATGTTTTCAGGGATTATGTACGTATAAAAAGGTTATTTCGTTTATAATTTCATATTAAACGACCTCTTTCTCCTCCTTGCTCTTTTTTCTTTTAATACAAAAAGAAAATATGTTATGGTCGTTAGTTAAAATAAACGTAACGTAACTTCACGCCTGTAATCCCCGAAGGGGTAGGCAGGGGTGAATGTTTGCATCATAAGACTTTAAATGATGTCAAATGAAATTTATTTACTTAGATAATTTTAAAATTATTGTAATATATGAAATGTTATATATATAGAAATAGGACGAATTGTTAATCTACATTATAATAAATTGTAAGTTAATAAATTTGAATGCAATATAATAATTATAATTAAATTTTAGAATAAGAATTTGCATCACCTGGAAAAGGTAACTAAGTACTGTAATAATATTATTTCAGATCGTTGTATAGTAAACTTAGTTGGCAAATGAAGAATTGCATTGAATTGAATTCAAGCATACATGCAAACACCCACGATTCGCCGGTTAAGTTTTGGTGTAACAGGTGGCGAGCCTGTTGACATCTCCGGGCACATTACCAAACTTCGAGGTACTGCAAAATTTCCAGAAAATTGAGAAATCCCAATAGAACCAGAGATATTGGACTTTACACTATTATCTCTGATAACCCCCTACCCGGGAATCGAACCCAGGGCCTCAGCGTAGTAGTATTGGCCTGCTACCACTAGGCTACGGAGGCAGTTAAAAAAAGATACAATTTAAGGAATTACTGATACTGTGATTATTACTATAGTTCATTAAACAAGGTTAATTGAAAATAGCGCATCACCTCTTGCAGGCACTCTTACACCAATCTTTACATCAATCCCAACAAAATTGAAATGTGCTCTACAACTTTTTAAAATTTAAGAACTAATTTTGCCTCTGAACTCGTATTTACTTACTTTTTACTTTTTATTTACTTTTGGTGGTAGAGCTCCAGTGACGAAGCTCGCGGGCGTAGGCACCACCGCATTACCTAATATACTTGCCGCTAAATGGTAGTGTTCAACACTATCGTGTTCCGGTCAGGTGGTAATGTACGGCCCTATAATTTCCGGCACAGAGGCATAAGACCTTAGGCCTCAGGAGTGGTAACGCATCTGCATTTTGATCTTGGTCTTTGTGTGGGTGTCTATAGGCTGCAGTCATCACTTAACATCAATGTGAACTGCATGCTTGTTTAACAATTCCATTACATTAAAAAAAAAAAATTACTCTTAACGTAGGTATGCCACGCACCTTGCCCTAGGCCAGAGAATATGTAATAATACTACGTATAGAATGGATACTTCGACGTCCCGCCCGATTTCGCCGCCTCAGCCGACCTCCTCCCCTCTTATAGGCGACGTTTGATAATCTCTACGAGCTACGCACACAGGTGCACGTGTAAATACACGTCACTGATTAATGTCTGTGTAATAGAGACCAAGTTAAGCGTTTGTATGGAATTTTGGCGGAGTGTCCGCGGTGTGCTCGGGAAATATATCGCCACGTGCAGCAGGAAGCGGGGTTGCGGGATGACAAAGCGGCGCCACTGCTCTTTTGAACTTTTGAACTTGAAAACATTTTTTATTATATAATTTTTACTGGTGGTAGAGCTCCAGTGACGGAGCTCGCGGGCGTAGGCACCACCGCATTACCTAATATACTTGCCGCTAAATGGTAGTGTTCAACACTATCGTGTTCCGGTCAGGTGGTAATGTACGGCCCTGTAATTTCCGGCACAGAGGCATAAGACCTTAGGCCTCAGGAGTGGTAACGCATCTGCATTTTGACCTTGGTCTTTGTGTGGGTGTCTACAGGCTGCAGTCATCACTTAACATTAATGTGAACTGCATGCTTGTTTACCACTTACATTACATAAAAAAAAAAATTAAAAGTAAATGTATAATTAAATATTCTACGAATATTTCAACTACCACCGTTATGTATTTACCCTTAAATATTTATTTTATTCTTTATAGTATTTGTTGTTATAACGGCCGCAGAAATATATCATCTGTGAAAATGATCTCTCTAGCTATCACGGTTCATGAGATACAGCCGGGTGACGGATGGACGCACGGATGTCGAAAGCCGAGCCTTAGTAATAGGATCCCGTTCGTCGTTTGAGAACGGTAAAATAAAATTTAAAAAATATACTCGCACCTCACGCTACCTTTAGGTACGCTATACAAGTAGATAGGTACATATTAAAACACAAATTACCATAGCAATTACAGTATTTATTACACAAACAATTATTGCAATTATGCAATCTTGAATCTATCTGAATGAATGAACAGCCCACGTGACCCATTTCGTTCGGTCAATCGGCTCGTAATTTCCGGTCAATAACCAGTCTTACTGTTCCTTGCCGCCAAATTGGAAAATTTCCTCGGTTTCTGCCAATTGTAAGCGTAGTAATGGTAGTGTGTATGTGTAGTATGATCTAAATAACTTTTTATCCTAGCTAAGAATTTTCATATTATATAGGTACTACATGATACGGCAATAGGTACGATAAGCAATTATCATCTTTATTTAAAAAAAACAAAGCATTTCTCCAAGATCGAGAAAATTTGCTAAGTATTAGACCACATTTTTAAACTCTAGTGTTCCCATCGATAATGTTTTCAATTGAAATAATCCAAATATCCGGAGATGAAATCTGAGCGTCAGGTAAAGTTTAACGATTAGCGTTGAGCCTCTTAAGCAAATAGAAACTTTTATTTAAACACTGAATTATATTTGAAAAGCATTATATTCTTAAGGATTTCTTGCGATACTTCACCAAACGCCTCCTTGTCACGATTGCATCTATTTGAATGAACGAACGACCCGTGACCCAATTCGTTCGGTCCGGCCTGTAATATCCGGTCAGTGAACGAGTCGCGCGCTCCGGAAATTTCATCAAATCTGCCAAGCTCACGTTGATAAAACACTTTATTCCAGTTAATGGCATTGCATAGTTTACATGTTATTTTTTGTTTGTTTTTTACTCGTCCTTTCATAGGGTTCCGTAGTCTAGAATGAACCCTTAATGTTTCAACAAATTTTCACGATTTTTTTTATCACGATGGAATAATAACTTACACAATAAAATCACCGTGAGAGACTTTGATGGCACTCGATTCTTCTAAAAAACATTTCTTAGACCTACATAATCGTTTTAAATCATATGTACACACACGAATCATAGTTATTTTGTTTTATACCGACGTAAATAACTAAAACTTTCTTATTTATTTCTGGCGTTTTCCTATGGTACATTATTAAACGCCTTAGTCGGCCATCTTGTCATGATTGGATCTATTTGAATGAACGAACGACCCGTGGACCGTGACCCATTTCGTTCGGTCCGGCCTATAATATCCGGTCAGCGAACGATTCGCGCGTACCGGAAATTGCATCAAATCTGCCAAGCTTACATTGATAAAGATTTTATTCCGATTAATGGTATCGCATTTTATTGATGGTATTTTTTTGTTTTATACGCTCCCCTTTTTTATAGTTTTATTGCAGCCGTAGAAATAGTGACAGTTCGAAATGTTATTGGGGTAAAAGTTTTGGCGATGAAGTAAAAATCCAGTTTATGTACATAGAGCGGTCGTAAAAATAAAAACAGTGGTAGTGAGTTTGATAATACTCGTTTTTCCGAACAAACGTTTCTGTTGCCCTGGGCTTGTAACAATGTAGGACGCTGGGTTTCGACTAAACGAACATAATCTAATGCAGTTGTATATTATTTAATGCACTACTCTACCACATGACATTTTTGTCTAATAAATATCATAAAATAAATCTGTTAATTCAAATCTCGTTCCTTGATAAGCAAACTGTATAACATAATTTAATGTCGTAGTCTATAATTTAATGCACTATTCTACCATATTAATGCAGTAGTCTTCAATTTAATGCACTACTCTACCACATAAGAGATGTTAACAGTCTGGCCACCTTGTTACATGGGCCAAGACATAACAGGCGCCAACACAATCGTGGGTGTTTGCATGTATGCTTGAATGCATGCATTTACCTCTGTTTACCCCTTCGTGATTACAAGCGTGAAGTTACGTTCATTGTTTGCCATTTTACTTTTACGAATACACAATATTCATGGTAATTTGGATGACAACAAAACCTCTAACGAAAAAGTTTAATCCATACGCAATTTGAAAGTGAAAGCATCGGCTGGCCTTAAATAAAAGTAGCAAAGACTTTTGTCTGGTGGAGTGCTGTCGACTGGAGACATAAAAAATGTGAACCAATTTCACTCGGCGCCCGCAGACTGTCATGAATATTAACCATTTTGCGCCACCGGCATAGATTAGAAGAATCGCGGTGCAGATATGACAGTAGGAATGAGATTTGTGTAAAAAATAATTTGAATTAGTACCTAGACGTATCATTTATCATAAAGAAAATTTGAATGTTTGCTTGTAATAGTTCAAGATAAATTATAGTAAAAAAAACCCAACAAATGCTACACTATCAGTAAGTGATATGGTACTCGAGTACAAAAAATATGTGCAAGGTTTTCTAGTAATACCCAATAATGCAACGATAATTCCTAGGTATAACACCGATCATAACATACCAACTGTTTTAATAATTTTCTTCAAGTCATTGATTTGCTCAGCAGTCAATAAAAAAATGTAATAAACTTATCGTCGCTTCGTTTCATAGACCCAATAAATATCATGGGATATCGCTCTACTTTAAAAACTCTTGCGGTTTACAAATATAATGTTTAATCATCCTGCCAATATGATCCTATTTTACTGGCAAGTGATGAATTTATTATTAAACACGTCTATATCTTTTATTAAGCATGTTTATAATTAAAGAACAAGTCTTAGTGGTGTCTTCTTGACTTTAATAAATACGTGAATGTAGGTAAATAACTTTAATCTAAAACGTGTGTCACATCTGTTCTGTGATAGTCTTTGCACAAAAAAACACACAGCATCCGCGAGCGTCGATTGCGCCGCTTACGATCCTTCAGGGCCGTATTTCAGTTGAAACGGCGCCGTTACAGATTACGTTCAATTTCTTCAGTAGTACATTGAATATGCTTACCCGTTGACAATGACGAAATGCGGTACAAGGTAAACAGTATGGTCGTACATCATATTCAATACTGAGCTCGATGCGAATTTGTTGAAATAGAAATCTTGTGTGCGGATACAAAACAAAAATTTAGAAAAGATTAAGTACAATAAACCCAACATTTTTAAATTATATATTTTAAGATGATTAAAAGTTATTTTTCCTACTTACAACAAGTCAGGAGAAGGACTAGGTCGGAGCTTGGGGACAGCTGAGAGGCCGCATAATCTATTCTAGATATCTGCTGATATAATTATTCATGTTAAGCACTACCACGTTCCAAGTAATATTCGACAAACTAATAAATTCCATGTATCGATATTTTAACCTATGTATCTGTAAAACTCAAACTCAAAAATTCATTTAATCACTTGGAAATAATAGAATTTGCTTGTGATAGGTCAAATTACAAATATAAAATTAAAGCGAATAACAACTGATACGTTGATTAATATGTCAAAGTAAACAAAATAAAATAAATAATAGTCCAAAAATACTTAATGATAAAAATAGGTATCAACAGAATGTTCCATACTTTCTTTTACAAACGGCAAGATAAGACAAAACAAAAAAATATGGGACATTCTTTGTCTTCATTCTTTGTATGTATCAATATCTGACTCAAATTACTTACTTAGGTATCACTATTACAGATAGTTATACCTGATATTTTAATTTAAAAAAAAACGTAACCTGAAAAACTACTTCAATTTATACCATAAGTTACTTCTTGGAACAATCTGACACATAACTTTCGTTTGCCGAAACGGTACTTCTTCTAAACCAATATCCTAAAAGTCCAACCCAACCATAAACAAGCCGGTCTTCGCCCAATAAAACATGTCAGGTGCTTTTAGGTTGTTAATTTTTAATTCGTTCTCCGCAGGTCCGCCCTTGGCGACGGTCGAAGCGAGACTGATGTTTTCCGGTCGAGAAAGCGACCACAGCGCTTAGTTACACGTACTACCCTCATTTATCGAAGTGGGTTTTAAATCGAAGGACGAAGGTAAAGTATACTTAACGATACTGACCCCATCGTTAAATATCATCGTGAATTTTGGAGAACGTTTCCTTTTCGGGATAAGAATTGGATGTTTATTTTTTTAAGAGTTACACGTAACAACCTGGATCGGTACAATAAGTAAGGAGGATTGGTAAACTAGCTTGATGACTGCAGCCTATAGACACTTACACAAAGACCAAGGTCAAAATGCAGATGCGTTACCACTTCTGAGGCCTATAGTGTTAATTAAGGCCTAAATTATAGAAAATTCGTTGTGTAAATTAGGAATCTCGAGTCAAGTCAAATTTTTCTTTCCATTTTTCTTTAAAAATAAAATAGGAATCTCGAATTAAGGGCGGCCACACAAAATAGCGATTTTTTTGCGACGTCGCATCGCAGTCGATGTATTCGTGCGAGCTCGCAGATATTTGCGATACGATGCGAATTCGGAGTTTTGTGTGGGTAGGCCTTAAGTGAATGTCCACCTAAATAATCATATGTGTAATCGTTTTCCTGGTCTATTTGGTAATTGTTTTTTTTTTTTAATAATTATTAATAACTAGCTGACCCGGCAAACTTCGTATTGCCTGAGAACAATGATATTAAGCTCATAGCCTGAGAATGAAAGAATGTGTTAAAGGTTTGATAGATACGGACTATTTGTATGGGAAAATGAAATTGTGTTTCAATGTCTTTATATTTTTTACCTTTTAAACCTTCCCTGGACTTCCATAAATCATTCAAAACCAAAATTAGCCACATCGGTCAAGCCGTACTCGAGTTTTAGAGAGACGTAACGAAACAGCAATTGATTTTTCTATATATAAATAAAGATAATTAAATACAACCACATTTAACTTTAGGTTGTAGGTGAATACTGTGTATTATCGAGATAAATTACTGTATAGTGTTTTTGTTCGTTCCATTGTTTTACGGCAATCATAGACAGAATAATAAAGTTTGTATCAAGTAGAGCTTATAAACGTTCCGACGTTTAATGTTAGTAACGCAACTTATACAAAATAAAGCTAACGAAAATCCACTTGATTTTTTGCAAAAATTGACCCTGTTTTTTTATGTTTTTTTACTGGTGGTAGAGCTCCAGTGACGGAGCTCGCGGGCGTAGGCACCACCGCATTACCTAATATACTTGCCGCTAAATGGTAGTGTTTAGCACTATCGTGTTCCGGTCAGGTGGTAATGTACGGCCCTGTAATTTCCGGCACAGAGGCATAACACCTTAGGCCTCAGGAGTGGCAACGCATCTGCATTTTGACCTCGGTCTTTGTGTGGGTGTCTATAGGTGCGGTCATCACTTAACATCAATGTGAACTGCATGCTTGTTTGCCACTTCCTTTACAGAAAAAAAAAATGTAATAAAAGTGGCAAACAAGCATGCAGTTCACATTGATGTTAAGTGATGACTGCAGCCTATAGACACCCACACGATGACCAGGGATCAAAATGCAGATGCGCTGCCACTCCTAAGGCATTAGGTATTATGCCTCTGTGCCGGAAATTACAGAACCGTACATTACCACCTGACCGGAACACGATAGTGCTGAACAATACCATTTAGCGGCAAGTATATTAGGTAAAGCGGTGGTGCCTACGCCCGCGAGCTCCGTCGCTGGAGCTCTACCTGTTCTATTTCAATTCATATTAATCATCCCTTCCACCTCCCACCCGGCCGCAATCCACAAAATAAAAATTCACACCCTACACGAAACTGAAACATTATTTACAAGCGCACGATTGCCAGCAGAAGGCGCATAAGTAAAAAATCCATGATTTCTCAAAGGGATGTTTGTTGGTACGCGCGGGGCGCGGAACGCACGACTTAACTTTTTGACCGGGATACCTTTGCCGACGTGATACGAATGACGGAGTGTGGTCCATGTAAGGACAGCGAAGCGGGCATTCTTTTATTTCATGTAATGTGGCAAACAAGCATGCAGTTCACATTGATGTTAAGTGATGACTACAGCCTATAGATACTCACACAGATACCAAGGTCAAAATGCAGATGCGTTACCACTCCTGAGGCCTAAGGTGTTATGCCTGCTGGAAATTACAGGGCCGTACATTACCACCTGACCGGAACACGATTGTGCTGAACACTACCATTTAGCGGCAAGTATATTAGGTAACGCGGTGGTGCCTACGCCCGCGAGCTTCGTCACTGGAGCTCTACCACCAGTAAAAAGTAGGTACTTTTGTTATTTTTACAGTAAATCAAAATGTATTTAACAAATCAGCTCACGCGCCTTACCAGTATACTTACACACAGTCTTGCCGCACACAATAATTAATCTGTTTAGTTCATAAGTTTCTCATTTTAAGTGACCAATGTATGTCTTATGAGAAATAAAGATTCTTTAAACCTAAAGTAATTTTCATCGATATTAATAGACACTAAACCTGGGTTGCACCAGAATCAGAATCAGAATCAGAAACTCATTTATTCATTTAGGGTGACAGGCACCTCTTCACACACACGTCAAAAACAAACAAAATAAATTAAAGCGAATAACAATTGATATTCATGTCAAACAAGATAAAAATCATATGTAAAGTCAAGAATATCACTAAGATAAAACTAAATGTCATAAACTAAAGTAAAAAGTATATCACTAGAATGTCTCTTTTCCCCCCTTTTTTTTTTCTTTTTTTTTTCTTTCACCACAATATTTGTTAAAGTTAAAGTTAATGTTACATTTCACATCCTTCTCTCACTTCAGGAAATCTGTTAAAGTTAGGGAAGGATGTGAAATGTAACAATACATTAACAAATATCGTGGTGCAACCCAGACTTAGAGCCACAACTCAAAGTTAAGTAAATAAGTTTATTCTTGCTGCTTATTCTAAAGACTTAATAAAACTTTTCTGCGCTTCAAGACTTGATACAATAATTATTAATTTATTTTAGTCAACAAATGTAGAGCTATACTTAAGTAAAACAATCGGCCTATGTAAATATATACCTAAAAGAATAACATAGGCACATTTTAATGATAATATGTACAACACTATTTATCTCGTGATTACAGCGACGTGATGCGCGGTTTGTCTGCAGAGAGCTGCCCCCGGCATTTATAAAATAAGACTCCCTGCGAACGGAACTCTTTCTTATGATGGTTTTTTCCGAAGTCTGCAATCGAAACTGAACTTCATCCAAGCTGGTCATGAGTTACCATCCGTCCGGGACATGTCCGGACTAATCCGGACGGATGAAGAATATTAATTACCTACCTATTCTTTGTCCGGATTTTTAATTTAGATGGAATATGAGGAATAAAACTTACATAATAATATGTAGTACCAAATAAGTCTTCAATCTTTATAAACTGCCCACTCGTCTCATATTTTTAAGGTTGTATTGAATTATCAACAATGATCTGATCGTCTAATCAGATATAATCTGATCTTTTAATAAAATGTCTGGACTTTTTTTTAAACTGACAGGCTTTTTGTCAGGACTTTTAAAATTTCTAAATGCCGCCGGCACAGCAGCCGGGATTCGTTGACGTGGTGGAAAAGTATTAACAAAGAAAACGCTGTCCGCTCATGGCTCAGCCTGTCTAACCCGCAACGGTACCCGGTATGTTTTTTCGCCTCGATGATTTTCAGTCAGATCTCTTGTTGATCTGAGAACGGCGAATTTTTCCCCGCTACGTGCTCAACTTTCTAATATTTTGGGTTATCACACTTCGTTATGTGTATAGTCACTGTTAACATGAACCCTGAGGGTGTTATTTACGTAGGTAAGTGCGTTTTTGGCAAATTTTGCTAGTTTTTGTATGGTTGCAGAAATTTTGCTTCCAAGCTGATTTTAAATCGCATAAATAAAACATATTTGATTTGTAGTAAGCTTATCACAATTTTGTTAAATTCAAGGAAATGTTTGTTTTTGAGTGTTGTTATGTTTGCTGTAATATTTTGTACGGCCCTGTAATTTCCGGCACAGAGGCATAACACCTTAGGCCTCAGGAGTGGTAACGCATCCGCATTTTGACCTTGGTCTTTGTGGGTCTTTATAGGCTGCAGTCATCACTTTACATCAATGTGAACTGCATGCTTATCTGCCACTTTTTACCACAAGTCTATTAAGTTATCGACATTTTTTTATGTCACGAAGGTGGTGAATAAGATTCACAATAATGCTAAGAGAATATTGGTATGCTAGAGACCCTTGAGAAGACAAATTGTGTAGATAACGCCTCAAAAAGGTATATATTTTGGCTCGATTCATTATAAACCCAGTAGAATGTGATTTCTTTAATTTTTTAATAGGGACCAGTACCTAAATAAAATCAGAAGTAGACATTATGAAAATATCTGAAAAGATCTAATCGAAATAAAAATATTTTCTTTTTTTCTTTCTTTTAGTAGAAGTGGTTAAGTACGTAAACTTCCAGCCGTTGAATCGACCGACAAATTGTTTTTTTTATTTAAATACTTAAAGCCGTGAACCAGATGCAAAGCCAATAATAATATGAGTCTCAAAGGAACGTGGTAGAACGAGCGCGATTATCGCTATACGACCTTCGCGACATAGTTTATTGCCGCAAGTTAATGCGCTCATGGTGCGATGCGGTAGATTACTGGTACTGTATATAATGGGGGTGTTTTGATCACGTGATTAGAGGTGAAAGCTTTTGTTAATATTGGGGGTGCGCTATTGTGTCCGTGTCTATACGGTAAAATATTTGATCTTCATCTGAGTGTTGATGAGAGGAAGGACTGGTACAAATCTGTAAAAAATATTTTGATGAATACAAATGAAAATGTTAAGGTAATACCTACTTACTAGAAAAAGCAAGATTTTGTAGGAAAATTTCCGATCGTAGATCTTAGAAAAACATCTTGTAAGCGATCCAATCGCTCAGTAGAATCTTGTAAGCAACTGAGCAACTTTGTAATAAACAATCCTGAAAGCCTTAAAGAAATTTCCAAATGTTTTTCATTCAATTCATCAAATTTTAATTAGGATTTGATTTTTACTTTTTGTTATCAGTTTGTAAAGGGGAAAAGAGACATTCTACTGATATACTTTTACATTAGTTTATTACATTTAGTCTTATCTTAGTGATATTCTTGACTTTACATATATTTTTTATCTTGTTTGACATGTATATCAATTGTTATTCGCTTTAATTTATTTTGTTTGTTTTTGACGTGTCATAAGAGGTGCCTGTCACCCTAAATGAATAAATGAGTTTCTGATTCTGATTCTGAAAAAATAAATTACATCATCGGTCATCTCTATTCGGTGTTCAGGATTTTGGGTTTGAGAAAGCCTTGAATCTCACCTTGTTGTATTTGCAAAGCCAATATGGTTCTCGAAGGAACGTTGCGGAATGAGCGCGATTATCGCTATACGACCTCCGCGACATAGTTTACTGCCGCGAATTTATGCTACCATGGTGTGTTGCGGCAGATTGCCGGTACTGTGGATAATGGTGGTGTTTTGATCACGTGATTAAGGTGAAAACTTTCGTAAATATAGGAGATGCGCTATTGTTTCTAAGACACGTAATTTCTGATCTCAAATGTTGAATTTTCGAAACGACGGGTACAATTCTGCTGGTTCGATTTAAAAAATCTTGAATCGAACCTTTTACAAATGTTGAAAACATGTCTTTAAGATCCTTACATTTTGAGCCATCTCACAATATATCATACAATAGATATACATCGTTTGAAAATGCTTTTTTTAATTCTACAATTCATTCCCCAAAAGTAGGTCTTATGTTTGAGGTCCACTTTTTTTGTTATACTTTAATGTTTGGGTCATTGATTTAAATAATATGTATGAGACTCTTGTTTTTGAAATAATTGTACTTACGACAGTTAATTGGAGGTATAATAAACTATTTCAATTGCTGAAAATGATTTAGTAATTTTGCTGCTTCTTCCCTCAATATAGTGTACAAGGTGCGAGCCCAAGCTCCATACATTTAGGTACGTCTCCTTTTTATCCACAGATTCATTAAGGTATTTTCAAACAAATTCGGTTATTGTGTTGCAAAAGCGAGGTTCATTGGGACGCCGGCGGAGGTCTAATTTTTCTGCGATAAATTCTGATTATAACATGATAAGGCATAAACTTTACTTATTTACATTATTTTGTTATTTGGGAGTTTCGAATAGCTTTTATCTTTTGTGGGGAATTAGTTTTGAATTTACCTATTTTTATTGGTGGTGGAAGGTAATCCATTAGAGTTTGAATCCGAGAAATGAACTGCAATATAATATCATGTATCACACTTGCTCAGTAGTCGAGTGGAAGTCCATTACTGCTACGCTGGGGTCCTAGGTTCGATTCCTAGCTACCTGGGTTACCAGAGCTAGCAAAATGATAAATATAGTCCTGTTGGGATTTTTCTTTTATTTTCTGGTAGATTTTTTACCTTCCCTTAAATTGTGAGTGCTCTACTGAACAGTTAGGGACTCAAGGGCGTAGGCACCACCGCATTACCTAACCTATCTGCCGCAAAATGGTAGTATTCAGCAGTATCGTGTCCCTATTAGATGTTAGTGTAGGTATAGGCCCGTAATAAGTATCACAGAGACATAACACCTAAGATCTCAAACCAAGATATTGGGTCTGATGTTCATGTACCTACTGGTGACAGAAGTCGTGGCACCACCGCATTGGCTTATCTGTTTGCCGTTGAATGGTAGTGGTCAGGTGATAATGTGCTCTGTTATAATTGACATAAAGGCGTAAAAAACAACTTAGGCACCGCATCTATATATTAATATTAATAATTGTATTAATATAAATGTTTATAGGCATACAGTAGTGAAGCGCGCATGGCCCGGTGGCTGGTGTAGTTCATAACCGATCTACTCGGTTAAGCACTATGGGCGCAGTCGGGTAGTGTGATGGGTGAACGCTAGTGGCAAATAAAATGCGCGTTTCCGTGTCGGTCCCGGTTGCTATCGATAGATAGCAGTCGTTAAACCTTGTCGGAGGCCTTACGGGCGGTTTGAAAACATCCGACAGCGGGTTGGTTACTAACCCACCCACCTCCACCAATCCGCATTGGAGCAGCGTGCTGGAGTAAGCTCCAGGCCTCCCCCCAAAAAGGGGAGAGACTCGTGCCCAGCTGTGGGACGTATAATGGGTTGCCATTATTATAGGCATACACTAGGTTTTCACTCAATCAATGAGAACTGTATGCTTGTTTGTCACTTCATGACATTAAAAATGCTATAGTTGCTACTATCATAGTCACCCTATGTTTCACACACACTAAACTCGACTTCGCTGACAATTATAATATACACTCGTAAGACAAATATAGTCCAGTAGGTGAGTCCAACTTCGCGAAAGAGGTCAATCGCCGAATCCTACTCCGCTGGGCAACATTTGGAAAGTTACGACATATCTTCATCCTCAATTTACCCAAAGTTTAGAGCAGTGTGTGTTGCCAGAGATGACATCATTATGTGAATGAAAGGACAAGTTTCATGTTGGGCTCGCACCTTGTACCTATAATATATCAAAAGATAGAGAAAAATACGTAGAATCATGGAAAAATTCTCAAAAAATAATTTAAATCGTTGTTTTTGTCGGCAATATTTCATCATATCAGCCATAAGACGTCCACTGCTGAACATAGGCCTCCCCCAAGGACCTCCATGCCGACCGATCGCAAGCGACGTGCATCCAGCGGGTACCTGCAGCCTTGATCAGGTCGTCGGTCCATCTTGCAGGTGGACGTCCTACGCTGCGTTTGCCGATACGTGGTCTCCACTCGAGAACCTTTCTGCCCCAGCGGCTATCGGTTCTCCGAGCTATGTGCCCTGCCCATTGCCACTTCAGCTTGGAAATCTGCTTGGCTATGTCAGCGACTTTCGTTCGCCTACGGATCTCCTCATTTCTGATTCGATCCAGTAGGGAAACGCCGAGCATAGCCCTTTCCATTGACCGCTGAGTGACTTGGAGCTTTCGTACGAGACCCATAGTGAGAGACCACGTCTCGGCACCGTAGGTCATCACCGGTAAAACGCACTGGTTAAAGACTTTCGTCTTCAAGGACTGCGGGATGTTTGACAAGAAAACGCTCCTTAACTTCCCGAACGCTGCCCAGCCGAGTTGGATTCGGCGAATGACCTCTTTCTCGAAGTTCGACCTGCCTAGTTGTATGGTTTGTCCTAAATAGACGTAGTCGTCGACAACTTCGAGCATCGAGTTCCCAACGGACACTGGAGTGGGCGATACAAGGTTATTGAACATGACCTTGGTCTTATCCATGTTCATTTTAAGGCCCACTCTTTGGGACACTCGATTGAGGTCTTCGAGCATTGTGCTGAGATCTTCCAGCGACTCTGCCATGACTATAATATCGTCGGCAAACCGAAGGTGAGTGATGTATTCGCCGTTGATATTGATGCCTAGTCCTTGCCATTCCAGGAGCTTGAAGGCGTCTTCCATTGCATTGGTAAAGAGCAGAGGTGAGATGACATCTCCCTGTCTTACTCCCCTCTGCAAAGGAATCGCCCTCGTGCATTGGTCCTGTACTCGGACTGACATGGTGGCGTTTTTATACAGACACTTCAACACTTCGATGTACCGATAGTCAATGTGGCAACGCTGTAAAGACTGCAGCACAGCCCATGTTTCAACCGAATCAAAGGCTTTCTCATAGTCCACGAACGCTAAGCATAATGGCCGGTTATACTCCTCGGACTTCTGTATAACCTGCCGCAGCGTGTGTATGTGGTCTATGGTACTATAGCCTTTTCGGAAACCGGCTTGTTCGGGAGGCTGGAAGTCATCAAACCTGCGAGCGAGACGGTTCGTGATCACCCTCGAAAACAGCTTGTAGACATGGCTCAGAAGCGAGATGGGTCTATAGTTCTTCAATAGGGCTTTATCACCTTTTTTGAAGAAAAGCACCACCACGCCTCTGTTCCATGCTTCTGGCGTAGTACCTTCGAATAGGACGGAATTAAAGAGCTTCTGAAGGACTTTCAGTAACGGTGATCCACCCGCTTGCAGAAGCTCTGTAGTGATTCCGTCCTCTCCAGGCGCCTTGTTGTTCTTAAGCTGTTTGAGGGCCATCCTAATCTCGTACAGGCTGATGTCCGGGATATCTTCGGTATAGTGTCGGGTTAATTTGGCTCTCGGGTCTCTAACCAAATCAGAGGCAGGTTGTGCGACCGAGGTATATAACTGCCCATAGAACCTCTCGATCTCCCGCAATACCTCAGGCTTAGTCGACGCTAAACTGCCGTCCTCTGTCTTCAGCTGCATCAGCCGGCTCTGTCCAATAGACAGATCCCTTGCAAACACTTTGGAGCCCTTGTTCCTCTCTATCGTTTCCTCAACACATTTTGTGTTGAAGGATCTGATATCGTGCCGCAAGGACTGTTGGATCTGTCTATTAAGTTGCCGGTATTTTTCAGCTTCATCAGAGGTCTGCAGTGTCATTGAGCGTCGTTCTGCCATAAGGTTGAGGGTTTGATCGGTTAGTTTTTGAGGTCTATTTCGTCGGCGAGTTTTAAAGTATTTATACCCCACCGACTGGACAGTTTCTACCAACCTGTCATTCATATCGTCCACTGAGATGCAATACTCCAGGCAAGCAAAGCGATTTTTCAATTCGAGCTGAAAACTCTCGGGGTTTTGTATGTGAGAAATAGTAGGTCGGAGCGTAGACTTCATTAGACGAGATCTTTCGATCTTGATGTTTAAATTCAATGTGCCCCTAACCATTCGGTGATCACTTCCGGTTTTCACCCTGTGAATCACGGAGACATCATTGAATATGTGTTTCTTGTTGGTCATAATGAAGTCTATCTCATTTTTTGTGGAACCGTCTGGGCTCATCCAGGTCCATTTCCTATGAGGCGGCTTCTTGAAAAAGGAGTTCATCATAAAAAGTTCCTCCTTCTCCAGAAAATTGGCCAGCCTCTGGCCCCTAGGGTTCCGATTCCCACATCCAAATTGCCCCACTCTCAGCTCATTATCGCATCTCTTGCCCAGCTTTGCGTTGAAGTCTCCCATCACAACAGTGAAATACGTTTTGGAAGTATGTATGGCCCTACTTATGTCCTCATACATAGCTTCCACCTCGTCGTCCGGGTGTGCCGAGGTCGGTGCGTAGACCTGGATGACCTTCAAGGAATATCTCTTGGATATTCTGAGTATCAGGTACGCGACCCTACTCGACACACTCGTGATGCATTCAATGTTGTTAACGAGAGACTTGTGGACGATAAACCCGACACCACCTTGGGACTGCTGGTCGCCCTCCCGGTAGTAGAACAAGTTGCCAGACTTCAGGGTTATCGTGTCCTCTCCCTCTCTACGGACTTCAGATAGACCTAAGATGTCCCAGTGCAACTTGTTCAATTCTTCTTCCAGCTCAGCAATTTTCTCGTCTGTCCTTAACGTGCGTGTATTGTATGTTACCAGTGATAACCTACGTCGGTTTTCCGTTGTGCATGCCGAAGTCGTTTGACGGAAGTGACTCACCCGGAGATTCTTAGCACCCCTGGCTCCAGAGCTCGACCAGCGCCCGAATATTTATTTAAAGTAATTTATAAATGACAATAATAGGTAGGTATGTCACCATATTGCTACCACAACATTCTTGTTTTTGAAATATTCTTACGACCATTAATTGAAGGTATGAAAAACGATTTGAATAGCTGAAAATGATTTAGTATTTTATGCTTCTCTCAATAAAGCGAACTAACAAGGTGCGGTTCCATGCTCCATACATTTTTGAACGTCTCCCTTAACTAGCTACATATAATTTTTTCAAACTTCTGTCAGACAAATGTCACCTCAGTCTGCCCGGGACCACGGAAGCTGAAAAGCGACCGAAACGTCGGGTTGATTTTAAAAATCATTTTAGTTTAATATACACGAGATAAATCCGTAAAAATAGTTTTATTTCAATGAGTGTAGCTCGCGAAAACCTAAGAACATATCATATCATTTTGTAATTTTCTACTGGTAGTTCCACGTGTACCTACGATCGAAGGCGTAAGCACTACCGCATTACCTTATCTATCGTGTTCCGGTTAGATAGGTAGTAATGTACCTATAGCCCCATAATTATTTTGATGTTATGTAAGTGGCAAACAAGCGTGCAGTTCACATTGATGTTAAGTGATGACTGCAGCCTATAGACACCCACACAAAGACCGAGGATCTAAATGCGGATGCGTTACCACTCCTGAGGCCTAAGGTGTTATGCCTCTGTGCCGGAAATTATAGGGCCGTACATTACCACCTGACCGAAACACGATAGTGCTGAACACTACCATATAGCGGCAAGTAGGATATTAGGTAATGCGGTGGTGCCTACGACCGCGAGCTCCGTCACTGGAGCTCTACCACCATAAATTCCGTGAGTAGTACTATAACAAGGACATAACAACTAAGGTCCCAGGGGCGGCAACGCATCTGTATTTATTTCGCCAGTTTTTTTTGAGCTGGATTCTCGTTTCACACCTTTAATAGGTATACATAATAAAAATATTGGTAAGTTTGCTACGGAAATATCAAATTATTCATATTTCTATGTTACGTTCTAATATAAATATAGGTACATCTTAATATATTACGGTATGATTTTCTTCTTGATTTCTAAAAGGAATCACCAGCTTGAGGGATGGGACTAAGGGTTTCGACTCAAGATGCACTGATTTGGCAGTGATGCGAGTCAGTCAGGGTCGAGGTATTTGGGTCAGTTATAAAGGAATATCTGTACATTCTGATCTCACCATAGTCGGATTTCTGTGATGAAATTAAGTACCTACTTATTATTGTGTACTAAGCGTGTTGATGCTCTGAGTAGGTACCTACCTAAGATACCAATGTAAATCTAAACACAATTTGTGTTTTGTTGACTTCATAATATCACCAGTTAGCACTTGATAAGTATCTATATTATTATAGAAGCCTACTGTTTGATTCGAATGGTCAGGTTCGATCACCGCACCGAGACAAATATTTGTATGGCCTACAGATATTTGTATCGGTTCTGGGTGTTTATGTATGTGTTGTATGTGTACAACGGCATCCACGACACAGGTTTTTTTTTTAATTTTATACCTTCCTACTGTGGGGCTGTGAGTGTAAGCGTATTTATTTATTTATTCAGGTATTATAATTTCTGATGATACACGAAAAAAAAATCACTCTTCAAGGTGTTTTCCAGTGCCATGAGGTGGTTTAACAGGGCTGGAAACTAACAGCATGTTAGCAACTCTCATAACTCAAAATAGACAAAAAATGTCTTTCGATGTATTGTAGGTACTAGAAATAGGTAAATGCTGTCCAAATGTTATTATACAGGATAAGCGCCACCTATTGTAAACACATAGAACAAAAGAGAGTGCTTAGCAGTGTGGAGCATACTATCTACATGTAGTCCGTAACATAAACTCGAGATGGCGCTGTTAACGTATTACAGCAATTCTTAAAATAATTAATTCTTGTTGTGAATGATACCTACCTAATATTTTATATTAATTATTATTTTACTTCGTACCCGTTAACAATATAAACTAATAGTTATATTATGTATAATTTTGCATCTGAAATCAAATAAGTATAACCGTAAAAACAATCTGCTAAAGTTACCTTTGAATCATTGCAAGTAAATGCATAGGTAGGTACCAACTTTAAAACTATCAAAATTGTTTTATTAATTTGTATAAAGGTACCCATTTTGAATTTTAAACTTGTTTTGCTCTTTTACTATGATTTTATGAGCATAGGTAATTTTAATTTAATGATTGATGGCAAAACATAATATCATCAGTTGCAGTGTTGTGAAGTCTTCTATCCTTTTAAACCTTAATACAGGATTGTTTTTTTTCCGCTGTCCAATTCGAGAGAAAAAAAAAATTGTATCCAGCCAAACACTGAAGTAAAAATCGAAGTTCGACCGTGACAGGACTCGAACCTGCAATCTTCGGATCCGAAGTCCGACGCCTTATCCATTAGGCCACACGGTCCTTGTAGAGCACTGTTCAAAATGTAAAACATATCTTTATATTATCGATTTATTAAACATTGGAACATTTTATTGTTTTCTCATCACCTCATCAGCAAAAGCTGGTGACCCTTTTTCACGGAAAAGTGTTGGAATTTGGCACACTAAGGGCGTCCATACAAAACTACGATGCGATGCGATGCGACGCAGCATCGCAAAAACTTGCTATGCGAATTGCTGCGATGCGATTCAGTTGAGGATACTTTTAGTAGGCAGGTAGGAATGCCAGACGAAATCGCATCGCAACAATTCGCATAGCAAGTTTTTGCGATGTTGCGTCACATCGCATCGCATCGCAGTTTTGTGTGGGACCCTAATGCCCGTTTTCACCACTGACTCCTTACTTTAGTAGTCCCTTAAGAGGGCAGTATGCGACCGTGGGAACTTATTTTTGAACACACACGTAGAAGTTTTCTACTCACACAAATAGATCACGCAGTATATTATACGTACGCTAGGAAGTGACAAGAACTGACATAATTACCGTATTCGTCGCTTACTTACCTCGGTAGAACGTTTAAACCCTCCAGACACGAGAAAATATGACAATTGAAATTCAATTGTGTCTGGGCGCCGGTGGCCTTACATTCCTTGACAGGTTAAAGAACGTCACAAAAAACACGCAATATATTCGGCCATAGTTTATCGCAACCTTTTTAAGGTGCGGTCTTAGTGTAAGCTTTATGGGTGTATTAATTTATTCTATTTCAAATTCAAATCATTTATTGCGTTATGTCATATGGGTACATAGGTGGTATTGTACCATGACACCCTGTTAGGGCATAGCAACCTAAGAGGGGTAGCTTATGTAATAAGGGGAATGTTAAATATTATCATTTATTTAGATAAAAAAAATATATATCATTTGAAGGTTTCGCTCAAATAATCCTGAATATTATAGTAACATTTGTCGATGAGTAACTGTTTGATATTTTTAATGAATGTGTTGTAGTTTCTTTCGTTTTTTAATGGTGTTGGTAATTAATTAATTTAATCATTCTGTGAGATTTAGGAAATGTAAAACATATATTTTTTTCATATATATACTATTGAACCTGTTTAGAATAAAACTACATAAAATTATTTCATATATTATTTTCATCTATTATTACTATAAAATATTGGTCAAAACACGTGACATGATTCTATCTTCACCTCCCGAGATAGTCTTTTATTTAAATTTCATTTATTTTTACAATTTTAGGGTAACTAACAGCTAGTTACAGAGATAAATAAACCTGAAGATACATGTTACTAACGGCCAAATACTCAAACGTCACTTAAATCAAAGTGGGACTTAAAAGTCTTCTGTCTCTATAAAACACGTTCAAACGATAGAGATAGCGCTCATTTGAGGGTTGCTTAAAATTGAGTGACGTTTGAGTATTCGGCCATTAGAGTTACAGATTTGAACCACTTAAAAGATTAGGAGGTATTCGAAACGGTTATTGAAAATTTTACAATATTAGAATACAGATTAAAAAAAAATTACAAAAAACAGATACAAACACACATGTATATAGTTTCATATAAAAGTTAATAATGCAATCTAATTATTAAAATAACATTGCTAAATAGGTAAGTGTTTAAGATTACGCACGGAAATATTAAATAAATCAATAGGTAGCCAAAGGAGACGTTTCCAAAAATGTATGGAGCTTGGGCCTGCACCTTGTACTATATAATGAGAAAAGAAGCTTAAAATACTAAATCATTTTCTGTTATTGGAATCGTTTACATTAATTTTCGTAAGTATATTTCAAAACACAAGAATGTCATAGTAGCAATGTAGTGACTTAACTTTGTCATACAAAAAATATTTCCGACAAAAAAACAACGATTCAAATTATTTATTGTGTATTTTCCATGATTCTACGATATTTTTTTAGGAGGTACTTACCTACCTAACTATAAACAACGAGAAATTAGCTTAAAATAGCATTAATCAGCACTTATGTACTTCACTATAATTATTAGAATAAAATGGTATGTCTCTGGTAGATATCTAATGTGTCAGGGGGACACGAGAATTTTATTAAATACCTTTATCGGTCATACTGAAAAAAAAAACAGATTACAGCATTAAAATAAAATTATGACCTTCAGAAAATCTAGGTCGGTACCTACTTACTTTCTTTGCTGTAAGTACACGTAAAGCAAAAAATATAACTAATTTAATCAACGATGTACACCTACCTACTTCGTTTCTAACAATTTTTTTTTTTGGAAGAACAAAGCCGCAGCCAGTTGGTCGGTTTTTTTTTTTTTCAGAAATTTCTATATAATGCTAAACAGCGCCCTCTGTGACACATTCGTTGAACTAGAAGCATTCTTGACGATTTATCACGTTACGTATAGTATTAGTTACTATATATTTCAACAGATGGTACTATTTAGCAATTTATTAAACTGTCGATAGATGGCGCTACAAGCATTAAAACTCGAACAAATAAAATTCTGCAACTAAATAGGTAGGTATTAAGGATTTCTTTTCGTCTTAGTTATCTCCGTAGTTATAAAGGTAGGTAAATACTTACTGACCTACATAATTCTAATCTAAGATAATAATTTATTGCTAAATATTAGAATAAGTAGGTAGATACTTAGGTAGGTAGGTACGTCATAATCGCCTAATATCTTGTAGATTATACCTAGGTAGGCACCATTTTCTGTAAGCATCACCGTATTACCAAATAGGTAGGCAGGAATATACCTATCTACCGCCAATTTAGGATATGTAAGCGGAGAATTCCCTAACCTACTTACACCCAAATAATTCACACAACAAATACCTACCTAGTAGGTACCTACCTGCCTAGGTAGCTATTGAACGAATTCAATTCAATCTTAACTGGACATGGATTCCACAAGGAATATTTGCACCGTTTCAAAATAACTCATACAGATAAATGTCCATGCGACAACATAACAATACAAAGCATAGATCACCTACTCAAAAACTGCCCTAGATATAACAATTCCCGCCATAATCATATAGAAACATGCCACATGTTTAAAATAAATCCATTCAATTTGACAGACATTCTGTCAAAAGAAAGTACGTGTAATTCATTTGATAAATTCACCCATTACATGTTAAACACATTAAAGGAATTTAACAAAACATAAACAAAACTATAAACAAAGATAAAAATCAATGATATAATACAAATCATAGTTTCAAACAATTCAATAAAAAGAAGAACTAAAACTGCTTCCAACTGCTAAAATATATCGACCAAAGTCGCCCGTATCAAATAGGGAGGGCTTTTGTTGATTAAACAAAAATCTTTTTCCCCATTGACTTAAGCAATGGGAAACAAAAAAAAATCACTTAAGTATCAATTATTTTAGTTTTTTCTGACTAAGTAGGTATGTACCTACCTAATCCATGTTCGCTCAAAACACTAAACACGAAACCCTTAATCATCCAAAAAATTATTATCCCAAATTACGGCCCGCTCAAAATTCGGCCGCGCTGGTGTAGCCACGCCGAAAATACACTCGGCTTAAACGGGGCCACTCGAGAATGGCAAAATTGGCGAGCGGGCCAGACCGGGCATATAGGGGCAAACAGGATGAGTGTTTCTCACAAATTGCCACTCCACCCAGTCCGTCTTGAGATGCCTAATGATTTTGGATCCAAGTGTAAGGCTTGGCAATTATTGGAGACATTTTTGTGTTTATTTGCAGACGGTCGCAGGTTTCGTTTTCAGTTTTTAAAGTTCCGAAGCCTACTTATATTTTCCCCACCTACCTACACAGCTGAGCTTACTCATTTTAAGTAGACACCAGTGGCGGATTTACAAATTTGCTGCCTGTAGGCTACTCATTTTTTGCCGCCCCTAAATTTTGATATCATAGTCCACAATCATATCAATTACAGAACAATTAAGAGAAGAAAATACGAGTATTTTTTTTTTTATGTATTTGAAGTGGCAAACAAGCATGCAGTTCACATTGATGTTAAGTGATGACTGCAGCCTATAGACACCCACACAAAGACCAAGGTCAAAATGCAAATGCGTTACCACTCCTGAGGCCTAAGGTGTTATGCCTCTGTGCCGGAAATTACAGGGCCGTATATTACCACCTGACCGGAACACGATAGTGCTGAACACTACCATTTAGCGGCAAGTAAATCAGGTAATGCGGTGGGCGGTATATATAGCTAACTTCCGACGACAATAAGGTAAAATGGTGAAAAACGCCCTATCAGGAAATATGTCCCACTTGCAAAATAAAGCACACCGAACTATCATTTGTAATAGTTAGAGCGCCAATCGATAGGTGGCAGTAGTAGGGGAAAGTGGGGGAAACACGAACGCGGGGTAATTCCGAATTCAACGGTTCCAATATGTTAGGAATAGATGGTCGTATTTTGATTGCACTCATCTTGAAGACCACGCCGCAAGAAGTGCCAGTCACAGACACGAGAAGTACGGACGCACTCTGGGGTCAAGGTACGGAATTTCAATTATTTTGTATGATTTTAATCAAATTTTTTCGTGAATTTAACTTGATGTAGCTTTATTTCTACCAACAATAGCATTTCGACTTTTGTGTACGAGAATACTCACATATTATCGAGTTAAATGACAACTACGCTGAGGGCAAAAGGAACATAACCAAAAACGTTTTCTGTCTAATCAGTTGTTTCTATACCAAGGGGTAATGGCGAACATTACATGTAGGGCAATCTCGAATGTTTGGCATTACCCCTTCATTTCTTCTTCGTTCATTTTTTATCATTGTTTCAGATGCCTCGTAGTTATATTAGAAAGACTGAAACAAAGTGAAAATAAAAAGTCATCAGTTTCTTTATTAGAAATTGTAGAACTGCCTATAATTGCTCCTAAAACATCTAAGCGCAATATCAGGATGAGAAAATCGATTATTGTGAAAAATACACCTGTAAAAGACACTCTTGAACAAAAAGAAAATAGAGAGCATGCAAAAGAAGAATAAATCAAAAATAAATTTTGTAAAAACACAAATAAAAAAAAAATAGACCGAAGATTGATGAAAAAATATCTATATACAAAGCCACTGAAAGGGTATTAAAAATTTTCAATAATATGAATGGCTTTAATGATTCTGCAAAAAATAATAGCTTTAATGATTCTGCACCAAAGAAGAGAAGAAAAGAAAAAGAACAAAAAGAAAATTATGGTCCCTCCGATGAAGATTGGTTAATGTGCTACGTTTGTGAAAATTGGGCTCACGAGAAATGCACAGACGGACAGTCAACATCGGCGGGGTATAAATGTGATCTCTGTCGTAATTAAGGTATTATATGTTAGTACGCTATTACCCTACCTGGTTTTCGTGTTTACCCGAATCACGTCGGGTAAACACGAACACTGAGGGTTTTGTTTTTTTTCTTAATGTTACATTTTATTGAAAAAATATGAACTTTTATTATTTGATTAGTAACATGGATATATAAACTTGATTATTAAGCAAATAAAGAAACTTTGTATCTTAATTTCATTGTTTTATTTAAGTTTATCCTTAGGTGTTCTGTTTCCCCCACTTTCCCCTACTGAAATGCGTTGAGGAATGCGGCTGCAGTTCAAATCTTGAAAAAAATTGTTTGGATTGTAACACAACTTACGTGGGTGAGTATATATATGTATTTTTAACATATTCAAGTAATATTTTTAAATGAGTGTGAACGATTTATGATATTAGATAGGTAAATAACCTTTATAAAATTACCAATTTTTTTGCAAGTTTATAGGGGAGAGTCTGGTATATTGTACGGCCTGATAAATTGTGCCACCTCAAAATTTTACACTTACTGTAACTTTTTTTCTTTTCTGATAACACGAAACTGAGCGCTGTCAGCGCTCTCAACTACGTGTCTTTTTGTAACGGCCTCCGGCAAGAACATTAGTTTTTAGAGAAAAAACTGTGTTTTGAAAGTCCTTCATACAAATTTTGAAGTGTGTAGCTAAGGAGATTACTCAGTGAAAATGTAAGTTACAATTTTGTTATATTTTTTATTGATTACATAAATAATGACCGCTTCAACCATAGAGTTGCTAACGTATTATGTTCCGCGGCTATTTTGTGACAAATATTTATTTTTGATATCTCTTAGTTTGGTAAATTGTACCACCAACAGTTGTTTTATTTGTACTGGTACAATTTACCCAACTTGTTGCTATATTTAGGTATTATTTTTTATTTTTTTAGATAAATTATGGATAGATATGGTGAATGATGACTATTTATGGTCATAATTCACCATAAATAGTCATCACATAATACATAAACGGAAGAAGGAGGTTTTGGAAAGGTATTGTTGGCTCTGGAAAATAAGGAGATGAGCTAGAACCAGATCTGAAACTAATTCGCTTTCAAAACCAACAATTTAAAGTCATGCCAAAATGCGAAATAAGTTGAGGGTCAAATATTGATACAAGATAAAGTGCGTTCGTTGTTGTACCTAAATGGGTTCACGAAACTTGAACATTGAGTCAAGATATTTACGAAATTCTTTGTACTATTATAATATGGTAAAAGAAAATAAAGAGTTTGGTCTCAGTACATAAGTATATAAATAAATAATTGTTGACTAACGGAAATAATATTCTAAAGTTAAAGTGATTTATTCTATTTTCATATATTATTTAATTGACGTAGAATAATATATTTAAGTTTGATAAATGTTTATTTTTTTTTAGTCTATGATACATTTGTTCCTTGGTCACATTATGACAGTTAATATCGAAGAAATTTAAAAAAAATTGTAAGATTTTTTTCATTAATAATTAAAATATAATCAATTTATTTCGTCTATTTATTAAAACTCTTAATTTAATTTATTATCATGTTAATAAGTCTCTTAAGTCTTAGTGGTACAATCTACCTAACATGTGGTACGATTAATCCGACTAGTTGGGTAAATTGTACCGAAGGAAAGCCTTCAGGAAAACGCATATTGTGTGAAATCCGATAAGAGTATGGTGTTGACGTTGCGGTACATGTGAAATGAGATTCTAAACTATGTGAATCAAGATAAATGAGTTATTTAAATTATTATCAAAAAAAGATATTTTGCAAAAACTGAAAACTGGTACAATATATCCGACTCTCCCCTATTAGTTTTAGGTACTAAGCGCTGGGGCGTATTTGCGTACTTACGTTTTGTGAAATACGCCCCGATTTTGTAGGTGAAATATGCCTGAATTTTTAATGGGCTTAAACTTGTTTTTTTACTGATTAATTATGGGTAGACGTTACAAAAGAAAAATATGCAGAGCATCGTAGACGGCTGAAGCTCAAATGAGGCAATGTCAAAGGTCACCAGTAAAGAGTTAGGGATCAACAAAGCCAGTACACTGTATCCAGTCTATTTGCCCCTTGGCAAGTAGACTGAATACAGTGTACAAGATGCTTGAAATGGTTGCATGAATATTGCACGATGTAGGGGAGACCTAGGAGAGTTGTGACAAAGGTAAGTTGTGACAAAGACGATTTCTCCCTACCTATGATCGTTAGCGAGCTGGCTTCATCGCTAGTTTGCGACTTGAGAGATACGCTACTAATAGATATGAAGCGTATTATCAATTGAGGCGTATTACCTAGTTTTACCCTACTATACCTACCTATCTATTACGTAGGTAGGTACCTCCCTACCTTATACCGCGGTGTCTACACTCTCGAATTCTGACACTGTAGGTAACACAACCAGCAGGTAGGTAGGTACTAGATACGCAAATAGGTACCTACCTTTAGCCAAAAGGGGATGTAGGTGCTTATGAATGTTGACATGTCTGCCGATGCTCTGCCTACTCCTTAGATTAGAACCTAGACGTGAAGTTTTTGGTAGGTACCTAAAGTTATTTCAGTAGGTTTTTACTGGTGGTAGAGCTCCAGTGATGGAGCTCGTGGGCGCAGGCACCACCACATTACCTAATATACTTGCCGCTAAATGGTAGTGTTCAGCACTATCGTGTTCCGGTCAGGTGGTAGGTAATGTACGGTCCTGTAATTTCCGGCACAGAGGCATAACACCTTAGGCCTCAGGAGTGGTAACGCATCTGCATTTTGACCTTGGCCTTTGTGTGGGTGTCTATAGGCTGCAGTCATCACTTAACATCAATGTGAACTGCATGCTTGTTTATGACTACCATTACATAAAAAAAGGTAGGTACCTACGTACCTAACTTAATATTGACGGACTTGCTTTCTCCTTAGAACCCTTTTGTAAACACGCAAAACAGTAACCAAAACCCGACCGCGCTCATTAAAACTAAAAAAAAAGTTATCGAACCATTTATTTATAGGCAACTGTCAATCTAATTCCGATCGGAGGCATTAAAAGCATCTGAAATCCAACACACGAAGCCGCCGTCATTTCGAAACCAACCTTATTCCCTTTCAAATGAGTCTAAAATAGTCTACATCGTGTATTATAGCATGAGATACCATCAATTTTTTTCTTCACATTCCACGACAGCGGGTGGTCAAGTACGTACGTCGATCTTTGGCCAATCGCGAGACGTTTGTATGGAGATGAAACAATGCCGGCATTGTTGTGGGCGTGGCTCCCTTTGTGCGGTACAATGGGAAGACGGTATTTTCCTTTGTTCGCTTTGTGTGGCTCATTGTTCACCCTATTGTGTGGGTGTATACGCTTTATGTAAGGAGGTGTGGCTCTGAAAAAATACGTGATGCTTTCGTTGGTTGGTAGGTAGGTAAGATGTGGTGGAAACTTCGGGTGAAAGAACAAATTAGGCGGTGATTAAGATAGATGAAGATAATAATAGGTAGGTAGGTGTATGTAAAAAATGTCGTCTTCAATAAATACCTAGATATCTCTATTTTTTTTTTTTTATGTAATAATAGTGGCAAACAAGCGTGCAGTTCACATTGATGTTAAGCGATGACTGCAGCCTATAGACACCCACACAATGACCAGACGTCAAAATGCAGATGCGCTGCCACTCCTGAGGCATTAGGTGTTATGCCTCTGTGCCGGAAATTACAGAGCCGTACATTACCACCTGACCGGAACACGATAGTGCTGAACACTACCATTTAGCGGCAAGTATATTAGGTAATGCGGTGGTGCCTACGCCCTCGAGCTCCGTCACTGGAGCTCTACCACCAGTAAAAAGGTTATTAGGTTATTAGGTATTTTATTTTTATTAATATCTAGGCACCTAAAGTAGGTGGTACTTGATAGCCCTTGTGTGATGTAGTTACTGAGATAGGTAGACTACACCCAAATAACACTCCATCAGTTGCCTAAATAGGTAGGTACCTAAGATCTTACTTCGTGTAGTAAAAAAAAACATGATAAAACTTATACCTATTTAAGAAGGTAGGTAGGTACATCTTATTTGGATCGTAACGTAACTTCACGCCTGTAATCACCGAAGGGGTAGGCAGAGGTAAATGCATGCATTCAAGCATACATGCAAACACCCACGATTCGCCGGTTACGTTTTTGGCCCATGTAACAGGTGGCGAGCCTGTTGCCATCTCCGGGCACATTGCCAAACTCCGAGGTACTGGGAAACTTCCAGAAAATGGAAAAATCCCAATAGAACCAGAGATAAAGGATTTTTAAACCGTTATCTCTGATAGCCCCCGACCCGGGAATCGAACCCAGGACCTCCAGCGTAGTAGTAGTGGCCTGCTAATACTAGGCTACTGAGGCAGTTATGATAATTATGTTAGATTAACATCGATCGAATAGGGGCTTTATAAGAAGGCTCAAGGTCAGGCAGAGAGCAACGAAAAGAGCTATGCTTGGTGTTTCCTTGCGAGATCGAAACGAAATGAGGGGATTCACATAGCGAAATTCAAGTGGCAGTGGGTAGGGCACAATAATAAATAAATAAATAAATAATCTTTATTTCGTAAGAGAGATACATTTTATGTGAAAGTCTCTGACTCGTGTGCTAGGTGGTAAACCTGGTTAACTATGATAAACAATAAAAAAATAAAATAAAAAACGCTTACACTCACAGCCCCACAGTAGGTATAAACCTGTGTCGTGGGTGCCGTTGTACACATACAACACATACACAAACACCCAGACCCGAAACAAATATCTGTAGGCGATACAAATATTTGTCCCGGTGCGGGGATCGAACCCGCGACCCTTCGAATCAAACGGTCATCTCACACCGCTGGACTAACCGGGTCGTCACAACGACACATAGCTAGAAGAACAGACGTAGAAGAGTTCTTGAATGGTGACCACGTACCGCAATTTGAAGCGTAGGCATGCCCCCCACGAGGTGGACTGACGACCTGGTGAAGGTTACGCGCAATCGCTGGATAAAGGCGGCCCAGGAGATAGCTACTTAGAAAGGACTTTCACATTAGCTATAGGTAGGTATAAAAAGTAGGTTCCTAGGTACTTAATCTAATCCCCTTTTCAAAATTTTACAATAGGACAATTAGGAGAACAGCGAAATATCATCCTAACACGGTGAACATCCCACAAATTCGAACGAAATGTTTCGGTTCTACCTATTATACCGACGTACCTACAGCTAAAATATGAAATACCTACCTAAGTATGTACTTTGCCGGCGTCTTTGTTTCCAAAAAACTACATGTGACTCCAAACTGGGCAACTTCAAATCTAGAGTGAATAGTTACTTTCTAAAAAAACGTGCTTCATCTTCGGCTACATCTTCACTCTCCATCAGGTGACTTGGTGGTCAAACGTTGGTCTATATAAATTAAATAAAAAACTGAACTTCTCGATTATTCGATTTACTGCGTGAGTTGTCTAGTGGTGCAGGGGATAAGTAGGTACCAATTGGGACTTTGAATTTTTCGGCAGTTTACCAGTTCCACCCTTTCTGTTGGATAATGTGTCCAGAGATGTCAATACGCTACCTATTGTGAGACAAACCTTACAAGTAAATATTACTACCTGCGTATATACCTACCTTTACATTTATTTACAGACGTGAAGGTCACTTACCTACCTTATATGTCTGCCATCAAATGGTAGAGTTCAGCACTATTGTGTTTCGGTTACATGGTAATGTATGGCTTCTTAATAACAACGACAGACTTAGGTCTCAGGGGTGGCAATGCATCTGCATTTTGACCTTTTAGGCTTTGGTTTTTGTGTGTCTGTTTACACACACAAAAACAAAAGCCTAAAGAGGCTACAGTCATCACTTAACATCATGTGAGCATGATTGCTTGGCACCTTCGTTCGATAAATAAAAGGTACCCTTCGTTAATTCATTATAGCAATACAAAGGCTAAGAAATCAGCATCGTGAACTCAGTTTACTGGTTGTAGAGCTCCAGTGACGGAGCTCGCGGCCGTAGGCACCACCGCATTAGCTAATACCTATAGGTACTTGCCGTTTTAGGTAGTGTTCAGCACTATCGTGTTCCGGTCAGGTGGTAATATACGGCCCTGTAATTTCCGGCACAGAGGCATAACATCTTAGGCCTCAGGAGTGGTAACTCGTCTGCATTTCGACCTTGGTCTTAGCGTGGGTGTCTATACCTAGGCTATAGCCAATTTATTTATTACTTAACATCAATGTGAACTGCATGCTTGTTTGCCGCTTCCATTGTAATAAAAAATATAACCTTTTCTCCTCCAAAATCCTAGCAATATATGGGCTAAGAAATCTACATCGTGAACGGAGCACCTATACCTATTCTCGTCGAAAAATCACCTATCCAAACTATGGGAGCTAAATCCAAGGACAAAATACTCGTATCTTAGCTGCGAACCACCGGCAGGCTGTCGCGTCTCTCCACCCGATCGATAATATTGTCTGTCCGGTGCCCGCAGCGTACCTATTGTCGTTTTATTACGCCCTTACGTCTGTTTTACATTGTTCTCTACTTTATATTGTAAGGTTTTGTAGGTTTAATTTGTAAAATTAGGTAAAACATAGCAGTCTAAGATTAAGTCTGATCATAGGCAACACCGGAGGGGAGTAGGAAAGGAGTTTCCCCTCTGTCAAAGTACAAGCCCAAATGGGCCTATACCTGTCGCCTAGATGTTTAAAGGTGTGCGTGAAATTGTTTCTGTATTTTGTTAAAGTCGAGGTGTGAGTTTCGTAGTAATAGACGATTTTTGTAGTGTGCGTGTGTGTCGCACGCATTTCCCCCCGCAAAAAAATTACAGACTGTTTTGCATCGTCGTAATAAACGCTATGGCTACTCTCCTCCGGTCCGCCGCGACCGGTGGCCCGTGTTGCTCTATGAGTCTGATGTACCGTCTGATGGTGAGAGTCAAAAGTCTTAGAATCTGGCGCTCCACACTCTCTGCCTACCCCGTTAGAGACCCGGTGTGAAGACGCATAATTTTTTTTTATGTAATGGAAGTGTTAAACAAGCATGCAGTTCACATTGATGTTAAGTGATGACTGCAGCCCATAGACACCCACACAAAGACCGAGGTCAAAATGCAGATGCGTTACCACTCCTGAGGTGTTATGCCTCTGTGTCGGAAATTACAGGGCCGTACATTACCATCTGACTGCAACACGATAGTGCTGAACACTACCATTTAGCGGCAAGTATATTAGGTAATGCGGTGGTGCCTACGCCCGCGAGCTCCGTCACTGGAGCTCTACCACCACTAAAACAACACATATTCTTGGAGGTATTAAAACTAACTTATGATCCAACCTACTTATTATCAAATAAGTACACGATGACGAAGGCACGGGCATAAGCTAGTAAATAAAAATATTTGCTTAAATTATCTTAGACCTACGTAACAGAAACGCAGTACGAAACTTATAATAGAACAAATCATCAAAAGACGGATTTGCGTAGTGAAAACGCAATAAAGCGGTGAATACACGCCTCGGAGATTTCGTGTGTGCCTTTATGTTGCGTATAAATAAAATAAATAAAAAAAATAAAATACGCTTACACTCACAGCCCCACAGTAGGTATAAACCTGTGTCGTGGGTGCCGTTGTACACATACAACACATACACAAACACCCAGACCCGAAACAAATATCTGTAGGCCATACAAATATTTGTCCCGGTGCGGGGATCCAACCCGCGACCCTTCGAATCAAACGGTCATCTCACACCGCTGGACTAGTCGGAAGAAGAAGAAGAAGAAGAATGGAAGAAGATGAAGACATGAAGACTTCACAATACACACATGTTCCAGTAAGCATTAGGTACTATAGATACCGCTACGAATATAGATATAGTAGCTACACAATTTAAAAAGTATTATATTTACCTAGATATAGATAACAATTTCACTTTTCACCAACTCGACACACGTGTGTCCGGTCATTCGTGTCGATTTGACGAATAACCCATATTTTTTATTACTTACTTAGGTACCTACATAATTGTTTTCGCTCATTAGATAGGTACCTTATACGAGAGATAAGAGCGAAAAAGTATTTTTAATAAAAAAAAAGTGTATTTAAAGTAAGTAATAAGTAAGTACCTACCTAAGTACCTAATAAACTAATCTGCTTACAATTAACATAAGTATGAATGTATAGTATAATACAAACAATAGGTTATAGGTCGCGCCACGTAAAAAGAACGCTGGAAGAAAGTAGAAGGGATGTGTTCGCGCATCGGTACACTCGCGCACGAAAGTACTAGCCCTATTGGTTTATTTTTGATCTAGCTTTCGCTTGCGGTTTCGTGTATTGGTAGGCAGATTGAAAACGCCGCACCTCATACCACCAAATAGATCGATAAATCGTCTACTGCGCAGCTTGACCGCCAGCGTTCTTTTTACCTGGCGCGACCTATACTAACATTGATTGATTACTAAGTCACTCCTACTTTTAGTTTAAAGAAATAATTGCAGATTAAAAAAAAAACTATCATTACATGAGTATCAATAATCTCTGTTAAAGCGTATTTATATTGCATTGGCGCAATCAGTGATGAGCTATTGTTTACCTATATGGGGTGGTGCCTCTAAGACTAAATTTCTTGAAACCGAAAGAGCGCAGAGATGCCTACTTAAGACAATGTTCTTCAAACCTTTTAGATACCCTACCCTACAGATGAATTATACCAAAACTTTAAAATTCTATCCCTTAGAAAATTGTTCATTATCAACACTGTACTTAAACAACATAAAACATTACCATACACACCCAATTTTCATACAGGCAGACGACGATTGTAAAGTTGCACCAAAACCCTTCTGTAGAACTCTTTTGGCCAGGCGGCAGTTTCAAGCCCATTCGGCTTATTTACACACACACAAACAAACGCAAATCTTCTAAACTTTAGGTAATAAGTGACTGACAAATCATCATCCCTCCCTCAGCACGTGAAGCGTAACAGAGGGGGGGGGGGGGGATGGTTCGGGGGTCGAGGATCTCCTCATTCCCCGGGCCTTTTTTAATTTTTTTTTTGGGCATTTTTTTTTTCTCCCTCAGCTATTCCCCCGCGCTCCGCTTACAATTGGTTAAAGCGATTTACATTGGCTAACTTGATGGTAAGGGGCCACACGACCGCGTCGTCGCTTTGGCCTAGGCCAGACGTCGCAGCCCCGGGCGACGTCTCCAGTCCTCGATCGGGGGTTGAGTCCGGTCGGTGGGCAGGGCTCGAACCCGCCCAATAATCTGTCTGGTGGTTGGGGCCTGTCAACAGTGGTATCTGTGTTTGTGAAGGTGTATGTCTGTGCGGCCTTAATTGTGATCCGGGGGATCGGGGCCACCGGAAGGATGGGGTGGGCGGCATCGACTCGACGCGCCTTCGGCGATACAGGGGGGAGGATCTCGCGCGGCAACGGTCGACCCTCGGGCGGTCGGGTGTGGAGAGGGGCGAATCCGCGGAGATGTTCGTGTGGTCCATTGTCCGCGCGGTGGAACATTCGACGCACGAGACGAACCACGAAATCCTCCACGGACTCAACCCCTAGGTCCCGGGCGATGACGTCGTTGCGCACGTACCTCCCTGCTCCTGTGATCAGCCGGAGAGACACGTTCTGCTGAGCCTGAAGCCGACGTCGCTGCGTAGCGGAGCATAAAGCATACCATGCAGGCGCAGCATACGTCAGCCTCGAGCGGACATAGGTTTTGTAAAGCCGGATCTTAGTCCGGAGCGGCAGTCTCGATTGCAGTACCGGGCGCAGCATCGAGCGCGCTGCAGCCGCCTGTTGCACCACAAGATTCACAGTGGGCACCATGTGGAGCGCGCGGTCGATGCTACACCCTAGGTATTTAACCGTAAACTGCCAGGCTATGTCCTGACCTCGCAGTCGGAGCGGCTGTGGCATGCGGCGGACTCGTGTTACGAGTGCGGCCGTTTTGTCCCCCCGCGGCGAAACCTCGTCGTGACGGTACACGAAGAAGTTGGGTATTTGGAGCTCATCGCCGCTCCGAAGTTTAGTCTCGCCCAGGAGAACTACATGGATGTCCTGCGACTGGGCGAGATCCCTCAATTCCCGGCTATGACCCTTTATACCTCCCGGATTCCAGTAGAGTAACCGCAGTAGGTGTGAGTGAAATTGTGTAGGTGTGCGCTGTGTAGGTGTGTGTTGGTGAGTTGTGGGGATGTTTGTGTTATTTACGTTTCGTATGTTGACGTCCATTATTGTGTTTGAAGTTGTGTGAGGTCTGACAGGCCCCGCAGGAGAGCAGGGACTATGTCCTGGCCCGCATTGTAGGCCATCAGTATCCCGGTCAGAGTACTGATGAATATCCCTAAAAGCTGGGACACTGACGGCTCCCTCTGAAAATCTGGACCTGTGTACATCGGCCGGGGTGCGGATACGGGCCCGGCGGTCGGCCGCAGCTCAGGCAGCGGGCCATGCGTCCTAGGGGCGGAAGGGGTTGATCGTGTCGATTGTACGTGTGGTATATATGGTGCGGCGTCCACGTCGAGTGCGCGACTGGTCCTCACACTCAGTGGTCGATCGACGGCTGGCGGCGGTGGTCCGGTGCGTTGGCAGGTTGAAGGGCGACGATAGGGGCTGAAGTTGGGGGGAGCTCCGATGCCCCCACGAGTGAAGTAGGCGTAGGGGCATTAATATAGGTATGCATGCTCGGCCGGCGCGGATTGAGCAGTTTCCGTTTCCGCGCGTTGTCGTTGGCGACGAGCGGCGCGCGACCTCGCTTTCTTCCTTCTTGGCGCATTATAAGCCGGCAGGGTTGGTGGTGCTTGTTGTTGTTGTTGTTTCTGTTGGTGGCTGGGCCCCGGCGCGATTTGCGCCTGAGGCTGCATCGGCTCCGGCGCTACTTGCGCCTGGGGCTGGGAGAGCTCCGGCGCGCCGACTGGGCGTCAAAACCCTTGACCAGGAGAGCAGCCAGGATGTCTTCTGTGGGTGTATCTACAGACAGGCCCCGCAGGCATACCTTGGTGGGTATATCGGCCTCTTGAGAGTAGCAATACCATTCGATGGAGCTATTATACATGCTTACTAGGTTGGTTCTGGCCACTGTATTAATCATGCTGTAAACATGTTAAATAAAGAAACTTTTTTTTTATTTTTATTTATTTTTTATTTTTTTAAATAATACGCTACTAAGTTACGAATACATACTACAATAAAGAACTTTCACATCAAAATTCTCAAACACACAAAAATGTCAAAGTAGGTATGTGTCGGTCTTTATATCGAATGTCCACTTGGCCTAATCTCGGATTTGACCTTTTGGGGTCAGGGAGTCAAGGCTCGGCGGCGAGGGCGAATATATCCGGAATGCCGGATAAGCTCCTATAACTATAAGCTATTTAAGCTTATTACAGAGGTTCGCGAATCGTTTATTATAATGTTCTAGTCTTATGTTGTTAGAAAGACATTTTCGGTGTATTTCTGTTGCACTACTCTAATATCTGAAAAAACTTGAAGGTTAGAAAATATTTTATTTTAATAAGTTGGATTCTGAGCACCATTTGCGCGACGCAAATGCAGCACCGACATACCTTTTTTTCTGCAGCTTCTTCTGCCCTGCGGCTGCAGAACGGCGTTTGGTATCTCGGGGCTGTGATGGAGGAGGTGGGTAACGTGGCCTCATGTCACCATGGTGTTGGCATCCAGGTCCTGCCGCGTTCTCACCCTCTTCTCTATTGCAGCGGGCTTCTTCGGCACTCGGCTGTTTTTACTGGTGGTAGAGCTCCAGTGCCGAAGCTCGCGGGCGTAGACATCACCGCATTATACAACACCACCGCATTATACAATACACCGCGTTATATAAACGATCGTCAAATATGACTACATCGTCGACAGCAGTTGATGTATTTTTGAACGTTAATACCTACCTACCTCCCAACAGCAATGGTATTACAATTTTCTTTAGGCTGTGGTATTCATATTTTTGCATTGGCAAATTATTTTATATATTATTTTTCCTCTTATACAATATTAAATTATATCATTATAAAAAAAATATAAATATAATACATTTCTAATTAACCATTAGCAGTTTTTAATTTTTAAAAAAAGTTACCTTGTATTTGCGGCCTTCAAACATATAATGCAGCAATAGGTATATAACAAGGACGTTCTCCATTTTGTTTATATCTTTGTTTATTTTTCTTTCACTGTGCACCGCCCTTTCCATATGAATATCATTAACTGCCATAGCGTTCCTCTGTAAATTATATAATAAGGATATATGTATAGGTACATAGTGATCATAAGGAGAATTGTTCTCATAAATAATTCATACAAGATGAGTCCACAAACCTTTGTAACGTTGTATACACGTACTACGCCGTATCACTTGTATGGATTGGTACCATGAGTGAAGTATTAAATACTTAATATGCCCACAAATATCGGACGTAAGTTACCTTAACGCGGTTTCACGTACGCGACACCGGCGCATCGGCATCGCAATAAAGCCTGCTGCGCTCGGCCGGTCGTTATCGCGCTGTGGTGCCTGAGGTGGGGATGACGCATCACTCCCGGTGACTCCCAGCTCCCGGCGATCGACGCGCCACCGCACAATTGCGTTATAATTCTTTCATTGCATATTATTATTATGATATTTAATAAGATGTTTTTTATCTACTTATATTTTATTTACTTTGGTATTAATCTATTTATTATTGTTTGTACCTACTAGTATGTATTACATTTATCGTTTAATTAAGTATGTTATTTTAATGGCTTATTATCTGTTTTATATCCGTATGTATGTACCTTGTATAAGTATTAGTACAATTATCCTTTATTATAAATTTGACATCCGTGGTTCACTCACTTAGGGTCCTGTTGAAAACCAGCGTCAGGTACCTTTTACATGAAGGTACCTGACATTTGCTGAACAGGACACCTTTTTGGCAGCCGTGAGACACATATTACGTGTATAGGTATGTATTAATTTTTAGAAAATGTGTTGTCTATTCTCTGTTACCTGTTACGTTTTATGTCTGTTTTATGTGTCTCGCTGTGTGTCAAATAAATGTTTCTTATCTTATCTTATCTTATCATTACCTAATATACTTGCCGCTAAGTGGCAGTGTTCAGCACTATCGTGTTCTGGTCAGGTGGTAATAATGTACGGCCCTGTAATTGCCGGCACAGAGGCATAATACCTTAGGCCTCAGGAGCGGTAACGCATCTGCATTTTGACCTTGGTCTTTGTCTAAGTGTCTAAAGGCTGCAGTCATCACTTAACATCAATGTGAACTGCATGCTTATGCTTATTACTACATGCTTATATATGCTGATAGGCATAGTTATAATACGAGGAATAAGAACAAGTTGTCTCTGCCAAGTTTTCGACTGACGAAAACTAATACATCTTTCCTAAAATATAGTGTAGAATTTTATAACAAGATCCCAGCCGGGATTGCTGAACTCACCGATGGTAAATTCAAAGCATTAATTAAACGCACTCCATGTAAAAAGGCTTACTATAAACTCGAGGATTATCTCAAGGATAGAAATGTTTGGCTAAATGCTGATCTAGCTCCACAAGGGTGTTAAATGTAATAATTAAAGTGTAATGTTGATATTATATTGTTAATTTTAAATTTGTTTAAATTATGAAAAATTGTAAAAAAATGCCTAAGAGATATTTTTAAAAGAGCCGACTGAGTTTTTTTTGGCAAGTTTTTTTCAGATCATATTGGCCTTTGGGACTTTGCCAGTGAATGACAAAGAATGACTCTTTTTCTTTTCTTTTTACTCTTTGTTATCAGTTTGTAAAGGGGAAATGAGACATTCTACTGATAAACTTTTTACATTAGTTTATTACATTTAGTTTTATCTTAGTGATATTCTTGACTTTACATATATTTGACATGTATATCAATTGTTGTTCACTTTAATTTATTTTGTTTGTTTTTGACGTGTCATAAGAGGTGCCTGTCACCCTAAATGAATAAATGAGTTTCTGATTCTGATTCTGATTCTTATTTATACAGCAATGGGTGACGGGCGTTCCCAGCAAGATGATGACGCTTACAGCGCAACCGTTGCCCTGGCTCTACCTGGGCTTATGGCCGTGCCCCAAGAGGGAATCTCCTTCACCCGGGTCTCGAATCCAGGCCGAGTGATTTCAGTCCTACCTATCAGCAGTTCAGATCGAGTTAAGCTCACTAGACCTAACTACCTCGTCGTCGTAAAGGGGTGCTCCGACTACTGTCGGAGTAGTGAGGATTTCGTGTGGGAGAGGTCTCCCATCAGGAAGCCTACAGTACAATGGGGCAAATACATGGAGGCAGTTATGCGCTGGATGTTACGAGACCAGACATGAATATAATCTATACAAATGAATAAAATTGGAGTGTCTGTCTGTAATGTTAAAATAACCGCTTTTTACTAAATACATATGTATACACGGTACATATACCAAAACAACATTTTTTACAATTTTTGTCTGTCTGTCTGTCTGTTTGGTGGGCTAATCTTGGGAATGGCTTTACCGATTTTGACGGAACTTTCACAGGCAGATAGCTGATGTAATAGGGAGTAACTAAGGATACTTTTACACTAGCTTCGCCCACGACTTCGTCCGGGTAGATACTGAACAATCATAAATTCTCACGCGGACGAAGGCACGGGGAAAGCTAGTATATAATATACACATTAATATAATATTATATTCATCAATTAAAACCAACGTAGGTATATATTTACACTAAGGTGTCGACTATTTACGTTATACCGCTCCTGGGCCACAATCCAGTAAAATGGAGTGAAGTGATCTTGTTAATGCATCCGCTTAGTCCAATAAGCTGGAATAAACACAAGTAGACAACAGGGCGGGCGGCGTGCCTCGTTTGGATTGGGCGAGTTGTTGATACAGTTAATTGGTAAGTTAACACGTTCGCGGAAACCACTAGAATCCGTCTTCCAGAATGACTCGATAAATTTTCATTCAAAATTCACTTGAAGTATAAACATGTAATTTTTTTTTAGTGTTTAAGCAATTATTTTGTAAGTAATCAATTGAACAATTTTGAAACAGCGAGATTTTTTCATCATTCCAAGCAATTGAAATGGAGCCAAACTATAATTGATATGAGAACATACAACATTCCTTTACTAACCACGATTCATTATGATGACACTGTTAATTGTAAGTATTTAGGTACTCATAATGGCCACCAAGCACACAGTAATCTCATTTACTGATTATATTATTAAGAATGCTATAGCTTATGCCTAACTAGATATCAACCCAAAAAATAGAGGATTTACATTAAGTAGATGCAGTGTTCTTGAGATTCAACTCTGTTTTACCTCCAGGTCCTCTAATTACGTGCCGTATAGGTATACCTACTAAGGCCAGAAACAAAAGCACTGAATACTGTCAATCTATGGAAAGAGGAAGCGCGCATGGCCCAGCGGCTGGTGTAGATCGGAAGCGATCTGCTCGGTTAAGCACTACGGGCGCGGTCGGGTAGTGTGATGGGTGACCGCTAGTGGCAAATTAAATTAAGCCGTCGGTCTCGGTTGCTATCGATGGATAGCAGTCGTTAAACCTTGTCGGAGGCCTTATGGGCGGTTTGAAAACATTCGACAGTGGGTTGGCCACTAACCCACCCACCTCCACCAATCCGCATTGGAGCAGCGTGGTGGAGTAAGCTCCAGGCCTCCCCCAAACAGGGGAGAGACTCGTGCCCAGCAGTGGGACGTATAATGGGTTGCCATTATTATTATTATATGGAAAGAGATACAATCAGTATCTATTAATAGGTACTAGCTTCCTGTCTTCTTCTTATTTATTGAAATTGTTTTATAACGTGACTATGAGGTCTCGAATTCTCACACCAGCTTCAACATATCAAATAAAGAAAATAATTTGGGCCGTACGTTCTAAAGATTTAAATGAAAGAAGCTCGTGTGAATATTACCTAATTACTTTTTAAAAACTCTTTAGGTATTGCTTAAGAACAAATATTTTTTTTTGGTTTGTTGTCAACAGCAACAGTTCGCAAGCCACACCTAAACGCAGCACACGACGGCATTGTAGACAGAGCTAGAACAATCCAATTAATTAAAAAGCAAATCTCTCGAAGGAAGAAGCCGGTTCTCCATTGCGGTTTTAATTATTGGCCTATTGAACCCCGGCCTGGCTGTGACGCAGCTACTACAATAAAACTTCGTAGCTGGGTATAATTGGCGCGCTGTATTCATAATAATTGGCCGGTATTCTAGAGGCTCTAGCTTCGAGCCAATCAAAGTTTGAACGACAATGCCGCGCTGGCGCACCTAATTGCCAATTGGGGGTTGATTAAAACATATTTTTGTTTAGATTGGCCCGATCACAATGTTTTTTCGCGGTTTTGTGGATACAGCTCTTTTTTACGTGCTCTGGTATTATATTGGTGGATGAAATAACTGTATATTTAACGAGGTCTCTTATGAAATATTTATTGGATTCGTTGTGGATTTGTTAGGTATATACATAAAACAGGCATTTATATTTGGCAATTTGTTTGCTTCTATCATGGTTGGCCATACCCAAATCTTCCAGAATCTTCTCTATGAAATGCGTACTAGGATAGTATATTTAGCAGTAGTGAGGGATATGTGTCTTGAAATAAGATATATTAGAGCCTTTTGTAGGTGTCTAAGTATAGGCTGTAGTCATCACTTAACATCTATCGCCATCTACCTAGGTATGTAATGTGAAACGGACGATTACTTGCGGCACCTTCATTAAAAAAAACACTTCATCACTTACTTCCTTCTCATCCCGGTGATTGAACCTGGGTCTTTGGTTCTATCATTATTCATGTACTTCCACTTACCCACTAAGGCACAAACATGAACTTTTCAAACAACTCGCACATAAAAATAAGCTCTCCGTTTTATTGTAAGCATAATAAACAACAAGATATAATTTAAAAATCGAATAGTATTCAAAATAAGAATAAGATACAATCCAACAGTTAGGCATACGTCAATAATATTCGGTCCATTACAAAGAGTTCCCATTCACAAACTAACAACCGGACTAATCAGGAGCATAAAAATAGCACCTGCTCGTTTATTGTTGCAATACGTTACATTAAAAAATAAATGAAACAGTATCAAAGAAGAGGAAGTGATAAAAAAAAGTCTATCGGTAACCCTAACACTATAAAACACCTTAGCATTGTAACAAGCGGCCATCTTGACTTTTAAATTCATTGACAAAATAAAGTGAACAAAGTTTTGGATGAACGTTCAAAATTTGCGTTCGATTTTCAACTTTATTTTTTCATAAAAATTCACAGAACCATTTTTTTTTTTTTGAATTAGAATTGTGTGGCAGGTTGTATAAAACTAATCGTTCGGACGAAGGAGGTTATAAAAAAAGGTTGAATGACAACAAGATGGTGGCAAGGAATTCTCGGCTCCCATGGGTTTTTTGGTGTTTTAGGCACCCGTGACGAAATGTCATAGTGGTTAGGCATTTGTGGTGACACAGCAGAAATTGAGGCGAGATCTTTTATAAAAAACTTAAGATAACGACATGGATTTATAATGCGGCAATTTTCTAATATTTTTATCATAATAGACTCTGCCTGATATTTTAAAAAGTTAGTTGTAGTCTTTTGGCGTGCTTTGAACTTGAGAACCACTTCTGTGAAAGTAACAAGATTTTTTTTAATGTAATGGTAGTGGTAAACAACCTTGCAGTTCACATTGATGTTAAGTGATGTTTTATGTGAGACGTTTCCATGTCATGTTATTATGGGAAAGAGTAGTAAATTGACTTCTTAAAACTAGAGCCGTGATAATAAGATGAGTGTACTGTCTAGTATTTTACTACATAAGATGGTTCTTACTCCTGAGGTTTAATTTGTTGTGCTTCTATGCCGGAAATTACAGGGTCGTAATTTACTACCTAGCCAGAACACGATATCGTTGAATACTACTAAGCAGCAGATAGATAAGGTAATGCGGTGGCTCTTACACCCTCAAGCTCCGACGCTGGCACATTATCACTAGTGAAACTGATATCTTAATATATATAAATCTCGTGTCACAATGTTTGTCCTCAATGGACACCTAAACCACTTAACCGATTATAATAAAATTCGCACACCATGTGCAGTTCGATCCAACTTGAGAGATAGGATAGCTTACATCACGCTATGACTAATAGGAGCAGAGCAGCGCGGGCGAAGCCGGGGCGGGCCGCTAGTATACTATATGTTTTTTATTATTAGACTAAATAAAAGCAGTGGGACGTATCAAGGGTTGCCATTATTATGATAACAAAAACAATATGTCACCATATTGCTACTATGACATTCTTGTTTTTCGAATACACTTACGACAGTTAATTGAAGGTATAATAAACGGTTTGAATAGCTGATAATTAAGTATTTTATGCTTGTTATCTCAATACAGTGTAGTGTACTGTACAAGGTGCGGGCCTAAGCCCATACATTTTGGAACGATTCCTTTCAAAAATACAAACAGTGAACAAATGTGACAATAACATGACAATAATCATTCATAATGTGCCGCACCTAGAGCAATGAAAATTTTAAATTTAATTAATAGCAAGTGGCGTCCCGATTATATTATTACGCAGCGCCATTGTGTCCCAGACGGCACCGCCTGACTCCCCGCGCGGTGACCACGCGTCTCGGTTTGTAAAGGGACATTTTTGTGAAATTAATGTGAATAAAGTAAACATTTTCTTACTGGCATTGAGCACTTTTTGAATTTTTTTTCGAAAAATCGTATCGGGTAAAAATGTTAAACTGGCGTCAGGATACGTGACATGATCGAAAATTCGTAAGACGGAGGGAGAATATACCGCTGGCGCGGCTCAGTTGAGGAAATATGGGGACTATTTCCTCAACTACGCCGCCTTCTTTTCTACCGCACGGCAAAAATGTATGACTGCGCCAACTGTTTCGTTTAGGTGGCGCAGGGCGCTTGCGCGAATGTGCGTGAGTGTTTGTGTGTCAGTGTGCTGCTGCATTGAAACTTATTAGGCATTCTTTCGTTCTATTAATGTAGAGATCTAGAAGTTAAAAGGCAGAAGCGTTACCACCCCTGTAACACAACAACTAATTTTGTTGAAATAGTTTGACCGCCATGGTTTGGTTCACTGACTGCACTAGGCGAAGGATTCTTCCTCCTTCAGGTAACGTTCATACTAAGAAAGAACAGTATAATTATCCCCAATCTACTTGGAAGCATACCCACCCTACACAGGGTACACCCCCGCCCGAGACGAACGCGTTAGGCACCGCTTTGTTAGGCAAATCCGACTCGCCTTGCCTCTGCTTATATTATGTATATTATGTAAATATAATGCGTTCAGAATCCGTTCGTTTATCACTTCAGGTTCATTGGCGTTGGGTGGCTTCTGATATTGTTTATGTTGTCTTTGATTTTATGTATGGCAGCTTTATCAAGGTATGAATGACGGTAAGTGGTTAAATAGCGCTTCCACGACGAAAAACATCCAAGTTCCAGTCCATCAGTATGATCATTTCAGTCGAAAGATGTCCAAAGCTGGATAAGGCTTCTCCCGAAGATTGTCACAAGAAACGGTCCTGGGCCGCCATCTGGTCGTCGGTCCACATCATGGTGGGCCAGCCTACCCTTCATCTTCCGGTACGCGGTCGCCAAACGAGAACTCTTTTGCCCCAATGGCCGTCAGTTCTTCTAGCTATGTGCCTAGTTCCAGTCCAACTGTGACAAATCGTTCTTAGCCAAGGGAATAGGTGGTAGTGTAAATATACTTCTCAGCTGGGGCTAGTCCACCGTTCCCATCCGCAATAAAACAATTTTTTTTTGTCAAGTTATCCCAACCAACATTCTGGACCCGTCATTGTCCACTGAAAAGTGGAAGACTATCGGTTTCTAGGACTTAATAACCTGGTAGCAAACCATCGAATACGTAGGTATCTATATCTACTGAATATTTTGCATTAGCAATTTCTTTGTAAGCGATTCCTGTTAAAAAAAATACTCTGTTGACTATTTATATCCCTCCATTTGCGCTGGCTTGTTCGCTATTTGTTCACAAACTGCAGACTTCAGTGTTCTACGGATATAACATCAGCAATGTTTCTTAATCTGGTGGATATCGCTCTTATTACAATGCTATTTTCTGCATATCCAGTCCCCACTTCCATACAAAAGCTTTACTATGAGTGATGGGGTAATGATAAACAAAAACATTTACTTATCAATCATGGTGTAGTATGAATTACATACCGAATTCACGTTTATTCACCCTAAAACAACTAATAAACGAAGGAAACCTGTCAAATAAACATATCTGTGAAACAAAAGGCCTTTATAAATTACACGAAATCAACAATCAGCAGCTCACAGAACAAACAACTATGTATAATATACACAATCGCACAATGCCTCCATTACAGATAGGAGCGTTTTCAAACCGTCATGACATACGCTTTTCATCACGATTCAATATAATGCCATGTTTCATATGCCTCACTGGAAGTGGCCTGTGACTTCAATTAGTAGGTGCATGTATTTTTTATGTTTTCCACCTTCCGGAAAACAAGTATGCGGTCCACACGGATGTAAAGTGATGATTTCAGCCTATAGATATCTACACAAAAACCATAGGTCAAAGATACGCCACTCTTGGATTGGAACGCGATAGTGCTTAACACTAGGTATCATTTTGCGGCAGATACGTAAGGAAATGCGATGGTGTCGAGTCCTGACACTGGACCGCCACCACCAGTCGAATGTTGTTTACTCTATTCGTCAAGTAACAACAAATGGAGCGGGAATTTAAATTTTAATTTAAAACTATTATTTTCAAGTAAGTAGGTACCTACGTACCTATTTAGGTACATGAAGACAAGACAAGATGGTATTGTTTTTTAATGGGCATATTTTACGTTAGGGACCTGGCGTGAAGATACACACACACTTTCACATATATTATGTAGGCGGAACAACTCTACTTCACCGAGAAATCGGCGAGACCAAAGGACACTCAGCCTAAATTTAACTCAACTGCCTAAGGGAGACTTTGGATCCGATCCTCGGCTTAGGGCGTTGCAGGGAGTCAAGAAAGTAAATTAGAGATGATTTCCAATGGCAATCTCTTAGTTTGGCACTAGAATTTTTATTTTTCACACTAAAATAGGCACATCCAGTAAAAACTAAATATTTTATGTATCTCATTGTACCGTACACCAAAACTCGAATAATATCACAATATGTATACGAGCGACAATACGGAGCGACGAAAATGGTGACGTGTCGAGGAAACTCGTCTAATGTTTGTGTATTGCAACATTCTTTGCAAAGATCTTATAATATCTTTGATTCTTTGTATGAAACTTATTTATTTGAGTGTAAGTTTTTTCTACCTGATGTAATGAATGATGGTAATCAAACAAACACGACGCTCAAAATCAGACCCGCCTCTGTGAGAAGGATATAGTAGGAGAAAAAATGGAAAGAAAAATTTGGGTTCGAGCCGTGACCTATGCTACCTTCTTAGTGGTAAAGAGACTGGACTGGTTATCCAGGTCACAGGTAAGATGCCTACCCGAAGTTTTTTTTTTCTTTAATTTCTATAAAGGTACGTACACTCGAATTTTCATTGTGTTTTTTTATTATTTGCTTGTTTTCTTTGTCTTTATATTTTTTAATTAGTTACAACAACGTAGAACTAATGTACGAGTAGCATCATTGGGTACAATCCTCTATGGTTTTTGGGGCTGTTTTTATTTGCCAATTGTATGTTCTTTCGTTTTGATAAATAAAAGTAAAATAATAATATTACGAAAAATAAAAAATGACAGTGAAGGGTTCACTGTCATATTTTGTGTTCACGAAGTTAGGTACATAACTATTGCAATATTCACTAAATGAGCACTAACTTATTTGCATAGATAGGTAGGTACTATATGATAGCAGAATATTCGAATTTTATATTATAAACCGGCTACCATCCGTATGAAACTCTGCAGTAACATGAATAGGTATCTATTTAAAGAGGGGCGTGATAAAAACATAATTAAATTCATCTGAACACGCGCGTGATATGAATCTGTGCATGACAATAGGATGGGCCTGTCTGTATTGGCGAGATATGAAATATGAGATTCTAATTCATGTCACTACGTGGCAGTGTCATCTGTGTCGTCTCTTTAGGACAAGTGTACCTTCAACAAAACAATTGGTATTGGGGGAACAATATAAATAAACAATTCTTGTAGATAATAAATTCAAGTCATGTATTAAACGCACACTAAAAATGCGTACTATAGATTCGATGACTACCTAAAGGATAGAGATGCCTGGACAAATGCTGGTCTAACTCCACAAGACTAAACAATATCTTTTTGAAATTAATGTGCATTGTACTAGATATTGTAAAAGATAGTTATAGGTGTCATATCGGGAAAATAGTTTTAAGGAACATATTTTGAAAAGACCCAGAAGAAGAAGATACTGAGTTTTGTTTTGGCAGGTTTTTTTCTCCGTTATGTGGGCTTTGGGACTCCGCCAGTGAATGACAAAGAAACATGTCACAAAAAAAATGTTTTCTTGTTTAGTCTTATCTTGCCGTAAGTATAACAGTAATGGCCGCGGGTTCGGGTGATGTCTCGCAGTGCCTAAATATCTTATGGATATGCTCTTTCTATAAACTGCTGAATGGTAGGCAAGTAAGCATTGACATGGGGATGTAGATGTGTTGCCACTCCTGAGCTCTAACTTGACCACCCTAATCTGACCGTACATTACCACATGTCCTCACCTCAGCGTCAAGTACATTAGGCAATACGGTGGCGCCTACACCCGCGAGCTCCGTCGCTGGAGCTTTACCACCAGTAAAGTAATTTCCACTTGTATCAACTTGACAAAAGCTATTTCTTATTAAAACTACTCTAGCCCTCCGGTGCCTCAAAACGTCAATAATCAAACAATAACAGGCGTAATCAATAGCGATTGAAGGAGGGCATAATCTTGGAGGGTTTTAAAGTCCTCAGGGGTCCCAACAATGCTGTTTTTCATATAAACATCGGTCCCCCGGTACACGTCGCTGATGACAGGACGGTGAATTATGTGTTTTCCCGAAAACTTGTACCAACTTGGACCATCGATTTTGAAGCTGTCCCCGTTCTATAATTTATTGCTGTTTTTTTTTGTTTTCTGTTTCTTGATCGTAGATCTAGTATTGAAGTGTAATTTATTTATAAACTGTAATTTTTGTAGTGTATAGAAAATTTATTTGCTATAAGTTTTTTTTAATATTTATTTTGAACTTGCTCGTTTCTTTATGTTTTGTAAGTGAAAAAAGTGAAGAATTTTATGTTTAAGCACTTTTAAAAGGCCAATGACATTATGATATTTTAATGAATTCATACTAATGCCATCATCGATGTTCGAACTAAGCTGAGTCGTGTCGTCGATGAATACCATAGTCTAAAGAAAACGAACATGTCAATTGCCTAAATACAGTCAACTCAAACTACGCAGACATTTAACAATAAATAAGTAGGTAAGCATTTACGTACTTACGTGTATCTATTAACATATTTTTTTTGGATTTTTCAATGTAGGTAGGTAGATATTTGCCTACCATTGTTAGTTTTCAGGTGGATTGACTGATTGTACAAGTTTTAATGATAAAAAAAGCCAATGGTAATGGTTAAACTTTAACATATTTCTTTAAGTTAGAGAAGGATGTGAAATGTTACAATAACTTTGACTTTGAGAAATATCGCGGTGCAACCCAGGCTAAGTAAAGACGATTTTGTTTTAACTCGGATCTCTCGCCGGAATGAATTGCCAGAAAAAAACTCCCTATCTACTTTGCAGAACTATAACTTCTCCTGGGAATTTATTTCAGTGAGAGTGGGAAAAAGTAGGTAAAGGAAACCTACTCGTCCATGCAAAGAACGCTTTAAGTCTTTCACTCCGTGCAAAGGGTGGTAAGAGTGGACGTTATTTAAGGGGTTCCCCTCACGACGACAAAAAATTTGCATACCTGCGTCCGTCCGCCGACGGCTGTTCTGCCGCTGGACTAAAAGGTTACTTAAAGTTATGAGATATATTTATTACAATTATCCACAAGAAGACTTGAAGGGAAAGAAGTTTTGGTATGAATGTAAGTCAGCGAATGAAGACAAAAGATTGATGGACGACTGAACGATTGAAGCGATTGAAGGTTCCTCCGTGGTTGGTCGTCGCCGTCAGCGTCATTGGTTTCGTCACGCTCCATGATTTGAAGACGTTGGTGGAGCCTCACTTTCACCAATCAAGCTTGAATTAAGTGCTTGACATTCCCATTACCTAATAGGTATTACCTATTGCGTATTGCGATTTAAAGGGGAGAATACAAACATCACTAGGAATCTCCCACCCTCATCCAGCGATTGCCCGCAACCTTCACCAGATCGCTTTGTGCTCCACTACGCGGTCGCCACTCGAGAACTCTTCTGCCTACGGCCAATGACCGTCTTTTCTTCGAGCTATGTGCCCTGCCTACTGCCATTCGGTGGGCTATGTCGGTTTCTTTGGTTCTCATGCGGATTTCTTCATTTCTGTTTAGATCTCGTAGGAAAAACCTGCGCATAGGTCTTCCCATTGTTCTCTATGACCTTGAGCTTTCTCAGGGTTCGAAACCAATTTTTCGGTAACTTTAAAAAAAAAATACGCTTACACTCACAGCCCCACAGTAGGTATTAACCTGTGTCGTGGGTGCCGTTGTACACATACAACACATACACAAACACCCAGACCCGAAACAAATATCTGTAAGCCATACAAATATTTGTCCCGGTGCGGGGATCGAACCCGCGACCCATCGAATCAAACGGTCATCTCACACCGCTGGACTAACCGGGTCGTCAAACCAACTTTCTAAGCTACCCTCGAAGATTGTTTATGCGTTCGGAGATCTCAATAAGTAGGTATCATTTAGCTTCAACGAACCTATCGTAACTGGCAAATCGGAGGGCTTTTCAATCTACGCTTGTATGAATGCATGCGTTTACCTACTATCGCTTTGGCCATAAATGCATGGAGTTACATTTTTAGGCAGCTATCACAAAACGATCGTTTGTTTTGAATATCGCATCATTATCTCACGGCCTTTTATTCCACAATCAATCAAATGTAGCTTTTATTACAACGGGATAAGGTGTCTAAGGTGAAGTGGCTAGTTCCCTGATAGAAAATAGTTTTTACCGATTTCTGCCGCCGTCTTCACCGTCCGTCTTGTTAGGGCTGACAGCATAATGGTTTTGTTGTTATCATCCACTTTGCTTTATGTCACTCCAACATAATTAAACGGAATATTTTGAGGTGCGATGAATTTTCAATCAATTTATGCTAGTAAATTTGCTATTATGTTTTAATATGATGTTACGTGGGTGAAGTATCACAGGGGGCCGATCACCTAACTCAAATGCTTTCGTTTTGCTTTTTTTTTTATAGTTTTAAAAGTGGCAAGCAAGCATACAGTTCACATTGGTGTTAAGTGATGACTGTAGCCTATAGACACCCACACAATGACCAGAGGTAAAAATGCAGATGCGTTACCACTCCTGAGGCCTAATGTGTTATGCCTCTGTGCCGGAAATTACAGGGCAGTACATTACCACCTGACCGGAACACGATAGTGCTGAACACTACCATTTAGCGGCAAGTATATTAGGTAATGCGGTGGTGCCTACGCCCGCGAGCTCCGTCACTGGAGCTCTACTACCAGTAAAAGTCGTTTAGGACGTTATCTTGTCAGTTTCGTACCGCCTATTTAAACATTTTGCTCTTAAGTATATATATATATATATATGCGGAAGAAAACCTTTCCAGGATAAAGTTAGGCGGTACGAAAATGAAAAGTCATGTCACACCCGAAAGCTAACCGAAAGCATAAGAGTTAGGCGGTCGGCCCCCAGGAGTAGGTACATCATTATTTCACAGAAACTAAACATATTGGAGTCATCGGACGTGATGATCCCACAGCCTCAATGTGAAATCAGAATTATTCCACTAGTACATTCTTCCACACACAACACTACACTCACCATTCACACAGACCACGAACGCGCGTGGACGAAGGACCGTGACAGGAGATATTTTCGTAGATCTATATATAGTGACTGTGAAGGAAGAGCAGGACCTCCTAACACAGGTATTGTATAACAGGTAGGGTATAACAACCCTTTTAAGTATACAATACCTGTGTTAGGAGGTCCTGCTCTTCCTTCACAGTCACTATATATAAACGTAACTTCACGCCTGTAATCCCCGAAGGGGTCGGCAGAGGTAAATGCATGCATTCAATCATACATGCAAACACCCACGACTCGCCGGTTACGTTTTTGGCCCATGTAACAGGTGGCGAACCTGTTGCCATCTCCGGGCACATTACCAAACTCCGGGGCACTGGGAAACTTCCAGAAAATGGAAAAATCCCAATAGAAGCAGAGATAAAGGATTTTAAACCGTTATCTCTGATAGTCCCCAACCCGGGAATCGAACCCAGGACCTCCAGCGTAATAGTAGTGGCCTGCTACCACTACGCTACTGAGGCAGTTATACTATACATAGATATATATAGATCTACGAAAATATCTCTTGTCACGGTCCTGGCCACGGTTTAATGTAAAACTTATGATCTATCAAATAAATATTTTTTATTTTTTTACAGTCAGTCAACTGGACAATAAGAGTCTAAATTGTTCCAATGGGGCAGTAGTAGATAAGTGCAATAACGCAAGATTAGTGGTAGCGTTCCAATTACCTAGTCACTACTGAGAAGAACTCCGCTACCAAAAAAACTCAGTAGGAGCTCTATTTGAATGAGAGCTATAATCTAATTTATTAACCTCTTTACAAAGTAAACCAAAGTCTATACCTACATGTATCATCATCATCATCATCATTTCAGCCAAAAGACGTCCACTGCTGGACAAAGGCCTCCCCCAAAGAAATGTATGTCGTAAACTTTGTTAAAGCTTAATTTCAAATGTCGAAGCCCCATGAACAAAACACCATAGCAAAGTTTACCACGACACTGTTCCAAATTTAATTCCTGACACACCGCTGTCAAAATTCCCGATAACAGTTTAAAGTGCACGCGCCGACACGTGCCGTGCGACTTTGACAGCTCGCCTGTCAAACTTGACAGCGATAAAAGATGGCGGCGGTCAGCGCTTTGTCCCAATAATTGACTACGTGGGTCAAATGCGGCAATTAATGGGCAAATTTCTCTTGCTTATTTATTTTGTTATAAGTTTTGGAGTGACTTTTGTTGTCCGATTAGAATAGCATTTGGTGCTTTGTGTGATTGAATTTTTAGTGAAAATAGAATGTGTTTAGAAACGTAGGTGAGGTACCTACGCTCTTAAATTCACATTTACAAATTCCTAAATAGGATTTCAGATAAAAACTATCTGATAGTTTTGGGTATATTTTATTTTTAAAGAAAAATGGAAAGAAAAAATTGACTTCAGGCGAGGTTCGAACTCGTAAAGTAGTATAAAACAATTATTAAGGGTAAAAGCGACTTCTTTACGATATTCAATTAACTGAAAAGTCTATTATATCGGTTGCCTAACTAGCATAGTTGGTAATAGATGGCGCTGCTGCTACCATAAAGCAATGCAATAGATGTGAAGGAAAGATTTGACAAATCGGGCAGGGCTTCAGTAGCTCAATTGGAAGAGCGGCTGGACTAGATTCCCAGTAGGTCGCGAGTTCGAGCCTCGCCTGAAGTCAAATTTTTCTTTCCATTTTTCTTTAAAAATAAAATATATTTCACAAGCATGTGTTAATGCGAAATAATATAAAACAAATAGTTTTGGGTATATTTCCCTATTTTTTTTTTTTATGTTATGGAAGTGGCAAACAAGCATGCAGTTCACATTGATGTTAAGTCATGACTGCAGCCTATAGACACCCACACAAAGACCAGAGGTCAAAATGCAGATGCGTTACCACTTCTGAGGCCTAAGGTGTTATGCCTCTGTGCCGGAAATTACAGGGCCGTACGTTACCACCTGACCAGAACACGATAGTGCTGAACACTACCATTTAGCGGCAAGTATATTAGGTAATTCGGTGGTACCTACGCCCGCGAGCTCCTTCACTGGAGCTCTACCACCAGAAAAGTTTTTTTTTTAATTTGCCTAAAAATTGGTTTACAGGCTTCTTATGTTATGTACGAAAAATAGTTGCATCAATAATGGTATGGGACTTACCGCAATTTTCAAGGTGGAATATTAGCGAACAGGCTCTTTGGTACAAAAAAAAAAAGATAAAGCAATATCTATAATATCTATAAATAAAACAAATATTGATACTCTTGGCAAAAGATAAGAGGCAGTGTTACCCATTTCCTTTGATGGATGGGGTCACAAGTTTTTTAAAACGCGCTAACGCTGTCTTCTTGATCTGCACTTAAGTCGGGGCAGCGGCCGCGCTACCTATGCTCTGAATTATACGGTTGATTCTACATTGATTATTTCTTTGCTTTTGATTTTGTAATTGTATACGAAAATGTTATATGAAACTGTTGAGACTTAAAATTTGGTACAAGGGTTTCTTTCATGATGTATAAGAAAGGATTTTTAGAGATTAATTTAAAGGACTATTTGACAACAGGTATATACATTTTGAATTATAATAAAAAATTATTTGTGCAGACGAAATGGACAAATTCTGTCCTAAAAGGGGGTAATGAAGAATGAAGTGGTATTTTTTTTTAATGTAATTGTAGTGGCAAGCAATCATGCAATTCACGTTGATGTTAAGTTATGACTGCAGCCTATACACACACTTACACTGACACTTACTCAAAGTCCAAGGTCAAAATGCATATGCGTTACCACGCCTAAGGCCTAAGGTGTTATGCCTCTGTGTCGGAAATTACAGGGCTGTATCGTTGAAAAATTGAAGGGTGTACTGTTTGTATGGAATTGAGGTTAAAATTTGTGTGGGATATTTGGTAGTTTCTAAGTTAGAGACTTGAAAAGTGATGTTCCAGTCTGTTAGGAATAAAAAAATAGGTACGTGCCTCAGTATTTTGTAACACCCCTAAACTTATTTTATTTTAAAGAAAAAGCATGCATGTGTTAATGCGAAATAATATAAAACAACCCCTAAACTTTTAAATATAAGAAGTTTAAATTAAATAGAGATTTTTGTATTTTTAAGTTATAGATGTGATTGAGTTCTCCATATATAGGTAGGCACGCGACGGGAACCTTGATTAGGACATTTATTACAAATTATTTATAAAACGACATCCACGCGGGCGAAGCCGCGGGCAACAGCTAGTATATATATATAAATATATATATATATATATATATATATATTTTTATAAATACATATATATATATATATATTTAAATAAATACAACGAAAAATAGTAAACTCAAAGCAGACATAGCGTGAAGAACATGTAGAGAACTGTCACAAATGTACAAAAAATTCAAAGCATTCTCAAATAATGCTCACGTAGCTTTCTTTTAAACTACAATTTAGTCGTAGCTTTTCTGATGTCCACGGGGAGTGCGTTCCAAAGCTTTATTGCCGAAATGGTGAATGTGTTAGACATGAAACCTGTTCGGTGAAAAGGAATGATGAGGGTGAGATATTTAGAAGAACGAAGACAGAGATCATAATAGTTATCCAGGATTTGAAATTTGCTTTTGAGATAATCAGGAGAGTTTGGATCGTTAATGCTAGTATAACAAGCATAATAATCTGATGGATCTACGATGTCGAATAGGCCGCCATTTCAACTTACAGCGGTAGGAAGAGATATGATCAAATTTGCGTAAATTGAAAATAAAGCGTATACAATTATTATGAATACGATCCAGTTTATTTAGAAATTCTTGAGATAGATCAGGATAGCAAACATCAGCGTAATCGAGTATGGGGACGATTGATATATGATTGATTTGATATCGAGTATTGATTAGACCAGAGCAATATTTGTTGCAAGTTAAAGTTCAAATTTGTTATGGCGTCATCCAATTTGTCTGGATCAGTCTGAGCATAAAGCTGCAAATCATCGACATACAAATGGTAAGAACAATTGAGGCGTTCAGTAAGGGAGTTTATAAATAATGAAAACAAAAGAGGAGAAAATATACCGCCTTGCGGTACGCCAGAAGCCAGATCGCACCAATCAGACAAGTCACGATTGACGCGAACTGCCTGCTTGCGACCGCAAAGATAGGACGAAAACCAGTCTAGAACTAATGATGAGGCGCACTTTGCCTGAGGATTGAAATCAAGATATCATAGTCCACGTGGTTAAATGCATTCGAGAAATCGATTAATACCAAGACTGTCAGCTGAAAATCCTCCATGGCAGCTCTTACATCCTCAGTAATTTTTAACAAGGCAGTAGTTGTGCTGTGGGACGGGCATATATATTAGGTAATGTTATTCATAAACAGTTATTATAACCTCTTTTGAGCAGTTCCTTTCATCACCATCATCTTTATTTTAGCTGAAAGATGCCCACTGCTGGACCACAGCCTCCCCATAAGGGGGATATGCCATAATCGCCACGCTTTGCATGCGGATTGGCGATCACAATGGCAGTAGTTTTATCGCGGGATGCTGCTGCCCACCTTACGTAATTGCACTTACTACCGCCCATTCGAATGGTTTGACCGCCATTGTTCAGTACAGCCTGCACTTGTGGAAGAATTCACTTCCAGTAGAACAAAATTCTTCCACTAGTGGGCGGTGGGGTCGTCACGTTCTGACGCCATTTCCTTTACATACTCGTATATGAGTTGCCTGCTACAAGACCCTAGTTACCCTAGGCTAGTGCACCTAATAATCGGTAAACTTGAAAACCTAAAAATCAAATGGGTATCTACCTTTTTATGTCATGGAGTGGAACACAAGCATTCAGTTTACATGGAACCAGAGACTTTAATGAAAATGCGTTGCCACGCTTAGGGTTATAATATAATATACAAATCGGTGACATGCTGTCCCGATCGTCTTCGGCAACAGCATAACGGCATAATCAGCATACAGCATACATCATAACAGCATAATCTCTGCAATATTTTTGAAGGCAGATAGATACCTATATTTTTTTATAAACGGACAACATTCAATGTGATTACATATATCCAAAGCAAACCCTTAAAGAAAAGAAATTAGTCTGTAAAAGATATTACTCAGATATTCATTGCCATGTTTCCATACATTGCAATTAGGCAAGCGTTTAAAATGTCTAATCGTCGTGTAGTACCCACCTAGTATTTCTAGGTGTAATTATATAACCGTAATACTTCTTGTAATTCATGTTATAGGATTATACGATTATACCTACCACATATACATGACGCGTAAAATGGATTAATCTTTGTTTTATATTATTTCGCATTAACACATGCTTGTGAAATATATTTTATTTGAAGAAAAATGGAAAGAAAAATTTGACTTCAGGCGAGACTCGAACTCGCGGCCTACTGGGAATCTAGTCCAGCCGCTCTTCCAATTGAGCTACTGAAGTCCTGCCCGATTTGTCAAATCTTTCCTTCACATTTTATTGCATTGCTTTATGGTAGCAGCAGCGCCATCTATTGCCAACTATGCTGCAGGACTTCAGTAGCTCAATTGGAAGAGCGGCTGGACTAGATTCCCAGTAGGCAGCGAGTTCGAGTCTCGCCTGAAGTCAAATTTTTCTTTCCATTTTTCTTTAAATAAAATGGATTAATCTTTACTTTAAGCAATTGCTACGTTCTTAGTTCTGTAACACAGCTATGCTAGCACAGGCTACAGGACAGGGCTTTTCGGCATTTTTGTGCCACTTAAGTACGATCAATAAAAAACATTATTATTATGTCTCTCGTCAACACGGGGTCCAATTTGAACCCCGGACTTTTTTCAGGCTTGCGCGGGGACATGGGGAGTCCAACACGTAGAGGCCCGTCGAGAATTTTGATCTACTTCGTAATGGGTTATATTCGGTGGGACCTCTCTCTGACTGTATCAATAGCTAATTCAGACACCTACAGACCCCGCAGAATATATGGGACTATTGTAATGAAAAATGACTCGTAAAACTTTGGCTATGTGGATGAACTGGGGGGACTAGCTGGCTGGGCCTATGGTGTGTGATCCGGCACCTGCCTATATTCAACATCTCACATTATCGAATCCTACTTTAGGCAGGTGTTGACTCGCCTCTCCTTGGTGAGCCACTCAAACAGCCAACCCGATGGACAACGGGGGGCAACACAGGCGTGAGAGGCTGGGGGTGTCGAGAGTTGTGGCCCCGGTTTCACCATTACGAGTGAGTAATCTCAAGCTCCGAGCGGGCTTCCCCGCTAATAAGCTTTTAGACACTTCCACCCCCGAGTGTATGGCTCTTGCAGAAATTAAGATAACAGCCTATTATCTAAATCTCTGCAAATACCATACTTCTAGCGCCCCACTCTTACTGGCCAATGAAGGCAAGCCAGAAGTGAGAAACCTGATGCTCTGTCCGGCCGTACCTCTGTGTGGCGGACGAGGCGGAGCCCAGTTCCCTCGGAGGAACTCGAGAGGATGGTAGGGGGTGGTGTCGCTGCTCACCAACAGCTCGTTACAAGCTGCTCTGCCCCATTATTATTATTATAGACAATTGATTGTTGATATTACCTATTTTTATTATTAAGTATTTTTGGACCAATATTTATTATTTATTTTATTTTGTTTACTTTGACATATTAATCAACGTATCAGTTGTTATTCGCTTTAATTTTATATTTTTAATGTGACCTATCACAAGCAAATTCTAATATTTACAAGTGATTAAATAAATTGTTGAGTTTGAGTTTGCTAGGTTCTCTTAGCCTAACAGGCCTTATTAGTTAAAATGAGGGATACTAAAAGTTTGTAAATTACGAATTCTAGGTAGGTACACGAACAAAGTCGCAGGCTCTAGCTAGTATTGTATGTAGGTACTTCCAAGAAACTGTTGGTCACTTCTGTACACAAGCCCTATCGAAGTGTACCGGGGAGGAAATCAGCTTGTATTTATTAGTCTCTGTGTTTGCATTGAAAACAATCGAGTTGCCTGCAGCCGACGCCTCATTTTGTTTGTAGTGCGTCGTTTTGTCGTTTTGTGTGGGGACTGTTTAATGATATAGACTGTTCTCGTTTCAATTTTTAATACACATTTAATGTTTGAACGAAGAAAATAACAATAAATAAGAAATATTCATGAAATTTAAAACGTCAATTATTTTTTATTTTCAGACATCTGGGCAGACTTGTATGATATTTAGAGAATGAAAAATCAGAAAATATACTTATAAAACATTAAGGGAACCCGGAAACTATATTTTTTTATCTCTTAATTTCTCACAGATTTCGTGACCCTAAAGCGGCGCTAATATAGTCTTTTTTCGCTCTAGGTAGTTCATGATTTAATGACGTTTTGAAAGTATCTGTAAACATCTATTCGAAATAAAAATATTTTCTATTTGTATTTCTTTCAGATGACTTTTTTATGTAATTAAAGTGGCAAGCAAGCATGCAGCTAACATTGTTAAATGATGACTGCAGCCCGTAAACACCCACACAATGACCAGAGGTCAAATTGCAGATGCGTTGCCACTCCTGAGGCCTAAGTTGTAATGCCTCTGTATGTACATTACTGGTGGTAGAGCTCCAGTGACGGAGCTCGCGGGCGTAGTCACCACCGTATTACCTAATATACCTACTTGCCGCTAAATGGTAGTGTTCATCACTATCGTGTTCCGGTCAGGTGGTAATGTACGTCCCTGTAATTTTCGGCGCAGAGGCGTAACACCTTAGGCCTCAGGAGTGGTAACGCATCTGCATTATGACCTTGGTCTTTGTGTGGGTGTCTATAGGCTGCAGTCATCACTTAACAGCACTATCGTGTTCCTGTCAGGTGGTAATTTTTTTTTATGTAAAGGAAGTGGTAAACAAGCATGCAGTTCACGTTGATGTTAAGTGATGACTGCAGCCTATAGACACCCACACAAAGACCAAGTATTAATTGTTTGTTTTTGTCTCTGTGCATTATGTGTATTTGATTTATATTTTTTTAACAATGTTGTGTTGGGTCTTGAGCCCTGCGCCGAATAAAGGTTTGTCTTTCTTCTTTCTTTTGTTCTATGTGCAAAACTAGTTGATAATCGATAAACTAAATCTTACGTTACTTCGCGCATGTAATCAATAATGAAGGTAGGAAGGTAGAGGTAATTGCATGCATTCAAGCCTCTAACACTCACGATTCGCTGGTTACGTTTTAGCCCAGTAAGCGATGGCGAGTGTGGCGAGCCTGTTGATATGTCGATATCTCCGGGCACTTTTTTTTCACTGGTGGTAGGAGCTCCAGTGACGGAGCTCGTGGGCGTAGGCATCACCGCATTACCTAATAAACCTACTTGCCGCTAAATGGTAGTGTTCAGCACGATCGTGTTCCGGTCAGGTGGTAATGTACGGCCCTGTAATTGCCGGCACAGAGGCATAACACCTTAGGCCTCAGGAGTGGCAACGCATCTGTGATTTGACCTCTGGTCATTGTGTAGGTAAGTGTCTACGGCCTGCAGTCATAATTTAACAATGTGAACTGCAAGCTTGTTTGCCACTTTTATACCATAAAAAATAAATTAAAATCAATCTTTCCTCACAAATATGAACACCCTGTACATTCTCACCTACCATTACAAGAGGGCGCACAATTGTTTATGTTATTCCTGCATTTTGCACCACAAAAGACAACCGCTTGTTTACTTTCTGCCAAATCACTACCCTCGCAATGATATCTATCAAGTACGCATATTTTATTAAAAAACATAGGGGAGTATTGAAGTGTAGAAAATTGACAAATTCGTTTAGCGTTCGATGAAAAGCTGCATTTGAAACTAATTCGTTTGCGCTTGATTTAAAGTTTGGTTTACGTTGGATGTGTTTTGTGGTTATTTTGCCCTGTTTTATTATTTCAATGCGCTTAAAAAGCAGAATGGAAAGCGATAATGACGTTATAAATAATTTATTGTACGTATATGATATAGTTCAGTTTCAAAGGAGTTGGATTTCAAAATGCGATTTTTGTTTATGTTAGGAGAAATCATTTGAATTATGATTTTTTAGTGGGTCGTAAGAGGCTTATTGTTCTTTTTAGGGTTCCGTAGTAAACAAGGAACCCTTATAGTTTCGCCATGTCCGTCTGTCTGTCTGTCTGTCTGTCCGTCCGCGGCTTAGCGCAAAAACTATTAGTACTAGAGACTTGAAATTTGGCACAAGTATACACCTTAATTACGCCGACAAAGTGGTAGAATAAAAACGTGAAAAAAATTTTTTTTAGGGTAACCTCCCATACTAGTAACGCGCGGATATTTTTTTTTATTTTCGATTTTCATATAGTGTGTGGTATCGTTGGATAGGTCTTTTAAAAATATTATGGGTGTGTGAACTTAATTTTTCTATTTAGTTAACTGTTCGTGACTTATTAAGCTTTAAAGTGCAAATTTTCATAAGACTCAAGTGTCCCCCCCCCTACAGACTAAACGGTTGTTGTTAGAAATTCAAACGTTATGGCGATAGTAGCTACATATAACGAAATTAAAAGGAAAACTATCACACCTAAGTTGGCCCTGCAAGTTTGCGAGTAATAGTCGACCAAATGTATTTTACTAGAAAATTTGGAACTCCATAGAAAATATTTATTTATTTTTTTCATTACATTTCTTACTCTGTAACTACGGAACCCTACACTGCGCGTGGCCCGACACGCACTTGACCGGTTTTTTAACATAAGGAGCATTGGTTTATTTTTTTTAGATGATAGCGATTTTTTCTTATTAATATAGATGTAGATAAATAATCATATGTTTTAGGTGGGTTCCACGAATCTGTATAAGTATCTACTGTAGGTATCGTGCTCTTAATTACTAGCACAGAGACATAACAACTTAGGTCTCGGGTGTGGCATTGTATCTGCATTTTGACCTCTGGTTTGTGCGTAGATGTCTATAGGTTGCTGTCATCACTTAACATCTATGTGAGCTGCACGCTTGTTTGCCACCGTCCTTGAATAAAAAGATACCTATTTGCGTTTTTGGCTGTCTTCCGCCACACAAACACATTTGATGAACTAATGAACCATAATTAGGTAAAATTGAATATAATTAAGTTATGTGGTAAAAGTTGTAAATATAGGTACATATCGGTAGGTGTGTACTGGTCGTTTTAATGTACCTAAATACGTCGCCAAATTTTGAGGTTGCCAAGTTTGGCTTCTAGAAGAAATCATGGTCACAATACCAACTCACCATCGAGGGGTGAGCAATGGCTGAGTATTACAATAAGCCTGGGTCACACCAAAGTTATTTTACCATTTCACATCCTTTTCTAACTTAAAAAATCTGTTAAAGTTAGAGAAGGATGTGAAATGTTACAAATATCTTGCAACCAAGGTTCAGTGTGTCAACACCCTCGAGATCTCGATATAGAGGTAAAGCACATACCTATTATAACCCTAGTATTCCCATTCCATGAATGGCATAGAGCAACACGGGCCACCGGCCGCGTCGGGCCGGAGGGGAATAGCCATATGCAGGCTTTCCCCTCTGTCAAAGTACAAGCACAAATGCACCAATGCCTGTCGCCTAGATGTTTAAATATGTGCGTGAAATTGTTTATGTATTTTGTTCAAGTCAAGGTGTGACTTTCGTAGTAATAGACGATTTTTGTAGTGTGACCACAAAAAATTCAAAGTCATTTTTTTTTTTTTTTCCTTATTATTCATTAATGCCGCCAACCAATCTTTCTACACTACCAATGGTTGACTGGTAGAGAGCGCTTTTAGCGTTAAGTCCGCCATTTGCTCAAATATTATGTATTTTGTGGCAATAAAGATTAAATAAATAAATAAAAAAAAATCATTGTTATTTATTCTTATATCTCTTACACTCTCTGCCTACCCCGTTAGAGACTTGGCGTGAAGATACATACATATCTCTGATTTAATTATTCATCCTTATATCTCATCTAATGTAGACGAGATATATTTTTCGGGTCTGGGTGTTTGTGTCCGTGTTGTAGGTATGTGTAGGTACCTATATCGACATCCACGACACATGTTTATATCTAGTGTGGGCCTGTGAGTGTGAGCCATCGACGATAGAACCAAAGCTGCGTTGTGTCGACGATGGTGTGAGCGTATTTTATTTTATTTACTATATATTATTATATATACTACTATCAATAGCCGTTGCAAGCTTACAAATAAGTGTGTTATACCTAGGTCTAAAGTCTGGTAAACCATCAAATTTGTTTGACAAAGGAGACGCTCAAAATGTATGGAGCTTGGGTCCGCACCTTGTACAACAGTATATTGAGAGAAGCATAGAATACTAAATCATTTTCAGATATTCAAATCGTTTATTATACCTTCAATTAACTGTCGTAAGTAGGTATATTTAAAAAATAAGAATGTCATAGTAGGATTAAGGTAACATTTTAGGCAAACAAAAATTACATAAAATAAATATTTCCGACGAAAAAACAAAGATTCAAATTATTTTTTGAGTATTTTTCTCTATCTTTTGATATAGTGTCATAGAGCAAGCCGGTCGCGGCGGACTGGAGCGCGACCGGTGGCCCGCGTTGCTCTATGATAAAATATAGTGTCCAAGGTGCAGGTTCAACGTGGAACTTGTCCTTTTAAATGTTTACAATTGTTTTTATAATAAGTAGGTAGGATTTTGATTGATGCGTTTATCAAAAGTCACGTGTTCGCTGAAATCTTGATTCAAATTTGTCATATTTATTTTAATCAAATATGACAAATATTACTGATATTTAAAGAAAACTGATATTTAAAATTTGAGAAACAAAGATGGTTTACAGGGCCATATACCTATTAGGCAGGATTTTGAGGATTTGAAATGAAAGAAAGTACGGAATTTTCAACAGTTTAATTTACGTATATCTCCAATAATGATTATCCCATCTTACGTTCGACATCTATAAAATCATGCTTGGTAGGACTTTTTCACATTCACGACTTTGCGACTAAGTCGTGCGACTGACGCGTTAAGTCACCAATGAGAAACCAGTCTCGAGGTGATCCAAAACTTGGCGACAAAGAATCAAATAGACATTGAATGTGTATTTATAAGATTTTTGTCTTCAGTTATAGGTATACCTACTAGATTACTCTTTTATAAAGCGAATAGTTTTTCTGGTGACACAGTATTAGTAATTTACGTATATTTTTTCATTTTTACACTTTGATAAACATGAAATAGCTCATGGTTATGAAAATCTAAAAAAATACGTGTCTAATATAATTTTGCTAAGCTTAAGAAGTCAAAAAAATATTCGCAATATAAAAAAGTCAATCTGCATACCTAAATTGAATGATGATTGATTTCCAAAGTAATTCTGTAGTTTTACTTGTAATAAATGATTATGTAGTGTAAAGGAAAAGTAAAGAATTACCTACTCTTTGTTTATTTTGTAATCAAAATGTTTATCAATTCATTGCCGACAGGTTATGGTCACGATACATGTTTTTAATTAATTTAAACTATTTTACATACAACATGTATAACTAACTAGATTATCTACATTTACATACAATATAATATGTTAGTATAGAAACACACATCACTTTGGTTTTCCGTTTCACCTCAGAAACATATTCGTTCGTATTATATTTAGTATACTGTTTTTTTATATGCCATGTGCCATACAATTTAATATCGGTACCATGGAAATTGACATTTGTGTTTCTATACCAACACGGAATAATTATTAAAAATAAATATAATTCAAAATTGTCTTTTAAACGTGACCTCAACGCAGTTGTAGTTATTCGATACACAAGATCAAAGACTTGATACCAAATTAAGTTTAACAGCATTTTATTAACATTAAATACAATAACAAATAAAATTGTGTTTATGGCAACAAATAAATGCAATAACGTATTTTCCATTAAAAAATCGCAAATAATACGATACTTCTACACCAACCTTCTAGACAGAGAAGTTTATTTTGCAATTGGTATAGTTCGATACCATATTTATAATTTTCAATAAATATGATCGTTTACATCTATGGCTCAGTTGCACTATAGCATGACTTTACATATTAAAAAAATTGTTAACGAATACAGTCTCCAAATTAATAAAAAACAAATTGAACATAAATTCAATAATTTATCATGAAATATATAATTTACATTCTAATTTGAATAATTTCTTTACAAAGCCACTGAAATCGTCAAAGCTTATACTAAAACTATGTTATATTTACACAGTAAATGATAATGTCGTTGTAATTTCAATTGGACTTGTTTTATAAAATCCTAACAATTAACAGTAACTGTGACACCAAGTTTAGTTATGTTTGACAATGAAATATCTTGAAAATAAATAATATTAGTAGGTAATGTGTGTTTGACGAAGTGATACGAATTATTTTCTCAATTAAACGTACAATTCTAATCCAACACACGACTTCTAAGTCGTGTTTAAATTATTGTTTTAGTAGGTTCTTATTCATATTCTGCTGAAATTCTAATTAAATTTTATTCCATAAATAAACATATGGTTATCAAACAAATTTAACATATTTTTTTAATGAAAACTTATAAGAAATATATCTTGAATGAATGAGAGCTATGTCATTATCCTGAAGAGACGATTTATTCTGCCTTTTTTTGTAAAAACGAACGATATTTATTGTGAAACAGGTTATATCTAGATTAAAACCGATTTGAGAAAAATTTTACATGTGAAAGAAGCACATCTAATGGTTAAATTTTGGAATATTTACTTGTCACATTTACTTTTAATCGATACATTACTAGATCTATAACTATTTACAATATACAACTGGAATAGATACAGAAACATCTAAAGTCTACATGAAAAACAAAGGAACTTTGGAAAACCACATCCTTGTGGATGTGGTTAAGGAAAAACTAGCGATTATTGTATACCCCGAAAAATCAATAATATCTGTGGATATTACGATTATCGGTTTTCGAATCAACTGTTCGTTTAAATAATATTAATATAAACACTTTCTACAATCGCGACCCAACCATAACAGATCAAACTCTTTCCCTTTCAATGGACAATAATGTAAATATACAAAATGATTACGTAAAAGAAACTCACCACATATCAAATTAAACAGTCCGTAGTTGTAAAAGAAAATGAAAGATGAAAATAAAATGTTGAAATCAGTACGCAACTGTTACGCAAGTATGTGGAGAGCCTTATCCTTTAGTGGTAGAACTACATTTTGCAAATGGCACATGCCCATACTGATGGGATATTTGATGTTCGTAATATTACAACGTTGACCCATTATTTACAGAGATTATACATCTGGTCAAAATATTACAGTCAGCGGCCGCCGAAACTCGCCACCTTGACTGCTCTGTGGATATTGTCCGGGATACTGGGGCATCAGGATAGTTGAGGATCCCTGGTAGTAATGTAGGGAAGGGGAAGGGTTGGATCCTGAAGAAGAGCTGCCTTCGGCGCGGTCCTGCTTGGACGTCATATCAGGGGACTCGGCTGGTGAGCGAGGGGAGAGGCTGGCGGAGTTCACAGCGGAGCTAAGGCCGGCCATAGCCGCGGCGGATGCTTCTGAGTACATTTTGCTGATGTCCATCTGTAGAGGCCGCTGCTGTTGTTGGTCCATGTACATGTAGGCTTTGGAGAGCGCAGCAGAGTCCAGGTATGAGCGAGACGGGTCGTGGTACATTCCGTACCTGTATTTGTCCTCGATGGAGTACTTCGACATGTCCATTGTTGTGCCCACCTGGAACAAGGTAAGTTGGGTTAGTTATAAGTTCGATAAAGGATACTTCGTGTTCTGTTACGGCTTGGACGCTAGTCTGCTTCTACTTTATAGGACAATCATTGAGCGCAAAAGGCTTTCAGCATAAGTATTGCTACTGCCTGTGTAAGTTCAAACCTCGACTGGGGGCGTTACTTAACATCGCCGATAATGACTTAATTATGCGATTAAACCGTCAAGACACGAGAAGCCGCCGGCGGCAAGTGAACAATTAAAATCTGACGGGTTAAGGATGTTAAATATGTGTGAGACCCTTTTTTAATTGAGCTTATGTAGGTAGCTGGTTTCGAGACGATACTAGTCTACGTCAATGGACAATGAGGAGCGCCGATGGCTCTCAGCTTGAATGTGTGAGGCGAATAAGTATGCAAGTCAAAAAATTGATTGATTGCTTGGGTTAGTGTTAGTTTCCCTATCTTTTAACTTCGGTGGTGAATAAATACGGCTTACAGAATACAGATGTCACCAAAGAAATAAAATCTCTCAACGCTGATAGGTTGTTATTTCAGATGATTTTAGCCCTTTGACGAATACGAAATCGAATGACAGTCTTTTTTGGAACATGATAGCTCTGAATATTATAATTTAGCAGGAAACAAATTAGAGTATCTAACGATCCGGTGTGCTTTGCTACTGGAACTCTTCCTTAATACAATTTTTCTTGAATAATTACACACTGATGCGGGTGCATTTTTTATGAGTCCTAGGGTTTAATATAATGCGGACCATAGTAAGTACAGCCACGGGACTCGCTGCTTGGCCAAAATTAATCAAATATAGCATTTATTGTCGCAAGTACCCTGATGGTACCTACTCAATTAAATATTTTTTGGATACATACAAATTATTTTTCTGGACAAATAAAGACATGCATTAAAACAGGTATAGGTATACAAAAAAATCAAATCTTTTTTATGTGATGTTGGAGGCAAACAAGCATACAGTTCACATGGATGTTAAGTGACGACATCTACACGATAACCAGAGATCAAAGTGCAGATGTGTCGCCACCCCTGAGGACTTAGATCTATTGCCTCTGTGATCATTATTTTTCGTTGAAATAAAACTAGTTTTCGGATTTATCTTGCGTATATTAAACTAAAATGATTATTTTAAATCGAACCCGACGTATTAATTTTGACCATTGGGAAGACCTTAAAGCAGTGCCGGACTTAGACATCGGCGGCCCACAGGCAGAGAATGTGGTGGAGGCCCTCAAATTGTCATCATCCACTGTTGCTGTTGATATGGGCTATTCGTCAACTGGACACAAGTGACCGGACACACGTGTGTCCAGTTGGTTAAACTTGATATTATTATGACTTGTTATTTCGTCGTCTGGACACGACAATATTTTTGCGTGTGTCCACATAGTGAAACTTAAATAAAACCACTTTTATGTTTTCGGCAACTGGACACACGTTCACATTTTAACCGAACTCATGATAAAGTACAGTAACGCAGATTATTTTTCAAGATTTTTATGACTTCATTTAGTTGCCAATATCCCAACTATCCGTCAACCGAACAATGGCAGTCTAATCATTCCAATGGGGCGGTAGTAAGTGCAATTACGCAAGAGCCCATCTTGCGTTGTTTTGTTGAGCAGCAGCGTGTTGCGATGAAAATCGCCACTGCGATCGCCAATCCGCATGCCAAACGTGAGGATATAGCTCTCGCGGCGCCGGCGCGGTAGAATGCACCATCTATGTTCAAATTTCGAGCTGCTTGATCTCGAAGACATGTTAACTTCACAAGCTCAAAGAAAAAAATATTCGTCTAACTATTTGTAACAAAACTCGTTTTTTTTTGTTTATACTGAGCCTTTATCGATTTTTTGGTACCGGCCCGTAGGCAACTGCCTATGTTACCTATGCTTAAATCCGGCGCTGCCTTAAAGTGACACAAAGTATCTATATAACACACCCAACAATAACTTTCAACACCTATTATTATATACAAATTCTATTGCTAATACAATTCAATTATACAAATATGATGTAAAGGTTATATCTTGTCTAGTCATAAATAACTCACTTCTCGTAAGACCTTGTCAGAGGTGAACATAAACAAACGTTTTTATTGTAATTAATAATCCAATAGTTCCATCATTCGATTTGATTATTTCGATATCCTACCAGTGTTTGATTAAGGTAAGGTAAAGATTTATTTGCTTGTTTCGATGTTTGGCCGTCAATCAAGCTGAACGGATTTGTAAAACTAATATACCACAAATCACGGTGTAGGGTATCGATATCTCCGATGGTTGGGGCGTATAGAAAGAATGTCGAATGAGCGAATGAGCGAATGACTAAACAGATATCCATTGCGAATGTGGACGATTGCAGAGGCCCAGGAAAACCAAGACTGACCTACCATGACCAAATAGGTCGAGTTCTGTCTGATGGTGGGGTCAAAAGTCTTAGGAATGAATCGGCGTGCGTGTATGAAGAGAATGATGAAGGTAGATGAGGCACGGGAGGTGTGTCAGGACCGGGATATCTGGCGCTTCACACTCTCTGGCTACCCCGTTAGCGACCTGGCGTGAAGATCCATACATACGATGAAGGTACTTGTTGTCTATTCGCAAAAATGATAATCGACGTATCGATATACTAACTATATTTGTATTGTAATACTAAAATAACCCTAAGCAATATTATTACATATTCTCTGTTCTAATAGACTGTCTTTGTCTTTTGTTGTAGATACTAAAACGCTGAATTATTAGGTTTAAGTATTGGAAACCGCATTCTTTTCTACCGGGCATTTTTCTTACACTTAAGCCTCTTCTATCTTTGGACTTTAGAGAATATAGCAGAATTACCCTTAAAGTTGGTGTTCAACTCAAAAGAAAAAACCAACAAACCTACTGATCAAATGAAAAGAACGAAAGACATACCGTTATTGTCGCAATGAAACGTGTCTATAGCCACAAAAGGTGATCTGTGCCTACAGCAAATTATCGCGATGTGTGTGGTCTAGGCATGAATGTAAGGGTTTTGAAACGGGACTAGTCTACTTCACCGTGCAATCGGCGCAACAATCGAGCGCAGTAGGCGCTCAGCCTAAATAAAGTCAGCGCGACTGCCCAATAGACCCCTGAAGGTCCGAACTTCGGTTTACTTCGGCGCGTTTGTCGGGTAAGAGTATAAAGTTTCAATTCCACCAATATGCTGAACTGTGTTGCACTGTTATGTAGGTACAGTGTGCGACACAAATGTTTAATTTGGTCAACTCACTCAGGCAAACAGTAAGAAATTGTGCGCAAACATAGAAACGTCCGAGCACAGTCGGCTTTTGTCCAAGCACACCTGCAAGCAGTGGATTCGCATCTTTAAGGCAAGATTCCACCAAAATAGTGTTTTACACTGTGCAGCACATTTTGTGTCAAAAAATTGTCATTAACTTTAGCACAATAATATATAGGATGGTGAGTAATGTAGTCATTTACCCATGGTACTGGTGGTAGAGCTCCAGTGACGGAGCTCGCGGGCGTAGGCACCACTGCATTACCTAATATAATTGCCGCTAAACGGTAGTGTTCAGCACTATCGTGTTCCGGTCAGGTGGTAATGTACGGCCCTGTAATTTCCGGCACAGAGGCATAACACCTAATGCCTCAGAAGTGACAGCGCATCTGCATTTTGACCTCTGGTCATTGTGTGGGTGTATATAGGCTGCAGTCATCACTTAACATCAATGTGAACTGCATGCTTGTTTGCCACTTTCATTACATAAAAAAAAGCTATGTGAACTGCAGGCTTCTTCACCTTCAAGACATATAAAAAAGTTTGACACAAAAAATATTGATGAATTAATAATTCAACAGCTCCGATGGTTTATTCATTATAATATATTTTTTACAGACAACATAGTGAAACAGCAACCCGTACACAGAATAACTTTAAGTTTTGTAAATGTGAAATTAAAACAGTTATCCACTAGCGTTGACGTCTGATAAATTATTTGGGCGTATATATCTGTATTTGCCAAGTTGTTCGTGGAACAAGTTATATAATTTTTATTCGGTGCTGCATATAATTAGAGGCAGTCATAGGTTCATGCGAATATTACGTCTTCTGGCCATTAAATAAAATATTTATACTGGGTGACTGATGAATCATGGGACCAGTGGTGGACTAAGGGGGGGGGGGGGGGAGGGGCGGTCTGCCCCTCCTGGGGGTCTCCAAAGATCTGAAGGTACTGGTGATAGAGCTCTAGTGACGGTGATCGCGGGCGTAGGCACCACCGCATTACCTAATTTATCTGCCGCCAAATGATAGTGTTCAGCACTATCGTGTTCCAGTTAGATGGTAATGTATGGCCTCGTAATAACTATCACAGAGGCATAACAACTAAGGTCTCAGGGGTGGCAACGCATCTGCATTTTGACCTCTGGTTTTTGTCTAGATAAAACTAGTTTTATTTCATTTAGTGATGGCATAGAGCAACGCGGACCGGAGGGGAGTAGCCATAGCGTGTATTACCGATGCAAAACAGTCTGTCATTTTTTGCGGGGGGAAATGCGTGCTACACACACGCACACTACAAAAATCGTCTGTTACTATGAAACTCACACCTTGACTTTAACAAAATACAGAAACAATTACACGCACAAATTTAAACATCTAGGCGACAGGTATAGGCCCATTTGGGCTTGTACTTTGACAGAGGGGAAAGCCTGCATATGGCTCCCCTCCGATGTTGCTCTATGAGTGATGGTCGCGAAAACCTAAGAACTATTTTGTGTAGATGTCTATAAATGATATGGTTGTCTTTAGGCTGCAGTCATGATTTAACATCAATGTGAACTGCATGCTTGTTTGACACCTTACCTTTTATTTGACATGTACACCTTGACAACGGATTAAGTATGAACATCGCAATTAATACCAAACTTTATTAACATTTATTCACCGATCAAAATATTTACAAACCAGCTCCATCGATTTCGTAAGCCGATTATAATTTGTAATCTATCTTTTCTACGCTGAAAATTGAATAGGGACATGAATGGAATACACTTGACATTTGAAATACGACTGTAAAAGCATTGTAACACGTTCGGGAATTCTTTAATTTATGAGCGCGTGAAGGTAATGCGGCATTGTGCTGCGCCGAGACGTACAAATCAAATGTAACAAAACCAACGGATAATGGGCAGAGTTTTTAAAATTTTTAATGAAGTGAACCGAACAATATTGCGTGGATACATACGGTTGGCGGCTGTGGCGAGTCAATTGTTCGAGTTTAACGATTCAACTTTTGTTTAATTGTTCAACAAGTTGACGCTGTTGAGGTATATTTTTTTTGTTTCAAATTGAGTATTCTGCGTGTGATGAGTGAATACAATCTCGTTGGATTTTCTGAATACGTTCGGCTTTTTAGGCGACAGTATATGCACAGATACGTGATATTTTCAAAAGAAGTTTGTTGCTTAGATTGAAACGCTTAAAACTTAGTTTAAACACTTAATTTAATTGACACACAAGCAAACTAAATATTTAACATACAAATTAAGTGTCATATTAACTGTTGATTTTGTATGTTGGGTGCATTATTTGATCTTATTTATTGTGTGCATTTTTTGCCCCGTATAAAAAGCAACGTAGCACGTTTCGTGACGTGTATACTATACTACACATACTTTCTTTTGTTACATTAAAAGCTTTTCCAACATGCAGCCATTTATATTATCCTGGCATTTAACCCTTCAACCCGCCTGATTCGCGGACTGTCGGCACTCACGTAGTCGGTAAATTCACATATCATATTTCGCACTTCCGCACTTCAGATCGGAACGGATTATATATATGAATGCATAAAAAAATATCTAGACCACCTATCGTGATGATTTAAATGACAACTACTTGCCAAATAATTTGTCTTTCTATAACAATATAAGAGACTAGGAAATCTACAACAAAGGCTTTAAATGTTAGCAAAACTGTATCACCTATTGCTTCCGTCTTAATAGTTGCGTTTTGAAATAGATGGATAATTGTAAAGAATAGAAACAATAAGCTAAAACTTTTTCTAGACCCTTGAAATCTAAATTATAAATATAAATCGTACATAAATCAGAAATCCCACTCGATATAGGTCCTGTTGGCCACACTTAACAGCTGTGTGTATGTCGTTAACGCATAACATACGGCCGGCGGGCGCGGCTAGCATGCTAAATCAGGATTAGCCGGACACAGCGACATCAACCATAGGTTTTATGTTCACCCGGCTATTTTATTACGCGTCATAAACGAATGTTGCGTGTCCTTTATCTACGTGTGTACGGTTTGCTTTACCTGCGCTAGATTTGTTACGTAATGGAATGTTGCATAGTTTATTTGGTATTGCGGTTATGATATTGGTTTTAAATTAATTGTTGAATATTCAGTTAAGCCGCGGTTAAATTATGCCGGTTGTTATGTTAACATGGTTTTATATCGATTTATAACTTAAATGTTATCTACTTTGACTATTTCTATTTGACTACTATCGAACAAGGTGAAAGAACTCAGTTGAGTCCTAATATAATATAATAATGGCAACCCTTGATACGCCCCACTGCCGGGCACGAGTCTCTCTCCTTCTTGGGAGAAGGCCTGGAGCTTACTGCACCACGCTACTCCAAAGCAGGTTGGTGGAGATAAGGGTTAGTAGCCAAGCAGTTGTCGGATGTTTTCAAACTCCCATAAGGCCTCCGAGAAGGTTTAACGACTGCTATCTATCGATAGCAACCGGGACCGACGGATTAACATGACCTCCGAAGCACGGAAACGCGCATTTTAATTTTCCACTAGCTGTCACTCATCACATACCGCGCCCGTATCGCTTAGCGAGTAGATCGCTTCCGATCTACATCAGCCGCGGGGCTATGCGCGCTTCATGCATGCGGAGCTTTGCGAGTCCTAATACTTAGTAGACATTATTTAGGCTGGAGGGCCCTCTGCGCTCGCCTATTTCCTTGTGAAGCATACTAGTGCCGTCTTGAGACGTGACGCCTGCATGAGTCCATACAAAATGAGAAGACGATTCGATTGGAATTGCCGTTTCATAATGTCCGCAGCCTATAGACGACACAAAGACCAGAGGTGTAAGGGAGGGTTTATTAATAATATATAACAGTGGTTGAGGGTGGTTATTTAGATATGTAAATCTGTAAGCAGTTGCGTAAGTTTCTACTTACACTAAGTTAAGTTTTTTTGTTTTTTTCTCAAATATTTCTTTCGTCTCGTATGTGTGTCTCTCGACTGCATCAATAAAGAGTTTTTTATTACGCCATTACCTACCATCTAACCGAAACACGATGGTGCTGAACACTACCAATTGGTGGCAGATAGATTAATTAGGTAAGCGGTAATGCCATGGAAAATATAATTTAATTTAATTTGTATTCACTATACTAATGTTACTTAACAAACATATAATACAACTACAACTAACCCGATCAGATTCAATAGGCTGGCAGACAAAGGATGGGTTGCCATGTGTTCCCTTTCGCTTTCAAAAATATCTTTTAATTACAAACCGAAAGTTTTCGACGCTTCCGTACCGTCCTTGTTATAGGGTTGTCAATATATTTGTAGGTAAATAGTTGCATAAATACACATTTAATTTTAAAAGTTAAATATATTCATTATTTTTTTATTTTCATGTTCAACAACATCTATATGTAAGAAGTAATATCATTCAAATTCAACATCATAATTTTTGATATTATACTCTATTATTTGGACATTCTTCCAGGAATGGACTTAGATTTTTTGAGCCAGTCAAAGAATGCTCTTAATTTATATGGAACTTGAGGACCATGAAAATGAAACAAGCTAAAAAAATATAATTTTCCGATTTCGCCTTTCATGTAGCTAATTTGAAAGATATTTATTGAATAAAACTGCCGGTACTACGATCGCCAATCCGCTTACCAAGCGTGGCGATTCTGGCATATTCTCCTTTAATGACGCACAACACAACACTTTTGTAGGCATCTTTGGGGAAGACTTTGTCTAGCACTGGACGTCTTTTGGAACAATGTTGTGCAATACGAATGAAACCAAAAAACATGACAATCAGCTATTACAGATAAACTCGTTAACGAATCAGTTAAGTCATAGATCCAGTTAAATTTAAATATTCTTAGTCCGATTTAATCAACGAAAAATCCTTCACGCGTTAACCCTACGCACCTCAAAAGAACTATTCTATGAAAGCGCATTTTTTTCGATTAACGCAACGAATCGAACCCTAAACCGTACAAAACAATATAATCAGCTACCATTCAACGGTAGTAACATTTAGCCGATATTAAAAACGGTGATTGTGCGTTTTGCAGACAGGTACACGGTAACGAACCATTGTGATTTTCGGTATTCGATTATTTTGATCGATGATTTATTCTGTTTATTGGTCTTTCACGGTCGATCAACGGGGTGATGAGGCGGGGTTTGTGTTGGGCGGTAATTAGGTCGAAAATTATACGTTTTAGTGATTTTTTTGTAAACAGATAAGTTTTTGTACAAAAAATACCTACTTAGAATCTTTGATTATATACACGTCTAGATGGAGCGTCGCTTTACAAACGTCGCAAAAACAATGTCCCAACTCGAGAAGCCTTGTGTGCGTGTAACGCACACAAATACGTATATTTTATTCGCTTTACACACACTACTAAACTGGTGAATATGTTGCTTACTTGTGAATTTTTTCCCTAAAATAGGGAAAATTACCTTAAGTCGAGTTCTCTTTTTTCCTAATTTATGACATATCGCCAATATCACCATATTGTTGTGAAAACTGTTTGACTACAATCTAACAAAATTACCTACTCAAGATATAATTATTTTATTGTAAGATACCTATAATTATAATCTAACAAAGGAATGTACGTAAGGATATAATCTAACGGTCCTCTCAATGTTACGGTAGTATACAGATAATAATATAAATTCAACTAAATTCTGTCACAAAATTTACAATATTAGTAATTACAAAAACACGCCCAATTTTATATTGATTAATTTTAAAAATTATACCTACATAATTTAATCAGCATAATATTATTCAAATAATGCTACTCAGATTAAGAACAAAATGCATGTACAGCCTAGTTATAACCTTTATGCACATACAACATATGCACATACACCCAGACCCGAAACAAATATCTGTAGGCCATATAAATATTTGTTACGATGCGGGAATCGAACACGCGACCTTCCGGCTAAAACGGTCGTCCCACATCGTTGGACTAACTGGATCGTCCCATAGTAGGTAGCTCCAGTTATTACTTTTTAGTTATTTTTATTTTTTTGATTGTATAGGTATAGCTTTAGTTTAGTTTTAATTATTTCTGATTAGTTTGTTAATATAAATTATTATTATTGTGGAGAAAAACAAATACATTTTTAAGAACAAAATCAAAATTGGTAGTTGGGAATTTACAAGCCCACAAACACACACACTTAAAACACTTAAAACACCTCTCTTTTTCCATCGGGGGTTAATAAAATAATGTATTTATGTACTTAAACATGATTTACATACATTTTATTTTGTAACTTCATATTTCACTGGGCAGATTTTAAATAAAAAACTGGCAACACAGTAAACATGGCGTTCAATAAATCTTACAATTCGAGATAAAATTAAATATTGTTGTTTTATTTCTAGCATTAATTTAGGACTATGGAAAGTGTACTTATCGATAATAAGAAATGTTTTTAGATGTTTTTATTCTTCCTTGGTAATTTCGGCACACTTTAATAGCGCAACTCGTCATATTGAAAGCACAGATGCGGACGTGTTCCCGTCACAATGACGGTGTCGCTACTGAGCGAGCGAAACGAAGATATCAGCTAACTGTTAACTGATATTTTTTTGGACGCTTAGGAACTCAAATGCTCCATCTAGACGTGTATATAATCAAAGCTTAGAATTCACTTTTGCCCGCGACGTTACCCGCGCCTAAATTGAATTTGTCAATTTAGGCGCGGCGAAGATTTTGTTTCACTAGTTTTATGTGACAGTGCCTGTGAAGAAACGAGACAAAGCAAAAAGCGTTTCAGTTTTAAATTGACAATAAATGTATGGCCGCAGATATTACTTGAGTTTTCAGAATTTGAAAAGTTCTTTGAAAAGTGTGATTGAATAAAATAAATATGTAGATGACGTTGGGAGGTTTTGAATGACGTTTATTATGAGTAAAAAAAATATTGTTTTATTTAATTTGTCAGAACTGATATGACTTACTCAATACTCCATTGCTTTTATTGTTACAATAATTATAATGGTGGTAAATACTTTTTTTATTTAGTTGCACTAATTTGGGTATTGCAATCTATTTAATGCAATGGCCGATTTATTTTATGTATGTATATATACACGTAATTTTATAATAATTGTTGTTAATTGTCAGTATTTTCAAAATATTCTGTTAATTTGTAAAAAGTTTTTTTTTCACGTATGTTACATACATACCTACCTTCGGTATGTATAAGCATCCGATAAAATAAAAGTAACCTAATATCAACTGAATTAAACCACCCCAGATAACCCTCGGGAAAAACTACCCGATCTTAACCCCGTGACGTCTAATCCGGGGCCAGTGACGTAATACGTGTTGCGGGAAACAGCGTGTTATTACGATACCTACATCCGTATATTGGTTATTGACTGAGGGGGTGAGATCTAACTTGAGTTTTTAGAGTCTGAAAAGAAAAACGCTTTCAAAAGTGTGATGGAATTAAATAAATACGTATATTAATGGATGTTGAAGGTTTTGAAAGGACGTGGGGTTTTGAGTGTTTGAGGGCCACCAAAAGTCACCAGACGGGGGCTCTGCTGCAGCTTCCCATACCCCGGTGCTGCATCAGCGTCAGAGAGACCCGGAATGACACAAAGATTAATTATTTGCACTTCAATTAATGCTTATTATGCTCTATGCCTAGATTTATTCCACTAATAGAGTCATTATAATGTTGTAATATTATAGATAGATTAATTATTAGGTATACATTGTAGGAGAGATGACATGAAAGGGACATTTTTGAATTTGAGGTCTTAGTAAGAGATTGAGAAAATATTTGGAACAGGTTGGAGTGCTATAGGCATTTTATTAAACTATTGAAATAAAATGCAATAATTACGCAACCTTAAAAATTGTGTGTTTTGTCCCTTTCATAAATGGACGGTATTGAAAGGGACGCAATCACCAATACGGAAAAAAATGGAATAAAAAATTGTACTTTCACATATGCTTTTAAATTTTTGTAAAACGCTTATGTCTTTACTATAATGTAGAATGAGATTAGAAAAGTTCTTGTAAAAAAAAGATTGAATATGAAATTGATGACGATAGAGTTCAGGTAGTACGTATTAAATATTGCGCCATATTTCAAAATGGGAAAGCAGAAGGTATTTTTCATAGTATTGCTGTGTTGCGTAACAATCCGACATAAAACAGGTAAGAGATTAATTTTCTCTTTACATCTCAATCCCATTGTTTGTGATGTGACCATGATGGAAGTAAAAATGGGTCAAGTTCTAATTCCTGGTAAAATACTAAAAAAAAGTTGTACTTAGATACAGGTACAATGAAGGAGCTTCAACATTTAGGGATGTACTCTATTTAACACTTAAAGTGGTGTTGTTTTGATGTTATTTATGATAATTTTGAAGTAAAATGAATGTCAAAAAGCAAAATATAATGCATTTGGAGCCTTTAGTTTTATTGTACACACCTAAAGATTGTGGTTATGGATTACTATAAATGTGACTCGTAAACATGTTTGCGGTTTGGTTCGGAAAAACAATGTTTTAATAACAGAGTAGGTACCTAAATAGGAGAGAAATAAATTCGAAGGATTTAAAGAATAAGTGATGATCTATAAGTATAACATGTGGGGAGAATCATGTTTTTTAAAGTAAGGAAGGTGGCAATCATGCATGCCGGTTAATCAAAAGGTATTCAAATTAGGATTCTTTGAAAATTGTTTGAATTCTTGTTGGACTCTTGGACTTTTAATAGGTACTTGTTGAATCATATAGCATTAAAATAATTTTATGAATTGTCTTTTATCTGAATATAACAATACGCATAATGTTTGAAGTTTCATAAATCATAATTTAACATACTTATTTTATCAATTTCATGCACTGTTTGCTTTTATAAAACAACACAAGGTTATTCGATTCATACTATTTACTTAAGTTTATAGATTTGAAATGCCAAGGAGGCGTGTTGAAGAATCATCCTTGGTTTACCTTCAAATTAATATACTTTACTAAAAGTATACCAAACAAAGATGACTTCTTAAATCGTGATTACATTATTAAAATTAATTGAGAATAACTCTTTGAACTGTATGATTTATTATTATTAAAAAAAAAGTGATTACATAAAAAATTATTAAGTTTTTTTTTTTTCAATTAGTTATGTCCCATAATGTCCTACCACATGGTGTTCCTATCCAAAACGAATGGTAATCTACGCGCTACGAACACCCCTCTTCACTATTGTTTACACGGGAGCGTCCACCCATCACAAAATAATTAGCGAGCATGACTGTGTGGGTCGCGGGTTCGATGCGCTGGGAATTGTATGCTATAAGGCCGGTGCGGGTTGATAATTGTATCGTATAGCGTTATGATTCAGTAACGAAATGTGTCTGAACTGAACACATCATGTAGGTACATAGTATTGACCACGGTTTCTCTCTCATGGTATTCGTACAATATAAACTTCCATCTACTAATTTAGCGCAATAAGTCGATTCTTGAAAAAAAAAAAATATCTTCAAGCATGATCAGTAATATGCTACCTACGGCTGGTTGGTTGGTGGTACAGGTTCCAGAGTCGGAGCTGAACAGCATAAACAGCACTGTTTCGATCAACCTAATAAGTTAGGATCCCCCCCCCCAAGCCCCCAATTATTTCGTTCATTGAGGTATGAAGCAAAGATAATTTTTACGCATATTTATGATCTGCAGGATACCTATATTCACTAGGTTGCCTATCAAAATATGACCGCTAGTATTTTTAATTAATTTATTTTAAACTTAACAGCCGGCAAAATTTTGCGGCTAGATTTAATTGGTAAATGATAATAATGAAAGAAAAATATTTAATGGCGGGCCAGTCCGCACAGTATCTTAAATATGATCGCCAGGAGACTGGCTTGCATTTAAATCACTGCAGTGCCGTATCTCAAGGGTTGAGGCGGTAGTGTACCGCTGATGTAATCCAGCTTACGTAGGTATTTAGATTTATATTAATTATTTTTGTTAAAATAAGAATTTTTATACCTAGTAGAATTTTATGTTATTTATGAGTTATAGGTAAGTAAGTTTTATATTAAATTGAGTCCTGGTCACTTGAATAAATAATAAATGTACCTACGCTATGAACGTAATCATATATTGGGGCGGAACGTAAATATGTAGGGGCGGCCAAATGCGCAACAGCAGCCGTGATTTTTCAGTCTTTATTCTTTTTTGGTATACCTATCACATCTTTTACGATTTGATTAAGGCAGATAAAAAATTCGCAGACAAATAAACTGCTCTGTTTGGACGTGTGAAATATAACGCGCCTAAATTATTTTAAATTACGCACGAATTTTGTGACAAACGCTTTATTTTTGCACCTACCGTGCGCTGCAGATGGCTTAATTTATGCGAACCTTTTCGGGGATATTGATCTTGAGTGCAATTATATCTAATGTCGGTTTTGCTGGCAGTTGAATCTTTTTTAAATCGTTGTCACTGTTATTTTACCAAATAAATTTCCGCCCGTGTCTTCACGACTAACAAATATACCTATCTAGAGATCTATCTTTTTCACTGGTGGTAGAGCTCCAGTGACGGAGTTCGCGGGCGTAGGCACCACTGCATTACCTAATTAATAAATAAAATACGCTTACACTCACAGCCCCACAGTAGGTATAAACCTGTGTCGTGGGTGCCGTTGTACACATACAACACATACACAAACACCCAGACCCGAAACAAATATGTGTAGGCCATACAAATATTTGTTCCGGTGCGGGGATCGAACCCGCGACCCTTCGAATCAAATGGTGGTTTCGCACCGCTGGACTAACCGGGTCGTCAAAATCAATTGATAAAGTGATACCTACTTGCCGCTAAATAGTAGTGTTCGACACTATCATGTTCCGGTTAGATGGTAATGTATGGCCTCGTTGTAACTATCACAGAGACATGACACCTTAGGTCTCAGGGGTGGCAACGCATCTGCATTTTAACCTCTGGTTTTTATGTAGATGTCTTTAGGCTGCAGTCATCACTTAACATCAATGTGAGCTGCATGCTTGTTTGCCACCTACATTACACAAAAATAAATTGATAACTTTTCCGGACTATAACGAGGTATAGTCGATTAAAAAAGCTCCTGTCTACCTCTGAGATCAACTTAAGGATAATGATGACAACGCGTGAAATGTGACCAATTAGATGGAAACCCTTAACTTGTCCGACCAACCCATCAATTTTTTTTCCGTCCGTCGGTATTTTTCATGTTTTCGGGTTATATTAGATCACATGCCATTTAACGGTTAAGGCAAGGTTAGGGCAATTTAGAATTTGACGCATCAGCATTAAAATGTGAGTGAGATGTAACATTTTCACGCCATTACTAGTTCGCCGCTCCCGTGATTTCCCGCTTTTTAAGGAGCAGGAATATATGGTTTTGGTTGGAACCAGTTTTGAAGCGTCATGTTATTTTGGTTTAAGGAGCTTAGTAGTGTATATTACTGTAGATTAGTCCAGCTAGTCCAGCCGTGTGAGACGACTGTTTGATTCGAAGGGTCGTTCAATCTTGGCAACGGGACAAATATTTGTATGGCCTATAGATATTTGTTTCGGGTCTGGCTGTTTGTGTATGTGTTGTGTGTGTACAACGGCACCCACGACACAAGTTTGTACCAAGTGTGGGGCCGTGAGTGTAAGCGTATTTTATTTATTTTAGCACTCTGCAATATCTCTGCACTAGCACTCTGTGGCCTGAATTTAGCTGACCAAAAACCTTACCTGAGCATTAGGTGTCAGCGCAGCAGATATTGCGTTCTGTTGAGCGGCAGCTGCAGCAGCTGCTGCCATGCTGGCCCCCAGTGACCCGTAAGCCGCTCCGTAGTATCCTCCCATAGCTTGACCCATACCACCGCCGGCCATGCCTGGAAAGAGATTAATATTGAGTACTATTGTTTAGTTTTTTATATTATGAAGGCGAGCAACAATAATTGGGACATTCATATTATGCGGTATTTGCATTAGGTGGTGTCTATATCCGATCGAATTCCGTTACCAGAGTATTCTGTTTGGATTTAAATATTGGTGATAGAGCTCCAGTGACGCAGCTTGGGGGCGTAGGCACCACCGCATTACCTTCGGTATTATTCTTGCCACTAAATGGTAGTGTTCAGCACTATCGTGTTCCGGTCAGGAGGCAATGTACGGCCCTGTAATTTCCGGCACAGAGGCATAACACCTTAGGCCTCAGGAGTGGCAACGCATCTGCATTTTGACCTCTGGTCATTGAGTGGAGCTATATAGGCTGCAGTTATAACTTAACATCAATGTGAACTGCATGCTTGCCGTATCATGCCTGTGCCGAAAAATACACGGCCGTAATCATTTATCTGTTACCCTAATAAACCCCCAAGAAAACGTTAGCAACCAACTGAAATAGTAAACTACACGACCTCCATTAATAACAGCATACCATTCATAAATTGAGACAGACGAACTGCCCTTAATAAACACCTTAGAGAAGCTGACCGCTGTTAATGGCTGCTCGAGGACGGAATTATTCGTGGCACAATGAAATAATTAATTGGTGCTCAAGTCCCAGCTGCTTGAATGCACTCTATGGACCTCTGTCCGGCTCGGCCACTTGCTGTGAATATCGAATTTGGGAGGTGATAGATTATAAATAATGAAGTAGCAAATTAAAACTTTAGCAAAGTATTTTGAAGAGAAAATATCGCGGAAAACTTTGTTTTAAGAAATGAAAACTAAGCTTGTAGCATTTTAACATGACACAAACAAACATTGCAATTTGCAATAAATAATTATCTCAACCTGAAAATATTTTTTTATTTAATTTTTTTATCTTTAAATATTTCTTCTCCCGTACGATTTGTTTTTTTTTAAATTAAAAATAAGAAAATAGTTTCATTTATCTGTTCGCCTAAAAAACACCCGTACAAATTGTAATTCGACCTCCATTAATTACAACATGCCATTCATAAATTCAGACAAACTAACTACCTTTAATAAACACCTCAGAGGAGCTGACCGCAGTTTCAGAGGACGAAATTATTCGTGGCACAATGAAATAATTAATTGGTACTCAAGTCCCAGTAGCCTGAATGCACTCAATGGACCTCTGTCCGGCTCGGCCACTTGCTATGAATATTGGATTTGGGAGGCGACAGATTATAAATTGTAAAGTAGCAAACTAGAAGTTAACTTATTTAATCAAGGCGCAAAGTGTTTTTAAAGAAGTAAATTGAGGAAACCTAAGAAAAGGAATACAGTAATGAATAAAGTTGGTAACTTAAAGCGAAAAGTTATTCATTTTGCAGTTTTTCAATTTGGGGGTTTCACATATAAAATACTGAAACTCAGAGAATGTTATTTGCAATTTATGGATCCTGGATCCACATCATTCCGAACAGAGTGAGCCTTGCGCTCAATTTATAGTTTTTTCTATACAATTTTTTTTTTACTTACCTATTATGACAAAGGCTGAAGTAATTGTCACCGAAATTCAATTAGGTATATAATTATATGCAACGATGTTTGATTGGATTTTATTTCAATAAATATTTTGTAAACAGATTAATATTAGAATTAATCATAGATACCTCTATGGAATTTATAAAATATTGACAAACAGTAGTTTTTTTAAATTCTACATTACATGCAACCTTGTATGGTTATATGTGGGTATACTCATTAACTTAAATGTACTAAAGTACTACACAGGACACTCCCCTTGGTAGCACAGCCCCAGTTTTCAGAAGAAAATTTACCACACTTTCCCGTAGTAAAATGGCAAATTGACAGACATTATTAGTAGGAATGTCTCGCATATATCTGTCAAATCAATTTTCAAACGGAACCGGCTGTTTGTTCCCCGTATCTTCTTTTTAGATATGAACCTCATTGATAGAACTTTTTTCTTTTATGGTCACATTGAAGTGCGTACATTTAATTTACACAAATTATTTTTTTTACCTAAACAAACCTAATGGAATAAAACGAAATAAACATGATAATAAAAGAAACATTGTATCAGAACACACACGTTACTACAAACCACACCAAATAGAACTCAAACCGGTAAATTAATTACGAAAAACTTTAAAATTTCGCAACGGTGGCCATAAAATTCGGCTTCCTGGGCCATAAAACGTAAAAAAAAATCGATTCAGTCCGTGTCAGTACTAAATCGGCTCCATAAAAACGTCATATTACGCGATCGAAGTTTATTATTCTATTAATTCTAAATTAGGATGTCAACTCGAGCACGTAGCAACACTCGATGTCTTCGGGAGATATTCCAAATTTAAATAAAAATATATGAGACGCTCTCATTGTGGTGACGTCAATCGAATCTACAATATATTATGCAGTATTTGCGGCTTTGTGGGTAGGGTGGAGGCTTTATGAGCATGGTATTGAGAGCGAAAATCGCTTGGCGGTCTATTATCCCAGTGTCGTCAGCTTTCAAAAGGGACGATGGAGATTTTTTTTATTATATTTATAATTAAATTCGTTGTCATCTCTGATGTCTCCGTCTGGTATTGGCGTGAATCGGGATGGATTTTGCTCTTGGTGAGTTTGTGAAGAGTTTTTATTAATTTATAAAATAAATGAATATCGCACGCTTGTTAAATTATGGATGATTGATAGCGAATCGGAAAATGGACTGGTTTTTTTGATGGAATTTTTTTAATTAATATAATTTAAATATTGGAATGCTGGAATCCAGCTTGTGAGCCTATCGTAAACAATTTTAAATGTTTGAACTCAAAATAGTACTGCTTTGTAGTTTATTTCAGGTTTTTTTGTTCAAGTAAAGTATATTTGTAGGTATGTTTTTCAAGCATAGTGTAAGTTACACTTAGTTATAATGTGTGTATATAAAAATAATAGAAGATTAAAAAAGCAAACAACCACGTAACAGATATTAAGTATACTAAGTATACTCTTTTAGAAATTAAATTCCTTCGGTAGCTTTGTGGTAAAGCCTCTGGACTGGTTATCTTGAGATCGCAGGTTCGATCCCTACCAGATTTTCTAGTTTTTCTTAAATTTCTCAATTCATTCGCATGTGTTATTGCGCTAAATAAAATAATGTGTTCTTGGGTGAGTCAGGTTAGCGTTAGCGAGCGTACCACCATTATCAAAATGTGCAATAAGCATAACAACTATCATAGATGGAAAGTGTAAAAAATTGCACACCTCCCTTCAAAACATTGGCAAATAGACACCCACATTATTATGATACTGTGACGGCTCCTTAAAAACGATATTGAGCATAAACTGTAATTTCATACTGCCCTAAGCCCGGGTCACAATGCACCCATTTTCGTTGGACGTCCATTCACCGACATAATGACAGGCTTCCCAACTACAGTGGCCAGGCTTTTGGGAAAAGTTGGACAGAACGTCAAAATAAATACTAAGGAACAAATGCTTATATTTTTTTTACAAAAATGGCATTAAGGATTTGACTACACACTGAGCAATGGGATACAAAATTTTAAACAAGTTTCACGATACGCAGGTATCATCTAACGTCAAAAGGTTACGATAGAAATTTTTTTTTGTCTCTAAAAAGTCCTTCCAAAACCCAAACACCTGAAAAAACCAAACCAAAAACCAAGGCCCCGACGTCTGATCATATTTGTGCAAAATAATAATTGAATTAGGTTTAACTACAAGATGGTATTGGATATTACATATTAAAATTATGTAATATTTCGTCGATACATCACAAAAATGCAGGTTTATCACACTAACCGGTCCCGCGACTTTATGTAGGTACCAACCCATTCGTTTTTTTTCATGTAATGGAAGTGGCAAACAAGCATGCAGTTCACATTGATGTTAAGTGATGACTGCAGCATATAGACACCCATACAACGACCAAGGTCAAAATGCAGATGCGTTACCACTCCTGAGGCATAAGGTGTTATGCCTCTGTGCCGGAAATTACAGAGCCGTAAGTACATTACCACCTGACCGGAACACGATAGTGCTGAACACTACCATGTGACGGCAAGTATATTAGGTAATGCGGTGGTGCCTACGCCCGCGAGGTTCATCACTGGAGCTCTACCACCAGATATTGTTTTGTATTATTTTTTTCATTCATCATCACCCCAGCCAAAAGACGTCCAATGCTGGACAAAACCTTCCCTAAAGACGCCCTCAGCAGTATTGTGCATCATTAAGGAAGAAAAGGAAGGTTAATTTTCTCATCATCAGTTCAAAATTTCGGTAAGCAAGAACTGTCCTCCCAAAACCCGAATGCATGGCAGCCCTAATCCCACATAATATGTTAATACAAGTATAGCTAAGATATTGTGCTGGATCGATTTGGAAGGTCGGATATGGACAGAAAGGATTTCCATTGGGGTTCGTTTTGTCCGCATTCGATCGTGTTAAATTTTACGGAAAAGCGCTTGTCATATGTTTTTTGAGGTTCCCTAGCAGAGTAGTGAAAAACGGAACTTTTGTAGATTCGTCATGTCAAACCATAGAGCAACACAGGCCACCGGCCGCGGCGGACTGGAGGGGAGTAGCCATAGCGTTTATTTCCGATGTAAAACAGTCTGTCATTTTTTGCGGGGGGAAATGCGTGCGACACACGCACACTACAAAAATCGTAAAAATACAGAAACAATTTCACGCACACATTTAAACATCTAGGCGACAGGTATAGGCCCATTTGGGCTTGTACTTTGACAGAGGGGAAAGCCTGCATATTATTATGGCTACTCCCCTCCGGTGTTACTCTATGTGTCAAACAAAGCCTAAACATTTGGTTTGGATAGGTGAGCCCGTTCTTGAGTTATAAAATTACAACGAAAAGTAGCATTGATTATTTATAGACACAGAAGAAAAAAAAAATTTTTTTGTACTTGCTAAAACCTAATCAAAGCCGAAATCTCTTTGAAAACTTCCACCAAAATGAGGAACTTGTACAGTCTAAGTCAAGAGGGCCCTCAGGATTGTGAGAAAGTGAACAAACTTCTTCGCCTTTATTTGAAATTAACCGTTTGATGTGGCATTTTTGTGGTATCGTCCAAGTTTAACCCCTTCCTGAGTATTAATTGAGTTTTTTTGTGTAAGTTTTGCGATAGATCGCATTCGTTATTTTCGGGTTAGCATTGCAGGGTTTCTTTTCAACGTGACCATACTTTCGAAAATGGGTTTGTCACGTGAAGGATTATAAATAGAAATGTTCAATTGTTTTTTTTTTAAATAACTAAGTCAAAGGTAAAATGACAATAAGTCCAACGGTACAAAGTGCACTATTTTTGAGATGACGAACATGAACTGATGCCAAGTTTTTGTGATTTTTTTAACGACCTCAGTAGTCTCTGGTCGTAGCATGCTACTGCTGGGGTTCCGGATTATAGCCCTGCATCGGGAGGCAAGTGTTATTGAGGTTTTTTCGGAGATTTATTAGTGCCACCCTCGGAGTTTAGTAGTGTAGCCCAGCCCAGATATGTTTGACAACCGTAAGTCCAGCGGTGTGAGATGACCGTTTGATTCTAAGGGTCGCGGGTTCGATCCGCGCCTTGTTACAAATATTTGTATCGCCTAAAGATATTTGTTTCGTGTCTGGATGTTTGTGTACATAACAGCATAACCACGACACAGGTTCATACCTAGCGTAGGGCTAATGTAAGCGTATTTATTTATTTATTCTTTTTGCACATAAGAAATGTAGGTACATAAGGCGGGCCAAATAGAGCTGTCGAAGGTGCATTATAAAAAAAAACGTACGTATGTCAAATAATAGGCTTGCCACTTATTACATGAGACAAAAACGTAACTAAGTTAGTATTTTTTTTTTTTTTATGTAATGGAAGTGGTAAACAAGCATGCAGTTCACATTGATGTTAAGTGATGACTGCAGCCTATAGACACCCACACAAAGACCAAGGTCAAAATGCAGATGCGTTACCACTCCTGAGGCCTAAGGTCTTATGCCTCTGTGCCGGAAATTACAGGGCCGTACATTACCACCTGACCGGAACACGATAGTGTTGAACACTACCATTTAGCGGCAAGTATATTAGGTAATGCGGTGGTGCCTACGCCCGCGAGCTCCGTCACTGGAGCTCTACCGCTTCAGTGAAATCCGTGAACTAATAAACAGAAGAAAAAGAAACATTTTTGTACTCGCTCAAACCAACTCAAATGAATAATCTGTTTGAAGACTTCCGCCAAAATGTAGAACTTGTACAGCCTAAGTTAAGAGAGTCCTCAAAATTGTGACGAAGTGAACAAACTTCTTCGCGTTTAATTAAAATTAACCATTTCGTGCATTTTTGCGGTATCGTCCGACGTTTAACCCTTTCTTGAGTAAATGAGTTTTTTTTTTTTTTTTTTTTTTTAATGTAATTGAAGTGGCAAACAAGCATGCAGTTCACATTGATGTTAAGTGATGACTGCAGCCTATAGACACCCACACAAAGACCAAGGTCAAAATGCAAATGCGTTACCACTCCTGAGGCCTAAGGTGTTATGCCTCTGTGCCGGAAATTACAGGGCCGTACATTACCACCTGACCGGAACACGATAGTGCTGAACTAGTGTTCAGCACTATCGTGTTCGTGTGTCGTATAAATGGTAGTCCATTTAGCGGCAAGTAAATCAGGTAATGCGGTGGTGCCTACGCCCGCGAGCTCCGTCACTGGAGCTCTACCACCAGTATAAGTTTTTTTTTTTGTGTAAGTTTTCCCATAGATTCCATAAGCTATTTTCGGGTTAACATTGGAGGTTTCGGTTTGTTGTTACCATGCTTCCGGAAATGAGTTGTTGTCAGGTGAAGGGTTGAAATAGAAATGTTGTTTTGTTTTATTATTGAATTACTCATTACCGCATTACCTAATATACTTGCCGTTAAATGGTAGTGTTCAGCACTATCGTGTTCCGGTCAGGTGGTAATGTACGGCTCTGTGATTTCCGGCACAGAGGCATAACACCTAATGCCTCAGGAGTGGCAGCGCATTTGCATTTTGACCTCTGGTCATTGTGTGGGTGTCTATAGGCTGCAGTCATCACTTAACATCAATGTGAACTGCACGCTTGTTTGCCACTTTCATTACATAAAAAAAAACTCAGAGTAAAAATTACTGAATGAACAATAGCTTCTTGGTGTTATAGGACATGAGGTTTAATACCTTACAAGCTTTTCATGGTAGTAGAGTCCCAGTGTATGGCTCAAATGCGTAGGCACCACCGCATAACCTAATCTCTCTGCCGCCAAACGGTAGTGTTCAGCACTATCGTGTTCCGGTAACATGGTAATGTATGTTTCCGTAATAACGATCACAGAGACATAACAACTTAGATCTCAGGGGTGGCAACGCATCTGCATTTTGACTTCTGGTTTTTGTGATGTTTATAGGCTGCAGACATTACTTAATATCTATGTGAAATGCATGCTTATTTCCCACCTATCTTTAAAAAATCATAAAAAATACGCTAACTTACGCTCTTAAATATTTGTACCGGAACGAGGACCGAACCTGTGAGCTTCGGTTCAAATGGTCGCCACACATCGCTGAACTAACTAACTCGTCATGTTACATGTGTAATGATCCCGACCTAAATATTATAAATGCGAAAGTAACTCTCTGGTCTCTCTCTCTGTCTGTTTGTTACTTTTTCACGTCCAAACGACTTAACCGATTTTAATGAAATTTGGTGCAGAGATAGAGATGACTTTGAACGTCATCCACGCGCAAAACTGCGGGCAACAGCTAGTTTACCATGAATATGAACTGTAGGCACCTATAGCCATTTATTATTCTTAACTTTCTTGATATAAAAAAGTAACAAAAAAAGTGGGTTATTTAATTTATTATGCTTGAGATGAAAACTCATTATTATCCAACGTAACTTCACGCCTGTATTCCCCGAAGGGGTAGATAAAGGTAAATGCATGTATTTAAGCATACATGCAAACACCCACGATACACAGGTTACGTTTTGGCCCATGTAACAGGTGGCGAGCCTGTTGACCTCCGGGCACATTACCAAACTTCGAGTTACTGGGAAATTTCCAGAAAATGGCAAAATCCCAATAGAACCAGAGATAAAGAAAGGACTTTACACCATTATCTCTGATAACCCTCTACCCGGGAATCGGACCCAGAACCTCAGCGTAGTAGTAGTGGCCTGCTACCACTAGGCTACCGAGGCAGTTAGTTTCAACAATAAAAAAGAATCAAATAATACCTCCAAAATCTTTCCAAACCAACAACAAAAAAAAATACAAAGCTTTTATTTCCAATGCATCAAAAAACTTAACCCTGCTTGACCGTAACCCATAAAGCACCAACCCTCAACATTATCCACGGTAAAAATCATCCCAACAAATGACATAGCGAAAATATCCGCCATTTCATACACCCTTCGGAACTAACAAACCATGCTTAAATTGATAGATTAGATGTTCCTGCGAATCATGCTCCCGCTGTATCAACAGTGATTACTAGTGCTAATGATGATATGCTTTTGAAAAAAACAGCATACATACTTACATACATACAGTATCCAATAGGAAATATTGCACAGCGATCTTAAGAAGGAGACTGGATTTATTGTAGAAATCAAATTTAAGAAAACCCTAGTGCGATGTAAACTACTAGTGGCGCCATCTATTGAGATAGATCGCACTAGGGTTTTCTTCTGTCTCAGCTATATACGACCAGGCTGAACATCGTCGAAATAGCCTGCCCGTGAGCACGGTAGCTGGAAAGCGACGAAGAAGTTTGGGAGTGATGTATACGCGAGAGAGTCCACGAAATTGATTTCTACAATGTATCAGGCTCGAGAAAACCTGCGAAAACATGACTTCGGTTTATTTCGGATCTGAAGAGCTATATCTGTTTCGCACCTTACCTATGATAGGTTAGGATCCCACTGCAGAATCATTTCGTTCATCCAGATATGCTGCAAACCTATTTTTCACGCATATTTGTAATCAAGAGAATGTACCCACTAGGTTACCCAAAGATATTATAAGAATATCTTTGTCTGTAACGATTTAACTACCAAACCGAGATGTAATTAAATGATGAGATGAAATTAAATTTTACGTGAGAGTGGGAAGTTTGAATTCTAAGAGTGTATTTAGGGTAGTTCTTGTACCAATAGGTACCTACTAAATAGATTTTTTTTTGTTATGAAAATGCAGTTTTTTTATGTAATGAAAGTGGCAAGCAAGCATGCAGTTCACACTGATGTTAAGTGATGACTGCAGCCTATAGACAATGACCAGAGGTCAAAATGCAGATGCGCTGCCACTCCTGAGGCCTAAGGTGTTATGCCTCTGTGCCGGAAATTACAGGGCAAGTTATTTATTGCTCGAATTTTAGTATAGCAGTATAGATTTGTACCGTAGTAGTAGTAATAGTAATGTAAGTAACATTGCACCTGTGCGAAGCCGGGGCGTGCCACTAGCATTTTATATCCTGTACATAAACATTAATAGCTAAAGTAATAAATAGCAACAATTTTATTTTGTCACTGTCATATTATCCAAAATAAGACAGTCATTTCCTAGTGATAAACAAACGTCCTTTCTCCTCGACAGCCCACGCGCGAGTGTCGACTGTCATGTAAATGACGTCACGTGACCGGAAGCCGTCCGCCGCGGGGTGGGGCTTCCGGCGACGCATGCGATTGGTCACTTCCTTTCGGTAACAAACTACTGGTATAATATGCTAATCGTGATGCAGCGATTTATTGGATTATATCCAAGAGTTAGGAAGTATTTTTTCCTTGCTATAGCTTTCGGTGTTTTGGTGCAGGGTTGTCAAGTTACGTCAACAATATATATTATGTAAAAATATCAATTTACATACGAGCTACTAGCATCTGAAATCTAGTGGGCAAAAAGTAAACAGCTCGTCTTGAAGAAGTCAGTTAATTATATATAATACTAGCTGACCCGGCAAACTTCGCATTGCCTCAGAATAAAATAATGTGTCAAAGGTTTGATAGACACGGACTATTTGTATGGGAAAATGAAATTGTAGTTTTTACAATTTACCTTCAATTTCTTCATATTTCCTTACCTTTTAAACTTTCCCTGGACTTCCAAAAATCATTCAAAATCAAAATTAGCCTAATCGGTCCAGCTGTTCTCGAGTTCTAGCGAGACTAACGAAAAGGAATTGATTTATATATATATAGATGTATAGTAATTTCAGGACTAAGTACTACTTATTACTGGTAGCAACAACGTCAATGTACCTACCTAAAAAAACGTAACTTCACGCCTGTAATCCCCGAAGGGGTAGGCAGAGGTAAATGCATGCATTCAATCATACATGCAAACACCCACGACTCGCCGGTTACGTTTTGGCCCATGTAACAGGTGGCGAACCTGATGCCATCTCCGGGCACATTACCAAACTCCGGGGTACTGGGAAACTTCCAGAAAATGGCAAAATCCCAATAGAAGCAGAGATAAAGGATTTTAAACCGTTATCTCTGATAGTCCCCGACCCGGGAATCGAACCCAGGACCTCCAGCGTAATAGTAGTGGCCTGCTACCACTACGCTACTGAGGCAGTTACCTACCTATTTCGTGTTTTTTTGGTTAAAAGTTGCGACCGCACTGTTCTGTGGTTACAACGGTATAATACACTGCTAAACATTAACTTGTTACCAAAAGAGTCAAACTAACAATTATTGGTGGTTAATGATGGTGGCTACATATTATTAAAATGTATATAATTATGTACCTACATATGGCGTGCGTGTACTTACCGAAAATTTGAGTAAGTACCACGCTGGGCCCGCATCTTGTACACAAACCCCCTTATTCATAAACGTATTTCAGCTAAAGTGTTGCTAGTATCTCCTTTGTCTTTTTCTATCCTGCACATTTGACAATGAAAAACGTATCTAATGTTAGTTTATGAATAAGGTGGTAAGTACCTATATCAAAATATTGAGAAAAATACGTAAAATCATGGAAAAATACTAGAAAAATAATTGAATCGTTGTTTTTTCGTCGGAAGTATTTATTTTAGGTTATTTTCGCGTGACAACAATATGTCACCAGATTGCTACTATGACATTCTTGTTTTTGAAATATACTAATGACAGTTAATTGAAGGTATAATAAACGATTACAATAGCTCAAAATGATTAAGTATTTTATGCTTCTTCTCTCAATATAGTGTACATACAAGGCGCTGTCCCAAGCTCCATACATTTTGGAACGTCTCTTTTCAATTTCAATTTCCTTGCAGACAACTATCTACTTAACTCCGGGTTTTCAGGAATGAAGACAGGAAACACCTCTACTCATAATTATATTCTTTTACATATCAAATAGGTACGCACGACGTGAGAAATTTTGGACTGAACTGAATTATTATTTATTTGTGCCAACCCTACCTTGAAGGTTGTATCCACCGGCGTCAGGTCGAAATGTTTTGCTGCTATAAAAATGAGATTGATGATAATACCAAGAATTAATTTACCACAACAAACGCTGGAATAACACCGCAATTAAGACTGAATGGTCGCCGCTCTATTATAACATTGCCGAGTTAAAGATAAACATCTGCTTGATAAACACGAAGATATTTCTACGTTGCGTCGAATTTTTATCTGCATTGCATTGTGGTTTTTCGGAGATAAAACTTAGCGGTACGATTTAACGTACGCTGACGCGGTGCGTTAATTTCGAATAAAACGTTTTTGTAATTAGTCCGCTACTATTTCCTGTTTATTATTTGCGTATACACTGAATAGTTGATTTTATAGAATGATCTTGCGAAAATGAAGGTGTAGCATTGTTTTTGGGTAATTGAAAACTCTTGGCTTTAATTTTTTAAAGCTTTCATTTCGCCACGGTATTAAACATTTTAGTTATTACACACTGCACAAAAATGTTGCTAATTTATATGTTGGATGTTAAATGCTAAGATGATAGATTAGAGATAACATCTATAGCTTCAATACAAAGCTTCAAGAAGTCTTTAATTGTAATTTTGGTTACGGTATAAATACAGCGAAATGAGGTCGTACGGTCGTAGACCATCACATTACCTGATGTTCCTACATTACCTAATAATGGCAACCCTTGACGCGTCCCATTGCTGGGCACGAGTCGCTCTCCTTTTTGGGGGAAGACCTGGAGTTCACTCCACTACGCTGCTCTAATGCGGGTTGCTGGGTTAGTGGCCAACCCGCTGTCGAAACCGCCCATAAGGTTTACTGGTGCTTACAGTGTAGGAGGCCGAGGGCGTGGGCACCACCGCATTACCTAATTTATCTGCTGCTAAACGGTAGTGTTCAGCACTAACTGTTACTGAGACATAATAACTAAGGTCATCTGGACTTTATCATCACGCATGCTTGTTTGCCACCAACATTACATAAAAAATATGTCTTCCACTATAACACATGACATGTGAACTTACCTATCAAATTGCTTGAGAAAGCGACTGTAATTCTCATGTAAAGTTTGCAGGTTCAACGCAAAATAGTTTTTGGTTTAAAATTTTCTTTAAATTCTTACATTCGGCTGATTTGTAAATAAGGTATTGTCTAATTGTCTCAAAAACCTAAGAAGAATTGTGCCTACCGTTTCGGGTACGCCCATATAAATTCCCAGCAATGAATGCATTGAAGCACATGCTAAAGCCAACAACTGACCGGCGATAAACTAACCGGCGATAATTGGGGCGAGCATACTGTCATCTCCGGACACATTACCAAAGAATATGTAATAATACATTATAGAATGGACACTTCGACATCCCACCCGATTTTCCTTCATCACCCCCCTCCCTCCCCTTAAGAGCCAGTTGGATGAACTTCAACAGTGATGTTGCGAGCGGGGGAGCGAGTGGACTATTTGTAGTCAATTTAGTCATGAAGTCAGTGCGACAACTTATTTCACGATTATTTTAGGTCATCATCAAAAACACGTCACTGATTGATGTCTGTGTAATAGGTAACTAGAAAAAGCGTTTGTATAGAATTTTAGGTGAGTGTCCGGGGTGTGATATTACCAAACTCCGGCAAACTGGGAAACTTGCGAAATAATAAAAGATCCCAATCCCCCTACACTTGTGGATCGTACCCCAACATAGCAGTTCAAACTCAAACTCTAAATGGCTACACTGGACTACTGAGGCAATTATTGTCATAGAACGATCACAAAATCTTTTATCCAGGCTGTGCCACACCAGCTAGGTCAGTCTTCCATTTACTTAGTAAACGTATTGACACAGGTGGCGCTTTATGGAACATATTTATGTGTATTTACGAGTATAAAGACCTATTGTAATATGATCCTAAATAGAATGTTATGTTAGAAATTATACTTATCAGTACATTCGCAATTTTTTATCTTTTATCTTGCGTCGGGACGTGACAACCCCAACGGCTCTTAGCGGAAGAATTTTATTCAAATGGAAGAGAATTCTTCCAATAGTGCAGTCAATCAAACCGAAAAATTGTGGTCAAACCATTATAATAGGGCGGTAGCAAAATTAACGCACGATGGGCAGCAGTGTCCCGCGATAACCTTTGTCCAGGAGTGGACGTCTTTCGGCTGGATTGATGATGTCAGTATTAAACGTAGTAACAGTATTTTACTGGTGGTAGAGCTCCAGTGACGGAGCTCGCGGGTGTAGGCACCACTTCATTACCTAATATACTTGCCGCTAAATGGTAGTATTAGATCGTGTTCCGGTCAGGTGGTAATGTTCGGCCCTGTAATTTCCGGCACAGAGGCATCACACCTTAGGCCTCAGGAGTGGTAACGCATCTGCATTTTGACCTTGGTCTTTGTGTAATTATCTATAGGCTGTAGTTGTCACTTAATATCAGTTTTAGCTGCATACTTGTTTGTTACCTTTTTTACGAGTAATAATAATGAATAATAATGGCAACCCATTATACGTCCCACTGCTGGGCACGAGTCTCTCCCCTTTTTGGGGGGAGGCCTGGAGCTTACTCCATCACGCTGCTCCAATGCGGATTGGTGGAGGTGGGTGGGTTAGTGGCCAACCCGCTGTCGGATGTTTTCAAACCGCCCATAAGGCCTCCGACAAGGTTTAACGACCGCTATCTATCGATAGCAACCGGGACCGACGGCTTAACGTGCCCTCCGAAGCACGGAAACGCGCATTTAATTTGCCACTAGCGGTCACCCATCACACTACCCGACCGCGCCCGTAGTGCTTAACCGAGCAGATCGCTTACGATCTACACCAGCCGGTGGGCCATGCGCGCTTCAACTCCCTTCGCTCTCTTTACGAGTACTTATATAAAAAAAACTGAGTGTTGCTGTGCAGTGCGAATCACTGAATTCATTCAACCTAGACATACCTATATTAATTGTTTTATATTATTTCGCATTAACACATGCTTGTGAAATATATTTTATTTTTAAAGAAAAATGGAAAGAAAAATAAAATATACCTATATTATTTTCATTAGTTACTTAGGCTTAAACAAAAATAAGCTGTTCTTTTGTTGAACAAAATAGCTATTCATACAAATGTTGTCAAACATACGTACATTCTTCCACTGAATAAATACAACGCTTATTCAAATCACATTTTATTTGATGCGGTTACCATACGCAGTAATTTAAACAACTGTACACACATACAATTGTGTACGCACTTACTTATCCATAATTGGGTTGCGAAGTGTATGTAAATTCAATATTGATAGCTATACCTACCTACACATAAAACTACAGTTTATCAATGCGTGTTCAACATTACTTTTTGACAAAATGTATACATACTAATTTAGCATGTTCTTAGATTTTACTAGTGGTAGAGCTCTAGTGATAACAGCTCGCTGGCGTAGGCACCAGCGCATTACCCCAATCAATTTGCCGCCAAATGGTTATGTTCAGCACTATCGTGTTTCGGTCAGGTGGTAATGTACGGCCCTGTAATTTCCGGCACAGAGGCATAACACAATAGGCCTCAGGAGTGGTAACGCTTCTGGATTTTGACCTCGGTCTTTGTGTGGGTGTCTATAGGCTGCAGTCATCACTTAACATCAATGTGAACTGCATGCTTGTTTGCCACTTCCATTACATAAAAAAATATACATATTAAAAAAATCAGTCTCACCCATCAACGTAGCGACCACGCCTGTCGATGCTTAACCTCACAACCGCTCTTAAATGTCTTATTACCCAAATTAATGTCAAGAGCACCCTCAGGGCGGAGCCAACACGCGGTGGTCGCGTGCTAACCGCAGCTTTACCATTTACATACTGATTCTATTTACATCAGGGTTGTCGCATGCTTAGAAGTAATATACCGATGCCAGGGTTGTGTTGCATGTTTGGTAATAATCTAGCTTTTATTCTAATTTTGGGTGGCTTTTATGCTATGAAAGTCTGTCCCAATGGTTATAGCCTAAATTTGTAAATTTCGGAGAGTGAATGAAAGAACGCGTAACTTCACATAAAGTGGTGCAATTTTTTTAAAGAAAAATGGAAAGAAAAATTTGACTTCAGGCGAGACTCGAACTCGCGGCCACTGGGAATCTAGTCCAGCCGCTCTTCCAACTGAGCTACCGAAGTCCTGCCCGATTTGTCAAATCTTTCCTTCCATTTATTGCATTGCCTTATGGTGGCAGCAGCGCCATCTATTGCCTACTTGTTTTATAAAACATTTATGTGGTGCTGTTGAATTTTTTTTAACTATTTTTGGAAAAATAGAAATATTTCGTACTTACTTTTCGGAATTTAACTTTAGTTTCAAACATGATAGAATGAAAACTTTTTGCTATATTTTAATAGGTACTTATTACAGGCATGCTCCGATGGTTCGGTCATATAGAAAGAATGTCGAATGAGCGAATGACTAAACAGATATACAACGCGAATGTGGATGCAGAGGCCCAGGAAGACCAAGACTGACCTACCATGACCAAATAGGTCGAGTTCTGTCTGATGGTGTGGTCAAAAGTCTTAGGAATCGGTGTGCATGTATGAAGAGAATGATGAAGGTGAGGCACGAGAGGTATGTCAGGAACGGGATATCTGGCGCTCTACTCTCTCTGTTAGGGACCTGGCGTGAAGATACATACTGAATTCTTTCAGAACCCCGTAGAAATTAGTAACACCTACAACCTACATATTATTGATTTCGCTGCTGCCACCATAAATGTGAAGATAAGATTTGATTGTAACCGATTTGTCACTTTGGACTTCGGTTGCTCAGTTGGAAGAGCGGCTAGACCAGATTCCCAGTGGCCGCGAGTTCAAGTCTCACCTGAAGTCAATTTTTTCTATCAATTTTTCTTTTACAAATATATTTCACTAGCATGTGTTATTGCGAAATAATATAAAAACAAACTAAAATTAAGTTAAACAAGTAGTCAGTATGAAAGTTTTATGTTCTCATTAACACCGAATTCAGTTTTAAAATAAAAATATTTGAAGTGTAATTTATAACATTTTTTTATTTAAAATCACAACCCGACATTAGGGCACCCCACAAATCGCTGTAGCAATTAAGTTAAAAGCTATTTCGGTGTGTCGCGACCCTAACTTAAGGGTCTGAACACGTGTCGGCCCCGCCTACATTTATACCGCAATGGGTCTGTCTAATAATGGTTGCGATTTGTTTTGGACGGAGGTCATGGTTCGAGTCCTTGCTCGTAAATAAATGTTTTGGGTTAAATATTATGTTTTTGTTGTTATTTTTTGGGGTTCCGTATACAACGGTTTTTGGGTGCTAATAAAAACTAAATACTGGTGGTAGGTGATAGTAGTAAATTGATTCTTAACTAGCGTTCGAAAGCCAGTGAAATTACCTTTCAAGTGATATACTACCTTCTTCAAGCCCCAGTTTTATTTATGTAACGGAAGTGGCAAACAAGCAGTTCACATTGATGTTAAGTGATGACTGCAGCCTGTAGACACCCACACAAAGACCAAGGTCAAAATACAGATGCGTTACCACTCCTGAGGCCTAAGGTGTTATTTATGCCTTTGTGCCGGAAATTAAAGGGCCGTACATTACTGACCCGGCAAACTTCGTATTGGCTCAGAATGAAATAATGTGTCAAAGGTTTTATATATACGGACTATTTGTATAGGACATGAAAATGTGTGTGTTATTATTCCTCTTCAAATTCTTCATATTTTCTTACCTTTTAAACCTTATTTTCAAACCAATAATTCAAAACTAAAATTAACCAAATCGGTCCAGCCGTTCTCAAGTTTTAGTGAGACTAACGAACAGCAATTGATTTTTATATACCTCTATACAATTTATTGCACACTTGAAGTTAAAAAAAAACAACTTTATAGACTCCGTAATGATTACTGAATATTCTAACACGAATTTTAAATTTTGCCAACCACCCTATTGTTCCCATTACCATAACCCTAAAACATCCGAGGCGAGACACCAAAACATCCCTTAAAAATTCAATAACATCCCTAAACGGGATCCTTCAATAGCGTAATCGCATGTCAAACTTAACCCCGGAATGGGTGAAATTTGACGCACCCTCAAACTAACCCCATTGTCGCCTCCACTTTAACAGAAAACTGTCAACTGTCAAAAGCAGTCAAGGAGGTTTAAACTATGCGTTCCATTTTCGAACGCTTTTCATATTCTTTTGTTGACGCGCGGCGGGGTACAATCTTTTAATGTTTTGTAATGGCCGGCTTTTTTCATTATATTCAATCAATGCTTCGATAGTTGAATTTCACTTATTCTGTTTCTTTAAGATTGCGTTGAAATTATTGTTATAAATACAAAAGGTACCTGTTACAAATTTATTATTGTCTTTTGCAATTCTTAAAGATCCAATTATTAAATATTTTTTGCTTAAGCGGAAACTGATCGATATGTGCATCCTGCCCGTTCTAACCTACGGTGCTCAAACCTGGTCACTGACTGATGACCAGAAATTCAAACGCAAAGTTTGCCAACGAGCTATGGAGCGAAGCATCCTCGGCGTAAAGCTTAGTCATAAAATACGCAATACCGTCTTGCGCGAAAATATAGATGTAGGCCTGAAAACAGCAAGGTTAAAGTGGGATTGGGCGGGTCATGTTTCTAGGATGTCTGAAGAAAAGTGGACAAAAAGGTCTACCGACTGGATTGCGGATATTCGGCGTTGTCGAGGCCGACCTCGAAAGCGCTGGCGAGATGATCTCGACCGCTATGAACTAGACTGGGTTGATGTTGCGAAAGACCGCGATAGGTGGCAAAAGTTAGGGGAGGCTTTTGTCTAGCAGTGAGACAGTTAAGGCTATCAAAAAAAAAACAACTGATTGTGTACAGTTCCAGTATTGGAGCTCGAGGGCGTAGGCACCACCGCATTTCTTAATCTGTCTTCCACCAAAAACATTATACAGCAAGATATTATATTGCACATCGAACACAGGAGCGAGACTTCGGATAATTTCGGCTGTGTAGATCGTTATCTCTTTTGCACTCAACCTTTCTGACGTATGTCGACCATTTTGATCAAGTTTTGAGCAATACCGGACTACGAGGACTACTCGTATTGGTGCGTACAGTTAATATTACCTACACATCGAGAATGCGAAAAAGACGATCGGCTCGTTTCAACTTCGTAGAGCGTTATCTCTGTTGCACACTGCCTACCTAAGCACTGACAGTCCGCTTAAAAACCTCAATTCTTACAAACATTCTCTCTATCTTTCATATTCATCGTTTTTAGGGTTCCGTTGTAAACAAGGGACCATTTTTCTTCAAATAAAATATACTTCACAAGCATGTGTTAATGCGAAATAATATAAAACACACAAAGAACCCTTATAGTTTCGCCATATCCATCCGCGGTTTGGTTAAAAAACGATTGGTACTAGAGACTTGAAATTTGAATTGAATTTCAAATAGTTTAATATTAATTCGATTCTGATGTAAAACCTTAAAACTACGGTATACGGAACCCTACATTGCGTGTGGCTCGACACACACTTGACCGGTTTCATATAACAGTCACGATGTTTTGAATTCTACAAAAAGTTTTCGAAAGCTCGACAATTTTCACAAAATTGTTTAAAAGAAAAATATATTGATGTGTGACATTATAAAGAGTATTAAATTGATTTCAAATCTTTCTGAAAGAAATTATTATTTATAAGTACCTACTGAGATTGTACTTATTTGTAATAATGTTTAGGAAAAAATATAACCATTCCATTTATATGGAGACCTCATGCAGTGTCGGTGAAAATAGCAAGAACTCGTTACACACGTTTTCGGTTAACTGACGTAGGTAGACCCGTAGCTCGCCACTGAATTTGATTTGTCCTCATTAAGTCTTTGATTATTCTTGTGCTTTTGTGGCATCTATAAGAGTAATGATAGTCTGATTATCAATAGGTATGGCTTAATTTGTCAGTGAGTGCGGCTTGCCGCTTGGCGCTTGAAGCGCGCATGGCCCAGCGGCTGGTGTAGATCGTAAGTGATCTGCTCGGTTAAGCACTACGGGCGCGGTCGGGTAGTGTGATGGGTGACCGCTAGTGGAAAATTAAATGCGCGTTTCCGTGCTTCGGAGGGCACGTTAAGCCGTCGGTCCCGGTTGCTATCGATGGATAGCAGGTCCAAGACCAAGGTCAAAATGCAAATGCGTTACCACTCCTAAGGCCTAAGGTGTTATGCCTTTTTGCCGGAAATTACAGGGCCGTACACCTCGGCGTTTAGTAATGTGTCCGGAGATGTCAACAGGCTCGCCACCTCGAGATAAAACGCACCCGGCAAATCGTGGGTGCTTGAATGCATGCATTTACCTCTGCCTACCCCTTCGAGGTTATACGCGTGATGTTACGTTAAGTTTCTTTATGAGATCGGTTGAAAAGGCTGGCAATTAGTTCTAGGTGAGATTGTTGTGAACGATAATCATGAACAGTAATATCTTCTTATTTTTTTTATGTTATGGAAGCGGCAAACAATCATGCAGTTCACATTGATGTTAAGTGATGACTGCAGCCTATAGACACCCACACTAAGACCAAGGTCAAAATGTAGATGCGTTACCACTCCTGAAGCCAAAGTGTTATGCCTCTGTGCCGGAAATTACAGGACCGTACATTACCACCTGACCGGAACACGATGGCGCTGAATACCATTTAGCGGCAAGTATATATATTAGGTAATGCGGTGATACCTACGCCCGCGAGCTCCGTCACTGGAGCTCTACCACCAGTATTATGCCACCCCGTGCTCACCCCATGCTTGGCATGTGCCCGGCACATGCCAAGCATGTGCTCTTTTACTGGTGGTAGAGCTCCAGTGACGGAGCTCGCGGGCGTAGGCACCACCGCATTACCTAATATACTTGCCGCTAAATGGTAGTGTTCAACACTATCGTGTTCCGGTCAGGTGGTAATGTACGGCCCTGTAATTTCCGGCACAGAGGCATAAGACCTTAGGCCTCAGGAGTGGTAACGCATCTGCATTTTGACCTTGGTCTTTGTGTGGGTGTCTATAGGCTGCAGTCATCACTTAACATCAATGTGAACTGCATGCTTGTTTACCACTTCATTTACATAAAAAAAAAAAAAAAAAAAAAAAATACTATATTAGGTGAGAAACTTTATATTTTTGCCAGTGCGCCAATCTCCATAGCATTTCGCAAGACAGGTTATAAAACACCGAAAAAATAAATATATTACTAAGCTTAACAAAAACTCTTACGCAATTAAATGCGTACACCAAAACGGCCTATCAGCGCACCGTCACCTATTCGACTTTCAACAATAAATATACACAACAGAACGTAATATACAAAACGATACCACAATGCGACTCCGTTATACTAATAATAACTTTTATTATACAAAAAGACTTTTTTATATAAATCCCTCTGATTCTTAGTTTGGGAGTCACGAGAGGAAATCGTGACTGTAGGCGTGCTTTTTGTGGGGGCTAGTGACCGTTCTGTGCTTTGTTTGGATTGTTCAAGTGCTTACGCTAGTTGACAATGTCGGTACTTACCTCTATGCTGGTTTGTGGTGGGCAGTTATAATTGTGTTGTTCTGTTGTTTAGGGTATGAATGGATGAGAAAAGAAGATGAACGCAACCTGTTTTGTTAGGTACATAGTTTGTACTGCATGCAGGCAATTGTAATCCCTAATTTCTATTTATATGAAACATCTACCTGATCTATCTGCCGTCGTATGGTAATGTCCATCATTGACAGGTGGGTAATGTATACATCCGCATTAGGCCGTAGTCATGGCAACGCATCTGATTCATTTCGACCTCTGATTTTGTTGTAGATGTCTGCAATGTACTGCCCCGTAATTGCCGGCACAGAGGCATAACACCTTAGGCCTTAGAAGTGGTAAAGCATCTGCATTTGACCCTGGTCTTTGTGTCAGTGTCTATAGGCTGCAGTCATCACTTAACATCAATGTAAACTTCGTGCTTGTTTGTCACTTCCATTACATAAAGGAAAGTCTGCTGCAGGCTGCAGTAGTCGCTCATTCTCCATGTCAATTGTATCAGGTTGGGGAAAAAGTTTCTTCGCATTTTTTAAGATAATTCAAAACATTTTGTAATATAGTTTATTTAAATTTAACTAAAGTATGTATGTACCATTTTGTTCGATAACCTTTTGCCATCTTGTAGGTAGGGACATGATCCCATTGCTATAAAAAATTTGGGACTTCTCATCAAAATACCGCGACAAGTGGATTTGGCAGTCCTCTCGTGATGTTAACCTAACATTGCATAAAGAATTCTGAAGAGACCGAAACAGGTGGAAACCTGAAGGTGCAAGGTCAGGACTATACGGCGGGTGCATTTACACCTCCCAGCCAAACTCTCTTAATTTTTGCTGAGTGTGATGTGTGAGGTCTAGCGTTATCATGATGAAACACCACACCCCTTCTGTTGATCAATTCCGGCCGCTTTCTCTCAACTTCTTGCTTTAATCTCATCAGTTGTTCGCAGTAGAGTTCAGAATCGATAGTCCTGCCTGGTGGTAATAGCTCATAATGGATAATGCCCTTCCAATCCCACCACACACACAACATCACCCTATTGGGAGTTAACCCGGGTTTCGCCACAGTCTGTGAAGCCTGACCGGCCTTTGACCACGACCTTTTTCGCACGTTCTTGTCGTACGTGATCCACTTTTCATCACCAGTTATCAGCTTCTTCAAAAATGATTCGGTTTCATTACGTCGTAATAAAGAATCACAAATGAGTACACGGTTCATTAGGTTTCTTTTAGTGAGCTCGTGAGGTACCCAAATATCGAGCTTTTTTTTTACCCAGCTTTTTCAAATGCGCCACAACTGTTTTGTGATCAATTCTCAGTTTTTCAGCTACGTCGTAACTACTGATATGTCGATCTTGCTCCACTTTTTCAAAAATGGCATCCATTTTATCCGTATTAGGGCGACCAGAGCGAGGTGCATCTTTGACATCAAAATTTCCGGATTGAAAACGCTTAAACCAAATTTGTGCTACTCTCACAGACACTGCACTAGGTCCATAAACATCGCAAGTTTTTTTCGCTGCTTGCGTTGCATTTTTACCTTTTTTGTAGTAAAATTTTAAAATGTATCGAATTTCTTCATTAGATTCACTCATATTGACAGTACGAAAAACAAATGAAATTCACACATTTGCCTAATTTGAATTTGGAATTATGTTCTTTAAAATTTTAACTTTCAATGATACCAAAACCAGCCAGATGCAAATACTACAGCCAAAGAGATTTTATTACAAGTTCATACATACTATAATGCGAAAAGACTTTTGTTTGTTAGTCAAGAATCAGAACAAAAGAACAAAAAATCTTAACATGAAAGTAACTCTGCCTATTTGTTTGTTACACTTTGACGAGCAAACCGCTGATTCGATTCTAATGAAGGTAGTCTGCCGACTACAAAGGCCATAGATTACTTTTCGTGCCAAATCTGTCGATGCATGCTGTCGAAGTTGTGGGAAAAAGCTATCAATAATACTATCAAGTCCACTGAACATTGGCGACAACTTGCCCTTATCTGAACAAGGCACAACACTTGCATAACCTCATTATAGGCGATGTCATCGATTCCAACATCTCGTTGCGATCTTCCATAATAACCGTCTTGTGACGAATCTATACGCACGTCGCGATTTTTTGCGAACTGATTGGATAGGTTGCTTGCGGTTAGGATAGGTCACTAACCGAGCTTAATCGCTGATGGTGAAGGTCAGTTTGTGCAAAAAATATTGGATATCGCTAAGAGCTAAAGAGCTTAAAATTCTAAGGAAATTGAAAAAAAAAAACATGTGTTCAATTCACACGTAGTACAAATGCAACCTTCAATAATTTTCGTAAGACACACTGTATAATGTTACCTATCTGATTTTCTTCTACGTTAAATCTTGACTCAGTTAAGCATTACGGGCGCGGTCGGATGTGTGATGGGTAGCCGCTCGTGGCAAACTAAAATGCGCGTTTCCGTGCTTCGGAGGACACGCTAAGTACACATAAACATAATAACGTTTTCGTAGGTTTTCGCGAGCTTCATACATTGTAGAAATTAAACTTGCGGATTTTCTCGCGTATACAACACTCCCAAACTTCTTCATACACCCGACGTTTTAGTTTGGGAGTGTTGTATACGCGAGAAAATCCGCAAGTTTAATTTCTACAATTAACATAATAAATTTAATTGCACTACATTACATTTGACATTAATTAATTAATTAATTAATTCTATATAATACGAGTATGTTGTCTTCCTATCTTCTTATATCAATTATTATCATTTAAAAATTCGTTGGTACTATAGTAGCATTTATCTAAAAGAAAATTTTTCAGTTGTCTAATGAATGTTCCCGGTTTTTCTATATTTTTTATATGATTTGGAATTTTGTTATATATATTGATCACCATTCACTCGCATTGTATTCGAAAAATAGGAACAATATGAAAAATGACTGAAAGTTTATCGATATACTAAGTTGATGAGTTAATGATATCATGAAAACTTCAGACAAAAGTAATTGTATTCAATTTATTCGAAAATATATCAATGCGTGCTTACAAATTGACAATGCTGTAAAATTTATAACCTATAATGGCGGGCTTCCATTTAACCTCAAAATAAAAATGGCCGACTTTAGTGTCACCGCCTATAAATTATGTAATTGGTAACATTGTAATAAGTTTGGCGTTTGTTTGTTTTTTTGTGTTATTACTTGGTTTTTAGGGATCCCTTGGCAAAACTAAAATGATTTACACATAACAAAGTAAACAAAAAAACAAGCTCCTTACAAATGTGGTACAATCGTTTATTATTACGTTACTTCATGCCTGTAAGCCTCGATGGGGTAGGCAGAGGTAAATGTATTCAAGCATACATACAAAACACCCACCATTCTCCGGTTAATTTTTGGCCCATGTAGGTAACATATGGCGAGCCTGTTGACATCTCTAGGCACATTACCAAACTCCTAGGTACTGGAAAACTATCAGAAAATGGAAAAATCTCAATACAATCAGAGATAAAGGATTTTACACCGTTAGCTCAGATACTCCCCGACTCGGGAATCGAACCCAGGAACCTAGGTGTAGTAGTAGTGGCCTGCTACCACTAGGCTACTGAGGCAGTTAATAAAGTAAACTGAAATATATATTTTATACATAAATTATTAAGGTCATAAAATGTTACCTCGATTAAATATGAGATGGGAACTCCCATATGATTTTAAAATATTAATTACATTGATGGGTATTTTTCTTGATAATATAACGTGTTAAACATAATAATTTAATGTAGCACTAAAATATTTAGCAATTATTTTATATAAGGTTTTTAACTTTAAGCACCAATTTCGTTGATTTCCATTCTACCCAAAGGTTGAGTGGTAGGTAATGCGTTAGTTGCATTAAGTCCGCCTTATGTATAGTTCTTTCTTTTGTGCATTAAAGTTACATAAAAAAATAAAACGTGCCTATGGAACCCTTATCTGCGCGTAATTCACACGCTTAGCCAGTTTTTGTGTATGGAACTGATTGTGGAGTTAGCAAGTTCAACAGGCTGACTTTTTACGTAAATGTCTATTTTTTGTGACTTCTTTATATTACTTGTAAGCTTGAAAGGTTGTTAAAAACTTTGTTACAATTACTTGTCTTTTTTTAAGATCGTTAGATTCGTAGAACTTATCTTTGTTGTGAAGTTGAAAGACGTGATAAGGGGATCGAATTCATGTTGACGAATGACGCAAGTCATCTATTTGGTCGATCTAGAAAGGGATATGTTTTTTTTTATGTTTTGGAAATGGCAGTTCACATTGATGTTAAGTGATGACTGCAGCCTATAGACACCCACATAAAGACCACGGTTAAAATGCAGATGCGTTACCACTCCTGAGGCCTAAGAAAGCCTCTGTGCCGGAAATTACAGGGCCGTAGCACCACCTGACCGGAACACGATAGTCCTGAACACTTCCATTTAGCCACAAATATGTTAGGTAATGTGGTGGTGCTACGCCCGCGAGCTCCGTCACTGGAGCTCTACCACCAGTAATATTGCCTTGTAATTTTCGGCACAGAGGCATAACACCTTAGGCCTCAGGAGTGGTAACGCATGTGCATTTTGACCTTGGTCTTTGGGTGTCTATAGGCTGCAGTCATCACTTAACATCAATGTGAACTGCAAGCTTGTTTGCCACTTCCATAACATAAAAAAAGAGTCTTGTGATGGAGCCTACTCGGCGTTTCCTAATCTATCTGCCGCAACATAATAATCCTCCGTGATTGAACTGTCAGGTTACAAGCTACCTGTAGTGAATGACTTATAATAATTTAATTATTGATAATAATAAATTATAAATTGGTAATAATAACCAATTTATAAATAACATTTAAGCGATACATCATCAAATCTTTCAAATTCCTTCATATAAGAAAAAGAAAAATCTATTCGTCATAAACATAATCACTTAGCAGAGTACCAAATGCAGGCACTACTGAAAAGAAATCAGCTATCGAACAAACTCAGTGTGTTGCCGTCAAAACAAAATAGAATTAAAGTGGAATACAAAATATAATGGCTAATATGCATATATAGACAAGCCGCCTAGATACTTCTATTAAAAAAAAATCAGTGAAATACTTTTTATCTGATATTTTACCAGATCAGCTTCAAAATTGGTGTAGTACCAAAGAACATGAAATAACTCACCAGCTCTCAGCGCGTCCATGGGCACACTGGGGTAGGGTATCGAGTAGGGATACCCCTCCTTCCTCAGGGTCTTCGGTTTCCTCCGAGGTCGGTACTTGTAATCAGGATGCTCTTTCATGTGCATCGCCCGAAGGCGTTTGGCTTCATCGATGAATGGCCGCTTCTCGTCTTCGGATAACAGCTTCCATTCCGCACCTGGGAAGAAATGGTTGAGTTAAATGGAAAGGTTTATGATGACGGTTTCATTCGATGCGGGTTCGATTTCCGGGGGAGAAATATTTGTATGGTCTACAGATTATTTTATTTTTAAAGAAAAATGGAAAGAAAAATTTGACTTCAGGCGAGACTCGAACTCGCGGCCTACTGGGAATCTAGTAAAAGCGACTTCTTTACGATATTCAATAAACTGAAAAGTCTATTATATCGGTTGCCTAACTAGCATAGTTGGTAATAGATGGCGCTGCTGCTACCATAAAGCAATGCAATAGATGTGAAGGAAAGATTTGACAAATCGGGCAGGACTTCAGTAGCTCAATTGGAAGAGCGGCTGGACTAGATTCCCAGTAGGCCGCGAGTTCGAGTCTAGCCTGAAGTCAAATTTTTCTTTCCATTTTTCTTTAAAAATAAAATATATTTCACAAGCATGTGTTAATGCGAAACAATATAAAACAATGGTCTACAGATTGTTTCGGGTCTGAGTGTATGTGTATAGGTACTATGGCAGCAAATACATCAAGATGTAAACCTACTATGAGTTTCTAAAAATAAGCGCTTATTAATTATTGTTATGCCTACTTACATCTTCTAAGTATAGATTTAATATTAAGTATAGATTTAATATTATAAAGAGGTAAAGTTTGTAACTTTGTTTGTTTTTTCGTTAGCTTGTAGGGTCTTATCTTCGGAAATATTGAACCGATTATGATTGTTTTCTTACAATCTTAAAGCAGGAGTGCTATCGGCTATATTTTATTTTGATAGTAGTAAGATAACGTAATATACCTAGTCATGAGACTCGCAATCGGAAAATAAACATGACTTAAGCTGTAATTAATAACGTTACTTACTCATAGATACACAAAACGCTAAACACTTAACAAGTCACGATGAAAACCATCTCATCTTAAACAAATCTTCATTACATAAACTATTATGTCATACAAACGAAGAGAAAAGTAATTTGCACTAACCACCCCTCATTGCGAAAACAATGGCTTTGAATCGATACAATATAATCGAAAGCACGAACGACCTGTCTCCCAGCTCGATTCAAGAGACCAACCCTTTGTGTCCCCCCATTTATAGAAGGCTGTATTCATCGATACCGTGGAGGGGCGCCACCGGCTATTGAAACAGACAAGACAATCCTGATTCAGGCGGGTATAAAAGCGAAAACAATGTCGCCAACATAGAAAGGAACAATCCGGCCGAAGGACCATCTGTTGTCTCACTTACACACGCGTCCGTTTTCGGCGGGGAGAACGGGAGCGGTATAACAATGGCGGAAAGCGCCGCCTAATGACGAATTTGCGCTTTTCATTCCGCTACAGAAGTTTTTCCCGGTTCCTCATTATTGTGTCGATACTTCGGGGAGGGTATTCTCGGCTTTTGTCGGTGGGGATGATAAGGATCGTGTACTTAGAGGCAATAATGCGTACGATACCAAAACTCGTACATGTAGTCTGAGCGCGATTCTCCCTTGTAATTTCCTTTCGAAGTCAACTGTTTAAATTCTGCAACATTAAATTTTAGACGCCCATTCTATTTATGTCAATAGCGTTATCGCAAATAAAGATTTCTTGCAATATCTTAGCAATATGTCTCTGTGATTTAATTTTCACACTTAGGAAAACAAAGTTTCAACACTCCGCAATAATTATCTTTACCTCGAACAGAGTCACGAACAATGTGTGGCGTATTGTTCAGGCATCAATCAATAAAACAGCAAAGACATTCGCAACAAAGGGCAAACGTTGAAACAGACAGGATCTTTTCATCACGCACAATATCTTACTGTATAATAAGCCTTGCAATTTCCCGTTTTCTAACAACGGAGATGTGACGCGTCGTGTGCATGGTTGTCATACTGTGCTGCAGGTTTCGTGTCTATTGTGTCACACAATGTACATGTGTCGTTGATACTGAAGACAACTGACGGCAAGACTTTTTCCCTAGCTTTTGTTTTCGATGACAATGCTAACGGATAATTATAATGTAAATAGTCCTTAGTGGCATTGAGTGTTATGTGATTAGTATTAGCAATCATTTCACAGCTTTTATGGGATCTGCATATGTATGTGCCTATTGGCTGCTTTCATTCTGTTTATCTAGTACGTAGTTTATATTGCAGGTTGACTTTTAATTCAAATACGCAGGAGTTCCCTTTTTAGATGTTCCAATAATTGAAGATATTTTTTCCGATGCAATCAATTTGAAATTGAATAAACACAAACATTAAAAGCTCGGTTTAACATTTTTTCAACCTGAAGAACCCGTTCGTGTAACAGTACATTATAAATATGTTTTTATACACTGACCAGAATCTTAAGACCATATTGCATTTTGGTTGCGCAAGTTTGACGATGTTCAAGTTCAAAATTGGCATTTACTGTATGAGTTAATATAGTAGAGCAACTCTTAAATTGTGCAATTCTAATGAGAATCGGTATAATGATGTGTAGCGGGTATAAGCAAATAAATTAGTTATTAATGTCACCCTACCACCATTATTTTTAGCTTAATTAACAATCGGCGATCGCGCGACACGTGCCACGTGTTGCCACTCGACAATAATTATTTCCTACAACCCGCCTAGTTAGAAAATGCCGCTGGCAACATTGAATAAAGGTGCAGTGCGTCTTTTTTAATTTTCGGGAATGGTCATTCGTTTATAATACCAACAGCATTAAGTACCAACATCTATATTTTTTCAAATTGGGAATAATGACAATGGTCCTTCGAGGTTTCGTATTATAATGTCAGCTTCACATAAATAAATAAATTTAAAAATATTAGCTCTCATGATTTAGATTATTTTACTCACTCTCACAGAGAGTTAAAACTACAAAATAATACTTATGTTTTACATGTCTCAAAACTACAAAGCTTGAATCTGTAGAGCATAAAAAAACTTCTAATTACTCCAGCAAGCAGGAATTAAAATTCATCCCAACGAGTTTTACGTTACATACCTTTGAACGACAATCGCGCAAACAGACGAAACAAAAAAAAAACAAGGGCGTATGTAACACACTCGTTCGTGACAATACACAACGTGACAAAGGAGTTCCTCTCAGCGTAGTATTAAAGCGGGCATTGTGCTCAGAATCGGACGAAAATGCTCTTCATTACTCTGAAAGCTTGTGTGCTACAATGGGAGGCTGGGGTGGGGGGACAACAAAGACATGGTGAAGGAGCCACCCTTTCGTCCGGAAAATTGAAATGCTAAGACGTTATTTAGGTCATGATTTTATTAAATCTTGTTTTCTGCGGTTACTGTTCTTATTTTGTCTGATTGTGTTAGCCATCGCTTTGAGAGGTTACTTCGACAAACCTTTAGTTATTTCAACAACATTTCCTTAGTTTTTAATTTGAGGCTAAAGTTGACTTAAATAAAATAAACATCTGCACAAAGACTCAAAATGTAGATGCTTTGGTTTTGCCAGGAACCCCAGATAGTTTTCAGTTTTTTTTTTATTTTTTTCCACATCTTATATGGATCACCAAGTTGCATTCAATTAACAAAATGACTCTCCGAGACATTACTGCTGGATACTTTTTGGTATTCCAACGAAAATAAAAACGAATTCAAATGTTTAAGTATTCGATTATTTAACGATTCTTTTCGAAATTGAAATTCCTCTAAGAATATGAAAATTATTTTATTTCTTTTCCTTCTGTTAACATTGCAAATCTAGTTAACAGATTTTAGTTAGTACTATACTAATTAATTTATTGTTAGTAGGTAATTTGAATTTTTATATAGACCTCCTTGGGTAAAGTACTCAGCCAAGTTCTTCTATAAATCTCTCTTCAAACCAAGGATCATCCAATCCTTGCCTATTTTTTCTATTATGTCATCAGCCAACTACTTGTTAGGCTTGTATTCCTGCCAGATAAACATTAGAAAAAAAATTGGTTAGAGCTAAAATACGAGTAGCTAGCTAGGTCGGTAACTGTATCAATCACAATGACTCCATTGACGTCATACTGTAGGTATGCACCAATCCGGACCAAATCTACAAAACGGATGTCGAATTATAACAACGCTGCTGTTCACGATCATGAAAAAAAATCTCATAATGAATCCGAATAAGAACAAGTCACGAAAAAACTAACGACCATTCTCAACATTATTAAAACAAGTTTCAACAAAAAATCCAAACACTAATCTGGCGAGAACTTTCAATTCGGAACGAAAATGTAAGGAAAAAAGAACAACTTTGAACACTGATGCGGAAAATATGCAAAATGACGGCAACTTTACATAGTCTAGGAGCCCGAGCCTACACAATGGGTGCCAGTAATTAAACAAGAGCAAACAGGGGTATAGTCAACAATAAGGAAACAACTGTATTTTTGTAGCCTGCCCCTGACAGCCTGCGACAGAGTGATAAGGTATATAGATGCTCCCAATTTTATGTACAGTCCTGCTTTTTTCAGATTATGAATGTGAGGGTTTGCAATTGTAAATGGTTGGGCTCTTTTGTTGACTGTTTTTTATATATTTCTGTGTTATTTATTTTCATTTGGAATTGTATGTACAAATAACGGCTGCCTCTGTCTCCTAATAGTTACATATCATATGCATTTAATAAAACTATCTGGACTATGTCTATCATAGGAAATTAAAAGGGGCCTAACTAGCATTGTGTGGCAATAGATGGCGCTACTGCCACCATAAGGCAATGCAATACATTTGAAGGAAAGATTTGACAAATCGGGCAGGACTTCGGTAGCTCAGTTGAAAGAGCGGCTGGACTAGATTCCCAGTGGCCGCGAGTTCAAGTCTCGCCTGAAGTCAAATATTTATTTCCATTTTTCTTTAAAAAAAAAATATTTTTGTCAGTGAAAACTGATTTATCATTTAAAATTGTTTGTCTGTCTGTCGAATTACAGAGTGAAATAAGAAGCGATCACGATTCACAAGTCGAAGTCACAATTCTTTTGCTTAAGGTATAACTTAAAACTGATGCGTGTTTCATAGAAACTCAGAAGAAAAAAACTATAGATACATATAATCGACTGTCCCTGGACTAGGTAGGTATATTTTATGAGAGTACATTTATATATGGATTGGGAGTGTTAGAAGAAAAAACCCGATGGGGAGTTTTGGTGTTGAGGCGGGAACCTTGAAAGATACGTGTGGTGCTCTTATTTTATTTTATTTTCTTAATGTATTTTTGAGTTATATTAAATAAAGTTGGTGGCATTTTGTTTTATATAGGCTTATTACAGTGCTCGGGTATAGTGAAATAGAATAACAGTGCGAAAACACGTCTTTTCGAGTTGCCTCCAAAACTTCATTGTCAATGTTCTGGTAAAGTAGCCATCGCTTTACTAGAATTACTGACTGTGACTGACTGACGGACTGATAAATTGACTGATGACTCTGACTTTTACGTTGCTTAATACGAATACGAAATATCGTTTTACTTGACACTGGCAATATGCATAACAAGCGATGCCGAAAAAAAAAACCCGATGTGCATGTGTGAGGGGCCTAATGATTAGGCATAGAATTAGGAAAGAGCAAGAGTAATTGGTAAGATAGACATGAACATAGACATGAACATTCTATGTTCTTTAAATTCCCTGTAAGTTAATTGTCTCAGAAAAATAGGCATTTGTTTGGTGAAAATATTATTTTAAAATAATAAAAGTCGAACACGAAGCGGGAAGGCACAAGGACATAAGAAACCCTTAGATACACCAAATCGTTAATAAGTAGATATGAGTAAAAATTTCAAATTGAAAACGTCGGGACGAGACGTTTCTTACACTAGTACAACCAGTCAACCGAACAATGGCGGTCAAACCATTCCAATAAGTTGGTAGTAACAATAGCAACGCGGAATGGGCAGCAGCGTCCCACGATAAAACTACCGCCACTACGATCGCCAATCCGCCTGCCAAGCGTGGCGATTATGGCATATTCACCCCTCATGACGTACAACACTGTTGTGGGCATCTTTGGAGAAGCTTTTGTCCAGCCGTGGACGTCGTTCAGCTTGAGCGATGACGTAAAATTTGCAATTCAAATACCCATCATTTTTATTCATTTCACAAAAACTATGTCATGAATCGAACACGACGCAAATAATAACAAAAACAAATCTCCATTATAAACAAATTCGGTATCAGTTACCAAAATAAAAGGCTGGCTCCCGTTCTAACTATACAAAATAGTCGGTCATTCTATCAGAATGAAGCTATAGTCTACTTTAATAGATTCCTAACATACAATGCTTAGTTATTTGTGCTGTACACACTGATAAAAAACCAACTGCTTTACCATCAACAGGGTTCTTTACACAATTTTATACGGGGCCACTATTGGACCGTCATGGAGACGGGGCTGCCAGCCAATGGCGTCTCAGCTACGGTGCCTTAATTACTGCATCTGTCACGAAAAAAATGAACGGTTCGAAACAAAAAACACGGGAAAAAATATTGATGCGAAGTAAAAAGTGATACATAAGGCGGGCGAGGAAAATCGTTGTAAATTGGAAGTGTTCGACATATGGAAGGCGAGTATAATGACGCTGATTATTATCGAGAATTACCTATTCAGACTTTTAATGCATCTATACACCATAACAATGTTTTTGGAAAATGAATCTTAGACAGAAGCGCTTTTATATAGTTTTTTGTCTATGTCTGTGTGACTGGAAAGAAGAGGTACCTACACGTTACAGACACTCGGTATAAATTAATTCAGATAACATAGGACAAGATATAAGGGTCGTATTAGATAGGTTCACTAATTACTGTAAGTAACTGCCTCAGTGGCGTAGTGGTAGCAGGCCACTACTATTACGCTGGAGGTCCTGGGTTCGATTCCCAGGTCGGGGGCTAGCAGAGATAACGATTTAAAATCCTTTTTCTCTGGTTCTATTGGGATTTTTCCATTTTCTGGAAGTTTCCCAGTACCTCGGAGTTTGGTAATGTGCCCGGAGATGGGAGATCAACAGGTTCGCCACCAGTTACATGGGCCAAAACGTAACCGGCGAGTCGTGGATGTTTGCATCATGCTTGAATGCATGCATTTATCTCTGCCTACCCCTTCGGGGATTACAGGCGTGAAGTTACGTTCACTAAGTACCATATACGGAAAATACACGTGAAATTGTGTGTGAATTTGATCTTTGTCAACTTCCAAATTATTAAGATATTTTTTTTCTTTCAGGCTTAAACTTACAGCCCTTAGGTATAAATCTGTGTCGTGGTTGCCGTTGTATACATATATTACAACACAAACACACAGATCCGAAACAAATATCTGTAGACCATACAAATCCCTATTTGTCCCGGTGCGGGGATCGAACCCGCGACCCTTCGAATCAAACGGTCATCTCACTATTTACCACTAGTTATAGTATTATTTTCTTATTTATATGGCATACAAGCTTTCAATTCTCTCACTGGTGGTAGAGCTCCAGTGACGGAGCTCGCGGGCGTAGGCACCACCGCATTACCTAATATACTTGCCGCTAAATGGTAGTGTTCAGCACTATCGTGTTCCGGTCAGGTGGTAATGTACGGACCTGTAATTTCCGGCACAGAGGCATAACACCTTAGGCCTCAGGAGTGGCAACGCATCTGCATTTTGACCTTGGTCTTTGTGTGGGTGTCTATAGGCTGCAGTCATCACTTAACATCAATGTGAACTGCATGCTTGTTTGCCACTTCAATAACATTAAAAAAAAAAAAACATAGATGTTTAGTGATGCCTCCACGAAGACCGCAGGTCAAAATGCAAATGCGTTGCCATCCCTGGGACTTAGCCTTAGTTCACACTGGCATTCAGTTTCTCATAGCAATGACATTTTGCTGTATCACCGCAACAGATTAGTACTAGTGTCCCATTCAAAGTATGCTTGTTTGAATAGAACACATATACCACTAAACAGGATAGCAATAGCAGTAGTTTTATCGTAAGACGCTGCTGCCCATCTTGCATTTTCGCATTTACTACCGCCCTCTTGGAATGGTTTGATCGCCATTGTTCGATTGACTGACTGCACTAGCGGAAGAATTCTCTTCTTATAAAAGAGAACTCTTCCGCTGATGGGCGGTGGGATCGACTAGTCCTGACACCTACAGACGCCCCTTCTTATAACTCCAACCTAAACAGGATGTACAGGGACAAACTCACGAAGAAGAAATAAAATAAATATTTCATGCAACTCATACATATCCCGACCACATCAAACACACGATACAGCAAGACGAACGTCTCACGTGGTGAACAACCCGTCGATAAATGGAAACCAATTACACGAAACACAATCCACCCCCGCGTTAATTAATAAACGCACAACGCCCCTAGCAGTTGGCGAGGGAAGTTTGTAAATGCATCAGACACCGATGAAAACAAACATGGACACACGGCTTTGGCGTGTGACGAACAGGATCGGTTGTTTTCGTTTGTTGGGTGACTTCACTAATTTACTTTAGAAAATAGATGCGTAGTAGTATTTATGATTGTTGTTGAAAGGTTAAGTACATTGTTTTTCAAACGTAATTATTACAAAGCTCGTTTGGTTTAAAACATATCATAATATTAAGGAAATCTAGTAACATTCAATAGGTATGACACTTCACGCCTGTAATCCCAGAAGGGGTAGGCAGTGGTAAATGCCTATATTCAAGCATACATGTAACCTCCCACGGTTCGCCGGCTACGTTTTGGTCCATGTAACAGTTGGCGCGCCTATTAACTTCGAGGTACTGGAAAATTTTCAGAAAATGGAAAAAGCCCAATAGAACCAGAGATAGAGGATTTTACAATGTTATCTCTGATATTACCCTACCCAGGAATCAAACGAACGACGAACCCAGGGCCTCAGCGTCCTAACAATAGGCTACTAGTGTAGGCAGTAAATTTATTAAACTTCTCAAATCCCTGGTAAAAATCCTATTTTCGTCGATCGCTAAAATTCCGAATATTTATTAACCAATATGTTATTCAACGCACATTGACTTCGATAGTGAACAGGGGAAACTTCGATATGGCCGGGTTAGGTTGAACGATACATTAGCTCCTAATGTAAAAACAGCATCCAATATGTGAAACTTAATTTAATAGAATTATTCATCGGGCAAACGAACGATCCGAGGTTTTATGGTTAGTCAGACTGTTTTGGGAAAATTGACTTCAGATTAATAGGTACAACTAATCAAAGGGCACAAGTATTGTTCAATTTAATGGTGGTAGAGTTCAAATAGTGGAGCTGAAGGGCATAGCTACATATTAATACATACGTCGTATTTCTGTCATAGAAAGAATACGACTTAAGGCTCAGAAATGGTAATTCATCTGTATTCTAACTTTTGGGGGCATATCTTCAAAATACAATGTTGTTGTTATGCAATTGCTTAGCGCGTTGTTTATCAATTCAATTACTTCTTACCAATAACTTATCCGTAGAATTAAATTGCAACAATATTACATAATATAAAAAACCCAACACTAGTTCACCGACCGAAGGCACCGTGTGTCACGCCAGTAAAAAGATACGCATTGTAAAGCGTACCTTTGTTGCATCGACATTTGTCGGTACATTTCGATTGGTTTAACAAAACGCTCGATATTAATGCTGGCTAAACAATGCGCCCTACGCAATCGCAATGATTATCGACAGGTACAACAGATGGTGGCTTGTTTGCGCATGTAAGAGATCCGACAATATTGGCAGGTTCAAAGCTTTTGTTTTACTTTTCACTCATATGGAGTAAGTTGGATGAATCAATGAAGCGAGTGTTGAGAAGAGGAGATGAAATGAGATCCCTTTGTGGTTATGTATCGTTACAAATCATGTACTATTAGGTTAGGATCCCACTGCAGAATCATTTCGTTCATCCAGGTATGCTGCAAACCTAATTTTTATGCATACTTATAATCTAGATAATATTTATCCACTAAAGAGAGTGACAACGCATCTACATTCAAACCTCTGGTTTCATATAGGTATTTATAGGCTACAATACTACTTACCATCAAACTGTATACTTGTTTTCCACTTCATCTATTGCTTTTGTGTACGCAGCGGCTGTAGTTGTATTGCGCGACCCTGCTGCCCATCCCATGCATTACTGCATTTACTACCGTCCTATTTCAATGGTTTGACAATGCAAAGGCAAGGGCAAAATGCAGATGCGTTACCACTCCTGAGGCCTAAGGTGTTATGCCTCTGTGCCGGAAATTTAGAAATTTAGATTTTTTTCTGCCTTAGCTAGCGGAATAATTCTTCACTTGTGGGCGATGGGGTCGTCACGACCCAACGCCACTTATCAAGCCTATCATAGTTGCAACACTGTTTTAAGGTTTTGATTGAAGTCCTAATAAGAGATTGATTGAGGCATAATACATTGCCTACGTAGAACTGAAACATAATTTCAAATCGTGAATCTTAATGCAAGGTGTTTAATGTGATAAGGTTGAAATTGGCTTGCGGGGATTTATGCACACTGAAACTACGTATTGTTTGTTTGCTCTGTTTATTCGTACTGAAGTTGCATCGAAATACATCACTCAATTTGTGGACTGTATAGATAGGTAAGTATAGGAACTCGCTCATAGCTCACGTATACAATGTAATAGGGGTGTAACTAGACATTTCCGCCCACCAAAGAACATAGTTCTTTAATCAATTATAGTTATACCTAAGTTACTTGGTAAACACTCCTTAAACAAAAAAAATAAACTAAGTTACATGTGTATATAAACTCAAATGTACTTATAGTGAAGTTAAGTTCTATAAATAACCAAATACATGAAACTTACACACAAAAATAAACTTATTAATTTACTAAAACAGGAACTAAAACTCCTGACTCATGAATCGGTACTCAAATTTAAAATGTACATTATTTGGTAGTATGTAAGAACTCTTATAGATAATACAAACAATAATAACAGGAATATTACCGCCCACCGAAGAGCCTCATGTTAAACAAAAAAATACAACCAAATGCACAAAACTATAACTAAATAAATTCTATTTATCCTATAACGCTCAACTCATCTAACGTTCTATACTTCACTAACTCAACTAGAACATTAACAATTATGTTGTATAGGTAAGTATACATAATAAATTATTTTGTTATAAGACATGTTTTACTAACTGGACGCTTATATTCTCCATTTTTACATTTTATCGTTACAACTCGTGTAATGTTATCAGGACCTGGGTGTTTTTTAATAATTTTACCTAGGATCCACTTAGCTGGAGGAATGTTATCCTCTCTTAGTAACACTACATCTCCTATCTCTGGTTCTGAACAATTAGAATTCCACTTATATCGTGAATTAAGATTGATTAAATATTCTTTATACCATCTACTCCAAAAATCACAAACAATTTTTTGCGTTAGTCGCCATCTATCTAAACCGCTTATATTATATTTAGTATAATCATCATCAGCTATATTTATAAGTGGCTCGCCCACCAGAAAGTGACCTGGTGTCAAGGGGAGAGGGTCGTTTGGGTCATCACTTAACAAACTTATTGGCCGCGAATTTAAACATGCCTCAACTTGTGCTAGAACTGTCGCTAATTCTTCATAAGTAAGAGTTAAATTAGCCACCACTTTTCTCAAATGTGTTTTTGTACTACGCACGCCTGCTTCCCACAACCCTCCGAAATTTGGTGCGTGTGGCGGTATGAAGTGCCACGTAGTTCGTTCTAAAGTGAGCAATTCTGCAATCTCTTTAGGAAGAGCTGATTTGGCACTATCAAACATTTCACGTAGTTGTTTGTCTGCACCAACAAAATTTGTGCCATTATCACTATATAGATCTTGACAATGACCTCTCCTCGAAGTGAATCGCTTAAACGCTGCGATAAATCCTTTAGAAGTTAAATCTGTAACCGGTTCTAAATGCACAGCCTTTGTTACCATGCACACAAATAAACATACATAGCCTTTATAAGATTTAGCTCCTCTGCCTGGTGAAAATCTAATATTCATCGGGCCACAATAATCTATACCAGTAGATTTAAAGGGTTTACTCGGTTTTAATCTCGCCTCAGGTAGCATACCCATTAATGGCGTATGTATCCTAGAATATCTACGACAAACAACACACTCTCTAAAATATTTCTTAACTTGATCTTTAACTCTCAATATCCAATATTTTGATCTTAATAAATTCAACATTACTTGGGGACCTCCATGCAATGTTTTAAAATGAGCATCTTTAATTAAAAGTTTAGTAAAATGATTTTTAGCAGGCAAAATTATTGGATGTTTTGTATCATAACTCGCACTTGATTGTTGTATACGACCACTCACTCTCAGAATTCCATTCACATCAATAAAAGGACAAAGAAAACGTAAATTACTCTTTTTAAAAACACATTTTTGATTTTTTAACTGTTTAATTTCATCTGAAAACGCGTTTTGTTGAACCTGTCTAATTATTGACAGTAAAGTATCACTTAATTCATTTGTAGTTATGAATTTTGGTAATTTTGGTCTCTCATTTTTAGGTAATTTAAAATGTAAAAATCTCCTACAATATGCAACTACTCTTAATAATTTTGATAGTGATGAGTACTTCAACCATATAAATTGTTCATCTAAATTAGATATAACTGTCAATGTTTTGATTTTCTCTTCTTCGTGTGTATCTATTATATCGCTCATATCAGATTTTTCAATTATTGATTCTGACAACCACTGTGGACCGTTCCACCATAGAGGATGATGTAAAAGATCTTTAGGTGATAAGCCTCTCGAGGCACAGTCTGCAGGATTTGTTTCTGTAGAAACATGACCCCACTGTTCACAATCTAATATTGTAAGTATTGTAGAAACTCTATTACTAACAAAAGTAGTCCATCTACTCGAACCTCCTTTTATCCACGCTAAAACAATAGTAGAATCCGTCCACCCATACAAATTGTCTTTAGGTATCTCCAATATTTGTGAGACTTCAAAAATCAACGTTGCTGCCAATGCTGATGCGCTGAGCTCTAGTCTCGGGATAGAATTTTCTTTCTCTATTGGCGCAACCTTGGTTTTTGCGGTTACTAAATGGACATATACATTGTTTGATTCATCTACAACTCTTATATATACTGCCGCTGCAAATGCAGCTTTGGAAGCATCGGAAAACACGTGTAGCTCAATTTTACTACCTTGCGCTATGTTAAACCATCTCGGTATATAAAGCTCTTTTAAATCTTTAAGTTCATTTTTGTAATTTAACCACTGTTTAAGTAACTCATCCTTTAAATAATCATCCCATTGAAGACCTGACTGCCACAATTTCTGAATTAAAATCTTAGCTACAATTACTACAGGAGCAATCCAACCTAAAGGATCATATAATCTAGCTACCTCTGATAAAACTTCACGTTTAGTGAATGACTCTTTAGATGGTGATAAGTTTAACACATACTCGAAATTATCAGTTTTTCCATTCCAACTCACACCAAGTACCTTAGTTGAACTATTTGTCTCAATAGATGTTTGTTGATTAATATCTCTTTCATTACTTCTTATTTTACTCAAAAAGTTTTCACAATTGCTTTTCCACTTTTGAAGTACAAATCCACCCGCTTTCATTAAATTATTAATTTCATGATATATTTGTAACGCTTCATTTACTGTATCACACCCTGACATTAAATCGTCCATATAAAAATCTTTCTTAGTAATTTCAGCTGCTAAGGGATATTTAGATTTTTCTAATTCAGCTAGTCTGTGCAATGCCTTGACTGCCAAATATGGGGCTGATGCAGTACCAAATGTTAATCGTAAAAGCTTGAAATGCCTTATGGGCTCAGCTGTATCAAATCTCCACACAATTCTCTGAAAATTTGTATCATCATTCGCTACTCTAACCATCCTATAAAATTTAGCAATATCAGCTACAATACATATTTTATGCATTCTCCATCGCATCATTATGTGTCTTAGATCTTGTTGTAATTTCGGTCCAACCAAAAGATCATCATTAAGTGAGACACCGTTGTCTCCTTTGCTTGACGCATTGAAAACAATTCGAACCTTTGTGGTTTCCTTGTCTTCTCTCACTACCGCATGGTGAGGTAGATAAACAGCTTTAGGATTCTCTAACTCATTCTCATTTACTTCTACCATGTGATTCAGACTCAAATACTCATCAAACACTTTATTATATTCATCTCTCAACTCAGGTTCTCGTGACAATCTCCTCTCTAAACTCTCTAACCTCTTAAACGCTATTTCTCTTGTATGACCGTATTGACATTTTGGATCATTAGTTACAAAAGGCAATCTAACAATAAATCTCCCATCCTCATCTCTCACTGTAGTAGACTCAAATTATTTCTCACATACTATCTCACTCTTACTCATCTTCTTTCGTATCAAATTAGGTTCATCTTCCATCTCCCAAAATTTTGTAAGTAAATTATCCTCTTCTAAATGAACATGTAAACTAGTAATATTATTCTTCGACGACAATGTATTAGGTATTTCCGAAATTTTGCCTGAAATTATCCAACCGAAAACTGTATTTTGTGCTATCAAACTACCTTGAGATTGTTTCATAAAACCATCAAGCAAAATATCACTATAAATCTCAGCACCTAAAAGAATGTCGATTTTACCAGGTATTGTGAATGTCGGATCTGCTAAAGGCAATTTACTAATCTCTACCCATTTATGTGAGCCTAGATTGGTTGTTGGAAGCAGTGACGTAAGTGAATGTAATACATAAGCATTAACTTGGATTGACTTTTCTGGGTTATGGTATGATTCCAACTGCATTGAAACCATGTATTTGATACTCGTGCGACCATCCCCCAGCCCTGACACCCAACCACTTACCGGTTTGCGTGTGAGTCCAAGTAACTGCACTGTTGCCTCTGTCACAAACGAAGCTTGTGACCCCTGATCTAATAAAGCTCTTATAACTAATTTACAACCATTTGAATGAAATACCTTAACTCTAGCCGTGGCCAACAGGACTCGCATAGGTTGTAACTCCCTCCTAGTAAAAGTAGTAGTAATATGTGTGTCACCTCGTGATGTATTAGGGTTCTCGTGTAGCTCACTAGACGATGACATCACCTCTCTTGCTGGTTTGTGCTCGTGGTACCTCTCTCTCTCGAAGTGAAGTAAGGTATGGTGCCGTCTTCCACATTTTCTACAACTCGACGATTGACGACATTTCATCACAGAATGAGTAGGAGATAGACAGTTGAAACACAATCTACTTGTTTGTACGAAGTCTTGTCTCTCCTTAGGTGTCATAACTCCGAAACGTTTGCATTGGTTAACATAGTGATTTTCTTGACACATTGCGCAGTTAACCTCCTTGAACTTAGGTTTATCCTCTATAGCTGCATGAAAAGTTTTCGTTCTCGCTGACTGTACTTGAACTGAACGTATCGCATTTGAATCAATCATTTCCAATGCCCTGAATCTGCCCTCCAAATAATCTTTCAGTTGTGTCCAAGTAGGTAATTCATCACTCATGGTGTTAAGTTGCTGTTCCCATTGTTTCAAGGTCTCATTATCTAATTTCGAAACTGTAAAATATACAATAATTGCATCCCACGAATCAGTTTGTATACCCATACTCTTCAAGGACTTCAAACTCGTCGCTGTAGTGTCCAATAAATGTCTAATAGAATTCGCCGACTCACTGGTTATTTTCTTCAGTGAAAATAAGTTCTTAAATACATAATTACAGTTATATCTCTTGTTATTGTACCTTCTAATCAACTGCATCCATGCTTCTTCGTAGTTAGATTCCGTAGTTGAAAAATTGCGTAATAAATTCAAAGCTTCTCCCGTTAAGTTACTTTTCAAATAATGCAATTTTTGAACAGAGGTTATGGTTTTATTGTCGTTAATTAATGCCGAAAACATATCGTAAAACGTTTGCCATTCTTCATATTTGCCGCCAAATGTAGGTAATGTTATTCGCGGTAACCTAACATCGCTGGAACTATTATTCTTGCAAATGGATGCCGTAGGTATGGATGAATTGGATGATTGACCACATGGTTCCACTGAAATCTGTTGCAAAACTTCTCGTATGCTTGTTTTGTATTGAATATAAAACTCCTCAAAATTCTCATAACAACACTCAGTAAAATATGCCTCCTTTCTATCTCTCGAAATCTTGATAATCGCCTTGTGTGTTTCTCGAAAATCCTTAAATTGTGTATCGAGGACCTCTAATCTCGTTTCTAAATATGATATTTTAAGTCTATCTTTAGGCGTTTTTCTAAAATTTCGCTCTGATTTTTTCAAATTCTCCATGCTTTCTTCTTGCGTTGAAAGAAGTGCCTCCATTGTTATGTATCGTATGAACTCTCGTACACGTTATAAATCCCACGCCGCACAATAATAACTCGCGTAGCTATTAAGTAATTGTATTTCTCTTTTAAATAAACCACAAAATGTCTCAGATATGTGTTTAAACTCACAACTCGACTCGTAATTGATATTTTGTAGTAATATTGTTCAAAGTCACTCCACAATGTTTATTACTCAATAGTTTTCTGTTTTTTTTTTTTTCACTTTTATGCACTGTATTATGTAATAACTCGTAAATATCTCGTAAATAAACCAAATAACATTAATCCGATCGCCGGTCGTCGTATTTTTTCTCAAGAATGCGTTTGAATGAAATTCTCTTTTTTTGTTCTCGTGACGCCGGTGGCGCTCGGAAGGCGCGATCGTCGCTGTCTCGATCCGACTCGTTAGGACCATATGTTTAATGTGATAAGGTTGAAATTGGCTTGCGGGGATTTATGCACACTGAAACTACGTATTGTTTGTTTGCTCTGTTTATTCGTACTGAAGTTGCATCGAAATACATCACTCAATTTGTGGACTGTATAGATAGGTAAGTATAGGAACTCGCTCATAGCTCACGTATACAATGTAATAGGGGTGTAACTAGACACAAGGTAAGATTAAATACAGAAATATGTAAATCATCCATTCAATATAGTTGAATATAAGTACATATTACTTACGTCAATAGTAGTTATTAATAATACATACGAAGTAATGAATCATTACGAAGCATTTATAAAGAATGTGTATACCTCAGTATATTTTAACTTTTTGTGTTACGCGCATTGAGTCAGAATCTACACAAAAAAAAACATAATTTTGAATAGAAAATGTATTAATAAAGACACTTTGAATTGAAAATTACTTTCAAGGTCAATGATCTTGTACTCTCTCTACTAAAATGATGTGGCACTCTGGTCATTTTTATATAAATAACAATTTACATACCTAAAATAAGATAAACACAACTCACGAACACATTATGCAACATCCGGAATTTCCCGACACATTTTTTCCGCCCCATTTCCCCATTCACGTAACAAAATAATTTCAGAGTCCCGCGCTCTGCCCAAAAGACATAGCATGAATAAAACATGCTGTTTGAACATCACAATACAACCCTGGCGCCCTAGCTTCGCTCGCAAAAGAAACAATGTATATTCCCAACTACAGTTCCAAGGAACAGTGTCGCTGTGAACGCTCTGTCGACGTGGATATGGTGTTCTATTCTTGCCTCTTCTTTGATTAATACTTTTGTTTGAACAGTTTTGTGATGTTATGCTTTCAGTAATTTTTACGTTACTGGCAATTTCTTATTATGGTCACTGTTCAGGTACATTGGGAAAAAATTAGGTTCTTCTTTTAATGTTATAGAAGTGGCAGGCAAGCATGCAGTTCACATTGATGTTAAGTGATGACTGCAGCCTATAGATACCCACACAATAACCAGAGGTCAAAATGCAGATGCGTTGCCACTCCTGAGGCCTAAGGTATTATGCCTCTGTGCCGGAAATTACAGGGCCGTACATTACCACCTGACCGGAACACGATAATACTGAACACTACCATTTAGCAGCAAGTATATTAGGTAATGCGGTGGTGCCTACGCCCGCGAGCTCCGTCACTGGAGCTCTGCTACCAGTTAAAGGTACACAGTTCACATCGTTGGCAGTTGAATTTTGCAATCCACATAAAAACTAGACGTCACATGAATACCTACTCCTGAAGCTTGTGACTTTCTGCTTTCAGTTCTTTTCATTTTACTGGCTAAATCAGGCGAATTTTCTATTATGATGTAAACTTTTCACACTTACTGACAAACATGTGAACATGACAGTTAACATTTAAGTCTTATTAACTTTAATCAACACACAGCTATAATCAACCCAACGTGTCGGTCCCTTTTCAGCTTTTGTGGTTCCAGGCAGAATTAGGTAATTTTTTGAATTTGACAATTTGTCTGACAGTCTGTCAAAATGACAGCAGATCTTTTAAAATAATTTACTTATGCCTACATAAAAACAAGACACCTCGTGCGTTTCTACCTTGAACTTTAACGTCTTGCCGCTATACCTCAAGTTACAGAACCTTAGTAGCTTTGGCCTCTGTTTGAGTATTTGGTTGATAATTATTTTGCTTAAGTAAATTACCACCTAACGGAAACATAGCTACACAAGTACGATGGTCGATAGTTTCAGTGGTAAGTGCTGCAGTCTATTAACATGTACATTGTACACCTAAGCCAACGGTCATACAGATATGGCACTCTTAAAGCAACGTTAAACTTTTAATTCGCCCTAAAATTCAAGTTCCTTTTTAGATTACCATTTTTTGGTACAACAACTTTAATTTCGAAGGTCGAGGAGATAGAAACATCTATTGCATTACATAATTTAACCATCGCAAAAAAAAACTAGGAAATATATTGCTAATGAGACGATTTAGTTTCAATATGTAGGTACAATCTGTGACCAAAATTGTTTACAATTTCTCATGTAAACTATTCAGGTTTGTCTAGGAACTGGTGGAAGTGTTCCTCCGACGAAAAGGGGGGATCCTCCGACCAGGCGAGGTGTTAGCGCCTGGCGGGCCGGCGGGCCGCGGCCCTACGATTGACATTGGGAAGTTGTATATATGCCAACTCTTGAGAAATCTTCGTATGTGCGATGTTATTCGATTGACACGCCATCTTCCGTACTAGATAAGTGCTGTGAGGTTTTCGTTTATGTTCCACTAGTTGGCGCCCTAATGTAGTGGACGCTACATCTTCAATTAATTGTAAAATATTGTAATAGTAAAGTAGTGCAACAAATTGAATTTGTTGAACAATTTAACTAACGAGGCAAAAGCTGGGTAACTTTCATCGGCGTCGCATTTACATGTATCTGCACAAGGAGAACAGAATAGGTAGTTTTAAAAAAGGGACGAAAAATAGAAAATGGCGTTTCCTCTCGCCGTCACCGCCAGAATGGCGGGCGCGGCTTGTTTTATTTTTCCCATACTCTTCCGCTCGTGTCTCCCCTTTTCTGAACATTTTTAAATTCTCTGTTAGACTGGATTTTGCTTACTTTTGGCTGTTGATTAATTCGGTGGCCGGTACCCTGCTGTGACGCTTCTGCCGCCTGATTGCGCGTTCGTTTTTTATTTTTTACTCTGGTGCTCCAAATTTTTGAACGATTCCGACGACTCGATACGCTGGTGTTTATAGATTATTTTTAAATTTTTCGTATCTTGCAAGATTGAATTTGAAGTTTTGTGCTAGATTTAAGGTTAGAACAAAAACTCAAGAAAATAAAAATACAATGAAAATAATCCTGACGTAAAAGTAGCTATAAAAAAGCTTCTTTTTAGTACTAATAGAAAATATAAGATAAGATATAAAACTGCTTTCTATTACCATTTTACTAACAATTTCGCTCTATAATACCAATGATGTGCCAATACAAAAAAAAAATAAAACTAAATATATCAATAATGATCTGATCTTCAATCATCAACAACTTTTTTTGCATTTACATCGAAAGCACTAGAACGATATTAACAAAACAAACTCAAAACAAAAACCCGACCAAAACAACCTAATAATTATAAATACAACATCAACAACACTCACTCGAATTAATTGACTCAATTACAAATCGAATTAGTCAAGACATGCCCTCAAGCAATGGTAAGTGGTGAATGATCAATTTGCAATCATAATGAAGCAGTGATAGAGTGAGATGAACTCGAGAACTATCCATTTGCATAATAACTGGAGTAGGATTCAATTGATTCAAGATACAGAGGTGTGGAAGATTTTGAAATTACATTAGGATTTTGTTGATCATTCTCTGTCAATTACAAGGATTCATGAGGCTACAAAACTAGATATCTACGTGACTCGTAGAAATGTCTATGTTCTAGAGAAATCTTGGTCATCAAAGGAGCTCTGCATACTCGTGATAACTAGAGCAGGATTCAACAGGTGTAAGATACAGAGAAAGATGTAGTAGACTCTAAAGTTCGTTTTGGATTTTGTTGCCAATTCTCGAGAACGATATTTTACATACATCGAAATTATTAGTATAAACCGAGAGGACATTATTATTACAAAGTCTGCATATATCTATAATAAACGGAGGTTAAAAATGTCTATGCAATGAAATCTTGTTTGTTCTCATAACATGATCGTTATAAATGACCCCTTTTGGCAGACTATTACTGCTATGAACTTACAGAGAAATCTTTTTACCTGTTAATGTATATTATTTCATCTCATTGAAAATTGAAATCCTTAATGGAAGAGAGTGTTAATTTTAATAGTTGTTAAAATCTGGTAGTTCTTAAATCATTATTCTCAATGGAAACTGTGCACTGGAAATTGCCTTGAACTGTGATTGGATTGAACAAAAAAATAATTAGGTACTGTTATTTAGGTTTTTGTTAGATCACATTCTAGAACTAAATAAGAATAAAAGATGTTTAGATTTTGCTCAACAAAATGTCTCATGCGACTTATAACCCAGAACGGTCTGCAAGCATCTCCACATTCATATTAGCCTTCTTTGTAAGGAAGGTGACAAGCTTGAGTGATGACTGCAGCCGATAGACATCTACATAAAAACCAGAGGTCAAAATGCAGATGCATTGCCACCACTGTGATTTAAGTTGTCATGTCTCTGTGATAGTTATAACGGGGCCATACATTACCACCTAATCGGAACACGATAGTGCTGAACACTCCATTTGTTCTTCTTGATGGTGCCTATGCCCCCGAGCACTTCTCTTGAAATCTAACCCCAGAAGGCCTAGTGCTTGTAGGTACGATATCTATTCTGTGCTAATGCTATTGAAATATAAAGCTCAAATACTCACCCAATCTCTTTGATATCTCCGAATTATGCATCTTAGGATTGTCTTGGGCAATCTTCCGCCTCTGCAGTCTAGACCACACCATGAAGGCGTTCATGGGCCTCTTGATGTGTTCCTCCGGGGATTTCTTCTGCTGCGGCTGGCCGTTCATGGCGGATATTGCGCCCATGGTGCCGATACCCATGGACATGCCCATGGGGAAACCCATGGTGCTCCCGTAACCGGTGCGGTCACACATCGCACCAGCGGCACTGGGGACAATGATTTTGGATTAGTTACTTTAGTGATAATTTTAGGTCTTTTACCTCGAATGGGTTAGTAGCAGGCCAATTCTGCTAAGCCTGAGGATACAAGTTAGATCTCCGTGTTAAGGATATGTTGCAGAAGATTGCCAGTTGTATGCTTGGAGTTTATCAAAATACCCAATTTAGAATATAGATAATAAACCCGCCACCTATTGCGGCTTATGTATGTAATTGGTGTCGTAAACCTGCCCCCCGAAAAGGTTTTTTTTTGAGGGCGAGCTTTTGGTGATTTGTGTCTGTGAGTAATATTATACCAGTTGGAATACTGTTGATAGCCAGTAAGGAGTAGACCCTCGGTCTAAGACATAACAACTCACCAACAAAGACATATAACAACTTATCTAAGTTGTTATAGATATCTATCAGGGGTGTAGGTTAAGGCTAAGGAGACAGAGTTAATGATAGGAATAAGTTCTAGCAAACAAATCTTTGAATCTCAATGCTTATTACTATTATAATCTAAAGAACTTAGTAGATAGTAGATATCATTTACAACAGTAGCCCCTTAATTACGAATTAAGATGACTATAAATGTAATATTTATCACCCCATCCATTATTTAAATCCCCTACAATCCATGCACCACGTGCAATTTTAATATTGGCGACAATTACTGTGATCATACACGCGGAAAATATTATGGGGATAAGAAAGGGAGCTTTACAAATTGGTTGTCGCGACTTTGCTGGCAGCTGATTGGCTGAAACTCCCGTAATGATTTACCTGGATTTAGGGTGTTTTATTGAACCATTTTCAGACGATTGTATTGCGTTGAATAAGCAGGTTGAACGATTGGAGGATATTAAGATTAATGGTACTTATTTGATTTATTAAAACTTTGAGACTTGCTTTGCCACTTTTTGCAGGTTGACGGCAACTGATCCACTGCTGGACCAAAGCCTCCCTTCAAGGGGGTATATGCTATAATCGCCACGCGTGGCATGCGGATTGGCGATCGCAATAGTGGTGGATTTATCGCAGGACGCTGCTGCCCAACTTGCGATATTGCATTTACTAGCGCCCCATTGGAATGGTGTGACCGTCATTTTCCGTTGACGCTAGTGGACGAATTCTCTCCCAGTAGAAGAATATTCTTCCGCTAATGGACGGTGGGGTGTCACGGCCAAACGCCATGGTAACTGATAGTAGGTCCTTATTCAATAACAACTTTTAAGACTATCTGACTTCGGGCAGGAATCTAACCCGCGAACTCAGGACAAGCAGTCCAGCCCTTTCCTCTCCGAAGACAGATTTTTCTTCTCATTTCTTGTTTAATTTGAAGAAAGAAAGATAAACTATGTAACTATAAAACTAAATCCTACTTAATATTATAAATGCGTAAGTTTGTTAGTATGAATGTTTGTTACTCTTTCACAAAAAAACTACTGTACTGTAAAGTTTCTTAACTTAAAATTTACAGTAATATCTATAGGTTATAATTGGAATATCATATACGCTACAATTCATTTGCAATGATAAAAAATACACGCGGACGAAAACGCGGGCAAAACCTAGTTGTTAATATTTTTAAACAACAATGGAAAAACAAATATCTTTCCGCCTGAATCCAAAGTTTTCTTTCCATTATTTAAAAATATTTAACTCGCTTGTGTTATTACGAAATCCAATAACATAAGAACAATCATTAAGTGTACAGCGACATCTTTGCGATAAATTAATGAACTGAAAAGATTGTTGTATTGAGGCCTAACTAGCATTGTCAGCAATAGATGTCGCTACTGCCACCTCAAGGTAATGCAATAAATGTGTAGGAAAAATTCGACAGTCAGGTGTGGACTTCAGTAGCTCAGTTAGGAGAGCGGCTGGACAAGTGATCCTAGTGATCACGGATTCATGTCCCGTCTGAAGTCAAGTTTTTCCTTCCATTCTTGTAGAAATTAAACTTGCGGATTTTCTCGCGTATACAACACTCCCAAACTTCTTCATACACCCGACGTTTCGGTCGCTTTCCAGCTACCGTGGTCACGGGCTGACTGAAAATCCGCAAGTTTAATTTCTACAATGTATGAAGCTCGCGAAAACCTACGAAAACGTTTCTTCCATTCTTTTTAAAGAATATATCAATAATTTTAGTAAGTCATTACTTTAGGGAAGAAAGCGAATTCCTGATATTGATGGTGATTTTAAATGAAAACAATTTTCTAATATTATTTTACACTTGCTGTGCCCGCGACTTCGCCGCGTGAGAATTTATGATTGTTCAGTATCTATCCGGACGAAGTCGTGGGCGCAGCTAGTATAAAAGTAGCCTAAGTTTCTCCTTATTACATCAGCTATCTGCCAACTGAAGTTCCGTCAAAATCGGTCCAGCCGTTACCAAGATTAGCTCCGCCAAAAAGACAGACAGACAAAAATTGTAAAAAATGTTGTTTTGGTATAATGTACCATGTATACATACATATGCATTTAGTATAAAGCGGTAATTTTAATATTACAAACAGACATTCCAATTTTATTTATTTGAATAGATACCTACCTACCTAGGTGTAGAAACTCTTATGTTAGAAAAGAAATACGAAACCGCGAACTTGTTTCACATAACTATAATCCGGAACACCGCTAACAAAACGCCGACATGATTTATAGTAGGTAAATCAGCACATAAATAACTCATTCGCAAATTCAATCGAATGAAACTCTAAATCGAATTTTAAAGCTATTAATGAGTTCTAACCGCAATGCCCGCGGTACGATATTTATAAATATGTGCGATACTTCACGCCTGCAATCTCCGAAGGGGTAGGCAGAGGTAAATGCATCCATTCACACCCACGATTTGCCGATTACGTTTTCTCCCATGTAACAGGTGGCGAGGTTATTAACATCTCTGGGCATATTACCAAACTCCGAGGTACTGGAAAACTTCCAGTGAGTCCAGTTCAGCCAGTTCAGTCAACCTCTGGTCTTTGTGCGCGTGTATATAGGCAGTCATTACATAACATCACTGTGAACTGCAAGCTTGTTTGCCACCTTCCTGACTTAAAAGAAAACGTTACTATTCTCAAACACGAAATTCAGTATAACTTTGAAATAAAACTAGTTTTCGGATTTATCTCGCGTACATTAAACTAAAATAATTATTTAAAATTGAACCCGACTTTTCGGTCGCTTTTCAGCTTCCCGGAAACCTAATCGAAACGTCGGGTTCGATTTTAAATAATCATTTTAGTTTAATATACGCGAGATAAATCCGAAACCTAGTTTTATTTCAATGAGAGCAGCTCGCGAAAACCTAAGAACATACTATGTTCAGCATAACTGTTTTATTTCATACACAGTTTTAATCTTAGATACGTACTATGAATCGTGTACCCATGTCAGTGGTCGTGGGGGAGGAACTACCCACCCCACCCGCACCTGTCTGCGGCCGTCTGTTATGTAATAAAACTTCACTGTACACCTTGTGGGAGAGAGATATTTATTGAGGAAAAATATCGAATATATCCAACGTAACTTCACGCCTGCGTCCCCGAAGGGGTAGCCGGAGCACACCGCGGACACTCGACTATAATTCCATACAAACGCTTAATTTGGTTTCTATTACACAGATATCAATCAGTGACGTGTATTTACACACGCACCTGTGTGCGTGTCACGTACAAAATACCAACCGTCGCCCATAAGAGGGGAAGGGGGTGAGTGATGCGTGCAAATCGGGCGGGACGTCGAAGTGTCCATTCTATACGTAGTATTATTATATATTCTATGGCCAGAGGTAAATACATGCATTCAAACCTATTCCGTTTGATTTATTTTTTCTTCTGAATTTTCAAGTTACGTTTCGTCCCATGTAGGTGGAGAGCCTATTTCCATCTCCGGGCACATTATCTAACTTTGATAGAAGCACTGGGAACCTTTTCTTTAATGAAACTACGGTGGTGAACAGCCATGCACTTAGATTTTAAGTGATGAATGCAGCCAGTAGACATCTACACAAAGCCAGAGGTCAAAATGCAGATGCGTTGCCACCTCCAAGACCTTGTCCAGTGTTTAGCGCTATCGTGTTCCCGTTAGATGGTAAGGTATGGTCCTCTATTAACTATCATAGACCCAAAACAACTTACCATCGGCTTAAATGTATATTGATGTATACCTATGTCATAACCATTACCTACGTTAAATTGAGCATATCATGAAATAATTCAGAATTTCATGAAATGGTTGTATTTCATGAAGTGTTTGAACATATCATGGTGGTAGAGATCCAGAGACGGAGTTCGCGGGCGTAGGCACCACCGCATTATCTAATATACTTGCCGCTAAAGGGTACTGTTCAGCATTATCGTGTTCCGGTCAGGTGGTTATGTATGGCCCTGTAATTGCCGGCACAGAGGCATAACAGCTTAGGCCTCAGAAGTCGTAACGCATCTGCATTTTGACCTCTGGTCTTCGTGTGAGTGTCTATAAGCTGCAGTCATCACTAAACATCAATGTGAACTGCATGCTTGTTTGCCACTTTCATTACATAAAAAAATCATGATATGAGCAATTTTACGACAAGGCCACGACATACCTACACATGTAAGCTGCAGTAGGTGGTAATGCACGGCCCTGTAATTACCGGCACAGAGGCATAACACCTTAGGCCCCAGGAGTGGTAACGCATCTGCATTTTGAGCTTGGTCTTTATGTGGGTGTCTATAGGCTGCAGTCATCACTTAACATCAATGTGAACTGCACGCTTGTTAGCCACTTTCATTACATAAAAAAATCATGATATGAGGAATTTTACGACAAGGCCACGACATACACATACAAGCTGCAGTATTAATTTACCTTAATTAGGTAGGTACGTGTTATTTTATTCCCATCATCTAAGCAAAAAAACTAACCTTGAGGCTCTACTGCGTTACAAAACTTAAAAAAAACTTTAGAATCTTAAAACACAAATAAACGGTAGCAAACGCTCAAAGGAAGCGAACCACCAAAGCATAACCAATTCTGATAGTAATCCCTGATAAGGATCTGATTGGAGCACTCTGCCATGTTTGACAAGAATCGGTGTAATTGGTAGGTACCTATAGAACAGGAACGATTTTATCATGCATATGAAATTGGATGACCAGTTTTAAGGGCTTCGTTTCATATAGGTTAGGATTTTGAATTTTGGTTTTTTTAATTTCATATAGACCCTCCGGGATCTATGGGGGACTGGATGGGATCTACGTATATGCGTAAATAAAAATGGGATATATGGGAAAGGGATATAAATGTTAGCAAGGGGGTCCACCGAAACCAGAAAAAAATTGAAAGGGGCTAAAATAAAAATAGTTTTGGATCATTGCACTACATGATCTAATGCGTAGTTTACAATTCTATAAAAGGACATAAAGACAAACATTCATTTTTATATATAACTAGCTGTGACAATCCTGCACGCGTTGCAACTAAAAAATTACAGTGGCGCTATCTGTCGAATTTGCCAACTCAGAAACCTTCATGGGCTCATGCACAACAATTTTGCTAAAGATCATCACATGATCAAATGCGTAGTTTACGATTCTGTAAAGGACATACAGTCAAACATGCATTTTTATATATATATATATATATATATATAAGAAGAAGATTATATCATTACTTTTGACGTATCTATCGTTACCCATAACATCGATATGTTACTTGTATGTTAGTGCAAAGATTCAAAATATAATAGTACCCATAAGAAATTTTACTGAAATGTAGTTTGCAAACTAAAACCGATAAGTATATTACGAAATAGATCTTAACGTTTTATCAGAACAATGCAACAAAGGTGTTTTTTTATTTTTAAAGAAAAATGGAAAGAAAAATTTGACTTCAGGCGAGACTCGAACTCGCGACTTACTGGGAATCTAGTCCAGCCGCTCTTCCAATTGAGCTACTGAAGCCCTGACCGATTTGTCAAATCTCTCCTTCACATCTATTGCATTGCTTTATGGTAGCAGCAGCGCCATCTATTACCAACTATGCTAGTTAGGCAACCGATATAATAGACTTTTCAGTTTATTGAATATCGTAAAGAAGTCGCTTTTACCCTTAATAATTGTTTTATATTATTTCGCATTAACACATGCTTGTGAAATAAACTTTATTTTTAAAGAAAAATGGAAAGAAAAATTTGACTTCATCTGCTGCTACCATAAAGCAATGCAATAGATGTGAAGGAAAGATTTGACAAATCGGGCAGGGCTTCAGTAGCTCAATTGGAAGAGCGGCTGGACTAGATTCCCAGTAGGTCGCGAGTTCGAGTCTCGCCTGAAGTCAAATTTCTCTTTCCATTTTTCTTTAAAAATAAAATATATTTCACAAGCATGTGTTAATGCGAAATAATATAAAACAATTATTAAAGGTGTTTTGTTTTGATAAAATTACACAAATAAAGCAATAACATAAGCTTACTCGTTTTATTACCGACGGTTAATTCACCATTATAACCTTTAATTATAACTCACGTGCTAGGGACAATTTTTTAATTTTAATTTTGTTTTTTATGTTACGGAAGTGGCAAACAAGCATGCAGTTCACATTGATGATAAGTGATGACTGCAGCCTATAGACACCCACACAAAGACCGAGGTCAAAATACAGATGTGTTACCACCCCTGAGGCCTAAGGTGTTATGCCTCTGTACCATAAATTACAGGGCCGTATATTACCACCTGACCGGAACACGATAGTGCTGAACACTACCTACTACCACTATTAGCGGCAAGTATATTAGGTAATGCGGTGCTGACTACGCCCGCGAGCTCCATCACTGGAGCTCTAACACCAGTAAAAATTATAGTAATTATTATTATAAAACTGACTCACTCTCATTAGAAAATATATGTCACCATACATACCATCAATACGACATTCTGTGACTGATAAAAACACAAAAAAAACAAAAAGTAGGTAGTATTTTTACATATTTTAGGTACCATTTTTTTGTACGAATATGGCAAACAAGCATGCAGTTCACATAGATGTTAAGTGATGACGCAATCTATAGACACCGACACAAAAACCAGAAGCATTCAAAATGCAGATGCGTTGCCACCCCTGCCACACCACGTTATTATGTCTCTGTGATAGTTTTTACAGTACCATATGGGACGAATTGAAAAAAAAAAAATTGCCGGCATTTGTTCGAAATTTTTATTTATTATTATAATTATAATAATATTATAAATGCGAATTTTATTCTCCATTTAAAGAGCTTAGTCAAAGACCATGACGCTCTATACGTTCACATGAATTACATTCTTCATTAAAAAAAATTATTAAACAACAATAGCTCATTGACAATTGACATAGTTGCAACAGTATTCTGGCGTCATCCGTAGTAGGATCTGCCAGGACATTGTTGCAATGTCCTATTTCTAATGAAGCCCTGCGATGAGCCTCACCTCGAACACATTCAAAAAGTTTGTTTCTTTTTCACAAAAAAAGACGGGTGGCACTCGGAGACTGCCGCGGTAGAACTATTGCATAACATTTTTTATCAACATGTTATTATAATTATTTATTTATTTTATTTAGGCAGTATTTTTTCCTTTATTTTTCTTTAAAACAATTCTCTATTCATCGATAGATGGCAAAACTAAAAAGTATCACCGGCGCTGTGCCGGTCGGAGTGGGGGTGTTAGGTTATTTTCGTTACGGAATTTCAGGATTCGGTCTCCACGCTCAAGGCCCGCGATAGAAGCTATGCAGTATTTTTTTCTTTTGTTTTTCTTTGATATTAATTCAAATTTTTGAGCCGATACAACCAATGCCACCTAGAGGCGAATTGCTGCACTAAAGAGACAAGCGTGATATTTAAAAAAAAGTAATTTAAAGTTCCGTTATTATTGTTACGGAATTTCTGGATTCGGTCTCCACGCTCAAAGCCCGCGATAGAAGCTATGCAATAGCTTAAAAACTGCTTCACGGATTTGGATGAAACTTTACAGTAATTTAGGTTATAAGAACCTATATTGGAATAACGTATAGGCTACAATTTGTAATGATTAAAAGTACACGGTTTTACACTCGGACGAAGTCGCGGGTAAAACCTTATAATATGGGTAAGTACCCAGATTAATTAAGGAAAAAAAATACAATAACAATATACAACTCAAAGTATATATTTTTTAAATTTCTTTGTTTTATGTTTAAAAATGTACAATAATACATAACGAAACCGGCGAATCGTGGGTGTTTCCATGTATGCTTGAATGCATGCATTTACCTCTGCCGGGGATTACAGGCGTGAAGTTACATTTTTTTTATTAATGTACAATAGAAGACTCACAGAAGTTGGTAATATAAATTTATTTATTCATTATGCATATCTCGCAAATATACATATCTACGTACCTACCAAAAATATTGATATCATAATACGGATTTAGGTAAATACATGTAAATTATTTCAGAAATGTCAAACTTCCATTCCTTCATTATACACCTTTTCTTGTCCCTTCTCAGTTTGTGTTCCGGGAATAATGTATTTGGGTCAAAAAGGTTTTGTGCTCAGAATACGTCAATATTTGCCCACCGACTGCCGGCTGTGCGATTTGACGACTGGTGTAACAATATTTTAGCTTTGAACGATGCTTTACTGTAGGCATTGTACCTTCATTTGAGGCTAGGTTACATGCAGGCCCAGTTATGCTTTGGGTATGGTCAAAAGATACTGCTTTTAGCGAAATGTCCAATACTCAGAACCAAGTTGCCATCAGAAATACGCAAAACCCAAGCTTATAAAAGAGTGTTAAAAAAAGAAACTGCTTCAGTAGCCTTTTTCATTTTCATTTTACCTGGCTGGGGTCCTTGGTACGATTTTCGGGTCGGGGACTATCAGAGATAGCGGTCTAAAATCCTTCATTTCTGGTACTTTAGGGAATGTCCATTTTGTGGTTTCCCATTTTATGGTAATTTCCCAGTAGGCCTGCCACGTGGGCCTAAAAGTATAAGGCGAATCGTGGGTGTTTGCATGTATGCTTGGATGCATGTATTTACCTTTGCCTACTTTTTAGGGGATCACATGCATAAAGTTAGGTTTATTGTATTAAAACACTTGCGGTTACAACTAATCTAAACGCAAATCTTTTAAGAACAAATCTATAGCCCACAAAACGTGAGTAATCATCGAAAATGTCTACAGTGACAACACCATTAAAATTCCTCTACCTAATGTTTGTTCTAAAAGAAACAAGGCAAGGCGTAGCTGCCACTTGGGGTAACGATTTCACACTGACTTGTGAACTCCTGCGCAAACTGTCGCTATTGGCTTTGACGCAAATCCTCATGCAACTATGAAATGGAGGGACGGATGGATAATGTAATGAATGTGACCCAAAGAATTACCATAAAGTATTTAAGATGTTACCTATTGCTGGGCTCAAGTGTTTCTATATTGCTGGACTCAAGTGTTTCTATATTTTAAATTTGAATCATGAATTATGAATTGCGTTCAAAGCGACCGGTGTCATGTCGACCCCGATATTGCCGGGCATCAGGGGTGCAATTTGTCGCTATTTTAGTCATCTGCATTTTGATCTCTGGCCATTATGTGGGTGTCTATAGGCTGCAGTCATCAATTAACATCAATGTGAGCTGCATGCATGTATACGTATACTTATTATGAACTGTAATACCATACTAAAGGCAAATGAATATCTTTGAATCTTTACTGGCGTCGGACGGTGACGACCCTACCGCCTACTAGCGGAAGAATTATTTTCTACTGGAAGAGAATTCTTCCACTAGTGGAGTCAGTCAACCAAACAATGCCGGTCAAACCATTCCAATGGGGCGGTAGGAAGTGCAATAACGCAAGATGGGCAGCAGCGTCCTGCGATAAAACAACCGCCACAGCGATCGCTACTCCGCATGAGGGGGGGGAAAGATTATGGCATATCCTCGGCATATACCTAATATACTTGCAGCTAAATGGTACTGTTCAGCACTATCTTGTTCCGGTCAGGTGATAATATACGGCCCTGTAATTTCCGGCACAGAGGCATAACACCTTAGGCCTCAGGTGGAGGAGTGGTAGTGCATCCACATATTGACCTTGGTCTTTGTGTGGGTGTCTAAAGGCTGCAGTCATCACTTAACATCAATGTACACTGCATCCCACTTGTTTGCCACTACCATTACGTAAAAAAATCCCCCCTTATAGGGAGGATTTGGTCCAGCAGTGGACATCTTTCAGATGATACGTGTACAATGTGTATAATTATAATATAGACTATTGAAATACATACAAATAAAATAGGCTTACATTTGGTACTCGATCTCACTTATAAGCAATTCATACTTACCCAAGTTTTAGTTTAAGTACCTATGGTAAAAAAATAATGCTTTTAGCAAGACTCTCACACTAATAAAAACCAATTTCCTATCAGAAATACCTTAGCAAGTCTAATATGATGGGAACTTGGCACTTGTTCGTGTGAGAGTCTTGATAAAAGCAATACTTCTTGGCCATACTTATGGTGAGATTCACAGACCGCACTACGAGTTTACTTTCGAGCAAAGTACGCTTCGAACTGTCAAAACCCATACATTTCTGACAGTTCTAAGCATACTTTGCTCAAAGTAAAGTCGTAGCGCGGTCTGTGAATCTCGCCCTTAAACTAAAACTTGGCTTAGGAATATAAGGTATAAAAGATTTGTATTTAGAACTAATGTAAACAAAAATCCTTTTACATAAAAACCAACAATCAAGAATCTATAGCCGACAAAACATGGGTAATAACTGAATGTGTCTACAGTGAGAAAACCATTAACATTCCTTTAGTGTTTGTTCTAAAAGAAACAAGGCGTAGCTCTGCCAATTGGCGTAACGATTTTACACTGACTTGTGAACTCATGCGCACACTATCACTATTGGCTTTGACGCAAATCCTCATATAATTAAAACATGGGTGTATAATAGAATGAGACCCAAGAAAAGAAGGTGATGGTCTTATGTTGAAGGAAGCTCATCTTCCTAGCACGAGAGGTATGTCAGGACCGAGATATCTGGCGCTCTACATTCCCTGCCTACCCCGTCAGGGGCCTGGTGTGAAGATACATACAAAAGCCTCCTTATTCTCCTTCAGCTATCGTAGTCTTTTTGCGACTTTCGTCCAATTGCGTTCAAAGCGACAGGTGTCATGTCGACCTCGATATTGCCGGGCATCAGGAGTGCAATTTGTCGCTATTTAACCGACTTCAAAAAGGAAGTTTTCGATTCCACCCGTACGTTTTTTTTTGTGTGTATGTTACACGATTTCTCCGTCGTTTGTTACCGATTTGCAAAATTATTTTTTTAGTAAATTTTTCATATGACATTTTGCAAACGTGACCCGCCCACTCTCGCTTCAACTTAGCTGCTTTTAGGCTTAGGTATACCCGCGATAGGCTTTTTCGCGAATGATGAAAAACATAACACAAAATACTGTATTTCGTGTTTTTTATAACTGCTTGAAGAAGGAAGATAGGTGTGCGTGTCTTAGGCGAAACTAAAGATGGGTGGATCCGACCTATGTTAGGATCTGAACCTGGTAAAGCAACCAACTCTAAATAACTACACCCAAGTCCCGTGTCCGGCGGACTCATATGGATCCAATCGATCTAAGAAGTGCGGACAGAACACATATACTATGCTAGGTTTAATTGTGGTTCAGGCTCCCCTTATCTACCTACAAGGAAATGCGGTGGTGATTACGCCCTCAAGAACTGGAGCTCCACAACAAAAAATGATTCATATCATACTTGAGTCTTAGTATTTTTATGAAGTTGGTAATCTCTTTCGTGATGTAGAAAAATAATTGTCAACCGAAGAGATGAGAAAGCGACCGAACGTATGATTGTCATCTTCCATTTGTCAAGCATTTTGCCATCCGGCACAGAAGGGGCCTATTACTTTTCTTTCGCGGTATACAAATATTTACAGATTTATCCGAAGCTTGTATATGTTTGTCTGTAAGTCACCAGATATTTAAGACAGTTTAAGAAAACTTAAAACATCGTGTTCTTTGAGGTTTATCTCGGAAAGGTGGTTAACAGTTCCCTTCAATTATCATGAGCGTGTGCGTCGTTCGTGGATCATGTAAAATTGTAAACGAACATTACCTAAATACTTCTGATCTACTTCGCTTCTTACTTTCATCTTAAGTAGGTAGGTAAGTATTATGGTAGGTATTTTTTTATGTAATGGAAGTGGCAAACAAGCATGCAGTTCACATTGATGTTAAGTGATGACTGTAGCCTATATTCACTTACACAAAGAACAGAGGTCAAAATGCAGATGCGTTACCACTTCTGAGGCCTCAAGTGTTACGCCTCTGTGTCGGAAATTACAGGGCTGTACATTACCACCTGATCGAAAACGATAGTGCTGAACACTACCATTAACGGCAAGTATATTAGGTAATGCGGTGGTGCCTACGCCCGCGAGCTCTGCCACTGGAGCTCTACCACCAGTAAATAAATTGATATTCAAATATTTATTTTCTGACTATTTCAAAATTACTCACATTAGGTATCAACTTGGAAGTTGACATCCCTAGGTTCAGGCCCTAAACAAGTTACTGTAAAATTACTTAGAGGAGACAACTGTCTTTGTCCAAACAATTATCATGAATTCGAAATCTCGCGTCTTCGGGAAAAGAAGCGGTAAAATAAATGTCATTTAAATTCCTTACATACGTAATTTTTTATATTTTTAAATCTAATTTGACATTATTAGCTAATGGATTACCTCGATTATTTAATATGCAGACAGATACCTACATGTGATAGTTTGCCTATTTTACATGCTATGTAAAATAGGCAAACTATCACATGTATTTTTTTATGAAATGAAAGTGGCAAACATACATGCAGTTCACATTGTTGTTAAGTGATGACTGCAGCCTATAGACACTTACACAAAGACCGAGCTCAAAATGCACATGCGTTACCACTCCTGCGGCCCAAGGTGTTATGCCTCTGTGCCGGTTAAATTACAGGGCCGTACGTTACCACCTGACCGGAACACGATAGCGCTAAACACTACCACTTAGCGGCAAGTATATTAGGTAATGCGGTGGTGCCTACGCCCGCGAGCTCCGTCACTGGAGCTCTACCACCAGTGTGTTCTACCATGGTGTGGAGACGTCGCCACGAAGGGGCCAGGTGAGTTAGGTATCATTTATTTCCATACTAGCAGCTTGGATACGTAGCCGGCAACGTCGCCATGGCGTCCTAGTGAGATATGGCCCTAAGGGACTCGAGGTAAACAGCACCGCATTACCTAATCTACCGCCAAATGGTAGTGTTCAGCACTATCGTGTTCGTGGTAAGGTCTGGCCCCGTAATACTTTCAGGAGAGCCACCTGATGGAACACCTTAGATCTCAAGGGTGGCAACGCATCTGCATTTTTACCTCTGGTCATTGTGTGGGTGTCTATAGGCCGCAGTCATCACTAAAAAAAAAAGTAACGATGGTGACAAACAAGCATGCAGTTCACATTGATGTTATGTGATGAATGGACCCTATAGACATCTACACAAAAACCAGAGGTCAAAATGCAGATGCGTTGGCCCTTTTGGGTTGCCACCCTTGAGACCTTAGGTGTTCTGTCTCTATGGTAGTTAATACGGGGCCATGCATTACCGGAACACGATAATGCTGAACACTCCATTTAGCGGTAAATAAATTAGGTAATGCGGTGGTGTCTACGCCCTCGAGCTCCTACACTGGAACTCTACCACCAGTAAAAAAGTCATCGGTTAACATCCATGTGAACTGCATTTGTGTTTGCCACAATAATATGTTCACTTGCGTAAATCACAACACATATTAAGTATATTGTACATCATCACAGGCGGGTGTAACCCTAAAGTTAAGCGAGTGAAATCGTTATCCACGCGCGCCCGCTAATGCGCTGCGCATACGCACAATAATCACCGATTATTTGCTGCCGGCGAGAACAGACGACGCGGATTGTCTTAGCTTTCCTCTGACGCAACTCACGCGCACTCGGTTTACAGATGCGATTAACACTAGTAGACGTGCGGTTTGTAAGAATTGGAATGTTTTTAATGGGTTATACCTACCTTCCAACGTTTTAAAATAGAAGTAAAACCATGACTGATTCTTTAAAGATGCTAATGATTCAATTAAATATTAATCACTACATATTATAAAGTCCTCCTATTTTCTCTGTCTGTATGTATGCCCTAATCTCGGAAAGTTTTCGGACGGATTTCGTTCGTGTTTGAAATGTTGGAAAGAGGGTTTTCTGAGGAAGGTTTATATCTAATAAATGCTACTCGTGCGAAGCTGGGGCGAGTCGCTAGTTGGAAATAAAGTAAGTTGTTAATTTGAATTAATAATCAAAACTTAGGTATCTGTTAAACTGTCCTGTTAATCTATATATATAAAAATGCAACCCGTTTTCCTTGGTCACGGCATCACGCGTGAATGGCTGGACCGATTTCACTAATTATTTTTATGTTGTATTTCATATTATTAGATGAAAAAAATATTAAGAAAATCTCTCAGAAATATTGAAAAATATACATTTAATTTTGCATATTTGCAAAAACGCGCGTAACGAATGTCAATGTCATTCACAGCCATAGACTATATTGAAAGAGCATCGTTTGTTCGGAAACGTGATTACTTAATTAAATTCGAGCATCATTTGTTCGCATAACCTATTTAGTAATCTGTGGTAGTACATTAACATTTTTAAAAAATCTGTGGTATAGGTCGCACCACGTAAAAAGAACGCTGGAAAAAAGTAGAAGGGATGTGCTCGCACTCGCGCACGAAAGTACTAGCCCTATTGGTTTATTTTTGATCTAGCTTTCGCTTGCGGTTTCGTGTATTGGTAGGCAGATTGAAAACGCCGCACCTCATACCACCAAATAGATCGATAAATCGTCTACTGCGCAGCTTGACCGCCAGCGTTCTTTTTACCTGGCGCGACCTATAATCTGTGATAGTGATGTGCCAACTCGGAAAAAATATTACTCGATTTAACTCGAGTGAAATCCAATCATTTATTTAAGTATTTAAAATAATATCTACTATCAATTAAACTATTTTTATAATCAGTAATCACAATATATTTTTTTTTATTACTGACTGTGACTGACTGACGGACTGATAAATTGACTGACAACTCTGACTTTTACGTTGCAACTAATACGAATACGAAATATCGTTTTACTTGACACTGGCAATATGCATAACAAGCGATACCATAAAATTAAAAAACAAAAAAAAGCCGCGACAACAATAAGTTTAAAAAGTTTTTGATAAAGTTTGTTTTGTTTTAAAGACTAATAATATAAAAATCAATTGCTGTTCGTTAGTCTCGCTAAAACTCGAGAACGGCTGGACCGATTTGGCTAATTATGATTTTGAAAGATTTTTGGAAGTCCAGCGAAGGTTTAAAAGGTAAGAAAATGTGAAGAAATTGAAGGGAAATAGTAAAAACCACAATTTTATTTTCCCATACAAATAGTCCGTATATATAAAACCTTTGACACATTATTTCATTCTGAGGCAATACGAAGTTTGCCGGGTCAGCTAGTCTTTTATATTTATGCTACGCTACGTAGTATACTACGGTATACTACGGTCATCTCACACCGCTGGACTACAGGTCGTCTTATTAAGACATGATATCAAAAACTAATCGTTTACTCAGATGGTACAAACGCCCTCTTACAATAGAAAAGAATATAAGCCAACATGATTGGCCACACAATGTAATTGAAAGTCTTATATTGCCTCTAATACTGAGTCACAAGTTGTAGGTATTTAAGGTCAATAACTTAACACCAAGTTTTGATGCCGTCGGCATACAACAAAGCTCGAGCATTGTAAACGTGTAAAAATAATAAAGCCTTTATAGTGCCTGCAATAAAGATGCAGCGATTGTGCCTTCATTAGCCGATCTGAACACAAATTGGAGCTATAAGCCAGTTCTGTTTCAATGCCATTGAGACATGTGCAGAAATTTTAATGTATGGCCTCGTAATTACTATCACAGATACAAAGCAACTTAAGTCTTAAAGGTGGCAACGCATCTGCATTTTGACCTCTGATGTTTTTGTAGATGTCTATAGGGTGCAATTATCACTTAATATCCATGTGAAGTGTATGCTTGTTTGCCAAATTCGTTACATAAAAAACAATTGGATGAATGTAAACTCTTTTTTCTAGTTAATATGTTTTTATTTGATTCCAGTCTATGAATATGTTTCAGTTCCCAGTGGGAGATGTGTGTAGGTACCTAATTAGCCTTTTTTGTGTAATGAGAGTGGCAAACAAGCATGCAGTTCACATTTATGTTATGGAAGTGGCAAACAAGCATGCAGTTCATATTGATGTTAAGTGATGACTGCAGCCTATAGACACCCACACAAAGACCGAGGTCAAAATGCAGATGCGTTACCACTCCTGAGGCCTAAGGTGTTATTCCTCTGTGCCGGAAGTCACAGGGCCGTACATTACCACCTGACCGGAACACGATAGTGCTGAACACTACCATTTACCGGCAAGTATATTAGGTAATGCGGTGGTGCTTACGCCCGTGAGCTCTGTCACTGGAGCTCTACCACCAGTAAAAAGTGATGGTGTCGTTCTAAATTCTTTACTGTTAAAGTTGTTCAGCTTTGGAACAATTTTCCAGCAAGAATTCGTCAAGGAAACGACAGATTGGGATATGTCGGTTTCTTTAACATAAAGTTAAAGATTTTAATTTACCTAACTCTGTTACTACTACCCTACTTCTTCTATTTTTTCTAAACCACCTTTTGATTAACCAACTTTTTTAACAAGTAGGTAATCTTTTTTTTTCGTTAATGATTAAATATGTATATAGGGTAAGGCGCCCTAATTTCGTTATTTTTTTTAACCTTTTTTTTAAATTATATTTAATCTTGTTATTAAAAATCTTCCTAAGAAATGAATTAACGTTTTCGTAGGTTTTCGCGAGCTTTATACATTGTAGAAATTAAACTTGCGGATTTTCTCGCGTATACAACACTCCGAAACTTCTTCATACACCCGACGTTTCGGTCGCTGCTGCCGTGGTCAGCCGCGGCTGCGTGAGTCAGCCCGTGACCACGGTAGCTGGAAAGCGACCGAAACGTCGGGTGTATGAAGAAGTTTGGGAGTGTTGTATACGCGAGAAAATCTGCATGTTTAATTTCTACAAGAAATTAATTAACTTCAGATCTATACCTTCCTACCTAATGGGTATTGGGACCAAGATCGAATATGAATCTAACAAGTTCCATTCTATCGGGCACTTACCTACATATTAGATTAATATTTCTTATTGTTATTACCTATATCTATCCATGTTATTATTTATCATTATTATAATTTAATATACGCGAGATAAATCCGTAAAAATAGTTTTATTTCAAAGAGTGTAGCTCGCGAAAACCTAAGAACATATCATTATTATAATTACCTATACGCAGGTTTTTCAGGCGTTAAGTACCTACCAGAAAGTTTTTAACGCTTCAATGGGTAGGTACTTAATATATATATCAACGCGAAAGCTTTTCAAAGATATGTGGCTACCCGGTACTTTTGGGGACTTGACGCAAAGATTCTTGATGATAGATGGCTAACATAGGTAGGTACCTACTTCTGAAATGGTATTTACGTTTTGTATGTAGGTATGTATCTAGAGAGTCTAGACAATAGAACATTTTATACCTATTGAACATGAGCATACACATATTGTTAACGAGCTTTTATTAAAAAAAGTGAGGTAGGTAGGTACCGAAATATCAACAGATTAGAGAGACAAACACAGACATGCCACCTGGTGGAAAGTGGTTTTGTACCTACCGTTGCCAACAAATTTATACAACATCAAAAGTGTTGGCAATGCTCTGCAAACCGTGAAACTCTATTTTGATTTGATATTGAACACTTACCAAACTACAGCTAGGACAATTTGCAAGTTTGAGGTAGAAATAAATGTGTCTCGTACACATTTATTTCTACCTAAGAAAGCTAGTTCCAATGTTGACTGGATGAAAGCAGACTACCGCCACGTTTTCTTCCTCGCGTGTTCCTTCTATCGGTAGGTACCTTCCATTAAATCTTCTTTGCTTGTGACTTTTTACAAAGTTCACAAACTCATTCGGGCTGTTGTAAGTTATTTGATTTACTTGCCTACAGAATTAGCAAAATTCATCATGTTGGCTGGATATTGCACCAATAGGAAGATAAATTTTACTGGTGGTAGAGCTCCAGTGACGGAGCTCGCGGGCATAGGCACCACCGCATTACCTAATATACTTGCCGCTAAATGGTAGTGTTCAGCACTATCGTGTTCCGTTCAGGTGGTAATGTACGGCCCTGTAATTTCCGGCACAGAGGCATAACACCTTAGGCCTCAGGAGTGGCAACACATCTGCATTTTGACCTTGGCCTTTGTGTGGGTGTCTATAGGCTGCAGTCATCACTTAACATCAATGTGAACTGCATGCTTATTCGCCACTTCCATAACATAAAAAAAAAAATTAAAAAAAAAAACCTACCTACCTACTTACCTAGATATGTACATAACAGCTGATAATACATTATGTAGATAAGTTTGCGCAGATGAACAAGTGCCGACGGCCTACGTACGTGTAAATGTCAATAAATAGTGAGTAATTAAATTGGTAGGTACTTACCTTAACTACCTTCATAATGGTCACTGGCCAGAGGTTATCTAAGTATAAACATCTGTTTAGTTAAGTAGGAATAAGATACTTACTACACCAATTACGTTTACAAAGTAACATAATTAAATGCTCAAAACAACGCTGATTTACCATAAAACTTGGAATTTAACCATTCGGCATTTAAATACAACACAAAACAACAAGCTTAAAACAAAAAACAGCGTAAATAATCGATTCTACTCAGGTTCATTGACACCTAGGTATCCGGAGATTCCAACTCTCAACGCTTCAGTTGTTTATCCATGAAAAAATCAATACGCAAATTAATCTTTAAAAGTGTTTTTATGTGATTTACCTCATAAAGTGACCGCTGGCACGTTGATGTAGCTCGAGATCCACTTTGAAGCCGGAACGTACACGAAAAAAACACCCTGTCCCGTTGGCACTGCACTGGATAAACACCGGTATTTACAACAACCGCCCCATTATCGTAATATCGAAATGATTAAATTTATTCGATTAATGTTATCGATAAAATCGCGTCGCGAATCAGTCAGCGGCTGTCATGCGTCCGCCGCTCGCTAGTACAATGGCGACAATCGACAATCTAGCGGCGCGACTGCGGTGAGCGCGCTCCCAACAAATCGAGTGATAAACTGGCGCGGCTCCGCCAATAGCGGCGCACCAATACGCCCACGAATGCGCAAGCGACACCCCGATTGGCCAAGCAGCTGCCATTGCCTTACGGATGTTATTATGCAGAAGGAGACCGACTGTTCGAAATTCGAAATAAGAATTTGAGCGTTTACCAGGCAGTTTACAATGCAAATTGGTTGCGCGATGCGGTGCTCGGTGTTGTTGGATTACTTCTTGCTTTGTTTGGCGGTTTTGTTATTGAATAAAGATTGTATGGCTCGACACATTTTACTTTATCCCTACACCTACACATAAATACACTTAACATTTATTGGGCTACTCTCTACTAAACGAGTTATATTTAGAACCGTTAGTAAGTAAGTATCCTGCCTATACGAATTTAATAAGCATCAAGAATAAAAATATAGGAAGGTACCTACGTATTTTTTTCTTAACTTAGCAATAAGAATGATGCTTTATGCGGCTATCTTCTGTGTAACTATTAACTTTATAAATATAAACTAAATGTAAAGATAAGTTAGAATCAGTAAATAGGTAATTAGGTACCTAATAAATAATCGGTACCGAAATTCGGCAATGATACCCTGCATCAAACAATAATCTTAGGTATCAATACAAAGTTAAAGAAGTATGTTACCTACGATTATGTACCAATATGCCTACCACAGGCAAAGTTAAGTAGGTATATCTATACCTGTATGTAACTCGTACCCATCTTAATGCCAGGTACCTACCTACCTATTTACGCCAAATAGATAAAACATCTTTTAAGTTTTTTTTTATGTAGGCAAACAAGCATACAGTTCACATTGATGTTAAGTGATGACTGCAGCCTATATGTATGCGTTACCACTCCTGAGGCCTAAGGTGTTATGCCTCAGTGCCGGAAATTACAGGGCCGTACATTACCACCTGACCGGAACACGATACTGCTGAACACTACCATTTAGCGGCAAGTAGGTATATTAGGTAATGCGGTGGTGCCTACGTCGAGCTCCGCCACTGGAGCTCTACCACCAGTGAGTGTTCGCGAGTTAAAGCAGCAATAGCTACTAGCAACCATTTAGATGAGCCTTAATAGCCTTACCTTATCGATCGGGTGGAGGTAAGATAACCAATCTTCTAGAGATGATAATGTCCCATATGAAAGATCCCAGTCCTCCTGACCCCATTTTTGCCCTTCTGGTGACTAGGTATAGGTATCACCAGAAGGCAAGATAAAACGAGGAGGGGTGCTCTTACTCACACTTTCATACGCGGCCCCCCGAGGAAAGACACCAAGCGCGCGAACTCCTCGACAAAAAAGAGGAGGAGCGACGTGTGGCAACCAACTAAGAAGAAAGGACATGACGCCGCGAGGAATCGCGGTAATGCTACCTCATACTGAGCACACTGTCGGACTCGCAAAACAAACCACCGCGCAAGAGTAAGGCGGCCAACTTTCTGAAAATAGCATGCGGGACTTTTTGTGAATAGATAGGGTATGGTGAATGCGAAGTATGAAGTTTTGTCAATATACGTACCAAAATTACATAAAAACCCAAAACTTATATACTGAAGTCCATCGAGCAACACGGGCCACCGGCCGCGGCGGACCGGAGGGGAGTAGCCATAGCGTTTATTACCGATGCAAAACAGTCTGTCATTTTTTGCGGGGGGTAATGCGTGCGACACACACGCACACTACAAAAATCGTCTATTACTACGAAACTCACACCTTGACTTTAACAAAATACAGCAACAATTACACGCACACATTTAACCATCTAGGCGACAGGTATAGACCCATTTGGGCTTGTACTTTGACGGAGGGGAAAGCCTGCATATGGCTACTCCCTTCCGGTGTTGCTCTATGACTGAAGTCATATATTTTTACAATACCTAGTATTTATCACTAGAGTGACACTTTTTTGTGTCTGTGTTTGCATGCGTGTGTGAGTGAAGTGTAGTGTATGTTTTATGTATGTGTGTGACTGTGTAATTATGTAGAAGCTTGAAATGGCACGTCAGTGATCAGGCATGATACGTCACACGCGGGACTCATCCAACGTTTTGCGGGATTACTTTTTTAATTCATGCAAAGCGGGATTACATCTAGCATTACGGGATGGTCCCGCAGAATCCGGGACGGTTGGCCGCCTTACGCAAGAGGGCCGCACAAAAACATGACACCTTGCCAAGAGTGGCAACCCGAGGACCCGACCGTGACGGTCGGCGTTGAGAACCCCACGCAGGGGCAACTGCCTCCATTGTGGTCTACCGCGCCCGTAAGAGGTGCGAGAAGAGAATACGATAGTACTTACACTTTAACAGATTCTAGGTATGCTGTGACGGAGCTCACCGGCGTAGGCAGCACCGCATAACCTAATCTACATGCCACTAAATAGTAGTGGTCAGCACTATCGTGTTCCGGTCAGGTGGTACAGCCCTGTGATATCCGACACAGAGGCATAACGTCTAAGGCCGCAGGAGTAGCGATGTTTAAAGTTACCACAACTTAAAAGAAGAGTTCCCACACCCAAATTGTATACACTTGTTTCACTAATAAAGTATTTTTGATTTTTTTTTTATGTATCTTTAAATCTTTGGTTTCAAGTATATTACTTAGATGTTGATAGGTTGTATTACTTACTCTCAATGTTAACTGTATGCCTGTTAACCACTTCATGACATTAAACTGGTCAAGTGCATGTCGGGACACGCGCAGTGTAGGGTTCCGTAGTTTTTAGGTTTGAATAATGGCGCAGAGGCAGATAACACCTTAGGCCTCAGGAGTGATAGCGCATCTGTATTTTGACCTCTGGTCTTTGTGTGGGTTTCGAGGCTGCAGTCATTAGTTAACATCAATTTGAACTGCATGCTTGTTTGCCACTTCCATTACATAAAAAAAAGAAAATACGCTTACACTGACAGCCCCACATTAGGTATAAACCTGTGTCGTGGGTGCCGTTGTACACATACAACACATACACAAACACCCATAGCCGAAACAAATATCTGTAGGCCATACAAATATTTGTCCCTCTGCGGGGATCAAACCTACGACCCTTTGAATCAAACGGTCATCTCACGCCGCTGAACCAACTGGATCGTCAAAGTAAACATATCAGAACACCTACCGCCCGAAATAAAACATAATTAAATCAATGAATAAATTAAAACAAAAAAACATCAAAGCTTAGGAAATTAGGTCGTAATAATATCAATCAAGAATATTTATTATAGCCATCGATTCGAGTACAACACATCAAGAGATATATTAGATTTGCTAATTTATTTATCGCTACCCATAACAAATCTATAAACGAATTTGTAACGGTCTGTCAATTTCCGTTGTGAATTCTATAATAGAATTTAAATTACACTATAGTAATAAAACTTCGAACTACCTGCATTTACACATGTTACAAGATTTGCATATGCATTGATATTGGTTTGTCATATGTAAAAATCATTTAGGGACATTCAGTATTTCTTTATTTCGGCACATGCACGCTGCGTCGCGAATCGATGAATAGATATTTTTTTTATTGGCAATAAAAATGAATGGGTACGCAGTTAATTTGCGTATGGTGCAATGTAGACCGCATTGTGATTTTGCTGGCAACACCTCCAGTTGGGGCGCGACCCGCTGCCCTCGCGTCTCCACACGTTACATTTCAATTATCGAATGCAATTGTCATATTCATATTTAAAAAAAATACAAAATGTAATTTCAATTTCAATCGTTCGACGTTTTTCAGAAGAATTTTGTGTTCCATATCGCTTACGAATTTGCATGTGTTTCACATTGTCCTGTTATTGGATCATATTTTGGATGATAGACGTATGTTAATTTTTCCTTTTAAGATTTCGTTGTGAGTTTTACCGTTGGCAATCAACCGTGATCGGTCCCCATATTCGAACAACTTAAGAATGTTACTCTTTAATCTAGTTTCCGTTGTGATGTCTATTGTTGTGAAAAATTTTCATATCTTCTTTGTGCTTTGACTCTTGACCCCTGTTATTGTAACGGTCTTCAATAATCAATAGATACTGCAACCTTACACTTATATTTATCATCAAAGTAATAAATGCGTTAATAAAGTAACGGTTTTCATACAAGCTACAATTTCGAAGGTTTGAAAAAAATTATAACAATATAAAAAGATATTGAAGAATATTTTATCACATCAAATCTACATTATATCTCTACTGCCCTACTTAATATTATAAATGCGAAAGTAACTCTGTCTGTCTGTCTGTCTGTTACCTTTTCACGTCCAAACGACAGAACCGATTTTAATGAAATTTGGTACAGAGATAGAGCTGACTTTCAGAAAGAACATAGGCTACTTAGTTATAAAACAACATCCACGCGGGCTAAGCCGCGGGCAACAGAATCATTACCTATATTAAACAGAGAAATTAAATCTAGTTTTCTTCTTTAGGTGTGTAGGTACCTAAGCAACACAAGACATGGGAAATGTTACAAAAATAGATAATGTACAACGTGTAACAGGATTAAATGTACAACCCGAAACTAGTTTGTTCAGAAACGATAACCGAATTGATTTATGTCATTTTTAATATAGATAATATTTTGTCCCAAAATTAATACCAATTAAGGAAATTATGGTCAGCCATTTGGTGAACAGTCAATACATACTAAAATGAGAAATTTTTGAAGTTTTTACTGGTGGTAGAGCTCCAGTGACGGAGCTCGCGGGCGTAGACACCACCGCATTACCTGATTTACTTGCCGCTAAATGGTAGTGTTCAGCACTATCGTGTTCCGGTCAGGTGGTAATGTACTTCCCTGTAATTTCCGGCACAGAGGCATAACACCTTAGGCCTCAGGAGTGGTAACGCATTTGCATTTTGACCTTGGTCTTTGTGTGGGTGTCTATAGGCTGCAGTCATCACTTAACATCAATGTGAACTGCACGCTTGTTTGCCACTTCCAGAATATAAAAAAAAAACATACATAAACATATAATTTCAGTATATTATTTCGCAGTAACACATGCTTGTGAAATATATTTTTCTTTAAAAATAAAATATGTAATTTCAGTACATGTGTTATGATTATAACTCGATTTTCTAATCGGAGTGTTTGATAGTGGGCATTATTCCCGTTACATATTGTACATATAATATGTAACTAGCTGCCCTGACAAACTTCGGATCGCCTTAGAGGCTTATAACAAAAATAATTTGGTGAGAATCACCTTTACCATTTAGGGAAATGAAAGACACACTGAGACCGATTCTCACACCTATCATATATGCAACATGTTGTACATCTTAATATATATAAATCTCGTGTCACAATGTTTGTCCTCAATGGACTCCTAAACCACTTAACCGATTATATTAAAACTCGCACACCATGTGCAGTTCGATCCAACTTGAGAGATAGGATAGCTTACATTACGCTATGACTAATAGGAGCAGAGCAGCGCGGGCGAAGCCGGGGCGGGCCGCTAGTATATTATGTAACTAGCTGCCCTGACAAACTTCGGATCGCCTTAGAGGTTTAAAACAAAAATAATTGGTGAGAATCACCTTTACCATTTAGGGATATAAAAGACGCACTGAGACCGATTCTCACACCTATCATATATGCACACAAAATTTCTTAATGATCGATCCAACTAACGTTTTCTCCCAGGTTTTCGCGAGCTTCATACATTGAAGGTACTTAGAAATTATATTTGCGGATTTTCTCGCGTTTCTTTTCGTTTTTTGCTTGTGACCACGCTAGCTGAAAAGCAACCGAAACGTCGGGTAAAAGAAGTTGGGAGTGTTGTATACGCGAGAAAATACGCAAATATAATTTTCTACAAGATCGATTCAACTGTTTCGGCGGAGTATTGTTACAAACACTGTTACCTACACAAGAATTTTATATATTAGAAGAAGAAAAAGATACATAATTAAATGATTAGATAAATAAATGCAATTTATTAACAGGTTTTTTCAAGTAGTGGTAGAGCTCCAGTGACGGAGCTCGAGGGCGTAGGCCACCACCGCATTACCTAATTTACTTGCCTCAAAATGGTAGTGTTCAGCACTATCGTGTTCCGGTCAGGTGATAATGTACGGCCCTGGAATTTCCGGCACAGAAGATAACACCTTAGGCCTCTGGAGTGGTAACGCATCTGCATTTTGACCTTGGTCTTTGAGTGGGTGTCTATAGGTTACAGTCATCACTTAACATCAATGTGAACTGAATGCTTGTTTGCCATTTCCTTATCATAAAAAAACAAAAGTTTAGTAAGTATACTTATTTTATGTATTACATATGTATGTATATGTTTTCCGTAGCGTAGCTCGTAGCAAATTATAATAGATATACATACTACGAAGCCTCAGTAGCCTAGTCGTAGCAGGCCACTACTACTACGCTGGGGTCCTGGGTTCGATTCCCGGGTAGAGGACTATCAGAGATAATGGTGTGAAGTACTATAACACTAGTTCTAATGGGAATTTTTCATTTTCTAGAAATTTTCCAATACCTCCAAGTTTGGTAATGTGCCCGGAGATGTCAACAGGCCCGCCGCCTGATCCCCGAAGGAGTGGGCAGAGGTAAATGCATGCATTCAAGCATACACGCAAACATCCACGATTCGACAGTTACGTTTTGGCCCATGTAACGTAACAATTGAATTTTCTAGACACATTACCAAACTTTGAGGTACTGGGAAACTGCAAGGTAAAAGAAAACACCCAATACTAACAGAAACGTAGGATTTTACACCGTTACCTCTGATAGCCCCCGAGAATCGAACTCAGGTACCTACCGTAATTAATAACTTTATCATAATCAAGTGTTACCAATGTACCTACCTAGTTGATACCTATACAAAGATAAAATATGCAAAGTGGTATCAAAATAACTGATCTTTTTCTCATTACGATTCGATAGAGAAGTTTCACAATGACTAACGTAAAGGGAACCCAAAAATATGTTAATTCGATTGACGAATCGATTTTCGAATTTGTACCACTTTGTCCGTCATTATATTCCGTGCAAATCCGTTAGATATGACGCATTTGGATGCAAATGTTATTTTTTTGAAAATCACAATCATATTGGTTCTTTATTGCATAATGGGCGTGTAATATAGGGATGCAATCGAACGATTGTTGTGTTCGATTTGACATGTAAATTTTTGATATCGATATTTTTTACGCGTCAAAAATTTCTCGAGTTTGAATATATTAGACGTAAGAAATAATCTTTTTACCTTTTATTAACTACTGTGAGACGGTGGACGACAAAATGGTATTCTGTCTTTTGTTAGTATAATTTGTTTAAAGGGGCGAGAAAAAAACTTGTCCGTAGCAAAACGTAACTAACTAGGTACCTACCTATAGTACTCAACAATTAATATTGCACAAGAGAAAGAGCCTGCGAAGGAGACGATCGGCTTGTTTCGACTTCGTAGAGCGTTATCTCTGTTGCACACTGCCTACGTAAGCACTGACAGTCCGGTATTGGTCAAAACTTGATCAAAATGGTCGACAAACGTCAAATAGGTACAGTACGAAAAAGATAACGGTCTACAAACTCGAAATAAGCCGAAGTGTCCTTCCTAGGCTCGATGTGCAATATTTATTGTTGAGCACTGTATCTCGATTATAATAAGTCATCCTACTCTAATTCTTCTAATCACGTCCAGAAAATAGTTAATAATTGAATACAGTCATATTTATCAGCTAAATATCTATAAAAATTATCTTATCAGCATTTTTTATGTAATGATTATTACAAGTATGACATTGATCACATTGATGTAAAGTGATGACTGCAGCATATGGATATCTTAAAAAAGCAAGAGGTCAAAATGCAGATGCGTACCACCCCTGACAGCTAAGTAGTTATGTCTGTGAGTTTGTTATTACTGGGTCATACATTACCATCTAACTGGTACACGGTAGTGCGAGAACTAACGACTAAACACTTCCATTTGACGGTAGATAGGATGTTAGTCCAAGCAGTAGGTACATAGGTAATAAAGCGTTTCATGTATTTATTTGCGGCAGTCTAGTCCAATCCAGTTTTTTATGACTAATGAAATAAACAAATCATAAAAAAATATGCTCCATAAAATCAGTTTTTCAAAATTAAGTGGTTACATACCTAGTTTTTCTTAACAGATAACAATACAGCCAAATTTAAATTTCTGAGCAGTTGCTTTACATTTATGTACCTACTCGTACAGTCGGCTGATGATGATTTTTCTAATGGATATTATTTATTTATCGTTATGTAAAAACATAAGTCTTAAAAAGAGATGCCTCCAGAGAGATTTGAACTCTCGACCCCTGGTTTACAAGACCAGTGCTCTAACCCCTGAGCTATGGAGGCTATGTTACGTGCGTACAATATCACCATAACTATAAGACCTTCATACCATATAAACATTAAAGTATCTTTGTACAGGTGTTTGTCGTCTCATATGTATATGTCCTACAGAGTCGAGCTTCAGACAGTATGTACATATTTATAATAATATATTCCATGGACGTGCGTGTGTGTGTGTATGTTTATGCGTACACGGAAGCGAGAAAGATTATTCAAAACGAATGATTTGTCCAGTAAAGACTATCTTTATGAAGACAAAGATGATATTAATTATCTAGTCTCATGAATACTCTAGTTTTATCTGCAATGGTTAGCCAAAATTACACGTGTGATAAAAATCACTAAAGTATTTAGGTATATACTTTTCTCACAATACGCCTGAGTGACGTGCACTTGTCGATTATCGATTGTCGATGACTCTCGAATGGTTGTGGCGTGGAGCGGTGCCTGATCGGATTCATTACGCGCTTTGTGCGAAATCAAGTGAATGAAGTAGCGCATCGACTTTATCTTTGCCGATGGCACTCGAGTGGTTGTGGCGAACATCAGTACCTGATTCAATACGAGCGGCTAAGCAGGTGATTGCTTGAATGAAATTGCAAGTCGAATATAGTAAATCATTCTTATTTCATGTTTTACTGCTTTGTTCTTATAATCCAACATGACTGCTTGATTAGTTACCATTTTAGTTGCTGTTTGTTTGTCTTACTCTATCTTTTGAATTAACCAATACAGATGTCTATCTCTTTTCGTAGTGTCATTGGGCTATCAGAGACGGTAACATAGAGACCAAATCCATGATTTTTTTTATATAACGAAGGTGGCAAACAAGCATTCAGTTCATGATGTTAAGTTTAATGTTACGCAAACTACAGATTATAGAAGTAATTATTTACTTTTCTCGGAATGCCCCCCGAGTGACGTGCACTTGTCGATGACTCTCGAGTGATTGTGGCGTGGAGCGGTGCCTGATCGGATTCATTACGCGCTTTGTGCGAAATCAAGTGAATGAAGTAGCGCATCGACTTTATCTTTGCCGATGGCACTCGAGTGGTTGTGGCGAACATCAGTGATTTGATTCATCCCGAGCAGCTTAATATGAGATTGTGTTAATTAAATTGCGAATCGACTATAATACATACTATATTATATAAGTGCATACATTATTTCCCGGGGAGAGACTCGTGCCCAGCAGTGGGACGTATAATGGGTTGCCATTATTATATTTATTATATACATTATTTCGTCTACAACGGCATCCACGATACAGGTTTATACCTAGTGTGGTGCTGTGAGTGTAAGCGTATTCTTTTATATTGACCGATTTTCACGTTAGATGAACATCCAGTTGCTTTACATATAATCATGTGTACTACAAATATGTAGTTGCAGATTAATATTTGTATTATTGCGAAATTTAATGTAATTTTTGTTAATCACTGCATTGTTTTTATAATCATACATGACTGATTGACGAGTGACCTTTTTAGTTCCTGTTTGTTTGTCTCACTCTGTATTTAGAGTCTATACAGATATCTATCTCTTTCGTGATGTAATTGCTCAGTCAGAGACGGTAACATGGATATCAAATCCACGATATTTTACTCAAACTGCAGATCGTAGAAGTGATTATTTACTTATCTCACAATGCCCCCCGAGTGACGTGCACTTGTCGATTATCGATTGTCGATGGCACTCCAATGGTTGTGGCGTGGAGCGGAGCCTGATCTGATTCATTACGCGCTTTGTGCGAAATGAAGTGAATGAAGTAGGTAGCAATCTGATCTTCTTTTTTGACGTTTTATTTTTTGTATTTATGATTAACTTAAACAACTTTTCACGCGGGATTAAAGTATTTGCAAATATAAACTATTCAGTTATAAAAAAAAATATATAATATTTAGTATGTAAAGTTACAACATCCTTACCTATAAATAAAAATGAACTAGAAATGACCTTATCTAAGAATAAGTATCTACAAAAAAAATCCAGAAGCTTAGTAAATTAGATAACATGTAATACGAAGAAGCATCTTATCGGTAGGTACAGAAAACGTTATAAAACGAGTGATTTAATTACGTTTTTTTTTTGCCTTCGACCATTAAACAGCGACTAAATGCAAAACGGACTCAAGTTCACAGGGTTTCGTACAATTAATGTTTTTTTTTTCATATTATCATAAATACTTCTTATAGGTTTTCTTGTAATACTTAGTTAAAACTATAATTAAACTATTTATACGATACTTTTTTTTAATTGTAGGTGTACCTAGGTAGTGGTTTCCGAAATAAAACGATCATAAACTAAAACCTTAATTTTTTCTTAACCTATGTATCTACTAAAAATTTAAAACAGTAGCATGAATATTAATGTACTCGTACATCACTTCAAAACATGTTTAAATGGGTTACTCTAAAAGAAAACATATCGATCAATAAAATTACAACACTATATTACCTTTCTACCAATAAGCATCGCAAATTCAATTACCTACAAAATAAAACCGTACCTACACACCGGGCGGTTTTTGCATCACATTCAAATCCATACAATTACTGTCCCCCGTATTAAATGGCTTTTGATTGTCGATAGAGCGTAAGATTCGTCGCTTAATCTCGGTTGATCATTTCACGTGGATGGGGCTTCTGCCGCGAATTAATGTTGGGGTGTGGTACAAGTTGTAGAAAACATACCAAAATTTAAAATTCTTATTTTCATAATACTGCTGAGGTTGATATATCTGAGATTTTTTCACAAGTAGCTAATCGTCGTGGAATCGTTATTTAGAGAGTGATATAGAAAATACTACTAAAATTAAACATACTACCAAACTTTGGAATACTTAACTTATTATCAATATTGTCTGAGATCCTGTTTACTCGTTCTAATCAGAGCTAGATATATTCGCAACTACCGCTGCTATATCCACTAAGCGTAGCTAAGAACCATGTCGACAAATAATACGTACTTTCTTTAGAAACCGCACTAAAATCGGTCCAAAGAAGAATATGACTTACGACCAAATTGTGAAACGTCATTTAAATCTAAGTGGGACTTAAAAGTCTTTTGTCTCTATCTCTCTCTTTTGTGTTATACAAAACGATAGAGATAGCTTATATTTGAGAGTTGCTTAAAATAAGGTGACGTTTAAGTATACGGCCATAAGCCGTATCAGTGAATGAAAAACTCAAAATTAAAAAAAAATCGGTAAGTGTGTTGACAAAGAAACTTAATATTTTATAATGCTTATTAAACACTTGTAAATTTTCTTACTTGAAGGACATTGGATATAATTTTATGTAAACTACAAATCTGGTTTATTCTGGTTAAATTCAGCATCAACTGTCAGTGACTAAGTAATCCGCTTCAGTTTGTAATTTAAACCAAATCATAAAACTGGCCACGAAGGTGGAATAATGAATTCTTAGCGTTTTAACAAACATTTGCCAAACAATAATATATTTTACGGCAACAACGGAAGATGCATTATAACAAAGCAACATAGGCACACAGAATACAGTACCAGTAAGCTTCATCCTATTTGTTTAGGTGCAATGACATATCAGTGAATTCGGTAGCAATTTGTGTTAAATCCACCAGAAGTAAGTTGATGTGTGAAACCCTAACTCTGCACTTTTTCTATTGTGTGGAAAGTTAAGATGCCTTTGAATTAAATTATAAGGTTTGAATTGTAGCTATAGATAATACAAGTTTTTTTATGTTGAAAATAATGACCTGGCATTGATGGTGTAATTACTGCCTATCTATAGGTGGTATAGACGACTAAAAATAAAGAGAGTAATTGTACTATTTATTATTCGCAATAAGACATGCGAGTGAACTTTAGAAATTAAAGAAAAACGGAAAGAAAAATTTATCCTGAGGTCGCAGATTCGATTCCTGCCCGAAGTCAAATTTTTCTTTCCGTTTTTTCTTTAATTTATATAGAGAGTAAATCTAAAATAAAAAGTGCAGGTCACTTGTCACTTCTGAGCTGAATGTTTGATTTTCTAAAAATATCAGGGCCATACTAATGTATGTAGACATTAGTAGGTATTTAGCGGCACATTGATTAAGTAGACATTGAAGGCGTAGACACTACCTGTTTTTTTTTATGAGATGGAAGTGGCAGTGTCGAGCTTCGTAGCTTTATCTCGAACTCTGTAAATTGAAAACATGAAATTTATGAAGTTTAATTACATTGTATGTTAAGTTAACACAGCTACAGAATTTTATATTTGCCAAAAGGATTAAATCAATTCTGAGTTCAAGTTTGAATGATGGTTACAATAATGCAACTATAAAACGACGCATAGCTTAAAAAAATATGTGTGAAGAGATGTGAGCAGATGGTAAATTGATACCTACTGCTTAAATCCTTTGTTTAGTAGTATATAAAGTAATGTTTTATATTATTTCGCATTAACACATGCTTGTGAAATATATTTTATTTTAAAGAAAAATGGAAAGAAAAATTTGACTTCAGGCGAGACTCGAACTCGCGGCCTACTGGGAATCTAGTCCAGCCGCTCTTCCAATTGAGCTACTGAAGTCCTGCCCGATTTGTCAAATCTTTCCTTCATATTTATTGATGGCAATAGATGGCGCTGCTGCTACCATAAAGCAATGCAATAAATGTGAAGGAAAGATTTGACAAATCGGGCAGGACTTCAGTAGCTCAATTGGAAGAGCGGCTGGACTAGATTCCCAGTAGGCCGCGAGTTCGAGTCTCGCCTGAAGAAGTAAACTAGTCTAGATAAGTATATAAACGCAAATAGACTACCGTTAACTTTTCACAGGCTATGGAATCACCGGCCATCTGCCAACACAACACAATATTTTTCATAATGACCACTAATCCACAAATAATAAAGTAAACACGCGAACGATTAAAAAAAGTGCATCACATTAAATGTTATTGTATTTTAATCTTTTTCACATGATCATAAAGTCCACAATTCCGTATAACAGACATAATCCTCATACAAAATTAACACAATAACTCCAAAGGTTACAAGTATTTGACAAGTTTCCTATGAAGATCACTTCATTAAAGAAATGAAAGCTATCATTCGATGGAATCACACTTTCTTCCGTTTAAGTGGTTTTGACTCCACAATAAACATTGTGTCGTTTATAAATAGTTGAAGAGAATTCAACCTTCTTGGTGTGTAATAGAGCACAATATTCATAGGATTATCAACAGTGAAGACCGGATATTAAAAAAAAACTGGTCTCATTTTGGTCGCATTAGTAGAGATAACAATCAGATTCAAAATGCAGATTTGCTTTTCTGGCTGAACGTGGTTATTTCTTTGTCATGTAGAAAAAAAAGTTTGGGCGAAGGGCTTTTCGGTTATTGCGTTGTGCCAATTCATTTTTGTGTTAAATCTGAAAAGACTACAGTTATTTTGTTGAAAGTAAAACATCCCGTAAGTACTATTTCTTTGTTGATGCCATCCGTTTTTCGTTTCCCACCGAAACTTGCGTCGGCAACTTTTGATGCGTTCCATTCTAATTTTAATGGTTCTTCTATTAATTTTATATTTAATCTGTATGTTAAACAGTAGTTATTGGTAACAAAATTTGATTTGTTATAAAATTGGCTGTCGGGTGTCGGAATCCAGACGAATTACTGCCCATTTAATTATGAATTTATTAAATAATAGCTACCTATTTCGAACATTCTTGTTTCTTCTTGGCTGTTTATGAGCTACAGTGGCGGGAGGTTTAAAAATAAAAACTTTAATAATTGATTATCAAACTCTGCAACTGTGTAGGTACTCTGCAACTCTACCAACAGTGGCAACGGTCTGATTTGAATCTGATCTCTGATTGAAAGCAAATCAAATTCTATGTCGGTACTACCTACTTTTATAGTCAGTACCTACTTACGAGCTTGGACAATTATATCTTTACTAGTGAAAGCTCTAGTGATGGAGTTTGAGGGCGTAGGCATTACCGCATTACCTCATCTGCTTGGGGCTAAGTGGTGGTGTTCAGCACTACTATGGGCTCCCCATAGTCCGTTTGCTGCTTTGTAAATAATATTACCTTAAAAAAACATACCTAATTGCATGCTACCAACACGTTTACTCATAAAAGACCAGCAGTGACGGAGCTCGAAGGCATAGACACCTCTGCATTATCTAGCTGCCGTCGTGGTGATTTTCATCGCTGCCATTTTCAGAGTGGTTGTATCCTTGAATTTCTGATCAAAGACAAAAGATCAGCAGTGACAATTAATCTGAATTGAAGCCTTTGTTTTTCGGGACTTTAGGCTGCAATCATGTCAATCGTTTCTGTGTGGGATGGAATCAGAAATGAAGATCCACATACGAACCTAAGTAACCAATAAAGTGAAATTCGGATGGCAACTGATGATCTCATTAACCTAACTGTAAACTGCACGACTGTTACTACTCTCAAAACATTAAAAACGACGGGTTACACTTTGGGAGTACCGACAGAAGTGAAAACTTGAATATTAACTTTGTGTATATCTGACCATCACCACCACCGTCGCCACCAACATAACTTCCTGAAATTCTGAAAAAAATCTGCTCACGTGTCCTTATCTTACGCATTTTCGATCAGAGTCACGTGTGCTGACGCAAGTTCAACATTTTTTACCCATCACAAAGTTGCAAGGCGTCGCTTAAGAATTGTACACTTCAAAAATATTATATCTTCAATGGAAAATAGTGAGCCAAGACTGTAAAGATATACTCAATTTGTAAACTGGTGTTAGAGCTCCAGTGACGGAGCTCGCGGGCTTAGTCACAACCGCATAATATACTTGCCGCTAAATAGTAGTGTTCAGCACTATCGTGTTCCGGTCAGGTAATGAACGGCCCTGTAATTTCCGGCACAGAGGCATAACACTTTAGGCCTCAGGAGTGGCAACGCATCTGCATTTTGACCTTAGTCTTTGTGTGGGTGTCTATAGGCTACAGTGATCACTTAACATCAATATGAACTGCATGCTTGTTTGCCACTTCCACAGCATAAAAAACAACTCAAAATTCATGTGTCGAAAGCTTTGAAGGTAAACAAACTGTTCATTATTGTGCTACCGATTAGTGATACCGCGCGAACGGAAGCCGCTGGTCACAGAAACCACTTACAATGAGATATGACACAAAAGTATTTACAAGCGGTTTCATTCATGTCCCTTAAGCACAGCTTTTCTGGGTGCCACATTGTTTGTTGGCGAGTTGTGGTGTTTGCTTGTTAGGTAACATTACCATGTCACATGGTAATATGTTGGAGCTGGAATGTAAGTACTTACTTAGAATCAGAATCAGAAACTCATTTATTGAAATAAAACAATTTTTACGGATTTATCTCGCGTATATTAAACTAAAATGATTTTTAAAATCAACCCGACGTTTCGGTCGCTTTTCAGCTTCCGTGGTCCCGGGCAGACTGAGGTGACATTTGTCTGACAGAGGTTTGAAAAAATTATATGTAGCTACCTCCATCGATTTCGTAAACGCCTTGCGTAGCGTTTAGGATTAACACAATAATTACTTATGGTATCTTGAGGTCTTGCAGACTGCTGCGGCTGGGATTTAATCTTGCTAAGTATGGGATCCCATGATGTTGATAATCGCCATCCATCTTCTCTATTGAAATTTGGGTGTTTTTTAATTTCAATAGCCTCGCGTACCATTCGTGGAATGGGTTTGTGTTCTCTAGCGAGTATTTGAATTTTATCAAACCGGATGTAATGGTTCGGCTTATCCGCTATGTGTTCACAGACTGCAGACCTCCCTGTTCTTCGGTTTTTGACATCAGCAATGTGCTCTTTAACGCGGGTGGATACAGCTCATTTATTCATTTAGGGTGACAGGCACCTCTTATCAAATGACAAAAACAAACAAAATAAATTCAAGTGAATAACAATTGATATATATTACATGTCAAACAAGATTTAAAAAAAAACTAAATATAATATACCAATGTAAAAAGTATATCAGTAGAATGTCTCATTTTCCCTTTACAAACTGATAACAAAGAGTAAAAAGAAAAGAAAAAGAGTCATTCTTTGTCATTCACCGGTCTTAAGTTAATGTTTTTAAGGTGATAATCATACAGTTCATATTCACGATAAATTACTATTGCTGCTACATAATGATGATTAAACACCTAGGTTAGATACCTACTGGTGGTATAGATCCACTGCTTTTTTTTAAAGTAGATAATGTGGCAAACAAGCATGCAGTTCTTATTGATGTTAAGCGATAACTGAAGCCTATAGATGTCTACACAAAAACCTGAGGTCAAAATTCGTTGCCACCCCTGAGACCTAAGTTGTTATGTCTCTGTGATAGTTATTACGGGGCCATACATTACCATCTTACTGGAACACGATAGTGCTGAACACTACCATTTGGCGTCAGATAAAGGTGAAGCGGTGGCGCCTACGCACGCGAGCTCCGTCACTAGAGCTCTACCACCAGTGTTCCGAATTATTAGTTTCCGACTCGAGGGCGTGGGCGCCTCCGAATTACTTAATCTGTCTGGGGCCAAATGGTTAATGTTCACCACTATCGTGTTCCGATTAGATGGTAATGTATGGCTCCATAATAACTATAGAGACATAACAACTGATGGTCCGGTATTGGTCTAAACTTGTTTAAAATCGTGGACAAACGTCCCATAGGTAAAGTGCAAAATTGATAGACATATAACAACTGATAGTCCGGTATTGGTCAATCTACAGTCAAAACTTGCAAGATAGAGACATAATAACTGATCGTCCAGTATATTTTAAAAATTATCAATACAGTACCTGATATTGGTATAGGAGCTGCACCAATAAATGTTTTTTCATCTTTTTTTTTTCTTCTATTGGTCAAAACTTGATCAAAATGGTGGACAAACGTCACTACGTTTACGTTCACGACGTTTGTCCGGAAGTAAGTAAAGTGAGAAAAAGAGAACGCTCTACAAACCGAAATAAGCCGAGTCGACTTCCTAAGATCGATGTACAATATTTTTTGTTAAATACTGTACCTAGTTCTGTTTTTACTTTTTCACTTTTCCTTAATTTTAATAAAACGAAATTTAACCGTTCATGCTGTCACCAAATTTCAACAGATTACGATCGTTATTTCTCCGAATGTCATTGATCGGCTTGTCATCGGTTCTCAGCTGCCCATTGGATGTTCTCACGGAACTTTACTCGTGTCATGCCCCGTGACCTGTCACCGATTGTGAGTTCCGTATTGTGCGTGTGCGCATAGGGTTGCTACGAATCTTTAATTGGAAAAAGTAACTGTTTGTTCCAAAAGAGAAATTATTTCACTTTAACATTAAAAAAATAAGATGTTATTTTTAATCTAACAATTGTTACTTTGAATCTAAAAATGTTAAAGCAAAATAAAATTATTTATACCAATCTAATGCCTTTATAGTAATTTCGTGTCAGTGTTTATTATCGAAGTCATACGAAACGGGTTGATCTATTTTTATGATTTTTTGGTAGATATAAGAATAGGACGCAGTCTACATTTTAGCACCGATACGAAGATTTTATAAGTAAATAAAAATATTTCATTTTGCATACCTAAATTGACAACCCTAATGAAATAAAACAGGAAGTACAGGGGTGTGATTCCGTATGACCTCAAGTTACCCATTGCACCCTCAGCTCAATCTTGGCATTTTTTTCTTTTTTTTACCAACCATTGTCTAACTATCTCGAGCAATGAGTATGAATCGATTCGCAATAAAAAAACGCAATAAATATCATTCAATTGTATTTAAAAAGGGTTTTAAATTTAATATAGGTTCGATTGGGGTAATCCTTTGTGGTAGAGACAGGCGGTACGAATTTAGCTCAATTTTCTGCATGTTTTTTATAGCATACAATTGTCTTGATAACTCTCTGTTCACATGTGTAGTGTATTTTTTGTATTGTACACCAAAGGATGATTGCAAATTGTTCAAGACGATTTCTTTGTCGCTATTATTTTTCGTGTAAAAAATTGTGAATTACAGTAAGAATTGACGACTGCGAACGGCGAAGGCGCAACAAGAGTCATCATATCAGCCATAGGACGTCCACTGCTGAACATAGGCCTCCCCCAATGACCTCCATGCCGACCGATCGGAAGCGACGTGCATCCAGCGGGTACCTGCAGCCTTCACTAGGTCGTCGGTCCATCTTGCAGGTGGACGTCCTACGCTGCGTTTGCCGATACGTGGTCTCCACTCGAGAACGTTTCTGCCCCAGCGGCTATCGGTTCTCCGAGCTATGTGCCCTGTCCATTGCCACTTCAGCTTGGAAATCTGCTTGGCTATGTCAGCGACTTTCGTTCGCCTCCGGATCTCCTCATTTCTGATTCGATCCAGTAGGGAAACGTCTAGCATAGCCCTTTCCATTGACCGCTGAGTGACTTGGAGCTTTCGTACGAGACCCATAGTGAGAGACCACGTCTCGGCACCGTAGGTCATCACCGGTAAAACGCACTGATTAAAGACTTTCGTCATCAAGGACTGCGGGATGTTTGACTAGAAAACGCTCCTTAACTTCCCGAACGCAGCCCAGCCGAGTTGGATTCGGCGAATGACCTCTTTCTCGAAGTTCGACCTGCCTAGTTGTATGGTTTGTCCTTAATAGACATATTCGGCGACCACTTCGAGGATCGAGTTCCCAACGGACACTGGAGTGGGCGATACAAGGTTATTGAACATGACCTTGGTCTTATCCATGTTCATTTTAAGGCCCACTCTTTGGGACACTCGATTGAGGTCTTCGAGCATTGTGCTGAGATCTTCCAGCGACTCTGCCATGACTATAATATCGTCGGCAAACCGAAGGTGAGTGATGTATTCGCCGTTGATATTGATGCCCAGTCCTTGCCATTCCAGGAGCTTGAAGGCGTCTTCCATTGCATTGGTGAAGAGCAGAGGTGAAATGACATCCCCCTGTCTTACTCCCCTCTGTAAAGGAATCGCCCTCGTGCATTGGTCCTGTACTCGGACTGACATGGTGGCGTTTTTATACAAACACTTCAACACTTCGATATACCGATAGTCAATGTGGCAACGCTGTAAAGACTGCAGCACAGCCCATGTTTCAACCGAATCAAAGGCTTTCTCATAGTCCACAAACGCTAAGCATAATGGCCGGTTATATTCCTCGGACTTCTGTATAACCTGCCGCAGCGTGTGTATGTGGTCTATGGTACTATATATAGCCTTTTCGGAAACCGGCTTGTTCGGGAGGCTGGAAGTCATCAAACCTGCGACCGAGACGGTTCGTGATCACCCTCGAAAACAACTTATAGACATGGCTCAGAAGCTAGAAGGGTCTATAATTCTGCAATAGGGCTTTATCACCTTTTTTGAAGAAAAGCACCACCACGCCTCTGTTCCATGCTTCTGGCGACCACACCTTCGAAAAAGACGGAATTAAAGAGCTTCTGAAGGACTTTCAGTAACGGTGATCCACCCGCTTGCAGAAGCTCTGTCGTGATTCCGTCCTCTCCAGGCGCCTTGTTATACTTAAGCTGTTTGAGGGCCATCCTAATCTCGTACAGGCTGATGTCCGGGATATCTTCGGTATAGTGTCGGGTTAATTTGGCTCTTGGGTCTCTGACCAAATCAGAGGCAGGTTGTGCGACCGAGGTATATAACTGCCAATAGAACCTCTCGATCTCCCGCAATACCTCAGGCTTAGTCGCCGCTAAACTGCCGTCCTCTGTCTTCTGCTGCATCAACCGGCTCTGTCCAATAGACAGATCCCTTGCAAACACTTTGGAGCCTTTATTTCGTTCAATCGTTTTCTCAACACATTTTGTGTTGAAGGATCTGATGTCGTGCCGCAAAGACCGTTGGATCCGTCTATTAAGTAGCCGGTATTTTTTCTCAGAGGTCTGCAGTGTCATTGAGCGTCGTTCTGCCATAAGGTTGAGGGTTTGATCGGTGAGTTTCTGAAGTCTATTTCGTCGGCGGGTTTTGAAGTATTTAGACCCCACCGAATGGACAGTTTCTACCAACCTGTCATTCATATCGTCCACTGAGATGCAATCCTCCAGGCAAGCAAAGCGATTTTTCAATTCGAGCTGAAATCTCTCGGGGTTTTATATGTGAGCAACAGTAGGTCGGAGCGTAGACTTCATTAGACGAGATCTTTCGATCCTAATGTTTAAATTCAATGTGCCCCTAACCATTCGGTGATCACTTCCGGTTTTCACCCAGTGAATCACGGAGACATCATTGAATATGTGTTTTTTGGTGGTCATTATGAAGTCTATTTCATTTTTTGTGGAACCGTCGGGGCTTATCCAGGTCCATTTAATATGAGGCGGCTTCTTGAAAAAGGAGTTCATCATGTAGAGTTCCTCCTTCTCCAAAAAGTTGGCCAGCCTCTGGCCCCTAGGGTTCCGATGCCCACATCCAAATTGCCCCATCTCAGCTCATTATCGCATCCCTTGCCCAGCCTTGCGTTAAAGTGTCCCACAACAACAGTGAAATACGTTTTGGAAGTATGTATGGCCCTACTTATGTCCTCATACATAGCTTCTACCTCGTGGTCCGGATGTGCCGAGGTCGGTGCGTAGACCTGGATGACCTTCATGGAATATCTCTTGGATATTCTGAGTATCAGGTACGCGACCCTACTCGACACACTTGTGATGCATTCAATGTTGTTAACGAGAGACTTGTGGACGAGAAACCCGACACCACCTTGGGACTGCTGGTCGCCCTCCCGGTAGAAGAACAAGTTGCCAGACTTCAGGGTTATCGTGTCCTCTCCCTGTCTACGGACTTCAGATAGCCCTAAGATGTTCCAGTGCAACTTGTTCAATTCTTCTTCCAGCTCAGCAATTTTCTCGTCTGTCCTTAACGTGCGTGTATTGTATTAGGTTGGGGAAAAAGTTTCTTCGCATTTTTTAAGATAATTCAAAACATTTTTTAATATAGTTTATTTAAATTTAACTAAAGTATGTATGTACCATTTTGTTCGATAACCTTTTGCCATCTTGTAGGTAGGGACATGATCCCATTGCTATAAAAATTTGGGACTTCTCACCAAAATACCGCGACAAGTGGATTTGGCAGTCCTCTCGTGGTGTTAACCTAACATTGAATAAAGAATTCTGAAGAGACCGAAACAGGTGGAAATCTGAAGGTGCAAGGTCAGGACTATACGGCGGATGCATTAACACCTCCCAGCCAAACTCTCTTAATTCTTGCTGAGTGGCTATAGATGTGTGAGGTCTAGCGTTATCATGATTAAACACAACACCCCTTCTGTTGATCAATTCCGGCCGCTTCCTCTCAACTTCTTGCTTTAATCACATCAGAGTTCAGAATCGATAGTCCTGCCTGGTGGTAATAGCTCATAATGAATAATGCCCTTCCAATCCCACCACACACACAACATCACCTTATTGTGAGTTAACCCGGGTTTCGCCACAGTCTGTGAAGCCTGACCGGCCTTTGACCACGACCTTTTTCGCACGTTCTTGTCGTACGTGATCCACTTTTCATCACCAATTATCAGCTTCTTCAAAAATGATTCTGTTTCATTACGTCGTAATAAAGAATCACAAATGAGTACACGGTTCATTAGGTTTCTTTCAGTGAGCTCGTGAGGTACCCAAATATCGAGCTTTTTTTTGTACCCAGCTTTTTTCAAATGCGCCAAAACTGTTTTGTGATCAATTCTCAGTTCTTCAGCTACGTCGTAACTACTGATATGTCGATCTTGCTCCACTTTTTCAAAAATGGCATCCATTTTATCCGTAATAGGGCGACCAGAGCGAGGTGCATCTTTGACATCAAAATTTCCGTATTGAAAACGCTTAAACCAAATTTGTGCTACTCTCACAGACACTGCACTAGGTCCATAAACATCGCAAATTTTTTTCGCGGCTTGCTTTGCACTTTTACCTTTTTTGTAGTAAAATTTTAAAATGTATCGAATTTCTTCATTAGATTCACTCATCTTGACAGTACGAAAAACAAATGAAATCACACATTTGCCTAATTTGAATTTGGAATTATGTTCTTTAAAATTTTAACTTTCAATGATACCAAAACCAGCCAGATACAAATACTACAGCCAAAGAGATTTTATTACAAGTTCATACATACTATAATGCGAAAAGACTTTTTCCCCAACCTATTATGTTACCAGTCCTACGTCCAGTACCTACGTCGGTTTTCCGTTGTGCATGCCGAAGTCGTTTGACGGAAGCGACTCACCCGGAGATTCTTAGCACCCCTGGCTCCAGAGCTCGATCAGCGCCCGTCCACGCCGGTTTTGCTACTGGAGCCGCCGGGCACTTGGGGCCTTTCTTTCGTCTGCATTTCCATCTGGGGGATTTAGACCATAACCCGCCACGCTGGTCCAGTGCGTGTTGGCAGGTCGCCAGAGCCTCGTTTGTTGTGCAGCAGGGTGCACCACGTGCAGGTGAGGTTGACTTGAGCCTCGATGGTGTTGGTTGAGACCCCTCACACCCTTGAAACAAGAGTAATTTATACCTAAGAGTAGATATTGAACTTATAAATATAGATTGTATACCAAATTGTTAAACCATTATTTAACAGATCTGCAAGGTTGTAAAGTATGTCGGTGGAAAGCCACTTTGTAGTACGTTGACTATGAGTAATGTACGGCCCTGTAATTTCCGGCATAGAGGCCCTTAGGCCTCAGGAGTGGTAACGCATCTGCATTTTGACCTTGGTGTTAGAGTGGATATCTATAGGCTGCAGTCATCACTTAACATCAATATGAACTGCATGCTTGCTTGCCACTTTCATTACATAAAAAAAAACCGGACAAGTGCGAGTTCGACTCGCATGGTGAGGGTTCCGTAATTAAAAATAAATATTTTCGAAAATATTACAGATTTAAAATGCAGGGAAATAGCGGTTACGGAGGTACCGGCAGGGTGGGTTACATTATTAAGAACAAACTTCTTATAGGTTTTCCAGTAATCTATAGGCAAAGAACTATTTTCCACATTTTTTTCAAAATTTTAAGTTCAGTAGTTTCGGATAGTCAATTTCGTCGTTTTTCTTAAATCACTTCAAATTTGTTTATGCAAAAATTATTAAAAAAATGTATCTGAGATGCTGACAACAACTTCTTTCATTTGATATGTCACACGACACAGTTTTTTTTTTTTAAATTTTCTGATTTACCCCTCGAAAGTGGCCCCCTCGTTTAAAATTTATTATTTTACTTGACGTGTTCATCTTTGGGTCACCAATTTACATGTATTCATCAAATTTCAACTCAATCGATCGAGTAGTTTCGGAGCAAATTGGCTGTGACAGACGGACAGACAGACAGACAGACGCACGAGTGATCCTATAAGGGTTCCTTTTAGGGTACGGAACCCTAAAAATGAGTTCATCGTGAACAAACATACAGATAGACGCCTTGGGAGACTTTGTTTTATAATAAAATGTAAAGATTAAACTAAATTACGTGCGCATGGCTCCGGGGCTGGTGTAGATCGCAAGCGATCTACTCGGTTTTGCAATACGGGCGCGGTCGGATGTGTGATAGGTGACCGCTAGTAGCAAAATTAAAATGCGGTTGCCGTGCTTCTGAGGGCACATTAAGCTGTCAGTCCCGGTTATTATCGACAGATAGCAGTCATTAAACCTTGTCGGAGGCCTTATGGTTTAAAAACACCCGACAGCGGGTTGGCCACTAACCCGTATCTCCACCAACCCGTATTGGTGCAGTGTGATGAAGTTAGCTCTAGGCCTCACCCCCAAAAAGGGGAGAGAAACATGTCCAGCATTGGGACGTATCAAGGGTTGCCATTATAAACTAAATTACATCAAATAAAATGTAAAAGTTGATGAATGATTTTGATTCACACATATGTGGATTAAAGCATGATTTTACGCTCTAAATAAACTCATAGGAATGAAGATAACATCAATGCCAAATGAGACCAAATCTTGGTCATCTAATTGTGTGACCGTATACCTACTTCCTTGTTGGACCGGTACGTAATCCTTCTTTTGAATTTAAAAGCGGTTTCAGTTCTTTGTAGGTTTGTATGAGAATTACAGTTGAGGCTAATTTTATTGTTGGGTTATTCCTATTTCGTTGGTTACTAGGTACGTCTTTAATGTTTAGGGGTTTTGTACCCAAGGTAAGAACGGGACTCTGTTACTAAGGCTCTTCGTCTGTCTGTCTATACTATGCATCACTAACCGCAATAGCTAGAAAAACCGTGATACTTCAGTAAACGATAGAATTATTTGGTAAAAGGGTCCTTCCCCCTCGACTTCCTAAATAAGAGTCCCAAATCTGCATTTATAACTATCGATAATTTAACTTGCCGTGTTGTCTTACCAGTTGAACTAACTACTGGGACTTTTTCCGCATAATTCCCAATAGTTTTACTTATAGTAAGACTTCGCTATATTTAGTTTTTTACCTACCTATTCTATTTATAATAATATACCCAGTATCTTAAATTAAGTGATTATGATTTAAACCTTTAGGATAAAACCGTTTGCTATACAGCCAATTATATTGATTCACAATCGAAGATTATTATAAATATTTACTTCTTCTAATACTTCACATAAATTAGTTTAACGCTGGTTAAAAATGTATTTTTAAAACATGCAAATCCTATAATTTTTTACGAAAATATTCCAAAATGGCAACACGGAGGCGGGGGATTTTAATAAATTAATTAAATATACAAATCAGTTTTACGACCCAAAGCTGAGATAAACATTGGATTGTTCTTAGAAACTTGTTTCAATATTAGTTATTATTTTAAGCTTTGATGGCAACGGTATAGGTCTTTATACAATGACTTATTAATGTTATAAATCGGCTTTTTAAAATTCTTGACGCGATTTTAACGCGAGTTGGTTCCCACAGATTCGTTTTCCTGCATACCTCACATACTTAAGGGTTAGCACCTAAAAACTTCTTGGATATTTAATCTATAATATAAAAATAAGTCGGGATTTCCTTCCTGACGCTATAACTCCCGAACGCACGAACCGATTTTCACGGTTTTTCATTCGTTGGCAAGGTCGCGGGCTCCGTGAGGTTTATAGCAAAGAAAATTTTGGAAAAATTTCAAGAGAAAAGTATGTGGTGTTTGAGGCAACTTATAATTTCTTAGAACAGGCTACTTTTTAAACGTAATGCACGCGGGCGAAGCCGCGGGCGATAGCTAGTGTTCAAATAGTTTTAGAATAAGCAGTTGTCATTTTTTTTAATATAATAAAGATGGCAAGCGAAGTTGCAGCTCACGTGGTAAATGAATAGGTGCCGTATCCTTTAGACATATACCCAAAAAAAATCTTGTTTTATTTTTTGGCGGTAGATAGATTAGGCAATAATGCATACGAAGTACTACCCAATGAGTTACAATAAACATAGGTAGTACCTATTCCATTTGAGGGTGAGCAGAGGTAAATGCATGCATTCAGGCATACATGCAAACAACCACGATTCGCCGGTTACGTTTTGGCCCATGTAACAGGCGGCGAGCCTGTTGACATCTCCGGGAGTATTACCAAACTAGAAGTAGTACTGGTAAACTTCCAGAAAATGGAAAAATTCTCATAGAACCAGATATTATTATAAATGATTTTACACCGTTATCTCTGACAGACCCCGACCCGGGCATCAAACCGAGAACCCCAGGGTAAGTATTAGTAGCCTGCCACCACTAGATAAGTGAAACAGTTTTGAAACAGATCGTATATGCTACCATTAGCTACCGTTGTTAAGTAGGTAATATGACCCCGCAAAAGTCCGTCTTATCAATATTCCATTCATTAATTCTCAAATTTATCTATATTTAAATCGCGCTCGTCACTAAAATCACTTTAAAAAAAAACTAATATTGTCTAGTTGACGTGAGAATCATGAAAGTTAAAATAAAATGTAGGATTCCGTATAATTTCGCAATAAACATCAAATACTGTTGACATCTCCATCCGTAGGGTTAACTTTTGTCCTTTTCCAATTGTATCGGTGAGACAAGTGCAGATATATAAGATTAAAGGGTAAATGCATTACGTAGTTAATGGATATATTTGCGCTGATATTAGGGGAAAGTGGGCGTTACTTTATGTCAAATTTAACAAATTGTCTGGAAGACATAGAGTATGCGTCGTTGACTTTTGTATTTTTATGTTCTACAGAAATGAATACGAATGTAAATGGAGTCTTCATTTGTTACTTTTTATTGGAAGAATTAGGCAATTGAATTGACATTTTTAAATGGCATCCAAATTCTTTTCAGTATACGTTATACTGACCATGAATGTAATATGATGATTATATTTATTGCATTTTATATTTTAGTTTCCTGATGATCCTAGTTACTAACTTCATTTTATATTTTAGTTTTCTGATGTTTATATTTATTGCATTTTATATTTTAGTTTGCTGATTTTCATAGTTACCTACTGCATTTTATATTTTAGTTTACTGATGTTTATTTTACTGCATTTTGTATTTTAGTTTAGTGATGTTCATATTTCCTGCATTTTATATTTTAGTTTACTGCTGTTCATAGTTACTGCATTTTATATTTTGGTTGTCTGATGTTTATATTTACTGCATTTTGTATTTTGAGTTCTCTGATGTCATTGAGCATAGGCATAGTTCAAATTGATCACTGCAGTTTACAACCTAGAGGGTATTTTTAATTTGTATGCAATAAGGTCTCTAGTTTAGTGATTTTTATTTCTAACTGGAAAATAACATTATCGTTATTGACTACACACGTACTAACTTGTCTTAGATATTAATGGATCGAGTCAGAGGAACATCTCAGTAGACCCCTTTTTACCACTCTACTTAACATAAAGAACTATGCTTAGAAACTTGAAGAATCTAGTTACGTCCATTGAAAAACGTTACAATCCAAAATGTCCTTACGAATATCATAATTGTACCTATAGATACCTTTTCAATATGAAAACAAATAACCTAGTATCGCGTTCGCAGAAAGTTCTGCGAAATTAAGAGAAAAGAGCGCAAATGAGAAAATATTTTTATTTCTTTATTTTATTTATCAAATAAAGAGAGAATATAAAATTCGCAAATAATAATAGTGCATCTAAAAAACCACGGAGGTTTGTAACGATACTACTTTAGTTCTACTAATTGAAAAGGGAATAAATGAATGAAATAACATATTAGGACGTTGAAATAAAACTGTTTTTAAGGATATATCTCGCGTGTTGTAATTTAAAATGATTTTAATGGAATTGATGATCAACCAGACGTTTCGGTAGCTTTTCAACTTCCGTAGTTCCGGACAAACTAAAAGTGCCTAACTAGCATAGTCGGTAATAGATGGCGCTACTGCTACCATAAAGCAATGCAATAGATGTGAAGGAAAGATTTGACAAATCGGGCAGGGCTTCAGTAGCTCAATTGGAAGAGCGGCTGGACTAGATTCCCAGTAGGTCGCGAGTTCGAGCTTCGCCTGAAGTCAAATTTTTCTTTCCATTTTTCTTTAAAAATAAAATAAACTAAAAGTGACATACCTATGTCTGACAGCATTTTGAAAAATTAATCGGGTTGGTTTTGAAAATAATTTTATTTTAATATACGCGAGATAAATCTGTAAAATTAGTCCGCGAAAACCTAAGAACATATAATTTTCAGACGGGTTTCGAGGCGGAACTTCCTAAGCTTTGGTGAAACAAGACAGGATCCACTAAAACTCGAACTAGTTCCGCTGCCCTCCTAAATCAAGGGTTTAAATGACCTAGCAAAACATAACTTATGGTTCAACCGGTTTCAACCCCACCTGACAAACAAAGTTTAATCTGCACTGACCACATTCCCATAAAAACTGATTTAGAACGGGCCCCATAAATAATATTTACATTGTTACATTATTATCACATTGTATGAAGCGGTTTAATTAGGTACGGTTTGTATTGTTGATTTTGTTTATGGGAAATCTTATAAAAGTGTACAGCCGACTTAAATTTAGTCAGATTATGGTTACCCGGTTGCTATCGATAGATAGCAGTCGTTAAAACCTTGTCAGAGACCTTATGGGTTTGAAAACATCCGACAGCGGGTTGGCCACTAACCCGCCCACCTTCACCAATCCGCATTGGAGCAGCGGTGGAGTAAGCTCCAGGCCGCCCCCCAAAAAAGGGGAGAGACTCGTGCCCAGCAGTGGGACGTTTAATGGGTTGCCATTATTATTATCATGGTAACCTTAACTACTCTATAGATATCGATATAATACAAAAATCTAATTTTTATTTCATAAAAGTGAAAAACAAGCATATGCTAGTTCTAAATTGATATTGATGGTAAACGTATCGTATTTACTTATCATCAATATGAATTGTCTTTTTTTGAAGTAAGGAAATTGACAAATAAGCGTACAGTTCATATTGATGTTAAGTGATGACTGCAGCCTATAGATACGAGTATCTTCACAAAACCAGAGACAAAATGCAGATGCGTTGCCATTCTTGAGATCGTAGTTGTCTCTATGATAGTAAGTACGGTGGCCATGTTTTACTATCTAACAGGAACACGATAGTGCTGAACACTACCATTTGACGGCAGGTAGATCAGATAATGCGGAACTACCTACGCTCTCGAGTTCCAGTGTAGGAGCTCGAGAGCGTAGATATCACCACATTACCTATTTTATCTGCCGCTAAATAATAGCGTTCAGCACTATCGTGTTCCGGTTAGATGGTAATGCATGGCCACCGTACTTACTATCACAGAGATAACTAAGATCTCAGGGATGGCAACGCATCTGCATTTTGTCTTTGGTTTTGTGTAGATATCTATAGGCTGCAGCCATCACTTAATATCAATATGAACAGCATGCTTGTATGCCACCTTCATAACATAAAAAATGTGATCTAGGTACTTATTAAATGACTTCTGCTGCCATCTATCAATTGATGTATCATAATCCCGATCATGATTGCAACCACAGCCTTATTCTCGCTTCAGGTTCTTCAAAAACCGAAATAACATCTGTAGAACTCAACGATGACGATCGCATACATATAAATAAACACGGTAACGTATCCAGTAGGGTACAATAGAAAAATTGAAAAGTCATCCCGGTAGGTTCCCACGTATGAACAGGAGCGAGAGGTCCGAGCCACAATCCACGTTAATAAAACCCTCAATAAAACAGACCGATCGCGATGCGTCGACGCAGTTCCGTGTATGCGCTAGATTTGAAGATAAAATAAGTGGTTTTAAAAAAATATTTGATTTCAATATTTGGTTTAAATTGTTCATGGGTTGGTGTCAAATTGGTTGAATCTTAGTATCCTAGTCACTTTAGCCTACAGGAAGTTGAGATTTTTTTTTTAATTGAATAAATTAAAAAATGTTTGAAATAAAAAAAATACCTGTGCTTTGCAGTGCATGCTGTGCAGTTGCGTAAAATAATTAATAACTTCGTATCGCCGTAGAGGTATAAAAAGTAACGACAAAAAATCGAAAATAAATTGATGAGAATCACACGTATCATTTAGGATGATGATATAAATAGGTAATTATCGGTTCAGCCGTTTCGGAGGAGTATTGTTACAAACAGTGTGACACAAGAATGTTATATATTAAATAACTACATAAATAATCATCCACATAAATTACAGGGACGGTTGTATAATAACATTTTTAAATTCTTATGTTCAAGATTAAATTAAGAATGAATGAGATGAATAGAAGAAAAATAAAATTGCATGTAACGTTTAACATTGTAAAGATTATACATGTTTATTTTCTCATTGGATTAAATAGACAATGGTATTGTATGGTACCTATTGTATTTCCAGTAAGTACCTACTTAACAATTATTTCTAATTGCTTTTGATATGTATACCAATTTAGTTAGTATCTTATTGGATTATAAAGATTAGGTACTTAAATAAGAATTTATAGCAAATAATTGAGCAGTACAAAGTTGTATAAAAAAAATCAAATAAAATCTATCGCTTAAGTAATATTTAAAATACATTCAGTTACTAAAAGTATGGTAATCCACAAAATAAATTTAAATTAGCTTCTTAAAACTTTGCGTATACTACAAAAGTTTATACATGACATATTCAAGAAATATAATTCCTCACACGTTAAAAGACTAAAAAAAACTTAAAAATATAACCCCTCATCGAAGATAACACTCCATAATGACGTGGGTCAGCGCGGGCGGCTAGAACAAACAAAATTGTACGCATGCCATATTTTTTTACCGTTTCATTCAAAAGGAAAAGGAATAAACTGGTTCTGTCTTACTCTCTCATAGTAGTTTTGAACGTGAGTGAACGAGACAAAAACGGGATAGGGGCAGGTAGGTGCCGTGGTGTCTGCTACGGCCAGACAGATAGGCACCAGCTTCTTTTGAATATCTCTGAATTTTATGTATCACTATTTTTTATGTTATCCTACCTGTGCGAGGCAATTATTCGAAATGGTTTTTGAAACTGTCATCTTTAAATCGGAATCATTTTGAGATTGTTTTTTGGTTTGCCGGGAATAGGAACACCGCAGTTGAGATACGTAGCACTTATATGAAATTCAAATATCATTCGCAACTGAATTTATCGGGTTTGTATTTGAAGTAGGTACCTACAGCTTTATAAGGTTATGTAGTCAAATGGCGAAAAACGGAACCATTATAGATTCGTCATGTATGTTTGTCTGTAAATCCGTCCATAGGTATGTCATAACCACTTTTCCCGAAACTATAATGACTACATCGAAACTCGGTAGATACGAGTATATATATTATTTGAACCACTTTATACATGTGGAAGAAGCACGGGAGTTGTATCAGGACCGGGATGTCTGGTGCTCCACACTCTCTGCCTACCCTATAAAGGACTGCGCGTGAAGATACATACTTTATATATTTTGTAGAAAAATGTAAACTATAAACATCCACCTTTCGTCGCTTTGTTCCATGTAACAAGTGGCGAGCCTATTAACGTTCGTTCCTGCCCAGAACGTGTAAATTGTTGAACGAACTTCCCTCTGAGGTGTTCTCTAGGTGCTACAATATGGGGTTCTTCAAAAATGGCGTCAAAAGAGTTCTTCAGGGCTGGCAGCGCATTGGCAACTCCCCTGGTGCTGCAAATGTACATAGGCGACGTTGACCACTTTCCGTTAGGTGGCCCGCTTGCTTGTCTGCCAACCTTCCGACATAAAATAAAAAAAGAACATCGCCGGGCACATTAGCAGTTGATTTGAAAGTGGCACTGGATAACGTCCAAAAAAAAATCCAAAACCACCAGAAATAAAGGATAAAATACTTTTATATCTGATAGCCCACGACCCGGGAATCGAACCCAGGACTGCTGTGTAGCAATAGTAAAAAAACATAATTTGAAATCATAAAGCCCTTTTATATTTGTTTAATGGTTTCAAACATACTTTCAATTAACTACAACCATTCCCTAAGTTGTCGTCAAAGACATAACACATGTTTACTGTGCGTACTAAATTAGATCTAGATTACGAGAGTGAGGAACCTTAGGAACTTAGAACTAGGACGGCTGTCCCAAACCTCGTATAGCTAAATACTAGTTCATCTACGAAGATTATCATGCTACGAATAATCTTCTCATTTTCTCTATTTAAATAAAATTCTCGTGTCCCGGTGTTCTCCTCCGAAACGGCTGCACCGATTTTCATGCAATTTTGTGTGCCTATTGAGTAGGTCTGAGAATCAGCCAGCGTTTATTTTTGATACCCCTAAGTGATAAGGATGGACCCCAAATACCTTTTGTTTTTATTTTTTGGACAGAGGTACAATTTTATTTAGGTATCTCTAAGGTGATACGAAGTTCGTCGGGGCGGCTAATACCTAATGTATACATAGAAATATTTATTCCGTACTAGCTGACCCGGAAAACTTCGTATTGCCTCAGAATGAAATAATGTGTCAAAGGTTTGATAGAAACAGAATAACCCCCTTATTCATAAACGAACATTTTAGCTATAGAATGCTTTGTCTTTGTCAGTTGCATTATCAAATGTGCAAGATAGAAAAAGACATAGGAGAGATTAGCAACACTTTAGCTAAAATACGTTTATGAATAAGGGGGTAGTTGTATGGAAAAATAAAATTGTGGTTTTTACTATTTCCCTTCAATTCCTTCATATTTTTTTACCTTTTAAACCTTCCCTGGACTTCCAAAAATCATTTAAAATCAAAATTAGCCAAATCGTTCAAGCCGTTCTCGAGTTTTTGCGAGACTAACGAACAGCAATTGATTTATATATAAGATAAGTTAATGATTATGTAAACGTACAGTATACTGATGTACCAAAAAAGATATTAACTGTGAATCACCATCACAATAAATTATTCAAAATCACAAACAGACAGGTGCCGCGTACTAAATTACACGAATGAACAAACAAAGCAAAGTGACATCCTCGCCATATGGCATTGTTTACAATCTACTGACTAAATTTCTATGGAATAATTAAATTTTATTGCATGGAAAGTTTTTAGCTTGGGCTTCTTTAAAACAAACGTTTTAATGTGTTTAGAACACAACTTTTTCTTTTTGAACAGATTTAAATACTAGTATCAGTTCTTGTCTGAGGTAACATGTCTAGTAATATCATCTTCATTGCTGTATTATTGTCATAAGAATTAATAGTAAGGTAGATAAGCTTCTTGTTGTACAAAGTAAGAATATTTTTAAACAATTGTCTAAGATTAAATCGAATAGACCCACTTCTGAAACTTAAAGTCATTTAATGCTCAGTGCCAGTAACAGAACACATGTTAATGATAAGCATAAGCGAAATTAAACACCGTGCCACTGTCGTGAGCTATAGCTTACATATCTAGTGAAAAGTATCATCAGAGTATTTTTCCAAATCAAAGAAAAAAACAGATTTAGCAACTAGGCATAACTTCTGTAAAACATACTAAAAGAAGACTTAGCATAAATTGTCAATCGAACAAACGTGAACGATGAAATGCTATTTAATGGAGAAATGGCAGTAAACATAACATTTTTATTCACGAGGGATCGAACGAAATCAAAGCCAACTAGATGAGTGGCGCTTTAGAGCCAAGAGGCTATCCACAAAGGTGGCTTTTGATCTCCCTATGGAAAATCATAGAGTATTTTTGGAACAAACTGGCCCCCTTTTATCAGAATGGCTGTGGAGTACACTTGAATATATTTTCCGGTGTTGGAATTAACTTTGGTGTCCAGTCATCGTTAATAGGCCTAGATTCAAAGGGAGTTTGTAAAGAGAACATGCGCTTTGTAGGACTTTTATGCTTTGCGTTTGAGCTGTTTGTGAGAAGCGATGGCGACTATGATACAGATTTTAGATTAAAATACGTATTGAGTATTATTTAGTTGAATTAAGTTGTGGATATTAGGCAGTTCAATTAAACTTGAGAACGTTTAAAACGATAAAAATTACCGCCATGGTATAATTTAGACAAATCATATTGATTTTTGGAGTATTCACAAATATTTAACAAGTTTTTTGATGTTTTTTGAAGTTTTGTGAACTTGAAAGATTACCGGCATTTCCAAAAAGATTTTTAAAAAGATTGAATTTCAAATTTATCTATTTCGTAATAAATGTATTTATTCTTCTCATTAAATTCAATCAAATTCACCAGAAAATGTCAGAATTTTGTAAACATCAGTTCTTTGTCTCAATTATGTATTTTGTTTCAATTAGCATTATTGCATTGATTTAAAATTCAAATTTAAACATGACTGTCGCAACTTATTTTGTCAGTTATTCACCCCCTTTGAACAGGGCGTTGGTCCATGACGAACCTAACCAAATGCTTCAACAAACGCCTGTAGGCGATACTTTCCTGTCTCTATCGTTCATTGTAGAATATAAAAGGGACAACAGGTGTAGGGTTGAAACTGGTTTTTGTTGAGAAACGAGTTCGTGTAATGTGGGTGAGCATTGTTTGTAACTGTTACAGGTATGTTAGGAACTAAGGCAACTGGATTTTGAATGTGAACTGTCAAGGTAAGTCAATGTCGATTAATCAATTAGGGGGAAAGCGTTTGAATGCGACGTTGATTTGGGTAACTTTTAAACCACAATTTGTGTGAAAGATATAAACATCAGTAACGATGCGGTAACTCTTGTAAATGATGATGATATCATACTGCTTCCGTTATGTTTCAGTAGCATATTATTACAGCCAGATCTCAATTTCTCTCTAATCACTGCGCTATGAAGTACCTAAGCTTTTTTCCAATTGGAATCCATACTCCGTAACTCCGTATAGCACGAGATTAAAGGAAATAATCATAAGTGACAAAATGAATCTTTTACACATAATGCATTTATATTTTTATATGCATAAACTTCTGACGTGATTAACCTGAACATATCAACATTATTTTATTTTAAAGAAAAATGGAAAGAAAAATTTGACTTCAGGCGAGACTCGAACTCGCGGCCTAATGGGAATCTAGTCCAGCCGCTCTTCCAATTGAGCTACTGAAGTCCTGCCCGATTTGTCAAATCTTTCCTTCACATTTATTGCATTGCTTTATGGTAGCAGCAGCGCCATCTATTACCAACTATGCTAGTTATGCAACCAATATAATAGACTTTGCAGTTTATTGAATATCGTAAAGAAGTCGCTTTTACCCTTAATAATTGTATGTATGTATGTATCTTCACGCCAGGTCCCTAACGGGGTAGGCAGAGAGTGTAGAGCGCCAGACATCTCGGTTCTGACAAACCTCTCGTGCCTCGTCTACCTTACCCTTAATAATTGTTTTATATTATTTCGCATTACATGTGTTAATGCGAAATAATATAATTATTATATATTATATATATAAGTCTGTTTTACTACATGAAAGAAATAAACCTTGTGTTGCTGAAAAGAAGATTTATTGTTAGTTTTTTTTATACAGAGACTATTTTATTTAGGTAATATAAAACAATATGAACTCAAACCTGAAAAGAAGAAACGACAATGAAAGTTTATTCTTTCACTTTTAAAACATAAAATAATATAATATTAAAATTTTCATTGATTATCCAATTGTCAATCAACTCGTATTTAAATCTGTCATCTGACATTCTGAATTCGTTTCTTCTTTAAAATCAGACAATTAAAAAGTTAAAAACTATAACCAAACTTCATGGTAAGTAAACACACAGAGTGCGAAGAAAGAAATAGTATTTCTTTACATCTCCCCCCATGGGGAAGAAAATTCACCCGTGAATTTTCACTCCAGTTCTCCATTTGATACTTGCACATTCTCATCCTCTGTTATCTGTACTGGAATTAGTTTTGTGATATGAAAAAGATTTGACTCTGTTTTTCTATGTCCTGTATCTATCTCGTAAATTGTATTAGATTTCTTTTTAATTATTTTATATGGTCCAATTCTCAATTCATCTAGCTTTTTCCTATTTAGTTTATTCCCATTTTCTATATATACTAGATCTCCCACACTGAATTCTCTTTGTTTTCTATTCCTATCATACCTCATTTTGTTATAGTAATGTGATTTCAAGGTATTATTGAGCGCTGTTTTCTTATCTCCGATCCAGTCACTATTTATACCTCCTTGTTGTAGTTCTTTTGGTAAAACCTTAACATCTGTTCCGTATAGCAAATAACATGGTGCATAGCCAGTTACTGAGTGGTTAGTCTGATTGTATTTTTCTACACATTCATGTGCTATTGTAGTCCACGCTCTGTTTTCTCCATCTTCATTGTCGTTTTATAAGTCTGTTTTACTACATGAAAGAAATAAACCTTGTGTTGCTGAAAAGAAGATTTATTGTTATTTTTTTTTTACACAGAGACTATTTTATTTAGGTAATATAAAACAATATGAACTCAAACCTGAAAAGAAGAAACGACATGAAAGTTTATTCTTTCACTTTTAAAACATAAAATAATATAATATTAAAATTTTCATTGATTATCCAATTGTCAATCAACTCGTATTTAAATCTGTCATCTGACATTCTGAATTCGTTTCTTCTTTAAAATCAGACAATTAAAAAGTTAAAAACTATAACCAAACTTCATGGTAAGTAAACACACAGAGTGCGAAGAAAGAAATAGTATTTCTTTACATATATAAATAATTTCTTGTGAAATATATTTTATTCTAAAGAAAAATGGAAAGAAAAATTAGACTTCAGGCGAGACTCGAACCTGGAAGTTGGACTAGATGCCCAGTAGGCCGCGAGTTCGAGTCTCGCCTGAAGTCTAATTTTTCTTTCCATTTTCTTTAAAATAAAATATATTTCACAAGAAATAATATAAAACAAATATCAACATTATTATGTATCTCTGTTCATCTCTTATCAATCATAAAGGCATGTCGTTAATAATTACTTATTTTATCATCAGTAGATTGTAAAAGTTTATTTAAAATACACAAACAGCCGCACCAGCGTTACCGAATAAACAGACTTTAGAAAACTTTTTAAATTACCCAATATTAACCTCATTTTATTTACATAGGCATTCCATTTATAACATCTATCGAAAACATTTAGTTTGTGAACATGACCAAACATCTGAGACGTGAAAGTAACGCATCGAACAAGAAGAATATGAATGGAGCGCATCCTTTACCATTAATATCGAGCCAAGTAAGGCCAGACACATTGGAACCAGCCATTCATTGTAACAAATGGATCCACGCATTATTTATCTATTTCTGTCGTATGGTCGGCGATATTAAAATACAAACATGAACAATGACACTTCATTGTTGAAGGCAAAAAAAAGTATTAGGAAATTTATATCCACCACCTCAGACCCACAATGGAGGCGGGCGGGTCCAGAAAAAAAGCATCAATGAATAGTAAAAGTTACAATGGATTTGGGAGAAGCTTTCGATGTGGTCGCGTTTTGGATGCTGTGAAATTTTGCGTTTTGTCACCACAATTAAGCGATTTTAGAGTGATCATGGCTTGCGGGAACAGATTTTATTGCCGTTAAGTAGTTTCCTTTTTTTCAATTGACTCAATTATGGAATCCCTAGAAGTAAGCACTTTTAATGAGATATATTGAAGGAGTCATGAGAAAAAAGTTATACAAACAGCTCATAAAAGATTATTTTGTAGATACATTGGTTTATTTTCGGGCGTAGGCACCACCGCATTATCTAATATACTTGCAGCTAAATGGTAGTGTTCAGCACTACCGTGTTTCGGTCAGGTGGTAATGTACGGCCCTGTAATTTCTGGCACAGAGGTATAATACCTTAGGCCTCAGGAGTGATAACACATTTGCATTTCGACCTTGGTCTTTGTGTGGGTGTCTTTAGGCTGCAGTCATCACTTAACATCAATGTGAACTGCAAGCTTGTTTGCCACTTCCATTAAATAAAAAAATACATTAGTTTAGTAAATAAATTAAAATTTACACATTATTAATTAATTAATTTATTAGCAATGCTAATTCTTTGTACATACCTACATAAGTTGCATTGAGTTTGATTAATTAAAAATATCTATCAACACAATAACTAACGTCAGATAAATGAATAAACACCGTATGTCTACACATTAGGTACCTATATTAAATTAAAAATAAAACTTAGAAAAACGTTTCACACACACATTTTTCTTTTATTATAGGTACTTTGTCAGAATTTTACGGCCCTGTAATTTCCGGCACAGAGACATAACACCTTAGGCCTCGGGAGTGGTAACGCATCTGCATTTCGACCTTGGTCTTTGTGTGGGTGTCTATAGGCTGCAGTCATCAGTTAACATCAATGTGAACGGCATGCTTGTTTAACATTCACATTACATTAAAAAATAAGAAAAAAAAAGGACAGGTTTGTCAAGGTCAGATGAATGGAGTAACGTAAAAAATTTAATGGCTCATATTGAGACTAAGGGCATATTGACGTCCAAAACCTAAGAACCATTCGTAAAGGGTATATATACCTACCACCCAACAATGTTTTTATGTGACGCGACAATTTTATTGTGTCCAAAGTGAAATTCGTTGACTCCATTATGAGAAGGTCGCAAAACACAGCGTTTGGGAGCAATTGTAAGAAGTTTCAAATTCGACAGGTCTTATTTCAAGACAAACGGGTATTTCGATATTAAAGTAGCGGTAGAGACTGAGATGGCATTGTCGGTCGTTCTATTGTAGACGAGATGAGTTTGGAAATTGAAATTTAATGGAAATATCAAATGAAACTCACAAGACGAGTTGTTTGATGCGTTGATAATGGCTGGCCGATGGTTTGAAGTGAAATTAAACTCACAACGATCGGGTTTGTGGACCTTTTACGGGCAAATTACGATTGGTTTTGCAATTTAATTGTTATTTTAAAAGTAATGCTTACGTTTCTTTTTTAAGATGACTTTCTTGTTATTAATCGGCATGAGTGTCTCAATTGAAAACAGAAATTTTAAATTATGTGTGTCACAGCATCATTATTACTTGAATACTGCGTTATAACTTCTTGAAGAATCACGAAATGCAATTACGAATCATTCGCCGTAGTTTTTTTTTTAATATAATGACATCGCTATTACGCATATTGCCAGTGTCAAGTAAAACAATATTTCGTATTCGTTTAAACAGCGTAAAGGTCAGAGTCAGCCAGTCAATTATCAGTCAGTCATTCAGAGTCACAGTCAAGAATTCGAATAAAACGATGACTTCTTCATCTATATTATATTAAAGTTTTGGAGGCAACCTGAAAGGCCGTGTTTTCGCACTGTTATTGTATTTCACTATATACAGGCACTGTAATAAACCTGATGGTTTATTACAGTGTCGTCAAACAAAATTCGCCGTAGTTACACTAATGATTACACCAGTTAACCACGAGGAAGACCCCATCGCTTAAGGTTACACCGCAGTTAAGATTGACTCAATTGTCGATAGAAAACAAATCGATTTGATTTCTGAATAATCATAGAATACCTGTAACATAACATATATATTTTTTAATGTCATGGAAGTGGCAAGGCTGTTCACATTGATGTTAAGTGATGAGAATGGTCAAAATGCAGATGCGTTACCACTCCTGAGGCCTAAGGTGTTATGCCTCTGTGCCGGAAATTACAGGGCCGTACATTACCACCTGACCGCAACACGATAGTGCTGAACACTACCATTATCAATTATATTAGGCAATGCAGTGGTACCTACGCGCGCGAGCTCCATCACTAGAGCTCTCCCACCAGGAAGAATGCCTGTAACATAACATAATTATTATGCGTACTTATTATCTACATACATGCATGCAGACTTTATTGTTACATGATTATTTGCTCACAATGTACACAAAAACAGTAAATGGGACACTGCATTGTGAGCCCGGACATAAGAATTATCTAGATTTCTAAGATGATGAGGGACTCCTGGCTCTTTTCAAAATATTTGACCTATGTAGGTTCTACAAATTTGATCCATAAGCTAGTGTCTAAATATTAGTTTAATTTCTTCGTGTTTATGTCTAAGTAACGTAACTTCACGCCTGTAATCCCCGAAGGGGTAGGCAGAGGTAAATGCATGCATTCAATCATGCATGCAAACACCCACGACTCGCCGGTTACGTTTTTGGCCCATGTAACAGCTGGCGAACCTGTTGCCATCTCCGGGCACATTACCAAACTCCGGGGTACTGGGAAACTTCCAGAAAATGGAAAAATCCCAATAGAAGCAAAGATAAAGGATTTTAAACCGTTATCTCTGATAGTCCCCGACCCGGGAATCGAACCCAGGACCTCCAGCGTAATAGTAGTGGCCTGCTACCATTGCGCTACTGAGGCAGTTTAATGCATTAGGCATTAGGCATGTCTAAGTAAGTTTTTTAATTTCAACTTATAATCAGTAAAAATATACACTACTTGAACCGTTTTTTGTTTTCGCATGTTTCAATCAATATCACTCAACGTTCGATCTACGCTATCATCAGCAACCATTACAACCACTAAATTAAAACGTGTCACTCAAGCGAATAATAATGAGTTCCAGCCATCGACTAATCCTTACAAATCCACACATTGTGATCATCTCTTGTCATTGTTGTGGGCTTAATCAATTAATTTTATCGTCCACTAGTAACGAGGATATTCCGCTTCACTTCATCTGTATGGCGTATCACTGGTTCTTTGGACAACGTATGTATGGTTGTATGGGATTTATTACAGATGTCAATAGTATTTTGATGGGACGGGACAATGCAGTTTGAGATGTCTTTGTGTATCAAAAGTCGGTTTGCTTGTGTTTATGCGCTGAATGTTCAAATATTTTACTCAATTTTGTCGTAAAATGTTATATTGTACATTTGTGATTACTCATCTGCTTCATTTTTCTGTTTACATTTAATTACATATCTACTTGTTCTATCATCCCCGTCCAATAGGTTATAATTTGATCAACTCATGGATTATCATCAATATTTAAGTTGCGGAACTTGTTACGTGTACCAATTCCCACGAAAATTGCGCTAGCCCATGCTCTTCTTTTTCCGATACTCGATTATGCCGACATATGTTACCTTGACGTGACCCAGGAGCAACTTAACAAACTTGAGCGTCTCCAAAATGTTCTTATAAGATTCATATTTGGCTTACGGAAATATGACCACATCTCCGAATTCCGCAAGAAACTCAAGTGGCTCCCAGTTTATCTTCGCCGGAATACACACATTCTTTCTCTCTTGTTTAATGTGCTATTTGACCCTGCATCTCCTCAATATCTTAAAGACCGCATAATTATGTATCCGACCTTCATTCTCCTTCACTTCGTTCTTCTCATAATTTGTCCTTAAATATCCCTTCTCATTCTTCTCAATTTTATCACAAATCTTTTTCTGTGGAAGCTGTGCTTCTTTGGTACAGTTTACCTTTATCTATTCGTAAAATTCAGACCATCGCTTCTTTCAAGAACCAAGTTAAATATTATTACCTTAATTTATAACATTTATGCATATTTTCCTATTGCCTTTTGCCATATTCATCCGCTTAGTGCCTCTTCAGTATACCTGTATTAATTGTCTCGTTTGTAAATGTTAAGATTTTATTTTTCTTTTTTAAAGTTATTTTTAGTTTTACTTGTATATTGCTACATAGCTTTAACTTTAATTTAGTACACCCTACCTGCTTCTTCATTTATTATCCTAAACCAGGTTGCCTGGAAGAAATCGCTGCCTGTGCGATAAGGCCGCCCACTGTACCATTTTCTGTAATTTCTGTTTTTTGTTATGTCTTTCCTGTTTACTGGTGTACAATAAAGAATATATAATAATAATAATAATAACCTGGCAACCCTCCTACGAAAAAGTCACATTCCAATCTGCTCCGATTTTATATAATTTTATTTTGCACTCAGAGTTCATATTTCTTCTGATAACAGTAATCAGTTACTTTATAAATAAAAAATAAGTGCAGTGAACGATGATTTTGAGCATAACAAACTATATATATTTCCAAAAATTGTAATGAAAAAATTTGATGACAGACAGTGCAGTGATGACAAATAGTGACAATAAAATAAACATAAAATATATACAAAATGCAGTGCAAATTAATATAAAACGTTACCCGATAGCAACGAATACTAAAATCATGGAATGATAACAAGGGCCAGAGCCAGAAATGCACAAGCAGCACACCCACCACCACTGGACTCGTCGCTGAGCTCCGCCTCGCAGCTGCCGGACGCCGCCCCTATCGCGAGCGTGTCACCGGCCGCTGTAGTTGCGTCGAGCTCCAGCGACGAGTACTTCTCCCCGGCGCCGTCACCACCACCTGCACGTCGTCGAGTGAGACCCCGGCCGCCGTCCTGCTTGGGACCTCGGCGCCAACCGGCTCCGAATAGGGTCCCCGCTGTCGGTGGTAATGTGCCGCGCATGAAATGGACATCGCTAATAAACGAAAACGTCATGCGCGCATATTTTGGGGCTACAGAGGGAGGAACTAACCTTACTGCGTATCGTAGTCGTATGCTGCTTCTGTTCCAGGCTCTTGAACCAACAATCAACGTGTCAACCCAACGGCTGTCGGATCAGGTGCGTGTCATTCAGCGCGGTCACATGCTGGATGACAATGTGCTTGATCGGCTACGCACCGAGATGCAGGGTTACCGCTCAACTCCTGCCCCACCACCTCCCACGGTACCGACGCAGCGAAGTGACATCGCGAATGCGCCTCAACACGGTGACGGGGGGGAAGCGGACCAGGTAACCACAGTAAGCACCCAATACATTGAACAGCTGAGGAGCGCCTTGGAACATGCTCTTCGTGAATATCGGTCCACCTTGCCCGCGGACAGGCCACGTTTGCCCCGGTTGCCTATGCATAGACGGAATGTGGCGCTGGTGTGCGCTCTGAATTCACTGTTACCAGAGTACTTCGATGACACCGAAGATCTCGGCGATACTCACTCGGTTCTGTACTGTGCGGCTGCTGCGGCGTGCCGTGTAGCCCGCGTCAAGTTCCCAAAATCTGATGCAGTTGCACGGCCAAGACCCGCCGTACCAGCCTGGCAGTGCCGGATTGAGCGGCGTATCGCTGGGACCAGAGCGCTCATTAGCAAGCTACTCTGCTTCAGGATGGGCAATACACGCCCCCGAGTGATGCGCTTTGTGAGGATAGCATTCTCAGGAACGGGAATCAGCCCTCAAAATTATTCAGCTCACCTCACAGAGCGCATCGACTTCCTGAAGCAGAAAGTTTACGCATGGGCAAACCGGATAAAACGCTTTAAAGAACGTGTGGGCCGGTATCAATTGAACAGCATGTTTCAAGGCGACCAAAGGAGAGTCTATAGAATGTGGGAGCGGTCTGATTCGCAAATGGTTGACCCGAGCCGACCGGATGATGACGCCATGCTAGCGTTCTGGCGCAACATCTGGTCGGAACCGGTCTCTCATTCCGAGGACGGTTGGATACGGGATGTCGAGGGAGCATGCAAATCTATTCAAGAAATGGATAATATCCTTATAACTGAAGAAGACGTAGCCAATGCAGCTCGTCCGATGCCGAATTGGAAATCTCCGGGACCGGATGGGCTGCATAATTTCTGGCTGAAATGGCTGAGAAGTTCGCATGCTCGCTTGGCGACCCAGTTCCAATTGTCTCTGGAGTCAGGAACGCTCCCATCATTTCTTACAACTGGTGTGACTCACCTGCTCCATAAATCAGGTAGTACCGCGGAACCTAAGAACTACAGGCCTATTACGTGCCTCCCAACGTTATATAAACTCCTTACATCCATTCTGAGAGTGAAAATCACTAAACACATTGAAGATTTTTCCATCTTGTCTGCCTCTCAGAATGGATGTAGGAGCAGGTCCCGCGGTACTAAGGAGCTACTCCTCATTGACATGGCAATTAGCCAGCAGGTTCGCCGCTACCGAAAGAGTCTTTCGACTTGCTGGATAGACTACAAGAAGGCCTACGACTCTGTACCGCATACATGGCTCATGAGGGTTCTAGAGTTGTATAAAGTAAATACAACTCTACGTGCTTTCCTGGGCTCATGTATGACGCAATGGAGCACGGTCCTTCACTATCCAGGATCTCGGCAGCCCCTGGCGGTCGGTGAACCTGTGAGAATCACCAGGGGTATTTTCCAGGGCGATAGTCTGAGCCCCCTATGGTTTTGCCTGGCCTTGAACCCTCTTAGCACGTTGTTAGAGGCTTCGGGGCTTGGCTATCGGCTGCGCAGAGACGGTCGGATGATATCTCACCTGTTGTATATGGATGACCTGAAATTATTCGGCTCCAGTAATTCGCAACTGACAGAGCTACTAGAGGTTACTGAAAACTTTAGTAACTCTATCAGGATGGAATTCGGAATCGAAAAATGTGCAGTAATGCATGTACGACAAGGGCAGATAATGGAATCTGAGGGAACAAATCTCCCAGGTTCTATTTCGTTCCGAACCCTCTCTGCCGCCGAGAGCTATAAGTACTTGGGTATGTCGGAGGCCTTAGGTATACGCGGGGGCGACATGAGGCAATCGTTGAAGGAACGTTTCTTTGGTCGCCTGACAAAAGTACTGAAAAGTCTTTTGTCGGGTGGTAATAAGGTCCGCGCCTTCAACGGTTGGGTCATGCCGGTCTTGATGTACTCCTTCGGCATACTCAAGTGGACTCAGACCGACCTGGATGCTCTTGACAGGCGAGTCCGCTCTTTGCTGACGGCATACCGGATGCATCACCCGCGGTCGTCGGTCATGAGACTGTACATCCCGCGGAGGTGTGGCGGTCGAGGCTTCCTTAGCGCCAAGACCCTACACAACCGTGAGGTGTGCAGCCTCAGAGAATATTTCCTGGCCGCCGACGGGGATATGCATAAGGATATGGTGGCGGTCGACAGTGGACTCACCACTCTCTCTTTGGCTAAACAGAACTGGCGCAAACCTGAGGTACTCACGACCAGCGACCGCAGGAGTGTGTGGCAGGGCAAGGAGCTACATGGACGTTTTTACCGGGCCCTACACGGGCCTGACGTAGACACTTTAGCATCCGTGGCCTGGCTACGATTCGGTGACCTATTTGGGGAAACCGAAGGTTTTGTTTGTGCAATAATGGACGAAGTGGTAATGACCAACAACTACCGGAAGTTTATCCTGAAGGATGGCACGGTCGACATATGTCGGGCATGCCACCGACCGGGTGAATCAATCAGGCATATTGTGTCCGGCTGTTCTAGTCTTGCCAACGGCGAATATCTGCACAGACACAACCAAGTGGCCAGGATTATCCATCAGCAACTTGCCTTGCGATACAGTCTTGTGGCCGTGGAGGTGCCATACTACAGGTATGTGCCCGACCCAGTTCTGGAAAACGACCATGCCACAATGTATTGGGACCGGTCTATCATCACTGACAGGACTATTGTAGCCAATAAGCCTGATATAGTGGTGATAGACCGCTCGGAGCGCCGCGCAATGATTATCGATGTCACCGTCCCTCATGATGGGAATCTCGTGAAGGCCGAGAAAGACAAGGAACTTAAATATCTTGATCTGGCTCACGAGATTGTCGCCATGTGGGACGTAGATTCGGCCATCATTGTGCCGATAGTCGTTACGGTCAACGGACTTATAGCAAAGAGCCTCGACCAACACCTCAAGAGGCTCAAGCTAGGAAGTTGGGTCAAGGGTCTGATGCAGAAGGCGGTACTCCTCGGCACGGCACGTATAGTGAGGAGGTTCCTGTCTCTGTGACCCTAATCATCGACAGCTTGGACCCTGTTCCCGCTGCCGGTGACACACTATTTTTTATTTTTTTATATATATTTGTGCTTTATTAATATTATCTTTTATTATATTTAATTAAGTTACTTGTATATGTAAAAAAATAATCAATATGGATAAGTAATAAATGAGTGATATAATAATAATAATTTACACATTTAAGAATGTAAAGAATTCAAAATTGAATTTTCTTAAAATTTTTATAAAACTTGATATAATTATCAAAACTTAAAAAAACCTTGTAATTCACAATATTTTACTGTTTATTACTTACCCGTTTCTTAGGAATGAAAACTCTTTAGATAGGCACCTGCATCAATTTTTAACATAGACCATAGGTAAAGGTATCTAATTTTTTTGAGTGCGAAAAATTTTCCAACACGTTCATTGCTACCAAAATTGATCGCAATAATACCAAACCAGTCGGTAGCTTTAAGAAAACCCATAAGATGCACCCAACCAATGTTAATCCCACTTAAGACGGTTTCAACCAACAATGTTACCCAGTTTACTCCTCAACTGACAAAACGAATAAAGAAAATGGTAATGTTAATGAAATATTCGATAACAATGCAAGTAATCCTGGTGCCTTACTGTCTGGCGGTGCTTTTCATCAATTAAACTCACAGACCGATGTAAGTCAATTGTTAGGCTTTCCGGCTTAGATAGGTTCATTGTTGATTAATATTGAGTTATTTAAATTGAATGGATTGATGCATTGGACCACTTAACAGATGTGACTGTTTGAATTGGTTGTATAAAATATACCGTTAAACTCTTCATGTGACACTATGGACAAGTAATATAATATTATTGAAGGTGCTTTTATAGTATTTATAATATAAACAATTCGTATACATTTTGATTACCAAAAATATTATGTTGAGTCTTATGTTCATGGAATAACATACAGACAACAATTACGACTTGAAGGTCGAGATCAAAGTGAAAATAATGTTCGTTTCAGATAGAATGCTTACGATCAAATACACGGTTAGGAAAAAAACCCGATAAACAGGTACACAAAACATAATTTAGTGCCTGTATTTGGCAAAGAGAAGGAATAGGTTGAGGTATAAACACGCGTGTAAATCTATAATTGGGCAGTTAGGATACTTATTTCGTATTTAGGAAAGCTTACTGACATTAATCGGGCAAAATGCCAAACTTCGAGAAAGGAGATGTCGCAAAAATGTATGGATCTCCGGCCATGTATTGTACACAATATCATTAGACAGGCAAAATCAATATATAAACGTTTTAAATGCATATTTTCACTTATTTAGCTTTGTTTGCAGTTACAAAACATTATTTGCAGTTAGAATTGCAACTCAAAACCAACATGGCGAATATGGCGGGCGACGTCATTTTGACATTTTCATTTTTTAAATTGTATTTTGATTATATAGTACTTGGAGAAAAAAAAAAATTATAAATACTATCGAAATCGATTGATCCCAAGTGTCGGCTGTATCGCCGCCATGTTTTACATAGTTGAAAATGATAAAATCGTTTGAATTAAATGTGGTTGTAACTCTAAAATATATTATTGAATAAATTAATTGTATTTTTTCGGATTCTTCTTTAATTTACCCATTTTTTGTGGACGTGTACGAACCAGAGCCGAGCTCGCAACATCTCCTTTATTACGCATCACTTAGGTACTTCGCTTGGTAACTACGATACTGGAGTAATAGAAGTAAATAATCAGTAAGACTAAATAAAAGCGGTAGACAATCATCATTATCTCTTGATGGGCTCATTCGTTTAATATTACAGTAACTTAGTTCAAAGGATTTTTCGACGACCCAGTTAGTCCATCGGTGTGGATGAGGTGACCGTTTGTTTCGATGGGTCGCGTTCGATCCCCGCACCGTGACAAACATTTATATGGGATACAGATATTTGTTTCGGGTCTGCGTGTTTTTATATGTGATGTATTGTATGTGTACAACGGCACCCAAGACACAGGTTTATACCTAGTGTGGGGCTGTGTGTGTAAGCGTACTTTATTTATGTTTCTTTATTGAAAGTAGCAAACACGCATGCAGTTCACATTGATGTTAAGTGATGACAGCAGCCTATAGACTCCCACACAAAGACCAGAGGTCAAAATGCAGATGCGTTAGCACTCCTGAGGCCTAAGATGTATTTTTTTTTTATGTTGTGGAAGTGGCAATCAAGCATGCAGTTCACATTGATGTTAAGTGATGACTGCAGCCTATAGACTCCCACACAAAGACCAAGGTCAAAATGCAGATGCGTTGCCACTCCTGAGGCCTAAGGTGTTATGCCTCTGTGCCGGAAATTACAGGGCCGTACATTACCACCTGACCGGAACACGATAGTGCTGAACACTACCATTTAGCGGCAAGTATATTAGGTAATGCGGTGGTGCCTAAGCCCGCGAGCTCCGTCACTGGAGCTCTACCACTAGTAAACTCTAATAACATCAACCCTTAATTATTTAAGTCATGCTTTACCCATTTAACTCGTATCTCGACTAAGACCGACGAGTGTCTTAGCATTTAGTGCAAGTTGCAAGTGCTTGAGGAACATACGGGCCATGAATGAAGCTCAGAACAATAACAGGATTACAAGACTACCGGAGTACCAACGTTTCTCAGTACAATGGGGACCATCAATGTATTCTTCGAGAAAGTCGGCGTAGATCTAACACCAGTTAATTCCGTTGTAAATATTTGTGAATGAATCTAAGCTGGAGCTAAGCTTAATTCTGCAGCTTGCGATACATGAATGGCAAGAAAAGTTGAATGGATGACCATTTCGTTAAATTCAAACGTGTTTCTTGTTTGTCTTTTCATATTATTTTTGCGTCTTAAATGTGAATGAAGTAGTGTAAAAAGAGCTACTGGTTGGTTTCCTGTCGGTGTCGTCTATGTATTTTCTCAGTATCAATTCTGTTACTGTTGTCACTGAAAATAAAAAAGATAATGTTATTGATGCAGATTAGCATCAATAACTTATCATAAACACAAACGCCCATACACGCCATACAACGCCGAAACAAATATCTGATTGATATTTTGAAAAAAAGAAAATCAATCATATTTTTTTTTTCAGGTGGGGCTTGAACTTGCATCCACTGGGATCTCTCGTCCAGCTACTCATTGATATTGTTCTAAAATTCTAAATAGAAGTACATTTTTAGACAACATTTTAATATCTCACTTTATTGTTTTTTTTTATTATTCTATAATTAGCTTCTATTACTAATGTAGTCTTAAATTTCATGCATAAAATCATGAGCTTAAAGTAGCATAAAATATTGCTAATCCTAATGTTGAATACCTATGAGAATGAAGACTATAACGATGAACTATATTAGAGTAACAATCAAAACATCTGTCCACGAGGTAGTTCTACAAAATGTAACAATCAACAAAACCCTTGAACTATATTTATAATGAATCTCCACAGACATCATAGAGACATTATGGGGGAAAAAGAAAAATAATTCTAAGCACTCGACCACAATCAAGTTACATCCTTTCCATTAAAAAGCTTCCGGTACTCGACTTTGTGCAAATCCACGAAACTGACCGGACATTAAGCACTAAAGGTGCTGACTCTGCATTGAAACTACAAAAAAGCTATGGAGCAGTTAGCGATAAAGTGGTTGTACGTAATTCGAGTTAGGCAAACAATTAGATGGGACGTGATGTATGGCACAAAGGTTCTATGGGCCGGATGCGTTGCGCTGAATGCGACCTGGTCACAGAACAATGGTGTGGAGACAGTTTCAGATTCCAATAAATCGTCCTCGTGGGTGGAGCAGAGGAAGTATGGAGAGGATTGTTATAATTTTTTTCAAATTTATTTTATGCGTTTTGTGATTTAAGGATCACGTGCTACAATTTTAATGTAGGTACATTTTAAAACGTGTATTTATTTACGTAAATAAATAATTCAACGATATAATAATATTATTATTTCGATGATGTTTTCACCTATATTTTTAAATACCTACTCTAAATGTTTGATAATAAAAAGCATTATTTTTACTTATATTATATTAGTAGTTTTTTGTTGTAAGTTAAATCACAAAAGCATGTGCAGTTCATGTTGATGGTCGTATTTACTGGTGCAGAAAGCTAGATGTTTGTGCAACTCTGCCAGTCATAAAGGAGTCCTATGATTTAATTGTTTAACAAGAATTATGTTATTTCATGACCCGAATATTAACTTGGTTTTGATTAAGAAAAACAGTTGTTGCAATCCTTACTTATTCTTACGTCTTTTGCTCTTTCTATATCCCAAAAATTTAAGCTCTGACGTTGCTCCATCCACTCCCTGTGCAAGTATCGAATCGCGCACGGAAGACGTTTATAATTTCATAATATTAAAATGTTTCACATCGATCCGACAACAAAACGCGAACAATCCAACAATGGGTGTAGCTAACAATGACACTATGGCAAACATGCGATGCCATTCCGATAGCTGTGCCACAAAATTCGTAATCACCGGGACAAGTACAGGTAAATTCCAACTTTATTTTGTAACTTTAAGACTTAAATTTGTTTCCCCCTTGGTCTGTGTGTGTGTCATTTGTTTTCGTAGAGTGTTAGTTACAATTGTTAGTTAGCAAAGTTTCATTGTTGGGTATAAAGAGGAGCTAAAGATGGGCGCATTGTTGCCCATTGTGACGGGTGTGCGGGCACAATGCCGTGATCACGTTTAGAAATTTTTGGACAATTTCTACGTTTTTGCAACGGGTTGCACCTTGGTCATGGGGACGGACTGCAAGTCATTTAAATAAATATCAGTAAAACGAGAAATATGTAAATATAAATTGGGATATGTCCAAAAATCTGAGTACTTGTTTTGAGTCCTTTTCCTATAGGTAACAAAATCATAAATCCCAATTTTTAAGGCAACACCTCAAATTATTTTTTAATATAAACTAAAGAAAATGTTTTCGTTGTGACAACAAAACGTAATCGACTTTGTCCCTGTTATTTCAAAGAACCATAGGACAGTTAACGCCTTCAAAATGAAATAAATTATCGATTTAGGATTAAATTCAAAGGTTACTAAAAATACGCAAATTTTTAGAAATTCGTAACTAAATATTTATCAATAGTTTATTTGACTACGCAAATAATATTGAAATTAATTTTACACACCCGTGGCTGGTACTGCTATATAGAGAATTTTACTATATAGAAATTTTAATGTAAAACTCAGAAATATTGTTGCATAAAGAAACCTTTAAGTACTCCTTCAAAAATTACAGAGATATAGTATCTATTGTTAAAATTTTGAAATAAAGAAAAAACATAAATCATTTAAAAGAAAAAAAAAACCTATCAATAACGTCTAAATGGGTCTTCAGCGCTGGTATTCTGTTCGGGCCTAGTGAGAATTGAGATGCTCATGCTGCCATTTGCTCGTATTTAATAAATAGATACAGAGTAACAACAAAATGACATACCAAGACATATAATTCAATAACATTCAACATGAGTCCATCCCTGTAGAAATTAGTACTGGCAACAGGGTGGTATATTTTTGGAAACTACTTGTCGCGCCACAATGGTTTCGATTGTCGGTCGATTCGCATTAAATAGGGGCAGACATGCGAGAAATATCCACTCACTAGGTTCCGTAGAGATGCCCAATGGCGTGTATTCGACGAATATTTCCTTGTGTATAGAATTTTGTACCTAATAATAGTTTCAAAGTGTTCAGAGTGAAAAAGGAAGTAGATATGATTTCTTTATAGAAAGAGATCTATATGATTTCTTGATAGGGTTCCGTACTTAAAAAGAAATCGGACAATTTTTTTTTATAGAAGGTGGCAAACATGCATGTTATTCACATTGATTTATAAGGCTTCGTACCTTTAAAGAAAAAAAACATTTTTTTTTAAGGAAGGTGGCATACTATCATGCCTTTCACATTGATGTTAAGTGATGAATGCAGCCTATAGACACCCACACAAAGACCAGAGGTCAAAATGTAGATGCGTTGCGTTGCGTCATCACTTAACATCAATGTGAACTGCATGCTTGTTTGCCAGTACCATAACATGAAAAAAAAACGTAAATTTTGTTGCAACCGAATCTTAATTTTGCAAGTTTCATGAATTTAATTCTCATTTACCTATATAATATTCGGATGTAAATATAATATGGTTGCTAACTTAATAGTTACAAAATAACCGAATACAATTACTTTTAATTAAAACAACAACGTCAACAACATACCACAATAAAACCTGAACCTTTTGATACGAATACCTAAATACCTAAATATGGGTGTAAGTGGCGCCCAAACATCTTGCGCCAAAGTCATCCTCACCTGCTCGTGGTGCACCTGCTGTCCAACGGACGAGGCTCTGGCGACTCGGCACCATTGGTGGCTGGACTGACACTGCCAGCGCAATCCCCTCCTGTGTCCTGCTTGGTGGTAAGACCTCTAAATTTTTTGATGTCTGCCTGGCTAGCTACCACCCTCAGGTCGTAATCTGCCGCTAAGCGTCCTCGGACGTGTTCCGGCTGCTGAGCCTGAGAGCCAGTTCTCCCCCCCCCCCCTTCCTCTTTTCCTCTCCCTGAGCGTGCCATGCTGACCGTCCCTTGGACCAGTGGGACGGAGTAGATGACTTTGCTCCTAGTGGCGTGATGTGTTGGCCCGGGGGCCAGGAAGAGCCGATGAAACGGTTACCGCTGCCGCCCGCCGGTCAGTAGGGGACCCGAACCCAGGCATCACTGATAAACTCTGGCCTGGGAGGCTGTCCCGCCAATCGGCGAAAAATCCCGTTGTGCGGTAGTCGTGCCGGAATAGGAGACCGGAGTGGAACTCGACAATCGCGCACGGGAGGGATCGGGGGTCCTTTCGTCCCCCGGACCAGCAAATCACATCACCACTACGAGCAGGCGTCCCTAACCAACCCGCGCTTTTGTCGATTGCGGAGGTACCATCCGAATCTTCGCGTGCATGTACAGGTCCTATAGCGGAGACCGGGAGACAACTCGCCTATTCGAGCACATTCAGGAGGTGATCGACAGAGTGCTAAAGCAGCACCCTTCGGCGGAGTTGGTGATTCTTGGTGATTTCAATGCGCACCATCGGAGTGGTTGGGATCCCGAATCACGGACTTCGCCGGAAGGACTGCTTACAACTTTGCTACGGCGTATGGGCTCACACAAATCGTACCTGGGTTTACCCGAATACCGGATGTGGAGAGCCACACCGCTTCTAGATCTTCTGCTGACCTCGCATGCAGACAAGTACACAGTAGTGGTAGACCCTTAGGATCCCCGGACCACTGCTTCAGGTCAGCAGACTGGGATGGACTAAGGGAGTTCCTTGCGTCCTACCCATGGAGACAGCTGTGCTTTTCGTCGGACGATCCGAACACCTGCGCTGACGCTGTGGCTGATGTAATACACCAGGGTATGGATTGCTACATTCCGTACTCTGTGGTTTCTGTCGGTGGACGGCATCAGCCCTGGTTCGGTGGGTCTTGTGCTGAAACAACAAGTCTCAAGCAGGAGGCCTGCCGAGCCTGGACTTCGGCGTATGCGTGTAAGGATCCGAAAGCCTCCGACCTCAAAAAAAGACTCAACGCTGTTTCCAGTTCTGCAAAGAAGCGGATAGCCAAAGTGAAGTTTAAGCACATCGCTAGGGTTGGCAAGAGGCTGATTTGGCATCCCCCGGGAAGTCGTGCATATTGGTCCCTTGCCAAGGCTTTTCCCCCACTGCGAAAACCAGATGGCGACCTGGCCCACACGTCAAAGTAGAAAGCCGATCTTCTGGTGAATCTCTTTGCCTCGAACTCGACTATTGACGACGGCGGAAACACACCGCCTTCCATCCCAAGATGCGAAAGCTCAATGCCTGATGTCAAATTTACTCAAAAAGTCATCAGGCGTGCGCTTATTTCCCTTGACGTCAACAAGTCGAGTGGGCCGGATTCCATCCCTGCAGTGGTGTTGAAAGTGTGCGCTCCCGAGTTGACTCCCGTTCTGACGCGCCTGTTCTCGCTCTCCTATGAACGCGGTATAGTTCCGTCTTCGTGGAAGACAGCCCTTGTGCACCCGATCCCCAAAAAAGGGTATCGTAGTGATCCGGTAAACTACAGACCCATTGCGATTACTTCCCTTCTTTCTAAGGTCATGGAGCGTGTAATAAACACGCAGCTGCTGAAATACTTGGAGGAACACCAGCTGATCAGCGATCGCCAATATGGCTTTCGCCATGGCAGATCGGCTGGTGATCTTCTAGTGTACCTCACGCACCGATGGGTTCAGACCTTAGACAACAGTGGGGAAGCATTAGCTGTGAGCCTAGACATCGCAAAGGCTTTTACCAGGTCTGGCACAGGGCTCTTCTCGCGAAGTTACCATCGTACGGTCTCCCTGAGAAGCAATGCCATTGGACAGCCAGCTTTCTGTCAGAGCGTTTCATCAAAGTTCTAGTCGATGGACAAAGCTCTGACACTTTACCAATAAACGCTGGTGTACCGCAGGGCGCTCTGTTATCTCCCACACTTTTCATGACATGTTAGAACAGAACCTTAACTATCATTGTTATGCTGATGACAGTACGGGAGATGCACACTATACTAGCCGCGCAAATGCTTCTCGGGCTCTTATCGAGGAGAGTAGAACTAGACTTGTGTCTGAAGTCGAGAACTCTCTGGAGCGAATCTGTGATTGGGGAAGACTAAATCTAGTCCAATTCAACCCCAAAAAGACGCAAGTCTGCGCGTTTACCGCTAAAAAATCCCCATTCATTGTAGCGCCACAGTTTCAGAGCACTCAACTCACCATTAGTAAAAGTGTAGGTATACTGGGTGTTGACATTTCGAATGAAGTGCAGTTTCTGGAAGTTTCAGTATTTGGAATACTGCTATCATCTTTGGGCGGGAGCCCCTAAATACCAGCTCGGTCCCCTTGACTCCATTCAAAAACGTGCCATTCGAATCGTAAACGACCCAGAAATCACATATCGACTCGAAGATCTGAGTCTGCGCAGAGACATCGGTTGTCTGTGCATCTTCTACCGCCTTTACAATGGTGAGTGCTCTGTCGAACTGTTCGATCTGGTGCCATCGTCTCCATTCCTTCATCGTACCACCCGCCGAAAAGAGAAGTTTCACCCGCACAGATTGGACACTTGGCAGTGCTCAACAGCCCGATTCGCGCGTTCATTCCTGCCCAGAACGTACAAATTGTGGAACGAACTTCCCTCTGAGGTGTTCCCCCGGCGCTACAATATGGGGTTCTTCAAAATCGGCGTCAAAAGAGTCCTTCAGGGCTGGCAGCGCGTTGGCAACTCCCCTGATGTTGCAAATGTTCATAGGCGACGGTAACCACTTTCCATCAGGTTGCCCGTCTGCTTGTCTGTCAATCCTTTGACATAAAAAAAAAAATGTATCTATAACAATAATGTATGAAAAGGGTGAAAACTTTTCAATACTGTTACACAATTATACAATATACAATTTTATAGAAAACACATTCTTCGAACATTGTCCGTCAAAAACATGTTATTATAAGAATACCGTACATATGCGGTGCTCCAGGGCTTTTCAGGTGTGGTGCAAGTCACGAGAGATTATCTAATTAAAGTTGAGTTTGAAATTGTATGTATCTTCACACCAAGTCCCTTACAGGGCAAGCAGAAAAAGTGGAGAGCCAGATATTCCGGTCCTTACACACCTCCCGTGCTTCTTCTACATTCATCATTATCTTCATACATGCACGCTGATTTCGAAGACTTTTGACCCCACTCTCAGACCTATTTGGTCATAATAGGTAAGTCTTGGTCTTCCTGGGCCTCTGCAATCATCCACATTCGCATTGTATATCTGTTTAATCATTCGTTCATTCGACATTCTTTCTATATGCCCGAACCATCAGAGTGAGTTTCAAACTGTCTTAGATTAAAGGTTATTTTGGGTGATTACCCGCTTTTTGCCGCTAAATGGTAGTGGTCAGCAGTATCGTGTTCCGGTCAGGCGGTAATGTACGGCCCTGTAATTTCCGGCACAGAGGCGTAACACCTTAGGTCTTAGGAGTGGCAACGCATCTGCATTTTGACCTTGGTCTTTGTGTGCGTGTAGGCTGCAGTCAACACTTAACATCAATGTGAACTGCATGCTTGTTTGCCACTTCCATAACATAAAAAAATATACCCATGCACCCACTGGCATCTCCCACCGGTGGGTGGAGGGGTAATCCCTATTAACCCGTGCACCCCTTATAGTTTCTTAGTTGTAATAATTAAAATGGTTTCCTTAGGAGTTTACTGGTGGTAGAGCTCCAGTGACGGAGCTCGCGGGCGTAGGCACCACCGCATTACCTAATATACTTGCTAAATGCTAAATGGTAGTATTCAGCACTATCGTGTTCCGGTCAGGCGGTAATGTACGGCCCTGTAATTTCCGGCACAGAGGCGTAACACCTTAGGTCTTAGGAGTGGCAACGCATTTTGACCTTGGTCTTGTGTGCGTGTAGGCTGCAGTCATCACTATCGTGTTCCGGTCAGGTGGTACGGTGGTATGTATAATTTAGATTTAATTATAATATTAACAAAAATGCTCTATTCCTGGTGCGTTAACTATTTTAAGCTGTTTTAAATCAGATTATTGGTCAGAAAGAAAAACGCTGTTCGCTTTTAATTTAAAAGTGGCACCCAATCATAAGATAATAGTTTGTAATTTGCACACCATAATAAACAATGCACTTTTTGTGGGTAGTTGTTACGCCATATGTTTTTCTTTGTCCCCTTAATTTTTCCCTAAGGGCTATGTCTTTGCATCTGATCTGTTTTGGTTCAAATGGACAATGTATAACGTTTTACACTTTGTTCGTTCACAACATGTTTTTATTGTCTAAAGTGTAATTCATTTATGTTGTATATGTATGACCTGAATGTTCCATTGACTTTTTCTTTCAACTATCTAAGCGTAATTTAATACTGAGACGTAGGGATGTGTCGACCCCATCGCTTACTGGTGAAGGAGACTTCGTCCGCTGGTGCAGTCATTCAACAGAAAAAACCATTGCGGTAGTAGCCGTGGGATAGGCAAAAGCATCCCGCGATAAAGTTACCGCCACTGTGATTGCCCTCATGCCTAGCGCGTCGATTAGGTATGGCCGGTTATGGCAACGAGGGATAGGGGGTGCTAATAATCTTCGGCATGCCAGGGTACCACACCAAACGAAAACTGGCCTACACTGAAAAAAATCATGGAATTCGAGGACGAATTGAGCAAGTTCGGTAGGACAAGTAGACCTGGATCAGGCCTGACAGGATAGACTTTATTATGTCTATGAAGCGGTTTATATTCAGTAATATCTCTGTGATCGATTCGGTTAAAACCGAATGAAGGCACACTGAAAATAACTGTCAAGCTGAAGAGATCCCAAATTATGAAGTCTACTCTCCGACCAGCACATGCCCAATCCAAAACTCCGAGATCAGCACTCTGACACCCATATTTTAAGACGTTATTCGAAACATTCCTTGACTCACACTCAGCTGAGGACACTTTATGAGGACGCCTCGAAATTCATATTCTTAGTTGTATTTTGACAGTAACTCATGTGTACGGATTATTATATAGATAATTCACAAAGTCTTGAAAATCTATTTTTATAGAAAAATATGATAATGATATCTCTCCAGACACGAGAAAAATATGACAATTGAAATTCAATTGTGTCTCGCCGCCGGTGGCCGTACGATCCTTGAAGGATTCATTAATTATATTTCCAGACAGTTTCGACACGAAAAACTGTAAAATGTAAATACTCCTCGAAACTTCAAGGTAGGTCGTGAGGTACCTTGGAGTTTGACAGTTGCTTTCTTACCTCAAATGGAGGAGAATGTCGAGTTGACGTTATTAGTTACAACTAAGAATACCAATACCCTTGAGTAAGGTTGAGTTAAGGTCGAGGTTACGACTTAGAATATGGGTGTGAGTATAAGAAAATTCATCCGCTAGTGCGGCGGTGGGATCATGTCGTCCTGACGCCAGCACCGAATTATCTCGCGTATATTTTACCTATTGTAATGTTTTAAATCAGTGATTCCCAAAGTGGTCCATATAGACCCCCTGGGGTCCATGGGATTCGAGGGGGGTCTACGTAGGCGTGAATAAATTTTGGAAATATGGGAATGTGATATAAATGTAGGGGCCCACGGAAACCAGAAAAATGTTGAAAGGGGTCTACAAGAAAAATAGTTTGGGAACCTCTGTTTTAAATCAAACCTTACATTCTTACCGTGGCCTCGGGCAGACTAAAGGAGACGTTGCAAAAATGTATGGACCTCCGGCCATTTATTGTACACAATATCATAACAGGCAAAATCAATATAAAAACGTTTTTTTACTGCATATTGTCAATAATTATTTAGCTTTGTTTGCAGTTACATAACATTATTTGCAGTTAGAATTGCAACTCAAAACCAACATGGCGAATATTGACATTTTCATAGTTTTATATATACTTGGGAAAAAAGTAATAATTTCTAAATACTATCGAAATCGATTTTATGTGTTAATACTAAGAACTTAGGTAATACTAATCGATTTCCAATTTAAAGAAATTCATCGGAACTTCTTTTAATTGATCGATTCGACACATTGTTTTTTTGATAATATGTGATGCACTAGGTCTAGTAAGATACAGATAGCATTAGTTTTGTTCTGTATACATAGGTACTATCTAGCGATATAGCGTCGGCTGTATCGCCGCCATGTTGAACATGGTTGAAAATGATAAAATCCTTTGAATTAAATGTGGTTGTAACTCTAAAATATATTCCTAAATATATTAATTGTATTTATTTCCGATTCTTCTTCTTTTTTAGCTCGCAACATCTCTTTTACTTTTGTCGGACTGATTATACAATGCGGAAAACTTTAATGTATCTGTGAAGTTAGTTACAAGTCGCTGAGATGAAAGCGATTTTATGGTGTGGAAGGGATACGCGAGGAGGAAAGAAATATAATAGTGGTAGTTCTTTCTCGTCCACGTCTCGGTCGTTTTGGCCCATGTAGGTGGCGAGCCTGTGTCCTGTGTTCCTGCGTACCTGTGGACCAAACTCCGAGGTACTGGGAAACTTGTTTGACCTGGGAATCGAACCCAGGACCCAAGCGTAGTAGTAGTGGCCTGCTACCACTAGACTAAGGCAGTTACACACAGTACACACAGACAGTAATTTAAAAAAATATTATAAGCAACTACCTCTATCTATTTAGCAAATGTCTTACGTTCAGGATTAACAAAATTCCGCATTGAGTAGTAGGAACACCGCAAAACAAAAATGTTCAAGGTGCCCGGTCGTAAAAATGATAAAATTCCCGCCACGGCCATGGATTTAGTTTATAAATAACACACAAATGAGTCTCGTTGGGCGATGCGGCTAATCCTGATTTACTGAGGTACCTGGGGTGCTGGGTACGGGTATGTTCATATCGCTTGGAAAAATTGTCTAAAAATAAACTTATCTACATATTTGATAGCTCCCGATACTGGTGTTTGAGTGAGATTATTTGAATTAATTTTTTGAATTGCAATCACTTGAGTCGAGTGAAATTTATTTGTTGAATTTATTTTCGGCTGGAAATAGTACTGTCTACTGATTCACAATTTCCTTTGAAGTAGGTACCTTGAACGCGCATGGCGTCGCGGCTGGTGTAGATCGGTAGTGATCTACTCGGTAAAGCGATACGGGCGCGTTCGAGTGTGTGATGGGTGACCGCTAGTGGCAAATTAAAATGCGCATTTCCGTGCTTCGGACGGCACGTTAAGCCGTTGATCCTGGTTGCTATTGATAGATAGCAGTCGTTAAACCTTGTCGTATAGGCCATATGGGCAGTTTGAAGACATCCTTCAACGGGTTAGCCACTAAACCTTATCTCCACCCACCCGCAAGCAGCGTGGTGTAGTGAGCTCCGGGCCTCCCCACAAGAAGGGGAGAGACTCGTGCAGCACCAGCAGTGGGACGTATCAAGGTGTACCGTTATTATTATTACTAAAGGTAGGTACCTAAGTATAAATGAGGTGAAATGTTAAAAAAGTCTTTTCAAGTGGCATCTTAACTAGTAAATTCATCTGATGTTTTATTTAAGCTTGAGATCAGCATCCGCCAAATTTTTTCTCGTCGTTACAAAAACATTTTGCTGTGAAATTGTTAATAATTAATTAATCAACCGATGTAACATATCCATACAGACATTACAATTTGATGTTAGTGAATATTTTTATTTGTTTTTTTATGTTATGAAGGTGGCAAACAAGCATACCTCCACCAATCCGCATTGGAGCAGCGTGGTGGAGTAAGCTCCAGGACTCCCCCCAATAAGGGGAGAGACTGGTGCCCAGCAGTGGGACGTATAATGGGTTGCCATTTTTATATTATAAACAAGCATACACAGTTCACTTTGATGTTAACTGAAGACAGCAATACGACTTAAAATGCGACTTATAGGTACACCCACACAAAGACCAGAAGTCAAAATGTAAAGAAGTGTTACTAAGCCAAAAAAGTACGTAGGTACTACGTAAGCAGTAATCATTATTACTCCTTACGTAGGCAGTGTGCGACAGAGATAATGCTCTACGAAGCCGAAACTAGCCGATTATCTCTCTCCTAAGATCGATGCACAATATTTCTTGAAGAGCACTATACCTATAACTGACGATGAAAACTGCAATCACCAGTGTAGACCAGCCCTAGAGCCTATCAGATTACGATCCATGATATGGAATTAAATTTCAATTTCTAAAGGTATGTGTACACGGGACATGCGACAGGCGTCCGTGTCAACAGCGTTGAGCGATGATGTATGCGCCGCGCAATTAATGTACTGACCGTAAATGTCATTGATGGTCGAATCACAGTGCCCATATTCATGATGCATTTCCTATAATTAAGTGTGGAAGATGGGATGTCTGTCTTACTTATAGGAAAAACTAATACCTGCTACAATTGTAGTTATTCTGTAGAGAAAACTTCTTTATCAATTCGCATTTTTCAATACCGCCGAACAGTGGCGGAATTGAAAGTTTTCTGTTGCACCGACTTACGCCGTATTACTTAATCTTACTGATGGTGCTGTCAATGTTGTTTCTTCTACACTAATAGTCAATGCTGTCTTCGTACATGCGAACTAGTGTTTAAAACTATAATTATCAACCATAGTGTCATAAAATTGGTTTCTTACAAGAATATGCGGCATATCCGCGTCAACATCGTTGAGCGATGATGTATGCGCCGCGCAATTAATGTACTGACCGTAAATGTCATTGATGGTCGAATCACAGTGCCCATATTCATGATGCATTTCCTATAATTAACTGTGGAAGATGGGATGTCTGTCTTACTTATCGGAAAAACGAATACCTGCTACACTTGTATTTTTCTGCAGACAAAACTTTTTTATCAATGCGCCGTAATACTACTCAATCTTACTGATGGTGCTGTCAGTGTTGTTTTTTTTACACTAAGAGTACCTACCTAAATGCTGTCTTCTCAGGTACACGCGGACTAGTGTTTAAAAATGAAATTATCTACCAAAGCTTCATAAAATTGTTTTCTTACAAGAATATGCGGTATATCCGCATCAACAGCGTTAAGCGATGATGTACCTATGCGCCGCGCAATTAATGTACTGATCGTAAATATTCCGCCGAACAGCGCAGCGGTGGAATTGAAAGTCTTCTGTTGCGCCGACTTGCGCCATATTACTTAAATTGGATAGGTACATCAGCCGCGCCGTCTACATATTATTATTGATGCTTTATAGTACCACAATTTTTTTACAATTACGCACTTCTTGAATGTGGCTTATGTTGTTTCTAAAATGTAAAATTGATTTATAAAATGTGTAGAGCCAGCCGGTATTTCGGCTGTATCCCATCTGGCCCGGTGACTTTGCCCGGTGCCGGCCCCATCCCATCTGGCCCAGTGGGTAGACTGGGTACTTGACTTGGGTATTTCCTACTTTATCTTATATTACAAACAAATAAATATTATGTCTTACAATTAGAGCTTACACAAATATTCAAGAAAAATTATCACAGTTCCCATACGAAACAATTTAGCTAGTACTTTTGTAAGTGCTCCGCCCAACACCCCAGGGTATGAGAACCGCGCACTCAAGATCGGCGCAGGCGCAGGGCGGAGTGCACCACGCTGGGCCGCCCGCCCTCTCCTGTAGTGATACGTGAATTCTTTCACACGACAATGTTAATAAATTTTAAATAATTATAATGTTAGTTTGATTTCGTTCTCATCGGAGTTACTTATTGTATAAAAACGGAAACGTGCAGTAAAGAACATAAAACAATTCCTTTTTCAAATATGAGTACGTTCGGTTGTGAGAAAACTAAGTTTACGAAGAGAAAAATACGACAAATGGTTGTAAAAAATGATAGTACCAATTCCACGTACCTAATAAGGCACACCGTGGGCATAAAAAGGCTATTTTTTTAATGTAATGGAAGTGGCATACAAGCATGCATCATGCAGTTCACATTGATGTTAAGTGATGACTGCAGCCTATAGACACTTACACAAAGTCCAAGGTCAAAATGCAGATGCGTTACCACTCCCAAGGTCTAAGGTGTTATGCCTCTGTGCCGGAAATTACAGGGCCGCACATTACCACCTGACCGGAACACGAGGTTAGGTTAGGTAATGCGGAAAATCTGTTATTGGGTGTTTTTGTGAGGAAATTCTTAGTTGTAGCCCGGAGTCTGGTCGTGCCTCAGAGAGCACGTAAAGCCGTCGGTCCTGCGCCCGATCTCTTTCCGGTCGTGTCGGATTACCGTACCATCGGGTTATGAGAGTGAGGCAATAGAGAGTGCACCTGTGTTTGCGCATACACAAGTGCACTATAATAATCTTCCGCGCAGTTGGCTATTCTCCGTTGAGATTGACCGCTGTGACCAAAATTCGGTCTGGAGGACGTTACATTCATAGGAGAATATAATCTGAGTCATTCGCCTCTTGTTTCATAAAAAAAAACGTAACTTCACGCCTGTAATCCCCGAAGCGGTAGGCAGAGGTAAATGCATGCCTCTTGTTTCATGAGGTCCAAAAATACATTAGCTTACCTACTAACATGTCATGAGCCAAAAATCTTAAGTTTTCAACTCATCATTTACATTCTGCGTAAATAAACTCAGTCGCAGCACTCTAAAATCGTATCGGACTTAATGTATTCTTGACCAGAAGCATTTTCTCATGAGTAAAGCAATATATCTTTATTAATTATACATTCTACTACAATGTAAACATGAGTATTGTACATCAGGGTGGCGTCGTCTATTTGTCTATGGTTTCAATAGCCCACTATGCAAACGGCATTATAATATACCTAATTATGCTTTATGCTAATTTTATGGCTGGATCGCATTTTTATTATGCTAGGGTGTATAATTTGAGTGGCTGGCCGCTGTTCTTTTCTGTTGTATGGGAATTTCAATGATTTAGTGTCGTCTTCAGTCACTTTAGTGATAGGATTACGTAAGATTATTACACTTAAGTTTTTGGCTGTTTTTGTGTTAGTTTATTTCGAATTCTTTTGTAGTTTTGATTTATATAATTTGAGTTTGTTAGTACTGAGAGTTATTGGTTCATTAGCTGGTCGTTACAGATATAAGACGAGAGTAGTAAGGGTTGAAAATAAATTCTATTTTATTAAAGTATGTAATACTTTGACTAGTGATAGAGTTACTCTAATATCACAGCTCGAGGTAGTAGGCACCACCGCATTACCTAATTGATCTACAGAAAGATTGTACCTAGTTTTTAGCGTTATCGTGTTCCGTTTGGATGGAAATGCATGGCCTTCGTAAGCATTTTAATAACTAACATAAAGGTAAAGGAATTCAGAACTCCAAGGTCGTAACGCCTTTGGAGCCTACCCAAAAACCGGAAGTCAACATGATGCCAGGGTAGTAATTCTATTATTCACTGAACATCCATGTGGACTGGAAAAGCTGGTTTGTTACAATCACTACATAAAGTAGTATGTGTGTGTAATTGACCCAAAAGTTATAATATAGGTACAGAATATAAGAACCTACCTATTGTAAGCCCAAAATAATGAATAAAAAAGTTCAAATATTTTAAAAATACTTTACTCCAGTTCTTCAGCGCATGGTCAACGTCATATAGCATTATCATATCATCTCTTTATTTACTATCCTCAACAGTGTAGAAGATATTAAAATAAAGAGACTGTAAAGTCTGCAGTATTTCATATTTATTGCAGTGCTCCCTTTAAATTGACATATTATTATTTTGACATCCTTGAGATAGATGCATCCTTTAGGGTCCTTACGAACGCTATGGTGACGTTGCCGGCTACGTATCCAAGCAGTTGTGGAGACGTAGCCATCAGTTAGCCAGGTTTCATATATTTCCATACTAGCTTGGATACATAGCTGGCAACATAGAGCAACGTCGCCATGGCATCCTAGTGATTTAAGTCCCTTAGTCCTTACGAGTGAATTAGGGTAAAATATCTACTGTACATTTTAAGCGATTTAAAAAAATAGGGCAACTATGCCACATTTACCCTATACTTAATTGCGGGAAGGGGAAGGGTAGCGGTCTCTCGCTGCCTCATCTTGTCGACGCTTTCCGTCCAATCATAAACAGCTAAAGAAAATATAAAGTAATTAGAGTAACATACTCTACAATACACATACATAACAAGCGCTGAACCAATATAACAAAATACAATCGAGCATTTAACCCGATACGTCACAGTTTCACGCCTGCGCCCGCGCCGGTCCAAACAGCGACAATCCTGACTTATGCGACGATACGTTAACGCCACAATAGCCAATCAATAACAATTTCAGTGGGGACAGCTCATTGATTTGCGATGACCACGTTTGTATGGGCGGCTGAAATACTGCTCCGTTATACATGGTGCCCGGAATCTTGATTTTGATTACCGGATCTTTGATTTTAAGTTTTAAATGTGTCTTGTGTGTCTTCCATAATTGGACACACAAAAGTTGATAAAATTAGTTATATATTAATTTTTAATACTTCTGATTTAGATACTCAGCTGTAAAACGACGGTTTTACGTAACTTAACTTCACGCCTGTAATCCCCGAAGGGGTAACCAGAGGTAAATGCATGCATTCAAGCATACATGCAAACACCCACGATTCGCCGGTTACGTTTTTGGCCCATGTAACAGGTGGCGAGCCTGTTGCCATCTCCGGGCACATTACCAAACTCCGAGGTACAGGGAAACTTCCAGAAAATGGAAAAATCCCAATAGATCCAGAGATAAAGAATTTTAAACCGTTATCACTGATAGACCCGACCCGGGAATCGAACCCAGGACCTCCAGCGTAGTAGGTAGTAGTGGCCTGCTACCACTAGGCTACTGAGGCAGTTAAACGGTTTTCGTAGCCTTTTTTACTAGGTAAGTACCTACTTAATTGTTGCCTGGAAAATAATGCATAGTGGCATTAAGTTCACTTTTAATGTGTATGAAAGTATAAAGTGAATGAATAAATTATAGTGCACTTCTTTCAGGTAACTCTGGTGGTAGAGCTCTAGTGACAGAGCTCGCAGGCGTAGGCACCACCGCATTACCTCTATCTGCCGCCAAATGGTAGTGTTCAGCACTATCATAATCCGGTTAGATGGTAATGTAGCCCAGTAATAACTATCACATAGACATAGTAACTTAGGTCTCAGGGTTGGCAACGCATTTGCATTTTATGTAGATGTCTATAGGCTGCAGTCATCACTTAACATCAATATGAGCTGCTTGCTTGTTTGCCACTTTCCTTACTCCTTTTTTATGTAGGGAAGACGGCAAACAAACATGCAATTCACATTGATGTTAATTGATGACAGCAGCCAATAGACACCCACGCAAAGACCAAGGTCAAAATGCAGATGCGTTACCACTCCTGAGGCTTAAGCTGTTATGCCTCTGTGCTGGTATTAACAACGCCATACATTACCACCTGACCGGCACACGATAGTGTTTAGCGGCAAGTATATTAGGTAATACGGTGGTGCCTACGCCCGCGAGCTCCGTCACTGGAGCTCTACCACCAGTAAAGTTTTCACTCCTCATAATATTATAAAAACAATATAATTTTTTCACACAGTCTATTTCATATTTCAATAACAACGAACTTATTCCAACACTTTCAAATCTTTCAAGTACTTTAATAACATACTAGAGATTTCAAAAATAACTTCTCTGTGCATTATACTGCTAAATTAAACACTCATTCATGTGACAAAGCAACAAATTTAGCGATCACGACTTATCAGCGGGGTGTCAGGGTTCCCTCGTCCTCAGATCCAGTGGGCAGGACTGTCATGTGGTGAAAATTACGTTTTCTTTAATTCTAAGTGTGGGAAAAAATAGGCGTTAGAAAATAGGCGGATCTTATAACTTAATGTAGAATGAATGGCTTCGGTGAGAATCTTGATGTGAAGGGATTGAAATTTCGTGTTCCAATGAGTAAGTAATGTACGGCTTCATTATTTCTGGCACAGAGCCACAATAGCTCAGGCCTCAGGCCTCAGGTAAGAGATGGTCTTACCTTGATTAAGAAGGTCGATGTAGGGTTCGTATACTTACTAGTAAAAAATAAGTTATTTCAAAAAAAGTACGGAAAGAAAAAAATTACTTCAGGCAGACTTACAATGCGGTTTTTGGAAAGCTTTTTAGAAAAATTATTACCTAAGATACCTTAAGCTATGTATGCACATAAAGTAAAATATACTGCACCATATAATTAAAAAGAATATCTAAGAATTTATCTCAAAATATAGCGTGCATGAAAAAAAAAAATATTTAAGACCGTTGTTCTCATCAACTATAGGATGTCTCCTATCTTTTTTTTTATTTGTGTTTCGCAATGGCTTTTTCATTTATTTTAAGGCAGAACAGGGTGTGTCGTTTCTCGTAATTGTATTCGAATCAAACTTTTAGATAGTAAAATTGTAAAGTAGCTGAAATGTTCCTCGTATCAAATGAAATCCAAAATTCATTGTAATGAATAATTAGCTGTTGATGTTTAATTTCACAGATATCGTTGTAAGTGTATTTAAGTATCTAACGACCAATGACATACGTTTGAAATGCAAAGGAGCTCACATTGCCATTCGAAAAGAAGATAAGGGCATAAGGGTTATAAACAGAGCGAACAATACTCCTTCCATCCGGGATTCATATCGCAGCACAAAAGGTTCAATTGATCAGCCATTACCTCTTTTGAAATAGAATTCAGGTGTCAAAATCTTCTAAAAATAAAAAGCCATTCACAAAAGATTCGTCAGCGTATCAAGTCTCGTTAAAAAAACTAAAGAAAAAAAATTATGAAAAAACACGGCAACAATAGCAAGTTGCACGCAATCTGAGAATCCAATATCGTGGTACAAAAGATTGTTATTTTAGGCATCCGTGCTACCAAGATTTCACATTCAGTGTTATGTTTAATCATTGGATTTATTTAGGATTTTTTCCCACTCCAATATTTGATCTCGGCGATTTTAAAATATCATCTTATATAAAAGGATAATTTTTCAATCCACTTCGGACGTATTTAGTTGGCTCATTTAAATTCGTTACTGGTTAAGGTTTATTTTAAAGTTTATATTTCAAGAGGAGTTTGTTATGTTTTGTTGTTACATTTCAAAATTCAAAAAGATTCAGATTTTGAAAATCGTTTTGAAAACACGAGAAGATTTACTTTATCGTAACTTCACGCCTGAATCCCCGAAGGGGTAGGCAGAGGTAAATGCATGCATTCGGGCATTCATGCAAACACTCACGATTCGCCGGTTACGTTTTGGCCCATGTAACAGGAGGCGAGCCTGTTGACATCTCCGGGCACATTACCAAACTTCAAGGTACTGGGAAACTTCCAGAAAATGGCAAAAACCCCCTACCCGGGAATCGAACCCAGGACCTTAGCGTAGTAGTATTGGCCTGCTACCACTAGGCTACCGAGGCAGTTTCATCATTATCAATTCAGCCGAAGGATGTCCGCTGCTGGACAAAAGCCTTCCAACGATGACCACAAAAGATTTGTGCGTTATTTTGTGGAGAACATGCCTTAATCGCGACGCTTGACATGCGTATTCGCGATCTCGGTAGCGATAGTTTTGTGTTGCCCAACCCGTATTATTGCATTAACTTCCGCCCGCTGAATAACTGCACTAGCAGGAGAATTCTCCTCCACTATTAAGTGGTGGGGTCGTCACGACTCTACGCATGATAATTTAGTTTGCAAGGGATTAATTGGACTAAGCTAGGAAGGTTTTTTTTTTTTATTTCATTAAGTTGACAGACAAGCAGACGGGCCACCTGATGGTAAGTGGTCACCGTCGCCTATGGATATTTGCAACACCAGGGGAGTTGCCAACGCGCTGCCAGCCCTGAAGGACTCTTTTGACGCCATTTTTGAAGAACCCCATATTGTAGCACCGAGGGAACACCTCAGAGGGAAGTTCGTTCCACAATTTACACGTTCTGGGCAGAAACGAACGAGAAAACCGCACCGTTGAGCACTGCCAGGTGTCCAGTCGGTGAGGGTGAAACTTTTCTCTTCGGCGGGTAGTACGGTGTAGAAAAAGAGACGGTGGCACCATCGGTCGAACAGTTCGATAGAGCACTCACCATTGTAGAGACGGTATAACACGCACAGACTACCAATATCTCTGCGCAGGCTCAGATGTTCGAGCCTGTCTGTAAGTCCCGGATCGTTAACAATACGAACGGCGCGTTTTTGTAGGGAGTCAAGTGGACCAAGCTGGTACTTGGGGGCTCCCGCTCACAAATGAGAGCAGTATTCCAGATGGGGCCGCACTTGGGCCTTATAAAGCTGTAGTAGCTGCCCCGATGTGAAATACTGCCTCGCTTTGTTAAGCACCCCCAACAGAAGAAAAAGCGTGGGAGATAGCACAGAGCCTTGCGGCACACCAGCGTTGATAGGTAGTCTGTCTGAGCGTTGACCGTCAACTAAGACCTGTATAAAACGCTCAGACAGAAAACTGGCTGTCCAGTTGCATAGCCTCTCGGAAAGATCGTAAGATGGCAATTTCGCGTGAAGTGAAGGTTACTAAAAGCTTCATTTATCATGTCTAGTATAAATAAATAAATAAAATACGCTTACGCTCACAGCCCCACATTAGGTATAAACCTGTGTCGTGGGTGCCGTTGTACACACACAACACATACACAAACACCCAGACCCGAAACAAATATCTGTCCATACAAATATTTGTCCCGGTGCAGGGATCGAACCCGCGACCCTTCGAATCTAACGGTCATCTCACACCGCTGGACTAACCGGGTCGTCATCTCGAAGGTATCTTATGCTTGTAAAATCTTAATCTATAATAGTAAATTGAGCTTAAGCTAACTTGACATTTCCAAATGTACAGATTTTTTTTGCTTTCACCAGGCTAAGTCTCATTCATATAACTTTGTTATGTATCCTCGCTTAAATGTAACAATTATATTCAAGCAAGTATTATAGTTCGATTTCACGTTTCCAAGGTTCCAACATGGCTGCCGCTGACATCGCATTGTTCAAACAGAAAAACGAGACAATCTTTTTTTTATCTTTTATCTTACTTTTATCCGTGACAATGGCCAGCGGTCGGAGCATTTTACTTATACATTTCAATAATTACTTTTGTCACGCATCTAAAGCTTTGGACGCAACATTTTTTTTTAATTACGTTATGCTCGCTGTGTCCAAATGGGAATGCTCATCAAGTAACAAGTTTTAATTAAATAAAAAATCTAGAATATTAAAGACTCTGTACTAGATAGTTACCAGGTACTTCTAGTTCTAGTAGAGTTCCTAGTGTTAGAGCTCGGTGGCGTAGGTACCACCGCATTACCTAATCTATCTGCCGCCAATAAGTGGTGTTCAGTATTTTGACCTCTGGTTTTTGTGCAGATGTCTATAGGCTGCCGTCGTGACTTAACATCAATGTGAGCTGGACGCTTGTTTGCTACCTTCCTTACATAAAAAAAACATACCTAACAACTAAGGGCTTAGGGTAGCAACAGATCTGCGTGTTCAACTCTGGTCTCTATCTATAGGCTGCAGCATCAATGTGAACTGCATGCTTGTTTGCAACCTTCATTATATAAAAAAACGATGTTTCGGTTGGTTTTCAGCTGCCATGGTTCCAGGTAGACAAAAGTGGGATTTGTTTGACAATCTGACAGCAGTTTGAAAATTATCAAATTTAGAAATTTCGAAAAAACATTTTTTTTTTTTATTTAATGGATGTGGCAATCAGACTTGCAGTTCACATTGATGTTAAGCGATCACTGCAGCCTATTGACACTTACACAAAGACCAAGGTCAAGATGCAGATGGGTTACCACTCCTGAGGCCTAAGGTATTATGCCTCTGTGCCGGAAATTACAGGGCCTTACATTACCACCTGACCGGAACACTATAGTGCTGAACACTACCATTTAGCGGCAAGTATGTTAGGTAATTGTGTGGCCCAGTAAGCAACCTTCTGACTTTTAAATTCAAAACATTTCCAAACCCTTTAAATGGACGCAATAGTTCTTATCGTAGCAATGTTTCTTATTTATTATTCTTATTCATCCTCGTCAGACCATCACGTCAACAGTCATCCCTCCAGTGACCTCACGGAACACAACACGTCAAACACGAAAACGGTATCTAATCTCCGAATTGTACAACCAAGGTCTCGATTTGTCTGCATTGTCATCGTCACAATAAAGATTCGCATATTATCCATTCATATCATAACGTTTATAATTCTGTTTAAAACTTCCACGGGCATTGTGGATGTCCTCCGAGAGGTTCGAACAAAGACGTGTTATAATAGCTAAAAGTTCTTATAACCCGTCATTTTCGTTGGCTATTTTCTGACAAAAGGCATTGTCGACGGATTGTATTGGACGCTTTGTCCATAGGTATTCGCGAAACATGAATTGTCTCAGCCCGTGCTAACGAACGTCGCTCCAGGCTATTCCCTTTCTGAACAGCTGCCGATGTCAGATGGAGTATCTGGGTCATTGTTGTTGTTATTTCGGTGACTTGCCGATAGATTTGTATTGTTAGTGATATATTTTTAAATGTTAAGTTGGAAGGCGTTTAAAGTTTTTCGATTCCGAGATTCATGACTATATATTAGGTTGGGGAAAAAGTTTCTTCGCATTTTTTAAGATAAATCAAAACATTTTTTAATATAGTTTATTTAAATTTAACTAAAGTATGTATGTACCATTTTGTTCGATAACCTTTTGCCATCTTGTAGGTAGGGACATGATCCCATTGCTATAAAAAATTTGGGACTTGACATCAAAATACCGCGACAAGTGGATTTGGCAGTCGTCTCGTGATGTTAACCTAACATTGCATAAAGAATTCTGAAGAGACCGAAACAGGTGGAAATCTGAAGGTGCAAGGTCAGGACTATACGGCGGATGCATTAACACCTCCCAGCTAAACTCTCTTATTTTTTGCTGAGTGGCTATAGATGTGTGAGGTCTAGCGTTATCATGATGAAACACCACACCCCTTCTGTTGATCAATTCCGGCCGCTTTCTCTCAACTTCTTGCTTTAATCTCATCAGTTGTTCGCAGTAGAGTTCAGAATCGATAGTCCTGCCTGGTGGTAATAGCTCATAATGAATAATGCCCTTCCAATCCCACCACACACACAACATCACCTTATTGCGAGTTAATCCGGGTTTCGCAACAGTCTGTGAAGACTGACCGGCCTTTGACCACGACCTTTTTCGCACGTTCTTGTCGTACGTGATCCACTTTTCATCACCAGTTATCAGCTTCATCAAAAATGATTCGGTTTCATTACGTCGTAATAAAGAATCACAAATGAGTACACGGTTCATTAGGTTTCTTTCAGTGAGCTCGTGAGGTACCCAAATATCGAGCTTTTTTTTGTACCCAGCTTTTTTCAAATGCGCCAAAACTGTTTTGTGATCAATTCTCAGTTCTTCAGCTACGTCGTAACTATTGTTAAGTCGATCTTGCTCCACTTTTTCAAAAATGGCATCCATTTTATCCGTAATAGGGCGACCAGAGCGAGGTGCATCTTTGACATCAAAATTTCCGGATTGAAAACGCTTAAACCAAATTTGTGCTACTCTCACAGACACTGCACTAGGTCCATAAACATCGCAAATTTTTTTCGCGGCTTGCGTTGCATTTTTCCCTTTTTTAGTAGTAAAATTTTTAAATGTATCGAATTTCTTCATTAGATTCACTCATCTTGACAGTACGAAAAACAAATGAAAATCACCCATTTGCCTAATTTGAATTTGGAATTATGTTCTTTAAAATTTTAACTTTCAATGATACCAAAACCAGCCAGATACAAATACTACAGCCAAAGAGATTTTATTACAAAGTTCATACGTACTATAATGCGAAAAGACTTTTTCCCCAACCTATTATATGCGATATTTTTGGCGTCTTTTAACCCGCGCAATAGATTTTGGTTGCAAACGGTATTTTTTGCGGAATTTACATGTTATATGTTATATCATTTGATTTGATAATTGCGCAGGATACGAAATAATATTTAATAGCTTTAAATAGTATGTTTAATTGTATCTAATAAATACATTTTAATTATGCCAATTTTACTTGTATCTTCACTAACATCAATACGGGATCACAGATCGTGTAAATGTTAAAATTGAAATATGATTTTATAGACATTGGATTATGACTGTTTAAATATAATTAATAGATACTTCTGCTCTGCGCGTAATAAATATTATGTAATCATACATTTTAATTATTTTTCTTTATATTTTGCACGAGACAACTGAAATGAGACTACTGACATTTACTTTTTTTATCTGAATAGATACTAAGAAAGTCAAAATAGATAAAGTGATACCTATGATATAGGTATTGAACTTACTGAATAACAACAAAAAAAATGTATCAAAAATCTTTCCTTGTTTAATAGGGTACTCTTATGGCAACCCTCAAATGTGCGCTATCTCTTTCGTATGAACGTGTTCTGTTCTTCTGTTATTCTGCCTTAATAAAGACAGAAGACTTTTAAGTCCCACGTAGATTTGAGTGACTTTTGACAGACATCATAAAGCATAAACTTAATGTCAATAATAGTTACTACTTATATTTTAGTAATAACAGGTTATGGCACAGTGAATAGTTTGAAATCTATCTACTGTGGTTATGGTGTGCATAAAACTATTATTATTGTGACGAAAAACAACAAACCAACATCTTATAGACAAGGAAATGGTCAAGACAAAAAACTTTTTATCTCAACACTGCATGTGACCACAAAAACAATGGTCAAATATGATCACCGGTGTCCAAGTCTCCATTCATCCTTTGGCCCATTGTTTGCGCCAATGTTGGGCAGGCAGTGCGTGATAATATTTGGTTTCTTCGCAACCTGCCTTTGTAGTTGGTCGGTTTTCACTCATAGCTTTGTTTGTCAAGACAAGTGAAGATGAAATTCTAAGATTTGTATTTTTAAATCTCTCTTTTCGGCTTCCGTATGTTGAATGGCTTCTGTTATACAAACAATGGTAATAATGAGCGTGTTGCTGGCTGGGCGTTGTATTTCTTGTTGGTACTTCGTGATGCACTCTTTGTTCGTTTTATATTAATGTGAATGAATGTATTACATGCATTTCTTTCGAGTTTTGCGAATTTGTTATTCAATGGTTCATCGTTAATAATAAAACCTTTTGAAAACTTGAATGAGTTATGCGCTCTGTTGTCACTGCTTTTCTTTGACTTTTCATTTGAATCAAAATTATTGCTTCAAAATCAATTGCGCTGATATTTTAATTTCATTTGAATATTTTAAAATTTTCAAGATTTTACTGTTGGTACAGCTACAGTGACGGAGCACCGCATTACCCTTTCCACTAAATGGTAGTATTCAGCACTATCGTGTTCCGGTCAGGTGGTAATGTGCGGCCCTGTAATTTGCGGCACAGAGGCATAACACCTTAGGCCTCAGGAGTGTTAATGCATCTGCATTTTGACCTTTGGTCTTTGTGTGGGTGTCTATAGGCTCTCTATAGGTTACTGCATTATTTTTTTTTACGTAAGAAAGATGGCAAACAAGCATGCAGTTCACATTGTTGTTAAGTGATAACTGCAGCCTAATAGACACCGCACAAAGTCTAAAGGCCACCCCTGTTAATTAAGGTGTCATGTCTCTGTGATAGTTATTACGGGGCCATACATTACCATCTAACACGATAGTGCCGAACCGAAGCTGATAGTGGCAGATAGGTTAGGTCCTGCCCTAAATAGTAGTGTTTGGTAACCTAACCTAACCTAACGCATTAGCGTTAGGTAATGCGATGGTGCCTACGCCCTCGAACTCCTACTCCTGGAGCTCTACTACCAGTAAAAATCATTACATTCAACTTTATTTTAGAACTCAAACATCTGGAGTGCACTTAAGAGCATTACTATTCCTTGTGCTCCAAAAGGACAAATATCAGGAACATCGTGAGAATATCTTCCAAATCAACGCCCTTCAGAATTAGCTTTAGGGCATTCAGAAAAGGCATCAGAACGTAAAAACTAACTGAAGCGATATCGCGGATTAATTTGTCATATATTATTTTATTGTAAGGTGCTATGTCAACGGAGTAAGGTTGAAAATCTTTAATGTTTCATCCTTGTGTAGTGAGTTTTTATTTATTATAAAAGGCACCCTTTGCTTTTATAGAATTAGGTGCCTTGTCTTACCCGATTGTGGTCTGATAACAAAGAGTGTTGTATTGTGATTTAATTTAGTTTTGTGAATGCCATTGTGGTGTGGATCTGGATTTGTGACTCGACTGTTATCTGCGACGTTCACATTGTCATTGTCACTTAGATTTAACTTATTTTCTTTCAGTTAGATTTATAAATGTACTTTACTAGCTCGCTTTATCGAAGCATTCTTTCAATTCTATTTAATCTACATTCTTGATAGTATAAGATTAACTTTAGTTACCTTCATAAGTACATATAAAAAAACGTAGAACAATTGTAATATCTGTTTCTGTTTTACATAAAGCAACACGAGCTACCGTCCGCGGACTGGAGGGGAGTAGCCATAGCGTTTATTACCACTACTAAAATCGTCTATTACTACGAAACTCACACCTTGACTTTAACAAAATACAGAAACAATTTCACGCACACATTGAAACATCTATGGCTACTCCCCTTCGGTGTTGCTCTATGCTGTTTTAGTATACCTACCTAATTAATCTGAACTAAGTGGTATTCTAAACTGGGCTTCCAATAGCATCTTTCTGATTATAACTGCGTATTTTAATAACGTTACGTTGATTAACAGTTTGATTTCTGAGAAATGATTTTGATAAAAGTTCGGTTTCACTCGGATTTTTATATAAAGAATATTACGAGGCTCTTACATATTTTGTAATTTTAAGTACTTTGGAATTTCCGAATTAACGCAAAACCAGAAAGTATGTGATAATAATTATAGCAAAACGTAATTAACAATCGTCTCCCAGAAGAACGACGCGGATCAGCTTGAACAAAGTTCAAAGAAACATTAACGCTGTCCATAAAACCTTATTTAAATTACACGTTTCTTTTGATCCAGCATTTGTAATAACCTCGTAACGTGGCATATTCATTTAAACATCTCACGGACTTACTGTCTCAATCTTTAGGGTTCTTTTCCACCAGAGATGTGCTATACTACGTTGCTATGGATGCGTTTGATATCCATTAATCATATTTTAAGGTAATGGGGAGGTTCTTCGACGCGTGAAACAGAAACGTGAGCTTTCGCAGACCGTCAAACAACAAAATGTGGCCTACCTCGGACATGTACTGAGACATGATTGGTACGAGTTGCTACAACTGATAATGGTGGGAAAGAAATCTTGGTAACGTAACATCCGAGAGTGGACAGGAATAGCAAGTGCAGCCGAGTTGTTTTGTCTCGTCAGAAACTGGGAACAATATGCCATATTGACCGCCAATCTTCGCTAGTCGGAGAGGCACCCCAAGAAGAAGAAGAATCATCATTAGCTCAGTACGAGGCATCTGCCTCGTACTGAGCTAAGCTATAGCTTAGTATTGGTGGAAACAGTCACATATTTTTGTAGCGTAGATTTCACATCTTCACAGCATAGCTGCATAGCACATCTCTGGTGGAAAAGCAACCTAAATCTCTCATCATACAAATCATATTATTATTTCTTTCTCTTCAATCCCTGACGACCTTATAAAGTAGCAATTAGAGGAACTCTTAAAACTAAGTATTGTTGTAATAAAAATCTTGACTTCCAATTAATTGAGACCGACTGTTTCAAGTGCCATCACACCAACAATTTACGACATTAATTGTACAATTATTTCTAAACCATTGTATTACATCGAACGGTAGTTAGTTTCTTTGTAGCATTCAGTGACTGGCACGTGGTAGAATAAAGGACCACTTTATCGGCCACTCATTACAATTTAATGGTCTTACTTTTAAAAAAGATCTTGACGTACACCGCTTTACCAAAATTCTTGGTGCAATCACTTACATTAAAGTAGTTCTTAAAAATATTGGTGTAAGAGCTATGGCGCCTGTAGGAGATAACGTTGTGAGTGAAGCGATGAAAGATTCGTTATTTAAATTTGACGGTTAGAGTGTGTCAGATAAATCGTCGACCTCGAATCGGTTGTTCGGATTCACTGTATGTAATTACAGTTCTGCGCCTTGTTTGGATAGTATGTACTTTATTTCGAGACTGTTTCAACATAGCCAATAGAATATATGTGTTTGATGTACGTGGTTGGGTCATAGAGGTTATGTTTAGTTGTCTTTCTTGCAAAACAGGGTTCAGTATGTTATTTGGATTATTATTTATCTGTTTCCTGAAGCCAATTTCAGGATTGTAACTTTCAAAGATCTTGTATATTATTATGTAGGTATAGACCATTTTTTATATCAAGATTTTTCACTTTCAATATGTAAGAATGAAGTGTTGCTAATAGATTTTTTAGGAAGACAAATTTAACTATAATAAGTTAACCCTGAAGTGCCAATTAAAACCCTGGAACTTAAAAATTGGCCATGGTTCTTCTAGCCCCAATGACATCTATAATTCATTAATTAATATTTTAATTAATATTACTAGGTTAATTGCATTAATTTGTAATAGACTTAATTTCTTTAAGAACATTCAAGTCTTTCACATTATATCTATTAATTACCTAGCCAAAATAATTATTTACTTCAATTCCTAGTTAAACTACCGTTTTACTAGGCATTCTAATTTGAAAGTCTGCAATTACCTACTGTACACAAAGTGAATCGAGTTAAACTACAAAAAACGTATCTGTCGTTCCTTAACTTGATCAATCAGAAGTTAAAATCTTGATTATCGTTCATTGAAGATTCAATCGACTAGATAGACTAGAATAAAATAGATAGTCTAAACTATTTAGAACTTAACTAACCCGTACATTGACTCTTCAATCGAAAACCGATGTTAACTTACATTTAATTTACATCGGATGTTATTTAAGAAATAATTAACGTCACTTTAATCATGTATATTTGAATGTCCCTTATCTCCGACAATCGAATGCCGAGGTAGAAAAAAGACGTCAGTAGGAAACGCTTAAATGGAATGGAATTGAATAATGTTGAAACAGAACCAGTTTTTGAGATTGAGCCAGACATACCGACGCCGGTGTGGTTAACTTGTAAAATAGGAAACAATGATCTCTGTATTTGAAGGGATGAGGTAGCGGGCTAGAGATTATCTTAGAGGTATTTTGCTGTTGAATTCTTATTTCTTAACTTTTGCTACTGCTTTTACTCAAAAAAATAGTTAGTTTATAAGGACCACTGATAAAAAAAAAACATTAGGGTTGTTTAGGTTCACTTCTGAAAAGTTAAGCAAAAGGGTAACAAAACAAAACCTATAAAAGCAAAACATTGAAGTAAAGTTCATTTTGATTTATCAATCCAAAGTTGTGTTGTCAGCATTTATCAAAATTTGCAACATTTTCACTAATTGTCCCGTCATAAGAGTCCTTTATATATATTTATAGTTCTTCACCCAAGTTGTTACACGATAGCTGTATATCGAAGTGTATCTTCACGCCAGGTCCCTTACGGGGTAGGCAGAGAGTGTAGAGCGCCAGATGTCCCGGTCCTGACAAACCTCTCGTGCCTCGTCTACCTTCATCATTCTCTTCATATATGCACGCCGATTCCTAAGAATTTGAACCCACCATCAGACAGAACTCGATTTATTTGGTCATAGTAGGTCTTGGTCTTCCTGGGCCTCTGCAACAATCCAAATTCGCATTGTATATCTGTTTAGTCATTCGCTCTTTCGACATTCTTTCTGCCCGAACCATCGGAGCATGCCTTTTTTCATTTTTACACCGATACTATCATTCACACAAAGCCTCTTTCTTACATCTTCGTTACAAACGCGATCGGTGAGTGATACACCGCAGATCTTGCGCAAAGATCTCATCTCGACCGCGTTTAACTTACTTTCATGCTCTTTCCTGCATACCCAGCTCTCGCTTCCATATAAAAGCGTTGGAGTAAGTACAGCATTATGTACGACTAGTCGAGCCCGCTGGCTGAGATGTTTAGATTCTAGCAGCTTACCCAACGCTCCATTCACGCAATTCCCAGCAAGCACTCTTCTTTCTATGTCAGTGGTGTACCTACCATCCTTGTTAAAAGCACATCCAAGATATACAATTTCATCCACCTGTTCTAACACTGCATCATCTATCACTACCCCTGCATTTGTTCTCTGTTCATCTCTTTCAAATACTAATACTTTAGTTTTGTTCACACTCAATTGTATATCGACGAAAGTCGATAACATAAAAAAAAATACTTTACTGTTCCCATCATCATCATTGTTTCTATGAAAAGCCTCCCATCAAAGATGCCTACAATATCAGCCAGCCCGTAGATTGGTAGGCAGGGAACTTGGCTCTCTTTCGATAGCCCTATACTTGAGTTTTTTGATTATGCTCACAGTGAGCGATCAACTGCTACCTACGCCACTTTCATTCAAATCTTTCAAATTGTTTTGCGAGTATTAAATTCATGAACTTTCACATAATCATTATTGACGTAAAGTAGATCCAAAGATTTATTTTTAAATGTAATGTAAGTGGCAAACGCGCATGGCCCAGTGGCTGGTGTAGATCGTAAGCGATCTGCTCGGTTAAGCACTACGGGCACGGTCGGGTAGTGTGATGGGTGACCGCTAGTGGCAAATTAAATGCGCGTTTCCGTGCTTCGGAGGGCACGTTAAGCCGTCGGTCCCGGTTACTATCGATGGATAGCAGTCGTTAAACCTTGTCGGAGGCCTTATGGGCGGTTTGAAAACTTCCGACAGTGGGTTGGCCACTAACCCACCCACCTCCACCAATCCGCATTGGAGCAGCGTGATGGAGTAAGCTCCTGGCCTCCCGCCAAAAAGAGGAGAGGAGAGACTCGTGCCCAGCAGTGGGACGTATAATGGGTTGCCATTATTAAGTGGCAAACAAGCATGCAGTTCACATTGATGTTATGATGACTGCAACCTATACACACAAAGACTAAAGGTCAAAATGCAGATGCGTTACCACTTCTAAGGCCTGAGATGTGAAGATGCCTCTATGACGAAAATTACAGGGCCGTGCATTACCACCAGACCGGAACATGATAGTGCTAAACACTACCATGTAGCGGTAAGTATATTTGGTAATGCGGTGGTGCCTACGTCCGCGAACTCCGTCGCTGGAGTTCTACCACCAGTGAAAGATACCCGATCATCATTTGTCTGTGTTCTACAAGACCTAATAAAATTTCAGGCAGCCCATCTAATGACTGGTCGTTTTAATAAAAAGAATGCTTTGAAGAATGCACTATGAAAATATATACACTCGTCTTAACAGGTGTATGCCCTGACTGCGTGATGCAAACGAAATATACTTCTCACTACTGTTTATGGAGTAGGAATTTGGACTTTATCTAAATTACGATAAAGGTGGATTTCAAAACTTATTTAAAGGTGTTTAAAGTCGTTATTAAAACTTCAATGATCTTTTTTTCCTCCGTCTACTTAACACCATTTTGTTCTTATTCGTCGGATACATATGTTTTTTCTATGATGCGCGGCATTCCATTTGATTAATAAGACTGTACAAGATTGTATCGATAAAAGGGTGTTTTGAGATTTCTTAATAGACCGTTCTTAGTTTTTTGTTATGTTTTTTTCCGATTCTTTGCGTAATTAAATGGGTTTTTTTACGGCGAAACAATGTGTTGGGTATTTTTGGAATGCGGGTTATTTGTCTTGTCTTGTTGTTCAAGTTTTCTTTTTATTGTTTATCCGTGTTATAACAAGCACAAATTTATAAGCACTCTGATTTCTAAGATTTTATATTTTTTAAATGGGTAAGTAGTTAAAAGATATCTTAGAATCTTTCACATTAATATGTACTTTTTGTGTAATAATTGCGGCAAATAAGCATGCATTTCACATAGATGATAAGTGAATGTAAATGCAGTAACTTATAGAAATCTACACAAAAACCAAATGTCAAAATATTGATGTGACCCATGGGTCACATCTTCAGAGCCTTCATGAAGCCTAAGATTATTTACGTCTGTGTTGTTCATAACAGTTCCATACATTAACATCTAACGGGAATACGACATTACTAATACTATGAGCCTGGGTTGTTCCACGACTTTTGTTAATATTAAAGTAATTGTAACATTTCACATCCTTTTCTAATTTAAAGAAATCTGCTAAAGTTAGAGTAGGATGTGAAATGTTACAATAACTTTAAATTTAATTGATTTTTACTGGTGGTAGAGCTCCAGTGACGGAGCTCGCGGGCGTAGGCACCACCGCATTACCTAATATACTTGCCGCTAAATGGTAGTGTTCAACACTATCGTGTTCCGGTCAGGTGGTAATGTACGGCCCTGTAATTTCCGGCACAGAGGCATAAGACCTTAGGCCTCAGGAGTGGTAACGCATCTGCATTTTGACCTTGGTCTTTGTGTGGGTGTCTATAGGCTGCAGTCTTCACTTAACATCAATGTGAACTGCATGCTTGTTTACCACTTCCAATATATAAAAAAAAAAAAAAAATGCAACTCACACTTAGTTACAGTACCACCACGTAGGTACCTATTTAAAATTATATATCGGTCTTAATCGATATGGAAAGGAAGACGATATTAAGAAATTAGCGGGTCCACTTTGGATTCGTATCGCGAAGGAGAAGATGGAGTGGAAGTCATTGGAAGACCTTCGTCAGAGGACAATCTGTTACAAAATATTTTTAGTTAGCCGTTACCGATAAAAAGTGTTAAATTATATACTACATAGTTATAGATTTAAGTACTTTAAGTTTAAGATGTAAATATTCTAGATGGTAAAAACAGCAATAAAGGCTGTTTTTTTAATTTTATCTGTCTTGATCACATCTACCAACATCAAAAGCAGCCGTCTAGATACTTATTTATACAATTGATCTATAAGTGGGTATCTATGTGTATTGAACAAAAAATAGGAAGTAGACGATCATAAAGCAAAAATCCCGCCACTTATAACAATTCTCACAACGGAAATCCCATATCATATCCTAAAACTATTATAATGACTCAAAAATACATCTCAATTGCGCATGAGTTGATTTGTGCAAAGCCACCGCCATCAATTATAAAAAAAACGAAATATACAAACGAGGTAAACGGTGGATTATAATAATCATAAGAATTTTTTATTAAATATTTCTATGCTTAAACATACACTTGCAACTCTTTAATTTCAGTCTTATCTGTCCTTTTTTAAGGTTGAAAATAAATTGTGTTTTCATTTTCTAAATCATTAAGCAGCGTTCACATTCGCGGGTCCGTTTAATTCTGCCCCATTTAGCGCAACGGATCGTAAGTTTGCACAACAATCGGTCTTTACTCGAATCTATCGTTTTTTCATATATTTTTTTCAACGCGCTTCTATTGTACGTATCAATGTATCAGCTTTGTTTACTGGCGTGGAAATTTGATTAGCTTTGTGCACATGGCCTTAATAGTGGCGATTATAAATCAAAGCATTGATAATAGTTGTTAAAACATATTTATTGACGATGGATAATGTTTTATTGTTCTTTTCTATTGTTGTAGTAAACATTAAGAATACGTATTGTAACACACATCTGAAATAACGTATAGCTACGATTTGAATAACGTATCGTAATTGAAACCTTATTTTCAGGGATTTAGTGTATTTTTATAATACAAGTACAGTACTCAACAATAGGGAATCGGACAACTTTTGAGAATGTGTCTAAAATTATTCTTTATACGTTTATTTAACCATAAAAAATATTAATTTTATTATTTAAACATGTTAAAGTACCAGAAACTACACATACATTTTATAATTTCAAAAATGCCGGGTAGACGGTGCCGAATGACTCTGAACAATGTGACGTCAACTGTTTGCAATCAAAGTGAATCTTTTATTTCCATACGACTAACCAAGTGCCAATTAATTTTGTTGAATTTCGTATAACTTATTTTTCGAGTAAATAACGTAGAAAATATCCAAAAAAGAGCCAATAAATCAAAGTATCACTTGTGTTAAATATTTGTTGTACAAACATATGACGTCACGTCCTGTGATTGATGTTTCGTTCAACATGGAGCACAGATAAAAAATATTAAAATTATTACATTTTATTTTGCAATTTTAAATTATAAATCATTAATATTTCACGAAAATATTTAATGAGTCATCGTATTATTTCACAAACATTAATTCTAATCATAGTTTAAATTTATTTTCGATAGCTGTCCGATTGCCTATTCATATTGCACATCGAGCCTACGAGAGAGACAATCGGATAGTTGCGACTTCGTATAGCGTTATCTCTGCTGCACACTGCCTACGTAAACACTGTTAGTCCGGTATTGGTCAAAACTTGATCAAAATGGTTGACAAACAAACTACGAAGTCGAAACTAGCCGATTGTCTCTTTCGTAGGCTCGATGTGCAATATGATTGTTGAGTACTGCACGAGTTTCTCCCCTTTTTGGGGGGAGGCCTGGAGCTTACTCCACCATGCTGCTCCAATGCGGGTTGGTGGAGATGTGAACAGCATGCTTACTGCAAATTTTAATTACAATCAATATGTCTTTGTTTTTTCTACTTATAAAATAGCTTTGAACAAATTGCCGTCTCTCCGAGCCACTGTCGCGAAAGAATCAATACTGACATAATTAATGCAATCGTAAATTTAAATGTGACACTGCAAATGGAAGGTCCAATGGACTTCGGTTCAATCCTTTATTAATCAAAATACGGATTCGTGCACAAATTAAATTAAGGCAAAGAATTGGTTTCAATAAAAAAGTGTGGCCACTGGATTATTCTGTTCTTGTGTTGCGGCTATATTTTAAGAATGTTGTCTTATTGTGTTTGCGTTAAAGTCGATAATGTTTCAAATGGAGGCAAAATACAGGTTGTTTTGTGAGGTGTCAACGCACATAGCTATTTTTGTTTTTAAATGTGATACGATATTTATGTCCTGCTGCGCCGTCAAGGCCGAGGTACCTAAAGACATAAAGCATTAAATTATTCATACATATCCATACTAATATTATTAATGCGTAGCACTATCCTCATATCTGTTGGTTTGTTGCCTTTACTGAGTAACTTATTTGATAGATAGAGATACAATTCTGAAGGACATGCTCTTTTTTTTTTTTTTTGGTTTTATGGCATCGCTATTACGCATATTGCCAGTGTCAAGTAAAACGATATTTCGTATTTATTTAAGCAGTGTAAAAGTTAGTTTATTATAGTCATCAAGTATAATATGTAAGCATTAAATAAATAAGTTATGAAGTATAATATGTCAGTCAAGTGAGTTACAGTCAAGTTATTCGATTAAAGCGATGGCTACTTTACCAGAACATTTACAATGAAGTTTTGGAGGCAACCTGAAAAGTCGTGTTTTCGCACTCTTATTCTATTTCACTATACACGGGCACTGTAATAAACCTATATCAAACAAAATGCCACCAACTTTATTCAATATTACTTAAAAATACACCAAGAAAATGAAATAAAATAAGAGCACCATACGCCTCTTTCAAGGTTCCCGCCAAAACTCCGACATGCTCTTATTCTATTGCTGTCATTCTTATGAAAATTGAAATAGTAGGAGAGATACTGAACCCTCCGAGTACCGTTGGCCCCGTAAGGCTAGAATTTTTTGTAGAGATGAATAATAACATGTTAAGTACAAAAATCATCGCCTGGCAAGGATCAACCCTGTTATTAAGTAATTTCCAAATTTTAGATCTGGCAGCCATAGTTTTGCGATCATAATTGTTGCGTCTTATTTATAATAGATATACCTATATATATCATAATCACGACAAAAGGCCTTTAGTCCGGTCAAATTACAATAAAGAGTTGTTGATGCGTGCCATTTTTATAGATCATTTTATCATGTAGGTACAATTTATATTCGATAATTTAACGATAAAACTTGCCTTTTGAAGAAATTCGCGAAAAACCCCTTTTTTTACCTTTAATCTCAAGTTAATAGAGATTTTTCTTTAATTTGAAATTAATTTTTAAAATTTTGTATTCAACTGTTTAACTTATTTTCAGCTGATAGTGATTTTACGAATGTCTTATTTGACCGGACTACTTGTTTTATGATAATCGTTTAAACATCGAAATTTGGCTATATTAAGAGACGATATTGCCGCGTAACTTTTTAAGTAAGCCAATTATGTATAAAATGAAGTCTTCATATCTTTATTTTATAAAATATTTCTTTCAAGATTTGAATAGATACCATCAAAGATTTATACTGTGCACACAAAAGGCTCACAAAGGAGTAGGTATCGGCGAACTACAAAGTGAGACCGCGATTACCGGATGCGAGGGTGACATGATAAAAAACCCTTTTTTGGAGTGTTAATGCCGTAACAAATGTCGAATTTATGCGAGTGCTGGTCATATGTGGCATCCCGCTGCGCCCGCGCTGACCCGCGTGACCGGGACATCACTAGAGCTGCTCCCAACTTCTATATGACGTGAATGCAATATTTTAAAGAAAATAACCTCAAAGAAAAACTATTTCTGTTATGCAAAAATAGTGCCTTCTTTTGTAAAACAAAATTGTTTTTTTTTTAATATACCTATTGTGCAGTAGGTATCTCAATCTCTAGGATTATTGTATTTAGGTTGACAGACAACCAGACGGGCCACCTGATGAAAAGTGGTCACCGTTGTCATTTGCAACACCATAGGAATTGTCAACGCGCTGCCAGCCCTGAAGGACTCTTTTTTATTTTAGAATTTTTGAAGAACCCCATTTCGATGAGTTATAATAATGGTTACAATATGAGCAAAAGGAACCAATACAAGTTGTCCATGCACGTTATATGACTGCATAGAGTAAGAAAATCTTTCAAACGTATTCTTTAATAAAGTTCCGAAAAATGTTCAATTTCTATTCTATTAATAAATATAAAGTATTTTTGAAGGTTTTTAGTTTTATTATCACTGGCACTCCGGAGATTAGATCAGGGGTCTGAAATAATCATTTGCGAGTTTTGCGACTACGTTGTTGCAGCCAGGTACTCACCTAGCGAGGTACCTACCTTGTTACAACATTCGAGGTACTTAGCAGATCACATGAAGTGATAATTATAGCCATTTCATTCTACGATGTTCTATGATGTTCATACAACATAACTTGTGAATCGTGGGTGCACGTAATTGTACTCATTCGTATTTTTAAACAACTGAACTTCTAACGTATTCGAGACTATAATTTCAAAATCAGTAGTAATTAAATCTGCATTAATAATCGCTCTTTCTCTCTCTGTCTCATCAAAACAACCAGCTTAAAACAAAATGGTGGTCAATTTCACACGGCGTCACACGGCTGTCAGTTTGACATTTAAGCTGGGCCCGCACTGTCGGAATGTTAATTGAACGCGATGCTATCTCGTAATAAGTCATTGTGTCGGAGTTATCGCTGGTGTGCTACCGACTTTATAACAGTACAGTATTGACTGCGGGATGCATGCGTCATACTTGGAGGATCTTCGAAGAACAAAATTCAGATTTTCCATTTGCTTAATCTATCATTTAAACAAAGATTGAAGGAAGATTTTAATGCTATACGTGAGAGGTTCCGCAAATTTGTTTTCCTTATTTTAAAGACAGTGTTACTACGTTAGAATTAATTGGTGGTTGATAAGTTATGTAGCGGAAGCGCAAGGCCCCGCGGCTGGTGAAGATCGCAATCGATCTACTCGGTTGTGCGATACGGGCGCGGTCGGGTGTGTGATGGGTGACCGCTAGTGGTAAAATTAAAATGCGCGTTTCCGTGCTTTGGAGGCCACGTTAAGCCGTCGGTCGCGGTTGCTTTCGATAGATAGCAGTAGTAGTTAAACCTTGTCGGAGGCCTTATGGGCGGTTGGAAAACATTCGACAGCGAGTTGGCCACTAACGCGTATCTCCACCAACCCGCATTGGAGTAGCGTGGTGGAATAAGCTCCAGGCCTCCACACAAAAAGGGGAGAGACGGCCCAGCAGTTGGACGTAGGTACAATGGTTGTCATTATTATTATTTAGATAAGGTAATGCGATGGTGCCTACGGCCTCAAGCTCCTGCACTGGATCTACTACCAGTAAAACTAAAAGACGGCAACCTACCACGACCCATACCGATAAGCCAAAAAAATACGCCCATCTCGCAAATTAAATGTATAATTCACAATTGAAACATACAAACAAACAGAACAAAACATAAATCGCGTGCACCGGATCAATCCATAACAATAAACGGACAGAAAACGAATTTTTACACGAAACAGTTCTGTATGTATTTATTGGTAATACAAGTTTCACAAGTTTATTGGTGCTACCGTTGTGGCAACAATAAAACGGACGGACGGACGGATGATATATAGAGACCAATTAAACTGGTGATGTAAGTTCGCGGACCCCTAATGATGAGCTACCGGCGGTCCTCTGTAGACTTAACAATCTTATATAACTGTCATTAAAAATACTGAATTGATCAATAGGTCACTCAATAGGTAAGATTTCATAATTCGTAAGATCACTGATTGAGTGACTGAGTGACTGACAGACAACGTACTGCCGAAATTACAATTTCTGGTGGTAGAGCTCCAGTGACGGAGCTCTTTACTGGTGGTAGAGCTCCAGTGACGGAGCTCGTGGCTCAGAAGATAAAGTATTAAAAAAAAAAAAAAAAAAAAACGTAACTTCACGCCTGTAATCCCCGAAGGGGTAGGCAGAGGTAAATGCATGCATTCAAGCATACATGCAAACACCCACGATTCGCCGGTTACGTTTTGGCCCATGTAACAGGTGGCGAGCCTGTTGACATCTCCGGGCACATTACCAAACTTTGAGGTACTGGGAAATTTCCAGAAAATGGAATAATCCCAATAGAACCAGAGATAAAGGCTTTTTCACCATTATCTCTGATAACCCCCTACCCGGGAATCGAACCCAGGACCTCAGCGTAGTAGTAGTGGCCTGCTACCACTAGGCTACCGAGGCAGTTAAAGTATTGATATTATCAAACTCAAATCTATATAAATCGAAATGTTCGTAAGCGCATTAAACTCCCGAACGAATGCAACAAATTGGATAGATAGATAATAATAACATTTTTTTTAAATATCTAATTCCTTGTTTTCTTTTTTCCCCTGGCATGTCTAACATCAAATCGTTCTTATACCTTCGGAATCTCTTAGACACATTTACAGCGTCATAAACGCTTTTTAATTAAGGATCCGAATCACGATCATCACATCGCCTACGGTAATTTATGACATCTTGCGTGTTCCAATTAGCACACTGTGTGTAAATATCTCATACAATAAACGACTCTATAGAGGACATTATAAAGAGTTTTTTGACACAGTGTTTTGGCGCTATTCATTGAAAAAATTTTTTGGTTTAGTGTTTGACGCTACAAGGCTATGTTTTTAAATACTCTTTTTCGTTGGAGGCAGTAGGAAACTAGTACCTGTTATGCCTAAGGTCTCGAGTTTGAACCCCTGGGAGGGGGGGGATGGTGGGGTTTTTAAGCTTACCACTAAGCATCTCAACTCACTGAATGTGAGTTGTGATGCTTAGTGGTAAGCTTGTAGTTTTTAAATTTAGCGAACGAATGCGCAAATAGTGTAAACATGTCTGTAGCGGCCAAATACTCAAAAGTCCCTTAAGTCTAAGTGGGACTGAAGTCTTCTCTATTTATAAAACACGTTCAATCGACAGAGATAGCGCACATTTGAGGGTTGCTTCAAATTGAGTGACGTTTGAGTGTTCAGCCATAAGAATACAATAATAAGATTCCATGAAGGAATGTTTTTTACCTACTTCTGCTTACCTTTACAACTGTGAAATTATGTTTTTTTTAATAATAATATAATAATCTTTAACGTTTAACAAAATAAAAGAGACGCTGTTATTTTAGCTTTTTATTTTGCTAGTATAAGAAGGTTAAAGTAAATGTTAGACGAGCATACTACCATGCATAAAATCCGTGACAAACGCTTTATTTAATATTGCTTAGTTAAAATCAATAGTTTTATTTGTTTTATACCGAAAAAAATTACGGCGTTCTAAAGTAGGTACGTAAAGTACTTGTGCCAAATTTCAAGTCTCTAGTACCAATAGTTTTTGCGTTAAACCGAGGACGGACATACAGACAGGCAGACGGACGGACGTGGCGAAACTATAAGGGTTTCTTGTTTACTACGGAACCCTAAAAACTGTTTCCGAGGCTTTAGTGTGAGCTATTGCTCCAGACTAGGGTCAAGTTCTTTCGTTCGATTTATTCTTTATTTTATTACTCTACGTTTTAATGAGCACATTGTGTATCTCATCTGCGATTAATGATTTATTTTACAGTTTTGTCGACCTTTTAAGTAGTTTATTGTAACATTTTAAAGATTTTTTAAAGGAGATGTTGCGAGCTCGGCTCTGGTTCGTACATGTCCTCAAAAAATGGGTAAATTAAAGAATAATCCGTAAAAAATACAATTAATTTATTCAAGAATATATTTTAGAGTTACAACCACATTTAATTCAAACGATTTTATGATTTTTAACCACGTTCAACATGGCGGAGATACAGCCGACGCTTATTTAAAAAATGAAAATGTCAAAATGACATCGCCCGCCATATTCGCCATGTTGGATTTGAGTTGCAATTCTAACTACAAATAATGTTTTGTAACTGCAAACAAAGCTAAATAAGTGAAAATATGCAGTTTTTATATTGATTTTGCCTGTTTAATGATATTGTGTTCAATACATGGCCGGAGGTCCATACATTCTTGCAACATCACCTTTCAAGTCTCTAGTACCAATAGTTTTTGCGTTAAACCGAGGACGGACAGACAGACTGGCAGACGGACGGACGTGGCGAAACTATAAGGGTTTCTTGTTTACTACGGAACCCTAAAAACTGTTTCCGAGGCTTTAGTGTGAGCTATTGCTCTAGACTAGAGTAAGTTCTTTCGTTCGATTTATTCTATATTTTATTACTGTATGTTCTAATGAGCACATTGTGTATCTCATCTGCGATTAATGATTTATTTTACAGTTTTGTCGACCTTTTAGTAGTTTATTGTAACATTTTAAAGATTTTTTAAATTTGTAGCTATATTTTATGTAACAAAAGTGGAAAACAAGTGACGACTGCAGCCTATGGACATACAAAGACCAGAGGGCAAAATGCAAATGCGTTGCCACCTCTGAGACCTTAGATGTTATACTTCTGTGCCGGAAATTACAGGGCCGTACATTACCACCTGATAGGAACACGATAGTGCAGAATACTACCATTTAGCGGCAAGTATATTAGGTAATGCGGTGGTGCCTACGCCCTCGAGCTCCTACACCTACCACCATCGATAGTTAAGATGATAGAACTTACGTAACGTAACTTCACGCCTGTAATCCCCGAAGGGGTAGGCAGAGGTAAATGCATGCATTCAAGCATACAGGCACCCACGACTCGCCGGTTACGTTTTGACCCATGTAACAGGTGGCGAACCTGTTGCCATCTCCGGGCACATTACCAAACTCCGGGGTACTGAGAAACTTCCAGAAAATTGAAAAATTCCAATAGAAGCAGAGATAAGGGATTTTAAACCGTTATCTCTGATAGTCCCCGACCCGGGAATCGAACCCAGGACTCCAGCGTAATAGTAGTGGCCTGCTACCACTACGCTACTGAGGCAGTTATGATAGAACTTGATATCATAAAATTTAAACAATGTGTATTAAGGGGAGATATTTATATTTACGAACGAAATATAAAATAGTTAAAATACTACAGATATAAAAGTTTTAATTGAAAGTGCACTGCAGTCTGGACTCAAACCAACAACATCCAGAATTATAGGCAATAAGGGCCCGGAATTCCATCGCCTAAAACTAAGACATTTCTTCTTATGTTTGTCAGAGGAAAAAATAATTATTTTTGTCAAGGTCGTATAAAAAGCTGAATCATTTAAGAAACAATGTATCATCGATAATCCGTACAAATATTTTTCGATTTCTTTTCAAAAGATACAAATTATTTTAGTCATAAAATTAGGTCTTATATTTTATTCCGGGAAGAGTGAAATACAACATTTGAAAGGCCTTAGTCCACTGACGACGTTACGATTATGATATTGCAAAGGTCCGAATTATTATAGAGCTTTGGTGTGGTTTTATACCAGATGTGTAAAACGAGTATAAAATTATAAAACGAAATCAACTTTTCAAATCAACGAATTCTTTTTTTCATTCAATGTAACAAAATAATGTAATAAAAATTATTATAAAAACTGGTTGCCTGTCGGTTTTACGGGCGAAGATTTTACGTGACAACGTCTTTTTCTCGGTAGAAAGGCATTCGCCGGTCCGGCAGGCCTCTCTCTCGTTCGGTGACTCATCGTTATGTTACCGGGCGTTACACTTTTTCATGAGTGACTCCGAGCCGCAACCTAATTTAAGACGTTGTCACGTCAAAATCGCCACCTTGTCAGTTTCAGTCAGCTTTACTATGGATTTGGCGAACTTTAGTTCAGCAGTAGATATCGAAGTGATGATCCAAGTGAACTGATGCTTGTAATATTTATTTTTTCGCAATTACACATGCGAGTGAACTTTAGAAATTAAAGAAAAAAACGGAAACAAATATTTGAATTCGGGCAGGAATTGAACCTGAGACTTCAGGATAACCAGTCCAGACTCTTTACCACTAAGCTACCGAAGTACTAAAGAAAAAACGGAAAGAAAAACTTGACTTCGGGCAGGAATCTAAGAGCGGCTGGACTGGTTATCCTGAGGTCACAGGTTAACATTTCTAAAGAACTGATACTTATTTGTCACCCACATAACATAAAAAAATGCCTCGGTGTACGCAGGCCCTAAAAGAAAACCACAATTTATAGCCAAAAATAGACAATACGGAAACAAAGGCAGCGGACATAGCTCGCATTCCCTATTGACACCTTTTTTATGCGCTCAGACATGACCTTTCAAACAATATTATTATGTTTGGAGCTGAATTATGAATATTTTTTATTATTGTTACTTTTTATCGTTCACCCGTCACTTTGTTCGCGTACTAAGTTTTTTTTTAATGTAATAGAAGTGGCAAGCAAGCATGCAGTTCACATTGATGTTAAGTGACGACTGCAGCCTATAGACACCCACACAAAGACCAAGGTGAAAATGCAGATGCGTTACCACTCCTGAGGCTGATGTTATGCCTCTGTGCCGGAAATTACAGGGTCGTACATTACCACCTGACCGGAACACGATAGTGCTGAACACTACCATTTAGCGGCAAGTATATTAGGTAATGCGGAGGTACCTACGCCCGCGAGCTTCGTCACTGGAGCTCTACCACCAGTAAGAACATCGTCGAAGTGAAGCTGCGTTGTGTCGTCGATGTACGTCGATGGTAACATACAATGTAGGTATAGGTCGCGCCACGTAAAAAGAACGCTGGAAGAAAGTAGAAGGGATGTGTTCGCGCATCGGTACACTCGCGCACGAAAGTACTAGCCCTATTGGTTTATTTTTGATCTAGCTTTCGCTTGCGGTTTCGTGTATTGGTAGGCAGATTGAAAACGCCGCACCTCATACCACCAAATAGATCGATAAATCGTCTACTGCGCAGCTTGGCCGCCAGCGTTCTTTTTACCTGGCGCGACCTATAGCTGTTATAATCTGTAAAAAGCACAGAAAATTGAATAACAGGATAGTTTTTTTACCAACAGATATTTATTTATACTTTTGGCACATAAGCAATGTACTTAAGGCGGACTTAATAACCTAGTGGTGTATGTAGTACTAGCCAACCTAAGGGCCAAATAAATCTGTCGAAGGTGCATTAAACTATAAAGAAATTTAGAATATGGTCAAAACAATTGTTACTTAAAAATAAATGTATTACATTAATATTTTTATAATAATAATATATACAAAAGCCTTAAAATAGATGCTATACTACAGAGTACATATATAGACTATTATAGACATGCATACATAAGTTTATAGATACATATAAAAATATAAATACATAATAATATACATTTATTAACTGTATATACAAATCGGGCAGGACTTCAGTAGCTCAATTGGAAGAGCGGCTGGACTAGATTCCCAGTAGGCCGCGAGTTCGAGTCTCGCCTGAAGTCAAATTTTTCTTTCCATATTTCTTTAAATAAAATATATTTCACAAGCATGTGTTAATGCGAAATAATATAAAACAATTATTAAGGGTAAAAGCGACTTCTTTACGATATTCAATAAACTGCAAAGTCTATTATATCGGTGGCCTAACTAGCATAGTTGGTAATAGATGGCGCTGCTGCTACCATAAAGTAATGCAATAAATGTGAAGGAAAGATTTGACAAATCGGGCAGGACTTCAGTAGCTCAGTTGGAAGAGCGGCTGGACTAGATTCCCAGTAGGCCGCGAGTTCAAGTCTCGCCTGAAGTCAAATTTTTCTTTAAATAAAATATATTTCACAAGCATGTGTTAATGCGAAATAATATAAAACATTTATTAACTGTTTCAAAAGAAAATAATGATGACAGTGTAATTAAATTTATAACATTCATTCGTGGAAGATATCTAGTTAATACAATTAGATGTATTGTGGTAAAAGGAATAAACAGGAACAAGAGCGAAATAAAGTTCACGGGAAAAAAATAAGCAAGTCTGCTTAGTAACGAAATACTGTTATTTCTGATGTGTACACGTGTACGTAAAATATGATTTTTTTAGTTATTATTTTAACATTCAGTCGTTGTAATTCGATAAAGTTTATTACGGTAATACTTTAATACGGTAGCAGAGCTGCGTTCACACGAACATTGACATTACTTTTTTAATTTAATTTTTTTAATGTCATGTAGTTGCAAACAAACTTACAGTTTTCGTTGATGGTAGTACTGCATGTAACCTATGAAGGACTACTCGAAACCCCAGTGTCAATGTTGCAAGAAGCGTGCCACTCCTGAGGCTTAAGATGTTAGGCCTCTGTGAATTAACCACGTAAATTACCATCTGACCAGAACATTAAATACGTGAACATTACCATTTAGCGCCAAGTAGATTAGGTAATGTGGTGGTACCTACTACCTATATACCTATACTGCCTATTGGGTTGGCTTGATTATGAATAACATTTACAATGGACGATTACGAAAATATTGTTTTAGGATATGCTCGTGGGGTATACAAGCAAGTAGTTTGCATTGATGGTAAACGAACGTAACTTCACGACTATAATCCCCGAAAATGTATGCTTGCATGCATGTAGAAGTAAATGCATACATTCATGTAGGTATACAAGCAATCACCCTCGATTCGCCGGCTACATTTTGGCCCTTGTAACAGGTGGCAAGCCTGTTGACATCTCCGGGCACATTAACAAACTTCCAGAAAATGGGAAAACCCCAAACATAAAGGATTTTACACCGTTATCTCTGATAGTCTCCGACCCGGGAATCGAACCCAGGGGCCCAGCATAGTAGTAGTGGCCTGCTACCACTAGACTACTTTAACAGATAACTGAGGTAAACGACCACTGCAGAATAAAGACACGCACACAAAAACGGAGTTCAAAATGCAGATGCATTGCGGCCTTAGCCCTAATTGATTTTTGATTTGCCAGACCATAAAATCTAACCCCCTTATTCATAAACGTATTTTAGCTAAAGTGTTGCTAATCTCTCCTTTGTCTTTTTCTATCCTTCACATTTGACAATGCAACTGACAAGGACAAAGCATTCTATAGCTAAAATGTATCTAATATACGTTTATGAATAAGGGGGTTAATCTTTATCACATCTCACCAGTATAAACTGCCTCTTAGGGACGACACCTGCTTTACGTAAAACAGTTTGATATCCGGGTTACAAGCTAGTTATACGCCATTAAATAGGATTTACCTAGTTTTGGAGTTAAGACTGTTAAATAACGCGTGTATATGCTGACGTAATGACATAAATTGGGTATAACTCACACCATAATTACGTCACCGTGAATGCCGTTTAAATAATGAAAACAACACAAAAATAAAAATTTACTGTTATGGGACACCGAGCAGATGTCTTAATAAATATCTCTATTTAAACTTTATAATACCTAATATTCATGATTATTCGTCGATTGTGCAGATATGAATCTTGGGATATATTTCACCGGAACACCATGGTGGCGAAACCAATCGCGCTCCCGTGGTGTCCGTAAGCTACCAAACTAGACACCATACAGACATCAGAGTCGCCACACCACAGCGACAGTACCAAAATGAACGTTGCTGGCGGCCGGACTAGCTGGCGGCCGAGTGAGTGAGACACAGGCGCCATAGTAATTAATGGTGGCGCGACCAGCTCGGTCGCTGGTCGAGCCGCCAAATTGGTTATGCAACCAGACAGACACCAGGTGAGTAATTCTCTATGGAGCTGTATACATTTTGTTCGTAGCGGCGACTGATTGGGCTGGTGATATATAGCCCGAAGTTCTTTGGACACAAAACCCGTAACGATGATTCCATGGAACGGTGACACAAAAGAAAGGGTTGAGGGCAAAAGATCTCGCGGACGCTCTCCGACCAAATGGACAGATCTCATCAAATCAGTGACGCACTTTAGCATCAACGACTGCTCTCACTCTGCCAGCCATCGAGCTGCAGGCGACGCATCACGATCAAGCATCCAACACATGACACGACCAATCTGCCAAAAGTGTACGACTTAGAATAAGAACATTACCTTCTAACCGGAACACGGTGGCGCTCAACAGTAACATTTAATGCTACATTTCACTGGGATACAATGGCGGCGTAACCAGTCGCCCCGCCTTGGTGTCCGTAACCTACCAAATTAGACACCATACAAACACCAGAGTCGCCACACTAAAGCGATAGAACATTTTGGCCGGACTGGCGGCCAAATGAGCCACACACCATACAGCCATATACAGCGCTACAATAATTAGTAATGGCGCGACCAGCGTGGCGACGCAACCAGTGTCATTCTGTGCCGGTATCCGAGCTGGTCGCGCTGCCAAACTGGTTGCGCCACCAAACGGGCATCAGGTGAGTAACTTCCTGTAAGCTGTATACATTTGATTGGTAGCGGTGACTGGTTGCGCCGCCATGTCTCGGTGAAATATAGCCCTTAGTGGCAAGTAAATTAGGTAGATAAAGTAGTAGTATTTATACCCGCGAACTACGTCACTGGAGCACTACCACCAGTGGAAACCTACAACTTAACACTTATAAATTCATTGATCGTACAATTTTAACATGAATCACATTTTTTCTTATCCCACGTAAATGCAAATCAATAATCTCTATCGAATTATTCAACCAATAAACCCCATGCTACGATCTACTTTGTCTTAACATCAGTAAACAGCTAATTTTGACCTCGAACAATTTATCTTTCTACAAATAAACAAAACACGACAAAGGGAACAAGCGTAAAACAGTATGGTGTATAAATCACGCAGTATAGTGATTTGTCATAAAAATGGAGGCGTTCGGTAAATTATGACTGTCACGGTGTAATAGTGCCGCGGTAAAGACAAAGATCATGGTTGGACATGTGGTAAGCGAGAGCCTTTTGGAGACTTAGGTTCCGTAGATTGATTCAGTATAAAAAAAATAAAAAGTAACATCACGACTGTTAACCCCGAAGGGGTAAGCAGAGGTGAATGCATGCATTCAAGCATACATGGAAAACACTCACTTTTTAATATAATTTGATTGGATTTTGAAATAATGTTTTTTTATTGTGTTTTGAACGATTTTACTTATTTTCAGCTGATAGCGAATTTATGTATCTTTGAATGTCTAATTTGAAGGGACGATAGTATGCTAAAGAGATTTGTCAATCAGCTTGGCTACAATTTTAAGTTGGAGGGCCTTCTGTGCTCGCCGATTGCCCGGTGAAGTAGTTTAGTGTCAAGACGGCACTAGACTACTTCACTGCCACTTGCATAAGTCCGCCCTAAAAAATACATAATAAGTTGTCAATCAAACAAATTCTCCAATACATTTACCGTATCTGCAATATCACAAGATTCTTAAAAGGCATACGTACCGCTTTGAACTTCATGGCTTTTATTGTTTTTTTGGGATGTAAAATAAAATATATGGATTTGATATGTCAGTTTGTCATAATTCAAAATTCAAGTGTATTATCGGAATGGCATCCGTGGATACTACGTTTCATAAAGAACATTTTTTCATTTAATTACCACGGATCTCTAAAATATGACAAAGAGCCAGCCCGCCGCGAGCTCTTTTGTCAACATCAGTCGTTATCAGTCACATCTTAAAAGCCAGATCGGGCACAATAAGTGAATCTTAAATGTTATTCTTATCATGGTTAAGTTAAACTGCAGTTTTGTGTTCAATGATTAAATCAGTATTATTTTTATTGGATTCAAAAGCGATCTATGTGAATATATTTGTAAGTTCCACTATCATATGAACGAAATATGCTTTCGACTTGGATGATTCTTAAATGCCTAAATAAAGTGTTACCGTGTAATAAAATTTAAACTGGAAAATGGAGAAAAGAAGGAGAATTTTTATTTCACGTAATTCTTTATATTGTAGATACGTGAACCAATTAAAATTAAATGCACTTGCAAATAGTTAAAAGAGGAACGACATACTGTTATTTGAATATGCTATTCATTACTGTAGAATTAAATTTGTCTATTTTAGTGCTGTTGTAAAAGGAGTTATCGTAACGGTAATCCAATACATTTTTTTATAATTACAAACATCATTTTGACCAATATTAATAGTATTCATCTATGTTTAGGCATACTAGCACCTAGCATAATATAAAGCGCAAAATATACTGGTTCTTAACCACCTTCCAAACCTCTTCTACATCTATCACTCTTTTAATTAATCGTGTTTGTAAATAACAGCAATCAGTCGCATTAAGGAAACTCCACATTAACAAGATCAAAAGGGCGACCGCAACATCGGTCCGGTCAGCCTCACCTTTGTATGACTTTCTGTAAATATTTTGCGCCGATCCAAACGCGAAGATTATAAATATAATTGTGACCCACGAATCGTGGAGATCGTACGATAGTCGTCACAAACGCATTTGTTGCCGAAACAATGAGGACACGGCTTTGTGACAGATTCATAAAATGTCACTGATATAAAAACATATTAGAGAAATTGACAACAATTTAGATGCAATCCTGATGTGCAATCGATATTTTTCTTTTATGTTATGGAAGTGGCGAACAAGCATGCAGTCCACATTGATGTTAAGTGATGACTGCAGCCTTTAGACACCCACACAAAGACCAAGGTCAAAATGCAGATGCGTTATCACTCCTGAGGCCTAAGGTGTTATGCCTCTGTGCCGGAAATTCAGGGCCATACATTACCACATGACCGGAACACGGTAGTGCTGAAGACTACAATTTAGCGGCAAGTATATTAGGTAATGCGGTGGTGCCTACGCCCGCGAGCTCCGTCACTGGAGCTCTACCACCAGTAAAAGATTTTTAAATAGACATTTGTTGTCGAACTTTTGTTTTTCTACTGAGAAATGTTTTTCCTTTTTAGATATCATTTTATTACGGTGTGATGATAAGTAAGCATAGTGGTATAAGATTTATGGCCCCGTAGTAACTATCACAGAGACATAACAACTAAGGTCTCAGGGGTGGCAACGCATTGATCTCTGGTCTTTATGTGGGTGTTTATAGGTTGCAGCCATCACGTAACATCAATGTGAACTGCATGCTTGTTTGCCATAAGTAAGGGCGAGATTCACAGACCGCACTACGACTTTACTTTGAGCAAAGTATGCGTAGAACTGTCAGAAATGTATAGGTTTCTACAGTTCAAAGTATACTTTGCTTGAAAGTAAAGTCGTAGTGCGGTCTGTGAATGTCGCCCTAAGTCTGAGGTCCCGGGAGAAATTTTCTTGCGTTCAAGTGTCTCGCTGTAGACAACGAATCAATAAAACATATCTGCCTGAATTATAAATCGTTAGTTTATAAATAAACATACCAACTTCGATTTCCATTGTAATTATGATCGATTTTCTATAGGTACGTTTAGTATATAAAACATATCTGCCTGAATAAATGAAAAGCTGAACCTAATGAATGCTGAATATAATGAAAATAATGAAAAGCTGAACCTACAGCCAATACAATATTATTTCAGACTAGGCCAAATGTGTAAAGCAAGAACTAGCAATGATCAAACAATATGAGCACTATGCATTCTTGACAATTAATACATTCAACATAACAGTCTTACAGTTTGTCTTAAATTCCACAAAATTGTTAACAATATTTTTAATGTCCTAAGTTTTGGCAACCAGAGCCTGGTTGAAAATATTTAATGATGTCACCACCCATCAAGTCACGCATTTAGCTTAACTGTCAGTCCAAAAATAATCGCATATGTCTCATACGTCTTTCCGCAACGCCCTAAGCCGAGGCACGGACCCGCATGGGTCACCCTTAGGCAGTTGCGCTAACTTTTGTTTAGGCTGGAGCGCCTTCTGCGTTCGCCGATTGCCCGGTGAAGTAGACTAGTGCCGTCTTGAGACAGGCCGCCGAAATAACGCCCGATCTAAAAAAAAAAAAGTCCAAAAGCAAACAAAACAAGTCTGTCAACTCAATAATAAAGAAAAGCCTCCGCATCTCATTATATGCATATAACCCAAAGCTTTGATTGGACGTATTTCCTGCTGTACGTCGATTCTGTTGCGATATAACAAGTCGGGCAATCGTATTGTAATCTGAATGGTGATCAAACGACAAAGATGCTTTAAAATATACTTTAATAAGCAACCTTATCAATACTGATCAAATAACAGACGTTAGAACTTATTACAATGATTTTAAAGCTGCTTTTTCATGAATGGGTATCTTTGGAGTGTATGATTATGTTTGTGATGTGGGATGCACTATAATAATGTTATTATTTGACTGAAACGTGTGGGATAATCAGTGTATTTTGTTAAGGAAGCAAGCGTAAAATTATTTTCATAGTTATGTGATATTGTTAAGTATGAGCTTTTAGCTGACAGTGTGGTTTCTTTATAGCGGGGATTGTATGAAGTTGGTATGTGTATTAGGTATTCCAGTTTTAGTTTCCATAAAATTATTGTTGATAATAATATTTTTTGTTGATTTTAAAAATCATTTTAGTTTAATATACGCGAGATAAATCCGTAAAAATAGTTTTATTTCAATGATAATAATATAATTTTTCTTCTATTGATGGTATTAGATTTTTAGAATACAGCATTAACTGCCTCGGTAGCCTAGTGGTAGCAGGCCACTACTACTACGCTGAGGTCCTGGGTTCGATTCCCGGGTAGGGGGTTTTCAGAGATAATGGTGAAAAAGCCTTTGTCTCTGGTTCTATTGGGATTTTTCCATTTTCTGGAAATTTCCCAGTACCTCAAAGTTTGGTAATGTGTCCGGAGATGTCAACAGGCTCGCCACCTGTTACATGGGCCAAAACGTAACCGGCGAATCGTGGGTGTTTGCATATATGCTTGAATGCATGCATTTACCTCTGCCTACCCCTTCGGGGATTACAGGCGTGAAGTAACGTTTTTTTTTTTTTAGTATGTAGCACAGCTTACAATTTTCACTAATCATAACTAGTTTGACTACGTTTCTGGTTTATTTTCGAGTCGGGTAGAGAGTGATATTTTTTTTTTAAATCAAAAAATTCTCAATTTATTCTCTGGTTTTCTAAATATGCTATATGTCATATATTATGCCAGTTATTCTTCATAAATGGAATTAAAAACTAAACTTGCGAATAGTGAATACACGCATGTGATCATCAATATTGTTATTTCAGCAAAAAAACATGCATTGATGACCAAAACTCCGAAAAATATTTGTCTCAAACTTGTTGTACAAGACAATTTATTAAAGACTAGCTGTTATCCGCGGCTTCGCCCACGTGGATGTCGTTTTATAAATAACTAAGTAGCCTATGTTCTTTCTCAAAGTCAGCTCTATTTCTGTACCAAATTTCATTCACAGACAGATAGACAGACATACAAAGACACAGATAGACAGAGTTACTTCCTAATTTATAATATTAAAGTAGGGATTGCAGCAAAAACCTAAGAATTCTTAGTGGTTAATTACTCCAAAATTCACCAGCATGCATTAACCTTAATCTTGTTTCAAAATATTTAACAAATAAAATCCAAAACGTGGAAGCAAACCAAATAGAAATGAGGAAGAGAAATTCATTAAGAGTTATAGATTTGATATCACATTAAATAAAAAAGCAGACCATTCATAACAGCATCTAATCTTCATTAACATCAATATGAAACTGTTTGAATACATTAGAATGTCTAAACTACGTAAAATTATAATGAAACTGATTTTAGAACTGAGCGAAAATCGTGATTACCATTTAAATGAGGTTATAGGTTAAATGGTAGCAAAGACACATATCGTTGGATTTAAAATAGGAAATGTACTCGAGTTTACATTTTTTTTATGTTATAAAAGTGGCAAACAAGCATGCAGTTCACATTGATGTTAAGTTTCTTCATTCGCAATGTCACTTATGACAAATGAAACAATATATTGGCAGCGCCTAAACTGAATCGCAATAAAACGTCATGTTACGGGCCCTGATTATCACTGGACTGCCTGGATTTAGAAAAATGTAGATTGTAATTATTTTATTGTTTATCTTTTAATATCGCATTTTATCTTCTAACTAGCTCCGAGTTCGCCCGCGCTGCTCCGCACCTATAGTCATAGCGTGATGATATAAGTCTATAGCCTTCCTTGATAAATGGGCTATCTAACATTGAAAGAACTTTTCAAATCGAACCAGTAGTTCCTGGGATTAGCGCGTTCAAACAAATAAACAAGCAAACAAACTCTTCAGCTTTATAATATTAAATATAGTACAGAGTGTAGATACGTTTCATATTTAATTTTAAAATTAGTAGGCAAGTAAACCAAAAATATTTGGACCGAATATTATATTGCTTGTATTGCCAGAAATGTGCAACACATTATACTCATGCTGGAAAATAGATAAAAAAATGTAGGCAGCTAAATAAGTCTTCACTTATGAAATCTGACGAACTTTGATTGTAATGACCCCAAAGCCATTGATCTCTATTGATTCGATGCAATACAGGTCATCGTCCCGAGATTTTCAAAACAAGTAGGCTTAATATCGTTCATTGCTTCGTCATCTTCACATTTTGTGAAACTTCCTTCATCGTAGGTAGTAATGTATAGTGCTGTTATGAAGTTCTATTCTCTGTCGTTATTGTTATTAGTTTCATAATACCCAGTTGGACCGCATTCCACTGGCGCGGGCAGACGGGACGTCGCCAGCGCATGCGCATGCTCCAAAGGACTTTAAATGTGTAACATTTTTCATATCTTATGTATCCTGTGTACAAACAAATGTTTGTTTTAAGATATTTATTTTGTATGGTATGATAAGATTATATGTGATAGGATTTTGTGTGATTGCCTCACGAAGTTACTGTTGAATTTGTGATAGCTTCTACTAGAAACATTAATGATGCATCGAAGCATACAGTGGAATAAGCTGGTTTTGAGCAGTATTTACTGGTGGTAGAGTTCTAGTGTAGTTCTAGAGGAGCATAGGTGTAGGCACCACCGCATTACCTAATCTATCTGCCGCCAAATGGAAGTGTTCAAACATAATCCGGCTAAGATAGTGTATAACTATCACAGAGACATCATAACTTAGGTCTCAGGGGTGGCAACGCATGGTTTTTTTTATACCTCTGGTCATTGTGTGGGTCATAGGATGAACTATGTGCTTGTTTACCACATTCACTGTAAATAAAAAAAATTAAAAAAAAAAACCAAATCAGTAACACATTTCGTATTTATAAATAAATAAAGGCAAAAGTTTTGTGGTGGTATTTCCATTCAACTTTGGAACCAAGTACCTGTCTATGAGTATTTATGTAAGCCTAAAAAGTCAAGTCAATAGTTTGAACACGTACTTTTCCGGTTTTGCTGACACAAATATTATACCAATTCATATTTTTATGTATAAATATTTAACACTATGTTACTGTCTAAAATAATAAATATCAACAGTCATCACAGTCATCGAGAATATTTCACGCATTTCATCATACATTTGAAAGTTCACAAGCTAAATCAAAATTATATGACAGCCACACCAACAGCACATTAATATGCATATTCACGCATAATATTAAACTTGACATGATGACATTAAACATGGAATATTATTATGCGACTCTGATTTACACTTGAAACTGCAAATTTATATCCTTTGAATTCAAATAAAACAACGAACGTATGAAACAGTGCAGTTATAATTATAGTATAAATTAAGGAAGTTGCGCTTCATTGCTTACTAAATAGTATGTAATAAAGGACGCCAACAAGCATGCAGTTTGATATTAAGTGATGACTGGAGCCTATAGACACCCAAAGACCAGAGATCCAAATGCATATGAGTTGCCACTCCTGAGATTTTAGTTGTTCATGTCTCTGTGATTGTTATTACGGGGCCATACATCATCATCATAATGATTTATTTATTTCCTCAACAAAAGAAGGGCCTCTATTTATGACATTTACGACTGAGTATAGAAGAAAAATACACAGACAAAAAATTGACCATTAAAAAAAAATAGATATTATAGCATGAATACACAAACCACTCTAAAACAATCACCTTTTGTATCTTATGAATACTGTAAGAACAATGTAAACAAGAAACAATTTGGGACCAAAATTTGCACCCGCAATGACGCCCGCATAACAATGATTTTTTACCACAGAACTAAACACTGTAACTAAGCAGAAGCTACACTTTTGTGTACTATAATGCATTGTAAATTTATTTTCGTATAATACAATCTATAGAATTAAGCGTATCTCGAAAAAGTCGAAAACAATCGACTGAAAGCCCCCCGCGGATCACAATTCGTAGTGGCAAGTAAAGGTGTAGAGAACCTTAAAACCAAATTTAATTACAGGACCAATACACGAGTGTATAGAACAATAGCTTTTATTACAATAACATTAGAAACTAACGCATTATTGCTAGTTACAAAGAGCAATGTGTTCGAACACAAAATAACAAAGTCAACTTTGAAATGGACGTCAGATCCAAGAGCAAACTTAATATTAATAAAGTTTAAGCCCATAAAGTTCAAAATCCTGTGACAACCGGCATTAACAATCGGTGCAGCATAATGTCTCATGTATTTATTTTTATTTTTTCACCCGTGAAGGATCATTACCGTGTATTGTTGGATAATTTCACGCATTTGGTGACACTGCGGGCGTTTTTGGAGAGAATTTAGCGGGAATTTTGCTTGTAAAAGGTCTGTATGAATAAGTGCAATATATTGTTGTTCACAATTTTAGTGTTTTAAGTGTTTTCTTTGTTGGTGACACATTTGTGTTACTGAATAATAGGCTGCGTTGAGGTTACACTGGCTGCCATTTTGTTGCATAGCGTTGAAAATAAGTTTGTGACAATTGTATTGTTTGGTATCACGTGCGTTACTTAAATAATTAAAGTTAACACATTAATTAGCACTAGCCGAAATGTCGTCCACAACAGTGTTGTGTTATGCGTTTTAGGAGAAAATATGCCATAATCGCCAGGCTTGACTAGCGGATTGGCGATCGCAGTAGCTATAGTTTTATCGTGGGATGCATCTGCCCATCCCACGTTATTATATTTACTACTATTGGAATGGTTTGGCCGCTATTGTTCGGTTGACTGACTACGCTAGTGAAATAATTTTCCTCAACTAGAGGGCGATGCGTCATGTCCCAACGCGTAGCTTTAGATTATTATAACTTTTATCAATTTATTCAAAGCATAATTGAGCATTTGCTACTGCTTTATCAAAGTCCGTCATTATACCTTCGGATATTTTATTTTTTCTAAAACTGTTTAGTTCAGGAAGAATCGTAAATGGAGGCAGGTGTTACATTGCTCTCCCCTCAATAAATCTTCCACAATTAGCCTCACAGTGAACGTGTGCATCAAGGTGCGTTGACCAATTGAACGTTATGCAACACTGCATTGATCTACCCTCCGTGGATTTAGAGAATTCTATGGATTTCAAGCTTTGTTAACGTCTATTGCTATTATGTTTTGCAAATATGTTTTATTGGTGATCGCAGTTTTGACGTCGATTTACATCTTAATTAGAATGTGACAAAATTTTGTAATTAAAAATTAAAAAAACTAGAGACAACAAACAGAATTTTCGAAAATTTTAGAAAAAAGTATTTATGTCTACTGTACTTTATAATAACAATTGTACATCACCAATGGTTATAAATGACAGACTAACTTTTTATTTTGTTGTTCTTAATCATTTGAAGATAGATGATGGTACGAAAATTTTCTTTCACAAAAAATTAAATCATAGACTTTTTGACAGGAGTTAATATTTTTATATGAGGTCTATAAAATTTAATTTTACTATCGCTTATTGTGGAAAGTATATAAAACTTCAATACTGAAACCGAACAAACGTTTTATGATCGAATGTACAATATTTAAGGCTTAAGTATGCTCGACATTGGACGTCAAAATATTATTATAGTATATAAATAACGCCTCTTAAATAAATCAATAAGATTAATGTACAATTGTCATATCAATTTAGTAGAAATTATTTAAGAACCGAAATCAAGTCGAAAGGTTATAGAAATATAAATTGGAGATATACCAACAGGCGCACCTAAAACCTTTTTTAACGAACAAAAATAAACGAAGCCGCCGCGTACGGGATTAACACTTTAAAAAGGTCCATTGCATTCAAATATAAAATAACCTTTCTTCCCATAAGGTATACAAGTAAAAATCTTGAAACGACAATGAGATTTAACAAGCAAGAATAAAATATCGACTTTGAACGGGCGACATTACACTACCAGTTTGTTGGAAGCTCTAAATGAACTTCACATGCACCGTATTTGGTGTTAATAAAGAATGTTTTCGTAGTAAAACAGAAGTTAAAGAGTTTATGTTATGCCGGTTAAGTATCCCACCTAGCGTTATTTACATCGAAGGTTTTTCGTATAATCGAGTGAGGCCGATTCGAATTGAAAATATGGGACGCCTCTTGGGAAAACCTGTCGGCGTAAGAACAGGTGACAACAATATAGTTTCTTCACTATAAGAAATAACTAACAGGAGCACGAGTTGCGACGGTTTGAAATAATATATATTCTTTATATTTAAACTGTAAGTAAAATATGCAGAGAATCTACTGATACCGTTGTGCCACAGCAACATTGACAATGTTAATTGAATCTGAATAAAACATACCTACTTGGATTTAAAAAAAAACGAAACCATAATTTAAAAAATAAATGTTGTTAATTATCTCAAAAGATCCAATTTGTTGTCTTACAAGACCTTGTAAGATTGTAATGATTTTAACAAAAATGATGAATACATGTATAAGAAATGTTATAGGGTAACTTCCTATCAGTCTATTTAAGCACATTGCTGTCATTGAGAACAACATAATATTTGGCCTAAAATAGATACAACAAAAGATAAAATGATGTGTGCAATTAAAAAAATGGAATAAAAAACATGTGTGCAATTTCCACGGGGCAGAAGCGAAACTTACAAAAATTTCATAAAAGATATATGCTTCCATAAGTATTATGCTTCCCATCTCATTTACATCCACTTTGAATTTTATGCATTTATGTGTCTGTCTCTTTTTACTGTTGCTTTTTCGTTTCATCGACTTTCTAATGACAACGATGCTAAAGACGTTTTCGCTTCAAAAATCTTTTGTACACTCTTAGGAATATAAAACTTGTTGCCTATTTCTCTGCAACTGTATTGAAGTCTATTAGCCTAATTAATATTATTAGGACACATCCAGACACAAGCATGAATCTTAATTACTACCACTATGAACCTAATCGTTAAAGTAACAATTTATCAGGGCCTAAAAAAGAATTCGGACAACTCTCTAGGATATATGCATAAAAAATATGTCACGACAATACTGGCCTGACCTTTTCACGAATATGTTTAGTACGTTTGGGACTATGTGGACTTACAGTAAAGACACTGTATTGGATCTCGCTAAAATTTAATTTGAGTAAAATTTATTTCTTTGTTTATAAAACTAACAGAGACTGGTGGTCTTGTGGTGGTTAAAAATATGTATTTTGTATACCTAATATGCCGATATCTTTCATTGAGACATGGCTAATATGTTACATGCTATACCTATCGTGTTACACATTTTTGTTACAGGTTATTAGATTGGTACGAGTAGATACAGCTGACAGCTATGGAGTAAAAAGCACAAATTCAACCAAAATATTCAATTTTCATTAAGACCATAAAACTTAAATTATAGGAACGTACCATGAAATATATTTGACCACGTTATCAAAATATAGGACAATATTTTAAACTTTGTAAATAACGATCTAAAAGTTGTTCAAAAAGTTAATGTTCAAAAATCTTGAGTGGGTATTGTGAAAATCATAGTAGACATCAGATTTTTTAATAGAAATAGATAACATTGAATCCAACAACAACCATGCGAATGCAACATTTACAAGTAGATTTTTTGATAGAATCAACACGCGACCTCCGTGGAGTGCTGTCGCGATTTTGATAATGTTTTCCCCTCTTATAAGAGACCGCGTTTGAATACAGAGTAAAATTTAGTTTACCAAAGTTCCCGCATTCAATTCAGTCTCGGGAAACTTATAGAATTGTTATTTCGGTTAAGGGTTAGATGTTCGAATCGGGCTATTGTGTGCTCGGTTTTATTTATTGAACTTGCTAGACTCGCTTTGGGAAGAGACTTTGCTTGTCTGCTGCAGCTATGCTTTTTGGTAATTCTTTTAGATTTTTTTAATGTAATGAAGGTGGTAAACAAATTAACATTACGATATTATTTTAGGCACGGACATTTATAATTGGCCTTTTGAGAACTTACGATTTTTGAGAAAAGAATACGAAAATCAGATATGACTCTTTGACACTAAATATCATTATGTATTATAGTATACACATAGGATCGATATAGACATTTGGCATTGTTAAATATACAATGCCAAATGTCCATATCGATCCTATGTGTGTAATTGTTTGAAAGTTAATGCGAGTATGTATAAAAGTCCTCAAGAAACTATGTGAAAAATTTAAAGTATTTAATATCTTTTTGGATGGGATCACATAAAATTACTAATATAACGTAAAGTAAGATATGGTAATGTATGGCCCCGTAATGGCTATCACAGAGACGCTACAACTGGGGTCTCAGGGATGGCAGCGCAACTGCATTTTGACCTCTGGTCTTAGGGTGAAATTCACTGACCACACTACGACTTTACTTTGAGCAAAGTATGCTTAGAACTGTCAGAAATGTATGGGTTTTGACAGTTCGAAGCGTACTTTGGGTTTATTCCCGCTGTCCCCGCGCCCCGTGTCCCCGTTAACGGGGACAACGGTACTTTAATCAATTATTTAAAATTACTTCCGTTTGTCCCCGTAATTGGTCCCCGTTAAAAAATTGGTAAAAAATATTTCCCGCTGTCCCCATTTTTTATTTTTTAACTAGTATTATGAATTGGCATCTTTTACTAAACAAACAAAGTATATGTTAATTAGTCTTTGTACCCGGTAGATTAATAAAGTTTTGTTTTTGTTTTCAAGGTTTTAGTTGTTTCAAAGTTAGGCCTTTTTACTAGGTACTTAAAATAAAATAGGGAGGAATCATTTGGTATGATTATGCTGTCTATTGTGCTAAAAAAAACCTACACAAGCCTGACCTTCTTTAATTACATGTCTATTTTTTTTTGTATCGTACATTCAATTTTAAGCTTAGTTTAATGCATGGAAAAGAAAAGTAAGATAAAAATAGACTTTTTTACTGGTAGCAGAGCTTCAGTGACGGAGCTCGCGGGCGTAGGCACCACCGCATTACCTAATATACTTGCCGCTAAATGGTAGTGTTCAGCACTATCGTTTTCCGGTCACGTGGTAATGTACGGCCCTGTAATTTCCGGCACAGAGGCATAATGCATTTTGACCTTGGTCTTTGTGTGGGTGTCTATAGGCTGCACTCATCACTTAACATCAATGTGAACTGCATGCTTGTTTGCCACTTCCATAACATAAAAAAGACAAAATATATTTGTTTTAAAATTTTAAATTAACCTAATTAAATAGAAATTAAATTCAGTTTATTTAAATATATTGCATGTAATTAGACTCCTCTTTATTTAATGTTCTTTGAACTACCTAGAGCGAATAATTGCTGAAAATAATAATAAATACACAAAATATTTTTTTAAAAAGCGTTGCAGCGCGTCGGCGGTCCCATCCATCCGCGAATTTCATTCATATTCTACATAAACTTGCGATCCGGCACCGGTGCGGCTAGTACAAGTAACTTAATATGAAATAAGTATTTAATGCTACCATTATTCAGCCAAAATTATTAAAATGCCGCGTTTATAAATACATGCAATGTATTATAACTGTACTAATTATGATACAATCATATATTAGACTAATGTTTTTATTTTTATGTTATTATTTATTTTCGCAATAACACGTACGAGTTTAACCTTTTGAATTTTTTTCTTTAATTTCTACAATTATAATAAGTAACTGAAAGACTGAACTGCCTCGGTAGCCTAGTGGTAATAGGCCACTAATACTACGCTGAGGTCCTGGGTTCGATTCCCGGGTAGGGGGTTATCAGAGATAATGGTGAAAAAGCCTTTATCTCTGGTTCTATCGGGATTATTCCATTTTCTGGAAATTTCCCAGTACCTCAAAGTTTGGTAATGTGCCCGGAGATGTCAACAGGCTCGCCACCTGTTACATGGGCCAAAACGTAACCGGCGAATCGTGGGTGTTTGCATGTATGCTTGAATGCATGCATCTACCTCTGCCTACCCCTTCGGGGTTTACAGGCGTGAAGTTACGTTTAACTGAAAGACTATGGTACGACACCAAATGACTATTATCAATGAAGCAGTCCATTTAAAGTTCTTACTTTAATTTTAAATTAAATACCTCCAAACATTTTTCCTTAATCAGATTGTTACTGATGACGATGACGATAATACCTTTTTACGCATTTACAAGCTCTCAATATGAAGTTCACAGGTAACTGTATAAGTGTAACCTAAAGTCGAATTTTAGAGTGAGATTTTGCATGAGCCAATCAAAGCTATTACTGTAAGCGTATTTTAGAGCTCTGCAAAAAAAATGTGATGCATCGTTTTCAATGTCGCCCCGTTTATCATAGTTATCTACTAGAAAACTTAACTTTGATTATACGATACATCAAAAATAATTGACATGTAATAAAAGTAGTTCAGGATTGTGCAGTTACTAGCAATTCCCTATTTCATTATAAGTATTAAAAAGTCCAACCTTGAAACATCTAGCATTTTGAAACCAAGATCAAAACTTTATTAATCTACCGGGTACCTAGGCCAATCTACCATACAAATTCATAATACCTACCACAAAAAAGAAGAAACGGAGACAGCGGGCAATAATTTTTACCAAAATGTTTAAACACGGGGACATCGGGAAGTAATTTTATTTATTTTATTAAAGTACCGCTGTCCCCGTGCGCTGTATCCCCGTCACGGGGACAACGGGAAAGGAATTTTTAGATGTACCGCTGTCCCCGTAACGGGGACACGGCGCACGGGGACAACGGGAATAAACCGTACTTTGCTCGAAAGTAAAGTATGCTTAGAACTGTCAGAAATGTATGGGTTTTGACAGTTCGAAGCGTACTTTGCTCGAAAGTAAAGTCGTAGTGCGGTCTGTGAATCTCACCCTTAGAGTGATTCACTGACCACGCTACGACTTTACTATGCTTGGAACTGTCAAAACTCATACTGTAACAGTTCTAAGCATACTTTGCTCAATGTAAAGTCGTAGTGGGGTGTGTCTCACCCTTAGTGGGAGTGTCTATAGGCTGCAGTCTTCACTTAACATTTATGTGAACGGCATGCATGTTTGCCTTCTTGATTTCATAAAAATAATAATAATACGTATCTAATATCTGATACCATGTTCAGAATCAATTACAAGTACCTACCATTAAAAGAACCGAAATGAAATCGGGATCCATATAAAACTTTCACTATTATCTTTTAATCAACCATGAAATATATCTTTTGTTGTAATCCCACATTGTTTAAGCGCATTCAAATATCCAAAAAAAAAAAACAATTCCCAAAATAAATCAATTGTAATTGAATCAAACTAGTTTCATTTCATACTTCAACATTAAAAAAGGACAAAGAACACTTGTATCAATATGTTAGTACCACACGCAGAGTATACTTAAGAGTTATACCTTTAAGACCTTTGCTGACACACAAAATCTACTAAAACCCCAGCTCAACTAAGTTGGTTCACCATGACTTATAAGACAGTTATCGTTATCACATAGGCAGAGTTGTCGTTATAGACAATAAAAGTAATTTTTATGAGTGCCAACCCTTTGGGTTAATAAATTAAGAAGTTGTCGGGGTCTTAAACAATGCCACGTCACCCTGTTACCGGGATCTTAGTTTTGTCACCCCTAGGTTAGATTTAGGGCTACCTGTTTGAGATAATTTATATTACGTTGCCTCTCCGCAGACGAATAAATTGTAATAATGTACTGAGAAACCAAATTTTATGTGTAAGTACGTGATCTGACTGACCGTTGTCTTAATTAAAAAGATAATATGGTCGTCAAGATTTCTTGAAATTTCTTATATAATATATAGTATATATATATTTTTTTTTCTTTCATACAAACCTTCTCCGGTCAATTATAAATACAACACAAAAAATTAACGATTTCAGTCCAGCCGATCTCGAGTTTTGCGCTTGGCAACATAATATATTTAGTGATTCCTTTTTATTTATATACCTACCTATATCTTTTTATATTATTTAACTATATTACATTATCTATCTATTCATAAGACTAGATAATTTTCTATTCTGTTGTCGTTATTTTGTTTGTGACTTTTTTTTATTTAATTTTTTTATTAGCACCATTCTTGGGGTTCGTAATCATACCTTTGTCAGGCCCATCAGAATACCAGCGCTGTAGTCTCGGCTACAGCATAATGCTGAGATGGGTTCCATTTTTCTGGCTTCACACATTGAGCACATCTGCATAGCTACTATATAACTATGTCATTGTAGTTAATGAGTATTCATCTTTATTATTTTATTTATTTATTTTGTTCTTGATGTGTAAGCCAAAAAATAAAGCATTTTTCATTTTTTGCATTTTTCATAATATTTTTTCTCGAATGTTGCAACGTATTTCACGTGTTTTGTATTTTTTATTACAAACATTAAATATAATATATGATGTCTACATTCTCGACGTAGATATATTTTATTTTTAATGAAAATGAAAAATAACTTCAATTATCTACCTATCTTAACTACTTATCCAAAAGTTTCTGAAAAATAAAGAAATGTTCTAAAGGAGTCGGGTAATTTTGAGCCTGCAAAATCGTTACAGGTTAACCCATTACACACCAGGTACATTTTGTAATATAGTTAACAATTGGCAATCTATCCCAACTTTTATTTGATCTGATTTTATAGATATACCTATGATCAAATTCTTTCAAACAACTTCAATTAATACCAATTCAAAAAATGCCCAAATTTAAAATTTTATGTTTATAGTTATTTGCAAATGACATAATTTGTACAGTGTTAACGTCTGGGCCCAGAAATGTATGGAACAGTATCATTGATCATACTTCTTTGATGTAAAATTGAATCTACACTTTGCTACATTCACGAATGAAAAATGGTAACTCTCCCACACAAAAACAAATAAAGTCCGTTTATTAAAAGCAATTTAATTCTTAAATAAAACGCATACACTTTCAAGTGCGTTCAAGAATCCGACTCAATAAATTATTAAAACAAGACTCAACCCTAGCTGTTAGGGTTGCGTTTGATTGGGTGCGTACACACTACAGTTTTGTCGAGTACCCCAAATTAATTTTTGAGAACAAAATCCATTAGCGAATGAAGCTTTTTCTCCACTCATTGTCTAGGGTTGTCCCATAATTTACGCGTGAAACTCGATTGGAGTCATTTCTAAGCGATGGGGCGGTGGATGCAACTTAACACACGTTTATCATTTGACTCTCGTCAACTATAAGCACATCCCTATTTCAACTATAATAAAACACAAAATTGCTTAAATTTCTTCTCTTTGATTATACATTTATGTTGGCACCAACGTATTTTCTTGTCAACTCTATGATTTATATCAACCAATTGTCTATAGTTCAATGCGTGTAAAGAGAATATTTCTGTTTGTAGCCTTACAGTACGTTTTTTATAGTTTTATGTGCGGGTTTACATTTAATTTGGTATTGTTATGTCGGTGGCACTTATGGCTTCGAGATTGTGGGAGCTTGAGGGTGTTTTATGTACACTTTTTGCTGAGAAAAGCAGAGAACTAAACAATTAATGTCTCGCACTAACCAATAAAACAAATGGTATTAGGTATAATAACATAAACCCTGAAACTAATTTTTATTTTTATTGGTGGTAGAGCTCCAGTGACGGAGCTCGCGGGCGAAGGCATCACCGCATTACCTGATATACTTGCCGCTAAATCGTAGTGTTTAGCACTATCGTGTTCCGGTCAGGTGGTAATGTATGGCCTTGTAATTTCCGGCACAGAGGCATAATACCTTAGGTCTCAGGAGTGGTAACGCATCTGCATTTTGACCTCGGTCTTTGTTTGGGTATCTATAGGCTGCAGTCATCACTTAACATCAATGTGAACTGCATGCTTGTTTGCCACTTCCATACCATAAAAAAGCGGAATGTGGAATTTAGATTTTACTTACTTACTTTTAAATAGCAATTAACCAGTTAACAATATTGTAATGTATTATTCGATACACAAAAACCTTTACAGATGGAACAGACCGTGTATTAACACACAAACACAGTTTATTTACATCGAAAACAAATACCTCTGAAATTAACATTCAGCGGCGCGCTGCCATATTTACAAGTTATTAAAAAATAAAATTGTAACAATGGCTTTTACCGGCGATTCGCAAACATTCAGTTATATTGTTTCGAACAGCATCAGCTGTATACATCCGAGCACAATAACGTAATACCCCATTCTGTATTCATATAGGATAATCCACACAATATACCGTGTGTGCTTCGATCAAAATAACTATAAAAATACAATAAGCAGCTTATACGTGTACCCCTAATATGCGCGACTGTCCGTGACAGGGACGCCGCTATGTGCGCGACAAGGACGCACGTATTCAGCTTTTGACTCGATTTGTTCTGCCAGGGCTTTACGTGGTTTGTAAAGAAAAACTGTATGGTAAAAATTAAGTATGCAATGTTTTATGGGCGGTTAAAAGGAATTAAGTGGACGTAATTATAATGGAAGGAATAATTACCAAAGAATTAGGTAGGTATATTATTTTATGTTCCTTGTACACACAAGTGTAAACTGATTAAAAAAGTGTCTATATTCACAACTAGCTTTTGCCCGCGACTTTGTTCGCGTGTACTTAAGTTATCGGGGCATATGATTCAATATTCATAATTCATTTAATCACTTGGAAATAGACAAATTTTCTTATGATTTATTTTGTCACACATTGGGCTACTGCAATTTGGGATCCCTTTTTTTGGGTTGTTGGTTTTAAATGTTATATAGCATATACCTAACACTCAATCAATATGTAGCTTTCTAATTGTGAAAGAATGTTCGAAATAGGTACAGTAGTTCTTGTGTGAGAACGTTACAAACATACATAGGAAAATACAAATGGAGGTACGAGTAGCTGCACATAATAATTTTTCAAATTGCTGTCAGACAAATGTCACCTCAGCCTGCCCAACACCGCGGCAGATGAAAAGCGACCGAAACGTCAAGTTGATTTTAAAATATAAGTACTTAATCATACTTTTATATGGAAGCGAGAGCTGGGTATGCAGGAAAGAGCATGAAAGTAAGTTGAACGCGGTCGAGATGAGATCTTTGCGCAAGATCTGCGGTGTATCACTCACCGATCGCGTTCGTAATGAAGATGTAAGAAAGAGACTTTGTGTGAATGATAGTATCGGTGTAAAAATGAAAAAAGGCATGCTCCGATGGTTCGGGCATATAGAAAGAATGTCGAATGAGCGAATGACTAAACAGATATACAATGCGAATGTGGATGGTTGCAGAGGCCTAGGAAGACCAAGGCTGACCTACCATGACCAAATAGGTCGAGTTCTGTCTGATGGTGGGGTCAAAAGTCTTAGGAATCGGCGTGCATGTATGAAGAGAATGATGAAGGTAGACGAGGCACGAGAGGTTTGTCAGAACCGGGATGTCTGGCGCTCTACACTCTCTGCCTACCCCGTTAGGGACCTGGCGTGAAGATACATACATACATACATACTTAATCATTTTAGTTTAATATACGCGAAGTTAATCCAAAAAACTAGTTTTATTTAGATCTTATAGATAAGAACACAATATGTATCTCGCAAAACGGACACAGTCTATTTTGATAACAAAATGGTTGATGAATTTGAAACTTGTATTCAGAACGCAATATGGCGGACTATTGTTAGCAATTAGGTGAAGTGTACCGACAGAACTCTAATCCCATTGGAGGCTCGCTATTCTATTTTCATTTCACTTTTGAATGGCAAACGTTAGGGAATACCTTTATTTGTGAATCGGCTCACATTTTGTTCATTTTTAGACTAATATAATGGCAAATCGGAGTGAGTTTGTTACATTTACCTAATTCTTTTATTTATTTCTTTAGATTCTAAGCCTGATAATAAATATGTATCTACTTTGTATTACATTTCTAAGATGAAGTACCTATTTTGTTATAAATGAAAGAGAATAATCCATTTGCCTTTACTGTTTAAAATGTTAAAGTAGAAGATAAATAATATAATAATGACTGAAAAGTAAAATCTAAAGACAAAGATAAGCCGACTTACCTACAGCTCTTATAATATAATAATGACTGAAAAGTAAAATCTAAAGACAATGTAGGTATATAATATATACTGGTGGTAGAGCTCCAGTAACGGAGCTCGCGGGCGTAGGCCGCTTGCCACTAAATGGCAGTGTTTAGCACTATCGTGTTCCGGTCAGGTGGTAATGTACGGCCTTGTGATTCCCGGCACAGAGGCATAACACCTTAAGCCAGGAGTGGTAACGCATCTGCATTTTGACCTCAGGTCTTTGTGTCTACAGGCTGCTGTCATCACTTAACATCAATGTGAACTGCAAGCTTGCTTGCCAATTCATAACACAAAAAAATTTTAGCTACTATTACTTTTACTATCATTATTTTAATTATTTAATCACAATACAAATAAATGCCCGCCATTAAAGCCAAAGACACAGAGTTTTGAAATTAAAAGCTGTTACCTAGGTACCGCATAACCGAAAGACAGAAGTAATTTGTCGCAAAACACTATATTTAGGAAATAAAAAAAAACGTTACGTAACTTCACCCCTGTAATCCCCGAAGAGGTAGGCAGAGGTAAATGCATCTATTCAAGTAGGTATACATGTAAACACCCACGATTCGCCGGTTAGGTTTCGGTGGCCAGTCTGTTGTCATCTCCGGGCACATTACCAAACTCTGAGGTACTGGGTGGGAAACTTTCAGAAAATGGAAAAATTCCAATAGAACCAGTGATAAAGGATTTAAAACGGTTATTTCTGATAGTCCCCGACCCGGAAATCGAACCCGGGACCGTAGAAGTAGTGGCCTTCTACCACTAGGGTACTGAGCTTCTAATAATAGTGTCTTTTGCTTCCTAACCTGCATTAAATGAAGTGGTTGGCCTTTATCTTTAAGATCTGCTACTGGAGCTGTACCATCAGTAACAGGATTCATAGATTTATTATACTAAAGATTGGCAAAAGAGTAATGACGAAGAGACCAAATTCGGAGTACCTCAGCGCGCGTGAGATGTGCTTGTGTTCGAGCTAATATAGTGCTGCGCGTGCCTGCACCGACTTCACTTTAAGTAATTAATGTATTTGTTGTTAAAAAATACTTTTAACAATCAAATAAGAGAATACAAACATCATTTACATAATTTAGTCCATTTATTAATTCTTCCCAAATCAAAGTCTTTGATTGGTTTAGATAAAAAGTCCTACAGCGTAAGGCCCTCCACACAGCTGTCGCTTATCGACGATCTAAAGCCGCGCACACTTAGCAAAATACCTATTTATCTTAAATACGATCGGCATCTTCCCTAATCTGTCCTTTGTGTTTGTTTGTTACGTATCACGGCGAAGGGACGTTTTTGTGCAATTAGTCCCGACAGATTAGGGCGTCAGTTCTTTTTGGTTCGATTTGAGGGATTTGTTTCATTATTTTTTATGGGATATTTTGGGTGAGTTTCTTTTATTGATGAAGTTGTGTTATTTTCAGTTGATTATAGGAAAGCACTGGATAATACACCTACATGCTTAAACACGCTCATATGATACGGACAATAAGTGCTTTAAATGCGATAGGTAATTATGTTGACTTTTTTAGTTGCAGCTTGTCGAGATTCATTGAAATCGCTTCGGTTTGCGGAGAATAATAATAATTTAATTTATTAGATTTTGTAGATATTTTATATTTAATTTGCTTAAATTACAATTTTGTTCTCTGTTGTTTTTTTACTACTATCATTTTGTTTTGTTTTATAACAGTACCGTATTAGTTGATCTGTAATGGTCTGTATTAGTCTGTAATTTAGCTTAGGTATGTATATTCTGTGTGTAAGATTACTCATCTAGATTCACATTCGCGGACGACTTTTGTTTTTATAAAACGTAAACATCTCTCGATGTTTACGTTTCACAGTTTATTATTCTTTTCCTTTTTTGACATCGTCGTCAGTTGTTTATTTTTGTACCTACTTGCACATGAGCATTCAACTTAGTTTTAATACCTACTAGACGCACCAAATAAAATTCGTATCAATAACTAGATTACAAATTGGTCGTCTGTCTATTAGATATCTACATATATTTTACGATGCGTAGTTCAATATTGAAGATGATAAACAATGAGATTCGAGAAGAGGGTTTTTTTTTACCAACATGAAGCTCGTCACCTAAGGCAAGCTTTTTTCGTTGACAATCACTGAATAACTCCAACGACACCCTTAGGAAATTTCCAGTGGAGATATCATCCATATAGGTTTTGCGGCAGTGGCCTACTACTATCAATCTTCCGAAGCACTCATGGTCCTTAGCACTTTCTTATTATATAGAATGAATAGTGGACCACCTTCACTATTCATTCTTTCACAATTTTCACTGGTGCCAGAACTCCAGTGACAGAGTTTGCGGGCATCAGCACCACCGCATTACCTAATATCCTTGCCGCTAAATGGTAGTGTTCAGCAATTTCGTGTTCCGGTAAGGTGGTAATGTACGGCCATGTAATTTCCGGCATAGAGGCATTACACCGTAGGCCTCAGAAGTGGTAATGCATCTCCATTTTGACCTTTAGGCTTTGTGTGGGTGTCTATAGGCTGTAGTCATTGACATCAATGTGAACTGCATGCTTGTTTGCCACTTCCTTTATAAAAAAAAACAAATAATTGGGAACTATATAATTTTATATTAAGTTAACGTGAAGATTGCTTCATAATATGGGGGAATTTTCAAACATCACATGTGATAAAAATAATTCATATAGAAAATGCATCTGCATTATTACCTAATGAGGACATATTTTAAACCACCTAACCTGGCCCTCACTTTGAGCTAGCGTAGCAATCCAATGTCTTTAATAAAATTATACAAGCGTCTATCGTTTCGTAATCTCACAAAAATGAAAATAAAATAACACTTTATTGTCCACAGATTCATTACCCAACGTCAACTCTCTTCGTCGCATCAAAAAACAGATCAATAGTCAATAAGCGTAAAATTTCAGCTAACGAACATCTTTCGAACTTGGACTTTCACCAATCCACTGCGGTTGACAGTTCACCTAATTGATCGTTTTTTTACCCATTCTTCCCCCTCAATTCAGATGCTTGGCGAGAAATTTTAAATTCTAAGTTTCGCGAAGTTCTGATTGGGAATCGAACTATTGGCGAAAAGATTATACTGATTGAAATATTTTGAAATGAAAAAGTTGACTGGTGATTTAGAAGAAAATTTTTGTAAAGTTTTACGGCAGCTAAGTGTGATGTTTTATTAAATGAAATGTCAGTCATCATCATCATCATTTCAGCCACGTCCACTGCTGGACAAAGGCCTCCCCCAAAGATTGTTACAACGAACGGTCCTGGGCTGCCCTCCTCCAGCGATTGCCCGTTGTCAGTGGAGGTTCACTAACATTTTAGTGTTTATTTAACTTTTATCTTCTTGTTATTTTATTGTTGTAGATTTCAAATCACATCCAAATTATTATATGGGGTCGGGATGTGACGAACTCACCACCCACTAGTGGAAGAATTGTTTTCTACTGGCAGATAATTTTGCAGTTAGTCAACGGAAGCCAATGGGGCGGTAGTAAAAGTGCAATAATGCAAGATGGGCAGCAGCGTCTCGTAATAAAACTACTGCCACTGCGATCGCCAATCCGCGTGCTATGCGTGGCGATTATAGCATATCCCGCTTGTGGGGAGGCTTTGGTCCAGGAGCGGATATCGTACGGCTGATATGACGATGATGATGAATATTGTATTGATTATCAAAACCATCTGTAAAGCCCCCTTCGAAGTGCATCAGCAGTATTTTACTACCATCCCAATGAAATAAAATTTTGTTCAGTAATTTTTTAAGTATATTTTTTGTTTGTACATTGTAACATGCGATCTCTTACCGAATGCTGAATATTAACAATATTTAAACCTTTACATTCTGCGTTATTGTTTGAGATAATTAACTTCTCATTCCGTTGTATTTCTAGAAAACTAGAAAACAATACCCTCATTAGTGTGGTTCCGAAACAGCAAGACACTTTGTACACCCCAACCTCTCCGAAGTTCCACATTGTGACAAGTTTTAGAAATCAGCAAAAACACGGGCCCGTTCGTTTACCGTGAACAATTAAAATACAGTTAAATGAAAGGAATAGAAAGACATGTCCACAAACAGCCATTGTAAAACATAAAAGCGGAAAATAATATAATTATTACTAGCCGCCATAAACTTAAGCGTGACCGTAAGATATGCATTCACAATAGTCAAAGTTTTACCGAAGGATCTTAAAACAACAGTTATGGTGCTATGAAAGCCATAATGGACGAAATAGAAACTATGGAATGCGTCTTTTCTTTTATAATATACATCCATTGTTGTTAAGATGTCATGAAAATTAAGTTTAGTACCATCGGCGAAAGCTTTGATGGTAAAAGATATAATGCTATCTGCGATGCTTTAGAACGTCGTAACATCGTTTCCGTCTTTATCGAAATAAGGCTTTATGTTATTGCTTTAAGGCTTACAATTGTTTATATCTACATTGTTATTTGATTCAACGGATACACGGCCAATTGCTTTGTCTAAACAATTACAGCGTGCATTGTAACTGGCATTCATTTGTGTTTCTTGTTCTATTGATCCAAGTTTTTGTTGCTTGGGTGTCCGAGCCACATCATAAATCAGAGGTTACAGTCAAACATATTGCGTGTTGCATTCATGTGTAATTATTCACGGGATTTTGATCCCTGGGAGTGCGTAATAAGGGTTTTTGCCTCCATTGAATAGGCAGCATTAACGTTGGTAGCCGCTTACACGCGCTTCCAAATGATACTCTTTACTATTGACGTGTCTATTCACGTTATATGCGAAGTTGATGTTTTTATAAACGATAAATTTTCAATTGTCAAAGCACCATTGTGAATTGGCGCGTCTATACATTGTCGGTGAGTAGCATTTCTGGTGCTAACATTTGTATCAGTGTAAATTTGATCTCTAAATCAAGGTGGAGGAAGACTTCACCTTATTTTCCAACTGTAAATGTGTTGGATGATCATGCAACGTTATTTGGTAATTTTAATATTGTATGTGATTGGTCTATTGATGAAGATGTAAGCCATGAGTTGGTCTTTAGATAAATTGCACATTCAGAATGATATCAGTATAAATGGACAACGAAACAGTAAGTAATCAGTGCTTTGCGTGTAATTGCGGATATTATGCGTAAGTATCTATTGATCGGTATCGGACAGTGTATGCTAATATCTAGTCTATCTAGTCTAACTATAGTTTTGTTACATGGTCTTAGCTTTTATTTGTTTGAAATAATAATTATAATGGAAATATTAATAAAAAACAATCGCAACGAATACTTTATTAATTTTGATAAAAAATATCTTTTACAAAATATTATTCTTAAATAATCATTTTAGTTTAATATATACGCGAAATAAATCCGAAAACTTGTTTTATTTCAATGAGTGCAGCGAAAACCTAAGAACATACATAATATTATTCTAATTAAACTTAGTCTTTACCATACTATCTTAAATTATAAAAAAACAGATATGTAATAAACTTTAACTTTATTGTTTCAGAATGTTCGAGTTACCTATATCAGACAGACAGAATGGAATCATATTCCCATAACCTGGATGTATATGATGTATCTAATGGGCATTGTTAAAAATATCTAAGTGGCAGCCTTATGGTCCCTACATAAAACTAGACCTATCAGGTCACTTGCGAGTAAATGCGAAACAATTCTTATAACAATAGCAGACATAATATTATCAAATAAAGTTAAATATTAATCCGCAAACAATTGGATACAATAATGTCAGATTCGATAAAATGACATAAAATATACTAAGAATTCTACACCAGAATATCATTATTTACCCAAATTATATGCATTTGATATCAAACACTTAAAATTCGATTACATAAGTTCAATGATTTGGGGAAATTGACGCGTAACCATAAAAGCTAAGGACAAAAGCCCTTTTCCATTTTGTAATTGTCGTTCAATGAAAAACCCTTATTTTTTGTTTCTACTTCATAATAGTTAACAACAATAAATTGCGAAATATGACTCAAGTTTAATGAAACAACATTTGTATGTTTTCGGAAAAAGAAAAATGTTTTGTATAACTGTTCAAAACATCGGTCTTGTTTCTGGAGTTACTCAATCAGAGTTTTTGGTTAAGCTTTGTTAAATAACGCGTACCATCCGTTTTATCGCCTCCTGTTTATTAGTTTCAAAGTAAAACTTCCAGCTTTGAAGTAATGATGCAACTTACGCAACCATCATTAAATTTCAACATAATTGTATTGTTTAAAACTTCTTTTTGTAACCGTACTTTGTTTGTTGTTTGAATCGTTTTTATGGTCTCTTTTTTGTGTTTGTATTTATTATGCGTTAAGTCATCAGGTACTCTTTGATATAAATTATGTAACTCGAAGCTAATGGTCAAGTCATTCAATTCATGTATAAGTTGTAGAACTAATGGTGGTAGAGTTCCAGTGTAGGAGCTCGAGGGCGTAGGCATCACAGCATTACCTAATCTACCTGCCGCAAAATGGTAGTGTACAGCATTATCGTGGTCCGGTTAGATTGTAATGTGGCCCATAATAATGGCCCCGTAATAAGTATCACAGAGACATAACAACTAAGGTCTCAGGGGTGGCAACGCATCTGCATTTTGACCTCTGATAACACCGTGGACTAAAAGAAATTACTGGACTGCCGGTTACTCTCAGAAAAGCTGAAGATAGAGCGGCCTGGAAGCAACTCGTCAGCTCCTCCACCTATACTTACCAAAACGGTAACTTAAAAAAACCGACACGACCTTCAATAATGAAGAATACGACAAAAAAAAGGACTAAAAGAAAGTACGTACACCTATTACATCAAAGCTACTCGTATCACTATCAGACCTGAAAAATAACGATGCAACAAAACTGACGCGTAATTCATAAAATGCATTTGCAGGCGTAACCACGAAATATACGCTTCAACACCTTAACCTCTGATATCTAAACATCAATCACCTTTTCAAGTTGCTTGTTCATCACTTAACACCTACTCGAAATTAAGACTTTCAATAGGAAGCACACAAAAATATTATGTATCACCAAACTGTTAAGAATCGAAATCCCGTAGATAACGCCACGAATTCAGGAGCGCTGGGCTTAATTAGAAGTTTGTCAGTTGAAAGGACTGTCTCAACCACGCCGTATAATGCTTTACCAATTAGTTCATGGTAAGTTTGTACAATTTTAATGAGATTATGTCCTTTTAAATTCGCGGTTGTTTTTGGGTTACAAAGCCTTTTTTCGTCAAAGTAATAGCTGTTTTCGTGACGAAACACTTACGTTGTTGTGTTAAATGGAAGTGTTTAATTTTCATCTCGTAAGAGGAATTTGTAACTTACAAAGCTTTTTTGTCCACCCCCTTTGCTTTGAATTCAAAATAATTATGAGCGCTTTTTAAGACTTGTAGCCCATTTCAGAGATAAAACTATATCATCTAGTGGAGAAGCTCTCTCTCTCTCGTTATATCATGAAGTGGCAAACAAGCATATAGTTTACATTGATGGTAAGTCATACTGAAAACCAGAGGTTTCAATGCAGATTCGTTGCCACTTCTGAGGCAACGAATTACCGGGCCGTACATTACCACTGGAACACGATAGTGATGAATACCACCATTTAGTAGATTAGGTAGTGCGGAGGTGCCAACGCCCGGGAGCTCGGTTACTGGAGTTCTACTACCAGAAGAAAATGCGTTAAATAGTAGTCCTCAGGGACATTGTGCTAGCTAATAATTTATGCGCATACGTACAAAAACTTAAGCCTTTTGTCTCAAAAAATATGAAGCTCTTGCTCCCGATTTTTATTAACTACAATTACCTACCTATATCACTCATCGTCTACATAACCTGCAATAAAATGGAAAAAAAATCATAGAAGAATATGAAACTAGGAAATCATTATTCACATTTTTTAACAAAACATAAGTATTAATGTTATGTTATTACGGTTATATACTATAATCTAAGGAAATAATTATCCAGATATGAAAACACTTAAGTAATGTCCATGCAATGTTATTAACTCAGTACTTAGGAAATGTGTCAATAAAGGCATATAGGTATTAGTAGGTACCCACCCATTCAATAAATAAAATATATTTAACATTTTCATTTTCATTCGAAGCGCGCATGGCTCAGCGGCTGGTGTAGATCGTAAGCGATCTCCTCGGTTAAGCACTACGGGCGCGGTCGGGTAGTGTGATGGGTGACCGCTAGTGGCAAATTAAATGCGCGTTTCCGTGCTTCGGAGGGCACGTTAAGCCGTCGGTCCCGGTTGCTATCGATGGATAGCAGTCGTTAAACCTTGTCGGAGGCCTTATGGGCGGTTTGAAAACATCCGACAGTGGGTTGGCCACTAACCCACCCACCTCCACCAATCCGCATTGGAGCAGCGTGGTGGAGTAAGCTCCAGGCCTCTCCCCAAAAAAGGGGAGAGACTCGTGCCCAGCAGTGGGACGTATAATGGGTTGCTATTATTATGACACTCATTTATTAAAATTCACATTTTATATTTTTTTACATATACATTAAAAAATAAAAACAAAACATATATTTAAAAAAATATAAAAAGGTTGCCACCGGTAGCGGGAGCAGGGTCCAAGCTGTCGGTGGTTAGGGGCTCAGAGAGAGGAACCTCCTCACAATACGTGCCGTGTCGAGGAGTACCGCTTTCTGCACCAAGCCCTTGATCCAACTTCCCAGCGAGAGCCTCTTAAGGTGGTGGTCGAGGCTCTTCGCCATGAGTCCGTTTACCGTAACGACTATCGGTACAATTAGAGCAGAGTCTACATCCCACATGGCGACAATCTCGTGAGACAAGTCGAGATACTTAATTTGTTTTTCTTTTTCCGCTTTCACGAGATTCTCATCATGAGGGATGGTGACATCGACTATAATTGCGCGGCGTTCCAAGCGATCTATCACCACTATATCAGGCTTATTGGCGACAATAGTCCTGTCAGTGATGATAGATCGATCCCAATACATCGTGACATGGTCATTTTCGAGTACTGGGTCGGGTGCATACCTGTAGTACGGCACCTCCGTGGCTACAAGGTTGTATTTCAAGGCAAGGTGCTGGTGAATTATCCTGGCTACTTGGTTGTGCCTGTGCAAGTATTCGCCGTTGGCAAGGCTCGAACAGCCGGACACAATATGCCTGATGGATTCCCCCGGTCGGTGGCATGCCCGACATATGTCGACCGTGCCATCCTTCAGGATAAACTTCCGGTAGTTCTTGGTCATTACCACTTCGTCCATAATTGCACATACAAAACCTTCGGTTTCCCCAAAGAGGTCCCCGAATCGTAGCCAGCCTACAGACGCAAGAAAGTCTACATCGGGCCCATGAAGGGCCCGGTAAAATCGTCCATGCAGCTCCTTGCCCTGCCATACACTCACGCGGTCACTGGTCGTGAGCACCACAGGTTTGCGCCAGTTCTCTTTAGCCAGTGAGAGAGGTGTGAGTCCGCTGTCAACTGCCACCATATCCCGGTGCATACCCCTATTGGTGGTCCGAAAGTATTCTCTAAGATTGCACACCTCACGGTTGTGGAGGGTTTTAGCACTAAGAAAGCCTCGGCCCCCACACTTCCGTGGGATGTACAATCTCATCACCGATGAGCGTGGGTGGTGCATCCGGTACGATGTCAGCAGAGAGCGGACCCCCCTATCTAGGGCATCCAGGTCGGTCTGAGTCCACTTGAGTATGCCAAAGGAGTACATCAAGACTGGCATGACCCAACCGTTGAAAGCACGAACCCTATTACCGCCTGACAGAAAACTTTTAAGAACTTTTTTCAGGCGGCCAAAGAATCGTACTCGCAACGATTGTCTCATGTCAGCCTCGCATATACCTAAGGCCTCTGACATACCCAAGTACTTGTAGGTTTCGGTTGCGGAGAGTGATCGAAGTTGAATGGAATCCGTGAGTTGTACTCTCTCGGATTCCATTATCTCTCCTCGAGTTACATGCATAACCGCACATTTTTCAATTCCAAATTCCATCCTGATAGATTTACTAAAGTTTTCAGTCACCTTCAATAACTCCATCAGTTGCGAATTATTAGAACCGAACAATTTCAGATCATCCATGTAGAGTAGGTGAGATATCACCCGACCACCTCTTCGCAACCGGTAGCCGAGTCCTGAAGCCTCCAGTAGCGTACTCAGAGGGTTCAGGGCTAGGCAAAACCATAAAGGGCTCAGACTGTCGCCCTGGAATATACCTCTTGCAATTCTTACAGGTTCGCCAACCGCCAGGGGCTGCCGAGATCCTGGATAGCGAAGCACCGTGCTCCATTGCGACATACATGACATGAGGAAGGTGCGTAGGGTTGTGTTGATTTTATACAACTCCATCACCCTCATCAGCCATGTATGCGGTACGGAATCATAGGCCTTCTTATAATCTATCCAGCAAGTCGAAAGACTCTTTCGGTTACGTCGAACCTGCTGGCTAATGGTCATGTCAATTAGCAGTAGCTCCTTAGCACCGCGGGACCCGCCCCTACAACCATTCTGAGAGTTAGACATGATGGAGTGGTCTTCAATATGCTTAGTAATTTTCACTCTCAGAATGGATGTTAGGAGTTTATAGACCGTTGGAAGACAAGTTATTGGTCTATAGTTCTTAGGTTCCGCGGTGCTACCTGATTTATGGAGCAGGTGGGTCACTCCAGATGTTAAAAACTGTGGTAGCGAGCCTGAGTCCAGAGATGACTGAAACTGAGCAGCGAGACGAGCGTGCGAGCTTCGCAGCCATTTCAACCAAAAGTTATGCAGTCCGTCCGGTCCCGGAGCTTTCCAGTTCGGCATCGGGCGGACTGCATGTGCTACGTCATCTGCAGATATTAATACTTCGTTCATTTCACGAATCGGCTCGCACGCTCTCTCGATATCCAGTATCCAGTCATCCTCAGAGTGCCCGACAGGTTCCGACCAAATGCTGCGCCAGAATGCAATCATGGCATCATCATCCGGTCGGCTCGTGTCAGCCACTCCAGGGTCAGATCGCTCCCACGTTCTGTAAACCCACCTTTGGTCACTTTTGAACATCCTGTTCTGCATGTATCGGTCCACGCGTTCTTTATAACGCCTTATTCGGCTTGCCCATGCACAGACTTTCTGCTTCAGGAAGTCAATGCGTTCTGTGATGCGAGCTAGATAGTTTTGTGGACTGACTCCCGTCCCTGAGAACGCTCGCCTCACAAAACGCATCACTCTTGGGCGTGTGTTGCCCATCCTGAAGCAGAGTAGCTTGCCAATGAGCGCTCTGGCCTCGGCGATACGGCGCTCAATCCGGCACTGCCAGGCAGGCACGGCGGGTTTCGGTCGTGAGGTCATGTCAAGATTTGGGAATTTGACACGAGCCACACGACATGCCGCGATCGCCGCGCAGTACAGGATCGAGTGGGTATCGCTAAGGTCTTTACTATTATCTATGTACTCGGGTAATAATGAGTCCAGAGCGCCCACTAGCGCCACATTTCGTCTATGCATAGGCAGCCGGGGCAACCGCGGTCTAAATTCGGCCATGGTGGACCGATACTCAAGAAGAGCATGTTCCAAAGCGGCTCTCAGTTGCTCAATGTATTGGTTACTTACGGTTGTGGTGACCTCGTCTATCTCCCCCCCGTCGGTACGTTGCGACACATTCACGACACTACCATGCTGTGAGTGCACCACACGCGGCGGCGGGGTGGGGACAGAGCGGTCACTCGCCGTCTCGGAGCGTAGCCGATCAAGTACAGTGTCATCGAACATGTGACCACGCTGGATGACACGCACCTGATCCGATAGACGTTGGCTCGAAACACAGACTGTTGGCTCAAGTACCTGGAACAGAGAGAGCATACGACTGCGGTACGCAGTGAGGTTAATTCCTCCCTCTGTAGCCCCAAAGAATGCGCGCATCACGTTTTCATTTATTGTCCGTGTCCATTTCATGCGCTGCACGTTACCACCGGCAGCGGGGACCCTGCTCGGGGCCGGTTGGCCTCGAGGTCCCAAGCCGGCCGGTAGCCGGGGTCTTCCACGCCGACGCGCAGGTGTTGGTGTCGACGGCGGGGAGTGGTACTCGTCGCTGGAGCTCGACGCGGCTGCAGTGGCCGGCGGCGATGCACTCACGGAGGAGGCGGCGGCCGGCGGTTGCGAGGCGGAGCTCAGCGGTGAGCCCGGAGCTGGTGTCTGTGCTTCTAGATGTCTGGCTTTTGCTCTAGTGATCATCTTTCCATTTCTTTCTTGGTATCATTGTATTTATCGGTGTAAGTTACATAATTTCCTTTTCTATTGTATTTGTTGCTGACAGTGGTGACATTTCTTTCTTGTCAATTTGTACATATTTATGTTTATTTCATTTAAAATCTCTATTAAATTGTAAAATGTATAGTAAACCTTTTCACTATATTGCTGTTTATTTTAAATTTATGTTCGGGTATGTTTGTTTGAGCAGATTTATATTTTTTAGAGTTGCGAATATTCGGAGAAAGGAATTTTGATGTCACTTAGTTGGACTATTATTATTATTATTATTATTTAACATTTTCGTGTCCAATACAAAATAATGTTTCGCTAAAACGAGTTCTTCGCTTCGCCGATCAAAACGATCCATTGCTAATTAATGGTAAAATAAATTAGCACTAACCAAAAGTCGGGACTCAACTGAGTAAAAAATTAAACGAATGAAAAGCTTAATTAACGTGGCCTCGGTTTTATATCAATATTTTTTAGTTTAAGACACCCTCTTTATTGCAAGGATGAAGGTTGGCTGTGAGCGTAGTAAGTGCACTCCTGGATGCGGTAAAAACCCAAAACTTATAATATTTTTCGAAAATGCACTTCTTTTGTTACCCGCTCTTTAAATTTTTATGTGATGTGATCAAAAACTTATGGAAATTAAATTATAGAATGCGAACTTGGTCGAGTTCAACGCATTAAAAAATGGCAAAACCAATTATTATGTAAATAAATGCCATCCATGCAATCCGAGAAACAGCGTTAATACATAGTTCTTTTAGAACATTGTTTAAAAACAAATTTCAAAGCATAAGTATCATAAGAATTGTAATAATAACGGTCTCATGCTTTGCGATTTAATATGGAACGCAGCAGTAGCAACTATTTATTGTGTTGTCAAAATAAACTGCTTGAAATTAATATAACATAGGTATACTATTTATAATATCTGAGACAAATATAAGTTCTGTCCCGACAACTACAAGTCCTCCTGAGCCACAGATAATGGTAGCGTATGAACATAACCATGCTAACAATGCCAAGGATTAATAACCCTACTTCGCAGGGTTCAACAATGTCGTGATTCGTGTTGGACGGCGCGGGCGTTGGGCGTTGGTTTGAAATTTGAGAACCCCCTTTTTATGGAATGGAAGTGGCAACCAAGCACGCAGTTTACATTGATGTTAAGTTATGACTGCAGCCTAAAGACACCCACACAAAGACCAAAGTCAAAATGCGTTATCACTCCTGAGGCCTATGGTGTTATGCCCCTGTGCTAACACCTGATCGGAACACGATAGTGCTGAACACTACCATTTAGCGGCAAGTATATTACGTAATGCGGTGGCGCCTACGCCTTCGAGTTCCATCACTAGATCTCTACCACCAGTAAAAACCACTTTATAAACTTAGTTGGCTCTAGGAGACACTACAGGTATCTATAGGCATTTCACCTCTTAAAATCATGCGCCATATAAATCTGTAACGCTACTTAGTTTATTCGTACTGGTATCGTCAAATTTATTGTGCATACCAACTGTTGTAAGAAATGTATAAATATGGGTTTTCCTTATGTATTGTTTATTTATTTATTTAATTTATTATTTATTTCAGAAACAAGTCCATAATGCATAAGAATCATTCAGTTACATTCGCAACACACAAAGTTACAGATAAAATACATGCAAAATTCAATAACTTAGATATTAAAATATTTGGCATTTCATAAATAATTATAAATTAATACATAATAATCAATAAAAATAAAATTAAAATTACTCGTCATGTCACGTCATCTTAATTTATATTTAGGTTTAGATCCTGAATATTCAATATGCAGCTTATTCTAGTACTGCATAATTGGACAATCTAGATTTAATGCACAAGACAAATTGTGTAGCAGGTTCTCACGACTGGACCAATAAAGTCTTTTTCTTTCTTTCTATTCTGAACTCCTATTTCTGCCAAGAGTTACCACCTCCAGCATCACATCGCTCCGCCACCTCAACTACTCGCCGTCATAATTGCACAAGGCGTAAGAGCGAGCGCCGGCAGAAACGCTAACTAATTGCCATTGAAAAAAGGCGAAAGCCCGGTTGAAAACATTTCCCGGCCACCTTTGAAGTTTTTTCTAAAACCCCCGGGCCTTTTGCGTGTGGGCTTGATAAGCCACACTACATAAAAAGCCGTTAATAAGGCACTTTTAAAGTAGGTGTGACGTGCTCCTACGTGTAAAGATGAGTGATGCTTTATACCATCTTGTGGTACTGAAGGTTTTCTTTTGGGGTGTTTGCATTTCGGGGTCTGGTGCTTTCAGTTGAAAGCCTCGGATTCGTCGGTCTAGTTATGGATAGCTTAGTTATAGTAGCTATGGCTAAAGACGGTGGCATAGAAAGTTGGAAGCTATGAATATGGACTGTTAATATTGTCTTAGCCGTAGTAGTTTTCTTTAGTTTTTTTTTTAATATCTAGTTCCTATCATATTGACAATGTTATGCAATTTAAAAAAAATGTGTTCCATGAAATATGTACCCTTTTTGACGCGTTCATATAATTAGGCAACCACATTTTTATATCAGATATGAAAAATCGTTTGTTACTGACTGGATTCCGTAAGCGTTCTCCGACAGATATTTCTCCCTTGAACTGATCACCGACTGGACTTTTCATTTTTGGGAGATTCGCCGACAGAACGATTCGCCCATGGACGTTTCGTGGATTATTCTGAACAATTATGTTCGCATTCGTTTGTCAGTAGTTAGCCGAAAGGTGTCAGGTGGTATGACACTTTGACCTAACCTAGCTAAGTCAGGGCACCCTCGGTCCCCATCTTGCCCAACCAATACCGAAAGATGAAAAAGCTTGTAGTTAGAAGAATTATAGGTTTATCGTCGTTTCGGTGAAACAAACAGTAGGTGAGACGGTGTGTCGTCAAAAGTGCCATACACTAAAGTTTCTGTCGGTGAACAGTCCGTAGGTGAAATACTCTGCTGGTGAAACGGGTGCGGTTTAAATGAATCGTCCTGTCAACGAACAGTACAATGGCAAATCGGTCGTAGGAGAAACATTGTCGGACCGTTTTCCTAAAATGATCGTAATTATCACGTTACACCAAAACAGGAATGTACTGCAAAGTGGCTATGGAAATGATGTCAACCGAGTTACATGATACACCTGCTAAGGTAAAAATACACACACACACACACACACTGTCACCCCTGAGACCATAGTTATTTTAAGCGATGCCATACATTGGTATCTAACCAGAACACCATAATGCTGAACGCCACCATTTAACAGCAGATAAATTAAGTTACGCGATGGTGCTTGTCTTCGAGCTCTACAACTGTGTCCAGGAACCAGTATTCAAAACCACTAGAAAATCAGTAACCATACTCGGGTCGATGGAATCTTACCATAACCTTATCTCGTCCCACTGAATCATTAGAAATGGTAATTAATTCGGGCGCAACGTCTCCTTCCACAAAAAACCATGAACAATAGTTCTAACACCTCACCATTGTGGGACGGATGCTCGACACACCTCCACATTGTGGCCAAAACTTGAACAAGCCAGCCGCCCACGGCACTAATTGGTACCTGTTTGGCTACCTACGACGTTGGTTGCGACGACAAGCAAACGATGTCGATACGATATTTGAAGTAATAGAGAAAGTCTTGGCAGTAAGATGTACGAGAAAAGACCTCCAGGCTTATTCTGTGTCTCGGTGGCTATCTATTTAAAAATCACTGTTCACTACATTGCTGTTTTCCTAAAAACATCGTTATTGTTACCTTACGTCTAAACAGCAATTTATTGCAAAGTGGCTATCGAAACGAGATAAAAATATATATAGAAGAAGGTTGCTAAGACAGGACGATGAAAGCGTAAGGAGCTGATCGGCAATTTTATAATATATATAGATATATAAAGATACTTTAACCATGCATAGGGTTCTGCTGAAACTTTTTGACTTACTCAATTAATCATTGTAGGATTTAAGGATATTCGACACATTGTAGCCGAAACTTTGAAGAAACCAGGCATCAGGGACACTTATTGGTATCTCTTTGACTACCTAATAAAGGATATAATCGCTCATTACATTTGAAAATAGACTTGGTAGATGATATAGAATACAGATAGCTGGGAAAGAACGATGTAAGTATTAGAAGCGGCGCAAACTGTTACTTTTTAAAGAGGATGGAGAGGATGTTCCTCAACTAGAAACAAAATAAGGAATCTGCTGCAATCCTATCAACGACGTTGATTGCTATTATGATAAAAATAGTGCCACCTGAGCAAAAAAAGGCCAATTTGCACTTGTTATTTCAAAAGCTTCTTTAAGAAGAAAAGGATCAAAAAATCTGCGGAAAACTTATCATTCTTTATGTTTGTAACATACTTTATGATGGAAGCATCCATCGCACTATAACATTGTCTACAGTTTGTAACCACATACCAAAGAAGGCATAGTTCATGCTGATAGATGGCATGGTATCACAACTTCCGATACCAGGGTATCGTTTTTGGACAGCAAACAAAAATCGCTACTCTTGTCAAAGGTCTGCAAGGGTAGCAAGATACGATAATAAAGATACTTAATAATGGCAACCCATCTCACGAGTCTCTCCCCTTTTTGGGGGGAGGCCTGGAGTTGACTCCACCACGCTGCTCCAATGCGGATTGGTGGAGGTGGGTGGGTTAGTGGCCAACCCCCTGTCGGATGTTTTCAAACCGCCCATAAGGCCTCCGACAAGGTTTAACGACTGCTATCCATCGACAGCAACCGGGCCCGACGGCTTAACGTGCCCTCCGAAGCACGGAAACGCGCATTTAATTTGCCACTAGCGGTCACCCATCATACTAATACACAGGCTAATTTGGACAATTTGGAATCTGCCATATCGAATCTGAATAGAAATCTTGATTTAATCTTACAATGGTCCAAGAATTTCGGTATCTCAGTTAATATCAATAGGCCAGGCCATAATTTTGGCTAGTTCTTACTTTATTAAAAATAATGATCATAAACAACTTGGGCCTGTTCTATTCAATAATGTTGTTATACCTTTCTCGCTATTTGTCAAGAGTTTAGGTCTGTACATAGATTCCAACCTTAGTTGGAACAAGCAAATTACGACAGTTAGTCAAAACGTTACAGCTTCGCCGCGGTCTCTCTATAGATTTAAAAACTTTTTACCAACTAGAACAAAAATGCTATTGATACAATCTCTTGTGTTGCCCATAATTGACTATGCTGATGTCTGCTTTCCGGATATTTCCCAAGAACTTCTGAAAAAATTGGATAGTATTTCAAATAACTGCATTCGCTTCATTTATGGACTCCGCAAGTACGACCACATTTCGTCTTTTCGTGCCAAGCTCAAGTGGCTTCCTATCCGGGAGCGACGCTCTTTCAGGATACTCTGCCTATTATTCTCAATACTAAACGATCCTGGTTCCCCTGATTATCTCAAACTCAATTTTCATGTTCTGGGCGACTCTCATAGTCTCAATCTCCGTTCATCGGAATCTCTACCTAAAAGTTGAAAGAATCCGTTAGTCCTTTTAGTTCTTACGATTAAGATCGAATACTATCCGTCGTCGTCCCACAAGTTATAAATAGTCACATATTTTTAATTATAATGATACATTGTCTCGACTAAAAGACTCCCGTTGAATTGTAATAGTGATGTACTGTAGGCTTAAATAATTACTTATAGGCCTGTTTCGTTCAATAAACCACATTATGAAACGTTCTTAATATAACTCGAACCTTATTTTTTAAATGGTTAAAAATGGAAATGACACCGATTTATTTCTGCCTGATTTTCCAAGTTCTTAAGTTATTTTAGTGTACGTCAATGATGATACCTTTAACATAATGGCGGATGGTATTTTATTTTTAGCAAAATGTACCTTCAACTGTTACGACTGAGGTTGAATGATTAACTGTCTTATTATTTACCTACAGCAATTCAAAATCAAAAACGTAGGTATTATTCTATATAAAAAACCTAAGTGTTAGGTGTCGGTAATCAACAAAGATTAACATCTCTATAACTCGTGCGAGCACTCACAAAAAAATAACAGAAAACAAGAAAAAAGGCACGCATTAATCATTATTATTCTAATAGCAATCGACAGCAGATAAAAACTATTACTACATTACAAAAAAGAAAAGAGTCATGAGGCTTTGAGCGGGCCGCACTCATTGTTTTCAAATCTGTAACACCTCCGGTTCCGCCACCGGCTCCGCATTAATTACGTCTAATTGAATTTCGAATTGGTACGATGACATTTGATTTTTTGGCGGGATCCGCTCACTCGGTAGTGATGTGCTACAAAGACTTCGATTGTGCCTATCGAGACCGCCCGCAGCTATGCATAATGCGTTTTAGAATCGACCGACCAGGTCCATTGGCACTGTGTGTAATGAGAATTATCTGAATTGCTCCTGTTATAGTAGGCTTGAGACTGTCTATTATACCGTTAATAACATTCTTTAGTGCGCCCCTCTATTCTTGTAGATTATTTTGTATTGTGCTGCCTTTTGTGATGAGGAAAATAGTAATCAGTTAGTTTATTAGGTACGTTACTTGCAGAAAATTGTGTACGTTCTATTCAGGGATGAATGCTTTGTAATTGAGTCTTTTAGGAATATCTCACAATTGTACGAACTATATGACTATTAGGAAGTATGTTAAAAAATATATTGTTAAGAACTATCTTTTAAGACATTATTTACGAAATATGATAAAACTAGTCAAAAACCAGATATTTTTCTATATTGTGACGTAACTTCACGCCCGTAATCTCCGAAAGGGTAAGCAGAGGTAAATGCATGAAATCCCAGTACCTCGGAGTTTGGTGACACGAATTGTCAATTTTCACATTCTTTAATTTCCCCATTTCCTGAAAAAAAAAAGGCGACAATGAAAGATTTTTGTAACTAAGCATACATGCATACACCCTCGATTCGCCCGTTCGTTTTGTTCCATGTCGAGCGAGCCTGTTGTCAACTCCGGGCATATCACCAAACTCCGAGGTACTGGGAATTCATGCATTTACCTCTGCTTACCCTTTCGGAGATTACATGCGTGAAGTTACGTCACAATATAGAAAAATATCTGGTTTTTGACTAGTTTTATCATATTTCGTAAATAATGTCTTAAAAGATAGTTCTTAACAATGTTTTGACTGTATAATTTATACACTATTCCCCTTATTCAATAACTTATTGTAGCTAAAGTGTTGCTAATCTCTCCTTTGTCTTTTTCTATCTAGCACATTTGACAATGCAACTGACAAAGACAAAGCATTCTATAGCTAAAACGTATCGAATGTACGTTTATGAATAAGGGGGTATGAATATTTAAAAAAACAAAATAATTCAAGATTTAAAAGTGCTCATCAATATCCTAATTATATTAAATGTGTAAATAAATTTGAATAAAATTATATAAAACTATAAAAGCTCGATATTGTAGCACTGAGAGAACACCAAAGAGATGGCTCTACAATTTGCACGTTCTGGGCTGAAACGAATGTGCAAACGAGACTATACAGCACTTCTATATGACTAAACAGTGTGGGAATCTCCCACTTTGTGTGTGTGATTTTGAAAAGGAGACTAGTTCAAACAGTTAATGCACTCACTATTGAGACAGATTCTCTGATCAACGCAGAGACTCACGATGTCTCAATGCAGGCTCAGATGTTCCCACCCATTTACAATCTAGCTCTTACAAGTAAGAGGTGGATCGTCAACTTTTTTTTATGTAATGAAAGTGGCAAACAAGCATGCATTTCACATTGATGTTAAGTGATGACTGCAGCTTATAGACACCCACACAAAGATCAGAGGTCAAAATACAGATGCGTTACCACTTCTGAGGCCTAAGATATTATGCCTCTGTGCTGGAAATAACAGGGCCGCACATTACCACCTGACCGGAACCAGAGAATATGTAATAATACTACGTATAGAATGGACACTTCGACGTCCCGCCCGATTTCCCCGCATCACCCAACCTCCTCCCCTCTTATGGGCGACGGTTGGTATTTTCTACGTGCTACGTACACAGGTGCACATGTAAATGCACGTCACTGATTGGTGTCTTTGTAATAGATCGTGGTGGTGGTGCATACGAGCTCCCCGTATTACCTAATATAATATACTTAATACATATACTTAATAATATACTTGCCGCTAATTGGTAGTGTTCAGCACTATCGTGTTCCAGTCAGGTGGTAATGTACGGCCCTGTAATTTCGGGCACAGAAACGTAACACGTTTTTTTTTTTTTGTTTTTTTTTTATTTAATCAAAGTGGCAAACAAGCATGCAGTTCACATTGATGTTAAGTGATGACTGCAGCCCATAGACACCCACACAATGACCAGAGGTCAAAATGCAGATGCGCTGCCATTCCTGAGGTATTAGGTGATATGCCTCTGTGCCTGAAATTACAGGGCCGTACATTACCACCTGACCGGAACACGATAGTGCTGAACACTACCATTTAGCGGCAAGTATATTAGGTAATGCGGTGGCGGCCCGCGAGCTCCGTCACTGGAACTCTAACACCAGTAAACCTTAGGCTTCAGGAGTGGTAACTCATCTGCACCTTGACCTTGGTCTTTGTGTGGGTGTCTGTAGGCTGCAGTCATCACTTAACATCAATGTGAACTGCATGCTTGTTTGCCACTTCCATTACATAAAAAAGTGTAGTTATATTTTGGCAAAAACACAACCAATGTGTCATTCATAATATTTGAATATACCTAGATCTTCGTTAATTGTTTAAAGTGTACCTTTCATATCGTTATTTTCGTATATTTGCTAACCACCAATGATACCTATCTGGAATGTATGTTAAAATAGACGTACGACGGTTTAAAATAGGCTCCAGTGAGTAGAATAATACAGGAAAAAAAGCATTGAAATTCATTGTAAATTGAATCAAGACATGTACACAGGTACACTTCATCAAATTTAAATTTTCGCTCGGCGGGCGCACTCTGTTTATTAGCATCATAATTAGTGGAAAACCCGGTACTGTGTGCATTCGTGTTAACAACAATTACATTCGACTGTACGTTATTCTGTGTCTTTAGTGATGGGAATAAAGCCGATAGTGGATTGTCGATATCGATGGCTCGGTTCTTTCGGACCGCTGCACTCATCCCCAGTAGTGGATGGCCACGTGGGACGCCCCGCCGAGACATGATTGCCGACGAGTGCCGCTTCACGCCGATATGGACAACACTAGTTCGATTGATATTAAAAATTTACATATTTTACGCCAGACGCTCTTGAGATTATTGTGTGAGTGACAAACGCAAGTCAATGGTTCCACATTTTTGATATGGCTGATAGATCCGTTTTAGCAGATTTGCAGATTATTTGGTAATAAATGATTACCGGCATAAATCATTTCAAGATGTATTGTTAATCTTCTATGACTATTATAAGAATGACTATTACTGTAGTTTGCGAAAACCTATGTAAGAACACGTCATATTAAAAGACGCCTTGTTATAGTAGGGGAGTAGTCGAGGTCGACCTTCACCCATCTGTTTACCGAATTAAATATTATTTTTATCAAATTTCATAAATAAACAAAAATTGTTCAAGGCTACAAATAATTTAAAAAAAACATTTAACTGTATTCATTCCTTTTTTTAATGAATCAAATGTGTTTGAAACTTAAAGTTTAAAACTTATAAAACACATTTGGTTGGTTAACAAATACAAAAAAACTTGCTTAATTTTTTTTTTGTTTTATGAACATACCTATTTTCATAGGCCTATATTACTTTGACGACCCGGTTAGTCCAGCGGTGCGAAACCACCATTTGATTCGAAGGGTCGCGGGTTCGATCCCCGCACCGGAACAAATATGTGTATGGCCTACTGATATTTGTTTCGGGTCTGGGTGTTTGTGTATGTGTTGTATGTGTACAACGGCACCCACGACACAGGTTTATACCTACTGTGGGGCTGTGAGTGTAAGCGTATTTTATTTATTTATTTTTATCTATATTCATGCAAGACATTGTCTATGAAACTTGATAAAAACAATGTTTCATTCCGTAAACAGATGAGTGAAGGTCGACCTAGGTTGGGATCTTAGACCATTAACGCCATTAAGACGCGGAGACATGACGGCTCCATCTATTACTAGTGGAGGGGATTACGTCCACTATAATGCAGTCTATCATTAGTAGGCGGCAGTTAATACAAAAACGCGGAATGTGCAGCAGCATCTCGCGATAAAACTACCGCCATTGCAAACGCCAATCCCTTTTTACAAAAAAAGTTATAAAAAAAAAAATCTAAGAATACAGAACGCTATATTTTTGTGATTATATATTTTATTAATTAATTACTTTCATATTTGGGTAACTGATTTAGATAAATCAGGTGAATTAGGTTAATCGATTAAATTGCCATCCACATTGTAGGTACATGACATGACATGTGTATAGCAAAATTCATTTTAATAGATTTACCCCTTATTCTTAAACGTACATTAGATACGTTTTAGCTATAGACTGCTTTGTCTTTGTCAGTTGCATTGTCAAATGTGCAGGATAGAAAAAGACAAAGGAGGGATTAGCAAAACTTTAGCTAAAATACGTTTATGAATAAGGGGGTTCTTATTTTTGAACTACATTGTCTGAGACAGACTGACAGCCAGACAGACGCACGAGTGATCTTATAGGTGTGCCGTATTTTCCTTTTGAAATACGGAACCCTAAAACATAATGACTTGCATTTTACTTTTTATCATAAACATTTTGCTACGCTTAGCATTTTACCGCCGGTAACATATGGAGCTCGAAATTGATTCCATTGTTTACTCGGTGTAACACTGCGAAACAAAACTGATTATAGCCGCGACACGGTGTTAAATTAACCCATCTAATGTGCCTTCACATCATTACGTGAGTCGCTAAATTTTGGATGATATTCGGTAAAAAATATCAAATAAGTAAGTGCAAAGGGCAAATACGGGTAAGTTTATGATTATTTAATATATTTTTGGAACCAATAAAGAAAAACATGAAATATAAAATCTTCAAAAAATGTTTTTTTTTCTTTTTTTTTATTTAATAGCAGTGGCAAACAAGCATGCAGCTCACATTGATGTTAAGTGATGACTGCAGCCTATAGACACCCACACAAAGACCAAGGTCAAAATGCAGATGCGTTACCACTCCTGGCACCTTAGTTGTTATGTCTCTGTGATAGTTATAACGGGGCCTCACATTATCATCTAACCGGAACACGATAGTGCTAAACGGTCTGAACACTATCATTTAGTGGCAGATAGTAATGCGGTGGTGCCTACGTCCTTGAGCTCCTATACTGGCGCTCTACCGGCAGTAAAAAAATATACTTATCACAAATTTACCCCATTTTTTTCCAGTTGTAACCATTTTTCTCCCTCAAAAACGATACGAATTGCGATTACGAATAAAACAAGCGATCTTAAAAATAGTTTTTTTGATATTTTTTATCGAATATCACCCAAAATTTTGCGACTCATGTAATGATTTGACATTAGATGGGTTCTGCAAGGAGTCTATTGGCTGCGGTCATCACTTAACATCAATGTGAATGCATGCTTATTTTACATACCTACATTATAAAATCAATAAAGGAAAACAAAAAAAGACCCATAACAACAAGTCTTAATTTTTTTTTTTTAATTTATGGCTGTAGCTACCTGCCGCTTTAATAAAATGGTTTCGAAGATTAAGTAACTACTAAATGAAGTAACCACTGCGTTAAAGGATATTTATTAATAAACATAGCTAAATACATAATATGTAATAAGGCCTGAAGGAAGCCACCCATTGTTTACTCGGTGTAACACTGCGAAACAAAACTGATTATAGCCGACACTTTGTTAAATTAACCCATCTAATGTGTCCTCACATCATTACGTGAGTCGCTAAATTTTGGGTGATATTCGATTAAAATATCAAAAAGGCATTTTTTAAGAATACCGGTACAAATCTTACCAGGAAAGTTACTGGTTATCTACTGCGTACGTGCAGAATGTTGTGGAATTAAAAATAAAATATGGAAATAGTTTAATAATTCAAACTCGCATTAAGACAAAGAGCCTACATTATTTCTACTCTTGGCCACTATGAGCTGTGTTCTATTATTATTACATTATCCCCTTCTTATACTTCGTACCCAAAGAACAGTAACAAAAAAAAATATTTTGTGTCTTTGTCAGCACCGATGCATGACGGGAGTTTACTCGGTGTGCGTAAAGAGATCGCTAGCAGTCGCTAATATGCGGCCGAGTTAAACACGCTCGGTGGGAGCTCTCGTGGAGGAATCACTTTCATGTTACACTTGATTTTACTCCTCATGAAATTACAGTACCGGGCCTAATAACTCAAATCGTTTCATATTGAGTAAACTCCAAAAAATTACATCAAATAAAATTAGAATGTCTGTTTTGTCTGTCTGTTTGTTTGTTGAGGCTAATCTCGGGAGCGGCTTTACCGATTTCGACCGCACTTTCACTGGCAGATAGCTTATGTAATAAGGAGTAACTTAGGCTACTTTCACACTGGCTGCGCCAACGGCTTCATCAGGGTAGATAGATACTGAAGAATCATAAAATCTCACGCGGACGAAGTCGCGGGCACAGCTAGTATCTAAGAAACACAGCGTGCAAAATGCAATAATTAAAAATTGCACTTCAGAATTGCAAATCAAAACGTATTCATGCTATAATAACATCGCACAGCCAAACCAACAGCTTTGTCCTTCGAAATGATGTTATAATTCCCGTGAAATTATATATCTTGTTGGCACCTGTTAATTGCTGGTGGAGTAACATGTCAGGACAATGGCAGTAGCGCCGAGTCACTGTTGGTGGGTGGGAAATAAAGACCTTTATAAAACATGGGCAATTTAAAAGTTTGAGATGCGCCGACGAGGGTATAGGTGCTAAGGCAATTTAGCAATTAATTAATTCTATTATCAGTTTATAAAAAAGATTTTAAATGATCTTGGAAGATTTTTGAAGTTAAAATTTCTTTGGGGACGTTATGCACTTTTGTGATGACAAAAATATGTTACACTCGCGTCAGGACACGTCACCCTGATCGAAAATGCGTAAGACGGACACGTGACCGGAACTGCGTTAGCTTATTTTTGGGGACCTCATGGCAGCTGTCATTGTGGTGATGGTGGTGGTGTTGGTGGTGGTGTTGGTGGTGGTGTTGGTGGTGGTGTTGGTAGTGGTGGTGTTGGTAGTGGTGATGGTAAAAAATGCGTTAATATTCAAGTTTTCACTTCTGCAGGCACTCCTGGAGTGCAACCCGTTTTTAATATTACTTATCATTGTGAAAAGAATGATGACAAATTCCATATATTCTCTATAGACCTATTTTATATTGGTGAAAACATAGGTGAAACTTGTTTTTTCGAATAAATGATAGCTATGAACATATTATGTTAGCCAATATACGCAAGACGTGTTTGTTTATGTATGAAATTTGACGAAAACAATGTTTCATTCGGTAAACAGATAGGTTAGGGATAGGTAGGTGGTCGACCTAGATTCGGATCTTAGACTATTTTAGGTTACGTTCCATCTTTTTGTAATGTCATAAAGGTGGGAAACAAGCATGAGGTTCACATTGATGTTTTATTAATTGTTGACTGCACAGCAGCCTATAGACACTCACACAAAGATCAGAGGTCAAAATGTGGATGCGTTGCCACCCCTGAGACATTAGTTATGTCTCGGTGATAGTTATTATGGGACCATACATCACCATCTAACCGGAATATAGTAGTGCTAAACACTACCATTTGTCGCCAGATAGATTATAATACTTCTTAAAACTTCATAGATCATGGGCACCCTGTTAATTAATTTAGTCAACGCCTGTCGTTTTTATGAAAAAAATGGATTTCACCGGAAAAAATATATCAATCTACACTTATATATATTATATATTATTATATATAATATTATAAAGAGGAAAACTTTGTTTGTTTGTTTAGTTGTATTGAATAGGCTCAATAACTACTGAACCGATTTTAAAAAATCTTTCACTATTCGAAAGCTACATTATCCACGAGTAACATAGGCTATAATTTATTTTGGAGAGAATAGGTTTCCGTAAGATATTTGGGTTTTTCAGACACAAGGTGTAAAAAATCATCCAGGTAAGTTACTTATTTTGCGTACGCTGCTTAAACTATCAAAGATATCGAGGAATATCTTCACTATTCGAAAGCTACATTATCCACGGGTAACATAGGCTATATTTTATTTTGGAAAAATAGGGTTCCGTAAGATATATGGGTTTTTCAGACACAAGGTGTAAAAAATCAATTAGAAAAGTTACTCATTTTGCGTACGCTGCCTAAACTATAAAAGATATCGAGGAAGGCTTTAGGCTATATCTATAATCATCACGCTAAAACGAATAGGAGAGGGTAGGTAACATTTCACCCGCGCGAAGCAGGGGCGGGCCGCTAGTAATATATAATATTTAACTTATGTATACTGATGTAATAGCAACAAAATATAGCCACTACATAAAACGAGTGTCCGTTCCCTCATGCGCTAATTCCAAATTCAAACTGGTCGTCCATTTTGGGCGGGCGATGTTTCTAATCTAGTGCTGGCTTATCTCTGCACGGTGTGTGCTGTCCGATTCGTGCCCGAAAGACGATGCTCGAATGTGGAATACATGGATGGCAGTATGCGGTAAAGAGCCGGTCAACAATTATTATATTATCTAATTAAAACCAGTTTGCAGTGTATCGCTCTCCGATCGCGTTCGTAATGAAGATTTAAGAGGCTTTGTGTGAATTAGAGTATCGGTGTAAAAAAACATGCTCCGATGGTTCGGGCATATAGAAAGAATGTCGAATAAGCGAATGACTAAACAGACATACAATGCGAATGTGAATGGTTGCAGAGGCTCAAGAAGACCAAGACTGACCTACCATGACCAAATAGGTCGAGTTTTGACCTTTGTTTTGACATACAGAAAAACAGTAATTGGACTTTATTTTCATCGACCAAATATATTAAATTATATTTTTTTCTGTTATGCAATGGCAAACAAGTATATTATATACTCCACATTAATGGTAAGTGATACATGAAAATTAACGATAACAATATAAATGCGTTGCCACTTTTGAGGTCTAACTTGTTGTACATCTACAATTAGAGGTCAGAAGATTAGGTAATGCGATAATGCCTACGCCCGCGAGCTCCATCACTAGAGCTTGACCACTAGTAAAAGGATTTACTAGTCGTTAACTACGAGACAAACCCTATAAAACAAGGACATGAGGTATGTATTTTAAGAAAATGATTTATTTTAAGAAACTGGAATCAATCTAAGATAAGTAAACAAAATAAAATGTAAATGTTCGTTGTAAGCAATCAACATACTAATTATTATTTCGTAACCATACATGAATCAGCGACCAAAATATGATGACATTAAAAGTACTTCCTACCATATATTTGATAGGTATTTGTCAAATCACCTGGTTTCTATACTGGCACATACTGCATAAACCCGGCCCACAGATAGCACACCACATTCAAACATCGAAACCTAATTTCCTGTCTCAGATACACCGTCCATACCTCTAAGCCTAAAGACAAATGCATTGGACGCAACCAGCCACGCTAGCTCTCCCTGACCCCTCCCTACATATAAGAGATATGAGGTTTGCAGACATTTGTATAGGTCGTAGCAGTTCACTTTATGATGGACGTGGTGGGCAAACGATGTAAAGGTATTGAGTTGCTGGAGATATGAAAATAAGGATCTGCTATACATGTATTTGTGTTGGGACAGTTTGTAGATGTTATGTTGATATGTGAACATGGAAGTTCGTTTTTAATTATTTATTATTATACGTACGGAGTTCATGATCATTTATGCCGAAAGACGTGTACTACTGAACAAAATCCTACCCAATGATTTCCACAACGAACGGTCCTGGACCGCCCTCATCCAGCGATTGCCCGAAACCTTCACCAGGTCGACAATGTAAAATTGCTCACAAATTAGTTCGTTAAAATATGATAAGACGACAGCAGTAGTTAATAAATAAAACAAAAGATCGCGCACGGCTTGCGTGACGCCTGTATCCGATATTATCCGAAAATTTTATTTCGGTATCGGTTACAATTATGTAATAAAAGTGGCAAACAAGCATGCAGTTCACATTGATGTTAAGTGATGACTGCAGCCTACAGACACCCACACGAAGACCAAGGTCATAATGCAGATGCGTTACCACTCCTGCGGCCTAAGGTGTTATGCCTCTGTGCCGGTTAAATTACAGGGCCGTGCGTTACCACCTGACCGGAACACGATAGCGCTAATCACTACCATTTAGCGGCAAGTATATTAGGTAATGCGGTGGTGTCTTTGCCTGCAAGCTCCATCACTGGAACTCTACCAGCAGTAAAAAATCGGATATCAGATAGTTTCGGTTATGGTAATCTAACCATGAACTCTACCACATATATGATGAACCTAATGTCATTGACAGTATTAAAATTGTTCGCCTACGATGGGCATGACATGTGGAAAGGATGGACGAATCCAGAACACCCAAACGTCTACTGACTGATAAGCCGGGCGGGCGAAGAAACCGAGGCAGACCTAAACTCAGATGGCTAGACGGAGTAGAGCAGAACCTGAGAACGCTGAGCATACCTAAGGAAATGGAGAGAAAGAGCCAAGAATAGATCGGACTGGAAGAAAATTCTTAACCAAGCTAAGGCTCACCCTGGGCTTAGTTACGGAGCTTCTTAACATCCCTGTGTCTACTATTCTTATTCTTCTAGGTATATACCTATTGTACAAACATTTCCGTTGTACCATTTTTTGTACGTCAATGTGACAAAAATATAACCACGAGCGACGGCATCACGTGCCCTCAGCGCCACGTGATGGATTTAGTTCAAAGATGAATTCTAAATTAAGCTACTTGAATTCGTACAATGCAACCATACAAAATCCGGGCAAGGGTGATTTATTCTTATTTGCGGTTTATCGTTAATTTTAAATCCAAGATATTTTACCTGTATGATAATTTAGTATATTCTTAGGTGTTCGTGAGCTACACTCATAATTTCAGCCAAAAGACGTCCACTTCTGAACAAAGGCCTCCCCCAAAGAATGCCACAACGAACGGTCCTGGGCCGCCCTCATCCAGCGATTTCCCGCGACCTTCACCAGGTCGTCGGTCCATTTTGTGGGAGGCCTGCCCACGCTTCGCTTTCCGGTACGCGGTCGCCACTCGAGAACCGCTCTGCTCCAACGGCCGTCAGTTTGTCGAGCTATGTGCCCTGCCCACTGCCACTTGAGTCTCGCTATTCGGTGAGCTATGTCGGTAACTTTGGTTCTCATGCGGATCTCCTCATTTCTGATTCAATCTCGCAGAGAAACACCAATCTTAGCTTGCTCCATTGCTCTCTGAGTGACCTTGAGCCTTCTTATGAGGCCCATAGTGAGCGACCACGTTTCTGTCCCATAAGTCATCACTGGCAACACACACTGGTCAAAGACCTTTTTCTTGAGACACTGCGGTAAATTGGACGAGAAGATATAACGCAGCTTCCCGAACGCTGCCCATCCGAGTTGGATTCGGCGATTGACCTCTTTCTCGAAGTTGGACCTACCTAACTGGACCGTTTGTCCCAGGTATACGTAATCGTCAACAACTTCGAGTGTAGTACCCTCGACCATAACAGGAGTGGGTGTAACATGGACATTTGACATGATCTTCGTCTTGTCCATGTTCATATTAAGGCCCACTCGTTGGGAGGACCTACTGAGGTCATTGAGCATTGTGCTAAAATCTTCCAAGGTCTCAGCCATGACTACGATATCATCTACAAATCGGAGGTGGGCGATGTACTCGCCGTTAACATTGATGCCGAGTTCTTTCCAGTTCAGAAGCTTGAAGACGTCTTCCAATGCAGCGGTGAACAGTTTCGGAGATATAACATCCCCCTGTCTCACACCTCGCTGCAGTTGGATAGGTTTCTGTTCTGATCCTGAAGCCGGACCGACATAGTGGCGTTTTAATACAAGCTCCTCAGCACCTCGATGTATCGGTAGTCAACTTTGCACCTCTGGAGTGACTGTAGCACTGCCCAAATCTCGACTGAATCGAAGGCTTTCTCATAGTCCACGAACGCTAGACATAGGGGCTGGTTATACTCTTCTGTCTTCTGTATAACCTGCCGCAGCATGTGAATGTGGTCTATGGTGCTAAAGCCTTTACGGAAACCGGCTTGTTCGGGAGGCTGGAAGTCGTCGAGTCTGCGAGATAGCCGGTTCGTGATCACTCTTGCAAACAGCTTATAGACGTGACTTAGAAGTGCGATGGGCCTATAGTTCTTAAGAAGGGTATTATCGCCTTTCTTAAAGAACAGTACCACCACACTTCTGTGCCCCGCCTGTGGCGTTTTGCCCTCGGATATGACGGAATTGAACATCGACTGAAGAGCTTCTAATACTATCCTTCCGCCTGCTTTCAGGAGTTCAGCAGCGATTCCGTCATCACCCGGTGCCCTGTAGTTTTTGAGCTGTTTGAGAGCCGTACTAATCTCGTCTAGACTGACGTCCGGGATATCTTCGGTGTAGTGTCGGGTCAGTCCGGCTCTAGGATCTGCTGCCGGACTGTTAACAGGTGGTCGTGCTGTCGTGTATAACTGTCCGTAAAACCGTTCGATCTCCTCTGCAAGCTCAGGTTTCGACGATACGATTCTGTCGTCCTCTGTCTTCAGCTTAGTGAGACGGCTTTGCCCTAAGGACAGATCTTTGGCGAACACTTTAGAGCCCTGGTTCCGCTCTATGGCTGCTTGAATACTATCAGTATTAAAGTGCCGAAGGTCGCGAGTCAATGACTTGGAGATCTGTCTGTTGAGCCGTCGGTACACTAAAGCATCTTCAGAGGACTTCTGAACCATACCGCGCCTTTCTTCCATGAGCTTGAGAGTTGGGCTGGAGATCTTTTTGGTCTTATTCGTAGGGCGGGTCCTGAAAAACTTAGACCCCGCCATGCGGACAGTTTCCACGAACCTGTTATTATAATCGTCCACATCTGCGCACTCACTCAGGCATTCAAAGCGATTTTGTAGCTCGAGTTGAAAGCTCTCGGGGTTTTGGATTTGGGTAGATGCTGGGCGGAGCGTAAACTTCATTAGTCGGGATCTTTCGATCTTGACATTTATATTCAGTGTGCCTCTTACCATTCGGTGATCGCTGCCGGTTTTTACCGAATTGATCACAGAGACATCACTGAATATATGCCGCCTTGTGGACATAATGAAGTCTATCTCATTTTTTGTCGCACCGTCAGGACTGATCCAGGTCCACTTCCGGCAAGCCCGCTTCTTGAGGAAAGAGTTCATCATATAGAGGCTCTCCTTCTCCATGAAGTCAGCCAGTGTCTGGCCCCTGGTGTTTCGTTGCCCATATCCAAATTGCCCCACTTTCAGCTCGTGGTCGCCTCGAACGCCCAATTTCGCGTTGAAATCTCCCATGACAACGTTGTAGTGGGTTTTAGAACTATGTATGGCTCTGGAAATGTTCTCATACATAGTTTCTACCTCACCATCGGAGTGTGCGGAGGTTGGGGCGTAGACCTGTATGACCTTTAGCGAATACAGTTTGGTTATTCTGAGTATAAGGTACGCAACTCTCGACGACACACTCTCGATCTTGACAACGTTATTCACGAACATCCAGTCCTAGTCCATCAAAATGTACTCCCTGATTAAAATAAAATTATCTAAAACTAATCAAGAGTCCCTCACGTTTCCGATACCAAAAAACCTACAATGTTTACCTTAAAAACAGAGTATAAATTACGAAATGAGGAAATTAAAAAAAGCAAGTCCCCGAACTTTTCTAACTCCACTAAGGCTTCGAACCAACGAAACTTTGTCAAAGTTTCAACAGTTGCCAAAGTTCGTTTCAAATTAAGAATTCAATGCTTTCATTCCACTCCCTGTGTTTTCTTGTTTTGCTTGGTTTCATTAAAGTTTGTACTGTTTTTCCTGCCTTTAAGATAAGTTGCGGAAATAAGCCAATCAGGTAGATTTAAGTGGAGCTTGTGAGCATAGTAACCACAGATATTGATGGTAGAGCTACAGTGACGGAGCTTGCAGGCGTAGGCACCACCGCATTCAATGCCGTCTCTACCATAAGGGCACACGGGGCCAGTGCCCAGGGCCCCCATCCTCGAGAGGGCCCCGAAGGACCGACAATTTCTCTCACATAAATATTATGCACGGGTGCATTGTACAGTTGTACCTACCTGCTTTTCTCGTTGCACGAACCCAACGAAAGTTGGGTACCATTTACTGAAATGTAAATTGGGAAATGCGGTGGTGCTCGTACGCCTTGGAGCTCCATCACTGAAGCTCTACCATAGTATATAACCTACCCAACACATGATAACGGTTTACATTGGAGAAAACCGAGAACCACTTACTGGCAGGTCAAATAGGTTACATGTAGGTGTTCACGCTTTCGAGCTCGTTCATTGGACCTCTATCACCATATATTACCATGGAACACAATAGCGTTACAACCACCATTTTTATGCAAATAAATAATATATTGAATTTAAAATGTATTAAAACTAGGCCGCTCGAAACCTCGCTGTAGAATACCAACCGTCGCCCATAAGAGGGGAGGAGGGTGGGTGAGGCGGGTAAATCGGGCAGGTCGTCGAAGTGTCCACTCTATACGTAGTATTATTATAGGTTGGGGAAAAAGTTTCTTCGCATTTTTTAAGATAATTCAAAACATTTTTTAATATAGTTTATTTAAATTTAACTAAAGTATGTATGTACCATTTTGTTCGATTACCTTTTGCCATCTTGTAGGTAGGGACATGATCCCATTGCTATAAAAAATTTGGGACTTCTCATCAATAAACCGCGACAAATGGATTTGGCAGTCCTCTCGTGATGTTAACCTAACATTGCATGAAGAATTCTGAAGAGACCGAAACAGGTGGAAATCTGAAGGTGCAAGGTCAGGACTATACGGCGGATGCATTAACACCTCCCAGCGAAACTCTCTTAATTTTTGCTGAGTGGCTATAGATGTCTGAGGTCTAGCGTTATCATGATGAAACACCACACCCCTTCTGTTGATCAATTCCGGCCGCTTTCTCTCAACTTTTTGCTTTAATCTCATCAGTTGTTCGCAGTATCTATAGTTCTGCCTGGTGGTAATAGCTCATAATGAATAATGCCCTTCCAATCCCACCACACACACAACATCACCTTATTGCGAGTTAACCCGGGTTTCGCCACAGTCTGTGAAGCCTGACCGGCCTTTGACCACGACCTTTTTCGCACGTTCTTGTCGTACGTGATCCACTTTTCATCACCAGTTATCAGCTTCTTCAAAAATGATTCGGTTTCATTACGTCGTAATAAAGAATCACAAATGAGTACACGGTTCATTAGGTTTCTTTCAGTGAGCTCGTCAGGAACCCAAATATCGAGCTTTTTTTTTGTACCCAGCTTTTTTTAAATGCGCCAAAACTGTTTTGTGATCAATTCAATCAATTCTCAGTTCTTCAGCTACGTCGTAACTACTGATATGTCGATCTTGCTCCACTTTTTCAAAAATGGCATCCATTTTATCCGTAATAGGGCGACCAGAGTGAGGTGCATCTTTGACATCAAAATTTCCGGATTGAAAACGCTTAAACCAAATTTGTGCTACTCTCACAGACACTGCACTAGGTCCATAAACATCGCAAATTTATTTTTGCGGCTTGCGTTGCATTTTTACCTTTTTTGTAGTAAAATTTAAAATGTATCGAATTTCTTTATTAGATTCACTCATCTTGACAGTACGAAAAACAAATGAAAATCACACATTTGCCTAATTTGAATTTGGAATTATGTTCTTTAAAATTTTAACTTTCAATGATACCAAAACCAGCCAGATACAAATACTACAGCCAAAGAGATTTTATTACAAGTTCATACATACTATAATGCGAAAAGACTTTTTCCCCAACCTTACATATTCTCTGCCTATGTGTTGACCCGACCTGTTAGTAAAATTCATGCCAAATTTGAAGTAAATCCATGCAGTACTTTTTTAATTGTTTTTATATTATTTCGCATTAACACATGCTTGTGAAATATATTTTATATTTAAAGAAAAATGGAAAGAAAAATTTGACTTCAGGCGAGGCTCGAACTCGCGACCTACTGGGAATCTAGTCCAGCCGCTCTTCCAATTGAGCTACTGAAGCCCTGCCCGATTTGTCAAATCTTTCCTTCACATCTATTGCATTCCTTTATGGTAGCAGCAGCGCCATCTATTACCAACTATGCTAGTTAGGCTTCAGTAGCTCAATTGGAAGAGCGGCTGGACTAGATTCCCAGTAGGTCGCGAGTTCGAGCTTAGCCCGGACATATATACAGGCAAACAGACAAAAATCTAAAAATTGTATTTGTGGCTTCGGTATCGATGGTAGATCATGCCCCAAAAATACTTTTAAAAAATATTTAAAGTGTCGTTGTATGTAACATGAAACCAATACATTGTCATGTTATGTCCAACCCTTGTTACGTCGTTGGGTGCGTGTGTGTGAGTGTGTGTGTGTGTGTAGGAATCTGAATGCGAGTGTATGTAAGCATGAGTGATTGTGTGTTGTGTGTGTAATAAAGCAGATCACAGTGAAAAAAAAAGAATAGTTCGCTTTTACATATCCAAAAGGGCCCCGTTTTCTTGTGTGCCCAAGGGCCCCAGCATAGTTTAAGACGGCCCTGACCGCATTACCTAATATACTTGCCGCTAAATGGTAGTGTTCAGCACTATCGTGTTCCGGTCAGGTGGTAATGCACAGCCCTGTAATTTCCAGCACAGAGGCATAACACCTTAGGCCTCAGGAGTGGTAACGCATCTGCATTTTGACCTTGGTCTTTGTGTTAATGTCTATAGGCTGCAGTCATCCTCACTTCCATTACTTAAAAAAAAGGTAAAACGCGTTTTATTACAACTTTGAAATCGACCCTAAGAAGTTTTACAGATAACGTTTAATTTAATGTTAACCTTAAAATTTCGTTACTTACTAATCTTTTCTTTTACTCTAAAGAATGTCAACGATTTCTTATTTTTTTACTGAAGTTTGAATTCAAACAATACAATTTCTTCAATAAACATTGCGCTGAGCATTCAAATAGTTTTTTTGCGACATTCAAATTAACCTATACAAAGAATGAGAAGGAAAATGCAGTGTATATTTTTAAAAGAAGACGCCTTCAAAGAAACCTTTGTTTCCATGTCAAAAGGTGACACTGTAGTAACAAAAGGTTGCACCATTCGACCTTTTGACCTTTTGTGATATTTGCAACAATGAGAGTATATACTGTCAATCAAGATGCATCGTTTTTTTTTTACGTCAAAGGAATATGGGAATATTTTTTGTGACTGAATGAATTTTTAATTGAAACGGACTTCTGAGGAAAATCCGTTCCATCCCCGCATTCATTCTGTACCAAGTACCAAGGTAGGTACTGAAATATTTTTCGATTTCTTTGCAAGTTAATGGTAATCGTAAATTTGATTAGCGGTAGAGCTCCAGTGACGTAGCTCTACCGCCGACGGCGTAGGCACTATCACATTACAGTACTCAACAATTAATATTGCACATCGAGCCTAGGAAGGAGACTTCGGCTTATTTCGGGTCTGTATAGCGTTATCTCTTTTGCACCGTACCTATTTGATATTTTAATCAAGTTTTAACCAATACTGGACTGTCAGTGCAGGCAGTGTGCACCAGAGATTTTTTACACACATTACTGGGTCATACATTACCATCGAACTAGAACACGATAGTGCTGCACTATTATTTAGCAGCAAGTATATTAGGTAATGCGGTGGTGCCTACGCTGTCGGCGGTAGGGCTATGTCACTGGAGCTCTACCGCCAATTAAATTAGTCCAGCGGTGTGAGATGACTGTTTGATTCGAATGGTTGTGGGTTCGATCCCTCGATTCGATGCCTCACAATGAAATAATGTGTCAAAGGTTTGACAGATACGGACTATTTGTATGGGAAAATGAAAATGCTTTTTACTATTTTCCCTTCAATTTCTTCATGTTTTTTATCTTTAAAACCTTCCCTAGACCTCCACGAACATTTCAAGGCCAAGATAAGATAAATCCGTTCAGCCTTTTCGAGTTTTAGCGAGACTAACGAAGAAGATAGATTATTAATGCGCCTACGCCCGCGAGCTTTACTACCAGTAGGCACACATTGAAACTTCAACAAAATGATAACCAAGTCCAACAGACAGATGCGTAACCATATCGAAACTGACCAACGGTCTATGGAATCCAACCCTGGGAATGTACCAAGCAATAAATATTGTGCATTATCATATAGTTATTAAATCTTACGCGTCATAAATCTATTGCAATGGGAGTGACCCACAAATTTGCTTACACAATGGCCTACTCAACTAGCATTAGCCGGTGTACCCGCCTTTATTTAATAATAAAGTGCACCACAAACGAAGCTTTGCATATAAATCTCCTAATTAGAATGATTCAACCTCATAATCTCGACTAGCCCTAATTTACATAGACTGTGATTTTTCTATGACAATTATACGTGATTTAAGAGGATAGTGATTTAATGTCGTGTTTTGTATGTGGAGTTCATGAGAACCGTTGAATGTATTGGATAGTCGACTATAACACTTTAAACTGTTATAAACATATATAATCCATAATGATTTGATAATTATTTAACACTAATATCATAAACGTGAAAGTTTCTTATTTTGGATGTCTGGAAGGTTGTTCCGTCAATCACGCCGAAAGTACAGAACGGATTTTGATGAAATTTGTTATACAGATAGGGTATTAGCTGACTTAGATTATAGAATACTTTATATCACGAAAAAATGTTCCTGTGGGAATGGGATGATTTGATGAGTTTCCACAGATTATGCGAAAAGCGACTTACACGCAAGCGGAGCCGCGGGCAACAGCTAGTTATTTATATTTTTTGTATTGTGAAATGACGAAGTTTTTGCAAAGTATATTTTTGGCTTATAGATACATATTTGTTTTTGTACATTTGATAAGCATTAAAAATGTTATTAAGTTGCGTCGGGACGTGGTGACCCCGCCGCCCAACAGCGGAAATAAATATACTGGAATTCTTCCGAAAAATATCAGAAATAAACGTGACATACCTAATTATTGTAAAAATTCATATCAAAATTTGATTACGTCATTCCCCATTACATAAACAACTACATAACCGACAACATTGAACACATAACCTTGCTCTGTCATTCGATTAAACTGTGCATATAAGCGAAAAGGCTTAAAACAAGCCATTGTCCGAATTGTACAGACAATCAACAAACAATTCAATGCTCATAAACGTTCAAAGCGTATCACCACAAAAAACTGCTCGTGACACGCAATAAAATGGATTAACGCAATTGAAGCTTGACGCATTGTGACGCCGTACAATGTGACGTTGTCCACGCACATTTTGCTATTCACACAAGAATTTATTATATTAAATATAAATTAACATATTACGAGTTATGGACTAGGTGAGAGACCCGTTTTGTTCCTATTGTTGGTGCGAGATTTATTCTTATATGTAAACATGGCCAGTGGGCCGAAAATCGTGACGCTTACCCTTAAATGTGTACACGATTTGTGTCGTTGTGTGCATCGGGTAAAGTACATTATTGTATGTCACAGCCAGATTAAAAAAATGTCTTTGCGCGGCAAGTTGTACACGTGAGACAAATCTTTATGCAAGAGGGAAGTTAACGAAGTATTGTTGTATGTGACTTATATTGCGTAATTTTTTAAGTCCGAACTAGATGAGCCGTTGATGAGATGACATTTTGTACTATTGTCTCGTAAGCAGGTGAGAGACAACGGATTGTATATGTATTCTGATTTAAAATCTCGGGCCCCACTAATTTGTGAAGATGTTTGCGACATTGTTTGCCTTCACTTTACTTAAATAAATAATTTCGTTAAGATAGATATGTTGATCGTCCACTATTTATGGAAACAACTTAGGTTGTGTTTTGCTGCTGTGGCCTCAGTAAAATACGTGAGAGATTGCAGGTTCCATCTCTGGGTCGAGAAGTAAGTAATATTTGAGTTTTTTCACCGTGACTCACCATTCCCAACGGCATCTTTTGTACTGCCAATGAGTATTTGAAATCAAATGCGAATGAGGTAGGTATATTGCATCACGTGGTGTCCCGGGCTTTATGCATCGGTCAGGAAAAAAGTCATATTTTTTTTACAACCTACTTATATTAATATGTATAGTAATAGGTAAACCAACTACAAATAATATGTGTAATGTATTTACCTGCCGATAGTTGCAGTCTTAAATAGTAATAGATATTTCCGGCACAAAGGCATACCTAAGATACTTAGTGATGTATTGAGTGTGTCAAAAATATACTAGGTATCTCTTTCTTTCTTTATTTCATCCAAAGTACCGCAGCGTCTCAAGAAGAAGGTCTATGACCACTGTGTGTTGTCAGTGATGACATACAGAACGGAAACATAGTAGCTCACCATGGGCCCATAAGAAGGCTCAAGGTCATACAGAGAGCAACGGAGAGATCTATGCTTAGAATATCCCCACGAGATCAAATCATATATTAGGAAATTCGCATAAAAACCAAAGTAACCGACATAGCACGTCGAATAGCCAAACTCACAGTAGGCTGTGTATATAGCTCGAAGAACTGACAGCCGTTGGAGCAGAAGAGTTCTCAAATGGCAACCGCGTACCGGAAAATGAATCGTACTCGAGTCCCCGATAGGTGGACCTGATGAAGGTAGCGAGAAATCGTTGAATGAGGGCAGCGCAGGACCGTTCGTACAGGTAATCTTCGGGGGAGGCTTTTGTCCTGTAATGGACGTCCTCCGGCTGAAATAATGATGATGATTCAAAGCATAAAGAGATGAATTTATAAAGTTACCAGTATCATAATCCTGCGCTTACGCTTTAAATCCCGAACCCACGCAACATTATTTAAAAATTCAATTAACGTACAAACCATATGCTTGAAAATTGCGATTAAGTTTTAAACATTCAATAGGCCATGGTAATCCGCCGGTCAATTAAATTAAACGTTGTAGGGGGCGTTATCCCTTTCGTAGGGGATTAGGGGTCTGTCTGTGAGGGCCAAACAATATGCTCTCGAAGACCCCATGTTGAATGAGCCGTACGTGTTAAACTGTTTTGATTGTTTTTGTTATAGTCGAGTTGATTTCGTTTTGTCATTTAGGTAGTTTGTTAATTCATGATAATTATTTGTAGTAGGTGAGTGATATTACACTTTATATTCGTTAAAAGATAATTTCATGCTTGTAATTCCTGACGCTTCGCAAAGAATCATGGCAAGTTTCATACATTGATTTGTACAAAAAAAGTTAGGAAAAGGTACAAGGTAAAACGGATTAGAAATATTATCTAGGGAACCTAAAGAACATTATCTGGTATTTTTAATATTTTTAAATCACCGGAATAAGAATCGCCTTTTCTAACAACAGTAAAAGCACTCCATACTAAAGTTCATATTCAAACTTTTTATTCCGGAGAGTTAAAAATATTTTAAGTATCAGGCAATGTTGTTTATGTTCACTGGTTAATATTTCCATGATGTTTTACCGTGTACCTTTTTTAATTTTTTTCCGTACTTTAAAAGGAAAAAAGGAACCCTTATAGGATTACTCGTGCGTCTGTCTGTCTGTCTGTCCGTCTGTCACAGCCAATTTGCTCCGAAACTACTCGACCGATTGAGTTGAAATGTGATGAATATATGTAAATTGGTGACCCAAAGATGAACACGTCAAATAAAATAATTAATTTTTAAACACTTTCGGGCCACTTTCGGGGGGTAAATCAGAAAATTAAAAAAAAATCGTAAACTGTGTTGTGTGACATATCAAATGAAAGAAGTTGTTGTCAGCATCTCAGATATTTTTTTTTATAATTTTTGCATAAACAAATTTGAAGTTATTTAAGAAAAACGACGAAAATTGACCATTACCCCCCCCCCCCTATCTCCGAAACTACTGAACTTAAAATTTTGAAAATAATGTGGAATATAGTTCTTTGCCTTAAGAATACTGGAAAACCTATAAGAAGTTTGAGTATTAAAATTAAATCGAAAATTCTTAATAATATAACCCCCCCTGCCGGTACCACCGTAACCGCTATGTCCCTGCATTTTAAATCTGTAATGTTTTCGAAAATATTTATTTAAATTACGGAACCCTCACCACGCGAGTCGAACTCGCATTTGTCCGGTTTTCTGTACGAATCTTGCCATGATCCTTTGGTGGCGTAGGGACAGTACGATCATCGCCCGCTAGCTGAAAAATTTCTTCTACAGGAATAGAATTCTTCCACTAGTGCAATCAACTGAACAATGGCAATCAATCTTACAATGCTCAACAATAAATATTGCACATCGAGCCTAGGAAGGAGACTTGGGCTTATTTCGGGTCTGTGGAACGTTATCTCTTTCGCACCGTACCTATTTGACGTTTGTCGACCATTTTGATCAAGTTTTGACGATCGCAGGAACGGCTTTACCGATTTTTACGGTACTTTCACTGGCAGATAGCTTATGTAATAAGGAGTAACTTAGGCTACTTTTATACTAGCTGCGCCCACGACTTGACTGAACAATCATAAATTCTCACGCAGACGAAGTCGCGGGCACAGCTAGTCGGAAAATAAAATCTTGACTTGAATTTTTAAATAGATCCACATTTCCCAATATCATGCGTCACAATTGCTTTTACCGCATTGTCGCAACTGCTACTCGATTTACCCCTTAAATATCAACTAATACTACCGCTACCCGTCAACAATGCAGGGCCGATGGGGTACCACCCCATACGGAGATACTCGTATCTAACGAAGCACGAAGCATATTGTTTACGTTGCTATGGTTTAAGTTGCCATTAATAATAGCACCACCCTTTGATAGTGTTGCCAAGTTGTGTCGGTTGTTCATGGTTTAAGAAATAACTTGAAGATGAGACGTGTAGCGTTTGTAAAATTCGATTTCATTGACGTAATACTTCTTCAATTTCTATCAGTTACGTTAGTTGGACTTACCCAATTAACGAAATAATGTTAGTATTAAGGATAAAAATAATGTTTTGTAACTGCAAACAAAGCTAAATAAGTGAAAATATGCAGTAAAAAAACGTTTTTATATTGATTTTGCCTGTTAATGATATTGTGTACAATACATGGCCGGAGGTCCATACATTTTTGCAACATCTCCTTTGACTATATGCTACGAGTTCTAGAGAATTCTTCTTTTTTATGTAGGTAAGAAGCGCGCATGGCCCAGCGGCTGGTGTAGATCGTAAGCGATCTGCTCGGTTAAGCACTACGGGCGCGGTCGGGTAGTGTGATGGGTGACCGCTAGTGGCAAATTAAATGCGCGTTTCCGTGCTTCGGAGGGCACGTTAAGCCGTCGGTCCCGGTTGCTATCGATAGATAGCAGTCGTTAAACCTTGTCGGAGGCCTTATGGGCGGTTTGAAAACATCCGACAGCGGGTTGGCCACTAACCCACCCACCTCCACCAATCCGCATTGGAGCAGCGTGGTGGAGTAAGCTCCAGGCCTCCCCCCAAAAAGAGGAGAGACTCGTGCCCAGCAGTGGGACGTATAATGGGTTGCCATTATTATTATTATTTATTATATGTAGGTAAGGAAGGTGGCAAACAAGCATGCAGCTCACATTGATGTTAAGTGGTGACTGCAGCCTGTAGATATCTACATAAAAACCAGAGGTCAAAATGCAAATACATTGCCACCCCTGAAACCTAAGGTGTCACGTCTATGTGATAGTTATTAAGGAGTGCGTTGCCACCCTGAGACCTAAGGTTTTTTTTTTTTATGTAATGGGCTTGGCAAACAAGCATGCAGTTCACATTGATGTTAAGTGATGAATGCAGCCTATAGACACCCACATGAAGACCAAGGTCAAAATGCAGATGCGTTACCACTCCTGAGGCCTAAGGTGTTATGCCTCTGTGCCGGAAATTACAGGGCCGTACATTACCACCTGACCGGAACACGATAGTGCTGAACACTACCATTTAGCGGCAAGTATATTAGGTAATGCGGTGGTGCCTACGCCCGCGAGCTCCGTCACTGAAGCTCTACCACCAGTTAATGGTTAAGGTTAAGGTGTCATTCATGTCTCTGTCTCTGTGATAATTATTACGGAGCCATACATAGTGTTCCGGTTAGATGGTATCTAACCGGAACACGATAGTACCGAACACTACCATTTAGCGGCAGATAAGTTTGGTAATGCGGTGGTGCCTACGCCTCGAGCTCCTACCCTTGGAACTCTACCACCAGTGAGATTCTGCATACCATTTTATAACAATATATATAGATGTAGGTGTACCTCACAATCAGCCTTATTACAAAATTCAAAGATTTTAAAAATTATGTAAACAGATTTCTAAATCAGGACATCCTCACTTAGATTTTTCCCTGATTTTTTTAATATTACTAGCTGCCCCGGCAAGCTTCGTATAGCCTCACAATTAAATAATGTGTCAAAGGTTGGATAAATACGGACTATTTCTATGGAAAACTGAAATTGTGGTTTTTACTTTTTTCCTTCAAGTTCTTCATATTTTCTTACCTTTTAAACCTTCCCTGGACTTCCGAAAATCATTCAAAACCAAATTTAGCCAAATCGGTAAAGCCGTTCTCGAGTTTTGGCGAGACTAACGAACAGCAATTGTAATAAATATTTTTATGGCCTACAGATATTTGTTTCGGGTCTGGGAGTTTGTGTATGTGTTGTATGTGTACAACGGCATCCATGACACAGTAAATAGATACAAACAGTATGGAAACTAAGCCCATTTTATAAAATATTTACCTACACTCCATTGAAGCAACAGGGGTGTCACTAAATTTTTGAAATAATGGTGTTATTATTTTTGAATTTACTGACGTTTACTCAATCGTATTGGGATGTTGACTATTTTTTTATTGGTTACCCTGTAATAGTATTGGATAAATAAATACTATTTGTCTTTGAAACATATAGTCAATAAGTACTTAAACGTTGTTAAGATATAACGATTCAAAATGTTGCGAATTGTGAAATGACTCAAAACGGCCTAAACGACCCGGTTAGTCCAGCGGTGCGAAACCACCGTTTGATTCGAAGTGTCGCGGGTTTGATCCCCGTACCGGAACAAATATTTGTATGGCCTACAGATATTTGTTTCGAGTCTGGGTGTTTGTGTATGTGTTGTATGTGTACAACGGCACCCACGACACAGGTTTAATATTTTTAACATACACAAGTAGTTATAAAAAAAACAAACATGTACTGTATGTAGTTACTTTACTGTTTACAATCTATTTACTGTGCCCATGACACAGGCTTATACCTACGGTGGGGCTGTGAGTGTAAGCGTTTTTTTTATTATCTTCTGAATTTTTTTTAACATTTTGATGGTTAAAACTCAACTAATTCAAGACCACTTCACTTTATTGTCAACTCTACCATACTCTACAATACTAGATACCAATTCAAAAGCATCGCCTAAAACAATATCCTACAAATCAACCATTCCATCCCCCAGGACACAAAACTTGTTAAATGTTGACATTGATCTACATTTAATTTCTCTATAAAATAGTACGAGCATATCTCGATAGCATACAATACCATCGCAGTGATCGAGCGACTCCCTCCCGAGGGACTATAATCCATTTTGGGGGGTGAAAACTCAATTGAGACCGATCTCGATGGTCCTTCGCTGATTTTTATTTGTAATGCGCTCATTCACACAGTTGTTTGAGTCTGGGGTACATTAAATCAGTTGTTGTGTTAAATAGTGTTGTGAAACAATTGGAGGTGGACGCAAACAAGTCTTGTTTTATTAAATTATGTTTTTTTTAATGGTACAGAAAATATTTTATCTAAACAAATAAATAGAATTGGAGTGTCTGTTTGTAATATAAAAATAAAAGATGTTTAATAAATGCATATGTATGTATACACACACAGTACATATACCAAAACAACACTTTAACAAATTTTTCTCTGTCTGTCTGTCTATCTATTTGTCTGTCTGTCTGTTATTCCTGACTAATCGGGAACGGCTGGACCAATTTTGACGGGATTTTCACTGGCAGATAGCTTATGTTATAAGGAGTAGCTTAGGCTACTTTTATGTATGAATCATATTAAACTAGCTGCGCCCACGACTTCGTCCCGGTAGATAGTAAACAATCATAAAATCTATGCTTACGAAGTCGCGGGCCCAGCTAGTTGTAATTAAAACTGATATAAATCAATTCCGGTATTTTCTTAAAGAGACAGAGGAGATAATAATGTCTGTAGGAATACATTTTTGAGTTCCATGTAGATAATACGAAAGAACAGCATTGAATAGATTTTTCATGTTGCATCCAAGAATTCGTTAAATTCGTTAAGGAAACTTCTAGTCACGTACCCATTACTTTACTGGACCCATTTCATGGTCATATTCTTCATCTTTATTTTTTAATTTACTTAAGACAACAAAAAATTATACAGAAATGACTCCAATCTTCCAAAAAGATTTCTTTCAAACTTATAAGAACAGATAATCGAAATTACATGAAGATTAAAACTTGACTCTTTTCCTTTTTATGTTTCAATTGTCATTTACTTTTGTTTTACAAAAAAAAAAAACAAGTCGTTTTTTTTATTATAGTTTCAAAGAAAAATCAAATAAATTGTATTATTTCCAAGAGATAAAATACATTTTGAATCTTGAATCTTACGAGTAATGTGATATAAAAAATGATGCCAAATAAATTTAAATCATACTTAAATTATTTTCAGATCGCTAATCAATCAATACTAAACGTTCTCAAGTCACGCTCCAGTTTTCTTGTCCACGGAACTCCAAACACTTCACGTAGGTCTATTACGGCTAAAAACCAATTACGTTAATCCTCAGGTTAACAGGCCCATCCAAATAAGTGTTTCTAACAATACCACTGTCTTTTCCCATTATGAACAACTGCTTGACAAATGTTCGTGCGTGATCGCCTACATTGTCGACGGTACAACTACCGTGGCAGTAGTCCGCTGTATTGTTTCTACTGTGCTCATTGTTGGGTTTACTTGTTATTCTTCATGTCTCATTTTATGTTATATTATACTGGACATTTTTTATGATAAACCAGCTGCACCCTGCACGCGTTGCTACGCCACCAACTAAAAAATGACAGTGGCACCATCTGTCGAATTTGCCAACTCAGAAACCTTCGTGGATTCATCACAACAAATTTTGCTTAAGATCATCACATGATCAAATGCGTACCTAGTTTAGGATTCAACTGACATTTTATAATGATCAAATTCAATACATTTAAACATAAATGCAAACACCTACGATTCATGTAACAAATGGCGAGCCTGTTGCCATCTCCGGGCACATTACCAAACTCCGAGGTACCTACTGGGAAACTTCCAAAAAATAGAAAAACGGTAATAGAAACAGAGATAAAGGATTTTCACCTTAATCTCTGATAGACCTAAGAATCGAAGCGTAGTAGTAGTCACCTGTTACCACTAAGCCAAGCTACAGAGGCAGTTAATAATAGATACCAAAAATGCCTCTATTATTGATGACCTGATTTGAAAGCCGCCAAACCAGTGAATAAATAATAAAACTATGTGGAGCTGCGAGCGACTCTCCTATTTGCTTATTTAATACAAATACTTTTGATGACATTTGTCTAATCCAAGATCTCACGGCACAAAATGTTACTCTGCAATGATATTCACAGTTTGGTGAGAAATGCCCTTCGCAATAGATTTTGTCACCTAACACACCCTTTTCTTCTGTCACCTTGGCATTTTTTACTATAGTAAAATTTATGGTAATGCTTCAAACAACACAAATAAAAAAAAATTACAGTGTCTTTGGGATATTTAAAGACAAGATATCATCAAGTTCGGGAAAAAAACTTATGGATACAAAAAAAACAAAAAAACGTTTTTTTTTTAATTTTCGGTAAAATTTTGAGGTAAGGTGAAAAATGCGAAAATAGTAAAACAATTGTAAATCTTTTTATCACCGACAACTTTGCCGTTTAACTTTTTTCGATAGGACTATAGGCAGTTTTGCCAGAAATCGTGGTAAACCATTTACAATCCCTAAAATGGTAAATTATTTTTCCTTTTAATGATATTATATTTCTTTACTTTTGAAATAGGTGTCATCCTGTTGCATTTTTTTTTACTTTATACTATTTTAAAAGGCTTCGGCACTAAATAAAACGATAGGTGTCTACTTATTTATATTATTTGTAGTTATAAATTGCGAGAAAGACAATTAAGATCATATGAAAGCACGCTATACATGACAATACCGCGTTATCTTCTCCAGAACTGTATAAACTAATCAGAACTACCCCATACTCACTTACAGGAAGCGTATTCCAAGATCTTCCAGATAAGGGCCAACACCATAAGAATTCAGAAACGGCAATTACCATTCGAGAGGCGTATCGATGGCATCTGAATCACAAAGAGATTCACCGTGTAACACGGCTCACCATTGTCATTACAAACAGTTGGTCAGTCTTTGAAATCCAGCATTGTTACAACTGCTACTTTAGTAACGCTGTATGACTTTGAAAATTAATGAGCGACTTTGTCCGACGTCTCACTTCTGTTGTTTGCCTTCTTTTGTTTTGGTAACTGGCACTAGGATGATGTCTTCACTTGGTACAAATACAAATCAATTTTCGAAGACAATTGTCGTGGTTTAAGATTTAGTTCGCATAATGTTGTATTGTTGCGTTTTGTATCCAGCAGATAGATGTAGTTTTGATGTTGGTACAACTGTTGTCATCAGTTGGTGGAGGTAGTGGTCAACCTTATCATGTACCAGCAGGCTATATTCGGTAATGGCGAAACGGCCTGCAGAATAAATTTTACCACTAAAAAAGCCTCATTCATTTAAGCGCCACAGTTACGTATGAAGAGAATGATTAAGGGAGACGAGGCACGAGAGGTAAGTCAGGACCGGGATATCTGGCGCTCTACACTCTCTGCCTACCCCGTTAGGGACCTGGCGTAAAGATACATATACATTGAAGGGAAAACAGAGCTGGCATCCAAAAATTCGGAGTGCTAAACAAAGAGAGGCACATTCACGTAGAGACAACTTCTACAGTCCTTTAAAGCTTAAGTGAGGCTCCATTTGGAATATTATTCTAATCTCTGAGCTGGAGCCTCGAAATACCAGCTTAGTCCACTTAACTCAACTTAGATATCGAATTGCTAAAGACTCAAATATCATAGATAGACAAGAAAATCTGAATATGCGCAGAGACATTGCATGACTGTGCATTTCCTACCGCTTCTATAATAGTAGATGCTCTGCTGAACTGAATGATGTGGCGCAATTGTCTCTTTTTCTTCATAACACCACCCGCCAAAGAGAGAAGTTCCACCCGAACAGATTGAATACGTAGAAGTGCTCGACAATCCGATTCACGTGTTCATTTTTGCCCAAACTATTAACGTTTCTGTGCAAAAGGAACGAACTTCGGGTTCTTCAAAACTGGTGTTAAAAAGTCCTTCAGGACGGCAGTGCATTGGCAACCTTTGATGTTGCTGCCCAACTTGCAAATGAAAACAAGCCTTTTTTAGTTGCGATAGGTATGTATTATCTTTAAATACTCAAGTATTCTCTTAACTTTGAACACTTTGATTTCTTTGCATACACAAACAATGATGTCACTCACATTACAACATATCTGCTGCCCAATTCCAAATCTGAATTATACTACCGTATCAGTTTACCCAATAAAAGCGATTCAGCCAGCTAACGTAAACATTTGAGTTCATTTTGTTAACAATGAGACCTGTCACTCAAAGTTTGTAGGGACAATGGTGACGCTCTCCCATGCATTGTTTTGTAACAATGGTCTATGCATAGAGGTGAGGAGATAAGATGGGTGATTGCAAATATCGTTCGCAAAAAATTGCGTTGGTTATATAACATACTGGGAACACTTTACTTGGCTATGCATGCTGTGCTCAATGAACTGTGTGCATGTTTTGTCACTCACATATTTTGCATGCATTTACATATAGAGAAACATAAATAGAAAAAAGTTTATTAACTTTTTTAGTACATAATTTGAAAAACAAATGCCTTTTACATAACATTAAAGAATCTTTTTAAAAAAACCTACCGACTTCGAAAATAACGAAGCTGACGACCCGATTAGTCCAGCGGTGTGAGATGACCGTTTGTTTCTAAGGATGTTGTTTCTATTGTATGGCCTATACACTTTTGTTTCGGGTCTGGGTGTTTGTGTATGTGTTGTATGTGTACAACGGCACCCACGACACAGGTTTATTTATACCTACTGTGGGGCTGAGTGTAAGCGTATTTTATTTATTTAAATTCTTTACTAATAAGTGCAAAAATAACAGAAGACAATGCAAAAAACTTGACCAGATAAATAAAGACAAAAAAGCGTCAACTATTGACAATGAACATGTTTGATTGTTTACCATTTCTCCAACCCTAAACTTCAAGATTAATTAGTACTGACAAGACAAAAACAAACACTACAAGGCGTTATTGAAGCTAAAATATTTGCTGTAAATAGTCATGAGAAAATAATTGCAAACCATACATGCTAACAGTACAAAGAGAAAGGATTAGTCGGTGTGACTATGAATATAAAATTAAAACCTTAGAAGACACTAACGCGAACTGACATCGCCAATTGTTGGTAAAGTATTATAATTTACAGAGCAGCGTATGTACAGAGAGTTCACAAGAATATAATTTGTAAAGAGAGTTAATAAACACACTTAAACACACGAATTACTTAACACACGTTTTTAATGGTGACAGAGCTCTAGTGAAGGAGCTCGCGAGCGTAGACACCACCGTATTACCCAATATACTTGCCGCTAAATGGTTGTGTTCAGCACTATCATGTTTCGGTCAGGTGGTAATGTACGGCCCGGTAATTTCCGGCACTAAGGCATAACACCTTAGGCCTCAGAAGTGGTAACGCATCTGCATTTTGACCATCTTTGTGTGGGTGTTTATAGGCTGCAGTCATCACTTAACATCAACGTGAACTGCATACTTGTTTGCCACTTTCATTACATAAAAAAAAAGAAAATCATACTTTACAGGTGTACTTTACTAACTTACTATTAATAATTGAACTATTATTTATGATTATGAACTTAACTTTATCAGAAGATTTCATGGAGTTTAAACAATCGTTGAAACTTGTAAGTAATATCTACTTGCAAGTGTCTTATTTTATCAAGTTTAAACAATCGATAAAACTAACTGTAATTGATATCCACTTTGTTTTGGGACTCTAAACCTAACGAATCTGATTAAATAAAGATTTTTGTACTGGTCGAAAATATTAATAAGTTCAAGAGTCGATATAAAATAGTAAGGTTCAACTTATTGATAAACTGTCTCGACGGAGTTGATGGACTGCTAGTTTCAAACAGATGGAGAGTCCATCCAGTTTGAAAACTTATTATAAAACGAATATTTCATAATATGAAACTAAAATGAATTAATTCATGTTTGATCCCACGCTCGTGGGCGTTTGACTGCGTGCTTGAAAGCGTGCATTAACCTCTGCCTACTCCTTCAAGGAATACTATCGTCAACATTTCATTTAAGATCCTTCATTTATAATTTAATTCTGCAATGCAATGAAAATTAATTAACTGAATAACTCACAGAATATGATCTCTATTTGTAAGCCTCTTCGTGATAGCTATACTATACAAATGAAAAAACGTAAAGCGTTGGCAAAACGATTGTGTTTATTGTATTATTTTATACTACAAAACAGTTAGGGTTACATCATATCTATTTAAAGAAGACCTTTCTAAGTTGCCTCTATGGTTCCATTTTATAGGACATATGAGTTGACGAGGGATCTTCAGAAACTGGCATAGCTCCCTCTATCGGTCGAAAGGTTTTGGTAACCAACTACAGCGAACACATCTATTTGCAGATTATTAAGTGGTATTATTTAGGGTGTGTCGAGTGGATGTTTCCGCGTAATGTACTTTTCAGAAAATATTAAGGGTATGTATGTATCTTCACGCCAAGTCCCTAACGGGGTAGGCAGAGAGTGTGGAGCGCCAGATATCCCGGTCCTGACATACCTCCCGTGCCTCATCTACCTTCATCATTCTCTTCATACATGCACGCCGATCCCTAAGACTTTTGACCCCACCATCAGACAGAACTCGACCTATTTGGTCATGGTAGGTCAGTCTTGGTCTTCCAATATTAAGGGTAAATCTCATAAACTAGTGTATCCTAGTTAGGTTTGCATAAATCATTTGCTGTTTTAAGTTATACTTCTTTTGGCCTGTTTGGAAAAAATAATGAGAATGTTCTTTTACCATGCGCGCGCACACTGACTGGTGAAAGTGACATTCTGAAGTTAGTTGCTAAACATATAACAGCAACAAACAGTCTAGACGTGAACATGAACGCTTTGTATTACCTACGAATTAAAAAAATATACACTAACTTGGACAAAGAGGCCAAAGAGCCCAAAATACTTCCAAAAAATTGAAAATCATAACAGCACTTATCCAACCCGGGGATAAACCCGATATTTAGGTTAGGGGTAATGCTACCACTAAACTGAGGCAGACAAAGTAAGACATGTTACTAAATTAAAAGTAATCCATCATAATTTTCATAACTAGCTCTCATTTCCCAACTTGCCACGCAACTAAAATAACTTTGCGTATTTGAATTCAATCAAAAGAACACGTAGCGTGACAATTTCCATTTAATCATCATTATTTTCCATGCAAAGTGCGTAGCCGGCGGCCATCATGTCATTGCGTCGTAAATCCAAGTGACACGCCTGCTGAGAGGATGGGTCACGAGTACCTACATGTAATGCTGAACTAGTATTTTGCCCTGGGTTTCACCGTCATAGTGTACGATTTTTTTTTTATGTAATGGTCTTGGCAAACAAGCATGCAGTTCACATTGATGTTAAGTGATGACTGCAGCTTATAGACACCCACATGAAGACCATGGTCAAAATGCAGATGCGTTACCACTCCTGAGGCCTAAGGTGTTATGCCTCTGTGCCGGAAATTACAGGGCCGTACATTACCACCTGACCAGAACACGATAGTGCTGAACACTACCATTTAGCGGCAAGTATATTAGGTAATGCGGTGGTGCCTACGCCCGCGAGCTCCGTCACTGAAGCTCTACCACCAGTAAAAAAAAAAACAGACTGTACTCAAACTTTTTTAGGGCTCCGTAATAAATAAGGAACCCTTATAGTTTCGCCATGTCCGGCTGTCTGTCTGTCCATCCGTCCGCGGCTTAGCGCAAAAACGATTGGTATAGGTCGCGCCACGTAAAAAGAACGCTGGAAGAAAGTAGAAGGGATGTGTTCGCGCATCGGTACACTCGCGCACGAAAGTACTAGCCCTATTGGTTTATTTTTGATCTAGCTTTCGCTTGCGGTTTCGTGTATTGGTAGGCAGATTGAAAACGCCGCACCTCATACCACCAAATAGATCGATAAATCGTCTACTGCGCAGCTTGACCGCCAGCGTTCTTTTTACCTGGCGCGACCTATACTAGAGACTTTATATTTGGCACAAGTATACATCTTAATTACGCCGACAAAGTCGTAGGATAAAAACATGAAAAATATCTACTACTACCATCTACGGCTACTCCCCACCGGTCCGTCGTGGCCGGTGGCCCGTGTTGCTCTATGACTGCTGCCCATCTTGCATTATTGCACTTAGTAGGCAGTGCCGGATAAAGCCGGTGCGGGGCCCGTAGCAAATGTGACCATGGGGCCCTAGAGTTACATTGCCTACTGAAATTTAGGATGTAAATAAAACAACATTTACGAAAAGGAATCGAAAACAAATTTAGAGGATTCCCCCTGTAAGTATTGTGGTATTGCCAACTTGCAACATAATAATATAGGTACCTATATAATTAGTGGTCAACGCTCCCTTTGAGAATAGCTAAGGTGTATTACATATTTGTGTTTTTTTTTGGGCACAGGCACGGGGCCCCCAATGGCGCAGGGCCCGTAGCATTTGCTACTCCTGCTATATGGCTAATCCGGCACTGTTAGTAGGTACCTACTACCTTCGCGTTGGAATGGTTTGACCGCCATTGTTCGGCTGACTGACTGCACTAGTGGAAGAATTCTCTACCAGAGAAGAATATTCTTCCGCTAGAGTGGCGGGGTAGTCAGTATTCACGTTCTGACGTCATTAGGTTCTATCAACTCCATTTTCAAAGACATTAACATAATGTATCAATCAATCCTTTCCGCGTACTAACTAACCACCTTGGTCTTAAATCAAGAATAATTTGCCCACAATTCATACCCATAACGATAATGCATACAGATATCGGTATAAACAGCAGTGCCATTTCAAGTCTTTGTTCAGTACGGCCTATTCGTGGCTGCCTCATTATAATGATTAATTGTGCATTTATTAAAAGTTTTCGTACTTCATATATAATGAACATCTAAAAGCAACTTTATTTTATAGGAACTAAAGCCCATTTCAATCTCCTGCTACGTATTACGTATTAATTTTAAAGCGATCAAACCATAAAAGCTCAAACTTAGTATTTTTGCAGGATTTATAATGACAAGCCACGTGATTGCGTTTGTGTTCGGCCATTGTGAAACAAGTGTAGTTTAGATCGTTAATTAGAGAATGAATTGTTGTATGAAATGTTGCGTTTGTTATGTTCGGCTGTTCCGAAACACGGGTATGTTTATTAACTATATTTTAAAGCCATGTTAGTTTTGTTCTAAATTACGATTGTAGGTATTGTTGAAACGGCTTTAGGTTAACACAATCGGCTTTGTTGCATAAACTTGTTACGGAAATCCTGCATAAAACTTTACCTCGGGCAGGTATCGAACCTGAAGTAATAACCAGTTCCGCTTTTCCACTAAATCACCGAAGCCCACATTCGAGCGTCACATTTCTCTTTCCCTTTTTCATTTAACTCAATTGTGATAAAGAAATGAAATAAGTTATGAATTTATATAATTAAAAATATTTTAAAAATAAAAGTTTAAATCATAAACAAATTAAATTAAAATACATTAAGATTAAATAAGAAAAATGTTAAAATTAATTTCAATTAATTTAAATCAATTTTGAATCAAAATACATTAAAATTTAATAAGTTAATATTAGAGTAAAATTCATATTATAATACATTAAGTTCAAGGTCAAATTATAATTAAAATATGTTACTTTTAAAATATAATATGTATGTATATATGTATCTTCACGCCAGGTTTCTAACGGGGTAGGCAGAGAGTGTAGAGCGCCAGATATCCCGGTTCAGACAAACCTCTCGTGCCTCGTCTACCTTCATCATTCTCTTCATACATGCACGCCGATTCCTAAGACTTTTGACCCCACCATCAGACAGAACTCGACCTATTTGGTCATGGTAAGTCAGCCTTGGTCTTCCTGGGCCTCTGCAACCATCCACATTCGCATTGTATATCTGTTTAGTCATTCGCTCATTCGACATTCTTTCTATATGCCGGAACCATCGGAGCATGCCTTTTTAAAATATAAATAATAGTTTAAGTTAAAATCAGGATTAAAATATTATAATGTCATTTTATACTATGTAAAAGCAATTCTGTTCTGTCATAGTCTAAAGTTTTTAACCATTTCGTAATTGTTTGCTTGTAATATTTTTTTGGCATGATTTTATTATACAAGCAATTGCCTAGACAAATATAAAATCTTTCTGTTAAGCTTAGGCGACAAGATTTAAATTCGTAAACTGTCCCAACTCTCCTTCTATTAACACCACAGTGCCACCCTTTAGACCTAAGGTGTTATATGTCTGTGTGATATTATTACGAGGCCATACCTTACCATCTAACTGGAACACGATAGTGCCAAACACTACCATTTAGCGGCAGATAGATTCGGTAATGCGATGGTGTCTACATCCACTAGCTATACCTACTTTGAACTCTTCCACCAGTAGTTATATAATATCCTAGACAAATTGACTGTAATAGAATATGAGTCAAAAGAAGTAAAAATAGTTATTTTATTCTAACTCCCTTATTCATAAACGTACATTAGATACGTTTTAGCTTTAGAATGCTTTGCCTTTGTTAGTTGCATTGTCAAATGTGCAGGATAGAAAAAGACAAAGGAGAGATTAGCAATACTTTAGCTAAAATACGTTTATGAATAAGGGGGTAAGAATGTAAATATACCACTTTTTGCCAGAACCTTCGATAGCGTTCCTTGTTGGGTAAGACATTACAATGAAACCTATGAAGGGATCATTGAGCAGAACATTTATCCAACGATCCAATAAGTCATACGTGAGACCATCAAAACGTATCTTTGTTTTCCACAACAGCAACAGATCTCATTGCGTTGCGGTCTAAACGCTTTCAAAATAATCTCCAAACACCAACTTATTTATGGCACCTATCAATCATGGACGTTGGAGTATAAACTTTACTTATATGAGTAACAAAGTCGATACGAACATATCGAAAAGCAAAATGAAGATGGCGAAAGTATATCGAAGTCAGACAAATGAAGTCATACGTCAAACATTGGTCGGTTAGGCCGAACGACTTGGCTCTGAGGTGAATTTTACGAGACGATATTTCAATATGCTTACGAGGTCCCGTCCCGTTGTCCATTTGTTTCGACATCACAAAGGAGTGATTTGGGTTTGCGAAAAAAAGTTAAAAAGTAAGCCTGGGAAGCGTGATCAGTTTTGTACTTGATATTGAACTTTGAAAATAGAACGATCGTTTCCAAACAGGACTGGAACCAAATTGAGATGAAATGACAAATAGGGGTTTTCAGACATAATTATCAGGTGACATAAAATCGCGCCTGTGTTTTCGAAAAGTTAGAAAAAGGTCCAGTCAAAAGTCAAAAGTCAGTTAAGTTATTTTGAATTTAGTAAATAGGAAATGAGTCTTCTATTATTTACCAGACATCGTTCAACACAACACATACACAGACACCCAGACCCGAAACAAATATCTGTAGGCCATACAAATATTTGTCCCGGTGCGGGGATCGAACACGCAACCTTTCGAATTAAACGGTCGTCTCACACCGTTAAAACCACGTAGCAGGAATAGCAATTGCTACAGGCCCCGCGCACTAACCATTTGAGAGCCTACATAATAATTAGGCTAGTGTCAAAGTCCTTAATTCCAGATACCTAATATCTAGCAAAAAGCAGTAATAGAAACAGCGCTAGGTAATATTTTACTGTCATTATTAGTATTACAGTTGACAATGCACTTAATAGGAAATACTGACAAGTGAATCTCCAGATACAAATGTGAATTATGTATTCTTAATCGTCGTTTTATAATCACGATGTCCTCAGTGCACCTTACAATTCAACAAGAGTTGTCACCAGTCAAGCAGTCAGGGGGGCAGGACAAACGCGCATTAAATCACTGCACTAATCCGGACGCGACACCTCGCGACACATGCACCAGCCCGCACTAGAACACTTGTAAAACAAAAATACTGAGCGCCGGTTACACTAAAGTTGATTGAGACAATATTTATTTTGATCGCTGAAGTACTGATCTACAGACTTCGACTCAAGCCACATCTTTTACTGGTGGTAGAGTTTCAAGTGTAAGCTCGAGGGCGTAGGCACTACCGCATTATCTAACCTATCTGCCGCTAAATGGTGGTGTTCGGCACTATCGTGTTCCGGTTAGATGGTAATGTATGGCCCCGTAATAACTATCACAGAGTCATGACACTTTAGGTTTCAGGGGTGGCTACCCGTCTGCATGTTAACCTCTGGTTTTTGTGACGATGTCTATAGGCTGCAGTCATCACTTAACATCAATGTGAGCTGGATGCTTGTTTGGCACCTTCCTGAGGTAAATAAAAAAATCTGCGAAGTTTAGAAATGTAACCAATTTAAGGCAATATGCTTAACCTCTCATAAAAGTAAAATAATTTTTGAAATATGTGATATGCATGTATATGGATATGCGTTAGATTTAAATAATTATGAGTACGTACGACCTTCGAGCTATCTAAGACGATATTTTATTACGGATACTAAATTTGCGCTTATAATAATACAGAGATATATGTGAGTTCAGATTGAAACTTGAAATGTGCACAATTCTAATTCGCTTATGAATATAAAGCTCTAAGTCTACTCATGATAACGAATGTCCTCAGAGCACCTTATAATCCAACATCAGTCGCATAAGAGCTGTCACCAGTCAAACAGTCAGGGGGGCAGGACAAACGCGCACTAAATCACTGCACTAATCCGACCGTGACACCTCGCGACATACGCACCAGCCCCCACCAGAACACTTGTAGAACAAAAATACCGGGTGCCTGTTACACCACAATTGATTGAAACAATTGTCACTTGAACTTTAAAATATGTTTTTGTAGAATGTTAATTAATAATAAACTTAAGCTTGACAGGGATACTTTACGTAGATACTTTACCGAGTTTATATTCATTTTCCATATCCATCATTTGATCAACTCTATAATATTAGTGCACATAATACATTTATCATCTGATTTACAGACAACAAATTAGAATCTTTAATTCAATTCAATTCAATTCAATTCAATTCATTTATTGCATAAATCATGAGATGTTTAGTACAGGTGGTAATAATAATTATCTAAGTACATCATGAAACCCTCTTGGGTATGGCAATATTGTTGGCGAGTAATTAAATTATAGGTACATATTTTAAATTGCAAAATTACATAAAACTATTTGAACGTGAAGCAGATTTCATTTCATTTATGTATTATTATCATGTCATATTAATATGGGAAAACAGTATTGTTATTATATAATGAACCCTATGGCTTTAGTTTTAATAGGTATTTTCAATAAAATATTCAAATTAATTAAAAATGTCATAGATGTTTATCATTATAAAATTCATTAAGATTGTAATAGCATTTGTTGCTAAGAATGGATTTCAATTTATATAAAAATCGATTTGTGTTTTGCTCCTGTTTTAATTCAAATGGTAACTTATTGAATATCCGTATTGCACTGGCATACGGGCTTTTCCTGAATAGGTCGATGCGACTTGGAGGTAATTTTAATCGATTTTTTTGATTTTTCCGTGCCTCATACAATTTGCTAGGTTGTGCATTAACAAATACAGCTGGATTTTTCTTCAAAAATTTACATAGTTCCAGTATGTACATGCTTGTCAGGGTTAAAATTCCTAGATTGGTGAAATGGGGTCTGCAGGATTCGGTGTTGTCAATATTTATAATAATTATAATATTTAAATACATTATAGTGGAAATATTGAACACATTTTTATTATATTATTCTATTCTTTCTATTATTCTATTTTTCTTTTTCTTGTCTATCTCACTGGTGGTCGAGCTCCAGTGACGGAACTCGTGAGCATAGGCACTAGGCCTATTATCGTGCCATTATCGGCCATTATCGTATTCCGGTCAGGTGGTGATGTACGGCTCTGTAATTGCCGGCACAGAGGCATAACACCTTAGGCCTCAGGAGTGGTAACGCATCTGCATTTTGACCTTGGTCTTTGTGTGGGTGTCTTTAAGCTGCAATCATCACTTGACATCAATGTAAACTGCATGTTTATTAGCCATTTCCATTACATAAAAAAAAAATAAGTTAATTGTACCAATAAAGTTAATATCTACATTAACTTAGATTTACGTTTTTTATGAAAAAACATTATCATTCTGCATTATATACATTCTTCCTATCTGCTCAAATGTTTAAAACATGTCTATACAACGAATATGATGTTGTCTATACAACATCTAGTTCACTTTGACAATATGAAATGTACTATACAAAGGCAATTTTATTGCATCACAACTTAAATAATTTTTCATAATCTTGCAACACAAATTCTCGGTTAAACTCCAGTTAGCGAACGTGTCACCAGCCCTTCGAATTGTACCGAGAAAAACAGTCAATGCCAGCATAAATCCATACGACTATTGTCGTTGCTGAGTCGCGGACAACGCTCCTATAACACGGCTAAACTAAACCTTTGTCAGGCAGTAAACAGTCGTAAATAGTAAATACGACGGCTACGGCTATTCGTAAACGGCAGAGAAATTATCGCAATTAATTTCTGATGACAAGAAAGTCTACGAGGACTATTTGTACGAAGAAATTATAAGACGGCTATAGCTGGCTTGCATTTTGGTTCACAATTTTATATACAAACGATACAAAAATTTTGTATCTTGGTCATAATTGGTAATTTTTACTGGTGGTAGAGCTCCAATGACGAAGCTCGCGGGCGTAGGCATTACCTAAATCTATCGTGTTCCGGTCCGGTGGTAAAGTACGTAACCCTGTAATTTCCGGCACAGAGGTATAACACCTTAGGCATCAGGTGTTCTGCATTTTGACCTCGGTCTTTGTGTGGGTGTCTATAGGCTGCAGTCATCACTTAACATCAATGTGAACTGCATGCATGTTTGACATTTCCGTAACGTAAAAAAAAAAAATTGTGTCAAATTTCATCCAAATCCGTTCACTTCATAGGTAATCTGAATCAGAAGGGTGTATCCGAAAGCAACTTTTGATTAACAAATGTAAAAAGACAAAGAATAGGTATCCATAATTGATCGGAAGAAAATAAACTCACGTGCCTTGTAATACGTACCTACGGCATAAGTTAATAAAAAAAAAAAGTAGGTATTGTAGATGTATTGTACTTACTACCAAGACGAAATAATTATGTTACGGGAAAACAAACACTATAATTTCACCGTGTATAAGTAAACAAAAGAAAGAAAGAAAATATTTATTTTCTTGGTACTTCACAGCATACCTACATACCTATAAATAAAAAAGAGACAAATATACAGCCTATCTATATGATATATTAAATTAAATTATACGTACAAACATACACTTAACATATGTACAACCAAAAAAGGAAGTTTTGTTGTTTCGTGGATAAAACAAAACATGTCCTCTTCTATGCGACTAGTGAACACAGACCATAGCGAATTCTATAAGGCACGTCCCGCACCGCGTCCATTTCGATCATTCATTATTTATCTGCCATTGTTCTGAGAACATAAACACTGGGTCTTTACGACCCGCCACGGACCTTTCTTAACAACTGTTTAGTGGGCTATAAACATCGCTTAGGGTTTTCAAAATTAAGTTTTTTAGTAAGGAATGCTTGGGAAGACAGGTATGCGACGGAGGTTAAGCGCGAGTTGGGATAGGAAGTGAAAGTTTAAATACCTATTGACTATCTTATGCCTGCCACACATTAAAAGTTTTATTTGCACAAATTTAATGAACCGGAGCAGTGTTGGTAGTGTACTCGGATTTCCTCCCCCCTTTTATGCACTGAAGTCGGTACAGAGGTGGTCCAAGTCTCTTATAGCCCGACTCTTCCCCCAAAGAGTAGGTTGAATGCAAAGGCATTTCCACCTCGTAAAAAAGGTACTTATAGGTCAATGCCAACAATGACGTACGTTTTATTGATGCAAAAATTGTGGCCACACACGCTACATCTACCTACTGCAGGACAAAGCCTTGGGATGGCCACTACCGACGATCCTGGGTCGCCCTCATCCAGCGATTGCTTGCGACCTGTACCAGGTCTTCGGGCGTCCACCTTGGAGGCTACCAATGCTTTGTCTACTACTACTTTGCTGTACGTGGTCTCTCTATCGCGGCCATCGGTTCTCCGAGCTATGTGGCCTGCCCACTGCCACTTGAGTTTCATTATTCGGTGGGCTATGTCAGCTACTTTGGTTCTCATATGAATCTCTTCCTTCCTGATACGATCTTACAGGGAAACACCGAGCATAGCTTTCCATTACCCTTCCTCATTCCCTCCAATAGCTAAATATTTTTTTAGATATTTATTTTTAAATCAAACACTTAGGGAAGGGCCTCGTTGCCTTGCATACAACACTATAGTAAATATTTACTTATCGTGACACAGGACATAGTATATAATTTCAAATACACACTTTAAATTACGTGTAATATACTAGTTAGTAAGATAAATAGGCACTTGCCGATTATTCAACAATAAATCATCGAGTCAGTCAAGCGAAAAGGCGTTGAAGCATTTCTATAGCAAAATGAATACCATAATATGCAGTATGCCATAAAGGTGCTTAATATTTCAAAGATCTTGGGCAAATAAAATTAATTTGACCATAACTTATATTATGAAACTGGCGTCAAAAGAGTCCTGTAGGGCTTGCAGCGTGCTGGCAACTCCCCTGGTGTTGCAAATGTTCATAAGCGACGGTGACCACTTTCCATCGAATTGCTCTGAAGCAGTTTAAACGTTTTGGGTTTAAAACTATTGGTGGTAGAGCTCCAGTGATGGAGCTCACGGGGGTAGGCACCACCGCATTATTATTTTTTTTTTTGTCATGGAAGTGGCAAACAAGCATGCAATTCACATTGATTTTAAGTGATGACTGCAGCCTATAGACACCCACACAAAGACTAAGGTCAAAGTACAGATGCGTTACCACTCCTGAGGCCTAAGATGTTATGCCGGTGGTGTGCCGGAAATTACAGGGCCGTACATTACCACCTTACCGAAACACGATAGTGCTGAACACTATCATTTAGCGGCAAGTATATTAGGTAATGCGGTGGTGCCTACGCTCGCGAGCTCTGTCACTGGAGGTCTACCACCAATAAAAAACATTACCTTATATACTTGAGCTAAATGGTAGTATTATTTCCGGCACAGAGGTATAACACCTTAGGCCTCAGGTGTGATAACGCATCTGCATTTTGACCTCGGTCCTTGTGTGGGTGTCTATAGGCTGCAGTCATCACTTAACCTCAATGTGAACTGCACGCTTGTTACATTAAAAAAAACGTCTCCCTTAACAAATTACCATCGACTTTTTATCAAAACCTTCATAATCATCTCAAATCAGGACGTTAACAACTCTAAAAATTCTTCGAAACCACCGCGTGGTCATTCATAAACCCACTTACTTGCCCCAATTCTGATGCAAACCCTAACTGGAAGGTACACAGAGAATCTACGGATGTCAAACAGACTATTTTTGACACTTATCAATGACAATGTGTGGACAGTTGAGGGTTATGGAAACGTGATTTCCTTTTTGATGTCCCTCATTGTGAGTGTATTTATGGACTGGATGACTGGGAATATATTTTTAGGGTTAAGTAACTTTTTTTATGTGATGAAAGTGGCAAACAAGCGTGCAACTCACATTGATGTTAAGTGATGACTGCAGCCTATAGACCCTCACAAAGACCAGAGGGCAAAATGCAGATGCGTTGCCACCCCTGAGACCTAAGATGTTAAGTCACTGTGATAGTTATTACGGGGCCAAACATTACCATCTAACTGGAATACGACTGGAACTCTACCACCAGCTATACTCTTAAAGAAAAACATAACGAATCCTTACATAATCACTCGTGTGTTTGTATGCCTATCCACCAATTTGTGTCAAAACTACGCGTTAAGTTGAAATGTAGAACCCAAGAATCGGCGTGCATGCGTGAAGAGAATGATGAAGGTAGAAGAAGCACGGGCAGTATGTCAGGACCGGGATAACTGGCGCTCCATACTCACTGCCTACCCCGTAAGGGACCTAGCGTGAAGATAGATACATACATAATAATATGTAAAACCCACGTCCGAGCGTCGAATTTCGATTTCTCTTTTTGATTTAACATCCACTGATTGGATTTTTCGGGTGTGTGTTTTGGTAGCTAAGTGGTACAAGCGGCTGAACTGCTTATCCTAAGGTCGCAGGTTCGATTCCTCCATGAAGTCAACATTTCCATTAGTTCCATTTTTCTTTTATGTCTATATAATCCCAAATCAATCAAATATATATTTTACTAGCGACCCGCCCCGGCCTCGGGCAGGTACAATGTACGATATGTTACCAACCACTGAGTTTATGGTGTAATTTTTTCTATATTTTTTTTTATTTATATATCTACTATTATTTTATCAATTCTCGGTAGGAAATGATAATTTGTTTAAAACGATATTTGCAGCGCACTTGCTTTTTATCGCGCTGACTGTCCATCAAATCACTCATATGTTAAGCGCCATAATGTTAACATTAGAGAAAATAATATGGTCGTTTAGTTTTCTAAACAATTTTTTTGTCCGCGCACTATTTCATAATAATCCTCTCAGGACAATTTACAAGTGCAACAAAATAATTATCGAAATCGGCCTAACCAATCACGAGTTTTGCGCTTAGCAACACATTTGGTGATTCATTTTTATCTATGTACTAGCTGTGCCCGCGACTTCGTCCACGTGAGAAAAAATATGATTGTTCAGTATTTACCCGGACGAAGTCGTGGGCGCAGCTAGTATAAAAGTAGCCTAAGCCTTATCACATCAGCTATCTGCCGGTGAAAGTCCCATCAAAATCGGTAAAGCCGTTCCCAAGATTAGCCCCGCCAAACAGACAGACAGACAGACAGAAAAATTGTAAAAAATGTGGTTTTGGTATATGTATCGTGTATACATACAATGTATAACCGCTTTTTACTAAATGCATATGTCATATGCATTTAGTAAGAAGCGGTTATTTTAATATTACAAACAGACACTCCAATTTTATTTGTATAGATTATTGTTGCCTGAAATAAATTAATATATAGATATAGATTACCATCGTTTAAGATGCCTATGTGGGCAAATGTCCATTGCCCTGATTCTTCATACAGTTGACAGCACTTCTGTATCTGCCGCCATACAAAAAAAGTCACAATGCCAGTTACCGCTGCGCATGGAACCACACAAACCGGGCAAACACTGCCTTCCTGTCAAGATACTTGATAAACAGCTTCTGTACATACTCCATTGGTATTATGAGAGTGAAATAGAAAACAAATGTTGGTGGTGTGTGATTACTGCAATTCATAGTTTTAAGAGTTCATAGAAGACATCGATTTCTCAAGTTGTCGCTGATAGAATATTTTAGTAAAAGTGAGAAGCTTGGAAATGCACTCCGATTTGCGCGTTCATTCCTGCCCAGAACGTGCAAATTGTGCAACGAACCCTCTGAGGTTTTCCCCCGGCGCTACAATATGCAACTGCAAAGTCTATCATATCGGTTGTATATGGATGGATCTCGTTCACCGACCCTAAATCGGTTAAAAATCAAAAAGGGAAGGCAAAATTTGACGCGTCGGTGTGGGACTTTGGTAGCTAAGTGATAAAGCGGCTGGACAGGTTATCCTGAGGTCGCAGGTTCGATTCCTGCCGAAGTCAATTTTTTCTTTAATTTCTAAAGATACAAGACACCAAATCCATACTACTCAATATCTATATATCCTTTATATTTATTAGAAGTAGGCAACATAGTAACCGAGGTATGGTGGTGCAAGGGGACGGAAAACAGCCCCACGTGGGTGTAAAGTGGTGGCACTACACACAGACCCCTGGTTTGTTTAAGTAATGGACTATGCCAGGAACACTGCTTTGTGTGCAGTGACGTCCGTGGACAAGTTATTGTGACTAAATATTTTTTAAATATTTTTCGGATTCTTCCGATTTCGTGAAAGATAATTAATTGGCGAGTGAAATTCGATAACCATTTTTTTATTCAGTAAATGTTTGCCTTAATATTTAAGACTTTCGACCATCGTATTGGTTATGACAGCGGCCATTTTGTCTTTTGCCCTTCAATTGATTTTTTTACCCTTTTTTCAAGCATCGTATCACCGTCGCTTAAACTTTTTTATAATTTTCTGAAAAATTAACTAATATAATATATTGACTTTAGCATTAGATTTTTTATGAAACAATGTAAAAGATTTATTAAAATTAAATAAGAGATTTATTTCGCTAATCAAAACAGTCAACTTCATTAAAATATGAATTGAAATATACATAACATAAATTCAAACAGCATTCTTGATTCCAAATGACAACGAGCCGTGGTCGCAAAGGGACGAATAAAATATAAAAAAGTGTTTTACCCGATTAGTATCTATATCGCGTCACGAGCCGGTTCATAAGGTTCACTGATTAGTAAAATGAGTGTCAAGCGCGAGTGTTTTAAAAGTCATATTCCAAAAGACAAATTCGATACATTACCATTAGAACACATTAAAATTAGATTACTTGTGTTTGAGCCCGAGGGTAGGCTCGCGGAAGATTTTTTTTTTTTTTTTAAATGGCAAACAAGCGTGCTGTTCACATTGATGTTAAGTGATGACTGCAGCCTATAGACACCCACACAATGACCAGAGGTCAAAATACAAATGCGCTGCCACTCCTGAGGCATTAGGTGTTATGCCTCTGTGCCGGAAATTACAGAGCCGTACATTACCACCTGACCGAAACATGATAGTGCTGAACACTACCATTTAACGGCAAGTATATTAGGTAATGCGGTGGTGCCTACGCCCGCGAGCTCCGTCACTGGAGCTCTACCACCAGTAAAGATGATCAATCGGCAAAAAACATCCTACCTAAGCAGCTCCATAGTACCCTGTTCCAAGACCGGTGCGTACTACAGAAGTTGTGCTTTATTTTGGTAAACTTCCCACTATAACCTTCCGAGAACCGTCACACACCCACTAAGTGGGACTATGATCATTATTTGACCAAATTAACACTTAAACAGCGTCCTCCCGGAATTTTCTCTTCCAATTCTTAGCGCCCTTATGAGCTGTGAATTTATTTTTTGACGTGTAATCTTTGAGGTTTTGACTATAATTAGCATGTAAACTAAGTTAAGTGTGTAGTTATTCAAGTGACGTAAAGTTAAGTAACGGATTTCGTCGAATCAGACAAGGCGTAACGTAAGCATTTTTAAAAATTCTTCACGAAAAGAAAGAAAGGTCCTTAAACATCTTTACAGACACTTTCGAAAGTCTTTAAAATTACCAGCTGTGAATTGGGTACTTTAAGAACAAATAAACAGGCATTTACAATTAATTAAAATCAAAATGAAAAAAATCAACCATTTTTTAATTCCTTCCTTCTAACAAGATTTGAAAAAAAAAGACAAACCTTTTCGTCAAAATCAAAGTTAAAGCTACTTAGCCTTGCCAAATTAAAAGTCAGTTTTAAGATATAACTTAATTTTAGTTAAGTCTGGTGGTAGAGCTCCAGTGTTCAGCACTATCGTGTTCCGGTCAGGTGGTAATGTAGGCTACGGTCTACGGCCCTGTAATTTCAGGCACAGAGGCATAACACCTTAGGCCTCGGGAGTGATAACGCATCTGCATTTTGACCTCGGTCTTTGTGTGGGTGTCTATAGGCTGCAGTCATCACTTAACATCAATGTGAACTGCATGCATGTTTGCCACTACCATTAGTTAAAAAAAATGCTCCATTTCCAATTTACATAACAAATTCTAGTCCAAATGAATCACGACCAAAAATTGGTCCACCGACTTCTTAGAAAACAAAAGCTACCAATATTACACACAAACTGTGCTATTTGCTCCACCACTTAGCGAGGCTTGTCGAGTATTGTCTAGCAAACACGCTGCATCTTGTTTCTTTACGTGATAATTGACCGGATAAAGATTGAGATTAAATATGGGTCTAGTTATCGCAAGCGTTCGTCATAATGGCGTTGACATAACGGATAAGTTATAGAAATGCAAACAAAATTACAATATTTTTTTTTACAAAATTTATTATTTTTTGGAACAATACAATAAAATTACATAACGAGTGTAAACGTTGACACTCGCAAAAGTAATAAAGTACTGTGTCGCGAGAATCAACGCCCTCCTCCGAACATATACAGACAGGTGCCAATATACATATATAGTACATAAGAACACAATGAAAAATGGAAACCAAAAGAAACTATAATAATAGGTATTAAATTTTGTGCCAGCAATGCGCATGTAGATGAGGTGTGTGATTGTGAGTTTATTAAGCGTACAATATTGTGTGTGAGTGTGTGTGTGTGTGTGTGTGTGCGTGTGTGTGTGTAAACAGTCATAAGATGGCCGATACCTAGGTATTGTTACTTGTCAAGAATTCTTTTTTAGTTCACTGACAGTGCTAAGTGCGATGTCTGTCAATCAATTAACATTTTCAGTACCAATTTTTTTTCTGGTGTTGTTTTGTGTTGCCTTCAACATCAAGCCCGTGGCAACGAACTGATGTTACACTTTTTATTATGCTTTGTGTAATTTACTCTTCTTTGTAGAATCGGTTGATGCATTACATATAGATACCATAGTATAACTGTTCTGTATAGATAAAAAAAAATAGTTTTTAGTTTAGCGTTACCTTTATCATCTATATATATAAAAATTAATTGCTGTTCGTGAGTCTCGCTAAAACTTGAGAACGGCTTTACCGATTTGGTCAATTTTAGTTTTGAATTATTTCTGGAAGTCCAGGGAAGGTTTAAAAGTAAAACCCATAATTTAATTTTCCCATACAAATAGTCCGTATCTATCAAATCTTTGACACATTATTTCATTCTGAGGCAATACGAGGTTTGCCGGGTCAGCTAGTTCTTAATATATTTCACTTCTGTTCCAGAAATGATGGCAGCATCGATCGATCAACAATCATAAAATATTGACAAATTAAAACGTAGCACAATAAAACATTTTTATTTATCAAATTAACCGCAAAATTAAATTCTGATTACAAATCGATGCGGTAACTGCAACTTATATAAGTACTGGCGAAGTAACTTAGTCCCACTTAGGTTTGGATCCCACTGCATAATCATTTCGTTCATCCTGGAAATCGACATGCTGGAAACCTAATTTTTACGCATATTTATAATCTATAAAATATATATCCACTACGTTGCCTATCAAAAAATGGCCGCAAGTTTTTTTTTAAGAAACTTTTTTCTTTTTTAAATAAATAATCGTTGACTTCACGGCAATATGTATAAAGACTGAAAAATCACGGCTGCCGTTGCGCGCTTGGCCTCCTCTACATATTTTCGTTCCGCCCCGATAACTTTTTACGTCCATAACGTACATGTTTATATCAAATAATAGCTATTTTTTTCTCATTTTTATGATATACGAGAGCCAAATTAAATCAGCAGCATATAAGAGTTGCTGGCTGTAAAAAAATAATAAATAACTTAATTAAAAATATTATAACTAAAATATAAAATATTATTTTCTTTATCTAAAGCAGTAATTCTCTAGATTAAAAAAATATTCTTAAATTAGGTATGCAGCATATCTGGATGAACGAAATGATTCTGCAGTGGGATCCAAACCTAAACAGTTCGACTCTGAGAACATCACTGACCTCTCACGTTCACACCCAACAAGCTTGTCAATCAAAAATAATAATAAAAACTGACATACACCCGTCAAAAGTTGTACCAAATCGCATCGCGGCCGATGACCCGTACTAACGACTCCAACCAAAATCCAACGTTTTGTTCCATCCACCGACACCAGCCATCACAATGACCAGTGATTGTAACCCCCCGAAGAAATGCTTTCCGTCTTTACAATGTTTAAAATAAACTATCATATAATATCAATAATACATTCACGTACGCACGAACACATGTATTTTAAATACGTATTATGTGAAACCAGTTAATAAATTCCTTGAAGGGCTCCTTTGTTGCCACTGTTTCTGTCTAAGGGTATTGAGATTCCCATGCTTCAATGTCCGTATGACAATGGTAAACTGTATCGATTTGTAGGGTGATGTTAGATGGTAAATCGTTGTGACGTACGCTTCGGTTATTGACGCGACCGTGACGTGTTAGTCGAATTTCAGTGCGTGTCTGTATTTATAAATAGTTTTTAATTAGCGCACGTACGTTGTTAGGGAGTTAAATAATCTTGTTTCACTTTAACTCTTTGTACTTCTTTGAGTTTATGGGTTGAAATATTTATGCTTGATTCAAAAGGGTTGATTGCTAAGTAGGTGCTCTACAGCCAACACTAGGTATAAACGTCGTAGGTCGTGGGTGCCGTTGTACACACTCAACACATACAAACACCCAGACCTGACACAAATATCTGTACGCCATACAAATATTTGTCCCTGTGTGGGAATCCGACGACCCTTCGAATCAAACGGTCATCTCACACCGCTGGACTAAATGGGTCGTCGAATGCAGAACGCTTTAACCGCTGCAAATGGAGCTTATTACATTAGGTATAGGCGGAAGTTTGAGCTCAAAATCTCTATCTCTTTTCTTTTCGTTATTAAGCCGTAGAATTAAATTGAAAATTTCAGAGGATATATTTCAACTGGCGATTTGAGTATAAAGCCAATAGACACGCTTTGAAGTTTTTTGATTTAATCATGAAAATTAAAGAGATTTGGGCTTTAGTAAATTATGCATTACTCTTTCTGTATTTTAAAATTTTCCATTAACGGATTAGGTAACGTGCCCGATACCAGATGGTAATTCTTTATCATAACTGTCTACTGTGGATACATACAAAAAGACAAGAGTAGCATACCTGTTTGGAAATCTTTAGTTTCTATGTATATACTAGCTATGTCGACGAACTTCGTATCGCCTTAGCAGTTTTTAAAATAGTTTACAGACTATTCTCAGACTTACCGACTATACACAAAATACACACAACATTTCATAAAAATCGATCGGAACAGTCTGATCACACAGTGACATGAAAATTTTTTATATTAGAGAATTCAAAATTCAAAAATTCAAAATTCAAATCATTTGTTTCCAATTGGTCTACAAACGACACTTTTGCATTGTCGGGTTATAAGCTACCTAGAGAGAATGACTTATAATAATAATCCAATAGGTATTAATAAATACCAATTTAATAATAATATTTAACCGATACGTGAATCATCAAATTTTTCAATTCCTTCATAGAAGAAAAAGAAAAATCTGTTCGTCATAATCATAGTCATTCACATTAGCAGAGTTCCAAGTGCAGGCACTACTGAGAAGAACTCTTTTGTCAAAACCTTAGATTTAATACAAATATTATTACATAGAATAAAGATAATGTGAACATCCATGGCATATAAATATTTGCATATAAACACATACGCAAATACCCATCAACAGCTTAATGTCGTGATAGAATATAACACCCGCAAATCACAACAGACTTTCAGAGCTTTAGTGATGGAGCTCGCGGGCGTAGGCACCACCGCATTACCCAACTAAAGTTACCGACATAGCTCACCGAATAGCGAGACTCAAGTGGCAGTGGGCAGGGCAGGGCACATAGCTCGAAGAACTGACGGCCGTTGGGGCAGAGCAGTTCTCGAGTGGCGACCGCGTACCGGAAAGCGAAGCGTAGGCAGGCCCCCCACAAGATGGACCGACGATCTGGTGAAGGTCGCGGGCAATCGCTGGATGAGGGCGGCCCAGGACCGTTCGTTGTGGCACTCTTTGGGGGAGGTCTTTGTTCAGCAGTGGACGTCTATTGGCTGAAATGATGATGATGATGATGATGAACTGCGTGCTAGTTTGCCACTCCCATTACTTAGAAAAAAATATATATTATCGTTGATAAGACGTTAACAGTCATTATCTCCTACAAGTACATGAGCTTGTTTGTATCCAAACTCAATTCTCATCCCCATTACGATACCCATAAAACCCGACGACATAAGACATTAGCCGAAGCCTACGCCGAATCCGCGATACTAAGAAATCCTAATCCCGTACCTTTATTGAGCCTAAGGAATACCATAAAATTCGTCCATAACACGCTTAGAGACCAATAAGTTGTACCATTGTGAAGCAGTTATTAAATGGGGCTTCAATCAAGTTTTTACGACCACTCTCGCATAAAAATATTTAACTATTTGTTTGCACATAATATTAACGACTTGCACCATTATAAGGTACACGGTGACACGATTGTCGCCTTTACATCATTTGCAATAAGGGTGGCTTGCAGATTGAATTTTTAGTGCCAAAGTGACCCCTCGTATTGTGTGGATTAATTAGTGCCAATATTGACGTTGTATAAATAACAATGAATTATTATGTAAATGATTTATAATTGATTTGTATATTGCATTTTCAAAAGTGAATGGTGATAATGTGGCAAATATGTATACAGATTCTTTTATCGATAATACATCAGCGTCAGCAACTGTTGGTAGAGCTCCAGTGACGGAGCTCGAGGGCGTTGGCACCACCGCATTACCTATTATACTTGTCGCTAAATGGTAGTGTATAGCACTATCGGTGGTAATGTGCGGCCCTGCAATTCCCGACCCAGAGGCATAACATCTTAGGCCTCAGGAGTGGTGACGTATCTGCATTTTGATATTGGTCTTTGTGTAGGTGTCAATAGGCTGCAGTCATCTCTTAACATCAATGAGAGCTACATGTAACCGTCACTACATAAAAAAACCCGAGGTGCATGAACGAAAATGCATGCATTCAAGCCTAAAGCGAAAAACTCAAATGTTTAGTCCCTCTTTAAAAACAAAAACCGGACAAGTGCGAGTTCGACTCACGTGGTGAGGGTTCCGTAATTTAAATAAATATTTTCGAAAATATTACAGATTTAAAATGCAGGGACATAGCGGTTACGGTGGTACCGGCAGAGGGGGTTATATTATTAATAATTTTCGATTTAATTTGAATACTCAACCTTCTTATATGTTTTCCAGTAATCTATATAGGCAAAGAACTATTTTCCACATATTTTTCAAAATTTTAAGTTCAGTAGTTTCGGATATAGAGGAATGGTTCGTCGTATAACTTCAAATTTGTTTATGCAAAAATTATAAAAAAATATATCTGAGATGCTGACAACAACCTCTTTCATTTGATATGTCACACGACACAGTTTACGATTTTTTTTTTTAATTTTCTGATTTACCGAAAGTGGCCCGAAAGTGTTTAAAAATTAATTATTTGACTTGACGTGTTCATCTTTGGGTCACCAATTTACATGTATTCATCAAATTTCAACTCAATCGGTCGAGTAGTTTCGGAGGAAATTGACTGTGACAGACGGACAGACAGACAGACAGACAGACGCACGAGTGATCCCATAAGGGTTCCTTTTTTCGTTTTAACGTACGGAACCCTAAAAATAAACCAAAAACATACTAATCAATAAACGGAAACGGTTTTTTTATCCAATACAATTCAGTTATTTCACCAGACACACAATCACATACACAGTTAGCATTCAATAATTCCGATATGTCATACCTTCCAATGTCCGCACAATGGAACGGAGGGTAGTATTGATAATAAGTGTTAATTTAAAATAGAGGGCGCGCGCGCTGTTGCTGACAACAATGGCGGGCGAGGGGAGGCTTTTCTGTTGCGACTTCGTAATCTAAGATTTTCTATATAACTATATTTTTAAAAATATTACTGTGTTCCATTGTAATGTTTGAGCGAGAACCAGTGACTGTATTAATCAAAAGCTGTTTGGTTTGAAGATAAACAATAGAATATCAGCTACAAGATCAATGTAGGTGCCAATGAGCTCAAAATATAGAGTAGACAATACATAGGAACAAACAGCCGTTTTTAGTTTTTAAATTGATTTGACAGACAGTATGTTCTTAGGATTTCGCGAGCTACACTCATTGAAATAAAACTAGTTTTCGAATTTATCTCGCGTACATAAAACTAAAATGATTATTTAAAATCAGCTTCCGTGGTCTCCTGATCTCGGGCAGACTGAGCTAACATTTGTCTGACAGCAGTTTGAAAAAATTGTTATGTGCAGCTACCTCCATCTCCATCTATTTCGCAAACGTCTTGCGTAGTACAAAAGTTAGAAAGAAGGAAGAAAGAAAGAAAGAAAATACGTTTATTTAATGCACCTGAGACACATAAAAAAGGCACAGAAAAAAGAAACCAAAAAAAATGTGCATAAAAAAGTAAACCAAAAAAAACACAGTACGTAACATTACAGAAAAAAATTCCTTATTATATTTATACAAAGAAAAAAAAACACACATATATATATAATTCCTTTTTTAAGGGGTGTCTCACGGTATAGGCACTAAAAGGGTAGCCGGTTCAGCATTTGCCAGATTAAAACTGGCGCTGATTTTCAACCGGACCCCTAACAACTGGGTGATATCAGGAATATCAAGATCGGAGCTGCAAAATTGTATTATTTAAACTATAGAGGTATTTTAAAATTGGTATACTAGGTAAATTTTTGTTGCAACTAAATAGCGTTTTATTTTTATTCATACAAATAAAAAATAAATAAGATAAAAGATTGAAATAAAATATATATTACTTTTATATTATAAAATATGTATAAGTATGTAATCTACTGAATTCAAAGAATATTTATGATTAAACTGCATAATATATGTACTACTTATTTTATAATATCTATAATACTTCTTTTTGTAAATTATATAATAGATAAGTCTTGAGAGTCTTGACTTATATTTGCTTCTTTCCGCTGCGTATTTAACAGATGGATACGAAGTTTTAATTTATACGTGTAGGCACTATTAATTTGAGGCAAGGGTGGAGGTATGTTATTCCATATTTTGGAAGCAGCATAACGGAAAGAGCCTTTAAAAGAAGCAGATTTATGTGGTTGTATTGATAACAGTCGTGCGCTTGGTCTGACAGAACATTCACGTGTGCTGTGAGTCCATTTTAATTTATTAAAGAGATATGTCGGTTTTTTTAACTTTGTGATGTCAAATAGTAGGCATGCCAAATGAAACTTCCGTCTCGTCTTCATTTTAAATAGCGAGTGTTTAACTAAAAATGGTGTAACATGAGCTCTGGGTGGTATTTTAAAACAAAAGCGAGCGCAGGCGTTACTAATTGTATTTTGAGGTCTTACAGACTCTTGCGGTTGGACTTTAATTTTACTGAGTATTCGGTTCGGTTTGGTTATTAGGGTTCGATTTTAACTAATCATTTTAGTTTAGTTAAATTTGCGAGATAAATCCGAAAACGAGTTTTATTTCAATGATTTGACAAATATTTTGTACGACGTTTTCACGTCACCTGTCATGTTACTATGGAAAAGTGCAGGTAATTGTGTGCAAAAAACTGGAACCATGCCGTCAAGGGGAATGTCTATTCTAGTACTTAAGTATATATAGGTCAATGACAGGTACACATTTTCTTATATAACGAAGGTGGCAATCAACATGCAGTTCACATGGATGTTAAGTGAAGACTGCAGCGTAAGACATCCACACAAAAACCAATGGTCGAATGCAGATGCGTTGCCACCCTTGAGACCTTAGTTGTTATGTCTCTGTGATAGTTATTACAGGGCCATACATTACCATCTAACCAGAACACGATAGCTGTATTCAGTATACTACCATTTGACGGCAGATAGATTAAGTAATGCGGTGGTGAATAAGCCCTCCATACACATAATTATTTATTCTTTCACCACAATGCACATTACAAATTCATAAGTTATTATTAAAAAGATTCAAAAAGGAAATACATAATACATTTCAAAGTAATATGTTGTGGAAGACTGAAGCGGAGTTCGGAATCACACCTTTAAGCCTAGCTTAGGAAAGCTAGGCTTAAAGGTGTGATTCCGAACTCCGCTGACGCAGTAGTGCTGCATCCGCAGTACTGCCGCAGCACTACTGGTCTCCATATATTCTCTAATATAAAAATAAGTCGAGTTTTCCTTCCTGACGCTATAACTCCAGAACGCACGAACCGATTTCCACGGTTTTGCATTCGTTGGAAAGGTCTCGGGCTCCGTGAGGTTTATAGCATAGAAAATTCAGGAAAAATATTCATAAAACGACATCCACGCGGGCGAAGCCGCGGGCAACAGCTAGTTCTCTATAAGTTTATATATGAGATTACATTCCGAGCTACGCCAAAAAGTCGCGGCAGCAATGCAGTGGAAGCATACCTTTATGCGCCTATATTTCGGGTCACCAGGGCTCCACCCTTTGTCACTTATACAATATTTAGGTATTTATTACAATGATAAATATCAACTAAACTATTTTAAATATAATCATTGACTCTGTGCAAATGATGCGACAAGTTAATTTAAATGTAATATTTAACAATATAGATACTTAATGCAAGTATGTGTGTGTGTAACTTAGTGTGCACGTGCGTTTTTTTGTGAATGTGTGAAAGTGTATGTGTGTGATGTAGTGCGCGCGTAATTACAGTTTGGTATTTTTTTCAGTGTCATAGTACTTTAGTTCCAGAAGCCAGGACTACTCATTTTATATACATTTTTATTTAGGTTATTATTGAAAAGAAATCAATTGGTTTTATCAAGTATACGGAAAAACACAGCAGCAACAAGCAAGCACATTGCTCCCTACGTCGTTTTGAATCAATCAATGATTGACAGTTGAACAAAAGAACACTCTTCATAACTCAACTGCGCTGTTCTCTTATCAGAATCAAGATTAAACGATACTATATCGAACAGGCATACCCTCCCTCGTATGTTACAAAGTTCCATCTTCAAATCGATGTCGATGGCTTTTAGGATCTTGTCGTAATTCGTTTGTAAGCAGAATACTGTGGCTTCTATGCGACAAAGTTCCATGTTAGAAATGACGATGAGGCTTTTGGGTCTTTGTCAAATTTTGATTGTAAGATTGAATGGTGTACAGGAAAATGCGGTATGTGACAAGTAAATGATATTCGTTTATTGTTTGACGCGTATCGCCTTAATGACGGTCTTTGGTCAGATATTAGTCTTTTTGTTTGTCTTTTAGAGGACAATGGACAATGTATTCGTTTATTTTTAACATTTGAAGTTCATACGAAGAGGAGCGTTTAAGATTTTTTTCAATAACTGATTAAATTATGAATGTTAGTTTGCATTCCACCTCTGTGGTTCTTCCGCTCGCTCCCTTTTCGGCAGATCTATACGTTTAGAAAAATGCCTTTCCCTTCATTTTTTTTGAGATGATTGCAAAGCAGTATTCCGCTAACATGGATGGTAAGTGATTTTACTGGTGGTAGAGTTCCAAGTGTGTACGCTCAAGGGCGTAGGCACCGCCGCATTACCTAATCTATCTGCGGCTAAATGGTAGTGTTCGGCACTATCGTGTTCCGATGAGATGGTAATAGCTTTCACAGAGACATGACACCTTAGATCTCAGGGGTGGCAACGCATCTGTACTTTAACCTCTGGTTTTTATTTAGATGGCTATAGGCTGCAGTCATCACTTACATGATATGTTCTTAGGTTTTCGCGAGCTACACTCATTGAAATAAAACTATTTTTACGGATTTATCTCGCGTATATTAAACTAAAATGATTTTTAAAATCAACCCGACGTTTCGGTCGCTTTTCAGCTTCCGTGGTACCAGGCAGACTGAGGTGACATTTGTCTGTCAGACATCACTTAACATCAATGTGAGCTGCACGCTTGTTAGTCACCTTCCTTACATAAAAAACAACCAAGAAACAAAACAAAATCATCGTAGAAAATTCTACTACACATTTATACGACGAAATATCAAACGAATTCTTCTGGTGACAATCGTCATTGTGGCATCTTGAATATTTTCGTAGGTTACATAACAAATGACAATCAACCGGCAGATTGTGCTAATTGGTATTGTGTGCCAGACACGGTGACAAACAAGCTGTTACACACAAGACGCAGAGACACACAAAGCTAAAGGCTCCACCGAACACGACTGGTACTTGGCTCAAGAAAGAAAAGACCGCGGATTTGAAAGCTACGACGAGCTACGATTATGGATTAACTTAAGGCTGGGTTGCACCAAGATATTTGTTTAAATTAAAGTTCACATACAATTTCACATCCTTCTCTAACTTTAACAAATTTCTTTAAGTTAGAGAAGGATAACGTTTTCGTAGATTTTCGCGAGCTTTTAGAAATTAAATTTGAGGATTTTCTCGCGTATACAACAAACACTCCCAAACTTCTTCTTACATCGTCGAATTAGTCTGCCCGTGACCACGGTAGCTGGAAAGCGACCGAAACGTCGGGTGTATTAAGAAGTTTGGGAGTGTTGTATACGCGAGAAAATCCGCAAGTTTAATTTCTACAAACAGTAACTTTAACTTAAAAATCTATCATTCATCTAAGCAGTTCAAACTAACACCTGTAAAAATAATATGCCGCTCCTGGAGTCAGCTAGAAATGAGAGAGCGTACAACATGATCTATCCAAAAAGATTCCACCCTAGCAAACATACTTATACGTACACAAATTGCAAGTTAATTATAAGCTTATAAAAAAGGATATCGCTTTATATACGTTTAATGGCTGGCAGATTAAGTACTACCTATTTACATAGCCCCATCTGCGTCATGTATCAAAATATCACTATCTATTTTATTTAAAAAAAAAGTCATTTTTGTATTTATGACAAGGTAATTTCGAATATTATCGATCGCTGTTCGTTCAACACTTTACACATACGACAAAGTAAAAAAACTAAAATTACACATTTACATTTCGTGGTCATTAACAATAGATGCTAAAAATCGGATACCACGTGTGCAATACTCCTAATGAGTATAACTGACAGTCATGATTGTCAAGCAAAATTAGACGCTATTACCTGTGAATATAACAAAGAATTCTATACTCTACATGAGAAGGATGTTGAAACATATCATTAGGCTTTTGCAATTGTAGACATCATAGGAATTGAAGGTACTATTTGACTCTGTTGTGGAAACAAACAACCATATCCTAGAAGAGTGGTTATTTATGAATGAATAATGTCTTTGAGTTTGGAAAACTTACAATAAATCTGTCATTTTTAAACAAATATCGATAAGAATAGTTTATTAAACAATATGTTAGTTAATAATAAAGATAAATTGTAAGCCTGATTACCAAAAACATTTATAAATATATCTTTCATTCATTTTTGTTTAAACAATTTTTTCCCATCGTACATATTGAAATTACTTTCCTAAACCGTGAAATGAAACACTCAAAAGCGATCATTCATTGTTATCGCACTTAAGTGTTACAAGTGTATTCAAAAACCATTGACACAAGCTTCACTTCCAAAGCTAATATTATACAACACACTATTTTACGATTTTTCACACTCTTCAAAATACTTACAACGGTCACTCCATTTATCTGCGTCCAATTTTATGTAGCTTTGCTAATAACAACATTAATTATGTGCATAATTTTTGACAAATACAAATCATGTTTATTCTAAACATGATTGAAAACTAAGTTAACAATATTGTCGATATTGGAATATAGATCTTATATCGTTGCAGTAATGATTTTAAGTATATAGCCATCTGAATTTTTAAGTTTGTCAAGATTATTCTTAAGTAATTAGTACGCTAACTCGGCTGACACGAGCCTATTATGTCGTGCTTTATGAGATACATCTCCAGCTTCTGAATAACATTCTGTAGGTTTTTCAGTCATGTATGGCACATTCACAAGGCTGACAATAGAGACAATATTTTTCGACGACAATGCCTTTGAGGTTTGTAATCTTTTGGCTGCTCATGTTGCTTTGCTGGACAAATAATATCATTATCTTGTACGCACTTAGAAATTTAATGTTCTTTGCGCCGCCCTGATTTTATTACGTTACAGATCTTCCAATATAAAACTGATGATTATGTTTCCATTCTGCTAATAAATCATATTTTATATTGAAGCTACTTTTTTAATTTGTTTTTATGTAACGCAAGTGGCAAACAAGCATGATGTTCACATTGATGTTAAGTGATGACTGCAGCCTGTAGACACCCACAAAAAGACCAAGGTCAAAATCCAGATGCGTTACCACTCCTGAGGCCTAAGATGTTATGCCTCTGTGCCGAAAATTACAGGGCCCTACATTACCACCTGATCGGAACACGATAGTGCTGAACAATACCATTTAGCGGAAAGTATATTAGGTAATGTGCCTACGCTCCTACACAGAACTCTAACGAAACTTACCAGTAATTTTCTGATTGCGTGCGCCCGCGAGGCCCGTCACTGGAGCTCAGTGAATATAAAGTCCATTGTAAACAAAGTCTATTTTATGTAATTAAAAATGGAAACAATCAAATAATGCACATTGGTGTTAAGTAATAACACATACCGGATGGTTATACAAGGATATTAACAAAGCTTTAAACTGTTAGGTCTTAGCAGTGGTAACACATCTTAATTGAGAGCTGACGATTTTTATGACTATAGGATGTATTACCACTTACCTTCAAAGTGAATGGCAAGATTGTTGATAATTTGTAAGCATATGTCAAAATCTCTAATTGGTCACTAATAAGGACTTTATAAACTACAGTCGAAGCTCGTCTCAGGAATAAAAGCATTAGAAACGCAAAACAAATCTTCAAATCCACAAAAACAAATAAAAAAGCATCATCATACATTACGTGATATTTCAAATGCTGTCCAAACATATCGGCCGCCCAATCGCCAGGCGTATAGCTTTTACTGAATTCGCAAGACGTGATTTCACTTAAAATAGCTCCCAGCGTATTCAAAGCACAATACTTAGACAATCAATCTTGAACGCGACCCTTTTTGCATGGGGTCTTTGCGTACTGACTGGGAATAGAGTTTATCTGAGAAAATCAAGCACACCCAAATTAATATTTCTTAAATAAACTAAATTAAATAATGAATATAAAATTCAGTTAGTACGTTAATCAACCTGGTGACAATACGTTTGAGAACGCGAAATTTTTGAATGCTTCCTTCTTTTAGTATAATTAACTTTATCGCAAATGTTGACTACTAAAATAATAGTATGATATATACATTATTGCAGTTTTTTACATTTCGAAAGGCAACTCACAATTATTAAAGCTAAATGTTGACTACGCCGTTCTTACGCCTACTTCGACATCGCCATTGTAACTTAATATTCAAACAAATAAACAATATCATAAATATATAATTTTTATACAATGATATGAGTATTGTGTTATTTTAGTACCTAATATTTAAAAATAAAACGATCGTTTTCACTGCATTATCATGCATACTCGAAAGAATATGGCTTTAAAGTTAGAAATAATCGTATTTGTGTATTATTTTATTAAGGAATTGCGACAAACAACCTTGCTCTCCTTGCTTTCCATCAATAAAAACATTGTACGCTTTTTATTGAATTACTCTCAACTCCATTCAATGAGAAGAGAGCTTCGACGTTTTTAGGGTTAAACTGGCGAGTCACGCGTCCAGTCTCGAGGGATCCGCGGAACCATTTAATGCATAGTTGGTCTATTGGACCCCTCGATTAGGATCATGTTGATACGTATGTCTTCGGGATGATGAGCGATTTTTCGCTTAAAATCGGACGATTGTTAAATAGCCCTTGATATACCTACATTCAGTGTAGTTGTGAAACTTTTGTGTCGATAAGTAATATATTTTTATTTTTAATCAGGACCTGATATTTTTTTTATTTTAGAGGGTGACAAACAAGCCTGCAGTTCACATTGATGTTAACTGAAAGTCAAACTCAAACTCAAAAATTTATTTAATCACTTGGAAATAATAGAATTTGCTTGTGATATGTCAAATTACAAAATTATAAATTAAAGCGAATAACAACTGATACGTTAATTAATATGTCAAAGTAAACAAAATAAAATAAATAATGATAAAAAATAATAAGTTAAGTGATGACTGCAGCCTATAGGCACTAACACAAAGACCAGAGATCAAATACAGATGTGTTGCCACCCCTGAGACCTAAGGTGTCATGTTTCTGTGTAAATTATTACAGGGCCCATACATTACCATCTAACCGAAACACATATAGCGGCAGATAGGTAAGGAAATGCGGTGGTGCCTACGCCCTCAAGCTCCTACACAGAACTCTAACGAAACTTACCAGTAATTTTCTGATCGCGTGCTATCGAGACTCCGGATGTGAAACTGGTCTAGAGAATGTCATAGAGATTTGAAGAAAGTGGAGAGAATTAATATGTTATTGTTCTCAAACCACGTTATATATTACTTTAAGTATCAGTTTAAATAGCAAACAATGAGCTTACGTAATACTGTACTGTAAACAACCCTTGTTAAATTTGCAATGTGGGTCACACGTTGTTCGTCACAAAGAAACAATTGAGTCTTCGTGTGAGGTCACAGATGTAAGAATATAATTATTAGTTGTTATACACCGCTGTTTTGTTGTAATCAGTGATAATTCTGTATCTTCAATTTTACTAGGGAACAAGTGAATGTATTGGTTGTTAAACTTCTATATTTTAAACATAGAATTTCGTTTTGTATTCTTCTTTTGTCTTCTAAACTACCTTGCTTCTGTGTCGAAACGATCAGCTATAATTTTTATTTTAAGATGGTTTCGATTTCTTTGATATTCAAAATTACGAGTAAGATAAAATTATAATAAAGCCTTCGCTTTATCTCTCATTCTTCACATTCCGAATCTGTTCATTTTTACTGCTACGTTATTTTTAGTTGCATAGTATTTTATACATATTTTGGGAATATAGTTTTATAACAGTTACGTACGTATGTACGTACATTTTCGGAACTTTACGATTGGAGTTGTAGCAATGTAATATAATATAATATAATGTAATTTAAGTTCTAAGTTCTGTAAAATGAAAACATGCTGATATAATTTGTAAAGTATCTATATTTAATTATGTTATAAAAAAGCACTCTTTGTCCTCTTTGTACAAATAGCAATGCCCTGACAGGGTGTCACAATATTATATATAAGATCTCAATATACTCTTATGAATGTACTGTACTATTGTGAAAACGCTAATAAATAAATAAAATGTGTTTTAGTACCTCACGTTCAAAGACCGTACCAGAGGAATAAAATGTGTTTTAGTACCTCACGTTCAAAGACGTAACAGAGGTATATCGTGTACTTGAGCTTTCTTTCCAATTTTTAATATTTTTGCATTTTAGCCTCTTTGCACAGCTCTCTCACACTTTCACCCACTATGCTTTATTAAAGCGTTGTGACCCCACCAACCACCAGTGGACAATTCTTCTACCGCTAGTGTTGTCTGTCCACAGAACAATAGCGGTCAAATCATTGGAATAGGTAGTAAATACAATAAACCGGGATAGGCAGCAGTGTCCCACGAAACCACTACCGAGACTGCGACCGCCAATCCGCATGCCAAGCGCACAACCCTATTGCCGGCATCGTTGACGAAGACGTAGGACGTCTTTCAGCTATTTTTTATGTCATGAAAGTGACAAACTAGCATAAAGTTCACATTGATGTTAAGTGATGACTGCAGCCTATAGATACCTACACAAAGACCCGAGGTCAAAATGCAGATACGTTACCACTTTTGAGACCTAAGGTAATTGCCTCTGTGCCGGAAATTACAGGGCCGTACATTAACACCCGAACGGAGCACGATAGTGCTGAACACTACCATTTAACGACAAGTATATTAGGTAATGCGGTGTTGCCTACGACCGCGAGATCCGTCACTGGAGCTCTACCACCATTAAAAAATATGATGATGATGCGACACAAACAGGAATACGTAATATTTGAATAGAACTTCAGTTAATTGATTGTTACACATAATATCCATCACTTCAAATTTTTGAATAGTTCGAAATCAAACTAACAATTTAACACATGCCGTCTCTCACAATCGTACATCCTTGTATCAACTCCACGCACCCCTTTGTTCGCGCCACCTATTCAACAATTATTAAAATGTATTATTATATTATTAAAAAGATATACCATGTACATTATATCCAACATTCATTTGGAATCGTTCGCGCGCGAAAACTTACAGAACTTTCCGGTCTTGAAGTGGATAGATCGGTGCGATCACGACAAAGTAATTTCAAACCTTTATTTTGTTGCATAAGGTTCATTTTTTTATGTGTTTATTGGACAATATACTTTTTTTACCGGTTCTGAAGTAGCCGCATCCGTTTCAAAGTGATGCCGCTTGGTTCTAAAATAATATGGTGGAATTATATGAATAATATCCTTTGGTTGGACTCTGATTGTTGCAGCTCAAGTACACTCGATTATTATATTTTTAACCGGCTTGAAAAGAGGACGTTATTACACCGATATAAGCAGGAACATTGATAATATAGAGATGCGCCTCCGGAAGAAGTTTGTTTTGCTGAGAGGCGTCCAGGAAAAGGCTGTTGAGTGTGTTCCTGAAATAGTGGTTTCTGTGTTGTGACAAATTGGTATTGAACAACATTAATAAATCTTCTTTGCCTGTTTGCCATTATTTGCTTTAGCTCGCGAGAACCTAAGAACATACTATTTACCTAATAAAGAAGTCAAGACACATCATTTTTTATTTATGTACTAGATCTTACCGAATTTTAATTCTTTGTAAATGTATAAACTTCATACCCAGTCAAACAGACACACGCACAAAATGGCTTCATATCCAAGTTCCTTAAACTGAAAACACTACTTCAGTCAAAACGGGAAGTATTTTCCCCATTATTTCTCAATTGCCAAACCCATTACCATCGCTAACGAATTGCGGGCGCTCACGAGTGACTTGTCGCCAAGCACCGGGGCTCTGTAGTGCCACGAGTGCCACTAAATGTAATGAGACCCGGACATTGAGTCGAGGTTATTCGAAATTCACTTGTAAACAAAATGATTGGTACAAATCACGAAGTGAGTTTTTAAACATTAAAACAATAGTTTAATACGAATAGCAAAATCGAATGCATTATCATGTGTTAGTGCGATATACATCAATTTAAAATACTATGAAAAAGTAATCAGAGCATAATATTAATTGTTTTATATTATTTCGCATTAACACATGCTTGTGAAATATATTTGTTTGTTATTAATATAAAACAATTATTAAGGGTAAAAGCGACTTCTTTACGATATTCAATAAACTGAAAAGTCTATTATATCGGTTGCCTAACTAGCATAGTTGGTAATAGATGGCGCTACTGCTACCATAAAGCAATGCAATAGATGTGAAGGAAAGATTTGACAAATCGGGCAGGGCTTCAGTAGCTCAATTGGAAGAGCGGCTGGACTAGATTCCCAGTAGGTCGCGAGTTCGAGTCTCACCTGAAGTCAAATTTTGCTTTCCATTTTTCTTTAAGAATAAAATATAATATTAATTACATATAGATAATTTAAGAACAAAGGTCAGTAGGTTTTTTTTAAGTAATGGAAGTTGCGAACAAGCTTGCAGTTCACGTTGATCTAATGATCTAAGTAATGATTGCAGCCTATAGACACCCACACAAAGACCAAGGTCAAAATGCAGTTGCGTTACCACTCCTGAGGCCTAAGGTATGCCTCTGTGCCGCAAATTACACGGCCGTACATTACCACCTGACCGGAATACGATAGTGCTGAACTCTACCATGTAGCGGCAAGTATATTAGGTAATGCAATGGTGCCTACGCCCGCGAGCTCCGTCACTGGAGCTCTACCACTATATTACACGGCCAATAAGAAACAGTAAGATGGATAAAAAAACATTCTACTGATATACTTTTTACATTAGCATATTATATTTATACTTAGACTGCCTCGGTAGCCTAGTGGTAGCAGGCCACTACTACTACGCTGAGGTCCTGGGTTCGATTCCCGGGTATGGGGTTATCAGAGATAATGGTGTAAAGTCCTTTATCTCTAGTTCTATTGGGATATTTCCACTTTCTGGAAATTTCCCAGTACCTCGAAGTTTGGTAATGTGCCCGGAGATGTCAACAGACTCCCCACCTGTTACATGGGCCAAAACGTAACCGGCGAATCGTGCCTACCCCTTCGGGGATTACAGGTGTGAAGTTACGGTTTTTTTTTATATTTAGTTTTATCATACTGATATTCTTGACTTTACATATGTTTTTTATCTTGTTTGACATTTATATCAATAGTTATTCGGCTGCAGTCATCACTTAATATCTAATATTTTTTTAATGTATCGTCACCGATGTTACATTTAAAAAATATAGAATTCGAAAAGCACTACCACATTACATAATCTATCGACTACTATAATGCACTGTTTACGAACTCTGCTATGTGCTATCATGATAAGATAAAGACGTACAGCCTAGTATTTTTCAGTACAATAGCTAATATATCAATTAACTTACTCTATTATGTTTGTATATAGATATGTAACTACTTATTCCATAATCACAAAAAAATCCGTAATCTGCAGAACGACACCTCATTTAGTATAACTTAAAACCATAAACATAATCTGACAAATAAACACACAATCACTCGTCGAGGGTCCGTTAGATAAAGCGCATGCAAATTTATTGCCTAGGGGTGTGAAAATATGCTGCGGATTAAGGGTTGCGAATGGGTAATGAAATCATAATTTTTCCTTTTACAATTAATTAGTTGCAATGATTTTTATGTCGTCTCCTGGTGTTGGTTTAACTATCGGAAGAACGAATTAATTTATGAGGTGTAGTTTTATTAAAAAAGAAAATATTCAGATGGTTTTCAAACCTGCGATCTTTGGATAACAGCCGCTCTACATCTAAGCTCCCAAAGCTACAAAAGGTAGACATCTAGGTACATAAAAAATTAAGCTCAAAATACAGTTGAGATTCACCCCTGAGATGTTTGTTGACCTGAGTTGTTTTGCCCCATAATTTCTACCACAGAGGCTGTAATAGAAATTATGGGGCCATACTTTACGTTCTAACCGTAACACAATAGTGCTGATTACTACCACTTAGTGGCAGATAGATAAGGCAAGGTGGTGGTACCTACGCCTACGGTAAATGTGCTAGATAGATAAGTTATGCAAAATAATTGTTTATTAGTCGTGTTTGACGCCATTGTCATAAGATGGAAAAAAACTTAAACATGTTTATATGTACCTTGAACTATGTTGGTCAAATGATTAAATAATATATAATGTGTAAATGTGTGTGCATATATTTACTTTCTATCCATTAATTTAAATTACGTGGGCACTTTCATTGCAAAAAAGCGGTAAAAATCTTAGGTCTACGTTATTATTGTACCTTCGAACTAGTTGGTCCAATGATGTGTGACAATTGAATGGGCCTACACATATTTGTTTCAAATCTTTGTGTTTGTGTGTGTATTGTGTGTGTACAACGGCGGCGCGACACAGGATAATTCCTAGTGTGAGCCTGTGAGTGGAAGCTTATTTTTTTGTTCCACCAAGGTGTATTTCAAGAATTCTTATTCCTTTAGTCTGAGATCAAGAATTTAATATAAATATAATAATGAACTGAAGATCAATTATTACTTTCTACACTACGCGCTATCGATAGATCATTAACCTGAGAGAAAACGTAAATTTTCTTAAATGATCATAATATAAAACCGTTTGCATCAATGCACGTATAATGACCATTTCAAACATTACCGGTGCGATATTCAAAGCCAATACCACAATGCACAATGTATTGGCTTTTAACAAATATTATATTTAAAAAGAATTTAACCAAACAATACATAATGACGACCATTGTAACGGATACGAATAACGAAGCACCGATCATACAAAAAGAAATGAAATACATACATTGCTAATCAAACAACATAATCGACCACTCGACTCCCATTCACTTTTGTAAAGAAAAACAAAATTAATGACTGCGACTAAGTCGCAATAAAAATGCCACATGCGAGCAAATATGAGACGGGGGGGACAATTATAACAAATTAATATTGCGCACTACCCTTAAAACTCGAGTGGAGATTTGCATTCAATGTTATTCACGCTTTTGTTGGTTATTCATAGAGAAAACAATTCAAAATCGTCTCTATATTCAAGTGTACACGATTCCAATTTCAGCTAGAATCGAGATGGTTTATTAAACGTTTTAAAAACAAAATACCAGTCAAGGGTCATCTAAAGACCGCAGAACAAGGTAAGCCTTGCGCCGTTTTGTATAGAATCCAAATTGTCTCGCTTCGAAATCGTATCACTTGAATATTAAAAGTCTTGGTAATTATTCAGGAATCCATCCATCATTAATCACACCAGAGGGTGGGATGCAGGGAAACGCTGTAAAAATGATTGTTGAAAAGATAAATTACAAGACTAGCCTGACATTTATTCGTTTGCGAGACACGCGTGGTTTTTTTTGCGGACTACAAAACAGATATATTGTTAGTCAAATTTATTGCGAACATAATCCCGTCATTTGTGTATGAGGTTTTGAATAATTTTGCGACTGGCAATATTGTTTATTGTTCTGCTAATAATAGTTGAATTTCCCTTTTTGTTGCCCGATCAATGGCTGAATATACATTGTTAAGGATTTTTAAATGAGTTATGAAGTATTTTCGTAAAAATATATTTTATTATATATTTTGTATTTATTAATTAGTATACTGAAATCAATGTCATACTATAGATTATAATGAAATCGTGGTTTATTACATTTTAGTAGATTTTTTTATGATTTAGGTACGGTTTTATTTTTGAGACGCTAATATATGACACTCTTTAGTGTCATGTCTATAGATGAATACTTACAAATTAACATACTAAATATATATAAATTAATGTACGGCCCTGTAATTCTCGGGATAGAGACATAACACCTTAACCCTCAGAAGTGGTGACACATCTGCATTTTGACCTCTGGTTTATCTGTGGGTGTCTATAGGCTGCAGTCATCACTTAACATCAATGTGAGCTGCATGCGTGTTTGCCGCTTTCATAACATAAAAAAAAATACTTTTAATCACAAAATATATGGATCATGATCATCTGATTGAGACCGTGTGATGATCACCTTTTGAAAGCGTCCGGACGTGACGACCCCAACGCTCTCTAGTGGATGATAATTCTTCCAGTCAGTCAACCGAACAATAGCGCTCAAACCATTCCATTAGGTCGGTTTTAGATATAAAAACGCGGGATGGGTAGCAGCGTCCCACAATAAAACTACCACCACTGGGATCGCCAATCCCAGGCGTGGCGATTATGGCACATAATGTATGTATGTATGTATCTTCACGCCAGGTCCCTAACGGGGAAGGCAGAAAGTGTAGAGCGCCACATATCCCGGTTCTGACATACCTCTCGTGCCTCATCTACCTTCATCATTCTCTTCATACATGCACGCCGATTGTTAAGACTTTTGACCGCACCATCAGACAGAACTCGACCTATTTGGTCATGGTAGATCAGTCTTGGTCCTCCTGGGCCTCTGCAACCATCCACATTCGCATTGTATATCTGTTTAGTCATTCGCTCATTCGACATTCTTTCTATATGCCCGAACCATCGGAGCATGCCTTTTTTTATGGATCATTCTCCCCTAATACCGCACAAAAGTGTTTTTGATCAGCATTATTACTGGTGGTAGAGCTATGAAGGACCTCGCGGGCGTAGACACCACCGTATTACCAAATATACTTGCACCTAAATTGTAGTGTTCAGCACTATCATGTTCCGGTCAGGTGGTAATGTACAGTCCTGTAATTTCCGGCACAGAGGCATAACACCTTAGGCCTCAGGAGTAGTAACTGCATTATGACTTTGGTCTTTGTGTCAGTGTCTAAAGGCTGCAGTCATCACTTAACATCAATGTGAACTGCATTATTGTTGGCCACTTCCGTTACATAAATAAAAACTGGTTGCCTGTAAAGTCGGTTTTACGGGCGAAGATTTTACGTGACAACGTAAAATCTTCGCCCTTTTTCTCGGTAGAAAGGCATTCGCCGGTCCGGCAGGCCTCTCTCTCGTTCGGTGACTCATCGTTACGTTACCGGGCGTTACACTTTTTCATGAGTGACTCCGAGCCGCAACCTAATTTAAGACGTTGTCACGTCAAAAAATATGTATTGCCACCCCTGAGACTTCAGGTGTTGTCCGTCTCAGGACCATACATCTTTGTTCAATGTATTCATATTAATTATACAGAAAAAAAACATATTTACACATCTATCTACTGAAAATGTAATATCTAATTCATTCGTACAAAATAACATACACAATGTACTCGTATATAAAGAAATACAGACGTCCATACACCCGACTTAATTAATCTAATAAAGTACAAACTAGACCCAAAGGTCTATCCTAAAACCATAACAAAGGCTAAATGGCTATTGTAACTACAGAAGACCATTAACCCGATGTAACTGTCAAATACAACTTTAACAATTAATGTCGACTCCAATAATAGAAACTAAGACACAATGGTCCGCACTACAAATTAATATATTCATACTTTGAGGTCAGTACCCAAAAAGATAATATGACAAAATATACTCTCTTTCCAACTAAGTAGAGTTCAGATTGAAATACAGTAAATTCGCGATATTTGCAAATGTAGGGACGTACTCCGTATCGATTATTCATTTTTTTGTTACGATAATTATTCGGTATGCAACAATGTAGAGGTTTTATTGCTCATTGCGATGATAATGCGATTCGCAACACTTTAGTCATTCGATTGTATCGTTTTGTGCTGAAGTCATTAGGAAGTGGTGACGAATGTTGCGTGAATTACGGTTCAATTTGCCATTATAATAGCTGTGTCCCAGGGCTTGTAAATGATGCTCATTGCTTTGTATAGGTTAAGTAAGTGATGTGATGATGATCTGAGGCGCTACAGCCCAGGATGGGCCTTAGCCTGGTTAAGAATTTTCTTCCAGTCCGATCTATTTTTGGCTCTTTCTCTCCAATTCCTTACGCCCAGCGTTCTCAGGTCCCGTTCTACTCCGTCTAGCCAGATGGCTATTCATGTGCAGTTCTTCAAACTCAGATGAGCTTGAAGAACTGCACACGGTGTGCAAGTTTGATTAAAATCGGTTAAGTAGTTTAGGAATCCATCGCGGACAAACACTGACACGTAATTTATATACATATATATTAAGAAGAAGAAGACTATAAAGTTGCAGAGTTTATCTGTTGGTTTATTTGCTTAAACACGTTAATCTCATGTACTACTGTTCTGATTTAAAAAATCTATGCAATTTAAGATAGCCCGTTTATTGACGAAGGCTTTAGGATATATAACATCACGCTAAGATGAATATGAGAGGGTTGGTGACATTAAACCCCCGCGAAGCTGGTGTGGGTCGCTAGTATGTTCATAAATCGCCTTAATAACTACCTCAGTAGACTAATAATGGCACGCCACCTAAGTTGCGTCCCCGGGTCGGGAAGAAAGTGCTATTGCGAGTTTTCCATTTTTTAGAATTTTCCCAGTAACATCCTTTTACTGGTGGTAGAGCTCCAGTGACGAAGCTCGCGGGCGTAGGCACCACCCCATTACTTAATATATTTGCCGCTAAATGGTTGTGTTCAGCACTATCGTGTACCGGTCAGGTGGTTATGTACGGCCCTGTAACTTCTGGCACAGAGGCATAACACCTTAGGCATCAGGAGTGGTAACGACCAGAGATCAAAACGGAGATGTTTTGATCTCTGGTCTTTGTGTAAGTGTCTATAGGCTGCAGTCATCACTTAACATCAATGTGAACTGCATGCTTGTTTGCAACTTTCATTACATAAAAAAAATACAAACAAGCTAGCCACGCAGGACAAAACGTAACCAGCGAAGCGTTGGTGCTATACTGAATTTACCTCTGTCCACCCCTTTGTGGAAAATAAGGATGTAGTTACGTAATCGTCTGAATACCCGGCTTTGAACGTCTGTCCCCTAGCTTTCTGACCTACACATTGTCCGCTCATTCTAACAAGAAAGTGTCCAAAATGGTACACATGCCTCTTGCTTCACAAAGCGGGATTTCTATCCACATTTCCCCTCAGAGACACGTACAAGGAAAAATCAATAGTATTAAATCTAGTCTCGAAATAAGAGTATTTGAATGCGAGAAAAATACACAATAAAACGTATACCTTATTTGTATGTGCCTATTGAATAGCTTCTTTATGTTTCTTAGAGAGGGTGGGGTGTGTAATCCGTGCGTGGCGTTCGGAAAATAACGCGCGTGAATAATTTTCGTGATTTTTTTTCGTGATACTAGTGACGTAATATTTCTCATGTTACATATCAGAATCAGAAACTCATTTATTCATTTAAGGGTGACAGGCACCTCTTATGACACAAAAACAAACAAAATAAATTAAAGTGAATAACAATTGATATACATGTCAAACAAGATAAAAAATATATGTATAGTCAAGAACATCACTAAGATAAAACTAAATATAATATACTCATGTAAAAAGTATATCAGTAGAATGTCTCATTTCTCCTTTACAAACTGATTACAAAAAGTAAAAAGAAAAGAAAAAGAGTCATTCTTTGTCATTCACCGGCATACAGGTAGGTCCTCATAGAAATCAAAATAATATTATTCGTTTGTCTGTGCCTGTGCTACATAGGCACTGTGATGGTTGATTTTGAATCAACATGGCGTAAAACTACGCAGTAAGTTAAATGGGTGAAAACCGTTTTCGTGTTGTTTTCATGCCAAAGAAAGCCTTTACGGCTGAAACCTAAACATTTTTGTAGTATCTTTATTTAAAGTGACATCTATAAATTTTCTACCCAAACATAGTGAGTACTTTTTTGAGTATCTAAGAGTTCAGATCTAAAAATTTGAGTTGTTATCAATTACCAAACTTGACAGGTCATACATTACCATCTAACCGGAACACGATACACTACCATTTAGCAGCAGATAGATTAGGTAATGCGGTGGTGCCTACGCACTCGAGCTCTGACACTGGAACTCTACCAACAGTAAAACACATTATGACACTTAAGCTAGGTTGCACCGCGTCTTTTGTTAAAGTTCAAGTTATTGTAACATTTCACATCCTTTCTTAAAGAAATCTGTTAAAGTTAGAGAAGGACGTGAAACGTTACTATTAAACTTTAACTTTAACTTTTACAAAAGTCGTGGTGCAACCCAGGCTTAGTATCATCATGTTCTGATAATTGATACCACTATCGGATTCAACACCCTCATGAACCATGAAAACGACACCCATGACGAAAACGTTGACAACTTCATGCAGCCGCCATCTTGGATAGATATCACTATACAGGTGTTACTCAACTTTGGATGAAAGCACTACTAGTAATTTTACCTAGGTGGCGACTCCTCCGAATAACAACACCACTTCGGATGAGTCGGCGCCTATTAATTGTAAAGAGTGACATTTCATCCGCGGATAAGATACATTTGCGGATGAGTTGTCACCTAAGTCTAATTTCAACAGATGTGTTGAACTCTACATCTTAGATATTGGAATCCAGATTCAGAAGGTAAATCCTTTGCCATAACTTTGAACTGCTTTACCGTTTAAGGTTTAAATACCTACCTATATCTATGTGGTCACACGTCACACCAACGAAAAAAATATTTTAACGAAGATGCTATTTAGTGAAAATATAAAAACATATTACCAAATCTATAGAGCACACAACAAAACAAATTTTCTAGCCATACAAAACACAATCACACATAAAACGTATGACGCACAAAGCCATCCGTTGCTTAACTATGTAAGCAACACTCGCTTTAATTAATCTTGACATCGATGAACATCATTTATCATGTTCAATCGATGTATGAGAGCAAGGTTTGAGTCACGCTGGCCGATTGTCCCGAATTCCGGATGCCTTTGGACACTATTTAGTTTTCTTTTTTGAAGGACTCTGTACACCAACGGTTCTCAAAATAAATCACAAACACTACAGAAATTACTATTTTTCTGAACTACAATGGCTGCAAATACGGTAAGGCTAAAACGGCCTACACACGGCCCTAAAATCAGTGGCGATATCGGGGAAGTAGTGGGGAGGACCCTAGATCGTACCGTAAATCGCCTCGTGTATAGGCATTAGTATGTGTAAATCGTAACAAGGATTTTATTGTTTCCAGTAAGCTCACGTTTTAGGGATTATCCCCACCGCCACTGTCCCGATATCGCCACTGATTCTAAGGTCGTGTGTAGGCTGTTCAAGCCTACGAATAATCCTCCCGAGAGTTTTCACTTGCTGTGGGGAGGGGGCTAAGTAGCCGGTGGATGACACTAGTGAAGTCAAGAGAAAGCCAGCAAGGGAGCGTCATTTGGCGTGGCTCTGCCCGCCACTCGCTGCTTAGTTGAGGAGATGGCTGGGGTAAAGGGTACGTCGTTGGTGAACCTTTTGGCGGATGTGGACAGGGTGCAGGGCCTTGCAGCAAATGGCTTGTCAAAAATAAAAGTAAAGAGCAGTATGTAAAAGCAGTATATCTATCTGCTGCCAAATGGTAGTGTTCAGCACTATCGTGTTCCAGTTAGATGGTAATATATATTACAGAGACATAACAACTTAGGTTTCAGAGGTGGCAACGCATCTATATTTTATCTATACATCTACACAAAAACCAGAGGCTGCAGTCATCACTGAACAACCATGTGAGCTGCAAGATTTTCGTCCATATGCGTTACATAAAAAAGTGAGATAAAAGTAGGTATAATGAAATGGTACGTAACAGTAACATTTTCAACGCAATTCTAGCTCGCATGCAGCTACATATTCCGAATTAAATTCAACAATAAACAAAAACAACCTCGTTGAAACAAAACGCGAAAACAAAACGTTTCAAAATCCAAAAAAAATCAAACCAATGTGAAGGAGAGAATTGTAATTGGTCCGTACAGCATTGTGCCGTTCAAAATACGAATCTGAACGGTGTTACCCACAGTGGAGCATTTCTTCCGTTCGGTGTCCCCATTTTTTCCCATTTTACCCGGAGCCCGGGTATTGTTGGAAAAATATATTTTGTGCGTCACAATAGTACGTCCGTGTTATTTATTTAGATGTATTTCATTCAGTTCGATTCCGAGCAGACGGGAGGCAATCGCGGGCAGTAACGGATTGGCAAATAATTGAAACCCGCCTAGTCCACTCATATTAAAATTGATCTCGATCGGACGATAGCTACCTGTTTTTGTAGAACATGTTCTGTTCCGTGCATATGAAACTTCACGACTGTTTTCCGAAAGGTATTCAGCGGAATATAGCAATTTGACAGTTGGTTATTTAAGATAAAATTAATTTAAGATTGTCAATTAATTGAGTGTCTGTTTGTAATATAAAAATAACCTTTTTTTATTAAATGCATATGTCCCTATGTGTACACGGTACATATACCAAAACAATATTTGTTACAATTTTTGTCTGTCTGCATGTCTGTCTGTCTGTTTGTTCCGGCTAATCTCGGGAATGGTTAGACCGATTTTGACGGGACTTTCACTGGCAGATAACTTATGTAATAAGGAGTAACTTAAGCTACTTTTATACTAACTGCGCCTACGACTTCGTCCGGGTAGATACTTACTGAACAATCACAAATTCTCACGCGGACGGAGTCGCGGGCACAGCTAGTTTATAATAATCTCAAAAACAATCGATTGCGATACTTAAGATACTTTAAACGATACCTACTTAAAGGGCGTTATAGTTGGATTTTCGTTAGGAAGCATCTTCCCCGCTTGAAGGTTTTTTTTTCGTGTTATGGAAATGGCAAACAAGCATGCAGTTCACATTGATGTTAAGTGATAACACACACAAAAAGACCAAAGTCGAAATGCAGATGCGTTACCACTCCTGAGGCCTAAAGTGTTATACCTCTGTGCCGGAAATTACACCGTCACTGGAGCTCTACCACCAACCAAAAACGTTGCTATCACTACTGCAACGCTTGTGCTTGTGAGATGACTGAAGAAGTGAACAAGTCACGTGAAGTTTAAAACTAACCGGATCGTCAATATGTTTATGTACCTAGTGGTGCTTATAATAATAATGGCAACCCATTATACGTCCCACTGCTGGGCACGAGTCTCTCCCCTTTTTTGGGGGGAGGCCTGGAGCGTACTCCACCACGCTGCTCCAGTGGTTGCTTAAAATAAGCAAAGGATAATGACCAAAGTCGCCCTGATTGGCGTCTTAACAACTTGTATTTATAAAATTGTTTTTTGAATTTAGATTTCAAACACATTTTTTTCACGTTGAGACGAATGGGAATTATTTTGCTGCCAATCACAGACCAATAACCAAGCTGCCAATGTCAACACCATTGCATTATTTACTTTTTTGCGTTGGACACTGGTCATTTTAGGACCTTTATAATTTCGTCGAAATAAAATCGATTTCAACGATCGATTGTTTTACTGTCGATATTCAACGGGATAGATTATTAATTGTCTACTATTTGTCTTGTATAATCACTTGGTATCGAGTCGATATAATTTGAACAGTACCTTAGTTTTACTAAGCTCAAATTCATCATATAAATGTCTCACTTTTTATTATCATGAAGCGGCAAATAGAAAAACAGTTTACATTGATGGTAAGTGAATATATAGCATAAAACACCCACATGAAAACCAGATACTTATTTATTAATTTTTAACTATTTAATATATGTCTGGTATTACTACCTGGAGAAGAAACATGACTACGCCATGCGGTTAAACTAGAATACCTACTCAATGTAAGTAAAACAGCTAAGATGCTACACAATACTTTAAAATAGTCTTCGCTTATTTTAGTAACCTCTGGCAGGTAGGTACAGCACACAAAACTTAACCTCAAAATAACCAAAAGTTCGTAATGCAGTTTTTTAATAACTGCTATTGATACCTTTTTCTTTTTTGCGCACGCATTTCTTAAGATATTGCCTATATTTTGTGAGTAATCCCATCGAGACGCAAGAAGGGCGAACTCCCATACAAAATTGTTCATTCTCCTTTATTTCCAAATCTCGACACGTCTTATCGACAATAATTATTATTACTGATGAAAATGATGATAAAGACTATAGAGTCTTTATCATAATTTTCATCAGATTGTAAATTTATCAGAAAAGTATGCTTTTCAATTAAATCACAAAATAATTCACTTTCAAAACAGATAAATCTACTTTATAAATGTAACAAAGAAATACCGAAATCCCTTTAACATGGCAACTGAACAATTGCCTAGCTACCTAATGATTAATTCAAAAGTCACTGGATTCCTTTAAAAATGCGGCCATGAAATCATAAGCGATAGCGTTGTTGGTGTACGGGCAACAGTGAACGTTGTCATAAGCGATAGCGTTATATTTGTATTGAGAACAGGCAACGCATAGGCGATAGCATTGTTGATGTATTACTGTTAGTCAAGTGGTTGGAGTCTCGCCATAGAGTGAATTTCAAATCCTATTTGGTAAGAGTCCCGACGCAGCACCTGCCGACTTTCATTAAGGAGGAGTTCTGGCCGCAGGGAGTCTTATTTCGGAAATTCCGAGGACAGCTTTCTGCAGAAAAACCGCGCATCACGTCGCCGTTATCAGGTGTAGTGTTATAGTGTAATTAATTTGTATGTTAGTCTATAAGGTATATATTTATATGGGCCTTTGTTTTACTTATAGTCTTACATTTGTTGCCTGAAATAAATAAAATAAAAAAATAAAATGTTGTATACGATAGCGTTGGTGTACCTACTAGCAACATGCAACGTTATATTATAAGCGACAGCGTTATTGATGCAATAGCGTTATTCGTGTACTGCCTACCCTACAGGCATTATCAAACTCCGAGGGTTAGTCCTACGAAACTGAAAAAACAGGAAATTGTCATTAGAACTAACCTTCGTACCAGAGATCGATCTATGAGTACGTAGCTTAGCGATAGTGGTTAACTACCACTAGACTACTGAGATAATTGAGAAAATTACGTTAATCATAATGTAAAAACTTTTTTTTTATGTAAGGAAGGTGGCAAACAAGAATGCAGTTAACATTGATGTTAAGTGGTGACTGTAGCCAATAGAACAAAACGTAACCGGCGAATCGTGGGTGTTTGCATGTATGCTTGAATGCATGCATTTACCTTTGCATACACCTTCGAGGATTACAGGCGTGAAGTTGCGTTACAAAATGATGCGTTGCTACCCTTGAGACCTTATTAGTTGTCTCTATGATAGTTATTACGGGGCCATACATTACCATCTAACCAGAACACGATAGTATTGAACACTACCATTTGGCGGCAGATAGATGAGGATATCAAGAGCTTATAGACCAAGCCTGACGTACTATAACCAAATAGGTCGAGTGTTGTCTGAGGGTGGGTCAAAAGTCTTAAAAATCGGCGTGCATGTATGAAGACAATGATGTAAGTAGAAGAAGCACGGGAGGTATGTCAAGTACGGGATATCTAGCTCTTCACACTCTCTACCTACCCCGTAACTCTCCACGCCGGGATCTGGCGTGAAGAGACATATATGCATAGATGAATAACGTTTTCGCAGGTTTTGGTGAACTTCATACATTGTAGAAATTAATTTGCGGATTTTCTCGCGTACCACACTCCCAAACTTCCTCAGACGGACAGACCCCGTGACCACGGTAGCTGGAAAGCGACCGAAACGTCGGGTGTAAGAAAAAGTTTGGGAGTGTTGTATACGCAAGAAAATCCGCATATTAATATCTACAATGCATAGATGAGGTAATGCAATGATGCCTACACTGGGACTCTACAGCCAGTAGCCACTTTTTTTTTTTTTTTTTTTTTTGTTATAAAAGTGGCAAACAAGCGTGCAGTTCACATTGATGTTAAGTGATGACTGCAGCCTATAGACACCCACACAATGACCAGAGGTCAAAATGCAAATGCGCTGCCACTCCTGAGGCATTAGGTGTTATGCCTCTATGCCGGAAATTACAGAGCCGTACATTACCACCTGACCGGAACACGATAGTGCTGAACACTACCATTTAACGGCAAGTATATTAGGTAATGCGGTGGTGCCTACGCCCGCGAGCTCCGTCACTGGAGCTCTACCACCAATAAAAATTGCGAAAATTATAACTACAGCTTTTAGTATTTTTGTTAATTGAATGTTAAAACGAGCCGCTCATCATTTTCCGCGGACTTAGCAGACAAATATAAAAGCCAAGGATGGAATGAAAGAAAACAATCGGATTGAAAAACACCCCAACCGGAATAATGGCTTCGTAATTATTAAATTGAAAACCATGTTCAGGGCACAATTGCGAAGGGGTTGACAGAATGGGTTCCGAGCTAACTTCGAGTTTGCATCTAATAGCTTGAAGTTTGGTATAAAAGGTATAAATAAGTTATTCTAGGCGCGCTAAATTTAATTTAAGGGTCGGACGATTTCTGGTACAGAGGCTATTCAGCTTAAACGTCACTCCTAATGTTTAAATTGTTATGCCTTTATGTAATCAGAACACAATAGAATAATAATTCTTATAAATTTAAAGGCACACTAGGATATAGTTGGTGATCATTTGTGCCTATGCCTATGCCTTCGAGATCCGGCACCTCCGAATCCTCGGATTAGAGCGTCGCTTTTTTAATCTGGCAAACAAGCATGCAGTTCACATTGATGTTAAGTGATGACTGCAGCCTTTAGACACCCATACAAAGACCAGAGGTCAAAATGCAGTTGCGTTACCACTCCTGAGGCCTAAGGTGTTATACCTCTGTGCCGGAAATTACTGTGCCGTATTACTACCTGACCAGAACACGATAGTGCTGAACACTACCACACTGTTATGTGATTTGCCAACACGGGGAAAAGTATACTTAGAACTTATGTTATAATTGTAATCTATAAAACAAAGTTAAGATTAATACTGTGACCCTGAATTAACCATTAATTGCGAAAAATGCACTTCTTTTTTTTAGAATTAAACCATAGAATGGTTATCTGATATTCCACAAAACGTCGCTTGCCGAATGAATATCACCGAACTCCAAACGTTCGAAACAAACACCGCCATCTATTGACACCAACATGTAAACTCAGTATCTTCGGCTTTATAAAATTACTAGCTCTGCCCGCGACTTCGTCCGCGTGAGAATTTATGATTGTTCAGTATGTACCCGGACGAAGTCGTGGGCGCAGCTAGTATAAGTTACTTCTTATTTCTTCAGCTATCTGCCAGTGAAAGTCCCGTCAAAATCGGCCCAGCCATTCCCAAGATTAGCCCCGCCAAACAAACAGACAGACAGACAGACAAAAATTGTAAAAAATGTTGTTTTGGTATATTTGGAACCGTGTATAAATACATATGCATTTAGTAATAAGCGGTCATTTTTATGTTACTAACACTAGGTTAAGTCATACCTACTAACACAATTGTAATTGTAATCACATAATTTTGTATAATTTTATTCATTGAAATAAACATATAATAATAATTACAAACAGACACTCCAATTTTATTTATTTGTATAAATGTATAGATGTCCAAAGTAATTTAAACGAGTACAATACTTTTAATATCGGAAGTTTAGCTTCTAGGTTCGTTTGATTTTTTTAAAATCTTGCTCTTTAAGTGCTGTCAGTGTCGTCACTATAGCAGCACCGCATTATTATTTTTAATGTTTCTGTGGCAGTAGGTACTAACCGCTACCGTGTTTCGTTTTATATGTATAGTATTTGAAAGGCCTCATAAAAGGCAAAGCGTTGACATTGAAACCTTTGGCATTTATATAAATATCTAGGTATACGTTACAGTATTGATGTAATAACGATCAAAAATGAATATGTGTATGATTCATGGAAATTATTAGAGATGCAACAAATAATGATTCAAACTCAAAAATTTATTTAATCACTTGGAAATAATAGAATTTACTTGTGATAGGTCAAATTACAAATATAAAATTAAAGCGAATAACAACTGATACGTTGATTAATATGTCAAAGTAAACAAAATAAAATAAATAATGGTCCAAAAATACTTAATAATAAATATAGGTACCTATCAACAGAATGTTCCTCTCTCGATGGTTGAATACCGAATAGTTACGCTCTCCGCCAACTCTAGGTATATATTTTATTTTTAAAGAAATATAGGTAAAAAAAATAATAAAGGTATATAGGCACTACTAACTCATCACAACTCATTAGTGAAGTTTTTGCTAAAACAATGATACTTGGTGATATAGGCACACCGTGGACACTCCGCCGAAATTCCATTATCCACGCTTATTTTCGTCTCTTTAACACAGACATCAATCAGTGACGTGTATTTACACGTACACCTATGTGCGTAGCACGTACAAAATACCAACCGTCGCCCTTAAGAGGGTAGGAGGTTGGGTGATGCGGGGAAATCGGGCGGGACGTCAAAGTGTCCATTCTATAATATACGCTTACACTCACAGCCCCACAGTAGGGATAAACCTGTATCGTGGGTGCCGTTGTACACATACAACACATACACAAACACCCAGACCCGAGACAAATATCTGTAGGCCATACAAATATTGGTCCCGGTGCGCGACCCTTCGAATCAAACGGTCATCTCACACCGCTGGACTAACCGGGTCGTCAATACGTAGTATTTTTACATATTCTCTGATATACGTATAAAAATCCTAGATGTTTGATTTTAATATAGATAATCGCTGCATGGAACCTTAGAAATAAGCAACACATTGGATCCGTGCAAAGCCAAGGCAGGTAACTAGCAAATAATAAAACCAAAATCTTTGATCAGATTCAAATCATGTCATGTTCGATTATGAGATGGTGTCAGTTTATTTGCCTATAACTGATTAGATATGTCTGATTTTAATATAGATAATCGCTGCATGGAACCTTAGAAATAAGCAACACATTGGATCCGTGCAAAGCCAAGGCAGGTAACTAGCAAATAATAAAACCAAAATCTTTGATCAGATTCAAATCATGTCATGTTCGATTATGAGATGGTGTCAGTTTATTTGCCTATAACTGATTAGATATGTCTGATTTTAATATAGATAATCGCTGCATGGAACCTTAAAAATAAGCAACACATTGGATCCGTGCAAAGCCAAGGCAGGTAACTAGCAAATAATAAAACCAAAATCTTTAATCAGATTCAAATCATGTCATGTTCGATTATGAGATGGTGTCAGTTTATTTGCCTATAACTGATTAGATATGTCTGATTTTAATATAGATAATCGCTGCATGGAACCTTAGAAATAAGCAACACATTGGATCCGTGCAAAGCCAAGGCAGGTAACTAGCAAATAATAAAACCAAAATCTTTAATCAGATTCAAATCATGTCATGTTCGATTATGAGATGGTGTCAGTTTATTTGCCTATAACTGATTAGATATGTCTGATTTTAATATAGATAATCGCTGCATGGAACCTTAAAAATAAGCAACACATTGGATCCGTGCAAAGCCAAGGCAGGTAACTAGCAAATAATAAAACCAAAATCTTTAATCAGATTCAAATCATGTCATGTTCGATTATGAGATGGTGTCAGTTTATTTGCCTATAACTGATTAGATATGTCTGATTTTAATATAGATAATCGCTGCATGGAACCTTAGAAATAAGCAACACATTGGATCCGTGCAAAGCCAAGGCAGGTAACTAGCAAATAATAAAACCAAAATCTTTAATCAGATTCAAATCATGTCATGTTCGATTATGAGATGGTGTCAGTTTATTTGCCTATAACTGATTTAACAAAATTAACATAGCAGCGGGAGGCTTGCTAAAAAAATTCGCACCACCTGCTCTTAAATTGATAGCGAAATTAATAGTCACATCGTAATGTAAATAAAATTGACAGTTATATTTTGTTACATTTAAAAAATAAAAAAGCTGTTTTATTATCTTTCTGTCAAGTTATTTTTTTTTATACATACTTTTAAAACTGTACCAATATCGATAGGACCATAGGTAAATTTTATATTTTTTAAAATGCCTTTATTAAAATTGTTTAAATATGAACATTTTTCGATTAACTTATATAGGTATGTCAGTTTATCTTTATAATTAAAGGAGATTTATGTACCTACCGCACCTATCATAATTATAATAACTACTGTTTGTCAATACTTTATTACTAGTGGTAGAGCTCCAGTGAAGGAGCTCGCGGGCGTAGGCACCACCACATTACCTAATATACTTACCGCTAAATGGTAGTTCAGCACTATCGTGTTCCGGTCAAGTAGTAATGTCTACGGTCCTGTTATTTCCGGCAGAGAGGCACACCTTAAGCCTCAGAAGTGATAACGGATCTGCATTTTGACCTCTGGTCTTTGTGTGGATGTATAGGCTGCATTACATAAAAAAATCTAAATTGTAAGTATCAAGAAAAACTATAAAAATATTACGATAAGAAATTGTTTTCGCTATGAAATAGGCCTAAACTTTTAGGTTGCAATTTTATTATGTTTTACAAGGTAAACTCAATCCTTGTCCCATTTTAAACACAATAGTTTAAACAATGCATATGCTCCCATGAATCACATGGGGGGGGGGGAATCTGTATAGGTAAAATAAAGGTAAGATAGGTAAAACTAAAGGTTTTACATATTTTCTGTTTCTACCTAAATTTAAGTCAATGTTCATCAAATAAAGCGATCATCAAAGACTCTAAGTAGTTAATTATATAAATAATACAAACAAAATAACAAAAAACAATTCTAGATAATTACAATTGTCCTCTAGTTAGCTAGTGCCCATTTTTTAGAGTTCCGTAGTAAACACGGAACCCTTATAGTTTCACCATGTCCGTCTGTCTGTCTGTCCGTCTGCGATTTAGCGCAAAAACTATTGCAACTAAACACTTGAAATTTGGCACAAGTATACACCTTAATCACAAAGAAAGTGGTAAAATAAAAACATGAAAAAAAAATTTAGGATTACATGTAACGTGTGGATATTTTTTATTTTTCGTTTTCTTTATAGTGTAGGATATCGTTGGATAGGTCTTCCAAAAATTTTAAGGATGTGCAAATATCATTTTTCGATTTAGTGAACTGTTCGTGACTTATTAAGATTTAAAGTGTCAATTTTCGTTAGTCAAGTATCCCCCCCCCTCTACTAACGAAAGGGTTGTTGTTAGAAATTGAAACGTATAATAGTAGCTACATATAACGACATTAAAAGGAAAACTATCACACTTAAGTTGGCTTTACAAGTTAACGAGTAAAAGTCGACCAAAAGTATTTTACTCGAAAATTTTGAAGAACTTAATAGAAAATCTATTATTTTCATTACATTATTCATACCTAAAAACTACGGACATGCGCTTGACCGGATTTTTATTTGACGTAGGTATTTACTTCAGAAACAATGACAGTTGAATTTTTATAAAACGATTAGTTTACTTGCTTACTTTAATCCCGCAGTTTTCTTACTCAAGTATAGGTAAAAATACAATATTGTTTACCGAGAATAATCAAAGTGTCAAAATCCGAATGCAATAGCTTTTTTTGCAATAGATTTTATTTAGAATTTAACATGTAAACAAATGTAATGAATATGGAGTAATTTTCACTGCATCTAAATACAGGTTATCTTATCTACCTAGTAAAGAAATTAAATCAATATACCTACCAACAAAATTGGAAATCAGCGACTGTTTAAGGGTAACGTAACCATTTCATTTTAAATATAACAGATTAGTTCAAGTAATACTTTTTGTTGTTGTATCTTCACGCCAGGTCCCTAACGGGGTAGGCAGAGAGTGTAGAGCGCCAGATATCCCGGTTCTGACAAACCTCTCGTGCCTCGTCTACCTTCATCATTCTCTTCATACATGCACGCCGATTCTTAAGACTTTTGACCCCACCATCAGGCAGAACTCGACCTATTTGGTCATGGTAGGTCAGTCTTGGTCTTCCTGGGCCTCTGCAACCATCCACATTCGCATTGTATATCTGTTTAGTCATTCGCTCATTCGACATTCTTTCTATATGCCCGAACCACCGGAGCATGCCTTTTTTCATTTTTACACCGATACTATCATTCACACAAAGTCTCTTTCTTACATCTTCATTACGAACGCGATCGGTGAGTGATACACCGATATATTTAATACTTAAAACTTAATATATCTACTAAGTATTTTAATGACCGTAATGAGGTATCATTGGTTATACAATGTTTATCACATTATATAGACACCAATGAACCTACTTAAATAAAAAATATTTGAGTGACTCAGTAAAAAAATCAACACCAAAGAAACCGGATCAACTCAAGTACATATAAATGAGAAATATTCAACAATCCTAAAATGTATGCTAAGTTTGACATAATATTGATTATCAACAATCTATAAGGTAAACACAATTTGTTCGTGTCATCGGGCGTTTAGCTAACTAATGTTCCTGACGGAAAATAATTTAGAAAAATTGTGAATTAATCTCTGGTATACCACTCTGACCTTATGTGTTGCTTTAACGAAATAAATGTAATTTTTATTCATATTGTTAAAATGGCAACACCTAAAAAGAAATAAGAAAACGAAGAGATTAAAAATGCACAATGCACAAAACTTGTTACAATACGTAAAAACACAAATCTAATAGGTAATAATTTTTTTAAACTTTATTTTACCTTTGCTTTATCTTTCGATTTTAAATTACTAGATTTTGCATGCAACTTCGTCCACGTGGACCTACCTATTTGTTAATTTTAATTAAAAAAATATCTCCAAGAATATAATTATGTACCTACAATGTTAGGTACCTAGTTATCGCGGTGAAAGTGTTACAAATAAAACGTACATTCGCAGTTATAGTACTTAGAAAGTTATTAAAGCTTTTAATATTAAGTAACAGCGTACAACCTACTGACAGTTCACTTAGATACCTACTGATAAATACTCTTTTTTTAATAATTTGCAAACATTTTAGACGACCCGTTTAGTCCAACGGTGTGAGATGACCGTTTGATTCGGAGGGTCGCAGGTTCGATCCCAGCACCGGGACAAATGTTTGTATGGCCTACAGATATTTGTTTCGGGTCTGCGTGTTTGTGTATGTGTTTTAAGTGAACAACGGCACCCACGACACAGGTTTATTTCTACTGTGGGGCTGTGAGTGTAAGCGTATTTTATTAATTATTATTTATTTATTTTATTTTGTTAGATCAAAATGTTAGGTAAGTAAACGCCATGTTTCTTTATTCTTAAAATAACGCTTCAAGTTTCTTCAATGTGTCTTCAATTATTTTAAACATCTTTGTATTAGGTACCTACTTTCCACTTTAATAATAAAACATACGAAATCGCAACCTATAACTTTAAGAATTTTTGAAAGACCAACTTTGAATACTTCAAATGAATTAATAGTTTATATCTAACAAATCACAACTTCAAAGTTCAAGAAACTCTGAACTTCATAGACTGTTAGTACCACCAGCAAAAAGCAGTTCAACAGCCCCTTGAAATCAAAGTAAATATTTCATAATCCATCGATACTAACTCTGGTCAATACACCCGATTGAGTTATTGCCAAGTCCACAACCAAGTTAGTTTAAGCAATAAATTTATTCCAATTGACAATAACTAACTACGTAATACAAGTATTGTGTATTGATGAATGAACGTCAGTTCTATTCAGTTCTATCAATTTATAGATATTTGTTACCTTTGTATTAATTCTCAGAATCTCTATTATTTTTTATAGCTCACCAATCAATTTGAAATATCGCAAAACTTCTTTCAAGTTTATAATTCGAAATGGTCAGTAGGCAAAAAGAAACAAAATGTTAAAATAAAAACAATTTAGTATTTATTTGTATGGCGTTAACAAATTTTTTTGTTCACATTCTATAATACATCGTTGGTAATGACATCGATTTTTAATTAAACACTAATATATACAATCAGGATGCACTAGTAACTTACAATGTTGACAACTAATTTACATATATAACTTTTAGAACTACACTGACAGTCAATAAATAAATTAATCAGCATATTCGTAAAGCGAAGGAAACATTCGCTTCAAAAGAAACGACACAAAACAAACTTAACAAAACTGATATTACCATGACAAGAAATTAAATCAGGATTCACGATAGATCTAACTACATCTAAATATAGAGACACCTACTGAAAAATAATCTCTTTTTGGTACCAATCTCACTTCACAACAGACAAACCGTAGCTACTAAATTATATATCTGAAGACGCGTCCAAAACAAAAAATCACAGTTAAGTAAACTTAATCCGTTCCTAATAACGGGCCTACCATTACTTTCAACATATTTACAACTTGATATGAGACGCACTCGATTTACAATTTCTCAACTAAGCGTAACTCTAGAAAACAATAAATAGTTCTTGAGAATCGCAGCAGTCACTGTCCGTAACACTGGGAACACTGTTGCCGAACCTTAAAAGACGGATCCTTCAAGGAAGGCAGGTCGGCCTTCAATATATAACAGAAACCGGCCGCCTCAGCTGGTCATCGTGAGGGCTGTGCTGAGTGGGGGTTGCAGGTGACACTGGTGAAGGAGGCGCCGCTCCGTACTGATGGAACAGCGGCGATGGAAACGGTTTCGGAGGTGCCGTCGGCGTTGTGTACAGCGATGAATAGAACGACGATACGACCGCGGCGGCCGACGATGCCGTCGGCATCTTTTCGGCCGTCGGCGCCATTAATTTTGAGAACTGCAGATGATCCAGCTGGTGCGGGAAATACGGTGGCACTGCATGGTACGGCAGGGCATCCAAATGTCCAACAGAATGAGCGGGTCCAGCGAAGTACGGCAAAGGGAAACTGGGAAAAGCACCAGCTCCGGGAGCACCACCGGGCGTAGGCGGCTTGGGCTTCCTTCGCGGCCTGTACTTGTAGTCGGGATGCTCCTTCATGTGCAGAGCTCGCAGCCTCTTCGCTTCGTCGATGAACGGACGTTTCTGCATCTCCGAGAGAAGCTTCCACTCGGCGCCTAGGCGTTTCGATATCTCCGAATTGTGCATCTTCGGGTTATCTTTTGCGATCTGTCGACGCTGAAGCCGCGACCAAACCATGAAAGCGTTCATGGGTCTCTTGATGTGGCCTTCGGACTGCGGCGAAGACGCGGGGAGCGGCTGTGGAGCGCTCGGGTACTCCTGCAGCATGCCAGGGTGCATGGAGAACGCGTACGGATGATGACTGAGTGTCGACATGATTGAACGTTTAAAAGCGAACAGTCAACAAAGTTCTGTTAGCATTAGCTCTATATGGCACAATGGTGAATGAGCACAGACGAGGAGGCGATTATGTCGCTTCGAAGTCGGGCGAAAGACTGACGGCTGTGTGTGATGTACGCGTGGGTCTCGGCGAGCGGGGGGCGCGGTTTGGGGCGGCATAGACCTTACCAATGGGGGCCACGCATGTAAAGCCTGCGCCCCTCCTCGGTCGGTGTCGCCGTCCCGCTCGCACCGGCATTAACTCAGGTGTAACCCTCTCTCTCACAACTGTATTTGGTGCCGTCGAACAGGCGTACAGCTGTTTGGAAGCACGTCGCGGGCTCAACGCGACTTTATGCATGGTATAACCGGTGTAATAGAACGCTGCTTTACTTTTCACTTGAATTTCGTGGTTTTCTTAGATTGTCAATAAAAATATTTTTATTTCATCACTAGATGACAATTCTTGAATTAGACTACTTCCTTGAATTGTTCTTGTCTAATAATTTATTTAGTTGACTCTACATTCATTTATCCACTTAATGTAAGATCATTGCAAACGCTATTATCATATGAAGGTATTCGGCACTAATTACCAGCTCAGGTACCAGGTACTACGAATTTATCACTAAAAATTAACTAGGTAGAAACCTACTTAAAATTTAATGTTTGTTACCTATCTACTTATACGACTCCAATCTGCTTTATGTCAAAATTTAAATACCTTTTTAATTCAATCTTTATTAGTGAACTGTTAATATCGGTAGCTATAGGTAGGTATCTACCAGCTGACATTCCTAATACCTAAGTAATAATTGAAGTAGGTAAGTTACCTACTCATACTATTTAAAATTACATGTTATCGATTGGTCTGCGTAGACTTCACATGCATAGAGCTATAGTCCCGAGTTCGATTCCCGGATGATATTTTATGATATTCCTCATTATATTGCTCAACTTTTACCTAGATTTAAAAAATGATTGATTTTTATATTCTTATGGCAAAAAGTTATTAAAATTTTCTTATGTTAGAACAAATTACAGTAAAAATATGAAAATAACAATTGATAGGTGTAGGTACATTGATTAATATGTAAAAAAAATCTAATGAGAAAAAAAATGTATTAGGCTTCGTGAGCACTAACCTATTAAGTAAGTAAGCCCATTTTTATATTAAGATGTAGAGTTTGTGAGTTAGATGTTGGAGAGTTAAAAATTATAGCCGTATCGTCACGTTTAATTGCAAATGAGTTTAGGAACTGCCAAAATTATATTTCATTTATTTTTAATATTGAGCATAGATCGATTCAGTTTGGCGCAATAAAAGACCATCTGCCTCAGTAGTCCAGTGGTAATAAGCCACTACTATTACCCTGGGAACCTGGGTTCGATGCCCGGGTTGCAGGTAATCAGAAATAACAGTGTGAAATCCATCATCTCTGTTTCTTTTGAGATATGTCCATATTCTGTAAGTTTCCCAGTACCTCGGAGTGTGGTAATGTGCCCGGAGATGTCAACAGGCCCGCCACCTGTTATATGGGGCAAAATGAAAAATCGGGGCTCTACATGAAATCTCATATCTTTTTGACAGTGCGAGTCATGTTAATAGACCACGTCGGTTCACTGTGTCAATATTTTATATGAACGTGTTCCATTGGGATACTTTGATCGTGATTAAGTTAAACAAAAAGAAATGTAGCAATTAATATTCAACATGACTTCACGTCTGTAATCCCCGAAACGGTAGGCAGATGACGACAATGATGACGACGCAGAGAAATGACGCAACCCTGTTGACCCAGACGATGATGATATGTGGTGGTACTTACGCCCTCAATCTCTCCTACTAGAACTCTACCACCAGATCAAACTTTCTTTTAAATTAAGTGTTAGAATCAGAATCAGAATCAGAAATAGTAGTAAATAAAGATGGCAATAAAAATATTATGTAAGTTAAGATGAATATAATTATTTTATTGCGTTCAGAGCTTACATTTTCTGAGAATACCATAGACAATGGACCTCGTCGAAGAACAATTTATTCGTTATGCTAAATTGTTCTCTATTTGTAAGTTTTCAGAGTCCATATTTCTTTGATTTGTTAACAAAATACGCCTTATTGTTATTGTACCTACAAAAATTGCTGTTTCTGATATTTTATGGTGGTTATACCGTTTGTATGTTTATTGTTCCAACCACAAACTGTTCTTTAGAAACAGAAAAACAATGTTTTGGAATTAAAATATGAACAAGTAACTCGCACTGTCCAAAAAAATTATGATAATTTTGGTTCGCAAGAACTCTACAGTGTACAGTAACGCCATCTATCGAATGAATACCAGAAACAAGTGAATTTCAGTGCTCAACTGAGCGATTTTTGCTTTTGTTTCTGCCCAGAACGTTTAAATTGTGGAACGAACTTCTCTCTGAGGTGTTTTTTCGGTTCTATATTATGGGATGCCTCAAAAATGACGTCACAAGAGTGATTGAGGGCTGGCAGCGCGTTGGCAACTCCCCTGGTGTTGCAAATGTTCATAGGCGACGGTGGCCACTTTCCATCAGGTGGCTCAGTGGTCTGCTTATCTCTCAACCTTTTGACATACAACCGGGCAAGTTCGTGTCGGGCCACACGAAATGTAGAGTTCTGTTTTCCAAATACATTTTTTTAAGTAGATCGACTATTACCTACTCGTAAACTTGTAGACTCTACAATGTAGAGTCTACTAATCAGACTTAGTGATAGTTTTCCTTTTAAATTCGTTATATTTTTTTCACGTGTCCTAATATCACCGTTTGACTCATAGAGGGGAAGACACTTGAGCCTTACAAAAATTGCATTTTAAAGCTTTGGTAATACCAATTTCACAAACAGACAGATACTTATTATTTGAGAAGCGATTCTGTTTTTTTCCTTATCGAGGTAGGTTCCTACAGAACTCGAAACTTGTTTTCACACTATATTATGTATACATTTCTTATTAGATTTCCATACTAACCGACCTCTTATAGTTCAAGAGACAAGAGAAAACGACACCTCTGTCTAAAAAGGTAACTAATTATCCGCTATTAGCGGAACTATAAGCAGGTAATTAGTTAACCTTGAAAAAAACGGTGCAATTTGCACTGCAATTCAAATGTTAAAATCTAATAAGACTTCATTGTATTCTTAATAGGAAAACAACGTTATAAATCCTTTATTTTACTTGGTTTTTCATTAGGCAGGATCGTAGCATATCGGTTTTTCGTGTGACTGCAAAGGGTACAGAACTAGATTTTAGAATAGTTCTTGGATCCGACTAGTCCATTCAGTGAATTTCTCCTACACTCATTAGTATCTAAATTCTAATTAGTTGTTTCCATAATGTCTTCTAAATTTAATTCTATAATAATATAATCATTTTAACACCGATGTGATGATGGGACTCCCATTTTTTTTTAATTTCATGTAGGTAGGTAAGTAAGTGGCAATGGCTTTAAAATAAAATTATAATATGGCCATTGGATGCCACGTTTGCCGGGTTAGCTAGTCTACCATAAAAATACCTATTTGTTGGAATTTGAATATTTTTTTTTTCTAGGCTATCGCCAACGTCCATACCACGTTGAAAACACCGGTTCTCGTCCGATCACCGAAGTTAAGCAACGTCGGGCGCTGTCAGTATTTGGATGGGTGACCGCCTGGGAACACAGCGTGACGTTGGCTTTTTGCTTAGGTACATATATTTTTTTTTTTAAAAAATTGGAAAGAAAAATTTGACTTCAGGCGAGACTCGAACTCGCGGCCTACTGGGAATCTAGTTCAGCCGCTACTGAAGTCCTACCTGATTCTCGCCTGAAGTCAAATTTTTCTTTCCATTTTTCTTTTAAAAATATTTCACAAGCATGTGTTAATGCGAAATAATATAAAACAATTATTAAGGGTAAAAGCGACTTCTTTACGACATTCAATAAACTGCAAAGTCTATTTAAATCGGTTGCCTAACTAGCATAGTTGGCAATAGATGGCGCTACTGCTACCATAAAGCAATGCAATAAATGTGAAAGAAAGATTTGACAAATCGGGCAGGACTTCAGTAGCTCAATTGGAAGAGCGGCTGGGCTGGATAGTGCTGATTGTGCTGAACACTAGAATTTGTTGGCAGATATATTAGATAATGCAGTGTATGCAATACGCCCTCTAGCTCTTACACTGGAACTCTACCACCCGTAAAACTATATATTTTATACCAGTTCACAAATCTTTGAATCTCTCCAACAGACAGACAGATTTTGACTGGTGGTAGAGCTTTAGTGACGGAGCTCGCGGGCGTAGGCACCACCGCAATACCTAATTTACTTGCCGCTACATGGTATTGTTCAGCACTATCGTGTTCCAGTTAGGTGGCACCACCGCATTACCTAATATACTTGCCGCTAAATAGTATTGTTCAGCACTATCGTGTTCCAGTTAGGTGGTAATGTACGGCCCTGTAATTTCCGGCACAGAGGCATAATACCTTCAGCCTGAGGAGTGGTAACGCATCTGCATTTTGACCTTGGTCTTTGATTGGGTGTCTATAGGCTGCAGTCATCACTTAACATCAATGTGAATTGCATGCTTGTTTGCCACTTCTATTACACTAAAATAAAAGACACAAAACGTAACAAAACAGATTACCAAGGCAAAAACGGCATTATTAGCTAAAAAATAATAGTAAAATAAAAATTGAAAATGATAAAGACTTCACCGTAAAACGATTATAAAACAATATACCAAAATATACGGATAATAAAAAATAAAAACAATTTTATGGTTCGTTTAAAAGAATTTGCTTTATTTTACAATGCGCAGTAACGTTTTAACGCCGTCTGGTATAATTTTAGTAGATCATTTCAAGACAATAGGCATTACAGAAACAAAGAAACAAAAGGAGTCTCATTTAGGGAAACAAGTCTCCTATAAAAATATTATACCCCATAACTTTGTCACGTGCCGCCTCAATATTTGTCCTTATTCTTATAACTGAGGCTTCTGAGCCACAAAAGATGCTAACAACAGTTTCATTTAGGACTAACACGTACACTTTATTTGTTATTAATGCTTTTCTTATAAATGTCTACATTAAAACTACAGATCTAATACATAGGAATCATTATCGCATCAAAACCTATGAATAAGTGATTGGGAAGCAAAATACCTATAAAATTATAGTCATAAATTATCATTTAGGTCAATGATGTAGTAAATACTAGACAGAACATTCCCCTTGGTAGCATGGTTTCAGTTTTTTGCCTACAATTAACTACACTTTCCCATAGTAACATCTCAGCTGACGTGAAAACATCATACTAAATATCTGACTAATTTACCTTGTCTACTCTTAGTATAATATTGACCTCATTGATAAAATATAAGTCATTTTTCACCTTAGGCCTCAGAAGTGGTAACGCATCTGCATTTTGACCCTACTTTGATTTGGTCTTTGTGTGGGTGTCTATAGGCTAACATCAATGTGATTTGCCACTTTCGTTAGGGTAAACTGGTTAAATACGCCCTACTTTTTAATTTTGTCAAATAAAACACGTTTAAAAGCAAATTATATTTATTTCTTAGGAATCATTTATTACATAAACTAATCAGCCTCTTAATATTTAGTCATTCAACCAGTAAATCTAATTATTTTTTGACTTGCACATTATTTTAAAAACTATAGAAAAGGGCGTATTCCCCAAGGGGTCTGTGAAAAATGCCCTTTAGTAAAAAACACTAAAATAATAATAGTAGTAATGATAATTCAACATTCATAAGCAACAACAGCGGCTTCGTCCGCGTGGATCTCGTTTTATAAATAATTTAAATTTTACAATCCCATGGAAATGTCCTAATCAAGTTTCCCGTCGCGTACCTACATGTGGAGCTCTTAATCACGTCTATAACTTAGAAATCTCTATTTAATTTTAACCTCTTATATTTACCCCTATTACTCTCTATACCCTGTATTTAATTTTTACCCCTTATATATACATACCTAGAAAGTTTAGGAGTGATTGTGGCAAAATACTGAAGCACGTACCTATTTTTTTATACCTAACAGAAAGACTGGAATATCACTTTTCAAGTCTCTAATTTAGAAACTACCAAAATTCCCACGCAAATTTTAACCTCAATTCCATACATACAATACCCCTCCATTTTGCCGCTTTAGGGGTAAATTTTGTCCATTTCACTTAAACAGATCATTTTTACAATTCCTAATCATCAGCCTGTTTTTATACTGTATAGTTCAGGAATGAGAAACTTTCCATAAAAAAATTACCACTTCATTTTCCCCCTTTAGGACAGAATTTGTCCATTTCGTCTACACAGATCAATTTTTATTGTAATCCAAAACGTTTATACCTGTTGTCATATAGTCCTTTATATTTATCTCTAAAAAATCTTTCTTTCTTATACAACCCTTGTACCAAATTTTAAGTCTGTAGGAACAGTAGTTTTATAAAACATTTTCGTATACAATTACAAAATCAAAAGCAAATAAATAATCAATGTAGAAATAACCGTCTAACTCAGAGCAAAGGTAGCGCCTGCTCCGACTTAAGTGCAGATCTAGAAGACAGCGTTAGCGCGTTTTAAAAAACTTGTGACCTCATCCATCAAAGGCCATGGGTAACACTGCTTTTTATCTTTTGCCAAGAGTATTAATATTTGTTTTATTGCTCTATCTTTTTTTTTTGTACCGAAGAGCCTGTTCACTAATATTCCACCTTGAAAATTGCGTAGGTACCACCGAATTACTTAACATTCTTGCTGCTAAATGGTAGTGTTCAGCACTATCGTGTTCCGGTCAAGAGGTAATGTACGGCCCTGTAATTTCCGGCACAGAGGCATAACACCTCAGGCCTCAAAAGTGGTAACGCATCTGCATTTTGACCTCTGATCTTTGTGTGGGTGTCTATAGGCAGCAGTCATCACTTAACATCAATGTGAACTGCATGCTTTTTTGCCATTTTCACGACATAAAAAACGGCATTAAAAACTGACAAAATACCCGCACAAATTATCAACTCCTCTCTTAAAGGGGTTGGAGCAGATTTCTAAACAAAAAATGTATATTTTAAGAACTTGTTGTTTTCTTTAGTAACAAAGAGTCCGGATACCAATTGTTGGCTAAAGTCTAATACAAAATTTTACCCCCTCTGTTAGGGGAAGGGGGCAGATGACCAAAAAAAATATGTACGAAATTATTTGTTAGGTTAATAGAGTCCTCATACCAAGTCTCAACTTTCTACCTTGAAAATTGTGGAATGCTCCCTACAAATTGCCACCCCCTATAATAGGGGGTGGGGCAGATTTACAAAAAAAAGTTAAATATCAAGTAAACGTTCTTTTTTTAGTAACAAAGAGGCCGCAAATCAATTTTTGGATTTCCACCTTGAACACTGCCGAAAGCCCAATACAAATTTCACTCCCTCTTTTAAGGGGATGGGGGTAGATAAAATAAAAAATATGTACTTATTGTTTGTTAGGCTCATAGAGTTCGCATACCGAGTTTAAACTTTCTACCTTGAAAATTGTGGAATGCTCCATACAAATTTTCATCCCCTATTTTAGGGTATGTAGGAAATTTCTAAAAAAAATAATTCAATAATAAGCAAATGTTGTTTTTTTTTAGTAACAAAGAGTCCGCAGACCTATTTTTGGCTTTCCAGCTTGAACACTGCCTTAAGCCCAATACCTTCAAATTTCACCCCCCGCGTTAAAGGGATGGAGGCAGATTTCTAAAAAAAAAATTATGTACGTATTGTTTGTTAAACTCAAGGAGTTCACATACCGACTTTAACTTTCTATCTTGAAAATTGTGGAATGCTCCATAAAAATTTCCACCCCCTATTTTAGGGGGATGGGGATAATATAAGGAGACAAGAAGTAGCCTATGTTCGTTCTCAAAGTCAACTCTATCTCTGTACCAAATTTCATCAAATCGGTTCACTCGTTTGGACGTGAAAAGGTAACAGACAGACAAACAGACAGAGTTACTTTCACATTTATAATATTATAATAGTAGGGAAGTAGGGATAGGATTAGAAATTGTATTATTGACGACCCGGTTAGTCCAGCGGTGTGAGATGACCGTTTGATTCGAAGGGTCGCGGGTTCGATCCCCGCATCGGGACAAATATTTGTATTGCCTACAGATATTTGTTTCGGGTCTGGGTGATTGTGTATGTGTTGTATGTGTACAACGGCACCCACAACACAGGTTTACACCTACTGTGGGGCCGTGAGTGTAAGCGTATTTTATTTATTTATTTTTAAATTAATTTTTTTTTAATCTAGTTTTATTTATGCTTTATTTATTATAATTAAGTATACATTGTGACAGTTTAAATGTATATGATACTCGTACACCAAATTTTTTTAATTCAAATTTTGAGCGTGTATTTCTATAGATAATTAATACCGTGTATGACCGATTAGTTTTGTTTGCTACGCTTGAAACATCTCAAGATGAACAAGATAAAGAATTGAAAACCATGCATACCTACTCGTATAAACCCCAAAATAATTAGGGAAAAAAACTTAGAATTTCTAGACACACAGAACTGCTAACCAAAAATAGACAAATCTAAGAGAATGAGACTTGAACCACAGGATCTTTATAGGACAAAACACAAACCGAGCAATTAGGCGATATTAGGAAACTCATATACCTAATAATAGCCATTACAAAATAATCAAAATGTCATCATAGTATGGTAACGTTTAGAAGCTGAAAGCGAGCCTTCAAAGTTCTGTCGTCGCACAAAAATCGGATAGGTACAGTAAATAAGATTTTTCACGTTTCATAGTCACCTAAATTATTCGATCGGTTTTCGTTTTTAATTTTCAGTTACCAACATTATAGCTCTACATTATAGGTTGACGGACATTATTAATCTTGCCAAGAAGATAAGTTAACAATTAAATCAAAAAATTAAGTCCAGCCATAAAAGTCTTAGATAAAAAATATGCGCCTAAGCTCTCGCGCGCCATGACACCGGAACTACGCAACCAGTAAACCGTACCAGCAGTCGTGACATTTCAAATAAAAATAACATTAACACCCGTATGTAACGAGATAAGCAAAATGAGCAATACATAACCAGCCATAGAACACATAAACGAACCTAGCACCTAATTACTTACATCGCACCACCAACACAATAGAGTTGCGCCTTACGGCACCACAATATACCGTACTGCTACATCCATCCCACTCTATCAGTACGCGAAGAGAGAGGGATACAAAATGAAAAGCTAGTTAGTTTTTCGTTCAGTTCGCAATGAGGACAATGGCAGGTCACAGCCTTATTCGCCCTATCTTCCTATTTTAATTTACTCAAATTTCCCATGACACCTCACCCGACATACCATTAACGTTTTTTTCTCGGCCCGGTATTTAGCACGCTGATTAATGGCTTAAACTTTGGTTAAACATCATGAAATATACAAGCCCTAGGATTTCATATTCAAAATAACACCGTCAGTCTTTGTTTATTAGTCTAATTGATGAGACCATCGAATCTTAAGGAAACACCTTTAACAAATATACCAACCTTTTCAATAGTTATTAACAGATTGTACAGTTCATCATATTTTTGGAACAAGGTTTTTTTTTTTAACGTAATGGAAGTGGCAAGCAAGCATGCAGTTCACATTGATGTTAAGTGATGACTGCAGCCTACAGACACCCACACGAAGACCAAGGTCATAATGCAGATGCGTTACCACTCCTGAGGCCTAAGATGCTATGCCTCTGTGCCGAAAATTACAAGGCCGTACATTACCACCTGACCGGAACACGATAGTGCTGAACACTACCATTTAGCGGCAAGTAAATTAGGTAATGCGGTGGTGCCTACGCCAGCGAGCTGCGTCACTGGAGCTCTACCACCAGTGAAAAACCAATTAAAGTTCCTTATCGCGCGGTATGCTGGCTAAGGCGGCTAGGCGATCGTCACGACACTTTTGCTATAGCTCAGAGAGGAGCCGAGTATAGGATTCGACTTATTCGTTCTCTCTCTCTCTCGACAGTAACAAGCCAAGCGAAACGCGCCTCTCCTGTGTATGCGTAGTTACATTTAAATATTTTTAAAAATAAACAATGGATTGTGAAAGTGATTGATTAGAAGTTGAAGGTGTCCCACATGTGACGCCTCAGACAGTTTTTTGATAATTTTGAGGAATGTATTCACTCTCCAGAATTGTCATCCACTGGATCAACGCCTTTATGTTGTACTAACTGACCCAGCAAACTTCGTATTGCCTCAGAATGAAATAATGTGTCAAAGGTTTGATAGATATGGACTATTTGTATGGAAAAATAAAATTGTGGTTTTTACTGTTTTCCTTCAATTTCTTAATATTTTCTTATCTTTTAAACCCACCCTAGACTTCCAAAAATCATTCAAAACCAAAATTTGCCAAATCGGTCCAGCCATTCACGCGTGATGCCGTGACCAAGGAAAACGGGTTGCATTTTTATATATATAGATTATGTCGCAAATATTCCTTTTTTTATGTAATGGAAGTGGTAAACAAGCATGCAGTTCACATTGATGTTAAGTGGTGACTGCAGCCTATAGACACCCACACAAAAACCAAGGTCAAAATGCAGATGCGTTACCACTCCTGAGGCCTAAGGTGTTATGCCTCTGTGCCGGAACAAGGCCGTACATTACCACCTGACCGGAACACGATACCTAGTGCTGTACACTACCGCGGCAAGTAAATTAGGTAATGCGGTGGTGCCTACGCCCGTAAGCTCCATCACTGGAGCTCTACCACCAGTGAAAAACCAGTGAAAGTTCCTTATCGCGCAGTACGCTGGCTAAGGGGGCTAGGCGATCGTAACGACAATTTTTACTATAGTGCGTAGCGCTCGGAGAGTGGGCAGGCCGAGTATAGGATTCGACTTATTCGTTCTCTCTCTCTCTCTCTCTCTCTCTCTCGACAGTGACAAGCCAAGCGACGCGAGCGTCGCCTGTGTGCGTAGTTGTTCTTAATATTAAAAAAAAATAACAATGGATAAGAAGTTGAAGAGGAACTTCGTTAAAATTGGGTGTCCCACATGGGACGTGTCATACAGTTTTTTTGATAATTTTGACGAACATATCCACTCTCAAGAGAATTCTTGAACTTGAGGAGAATTCCTCCACTGGACCGACGCCTTTATGTTGTATTATCATATCGCAAATATTCGTAAAATTTTCATTCTAACCAGTGTTCAACTAGTTCACTGGAACTGAAATCAATCAACGATTAACGCTCAACTGGCGGCGCGGCTGTATCACCGGGCCTTCCTGCCTCCTATATGGGGGGGAGATCTATTATTTTTCAGCAAGAATGCACTCAGTTAATGGCCTCCAATGATAATACCTATTGTGGGCTCAGCCGTCTCGCGTAAGGTAATCTGTATAATGTATGTATTGTTTTAGTAGAAATTCAAATATAGATATTTCTGTAGCATTATTCAATTAGAGTAATGCGCAGGGATTTTTTCTGTACGACTGTAATGTTTTTATCTTATTAGTATAAAGAAATTGTGTCAGATGCCTAGTAGGTAAATAATATATGTAGGAACAAAATGAACTATAAAACGTAATTTTTACTTTCTTTCCAGAATTTAATAAAGATTCTGTTACTAATTGGTCATTGGTTTGCATGTACTGTCGAAGGGTCGCGGGTTCGATTCCCGCACCGGGACAAATATTTGTATGGCCTACAGATATTTGTTTCGGGTCTGGGTGTTTATGTATGTGTACAACGGTCCACGACACAGGTTTATACCTAGTGTGGGGCACGTATAGCCCACACTAGGTACACTACACTCGTAAGCGTATTTATCAACTTTTGACCTCAGATTTTTGTATAGATGTCCATAGGCTGCAGTCATCACTTAACATCAATGTGAGCTACATGCTGGTTTGCCACCTACCTACTTTACATAAAAAACCAGTAAAACAATATAGGTATACACGTCGATTTGATAATAATTTTTTACTGGTGGTAGAGCTCCAGTGACGGAGCTCACGGGCGTAGGCACCACCGCATACCTAATATACTTGCCGCTAAATGGTAGTGTTCAGCACTATCGTGTTCCGATCAGGTGGTAATGTACGGCCCTGTAATTTCCGGTACAGAGGCATAACACCTAATGCCTCAGGAGTGGCAGCGCATCTGCATTTTGACCTCTGGTCATTGTGTGGGTGTCTATAGGCTGCAGTCTTCACTTAACATGAATGTGAACTGCATGCTTGTTTGCCACTTTTAGAACATAAAAAAAAAAAAACCTCCTCTTTTGTTTTTTCGTTAGGTAAAAATACTATATTATGTAACTTTCTCCCGTGTGCCTTTCATTCAAACAAATTATTAAAAATTAGGAGAAATTGAAAGTGTTATGTCCAAAAACGTGCCGAAAGAAGTATTACCTGCCGTGTCGAATTCGCGTCATAACCAATTCAAAATAAACATCCCCAATAATTTACCGACAAACAATCTACTCAATATAGACAATACATTTTCATAACACCAATAAATATTGTTTTTCTTGGAAACATAACGGTAGCAACTAGGGCTGCCACCCGTTCTTAATAATAAATTTCAAAAAAATGAAAATTTATCCTACATATTTTATGAGAGCCATAAAGTACGCGAAAATACTTTATTTCTACTTCGTACCCTCAAAGTCACGGAAATCTTGTATGGACATGAAATAAATTCGTGCAAATCTTCTTGGTTATTTAGATATTTGTGTTACCGTGAAGTAATATGAGATTCTATTCTATTCTATTCTAAGAAACTGCTAACGGTACATATAAGATGCGATAGTAAGATTACGACAAGTAGGACTTTTTACTTTTTTTAGGTCTATTAAGGAAACATGAATCGGCTACGATGGCATTCAAAATTTAGCCGCAATTATTATTAATTTACATTCATTTTCCTTTTGGGCTCGATTCTCGGCTCTGGTTCAACCTGATATTTAGTAACATTTGCAAAAATAAGAAAAAGTATATTAAGCTTAATAAAAAAATATGTAGATTACCTACTTTATTTTTTACTTTTTTCTTGATTTCATAAATTAAACTGTATTTGCACGAATAAAAGGTGGCAACCCTAGTAGCATCGTAACCAATCTAAACAACACTTAATTCTTCAGCACATAAGGTGTAAAATGGCTTAATATAAGAAGTAACTGAGGGATCACCGTTGACTTTTTTTGACGTCGGCATCAGCCAAAGACCGTATTTTCTGCGAAGTAAACAGTACAGCAGCAGTACAATGGTACAAAAGATAACATTGGTATCGTTATTAGGTGTCGTTAGAAAGATTTATTTCCTTTTTTGATAATGAAAGTAAGAAGGCTTATCAAAGAAATGTGAGGACTTACACAAGTTCAGAATGTTTGCAAAGGAAGCAACTTTAAAATGTCGTACAGTGGTTTAAACTGATAATAGTATAAATAGGAACGCGGTCCAAAATCATGAGTTTTTATTCCAGTGCACATAATATATCTATATAATTATATAAAAATCAATTGCTGTTCGTTAGTGTCGCTAAAACTCGAGAACGGCTTTACCGATTTCACCATTTTTACCCAACGGCTTTACCGACCATTCAAAATCAAAATTAACCAATTTTGATTTTGAATGATTTTTGGAAGTCCAGGGACGGTTTAAAAGGTAAGAAAGTATGAAAAAATTGAAGGAAAATATTAAAAACCACAATTTCATTTTCCCATACAAATAGTCCGTATCTATCAAACCTTACTACTTACTACGCTGGCTCAGCGACCCAAAGTGAGTCTTGGCCTCCGAAACGAGAGAATTCCACCTTCTTCTATCTTGAGCGATTTCAGGCCAGTCGTGGATCCGAAGTTCGCGCAGGTCTGCCTCAACCATGTCAATCCAGCGGTATCGAGGCCGGCCGACCGGGCGACGTCCAGTGGGTCTGCCCAGGTATGCTTTCTTCACCCCACGATCTTCCCCCATCCGCTCAAGGTGGCCAAGCCAGCGAAGTCGGTGTGCCTTGGTTTCCCCGATGATATTAGGTGCCGCCACGTTCGATCTTCAATTTCGGAATTCTTCCGGATCCTCCACAAACCATCTTATCCTCTCACAGGCCCCAGAATTTTCCGAATTACCTTTTTACCGTCCCGCGCCGGCCCTCACGGCGTAGGGGAGCGTCCCCTAGGTGGCGGATAGGGGAACGGTCGGTAGTTCAGGTTATCTACGCTACCGGCTAAGTCCGATGGACTCGCTGACCAACGACGGGTGTGGTCCTCCGACATTCTGGGGGTTGTGCGAAAGGTTGGCACCCCTTCCACGGAAAAAACCAATAGTTACGAAACCGAATAGAGAGAAAAAGAATCTATCATACCTATGACACCTATTTCATACCTACACATTATTTCATACCTACACATTATTTCATTCTGAGGCAATGCGAAGTTTGCCGAGTTAGAAAGTATATTATAAATATAATCGTAACGACATTATACCATTTTTTTTTGAGATTCGTTATACAAATTCATTTTGAACTGGTGGTAGAGCTCCAGTGACGGAGCTGGCGGGAATTGGCACCCACGCATTACCTAATTTACTTGCCGCTAAATGGTAGTGTTCAGCACTATCGTGTTCCGGTCAGGTGGTTACGTACGGCCCTGTTATTCCCGGCACAGAGGCATAATACCTTAGGCCTCAGAAGTGGTAACGCATTTTTATTTTGACCTCTGGTCTTTCTGTGGGTGTCTGAAGGCTACAGTCATTACTTAACATCAATGTAAGCTGCATGCTTGTTTGCCACTTTCATAATATAAAAAAAGATACAGATATTGTTATTTAAGTATGACATACATTACAGTTACCTTTTCTAATTACATGTTACTGGAAAACACAGTCGGTACTTCTTGTAACGAACTTCGCAGATTTTTGCGTCGCCGAACTTTCTAATTAACTCGAGAACACAATAGCAAGTGTGCACATACAGACAAGACCGAGGGCGCCAAGAAGAGTAACCATTACTTCCTATTTAAAACAATAAGACTGACATATGAAAACATACCTTATATTTGCAATATAGAACTCAAATTACATATACCAAACTCAACGTAAGGGTTAAGATCGAGATAGCGATGTATTTGAAATGCAACCATAATTAGATTAGTGTAGAGTTCAAATTTAAGTGTTGGTAAATCATAAAGTTGTAAGGGTTGTCACAAACAAGTTCATTATGCACTTAGACAATTAGTGTACGCCCTGCGGCCGGCTCCGTCATTGTCAGCCCTGGGCCCTTCCGCTGTCGCGCCTCCACCGGCATTTGATTATGCTCATTAGGGGATGAGGAGTTAAGTTGAAAGACGTTTTCAAATTTTAAGGTAATAATGTGCAGATTTTGGTCTCTTGAGTAATGTTTAAAGGGATACTTAGGTACTGTTTATATGCCATTTTATAAATACATTTATTTTTTTCTCATTTACTGACTTTGAGAGTGCCGTAAGGCCGTCCTAAACAGTTTATTAAATCATGTATACAATATTATCTATATATAGATCTATGTGTCGTAACTATATGTAAAACTAGCCTTTATTATGAAATAGGTACATTTATTTTTATTCAAAAGCTAATCACAGGCAATCCTAAGTTTACAATTTTTATAACATTTAAATAATAAAGGTAGGTACAGGTTTTGGTATATAAAACAATTATGTTACTATTTATGTGTGTTTTTCCACAATTGACAAATCTTGTAGGAAAACTCGTGATGCATAAAAGAAGAGTTCCACGAAATAGAACTTTGATTTAAAACTTAAATAATATTTAGAAGCTACGCTAAAATACCAATATGTTCCATTTAATACTGTTATTTCCTGCGTTAAATCGAATTTCTAAGCTGACATTTAAATTGTTCTAGCTAGAAATTTGTGTCGACTTACCAAAATGCACGCTCGATGGGCGCCCGACTAGCTGCGTATCTATCCATGCGCAATCCGGTTACAACCGCTTCTGGATCCGCTTTGAACCGGCCATAACTGGACTGATCCGGTCGGTAGCATGGTATGTGGTCACTGCGGTGACAAATATATACCTGGAATAGGGGCTTGTCTGATATTTTAGAGATAAATAGGATATGTATAAATTACGGTCAGTATATAATAATTTAACCTGCTTCAGTAATCTAGTAGATACCTGCCTAACATGCCACTATTCCAACAAACTTTTTTATGTAAACAAAGTGGCAAATATGCATGCAGTTCACATTGCTGTTAAGTGATAACTGCAGCCTATAGACACCCATACTAAGACCAGAGGTCAAAATGCAGATACGTCGCCACCCCTGAGACCTTAGTTGATATGTCTCTGTGATAAGTTATTACGGGGCCGTACATTACAAACTCTTTTGAAGTGTCGTAATATAAACTACCTAGAGTGAATAACTAATAGTAATTCACAAGAAACTTATTAATGACAATCAAAATAATAATAAAATTTAACGAAAATATCAACATTCGCAAATTGTTAAATTTCGTCATAATGAAGAGAAGGAAAAAATTGTTCGTCATAATCTTAGTCATTAATATAGCAGAGTGCCAAGTACAGTCACTACTAAGAAGAATCCTGCCACTAAACAAACTCAATATGGTGTTCTTGGCAATAAAAACTTAAATCTAATACAGATTATATTATAAATAGAACAGAATATGGAAATGTGAACGTACAATGGCTATCGAAATATGAATTATGAATTATGGCTTTCGAAATATTTACTACAGAATCGAAATATATGATAATATGTTTACCTAACTGTTGGATGTTAAATAAGAGTTAACTGGTGGTAACAAGTTTACTGGTGGTAGAGCTCCAGTGACGGAGCTCGCGGGCGGCACCACCGCATTACCTAATATACTTGCCGCTAAATGGTAGTGTTCAGCACTATCGTATTCCGGTCAGGTGGTAATGTACGGCCCTGTAATTCCCGGCACAGAGGCATAACACCTTAGGCCTCAGGAGTGGTAACGCATCTGCATTTTGACCTTGGTCTTTGTGTGGGTGTCTATAGGCTGCAGTCATCACTTAACATCAACGTGAACTGCATGCTTGATTGCCACTTCAATTACATAAAAAAAAAAAAAGAAATTCTGGTTAAAACCAAACATAACTAATATACTTCCCGGAATAATTTTGCGTAACAAAAACAAATAGTTACAGAAAACAATAGGCACGCTCCGAAATGTAAATTAGGCCAAATTCCCATCCGTCGTAATCACGTTACCGGTAAATAACAGTTTAGAAGAACAATCGTTGGCAAGCCGAGTGACGCCCAAAACACACCCCGAGGCAATCATGATGCTAATTTGTAGCAAATCGATCGTGAACAAAGGTGGTGCCGCGGCTAAAATTGCTTGTTTTCACACGCGCCGCGTCTACTCATTACGTTTTACAGAGTGTTTGGATCAGTGTCCATAGTCGGACGTCACGGTTTTTACATGACTTCAATTTGTATTTCTTAACAACAAAAAATGGGTGGCGAACAATAGTTAGCAAATGTAAGTAACTAGGATAAAAAATGTATTTTGAAAAAACTACAAAAGAAGAATTTCTCAATTAACTGTCTTATTTATATTGTTTTTAGTTCAATTAGTTTTAAAACTTTTAAAGACACATTAACATACATACATAGATACAACCCAAGCTTATAAAAGCGTGCATAAATACGTAAGGAGAAGTAATTTAGCTTGAAGCTGTTCATTTCACGCGCAGTTTTGCGATGAACTATTCATGTCCATATAGATGTCAGATTTTTGTAGGAAAAAGATCGCGATCAAAGGTGGTGCGCGACTAAAATTGATTGTTGTCATATGCGCCGTGACTACTCATTACGTTTTATAAAATGCGTTACATTTTTTTTTTTTATTCATTTACAAATACTTAATCTATCATGACAGGATTTCCCCAATGCAACAGGTAAGCAAATTTTTTTTATAATAATATAACTACGACAGAATAAATAAAATACAATATTAAAAATTTATCATAAAAAATGCGAACTACATTAATTATATCAAACATTAAATTATAATTTCAAATTAATTCCATTATAACTTGTAATATAATTTGCAATTATTGTGAATTCATTCAAAGAACACGAAAATAAATCTACCTCTTTGGGTATGAGGTTGAGGGTGCGCAGTGCCCGCGTCAGAGGCGCCTCCTTTAGCAGGTTTGTACGCGCGCGCGGCACTGCCAGCAAGTTAGGCATCTTGCGTCGCCACACGCATTTGTCTGGTACCGATAAACCTACCATACTCAACACCTCAGCATTTATTATTTTGCCTCTCAGTACTTTAAAAACATACGAAACTAGTTGGAGCTCACTCCTCACTCTTAGCTCACTGTACCCTACCATCCCTAAAATAAATAGTGTAGGATATTTTAATTGATAGGATGGATACATACATTTTCATATATAAATATCTAATAAATTTATTCTGGATCCTTTCAAGCATTGTGCTGTATTTAATTTCATATGGAATGTACGGGTTGAGGACGGCACGGTTATTGTGTCGTATTTCGTATTTTGACTTAATTTCTATCTTACCTACAAAATACAGATAAATTAAAAACTCAAACATTATATAAGTAGATAACCTTATAAATTGAAAGCAAACAAACACGATGTGACTTATAAGTCGCGTTCTTATTACATTTTTCAAAAACACTTTGCCGTGTATGCTTTGATGAATGACAAAAATATGTTAACTCGGTTTAAAAAAAGGAGGGAAAACGAATCGTTGGCACTTTAAATATGTTTACTTTATTCATTATATTGCTAAGGATAAAAAAACTGTGGATTTGAATAGGAACAAGATAAAGGCTGCGAATGTGAAAAAGTTTCAAAGTTTTCGTCTACTTTCTTTAAATATAAAATGTTCTAAAGTTCTAATATACAACAAGGTAATATTTTCCGTCTTGTAAATTTATTAATAATTATCTAAAAGTCGAAATGGGACTAAAGCGCAATACTTAACGGTGCTACCTTTGATGATCTTTGAATATCTTTCATTGCTATTTCAGTATGTTTTTCAAAAATCAGTCAATTTTGAAACGACAAACACATAGGTACGTCATTGAACTTACAATGAAGAATGGAAACGCGCACTGTGGGCGGGTGTACAAATTGCTACTTGCGGTATAAACGTGTGTTCGTCGCCTAGGATTAGCAGATTTATTGCAATCGTCGTTACTGTGTACTGTCAGCAAGCTTCACACGATGGGAGTCAAGTTTCCATATTTATTATGACGTATTTAATGGCTTGAGTCCCACTCAAGCCATCTTCAAGGACTATTATCTACTACATTTTATCTACATTTTTTTACTACATTTTTATTATTTTATCTATTACATTAGATATTTTAGGAGTAGGAAGGTTTTTTAAAGATAAATATAGTAATTTTCAAATATTATTCGATTAACGGTAAACAGTGTTCTGTAGATTTGTCTAGTCCCGCCTGAAATTATTGTAAAATAAATATAAATTTTACTCAGGCATAAATAATGTCTACTATAATCATATCTCCTTAAACAGCTACATGCAAAATAAACACATAAGTATTTACAGTAATATTTTAGCTTTTGTCAATACCTTCATTTCACTATCGCGCACTAAAATTTGATTACAATCAAAAAATTTCAATTATTCTAAGACATTTCGCACAAATATAAATAGTATTTGTGCGTAAAAGTTGAATAGGTATTATGGATGTGTACAAACTTTTATAGTATTTGCTGTATTCTCTGTCCAATAATCTATAAACGCAGATAAATAATGTTTGTACATAATTTCAAACAACTAAAACCAGTTGTAATCACAAAGCTACATGGACTGAACCGATATTTACAAAGTTTACAAAACATTAAACCGACTTGCATAAAGGCGGCGAATGTTATCAGATCGCTTTTTGTTCGATTTACAAAAGACAGGGAAACAATGGTGGAGTGGAGTGTTCTCATGACGTTGGGGCCACTCGACATGAGTGGCAAGGAGTGGCAAGGTTTCGTAATCGATATTTATTATTAATACGACTTTGCGTGTGAAGCGAATTCCTTGTGATTTGAAGAAAGTCCCTACTTGATTGAAGGTCTAGTTTCGTCATTTCAGCTTCACTAACTTCAGCCTAGAAACGTCCACAACTGGACAAAGCCTTCCCTAAAGACGCCCATAACAGCGTTGTATTATGCGTCATTAAGCCAGAATATGCCATAATCGCCACGCTTGGCAGGCGAATTAGTGAACTCAGTGGTGGTAGTTTTATTGCGAGACGCTGCTGCCCTACCGACAACCGCCCTATTGGAATGGTTTCACCACCATTGTTCAGTTGACTCACTGCACTAGCGGAAGAATTCTCCACCACTAGAAGGCGATGGAGTCGTCACTTCCTGACGCCTTCAGCTTCACGCTTGCTACATAATAATAATAATAATGGCAACCCATTATACGTCCCACTACTGGGCACGAGTCTCTCCCCTTTTTGGGGGGAGGCCTGGAGCTTACTCCACCACGCTGCTCCAATGCGGATTGGTGGAGGTGGGTGGGTTAGTGGCCAACCCGCTGTCGGATGTTTTCAAACCGCCCATAAGGCCTCCGACAAGGTTAGGTTAACGACTGCTATCCGTCGATAGTAACCGGGACCGACGGCTTAACGTGCCCTCCGAAGCACGGAAACGCGTATTTAATTTGCCACTAGCGGTCACCCATCACACTACCCGACCGCGCCCGTAGTGCTTAACCGAGCAGATCGCTTACGATCTACACCAGCCGCTGGGCCATGCGCGCTTCTGCTACATTATACACTAACATAATACTTTGACATACCATTTCGGTTCTAGGATCCACGTAGGATCCTGTGTCTATGTATTTTGTGGCCTTGTTTACACGAGCACACTGTTACGGTATCGCTTCACCAATGGGTACTAAACTGTTGCGCTGATACAGCAAAAACATTACATTCTGAAACTGAATAAGCGTGAAGAGGATTTAATTGTCAAAAATACTCAAACCAAACGTGAGCTGAGCTATGAAGTTTTTGCGGGAACCTTGTAAGAGGCGTATGGTGCTCTTATTTTATTTCATTTTCTTAATGTATTTTTAAGTTATATTGAATAAAGTTGGTGGCATTTTGTTTGATATAGGTTTATTACAGTGCCCGTGTATAGTGAAATAGAATAACAGTGCGAAAACACGACCTTTCAGGTTGCCTCCAAAACTTTATTGTAAATGTTCTGGTAAAGTAGCCATCGCTTTACTCGAATAACTTGATTGTAACTCACTTGACTGACATATTATACTTGATAACTCATATACTTGATACTTCCATATTATACTTGATGACTATATTATACTAACTTTTAGGCTGCTATATATAAATAAATGCGAAACATCGTTTTACTTGACACAGGCAATATGCGTAATAGGGATGCCATAATAAAAAAAATAAAAAAAAACCAAATCGTGAAGAGATTTTCTTGTGACTTCAGGGGGCCGACCGTCTACCTCTAATACTTTCGTTTAGCTATCTATCGATTATGACATCATCCCGTCAGTTTACTGGTGGTCGAGCTCCAGTGGTGGAGCTCGCGGGCGAATGCACCACCGCATTACCTCATATACTTGCCGCTAAATTGCAGTGTTCAGCACTATCGTGTTCCAGTCAGGTGGTAATGTACGGCCCTGTAATTTCCGGTACAGAGGCATAACACCTTAGGCCTTTGTGTGGGTGTCTATAGGCTGCAGTCATCACTTAACATCAATGTGAACTACATGCTTGTTTGCCTCTTCCATAACATAAAAAATTTAATAACGTCCTAAACGAAAGCAACAAAACACACAAGCAAGAAAGGCGGTCGGTCCTCTAGAAGAAAGTTCACAACACTTGTTTGAAGGTCTTGTTTATATCGATTTCAGCTTCACGCTCGCTACATTAGAGCACTTCCACTTACCGTTTCGGTATGTATGTATGTATCTTCACGCCAGGTCCCTAACGGGATAAGCAGTGAGTGTGGAGCACCAGATATCCCGGTCCTGTCAATGTCACACCTACCGTTTCGGTCCCACGCAGAATCCTGTTTAGTGGTCTATATATTTCTATGGGTGTGTTTACACGAGCATACTGTTGCAGTATCGCCACATTTGACGACCCGTATAGTCCAGCGGTGTGAGATGACCGTGATTCGAAGGGTCGCAGGTTCGATCACCGCACCGGGACAAATATTTGTATGGCCTACAGGTATTTGTTTCGGGTCTGGGTGTTTGTGTATGTGTTGTATGTGTACAACGGCACCCACGACACACACGGTTTATACCTACTGTGGGGCTGTGAGTGTAAGCGTATTTTATTTTATTTTTTATTATTTTACATCAGTACTAAACTGGCGCGCTTATTTGACTAACAGCAAAAACCATAACATTCAGAAACTCAGAACAGAAGGATTAGTAAACTATCTGCCGTATGTTGATAAATTAGGTAGCAGAAGAAGACTCAAGGTGTAATACTACTAATATAACCAACTTTCTTACATTTTCGTCGCATCTTGTACTCTCGTTTAGTTCGCTCTATTTTTTTTATGTTCGTGGTGTAGTATATGTATTGATTGATGTCAAATAAGACAGGTGCAGTGAGAATTGATTACAGTACCCAGCAACAAATATTGCACATCGGGCCTACGAAAGAGACATTCGGCTAGTTTCGACTTCGTAGAGCATTGTCTTTGCTACACACTGCCTAAGCACGGATAGTGCGGTATTGATCAAAATGGTTGACAAACGTCACATGCGAAAGAGATTCTCTACAGACCCGAAATAAGCCGAAGTCTCCTTCCTAAATTCGAGAAATATTTCTTGTTAGATAGTGTACATTCCGAGATTTTTTTTTCATCTTTTTGAAAAAAAAAACAAATATTGAAAAAATACTAAAAAACCGTGATCATTTTTTTATAATGTAAAAAATGCACATCGTATGTTTTTTTTTCAACTTACATCACTAGATAGATTATCCCTCATTTGTTCATGAACATTACATGCCTTCATGCGACAATGAGGTCTTGTACATATTACCATCATTGGTAATATGTACAAGACCTCGCCTGTTTCTTAAATAACAAATCCGTACTGCACATTGTTTTCCTTCACAGACTTTTCCTTCCCCGAAGGCAGCCACGGTCAAGTGGTCGTCACACTGGGTCGGGGTGCAAATCGAATCATCTCGCCAAATTGAGTGCTAATTCGGGACTTAACACCCGTGGGAGCCGATCGCCGCGGGTACCCGGACATTGTGTGGGGTGACCATCATTTGATGAAGGTATGTTACTTTAATTTAACTTTTCATTAGTTCCTGAGTACAGGTTGCTTATTTGCAGTGTAAATACACTGCGCTATACGCTTGCCCTCCGCAATTCCAACGGTTGTAACTTGTAATTATATAGGCATAGAGCAACTCGGCCCACCGGCCGCGGCGGACCGGAGGGGAGTAGCCATAGCGTTTATTACCGATGCAAAACAGTCTGTCATTTTTTAGCGAGGGAAATGCGTGTGACTCACATGCACACTACAAAATTTGTCTATTACTACGAAACTCACACTTAGACTTTAACAAAATACATAAACATTTTCACGCACACATTTAAACATCTGGGTGACAGACGTAGGACCATTTGGGCTTGTACTTTGACAGAGGGGAAAGCCTGCATATGATTACTCCCCTCTCGTGTTGCTCTATGTATATAGGTAACTAATGTGATGCGTTGTTATGTATAAACAGAATGCCTTATGCTCAAAAACTTGTTATTTAGAATATTTGGCGAACCAGCGGTGTGCGAAGACTTGAGCCTATGAGCCTTGGTTTAAACGGTCAATCTGGTACAAATATTGGTAAGGCCTGCAGATATTTGTTTCGAGTCTAGGGGTGTTTGGGTTTGTTTTGTCTGTGAACATCGTCACAGCTTTATACCTAATGTAAGCGTATTTTATTTTTGTGTAATAATTTTTAGTAGGCAAAAATTTTCACTCTGTTCTTTTTATCTACAAGCGATTTCATTCGAGTCGTAATGTTTTCTTATAATTAAAGCAAATCTTTTATTATCTTAATATTCATTCAGTGCACGATTTTTATATTTATATGAATTTAAATATGAGATAAGTCTTCTGATTAATTATACCTTATCATATCGACCCAATTTGATGGTAAATTCGTGAAAATCTTTCTTACAAGCAGAAATAAAATTAAGTTGTTCGCGTGATGAACCAGTTCATTCACAGTGATTTAAGTAGTTTAGTTTTAGTTTTTTAGTTTTTTTTTTTTAATCATAAAATTATCTAGATACTACAGAAAATGTTATCACTGAAGCATGATATAATTTAATATTGCAGGTACATATATTACATTAATATTATGATCACAATCAATATCAAATCAATTGTCCCAAGTTCACTCAACATCATATCCAGCGTACAAGTAAAGGCTCCCTCTAGCGTTCATACCAAAACATCACCCCATGAGAAACCGCGGGCTCCACTCACCCACTTGAAGATGTAATCGCGCCATTTTTTTGTTTTCACTTTTTGAATTTCGAATCCCAATTGTTTTCTATGGCGGCCAGTAATATTTTTCAAAAACTTTTTTCAAAGGACCCTGTAGTGTTGTTCGAGTGGCCACGATATTGAGAACCTCTTTGGTATTAATATTAGTTTTGTCGAGAGAAATGTAATTAATGGTGTTTTTTTCTTGTTTAATATTAGTTTGACTGCGATTGTAATTGAACTGTTAATTTTGGCCGTTGTTTGTTAAAAATCGAAGGGGTTAAAAATCAATTGTGATACCTAAGTTGTTAGATCTCTGTGTTAGTTATTACGGTCATACATTACCATCTAACTGGAACACGTTAATGCTAAACTAACTAAAACCATTTGGCGGCAGATAAATAATAATTAGGTAATACGGTGGTGTCTACCGTCTACGCCCTCGAGCTCCGACACTGGGACTCTATCATCATGTTTACTTAATACTTTAGGATGAACATGTAAAACGAAAAATTATGCCCATTTATACCCGTTCATTCCTCTACTAAATCAACAAACAGCGAACCAGTGTTGTCATTTAAAAAATCCAGCTCGGAAACACGCTGAAGCAAAATGAACGTCAAAACATTGACACCGTGTCTAGATAAGCAACTTCAACTTTAAATGCCATTACCATAGCTGCCAGGATAATCTGTGGATGAAATTAAAAGGTAAAAAAGTATAAAGTTGGGTAAAATGGCAGTACTGTTTGAATTGGCGCCCAGTTCGTATTGTTTGAGGCTAGATAGGATTGTGCTGAGAATTGTATGGATTATATTCATCTATCACCCTTTTGTAGTCGACATTTTGATAACATTAACACCCATATTCTAAGTCTATGTACGGCCCTGTAATTTCCGGCACAGAGGCATAACACCTTAGGCCTCAGGAGTGGTAACGCATCTGCATTTTGACCTCGGTCTTTGTGTGGGTGTCTATAAAAGTTTAGAAAATAAAGAAAAAATGGATAGGAAAATTTGACTTCGGGCAGGAATTGAAACTGTAACCTCAGGATAATATACTTACACTACTCGGTGGCTTCAGATAGAGGCCCACATCCCAGCGTCGATTTTATCTTTCCCTTTTAGATTTAAAGGAATCAGGATCGGTGGCCGACTTCCATTGATAACAGAATTACTAATTAATAGCTATACAACTAAACTGATATGATAGACCTCGCAGTTAATACAATATCGTTTAGATGTCGCTGTTCCCTTAAAAATTGTATTTTTTTTATTTTTCTTAATAACACATGCGAGTGAACTTAGAAATAAAAAAAAAAGTCGGGTACGTTCCCCGTGGTCTCACCGTTGGTTACACTGTATCGCAGGTTCGATTCCTACTCGAAGTCAATTTTTTCCATTTTTTCTATAACTATTAAATTCACTCGCATATGTGATTGCGAAAAGAAATAACAGTTAAAGTTAACATGGAGAAGGAGTGCAAAAAGCTACTTACTGTTAATAAAAAATTGCGGCCTCATAAGAAGGCTCAAGGTCACTCAGAGGGCAATGCTCGGAGTTTCTCTACGAGATCGAATCAGAAATGAGAACCAAAATAACCGACATAGCCTACCGAATAGCGACACTCAAGTGGCAGTGAACGTCATTTGGCTGAAATGATGATGATGATGCGTAAAAAACATATAAAATTAAAAAAATATATTACACATCCTACAGCATCCTACCATGTTCACATTGTTAGGGCCCTAACTCACTAGGACGTCATGGTGACGTCGCCGGCTACGTATCCAAGCAGCTAGTATAGAAATACATGATACCTTAATCACCTGGCCAGCTTCTGGCGACGTCTCCACACCATACTAACTGCTTGGATACGTTACGAGGTCACCATGGCGTCCAAGAGAGGTAGAGCCCTAAATGTCAAAACTTATCATCTTATAACTTATCAGTTTGCCTCATCGTGACATAAAAAGCTGGTACTAAGTAGTATAAACTATAATACTAAGTAGTAGAATAATATTTTCAAATAGTAATAAATAAACCTTTAATATAAACTTACGTAATATTAGTTGTTATATTTTTATTTTCGCAATAACACTCTAGTGAATTCAGAAATAACATAACACTATGTTCTCGGGAAAGCCACCAGCAACAGCTATCAACTTGCTACTCGCCCTCTTGATTTTTTCCATAAATCTCGCAACACAATCCTGCAAAATCATATAAATAAACAACAATATACGAAAAACACAATAAAGACACACCCAAAGTCATTTTTCACGCACAAAACTTAAAAAGACATTCTTTGTCCATTCACCTATTATTTTTGATACCGGACGATTTTGCGAGGGATTGTGGGTAATTTGAACTTTGCGTGGTGGTGATACGGCGTATCCGTTGTTTAGTTGGCTCGGTATCATCGACAATGACCGCTTTCAGTGGGCGGATGCAGGTTTTTTGACAAATGACCAGATGCGATTTGTCTCTTGCTGGGCGGATTGGGCAAAGAGTATGTGACTTTCTTTAATGGTAGACTTATACCTACTTTCATCAAATGGATAGTAGTTGATCAGTATGGCTTCGAAATAAATCTTGAGTTCAATTCTTAGGGCGAGAAGTAAATTGAGTTTGGTCCAATAGCGTTATCAATATCCTAGATTCAAAATTCAAAATTCATAGTAGCGTTTTCTTTAATTTCTAAAACTATCTTGATCAGTGTCACTTGGCTCGATCCCTTTTACCTACATGAGATATAAATAAACAATACTGGTGAATGGTTTGTATGGACCCGTAATAACGATCACAGAGAAAGAACAACTAAGGTCTCAATCGTGGTAACGCATCTGTATTTCGACCTTTATGTGGGTATCTATAGGCTGCAGTCATCATTTTACATCAATGTTAACTGCATGCTTGTTTGTCACTTACATTACAGTTTCAAGTGTGGTATGCAATCACTTGATTAACTTAATACATAAGCTGTATTTACGAATTCGTACATTACCGTTAGGTAGTTGGAATATGATATTTCTGGATACTCCATATACATAGCTGCAAATAAATTCCCACTGAAGTGGTACATACACCCACGTGTTCTTCCACTGGACCTCTACTACCAGTCAGACCTATGGCCTTTTACATTTTACAAACACACAAAACTGTTCTGGTAACTAGATACAGTTATACTATTATAGATTAACTAGCCTGCTTTGTTTACCTATTAAAATTATTAAAAAAAACACCCAACGTGTTTATTAACACGATTACGATTTTGCAATTTTTAATTTCTCTCAAAGGGATACATGCTTCTCGGAGACAGCAAAGAATAGGTAAAAATCTCGTCGTGGCACATCTACATTCTTCTCTTTGTCCTCAGGGCGGGCCGGCCCTGTAATGGCGATGAAAGGATGTTACAATATTACGTCATTTTTCCTCGCGCACAATACGCCGTGTGTATATCGCGCGCCATTTCCGTCTCCTAATGCTACCAGCGTTAATGGGATGGTCTTTATTATAAATGGTATTATTCTCATTGCACCTTATATTGTTGAGTGTAACAGAATGGATTGGTTTATTTTATTGGATTTGTCACATGTGAGAAATTTTGAAAGAAAAAATGGAAAGTAAAAATTGTATAATATATGGGACAAGATTAGATTTTATCTAACCTTCTAATCCACTTATTCATAACGTACATTAGATACGTTTTAGCTATAGAATGCTTTGCCTTTATCAGTTGCATTGTCAAATGTGCAGGATAGAAAAAGACAAAAGAGAGATTAGCAACACTTTAGCTAAAAAACGTTTATGAATAAGAGGATAAGTATATAGATAAAAATGAATCATCGAAAGTTTGTATTTGCTTAACTTCCAAATGACTGCTCCATATTCGATAACTCTTTTTTTCTTATTCATTTTAATTTGGCACTAGCGGTCACTGATCACATACCGCGCCCGTATCGCTTAACCGAGTACATCGCTTGAGATCTACACCAGCCGCGCGCGGTGCTCTGCGCGCTTCTGACTCGCATATGTTATTGTGAAAAATCCATGAAAACACTGAATTAAGGGCATTGTCATGACATGCCCTTAATTTACGATATTTAATCAAATAGAAAAGTTTGTTTTGCATAATTACCATTTTTGGCAATAAACGTCGTTACCCCGAAGGCAATGGATTAAAATGTGAAGGAAAAATTTGACAGCCCCTTGGCCCTAGCTTCGAGCAGTATATGACCTATTTAACTAGGTCTAGGTTGGTCTGTCTGTTTTGGTGTTCTTGACCGTCTGCATCCGTTGCCCATTGCATTGTATTGGTATTGCTTTCACATGAAACAATCAAGTAAGATTATTAAAATTTTTAGGATCGCTCAACTCCTAATAAATAAAACAAATTCAATCAAGCAAAACGTTAATCAACAAAACCGCATAAGAAAATCTGCATGCAGCACTTTGAAACCATTATGATCACAACGAGGCAATTTTGAGCGTGATAAAACCCTCATCAGCTTAAAATGCTTTAACTCATTCACTCGTTCACTAACTTTGCTCGAATGAACGACACAGTCAATCGCACTTTGTGATCACTCTTTTGATATCGTTCACGCTCATTGTGGGATTGTTGAGTATCGTACTGTGGTTATGAGAATGTTTTAAAAATAATATGAATTTTTATTTAAAAACTGATAAGAGATTTATTTTGGAAAATAAAGACTTTCATTTTTTTGTCATGTTGTTTACATTGATGACACTTAAATAACACTGTATACTTGAATATCGACATGAAACCAGAAATTTCAGCGTAGATGCGTTGCAACTCCTGAGGCTTAAGGTATTATGCCTCTGTGCTGGACATTACAGTGAGTACATTACCACCTGACCGGAACACGATAGTGCTGAACAGCAAGTAGATTAGGTAATGCGGTGGTGCGCCCGCAAGCTCGCGTATGGAGCTCTTGCACCAGTAAAAATCATTTGCCAATCTCATGCCATCAACTCTCATAGTCGCAAACCCTCTTTGTCTTTTGTTTTAGGCTAATTACGACAGCGTGACACTAAGTCACTAAGACACTAAGCCTGGACTGCACCAAGACCTTGTTAAAGTTAAAGCTAATGAAAAAGGTATTTCACATGACTTTGACTTTAACAGATTTCTGTAAGTTAGAGAAGGATGTGAAATGTTACAATAACTTTAACTTTAACAAATATCGTGGTGCAACCCAGGCTTAGTAACACTAAGCATTTATCGTTGGCCCCATGTAATCAGCGAGTATCTGTCGATTCTATCAACGATTTCCTATTCTACTATTCTTTAACATTTCTAGAGCACAGATATTATCTGTATTATAGAGCAATCGTTTGATTGATGGTCTTGGTCTTCCATATCTTGGCTAATTTTATTATCACGCAGATCGTTGACCGTACCACTTGACAGTGGTTAAATAAATCAATATAGCATCTACTATCTCAATACCGGACTTTAGCATTTAAAACATGTTTAAATTCCATTGGACCAATTTCCATCAATCCAAGTATACAATCTTACCCACTTGCGGAGTCTCGGATGTGCGGGACCATAAAGTGTCTCGCAGAGAGCATTTACATAATACAATCACTCAATAGACATTGTCTCCTAGCTTTACTCGCTACTTGGAGAGGTCTTAAAATTTTAAAGAGACCATCAAAAGGATAATTGCTATAGAGCAATTCAGGCTCAAATGCAATCGAAATTATTTTTGTGTAGTACGGTTGAAAGTAATCAAAAAACAACTGATAGAATAAATGTATTTGTGCATAGGTATTAAGTAATATAGATGTATGCATACCTACCTACTTACTTACCTCCGATTAATATTATGTGTATGCATACGTAGTACTCTGGATTCGTGCCTATTACAGAGTTTGCGTTTAGGTTGTGTCGTTGTTAGATTTTTGGAATGACATATTACTAGTCACTATCATTTGAATGACTAAACAGATATACAATGCGAATGTGGATGGTTGCAGAGGCCCAGGAAGACCAAGGCTGACCTACCATGACCAAATAGGTCGAATTCTGTCTGATGGTGGGGTCAAAAGTCTTAGGAATCGGCGTGCATGTATGAAGAGAATGATGAAGGTAGACGAGGCACGAGAGGTTTGTCTGAACCGGGATGTCTGGCGCTCTACACTCTCTGCCTACCCCGTTAGGGACCTGCCGTGAAGATACATACATACATACTATCATTTGGTACTTAATTATTTGCTGCTGCAACAAATAATATTAAATAAAATACGCTTACACTCACAGCCCCACACTAGGTAAAAATCTGTGTCTTAGGTGCCTTTGTACACACAACACATACACAAACAGCGTGTTCCCGATTCAAACGGTCGCTACATACCGCTGGAACAACTGGCTTGTCATAAAATTGGTGAGATAGGTGCCATCTTTCTTTTCTATACACATCTATTCTTTTCCATCTTGCCCTTAATATTCATGTGTTTTATTTAATTTTAGATTTTTTCCTCTGATGCTCATGAAACAAAAAAGGCAAAAAACGATTCAGCAAACACCAGCTCGTTAAGGAGACAGAAAATCCGTAATCATTAACATAAAACGTCCATCAAGTACAATTTGTCGACCGAAATAAAGTTAACCGAATAAAATATCTTTAACAAAAGCCGCCCTAAATGTATCTCACAATAGCATATTGGATGGACAGAATGGATTGTGTACGGAAACATATTAGCGACGTCAAATGACTCGGAACTTATGCTCGGTGTGAGTGCGACGCGCGTCATTTATTTTTGTTTATGTTTACGAATTATGATATAAGTGTTTACTATTAGATGTTACAATAGATTTAGAAAAAATATGTTGTGATTTGTAGAAAATTCTATCTACATGTAGAAGAAGCACGAGAGAAAAGGCTCAAATAGCTGAATTAGCCCTTAGTGGAGTTTACTTTAGTTACTTACACGGCCTATAATGTCCTATGGCATCTCGCTATGGAGGAATTCCGCCGACGTCAATACTATTTTGTTTTACAAAAAAGTAGTGCGCGCTATCTACGGGCTAAGTCGAAGATGTCTCTTAGGGAATAATTTAAAGAAATAAATATTATGTTCATGGCTTCGCAATACATCCTATGTGTTCGGTGCGATTGCGAATTTTTTTTTTATTTATTTCTGTTTGCGAACTTTGATATGAGTTTTACAATTAAATATTAGATCTAGAAATATAACCAACTCTACGAAAATTAAACAAAAACTAAAATGTCATAAAAGATCTAAGTTTGGGTTCAAATTACATAATGTGCACTGGATTTAACCTTATGAGATCGAATTGCCTTGTTTTTATGTAATGAAACTGGCGAGCAAAGGGTTTGATATTCAATTAACAATTATTAGTTCGCTAATTCTGTGCTGGGCACAGATACATTCTCACCTAACCAAAACACAATACAACAGTGCTGAACATTACCATTAAGCGGCAACTACATTAGGTGATGTCTACGCCCGTGAGCTCGGTCGCTGGAGCTACCACCAGTATTATAGGTACAGTCATGATTTATAATAATAATAATGGCAACCCATTATACGTCCCACTGCAGGGCACGAGTCTCTCCCCTTTTTGGGGACAGGCCTGGAGCTTTCTCCACCACGCTGCTCCAATGCAGGTTGGTGGAGATACGGGATAGTGGCCAACCCACTGTCGGATGTTTACAAACTGCTCATAAGGCCCCGACAAGGTTTAACGACCAGACCGATGGCATAACGTGCCCTCTGAAGCACGGAAACGCGCATTTTAATTTGCCACTAGCGGTCACCCGTCACACACCCGACCGCGCCCGTATCGCTTAACCGAGTAGAACGCTTACGATCTACACCACCCGCGAGGCCATGCGCGCTTCGCCATGGCCTTAGCCATGATTTGCCTTATTGTATAAAACCTGACAGATAAGATTTCTAATAATTAACACCCCACACATTACCCACATGACTTGTCGGAATAAATCAAAACAAACCAATTTAATCAATCAAATAAATCAAACATGTACAAAACAATCACGCCTCTAACAAACGAAAATATATTGACGGACATACTTTGTGTACCTTGTCCTATTTACCCCCGAAACTCCCCGCGCCAGATGTTCAAATATCAAGTGATTGCAACTCCATTAAAGAACGAATGATTTCTATCGACTAAAACAAACTAAACCTTTTTAGCCACGGTGTGTGAACAAAATAATCGAAAAACGTAGTGTTTGCGGGCCACTACTTCTACGCTGGGAGTCCTGGGTTCGATTACCGGGTCTAGGAATATCAGAGATAACGGTTTAAAATCCTTTATCTCTGGTTCTGTTGGGATTTTGCCATTTTCTGGGAGTTTCCCAGTACCTCGGAGTTTGGTAATGTGCCCGGAGATGGCAACAGGTTCGCCACCTGTTACATGGGCCAAAACGTAACCGGCGAGTCGTGGGTGTTTGCATGTATGCTTGAATGCATGCATTTACCTCTGCCTACCCCTTCGGGGATTACAGGCGTGAAGTGCTTACACTCACAGCCTCACAGTAGGTATAAACCTATGTCGTGGGTGCCGTTGTACACATACAACACATACACAAACATCCAGCCCCGAAACAAATATCTGTAGGCCAAACAAATATTTGTCCCGGTGCGGGGATCGAACCCGCGACCCTTCGAGTCAAACGGTCATCTCACACCGCTGGACTAACCGGGTCGTTACTAAGTTACTTTTTGGGCAAACCTACACAATCGTTGGCAAGCGTACAATATCATATTACTACTAAAAATTATGTATGATTTACTTTTGACATGTATCACAATAAGTTTTCCAAGTAGGCATAGAAATCTCTAAGTGCTGACTATAAAATTATACAAAGTACTTATTCCATTTAACATCAATGTTAATATCAGTTTGTATAATGAACGATTGAACGTAATAAATGTTCCATTAGGGTAAAATGACAAACAGAATAATAACAATGATTGATATGATGACAACAATCGTAAAAGCATTTGGGGAATCAATATAAACAGTTCAGCTATCGAAAATATTTTTTCCATGTATTTCATGATATATACCTACTATTTGTAATTGAAATGTTTTTTGTGCCTTGAAAGTGGTAACAATTATTGAAATTGAAAATAATTTATTGACACAGATTGGAGACACGGTATATACAGACAGACATTAATTAAATAAGGGTTAAAGACACTAAATTAAAACATATTGTAAACGTTATTTCATAAAATATGGCATGCTTACCTTACCCTCGTTATACATTTTCGAATGTTGTAAATTCGCACGACTACACCAAAATCTGTATTCACTAAATAATAATATAATAAAGCGAAACAATCGTAACTTACACAAACTTAAAATTCAATTTTCAAAATTACAGTTTGTCACATCTGGGCCCCATGACATGGTGATTAAAATTTACAATCAAATTCCAAATAGCATTAAAAATATAGACACAGGAAAAGTTTTCACCTCCCACCTAAAACTTTTTCTTATAAATAAAGCTTATTATGACATAAAGGATTTTTTTAATGATAATAAATAATAATAAAATATATGTTATGTTATATTTATGTTATTAGTTATATTATATGTTATTTTAACTTTATGCAATGTGATAAAATAAAAGCAGTAGGAGAGTCAATATTATACTTATATTTAAATGTTAATAAATATTCAAAAAACTATAGGTAGATATAATGTAATTAAAGTTCTAAGATTTGTAAAATGAAAGCATACTAATATAATTTGTAAAGTATCTATATTTAATTATGTAATAAAAATGCATTCTTTATCCTCTTTGTACCAATAGCAATGTCCTGACGGGGTGTCACAATATTATATTTAAGATCTCAATATCCTCTGATGAATGTGCTGTACTATTGTGAAAAAGATAATAAATAAATAAATAAATAAATATTAAACAAAAAAAAGGACATACAAGCTTTCATGATTTACAATACCTTTACCTACCTTCATGTAGGTGATAAGAATACATCATGAAGATGTAAGAAAGAGACTGTGTGAATGATAGTATCTGTGTAAACATGCACACGTACCAGTAAAATAGGTAATCCGAAATAGAAGCGAGTCATTTCGATATTTGACTACTATTCTGGATTATTTTACTGGTTTCTGGGATTATTACACTGTCTGCAAGCCATACACGTTGTTATAACAATGAAACAGTCCGTAATGTGGACTTATGATGGTGTTTTTGTATGATTTACATGGCAGAGAAGTCGTTAATGAAAAATCGGACTTAATAAAACCCTTTCCATTTATCTAATCCTTCCTAACATAAAACCGAGACAGCTATGAGACCATACGTAAAACCAGTAAAGGGTTTGAAAGATAAAAATAAATGTAATAGAAAATACGACCATTAAAAGTATACAATTTGTATTGAATAGAAAATGCATACAAGTTCGCGCATCAAAACATTGTCATGAAAATCCCCGTTTGCGAATAAAATTGCATACGTTTCATACGCTCTTTGAACCGACACGGATGGAAGTTGTTAGGCCGACAATGGCACAAAAATACCGCGTAACAGGCAAAGTTGGGTTTGCTTGAATGTCCAAATGTCAACGCAGTGTTGTTAGAGAGTTAAGATTTGGTGAAGCTGGATATGGATTATTTTTCAGAATCCTATAAAGTAAATGTGGAAGTTTGTGTTTGGACGTTTACTCATTACTCAAAATAGTTGAATGAATTTGGAAAATGCAAAAAATGTTTGTTACCTAGAATTTTATGTACTTGCTACACTTTTTGTTGCAGTAAACAATGCACACGCAGAAAAAGAAAAGTGATCGGAAAAGCTGGTAATCGGCTGTGTAAATTGGAATAATTTTAGAGTAAAAAAATAAAATAAAAAAATACGCTTACACTCACAGCCCACATTAGGTATAAACCTGTGTCATGGGTGCCGTTGCACACATACAACACATACACAAACACCCACTGTACTGTTTTATATCATAGTAATGAGACAGAATTACCTCAAAAGGTAAAAAGATTTAATAGAAAACATGTACTGTTAAGAACAAACCCTGTTGGCGAAAAAAATTACATACGTTTCATACGCTCTTTGAACCGACATGGAGGGAAGTTGTTAGGCCGACAATGGCACAAAAATACCGCATAACGCGCAAAGTTGGGTTTGCTTGAATGTCCAAATGTCAACGCAGTGTATATTCATCATTTTTCATATCTTTATAATAAATGCGTAAGTTTGTGTTTGGATGTTTGGTATTCATCAATCCCTATCCCTACTTCCCTACTAATATTATAAATGCGAAAGTAATTCTGTATGTATGTCTGTCTGTTACCTTTTCACGTCCAAACGGCTGAACCGATTTTAATGAAATTTGGTAGAGATAGAGCTGGCTATGAGAAAGAACATAGACTACTTAGTTATTTATAAAACGACATCCACGCGGATGGCAAATGCACAAACAGTATTATAACTAACCTTGATTATTTCAATGATCTATTAACTTACGGTGACCTGTTCAGATATGATTGTTAGTTATCCTTCTCAATCTGCCATAATTAATGAACAATGGCGTATTGCTAGATCAAATCTTTCTTGTCAAGTTGCCTGCTATTATATCCTAAAACTTCCAGATCATATCTTTACATCCTCGCATGTCCTATTTCCCCCAACTTTTGGCCCATTTGCAACTCGTTTGAATATACACAGATATCGTCTCCCGCAAAATTACCGTCACGTCTGAGCTACAACCGATTGACTCCTATTCCAAACACATATGGTTCAAAATGAACGTGTAATTCTTTACATAACGGAAACAGTAATTTGGTTCTATTACACATGGAAAAAGCTGGATTCTCGATTCATCCATCATTCATTCTCCGTGAAAGACGCCTGTGACGATTATGACGTTCGTCGCTGTTGCCACGTTTGCTGACAGCGTCGCTCTTAATCCATTGTAATAAACGCTTATTTCTTTTGTACAATTGAGTGCTCGCGTTGCAGAACTTTAGACGCCTTTGTGGAAGACATCGCTTTTGGATAAACCTATTGCAGAATGGTTTCACAGAAATATTTATCTTAGAGCATGAACGAGAGATCGCAGTCTAGCTCGTAGCGAACCGTCGCTTGAGTCTTTTCGTGTTGCAATTGGAAATGTAACTAAGCTGTGATAATACTCGCCAGTTATTCGACAGAATTGCATCTGGATACGGTCGGATTTTTTAATTAAACCTTATGTTGTGTACTTTAAGTTGAAACTCGCGTGGCAAGTGTTGGCGAGTGGTTAGCGCTCTAGACAGTTCTCTAGGCATTGTTCAAGTCTTGCAGAGATGTTTGGCTGAATGCGATGGAGCGATAGTGACGAGCCACATGTGAGTAGATCGCAGGCTTTGTTTGAAGCCGTTTATCTATGTTAAAATTCACGTCATTCCCTGGTAAGCATGAATCATTTATTGTTTAGTTGTGAACACCCTACACGATAGTAAATACTTGTCATCTTGTTAAGCACGTTCCTGGCATGCATCCTTTTTTTTTTTTTTTATACTATAATATGGCGAAAAGCATGCTTTAAGCCTTTAAACGCTATCACTAGGTTTTGCTCGCACGCTTTTCCCGTATAAATTCAGGGAAAATTTAAAAATAAAATTAAAATAATTAATTATAAATATTTTTTTTTTTTCATTTTTACTCTCTTGGTGTTCCCTTACTAGCGAATAAACAAAAGGTAGGCATCCTCCCACTAGGGTGGACAAACGAAATTACGAAATTCACAAAGGAAGTGCATGGGGGCTCAGGATCGATCGAGGATACCTTCGATATTGTTTAGGCTTTTATATGATAAATTTCTTTTACTCATTTCATTTCTTCGTTTATTTTTAATACGATTAACATAAGTTCTTTTTTTTTTTCTTTATTTTTTTTATTAGATCATCACGCGTCAGGGTTTTTTATATTGGTAATGAAGGTGGAAAACAAGCATGCAGGTCACATTGATATTAAATGATGTCACACAAAGACCAGAGATCAAAATGCAGATGCCTTGCCACCTCTGAGAGTTCTGAGACCTTAATTGTTTTGCATGTACTAAAATATAATTGGCTTTCTTTGATCATGGCCAATCTGGCTTTCAGCAAGCCTTTGATTGTAGGTATACCTGACTCAGCATGGGTTTCAGGTCACTTCTCTACCTCAGACTTTTTGTATTTAACCTTTTATAAGTCAGATACATTTAAACTCTAAGGCTATAGTTGGACCGATATCGGTACACGAACAATTAAAAATCAATTGTCATATTTTTCTCGCGGCCTGAGAGATTTAATATAATATCTACTTAAAATAATAAATACACCATGCGTGCGTAATGCGTTTAAAAATAAATGAGGAAATGTAATGAGTAAAATAAATTTATCATATTAAAGCCTAAATAATCTTTGAAACTGCAATTATTTAACTTTTACATAACAAATTCACATCTGACTGTCAACAAATAATTTTAATTAGAAGACTATTACGAACAACGGATTGCCTGCTATTCCCAAACATGATTCAACCTCAAGAAATGTATATAAGTCCCTTGATGGAATTTTCCATTCCTCGATTGATGTCGATATAAACAGTGAAGGGTTAGATTGTTTGAATAAATGGTAATTTGCATCGAACTGCTAAGGTTTCGTTGATAATTAAATATTGGAATGTTTTCTAACAGGGATATAATTATTATAGAGTTGTTAATTACCCAAAAGATTCCTAGATACTGTCTCAATAGCCTAGGTACCTAATAGTCTAACGGTAAAAAGTTAGGTTTGAAAATCCTTTATGTCTGGTTCTTTATGGGGATTTTTCCATTTTCTGGAAGTTTCCCAGTACCTCGGAGTTTGGTAATGTGTCCGGAGATGGCAACAGGCTAGTGGGTGTTTGCATGTCTGCTTGAATGCATGTATTTACCTCTGCCTACCCTTTCGGGGATTGCAGGCGTGAATGTACGTTTTAATTACCCAAAAGATAAGATAAGTGAGTGGTTTGAAGTTGTTGAAAAATTTGCTATGAATGCAGGAATTTTGTCTCTAGGGTTCCCCCCTTCCTCTTGGCGATACCCTTGAATGCGCAGTAGTTAGTGGCCATCCTAGTGTGAAATGTTCGCCGAAATTGCCTCTAAATGACATTAACCTTGAAATAGCAGGCCATGTACAGGTACATCACGGATATTCATTTCATTTTTCTCAAACTTTTATAGGTGTACCTACAGCTATTGTAAAAGTTCAAGCTTAAAGTCATCTGCGTGTAACATATCACACTTCACTCACAATATAGTGCTTAGTATTTGTCGTCACGTAAGTATTTATACTTTTATAACGTAACAATCCAATATTTATACCAGAAATAAAGCAAAACGTCAGAAAACTTTTGCAACTACTCAGATTCAGATCGTCGCTTTTATCTGTCGGTGATTCACTCTCATTATTTTCCCAATCGCGCCAAAACAAGCATAATTTCAAAAACGTGTATTTTTCTGAACTGTTAGAGAAACAGTCTTGCTCAAGTCGGTTATGAGTAAAACTCGGCTCAAGTTAAAAGCAATCAATTCACTGACTTTTATAATAAATGTCCTACAAAAAAAGGTAACAATATCGTCAAAAGTGAACATCATTTCATGATTCTAATATTTTTATTTTTCGCAATAATACACGCGCGAGTTTTTCTTCAGGTCCTTAACATGGTAGGCAGAGATGGAGCGCCAAATATTCCGGTCCTGACACCTCCCGTGCCTCATCTACCTTCATCATTCTCTTCATACATGCACGCCGATTGCCTAAGTTTTCTTTAATTTTTGAAATCATTTCATGACTTTATAATTGAATTTTATTGTTTATGAAATAATCGGAGTACATTGATGATCTAGTCTGTCATAATTTATTTCCATCGATTCCATTCCACTGAACGAATAACAGCTCAATATAAATCCACGTGATAAACCGACCACACAAAACCAGTCACACTGAATGGAAAGCCTATTAGAAAAATGATTTCTCCTAGCAATTGAGCGGTGTGGGAGAGAAATAACAATTTAATTAATGCCGTCTCGACTTTGATCTTTTGACGCACATTTTGTGCGGCGTGTTTATACCAATTTGTTAATTACAGATGTCTGTGTTGGCGGGAGTTGTGTAAGTTTAATTAATTTATTATTAGTTTAATTCATTTATATAGGCATCATTGGATCTTGATTATGTACTCTTCAATATAGTATTTTCTTAAAAGCTTTAATTATAATTATATGATTAAAATAGGAAGCACATTGGTGTAAATTATTTTTTTCCTTTTGCACCATTTGAGCAAAAAACTTTTGCTCATGTTAGCAGGCATCATTTCTTTATTTACTAACATTAGCATGAAATTCAAATGGAATACGGTAATAATGGTTAAAAGACGAAAAACCCTCGACGTCCACATAAAAACCGGCGAGAAGGGCTCTCCCCAGGACATGATCTGCAATGGCCGATCTGGAGATCACTGTTGTGACTGTGGAGCCATAACTCAAACAAGTGTAAGTAAGTAACAAGTAAGTGATCGAAATCGTAACAGAGCATATGTTGCAACATATGCTCTGTTACGATTTCGATCACTTACTGCTACTAATTAAACCACAGCACTGATGTTCGAACTCAATTATTGTGGTAGACTCAAAATCTTATACCTAGTAATTGTACAACAACAATAGCATGATGTTGTGGAGGAACGGGTGGAAGTGTTCCTCCGACGAAAAGGGAGGATCCTCCGACCAGGCGAGGTGATAGCGCCTGGCGGGCCGCGGCCCGACGATTGACGTTGGGAAGTTGTATATATGCCAACTCTTGAGAAATCTTCGCATGTGCGATGTAATTCGAATGCACGCTATCTACCGTGCTAGACAAGTACTGTGAGGTTTCATTGTATTCCACTAGTTGGCGCCTTAATGTAGTGGACGCTACAATGTAAATTGCCCCTGTCGACATCTATTATTCTTTAAGGAGAAACATATAGTATACAAAGGAATTTGGCGATCCTTGGTGCAATCTCTAACAATACCCGTTTCGCCCCAGTTCCTGTAAGTTGGAGGATCTAAGGATCGCAAATGATGCAGCAATTACTGTGGCGAAATACTGGGCCGATAAAATTTAAATCGAACCGCTGACACGAGAAGAAGGAGAAGTTCAAATGGATGGTAAGTGAATAGGTACTGTAATGTATAGGTATGCGCTGCCACAAACGATGGCTAAGTTGTATTCAATACTGTGATGGTTATTACAGGGACATACATTGCCATCTAAATGGAACACAATTTAAGTTATAATATGTTGAATACCAAAATTTGGCGGCAGATGGATTAGGTAATGCAGATGGTGCCTTCGCACCCCGAGACCTTTACTAGCAGTTCATCATCATCATCATCATCATCATTTCAGCCAAAATACGTCCACTGCTGAACAAAGGCCTCCCCCAAAGAATGCCACAACGAACGGTCCTGGGCCGCCCTCATCCAGCGATTGCCCGCGACCTTCACCAGGTCGTCGGTCCATCTTGTGGGAGGCCTGCCTACGCTTCGCTTTCCGGTACGTGGTCGCCACTCGAGAACTGCTCTGCCCCAACGGCCGTCAGTTCGTCGAGCTATGTGCCCTGCCCACTGCCACTTGAGTCTCGCTATTCGGTGAGCTATGTCGGTAACTTTGGTTCTCATGCGGATCTCCTCATTTCTGATTCGGTCTCGCAGAGAAACTCCAAGCATAGCTCTCTCCATTGCTCTCTGAGTGACCTTGAGCCTTCTTATCTTTCTTGAGGCCCATAGTGAGCGACCACGTTTCTGTCCCATAAGTCATCACTGGCAACACACACTGATCAAAGACCTTTTTCTTGAGACACTGCGGTAAGTCGGACGAGAAGATGAACCGTAGCTTCCCGAACGCTGCCCAACCGAGTTGGATTCGGCGATTGACCTCTTTCTCGAAGTTGGACCGGCCTAACTGGACCGTTTGTCCCAGGTATACATAATCGTACTAGCAGTTCAGTTCCTGTTAATATTAGAACTCTGCAGCATAATTTCCAGTATAGCAACAAAACAGCTTTCTGACAATACTTATACTGATCAAAGTATAAGAGTCTTGTTTTTTCTGGTTTAGAAGCAAAAATTTGAAGTCTCAGAAGTTACCACTTCTTCAGAAGAAACATTGATACCTCGAGTGCTGAACTAAATTCTGCTTAGCCATTTACCTACAATTTAAAAAAATACAGCGCGTTATTAATTTGCCAGAGAGCTCTATTAATAAATTATCTCTCTCTATTAGTCTTAACAAAGAATTGTATGCTTAGCAAAGTGCACAACCGAACCAAATTGAGTGGATAGCAACTTTATAATCGCTCATCATCAAATTAGATATCAACCTCTCGTCGCATTGAAAATTGTTATTTCCACAGATCACCCACAAAAATATTGTCCCACCCCTTCACGCATTCAATCAATTATGGAGTATCATCAATCTGTCAGCAAAACGTTATGTCATCGCCAGCACATTATTTCTACTCAAGCTTCCGACAGTTCTTACGAATCATGGCTGATCACATCTCTTGCGAGAAACGACGGGATTCGCGTGGAAAATATTTTCAGTGTCTGCTATTGGCTGGCAATGTATGGTTCAATCAATTTGGCTGACCCTTATTTAGTTAAATGGAATCAGACGTTATATCTTGTTGTTTAGTTTTTTAGTTTAGGGCACAGCGGCCCTAACGACACAGAATTACAACAAGTATGAGAGTGTAAGCGTATTTTATTTTCTGCACTTTTACCAAAAAATTATGCAACTTGAAATTAGACATGTAACACGATTTTCCGTTTTAATAATTTCCCATCTCAAACGTTATCTAGTAGTTCAATTAAAACAATTACAATTTTAAATAAAGTACCTCCATTTTTGTGAAATGAGCGCGCTAAAACAAAACAGTGGAGGAACTTTTAAATTTGTAACGGTTTTTAGCGCTGAGTAATTTTTAAAGTAATGTAACAAAACTTTCTAACAAATTAAATTTTCTGTCGCAATCATGAAAATTAGAAAATCGGCGATCTTTCCGAAAATATAGGTATCTATGAATGAAATTTCGCAGGTAGCAGCTGCAAATTTAAACTTCAGGAATGGCAACAATGAATATCGAGATCTGTCATTTGTTCATGTGTTTCGATATTTATTTATTTAAACTTTCTGCACAAACAAAGTTCATGAGGCGGACTTAATGCTAGAAAGCATTTTTGATTAGTATGAACCGCTTTATATCTATAATATCTTTGTTTTTCACCTTTGTAACAAAAAACTATAATTGAGTACTTAGGTAAAATATTAAACAAGGAATTGAATTAAATTGCACTTAATAACAAGTGTAGTTATCATTTATTTTCAATAATAAAAGTACCTATTACCCAATTGCCTTAAAAGATCTTTCAAAAACCATTAGATCTCATTGCACTATTATTTTGACCGTGAAAAATAATCTTATTATCTACAGTTATTTAGGCCGAAGGTCTACTTTGCTTTGATTGTAATAAATAAATAAAATAAATAAATTTATACATCTTGCGTTGACACAGTATGCATATAACGACTCAGTATTCAAATTTGTCTTGGACTGTACCTACCCGTTTCTGAACATTATGGCATTAATAATACTTTTGATATACAGTTAGTAAAACAGAGCTTTGTAACGAATAGACAATAATAGGCTTAGTGAAGTAGAGCACTTATAATCACCAACTATTGAACACCAAAAGGGTAGTGATAAGATATTCTCGTCACTTCTCCAGGCACGTAATGAAGATCTTGATAAGCTTTAACCATCATTTGCTGGTTGACTACCGCGAAGGGTCGCGGAGAGATGCTCTCGATCGATGGTAGCGGCCTCAAATCCAGACTAGGTAGACTTTCCTCCTTAGGCCTCATTGGAACAAAAGAAGCCTGAGAGATCGTCGGCACTGAGTAACTAATCATGTTATTATACATAAACTGATGATCAGAGTAATTTGGTATCTGGTAATTTGGATCCTGTCTTGGCTCTATCTCCAGGAACGCCTCCCTTGTAGAATAAATTGCTGGACTGGCGAAAGCTGTAGTGTCCATCCGGTTCTTCCTTCGAGGTCGATACTTGTAATCTGGGTAGTCGTGCATGTGTTTAAGCCTTAATCGTTTTGCTTCATCTATGAACGGTCTCTTCTCTGTTTCGTCTAAGCTCTTCCATTCTAAGCCTAGTCGTTTGGATATCTCAGAGTTGTGCAATTTCGGGTTCATCATTGATATTTTCTTCCGCTGCAGCCTTGACCACACCATGAATGCGTTCATTGGTCTTTTGATGTGATAAGGGTTTGCATTTCTGGATGTTTTCGGTGATGGTTTCGCCGGCGGCAATTCTATTGGGTACGCCATGGTCACTTTGGATCAAAATTCTACATAACCCAGTCTAGACAATACAGATAAAATCGTTCTTAATTTAATTGAATTGAACCTTTCACTTGAAATGCTATCGTTAGCGTTACCATGGCCGCGTACGGACTCGCACTGATGACCGGTTCCGAAGCAGACCAAATCTGAACGCTGTCATTAGACCAACAATGCTGCGAGCACAATAGCAATGACAATTTTCCATGTATTATTTGCCGTTGAATAAAGAGCGGCGACAATGCATTGATTGCTCACAAATTGTCAAATGATACTGGTGTATGTTTTGTGCGAGGCGCGCCTGCGCACTGCTCTATTAAAAGGATGCTTGTCTGAGATACTTCGTAGCGTTGGCAAATTGAGCTCTATAACTTACCTACCTACTAAAAAAGAAGAATGAACTTCTTTTTTAACAGGTAGGTAAGCATGCATTATAATAGGTTGGGGAAAAAGTCTTTTCGCATTATAGTATGTATGAACTTGTAATAAAATCTCTTTGGCTGTATGTAGTATTTGTATCTGACTGGTTTTGGTATCATTGAAAGTTAAAATTTTAAAGAACATAATTCCAAATTCGAATTAAGCAAATGTGTGATTTTCATTTGTTTTTCGTACTGTCAAGATGAGTGAATCTAATGAAGAAATTCGATCCATTTTAAAATTTTACTACAAAAAAGGTAAAAATGCAACGCAAGCCGCGAAAAAAATTTGCGATGTTTATGGACCTAGTGTAGTGTCTGTGAGAGTAGCACAAATTTTTACGGATAAAATGGATGCCATTTCTGAAAAAGTGGAGCAAGATCGACATATCAGTAGTTACGACGCGACGTAGCTGAAGAACTGAGAATTGATCACAAAACAGTTTTGGCGCATTTGAAAAAAGCTGGGTACAAAAAAAAGCTCGATATTTGGGTACCTCATGAGCTCACTGAAAGAAACCTAATGAACCGTGTACTCATTTGTGATTCTTTATTACGACGTAATGAAACCGAATCATTTTTGAAGAAGCTGATAACTGGTGATGAAAAGTGGATCACGTACGACAAGAACGTGCGAAAAAGGTCGTGGTCAAAGGCCGGTCAGGCTTCACAGACTGTGGCGAAACCCGGGTTAACTCGCAATAAGGTGATGTTGTGTGTGGTGGGATTGGAAGGGCATTATTCAATATGAGCTATTACCACCAGGCAGGACTATCGATTCTGAACTCTACTGTGAACAACTGATGAGATAAAAGCAAGAAGTTGAGAGAAAGCGGCCGGAATTGATCAACAGAAGGGGTGTGGCGTTTCATCATGATAACGCTAGACCTCACACATCTATAGCCACTCAGCAAAAATTAAGAGAGTTTGGCTGGGAGGTGTTAATGCATCCGCCATATAGTCCTGACCTTGCACCTTCAGATTTCCACCTGTTTCGGTCTCTTCAGAATTCTTTATGCAATGTTAGGTTAACATCACGAGAGGACTGCCAAATCCACTTGTCGCGGTATTTTGATGAGAAGTCCCAAAATTTTTATAGCAATGGGATCATGTCCCTACCTACAAGATGGCAAAAGGTTATCGAACAAAATGGTACATACATACTTTAGTTAATTTAAATAAACTATATTAAAAAATGTTTTGAATTATCTTAAAAAATGCGAAGAAACTTTTTCCCCAACCTAATATATCAATGAGAGTGCTTGGATGAGACTAAAAAATGCATTATGATTATAAACTTCAAAATTAAATTATGTCAACGGAAGACATTGTTAAATGAAAAGCTGTCCATGAAAAAACTTACACAACAAACTTACGTAACAACATTAAATTTATTGAAACAATTCACATTTAAAATTATTTCTGTTGATGTACCTAACTTTCAAGACTAAACTAGAAAAAAGCTATGAGAATCTTTTTTTTTAATCTATATTTACTTAGATTTTTAAAAAATGGTATTCTTGAATCTTTGAGAATATTTGTATCCTGAAAATCGTAACATACTCGTAGTTCAATAAAAATCTGATAGTGAAGTAGGTAGTACCTCCTTCAGTACATACTCGATGCTTGAGCACACAATGTCGAAGTGAGATTAAAAATTATTATGATAAGTAGTTAAAGTGTGTGTATGAGTAAAAAAACTGATGTAATAAATAGCATAAAAAAAAAATACTGCTAATTGAAAACAAAAATCCAACATCACGCCGTGTTCCCAGGCGGTCACCCATCCAAGTACTGACAGCGCCCGACGTTGCTTAACTTCGGGGATCGGACGAGAACCGGTGTTTTCAACGTGGTATGGACGTTGGTGTCTTTGGTGTTGAATTTTGTGATCATAAATAACAGTAGAAGTAATTACTTGCCTAAACCTTCTTCAGGTTTATTACCCATGTAACGTATGGTCAAAAACTTAAATTAAACAGATTTTTTAAGTTTGCTTTTTTTTATTTCGCCGCCTAGGGACGTATCCCCTATAATTCTGTATAAATAACCATTCCATAATCACGATTTCTGTATTCGCGGCATATTTACGGAACATTTATGTACCACGCGAATAAAGAGCTTCTAGTGTACTTTATTTGATTTATTTATCATACTTAAATCTATTAATACAGGTTGGGCAAACCCAATGCGATAGACAAGCAAAAAAAAATTATTAATAACATTGACAATTATTAAAGTAAATTAAAAAAATAACATTTAATTACAGATTTACGTAATAGCATCTCAAACAGTTTTATTTCAAATGGTTAAAAAAAAGCTTTCGCCGAATTAAGAACATAGAACCTCCTCTTTATTGATGTCAGTAAAAAATGGAAGGGCTTCAGAGTTTACCTACGATTAGGTACCTACTTAGGTACCTAAGGTTATCAACATATTCTGTAAAATAATTAATGTAAAATTTTACATCCTTCTCGTACCTATTTAAAAATTTGTTAAGGTCAGAGAAGGATGTAACATATATTTACTAACATTATCTTTAACAAAATACCTACTTTTGGTGCAACCGAATCTAAGTACCTACTAGAGATGCGCCGAATATTCGGTTCGTATTCGGTATTCGGCATATTCGGCATGATTTCCCCTATTCGTATTCGGCCGAATTATTCGGTTTCTATGCCGAATATTCGGTTCGAATATTGCTATTTTATTGGCTACACGACACGGTTATCAGAGATAATGGTGTAATTCTCTGGTTCTATTGGGATTTTTCCATTTTCTGGAAATTTCCAAGTACCTCGAAGTTTGGTAATGGGCCCGGAGATGTCAACAGGCTCGCCACCTGTTACATGGACCAAACGTAACAGGCGGATCGTGGGTGTTTGCATGTATGCTTGAATGCATGCATTTACCTCTGCCTACCCCTTCGGGGATTACAGGCGTGAAGTTACGTTACATTAAATTACAAATCAACATTTATTTTGAAACCTCAAACCAACATTTTCTTAACCTGTAGCCTTGTAGTTAGGTTATTAGGTTACAAGCAGTCAACATTTTATTGTAAACCTTAAATCAGCATTTATTTTTCAACTTTTACTTTTAAATATAAATTAAATAAAGCTATTCCGAGCCATCCCAGTCTACTCTCAGTACTACCAAAAAGTAAAATACCTTTTTATTTTGTGGTTGTACTGAGAAAATACCTTTTTATGTTGTGGTACTGGGTATCGACGACCCGGATAGTCCAGCGGTGTGAGATGACTGTTTGATTCGAAGAGTCGCGGGTTCGATCCCCGCACCGGAACAAATATTTGTATGGCCTACAGATATTTGTTTCGGGTCTGGGTGTTTGTGTATGTGTTGCATGTGTACAACGGCACCCACGACACAGGTTTATACCTACTGTGGGGCTGTGAGTGTACCTAAGCGTATTTTATTTTATTTTATTTTGTGGTACTGAAGCGCGCATGGCCTCGCGGCTTGTGCGGATCGCAAGTGATTTGCTCGTTTGAGCGATTCGGGCGCGGTGGGGTGTGTGATGGGTGTCCGCTAGTGGTAAATTAAAATGCGCGTTTCCATAACGGAAGACACGTTAGAAGGCACGTTAAGCCGTCGGTCCCGGTTGCTATCTAGAGATAGCAGTCTTTAAACCTTGTCGGAGACCTTGAATTGAAAATATCCGACAGCGGGTTGGCTACTAACCCTTATCTCCACCAACCCGCATTCGAGCAGCTTGGTGGATACTACCGTCCCCACCGAACGCATCATGGACGCACACCACACACTGAGCCTTAGAGCTCGCGCGCTTTACCACTGCCGCATGGCTCGGCACCGAGGCATGCTCGGCCGAGGCACCGAGCGCCCGCACGACTCTGATGCACGTCCACACTGACTGTCACTGACCAAGAATTTCGCTCACGAGGCTGCATCGCCCGAGCATGCGTCCGGTGTAGACGCGGCTATTTAGCAAGCAGCGACATGTTAGAACCGCTTTTACGCGTCAAAACAGTGAAATCGTAAACCGAATAATTCGGCCGAATATTCGGTTCGGTATAGGTTAAACCGAATAATATTCGGTATTCGGTTATTCGGTGAAACCACTATTCGGCGCATCACTAGTAACTACCCATCTATCACGTTAATAGAAATCCATAGATACCAACTGCTTGTAAGTAGGTAAGTATGAATGCTATAAAATGCTTGCCAGTTTTAAAGGGCAATTAGGTGCCTATAATCAGTGGGTATCATTCAGAGATATATTTTATGGAAGCTATTATTATTCAATTTCTTCGGTATCTAACGGTCAAAAAATGCAAGTCCGAGGCGAGCCGCATCCATAGCAACGTACCTACTTAGCATAGCACATCTCTGGTGGAAAAGCACCCTTATGAGCCTACGAAGACAGACAGCGGTCTGGAGTTCAGCTCTGCGTACTTGTAATTTGATTATGAGTACAAAATTCATCCTTGCTGTCACCAACGTCCATACCACGTTGATAACACCGGTTCTCGTCCGATCACCGAAGTTAAGCAACGTCGGGCGCTGTCAGTACTTGGATGGGTGACCGCCTGGGAACACAGCGTGATGTTGGTTTTTTGCTTATTTTGTGTATACTTTCTTATTTAGTTCAATATTACCTATATTCCAACAGTTTTTTTGTCGATCAGTACATGCAATGCGTTTATTTTAATTTTTCTTATTTTAAAATCCAAATTTATAGTTCGATAGAATAACGCTTTCCAATCAAAAAATCCTTTCGTTTTTTTTATTACCAATAAGTGATAGAATAGATATAATCAAAATCTTCTAGTTCTCATCATCATTAGGTATGTTTTTCCCTGCAACTCTACAAGCAGAAGTAGGTACCTACTTCTATTAACTTCACAATAGTTGAAAACCCCGGTGTTCCGCAAACCAAGCCCAGCTCCCACAATGATCATGGAATCAAACCAACAGAATCAATAGGCATTGTGACCAAAGATTAAGCCACACCTCGATTCTACTGATTCTGCCCACACAATGCGTAATCTACATTTCAATTGCGAAATCGATTCCACACAATGAAGTGATGGTTTGCCACAAGCCTGAAGTCAATTATACCTACAACTATTTCTACATACCTACATACAAGGATTTTATAGTAATTATGGTGGTAAACAATCATGCACTTCACATTGATGATACGAAGGTAGGTAAGTGAGTACGACAGCCAAAGATACCTATTAGGTAGGTACTCCTATAATAAGTTTGACGGCAGCCTATATAGGTACGTACTTTTTGTTTGTAAACTGACTTGACATTAACACCTACGTAAGTATGTATCTATTCAAATCCATTGTTATTCACCATAGTTTAAAATACTCAAATAGTTTTTAATTTATGACTCATCATAAGCGATTTTTGTCATCCCAAATGATACGTACCTACCTACTTAGATAAACTTTTGACGACCCATCATATCGAGCTTTTTTTTGTACCCAGCTTTTTTCAAATGCGCCAAAACTGTTTTGTGATCAATTCTCAGTTCTTCAGCTACGTCGTAACTACTGATATGTCGATCTTGCTCCACTTTTTCAAAAATGGCATCCATTTTATCCGTAATAGGGCGACAAGAGCGAGGTGCATCTTTGACATCAAAATTTCCGGATTGAAAAACGCTTAAACCAAAGGAGATGTTGCAAAAATGTATTGACCTCCGGCCATGTATTGTACACAATATCATTAAACAGGCAAAATCAATATAAAAACATTTTTAACTGCATATTTTCACTTATTTAGCTTTGTTTGCAGTTACAAAACATTATTTGCAGTTAGAATTGCAACTCAAAACCAACATGGCGAATATGGCGGGCGATGTCATTTTGACATTTTAATTTTTTAAATTGTATTTTGACTATATAGTACTTGGAGAAAAAAGTAATATTTTCTAAATACTATCGATTGATCCCAAGTGTAGGCTGTATCGCCGCCATGTTTAACTTAGTTGAAAATGATAAAATCGTTTGAATTAAATGTGGTTGTAACTCTAAAATATATAGTTGAATAAATTAATTGTATTTTTTTCGGATTCTTCTTCAATTTACCCATTTTTTGAGGACGTGTACGAACCAGAGCCGAGCTCGCAACATCTCCTTTGTGCTACTCCCACAGACACTGCACTAGGTCCATAAACATCGCAAATTTTTTTCGCGGCTTGCGTTGCATTTTTACCTTTTTTGTAGTAAAATTTTAAAATGTATCGAATTTCTTCATTAGATTCACTCATCTTGACAGTACGAAAAACAAATGAAAATCACACATTTGCCTAATTTGAATTTGGAATTATGTTCTTTAAAATTTTAACTTTCAATGATACCAAAACCAGCCAGATACAAATACTACAGCCAAAGAGATTTTATTACAAGTTCATACATACTATAATGCGAAAAGACTTTTTCTCCAACCTATTAAAATATTAATAAGTAGTGTATTTTACGCGAAATGCACCGCGACATTTTTATTTTTCAAATTATCTATACGCGTAACAGCGCCATCTCTCACGTTCTATGGAAACTACTTAAAAGCAGTGACCCTCGCACTGAACGTTTACTGGCGTATTGTGTAGTTTATATGACAACTAATAGATGGCGTAATTTACCCATGTTATTAAATTCAACATTTAATTACTATCTTAAACCTAGATGTCACTACCAGTACTGCCTGATAGCTGGTAACACAGTTTAACAAGAATACTGTTCAAGAAAGAAATATCACAAAATCACATTAATAAACGCACTTACATCATTGTATAATAATTTATTGGATTGTATATCACTGGTTCTGTTTGCCACCATCATTACATTAAAAAAATACATAAAGCGTTTGACCTGGATCTATCGCCTCTTTACAAAAATAACGTGACTTTTTCATCATTTCACCTAAATCGTTCTTTAAAAAATGTCACATTATTCTTGTAAAGACGCGCTATGTAAATAAACACATAAAGAAATCTGTTTAAGTAAGAGAGGGATGTGAAATGTTACAATAACTTTAACAAATATCTTGGTGCAACCCAGCATTAGTCTTTTAACTAACAATTTTAATTTTGCCTTGAAATGGAAAAAAATATGCGATTTTATAAAAACAAAGCATTAAATTGTTTAAAAAAAGCCAACGTCACGCTGTGTTCCCAGGCGGTCACCCATCCAAGTACTGACAGCGCCCGACAATACTTAATTTCGGTGATCGGACGAGAACCGGTTTTTTCAACGTGGTATGGACGTTGGCAAGCAAAACGCTGAATAATGATTTCTAAAATACTTTTTTTAACCTAAGGTGATTGTAAAATACTGAAACACATCAGGATGGTTTAGTCTAGGAATTACTGATTCGCGAAATGAATACATAGTCTAGAATTGACCGATTTTGGAATAAATAGGCATCCAAATCTTAGTCGACCGTCACCTATGGGTTGAAACACTGTTTTTATCATAAGCCCATCACGCATGTAAAAGGACTCGGAAAAAAATTATTATAATATGTTCATAGCTAAGTAAATAATAAAAAAAAATAAAAAGTTTCACCCATTTGTTGAGTTATATTTTATAAAAGTTTTAAATATGTATTTAAAATATGCGGATGGTTATAGTAAGCCTAAAGTTTATTGGTAAATAGATCGTTGCGGTCACCTATATTTACTTACTGTTTACACCTGCTTACCAGACCTGAACGTAAATAGGTACGTACGCAATACATCGTAGACCTATTTTATATGTTTAAAACTTTTAAAAATATAGTTTTTAATACCATCGCATAAAGTGATCAAGCGCCCAGTTTTCTGATAGTATTGGCCTCATAATTTTTCGAAAAACAAATCGTTTACATGGGAGTGGACTATTTGATATTTCTCTGGCACTTTACCAGTCTTGTGTTGACTGGAAATCTTAAAAATATTTCCTAACGCGAATATCAAAACCGGGACTTCAAGATAAACACGAAGCCATGAAAATAGATCCTCTAACTTAAAAGTTATTAAAATCAATCCAACTTCAAATAACCCTTAAAAATCATCCCCTTTAACTGCTTTAACAAATAAATAATAACAAATTTATGTCCACAGTCGTAAAGTGGCAAAGCCCACCGCGACACGGGGGCAGTTTGTAAATCACTGCAGACATAAAGGGGGCGTATAAGCTGCCATATTTATGAAAATAAGATCGTACGCCGGCATAATAGAGATACAAAAAGCGAGCGACCGACTCCCGTCGCGGGGGAAAGATTGCAGCTCTTTATAGCTCACGATACGATATTTTTATTTTAATACTAGCTGACCCGGCAAACTTCGTATTGCCTCAGAATGAAATAATGAGTCAAAGATTTGATATATACGGACTATTTGTATGGGAAAATGAAAACGATGATTGTGGTTTTTACTATTTCCCTTCAATTCCTTCATATTTTCTTACCTTTTAAACCTTCCCTGGACCTTTCCTTCTCAAAACCAAAATTAGCCAAATCTCGAGTTTAAGCAAGACTAACGAACAGCAATTGATTTATATATATATATAGACTAGAGTTAGTGCGCCAATTATGTAGCACCCTCAGAGGAAGTACTAACTTAAAAAGTTGAAGTTTTGTGTTTTTATTATTATTAGCGGTTATTCACTCTAGAGTAGTTTTAAAAAATGACGAGGTAAATGTGCTTTCCAGGAGCCTAATTATATGAAATATATGAATGAACTGAAATGAATACATTAGACGTTGTCGCAAGAAATAGCGTGCATGAAAATAATTTTAATTCAAACACGTTGCTCACACACATGAATGGAGATGGGACACGCTTGATTTTTTTAAATTTTTTCATGCTGCATTGGTTTTATCTTTGTTGTATGGCAGAATGACGTTTGCTAGGTTTTGCTAGTAAAACAATAAGAGTGTAAACTGGCAAACTGGTGTGTTACATTAATTCCAGATTCCCTGCGTCTGGCGAAGAAGTTACTGTGTGGTACTGTACTGGCACGGTGCATATTAATTTATTGGAGTAAGATACTGAGAGTATCTTACAAACGAAGCCCATTTGTTATATTCTCTTTTAGCTTCACAACTTTCAAAGTACATTATTCTGCGTCCATAAGTAGGTACATTGTTTACCTCAGAACTAAAAAAAGCAAAAGTACTCCTTGGTATCACTTGTAGATTCCCGAATAATATTTTAACTCCAGCTGAAACCCCGTAGGAAAATATAATAACGAAAAACTAATTTGATTTTTATGTTATAATCGAGCACTAAATGTTATATTATGTTATGTATCTTTGCCATCCAAATGCTGCTCAATACCTCATTACTATTTGATCTATTTTTTACTATTTGATTGATCTATAAATATGTACCAAAGTACCAGGCACGACACTCCCCTTGGTACCAGGGTTCTAGTATTTTGCATTCAATTTACCCCTGTTTCCTATGGTAATATCATAGATGACGTGGAAATGTCTCATTATTTAATGAGACATAAATAATGAGACATGAATAATAATTTATTTGACATCTGTCAAATAAATTTAGAAAACGGAACCTTTAACCGAACCGGCTTTTTGTTCCCGGTGTCTTATGACAGTAACAGAGTAAAAGATGTAATGAAAAATATATATATAGATTTTCTATGGAGTTATTCGAAATTTTCGAGTAAAATACATTTTGATCGACTATTACTCGCAAACTTGTAAAAGCCAACATAAGTGTGATAGTTTTCCTTTTAATTTCATTGTTGCTACTATTGCCATAACGTTTGAATTTCTTACAACTATAGTTGGTACGGGGAGGGGGACACTTGACTCTAACGAAAATTGGTACTCTAAAGCTTAATAAGTCACAAACCGTTAACTAAATGGACATGAGCACACCCCTAACATTTTAAAAAGACGTATCCACAATATCCTACACTATTAAAAAACGAAAAACAAAAAAAAATTAGGGAGGTACCCTAAATAAAAAAAATGTCACGTTTTTATTCTACTACTTTGTTGGCGTGACAAAGATGTATACTTGTGCCAAATTTCAAATCTCTAGTACCCATAGTTTTTGAGCTAAGCCGCAGACGAACAGACAGGCAGACAGACAGACAGACAGACAGACAGACATGGCGAAACTATAAGGGTTCCATGTTTACTACGGAACCCTAAAATCGGAACTGGCTGTTTGTTCCCGGAAACTTCTGTATAATATATTGACATCGTTGATAAGTATTACATTATATTTAAATTGGCTCTCGGGCGCAATTCGATTTTGTCCTTTGCAAATCGTATCGGGGTACGATTCAGTCGTGACGTATAAACGCTTCATAAGCTCTAACTTATTGTTATTGCGCGTTTTAAGCCTCAGTTTTATGTTTCAAATCGTCCACGTTTAGGTCTTCGCGTCTATTTATGTTTATATAGATTTATTGTTGCGACGCGCGCCAAGAAAATGGTGGCTTGTACCACTTGTACTTACAAGAACGGGAAAAGTGCCTCAACACAACAAACATTAATAGGTAAATGAGACATTCTACTGATATAATGATGAATAATATAGTATATTAAAGAAATTAAAGAAAAAACGGAAAGAAATTTTGACTTCGGGCAGGAATCGAACCTACGACCTCAGGATAACCAGTCCAGTCCAGTTTTTTGGTCAATTTTTTCCTTCCGCTTTTTCTTTAATTTCTAAAGTTCACTCGCATGCGTTATTGCGAAAAATAAATATTACAATGGACTATTGAGGGTTTTGGCTGGGAACCATGAAAGAGGAGTATGGTGCTCTTATTTTATTTCATTTTCTTGGTGTATTTTTAAATTATATTGAATAAAGTTGGTGGCATTTTGTTTGATATAGGTTTATTACAGTGCCCGTGTATAGTGAAATAGAATAACGACGAAACACGACCTTTCAGGTTGCCTCCAAAACTTCATTGTAAATGTTCTGGTAAAATAGCTATCGCTTTACTCGAATAACTGACTGTAACTGACTTGACTGACATACATACTTGATAAATAATTGATTTACTTTAATATACTAACTTTTACGCTGCTTAAATAAATACGAATACGAAATATCGTTTTACGTGACACTGGCAATATGCCTAATAGCGATGGCATAATAACAAAAAAAGTATATATTACAATTATTTTATTAAATTTAGTTTTAAGTTAGTGATATTCTTGATTATATATTTTTTTTGTTCGTAAATAGACTTGTAGTATATCAATTGTGATTCACTTTAGTTTATTTTCTTTACCTCTGTCAGACAAATGTCACCTCGGTCTGCCCGGGACCACGGAAGCTGAAAAGCGACCGAAACGTCGGGTTGATTTTAAAAATCATTTTAATTTAATATACTCGAGATAAATCCGTAAAAATAGTTTTATTTCAATTAGTTTATTTTGTTTGTATTAGTCGTTTCATAATTTTTTTATTTTCATTCGAGATGCTTGTCATCCTAAATTTAAGTACATTATTTCTCATTCTGATTTAGAGATTTTTTTTACGTAATGGAAGTGGCAAACAACCTACAGATATTTGTTTCGGGTCTGAGTGTTTGCGTATGTGTTGTATGTGTACAACGGCACCCACGACACAGGTTTATACCTACTGTGGGGCTGTGAGTGTACGCGTATTTATTTATTATTATTATTATATTGGACTCTCTTAGCTTAATGAATGTCAATTAAACCGGGCCCTTAGGGTATATTAAACTCATAAAAATATTACTGTCATCTCATGAATGCATATATCCTTATTCATATCATCTGGAACTAAAATGATATCGAACAGAAAAGAATCAAGCAAACAAATAAACACAAATACGAGAGAATAGAATGAAGTGTGATGTTATTCCCAGAGCTGTATAATAAAATGTCTCTTGTGTGTACTGCGAAGTATAAGTGACGACGTTTCAGAGAATATGTCTGAAGATATTGAGTCTAATTCTTTATTTAAATGCACATAATTAAATTTAAAGTAAAATATGGCAGAGATGATGCCAAGAAGAAATAATGACTACTGGCTGGTAGCTTTGTATGCAAATAAAGTTCATCCGCTATATTTTTTAAATGTAATGGAAGTGGCAAGCAAGCATGTAGCTCACATTGATATTAAGCGATAACTGCAGCCTAAAGATAACCAAAGACCAAGGTCAAAAGGCGTTACCACTAAGTTAGGTTAGGTTAGGTCTAAGGTGTTATGCCTCTGTGCCGGAAATTGCAGGGCTGTAAAACGATAGTGCTGAACACTACCATTTAGCAGCAAGTATATTAGGTAATGCGGTGCTTACGCCCACGAGCTCCGTCACTGGAGCTCTACCACCTGTAAACTTCCTAAGACTCTTGATCCTACCCTCAGATAGTTCTCGACGTATTTGGTCAAGGTAGGTCAGTCTTGTTCTTCCTTGGCCTTTGCAACCATCCACGTATATTTGATAAGTAACCATCATTGTAAAAAATATCCCAATGATAAAAAATATCTCAAACAAAGTTATCTCATGTGTTTCGCAATCCCCGACTCCTTTATGTCGGTATTGATACGATATTTTTATTTCCTACCCGCTCAATACAAACCCGCCGAGCGCTTTGTAGCTGCCTTCTTGCCGTTGCGTTCAATGCTTTTTGCTAACTATCACAATATACAAATAGTATTATAACCCGTGCACAAAACTGCTGATGAAGTTATTCCAATGTTTGATATTTTTTACTGGTGGTAGAGCTCCAGTGACGGGGCTCGCGGGAGTGGACACCACCGCATTACCTAATATACTTGCCGCTAAATGGCAGTGTTCAGCACTATCATTTTCCGGTCAGATGGTAATGTACGAACCCGTAATTTCCGGCACAGGGGCATAACACCTTAGGACTCAGGAGTGGTAACGCATCTGCATTTTGAGCTTGGTCTTTGTGTGGGTGTCTATAGGCTGCAGTCATCACTTAACATCGATGTGAGCTGCATGCTTGTTTGCCATTTCCATAACATTAAAAAATATATATGACGACCCGGTTAGTCCAGCGGTGTGAGTAGAGCGTTTGATTCGAAGGGTCGCGGGTTCGATCCCCGCAACGGGACAAATATTTGTATAGCCTTCAGATATTTGTTTCGGGTCTGGGTGTTTGTGTATGTGTTGTGTGTGTAGTGTGTGTACAACGGCACCCACAACACAGATTTATACCCTGTGTGAAGCTATGAGTGTATGCATATTTTTGTATTTTATTGCGATATTAATGCAAAAATAAAAATAGGTATTCTCAATGTTGTGTTTTAGGTGCAATATGTCACAAAATCAGCCTCAATGAAAAACCAGCGCCGTTCATAAGATCGGCTTTATGCTGAATTGGGGACCTTTTTGTAACAACCATGATAAAAGAGATGTTGCAAAAATGTATAGACCTCCGACCATGTATTGTACACAATATCATTAACAGGCAAAATCAATATAAAGACGTTTTTTACTGAATATTTTCACTTGTTTAGCTTTGTTTGCAGTTACAAAACATTATTTGCAGTTAGAATTCCAACTCAAAACCAACATGGCGAATATGGCGGGCGATGTCATTTTGACAAATTCCACTAATAATCGTATTGAAAATTATAAAATCGTTTGAATGAAATGTGGTTGTAACTCTAAAATATATTCTTGAACAAATCAATTGTATTTTTTTCGGATTCTTCTTTAATTTGCCCATTTTTTGAGGTAATGTACGAACCAGAGCCGAGCTCGCAACATCTCCTTTGTGTTCTTAGTTTTACTTAGTTCTAAGTTGTTGTTAAAATAAAAAATTTCTTTTCTATTCTAATCTTATCTATATGTATAAATAAACATATGTTTGTTGCAACAGAATCAAAATGCCAAGGATTAAATTAAAAAAAATAAAATACGCTTACACTCACAGCCCCACAGTAGGTATAAACCTGTGTCGTGGGTGCCGTTGTACACATACAACACATACACAAACACCCAGACCCGAAACAAATATCTGTAGGCCATACAAATATTTGTCCCGGTGCGGGGATCGAACCCGCGACCCTTCGAATCAAACGGTCATCTCACACCGCTGGACTAACCGGGTCGTCAAAAATCGTAATTACTTAGGTCCGGTTGCACCAATATATTCTTAAAGTTATTGTTAATGCAAAAAATAAAAAAAAACTTTAACTCTTAACAAAAGTTTTGGTGCAACCCAGCCTTATTATCTTTTGTCTATCACGTTCGTAGCTCACGCCGTAGCCGCGTAGCCGCGTAGCCGCCGGCTACAATATGCTACGCCGTGTCGCGCCTACGGTCATTAGGGTTGGCTCGTATATTGAGCACGTTGAACCAATACATTGGTACACAAAACGCTTAATAACTTTGTATGGGATGTAACAAAAACTTTGTTTTGCAGCCTTCGGAGTCTGTTTTTTTTATGTTATGTAAGTGGCAAACAAGCATGCAGCCTATAGACACTTACACAAAGACCAAGGTCAAAATGCAGATGCGTTACCACTCCTGAGACTTAAGGTGTTATGCCTCTGTGCAGGAAATTACAAGGCCGTACATTACCATATGACCGGAACACGATAGTGCTGAACACTACCATTTAACAGCAAGTATATTAGGTAATGCGGTGGTGCCTATACCCGCAATTTCCGTCACTGGAGCTCTACTACCAGTGAAAAAAATTTGTACTTGATTGAAATTGAAACGGACTTTTTTTACGTATGAAAGTGGCAAATAAGCATGATAAGGTATTTATGGTAGGTAAATGTGGTAGCTTACAAAATTATATAAAAACTAGCTGTTCAGATGAACTTCGTATCGTCTAGTTAACAAATTCTTACCTTGCAAAAAAAAAAATAATCTGTGTACCGCCAACGTATCAATTATTTCTATTCATAAGTAATGATAATGTGAGATAACATTATGAATTAAATGTGCTTATTATAAAGGTATAATTTGATATTGAATAAAGGAGATGTTGCAAAAATGTATGGACCTCCGGCCATGTATTGTACACAATATCATTATCAGGCAAAATAACTATAAAAACGTTTTTTACTGCATATTTTCACTTATTTAGCTTTGTTTGCAGTTACAAAATATTATTTGCAGTTAGAATTGCAACTCAAACCAACATGGCGAATATGGCGGGCGATGTCATTTTGACATTTTCATTTTTTAAATTGTTTTTTGATTATATAGAAATTGGAGAAAAAAGTAATATTTTCTGAATACTATCGAAATCGATTTCATGTGTTAATACTAAGAACTTAAACTAATCAATTTCCAATTTAAAGAAGCGTCGGCTGTGTCGCCGCCATGTTGAATATGGTTGAAAATGATAAAATCGTTTAAATTAAATGTGGTAGTAACTCTAAAATATATTCTTGAATAAATTAATTGCATTTTTTTCGGATTCTTCTTTAATTTACCCATTTTTTGACGACGTGTACGATCTAGAGCCGAGTTCGCAACATCTCCTTTACTTTTTACTGTTTACTGTTTACAACGAATACCGCTATTAAAAATAGGGGTTGGTAGTGGAAGAGTGAAGATTTACCCCATTATTCATAAACGTACATTAGATACGTTTTAGCTATAGAATGCTTTGTCTTTGTCAGTTGCATTGTCAAATGTGCAGGATAGAAAAAGACAAAGGAGAGATTAGCAACACTTTAGCTAAAATACGTTTATGAATAATGGGGTTAGGGTTTAGTAAAAATTTTTTGTGTTACATTATAAAAGAATTGCCCAAAAATTAAAAAAAAAAAAATGTTATGGATGGTTTATTCTTATCACTTATAGGTCTGAAAAATTGATGTCGGCCAACATCAATTCAATAGGCACACAAAATTTAATGAGAATCGGTTTAACCGTTGCGGAGGAGTATGGTAACTAACATTGTTATACGAAAATTATATAAACGTACGTAAAAAAAAACGTTACTTCACGCCTGTAATCCCCGAAGGGGTAGGCAGAGGTAAATGCATGCATTCAAGCATACATGCAAACACCCACGATTCGCCGGTTACGTTTTGGCCCATGTAACAGATGGCGAGCCTGTTGACATCTCCGGGCACATTACCAAACTTTGAGGTACTGGGAAATTTCCAGAAAATGGAAAAATCCCAATAGAACCAGAGATAAAGGCTTTTTCACCATTATCTCTGATAACCCCCTACCCGGGAATCGAACCCAGGACCTCAGCGTAGTAGTAGTGGCCTGCTACCACTAGGCTACCGAGGCAGTTTATATATTTTTGTATTATATATTTATTATATAGAGATAGAGAAGAAATGAAGAAGATCCTACAGGTCCATCTAGCATCTACAAATACGTATTGAATTAATCCAATGGAATCTAAGCTCTCTCAGTACTCAGTGAAACCACTGGAATTATACGAGTATAGTTCATAATAGTTACAAGTTTTAATATGATACACAATGCATTCAATCATAATAAATGATTAACACCAGAATTTAAGTTATTTTTTTAAACACTCTATTTGAGACACAATAAAAGTGTTATTGTGATAACACCTGTAGACGTCCATCAATGTGTCAAACACGCTATGAGACTTAAAGAACAATTTGCAAATTATGAGGCAATGCATGTACGCATTAACTGCATAGAGTAGAGACTAAGTGTATCCATGCGATACACTTACCTATTTCACGAAGGATAGACTTCTCGAAAATTATAAAATATTTATATTATAATACACATTTTACCGTGACGTCATTATTATGCCCCTAAAATGACGTCATGGTAAAATAAGTGATAACTGGTATCTGAACCTCTCACTCGATTTCCCATTAATAGCCAATTTACAATACATACATCTCTATATAGATGCTAAAGGTGTATTCATACATTCAATACCTACATAATCGGACCTACAGTACGTTAGGACATCAAAATGCATCAAGTCCAATTTTCGGCTAAGCTGAAATGTGTCTTATGCTGTTGGTTTAAGGTGTGTATATCAGTGCAGTGGTAATGGAGTAATGTTGGTAAATATTGTGGTGGTATAGCAAACGCCGGAGGCAAGGCAGTGGTGTGGCAAAACGGTGGATAACGCGATATTGTGGAGCAGCTACAGCGAATTGTTTTAGGCGGGTGATGTTACAATTTGGGAAACAACGTAAGAGGTTGAGTGATATAACATGAAAAATGAGTATTTTTTAATACAGCTTAATACAGTCCACTAGATTGCCTATCAAATGATCAATGCAAACCAAAGAAAGAAGAATCCTTAATAAAAAATACAAGCACGCTTCTAACGCTTCCGATTATAAACTCAAATACAATTTGATTATAGTATTATGTGCGTGAAATAATCGATGCCACAATCGGTGAATGGAGCGCGAGATTAGCATGACACAGCATTGCGGCTTGCTAACAATTCACGTCTGATGGACTTATTACACGGCACAGTATTCAGAGTACGATAGCAAGGGTCAGGGTAGTGTGTAATAACATTTAGGGCCCTAATTAGGGCGACCGGAGCGGCCCGGTCAGCCTAACGCCCTAACTACACAGTTTCCATACTGTTCATATCTGTTCTGTGACTGAGTTAGGGCCCTATCGACCGGATAGTGTAATAAGCGGCAACCCGGCGCGAGACCTGCCGGACCCTGAATACCGTGTCTTGTATAGACTTTATACTTACTAGTTTAATAGCTGCCGGTCCGTTCAACATTGTCCTAGACGTCTGATTGTATTTTTAGGTCCGCGTATGTATATATATATATATATGTATAATATATATATGTATAATATTTGTTAGAAATCAGGGTATATATATATATATATACCCTGATTTCTAACAAATAAACCCAAATAAATTGATCGTCATTCAGTTTTGTTAATCTATGTTATTTTAAAAGTATAACTGTATAACGCACGCATGTTCTTACTGCAAGTCCGTTCAACATTGTCCTACACGCATAGAAGTGTTTTTAATGTAAATTAGCAATAGTAAAATTTACATACTACTGTCGTAATTGAGGATGAATTCCTCAATCTTTCAATGATTTCCGTAAGATATTTTGGTGAGTTTTAAAGAGTTTCAAAAAAATGTATTTGATTCATTAAACATAATTTAAGCTAAAATACAATTTGACTATATTATGTTAGTGGAATAATCGATACCAAAATTGGTGAATGGAACGCGGGATTAACATAAAACAGCGGCGCGGCTTGCAAACAATACACATCTGAATACCCACTAACAGCTGCCGGTCAGTTCGGTATTGTGATGGATGCCTATTTGAGTTATTAGGCCTGCGAATACATTAGAATTCATTAGGTGATTTCTAATAAATAAACCCAAAGTAAACGATCATCATGTGTTAATCAAGGTCATTACAACGCCATTACAACATTGCAATGCTCGCACGTTATGATTTATGTGCGTGAATGAAACGCGTGATTATAATAAGATGGCGTTGCGGCTTACAAAAAAAATCACGTCTCATTTTAGTACCCACTAATGGCTGCCGATCTGTTCAACATTGTGCTGGACTCCAAGTTGTGTTTTTGGATTACCAAACTACTAATTAGTACATACTACAGCAGTAAATATATCAGAGGCCGGCATTTCATTCTAAGTTTAATTTATATTGAATTCCTGAATCAATTATTTTTATGAGATATTGTTGAGATGTAGTATGGACACCAGAAAAGGTTATATTAACAAAAAATATGCTACAGAAATAAACATTAGCTGAAAGTACAAAATATTTTTTATTTATTGTAATGGAAGTGGCAAACAAGCATGCAGTACATTGATGTTAAGTGATGACTGTACCCTATAGACACCACACAAAGACCAAGGTCAAAATGCAGATGCATTACCACTCCTGAGGCCTAAGGTGTTATGCCTCTGTGCCGGAAATCACAGGACCGTACCCCACCTGACCGGAACACGATAGTGCTGAACACTACCACTAAGCGACAAGTATATTAGGTGATGCGGTGGTGCCTACGCCCGCGAGCCCCGTCACTAGAGCTCTACCACCAGTTAAAATTATAAATGCTTAGGAAGACAGGAAATATTAATTGATACCATCATACCCAATACGTACGCTTGTTATATATAACGTTGACGAATGGAGCGCGGGATTAGACCTTTAAAAAAAACGTACAACTAATAAGTAGCTCGTTTTATATTATTTCGCATTAACACATGCTTGTGAAATATATTTTATTTAAATAAAAATGGAAAGAAAAATTTGACTTCAGGCGAGACTCGAACTCGCGGCCTACTGGGAATCTAGTCCAGCCGCTCTTCCAACTGAGCTACTGAAGTCCTGCCCGATTTGTCAAATCTTTCCTCCACATTTATTGCATTGCTTTATGGTAGCAGCAGCGCCATCTATTGCCAAACTATGCTAGTTAGGCAACCGATATAATAGACTTTGCAGTTTATTGAGTATCGTAAAGAAGTCGCTTTTATTCTTAATAATTGTTTTATATTATTTCGCATTAACACATGCTTGTGAAATATACTTCAGGACTTCAGTAGCTCAGTTGGAAGAGCGGCTGGACTAGATTCCCAGTAGGCCGCGAGTTCGAGTCTCGCCTGAAGTCAAATTTCTCTTTCCATTTTTCTTTAAATATAACAAGTAGCTCATTCGCTCGTTTAAAGCAAACGTACATTTCTGCAACAGAGACGAAATTTATATCTAGATGCATTGATAAGTGCCGTTCTTTTACTTATAGGAGCTCATGATTGAGTAATAACACCCGGCCCCGCGAGGCCGATGACATTCCGGCTATCGCCAACCGAATGGAGTAGAGCGAAAGTTGCACCGCCCATAATCGCATATGTCTCATATGTCCCTCCGCAACGCCCTAAGCCGAGGCACGGACCCGCATGGGTCACCCTTAGGCAGTTGCGCTAACTTTTTATTTAGGCTGGCGCGCCTTCTGCGCTCGCCGATTGCCCGGTGAAGTAGACTAGTGCCGTCTCGAGACAGGCCGCCTACATAAAGCAGGACCTAAAAAAAAAAGAGTAATAACATAGAGCAACACGTGTCACCGGCCGCGGCGGACCGTTAGTAGCCATATACAGGCTTTCCCCTCTGTCAAAGTACAAGCTCAATTGGGCCTATGCCTGTCGGCTAGAAGTTTTAACAAACAAACAAACATAAATGTGTGCGTGAAATTGTTTATCTATTTTGTTAAAGTCAAGGTGTGAGTTTCGTAGTAATAGACGATTTTTGTAGCGTGTGTGTGTCACACGCATTTCCCTCCGCAAAAAATGACAGACTGTTTTACAGCAGTAATAAACGCTATGGCTACTCCCGTCCGGTCCGCCGCGGCGGTCGGTGGCCCGTGTTGCTCTATGAGTAATAATAAGTCTGTACATTAATAAAAATAAAACAATGTGCGTAGAATAATCTATCTGTCCCCAAATATCAGTATTTCGCACTATGGTGTTCCAGTTAGATCGGAATATGGCCAAGTGATAACTATTGCAGAGACAATACCTTAGATCTCAGGGATGGCAACGCATCTGCATTTTGATGTCTATAGATTCTAGATGTCTATAGGCTGCAGTCATTACTTAACATCTATGTGAACTTTTATTTTTAAAAGAGCCGACTGAGTTTTTTCCGGCAAGTTTTTCTCAGATCATATTGGCCTTTGGAACTTTGCCGGTGAATGACAAAGAATGACTCTTTTTCTTTTCTTTTTACTCTTTGTTATCAGTTTGTAAAGGGGAAAAGAGACATTCTACTGATAAACTTTTACATTAGTTTATTACATTTTGCTTTATCTTAGTGATATTCTTGACTTTACATATATTTTTTATCTTGTTTGACATGTATATCAATTGTTATTCGCTTTAATTTATTTTGTTTGTTTTTGACGTGTCATAAGAGGTGCCTGTCACCCTAAATGAATAAATAAGTTTCTGATTCTGATTCTGAACTGCATGCTTATTTGCCACCTCTGTTACATAAAAAAGGATAATTATAATCGATGCAACCATACCATACGGTCGCACGTTATTAGTAACGTCGAATGAATGGAACGCGCGATTTGCATGAGACTGCGTTGCGGCATGCAAACAATTCACATCTGAATACCCACTAATGGGTTCGACATTGTGGTGGACGCTGGTGTTTTTCGAGGGCTAAACTATTGTGAATAAGCTTATGATGCTTGGACAAAATAATATGTAATGTTTTAAATCAGCACTGCATGGATGAATATTCCCTGAAACAGCAGATAGACCCTATAAGGTCCATGAACAATAGGAAATATTTTGTCATATTCGTCAGATAATTAATCTAACCTACTAACTTATTAATCAGCACATATTTAAGGATGCTAATTTGTATATGATTTTTTTGAGTAAAGGAAAAAAGAATAATTTTTCTGCTTGTCTGTCTGTCTGACTGTCAATCCGTCTTTTAGGACCCTTTTTATCAAGACCGTGGAAGTTATAAAATATTTACTTCTGAAATCCAAAAAAGCTCGGATAATAAGGCAACGTGGTAAAACAATACTACCATTTTGTACATATTTTCATAAATTTTTAATCAAATCATAAACCTACGGGGTGTTTCCAGCAATGTTTTATAGCAAACCAAAAAAATCCCGTAAACCGTAAATTTCTAGACATATCATTAAAAAAAAACACTTATTTGCAGCTGGTAATGTTTTTTAGTGGTCGTGACCTACAATCGATGTATAGATACAACTGGTTTAGGGCCGTTTCGAACCCGAGATAAACAGCCAAACAAAGGAAATTCAAAGGAATAGAGTTATCAACCTGTTTGTTTATCAGTTAACTGACAGTCTATTTTTCAATTACTGTTTATGAGTCAAATAAAGTAGATAATAAATCTATGCAAATAACTATCCGAGGAATATTTTCGAAGCACGCAACAGTAGCTTTTGTGTAAGACGAAGACAAAAGATTTTGTTTTGTTGCATCAAAATACACACAGTTCCATATTTGGGCGGTTACACAAAACTGGCGATGCTTTCGTGCGAGCTCGCAGATACCTATTTGCGATGCGATGCGAATTCGCAGTTTTGTGTGAGAGCTCTTTGGTATGATAAATTTAATATGGGTACGGACATAGATCTCTTCCAGTACAATAATGAATGACTGTAACAGTAATAAGATGTATGCACTCAAGTCCGACTAAACATTGGTACCAATTTGGCCCATTTTTTAATGTTTGCTGAATGTTAATGACTTTCAAAAGCATGATTTTGATAAGTCTGAAGCCTAACAAGAAATAGGTACATTCAAACAAGTTGTTATAAAGAAGCTTCCAGTCAAACGCTTGTATTTACATGGATGGTAAGTGACGAAAACCGAAGACCAAGATGCATAAGTTGTTATGCCTCTCTGAAGTTATTACGAGGACATAATTATAATAATATGATAGAGATCTGAAAATTATACAAGTACGCCGACTTCATCATACAAATTTAAAAATATGTGGGAGTACAGAATTGCAAAAAAAAGAGGATTTAAGGTGACGCCGCGGTTAACTAAAAATCTATAAGTCACGCCTGACTGCGCGGGCACAGCGGGGGCGAAATCTCGTAGAAAACTCGCGTAAACAGAAATGGCATAAGCGTATATATTGGACAAAACCTATGTCCCGATTGCAGTGTTAGTTTCGATTAATATATGTACAAATTTTGGACCCTCAAATCGGTCCCCAATGTCGGTAAAATAGAAATCCCTGATTTTTTCGAGGTATTTTCGCTTAATTATTTTGTGTTATAAAGATTAACCAATCGTGTTTTGCTATGGACAAAATATAGTCAAAGACATGATTAATCTTGACAGTAAATTTCATTTTGTTCGCTTTGGTTATTGTTGAGAAAAATCGGTATCCTTGGAAATCCTCCAAAATCTTCAAGGCGTCGCCTTAAACCAAAATGAAATCATTTTCGTGCAAAATTTTGCCCAAACGGGAGCATAGGTAAGCCCCAACTACACAAATGGGGCAGAGCCGATATTTTTTGTGGCCAAAAAAATATAGAACAGGTTGAAAGCCACTGGGAAAATAAGAAAATATAACAAAAGGAAAAAAAGGGTTCAAACAGTTTATATTGTGAGTCGCAATAAAAATTTTATTATGCAATATTGTTATTTTGTTACTGGTGAGAGAGCTCGCGGGCGTAGGCACCACCGCATTACCTAGTATACTTGCCGCTAAATGGTAGTGTTCAGCACTATCGTGTTCCGGTCAGGTGGTAATTCCCGGCCCTGTAATTTCGGGCACAGAAGCATAACACCTTAGGCCTCAGGAGTGGTAATCAATGTAAACTGCATGCTTGTTTGCCACTTTGATTAGGTACTTACACAAAAAAAAAAATCCTTCAATGTTGTCCTATCGATAAGAGTTAAATGACAAAGTTGTTGGTAATAAAAAGATCAGCAACATTTATATTTGTACTTTTTTCACAAAACCTCATACCTAATTCAAGCAAAAAAAAACATTATGCTTTTTTATTTTAAAATCTCACAAAAAAACCACGAAAATCGGTGAAAACGAATCTTTTTATGTCACAAACATAATTGACAATTAAAATTAAGTACAAAATATATAGTAGGTACCTATATTTGTTTAAGTATAGGTACTAACATAATTTTTTAACCATCACGAAAGAAGAGATTCTGAAAACACCCCCAAATCTTTTTTAAGAAACCAGGTTTATTGACGTGAGAATTTGAAAATGATGATTCCTTTTAAAAATTAAATCATAATTAAAAATAAAGTAAATAAATTTAATTAACAATTTAATTGTTAAAGTAATTAAGTAATAAAATTACTTAGGTATACAGTTTTATTGATACATAAGTATACCTATCTACTAAAATTTTATCAGACTGTTAGGTACATTTTATATTTTATTATAATAAACAATACAACATTGTGCTACTAACACAAACAAATTACATAATATATTATAATTTGACTACTTTTTTTCTTGTTTTTTTTTTCAATTTATATTGATATTTTTTTTATTCCAATTTTTAAAATTTATTTATTTTTCATATTTTTATGATAGTTCAAATAATTAAATATTAATCGGACATAACGCCTCATTCCTTTCAGAAAGCCTATCCTAATAAATAATTTGATTTAATTCCTAAAAAAAATCAAAACCAAAATTATAAGTAAACACAAAATTATAATACATTCAAATCAAGTAGAAATACGCCTCACGACACCTTTCAATCTTTTTATACGTAACAAATTGATCACATCCAATTACCCTCACGCGCAAACCAAGGTTGCGGTTTAAAAAAGGAATTTAATCTCGCTAATAAACATGCTAACAAGAACTCACAGCACCTGTTGCGGTGACCGAGACGGACAAACTCTCAGCCAATCGCGAGCCAGCGGCCGCCCACGGCGCCCCCTGATTGGCTGGCCCGCGGGGGGTCAGGGGGACTCCGAGTCCCGTCTACGATACATGACACTGTCAAGAAAAGCGTCGCATTGAGCTTTCGGGAGCTTTTCACGGACGCGCGCGAATCTCGAATTTTAGCTCTTGTGTTTAATATTCAAAAATTTTTAATATCACTGAAAACTGAAATATTCACGTGAATAAATATTTCCAAAATATAAAAATAACATACGATAATGCAAGGGAATTCAGAGTGTTGATAGAAAATAAAACTAATTTCTAACATAGTTAAAATATACTTATCCAATATGTCGCTTGGAAAACAGCCTACAGAACATATTAAACGACCGATGAACGCTTTTATGGTGTGGTCGAGGGGTCAGAGACGGAAAATGGCACAAGACAACCCGAAAATGCACAACTCGGAAATTTCGAAACGACTGGGCGCTGAGTGGAAGCTGCTCACTGAGATGGAGAAAAGGCCGTTCATCGACGAAGCCAAGAGATTAAGGTGAGTTCAATTCGAAGACAATGGTCCAAAAGATTAAAAAAATACAAAACTGCTTGCCTGTAAAGTCGGTTTTACGGGCGAAGATTTTACGTGACAACGTCTTTTTCTCGGTAGAAAGGCATTCGCCGGTCCGGCAGGCCTCTCTCTCGTTCGGTGACTCATCGTTACGTTACCGGGCGTTACACTTTTTCTTTTTTGAGTGACTCCGAGCCGCAACCTAATTTAAGACGTTGTCACGTCAAAATACTGCATTAGTAGGTAAGTGCCGTAAAACTTAGGTAGGTAACCTACAATAATTCTTATGAAAATGTATTTATTTTCTACCAAGTAATAACTGAATATCCGTAATATTGGTAATATTGGTTCAATCCATGTGAAAGTAACAAGATATATTTTTACTGGTGGTAGAGCTCCAGTGACGGAGCTCGCGGGCGTAGGCACCACCGCATTACCTAATATACTTACCGCTAAATGGTAGTGTTCAGCACTATCGTGTTCCGGTCAGGTGGTAATGTACGGCCCTGTAATTTCCGGCACAGAGGCATAACACCTAATGCCTCAGGAGTGGCAGCTCATCTGCATTTTGAACTCTGGTCATTGTGTGGGTGTCTATAGGCTGCAGTCTTCACTTAACATGAATGTGAACTGCATGCTTGTTTGCCACTTTTAAAACATAAAAAAAAAAAAAAAAATATCATAAAACTAATCTTCAAGTAAAGACATTTATATTGTTGGTTTTCCCTCGCAATGTTAAGTAACTTGTTTCAGTAACTAACTACTTATTGAGATGATAGTTTATGAAAATGAGTTTCAAAGTTTTTGAATACACAAAAGCGAAGCTATTGAATACTAGAAATAATTATACGATTTAACGATTGTTGTAGGTAGACACAGATTTTTATAATAATAAAATAGCAGGGCTAGTAGGTTAGAGTGGGTAATAATTTCGGGCACAGAGGAAAAGTAACTAGTTTGCGTTATTCTTTCATAGTTAAATAAAAAAAAAAAATACGCTTACACTCACAGCCCCACAGTAGGTATAAACCTGTGTCGTAGGTGCCGTTGTACACATACAACACATACACAAACACCCAGACCCGAAACAAATATCTGTAGGCCATACAAATCTTTGTTCCGGAGCAGGGATCGAACCCGCGACCCTTCGAATCAAACGGTGGTTTCGCACCGCTGGACTAACCGGGTTGTTATAACGAGTAGTTTTCTTATTGATCAACTTTTTGGAATAAACCTGTTAAAATCCGTTGGGAGAAAGCATGACCTAAATTATACTTTCAGATGCACATGTATTGTGTATTGTGGGTAAATATTACTATGTCATTTGTGAGTGTGGGAACATGGTGGAGATCTTATTATAATAAAAACAATAGACCGCCATATTCTTCCATTAGGCATGAAACTATCAAATAATAATAGGTACCTTGTTGATAAGCGGGACTTTTTAAAAAAGCATCCCATAAGAGTTATTTTTATTTTCGCGTTTGTTTACCAAGAAAAGATTTGAAGACAGTAAACAGTAAACAGTAAATTTATTTAAAATCATATTATACCTATTACATAAGTACATTTAGTTCGTGAATAACAAAACGACAAAAGCGATACATTATCATTACTTATGAAAAGAAATAATTGATAAGTTGGCGGTACACAGATTATTATTTTTTTTTACCTTCCGTGCTAGTCGAAACTGTCAACAGTTAAGTATGTTTGAGATTTATTGTATATAGTTTTTAGGTATAGCTCAAAGTTTTACGCAATATTTACCATCTGTATAAGAATTGAATGTAGGTACCTACCCAACTCATTAAGCGAAAATCAAATAATTTGTTTTGTGTTTTCAAAAGTTATTTTATTTAATTAATTAAATTAACAGTATAAAAAAGTAAAATAAAATATTTAAATCAAACTAAATACTATTCACAACCTTATTAATTATAAAATTAAAAAATAATAATAATAAATCCTTTTCGACATAAATCGATTCTCAATATTATTTTATTCACATACTATTCTTATATCACTTAATTATAAGAATGCACACATATTGAAAATGCTTTTATTTGTTTTATTATAATAACCCCCTTATTCATAAACGTATTTTAGCTAAAGTGTTGCTAATCTCTCTTTTGTCTTTTTCTATCCTGCACATTTGACAATGCAACTGACAAAGACAAAGCATTCTATAACTAAAACGTATCTAATGTACGTTTATGAATAAGGGGGTAAGTCTAAAATTGACTTATTAAGGGCACCATTATTTTTCGTGTAGACTTATTGTAGGTACCTATATTTGTAGTCACTATCAAACGTTATCATACGAGTATTAAGATAGTTTTACGCCATCGATGCGCTGTTTATTTTTTTATCTGACTAATGTGACAAACAAGTATGCAGCTCACATGGATGTTAAGTGATGACTGCAGCCTATAGACTCCACATAAAAAATAGTTTTCAAAATACAGATGCGTTGCCGCTCCTCGTTGTTATGTCTCTGTGATAATCATTCGGCACACAACTTGCACACCGTTTGCTCCAACTTACCAGATAGGAGAGCGTAAGTCACCTTAGCTCACAGGTATAACACCTTAAGTCTCAGGAGTGGTAGGTAACGCATTTGCATTTTGACCTTGGTCTTTGTGTGGCTGTCTATAGGCTGCAGTCATCGCTTAACATCAATGTGAACTGCATGCTTGTTTTCCACTTCCATTACATAAAAAAAATATAGTTTCAATATTTTGTATCTAAATTGCACTCGTGCAAGCCCGGTGCGGGTCGCTAGATATCGTATAATTACGTTTGTTGTATGGAAGCTCCCACAAACACCTCACAAATATTTAGTATGATCATCATCATCACTCCAGCTGAACGTCCACTGCTGGATAAAGCCTTCCCCAAAAACGCCCACAACAGTGTTGTGCGTCGTTAGGGGAGAATATGCCATAATCGCCACGCTTGGCAGGCGGATTGGCGATCGCAGTGACGGTAGTTTTATCGCGAGACGCTGCTGCCCATCCCGCGCTGTTATATTTACTACCGCCCTATTGGAATGGTTTGACTGCCAATGTTCGGTCGACTGACTGCATTAGTGGAAGAATTCTCTTCCAGTAGAAGAAAATTCTTCCGCTAGTGGTCGGTGGGGTTGTCACCGCCCGACGCTAGTTTATTATATTGTAAATTAATTAATTATCAATTTTTAAAGTTAATGAATATAAAACTAAATATTATGTGAATATTTCAAGCCTCTACCTGGTACAGCTATTAATAATGAGCATAAAACGTACAACTCTCGCTCGCATTAGATATTTATTAGCCCTCTTAGATATTTATTTTATTTTGTTCTAACCAATTGTTGTTATGCGACAGAAAACATCGTCAAAGAATAAAAACTCTTTAACTATCACGGTTCATGAGATACAGCCTGATGACAGACAGACGGACAGACAAAAGGACAGATAGACGGGCAGCGGAATCTTAGTAATTGGGTCCCGTGTTACTCAATATGTGCGGCACCGTAAAAACGATATTTAAGCTTAGTCACACTATCACACTTATATTATTATTGTAATATTTATAAATTTATGTGAAAGTTTCTTTGTTTGGATGTTTGTCCGTCAATCACGATGAAACTACTGAACGGATTTTGATGAAATTTGTTATACAGATAGGGTATTAGCTGATTTAAAAATACGCTTACACTAAAAATACGCTTACACTCACAGCCCCACAGTAGGTATAAACCTGTGTCGTCGGTGCCGTTGTACACATACAACACATACACAAACACCCAGACCCGAAACAAATATCTGTAGGCCATGCAAATATTTGTCCCGGTGCGGGGATCGAACCCGCGACCCTTCGAATCAAACGGTCATCTCACACCGCTGGACTAACCAGGTCGTCAAAAGATTGATGATTGATTGATGTGATTTAGATTATAGGATCCTTATTATCCCGAAAAAATGTTCCTGTGGGATGTCATGGGATGATTTGATGAGTTGCCACGGGTAACGCGAAAAGCGACCTACACGCGGGCGGAGCCGCCGGCAAGTAGGTATTTTAAGTATTCAGTTTCAAATCCTTCTTTTTTTTTTGGGTTTTTATTTTTGTATTTAATTCATAAAGGCACAGAAAATATCTACTTACCCAGTTTCACATACGTAGTATTAATAGTTTCGGGGTAAAGTGGCTATGTGTAGCTGACGGACAGACAGGCATGACAATAATAAGGGTTACATTTTTGCCATTTTGGCTTCTTCTATATTTAAGAGATGTGCTCTTGTCGGTAGAATAACCACCAGCGTTCTTTATCCTGTGCCAACGTCTTTACATCCTGGTACGACACAATTTTTTTTTTTTTTTTTATGTAATAAAAGTGGCAAACAAGCGTGCAGTTCACATTGATGTTAAGTGAAGACTGCAGCCTATAGAGATGCGCTGCCACTCCTGAGGCATTAGGTGTTATGCCTCTGTGCTGGAAATTACAGAGCCGTACATTACCACCTGACCGGAACACGATAGTGAACACTACCATTTAGCGGCAAGTATATAAGGTAATGCGGTGGTGCCTACGCCCGCGAGCTCCGTCACTGGAGCTCTACCACCAGTAAAACAACTTAACTTAACTTTAACTTTTACTTTTTCCTTCACTTGGTCTATATAACTTCTCGGTCTCCCTCTGCTTCTCTTTCCTTCAATTTGCCCTTCCATAATTGTCATGATGTAATAATTGTCATGTCGCATCAGGTGGCCCAGCATTCTGCCTCGTCTGTTTTCTATTATGTTCAATATTTGTTTCTTCTCTTCCACCAAAGCACCTCTTCATTGGTTTTCTTCTCCGTCCAGCTAATTCTCTCCATCCTCCTCCAACACCACATTTCGAATTCCGCCAATCGACTTCATCCTTCTGTATCAAGGTCCAGGTTTCATTTCCGTATAGGGCAATGCTCCATATGTAAGTTTTAATTCATCGTTTTTTTATATTGGTAGCTATTCTTGCCCTCAGTAGGAGTTTCTTATCTCTTTTTCAACTTTCTCTTTGCGATAGCAATTCTGGCTATGATATCATGCGTACATCTGGAGTCTTGCTTATAACACTTCCTAAATATTTAAAATTATCTACTTGTTGTATTGTTACATTATCCCTACTATATTATAATATTATAAATGCGAAAGTAACTCTGTCTGTCTGTCTGTCTGTTACCTTTTCACGTCCAAACGACTGAACCGATTTTAATGAAATTTGGTACAGAGATAGAGCTGACTTTGAGAAAGAACATAAGCTACTTTTCGACATCCACGCGGGCGAAGCCGCGGGCAACAACTAGTTAACTATAATTGGGTCACTGACTTATGTTCCTTTTGAACATATCATTGTTTTAGTCACTTTATCTATTTAATTAATAAGTATTTCTAAATCTATTTTAGTTTTAGCCAGTGCTGTAATATCATCTGCAAACCTAATAAAAACATTTTATTTCCGTTAAAAGTGACTTTTTCTTTCTCTGACTCAGTTATTCTTCTGATGACAAGTTCTATAAAGATATTAAATATAAAATAGTGAAAGCGGACACCCTTGTTATATACCCTTTGTCTAATTCTTGCTCTTTCTGAAACCTAGTAATATAATGTATATATTCCTGGCTGACCCGGCAAACCTCGTATTGCCTCAGAATGAAATAATGTGTCAAAGGTTTTATACGGACTATTTGTATTGGAAAATGAAATGGTGTTTTTTATTATTCCCCTTCAATTTTTTCATACTTTTTTAGCTTTTAAACCTTCCCTGGTCTTTCAAAAATCATTCAAAACCAAAATTTGCCAAATCGATCCAGCCGTTCTCAAGTTTTAGCGAGGCTAACGAACTGCAATTTATTTTTATATATATATTTTTTTTTTATGTTTTAAAAGTCGCAAACAAGCATACAGTTCACATTGATGTTAAGTGATGACTGCAGCCTATAGACACCCACACAATGACCAGAGGTAAAAATGCAGATGCGTTACCACTCCTGAGGCCTAAGGTGTTATGCCTCTGTGCCGGAAATTACAGGGCCGTACATTACCACCTGACCGGAACACGATAGTGCTGAACACTACCATTTAGCGGCAAGTATATTAGGTAATGCGGTGGTGCCTACGCCCGCGAGCTCCGTCACTGGAGCTCTACCACCAGTGAAAGTATATATGTATATAAATAGATGATTTAGTCACTATTATAATGATAATGTTTAAATAGCGGACGTGTGCTACTGACAATGATATATATATAATTTCAGGGATGAAATCGCGTGACCCTTGAGACCTAAGGTGTTATAATTCTGTAATAGTTATTAAGGGGCCGTACATTACCATACAACCGGAACACGACAGTGTTGATCATTATTATTTAACGGCAGACTAAGGCCCGGGTTGTTAAGTTATTCTAACATTTCACATCCTTCTCTAACTTTAACAGATTTCTTTAAGTTAAACTTTAACCAATGTCGTGGTGCAACCCAGGCTAAGTAATTCGGTGGTGCCTCCTACCTCGTGCTCTTACACTTGAAACTCTACCAGCAGTAAAAACTATACAAGCCGTACATGTCTCTATTAAAACACACCCAGTGGCAATAAAAACTAAATGCACAACTAAAAAACTTCTTTTATCTTAAAGATACCATAACGTCAAACAAGGTCTCAAAAACTGTATTTAATTAAGATATACCTTTTATTGTGGCTTTTAATTCTTTATCGCAATACAAACAAGCAGTCAAGGAAACAAACGGGTACACCTGTGTATTAGGGCGTGAGACAAAAAGTGTTATTTGCTGAGTTACACCGTTTTACCGGGCGGTCGCGATGAACAGTGGTGCTTAGAATAAAAGAAATAAACAAATAAAGCGAGCGGATGCTGTGCTTATCATTGCTTTGGGAAAATTATACTTTTTAACGACTTTGATAGCCGAGCAGTAAATTAATAAAATTTATTTATGTGGTGGTAGATCTCCAGTGACGTAACTCGCGGGCGTAGTCACTATCGCATTACCTAATTGGTATACTTGCCGCTAAATGGTAGTGTTCAGCACTATCGTGTTCCGGTCAGGTGGTAATGTACGGCCCTTAATTTTTGGCATAGAGACATAACACCTTAGGCCTCAGTTGTGTTACCACTCCTAGGATCAGGAGTGGTAACACAACTGCATATTGACTTTGGGCTGCAGTCATCACTCAACACCAATGTGAACTGCATGCTTGTTTGCCACTTCCATTACATAAAAAAAAATATTTTTAATAAATTTACTTTTTTTATTTTAAATTTATGCCATGCAGTGGCAAACAAGCATACAGTTTACATTGACGGTACCTAAGTAATACTGCAGTCTACAAACATCTACCTGAAACCAGAGATTTCAATGTAGATGGGTTACCACTCCTGGGGTCTATGGTATTATGACTCTGTGCCGGAAATTAGCTGACGTAATAAGGAGTAGGTACCTAACTTAGGCTACTTTTATACTAGCTGCGTCCACGACTTCGTCCGGGTAGGTACTGAACAATTATAAATTCTCACGCGGACGAAGTCGCGGGCACTAAAAATCTTATCACCAAACAAAAAATTTGATCCCAAAATCAAATCAAAATCAATTGAAAGCAAAAGACAATTATCTGGCATTCATAGGTTATAATATCTTCCATTGTTAGGGACGCCCCGTTATCTGCCACCGCCAAGGCAATAGAAACAAGGTTTCAGCTATCAAAGTATGTTAACATTGTATTTATTTTCACGAAAGTTTTGATTCATAAAAAATATTGCTAATTTCCAGAAATATTACTGAAAATATTTACAACTAGCAGTGCCCGCGACTTCGTCCGCGTGAGAATTTATGATTGTTCAGTATCCACCCGGACGAAGTCGTGGGCGCAGCTAGTATAAAAGTAGCCAAAAATCGTAAAAACAGACAAAAATCGTAAAAAATGGTGTTTTGGTATATGTAACGTGAATATACAGGTACATATGCATTTAGTAAAAAGCGGTTATTTTTATATAACAAACAGACACTCCAATTTATTTATATGTATAGATAGTAAAAAGACGACATCACTTTTATCCCGATCCGGGGTTCGAGTTCAAAACTTCAAAGTTCAGACTTAGCATGAAGCTACTAAAGCATTTTATTCATCCATTCGCTAATGAAAATCAAAATCTAGCGCTAATGAAATCTTAAAAGAACTTATCACCAAATAAAAATTTGATCCCCTAATCAAATCAAAATCAATTGAAAGCAAAAGACAATTATCTGGCATTCATAGGTTATAATATCTTCCATTGTTAGGGACGCCCCGTTATCTGCCACCGCCAGGGCAATAAAAACGAGCTTATGTTCTAGCTTGCTTGTGGGGTGGAATTGTTCGGGATAGGTTTAGTCTGCTTTAAGTTTAGGCTGTAGGTTTATTGAAGATGGTTTATGATGTCTAGTTCCTTTTGTTATGATTGTAGCTTTAATTTAATTAACGTTACTTCACGCCTGTTATCCCCGAAGGTATAGGCAGAGGTAAATCCGTGCATTCAAGCATACATGCAAACACCCACGATTTGCCGGTTACGTTTTGGCCCATGTAACAGGTGGCGAGCCTGTTGACATCTCCGGGCACATTACCAAACTTGGTACGAGGTACTTGGAAATTGCCAGAAAATGGCAAAATCCCAATAGAACCAGAGATAAAGGACTTTACACCATTATCTCTGACAACCCCCTATCCGGGAATCGAACCCAAGTCCTCAGCGTAGTAGTAGTGGCCTGCTACCACTAGGCTACCGAGGCTTTAATTTAATTTAAAGCATTAAGCTTTAAATGCGGTTCGTACTGTTAAGGATAAAATAATTTATGTGTTTTTTTGGTGCTAGATATGTAACGGAAAGTGATGGCTAACATATCACCATATAATTCAAATTCATTCATTCATTCATTTTTACTGGTGGTAGAGCTCCAGTGACGGAGCTCGCGGGCGTAGGCACCACCGCATTACCTCATCTACTTGCTGCTAAATAGTAGTGTTCAGCACTATCGTGTTCCGGTCAGCTGGTAATGTTCGGCCCTGTAATTTCCGGCACAGAGGCTTAACACCTTAGGCCTCAGAAGTGTTAACGCATTTGCACTTTGACCTCTGGTCTTTCTGTGGGTGTCTATAGGCTGCAGTCATCACTTAACATCATTGTGAACTGCATGCTTGTTTAACACTTCCATTACATTAAACAAAAATCATTTGCACTACCGTATTCCGATTAGATCAAATGGTGATGTACGGCCCTATTATCACAGGTAAAGAGAGTTTCAGAAACACCAACACTTTAAACTAACTTTAAAAACTGCTCGCTGGCTTATCAAACTTTCATGACAACTTTAAAAGTGTTTTATATTATTTCGCATTAACACATGCTTGTGAAATATATTTTATTTTTAAAGAAAATAGGAAAGAAAAATTTTGCCTGAAAATTTTGTCTCGCCTGAAGTCAAATTTTTTCTTTCCATTTTTCTTTAAAAATAAAACTATATACGTGTGATACTCGGGTTGCACCACATATTTGTAGTTATCGTAACATTTCGCGTCCTACTCTAACTTTAACAGATTTCCTTAAGTCAGAGAAGGATCTGAAATGTTAACAATAAATTTAACAATTATCTGGTGCAACCCAGGCTTAGAATTGTAGTGGTTTTGTTAAATAGAATTCCAAAAGAAGTCGATCGCTTTTGCACCTAACCAAACAACGTAATCTTGTATCTTTATGCCCTTCAAGTTAAGTACCTAAAGTGTATTAATATTTACCACTTCATTATCATTCATATATTTCGTATGATTAAAAAAAAAGGACAGATTTATATAACAGCCGTTTTCTTCTCAATCATATCGATATATATTTATAATGTGTATGTATGTATATTATGTATTTATTTATATGTATTATATGTGTATTCGTAGGTTAATTCCGTATTTTATACTTAATTATTTAATTTATAAGTTTTACGCGCCTTTCATTGTTTTCTATTTACTCAAAGGTTGACTGGTAGACAATGCCTTTTAGTAGCATTAAGTCCGCCTTTTGTACAACATTTCTGTGTTTGCAATAAAGTTAAATAAATAAATAAAGTTTAAGTTATTGTAACATTTCACATCTTGCTCTAACTTTAACAGATTTTCTGAAGTTAGAGAAAGATGTGCAATGTAACAATTTTTTTTTTTTGTTATGGCGTCGCTATTACGCATATTGCCAGTGTCAAGTAAAACGATATTTCGTATTTAATTAAGCAGCGTAAAAGTTAGTATAATATAGTCATCTAGTATAATATGTAAGTATTAAGTATATAAGTTATCAAGTATAATATGTCAGACAAGTGAGTTACTATCAAGTTATTCGAGTAAAGCGATGGCTACTTTACCAGAACATTTACAATGAAGTTTTGGAGGCAACCTGAAAGGTCGTGTTTTCGCACTGTTATTCTATTTCACTATACACGGGCACTGTAATAAACCTATATCAAACAAAATGCCACCAACTTTATTCAATATAACTTCAAAATACACCAAGAAAATGAAATAAAATAAGAGCACCATACGCCTTTTTCAAGGTTCCCGCCAAAACTCTAACAATTACTTTAAATTTAACAAAAGTCGTGGTGCAACCCAGGCTTAGTATCGCCCAGTATTACTTGTTATTGCATTTACTGATGATAGACTTCGTGTTTCTATGTTTCTAGCTGGCACAGATTAGATATGTGGAAGTGCTCAACAGTCCAATTCCTGCATTAATTAGGTTTAGTATTATATTCAAATAAAACCCCGACTTTCAACAAAAATAGGCATGTTTAGGTAGGTAGGTAGGGACTCAATTTCGTCGTGTTGTTTATACAGCAACGACGCTATCGGTCACATAATGGTGGAAAAGGCGCGGCCTGTTTGCACAGATACACTTTTTATCGTCTTGGTTTGATCGGCCACACAATCGAATGTACAGGAATAATAATCTAGCTGTTTGTTTATCTATAGAGGATATTTAAAGGAGACCCGAGTAACCTACACACGGTGAGTATTGATAAGTGTTATACTTGATCGATGTTGAATTTTGTAGATAATTTTGTATCGCATCAAGCCGTAATTTCCGCGTCTTTATTTTGTTTATTCATATGCTCCTAATTTTTGTGGACGATATTTTTTCTGGTGTTTGAAGGCATCTCTATTTAATCAATCTCGCACCAGAACGAGTCCTTGGGTTGTTTAAGGTTAATCCAAAAAACGAGGCTCTAATTATGATTGCTTAAGCTGACTCTAAATCAGACTAACAAAAACACCGCTCTCTCTATACCTAAGTATTGTTCTTGTAGGATTCCCTCCAGCTTACGAGAGAACTTGATCATAAATTTTTGTGTGTTTTTTATGTTATGTAAGAGGCAAACAAGCATGCAGTTCACATTGATGTTAAGTGATGACTGTTGAAGATGCGTTATCACGCCTGAGGCCTAAGGTGTTATGCCTCTGTGCCGAAAATAACAAGGCCATACATTACCACCTGACCGGAACACGATAGTGCTGAACACTACCATTTAACGGCAGACTGATTATGTAGGCGCGCCTACGCTCTCGAGCTCCTACACTGGAACTCTACCACCAGTAAAAGTGAAGTTGGATCAAACTGCACACTAGTGTGCAAAGTTTGATTAAAATCGGTTAAGTATTTTAGTAGTCTATCGCGGACAAACAGCGTGACGCGCAATTTATATAAGTATTTGTTTACCAACCATATTAAAATGTATATTTCATAATATTCACATATTGAACGAAATACTATCTACGCAAAAAATACCAATATTGCGTTCACATTCAATATAAGAGCGAAATAAAGCGTCTTTTCATATCGATATCTCGATGTTTACCGAACTCGATTAACTCCAACAAAAATACGCCAAAAAAGTGTCCGATAAAAATGTCCACGGACTTTTTTTTTTCTCGAGACATTCTGTTTTCGTTGCGCTATCTGTTTGTTTGTCCGGCAAACACAGTAATGAAGGAATTGATAGTGCTCGGGTCAACGAACCTGATTATTTTCGGTCCCCATAAATGATCGATATTGTTCAAATATTCAATTGGATAAGAAATGTTTGGAACTATTGAAATGTACACTTGAGGTGGTTGTAAATAAAATGCTTTTTAATCTTAGGACTATAGTTTAAAAGTCATTATAATTCCATGTCTTGCTGCAAATGCAAAAATTTTATAATTGCTTGCAGAAAATAATTTGACATGTCAAAAATATTTGAAAAAAGATTTGAAAGAAATATTTTTTATTCTCTTTTACTTTTTCTCTTCTTTTTGTTTGTTGCTTTAGTTATCTCAATTTTATCATTTGAATTTAAATGTGAAAACGTTTTGAAGGCAAATAAATTTGGCAGCATATTTAAAAGAAAACGTACCTACTTATACACATAATTATATAAGATTCCACCCCATAATTATATATGATTCCACCCTAGAAACCTGTGACCTAATACGTGGTGCAAATTACGGTAAAAATATTTTTTTGCTTATATCAATAAGTTGCTAAAACTACTGTTTTTAAATAAGACAAAATAATGAGAGTTCTCTTGCAAAATATGTAGGAGGAATATTAAACATATATTTTGCTAATTGTGGAACCAACACAGGATTGCCTATTAGGCACTTATGTTTACAGTTAGACAGACGAATCAAGACTATTGTTTTAAACTCCAAGAAAACGCGCAACTCTTTTCCCCATACTCAACCCGTCGCTATCACACCGACGCAGCCGTCGTCTCCTGAATTTCGACTCAATAATTCTTTTTAATACCATAAGTTTAGCAACAAACGTGACAATGAAACGCCACTGGGCAGAATAACATTATTATTTATGCAATAAAGCGTACAATTGTCGCGAGCGCCCGCCGCCCTTAAAACAACAATGTAGATTCAACAATGCGCGGATTATTGCATTGTCCCTGTCACAATCGTGTGTTATTCCACACCCATCACTATGTTCTGAAACATCACAATTCAAATTCGACTATAGTACAACCGGATAAAGCACATTTTGCTGTGCCAGATCTGTAAGTTGTGACGTCTAGTGACGCGCCACAGCGCCCGATTATGCGCGCTTTGTGATAGAATCGCGCGAATGTCAGCGAGTCGATAGTAATTATTCGAATGGACCGAGGGTGGATGATAGTTCGCGTGCTGAATGCTGAGGTCTGTTTGTTGAATATTAGGTTTACTATTTTTATCTAGTGGTCCGCCCTCGATTTGTCACCGCCACTGCTACGCTGCTACCTACTCAAGAAGATTTTAGTACGATATTATAAGTACATATTTAATTTTAAGTAACAACTTGAAAAACATATCAAAAGTCGGTACTCATTTTTAAGCATAAAATTCATGCAGACATTAAACTGTTGAATAGCAACGGTAACGTGTTTACGTACTTAGATGATTTTGTTTATGAACCCTCCGGTGGGCTCCGGTAAGATAAGGAATTGCAGAATGTGAAAATCATATTACGATTTTGATAGCTTGGTAAAGCACCCAGAGAGTACTCGTATGTCTGAAGGTTGAAGTTTTGAGTTCGACCTAAAGTCGAGTTTTTATCATTCCTTATATCTATTACGTCATCAATAACCTTATCATCCCTCCACTATCTTTTACTAATGGGGCTACTTCTTCTCTGTACTGTACTTTCTGTACTTTGTGTCTATACTTTAACTCTGCATAGCTCTTATAATATGAAACAAGAGCCAAAGAAAGTCAAAATAAAATCATTAATCATACTTGAAATAAGGACGGGTCATTAAGAGCGGTTTTTTGTCTTGAAGTTGAAAACAAGCATAGGTAGTTCACGGTGATGATGAGTAAATCCTGTAGCCTATAAACATATACATAAAAACAGAAATTTCAATGTATGTATTTGCGTCGCCACTCCTGAGGTCTAAGTTGTTATAACTCGGTGCCATAAATTTTTACAGGTGGTAGAGCTCCAGTGACGGAGCTCGCGGGCGTAGGCACCACCGCATTACCTAATAAACTTGCCGCTAAATGGTAGTGTTCAGCACTATCGTATTCCGGTCAGGTGGTAATGTATGGCCTTGTAATTTCCGGCACAGAGGCATAACACCTTAGGCCTCAGGAGTGGTAACGCATCTGGATTTTGACCTCGGTCTTTGTGTGGGTGTCTATAGGCTGAAGACATCACTTAACATCAATGTGAACTGTATGCTTGTTTGCCACTTCAATTACATAAAAAAAAAAAGGTACCACCTGACCGGAACACGATAGCACTGAACACTATCATGTAGCGGCAAGTAGATTAGTTAATGCGGTGGTGCCTTTGTCCGTAAATTCTATCAATGGAACTCTACCACCAGTAAATGTGTATTTATAATTCATAAAAAAACATTCTACACAGAGCACTGCACATGAAGGAGCATCCGGACTACAAGTACCGACCGAGACGAAAACCTAAGGCGCTGGTGAAGAAGGAACCCAAATTTGGTTTCGGTATCAGTGGTCTCATGGCGCCTGTTCCGCGTCTGATGACCCCATCACTACCGCATCCTGTGCCCCAGATACCAGTACCACATCATCTACTGCCAGATAAACCAGATTTGAGTAGAGCGTTATTCCCACCACTACCCTACCCGTTTTATCCATTCGCGAAGATACCTGATGATGGAAAATTTGCTGCAGAACTGGCACACTTACAAGTAAGGATTAAATATAATATGATTAACAATTGTTTGGAAGAGACTGAGAGTTTTATAAAATATTTTAATTACTCACAGATTTAAATGTAAGATTTGTGGTTTTAACTTATTTAAAACTCAAATATTTTTACCAAGATTTTAAGAAGATTTTTTTTGTGAAATGTAAATGGCAAACAAACTTGCAGTTCACATTGATGTTAAGTGATGACTGCAGCCTATAGACACCCACACAAAGACCAAGGTCAACATGCAGATGCGTTACCACTCCTGAGGCCTAAGGTGTTATACCTCTGTGTCGGAAATTACAGGGCCGTACATTAAAACATCAAACACTGTTCAATAGATCTCTCCGTTCTTGTTCTACATCTTAATTTAATAAATAAGACTTGTAACAAATGTGAAAAACAAAAAAAATAAACAAATATATTGTGTACATTTATTTAAAAATATATATCAATTCGTTATGGAAGTCCTTCCATTATAAATATATGATATACTAGCTGTGCCCGCGACTTCGTCGTTACTTCTTATTACATCAGCTATCTGCCAGTGAAAGTCCCGTCAAAATCGGAGACACTCAAATTCTATTTATTTGTATGTATGTATGTATGTATGTATGGAGATAAAAGTTGCCTAAGTTACTCCTTATTACATCAGCTACCTACCCATGGAAGTCCCGTCAAAGTCGGATACTCTCCAATTCTACTTCTTTGTATATAGGTATGTATGTATGTATGTATAGATGCATGGAGATAAAAGTAGCCTAAGTTACTCCTTATCACATCAGATATCTGCCAGTGAAAGTCCCGTCAAAATCGGTCCAGCCGTTCCCAATATTAGCCCCGCCAAACAGACAGACAGACAAAAATTGTAAAAAATGTTGTATTGGTATACCTACGTACATATGTATACGTATGCATTTAGAAAAAAGCTGTTATTTTAATATTACAAACAGACACTCCAATTTTATTTATTTGTATAGATTTATTATGGGAAGGTAATATACAACATAAGACCTAAAAATTCTGTGAAAAATTTAAGCGTCTACTTGCTACCGTTATTATAATCGAGCAAAAAATAGACGAAAAATACACGTTTATTGTATGCCCCCTTGGATCCCTTAACATTTTCATTTTCTTATTTTTAGTAATTAATTTTGTCTTTATAGCTGTATCAGAAATACATAATTTGTGAAAATGTTAGCTTTCTAGCTATCACTATTGATAAGATACAGGCTGGTGACAGACAGAGGGACGGACGGACGGACGGACAGACAGACAGACAGACAGACAGATAGCGCGGAGGATTAATAATCCGTGGGGTCCGCTTTTACCTTTTAGGTACAAAATCCCCTAAAAGATAGAACTAAGATTCAGAATAGCTTAAAAATATTCGGTATGATTCTTTAAATTGATATCACTTTTTTATTTCTGAACCGATTCACATGAAACAAACACAAAATGTTAAGTGAAACTTACCACAATATATTAGTTAAAACCGTAAATCGAATTAGCCGTTTCTGATATTAGCGTGCACAAACACACAGACAAACAGACATTTTTCCGGGATAAAAAGTACCCAGTGTTGTGCGCCAAAGGTTAAAATATAATCGTACCAAGTTTCATTGTAATCGAAAGAGTAGTTTTTCTGTGATGCTTGAACAAACAGACAGACAGACAGACAGACAAAAAAATTTCTAATCGCATATTTGGGTTCGGTATCGATCGAGTAACATCCCCTATATTTTATTTTTATTTAGGTATTTATTTTTTCAATATTTTTAATGTATAGAATTTACACTTCTACAGATTTATCATAAATATAGATATAGATTATGAGAGCTTTTTGTTTCCAAACTTTAAAATCAATATTTTTATCAGGCACTTTATGGCGGAGCGCTCTACAGCAGTGCTCTCTACAACAGCGCCCTTTCTCCCTGCGGCTGTCCACCTCGAAGGACGCCGTCCCCCCCAGCAGACGTGAAGCGTCCAGTGGCATACGTCCTAATGAAGAGCGACGAGGAACCACCGCAGCATGTTATATGAAGGCCGGTACCGCTCCCAGCCCGGCCTTACCCGCACTGGGAGCAACCCTCCACGTCTGGGGATCGCGATAGTACTCCAGATAGTGTGTAAGACTGACTAGCGGTTTTAAGGTCCTTAACTATTCGCAGTGATTGAACGTTGTACAATTGAAAAGTGCTCGAGACAGGATATGGGAAGTGTTATGGTTAATTAGTGACAAGTACAGCGGAACCAGTGTTTTTCTTTAGTACTCAACAAAGATCATCTATGTATACAAACAAATAAAATTATTTTGATTTTTTTAGAATTACCAAAACGATACATATTCTCATTTTATTCATTCATTACGTTTATTTAATATTATATATATTACAGGAATTATTAACAAAATAACTGAATACCATGAATAATAAACAGTCATTCGTGTAATACAACTTGATGATATTTTTTAGTTAAATCGATTTAAGTGAATTTTCAATTCAGTACGGAGAACTGTAAATAATTGTAGTGAATAAAATTACGCAACGTTAAGTTATACAGGAATGTCAATTTATTAATTATTGTAAGTTACTTTTCTGTTATATTTTAGTTCCTTTGGTTTTGGCTGTAATTAAAAACTGAAACAGAATATTTTTTTAGAAGAAGATGATTTTGCATATTTTTATTTTTTTAAATTTGTGTAACTAAGCCAATAATAATTATTGATTTAGTTACACAAATAATGTTTATCATTGAAGTTTTCTTGTGTCGACATCATCAAGTATCACTCCGATGCCCGTGATTATGTTTGACTTATTTCGCAAACATAAATCCAAATCATCGAGTAGTATTAAAATATTGTAACATTGAAAATATTGAAATATATTAGATTCAAAAGTTTCATTCTAATATTCAACTCACAGATATTTAAGCGGTTCTGCTACGTTCACCGTTTTCCTTTTAAGACTTTCTTTCGTCTACAACCTACGCCAATCAATAAAACTCACCGAGGTCACGTCGACAATAAACAAATGTTTGTTTGATTGAGGAACTTAAATTCTCAATAATACATATTTTACTGTGAGGTTCTGTGAATTCGTAATAAGTTAAAGGACGTTCAACTGAGTGTTGAACATTTTAACTAAAAAGATCCGGACGAATTGAGAACCTCCTCCTTTTTTCGAAGTCAGTCAAAAATATAAAATTTCCGTTAAATTTTTCAGTTTGTAAGTAGTTCTTCGGATAAAAAGAATATTATATTTGTTATTGTAAATAATGTTGTGGTATTGTTTCCTATAAACAAGGTACTGTTATTTAAAGTGCAATTGTAGTTAGTATTTGGGAAGCCTCGATTTGAATAGATAACATATCATAGATTAGATGATATTTGTAAATAATGATGTGGTTAAGTAGAAAAGAACAGTGCAACGTCAATTTGTAAAGATGCATTTGATTGTAAAATAGATAATATGCACTGATTAAAACACTACTCGGAAATGGTATAAGCAAAAACTATAATTTGAGTTTGTTGAAAACAGTTGCATTTCAATTTATGTCTGTGGTCACATTATTTATCACCTGTTTAAACCTTCGTAACGATCCGAGTGCTTATTGAGCGGTTAGACTAAACTCTGTTAATTTTTGAAATTAGAACATTACAAATATCTCAAAGTTCATTTTATTATTTAAAAAAAAACTTTAAGAGAACTAAATTGTTCATTTATTAAATGAAAATCGTTCAAATTTAAATATTTTTGCCCTTAACTTTTGTAATTTGTTAAACATTAGTGCGATGTTTGTATACTTGAATGTTACGTTTTACTTTATTACCATTATGTAGAATTTTAAGAAGTACCTTACAAGAGAGCAATAATTGACAAAAAGTAAAATAAGTTTTGTGAAATAAAATTACAAAGATATTGTTTAATTCAATATTTAGTGCGTAAATTATAATTACTGACGAAAAATTTTTGACGCAAGCTTCCATCTTGTAGTGATATTATTAGAAATATTTGGTATTTTAATTTCTTTCGTATTTTTAGTATTTTCAATCACTTGATTTTCAGTACATTGGAAGATTGAAGAAGTGCTTATATTGTGTTATTATAACATAGCAATAAAGAAAGGAATTATAAACATTGTTCACTTATATATTATGGCAAAGATTGTTGAATTAAAATTTGTTTATTGTTATTTTTATTTATAAGTATCCCCGCAAGGGTCTCGTAATAAAGAGTAGGTATTTAGTTTGCCATGCAAACCTAGTCTCAATTCTAAGAAGTATGATTGTTTATATGTTTTCACAACAATTATTTGGATCACTGCTATAAAAATATTTGTTTTTTAAACGAAAATACTGTCAAAAATCGTACAATACTTTGTACATTGATGAAAGGAGGTTTGTTTATGTTGCAATAATTATGTTTTATTTTTAAGTTTTCATACGTTTTTTTTAACAAAATTTTCATTAAGATATAAATAAAACAATTTATAACATTAATCAGCGACTTTTAATGAGTAAGCCAATAAAGTCATCCAAAATATGCACTCGAGCTCTTGCACTGGAACTCTGAAGTGTGTATGGAGTGGTTGTAGAGCACAAGCAGTGAAGCTCGAGGACCTGGGCACTATTTTATTACCTAATCTACCAATATACCACTAGCAGCTAATGGTATGGTGCGTAACCTACAGTACCTAGCAAAAAATATTGCACATCGAGCCTACGAAAGAGACAATCGGCTAGTTTCGACTTCGCAGATCGTTATCTCTGTTGCACATTGCCTACATAAGCAATAATAGTCCGATATTGGTCAAAACTTATTCAAAATCTTCAAAATCGTCGACAAACGTCACATTGGTGAGGTGCGAAAGAGTTAACGCTCTATAGACCCGACAGAAGCCGAAGTCTACTTCTTTAGGTCGATGTGCATTATTTCTTGTTGGATACTGTTCTGCCATTAGTTCAGTACTAACACTAGGTACATAATAATAATAATAATGGCAACCCTTGATACGTCCCACTGTCCCACGGGCACGAGTCTCTCCCGTTTTTAGGAGGCGGCCTGGAGCTTACTCCACCACGCTGCTCCAATGCGGATTGGTGGAGATGGGTGGGTTAGTGGCCAACCCGCTGTCGGATGTTTTCAAACCGCCCATAAGGCCTCCGTCAAGGTTTAACGACTGCTACCTATCGATAGCAACCGGAGCCGACGGATTAACGTACCCTCCGAAGCACGGAAACACGCATTTTAATTTACCTTGCGGTCACCCATCACACACCCGACTGCGCCCGTGTTGCTTAACCGAGTAGATCGCTTCCGATCTACACCAGCCGCTGGGCCATGCGCGCTTCAAGGTTCATAACCGTCTAATAATCCACCCTACAAGTATCTTCATGTGTAATAAACGCTAAGATTAAATTTATAATAGAAACGCCATGTGCACACTTCAAGCGGCCACTCGAAGAGTCACTGGCGCGAGAACTTCTTTAAAAACAACGGGGGAACTAATCCAATTCGATTATCAGCGAGTAAACAGTGTGTGTGAATGGGGCACGAACAATTGGTTAGTGAGATGATGTTTTTATATGGAATTGAAACTTTCAGTACCGAAAATACGATCACAATACCGACCAATACTGAGATGGTTCGGTATTGTGATCCCTAGTAGACACTATCTTATTACATAATCTATCTGCGGCCGAATGATAGTATTCAGCACAGTTATGTTTCAGTTAGATGGTAATGTATAGCCCCATAAAAACTTTCAAAGAAGCAAGGTATCCCTGAATACCAATAGCAACACATTTTTGCAAAACATGCATGTTTGTTTGAGACTATCATCACATAAAAAACCTAAAGATATTCCCGGAAAACTACAAATTATGTACCTACCCACCTACAGGTCATACTGATTTTACCAAGAAAATAAAAAGATACTCGTATACCGATACCTACACATTTTCAACATTGCACGACATTTGTCACGGAATAGATACAGCTAAGGCTTGAGGTACTTCATCCCCGGCTTATGTAAATGCGTTAACAATCGAGAATTTTATTCGCGCATAATAAAAAAACAATAATGACAGTTTATGTTGGGAATCGGTTCCGTTTAGCGCGATTAGGCGCGATGACGGACGACGAGGGGCGCTCGACGCCTAGCAGCGCTCTGTTGTCGCCACACTGCCTGACTATTGGGGACACATTAATAGTTATAATAGAATAGATTAATAATCGTAGGATAGATTAAATTCTATAGATTTTTTATATACCCTCTGAAAAAAAAACTCTTACTGTTAAAAAATCTCAATATAATTAAGTTTTAATATTTTCATATGTCAGTCTACTGAAACTTCTATAATCATAATTATAAGTTCTTACAATTTGGGTCTTTGGACCTAAAATCACAGTCGTAATTTCTAAAAATAATTTTAAAAAAAGTATCGTAAAAAATATCAACAATAATTCTGTAAAATGGTGGTGTCAGTGGCGTAGCTATAGGGGGATAGCCCGCACTGGGTGCCACCCGTTTCGGGGGGACACCCTCCTCAGTGATCACCTATGTTTAAATAACCAAAATTGGTTAGCGGGTTTAGACGTGCAAACGCATAAATATGGGGAGAAATACCTCTTTTTTGTTTTTTTAATTCATCCACCCCAGGTGTCATCCTTGTTAGCTACGCCATTGGGTGGTGTTGAACCTCATCGTGTTCCGGTTAAATAGTAATATATGGCCCTTTGATAACTATTATAGGGACATAACAATTAAGGTCTCAGGGGTAGCAACGCATTTGCATTGTTACCTCTGAGTTTGTGTAGATGTAAGGCTGCAGTCATCATTTAACATACATGTAAACTGTATCCTTGTCGGCCACATTCGTTACTGAATCAGAATTAGAATCAGAAATTCATTTAGGGTGAAAGGCACCTCAAACGACACGTCAAAAACAAACAAAAATAAATTAAAGTGAATAACAATAGACATACATGTCAATTTACAAGCAGAAAAAATATAAGTATATAGAGTCAAGAATATCACTAAGATAAAACTAAATATAATATACTAATGTTAGTAAGTATATCAGTAGAATGTCTCATTTCCCCTTTTTTTGACGTGACAACGTCTTAAATTATGTTGCGGCTCGGAGTCACTCATGAAAAAGTTTAACGCCCGGTAACGTAACGATGAGTCACCGAACGAGAGAGAGGCCTGCTGGACCGGCGAATGCCTTTCTACCGAGAAAAAGACGTTGTCACGTAAAATCTTCGCCCGTAAAACCGACTTTATTTTTTCAACCCTTTCGGATCCTCGTGCGTTTCCGAAGAGGCATATTTTTTGGTTATACACAACAAAGTTCTCGCGAGCGTATACGGGCAACTTTATTGTTATTTGTTTTGATCTGGTTGCGCGTATTCCTTTTTTTTTCAGCTTTATGTTTGATTAAACTGTTTAAGTGTACTTATGATGAACTTGGTGAAGTTGTTGAACGATGTGCATGTGATTACTTTTACTCTTCCTTTCATTTCCCCTTTTCCAAACTCCTAACAAAGAGTAAAGAGAAAAGAAAAAGAATCATTCTTTGTACATTATAGAAAAATCTTGTATCAGCTCAGGACGAAATATTGTCATTTTGTACTCATTAAAATGTACCTAACTGAATGGCAAGATATAATAAATAGATCTTGATCTAATGTATCCCAAGTAAACAGGAACGAAGAGCTACCCTACCGGGCCCCTACAAATAAACACCCTTTAGCAACTAATTGTAGAGGTGGCAAACGATCGGGTTTTATTAGACGCCATAACTCCACAGATTTACCGATCCACCGCAATGTTTGATACTGATGTATTATTTGAAACTAGCTGGGAAATTCTTTCACAATTTCGATATTGTCATTAAAAAAAACTTTTCACAAAAAATAGACCGAATTCAAAACCAAAATAATCGCAACACGTCGTTTGGTTTTTTTTGTACTTGTTAAATTTTATTGTAAAAAGCCTACGTCCGTGAGCCAATATTGTAAAATTAAAATGCCTCCATAGCCTAGTGGTAGCAGGCCACTACTACTACGCTGAGGTCCTGGGTTCGATTCCCGGGTAGAGGGTTATCAGAGATAATGATGTAAAGTCCTTTATCTCCCCCTTCGGGGGTTACAGTCGTGAAGTTACGTTAATCATATTGTATTGTAGTATATTTTAGGCATAACGTACAATAATATTTAGGTATCATCGCAGCTTAGATACCTACCATTTATATAAAAATATACTTTTTTCATAAATGGTAGGTATCTAAGCTGCGTTGTGTCGTCGATGGTACTCGTATATAGGTATCGTTGCATTAATTTTTAAAAGTAATACTTTCACAAATTCATTGCCAGCGACAATTTAATGATATAGATTGCGATGCAAAATATTTAAAAAGCCATTAAAGCGGGATATTAAAAAATAAAACAGCAAAAAGCAAATAAATTCGTTTACACGGCGCTCGCTCTAATTGAAATACGCTCGCGGTCACAGACGGACAGATTGGAATTTGTACGACGTACCTTGTGCTGTTTTTATATTAAAAAAACATAAAAACAACAAATAGTTTTGAAAAACCAACACAACTAATTGCGAACAGTGCGATGTTGTAGAAGTTGTGCATCATATCTTAATGGAATGTGTTTGTTATAAGAGGAAGAGAGAAAAATTAATGTCTGAATTGGATAGTAATGTAATAGGAGTAGGATTGTTTCAAAGTATTTTATCGGAGACATGTAGTGAAAGAGCGAGATTAGTTTATGATTTTGTTAACAAGATGCAAAGACGGTAATTTTTCTCTTTCTTCTTAGGATACGATGGGGCTGGCATGGTCTCGTTTGATTAAAAGCCCCTAAATGAAAATAAAGATTAAAAAAACACAAATAGTTTGCTGCATTTTTTTTTCTTTTAGTTATCTAGAGTATTAGTGCATACAAAAACATTCAATACATATCGCCACGCTTGGCATGCGGATTGCCGATCGCAGTGGCGGTAGTTTTATCGTAGGACGCTGCTGCCCATCTTACGTTATTGCACTTACTAAACAAAGGCGGTCAAACCATTCCAATAGAGCGGTCTATTGGAATGGTTGGACCGCCTTTGTTCAGTTGACTGACAGCGGAAGAATTCCCGACGCCGCCGTCTGCATACAAATGCATGCACACAATAACTAAGTACCTACACCAAAATATATTGCATTACAGTAGAAATATCTAAGAATAAAAACATGGACCAAGTATCAAGTGTGTATTTCATTCAAATTCAAGTGCAAAAAATGTGTATTTGGATGTCTAAAGAACAGTTCAATCCCTTGAAGACAAAATACTGTGCGTTTACAGCTCAAAATCCTCGTTCATAGTAGTATCTCAGTACCTAATAGGTTTCTAGCCGTCGATATAACGAACGAAGTGCAATCACGTAAGAGTGTCTAAGTTGGCATTCAAGAAGCTAGAAAGGCTGAACAAAGCGGTAATATTCCATATCGGGACAACAACTATAGCTCTTATACAACGTGTAACAGGATTAAATGTACAACCCGAAACTAGTCTGTTCAGAATCGATAACCGAATCGATTTCAGACATTTTTAATATAGGTAACATTTTGTCCCAAAAATAATTATAATTAAGAAAATTATGGTCACCCATTTGGTTAATGCAAACGAAAATGAGACTAACGTCTATTCAAAATAAGATGTTAATCTCAACAAGTTTATTAGAACTCGTTGAGACGTGCATTTTATTATAAACAATAATTTAAAAAATGAAATAGTGAAAATGAATCTTATTACTAGCGAGTGTTAAATAGGGGTATGCAGGTTACGCTACATCACATTGCGACTGTGTGCGTGTGTGAGTAAGTTTGAGTTTTATGTGCGGCCGTAGGTATGTAGCGGTAGGGTAAGTATGCATAGGGTGTGCATACTGTTCGTACAAATTGAGGACAACTTATTTCTTGAATAAAATATATTAAATACATAAACATGTAATTTCGGTACACGTAATATGATTATAACTCGATTTCCTAATCGAGGTGTTTGATAGAGCGCATTATTCCCGATACATGTTGTATTATATACTCCAGCGCGACGCTGGAGTCATTCTCATGTTGATGTGACCATCAATACCAACTTCCCTTAATTGTTTCCGTAACTAACAACGCCACCGGATTTAAGAAAACATAAAAATAATAACCCTTTAATCGTCAGTTGGTTCAAAAATGAGGTGGGTGTCATGGCGGGCCGGGGGTGAGGCATAATGGCAATTTTTCGTATACAGCGAGCTGAATGCGATGAATGCGAGATGTACTGTAAACGGGCCGCGGCGTGCAAATTTGACGCCTTTGTGTCGAGCGACGGGCGTGCGTGACCGGCATCTGATCTGCTGGGACCCTATTAGAAATCGCCATTGCTATCTGATGTACTTTTAGCTGTAGTCACCAGTCCTTTTGATAATAATCGTGAACCAGTCAAGAATTAGCCAAATCTACAACGAACAACGCCACCATTGTTCGTTGTTTTTTTTTATGTAATGGAAGTGACCTGCAAGCATGATGTTTAGTGATGACTGCAGCCTATAGACACCCACACAAAGACCAAAGTCAAAATGCAGATGCGTTACCACTCCTGAGGCCTAAGGTGTTATGCCTCTGTGTCGGAAATTACAGGGCCGTACATTACCACCTGACCGGAACACGATAGTGCTGAATACTACCATTTAGCGGCAAGTATATTGTTGTTGGTTAATCTACCGCCACTGCGATCACCAATGCGCCTGCCAAGCGTGTCCCCAAAGTGGGGAAGCCAAAGCTTTCTCCAGCAGTAAATATCTTTCGGCTCGAGTGATGACTACGTAAATTACCTACACAAGTTAAACGCTTTTAAAATCACTCGGCAGCAGATTAACTAATCCTTGGATACAGGAGAGGAATCTACTCGCTCGTCTACTTGCTACAGAACACAGACCAATCCCAAGATTGATTCTCGAGGTTTTTGGGAATAAAAAAACATTCAAATTTAAACAAAGAAGACGCTATCGATCTTCTCAATTTCACAAAATGGGATCCGATACTTAGTTAAACGGAATAAATAGTCTGTAAGACTACCACATACACAATAGTAACAAAAGTCGCGCTGCAGTTCGCGTCGCCGATAGCTGTAGCATACTTTCTCAGTTGTCCTACATTTGGTTTCGTCTTGCAAGGCTTACCGCGCCGCAGTTCGCACCGGCAGTAGCTGTGGCCGGTACCTTAGAAACTATCCAAACAGGTCTTCCAGATTCGCTACAATTACCATAAAATGATGTCACAGATTATGGATTTCGGTATAATTCTAAGCATAGAAACTCGATAGCAATTCCATCAATCATAGAAAGAATTCTCTATATGTCCACGTAATACATCCTTGCCTTCAATCATAGCGATTTCTGAACTCACTTTGTGACGTTATTTGTTTGCGACGCCCCGAGCGGACGACGCCAGCGCGGAATCGAAATGAACGGTCCGAACTGATCCGCTACCTTCATATTCTTTGCGAATAATCTTCAAAGCTTTACCTCGTATTAGATAAAGAATAGTGTTCTTCGCACTCTTGTATTTTACAAAAAAACTCAGAAGATTCATGTTCGATAAAACTTGCGATAAAGCGGGCGAAGCCGCGTGGATGTCGTTTTATAAATAACTAAGCAGCCTATGTTCTTTCTCAAAGTCAGCTCTATCTCTGTACCAAATTTCAATAAAATCGGTTCAGACGTGAAAAGGTAACGGACAGACAGAGTTACTTTCGCCTTTATAATATTAGTAGGGGATAGATAATTTACAAAGTCTTGAGAATTTATTTTTAAAGAAAAATATGGTATTTAATTATATTTCCAGACAGTTTCGACACGAGAAACTGTGAAATATAAATACTCCTCGAAACTTCATCATGTCATGAGGTACCTTGGAGTTTGACAGTTGCTTTCTTGCCTCAAACGGAGGAGGATATCGTGTTGACGTTATTAGTTACAACTAAGAATACCAATTCCCTTGAGTAAGGTTGAGTTAAGGTCGAGATTACGACCCCCCCGAGGGTTTTTCCGCCTTGTCGTGGCGGGGGGGCTCAGTACCCGGTGGTTGTCCCCACACCGGCGAAGCCAAGACTGGGGAGGAGGTGTACGGGTATTTCGTTGGCCCTGCACTCTATCCCCAGCCGCCTAGCGGTTGTCCCGCCGTCAGATAGGGACGTGGTGGGGCCGCGGGGGGGTGGTTGAAGGTCAGTTCATCTCCTCACTCCCGCTCCCCCGGGGCCGAACTGTGACTGCCCCTGGACTTCTCCACCCGGGCGTCTTGGGACGCCTGGCGTTGTGAGTGGTCGGGGCAGGGACCTTCGGGCGCCGGACTAGGGGATGTCCGTCGCCCGAATGGAGAGATGGCTGGCTGGCGTGCAGGTGTTCCGCACGCCACTAGTGTTGGTTGGAGTCGAAAGGCTCCGAAGAGGGCTCGGCAACGAGCAGCCGCCGGTGGGGTCGCGGATGTGTGCGATAGCGTTCCCGTGACCCCGCCAGTGATGGCGGACGAGTCGGAACACCCAGGGGTTTTTAGTGGGTAGACGGATGCCTTTCCCGGAGTCCCACATAACCCACCCCTCTCCCCTATGCGTAACGCATTTTACGCTGGTAAAAAAAAAAAAAGGTCGAGATTACGACTTAGAATATGGGTGTAAGATGTTTTGTTTGTATAGTGGTAGGCTATACAAATCAAACAATTTGGGACACCCTAGCGCAGAGACATTGGTGATATGAGTCTCAAATTTTTTTTCGTTATCAGCATAGATTATTGAACACAAATAATCCTAATTCACTCAAATAGTAACATTCACCGATAGAAACGTTTCCATGATAATACAGAACGTAGGAATAGAGAGGTCAGTACAATGCGGACTCAAATTGCTGGGATCGTGCCGGCGAGCCGTATGTCTTGTCAGATACATTTACATGAAATTGTTTAGGTGCCACTTCGAACCGAGACCCGCTTTTACGGCAACGATCGTTGCGATGATGATGACAATTTATGGTAATTTTTATTGCGTTGAACAATGCTGTGTGCAGAGGCAGTTTAAGGAGTGGAAACGCATCTGCATTTTGACCTTGGTCATTGTGTGGGTGTCTATAGGCTGCAGTCATCACTTAACATCGATGTGAACTGCATGCTTGTTTGCCACTTCCATTAAATAAATATAAAAAAAATAGCGGGGAAGCCCGCTCCGAGCTCGAGATTACTCGCTCGTGATGGTGAAACCGGGGCCACACCTCTCGACATCCCCAGCCTCTCTCTCTTTCTCCCCGTCGACCATCGGGTTGGCTGTTTGGGGTCCCCAAGGAGAGGCGAGTCACCACCTGACTAAAGTAGGATTCAATAATGTGAGATGTTGAATATAGACAGGTGCCGGATATCACTCCATAGGCCCAGACAGCTAGTCCCTCCAGTTCACCCACATAGCCCAAACTTTGGCAAGTCATTTTTCATTAGAAAAAGATTTTTCTCCTTAATAGATAATAAAATCATCTCAAATCAACAGTGGATACCAAATTTCTTAGTAGGTAGTTTTTTCAAATATCGCAAGTACACTGTAAACACAAAAAAAAACAATCAAAACTTAGCTAATTACAAAACAAAGATGAACAAGCAGTCACAAAAACAACAATGCCTAACTCAATGCGCACGCCTACCGCATAAAGGCGCCTTCATCGAATTACGTATTTCGCACCCCGCTATTATGCGAAGAATCGTCACAAACGAACCATTGTTAACTACACTAGCCGGTATTGTCCTGTGTTATCGCCCCACGTCGGTTTTTGCCGTCACTCTTCCGTTCCACAGTGATTTGTTTAACAGACACGATGTTAGGCAGTCAATTCTTTTTTCTGTCGCTAGAACAGCGACTGTATTGATTCGTCATACGATTTTTCATGTTAACGCTGTCACTGAATAATGAAAAAGATCCGATCCATCATAATATATCGTATCGTATATATATAATAAATACGAAAGTTTGTGTTTGTTTGTTTGTTACCCCTTCACGGAAAAACTGCAGAACCGATTTTCATGAAATTTGGCACACACATAGGGAGTAACTTAGATTAACACATACGTAGTTTTTATGTTTCTGTGATGCCATGGGATGATAAACGCCTACACGCGAGCGGAGCCACGGGCAACAGCTAGTTGTAAATAATGCACCGCTTTGTAGTTTTACACTTCACTTTAAAGACCGCTTTATTCATTAAGAAAGCTCACCTGAGGCCTACTTCATGACAATCTTTAATGAAAGCTCTTACTGTTTTAGAAGTATTTAAGCTACATTATTCATTTTTTGAACCTTTCTTCTTTGGCTCTTTCATGACGTAAAATGAACTAAATACAGCAAATAAAAAAATAGGTTATAATTACTTAGCACAATTTTTTGATACCTAATCACTTTTCACAGGAGCCAAAGTGTCTGTCTACTCGTACAATGAATTAAGTTCAAAGACTACTTCATCCAAAACATTTTGTCATGCATAACTATGCTCAATTCCTTTTACCAGAAAGATGCCTCACAGAGACATAACGTGTGTAGGTTAAAAGTCAACTCCCCACTTCTTGTTTAAAAATGGATATTTACATTCGTCATTGAGCGACCTCACGCCCTTACAAAACCTTATCGCTATATTTGTTCAGTTTTTATTTTCACTATGATACACTTATTCAATATCGTATTGCACCCATCGAATTTGAATTGGTTGTATTGAAAGGGAATAAAGTTGAGATTGGCTAGGATTTTCTTTTGTATTTGGAAACGTGAGTTGGTCCTTTATACATCCAGTCGGAGCGGAAATAAGCTTCTTTGTGACACTATCGTGTTGGATCGTCAACCGCTTCCTTTCTAAAGATTATTGTAGACGTAAGAGCAAATAAAAGTTATCGAGACCTACACCCTTGGTTTTTGTTTAATTCAATGTGCTCTAGTTTATTGATAATCGTTGTTTTTTAATTTAAACAGAGGGGAGGGTGTAGGCGCGAAACAATTGACTTATGTTTGGGTTTGTAATTTGTCACACATTCACTGCATTCCCGTTCCTTTGACTTCAGCGTATTGTTTCAGAGGCTTCGTATATTGTAGTTGATCGTTACATAGTTATTGGCACCTGAGATTTATTCACCGGATCAAAAATTTATAGATACTTTTATAGTTTTGTCTCACGTATTTTTTAATTATAATAAGTATTTCACATCAACCCAACGTTTCGGCTATTTGGCGTGGTCTCTGGCAGACTCTAGTGTTTTTTTAAATAACTTTAACTTCAAATCTAATTGTGCATATATTTTAAAATCAATCTTTTTAAAAGTCCTTCTTACATAATGGTCACACAATTTTGATCTCTAGCCGAAATCACAATAATTTGAAAAAATCATAAATCTTCACATAATTAAATTCAGTGAATATTAACATAAAAATCTTGCTTCACGAGGTAATGTTATTTCCTAGGATTTTTTATATGCTTGGAGTTGTTAGTCAATATCAGTGTGCATTTCTTGTAATATTTTAAGTTTGTGTTGGAGACGTTTCCACGTCAACCATCAGTATGTGATTATGTTAAGAAGTGGTAAATTGACTTCAAATGACTGTACTACCAAGGGGAGTATCTGGTCACTGGTACTCAATGTGCATGTAAGCATTTTTAATATTATTTTTATATGACAAAAGTTGTAAATATGCTTACTTCAGATATTCATAAAGATATTGACTACTAAAAATGGATAAACAGTCGCATTAGGATTCACTATCGCAGCGATTACGCACCAACAAAACGCCCCACAAAGAGCTTATGAGCGCACGCGAAAACCTAATCCGATAACGTATAAAAGTCTCGCGTCCATACTCCGACTGTATGGTTTAGGAACACCGATGTACAGATACGATGGGAACCGTTTGATGCAAATGCTGGAAGGAGCGGGATCCAAGAAATTCAGTTTTGTTGGTTGAAATGACATTTTGGGTACAATATGTTATTACTATTATTATCATTTTAGGTGTAATATGGTATTACCATCATGATAAAATTACCTTTGCCGTGACTAGAAATAATAAACTTGAACTTTTGACGACCCAGTTACTCCAGCGGTGTAAGACTGTTCGATCGACAGATGTTATAATATGTAGGTCATACAAATATTTGTCCTAAAACGCCTGGCCAAAAAGCTATTAAACTGTTAATGTAAGTTCCTTCGTTATAATTTATGTATGTATGTATCTTCACGCCAGGTCCCTAACGGGGTAGGCAGAGAGTGTAGAGCGCCAGACATCCCGGTTCTGACAAACCTCTCGTGCCTCGTCTACCTTCATCATTCTCTTCATACATGCACGCCGATTCCTAAGACTTTTGACCCCACCATCAGACAGAACTCGACCTATTTGGTCATGGTAGGTCAGCCTTGGTCTTCCTGGGCCTCTGCAACCATCCACATTCGCATTGTATATCTGTTTAGTCATTCGCTCATTCGACATTCTTTCTATATGCCCGAACCATCGGAGCATGCCTTTTTTCATTTTTACACCGATACTATCATTCACACAAAGTCTCTTTCTCACATCTTCATTACGAACGCGATCGGTGAGTGATACACCGCAGATCTTGCGCAAAGATCTCATCTCGACCGCATTCAACTTACTTTCATGCTCTTTCCTGCATACCCAGCTCTCGCTTCCATATAAAAGCGTTGGAGTAAGTACAGCATTATGTACGGCTAGTCGAGCCCGCTGGCTGAGATGTTTAGATTCTAGCAGCTTACCCAACGCTCCATTCACGCAATTCCCAGCAAGCACTCTTCTTTCTATGTCAGTGGTGTACCTACCATCCTTGCTAAAAGCACATCCAAGATATACAATTTCATCAACCTGTTCTAACACTGCATCATCTACTACTACCCTTGCATTTGTTCTCTGTTCATCTCTTTCAAATACCAATACTTTAGTTTTATCCACATTCAAATGTAAGCCTTTCTCCATACAATCCTCTTTCATGACTGTGACTAGTGCTTGTAGCCCAGATGGTGTAGAGCTAACAATTACCGCATCATCTGCGTAAAGCAGACAGTTCACCACTAAGTCACTCATACGCACTCCCACATCCATCAACTTCACCCTCTGGAGGCATTTGTCCAGATATATAATAAACAGCCTAGACGAAAGCACGCAACCCTGTTTGACACCGATGTTAACATCAAACCAGGGTGACATGTTACCATCTACCCGCACACATGCTTGACAGTCCACATACGTGGACTGTATTGCACGGAGCAGACTGCCATCAATACCATACTCTGGCAAAATGTCCCACAGCTCCTTTCGTAATACCCTATCAAACGCCTTCTCCAAATCCACAAAACCGCAGAAAACCTTCTGGCTCACAGCCAGATGCTTCTCTACGATGTTGCGGAGGGAGAAAACTTGATCCATACATCCTCTTCCAGTTCTGAAACCACCCTGTGCATCCCACAACAACCCGTCGGACTTCTCTTTCATTCTTCTTTCTAAGACTTTTCCATACACTTTAGCTGCCAAACTGATCAAACTGATCGCTCGATAGCTGGTGCAGTCCATACGTGAACCCTTGCCTTTATACAAAGGCACGATGACCGCACACCGCCAATCCTTTGGGATTCTTCCGGACCTCCAGCAAAGGTTGCACAACACCCAGAAAGAATCCCAAAGGGCAGCACCACCATATTTGATCATTTCGGCAGAAACCTGATCAATACCCGCAGCCTTACCACATTTCAAACTTCGTATCGCCCTTACAATCTCATCTATTGTTATATCCTCACAAGCCGGCACCGTCAAGTCAGCAACTCCGGCGTCAGGGTTGTGAGCATAATCATACATTTCCCCATAATACTCGCTCCATCGTTTTAACACATCTTGCGTGTTCTCAAGAATGTCACCCAACTTAGATAGTTATAATTTATTTTATGAATTAATGAATTAACTAATGACTAATGAGTTATTTTCACTGATGGTAGAGTTCCTGTGGAGCTTGATCACGTAAGCACCACGCATTACCTAATCTTTCTGCCGCCAAATGGTAGTTTCGGTTTGATGGTAATGTATGGCCCCGTAATAACTATCACACAGACATAACCGCCAGAGAATATGTAATAATACTTAACAGCTAAGGTCTCAGAGGTGGCAAGGCATCTGCGTTTTGACCTTTAGTTTTAGGAAAGATGTCTACAGGCAGTCATCACTTAACATCCATGTAAGCTGCATGCTTGTTTGCCACTTTCATTCCATTATTATTATTTTTTAATAAACAAACCATTGTAAAGCTGTAGTCTCTTAAAAACAGATATCATTTGACAACTAACATTCGTGAATTAAAAAATCCATAAAAGAAAACGCATGTCCCTTCCAGGGTATGCTAGTTCCACCCGCCTCGCACGCTTACTGCCACTTCACAAAGTGACCAGCACGCCGCGCTGCCTGTGAAAGGAACCATTCTAAATCTGAATAAAAAGGCATCAAACCCAGTTTGGGGACTTGGCTTTTGAAGATCTCTTTGAATATCTCGATACAGATGTCCGCTCATATAGAAGTAATTTGTTTTCAATAACAACTGCTGGTATTTTATATCGGAGGAACAGTGTTTTGGAAGCGAGTGACTTTTATGTCGTGAAAATACTCTACTAATACGCATGCAATATATGGATCATATTAAATTTTGTTAGAAAGCTCCAATAAAGCTCGCGGGCGTAGGCAACACCGCATTACCTAATCTACTTGCGGCTAAATGGTAGTGTTTAGCACTATCGTGTTGCGGTCAGGTGTTAATGTACGGCCCCGTTTACGGCACAGAGGTCTAAAACATTTGGCCTTAGAAGTGGCAACGCATATACATTGAAATCGGGTTTCATGTATAGGTATGTTGATAAATCGTGGTGCAACTAGGGATTCTGATCGAGACTTCTCGAACTTGAGACAACTCGAGAGTTTCGCCTTCATTCGAGACGAGAAATAAATAGCCGACTCTCGAGACTCTCGACCAACCAACGGAATCAACCCAACTACATGGTTTTAGCTGTCTTCATTTATAAAATAACTAGCTATTGCCCGCGGCTTCGCTCGCGTAGATGTCGTTTTATAATCCTGAATTTTCTTTGCTATAAACCTCACGGAGCCCGAGACCTTTCCAATGAATGCAAAACCGTGGAAATCGGTTCGTGCGTTCTGGAGTTATAGCGTCAGGAAGGAAAACCCGACTTATTTTTATATAATAGAATACACGCTTAGGTACACTCACAGCTCCACATTAGGTATGAACCTGTGTCATATGAAACATTTCACATCCTTCTCTAACTTATAGAAATCTGTTAAAGTTACTAAGTGTAATATTACACTAGTAGTCAGTGAAATATTACACTAACTTTAACTTTAACAAATATCTTGGTGCAAGCCAGGCTTAGTGTTGCAACCCAGGCTAAATGTCTGTATCAAACCAACTACATGCTTTTAACTGTCTTCATTTATAAAATTATATACGAGCACACAGTGCACACAGAGGTACACTCACAGCCCCACATTAGGTATAAACCTGTGTCGTGGGTTCCGTTGTACACATAAACACGTACACAAACACCCAGACCCGAAACAATAACATAACATAATATAGATAATGAAAGATAATTCAAAATTCAAATCATTTATATCAAATTGGTCTACAAGGACACTTTTGCATTGTCAGGTTATAAGCTACCTAAAGTGTATGACTTATAATGCTAATCCAATAGGTATTATAATGAATGCCAATTTAATAATAAAATTTAACCGTTATGTACACAAATTATCAAATTTTTCAATTCCTTCATAAAAGAAAAATCTGTTCGTCAATGAGAGGTAGGTACCTAATTCTGTTTCGCCTTACGTTCTCTGCCAACCTTCTAGGGAAGGGCGTGATAATTCTTTTACTTAATAATAAAATTTGTTTTCCCATTCGTTTTCTCATCCCTTCTCAAATTCGTTTTCGTACTGTATTCCTAAATTCAATTTAATATCACTATCACACCTTTTTGCACATAATCGTTCTTTTAGCTTCTATCAGATTATATTTAAATCCCATTTTTTGAACATATCCTAACGCCCATAACCCCGAGGGGTAGGTAGAAGAGTAAGTACTACACATGAATACTGCATGTATTCACTTACTTATTATACTCGTATAATAAGTATCAATGATTCGTTCTCTTGTATTATATGATAAGTTTTCTATAATAGATGGCGTAGCGAGCTTTTAACCCTAGCAGGGTAAAAGGTTGTTATCTACAAACTTTTACCCGTTTAGCCAGGTTACCATGTATAGATAGTGATATACTATATAACAATAACATAGTAAAACAAACTACCAAACTAATAAATACAGTAATCCTAAACAAAACAAAAAAATCGTAAAACTAAGTAAATCAATATCTGAAAAGAAGCGTAAATAGAATGATAGCAAAAGATAAATATTAATTAATTCAAAAATTTTATATACTTACACAAAACAAGCCGTTTAATAAAGTCTCTAGATCACCTCGTCACGGGAACAATCGAAAAAAAAAACCGGAACACGATAGTGTTGCACACTACCCTTTGGGCGGCAGATAGAAGGTGATGCGGTGGGACACTGGAAGTCTACCACCAATTCAAGATGTATTAACACCACTAGTGGTGAAGTTGCACAGCATCATGACAGCTTTGTAAATTTTTCTTACTCTAATATAGATTAACCGTAAATAAAAACCGGTCATGTGCGTGTCGGGCCACGCGCAGTGTAGGGTTCCGTAGTTACAGAGTAAGAGATGGAATGAAAAAAATTAATAAATGTTTTCTATGGAGTTATTCGAAATTTTCGAACAAAATATAAATATATAAAATAATATAATACATTTGGTCGACTATTACTCGCAAACTTGAAAGGCCAACTTAAGTGTGATAGTTTTCCTTTAAATTTCGTTATATGTACGTTACATAGATTCAACTCTAAAATGGAAAAAACAGGTAAACAAAATTAGTCAAAATACTATCGCTACCTTACGCTCTCTTTATAGATATAAAAACTTTTTACCCACCGGCACAAAGATTCTCCTGGTTCGTTCTATTATTTTACCCACTCTTGATTATGCTGATGTTTGTTTCTCAGATATCTCACAAGAACTTCTCAACAAATTGGATCGATTACTTAATACTTCCATTCGCTTTATCTTTGGCCTGCGAAAATATGACCACATCTCCCTCTATCGTTCTAAGCTTAAATGGCTTCCTATCCGCCAGAGACGTTCCTGGCGGATACTCTGTTTTCTTTTTTCAATCATTAACGATCCATGTTCTCGGAATTATCTTCAAACAAAATTTAACTTTCTCGGCGACTCCCACAGTCTTTCTCTTCGTTCATCGGAGAATTTGACGCTTGCAATACCTTCCCACCATTCTGTTTTTTTGTCGAAATCTTTGGTAATATCTGCGATTAAGCTCTGGAACACGCTGCCCCTTGACATTCGTAAGTCTCCCTCTAAGTTTTCATTCAAACGAAAGCTCTATAGTCACTTCCTGGAGTCGATGCCTTAGTTTTAACTTTCTGTCGTCCTATGCATATATATTTATAATATATTATTGTATATATTATCTATATACTGTATAAGTTATGTATATATTACTTATGATACGTAAATATAATAATTATATCTAATATATTTTTATCTTTTTATTGATTGTTAAATACAATTTATAATGTTTTTGTTTCTAAACAATACCTATTTCTTACTGTCCATATAGTTTTTATTATTGCACCCCTACTATCAGTATCCCACTACCTCAAGGTTGACTGGTAGAGTATGCCCTATGGCATTAAGTCCGCCTTATGTACTAGGTGCATTAAAGTTTAAATAAATAAATAAATATGTAGCTACTATTGCCGTAACGTTTGAATTTCTAACAACAACCGTTTAGTTGGTAGGGGGAGACACTTGACTCTAACGAAAATTTGCACTTTAAAGCTTAATAAGACACGAACAGTTAACTTAATGTTCAGACGTCCACATAATATTTTTGAAAGACCTATCCAACTATACCCCACACTATAAGGAAATAGAAAATTTAAAAAAATATATTTGCGCGTTACAAGTAATATATTTAATAAAATAATTTGTTTAAATTAGAAAAAGATGTAAAATATAAAAAAAAAGAAAGATTACGACGAATTGATAAACTACTCTTTTTTTCGAAGTCGGTTAAAAAGTACTTAAAATACATCATAAAACCACAGTCTAAAGAAAACGAACGTGTTAAACTGTGATAAAACTATTAAACGAAAACTTCAATGTAGTAATAAAAAGGTCCGATCGAAAAACGAACAGAAAGCCCGCTTCCCCTACGAAGAATGTCCGATATAAATAAACGCAGTAAATAAGTGTAAAAATATTGAAAACTGTCATGGCGGTTAGAAAGGCGCGCGAAACTGTATATCCTCAGGTTTCCGGCTGCCCGCGCGCCAAAATGGCAGAACGGATATTCGTGTATCGGCTCTCTGTGCTCCTAGTTTTGAATAAAGAATTTTTAATTTTTTATTTTTAAGAATTTTTTGTTCTGTGCACGGTTTAGGGACAAAGGCTTCTTTTGTTGACTACAGTATTTTAAAAAATAAATAATCTGAATGAATACAATATTTTGTGATATACTTAGGTGCCCACATTAAATCATTTGGGCTATTTTACTATAAAGTAACAAATTAATATGATGACGATATCTTGGATGTACTTGGTACTCATATGTACTCGAATGTACCTAAAATAATACGAAATTTTGCAAATGGTAATTTTTGTTTACTTGCCTAATTTTAAAAAAGATAAGGCATAACATAGATTTATTTGTAAGGTATAGTATTAATCTAATTTTATTTTTAACTTTGTTTATGTTTATAGTATGATATGGGCCCTAGTTGCCTGCAATATATGATTCTATTCTATTCTATTCTATTCTATAACTTGGAACACCTCCTATACCAATTTTTTTTTAATTATGGCGTATTGCTTGTTACGTTATTACTATTGATGTTGTTATACCACCAAATTAAACTAACTGTCTTAAATAAATAAACATCAGTAGGTATCAAGATATACAATGGTTGTCATTAACCTAAAAAGCTAACCTAAAGTGATCTGTATATTCCAACATCTAACTGAATATATCCACCCCTAAAACCCCTTTTTTGTGATTTATTATTATTCAATACACAACGCGATGGAAGCTCAAAGCTTTCCCCTCACTGTTTCGGCCAGATTGATTTCTTTCGTTTTCTTTTTCTAACCGCAGCTCGCAGTTTTTATTACTATTTGGCCGCCATTCACATACCTGCCGTATATCCAAATTTCATTTGGATGAACGTACCTGAGCGGTTTATACTCGAAACTTTGATGAGAACGGCTAAAACTTCAATTAAAATTGCATTTTTTTAAACTTTCATATCCTTGAAACTGTATATTCCGTGTGCCAGTTCGTCATTTGCACTAAAAACAAAACCCATTATCTATGCCCCGTTCGCACTGGCCGGAACTGTGGGGGAGCGCGGGAGATTTGAAATTGGAACCAAATAGGCGTTAAATGGCGGCGTGCGCTGTCATAACGTCATTTGGCGTTCATCAGCGGGCAAAACAGCATCTCCGTTTGGTGCACGTTTTATTAGCGTAAGGAATAGCGGGGCACAGTGACTCGGAAATTGGGATTTGCATCGGGGAATATACCGGGCGGTGATTGCATTTTCTTTGCAACTGCAGCGTCATTTAATTTCGCTTGAAGCTTGAGACTGGGGGCTTGGTCTGGCAAAATTTGAGACTGGCGGCGATGTGCTTGCTTGTAATGCTGTGTGCCGTATATTAAATTAATGCCAGCTGCCCCTTAGGTGTATCTTGTATCTTAGATGCGAAATATTTGGATACTCATATTTCATTAGTCAGCATTAATTATTAATCTCTATTTTATATGAACTCTTTCAATACGATGATCTTTATATATAAGAATGAATGTTTGTCTGTATGTCCTTTAAAGAATCGTAAACTACGCATTTGATCATGTGATGATCTTTAGCAAAGTTGTTGTACATGAGCCCAGGGAGGTTGCTGAGTTGGTAAATTCGACAGATGGCGCCACTGTCACACATTTTTTTAGTTGGTTATGTAGCAACGCACGCAGATTACAGCTAGTATTTAAATAAGAAAAGTGACGAGATAAGGTGGGCAACATATTTATATTTTCCGAAAAATATTAAATGCTTTACAGTTGGTATATGGCTCCGTAATAACTATCACGGCGATATAACAACTAAGGTCTCAGGGGTGACAACGCATCTGCATTTTGACCTCTGGTCTTTGTGTAAGCGCAAATTTATTTATTTTTCTTCACGCCAGGTCCCTAACGGGGTAGGCAGAGAGTGTAGAGCGCCAGATATCCCGGTTCAGACAAACCTCTCGTGCCTCGTCTACCTTCATCATTCTCTTCATACATGCACGCCGATTCCTAAGACTTTTGACCCCACCATCATATATATTTATACTTTAATGCACAAGAACAGTACATAGGGCGGACTTAATGCCACTAGGCATTATCTCCCAGTCAACTATTGGGTAGTACAGAAAAAGGTCGAAGAGGTGCAGGAATGATTCAATTGAATCTTAAGACATAAAGAAAAGAAAAACTAAACATGCTAAAGTAATTATTTATAAATATGTTAAAATATACGTACATATACAAATATATTTAGATTAAACAATACTTATACCTACATAAAGTAATATAAATATATACATAAATAATGATGGTACTGAGTGTTGAATAGAAAGTTGGCCATGATTTATAGAGCAGATTTAAGGAAATGACAGCGAATCATTAGCTCCCAGCTTTTCTTATGTCAACGGGGAGCATGTTCCAGAGTTTTATAGCTGTAACAGGGAAGGAGATGGACATAATACTAGTGCGGTGAAGAGGAATATCAAGAGTAAGGTTTGCAAATGAGCGAAGGTTAAGATTATGAGAATTACGCAGAAACTTGAATTCACGCTTAAGATAAACGGGAGAACAAGGATCGTTAATGATAGCGAAAAGTTGGCAGAAGATACGTACAGATCGCCTCTGACGAATGGGAAGCCATTTCAGCTTAGAACGAAAATGAGAAATATGGTCAAACTTACGAAGACCAAATATAAAGCGAATGCAGTTGTTGAGAATTCGATCCAGTCTGTTTAATTGATCTTGAGAGATATCAGTGAGGCAAACATCAGCATAATCAATGATAGGAAAGATAAGTGATTGGACAAGTACGGAGGCAGAAAGTTCTGGAGTCTATATAGAGATCGCAACGTGACTGATGAACTTTATCTAATGTTTGTAATATGCGTGTTCCAGGTTAGTGAAGAATCAATATATAGACCAAGATCCTTAACATTTTGCGAGATTGGAATGGTCATATTATTCACAAATGTGAACTGCAAGATAGTTTGCCACCTCCCTTACTTAAAAAAAACACATTTGATTTATTATTTTTTTGTGAAAATCGATATTAAGCAGATGGTGTGTTTTTTTGTTCTTCGGCATAAATCTGAAATAATATTGATAATAGAATTCAGAGAACGTGATAATAATATATTTTATTAAAGTGATTTACGAACAACTCACACAAATCGATGACATATCTATAGAAAATCGAATAAGCATCGTGATCGTAAAACAGAGTTTTCTCGAATCCATCTCGGCTCATTACTTTTCACATAAAACGCGAGATGATGTTTTCTTACAAATTTCATTTCAATTGAATGAATCCGTCGTAGCTTAGCGTCTTCCATGAAATATCGTGTTATAAGAAAATCAATAGAACTGAATTAAATTTTGATTATTCTGTAGATAAGTATAGGTTTTTCTGCAAGATCGAATCAGAAATGAGGAGATCCGCATCAGAACCAAAATGACCGACATCGAATAGCGAAACTCAAGTGGCAGTAGGCAGGGCACATAACTCGAAGAATGTTGGCCGTTGGGGCAGTAAAGTTCTGGAGTGGCGACCGCGTACCGGTAGACGAAACGTAAACAGGCTCCTCACGAGGTGGTCCGACGTCCTGGTGAAGATTGCGGGCAATCGCTTGATAAGGGCGGACCAGGACCGTTCGTTGTGACAATCTTTGGGGTAGGCCATCAGCAGTGGACGTCTTTTGGCTGAAATTGTTAATGATGAAGTATAGGCTATTATTTTTCGTGATAAAGGCAATAAGTTATATGTAAATTCTGTGAAATTCAAAGAAGATTCCGTTTATGAGTCATCACTTTTTTTTTCTTATGTTATCGAAGTGGCAAACAAGTATGGTTAAGTGATTACTGCAGCCTTTAGACACCCACACAAAGACCAAGGTAAAATGCAGATTCGTTATCACTCCTGAGGCCTAAGGTGTTATGCCTCTATGCCGGAAATTACAGGGCCGTACATTACCAACTGTCCGGAACACGGTAGTGCACTACCATTTAGCGGCAAATATATTAGGTAATGCGGTGGTGCCTACGCCCGCGAGCTCCGTCACTGGAGCTCTACCACCAGTTAAAAGTCACGTAACAATATATTCATATAATATAACGAAAAACTCCTCACGTCATGTTGTATGCTCCAATGATGAAACAATAATTATGATTACCTACTGATTGACTTTTTTTAATTTCTTATTTCAATAGAAAATAATTTACATTAGTTATTTATTATTTACTTAACATCTATGTGAACTAAATGCTTGTTTGCTACCTTCAATACATAAAAAAGTATGACTTATGTCGTTACGTCAAGAGGGAACTTAATAATACAATAATAATAATAAAAAGAGAAGTCCGACGGGTTGTTGTGGGATGCACAGGGTGGTTTCAGAACTGGAAGAGGATGTATGGATCAAGTTTTCTCCCTCCGCAACATCGTAGAGAAGCATCTGGCTGTGAGCCAGAAGGATTTCTGCGGTTTTGTGGATTTGGAGAAGGCGTTTGATAGGGTATTACGAAAGGAGCTGTGGGACATTTTGCCAGAGTATGGTATTGATGGTAGTCTGCTCCGTGCAATACAGTCCACGTATGTGGGCTGTCAAGCATGTGTGCGGGTAGATGGTAACATGTCACCCTGGTTTGATGTTAACATCGGTGTCAAACAGGGTTGCGTGCTTTCGTCTAGGCTGTTTATTATATATCTGGACAAATGCCTCCAGAGGGTGAAGTTGATGGATGTGGGAGTGCGTATGGGTGACTTAGTGGTGAACTGTCTGCTTTACGCAGATGATGCGGTAATTGTTAGCTCTACACCATCTGGGCTACAAGCACTAGTCACAGTCATGAAAGAGGATTGTATGGAGAAAGGCTTACATTTGAATGTGGATAAAACTAAAGTATTAGTATTTGAAAGAGATGAACAGAGAACAAATGCAAGGGTAGTAGTAGATGATGCAGTGTTAGAACAGGTTGATGAAATTGTATATCTTGGATGTGCTTTTAGCAAGGATGGTAGGTACACCACTGACATAGAAAGAAGAGTGCTTGCTGGGAATTGCGTGAATGGAGCGTTGGGTAAGCTGCTAGAATCTAAACATCTCAGCCAGCGGGCTCGACTAGCCGTACATAATGCTGTACTTACTCCAACGCTTTTATATGGAAGCGAGAGCTGGGTATACAGGAAAGAGCATGAAAGTAAGTTGAACGCGGTCGAGATGAGATCTTTGCGCAAGATCTGCGGTGTATCACTCACCGATCGCGTTCGTAATGAAGATGTAAGAAAGAGACTTTGTGTGAATTATAGTATAGGTGTAAAAATGAAAAAAGGCATGCTCCGATGGTTCGGGCATATAGAAAGAATGTCGAATGAGCGAATGACTAAACAGATATACAATGCGAATGTGGATGGTTGCAGAGGCCCAGGAAGACCAAGGCTGACCTACCATGACCAAATAGGTCGAGTTCTGTCTGATGGTGGGGTCAAAAGTCTTAGGAATCGGCGTGCATGTATGAAGAGAATGATGAAGGTAGACGAGGCACGAGAGGTTTGTCAGAACCGGGATGTCTGGCGCTCTACACTCTCTGCCTACCCCGTTAGGGACCTGGCGTGAAGATACATACATACATACATAATAATAAATAACAATGAAACTCAATTTTTAAGTAAAAATGAACACTTAAATTCTCCAAATACGGCTTCTAGAAAGTAAGGATCAAGAGATTGCTTCACATTTTTACAGGGCTCTTCCATTTTGCATAAATTAAATCAACTTCAACGTACGACCCGCCGCGCCCTAAATCAAATGCCTAGCCACCGTGACTCGAATATATACGGTACGTTTCACACAATAAAACGAAAACTCTATGTGGACCTAGATGATAATCCCCGAAGGGTTAGGCAGAGATAAATGCATGCATTCAAGCATACATGCAAACACCCACGATTATCCGGTTGGATATGGATATTAGAAATACATTCTTTTCCTATAGAGACTTCCTATATTTTTTATTATTTTATAAAAATCATGAAGGTGGTCACAGAATACATATATTTACCCATTTAGTTACAATTAAGTTCTCCTAATAATATTGGAGTAAAGTAGCCGTAACATATATATATACTTGCCGCTAAATGGTAGTGTTCAACACTATCGTGTTCCGGTCAGGTGGTAATGTACGGCCCTGTAATTTCCGGCACAGAGGCATAAGACCTTAGGCTTCAGGAGTGGTAACGCATCTGCATTTTGACCTTGGTCTTTGTGTGGGTGTCTATAGGCTGCAGTCATCACTTAACATCAATGTGAACTGCATGCTTGATTACCACTTCCATTACATAAAAAAAAAAAAAAACATACAGCCGGACGGACAGCCAGACAGAAAGATATGACGAATCAACAAGGTTTACATTTTCCGCCATTTGGTTACGGTACCTCAAAAAGAAATTCAGTACTCCCAAACCATCTCAAACACAAATCATTTATTACAAACCCGCCATTATAGAGACTTGTAACAGCCACAATCAATAGTTCAATTTAACGAGGCAAACACCAATCACAACGTTTAATGGAATTAAAAACTTGATTATCGGGTAACCGAGGGCAAACATCTTATTTTTAATGGCCCTCCACAGTGTCAACAGCGACGAAAGTAGGATATTAAGTGTACAGACGAATTACAGACACTTTTTATACCCAGGTCTCAGCAAATCTCGGATGAAAGTCGATAGGTTAATCTTTTGAGTTCGTTTAAAATAAATTGATTTATAATGTATCGGTACTAAGGATTTTGATGTTGAGTTTTTTTCTTGAAAATTACAACTCAACGGAGACTTCGAACTCTACCAGAGGTCGAATATCGCTCAAGAGCTTAGATACAACCGCATTACCTAAAACATATGCCGCCAAATTGTAGTTTTTTTTTATGTATTGAAAGAGGCAAACAAGCATGCAGTTCACGTTGATGTTAAGTGATGACTGCAGCCTATAAACACCCACACAAAGACCAGAGGTTAAAATGCAGATGCGTTACCACTTCTGTGGCCTAAGGTATTGTGCCTCTGTGCCGGAAATAACAGGGCCGTACATTACCACCTGACCGGAACAAGATAGTGCTGAACACTATATACATAATATGTATATAGTATTCAGCATTAACATGTGCCGGTAAGATGGTAACGCTTATGTTTTTTGGTCTCTGGATTTTGTGATGTCTATTCCTGGTGATAGAGCTCTAATGATAGAGCTCGAGGGCGTAGGGACGACCGCATTACCTAATCTATCTTACGCCAAATGGACAATACATATAAATGATTACAAAACTCTAAAAGATTGATAACATTCCTAAACAAGTTGTTTTTATATTTCACCTTGAACTTGAAAAGGATTTTATCAAAATAGTATTATTAAACTTAGCAATTAACATAGACTTACAACATTTTGTAGCATTGTGGAGTATATTATTATTGTGGAGTAAAAATATATTTTTTATTCAAACAGTTAAAACGAAAGAACCATAACGATTTGCCAGCACATTCAAATGGAAAATATTAACAAATAGGCGACAGATCACCCCAATCTCGCTAACAAAGCGTATAATTTACCCTCAGTCTGTTTCTCTAACCGACCTCGGATTAACATCGCGATAAATAAATACTTAACGCTTTAATCCATTTGCGGCCGATCTAATTCTTGGATAAGAATTGTGAAAAGTACAAAGATTATACTCTTATTGAGAGGTAGTTGTGTGTATTTTTGATACTTTTTAATTCCCAGTAATTAATAATTTATACTGGGTAGAAATTAGATTTACAAATGAAATATGAAATAATAATGCCGTGGCCGAAATTCGATCAGGAGGACCTGATCGAATTTCGACCACGGCAGCCAATCTCAACGGAGACTAGCCAACTGCGCGGGAGATATTATAGTGCACAAATGTATGCGCAAACACAGGTGCACTCTCTATTCCCTCACTCTCATAGTCCGATGGGACGGCAATTCGACACGACCGGATAGAGAAATCGGGCGCAGGAGCGACGACTTTACGTGCTCTCTGAGGCACGACTAGAATCGAGACTACTACTGGAAATTTCCTCATAGAAAAAACCCAATAACAGATTTTCCCAGGTTCAGGATAACCCAGGATCTCAGGCTTCACCGTCGCGATTGCGACCACTGAGCCAAAAAGGCAGTAAAAAAAAATGTAATAAGGAATTGAAGAACTTGTAATCATTAAACCGTTACTTCTTAAATTACGTATGTATGTATTATATGCACTTAGTAGGCCGTGAGGTTAAAACCTAGTCCGTCTAGCTCGTGATGCTCAAGATTCTGAACTTCAAAATTTGTTATCGACAGTCTGCTGAGGATGCTTTTGATTTAATAATTCTGACTATGATATATTGAGAATATACAGTTTTTTTTATAAGATAATTTTAATGATGTCTCATTAAAATTATTAATTTACTTACCTACTTATTGAAAAAAGTAATGTCTTACTTTTTTCAATAAGTAGGTAAGTAAATACGCTTACACTACAGCCCTACACTAGATAAATTAGGTAGGTATCATGGGTATCGTTGTACCCACACAACACATACACAAACACCCAGACCCGAAACAAATAAAACATACAAATAAAGGCTATAAGTACAAATATTTATATAAGTGCGGGGATCGAGCTGGCGACCCTTCAAATCAAACTGTCGTCCGACACCGTGGACTAACCGGATCATATTTTTTTCAAATTTTTTTTTGTCTCAGTTCCTATCTATTCAGGACTTGTACCAAGTCTAGGCAACACATGAAAAAAAATATGTGCATAATAATGCTTATCAATAGAGAGTTTCATTAAAAAAAACTATCAAGTATCAAAATCAAATGTTCCACTTATCAAAGCTAACGGAGGGAGCTATTATTTCCAGCGAGTGCTCATTGGTGGCGTAATGTCGAGGAAATGAGACAAAGATATGAAACCTCTCTATTGTGCTATTGTTGTGTTATGTCTAGTTTTGTGATGAATTATTAGAGTTCCATTAAACAAATAAGAACGTAACTTCACGCCTGTAATCCCCGAAGAGGCAGGCAGAGGTAAATGCATGCATTCAATCATACATGCAAGCACCCACGATTCGCCGGTTACGTTTTGGCCCATGTAACAGGTGGCGAGCCTATTCATAAAAATAAAATAAAATACGCTTACACTCACAGCCCCACTGTAGGTATAAACCTGTGTCGTGGGTGCCGTTGTACACATACAACACATACACAAACACCCAGACCCGAAACAAATATCTGTAGGCCATACAAATATTTGTTCCGGTGCGGGGATCGAACCCGCGAACCTTCGAATCAAACGGTGGTTCCGCACCGCTGGACTAACCGTGTCGTCAAATTCATCTCCGGGAATATTACCAAACTTCGAGGTACTGGGAAACTTCCAGAAAATGGAAAAATCCCAATAGAACCAGAGATATAGGATTTTACACCATTATCTCTAATATCCCCCGACCCGGGAATTGGACCCGGGGTATAATATGAGGTATTATCGATAGCGATAGACCTGCATCATATCCGCGTCTCCCCGTTCGTTATTCCGGTTACCACCAACCACAGACCAATCAGCCTTCCTTCCATAGTCGATGCCACCAACTGATTAGAGATTCTAGAGCGATAGTTGCACCGCTCTTAATCGCATATGTCTTATATTAAATTTATTCCGGTCAGTATCAAGAATGATGCTTGTACTTACGTAATAGTTTGTTTAACTTTTCATTAAAATCTTACTATGATGTTTTTTATCCAGTACTAGCTGTTGCCCGCGGCTTCGCCCGCATCTATGTCGTTTTATAAATATTTTTTCCTGGATTTGCTATAAACCTCTCGGAGCCCGAGACCTTTCCAACGAATGCAAAACCGTCGGAATCGGTACGTGCGTTCTGGAGTTATAGCGTCAGGAAGGAAAACCCGACTTATTTTTATATTATAGATAATATAATCTATTTAATAAAAATTCGCTAATATTATTCAGGAAAAATAAGAGCTTGCTGATACAATGCCATTATCTAAAATGTCTAGCAAGTATTCACAAATCATAGCGTATAAGTAGTACACTAACCCCCTTATTCATAAACGTATTTTAGTTAAAGTGTTGCTAATCTCTCTTTTATCTCTTTCTTTCTTACGCAATTGACAACACGACTGACGAAGACAAAGCATTCTATAGCTAAAACGTATCTAATGTACGTTTATGAATAAGGGGGTAAATCTATGGTATACCTATAACTACTTAATAGTAAGTATTCACAATACAATTCATAGCGTACCTACCCTACTTATAATATTCCCAATGTCACTAACCGGTTATAAAAGGCGAAATGCATATTTTCGAACCCGATACGCCATAAAAGTACCAAAGCTCTCAAGAATAAGAAGTAATAAGCAGTTTTCTTTCGCGCCAAAATTGTCTTCCATAATAGCGTCGAGATACCACTCCCGCCATAAAAAGAGATAAACGACGTTCTCTCTATTATTTTTGCTCTTTAACAAAGGCAATGTGTGCATGTACGTTTGTCTCTTTCTAACGCACGGGGTACCAGAGCTCTGTCTGCGGCGAGAGAAAAACAAAAAATTGTCGCCCACCCCACCCTCGGCCGCTAATGTTCGGGGTGAGGTGAAGGCGCCTCCTTTGTAATTTAGTTGAAAAACCTAATACGTGTCAATTAAAATTTTATTAAAATCGAGTGCACTTGATACGAAGTGTGTATGTTTATTAAGATTTTAATAAAGCGAACACTTTATTACGTGTCTCAAATTAATGTAATACCTCTCAGGTCTAATAATATCGCTATCTTGAACACAAATTTCAGATTTTGATTATCTTCTTCTTAATATATATAAATCTCGTGTCACAATGTTTGTCCTCAATGGACTCCTAAACCACTTAACCGATTATAATTAAATTCGCACACCATGTGCAGTTCGATCCAACTTGAGAGATAGGATAGCTTACATTACGCTATGACTAATAGGAGCAGAGCAGCGCGGGCGAAGCCGGGGCGGGCCGCTAGTTGTATTTATATAACCATAGATATGTGTATCTGTGAGTGATCTTCAGCAGCAGTATAAAAATAATTTACGAACTATTTTCAGACCTGCTTTCACCTTATCTTTTATACACAAAAAATCATTAAAAACGGTCAAACTGTTTCAGAGGTGTAACAAAGCAAAGGGGGAATAAAATTTTTAGCTTTCCGAAGTGGTTGAGAGAGATGTAGGTATGCATCCACGTAAAAGTCCAATGTAATATGTGCCTTTTTTTTTAATGTTATAGAAGTGGAAAACTAGCACGCAGTTCACATTGATGTTAAGTGATGACTGCAGCCTATAGACACTCACACAAAGACCGAGATCAAAATGCAGATGCGTTACCATTCCTGAGGCCGAAGTTGTTATGCCTCTGTGCCGGCAATTACAGGGCCGTACAATACCACCTGACCGGAACACGATAATGCTGAACACTACAATTAAGCAGCAAGTATATTAGGTAATGCGGTGGTGCCTACGCCCGCAAGCTCGGTCACTGGAGCTCTACCACCAGTAAAACCTTGTACATTTCATTCAGTATTGATGAGATCTACTTGCATAAGTGTCATGTAAATATATGAGGAGCCCATTGCAATTCATCACATACTAGCAAATGGGGGCATGCCACTGGCAATCATTAAACAAACCCAATATCAAGCTCTCAATACAAAAATAATATCGTTTATTTCATCACACAATACCTATATAATACGTGACATTTAGGTGAACCATTACAGTAGGTACATAATATTTACTGAATATCAAATTAACACTAAAATAAGATAATAAAAGATTGACTAAACCTCACTTTGTGTGAATGATAGTATCGGTGTAAAAAATGAAAAAAGGCATGCTCCGATGGTTCGGGCATATAGAAAGAATGTCGAATGAGCGAATGACTAAACAGATATACAATGCGAATGTGGATGGTTGCAGAGGCCTAGGAAGACCAAGACTGACCTACCATGACCAAATAGGTCGAGTTCTGTCTGATGGTGGGGTCAAAAGTCTTAGGAATCGGCGTGCATGTATGAAGAGAATGATGAAGGTAGACGAGGCACGAGAGGTTTGTCAGAACCGGGATATCTGGCGTTCTACACTCTCTGCCTACCCCTTTGGGACCTGGCGTGAAGATACATACATACATACATACTAAACCTTAATCACCGAGGTATTACTACCTCGGTTACATTGATTACCATCAAAGCATATCATCGTGCTCGGTGCAACCCAACTGAGATAAGGGCGACATAAAATTAATATTTCAAAAGATACCTCAAAGAAATCGGTGAAAAGATACAGAAAGAATGTATTGTCGTGTACTGTGAGTTGAAGCCTTATTGTGTTGCTTTTGTATGTTTTCTTCGCATACAATGGAGCGGTGTTGGCGGGAGAAAAAGGCGGTTATCACGGAGCGCCATTATGGTGGCTTATCAGGACCACTTCCGCGAGACTTCGCCCCTTTTTCTTTTACGGTCACGTCTGGGCGGCTCAGGTACAGATAGCGAATAGCGATGTTTCTTGTCTTTTATCATTTTACGTTTGTTTTTTATGCTGTTGTAATTTTGTATTTGTTATGATTTTTTATAAGTATCCATTTTGGACGTTTTGTGTTAAATAGGTACTATGCACCTATTTTTCTCCAAATTTTAAGTTTGTTTAGTTTAAACTTTTCCTGTTCCCTTTCCTTTAACCTTCATTACATAAAAAAGTGCAGTAAAATTATTTTTCAGTTCATGGACTTTTAGAATATATTATTTTTAATACGCTTAGTTGCTACTGATGGAATGGTATGATATGACTAAATCACTGAGGTAGCAAAATCGTTTATTATCAGAATGTCAACCTATACGAGCAACTTAGCGCGTCATACAATTATTATTCCAAAAAATACCTCAAAGAGAGACTTAGGTGACATTGATCGCTTGAAATATAAAAATAAAGAATGCATTGTGGTATAGTGTGAGTTGGATCCATATTATATATTTTTTTTATGTAAATGTAGTGGCAAACAAGCATGCAGTTCACATTGATGTTAAGTGATGACTGCAGCCTATAGACACCCACACAAAGACCGAGCTCAAAATGCAGATGCGTTGCCACTCCTGAGGCCTAAGGTGTTATGCCTCTGTGCCGGAAGTTACAAGGCCGTACATTACCACCTGACCGGAACACGATAGTGCTAAACGCTACCATTTAGCGGCAAGTATATTAGGTAATGCGGTGGTGCCTACGCCCGCGAGCTCCGTCACTGGAGCTCTACCACCAGTAAAGTATATTCCCTTTGTGTGTATTCTTGGCGTACAATGGAGCGATGTTGGCGAGAGAATAAGGCGGTTACAACGGAGCGCCATTACGATAGCTTATCAGGACCACTTTTCTTTTACGGTCACGTCTGGGCGGCTCAGATACGGATAGCGTTTCTTGTCTTTTGTCATTTTACATTTACCTTTTTATATTGTTGTTATTTTTAATTTATAACGATTTTTTGTTTTACTCTCGTATTTTATGATCTTTGTTAGCATTATTTATAGGTTTTCACTCTATTATGTTAAAATTAAGTTTTGCAGTTATAGAATTCTACCACATTATTTAATACCTACAGATAAATGCTATGTCATGCATCAACTCAACGACCAAAGCACTAAATATTTACTCAGAAAAGAGTTGGGTCATAAAATTAATATTCCAAAAGACACCTCTAAAACTTCTTTGAAAGGAACATAAAGAATGTTTTGTTGTGTATTGTGAGTTGGAGCCGTATTATATTCTCTTTGTGTGTATTCTTGGCGTACAATGGAGCGGTGTTGGCGGGAGAAAAAGGCGGTTATCACGGAGCGCTATTATGGTGGCTTATCAGGACCACTTCCGCGAGACTTCGCCCCTTTTTCTTTTACGGCCACGTCTGGGCGGCTTAGGTACAGATAGCGATGTTTCTGGTCTTTTATCATTTTCCGTTTACTTTCTTATGCTGTTGTAATTTTTTATTTCTTATGATATTTTGTTTTACGTTGTTTGGTCTCAGATTTTATGTACCTTGTAGGCATTCTTTATTCGTTATATTGCTTCACCTTTTTGTGGGTATTATAGCATATCACTCTATGATGATGAAATTGCATTTGCAGTTCATTCAATTTCACTACAGATAAATGCTATGGCTTGCTTCAACTCAATTAACAAAGCAGTAAAATTGATAAGCAACAACATAAATCAACATACACGAATAACTCAGAAAATGGGCGTGTCATAAAATTAATATTCCAAAAGACACACGAACACAAAGAATGTTTTGTCGTGTATTGTGAGTTGGAGCCGTATTATATTCTCTTTGTGTGTATTCTTGGCGTACAATGGAGCGGTGTTGGCGGGAGAAAAAGGCGGTTATCACGGAGCGCCATTATGGTGGCTTATCAGGACCACTTCCGCGAGACTTCGCCCCTTTTTCTTTTACGGTCACGTCTGAGCGGCTCAGGTACAGATAGCGAATAGCGATGTTTCTTGTCTTTTATCATTTTACGTTTGTTTTTAATGCTGTTGTAATTTTATATTTAATCTGTTTTTCGTTGTTTGGTCTTAGATTTTATGTACTTATCAGGCTTTTTTCCTTTGCTTTGTGTAATCTTTTCTAACGAGTATTTAGTACACTTGCTTCACGCTCTGTAGGTATTCAAAGGAGCTCATCGCGAATATGCATCCATTATTATCTAAAAGTTTAACCACGACCCTACATATTGTAACTAATACTTTGGACTAAATTACTTCATCCACGCTACCTCTTAATAATCGTAAAAAAAAATATGTACCTATAGGTTTCAACACAATTTTTCATATGAAATGAAATCATGAAACAAATATTTCCAAAAAAAAAAACGAATTCAACTAGGTACATTCTAAATTGACTCAAACTCAAAACTTCCTAAAACATTCAACAATCTACAAAAGGGGTCAATCGAGGTCTAAATGTTTGCTAAATACGGTATTGAAGCGGCGATGAAATATAAAAGTGCTCAATAAACACGCCGGGTGTGGGCGGGGGCGGGGGGAGGGCGAGGGGGCACATGAATGAGCTAATTAAGGCACCAAACGAAAGAAAACGCCAAGAAAAGCCGAGAAAACTCCAGGAAAACAAGAATACTCAGTCGCCACAGGGCCGGATTCGAGTTGGTCTGATTATGTTTTTATATCGCTCGCCTGAGTAAACATGAACTCGTCATGAACAGCGATTTTTTTTTATGCAATGAAGGTGGGCCTAAAATCATTACAGATGTTTATAGGCTACAGTATACACTTACCGTCAATGCGAACTGCATAATAACACCATACATTTACCAACATTTGTTGGGAAATTATTAAAAAAACAACAAGAAATTTTTGCCTTTTTTTACTTTCTCTTTATAATATTTTTTGTAAATAAATTATTTCTTTAGTATATCAGTAGTTTAAGCATTGATGTTTTATTGTCTCGTAGACTTGCTACGACGTATCTGGATTGTAGACGAATGTGCTACGACGCGTAGCACTTCTACGACTTAAAATATTTATCGATTCATTTGGAAATCTTTTTAGTTTTAAGTTCTAAATTACAATTATTGAAAATTTGTTTACATACGTATATAATGTAACAACGCATTCGGTTTAATGAAATATCTAGGAAGTATATAAAACTTTCGTACGTTAGCTCATACCGTAGCCATGCTATGCTACAAAGGCCATTTATTGTCGAGAATCACTGTGACAATTTGAAAAAAATGTTGAAGTATTTTAAAAATATAACAACAAATTGGTACAGGTTAGCGAACGGTTTTTGTTTTCAAAAATATTTTGTAATTAATTGATAACACAGAATTTTTTTCTGATTTCTAATGATCAGTTACAATAATATTAAAGTCCACCTAAACAAAATATCAAAGAACTTCTTCCATCCAACATAATATTAAAAAAATCACAATCCGTCCCTGTGCTAAGAGAGCGTCCGTGTCCTCGAGCTTGAATGGTCCGCTAACAAACTCTTTCACAAAAATACAATAATTACTTTAGCTCGAACAAAACCGGCTTTCTTCGCAAACACAAGGGTCCTAATTTCACCTTAGCACCCGGCTCCGCACTTTTATTTTATTTTCCGAACGGACAACTCTGAAGTGCGATGGCCCTTATAATGTTTCTCCTTTCTTTAGCTATTGATCTGTTGTAGGCTTATTGCTAATGGTAGAGCTCTAGTGACGGAGCTCGGTTTTTGTAATCACATCAATCCGTTGCTTCGTTTTGATGTGAAAGACGCACAAACAAACACACAAACACACTTTCACATTTATAATATCAGCACACGTTCGTTTTCTTTAGACTGTGATATTAGTATGGATTGTAGCCACGTTGCTACGAACTATACTGATATGTATACAAGATCTACTGCGATCTACTATCGATAACTTTGATCTTGACGAATAAGATTTTCTTTTTCGTCATTTATCATCATTGAAGGAATTTTAAAAAAAGTGATTATTATGATTTAACTAAGTAGTTAAAATTCTAATTTTTAATTTACTATTAATATATGTTTTTGCTTTAACGATATGTAATGGTTATTCACTCTAGGTATTTTATGATTTCTTGACGTTTTGAAAGTATCTGTAAAGATCTATTCGAAGCAAAAATATTTTCTATTTCTACACACGAGATTGCGTAGCATGAAGCTACGTAGCTGTCGTCACACGTTACATCGGGATATTTTATAATTAATATTATTATAATGCGAACCCACACTGGGTCAGTATTATAAAAATATTCACCATAAAATATTCAGATGGAACATTTGACTACGGCTACGTAACTTCATGCTACGCAATTTCGGTATAGTTCGTAGCTAGGCTATTATTTATTTTTTTTTATTTATTTTTATACTTTATTGTACACCTATACATTAAAGAGACAAAAAATAGAAGAAATAGACGATACAAAAGGCGGTCTTATCACAAAACTGCAATCTCTTCCAGACAACCTTTGGGTTTAAGAAACTGCGTAAATTAGAATATTAGGGGTGTACTAATGCAAGTAGATTTAAAATTATAGCTTACAAAGAAAAAAAAAAAATATATTAATAGGTACAATATATTAAAAAAATATATTCAATTTAGAAGTCTTGAATACATCTTACTTTTTGCTGTCTATATTATACTTAGTTCAATTGGTTTTTATTACTGTTTTATAGCACAAAATAAAATTCAATATAAAACTCAAATGACCGCTTCAATGCGGTTCATTTAGCGCTTAAATTTTCATAGCCAAGTACTCGTAAAACTCCAATGTTTGTCGGTATTCTAATTTCAAAAGTTTTCCAAACATCCGGCAACGACAACAAAAAAAATTATTCAAGTGTAAAAGCTACGAATTGAATCATTATGTTCTTTAACAATCTATTATTTATTGCAATGTAATAAACACAGTTAGAATTTTACATACTTATAGATTTCCAAGTGTAGATACCAAAATCGAAACGTTCAACGTTCAATACTCTGCCACTCCTAGGGCTTCAAATATTTTGTCTCTGTGCAAAGAACAATTGTATTTTTTTTTTTTAATGTAATGGAAGTGGTAAACATGTCACATTGATGATTGATTGATTAAGTGATGACTGCAGCCTATAGACACCCACACAAAGACCAAGGTCAAAATGCAGAACGCGTTGCCACTCCTGAGGCCTAAGGTGTTATGCCTCTGAGCCGGAAATTACATATAACAGGCACCACCGCACTACCTAATCTACTTGATGGTTAATAGTAATCTTCAGCATTGTCGACCCCGTGGTTTCCGGTAGGTATAACAGCTAAGGTCTCAGGAGTGGAGAACCATCTACATTAAAATGTCTGTTTTGTGTAGATGTTTATATTCCAGAATATTACATACTAGATACCTACGTACACGTATACCTACCTAGCCGCGAGCAAAAGCGCGCGGCTCCGCCCGCGTGTAGGACGCTTTTCCCGAAACCTGTGGAAACTCATCAAATCGTCCCATGGCAACCCATAGAATTTTTTCCGGAATAAAAAGTAATCATATAATCTAAGTCGGCTAATACCCTATCTGTATAACAAATTTCATCAAAATCCGTTCAATAGTTTCGTCGTTATTGACGAACAAACATCCAAACAAAGAAACTTTCACAATTATAATATTAGTGTGAAATGTGATGTGATTAGTGTAATAGTCTGAAGTGTGATAGTGTGACTGTCAATGTGAATTGTTTGCAACTTTTTTGCCGTTTTGGCGGGAACCTTGAAAGAGGCGTATGGTGCTCTTATTTTATTTCATTTTCTTGGTGTATTTTTAAGTTATATTGAATAAAGTTGGTGGCATTTTGTTTGATATCGGTTTATTACAGTGCCCGTGTATAGTGAAATAGAATAACAGTGCGAAAACACGACCTTTCAGGTTGCCTCCAAAACTTCATTGTAAATGTTCTGGTAAAGTAGCCATCGCTTTACTCGAATAACTTGATTGTAACTCACTTAACTGACAAATTATACTTGATAACTTATATACTTGATACTTACATATTATACTTGATGACTATATTATACTTACTTTTACGCTGCTTAAATAAATACGAAATATCGTTTTACTTAACACTGGCAATATGTGTAATAGCGATGCCAAAATTAAAAAAAAAAAAAAAAAAAAAACTTTTTTGCCACTTCATGTCATAAAAAATCCAGCTTACTGTGACACTTTTGTGTTCTAGTGAATATATTAATACAGTGGCAGATATATTGAGGAACTTAATTATGCTGGGATTTTGTGAGAGACTCTGCCACCAAAATATCTAGGGATGAATAACATTTTTTTTTTTTGTAAAGTGAATTATATTGTACTTCATTGATTGTTTGTTATAGTTCCAACGATAGAGTTCTTACGCGCAAACGGCAGTTTTACCAAATCATTCTGATGCTAAAATTTTTAGTTTTTTGTAAATTTTAAAGGATGACCGTAAGTACATACTTACTCAACTGCAGCGGGCATATTTTATATCTCGCTGGCTTTCAGTTTAAAAGCCTCTAACTAAAACTTATCAGTACATTGTTGTTTTCTTTAAAGGATGGAAATTATCACGGTTCTTTAAAGGTGGAAATCAACACACCTCCCGTGCTTCATCTACCTTCATAATTCCCTATTCTTTCCTTCATATCTGGGGCGCTACCTACTCCGTTAGGGACCAGACGTGAAGATACATACATACATATGGAAATTATATAATTACAGCAAAAAAGCAACGTTTTACAAAGTAGCGTTCTAACTGATGACCATCAAGATATATAATACGTCTTCATTTTAGCCTATTTACTATTTGCCCCCTTACATAAAAAATATTGCATAGTGAAATCAATCCAGCATCACTTAAAAACTTTTGCGTACTAATAAGTAAGTCAAGATATCATTTTATTGGACTTATCATTTTATTATGACATAACATTTTACTACGATCAATTATCTTCATCCTATTGTCGTAAATGTTTATATTATCTGTAATGAAGACTTATCAGTCCTATAATAAATATAAGTGCAATATAAAAATGCGATCAAACAAGAAATCGGTGTTAGCATTTACAGGTTAGGATCCCACTACAGAATCATTTCGTTGATCCAGATATACAGCAAACCTCATTTTTACGCATATTTATAATCTAGGGAAAAACATATATCCACTAGTTGCATATCAAAAAATGGCCGCTCTTATGTCCCATTGGAAAGATTATCGTATCGAAGAATAAATATGGTTGATTTTATTTTCCTATTAATTAGTTGAGTAACAAAAACCTAATACAGTTAACAGTGTGGAAGTACGAAGGAATATATCACAGAAGTTAAGGAAGGCACCTAATTAGGTTCGAGTTATCTCAACACTCGAGCGCGGCATAATCGTCGTAAATTCGACTTTAATTCATTAAACAACTCGTTAGAACGCGTACCGTGTTAAGCTATTAAACGTTCAAACTTTACAAGATGCTACGATGTGATATGTTTCGCTGGATGTGGTATGGGCACGAGACGGTTTTAGCAAGATACAAATACCAACTTACCAAGATTTTATCAATTAAGTTGAACAGCTGGTAGCTTGAATTTTTCGAGAAGAAATATACTTGTGTCTTCCGTGGTGAGGAAGACTTTTAGAAATAAGAAATAGAATTTAAATAAATAAGAGGCTTTTTATAATTATAACTTATAACCTTACCCCCTAATCATAAATGTATTTTAGCTAAAGTGTTGCTAATCTCTCCTTTGTAATGTATGTTTATGAATAAGGGAGTTTGTCTACACAGACCTACTTATTTATTAAGCTTTTAATTTTATTTGTAAAGCAAAGAGCTTTTTTCAGTCAACGATTTTGCTGTAGGTAACCTGCTTATCATGTCACTCTGTTACTTCTCTCTTCCATCAGAGACCCTAAAGCGACGCAAATAGTATTCTTTCAGATGACTGCCTATTTGTGCCATTTGGGGTCGAAACGCTAGGTCCATGGGCCCCAGTGTTCGTCTCCTAGTTGGAAACATTGCTAAGCGTTTGGTCGACACTTCCCGTGCCAATATTTCAGTCAGAACCATTGCCATTCAACGTGGCAATGCTACCAGCCTTCTGGGAACTTTGCCGCAGTACGACGGCGGTGTGTATTTTTTTGATGCATGACCTACTTAATCGCTTTATTTATTTATTTCAAGATGGTATATTTTTTATTCTATTATATATTTTGACTCTTTTGATATAATTTCGATGAGCACTTTGCAGTTCATTGATCTTTTCCTAAAATAAAGGTAATTATCATGTGACGATAAAGCAGCAATGTACTGCATAGCGCCTTTCAGGTTGTTGGCAACCGAGTTCCATAATATACCCTTATGTTCTCTATAGTAAATAATATTAAACTTTACCAAAAACATAGTCACCTCCAGTATCTAGTGATCTGCGTACCGCGAAACGCGCTGCATCGTTCCGAATCATCGCTCAATCTAAATTACTGTGCAACTTGCGAACTAATCTTAATCAGGCGCGCGCAAGTTTTTCAATAAAACATGCTTATCGTTCAAATAGCTTTAAATGTACATAAATATTATTAATTTTACTCACTAAAATGCTTCCTTGTTCCCTACTTTTTTATGTTATGGTAGTGGCAAACAAGCATGCAGCTCACATCAATGTTAAGTGATGACTGCAGCCTATAGATACCCACACAAAGACCAAGGTTAAAATGCAGATGCGTTACCACTCCGGAAGCCTAAGGCGTTATGCCTCTGTGCCGGAACACGATAGTGCTGAACACTACCAATTAGCGGAAAGTATATTAGGTAATGCGGTGGTGCCTACGCCCACGAGCTCCGTCACTGGAGCTCGCGGTCGTAGGAGGATTATTAAGCCATATGCCTATATCTTTTTTTGCGTTCCTTCTTCTGTGTTCATTATTGAATTACCCACTCAATTCTATTATACTTTTATACGAGAAGCTTTCTATTTGTAGGTACCCATATCTAGCTTGATCAGCAATAACCCTCTAATGCTGATGGGGAAACTTTTATCAGTGAGTGGTGGCAAGTCGCGCTCGGGTTAATTAGCGCGGATAGATTTGCGAGATGAAGCACTGATTGCCTCTGCTGACGACCGAGCTGTATTTCAAATTGAACAGAATTATATTATTTGACTGTAACTAGGAATTGCTATGTAGTAAAACTTAGTTTAATAAGTTTTCAGGATAACATCGCGTCTTTTTTTAAAATACAATTTTCCTACTGTATTTTCCCGTACAATACCTACAATTATGTATATGATAAAGGGAAAAGATCATCTATCACAAAATACTGGTGGTAGAGCTCCACCACCAGCACCACCGCATTACCTAATACGTCACTACAGCACTATCGTGTTCCGGTCAGGTGGTAATGTATGTACGGGGCTGTAATTTTCGACACATAGGCATAACACCTTAGGCCTCAGGAGTGGTAACGCATCTGCATTTTGGCCTTGGTCATTGTGTGGGTGTCTATAGGCTGCCTTCACTTAACATCAATGTGAACTGCACGCTTGTTTGCCACTTCCATTACATAAAGAAAAATATAACTTGTGATAGGAGTTCCACTGTAGGGACTCAGGGCGTAGGCACCACCGCATTACCTAATCTATCTGCCATCATCAGAGGTTCTGTTGTCGCTGTGTTCTGCACTATCGTATTCCGGTTAAATGGTAAGTACCTGGTTGACCAAGCTTCGCTCCGTAGCGATTTTTGAAAATTATATTTAGTATGAATTGCATATACGACTAACGTTAGTAGACTAATGGTTCTTCTATTCATCAATAGATGGCGTTAGTCGTCGGTTATGAAGAAAATTTATTATTAACTTGGAACCGAGCTTTTCTTGGACCTAAATAAACCTAAATAAATCGATTTCTTGACCCGAAAAACCCCTAATCTGTAAGTTTCAAGAAAATCGTTGGAGCCGTTTCCGAGATCTTGATTATATATATATACAAGAATTGCTTTAAAGGTATTCGATAGATGTATGGCCCCGTAATAACCATCACATAGACACAACAACTAAGGTCCGAGGGGTGGCAGCGCATCTGCAATTTTACCTTTGTTTTTTTTTGTAGGTGTCAATAGACTGAAGCGCGCATGGCCCAGCGGCTGGTGTAGATCGTAAGCGATCTACTCGGTTAAGCACTACGGGCGCGGTCGGGTAGTGTGATGGGTGACCGCTAGTGGTAAATTAAATGCGCGTTTCCGTGCTTCAGAGGGCACGTTAAGCCGTCGGTCCTGGTTGCTATCGATGGATAGCAGTCGTTAAACCTTGTCGGAGGCCTTATGGGGCGGTTTGAAAACATCCGACAGCGGGTTGGCCACTAACCCACCCACCTCCACCAATCCGCATTGGAGCAGCGTGGTGGAGTAAACTCCAGGCCTCCCCCCAAAAAGGGGAGAGACTCGTGCCCAACAGTGGGACGTATAATGGGTTGCCATTATTATTATATAGACTGCAGTCAGCACTTGACAGCCACGTGAATTGCATGCTATTTTGCTACCTTGGTTACATAAAAAAAAAATCGAACACTTGACAATGTCAGGACATACAATGAAATTTAGCAGAGAGGTAGTTTATAGATAGATAGATAGAGTAAACGTCCGCTAAGAAAAGATTTACGACATGGCCGGATCAAAGGGGTCTAAGGACTCTCGCAAGTTTGCATTTAACTCCTTATTTTTTTACAGAAAGCAAAACATTTCTAACCCTTATTTGATTACAATATTATTTAAAGACTGAAAAATAAAAATGGAGTCGTCTAACATTCTAAGCCTGGGTTGCACCACGATATGTGTACAAGTTATCGTTACATTTCACATCCTTCTCTCACTTTAACAGATTTACAATCCAGGCTTAGTATAAAATCGAAAATTCGATCTTCTAAGTTTAAAGATTAAAAAGAAAACACTGACATTAGTATAAAACGTAATTTATTTCACAACAATAAATAAAACGGCCAATATAAAACAGTATTGCAACAAAATATACAAACATGAAGTACCTACCTAACTGTGCACGGTATGGCGAATACATCAGGTACTAGTTTAGTCTAACAATAGGGTAACTGAAAATGTGTATTTTTTTTTTAATCACGTAGTCCGAAAGTATCACGGACATGAAAAGTAAAAACATAAAAATTATTAAAATCGGTGCATTATTGCAAAACTGATAAAAAAAAATATTGAAAAAAAAAATTAAAAAATTGTATTACTTAAAAAAAACAATATTAACGAAGATATTTTAAGATTTCTTGAATTCGTCATTGATCTCGTAAGTGTATTTTTTTTTATTTATTGGAAGTGGTAAACACGTATGCAGTTCACATTGATGTTAAGTGATGACTGCAGCCTATAGACACTTACACAAAGACCTATGGTGTAATGCCTCTGTGCCGAAAATTACTGCAAGCATGTGACGTCACAAGCCTGTACAATTTTGTATGAGCCGTTTGAGATCATTTCATAACTTGCAACTTTCTATATCTCCATTATTAATTATAGACTAGTGATTCCAATGACGACATTTACTAACATTTCTAATACTTTTTGAAATTACAATAAAAAATATTATTCAAATACCCAACCTATTGACCTCCCATTTCATAGTTAAATAAATATCCATAATCCATTCATATTATCACCGCACGTATAATTAGTCTATCTATTCTATACCAATGTGGACTTAAATCTACAGTTTGAGTTGGATTTCGAGTTCTTACAGTGAGTCAAATGAATGCTTTCCTCGAGGGAATGTAGCACTTGGAGAATCTTGGCAATCAAAGGCGCTCGCTAGGCATACCCCAAATATTGAAGTTAGCCAATTTCATTCAAAAGTAACATTTATTTATACAAGGTAGACAACGCAATACGACAGTAAATAAAAATACTGGTGAGCAGAAATGTGATGACGGATTGGAATAGCATTAGATCTGTAGCGTCCACTCCACACAGTACTTGTCTAGTACGATAGATGGCGTGCATGCGAATTACATCGCACATACGAAGATTTCTCAAGAGTTGGCATATATACAACTTCCCAACGTCAATCGTTGGGCCGCGGCCCGCCAGGCGCTACCACCTCGCCTGGTCGTAGGATCCTCCCTTTTCGTCGGAGGAACACTTCCACCCGTTCCTCCACAGATCTGTCCATAGAGCAACACGGGCCACCGGCCGCCGCGGCCGAACGGAGGGGAGTAGTCATAGCGCTTATTACCGATGCACAAGTCTGTCATTTTTTGCAGAGGGAACTACGTGTGATACACGCACACTACAAAAATCGTCTATTACTACAAAACTCACACCTTGATTTTAAAATATACAGAAACTATTTCACGCACACATTTAAACACCTGGGCGACAGGCGTAGGACCATTTAGGCCTGTTCTTTGACAGAGAGGAAGGCCTGCATATGGCTACTTCCCTCCGATCCGCCGCGGCCGGTGGCCCGTGTTGCTATATATATAAAGGTATATGCTATAGGTATAAAGTATAAGATATTATTCGATTTGGTTTTTGCAGGCAGTTTTAATTAGTCGTTTTGCCTTGTCGACTTTGTACATGGGGATTAGATAATAAAATGGAATCCACGCTCCTCCTTTAGAACTCTACCACCGCAATATTATATAGACCAGTGTTTCTTAAACTGGTCCGGTTGAACCCCCTGGGATCCATGGGAGACTCGATGGGGGTCATGAATAAATATGAATAAAAATGTGAAATATGGGCATGTGATAAATGTAGCAAGTACACCGAAACCAGAAACAAATTGAAAGGGGTCTACAAGGAAAATAGTTGGGGAACCTCTGATATAGACTTTATAGTAAGTACATTAATTAAATAAAAAATGAACAGTGTATATAAGAATAATGAACTCATACTTTATGCTCGATTTAATTGTTTTGCCAACGACAATATTTAATCACATCAATCAACCGCTTTAAGTAGAGGGCGCATCCGTTAATTACGTGAGATGTTTAGGGGGACGGGGGGGGGGGTCGATCCGAATCTCATCTAATCACACACTGAAGATCTTGGAAAATATCAATAACATAGCAATTTTTTGGCAAGAAACAGAGAAAATAGTGTTAACTATCCCATGAGCTAAAACTCTATATATAACCAAACCTAACCTACTTTCTGATTGGTATTGAAACTAGTTTTAGATAAACAGAATGTAGGGCAAATAATTTAGATTTTTTTTAAAACATAGAAAAATACGAACCTTGAGGGACTGGGGAGGTTGAGCCAAGTCTCACGATATCTGACCAAGGGGAGTACCAACTTCTAGTTTTTTTTTTTATGTAATAAAAGTGGCAAAAAAGCGTGCAGTTCACTTCACAGTTCTTTGATGTTAAGTGATGACTGCAGCCTATAGACACCCACACAATGACCTGAGGACAAAATGCAGATGCGCTGCCACTCCTGAGGCATTAGGTGTTATGCCTCTGTGCCGGAATTACAGAGCCGTACATTACCACCTGACCGGAATACAATAGTGCTGAACACTACCATTTAGCGACAGGTATATTAGGTAATGCGGTGGTGCCTACGCCCGCGGGCTCCGTCACTGGAGCTCTACCACCAGTAAATTTTATTTAAGTAGTATTCCACATACGAGGTTGGTATCCCGTATCGACATTTTATCAGCCACATTCCCAATGTCAATCACTACAGAATCAAATCAATCGGAAAAAAACTTCTGCGAACCGGGAATCGAACGCAAGGTCTCAAGCCAGTAACCATGAATACAATTATGTATTATTCTTATCACCTATTATTTAAAGGAGATGTTTCAATTTGGGATATAGCTTGTGCATGTACCAAAAAAAGGAGAAAAATATCTTGATTTCAGGAAAAATAATAATTTGTAATTTTTTGTCTAGATCGCTTTGTACGAAAATAAAATAGTTTTGAAATATTGCCATATAATTGATATACTACAACGACATGGCGGCGTCTTGAATGACAATGTATAAGTTCGTTCAAAAATCGAATCAAACGGGACGGTACTCATGAACATATAAATGGTTAAATAATAAAGGGATACGTTGACGTTTACAGAGCAGAGTACTACAGTAAATGTACCTACAGCTTTTAAGTAAAAAATATTTAAACTGAGCTAAATGCTCAACAAAAACAAAAATACTGTAAAATGCGATTATTTCAGAACGAAAAACGGCATCGATCTTGTCATTAGAGATGTCGCGATGCTTTCTGATCAATTTTTGAATCGATACGAATCGAAGTGTCATAAATCGATCCACGGTCAGATCAGCGAGGGAAAAATCGATGTCCGATTAATCGATCTGTTTTTATATTTTGACCTCTTGCTATTTTTGTAGATGGGTGTAGGCTGCATTCATCACTTACATCCATGTGAACTGCATGCTGGTCTTTCACCTTCGTTGCATATAATATATCATAATATCTATATGTATTGTGTAACACGAAGTTGTAGTAGGTATGTAATTTTTCACTGTATTTGTGTTAATTTATGTCTACATTGTACTGTTTGTATCATAGAGCAACACCAGAGGGGAGTAGGCATATGCAGGCTTTCCCATCTGTCAAAGTACAAGCCAAATGGGCCTATACCTTTCGCCTATATGTTTAAATGTTTGCGTGAAATTGTTTCTGTATATTGTTAAAGTCAAGGTGTGAGTTTCGTAGTAATAGACGATTTTTGTAGTGTGCGTGTGTGTCGCACGCATTTCTCCCCGCAAAAAATGACAGACTGTTTTGCATCGGTAATAAACGCTATGGCTACTCCCCTCCAGTACGCCGCGGCCGGTGGCCCGTGTTGGTCTATGGTTCGTATGGTTGTTATTGAAACAAAAAGATCAAACCTCGATTCTCTAGGGTGAATTATCGATTTACTGACGTGATCTTGTACTACGGATCGATTAAAATAATCGATTCTTGTCGCGAAAAATCGATATTCCGATTAATAAACCTCAGATTGATATCCCTAATTGTCATGTCACCTGACATTGACAATTCAGTGTTTTAGAAACGTCAAGCATTTTTTAAATAAATCTTGTGCAAAAAATATACAAATAATTTTCAAAAAAGAATGTTCGTATTAGTTTAATGGGTTCATTTCCCTGTTACCCTTATATGCACAAGTAGTGGCCCAAGTCCCATAGAACTTTGAACCATCTCCTTTCATAAACAATTTCAATGACCATCTCAACTTTTAATTTAATACAAATATGCAAGCGGTAGCACCAATTAATCTTAAATATTTTAAATTAATTGTTTTATATTATTTCGCATTAACACATGCTTGTGAAATATATTTTATTTTAAAGAAAAATGGAAAGAAAAATTTGACTTCAGGCGAGACTCACTAGCTCAGTAGCTTGAGGACTTCAGTAGCTCAATTGGAAGAGCGGCTGGACTAGATTCCCAGTAAGCCGCGAGTTCGAGTCTCGCCTGAAGTAAAATTTTTCTTTCCATTTTTCTTTAAAATAAAATATATTTTAAAATTCATTCTACAAAAGCTTCGCTTATCAATTATGTCATAAAATTTGTTCTATCTTAAATTAAATTTATTTATAATATTTTTATTATGTTTATAATTTTTGGTCAATTTGCATAGCGGAAGCTATGTGCAGTATACAGCAAGATAATATTGGACATCGACCTTGGAAAGAGAGACTTCGGATAATTTCGGCTCTGTAGAGCGTCACCTCTTTCGCACGCAACCTAACATAACGTTTGTAGACTATTTTGATCATGTTTTGACCAATACTGGAAGGCAGTGTGCAACAGAGATAACGCTCTACGAAGTTGAAACTAGCCGATTGTCTCTTTCTTTAACTCGATTTGCAATATTTAGTATTGTCAGTCTGTTTGTAAGCTAAAGGAGACAGTCTGTTTCAGATGTCGTTTTATACTCTGTACCGGTATTATCATAAAAAAGATTACAGAGAATTCATTTAAAATAAAATAAAAAAAAAGTGTTTTTGAGTCTCTCAAGAGAAAAAAAAACGTTAAAAACCTTCCGCCATTATGAATGTCACTTTGTGGCTTTTTAAATGCTTTTAATGACTTTTTAATTGAAAAAAAAAACAACAAACAGATCTCTCGGTTTTGAATATTTTTTAAAATTTTATGGCATTGCTTGTTTTGCATATTGCCAGTGTCAAGTCAAACGATATTTCGTATTCGTAATAAGCAACGTAAAAGTCAGAGTCAGTTAGTCAATTATTTATCAGTCCATCAGTCAGAGTCACAGTAATTCGAGTAAAGCGATGACTACTTTACCAGAATATTTACAATGAAGTTTTGGAGGCAACCCAAAAGAACGTGTTTTTGAACTGTGATTTTATTTCACTATACACGAGCACTGTAATAAGCGTATATCAAACAAAATGCTACCAACTTTATTTGATATAACTCAAAAATACACCAAAAATATAAAATAAAATAAGAGCACGCATCTTTCAAGTTTCCCGCCAAAACTCTTTTAAAATTGAACATGGTTTATAATGTTCTTTTTTCACTAATGGCACAAACCCACACCTGAGCTCCACACAAATTCAGACCGTCTCCTGTGTATTATGTATTATGTTGATATTTAATAAGGCATTCTCTACAATATTTCGTGGGTTACGTTATATTCATACTACGTTTACAGAAAAATTTATTCCGTGATTACAAGACACATTTATTATGTAATTTACTAAAAATGTGAGACAATATAAAAAAAAGCGCTAGAGTGAGAAGGACTCACTTCGAGTTGAGGCTGGCTATTTAGCCGTGATATGTAGCATATAACTATTGAAGTGCCAATAACATATCTACCTCTTTAATATGTATAACACCATTGGGCATCCTACATGAAGTACTGTAAATGTTTACCAGTTCAACCGCCTAACACGACTTTATTCTCTCATTTTACTCATTTAACTCATTTAAGGTCTGCGCAGACGAAGGACTTTTGGCCCTAGGAGACAAACATTCTCAAAGACTTTTCGGGGTTCTCTTAGTCCTTCGTGTGAACCTAACCTCAAACCTGTCCAAGACCAAAGAGATCGGTTTAGGCGGTCGAAGTAAGATATTCATCACACACGTTTTAAAACCGGGTCGTTACGCAACACTAGATTCGGTAACAAAAAAAATTTTTTTTCAAATTGACATCTTGCTGATACAACAGTCTCCCCGCGACCACGACTCATGCAACCGAGACGAAACGTCGGTATAAAGGTAAAAAAGTATATTTTTTTTATTGAAAATAGTATCGCGTAACGAACGACCCGGTTTTAATAAATGTTTTTTTTTTTATGTAATCGAAGTGGTAAACAAGCATGCAGTTCACATTGATGTTAAGTGATGACTGCAGCCTATAGACACTAACACAAAGACCACGATCAAAATGCAGATGCGTTACCACTCCTGAGGCCTAAGGTGTTATGCCTTTGTGCCGAAAATTACAGAGCCATACATTACCACCTGACCGGAACACGATAGCGCTGAACACTACCATTTAGCGGCAAGTATATTAGGTAATGCGGTGGTGCCTACGCCCGCGAGCTCCGTCACTGGAGCTCTACCACCAGTAAAGTGTGTGATGAATGTGAAACGCGAGTGTTTTAAAAGGTACTAGCGGCCCGCCCCGGCTTGTTGCAATGTTACCTACCCTCTCCCATTCATCTTTGCGTGATGTTATTATTAACCCAAACCTTCCTCGATAAATGGGATATCTAACACTGAAAGAATTTTTCAAATCGCACCAGTAGTTCCTGAGATTAGCGCGTTCAAGCAAACAAACAAACAAACTCTTCAGCTTTATAATATTAGTATAGATTTATACCCACAAAGATACAATCACCAGCAATATGTGTAATATATGTGTAGGAGAAGAAACTGTGCTTATGCTAAAGTGACCCTTTGCTTTTGAAGCTGCTGAGATACCACTCGCTCTTCAGTCGACAGAGATTCACCTCGAAATCTCTTATATCTGAAAATAAACGAAATTCTATTTATGATATATCTGGCTATACTACCTTAGCGTTAATAAATGTTATATTTGATTAATTTCAAAATTAAAGTCAAAATGCAGATGCGTTACCACTCCTAAGGCCTAAGGTGTTATGCCTCTGTGCCGGAAATTACAGGGTCGTATATTAATTACCACCTGACCGGAAAACAATAGTGCTGAACACTACCATTTCGCGGCAAGTCTATAATATATTGCACATCGAGCCTATGAAAGTGACAATCGGCTAGTTTCGACTTCGATCTTGACGCATAAGTTTTTCTTTTTCTTCATTTATCATCATTGAAGGAATTGAAAAATTTTGTGATTATTATGTTTAAACTAAGTAGTTTAAATTCAAATTTTTAATTTACTATTAATATATGATTTTGCTTTTACTATATGTAATGGTTATTCACTCTATGATGACTTACATCATATCATAGAAAAGTCTTTGTTCTCTGGAGAGAGATGGCTTGGTCTCCGCTAAGGCACTGTCTATGTCCTCCTTCTGCACCACTACGGACTCCATGTTTTTTTCGTCACCGGTAATCTGCGCATAATCTTTCTATTAATATAATAAAAGATTGAGAAAATTCGGGATAAGTCAGACTTTTTTAAGCTTTCAAATCTGTCACTCCTTATCAGGTCACTGGTGCGTCTGTCACCACGGCAAGTTCGCTTCGAAACTGCTGCGTCGATTGAATTGAAATGTGATTGATCATTGAGTGTTCATCGCAGAACCAGAAACTCATTTATTAATTTAGTGTCTTAGTAGTGACAGGCACCTCTTCTGACACGTCAAAAACAAACAAAATAAATTAAAGTGAATAACAATTGATAAACATGTCAAACAATCTAAAAATATTCATATATAGTCGGGAATATCACTAAGATAAAATGAAGTATAATATACTAATGCTAAAGCAGGCCTTGTCCTTAAAAACTTGCGGCCATTTTTTGATAGGCAACCTAGTGGAAATATATTGTCTAGATTAGTAACAATTAGTTTTTGCAGCATATGAATGAACGAAATGATTATGCAATGGGATCCTAACCTATAACCGTCAATATGAACTATATGCTTATTTTCCACTCTCATAATACCCAAAATACATAAAAAAACATACCAACTGCTTTTCCAGCCTGGTCAACTGCGCGGTGACTAGAAGTGACTTGAGGTCTGCCGGCGAGTACCCGTCCGTCTGGTGCGCCAGGGTTTGGAGGTCCACAGCCTCGTCTATCGTCACGTCTTTCGATAACGTCTGCAGCACCTCGTAACGACCTTGCTGTTTAAAGGTATACAATTGTTTGTATATTGTGTTTTATACAATCGGTGGATTCGATCCCCGTATCGGTAGTGAGTGGGTTTTCCATTTTTGGATGTTTCCCAATAGCACCCGTATTTTTGGCGAAGTTTTAGTAATTTGATAATCATGTAACTGGCGAATCGTGGGTGTTTCTTGTGGAGACATGAAGTTACATTTTATAAAGTAGACGTAACTTCACACCTGTAATCCCCGAAGGGGTAGGCAGAGGTAAATGCATGAATTCAAGCATACATGCAATCACCCACGATTCGCCGGTTACGTTTTTGGCCCATGTAACAAACAGGTGGCGAGCCTGTTGACATCTCCGGGCACATCACCAAACTTCCAGGTATTGGGAATTTTCCAAAAAATGGAAAAAATCGCAATAGAACCAGAGATAAAGGACTTTACGCCATTATCTCTGATAACTCCCTACCCGGGGATCGAACCCGGGACCTCAGCGTAGTAGTAGTGGCCTGCTACCACTTTTGCTACAATTTTTACTGGTGGTAGAGCTCCAGTGACGGAGCTCGCGGGCGTAGGCATCACCGCATTACCTAATATACTTGCCGCTAAATGGTAGTGTTCAGCACTATCGTATTCCAGTCAGGTGGTAATGTACGGCCCTGTAATTTCCGGCACCGAGGCATAACACCTTAGGAGTGGTAACGCATCTGCATTTTGACCTCGGTCTTTGGGTGGGTGTCTATAGGCTGCAGTCATCACTTAACATCAATGTGAACTGCATGCTTGTTTGCCACTTACATTACATAAAAAAAAGGCTACCGAGGCAGTTAAATAAAGTAACCGATAATATATCTTAAATAACCTTCCCCCCAGATTGCGTTACGTAATACTTAAACGCTCCCTGTTCAAATATTACGCAACGGAATCTGGGGGGAAGGGGGAGTCTTATAAAACGTTACGATGCGTAACGTATCCAAGGCAAACATTTATAAAGTAGCAATATGGTGACACATTGTTCTCATACAAAAAAATAGGTAAAATAAATATTTGCGACCAGAAAAACAGAGGTTCAAATTATTTTTTGAGTATTTTTCCATGATACTAGGAATGTTTCCATGATTCTACGTATTTTTCTATATTTTTTTGATATAGTGTAAAAGGTGCGGGCCGAGCATGGAACTTATCTTTCCAACTTACGTGATCAGGCAGGGCGCAGTACACGTGGCGCTGTATCCGACCGGGGCGCAGCAGGGCGGGGTCGACGAGGTCGGGGCGCGAGGTGGCCACCAGCACGGGGCCCCGGGCGCCCCCCTCCGCGCCGTCCAGCCGCGCTAACAACTGGTTCACCACGCGATCTGTCACGCCGGTCGAGTCGTGACCGCGTCTTATTGAAACAAATAATTACATCTCAAGAGGCTCTCGCCAGGTGGATGGATCAAGGGTCTGATACAGATAATGGCAAACATCTCAAGAGGCTCTCGCCAGGTGGATGGATCAAGGGTCCGATACAGATAATGGCAAACATCTCAAGAGGCTCTCGCCAGGTGGATGGATCAAGGGTCTGATACAGATAATGGCAAACATCTCAAGAGGCTCTCGCCAGGTGGATGGATCAAGGGTCCGATACAGATAATGGCAAACATCTCAAGAGGCTCTCGCTAGGTGGATGGATCAAGGGTCTGATACAGAAGGCAGTACTCCTCGGCACGGCACGCATAGTCAGGAGGTTCCTGTCTCTGTGGCCCTAATCATCGGCGGCTTGGACCCTGCTCCCGCTGCCGGCGGCACGTTATTTTTTATACTTATTTCTATATGCAAAAAATTATTTAATAAGTAAAAGAAATAAATAAGTGGAATAATAATGGCAACCTTGGAAACGTCCCACAGCTGGGCACGAGTCTCTCCCCTTTTTGGGGGCAGGCCTGAAGCTTATTCCACCACGCTGCTCCAATGCGGGTTGGTGGATATACGGGTTAGTGGCCAACCGCTGTCAGATGTTTTCAAATAAGGTCGCCGATAACTCGATGAGGAAGCTACACTTTTATTTATTTACCTATTTTTTTAAACATTTTTTTTCTGTTTTATTTTGTTGGTTTTTGAGGTTTTTTGTACCTATAGGACGTTTGTCGACCATTTTGATCAAGTCACTAACGTAGGCAGTGTGCAGCAGAGATAATGCTCTACGAAATCAATCGAAACTAGCCGATTGTCTCTATGGTAGGCTTTATGTACAATACTTCTTGCTGGGTACTGTACTAACATATTTAGACACTTTACTTCAACTATTCCGTAGCTTTACTGATAAAATACGCTTACACTCATAGCCCCACAGTAGGTATAAACCTGTGTCGTGGGTGCCGTTGTACACATACAACACAAACACAAACACCCAGACCCGAAACAAATATCTGTAGTAGTGGTGTAGGTGCGGGGATCGAACCCGCGACCCTTCGAATCAAACGGTCATCTCACACCACTGATCTAACCGGGTCGTCATACTTTGGTTATAAAATAGACTATAATCTGAGAATATGTAATAATACTACGTATAGAATGGACACTTCATCAGTCAAACATATAAGTAACTTACCGAGGCGCAAGACTGTCAAATTCATCGAAGAATAGAATGCACGGCCTTTGCATATCTGCTCTGAAAGAAGGACGTCTTGTTTAATTTTTAAAGATTAAAGAAGTCATAATAGTAACATGATGAGAGTAACAAAATTCATTTAATAATCTCTTCAACAATCTCTTCCAATAATCTCATAGTAAATTGATAATCTCACGATCCTTGATTAAACATACTTTACTAAAGAAAAATGGAAAGAAAAATTTGACTTCAGGCGAGGCTCGAACTCGCGACCTACTGGGAATCTAGTCCAGCCGCTCTTCCAATTGAGCTACTGAAGCCCTGCCCGATTTGTCAAATCTTTCCTTCACATCTATTGCATTGCTTTATGGAAGCAGCAGCGCCATCTATTACCAACTATGCTAGTTAGGCAACTAGATAGGCTGGACTAGATTCCCAGTAGGTCGCGAGTTCGAGCCTCGCCTGAAGTCAAATTTTTCTTTCCATTTTTCTTTAACAATAAAATATATTTCACAAGCATGTGTTAATGCGAAATAATATAAAACAAATACTTTACTAATATTTATCGGCTGAAACATTAAGGTTCGGTTGCTTCAAAATGTTTAAACAATTTTTTTTTATGTAATATAAGTGGCAAACAAGCATCCAGTTCACATTGATGTTAAGTGATGACTGGAGCCTATAGACACCCTCACCAGAGATCAAAATGCAGATGCGCTGCCACTCCTGAGGCATTAGGTGTTATGCCTTTGTGCCGGAAATTACAGGGCCGTACATTAAAAAACAATTTTGACAAAGTTATGGTTTTTGTCAACATTTTTGACATTGTTTTAGTTAACAGGGTTGACAGATTTATTCCTTTATTTATTGACAAAACATTTAACATTAAATTGAGATATTGACTCCATAGATTCCCGAACTAGTATTCACTGTATTTCGGGAATCAGTGGCTTCTCCTAATTGTAGCCTAAATTTGTCAAATAAATTCAACATACAGCAAGTAGGTATCTTAGGATCTATTTCTTATTTTATTAAAAAAAAAAACAAAAAGGGTAATTGTGTGTGTATGTGTGTGAAGATTCCCTTATATTGTGACAGATAATTTTTAAGTTAACTTTAACATTAACCAGCGCAACTCGGCCAGTTACGGTTAAAGTTGTGACGTCATTTAACAATTCCCAAATGGTGCAATTATTTTTTTTATTTAAACGATACTTACTTTTTACTTTTATATATTTAAGGAGAACCAACAAAGGAGATGTTGCGAGCTCGGATCTGGTTCGTACACGTCCTCAAAAAATGGGTAAATTAAAGAAGAATCCGAAATAAATACAATTAATTTATTCAAGAATATATTTTAGAATTACAACCACATTTCATTCAAACGATTTTATCATTTTCAACTATGTTAAACATGGCGGCGATACAGCCGACATTTGGGATCAATCGATTTTGATAGTATTTAGAAAATATTACTTTTTTCTCCAAGTACTATATAATCAAAATACAATTTAAAAAATTCAAATGTCAAAATGACATCGCCCGCCATATTCGCCATGTTGGTTTTGAGTTGCAATTCTAACTGCAAATAATGTTTTGTAACTGCAAACAAAGTTAAATAAGTGAAAATATGCAGTAAAAAACGTTTTTATATTGATTTTGCCCGTTTAATGATATTGTGTACAATACATGACCGGAGGTCCATACATTTTTGCAACATCTCCTTTGTTGAAGCTAAAGGAACACGATGCAACCCAGCCTAAGTGTTTCTAAATAATAACACCGCTCACTTGTCAAACACATCCCTCACGGCTTTCTCGCTCTGGCCGATGTACTTGGACAGCAGTTCGGGGCCCTTGACGGCGATGAGGCGCATGTGGGCGGCGCGCGCCAGGCAGGAGCCCACGTGCGACTTGCCGCAGCCCGGCGGCCCGTACACCAGCACGCCGCACGACCGGGACGGGAACAGCGCGGGGTACTGCCGAACGCACGAATCAGAATCAGAAACTCATTTATTCATTCAGGGTGACAGGCACCTCTTATGACACGTCAAAAACAAAATATATATAATCAAGAATATCACAAAGATTTTTTTTATGTTATGGAAGTGGCAAACAAGCATGCAATTCACATTGATGTTTAGCGATGACTATAGACACCCACACAAAGACCGAGGTCATAATGCAGATACCTTACCACTCCCGAGGCCTAAGGTGTTTATGCCTCTGTTCCGGAAATCACAGGGCCGTACATTACCACCTGACCGGAACACGATAGTGCTGAACACTACCATTTAGCGGCAAGTATATTAGGTAATGCGGTGGTGACTACGCCCGCGAGCTCCGTCACTGGAGCTCTACCACCAGTAAATCAGAGAAGAGAGATAAAACTAAATATAATATACTAATGTAAATAAGTACGAGTATATCAGTAGAATGTCTCATTTCCCCTTTTACAAACTGATAACAAAGAGTAAAAAGAAAAAGAAAGAGTCATTCTCTGTCATTCACCTGCAGAGTTCCAAAGGCCAATATGATCTGAGAAAAAATTGCAAACAAAAACTCACTCGGCACTTTTAAAAATAGCCGTATGTCTCTTTCGAAGGCTCTATGTGCAATATTACGTGCTAGGTAATGTAAGTCTTTATCCAATCGTTTACTGCCACTTTTTTCTTCCTTTGTTTGGCAATGTATTTTTGTACTTCATGCCAATGAAAAGGTAACGAAGGAAATTAATCAATTCTTAATTCTCATAACTTAAAATGAAAATCCATATGAAAGATAGAGATGATAAAACGGTTCGATATGGAAGATGATAAGATGAATCCAGTAAAGTGATGGGGACTAGGAGATTGTACGAAGTTTCGGAGGCAACACGAAAAATCACTTTTCACTAATGAGAACTCCGCTACCAAACAAACTCAAGAGTGTAGCTTTTTTGTCCAAATCCTTAGATCTAATACAAATTGGAATTAAAGTAGAAAACTGATAATGTGAACGATATAGAGGCACATCTATTTATATAAAAATCAATTGCTGTTCGTTAGTCTCTAAAACTCGAGAACGGCAAATTATGGATTGATGATTTTTGGAAGTCCAGGGAAGGTTTAAAAGGTAAGAAAATATGAAGAAATTGAAGGGAAATAGTATGTATGTATGTTTCTTCACGCCAGGTCCCTAACGGGGTAGGCAGAGAGTGTAGAAAAGGGAAATAGTAAAAACCACAAATTCATTTTTCCATACAAATAGTCCCTATCTATCAAACCTTTGACACATTATTTCATTGTGGGGCAATACGAAGTTTGCCGGGTCAGCTAGTGCATATATAAAAACACACCTACATATACTTATCAAAAACTTATCACTGTGAATACCGTGATAGAAAATATCACCCGCATTATTTACCATGATGGGCCAGAATATGCACTCAGTGAGCTCTCGCTTGACGTCATGCATGCCCCCGACCGGCGCCCAGATGTCGAAACCCTTGGCTTTCTCCTCGTCCTTGCTCGCGTCTTCTATCAGGCGGGGCTTCGGCTCTTCAGGGTTTGTTTCTGGTAATAAATATTGCTGTTGAGAAATTTATTTGTTCCTCTTGATTGAGTTAATTAATTTAATATAAAAATGTTACTGGTGGTAGAGCTCCAGAGACGGAGCTCGCGGGCGTAGACACCACCGCATTACCTATACTTGCCGCTAAATGGTAGTGTTCAGCACTATCGTGTTCCGGTCAGGTGGTAATGTACGGCCCTGTGATTTCCGGCACAGGGACATAACACCTTAGACCTCAGGAGTGGTAACGCATCTGCATTTTGACCTTAGTCTTTAAGTGCCTATAGAAGCCTATAGAAGGCTGCAGTCATCATTTAACATCAATGTGAACTGCATGCATGTTTGCCACTTCCATTACATAAAAAAACTGTTATTTTTTTTTGTTTGACTTATTTATTTTGGTAACAAGCCTTTCTCAAAGTTACTTACGAATTGGCAAGCGGATTGGTAATCGTGGAGACCATCACTCTTTAATGGAAGAGAATTCTTCCACTAGTGCAGCCAGTCAACCGTACAATGGCGGACAAACCATTCCAATAGGGTAGTTAACGTAACATCTGGGTGGGCAACTGCGTCACATGCTAAAACTACCGCCACTGCGATCGCCAATCCACTTGCCAAGCGTGGCGATTATGGCATATTCTCCCTTAAAGACGCACAACACTGGTGTGGGCGTCTTTAAGGAAGGCTTTGTCCCTGCAGTGGCCGACTTTCGGCTGAAGTGAGGAAAATTGTTCGATATAGGTCAAAATTCTTGTCCAAAGTAACCCACCACAAGGGTGGGTATGCGTATCGTATTTTCTCTTAATTAAAAAAAAGCACATTTCATCATAGTTTAAAAACACATTTAAAAATGTTTCAAACTAGATTTTTTTATAATCATCATATAGGTAAGGTATAAACCTAATTGAAGAGCCGTAAGTCTGGCAATTTCCGTTTTTCTCTTATATGGTAGAACATTAAAAAGGATGTTTTCCAAAAATAATCAATAAATCGTTCTTACTTTTCTTTCTAACGCCTTTGAATATCTTCTTATTAAGATAATCCACAATATCCCTGACGCTGCTACCAGCTGTGTCCATCGCCAACTTCGTGATGTCTTCATCATCTACAGTAAATGTTTCTCGAATCTTATCGTTGACTAAATGCTTGAACAATTCACATCTGTCGTCCTGGAAAATCAAATGACGCGTTATAATGTTCCAACAATCGATTGGTGTAGAACGAATATAACAGCTAATATTATTATCAAAAACCGGTCAAGTGCGTGTCGGACCACGCGCAGTGTAGGGTTCCGTAGTTTTTAGGTTTGATTAATGTAATATACTTGCCGCTAAATGGTAGTGTTCAACACTATCGTGTTCCGGTCAGGTGGTAATGTACGGCCCTGTAATATCCGGCACAGAGGCATAAGACCTTAGGCCTCAGGAGTGGTAACGCATCTGCATTTTGACCTTGGTCTTTGTGTGGGTGTCTATAGGCTGTAGTCATCACTTAACATCAATGTGAACTGCATGCTTGTTTACCACTTCCATTACATAAAAAAAAAAAAAAAAAAAAATTCTATGGAGTTGTTCAAAAATTTCGAGTATTACATTTGGTTGACTATTCCTCGCAAACTTGTTAAGCCAACTTAGGATAGTTTTCCTTTTAATTTCGTTATATGTAGCTACTATTTCCGTAACGTTTGAATTTTTAACAACAACCGTTTAGTTGGTAGAGGGGGGGAGCACTTGACTCTAACGAAAATTGGCTCTTTAAAGCTTAAAAAGTCACGAACAGTTAACTAAATCGAAAAATATTTTTTTTGCACACCTAACATTTTTGACCTATCCACCGATATCCCACACTATACAGAAAACGAAAATTAAAAAAAATATCCGCGTGTAACATTTAGGGGAGGTACCCTATGTAATTTCATTTTTCATGTTTTTATTCTACCACTTTGTTGGCGTGATTAAGGTACTTGGGCCAAATTTCAAGTCTCTAGTACCAATAGTTTTTGCGCTAAACCGCGGACGGACGGACAGACAGACAGACGGACATGGCGAAACTATAAGGGTTCCTTTTTCTACTACGGAACCCAAAAAACACTTACACTCACAGCCCACACTAGATATAAACCTGTCATGGGTGCCGTTGTACACACATACACAAATACTCAGACCCGAAAGAAATATCTGTAGGCCATACAAATATTTGTGCCGGGTATCGAACCCGTGAGCCTCGGTTCAAACGATCACACACCGTTGGACCAACTGGCTCGTTATTATAGACAAACCACTGAAAACACAAATGGTAAGCTTCATATTATTATATTAGCCTCGCGCCCGAGCGACGCATTTGATTATGTTGATATGTAATGGTCGAAAGACGACGTGTGATTCGAAGGGTCGCGGTTTCGATCCCAGCACCGGGATAAAAATATTTGTTTGGTCTACATATATTTGTTTCGAGTCTGGGTGTTTGTGTGTGTTGTATGTGTACAACGGCATCCAGGACACAGCTTTTTAAAATAACTTATGTGGAGCTGTGAGTGTTGCGTTGCCAATTATTTTTTTTAATTTGTCGTATCGACAAACAGCAAATTGTCAACTGACAACAAGTTGTTAATATACAAGTCTATCCTCAGACCTATCTGGACATATGGAATACAATTATGGGGAAGCTGTAGTACCTCTAACATCTCCATACTGCAAAGGATGCAAAATACCATCCTGCGAACTATATGTAATGCACCCTGGTTTACCACCAATAATGTAATTCACGATCATCTTGAAATGACTATGTAAAGGAGGAAATTCACAATACCACTCGGAGATATCGGGATAGGCTTGAAATGCATCCTAACAAACTGGCGACTAGGCTGACCACACTATCCTACCGTAAGCGGCTCAGAGTTTTGGCGGGAACGCGGAAAAGAGCTGTGTCGCTGCGTGATATTATTTTCGAAATTTGTGTATAGTCGCGTTTTTATGTGTAAAAATGGTGGGATTTTTATCATAAAGCATTCGATAATGTTCACGAGTGTAAGAAAGTGATATTATGAAGTGAAAAGTAATTTTTCGTATTGCCTACAAAATTTCGTAAAAACTTCAGTACAGTCCCCATCGCTTTACTGGAGCCACCCCATCATCTCATCATATTCCTCATGGAAGCATTTAATCATCGTCATCTTCCATATGGATATTCATTAATTTAAAGAAATGTGAAATTCAATATGTATACGACTGAAAGACTCTGTATCTACGGTCAAGACAAATTATTAAAAAAAAAAAAGTAAGCGACTCAAAAGAAAGGACATATTGTCAATATCCCCCTGACAGCCAATTGGAGGCAACATTATAAGTAGATGCTCTCACTGGAGGGCACGCTTCACATCCTACGCCTCACAACAAATTTGCTTAAAGATATACCAAACTGATTGCAGATACAACGAGGAAGAAGAAAAAAAAAAAGAGAAGGAAATGTTATAACATATATCCAAGTGATTAAATGAATTTTAAATCTTGAATCTAATATCTTCTCACCTGATCTAGTTCAGGCATATTAAATTGCGCAGTGAACAATGGTTTCCCACCGAACTGCCTCAAAGTTGGATGTAAGGACTTCGTGCTGATTGAAGTCATCAGCACACATACGCCCACACAACTCTGCAGCATGCTTTTGATCACTACCGCCAACCTTGATAGGGAAATCAAAAGTTAGTTTCAGTGAAAAAAAAACATGTACGCAGTAATACAGTTCCGGTTGATTTTCCTTATAATTATGTACACATACAAAGAAAATGTTTAGAATACTTTAGAGCTGTACGCTAAAGCTAGGGTTTGTCACGGAAATTTTCCGGGTTTCATTTTTCATTTAAACAGAGCGCAGATTAGGTAATGCATTGGCGTCCATAACTTAATTTTCGTTCGTGGAATTCTTCCTTTGTACAAGCTGTGAAATTATAATAAATTTAATTTTTCATTGCATTTTCCGCAATAACTTATTCAACAATATTTTGTAAAGGAAAATTGGAAAGAAAAAAACAAACTTCAGGCGACATTTGAACCCAACCAATACTGAGCTACCGAAGACTTTTCTTCGTCACTTCGGCAGCTTCAGCTTTCGCGAATACATTTAGCGGCAAGTAGATTAGGTAATGCGGTGGTGCCCATGCCTTTGAACTCCGTCACTGGAGGTCTACAACCAGTAAAATGTACAGGACTTTTTAAATACCTTTGATAATATGCTATATCCTGAGGCGAAGCACCCTCCATGTTTGGCGGCACCAGAGCATCTACGTCATCGCAAATAAGCACCGCCGGGCTATGCTCTTGGCACATTAATATCGATTTGCTAAGCACCTCCGGTATATCTTTCCGGCCTTTTAATGAACGGCAGTGAAGAATATGCGACCACACTGGTATATCTTTCTGGATTATGTGGCAAAGAGAAGTTTTTCCAGTGCCATTTAGACCTGAAACATATTATTGAATAAGTACGAGTTAATACGTAAAAAAAACCGGACAAGTGCGAGTTCGACTCGCGTGGTGAGGGTTCCGTAATTTAAATAAATATTTTCGAAAATATTACAGATTTAAAATGCAGGGACATAGCGGTTACGGTGGTACCGGCAGGGGGGGTTATATTATTAAGAATTTTCGATTTAATTTGAATACTCAAACTTCTTATAGGTTTTCCTAGTAATCTATAGGCAAAGAACTATTTTCCACCTTTTTTTAAAAATATTAAGTTCAGTAGTTTCGGAGATAGGGGGGGGGGGTGAATGGTCAAATTTCGTCGTTTTTAGGGTTCCGTACCTTAAAAGGAAAAAAGGAACCCTTATAGGATCACTCGTGCGTCTGTCTGTCTGTCCGTCTGTCACAGCCAATTTGCTCCGAAACTACTAGACCGATTGAGTTGAAATTTGATGAATATATGTAAATTGGTGACCCAAAGATGAACACGTCAAGTAAAATAATAAATTTTAAACAGGGGGGGCACTTTCGGGGTGTAAATCAGAAAATTAAAAAACTTCAAATTTGTTTATGCAATAATTATAAAAAAATATATCTGAGATGCTGACTACAACCTCTTTCATTTGATATGTCACACGACACAGTTTACGATTTTTTTTTCTAATTTTCTGATTTACCTCCCGAAAGTGGCCCCCCTGTATGAAATTTATTATTTTACTTGACGTGTTCATTTTTGGGTCACTAATTTACATATATTCATCAAATTTCAACTCAATCGGTCGAGTAGTTTCGGAGCAAATTGGCTGTGACAGACGGACAGACAGACAGACAGACAGACAGACAGACGCACGAGTGATCCTATAAGGGTTCCTTTTTTCCTTTTAAGGTACGGAACCCTAAAACGGAACGTAAGGCCTGTCACCGAAGAGGCAGGGGTAAAAGCATGCATTTGGGTATGCAAACAACCTCAGCCTGTAACCCAGTAACAGGTGGCGAACCTGTTGACATCTCCGGGCACATTACCAAATGCCGAGGTACTGGAAAGGTTGCAGAAAATGGAAAAATCCCAATTAAATCAGACCCGGGAATCTAACCCAGGACCCCAGCCAGCGTAGCAGTAAGTGATGGCCTGCTATATCATCCTGTACTAGACTACTGAGGCAATAGTATAGTACGAGATTATATTTATCAGATTGTACATTTAACAATAACACATACAATTGAATTAAAAAGATTTATACAGAAAAAGAAATGACTCCGGCAGGCTTTTGAACCTGCGATCTCTGGATTACTAACCCACTTTACAACTAAGCACAGACGTCATTCACCGATTCGTCCACCCGAGAAAAAATTGACGTTTGGATTTTTTTGGCCGCATGTTCAAATCCTCTTCGAATTCAAAAAAGAGAATATTAGATGTTTTTCAGTCGATTCAATAAGTAGTATACCATACTCACCAGTAACTAAGACATTACTTTTTATCTCTGAAACACCTTTAAAATTGGCTTCTCTGTGTATTTCAAAGTAAATGTGTGACTGCACCTTTTCAACTAGTGATTGAATACATTTCACGAATCTGCAGTAATTTTTATAATCATATTCCAAGTTCGACATCGTTAGTTTTGGCAGAACCAAATCTGTATCATTCAAACATTTAGCAGCAACAGTACAATGCCTAAACGATTCTGAACTCAACATTGTATATTTAACTCTATCTGGTTTCAGCTTGAATTGCAAGAAACCGCTACTTATATGTACATTTTGTTTCACCATACCGTCGTTTATAAGAAACTTTTTTCCGGAATGTGTATTCTCTACAACGCAATTCTTAAACTTTTCAATAACATCTATTTCAGTTTGAGTTTTATCGGAATATGTTACAATGTCTATATGTTCAGGTTGCTCAATTGTATCTCCAATTATCGTAAAAATTATCTTCATGCCATTATCAATATTCACTATAGCATTCAAAGATTTTGGTATCAAAACAGTTGGGATATTCCTATTATACACTTCTCTGCAAAGGCTTCTGAATATAACATTGTTTACAGGCACTATTTCTACACAAAGATCATTTATCTGATTATTATTAGCTTCAATATCTTCCACTTCTTCATTACTATCGCGGAATATTTGAGGTATAGGTTTCATTGTTGCTAAGATGACCATGGAATCTTTACTCTTCTCATCCAAAAGGTCCTCATGCATAAAAACTGTGTATGGATGTATCAAATTCTTTTTACCATCACTATCAATCGGTATAGCTCTTAGTATTAATTTTTTTGGTACACTGAGGTATTGTTTAAGCATGTTGCTATTAATTTGACCAATATTATTGAATTTGCGTTCAACATCTTTAGGTGTATCAATGGGTGTGTGATGAAAGCTATTGAATGCGTCTACTTTAACTATAATCCTACTCTGGTTAACTAACAAACCAGTCTGTTTTGGTATAAATACTATGGGTAGTGATGAAGATATCCAAACAACAGCCTTCTGATTAGCTACCACCAGCCGTAACTGATCCAATATACGGATTTGAAGAAGCTCTGCATTGAGTTCCTGTAATCAAGAAGTTTTTAAGGGAAAGTTTGTAGGAAACTATAGAACACATGCAACGGAGAGAGCTATGCTCAATGTTTCCCTGTGAGATTGAATAAGAAATAAGGAGAGCCGCATGAGAACCAAAGCATCTGACATACTCCACCCAATAGCGAAACTCTGCAAACCACTGGACAGGGCACATAGCTCGAAGAACTGACGGCCATTGGGGTAGTAGAATTTTCAAGTAGAGATGGCAAAGAAATGGTAAAAATATTTTATTTGGAGAATACTAAACAGCCAAATATACAAGAAAAATAAAAGTTAGGTTTTTTAGTTAAAATCACATCAGAGTTTAACAGGCAGTACATTTTTTACTTAGTATGATTGACTCTTTATTAAAGTCCATATAAAATAGATACTTACCAATATCTCCTGATCATCAGGGCTGTCTGTATCAATATACAACTCGTCCAATATCTTGACATCCCCATATGGTGACACAAACACATCAGTCCCCTCCTCGAGTCCCACCAGCCGGCTGTAAACAGGGTTACATGCAATATGCCCCTCGGGAACATTGCTGTTGTACACCACCCACAGCAGTATGTGCTTGTCTTTCGATATTACTTGCACGCATTGAGACTGAAACAGAAGAAATAAAAAAGAACTTCATTTAAATATAATCCAACCATGTCTACAATCTAAAACTATTAAAATATATTTTAATAGAACTAGGGACTCGCCTTGGCTTGTATGTAATGCATTTCTTGGCAATTAGCATTCATGGCAATAAATGTAATATAGCGTATGTCACTCAGTGAAGATGCAGCTTTTTAACAACGATAAATTTATAATATACTAGCGGCTTGCTCCTGCTACGCACGGGTACGAAATACAGCCTATATCACTTAGTGAACATGTAACTTACTACATAAGTGCACGAATTTTTGAAATTGGTGCAGTAGTTTTTGTGTGAAAACGTTATAAATATACTTACTAAGCCACAAATGTTTCCTCTTTATAATATTAGTGTAGAAAAAAGTATAGATATAGATAATTAAGTGTTTTTACCTGCTCATTGTTTGTGTTATATTTTGCACTGATATACGCGAAACATGACTTTTCATGCGTGTACAAGACCTTTAACTTTACGCCTCCGAGCATTTTTATTGACCTCGATAACAAATATATCACCAAATGTGGCGTAGAATTTTTAAATCACAAATAATTTCATTATCACTGCGTTAAAAGAAAATTGATAAGAATCTACTGAATTCTACTGAACAAATTCTACCGCGATGACAGCAAGTGTGACCATACGGTTTAAATTATTATCTACCTACTTACATAAAAATTAAATTAAATAAATCAAAACAATTTTCATTTCAAATACATACTACAATTTACAATGAATTAAAAAAACCTGTACTTTTGCTTCCAGTATTTTATATTCTGAAAAGGTCTACAGTGGTGTGTGATGACTACGTGATCCGTGATCTTACCTCGATACGGTACGAAGATACTTAGAGATGATTATTTGTTTCGGGTCTAGGTGTTTTGTATGACATGACAATGTGTTGTATGAATTCATGAATGCACAACATACATCTGTAACACATGCCTTGCCTGCGTCACAGGCTTGTACTAACTGAGAAGCTCGGTGAGTTAATGTATTTCTCAGTTAGTTTAATATACGCGAGTTAAATCCGAAAACTAGTTTTATTTCAATGAGTGTATGTAGCACACGAACCTCTAAGGACATACTTAATGTATTTTTGTTAACTACCTATTAATATTCATATTATACATTCACACATAATTTTGCACATATTTTAATAATTTTCTGAAAAATATTAAAAAAATACGTTTTTATTAAAAAGCGTTAAAGATGAAATCCATCATAATAATATACATAAAAAGTGTGAAGATTCTAGTTTCATCCTTTTTCCATTGATTACAATCTCTTAAGTTGTTTGTGGCTTATTTGTTGCAGGCTTGCAGAAACTTTAGGATAATTTAATATAATCTTTTGTTTGTATGTGAAAACGATCTCAACTGCAAGGTATCAAATCAGATGGTTTTCACGTACTTACAAAAAAAAATAGCTGGACCAACACTTATATTGATTCTGCCTGGACCTACCGTGACTAAATAGGTCGAGTTCTGTCTGATGCTGGAGCCAAAAGTCTTAGGAATCGGCGTAAAGAGGATGATGAATGTAGATGAAGTACGGGAGGTGTGTATATATTTGAGCGCAACAATTGCATCCAAAAAAAAAACCTTGATTTATAAATAAAAAGAAAATAAAAAGTCTACAAAATGGTAGCTTTTTGTTGAGGAGGTCGCACTTACCTACTAAAGACAGCTGATTGATGTCATCGAATTTGACAGAATGACGTTATCAGTTGGGAACAACAGTGGCAAAGGTCCATGACTCATTAGTCCTAATAGCAATTTCACTTTCGAATTAATATAATTAACAAACATTAAATAAATGTTATCTTGGTGTTTTTTTTTACTAATTTTAATTAAGACAATGTTGGACTGTCTTATATAAAGTTAATAATAATTTTCATGACTTATGTTTAATTACTTGGTTTAATATCATAACGCTTATAAAAAAATTTTTTTTTACATTTTTGTAACCAATAATTTCTACATTATATATTCAAACAAATACAAAATCAAAAGTATTTTTTTATTATTCTTCAGTTTTGTTTAATACGCGGTACGTAAAATGAAACATAATTTCAAAAGCTTCTTCGCCATTGGTTAATATCCTTTCAGTTACGCCAATAGAAATTCAAAGCAACGGTTTTTGTAGGCCGTAGAGTTTGGTGCATGTTGAAATAACGTAAATTTGGATAAAATTTTAATTTACTACATCGTAACCGGGCCGTGCAAATTCCAAAACAATCAAAATTCACACGAAAACGGCCGCCGCCGTCAATAAAACGTAAGTAGCATAAGCAATTTACAATCCCGAGTGACGCTGTCTTGTGTCTGGAGATGTTCAGTTGTTTTGCCTCCATTTTCGATCGTCGTTTGTACCCAGAGATTTTGAAACGGTTAGATAATTATTCACAGTGAATATTCGGGCTTGTGTTAGCATTAATCACATGTAACATTAGTGCAGCGGGTGATATTCGGTAATTGTTTTACAGTAATCACAATGGCACCAACGAGATTGGCATCGAAGCCTATCGGCGTCAATGAGAACTTCAACGGCATTATGAGCCATGGAATAACGACGAGGAGTAAGCAACTGGCTACTCTGAAGACATACAAAGATGGCCTGAAAGCTCCAAACAAGAGGAAAGCTGATAGTCCTCTGAAAGACATGATGGCGAAGCGAGCTGCTTTTGGTGATATCACGAATGCATTCAACAAGTCTTGCGCTACTAACGACAAGGATAAGATGGGCTTGAAAAAGGTTACTGTGGAAAGCAAAATGCTCCCAACTGTAAAGGTTATTTTTTTTATATACCTTCGTTTCATAGAAATTAAGTTGAGGCAATTACCCTCCATGCATAGTATTTTACGACGTGAAGTCTCTTTGTCGTTACAATAAAAATATTATAGGTAAATACAAGGGATAAAAATTGCAAGTTCAATCAGCAATGTTGTTATAGTGGGTCAATGAACTTTCCCTCCAAAACTTACTTAGAGTAGGGAACTTGATGTGTGGTATTTTTTTTATCTTCACATAGGAACTATATCATAAATTATTATACATGTCATGATCACACATAATAATTTCAATAAATTAGATTTATTTAAATATATACAAATTATACAAAATTTTACAAAATGTATTTAGTTAGCCTTTATTTTATACGTGTAACATCATTTTACATTGAAATTATTATAATTTATAAATTCCTTCATACAGAATATGCCTGGAGTTGATATTTAACACTGTTTCAATTTTTTCATTTATATTTGGCACTGACATTTCCTATTTACCTGTGTAAGGAATCGGATATTGCTTATATTAAACATTGACCACAGGCACATTAGTTGTCATGCCTGTAGTTCCTGAAGGTAAAAGCAGAGTTAAATGCATCAATTTGTATGACCCTGTAATAACTCTGTGTAGTCACAGAGGCATATAGATCATCTCTAGACATAGAGCTCCAGTGATGGAGCTCTCGGGCGTAGGCATCTCCGCATTACCTAATATACTTGCTGCCAAATGCTAGTGTTCAGCACTATTGTGTTCCAGTCAGGTGGTATGTACAGACCTGTAATTTCCGGCATAGAGGCATGGCATCTTAGGCCTCAGGAGTGGTAATGCATCTGCATTTTGACCATGGTCATTGTGTGGGTGTCTATAGGCTGCAGTCATCACTTAACATCAATATGAACTGCATGCTTGTTTGCCACCATCTTCAGATTAAAAAAAAAAAACAAAACACTTCTTAATTCTTAGAAATAGCTGCTAAGCCATTAATGATTCTCATTGTCCAACCCTGGTGCTGGGTGCAACTGGGAATTTCCTCTTAAGAATAAATCCCAGTAGTATCCTAGAACTCCTGGATGTGGTTCATGACACTCAAGAAAACAATTGTAATAATAATTTTGACGATCCAGTTCAGCGGTGTAAGATGACCATTTGATTTGAAGGGTCGTGGGTTCTATGGGACAAATATTTGTATGGCCCACAGATATTTGTTTCGGGTTTGTGTATGAGTTATGTGAGTACAATGGCAGCCAGGCAAATTTATTTATTTAATTTTGTCGTTTTCATAACTGGTATGTCAAGTGACATTACAAAATTTTGGAAAGCCAAAAACCAGATTTATAATTTCAGGACAAAGAAAAAAAAAATTAATAGTTCATTTAGGTCACACTGCGGACACGCCACTAAAATTCTATACAAACGCATCTTTCAAGGATCGTAAGGCCACCGGCGCCCAGACACAATTGAATTTCAATTGTCATATTTTTCTTGTGTCTGGAGGGATTCATTTGGTCTCTATTACACAGACATCAATCAGTGACGTGTATTTACACGTGCACCTGTGTGCGTAGCACATAGAGAATACCAAACGTCGCCCATAACAGGGGAGGAGGTTGGGTGAGGCGGGGATATCGGGCGGGACGTCCAAGTGTCCATTCTATACGTAGTATTATTACATATTCTCTGCCTATAGTGTGTGTTAGTCAGTGAAGATGCAACTGTCTAATGGTGAAAGAATTTTTGAAATTGGTCCTGTAGTTTTAAATATTAATCAGCTCACTAGAAAAATAATATGACAATTGATCTTCTATTGTTATGTAGACGATAAGGTCTGCTTGATTCTTAAGAACTAGCATACATAAGGAAAGGCAGCGGGAAGGGACTTTGTTATATACGCCTACTATATAATTATATTACATACATTGTACGGCTCTGTAATTTTCGGCACAGAGGCATAACACCTTAGGCCTCAGGAGTGGTAACACATCTGCATTTTGACCATGGTCTTTGTGTGGGTGTCTATAGGCTGCAGTGATCACTTAACGTCAATGTGAACTGCATGCTTGTTTGCCACTTCCATTACATAAAAAAAATAAGAATATCTTACGTATCCAGTCAATAATAATTTATTTGTATCGCACACATCTCTTCCAATTCGCACTCATTCTTCTCCAATTTTTAGAACATCAAACCACAACCCATTTTGAATGGCAAAACATCGAAAGCCAAACAGCTCCAGCGTGCCGCTACCAACGCGATTGAGACTGTACAGAAACATTTCGCCAAAGATCCGCCCAAACCGGTCGCTACACGAGCACAAAACGGTATACTGAAGAACATCGAGAAGAAATCGTTGGGCAAAGAAAACCAGAATCAAAGCCAGAGTTCTGCTAAGTCCATGAGGAGCGATGTCTCTGGCGAACCCTCACTTTACATGACTGCGCTGGAAAATATGTAAGTACTAGCTGTTGCCCGCGGCTCCGCCCGCGTGTAGGTCGCTTTTCGCGTAACCTGTGGAAACTTATCAACTCATCCCACGGCGATGCCATGCCATGCTCAGGAACATTTTTTCGAGATAAAAACTATCCTGTGTTAATCCAAGTTATCCTCTATGTGTGTGCCAAATTTCATAAAAATCGGCAGTTTTTGCCTGAAGGAGTAACAAACAAACAAACATACAAACTTTCGCATTTATAATAAAAATAATATACCTAATATGATTACAGTCGCGAAATTTTAGTTTCACTTTCTAGTGTTGTTCTCTGTCAATTAATTTTGTCTCCTGAAATCGAAAGTCACCTTGGTTTCTGAAATTTTATCTTCATCATCATCATCACAGCCAAAAGACGTTTACTGCTGAACAAAGGCCTTCCCCAACGACGCCATCTATGTCAGGGTAACATTAGTGTTGGCATGTAACTTTGAATGTATGTACATCAACCTACAACTGTAAATGTTTGTCATTTATTTTCAATATTACTCTTTACTGCAATTTCTACCAATAGGACGAGGACAGTCTGTTAAACAAGCACTCACACTTTGCTATTCTTTCAGAAGTCCAGCAGACGCTACAAAAGAGGAGTACAAGACTATCAGCGAAAAGCTAGACAAAGTAAATCTAGATGACAGCGTCAACCGGTTTCTTGACAAAGAGACTGAGACGCCGCACAAGGCGCCCGAGGGTGTCGCCGACTTTGACCAGGAGAACTGGAATGATCCCTTCCAAGTCTCGCATTATGCTATGGACATTTTCAACTATTTGAAAAGTAGAGAGGTAAGTTGATGCTGTTGATCATATTGTCTTATATATTTTTTATTCATTTCATTGTTTGAGGATGATTAATTAGTATCTAAATAGTAGTAGTTAAATAAAGTCTTAGTGCAGTCTGTGAATTTCACACTGAGAGCCGATTAAACTGTTGTAATAAACGCGTTTTACGTTATAAACAAGTTCAATAAAACTATATGGATGTCACCGGCAAAAGTTGTTCATGATAAGGTTGAAATTGGATGCAAATTTTAAGCTAAACCGCGTTCTATTAAGTTCTCAGCGCAAACTGAAATCTGCTCTTTGTGAATCACTTTTTGGGCGTGGTACGAAAACTATCTATGGTTTTTCGAATTACTTGTTTGGATGGACATTGTTCTGCAATTAGAGAAGTCTATTCATTATGAAATATCAAAAGTTACTTAGCACAAATATCACGTGTTCAGAGTGCAAAAAAAGTGTATAAAACACCCTTTCCTATAAATGTATTCCCTTTATCATAGCGACTGTTCCCTATCGATGACTACCTGCAACGGATGAAAGGCATCACGTCCTGGATGCGAGCGCTCCTCGTTGACTGGATGGTGGAAGTCCAGGAGAGCTTCGAGCTGAACCACGAGACCCTGTACCTGGCCGTCAAACTGGTGGATCTGTTCCTCACCAAGTCCTCTAGGACGCAGCCGGAGAAGGATCAGCTGACGAAGGAGGAATTGCAGTTGCTTGGGGCCTCGGCGCTGTTCATTGCTTCCAAGTTCGATGTGAGTAATGATGAATTCAAATCGCACATGGCCCTGCGGCTGGTGGTTAGGCGATACGGGCGCGGTCGGGTTGGTGATCACTAGTGGCAAATAAAAATGCGCTTTTCCGTGCTTCGGAGGGCACGCTAAGCCGTCGGTCACTATCAATAGATAGCAGTCGTTAAATTTTGTCGATGACCTTAATTGCGGTTTGAAAAAATCCGACAGCGGGCTGGCCACTGTATCTCCGTCAACCCGCATTGGAGCAGCGTGGTGGAGTAAGCTCCAGGCCTCCTCTCAAGAAGGGTAGAGACTAGCCCAGCAGTGGGACGTATCAAGGGTTATATAAGGGACGTATTATTAATAACGAATTATTTTATAGTTGGTTAAGGCTATGCTTTGTTTTCGAGGCACCTACTCATTCGCCTCGGCATTTTTTGCTCCCATTAGAATGAGAGCGGCGTCTTGGGTGGGTTGCGCAGAAATGGGTTTCGCGTTACCGATTACGACATGGTGCTGCCGCGATGACGGTAGCGTCGCGGCGGTGGTAGTGTCATCACGGTGCGGAGTAGGATCGCTGTGGCGGCTAACGACCCTACAGTCCGTACACACATTGATGTTAAGTAATATATGTGTGTATAACTTATATAGCCTATAAACATCTACATCAAACCGGAGATTTAAATATAGATGGGTTGCCACTACTGAGGTAAGTGCCTCAGTTGGTAAGCCTCTGTGCGGAAAATTACAGAGCCGTGCACGACAAGTTTAGTATTTGTGTATGATGAGTTTATTAGTACAATATGCGCTCGGCCGGTCGATATCGCGCTGTGGTGCCTGAGGTGGGGATGACGCACCACTCCCGGCTCCTTGCGATCGACGCGCCACCACACAATTGCGTTATAATTCTTTGATTGCATATTATTATTATGATATTTAATAAGATGTTTTTTATCTACTTATAGTTTATTTACTTTGGTATTAATCTATTTATTATTGTTTGTACCTACTAGTATGTATTACATTAATCGTTTTATTAAGTATGTTATTTTAATGGCTTATTATCTGTTTTATATCCGTATGTATGTACCTTGTATAAGTATTAGTACAATTATCCTTTATTATAAATTTGACATCCGTGGTTCACTCACTAAGGGTCCTGTTGAAAACCAGCGTCAGGTACCTTTTATATGAAGGTACCTGACATTTGCTGAACAGGACACCTTTTTGGCAGCCGTGAAACACATTATGTGTATAGGTATGAATTAATTTTTAGAAAATGTGTTGTCTTTTCTCTGTTACCTGTTACGTTTTATGTCTGATTTATGTGTCTCGCTGTGTGTCAAATAAATGTTTCTTATTATCTTATTATAATATAATAATAATAAAATATTATTACCTCACCATCTGTACCTACATGTACCCACTACGTTTTGGTAAATAAATGATTATGATTATTATAATAACTGTCCTAACACAACATGACGTCGTCCAGGAGCGCATCCCGCCGCTGGTGGACGACTTCCTGTACATCTGCGACGGCGCGTACACGCTCAGCCAGCTGCTCAAGATGGAGATGAACATACTGCGCGTCGTCGACTACGACCTCGGCGTGCCGCTCTCCTACCGCTTCCTCAGGAGATACGCTAGGGTGAGTGCCTCATACGGGCTGACCCAGAACTCAACGTCGAGCCGAAACCGGGTGATAGGATAACTATCATGGGTAAAATCAGAAAAATGTTCCATCCTGTGTATTTTGAAAATTATGGGTATTTTAAAAAAAAACAACATTTTTGTCATTTGGTAACCATTTTTCGGTTACAGTGGTCAAAATTGAGTATTTTTGTTAACGGAGCCAGACCGGGAAAATTATTGTAACCTGTAGATATTTGTATCGAGGCAGGGTGTTCGTGTCAGTGTCTGAGTTGTGTGTATAACGGCATCCACGACACATGTTTATACTGAGCGTAGGACTGTAAGTGTGCATCCACGACACAGGTTTATACCGAGTGTAGGGCTGTGAGTGTTCGTGCGTGTGACATTTGCCTTACACCTGTACGAAACCGACAGCATTGCCATTGCCGACAGTGTGCGCGAGTGTCGATGCCGACGCTGACGCTGGCGCGGTTCGTGCTGGAGCAGAGCCTGCTGGAGTACGGCCTGCTCGGGCACGCCGACAGCAAGGTGGCCGCCGCCGCGCTCTACGTCGCGCTCCGGATGAAGGCCATCGGACACTGGAGCCCCACACTGCAGTATTACACAGGTATGGTTTTTAGGTTCCGTCCTACCCAAAGGGTAAAAGCGGGAGTCCCGTTTATCTTGAGACTCCGTCGTCTGTCTGTCACCAGGCAGACTGTTGAAATTTTCATAGATGATGGATGTATTCCTGTTGCCACTACGACAACAAATACTAAAAACAAAAAAATATTTATGGAGGCTCCCATGCGACAAACATGTTTTTTAAAAAAGATGTAGTGGGTATAGTTTTGTCCTGAAAAGATAGATAAATGCTACTGTGGAGTTTTTGAAGGTCTACATAAGAGCTTGGCTCGGTCGAGATTATAAGGACTTTGGTATTCTTTCTTACTGCTGCAGGTCTGAAACCGATGATCTGAAAAACAAGTATTTTCTGAAATCTTCACTATTGAACACTAAACTTGTATTCTAGAACATTTATTAGATAGTTGATGCTGAGCCATGTTAAAAAATAGAAAAAAAATATGATCAATTAACACTAACGTCTTAAATCATATCATTTCAGGTTATGCACTAAAAGAAATCTTGCCCATCGCCCTAGCACTAAACGCATCGCTACACAAACCACCGAAGAAGGCTATAAGCACAGTAAGGAACAAATACTCACACACGATCTTCTTCGAAGTAGCCAAGGTACCTCTCATTGACGACTCAGTGCTCAGCAGCTGAGAAGAGCCTTGTGGCACTTTGCGCACTGTATTAAGGTGGGTCCAATTTAATTTCATTTAGTGTAAAAACTTTGTCACTCCGAATTGATGTATACCGACGTAAAATTTGACATGTAAATTGAATTAGCATCATACGCTTGAAACTGTTGCTATGGATGTTTCTTTGTTATAATATTTGTGTTTAATTTCGACTCTACGGGATCTATTATGAATATTTTGGAATGACATATACAATTTCAATGTAAAAATTCGTAGAGGAAGTAACATTCGCAATGGGTCTCCTAAAGTTAATTGTAAGCTCAGTGTTATGTAAGGTGTCACGATGGTGGTTTGTTAGGAAATCGCGAGGCTGTCTCGAGCCTCGCCACCGGCTAGGTAGTATTTCAATCTAGATCAATTTAAGTTAGTTATGTTTTAGACTATAGAAAGCGAATTGTTGAACTTTAAAAAGTATGGTCAGCGACAAAAGTGTCTTTAAATTCAAATGTAACGTCCAACGTTCGCGTATTTACCATATTTTGCATTTAAAATTTTGTACTTATCGTATACTTTGCTATATTTATTACGTCCGCGGTCGAGCGGCCATTTATTTTTGAAATTTTATATCGTGTTGTTTCGCTTTTGATACTGACTGTGCGTAGTTTTCAATGGAAATTCTCTTTATTTACAATTTTCGGTACGTTTAAAGACTGAAGCTTGGGCGTCGAGCGTGACCGGGTATGTTTTGATACCTCGGTCGGTATTTGTAGTTTTAATGTGCCATACTGTGATTGGCAGCCGCAACCACCGAATAAGACGCGAGGACTGTTGTCCTTCAAACGGAGATGTTCGTTTAAACCAGTGAAACGTAGTTTCTTTGGATGAACTCCATGATTATTTTGTTTGAAAGAAAAAATAAAACCAAAATCCAACCAAAAGCAATTCACATCACCTCAATAGATTAAATCTTCAACATTCCAATATAATTTATATTGTTTCATCGCTAATATTATATTAGAAAATGCTGTCTTCCTATAGCGAATTATAGGTTTATTGTAAGACTTGGAATGGTGTTATTAAGGATGTCGCGACTTGTTTCTATGACATAATTATATTCGTTTATATAATCAGGCTAACATGGAATTCTGGTTCTACAATCTTCGTAAAACATATTGTTTTGACTATTTCCAGATTTAAAAACCATTGCTATGTAGGAAGTACAGACAGATCTGTATAGTTCATCACTATATCATAACTTCGATATGATGCCTCAATTTTTTTATATATTGTTACTATGTAACAATTCAATTGTAGCTGTTCTACAATGACAACTACAGACAGACAAGCATTCTGTAAATATTAGTAATATTTATTACACCATCCATCACTTAAGTGGAAAACATAATTTTGCATTTATTAGACTTAAAATTGAATGTATTGTATAATTCTAAGTGTCCGAATGTTTTCTGGCAATTATGTTACTAATTTTAGTTTTCCCATAATGACGTCGTACAATTTTTCAGCTTTTATTTAATGCTTGCACTTCGCTTCTTATGACCAAGTAAAATGTAACTTTTCCTCTAATGACAAGCTTCCTTGACCTGAATGCAGATGCTTAGAGGCTTTTCTTTTGCGTAAAGCGCTATTTGTTTCGAAGAATCCGTCAATCCTAGAATAACGCTTCACTGTCTGTAAAACCTAATTTTCGTTTGCATTTAGGTAATAGACCTTCTTGTCTTGTCTTTTTTGCCTCATAATATGGTGATTTTCTTATTATAATCAAATGCGGCGTAATTTCTCATGTTTGATTGATTATATTTGGCGTTCGTGAAACGGTCGCACGTGTTCTTTAGAATTTAATTAGTCTAATTGTTGAGAAAATTGTAAGTTGAGGCGCAAGACCTCGCAATCCTGTGCTAGTTATGTATAAAATTGGTTGAAACCGTTAACATTAATCAATATAGCAGAGGATTGGGAGGTCATGAATTTCATCATAAAAAAGTGGTCTGCGACCGTTATTGTCCAATGGGATTGAATGAAAATCCATTTTATATGTTAGTGTATGTATTTGTATCCAGCAAAGGCTTTGCTAATTCTATTTTAACTGTAATTATTATTATTAATGGATTTTTTTGTAATGTTTTAATTAATTTACATAGTAATTATTTGTGAGATTATTCACATCAATGTCTTATGTTTTGTAATTTATCACATTTTAAAAGAGTACAAAATATTGGAATGTTATAATAATGTTGTTCATTAATGCTAAGTTTTTAGATTAATTTCACTTATGAAACTGTTTTTTTCTATAATATCATTTGTCATCATATTTTACAAGATTGATAATGTAAAACTGACGTGTAAATAAAAGTGATTTTGGTTTGGTAATTGAGTGTTTTAACTAACATCTGATTTATGAACAACTCCCATAATATCCCATGAAATCCAGCTGATCCGAACACGCCCCCGATGCTTCGGGGGCAGATAGGCCCGGGGAGAGGGCTGCCTCGTAGCCCCGCACCACCCCCCGCCGCACGCCTTGGGCGCAGCGATGGCCGATGATCATACGGACTGATCATAAAACCGTACGCAGCGCGAACACATAAGTTTGTCTTATTATATTAGAAATTAAAGAAAAATGGAAAGAAAAAAATTAATTCGGGCATGAATCGAACCTGCGATTTCAGGTTAACCAGTCCAGCTGCTTTACCACTAAGCTACCGAAGCCCACCAGTACGGAGTGGGATCTCAAAGTATATTTTTATAATTTTAACATAAATATTCTGTTAAATAAGTTATTCAAGGAAATAGCCAAATTAATCTATACAAATAAATAAAATTGAAGAGTCTGTTTGTAATATAAAAATAACCGCTATTTACTCAATGCATATGTATGTATACACGGTACATATACCAAAGCAATTTTTTTACAATTTCTGTCTGTTTGGCGGGGCTTATCTTGGGAACGGCTGGACCGATTTTGACGGGACATTTCACTGGTAGATAGCTGATGTAATAAGGAGTAACTTATGGCTACTTTTATACTAGCTGCGCCCACGATTTCATCCGGGTAGATACTGAACAGTCATATATTCTCACGTGGGCGAAGTCGCGGGCACAGCTTGTAATAAATAAATACGCTTACACGCACAGCCCCACGCTTAGTATTAACCTGTGTCGTGGTTGCCGTTGTACACGTTTGATTGACCATGCATATCCATACATAGAATTCTACCCATCTTTAACAGTCCGACGAATCGAAGTTTGAAATAAATACGGCATAACGGTTTACGATTCAATTAGATCGGGAGTTGTTGTTAGTACAACCTACGATGATATAGCTGTTTTACATATTTGCCTGTAGATAATCATAGATTTTTTTTGAGTACCTGTGCACTTGGGAGTTTTTCTGGGCATAAAAATCAATAAGTATAAATAATAATGAACACGTAAATAAATAAAACAACAAAATCAATTCATGTAGTGATTTAATCACACTTGAAATCAAAATGGTATTCCATGGAGTCGATCGGACTCTGACTATTATACAAAAGTTACAAAACATATGTGTAATTCATGTAAATGATATAATAAAACCAGGTTCTAAGCAATCGCAAGATTCTAGAGAACATCTACATTCTACATACTCCATTTCAGGCCACATCGTTCTGTCTATATAGTTAAAAATTATAAAATGGTATTGAAAAATAAGTTTGGCAGCGTGTAGCGAATCTTCAAGAGGCATAATGGGCAGGCGTCATCGTTCAAGGACTGACAGAAAACCGATGAGAAAGAAAGGTCTTCGAATGGAGATTATAACTATGCAACAGGAGCATTTTACACAGTTTTTGACATTTCGCTTGAAGCCTTTTGCAGTGAAGGTAAACTACTAATTTGCAGTCAACAATTCTAAGAGTCAAATAATAGAAACACATCAAGTTTGTATTCACTATTGGAAAATTATTTATCTCACAATATCTGGCGAATGCAGATTGTGCATGCACTAATCTGTCGTCGAAAAGGCCGAATTTATGTCTTCATGTTGAATCATTTAATAAGGGGTACTGTGGCCGACGTTACCCGAAATTCGCATCAATATTTCACAAACTGACGACGTATTAACCCATCACAGTGCCAAGCTGATATGCGCAGAATCCCTATTCTATTATACCATACAACTTTGATAAGCCCAGTGGGATATGGTTCGACAATTCACCAGGTCCATCTAATTTCTAGATAGCTATGAAGTATGAGTGGTTTACTATATATTATTAATGATTAGCTACTACGATGCAATACATCTCATATTCGGCGCGATCTAGGTGACAAGCTTTATTGGAACGAAATGTAACAAAATCATTATTCTTACAATGTCACGTTTATTTGAAATAGACTATAAGCCTGGGTTGCACCACGATATTTGTTAAAGTTATAGTAAAATTTCACATCCTTCTCTAACTTAAAGAAATCTGTTTAAAGTTAAAGAAGGAGGTGAAAAGTTACAATCACCCTAACTCTACCAAATATACTGGTGCAACCCAGGCTTAGAATTGATGTTGTATTCATTTATTTTAACTTTTATGCACTAGGCATTTTCAGCAAGTGAACGTAATTACGGTAGCAGCTGTAGATTTTATGACACCACAACTTTGGATTTTAACTATGAATCATTTAACAAATTGGCGATAACGTTTCTCATGGTAGTAATTACTTCATTGAAGATGAAAATATGTTATTTCAACAATATAATACGTCTTAAGATGTAATTCAATCATCATGAAAGCCGGCATTCAGTTATTTTCATTCCCTTAGATATGTCTCAATAATTTTATCAATGCAATAATTTAAAATTGTCTATTACATGTAGTGGTGGCTTATTTTACTAATTCTTACTACTCACGACATAGAATGTAGTCATAACTTTATTATGTATGATACATGAAATTAATTATAAATCACATCAATAAATGAACATTGTTAAATTTGATTACATTTGGTTCCAGCTCAACACTTACTGGATATATGTTTATCTTAACATCTATAATACAAATTAACACAAACAAATGCATTTTGTAACAGCTCATACACAAGTGTATCTGAGGTATTTCAAACGTTTCCGAATAATTACAATAAATCGTTAATCATATGAGATTATTGGCTACAACTTTTACAAAAATAACGTTAATCAAATACCAAATATCTATCACATTGCGACATTTGCCATTGAATGATAATTTTATACATTGGTTATATACGTTTACATACACCTTAACCTAAATAAATTGCGGTAATTTTCGAATCTCTTAAAATGTATAATATTGACATGACAGAAGTGATTTTAAACAATATGTGTAGAGAAACGTAGAGAAAAATCAGCCAGACGCTAGTTAAGAAAACTATTGCAGTTGAAGATAGCAAAGCTTATTATTTTTTTGTTTAAGTCCAAGTAATAATCAACTTACAAGTAAACATTATTGTCATAATTAATTTATTGTCAAACTGTTTGATTAAATTTTTCAATCGAATTACGCATACGTGCCTAGCTAATTTATCTCTACGGCATTATGTGATATTGGCCAAACAAAGCCCATATATTCCATTAGTCAGACGAACTTAATTCGAGTCGAAAGACAGACGAACAACTTAACAAAAAATGTTTTCTCCGTTATTCTTCAAAACAAGATGTCTTTTCCTCTCTAAATATATTTCTGTAGAAATAATTACAATTAATCTACGATGGTGAAATGGGATTGTTCGGCCAAACACATATTCATTAGGTATGTGAATAGGCAATCGGACAGCTATCGAAAATAAATGTAAACTATGATTAGAATGAATGTTTGTGAAATAATACGATGACTCATTAAATATTTTCGTGAAATATTAATAATTTATAATTTAAAAATGCAAAATAAAATGTAATAATTTTTATATTTTTTATCTGTGCTCCATGTTTAACGAAACATCAATCACAGGACGTGACGTCATATGTTTGTACAACAAATATTTAACACAAGTGATTCTTTGATTTATTGGCTCTCTTTTATTTTCTACGTTATTTACAGAAAAAATAAGTTATACAAAATTCAATAAAATTAATTTGCACTTGGTTAGTCGTATGGAATTAAAAGATTCACTTTGATTGCAAACAGTTGACGTCACATTGTTCAGTCATTCGGCACCGTTTACGCGGCATTTTTGAAACTATAAAATGTATGTGTAGTTTCTGGTACTTTAACATGTTTAAATAATAAAATAAACATTTTTTATTGTTAAATAAACGTATAAAGAATAATTTTAGACACATTCTCAAAAGTTGTCCGATTCCCTATTTCGTAGAATTTACACAGCAAAGAATCATCATGGCAAGATTTATACAGAAAAAAAATACAAGCTAACAGCTTCGACAAATTATCCAGTGAATCTAAAGAACATTTCCAAATGTTTTTTTTTAACATTTTTAACTCCAAAATAAAAAAGTTGAAAATTTTATTACCCCCGTTTGTCACGCTATCTCTGACTTCTCTAAAAATATTATGTCACAAAAACTAAGGACCCCTGAATATGAAATAAAAAAAAATATACAAGTCTTAACGAAATATTAATTTAAATTAACTTAATGAACCGCGAACGTCACGTTGGCGGGGAACGTCCCCTCCTGTCACATTTTGTCACCCCTCCTCACCCCCTTGCATGCGAACGTTTTTTATAAATGGCCCCTTTAGTATGGTGCTTCTACTCTTGTTAAGATAGACAATTTTTATTCCGGTTGATTTAAAAACATTTTAAGTACCAAGAAATGTTCTTATGGTTCCCTAAATAATATTTCTAAGCTATTTTACTTTGTACCTTTTTCTGTACAAATTAATGTATTTTAATTGCCATGATTGATTTGAATATTTATGTATCTTTTGCCATACAATATTAAAGTTGGCAAGACAGACGAAACAAAAAAAAAAAACAAAAAACTAACCTAACATTCAATGGATGTTTACCAATATGGTACAATGAAGAGACAATATTATTCCACATGAAATAATGAACACAATGCAGGAAGCAATGAATATAAAACAATATAACAACATGTTACCATACAAACGATTGCATTTTATTTTACAAATAATTTTATGTTTTTTTTATTACAAATTTGCAATAAATGAATTGGTTCCATTGGCATACGTAGGAGCTTTTTGAATTCATTATAATGACGCGTACTATCTGTGTCATCAAGCTGCGATCATCGCTGTCTACTTACAAAAAGTTTATAATCGAAACAATATTTACACCTAAACCTTACTCTACTTTGCTATAATCAACATTTACTGTATCTATACTAATATTATAAAGAAGTAAAGAAAAAGGACATGTTCCACGTTGGGCCCGCACCTTGTACACAATATCAAAAGATAGAGAAAAATACGTACAATAGTTTTTTTTGGTCGGAAATATTATTATGTAATTTTTGTATGACAACAATCACCATTTTGCTACTATGACATTCTTGTTTTTGAAATATACTTACGACAGTTAATTGAAGGTATAATAAACGATTTGAATAGCTCTCAATATAGCGTACAAGGTGAAGGCCCAAGCTCGATACATATTGGAACGTCTCCTTTGTAAGATCGTTTGTTTGTAGGAGCTAATCTTCGGAAATACTAAACCGATCATGAAAATTCTTTTACAATCAGAAAGCTACACTATTCAGGAGTGCTATAAGACTTTATTTTATTATGGTACTAGTAAAAGTAGTAATGAAGGTAACATTTCACCTGTGCGAAGCCGGGGCAGGCCGCTACTTATTGATATAAAGCCGATATTACATTACCAAATTGGCATAATGACATTACTTTCAAGCTATTTAAAGTAGGTACTTTTATGCATGTTGTTTTATCAAAATAATTGCATCACGGCTCAATGTTGCAGTTGTATTTGTAATGCAAAATGTCCTAAAATGTTAAGATATTAAATAAAAAACGCGCTATCTCGATGGATAATGCGTCGGCGGATTCGCAAATGTGTAGCAAGAAAGCATTTAATAATTTAGCCAGCGTTTTCGACACACTAATTTCACGTCGCATTTAGATAGGAAAATTTACCCAAAAATTGCGGGTAGCATGAAATTTTTTGTTAATATTTAATTGTTAATGGAAATTATTGGTACCATCAATGTTATGCGATTAGTTTTACTAGTTGCATAATGTAAATTAGGCTCTACAATTGACGCGACAGTAAACTGAAAGGTGAAGGTGTGCTGTAGGCGCATCGCAGGCTTTTTAACGCTTCAAAATGTTTTCTGTGTAAATGACGCCTTAAACGAATTTATTTACACGTAAAAATCATAAGGTATCGACACTATTCGGAATATCATATTTTGTTTTTACGCCTTTGACAAATAGGACAAAAATATCTACCATATAAAACGAAGCCTTTCTATAATTGGTCTGGACTCTTAAACACGCGGCAATTAATTATAAAGATGGACTCGAGCTGCATAGCCTACATAAGCGTATGAATGTTTTAGCTAACACATATTTTCAGTCTTCCTACGTCCCTGACATGACCAAGTCACATCATGGTTTAGGCCAATGGAAACCATATTTACAAGGTGATTAATAATTCGTAAATCGAGACAATATTATCATGAATACATTTTCAATAACGAAAGGCGGTCAGGGGGTAACGATCCTAAAAAATAAGACTAAATATATAAGTTAAGGATGAGGTTTGTTGACTATGAGCTTGGAAGTTATTTCAATAAATATAATCAAAATAAAATTGGAAATATATTGTTTTAATGTATAACTGCTCTTTTACTATATTCGTAAAAGGAAATAAATGAATCAAAATACATTATAAAATTGCATGTTAAGTAATAAAATAGCATTTTAAGTAATAAAATGTACATATGAAAATTTAAAATTGCTATGATCTCTTTCAATTAATAATGCCGAAACTAGGACTAAGCTGAAAATCATATTTTATGTAGATATATAAGATTTGTCGTAAATAAAGAATAGAATTTTGTACCTCCCGATATTTATTTTATAAGATGTGAACTTCGTTTGTGCAGAAAGTTTAAATAAATAAATAAATAAATTAAGAATAAGAAAGTGAAAGGATTTGTTTTCCGAGATTTTCAAATATTTTTTTTTAACCATTCTGTTAAAATAATTTAAAATAGGCAACAAGATCAACATACCAGCCGAATTGCGATCGTGTTGCCAACGAGTCGAACAAGTGAACATGTTCTGCCAAATGATTCCAATTTACTCCCACAATCGCCTTCACAAAGGAATACAGTGCTCGACAAGACATTGCACATCGAGCCTATGAAAGTGACAATCGGCTAGTTGCGACTTCAAGAGAGCGTTCCGTCGCACACTGCCTACGTAAGCATCCGTAGTCCGGTATTGGTCAAAACTTGATCAAAATGGTCGAAACGTCAAATAGGTAAGATGCGAAAGAGATAACGCTCTACAGACCCGAAATAAGCCGAAGTCTCCTCGGAGGGTTGATGAATATTTCTTGTTGAATACTGAACAATAAATTGTAATTAAACCAATCAACAGAATACCAGAAACATTCCAACACATCGTCAACAAATCCCATATCCACACGTTCCCAAATGGCTATATTCTTACAACTAAACTATATACACACAACGCGTCCGATACAAGGACGCACCTAATATATTTACAATAAAGTTTTGGATGCTTTGGCTATTAATAGGGCACTCGCTTCATTCCTCTACTACGCTAATCCCAAGTCCTATTAGGAACTAAATGCCGTAGGCTAAACGAATGCGTCGGAACTAACGCAATTTCAACCCTATATCAGTATGACTAAAATTCATTTTTAAGCTTGAAGCTTGTTTAGCATCAACACCCATAATGAACTTTGTCGTAATTTTTGTTTGAACAAGACGATTTCCTGCTTTGAAATTATATAATTTTGTATTAACAACATCAGCAAGTTATCAAAAACAATTTGCAAAAGAACTAAATAGTTTGAATTAATTGTGATTTAAAATGAATACTTCATTAGCCTTGAGTGAATAAGCTATAATAATTAAATTATAGTTGAGGACTACATTTTTTAATTTCTTTTAGTACATTGCAATACTTGATATGGTATAATGCTCATCAGCTGTCGTATAATACTCATCAACCGAGAATTTTCAGTCTGCCCGAGACCACGGAAGCTGGAAATTTTCTATAAGCAAATCATCATCTCAGAGCAAGAAACCGTCTTGTCCAAAACGTAACATCAACAATATTAGCTAGGATTAGGCGACTTGTGGTTCTCCTGGATGTCCTGAGACTCGTGGGGCGACTCGTTCATGGGCTGGGCCCTGGGGGACACCGGTCGGAACGTGCACTCCAGGGAGTCAGAGTCGGGGGTGCCCGGGGTGGAGGGGGTGAGTCTGTCCGACGTGCACATACGTTTGGAGAGGGGAGAGTCGGCGTCGTCGTACCGCCGCTTGCCAACCAGAGCGTTCGGCCGACTGACGGGACTGAAGCTCGACGCTCGGAGCGCTATCGGCGAGAGACTCCGCCGAGTTGTGAACTTTCTGGTGGGTGACGGTGACACTGTTGTAAATCTGCAAGAATAACATGATTATTACGTAAACGTAACTTCACGTCTATAGTCCACGAAGGGATAGGCAGAGGTAAATGTATGCATTCAAGCATACATGCAAACATCCACGATTCGCCGTTTACGTTTTGGCCCATGGAACAGGTGGCAAGCCTGTTGATATCTCCAGGCACATTACCAAACTGCCTGGTACTGGGATACTTCCAGAAAATGAAAATCCCAAGTCCCCGAACCGGAAATCGAACCTAGGACCCCAGCGTAGTAGTAGTGGCCTGTACTGAGGCAGTTATGTACAGTATATGATTTTTGACATCGTTATTGGTGATATTATGAGTTTACCAGTGACTTATTAAAATAATGAAGATGGGAAACAAGCATACAATTCCCTATAAACATTAAGGATACATCCCCGAAACTTAAGGGCAAAATCCTACCAGTTGGCGGCAGACGGATTAGATTTTAGATCTCTCCGGAATAAAAAAAAAATGTAGTTTAGTATGGAGTGCTTCCATTGTTGTTAGGACAGATCATTTTCATTCTGGTGTTTTAAATACCAGGAAATCTTTTTAAGATTTCCTATATAATATTTCTGAGTTGTTTAATCTTGTACCTTTTTTTTCTGTACAAATCAATGTATGAACCTTTCAGGATTCTTTACCTATTCGATGACACTGTTTATATAGGTCGCGCCACGTAAAAAGAACGCTGGAAGAAAGTAGAAGGGATGTGTTCGCGCATCGGTACACTCGCGCACGAAAGTACTAGCCCTATTGGTTATTTTTGATCTAGCTTTCGCTTGCGGTTTCGTGTATTGGTAGGCAGATTGAAAACTATATTACATAGAATAACATAAAATGGAATAAAAACACATGACACGCAGCTTGACCGCCAGCGTTCTTTTTACCTGGCGTGACCTATACTGAACGTCATGTTATAAATCATCGTAATAAAGCGTGCGTGATCAATCGCCGTTAATCAGGCGTAAATCATGTTAAAATTGCTCTCGATCGAAGTACGCTCACATTATATATTGTATCATTTTTTTAGCAATAAGCGATTTTTTTTTTAAATTATGGAAGTGGCAAACAAGCGTGCACAATTCACATTGATGTTAAGTGATGACTGCAGCCTATAGACACCGACAAAAAGACCAAGGTCAAAATGCAGTTGCGTTACCACTCCTGAGGTGTTATGCCTCTGTGACGGAAATTACAGGGCCGTACATTACCGTCTGACCGGAACACGATTGCTTAAAAATATACTATTATATATATAAATCAATTGCTGTTCGTTAGACTCGCTAAAACTCGAGAACGGCTTCACCGATTTGGATAATTTTGGTTTTGAATGATTTTTGGAAGTCCAGGGAAGGTTTAAAAGGTAAGAAAATATGAAGAGATTGGAGGGAAACAGTAAAAACCACAATTTCATTTTCCCATACCAATAGTCCGTATCTATCAAACCTTTGACACATTATTTAATTGTGAGGCAATACGAAGTTTGCCCGGTCAGCTAGTATAGTATATTTTCGTGTGTGTGCTGCTCATATAAAAATATACTGTATGAGTTATTTTTATGAGCAGGCACCCAAAACTAGTTCTACACTACTTTAGTAGGTAACTGATTCACGAAATATCACAAATACCCTACACTGGGAACTTGTAGTCAGCAGACTAACCTAGGCACCCTGGTCGGTGAGTTAGCTAATCCTGCCACCAGCGTGAGGTCCTCGTAGGACTGCCCCATCTGCATGGCGCTGTGCACCTCCCGCTCGTGCGCCACTTCCCGCGTGTTGCTCACGTCTGCGCACTCCTCCGCCCGCAGCTGGTCCACTCGCGGCGTCAACCGACGACCGCATGAACTCTGTAACATTGAAAACTTCGTTTTTAAGCCTGGTCTACAGGTTAGAGACTTTTAGACTAATTTTTTCAGAGTCCATATTTTTTTATGGCACGCGTAGTCTTGCTCGTAAGCGTGTCTGCGCAGTAGAGTTCGAGCTGAATCTATATGAAATATCTGAGTATCGACTCACGGGTATGTTGATAGCGGAAGACAGAGGGCTGCAGCTGATACTGTTGCTGCGCGTGCGCGGCAAACTGTTATTGGAGAACATACTGAAGAAAGACGTGCTCCTGAAACAATACCACATTATTCTTTCTCTCTCTTCCTCTCTTTCATTATAAATTTTCCTGTCGATCATTGCTGTCAAATTTTCCTGTCGATTTGTAGCTCCTTTAAAAGCAATAGCGATAATCTGATTGATGTTCTTGCTTTCGTAGGTGATAAACAAGCGATAATGGTAGATTATTTATATTATTGTTATTTAGTTACAGTAAAAATTGGCATGGAAATTTGACAGTAATGACAATGACGACAGCAATGTCGATAGGCGGACGCACCCCAGGTCTACCATTTAAAACTAGATTTCACAAATTATTAGAATGTGTATGCATATTCTACAATGTTTATTTTATTATAAAGTGTATTGAATCAGACACTGTCCTTTTATCTGTATCTAAAAATTATCATCAGATTCAACAGAAATCATTCAGAAAATTTTGATAAAACTGCGAAAGGACAAGTTATTGCACTCGATGCCAATAACTCTAATCAGGCATTTGCTTTTGGAATTCAAGTTGAATGTAATATCGTAAAAATATCGAACTTAATGCTGACCAATATAGAACATAGTATAGTCATAGATAAGGAATATGTACTAATGGTAGAAAGGAGAAGTTCCACGTTGGGCCCGCACCTTGTACACTATATCAAAAGATAGAGAAAAATACCCAGAATCATGGAAAAATACTTAAAAAATAATTCGAATCGTTGTTTTTTTGTCGGAAATATTCTTAATTTTGTTTCGTATATTCGTAATTTTGATATGACAGCAATATGTCACCATATCGCAACTATGACATTCTTGTTTTCGAAATATACTTACGACAATTAATTGAAGATTTAATAAACGATTTGAATAGCTGAAAATGATTAAGTATTTTATGCTTTTTCTCTCAATATAGTGTACATGGTGCGGGCCCAAGCTCCATACATTTTGGGACGGCATTTTGGAGTTGTTAATTAAAAAATGTATACCTACTTAATCCGAACATATAAAAAACATTTGTATTCTTGTAATGAATAAAATTTGAAACTACAAGATCGATTTTTAATAATTCTTGCAGCAATAGAACCCTTAATTATTATTTCATAGGATTGAGATAAATACTATTAAAACTACTTTAAGGCGGTTCACACACGGGACCGCGCGCCGCCGCGGATTGCGGTGGAGGTGAGTGAACTAGTCCGCGCGGTCGGGCGGTGTAGTGTGAATGATATCAACGTATTTAATAAAAGGGCCAAGCGACATGAAATCCGTTTCACCGCCTACCGCGGCGGCGCGCGTCCCGTGTGTGAAAAGCCTTAGCTGCTAGTAACATGAATAAACCACCACTTTCACCGGTGGTAGAGCTCCAGTGACGGAGCCCGCGGGCATAGGCACCACCGCATTACCTAATATACTTGCCGCTAAATGGTAATGTTCAGCACTACCGTATTCCGGTCAGGTGGTAATGTACGGCCCTATAATTTCCGGCACAGAGGCATAACACCTTAGACCTCAGGAGTGGTAACGCATCTGCATTTTGACCTTGGTCTTTGTGTGGGTGTCTATAGGCTGCAGTCATCACTTAACATCAATGTGAACTGCATGCTTGGTTGCCACTTCAATTACATACAAAAAATTACAGAGTAAACTTTAAGTTAAGGCATGACGCCTAGCAATAAAAATAACCACCACTGCAATCACCAATCCGCTTGCCAAACGTAACACTGGTTTCAGAAATATCACTACCTGCGCATATTATTTGCACTCGAGAGAAAGCAAGCAGTTTGTCTGCAAATCTGTTATAAAAACATACTTACTTACAATAATACTTGATAACGTGAGTATAACAATAACAAGAGAAACAATCTGCATGTTATTACATTATTTGAGTTTATTGAAATAACAACGCTTTAGTTTACAAGCAAACTGCTATTTATCAGTCTTGTGTTTTGAATACAACTTTTAGAAAATTATATTATTATTGAAATAATAATATTTCAACATAGGAATACAACAGCATTCATTGCGGTCAGTAAAAAATATGTAATATGGACTCAAGAATAAACTTTAATTGCAAACACATTATTATTACTTTAAAAACAAATAAGGTACCTACTTTAATCTCTTGAGCCGCAGTTGACCAATATCGGCCATTTAACAATATTCAATTGTCATATTTTTCTTGTTAGCTGATGGGTTAAGTTAGGTAATAATCTTTTAAGAAGAGAAGAGTTTAATTAATAGGTAGGTTAATTCAAAGTTGTGAAAACGATTAGATAATTTTGTAAAATTTGAAAATAATTATAATTCATCCAGTATTTTTAACTAATTTGGATTCCCTCATTACCTCGACTCATTATCAAACACACTCTTTGTGATAAGATATTAATTAGATATAAACTTTAAATGTTTTCTAATATCATTGCTATTAAACTATAAATTGAAATATTATGAAATCTCATCTGAAGATGTTTCTTATTTCAATGCATGTAAGAGTCATGTTCACACACAACAAGTGCACCAACACCCAGACACAGATATCTGTAGGTGATACAAATAATTGTATGTGTACAGGGATTGAATGCATGAGCCTTGGTTCAAATGGTTGTCACCACAGAGCGACGCGGGCCACCGGCCGCCGCGGTGGATCGGAGTGGAGTAGCCATAGTGTTATTGTTGTTATACTACCGATGCAAGTCTGTAATTTTTTGAGGGGGGAAATACGTGTGACGCACTCTAAAAAAAATTGTCTATTACTATGGAACTCACACCTTGACTTTAACAAAATACAAAAACAATTTCGAGGACACTTAAATGGGCTTGTACTTTGACTGAGGGGAAAGCCTGCATATGGATACTCCCCTCCAGTCCACCGCAGCCGGTGGCGCGTGTTGCTCTATGGGTTGACACAAACCGATGGACCAAATGGTTTGTAACTGTAGAATAGATTTAACAAAATCTATGAAAATACATGCAAAACATTTAAAATCTTTAATAATAAAATATAATAATAAAATTTAAAAGTATATTCAACAACTAAACACATTTTTTTTTTTTATGTATACCAGAAATTGGCAACTCCAGGCACTGTTGACTGTAATTGATTTGTAATTTTTTTCATTTCAAATATTGAATTCCAAATACTATAACTCATTTATCCTGCTATTTCTAGTCTAAAAATATCATATTGTGATATATACCTCAATGTTAAATATTCATAATTGCCAATATCAACCTAGAACCATAATTAGAAGTGAATTTAGTTTTGTAATAACTATAAAAGTGTTTTGTTTAGTTAATGGGAATATGATCAAAAACTGCATTAGTACACTAATGAATATAAACAAACAACTGAAAATAGTAGCTTTCTTGTTATATCACAAAATCTATATTATTTTATTAAGTTTAAAGCAAATTTATAACTAAACTAAACTTGCTTATTTGTAGAATTTAAAGTTACACATACAAATAGTAAAAAAACATAATTTGCAATTCGCAAATAGCTCAACACAAATTGCCACATGTTTATTTACAATGTTCAAAACATGCCAACACACACAAATTCTGTCTAGAACTAAAACTACACTACAACATAGTAGAACTGATGATATTGTATGTCATACAAGAATATGAAATGAAAGCCAACATATAAGTAAACAAAACCGGGTGGGACAACAAGTATAGCAACAATCTCACCTTACTGAAACTTATGGATATGCCAGACTGTTGCATCGCGGGTGCATGCGCGACGCGACCTCCACGTAATTCTCATAAAGCACCGCGTCTGACGCGTGCCGAGCATGCGATACGTAAATAAGTGCACAGCAACAGCACCCACTGTCGACCTCAGCAGCTGTCAAAAATATCTAACCAGCTTTGCAAGTACCGCGGGCGCTCGTGAACAGAGCTTACCTGGGGGCCGTGTTCGTTGAGGGCGATGTCGCCGTCGTCGGAGCCGTCTCATTGATCAAGGGTGCGCTACTGCACCTTTTTAATATGTTAGGCGCATCCACATCCATTATCTTACAGCCAACATTCATTCACTGACGTATCGTATATATGCATAGGGACTGCCGACACGATTGGCGCTCTACTGTTTATGTAACACTGTAAGTGTAGTTAGGAACGAGCTATTAGATAGTTACGCTACCATTATGACTACGTACAAAATACTTGTAACGCATAAACGAAAGAACAACACAAATTAAACGAAATTAAAATACGCTTTACTCGAAAAGCTAAAAGAGGCTCGCTGACCTGTCAAACCGCCGCAATTGTTGCGTTCAATAACTGCACGCGGCACAAGTATTACGATGGATTTTTACTTTGTATGATAAGCTGTGTAATTTATGAAAACGTAATTATGCTAAATTATATTTCAAACATATATGTGACGAATAAGTACCTAATAAAGTAAACAGTAGTTATTTTTTTCATTAGTAAATTAAATCTTCTCATAAACTTCACTAAATTACGAACGCAGATAAATGCCAATTATGACATTAGTGCAAACATAGAGTACAATAGATAAATTACCGCACCGTTCCCATTTATGAATTTACTGTTTCATGATAAAAATAAAACCATAAGATATTTGTGTCTTAAATAAAATGATAAGATTTTATGATATATAGAAAATTAAAGTAACTTTTTCTCTACATAACTTATTTGTTTTTGTTTGATTTGTTATCTAAGAATTCATTTTCTTATGAAATCTCTACTCATCGAATAAACCGTCAGAATTATTGCAAAATGGAACGTTGTTTATTTATGCCCAAATTGCCGAATTGTTATCCTTTTTATTTTTTGATTAGAATTGATTAGATTTAATTTGATAAATGCAGTTTCTGAGCCATGATAGAGACAAACTTTTTTATTGTGATGAAATTCGTTATCTCCTACAGAAAACATAATGATTAAAAATGTATTGGCGGAGAAGGTATGTTATTTTAAACTACTCATGAAGCATTGTTTTTGTTTTAAAAAATTTAATTCACAATTTCTATGAAAATTCTAAGTCCTTATTATTTTTACAGCACAATAGTAAAATATTTCCTAGGACTGCCGCTGGTGGTGGTACTCTATAGTGAATTGTTTGTGTATGTAATGCAACCATTATTCTGGCCTGAATTAGAGTGTTCTGATGGGGATGCGACTTGTACAAAAATATTATTTGTAGCTGATCCACAAATACAAGGCGAGTTGGAGGCCCCACCACCCTTGAACTACTTGTTCATGTGGGATAGTGACAGGTAATCTGACCATGATTTTAAAATATATTTTTTAATACGCTTCCACTCATTGCCCCACACTAAGTATAAACCTGCTTTGGGGATGCCGTTGTACACATACACCCTGACCCGATACAAATATCTGTAGGCCATACACCATATTTGTCCTGGTGCGGGGATCGGAACCCTTCAAATCAAATGGTTGTCTCACACCTCTGAACTAACCGAGTCATCAAATGACTTGTTATTATCAATGAATGAATATTTTCTTGAATAAAAGCCTGTATGACAATATGTTGTGTGACTGCATAAGAGATATAGACTAATAATTTTTAAAAATATACTGAATTATAATTATTAAAAATATACTGAATTAATATAAAAATATACTATAATTTTTAAAAATATACTGAATTACTGAAAATACATAGGTATGTATATATACCTCCTCGGCAACTTATACTGTTCTTTGGGGATGCCGTTGTACACATACACCCTGACCCGATACAAATATCTGTAGGCCATACACCATATTTGTCCTGGTGCGGGGATCGGAACCCTTCAAATCAAATGGTTGTCTCACACCTCTGAACTAACCGAGTCATCAAATGACTTGTTATTATCAATGAATGAATATTTTCTTGAATAAAAGCCTGTATGACAATATGTTGTGTGACTGCATAAGAGATATAGACTAATAATTTTTAAAAATATACTGAATTATAATTATTAAAAATATACTGAATTAATATAAAAATATACTATAATTTTTAAAAATATACTGAATTACTGAAAATACATAGGTATGTATATATACCTCCTCGGCAACTTATACTGTTCTTACTATTCTGCTGTATGCTTTCTGTATGGTTGGCATATCAGTAAAGATCATTGAGGCAGAACTAGGCTGATGAATGTGAATTATTAGGATGTATAAAATTTGTTACTATATACTGGCTGTTACCTGTGGCTTTGCCCACATGCAGCCCCTTTTTTTATGATGGGGCAGTTCATAAAATATGTTTACATACAAGGGGAGAAGGGGTCTTGCTGAGCATGACAAAATGTGACAGGGAGTGATGTCCACAGGGATGTGATGTTCACAGTTCATTGAAACATTTCAAAACAATATTTGAAAGCGTGCATGGCCTTATGGTGGTTGGTGTAGATCGTAAGCGATCTACTCGGTTAAGCAATACGGCCGCGGTCGGGTGTGTGATGGGTGACCGCTATTGGCAAATTAAAAAATGCGCGTTTCCGTACTTCGGAGGGCACGTTAAGCCGTCGGTCCCGGTTGCTATCGATAGATAGCAGTCGTTAAACCTTGTCGGAGGCCTTATGGGCAGTTTGAAAAGGTGGAGTAAGCTCCAGGACTCTAAAAAAAGGCGGAGTGAGTTGTGCCCAGCTGTGGGACGTATAATAGGTTGCCATTATTATTATTACTATAAGACTATGTTATATTCGGGGGGAGGGTCATAGATACTGTGACACTGCGTTACAATAGGAGGGAAGGGGGTCAAAGAAGGTTTATTTTAGTGTGACGTATTTTATGGACGAACCGTGACCATTGAAAGTGTATTCAAATATTAAATTATTGTGTTACAGGTACCTGACGTCAACATTTTCTGTAGTACTGAAGCATTTCAGACCAGATGTTGTAGTTTATCTGGGTGACCTGATGGACGAGGGCTCTGTGGCTACGATGGTCCAATTCCATGCATATGTGAAGAGGCTCTCTAATATATTTAATATTAACTATCCAGTAACAGTGAGTCATTTTTAATTTTCATTCATAAAAAGAAAACATATAAGGTTCTGTTTGTTGTATTTCTGTTTATTGATTGGCAGCAAGAAACATCAAACTCAAATATTCATATTTTATTTTTAAAGAAAAATGGAAAGAAAAAATTGACTTCAGGCGAGACTCGAACTCGCGACCTACTGGGAATCTAGTCCAGCCGCTCTTCCAATTGAGCTACTGAAGCCCTGCCCGATTTGTCAAATCTTTCCTTCACATCTATTGCATTGCTTTATGGTAGCAGCAGCGCCATCTATTACCAACTATGCTAGTTAGGCAACCGATATAATAGACTTTTCAGTTTATTGAATATCGTAAAGAAGTCGCTTTTACCCTTAATAATTGTTTTTTATATTATTTTGCATTAACACATGCTTGTGAAATATATTTTAGTTTTAAAGAAAAATGGAAAGAAAAAATTGACTTCAGGCGAGACTCGAATTCGCGACCTACTGGGAATCTAGTCCAGCCGCTCTTCCAATTGAGCTACTGAAGCCCTGCCATTTTCCATGTGATCAAATATTCATTTAATCACATGGAAACAATAACATTTTCTCTTGATAGGTCAAATTACATATATAATATTAAAACGAATAAGAACTGATACGTTGATTTATATGTCAAAGTAAATCTTAAAAATGAATTAAATAATGGTCCAAAACTACGAAATCTAAAATCATTTGAGCGCAATAAAGATTAAATAATGTTATGTACATTGAGGAATTTAAGTGAATAAATATAAAAAATGCCTACTTCCATCTCTTGACAACCTGCTGACAGTCCTGCAGGATATTGATGACAGTTTTAGGTGAATCTCATATTGAGCGCTCGGGGGAGGGGGGTGAGGGTAGGAACTCCTTGATGGGAAGTTGTTCCACAACTTGCTCTGAGCAAGAATAAACGTGCGAATCGGACAGTTCTACGTATCCAATCTGTGTGGATGGAACTTCTTAATGGATGAGATGTTCCACCCACTTCAAAATTCATCTGTGTTGTATTCGCATCTCTAATAAAACAAAATCTTGTTGCAATTTCAATTTAATTCAAGTTCAATTCATTCCAAGCAATGAAAGGCCTGTAACAATTTTATTACCTGATATAATTGTGTCAATGACTTCATCGAGTGGCATATATTTTCACATTTACAGCAAATATGGCTACCAGGCGACAACGATATAGGCGGTGAGAACGAGCCGATAAGACGCGACAAAGTTGAAGAATTCCAAGAAATTTTCCACCAACCTCCCGTGATAGTAACAAGGAATATATCATTCTACAAAGTCAATGGTATAACCCACGATAAGCCGCCGACGTCTGAAAACGATGATCATAATTTTAAGATAGTCGTGTCTCACTATGCTGTGCTGTCAAAGGGTTATTTTGGCCAACGGGTAAGTTAACAGCTTTTTAAAGTTATCGATAGATAAAGAAATACTTACACGCTAGGATTTAGTAGGGGGCAGCTTGGCTATAGGGGAGGAGAGATTGGCTCTAGAGGGGCCAGGTTGGTATCTATACTTATGGTACATATCAGTCGTTGCTATAAATAGTGATGTTTTTGTCTATAGAGAAGGACAGCTGCCCCCCTCTGCCACCCCCTGGCGAAGCGCATGTTTACCTACACGTGAGTATTTAGGTATTTTAATTGCTATATATAAAAGTAAACAGTAGGATACGTATTTATGCGTTTAAAAAATAATCAACGATTAGATAACGACTTCTCATGTTGGTACGATTTCTGATTTAAATTGCATTTAATTTGAATCTCAGATCTAAACATATGATATCTGTAGGAAAAAGTAAGATAGAAGCAGGTCAGTCTTGGTCTTAAGGGACCTGCAACCATCCACAATACGTGCCGTATTGAAGAATACCCCTTCAATTAAAGATTCTGGATCCAACTGCCAACTATAAATAAATTCTGGTTTACTTTCAGGTGAATGACGCGATCCGTCCGCAAATTTATTTCTGTGCCCACGAACACAAGTCCAAATATTTGAAGATGAGCAGAGACCAAAGCAGTAAACAGACGCACCAGCTGCAGGCTACTGATCCCGTATTAAATATAGAGTTAAAGGACTGGCTGTATGAAATATTCGTGCCGACGTGCTCCTACAGAATGGGAACTAATAATATTGGTTTCGGAGTCGCCATTTTAGGTAAGTTTTAAGGATTCTGTGCGTACCTAATTCAAGAGATTTTTTTTTTTGTAATTTATATCGTTTTTAATTTAATTAGTAAAATTAGCGAAAATTCATAATTTCATCGCCTTTATCTCCGAAACTGAATATTACGAAAATAGAAAAATCGTCGCTTGCGAGCTTCCGATCGATAACCTACCTACATACTTGCATTCCAAAATCTTTGCGACCGCGCCTGCTTTTAGCACAGCTGCAAAGCACATCTCAGCTGTTGGCAAAAGAAGCCTTAGGATATGCTGTGGGGCCGACACCCTCGAATTACTTGTAAGATTATGCCAGATTTTAATCATCATCATCATTTCAGACAAAAGACGTCCACTGCTGAACAAAGGCCTCCCCCGAAGAATTCCACAACGAACGGTCCCGGGCCGCCCTCATCCAGCGATTGCCTGCGACCGTCACCAGGTCGTCGGTCCATCTTGTGGGAGGCCGCACCAAGGTTTGATTTCCGATGCGCGGTCGCCATTCAAGAACTGCTCTGCCCCAACGGCCGTCAGTTCTTCGAGCTAATGTGCCCTGCCCACTGCCGCTTGAGACTCGCTATTCGGTGAGATATGTCGGTTTCGCAGAGTGCTCTCTGAGTGACCTTGAGCCTTCTTATGAGGCCCATAGTGAGCGACCACGTTTCTGTCCCTTTAAGTCATCACTGGAAACACACATTGGTCAAAAAAATTAATAATTGAAAAAAAAATTAAATTATTTATTTATTTATGCAAATAAATAATTGAATTGAATTGAAACCTTTTTCTTGAGATACTGCGGTAAGTCGGACGTGCAGATGTATCGTAGCCTCCCGAACGCTGCCCAACCGAGATGGATTCGGCGATTGACCTCTTTCTCGAAGTAGGGCCGACCTAATTTTATCATAGTACTTAGATACAAATTTATTTTGTTACAGAAAACAAGAACCAGGTAATGAGGTACACGGTGTTCTGGTCACCGCGGAGATTCCCGTTCCTGTTCGCGTACTTGGCCGTTGCTATTTTTATTGCAATTTATCTGGTATGTCACTGCATCGCCAAACTGTTCTCCATACGGGTCCGGTACGACAAGAAGAAAGGGGATGATGGTTTACCACTTTTACATCGAATTTAGTTTAGTTTTATCACACAAATTTAATAATGGGCCTGTTCAGAAAATTAAGGTGATCTTATTAAAGTTCGGACGATTAGGACGAAACACATCATCAGCTTTCAAGCCTTTGATTTTATGATTGGACTATTCGCGTACATAGCTACAATGATAACTAGACTTTTATCGTAAGTGTAGGATATACCTACTTTAATGTATTAAATTAAAATCGTTCATAGAACTGATTGCGGATCGCCATACCGCATGTTAGAATTTCCTTCTACTTTTTTTTTCTTCCAAATAGTGGCAACAAAAACAACAGCGAGAAAAAGACAGGCTTAATTCACATAAAATTTTTGTTATAAATTTTAAGGACTTCATAAACGATTTACTTATTAAAACCTGTTATGCCGCCGCTTGCCATGTTTTAAAATATGCCACTGCAGTGGGTACTTCTACTCTCTAGAAAGTGACAAATACATATATAGTTTAGGATATAAGGCTTATCACTGCGTACCGTCCGTGTTGCCAATAAAATATCGCTAGATGTTCAAGAGCAGGTAGGCAGCATTTGTCGTTCGTTCGGTTACAAAGAATAAAATTAAATGTATTATAATAAATTATAATTGACAGCAATACATTTCTTAGGTTACTTTCATGTATGCAAAATATTAGTGTCACACTGCCACAACATATTTTTTTTTATATACCTACCTATTGATAGAATCTTTCAATTGTAATCAATAAATTTTAAACAATATTGACAGGTTGATAACGTGATCTAACCACCGAGAGCATCTTACCTCGAGAGCTCCAGTGCTCACAGTACAAAAATGACATCATATACTTCCATATGACATAAGTCATTCACTAATTCGGCAAACAACAACGATGCGCCCTCGTTTCGTTTCTACCACTCGAACTACCGCGTTAATGATACTGTAATTCAACGAATTAACCCAATAGCTTGTACATCTGCAGCCTTAAGCCGTATACAAAAAGAAAGCTGGCAGCCGGCGCCGATCTACCAGCGCTTATCGGAACCAGCCAGCGCGAGTAATAAGCGCCGATTATATACAAAACACAAAACCAGCGCCGATAAGCGCGTTTCGAAGCTTGACAGAACGTATTGGAGACGTCCGTGCTGGTAGATCGGCGCTGGCTGCCTTTCTGTATGCGGCTTTAGCCAAGTTGACTATAAATAATTCACGTATTCAACACTTGTGGGCTTGTGGGTTGTTAGCATTTGCCATTCGGTTGACCAGACGACAGAAATGATAGCAGATTATGTATTTAATAACCGAATTATTTTATATGTGTACAACTGATGTGCCAATTGAAGATTGTAATAACGTCACTGTTTTATATTCCAAAACCTCATTAGTATTTAGAAATTATTTATTTGAATTGGTAGCAGATAGACCTCGAGGTGGCCTCAATTTTATGGGCACTATGTAGCACATTGCTGTTGTATATATAATTCTGGTAATAATGACTTTCCGTCAAAACAATAATGCACTGCAATATAACCCGGGGCAGTTCGACCCTACTATGTATATCAGGGTGGAACTGGGCCTGTGTCTACTAAAGCTGCATCAATTCTAGGTGACGCTTCCATCAGCTGCGGCTGACAGATCCATCCTACAATTTTTTGCACCTGAGACTGAACAGTGGCTCCTGTCCCTAAGTAGGCTGGGGTCCGGACGTTGCTGCATAAGTATTATATACGTATTAATCCAACAAGTATTCTTTACAAGTCTTCATTAAACCCATCACTTACTTACGAACATTCTAAGACATTATTTTTTTGCCTTGTTTTGACGACGTTACTTTTGAATTGTTCGTTTCCATTGAAGATACTAGACACCATCTTTGAAATTCTTCATCGCTAGCATTTAGGTACCCAAAGATATACGTATTTTATGATGAGTAAAGAAAGACCGAATTATCGAATCTTCTAGTAGTATATGTTCAGTAATCAAGTACCATCACTATAAACTGTATCTTTGTTAGCTACTTTCATAACATATAAAAGGTAATTAGGGACATAGGTATAGAAAAAAAAGTTAATTATAAAAACATTTTTATTTCATACGTTATGAAATATTAAGTAGGTACACCTACATTATATTAAGCTTGGGTTGCAACTTTAACAGATTTCTTTAAGTTAGAGAAGGATGTGAAATGTTACAATAACTTTAACTTTAACAAATATCTTGGTGCAACCCAGGCTAAATAAGCGTAAACAACAACTTCCTTCAGCTATGCCTGATTTGTATTACAACATTTGACGACACAAAAACCTCAAAAGTACATAGTTCTTTACAAACTATAATTTCATGATTGGATTAAGTAATGCGTTTAACAGTTTGGCAACAGCCCTTGTTGCGTCCCACTGACCCTTCAAGTCCCTCCCCTATTTTTGGGGCTGAAGCTTACTCCACCACGCTGCTCCAATGCGGGTTGGTGGAGACACTGGTTAATGGCCAACCATTTTACCAAACATTTAACGACTACTATCTATCGAAAGCAAATTGTGATAAAATTGAATGTATGAAATAGAAATAGAAAATATTTTATTTCGAATAGATCTTTACAGATACTTTCAAAACGTCAAGAAATATATAAAATACCTAGAGTGAATAATCATTACATAAAGTAAAAGCAAAATCATATATTAATAGTAAATTAAAAATTAGAATTTAAACTACTTAGTTAAAACATAAAAATCACAAAAAATTTCAATTACTACCTCCTTAGGACTAGTAGGTACATTCAGGGAACTCCTCACTTAGCCAAAATCAAACAAATATAGCTTTTAATTACCAACGAATAAGGTGCCAGTGTCGTTAAGCGGCCAGTACCCTAATCCCACTACATATATAGCGTCGGGTAGCTTTGTATTAAAAAGTAGGCTTTAAAAACAATTTGGACACAAAATGTTTTGTCATGTGTCTTTTGTTAATACAACAACATTCCAGAGACCATAATGGATTGGTTAATAAAAAAAAGTGTATAGGTATATCTGAATTATTTAAGCAGTTAGAATAAAAGTTTTTATGTTAAAACATAAAAAATATGCTTAGGTACTAAAAAGTATTCTGAGATCACATCAATTTCGTAAATAATTAGGTTCCTAAAGTTTACATACTACATAAACCGTTACGCGGTAAAGTCTGTAGTCGGTCAGGGTTTCCCAACCTTCCTTGCGCAGAGCCCGCGAATTTAACGAGTACAATGTAAATCATTATAGTGACGTTTTAAAACATTTTCAAATATGTTAACAGGATGTATGTATTAATACTAAATGTAGGTTGTTTTATCTAGATTTTCTAAACCAAAAAAAAAAAAATATTTTAGATAAAATCCCCTACTTAATGGTTGGTTACAATTGTAATAAAAAAAAATGGAAACAAAAACTGATTTCGGCCGGGATCGAACCTGCGACCTCGGGATCGAAAAGATATCCTGATCTTATCCTGTAGATTAGAAACCCCGCAGGAAGTCAAACTTTACTTTCCGTTTTTTTTTAAATCCATTTTTCTTTAAGAAAAAATAATTACCACTTATATTATTAATCTTCTGGTCATAATGTTTAGTTTCTAATTTAGGCTTTACCTTTTTTTAATATTATAAGAAAATAGATTGTTATTTTGATTTTTTTTTCCTAATTGTAAAGACAGTGTGATGGTATTCATGATTTTGATATAAAATAATTTGATTTTATTAAAATGAAACACAACTATCCATTAATTGCTGGATGGCACTGTGCCAACTGATGATAATTCCAAAGAGATTAAATTATGTTTTTAAATTAATAATAAAAATAATTATTAAACATTATAATGTCCACAAAATATTAAAAAATAAAATCATATAAAAATATAACATGTTCTGCACATGAATCACACTGTCTCTCAAATTTATATTTAATTAGCAAGTTTGATACATTTATAGTTTTTATAGGTGCTTTTAACTACAGGGAACAAGCTCTTTGATCTGTTCATGACGAAAATAGCAATATTATTAATAAAAGTACATTTAATACATGTTTTTTTTACATAAACTACTAATAAAATTTATTAAAAATATACACTATGAAATGCACATTAGGTATATCACTTACGAATTACTATTATATCACTACTATTACGCTGGAGATCCTGGGTTCGATTCCCGGGTCGGGGGATATTAGAGATAACGGTCTAAAATCCTTTATCTCTGCTTCTATTGGGATTTTTCCATTTTCTGGAAGTTTCCCACTACCCCAGAGTTTGGTAATGTGCCCGGAGATGGCAACAGGTTCGCCACCTGTTACATGGGCCAAAATGTAACCGGCGAGTCGTGGGTGTTTGCATGTATGATTAAATGCATGCATTTACCTCTGCCTACCCCTTCGGGGATTACAGGCGTGAAGTTACGTTTACGAAGTTACTTACGAATTACATAGTTAAAATCTTCTACTGAATTTTAAATGCATTATCTTTTAAATCTACATACACAATTTCATTTATTATCAGAAATTACAATCACAAGTCATTGTAAGTTTACATCACAGCTACATTGTGACTGAAGAATACCTATATTAAGTGACTAAGAATACATACCTGTATTATCTTAGAAGATAAAACATTGTCATAAAATGTATGATAACATCAATATGTAACACCAAATATATAAATATTCTTACTATTTAGTTGTACATTGTAACACAAAATAAATATATTCTTAAAATATATCTTCAATAAATTTATACTTGTTATAAATGTATTTTTTTACAATTTGATCCCTAGCTTTAATAAAATTACAGTAAGAGCAATAGTAATAATCATATAAGCATTGAGTATAAGAAATGTGGGTCCTAAAGGTACAAACAATGTTCTAATACACATATTGACCACTCCAGTAGCTATATTGACAATAAGAAAATACAATAATCCATTTTGATTTATTGCATTCAATATCAATGGCACATCAAAATACAATTTCTTTCTCTTGTTCTCATATAAAACCTCAAAAATATACAATATTGTCATAATAGTTAATAGTATGGCTTCTAAATATATGCAGTACCCAGCGTTTGCCAAAACCCTTGATGCAGGTCTAAATTCATGCACATAAAATGTTAGAATCCACAAGAATGTGGCGCCAAATACCAATTTGATGATTACAGTGTATCTTTTCACTGTACTGTCCATCACAACCTTTCTCAGGTGCACAGCAAACATGTACAGTGCCACATAACCCAAACAGGATGAAATCCCTTCTCGATTAGCATCACTTAATGTGATCCTACTAGCACCACTGAACACCCAATCCTGTAGCCCACACAACAACAAATATTCATGCAATAATAGCACAGCAATACTACAAATTAGTGTCTCATCTGTGTTTAGCAAGAGTATCAAAGAGATAGATTTGCAAACTGCTAACGTGAAGAAAAAGTTCCAGTGGAGGCCATACTCAGTGACATGCTGCTGGTAATCTAACTGGTTTAATGTCAGGTATCTGCTAGTACCGAGGAATACACTCATAACTGTAAATTTAATTGTAGCCCGTATCTCTGATATGTAGTTGGAATCGATAGGTTTTTGTACGAGGCCACTCATCATAACGAATAACCCAACACCAGTGTCCATAACACTGAAACCATACTTCTCAGTTTTGGCCATGCGGCGGGGGAACGCCCTGAAGTCAACGGCTAGTATACAGAGTCCAGTAATCAAGTAAGTTAGACCACGCATGCAAGATACAGAACCCATTCGGTTGCTTTTAAATATATTCTTTGATTCAAATACCTTTTGAAATTCAAATTTGTGCAAATTCTTATAAATTTCGTCGATTATACAGAAAGATATCGTGACGTTCATTAACAATATACGTCCGGTTAGGACTGTGTGTGCTATGATCATTGGCACCACAATAACTAAATACTCAAACACGTACAAACGGCTGCCAATCCTCTTATTTCGAATGGCACAGAACACAGCACACAAGACACTGAAGCATATGTAAAGGAAAGTACGAATAACTGTCGATCCATGATTGTTTTCCATAAACGATTCATGATATCTCTTGTACTCCGTATCGTTCATGCGGTACATGGTGAATAAATATCTACGTTTCTTCTTCAATACATGCTTATGCCACGAAATTCTCAGGAATTTTGTTAGTTCGGAGCTGTACAATAAAGATTTATTGTTTTTGAAAATCAATAAATTCGAAAACAATCACAAGCAAAACATTGACAATTAACCAATTGACATTAACAAATCAAATGACAGATCGTGACTATTGACAAATGTCAAAACAAAACGGACGCGTTCCTTAAAAAAAAAAACAAACAATTTGGATTCGATGTATTATATAAACACTGACATGCTAAGCTGATAACTACGAAAGATCCTAAAACCTAAAGGCCCTTTTACCACAGTCTAAAGAAACGAGAACGTGTTAATTACCTACTTTTACTGTGAATTTTATGTGCAAACAGGATCATGAGGAGTTTTGGCGGGAACCTTGAAAGAGGCGTGTGGTGCTCTTATTTTATTTCATTTTCTTAGTGTATTTTTGAGTTATATTAAATCAAGTTGGTGGTATTTTGTTTGATATAGGCTTATTACAGTGCCCGTGTATAGTGAAATAGAATAACAGTGCAAAAACACGGCTTTTCAGTTTGCGTCCAAAACTTCATTTGAAATGTTCTGGTAAAGTAGCCATCGCTTTACTCGAATTACTGACTGTGACTCTGACTGACTGACTTATAATTGACCGACTGACTCTTACTTTTACGGCGAATACGAAATATAATTTTACTTGACACTGGCAATATGCGTAATAGCAATGCCATTATACTAAAAAAAAAAAAACAGGATCATGGCAAGAGATAAAAAAGTGTGTGTATCCTCTCCAAAGAGTATAATATTTATTGATCCTCTCCGACGCATGACAAGAGTTTAGTCGATGTGCGTAAAGAGATCGTTAGTGTGAGAGTATTATTATGAGAGCATCTAAATCATAATTATCTAAATAGTGAAATGAAAGAAAAAAGTTTAGAATTAAAGTTTTTCTAAACTTTACCTTATAACGTCTTATTCTGAAGTTGAAAATATTTTAAATACCAGATTTTACTGGTGATAGAGTTCCAGTGTAGCAGCTCGTGGGCGTAGGCGCACCGCCGCATTACCTTATCTATCTGCCGCTAAATGTTAGTGTTCAGCACTATTGTGTTAGATGGTAATGTATGGCACCGTAATAACTATCACAGAGACAATAATTTATATAAGGTCTCAGGGGTGGCAACGCATCTGCATTTTGACCTGTAGTCTTTGTGTGGGCGCCAATCGTCAATAGGCTGCAGTCATCACTTAACATCGATGTGAATCAGTGAACTGCACGCGTGTTAGCCACCTTCGTTACATAAAAAAACCTTATATTTTATGATATGTATTTTATACCATGTATGAAGAGAATGATGAAGGTAGACGAGGCACGAGAGGTTTGTCAGAACCGGGATGTCTGGCGCTCTACACTCTCTGCCTACCCCGTTAGGGACCTGGCGTGAAGATACATATTTTAAACCTGGTTTAAATATTATTTAAACTTTGTACCTACCATTTTTATTTTTTCTGTACTGATCAATGTATGGAACTTGCCATGATTCTTTCAAAATACCGAGCTATTGATTTTGATGGTGATGCTATGAAAGACGAGAGTGGGTAGCACAGACTACTTACATAAATTGTAGGTAGAAACAGAATATCTGTTAAATTCAACACTTCCGAGGCGGAAAATAATTTCATTGGATATCCTGAAATAAGAAAAATTGAAAATTGTTGCAGGCATAGATATTGTGGCCATCTAAAAACCCTGTTAAGAAATGCCTATTTAGGCATATTGAAATAAAATCGCGTAAATTATTATCTGAGCTTGAAAACGGCGTCTATCATTGTTGACATGTTTCACAATAATTTCGTAAATAAATACAATAATTTTCGTATAAAACATGTTAAAACAAAGTTCAAGAGTAAATAGGAGTTTCTGTTAAAAAAATAATAATTATAGCCGTTTTTAAATTATCTATAAATATTTTTTTTCGTTCATTCGTAGTAGTTTGCAGTGTCACGGCTCGAGGGTGTAGGCACAACCGCATTATATACTTACACATATTACCTAATATCATTAGGTACCTATATCTGCCGCCGAAATGTGCTGTTTTACGATCGTGCTCCGGTTTGATACGGTAATGTTTTGCCCCGTAATTTCAGTCACAGAGGCAAAACAACCTAGGTTTCAATTGCGACTATACCGACATTTAGATGTGTCATGTGTAGTAGTTTATAGGTTGCAGTAGTCTCTTACCAACTTATCATCCAAGTGAACTGCATACTTATTTATCACATAAAGAAAATCTATGGTTCTTTGTTAAGTTATTACATAATGTGCTTTACATAGTTTGCTGTTGATGTCTTATGCTACTTATGCTACATACCTTCTACTTACATACCCTTTAAACATCTTTTTTATTTTACTGTATTTGGTAATTGGGTTCTCCTTAAATGATTTATTTCAGATGTCCCGTTGGTACATATTACAGTAAAATATGCAACGAATGTTACCGGAAACCTAAATAATTAATAAATAAAGATACAGGCACCTAGTGCCTGTATCCCATGCCATATCCCATATTTTATAGAAAATGGAGGCTGTTAACATAACATGCTTAGACAATAAATTGATTAGTAACAGTAGCAGCACCTCTAATCAATTAATCAATTCGTTATACGCCCACAGAGAATCTTTGTGAGTACCTATAGAACAGGTAACATTAATTTAAGATTTACATAATTATAGTAATATTAATCTCAATGTTTTTTTTTTTTTTTTTATGTATTAAAAGTGGCAAACAAGCATGCAGTTCACATTGATGTTAAGTGATGACTGTAGCCTATAGACACCCACACAATGACCAGAGGTCAAAATGCAGATGCGCTGCCACTCCTGAGGCATTAGGTGATATGCCTCTGTGCCTGAAATTACAGGGCCGTACATTACCACCTGACCGGAACACGATAGTGCTGAACACTACCATTTAGCGGCAATTATATTAGGTAATGCGGTGGTGCCTACGCCCGCGAGCTCCGTCACTGGAACTCTACCACCAGTATAAAATGTAAATAATTCAAATCAATTAAGACGTTGGTTCGATTGTTACATTGTGGTTTATAAAAAATTCTACTGCGATTATTAGGTGTACGCATGCTGAGTATCATAACAAACCGGGTAATCTCAGATTCGCAAAAGATACAAACGACCTTACAGGATATTTGTTCATGCTAAAGAATAATGTTTTAATATCTTACGCATCACTAAAAAAAGTCGTACAACGTGGTAAATCTAAAGTAAGTCGTGACATTAAAAAGAGAAAACAGATGAAAAAAGAGATCAGTGCAATGAAAATAGAAGTAAAGGAAGTTGATACTAACAAAGTTCATTTGCGGGAGAGAGAATGGTTTAGAAGAGAGTATGAGAGACTTATTGGTAAGCCACCACCTAGAAAAGAAGTGACAGAGGAAGAAGTTATAAAAAGTCTACGGTTAACAGCGAAATTTAGATGTGTTACGGAAGCTAAAAGATATGTTGAGACGGTAAATTTATTATTAATTCAAGATGTAAAGTAATTACTTAGATTTTACCAGTTAAAACTGTAGCTCTTAGATAATATCACCAATCTCTTTCATCAGTTTCTACAGGACTGTCAGTGGTAAACCCTGAGGAGTTCATATTCATTTAGGTATACTTATGTCACCGGAAGATAACAATATCCACAAGTTTATCAATTTTCTAGGAAATTTTCTATTTTCTAGGAATTTTTGTAGGAAATTGATAAAATTTCGTAGAATTCTAAACGAGAGATAGGTATATAAAATTGTATTATTTATTGATGATTTTCGTTTTAGTAGTTCGATTTTGATGATCGATAGAGCACCGCGATATGATTGGGTAAGGCCGAAAGGTGCGGCGGGCGACCTTGCTCGCCCTCCGCTCTTTTTTAAGAGCCGCAAGTTTATCAATTTCCGTCAATTTCTATATGCTTAAATGGTCTACGGCGCCAGCGCCAGTTCATATCCCTATCTAACTGCGGGCAGTTAAGTTGCAATCGGGTGTAGCATATTTATACATATACTCGTATAACGTCTTCTCTTCACGAGTATCACGAGACGTAGCGTCGTATGCGTCATTATACGTTTTGTGAACGCCTACTTTGCTAAGATGTGTGCTCTAAGGGCGGCTCAAAGTATGCTTAGAACTATAAGAAATGTATGGGTTTTGACAGTTCGAAGCATACTTTGCTCGAAAGTAAAGTCGTAGTGCGGTCTGTGAATCTCTCCCTAACTGTCCGGAAACAGAAATCTTGTTCAGAGAGCTTGAGCAACTTCAGAGCAGGCTTTATCAAAGCATTGGAGGAGTATAGCCAAAAGTAGGCAAAACTGATTGATATAGGTGAAACTGGTATAGGTAGCACTGATGGGCGGAAGATCTTTACGGTTTTCCCCATATGGATCGAGTGCCGTGATAATCCACAATTTTTAGATAGCACACGTTGTAATAAATTCTTTCGAAAGCCTACGTAAAATATTTTCGCAGGTTACAGTACGAGACAATATTGAATACGTAGAATGGCGTGGACCGCTCATGGAAAAATGCGCATGTCCTGACAAAGTATGCATTTGTAAAGGCAATACACTTTTACCTTCAAGAATAATTCCGAAAGGTATGTTTTATCAGAGTCATCCAATACATAACGGTGCTATTTCATGGGCAAATTATACTTATTATGTTTTTATGGCAGCTTTGGAACTCAGTCTATTTTCTGCAGTTCGCAGGTATGATAGAACCTTGGCATATTTTATCAAACGGCTATTATGTATGAAATCCAGTATACCGGAACCCAGCGGCACTTTATTACAAAGGCTGGCCATGGCTGCGAATGCCGAAGCTGCAATACACAAGGAATTGAATGCTAGAGGCGTGTGTAAGTAAGTTCAAGTTCAAGGGCGTCTTCAAGTCTCACAGCGGAGACAGCCTCCCTAGAAATATAATGTATAGCCACCAATAGAAAACTGAAATGAACTTTGATGTACCTATTCGCAAACAACCGCCATACTGATACCACTTTTACTGGTAACAAACTAACTAAACATCATCGTAATGCGGTGTAGGTAATGCGGTGGTGCATTACCTAAACTATCTGCCGCAAAATGTTAGTGTTCAACACTATCGTGTTCCGTTTAGATGGTAATGTATGACCTATCAAAGAGACATAACAACTAAGGTCTCAGGGCAGTCAGGGGTAGCAACGCATCTGCATTTTAACCTCTGGTTTTCGTGTATATGTCGATAGGCTGCAGTCATCACTTAACATCCATATGAACAGCACGCTTGATTGGCAACTTCGTTATATAAAAAAACATACATAATATGAACCTGCCCACCCTAGATGAAATGATTGGCTACTAAAAATACCTACCTTTCCAACTGCCGACTTCAGCTCGCCTTCTACGACTCCCTTGCTGCTGTTAAGAAGGATGTGAGATGTAATGGATGTGCCATCTCAAACATTACTAATATGACAATAGACATTTGGCGGTGGTGTGTGGTGACTAATATTGAAGGTTCTGCGTGTTCAGGTTGCAGGGGATGGATAATGAGAAGTACATTGTTGGTGATCACCATATAATGCGGAATTAACACAGTTACATTTTTGCGATTACTTTAAGGCGGGTTGAGGTGCGTATGCGCGGCTTTAAGGATATGGGACAACTGACGACGCAACCCTAAGCTAAGCTTGCGGCGCCGTCCGGATGTTTATAATAAAACGCTTAATAATGTTACGCTACATGCATTTGCGCCCTTATTCATAAACGTACATTAGATATGTTTTAGTTATCGAATGCTTTGCCTTTGTCAGTTGCATTGTCAAATGTGCAGGATAGAAAAAAACAAAGGATAGATTAGCAACACTGTAAGAACTGAAGACTGTAGACGCTTACAAGATGATCTTGATCGTCTGACAAGTTATTGTTACCATAATAAGCTTCATCTGAGTTTATCTAAATGTAAATCTATAATCTTTACTAAAAAACTACACAAAATCGATTTCACTTACAATTTATGTAATAGCCCATTGGAAAAAGTACCACTGATAAGAGATTTAGGTATTGTTATGGACTCAAAACTTCACTTTGATGCTCACATAAATATAGTCATGAACAGAGCTTTCAGACTGTATGGTTTTGTCATGAGGACATGTATTCCTTTTAAAAGACCTGCAACTTATTTACTTTTATATAAATCTCTTATCCGATCTCAACTAGATTATGCTACTTCTGTATGGAATCCATGCTATGATAAATACAGCGAACAGTTAGAGACCGTTCAACGTAAGTTTTTACGATCCCTGAATTATCGCTGTTTTGCTTCTAAGTCCCCTTATGAAACACTTTTATCAAAATTTTCTTTATCAACACTCAAAATGAGAAGATTGCTTTTAGATCAAATGTTACTATACAACATATGTCACTACAAATTTGACTGCAATAGACTTAATAATCAAGTTTATATTAGTATTCCATGTCGTTCTACGACACGAAATACCCGTAAGAACAACCTATTTGCACCCCCTAATTGTAAAACTAATGCAGGTGAGCGAGCACCTATAAATAGACTCATGAAACAATATAACAAATATTTCACTAAGGTAGAATTTTTTGAAACGTCACCTAACGCATTTAAGCGAAATGTTCTAAATGTAATGCAGAACATTAATAATAGCATAATGTAAGATTAATATTGTTTACTTTGTGTTAACATCTGTGGTGTATTCTTTTTGTTATTTTTTTTTGTTCAAAAAAAATGATTTTGTATTTTCACACCGCTACCCTAAAATGTCCTAATAGTTAATTTGTGGACAACGGGGTTGATTACGCTCCTTGTAAAATTATGTACCGAGTAATTGTCCTTGTTACTTTATGAGTGTAATTGTTTGTTGTCCTAAATAAATTAAAAAAAAAAAAAAAAAAAAAAAAAAAAACACTTTAGCTAAAATATGTTTATGAATTTGAGGGTTGGTATCTAAATTGTTAATTCATAATTTTAAAGGGAAATTATAAGTAGGACGATACATATCTACCTGTCTGAGAGTGGGTCTTAGGAATCGGTGTGCATGTATGAAGAGAATTATGTATGTAGAAGAAGCACGGAAGGTGTCTCAGGACCGGGGCATCTGGAGTTCCAAACTCTTTGCCAACATCGTATGGGACGTTACTGGCATAAAAATACATAATTATGTAAAAAAAATGTTATAGGTATGACTGTCCACTGATACATTTTGAAATGTCTCTTGCTCTCTAATTACAGTAAATATAAAAGCACCTGAATTCTGTTTATCCAAATGTCACCAATTTTTGGCACCGGGATATTCCAAGTAAGTCTGGATCCTCAATTTCGGTGGTTGTTTGTAATCTAAAGGCCAAATACTCAGAAGTCAAGGTGTGAGTTTCGTTGTAATAGATGATTTTTGTAGTGTGAGTGTGTGTCACACGTATTTCCCCCCGCAAAAAATGACAGACTGTTTTGCATCAGTAATAAACGCTATGGCTACTCCCCTCCGGTCAGCCGCGACTGGTGGGCCGAGTTGCTCTATGTCTCTGATGTTTGAAGACTTGATCGAAATGGTCCAAAAGAGTGCGAAAGAGATAACGCTCTACAGACCCGAAATAAGCCGAAGTCTCCTTCCTAAGCTCGATGTGCAATATTTTTTGCTGGGTACTGTATCTTAGTCGTTTGCACATGTTTTATAGGGACAAGACTTTTAAGTCTCACTTAGATTTAAGTGACGTTTCAGTATTTGGCCGTAACATACCTAATTGTCGTAATTTTTGTTAATTTACTCGAATGTATGTAATGTGATTCACCGGATTACAGTTATCTATATGAAAGACAAAAACTGCTGGAAGAGTTTGCGCGTAAAGAATTAATGGCACAAGGTCACGAAGCGGTAAATACCTTTGACTTAAATACCTTGATTTAAAAAATTGATAAATTATACTCACTTACATTATACTTATGTGAAATTCTCGATACTACCAATGCTACCAACACTACAAGAAATATTGGACATCGAGCTTAGGAAGGCAGACAAACAACAGAATTAGATAATCGGCTAGTTTCGAGTTCATAGAGCATTATCTCTGTTACACACTGCCTACGTAAAGCACTGTTGGTCCGGTATCGGTCAAAACTTGATCGAAATGATCGACAAACGTCGTAATATGGGGAAGGTGCGAAAGAGATAATGCTCTACAGACCCGAAACAAGCCGAAGTCTTCCTAAGGTCGATGTGCAATATTTCTTATTGGATAATGTAATACGATGAATCGTGAAACAGGGTGATGAAAAATATGCAATAGATACGGAGCAATCAAAAAATCGTGAAATGGAAGATATGGATAAAAAAGATGTTGATGAAGATGATAGAATATGCGATGAGTTTTCGTGTACAGGTATTAAAGCCCTAAGCTTACTAACTTAGTTTGATTAACTTTTATTACCTGGGGGCCGACCGCCAAAGACCAGAGGTCAAAATGCAGATGCGTTGCCACCCCTGAGACTTAGTTAATATGTCTCTGTGATGGTTATTACGGGGACATCTAACCGGAATACGATAGTGCTGAACACTACCATTTAGCGGCAGATAAATTAGGTAATGCGGCGGTGCCTACACCCTCGAGCTCCTCTGGAACTCTGCCGCCAGTGAAGCCTAACTCTAATGTTTCGTATTATGACATTATCTTGTCAGTTTCCTCCAGTCTATTAAAACATTTTGCTCAAAAGTAAGTACCTACCTGCGGGCGAAAACACTTCCAGGCAAAAGTTAAACTTTTACGTTCTTTCATAATCGAAAGCATCACAAAAGCATTAGATTTAGGCGGTCGGCCTCCTGATTTGTTACCTTTTTATTATATCCGACTGCTGAAAACTGCCAAAGAATATCTTGATCAACTAATTATCGGTAGTTTAAGTAGGTATACCGTAAATTGATTTCTAAAACTTAATTATTTGTGTTTTGTTTTCAGTATCAAATCAAACGTATATAGGCCCAGATGGTGAATTTATAATAGGCAAATATTCTCATCTTCTCTTTGGGACAGTGGAAGAAACCGTCTTGAAAGATATAGAAGGGACAAAGCTACAAATATCAACATATAAATGGCAATTACTGTTTTCTTACTTTTTGTTTTCACTTTTCCCTAACTAAATTATTACAACATGGCTGATTTCTACCCAAGACGGGTCTAAGTCCCATTGGATTTTGTCTTCTTCTAAATAATTACTTGCAGTTTGCAGTCCAAAGTTTTGAAGAATGTAGAGATAAAATTCATTAGGCAGTCTTATGTCGTACAAATTAATTAAAAATATATATTTTCATTAACACGTTCATGGGGAGAGCGTCATAGTACAACATCAAGATTTAGGATTTTGTACGACACAATGTACGTTGTACTTTGGAGTCACTATTTTACTAGAACGTAGGCTATGTTTTTAAGTATTTAAAAAATATGCTGTTGGAAATTCGCCGCAACGCTGCTTGTTCATACAACAGTACGTCCTCCGCGCCTCCTATCGTTATTCGTAGCCTATTTAATGTAACTCCAGAATGAACGTATTTTCATAATTTTTGTTTGCTTACATATTTTTATGATTCCAGTAAGACTCCACAAGAAATGAAAAATGTTTTCAGAGTTGATAAATTCACCTTGCAAGAGTAAGTAAAGCTATTATAAATACATGGACGGTAGTTGGTATTGTAAGGACATTTAATGATGAACATTTTCTTATTTTTATAGGTTCAAACATTTATTTTCAAAAGTAAAATGTCATATATACTCTTCTATTTTTGAAATCCAAGGTACTTATCAATTATATAAGTATAGGTTAATTTCTTCTAGTGTAAAGTAAGTAGTTACGTTATATTTATTTAACTTTAATTGTAATACCCTAATCTCACTTTCAGATCCAGGAATTGATGTAAAGACTTGGTAAGTTGTTAAAAATATCAGATGAGAATATAAGTTAATGTAACTGTGGTCTATAAAATACGAAATGTGCCAACAGCTCAACTCAAATCGTGCATGAAAAAGAACCTCCGTTCATAGAAGAGACAGGTGTTCGTCTAATAGACAGTAAATCAAAGGAAATCGAAATGAATACAGATAACAATGACTGTGGGTGCTGCAATATTAGTAATAATTCAAATCTTAAAAGAGAACCCGAATTGAATGACAAAGAATTACAAGCAAAACTATCTAAATTAAAAAATACAGTTTCAACAAAAATTAGTGCTTCAGATGATAATAATTTATTAAATAATATTACTGACGACAAGAATTGTGACTGTTGCAATTATTGTAAAGATTGCCCAAGAGTAGATGATGTTATATTAAAAAAAGATTCTATAAAAGAGAAACTAATACACGAAGAAAAAACAAAATCAAACTCTAATTGTGAATGTCATGATTGCCTCAAACTTTCAAATATTAAAGACAAGTGTAAGTATTGTGGTAAAGAATTGCAAACAAAAGCTTCAAAGATAAGCAAAAATAAGATATCTCTTTCATTAAAAATGTGTCTTTCAAAACAAAAGGATAATGTTAAAATTAATAATAATGATGATTGTGATTGCTGCAATTATTGCAAAGCATGTACACAAAAAATCAATGTCAGTAATACGAATGGGACACTTAAAAGATATTCCACTAGTAAAACAACATTTAATATCCCTTTTACTCTGGACGTTGTAAATCCTTCAAAAGACAAAAAAATGCGCGAGGAAAACACCGATTTCGTTGAACAACAAGAAAAAACATCTCTTGGTATTCATCTGCATAAAATGGATTATAAAACTTCGCAAGATGTTGCAAATCAGAATACTTCGCGATCTGCAAGAGAAAAGGAAATTACAATGATCACCAACAATAGCTCATCTCCATTGTCATCCACAGAAAATTCAACCAAAAAATATGATACGCAGCAAAATTCTGAGGTCATTGAAGGTGTAAAAAACGATAAAAGTACATTGTCCGAAAATGAAATTATAACTTCAAATAATATCGATACAAAAGCAAAAAACTACTTTATTGAAAGTCTAATACCACCAGAAGAAGAAAAGAAGTCACGAAAAAGTGTAGTACATGCTGATCAACTTAATATATCGCAGACCGAAGATATCAAAACTAGTGACAGCACTAAAATGGCATCAAATTATGCACCTCTAGTGAATGAAAACAATGTTGATCATAAGAATGATCAAAGGAAAAAAAAGAGTAGAATTAATATCATCAGTGGTATATGGGATAGAACGAGTAAAAAATTAATATTGAAACTATCTTCAGCAAGTGAAAATAAAACTAATATAAACAAGAATGCTACATTATCGGAAGATATAAATGACAAGAAATCGTTTATTTTAACAGGTAATTTTGATGAATCGAGTCAGAGGCTAAAGAAAAGAGCACAATATTCTTCAGATCAAAATGATATTGACATTAATCTTAGTGAAACGCAAATAAAAAATAGTGCAGCTTCGAGGAAAAAAGTAAGCAATAAACATAAAAAAGCTAAGAGTGGTAAAAAAGAAAACATAAATCACGAAGATGTTGATTTCGATAAAACAAATATGACTAAGATTGACTCTAATAATTATAATTCTAACGAATTCTCAGCCCGAAATAATGAAAATAATGTTCCACAGACTCAATTAACTGATCAAAAAAGAAAAGACTTCAAATATAATGAAAAACAAAACCCAAATCTCTTAAAAGAATCTAATATAAATTCAAGTAACTTGTCAATAAAAGACAATAAACATAGTTTCTTTAAGAAGAATATAAACAACAAACAAAGAAGAAGTAAACAATTTAAGGATTCAAATCGGTTGAAAGAAACTCATCTGCCTTCCACTTTAAATGAAAATTTGCCAACTGTTAAAAAACTTAGTCTCCTGAAGAACAGAGACAGTCCAAATATCGCCGAACAAACAAAATCACAAACATCTGCCTATAAAAAATCAGTCAAACATCTGACTAATGATATCACAAAGCAACCAGAAAATAATTCTGATATCATTGGAGGTAAAGGAAATGATAAAACTACGTTATCCGAAAACGAAATCACAACTTCGAAGAATATCGATATAAAAGCAAAAAAATACTTTGTAAAAAGTTTGGTACCATCAGAAGAAGAAACAAAGTCACGAAAAAGTATAGTAAACGCTGATCAACTTAATGTATCACAAACCGAAGATACCATAATCAGGGAAAGCACTAAAATTGCATCGAATAATGCACCTCTAGTGAATAGAAACAATTTTGATTGTAAGAATTGTGAAAGCAAAAAAAAGATTAGAATTAAAACCATCAGTGGTATATGGGATAGAACGAGTAATAAATTAATATTGAAACTATCTTCAGCAAGTAACAAGAATGCTACATTATCGGAAGAGATAAATGACAAGAAATCATCTAATTTAACTGTTAATTTTGATAAATCGAGTCAGAAGCTAAAGGAAAAATTACAGTATTCTTCAGATGAAACTGACATTAATATTAATCTTAGTGATTCGCAAATAAAGAATGTGAACAAGATTAACACTAATAATTACAATTCTAACGAATCCTCAGTTTCGTATAATGAAAATAATGTTACACAGACTCAAGTTAGTGATCTACAAAGAAAAGACTTGAAATATAATGAAAATCAAAAGCCAAATCTCTTAATAGAAACTAATATAAATTCAAAGAAAAATATAAATAACAAACAAAGGAGAGGATGTAAACAAATTAAAGATTCAATCCTGTTGAAAAAAACTAATCAGCCTTGCACTTGTAGTAAGAATAGATCAACTATTAAAAAACTTAGTTTCGTGAAGAATACAGACAATACAGAGAGTCTAAATATCGCCGAACAAATAAAATCACAAACATCTATCGATAAAAATGCAGTCAAGCATGATATCGCTAAGCAACCAGAAAATAATTCTGATTTGCCTGAAAAATATATTGAGGACATAGAAAAAGTTGACCCGAATAATGCTCAAGATATGCTTAGTGGAAAATGGTGCGATTTTAAACAAGACATCAAGTATGAAGATGAACAAAACATTGAGAATTTCCCAAGGCCAAAGTCAAAAAACACAAGTGAAACTCTCAACACGGTAATAAAAAAAGCTATTAGTGTTCTGTCGTCAGTCTTTAAAAGAATTTTGAAGAAAGAGTCAGTTGCAGTTAGGCCTAGTGGTCAATCTGGAATACAAAAGGGTAAACAGAATAATGTACCTCTAGGAAAACCACTGTCTGGTTTAAATATAAGTCAGAAACTTCTATTTAATACAGTAAATCATGAGAACCTGCAGTCAAAGGCAAATTTCGAAATATCTCAAATTGATTTCAACTCAAAAGATCTATTGCAAAAACTCTGGCGTGAATCTAATATATCTTACCATGAAGAATCTGGATCTAGTGAAAAAGAGATGTATTCTTTTAAATACGTTACCAGTGAACAACGGGATATTGGCAAATTGTCGTCTACATCAAAATATTTGATTAAGACGATCGCTGGTTCGTTTTTTAAGATTAAACACCGCTAATCTTATTTTTTTACTTAACTTTTTTGACTTATTTTTAGCCATTTACGATGATTTTTCGCTGAAGTTCTCGCAAATAAAATAAAATATTTTTTTTGTTTTATTTATTAACTTAATTTTTACCAGAAAGACTAGCTTAAAACTATACGTTAATATTACATCTAATTTGTAACTTACAAAGAACAAACAGTTTAATGTACAGAAACATAAATTAAATTAATTAAACTTAACTAAAACTGATCGATTGACTGCATCAATCAACAACAGTCGTGTAATAGCACCCTTGAAAATTTTGGAAGAACACAGTTTGCCATTGAGGAATTTATGAGGCATTTTGGCATCAAATAAATGTAGTAGATCAAAATATATTACACACTATACTAGCTAGCTATTTGATGCAACAGTCGAAGGTTTAGAAATCGAAGTCGTAAGGGCGCTGAGGGCGTCTCTGTACTAAGGGGATGTTGACCTCCTCAGCTGATCGGAAGACCTGCGCTTGTTGTGGTCTTGGTGATGGGCGAGTCTGCTGCTGCTGCTGCTGAAGTTGCTGCGCACGACGAGGGTCCTCCTATTAATAAAAGAGATATAAGTGCTTAGAATAATAATCAATAAATGTGTCTTGTTACTGTACTAATCCGTGTAATCAGATAAAAAATGTTCATTGAGTTTTGTAACGCGACTTATTGGGGGTAAGGTAACACCAAATTACACACTATTGGGGACCAAATTACACATGATGTGGTTTATCTAAAATTTGCCATAGATCATGTTCAAAGACAGAGTAACGTGAACAACACAAGTCCGTTACATCAGAAGTCATTATTTTCCTAAAGCGTCTACCTTTTCCAAATAATTGTTTATTTAAATTGTATTCATCAAGCGTAAGCAGCGCTACCCATGTTATAGTAGTAACACACGGATTGTGTTGTGATTGTGGACCGAATCTCTCGCTACAGGACCGGACTTGGTACGGCGGATCGAATCCACCGACCAAACCCACGCGAACGGACCGCATCGGACTTGATTAGTAATAATGATGTCCGCCGGAATCCACTACACAAGGCCAGATTTGATTCTGAGCGTACCGAATCTGCTGTCCGCTCCGTACATACCAAATGCGGACTTGTGTTACTGCTATTAGAGACATACCTATTCTTGCTTCCGCTACTTCCAATTCAGAATTTGCAATAAATATTTACTATATTTGTTCATCTTTATACGTTCTACTCACTTCCTCCTCTTCTTCTTCATAACGGTCATCCCTGTAGACCTCAGCTGGGTAGTATCTGTCCGAGTATTTCAGAGAGACGTTGGGTTTTCTTTGAACCTCTTCCTCGTTGATTGGCCGGTAGAGATATTCGTTGACGAAGTGGTATTTGGAAGACTTTGTGCAGATGTTGTCGTGGGTTGGAGGCATGCAGATAAGGTGGACCTGTAACAATACATCGTCAATAAAAATTGTGTAGGATATGACTTAAAACTGCATATTATATGTTAACTAGATAAAGCTAAAGAACACTTGACACAAATCATAATTGAGAACGATAACATCGTGTAATATAGAAAATGGAGACATTAATTTACAAGATTAATATGTACCTACTGTTTTTTTATTAAAAAAATACATGGCTAAATACTCAAACGTCATTTAAATTTAAACAACCCTCAAATAAAAGCTATCTCTGTCGTTTGCACGTGTTTTACAGAGACAAAAGACTTAAGTCCCACTTAGATTTAAGTGAAGTTTCAGTATTTGGCCGATATTTTCATAAATAGCTTATCATTGATAGTTCAATATAAGTGTTTGAGAATGACACTGCAGTTCGTGAAATCTCGCGTACTGCGGACGCTCCGAAACCACCTAAATATGAATGCGTAACTATTATGAAAATACTGAATTAACGTAGTCTCTTTTTCGGATTTATATCGACAGAGCTGGTATTCAATGGAGGCATTCAATTTTAATGAGTTAGGTATGCTCAAAAAAAATAATCACTTTGATCATCACTTCAGCCAAAAGACATCCACTTATGGACAAAAGCCTTCCCCAACGATGCCTACAACAGTGTTTTGTGTGTCATGTTGGAGAGAATGTGTCAAAATCGTCACGCTTGGCATACAGATTCACGATCGCTGCTGTCCATCCCACGTTATTGCAATTACTGCCGTTCTATTCGAATATTATCATTGACCGACTGTTTGACACGACTCACCTGGTGGAAAGTGAAGCCATCGGGGCAGATCCAAGAGTGCTTGACGCTGTCTTGGCAATAGTGGAAAACTTCGCAATTCAAGTCCTCATCGGCATAGTAACCAGTTTGTTTCTGGACACAGTCGAATTTAGATTGTTGCAGAAGTTGAGATAGACGATCAGGCTCTTCTTTCTCTTCTAAGTCTTCTTCCTCTTGGAGTTGCTGCTGGAGTTTCGCTGGTCTTAGTTGTTCTTGTTGCTGAAAAGTATTTTTTGAAATTATACTTCTTTTGGCGCGATTGGGAAGAATGGCGAGAGTTAAATTTTACGATGTGCTCGCACAGCAACAGAAAAAAGCGACAGTGTGAAGTTAGTTGCTAAACAGATAAAAGCAACAGAAAGAAGTTATTTTGCTAGACTTTTTTGGTGTTTTGTTTTATTTCTGTTTTATTGGATTGTTAAGCTTAAGAAGTATAACTTCTTACTTGCGTACATAAGTACATATACTGTTTTTATTTTCAACTAATCTGCCTCAGTAGTCTAGTGGTAGCAAGTAACTTCTACTATGGGTCTTGGGTTCAATTTCCGGGTCGGCGGCTATCAGACATAAGTGTGTGAAATCCTTTATCTCTGGTTCTATTGGGGATTTTTGAAAGTTTCCCATTACCTCGGTGTTCGGTTATGTGCCCGGAGTCAATAGGCTCGCCACCACATGGGCCAGAACGTAACCGGCGAATCAAGGTTGTTTGAATGTGTTTGTATACATGCATTTACCTCTGCCTACCCTTTCGGGGATTACAGGCGTGAAACTACGTTCACTTTTTAAGACTGTAGAAAAAATGTACTTGATCTTTGTTGTTTAAATTATCTGTTTCTTAGAAAAGGTAAAATATTTAAAAGGTTGGTTCGAATTAGATATCTATTTTAGTTTTAGGTATCTATTTTATTTGAGGAATTCAGAGAGAAGAAAGGAGGGAGGTGTGTTGTTATAGGTAAATCTGTATGACTTGAAATTATCCCAAAATAAACTATTAGTTACTCATAACATTGTACGTTTTTATGAATTCACATACACGAATGCAAAAGACCATCGTGGAGTAGTAAAAGACTAGAAAAACCTAATTTATATTTGGCTGTCCCTTTACCTTTCTGTGTGGTGCTCTGACCGGTACCCGCTGTTCCTCATTGTACACCTGCTGTTGTCTGGCTGGCACCAAGTAGGCCTCTGGCTCCTGCTGCGGCCGCTGGTAGCCGGCCAGCTCAGCGAGCGAGGGCGTCGGTCGGAAGCCGGCCGGTAGGGTGTTGGGGAAGGCAGCGGGAGTGTATGCCCGAGGTCTAAGGTTGCGGGTCTCCTGTAAATAAAAAAGGTAAAAGTTAAAATTAAATAGCTTATTAAAATAAAACGTAACTTCACGCCTGTAATCCCCGAAGGGGTAGACAGAGGTATATGCATGCATTCAAGCATACATGCAAACCACCCACGATTCGCCGGTTACGTTTTTGGCCCATGTAACAGGTGGCGAGCCTGTTGAAATCTCCGGGCACATAACCAAACTTCGAGGTACTGGGAAAATTCCAGAAAATGGAAAAATCCCAATAGAACCAGAGATAAAGGTCTTTATACACCATTATCTCTGATAACCCAATACCCAGGAATCGAACCCAGGACCTCAGCGTAGTAATACTGGCCTGCTACCACTAGGCTACCGAGGCAGTTAAAGGGACTTATTAAAATAGCAAACAAAAATGCAGTTCACATTGATAGGCATACTGAAGCCTATACCTACAGCATCCAACAATAAATATTGCACATCGACCATAGGAGACTTCGGCTTATTTCGGGTCTTTAGATCATTATCTCCTTCGCACTTTACCTATGTGACGTTTGTCAACCATTTTGATCGAGTTTTGACCAATACCGGACTATCAGTGCTTACGTAGGCAGTGTGCAGCAAATATAATGCTCTACGAAGTCGAATCTAGCCGATTGTCTATTTTGCTAGCTCGATGTGTAATGTCTCTTTCTGGGTATCGACTGTACCTTCCTTATACATCTGCTTAAAAATACAGAGGTCTCAATCATGGGTATTGAACGTTTCAAATCCACTCTAGGCCTGAGGTTAGACCTCTATTCTATTAGTACTAGAAATTAGGGGTAATTTAGTACCTTAAATCCAGAACGAAAACCAGTCAAATGGATTACCGCCTAATTATTTAGATAAGGTAAGGTTGTGGTGTGTACACCTTATCATCGTTGGAACTTTACCACCAGTTTAAACGGGAGGAATCATAATTGCAATAATATAACTTGAATTGCAATCGAAGAACAAAGGAATTTTACTTATCCTAATCTACCCACATGTCTATGGCCATGTAGTTAACAGTAATAAATCATTAAATTTGTAACATATTGTACTAAAATAGGTGTAGGATGCAGTTGCTTCAAATGCACTCCAGTCAAAGCAAGAATGTTTCAAATGATTTAGCATTTGAAACATTCTTTGCTAATATTCCAGTTTCTTTGACTGGAGACCTCATTTCATCGCCTACCGTCGCCTACCGTCGCCGAATCATTATTGAAAAAAAATGTACATCAAAGTAAAACTATATTTAATTTTAAGTTAGTTAATACTGCGGATGTTATACATGCCTTTAAGTCTATTAATATTAAGAACACAACTGATTTATGGGGCTTATCTGTAAAAGTTGCATATGAAATAATGGATGTGATTGCACCTTACCTAGCGGCTATGTTTAATAATAGTATTGTAAGTGGTATATTTCCTGATCTAATGAAACATAGTAAAGTTATTCCATTATTTAAATCCGGTAGTACAAGTGACCCCACAAACTTTATACCAATTACTGTACTACCTGTCTTAAGTAACATTTTTGAAAAACTCATTTTAATTCAACTACTTGCACACTTTAACCATAATAAACTTTTACATTGTCGACAGTTTGGATTTACTAGGGGTCGTTCAACTACCGATGCAGGTGTTGAACTTGTCAAACACATTTTTGAAGCTTGGGAAAAATCACATAATGCACTAGGGGTATTCTGTGACTTATCTAAAGCATTTGATTGCGTTCAGCATGAAACATTGGTCAGAAAGTTATATCACTACGGCCTTCGAGATACCGCTCTCGAGCTTATGACTTCATATTTAAACAATAGAAATATGTGTGTTGATGTAAATGGGACAAGATCTCCCGGGACTTCAATGGATATGGGGGTCCCACAGGGTTCTATTTTAGGGCCATTTCTTTTCTTAGTCTATATTAATGACTTACCCTACATTATCAATGATGGCCAAGAGATAGTATTGTTTGCTGATGATACTTCTTTAGTGTTCAAAATTAAAAGACAAGAGGTAGATTTCGACTGTGTAAACAATACTCTCTCTAATATAGTACATTGGTTTAGCGCCAATAACCTTTCGTTAAATAGCAGTAAGACAAAATGTATTAAATTTACTACTCCTAACGTAAAACAGGTTGAAACCAATGTTAAGATAAATGAGGAAGTATTGGAGATCGTAGAGTCCACGGTATTTCTTGGCATTACCGTGGATGCTAAATTGCAATGGGGTCCCCATATTGCCAAATTAGCTAGTAGACTTAGCTCGGCAGCATTTGCTGTGCAAAAGATTAGACTATTAGCAGACGTCGAGACGGCTCGCCTCGTTTATAGTTATTTTCACAGTATAATGTCCTATGGCATTTTGTTATGGGGAAATTCCGCCGACGTCAACACGATTTTTGTACTGCAAAAGAGAGCTGTCCGGGCTATCTACGGGCTGAGTCCAAGGGTATCTCTTAGAGATAAATTTAAAGAAATAAATATTCTGACTGTAGCTTCGCAACACTAAATGTGTTGCGAAGCTACAGTCAGAATATTTATTGAAAATGTATTATATGTCCGTAAAAACATTAATGAGTTTCCTACAATAGGTAACAATCACAGTATAAATACTAGGAACAAATACAAATGGTCCATGCATGCAACGCGGCTGAATAGGGTCAGTAATTCTTTTAGAGGTCAATGTATACGGTTCTTTAATCAAATCCCCAAAAACGTTCAAAGTCTATCGATCAATAAATTTAAGAAAGTAATGAAAGAAAGTTTATATAAATGTAATTACTTTAAGACCTGTGATTATCTTAATGATAATACGTCTTGGGATTATAGCGATCGCTGCCAGGCTATTTCGTGATACTGTGATTTCGTGTATTCAATAATTAGTATCTACTATTGTTAAGGGTTGAATAATGTGAATACCCTGGCTGAAAATGAATTCCATCTTTTATTTTGCCGTATGCATATCCGGAACAGTCATGCACGCTTAAATGTCTTTGCCTTTGGCGGCGTCGTGTGGCGGGTTGCTCACTTCCCTCTAAAATGGTCGAGGAGGGCAATGGCTGTCACATGCGTCATACTCGTGAACGGGTGCTGTTGGTGGGGACTGGTCTATTCTGGTTTGCAGGGGCTACATCACATTTAGTAGATAGCAGTTTATTTGCATCTATGCTATGGACGTTCACATTATTTGATTTTTCACGATAATCTGTACTAGATTTAAGCTCTCATTTAAAAGAGCTCTTACTGAGTTTATTGGGTAGCGGAGTTCTTCTCAGTAGTGACTGCACTTGGAACTCTGCTAAGTGAATAACATTGATCTTGACGAATAAGTTTTTCTTTTTCTTCATTTATTATATTTGATGGAATTGAAAAATTTTATGATTATTATGTTTTAACCAAGTAGTTTAAATTATAATTTTAATTTACTATTAATATATGATTTTGCTTTTACTTTATGTAATGGTTATTCACTCTAGGTAGTTTATGATTTATTGACGTTTTGAAAGTATCTGTAAAGATCTATTCGAAATAAAAATATTTTCTATTTCTATTTCTAGTTACCTACTTTATGAACATTATAATTGACCGCATTTGCTCGATCGGGATTCGTAAACTTATCCACATACTGCCGTGTCACTCAGTAAAAATACAGCTTTCTATTAGTGAAAGAAATTTTGAAATCGGTCCAGTAGTTTTTGTGGGAAAACGGTTTTTTTTCCTCTACATATTTTTTTTCCTCTATACGAGTACATAACTTTGGCTTATAAGAAAGTAACAAAAAACACATCTATATCTATACAAATAAATAAAATTGGAGTGTCTGTTTGTAATATAAAAATAACCGCTTTTTACTAAATGCATGTGTATGTATATACGGTACATATACCAAAACGATTTTTTTTACAATTTTTGTCTGTATGTCTGTTTGGCGGGGCTAATCTTGGGAACGGCGGGACTTTCACTGGCAGATAGCTGATGTAATAAGGAGTAACTAAGGCTATTTTGATACTAGCTGCGCCCACGACTTCGTCCGGGTATATACTGAACAATCATAAATTCTCACGCGGGCGAAGTCGCGGGCACAGCTAGTAGGTAATAATAATAGAACGCCTTCAACGGAAGTTACAACATTTCATAGTGCTCGTTGCGGCACACGTTAGAGGTAATTAGATTAGAACATAATTAACGTAATAAAGTTCAAGATTTAAGAGACATTAATTTTGTAAGATGTTACATTACTCTAAAAAACTTGAAATAAATTGAGTCAATTTGATTTGGTGTCAAAACTAATTAGGTTTTCATCGATTAAAATATTACCATTGAAAAATACTAATTAAGATTACTTTACCTGTTACTATAGCGGAAAATAAATGATTGGAATAAGTGATAATGAAATCGAACACTTTTAAAGTGGGTTGGATTATTTTTTTCATCTTACCGCTAAATAGTTACCTATCATCGTAGTCGCTAATTATTTCTTACATTATTACTTCGATTACATTGCTGATTGTTATGATTTTATTATCAGTTAATGCAAAAGTCAGTTTTATATCTTTTAGATATAGTGCTCAACAATAAACATTGCCCATCTAGCCTAGGAAGGAGACTTCGGCTTATTTCGGGTCTGTAGAGCGTTATATCTTTCGCACCGTACCTATTTGACGTTTGTCGACCATTTTGATCAAGTTTTGACCAATACTGGACTGTCAGTGCTTACGTAGGCAGTGTGCAATGGAGATAACACTCTACGAAGTCGAAACGAGCCGATCGTCTCTTTCGCAGGCTAGATGTGCAATATTAATTGTTGAGTACTATACCTATGTTGATTAAATGTAACATTTTATTTATCACAATTTACAAAATCTCTGTGATTATGACCAGCACTTAAACCTTGTTTAGGAGTTAAAATTAAGCAGGTAGACATAATATACGTACGTATCATCTCCAAGAACATAGGTATACATAATGATAGTATAAGTTCTTCCATTCCATTTCATCGACATTATCATCATTATCTGAAAGTTTGCTTTTGCAACTAAGGCAAGACAGAAGTCCTCCAAAGATTTGTCTTGAATCTGAAAATCTCTTGTCGTCCCAAGGAAAATAAGTCTCGACCATAACCTTGATAAAGTTCTTGGCTTTTGAATGATGATCAAAATGGATTCGAGCTTGCTCTATGGGCTTTTGAAGTAACGAGAGTTGCATTTTTCTTCATTTTTTAAATTTACGTCGTGAATAAAAATATCTGCCCCCTTATTCATAAACGTACATTAGATACGTTTTAGCTAAAGAATGCTTTGTCTTTGTCAGTTGCATTGTCAAATGTGCAGGGAAGAAAAAGACAAAGAAGAGATTAGCAACACTTTAGCTAAAATACGTTTATAAATAAGGGGGTTAATCTGCTGTCCTAAGTAGTAGTAGATACATATTTTAGGTATTCAGGTATTGATGTGATACTGTTTATGGGTATTTCTATGTTTCGTGCAAAACACGTGTCGGTGAGAATAAAACCTAAACTAAATAAGCCTCAGCTATCAAATATTTTTTTATATTGTTGGTATTTTTCGCATGTATATCTGCCACTGGAAAGGAATAATCTCAGATTGATTTAAAAAAAGATAAAAATAAAAAACATGCCTAAATCTCACTACCATCACTAGTCAGAAATCATTTTTTGTGAGTTGTAAGCAAATATCATGGAAATTTTGTGTATTACTGCCCGTTATTGTGTTGATATTTGTAAATTAACTATCTAGCAATGAATAGAATAAAGTAGAAAAATTATTACGTTTGTTATTCAGCAAATCTGAGACAAAATAAGATTGTTAAAAAAAAACGCTCATTACCGTCGACTGAATTTGAAGTAAAAATATTTACCTGTTAGAACGCCTTAGTGATATTCCCTGCCCCTGTTCCCTTTTGAGCGATCCTAGCCCCGTTGACCAGTGAATAGAGAACAGGTCGGATGTTTGTAGTTTGGTGAAAAAACAGGGACGAAGACGAAATTATTGGATGTGGTATGCTTTCTTTTCATTACCATCAGTGATATTTTAAATATAAAAAGTAATAGTTAAAATTACATGTTCGGTGTTAACATGATACACTTTGAGTCTATGTACTTTTTTAGTCTTCTTTCTAAACATTTATCGGTTATTTAAGGAAAAAATCTAAAATAAGTGGTAAATCTCATTACCGTTCCTTTCATTACCATCATTTACCATTCGCTATTTCAAAAATGGTACTGATCATAAAATTTTGGTAATGGAGATTTATTTGACAACAGAGCTACGCTACAAACGTAAGAAAGAAACAGGTAAATTAAAACAGAAAAAGACAAAATTGAAAGGGAGGGAGATGTAGTTATACACTATAAACATTTAACTTCTATAAAGACGACATTATCTCCCATGGAGGCTGAAAGACATATCGGACTTTCTGAAAACTATGGTGGTGTATATCATTGATCAAGAAACCGGCATTTTGAAGTCATATAATGCTTTCAGTAACAGTGAATGTAATATAAATGACGCAAGGGCTATATGGGCTCATCTGCGACCACTGCATGGCTATATCTAAGAAATAGCGCCGCTGATTGACACACAATCACATATCATATTTGAGAGCCCATCAAAACTATATATGTAGGTTCTTCGATATTCGGTTCTAGATCTATTACTTGGAATTACTTAGAAGCGGGACACGGGATGGGAGCACCGGATGTGTTTGGGGTATTTTTGAAGAGCTTGACTGCAGTACAAATTTTGCGGCTGGGTAAAGATATTTATAGTCTTGAAGAATTTTGAACACATGAAGAGAGGACATTCAAGGCCCTGGCAGGTCTCTAAATACAAGAACATATTTCTACATTTTCTCAAAAGTTACAGCTACGCTTTCTGAAGGTCATGGTATTATTAAATGACCAGAGAACTTGACGCACCGACAGCGTTTCAATAAATGACTGAACTTTGGGTGGAATTTATTTTACTAAAACATCAAATTCTGAAACAGAAAGCCACTTGATGTTTTCGACTTTCCTTTCTAAATGTGTCTTCAACGCTACAAATATCTTTACGCAGGCTCAAAATTTGATCTGCAGTCCTCTTTAAAGTATACCAACCACATCAGGTGCTCCCATTTCCGCGTCCCGCTTCGAAGTAATTCCAGGTAATAGATCAGAGCTCTGGAAAGTCTTGGTGTACTTAAACTTGGTTGACAAATAACATAAATCATGTATAAAGGCTTGATGGGCTATCAGATATGATATATGACTGTGTATTAATCAGCGGCGCTATTTCATGGATATAGCCGTGCGGTGGTCGCAGATAATCCCATATAACCCTTGCGTCGTGTTAATTACATTCACTGATACTGCAAGCATTATATGGCTTCAAAATTCCAGTTTCTTGATCAATGATATACACCACCGTAGTGTGTAACGTTATTTGTGTTCGGCTACCACCGAAATGAAAGCTTTGAATTTCATTATCAAACTGAAATGAACAATTTTCTGAAAAAACGATATGTACTATAGCCCGCATGGTAGATAATGTCGCCTTTAGAGATGTTAAAGGTTTATAATGTCTAACTCTATCTCAGTCCCTTTAAATTTTGTAAAAAAAAACTAAAAGGCCAGCTGAGAGAACAGTAGTAAGAAATTTATCAAATGAAGATTTACTACATACGAAAACAGAATATAATACAAGCGAAGGAAAGTATATTATTAATATAATTAAGTTTTGTAGTGATTTTTCTGATGATAACATATTTTACGCTCAATGGTGCTTTTGTGTCAATAATTTGAGGCTATAATTAAAGTTCCTACTAGTTTTCATGCTTAATATGTTCTTTATAGTTTAGACTGTAACATAACTTCTGAGGCTGAGCTACAAATAATGTTATTATCTGTTACAAATAGGTTTCCATGTGTTACAGCAAGTATAAAGATATATATATATATATTTTAATGTAATGGATGTGGCAAACAAGCATGCAGTTCACATTGATTTTAAGCGATGACTGCAGCCTATAGACACCCACACAAAGACCAAGGTCAAAATGCAGATGCGTTACCACCCCTGAGGCCTAAGATGTTATGTCTCTGTGCCGGAAATTACAGGGCCGTATATTTCAAATCAATTGAACTTATAGGTATGTGAAACTCAATTTGAGTATTTAAAATACTTAAATTGAGTTGCACAAACAATTACAAAACGATTTTTTTATTACAATCTTATTACCATTAGCAGTTTATCTTTACCACTGTCCCCCCTATCATTACCAAACTTCTTCCTTCATTACCATAACAATGACAAAAAACTTAAAGCCCATAACTTTGCCAATCCTGCGTATAATTTAGTGATAATGATATAGCTTGTTTATTTTTCACGTAGCTATGCATTGGCACTAAAAAAAAGCATTGTTATTTTTTTCTCCATTTTTCGTTCAATTTGCACGTAAAAAATAGAACTACTCTTATATTCACCGATTTATTATTCACTTCGATGGTTTGAAATTATGAATATCAGTTAAGTAGTTCGAGAGGTACCTGCCTAAATAGATAGAGAGGATATTTATGCTAATTTTGTACGCGTTTCTTACACAAGCATCTGATGCAAGTTCCATAATTTATAATAATTGAATTAAGTATAGTAGGAGGCGAATAACCTACATGGGTTTAATGTAATTTAAGACCATCTCGGACCTATTGGAGATAATCTAAGTATAACATTAAAATAGTTATCACTTTATAGCTAGGGGGCTAGTGTTTTTATAAACACATTATTTATTAAAAACATCGATGTATTTAAATATATATATATACATAAACGTATTTTAGCTAAAGTGTTGCAAATCTCTCCTTTGTCTTTATCTATCCTGCACATTTGACAATGCAACTGACAAAGACAAAGCATTATACAGCTAAAACGTATCTAATGTACGTTTATGAATAAGGGTGCCTCCTTATATATATGGTATTTACTTAGTACTACACAGTAACACAATCAGAATAACAATGTTTTAGATGGAATGTTTTTTCTAAGAGTTTGTACTTACAATGTACCTACGTAATTAAATTACGACGTAAAAAGCGATTGTTTTTTTTGTCTATCAAGTAAATTTATAGACGAATAATTTCATTTTTTCTTTTTTTAATAACAACGTTTTTGTTAAGTCTACTAGTCTCGTCACCCATTCCCTGTCCCATTGCAAACAATAGCCTAAAAGCAATGCAAATGCACTCTCAAAGAAAATAATTAGTTATTAAATAATGCACTAGTCTAGACAGTACAGGACCTACATTTGACAACCGAATAAGTAGATAGCTACCTAAAGATCCAACCTTCTTTTGTAATTGAACACAAACCATAACGTAGATAATAAATAAAACACAAGCAGTTAGTAACTGTAATATTTTTTTAACAATATCATTATAATTTTAATATTACGATGATTACACAACGTGTAAATAGATTCCGATGCAGAACATTGATATTTTCTCAATGGTTATCTAACGCGAGAACCGGTGTAATGAGCTTTCGACGGTAATATTACAAATACCTATTATTACAGAAAGTGTCGAATTGATATCATCATTTTGCGGGATAAAAAGCGTGGCGCTATTAACATAGAAAGTACTTACACAAAATTATTTAAACGTGTCTTTCTGTAGTTCAAATAAACTGCCATTATTTTCTGGCTTTGTTAAACTTATCCCTACCATCACCTATTAGTTTTCTTTTAAGCAATCAATAGGGGACACTTTTTTTTTTCTTATTGTAATGTAATGCATATGTAATTTTATAAGTAATTTTCTTATACATGTTTACATGTTTTGAGCTGCAGTATTCATGCCCACAATGTACATCATGTCAATGTGAACTGCTGCTTGCTTGTTTGGCAACTTCATAACGAAAGACCTCACACGTTAAATATTTTTTTATACGGTACCAAACGAAGTACCTACATAATTCACTATATTCTATATTATTATGTTATTGTACGTGTAATCTAACCTCCTTATACTTACCCATAATAAAGAATTGAATACAAACAGTCGTCGTGTCGTTACCCACGATTACTGGTGGTAGAGCTCCAGTGACGGAGCTCGTGGGCGTAGGCACCACCGCATTACCTGATTTACTTGCCGCTAAATGGTAGTGTTCAGCACTATCGTGTTCTGGTCAGGTAATGTACGGCCCTGTAATTTCCGGCACAGAGGCGTAACACCTCAGGCCTCAGGAGTGGTAACGCATTTGCATTTTGACCTTGGTCTTTGTGTGAGTGTCTATAGGCTGCAGTTATCACTTAACATCAATGTGAACTGCATGCTTGTTTGCCACATCCAGTACATAAAAAAAAAAATACTTGTACGAGTATGTAATCAATATTCACATTGCCAGCTATTGCAATAATTAGATCACATTTACATAATTTTCCACGTGTAGAAAAAGAATGTAATCTATTTTTCAAGTAGCTTCTATTTATGGCGAATCTAGATCGGGTGTATTGCACATGGAATCTAAATTAATTTATAATTTGGATATGTGTTCATATATAAATTGATGTGATTTTATATTTCATGTCCAGGTGAAATAGAACGAGCGAGAAAATATATGACTACTTTATTGGGTTTTGCTTACAAGAGTAAAATACTTTTTCAGTTTCCTACATTAATAAATGATTAGGTATTGAAATAAAACTTTACTTAAGAGACAAAAAACATTTGTTATTCGACAAATACCATGAAGCTGAAGCCCAAAAAAGAGACAAAAGTTTCGAGTACAAAAAAAACAAAGAAGAACGATAGTTATTTTTTTATACTGTTCTTAATTTTCACCGTCTAGTTTTCAGCACCGAAATTATGCACTACAACGACATAATCAATATTTTTTTTATCGAAAGCTATCCAACACGTCACGTTTCGTCTCAGCTTTCTCAGCATCTTGTTAACTTTCATGCTATCGCTTACAATGCGTATAAAAAGGATGAAATTATAAATAAAAATAAAACTAATAAGTCGCTTTCGACTTTCTCTCTCGAAGACTTTACTATAATGGACATTTACACTATAAAAAATGCGTCTCTTTGATTAAACGCTCTCATTTTCAGTCACGTTTGTGGGTATGTAATGTTAAAGTGAAAAATAGCGTAGGTACCTTACTTAGTTGGTAACAAACTAACAATGAAAGGAAATGTTTTTTTCGAATACTTACAGCTTTTTTTTAATCCATATTTTTATAGGGACTTAAGAGTCTGACCGTGCGACTATGAAACATACCTATATCTTTGCAGATACCTTCGAAAAGTCATTAAAAAATTAAAATTAGCTATAGCGCATAAATATTGCATAAATTAAAGTAATATAGATATTAATAATGAATGTAAAACAGAATTTATAGTAAGAAAATCATCAATTTTTTCAAAGAAAAAAATATTTGTCCAAATCAAAGTTACTTATTTATTTAACAGAGCTTCAAGTAGCAGTCATTGGTTTTTATAGTCTTTTCGTATATTAATCGACTTGCAATCGGCAGGTGATCGCTGTTGTTCATGGTCTTGGGCAAAATTAAATGACAATGAACGTTTTTATTTTCAAATAAAATTACATTTGATGGAAAGGCATAGTCTTCTGCAGCCTAAATATTATTAATATCTCTGCCAACAATGTTATCTATTTACTATAATTTATAGAGATCCTCCCAAACAAAAATATACTAACCAATTCCTAAACTTTCATGGAAATTATGAGCATTCTAAGTATCATAGTCATATTTTAATGAATGAATAGGTATACACATGTCTGCAATTCTGCACCCTACCAACGCGTACCTATACCAGATAAATGTAAGTACCTAAGTACGTATATAATGAACACTTCGACGTCACGCCTGACTTCCTCTCTTGCAGCTTACACCTCCCCTTGCGTATCATGCCGGCAGCCTCATAGACAGAGGTTGCGAGCGGGCAACTGTGTGTATGCGTGTAAAAACACGTCCTGATTGATGGCTGTGTAGTGGGTAACCAGAATAAGCGTTTATAAATATGGAATTTTAGCCAAGTCTTCGCGGTGTGCCTATACTACACCATTTAACGGCAGATAAATTAGGTACACCTTGCGCTTTAGATTACTACTAGGTATGTATTTCCAGTATTCGTGTATTTACCTCTTGATCCAAAGCTAATTCGTCATCCTCTTCAACGCCAGCATCTGGTACGCTGTCATCGTCTTCCTCAGAAGCCACCGCAGCGCCCAGCAAGAACAAAGCTATCAAGAAACTCCACCTAGAACAAGAGATATCATTGTTAACTTTTGACACTTGGAATATTCTGGAATGTTTGTAAACATTGCTACAATTATGTCGAAACAATTGCTAATGTTACTGGTAAAGTGAAACTAAGGTGTACGAATATTTTTCACCATTTTTGTTATCAATGTCGTCAATATACAAACTTACTTAATAGTATGTACCTGTTGGCGTTAGGCAAATTTGAACTATACGAAACATTAAAAAAAAAGTATTATTCTGACCATTACAATTGATAGTTTCTCATGGTATATTCTTAGGTATTTACAAACTACACATAAACTAATTTTACTAAATTCGTCTCGCGAGATAAATCCCTAAAAGTGTTTTAAAGGTAGGTATATCTTTAATTGCTTAATTTTATCATAAAAAAAATTATTAAAATGAACCAACACTATTGCCTATCAGGATAAAGTGAATGAAGTCTCAAATAGGTCTCTTTTATAAACATCCGATTATTCTTTTACAATTTGCACAGCTCGCCTTCTTTCGGACGCGAATTAAATTAATCATGGAATAGTTGCATTACTGCGAGAACATTTAATAAAAGACCAATAATTACAGACCTTAATCGTAATGCTCTTGCCTAAGCACAGAGTGTGCATTAGTGATTTGTGTATCAGATAGCGGTAAACGTATTTTCGCGTCCAATCTTTAACTTGATCCTATTAACACCACAGACAAGATGGCGATACAGGTTACGCAATAGCGGCAATTTCGCCAAAATGTAGGTACTGCATCACAGGGAACTTACGTAATAAATAAATGATCGCTCCTGTAACTGTCTGCGGTCAATTTAAATTGCGAATGAAATAAGCCCTTATCTTTACATTATTATCTGAATGGCAAGTACACGGAGAGAGAGACCCTAAAGACATTAATTTTCTGAAACTCGAGGCTTGTATTTAATCAATAGGGAGTCACATGTTATTGTGTAAGCTATGGTAGAGTTATGCACGCATTTAATGCCTACATGCAAATACTGCAGATTTGCCAGTTATGCTCTCGAATCCCATGTCTAGGCCATAAGTGACAACCTTGAAGTACTGCATTCAATATCTTAATATATTCCTTGCTTGCTGTATCTGTCAGGCCTTGGAGCCATGTGGTCATTCAGTCTGGGAATTGGCCACCTATTGCTTTACAAATACGACGACTTGTTAGAGCACGAATCATGCCCAAGATTCAGGACAACAGGGTCTTCGGCTAGGTACTCTACCACGTGCAATTCTCAAGGTTCTATCACAGTCTAATGAAAACGAACGTGTTAATTTCTATCTTAAAGCATTAAATAAGGCTACCGAGAAGGTTTTATAAACATATAATAAGTAGCACTTGTGTCGTGAAACCATTGTATACACACAAAACGTACATTAAGACTCAAACCCGAAACAAATATCTCTAGGCCATACGTTTGTCCCAGTGAGGGGATCGAACCCATAGCAAGATCAAGGGGTCGTCGGACATCACTATACCAACTGTCAAATATATTTATTCATAATTAATCGTAAGTAATCTGCACTAAGCAATAGTTCCTTTCATTACTTCACGCTTCTCATAACTCAGCCGTTCTAATTCGATGAGTAAGATATTGATTGTAATAGATATAAATCTAATGGCTTTGATGTCCGTGCGAATTATTTACGATAAAGATTAATGATTTGCCACTGACATTAATATGTTTATTAGGTAAATGGCATACGTAAGTTCTTATTAGAAAGGCGATGTATTCAAAACATTAATTAAATTAAAATATATAGAGCGCTTGAACGTGAAGATATAAAATATTATGTCTTCTTATATCTTCTTTGATTGAAATAAATTACGAAATCGTGTGGTTACTATGTAACTACACGCCATTAATTCTCACATAAAGCAGTTCTGGGCGGTATATTTTTGATTTATTAGATGTTATTACGTTACTTATTTAATTAAGTAGGCACATTACATACAAATGTATCATAAACATGTCTATCAGTTAAATATTACTTTGTGTTGTTTTATCGTTATTTTGGTGAGTAAAAATAGTTACATTCTGATTTTACGAAGGTGATAGGTATGTTTTTGTGTACCTTATAAAAATTACGAACTATGATAAAATTGCATTGAACAACGTATACAAGACACAACTACAGAACGCAAGTGGGCAAATATGGTGAAGTTTTTAGCACTTGAAGTCCACTGGAACTCTATCACCATATTTTTTTGATAAAATTCGTGAATAACCAAAATAGTGTAACGAAGAAAGAAAGAAAGCGAAAACAAGATGGCGTTGTTTTTAAAAAAAATAGTATTATGTACTCGAGAATAAATCGTCACTGTCTCAAATGACGGACTTGCCTATATTCACTATCAGAATAATTAGAAATAAACGTCGTTCAAGAAATACACCTGACCAAAAATATTAGGATGCATCTAGCCCTACAGAATAAACAGTTAGCGGCCGACATTACATAACGGACTATTGCAGTGAATTGAATATCTTGTCAACGAACAGAACTGACTCCAAAGCTCTGCATTTAATCAAGTAACTTGTCCTGGGACCTTAATTACGGCATCCATAAATGAACACACACTGCCACACCCTGTATCACCAGTGTCGCATAAAACTCTTGTTTTTGCGACACTGGTGATACAGGGTGTGGCAGTGTGTGTTCATTTATGGATGCCGTAATTAAGGTCCCAGGAAAGTTACTTGATTAAATGCAGAGCTTTGGGTCAGTTTGATCGTTGACAAGATATTATTCACTGCAATACGTTATGTAATGTGGGCTAAATTGTTTCTGTAGGGTTGATGCATCCATATTATTGGTCAGGTGTCTTTCTTGAACGACGTTTATTTCTAATTTTACTGATAGTGAATATAGGCAAGTCGTATTAGAGAGTGACGATTATTTCGAGAAGAGAAGTTCTATGAATAGATAATTGGGACTTGAATCACCTAATGTTTATGCTAAATAACGGCTTCTTCAATTGCTCAATTTCCTGCCAATAATATAGGTACCTTATTGTTATATTGCAAGCTCTCAAATTGATTGCAAAGACACGTACTAAATGTTTACTTAAGAAAGCACAAGCCTTCTGTTGAAGGACGTAATCGTTTTTTTCAGGTTCAGGATAAGGTCGGCCATACAAAACTGCGATGCGATATTTGCGATGCGATGCGAATTCGCAGTTATGTGTGGGAGCCCTAATACCATGTTAAATAAATGGAAAGAAAACGAAGATATAGACTGCGCACCAGTTGAATACAATCGCAACAGCCATCACAATACAATACATATTGTGGCAACTGCATTATTAGTATACCTACATATTTCGTTGTAACAAGTGAACAATTGTTTATTTATTGTGAGGTCAATAGAATATTTATGATTCTATTACATCCCTTTAGCTATTCAGATACAGCCGGTGAATCTTCGTGTTTTTTAATGATTTTTATAAAATATCCATACAGTTTGCAAAAACCACTGTCGTCAATTTTGTGTCAATGATAACCCTATGTTTAAGGAAGCAAGAAGGTGAAAATAAAATTGCATAACCGCACCATACACGCTATTTAAACTGTCTTACATACGAATTTACATTACGCACTGTTGCCACCTTTATGTTTGCCGCTTAAAAACGATTTCACTTTACAATAATATGTCATCTAATTTATTTTAATGGTATTCTTTGGACACAGTGTTACTGAATTCCTAAAGGTTTTTTTTAATGTAGGTTACAAGTGATGGACTTCATCGGTCCACATTATGGTAGTTCAACAAATGAATACTCTGAGTCTATTTTTTTTTAAAGACATATTACCATAAAGAGATGGTAAGAAGTGAGGCAGTGTTGCTTAGGTAAGTCCTCTGAACGCTCAAGCCATATCTTACTGGTGGTAGAGCTCTAGTGACGGAGCTCGCGGGCGTAGGCACCACCGCATTACCTAATATACTTGCCGCTAAATGGTAGTGTTCAGCATTATCGTGTTTCGGTCAGGTGGTAATGCACGGCCCTGTAATTTCCGGCACAGAGGCATAACACCTAATGCCTCAGGAGTAGCAGCGCATCTGCATTTTGTCCTCTGGTCATGGGTGTGGGTGTCTATAGGCTGCAGTCATCACTTAACATCAATGTGAACTGCATGCTTGTTTGCCACTTTTATTACATAAAAAAAAATCTCCATTTGTAGATTAATGTGGAAAATAATAGCGTTAATACTGTGGGCGGGAAATTCTCAGTAGTATTCCAGAGTCTGATTCCTCTTGTTTCGTAGGATCTATGTGTAAAGTCGTTGTTCCTGCGCCTTAGCTATCGCCGGTCGGAACGGATTGTTATCCCGCCGGGCATGCACTCATGAGAGTGCATCTGAGTTGTTGGGTGCACTTGTGCACATTAATATATTCTACGCAATTGGCTAGTCTCCAATGAGATTGGCCGTCGTGACCGAAACTCGGTCACGAGGACATTATTATTGCTGTAGGCTATAGACAACTACCTAAATTAAAATCTAACCCCCTTTCGAAAACGTATTTTAGCTAAAGTGTTGCTAATCTCTCCTTTGTCTTTTTCTATCCTGCACATTTGACAATGCAACTGACAAAGACAAAGCATTCTATAGCTAAAACGTATCTGATGTATGTTTATGAAGGGGGTTAAAGTTTACGTTAACGCTCTTGATCTAAAATGAAATTCTTTATTTCAAAAGTTACGGTAACGTTCATTACAATCTCACCAGAGAGCGGTATTTACATTTCCGATGGAGCTATAGCTGCATAGATGGATCCCTCACATCGGTGGTCCATAAGCACAATTTTGGTCAGTGATATTTTTTATATCACTAAAGTAGCAAAAGAACAGGCGCGTATACGTTGAAGATATGTATCTTCATGACTAGTCCCTTTCGGAGTAGGCAGATAGTGTAAAGCACCAGATATCCCGATCCAGACACACCTCCCATGCTTCTTCTACATTCATCATTCTCTTAATACATGTACGCCGAATCCTAAGACTCTTCACCCCACTCTTACACAGCACTCGACCTATTTGGTCAAGGTAAGTCAGTCTTGGACTTCCTGGGCCTCTTCGCCCAACGTTGAAGGTAAATTATTTAATTATTACTGCAACTATGTAATTCGCTCACGTGTTTCATAACTGTCGTGATCATATTTTCCGGCGTTTGAGCATTATGAAGTTAAACATTTCTCACTTTCTCTGGCTGTAGCTATCGAGTCGTGAAATGGTTTCTTGCGTCCACCAGCTTGCGATACAAAAGCAGGAGTTCTTACGACTTCTGGTCCGTGACGATATTGCCAATTATTTTATTATGTCGGACTAATGTTCAGATAAATAGTTGCTAGGTGTAGTAATTAAGGTTTACACGCCACTGATTCTATATTTAAGCCTTTGGTCTAGATATTTTTCCTATTTACGACATTGTAATAAAACTAAACTTGCATTGTAGCGTTATGTAAGGGCGTTTAAACTTGCGCCCGCGCAGGTCGTTCTGCACGCGAACAATAGCGGTCATGGTCTCGGGTAATAGTTTATGGTAGTGTTTATTTGCGTGATATTAACAAAACGTTTCGACGGTGATTTGTTTCGCGATTTATAGCAATTAAATCAAAACTGATTTAGAAGCTTTTTCGTTGCGAATTAAATTTAAATAATTAAATTGATGATTGACATGTAGGTCAATCGGCAATTAATTTAATAATATTATTTTACTGGTTTTGGGTCATACAATTTTTTAGCTCAAAATCAAAAGATGTATTTATTTTGTTTATATTAGGTATGAGCTAATTTTGACGATGTTAAAACTTAGAATTAGGTAAGTACTTATCTAAACGTTTATAGCTATGAAATGCAGCGAAAATATATTTAACAAACAATTCAAGCGATTTGTACAAAAAGCTACGAAACTTACGTATTGCCTTATACGGACAGATAGGCATCTTCAATTTCAGGACTGATCTTAATGGATGCGGTTCTGACCTCAGTCAAACGCGGTTAGGTTAGCCGCAAAAATAATAAGGAATCCAAGTTGGGTGAAATCACACAGATTCTAAATTATTCGTTTCAGAAATGAACGCTTCTTAAAATATGTACCTACGTGTCGAGCTTAAAAAGGAGAAAAATCTCGCTTGAACATTAGACCGTCAAGACACGAGAGACCGCCGGCGGCGTATGAACAATAGAAATCAATTGGCATATATTTTTCGCGAGCTGACGGCTTAATATGACGCAGCATTTCTAAAATAATTTATTTTTTTATATATAGAGATTATGTGTCAGTCTAATCATCCCCTTATAGTAGTTTTTTTGATAATGATAAAAAACATACTGTTCATAAATAGTGAATTCTCATGAATAATCAAGATCAGTTATAATTCGTAAACGCTTGTATTGCTTTTTTCTATCTCACACATTAAAAATTCAACTGTCAAGCGCTTAAAATAGAGGTATCTACACAGATCTAAATCTATTCATGCAAGAACCATGGTCTGGTAATATTACCATATCTGATGGTAAAAGTAAAATCCAAGCTATCGGACCTCAGATCCCAGGCTCTATTCCCTGGCAATAGGTAGGTACAGTAAGGGCACTTGTCGTTTATCCAAAATCAATGAAATATAACTTTTATTATCGTAAGGTGCCCATATGGTTGAGCGGCCAGTTCTCTGGGTACTAAGCCGCGAAGGCTTTTACGCGTAAACGTGTTTTTGTTTTTTTTTATCAACCTTTTATTCAGCCATTGATTTTGATAGCGCGGAAATTACAATAATTTTCTCCTTCAATGAACATTACAGTGTAAGATTACCAAATTATACTGTTTATAGTTCAATGGCCAAATGTTTATAAGAGAAAAATACAATATGATCAATAGTACCTGAGTTTTTTTGGAGTAATACGCAAGAGGCTTCTGTTTTCTGTTACCTCCGTGGCAACTTTTCATTGTCAAGTGAAGAAACAATTACGATTTTTGTGAAATGTTCAGTATTACTATTTACTTAATCAGTACAGACTTAATCAGTACTTTCCTTTGACCAAGGTAGCGAAAATGCGCTTTTTGCTATAACGGAAGGCGAGTAAAAACTAGGATATTTGGCGCTCTACGCTCTCTGGCGTGAAGATACATACAGTAGATATTTAAATTGTGATAAAATTCGTATTTTTCATTTTTTTATAATAAAAATTTGAAACACTAATTGAATTCAAATATAATTATTATTTTCTTCGTTCTGCTTCAGGCTTTCGCTAGCACTAAAACATCTACCGTTAAATTGTAGGGCTGGACGTAAAGTAGTACAACCTGAGTTTTTTGGCGTAATACCCAAATACGTGGACCCGTTATGCAGAGGCAAAACAGCCTTAGGGGTGGCTGTAGCAACCTGGCAACGTACGTACCGTATAGTCAGGGAACTCTGCGCTTTAGCTTTTATTAACAAGGCATAAGGTGCCCATGTGGGTCAAGTGCCCAGTTCGTCGACAGTACATTGAAACATCAACCAATTTTTTTTTGAGAAGATTTTTATAGACTGCAATATTCACTTACCATCAGTTTGAACACTATATTTGTTTACTGATTTGCACGGCTCTGAAGTAACAAGACTTAGTATGCTTTTTGATGGGATCAATTGTTATTAATTGCACGCATTGTCTAGTAAACATACATTGTATTGTATCACAAGATGTTTCGTTACGTTTTATTTGATGGATCCCTAATTGTAGAGCGTCTACCCATTGTACGTGTTTCCCAGGAGAGTTTCTAGTAATTAACACGTCGCATAGTAATGGGTTCAGTGTCTTCATATTGGAACAATATTAGATAAATATACGTACCTACCCGTTTCAATTCACAAACTAAGCAATTGAATTAAAAGGAAAAGATTCAGTTAAAGTGTGCTAATTCACAAATCAATCAACTTTTTATGATACCTATATCTAACAATATATTATCTAAATCAGAGATTCCCAAACTATTTTTTCTTATAAACCCTATACAATTTTTTCTCGTTTCTGTGGACCCCCGTCCTTGCTACATTTATATCACATTCCCATATTTCCAATTTTTATTCACGCTTACGTAAACCCCCATCGAGTCTCCCATGGACCACTTTGGGAATAACTGTTATGATGTAAGTAAATTTGATACTATCAGTGTATGTGTCGAGATCCATTATCGTGGACCCCCATTTTCATTTCATGGACCTCCAACTTTTTTTTCCGCTGACGCAGACCTCTTTCAGCTTGTCATAGACCCCCAGGGGTTCGATATAGACCACTTTGGGAAATCTAAATCAAGTAGAATTAAAATGTGAAAAGTATTGGTTTTAATATTATAGTTATAAAGCTGTATGATATTAAATTTCACATTAACAAACCATTACTTGATTATTCAAGTAATGGTTTGTTAATAATGCGTGGCCCCCGCCATAGCATACTTTTAATATTTAAAAAGTCTATCCAGATTTGGATAAGTAGATGTTCAGATGCATATATGCTACTGCTTATACTGCTACTGTTTTGAGGTATATACTTGCCGCTAAATGGTAGTGTTCAGCACTATCGTGTTCCGGTCAGGTGGTAATGTACGGCCCTGTAATTTCCGGCACAGAGGCATAACACCCTTAGGCCTCAGGAGTGGTAACGCATCTGCATTTTGACCTTGGTCTTTGTGTGGGTGTCTATAGACTGCAGTCATCACTTAACATCAATGTGAACTGCATGCTTGTTTGCCACTTCCATTACATAAAAAAATAAAAAGGTAACTTGAAACCCATTATTAGCATCCAGCCTTTAATAATATAATAATTACTATTAGCTATCAGCGTTGTATAGTTTGCGTTCACGCCTTATATCAACAACAATTTATCTGTTATCAAATCTGTCTAACTGTCTCGTACCTACCGTACAAACATAATTGATGAGAATGAACAAATAAATAACGGTATGGTGCCCTTTCGTTCTGATGATAGCCTACTGTAAAGGTCAGAGTATATTACGGTCAATAAACTTGGCACTTAAAAATTAAATGTTTCCCTTTTTCAGCTTCCACTTTTTTGTTTCGGATAATTCTGTAAGAAAAAAGGCCCGTAGGATACCTACTTGTTTCTTCTTCTACTTTGTTGTCCATCTGTCTGAGATCATTTTTTGTAACAGTGTAATAAATCTAAAAGGAAGGGTGAGGCAGTGTCGTATATTTAGATCAACTATATATGGCCCCCTAATAACTATCACAGAGACATACCAAAGTCTCAGGGGTGGCGACGCATCTGCATTTTTGACCTCTATTTGTTGTTTACTTAGATGTTTATAGGCTGCAGTCATCACTTAACATCTATGTGAACATGCTTCTTTGTCACTTTGGTAACATAAAAATAAGATAATCCGACAACTTTTGTGAAACTTGGAGTACCTAATGCTTTTAGGTATAGTATCGATTCTTTCATATTTACTTTCCTCCTCTATTTGTTTCTATGCTTCATCAATAGTACTTGAGCTGCAGTTGGCCGATATCTGCCACGTTCAATATGAAATGTAGCTAGTATGCTGGGGACGTTGAACGGTAGGAACGGACTGGACGTGGCACTTTGGTTTTAATTTCTTAGTAGTGATTTACATATAAATAAAAAAAAGATGTCATCAATATAAAAATACATAGGTGTTGCGTTATTCGTTTTTTGTTTTTAGTCATGTTTAGTATACTATATTGAATGTGTCGTTTTTAATTGAGTGTATGATTTGTAATTAATGCAGTGTCAGTATTTTTAAGACAATTTTACAAAACTTTGTGTATTAAGTATCTGTGAAACTTTGTAGGAAGTGTCAAAATAAAGATTTAGTAAGCCAAAAAAAAATGTTGAAATCAATTGTTATACTTAACTGCAGCTTTAGAGGTTAATGACTTGTACATTAAACTAAGAATAATATACAAAAGAAAGAAAAAGATAGAATGTCTCAAATTTATGAAAGGTAGTTTTAAGTGGTCACCGGTTCGAAACGCGTCATCTATGTCGGCCGAGAGAACAGCATCGGCGTCGCGTGCTGGCGGCATATTATCTTAGATTTCACTTTCCACGCTTATGTAATATCCTCCCGGTTTATACACACGGCTGTTTGGTTAATAATTATGCTCACTCCTATCGGAAATGAGGAAAATCCAAGAATGTATCTTTCAAGGTTGTATTTTTATGGCTGCATCGTATGTTAAATATTATTGAGGTTTTTTATCGACTTTATTTTTTTTTATGTAATGGTTGTGGCAAACAAGCTTGCAGTTCACATTGATGTTAAGTGATGACTGCATCCTATAGACACCCACACAAAGAACAAGGACAAAATGCAGATGCGTTACCACTCCTGAGGCATAAAGTGTTAAGTCTCTGTGCCGGAAATTACAGGGCCGTACACCTGACCGGAACATGATAGTGCTAAACACTACCATTAAGCGGCAAGTATATTAGGTAATTCGGAGTTGCCTACGCCTGCGAGCTCCGTCACTGGAGCTTTGCCACCAGTATAACATCATTAAACCATGTCGCTCATAAAGGAGACTTAAATTCATGTTCCATTGAACATTATTTGTGTTAAGTGTCAAGGATACAAGTTATTAGTAACTACATACTAAGTGGCTTGGTGGTCATAGGCCAGGTATCAATCAATTGTAACCTCTATTAACTGCGAGGAATTCTAAACAATTGGCCAAATTGAGCGTTAATCATTAATTTTAGCTTTGCTTGCTCTTTTTGGCAAGGTAGAAGGCAAACGACCTCGGGGCCGATCTCCTACCAGATGGACTGACCAAGTCACCAAACTCACTGGCCTCCCCATAACAAAAGCCATGAAGAAGAGAGACAGGCTAGATTGGAAGAATCTTGTTACCAAAGCCACCAAGACACTTCAGGACGGTCACGACCTTCAGTAATTAAGAGTGCAACATTGATGACTCTTGGAAAAATACAGGTAGGGGAGACCTAGGAGAGTTGTGACAAAGTTAAGTTGTGACAAAGACGATTTCTCCCTACCTATAATCGTTAGCGAGCTGGCTTCAATGCTAGTTTGCGACTTGAGAGATGCGCTACTTGACTTAGTACTCGCTGGCGTCGTACGAAAAGCGATTATCAAATTATGACATCTGCGTGAAAAAATATGCGAAAAGTAAGTTTTTCTTTAAAAATTTGATCAAATGTTTATCATGCCTTTTTACACGTTGATTGTTGTGTTATATATTATTAAATTGTGTGGTTATTCAAGACTCAAAATGTTGCATCAATATCTTGTATTTGTATCGTGTCTAGAAAATATGAATTATTATTTGGACCAAGTCATCATTTTGAGCATCTAGGCGAGTTGTGACAGCTTGTCACAACTCTCCTATCTGACTTCATTTTTCGCAACGTGGTGTGTTGCATGCTAAAAGGCTACGTTCTTGGTTTTAGAATGCTGAATAAAGAACGACTGATGAGGAATTAATGATGTAATTTGAAGAGGTTACGTAACGATACGAAAAAATGTCCAATAGATGTCGCGTCCTCTTACAATCTTAACTACATGTCTCTGTCAAGATATATTTAAAAGAAACACGCTTATCAAGCAAACCCAGTAGGCAAGGCTTCATCTATGAGTTATACCATTTATGAGAGGAATATATAAGTGACTATTTGAAAACATCAGATCAAATGAGCAGTGGGTCCAATGCCTAGAATACAAAGACTGATCACATGTAGATTGTACCTACTGGAGACAAGTTGCAATACGTTTGCCATAATTGTCTATGAGATTAAATGAAGATTTTTGACGGATAGTAGTGATTTACCTCAAAATGGTGCCATATATTAGATACTTCTAACGCGTCATCTATGTCCGCCGAGAGAACAGCATCGGCGTCGCGTGCTGGCGGCATATTATCTTAGATTTCACTTTCCACGCTTATGTAATATCCTCCCGGTTTATACACACGGCTGTTTGGTTAATAATTATGCTCACTCCTATCGGAAATGAGGAAAATCCAAGAATATATCTTTCAAGGTTGTTTTTTTATGGCTGCATCGTATGTTAAATATTATTTTGGTTTTTTTATCGACTTTTTTTTTTATGTAATGGTTGTGGCAAACAAGCTTGCAGTTCACATTGATGTTAAGTGATGACTGCATCCTATAGACACCCACACAAAGAACAAGGACAAAATGCAGATGCGTTACCACTCCTGAGGCATAAAGTGTTAAGTCTCTGTGCCGGAAATTACAGGGCCGTACACCTGACCGGAACATGATAGTGCTAAACACTACCATTAAGCGGCAAGTATATTAGGTAATTCGGAGTTGCCTACGCCTGCGAGCTCCGTCACTGGAGCTTTGCCACCAGTATAACATCATTAAACCATGTCGCTCATAAAGGAGACTTAAATTCATGTTCCATTGAACATTATTTGTGTTAAGTGTCAAGGATACAAGTTATTAGTAACTACATACTATAGTTATGGCTTGGTGGTCATAGGCCAGGTATCAATCAATTGTAACCTCTATTAACTGCGAGGAATTCTAAACAATTGGCCAAATTGAGCGTTAATCATTATTTTTTATTTTTATTTTTTTTATGTAATGGAAGTGGTAAACAAGCATGCAGTTCACATTGATGTTAAGTGATGACTGCAGCCTATAGACACCCACACAAAGACCAAGGTCAAAATGCAGATGCGTTACCACTCTTGAGGCCTAAGGTCTTATGCCTCTGTGCCGGAAATTACAGGGCCGTACATGTACAATTTTAGCTTTGCTTGCTCTTTTTGGCAAGGTAGAAGGCAAACGACCACGGGGCCAATCTCCTACCAGATGGACTGACCAAGTCACCAAACTCACTGGCCTCCCCATAACAAAAGCCATGAAGAAGGCCGTAGACAGGCTAGATTGGAAGAATCTTGTTACCAAAGCCACCAAGACACTTCAGGACGGTCACGACCTTCAGTAATTAAGAGTGCAACATTGATGACTCTTGGAAAAATACAGGTAGGGGAGACCTAGGAGAGTTGTGACAAAGTTAAGTTGTGACAAAGACGATTTCACCCTACCTATAATCGTTAGCGAGCTGGCTTCAATGCTAGTTTGCGACTTGAGAGATGCGCTACTTGACTTAGTTTTAGCAATTATCAAATTATGACATCTGCGTGAAAAAATATGCGAAAAGTAAGTTTTTCTTTAAAAATTTGATCAAATGTACCACAGAGACATAACAACTTAGGTCTCAGGGGTGGCAACACATCTGCCATTTTGACCTCTGGTTTTTATGTAGATGTCTATAGGCTGCAGTCATCACTTAACATCAATGTGAGGTGCATGCTTGTTTGCCACCTTCATTACATTAAAAAAAACCTACAACACAGGTTCATATCTAGTGCACTTTTACAATTATATGCTTACCCTCACAGCCCCGTGAGTGTAAGCATATAATTACAAGCGAATTTTATATCTTTCCTTGGAATATAAACTTCAAAACGAATTGTATTTGAAATTTTGAAACAATGACTCTTATTTAATAACGAGAGTCGGTAGGCTGTCACGGAAACAGTTAATGATTTTATCTTCACGCCATATCTCAAATGAGTTGATTGTATCGAGTTCCTAGCCTTACAGCATTCCTTAAAAACTGCACGCTTTCTGATGACTAACGGCTTTGATACTCAGACAAATACCTACGCTTTTGTTAGGAGCTACATTATTGTAAATAGGTATTTGTTTCAGTTTCAAGTTAACGATTGTAGGCATAAATTTCGTTGGCGTCAGAGTTCCAAGTGTAGGAACTCAAGGGCGTAGGTACCACAGCATTAGAAAGAGAGAAAGAAACATTTATTTGACATACAGCGAGACACATAAAACAGACATAAAACGTAGATAACAATAAAGAAGGAAAAGACAACACAATTTCTAAAATTATTACATAGGTACCACACGTAATATGTGTCTCACGGCTGCCAAAAAAGTGTCATGTTCAGCAAATGTCAGGTAACTTTATATAATGGATACCTGAAGATGGTTTTCAACAGGAACCTAAGCGTGAGTGAACCACGGATGTCAAATTTATATCTCTATATATATAAAAAACAATAGCTGTTTGTTAGTCTCGCTAAAACTCGAGAACGGCTGGACCAATTTAGCTAATTATGGTTTGGAATGATTTTTGGAAGTCCAGGAAAGGTTTAAAAGGTAAGAAAATATGAATAAAATGAAGGGAAACAGTAAAAACCACAATTTTATTTTCCCATACAAATAGTCCGTATCTATCAAACCTTTGACACATTATTTAATTCATATGCAATACGAAGTTTGCCCGGTCAGCTAGTCCCTACTAATATTATAAATGCGAAAGTAACTCTGTCTGTCTGCCTGTCGTCTGTTACCTTTTCAAGTCCAAACGACTGAACCGATTTTAATGAAAGGAGATGTTGCAAAAATGTATGGACCATGCCACTCCGGCCATGTATTGTACACAAAATCATTAAAACAGGCAAAATCTATGTAAAAACGTTTTTACTGCATATTTTCATTTATTTAGCCTTGTTTGCAGTTACAAAACATTATTTGCAGTTAGAATTGCAACTCAAAACCAACATGGCGAATATGGCGGCCGCGGCCAACAGCTAGTATTATATAATTATATATTACATTACCTAACTGTCCTTACCTATATGCTGCTAAATGGTAGTGTTCGGCACTATCATGTTCCGGTTAGATGGTAATGTATGGCCCCGTAACAACTATCACAGAGACATGACACCTTAGGTCTCAGGGGTGGCAACACTAATACATTTTGACCGCTGGTTTTTATGTAGATGTCTATAGGCTGCAGTTATCACTTAACATCAATGTGAGCTGTATGCTAGTTTGCCACCTTTCTTTCATAAAAAAAAAATCTTTTTACAGCTTATAGAACTCAGCAAATACTGTTTAGGCTGGAGTGCCCTATTATCAAGTTCCTCCTCCCCCCCATATTATCAAGTTCTCATTTATGTAGCGATATCTATTCTTTTTTTTTTGTAATGGAAGTGGCAAACAAGCATGCAGTTGATGTTAAGTGATGACTGCAGCCTATAGACACCCACACAAAGACCAATTTTAAAATGCAGATGCGTTACCACTCCTGGGGCCTAAAAAATTATGCCTCTGTGCCCGAAATTAAAGGGCCGTATTCTGCATAAGTTCAGTTTTGTAACCATCGCATGAACTGTATGCTTGTTTGTGACTTTTACATAAGAATTTTCGAGCTTTAAGATCTTAAATAACGAAAAATAACAAGTCTTCACGTGTTCTTGCGTTAGTTTCCCAAATGGTTTCTTTTTAGAAATTTCATCACCGGAAACAACTGGCAATTCAATAATAAATTGGATTTTTTGTACAACAATGATTAACTTACAACTAACTATTGTTGTTTACAATAAATCTGACACCAGGGCCGTGTAATATGCAAAAGAGACCTAAGTTTTTTCGAACGTCGTTCTGACTTTCTGACTAATCAAAGAAAACCTGCGGCGAAGGCTGCGGAGAGTTTGCAACAGGCATGTCGAATTAGCCAACGATTGTGAGTAATAGAGGTATTGTTGTCTCCAACCGGTTGTAAGGTTCGTCTGCGCAATGACAGATTGAAGGTAGCCAGGGCTTCATGGTTACCACAAACATACCGCTTTCTCTCTTTCACTTTGATCAAATGGAAAAAAGAATAAAGTATATAAGTTCGTGCCCACAACGGCATACATCCATGCATCCAGACATCCATCTACAATTTACTATTTTTTTTTATATTATGGAAGTGGCAAACAAGTTTGCAGTTCACATTGATGTTAAGTGATAACTGCAGCCTATAGACACTAACACAAAGACCAAGGCCAAAATGCAGATGCGTTACCACTCTGAGGCCTAAGGTGTTATGCCCATGTGCCGGAAATTACAGGGCCGTACATTACCACCTGACCGGAACACGATAGTGCTGAAGACTACCATTTAGCGGCAAGTATATTGGTGCCTACGCCTGCGAGCTCCGTCACTGGAGTTCTACCACCAGTAAACCAACTATCTCATGATCATGTATGTGCGAAATCACAAATTGATCATTGCTAATAGGCTCATCACCTCAATTGTATGTCTATAGGCTGGGTGTCTATAGGCTGCAATTATCACTTAACATCAATGTGAACTGCACGCTTGTTTGCCACTTATATTACTTAAAAAAATATGTTTTAAAAATTAAATAAATGACATTACCAAACTCCCAAGAGTGTTTTTTTTTATTTTTTTTTATTTTATTTATTTAAGGCGAACCGGCTTTTACAATCTTGATAGCATTGAAACAATTTGAAAACAGAGAGCTAATTATAGGTTCCCGCGAATATAAAACAATTTAGTGTATCTTAAGTGTGTGAACACAACACATTAAACTACATCTACATCTACGCACCCCATTAAGCTGAAAAACTTAGCATAAAAAGTATAAACTTTAAATATTTACTGCATAGAGTTTTTAAGCGTAAATAATTTAACAAAGAAAAAAGAAATAATAACAAATAGGAAAAAAAAAAACTGTTATGTAGCTATAAAGCAATTTGTCACTTTATACCTAGTATAGTATGAGAAATTACTAAAACTTACAATGAACTAAAACTTTCAATGTCAAGAAGTTAATTATCGTTATTCGACTTGGGAATCGAACATCGCGTTATTGCTTGCTTCCTGGGATAAATTAAAAAATGCTTTTTTTTTTATGTAATGGAAGTGGTAAACAAGCATTGATGTTAAGTGATGACTGCAGCCTATAGACACCCACACAAAGACCAAGGTCAAAATGCAGATGCGTTACCACTCCTGAGGCCTAAGGTCTTATGCCTCTGTGCCGGAAATTACAGGGCGAATCGCTTATCGAATTATGGATGATTATAGAAGAGTATGTCTTGATAGTGAGGGAATTATTGATCCAATCACCAATGGATATCATGTAGTGCAATATTGTAAACAACATATAATTACACACAAGTAAGATTTATTAATATTTTATTAATTTACTAGCGGCCCACCCCGGCTTTGCCCGCGCTGCTCCGTTCCTATTAGTCATAGCGTGATGATTTCGCGCCTTCCTCGACAAATGGGCTATCTAACACTGAAAAAACTTTTCAAATCGGACCAATAGTTCCTGAGATTAGCGCGTTCATACAAACAAACAAACTCTTCAGCCTTATAATATTAGTATAGATTTAAATAAATATTACTTGCATTTGTCTAGTAAAAATGTTTGTATCATTATTATGATACAAAATAAATTATTAGCAGCCTACTCAATAAGCACGTATCACGTTGATGGCTTTTGTATCGCTGTCAATCTCAACCTATGTGTAATTCGTAAAGAAACTTAATTAACTGATGGCTTAACTGATGATTTAAGAGTTACTCACTATAATTAACTGTAGTGTCAGAAGTCAATATATGTTTATAAATGTTTGATAATACTTGTTTTATATTATTTCGCATTAACACATGCTTGTGAAATAAATTTATTTTAAAGTAAAATGGAAAGAAAAATTTAACTTCAGGCGAGACTCGAACTCGCGGCCTACTGGGAATCTAGTCCAGCCGCTCTTCCAATTGAGCTACTGAAGTCCTGCCCGATTGGTCAAATCTTTCCTTCACATTTATTGCATTGCTTTATGGTAGCAGCAGCGCCATCTATTGCCAACTATGCTTGTTAGTTTGATAATACTGTTGGTTGGTTTTTAGCATCGACATTCATAAAGCGAAGGTATGAGTAGATTAAAATAATTGTTGTATTATAAGAAAAATAAGAAAGACTACCTCAGTAGCGTAGTGGTATCAGGCCACTACTACTACGCTGAGGGACCGGGGTTCGATTCCCGGGTCGGGGACTATCAGGGATAACGGTTTAAAATACTTTCTTCTATTGGGATTTTTCCATTTTCTGGAAGTTTCTCAGTACCTCGGAGTTTGGTAATGTGCTCGGAGATGGCAACAGGCTCGCCACCTGTTACATGGGTCAAAAATGTAACCGGCGAATCGTGGGTGTTTGCATGTTTGCTTGAATAGCATGCATTTACCTCTGCCTACCCTTTCGGGGATTACAGGCGTGAAGTTACGAAGATAGACTATGAGGATTGTTAAGCAAGTCTTTTCAATAAACTCCTACACCGATGTTAGGAACAAAGAGACCACTGTGTTATTTTACATCCGATTAAAGATCGGTCCCATAGTAAGGCAGGGGTCGGTTGTCGCGTGCGCATGTCGCAACCTCTTGATCGGCAATTAGATAGGGATGGGCATACAATATTGATATATTTATTTTAATATCAAATATCGATAATTTTTGCCAAATTTATTTGTGATTTATTATGAGCTTTGAAAAAATATTCAAAACTTAAAACAATTCAGTTTTATAATAATTTTAATTCTATAAACAGTGACAATTGATTGAATTTCGGGTCTTTTATCACAAGTAAAAATGTAATATTCAGATAGGTCAAATATAGATCAAGTTAGTCTGGCGGTGTATGACGACCGATTGATCCTAGGGTCACGGATTGGATTATCGTACTGGAGCAATTTGTATCGTCCACCGTTATTTGTTACGGGTCTTTTTTTATTTATTTAACTTTATTGCACCCATAGAAATGTTGTACAAAAGGCGGACTCATGCTACTAAAAGGCATTGTCTACCAGTCAACCTTTAAAACTTATAAAAAACGGCGCGTAAAACTTATAATATAAATCTACACATAAAATATTAACAAATAAATACAAACTTACTGTACATACTGTACATACATATATTATAAATATATCGAGATGATTGAGAAGAAAACGAAAACAAATAATATGATGATAGTAAGATGAGATATTATAGTTGTCTTTATGTGTGTTGTGTGTGTCATCGGCACCCTCAACACAGGTTCATAACTTTATATCTAGTGTAAGCCTATAAGTGTATTTTATTTCACACGTTTTTTTTTTATAGTATATAGTATAGTTTACTGAAAAATATACATGTATAATATGAATGATGAAATTAATATCGAATAGCAATGCGTTAAAATGATAAAAAATAAATTATATCGATCAACATCCATGTTTTTTTTGTTACACAAGAGATTAATTTTCTACACACATATCGATTGTATGAATCAATTTATCGATCTGTAAACGTTTGCCCATCCCTATCACACAGGCTATCAAGAGGTTGCGATACATGCCTACATTGTGAATTTGATTCACACGCGCGCGCGAATGTAAATCCAAATATGTTTTGTGTAGGTTACATTTCGTAAGGTCTAATTGTTTGGCTGCTGGTGATAAATTATACTGTCAATCTTATCTGTCGCATTTTAAGCATTATTGAAGGCAGTTTGCATCTTGAACAAGGTTTATTGACCTTGAAACAATAACATAGCTATGGGGGTGGAGGACGGGGTGGTTCACCCTCAAACTTGTGGCACCCACACCGGGTGCCACAAGTTTGAGGGTGATACCCGACCGTGAATTGTTGTAGTAGATTTTTGAGAGCGCAGCCTAAAAAAAAGTTAGTGCAACTGCCTAAGGGAGACCCCTGTGGGATTCGAACGTCGGCTTGGGGCAAAGCGGAGGGATACATAAGACATATGCGATAAGGGGCGAACTTTCGTACTCAACTTTCGTACTAGTCATCGGTTGAAACATTAACATATCTCGCTTGCTTTTTAATATCGTTAATATCCCTTGAAATTATTAAAAAAACTCTGAGGTGTCACATGTGGGACACCCGATTGGGACGAAGTTCTGCTTCAACTTCTAATGAGTGACGTCCACAATCCATTGAGTATTTTTTTAAATAACTAAAACTACATACACACGAACACGACAAAACAATGTTAGCATACACAGCAGACGCGCGCGTCGCTTGGCTTGTCACTGTCGAGAGAGAGAGAGAGAACGAATAAGTCGAATCCTATACTCGGCCTGCCCCTCTCGGAGCGCTACGCACTACCTTAAGCAAAAGTGTCGTGAGGATTTTTAGTGACGCTCGCCTAGCCCCCTTAGTTTTCTCCCCTTAGATCTTCGTTTCAAAAAAGTCAAAATTTTATTTATCATTTAGGATTACAAGAATCTTTTATGATATGTCCAAAATTAATGACTATGCTAAACTAAGGTGAATTACAATAGATGCACATGTCATGTCTGTTAACATTTCTCTGTTCCTTCTATAAAAAACTGTTGCTATAGAAGCAACTGCCTCATTGGAGTTTTGGCGGGAACCTTGAAAGAGGCGTGTGGTGCTCTTATCTTATTTCATTTTCTGGGTGTATTTTTAAGTTATATTGAATAAAGTTGGTGGCATTTTGTTTGATAAAGGTTTATTACAGTGCCCGTGTATATTGAAATAGAATAACAGTGCGAAAACACGACCTTTCAGGTTGCCTCCAAAACTTCATTGTAAATGTTCTGGTAAAGTAGCCATCGCTTTACTCAAATAACTTGACTGTAACTCACTTGACTGACATACTTAATAAGTAATTGACTGACTATAATATACTAACTTTTACGCTTCATAAATAAATATGAAATATCGTTTTACTTGACACTGGCAATATGCGTAATAGCGATGCCACAACTTAATTAAAAAAAAAACTCCCTCATTACTTCCAATTTACCAAACAATATCCGCATCGTCAACGTAGCGACATACTCGTAAATATTCATGAACCGTTTATTTACTGTCACGCATTCAATCGCTGAACTTGAATTACCTCACACTGTATTCCTCATCACATAATACTGCATCGCATGCCATAATGCCAATTAACGCACACGCGAGGAAATTGTTAGGTGTAATTAATTCATCAATTTTCTAAAATGTCGAATGGCGTAATGTTTCCTTTTGTCGAGGATGGGCCGCGAAAGCTGAACTTTTGTTAGTTTAAATAAGGTGGACGTCTAAAGGAGCTAGAGTGCGTAGGTCTACAGATTATATAATCCCTTCGCCATGTTTCTGTTTTTAATCGCGTTTAAAGGTAGTCAGTGACTGAGTGCAGCGGAGTTCGGAATCGTACCTTTATGGAAAGGTTTAGCTCTATTTTTGAGACAAAGACGATATCTCTTCCTTCGCGCTTCGGAGTAGTAGGTACATATTTAAACACAAATTAAACTTTATGACAATAGACACTACTAGGAATCTATGATTCGTCTAGAGTATTATAAATTATATTATAAAATAGTTATGTAACGTTGCGGTAAGGACTTCTGTCTTTGATGACCCAATTAGTCCCGCAATGTGAGCAGTCCGCTTGATCTGAGGGTCGCGAGTTCAATCTCCGCACTGGGACAAATATTTATGTGACCTACAGATTTTGTTTCGGGTCTGAGTGTATGTGTATGTATAGCATGTGTAATATGTGAGTACCTAAGCGTATTTTATTTTATTTATTTTTTATAGAAAAAATCAATAATCGAGGCCATAGGGCCTACAAGCGATTTTCGATTCGTCTTGAGTATGTCTTTATAAAATGGTGTAAGCTTGTCCTGTTACCAATGCGAATCATAGTGCGCTAAACGAGTTGTACCTAACTATCTACCTAGTAGTGGTATGACCTTATATTGCGCAAGCACACTGCAGCCCACCTGCGTCTGCGCACAGCTCGTGTGAACACACTGAACTTATGGCACAAGTCAAGGGTTCTAGCGTCGCGAATATTCAAAATAATGTATGTTTAGTATAAATGACCTAATATATTCGATGTAACTTTCAAGGGATGAGTCTCATCCTCTCATGAAACTGAAACCTGACAGTAAATAGGTACGAAATACTCAGTGACATATTCATGACGACAAGAAATTCCCCTACATTTGATTATTTTTAGGGTTCCGTACCTTAAAAGGAAAAAGGAACCCTTATAGGATCACTCGTGCGTCTGTCTCTCTGTCTGTCTGTGATTTGATGAATATATGTAAATTGGTTACCCAAAGATGAACAAGTCAAGTAAAATAATAAATTTTAAACAGGGGGGCTACTTTCGGGGAGTAAATCAGAAAATTTTAAAAAAAGTAGTAAGTAAACTGTAGCGTGTGACATATCAAATGAAAGAAGTTGTTGTCAGCATCTCAGATATATTTTTTTAATAATTTTTGCATAAACAGATTTGAAGTTATTTAAGAAAAACGACGAAAATTGACCATTCCCCCCCCCACCTACCTCCGAAACTACTGAACTTAAAATTTTGAAAAAATTGTGGAAAATAGTTCTTCTTCTAGCCTATAGATTACTGGAACACCTATAAGAAGCTTGAGTATTCAAATTAAATCGAAAATTCTTAATAATATAACCCCCCCTGCCGGTACCACCGTAACCGCTATGTCCTTGCATTTTAAATCTGTAATATTTATGAAAATATTTATTTAAATTACGGAACCCTCACCACGCGAGTCGAACTCGCACTTGTCCGGTTTTTAATAGTAGTAACGAGTACGTATTCCTGGATTGTGAATATTGTGATCATGTTCATCTTTCTTTCAATTATATCTACACCAAGCACCTGTAATGGACAGTAGGTATATATATATATATATATATATATATATATATATATATATATATATACATTTATATACATTATATAAACAAACTTTTATGATGGTAAGCATGTGTAAATTAATTGGTCGTGACCATGACTTGTAAAGAAAATATCTTTTAAATGAATAAAAAACAATCATATTATTATTGTATTATATTTATATTACCTACTTATTTATCTATTCTATCAACGGATTACATCAAGGTATGGTATCATAATAATTGAAGTAGGTGTATTTTAACTATACACGTCCGCATTTTTGATGAAATATTATTTGTTGATTTATTTCAAAGATTAGCAAGTTGATTTGATGTATGAAAGTGTAGAATTGTATAATTATATGTACACCTATTGCCGTAACTCAGTTTATTACCACAGCGATTTTATAATGAACTGGGACATACGGAAGACAAAAGTAATCATTCGTTTTGCTCTAGACTGAGTACTGAGCGAATATTTTGGACGTTCATTTCATTGTATAATTTTATTTCTGTACCAGACTGAATGATATTTGTAAGTAAGGCGTAATTGTATTATGTTAGTCCATGGTACAGGAATGAGAAAAAAAATCTTCTTAATGGTGAATTTACTTAAAGGTTACGAGGAATATATATCTAAGGCACTAGTCACGTCCCTTTTAACCTTAGAAAACAATCTCGGATTGTATAAAAATATTCAAAATTAAATCGTATGATAACCATTAATTTTGGTGGCGTAGTAACAGCAGGCCACTTCTGCTACGTGGAGGTCCAGGGTTGATGCCCGGGTAGGAAGGCGAGTGCCATTCGGATTATCGGATTTATTCCCCGAAAATTCCCAAATGTTTGGTAATGTGTCCGATGAATATCAATAAGCTAGATATGGCACTTGAAAAGCATAATTAGCATCTTCCTAGCCATCAGGGAAATACAGGCGTCAGCTTGATTGCGTTTCTTTTTAATCGCTACCATCTATCGTCTTTGAATTGCACCATCCGTTATAAAACTATTCTTTTGACAAGTAGTGCAATAAGTATACATTATCATACATTGTTACAGTTTATGATCACCATCTGATAAAGATCTCACGCATTGCGTAATACGTGCAAATTTCTACTTTTCTAAATGAAATCTTGGAATTAACATATGTATATACATAACGATTTTTTTTATATTATTTCGCATTAACACATGCTTGTGATATATATTTTATTTTAAAGAAAAATGGAAAGAAAAATTTGACTCCAGGCGAGACTCGAACTCGCGGCCTACTGGGAATCTAGTCCAGCCGCTCTTCCAACTGAGCTACTGAAGTCCTGTCCGATTTGTCAAATCTTTCCTTCACATCTATTGCATTGCTTTATGGTAGCAGCAGCGCCATCTATTACCAACTATGCTAGTTAGGCAACCGATATAATAGACTTTGCAGTTTATTGAATATCGTAAAGAAGTCGCTTTTACCCTTAATAATTGTTTTATATTATTTCGCATTAACACATGCTTGTGAAATATATTTTTATTATAATTACGAAAATTGTAACGCTTTACTTTGTTAGAAGTATAAATATGTATTTTACCCTTAAAATATAGAAAAATATTGTATTTAATCATATCCTAAATACAATATACAATTAGTATATTGTATTTAGGCCCGGAGGTCTAGAAATGCGAAGATGAAATAATTTATCTGAAATTATAATTCATTATTTTTTATTGCATTCAAGCATACGAAGCGCGCATGGCCCAGCGGCTGGTGTAGATCGTAAGCGATCTGCTCGGTTACGCACTACGGGCGCGGTCGGATAGTGTGATGGGTGACCGCTAGTGGCTAATTAAATGCGCGTTTCCGTGCTTCGGAGGGCACGTTAAGCCGTCGGTCCCGGTTGCTATTGATGGATAGCAGTCGTTAAACCTTGTCGGAGGCCTTATGGGCGGTTTGAAAACATCCGACAGTGGGTTGGCCACTAACCCACCCACCTCCACCAATCCGCATTGGAGCAGCGTGGTGGAGTAAGCTCCAGGCCTCCCCCCAAAAAAAGGGGAGAGACTCGTGCCCAGCAGTGGGACGTATAATGGGTTGCCATTATTAAGCATACATGCAAACACTCACGATTCGCCGGCTATGTTTTGGCCCATGTAACAGGTGGCGAGCCTGTTGCCATCTCCGGGCACATTACCAAACTCCGAGGTACTGGGAAACTTCCAGAAAATGGAAAAATTACAATACAACCAGAGATAAAGGATTTTAACCGTTACCTCTGATATGATCTGATTCCCGGGGACCCGGGAATCGAACCCAGGACCTCCAGCGTAGTAATATAAAGCTACTCGTTCAAAAATGCATAGCACAGTTACATATTTTAACTACTGTTCCACTAAACACTAAACAATAAATATTCAGCAACAAACACATACAATTGTAATTCTTACAGACAGACAAATTTAATATTACCAAACGCTCATGAATGAATGTTTAAAATTCAGTCGGACGTAATTAAGAGCAGATTATCACACGTTATGCAAGAGAATCGACATACAATGGTCGACTCGACTACCGCTGCTACAAGTAGGCTTCGTGTATGAATATTCAAACAAGAATTTGTAGGTTATGCAATATATTTCTTTGACAAGATCTCGCTTTGTGTGTATAATTACTCAATTATATTGGTCTGTAACAAGCTGTGTTCTAAGACGCTGGGTTTTTATTGAACAGTAAACGTGAATTGTTTACTATAGTTAAAGGTGCTAACCAACTGCTTTGTGAACAGGGATTTTTCATTTGTGAACATGACCAAAGAGACATGACTTTTGAAAAGACTCTACTGAGTTTTGTTTTGGCAGATTTTTTCTCAGTAATGTGGTCTTTGGAACTCTGCCAGTGAATGACAAAGAATGTCCCATATTCTTTTATTTAGTCTTTTCTTGCTGTTTGTAAAATAGAGTATGAAACATTCTGTTGATATCTATTTTTATTACTAAGTATTTTTGGACCATTACTTATTTTATTTTTGTTTACTTTGACATATTCATCAACGTATCAGTTGTTATTCCTTTAATTTTATATTTTGTAACTTGACCTATAAGCTAATTCTATTACATCCAAGTGATTAAATGAATTTTTGAGTTTGAGTTTTACTTAAACTATTACCTGCGTGTGTTGCATATGGGCAAATAGGAAGAGCTCACCTCGGTAGCTCACCAAAACAAAATAACTGAATTTTTTTTTTTAAGAAATGGAAATGGCAAACTGGCATGCAACACATTGATGTTAAGTGATGATTGCAGCCTATAGACACTAACACAAAGACCAAGGCCAAAATGCAAATGCGTTACCACTCTGAGGCCTAAGGTGTTATGCCCATGTGCCGGAAATTACAGGGCCGTACATTACCACCTGACCGGAACACGATAGTGCTGAACACTACCATTTAGCGGCAAGTATATTAGGTAATGCGGTGGTACCTACTCCCGCGAGCTCCGTCACTGGAGCTCTACCAAGAAGTAGACCAATCCAATCCTTCCGCGAGATACTGAGGTTAGCTCTACCCGTTTTACAATGCACGCCACTGACTATAACAATCCATATACCTATAGTTTTTTATCCTAAAATTTCATGTTTCAATGTAGCACCTACATATTATTATTTCTCTGTATTTAAATCATAATATCCTATTGACCATGAACTTTGCGATGAATAATTTGTCTTATGATATTTGCATGTTCATCTCAAATTACCGACTTACCAACCAAGCTATTCTTAAAATATTGTGACAGGTTTCGCATTAGACGAAAATTAATTCATCATTGGAATTATTCATACAACAGTAAGTAGGTAACCTTTCCTTTAAATAAAAAACAAAAACGAGGTGTATGTTTTTTTGTCCATGCTCTCAGAGAGATGATAAATATTTAAAAACATCTCGAGGGGTATGCAAATGTGTGCATACACCAATTGCCATTTCGTCCGAAAAAAAAACAAGAGATCGGCATTCATTGTGTTCATACAAATCTCATCTGGTCCCAAAACATGTCTGTAGGTGTGACTTCACATACATATTGGAGTTTATTGCCCTTCATTTTATTTAAGGCTTTAGACCCTCGCATTAATCACTTGAATTTTGTTCCCTGTCAAGGAATAACATGTTTGATTTTGTTTATGGGCAGTATTTTAAATGAATACAAGCACCTTTTTGTATTTAATTATCAATGGGTGGTAAACTTCTGGTTTCATGGAGATATTTGAGGGCTACGGCTCCAATGAATTAGATTGGAAGATAATAAAAAAGGAAAATTAACCATAAATATTTAGATTTTGGAAAATGAAGTATTTATATTTCCTGTGTTTTGGCTTGATCGTTATATACCTATTATTATAGGGTTGTACTTACTCGGTCATCCATCTTCTTCCATGGTTGGCTCTAGTGTAAATCATATAAGACAATAATGCAATACGTTAGGTACGTATTCTATAATTCTTCTTTAATTTAATTTAGCTACCCAAATTATGTGGTAATTATACCTTCTCGAAAAAAATATATCAGGTATAGGCACCTACTTATGGCGCGGTTGGCAAAAATTATGAGAGTGAATTTTTTCAATGCACACGCACATGGACAGATAAAAACAACAGTCTGAAGTTAGTTGCTAAACTTTTTTTTTGTCGTTTTGTTTCATTTCTGGTTTATTGGATTGTTACGCTAAAGAAGTATAGTTTCTTATGTACGCGTAAAATATAAATAATGGGTACATACACACTCTTTTTATTTATAGTTTATTATTGCCATTACAGTGAATGACTGTTAAGGTACCGAGCACAATTCTCGCGCAACCCTAATTACTATCCAAACTAAATCTGTCGTTGCCTAACCACGACTTCGTCAAAATGATTAAGACTTCAATAGTTTGAGTTTTCATTATTTGCTTTATTTACTAAAAGTATGACGTCATATTAATTAATTCAATTCAGTATACGTAACATTCAAGCCAATAAATAATTAAGTGAACAGCAAACAATAAAAGAATCCGAAAGTCACTTTCGTTTGGTTAATTATTACGAATACACTTTCGTCGCTCAAATATAATTTTCGGTAGCACTTATATCACCCGTGTAATTGCACGATCACTGCAACTTGTTACGTATGTTATGATGTATTACATTATTGTCGCTTGTATGAAACGGTTGAATGGGTCACACAAGTGCGATCATAATTCACATGAAATATCAACCTTTCAGGTTTCATTCAGCGTGTGAATCAAGGTTTATTCAGGCTGAAATTTTGATTGGCCTAAAAGAAACCAAAAATGTATCTTGTTTATTCAGTTATCAGCTATAAGAAACCGTGAATTAATATAAAATTAGCTCTTTTATTCTTAGACGCTCTTAGAATGCACTCAGTAGAGATGAGTGCAATTTCGATGCTTATCGTAATTAATTAATATGAAAACTAGCCAAGTCAGACCTTAGTCTTTTAAGTTATTTCTAAGTTAGATAAAGAAAGAATATTTAAGTTTTTATAAAAAAAATAGTTGTTATATATAAATTTATGGACTGAACATTAAGCTTGGTCATTTAGTTCTCACTTCTTTAGTCGTTGAAGTCAACAGCAAAGGCATAATTTAATAATATTGAACTTGGCTCTTATTTGAGCTACTTCTTAGTGGTAAAGCGGCTGGACTGGTTATCCTGAGTTCGCCGGTTCGATTCTTGTCCGAAGTCCGAATCAATTTAGGGTATTGTTCACCAACCACCCTTAGTGGTAGTCGACTAGTTTTTATGTCCAGTAGTAATCGATCAAATATAATTTCGGCTCTTACGAGTAATTGCACACTATCACCTGTTACTCAGTTACGTTACGCGACCGGGTGCGACACATTGAGATATCGATCACGTAATTGACAGATGTATTCGTTTCTGTTTGCTCGTTCCAGTTTCATATTACATTGTGAATTTCCTTATTTGATGCTGAGATGAAACGTTTAACTTTTTTCGTATAAGTCGATATGTTCGTAATTTCGCTTGTACGATTTTAAATGTAAGTATCTTCACGCCAGGTCCCTAACGGGGTAGGCAGAGAGCGTAGAGAGCCAGATATGCCGGTCCTGACGTGGCTCTCGTGCCTCGTCTACCTTCATCATTCTCTTCATACATGCACGCCGATTCCTAAGACTAAATTATGAAATACTAAATACGATTTTAAATGTTATATATGTTTTATTAAACAATACCTCCCTGAAAGTTTCTGTGAGTTTAAGAGTATAACATAATAGTCAGAATCATAATTGGTATTTTATTAATGTACATTCACAATAAACAGTAATACACTATTGTATCTGCGGATATAAACATTGTTGGTATTAATTTCCAGAAGGATTACCTCAACTCTTCTTTGGGCTTGGATCGTTAGTGGATATTTTAATAATATAGAATAAGGAAAAAGACTTTAGTAACCGATGCAACCAGGGCAATCGTCTTCTGTGTATTGTAACCGACGACCAAATAAATATCTACTCATGATGAATGTAGAGTCAAGCTCTAGAGCTTCTATGTAGCTATTGATTACTGAAAGTACTTGAACTGACTTTTTACTGGTGGTAGAGCTCCAGTGACGGAGCTCGCGGGCGTAGGCACCACCGCATTACCTAATATACTTGCCGCTAAATGGTAGTGTTCAGCACTATCGTGTTCCGGTCAGGTGGTAATGTACGGCCCTGTAATTTCCGGCACAGAGGCATAACACCCTTAGGCCTCAGGAGTGGTAACGCATCTGCATTTTGACCTTGGTCTTTGTGTGGGTGTCTATAGGCTGCAGTCATCACTTAACATCAATGTGAACTGCATGCTTGATTGCCACTTCCATTAAATAAAAAAAAAAAAAAAAAAAACTATATGTATCTCAATAAAAAAATGCTTATAATTGATCCAGTACCTGGTACTCCTACAAAAAAAAAGTATACAAGACTTCCTTATTCAAACTGTAAAAGATGCTCTTTGTCGCTAATCTTAAGTGCCTCCAAAGTATCCAGAGATAGAATCCTAGATTCTATCTCCCGGTCGGGCATAATTGCCGGTAGAATGCACCTAAATGTAAAAAACTTCGAAATAAATTCGATAATATATTATACTTATTAATACTGGTTGTAAGCTCCAAAGTCATCAAAGCCTCTTATGGCCGAATACTCAAACGCCACACAATTTTAAGCAACCCTCAAATGTGCGCCATCTCTGTCGTTTGAACTAGTTGTTAGAGGTAAACTCAATTTAGGTTTTATGAAATTAATGAAAAAACGGTAAGAAAAATTTGAGCTACTTCGGTAGCTTAGTGGTAAAGCGGCTGGACTGGTTATCCTGAGGTCGCAGGTTCGATTCCTGCCCGAAGTCAAATATTTCTTTCCGTTTTTACTTTAATTTCTAAAGTTCGCTCGCATGTGTTATTGCGAAAATAAATAGTAGAATCAATTAAGGATATTGTTCACCAACCACCCTTAGTGGTAGTCGACTAGTTCTTACGTCCAACAGTAATGGATCAAATATAATTTCGGCTCTTATGGGTAATTGCACACTATCACCTGTTACTCAGTTACCAATAAATCATCAAAGCCTCTTATGGCCGAATACTCAAAAGTCTCACAATTTTAAGCAACCCTCAAATGTGCGCTATCTCTGTCGTTTGAACGTGTTTTATAAAGACAGAAGACTTTTAAGTCTCACATAGATTTAAGTGACGTTTGAGTATTTGGCCGTTATATGTTCAATAATGTACAATTAAAGTACATCAAGACACTTCTGCAAATAAATACTATACTAGCTATGCCTTTACTAACATCTAGAGAGCTTAACAATGTCCTGATTTTCATTAAAATTTTAATTCTATTCGGTCTAACTTCAGCATGAACACTGTAGCGATATGTATCTAACTTTAATAACAGGTCATACATTATGTATGGGTGCCATGTACACATAACAGTTGGATTACGCATGGGAGCGCCGGGTGCAGCAATTTTGTAGAAATTGCAATGCTCACACACTCCGATGCAGGCGAGTAGAGAAAGTTATCGATTTCACGTTATTATTAGATATTAAGAAGAATGACACGCGTAAATGTGGACTTTTATAGATATTACGTGATAATTAATCCCATCCAATTTTTGTCATCATTTTTAAAGAGCTGTTTTTTTTATTCTCTGGTATAAAATTTCAATCAAAAGTAAAATGTTACCTTGATTAAAATTTTAATCTCTTAGCATATCTATCCCTATAAAAATAATATTTAAAAGTAACTGACCGGAGTGATTAACTCTGCCATAGAAAGACTTAATTACTATGAATTAATTAAAAAATATTTATATACTGATTATTAATCAAAAATCCTTCATATTACATTATAGTTTGTTTTAATATTATACTGTGATAATAAATAGTCATGCAAGTACATATAATGACTATTTTTTATTATTACCTTTCATTAAATCTGTTTTTATTTACTTAATACTATGAATTGTTTTACAAAAATAATTTAATGGCACAACTAACTAAATTTGAATTAATTGGCAACCAGAAAACTTTGAGCGCACAATCAAAGAGTATTAATTATAAATCTGTAACATTTTCCGCAAAAAAAAAATCAAATCGAAAAAAATATTTACCTCATTTCCATGTTTAGAACACACAAACGTATCCGTACAATAGCAACACAGGAACTTGAAAATACGCGCGAAACGGAACGTATCGCCAGCTAGACGCGACTGCGGGCGCCATGCTTTCTCCAGCCTTTATAACTTGCGACCAGCCAGGTAGCTGATCGGGGGTAAAGAAATGCAACTGTTTGGCAATCTTACGCGAATTGAACGAATTCGATAAAAATCGTATAAATTTTGCCAAAGCCGGGGAGGCCTCTTGTAAAATATTGGTTTGTCTCGGTTGACCACCGAGTTCAGATTCAAATCAATTTAATTAGCACAGGAAAGTTATGAGATTTGCCGATTTGTATTATTTTATGCCATATTAATAAATAATAAACGCAATTTCTATAACATTATAAACGGTTACGTATTTACACAATTTTAATAAAGATGGAGGGTTTCAATTAGTTACGCACCTACACAGTATTTATTTACGCTACCTGCTGATGAATTTTTTTGTTGGTCGTACGTAGCCGGCTTTGCGGTACCATATTCCGGTTAATTGGTAATATACGGCTCTGTAATAAGTCGTATACAGAGATAAAAGTTCTTGGAACTAACAAGAGGCATTGCATCTGCATGAGACCTTTACAAAATGTATATTTGTAGAATATAGGTACACTGGGTACTACATAATTAACCGACGACCCAGTCGATCCGGCGGTTTGTTACAGACGCCTAATCCAAGGGTCGCGTGTTCAATCCCTGGGACTAATATCTGTAAGGGCAACAGATATTTATTTTGAGCCTGGGTGTTTGTTTATGTAAAATGTACAAGTTCACCAACGATACAGGTTTGTACCGAATATACTTACGTACGCTACGCTCGATAGCCTTTTTTTGAAATAAATATGTTACAAAAAAATATTACATACATTCATAATTTTAAATTAATAGTTACATAAAATACAAATAATTGCACAGATACAATAAACTACTTCTCTATACCTCTTCAGTATACCTGTATTAATTGTCTCGTTTGTAAATGTTAAGATTTTTTTTTTCTTTTTTAAAGTTATTTTTGTTTTACTTGTATATTGCTACATAGCTTTAACTTTAATTTAGTACACCCTACCTGCTTCTTCATTTATTATCCTATACCAGGTTGCCTGGAAGAAATCGCTGCGTGAGCGATAAGGCCGCCCACTGTACCAATTTCTGTTTTTTGTTATGTCTTTCCTGTTTACTGGTGTACAATAAAGAATATATATATATAATAATACTTCTCTATTTAGGAACATTAATTTAAAAAGTATTACTATTTACTTACCTGCAATTTTGTGCGTCGTAGATGGAATTCTACATCGCCCTCCTTCTGTGGTAACATGCCCAGAAGGCTGACTGCATTGCTTTTGATCTATAATATATTATTCGATATCTTTGGTTATTATTTACTAACCGTTATCTTCATATAAGTGCGTTCGTCATTTACCATTATTTAATATATTCTGCCAGTTGAGCCACGAGAAAAATATTGATTTTCTATTTTTAAGTGGACAATAACGTCCTCTTGAAGTTCAAGAACTTTGAACTCAAATAACTTTTTTGTTCTTGTGTGACTCCCGTAGACAAGCTGTGTTGTGTCGTCGATGCGTAGACTACTGATACGCATTAAAATAAGTAAGGCTGGCCTTCGTAGCGTGAAGCTACGTATCGTAACTAGTCAAATATATTATATATTGCGATGTATGTGAGTACGTATTTGTGTATTTAACAGTATTTATGAGTGAGTATTTAACAGTTTTTATATTTTTTATATTAGTCGATTTATTTTTATATTAAGAAACTCGGTTTTATGTTTTAATTTAAAAATAATTATGAAGAACTATTTTTATTGATTATGACGTTGCGTGTATGAGGGATCCCGATATCTATCTGGGCAGCTATATAATACAAAAAATCAACGTAACTTTGTTTTAGAGAAATAGGGAAGAATAGGGTCTGCCGAGACAGCTAGTTATGTAATAAATATATATGAGCAAAGACTCTTTGGGTGAAGCTCCTATAAGTTACCTTACCTCTCTTACCCTACAAACAATTTCTGAGAGAATACCACCATTTGGAAGCGGGACATACCTAATAATGAATCCATTCATACTGCACTCTCACTGGTAGTAGAGCTTCAGTGACGGAGCTCGCGGGCGTAGGCACCACCGCATTACCTAATATACGCAAAATGGTAGTGTTCAGCAGCTACCGTGTTCCGGTCAAGTGGTAATGTACGGCCCTGTAATTTCCGTACCAGAGGCTTAACACCTTAAGCCTCAGGAGTTGTAACGCATCTGCATTTTGACCTTGGTCTTTGTGTGAGTGTCTATAGGCTACAGTCATCACTTAACATCAATGTGAACTGCATGCATGTTTGCCACTTCAATTACATAAAAAAAACTTGACTTTCGCCTGAAGAAATATTGTGAAAAGTGACTGCGCCGTTAAACACCGTCGCTCGTCAGACGTGGCAAGCGGAGCTGACAACGAGGATAACAGGATAACCCAACATACTGACCAAATTTTCTATGAATATCAAAAAATAATAAGCATCGTAAAGATCGGATTGGACTGAAAGGGGCCCAAGTAGCTCAGAAGTTCCTCATACGCCCGAAGCCTTCCCGTGCCGAGCCAGATCCGTGTGACTATCCAAGTAGCTTGGGCCCGGCCGGCAAAAGACACCTCGACCATATGGATAGGCCAACGCTTCGGATGATATCTATTTCTGATACTGAGATTTTAATAGTGACTTAAAAATAAATAGTTTAATACTACAGTAATAACGGTGATAATGTTCCGCTTAGATGTTCAAGTTTAATAGGTATGTATTATTTTATTATAAAGAAAAATGGAAAATAAAATATATTTCACAAGCATGTGTTATTGCGAAATAATATAAAACAGGTATGTATTAACAGTATGGTCAATGTTACTTACATCCCAAATTCGTTTTTTTCCCTTTCTGATTGCAACCGGCTAACAGTATCCAACAATAAACATTGCGCATCGATCTTAGAAAGGAGACATCGGCTTATTTCGGCTCTGATTATCTTTAGCGCCGAAGCTGTGTTGTGTGGTCGATGTTCGCGCCTTACCTATGTGATGTTTGTCGACCATTTTGATCCAGTTTGACCAACACCGGACTATCAGTGCTTACGTAGGCAGTGTGCTGCAGCGATAACGCTCTACGAAGTCGAAACTAGCCTGTTTTTACTTTCATAGGTTCGAGGTACTATTATATTTCTAGACGAGCACTGTAAGTATATCTATATCATCGACTATGGGCGAGAAGCTGCGTTGTGTGTGGTTGTGTCGTCGATGATCTATATGCCTACAAGTACAGACAGTACAGTGATCAAAAATAAATATCGAGCCTAGAAAGGAGCGTTATCTCTTTCGCAAGGTACCTATTTGACGTTTGTCGACCATTTTGATCAAGTTTTGACCAATACCGGACTGTCACTGCTTACGTAGGCAGTGTGCAACAAAGACAACACTCTAGGAAGTCGAAACGAGCCGATCGTCTCTTTCGCAGACTCGATGTGCAGTATTAATTGTTGAGCATTAGCAATTCTGTTACAACTTACACGTCGAGTTTTAGCGGGAACCTTGAAAGAGGCGTATGGTGCTCTTATTTTATTTCATTTTCTTGGTGTATTTATAAGTTATATAGAATAAAGTTGGTGGCATTTTGTTTGATATAGGTTTATTTCAGTGCCCATGTATAATAAATACAATAACACGACCTTTTAGGTTGCCTCCAAAACTTCATTGTAAATGTTTTGGTAAAGTAGCCATCGCTTTACTCGAATAACTTGAATGTAAACTCACTTGACTGACATACATAATAAGTAATTGACTGACTATATTATACTAACTTTTACGCTGCTTATATAAATGCGAAATATCGTTTTACTTGACACTGGCAATATGCGTAACAGCGATGCCATAATTAAAAAAAAAAAACTTACACGTACTTTACGCAAAAAGATAAGGTAAATAAATAGGTATCTATCTATAGTCCATATTCCATACTTTTAAGATTTCAGCCTCATGGAAAACAAATAAAATCAATTGCACAAGGTTAATCTTGCTATTAATATATACAATGCGGACTTGCATAGTAATTTGATATAACAGTAGGTAACCCTTTTGTGAATGTTATTGTTTTCGCATGATTGTCGGCACGAATATAGGTAGGTACGTTAAGTTTTATAAAATATTATGAACGCTTTAAAATGTGTTGCACCAAAATGTTTGTTAGTTATTGTAACATTTCACGTCCTAGCCCAGGTCAGAGAATATGTAATAATACTACGTATAGAATGGACACTTCGACGTCCCGCCCGATTTGCCCGCATCACTCAACCCCTTCCCCTCATATGGGCGACGATTGGTATTTTGTACGTGCTAAGCACACAGGTGCGCGTGTAAATACACGTCACTGATTGATGTCTGTGTAATAGAAACCAAATTAATCCTTCAAGGATCGTACGGCCACCGGCGGCGAGACACAATTGAATTTCAATTGTCATATTTTTCTCGTGTCTAGAGAGATTAAGCGTTTTTATGGAATTTTGGCGGAATGTCCGCGGTGTGCCCAGGCTAAGAATGGATCCTTCGTTAGATAACATTACTGTGCTTCGGCAGACAAAAATGAAAAAAAAAAATAACAGCGTCATTCCACCATACCAAATCAATAAAATTATCAAGACTTTAAAAGTAGGTACCTTCTACTGGTGGTAGAGTTGCAGTGTGTGCGCGAGGGGGCGTAGGCACCACCGCATTACCTAATCTATCTGCCGACAAATGTTAGTGTTCAGCAATATCGTGTTCCGGTTTGATGGTAATGTATGACCCCGTAATAACTTATCACAGAGACATAACAACTAAGGTCTCAGGGGTGGCATCTGCATTTTGAGCTCTGGACTTTGTGTAAGCGCCTATAGGCTGCAGTCATTACTTAACAACAATGTGAACTGTATGCTTGTTTACCACCTGCATTACGCAAAAAAACCTACTTAATAAAGTAAAAGATTGGAATACCTATATATTAAACTTTAATATCAAGTAAATCAATCATTTATTATTTATTTACTGATGGTAGAGCTCCAGTGATGGAGCTCGCGGGCGTTAGCACCACCGCATTACCTAATATACTTGCCGCTAAATGGTAGTGTTCAGCACTATCGTGTTCCGGTCAGGTGGTAATGTAAGGCTCTGTAATTTCCAGCACAGAGGCATAACACCTTAGGCCTCAGGAGTGGTAACGCATCTGCATTTTGACCTTGGACTTTGTGTGAGTGTCTATAGGCTGCAGTCATCACTTAACATCAACTGCATGCTTGTTAGCCACTTCCATTACATAAAAAAAAAAATATTATACAATGTGCTTTTTTAAAACGAAATATTTAGTAGGAGAACTGGTAGGAAAACGAAACGATGATGTGATGAATTAAATTACTAAGTATACAAACGAAATATACCATTTTATTGTCTAGGCACCTACTCTATTTCTTAAAAACAATTTCAATTAAATTAGCATTTTATAGAGTAAATTATATTTGCCGAAATGTAAATTATGCATGATTTATCCGAACTTTACATGCAAATAGATTAAATGGAGCGGAGGTAGAAACCAACTTTTCAAAACATTCTCTTGAGTTTGAAACATGAAAATAATTTTTAAATGAGTTGGTAATACCGATTCATGTAAATTATATTTTTGCATTGAGGTATGTTTTTTGTTGTTTTGTTAATTACGTACCATTTAATTATATAATGGATATACATCATTAATTAAAAAAGATTTCGGTCGTACGCCGGTATTTGTTTCCGTAGATAAAACAGGATCCATTTATTGAAAAAAAACATAAATTCTAAGTAATTTGCTTTGTGAAAACTTAATAGATAAAAAAAAAGGATTGTAAGAATTAGTGTTGATACTCATGTAGCTAAGTAGATAATTAATTAATTTGTTACCGAATCGTGTTAATTGATACGTAGTTTGAAAATTAATATACGTTTAAAATATGTGTGATTGTTAATAGGTATCGAAAATTTAAAATTAAGTAGGTACCTAGTTGAAATAAAAGTTTTGATCTGGGAGCCGACCGCCTTACTCTTATGCTTTCGTTTATTTCGTTATCTTGACATGGGCTAGGATCCCACTGCAGAATCATTTCGTTCATCCAGATATGCTGCAAAACTTAATTTTACGCATATTTATAATCTAGAGAATACGTATATAGGTATACACTAGTTTGCCTATCAAAAGTTGGCCGCAAGTATTTTAAATCAAATTATTTTATCTTTAAAAGCCAGCTACTCTTATTTGTGGCCGTTTTAATTTGGCTCCCGTTTATCATAATAATGAGAAAAAAAGTAGCTTTAATTTGATATATAAATAATACATGTACGTTATGGACGTAAAAAGTTATCGAGGCGGAACAAAAATATGTAGGAGCGGCCAAGTGCGCAACGGCAGCCGTGATTTTTCAGAGTCTTTGCCGAGAAGTGGACAATATTTTATTGAAAAGCCAAGTAAAAAAACTTTTTTACTTGTCTTAAAAAAAATTAGGTTTGCAGCATATTTGGATAAACGAAATGATTCTGCAGTGGGTTCCTAACCTATCAATTTCGTACCATCTATTAAAATGTTTTGCTCTTAAAGTACCTATATACCTGCGGACGAAAACACTTCCAGGAAAAAGTTAGACCAGAGGTTCCCAAACTATTTTTTTCTTGTAGACCCTTTACAATTTTTTCTGGTTTCTGTGGACCCCCGTCCTTGCTACATTTATATCACATTCCCATATTTCCAATTTTTATTCACGCCTACGTAGACCCCCATCGAGTCTCCCATGGACCACTTTGGGAATCATTGGTATGATGTGAATAAATTGGTACTATCAGTGTATGTATGAGATCCATTATCGTGGACCCCCATTTTAATTACATGGACCCCCAAATTTTTTTTTCGCTGATCCCTTTCATTTTGTCATAGACCCCCAGGGGTCGATATAGACCACTTTGGGAATCACTGAGTTAGACGGTACGAAACTGACAAGACGACGTCATAATCGAAAGCTAAACGAAAGCATTAGTGTTAGGCGGTCGGCCCCCTGGCCCTGGTAAATTCAAGTTAATGTTGTGTAAAACAAGCAGACGGCTCGTCCTTCATCTTTTCCAATTTATAAAGACAAGTACAACACGGACAGAAATAAAGACGTAAAAATCTAGCAACTTTAGAGGTCATACTTGTGTCTATACACGCTTCACTGTCTCTCAAGCTCATGTTTTCACCGCGGTGACTGCACAATGTTTCGTACACTTTCAATTCGGTGTTGAAGCCGTGTGGTTCTTTCTTTTTTAGCTCTTTACTTTCTGATTCATCGGGCTGTTCCCAAGATGTAAGCGGCAATAAACATTCTTCGACGTCGACGGTAACACTATGCTTGGACTGCGGTTGCGAGTCCATAATAAGTGTTGCCAAATTCACCATGGATGAACTATCGGGCTGATGTAGTCCATCTCCTAGAATACTCCCTACCTTTTCTTTAATGTCACCATATAATTTCATTCTAAGCACGGTGATATCGGAATCGCTCGGCCATGATACAACTTCGGGCATGGGATTCTTATGGCGCCTAGACCTCATTTTTTTATTCTTCTTATTAACTTCGTCGACATTAGAGAGGCCTGTTTCTAAACTTTTCGCCAAGCTAGCACAAATCGCGTCCGTTTCACACGGCACGTTAAATGCGACTTGTCGAACGTTAATATTTCCGTTCGCTTTCTGTATGTCTATAATATCTTCGATTTTTCTAATATTCTCATTGTCGGAGTTAACGTTGAGTGCCATTTATTATAAATTTGTCGCACACTAAATAATTTAAATTGATTTTTTATGTAACTTATATAATTTCATCTAGATGGCTAATCTACTTGTAATTTACTTGACACTGATTACTAATTGTCATGATCCTTCTAATAGAAAATTTAATTTAAAGGCGTATTTACATATTAGTAATACCCGTACCGTAACCATAAGGTATTGCAAAATATTTTTGTTATAATATTTGAGGACCGAGGGCACTACAAGCTACAAGTATACTTACTTAAAAGTGGTTTAGGTACTTTAAAGTGGCGACGACAACGACACGAAAAGAACATAGGTACCTACTTTTGAAAACCTATTGCTATCTCTGTCGCTGTTTCCTTTTCTGGGTTCCGTCACTCAAAAGAAAAAAAATCGAACCCGTATTCCTACAAGTATAGTTACGTCACTCTGCCGATCCATCAATCTAATTTGCTTTAAAAAAAACAGCTAATTTGCTTTAAAATGTTAAAGGAGTTTGGACGTCGATTTATTTTTAATTGTTTATAAAAATAGAATGTCATTGTCATATACATTTTTGTTAGAATTTTTACGTCTTAGTTACGAATAAGCTTAAGGTTGATAACATAGCTGCCATCAGAATTTCCCAAAATCCTGATATGCATAGACGCATCAAGTATATTGCTATAAGACATTTCTATATCAGGGAACTTGTGACGAATGGCGATATATGCGTAGAATATGTGCCAACGGAATTCCAACTGGCTGACATCCTGACTAAAGCTCTACATAGGTCAAGAATGGCAATTATATCAGCAAATATAGGGCTAGTCCAAAAGGGAGGATGTTAAAGGAGTTTGGACGTCGATTTATTTTTAATTGTTTATAAAAATAGAATGTCATTGTCATATACATTTTTGTTAGAATTTTTACGTCTTAGTTACGAATAAAATCGATACTATGAAAATTAATAAACAATTATTTTTCATTAAAACACGAACCTCAACATAAAAAACTAGGCCGGTTGAGGTGAAATTTGGTACAAAACCTGTATGAAAAATCTATGAGAAGTCTCTGGTATTTTAAGTAACATAGGAAATCTCTTAATTATATAGAACCCTACATGCGCGAGGCCGACTTGCACTTATAACAACCTGAGAGGACAGACTAGACAACTAGGTAATCTTACGACTTTATTTTGTCTACTTCATCGAGCTAGCGGCGCGGCGAACGCAGACGGCTCTGAGATCCAAATATACAAGCAACCTTGTTTTGCTGGCTCTGCTGTGGATTCGAACCTCGGCTACCGCCGATCCAAAATATATGAAACTAGCTGCGCCCCCGACTTCATCCGGGTAGATGCTGAACAATCAGAAATTCTAACGCGGGCAAAGTCGCGAGCACAGCTAGTGATATATAACATAGCGGCCCGCCCCGGCTTCGCGTGGTGCAATGTTGCCTACCCTCTCCTATTCGTCTTAGCGTGATGATTATACATAGATATAGCCTAAAGTCTTCCTCGATATCTTTTATAGTTTAGGCAGCGTAGGTACCTACGCAAAAGTAACTTTTCTGGTTGATTTTTTACACCTTTTGTCTGAAAAATCCAAATATCTTACGGAACCCAATTTTTTCCCAAATAAAATATAGCCTATGTTACCCGTGGATAATGTTGCTTTCGAATAGTGAAAGAATTTTTAAAATCGGTCCAGTAGTTATTGAGCCTATTCAAAACAAACAAACAAAAAAATATTACTTCTTTATAATATTAGTTTAGATCAGTGGTTCTCAAACTTTTTAAATGACGGAACCCTTTTGGGAATCAAAATACTTGATGGAACCCTACAATAAAACAATTGTTTTTATAAGTGTATTTTCTATTAATCAGCATAATAAAAGTACAATGTAACAAATACTAATTATTATTTACTTCACCACTTGGCAAGGACAATAATAGAAAACATTAAAAAATAAAAATCTAACTAGTGGGAGATATGAAACTGTTTTTTATTTTTCATCAATTGGTTGATATCAGGTTTGATGGAAGAAAGTTGGAGTTTCATATCAGCTTCGGCGTCCAGTCTATTGCGATATTTTGTTTTCGTGGCTACGCAGCCATACATATTTGTGCGAAACAGGATTCTCTACCTACGCAGGTAGAGAATCCTGTTTCGCACAAATATGTAGTTGGAAACGGAAGAAGAATATTCAGAGCCATTTGGCCAAGCATCGCATATTCATCTTGGATTCTGCACCAAAAATCATTGAGAGGCGTCGTTTTGAACAGTGACTCCATACTTGTGTCTGATGACATTTCTAAAAGATTCATGTATCTCGTTTGACATGTTTTCAGGCTTTTCCAAGTTGGGTAAAAAAGGATTATGAATCCATGAATTCACTTTAATTTTTGTAATGTGTTCTTCGGGAAAATACTTTTCAAAAGATGCGTGCATCGAACTGAAATATTGGACCAATTCTTCAAACAAATCATCTTCAAACATTTCTGAGTCGTTTTCGCTAACAAACTCACTGAGTAAAGTAAAGCTTTCTATTTTTTTCTTACCAATGCAAATGATCCAAAAATCTAATTTTCTTTTAAAAGCAGTTATTTTATTATAGGCCTGAAACACTGTTGTCTGTTTACCTTGCAACGATAAATTCAATTCGTTAAGTTTTTGAAAGATATCCGCCATAAAAGACAATCGGAACAACCAAGTTTTATCATACAAACGGTCCTTCAAATTAAAAGAAGTATCTGCTGAAAGAAACATTTGTAACTCGGCTCTAAGTTCAAAAACAAGTATAAAATTGTTGATACCAAACTTATGAAATATTGTATCCGCTATTGTAACACACGTTTCTACAAATACAAATAAAAAAAAGACGCGTGGCACTCGGGGACTGCCGCGGTTAAGCTATTGCATTTACATAATTATCTAAAATTATGCAAAACAAAATAAAATGCAAATAAAAGAAAAAAAATAGAAAAATGAAACAATAATTTTCTATTAATATTTACCACTTTTTAAATATTGAATGGAAAAACAAACAATAAAAAAAATGAACAAAAACAATCTTGGCAGCGGTGGGATTCGAACCCACGCCGCCGAAGAGACTGGTGCCTTAAACCAGCACCTAGACCGCTCGGCCACGCTACCCACGAGGTCGGACGGCGAAATTATACATGACTTTCTTTAAATGAGTTTATTTGTAATCCGGAGCGTCCGGTTTTTTCGTTACGGAATTTCTGATTTCGGTCCCCGCGCTCAAGGCCCGCGATAGAAGCTATGCAATAGCTTAATAAATAAATAACGTTCATAGCGTTTTGTGCGGCCGCGGAGCGACCAGAGAGAGGTGTTTTGATTTTTTTTTTTCTAAATTCTTGCGGAACCCCGACAAAGATATCACGGAACCCTAGGGTTCCGCGGAACACACTTAGAGTATAGCTGGTTTAGATAAATGAATAAACTGAATATCTCACTTCATAAAATAAGCATTGTACCGTTGATCCCACAAAATAAATAATATCCGTGGTTGGTTATCCCTATTATCGCTATCCTACTGCGGTCTGCGGATTGTTGTTCGTAAATTACGGTTCAATAGCAATCCTTCCCCTACAGAACAGTTTTATTTTAAAACGCCTTCCACGAATTTCGTAGCAATGTTGTATCGAGGTATACAAAAATGTATCCGGTTACACAACAATATAATAATTACTAAATAAAAACTTATTTCCCAGGTAACAAATACTTACTAAGAAAAGCTCGTAAAAAGTTAGAAGAAAAAGATAGTTTTCTAATAAATAAAAATGAAGTTATATTTTCGTAAAATGGAATTTGTATGATCTTGATTTGTACAAGAGCTGTCAAAACGAAACGTTCTCAATACTCACTACATTTTTTATCTTTTTATACATAATTCTTTATTTAAGTTATTACATATACATAACTGTTTCTTATATTAAACTAATTGCAAAATTCTTTAACTTTTAACTTTTTCTAAATTTACTTATCTGATTGAACTGTTTTATGTCCTTTGAAAATGAAAAATTGGCTTTATCTTCAAACTTTTTGAACGTATTGAAAACTCGAAATGTCATCCATCACAATTTAATTCACATTTCTCTTCTCTTGGTTGATTTAAGGATGGTGTAATTATTCATCCATTCACGATGGAATCCAAAAATCCAGACACGGACCCTGGCGAGAAGTGTAACTTGAATGGGGACTGTTCGCCGATAACGAATAAGCCGCCCCTGGACCTCAATCATGCGAAAAATATCGATGACATATCTACGCCTTCTGAACTAAGATTCGACCTAGGTATTGTAAACAATTATTTCCTTTTACTTTACGACACTCTTCCTCTTTTCAGTAAAGATAAACCGACCAATATATGAGAGTTTTAGTGCGTTGTTTACCTTAAATTTTATAATTCTAGTGTGTGATTGTGGGTTACTTAGTGTTTACTTGTAATTCAGATTTCGAATTTGAGGATCCCTATGTGACGGACAAACGTAAGGAAATGGAGAAATGCTTGGATAATCCAGACTTGGTGAACTTGGAACAGTGGCAGAGTTTTGCCAAGACTAAAGCCGGCTTGATATGCGGTGAGTGATTTCTTATGATTTCATATTATTATGCGCATTTATTAGTCATCATTATAATTACTGTGCACTTTCATTGTGTTATAATATGTTAACTAGAAGTTTTTCATCATTTTTATGAATAGAAACTTTTCATGCGTTTCAACGTGTCATTAAATGTTAAATAAATATGTATTATCACTGGGCTACTTTTTACTAATTTAAAATAGTCTGATATTTACACAATTTATTTTTATAATGATTCCAAAAAGGATCATATCTACATTGTTGTTTAAATGTAAATCTGCATTGCAGTATTAAGTATCTTGAGACTGAACAATATTTTCCAATGTTTAAAATATAAGGTTGGGGAAAAAGTTTCTTCGCATTTTTTAAGATAATTCAAAACATTTTTTAATATAGTTTATTTAAATTTAACTAAAGTATGTATGTACCATTTTGTTCGATAACCTTTTGCCATCTTGTAGGTAGGGACATGATCCCATTGCTATAAAAATTTTGGGACTTCTCATCAAAATACCGCGACAAGTGGATTTGGCAGTCCTCTCGTGATGTTAACCTAACATTGCATAAAGAATTCTGAAGAGACCGAAACAGGTGGAAATCTGAAGGTGCAAGGTCAGGACTATACGGCGGATGCAGTAACACCTCCCAGCCAAACTCTCTTAATTTTTGCTGAGTGGCTATAGATGTGTGAGGTCTAGCGTTATCATGATGAAACACCACACCCCTTCTGTTGATCAATTCCGGCCGCTTTCTCTCAACTTCTTGCTTTAATCTCATCAGTTGTTCGCAGTAGAGTTCAGAATCATAGGTCCTGCCTGCTGGTAATAGCTCATAATGAATAATGCCCTTCCAATCCCACCACACACACAACATCACCTTATTACGAGTTAACCCGGGTTTCATCACAGTCTCGTGAAGCCTGACCGGCCTTTGACCACGACCTTTTTCGCACGTTCTTGTCGTACGTGATCCACTTTTCATCACCAGCAAGCAGCTTCTTCAAAAATGATTCGGTTTCATTACGTCGTAATAAAGAATCACAAATGAGTACACGGTTCATTAGGTTTCATTCAGTGAGCTCGTGAGGTACCCAAATATCGAGCTTTTTTTGTACCCAGCTTTTTTCAAATGCGCCAAAACTGTTTTGTGATCAATTCTCAGTTCATCAGCTACGTCGTAACTACTGATATGTCGATCTTGCTCCACTTTTTCAAAAATGGCATCCATTTTATCCGTAATAGGGCGACCAGAGCGAGGTGCATCTTTGACATCAAAATTTCCGGATTGAAAACGCTTAAACCAAATTTGTGCTACTCTCACAGACACTGCACTAGGTCCATAAACATCGCAAATTTTTTTCGCTGCTTGCGTTGCATTTTTACCTTTTTTGTAGTAAAATTTTAAAATGTATCTAATTTCTTCATTAGATTCACTCATCTTGACAGTACGAAAAACAAATGAAAATCACACATTTGACTAATTTGAATTTAGAATTATGTTCTTTAAAATTTTAACTTTCAATGATACCAAAACCAGCCAGATACAAATACTACAGCCAAAGAGATTTTATTACAAGTTCATACATACTATAATGCGAAAAGACTTTTTCCCCAAACCTATTATTTTTAAAACAATGGAATAAAAAGCTGAAAATTTTAATATGAAAGAACATTACCCCATTTAAAATAATTTTACAATAGCTATAGGTTCTGAAGAAAATATTCCACAGCTATTTCACCTCAGACTTTTTGCAATATTTTTGAACATATCAATGTATGGGAGTTGCCATTGTTCTATGATAAAGACCACAAAATGTATTAAAATAACTGCCACTGTACAATAATTTTCTCTCGTCGTTCGTCTCGAGCACAGAGTGTCTAAACTAAATATGCTTATGTTAACCACATTCAACTCTGATTAAAAGTTTTGAAGCAATGCTTGAAGGAAACCGCGTTCAAATCCGTTCAGTAGTTTTGAAGTTATAACGTACCTGACAGATAGACACACAATTTCCAAAAATTGTTTTTTTGTTTCTGTTACTCTTTTTTAATCGCCCACTAACAGTTTTTTTGGAAAAATATTTAATTATAGACACTCGATTTTTACTGTCTTATTAAAAAAGTGCCACTAAATGGTAGTGTTTGTGGCACTTCATATTTATTTGATATTCTAGTCAGAATTAATAATAATTGCCATACATCAGCATGCAATGAATGTGTCTGCTGACTGCTGTGTTCACTTACCATAAAATGGTTATTTGCTATGTTTCAAAACTACTGATACATTTATGTCGAAGTTGATTATTATCGATTTTTGTTTTAGATGACTACAGAAAAGTAATTTGGCCATTATTGAAAGGTGTTACAATTGAAGAAATGACAGAGCCTCCATCTCTTGATGACCTCTCCACTCATGCTGAATATAATCAGGTAACTTAACTTTAGGTATCTTTTAAATAAAACATTAATTAATAATAATAAGAACACATAACACATTATTATGACTAACTATATGACTAACAATTTGAGTTGAGATTCAATATAACCTTAAAAATATGAGATGAGTGGGAAGTTAATAAAGAATAGACTTATTTGATACTACATAATATATTATTAAAGTTTTATTCCTCATATTCCATCTAAATGAAAAATTCGGACAAAGGTCTAGAAGTCCGGACATGCCCGAACTAATGCGGACGGATGGTAACCCGAGCCGCGCGGCACTTTAATGCGCGGCAGCACGGTTACAATGATTTATAAACTAAGATTTTGAGACAATATAAACGATTGTCGTTTCGGATTACATGCTTTTTAATGATGTAGATGCTGTGTTTATCGCTAATAACTATAATGTCATGTAATTGTTTTATATTATTTCGCATTAACACATGCTTGTGAAATATATTTTAAAGAAAAATGGAAAGATAAATTTGACTTTGAAATTTGAAATTGAATTTCGAGTCTCGCCAGAAGTCAAATTTTTCTTTCCATTTTTCTTTAAAATATATTTGCTAGTTATATGCTAGTTAGGCAACCGATACATAGTGTGGCAATAGATAGCGCTACTGCCACCATAAGGCAATGCAATAAAAAATGTGATGGAAAGATTTGACAAATCGGGCAGGACTTCGGTAGCTCAGTTGGGAGAGCGGCTGGACTAGATTTCCAGTAGGCCGCGAGTTCAAGTCTCGCCAGGAGGCAATTTTTTCTTTCCATTTTTCTTTAAAATATATTTGCTAGTTATATGCTAGTTAGGCAACCGATACATAGTGTGGCAATAGATAGCGCTACTGCCACCATAAGGCAATGCAATAAAAAATGTGATGGAAAGATTTGACAAATCGGGCAGGACTTCGGTAGCTCAGTTGGGAGAGCGGCTGGACTAGATTTCCAGTAGGCCGCGAGTTCAAGTCTCGCCAGGAGGCAATTTATTCTTTCCATTTTTCTTTAAAATATATTTGCTAGTTATATGCTAGTTAGGCAACCGATACATAGTGTGGCAATAGATAGCGCTACTGCCACCATAAGGCAATGCAATAAAAAATGTGATGGAAAGATTTGACAAATCGGGCAGGACTTCGGTAGCTCAGTTGGGAGAGCGGCTGGACTAGATTTCCAGTAGGCCGCGAGTTCAAGTCTCGCCAGGAGGCAATTTTTTCTTTCCATTTTTCTTTAAAATATATTTGCTAGTTATATGCTAGTTAGGCAACCGATACATAGTGTGGCAATAGATAGCGCTACTGCCACCATAAGGCAATGCAATAAAAAATGTGAAGGAAAGATTTGACAAATCGGTCAGGACTTCGGTAGCTCAGTTGGGAGAGCGGCTGGACTAGATTCCCAGTAGGTCGCGAGTTCGAGTCTCGCCAGAAGGCAAATTTTTCTTTCCATTTTTCTTTAAAATATAATGTCATGTAGTTACCAGTAGTATCGCGTAAATACCCAGTTAAAAATATGTGTGGTGAATGTGAAACGCAAGTGTTTTAAAAGTTATATTACATTGACATGATTGTTAGAAGCACCGCAGATTGAATTGATATTATATGTTCTTAGGTTTTCGCGAGCTACACTCATTGAAATAAAACTATTTTTACGGATTTATCTCGCGTATATTAAACTAAAATGATTTTTTAAATCAACCCGACGTTTCGGTCGCTTTTCAGCTTCCGTGGTCCCGGGCAGACTGAGGTGACATTTGTCTGACGGAAGTTTGAAAAAATTTTATGTAGCTACCTCCATCGATTTCGTAAACGCCTTGCGTAGCAAAACACCCAAAAATTTTAAAATTCATTTTAGTTTAATATACGCGAGATAAATCCGTAAAAATAGTTTTATTTCAATGAATTGATATTGGTTACTGGTGCAGCACTGGTGCACCCACCCTACATGACTGTTTTCTTATGCAACAAGAATGGAAAGAAAATTTAAATTAAAATATTTGACTTGCATGTCTTATTAACAATATACAACTTTTTTTTTAATGTAACAAAGGTGGTCAACAAGCCTGCAGCTCACATTGATGTTAAGTGATGACTGCAGCCTATAGACGTCTACACAAAAACCAGAGGTCAAAATGCAGATGCGTTGCCACCCTTGAGACATAACTCGTGATGTCTCTGTGATAGTTACTACGGGGACATACATTACCATCTAACCGGAAAACGATAGTGCTTAACACCATTTGGCGGCAGATAGAGATAATGCGGTGGTGCCTACGCCCGCGAGCTCCGTCACTAGAGCTCCCCCACCAGCAATTGTTCAACCACAACTCGTTGGTACGCAGGTGGTGTTGGACGTGAATCGGTCCCTGAAGCGGTTCCCGCCGGGCATCCCGTACGAGCAGCGTGTGGCGCTGCAGGACCAGCTCACGGTGCTCATCCTGCGGGTCATCATCAAGTACCCGCACTTGAAATACTACCAGGTTGGAATCGCGTGTGCGCATAGCTCAATTCAAATGTGGAAGAGATCACTGCCATCCTATTTCGAAAAAACTGTTACGTGACAGAAAATGTCTTTTGAAATGACTCCGTATGATAATGTCCACCACTGGACAGATTCTCCATAAGGGGGTGTATGCCATAACATATCATTTATTTGAGATTAATCACAAGTGGCAAACAAGCATGCAGCTCACATCGATGTTAAGTGATGACTGAAGCCTGTAAACACTTACACAAAGAACAAGGTCAAAATGCAGATGCGTTACCACTCCTGAGGCCTAAGGTGTTCTGCCTCTGTGTCGAAAATTACAGGACCGTATATTACCACCTGAACGGAACACTACCATTTAGCGCCAAGTATATTAGGTAATGCGGTGGCGCGAGCTCTGTCACTGGAGCTCTACCACCAATAAAAATTTGCATGCTTGCTTGCAACCCTCCTGCTTAAAGTAAGAAAAATATAAAATATTGTAGTGCATACCATGAGCATAAACATGGCTAGACTTATACTCAATGTAAATTTATTATATATCAATTGATACTAAACAATAGTATCAATTGATAAGGTGGACTTATTGTGTTCACAAATAAGTATGCCTACCTATTCTCTGATAAAGTAACGAGTGTGTACTTATTAAGTATACATAAATGAATTTAATTTAGATTCGTCTACGCTTCTATTAACTGTTACAGAGTTAATAATCAAAAGTCGTCAATTTAGAAAAAGATATAATTTTTCAATTTAAATATTGATTGGTTTAATCTTTTTGTTAGCTGACAGCAATTTTACCATTTTTGGGTCAAAAAGTCAAAAAAAGACGAAGATGTGTATAATATTATATTTTATGCATAATTGCAATTATCACTTTCAAGTATATTTGCAACATTTTCGCGACGTCGACGTAGTGATGACCAGTTTCACTGTGCGTAAACCAGAGATAAACATCTAATCTAATAATATATTTATTATACAAGACTGCAACAGCAGGGTTATTGTTACTATAATAAATATTATTATTATACACGACTGTTCCCGCCTACTAGAGGTCCTCCAAAATGAAACGACGAAATACGAGAATGAAATTATTTTAAAACTCGCAGAACTTGTTATAAGAGAAATCTACACATTGCTTTATCATTTCAAATAATGATTTCACTAGCGCGCTGTAACTTAGCTCAGCGCCATCTCTCGCAACTAATTAAAACTAAAAAGTTTGTTTCTTATAACACTCAACATTCCTCCCCACCAAGGACATCCTGTTGTCCTTCCAAAATCAAGAAAAAGCAAAATCTTTTATGTTAACTGTACTAAATGTAAAATTAAACAAAACACTAAAATGACTAATATTCAATTGGAAGGCAGCATATCTTGGTGATCGGTCTCTTAACTATTGTATTTTTGCACGTCACAGATACCACTCTCACTAAATTGTCCACACCAGGATGTGTATTCACTATTCTTCCTAAATTCCATTTGGATGGAGGTAAATTATCGTCCTTCAACAAAACAAGATCTCCTATTTTTACATTTGGTTGTTTTACCATCCACTTAGGTCGTTGTTGCAATCTTGATAAGTACTCATTCGACCATCTTTTCCAAAACTCTTGTGTGATTTTTTGTACATATTGCCATCTAGATAGTCTATTAATGTTTGAGTTTAAATAATTTTCTGCTGGAACTATTATAGGTACCTCACCAATGAGGAAGTGCCCCGGTGTTAACGGCTGTAAATCTGAAGGATCATCACTCATTGGGGATATTGGACGAAAATTAAGACATGCTTCAATTTGAGCTGTAATTGTTGACATCTCTTCATATGTAAGTGTGGTGTTATTTAATACTCGTTTCAGGTGAAATTTAATCGATTTTACACCGGCTTCTCAAAGACCGCCAAAGTGAGGAGCTGAAGCAGGTATGTGGTGCCATGTTGTTCCATCGTTAGCCAAAAGATTCTGAATCTCGCTGTCTACATTGTTTGTAATATCCTTATACATAGCTCTTAATTCTTTATTTCCAGCTGTTAAATTTGTCGCATTATCACTCCACATTTCCGAACAACGACCTCTGCGAGCAACGAATTGTTTGAAAGCAGCAATGAAGTCATTTGTGTACAGAGAAGTGACAATTTCAAAATGTATTGCTCGAGTAACTAGACAAATGAAAATTGCTAAGTATCCCTTTTGTGTTTTATATCCTCTACCCTTAGAAAGTCTTAGATCAATAGGGCCTGCAAAGTCTATTCCACTTTTAGAAAATGGTTTAGAAAAATATACTCTTTGCTTAGGTAACGATCCCATTAATTGTGTTCTCAGTGAAGCTCTATGTCTAGCGCACACAATACATTTATGCACTATTTGTTTTGTTTCCTTTTTTGCGTGTATAATCCAATATTTTTTCCGCAGATTACTCAGCATCAACATCGGACCACCGTGCATCGTTCTTATGTGAAAATCGGTAAGTATTTTATCCTTTCTTTAACCTTTCTATTTCTTCGGTAAAAGCTTCTCTTTGACATAATCTTATACACGCTTCTCTAGCTTTAACTATCTCTTCTCCTCTAAGGTAAGTTTCTTTATATTTAATTTTATTTAAAACTCTTAATATGTATGCTGTTACTCTCAGTAATTTGGTTAAGCTTGAATATCTATTTAATAAGTTGAATTCCTTATCAGTTCGTATATTTGTTAATGTTTTAATTTTTTCTTTCTTCTTTTCTATGTTAGTGTAATTATCTTTTAATATGTTTAATGGTATTTTTGTTTTCAGGAGCTCGTCGTATATCTGCATTTTTTTTAGATTCTATGTGACTCCAAGCTATATCGGGTAATGTAGTTAAGATTTCAGATGTTCTGTTGGCCACAAATGTCTTCTATTTGTACGGGTGACTTTGCAGCCATGCCAACACAATGTTAGAATCTGTATAAGCGAATATGTTCTTTTGTGGTACTTTCAGAATTTGTGAAACCTCTTTTAGCAATCTCGTTAGTAATACTGCTCCACAAAGTTCAAGCCTAGGAACAGATAATGTTTTAACAGGAGCAACTCTAGTTTTAGCCGTGACTAATTGTGTATGAACAGATCTATCAGCCTTAATTACTTTAATATAGACAGCTGCTGCGTAAGCCATCTGAGATGCGTCGCAATACCCGTGCAAATCTACGGTTTGATCATTGTTGTTTGTTTGCAACCATCTCGGTATTTGTATGTTTTTTGTTTCTTGTAGGTCATTGGAAAACCTCAACCATTCAGTCTTAATATCTTAGGGAACTTCTTCATCCCATGTTACTCTTGCGAGCCACAGTTTTTGTATCATAACCTTTGCTACTATAATGACTGGAGATAGCCATCCCATTGGATCAAAGAGTCGCGATATGTTGCTAAGAATAATTCTTTTTGTTACAGTTTTAGAAACACAAGGTTGAACTATGTCATAATGAAATGAATCTGTACTTCTGTTCCACCTTATCCCAAGTGTCGTAATTGTGTTATCGGATTTAATTATGTAAGTGTCATCATTGTTTATTGTCTCTCTTTCTATGTTTTCGATTAACTCAGTATTGTTACTAGTCCATTTTGGTAATTGAAATCCACCAGCTTGCATTAAATTTGTCATCTGTTTATATATTTCGATTGTATCTTGAACATTATCAGCGCCTGATAACAAATCGTCCATATAATAGTTGGACCTCGTAATAAGAGATGCTATTGGATACTTGTGTTCTTCATCTATTGCTAGTTGTTGGAGCGTTTTTGTTGCAAGGTAAGGAGCACTAGCAGTTCCAAACGTAACTCTAGTTAAACGAAACTCTTTAATTTGATCATTAACTCTACACAAGATACGCTGATAGTTTGAAGATTCTTCTGACACTCTTATTTGTCTGTACATTTTAATACAATCAGCTGTAATGACAACTTCATGTTTTCTCCACCTCAAAACTATATGGCGCAAGTCTGGTTGTATTTTTGGTCCAATCATCATGTTGTCATTCAGGGACTTCCCGTAAGGCCCCTTACAACTGCAATCGAACACGATTCTAAGTTTCCAAGTAGCTTTATCTGGTCTCAAAACTGGATGATGTGGCATATAATATGTTTTATGTGTATTCTTGTCTTGAATGTTTATTTCTTCCATGTGATCTAGCTGTAAATACTCCATCAAAACCTTTGTATACTCTTCTTTTAACTCATCATCTTTGTTCAATCGCCTTTCTAACTGTTATAGTCTTCCTTTAGCTATTTGTTTTGTGTCTCCATAGTCTAATTTTTTGTTTTTAAATGGAATCTCAACCATAAATCTTCCTTCATTGTCTCTTGTATATGTTTCTGCAAATGTCTTCTCGCACATCATTTCTTCATCTGTCATTCTTGTCTTGTAGTTGTGTATACCATCAGACTCTAATTTCCAAAATTTTTGTAGTTCTAAATCTTCAGTTTGAGTTGTAATGTGCATGTTAACTATAGGTGTCTTAAAATTGTTTGTAGTGTAAATTTGTCCAGATAAAATCCAACCAAGCCTTGTTCTTTGTGCTAATGGTGTTCCAGCAGATCCCGCAACTATGCCGTCCAGCATAATTTGTCCATAAATTTCAGCTTCTAATAACAAATCTACCTTTGCAGGTTTGTTGTACTCAGGATCAGCTAGTGTTAATCCCTGCAAATGCGACCATATATTGTTCACTTGTCTTGAAGGTAACAAGCGTGTCAAAGATGTAAGTACATAGGCATTAACAGGCAGTTGTAGTGATTTGTCATAGTCTGATGTTAATTTAAATGTAACTGAGCACCTTGTTTGTGCCACAATTTTGTTGCCAAGTCCACTAATTGAACCATTCTAAATGTTTCTCTTTAAACCAAGTATCTGTGCTGCGTGTTCTGTAATGAAAGATCCCTCTGAACCTTGATCTGTCAATGCTCTCAATGAAAGCGTCTGTCCGTTATTTGATTCCACATTTACTATGGCTGTTGCTAATAAAACGTTAGTTGTACAAATTGAAGTGGCTTCTGTAACATGATGTGCTAATGTATTGTTCTCTTCTTGAAATGTAATGTTCTGATTGTTCGTTCTGTCTTCTCGTTGTTCTCTTTCCCTACTTGATCGCTCGTTTCTTTTCAGAGGTGTACTCGTGTTATAATCTATGTGAATGAGTGAGTGGTGACGTTTCCCACATATGCGACAACCAGTACCCTTGCAATATTTTACTCCATGATTAGGTATTAAACAGTTAAAGCATAGATTTTTGTCTTGTATAAATTTCTTTTTATCTGATATAGACATCTGTATAAACTGCTTACACCTGAATATGTAGTGATCGTCCCCACATACCACACAACCCTCTTTTGGCGTTACAAAAAATGTTTTTCTTTCATTCGTTGGTTTTACTATTACGCGCGTGTTACTCTTTGATGGTTGAATGCCTTCGAGTGATCTAAACCGCATTTCCAAAAAATCTGTAAATTGTTTGTATATCGGCAATTCATCGTTCAGATCCTTGTTCACGGTTTCTTCCCATCGCTTAACTGACTCACTATCGAGTTTGTTTGTCAACAAATACATGATAATAGGATCCCACGATTTTGTTTCTATACCTATACTTTGTAGACCACTCAAGCAATCTGTTGCAGTATCCAGTAAATATTTGATCGAGTTGGAATTCTCGTTTGCAAGTGGCTTTATTGAAGTAAGTTTGTGTAAATATGAATTTATTATTACTCTTTTGTTGCTATATATCCTTTTCAGTTTTTCCCATGCATGTTCATAATTATTTTCTGTTATTACTATGTTTTTTAATAAATTTGCTGCTTCGCCCAATAAATTTTGCTTCAACATATGTAGTTTGCTAACATTACTTAAAGAGGTGTTCAAATGTACTAAGGCATGTCCTTAGTACATTGGTCGTGAAATGAAGTCCATTCCCTGTATTGTCCATCAAACTTTGGAATTTCTATCGGTGCTAGCTTGATTTGTGCACATGTGCTGCCAGCGTTTGTATTTTGAGGCTTAAGGTCACTTAATTTCTGTAACATATTATCTTTGATGTTTGCGTACTCATCTTCTGTTTCTAAATACATTTCTAAGTAATCTTAAAGAAGGTATAAAATTTATTATACCCTTATTAATAAATAAACTTCGTCTATGAAAACGCATCTTCAAGTTCATCCTCATTTTCTTGTAGAATCAACACATGATTATTTTGGAATTTTTCCCAAAGCTGTTCGAGTAATTCTATCTTTGTCTTGACATAATGCCATGTTAATCTATCCTTGGGTGTTTTCTTAAAGTTAGTATGTGTAGCAAATAATTGTTTACGTATAGCAGATTGAGTTTTTAAAATCACTTTGCAATCGTACATAATGAAAGTTTACTAAGTTCCTTTTTTCTATAAATGCACTCAGTGTTGAAATCTGTTATTGAAATATTACAAGTCTTTGACAGAGTGGTAAGTCTAAAATTTTACAAGTCCAAAATTGTAAATTCACTAAGTTTTTAAAACTTAAACTTTTTGTTAAAAACTGTTAATTGAAACTTTTTATTTTTATTGTAAACTTTTTATTTTATTGTAAACTTTTGTCACTTCTTGCCACTTTCACTTTATGTTCACTTCTTTAATGTCACTGTCACTTTAAACACTACTGGAACTTCCTAGATCTACCACACTAATACGCGCATCCGGCTCGGAGGACCATGTTCCCGCCTACTAGAGGTCCTCCAAAATGAAACGACGAAATACGAGAATGAGTTTATTTTAATACTCGCAGAACTTGTTACAAGAGAAATCTACACATTGCTTTATCATTTCAAATAATGATTACACTAGCGTGCTGTAACTTAGCTCAGCGCCATCTCTCGCAACTAATTAAAACTAAAAAGTTTGTTTCTTATAACACTCAACAACGACTGCAAAAGCAGGGTTATTGATACGTAGCGTCGTGGCAGCCATGCAAGATGAATGTGACTTTAACAGGTCCACAGTCCTATGGCCACATATAGATGTTTATCTCTGGTTTACGCACAGTGAAACTAGTCATCACTACAAAAACACCTTTAACCGGTATACCGTTTACAGTATTTAGCAAGAATGCACATCGAGCCTATGACAGACAATCGGCTAGTTTCGACTTCGTAGAGTGTAAACACTGCTTACGTAAGCACTGATAGTCCGGTATTGGTCAGTACTTGATCAAAATGCGTATAGGGTTGCCAGGTCGCTAAACCTTAATAGCCGGACAGACCATCAAGTTTAGCCGGACATTTGGGTAAAAAAGTTGGACACCCGTGATAGAAGCGTACGTCTATGCTAACGCTCGCTCGTTTAAAAAATGTAAGCCGAACACCGTATATTTTGACCGGACATGCAATCAAAATACCTAACTATGTCCTGACAACCCTAGGTGCAAAAGCGATAACACTCTATAGACCCGAAATAAGCCGAAATCTTGTTCTTTTTTTATGTAATGGAAGTGGCAAACAAGCATGCAGTTCACATTGATGTTAAGTGATGACTGCAGCCTATAGACACCCACACAAAGACCAAGGTCAAAATGCTGATGCGTTACTACTCCTGAGGCCTAAGGTGTTATGCCTCTGTGCCGGCAATTACAGGGCCGTACATTAAAATCATTCACATCGTTCTTACGGTCGATGTGCAATATTTATTGTTGAATACTGTACATGAGTTTTATCCACCTTGCAGGGCTACCACGACGTAGCGATAACGCTGCTCCTGGTGTGCGGGGACCGCGCGTCGTTCCCTCTGCTGTGCCGCCTGTCGTTCGGCGCGGGCGCACCCCTGGCGCCCTTCATGCAGACCACCATGCAACCCACGCAGCACCTGCTCAACTACATGCTGCCGGTTATACGGAGGGCTGATGATCAGCTGGCCGAGTGTCTTGACAAGTGAGTGCTGTAAAAAATTATTTGTGACTCAAGGCCCGATTAAGATCTAACCATTGTGTTAAAAAGATAGATCTCAGTCCTAGAACACGGCATTGAAATCCCGTTATAAGAGTGAAAAAAGGCGATCCTAACATCGTCTTGAAAAGAAAGAATATAAATATTTTAAGGTTACAATATCTGACCCGACAAACTTCGTACTGCCTCAGAATGAAATAATGTGTCAAAGATACGGACTATTTGTATGGGAAAAAGTAATTGTGGTTTTTACTATTTCCCTTCAATTTTTTCCTATTTTCTTACCTTTTGAACCTTCCCTGGACTTCCAAAAATTATTCAAAACCAAAATTAGCGAATTCCAAGATAAGATAAATATAATGCGAAATTCAAGTGAGGTTTTTGTAACTTTGTAAATCATTCACGTTGTCATACATCGATTTCAGTTATTAAATATATATTTTTTTTCATTTGCCCTAAAACACGTAAACAAAAACTATTTATCAGAACAGAAACTTAGGTGTTCATTATCTTCCAAAAGCAGAGGTGAAACTCCACCAAAACCTTTCAGAGCAACAGTGGGCACGATGTTCGCCCTGCCGTGGTACCTGACCTGGTTCGGCCACAGCCTGAACCGCTACTCGGACGTGGTGCGGCTGTACGACTACTTCTTGTGCGCGCCACCACTCTTCCCCGTCTACGTCACCGCCGCCATTGTCCTACATCGCGCACCTGATGTGTTACGGTGTGACTGCGATATGGCCATGATGCATTGTCTCCTGTCCAGGGTGAGTCCATTAAAATTGTATTATACATGGAGCGCGGAGAATATTCCAAACTCTAGTTTGTTTTTTGTTCTGTAATCTAAGACAATATGAATATGACTAGTGCCAGTCGGAGACAAGTTTTAGAATGGAGCGAGATCCAATTATGGTGCATCCTCACTTGTGCCTAATTAACACTTATTGTGCGTGTCCTAGTGACTCTAAGTATGTACAGGCAAGCTGCACATTGTATAACTTTTATTGTGGCAACCTTTGTAAAACGCTGATCTTGCGCTCCTGCGTGTGACGCTTCCTACTTTTAATACATCAGTCTAATAAACTCATACAACGAAACAACTTGTTTCCGTTACATACTAACTTAACAAACTAACATACAAACTTTATATATGTATCATACATACTTTGGTCCTTCGAGCCTTTAAATAAGGACACATACTTACTTTTGTCCGTTAAACTAAAGGACAATATTTTTTTTAACTTTAAACTTTTAACTTGTGAACGTTTATTGGAAGTGCAGTGTGGTTGGAATGCAGTGCAGTGTAGTGATTAGTGATTGATTAATACGTAAAAGTAACAAGGGCAAGCCTGTGGTCAGGCTTGCTACACCTGGTACGGGGCCTGGAGGAGACTTCTGCAAGGGTCGTTTTGGGCGCTAGAAACAAAGCGCTTATAATAACTACAAGTAAGATCTTTCCATTTTTGCTATCTTACTGATCAACTATGGAGGACTTAATACAAACAGAACAGAACTTTAAAAAAGACCCTCACGTTCGTAAAACTGATGACTATATAAAAAAGCGTATCGAATCTCTCGATAATTTATGGTCGGAGTTTGGGGGAAACCACCAACAACTTTTAACAGTTGATGTTAAGACTCATGAGTATTTTGTGTCTAACGCATATGATAAAGTCCAAGAGTTATACAATAAAACGCGTCTTGCTCTTAAAAACTATTTGCAAACGTCGACTAGTTCGACGGGCACAACATCTAAAACTGATGAGTTGATTAATCGGCAACGTACGAATTTTAGAGCTTTTACTAGAATAGTTAGAGGTTTTGACATTGATAGTATTACGGAGAAATGGCATTTGGAAGATAAATTGCAAATGCTGCAGTTACGTTGGAAAGCTATTGACGATTTACACTGGCAGATAGATAATATATTACTTGGTTCAGATAACAATTATGAACTTGAGTACTCGGAACACGAAAAGGTTTATGAGGATACCAAAGCGTTATTGAACCGTAAATTAAGTTCTACAACGCATCAGATTCAATCTACACCTCACATTGATATACCTATTTTTAGTGGTAATTATGCACAGTGGCCGACTTTTATGGATCTATATACAGAGGCTATACATAACAATGGGATGCTAACGAAAGCTCAGAAAATGCAACATTTGAAGGGGAAACTGCGGGGTGAACCGGAACGTCTGGTACAGCACTTAAACATATCAGCCGATAATTACGATAGTTGTTGGGAGATACTAATACATAGATATAATAATTTACAACTACTTTTTACTAAACACATACAAATTTTTATGAATCAACCGTCGATTCAAAAACAAACTGCACAAGAACTAAAACGACTCCATGATATTAGTATGGAGACAGTACATGCCATACATAATTTAAATGTTGACACTACCACCTGGGACCCAATTTTAGTTTACATAGTTACAGAGAAATTGGACCAGGAGACTTATACGGGTTATATGGAATCACGGAAAAACCCGAGGGCACTGCCCTCATTCGAGGAGCTCATGTCGTTTTTAGAAGGAAAGTTTACCGCTTTAGAGCCTGTTAAGAAAAATAAATCGGTTAATCAGCCGATGAAGCAAGTTATACCGCAACCTGCATACAAGGAATTTTCCTCAAAATATCTACCTACAACATCTAGAGGTCTAGTTTCGAAACCTAAACAATATTATCCAAAATCATATCATGCATCATCTTTGAGAGATTGTCCTTTATGTAAAACAACGGATCATATCTTATTATTCTGTAAAACATTCCGTAACATGACGTCAGAAATTATGTCGAGAACTATTTCACGGTTAAATGTATGTAAAAACTGCTTATACTGTCATAATGGCAAACAATGCTATTCTACGAAGCGGTGTAAGGTCTGTAACCAAGCGCATCACACCATGCTTCATGAAGCTTGTAACGAGAGCATGCATGAGAACGTCGCAGCTGACAAAATAAAACCCACGATAACAACACCTAAAGTAATACCGACTTCGAATACATCACGTAATGCGAATCATATATCGAGTGACTATGATGAGACTTTATTAGCCACGATTCTGCTAAAAGTTAGGGCTGCCGACGGCACATTTATACAACTTAGGGCGCTATTAGATCAGGGCTCTCAGATAAATCTGATTACTGAGAATGCAGCTCAAAGATTGGGGTTGCGTAGGCACAAACAAAATGCAACTATTTCGGGAGTAGGTTCCTCTTGTAATCAAAGCAGAGGAATGGTTCAACTTGTTTGCGAGTCTTTGTATGACAATTTTACTTTTACTACGGATGCGTTAGTGATGACTAAAGTATTGAATAACTTACCTAACTATTCTTTTATTCAAGAGGCATGGCCTCACATTCAAAACATTCAACTTGCCGATCCGGAGTTCAACATTTCTAGGCCAGTTGACATATTACTGGATGCTGGAGTGTATGCGACTATAACTATGGATGGCATACTACGTGGACCTATCAATACTCCCATCGCTCAACAGACTAGAATGGGATGGGTGTTACTAGGTAATATGAAAACTTTTAACTGTCACGTTGTACAGAATAACATTGATGATATTTCGCGGTTTTGGGAGATGGAGGAGATATCTGGTGATACTAACATTATGACAATTGAGGAAGAATACTGTGAGAGCCTATATGAAAGCACTACTAAAAGGCGAATGGATGGTAGATATGAAGTCAAAATCCCCATGAAAACAGGTTTTGACAAACATTTAGATCACTCTAAACCGCAATGCGTAGCACAATTTTTGCAAATAGAGAAACGCTTAATAAAAAACAATGAATTACAACAGAACTACAAGGATTTTATGAAAGAATATGTATCGCTGGGTCATATGAAAAAATGTAATGAACAAAAGGAACCGAGTTGCTTTTTACCGCACCACGGAGTTATAAAACAGGAGTCGTCGACTACTAAATTGCGCGTAGTTTTCAACGCGTCGTCAAAAACACATTCTGGATACAGTTTAAATGAGCTGATGGAATGTGGGCCCAATCTTCAACAGGATTTACTGGTCATTATGTTACGCTGGAGAACATATGAATTCGTTTACACAGCAGATGTCGAGAAATTTTACAGACAAATATTAGTACTTGAGGAAGACCAGCATCTTCAGAAAATAGTATGGCGAGACAATCCCGACAGACCAATAGAGGAGTATCAGCTGTGTACTATAACATACGGTACTAAATCCGCTCCATTTCTCGCTATGCGTACAATAAAACAGCTTATTCGCGATGAAGGAGATAAGTATCCGTTAGCAGTAGAGACTTTGAGTAATCAGCTGTACATGGACGATTTGTTAGGTGGTACTAGTGGCAATATCCAGCAAGCGAAAGAAACACAACAACAACTGATTGGGATTCTACAAAAGGGGGGATTCAACCTTCGAAAATGGGCGAGTAACGATGGACGATTACTGGAGGGTCTATTACCTAATCAGATAAATCAAAACATGTTTGATTTTCGACACGCTCAAACTAATAAGACATTGGGCATTATATGGAACCCTCACACGGATCACTTTACATTCCAACAATCTTTAAATACCGATGGCGAGGATGACTTAATTACTAAACGGATACTATTGTCGAAAATATCTAAACTTTATGACCCGTTAGGCTGGCTGTCCCCGATCACAGTTAAAGCTAAACTTATGTTTCAAAAGGTATGGACTGCTGGAATAAACTGGGATGATACATTGCCAAATGATATTCAACAAGAGTGGGAACAATTTAAGGATGAAATGCCATTGATAAATAATATACAAATACCGCGATGGTTACATAATGATGAGAAGGATATTGAATTGCACGGGTTTAGCGACGCATCGGAGAAAGCGTACTCATGCGTTATATATTGTAAATCGGTTGACATACATGGTAAACCTACCATAAGACTAATAACCGCTAAAACTAAACTGGCTCCATTAAAAAAGGCCGTCACTTTACCTAGACTAGAACTTTGTGGGGCGGTTTTATTGGCCAAATTGTTAAGAAAGGTCAAAGAATCGATCCCGCAACATAACATAAATGTATACGCATGGACGGACTCTACCGTTACTTTAGGATGGATACAAGGTGACGTCACAAGGTGGAAATCGTTCATAGCAAAACGTGTGCAAGAGATAGTGAACATTATTCCAGCGTCTCATTGGAGATATACTAAATCCAAGGACAATGCCGCAGACTGTGCTAGCAGGGGAATATATCCTTCGCAGCTGTCATCTTGCTCTCTATGGTGGGAAGGCCCGGCGTGGCTTAAAACGGATATTAATCACGAAACAAAAGTCTATGAAGTTACAGAAGAAGAAAAGAAAGGTAAACAAACATGTGTTTCGCATACTACACTCACATTAATAGATGAGCTTTTAAATAAATATAGCTCTATAAACAATATAACTCGCATACTATCATGGGTGTTCCGTTTCATACATAACACACGTAACAAAAATAGCACTACTCGCTATAACTACATAACGACATCGGAATTAAAACGTTCGCATGATACTATAGTACAATATGTACAAGCTAAGCATTTTGGTGATGATATCAAACAACTTAAACAGAAGGGATATGTACACACAAAGAGTCACATTTTAAATTTAACTCCATTTTTGGATAACTTTGGGATACTCAGAGTGAGTAGTAGATTAGCCCAATCTAAACTTAAAGAGTCACAGAAACATCCGATTATTTTACCGAGTCATGATAAATTTACGGAACTTTTAATAAACAAGGCTCATCTTATGACGCTTCATGGCGGAGCCCAGTTGACTTTATCATATATTCGTGATAAGTATTGGATAATTGGAGGCACTAGAATAGTAAAGAGACAGATACGAAAATGTGTTCAATGTCTTCGTTTTAAGACAGTCCGAAACAGTCAACTAATGTCACATCTTCCAGAGCCCAGGGTCACACCATCGCGGCCATTTACTCATACCGGAGTAGATTTTACTGGACAAGTCGAGGTGAAGGCCAATCAAGGCAGGGGGATTAAAGTGACGAAAGGCTATATAGCTGTATTTATATGCCTGTCCACTAAAGCTGTTCACTTGGAGTTAGTGTCAGACTTAAGTACAAACGCGTTTCTGGCTGCATTCAAACGCTTTTGTGCCAGGCGTGGTACTCCAAAGGCGATGTACAGCGACAATGGTACAAATTTTGTAGGGGCCGCCAAAGTACTAATGAAAAAATATAAAGAAGCCATGCAAAACTACGTGAACGAGGAACTGATGAAAGAACTGTCTGACCTGAATGTCGCGTGGCATTTTAATGCACCGGCATGGCCTACCGCTGGCGGATTGTGGGAAGCGGCCGTGAAGAGTATGAAGTTCCACCTGAAACGTGTCCTCGGCGAACAAAAACTGACGTTTGAGGAGTTCACGACACTCCTCACACAGATCGAGGCATGCTTAAACTCGAGGCCTCTAGTTCCACTTACGGAAGATCCAGACAGCTTGGAGTATTTGACACCAGGCCATTTCTTGATAGGAGGACCGATTTTATCCGAGCCTCTTAGTCCAGAACAACAACCAAACAATATAAGAACTCGATGGCAGCTGACTGAAAAGATGCATCGTGATTTTTGGCGGAAATGGTCTCAACAATACTTACATACCCTGCAGACACGTACTAAATGGAAACACGTATCCAAAGAAAGGAAAATAGGTGACCTCGTTTTCATCAAAGAGGACAACCTTCCTCCTAGAAAGTGGTTAATGGGGAAAGTTACAGACATTCACCCAGGCAAAGACGGTCATATACGTGTGGTGACCATTAAAACTAAAAACAACTTATTAAAACGTCCAATCACAAAACTGATACCATTACCCATACCAACTGAAGGAGACACACAGGAAACGGGAAATGATATCCAGAAGGAATCCAATTCAAAAAGGCCCACAAGACGGCGCAAACAACGATCCTTCCAAAATTATATTTGCATGCTTCTCTTATTGATGACTGCATTTATACCCGGTTATACTCAGAAAACTTTAAACATAACGTCGTTAAATCCAGCTAAACATATTTACTTTGACAAAATTGCGGAAATGAATGTCATACAAGACGAATGGAAGATGGTGGTTTACTACAATACATCGATGTACTGGCATAGTTTTGAGTACATGGAGTCCCTAGTGTCACATTTAAAAGGTTACTTAAAAAACAGAGCTATCGATCAAACTATTGAATCTCAGTTAACTCATGACATAAACGAATTGAAGCACTACAATATGATACTACGTTCGCAACATGGTAGACGCGTGAAGAGAGGACTAATTAACGGAGTAGGCTACATAGCGAATTCTTTGTTTGGTATACTTGATGAAAGGTTTGCTGAAAGGTATGAAAAGGACATAAAACTTATACAGAGTAATGAAAATCACCTACTTAACTTATATAAAAACCAAACGTCTATCATAGAAGGCGAGTATAATATACTAAAACGAAATGAGGATGTCATGAATAAACAATTTATACTAATAGATAAACATTTAGCGGCAGAAGAAGAGAAAGTAAAACTAGTACAAGATAGCATTATATACATAACTTCATTGACAATGGCTGCAAACCTGATGATATCTAACGTACGAAGAGTCCAACAATTACTACTTGATATGCTGACAGACATTCGTAATGGACACCTAGATGTTCACCTGCTAAAGCCAGATGAATTCCAAGATCAACTCAACATAATTTCAGGACGCCTACCAAATGAGTTGTCTTTACCATGTTCGAGTAGCCACCAATGTGCAACAGAGATGTATAAACTATCACAAGTGCATGCAAGATTGTCTAATGATTTCATAATATTTGAAATAAAATTACCACTTATAAATAACGTTCAATATGAGATTTACCGAGTTCTGCCAATACCGTTGATACAAATGCAAAACTCCGTAACTATAATACCTACCCAAGAATATAGTGCAATTAACTTAAAAAAAGATGTCATAATACCTCTAACTTCTGATTACCTAAAAGAATGCGTACAACTTAATCGATATAAACTATTATGTCATTTAAACCTACCTATGTATGATACCAAAGTGACCGAGACAATGTGTGAGGCACAAATTATAAACAATAAACCTTTAGACAACTGCCGAACAATGATATCAAATTGCAGCGACAGGTGGACACCTGTACATCGAGATGGCGCGTGGCTCTTCTCGTGTTGCCAAGACTGCCCCGTGCGCATTTTTTGTCCAGACGGTATGGCGCTACAATCACTACATGGTTCGGGTATCATTACACTAGGTCAGGGCTGCGTATTGAAAGGGCACAATTTTATGATTCACTCACATAACAACTTCTACAGTGAGATAAACTTAAGCGAAAATGAAATTATACTGCCTACAGAATCTAACATTAACTCATTTTTAAACTCATCGTATCGATTTAATATAACATATTATCCTGAGAGACATGAAGAAGCGTTCGTTACTTTGAAAAAGAAAATAGATGAGGTAAAGGAGCAACAAGACATAATACATGTTAACTATACGACTAACAGTATACATCAGTACTCTTTGTATAGTATCGTAGCAATCGCTTGCATTACCATTGGAATATGGATGATACTCAGATTAAGGAGTAAACGGCGTCAGACGCGGGACCACCAGCAAGAGGAAGGCAATGCGTACGAGATGCGGGAAATACCCCGCGACAGCAGAAGTGATGAAGTGAGAAATGTGGGTGAAGCTCATCCGATAAATGAGCCAGAGTATAGTGTCGTGAGTGAGAAAGTAAATAAGGCTACGTCGCCTATTACAAATCGTTTGCGTTTCGCGGACAATTAACTTTATTTTGCTATTTTACATAACTTTGTTTGAATTAATGTTTTCATTACTTGAAGTTTTACTTTTAATATAACTTCTTTTTAATAACGTTATTGTATTCTTACATTTTACTTTATATTGTTTTCTCTCTTTTTGAGTTGGCAGCATGTACAGGCAAGCTGCACATTGTATAACTTTTATTGTGGCAACCTTTGTAAAACGCTGATCTTGCGCTCCTGCGTGTGACGCTTCCTACTTTTAATACATCAGTCTAATAAACTCATACAACGAAACAACTTGTTTCCGTTACATACTAACTTAACAAACTAACATACAAACTTTATATATGTATCATACAAAGTACTTAGGTAACCTTTGAGACTTGGCCAGAGAATATGTAATAATACTACGTATAGAATAGATACTTCGACGATACTTCCCGTCCGAATTTCCCACCTCACCCAACCTCCTCCCCTCTTATGGGCGACGTTTGGTATTCTCTACGTGCTACTCACACAGGTGCACGTGTAAATACACGTCACTGATTTTGACGAAGTGTCTGCAGTGTGCCAGTAGTTTGTTTTTTGTTCTATAATCGAAGACAATATGAATATGACTAGTGCCGGTCCGAGACAAGTTTTAGAATGGAGCGAGATTCAATTATGGTGCCTCCTCACTTGTGCCTAATAAACACTTATTGTGCGTGCCCTGGTGTCTGTAAGTACTTGATAACCTTTGAGACTTGGCGCCTGGACGGCTGCTACGTCCACTCTATGGTGGGGTCGGGCCTGAATAGGACCAAGTTTCACTCTTCTGTTGCCCTGCCGTGGTACCTGACCTGGTTCGGCCACATCCTGAACCGCTACTCGGACGTGGTGTGGCTGACTTCTGCCCGTGCGCGCCACCGCTCTTCCCCGTCTACGTCACTATCTTGTTGCATCGAGTACTGATGGCACCTATGTAAAATGCGCGTCACCCTCCCACCACACCCTATCGCCTATCCTCGCCGTTGACACGTACATTTTGCCATTACGCGAGGTGCCTAGTTAACTTCTGCGTGTAGTACTGCAGTGTGACTGCGATATGGCATCTGTTTTGGACGCCCGTCGTGCAAACCCGCAGTCAAGACTTTCGGGTTCGGATAAGTTGATTTAAATTTACCTGAACGTGCCATTTTGCGATTGTACTATATGCAGTTCGTTACCATAGAATTTGAGAGATATTATTGGTGACGACCCCATCCCCTCGAGTGGAAGAGAATTGTTTCGGTAATGTAGTCAGTCAACTGAACGTTGGCGGTCAAACCGTTCCAATAAGACGGTAGTAAATATAATAACGCGGGATGGGCCTGCTGACCATCTACTCCCGCAATAAATCTACCGCTACTGTGATTCCCAATCCGTGCGATTATGGCATATTCTCCCTTAATGACGCGCGCAACACTGTTGTTAGCGTCTTTGGGGAAGATTTTGTCCAGCAGTGGACGTATTTCGATTGAATGATGATGATTGTTTTGGTTATTTGTATCTGGAATCTACCGCTTTTGTTTTCATATGAATTTATTTCACAACCTTCTTGATTGTACTAAAATTTCATTTCATTTATTTCAGTTACCGGATGACTTACCATTCGAAGATATCCTGGTGACGGCGAGTAAGTTGTACGAGGAGAACGACCCGACCGATCTCGAGCCTGAGGTCGCCGCGTTAGAGAGGAGAGAGTGAGTGTCTCTTTGTATCTCCTTATACAGGATTCATTTATATTAGCGCATCATATCTTGCTTCCTCCCCTAAAAAAAGGGGAGAGATTCGTCCCCAGCAGTGGGACGTATTATGGGTTGTTATTATTATAATGATTATCATATCTTGCAGGCAGCCTCTCTGCATCAATCCCAACATTTGTACTACGACTTTTTACAAATCTTGATAAATAACCCAAAAATAAATAAACAAAAAAATATAGTATTTTCTTACGTTTTCGAGTGCTACACTCGTTGAAATAATACTAGTTTTCGGATTCAAACTAAAATGATTATTTTAAATCGAACCCGACGTTTATTTTTTCCAACGATGTATTCGTAGGATACGTAAAATAGTAGGTGCACGTTCCAGAGACGAGCAACGGCGGCAAGAAGAAGAACGCATGCGCCGGCGCCGCATCGAGCGCGCCGCCGCCGGCAACACGCTGCGCGCGCGCCTGCTGCGGCTGCGGCGCTACGTCCCGGCGCCGCTGCGGCGGGGCGCCACCGGCGCCGCGCTCGCCGCCGCCGCCGCGCTGCTCGCCGTCTACGTCTACTACCGCCCCGACCTCTTCAGGTAGCGCCGACTCTATCAGTTTGTCGTGTTCCGCTTGTAGCCGCCCGCCGCCTCCCGCCCGCCGCCGGCATCCGATGTGCCTAGCTCGGACCCGCCGCGCCGGCTCCACACGTTGGCCCGAACGTTGGCGCCAACGCTACGAGTCCAACGTGTGGATCTAAAAAATAGCATTGGCCCCGACGTTGGAGTGAGCGATGCGCGTTGGTGATTGGCCGGCGCGGGTCAGCAGCCAACGTGTGGAGCCGGCCTACCCAATGGACGCTCGTTGGTCATAATTGACTAAAAATGTATCACTAGTGACGACAGATACGTCCTGTACGCGTGTTTTGAATCCGAAGTTTTACGAAATTCTTCGGTATTTGACCGCATTGTTGGCTATACTAAGCTAAGATGTATTCAAATCCACTTGAACACATTAAATGTTTTGAATTGCGTAAAAATCGGTCCAGGCGTGTAGGAAAATTCAATCATATACACAAACACAAGAATTATCTTGTGGCGAATACAATCCGTTTCAGTTATACGAAATAATTATAGCGAGAAAAAACTGTAGAAGTGTCAATTTATTTTTTAAAATAATTCTTAAATTAATATATAGTTGTTATTATATTTGAGCGATGTCCGTTGGGTAGTGAGTCCATGGTGGCTAGCTTTACTAAAATTACACTTAATGTTGTAAATCATTCATACCGAGCCGGATTTACTATGCAATTTCAATCAATAATTTTACCCCGACTGAATAGAAAACTATACTACGATATAGTCATTGCAACCTCTCTCTTATATATAATTTTCTATGGTTATGTTATTTACAGTCGCTTGTTAGGTCACGGGTAAATCTTGGTATACTTATTCGTTTTTCATCTCTAATCCATAAGTTTTGTGATACATCGTGAACTAAAATAATGATAATTAAAAAAAAGCTCTTTTTTTGATTTGAATACGCCGCTTGCACGTTTTAAACGTAGTATTTTTTATTGATGCAAAATAAAATCAATCATTAACCGTTTTTTTTACTAACAGGGATATAAAACGCTATATTAATAATTACATAACCATTCATCCACTAAAACATACAATCGCTAACAGATTTGATGAGCTGCAAATTTTTTTTGTTTATATTTTATTAGGGATTTTGAGTCGTCGTGCGACTATGCCAGCCCCGTGGTTGATAATTAATGTCACCTAATCAAGAATTTATAATATTACATATACCATTGCAAAGCATTTTACTAATATTACTCAGAGGGTCGGCTAAGATGCTTTGGATTTCACCTAAATTCCTTAAATCTACACCGTGATCTTTTAATATTATAGATCTTAGAGCTGCAAATTGCACAAAAAGTAATATTTTGGTTTGACTTATTTAAATTGGTGAAAGTATTAAAAATATATAAACTTAAAAACCAAATAACAAATAATTCAACCTGTAACAAAAAAATACATTTTGTCACGCAACAATACAGGGGTCCTCTCCGATCGACGTGCGTCGAGCGAGTGATGAGCACGCTGACCGCGGCGCAACTAGCGCCATCTATACAACACATAAAACGAAAATATACACATTTGATTCACACGTTTTAGTGGATGGTTTGGTGAATGCAAAGTTTTTATATAACGTATACATAGTGTGAAGACGATACTAATTTGGGAGCGTTCAAGTATTACGTCACGCAATTCTTGAAGATTTTGAACCCTTTCTCACCCCAATGTAACGTGCCGTTACGTTGTTATGTACCTCTCCCTTCTCACTCAAAACGTAACGGGAACTGGTTTTTTTTTAAACATTGTACGAATGTCCCTCCCCTCCTGTCCCTGTAACGCATTGTAACATTTATCAAGAATCTTCTTCCCCCAAATTGCTTTACGTAATACTTAAACGTTCGCTTTATGTGGACAATTGTTACCTGCATATATGCTGTCTCATCGCCGAAGTATTTATCACACTTAGACTAGAATCTTATTTGGCACTCGGTTCAGGGGTTAAAAGAATTCAAACGAGTGCCGCGAATACAATGAGAACAATGTTATATTAAAAAAAAAACTCAGTTACATTAGAAGAAACATAAGACTGCACTGTTATGGCTTTTCGAATGACGTACTCCCAAGAGTCGTTGAACACTGTAATAAATATCTAGGTCCTTCTATGAAAAACAGCATGAAAAAAAAACAATATTTTAAATCCCTGTATTAAGTAAAATTATTTTTTGTTTTTTTAGTTGTTCATTGCGTAACAGTAGATGTAGGTGTATTGTTACAAAATAATTGTATTTCCTGTAATCTATTCAATATTCTCAAGTAATGAAAAGCATATAGAATTCGTGGCTATATAGTAAACTATAATCGGTGCTTGGCAAGGATCGGCATTTAGTGTCTCGAGCGGAAGACAAACTGATTGAGGTCAATATTAAATTACATCGATAGTGATATACTATACTTATTTATAATACTAACCCGATTCTCGTACGTTTTGCTGTCGATATGGATAATAAATACAAATGCTACTAATACATATTACAGTATCCTGCAAGAAATATTGCTCATCGAGCTCAGGAAAGAGATAATCGGCTAGGTTCGACTTCGTACAGCCACACCGCGGACACTCCGCCAAAATTCCATACAAACGCTTAATTTGGTTTCTATCCGTCAGTGATGTGTATTTACACGCGCACCTGTGTGCGTAGCACGTACAAAATACCAACCGTCGCCCTAACAGAGGAAGGGGTTGTGTATGTGTGCAAATCGGGCGGGACGTCGAAGTGTCCATTCTATACGTAGTATTATTACATATTCTCTGGTACAGCGTTATCTTTGTTGCACACTGCATACGATTATTTAAGGCAGCAGTCCACTGCGGCAAGCACAATATGAAGTCACGATCGTACTCTAACATGTATCTGCGCTGCAGTGGGCTTTTCGTTTTATTGATGTAAATATATTTACAAAGGCAAGGCAATATAGCCGCACTATTAGTACTTACGTAGGCAGTGTGCAACTGAGATAACGCTGTACCAGAGAATATGTAATAATACTACGTATAGAATGGACACTTCGACGTCCCGCCCGATTTGCACACATACACAACCCCTTCCTCTGTTAGGGCGACGGTTGGTATTTTGTACGTGCTACGCACACAGGTGCGCGTGTAAATACACATCACTGACGGATAGAAACCAAATTAAGCGTTTGTATGGAATTTTGGCGGAGTGTCCGCGGTGTGGCTGTACGAAGTCGAACCTAGCCGATTATCTCTTTCCTGAGGTTGTTCATTGGTCAATATTTGATCGAAATGGTCGACAAACGTTACATAGGTAGTGTGTGAAAGAGATATCGCTCTACGGAGTCGAAATCGCTTTCTTAGCCTGGGTTGCACCAAGATATTTGTTTAAGTTATTGAAACATTTCACATCCTGCTCTTATTTCAACAGATTTCTTTATGTTAGAGAAGAATGTGAAATGTTACAATAACTTTAACTTTAGCAAAGATCCTGGTGCAACCCAGACTTAAAGTCGATGTGCAGTATTTTGATGATGGGGGACTGTTTACTGCATGTTTTGTATTGGCATATATTTGCTATATGCACGGATAGCGATTCATAGTCCCTCTGATCTCATTCATATTATATTATCTTACGTTTGTCAAAGAAAATTACATTACTTTAATTGCTTTGCGCGCCATCTTTGCTATCTGTCAAAGCGCCATTTTGTGTTGCCTTCCTTCTCTAAGCAGTAGCGCGCCTTTAGTTAGAGCAAATACGCAATAAAAAATGGTTGTACAGACATATTTTTAATGGCACGCAAAGTAAAAGATATGATACTTGAACATTTTTTTGTCGACTTCATAACGTAATGGAGATTCGGGTATATTATGAACCAACTAAAGACCTTTTTAATGGAACGTTAGAATAAGGGTAGTGTAGAAGCAGATCTAATATAGTTATGGGTGTGTGTGAATAGAGGCGATTTTGTATATAATATGTATAAGAATCCTTTTATGTGTGATTTTACAAGATGTTTCTTTGTATAATTTATAGTCATATAAAATAGATATAATAAGTGTTAAAAATAGTACTGAGACAGACTCACTTTGTTACCGTGTAGCCTCTAGTGATTATTTAAGGCAGCAGTCCACTGGGGCAAGCACAAGATAAAGTCACGATCGGACTCTAACATGTATCTGTGCTGCAGTGGACTATTCGTTTTATTGATGTAAACAATGAACACAGCTGTTTGTAACCCGTTATCGTGTTGGCTTAATCACCAAAGTGTTAACTGACAAAATATTTAAGGTGTCCTGAGTGACACTGGTAAAGGAAAAATATAATAAATATTACGTGCGTGCGTAGATGCGTTTTTTTAATGACGGTGGCAAACAAGCTTGCTTTTCACATGGATGTTAAGTGACGACAGCCTATAGGCGTTTTGGTTTTGGTGTACACAAAACCAAAGGTCAAAATACTGATGCGCAGATCGTTAAAACATCTACCTTGTCACCACCAGTTTTATCTAAATGGCTACACACTGCAGTAATAACTTCCACCTTCATATACTGCAAGCTCGTTTGCTTTCATGAAACCTATACTTAAAAAAGTCTCGTTCAAGAATTACACACAAAGCTTAAGTGTGTAAACACACTGCCGAAGCTACGCGACGGAAGTTCGGCGGCTGATTTTACGTTCCCGTGTATTCGGCTGATATTGACACACTAAGTGCTGAACTTACGCGCCAGAACTTCAGTTCAGTGTGGTGTGTGTCGGCATAGTGTGTGAATTCAGCAATCGAAACGAACTTCGGTCATACGCCTGACCAAAGTTACGCTGTACGCTATAACGCAGCGTAATTTTTAGTGTGTCGTCAGTAATTCAAATAGCATTGCAGGCGTAATAGTGCTGAACTTCCGTCGCGTAGCTTCGGTATAGTGTGTTTAAACATTATTACTATTCCTACACTTTTACCTGTTATATCATATTGTATTTTGTATGTGGGAATGTGAAGTCTGCCTATCTTGAAAAGAACTAATTCTTACAAATTCAATAAAGTATATGTTTATCGTGTTAATTCAATATATACAAGAGTTTCTTACCTAATTCCAGTAGTTAAAATTTAGGTCTTTAAGTTGGTGTGTATTATATTAACCAAAAAATATTATGGGCACTTTAAATTTATAATCACATTAAAATTATTAATATTTTGCACTCGGTGTGTGTATTAAGTTCTCGTATATTCGAAAATGTGATATTATTTCGTTTATTAACTAGCATACTAATTAGTGTTAAGTTTAATTTATTGTTAATTTATTCCATTCCTTAAGAATTTCATTTAAAAATTGTAAATTAACGAACTATATAAAGTATAAGATTTTTTAAATCATTACTAGATGTACGAGACATTGTGTATGTTTTATTTCTTTGTGTATTAGGGAAATGGTTCTTACTATATTTGTATATCTCTCCCTATACTTTGGCGCAAATTATGTCTTTAGTTTAATATATAAAGATGCGTCACTAAGTCCATAGGTATTATCTAGTAATGTTCATAGGACTATGCGTAATAGATAAACTTATTCAGTGTCCATACAAATAACATTAAGTATTAACATTGTTTAAGGAAATTATAAAAATAACAAAAAAATGTCAAATACTGTTTCTGTAAACAACTAAAGAAATAAATTGGTTGTTTATATGTTGTCTTTATCAGGACTAAATGCGAAATAAAAAAAATCGCTTATATTAGTCATCCTTTTAAATCTATCGGCACACCAAATGAAATAAAATATCGTCGATTTGTGTTCAAAATATATGTAGAATTGGTTTTCTTATTTTTTTTACCTTATGTTCACAATTTTATTGTGGACTCACAATTATGCAAATATGTTTGGAGTAACAAAATACTGATCAATGTCCTTGTGCAATGTTACATAATATTTTTGGAACTTACTAGATTGTTTATCTATTATGCATAAATATCTATTGTGCAGGTCAAACTTATATCTTTGTAAGCATTTATTAATTTTATTTTTACTACTGTTACATTAAATAGGATAAAACAAATTAGTTTTAACTTTATACTTTAGTAAAAAAGACTACACGATGTTACAAAATGGTAGCAACAGAGATATTATGTCTGTTGTTTTCTATTTTGAGTATGTTGAAGCCCAAAGCGTCCGATACAATGTCCTTTCTATAATAATATGTTCACTACTTCACTATATCAACCATGATTTCTTGCAACAAGCAAAGTTTTGTCTCATTTTTTTAACCTACAAATCGAGAACAACACTAACAAGTTTCAGTGAACAACAAAGAACTGATTGCCGATTAGTAGATAAATCCACATACATAGTAGCTATAAAATTAAGTGTAGTATTATTCTTTATTCTTATAGAAAATTAATATTAATTTCATTTCTCGTGTGTACATATTCATTATTATCGTTATGTTAGGCATGCGTTATAATTTATTTGATTGTACCTTCATTGAGTTATTTTTTGTGATGAACGAATGTGATGGAAAGATCTTAGATCGCTTTATTTTATCATTAGTTTGCGGTGTGTTTGTTGGGTAATGTAATTCAAATGTTAAATTATATTTTATATTGAGTTAAATATTTGTGGTAAAAATATTCATATTAAGAACATTCTTATTTTAAATTGTTTTAACATCAGTTCAATACATACTCATTTTAAGATCTGTGAACAAAATTGTCAACTCACCACACCTTCGTTTAAGATTAAACATTTAATTCTTTATTTGCTGTTGTTATTTTATATCACGCCAGTGTTTATTTCTAATTATTATTTTAAGCTTATTCCTAGGACATTGCATCATGAGAATTTAGAGGTAATAGTCATATAGTCATTGTCATTTTGATAATGCTTGCTGTGATGTCCTATGGAAAGCGAGGTAAAGAAATAGACGAAATATGTTGTTGGTAGTTCAAATATTGCGCCCTGTGCCGGTATAGGGAACCAATAATTAAGTCTTATAAAAATAGTCGACTGTTAATTGTTTTTTAAATATTAAATATGAATTACACATACCTGCAGGTGTTTCAAATGTAATCGATTCTTATATGCTACAAGGAAAAGGCTATGCGGTCTGTTAAAACGTTGTAAAAACTTTTAAAAAATAATATATGGAATTTCAAATAAAAGTTTTGAGACATCGCCGTGTTAAAGACCTTGTATAGAAACTATTTATGAAGTTTTATAATGTTTTTTATTATCACACGAAAATTAAAAGAAAAATCTATATTGGCTTTAATTCGAGAAGCTTCGACTTCGGCAGTAAGCTTAATAATCGGCGATTGTTTGTCTGTCAAGTTGTTTTATTTTATTCTAGAACTACTTTACTTAAGCCGATTACACATATTGCAAGCAGTCATGCTTCAAGTGCCTCCTGATCTCATTATACATATATCTGGTCAGGTTAAAAAAGCCTAAGTAAAATAGCATTAATCAAAGATTGTGAAAATGTGCTAACGGTAGACTGATTAACAATGCAACGTTATTCAATTGACTGCTATCGCATAGGATCATTACGATTTTCACTTTTCATATTTCTCGTTACACAAAATATAGGAAACATGTATAATATGACATGCGCATGCGCTGCATGAGTAGTGAGTATCGTAGGTAATTGCGTTGTAAAATATCTTCTTAATACAACGGTTATTGTTTCTACTTCTAGAGGACCATATATTTCACTTATCAGTTAATTGTTAATTACCGGCGCATAAATATATAATATATGCACAAATAATAGACGGTCCAAAGAGACAGATAATTAATATTATTACCCATCCATGTGCCAAGTCTATGATGCTTTGTGTCCGCTTAGGTTATGCACTCAATATTACCAAAATTTTGGGTTGCAATAAACTGACAAACACGTTTAGTTTTAACTCGATAATGATTAAAACATTGCATGTGATGCTTTACCAATCGGCTGCTATGTAAGATTAGGTATATTATAGTTTTTAACAGATTTCAATAATACATTTGTTTTGGAAATATATTATTGAAGTACGATTAACTGAAATTCATTGGTGTTTGCTTATACTAACACGGTATATTGAAGTTCTCAACTTACAGTGGACAGTTTATTTCCTAACTTCTGGGGGCCGACCGCCTAACTGAAATGCTTTCGTTTAGGACGTTATATGGTCCGTTTCGTTATTTATTTATATTTATTTATTTAATTAGCCCTACGAACTGGGTGAGAGATCTGATTATTTAGACATTGTTGATAACATAGTAAGTTGAAGTTATAGAATGTCTCTCAGCTCAGTGTGCCTGTTGGCAAAGGCCTCCTCCAGTAGCTTCCGTTGTTTGCGATCTTGAGCAACTCTTCTCCATTTGGATCCCGCAGTAAGTTGAAGCTCATCCTCTCAGCGCTTTTTTTGTCGTCCTCGACGTCTTTTCCCATCTCTAGGATACCAATGCGTTACAATTTGGCTCCATTTTTCTTGCTTGGATCTTAAGATATGGCCGGTACATCTCCATTTTTGTAAATATTTTTTTTCCAGAATGTCTGTTGGGCATTGCTAAATCTGTCATGCTTCGTTCCATAGCTCTCTGACATTTTTTCCGGCGGTCAATGTCAATGTATAATAGGCGGTCCGTTTCGTACCGCCTATTAAAACATTTTGCTCTTAAGTATATAACTGCGGACGAAAAAACTTCCAAGAAAAAGTTAGGTGGTACGAAACTGATAAGTTGTCATAATCGAAGGCTAAACGAAAGCATTTGAGTTAGGCGGTCGGCCCCCTGGTAGTAATAATTTCTCAATACACATGTCATGGAGACCCATTTTAAAGTAATTAATTGTATTCGTGTTTCTTAAAGGATTTTTTGTCATATTTTCTAGTATAAACGAACACTGCAGGAATATATTATTGTAATAATATTAGGTTGGGGAAAAAGTTTCTTCGCATTTTTTAAGATAATTCAAAACATTTTTTAATATAGTTTATTTAAATTTAACTAAAGTATGTATGTATCATTTTGTTCGATAACCTTTTGCCATCTTGTAGGTAGGGACATGATCCCATTGCTATAAAAGTTTTAGGACTTCTCATCAAAATACCGCGACAAGTGGATTTGGCAGTCCTCTCGTGATGTTAACCTAACATTGCATAAAGAATTCTGAAGAGACCGAAACAGGTGGAAATCTGAAGGTGCAAGGTCAGGACTATACGGCGGATGCATTAACACCTCGCAGCCAAACTCTCTTAATTTTTGCTGAGTGGCTATAGATGTGTGAGGTCTAGCGTTATCATGATGAAACACCACACCCCTTCTGTTGATCAATTCCGGCCGCTTTCTCTCAACTTCTTGCTTTAATCTCATCAGTTGTTCGCAGTAGAGTTCAGAATCGATAGTCCTGCCTGGTGGTAATAGCTCATAATGAATAATGCCCTTCCAATCCCACCACACACACAACATCACCTTATTGCGAGTTAACCCGGGTTTCGCCAGTCTGTGAAGCCTGACCGGCCTTTAACCACGACCTTTTTCGCACGTTCTTGTCGTACGTGATCCACTTTTCATCACCAGTTATCAGCTTCTTCAAAAATGATTCGGTTTCATTACGTTGTAATAAAGAATCACAAAGTACACGGTTCATTAGGTTTCTTTTAGTGAGCTCGTGAGGTAACCAAATATCGAGCTTTTTTTTGTACCCAGCTTTTTTCAAATGCGCCAAAACTGTTTTGTGATCAATTCTCAGTTCTTCAGCTACGTCGTAACTACTGATATGTCGATCTTGCTCCACTTTTTCAAAAATGGCATCCATTTTATCCGTAATAGGGCGACCAGAGCGAGGTGCATCTTTGACATCAAAATTTCCGGATTGAAAACGCTTAAACCAAATTTGTGCTACTCTCACAGACACTGCACTAGGCCCATAAACATCGCAAATTTTTTTCGCGGCTTGCGTTGCATTTTTACCTTTTTTGTAGTAAAATTTTAAAATGTATCGAATTTCTTCATTAGATTCACTCATCTTGACAGTACGAAAAACAAATGAAAATCACACATTTGCCTAATTTGAATTTGGAATTATGTTCTTTAAAATTTTAACTTTCAATGATACCAAAACCAGCCAGATACAAATACTACAGCGATTTTATTACAAGTTAGTACATACTATAATGCGAAAAGACTTTTTCCCCAACCTATTATTATTATTTAATAGTACGTAGGTATAAATATTTCATATGTTTGTATTTCACAGTTTTAAAACGTGAAAATCGGTTATGTTTAGAATTATTGAGAGTATCTATAAGTGATGTCAAGGGGCGTGTTTAGAAATTACATGTTTATTATAATTATTGTGTTTTATTGAGAATGTTACTGTAAACATTTTTCATATTTTAGAGCGCAGTTTTACAGAAAGATGTCATCGATGTTAGGCAATATTCATTGTTATTTGGTGTAATATAAATATATGCAGAAAATAAGTCTCTTTTTGCAGCTCAAATAATATTTACACTGATTACTCTTGTAGAAAAGTTATAAGATAATAATGTTCAATTTTGGGAACGCCCATTTCCAATTTGAAATATCTAAGTAAAAGTATTAATTAATAAACTTACGAAACTGTTTTTTTTTTTAATATACTTACTATATACAACTAAAATTGATTTTGTTTAGTTTATATTTTTTTTTCCTTAAGTTTGATTTGTTTTATCACACAGGAGCAAAGATGAGGAGCTGTGAGGTCGGTGGGCCGTAGCGCCGTAGGGCTGCCAATAAAACTGCATTTGCACTTTCAACTTTCATTTATTTCTTTTAACTCCGTTTATAATGTTTAAAAATAGAGGTAACCGAGTTTTAAAATATAAACAACTGAAACTTACATAAAATTAAAAAAATAAATATGTCGGACTGGTACAACATGCACTATTTGTTTAATGATATGAAAAGTATTCTCATGTTTTGACTAGGTATAATTATCTATATATTTATTCAGGCAATATCGAAGTGGTGCCGTAATGATAAATAATCCTAGTCCGACACAAAAAAAAAAAACCTTAAAATAATTCCTTTTTTAAGAGAGGTTTTCAATATCACAGCCGTAAAAGCTTAAGTTCTTAGCGAAGAATGGAAGATAATGAGTATCATGCACTTATAATATAAATAGGACTTGAAATATACATGATCCAAAAAAAAGGTCTGCATATGCATAATTATTTATTTACGACATTGCATTATTATTATTTTGCAATTATTTTGCTGTCTCGTATTTTTTTATTTAATTATAACTTTGTGTCAAATTCTTCTACAAATATTTTGTCGTTGAGCCTACAATACTCATAACTGCTCGCAAGTAATAATTTTTACATGGACAGCTTTATATTATTTTATTTTGAAATAAATAGGAAATGTAGAATGGTTTCTTATGCGGTATTGTACGCATCTTACGATTTGTAACACCATTGATTGAATACATTGCAAACACTGCTGCTATTACTGCAGCCGACTGAATCAAACGAAGTTAAAGCCATCATAGACTTTAACTTTGAAACATGTTTATTTCAAGCCTGAAATCGTGTTATTACCCCGAGATTTATGATTATTTTAAAAACCTTACGCCCTTATTTATAAACATAGAATATATATATTTTAAGGAGACAATAAAAGAAAAAAAAAAGAATTTTTGCAACTCAAAGAGCTAAATTACAATTATGAATAAAAGGGGTTAGTCAAATTTCACGGACTATTCGATTCTACTGGAGATAAATACTACGCTTCAGTCGATTGTCCCTCGACATATATCTCTTAGATAACACTACACTGTTATGTAGCAAAACAAAATTAAATGCACGTAAACCTCATTGCAATTGTTTTTCATAGAAATAGGGTAACATCACAATTTTAACAAAGTAAATGAACTTATGATATAACCTAATTAAGTTTAGAGAGCCTTTTGCGTTCAGAGAGCGAGAATTGAACTCAAATAAATCCCTATTTATACTCTACATAATTATGGGGAATATTCAAAATAGAATTTCTATAAACCTATTTTTTTCTTTACAATTAATTTTCTAATTAAAATAAGATTCAAATTCACTTTTCTCGACGTGCCATTCACAAAAGCACCATCAACATGAACGCTGGCACATAAATTTAAACTAAATATATTATTCCACTGTTTACCGTCACAACTCACAATTTTATTATTCTGGACATTGCACTTGATTGCTTAGCTGCAGACTTCATTCATTGCAACTTCACACACGTATTTTGATGAAATACTGAAAAAACACGAATTCAGTTAACATAGAGCTGGTAATAGGGTTTCAGCATCGGGGGTCGAGAGCGTAGGCACCACCGATGTGTTACCTAATGTATCGCCCGCCTAATGGTAATGTTTGTTCCTGTTAGGTGGCCCAGTTATATCATAGAGGCAAAACAACTGGACCTCAGGGGTGTACCTCCGCATTTTGTGTAGATGTCTAGACTCCAGTATTCACTTGCCATCAATGTAAGCTGCAAGTTTGTTTGCCACTACCTCAACGTAAAAAATGGAGTCATGGTCGTCCGTTGCAATAGCTACCGGGATCTCGACGATATGTGGCACGCAAAGAAGCTGAAACAGCCAAATTGACTGTAATTATTTTAAGTTCAAATTCGACATCATATGAAATAAATGATGGAATGTGATGTGAAATAAATAAAATAATAGCTATAGAGCCACATGGGGAAAACATTAAATACCTTCTTCTTTCTTTCTTTATATTAGAAGACAGTTACTATCGTTATTCCCGTCAATGTGATCCCATTTTCTCTTTCCATTTTGAAATTAAAAGATAGGACATATGGAGCGATCCAATCAACTGACATGGTAAGTTTTAGTCTCACGATGTCGTTCGTAATGTTGGCTTCATTTCTACTTTCATGTATGTATGTATGTATCTTCACGCCAGGTCCCTAACGGGGTAGGCAGAGAGTGTAGAGCGCCAGACATCCCGGTTCTGACAAACCTCTCGTGCCTCGTCTACCTTCATCATTCTCTTCATACATGCACGCCGATTCCTAAGACTTTTGACCCCACCATCAGACAGAACTCGACCTATTTGGTCATGGTAGGTCAGCCTTGGTCTTCCTGGGCCTCTGCAACCATCAACCAACCTCTACTTTCATATTCATGGGTTAAAATGCTGGTAATACTTTTCGCAATTACAAACGTGAGTGAATTATATAAATGGAAGAAAAAATTGACTTAGCGCAGGAATCGAACCAAATTTTTCTTTCCATACTTTCTTTCATGTCAAAATGCTCGTTAAACAAAATGATACATTTTGCACCGTACAAGTACTCTACGGATGGATCATAACCTCAGTCATTCTTCAACACGGTGGTGATGTAATCGACGACCCGCGGGTCGTGCAGGATCTTGAGGTGCTCGGCTTGGGGCAGCGGCAGGCTCTTGACGGGGCGGCCGGCATTGAGCGACCGTCCGGGAGTGAGGGGCCCGCGGCGCTTGCCCCAGTGCTCGCAGGCGCTCAGCGACCGCAGGTTGACGGTGCCGTCGCCGTCCCCCGACTGCAGCGTCGGGTACCCGTCCAGCCAGGTGCCCGGCTTGTATACCAGCCTGTTGAGTGGAAAGGGTAAGTTAACTTTTGTGAAAAAGCGTAGATACAATATGCGCAAAATTCTAAATGCCACCGGGTGTAAACTTTGCGCTAGTCTCTTAGATCACGACGACGACACGGACGAGAAAGAAAGCGATTTTAATTTTACTGGTGGTAGAGGTCCAGTGACGGAGCTCGCGGGCGTAGGCACCACCGTATTACCTAATATACTTGTCGCTAAATGGTAGTGCTCGGCACTATCGTGTTCCGGTCAGGTGGTAATGAACGGCTCTGTAATTTCCGGCACAGAGGCATAACACCTAATGCCTCGGGAGTGGCAGCGCATCTGCATTTTGACCACTGGTCATTGTGTAAGTGTCTAAAGGCTGCAGTCATAACTTAACATCAATGTGAACTGCACGCTTGTTTGCCACTTTTATTAAATTAAAAAAAATTGCCCTGATAAAAGCGATCTACAGACAGATTTATAAAATTATAAGTCAATTTCTGCCATAAAAAAGATATCTAAACCTTACAATATCTAATCGTTTTGCTTGCATGTATTTTGTTATCTGTATTATAAAAACAGGAAGTATAAAATTCAACTGCCTCTGTAGTCTGGTAGCAAGTAGTACTAGTATCTGAGACAATGCTGTAAAATTTTTTATCTCTGGTTTTGTTGAGATTTTACCATTTACTGTAAGTTTGCCTGTACCTGAGAGTTTGGTGATGTGCCCAGAGATGTCAACAGGCTCGCCACCTGTTATATGGACCAAAACGTAACCGAGGAATCGTGGGTGCTTGCATGTATGCTTGAATACATGCATTTCCCTCTGCCTACCTCTTCGGAGATGACAGGTGTGAAGACACGTTTTTTTTTGCAATATTAAAATGTAGTGGGCGCTTATTATTTTAGCTGAGACATTGGGTATAGGTTCCATGGTCGACGGGCATATGGGACGTACCTCTCGACTGTAGATATGTTGTAGCCGTACAGGCAGTGCACCTCGACGCCGGGCGCGCTGAAGTCGCCCGTGAACTTCTCCGTGTCTTTGCGCATCTCCCACGCGTTTGGTACCTCCATGTCACTGCAACGTACCAATTCACATATATAACAAGATATGAGAGCATATTAAAATAGAAATAAAGAAAGAAATAACAACAATAATAACTGTTTTATATTATTTCGCATTAACACATGCTTGTGAAATATATTTTATTTTAAAGTAAAATGGAAAGAAAAATTTGACTTCAGGCGAGACTCGAACTCGCGGCCTACTGGGAATCTAGTCCAACCGCTCTTCCAATTGAGCTACTGAAATCCTGCCCGATTTGTCAAATCTTTCCTTCAATCTTTCCTTCACATTTGTTGCATTGCTTTATGGTAGCAGCAGTGCCATCTATTGCCAACTATGCTAGTTAGGCAACCGATATAATAGACTTTGCAGTTTATTGAATATCGTAAGGAAGTCGCTTTTACCCTTAATAATTGTTCGAGTCGAGCGAGTTCGAGTCTCGCCTGAAGTCAAATTTTTCTTTCCATTTTACTTTAAAATAAAATATAACAACAATAATACCTACATACACCGCGGACGGGGCAATAAAAAATAAAATACGCTTACACTCACAGCCCCACAGTAGGTATGAACCTGTGTCGTGGGTGCCGTTGTGCACATACAACACATACACAAACACCCAGACCCGAAACAAATATCTGTAGGCCATACAAAAATTTGTCCTGGTGTGGGGATCGAACCCGCGACCCTCCGAATGAAACGGTCATCTCACACCGCTTGACTAACCGGGTCGTCAATGTTTCAATGTCAATTTATCCTCTTGCCTGAGGATTAATTGAAAAATAAGAGGAAAATTGTTACATTTACCCGCAAATGGTTAAATAGGTCAGTTACATAAATCAATCAACGGAGCGGTGGTAACGTATTTTTGCGTTACTAACGCGAATCCCATTTTCGAATGACGTAGCATCGTCACGCGGTTAAACCACCCGCCAGTGTGTCAACACGCCAACCGTTGAGATTATGGCAATCCCCAAAACGACGCACAACTCGAATGAACGAAGTGATGTCATCACACGACCTGTAAAATAGGGGAGCAAGACGACTCACGTGAACAGTTTCTGGAGGTCGTTGATGGTGTAGTTGTACTTGTCGGTCTGCACGAGCACCTCTCGCGGCTTCCAGAAGGCGCGCGACGGCAGCAGCCACGCCAGCGACGGCGACGTGATCTGCTGCGCGCGCAACGTACTCTCGCTCAGCATCAGGGAACCCAGGTCATCGCCTGTAGGGACCGACCCAAACTTCTATCTATACATATTATAAAACATAGTCCTCCACTACGTCCGTGTATCTGTTAGCGATAAACTCGAGGACTATTTCGTGGATTTTCATGAGGTTTTTACCAATAGGAGGAGTGATTCATGAGAATGGTTTGTGTGTAAAATTTGATAAGGTTTTGTGTAAATTGATTTAAACTTCAAATATTTATTTCAAGTTGTTCAACGAGGACACTTTCGCATTGTCAGGTTACACGCTACCTATAGTGAATGACTTGAAATAATAGGTACTATTTCAACCGACAAATCATCAATTGTTTCAAATCCTTCCGAAAAAAAAATCTGTTCGTCATAAACACAGTTATTCACTTAGCAGTGTTCCAAGTGCAGGCACAACTGAGAAGAACTCCGGTGCCACCGAACAAACTCAATGTGTAGTACACAATAGATACAAATTACAATTAAAGTAGAATACAGCTGATGTTTATTCGTATTATATGTTGTTATGTAACAAATCTTAATAAATAATGTGAAAGTCCATGGCCTATACATATATGTATAAATACACACGTGCATAAACTCATCAAAAACTTAACACTGTAAATAGCGCGATAGAAGACATCATCCGCAAATTTTGGAAATTATAACGATATTTGTTGAAGGGGTCGGAACAATCAAGCCGCTTGGGAGCTGTCATCGAAGACCCTGCCTAAACCTTTTGCGATATAACAATACAATGTATGGTGGAATATGTATGTATGTATCTTCACGCCAGGTCCCTAACGGGGTAGGCAGAGAGTGTAGAGCGCCAGATATCCCGGTTCAGACAAACCTCTCGTGCCTCGTCTACCTTCATCATTCTCTTCATACATGCACGCCGATTCCTAAGACTTTTGATCCCACCATCAGACAGAACTCGACCTATTTGGTCATGGTAGGTCAGCCTTGGTATTCCTGGGCCTCTGCAACCATCCACATTCGCATTGTATATCTGTTTAGTCATTCGCTCATTCGACATTCTTTCTATATGCCCGAACCATCGGAGCATGCCTGAATATTTGGAATATTATACCCTTTATTACTACTTACGGTACTGAATCCAAGATTCAAGGCAGATGCGTTTTCAATCAAGCGCGCAGTAGCTCAACAGCGGTGTATAAACAAACATGTTGAACATCAAAGATAAAATCTTTTTGAATGTATTGGAATCCATATCGCAATCTTACGTCAAATGGTACGTCAGCCGCGAGAGAAGCGATATAGGGCAAGACGCAACCCTCACTGGAGCAGCTCAACATTGACCTCTTGCATTGTTCCGCACGCTTTTATATTGATGATAATTATTATTGTACACTATGTAATATTTTACTACTTATTCCTTTCTAGAATGTGACTACGCTATAAGATTGTAATCGAACATATTCATCGCAGAAAATATTCATTCGGTTATATGGACTTTTATTGATAGATACCTGGACGAGGCATTATCAATAACATCTCAAATCTGAGAAATATTTGAAATCCTGAAGTATTTGAAATCCTGAAGTATATTCGGACGCTCGACTCTTGAAATCGCTTCTCTCAAAGTTCTCGTTTTTTAAATGTGCTTTCGTATCGCCTATAAGAATAATGAAAGCAAAAAAGAAAGCGGATAATAAGATTATCGCTATCGCTTTTATACTTTTTTGGAAGATATAATGGATATAGTGAATTTACACCAAACTTTGACGAAAAACCGTGCAGCAGTTAATAGAACTGTTTCGGTGGCTTAGTGGTGATTAATACCTAGTACTAGACCATTACTGCTAGGTCTGGGACACCAATCGTCGATGACCTGAAGTGTGTCTAAGTGGAGGTGTATGCCATAGGTAATATGAGAGAGGCTCCTCTACTGAACTCAGTACTTTTACTCACACTTACATGTTCACATGTGAAGATAACATATTTTGTATGAACCAATTTGCTCTAATCGTCACTACTTTTTCCTCATACATTATCACTGACTCATGACGTCCATAATGTAAGAAAATATAGTACAAGAAAGCTAAGCGGTTTTCCTCCTTCAGGTATGCAGCCAAGTCATTCAAGAATATTTTGCAGTGTCATGCAGCATCATCGTGTTTTTTTGTTTTGCTGTTTTATCCTCCTTGAAAGGATACTTAGACCAACAAACGAAACCGCAAAACCTCCTTCTATTACTGTCGATAGATGTATTTAGACCAAAATAATTCAATTTGAAATAAGTCAGTCACGTTAAAGCTATTAAACTGCAATCAATATAGTCTCGATATTACAATTAATTGTTTATGAATATAATAGACATTTTATTCCTTACACAATCTATAAAAATAAAATGTTAAAGATATTAATGCAAACTCAATAATACTTGTATCTATACTGCCATTACGTGTAATTTATTATCTGCGGAATACAAATAAATACTTGAAATAAGTACTTGTTGATAATACAGCTCTAACTATTGTATATGTGAACCATGCTATCTTGCTTAGGATTCAGTTCACAAGTTATTTTACTGTTTTATTATATTTCATAAATTATTAATATACTAGCTGACTCCGCGAACTGCGTACCGCTGTCGGAGATTTTTAAATATTTGCTAAATTTTTGTATTTTACATATTAGGTTGGGGAAAAAGTTTCTTCGCATTTTTTAAGATAATTCAAAACATTTTTTAATATAGTTTATTTAAATTTAACTAAAGTATGTATGTACCATTTTGTTCGATAACCTTTTGCCATCTTGTAGGTAGCGACATGATCCCATTGCTATAAAAATTTTGGGACTTCTCATCAAAATACCGCGACAAGTGGATTTGGCAGTCCTCTCGTGATGTTAACCTAACATTGCATAAATAATTCTGAAGAGACCGAAACAGGTGGAAATCTGAAGGTGCAAGGTCAGGACTATACGGCGGATGCATTAACACCTCCCAGCCAAACTCTCTTAATTTTTGCTGAGTGGCTATAGATGTGTGAGGTCTAGCGTTATCATGATGAAACACCACACCCCTTCTGTTGATCAATTCCGGCCGCTTTCTCTCAACTTCTTGCTTTAATCTCATCAGTTGTTCGCAGTAGAGTTCAGAATCGATAGTCCTGTCTGGTGGTAATAGCTCATAATGAATAATGCCCTTCCAATCCCACCACACACACAACATCACCTTATTGCGAGTTAAACCGGGTTTCGCCACAGTCTGTGAAGCCTGACCGGCCTTTGACCACGACCTTTTCCGCACGTTCTTGTCGTACGTGATCCACTTTTCATCACCAGTTATCAGCTTCTTCAAAAATGATTCGGTTTCATTACGTCGTAATAAAGAATCACAAATGAGTACACGGTTCATTAGGTTTCTTTCAGTGAGCTCGTAAGATATCGAGCGTTTTTTTGTACCCAGCTTTTTTCAAATGCGCCAAAACTGTTTCGTGATCAATTCTCAGTTCTTCAGCTACGTCGTAACTACTGATATGTCGATCTTGCTCCACTTTTTAAAAAATGGCATCCATTTTATCCGTAATAGGGCGACCAGAGCGAGGTGCATCTTTGACATCAAAATTTCCGGATTGAAAACGCTTAAACCAAATTTGTGCTACTCTCACAGACACTGCACTAGGTCCTGTTCTTTAAAATTTTAACTTTCAATGATACTAAAACCAGCCAGATACAAATACTACAGCCAAAGAGATTTTATTACAAGTTCATACATACTATAATGCGAAAAGACTTTTTCCCCAACCAATTACAAACCTTTTTCTGAAAATAACGAACACGTGAAAGAAAGATTTATCCAATTTTGTGCAGTTGTTTGGAAGTTAAGCATTTACAAAAATTTCGGAGTTTAATTTTCATTTATCTAGCGCTCCACTCTCTGCCTACCCAGTAAGAGCCTTGGGGGTGAAGATACATCAATTAAATAGATATATAGATACCTACTATAAACAAGCCACCCTACATCTTAACAATTCATAGATATTTAACAGAAAATTATAAGGAAGGCTTTGACTTAACTCTAGCAAGTTGACTGGTTTTGAAACTTCAACTTATAGTTAAAGCCTTCTCTTATATTGCGGCGAGCGGATGTTACTACATTTGAAAGAAATACATCGCCATCGACCCACCGACGCTTTACCCTAATAAGACCTCTACGTACCTACTTCCAAAATGAATGTTGACTTTACTTACCAATAGCGAAGACCTTGAGAGCCTTGACGGCGCCGCCCCAGGGCGCGGAGAGCGAGAGCAGGCGGCGCACGTAGCGGTCCTTCCACGGCTGGCTCTGCAGCTGCAGGAAGTGCAGCGCCATCGACCCGCCCATGCTGTGCACCAGCAGCGTCACCGCGCTGTTGTTGTTGGCGGCGTACGTCTCCTCCACCAGCGACTTTAACTTCACAAATATCTCGCTGTTCTCATCTATAATGGCGAATTGTCAGGTTTCATTTAATGTAATGATGGATAAAATACAAATACATCGATGGTGAGTGACAATTGCAGCCCATACATGTACACTAAACCTGGATAAACTGGAAGTCAATATGCAGATGCGTGGCCCGTGAGGCTTAAGTTGTTTTGACTCTGAGATAGTCATTAATTTACAATGTTATTGTGTAGCTCCATCTCATCTCCACATCAACTACACAACATGTAACGGGAATAATGCACACTGTCTAACACCTCGATTAGAAAATCGGGTCATAATCATAATACATCAACTGAAATTACATGTATATGTGTTTAATATTTTTTATTTAAGAAATAAGTTGTCCTCAATTTGTACGAACAGTATGCACACCCTATGCATACTTACCCTACCTCTACCTACGGTTACACTTAAAACACGAACCGAATAAGTTATGTAGCGTAACTTGTGTACCCTTATTTAACACTCGCTAGTAAAAAGATTAATTTTTATTTTCCACTATTTTTTTTAAATTATTATTTTTAATAAAAAGCATGTCTCAACAAGTTTTAATCAAGTTGTTGACACTAGCATTTTATTTTGGATAGACTTTAGTGTCATTTTCGTTTGTATTGACTGTTCACCAACCATAATTTCTTTAATTGTAATTTACTTTGGGACAAAATATTACAGATATCAAATATACCTGAAATTGATTCGGTTATCGATTCTGAACCAATTAGTTTCGGGTTGTACATTCAATCCTGTTACACGTTGTATTACTATGGTTGTTGCTCCACTATGGTCATGGAGCATCCAATATTTATATTTATTTGCTGGTGGTACCAGGCTTCTTTTATTAAGTTTTTATTTCCTTTTGACATTTAGAAATTAAAGAAAAAAAGGAAAGAAAAAAAATTGACTTCGGGCTTCTTCCTTTTGACATTTCCGCCGATTTTGAAGATTCTTGACCCTATCTAGATGGAAACAGTACCAGTACTTACTAAACCTATGTAATCAAGGAATGTCAGGCTTGGACTTCCTCAGTCAGTGCCTATTTTTTAAAGGTAACATAAAAGTTTAATTGTACGGATTTAGTGTATTTGTTGTTATTAATTTTAAAAAGATGAAGTGAAATGTTAAGTTCTGATACTCTTTTATCTTTAGTTCATGATATTCAATGAATGAAAATATAAAATGCAACTCACTTGGGGCTTTTCTAAAGTCATAAGGAGCACCTCTGATCGAAAGATTCCTAACATATCCAATCTTGACTAGAGCATCAGCGATGGTATTAAAATATGCGCCCGATGAATCATGAGATGGATCCAACCACTCCACTGGCTCAGGATTCCCCCACCCTGGCACTCTCAGTTCAACACCTGCAGGGTTACGAGTGGTTCTTGTGACATTGTCGTACTCCAGCCGCAGGTTGTCCACCCAGCAGTCAATGACGAATGGCACCAGAAGCTCGAGATTTAGCCAGATGTTGAAGAATTCATTAGATGTTTTGGCACAGATATAGTGAACTACATTTGTTTTATTCAATTTGGCTTCCAATTGACTTCCACCGTCTCCAGGGACTACAAAGAAAGTTAAGATTAATAATAATAGCAAAAATTTTATAAGTAATGCCAATTTTAAGTTCCAGTAAGACAACACGTTATTTTAATGAGCCTTACAATTTTTCTACTGTTTATGAACAATATTTCTTTTTGCCTTAGGGTGCTTTTCCACCAGAGATGTGTTAAGCTATGTTATTTTATTTTTAAAGAAAAGCACACATTTCACAAGCATGTGTTAATGCGAAATAATATCAAACAATTATTAAGCTATGTTGCTATAGATGCGTTTGATATCCATCAATCATATGCATTGGTGCACATAGCTTAGCACTGGTGGAAACGGGTTCAACTAAGATATGTTTTTTATATGGAAGGATATGTGCTCTGAATGCGAGCAAAGGGCACACAATGATAGCAAAGAATTGTATTGCAGTCAGATTTAAAAATGAGATCTTCTGTGGAAGTGATTTAAAGAAATAAATTATTTGATTTTTCCTATTACATACTTATTTATTAATCAGAGATAAAGGCAATTGCTTTATCTCTGTTATATTTACTTTGTACAGCTTTTTATAACACAAGTATTACCAGCTTATAAAAGCTTGTACACTTCTTGAAGTTTTGGACACCCAACAGAAAAAATATGTACTGTTTATTTACTTTAGGATTCACTTTATACTTATATATGACCATGAGTATACATAGAAAGGTCAACCTTGCAACCAATGCATTCACAATAATGTAAATAAAGTATTATGTATGTAGCTCCGTGCAGAAAAACAATATTTAATCACTATTTTAAAAATAATTCTGAACATATTTGTTACATTTTTACTGCCTTGAAGACCAATGTCTTCAATATGATATCATTAATGAAGGACATTTAAAAGTAGAATAATAATAAATGAACTTCTAGTGTAATCAATTGTCATGGGTTAAATAAAATTCATACAACCATGTTTAGCAAAGAAAAATATATAATCATTTTAGAGCGAACTATTAAAAAAAAAATTGACAAATATGTAATAGACACAATGCACACAAGACATTGCACATAGGCTGGTTACATTAATAAAGTGGAGTCATGAATAAATATAAATTCACTGTACTTTGTTCACAGCATCATAAAGTAATTAATAATGACAATCTTATTTAATACTTACTCAAAATAACAGGCGACAAGCCCAAAGAGTTCTGCGTAAGCAGAGAAAAAGCCAACAGTGCCACAAAACTTAATTTATCACTTGACATTTCGCTTAATTCAATTATGCTTGAGTTGTATTTTGTGTACTTCACAGTGAATAGTTAAATATTACGCACGCAACGCAATTTCCTAATGTTAATTTACGTAATTATAATTAAGAGCACGATCGGTCACTCGTGCTGCGGCAGCCGCAATGACGTTACATAGCGCGATGTTGACAATATATGGCGAGATACAACTGATAATGGTTGTGACCACGACTCAATCAGCTGGCCAATTTGTTTACATTCAAGTGATAGGTATTTTATTTGATTTATTCAAATTATTTCGCAATATTTACCTACTGATCCACATTGCGAGATTTTGTAAATTTTGACAACTGACTTTGACAACTCATTGCCCATTCACAGAGTTATTGTACTATAGCTCAATGTTGCCGATCCGACAAATTATTTATTGACTAGGTATAACGTTTCGTTTTGTGAAAGAAGGCATAAAGACGGTTAAGAACTTGTAAAATGTGAGCACATAAAAATTATTAAAAGAATATTTGATTTCAAAATTATATGAAAAACATATATACACGTAATAAAATGGTTATAAAAATTTTAAATGTATTGAAATGTTTTTTATAACTTTACGGTTTTGTTTCTATCATGTTTCTATAGAGTTACGAAACGTAGCAGTATAGTCATTGACCTTTTCGTTTATCAATCAGAACTATTTTATCGTTCATACTTCTAATATATTTTATTACATTTTTATTAGCATACATTCATTTAGAATATAAAATATTTACATGTTAATGAATTTCTAATTTCACATTATTATAGTTATAGAAAATTGTTCAGTGAACTTTGTAAATCTTTTCTATAGGATGATTAATATATAAACTGACACCTATTAACGATGAAAGGGCGCAGGCGCGTATATTTAAAAAGTAAAAAAATGGACAAGAGCAATGACTAGCATTTTTTAATAGTATTTTAAATTTTATTAGATATAAGTAGTATTTTGATAAAAAAAAAAGGTAAAATGTTAGGAAATCAATCGATAAAGGGATCAAAAAGAGGCGGTTTTCGCTTTATTGTTGAAGATTGAGATGTTTCAGCAGGTAGGACTAGGGGTGCAGTGAGAAATCGATCGAGGATATCAGCTAGATGCATGATAATTGCATTTTTTGTTGCAGGGTCGCATTATAATCGTTTGGTTATCTTGGCTTATTGGAGGAATCTGTGGCGTTGTTATTTTGTTGATTATTATATGTTACTGCCGCCTAATGCCGCGTCATCAGAAATCATTCGGTATGTTTACACATTATATATTGCTGTTATAAGTAAGCATGTATCTTCACGCCAGGTCCCTAACGGAGTAGGCAGAGAGTGTATAAGTAAGTAGGTTGCACGATTCTTAGATCGTACTATTTATTTTTCGCAATAACACATGCGAGTGAACTTATAGAAATTAAAGCAAAAACGGTATGAAAAATTTGACTTTGGACAGGAATCGAACCTGCGACCTCAGGGTAACCAGTCCAGCCGCTTTACCACTAAGCTACCGAAGTCCTGGTTATCCTGAGGTCGCAGGTTCGATTCCTGCCCTGAAAAGATTCTTTTTTTTTTCTAGATGAGCAATACATGAAAGAAACTTACACTATAAAGGAAGGACATGGATACAACGGCCCAGAAAACTATAGCAGGATGAAACATACAGAGGTACCTTAAATACACTAAGTCTCTTCGTATTTTTGATGATAGAACTCACTATAATCCAGAGCCTTAAATACAGAATTCACGTTGTTTAATACAGATGAAGAGAAAATAGAAACGGTTCTATTTCTATTTCTTCTTTCTAGTAGCCATCTCTTAGCTCTTATATAGGTACTACACTAAATAAACGATAGACTGTTATAGTAGACCAGCTATACTCTGTGTGTTCCGCGGAACCCTGGGGTTCCGTGATACCTCTGTCGGGGTTCCGCAAGAATTTAGAAAAAAATAATCAAAACACCTCTCTCTGGTCGCTCCGCGGCCGCACAAAACGCTATGAACGTTATTTATTTGTATTTGTAGAAACATGTGTTACAATAGCTGGTACAATATCTCATAAGTTTGGTATCAACAATTTTATACTTGTACAACCCGTTCGCTCTAAGTTTGCCGGTCTGTGGAATGCGCGTACCCTCCCCCACGTGACAACAAAACTTACAATGTGTCATTGTTTTACCCAAATATGTACGTACACAATTTTTATTTTTATTGTCTTTTATGGCGGATATCTTTCAAAAACTTAACGAATTTAATTTATCGTTGCAAGGTAAACAGACAACAGTGTTTCAGGCCTATAATAAAATAAGTGCTTTTAAAAGAAAATTAGATTTTTGGATCATTTGCATTGGTAAGAAAGAAATAGAAAGCTTTCCGTTACTCAGTGAGTTTGTTAGCGAAAACGACTCAGAAATGTTTGAAGATGATGTGTTTGAAGTATTGGTCTAATATCTCAGTTCGATGCGCGCAACTATTGAAAAGTATTTTCCCGAAGAACACAATACAAAAATTAAAGTGAATTCATGGATTCATAATCCTTTTTACCCAACTTGGAAAAGCCTGAAAACATGCCAAACGAGATATATGAATCTCTTTTAGAAATGTCATCAGACACAAGTATGTAGTAAGTCACTGTTCAAAACGACGCCTCTCAATGATTTTTGGTGCAGAATCCAAGATGAATATGCGATGCTTGGCCAAATGGCTCTGGATATTCTTCTCCCTTTCCCAACTACATATTTGTGCGAAACAGGATTCTCTGCCTACGCAGCCACGAAAAAAAATATCGCAATAGACTTGTTGAAGACTACTTGTGTTCGTTCTTGATTATAATTAAACTCTTCAGAAGGTTGTAGTAGAATATATTTTTGCACAAAAAACAGCACAATTTATACAAAAAAGGAAATTAAGAGAAAAACCAATAAAATAACAGATAAATAATTAACAACCAATAGGATTTTAGATAATTGATAATGCTATCTCAATTTCCGTCTCTTTTCCGGCACGTGTCGATTTATCGGTCAAGGTCAGCGCGGGAGCAATGCGCGCATGCGCGATACGTTCGAAGTTCGGTGAACTCCAGTGCGCATGCGCCAGTCACCAGTATAAGTATGTGCGGCGCTCGCTGGCTCGCTCTTTCGCTCGGGGCTCGCAAGATGAACGCACGCGTCGCGGGAGCTCGCCGGCTGACGACGCGTGCCGAAGATGTAGACTGAAGCGGAGACTGATGTGGCTATGAGTTCAAGCTGGATCTGAAGTCGTGCGGTGAGTATTGAAGTGGAGACGTCGAAGACTGAAGATGTTAGAGCGTGGTTGCAGATGAAGAGCTCTAACAGCTCTTTTCAGAGCTACCATCCTGTCTCTGTCGAACGTCATCTGTACAGCATATAGTTCTTTTAAGAACTTTCCTGTCTCTTGTGCGTCAATGCGTGCTGTACTGAAACAGTTCTTTTAGGAACTATTTCGTCACCGTTTCTGCTGTTAGTGGCTGCTACAGTAACCCCCCTCAAGTGAAACGTACCGGCAGTTTGACAGCTCGGCCTCGACTTGTCACTCGGTGAGTCGATTGCTGTGATGTGCTCGAAGTGTTCGGTAACTGATCTTGAGGTATAGGTATAAGGTTTTGAGGTAAAGGTAAAAGGTTTTCAGGTAAAGGTATGTGGTTCTGAGGTAAAGGTTTTTGAGGTAAGTGGACTTGTGGTAAAGGTAAGTTTTCAGTGTCTTCCACAACATAGGCAGGCTTGAGTCTGTCGATAGATATTTTGGTTTGACGCTCAGGTAACTGGATCGTAAACACTTTGTCTGTGCGATTTACGACCTTGTAGGGACCTTCATAGGGTGTTTGAAGCGGTGTGCGTATCGCGTCGACTCTAATAAACACATGACTGCAGGTATGTAGGTCTTGATGAACGAAAATGTGTTTATTGTTTCGTGCGTTACGTTGTTGCGCGATGATTTCTCGTAGGTTTTGCACGTAGCCGTAGTCCATTGATGTAGGCGTGGTCGATGTGCTTGCCTCGAAGAAATCGCTGGGTAGACGTAGGTTATGTCCGTAGGTTAATTCGGCGGCGCTTACGTCACTATCGGAGCGGAGAGCGGCGCGTAAACCGAACATTACGGTCGGCAGTGTTTGATTCCAGGAACTGCGCGCGTCTGATAATTTGGCGCGTAAAGATGATTTTAGCGTGCGATGCCATCTTTCGACGATTCCGTTGCTCTGCGGGTGATACGGAGTTGTTCGTATTCTGTTTACTCCCATTATTTTCATTAGGTTTGTAAACAAATTACTCTCGAATTGTCTTCCTTGATCCGTAGTTATTGTTGTAGGGCATCCAAATCGACAAATCCAATTGTTGTATATAACTTCGGCGACTGTTTCGGCGGTGATGTCGGTAGTAGGTATAGCTTCGGGCCATCGGGTGTGTCGGTCGATCATTGTTACTAGGTAGCGATGTCCTTGAGCGGTCGTAGGTAGCGGTCCTACGATGTCGGCGTGAATGTGAGTGAATCGCTCGGTTGGCGGGAAAGTTCCGATCTCGCTGTGGGTGTGACGATGTATTTTGCTTTTCTGGCAATTTATACATTGCTTCGTCCACGTTCCGATGTCGTTGTTCATTGCCGGCCAAAAGTATTTTCTCGTAATAAGTTTCCGTGTTGTTCTCGTTCCGGGATGACTTATGTTGTGTATACTGTTGAATACTTCTTGGCGATATTCGGTAGGTATGTACGGTCGCACGTATGTAGTGGAGGTGTCGCAGTATAGTTCGATGTTGGTATTTGGTATACTGATTTTTTTAATGCATAGGTTTGGTTGTTGCATTAATTGTTGGATGCTCGGATCTTTTTCTTGTGATTTTGCAATCTCTTCGTAGTTGATGGATGATGGACAGGATATGGCTTCGATGCGGCTGAGAGCGTCGGCACAAACGTTTTCTGATCCGGATACGTGTCTGATATCCGTGGTGAATTCGCTGATGAAGAGTAGTTGTCGCGTTCGCCGTGGCGTCTCGGTGTTACTCTGCGTTTTGTTCATCGCGAATGTCAGCGGTTTGTGGTCGGTGAAAATGATGAGTGGTCGCCCTTCGAAGATTTTACGGAAGTGAGTAACTGCCATATGTATAGCTAGTAACTCGCGATCGTAGGTAGAGTACTTCTGTTGCGCATCGGAAAATTTCTTAGAAAAATATCCAAGTGGTTGCCATGTGTTGTGTATGTATTGTTGAAGAACTGCTCCTGCGGCCTTGTCTGAGGCGTCGCTGAATATTGCGAGAGTGGCGTGGTGAGACGGGTGAGCGAGTAAAGCTGCGTTACTGATGCTGACTTTACATGCGTCAAATGCTTGATTCGCGGCGTCGGTCCACTCGATGACTGTCTTATCGCGCTTCTTTGCATCGTGTAGGTATGCGTTCAGCGGAGCTTGTAATAAAGCGGCGTTAGGTATGTGATCGCGATAGAAGTTCAGCATGCCGAGGAAGCGTCGTAGTTCTTCGATTGTCTTTGGCTTGGTGTATTTAAGGATGGCTTCGACCTTTTCTTCAGGTGGTTTGATGCCTTCGTTTGACACGATGTAGCCGAGGAATTTGACTTGCGGCTGACCGAGAACACACTTGGCGGGATTGATTGTGATGCCGTTTTCTTCCAATCGTGACAGTACGGTGTTGAGGTGCTCTCGGTGTTCCGTTTCATTGGTTGAGGCGATCAGGACGTCGTCGATAAACGGAAAAACGTAGTCGAGTCCACGCAGTACTTCGTGTATATATCGTTGAAAAGTTTGGCCTGCGTTCTTCAAGCCGGGACACATGCGTGGGAATTCGAATAAACCGAATGGTGTAATGATAGCGGTTTTTTCGATATCTTGCTCTCGGACTATGATCTGGGCGTATGCGCGGTTCAGGTCGATTGTCGAAAATACGTTTTTTCCGGAGAGGTGGTAGGTGAAGTCCTTGATTCTGGGAACTGGGTAGCGATCGGGTGTTGTAATCGTATTGAGGCGGCGATAGTCACCACACACTCGTATATCTCCATTTTTCTTCGGTACTATATGTAGTGGTGATGACCATGGGCTCTTGCTGGGACGACATAGACCTTGTTGCATCATGTTCTCAAATTCTTTTCGAACGGTTTCGTATCGATGCGGAGGTATCGGACGGGCACGGCAGTGTACTGGTTGTCCGGTGGTTTCGATGTAGTGCTCGACGTTGATTTTCGAATTCAGATTCATTGAAGTGAGTCGCGTAGTGCCAGGGTATTTCGCAAGTATGTCATGGTAGGACTCGCGGATGTCGATACTGCGTATTGTAGGTATGTTTGTAGACATTAGTGGAGCGGCGACTTGTAGGTTTGTGACGCCGTCAATCAATCTTCGATGTTTGATGTCTACGATCAATTGATGGTGGTTGAGGAAGTCGGCTCCAAGTATCGGTTTCGACACGTCGGCGATGATGAATTTCCATTTGTATGGTCGTCGTAAATTCAGGTCAAGTTCGAGCGTTTTCTCTCCGTAGGTATTTATCGTTGTGTTGTTTGCTGCGTACAACTTGAATGGGAGCGGCGTTGGTGTCTGGCCTTGCTTCCTTGGTAGCACGGATATGTTAGCCCCAGTGTCTACCAAGAAGGAGTAATTCGTCTTCCGGTCACGGACGAATAGGCGGTATGATGAGTTGGGAACGCCGGTATCCGCCTCTGCCAACGTTCGTTCTAGTTTTCCGACTGTTGCTTGTAGGTACATGGTGTAGTGCATCGTCTCGCTTGACTACCGAAGCGTCGATGATAGTAACAGTGTGCCGGAGAGTCAGTGGGCGTCCGGGAACGCTGACGAGAGGTGCTTCGTTGGCGGGAGCGCTGGCGGTACCGGTGCATGTTGTTGTTATTGTGGTACGGCGGTCTTGTTTTCAGCTCGTTGATTTCCATGGTCAACTTGCGGATCTCGTCGATGAGGAATTGGGTGTCGGCTTGACTGGTTGGTGCTGGGGTAGGTGGTGATGGTGGTTGCACGGAGATAGCGGCGACATCGTGGGTTTGCTCGAGCATAGTGTCGGCGAGCAAAGCTAGCTCTTCTAGAGTTGTTTGGTGGCGAAATGTTTCGCTGACGGCGAGGACAGATCGGACGTGGGCTGGGAGGAGTTTGGTCCACATCATGCGCAGCGTTGTGTCGGTGACCTTGTCCTTCGCTAGCATGCGCATACGTCGTAGTAGGTGGGTGGGCTTCTGGTCACCGAGCTCCATTTCAGCCAGTAGTTTTTGTAGCTGCCGGCTATCTGATTCCTCATAAACGGAGATCAGTCGCTTCTTGATGGCCTGGTATTGCTCGTCCCGTGGTGTGTTGCAGAGGATGTCGGCGATCTGCTCAACGTCCCCTTTATCGAGCTGGACGAGGACCATCTGCGTGAGCTGGGCGGTACTTCTTTTTAGGTCTTCAGTGGCGGTCTCGAAATTTATGTACCACAGCCGTGGATTGTCGCGCCAGAATGGGGGTATGCGCATGGACAGCGCTATGCCATCGGCGTGTGGTGCGTGAGACGTCGTTGGTGTGGCGGCTTCGTGGAGGCGTCCTGGGGCGAGTGGCTGGGTGGGTTCCATGGCAGTGCTGTGTGGATGGGCAGCCGGACAGGGATTCGCCTTCTTTTTTTTTTTTCTTGGCAGGCTGTATGCGGTAAGTCGCTGTACAGCCGGGCAGAGCTTCGCCTTGTTTGACGTGTGCAGGTCGCTGGGCAGGCTGGCAGGGATTTGCCTGGTTTTCTTAAAATCCTCCTTGGTATCACGTCGGGGTCACCACTGTTGAAGACTACTTGTGTTCGTTCTTGATTATAATTAAACTCTTCAGAAGGTTGTAGTAGAATATATTTTTACACAAAAAACAGCACAATTTATACAAAAAAGGAAAATAAGAAAAACCAATAAAATAACAGATAAATAATTAACAACCAATAGGATTTTAGATAATTGATAATGCTATCTCAATTTCCGTCTCTTTTCCGGCACGTGTCGATTTATCGGTCAAGGTCAGCGCGGGAGCAATGCGCGCATGCGCGATACGTTCGAAGTTCGGTGAACTCCAGTGCGCATGCGCCAGTCACCAGTATAAGTATGTGCGGCGCTCGCTGGCTCGCTCTTTCGCTCGGGGCTCGCAAGATGAACGCACGCGTCGCGGGAGCTCGCCGGCTGACGACGCGTGCCGAAGATGTAGACTGAAGCGGAGACTGATGTGGCTATGAGTTCAAGCTGGATCTGAAGTCGTGCGGTGAGTATTGAAGTGGAGACGTCGAAGACTGAAGATGTTAGAGCGTGGTTGCAGATGAAGAGCTCTAACAGCTCTTTTCAGAGCTACCATCCTGTCTCTGTCGAACGTCATCTGTACAGCATATAGTTCTTTTAAGAACTTTCCTGTCTCTTGTGCGTCAATGCGTGCTGTACTGAAACAGTTCTTTTAGGAACTATTTCGTCACCGTTTCTGCTGTTAGTGGCTGCTACAGACTGGACGCCGAAGCTGATATGAGACTCCAACTTTCTTCCATCAAACCTGATATCAACCAATTGATGAAAAATAAAAAACAGTTTCATACCTCCCACTAGTTAGATTTTTCTTTTTTAATGTTTTCTATTATTGTCCTTGCCAAGTGGTGAAGTAAATGATAATTAGTAACTGTTAAATTGTAAAAAATATTTTACAATTTAACAGTTACTAATATATACTTTTATTAAGCTGATTAATAAAAAATACACTTATAAAAACAATTGTTTTTATTGTAGGGTTCCATCAAGTATTTTGATTCCCAAAAGGGTTCCGTCATTTAAAAAGTTTGAGAACCACTGTAGTAGACTGTAGGTAAGCGTCAGCCTACTTCGGGAAAGCCACGACCACCGCCCATAAAATCTTGGTTGGCAATCCCTCCCAGAATCTTTGTCTAGCGCACGCTGCTGTTTGATACTTTTTAAAAGAAAAAGTACTCGTAAATTGTCAATTTTAACAGGTTCCCCGTCCCGTGAATCACATGTGAGCAAGTGCATTGTTTAAACTATAGCACACCGCGGACACTCCGCCAAAATTCCATACAAACGCATAATTTGGTTTCTATCCACCAGTGACGTGTATTTACACGCGCACCTGTGTGCGTAGCACGTACAAAATACCAACCGTCGCCCTTATGAGAGGAAGGGGTTGTGTATGTGTGCAAATCGGGCGGGACGTCGAAGTGTCCATTCTACACGTAGTATTATTACATATTCTCTGACTGTAGTGTTTCAGATGGGGAAAGTGAATGGGTTTTAAGACTTGATTGCGTTGACATTTAGGCAAATCATCACTTCTGCCGAGTTCTGCCGAAAAAGATCCATTGCAAGACAAAAGCCTTATCCAAAAATGCTTACAATAGTGTTATAGAAGCTAATCCGCATGCCGCCAAGCCTGGTGATTAGGGCTGTGCCGCATGCACCAGGGCTTGGCGGCATGCGGCATGCGGCAACAGAGGCGGCAATTTTATCGCAGTATGCTGCTGAACATTTCCCCTTACTTACTTATTTACTTGCCATCTGTTGGAAATATTGGAATCTTCATGTTCGGTTGACTGACTAGAGGTCTATCTTGCGGAAGAATTCTCCATTAGTGAGGTCGTCACGTACTCTGTCAGGCAAATTTTACTTAATTTCATTTCCTCTGCATTTATTACATAAGATCCTCTACTGGTGGCGCGATGTAACTAAGCAAATAATAAATTAGGGGCGGCCAAACCCGTAGTCAGAGAATATGTAATACGTATAGAATGGACACTTCGACGTCCCGCCCGACTTGCCCGCATCACTCAACCCCTTCCCCTCTTATGGGCGAGGGTTGTTATTTTGTACGTGCTACCACAGATCACCCCCAATAGATACCGCTTTAATGAATATTTGTTCGGAGCCGTGTTCACTGTTTTTGAGGTACGCGGGTGTTGCGGGAGACGTAACTAAATCGCTGTGATTGGCTGTTTGAATTGGAGACTTGGCCCGCCCCATACGCCCACTCATTGAGCTGGGAAGCTAAGAAATATCGATATATTTCTTATCGATATTTTTTCCACATTTATTTGCTTTTTTAAAGATAATTCAGCAGAACTTGGTAAATACAGTTGTCAGTAATTGGAAATAATATAATCATAATTTCAGAAATAGGTAAATTAAAATATTAATAATATATCATATACATAAATGTAGGTAAACAAAAACCCATAAAGGAGATGTTGCGAGCTCGGCTCTAGTTCGTACACGTCCTCAAAAAATGGGTAAATTAAAGAAGAATCCGAAAAAAATACAATTAATTTATTCAAGAATATATATTAGAGTTACAATTACATTTAATTCAAACGATTTAATCCTTTTCAACTATGTTAAAACATGGCGGCGATACATACGACACTTGGGATCAATCGATTTTAATAGTATTTAGAAAATATTACTTTTTTCTCCAAGTACTATATTCAAAATACAATTTTAAAATGAAAATGTCAAAATGACATCGCCCGCCATATTCGCCATGTTGGTTTTGAGTTGCAATTCTAACTGCAAATAATGTTTTGTAACTGCAAACAAAGCTAAATAAGTGAAAATATGCAGTAAAAAACGTTTTTATATTGATTTTGCCTGTTTAATGATATTGTGTACAATACATGGCCGGAGGTCCATACATTTTTGCAACATCTCCTTTAATGCCAATAAAGTAATTATTTTACGTTATAGCTTAAAAGTATAAGTAACTTTAAATGTTTGTCAGGCCATCGCGCATGTACAGCACAGCGGATTATGATTATTTATTAAAATATCATTTAAACAGGCCGCTTTAAAGCATCTCTTAAATTATAATTTGTACGGAAATTTGCGTTTCCATAAAATCTGGTTACCTATTACATAGACATCAATCTGTGACGTGTATTTACACACGCACTTAGCAACATAAAATTTTTTTTTAGAAGAAAATAAAAAAAAAACGAAATTAGTAGTAGAGCTTACTTAACGAACTCAAGATCACCTCACCCAACCTCCCTCCTCTTTTGGCAAAGGAATGGTATTCTACAGCGACGTTCCGTGCGGCCTAGGTATGATACATTTTATATTTATTTACTTGTAGTTATAACGCTATTGTGTTCGGTGGTAATGTACGGTGAGAGAGCTCCAATGAACAAGCTCGAAGGCGTGAACAGCTACATGTTTTACCATTTGACCTGCCAAGTGGTTATCGGTTTTCTCCTATGTAAACCGTTATCATGTTCGGGATAGGTTATATACTGTGGTAGAGCTTCAGTGATGAAGCTTCAGGGGCTTACATTTCACTAAATGGTACCTAACGATAATATGTAAGCAATGTGGGTGTCAATGTTAGGGTTCCTTGAGGTTTTAATTATGAAAATGGTATCTCCTTTCAAGTCAAAGATGGCGGACATCATTATTTTTAGAAAGTATGATATGGATCTATATTTTACGGTTTCCTGAGGTGCATTTTTCTAATTCAAGAAGGCCGACAGATGAAAAATGAAGAAGAGAAAGAGGTTTCTTGGGGTGCTGATTACGAAAATGGCATCTGTTTTCAGATCCACGATGGCGCACAGATTTTTACTTTCATAATATGATATGGGTATCAATTTCTAGGTTTCTTGGAGTGCTTATGACGAAAATGACAACTTTTTAAGATCCAAGATGGCTAATAACTGTTTCTTAAATCAAATGCGTGTAACTTTCGAAGTTATATAGGTGTATATAAATAAAAATAATTATTTCCGCAACAATTATTATCTTGGATCTGAAAACCTCGCCTCACCTCGCCTCAAGTTTTGCGAACCTCTGGATTGGCATTGGCTTTCTCGGCGGCTGAATACGCATGCCCTGTGTGGGGTCAATCAGCCCATGCCAAGTTAGTGGATACGGCCTTAAATGAAACTTGCCGGATCATTACGGGTTGTCTGAAGCCGACACCGGTGAGTTTGCTTTACCCACTGGCTGGCATAGCGCCGCCAAGTGTGCGAAGGGCCGTGGCTAGTTCTCTAGAAAGAGCTCAATTGACTGACACACGGCACCCTTTGCATTCTTACAACCCTGTACAAAAACGATTAAAAAGTCGCAAAAGTTTTATGCAAGTTGTGGACCCCCTAGTTTCCGATCCATCAAAAGCGAGACACCTACTTTGGAAGGAGGGAGTTTCTCTTCCAACTCCATTTGTGCCGCCAGCAGAAGATCTGCCGCCTGGATATAAACTTCCCTGGCCAATCTGGAAGTCTTTAAATAGACTTCGCACCCAGGTTGGACGCAGTAAGGAAAACATGGTCAGGTAGAAATTTACTGAGGTCGACGATTTGGAATATCTGTGCGGTGCAACTCAAACGAAGGTCCATCTCACCTCATGTGCTGCCTGTCCAAGCACCTGTACACAGGAGGATTTAATGACAGCCACCGATAGAGCTGTTACAGTAGCCAAGTTCTGGGCCGATATAATATAGGAATGTTTTGTCATACAAACGTAAAGAAGAAGACCTTAAATTTATTTTAAACTAAGAGCTCAGAGGGGGAGGGCAAAACAGGTAGGACGTCGAAGTGTCCATTCTAAACGTAGTATTATTACATATTTTCTGATAAAGGTTTTAAAGTATTATTAAACATATCGATACCGACTAACGTATATGCGGTATAACACTATCGCTCGACTTTCTTTTCTTAGAAAGGGACAAATAATGTAAATAACGTAATGAGTGAGCAGGACTTTGCGAAAATGTACTTGTGCTTAATCCAGTTTCAGTTGATCTCTGATAATAAGTGTTTTAAATGAATTTATTTACTTACCGGTGAATTGTCATACCATCTTTTTTAATATTTGATGTTCTAGACGTATTTAGACATGATTTTACTGCGCAGGAAGCCATTCCCTAGATATTTTCGGCAGAAAATAAATTATTTCTCACGTACGAACGGGTCGGATGCTTGGTCACTAATGGCGTCATTGGCGTCGCGATTTCGAGCACTGATAATAGCCTAGCAAATTAGCTAGCAACTTGTTGTGCGCGTCGGTCGCCCTGTATGCGGTATCTATGGTGCGCGTGTAAATACACGTCACTGATTGATGTCTGTGTAATAGAAACCAAATTAAGCGTTTGTTTGGAATTTTGGCGCAGTGTCCGCGGTGTACCCTAGTTTAGGGTATGCAATGCACACGGGCGCCGCCGACTTAGGAGGCGCCGCGGCGCTCCCTGAAACAGCTAAGAGCATCGTCTGGGACCATCATGCTACAACAATGATATGACAGAAGCGAGGCCTAGGGGGCGCCGGGGTTTCATTGCATTCGGGCGCTACATGAGCAAGAGTCGCCCCTGTAATTAATAAAAATATTATAATGTAGTCCGGTCAAATTAGACATTCGGTGCTACATAAATTCGCAACAAGCTGAATTTCGGTACAATTGTTCAAAACACGATTATAAACAATAGCTGAAAGTTCCCCATCATTCCCGTGTGTGGAAAAAATTTTATTCAAGGTCAAATGTCAAAAAAATGAGTTTTTCGCGATTTTCAGCAAAACGGTAAGTTTTATCAGAAAAATACCTCAGACTAAAATTGTAGATCATTAAATTATCTATAAAAAATATGTCAATACTTTTTTCTCACGAGACACCGTTTCGGAGATATCGCAGTGTAAAAAGTTGTAACAGTTGCAATTGTCATAAAATGCACACGTTTCCACGCCACCTATGAGGTAGTGTACTTAGCGCGTTTTTTTTAACGTGGTTTCCCCAGTAGACCTTCTCCACAAGTCAGTATTTATCCAGTTTAATTGAAACTATCGCAAATAATTGATATTAGACAGAAAAAAAGCGATGATGATAAAAAAAAAGTACAGACATTTATTAGTCGGAGTCGTAATTTTCGAATTCTTCTCGATTTTCTCCTTGTTCTTCTTCTTCTAGATTTTCTCCTTTTTCATTTTCTTCTGGTTCATCCTCGTCTTGGGTGCAAGTAAATTCAGCCAATAACGATGTATCGCAAGTCGGCTCGTTGACGTCGAATGTATCATCAATTGTTGGTGATTCAACATTAGAGCACGACTTGCCTTGGCAACTTGTACACGCCATAGAACAGAATAGACCCACTTTTTTGCAACATTTAGAGCTGCATCCCTTTTTGCAGTTGCAAAAAATTGCGTTAAGCAATTTTTCCGGCGCAGGTGGAAGCAAAGTTGGAACTGGTTCCAATTCATTATTTACAAACTTCCAAGCCCAGTCTGTTGGGTCTTTCTGACAACCAAGCCACACTTGAACTTGGTAATATACCCGAAGAAGATGTTGATGAGCAGCAGCCGACGTTGGAGGAAGACAAGCGAACTGTACCTGTTTTTTGCTTTTGGTGTTTTTGACGAAACATGCATGCCGATGTTTATCTAAGCACGTAGTTTTTTTAGGAGCCCCGTACATCGAAAGAAGAAAGCGAATGCCACTTGTGATGATCTCATGTTGAGTTGAATTACAGTTTTGAAAAACTTCAGCACATTCAACTAAATTTTGTTTTTCAAACATTTTGAAAACTGTCGTTTTACCCCTCCTATAAAATGCAGATGTCGTATCACAGCCAGTTATTGCATGCAGAAATAGTATGTGATTTTGACTCTTTGCAAAAGAAGATAATAAGCTTTTAGAAGTATATATTTCCGATTGATGTTGAGCTTTTCCTGGTTTTAAAAAGAAAATAGTTTTTTCAGTTGGAGTTCGAGCAGCGAGCAATACGAGCAAATCTACATCTTCACCAACAACAATAATTGTATTACAACTTTTTACACTGCGATATCTCCGAAACGGTGTCTCGTGAGAAAAAAAGTATTGATATATTTTTTATAGATAATTTAATGATCTACAATTTTAGTCTGAGGTATTTTTCTGATAAAACTTACCGTTTTGCTGAAAATCGCGAAAAACTCATTTTTTTGACATTTGACCTTGAATAAATTTTTTTCCACACACGGGAACGATGGGGAACTTTCAGCTATTGTTTATAATCGTGTTTTGAACAATTGTACCAAAATTCAGCTTGTTGCGAATTTATGTAATTTCACCCTAATTTTTTGGTCTAATTTGATCGGACTAAATGTACCTACGATAACTTTCTACATTCTTATTTTGTTTTTTTATATTAAAATTTGATTTTGTGTAACGTCAGGTGCAAGTTCAACGGCACACGCGTCCGGCGAGCTACGCGGGCGATGCGGAGTGGCGTCGCGCGGGGCGGGAGGGGCGGGACGGGCGCGACATGCGGGATGTGCGGGACGTGCGGGACGTGCGGGACGGTCGCGGCGTGCACTGCTACGTCAACCGCGTTCCCGAACCCGCACCGAGGGACCACGCCCTGCAGTACGCTTCCAGTGGCAGTTAGTGGCATTGCTGTTATTTACACTTGTAGTCATTTATCAGCAGCTTTAGTCAGGACGCACTTTGCAACGTCAAACGTGTACACGCGCAGTAGGTATGCTTCGCGAAGCAGTGAGTAATCTTGTTGTAAGAAGTTCAATCCATATGTCTAGTAGCCAAGGCGTATATTGCTACGTCAGCAGTGTATCCATGCCCGGCCTTGTTGTTAGAAGCCTTGGTGTTGTTTACCCTTAACTTGGAGCCTCAGTCGCTAAAAGGAGGACTAAGAAATAGTATTAGTCCCATCCGCCATTCATGTATTATTCCCCCCCTCCCACACGTTCATCAGTTGCAGTGGCGGACTAAGGGGAGGGAGAGGGGGGGGGCAAGGGCGGTCCGCCACGGGCCTCCAAAGATCGACTGGTCGCTGGGAATCATGAAAAGATTTGTAGAGCTTACGGAGGAAAAAGTAGTTTTTTTTTTTGCTCGCGCGTTTTTCTCAATTTTATATAGGTATTCGTATTTTAGAATCTATCTACCGTATCAATCAAACGGGGGGGGGGGCAATATGTGCGCGGACGGGGAGCCCATAATTTCACTTCAAGACCTTTTTTTTTGCTCGTGCGTCACTATAGGGCCTCCAAAATTCCTGAATTTGCTGTAACCTTAGTCCGCCACTGATCGATCGTCCTCTGGTAATGCTCTACTGCGCGTATAATGTGTGACAGTGTAAGATGTGATGCCTGCATGCGCAGTGCTGGACGAGGCGGAGGGCGGCGCGGGGCTGGAGGCGCTGAAGACGCGGTCGCTGCCCGCCTTCCTGCGCCCCAAGCCGCGCCCGCTCTCCACCGACGACGACCTCCACCACCTCTACGCTAAGGTACCTTATCTCACCTTGTGAAATATATCTATTTTAAAGAAAAATGGAAAGAAAAATTTGACTTCAGGGAGACTCGAACTCGCGGCCACTGGGAATCTAGTCTCACTCTAGTCGACTTCGGTAGCTCAGTTGGAAGAGCGGCTGGACTAGATTCCCAGTGGCCGCGAGTTCGAGTCTCGCCTGAAGTCAAATTTTTCTTTCCATTTTTCTTTAAAACAAATATATTTCACGAGCATGTGTTAATGCGAAATATTATAAAACAATTATCTCACCTTACCTACCCCTTTTTTTTCCATCGGTAAATGCGTTACGCATATTCACCCTTGGGGAGAGGGGTGGATTATGTGGGACTCCGGACAAAGAGAAAGACGTCCATCTATCCACTAAAAACCCCTGGGTGTGCCGACTCGTCCGCCCTAAGCGGGGTCACGGAAACGCTCCAGCACACACTCGCGAGCCCGCCGGCGGCCGCCCGCAGCCGGGCCCAACTCACAAAAAGGGATTCCCGCCGGAAGATATTCGGCTCCCGGCCACGCTAGTGGCGTGCGGAACACATGCACGCCAAACAACTCGGGACCCAACGCTACCCGGACGATGGACGTCCCCCAGTCCATCCCCCGGAGGTCCCTCACCTTACCTACCCTACCTACCATCATCCTCGCTGTTTGCTCTTTTTTTTTCAACCCATTTATCTATTCAATATGGAAGGTGTAAAACCTATGTTGCTGATGTTTTGTGATCATTTTTTTTCAAAGTATTAGTTTTAATTCGTAAGTATTAGAAAATTTTTGTTTTATGTAAAGAAGGTGGCAAACGTGCACGCAGGTCACATTGATGTTAAGCGATGACTGCAGCCTATAGACATCTACACACAAAAACCACAGGTCGGTAACAAAATGCAGATGCGTTGCCACCCCTGGGATCTCAGTTGTTACATCTCCCTGATATTTATTACGGGATCATACATTACCATCTAACAGAAACACGATAGTGCTGAACACTACTATTTGGCGGCAGATAGATTAGGTAATGCGGTGGTGCCTACGCCCGCCAACTCCGACGAACTCTACCGCCAGTGAAATATTAGGTTGGGGAAAAAGTTTCTTCGCATTTTTTAAGATAATTCAAAACATTTTTTAATATAGTTTATTTAAATTTAACTAAAGTATGTATGTACCATTTTGTTCGATAACCTTTTGCCATCTTGTAGGTAGGGACATGATCCCATTGCTATAAAAATTTTGGGACTTCTCATCAAAATACCGCGACAAGTGGATTTGGCAGTCCTCTCGTGATGTTAACCTAACATTGCATAAAGAATTCTGAAGAGACCGAAACAGGTGGAAATCTGAAGGTGCAAGGTCAGGACTATACGGCGGATGCATTAACACCTCCCAGCCAAACTCTCTTAACTTTTGCTGAGTGGCTATAAATGTGTGAGGTCTAGCGTTATCATGATGAAACACCACACCCCTTCTGTTGATCAATTCCGGCCGCTTTCTCTCAACTTCTTGCTTTAATCTCATCAGTTGTTCGCAGTAGAGTTCAGAATTGATAGTCCTGCCTGGTGGTAACAGCTCATAATGAATAATGCCCTTCCAATACCACCACTCACACAACATCACCTTATTGCGAGTTAACCCGGGTTTCGCCACAGTCTGTGAAGCCTGACCGGCCTTTGACCACGACCTTTTTCGCACGTTCTTGTCGTACGTGATCCACTTTTCATCACCAGTTATCAGCTTCTTCAAAAATGATTCGGTTTCATTACGTCGTAATAAAGAATCACAAATGAGTACACGGTTCATTAGGTTTCTTTCAGTGAGCTCGTGAGGTACCCAAATATCGAGCTTTTTTTTGTACCCAGCTTTTTTCAAATGCGCCAAAACTGTTTTGTGATCAATTCTCAGTTCTTCAGCTACGTCGTAACTACTGATATGTCGATCTTGCTCCACTTTTTCAAAAATGGCATCCATTTTATCCGTAATAGGGCGACCAGAGCGAGGTGCATCTTTGACATCAAAATTTCCGGATTGAAAACGCTTAAACCAAATTTGTGCTACTCTCACAGACACTGCACTAGGTCCATAAACATCGCAAATTTTTTTCGTGGCTTGCGTTGCATTTTTACCTTTTTTGTAGTAAAATTTTAAAATGTATCGAATTTCTTCATTAGATTCACTCATCTCGACAGTACGAAAAACAAATGAAAATCACACACTTGCCTAATTTGAATTTGGAGTTATGTTCTTTTAACTTTCAATGATACCAAAACCAGCCAGATACAAATACTACAGCCAAAGAGATTTTATTACAAGTTCATACATACTATAATGCGAAAAGACTTTTTCCCCAACCTATTATAATTATATTTTTATTTATGAAGGTAAATATGAGCAAGAAGTACAAGAACCGCATGCGCAGCGAGCACGCGGCCATCATCGCGCTCAGCAAGTCGCACAGCCAGTTCCTCGACGCCGACGCCGTCATCGTCTACGACCAGCGCACCGCGCTCTGAACCTCCCACTGCTCACGTGCCCACTGCCCACTGCCCACTGCCCACTGCCCACTGCCCACTGCCCACTGTCCACCCGTCGACCTCTCATGCCACCCATAGAGCAACACGGGCCACCCGGACCGGAGAGGAGTAGCCATAGCGTTTATTACCGATGCAAAACAGTCTGTCATTTTTTTGCGGGGGTAAATGCGTGCGACTCACATGCACACTACAAAAATCATCTATTACTACGAAACTCACACCTTGACTTTAACAAAATACGGAAACAATTTCACGCACACATTTAAACATCTAGGCGACAGGTATAGGCCCAATTGGGCTTGTACTTTGACAGAGGGGAAAGTCTGCATATGGCTACTCCCCTCCGGTGTTGCTCTATGCATGCCACCCCATGATCCATAACCGGCTAATATACAATAATGCCCACCACCTCATGCCGATCCATACCGTTTCACACTGTCCCTACTGCTTTGTCTATCGCCATCGCGCACCGCGCATCTACTTCTACCGGCAAGGTCTGTTTAGCATTCGAGTACGGAAATTAACAACTTAAAGTCGAGTTCCAGTCGTGCTAGATCCTTATTTTATAAATCCATTTTTTTTATCTGGAGCTACATACTCTCTGGCACTCTCTGCCTACCCCGTTAGTACCCGGACCTGGCGTGAAGATACATACCTACATGCATACAATTTTTTGCTTCTAAATATTACAAATTATGTGTTTTATGGAATATTTGAAAAATAAGCATAGATACTTTCCTTATTTTTACATTGAGAAATGAATTCTAAATATCGAACTTCATTGAAAAATTTTTTTTAAAGTATAGGAACAAGCACCTTTTCTAGCACTATCTCTGATCTAGGGAGTGCAATCATATCGTAGGTACGCTTTCTAATATACCTACATAAAGTGCGTTGAACGGATCTTTTTGGAACTAAAGGATGATAGGTAATCATTACCGTATTTTTTCAAATTCTTGTAAAAGTACAAATAAACAACTGAACAATACGAATGGGCCGCTCCTCATTCAGTGTTTTATATGTACAGTGTACCTACTTCCTACTTACAAGGATAGTCCTATCTTAAATCGTGTACCTACGCAAAACGTGTCAAAACATCTAAATGCAAAAGGGAAAATTCAGGGAACCGACTCGTTATCTGCATTGCAAAGTAAATAATACTGAAATGTTTTTATGCATGTCATGACTTGTGTGTACGTCACGGGTAACCGGAGTAACCGGTAGGTAATCATATTTAAGAAAATAAACAACCTTATTTTCCTATGTGAATTGATTGTTTTGTTCATCAATGTAGGTATGTTTGTAATTAGAAATAGAAATAGTTTATTTTCACACACACACACACTAAATAAACAAATGATAATAATAATAATAAAAAAAAACAATAATAAAAACAGAAACAACTTAACACAACTACCGGCATGATGTATGTGTGAGACCAAAAAAATGGTACCCATCTCAGCTGATTGCTGTAGTTGGCACTACAGCGCTGGTGTTCTGATAGGACCACCGTAAGTGGCTTTGCGAACTACAAGCCGCCCAACTACATAAAACTTCCATGCATACTAATGTTATATTTATATACAAAATTACGTAATATTTCATAAATATAGATAAATAAATAAATTATTAGAACAAATAAATTGAATACATGATAAAAGGAAACACTTGTTCCTACTTTTGAAATAGTAAAATAATAATTGCAAGTCATTATTCATCTCATAATAACTTGTAGGGAACAAAACTCATTGCTCTTGTTTGTGTACAAGTTTGGTTCAGTTTTTCATCGGACGCTTCTAGATTACATTTTCTCTGCTTCAGGTTTGATATGACTTACGTATAGGTTATTAGGTATTAATATACCACCGGCATAGTGTGCAGCCAACTTCACGGTCCCGTGTAGTTTTTTTGATTAGTATCTAAATATATTATATTACCTATATGTACAACATGTGACGGGAATAATGCACACTTTTAAACACCTCGATTAGAAAATGGAGTTACAATCATAATACATTAACTGAAATTGCATGTTTAAGTATTTAATATTTTTTATTTAAGAAACATGTTGTCCTCAATTTGTACGAACAGTATGCACACCCTATGCACACTTACTCTACCTGTACTGACGACCGCACATAAAACACAAACCAACTCACACACGTACACTGTCGCAATGTGATGTAGCGTAACCCGCGTTCCCCTATTTAACACTCGCTAGTGCCTAATAAGATTCATTTTCACTATTTAAATTATTTTTTCTTAAATTATTATTAATAATGGAATTCACGTCATTTTATTTTGGACAGACGTTAGTCTCATTTTCGTTTGTATTGACTGTTCACCAAATGGGTGACCATAATTTCCGTAATTGTAATTAATTTTGGAACAAAATGTTACCTATACCAAAAATGCCTAAAATCGATTCGGTTATCGATTGTGAACAAACTAGTCTCGGGTTGTAAATTCAATATTTATTACACGTTGTATATAGATAAATATTACTATCAATGGGTAATGACATCTAAAATATACCTAACATTTCCTTTAAAAAAATGCCCCTTGTGGTGCAGGGTAATTAAAATTTTCGGCATTGAATGTGTTATAAATGGATTCACTCTGCTGACATTACTGTATCGGATGAGGTCGTGGTTCATTAATCGATGAGTTAATCTACAGTTCTTCTGTTGCTGCAGAAGTTGACACAGGTAGTCAATGATTCTTTTAGGGTTGTCGTATGTACCTACCATTGACTCTATCACAGGAGCTGGTACCTACATTCATGCAGAATCAATAACAAGGATTTAGAAGTAATCTCTTCAGAATCTAATAAGATTTGTCCATGTTGACTAATGTTGATGTTAATAAACTCAGTAAATTAAAAACTAATTATCAGAATGAGATTAACTACGAAGTCTCTAACGGGATAGCTAAATAAGACCTATGTCCCTCTATGATAATCTTAGATGGATCTAAGAGAAAAAATACCTACAAATGAACCTTTTTAAAGGACAATAATGACAGTCAGTATATGTAATTTAATCCTTCAAACATTTATTAAGAAAAATCTACTGTTTCCATTATTATCACATTTTTATGAAACTATCCATTAGAATCTATCTCCTAAATCCTAATACTTAATTTCTAAAGTTAGGTACATATCAATGCAATCAGTATTAAAATGTAATTCCGTAAATTTAAGCAAAAACGCACATGTAGACGTAAATATTGTAATCGCTGCATCTGCTAGTTCACTGTTATAGCTTTCTATTATAACTTCGAAACTTACGTCAGAGTTGAGAGGTACTGTTCCTTGGAAAATGAATTATCGAAATGAAAGAATCATATTAAGAACTGTGGTCATGATTATTGTTATTCTAACTACGAGTGCGTGAAAATTGGCCCATTTTAAATCAAAACATACTACAGAATATAAATAATCTGAGAGGTAGGATAAACTTATGGTTCATCAAATATATTTATAGAAAGCTATAAGCATTGAACTTTATACTCATATTGGCAAATTGTGATCGTTAAGCGTTTGTGATAAATTTTAAAAAACGAAATTGTGGCCTAATCCCATATTTTATAATCTTTACATTCGATGCAGTCGCGTTTAAAACACTTAGCTTAATTGATTAAAAATAAATGTTATATTTGTGACGTATGTAATTTTTATAATAGTAAGATAAATGTTTGCTCGTTACTTGAAGAATGTACAACTATTTTATCAAAGTTGATTGAATGTATAACGCAATCATAGGTTATATAGCTATGATCCGCGATTTCTCATGTATCCTCCAAGGAATGTGTTTTCCCTAGAATTTAAATGTAGACTTTAGTCATTAGTCAAATATTCAATGTTGTGTAGTTGTTCATTACAAGAAACTATTATTGTACGTGTTTGTACGCGACTGTATGTTTGTATATTCTACGTGCGTCCCTATAAGGATAATAATTGGGCTTTGTACCCATAGATTTAGAACTAGATGCAGTTTTTTACTAAGCTTACTACTTATACGTAAAGATGGCGAGTTTATTGAACTTATGAATTTTTGCGGTGAAATTGATCGCGTAGCGTCTGTCCTGTCCTCGATTTATCTAAATCGATCGCCATCTTGATGTATATTATTATGTTAAAATCGGACGTATTCCATCTCGTATTGAAATGAGACTGAAATTGTTGTGTATTGATTTTGAAATGTTTTACTCTTTGGATGCTTTTCCCACTTAGCACTCGGTTACTTGCTCAAACTTATAATTGGAACTTCGAACTTGTTTTGCTCATTTTATGCTCAGGTTCAAATGTGACGCAAACTTTGGTATACTAGAGTGTAGCACAATACGTAGATATTATGTGTAATTTTTATAATTAATTGTGTTAATGATTGTATTGAGTATAACCGAATGTATTTGAAAATTGTTTACTACAATTAAATGTTTTAAGTATAAACAGATCATATCGTCGTTTATTTTTACATTGTACTAAATCATTGCAAATCGTGCTGTGAGAAAATATACAAGAAAGGCACCCAGTGGAAACGGGATTACTTAAGACATACTTATTACCTGCTTAACAGGTGGTAGAGCTCCAGTGACGGAGCTCGCGGGCGTAAGGACCACCGCATTACCTAATATACTTGCCGCTAAATGGTAGTGTTCAGCACTATCGTGTTCGTGTCAGGTGGTAATGTACGGCCCTGTAATTGCCGGCACAGAGGCATAACGCCTTAGGCCTCAGGAGTGATAACGCATCTGCATTTTGACTTTGGTCTTTGTGTAAGTGTCTATAAGCTGCAGTTATCACTTAACATCAATGTGAACTGCATGCTTGTTTGCCACTTCCATGACATAAAAAAGACAGTTTGAATTACTCTGTATGTGGTAAAATAATATGAAGCTCCTGATACGGTGATTCAGCATTTTAACCTGACACACGTGACAATTTGTTATATTTCATAAAGTTAGCATTTACGCTGAACAATTTATTAAATACATCATTCATAAATCAAATTTCTAAGATTACAGTACATTAAATAATCCAAGCAAGTGTGATATTCCCGTCAATAACTCTCGACAGTGTAGTATCTAACAAACAACACCTAACTTACAGGTCTCGCAAATATATTTTTTGGTCCTTCGAGCCGGATTTGAACCAGGGAGCTATGATATATTCGATTATCAATAATGCGTTAATTAAAAAACATTATTTTCTTTATAAAAGTATGTTTATTACACAATTAAATAAAACACAGAGCACTACCCTAAAAGTTTAACGCTACTAAAACGAGAAACGAGGAGTGTGTAATTTTAATTATGAAAATATTCACGCAATTTCTACGTAAGTTCCTTCATCAGTCTATTCTACTGTCTTTTATCGGACTATACTATATTCTCTTAATGCATCGCGTTAACCTAAGTAATGCACCGGTACCGATACCTACACAAAATTGTGACATGACACCGAGAGTATCGATACACTCACTAATAGTAACTCGTAGTACACAGTTCGAAAAGTTTTAAACACGATGACGTTTTGTCGTAATTAAAGCGATGGTGTCGTTTAGGCCGCGGACCTGGAGTCTGCGGTCTCGTAGACTCGTGGTTCCCAGACTCCGGCACTTGCGCGTCGGTAATGGAGAGGATCTAGAAGGTGCGGTAGGTGGCGAGCGTGGGGTAGGTGCGCAGGCGCAGCAGTTCCAGTTGCGTCTGCAGCAGCACAATGGCGGAGTGGTTGGTCTGCACCGCGCGGATCAGGGAGCTGCGCGCCACCACCGCCTCCATGCTGCAACCAATTTCACCTCGTTGGTGTACAACGTAAAATATGAGTCACCTGGCATGATAACAGCGAAAACGATACACGTCACTTTTAACCGGTGGTAGAGCTTCAGAGACGGAGCTCGCGATCGTTACTTAATCAACTCCCGGTAAATTATAGCGTTCAGCGCTATCGTGTTTCGGTCAGGTGGTTACGTACGACCCTGATTTCAAGCAGCGGGTCGTGGTGCAGGCGCCGCTCGGAGGCCAGCAGCGTGAGGCGGCTGACGACGCGCTCCTGTGGAGACAGGAGACAGGAGACAGGAGACAGGAGACAGGAGACGGGAGACACACGCACCGCTTCTTGAAGACGCGGCGCAGGCGGATGGGCTGCAGCGGGTCGTGGTGCAGGCGCCGCTCGGAGGCCAGCAGCGTGAGGCGGCTGACGACGCGCTCCTGTGGAGACAGGAGACAGGAGACAGGAGACAGGAGACAGGAGACGGGAGACACACGCACCGCTTCTTGAAGACGCGGCGCAGGCGGATGGGCTGCAGCGGGTCGTGGTGCAGGCGCCGCTCGGAGGCCAGCAGCGTGAGGCGGCTGATGACGCGCTCCTGTGGAGACAGGAGACAGGAGACAGGAGACAGGAGACAGGAGGCGGGAGACACACGCACCGCTTCAAGAAGACGCGGCGCAGGCGGATGGGCTGCAGCGGGTCGTGGTGCAGGCGCCGCTCGGAGGCCAGCAGCGTGAGGCGGCTGATGACGCGCTCCTGTGGAGACTGGAGACAGGAGACAGGAGACAGGAGGCGGGAGACACACGCACCGCTTCTTGAAGACGCGGCGCAGGCGGATGGGCTGCAGCGGGTCGTGGTGCAGGCGCCGCTCGGAGGCCAGCAGCGTGAGGCGGCTGACGACGCGCTCCTGTGGAGACAGGAGACAGGAGACAGGAGACAGGAGACAGGAGACGGGAGACACACGCACCGCTTCTTGAAGACGCGGCGCAGGCGGATGGGCTGCAGCGGGTCGTGGTGCAGGCGCCGCTCGGAGGCCAGCAGCGTGAGGCGGCTGATGACGCGCTCCTGTGGAGACAGGAGACAGGAGACAGGAGACAGGAGACAGGAGGCGGGAGACACACGCACCGCTTCAAGAAGACGCGGCGCAGGCGGATGGGCTGCAGCGGGTCGTGGTGCAGGCGCCGCTCGGAGGCCAGCAGCGTGAGGCGGCTGATGACGCGCTCCTGTGGAGACTGGAGACAGGAGACAGGAGACAGGAGGCGGGAGACACACGCACCGCTTCTTGAAGACGCGGCGCAGGCGGATGGGCTGCAGCGGGTCGTGGTGCAGGCGCCGCTCGGAGGCCAGCAGCGTGAGGCGGCTGACGACGCGCTCCTGTGGAGACAGGAGACAGGAGACAGGAGGCGGGAGACACACGCACCGCTTCTTGAAGACGCGGCGCAGGCGGATGGGTTGCAGCGGGTCGTGGTGCAGGCGCCGCTCGGAGGCCAGCAGCGTGAGGTGGCTGATGACGCGCTCCTGTGGAGACAGGAGACAGGAGACAGGAGGCGGGAGACACACGCACCGCTTCTTGAAGACGCGGCGCAGGCGGATGGGTTGCAGCGGGTCGTGGTGCAGGCGCCGCTCGGAGGCCAGCAGCGTGAGGCGGCTGACGACGCGCTCCTGTGGAGACAGGAGACAGGAGACAGGAGGCGGGAGACACACGCACCGCTTCTTGAAGACGCGGCGCAGGCGGATGGGTTGCAGCGGGTCGTGGTGCAGGCGCCGCTCGGAGGCCAGCAGCGTGAGGTGGCTGATGACGCGCTCCAGGCCGGCCGCGCGCGCCTGTACGCCGCTCAGCTGCACCTGTTCACACATCTTCAAAATCAGCCGAAACACATTTACTATGAGAGATATAGATTTCCCCCGAGGATGTTCACGACTACCGGTCCTAAATTATCTCTTGCGAGCTCCTCGTCCGGTGATCTCTCCCGACTTTTTCGAGAAGACGTCCGCGATATCGAAGATTTCGCCAAGACGACCTCGACGGAACCACGAGCGATCCTCTAGGCACGGGCCTGGGCGTTGACATATCGAACGAAGTGCAATTCGGGAGTCACATTGAGTGTAAGACCAAGTTGGCATCCAAAAAGTTTGGGGTGCTTAACAAAGCGAAGCAGTATTTCACATCGGGGCAGCTACTACAGCTTTATAAGGCCCAAGTGCGGCCCCATCTGGAATACTGCTCTCATTTGTGGGCGGGAGCCCCCAAATACCAGCTTGGTCAACTTGACTCCCTACAAAAACGCGCCGTTCGTATTGTTAACGATCCAGGACTCACCGACAGGCTCGAACATCTGAGCCTGCGCAGAGACATTGGGAGTCTGTGCGTGTTGTACCGTCTCTACAATGGTGAGTGCTCTGCTGAACTGTTTGACATGGTGCCACCGTCTCTTTTCCTACACCGTACTACCCGCCGAAGAGAGAAGTTCCACCCACACCGACTGGACACCTGGCAGTGCTCAACGGTGCGGTTTTCACGTTCGTTTCTGCCCAGAACGTGTAAATTGTGGAACGAACTTCCCTCTGAGGTGTTCCCTAGGTGCTACAATATGGGGTTCTTCAAAAATGGCGTCAAAAGAGTCCTTCAGGGCTGGCAGCGCGTTGGCAACTCCCCTGGTGTTGCAAATGTTCATAGGCGACGGTGACCACTTTCCATCAGGTGGCCCGTTTGCTTGTCTGTCAATCTTCAGACATAAAAAAAAAAAACGGATTTACCTCAGGAAAAGCCTGCTTCAGGTATTCCGTGCTCTTAGTAATCTACGCCTGCGATCTCCCCCTGTCCAAGTTTTCTACTTGATGAACAAATAAAATCAAATTCTCCCCATTTTTATTTCGGATTGTTCGTATTTTTTCAAATAGCGATTTAGTATAAAAAACTGTTCTCCTTCAAAATTTATTTGAATCGTGCTCCGATAAGTGTATGAAATATATTATGTACCACTAATTTTGATCGTCTATAAGTTAAAATCTAGAAATAATTTCACTTTCGTATACTCTCTCAACGATCACACGGTTTTTAAATCCAATTAATTACATTATATACTGAATAAGATATGGTATTTTATGAGTTTTTTAGGTTTATTTGTAAGTACCTCAAGGTCTTCAACCCGTCGGATCTGCTCGGTAAGAATCTTGTTGATGGAGACCTTGGAAGCCTGCATTTCTTTCTCCATTCGCACGTGCTCTTGCTCGTCCGTATATCCTAATTCCTTGTTTTTCAGATAAAGCTGCAGCTCTTTTGGTACCTGACATGATAACGCACAGTTTCAATCATGAAACCGACAAAAAGTAAACGTAATTTTGACGTAATCTTACTATAAAAGTGGTAACTAAGCATGCAATACACTAAATAGTAACTTAATACAAAATCCTCTAAATATCTAAAAGAAACTATAGTGTTCATGACCCAAACCAACACATCTGGCGTTATACCGGCCACGCATGTTAAGTTTTGACTGTGCAAATTTAGGTTTGCATAAATAAAACGTAGCTATGTGGCCGTAATTTTGTCGCAAACTCATAAAAAACCGTCATCGTTGGCTTGTGCAAGCCTAAATTTGCACAAAATAAATATAACACAAGGTGTGTGGTAGGCTTACAACAAATTAGAAGCAGCGCATTGGAAAATGAATTACTACATAATCGAAAGCATAGGACATTTTCCCGGCACTGCTTACGTTCGTATGGTAAACTATGTATAATTCAATAACGACATACCTCAACACGATTCTGAAACTTATCTGCGACAAATCATTCCGTCGACGAATCGTTCGTAATTAAAGACGTCTGTCGTTGCGCAACTAATAAACGAAACATTATGTCGGCGTCTCATTCGGCAGAAAAATTTGAAAGATTTGAGAGGAGAGATAAAGGAGAAGTTCCAGGTTGGGCCCGCACCTTGTACACTATATCAAAAGTTAGAGAAAAATACGCAGAATCATGGAAAAATACTCAAAAAATTATTAGAATCGTCGTTTTTTTGTCGGAAATATTTATTTTACGTAATTTTTGTATGACAGGAATATGTTGCCATATCGCAACTATGACATTCTTGTTTTCGAAATATACTTACGACAATTAATTGAAGATTTAATAAACGATTTGAATAGCTGAAAATGATTTAGTATATTATGCTTCATCTCTCAATATACTACATGGTGGGGGCCCAAGCTCCATACATTTTGGAACGTCTCCTTTCAGAATGTGTCAACACAGATCACTTTTGGTTGAGCAAACAAAGTACAGTATCCAACAAGAAAAAATGCACATCGACCTCAGGAAGAGACGTCGGCTTATTTCGGATCTGTAGAGCGTTATCTCTTTCACACCTTACCTATCTGACGTTTGTCGACCATTTTGATCAAGTTACCAATACCGTACTACAAATGCTTACGAAGGCAGTGTGCAGCAGAGATAACGCTATATGAAGCCGAAACTAGCCGATTGTCACTTTCATAGGCTCGATGTGCATTATTTCTTGATGATCACTGTACGCACCTTGAGCCTTTGGTACGAGTACAGTTCGTCCTCCAGATGCTTGAGTTTCATCTTCATCTGCGCGTGCTCCCACTCCTTGGCGAGGATTCCCTTGCGGAATTCCATCTGTTTACGCATCATGCGCAGTTTCATATCGCCCACTTTCTGTGTGGACAGTATATCGAATATTTCAAAATAAACTCGTGTGCTGAACTTGATATGATTGGTTTAGCGCTTCTAAACTAAAAAACTTTACAGTATCATTCATCCGTATCATTATGAAGTGGATGACCATAATTCAGACTGAGTAATATGATCCAGTATAATAGGTTGGTATTCTTCCTTTCTTTCAGGGCTTCTTTCTTTTCTTATTTTACAACCTTAGGTTGGTAAAAGGCCGCATAAGCAAAAGAGCAGAACTTACAGACTATTGTTTGATATGCGCATATAATCTCGTTTTTGGAAGCGAACTTTTACGAGCAGATCCGCTTATAAACTTGTATAAGTACGGTTGGGCAGCAGAACGCAGTTCTCCTTGACACCGCATGCATTGTGAGCAGGGTTCCTTCTTTGTATCCCTAGCCACCAACATATATTTTTTACTATTGGAAAATGAAGTGGAACCAATGATATTCTAGAATATTATAAAGACTACACGTACAAAACGACCCCTACGTGGAATCTAGGCCAACATAGATCAGTATATTTATTCCAGAAATCAGGTTTGCAGTAAATTGTATGACAGTAAATTGTGTGTGGGTGACAGCCTCTCCTATCATCCCATTTTTGGAGGCAAGCCGCAGTGTTTTTGACGCGCCTTATCACTTATATTACGTAAAGTAGGATCGGGTGGGCAGTACCAGTATGACGGCGTTGATGTGGTCGATGTCCTCGCGGCGGATGAGCGTGGCGTCCTCGAAGTCCTCCACGTGGCCCGTCGTCACGATCTCCACCTGCCCGGCCGGCAGCACCAGCTGCGCGCGGTAACAAACCCTTACATGCATCGAACACAACCGTCTATTAGGAAATATTTGATGGCCAACAAGACATGTTTCGATGTCTTTCGATATTTTTATAGAACGAAGTGCAATTCGGGAGTCACATTGAGTGTAAGACAAAGTTGGCATCCAAAGAGTTGGGGGTGCTGAGGCAATATTTCACATCGGGGCAGCTACTACAGCTTTATAAGGCCCAAGTGCGGCCCCATCTGGAATAATGCTCTCATTTGTGGGCGGGAGCCCCCAAATACCAGCTTGGTCCACTTGACTCCCTACAAAAACGCGCCGTTCGTATTGTTAACGATCCAGGACTTACTGACAGGCTCGAACATCTGAGCCTGCGCAGAGACATTGGGAGTCTGTGCGTGTTGTACCGTCTCTACAATGGTGAGTGCTCTGCTAAACTGTTTGACATGGTGCCACTTTCTCTTTTCCTACACCGTACTACCCGCCGAAGAGACTTCTACCCACACCGACTGGACACCTGGCAGTGCTCAACGGTACGGTTTTCACGTTCGTTCCTGCCCAGAACGTGTAAATTGTGGAACGAACTTCCCTCTGAGGTGTTCCCTCGGTGCTACAATATGGGGTTCTTCAAAAATGGCGTCAAAAGAGTCCTTCAGGGCTGGCAGCGCGTTGGCAACTCCCCTGGTGTTGCAAATGTTCATAGGCGACGGTGACCACTTTCCATCAGGTGGCCCGTTTGCTTGCCTGTCAACCTTCAGACATAAAAAATATATTGTTGATTAAGATCTACAGATCCAATAATACCGCAACTCTCCCTGTGCAGGGGTGCTGTTGGCGAACCTCGAGGAGCTATCAGTCATAATAACGTGGAATAACTTGTTTACGTAAATGACCTTGTGTTTGAGCCCGCGGGTGGGATATGGAAATAACTGAATAACGCAAAATTTTTGAGAGAACGTTGCCCTATAATAGTAATGGGTATGTACCCACGCGGACGCATGGGCGTTGTACAGTTTCTTTCTGGACGTTGCCAAGCGTTTATCACGCGACAGGGTACTTCCGGGATCGTTTCTGTGTTTCTGCAATCATATATATTATATTTTGTGGGTTTATGATTAGGACGATAAACAAAGTACGGAAACGCTAGATGGGTTGAAAAAAAAAACGATAATTGGGCAAATTTACTTTGAAGACCTAATTTCCTGTACCGAAATTTTTAAGCGGTTGCGCACTTTCGCACAACGTCCGGAAACTTTGATCGATCCTTTATTGGAATTCGAATACGTATGGCGTACAGACCTGTATGGCGGCGTTCCTGGCGGTGAGCTCGGCCTGGCGCGTGAGCTGGTGCATGCGGTCGGTGCGGAGCGCCAGGCGCAGGCGGCGCGCCTGCAGGGCGGCCCGCCACGCCGCGCTGCAGGCCTCCGCCAGCGCCAACTCTTGGCCCATCGCCCGCATCTGCCCAGAATACAAAGTTTTTTTTTTATGTAATGTAAGCGGTAAACGAGCATGCAGTTCACATTGATGTTAAGCGATGACTGCAGCCTATAGACACTTACACAAAGACTGAGGTCGAAATGCTGATGCGTTCCCACTCCTGAGGCCTAAGGTGTTATGCCTCTGTGCCGGAAATTACTAATTATTAGTTATAGCCGAATACTCAAACGTCACTTAATTTTAATCATGTAAGGTACCCTCGGACAGTACTCGACCTATTTGATGACGGTAGGTCAGTTTTGGTCTTCCTGGGCCTCTGCAACCATCCACATTCGCATTGTATATCTGTTTAGTAATTCGCTCATTCGACATTCTTTCTATATTCTTCTATACAAAAGAGGTTAGTCTGTGTAGACACTGAAGCATTAAGTATAATAATAACCCGTATTTCATTGTCGATCTTGGCGCGGCGCAGCTTGCAGGTGGCGGCCCACAGCGCCTCGTCCATGACGGGCGGCATGTTGCTGACGTGCTCCAGTTGCTCCAGCCTGTGCTCACCACAGAAAACCAAGGTTTCATTCAAACATTTTGTCTTGTCTGTCTTGTCTGTGAGGTGGTTATTCATATACGAAGGGGCAGAGAACAAACATGAGGAGAAAACCATTTTTATGCCAAATTTCTTACGGGATAGCTAGAGAGCGTGGAGTGCGTGAGAGAAAGAGAGAGTGTGTGTTAAAATGTGCGATGAAACCTTATAATCTACTTTACTGGTTATTAAAGGCGTTTATTATTCCCCTGAAAAAATAAATATAGTCAGACAGTACATAATTTATTATGCCGGCTGAACTGTTTGTTATCGTATCACCGTCTCTTTTCCTACACCACACTACCCGCTCCAGAGAGAAGTTCCACACGCAACGAACGTCCTCCAAGTCCGATTGCTCTGTAGAGGTATTCTGCCAACAGTAACACAGTCACTTCGAAACGGACTTCCTTCTGAGGTGTTCCCTCGGCGCTACAATATGAGATTCTTCAAAAATGCCGCCAATAAAGTTCGTTATGGCTGACAGGGTGTTGGCAACTCCCCTGTTGTTGCAGATGTTCATAGGCTTATGAACATTTGCTACATGCCCCTGGTATACAATGCGCTGCCAGCCTTGAAGGACTCCTTCGACGCCAGTTTTGAAGAATCTCATGTTGTAGCGCCGAGGGAATATTTCAGAGGCAAATTAACAATTTGCACGGTTTGGGCAGAAACGAACACACGAACCGCACTGTCGAGAACTGCCACGTGTTCAATCGCTGCGGGTGGAACTTCTGTCTTCGGCGGGTTGGGCGGTGTAGGAAAAGAAACGGTGACATCATATCGAACAGCTAAGCAGATCGTTCATCACTATAAACACGGAAGGCGAGGTTTACGCGAGAGGGGCGTAATTCTTTGAAAAGATCGGACCAATCGGAGTTCGGGCAGATCAAATTTCTAACCCTTTGAAGTAGTCGAGACAGTCTGGGTGCAGCAGCGGGTGCGGCACCCCGCTGGCCACGGCCGCCGCCAGCTCCCACAGCGTGCCGCCCGGCACTGCGCCCGGCCCGACACCCGCACCCGGCCCGACACCCGCACCCGCACCCGCACCCACACCCGCACCCGCTCCTCGGTGCTGCCACTTGGGACGTTTCCTATTAATAACAAAACGTGCGTCAAACCAGGGTTATAGCTCTTCGAATAAGATCTGATATGAATGTAAGATGAAAGTTAATAGGTTCAGGTTGCCTTCGTGTATCTAATGCACGGAGACGATCGGCTCGTGGAAGATAGTAACCCGTATCGTTTATACACGAAATAAAAAAAATCATTGTGATATACAATATGTAGGTACAACACGTACAGTTGAACCACGCCAGTTAAAATAAGTTCAGACAGTTTGTCATCAAATATGGACAGCAATTTTTTCACTGCGATTGAATTGTTGCTGTATCTCGCTATGAAGAAAAAAAAACGTATCGGTCACCATGTGGAATTTCGAATCGAAGGAAAACTTCACAAGGAAAACTATTTTTTGTGTAGGACATAAACGTATATGGATTTTATTGCGATTGAAATTCTGAAACAGAGTTTATATCTGGCTGCCCTTAGGCAACATAAAAAAATAGCATAGACACACATTTAGGCTAAAATGCCTAAACGTGTACCCATGCAATTTTTTTTATAGGAGAAACAAAAATTTGCAGCACCTAATTGTCGAAGACAAACAAGCGAAGCGATCGAGGAAACGGTTGCAAGAAGGTTATTCAGATTATTCACTTGTCGCTTGCACTTATCTAATTAACGAATCGCTCGCTCCCACATATTCTTTTAATCTCCTATACGCCAGTATCTACAGGTCGAGAGGTTGTAGAAGCGGTCGCGGAAGGCGTACTCCAGTTGTCGCTCGAGGCACACCGCGGATACTCCGCCGAAATTCCACACAAACGCTTAATTTGGTCTCCATTACACAGACCGATTGATTCAGTGACGTGTATTTACACGTGCACCTGTATGAGTAGCACGTAGAGAATACTAAACGTCTCCCAAAAGAGGAGAGGAGGTCGGGTGAGGCGAGAAAATCGGGCGGGACGTCGAAGTGTCCATTCTATACGTAGTATTATTACATAGAAGGATGCTTGAGGAGAAATCAAGGGTGAAGAATGGCACTTAGGGCATCCAATGTGAGATAGCAACGGGGGGGGGGGGCAGCACTAACTTGAAGATCTTGTAGGCGTGGTCGACGAGGACGGGCGACAGGTCGGGGAAGTGGTTGCGGAAGGCGCGCTCCAGCTGCCGGTCGCGCGCCGCCAGCGCCTCGCCCGCCGCCCCGCACCCCTCCGCCTGCTCCCACACCGCCGCGCACTCCGCGCTCACCGCCTCTATGTCGCCCTCGTAGCGCCGCAACTCTTCTCTGCAGTGCACGAAACGAATATTACAGGGCTCGTCGAGAAATAATGCACGTCGAACCTTCGAAAGTGACGATCGGCTAGTTTCGTACCTTATTTCGTCCAATCGTTCGGCAGTCTCGACCCTGTCGAGATTCACGCGCCGCAGCCGCATCAGGTTCAAGTTTTCCTGACCGATCACCGAGTCCGATTTCAACTTGGTCAGCCACATATCTTTAACCTGTAATCGATGACAAATCGGTGACACGAGACCGAGTTTGAAATCCTCGTGACGAAACTATATTCCATCATGTATAATCCGAATTATCCAAAACACTTTCTTAAATATTGCTCACCTACCTACTTAAACCGATTAGCTGCAGAGTCTATGCGGCCGTGAAACCAACGATTATTCCGTTCCGACGCAGGTTTATATTTAAAAAAGCTGATTGGTAGAGCTTTTCGAAAGAAGTTGATTCGTGTTTACTAAATCTAGAACCTGTCCATGAAAATAACGACCAATTTGTTAAAACCATCCAACTGATATCACGTCGGACAATACCTCGTGGCTGCCGTACAACATATATCCCGGGACTAAATGAACACTGTTCCAACCTCCTGTCAGCCTACGAAACTGAATACGAAAAAGACCCCTTTTCAACTAATACACTGGCGCTTGGCGAGGATCTAATGAAGAAAATAAGTGAAAGTCGTCTTGAGACATAGATGGATCTCGCGGTTGGATCCAGCGTTGTTTTGACGCACAATAGCAAAAAGGCGTGGATCACCATAAGAAAACTCACTGACGACCCTCCCATTGCAACCAGTCCAGGCCCAGTAACTGCCAACCGAGTAGCATATCAACTATTACAAAACGGAAAGCCTCCCCATCGCCTCAAAAAGCCAGTAAAATGTTCTTCAAACCATGAGAATTCTGACCTGATAAGTAGAAGTTTCACTTTGCCAGAAATTCAATCTTTCATTCCTGCCCATTGTGCCCTAATAGCTGCACAAGCAAAGACTTGATGAAGGCAACGGCTCGGCTATGGCGTTGTCATGTTTTTTATCAGGATCAATATAACACATAAAGTAATAAAATAGACGTACCTACTCCACTGATTAGGTATCTTAAAGATCAGAGCCACGGTGGGACAAGCGCCCCACTCTGCCCTACCGTGACTACGCTTATGTCCGTCACTTGTCACTTTCCACCCCACGAACCGTTTTTGATTTCAATCAACTTTGGAAACAAACACCAACCGTAGATTCAAATACCTTTCGGCAACCGAGAGATAAGACTGACTAAGCACAAATTCCTTGTGGTTAAAGCGCACAACACTTTCGTAGAGTAGCTGTGACAGTTTGGCATACTCGGCGTGCAGCATCTTACGGTACTTGTCGCGCTCTTCCGCACGAAACAATACATTCATTTCGAACACAAACATCAACCTTATTCGGAACCCGAGAGATAAGACTGGCATATACCTTCTGGTTAAAACGCACAACACTTTCGTTGAGCAACTGCGAGAGTTTGGCATACTCGTCTTGCAGCATCTAGCGGTACTTGTCACGCTCTTCCTAACGGAACCCTACCTGTACTTCATACACCGGGAGTTAAGATTGACTAAGTATATTTTTACCTTCTGGTTAAAACGGACAACACTTTCGTTGAGCAACTGCGAGAGTTTGGCATACTCGGCGTGCAGCATCTTGCGGTACTTGTCGCGTTCCTCGGCGCGGAAAGCCACTTTCGCCTCGTATTCGAACACCAGCCGCAGGTCGTCCTCGTTGAAGTGTTCCGGATCTTTTTCCAACTGCGTTTTACAATAGTATTTACATTAATATTAATGTTGTCAAAGGGGTAATTGTAACAAGTGTCGAAAAACTAGGATTGGTACAAAGAAGTAGAAAGAGAGCCGTTTTGCTCAAACTACTGATGTTGGATCGACATCAAGAGCTACTATGTGATCGATTCCCAATCCAAAAGTTGGAAAATTCATCTCCACAGCTTTAAACTGAACGATATTAAACATACATATTATCGTTTAAGTATAAAGATGTACAAGATGAATGTCAAAAAAACTCGGCATCAGTCGAAAATAAACTTTGGTGAACTTTGCGTAGGGCTACACTCGTGTGGCTCACAGTGCGTTCACCGTTCACCTCACCGCATACCGCTCACCGCTCACCTCACCACTTACCGCTCACGTCACCACTCACCGCTCACCTCACCGCATACCGCTACCGATCACCTCACCACTTACCGCTCACGTCACCACTCACCGCTCACCTCACCGCATACCGCTCACCGCTCACCTCACCACTTACCGCTCACGTCACCACTCACCGCTCACCTTACCGCATACCGCTCACCGCTCACCGCGGTATTGCTCACCATGCAATGCGGCACGGGGATGGGCTTCTTGATCTCCTCATGCCACAGCTTCTCCAGCACGCCGTCCATCATGTCGAGGAGGGCGCGCTCGCGGAAGTCGTCCTTGGGCTTGGGCTCGGGCGGCGGGACCACCACCTGGCTCGGGCTGATGTACGGCGGGATGCTGCACTGCAAGTGGAAACAAATATGGGTAAGAATAAACGCTATCTAGGGGAAAATTATATATATTATTACGATAACACTACCAAACAAATCGAGACTCCACTAAAGTTTCGATTACTTGACTACAGCTTAGTTAACAAGAGAATGATGAAGGTAGACGAGGCACGAGAGGTTTGTCAGAACCGGGATATCTGGCGCTCTACACTCTCTGCCTACCCCGTTAGGAACCTGGCGTGAAGATACATATAGCTTAGTTAAAGTTTTATATAACTTGTTTTAATTGTTAAGCGAATGATGACCAGATGACAGCATACCTCATCCGGATCCACTTTGATGAGTTTGTCAGGTTGCTCCTCCTGGCGCCACTCGGGCTCGCGCACCTCGATGATGAGGTGGTGGAAGCTGCCGCGCAGCTCTGATAACTGGTTCAACTCTGCCGCCAATCACCACTTCATTACATCGCAAATAAAGTTAACTAGTCATCATCACATTACTTCAGTAGAAAGACTTCCACTTCTGGAAAGAAAGATTCCTCAAACTAAAAACCGTGGTGCTCGCAGTTTCGGTAGTTTTATGTTCGGTCGCTAGTATTCCTCTTCCCCGCGGCCCCTTTAGAAGGTTGGACTGGACGTATATTTTTGGTCGAGTTTCCAATTAAATTAATGTTAAAGAAAGTTTAAATTACTGAAAGCAATATTTGAATATAGTAGCAGAGGTAATATTAATTAGCAGGTGCTCAAAAAACTTACGAGACAGTTGTTGTGTGAGTAGGATCGATACACCTAAAACGAGACAATCAGAATTCCATTCATGCCATTCACCACTCAGCACATCGAATATCACGTCGATGACGCGTTATGCGTGACGTGCGCAAGCTACGGGGATCGCACCAGCTATGATCCGTCGCCAACGGAACTTTTAGATCTACATCTATTAATATTCTTGAAAAAATTATCATCTCTGCTCATCGTACCCCGTCATTCCTATTAGCACCACACAATTTATGGATCTGATTCTGCGCTTAAAGACATTGGCAGAAACGATGATGAGTTCGGGCATTTAGAAAGAATGAAGAATTAGCGAGAAAGACAAAACAGATATACAATACGATGGATGTAGAGGCTGAAGAAGACCAAGACTAATCTACCTCGATCAAATGAATCTTGTGCTACCAGAAGGTGGGGTCAAGAGTTCTCGAAATAGGCATTTTATATGCATTTTATATGCATGCATATAAAAAGAGTGATGAGTGTAGAACAGGCACGAGAAGTATATAAGAACCGGGATATTTAGCACTCCATGCCCACTTTCCACCTCATAAGTGACCTAACGTAAAAGATGAAGATAAATTGAAACATACATACATCCATAAACGTACCTAACCACGTTTTCAGTTTTGCATGTAGATACATCCATGATATTACATGTACACATTACACGTTTAATATAGGGCAGGCGTCTCACCGTGGATAATGAACCGCAGTCGCGCGTTCCTCTGGTGCACGAGGCCCACCTCGCGCCGCTTCACGGCCATCAGCTCCTCGAACTCCTTGTTGAACCACACGCGCATCTTCTGCACGTTGAGCTGCACACACCGACCGTTATGACTGATTTGCACTTTGTTAAGTGCAGGTGCGAGTGAGAAGGGTAAATTCTTAATACGTATGACCCATAAATGGACCGAGAAATTCCCACCCCCAATTTCACTTTTATCCATTTAAGTACATACCAAGTGCATTACAATATAAAAAGTAGGATATACCTACATTACAATAGCAAAATGACCTTTTTTTGGTCGCGCGTTTTTTTATTTTAATACTTTACCTTGACAATGTGCTGTAACCAATTCATATGCAGGAAACTGAAGGCCAGCGTCTGCGGGATCATGAAGGGCGGGACGGTGATGTGGTTGTGAGCATTGGTCCCGCTCAACACGTATGGCTGCACCAGGGACGTCTCCGTGCCCTCGGAGAACTCCTCTCGCACGGTGTGGTGGCTCTCTGTGCTCTTGCGTGGGAGGCTCACCGATATCAGCGATGCTCCTGGTAGTCTGAGAACATTCAATTAGTCAGAGATATATTATTATCTGTCTAAGTGGCCAAATTTTGAAAACTGAAACTGTGAACGAGCGGGGCGATCAATAATCATCGGGTCTAACTCTGAAAGTTCAAGTGGCAGAAGCCAGGGCAAATAGCTAGAAGAATATTACTAAAAGAACTAACGGCCGTTGGGACAAAAGAGTTTTCGAATGGCATCTGCGTGCTGGTAAACCAGTAAGTATGAAATCTGTGCCTTCCTGTCTTGCAATATATCACCCGACGTCCGTTGCTCCACTGGGCTCTGTCTGTCTGGCGTAATGCCGCGTTCTGACAAGATGTCAAAAATGTGAAACCTTACTGGATGGTTCCAAAATTTTGAACGCTTTTACACTATCCTAGAATTGCGGGACGGTTGGTCGCCTTATCAAAGATCGGCAATGCTTAACTAAAAAACCTAGAGAAACTCAGAAGGATTCTGAATTATTGGATACAAGTATTACGTCGATAGTAGTAGAAACGACATTTACTAAGGATAGGGCGAAGATATTGGAATTTTGCAATTCTACATACGTCTTTGGTGATCTAGGATGCAAAGTAATACTCACTGTGAAGGAGACTGGAGACTGGGCCCTCGCGACGGGGGTTCCTCCCAGGGCCGGAACACGTCGGAGTCGTTTTCCATCTCGATAGCCCGTAGCGCCTCGATCTGCTGCAGTTCAGGCCAATTCTCCCGCTGCGTCGGCAATACTGCGTAGTTTTCTACCTACATTTGTGATAAAATATACAATCAACATCAGAATGAAAAATAAAATTTTTGAGGTTAGAGTACTCGAATATTTTTGATAAGCTTTATCAGAAAGTTTATTACTTACCTACCAGATAAGGCTGCATTTACCGTGGACCTAAAGAAACTGATTTCCAACATTTTTTATGTCAACGTTACCCTATCGAAACGGTACCTGGTACGAGGCTGCAGCGTGATGTTCCAGCCGGTGTTCCCGATCCACGCCGTGGGACGTTGTTGAGTTTTGATCGATCTGAAGACGTAGCTCTTCGCGCTCTCTACTGATGGCATCTGAATACGTCAGTTTACGTCCACTCCAAAGGTCTAATACAATCCTCGATTTACAGACTTCGTAAATGTTTGTGTCGGTTGTAGTACATGTAGCAAGCAACGTAAGAAAACTGGAACAGTACCTGGTAGTGGCTGAATATGGCGTATATCTTAAGGCGAGGCTGCAGCATGGTGTCCCAGCAGACACGTTTAATCCACGCCGTGACCCGCTCCTGGGCCCTGATGCGAGCTTCGGTCTGCAGGCGTAACTCTTCCCGCTCCCGTTCCGCCTAGTATTATATTTTTCAGAATTAGTACAGGAAAAATTGTTAAAGTTGACTTAATTAATCTAAAATTATAATTAATTAGGATTACTGCCGCTGATATTATACATGGTAATATCATCTTACACCTTCTCAAATTTGATATTTAAAAAACACACGATTAACGTCCATGCTAGCCATTTCTGATAATTTGGACTTATTAAATGTAGACGGCTCCCCGCGAGATAGTCATAGTCATTTTTCACATTTCATCGAACGATCGGCGATCACAGATGGTGTATCGCACAACTTTTTTCATTTCTTACCTGCACAGAAGGTCCTTTGACAAAAGCAGCAAGTAGGTAGGTACATTTTTTTAATGTGATAGTGGTGGCAAACAAGCATGCATTTAATGCTTGTTTTCGGCCCTGTAATTTCCGGCACAGAGACATAACACCTTAAGCCTCAGGGGTGGTAACGCATCTGCATTATGACCTTGGTCTTTACGTGGGTGTCTACAGGCTGCAGTCATCACAACATCAATGTGAACTGCATGCTTGTTTGCCATTTCCATTACATAAAAAAAGTTAAATAACGTCTGTGGCCTATTAGAGATCTACACAATTATCAGTGGTCAAAGTGCAGTTACGTTGCCACCCCTGAGGACTAACATCTTTTGCCTGTCTGATAGTTATTACGGGCCTATACATTAGCATCTAACAGGAACACGATAGTGCTGAACATTACCATTTGTCGGCAGATAGATTACGTAATGCGGTGGTGCCTCCGCCCTCGAGCTCCCGCACTGGAACTCTGCCACCATCTAAGGTATAGGAACATAAAAGTCAGTAGAACTTGCCTTACAAGTGAACAAATACCTGTTTAAGCCTCTCCTTCTTGTGTTCAAGATGCAGGTTGAACTCGGCCAGCGACAGGCGATGCAGCGGCCTCTCGGCCAGGTTCTCCTCCAGCAGAGCCACCAGCCGCGCCTGGAGCGCCTCGAACGAGGCCACCACCTCCTCCCGCTTCTTCTTGCAGTCCATCGCCTCTTCGTGCACCTTCTTCATTTCTTGTACATCTAAATAGTTTTCTGAAGGGAAAAAGGCAATATTTAGATATTTAATCCTGGGAAGCCTAGCTCAGTCTAACAATTTTTTTTACGTCTACACTCACAGCCTAGCTTTAGGTATAAACTTGTGTCGTGGGTGTCGTTGTACATATACAACACATACACAAACACCTAGACCCGAAACAAACATCAGTAGGCCATACAAATATTTGTCCCGGTGCGGGAATCGAACCTGCGACCCTTCGAATCAAACGGTCATCTCACACCGCTGGACCAACCGGACGCCTTTTCTAATTACCTTTGAATACGTCCTTGAAATGTTGAATAATGTCGTGGCGCGTGTGTGGACACGAAATCGTGGCATATTTCGAGATTCCATTTCCTTGAGAGTGATCTCTCAAAGCTTGCGTGCACTTAGCGTTAAGGTAGATCCAAGCAGTACACATCTCGTGAGCACGGCAAACAAGCATGCAGTTCAAATGGATGTTAAGTGCAGACGCCAGCCTATAGACATCTACACAAAAACCAGAGGTAAAAAAATAGCGCTGAACACTACCTTTTGGCGACAGATAGATAAGGAAATACGGAATATTGTGTATAAGTGTGTGTGGAGTTGTGGACATGGAGGCAGTTGGAGGTTCTTCCGACGAAAAGGGAGGATCTTCCGACCAGGCGAGGTGGTAGCGCCTGATGGGCCACGGCCCAACAATTGACGTTGGGAAGTTGTATATATGCCAACTTTTGAGAAATCTTCATATGTGCGATGTAATTCGATTGCACGCCATCTACCGTACTAGACAAGTACTGTGAGGTTTCGTCTGTGTTCTACTAGTTGGCGCCTTGATGTAGTGTAAAGTTGATTTAAATTTGTTTCATGAACTCGTAGCAATTCCTGAAAAGAAGTGTCCACATACGACTCCTATTATCACGATGCCCGTTACTCCCCTATTGCTATCGGCTACGCTAGGGTCCTGGGTTCGTTCTTCGGTTTGGCGGATACAGAGAATACATTTTATGGGATTGGTTTATGCACAGAGATGTTATATATGACTCACTATCATCCTCGTGTATGATGTCGATGGTGTGGTCTTCTCGGTGGAACATATCAGGCGAGGGAGGGTCGTGTCGTATCTGATGCGCGGTGCGGTAGAGGGTGCGCACAGACAGCGTGCGGCCGGCGGGCAGGCTGACGACGTGCGTGACGCGCGCGTCGCACGCCGCCTGTCTGATGCCGCCCTCGTAGCGGTGGCTCACACACAGCTTCACGTCTAGACAATAGTATATAAAAGTGAAAAAATAAATGTAGATACAGTGCTCAACAATAAATATCGCACATCGAGCCTAGGAAGGAGACTTCTACTTATTTCGGGCCTGTATAGCGTTATCTCTTTCGCACCGTATCTATCCCGGACTGTCAGTGCTTACATAAGCAGTGTGCAACTGAGATAATGCTCTACGAAGTCGAAACGAGCCGATCGTCTCTTTTGCAGGCTCGCTCGATGTGCATTATTAATTGTTGAGTAGATAGGAGAGATAGATAGTTAATTGTATGTAGATAGTTAATGTCGAGAGAGCCTAAGGCTGCGTGTCCATTGATGCGGAGCGAGACGGCGGAGATGAGCGAGCGAGTATTGCGGACTCTGTCTGTCCATTGATGCGGAGCGAGATAGCGGTGTGCAGCCAGTGAGCATGCAGAGCAAACTTGTGGACTGTGCGAGTATACGCGACGAGTCATAGCGGAGGGCGGTGCGGTGAACGATCAGTTCAGTTGTACGTCATCAGCTCGCTCCACCGCCTCGCACGGCCACCTCACACAGCCATTTCGCAACGCACGAGCCGCTCCGAAATAGTATGAGTTTTAAACCAACTCGCAAATCCATGTCCTCTGGAGCTGAGCTGAGAAGATCCCTGTCTAATGAAATCCTATTGGGTAATATTTGTTGGCTCGCTCGCTCCACCGCCTCGCAACACATCAATGGACAGGCAGCCGTATGGTCTAACGGGGAGGTGGCGAACGCAAATGGTTCGCTGTGTAAAAAGCAATTGCCTACGGGAGGACTCTGTAGGTCCATACTTTGGTTTAGAGAATTTTCGGGGAGGAATAAGACAAATGCAATTAGAGCGATAGATTTGTTCTTCTAGTGTTATCATCACGCACTTTTTAGGAAAAGGTTTTACAGACATAAAAAAAGACAGATAAACGAACAGTGTAACGATGTAATGTAACAGTGTAATGTACGGCCTTGTAATTTCCGGCACAGAGGCATAACACCTTGCGCCTCAGGACAGGAGTGGTAACGCATTTGTATTTTGACCTTGGTCTTCGTGTCAGTGTCTATAGGCTGCAGTCATCACTTAACATCAATGTGAACTGCATGCTTGTTTGTCACTCCATTACATAAAAAAAACGATTCGTAAGAGTTCATTTAGAAATACATTGATAAAAAAATTATGAAGTCCTTATTATAAATATAGGGATGATTGTGATGTAGGAATACCGTATTGTTCGGGAGCGGTCGGTGCCCGCAGAGTGATACACCCGTCGTGCCCGAACGTCAGCAGTGCGCCGGCGCACACGGCCGCGTCCACACGCTTCAGCTCGTGCCCGCTCTCGAACCGCGCGCCTATCTTCACGGACACCGTCACTCCTTTCTGCAGTAAAAAAAATTGGTTGTCTGTCAAGTCAATTAACGGACGATAATTTTACGCGATAACGTCATAAGAAAACATGTGTCACAAACTAAAGTTTAGGCCGATTGTGCAGCTCTATCGCTTGTTCCACGCTCTCGTTTGCATTGCACGCTCAGCTCAGGCAGAACGTGACACTTTTTCGTGCGCGCAGCCGGCGTTCATCGATTTATAACACGTTATTACGTCAGAAATATGAGCAAATTACATATTTGCAGGATTTATTGGATTAAATGGCTTCTACCTATGCTAAAACACTATGAATATATCCTCATTCAATTTTGCGCAAAAAATACATCTGTGTGTTCCCACTCCAGACCTCAGTCGTCACGTCTTTGTCATAGTTATTACGGGCCCTTAAATAACAGTCTAACCGTGTAAATGACCGTCTAAATGTGTCCAGAGGTCAAAGTGCAGATGTGTTGTCCAACCCCAGACCTCAGTCGTCACGTCTTTGTCATAGTTATTACGGGCCCTTAAATAACCGTCTAACCGGAACACGATAGTGCTGATAATTTGGCAGCAGATCGATTAGGTAATACGGTGGTGACGTACGTCCTCGAGTCCCTACACTGCAACTCAACCAGCGGTAAAGATATGTAAAAGGAAGATCCAGAGGCGGTAGAATCCTCACTTCTCCAGCCAGCTTCAGCACGTGCAGCTGTGACGACAGGTGCGGCACGGCCAGGGCGGCGTTCCCCCCGCCCAGGGGCACCAGACGACCATAGGGTCCCGCCATCTTGCCGGCGAACTTGTTGTCCTTGCCCGTCTCCGCGCATATGCACATTATGCGCTCGCCTATGAACATTGAAAATATCTCTTGAACGTTACCCTTTTTTACTTGGTGAAAAAATTTCGACATTCGCATTTCCTAACTGGCTAACTCTAGAAAGAGAAGGGTGGAATATCAGAGATTTGGACCCTTTAAAACTATCTAAGCCTTTAAAACTAGCTGACTGAAGTGCATCATGGAGGCTTATCTACACAAAACGAAATTTAAAACACAGGCCTAGATAGCCCTCCGTCAGCGCATGCCACACGTCGTCTCATCTTTTTAGGGCCACATATTGTTGATCGACCAGAGCCCCCTCTCTGTGAGGCTCTAGTTGAGCGGCTTACGGCTCAATCATCATCATCATCAACAACATTTCAGCTGAAAGACATCTAATGCTGGATAAAAGAGGAAGGCTTTTATCCAGCATTAGATGTCTCATCTCACAATCTCTCCCAAAGATTTCCAAAACAAACGGTCCCAGCCCACGCTCATCCAGCGATCACCCTCTACCCTTACCAACTCGTCAGTCGACTTCGTGGGGAACCTGCCAACACTTCGTCTTCCAGTATGGCGTCGCCACGTGGAACTCTTCTGCCCCAACGGCCATCTCGGTTCTTGGATATATCTGAATCAATCAAATCATTCTTATTTGTTCCTCTCAGTGTCTCACCAATGAGATACTTGTCGGAGAAGAGCACGAGGCTGAAGAGCCGCACGGTTTCACCGACAGTGACGAGGCAGCAGTCGGCCAGCCCGCGACCCAGCTCCGCATAACGCACCAGCGACAGCTTGTGGTCTGGAGATACCTGCGAGCAAAACCCCCATGAAATGTCATTTACTTTTAACTCAACAAATGGATGAAACCTTTAAACTTTAATTAATTCAATACCCGAGTAAGAAAATGTAAGGACGCACTTGTAAAAACAGGCATTGAGCGCATGAAACGTTAATTACGGCCCTGACTATCTGATGTGTCAGACATGTGCTATTTTTCTTCCGCATTTTATAGCCGCATGCATGTACCTTAGTCACTGCTCATCTCGCTTAATTTAGATAGAAGTAGCTCCCATTACTAATAGACCAATAAAATTCGTGGACATTGCTACCACTTTCAAGGCCTTCAAGGCTACTAGCACGTATCTTACAAACGAAAACATATCCAACACGGCAGCGGTGCGCAGGTGTCTTCCACCCGAAGTCCACGCCACGCGCGACTATCTGTTATGTCTGACGACAAGCACTATCTTCATTGGACACATTATCACCAAGAGAGTACAGCGTCACGACCTTAATGAATCCAACTTCTGGAAATAGTTACCATCCTTGGCCACTACGGCACCCAAAGGCACCCTTCTTGCCAAATGGGTCACCCCACAAATACAACGCCTATCCGTAGTTGCTGCCCACATCACCTATTTTTTATTTGATGGAAGTGGCAAACAAGCATGCAGTTCACATTGATGTTAAGTTATGACTGTAGCCTATAGACACCCAACAAAGACTAAGGTCAAAATAAAAATCGACGTGTGGCACTCGGGGACTGCCGCGGTAAAGCTATTGCATAGCATTTTGTATCAACTTATGCAATTATAACTAATTACGTAACGTAACTTCACGCCTGTAATCCCCGAAGGGGTAGGCAGAGGTAAGTGCATGCATTCAAGCATACATGCAAACACCCACGATTCGCCAGTTACGTTTTGGCCCATGTAACAGGTGGCGAGCCTGTTGACATCTCCGGGCACATTACCAAACTTTGAGGTACTGGGAAATTTCCAGAAAATTGAAAAATCCCAATAGAACCAGAGACAAAGGCTTTTTCACCATTATCTCTGATAACCCCCTACCCGGGAATCGAACCCAGGACCTCAGCGTAGTAGTAGTGGCCTGCTACCACTAGGCTACCGAGGCAGTTCTATATAACTAATTATTTATTTTATTTATGCAGTATTTCTTTTTTTTCTTTGATATTAATTCAAGTTACACTTTTTGAGCGTGGTGACCGATAAGAAAACATTTTTTTTCTTTTATTAAATAAAAAAGTTGATATTGTTTGAAATATTTTTATTATTTTACAATACATATAAACAGCTGCTTATGTATTCGTCCGATTTCGGAGCAGCTCGTTTCGATTCGTGCGAGCTTCGTAGAGTCGTACAATACGTCTAGTTGAACGCACACAAACACCGTGTCGAAGACTGCCGAAAAGAAACGACGTTAGACAATGCACGGCCTTCAAGCCACACCTCCGTGCTCGTCGGAGTGGGGAGCGTGAGGTTTTTTCGTTACGGAATTTCTGGATTCGGTCCCCGCGCTCAAGGCCTTCGATAGAAGCTATGCAATAGCTTAATAATAATTGTATTTATTTGCTTCTTACAGTTGACAATTATGACAAATGCAGATGCGTTACCACTCCTGAGGCCTAAGATGTTTTGCCTCTGTGCCAGAAATTATAGATCCGTACATTACCACCTGACCGGAATACGATAGTGCTGAACACTACCATTTAGCGGCAAGTATATTAGGTAATGCGGTGGTGCCTACGCCCACGAGCTCCGTCACTGGAGCTCTACCACCGATGAAAATATACCTAGCAGTAGTTCCTCCGCACGTGCCACAAACGTTACGTCATCGCTGTTAAATGGATCTAACTTCAGAAAATTGCTACCGTCATTTCAACTCCTGTACCCACCTTGTAAAGGAACACATGTCCGGCAGACATGGCCGCGGCCACCAGGTGCCTGCCGCCCGCAGCCCACGCCACACGCGACACGACCTGGTGTGTCAGGCAGGCACTGTCCCTCTTGCTGAATTGGTCACCACACGAGTACAGCGCCAATCCGTAGTTGCTGCCGACCTCTCCTATTACAGCCAGTACCGGTTCGATGGGACTGGCCGCGAACGTCACGTCGGTGCCGCGGATATGCTTCATTGTCACCTGGATGTGAAGAAGTTTGACTGAATGTTGATTGGACTGAACTTATTTTCTGGTATCATAATTTGAATGGGCATATTCCCGGTGATATTTTATACAAAAGGTAAATAAAAATCGTGTCACTTTTGGTTTCGCTAATTTACTGATCGATACCCAATCTTACGAGGGTGGATCCAAAAGTTCGTGGCCCAAACTACAAGGATATATGACATCTTTTTAAATTTATCGTCATTTGTTAGTATGTCTCATATTGATTTATTGTGCACAGTTTCAAAAAAGGCCTGTCAGTGGACGGCCTACAACCTCTACCACGAAAGAAAACATCGGTAAAATTTGTGATCTCGTACTGGGTGATCGACGTTTGACCATTGGTAAGATAGCTGAGACAACAGACATTAGTTATGGCCGGGTGCAACACATAATAACGAAAGAATTGGGATTCCATAAGGTTTCTGCTCGCTCTGTCCAGAAGTTGCTTTCAGCTGAACAAAAACGAGTTCGATTCACAATTTCGCGAGACTGTTTGGAACTTTTTGAGACTGATCCCGAGGACTTTTTGTCTAGATTTGTTACCATGGATGAAAGCTGGGTTCACCACCATATTCCTGAATCAAAGCAACAATCCAAACAGTGGAAAAGATCTGACTCACCTACACCGAAAAAGGCTAAGGTCGTTTTGTCGACTAACAAAGCCATGGCTTCTGTTTTTTGGGATGCGAAGGGCATTATTTTTGTAGATTATTTACCGAAAGGTCAAACTATTAATTCTAGGTGCCCCACCCACCTTATTCGCCGGATTTAGCCCCCTCAGATTATAATTTATTTCCAAATTAAAAAAAAACATTTGGGTGGCTCGAAATTTTCGACCAAAGATGAGGTGATAGTCGCAGTAAACGAGTATTTCGCCGACCTTCCGGAATCTTTTTTTTGAATGGATAAACAAGTTGCAGTTCACGTGGAAGAAGTGTGTTGAGCTAGATGGAGACTATGTCGAAAAATAAAAATAAATTTAGACCCACTTTTCTTTCATTTTCTTGGTCGGGCTTCGAACTTTTGGATCCACCCTCGTATCTCTCGCTAAATGGTAATCTTCAGCACTGTCGTATATCAGTTAGATGAAGCATAAACAACTTTGGCTTCAGAAATTGCATCGCATATGCATTGACCTCCGATTTTGTGTAGATACCTATAGTCTGCATGCAGTACCTACTCATTTATCATCAATGGAAACTGCATGCATCTTTACCGCCATCATTATATGAAGAAGCCGTTTGAAAGCTAATCTGCCACAAACAGATATAACTGACCTTAAAACATCATCCATCTAGTTCAATCAGACATCAATTTGTCTGTTTGATTTCATCACCGAAGATAATTTCATCGGGAACCTCGAGACATAATTAGATAATTTAATATCTTTAAGTTATTGACAGGAGCTTCATAGAGAAAACAACTCAAATCATATATACGGATATACCTTCAAAATGAAAGTACCCCTAAAACAAACTTACCAATTTAGCAGTAAGTAATTCGTAAACGCAGAGAACGCCCAAATTGTTTATTGTAGCTACAAGAGCGTGGTCCGGAGCAATCAATTCAAATTTCTCTATGTTCCTGAAAATAAAACAACAAGTTATCATAGGATTTTAATAAAGGAGATGTTGCGAGCTCGGCTCTGGTTCGTACACGTCCTCAAAAAATGGGTAAATTAAAGAAGAATCCGAAAAAAATACAATTAATTTATTCAAGAATATATTTTAGAGTTACAACCACATTTAATTCAAACGATTTTATCATTTTCAACAATGTTCAACATGGCGGCGCTACAGCCGACACTTGGGATCAATCGATTTCGATAGTATTTAGAAAATATAACTTTTTTCTCCAAGTGCTATATAATCAAAATACAATTTAAAAAATGAAAATGTCAAAATGACATGGCCCGCCATATTCGCCATGTTGGTTTTGAGTTGCAATTCTAACTGCAAATAATGTTTTGTAACTGCAAACAAAGCTAAAGATGTGAAAATATGCAGTAAAAAACGTTTTTATATTGATTTTGCCTGTTTAATGATATTATGTACAATACATGGCCGGAAGTCCATACATTTTTGCAACATCTTCTTTCTCAAAATCAATACTCAACTCACTCAAGAGCTGATTTTGCGAAATCATACTTGTGTTCGACGAATCGTGGGTGTGTTTGCATGTATGCTTGAATGCATGCATTTTCCTCTGCCTGGATAGGCATAGGGGGATTACGGGCGTGAAGTTACGTATATTTGTGTTTGTCTTGGACATCTTTTTTAATGCAGATTCTATAAAATAATATATCTTTTCAAGGGACTCGTAGCTCAAAGGCGCGTAGCTCGTAGGCTCGTAGCTCATAAACACGTAGCTAGTACGCACGTAGCTCGTAGCAAGATAGGTTACAATTTTCTATACGAAATAGTTAAGATTTTCACAAATTGTAGTAGGGTCTATTCGCATAAATAATGAACTGATAACCAGAACAACTTGTCGTATTATATTTAACTTGCTGGAAGTGTAGCATTATCGCATTACCTAATCTAAATATTCCGCTAAATGGTAGTGTTCAACGGTATCGTGTTCCAGTCAGGTGGCAATGTCATAACTAGGCCATCAGGAGTGGCAACGTATATACATTGAATACTCTGGTTTGTGGTAGATGATTATAGGCTACAGTGTTATTTACCATCAATGTCAATAGTAGACTCGTACTTGACATTGAAGACACCTGTCCTACCCCCCAACACCAAATTGCTCTTCTCCCTATGTCGTCGGTCTGACATAGTCGTCACAATTCACTTTATCAAGGGACGTCCAGTGTTAGTCCCAAACAACTAAATTACCTCTCCCATAATATGACACATTTTGTAGGTGGTAGAGCTCCAGTGATGGAGCTCGCGGGCGTAGGCACCACCGCATTACCTAATTTATTTATTTATTTATTTATTTATTCTTTTTGCACACGGATGATGTACAGAAGGCGGACTTAATACCAAATGGTATTCTCTCCCAGTCAACCTTAGGGCCAAATAAAACTGTCAAAAAGTGCAGTGGTTGGTAGAAATGAAAATTAATTTAAGAATGATATAGCCAAATGTTACTTGAAAATACTTAGATTCTAAAAATAAATATCAATGTCTAAATACATACAACAAAAGTAAATAAATATATATATATATATATATATACATAAATATACATATGCAACTATAATATATATGTATAAAAGTATAAACTTTATTATAAATAAATATATATTAGAAAATGTATATATATATGGTATACAATGATGACGACGGTTGTAACTCATTTATTTGAAGATAAGAAATATTTTTTTAGTCTGCTCTTAAATGCAAATTTGCTCGGAGCCTTCTTGATGTCTAGGGGAAGCGCGTTCCACAGTTTGACTGCTGTTACAGCAAAAGAATTGGAATAGAAACCAGTACGGTGAGAAGGAATTTTGAATTTAAGACTATCGGACGAACGAAGATTCAAATTGTGTAAATCGCCGAGTTTATGAAAATTACATTTTAGGTAATTAGGAGCACAAGGATCGTTGATGATGGTGAAAAACATACAGAGTATCCGAAGGGATCTCCTTTCGCGGATAGGCAGCCATTTAAGCTGGGAACGGTAGTTGGAAATGTGGTCATATTTGCGAAGCCCGAAGATGTATCTAGTGCAATTGTTAAGCATCCGATCCATTTTGTTAAGGAGATCTTGTGTCATGTTAGAGCAACAAACATCTGCATAGTCAATAATGGGCAACACAAGTGACTGTACTAAAAGAGTTTTTGTCCTAATTGGTAAAAAGTGTTTGAAGCGATAGAGACAACGTAAAATTAAAATAACGCGTTTGTTGATTTCAATAATATGTTTTTTCCAACTTAAAGTACTGTCTATAGTCAAACCTAAATCTCTAACATCCGAAGAAAACGGTATTATACAGTTATTGTATAGAATTGGCGTTAAGCGGTCAAAATTTAAACTATTAATATAATACGCACTGCCCAGAATAATGACTTGCGATTTTAATGCGTTGACAGTAACGCCAAAACGTTGGGACCACACAAAGATCGACTGAAGGTCATTATTAATAGATACTATGGCATTATTAATGTTGTCAAAGTTTGTTTGAATATAGAGCTGTAAGTCATAATTTACTTGCAGTTAAATGGTAGTGTTCGGCACTATCGTGTTCCGATCAGGTACAGAAGCATAACACCTTAGGGCTCAGGAGTGGTAACGCATCTGCATTTTGACCTTGATCTTCGTGTGGGTTTCTATAGGCTGCAGTCATCACTTAACATCCATGTGAACTGCATGCTTGTTTGCCACTTACATTACATAAAAAATGATAAAAAGTGACCTCTGTTTATAAGTGATCAGCTTGATTTCGATCTCGTCCTCCCCGTCCGCGGCGAGCCTGAACACGAGCCCCCCTGTCGTCCAGCAGGCGGCCACGTCGCAGCCCGCGTTCGCCACCAGCCTCGCCACCGCCTCACTCGGAGCATGCTTCCATGCTACATGCCAGCCTTTGTCATGTCTCTTTAGGTACTGATCGATACAAGAATGAGAAAAATCGATTGTTCTTACATACCGATTTAAGGAGGAAAATCTTTAGTATTTTTATACTGCCACGCTGGAGTCCGAAGTCCTACTGGGAATCTAGTCCAGCCGCTCTTCCAATTGAGCTACTGAAGTCCTGCCCGATTTGTCAAATCTTTCCTTCACATCTATTGCATTGCTTTATGGTAGCAGCAGCGCCATCTATTGCCAACTATGCTAGTTAGGTAACCGATATAATGGCGCTGCTGCTACCATAAAGCAATGCAATAGATGTGAAGGAAAGATTTGACAAATCGGGCAGGGCTTCAGTAGCTCAATTGGAAGAGCGGCTGGACTAGATTCCCAGTAGGTCGCGAGTTCGAGTCTCGCCTGAAGTCAAATTTTTCTTTCCATTTTTCTTTAAATAAAATATATTTCACAAGCATGTGTTAATGCGAAATAATATAAAACAACTGTAATTAACTTACTCGAATGCAGTCATCAGGGCCATAAATGAGCATGCCGCTCCCAAAAGAACACATGCAGGGTTTGTGTGGCCCATTCAGGTCGTCGGACCACTCTATATTCGTCACCATGTCGATACCGTCCGATGTAACCTGAAAAAGTCAGATAAATAAATAGAAAAGATTAGTCCTACGCTGTGTCAACTGCAAGTGGATGTAGCACATTATTTTCTATCTTTATCTTCTATGAACAAAAAGCTAATATAATAATAAAAGGTACTAGGATTCGATTTGAAGGAGGCAGGGACGGATGGAGACTTTTTATAAGCTCTCCCTCTGACAATTGCTTCTAAATACATTCTGTACAATAAACTGCTACACTACTATTACGCTGGAGGTCCTGGGTTCGATTCCCGGGTCGGGGGATATTAGAGATAACGGTTTAAAATCCTTTATCTCTGCTTCTATTGGGATTTTTCAATTCAATTTCAATTTTGTGGAAGTTTCCCAGTACTTTGGTAATGTGCCCGGAGATGTCAACAGGCTCGCCACCTGTTACATGGGTCAAAACGTAACCGGCGAGTCGTGGGTGTTTGCATGTATGCTTGAATGCATGCATTTACCTCTGCCTACCCCTTCGGGGATTACAGGTGTGAAGTTACGTTTAAATACATTCTGTTTCTATGCAGGGAGCTCGAGTCAGACGAAGGAAGTTAGTTAAATTACTGAAAAAAAAAATTACTGATAGTTAATTTTGTAAATCTTTTTTTTGTAAAAAACCGAGAAATGTACTCGATTAAAAGCACGAAAATCTCAACAGTTCCATCGTACCCCATACAAATTGGCATCGGCATCGATAGCGTAGAGTCGTCCATCGCCGGTCCAGCACACGTCGAGCAGGCCGGGCGGCGGCGGGTGCCACCCGGCGGCCGCCCGCCGCGCGCGCCGCATCAGGAGGCACCTGCGGTAGCACTGCGCCACCTCCCACACGCGCAGCCCCCCGCCCCCCTCGCCCCAACACTCGCACACCGCCATGTGGCTGCGGCTGGCTCTGATCACCATCGCCGATTATTATTGGAATATTCATCGGCGTCGGCACGCGCCGACCCCACCGTTCACTAGCGGAAGAGATTTCTTCCGCTGGAAGAGCATTCTTCCGCTAGTGCAGTCAGCCAACCGAACAGTGGCGGTCAAACCATACCAAAAAATAACGATGCAGAATGGGCAGCAGCGTCCCACGATAAAACTGCCGCTATATCGTAGTGTTCAGCACTATCGTGTTCCGGTTAGGTGTACGGCCCTGTAATTTCCGGCACAGAGACATAATACCTTAGGCCTCAGGAGTGGGTAACGCATCTGCATTTAACCTTGGTCTTCGTGTGGGTGTCTATAGGCTGCGGTCCGCACTTAACATCAATGTGAATTGCGTGCTTGTCTGCCACTTTCATTACATAAAAAAAAAAACTATAGCCAATCTGTCGCCAATCCGCCTGCCAAGCGTGGCGATTATGGCATATTCTCCCAATGACGCACAACATTGTGGGCGTCTTTGGGAAGACTTTGTCCAGCTGTGGACGTCGTTCGACTGGAGTAATGGTGATGAAGATAATTCATCATATCATGTCATATAATGTTCGCTTATCATACAGGGTAATACAAACAAAAAACGAAACATTGAGGAAGATATAAAATAATGCATGGAAAGCACTTTTAATATTATGCAAGTGGTAAAGGAGCCCGCAGTTGACATTGAGAAGATACAGCCTATGGGTGGATAGATATGTACATAAAAAATAAATATATTGATCATTTTGAGTTTTAACAGGTCTTAGCCGATGAGTTTTCGTCGCATCATGAGGCAATCTGCAATTGTAAATGGAGCTTCAATATATTCAAATGCTTGAAGGATAGTAAAATAAATTCCTAATATAATTGTAATAAATAACTAATTTATCTATTCATATCACGCTTCATGATACTTATTATGTAGTTGCTCACTTTCACTATGTATTATCTATAGGAGCTGTTTTTGCTATTATTATGAAAAAAAGCTCAAAAAAATGAAATTAAAAAAAATACTTCTGAAATAATAAAAATAATTATTTCTCATCGTAATCCTTTTAATACTAAAATTGTATGTTTACCTTGAAAAGTACCTTCTCGACAAATATCTCCCATCCCAGCACTCCCACACATGTCATGTCAATTTGGGCATTGGCTGGCTCTGGTAATCAACAATGTAATGTTATCTGTCATTTGTAACTGTCACTCACAAATAGATCTGGTTCCGTTGCACCACTCCTGTGGGTACGGACAGCAGCCGTTGCTGCGTGCGCCAGCTCCACACGGAGACCAGGTAGTCCGGGAAGCCGCTGAAACCCGCCACCAGCTCACTCTCCATCATGCACAGACCCTTGTAGCGGTTCACTGATGAGTCTGGTATTTGAACATAAATAAATCACTTGAGTAGGGGTACACTTTCTGATCCCTGACATAGAAAGATGCCTAGGTTCCTGGGTCAAAGTACAAGGTACACTGCTCTTTTTATAAATTGAAATATTTCCGATAAGTAAATTTAACTAACTTGGAGTAAACTCATATAGCAATGTGACCCCATTTGGGTGCGGACAAAGAGTTCGTCTGGTGAACCTGAGTAACCCAACCCCTCCCTATATGTTGACCGTTGGCTGGTTATGATCTTGTCATCATCTAGGACAGAGGTTCCCAAACTATTTTTATTGCAGACCCCTTTCAATTTTTTTCTGGTTTCGGTGGACCCCCTTGCTAACATTTATATCGCTTTCCCATTTATGCCATTTTTATTTACGTAGACCCCATCGAGTCTCCCATAGATCCCAGGGGGTCTATATGGACCACTTTGGGAATCACTGATCTAGGAGAAGGGTGAACATAATGTAACTAGTGAGTGTAAGTGTATTTTTTATATTATAGGTGGATAATCTATTATCCTCTCTGGGCACATTGCCAAACTCCGAAGTTGAAAAACTGCCGGACAGCTGGATCTCAGCGTAACAGTAGCAGTACTTGCTCCTGTTGCCATTACACTACTGAGACACTGAAGTCAGTTAGTTCAACATATTGCGTTTAATACATTAAAGTTTATCGCACTGCCGTTTATAACTCTTCAAACACTATCCGGCATACGCTTACCTTTGAGTTCCACTAATATTTGAAAACTTGGGTAGTTGACAATGAAGATTCTCGCGTTTTTCGTCTTCTCCGCAAATGCAAACAAATTTGTTCTGTGACCTGCAAACCAAACATATTACGTATTGCGTTTATTAACAAACTACTGTTACTAAATTTTGGTGCGCAGACTGAATGAACAATAAATACGTTAAGATCAATGCGCCTGCAATAACATCACCAACCGTTGAGGTATTATTTCTACTGGTGGTAGAGCTTCAGTGATGGAGCTCGCGGGCATAGGCACCACCGCATTACCTAATATACTTGCCGCTAAACGGTAGTGTTCAGCAACATCGTGTTCCGGTCAGGTGGTAATGTACGGCCCTGTAATTTCCGGCACAGAGGCATAACACCTTAGGCGTCAGGAGTGGTAACTTGGTAACACATCTGCATTTTGACTCTTGGTCTTCGTGTGGGTATCTAAAAGCTACAGTCATCACTTAACATCAACGTGAACTGCATGCCTGTTTACCACTTCCATTACATAAAAAAATGTATTATCCATCACGAATCAAAAATTTGTCAATACGTTTAATATTTTAGCAATAAAGTATTAAATAAATAAATAAATAAAACGAGCCTGCAATAACATCAACTCCGTCCCCCGTGTGCGCGTCGCTGGCCGCGTACACCAGCTCGGTGCCGGTGCGCAGGTTCAGGAACACGATGTACAGGTCGTGCGCCACCGCCACCACGTCGCGGCCCACGAACGTCATGAAGTCTAACCTTTGCGGTATCACCCATCTGGGAAGACGAAAATATTGGAATAAACGTCGCAAGCAGATATATTGAATATATATAAAAATCTATTGCTGTTCGTTAATCTCGCTAAATCTCGCTAATTTTGGTTTTGAATGATTTTCGGAAGTCCAAGGAAGGTTTAAACGGTGAGAAAATGTGAAGGAATTGAAGGGAAATAGTAAAAACCACAATTTCATTTTTCCATACAAATAGTCCGTATCTATTAAACCTTTGGACACATTATTTCATTCTGAGGCAATACGAAGTTTGCCGGGTCAGCTTTTTTTTTTTTTTTATGTTATGAAAGTGGCAAACAAGCGTGCAGTTCACATTGATGTTAAGTAATGACTGCAGCCTATAAACACCCACACAATGACCAGAGGTCAAAATGCAAATGCGCTGCCACTCCTGAGGCATTAGGTGTTATGCCTCTGTGCCGGAAATTACAGAGCCGTACATTACCACCTGTCCGAAACACCATAGTGCTGAACACTACCATTTAACGGCAAGTATATTAGGTAATGCGGTGGTGCCTACGCCCGCGAGCTCCGTCACTGGAGCTCTACCACCAGTACCACAAGCTCTCCCACCAGCTAGTTTGATATAAAAAAATATTTTTATGAGTAAGTACCATAATCGCGTCAAGTACAGTAGGTATTCGACAGCAATCCCAGGGGTCTGTCTTTTGTCATTATACACATATGTCGGCAAGCGACACATAACACAATGTATTTTGAACCTTCATGAACACATGTCCTATGCGGTAAAATTTTAAAATGCAGATGCGCTACCTCTCTTGAGGCCTAAGGTGTTATGCCCTGTGCCGGCAATTACAGGGCCGTACATTACCACCTGACCGGAACACGATAGTGCTGAACACTACCATTTAGTCTATTAAGTAATGCGGTGGTACCTACGCCCGCGAGCTCCGCCACTGGAGCTCTACCACTAGTAAAATTATTTAGATTTCTGTATCTAAAACTATACGTAGGCGTAACTATTGCGTAACATCCATTCAAGAATGCAAGTTAACTCTCAGTGGCCAAATACGTTTTTTAGTGCCATAAAAATTGGCAGCGAACCTATTGACGTTTACCGGGAATATCACATAGACGACTTATAAACGTATTTCCAAAACTGGAAATCATTTCGAATGGACAATGGTCATCTTCATTTCTATCTTGTTTCTTGTGTCAGGACCGGGATATCTGGCGCTTAACACTCTCTGCCTACCCCGTTAGGGACCTGGCGTGAAGATACATACATTTCTTTCTTTTTCTTTGACGACCCGGTTAGTCCAGCGGTGTGAGATGACCGTTTGATTCGAAGGGTCGCGGGTTCGATCCTCGCACCGGGACAAATATGTGTATGGCCTACAGATATTTGTTTCGGGTCTGGGTGTATGTGTATGTGTTGTATGTGTACAACGGCACCCACGACACAGGTTTATACCTACTGTGGGGCTGTGAGTCTAAGCGTATTTTGTTTTATTTATTTATTTCTAATGGAAAAATCACACGTATTCTCCTATCTAATGATCGAACCCGGGACCACAACTTAGTAGCGGCTGCTACTACTACACCACCAAGACAGTGAACATCGATGAACATAATAAAAAAGATACCTATATATTTATTTACCTTACTTTTGGACATAATTCTTGTGATTCAAGATTAGCGCAAACGTCAGAGGCACTCTCGCTCATTATATCAAAACCACTTATCCTTGTATCTAGTTCTCTTCCCCAATTCTTTCCATCCACTGTTCTTATTCTTTGTATTTATTTAATTTATTGCTGTAGAACCCAAAACCCAGGTACTTCCTGGAAATCAACTTGAAATTATTGACAATCATACATCATTTTTGTAGTTGCTAAGCACCGAAAACAAATAAGTTTATCATTGGAATTGTGATGCTCTCGGTGACAAGGCACTCTATACTCTGTTACAAATTGTAATGTACACAAGAATTCTTCGCTTTTAGCAAAGAAATTCACACAGAACATTTAATTTCATCTTGGTGGTTTATTGGTGAAATACATTATGTACTTACACTGATAAGTATCTAAATTACGTGCTTAATTATTATTGAAATATTTGAATTTGCCTCCATAAAATTGCGAAAACGTTTCGTAGAACGCAATTTGCGCATCACAATATGTTTCATCAAAAACGGACCTGATAACTTTCTTGTATTTTACGTAAGTTTTATATGTTTTGTACAAAATAGTAAATTTAAATAAATAGCTGAGAATATGTGAGTATTTTAAATTATAATCTTTTCCAATGTATATTTTTTTAGCAGAACATGAGCAGAACGAAACGTTTAATTTACTTTGTCTGTAACTGTCAAATAGTGCTGTTCTATTATTGATCAATATAAATATCGATATACATTTATATCGATTTAAATTTATATTGATCGACGAGTATCAAACCGAAAACCGAATATTTTTGTACGTTACTAGTATATTATTGAGACTCTATAGCGGGGGAATACCTTACTTCACATAAAATTATAAGTCTGAAAATCATTATCCTTAACATGTTTTTTATAATTGTTTTTTATATTATTTCGCATTAACACATGCTTGTGAAATATATTTTACTATTTTTTTTTTTTTGGTAATAGATGGCGCTACTGCTACCATAAAGCAATGCAATAGATGTGAAGGAAAGATTTGACAAATCGGGCAGGGCTTCAGTAGCTCAATTGGAAGAGCGGCTGGACTAGATTCCCAGTAGGTCGCGAGTTCGAGCCTCGCCTGAAGTCAAATTTTTCTTTCCATTTTTCTTTAGAAATAAAGTATATTTCACAAGCATGTGTTAATGCGAAATAATATAAAAAACAATTATTAAGGGTAAAAGCGACTTCTTTACGATATTCAATAAACTGAAAAGTCTATTATATCGGTTGCCTAACTAGCATAGTTGGTAATAGATGGCGCTACTGCTACCATAAAGCAATGCAATAGATGTGAAGGAAAGATTTGACAAATCGGGCAGGGCTTCAGTAGCTCAATTGGAAGAGCGGCTGGACTAGATTCCCAGTAGGTCGCGAGTTCGAGCCTCGCCTGAAGTCAAATTTTTCTTTCCATTTTTCTTTAAAAATAAAATATATTTCACAAGCATGTGTTAATGCGAAATAATATAAAAAACAATTATTAAGGGTAAAAGCGACTTCTTTACGATATTCAATAAACTGAAAAGTCTATTATATCGGTTGCCTAACTAGCATAGTTGGTAATAGATGGCGCTACTGCTACCATAAAGCAATGCAATAGATGTGAAGGAAAGATTTGACAAATCGGGCAGGGCTTCAGTAGCTCAATTGGAAGAGCGGCTGGACTAGATTCCCAGTAGGTCGCGAGTTCGAGCCTCGCCTGAAGTCAAATTTTTCTTTCCATTTTTCTTTAAAAATAAAATATGTTTTTTATAAACTTCAAAAAACTTAATGTTCAAAAATTCGAAATGTTGTTTTGTATAATTATTTATTTTCACAAATATTTTAATAATAATGTGTCATAACATAATATGGATGGTTGCAGAGGCCCAGGAAGACCAAGGCTGACCTACCATGACCAAATAGGTCGAGTTCTGTCTGATGGTGGGGTCAAAAGTCTTAGGAATCGGCGTGCATGTATGAAGAGAATGATGAAGGTAGACGAGGCACGAGAGGTTTGTCAGAACCGGGATGTCTGGCGCTCTACACTCTCTGCCTACCCCGTTAGGGACCTGGCGTGAAGATACATACATACATACATAACATAATATTGAATATTAGGTACAATATTTGAACCTAATTATTTTGTATGAAATAAAGTCATGGGTTCTATGTATTCTATTACATAATCTACTTTAGGTTTGTATAATGATGTTTAATGGGAATTTATTTAAAAAGTGTGTGTGTTAACTCCGACGCACGACGGAAGTTTACTCAGTATGCGTGAGGGAATTGCTAATAGGCGGCCCAGTGAAACACATCCGCTCGGGAATGGCGCGTAATCACAGAGTTCCATCAAATATATGAAACGCGTCTTGCCTCAGCTTTCGTATTTCACTTGACTTTAGTCCTCTTAAAATTTTTGTTCTGGGGCCATCTATCTCAAATCGTTTCTTATTAAGGAGTAAACTCCAAAAAGTTTCCCTGAACGGTGTAGCGGCGGCGTCATATAATTTTATATATTTCAATTATGTATGTATGTATCTTCACGCCAGGTCCCTAACGGGGTAGGCAGAGAGTGTAGAGCGCCAGACATCCCGGTTCTGACAAACCTCTCGTGCCTCGTCTACCTTCATCATTCTCTTCATACATGCACGCCGATTCCTAAGACTTTTGACCCCACCATCAGACAGAACTCGACCTATTTGGTCATGGTAGATCAGCCTTGGTCTTCCTGGGCCTCTGCAACCATCCACATTCGCATTGTATATCTGTTTAGTCATTCGCTCATTCGACATTCTTTCTATATGCCCGAACCATCGGAGCATGCCTTTTTTCATTTTTACACCGATACTATCATTCACACAAAGTCTCTTTCTTACATCTTCATTACGAACGCGATCGGTGAGTGATACACCGCAGATCTTGCGCAAAGATCTCATCTCGACCGCGTTCAACTTACTTTCATGCTCTTTCCTGCATACCCAGCTCTCGCTTCCATATAAAAGCGTTGGAGTAAGTACAGCATTATGTACGGCTAGTCGAGCCCGCTGGCTGAGATGTTTAGATTCTAGCAGCTTACCCAACGCTCCATTCACGCAATTCCCAGCAAGCACTCTTCTTTCTATGTCAGTGGTGTACCTACCGTCCTTGCTAAAAGCACATCCAAGATATACAATTTCATCAACCTGTTCTAACACTGCATCATCTACTACTACCCTTGCATTTGTTCTCTGTTCATCTCTTTCAAATACTAATACTTTAGTTTTATCCACATTCAATTGTAAGCCTTTCTCCATACAATCCTCTTTCATGACTGTGACTAGTGCTTGTAGCCCAGATGGTGTAGAGCTAACAATTACCGCATCATCTGCGTAAAGCAGACAGTTTACCACTAAGTCACCCATACGCACTCCCACATCCATCAACTTCACCCTTTGGAGGCATTTGTCCAGATATATAATAAACAGCCTAGACGAAAGCACGCAACCCTGTTTGACACCGATGTTAACATCAAACCAGGGTGACATGTTACCATCTACCCGCACACATGCTTGACAGCCCACATACGTGGACTGTATTGCACGGAGCAGACTGCCATCAATACCATACTCTGGCAAAATGTCCCACAGCTCCTTTCGTAATACCCTATCAAACGCCTTCTCCAAATCCACAAAACCGCAGAAAACCTTCTGGTTCACAGCAAGATGCTTCTCTACGATGTTGCGGAGGGAGAAAACTGGATATATTTCAATTAGCAAGTAAAATACAATAAATGTATATTGTTGTTTGTAACGTGAGATTAGGACTTTGGGCGCCTCTTAATCAATTCAAACAGGTTTATAGTGTTTAGCCCTAAAAAAATGAGAACCGTTGCTCTATAGCAGTATCTTTGATTCCCAAAGTGGTCTATATCGATCCCTGGGGGTCTATGACAACCTGAAAGGAGTATACGACAGCGAAAAAAAAATTTGGGGGTCCATGAAATGAAAATGGGGGTCAACGATAGTGGATCTCAACACATACACTGATAGTACCAATTTACTTACATCATACCAGTGATTCCCGAAGTGGTCCATGGGAGACTCGATGGGGGTCTACGTAGGCGTAAATAAAAATTTTAAATATGGGAATGTAATATAAATGTAGCAAGGACGGGGGTCCACAGAAAAAATAAAAAATTGTAAGGGGTCTACAAGAAAAAATAGTTTGGGAACCTCTGCTCTATAGCATTCAATTCAATATTAGTATTATAAGGATTGTTTGGTAACCTCAGGAACTGCTAGTTTAAAATTAAATTTTTTTTTTGGTAATTAAAATCCATCCATCACGCTATGGATACCAATAAGAGCGGAGCTTCAATGAAAAATGTCGTGAAAGCGGGAAAAAAAAAATCCACATTGAATAAGTCACGGCTATTTTTGTAGTAAAGTACAAAGACCAGTGTATAAAGCATCGAGAATGATTAGAATTAATCTATGCTTTAATTCCTAAACTATGTTTCTTGGACAAAGAATTATGATATATTCTCTACTGGTGGTAGAGCTCCAGTGAGGGAGCTCGCGGGCGTAGGCACCACCGCATTACCATTAATATACTTGCCGCTAAATGGTAGTGTTCAGCACTATCGTGTTCCGGCCAGGTGGTAATGTACGGCCCTGTAATTTCCGGCACAGAGGCCTTAGGAGTGGTAACGCATCTGCATTGTGACCTCTGGTCTTTGTGTGGGTGTCTATAGACTGCAGTCATCACTTAACATCAATGTGAAGTGCGTGCTTGTTTGCCACTTCCATTCCTTAAAAAATACCCACGATCTTTTAAATTTTCCTTTCCTTGTGATAAAATTACAAAATGAATAAAAAATATATATATTCTTTATTGTACACCACACACATACATTCACATTTTAATAAAATTTCATAGCGCTATGGAAAACAGTTATATCGTTTTTAGCCGTTTTGTTTGTATTCATTCATAATAATATAATATATATAATATAATGTAATACCACACCATTTACCAGTTACTATATAGGCCAATAACGATGTTTTAACTTTGATGTATCGATATTATCCATCGCTCGAATGTTGCAGTATGTTCATTGTTGCAGTACAACACTAAACCAAAACGAAACGATGGAAAATGAGAAGAAGTGATTTAGTGATCACAAATAATTGATAAAAAAACATTATTAATGAAATGTTACCCGTGAGCGATTCATCTTGTAAATCTGTTTATCTTCTAAAATGTGAAATGTATCAGTGAATAAGTATTAAGATGTAAGTGTGGGAATTACGCAGTGTTTCCAGTTAGATATACTTTGAATCAAGGATGACACACAATGGGTATATTATAATTTATTTGGGTTGATGGGTTGATATGATGTGATTGCAGGGAGAACTATACCGGGTCGATGGACGAACCCGTGGCGGCAAGATGGAATTCGACGATAGATTTCGCCGAAATCACAATGGATCGGAACTTCGCCCTACTGTTGGTGTCACTCGTATCGGCTATGCTGTGGGTGGTGTACATTACTTACTACAACAGCCGTGTCCTGGGCTACATACTGACCAGACTCATCAACAAATTCTACTTCCAGGATGATAATTTCAAAATTGGTATGTAAACAGTCTATTGTACACCCCAAATAGTCTTTATCAACTCTATAGATAAGGTTTATACAAAACTCTAGAATAGCTGGCCCGATTTGGCTTATTTTGGTTTTAAAATAATCATGGATTTCATGGAAAAGGCTAAAGCTTTCAGGATAAGGCTAATGAAAAGAAAAAATTAAAATGTGTTTCAAATATAATTATTTTTGTAATGTATGTTGTAGTCAACAAACAACTTTGAAGCAAGGAACTGGTGGTAGAGCTCCAGTGATGGAGCTCACGGGCGTAGGCACCACCACATTACCTAATATACTTGCTGCTAAATAGTAGTGTTCAGCACTATCATGTTCTTGTCAGGTGGTAATATAGGGCCCTGTAATTTCCAGCTTAGAGGCATAACACCTTAGGCCTCAGGAGTGGTAACGCATCTGCATTTTGACCTTTGTCTTTGTGTGGGTGTCTATAGGCTGCAGTCATCACTTAACATCAATGTGAACTGCATGCGTGTTTGCCACATCAATTACATAAAAGAAAAGAAAGACTGATGAAGAATGTTTTTATTCCAGTTAGGAAAAAATATTTTAAACACCTACAGTAGTATACTTACAGCTCACATTGATAGTCAGTAAATACTCTGGTCTATAAGCTTCTCGATAAAAATCAAACATTACTACAACTGATGCCCTTCGCTGGAAATGATAGGCCTTTATTGTCAATCATTATTGAGCCTACACCAATCATTTTTTCTACTAGTTTAAGACATTTAGTATTTCTATTCCTGACAGACACCATGTAGCCATGGGCTCAGGGTGGGCAGCAGTCTGAAATAATATGTAACTAGCAAACTATACCTGCTGTACCCTGCTTACCCCAGTTAATTTTTTCATACAAAAAGGTTACACCTACACCTCATAGCATAATTTATCATAGATAAATAGAGATAAATAGAGAAAGATAATTTTTCATACAGGTACAGGACCTGTATGAAAAATTATCCAAAACACTTTCTTATTGTTCATCTACCTACACTACAAAATCTACTGTCCAAAAATGTGTCTGACTTCAGCTGTTTGGGCTCTCGGCGTATGCCAATTTGTTAATCAGTCAATCTAAAGGTTTATGTCTATCTATAAGATATAGATAGTACTTTCAGCTATAGTAAATTACACATAGGTATTATAGTGTTTTGTAGTTAGTACCTAGATGGTTAAGTTTTTAAGGTTTGATAAGGTACCTCACAGATCACAGCCAGGGTGAGGCAAGCGCCCCACTCTGCCCCATCACGGCTACACTCATGCATGTAGCAATCATTACAGGGCCATATCATTATGTTATCATTTTAAATAATCCAACCTCATAGTTGTAGAATGTAGAGTTATCAGCGAAAGTATGTCATATCATTACTGTGATTAATTATTTGTAATGCTAAATTAATTTTATGTTAGAAATAACTAATGGAGAATATTATATATTCATACATTTTGTGCTGTATACTTATTATAGTTATTATACTTAATTGCTAAATATTAAGTTTTTTGCTATTGTTTTTACATCTTCACCACATGTCATTATGTGAAAATGAGGCAAATATTATTATATGGGTATTCTTGGCAGACATTAATTACAGTAATATTTCTTCCTTAATCTTTCATAATATATTTAGAATTAATATTGCTAATGAATAAATTATTTTCTCTTTGATCAAATACTGATGAATGTTGTGTATATTGATTGAATTCTACCTATCTGAATAAAATATGTGCAGAAGGAACTTCACACCTGAATTCCGTGAAGGGGTGCAGAAGTAAGTGCATGCATTCAAGCATACATGCAAGCACCCATGATTTTCTTGTTATGTTTTGGCAAACTGTTTGATGCTCAAGCAAGAAGTGTGTATAGTAGTTGTATGTGTATGTCTTTGTGATAGTTATTACAAGGGGCATACAGGTGGCGAGCCGAGATTTGTTTAGTCTTATCTTGCCGTTTGTAAAAGAGAGTATGGAACATTCTGTTGATACCTATTTTTATTATTAAGTATTTTTGGACCATTATTTATTTTATTTTCTTTACTTTTTGACATATTAATCAACGTATCAGTTGTTAATCACTTTAATTTTATATTTGTAATTTGACCTATCACAAGCAAATTCTATTATTTCCAAGTGATTAAATAAATTTTTGAGTTTTGAGTTTTTGCCTATCTTCTATTGGTACTTACTATATCAAACTCTGAGGGTGGAACTTGGCAACTTAGAAAGTGGTAGCCAATAGCACCTCTTGTTTTATCTCTATAAAGGATGAGATTCAAAATTAATTTAATCACTTGGAAATGTATTTTTTTGTAACTGGTAAAATGATTAAAAAAAAATTAAAGTGAATAACATTTTCTACCTTACCTAAGGTTCTTGAAAAAAAAAACTTTATTGGTGTACCCATTCACAAGTTTTGCACCTATCAATACATTTAGCAATATATTTTTATTGAAATAAAACTAGTTTTCGAATTCATCTTCACAAAAACTTAAGAACACAATATATTTTTATTTATTTATTTATTTATGTAACTTTAATACACAAAAGAAGGAACTGTACATAAGGCGGACTTAACGCAACTAAGGCATTATCTACCAGTCAACCTTTTGATTTATGATAGATGATATAAAATATAGTTGTGTAATGGATGTATAGCAAACAATTGTGAAGGGAAACGTGTTTGTTGATAATGTGTTGTTCAGTCTTAAAATACTAAATCCTATGTCAATCAATAAGTACACTTATTTCTTGCAGGTTCTTTCACCCTCAATGCACTCTCAGGCAAAATCATGTTCCAAGACATTGTTTACATCAACTATGACTATACATTACGAATTCAAGATGGCTACCTGATATTCAGGTGGTGGCGTTCATATGTCCCAAAAGATGTGTCTGAAGGTATGTTATTTTGTGTATATATATTATATCTAATCTAAAGAGTAATCTGGCCATAGGCTGTTATCACTACACTCATTAAATAGTTTATGTAATTCAAAACATACATATTTATTTTATAAAATGCTAAATACAGAGTGTAGTGTGGCCCTATTCACATTCACACTTTTAAAATAATTAATTGTTTTGTTTGTTTGGATTTTTTTTTCTAATTGGCAGTCAAGGACTTTTCGCCGGTCTCGCGTTCAACATTATAATTACCATGAAAATATATACTCTTATACGTAAATATGGTAATCTTAACATATTACCATAAATATGCCAATGACATTGACACACACAAATATCTGTTTCAGATCTATCGCATTCAGATACTCGTTTGTCAATAATGCTCAATGGCTTCGAGCTGCATTTCTATAACCGATGCGACTTATACAACGAACTCGAAAAGACGTTTGGTTTGGAGCCCGTCATCAAACAACAGAACGATGACGACTCCACCGATCGCGATAAGGCCATGAACGACGCTAATGAAAAACGAAGGAGAGCGCAGGACACCGTGAGATCAGAAGCGGCGATGGCGCGAACATGGCGGGATTTGATACCCGTCATTAAAATCGATGTCTGCACTAGTCGCGTTGTCTTCGGTAATCGCTTAGTCCCCACAACTCTGTCAATAAGCGTCGAAGAAGCGCATTTAGTGTATAGTACAAAACCCCCTGCTTCCAGCTTGGACCATCTCATGCATTTTGTGAAAGTAAAAGCGGAGAATAGTAAAGTGATATTAGCTCCCAGTCCAAATTACACTGCTATGGTCGATGAACCACCGAGATATATGGGAGAAGGATTCGTCGTAATGAGTTCCAATTACATCGAAGTGTACTTTTACATGGATGAACCTGGTTTAGTTCCAGAACAGCCGGTTCTTTTGCAATTAGCTAATGGCGATATAGTCGAATCGGCGCCGCCGATATGGGGAGTTGATATTAAATGTGGGAAAGGTACAGACTTCAGCTATGGTCCCTGGGCAGACAGACAAAGAGATCATCTTTTCAAATTCTTTTTCCCACCAAATTACAAAAATCTGGAAGTGACACCACAGCCGAAACCTGGCGACAGGCGGCAAATGCAGTCGTTTGATATACGACTATCGACTTTAAATGAAGCGACAATTGATATATTGTTTACAAAAAATAAAGAAACGAATGCTGTACATATAAATATTGGGGCAGGTTCTTACTTAGAAGTGACACTGCCTTGGATTGTACTTCAAGATGGTTACACGACGAAAATTACTGGCCAGCTACTTCATTTGGAAGCCACAACAAGTCTACAGTATAGAAGTTTGGCTGAGAGTGAAACACTTGAATACACAGTGAAATGCCATTATCCGTTGGTTTGGAATCACCATCAATGTTGGCAGTTATCTTTAACAGGTTGTAAGGCGACAGCACATTTTGTGTATACGCACATCGATTTCTTCCAAGATTTGACAAATGATTGGTCCAGCAAAGCGAGACCCGATATTTTACATTTTGTTCCATACACTTGGAAAATATCAATACTACTGAAAGAGTGTGAGGTGGTCACAGTCAGCAATCAGCACAACTGGATTGACTGTAGTTCTACTAACCAAGAAAATAATCATGTTGCCTTCTGCGGTGACCTATTAGATGTGTCGTTTGATTTACCATTCATCGACTTTTTACCTGATGTGATACCACTCAAGATCTGGGTTCAAGGTGAAGCTGTTGACATGAGCCTTTATTTGCCAGAAGTTAATACCTCGCGACTACTACTGCTGTCAATTGACAAAAATATGAAGCTATTGCCTTGCAGATTAAAAGCTTCAAAGTGGCGGCGGAAATGTGTTAAGACACAGGGATGGGTAGATTGCTGGTCTGTTCCCATTGTGGCACTTAGTGTCAGATATGATTACCACCCAATACCTCCGCTGGGTCCGGAACCCCAGGCAGATATAACTACCCCTGAAAAGGAAGAGATTCTCCTATCTCCAATGAGAATACCTCGAATGCGAAAACAGCCCCAGATTAATTGGGCTATAGATGGAAATAATTTCGACCGTACCTCCTTGCCACCAGATAAAGTGAGCGTGGAATTAGAAGTTGGACCCTCAATACTGCTCGCTTACGGCACTATTATAACGAGCTTCATGAATTTATTGGAAAATATTTTCGGTGAAGACCAAACTTTCACAGATATGCAAAAGTCTCCAAATATGGACACATATTATTGGGCCAGTGATAACCCTACCAAACTTAATGATAGGAGCAGTATCAATCAGCATACTGATATATCGATTGATGATTCAAGTGACACTGGAAAAGGTCCGTTTGATCCGCGGCGCTGTCGACCTTTGGACGTAACAGTTTCAATTATCATCCACGACATACAAGCGCATTTAGTGAAAAATTGTAGTGAAAATGAACCACCATGCCCCGTCGTTCTAATCGAAAGGTTCGGATTTGAGATGGACAAAAGTTTTCGCGAAACTAAACTTCAATTACTCTTGAGTCCCTCCATACTGGTTTCATCTAATAATCCACCGCGGTCAAACAGCAACAGCAGTAATAATTCGAGTACTCTCCAACAAGGGCATTTGATGCTATCATCGTTTCAATTGCGTGGGAATGGGTTCTTCAGTGACACTAATCGTTCTGTAGAAGATGAAACAGTCGAATACGCGTGGATGATGGAATTACAGCTGGGTCAATTGACGGGACGAATGACATTACCTCAACTCTACCAAATCGTTTCTTCGCTAGAAACATTTCTGCTATTGATTTGTGACAATGAAAACGAATTAGTGCCTCCTAATCCAACGCGGCAATGCCACCATGGTTTGAATAGCGTGATGTGTCCAGAAACAGATCTTACATTAAAATATAGGTGTCCAACGCCAAACGAAATCAAATACCGAATGATTCGTGTCGCTATCGATCTAGTGGATCTTTACATTGCTGATGTCAACACAACACTCCAGACATGGATATCTCCAATCAGATTATCCTTCTGTAATCTTCATGGCTCTGGTTTTGGAACTGGAATAACTGGACTACTGCCAAACATTAAACTTGCTTTATACACTCAGACAAACATTCAAACTAACATACATCACAATTCAAATGGAAGCAACAACAGCCAAAACAACAAATTGCCAGAGAGTGAGAATTGGGTGGGAGTAGGATCTGTGGCATTAGGACCGGTTTTGATTGAAGCGGCGTCATGTTTACCTCAAAGTCCCAAGAACTTACATCTTGTACAGCAAAAGTTCTTGAAGCTACATGACGACAAATTTAAAAGACTTTGGTTTTTATGGCCAAATGAAGGAAAGAGCTCTCAATGTGGTTGCACCGGTGGCTGCGCGTTCTTCGGCTCTAATAGAAATGGACCGAATTTCCTGAAACCTAGTACTGCAGACATTCATGAAGGCGTAAACATAGCTTTGTTTAATATAATAGAGACGTCCCCCGGAGAGTATGGTTACGGACAGAGTTTACTGCATTCTGGACAACTTGTGTTCCACACACCACCTTACAATAGCCTAAATGTTTGTCTACAACCGACAAACGTATCTACGCTGATTCCCTCGCCATTACCGCAGAGCTTGAACAAATCACCACAAAGCGCGGAAAGGCGGAGTTTAACACGAAGATTTTCATATACGAGTATGAGCAAAGGGAGTAACAATGTTTTGGTTTCTAGTACCAAAAGTGACGTTCCTTATGCTCGCCTTGTCGACGCGAGTATACCGCTTGGAAGTACAAAGATTGATAGTGATTCTAAATTAAATAAAACTGTTTTGACCGTTCCACAAATGGAAAGCAGTGTATCAGATTCAAAATTAGCATTGAGTTGCGCAGTCAAAGACAATTCTAATGTGACTGTTAAGAAGTCGGGTCCATCCGATAGTGACGCATTTATAGTCCCGAAAGTTCCAGCCAGAAGTGTTGGTGTGTCAGAATCTCATTACTCGCTCAATTCTCAAGTACCTCACGATGATACTCTTCCGTTTGAGGTTCAACGAACAATGTCGATCACGAGTGAAAACCATTCTGAAGCTTTCTTTTCTGCAGACGAAGATATGTTTCCAAGTCGTTCATCTAGCTTGAAACATTCCTTCGGCAGCCGTCATAGCAATCCAAAAGATAAGAGTTCCTTCGGAATCAACGATATTACCAACGAGAAATGGTCAACATCAGTTCCAAGATCAGAAATTATTGATGGACCAGACACTATTAGCAATTTGAGTGCAGGTGTCCAACCTGATTCTGAGAGTGGATCGGTGTCTTCAACTTCTTTCATATCAGCTATTTCTTCACAAGAAGATATGACACTTGTCAATCTTCATATGCAGACTAACAGACCGATTGTTGACTCACCCCTTCTGATGTCCAGTTACATGCATAATTTGCCACAGTATAAATGTAGCAATTGGTCTTCTTGTTCATTGCCCAACGGTAGCGACGTTTACACCTTACCTTTGTTCAAAAGAGCTGATGATGGTACTTTAGTATATGTTGGACAGAAGTACTTGCCTAATTTTGAACCGTCAGGCAAAGTAAACATTTTGAAATTGATTTCAAAGAAAGAAAGCAATCAAAATCAACATGGACCCTACTCGAATCTCACTCCACAGTTCAACTCACAAATTAAAGCGCACCCGTATCCTCAAGGGTGGTGGGATTTGCAACAGAACGTGCAGGATAACCAGGAAAATACGACTGAAAAAAGTACAACTTCTACCGCAACAACTACCAGCGACATTAAAAATGGTATGTTCATAAAATTGCGCGGTGAGATTGACATTATGCTGACGCCATTAGTCCTAGAAAGTACGCAGAAGTTTGTAGAGGCTCTGACTCCAGTATTGGCTAATATTCATCCTATAACAGTAATAAATCATTTGCGCCTACTCTGCATTTCCTCTGTAGAGTCATCAAATATTCTGAAACAAAAACAGTATGTACTGAACTGGCTACCACAAATGCAATCGCGCAACCAATCCAGTGTCATAATTGAAAAGGATGATAAATGTAAGCTGGCAACTATACCTCATTCAAATGTATACGAAGAGACGATATGCGAACAGGTCCAAGCAACTCTGACAGTGCCCAAAGTAAACATAGTATTGATTCAGTCCTCTGTTGTTGAAGATATGATATCCTTTTCTGCACTGGACAACATACAAGATTTGACGTGCGTTTCTCTGTTTGGAGTTTCTATTGAAAATATCGTTGCGAAATACGTCAGTTCCAAAAAAACGTTGGAATCCGTCCAGCTGTATTACAGGCCCACATTGCGAGCGTTGGGCAGCAAGAAGTCTTTCGGTATCATGAAGGGACCTAGAGCTTTGATATCAACACAGTCTGCAGGTTCTGGACGAAAAAGAGGTACTGAAAAAGGTGAACCAGTATATATTGAAACATCACAACAGCAATGCGAAGATACTACTATTACATTGAATGTTGGTTAGTATGTTTATTAATTGATGCATTTAACTTCAAATTGAAGTTATTTAGGATGTACAGGTACATTAATTTCTGTTGAAATTACAGGTAAAGTACATGGTCAGTTGCGGCGAATACGTAACGAGTCATCGCAGCTCAAAGATGCCACTATCACGGGAATACCTTGCCAACATTCCAAAGCTTCGTTCAAATTCATAAGGGTCGAACCTTGTACAAAAGGCCACGAAACCCCGGTAAGTAACAAGACAAAACATGATTTCATCATCTGTACTGTTCATTATCCAACAAGAAATATTGCACATCGACCTTAGGAAGGAGGCTTCGACTTATTTCAGGTCTGTAGAGCGTTATTTCTTTCGCGCCTTACCTATATGGCGTTTGTCGACCATTTTGATCAAGTTTTGACCAATACCGGACTATCAGTGCTTACGTAGGCAGTGTGCAGCAGAGATAGCGCTCTACGAAGTCGAAACTAGACGATTGACTCTTTCGTAGGCTCGATGAGCAATATTCATTGCTGTGTATTGTTAAGACATTTTCATTATTATACATTTGTATTTTCAGTGTTGCCAAAATGCTCCAGCTGAAATCCAGAAAGACAGTCCTATCGGATACATTATGTTCGAATGCGGCCTCGAAGGCGTGTCGATTAAGGTGTCCAAACATGCACAGTCTCACAAGCCCAACGAAGAAAAGAAACCAGGAAGACATGACACCGAAAGTTGCAGAGAGTCCGTAAAATCGGCCGAAGAATTGAAACCTGATAAAGAAAAGACAAAAAGCTACAGGAGTTCTGGATTCGAAGAGTTCTTTAGAAAGAGAGATTCCAATTCGAAGCCCAGTACTCCTAATTTGGGAACGGCTCAGCCACCACCGGTGGTACCGCCAGAACCTTCTACCCCGGGGCCCGACGAACCCTCTAATGACAGTACGACCACAATGGTCCCCGTCAAAGACGGTGGGAACACATCATCATGTGCGATCGACTTGAAGGTGGTATGGTTTAATTTTGCCGCTCCGCCGCGAACTCCGATCACGAGAAAAATTGATTACACCAGGTATTTGTTTTCTTTGTGTATTGTTATTATCATTTTGAAAACAGATTTTAAAATGTGATTTTGTGTTAATTCAGTCCATCCAATATCTTTCAAATTTTAATATTATATTTTGAATCACAAATTATGATACTCTTTTTTTAAACGATACCACTATATTTTGTCAAAGTTTTACCACTAAGATACCATACGACTGTCAGTGCGAGCCTGGGACAACTGAACAGTTCGTCGCAGTTCAACTAACATCGTACATAATATTATAGTTCTTTCAATTCACGAGTACATTTGGAGCATAATTGGATGTATTTAGACATGGAAATGTACCCGTTTTAGTGAACGACTGTTCTTATTTGTACACACGCATTTTCACGCTTATAAACCACTTCTTTAACACCACCGAGCGTCTTTCGCATCTTAAACTGAAAAAACTTGTATCATGAAGTGAATTCTGCCTCGTCGACAGACTGGATTGGAACCTGCTGAGCACGGCGTCGCCTGCGATCAACGCGTGGATGAACCCGTGCAACCGGCTCGGCATACGCGTCGTGGCGCTGTACCGCGCCCGCGCGCGCCGCCTGGCCGCCACCGCCGCCAGCCTCATGGCCTCCGCCCTGGACCGGGCGCCGCACCACACGCTGCCCAAGGTCACTCGAAACGATCTAGTTATTACTAGTGTTTTTATGTTGACAGTTGTATAGTTAAGTAATAATTGTTTTATATTATTTGGCATTAACACATGCTTGTGAAATATATTTTATTTTTAAAGAAAAATGGAAAGAAAAATTTGACTTCAGGCGAGACTCGAACTCGCGACCTACTGGGAATCTAGTCCAGCCGCTCTTCCAATTGAGCTACTGAAGCCCTGCCCGATTTGTCGAATTTTTCCTTCACATCTATTGCATTGCTTTATGGTAGCAGTAGCGCCATCTATTACCAACTAGTTTAGTAATGATGAGTGGATATTGCAGCGCATGAACGTCTATTAGAGCTTTAGCTCAAATCAAAATTAGTGAATAAAACGTCATTTAAGCAATAATATATGCGCACGCCCATATTATATTTCAAAGTCAACACAAAAATAATGATGTCACGGGGTCATGACGTATTCGAAACGGGTGATTTGTGGTCGCAGAGCCGGTACGGGCGGCACACGCCGATGGCGCGGCAGCTGCGCGAGGAGCCGTCGCTGCAGCTGTGCGGCGCGCTGCTGCGGTACGCGCTGCAGGCAGACGCCGCCGCCGTGCAGGCAGACCTGGCCGAGCGCCACCTGCCCTCGCTCTCCACCCTGCGCCAGGTGAGCCCCCCCCCCCCCCCCTCTCCACCTGCTGCGGTACGCGCTGCAGGCAGACGCCGCCGCCGTGCAGGCAGACCTGGCCGAGCGCCACCTGCCCTCGCTCTCCACCCTGCGCCAGGTGAGCCCCCCCCCCCTCTCCACCTGCTGCGGTACGCGCTGCAGGCAGACGCCGCCGCCGTGCAGGCAGACCTGGCCGAGCGCCACCTGCCCTCGCTCTCCACCCTGCGCCAGGTGAGCCCCCCCCCCCCTCTCCACCTGCTGCGGTACGCGCTGCAGGCAGACCTGGCCGAGCGCCACCTGCCCTCGCTCTCCACCCTGCGCCAGGTGAGCCCCCCCCCCCCCTCTCCACCTGCTGCGGTACGCGCTGCAGGCAGACGCCGCCGCCGTGCAGGCAGACCTGGCCGAGCGCCACCTGCCCTCGCTCTCCACCCTGCGCCAGGTGAGCCCTCCCCCTCCCCACCTGCTGCGGTACGCGCTGCAGGCAGACGCCGCCGCCGTGCAGGCAGACCTGGCCGAGCGCCACCTGCCCTCGCTCTCCACCCTGCGCCAGGTGAGCCCCCCCCCTCCCCACCTGCTGCGGTACGCGCTGCAGGCAGACGCCGCCGCCGTGCAGGCAGACCTGGCCGAGCGCCACCTGCCCTCGCTCTCCACCCTGCGCCAGGTGAGCCCTCCCCCTCCCCACCTGCTGCGGTACGCGCTGCAGGCAGACGCCGCCGCCGTGCAGGCAGACCTGGCCGAGCGCCACCTGCCCTCGCTCTCCACCCTGCGCCAGGTGAGCCCCCCCCCCCCCCTCTCCACCTGCTGCGGTACGCGCTGCAGGCAGACGCCGCCGCCGTGCAGGCAGACCTGGCCGAGCGCCACCTGCCCTCGCTCTCCACCCTGCGCCAGGTGAGCCCCCCCCCCCCTCTCCACCTGCTGCGGTACGCGCTGCAGGCAGACGCCGCCGCCGTGCAGGCAGACCTGGCCGAGCGCCACCTGCCCTCGCTCTCCACCCTGCGCCAGGTGAGCCCCCCCCCCCCCTCTCCACCTGCTGCGGTACGCGCTGCAGGCAGACGCCGCCGCCGTGCAGGCAGACCTGGCCGAGCGCCACCTGCCCTCGCTCTCCACCCTGCGCCAGGTGAGCCCCCCCCCCCCCCCCTCTCCACCTGCTGCGGTACGCGCTGCAGGCAGACGCCGCCGCCGTGCAGGCAGACCTGGCCGAGCGCCACCTGCCCTCGCTCTCCACCCTGCGCCAGGTGAGCCCCCCCCCCCCCTCTCCACCTGCTGCGGTACGCGCTGCAGGCAGACGCCGCCGCCGTGCAGGCAGACCTGGCCGAGCGCCACCTGCCCTCGCTCTCCACCCTGCGCCAGGTGAGCCCCCCCCCCCCCCTCTCCACCTGCTGCGGTACGCGCTGCAGGCAGACGCCGCCGCCGTGCAGGCAGACCTGGCCGAGCGCCACCTGCCCTCGCTCTCCACCCTGCGCCAGGTGAGCCCCCCCCCCCTCTCCACCTGCTGCGGTACGCGCTGCAGGCAGACGCCGCCGCCGTGCAGGCAGACCTGGCCGAGCGCCACCTGCCCTCGCTCTCCACCCTGCGCCAGGTGAGCCCCCCCCCCTCTCCACCTGCTGCGGTACGCGCTGCAGGCAGACCTGGCCGAGCGCCACCTGCCCTCGCTCTCCACCCTGCGCCAGGTGAGCCCCCCCCCCCCCTCTCCACCTGCTGCGGTACGCGCTGCAGGCAGACGCCGCCGCCGTGCAGGCAGACCTGGCCGAGCGCCACCTGCCCTCGCTCTCCACCCTGCGCCAGGTGAGCCCTCCCCCTCCCCACCTGCTGCGGTACGCGCTGCAGGCAGACGCCGCCGCCGTGCAGGCAGACCTGGCCGAGCGCCACCTGCCCTCGCTCTCCACCCTGCGCCAGGTGAGCCCCCCCCCTCCCCACCTGCTGCGGTACGCGCTGCAGGCAGACGCCGCCGCCGTGCAGGCAGACCTGGCCGAGCGCCACCTGCCCTCGCTCTCCACCCTGCGCCAGGTGAGCCCTCCCCCTCCCCACCTGCTGCGGTACGCGCTGCAGGCAGACGCCGCCGCCGTGCAGGCAGACCTGGCCGAGCGCCACCTGCCCTCGCTCTCCACCCTGCGCCAGGTGAGCCCCCCCCCTCCCCACCTGCTGCGGTACGCGCTGCAGGCAGACGCCGCCGCCGTGCAGGCAGACCTGGCCGAGCGCCACCTGCCCTCGCTCTCCACCCTGCGCCAGGTGAGCCCTCCCCCTCCCCACCTGCTGCGGTACGCGCTGCAGGCAGACGCCGCCGCCGTGCAGGCAGACCTGGCCGAGCGCCACCTGCCCTCGCTCTCCACCCTGCGCCAGGTGAGCCCCCCCCCCTCCCCACCTGCTGCGGTACGCGCTGCAGGCAGACGCCGCCGCCGTGCAGGCAGACCTGGCCGAGCGCCACCTGCCCTCGCTCTCCACCCTGCGCCAGGTGAGCTCCCCCTCCCCACCTGCTGCGGTACGCGCTGCAGGCAGACGCCGCCGCCGTGCAGGCAGACCTGGCCGAGCGCCACCTGCCCTCGCTCTCCACCCTGCGCCAGGTGAGCCCCCCCCCCTCCCCAGCTGCTGCGGTACGCGCTGCAGGCAGACGCCGCCGCCGTGCAGGCAGACCTGGCCGAGCGCCACCTGCCCTCGCTCTCCACCCTGCGCCAGGTGAGCCCCCCCCCCCCCCTCTCCACCTGCTGCGGTACGCGCTGCAGGCAGACGCCGCCGCCGTGCAGGCAGACCTGGCCGAGCGCCACCTGCCCTCGCTCTCCACCCTGCGCCAGGTGAGCCCCCCCCCCCCTCTCCACCTGCTGCGGTACGCGCTGCAGGCAGACGCCGCCGCCGTGCAGGCAGACCTGGCCGAGCGCCACCTGCCCTCGCTCTCCACCCTGCGCCAGGTGAGCCCCCCCCCCCCCCTCTCCACCTGCTGCGGTACGCGCTGCAGGCAGACGCCGCCGCCGTGCAGGCAGACCTGGCCGAGCGCCACCTGCCCTCGCTCTCCACCCTGCGCCAGGTGAGCCCCCCCCCCCCCCCCTCTCCACCTGCTGCGGTACGCGCTGCAGGCAGACGCCGCCGCCGTGCAGGCAGACCTGGCCGAGCGCCACCTGCCCTCGCTCTCCACCCTGCGCCAGGTGAGCCCCCCCCCCCCCCTCTCCACCTGCTGCGGTACGCGCTGCAGGCAGACGCCGCCGCCGTGCAGGCAGACCTGGCCGAGCGCCACCTGCCCTCGCTCTCCACCCTGCGCCAGGTGAGCCCCCCCCCCCCCTCTCCACCTGCTGCGGTACGCGCTGCAGGCAGACGCCGCCGCCGTGCAGGCAGACCTGGCCGAGCGCCACCTGCCCTCGCTCTCCACCCTGCGCCAGGTGAGCCCTCCCCCCTCCCCACCTGCTGCGGTACGCGCTGCAGGCAGACGCCGCCGCCGTGCAGGCAGACCTGGCCGAGCGCCACCTGCCCTCGCTCTCCACCCTGCGCCAGGTGAGGGCCCCCCCCTCCCCTCCCCACCTGCTGCGGTACGCGCTGCAGGCAGACGCCGCCGCCGTGCAGGCAGACCTGGCCGAGCGCCACCTGCCCTCGCTCTCCACCCTGCGCCAGGTGAGGCCCCCCCCCCCTCCCCACCTGCTGCGGTACGCGCTGCAGGCAGACGCCGCCGCCGTGCAGGCAGACCTGGCCGAGCGCCACCTGCCCTCGCTCTCCACCCTGCGCCAGGTGAGGCCCCCCCCCCCTCCCCACCTGCTGCGGTACGCGCTGCAGGCAGACGCCGCCGCCGTGCAGGCAGACCTGGCCGAGCGCCACCTGCCCTCGCTCTCCACCCTGCGCCAGGTGAGCCCCCCCCCCCTCCCCACCTGCTGCGGTACGCGCTGCAGGCAGACGCCGCCGCCGTGCAGGCAGACCTGGCCGAGCGCCACCTGCCCTCGCTCTCCACCCTGCGCCAGGTGAGCCCCCCCCCCCCTCCCCACCTGCTGCGGTACGCGCTGCAGGCAGACGCCGCCGCCGTGCAGGCAGACCTGGCCGAGCGCCACCTGCCCTCGCTCTCCACCCTGCGCCAGGTGAGGCCCCCCCCCCCTCCCCACCTGCTGCGGTACGCGCTGCAGGCAGACGCCGCCGCCGTGCAGGCAGACCTGGCCGAGCGCCACCTGCCCTCGCTCTCCACCCTGCGTTAGATGACCCCCCCCCGGGTCACCTGCCTGCCCCCCATTTATTTGCCATTATAAGATGAAATGTGTAATCCGAGACTATGCATTTGATTATAGGGTGTAATAGTGCTGAGCCGGCAATGGAAGAATATCCTGTACACACCGCTGCTCCTCGAGCACAACTTCAAGAGCAAGGTCATGAAACCGCTCAACGTCACCTTCGCGCTGCCAGACCTACTTGAGGTATTTGTACACAATAATAGCTTTTTTCCACGACTCCTTTTTTTTCTTAATGATTTCCTATACTTCCTACGTGCTAAATATTAACCTTCTATAAGGTTCGTCGGTGCGTGGTCTGCCATACAAACAGTAACTCCACCATTCAATCAGTAACAAATAATTTTATATTATTATTAATTGATATACAAACTTCGACACTCGATTTTAATGTCTTATTATAGAAGGTATAGATTACACCTTCAAATTGAAATGAATATCTTAGAAGATGCCGCAAAAATAACGCGTATGAAAAACTAATTCAAAACGTTCAAACGCGTTGTACACTCCGATGATGGGACTCGCTAGATGTTTTTTTTTTAGGGCAAAGGCTAAAACATTAATTTTATGACAGAACGACGTTTTCCGGGACAGCTAGTTAATAATAATAATAATAATGGCAACCCATTATACGTCCCACTGCTGGGCACGAGTCTCTCCCCCTTTTGGGGGGAGGCCTGGAGCTTACTCTACCACGCTGCTCCAATGCGGATTGGTGGAGGTGGGTGGGTTAGTGGCCAACCCGCTGTCGGATGTTTTCAAACCGGCACATAAGGCCTCCGACAAGGATGGTTTATGTAAGGAAGGTGGCAAACAAGCATGCAGCTCACATTGGTGTTAAGTGATCACTGCAGCCTATAGACATCTACACAAAAACCAGTGGTCAAAATGCAGCTGTGTTGCCACCCCTGAAACGGAGAATATGTAAATAAATGTAGTGTGTATAGAATGGACACTTCGACGTCCCGCCCGAATTCCCCGCCTCACCCGACCTCCTCCCCTCTTATGGGCGACGGTTAGTATTTTCTACGTGCTACGCACACAGGTGCACGTGTAAATACACATCACTGATTGATGTCTGTGTAATAGAGACCAAATTAAGGGATTGTATGGAGTTTTGGCGCAGTGTCCGCGGTGTGCTTGAAACCTAAGTTGTGATGTCTCTGTGATAGTTACTAGGGGACCATACATTACCATCTAACCGGAACACGATAGTGCTGAACACTACCATTTCGCGGCAGATAAATTACGTGCCCACGCCTTCGAGCTCTGGATCTCTACCACCAGTAAAAACTAATATCTACACTAAACCCGCATGTACAGGACTCGGTGGAAGGGTGGCAAGAGTACGCGCTCGACAACGAGGCGCTCGACGAGAACTGCCTGCTGCTCGACATGGACACAGACAAACTCAACATGTCCGGTATGTTGCACATCACCCATACACTGCCACGCCGGCGCCGTTTGCTAGACTACATAGGATACGTTCTATTAATCGACCGCAACCACCACGGCCGCTGAAATTGTCGTTCCACTAACTTAAAAAAGCCGCGGGCGTTGTCGGCGAATCTCAAGCGCTGTGTGCTCGCTATATCGCGGCATAGTGAAATCGTTCTTTTTCGAATTTTAGTGAGAGTCCACTCCGACACACCAATATTTTCTCGGCGATGAGGTCACGGTCAGTGACGTCATCTATAACGTCGAACGATCGCTCGCGACGACCACGGGCCTTATGTGGAACGATACAAAGGGCGTTACGGTAGTTGCGGTCGATTAATGGAACGCGTCCATATTTTTGTAGAGAATGGAGTAAACGAATATCTGATTTCATTTTCGTATTGACTATTCACTATTTCATGTATTTGCAACGTGTGTATTAATAGATATGTAATGAAAATATTGTCAAACAATTATAACTCGTAGTGTTTCAGATTAATTTGCAATGGTTATGAATAAGGTACAAAATATAGATCGAGTATGGTACATGGAATGGTTGTGTACAGGTACCGAGTGAAAAATGATTAGATGGAAGATAAATAAACAATGTATAACCGAATTAAATTGGGCCTTAAACTCTTTATTTTGTGTGATATATTATGACTTAGGTTCGGTTGCATCTAAATATTTGTTAAAGTTATGTTTTTTTTGTCAAAGGAGTTGTAACGTGGTGTTCCCAGTCGATGTACAGTACATCAAAAGAAAGCTAATATTTCAAATATTTAAGTAAAAATAAGGTTAATTTGATTAAAACAAAGATGAAATTGTTTAATCGAGTTCTTTTTTACTAATTATGGCAATTTGTACACTCAAGAATCTAGTGACATGAGATGACAAACTTGTCAAAAGAATTGTCAATCGCCATCGCCATATTTTAGTATTACCATTTTATGTAAACTTTTGTGTAACTAGTTAAAAGTTATGAGGGTTGACAGATTCCCTCATCATCTGAAAGATAATTTACTTTAACACTAACCAGCGTAGTTCGGCCAGTTACATTAAGCAGCCACAGTTATGCTGCCATTAAAAAAAAAGCAAATTGTCCATCAATTTTTTTTTACTTAACTGATACTTTATCAAATTTGTTAAAGTCAAAGTAACATGATGGAACTAAACCTTAGTGTATTTTTTATCATTTTTTATATATTTCATAATTGCAATATTTCTATGTGTTGCCTGTGCAATCTGTTACACATTGTTTAACTAAAGAAGTAGAATATATTGCAATTACATTATTATTTAAATAGTAGACTTGATGCATACTAAAGACCATCATGCTGTTCATTACGCGTAATTTAGTTCATACGCGAACTATTTAAATATGCGTTTGAGTGTGTGTTAAGCTTGCACCTTTTTGTGTTCACTCTGACCGCTGAAAATTGTTTTAATTGAAATGTTGTGACGAATGTAATGTTGGAATGATTAGGCTTTCTTGTTGCATATAAAGCTGAGTAGTTGTCTAATTCGTCGTCATCGGGGGTAATTAATCATTTATAAACTATGCAATATACACAAGTCTCGTAAGTAAATGGGATTTCTATTATAAACTTTATGAGGTTTTGCCATGTTTTTGTCTTTCTTTTTCCCAGTCAATAAACATTATCAAGTCAGAAATGTATCAGTACATTTACATTTGTCGCAACTTCAGAGCGATTAATTTGTTGCAAGCTTTGTCTGCACTGCTCGTCCGACATAAATGCGCCTCGATGGCAATGACAACTCTTGTTCACAATAATGCTCAAAATTGATATGAAAGGGTTAATTTAAAACTCTTTACCCAGTTAAGATGTGTTTTCCAGTAAATGAAGTTTGACCAAATCAAAGTAAAGTCGTAGTGCGGTGTGTGAATCTCGTCAGAGTCACATCTAGTGAAAGGTGCATTTAAGTCTTGTGAGTAAAGTATAGCGTGGATTCGTGTGAGTGTAAGTCAGTAACGTTGCGTGTTGTGCGAAGCGCTGGGCGGGGGAGGGGGCTGCGTGGGCGAAGCGCCCCCCGTGCCTCCCGTGCCCCCCGGGGCCCCCGGGCCACCCGCGCCCGGCGCCCCCTCGCGGCCGCCCGCCGTGCGCCCGCACTCCTTCCCCTCCACGCCGCCCTCGGGTTTGTACACTAGTGGATGCCAACCGTGTGTTTCTGTCTGTTGTTCGTCGTGTGCCGCTTCCCACACCTCGCTTCTCTCCTGATTTGCGCTTGAATATCTTTTGTTTCAGGGAATGCTCTTTGTTATACTATTTTCGAGATGAACAAGGATTTAAAAACGATCCGTACGTCGTACTCGTATAAAAAGAGCTTGTGTGAGTACGTTTACTTTACGGTAATACGACGATGGGCGTCGATTCATCCATCCCGGCTGCCGATGCTTTTGTTACTTGGTTTTTTCTAGTCTCCGTGTTTTTCATTGCGTTGTTTTCTGGTCTTTACTTTGCTTATGTGTGCGCTTGTATCATTGATTGCGGTTCATTAATTTATTTTTAGATTTATTTCCACGTTCTACGTAAAATGTTCACTAATCACCGCACATGATCACTATTATAGATACAACTCACAAATTTCACGGGAAAATGTACTTATATCTACTGTATTGCGTAGTAAAATATAAGTTAAGAAGTCCACTACGCAGTAAAACCATTACTGTGTGAATCAGACATTATATCATGTCATTTCTATACAATCGCCAGTCTACATGGGTTTTATGTCATTATCAAGTTACATCCACGGGACTGTGCACTGTTATTACGGATTAGTCATGCACTTTAAGATTAAGTTGTCCACCACAACCCAGATTATACTATGATGCAGTGCTAGACAGGTCTTTTGTCGTAAATCATTGTAAAAATTAAACAGAAGTTAATATCCCAATCCCATCCCATGTTATTTTGGCATGATTTGGTAAAAAAAACCCAATCAGTACGGCATCCCATGGCATGGATTGGTAAAAACGTTACCCAGTACGGATTGGTGGAATGGCATGTTTAAGCCGACATGAAAACTAATTGTTATTTTGTATTAATGTTCTACAATCAACGAGATGGAATACTAAAACGTAAACTGAAGGACAACGGATTTGTCCTTCAGTTTACGTTTTATTTGTGTTATTATAGACATGATTTTGTTTATATTGGATCTCGTCTCTTTGGTTTTAGTTTAGTGATTCTTTTACTGTCTTAACTTCCGTTACTAACTACTCAAAATAATCATAATTTATCGTAAGACTGTGATTACCAAAAATAAATGTTAGTTCTTAACAGTTGACTGAAAATTATTCTCATGTAGATTTTTATGCTCGTTGATTTTATGATCTCCTAGTGTAATGTTAAGAGGTGGTTCATTTTAGGGACTTTTAAAGCTGTCCGGCGACTGTTACCAAGTATTATACTATTATACCAAGTATATATCAATTTGCAAACAGTTGTTTCATACATTTATTGGACGTTTTACGTTAAGGCTGTAGGCACCACCGCATTACCTAATCCTTCTGCCGCCAAATGGAAATTGAGCACTATCGTTATATCTATTCCGGATAGATGGTAATGCACGGATAGCCCCGTGATTTCCGTCACAAAGCCAAAACAACATAGGCCTCAGGAGTGGCGACGCATCTGCATTAAGACCTCTGTTTTTGGGTAGATGCACATTTTATCCACCTTAATTACATCAAAAAGGCTAAAGTCGACCTAAAGTGTACCAGCGTGTGTGTGTGTGTGTGTGTGTGTGTGTGTGTGTGTGTGTGTGTGTGTGTGTGTGTGTGTGTGTGTGTGTGATGTATTGCTAACGGGGCGTGGGTGTGCGCAGTGCGGGGCGCGCAGAGCAGCCGCTCAAGCCTCGTGTTCCCCTCCCTGCCCTTCTCCACAAGGAAGACCTTTCAGGACGATGCCATCGCTAGTAAGTCATCCCATCATGCAATACAATCACTATCAACCGTTGCGTGAATTGTAAAGTTAAAACAAACATTGATTTAACCCCAAGTGCCTTGTTTCGAGTTGATTTTTGGTAAATATAAGCAACTGAAACTTTTCACGAATTATCGTAGAGAAATTAAAGAAATAACTATTCTAAAAATACACCGGGAAATAATAGACAAATAATTCTCAACCTCATGTCTGTTATATCGTGGTTGTATCTTTGCGAGCGTAACGTTAATATACAAAAATCCTTCTGCCTCATGACCGTGGTATGGTATATTTTTCTGAAAACTTATATTATCACTCTTTTTGGATTTATAAATAACGCTTAATAATTAGCAAATTGTTTTATTTTCAGCAAATGTATTATGATTCACGCAACCACTATAAGTTATAGTTATAAAGTCATTTAAGCTACACTAAATTAAAAATAATTTTAATAAACTCATTCACATTATCACATAACACGACTTGCTAAGTATGATATGCCTGAGAAATTTTAGAGACCCAAAAAAAAAATTTTAAGAGCTATTGAATTTCCGTGCATGAATCAATGATGCTCCTAATTGCTATAATTAAAAAAATAATGTAAAATATACGAACAAGTTGCGTGATTTTTTAAAATACAATTTAAAATTTCTCGCTAAATTTACGTTCAACAATGCCAATAATAAATGTTGTTCTATATATTTAAGATTACTCCTAAGATTTATTATAACTGAGTTTGTTTCTTCTTCATATCTTGTTCACTATAACATATCCGCAATTTAACATTTCTGACACATAACTTCACGCCTGTAATGCCCGAAGGGGTAGGCAGAGGTAAATGCATGCATTCAAGCATACATGCAAACACCCACGATTCGCTGGTTACATTTTGGCCCATGTAACGACGGTGGCGAGCATTTTACCAAATTGCGAGGTACTGGGAAATTTCCAGAAAATCCTAATAGAACCATAGATAAAGGATTTTACACCGTTATCTCAGAAAACCCCCGACCCGGAAATCGAACCCTAGACCCATCGTAGCAGTAGTTAGTGGCCTGCTGCCACTAGCCTACTGATGGCCGAATACTCAAACGTAACTCAATTTTGAGCAATCGTCAATCCGCTATCTCTATCGTTTGAATTTGTTTTATAAAGACTTTAGACCAATTTAGATTTAAGTGACGTTTGAGTATTTGGCCGTAAGGCAGTTATTTCTGATACTGTTTTATTCTTATTTGTATGAATGTAAAACGTCATGCATCCGAACAGACTATGGCACGCTGAAGGAAGACTTGCCGACGGTCGGATCGAATCCGTCTCTGTATTCGCAAAGCAGTACTGACCACATACCCAACGATCGCGCCAGAGAAGATCTTTATCAGTGGATGGCGAAACAGGAGCCTATCAAAGTCGTAAGTGAAAATTATAATTAGATTATTATTATGATCAATATATCGTATTCCACATAATTTATTTTGTGACTGATCGTGAAAAATGTTTTAATAGTGAAGGGGCCAAGAGCTGGTCTTCAATAATAAGCGGGTTGTATTAAATAGGCTTTATTGCCAGAATTACACTAGCATATTCGTTTACTGAAGTGACCGTAGTGTTACGCTGTCCGCTGTTCGTCGAGGTCTGTCGTGGCGGCGCTAGTTGCGGGCGTTGCTCGAGCGCCTATCGAAACCGGTTCCGTCACGTCTCCCGCACCGCCGTCCCCGGGGTGGTCCACACGTGCGTCATAGGCGCGGACAAATAGTTCAAAGCAAAAACAATGTTGATCCAATGGCCAACGCCCAAATTCTGACCATAATATATTGTCTTAAGAATTGCGAATGTATAAAAAGCATCATTTGCAATACCATTTGCCTGCATTTACCGGGGTCTCTGTGACCATGTTCTTCGCTTTATAAGCTGTGTTTGGAATTTTGCAGGAGTTGAAAAACAAGAAGCCCATGATCCCAGCGGCGAAGATGAACCCTCTAGCGGCGACGGCGACCCTCCCGGCCTGCAGTCTCTACCCGCTGCAGGGCTCGCTCATGCTGCTGGACGCGCACCTCGTGTTCCGCCCGCTGCTGGCCGCGCTCGGCGTCTCCCCGCACCGCCTGCCTCACGGTCACCCTCCTGTCCACACTACACGCTACACACTACACACTCGCACACACGGTACCCGCTGCAGGGCTCGCTCATGCTGCTGGACGCGCACCTCGTGTCCACACACATGCACGCACGGGCACACACACACATAGCACACATACACAACACACACACGCACGCACTCACACACACACTGGCACATCTTATTTTTTATTGTACCCTTCGCATTACTGCGGATATTGCCATAGCAGGCACATATTATTTTTCATTATTATTCAACTACTAGCTATATTAAAATTATTCAACTGGCGCTCCTTAGACTCTAAAAAATCGATGAACGATATTACGAGTGACAGAACTAATATTTGAGGCTAGACTACTAGAATCAAATCCTGAATTTAGTATAAATCTATCTCTACAATAAATAAAATCGCTCAATCTTAGCTTCATAAACTAATTACTCTTATGTTATACAGGCGATTCAAAGGATAAGGACAACGCGGACGGTGGCACGGGCGGGGCTGGCGGCAGCGAAGGAGCCCCGCCGTTAGAATCACTGGGCTCCAAACTGTCCCTACTGGCCTGGCTCGACGCATTCCGCATCGACATTGTCGTCAGCGAGCAGCCTAAAGACCGCCGCAACAATCATAACAAAGGGAAAAGTAAGTAATCCTTTCCTTTAACGTTGAGTCTACCCGTGATCAAGGTAGCTAGAAAACAAACGAAACGTCGGGTATAAGAAGAAGTTGGGAGAGTTGTATACGCGATAAAAGCCGCAGATATAATTTCTACAATCCTTTCTTTTGTCCAAACAACTAACAAATAAAGACAGACAGTGGCATCAGCAACAGAGTGTCCACATTCTGGAAAGTCAGGGAAAGGTCAGGAAAGCTCAATGTGGTCAGGGAAAGTCAGTGAAATAGAAAGGGTAACTGGAAGGTCAGGGAAAATTGAGATTTGTTGTGAACATATTTTCCCAGTGTTTTTAAAATAAGGGAACTAATTTTATGCTCTGGTCTAATGCCTAATCCAGACCATAGTAGCATTTTTTTCAGGTTAAGAGTAATCTATGTCATGATTTTTTCGTCATAATTAGATAACTCTTTTTCAGTTTGAAATAAATAAATATTTATCTCTTATTTATCTCTCTCTCTCTTATTTATCTTATTCAGAAAAAAATAAAGACATGTAAAGTAATATCTGTAGTTTTACTTCAATTATAATTTATTTAATTCATATTGTATTTCTATTCTGGATATATTTCATTTTACTTAAAAACTATTTACAAGTAATAAAGCATACTTGCCTACTAAACAAATAAATTTGGTCAGGAAAAATTGAAAAAAATGCCAGGGAAATTCAGGGATTTTTTTTAACATCAGCTATGGACACCCTGAGCAAGGTTGGTAAACATTAAACCTGCAGAGCTATCTTTGCTGGCTTGGTTCAACGCTTTACGCATAGATATCGTCATCACGAAGACGCAGGGATCTCTATAATTACCACAATAAAAGGAAAAGTAAGTTACTTCTCTAGTTAGTTTACTTGTCCTGTTCGCCTAGGGAATAATAACACCAATGACGAGCATCAAAATAGAGTCACTAGCTAATAGTATTCGTCGACGGTCGACGCCTTCCGTTCGGAAGGCGACGTACGGCCGACACATATCTTCGTGTCTGCTATTGATCAGGGCTTGATTCTGAAACATTTGATCTTAATCAAATATTATTTGATATTTCGCTATCTTGCTATTCTACTAATAATTATTATTGATGCGAAATTTTGTGAGTATGGATGGATGAATGGATGTTTGTTACTCGTTCGCAACTACTGGACGGATTTGAAAGAAACTTTACAGTAATATAGCTTATACATTGGAATAACGCTACAATTTGTAATGATTAAAAGTACACAGACGAAGTCGCTTTCGATAACTAGTTATTAAATCTTGACCGTTATTTGAAGCTTATAAGTTTAAGATAGGCAACACTTGTTTCCCGTCTACTTCTCTCTCTCTCTCTCTCTCCCTCTATTGTTATATATCTATCTCGCTCGCACATCCCTTCCACCCCCACCAGCAGGGCCACCCGAGCTCGAACAACAGTATAGAACTTAAAACAGTGATTTACAGTGCCGTGTGTTTTTTTAAAAAGTGTTTTGTTCACCGGTATCACGTGAGTTACTTATTTTGTTCAATATTCAAACGATTTTTATCGTTCGTTTAAATAGTTTAAATTTTTTCTCTCCTCTAGTAAACTACCCACATTTTACTTGTATTTATATTTTTTGCGTTGCGGTTTCGAATGAATTTCTAAGAATTCTATTGAATATTGCAGTTAAGATTAATATCTGACAATATTTCAATTGCTCTTTTTAATCCTAGGTTGAATCCAGTTTTCTGGCCAATTGCAATAATCTTTTTATTAACCTCAGAGGCCAGTGCAGAGCGGCCTCTCGTACCGTTATTGCCAATTGGATTAAGTCTATTTTAACAAAAGCTGGCATAAACACCTCGCCAGGAAGTCTGCGTTCTGCAGTTGCTTCAAAATGTTACGCTAACAATTGTCCCTTAGATGAGATTTTGGCGAGAGGGAATTGGCGATCGTGCAATACCTTTACGCGTTTTTATAGACGTGAATTGATACCAATATCTGAAAGTAATGGCAGCATCAGCCACTTATTTAATCCGGTGTGATAATTTAATTGTGTAATTTGTTTCTTCAATATTGGGTATAATTTTGCAGTATGTTTATGTGTTTAATAATCATTGTACACACATTAGTGTGTATATATTCTTGTTTTAGAGGAAGTTATTATGTGTATAGTTTCATATAATATTATTGATGACAATGTTAGTGGTATTCTTTATAGCGATGACGATCGTGATATTGAGTCGCAGAATTTGAATTTTAAACTTGACTTTGAAATTGGAACAAAGTTAAAGGAACCCGCAGACACTCCCGAAAACACCTTGAAGCTCTTGCAGGACATTCAGTATTTCGATAAAAATGAATGGTCTGAGGTGCGTTACGCAGATTTCCAAAAACAATACATCCACACTCCCGGCTTTACTGCTTTGGGGGCCAACGAGGAGATTAAAGCCTATGATACTCTTCGACATCTGGCTCACGCAGGCAAAGCATATGCTGCTTTAACCTTCTGTGTCTTGAAACAACGCGAAGCTCTGCAGTCTAATCTGCAAGAGCTACTTGTATGGGCTTGTGACCAGAATAGTTTAAGTGTGGAGGGTATGCATGAAAAATTAGCTATATTATTTTCAAAAGGCGATTATTCTAAAATATCGTCTAATTTGTTACAACTGATATGCGGCCATAGAGCCGAAATAATACAAATGCGTAGAGATGGAATGACTAATATGGTACGTGATCCAGTATTCAAATCTACCTTGAGGAAAGTACCACCATCTAATAGTTTTCTGTTTAGTCCGGAAAGTTTCACCACTGTGCTAGAAAAGGCAGGAGGAGTCAATAAAACCTTTTTACCGTTAAAGGCAAATAGAAATCTGCTTCACATGCAGGGACTGCTAGGGCTTCACGCCACCCCTCGCAGGGGCCGGCTAACTTTTTTTGGACCCTCTCAGGGACCAAGTAAGAGATTTTGCACTCAAATGCATCACCATACAGCCCACCATAGTACCCAACCCTCGCAGGGTTGCCACTACTTTCAAAACCGACTCTCGCAGGGTTATGGTCAAAATAATTCGGACCAACGTATGGTCCACAGCACAAAAACTACCTTTCGTCCTCGAGGAGGACGGCAAGGTGTCAGACTATCTGAGCCAACGAGAGGAAATCGAAAGCGTATTGGGGCCAAAACTGATTACAATTCAAACAAAAGACGAAAATATTGACTCGAATCCTTTCAGGGCTGGTTGGTTGACGAATTTCGTAATGCGCTGGAAAAAAAAATTGGAGTTCCGAAATATTTGCTAAAAATATTAAAAGGGTATCGCATAACCCTTTCGCGAAAAACCGCCTTTGTTAATTCCAAGAAAAGGGTCGGTGATAAATGCTTGTCGCACGAAAGAATCTCAGTCTATGACTACGACAATAAACGAGATGAAGGAACAAGAGGTTTTAGAAGTGGCTCAGCACTCGCCCAGTTTCCTTTCAAGAATGTTTCTGGTACCCAAAAACGATGGTTCCAACCGGCCGATTTTCAATTTAAGAGCCCTGAACAAATATGTGCTAACAGAATCATTCAAATTGATAAATGTCTTCAAAGTACTCGAGTTCCTACAACCAGGCGACTGGCTGTGCAAAGTAGACCCTTCACAGGCATATTTTCATCTGCCAATAAGTCGCAGCCACAGACAATTTCTGCGTCTAATTTACAAAGGAGAATTACTCCAAATGACTTGTCTACCTTTCGGCCTCAGCACAGCTCCGAAGGTATTCGCTGCTTTGACCAATTGGGTAGCTCAAACTCTCCGAGAGCAAGGGTTGAGGATAATAGTGTACTTGGACGACCTTTTGTTGGTCCACCACGACCAACAGGCTCTACAAAGGCATGTCACAATGCTGCTGGACCTTTTGAAATACCTGGGGTGGCAGATCAATTACGAGAAGTCAATAGAATCTCCTCAAAGAGACATAACTTACCTGGGTATTCATTGGAATCCATGGTTAAACATAGTCACTAAGTTCTTCGCCTAAAAGAAAAAAACAATGACAATTGCCCGACAGGGTCACGCATGTCTCAAAGATTTACAAAGTCTCATCGGCTGCATGAACTTTGCAAGTTTTGTCATACCACAAGGCAGACTACATTTTCGCCACCTGCTGCTACACCTGAATTCATTGATGGCTATGCCTCCTCGAAAGATGTTTTCTTTATCGAAAGAGACTTACAAAGAATGGGAATGGTGGCTTCGAAACTGCCACCGATCTTCACCTATCCATTTTCCGATTCCATCTCATTACCTAACAACAGATGCGTCGGATGCAGCCAGCTGGATGGCAAACCGATGTCGGGAGCTTGGACCAACCAAGAAAAGAACCTTCATTGCAATGTGAAGGAAATGACCGCAGTTTGGAGAGTTCTTCAATTGCACGTTCACTTTCTAGCAAATTCAACTGTGCTACTGCAGTCCGACAATGGCACAGTTGTTGCTTATTTGAGGAACGAAGGAGAAACTCGATCTCGCCCCCTATTAGATTTGGCAATAAAAATATACAAGATGCTGGACGAACATCAAATTCTCCTCACCGCTTATTATATTCCCCGAAAATACAACAGTCACGCAGACAGTCTGTCGCGTCACAATGCTCTACCAGAATGGCATCTGATGCCCAGCTGCACACAGATGATATTCAAAAAGTTCGGAGTACCAATGATCGATCTGTTTGCATCGGAAAGAGCGCACGTTGTACACAACTATGTAACATTAGATTTGGACGATGCTCAGGCGCTTTATCACAATGCGTTGTCCCGAACGTGGAATTATCCACTGGCGTGGATCTTTCCTCCTCCGTACTTAATACCGAAGGTATTGTCACATCTCAACTCTGCGACCGGGATTTACCTAGTTGTAGTGCCCAGGTGGAATCGAGTCCTCTGGAGACCAGATCTGAAGGCTCGAGCCATATCAGCCCTTTTCACTCTTCACAATCTGGAAGTCCACCTTATCGATCTAGCAACCGCGCTCCCACCGCCACGATCGAAAGAAATGATATTGGAAGTATGGAAAGTTGGGGGTGGTCAGGGAGTCTAACTGATTGGAATATGCCACAGCTGGAACTTTTGGGATCCGCCTGGCGTCCTTCCACTCGTAAGGTCTATAACGTGGCATGGAACAGATGGTTTGATTGGTCCAAGAAATATAAAAATGATCCTTTAAACCCCACGGGCTCCATATTGGCTAAGTTTTTAGCAGACTTGCATATCATTCATAAATTATCTTATAATACAATTTTGCTTCACAAATCTGTTGTAGCAACCTTGTGTAACGATGAGAAGGCCGGACAATTAAGTTCACATGTATTGGTGAAACACATTTTAAAATCGATATCCCTAAAGAAGCCGATAGTAGCTCAAAAGCCACCAATTTTGGATATAGATATACTTGTATCCTTTTTGGAAAATAGGATTATTGATGAAAACAATCCTTTTGCTGTGTGTAGCCACACGGCCACTTTGTTACTATTATGTTCAGGTAGACGAGTACACGATCTAACTCTGTTAGCGGTCGATGCTGACCATTTCCAAGAACACATTGATAGTATCGTTTTGTGGCCAATTTTTTGTTCGAAAACCGACATTGCGAATTACAGACAGTCTGGCTGGAAATTACTTTCTAATGATAATTAAAAAAAATAAAATTTGAATTTAAAATATACCACACTCTTATTTTTATCATTATTCTCTAATGGTTATACATTATGAGTACCAATATACGTATATGAGTACCAATACACGTATTGCCTGATCACATATATTATTTTATTTGCAGTAAAATATTTCTATCCGTTTCGATCAGAATAGTCAGGCTCAGAATAGCCTGACTATTCTGATCAGAATAGCCTGACTATTCTGATCGAAACGGATAGAAATATTTTGATTGATTTTTGATCATTTAATATAATAATTTTATTATTATTTTCTTTACATCCCTTCTTAATTATTTTAACAATTTACCAAATTAGATTCATACACTAGGATATAGTTGACTATACCTACTATATAGTACTTTTACAAGTACGTAATAATAACATACATTAGGTATACAGCAAAACCGTCTTCACATTGGCGTCCCCCACCAGGCGATAACAAACACGTCTCAAACTTATAAGCTTCAAATAACGGTCAAGATTTAATAATAGCGTTTTACCTTACAATAAAACGCTTATTAAATACTTACCTTATTTGAAGCTTACATTCAATGGCTGCCTGGTGTTTTCGACTCAATGACGAAGGCGCAGCTCCGAGCCTTCGAGCTCGGGTGGCCCTGCTGGTGGGGGTGGAAGGGATGTGCGAGCGAGATAGATATATAACAATAGAGGGAGAGAGAGAGAGAGAGAGAGAGAAGTAGGCGGGAAACAAGTGTTGCCTATCTCAAACTTATAAGCTTCAAATAAGGTAAGTATTTAATAAGCGTTTTATTGTAAGGTAAAACGCTATTATTAATAAATGAATCGTTCCTTTGACACGTAGGTAGTACACCCCAAATCGATATACAGTCGGAGACGCCGGCGTTCCTGTGCGAGAAGATCTCGATCGACGTGGACCTGAAGAAGGTGGCGGACATGGCGGTGGACGACCTCATCCAGCGGCAGAACGTGCTCTACATCTCGCGCGGGCAGCTCAAGAAGCACATCAGCACCAGGCTCGACTTCAACATCAGTGTGCGCTTCATATCGCAGCAGGTCAGTCGTAGTATTTTTTTTTTATGTCACATCCTGTAGTTGACATACAAGCAGACGGGCCACGTGATGGAAAGTGGTCACCGTCGCCTATGAACATTTGCAACACCAGTGGAGTTGCCAACGCGTTGCCAGCCCTGAAGGACTGTTTTGACGCCATTTTTCAAGAACCCCATATTGTAGCACCGAGGGAACACCTCAGAGGGAAGTTCGTTCCACAATTTACACGTTCTGGGCAGAAACGAACGAGAAAACCGCATCATGTCCAGTCGGTGAGGGTGAAACTTCTCTCTTCGGCGGGTAGTACGGTGTAGGAAAAGAGACGGTGGCACCATGTCGAACAGTTCGACTGAGCACTCACCATTGTAGAGACGGTATAAAACGCACAGACTCCCAATGTCTCTGCGCAGGCTCAGATGTTCGAGCCTGTCAGTAAGTCCTGGGTCGTTTACAATACGAACAGCGCGTCTTTGTAGGGAGTCAAGTGGATGAAGCTGGTAATTGGGCTGGTATTTTGGTTTGAGTATTCTCATATAGTCATACTGTAACTGGACTTTGGGGATTGTCCATTTACCACGTGATGTTTTTTAGCGTCACTTTGACCCCCCTCCTCTCCCTTGATGATACGTGGTGTGGTTTTAGATTAAGGGCCATAGCTCACTACGTCCACCCGGCACCCGACCAGCGCCCAACCGCCTCGAACGGTCTGCACTCATAACATTAACTCCGCTCCGTATCGCCTCTGGTGGTACCTATTTTTTAAATTTAGCGGAACATAAGGCATCGGGAATAAAAATCGCGCATATGTTATATACTAAGTATGTACTTGGCGTGACAATTACTGAAAGTCGAGACGAAAATTTCTCAAATTATTGCCGAAATCGCAAACCAATTTTCGGTTGAAATTGGGCACTCAAAGAAGAAATAAATACATGTGATAACTCCATATACTCCCTCTTCTGCCTTGTGATATTTCGTGATTTTTTTCTAAATGCAGTTTCATTATACAGACATTGAGCGTGTTATACATGTGGTATTCTGATGTGTATCTGCACCAGCGTGCCCGGTATATTTTTGTAGTGGTAGGTAGTGAGTGTTAAGTGCCAGATATCCCAGTCCGGACTCGCATCCCGTGCTTCATTGATTTAGTAATTGAAAAAGCTATACTTATTACAATTTGAGGAATCAATAAGATGTTTTGTGTTGTGTAGGTCAACATGCCGCTGCTGCGGCTGCTGCACCAGATCAGCAATATGTACCAGAACGTGAAGGACACGCACAGCGAGCTGCGGACACACGCGCACGCAAGACCGCGCACGCACTCCGGTACCTGCCGCGCACGCACACACACACACACACACACACACACACACACACACACACACACACACACACACACACACAGCAGTTATCACTATATTTATTATACCACATGGCAGGAAATGCCTGAACTTTAGGAGATCGTTTTTTTTTCTGTCTTATATGTTTTAATTGTATGTTTAAATAATTTCAATATTAAACACATTTGATATAATATACGCATGATGTTCTTCCAGAGCTGTATAAAAACATCGACATATCAGTTTCAGACTTCCGCGAGAATTTAGTGAGCATTACATCCCTGGACAAGGCAAGTCAGTACACGGGGCTGGAGGCAAAGTGGGAGCCGGCGGCGCCGCCCGACCTGACCTCGCTCAGTCCCAAGGGTGCCACCCCGCCGCCCAGGCCCCGCCCTCAGTCCTTCGCGCAGAAGCTGCGGTCTACCGGGAAGACTGTAAAAGGAAAGCTGGGTCAGTCTTGTTTTTTGTTAATATTTTTTTCTTGTAAGTGGGGAAGAATGTTAAATGTATGGTTTTAGGCTGCCTAGTCTAGAGGGCAGCACAAGTAGTCATTTTTAAGATTCACCTACTGTTGTTGTTATGTTTTGATATTCTACTGAATTATATATTATCGAGATTTTTAAGCCGTTATTGTCCAAAACACTTTAGTTTTGGACAATAACGGCTTAAAAATCTATGAACACCGGTTCCATGCACGGATATTTGACACGTTCGCCTGAACCGAGCGTGCAAGCGAGTGCGATAGAGAGCCCTGTACGAAGCGTTCGGTTCGTGGTGCACGTTTTCTTATGAAGTTATCACATATAATAATCGTCCATAAACCGATTCTACAGACAATAATTTTTTTTACAGGTTACAGCTCGTTGAACGAGGGCGCGCACACGCCCATGTTCAGCTCGGAGAGCGTGGGGGCGACGGGGGCGGCGGGGGCGAGCGCGGGCACGGGCGCGGGCGGCAGCGTGAGCGGGGCGGGCGGCAGCGTGAGCGCCAGCGGGGGCGAGGCGGGCAGCCTGGCGCCGCGCTGTTGGCGCACCGTGTACCTGCTGCTGGAGCTGTACGCGCACATGCCCGACGCCGACACCATCACGCACAGGTAGGGGCGGGGGCGGGGCAGGCAGGGCGCGGGCGGCAGCGTGAGCGGGGCGGGCGGCAGCGTGAGCGCCAGCGGGGGCGAGGCGGGCAGCCTGGCGCCGCGCTGTTGGCGCACCGTGTACCTGCTGCTGGAGCTGTACGCGCACATGCCCGACGCCGACACCATCACGCACAGGTAGGGGCGGGGGCGGGGCAGGCAGGGCGCGGGCGGCAGCGTGAGCGGGGCGGGCGGCAGCGTGAGCGCCAGCGGGGGCGAGGCGGGCAGCCTGGCGCCGCGCTGTTGGCGCACCGTGTACCTGCTGCTGGAGCTGTACGCGCACATGCCCGACGCCGACACCATCACGCACAGGTAGGGGCGGGGGCGGGGCAGGCAGGGCGCGGGCGGCAGCGTGAGCGGGGCGGGCGGCAGCGTGAGCGCCAGCGGGGGAGAGGCGGGCAGCCTGGCGCCGCGCTGCTGGCGCACCGTGTTCAATAACTTTATTGATTTGTTTACTCTTTAGTCACAAAGCGTACCACTAGACACAAGGCAAAAAACTCAAATTAAATAGTTATTGTATACAGCGAACGTGTGTGCAGGTTCTCGGTGTCGACGGAGCTGCCAGAGGCGTATCGAACCGGCGGGCGCGTGCGGCCCCCTTCACGCGAGCAGAACGCCAGCAGCTCCTCCTCCGCCAACAACATGGGCATTGTCGTCGCCGGCCTCGCCAGGTACACCACACCCTGTCCTCCCTCGCCGGCCTGCTAGGTACACCACACCCTGTCCTCCCTCGCCGGCCTAGCCAGGTACACCACACCCTGTCCTCCCTCGCCGGCCTCGCCAGGTACACCACACCCTGTCCTCCCTCGCCGGCCTCGCCAGGTACACCACACCCTGTCCTCCCTCGCCGGCCTCGCCAGGTACACCACACCCTGTCCCCCCTGGCACAAATTGCAAACAGTTTTATAACTGATCCCAAAAGAACCCTTCACAAATGGGTATATAATATAATGTAAATATAAATATAATGTTAAAAATATGAATAATAAACGTAGCACAACTTTCAATTCAACGATGAATTTCACTAGGTGCTAGCTGCCGCAATGTTACTTCGTACGAACATAATTTTTCTTTCAGAAGGAAACTAAAAAAACTACATAATTTTTATTTTATAACAATATATAGTTTCAACAATACGCTCTCTGCCAGGCATTCAATCAACGGAAGTATTTTATATTTATAATTACTAACGTTCACTTCCGAATTTTCATATTTATGTGTAATCAAAAGGATTCACCGCACGCGTCTGCTGGCGTCCCTGTCAGGATTAAAACTGGAGGCAGAGATCACCTCCCTGCAGACGTCGCTCTCGGCGCCCCGCTCCCGCCAGTGGTCGCTGTCCGGCAACCTGGGCCGCTCCACCATCGTGCTGCTGGAGGGCCGCGCGCCCCACCATCAGTACGTATTGCCTTGCCTACAGCTGGAGGCAGAGTTCACCTCCCTGCAGACGTCGCTCTCGGCGCCCCGCTCCCGCCAGTGGTCGCTGTCCGGCAACCTGGGCCGCTCCACCATCGTGCTGCTGGAGGGCCGCGCGCCCCACCATCAGTACGTATTGCCTTGCCTACAGCTGGAGGCAGAGTTCACCTCCCTGCAGACGTCGCTCTCGGCGCCCCGCTCCCGCCAGTGGTCGCTGTCCGGCAACCTGGGCCGCTCCACCATCGTGCTGCTGGAGGGCCGCGCGCCCCACCATCAGTACGTATTGCCTTGCCTACAGCTGGAGGCAGAGTTCACCTCCCTGCAGACGTCGCTCTCGGCGCCCCGCTCCCGCCAGTGGTCGCTGTCCGGCAACCTGGGCCGCTCCACCATCGTGCTGCTGGAGGGCCGCGCGCCCCACCATCAGTACGTATTGCCTTGCCTACAGCTGGAGGCAGAGTTCACCTCCCTGCAGACGTCGCTCTCGGCGCCCCGCTCCCGCCAGTGGTCGCTGTCCGGCAACCTGGGCCGCTCCACCATCGTGCTGCTGGAGGGCCGCGCGCCCCACCATCAGTACGTATTGCCTTGCCTACAGCTGGAGGCAGAGTTCACCTCCCTGCAGACGTCGCTCTCGGCGCCCCGCTCCCGCCAGTGGTCGCTGTCCGGCAACCTGGGCCGCTCCACCATCGTGCTGCTGGAGGGCCGCGCGCCCCACCATCAGTACGTATTGCCTTGCCTACAGCTGGAGGCAGAGTTCACCTCCCTGCAGACGTCGCTCTCGGCGCCCCGCTCCCGCCAGTGGTCGCTGTCCGGCAACCTGGGCCGCTCCACCATCGTGCTGCTGGAGGGCCGCGCGCCCCACCATCAGTACGTATTGCCTTGCCTACAGCTGGAGGCAGAGTTCACCTCCCTGCAGACGTCGCTCTCGGCGCCCCGCTCCCGCCAGTGGTCGCTGTCCGGCAACCTGGGCCGCTCCACCATCGTGCTGCTGGAGGGCCGCGCGCCCCACCATCAGTACGTATTGCCTTGCCTACAGCTGGAGGCAGAGTTCACCTCCCTGCAGACGTCGCTCTCGGCGCCCCGCTCCCGCCATTGGTCGCTGTCCGGCAACCTGGGCCGCTCCACCATCGTGCTGCTGGAGGGCCGCGCGCCCCACCATTAGAACGTATTGCCCACAGCTGGAGGCAGCAACCTGGGCCCCTCTACCATCGTGCTGCTGGAGGGCCGTGCGCACCACCATCAGTTTGTATTGCCTGTAACAACATCCATACTTCACACTCCACACCCACTCTCCACGCACTGCGTCCCTCATCACCCGTATGTGCGCTTCGGTGATTAATTATGTCATATGAAAGTTTAAGTTAAATAATTTCTTTTTTAAAATCTTTGTACATGTTCAAAAAAATGTTAATCATATTATACCCCTCACTAGTCAAAAGCAATTGGTCAGGACCGCAATCTTACAGTGGTCAAACAGAAACTCTTTTTCATAAAAGATATTATTTTAATAATTTTAATGTAAAACATTATCATCTTCCAACTCGTTTTAACTATGAGTGCTCCGTCAACAGGACCGTAGTCCGCGTGAGCGTGGGCAAGTCCCAAGCGCGGTACTCGTGGGAGGCGGGCCGGCAGGGCGCCGCCGCCTTCCTCAACGTCGGCAGCGTGCGCGTAGACCTGCCGCAGCACCCCGTCGCCCTCCACGGCGTCATGACGCGCTCCAGCCGCCAGCTGTCCTCCACCCTACAGGTGAATATAAAAAATTGCTACCTTCCAGCGACAGTTGCGTCCGGCAACCTGAGTCTCTCCATCATCGTGCTGCTGGAGAGCCGGGTGCCCCACCATCATTACGTATTGTCTTAAACTACATCCATACCTCACATCCCTTATCCCGTGTTTTGCTTAACTCATTTCTGTTTTTTAATGTCTCATTCGGTGTTACAGGAGCTGGGCGTGACGCGCACATCGTCGCGGCTGTCCCGCGGCGGGGGCGGGGGCGCGGGTACCGCGGGAGTGGGGGTAGAGGGCGCGGGTGCGGGCGGGTGTGTGGGGGAGGAGGAGGAGGGCAGCCCGGTGCCTGCGCCGCGGCCGCGCCCCCCTCCACCTCCTCCGCCCCCGCCGCCCGACCCGCTGCTGCCGCTGCAGCTGCAGTTCTCCATCGTGCTGCAGGTCAGTTAGCAGTCACGACACGCCTGCAACTATCCTACTCGCTCCGTTCATCGTCGTCATTTCGGCTGTGACGCGTTGACTGTAGAATCAAAGTTCCCCTGAAGATGCTGACGATGAATAGTCTCTGAGCTCGAGCCTCGATTTTCGTCAAGTCGTCGAACTATCTCCTAGCCAGCCCACGCTTCGTCTTTTTGTACGCAGTCGTCACTCGAGCACCCTGCGGCCATATTTAATATTGAAGCCGAATCAATTACAACGTATCTCTATTGAAACAATTTATTATATTTATCGTATGTGTACAGAGCCTGAGCATCACGGCGGCGCTGCTGCCGTCGCTAGAGGCGCAGTACAAGATGGAGCGCGTGCAGAGCGCGGGCGTGTGGGCGGCGCGCGCGCACTTCACCGTCGACCTGCCGCTGCACTCGCTCAGCTTCGTCACCAAGCTGCAGGTGACCAGTGACCACCTCCCCCCTCCCCTCAACAAGATGGAGCGCGTGCAGAGCGCGGGCGTGTGGGCGGCGCGCGCGCACTTCACCGTCGACCTGCCACTGCACTCGCTCAGCTTCGTCACCAAGCTGCAGGTGACCAGTGACCACCTCCCCCCTCCCCTCAACAAGATGGAGCGCGTGCAGAGCGCGGGCGTGTGGGCGGCGCGCGCGCACTTCACCGTCGACCTGCCACTGCACTCGCTCAGCTTCGTCACCAAGCTGCAGGTGACCAGTGACCACCTCCCCCCTCCCCTCAACAAGATGGAGCGCGTGCAGAGCGCGGGCGTGTGGGCGGCGCGCGCGCACTTCACCGTCGACCTGCCACTGCACTCGCTCAGCTTCGTCACCAAGCTGCAGGTGACCAGTGACCACCTCCCCCCTCCCCTCAACAAGATGGAGCGCGTGCAGAGCGCGGGCGTGTGGGCGGCGCGCGCGCACTTCACCGTCGACCTGCCGCTGCACTCGCTCAGCTTTGTCACCAAGCTGCAGGTGACCAGCGACCACCTCCCCCCCCTCCCCTGCCCTCAACAAGATGGAGCGCGTGCAGAGCGCGGGCGTGTGGGCGGCGCGCGCGCACTTCACCGTCGACCTGCCGCTGCACTCGCTCAGCTTCGTCACCAAGCTGCAGGTGACCAGCGACCACCTCCCCCCCCTCCCCTGCCCTCAACAAGATGGAGCGCGTGCAGAGCGCGGGCGTGTGGGCGGCGCGCGCGCACTTCACCGTCGACCTGCCGCTGCACTCGCTCAGCTTCGTCACCAAGCTGCAGGTGACCAGCGACCACCTCCCCCCCCTCCCCTCAACAAGATGGAGCGCGTGCAGAGCGCGGGCGTGTGTGTTGTCAGTGTGATGTTGTCATCGAGTGATAATAAAATAGCGTGTTGTGTGCGTGTCAGGTGACGGAGGCCAACATCCCGGCGGCGGCGTCGGTGGCGCTGCCCGCCGTGTCGTGCCGCGCGCGCGTGCTGGAGCCCGCACCCGCACCCAACCCCGCGCCCAACCCCGCGCCACAACCCGCAGAAGGTAATAATAATCACATTCTCTTTTCCAGTACTTGACGACATTTCGACGTTAACTGAAAGCAAGTTTATCATTTCATGACAAAAAAAAATCACCAGTAAAGAATCATGGCAAGTTTCATACATTGATTTGTACAAAAAAAAGTTAGAAAAAGGTACAAGTTAAAACAGATTAGAAATATTATCTAGGGAACTAAAGAACATTTTCTGGTATATAAAATATTTTTAAATCACCGGAATAAAAATTGTCTTTCCTAACAACAGTAGAAGCACTCCATACTAAAGTTCAATTTCAAACTTTTTATTCCGGAGAGTTACAAATATTTAAAGTATCACGAAATGTTGTTTAGGTTCACTGGATAATATTTCCATGCTGTTTTACCGTGTACCTTTTTTTTCATTTTTTCTGTACAAAACTTGCCATGATCCTTTGCTAATTATTGGATTTGAATGTCACTTACGTACAAATGATCATTTAATTTCTTCCCAAAATAAAATGCTTTTATTGTTGTTCTGTTCTTTAAAGGAAAATGCCTGAAATATAGGCATTAAGTTTAGATAATTCGCCGCTTTGTCTGAGAGTTGACGTGCCAAAAAGACTCAATAGCCACACCGGGACACATAATATAATAATATAATAATATGTAATACCTAATTGGTTAAAAAAAGTAAATACATACTATGTTGTACTTCTCAAAACAATTTGACACATACGTGAGTCAAAATTTGCATTACAAGTTGGATTTTGAAAGTGTTATTGTGACTCGTGAATCCTTAAGTAATGTTTGCGACGTGTGTTGCCAGGGGGAGGAGGGGGAGGAGGGGGTGCGGGGTCGGGTGGCGGGGCGGAGGGCGTGGTGCTGCGCGCGGGCCGCTACCTGTCGGCGACGGCCGACATCGGCCTGTTCGAGCACACGCTGTCCACCGACCTGCTCAACCACCTCGTCTTCGTGCAGAAGGTCTTCATGAAGGTACCTACGTTCCTCCTTGTCGGCATGCGCTACACTATTGATCATGTGACGAACAGTGTTGCGATTTATGTAAACGAATGTTTAAAAAATACATACATATTTTTATTTTTTGGTCATATAACGAAGATGAATGTAGTTGCCACATGTCTCTCGTTTTGGAATTTTTGCTTTTCTGTATGAAATAAACCTGAATGAATTATTCTATGTTAAAAAATAGAGGTGCCGCGCTGCGTTGATTTAACAATATAATGCAATATACAACACTTATTTTTTTATATTATTACCCCTAAAGGAAGTCAACGAAGTAGTTCAGAAGGTGTACGGCGGCGAAAAACCTGTGCCGCTGTGGAACGAAGAAGAGATTGCCTCATCCGCGCTCAGTCGAATATTGTTCTCGCTCACTATCCGAATAAAGGTAATGTAATGAAATGGTTGATATAAGTAAACCTTTAACTCTCATTTTTATACTTAGCAATTATCTTTTAATCTTATTGTAAAATTTTCTAAATGTATAGTGCATAGTCCAAATGTAACTTTAATCAAACCAAAAAAAAAAAGAATAATTTTAAATTTCTAATTTATCAGATATTGGATCCCTAATACCGGCCATACACCGAAGGTTTTATGTGTGCAAGCCTATATTTGCGGTGTTAAATCGATCGTAACATGTGCGGCTACTTTAAAATTTCTCACTCCAGCGCATCCAGCTGACGGCGACGACGCCGAGCAACTCGGCCGTGCGGCTGGAGACGGGCGCCGTCGAGTTTGAACTGTCCAACCGCGTACAGAACGTGCCGCCGCCGCACGCCGCCCACGCTGCCCACTCCCACCGCTCCACTCACGCCCCGCGCGCCGCCCCCGCCGCCCACGCCGCCCACGCCACACAGGATTTGCGCCTCTTTGCGCGCGCGCAGGTACCTTACCCGAAGGCTATCTAAAAATCCACCAGCCATGTTAACTTCTTATCTTACTAATAAACATTTTATTTACAATTTCAGGTGGACGTGAATTTAAGTTTAGGCCAATTAATACGTAACGCAATGTTTGAAGAAGCGGAACCTGAATTCCAGCAATACGCATTCTTTAACACCAGAATATGTAAGTTTGAATTATCTTAATGTTTGTTGACTATTCATACATTTTTATATTTCAAATTTCGTTATCCATGTGTCCGTATTCGGGAGCATTCTAATAACTTTCAATTATGCCTTAGATCACGATTATAACAACCTTGTAAAAACTTTATAATTTTCAGCACCATAGTCACCTTCCCTTATCTCATATGGTCAATTTTTCAGAAAAATTAAGTCTAAATTTAGCATGATTAAAGTGTATAATATAGAGGGAAGCAGAGAGCTAAAGCTTATAAACTATTTTACGGTTGACTACATATTTTTGTGTATATTTGATATGCCTGAGAATACGTCATACCATATTATTTATACCGCAAATGCGATACGAAGTTCACCAGAACAGCTAGTGACGTGTACCAACTGTCCAGCGATGCGCAACGCGTTCCAAGACGAGGTGTCGGGCAGCTCGGACAAGGAGGTGGTGCTGATCACGCTGAAGCGGCCGCTCGTCTACATCCAGCCCGTGGCCGTGGACAAGGCCATCCTCGTGTGGCTCAACTACAAGAACGCCTACGAGTACTGGAACGAGAAGCGCCTCAACCTCAACAAGGAGGTGCTCACTGCCACGCAGCAGGTCTTTGAGAAGGTGAGTAACGTTAACATCTGCATTTTGTCTTTGTGTGGGTGTCTATAGGCTGCAGTTGTCACTTAACATCAATGTGAACTGCATGCTTGTTTGCCATTTCCATTACATAAAAAAAAAACATTTAAAAATTGTTAAATGACGTCATAAATTATTTACTTTAACCGTTAATGTTAACCTCAAAATTATCTGCCAGAAATGGTAACTTTGTTAAAGTTACCAAAGTTGATATGTCGATATATCAAAAAACGTTGGTGCAACGCATTTCACAGTAACTATTAAAGTCAAAGTTACTATTTTTGTTAAATTTGACAAAAACCATCATTTTAAGAAAATATTTGTGGAGGAATGGGTGGAAGTGTTCCTCCGGCGAAAAGGGAGGATCCTCCGACCAGGCGAGGTGGTAGCGCCTGGCGGGCCGCGGCCCAACGATTGACGTTGGGAAGTTGTATATATGCCAACTCTTGAGAAATCTTCGTATGTGCGATGTAATTCGAATGCACGCCATCTACCGTACTAGATTAGTACTGTGAGGTTTCATTATATTCCACTAGTTGGCGCCTTAATGTAGTGGACGCTACATCACTCCCCTCCAAGACCGGAGGTTGATATGATCGAGGCAGCTGTCAGAGCTTCTCGAGGAGCTGTGCCAATGCCATGTAGTCCCATGCCGCAAGTCCCAGTGAGTCGGGTGCGAAGGTCCTCAGTGAGTCGAGGTAGTCGCTGCTGCGGTGATGCGAAAGTCCCCTTTGAATCGAGGTAGTCGCTGCGTAGTAGCTACTGCGGGACGGCGCAGTGTGCTTGATGTGGCTGCAGGGTAGTCCAGGCATGCGCGGTCGCTGCAGGCGTGTGGAGTATCCCTGATGAAGCCGAGGGTGCTGGCTGGCGAGACTTGGTTACTGCTCGATGGTGCTGGTGATGTGAGGGATGACGTCGTCGAAGGTGCTGCAGAGTTGTAGAGAGTGGCTGGTGAGAAGGTTGCTTCCAATCACGTCGGGGGTCACCACTGTGGAGGAACGGGTAGAAGTGTTCCTCCGGCGAAAAGGGAGGATCCTCCGACCAGGCGAGGTGGTAGCGCCTGGCGGGCCGCGGCCCCAACGATTGACGTTGGGAAGTTGTATATATGCCAACTCTTGAGAAATCTTCGCATGTGCGATGTAATTCGAATGTACGCCATCTATCGTACTAGACAAGTACTGTGAGGTTTCATCTGTGTTCCACTAGTTGGCGCCTTAATGTAGTGGACGCTACATCACTCCCCTCCAAGACCGGAGGTTGATATGTATCGAGGCAGCTGTCAGGGCTTCTCGCGGAGCTGTGCCAATGCCATAATCCCATGCCGCAAGTCCCAGTGAGTTGGGTGCGAAGGTCCTCAGTGAGTCGAGGTAGTCGCTGCTGCGGTGATGCGAAAGTCCCCTTTGAATCGAGGTAGTCGCTGCGTAGTAGTTACTGCGTCCGTCCACGCAGTACTGACGCTGATGTGGCTGCAGGGTAGTCCAGGCATGCGCGGTCGCTGCAGGCGTGTGGAGTATCCCTGATGAAGCCGAGGGTGCTGGCTGGCGTGACTTGATTACCGCTCGATCAGGTGCTGGTGATGTGAGGGATGACGTCGTCGAAGGTACTGCAGAGTGGCTGGTGAGAAGGTTCCTTCCAATCACGTCGGGGTCACCACTGTGGAGGAACGGGTGGAAGTGTTCCTCCGACGAAAAGGGAGGATCCTCCGACCAGGCGAGGTGATAGCGCCTGGCGGGCCGCGGCCCAACGATTGACGTTGGGAAGTTGTATATATGCCAACTCTTGAGAAATCTTCGTATGTGCGATGTAATTCGAATGCACGCCATCTACCGTACTAGATTAGTACTGTGAGGTTTCATTATATTCCACTAGTTGGCGCCTTAATGTAGTGGACGCTACATATTTGTTAAATTTTACATTCTTCTCTAACTTACACAAATTTGTTAAAATTAGATTCCATTTCTTATTGATTATCGTTTGTGTATCATACAGGTACAACTTACGTCACAAATTTCGTCCCCGCACCTGAGCACACTATTCCTGCAGCTCAATGTGGACGATATCGGCATCTGCCTGCCTTTGAATCAACCGCCAATGGTAAGTGCCACAGAACAGTAAAAGAGGTTAGGCAGGTTATGTTTCATAAGATGCCCGTTTTCATCATTAACTCTTTACTTTAGAGAATCTCTTAATTAAGTGGCCCTTAATTAGGAACCTGATTCGGCGTTTACGCTAAGTGACCGTTTAGTTTGTTCGAAATTGTCTTAACTGTCATTTGTTAACCTTCTTACAAAACTGTAGCAATAGCGCACTGCTATTCAGCGAGATAAATATTTTTTATTTATTATTTATTTTACCGTTTTATTTATAAAATTAAGTTTAATTTCGTTTAGCATTTTTTTTGTATCAAAATATAACAATCTCTATTTCAGAATAAAGTGTAAATTAAAAAAAAAGAAATCTATTTCCTGTACTCTATTATTAAAAAATAACCTATGTGGTCCCCTAATAGATGTCACTTAGCTGGGTGAAAACCAATTTAGGTAAGGGATTCGTCGGTCGATTTCGGAGCCTCCTTAGCTTGAAAACGGGCATCAAAGTCACGCAGAGAGCAAGGAAGGGCGAGAGCTGTGCTCGGCGTTCTCTACGAGATCGACTCAGTGGAATGATTAAATGCGATGACACGACACGGTGTGCGCAGGCGCGGTGGGGCGGAGGCGGAGGGTGTGGGGGGCGCGGGGGGCGCGGCGGGTGCGAGGCGGAGGGCGGCGGCGCGGTGGTGGTGACGCTGGAGAGCACGTCGATCTCGGCCTGCAGCAGCCAGGCGCTGGTGTCCAAGGGCCGCTTCGTGGGCCTGTGCCTGCGCTTCGCGGACGACTTCGAGACCTCGCTGGACGACTGGAAGCCGGCGCCCGACGAGCCCAGCGTCAACGTGTGCTGCGTGTCCGAGGGCACCTACGAGGTCTGCAGCCGGACCACGGCCGCCAAACACAACGGTGAGTGAGCCTATGCTAACAACTAAGCTCAGATTTCACCGTGGTAATAAAACGCGATCAATTCTTGTAAATCGCGTTTTATGTTGTTATTGCACTCCTAAAACTTTTGTCGGGGATATGGGCTATTTTGGATTGAAAACTACCATGCACGAGCGGTTGGATTTTTTCCATGCATATTTACTACACTGCTAACGCACGTGCTTTTGCTGTCACTCCAGCCGCTTTCCCACTGCGGGCAGTAGCACTGAGTCACAAGGTCCGCGCCGCGGTCACCTCATCACTAACACCGTGCACTAGCCTAGCGTCCTACATTAACTAATCATAATGCATCGACTCATACATTGCAGAAAACGCAAAGTGGTTCCTGAACGTGTCGTGGCAGATGGAGGGCGTCGACATCCACCTGGACGTCAACGTGGGCAAGCAGCTGTCCGCGCTGGGCCACACGCTCACCATGCTCACAGGTACACCGATATCTTACTCCACAAAATATACTAAAACTAATGTACTCTCGACCATACTCGTATGGTGTTCGAGTCAAACATACACAAATATTTACCACTGGACTGATGCACTTGTGTTCACACGATAGATACACTCTATTGTCTATTAAATCATACATTTGCACATTAAATAATTTGAAGGATGCCATAAACTCGCCAAAAACGATAGTTGGCTTAAGAATTTCAAATATTATCTATTTTGTTTCCACTAGGATTTGAAGAAGAGGACCCGTTAAAAATGGACTACGAAAGTGACTTGGATGATGAAGCCGATAATAGCAAAGATTCGCAAGTAAGTTTATTTAACCATTGCCTCACCACAAAGAACTATGTCAATAAATATTGTTTTCTAATCATTTACGCTAAATCGAGTAAAATTATGTTGTTAATATGGAATACATATAAATAAGTGTAATATTATATATTATTTAAGTAACGTTTATGGTTAATAGTGATCGTTATCATTAAATAAGATGAATGAATACACTTTATTGTACACCAGAAAATTTACAACAGATATTATACAAAATAGCAATTAGTACAAAAGGCGGCCTTATCGCAAAGCTGCGATTTCTTCCAGGCAACCTTCGGGTCAGGAATAATAAAAAAAAAAAAAGAAAATTTAACGTCGGTAGGATGTACTAATCACACTAATATTTATAAATATTAAAAACTTAACCAAAGTGGTAATGACCATTTGACAGAAGGTTAAAAAAGAAAAAGTTGGGGTTCAGGGAAATTAAGAAAAAGTAAGATATATCTATATCTTAGATACATATATCTTATAAGATCTCAATATATAGGCCAAAAAAAATTCTTCAGCTTTCATTTGTAAACTCCTGAACTTTATGTTTAATTAACAGGTTTTTCAGAATTTAATTTGTGTAACAGTAAAAGAATTGAAGTAAAAACCAGTATGGTACAAAGGATTTTTTAATATTATAAGGTTTTTAACATTTAATTATTAATGCGTTGTTCTTTTCGGTACAGGAAAGCATAGTATTCCGTCGTAAATACACGGACCACCTGCCGCCGTTCCTGCTGGACCACAGCATCGACGCCAAGAAACGCTCGAAGCTCATCGAGAAGGAGATGCGCGAACAGATCAAGACCATCAATGACCTACGCGCGCTGGGGGCCAGCCACAGCACCGTGGAGTACGAGCTGAGGAGATTACACGACTTGGAAGCGCTGGCGTTCAAGGATTTCCGAAGGTGAGTTGTTTGTGGCACGTAGCACGTGAGGATGTATGTACGTGGTCGTCGGTGGTCGCCGGTGGCACGTCGCGTCGTAACTCGGCATGTGGTCTGTGTATGTTAACCACCGCAGGTGGTGCGGAAGAAAAGACGGAAGCAGAACTAAGAAGAAGATTCTTCTTCGAACCTTACCTGGGGTCAATATAATAGCTCACATCGTATTAAATAAAACTATTTGAGACGTAGTGGAGTCTACGGTGGGATGCCATTTTCATGCGATTATAAGTACTTTGAAATTACTCCTAGTTTAATCTAAATTTTTCGAATTAAATTCAGTCTGTCGAACGTGTTTTATTTGATATATTTAGGCTACAACGAGTGTTCTTTCTTTTACAGGGATATGCTGCAAAAGTGGCGACGACAGAGCGTGCGGGCCAGTTCCATCACGAAGGGCAAGCTGGGGCTGGGCTCCAACCGCAGCCAGTCCTTCGTGCAGGCGCCCCTCGCGCACCCCCCGCCGCCCCCCCTGCCGCACCTGCCCCCTCTGCCCCCCTTGCCGGACACGCCCCTCTACGAACACGGCGGGTGAGTCGACCTCTTATTACCGACACCGAGGGTAAGCGAAGATTGTGTTCTAATCGCAGCCGATCCTCGCAGTGGCCCTACGCGCCGTCTGCTCTGACTCACGCCGCTTCTTATCCCCCTGCCTCACACCGCTTTCGAAACACGGTAGGTGAGTCGTCTTTAGGACGCCGGCTCTGAGCGCCCGCGAGCACCCGCCTGCGCTTGTCGACCGCCGCACTCGCCACTCGTACCCACTTCCCTCGCCACGTATTGCACTGTCGGAACACCACGGATAGGTCATCTTATTACCATCACTACATTACCGGTCCTTCTTGCAATCGCCTTCCTTGTCCCCTCTACCGCCCCTGCCAGAGGCGCCACTCTCGAGATATGGTTTTTTTATGTGAGAGAGGTGATGACCAATTCAGGCCCGGTCCCGTCAATAATAAGTATAAAACCGATAGAGTTCTAGCGTACCACGACGCACTCCGACACATCTGTATATGTAACTTTGTTCGGGTTCGAGCCGCAACCAGTTATTCATTTAGTCACCGTCGTTGTTCTGTCACCGCAAACGAACACACCGCTCTCCGATCACGGTGGGTGAGTCCCGCTTCTGTTAAAACAGCTACCTGGAAGTCAGCTCGAACGGCAGCACTTACCGCTCTCCGACTGCACACGGAACACGGAATTGTCATCTTTCCATCGCGCGTATCTCACAGGAGTGCTTTAAGATGTGTTGTCCAAACTCGACGGTTAAGTCACCCTTCTGTTCGAAGGGAAAACTGGAGTTGGACTCCAACCGCAGCTAGTCCGTCGTACGGCCGACGTACCGCCACGCCGCCGCTCCTTCCGCCCCGGTCTCCGATGTCGGATATCACGCTCTCACAATACACCAGGTTAGTCATCGTTACATGATGAGCGACCTAAAACTGCAACGTGAGTGGCCGGCATGACTGACGTGACTTCGCTTTTTACTAATTTAATCGGCTTCGTAATGTTTAATTTCAAAAAATATATTTTAAGCCCTATTCAGACTTGCGCGTTATTCGCTACCGATGTGGGGCGCGGAGTTACCGAGCCGGTTTCGCCCGAGTGTGTGTATGAAGTTCCGCGACTAGAGCGGAACATAGTCGGTACAGCGGTATTGTATCGGTAAGCTATTGTTTTGCTTGTTCGACGAAACAAGTTCCATCTGTTCGGCGAATCAAGTTCTGCTAGACCATAGTAAATTAAGAATAGTAATAATAATAATAAATACTCTTTATTGTACACATAAGAACAAAAATTTGCAAAAACAATTTTATATATATGCACAATAGGCGGCCTTATTGCTTAAAGCAATCTCTTCCAGGGAATAGTATTTTAAATAAAACAAGTAAATAGTAGTTGAATACTCGTAGCGGTAGCGAAACTTTCAGCTTAGGTGTGAACAGAAATTTTACCGCATTCTCACGCGGTTTCGCTACCGTAAGCGGTAGCGGATAACTCAGGTCTGAATGGGACTTAAAAAACCTTTTATCGTTTTTCAGTTAACGCAATAACAGTATTAACTACGGACTAACTTTCAATATTTTCTACTGTGGTCACCTTTGACAACGACGATTCGGTCCGCAGCAGTCCAGACGTGGGCCTGGGGCTGGGCCTGGGCCTGGGCGGCGCGGGCGACTCGGGCGAGACGTTGCTGCTGGGCGAGGACGACACGCGCCTGGCCGACATCATCGAGGGCGCCTCCTGGAGCTCCATGGACAGCGACCCGCTGCCGCTGCCGCTGCCTCTGCCTGGTTTGTACACGTACACAATGATACTGATAATATTAGACCATGTATAAATATCGCTCATGTGTGCGTAATGATATTTGCTCTATACAGACTTTTTCAGTACGTTTAAATATAATTTGGAATAACGAAAACTAAATTGTGATATAATTCATAAATTAACAATTTATAATATTATGATTATCTTATCTATTACTTATCGAGTTGTACACGCTTAAACCAGGGCTTCAAGCGTGTAGAACTCGATAAGTAATAGATATAGTAATAGATAATAGACTTGACTTTCACGCTTGAAAACGTGGGGAGCGGAATTGGCGAGCGGGTTTCGCTCCGATATTTTGTATGAAGTTCCGCGACTAGAACGGAACACAGTCGCAGAACTTCATATACCGCATCACCACGCGGTATTCGCTCCCCACGTCGGTAGCGAATAACGCGCAGGTTTGAATAGGGCTTTATTCAGACCTGCGCATTATAGGGTTTTATACTGCACTCCATAAACATGTTTAATACTCAGATGAATTATTTTTTATTAACATATCATGTGTTGCTTCAGGCGTATCCCGATGCGGGTCCCTTCGGGGCCAGTCGTCGCGAGGCCCCAGCCAGCCCCCCATGCAGCGCCAGGCCTCCCTGCCCGCGCCCACCTGCCACACGCCGCACGCGCCCTCCGGGCCCCCCGGGCCTCCCGTGCCCCCACACCGCCAGAGGTACGTACACTCCTGTACACCCGCAACATCATCGCAACATGGGCAGCAGCATCCTGCGGTAAAGTTATCGCCACTGCGAGCGCCCATCCTCATGCCAAGCACGGTGATTATGGCTTATACTCCTTATGAGGAGTCTTTGGTCCAGCAGTGGACATCTTTCATAATGACGTCAGTAATTAATATTAGAGTTTTGATACAGTACGTCACCGGAAGGCATGGGCGGCGCGAGTGGGACAAGCGGGGCGAGTGGGGCGAGTGCGTGGGAGAGCAAGGGGGGCAAGCCGAAGACGGCCGAGCCCAACATCGACTTCGAGCTGGACGTCAAGGTGCACATCAACAGCGGCAAGTGCGTGCTGCACACCAAGGAGCCCACGCGCGATGATGATATTAAGATGTGAGTAGCTTTTTTACCCAACACGTTGCCGGAAAATTGGACTAGCGGAGCGAGTAGAGCTATCGAGGGCAGATATGTAAATATGTACTAGCTTGGTCCACTTAACCAGAGAATATGTAAATAATACTACGTATAGAACGGACACTTCGGCGTCCCGCCCTAATGCCCCGCCTCACCCATCACCCCTCCCTCGAGAGGCAGTTGAATAAACTTCAACAGTGAGATTGCGAGCGGTCTATTTTTAATTAATTTCGTCACGTAGTCAGTGCTACGACTTATTTCACGTTTATGAGGTCATAACCCTACGTGCTACATTTCTATATACGCATATACTGATTGATGTCTTAGTAATAGGTTACAATAATAAGTGTTTGCATGGGATTTTAGTCGAGTGTCCGGAGTGCGACTTAACTCCATGCAAAGATGCTCCTTCGGAACGAGCTTCTCATCGAGGTGTTTCATCAAAACTGGCGCCAAGATAGTTTTTCAGGCTTATCGGCGCGTTAACGACTTGCTCTGGTATTGTAAATAACCATAGGAACGGTGACTTCTTACCATCAAGTAGGTTAAGTGTATGGCGCTCTCGGAGCGAGTAGGTAGCAGCGGCAAGTGCGTGCGTACATTTAATTATTGAGACTCTCAGATCATTTCGTTAACAAACACGAAGAAAAGTCTTATTGATATATATTTTTAAAGTGTTTCCTAAAACGGTTTCATATTTAGAATTCCAACAAATAATTTTTACAAGATGGAATAATATGTATGCATTTACAGCAGCGGGTCTAGGTCGCGCGTGGGACGCTCGACGTCGGGCGGGCTGGGCGCCGGCGGGGGTGGGGCCGGGGGCTCCGGGGGCACCGGCGGGGGTGCGAGCGGGGGCCCGGGGGCCGGCGGCGGGGACTCGGGCGGGGGCTCGCCGGCCGCGCGCCGCAAGCCGCGCCTGCCGCCGCCGCCCGACGTCACCGTGTTCCGCGTGCCGGGATTGCAACTCAAGGTGCGTGCTATTACCTCTTACCTAGGTCAGTTACTTAATAGGTCGAGAAGTCTATGTGAGTCGCTCGGCATCAGCCGAGCTAAGTGCTAGTGGTCATGTCACTGCGTTTCGTGTGGCCCAATCACACTCTATACTTGGGTCGGTTACAAAGTAGACCAAGAAGTCTATGGGGGTCACGAGCTGTCCGTCGCGAACAACTAATAAATCAACGATATTATGTCAAAGAATGACGAAAAATGTCTCCTATTCCCTTAACTTCAATCAATTTCGCGAGTAGTATAGTGCAGGTTAAAGAATGCAATTACATGTAATAAAAATCCTCATTTTACAAACAGAATTTTTTTTACCGTATTTCACATTTTGGAAATCTTTCACTGTAAGTTTTTTTACTTTTATCCGGCTCGAAGGACCAATGTTTGGGTTAGACCAGTGATTCCCAAAATGGTCCATATAGACCCCCTGGCGTCTATGGGAGACTCGATGGGGTCTACGTATATGCGTAAATTAAAATGGGATATATGGGAAAGTGATATAAATGTTAGCAAGGGTGGTCCACCGAAACCAGAAAAAAATTTAAAGAAAAATAGTTTGGGAACCTCTGGGTTAGACCCTTACGAATTGCTGATAAATAAAATTCTGATAAACTGATAATAAAAACTAACTGATAATGGTATGAATGATATGTGAGAACGCGCGGCGAATTTAATTACTCTTATATTAACGCTCTACAGACCCAAAATAAGCCGAAGTCTCCTTCCCATGGTCGATGTGCAACATTTCTTGTCGAATACTGTACAAATATAGGTATTTGAATACGAATCTTTAAATCGTCCAGGTACACTACGAGTCAAAGACCTTGCCAGACGAAGTGGCATCGCCGCAAACCCTACTGAGCCTGCCGCCGCTGGCGCCGGGCGCCCGCAAGGTGGGCACGAAGAAGGCGGCGCTGTTCGCCTGGATCACGCTGCAGAGCATCCCCGAGGAGACCATTATCAGCCCTCACATCCTCGAGTTCCTGGAGCAAACTCTCGAACCTATACCCACTAAGGCGTTCTCCACTTCCCCGCCTGGTAAGTTTCTTGTAACGGTACTGGCTTGGACTGTGTGTAGAAAGAGTATTATGCATCTTTTTTTTTCGCCCATACATTCAAAGCGTCGTTCTCCTAACGTATCTATCACTGTCATCGGACTGTCACCGAACATCTGACTGGAAAGGGCCTCAGTCTTAACCTATACACGTATATCCTCAGAAGCGGAGCGGAGCCGGACGGGAACGGGCGGGGGGGAGACGGGCGAGAGCTCGGGGGCCGAAGGGGGCGAGGGCGCGGCGTCCTACGGCCAGTACGTGTACGCGTCCTTCCCGGTCGACGTCATCGTGCACTTCCACACGCGCCCCACCGCCTTCCGCTTCAGCTGCCTGCCCGCCTCCCGCGTCGAGTGCCTGCTGCAGCTGCCCAGCCTGCGCATCGTGTTCAGCTCCAAGCGCGCCTCCGACGAGTGTGTACACCCCCCACACACACACACCACCCCCCTCTACAGCTGCCTGCCCGCCTCCCGCGTCGAGTGCCTGCTGCAGCTGCCCAGCCTGCGCATCGTGTTCAGCTCCAAGCGCGCCTCCGACGAGTGTGTACACCCCCCACACACACACACCACCCCCCTCTACAGCTGCCTGCCCGCCTCCCGCGTCGAGTGCCTGCTGCAGCTGCCCAGCCTGCGCATCGTGTTCAGCTCCAAGCGCGCCTCCGACGAGTTTGTACATCCTCCCCCACACACACACACACCACCCCACTCTACAGCTGCCTGCCCGCCTCCCGCGTCGAGTGCCTGCTGCAGCTGCCCAGCCTGCGCATCGTGTTCAGCTCCAAGCGCGCCTCCGACGAGTGTGTACACCCCCCACACACACACACCACCCCCCTCTACAGCTGCCTGCCCGCCTCCCGCGTCGAGTGCCTGCTGCAGCTGCCCAGCCTGCGCATCGTGTTCAGCTCCAAGCGCGCCTCCGACGAGTGTGTACACCCCCCACACACACACACCACCCCCCTCTACAGCTGCCTGCCCGCCTCCCGCGTCGAGTGCCTGCTGCAGCTGCCCAGCCTGCGCATCGTGTTCAGCTCCAAGCGCGCCTCCGACGAGTTTGTACATCCTCCCCCACACACACACACCACCCCACTCTACAGCTGCCTGCCCGCCTCCCGCGTCGAGTGCCTGCTGCAGCTGCCCAGCCTGCGCATCGTGTTCAGCTTCAAGCGCGCCTCCGACGAGTGTGTATATAATATAGAGACGTATGGCGCTGACTCCCGCGCGCTCTAAAAATTAAAGGGGTAAAGAAATCCGACGCCATTTTGTACGCAACAGCTCGTTTCTGGTGTATCCATGGCGGTTCGGACCTCAACTGATCGTTAGCCACCTTTTAGTCCGTTAGCCGCCCGTTAGGCAAACGTGGCGGGCGAGGAACGCAACCACGACGGAAGCGCAACCGCGCAAATAAGTGAGTTTATAAATAAAACCGCAGTTCCCACCACCGCGGCGGGCACAGGACAAATTATTATTAGCATTAATGTCTGTGTAATATGAAACTAAATTCATGGGTAATTTCGGACGCAGGGAGATGTCAGAACCAGCAGTGGCGGTGGCGATGGGCGGATTGAGCGTGACGGGGTGCCTGGCCGACTTCTCAGTCTACATCTTCCACCCGTACGGCGGCAAGAAGTCCAGCTTGAAGGAGGCGCAGTGGTCGCCGCTCGCGGACACCGAGCGCAAAGACTCTCTGTCCATAAACGTCGAGTTCGTCAAGTTCCACCTGTCTCGCTCAAGGAAACTGGACTTCCACACCGATCAGGATACTTCCAAGGCTACTGTCCGCTTCTCAAGTGAGTTTGCTACGTTTTTAAACTTTCCAAGGAATAAGAATTCTAAGCGAACAGTTTTTCAGCCACACTTTCACAGGAATCAGGACATCATAGTTGGTTTCTTCAATGAGTTATATTGTTTTAGCATTTTTGTATCTTAACTTGATTCGAAGTGCTTATTTCTAAGCAGCATGTCTTTCAACCCGCCTAGTTTGTAGATTTTTTGAACAAAGTGAGACTAGTAGTGGTCACTACTCGCAGCACCGAACGCAACGATTCAAACGTCGAGTTGACTTTTTAAATATTATTATGTGAAATCTATTTTCTGTGTTATTCAATAATTACTCGGTAAGTAACGGAAGTTGTATGTCCAATATTTTAGTTAAAGTCCTCGTATTTACCCAGATTATGTTGCAGCGATCGTGGACGTGGGTTCCGCGTGGTTCAAGTACGACATGCGGCGGCTGGGCGAGATCCTGGCCTTTCCCAAGGCCTGGTACCGCCGCAGCATCGTGCGCCGCCTGTTCCTCGGCGACGTCAGCCTGCATCACGCCCACACGTTCGTATGCCCTCCGTGTAGCGTGTGACGTGACGTGGCGCGGCCGGCCCAGACCCTGGCCTTCCCCAAGGCCTCAGAATTAGAGTGAAAAATAACTTACAAAACTAACATGCTCAATAAAGAAGTCCAGTAACACCGGCCCATTTCGAACAAAAGTCATAACATTATCAAAACAGTCCTAAAATTACACCGTTTACGTAATTCAGTTCAAGAAACTGAAACCCCCGGATATGGTGTGTAGTTTTAACCCCTAGTTTGCACTAAAACATTAAACATGATGATGTTTCGCAACTCGTCGCATAAAGTATGTATAGCGATAAATGTCTTGTTGGTGCAAGCGATCGCACTGCTGTCAAACCTATCATTTTAACATGTTTTTATGTGAATGTTTCATCAATGCAAACTCACGGTAACAATTATTTTATATGCATTTTCACTGTCTGCTTTCCGAAAATTATAAAATAAAAATAATATAAATTAATTTTTCATATTTTTCTTAACATTTAGCTTTTAGCAACAAACGTATATTTTTAATGAGCTACTCAGAAATTACCTAAAATATTGTCATTTTATTTTTTTACATGAGCTTTACGTAGTGAGTAACATTTCATTTTTGTATACCGAACGTATAAATAAAGGAGATGTTGCGAGGTCGGCTCTAGATCGTACACATCCTCAAAAAATGGGTAAATTAAAGAAGAATCCGAAAAAAATGCAATTAATTTATTCAAGTATATATTTTAGTTACAACCACATTTAATTCAAACGATTTGATCATTTTCAACGATATTTAACATGGCGGCGACACAGCCGACACTTCTTTAAATTGGATATCGATTAGTTTAAGTTCTTAGTATTAACACATGAAATCGATTTCGATAGTATTCAGAAAATATTTCTTTTTTCTCCAAGTTTTATATAATTTAAAAAATTAAAATGTCAAAATGACATCGCCCGCCATATTCGCCATGTTGGTTTGAGTTGCAATTCTAACTGCAAATAATATTTTGTAACTGCAAACAAAGCTTAATAAGTGAAAATATGCAGTAAAAAACGTTTTTGTATTGATTTTGCCTGTTAATGATATTGTGTACAATACATGGCCGGAGGTCCATACATTTTTGCAACATCTCCTTTCTATCAATGAACAGCTTATCAATATTCTGTTGAATTTATTTTATCTCCATGTGTCTTTGTCCCATGGGCTTTGAGAACAGGACTTTTAAAGAAATAGTTAAATAAAAAAAAATATGAATATGTCTGCGCTATAATTCTGGCCTGATTTTGCCACGCTCCTTTACTGATTTGAATTTATGTGTGCTGGTTTCGATCATAATGTCAAAAATAGTAACCTTTTCAGGTCATCAAGCAATACTGTGCCGGTGTCACCAGTATTACCTCAAAGAGAGAAAACTAAGACTGTCGATCCACTAAAAACCAAAGGTAAGATTTATTTATGTCTGTACATATATTAACAATCTGTTGATATGCTGAACTATATTAATTCTTAGTTATTTTTTAATCATTATTAGTTTATTGATAAGGTTTATATATGTATATCAATTTTATTAAGGTGATTGGTTGATAATTGTTATTCACTAACTTTTTTTATTTGAAATTATTATTTTATTATTATTTACATTTTCTTGTGATAGTTTACATGAAAATTTCCAAAATCCAGATGACTAAATAAATTTGAATGATTTGTATTAAACAAGGATAAATAAGTTAAGCGGAGAGTAAGTTATGTGTTAAGCCCGAGTCAAATAGACAGCGAGCCGAAAGCGTGTCGAAGCGTTTTAATTTTGTATTGTGTGGTATCGTTTGAATCTAGTCAGCTAGAAAAGCGAAAGCGACCCGAAAGCGTGCGGCGCTAAAACAAACCAAAGGCGTGTTCGCGAAGCGAGGCATGAGGGATATGGTTGTATTAGCTGATTTTCTATGCACGACGTCACGAATCGAAGTCGATGAGGATGTGTGTGTGTGACGCAGCATACACTACAGTATATATTAATTGATTTAAATATTGCTCAGATGCAATAATTTCAGAGAGCAAGGCTGAAGGTGCGGCGTGGGAGACGTTGGTGCTGTTTGCGGTCAACTTCACGCGCCTCAATGTACACATGAACATGGGCAATGTTATGGGAAATGTCAGGTTTGTGTTCTCAATTATATTTTTTTTTATTATGTAAGATATTTATTTATTTTGTGATTTCGACGTAAAGTAAGTGTGCATCCCCTGAGTGATCGATTATTGTTTACGGATTGTAGTAACGGACTGCGTAATGCCCTCACATCTTACATTTTATTTACGCAAAACTTGTGGTTTGCACAGTAAAACGTGAGGCTTGTGAGCATTAAGGTATAACAATATGCGAATGACGTTTTTTAGTGTTCTTCGGTTTATATTTTTAATGTCATTGGTTATGGATGTGTTCGTCTCGTTGGCGGCTGATTTTGTATCCGCGATGAGTTCGATCGCATTGTTAGCGGCATTTTATTAAGTTGCTTTTTTGTGAGGTTTCACAAGTCAACCGTGTAAGAACGTTCCGTGCGGTGTGCAGCTGGCAGAGCCGGTCGCTGGGGCTGGCGGGGCGGCTCAGCATCGGCAGCACGCAGCGGCGCCACATGACGGCGCGCGTCTCGCTGGCCGGCTCCGCGCTCGACGCGCGCGGCGGCATCGTCGGCGGCGCCATCTCGCTCTCCGCCCTGCACGCGCACGGTATCGGTCAATCCCGTCACTTGTGACTTGTGAATATTATGAAATCGGGAACAATAATCTAAAGTAAGTCGTGTGTGACAGTGCACGTGGAGGAGGAGCCGGGCAGCACGCCGATGCACGTGTGCGGCGTGCGGCTGGCGGCCCTGGAGCTGCGGCTGGAGTACATGGGCACCCCGGCCCTCCTGGCGCGCGTGTCCCGCCTGCGCGCGCACGCCGCCGACCGCTGGCACGCGCCCGCCGCGCGCCCCCACGCCGCGTACGTACCGCCCGCCCCCCTCGCCCCCCCGCCCCCCGCCTGCAGTACATGGGCACCCCGGCCCTCCTGGCGCGCGTGTCCCGCCTGCGCGCGCACGCCGCCGACCGCTGGCACGCGCCCGCCGCGCGCCCCCACGCCGCGTACGTACCGCCCGCCCCCCTCGCCCCCCCGCCCCCCGCCTGCAGTACATGGGCACCCCGGCCCTCCTGGCGCGCGTGTCCCGCCTGCGCGCGCACGCCGCCGACCGCTGGCACGCGCCCGCCGCGCGCCCCCACGCCGCGTACGTACCGCCCGCCCCCCTCGCCCCCCCGCCCCCCGCCTGCAGTACATGGGCACCCCGGCCCTCCTGGCGCGCGTGTCCCGCCTGCGCGCGCACGCCGCCGACCGCTGGCACGCGCCCGCCGCGCGCCCCCACGCCGCGTACGTACCGCCCGCCCCCCTCGCCCCCCCGCCCCCCGCCTGCAGTACATGGGCACCCCGGCCCTCCTGGCGCGCGTGTCCCGCCTGCGCGCGCACGCCGCCGACCGCTGGCACGCGCCCGCCGCGCGCCCCCACGCCGCGTACGTACCGCCCGCCCCCCTCGCCCCCCCGCCCCCCGCCTGCAGTACATGGGCACCCCGGCCCTCCTGGCGCGCGTGTCCCGCCTGCGCGCGCACGCCGCCGACCGCTGGCACGCGCCCGCCGCGCGCCCGCACGCCGCGTACGTACCGCCCGCCCCCCTCGCCCCCCCGCCCCCCGCCTGCAGTACATGGGCACCCCGGCCCTCCTGGCGCGCGTGTCCCGCCTGCGCGCGCACGCCGCCGACCGCTGGCACGCGCCCGCCGCGCGCCCGCACGCCGCGTACGTACCGCCCGCCCCCCTCGCCCCCCCGCCCCCCGCCTGCAGTACATGGGCACCCCGGCCCTCCTGGCGCGCGTGTCCCGCCTGCGCGCGCACGCCGCCGACCGCTGGCACGCGCCCGCCGCGCGCCCGCACGCCGCGTACGTACCGCCCGCCCCCCTCGCCCCCCCGCCCCCCGCCTGCAGTACATGGGCACCCCGGCCCTCCTGGCGCGCGTGTCCCGCCTGCGCGCGCACGCCGCCGACCGCTGGCACGCGCCCGCCGCGCGCCCGCACGCCGCGTACGTACCGCCCGCCCCCCTCGCCCCCCGCCCCCCGCCTGCAGTACATGGGCACCCCGGCCCTCCTGGCGCGCGTGTCGATAAAATAATGAAGTAACGAACACGTGTTTCGGCGTACAGGCGGCCGGCGACGATCCTGACGCACGGCACCCTCAGCTGGCACCAGCTGCAGATCCTGCTGAGCCGCAGCACCACGCCCGACCTGCTCAAGATGCAGCTCAAGCTCGAGGAGTTCTTCACGCACCAGTTCAAGTCCAGCAAGCGCGTCTTCAGCTCGCTCCACCCCACGTACCCCACGAGGAGAGACAGGAAAGAGCGTGAGTATTTAAGATGTGAACGAGATGAAGCTTAGACAAAGTAATTGATATTTCATTGTTTAATGCAGAAATGAAAGAAAGAAAATATTTTTATTTCGAATAGATCTTTACAGATACTTTCAAAACGTCAAGAAATCATAAAATACCTAGAATGAATAACCATTACATATATTATGATGATATGATAGTGTAATGTTGCGGAATTGGAGGCAAGAAAATTCGAGGTTTTTTGGTGTAACGTATGTTCCGTTTATTGATTCGATTGCGATTACAAAATTACAAAATTACAAGACAAATAGTAAAGATGGCGCGAGTGCCCCGTCGTCCTGGCCGCGTTGGCCAATCACAATCATGCGCATGACGTAGGTGTCCCCATTGGTCCGATTCCAAACGAAGCCGTGTGATTAGCTATATGCACGCGCATGCACAAGGCGCGCACTTTCAAATGCTCCAACATGCTCCCGGCCTTGGAAGCAACAGCATCCAACAGTTGCCTGGACTCGCGACTCCCGGCTCCCGGCAGCTTCTAATTATTTCTCGTCATTCGTCGTTGGTCCAAGCGGACAAATCTTTGAAAATGCCCGTCGTACAATACCATCAGCTTTGCGAATATCGGCAACGCGTGATATGCCGTCTCTTCCTGGATAGGTCTTGACGATTCGGCCTAAACTCCATCTCAATGGCGGCTGGTTGTCATCCTTTATCAAGACCAACGTATTTTCTTTTAGATCATCATTATGTTGATACCATTTGGTTCTAGTCTGCATCTCCGACACATATTCTTTCGACCAGCGATTCCAGAAATGCTGTCGTAATTGCTCCACTCTTTGGTATCTGGTGAGCCGAGTTGCTGGAACGTCTTGCAGGTCAGCGGGCACAGTAGCAGTCAGCGGGCGGCCAACCAGAAAATGAGCGGGTGTGAGAGGAAGGTAGTCATGGGGATTTGTAGACATGGGACTTAAAGGTCGTGAGTTGAGGACGGCTTCAACTAGAGTAAGTACCGTACTAAACTCTTCGAATGTCATGTGTGCATTGCCTACTATCCGCTTAAGATGGTATTTGCAGCTCTTAACACCTGCCTCCCATAGGCCCCCAAAATGGCTAGCATAAGATGGTATCATTTTAAAAGTTATAGTTTGCGATAATGCGTATTCCTTAATGTCATCAGCACAACATTTTAAAAACTGTGTGAATTCATTTTTGACACCTACGAAGTTACGTCCGTTATCGGAGTAAATCTCGATAGGCTTTCCTCGACGTGAAATAAATCGTTTAAGAGCTAGTAAGTAAGCATCGGATGTAAGGTCGGTGATAAGTTCGAGGTGTACAGCGCGCGAAACAAAACACACGAATAAACAAATATACGCTTTCTGTAATCTCGCTCCCCTGCCTTTACGGTTCAAAATAAACATTGGACCTGCGTAGTCCACGCCGCATCGCAAAAATGGAAAACCTGGAAGTAATCGTTCCTTAGGTAGGTTTCCCATGATAGGAGTGACAGGAGCCGCGCGAAAACGAGAACATTTCACGCAATTATAAAATACCTTTCTTGCAAGGTCACGACCACCCATACGCCACCATGACTCCCTTATTGTGTATAAAAGGAGCTGTGGTGCACCATGTAACATCCGTTCGTGTTCGTAGCGAAATAATAATATCGTAAAATGATGCTTAGAATTAATTAAAATTGGATGACGTTTATCGTAAGAAAATTCTACCGAATTGTGGATGCGTCCTCCGACGCGTATTAAATTATTATTATCATAAAATAAATTTAATTTTAATAATTGCGAATTTAATTTGATAGTTTTATTTTATGTAAATGATTCGTATATATCAGCAAATGATTCTCGTTGACTTAATCTAGCTAATGTTAATTCTGCATTAATAAGTTCATCAACTGTCAATAGACCAGTGCGCTTGTTGTGTGTGTTGCGCGTATTATAAATAAAACGACATACATAAGCCGCAGCTCGTTTCATTCTATTGTATTGAGAAAATCTTGCAAATGGAAATAAATTATTATCACATGCCTGATTAAGAACGTGACATGAAACACTTGATTTAATTTCAGGCAATTCGACATTTGTATTGTTTTGTAAATAAATGTAAATAAATGTTTAGTAAATTTGTGATGCGCTTGATAAGATAATCCGTTTCGTTATAATATTGTTGCAATCATGCTTAACTTGAGAATAAAACATTAATTCGTCCTCTTTATTATTCCACCCGATACCTAAAGTTTTATTGTGAACGTCGTCGCCGAGCGCTAGCCGCATCGACGCACTGATAACATTGTAGTCATCGTTAGGGTTCGCGCCGACAAAGTTAAAATAAAAAACCCATTAGCGTAAAATGAAACATGCCGATTTTAACACTTTATTTGTACCATAGCAAATTTTATTTAATTCTGAAATGCTATTAACGCCACAAATTAAATAGTCTACAAAAAAGTTTTCGTTTAAAGTTTCTTTAACGTACGGAACCTCACAGTTATCAGCCAATTCTATTTTTTATAAATAGAACTGGCTTGTAACATCCTTGCCAATGCAAAAAATCGACGTTCAGCTTGCGTACGAGTTTCACCTAAAACAGTTGGTGATTGAACGGGAATCGAACACTGAACCGTCCGTCAGCGTCCCGCTTGGTCGTTTGAACAAAGTGTTCCTCGCACGCACGCTCCTCGTCATTGCCTACTTTAAGCGAAACAGGAGGCAACTCCTCGATTTCCCAAAACCTTCTAACTAAATGATCTAGTGAGGACGTATCGTTATTATTAAATTGTAAAAAATTACAGATTATTGATTTATTACGTTTATATGTATGATTGTGAACGGCACCAGATACTATCCAACCAAGATGCGTATTTTGGATGTAAGGTCCGTTCTTCATTCGAATTTTACCTTCGCTAATTAGCTCCCAAAACAAATCCGCGCCTATCAACATGTCAATCGCTTGACTGTCATAAAACATCGGGTCTGCGAGAATAATGTTGTCTGGTAAGTTAAAGTCGTTTATGTTTATCGAACTTGTAGGTAAGTTAGCCGTTATATGTGGCAAAACTAAACATCGAATGCGTGTGGTGTAATTACTTATGCGTGATTTTAAATTGATATCACAGGATTGCGTACACTGTGTGATATAATTTCCTACACCATGAATTTGATGAGTGGACTGTATAATTTGCGAATTTAATTTGTCACAAAGAGATTGCGTGATAAACGTACGTTCACTGCCGCTGTCGAGTACTGCGCGCGTTTGTAGGTATTCTCCCGACCGGCTACGTACTTCGACGATAGCCGTTGACAGTAAAACAGCTGATCTCGCTTGATCTACTTTGCTACTATTGTTTGCGTGATTTAATTGCGTTTGAAACGAAAAAATATGACTTTGCGCGTCATGTGAAGTAGAAGCTTGCGTATCGTTTACAATTTGACCACAGGTTGTTAGCGTAACTGCAGACGAATTGTTATGATTATCACAAATTAGCGTATTATGCTTCTGCTCACATTTCCTACACGGTCCAAATACACAAGTATCAACGGAGTGCCCGGACCGCATACAATTTATACATAAGTTTTTATCTTTTATAAACTTAAGCCTGTGCACACTAAGGTCGAGAAATTTTTGACACGAATATAAAGGATGTAATGTTTTACACATTAAACATGCCTTCCAAGTGTGAGTGTTTTTACTAACGGAATTTTTAGTAAATTTATTTGTTGTTACATTACACTGAACCTTTGATGAAGAAACATGGCTGTTAGAATGTTTTTTCATCTCATATGCGTTAAATGTACTAGGTTTAGAATGTGACACTATCAATGTTTCTAAAATATCAGCCCTATTTTTTAAGAACTGCAATAAATCGTCTAATTTGACTGAGTTATGCTTGTTATGAACCACACTGCATTTATATTGTTCCCACTTGCGTTCAGATATTGGATCTAACTTTGTAATAATTATATAAATAACAATGGTATCCCAGTGATCAGTGGGTTCACCAAGCAGCTTCAAAGCCCTTAAATTTTTTAAAATAGTGTCAATCAGTTTGCGTAATTGAGATGGCGATTCTTTGTGTAACTGCTGAATTGAAAATATGGATTTTATATGATTATGCACTAATAACTTCGTATTATCAAAACGATTCATTAATAATTCCCATGCCACGTCATAGTTATCGGCAGAAAATTCTAAAGAATCTATAACGGACTTCGCGTTACCCTTTAACGATGATTTTAAATAATGAAATTTTTGGATTTGCGGAATCGTATTACAGTTATGCACTAAAGATACAAAGGTATCGCGAAACTCTAACCAATGTTCATATGAACCGTCGAAACAAGGGATAGATATGGTAGGTAATTTAACTGCGTTATTATTACTTGCTGACACCTCAGACCTTTCATCACATATAGTAAGACACTCAGCTAGTGCTAAAATAACATAATATTCACGTTCAAATACTTCTCGCGATTCTAGCTGTTCTTCCATGTCCGATTCGTGACTTAAATCCTCAATTTGTGTTTGAACATGGTTGAAATCACCCATAAGATTTTGTGATCCTACAACACGTAATTTAAGCTCAGCTCGCTGATGAGCATTCAATTTTAAACCCTCAAATGAACTCACATATTTTTTAAAATTAGTTAATCGACACTTTAAAGATGCGCGTTTTTTCTTTAAATCTTTCATCGTTAATTCTGATTTATATTCCGATGTAGCCATTGTGTATGGGCAAAAGAAAAGCGGTATTTACTCACGATTACACCTGATGTGGCGAGCTGATGTGGCGAGTTGATGCGTAGGTACTTTTTCACTAAAATAACGGTCGAGTAGGCAATGCACTGGAAATCCGAAAAAAAGCACAGCATTACACAAGTGAAGTGGAAAGGGGTGAAGGATTCCGATTAGCACACCTTACCAAAAGCACTGTGATCCGCAAGTCCCGCCACGTACGTATCTCCTCGAAGTTCTCCTCGGCTTAATTTGCGTTTATAAGCGTTTATAATCGTCGTCTGATCCAAAGTTTGTGCGTTTATTGTCCGGCGAAGAAGAACCACATGTAATGTTGCGGAATTGGAGGCAAGAAAATTCGAGGTTTTTTGGTGTAACGTATGTTCCGTTTATTGATTCGATTGCGATTACAAAATTACAAAATTACAAGACAAATAGTAAAGATGGCGCGAGTGCCCCGTCGTCCTGGCCGCGTTGGCCAATCACAATCATGAGCATGACGTAGGTGTCCCCATTGGTCCGATTCCAAACGAAGCCGTGTGATTAGCTATATGCACGCGCATGCACAAGGCGCGCACTTTCAAATGCTCCAACAGATAGTAAAACAAAAAAATATATATTAAAAGCAATTAAAAATTAGAATTTAAACTACATAGTTAAAATATAATAATCACAATTTTTTTCAATTCCTTTAATGATGATAAATGAAGAAAAAGAAAAACTTATTCGTCAAGATCAAAGTTATTCACTTAGCAGAGTTCCAAGTGCAGTCACTACTGAGAAGAACTCCGCTACCCAACAAACTCAGTGAAAGCTTAAATCTAGTACAGATTAATAAGTTAACATCTAAGCCTGAATTGCACCACGACTTTTGTTAGAATAGAATAGAATTTCTTTATTCGGACATCTCAGAGACACAAAGTATAACATTAAACAAAAGTTACACACAAAATAACACAATAGAAATAAACAATTTGATATAACAGACAAGTAGGTAAACAGACAGGTATGTCTCATGGTCGATCCAAAAGGGTACCCAGATCAGCTTATGCCAAGCAGATATTACCTATCTACTTGACGCAGATTTTCATCTGGGGCCCTGAGTTCCACGGATGTCAGTCAGTTACACAACAATATAATTATTGTAAAAGTTAAAGTTATTGAAACATTTTACATCCTTTACTAACTTGAAAAATTAGAGCAGGATGTGAAAGGAAACAATAACTTGAACTTTAACAAAAGTCGTGGTGCAACCCAGGCTAAATGTTTTTATTGCACATTTGTAGCATCTTCTACATATAGCGCCACCTTGTGGAACACTGGAAAAAACACAAGTGTACTTGTCTAGAAGATGGCGTTTTACCGAGTTACATCGCACATACGAAGTTTTCGCATAAGTTACTTCATATACAACTTCCCGACATTAATCGTCGGGCCGCGGCCCGCCAAACGCTGATACCTCGCCTCGTCGGAGGAACACTTTCCACCCGTTCCTCCTATCTTATTTGCTTTTATGTATGTGGTTGCAGCGGCGGCGGCGGCGGCGTCGTCGGAGGCGGGCGAGGGAGGCAGCTCGAGCGGCGCCAGTGCGGAACTGCGGCACCACCGTCACTGGCAGCGCGTGCTGCAGCTGGCCTCCGCCCTGCAGCTGCACACGCCGCACGGTAACTGTACTGCGGCCTCCGCCCTGCGGCTGCACACGCCGCACGGTAACTGTACTGCGGCCTCCGCCCTGCGGCTGCACACGCCGCACGGTAACTGTACTGCGGCCTCCGCCCTGCGGCTGCACACGCCGCACGGTAACTGTACTGCGGCCTCCGCCCTGCGGCTGCACACGCCGCACGGTAACTGTACTGCGGCCTCCGCCCTGCGGCTGCACACGCCGCACGGTAACTGTACTGCGGCCTCCGCCCTGCGGCTGCACACGCCGCACGGTAACTGTACTGCGGCCTCCGCCCTGCGGCTGCACACGCCGCACGGTAACTGTACTGCGGCCTCCGCCCTGCGGCTGCACACGCCGCACGGTAACTGTACTGCGGCCTCCGCCCTGCGGCTGCACACGCCGCACGGTAACTGTACTGCGGCCTCCGCCCTGCGGCTGCACACGCCGCACGGTAACTGTACTGCGGCCTCCGCCCTGCGGCTGCACACGCCGCACGGTAACTGTACTGCGGCCTCCGCCCTGCGGCTGCACACGCCGCACGGTAACTGTACTGCGGCCTCCGCCCTGCGGCTGCACACGCCGCACGGTAACTGTACTGCGGCCTCCGCCCTGCGGCTGCACACGCCGCACGGTAACTGTACTGCGGCCTCCGCCCTGCGGCTGCACACGCCGCACGGTACCTGTACTGCGGCCTCCGCCCTGCGGCTGCACACGCCGCACGGTAACTGTACTGCGGCCTCCGCCCTGCGGCTGCACACGCCGCACGGTAACTGTACTGCGGCCTCCGCCCTGCGGCTGCACACGCCGCACGGTAACTGTACTGCGGCCTCCGCCCTGCGGCTGCACACGCCGCACGGTAACTGTACTGCGGCCTCCGCCCTGCGGCTGCACACGCCGCACGGTAACTGTACTGCGGCCTCGTTGCTCGACGAGAGGGAAACGTAAATTGATTAGCGTTCCCGCGTCCATTCCATTTGCACACCTCGAATAACTCGCATTTTATGGCATAAGCAAGTACTTCTAAGAATAATATGAAAAAAATATATAGTAAACTTTTGTATTCCTTACACACAAGCGCACATCTAAGAGAATGTTGTTTACGTGAACAATTCGAAAATCCTCAATTAAGTAGGTTGGTTTTTAATAAGCCACTTATTGGATGTCGCGCAGGCACGGTGCTGGGCGGCACCATGGAGCTGCACGGCACCAACATCTCGTTGGCCTGCTTCCACGGGAACAGCCTCAAGGCCAAGTCCTGGGCGCTCTTCAGCCTCAAGGACCCCTGCATCAGCTTCGCCACCGAGGCCCAGCAACTTAGGAATGAACAAGGTAAGTGGTAATTTTTTAAACTTATCTCTTATATCCAGACTATTGTAGCTTCGATTACAACATGAATATATTCAATTTCAGGGTTGGAAATTGTAACATGCTGTATGAATAAGTCATTATTTGTAACTATTGACTCTTGTTGTAAGATTAGTCCTGTTTTTAAATTATTGACGTGAATAACAGTAATGATTTGATGTTTACTTGTTAGCATAGCTATAGGTTAATGGCCAAACTTTTTTATGTAGAAAATTAAAACTAAAAAGGGAGTGTAAAGGACAAGTTCCGCGTTGGGCCTTAATGCCTTAATGAGAAGATAGAGAAAAAATACATAGAAACATGGAAAAATACTCAAAAAAAAATTTGAATTGTTGTTTATTGTCCGAAATCTTTATTTTATGTAATTTTTGTATGACAACAATATGTCGAAAGCTGAAAATTATTTTGCATTTTATGCTTCTTTTCGCAATATAGCGTACAAGGTGCGGGCCCAAGCTCCATACATTTTGGTACATCTCTTACCAAGTTTTTGATCCAAAGTATTCTAAAGCTAAACTTTAGTTTTAAAGTATTATTTTTTGCAAAATTTTATATTTATATTGATCTGTCGCGGTCGGCAGGCGAGCTGGAAGTGCACGCGGTGCAGAGCCTGACCGCCAGCCTGGGGGACACGGGGGGCGCGGGGGGCACGGGGGGCGGGCCGGGGGGCGCGGGGGGCGGGGGGCACCAGTCGCTGGGCACGGTGTGCCGCATGACGCGCTCGCTGCTGTTCCCGCCGCAGTTCAAGACGCTGCGCGAGTGGTTCCAGTACGCCTTCGCCGAGAGCGAGATCGACGGTAACTAACTACACTTACACACTACAACTCGTCGGACTTGAACCGTGTAGTTTATGAAGTTTTCACTTCATTAATGTATTTTCATCAGCGATCGAGCAGTTCCCGTCCCTGGAGCGGGAGGGCAGTGCGGGGGAGGGTGCGGCGGGGGCGGGGGCGGCGGGGGCCGGGAACACCAACAGCGCGGGCCGCAACAAGGCGAGCGAGAAGCACGTGCGGGAGGTCATCTTCGCGCTGCCCGCGTTACAACTGCACCTGCGCACCAGGCACCTGCAGACACAGAACCCGCCCACCGAGAACGGTGAGATGAAGAATTAAATAATTACGCTTACACTCGCAGCCCGATTAGGTATAAACTTGTATCGTGGTTACCGTTGTTAACACGCAACACACACACAAACACCCAGACCCGAAACAAATATCGGTAGGCCATACGAATATTTGTCCCCGTGCAATAAATGAATATTGTAATTTACCACATAAATAATAGTACTTTTTTTTATTTTTAAAGAAAAATGGAAAGAAAAATATGACTTCAGGCGAGACTCGAACTCGCGACCTACTGGGAATCTAGTCCAGCCGCTCTTCCAATTGCCTAACTAGCATAGTTGGTAATAGATGGCGCTGCTGCTACCATAAAGCAATGCAATAGATGTGAAGGAAAGATTTGACAAATCGGGCAGGACTTCAGTAGCTCAATTGGAAGAGCGGCTAGACTAGATTCCCAGTAGGCCGCGAGTTCGAGTCTCGCCTGAAGTCATATTTTTCTTTCCATTTTTATTTAAAAATAAAATATATTTCACAAGCATGTGTTAATGCGAAATAATATAAAAACAAATAGTACATTTATACTGATTTATTAATTATCAGTATAAAAGTACTATTATTTCGTACAATTCGTGCAAAATTATTCCCTTACCGTTCCTTAATATCAAAAATTGCAGTTTTCGCTTCTACCGGCACTCCCGGACTACAACCCATTGTTTTTTTTTTTTTTTTTTAATGAAGAATGTCTTGTTTCTAGACGAAAAGCCAGTAGTGGAATGCAGCTTCATCACGGAGTTCGAAGATCACATATTCGTGTCGGTAGACGCGGAGGCTTTCCTCTTTTTACACGACCTCATCTCGTCTTACATCAAAGAGAAAGATCGAGTCGTAAGTTATACTATTTTTAATTTTAATACTAAGCTCTGTTTAGTTAAATATTTTTTTAATACTTTTTTTCTTTATTTAGTATCCAGTCCTATTTAGTAGGGCAGCTTATGATGCGAGCGCGTGAGTTTATGATATTATGTGGAGTAACTTGCACCCTGTTGAGTGCCTTTATATAATGTATGATCAACATAAGGTCACGCCCGTACGGTACGGCAGCCGGCCAAATTTTTTAAAAAGTCGTCATGAGCTGATTTCACTGCCGTAACAACTCGTGGTGGCGGCCTCAAGGGTGCGGTTGCTCTTATTTTCCTTTATAGGAAAACAAGATTTGATGGGGACACTCAATAGGAAGGTATCTCCCATATCTTCTACAATCCCCTTTAGGCTCCCCTTCTAAATATATGGTGTTGTGTAGATGCCGGGCGCGTCCGGACGGGCGTCGTGCAACGAGGGAGTCGTGGCGCCGCAAGACTACCGCGACTACCGCTGCCACACCTGGCACCTCGAGCCCACCGTCAGGTGCGCACACTGTTCTGTATGTAGGCTGTACACTGTACACTGTACACGTGGCGGTAGCGCCGCAGGACTACCGCGACTACCGCTGCCACACCTGGCACCTCGAGCCGTGATATGCTTTCAAATTTAATATTTTTTCTTGCATATCTTAATCGACTTCCGTTTACCACGAGCACATACATACATTTTTATATTGGATTAATATTTTACTAAAAATATGAATTGTAGAAACTAAATTTGCGGATTTTCTCGCGTATACGACAAAACTTCCCAAACTTCTCATACCCGACATTTCAGTCGCTTTCCAGCTACCGTGGTTACGGACAGACTGCTCAAACGTTACAAATATTAACCTATCTTTAACAGACTATGAACTCATATTTTCTGTTATTACTCTCAACTCATAATTATTTAATAAATTTAGGTAGTTTCGTTTCGATTACGACATTGTTTACACAAAAAATGTAAAAGAGGCATCGTTTGCGCAGGCTGCTGTCGTGGGCGGGCAAGTCTATCGAGCCGTACGGCGTGGACTACATCCTGCAGAAGCTGGGCTTCAGCCACGCGCGCACCACCATCCCCAAGTGGCTGCAGCGCGGCACCCTCGACCCCCTCGACTCGCTGCTCGCCATCGCCCTCCGCCGCCTCCTCACCCTGCTGCCGCGCGACCACTAGCGACCGCTGCCCGCAGCCAGGTGACCGCTGCCCGCAGCCAGGTGACCGCTGCCCGCAGCCAGGTGACCGCTGCCCGCAGCCAGGTGACCGCTGCCGCGCGACCACTAGCGACCGCTGCCCGCAGCCAGGTGACCGCTGCCCGCAGCCAGGTGACCGCTGCCGCGCGACCACTAGCGACCGCTGCCCGCAGCCAGGTGACCGCTGCCCGCAGCCAGGTGACCGCTGCCGCGCGACCACTAGCGACCGCTGCCCGCAGCCAGGTGACCGCTGCCCGCAGCCAGGTGACCGCTGCCCGCAGCCAGGTGACCGCTGCCCGCAGCCAGGTGACCGCTGCCCGCAGCCCGGTGACCGCTGCCCGCAGCCAGGTGACCGCTGCCCGCAGCCCGGTGACCGCTGCCCGCAGCCAGGTGACCGCTGCCCGCAGCCAGGTGACCACCTGCGGCTCCGCGTAACCAATAGCGACGGCTGAGTGGCACGCCGTCGGCTTCTGACTGCTATCCGTGCTGCGGCACGGTACTAGCGACTGCCGCTAAAACCTCACTGATACCGGTTGACGGTCGAGGTAGGAACCCGAGCCAGCTTGAAGAGCGTCAGTGGGGCTCTCACTTAACACGCGGCGCGAGTCGTCACGTAAGATGACGCGACGTGAAATTCACAGATGATACCCTTGTTTGTGTTTTCTCCGAAAAACGGACCCTGTAGACGCCGACGGTAAAACGCTCTTTAATCAACGTAATTTGTTCTTCAAGACGCAGTTACTGGTCTACCTGTATCTGGCTGTTAAGATGACCCCATGGAGTAAACTGATAACAGCCGAGCATTCGTTAATAAATCGTCAGATTGTGTTATGTTTGTAATAACTGACCGTCATCTGTACAATATTCAAGACAAAAATTAATAATGTAAAATCATCACCCTGCATGTCACGCCGGACTTATAAATACGAACTGAACGTCTGTGACAATGATTATGTTGTATCCTCATCGTAACGATGATTGCATGTAAATCTAAGGATGTATGACATGAACATCATGGAAAACATGAAATTTTCTAAACAAAAACATAAGTTAATGATTCCTACACAAAACTGCCAAACGCGTAGATGAGTAACATAATATGAAACCTGTTTATTGTTTCATTATGCATGTGTAGAAGTAAAAATAAAAATTAATAATGTTAAGGATTTACAAACTTGAAGTTAAATCAAAATAGACTTATTTTTATTGCACCAAAAGGAAAAAAATAAACTAGTTATCATGTTGGTTCATAAAAGCAAAAAGAATAGTCTGGAGATAATATAATGGATGGAGTCTTTTTTGTTAAATAACAACTATATTTTATAATCAGAGCATGCAGATGAATAAACGTTCAATACATTTTAACGCAATTTTAAGGTTCTAAATGTCTCGAAAAGTTAAGGGAATCTTTTGTCCTGTCTTTATCTTTTGTTGTACATATCTTTGAATTATTTTTTTTAGTACAAATCATAGGGGATTTATGTCTACATAATATATTTTTGACTACATTATCCCTTGACATTGATGCGATTTTCTCTGCTTAATTGTAGGATTGAAACTCGGAACGTTTTAGTTCTCTTTCGATTAAGGGTACATTGGATGACGGAATCATAGAGCAACACGGGCCATCGGCCGCCGCGGCCGACCGGAGAGGATTAGCCATAGCGTTTATTACCGATGCAGAACAGTCCGTCATTTTTTGCGGAGGGAATTACGTGTGATACACACACACACTACTTAAATTGTCTATTACAACGAATCTCACACCTTGAATTTAAACACATTTAAACATCTGGACGACAGGCGTAGGACCACTTGTACTTGTACTTTGACAGAGGGGAAAGCCTGCATATGGCTACTCCCCTGTGCCTCCGATCCGCCGCGGCCGGGGGCCCGTGTTACTCTATAGACGGAATGGATTCTGGAGGCTTATCTTTTTTATTCAAGAAATTTAATCATTATCATGTGCCCTTTCTTGTAATTTGTCAAATCTTATATAACTGTGATTGGATGATATAATAATTGTAGTGATATAATAATACTCTCGAACGAACGGTTTCATAATAAGTTCAATTTTCCTATTTTCCTATCCCTCAATAGCAATATCAAGGTATATTAATATTCTTATTCATATTAACTTGGACCAGCACCATGGTGTACCCGAACCTAGAAAATCCAAATAAAATCGCTAGTATGATTCAAATTTTGAGAAATAACCAACACTCAGTGCAAAGACAATGGAGGTAATATACGAGTACGTATGAAATTGTTGAGATGTATCTTCCTTAAACTAATCAAATAGATGATAATATATTTAATAATTCATTAAAATTATAAAGATCTCAGAATATGCTTGCGTATACAGTAGTATAAAGTTGTGTAGATGTCACTTAAAACAATGTCTTTTTCAATGATGTTAAGGTGACTAATCCAAATGAATACCTTTTGACGATAAGTCTATGTACGGTTTTGCAATCGTACCTACTCGAGAGCGGTGGTACAATTTTTGCGAATACAAAAGTGTGGCCGAACTAGCGATTTTGTGCTTAATTAAACTTGGAGTACGTCACGTAATTGTATGGCATTTGCATAAATACCAGCTAAAGCACCTTACGAAAACATACAATCACATAGCAACATTATTTTATATTTTTATATTGTAAACGGAACTTAATCGCGTACTATTTTAATCGAAGTATTTACTCGATTATTTAAAATAGTACGCGATTAAGTTCCGTTTACAATATAAAAATATGAATACAAATCGTGAAAGTTTAAAACAATTAAACGTTATTTTAATTAGGTGTTAGCGTAACTGATTTCGGTAAACATAGATCTATAGACACCTTCAGTATTTATGAAATACTTTTCATGCCGAAATCAATCTTCCTCTTTAATTGTTTGTTATTTTTAAAATCCAATATTAATCGACAAAACCACAAACAGTGACATATCCGTTTTCTATATACCGTTTAAGATTTTTTTAATGATTTAATTAGTGATATTCGTCCATTTTATTTTAAAACTGATAGATGTTTTGAGAAGTTGATATTGAATTTGTATAGAGTAATTCTGTAATATTATGTATAGATATTGTTATGTATATTGAGTATTGGTAATGTGTTTATTATAAGATGGTGCTCGCGCGTCGGTGTTTAGAACGTTTAAAAATTTTTTGGTCAGACTTCCTTACTATAATTTAAAATAATTAAATATAGTTTGATAAATATTGAATTAATACCAGATAACTGCATAGTTTATAATTTATACTTTTATTACAATGCTTCTTAACACCGGCGTGATCTGGGATTTCGTGTTTGGAGACTTTATGTAAATTACTGTGGATGCTTAGTTAAGAGGTGGCCAGTCGGTCAGAGCCTAAGGGTAAAGTTAACAATAAATTATCCCCGCCGATAGGTATAGGGCAACAAAACATTAACACTGTAAAATCAAATTATTGTTTGAAAATTGCATATTACGTACATGTAAAATGCATATTTTTATTTTGGCATTGCTAACGTTATATTGATTATTGACAAAAAGGATGATACTATAAATTAATAGTGAAAATTATATAAATTTATTATTAGTCATTGATAAATAGATTATTTGTACACATTGAGTGCGTAATGTGACTAGAAAAACTTTAATGTTAGGTGCATTTTATTCATAAACAAAAAAAACGGTATATTATCAATCAGGATCTACCTACTGACGATATTATTGTACCTAACAGTTTTTCAGTCTACACGTTTATGATGAAAACTTTGACATGAAGTTACACATTGAACCCTTATCCACAATATAGCCAACTAAAATTAGGTGATATCACTAATAAATGCAAAAGGACCGATGAGAGATGAAACATTTGAGAAATACAATTTTAAAGCGAAATTAATATTTATATTTGCTAAACAAATGGTTCAAAGTTTCCACTATATTTATTCCTAAACATATTTAGATTGCTAAATTATCACTTTGAGCCTTTTCAACGCGGATGAGACCGCGACAATTTGCTAGTCTCTCCTTAATTGAATAGTATTCTTTATTTTAGGTGGTACAGTTATCGATTGGGTTCCAAAACTTACGCACTGCAATGCGCCTTAGTAAAATTTTAATCGTATTAGTGGAATTGTATACATCACGTACAAAGTGGAATTAATAGCAAATGTATGTAGTTGAGAAATATAATTAGGCAAGTTGCTAGGTGTAATTTGGTGGTGATTCGTTTTCTACGAACTTTTAACCGAGTACGTAATCGAGTTGCGTCGGGGATGACGATTGATTTTTATTGATGTGATCATGATCATTTATTTATTCACCAGATTGAAGTATTTACAGATGCTAAGGTTATTAAATGAAGGAAACTATCACATACTACCATAACAATGGTGTGTAAAATACTTATGAATAAAGCTACATGTCAATTTCATTGAATTGATAGATTGGCTCTCTGAGTTCTCTCGTGGATCGTTTTGGTATATTTTCACGGAACAACAAAAACAAGTATATTTTATAGAAGTTGCATCTTATTGTATAAATAAAAAAGTCTATAAAATAATCTTTCTTTTCCCTCATATTGGTAACATGAAACAATACAAACGATGACTTATATCTATTTCGCATTCTTCCAGCACATTGTAAAAATAGATTTATGATAGCTTTGGGTAATGCGCTAATGCGATTAAATTTTTGAGAGCCAATGTTGAAAAGTTTCGCTAAACACAGATCTCTTGAAATAAATTTTTATTAAAATTAATTTCGGCATTAGATTGAGAATAATTCGAAAGTTAGGTTCATCATCAATCGTTATCTCACAGCAGGTCGGTTACTTAACCGGTATCGTATAATTATTAGGCGAATTGGTACATATAGATTAGACATTATATTAATTCGTGCGCAGCTGTATTATTTTGTATAAATTAATGTTCCGATTGTATTTATATGCTTATTGTATTGTGTACTGAATATATTTTATTACGGAAAATGATTTGTACATAATGAATGTGATATCGATTTAAATAAAGTTATTACTGTATAATGCATTCTTACTTTCTTCTTCTTATGTCCCAACTGTTAGGATCGCCACACACGACTGCCACAAACGCCGTTACAAGAAGCTAGAAGCGGCTACAAAAGTAGCCGAAGGCTGTGGCCCTGCGGTCGGTGCCTGTTACTTTTTCTAATTTCAGACTAACACTTGAGCACTGGTATTAATGGTAAGGAAGGGTGGCGAACCACGCGAGGCGTTTAGTGGCCGGTGCAAGCCACAAGAAGCAAGCATCGACAATTTGCAAATACTCAATATTAAAAGTTCATCGTTGCGACAATTGAGCATTGTTACGTATCGTACGCACATAACGTTTTTTTGAGGATTTACAAATAAAAACATATATACAGCAAAATAACATTTATTAAAACAAATTCTTACAATGAAAACAAAAGATATGCACTATTTTAATATAAAGTTACACATGTAGTACGGCTGACAAAATGGGCACATAAGAATAGGTTCCACCACTTCCAGCTGTTGCTCAGGGTTATGATATGATCAGTCAGCCCTTAAACAACATTAATTTTACATCATTATAATATTTGAAATTGTCAGTTTGTTATCATCCAAAATTACATTTTGCATCACAGAATTCGGAATAGATAGTACAATAAAATTGAGGATATTAAATATATTTGTGTCTTGATGAATTACATAATTATACATCATATGTATTTTAATAGCTCCTCAATCACTACTGACAAATTAAATAACGAATTAATTCAGCCATAAAAGTCTATATTTACAATAAAGAGTATTATAAAATATCATTAAGGAACGAATAATTTCTTTAAATACAAACATGCATTTATTGAAATAGTACATGAAGCGACGGCAAGCACCCATATAACGCCGCGAAACCAATGTGTCGTAAGTATATAATTTAATGATCGATGCGAATTTTCATTCAATCACCATCAAACATTCCTTGATCGGCAAGTTGTAGGTAATCCTCATAATCACCGATATGTACATTACCTTAAGACCTACGTCGTGCTTCGTATCCATGTCTTTTTCCCTTAATTCCCTTAATTTCGTGCCGAAGTCTCTTTTTGAAAAAATGCACCATTAATTTATTTGAATATAAAATGATGAAAAAATATTTGTTCAATAGTTTCGGACGAAAATTATTTAATACTTTACTTCATTGATATTTTTAATTAAATATTTCACTGATGACAGACCTACGTGTAAACGTCGCGTCAGCGAAATTTAATTGTAGTATTCTTTACCACTTTCGATTTAATGTTATCTGCTACAATCGGAATAGCAAATGTGATTCCAGGTTTATCATAAATTTTTTAAAGTTGAATAAATTATTTTACCCTATCAAAAAAAAGAAACACCCCAAAAAGTTCAGGTGCTACGTTTCTAGACTACACCTCATTAACTCTTCAACTTTTTCAACTTGGCATGACTATGACAATATACAAAATCACAGCTTTACATTGTATGTATCACGTTAGAGACTATTAATTTCTGTACATAATAATGTGTCCTGTAAACATATATTTTTTTAGTGTACAGTTTTTGTTTATTACTTTGATCATTTATAAAACTATATACTTATGGCAATAAAATTAAATTTGCAACAAAAAATCATTTCGGCACTACTTTACTACTGCATAATATTAATATCACTTGATCAGTATAGCAATGCAGGATTAATAATAAAAATAATCGAATTATTCGAATGCTTCGTGGAACGGAACTAGTGCAATGAACGAACAGCACTCAATCATTCAGTTCCTATACACAATTTTTTCGACGAAAGTGAGAAAATGCAAGAAAACCGCGAGCCCTTAGTTTAAGGGCCTTAACTCACTAGGATGCCATGGTGACGTCGCCGGCTACGTATCCAAGCAATTAGTATGGTGTGGAGACGTCGCCACAAGGTGGCCTGGAGTGCTACCGCCTATCTGTATTGCTGCTGACTTTTTCATTGCTGTCAAATTTTGATTGAAAATAACAATAATCGAAATAATCTACGATTATCGCTTATTTATCTCCTACGAAAACGAGAACATCAATCAGATTATCAATACTACTTTTAAAGAAGCTACAAATCGACATGAAAATTTGCCAGCAATGACAATGTCAGTAACAATACAGATAGGCGGAAGCACCCCAGGTGAGTTAGGTATCGTGTTTCTATACTAGCTGCTTGGATACGTAGCCGGCGACGTCGCCATGGCGTTCTAGTGAGTTAGGGCCCTTAGTTTCGATAAATTCATTATAATCAAGATCTAGAGAAGGTAGTATGTTCATAGGTTTTCGCGAGCTACACAATGTTTCATTGAAATAAAACATTCCAAGCATGGTCCGCGAGGCTATTGTAATTAAAAAACATCCAAATTACAATAAAGAAGATAATCAACACCACGGGACCCAATACCTGATATAATTAAATCCCAACTGCCACAGTCTGTAAGACCTCAAGATACAATTAGTAACTTTCTTGCTAACACTGAACCTTACGCATTCGTATTAGATGGAAGTAGCTGCACATTAATAATTTTTCAAACTGCTGCCAGACTATTTCACCTCAGTCTGCCTGAGAGATCGACTATGGCCTGAGACCACGGAAGCTCAAACGTTACCCGAAACGTCGAGTTTATTTTAATCGTTTAAGTAATATATTTACGGATTTATCTCGTGTATATTAAATACACGAGATAAATCCGTAAATATATTTTATTTTAATAGAGTAGGTATGTCCAATTAACGCTTTATTCGAACATTTTTTAGAACACTCATCCATTGCTAAACTGACATAACATTGTGCTCAAGTAAAAGACAGCTTATAGCACAATTACCAATTACAATTACTAAGTACACTTTAATTATCAAACGTACGCGCAGGTCTCACTCAGTCTGGTGTTCGCCGGTTGACAAGTCAGTTAGCGCGAAATCCTTCTGTCATATTTGACAATTAGAGCGGGGAAAAGATTTTAGTGACGTAGTCGATTCGGAACCCTACGCGTACGCTGAGGGCGCGAAGACGGGTGTCGATTCAAGTTTGCTATAAGCTTGCTTATAAGAAAACTTATAAAACATTAAACGAGACAGTCTTAATATTACAAATTCACCCTAAAATTTTATAAAAACCTACAAATTTTTACAGACGCTGCCTTTCACTGAAGCTATATTCAATAATATATTCACTACAGTAACGCGAAAAGCATTATTTCGCAGTTCATTATATTATTACTGCAATATATATTTGTATGTTTAAAATACAAATATTTAAATTATTGTGAAGCATGTTTGTGCCAGGGTACTCTTGAAATGTATTATTTAATTAACTGGCTTATATTTATTATATAACATAAAGTTTTACGTACGAGCATTTATTTCTTATTGAACTGCCTCAGTAGTCCAGCGGTAGCAGACCACTACCACTGCGCTGGGGTCCTAAGTTCGATTCCCAGGTTGTTCAATACAATATGAATATAATAAATATTTATTGATAAAATATTACATAAATAAACTATTAGATATTTTAATTTATACTTAATATTTTAAAGGTAAAGTGCATGTTTGGATGGGCAACATTATGATCACATTTTATTGTATGTGTATGGCAACATTGTAGCCCTCTTGAACCGTCCGGCTGCCATGGGTCGGACGTGTTATTGTAGAATGTTTAAATAAATAGTGAAATCTATATTTCACAAATTTATCATGTTTTATCATTAAAAACGGCTCGTAGGGACTATCAGAAATAACGGTGTGAAATCCTTTATCTCTAGTTCTATTGGACTTTGTCCATTTTCCGGAAGTTTCCCAGTATCTCAGCGTTTGGTAATGTGCCAGGCTCGCCGCATGTTACATGAGCCAAAACGTAACCAGCGAATCGAGGGTGTTTTCATGTATGCTTGTATACATGCATTTACCTCTGCCTACCCCTTTGGGGATTACAGGCGTGAAGGTACTTTTATTTCCTATTTTAAGGATTTACATTTGAGATGAACTGAAAAATAATCCGTCTAAAAGCTTGACACAAACACGGTTTTCAGAGTTTTAAAGAATTAACTACACACTTCGATAACATGCTTATATGCCTGCTTATGTTTATGTTTTTTGTTTCTTACGCCAATTGTTGAGAAAGCTGTTTGATAAGCAATAGATTGTTAGTCGAGGTATATTAATTATTTTCAACTCTCATCGTAACACGTCAACGTATCAGATTCAAAGGCTCAAAGCCTAATTAATAAACATTATTTAATGAGTAAAACTACTACTACGCTGAGGTCCTGGGTTCGATTCCCGGGTAGGGGGTTATCAGAGATAATGGTGAAAAAGCCTTTGTCTCTGGTTCTATTGGGATTTTTCCATTTTCTGGAAATTTCCCAGTACCTCAAAGTTTGGTAATGTGCCCGGAGATGTCAACAGGCTCGCCACCTGTTACATGGGCCAAAACGTAACCGGCGAATCGTGGGTGTTTGCATGTATGCTTGAATGCATGCATTTACCTCTGCCTACCCCTTCGGGGATTACAAGCGTGAAGTTACGTTATTTAATGAGAATTTACCTATCAATAAAATGCAGTATACCATATATTCCATTATATACAAATTTTGATACGCAACGAATTGACCGACCGAACTAGCAACATGGTATTACATAAATGTGGATATATATACATGGAGCTGGATCGAAAATTCAACTCGCTGTCGATTTAAGGATGAAATGTATAAAGTGCACTCAACTTATGCGTTGAATAAGCAAACCACGGGCAAAAAATCGCATGGCATATAGTTTAAAAAATAATATTAATATGTTTTGTGATGTGGAACTTGTACAAAAGTAAAAAATGTAATTAACGACTTTCTGCTTTTACGTCACTGCAACTCAATCATATTATATTTGGCATAATGTACATAGCACTGCTTTCATTGGTAAACGTTATAAAATAATATTAGGTATGACTAGTAGACCCACGATTCTCCAGATATACTTTTGTGTTTCATATAACAGAGGACATTCACATAACCGAGTCCGAAAGTTTCACTGGCCAAATAGGAAAACCCCAATTTCACTTACCTAGTACCCGACCCAAGAGATCATCGCTATGTTCCGAAATAAACAGCGGCCACTGCAAGAGGTGACGTCAGCCGTTCGAAGCCGTTCTTTTTTATTTGACTACTTTACCTAGTTTGTTAAAATTAAAGTTATTGTAACATTTCACATCCTTTTCTAACTTAAAGAAATCTGTTAAAGTTAGAGCAGGTTGTGAAATGTTACAATAGCTTTAATTTTAACAAAAGTCGTGATGCAACCCAGGCTTACTGTTAACTTCTTATAATTGTTAAAAACGGAACGCTGTCCAGTATGCTGAATGGATGCACGATTATAAATTTCTTAATATACTTTCTTTTCATAAAAAAATACAAACTATGATTAACACTGCATTAAGAACAATTTCTTCGATTTCTTTCTTTTTATATCGATGGAATCTTTCAATGACAATCAATAATATAACAACAGTGTCAGGTTGGTCATGTGATCAAACCACTGAGAGTACCTCGAAAGCTCCAGTGCTCACAGTAAAAAAATACGTTAGCTTTGACGCATAGAGCAACACGGACCACCGGCCGCGGCCGACCGGAGGGGAGTAGCCATAGCGTTTATTACCGATGCAAAACAGTCTGTCATTTTTTGCGGGAGGAAATGCGTGCGACACACACGCACACTACAAAAATCGTCTATTACTACGAAACTCACACCTTGACTTTAACAAAATACAGAAACAATTATACGCACACATTTAATCATCTAGGCGATAGGTAAAGGCCCATTTGGGCCTGTATTTTGACAGAGGGGAAAGCCTGCATATGGCTACTCCCCTCCGGTGTTGCTCTATGGCTTTGACGTCCTATATTACTATATGACATCTGCGGCAGCCTATTGTCAATTTATATCGGAACGAAGTTTTCGAACGAAGTGATGTCAGCCTAAATTGGAACAGCCAACATATCGAGATCTCTAGCTATCACATCGCACAGACTGAGATTCAATAATTATTAACGCCCTGATGCACTTTATATATTTCCAGTACAAATAGTTTGGAATGAAAGCCGGCGGGAGCTAGGCTAGTTGATGGAGAAGTTCTGCGTGAAGTCGTACTCGATGGTGGGTATGACGGTCTGCACGAACTTGAGGAACACGATGAGGTAGGAGTGCACGCCCATCTCGCCGCCGCTCTCCGTCACCGTCTCTATGATCTTCTTCATCACTTCCGCGTGCCTGGTACGTTACAGATTATATTAGGGAGCGTATAAATTACGTGAGGTGTTTTAAAGCTATTGCATAGCTTCTATCGAGGGCCTTGAGCGCGGGGACCGAATCCAGAAATTCCGTAACGAAAAAACCTCACGCTCCCCACTCCGACGGGCACGGAGGTGTGGCTTGAAGGCCGTGCATTGTCTAACGTCGTTTCTTTTCGGCAGTCTTCGCCACGGTGTTTGTGTGCGTGCAACTAGACGTATTGTACGACTCTACGAAGCTCGCACGAATCGAGACGAGCTGCTCCGAAATCGGACGAATACATAAGCAGCTGTTTATATGTATTGTAAAATTATAAAAATATTTCAAACAATATTAACTTTTTTATTTATCCAAAGAAAAAAAAATGTTTTCTTATCGGTCACCACGCTCAAACAGTGTAACTTGAATTCATATCAACGAAAAAAAGAAATACTGCACAAATAAAATAAATAAATAATTATAATTGCATAAGTTGATACAAAATGCTATGCAATAGCTTTACCGCGGGAGTCCCCGAGTGCCACACGTCGATTTTTTTTTATTTTCTGTCCCTCCCTCTCCCCTGGTCAGATGTCGTGAGATTTTATTCAACCCCCTCCCCCGTCCCCCAATCTCACATGAGATTGGGGGACGGGGAACAATTTTTATTACAATGAAGTTAATGTTAACCTATTTGTAATATAATAGGTTGGGGAAAAAGTCTTTTCGCATTATATTATGTATGAACTTGTAATAAGATCTCTTTGGCTGTAGTATTTGTATCTGGCTGGTTTTGGTATCATTGAAAGTTAAAATTTTAAAGAACATAATTCCAAATTCAAATTAGGCAAATGTGTGATTTTCATTTGTTTTTCGTACTGTCAAGATGAGTGAATCTAATGAAGAAATTCGATACATTTTAAAATTTTACTACAAAAAAGGTAAAAATGCAACGCAAGCAACGAAAAAAAAATTGCGATGTTTATGGACCTAGTGCAGTGTCTGTGAGAGTAACACAAATTTAGTTCAAGCGTTTTCAATCCGGAAATTTTGATGTCAAAGATGCACCTCGCTCTGGTCGCCCTGTTACGGATAAAATGGATGCCATTTTTGAAAAAGTGGAGCAAGATCGACGTATCAGTAGTTACGACGTAGCTGAAGAACTGAGAATTGAGAACAAAACAGTTTTGGCGCATTTGAAAAAAGCTGGGTACAAAAAAAGCTCGATATTTGGGTACCTCACGAGCTCACTGAATGAAACCTAATGAACCGTGTACTCATTTGTGATTCTTTATTACGACGTAATGAAACCGAATCATTTTTGAAGAAGCTGATAACTGGTGATGAAAAGTGGATCACGTACGATAAGAACGTGCGAAAAAGGTCGTGGTCAAAGGCCGGTCAGGCTTCACAGACTGTGGCGAAACCCGGGTTAACTCGCAATAAGGTGATGTTGCGTGTGTGGTGGGATTGGAAGGGCATTATTCATTATGAGCTATTACCACCAGGCAGGACTATCGATTCTGAACTCTACTGCGAACAACTGATGAGATTAAAGCAAGAAGTTGAGAGAAAGCGGCCGGAATTGATCAACAGAAGGGGTGTGGTGTTTCATCATGATAACGCTAGAGCTCACACATCTATAGCCACTCAACAAAAATTAAGAGAGTTTGGCTGGGAGGTGTTAATGCATCCGCCGTATAGTCCTGATATTGCACCTTCAGATTTCCACCTGTTTCGGTCTCTTCAGAATTATGTATGCAATGTTAGGTTAACATCACGAGAGGACTGCCAAATCCGCTTGTCGCGCGGTATTTTGATGAGAAGTCCCAAAATTTTTATAGCAATGGGATCATGTCCCTACCTACAAAATGGCAAAAGGTAATCGAACAAAATGGTACATACATACTTTAGTTAATTTAAATAAACTATATTTTGAATTATCTTAAAAAATGCGAAGAAACTTTTTCCCCAACCTAATATTTATTTTCGCAATAAGACATGCGAGTGAATTTAGAAATTATTTTTTTTTAAATATTAACCACAGGTAACCTATACAGAGAAGACATAGGGAACAAACGGTCGTTTGTTCCATTTTTAAATTGATTTGACAGATGTTTATGTAAGACGTTTTCAAGTCAGCTGTGTTATGGGAAAGTGTGGTAAATTGAATGCAAAAAAAACTGGAATCGTGCTAAAAAGGGGAGTATCCTGTCTAATCATAGAGCAACACGGGCCACCGGCCGCGGCAGACCATAGAAGTAGCCTTATGCAGGCACCACCGCATTACCTAAATGATAGTGGTCAGCTCTATCGTGTTCCGGTCACGTGGTAATGTACGGCCCTGTAATTTCCGGCACAGAGGCATAACACCTTAGGCCTCAGGAGTGGCAACGCATCTGCATTTTGACCTCATGTCATTATGTGGCTGTTTACAGGCTACAGTCATCACTTAACAACAATGTGAACTGCATGCTTGTTTGTCACTTTTATTACATAAAAAAAAGATGACGTGACACGCCTCCCTTTTTCGTACATTGAACCAAAATCGATACTTGTAAATATAAGAGTTACATTTCTATACATTATTCGTCGTAAGCTTAGCAGGATGCATAAAAAGACAAGAGTAGACAGGTAATTAACCTGCACGGATGCACGGAGGCCATGGTGGGCCCGGAGAGGTGCGGGTGCGACTCCATGGTGACGGTCTTCTTGGCGTGGTCCTGCGACACGTCCTCGTACATCTGCTCCACGCTCAGCAACGTGCGTTCCTATTACATATTTTTATACAGAGTGTAACAGGATTAAATGTACAACCCGAAACTAGTTTGTTCAGAATCGATTTTAGGCATTTTTAATGTAGCTAATATTTTGCCCCAAAATTAATTACAATTGAGGAAATTATGGTGACCCATTTGGTAAACGGTCAATAAAAATAGTCTCAACGAGTTTATTGGAAATCGTTAAGGCGTGCATTTGACTATTATTCCCTCAGGCCACGAGAAAAATCTGACAATTGATTTCTTATTGTTCTCGGACCCAATCGGGTCCATTGCGGCTTAAAGCATAAATAATAATCATTTAAGTAATAAAATAGTGAAAATGAATCTTATTACTAGCGATTGTTAAACAGGGCTATAGGTCGCGCCACGTAAAAAGAACGCTGGAAGAAAGTAGAAGGGATGTGTTCGCGCATCGGTACACTCGCGCACGAGAGTACTAGCCCTATTGATTTATTTTTGATCTAGCTTTCGCTTGCGGTTTCGTGTATTGGTAGGCAGATTGAAAACGCCGCACCTCATACCACCAAATAGATCGATAAATCGTCTACTGCGCAGCTTGACCGCCAGCGTTCTTTTTACCTGGCGCGACCTATACGCAGGTTACGCTACATCACATTGCGACAGTGTACGTGTGTGAATTGGTTTGTGTTTTATGTGCGGTCGTAGGTAGAGGTAGGGTAAGTATCCATAAAGTGTGCATACAGTTCGTACAAATTGAGGACAACTCGTTTCTTAAATAAAAAATATTAAATACAGAAACATGTAATTTCAGTTCATGTATTACGATTGAAATGAGGCCTGCAACCACAAGGATACTGAGGCGTGAGTAATACCGCTTACAACTTCTGATTTTCCAACTAACCTCATTGTATCCGATGAGCCACAGGCGCGGCGTCTGGTAGTACTTGTCGTACGTGATGTGGAGGTCGTAGGTGCGCGTCTTGACGATGTCGTCGTCGGCCCTGGGGCGCCGCTCGCGCTCCGCCCGCGGCCGCGGCTCCGGGCGCGCCGCCAGGTCTAAACACTGTTCGCGTGTCAACATGAACGACGTATATTACCGGGTTTGAAGAGAAAGAATAGAATAGAAATTTACTGGCGCAGATTGAAGACACAGGAGACAGACATTAAATAAGGTTTAAAAACACTGAATTAAAACGTAGAAAAAAAAGTAACAGAATGTAGCATAAGCATTAACAAAACACAAAAAAAATCAAGAATTAGGTCTAAAAAAAAAAAAAAATTTTCTAACATAACGGAAATTTTAATCTGCCAATAACACACACTAAACTGTGCCTCACGTCTGCACCAAAATTGGTCAGTATTCAACTTTGGGTCAGGCTGGACTCTGATGCCGGGTTGTAGGTGCCTATCGCTACCTAAGTGATAACAGGCGTAGGGACGTGACGACTCCACCGCCCACTAGCGGAAGAATATTCTTCTCATCATCGTCATCATCATCATATCAGCTATAGGACGTCCACTGCTGAACATAGGCCTCCCCCAATGACTTCTTGCAGTCTTGACTAGGTCGTCGGTCCATCTTGCAGGTGGACGTCCCACAATGCGCTTGCGGATACGTGGTCTCCACTCGAGAACCTTTCCGCCCCAGCGGCTATCGGTTCTCCGAGCTATGTGCCCTGCCCATTGCCACTTCAGCTTGCAGATCTGCTATATTTTTCTAGACGAATATTGAACATTTACTTTCGTCCAAAATCGTTAGCTGTGATTTATATTAATATGGATATGCATATGCCTAGACTATAGATTCAAAATACAAGACAATAGTGAATGCCACCCACCGGATCGACTTCATCCAGCAACCCTGACTCCTGGAACTGCTCCATGTCCTCCGCCTCCCCATCATCGTCGTCCTCATCATCATCGTCGCGGTCTCCGGCGTCAGCTTCGCCATCACTGTCACCGGTTTCCGCAGCCTCCAGGGTCATTTCACATACCTGCATACAGATGTACACCCAACTTGTTATTGATGCAACATTGCAAATTATTATTATTATTATTGACGAAATTACATTTATTTTGACTGGTGGTAGAGTTCCAGTGTAAGAGCTCCAAGGTGAAGGCGCCACCGCATTACTTAATCTATCTGTATTCAAATTATAGTGTTCAGAACTATTGTGTTCCAGTTAAATGGTAATGTATGGCCCCGTAATAATTTTCGGAGACATAACAACTTAGGCATCAGGGGTGGCAACGCATCTGCATTAACCTCTGTTTTTTTTGTAGATGTCTAGAGGCTGCAGCACGTAAAGAACAGGGAACGCTTGTTTTCTACCTTATTTATACATTAAAAAGACGATATTTATACAGGTAAGACGTCCATCGGCTTGTCGAAGTGGGTCGATGTTATTAATTCAATTCAATTCAATTCTTTATTTGCCAACTAAGTTTATACAAAGATCTTAAATAATATTTTTAACGTACTTAGTTACCTTTTCCAGGTGCTGCAAATTCTTATTCTAATATTTAATTATTATATAACATTCATCAAACATTTTAATTTTACTTTTTAATTATGCATTTTAAAGAGTAAAATTAACGTATTAGCATATTATAGGCGTTTGCCGGTCGCCTTTAAGAATCCCATATATACCAGGCTATGTATATCTAAATATTAATAATAATATACAATATATAGTGTAGTTTTGGCTGTTCTTTAAGGAATAGGCATTGCCTGGCGACTTGTAGTCCAGTCCGTAATGCCACTAGGACCTATCAGAATATCAGCGCTGCAGCTGCTGCTACAGCAATCAGCTGAGGTGGGTGTCGTTTTTATTTTTGCTTCTCACAACCAATCATGTTTTACTATTCTCACACTTGGTTTTTAATTTTAATTTATGTTTAGATGATGCGTGTGGGCCTAAAAAAAATAAACATTTTTCTTTCTTTGTTTTCTGACAATTACCTTATCATCGAGGGTGGGCGAGCCGGGCGAGTCGTAGTGGTGCGTGTCCACCCACCCGCCGTCCTCGTCGTGCTCGTCTTCTATCACTTTCTCCTTGTCTTCGCAGTATTCGATCTGTGATCATTTGAACATTTTTATCACAAACATGTCTTAGTGACAATAATAACTAACTTTAAGCCTGGGTTGCACTTCGTATTTGTTAAAAGTTATTGTAACATTTCACATCCTTCTCTAACTTAAAGAAATCTGTAAGTTATAAAAACACTTACTAAAACTTTTAAACGCACACTATGTAAAAATGCGTACTATAGACTCGATGACTATCTAAAGGATAGAGATGCCTGAATAAATGCTGGTCTAGCTCCACAAAAGTTTTAACAATAATTATGTGAAATGAATGTGCATTGTACTTGATAATGTAAAACATAGTTATAAGTGTCATATTGTGAAAATAGTTTTAAGGAACATATTTTGAAAAGACCATAATGAGTTTTGTTTTGGCAGGTTTTTTCTCAGTAATGTGGGCTTTGGAACTCTGCCAGTGAATGACAAAGAATGTCCCATATTATTTTGTTTAGTCTTGTCTTGCGGTTTGTAAAAGAGAGTATGGAACATTCTGTTGATACCTATTTTTATTATCAAGTATATTTGGACCATTATTTATTTTATTTTGTTTACTTTGACATATTAATCAACGTATCAGTTGTTATTCGCTTTAATTTTATATTTGTAATTTGACCTATCACAAGCATTCTTCTATTATTTCCAAGTGATTAAATTAATTTTTGAGTTTGAGTTTGAGTTAGAGGGGGATGTGAAATGTTAAAATAAATTTAACAAATATTGTGGTGCAACACAGGCTAAGTCTTAAGTTGCAGTGCCATGCAATAGGTGGCAAAATTACATACATCGGGTACATTATCAAATTCTAAAATTCGTTTCGTTCTACTCATTTGATTCAGGTAATTATATGTTCATCTTTAATGTATAAAAGACAACAATGGAGAATGACAATGTTCCATACATTTCTGGGCCCAGGTGTTAACACTGTACAAATTATGTCATTTTCAAATGACTATAAAATAATTAAAAATTCGGGCATTTTTTGAATTACCAGTAATCGAAGTATATATGATCAAGTAAAAGTTAGGTTAGATTGCTAATTCTTACTAACTATAATACAAAATGTACTGTGTAATGGGTTAACCAGTAAAGATTTTGCAGGCCCAGAATTATCCATCTCCTTTCTCACCTGCTTGCAACGCCTGTAACATGGTACATTTCTAGTGATGAGGAACTGCTTGTCGGCAGGCAGGTAGGGCCGCACCTTGGCTTCCTCGCCCTTCGCCCACTGCCACGTGGGACAGTGGTGCACCAGGTGATCGCCGGCCGCCACAAACTCTTCGGGAGTCAGCACACCTGTCTCTTGAAACTTGGACTCCTGATCAGAAAATTATAATAATGTCTTTATTAAATCAAAATGAAGTTCATTCCAAATTACAATCTATACTTATTAAATAAAACTTATTTTCGATTGACGAATGACTCACTTTCAGATAGGGTTACCATCCATCTGGATTAGTCCGGACATGTCCGACTCACTTCCAGATAGGGTTGCCATCTGTCTGGATTGGTCCGGACATGCCCGGACTTCTAGACTTTTCTCCGGACTTAGTCCGGCCTACCTATTCTTTGTCCGGATTTTTTATTTAGATGGAATATGAGGAATAAAACTTACATATGTCGCATAAAATACCTCTTTAATCTGATTTATGATTAAAAAAAAAACAAAAAAAAATAGAGGAGAATATGCTTTGACGCTAAGCATGTGGATTAGCGATCGCAGTGGCAGCAGTTGTATCGTAGGATGCTACTTCCCATCCTGCGTTATTATATTTATTTCCGCGTGTTGGAACGGTTTGACCGCCATTCGCTGACTGTGGAATTATTCTCCTTTTCCAGTGAGGGCGTCAGGTCCCGACGCGATTAAAAGTGGATTTCTTTAAGGTATAAACTTTGCTATATAAAATGTAAAATGGATTCACATTTTAATTGTTATGCTATCAACATACATACTATGCTATCAAGTGACATTGACTGGGCATTTGTTATCAATTATTTAAGTTGGTACACAAGCTATCGCAATTATTTGTGATTATTGAAGTAGGTACACCTTATGCAATGGTAATAAAAGCTATATTTGATTGACATTGGATAAGCAGAGTTCCATGACTGTACACTGTTGTCTGGTCCCATTTTATTTGTAAGTAATTATGACATTTTGCATTTATCAAAATGCCTTTGTACTCATTAAATAAAACAGATAGAAAATGTTAAATAGTTTCATAAAAGTACATAAATTACACAATTATTAGTTTCATAATTTTAATTTTACTGGCAGTAGAGCTCCAGTGACGGAGCTCGCGGGCGTTGCTGCTAAATAGTAGTGTTCAGCACTATTTTTCTGATCAGGTGGTAATGTACAGCCCTGTATTTTCCAGCACAGAGGCATAACAACTTAGGCCTCAGGAGTGGTAACGCATCTGCATTTTGACCTCTGGTCATTGTGTGGGTGTACATACGTACATAGGCTACAATCATCACTTAACATCTATGTGAAGTGTATGCTTGTTTGCCACTTTTATTACAAAAAAATATATTACCATTTGCTTTTTTAAATGGTCAAGAATAAACTTAACCATTTGGAAAATCACTGTCAATTTCACTTATTCCTAGGAAATAGGATAAGGATAAGGAGAGCAAATCCAGGACTTCAGGAAAAAAAAATGTTTTATCTTTGATAACTTTTTTTTATGTATTGAAGGAGGCAAACAAGCACGCAGCTCACATTGATATTAAGTGATGACTGCAGCCTATAGACATAAAAACCAGAGATTGTTCTCTGGTTTGGCGAACACGGTCAAGTGCATGTCGAAGTTGTGTATACAAAGTACATAAAAAATCCCCTGCCTCCCTAATATTTTTTTTAATTTTTGGTAAGTATTTGATGTTAGTGGCAACAAAATACATAATTTATGAAAACGTTTGGTGGATGAATTTTGGTTTATTAGTATTAATTTATGATTATAATCCATCCATCTATTTGTAGCGATTTGATAGTTTCGAGTAATTTAGACAGGCCACATAGAATCTATTTGTTCCCAGCAAAGCACAGTAGAACCTGGAGGCCAGGGTCGTAATAAAACTTACTACAAAGGACATAAATCGGCCGCGCACTTGACATTGTACCTTTGTAAAGAACCTCTTCGTATCCTTACCTTCAGTACGGGAGTCAAATAGCCGGCCACACCGAGGGCAGTCCCCTTTACTGTATTGATAACACTCTGCATTCTAACGATGACACGGAACAGAGATTGACGAAGTGTATTTAAGAGAAGTTTCAGGCGTTTCAGCGAATCCAACTCGAAACACCGCAGCGAACACGCAGCGAAACCGAACAAAGATTTTGGATTTTACCATAGATGTAAATAAATCTATGGATTTTACGAATTTTACGATGGATTGCCAAATTTGACAATAAAAAATATTGACATTGACATAAAAAATTACATTTGGTGGCTGTTCCGTCCAACTTGGCGGTGTTCCGAAATATACTGGCCGGTCTGGCCGTGGTTTGGCCACTGGCGACCATATCGCTTCAATCATCCATCCCTATTATTTCCTATGTCGCGTCGTGGGTCTATCATAAAATTGCGCAAATGCATATTAATATCATGATATGTTCGAACATGATGCGCTCAAGAAAATTTAACCAAACATTTTCATTTGTAAAAGACGTATTAGGATACATAAAGGAGATGTTGCAAAAATGTATGGACCTCCGGCCATGTATTGTACACAATATCATTAGACAAGCAAAATCAATATACAAAACGTTTTTTACTGCATATTTTCACTTATTTGGCTTTTTTTTTGCAGTTACAAAGCATTATTTGCAGTTAGAATTGCAACTCAAAACCAACATGGGGAATATGACGGGCGATGTCATTTTGACATTTTGATTTTTTAAATTGTATTTTGATTATATATTACTTCGAGAAAAAGTAATATTTTCTAAATACTATCGAAATCGATTTATCCCAGGTGTTGGCTGTATCGCCGCCATGTTTAACATAGTTGAAAATGATAAAATCGTTTGATTTAAATGTGGTTGTAACTCTAAAATATATTCTCGAATAAATTTATTGTATTCCCAGAGTAGCATCTCTCCTAGAGGTAGCGATCGCAATGCCTGGCTAAGGCTAATGAGACGTTGCGTCGCTGCAACCTTGTGTCGGCACTCCACAGCCGGTGTCCAAACCAAGAAAGGTGGAACACGCCCCCGTCGTAACGGGGGCAGATCAAGCCCGGGCAAAGAGGATTGCCTCGTAGGCCCGCACCGCGTCGCGCGCTTCGCACGCGCCGCGAGGTCATCACCTCCAGGAACGCAGCTATTTGACAAACAACTGACTGACAATGACAATTAATTTTTGACATTTCAAATTTCAATCAATTTTTTTTTGAATCGTCACGATCAACTGAAGAAAAAAAAACGCAAAATTATGAAAAAATCGTCCTTTTAATCTCATTTATTCATAATTGAATTAATCACACTAATCCCAGTACAGTTTTGTAACTTAACATTAAAATGGAGGACGTTTTAGACGAAGTTGTGTCTTCGGAAGATTTGCAAGTGAGAAACATTGTGTTGTATTGGGCATTATCGTGAGTCATTATTGCATTTTATTGTGTTGTGCGTTCGCAGAAGTTCGAGAAGGTGTTCCACGAGCAGCTGCACCAGGGCAAGGTGACGCACAAGGCACAGTTTGAGTATGCGTGGTGTCTGGTTCGGAGCAAGTACCCGACCGATATTAGGAAGGTAACTGTTTTTCTTTATTTCTCATTATCAAATTGCCGTTGCAATATTTCTTCTCATATAAAGTATGCGGAGAATCATATAACATTTTTTTGTTTGTACACTATATACATAGTTGTGTTGTAATTGCATTTAATTTTATGAAAATAGTTCAAAACTCAATTATGTGTTATGATTTTAGGGATGACGTCATGAAGGTATCGTTATTAATATTTAATTTGGGTAACAATTATTTCATGTATTTAATTCAATTCTTATATATTTTTGTATATATTTTTGTGTGTTGGTTGCATGTTACGTTCTGGATAGTTAAAACTATCATGGTTTACTTTTTTATGTAATGTAAGTGGCAAACAAGCTTGCATTTCACATTGATGTTAAGTGATGACAGCAGCCTATAGACACTTACACAAAGACCAAGGTCAAAATGCAGATGCGTTACCACTCCTGAAGCCTATGGTGTTATGCCTCTGTGCTGGAAATTACAAGGCCATACATAACCTCCTGACCGGAACACGATAGTGCTGAACACTGCCATTTAGCGGTAAGTATATTAGGTAATGCACCCTGAGCTCCGTCGCTGGAGCTCTACCACCTGGTAATGTATGGCCCTGGAAGTTCTGGCACAAAGGCACCTTAGGCCTCAGGAGTGCTAATGCATCTGCATTGACCTTTGTTCTTTGTGTGGGTGTCTATAGGCTGCAGTCATCACTTAACATCAATGTGAACTGCATGCTTGTTTGCCACTTCCATTACATAAAAAAAATGTCTGGTCTCTGTCTCATTGCTGCCTTATTTGTGTATGTAAAGTTCAATGTGCAATGTTTTTGGATGACTGGAAACATCTTCAATAGTACAATGTGTACATTATATGGGTAAATGTCTGTTATCATATTTAATCCCCACATTCATTATATTCAACACTATATTGAATGCAGTTGAAGTTGTCATAAGGATCTGATAATGCAAGATAATGCTATATCAAAATATTGTTTATAATCATAATCATAATAATTTATTTACAAGAATGTAGTAATTGATACATGTAGGTACAGATGGTGAGATCAATCAAATTGGAGCACCATCATTCTACCATTACAATGGTGTGTAACATAGAGCTACACGGGCCACCGGTTACAGTGGACTGTAGGGGAGTAGCCATAAGCAGGCTTTCACCTCTGTCAAAGTACTAGACCAAATGGTCATATGCCTGTCGCCCAGATATTTAAATGTGTGCTTGAAATTGTTTACGTATTTTGTTAAAGTCAAAGTGTGAATTTCGTAGAACGTAATAGACGAGTTTTGTAGTGTGAGTGTGTGTCTCACGTATTTCCCCCCGCAAAAAATTACTGTTTTGCATCAGTAATAAACGCTATGGCTACTCCCCTCGGGTCGGCCGCGGCCGGTGGGCCGAGTTGCTCTATGGTGTGTAAAATTGTCTTATGAAATATGAAAAATTATGATTTAAACGTGTGAGTGTTTGTATGATTGCATTTAGTTTGCATAATAGGAACCAAAATCGAAGCAACGATTGTATGACAGTTACATTTTTAGGGTTAGGGACTCTATTATTAAGCCTCCGCTGTCTGTCTGTATGTCACCAGGCTGTATCTCATGAACCGTGATAGCTAGAAATCAGATTTTTTCACAAATTGTGTATCTCTGATGGCGGCTATAACAACAATTATAAGAAAATGAAAATATAACGTAATATTAAGTGTTTTTTCGTATTTTTGCTCGATATTAAGAACGGTAGCAGGTAGATGTTTAAAATTTTCACATAATAATTAGTTGTATATTCGGAAACGGAACCCTTCCTGTGCGAGTCCGACTCGCACTTGGCTGGTTTTATATTGACCCCCTTGTTCATAAATGTACATTAGATACGTTTTAACTATAGAATGCTTTGTCTTTGTCAGTTGCATTGTCAAATGTGCAGGATAGAAAAAGACAAAGGAGAGAGCAACACTAACTAAAATACGGTTATGAATAAGGGTGTTAGTACATTGTTCTGTACGCCATTCTACATAATTGGATATTTATTACCGCTCTATTGAATGGTTCGACTTCTCTTGTTCGGTAGACCGACTGCACCAGGGAAAGAAAAATTTCCCTCCACGAATGGCCACGCCTAGGTATTAATAAAAATATTATTTATTTTCAGGGCATCCTGTTATTGAAGGAACTATTCAATTCGCATCCAGATGGGAAGAGAGATTATCTGTTCTACCTTGCAATCGGCAACGCGCGCATCAAAGAGTACAACAAAGCACTCCACTACGTTAAAGCATTCCTGGAGATCGAACCCGCTAACCAGCAGGTTTTGGCCCTTGAGGTGAGCTCATAAAGTTAATTTTCTATTGAATAATACTAACCATATTTGAAATGTACAAATACATGTTCTACTGGTTGTGATATATGTGAATCAAAGCCGTGTTAGGTTTAGACTGACGTTTATTACATATGTCATATTTCTTTATCCATATACATTTCTCCAATACCAAGTAGGTTATAGTTATACATAGCCAATGTCCCACATCCCCCTTCTTAATGAAATTAGAATTAATATAATAATAAGAAAATACAATATATAGGTACCTATCTATTTTACATAAGCTACAAAACAATGGTATACAATTATACACCTATTTTAATTCTATATGAAAAAAATAAATAAAATAAAATAACAAAAATCAGTTCATATGCAAAAATAATAAGTGCAAAACATCAAATAGTTAGGTACATATTATTAAGTATGTTTGACTTGCGCGTGTTTATGCCGACTATTGCCGACCGCTACGGAATGACCCACCGATCAGGAGGCTTCACTATCCTGCCAAAACGAGTACAATAATTATTAGGTAACATGGAATCAACTATTTGCTCCGCCGGAACACTGGAGCCGGCGCAAGCAGAGCGCTCCGCACTATCTATAGATATATCGTTAAATTGTTGATATGAACAAGCCGCGGGCCTTCTATTTGAATCTAATATGTGTTTCCGATTTCTTCTTAAAATATTAAAATTCTCGATTTGAATTAAATATGACCTAGGTCCCGCTGTTCCTGTGATAACACCCGGAATCCATTCATTATTTAAGCGAATTTTAACGTTTTGCCCTATGCGCACTAAAGGTAGTTTTCTTGAACCTTTATCGTAGTAAATTTTTTGTGCGGTCTGCCGCGATTTCAATTTATCAATGACATTCCTTTGTAACTTCGGTAACAATAAAACCGGTTTACAAGGAAGAATACTCCTTAGTTTTCTATTAAATAATAACTCTGCAGGTGATGCTAATTTGCTACTGATCGGTGTGTTGTGATATTCCAGTAACGCTAAATGAAAATCCTGTTGTGTATACGAAGTCTTTTTCATCATGTTTTTAACTATTTGGACAGCCCGTTCAACCTGGCCGTTAGATTGCGGATATGTTGGCGAGGATGTGTTATGTTTAAAATTCCATTGACTTGAAAAATCTTTAAAATAATTTGACGCATATTCAGGACCATTATCAGATATAACTATTTCAGGAATGCCATGTCTTCTGAAGATTAGTTTTAATTCGTTCACAACACACCGTGATGTCAAAGAATTGATCTCTGATACTTCTATATATTTACTAAAGTAATCAACTAAAATTAAAAAAGATTTATTACCAAAATGAAACACGTCTGTGCCCACTTTGCACCACGGCCTATCGGGTAGTTCATGAGATATTAAGGGTTCCTTTGTATTTTGTTTTCGAAATGTTAAACATGCTTGACAGTTCGATAAATAATCTTGTAACTGAGAATTCATGTTTGGCCAGAACATTATTTCGCGTGCCCTCAATTTACTTTTTTCTATACCGAGATGACTCACATGTATCTTTTTAAGCATATCATGCCGCATGCACTTTGGTATCACGACCCTATTATTTTTCCAGACTATACCGAAATGTACAGCTAATTCGTCTTTGCTGTCCCAATAACATCTTAATGTATTATCGAGATTATTTTTCTGCTCAGGCCAACCTCGTCTTATTATTTTTATTAACTCTTGCATTTCAACATCTTCCTTAGTACATTTCTGTATCATTAAAAAATGGGTATCTGTTAATGGGTTACTGCTAGACAACATACATACATGCGCTTGAGCTTCGTAATGATCGCGTGGTGAAAGGGTATCGCCGCGGTCGCAACTCGGTGCGACTGCACGCGATAGTGTGTCCGCTATGTATAGATACCTACCCGGTTTATAGTTCAATGTGAATGTATATGGTTGTAAACGTAATAACATTCTTTGTAAGCGCGCTGGGGCGCTGGCCAACGGTTTGTTAATTATGCTGACCAATGGCTTATGATCGGTCTCGATTATGACATCCGTACGACCGTATATATAAGTATAAAATCTTTCACAGGCGAACACACACGCGTATAATTCTTTTTCGATTTGTGCGTAAGACTGTTCAGTTTTTGTCAGTGATTTTGATGCATAACATACAGGTAAATTATTTTGCATCAGGCACGCGCCGAGACCGTGTTTACTCGCATCAACTGATATAACAATCGGTTTATTTAACTCGTAATATTGTAAAACAGGCGGACTTATCAAGGATTTTTTTATATCTTGAAAACATTTATCATGATGATGATCCCAATGCCATTCTACTTCTTTTTTTAACAATTCCCTTAAAATAGATGTTTTTTCAGAAAGGTTGGGAACGAAATTACTGACATATGTTACTAAGCCTAAAAATCTTTCGAGTTCCTTGACATTGCAAGGTCGGGACATGTCCTTTATAGCTATTACATGTGATTCATCAGGGCGAATACCATCTTTAGTAATTTTATGACCAAGATATTTCAATTCCGTTACGGCAATTTTACATTTCTCTTTGTTTAACTTAATATTAATTTTTCGACATCGTTCCAACACGGCTCGTAGTCTCTGATCGTGGACTTCTTTAGTTGACCCAAAGACTAATAAGTCATCAACAAAGAGAACTACCCCTTCTATATCATCGAACTGTTCAAACAGTTTTTTATGAAATATTTCTGAAGCTGATGATATACCAAATGGCATACGTAAATATTTGTACCTTCCGAACGCTGTATTAAATGTACAGAGGTCTGTGGAGTCTCTGTGTAATTTGACTTGCCAGAAACTCTGTTTGGCATCTAAAGTACTGAAATATGACGCACCTGTCAAATTTGCTGTAATCTCATCAAATGTGGGAAGCTTAAAATGTTCCCGCCTGATTGCTTTATTCAGATCTCGCGGATCGAGACAGATGCGAATATCACCGTTCGGTTTTTTAACAACTGTCATGCTATTAACCCAGTCCGTTGGTCCCTCTACCTTAGCTATTATGCCATCTTTTTGCATCTCGATTAATTTATTTTTAATCTGTTCTTTTAAAGCTAACGGTAATTTTCTAGGAGCGTGAACTACAGGACACACGTCATCTTTTAACTGTATTTTGTAATCACCTGGTAAGCAACCCATACCTTCAAAAACATCTGGAAATTCACCCAATATATTCTCACTTCTACAGTTACGCTTTACCGCCAAAATTCTTTTTATTAATTGTAGTTCCTCGCAAGAACTTCTACTTAATACTGGAATCGCGTCTACGTCTGCAATTATGAATCGCAGAATGTAGGTATTATTTTTACAAAACGTTTTTAAGTAACATTGTCCTACAATATCTATACTACTACCAGAATAGCCCTCTAATCTCATTTTAGTGTTACTTAATTGATCTTCGGATACATTTATGTGTTTTAAAAACTTTTTTGGCAATACATTTACGTCAGCTCCAGTGTCTAGCTTAAAAGAAATAATTTTATTATTTATTTTTAAATCAATTAACCAATCACTACTATTATGTTTAGGTATACGATTAATAACTACCTCCTGGTCGGTGGAGTCCTCCTTTACTTGATATACTCGGAACCTGCACATTCTCGCCAGATGGTTCATCCGATTACAGCGGATACATCGCAAACCGTATGCAGGACACTGATATTTTTCGTGCGTCTTGCCACATTTCGCACAACTGCGACTGAAACTTGGATGTGCTTGAAATTGAAACGTTGATTGATCATGTCGAGAAGATTGAACCTCACCGTTAAGCTGCCGCTTCGGCCCACTGCCTCGTGGTGGTGGTGGTTGTGACCACATGCTGTTACCACGTGAAGTTCCTCCTCTCACAGCTGATGGCACACGCTCAAACTGACGTCGCCGACTCAGAATATGCATTTCAGCAGCTTTCTCCTCGCCCTTTCTGTCTTCTGCAATTTCATGTACATGATGGTCACAGTTTTCCGTTTTTATGATCGTAGCTTGTAATCGTGACATTTCCGCTAAACGACTTATATCTAAAGCCTTTTTCAAAGTGACGTCGGGTTCTCTGAGAAGCCTTTCTGCTAAAGCTACATCTTTTATGCCACATATAAATCTGCTGCAAACCAAATCGTCGCGTAAATCCCGGAACTCGCACATCGCCGCCATTTTATTCAATTCAAATACGTACTGTTCCGCAGACTCGTTATCTCTTTGATCTCTTTTGAAGAATCTTTGTCTTTCAACTGCTAAATTTTTCTTTGGTATAAAAAAAATATCATATTGTTTTAGTAAATCGTTAACATTTTTTGGTTCTTCTATAAACTGCTCACTTACTTCACGACATTGACCTCCGATAATGTGTAATAATATATTTATTTGTACCTTGTTATCTTTTTTAGAAAGTTCACACGCCTCGTAATATATTTTAAATGCCTTTTTCCATTTCTCCCACTCACTACATAAATTTCCAGACGTAACATTTGATAAATTATTTTCAAAATTAAATGGCGGCGGCGGTTGCAAAATTGACTCCATCGGACAATATCTTGTTCACTACACCACACTGGTGGTATTTTATGTGTTGTAATATTAATATATATATTTAATATCGTTATATTTATTTGCGTAATTTTTTCCAACATTTAATTATAAAATCCTACCGACTGCGCCATGTGATATATGTGAATCAAAGCCGTGTTAGGTTTAGACTGACGTTTATTACATATGTCATATTTCTTTATCCATATACATTTCTCCAATACCAAGTAGGTTATAGTTATACATAGCCAATGTCCCACAGGTAGAGGTAGGGCTCCAGTGACTGAGCTCGCGGGCGTAGGCACCACCGCATTACCTAATATACTTGCCGCTAAATGGTAGTGTTCAGCACTATCGTGTTCCGGTCAGGTGGTAATGTACGGCCCTGTAATTTCCGGCACAGAGGCGTAACACCTTAGGCCTCAGGAGTGGTAACGCATCTGCATTTTGACCTTAGTCTTTGTGTGGGTGTCTATAGGCTGCAGTCATCACTTAACATCAACGTGAACTGCATGGTTGTTTACCACTTCCATTACATAAAAAAAAAAAAAAACACATCTTACACTCACAGCCCCACACTAGGTATAAACCTGTGTCGTGGGTGTCGTTGTACACACACAACACATACACAAATACCCGGACCCGAAGCAAATATCTGTAGGCTATACAAATATTTGTCCTGGTGCAGGTATTGAATCAAGCGATCATCTCACATTGATGGACTAACTGGGTCGAAAAATGCGAGTGTATGTTTTATGATTACCTACTTAACAAATGATTGTTAGTTAGAGTAATTTTTTTAATTTTTTTTTAATATAATGGCATCGCTATTACGCATATTGCCAGTGTCAAGGTAAAATGATATTTCGTAGTCGCAAGCAGCGTAAAAGTAAGAGTCAGTCGGTCAACTATCAGTCAGTCAGTCAGAGTCACAGTCAGTAATTCGAGTAAAGCGATGGCTACTTTAACAAAACATTTTAAATGAAGTTTTGGAGGCAAACTGAAAAGCCGTGTTTTCGCTAGAGTAATTTGGATGGCATGTCATGTCATCTTTAATAAGTAAATATAAAGTCAAATTAAAAATCCGACAATGTACAATGTAGGTAGTTTGAATCCTGATGATGGACATAGGGTGTGATTCATAGTCTATGAATCACAACAACTTTACTTTGACTCAGCATACATTTTTTAATTTTTTTTTTTGTTTTACAAACATGTTATACTTTTATTCTGCTTATTCTTTATTTAGTAAACACAGGTAATCGGGCTCTCCCAATATAGATTAAAAGTTTTGATTTGTCTATAAAAAAATTAAGCATTGAAAGTTTGGCTCTTTTTCAAAATTATGTCAGACCGCACTACTTGTGTGAATCTCGCCCTGACTGCAACATAGTAGTGCTGAACACCACAGTTTGGCGGCAGATAGGTAATGCGGTGCCTACGCCCTGCGACCAGGGTTGCCAACTTCTCCAGCCGCTATAACGGAACAACAAATTTAATCTGATCATACTTGTTCAAAATCGAAAAAAAAACGTTAAGTGTTAATGAAAAATTTTTTTCGTTGAAGTTGATATATTCCCCATGTTTTGGATTATCACTTTGTACAGTGGCAACATTATTAAATATTTTTCGTAACCTACCCTCTGTTTTTTGGAACTTTTTAAAAAGGTAGTTACTGTCAACAAACCAGGGTATAAACCGGACAAATTGAATCCGGTCATAAGTAAGCGACCTGACTCCAACAATTCCTTCTAAAACCCGACAGTCCGGTCGAAAACCGGGCGGTTGGGAACCCTGCCTGCGACACTGATTCTGATCACTAATTGAAATTGCTATAATAATATTGCAGCGTCAAATCAACAAGCGGATGGAGAAAGAGGGTCTGATCGGCATGGCGGTGGCGGGCGGCGCGGTGCTCGCGATCGGCGGGCTCGTGGGGCTCGGGATAGCGCTCGCCAGCAAGAAATAGCATTTGGCCTTCCTGTGAGTACTGTTTATTAATATGTAATGCGATTGTGGCATCAACATCGACATCATTTCAGCCAAAAGACGTCCAATGCTGCACTAAAGTACCTATCCCCTAAAAATGCCGTCATTTGTGCCTTATTAGGGGATGCTATAATATGCCATAATCGCCACGCTTGGCATGCGGATTGGCGATCGCAGTGGTGGTGGTTTTATCTTGGGATGCTGATGTCCACCCCTTTTATCTATAGATAACACTAGCTGACCCGGCAAACTTCGTACTGCCTCAGAATGAAATAAGGGGTCAAAGGTTTGATAGATACGGACTATTTGTATGAAAAAATAAAATTGTGGTTTTTACCTTCATATTTTCTTACCTTTTAAACCTTCCCTAGACTTCCAAAAATCATTCAAAACCAAAATTAGCCAAATCGGTGAAGCCATTCACGCGTGATGCCGTGACCGAGGAAAACGGGTTGCATTTTTATATATATAGACGTGGCCGGCTATGCTAACACCAAAAATTTAAAAAGTGGAAATAATTGAATTATACGGTATTTCGTTCACTACAAAATAAATTTAATTAATTTTATAGCGTCAACAACACGTGGTAATTATGCTGTTAAATGTTGCTTATATGACACGTTTGTAGATTTACCATAGCAGCGCCATCTATTGATTACTTACTCAACCCAGTCGAAAGGTATCGACATCTGTTAGAATCATTTGGAGTTAACAGATAATTGTGACTGTCAAATAATAACAGACAAATAATTAGCAATAAATTAAAATTGCGACTATAATTTGAGATTTAAACTATCCTATCTCTCAAGTTGGATCGAACTGCACATGGTGTGCGAATTTTATTATAATCGGTTAAGTGGTTTAGGAGTCCATTGAGGACAAACATTGTGACACGAGATTTATATATATTAAGATGTCATACATGTACAGAGTATCCAACAAGAAATATTGCACATCGACTTTAGGAAGGTGATTTCGGTTAACTTCGGACCGGTAGAGCGTTATCTCTTTCAAAAAAATAAGGAAAAATAAAGAAAAATAGGAAAAAAAGGAAATGGTCAACTTAGCGAGTTTCCCTGCTTGCCAGCATCCCCTTCATTCGATCACGCCCCCGACGGTTCGGGGGCAGATAGATCCGGGGAATGAGGCACACCTCGACCTCCGAACCATCCCCCCCCCCTCTGTCGCGCTTCACGTGCGGAGGGAGGGATGATGTTTAGTTAGTTTCACATAAAACCTATGCGACATTTGTCGACCAAGTTTTGAGCAATACCGGACTATCAGTGCTTACGTAAGCAGATTGTCTCCATCCTAAACCTGATGTTCAATATTTGTTGTACTGTATTTACCTATGCTGTCAACTTCAGATAGTACAAGCGTCAGGAATCGGTTCAGGCCTTCAGAAGTTTTTAGGTAGTGTTTGTAACAGTTGCCTGTTCATTGTTGCAGAATGAACGCTCTAGTCGGCGTTCATTACCTTCTCACGCGGAAGAAGGACGCAAGGGAATAGCGAGTTTAACCGAATTCACACAAAACACTATTATCCATGTAATTTTCCACGCATTAGCTGTAGCTTAATATTTGTACAAAATAATTTAAAGACTAAATCAAAATTGCTTTTAGATATATTTGTCCTATTAAATTGTAGTTCGTGTTTCGATTTAAGTATAAATATAGAATATATTTATGTGATATTGTGTAATTTATTTATTTAGCTTTAGGCACTATTGTAGTTAAGAGCATGTTATGAATATAAAGAAATATTTTGTCAATGTGATTCCATGAAATAAATATGGTTTGTTTTTTGATATACCATCTTTGTGAAATTTATTATAACTCTAAACTGCATACTAACACAGCTTTAAATAAATATGGTAACGAATGCCTTGGTGGTTTAGTGGAAAGTAACAGGTAGATTGAAAGCCCCGCTCAGTGATTTAGCAAATAAATACGCTTACACTCACAGCCCCACACTAGGTATAAACCTGTACCGTGGTTGCCGTTGTATACACACAACACGAACACTAACATCCAGAACAGTAACAAATATCTAGTAGTAGGTAGGTAGGTCTAGTAGGCCATACAAACATTTTTCGCGGTGCTGGGTCGAACCCGCGACCCATCGAATTAAACGAAGTAATGGTTTTTTCAGAAATCTCAGGCATCGTAAAATTCCCATGTATGTTTGTATGGAATACATTGATCGACTGATCATTAAATATCAATATCATAAATACTTGCATGTATTATTGCGAAATCCAATAAGATAAAACGTTTATAATTTTGTTGTAAATATTAAGGCCTGCACAGAGTCGCAGACGAAGGACCATTGTCCCTAGGGGACAAACATTCTCAGACTTTTCGGGGTACTCTTAGTCCTTTGTGTGCGTTATTGCATACAGGTTATAAGAGATCTATATTGATGGATAAAAAAGTAGAGTACTTCGTCTGCGCAGGCCTTTAAGAGGCATATTAATACACATGGAAGGTTATTGATGGGTTGATAAAAGATGGTTACATTGACGATAACGTCACGTCACCGCTCTAGCACAACTGCTAGCCGTACTAAAGCGCCGGGTCGAGCGCGAGGGCAACGAGGGCGGCACATTTCAGCGACGTACAGAGATAATGTAATCGTGTTGTAGGTATGATGGTTAGCAGATTGAAATAACAATTTCAAAACAATTATTTTTATTATTCTCGTTTATCATAATGTAGTGAAGCGGCATACAGCTAGTACACTAACGTACAATGGCAAAGGCGTGGCAATGATTCCAAATTAAATAAAACAATTTCCTAACAAAACACTGTTGCATAACAACCAAAGAGAATATTGCCAAATTAGTAGAAACATTGCGAATATGGCAACACCCGAGACGGTCGTATACACTAGTGCCACCACTAATAATTTAACAAATAAATTTTAATATGTTTAAAAAGATAAATTAGCCTAATTAAGGGTGGTGGCTACAATGTAATAAAATTAAATAATGAGAATGTCACGTTGAACTCCAAATACTGTTTCATATGAACAATTTCCGAACGTTTGCACTACAGCCGGCGCTAACATAAAAAATCAAACATATCTCAAATCAACTAACAACTACTCACATACAGAGTTACACTTCAATAAAACTTAGTTTATATTTTGTGCTTTAATAAAAAAAATACCTAGAATCCTTTTTTATTGCTCACCCGTCGTTACTATCTAAACTATATAAAATGTATGATAAGAGGCGTTATGTTCTCATTTCAGTATTAAATAAATATATTTCTTTATTTCCATTACACTACAACAGTTACTCATAATCATATTGATTCATCAATGAAACTCACAGAGTGAACAAAACAAAAGGACTCCACACGAGTGGCTAATGAGGTATTGTCGTATGACTAAAATAAAAAGAAACGCTAATATCGAACTTTCAAAGTTCACAAGGTAACTAAAAGTACTTTTTACACAATACAAAGAGAATAATGATTGACTTCAAGTCCTAATTATTATAATTTCTTCACTGGTTTATATAATATAAGTATAATCAACAACGCTATAGTGTGGTACGGAGTTGCGTCGACCGTCGACACAAAGTTAAATTGTCGAATACCGCTTCGCATGGTCCATTGTCATAATCATAAAAAATAAACCATTGTTAATCTACAGCGAAGCAGATTCGAATGATTTTGAAAATGAATGTAATATTTTGCTGATATATGTCAAAACGGGCCTAAAATCAATTTATTACTTAGCCTCATTGATTTTTTTAACACTCTTATCAGAAGTCAGTATTCGACGGAACTCCCACACACTTACATATCATTTGTGGCATGCAAAAGTGTTCTGAAAAAATATATATATGTATTTCTTAATCACATTCTGGTAACTGACTTGACTATTGTATTGTGTATAGTGCATCAACATCTATCAATGAACTGCTTTAAGTGGTCATATTATACCCTAAATAAACAAGTCAATCCTCTATAACATAATGTTGAATAAGCACACCTCTCTCTAAACAATCAAAACTAATATTATGTACAGTCAAAATAATTACTTACTATGGCAACACTGTTAACTGTCAACAAGGTTATTGTATACGCAAATCAAACTGACAACTCCTCGCGTCTCGCTAACACACTAAACAAAATTATATTCAATCAACCCGTAGCACTTACACTATGTAGCTCATAAATTTACCGCCATTTCCACGATCCCACCCCAAAGACAGCTCTTAGTTTGACAGCTAGGCGGTGTGGCCATCCGATAAATTTACAAATTTCCCAAAATTTTTCATATAAAAGGTTAAATGCTCCACCTATTGCGCTAATTTCTTAAATAACGTGAAATCTAATATTCGGGAAGTAAATATTTTTGTGACTCGCTTACATGTACTCTTATCATATACTAAATAACTATAACATTGTACTCTAAAAAATATGTATAATTATCGAAGGCTAATATGAGATTGTAATCACAGTAATTGTTATTTAAGTAACGAGCCCACATCATTACTACAAAATAAACCTTCTTGCGCGTTGCATTGCGTCGCATTGCACGTCAATCTGTCCACAAACCAACACAATCTTTCAATACCCACGTCCTATTTACATACAATCGAAGGCAACATCAAGGTATACTTTATTTATTGCTTTTTGTTACTATTTTATTTATTATGTACTTTACATATCACCACAGTTTATATACATTGCGTTATACCACTGTCATACGTCAAATTTGAACTTTAAAACGAATCGCTCGAGAGCATTTTGAAAAGTGTTTTCTCAGAAATCAATATTCAGTCTCAAGGATATTTCAATAATTCAAAAAACACCCGTAACAATTTTATACATTTTTAAATATTATTATCGTATTTCACTCGATCTAAATGGCGATTCTTCACGCACAACGATATAATATTTAATAGTAATAGTAGGTTTTTTAAGCTCTGTTTATATTTGTTCGTATACAAAGATATTTTTTTCTAAATTTATTAGTGTGCTTCATCGTATTAAGGTAATGCTTTATTACTCGCTACGGTCGTGACACAGTCTAATGTTTCTCTAGTGAGTGCGTAATCTATACAAAAAAAGGTAAAAAACGTATCTACGGGCAGCACTAACGATCAACTAATGACTTGCATAATATTTTACCTACGATATACTCTATATAGTATATATATAAATGCAATCTGCAAAATGCATAAAACAACAGTTATTATATCTATAAATTGTATAAAATATTAAATAAAATCTATTGAAGTGAGGTAGATGGATGGAATTTCACAATTTGTGTGGATATTTTTTTTTAATTTATAACGTCGCCGCATTGGCCCGAATGTTGAGGTAGTTGGATGGAATAACTATGTAACAGGCCCTACTATGTGACAGGGACCTTTACATATACAAAATCACTACTCACTAGTTATTTATCTACTAAAACAATCTCACGTGTGGCGAGTCGACGGTCGGGTCTAACGTGTACGCGGACTACGCGGGTAACGCTAAGGAGGCGTGACGTCACTGCGGGAGAGGTGATCTCGCTACGACAACAACGCAAACTCAACGTCCGATGCGACAGAACCGCCCGGAACATCGCCGCACTATCCCAGTCTCCGAACCGACACGGGCTGCACCCGTGCGACCTTAAATTTAAATATACATTACACCGGTTAATGGCACCAACGACATTCCACGGGTCAACAATTAATTCGTTTAAAAAGAATCCGCTAATTACGTAACATAACACTCGAGCACCGTTTGAAAACCATCAACAAAACATCGTCCTAGCGCGTCTCGCGTCGACAAATCCATGGAGTGTCGCTCGCATTTCACGAGGACGTGTTCTTGTGTTCGTCGTCGGAGTAGTCGCCGTCGTCTTGGCCGCTGGCCTCGTGCTCTTGCTCCGAACTGTTCACTCTGTTCCGGTCCTCGTCGTACCCCTTGCTGTAGTAATCTTTACTTATTTCCTTCTCCATCATGTCCTGTTTGTCGCCCTCCGCTTCGCTTATGCTGTCGTTCCTCTGTCGCTCTTTGCCGAGGTCCAACGGTTCGTCGGAATCTCTCATGATGTCCGGCTTACTCATATTCTCTGTGTATTGCCTCTGCATCTGCTTCAGGAAGCGTTGGTGCGCTAGCGTGGTCGGTGGCGGTGGAAGTGAGCCCATTTGTGGGGACGGCTCGTCGTACGTTTTTCTGTCCATGTGCATAGCGTTCATTTGTGCCAGTTTCGCTGCGTTCATACCTGTAAATGGAGTGAAGAGCGTTTAGTTTGTGGTCTGCTTTGTTTCAATTTGTAGTGGGGACTTATAATAGCGAAGGGACCTTTTTGCGATGATCTTTCTGTCGATTGATCTATTTGGAAGATCTCTTCGAGAATAAATTAGATTTCTGCTATAGGAATTTTGCTAAAATAGCAATAAGTGAAATTTCATGGCATAAAAAAAAAATTTAAATCTTTTAAGGAAATTATTCCCCAAATGTAAGAAGTTTAATTTTAGAGGTCAGAAATAGCGCTACTTTATTCGTATAGTAAGAATAAGCATATAGCATACTTTTTTTTATTTTTTATTTTTTTTTTATTTTATGGAAGTGGCAAACAAGCATGCAGTTCACATTGATGTTAAGTGATGACTGCAGCCTATAGACACCCACATGAAGGCCAAGGCCAAAATGCAGATGCGTTACCACTCCTGAGGCCTAAGGTGTTTTGCCTCTGTGCCGGAAATTACAGGGCCGTACATTACCACCGGACCGGAACACGATAGTGCTGAACACTACCATTTAGCGGCAAGTAAATTAGGTAATGCGGTGGTGCCTACGCCCGCGAGCTCCGTCACTGGAGCTCTACCACCAGTAAATAATAATACTTTTTAAGTAGCCCCATTCTAACGATATTTTCAATGTTCGCAATTCGCAACCTCTGTTGTGGTGATTGGTATACAAACACAATAAATATTGTCAAGTATTTGTCATGGGCCACGAGCGTCATCAAGGAGGGGGAAACAGCTGATAGCCAGCCCATGCGGGGGAATCTGACTCCCTTTGGTCGGTGGCTAGCAATGTTCTTGCCGCGAGCGCCAACTACTATACGGTCGCGTTACGCAAAGGGAAAAAACCATGTGTGCAATTCACACGTGGTAGAAGTAAAGCCTTAATAAGAGATACTGTATAATGTTTTGTCTCATTTTCTCCCACGTTAAATTTTATGAATGTTATATGTGTCTGTCTCTTTTTACTGTCGCTTTTTCGTTTCATAGATTTTAAAATCAAAATGACGCTAAAATTATCATTAAAAAAAAAAACTACGCGCAGAGAGGCAATGAGGGGAGGGGGGCAGCAGCAGTGGCAAAGAGATTGCGAGCAGGCAATCAACATATTTGATTGTTTCACGAGCGCCGCCTATCACACAGTCGGCGAGACTCACCGAAGACGTTCTCGCCGATGTACTGCAGGTAGGTGTCCAGTATGGCGGAGCCGCCGCCGAAGCCGGGCGGGTAGTCGTCGTGCTTGACGGCCAGCCCGTGCGGCATCTCCACCGCCTTGGCCGTCACCGCGCGCACCGCCGGCACCTTCGTGATCGTCGTGTTCGTCAGGTTGTTGATGTCTGTTGGGTTTATACATTGCACCTTTTAATTTTGCTAGGTTAGCGGTATTTCTGGACATATAGCAAAAAGTTGAAGTCGATAAATGTAATGATAGAATTTCAGAAATAACGAGTTTTACAAAACAAATGTGTGACATTGACTAAGAGCCGATTTCACCGCCGTAATAAATCGCATTTTATGTTCTTAAACAAGTTCTATAACACTAATATTGAACTCGTTCGTGATAAGGTTGAAATTGGATGCAAATTTTAAGCTAAACCGCGTTTTATTAAACTCAGTTTTCAGAGCAAACTTCGAAATTCGCCCTAACGACTAGAGTATCCATCCAACGGTAAGATCCAAACGATGATCGAGGTAGGCCACTGTTAGGCCTACGTGGGATATTGTTCAGTTATCGTTTTAAAAAAAAATCGATATCAAAATTGTTATCAATGGTCACATTCCAAAAAGAACTATTAATTCTATTAAAACGTGGAAAACATTTTTGTGTGATATAGTTTTGGTAGCTTTTTAAAACTTGCTTTTGCCGAGCTTTCAATAGCTAACTTATTTTGCTCTTAGAAAAATATAGTTTTCTACCGCTATGACTAGTGATTCAGCAGTACTCACGCGGCGGCGACACGGGTATGCTGTCCTGGTATCTGGACTGGCTGAGGTCGTCGTTGTCGTTGTCCCCGCAGATGGAGCTGCTCTCGGACGCGGCCGACTTGGCGTCCAGCTTGATGTCCGAGCGCCGCGGTCCGGTGGGAGACGCACGCGCCCTCAACTGTTCCGGCGACACCTTTACACCGGCTTTTGCTAGTAGCCTGGAAAAGATGTAACTTTGTTTTGACTTTTTTTATAAGGAAGGTGGCTGAACACAAGCGTGCAGCTTATATTGATGTTAAGTGATGACTGCTGCCTATAGACATCGACATAAAAACCAGAGGTCAAAATGCAGATGCGATACCCCTGAAACCTAAGGTGTCATGGCTCTGTGACAGTTATTACGGGGATAGCCTGTATGGGCATTACCATCTAACCGGAACCCGATAGTGCCGAACACTGCAATTTAGCGGTAAATAAGTTAGGTGATGCGGTGGTTCCTACGCCCTCGAGCTCATGTTTGCTGCCTATTAGCATTGCGCCGTTACCGTTGTATCTAATTTATTTTGAGCATTTGAATATTATTGGTAGATAACCGTAGATGGTTAGTTATTTCAAGAAGTCCAATGTAAAAATATTGTTGAGCCAGCTTGCGCTTTTGTTTTTTTCTATTATTAGTAGAGCATTCGTTCTTAACCTTCGTTCGGCAATAGCCAAATAAATATATTACATTTTTTTAATGTTATGGAAGTGGCAAACAAGCATGCAGTTCACATTGATGTGAACACAAGTGATGACTGCAGCATATAGTAAAAAAAGACCAAGGTCAAAATGCAGATGTGTTACTACTGTGTGTCTAAGGTGTTATGCCTCTGTGCCGGAAATTACAGGGCCGTACATACATTTAGTTATATGACTGCAGACGATTGTTTTGCTATACTAATGGATAACGGGTGAGAGAGCGTGAAAGCTCAAACCCGAACGATGTATGAGACCATAGTTTTGCTTAATCGTGAAAAGATTTGGTATTCTACAAATATTGAATATAAGATCATTTAATGCTGGCTCCAGTGATGGAGTTCGTGGGCGTAGGCTGTATCACCGCATTTAATCTGCTTGATAATGGTATTGTTGAGCGCTATCGTATTCAGGTGGTAATGTATAGCCGCGTTTTTGGCGCAAAGGCTTTAGTTTGGCAACGCACACATAGAAATTTCAGATGTAGATGTTTATAGGCTACAGTTTTCACTTACCATCAATGTGAACTGTATGTTTGTTTGCCACTTAATGATATGAAAAATAAGATCATACTCACTGGCTGGCGAGTTCGGGGTCGAAGCGCGTGGGCATCTGCAGCACGGGCAGATCCTTGGTGGAGATGCCGCGGTGCTGGCGCGACATGTGCGAGTGCAGCGAGTTGCGCGACTTGGCTACCGTCCCGCACAGCACGCAACTGGGGATACGACACTGCATTGTAGTGAGCTTTGAGGGTAGTTTTAAAACAATGCATTATTTTTTCGTGTACAGTTCGTCCAAAACTGAAATGCGTCCATGATGTTAGTTACAAGTAGCTTTGCTTTCAACAGACGAACATTGAAACAATTCGCTTTCTGTCTCGTTTGCGTAAATTTTTTGGAATGGTCTTATGCGCAGAGAACTCTTAGCCTAAATAAATTTAGCGCAACACTAAGGGATATCCCTACGGATCCGAACCTCTGCTTAGGGAATTGCCGAGGGATAATGATTGTAGTGCTATTGGTTGATTTTCGTCTACTTCGCTATATGACGCTGGAGTAAGGTTCTTAGGTTCAAACGAATTTTAATCGATTAACTTTCTTGTTTTGGTTAAAGCATGTAGACGCATTAATTTGTTTGTGATGATGTTACACGAATAAACCGCTGATCTGACCAATCAAAAAACATCTTAATATCTATCTCTTGTCAATTTGTCTTTTCCGGAAGCCAATTTAATTATCGGTTATTTTTAGATGTACGTCCCTTTTTATTTCAATCGTCATCACATTAAAACTTGGGTTTACTCACCGGTATCCTGGGCAGACAGTGTGTTTATCTTCAAGATGCGTCCTCAGGGTGTGCGCTGACCGGTAAATCTTGCCGCACTTTGGACAGGGCCGAGGGTCCGTGGCTCTCACGCGTAGCAGGTCTTGTGTTCGACGACATCCTCCTGTTGAAAGCAAACTCTTTAACAAAGATTCTCTAGATACTGCTCTGGTTATCTGGAGGCTTCGAGCCTAACTCTTAATGCTTTCGTTTAGGAGGACACGTTACGCCGTCGGCCCCAGTTGCTATCGATAGATAGCAGTCGTTAAACCTTGTCGGAGGCCTTATGGGCGGTTTGAAAACATCCAACAGCGGGTTGGCCACTAACCCACCCACCTCCACCAACCCGCATTGGAGCAGCGTGGTGGAGGAAGCTGCAGGCTTCCCCCCAAAAAGGGGAGAGACTCGTGCCCAGCCGTGGGACGCATAATGGGTTGCCATCATAGTCATCATCATCATAATCTAAAGCTAAACGAAAGTATTAAGTTTAGGCGGTCGGCCCCCTGTACTTGATATTGCCTTACCTCAATCTGTATCGTTAGAGATCTTATCGGTAAATGAAAATGCACCGTATCTACTTCGTAGTTTTATTGTTTATGTGTTTATATAAGCAGACAATTTTTCCATTTGGGTAAAAATTAAATTATTACGTATATATCGTATCACTAATACAATCGCAACTAGAATCGTTTACTCACATTGAACATTTGGTTATTTGAGATGACTAATTTATAAGTACGCTTAAAAATATTTTTATAATTATCAAGATATATGACAATGCCTCACAGGCGTCAGGAACAATTTCAACTACTCGCTAACAATTTTTATTTGTTTTTACCAATATTTTTTATTCGTCTCGGAGATCTATGCAACGCGGCTTTCCCATCGCATATATTTTTGAAGGCATCGAGCGGTTGGCCACTCATATTGTATTGTCTATTGAAGCTTACGGCGGATGTTACTTAAAATTTCGATTTTCCTAAATTTTTATGGATTATTCTTAACATTTTGTAACATTTAACTATTACTAGTTGATTAAACGCACTCTATGTAAAAAGGCTTACTATAAACTCGAGGACTATCTCAAGGATAGAAATGTTTGGCTAAATGCTGATCTAGCTCCACAAAGGTGTTAAATGTAATAATCAAAGTGTAATGTTGATATTATATTCTTAATTTTAAGCTTGTTTAAATTATGGAAAATTGTAAAAATATGCCTAAGAGATATTTTTAAAAGAGCCGACTGAGTTTTTTCCGGCAAGTTTTTCTCAGATCATATTGGCCTTTGGAACTTTGCCGGTGAATGACAAAGGATGACTCTTTTTCTTTTCTTTTTACTCTTTATTATAAGTTTGTAAAGGGGAAAAGAGACATTCTACTGATATACTTTTTACATTAGTTTATGACATTTAGTTTTATCTTAGTGATATTCTTGATTTTACATATATTTTTTATCTTGTTTGACATGTATATCACTTGTTATTCGCTTTAATTTATTTTGTTTGTTTTTGACGTGTCATAAGAGGTGCCTGTCACCCTAAATTAATAAATGAGTTTCTGATTCTGATTCTGATTCTGATTGCTAGTCAAACTCACTATGAAATGAGATAAAAAAACTGATTTTGAAACTTGATTGTTTACCACATTCAATGACGCTGTTAGTATCACCAAAATACTGGCAGCACGTTAGTGTTCCCTCATTAACTTCATTGTATGTGAATTCATTCTTGCTTAATCATGATATGTAAGTTTGTTAAATTGAAAACAAAACTTATGATTCTGTAACTGCTGATAGCTATTTTTTTTACTATTCTCGTTGGTTTAGTTATACTCTACTGCTGTGGTCGGTTGGGTCACTATGAAACCCGTAGCCTAACTGCCCTTCTTCGCTTCCTCTCTTCTCTAATTTTCCATGATGACTGATTTTTATTTTGTAGTATATATGGAAAATATAATATTTTATAATAACCGTTATTTCGCAAAAAAAAAGTCGGTTTATTCGATTTTCTTACATTTATTTATGGCGTCAAAACGGATACTAAAAAACTTATTTCTAAAAATAAATGTCACCGCGGAAGCAGTTCATTTTTTAAAATTTTTTTTTTTTGCTTCCACAAAGACATTCACATCCACAAGTTACTTTGAACGAAATCAAATAATATTATTTTTGGTTCAGTTTGAACTTCAAAGGCGCCATATTTTTACTATTTGATTGCCGTACGTCGAAAAAAGTTCATTTTGCGCTCCATCCCTATAGACAGCACAATATGAGTAGCTATTAAATCCATAATATGGTACTGCAGACTGGACGTCATCTATGGAATTATCGCAGTTCTATTCATCTTAAACACTAGTCTGTCCTATAAAAATATAAAAAATAGATTTCTCGGCGGGACTACCACGAGATTATTAATTACGGGATGGAAAAATAAAAGATCATTTGCGTATCACGAATTATTAATATTTTTTTTTTGCAATCAGGAAATTATTGTAAAAGTTTTCCTAAAATTGCATATATTTTCTTTAGTGGCAACCCATTATATACGGCCACTACATTACCTAGATCTAAATATATTTATTGTTGAAACAATATATCCTACACGAATATCTAATAATGTTTCTTATCTATACTAAATCCGTCCAGTCTGCGAGTTGTTTATTGAAAAAAATATATAAGTAATCTGTGCGGTGTTCCCATCGGTAATATATGAGAAATATATGCGAATGGAAGATGCATTTCTGTATATACAAGATAAATAAAACATTCGTGTATTTCCGTATGTTTTCCTACATTGACTAGATATGTTTTAGATTGTGCACTTCTACCGGCGTCAACGTTCTCATCACAAAATAAACACTATGGAAGTCAAACGTATGCTTAACTATTGCGTTAAAAGGCATTCGAGTTTTCTTTAAAATCTATTTTGTATTGTCTTATCTATGGTCGAAAGGATAGACGTACACAGGCGCAATCGACACAGTGTCTTGTAGGATCAATTTTTAATACAAAACGTATTTTCAATGACGAAATAAGGTCACTTTTAATTTTCATCACTGTGTCGTATGCTATAAGTAAGGTACATAAAATAAGGTAAGACAACAGTCAAATCAGTTGGATAGCGATGGAAGCTTTGGTGGTAATACACAAATTCGCTTCCATTCTGATGTGGCTGTAGCTTGTGGTTGGATAGAGGTGACCAGATTATTACTGCTCATCTCAAAATTCTTCTTAAACTCTCGATAGCTAAGTTGACACATGTTCGAACAGTAATCAACGGTCACATTGAACATGAAGAAATAGAAACAAAAGGTTACAAGTCGAAGCAACAATGGAAGTTACAAACATCGGGAAGTCAAAGAATGGTCGACACGCTTAGTCTTCGTAATCTATCAATGGCACCAATCATCACAAGTTATAATGCGCTTTATACAACTAACGTCAATCCCACTGCAGAGAGCGACGATTTATTTCTTTGGATGGAATCATATACGGCCAGTTTTCTATAGTCTCCTCTTGCCACCGCTTCTATCGTTTAATCACCACGTCGCTCGTATATAATTCCAGACTCTAGAGTAGTCTCCTGGTAAAATATTTTCCAAAATCACAGACGATTCCATAATAAGTCTCATACTTTTCGCGGAATATTTAAATTCTTATCACAGCCATCGCCGTTCCCCGCAGCGAAGACCGAGCTTACTTAAATAATATCAGTCTATTCTACTACAAAAATAATTTTCAGTCGTTTTACCCTACCGCTTTATACACCGTTCACGTACGAACTCTTCACCGCGGAATACGAAAAATGCAACTAGGAGATCACCGTTCACCGGCCTCCCTCGGAGTCCCGTTTCACAGCCGTTTCGATCGAGGCGCTTCTCTACGCGGCCCAGCCGCAGCTCCATTTGAGCGTTTTCATCTTTTCCCACTGGCGGCGGTGCTTGATGCGCATGTGGTTGCGCACGGAGTTGGGGTGCGCGAAGTAGCGCGCGCACTCGGCCACCGGACACACCGGGCTGTCGCGCGGGTAGTGCGCCTCTAGGTGCCGCCGCGCCAGCGCCAGCGAGCCCAGCCCCGCCGGGCACAGCGGGCACTGCAGCCCCCCCGGCCCCGCCCCCGCCCCCTCTAGCCACTCGCCCCCCTCGCCCTCGCTTATCGCCGGCTTTGCCAACGCGCGCGCCGCGGCATCTGCAATGCCGACAGCACCATGTTACTACGAGCGGTCGGCAAATCCGTCGATCGGCGGCCTACCTAACCCGAACGACGCGGCGTTCGTGAACGATCAGAGAGTACGATCCGTGCGCTACGATATCGGTGTACGTTCGCGGTCCATTGGCACGAGTCTGGCGTCGGTCACCACCAGGGCGCGGAGTGCGCGGGGGGCCCGGAGAGCGCGTGGGGCACGAAAGGCGCGTGTGTTGCGAGGGGCGTGGGGGGCGCGGGGAGCGCGGAGGGCGCGGGCGGCGGGGGGCGCTCGGCGCCGCGCCGGCCCTAAGAGTTCTGCCGCTGGCGGATGCCGTGCGCTTGCAGCTGGTGGTTGATGAGGTAGTGCTTCGTTTTGCACTTCTTGCCGCAGTGTTGGCAAGGGAACCACTGGTCGCGGTCGGTCTGCGAGTGCACATTGAGCATATGCTGGCGCAGGTTGGAGGTGGAGGAGTACACGCGGCCGCACAGCGGACACTGGGGCCGGTAGCCCATCGCCGCCCCGCCCGCGAGAGCCGCCCCTGTAACACAGAGGCGGCGGTTAGTACAATCATCGGGACATCGGTTAAGCGTGACTGTGAGTGTGGGGGTCTGCGGACGGGGCGGGGTCGCGCCTCCTCTGTTTGACGCCGTGTATGGAGTTCATGTGTATCTGCATGTATTGGCGCGTCTTGAAGCCCTTGCCGCAGACGGGGCACGAGTGGCAGAGGTCGCGCGCCGCGTGCACGTTGAGGATGTGCTGCTTGAGGTTGCTATTGTTGCTGTACAGCTTGCCGCACTCGGGGCACGCGGGCTTGGCGGCCGCCTCACCGTTTCCGTAGGGGGGCGCGGGCGCGCCGAACGGGTAGCGCTCCTCGCCCTTAGTGCCCGCCTTGCCCTCGCCGCCGCCCGGCCAGGTCGCTCCTGGGGCAGACGGAGGTCTCGTTCAGTGCTCACTCGTCCCTTACCATACGATACGTCAGACTCTATCCTACTACGACTTGCGCCGCGTCTACTCCTATCTTTTTAAACTGTACGCCCTCTCTCATATAACTTCCATTGTTGCTCAATATCCCTAACAGATTTCTCGATTTGGGGACTGTTTCTAACAATTTAATAGATCGATTAAGCTATGTAATTATTATTTAATTGTTAGTGTTATTGAAAACGTGCAATACATGACTCGATAATGAACAATTAATGATGCGATTGGCTTCATTTGTTCTCGATCGTTAACATATTTTCGGTTTGCTTTAATTGCATTTATATGGATTATATAGTGGAATGTCATTACGGAGTCATGTCGTGGTAGAGATGTTAGTGCATTAAAGAGGGTACTCACCGAAATTGTCTGGTATCCCTGAAGGGCCTGGTAATCCTGGGAATCCTGCGAAAGTTTTAAAAATTAGAACAGATATTATAAGAAACATTTTTTAAGATTAGCATTCAGATATGTTTAGCTTGTAATAACTTTCGTCGTCCATATCCAAATTACCCCACTTTCAGCTCATGGTCGCCTCGAACGTCCAATTTTGCATTGAAATCGCCCATGATATCGTCGAAGTGGGTTTAAGAACTATGTATGGCTCTGGAGATATCCTCCTACATAGTTTCTACTTCATAATCGGGGTGTGCGGAGGTCAGACCACAGACCTTTATGACCTTCAACGAATACTGTTTGGTTATTCTGAGTATAAGGTACGTCAATCTCGATCGTGACCACTGTTCACGAGGGATTTGTGGACGATGAACCCGTCACCATCCTGGGACAGAAAGATCCCGTTCGTCATATTGGTGTGACAGTGACAGATTGTTATTTTGAATATACTATAGTTGATGTAGACCTCTTTGTCAAAATCATCGATCGATGGATCAGGTGGGACCTGAAAAACAGGGTAACTCAATTCGCCTTCGCCAGACTAATAACACCAGGGCTCCGTTTGTGAATTCGAGCCCAACCCTATCTTACTCTTTAAGTCCCTTGGGCTTCGTCAAACTGGTGTGGTGGTCCGATATCATACCTGGAAGATTTAAGAGGCCGGGGAAGTTGTGGGGCAGGGCGCCGTTGGTGTTGGCCAAGGTGGCGGGGTCGTCGTAGTCGATGGGCTCCTGCTTGGCTCTCGTCTCGCCCTCCGTGTCGCTGGCGCCGGCGTCCGAGGAGGACTCCTCGCCGTCACCAGACTGGAGAAATGGAAACATGGTTTGCATATTAAATGTAACGTTTTATGCGTACCCCGTGAGGGCGATACTGAAGTATTTTTTTTGACTAAAAAATTATATTTCTCATCTCAAACATCGTGCAAGTGCATACGTATCATGCAACTTCATAGTTGGTCCTTTCTTTCGGAAGAAATGACAGGTAAAGGAAGAGAACCATTGAGAGTTGATTTGATCTTAGGGTACTGAATTATCCAGTATGTGACTTAAAAGTAGTTTAAAATTTTCCTTAACCAATAGTCTCTTCGTCGTAAAATCGAATTTTATGGTAGTAACCAAACAATAACTCTCGCCTTGAAATACGGGTTTCAACCTGTTGAAATATTTGTGTATGTATATATGTATATTAATTATTGTTTATGACTGCATCCATCACGTGGGAGCGAAATTCACGAGCCGCATTACGATTTTACTTTGACAAGAGTCTAACTTTCAATCCTAATTTTATCATGTACTCGTAGATATATCAAACTATAATTCTACTTAACTTGTTCTAAACATACCGTAATTTCCAAAGTCAATAAGAGTTTGACACGTCTTTAAAAAAAAATAAGTATTAAAAGTTCATCTTTAAGCTTTTAGACAAGGCCTTCCCCCTAAAAGGGGAGAGACTCGTGCCCAACAGTGGGACGTACAATGAGTTGCCATTTTATTATGAAGTTAGTCAGTAAATCCGTGCGTGCTCAGCAAAACCTACCATTTTTACTACATGAAACTTAACACTATCCGACAGAATAACTAGGATAAGTAATATATATTCCTATGATGTTAAACGCTATTAATTCAACTTTGAATTATAACTCTGTATGTAGAAGCTATATTACGCAGTAGGTTTATAACACTTACACATCCTGTGTTGGAAGTACTTAGTAGTGCGTATGTAACTTCTGCTAGAAGATGAACTTGGACGAAGTAGGTACACTCAATATAACAGACAAGAAAAACTTACCAGGTTGTTAGAAACGGCGGAGAGGTGGGGGTTCTGGGCGGTGTCGAGCGCCTGGCCGAACAGCGCCAGCTCGTGGCCGTTGGTGCCCCCCAGGCGCTCGGGGCTCGTGCCCTGCGCCGCTAGCAGCTGCTCCGTCCTACACCAGTTATATAGTTCTTATAAGTACGGTTTGTTCCCTTGTTTCCGCTTCATCAATGGGAATCGGTCATGAAAAGTGGCACCACCACCTAGGTATAAGTTGTATGCGATTTCTTAGCGTGTTGTCACACAACTTTAACAGCAGCGACATGTTATTTACTTATTCGTAGTGTTATCATGACCAAATAGGTCGGATACCGTCTTAAAGTTGACCAAGAGCCTTGGAATTATCATACGTAGCAAGAAAATGGGAATTTCGGACGCGAAAGCGTTCTCCGACAGTCGTTTCTCCTTTGCACTGATCACTAACAGGCCTTTCGATTTTTAGGAGATTCATCGACAGGACGATTCACCATGGACATTTGAGTCTGTGTGCCGAGGCAGGTGCCGTGGAGTGCTACAAAGATAGTTTTAATATATAACCAGTAACTATTCTGACGATGAAACGTCCATGGGTCAATCTTTTACTGGTGGTAGAGCTCTAGTGACGGAGCTCGCGGGCGTAGGCACCACCGCATTACCTAATATACTTGCCGCTAAATGGTAGTGTTCAGCACTATAGTGTTCTGGTCAAGTGTTAATGTTAATAAACTTTGCAGTTTATTAAATTTTAATATCGTAAAGAAGTCGCTTTTACCCTTAATACTAATACGCAATTACTCTGTATAATTTCAAGTTAGTTTATAATTAAACTTCCTTAGGAACTGTCTCAATTGTTTAGTAATAGTTATTCATGGCAAAAATGGAGGTCTTAACTGAGGCCTAAATGTAGAATAGATGCTTAGATGCCTCTTGTATCCAAAATTATGGAACCTTAACCTTTCAAGATGTTTATGGCCAAAAATAATCAAAATTTAATGATTTTATTAGTGTGAATTGCACTTGTAGGAACTCGTGGTACATTAAAAACGTGTAAGTAGGTATCGAAAAATAGCTTTATGACATGTTAAGGAAAAATATTTGAATGGAATTTTCCTTAAAGAAGACCACCAAAGCTCATCATATAAAAATAATATATCTAATTTACAGTTTTATTTATTAATTGTTACTTTTGTACGTATAACGTATAAATAAATCTACTTACTATAAATAAATATACCAAGTTGGTATATAGTTTACCATGAATTATGATGATTTTGTGCTTTAATGGTAAATTATTGAATTATATTATACATTAAACCTAATTAGATATTTTTCTTGTCCCCAGTATGCATAAAATGGCTATAAATTAGATATTCAACGATTTTTTTCCGTTATGTGGTTAGATAATTCCGACAGTTTCTGGTGACCTCCATAAATATACCAAGAAAAAAATATCTCATCCAAATGATATAAAAAAAAAAACAAAAACAGACTACTCTATCACGTCTAAAGCACTTTCCGATGGCATTTACCTAAAGCTTTCATAGCATCATGTTGTTAAAATACAGAGACATTAAAGGATTGCAAATTTTACACAGAACTATGCTTTCATGTTATAAAAGCGGTAAATAACCGTAAAGGTAGGTATTTGATTGATGTTTAATTTATGAAAAATAGGTGGTCTCAATACAAATGTGATGCCACTTGTGATTTAAAAGAACGCTCTGTGTCATAATGTATCTATTATCACGCGCTACATTAACATATAGCTGAAACACGTTGCGTTCAACGATGTTATTAAGAATTACGTTTTTGATAATACGGTTGCCAAAGACCTTGTGCTTAGGCACAAAGATCTGGGACCATCACTGGGAAGACTCGCTGGGATTTTAAAAAGAATTAGCCGATAGTTTTCAAAGCTCCATGTGTCATATTTGTCCAGGAGGAATCGGCGCATGAGTACCGAAAACTATTCCACCTCAATTTTTTTATGCGATCCTATGACTTTTCACGATAAAGTTAATATTTTTAGAGATATGAATTTTTAAAGGTTCGAAAAATCTCAAATTTGGGTATTTTTGACCCATGAAAAATATATTTAAAAAAATCAATAATATTTATATAAATAATTATGATTCCAAAAAATTTTCAAATACCGTTTTATATTATTATTAATATACTTAAAGGTAAGCGGCGCGTACTCTTGAGCGCGTGAAATTAACAATTATAAAACAGGTATAAATAATAAAAATTTTAAGAGTCTCTATTAAGAATATTATTACCTATTGTATAAAGAATTAAAAAAAAATTATTATTTATATTTAATTTTTTTAAAAATATATTTTTCATGTGTCGAAAGTACCCAAATTTGAGATTTTTCGAACATTTAAAAAGTCATATCTCTAAAAATATTAACTTTATTGTGAAAAGTCATAGGACTTTTTTTATTCGTATTTCAATAAAGAATATAGAAAAAAAATTGTCCGGTTGAAAAATAACAATTCCTTGCAATTGTTTAAACAATTTCAGTTTAAACAATATGGCACGGGGTTGCCCTATGGCAACATGCATTTATATCATCAGTAGGACAATTTAAAGAGGATCGCATAAAAAAATTGAGGCGGAATAGTTTTCGGTACTCATGCGCCGATTCCTCCTAGACTATATACGCTCTGGTATTGTACGTAACAAGAACTTTTACAAGTTTGACACGTAATTAAATGTAATTCTGTATACGATTCACAATGAAATAAGGCCTTGGGTGGGTCACGGCCATAATTATCGTCCGAATGACTCAGCAAGCATTTCGGATATAAACAATTATGGCAGATACGTTCCGCTATTTGGAGTATTTATATGGATATACCAATTTGAATGGCAATTTCTAATTCTCTATATGGTTCGATAGTTTAGATGGTTTAAGGAGTTCGAGGGCGTATGTACTATCTTAGCTATTCGTTGAAAACATTCATTTTATGTAGAATAGAAACAATACATATGTCTATGCTTTTTTATGTCGTGATAGTATATTACACGTTTATCTTAAATGCTTCAGTGAAGTTAGTTACAGTTGCTGTCGAAAGCGATTTTATGGTAGAAGGGATACCCCCCAAAAGGGGAGAGACGCGTGCCCAGCAGTGGGACGTTTCAAGGGTTGCCATTATTATTATTATAAGGGATACGCGAGGCAAAAGTCTATAAGTGGTCAGTCAACATTCAAACTAGCTCTCTATTTCTCTACATTTGTGTATTTGAGGCGTCTTTGTTGGTCTCCGCGCCCTGCACTTCTCCCGCTGCTGGGACTTGCGCGCCTTCCTGGAGCCCACCGTTGGGATCGCGTCCCTCACGAGTTCCTCAACTTTTATCCCCTCAGCATTACTTATAATGTCTTGACATAATGTTACTAGTGGAAGTTTATTTCTTTGCGTTTACGGATAGTTCATAATCAAGCAAAAACGGGTCAATAGGCTTGATGGAAATTTAACAAATAAATGTTTTACTAAGAAAGGCGCGGGTATAAATAATCAACTGAGATGTGCACCTGGATTTCATTTGCGCCTGATAGAGGTCCGATGATCTGGCTCTCTTGGGTGGTGGTGTGTTTGAAGCGCCCTCGTCCGGTCTCCGCGCCCTCCGCCCCTCTCGCTGCTGGGACTCTCGCCCCTCCCGGGAACCTCCGCTGCCGGTCTCCGTCCACGATGACGCGGACTGTGTGAGAAGCAACTGCTATTGTTGGGAGACCAAATTGAAATGATTATAAACAGAGCTCTGACGTAATAGGTAGTCTTTCTTTGTTTCTTTCCTGTGTTTATTTCTAAAGCGTTTGTTTAATTAATTTGAAAATGTAAATGACCTATAGTTTGGAAATAGAAATTGTCATATTGGAGACCGTGATCAGTCTTGAGCGCTGTTTATTAACACTGAGAAGTATAAACAAAAAAAAAATATTCAGAAAATTTGAAGAAGGTATTTGGAAAATATGTAGGTACACAAAAAATCTAAATATTATATTATTATAATCTTCTGCTCGTGTGTTGGACCTATTGATATGTGCTTAAGGGTTGAAGAGAGCGGCAAATGCCTCGTTCAGCCATATGGGCATATAAAAGGTATTGCTGCTGATGATTAAAGCGAATGGATGGAAGTAGGTAAGCAAGCAATTTAATTTATTATCACCCGAAGACAGCTTAGATTATTGCAATTAAGCGAGAGAACCATAAACATGGAAATTTCCTAGAAATCACTAATTGCTCATCAGGGCAATCATAATACGTCCCACGCATAGGTCATATAGCGTCTTGTAGATCTGGGTGTATCAAAATAGGATAGCGATATTCTCTTGTGAGGAGGAAATAGAAGGGAGTGAGAGTAAGGACGTCGCAGCGTGGATTAATCTAGACAATCCATCGCATTAGTGATTTCTGAACAGTGATTACCTACCCAATTCTGGCAGCAACTTATCGTTGCACGTGAATTCTTATGCCGAATACCTACGTCAACGCTGGGTTAATACTGAACTTCCAGCATAGATTTGAGAAATGTTCAGGGCTTCTGTACAAGTATTGGTGCGCAATTGTTAAACCAAAAAAGGTCTTAATACAGAGTGCTACGCAGTGTCGTAGCTAGAGAGGCTGACTCCAGAAACGGCTACTTGACATTGTGCCTTAAGAAATCGCATTCGCAAACGCATATTCCAGTTGTTTCCTACAGAATAATTATGATGCGAAATACGATTCTTGTTCCAGGCGTTTTTGGTGTAGCTGCGACAATAATGCTACGAGCGCTTTCATAGTAATAATCTTAGTAAGTATTCTACTATTTGTTACACAATTTTCCCTCTACATCATGTCAAATATCTTACCGGTGATGCTTTCTGGTCGAGGGTAGGCACGGGCGCGGGGGGTGGCACGTCAGTTAATCCTCGCACTTGCAGTAATTGCGCTGCCCGTAAGAACTCTTTCAGCTGTTCTTGTCCGATGTGCACCTCGCCTTGATACATAAACCTGTTGGTTTGGATTACCATTTGTTATTTTAATTCTTGTCAGTTTTAGAATACAAACATTTGCGTTTTGCAGATAGTAACGTAACTTCGTAACTAAAAAAACGTGACTTCACGCCTGTAATCCCCGAAGAGGTAGGCAGAGGTAAATGCTTGCATTCAAGCATACATGCAAACACCCACGATTCGCCGGTTACGTTTCGGCCCGCCGGTTATGTAACAGGTGGCGAGCCTGTTGACATCTCCGGGCACATTACCAAACTTCGAGGTACTGGGAAATTTCCAGAAAATGGAAAAATACCAATAGAACCAGAGATAAAGGACTTTACACCATTATCTCTGATAACCCGCTACCCGTGAATCGAACCCAAGACCTCAGCGTAGTAGTAGTGGCCTGCTACCACTAGGCTACCGAGGCAGATAGTATCCAACAAGAAATATTGTACATCGACCCTAAGAAGGAGACTTCGACTTATTTCGGCTCTGTAAAGCGTTATCTCTTTCGCGTCTTACCTATATGACGTTTGTCCACCATTTTGATCAAGTTTTGACCAATACCGGACTATCAATGCTTACGTAGGCAGTGTGCAGCAGAGATAACGCTCTACGAAGTCGAAACTTTTTCTTACTGGTGGTAGAGCTCCAGTGACGGAGCTCGCGGGCGTAGGCGCCACCGCATTACCTAATATACTTGTCGCTAAATGGTAGTGTTTAGCACTATCGTGTTCCGGTTAGGTGGTAATGTACGGCCCTGTAATTTCCGGCACAGAGGCATAACACCTAATGCCTCAGGAGTGGCAGCGCATCTGCATTTTGACCTCTGGTCATTGTGTGGGTGTCTATAGGCTGCAGTCATCATTTAACATAAATGTGCACTGCATGCTTGTTTGCCACTTTTATTACATAAAAAAAAAAACTAGCCGATTGTCTCTTTTGTAGGCACGACGAGCAATATTTCTTTTTGGGTACTTGTCCATGGTCAAGAATATTAGACTTTAATTGTTTTAAAAGGGAAATAATATTTACGAACCTTAAAAGACTCTCCATATCTTTATCGTGGACATCCCGTAGGATAACGATGGGGTGTTGGCAGGGATTGGCTTTGAGCAGTCTCCGGAAGTATGGACTGCATGCCGATAGCACCACCTTGTGAATATTAAAAAAATAAAACGTGATATAACATAAAAACACATCAAAAATACAGTATTTGTTATTTAAAGTAGGTCATAGTAGAGAGCTTTTGAATATTCAATGCGATATGAATGTCTCGTCTTCGTCAATCGTACGAAGACATTTTTATTTGCGAAATGCGAATAGCCCAGAGGACAAGCATATGGGTGGTCCCTTGAATTTAAATAAGTAGAACTTTTCAACGTTGAAAATACGTTGTGAACGATATTTGAATGCAGCAAAATCAAATGTTTTACAACGGAATAAACGTGATTTGGAGATGTTTAAAGACACCTATTTATAACTTGATTCGTACCTAACATCGATGTTATTCGATTTCCAGACGATTTTAATTGGCTATATCTTAGCGTGATCTTTTTATATTGCACGTAGCTGTAATATAATCAGCTCCGAATGTCGTCAAATCACCTGCTGTCCAAAAGGTTATTGTTACGTTGTTCATTTGAATTTTTTGGGAGTGGTTTCAAACACTTGCCTGACAAGTATTTTTATACGCGATTATTTTATTTTGGTGTACGTTTGGTGAGCGTGATTGGTGGGCGGGTGGGAGGGGATTGGCGTAGTCAAATCCGTGGTGATATATGAAAAGTGTCGCCGTGTTTACTATGTTTACTGGCGCCATTTGCTTTTTGATGTAACGTCATTTTTTGATTATGATTATTTTAGAATTGATGTTTTTTTATTGATGTTTGAGAGATTTCATCGCGTGATGAGTAGGCCGGTTATGTAAGTTGTAAAGTATTATTTTGAGGAAATAAAAAAAATGATTTGTGGTTTATGTGGATAATTGAATGTCTAATGATGATGCGCAATCGAACTATACCTCCACTTCAGCTGTTAGAAATGCAATGGATCCTCTAATTTCAGGTTAGAATTGTTGGTTGTAGAGATTTACAAATCACGATAGAGCTACTTAGTCTAGGTAGGTACTGATGAGTTTCACTAATGTCGAGTTCTCAATTTCTGAGGATTATTGAAATATGTGTTATTTATTAAATAACTATTGAAATATTATGTTGATGATTCGATAAATTCATAATATTGTTACGAAACCGAGTTAGTTTACTTTTTGCGTGGAGAAAATGGCACCGGCTCATGGGAAGGTTCCATCCACGAAGGTTCTTCTGCTCTCCGTATACAGTTCAGGAATGTGTCAGTCAGAGCCAGCTGGTTGGCGAGTGTGTCAGTCAGGGCCAGCTGGTTATCGAGTGTGTCAGTCAGAGCCAGCTGGTTGGCGAGTGTGTCAGTCAGGGCCAGCTGGTTATCGAGTGTGTCAGTCAGAGCCAGCTGTTTGGCGAGTGTGTCAGTCAGGGCCAGTTGGTTATCGAGTGTGTCAGTCAGAGCCAGCTGTTTGGCGAGTGTGTCAGTCAGGGCCAGCTGGTTATCGAGTGTGTCAGTCAGAGCCAGCTGGTTGGCGAGTGTGTCAGTCAGGGCCAGCTGGTTATCGAGTGTGTCAGTCAGAGCCAGCTGGTTGGCGAGTGTGTCAGTCAGGGCCAGCTGGTTATCGAGTGTGCCAGTCAGAGCCAGCTGGTTGGCGAGTGTGTCAGTCAGGGCCAGGTGGTTATCGAGTGTGTCAGTCAGAGCCAACTGGTTGACGAGTATTATTACCTTGTGCGCGGAGAAGGTGGCGCCGGCGCAGGCGAGGGTGACGTCGACGAAGTCCTCCTCGTCCCGCAGCCGCCGGAACGACGACACCATGGCCGAGTGGAAGTCGTTCCAGCGCAGCGAGTACTGCTGCTCGCCGCCGGCCGCGGCGCCGCCTGCAACACAATCTACTTCATTATAACATATATTATCAACTGTCATAATATATTTTTCGCAGTAAGACACGGGAGTGAATAAAGGAAAGAAAAGTTAGGCTTTAGGTGGGTGTAACCTCCATGGACCTGCGCCTCTTTGGTCGTTCATCGGTTCCAGAGACCATTGTTATCAAAAGGGAATGAAAAATTCGACCTTTAATTTGACTTCGTTACCAAAGGGTTAAAGTGTCTGACCTATTTAGTCAGAGATCACAGGTTGCGATTCCACCCTTAGCCAAAATATTCTTAGCATTTTTAATTTTAAAAATCTATGTTTTGAAGGCTAACGGGTAGTAGAGTGGTAGAGTTCTGGAGCAGTAGTATCGGAGTTCGAAATTCAGCAACTCGCTGCGTTATGCGACTATATTTTAATAACTTTTTGTCTGGTGGTAGAGTTCCAGTGTAGGAGCTCGAGGGCGTAGGCACCACCGGATTACCTAATTTGTCTGCCGCTAAATGGTAGTGTTCAGCACTGTCGTGTTCCGGTTAGATGGTAATGACAAAGACACAACATCTAAGGTCTCAGGGGTGGCAACGCATATGCATTTTGACCTTTGATCTTTCTGTGGGTGTCTTAGGCTGCAGTTATCACTTAACATCAATGTGAACTGCATGCGTGTTTGCCACCGTTGTAACATAAAAAAAACACGCTTCTGCACATTTAACATTAAACAAAAAGGAATAAAAAACATTACGATAACACATGCGGGTGATTTTTAATAATTTCTTTTGACATGTTCGAAATAAGCACTTTTCTTTTTTCATTATTGATTATGGTTGAATTTTGACTAATGGGACTACATTTGTTTACATTTTGTTTTAACATTATATGATATCATGGAACATAGAACTCTTGTTATGTAGATTCGTATTGTATATTGTATATTGTTACAAAAGTAGCCAACTATTTATAGAATATGCATCTTGCTTTTTAAAAGAGTATTGGCAACATGCTGTTTAGTGTTGGCTCCTGAGGACAAAGTAAAATAACGCAAACAGAAAATTTGATTTCACAGATCAATTTCATTTCCTATATCGTATTCATCAAGCTCAGAGGAACAAGCTCAGCTCTTGTGCCTCAGGACCTATATGCACTGAGTCGTTTAGTTATATGTACAGGTATATTAGCTTTTTAGGTATGAATGTGACTTATTTGCCACTGTCATGACAAAAAAGGGTTCGTTTTAGTGGAATTTTATGAGATTTATTATGATACGTAAATAAGTCATTAATATTATATGGAGTATGTCGAATTTGCCAAACTATGTAGTGTTCAAACGATGTCAAATATACCAACAGTGTGACACTAGACTAGACTGAAATATATCGACAAAAACAAAAATATTAAAAAAAAAATATCTGGTATTTTGCCTCCGGTGGCAATCGCCGCGGGGGCAACTGGGAATAATTCCATTTATTATAAATGGGTTAAATAGGCAGTAAAGTCCAGATCTTTTAGTATAAAAAAACTCTGTTACCTATGTTTAGTTGTGTAACGTGTGAATGTAAATGGCTGCAGCCAACGTCTCCGAGTTGATCATTTGTAAGGTTACGTATTATGAAACAAAAAAAAAGCTTTACCCCTCGTGTGTCGGCTTGTTCTGTCCCTTTTCTCAGAAACGATTTGAATTGTGAAGTGAATTACCAAAGTAATAAAAGCTACGGCCAATTATTAATTTAAATGAAGTCGCTGAACATAAACAGAATGGATATACCTACTTATTGATTATACAGTCTTTAAATTTGACAAAACATGAAGAAATCATATTCCTCACCTACAAGAGATAAAAGGTGTGTATGTAAAACGTTGGAACTAACTAGAATAATTAGCCTATCCTCTTTATTAAGCGATGTCTTTCTAGCGGCCTGAATGTTATCCAGCCATTTAATCAAACAACTAGGCAAAAGCTTTGGTCAATGTTTAACTTCTACTTGCCTACCTCTGCTTTTTATTAGGTAGGTATTTTAGCCCTTATTGGTGACTGTGTGACCTCGTCCTTATTCACTGTACAAAATATGAGCTGACGGAAGAAAAATTTGGGAAAATCTATGTAATTAAAATTGAACGTAGGTATTGGTTATAAATTGTAATGTAGGTAGGTATCTGTGTTCTACACAAGTTTTTTGGATATCTTTGTCAAGTTAACTTCTATTGCTGTGTCCTATAATTTCCTATAAATCCCATCAAAACATAAGCAAAATAAGCCAAGTTCATAACAAAAAAAATCTTCTCAGAATTTTAACTACTTATAAAAAACTTCTTAAATACTTTGAGTAAGTAAAGTTTTTTCTTAATAAAATTCTTTTGCACGTCAAATAAAGGTACTCATCCGCATATGTGTTTTTGATACTAATTACGTATTTAATTGATAGGAGTAGGTAAAGAGTAATTAGTTGAATCAGATTGTAGTATCTATAAAGTTTTTTATCAAGATTCTACATCTGTGAAAATAATCACCTTCACTCCATCACACTTTATACATAATTGGCTAGATGTTTGATATTGTAACATTCGGCTTATTTGTACTTAAATTAAAATATATAGGTAGTAAGTGGCTAAAAACTTGTCAAGTCATGCACAGGCGAAGCAAAAAATATAACATTTGAAATCTTTGGTTTCATGTCGATGTTTATAGGCTATAGTATTGCTTACCATCAATGTGAACTACACGCTTGTTTGTTACTTCATTATATTAAAATAAAATATCGATGATTGTACGTAAAATCTTACAACTACGTTCTTACGCGGAGCCGGACTGGAGCCTAATTCTAGTAACGTAATTAGTCCTAATTGTCATTGAATTGCAATTCAATTGCTCTGCTGTATTGCTTTAACAATGCGCTCGGCTTATGTTAGAGCAAGACAGGGAAGCGATTCGTGCGCGATCCAATGATTATTTAATAACGACTTTGGGTGACATTCACAGACCGCATTACGACTTTACTTCCAGTAAAGTACGCTTAGAACTGTCAAAACTTATACCTACTTTATTGACAGGTCTAAGCATATTTTGCTCATAGTATCTTTACTTTGAGCAAAGTATCGTATCGGTCTGTGAATCTCACACTTAGGGCGAGATTCACAGACCGCACTAAGACTTTATATTATACTAGCTGTTGCCCGCGGCTTCGCCCGCGTGGATGTCTTTTTATAATCCTGAATTTTCATTGCTATAAACCGAGACCGAGACCTTTCCAACGAATGCAAAACCGTGGAAATCCGTTCGTGCGTTCTGGGGTCATAGCGTCAGGAAGGAAAACCCGACTTATTTTTATATTATAGATTTTGGCGGATAATGATAATTATCATGATATTGGAAAAACAGCAATAGTACTACAAAGTGTATGGCCTTGTTATAACTTATCACATCTGCAGTCATCTCTTAACATCATTGTGAACTGCATGTTTGTTTTGCCACCTGCATTACGTAAAAAAACACACACAAAGTTAGGTAAAATATTGCAGTGGTGCCTACGCTCTCGAGCTCCTACACTGCAACTCTACCACCAATAAGGGATCATATCACATGGTATTAGGCATAAATTAGAGGGCTTATTGGTACTTTTTGTATGAATTTCATGTTATAGTATCTGATTTGTCACTTCGTAGCACATTGCTACGGAACTTAAAGTGGTGAAATTTATCTACATAAACTAATCAATTTACCTAAATAATTATAATCCACTGTTGGACAAAGCTCACTGGTGGTAGAGCTCCAGTGACGGAGCTCGCGGGCGTAGGCACCACCGCATTACCTAATATACTTGGCGCTAAATGGAAGTGTTCAGCACTATCGTGTTCCGGTCAGGTGGTAATGTACGGCCCTGTAATTTCCGGCACAGAACCATAACACCTTACGCCTCAGGAGTGGTAACGCATCTGCATTTTAACCTTGGTCTTTGTGTGGGTGTCTATAGGCTGCAGTCATCATTTAACATCAATGTGAGCTGCGTGCTTGTTTACCACTTCCATTACATTAAAAAGCCTTTTCCAAAGATGCCTACAACAGTGTCCTGCATCATTAGGGGAAAATATGCCATAATCGCCACCCTTGGCATGCGGATTCGCGATCGCAGTGGAGGTAGTTTTATCGCGGGACGCTGCTGCCCAACCCACGTATTTGCTATTGCCATATTAGAATGCTTTGACCGCCATTGTGCGGACTGACTGCACTAGCGGAAGATCTATCTTCCATTACAAAATAATTCTTGCGTTGGGGTCGTCATGTCCCAACGCCGCAAACAATGAATTATCTAAAGAATGAGTAGAGTTTATTATTATATCTCGGGTACCTACATTATTTAGAACAGTGATTCCCAAAGTGGTCCATATAGACACCCTGGGGTCTACGTATATGCGTAAATAAAAATGGGATATATGGGAAAGTGATATAAATGTTAGCAAGGGGGTCTGGTCCACAGAAACCAGAAAAAAATTAAAAGGGGTCTACAAGAAAAATAATTTGGGAACCTCTGATTTAGAACAATTGATTGAAATGCATATTTCTGTTTGCGAAAGAACTGTGTGCAAAGTCGTAGCATGTAGCGTAGAGATATGCATCTACGAGCGTAAAAAAATTCTTAACTACTAGTAACAGTGACAAATATTATTAAAAAAAAATAACTAAAGATGTTTAAAACCCTTCCTATTAGACTTATTATAAAATAATTTTTGACTATATAAAAAAAATGTTTTTTTTTCACGCTATACAAAAAGTAATAAAAAAACAATATTGCTTTATTTTTTTATAGTTTTTTTTTGTTAATGTGTTCGGGTTGAAGATCATCGCTGAGGTTTACTAGGAATAAGATATTGTAACAGTGCCCTGGCAGACCCTACTACGGATGACGCCAGAATACTGTTGCAACTATATCAATTGTCAATTAGCTAACGTAGATTACTTACTTTTTTTTTAATGAAGAATGTAATTCATGCGAACGTATGGTCATGGCACCACGGTCTTGGACCAAGCTCTTTAAAAAAAAAACATCTTAGTTTATAGTGTTTTTGAGACTTCCCAATGAGTTACTTATGTTTGGATACTTGTATTTGGAAGGTCTTGCAGCTTCCCTCATGGTTAACAAAAAGAGATTTTTTGTAGTACAAACAAACTACGAACTGTCTCGTCTACGGAACCTGTGCTGTACGAGTATGTTGGTGCACTCTGGTCCGATTTTATTCGTGTACCAAAAGATCCCAATACTATTCTGATCTCACCACGTGTATGATAATATAAAAAATATGTGTTTGGGAAACATAATGAAAATATAATTAATTGCTAGGTAATCTATAGAATAAAATAGGTAAAAACTATAAATATCATACCTACCGAATTTAGGATTTTAATTGCCTGTGTAGGCGATATCAATAAAAATATTGTAATAAAACAAAATGGAAACATATGTTTAATTTGCACAAAAAATAATTTGATAATTGGACGAGTCTCCTCATTTACTTAAACGTTATGCGTGCTATTATTTTTATATAACAGTTCGAATTTCGTTCGTAAAAGTAAAAGCCCATTGCGTAAACGAATAATGAGATATTATATTGATAGATTTATTCAATCGTTAATATATATACCCGAATAAACAGATAATAGACTGTTAGAAGAATAATAAACGTCTTTTAAATTATCATTAGCATTAAACCAAGTTACGCAATGGAAAATTAGATCCCATTAACACGATTTATTTTATTAAAATGCTAAACGTTAATGTACTAAAAGTGTACCAGATATGTTTACTCATCATAATTAAAATGATAAAATATAACACAGCTGCGTATTTTACATAAGTACACGTGTATTTTGTTTCATTTTTTTAATAATTCAACGGAATATATTATGTATGCACATTTTTGCATTTCATACTGAACCAGCATTAAGTAATCATCATATCACACACATATCTGCATCACATCACGCCTTTCACACACACTGATCTGATAGGTACCTACTCAAATGCATATATTGTTATTCACTTGGGTATAGCTTATGGCCTTTAAGGTCATCAATTATTTTTAAATATTTTTTACAAAAATAATAGAGGTATCCTTTTATTAAGAGCTTACTATAATATCTACGCCTAATTTTGATTTAATTTAGCTTTTTCTATTGTTTACTGGCTCTCCCGGCAACCTTCGTATTGCCTCACAATGAAATAATGTGTCAAAGGTGGTTGATAGATACGGACTATTTGTATGGGAAATTGAAATTGTGGTTTATCCTATTTACCTTCAATTTCATCATATTTTCTGACCTTTTAAACCTTTCCTGGACTTCCAAAAATCATTCAAAACCAAAATTAACCAAATCGGTCCAGCCGTTCTCGAGTTTTAGCGAGACTAACGAACAGCAATTGATTTTTATATATATAGATACAAGATAAGATATAAGATAAACCTTGCTATTTTGAAAATTGTCCTAATGATATCATATTGTTCATGTAAACTGTTTACAACATAATTATTAAATTGAAAATGTAAAATAAAACATACAGCGCGGTGAGAGGCTGGTGGCCTGTATCTTAAGTGAGATTTTGTCTCACTTTTTTCAGGCACCAGTCCTCTCCAATTTAAAGGTCATGTTCATTTTTCTTCCAATACTTTGTATTTTTCCTTAACATTTTTGTAAAACCTTGTTTGGAGAGAACAATGATTGTTTATTAATAATAATGGCAACCCTTGGTACGTCCCACTGCTGGGCACGAGTCTCTCCCCTTCTTGGGAGGAGGCCTGTAGCTTGCTCCACCACGCTGCTCCAATGCGGATTGGTGGAGATAAGGGTTAGTGGCTAACCCGGTGTCGGATATTTTCAAACCGCCCTTGCGGCCTCCGACAAGGTTTTAATGACTGCTATCTATCGATAACAACCGGCACCGACGGCTTAACGTGCCCTCCGAAGCACGGAAACGCGCATTTTAATTTGCCACTAGCGGTTACCCTTCACACAGCCGACCGCACAGAGGCATAACACCTTAGGCTTCAGGAGTGGTAACGCATCTGCTTTTTCACCTTGGTCTTTGCGTGGGTGTCTGTAGGCTGCAGTCATCGCTAAACATCAATGTGAACTGTATGTTTGCCACGTCCATTACATTAAAAAAAAATGTTAGATTATTGTAGCCAATTCCAACGGATTACATAATTTTTTCTATTTTGTACGATAAATCTATTTGTTAGTTGGTACATCCAACGATGTCGGACACCTACACGAAAAATCTCTTTCTATTGCCAAACCGGAATTAAAAACAAAACATCTCAAATCATAGAAGTTCAACTTTTGTTTCTATTAAACTGTGTCGTCGCTGTTTGTGAAACGCAATTGATATTTTATGTTTCTTCTTTTATATTAATTGCCATCTGTTTTTTAAAGCGGTAGCTTTAAGCTACTCTTATAGTGTTTTTGTTGAATCTGTGGCTTGACCGCGTAACTGTGTTCCCCCTGTCCGTGATTTTTTTAAAATTTTCTTGCCCTTTTTCTTGTCTTGCCTATGAGTGTAATAATGACTCGCGCACGAAGGGTTCCGTACCATTTTTTTAATGTAATGGAAGTGGTAAACAAGCGTGCAGTTCACATTAATGTTAAGTGATGACTGCAGCCTGTAGACACCCAAAGACCAAGGTCAAAACGCAGATGCGTTACCACTCCTGAGGCCTAAGGTGTTATGCCTCTGTGCCGGAAATTACAGGGTCGTACATTTCGTAACTGTGTTCCCTTTGTCCGTGATTTTTTTATAATTTTCTTTCTATTTTTTCTTGTCTTGCCTATGAGTGCAATAATGACTCGCGCACGAAGGGTTCCGTACCATCAAGTATGATACGGAACCCTTCGTGCTTAATATTTTCATTTTGTAATTTTTAGTATCTGTTGGTATAGCGGCAATGCCAATACATAATTTGTGAAAATTTCAGCTTTCTAACTATGTATCACGGTTTATGAGATACAGCCTGGTGAGAGACAGACAGGTTTAGTAATAGGGTCTAATTTTTACCTTTTCGGTACGGAAGCCTAAAAAATATATATGTTCTTATACATAGCAGTAGAATGTCTCATTTCATCTTTTACAAATTGATAAAAGAATCAAGGAAAAGAAAGAAGAGTATAGACATGAATTCTGTCAATATGATTATCGCTATTGCTCTCATAGGTGGTATGACATGGGAAACAAAAATCAAAGACGTTAACACAGTAAAAATATGAACAGTATGGAAACTACGTACAAAACGTTCAAAACGGCACTCTTACACAAACATGCGCATCGACGCTCGATGTAGCGAGTGACTCAGTACTGCAGCACCGCGAGAACCGCTTAGAGGCCTCGTCGATGCGCATGTTTGAGTGAGTGTGACGTTTCAACGTTTTGTACGTAGTTTCCACACCGTTCACATTTGTACTGTGAAATTAACAAGGATCAAAGCGATTCGATGAAGCAGACGAGTCGCTGCCGCTGGACGAAATACATTTGTTTATAACTTTCTCGCATTATAATACTACGCGGTATGATTTACGCTACCTTTTAACTTATGTTTACATAAGTTTTGAGACATTCTTAACTAACATTCGATTTTTTTGTTTATTTAAACATGATAATCTCTATAACGTAGGCTGAGTTGCATCAACTTCGTTTAGCAATAACAACTTGTTTATCTGTTTAGGAAAAATGATAAATCACGTCATAATTTGAAATGTAAATTGTTACCGTCTAAGACGCGCTGGCTAGTATGTTAATGCTGATTATAATATGTCACATGTTGATAGGTTAGGATCCCACTGCATAATCATTTCGTTCATGCAGATATGCTGCAAACCTAATTTTTACGCATATTTATAATCTAGAGAATATATATCCACTAGGTTGCCTATGCGGTTATCATATTAAGCTAAGGTTAGGAGGAAAATTGAGTTTGTTGACAATATCGGACACGTTTCCAAATTTCGTGAGTGTCGCTAAAAATTAAAGTCGCTCAGTTTGATAATACGCAATATCACTGTCTCACGCCTAGCAGTCTATTACCATTACACCTCCGAGGCAGTTAATGGTAGAGGAGCCCATGATGATAATTGGATTTACTCGAGCACGTCAGATTAATCTATGGGAGATACTTTAAACCCTGTTTGCTACCTCCACTAAATCTTAAGGTTTGTACATTGGGCCGCGGCCGTACGGCAGCCTGTAAAAGATGAGGTCAAAAGGTCGCCACTATCTTACTCTTCTTCCGATTAGATTCTTTCGGATAGGAGCTTTATTGACGCGCTTTCGGATAGGAGCTTTATTGACGCGCTTTTGACCTATTATGTTGATGCCGTGCCTTTTACAAACAGATTTGATTTAAGATGCTCAGAGAGGATGTAAAGTGTACCCAATCAAAATTCTGACGATTTGGATGTGAGGCAAGCTTGTGGCGGTAGCCCTAAGGGTTCGGCCTTATATAGAAACCTTAGCTTTGCTGGAGGTACTCAATAGGGTGCAAGGTATATCTTAATCTGACGCGCTCGAGTAAATTAAAATATCCCCTTTTGGGTATCCCCCTATCGTGATCTATGATCGAAATATGGACCTTTTTTATGTAATAAAAGTGGCAAACAAGCATGCAGCTCACATTGATGTTAAGTGATGACTGCAGCCTATAGACACCCACACAATAACCAGAGGTCAAAATGCAGATGCGTTACCACTCCTGAGGCCTAAGGTGTTATGCCTCTGTGCCGGAAATTACAGGGCCGTACATACATAAAATCCACGAATGCATATTACCGTGCACTGCACTGAAGAATTATTCACATACAAAATAATGCTTGACTTCGTTTTTTGACTGCGTATCGAACCGTGAAATGTTAACACGTTATCGATCAAAAAAAAACCATCGACTACACAGCCTTCATACCTCATTGCTTTGACTGAAATGTTTCATAGTAGAAATTAAGACATTAGGTGTCTTAGGGATGTTGTTGATCAAAAAACATTGATCTTTGTAATTAGCGACTAATAAGCGACAATCGTAGCGCGCATATCACTGATTATAAAATATTTATAATAGATGCTAGATAAACAAAATAACTGCCTCTATGGCTTAGTGGTTAGAACTAGAACTAGATTGTTCTTCGTAAGTGGCGTGTGGGTGTCGTGCGTGCTAGGAATCACCGGATTTTTTTTTTCAAATATAATATATCTATAATATAAAAATAAGTCGGGTTTTCCTTCCTGACGCTATAACTCCAGAACGCACGAACCAATTTCCATGGTTTTGCATTCGTTAGAAAGGTCTCGGGCTCCGTGAGGTTTATAGCAAGAAAATTCAGGAAAAATTTCAACGCGGGCGAAGCCGCGGGCAACAGCTAGTATATATATATATATATATATATATTTTAAAGCTTTTTAGCCATTAAGGCATATTCTTTTTGCACCCCGGCTATCTTCGCACGCACAACTTACAATGGAAGAATTGAATGGCGGTGTAATCGCGGAAAGTGGCGGTCGAACATAGGCTTGCGGCCTCACCGGGCGCCCAGGCTGTTAGCCAGGCGTTAGACACATCCGGGGGGGTCGCCGCTTAGGCGGGGGTCGAACCCGTCTGACCGGGTACCCGATCAAGGGGGGGGGGGGGATTGAACCCTCCCCCAATACAACCGTCGAGGTGAAGCGATCACGGCGGTCCGCCAGTGATCGAACGGCGTCTTGTAAGGGGGTTGCACTACGGAAATCAACGGGTGGCAGGACTCGTATTAGCGGAACTGGAATCGAGGCCTGGTCGTTGCTGCATGGAACGACGGCGTTCCGTGATGGCCCTGGTGAGGGCGAGGGATTGGTTAGGGTCATCAAGCAACACGGGCCACCGGCCGACCGGAGGGGAATGGCCGTAGCGTTTATTACCGATGAAAAGCAGACTGTCATTTTTTGCGGAGGAGAATTTGTGTTTGACACACACACAACAAAAATCGTATTTTTTTTTTTTTTGGTGTTATGGCATCGCTATTACGCATATTGCCAGTGTCAAGTAAAACGATACTTCGTATTTATCCAAGCAGCGTAAAAGCCAGAATAATATAGTCATCAAGTATGATAAGTAAGTATCAAGTATAATATGTCAGTCAAGTGAGTTACAGTCAAGTAAAGTCAAGTTATTCGAGTAAAACGATGGCTACTTTACCAGAACATTTACATTGAAGTTTTGGAGGCAACCTGAAAGGTCGTGTTTTCGCACTGTTATTGTATTTCACTATACACGGGGACTGTAATAAACCTATATCAAACAAAATGCCACCAATTTTATTCAATATAACTTAAAAATACACCAAGAAAATTAAATAAAATAAGAGCACCATACGCCTCTTTCAAGGTTCCCGCCAAAACTCCCAATCGTCTATTTAGTAATAGACGATTTTTGTTGTGTGTGCACAGTATGCTTCATCAGATACCAAACACAGATAACGCAATTATTTGTAGATCCTTTTATATAATTATGTAGACTGACTAGCTGACCCGGCAAACGTCGTATTGCCTCAGAATTAAATAATTTGTTAGTCAGAGGTTTGATAGATACGGACTATTTGTTTGGGAAAATTAAATTGTGTTTTTTACTCTCTGAGGAATCTCTTCAATATCTTCATATTTTCTTCCAAAAATCATTAAAAACCAAAATTAGCCACATCGATCCAGCCGTTCTCAAGTTTTAGCGAGACTAACGAACCGATCGGAAGCGACGTGCATCCAGCCGGTACCTGCAGCCTTGACTAGGTCGTCGGTCCATCTTACAGGTGGACGTGGACGATTACCTAATATACTTGCCGCTAAATGGTAGTGTTCAGCACTATCGTGTTCAGGTCAGATGGTAATGTACGGCCCTGTAATTTCCGGCACAGAGTCGAAACACCTTAGGCCTCAGGAGTGGTAACGCATCTGCACTTTGACCTTGGTCTTTGTGTTGTCTATAGGCTGCAGTCATCACTTAACATCAATGTGAACTGCATGCTTGTTTGCCACTTCCATTAGGTACATAAAAAAAAAATTATACTGACAAACGTTTGCCGAGTCGTAGCAATGGAAATATTTCAAAGTGGTGGATTTTATTTTTACATTTAATAATAATCAAGTGCATCATTGAAAGGTATTTCTATTTTACGTCTATCACCAATCTGCATTACATTTAACAATAACAATACATAATTTCTAGCAACAATTTATTTTAACGAATCTGCAGATTCACAGGTTAAAGTTCCCTCCAGTCTGCGAGCTTTAAACATGTTATATTCGAGATAAATCTATGTAGAGACATAGAAGCTAAGTGCGAATGCACGCGTCTGTCCTTTCCCCCTAACCTACCCCCGACGCGCGGGGAGGGTCGGCCGGGGGCAGGAGTGGCAGAACGGACTCCGCATGACTTTATTATAATCTCACATTGATTGATTTCTTGCATTACGTTTTTTATCGAGTGAAGTTGAAATGGGTATGAAAACTTTATGGCTTTGTTATGTGGATTTCGATAATAAAGTTGAGTCAAGCGACTCTTGTTTGACTATATTTATCAAGATATTTTATTTATTAAAATGCAGTCCTGAGCGCGGAGAAAAGTATTTAATCTAAGAAACTCGATAAACTATCATAGTAACATTATAATAAGAAATAGTAGGTACTTGTACCATGTAACCCGACAATGCAAAAGTATCCTTCTAGACCAATTCGAAAAAATTTTTTTTGGTTTGATTTGATTTGTAGACATTACAAAATTTTTGCGACTCGCGAACTATGACACGCTTTATGAAAAGATCTCTATCGTTGACTCTACATACATTTAGTCATTAGGTTTATTCCTTGTTTATACAGTTGATGTTTATAGTAAGTTTTATTTAAAATCTATCTCAAAACAGTGTCCTTGTATTAACTGGAAATCAACGATTCTAATAAAAAATCGAAAAAAGTAAGTTCACGTGAGCTACTTAAACACATTGAAATATATGTAAAGATAGTCAATAAATATCCGCAAAATATAGGTTTTTTTCAATAATAAATAAAATAAATCTTACCTTTGAATGAATACCACGATAAACTCAGTGATCGTGAATTTACAAATTAATATAATCTGTGCTTAACTTTATTTGTAGTATCCAATGAAATTTAAGTCTATTTTTATATTATATGCCCGTTGATTAGTTCAAAGACATAATGAGATATTTGTCAGAATAGAGGAAATAAAAGATATTTGTACGAGGTGCAAAATACGAGGAATCTACGCTCAGATCAAAATGACAGCAGTATTTACGACGCGACGACAACGCTACAAAATAAAAAAATGTGACAAATATTGACGATATACCGACAGGCCGCAAAGAAACGCATAAAATAAAAATATGGTGTTGAAAAATAAAATTTCCCTCGAGCTTCAATCCATCAGCATAGCGAGAACATTACGAAGTTAGGAACTTTAACCGAAACCATTATTTTGAACAAATCCATTTAACCGATGCAGAACAATGTTTTCATCAAATCCATTTCCCTTAGATCGGGGAAAATAAGAAAAATCACACCCCCCAATCTTGAGTAAACGAAAGCAACGTCATTAAGCAAGTACGATCCACCCCCACCCCCGATCCTGGGGGGATCAGGCCAGGATCAGGGGGTGGCAGGACGAAGGGTGGGGGTGAATATCAACGAACTCATGTTCCGTACGAGTGACGGGTGGACGCTTACGTTCGTCATATACATTCTGTTGGTAAACAACTGCGTATCGCGTGAATATGAGGGTTGCATTTTTTATTTCGTCTCGGCACGGCTTATTTTGATTTTGAATCAATTCCATCTGTTTGTCTGTTTATTTTGTGTTAGTTAAGTATTGCATATTTAATTAATGCAAAATAAAGGCTCCACATGAGGGCTCAGTTTGCATTTTTGAATAGACTTCTCGATAGATAGAACTTAATCTATAAAAAAAATATCTCTTTAAAGTATTTATTTTTTGATGCCTTTGCAATTTGACTGATGATTCTAATCTATTTATTTACTTATTTATTTATTGAAGCTCACAAAGCAGATTAAATCACATTAGAAGTAATTTTAAAAAGTTTTGATCAGATTCGTAATCCTAATACATGTGAACATGTCATGCTTAGCGTTTCACCATGATACTTGTCAAAGCTAAATTATTGTAACATTTCACATCCTTCTCTAACTAACAGATTTCTATAAGTTAATCGAATTTGTAAAACCGAATATGTTATTTTACACATACGAGGATGGAAACTTTCGTAAAATGTTTTATTTACGTTTACATAGAACGGTCAATTGGTTTGATTTTTAATTGTTAATCGAAGGATTCAGGCCGTCTTAAGATGGCGGGACAGCGGGAATCTGTTTTTAATTAACACACAATGGCTAACGTGATTATACTGGACGTTTGGCGTGCAAAAAAATTGTCTGTTACCGCTAAGGCTTAATGAGGATCTTTTTTGTTTTTTATTCGATTGTAAGATGGGTCATCTAGATTTGGAGGAATATTAGGAATTCCTTGGACATCGACTGTTTGCATTCTGTTTTCTTGGCTATACTGTCTATTTTGCAAGAAAAAATATGATTTCTGCTACTTGACCATTTAATGTGGGACTGTAGACATATATATATTTTTTAAATATTTGCTTAATATATTTTCATAAGGCGCCGTTTTATTGGGAAATTGTGGGTCAGTAGTGGAAAAGTGTGGGTACTTACCGGTCTCGGTCGCCATGGCCGGGTGTTCGGAAGGCGGCACGGCGCTGTCGGGGCGTGCGCGCGCGCTAAACGTCTCCACTCCCGCGCATTCCAAGCGTGCACCCAGCGACGCCACTTTAGCGATTGCACCCGCACGCTTACAATTTACCTTGTATTGCGTTTACGCGCTAAGCTTTTTTTTTGTACGTTTGATTTCCTGAAAAGATTTGCGGATTTAAACTTTTTTTTTTATTATTTGTTTTTTTTTTGAGATGGCATAGGCGGAGAGCGGCGGAGTTTCGTTCGTTTGTTTTTTTTTTGAAGATGTTTCTGTTTTTATTTTTTTTTATAATTTTCTTATTGCGTCTCTATTTTGTTTATTATTTGACATGCACGTTTTCTTTTAATTGTTTAGTCTTTAAAGTAGAAAAGGTATACTGTGATTTAATAAATAGGTATATAAAAGTTAAAATCACTCATTAGTATTTTTCATTAAAATTTACTTTTATTCGCGGTATAGGTATAGGTAACGCGTTACAAATTGAAAATAATTTGCAATTATATATTGCCATTGCATTTTCCTTCGAAAATAAATGCATCACAGAAAAAAAAAACATAAAAATATGAGAAGAATTCTGATTTGGTACTTACAATTTGTAAATTAGACAAAACTATATTAGTGCACTCAATTGCATAACGTATTAGTGTATCGCAATCAAAATACACTGGTACACATTATATATCCAATTGAACAGTAATTTAGGTAATCGTGTCGGTATCGATCAATTAATAAATAATTATGTCAAATTAACAAACATATCTAGTTAACGCGTGAAAAAACCAAACTCACGTACAGTGTCCACGTGACGCAATAAAATATGAACTCATTTAGCACACACACAGAAAATCCAGTGAAATGAGCGAGGGTGATTACGGCCGCGGCGATCGGGGTGTTAATTTAGAGCCGGTGCAACGATCGATGCGCGCCCTGCACCACCACAATAAGGGAGGAGCGGGCAGATAGAAATCAATACGATGTCCATCATCGCCTGCACCCCCGCCCCCCCACCGACCCCTCACCGCCTGCGCTTTGCACCCGGGAAATGCATTTTCCTCGACCGCCGCCCTCCGGCCTACCGCGGCTCACGTATTGACCGCCGCTTCACAATCGCTTGTTTATCAGAAAAAAAATTAAATTCGTACTTTTTTTGTGTTGCGTTAACGTTCGATAATTAATGCACCGCTCCGGTCGTGTTTCGCGGGATGGTACGCGCGTGCGGTTCGTAGCGCGTCACGCGGGCGACTGTCGCCCCGCCACTCGGCCGAGAATAAACAGCGGGGGTGAGTGCGCGGGGTGGTGCGCGGCTGGTGGGCGCGGGGGGCGCGGGGCGGTGCAGCCTGCACGCCCACAGGCCGCCCTGCGTGTGCGGCCGCCGCCGGACGCCGGACGTCGGACGCCGCCGGACACCGGACTCTACGGATACCGGACAGAGCACTTGCACGAAAAGCTCGCGCTCTCGGATGCCTAATCTTATAATGTATGATTTCAATGTGCGATAGAATGTGTCTAAATTGCAACCATTATAAAACTAAGCTACTATTTCTCATCTTTGAATAACGTTATCGAAGACAATTCAAGCATATAATAAGACATCAGCTAACCTTTTTAATTTGCACCAGGCACAGTTTATCAATTTGATTCAATTCATTAAGCCAAGCAGCGCAAATTATCAATTTCAGTATGAATGGGCAACACTAAAAAGTAATTTACAGATGTTTTGTTAAATACAAATTAACATAAATTATATAATTGGGAAAGGATAGAATACGCCATGCGTTAGAAATTTGACATTTCAAATTTATCAAAATAAATTTATTCGATATTTATAAGTTCTAATACCAATAAATTAGCGCGAATATATATAATGAATAACAAAGCGGAGACGGTATTGTTAAATAACGGTACATTCGTATTTAACGACATCATGATCGATTTCTAAATCGATTTATAAACATGTTCTTTTTATTGAAGCTTTTATGATATTGGATCAATCAAAAACTAGATGTCATGAATGTTTAATCACTGCCTCGGTTGCTTAGTCGTAGTAGACTGTAGCTGCAATATTTGAGGATCAGGGTTCGATGTCTGAATCATTAAGTAATTTGTACATACTCCGTCGACTACTTCGACGAAGACGTGAAGTGGGTCTACATGTTTTGTAGGAATTACCTAGAATCTCGCCGTTTGTTAAAGAAAGTATGGGACATTCTGTTGATACCTATTTTAATTACTAAGTATTTTTGGACCATTATTTATTTTATTTTTAAGGTTTACTTTGACATATTAATCATCGTATTCATTATACATATTTACATTACCACCTGGACACGATGGCGCTCAACGCTACCATTTAGGGGTAAGTAGGTAGGTAACCTGGTGCCTACGGCCGTGCTATCCAGAGAGAGAGAGAGAGCTCCGGTTTATCCAGATTCTTACAATATAATATAATTTATTAATTAGGACTTGTCTTATTCTAACCTGTCAAGCCGCGAGAAAAATAAATTAATTGTTCGTGGACCCTATAACGCTCATTGCTGATTTACAGGTTTTCATCAATCATTCAATCAATCAATTATAATGCTCAAAGTTATATCCCGTTGTTAGTAGAGGTGTTGTTGTCAAAAGCTGACTTACGTTATCCATATATGACTGAGAATCTTCATAGGGATACCCATTACTGTTTTGAGTTAGAGTGGTAATAACGATATTTATAACTAAGAGCAATGTACTGCAAAGTGGCTTTCCAATTGATAGCCATCGAGTTACAGAATACCCCTGTAGATCGTGAAAACTTTTTGTGGAACGCTTTCAGGTAAGCCTTCGACGTGGCGCTACATAGGCGTAAAAACTGTCGTCAAGGAGTCTTCTAGGGCGGTCCATAGAAAGAATGGGATAGAATAGAAAATATTTTTATTTCGAATAGATCTTTACAGATAATTTCAAATCGTCAAGAAATCATAAAATGCCTAGAGTGAATAATCAATACATATAGTAAAAGCAAAAACATATAGGTAGATATTAATAGTGAATTGAAATTAGAATTTAAACTGCTAAGCAGTTAATACACAATATTCACAAAAAATTTCAATTCCTTAAATGATGTTAAATGAAGAAAAAGAAAAACTTCCAGAGTTCCAAGTGCAGTCACTACTGAGAAGAACTCCGCTACCCAACAAACTCAGTAAGAGCTCTTTTAAATGAGAGCTTAAATCTAGTACAGATAGATTATCGTGAAAAATCAAATAATGTGAACCTCCATAGCATAGATGCAAATAAACTGTTATCTACTAAATGAGATGTAGCTCCTGCAAACCAGAACAGACCAGTCCCCACCAACAGCACCCGTTCACGAGTATGACGCATGTGACAGCCATTGCCCTCCTCGACCATTTTAGAGGGAAGTGAGCAACCCGCCACACGACGCCGCCAAAGGCAAAGACATATAAGATGACGGTGACGTCATCAGATGACCCATCTGATTGTGTGTCAAACTTACTGACATTTTTTTTTATGTGATGGAAGGGGCAAACAAGCTTGCAGCTCACATTGATGTTAAGTGATGACTGCAGCCTATAGACACTTAAACAATGACCAGAGATCAAAATGTAGATGCGCTGCCACTCCTGTGCTATGCCTCTGAGCCGGAAATTACAGGGCCGTACATTACCACCTGACCGGAACACGATAGTGCTGAACACTACCATTTAGCAACAAGTAAATTAGGTAATGCGGTGGTGCCTACGCTCGCGAGCTACGTCACTGGAGCTCTACCACCAGTAAAAGTGACATAGAAACCGGCTATTTAAACCACCTCCGTATATTGAAATCGACCGGGGGCCGACCGCCTATCTCTAATGCTTTCGTTGAGGACGATATCATGTCAGTTTCGTACCACCTATTAAAACATTTTGGTCGTAACTCTTACAGTCGAAAAAGTAAGGCGGTACGAAACTGACAAGACTTACCAAGACTTTTACTGGTGGTAGAGCTCCAGTGACGGAGCTCGCGGGCATAGGCACCACCGCATTACCTAATGTACTTGCCGCTAAATGGTAGTGTTCAGCACTATCGTGTTCCGGTCAGGTGGTAATGTATGGCCCTGTAATTTCCGGCACAGAGGCATAACACCTTAGGCCTCAGGAGTGGTAACGCATCTGCATTTTGATCGTGGTCTTTGTGTAAGTGTCTATAGGCTGCAGTCACCACTTAACATCAATGTGAACTGCATGCTTGTTTGCCACTTCGATTACATAAAAAAACAAAAAAAGACGATATCATAATCGAAAGCTAAGTTAATAGGTTATAACTTCATAGGCTACACAGTATTACTTATCATCAATATGATCTGTACCTTTTGTTTGTCACTTAATGACAGAAAAACATAGAGCAACGCGGCCCACCGGTCGCGGCGGACCGGAGGGGAGTAGCCATAGGTAGCCGCAGCCGTGTATTACCGATGCGAAACAGTCTGTCATTTTTTGCGGGGGACAATGCGTGCGACACACACGCACACTACAAAAATCGTCTATTACTACGAAACTCACACCTTGACCTTAACAAAATACAGAGACAATTTCACGCACACATTTAAACATCTAGGCGATAGGTATAGGCCCATTTGGACTTGTACTTTGACAGAGGGGAAAGTCTGCATATGCCTACTCCCCTCCGGTGTTGCTCTATGCATAAAAAGAAACACAGTTTCATGATAAAAAAATATATTACAAGTTTCGCGAACTCAAAAACCGCGCAGAATCGAAATATTGCGGTAGGCTTTTTTCTAATGTTAAGCTAGTTAGTTAACGATAGAAATCGAACGTCGAGACTGCCGCAGGTCATCGTTTAATTTCGATAACCGTAAATCCTTATAGACTCAGATATTTGTAAAACTAAATTGACCGCTAATATATTTGAACGAATCCGTAGATAGCCGCGCGATATATTTTGCTCCTTAAAGTTAATATTACGAATAAATTCTGTTTCAATTAGTATTTCGGTAACTTATTGGTAGGTTGATCGGAGAGCAAGTTATATTATTTTATAAACGTTACTTTTTGTCCCAGTACGTGTCTACCTAACTGCCGCAGTAGTCTGGTGGTAGCGTGCCACTACTGCTACGCTGGGTCCTGGTTTCGACGCCCAGGGGTGCGACCGCCTATCGACATCGCTATTGTCGTAATCATTCCTGTCAAATTTTCATGTTTTTTTTATGTGATGTGTGAAGTGGCAAACAAGAATGCAGTTCACATTGATGTTAAGTGATGACTGCAGCCTATAGACAAAGATCAAGGTCAAAATGCAGATGCGTTACGACTTCTGACGCCTAAGGTATTATGCCTCTGTGCCGGAAATTACAGGGCCGTACATTACCACCTGACCGGAACACGATAGTGCTGAACACTACCATTTAGCGGCAAGTATATTAGGTAATGCGGTGGTGCCTACGCCCGCCTGCTCCGTCACTGGAGCTCTACCATCATGTCGATTTGTAGCTCTCTTAAAACTAGTAGTGTCTTGCTCTCGTAGGTGAGAAACAAGCGATAATGGTAGATTATTTCGATTATTGTTATTTAAACCAAAAATCGACATGAAAATTTGACAGCAATGACAACGACAATAGCAATGTCGATAGGCGGTCGCACCCCAGGTCCAGAGATAACGGTGTAAAATCCTTTATTTGTGGTTCTATTGGGATTTTTTCGAAGTTTCCCAGTACCTCGGAGTTTGGTAATGTACCCGAGGGTGCCAGCAGGCTCGCCACCTGTTACATGGGCCAAAACGTAACCGACGAATCGTGAGTGTTTTCATGTAGGTATGCTTGAATGCGTGCATTTATCTCTACCCACCCCTCTGGAGATTACAGGCGTGAAGTTAATATTACGAATAAATTCTGTTTCAAAGTATTTCGGTGACTTATTGTTGGCGCCGGGACGTGACGACCCCTTCTTCTCTCTTAGCGAAAGAATTTTCTTGTACCTACTGGAAGAGAAGTCTTCCTCTAGTGCACTCAGTCAACCGAATGATGTTGGTCAAACCATTCCAATAGGGGGGAGGGGGGGGGGGATAGTAAGTGCGCAATAACGCAAGATAGTCAGTAGCGTCGTGCGATATGCAAAGCGTGGCGATTATAACCATCGAACCAATACATCCGTTTTGATAAAGTTCAGATACTCGCTAGAGAACACAAAACCCATTCCACGAATGGAACACGAGGCTATTGAAATTAAAAATACCCAAATTTTAATAGAGAAGATGGATGGCAATATACAACATCATGGGATCCCATACTCACCAAAATTAAATCCCAGCCGCAGCAGTCTGCAAGAACTCAAGATACCATAAGTCATTTTTGCGTTAATCCTCAACGCTACGCAAGGCGTTTACGATATCAATGGAGATAGCTACAAATCATTTTTTATACTGCTGTCAGACAAATGTCACCTCGGTCTGCCACGGACCACGGACCACGGAAGCTAAAAAGCGACCGAAACGTCGGGTTGCTTTTAATAATCATTTTAGTTTAGTATACGCTAGATAAATAATAATAATAATAATGGCAACCCATTATACGTCCCACTGCTGGGCACGAGTCTCTCCCCTTTTTGGGGGGAGGCCTGGAGCTTACTCCACCACGCTGCTCCAATGCGGATTGGTGGAGGTGGGTGGGTTAGTGGCCAACCCGCTGTCGGATGTTTTCAAACCGCCCATAAGGCCTCCGACAAGGTTTAACGACTGCTATCTATCGATAGCAACCGGGACCGACGGCTTAACGTGCCCTCCGAAGCACGGAAACGCGCATTTAATTTGCCACTAGCGGTCACCCATCACACTACCCGACCGCGCCCGTAGTGCTTAACCGAGCAGATCGCTTACGATCTACACCAGCCGCTGGGCCATGCGATACGCTAGATAAATCAGTAAAAATAGTTTCATTTCAAAAGGATGTACGCTACAACAAAGACGAATGCTGGGTCAATTCCAATGTCCAGGTTTTGGCCTAGCCTTGGACATCTTTCGGATGATATATGATGATGTAGTGATGATGATAAGTAGGTTAATTGGACAGCAAGTTATATTATTACTTTTTGATCGTTGCGTTTTGTGCCATGTAGCAGGTGTCAAGCCTATTGACATCTCCGGGCACGTTTCCAAACTCCGAGGGTGGCATTGGGAAACTTCCAGAAAATTGAAAAATCTAGAGCCTAGGATCCGAGCGTAGTAGTAGTGGCCGGCTGCCAATAGCCAAGGGTGGCAGTTATTAATAATAATGTACTCGACGAATATCAATGGGTCCATAGACCCGCTCAAGAAGATAATTATGTGGGTATATAATTTATAAAATTATAGCTTATTAGCCTAAATATTAGCTATTAAAGGTATAGCCTTTAAGGTGAGTTCTCACTGGTGGTAGGGCTCCAGTGACGTGACTGCGGGCGTAGGTACCACCGCATTACCTAATAGAAGTCGCAAACAAGCATGCAGTTTACATTGATGATAAGTGATGACTGCAGCCTATAGACACCCACACAATGACCAGAGGTCAAAATGCAGATACGTTGCCACTCCTGAGGCCAAAGGTGTTATGCTTCTGTGCCGGAAATTACAGGGCCGTACATTACCACCTGACCGGAACACGATAGTGCTGGACACTACCATTTAGCGGCAAGTATATTAGGTAATGCGGTGGTGCCTACACCCGCGAGCTCCGTCACTGGAGCTCTACCACCAGTAAAAATTATAAGAATAAGATAATTTTAGTAAGATATTTTTAGTTTTACCTCCGTCCCTGTAATAATATAGTAGGTATCTATTAACAGTTCTCTCTGTCCAATCATTTGTGTAAGATTCCACCGACTCTGATTGTGGAATGCCATACTTGGCATTGGCATTCCACAGTCATAAAATGCTTATTTGGCTAAAAACTGCCAACATACCTAAGTATTAACTACAAAAAACTCATTTTATATGCAAAGCGTACTAAACGAATTAATAAGAAATCCATAAAAATATGAAAGAACATTAAGTATTGTCTATGGTTTAATTCTACGGAATATTAATAGAATAATTTGTCAATGTTGACAAAAACAAGATTGTAGTTACCTTTTGCGGTAATCAACATGTGTTGTTCTAAACGATACGATTTTAAAAATTAAAGCCTTAATTTTAGGATATATTTTTTTTACAGAGCTCCAGTGACGGAGCTCGCGGACGTAGGCACCACCGCATTAAACCTAATATTCTTGCCGCTAAATGGTAGTGTTCAGCACTATCGTGTTCCGGTCAGGTGGTAATGTACCGCCCTGTAATTTCCGACACACAGGCATAACACCTTAGGCCTCAGGAGCTATCATGCTGTGTGGTCGATGTGTAATATAATATTTCACTACTGGGCTATACCAGTTACTATTCAGTTACTAGTCAGTGTCTATTTAATTTATTATGTATTTTTGATTATTATTAGTGGTTATTCACTCTAGGTTAGTTTAAAAAAAAAATGACGATGTAAAAGTGCTCTCCAGGAGCCTAATTATATGAAATAAATGAATAAACTGAATAAACTGAATAAACTCATCATCATCAGCATCATCAGTCTAGCTTAAATGTCCACTGCTGAACAAAACCTTAATTTTTTTTTCAGGCTTTCTTTAATTTCTACGTATATCCGCACAAATTCGAATTTCAACTTGCTTTAAAATTCAACAGCCATGTTTAACCCTATACTACCCGATACCATCAACTTACATTTGTATGCACGCGTTAATGAACAAGTGAAAGTGCCGCCGCCCGTGAATGGATAAATAAAATTCAGCTGAACTGTGACGTCAGCGATTACGTCACTCAGGTTCAGGTGAAGTGACGTCATTCTTGTTTCTTTGAGAGTTTTAACGGCCTAGTTGGTCCAGCGGTGTGGTAACCAGTTCAATTCCTGTACCAAGACAAACATTTGTACGGTCTATAGATATTTGTGTTGGATCCGGTCATTCTTGTATGCGTTGTTTGTGTGTACAACTCTGGTTTATGTATTTCTACTGGTTGTAGAGCTCCAGTGATGGAGCTCGCGGGCTTAGGCACCACTGCATTACCTAATCTACTTGCCGCTAAATGGTGGTGTTCAGCGCTATCCTGTTCCGGTCAGGTAGTAATGAAAAAGTACGAGCCTGTAATTTCCAGCACAGACGCCTAACACCTTAAGCCTCAGAAGTGGTAACGCATCTACATTTTGACCTCTGGTCTTTGTGTCTATAGGCTGCAGTCATCACATTGCAGTATTATGATTATAACTCAAATTTCTAATCAGGGTGTTAGAGAGTGTGCGTTATTCCCGTTACATGTTGTATAGGGTAGGAATCTGTAAGCTTGAGGTACGTTCAAAAACTCAAAAATACTCAAAAATTTATTTAATCACTTGGAAATACCTTATAGAATTTGCTTGTGATAGGTTAGGATTACAAATATATAAATACAACTACGTTAATAAAAACCGACTTCAAAACTGAAAAGTAAAAAATAATGAAGATTTAATTGTAATTATATACTACCTATTATTTATATGTGCTATTTACTAATAGGTTTGAAGTCTTATTCCTTTAGTCTGAGGTGAAAGTAAGTAGAAAAATGCTCATAAAATAAAAACTGATGTGCCTATCTGAATTAAACTTTTATGGGACCAATTCGAAACTATTCCGCATCAAACAAAAAAGAATTACGTAAATCGGTCCAGAAATCTCGGCGAAATTTCGCGTACATACATAAAAAAAAATATATATATAAGGTTGGGGAAAAAGTTTCTTCGCATTTTTTAAGATAATTCAAAACATTTTTTAATATAGTTTATTTAAATGTAACTAGAGCATGTATGTACCATTTAGTTCAATAACCTTTTGCCATCTTGTAGGTCATGATCCCATTGCTATAAAAATTTTGGGACTTCTCATCAAAATACCGCGACAAGTGGATTTGGCAGTCCTCTCGTGATGTTAACCTAACATTGCATAAAGAATTCTGAAGAGACCGAAACAGGTGGAAATCTGAAGGTGCTAGGTCAGGACTATACGGCGGATGCATTAACACCTCCCAGCCAAACTCTCTTAATTTTTGCTGAGTGGCTATAGATGTGTGAGGTCTAGCGTTATCATGATGAAACACCACACCCCTTCTGTTGATCAATTCCGGCCGCTTTCTCTCAACTTCTTGCTTTAATCTCATCAGTTGTTCGCAGTAGAGTTCAGAATCGATAGTCCTGCCTGGTGGTAAAAGCTCATAATGAATAATGCCCTTCCAATCCCACCACACACACAACATCACCTTATTGCGAGTTAACCCGGGTTTCGCCACAGTCTGTGAAGCCTGACCGGCCTTTGACCACGACCTTTTTCGCACGTTCTTGTCGTACGTGATCCACTTTTCATCACCAGTTATCAGCTTCTTCAAAAATGACTCGGTTTCATTACGTCGTAATAAAGAATCACAAATGAGTACACGGTTCATTAGGTTTCTTTCAGTGAGCTCGTGAGGTACCCAAATACCGAGCTTTTTTTTGTACCCAGCTTTTTCAAATGCGCCAAAACTGTTTTGTGATCAATTCTCAGTTCTTCAGCTACGTCGTAACTACTGATATGTCGATCTTGCTCCACTTTTTCTAAAATGGCATCCATTTTATCCGTAATAGGGCGACCAGAGCGAGGTGCATCTTTGACATCAAAATTTCCGGATTGAAAACGCTTAAACCAAATTTGTGCTACTCTCACAGACACTGCACTAGGTCCATAAACATCGCAAATTTTTTTCGCGGCTTGCGTTGCATTTTAACCTTTTTTGTAGAAAATTTTTAAAATGTATCGAATTTCTTCATTAGATTCATCTTGACAGTACGAAAAACAAATGAAAATCATACATTTGCCTAATTTGAATTTGGAATTATGTTCTTTCAAATTTTAACTTTCAATGATACCAAAACCAGCCAGATACAAGTACTACAGCCAAAGAGATTTTATTACAAGTTCATACATACGTTAATGCGAAAAGACTTTTTCCCCAACCTATTATATACCGGCCGAATTGAGAACCTTCTCGTATTTTGAACTCGGTTAAAAATGAAAGCGAATAACAACTGATACGTTGATTAAAATGTCAAAATAAACAAAAATAAAATAAATAATGGTCCAAAAATACTTAATAATAAAAACAGATATTAACAGAATGTTCCATACTCTCTTTTACAAACGGCAAGACAAGACTCAACAAAAAAATATGGGACATTCTTTGTCATTCACTGGCACAGTACTGACACAGAGAGTTCGGGACTAGAGATCGAATATCAAGCCCAGCAGTAGTAATTGCCTACCACTAAGCCACCCCGACAGTTAAAATCGTACACCACTCAAAAATGATAAATTACAGAAATGCCATATTAATTTTTTTTTTTATGTAATGTACGTGGCAAGCAAGCATGCAGTTCACATTGATGTTAAGTGATGACTGCAGCCTATAGACACCCACACAAAGACTTAGGTCAAAATGCAGATGCGTTACCACTCCTGAGGCCCAAGGTGTTTTGCCTCTGTGCCGGAAATTACAGGGCCGTACATTACCACCTGACCGGAACACGATAGTGCTAAACACTACCATTTAGCGGCAAGTATATTAGGTAATGCGGTGGTGCCTACGCCCGCGAGCTCCGTCACTGGAGCTCTACCACCAGTAATACCACTAATACTTACCATTTATTTCTTATACTACTCGTACATCTCACTGAACGTTATGCCGCAACTAATACAAACACTGAACAAAATAGCCCACAAATCCGCTAAAGTTATATTTATAGCGCACCGAAAATAAAACCGGGCCCGAAAAGCCTTTCGCATGGGCCGGCCAATCATTCGTCAAACCACCCCTAAATCTTGGGGTGGGGGCTTACGTAACATCCGGAAGTGCGGATTAGGAATCAATAGTGGTCGTAATGATAGTTGTACAGCAATAGATGTGACTGCGCTGTGGCTGTGCGCGGTGCACGAGTTTCTTTTTGTTTTCGCGATGCTTCGATGTTTGGAGTCGATTTATTGAATCGCTTTGATGCTACGTTTTATGTCTGATAAGAATCGAATCATCTTGAATGATACATTTTAATGGTTTGTAGGGTTGTTATGGTTTTTGATGTTTTGATTAGATTTGTCTTGGTTTTCTATTATTTCTATTATTTATATTCTGAAAGGGACTACTGACAAGTATGCAAGTTGATGATTGCCAATCGTGATCGATAATCGTACTTTTTAGTTGGTAAATTGACATGTGTGTCAATTGTTATTTATTATTAGAGGTGCTTGTCATTCTGAATCTATATAAAAAAAAACTGGTTGCCTGTAAAGTCGGTTTTACGGGCGAAGAAAAATCTTCGCCCGTAAAACCGACTTTACAGGCAACCAGTTTTTTTTTATATAGATTCAGAATGCCTTTCTACCGAGAAAAAGACGATGTCACGTAAAAACGTGACATCGTCTTTTTCTCGGTAGAAAGGCATTCGCCGGTCCGGCAGGCCTCTCTCTCGTTCGGTGACTCATCGTTACGTTACCGGGCGTTACACTTTTTCATGAGTGACTCCGAGCCGCAACCTAATTTAAGACGTTGTCACGTCAAAAATAAATTGCTTAATGTGTTGATAAGCGTAAATCATGAAAACGGCTGGACCGAATTCCCTGATTATTTAGGTTTGTATGAAAGTAAAAAATAGATAGAAAATAAAGAAAAATGGGAAAGAACATTTTTACTTCGGGCAGGAGTCGAACCTGTGACCTCAGGATAACCAGTCCAGCCGCTTTACCACTAATCTTACGAAGTATCCTGAGGTGGCAGGCTCGATTCCTGCCCGGAGTCAAAATTTTCTTTCCCAGTTTTCTATATTTTCCAAACTTCGTATTTTTTTTTGCTTATAGAAATTTTTTAAGGACAGTTGAACTGGCTACACTTAGTAATAACCATGAATAAGTCTGTGTTATACTTAGATTTAACCAACGGTCCGTTGGAAACTGTTACTGGCCGGTAACCGTTCACTATACTTCGTACTTCGGATATTAGCCTCAACATATATTATATACATTTTATGCCTTCATAAAAGTAAAATAATTTTAACATATTAATTATACTTTATCATTATCAAAGCTATAAGCGAATGACATAAAACGAAGCGTCCTACAGTAACCTAACTACAAGCATTTAACATGTTTAATTAGTTATTAAGTGTAAGTTAAAATTTATCAACATTTTGACGTTGTACATTTTTTTAATTAACACGGCTGTAATTATTTGACGACAGGTACAATCGAAGACGTTTCCGGTGGTCCAAAACCATTGCAAATTAGACTTTATCCTCACACAAATAACGCGCTGAAGTGATCGACTGGACACTACTTTGATGGTACCTGTACTAATTACATGGCGTATAAAACGTGTTTTGATTGTCGAAACATTTGTTTTGAGTCATTTATAAATCCAATTTTAAGTGTGGTTCAAATTTAATATGTCTACTAGGATTGCTTGTCAATCGAAATACATTGACCACAATATCAACAACGAACGATTGTTGAGCGCCCACACACGCCGTCGATCCAAATTTTGTGGTTTAAAGTGGTTTGAAGGGGTATTATGGTTTTTTTTTATGTAATGGAAGTGGCAAACAAGCATGCAGTTCACATTGATGTTAAGTGATGACTGTAGCCTATAGACACCATCATAAAGACCTAGGTCAAAATGCAGATGCCTCTGTGCCGAAAATTATAGAGCCATACATTACCACCTGACCGGAACACGATAGTGCTGAACACTACCATTTAGCGGCAAGTATATGAGGTAAAGCGGTGGTGCCTACGCCCGCGAGCTCCGTCACTGGAGCTCTGCCACCAGTAAAAATTATGTATCTCGGTTGGTATAATTTCCATAGCCACTGCAGTACATTGGTTTTAACTTTACGTGATAATTACGATATTTCACACGCATGTGTTAATGCGAAATAATATAAAAACAATAATTACGATCAGTTAAGGAAACGGTAATAAACTGCAAAGTGGCTTTCATATTGTCCACCTAGGTACAGACTACGCCTTGATCTGCATTCGTATTCTTTAACGTCTTTAAAGTTTAGATATATATGTTGTATAGATATACAGGGTTATTTGTAACCAGCGCATAATTCTTAAAGGGAGGCTTTGGCTCATCAAGACTAACACATATTTGTTAAACAACTTTTTCTAATTCAATATTTTTTTTACCATACAAAAAATAATCAATAGATTTTGCAGTTCTAATGCTTCTTAACTTCACATTACGTAAACAGCTGACGTCTGTACCTATGTAAACATATACCTATGAAACGTAGTGCTAACAATTGATAGAAGCCCCATTTGAAACGATTTTATTTCTTATCATGTGATGTACTGCGTTTTGGCAAAAGTCATAGAACAAAAGTGGTTAGTCTTAACGTACCTTACTCACCTTTGAAGATTTATGCGTTAGATATATTTAACCCTGTATATGTTGGAGGCCTTATGGGCGGTTTGAACATCCAACAGCTTTTTTTATGTCTGAAGGTTGTTACAAGCAGATGGGCCACCTGATGGAAAGTGGTCACCGTCGCCTATGAACATTTGCAACACCAGGGGAATTGCCAACGCGCTGCCAGCCCTGAAAGACTTTTCTTGAAGAACCCCATATTGTAGCACCGAGGTAACGCGAAAATCGCATTGTTGAGCAATGCCATGTGTCCAGTCCAGGTAGTACGGTGTAGGAAAGGAGGCGGTGGCACCATGTCGAACAGTTCAGCAGGGCACTCACCATTGTAGAGACGGTATAATATGCACAGACTCCCAATGTCTCTGCGCAGGCTCAGATGTTCGAGCCTGTCAGTCCTGGATCGTTAATAATACGAACGGCGCGTCCTTGTGGGGAGTCGAGTAAACCAATTTGGTATTTTGGGACTCCAGCCCACAAATGAGAGCAGTATTCCAGATGGAGCCGTACTTGAGCCTTATAGAGTTGTAGTAGCTGCGCCGAAGTGAAATTAAGCTTATCGCTGCCAACCTGCATTGGAGCAGCGTGGTGGAGTAAGCTCCAGGCCTCCTCCCAAGAGGGGAGAGACTTGTGCCCAGCAGTAAGACGTATCAAGGGTTGCTATGATTTTGTTTATTTATACCAGCAGTGGCTTGCTGTCGTTACGCCACCGGTTTTCAAGTGTTAGTTACATCGGTCGTTGTATAATATTGTGCGAATGTAATGGACAAACTTCCTAGTCGAAATGACCTTTGGCATCTGTGACCTTTGTGAAGGTCCAGCTATTTTTGGCACTATCCGGGATTAGTGTGAAGCTCGGCGATCGTAGTTATGTTTGTGTTCTTGTGTGCATGTAACACTGTTACCTTTTGAATTAACAGCTTACTTTTATAGGTACTGGTGGTAGAGGTCCAGTGTAGGAGCTCGAGGGCTTAGGCACCACCGCATTACCTAATCTGTCTGCTGCCAAATGGTAGTGTTCAGTACTATCGTGTTCTGGTTAGATGGTAATTTATGGCCGCGTTATGACCATCACAGGGACAAAACAACTAAGGTCTCAGGGGTAGCAACGTAACCAGAATTGCGTCTGCTTTCTTTTTGGGAACCTAATAACAGTTGTCATGGTGGTGGTGGTGGTGATGGTCAAAAATGCACAACGTAAATATTCATGTTTTCACTTCTCCCGGCACTCTCGGAGTGTAACCCGTTATTTTTTTATACTTACAATGTAAATATCTTAGCGTTGTACTGAAATGCTTAAATACAAATATATTATGAAAGAAGGCATCATACTTATCTTCATAAATAGAGACCAAACACTAATTCCCAGCTTATTTATAAAAAGCATGACTAATGTTTTTCCTCCATAAAAGCAAATACACGTTACTTTACAAAAACCTAACATTACAAACAAAAGATGCTTTTACTCAAGTATACACTGGTGAAATGACAAAATTAGCGAGCCACCCACAACCCCCTATCCCCCTGCCCCCCATCACCGGCGGTCATCCGTCACGGCGGCTGGTGGTGACAAACCCCCCTAACTTATTAAAATTCCAGCTTTTTTAAACAAGTGCGGCCAGAGATAAAGACGTGGACGACAAATTGTTATTCATTAATTACTGTATATAATAAACAATATTAATAATATATTTTTTTAATAAGTATTGTCAGTACAGTTTGGGTTTTGACAGTTCTTCTAAGCGTACTTTGCTCAAAGTAAAGTCGTAGTGCTGTCTGCAAATCTCACACTTAGATTGGTCTCTGTGATAGAAATGACGGGCCATACATTAACGTGTAACCGGCACATGATAATATCTACATTATCTAAAGTAGTTCGGAGCGAGCTTCAGTGTTAAGAATTAATAAAATGCGAAACTACAGTAGATAATACTCATAATTATACATTTCCCTCAAATGTTTACAACTGATGATGGTCGAATTTGGACCAAGTAGGCGAACACTCGTTATAATAATTATTCTGTATCAATATTAGTACAGAGGTCTTTGAGGACCCGGAAGCTCTCGAATGCCTATGAATCGTATCCGTTTGATCCACCCCTCACCCTCACCCGACACGGGGTGGGGGGCGGTTGTCCAGCGCAAATATTATTGATAGTGGCCGAGAGTGAAACGGGGTGAAGCTGCATTGGTGTGCGTTCCCAATTGTATTAAATTGTTCTGTCTAAATGGAACGTATAGATCTATATAATATTCAGTGTATGCAAGCTCATTTTCAGTCTGTCTCGTAGCCGAATTAGGTGATTTTGTTGGTACTGATGATATTAGGGTGTTTCAGGGCGAGAATAAATATTATACAATTTTTCACTGGTGGTAGAGCTCCAGTGTTGGAGCTCGCGAGCGTAGGCACCACCGCATTACCTAATATACTTGCCGCTAAATGGTAGTGTTCAGCACTATCGTGTTCAGGTGGTAATGTACGGCCTTGTAATTTCAAGCACAGAGGCGTAACACCTTAGGCCTCAGGAGTGGTAACGCATCTGCATTTTGACCTTGGTCTTTGTGTAAGTGTCTATAGGCTGCAGTCATCACTTAACATTAATGTGAACTGCATGCTTGTTTGCCACTTCGAATAGATTAAAACAAACAAAGATAGTTAAGCAACAAACTTCAGAGTGTTGTTTTTATCTGTTTAGCAACTAATTTCAGTTTGTCGCTTTTATGTGCGCGCGCATCCTAAAAATTCACTCCCATCATTTTTCCCAACCGCGCCATAGAAAGTATAACTTCAAAAAACCAGAGGTCAAAATGCTGATGCGTTGCCGTCCCTGACACCTTAATTATAATGTCTCTGTGGTAGTTATTGGTGAGCTGAATAATTTATGAATAATAAATCTTACTATAATGCTATAATGCAAAATATTAAAGTACCTGTGGATGTTTGTTTGTTTGTTGCTCAATCACGCTAAAGTGGTTGGACAGGTTTCGATGAGACTTTGTACATAGAATAATGGCTGTAAGATATGGGATACTTTTTAACCCGTTCAGAGCTTCTCAGAATAATAATGATTAAAAGGTACTACGCATTTAATTTGTGTTACTACTTTGCCCTACGGCGTTTTAATGCAAGGGATTATAGCGTTCGGTGCTCCATGAGTCACGAGATTCTAATACTGGATTTTCGTATTACTTGTGAATCATCACTGACTCTTTAGCCACATAGGTACATACTCAAAAATTATACATAGAGGGAAATTGAAAGGCTTCGCTTATGGTCCAACGTGTTGTAGAGGGTCATAGCTCACTACAGCCCGGCACCTGACCAGCACCGCGTGTCGACGGGTGGTCCGCGGGTGAACGACGCGATGTTACTTGTGAACCACTCGCGCGCGGTCCACTTGGGAACATCGAGTTGGCAATGCAAAGTTAACGCAAGACAAGCATGTGGTCACCGAGTGGTCCACTCGCGTTCCGCGCGTGGACCGCGCGTTGACGGCTTGCAGTCGAGGTGATCCGATATCGATACGGAGCGGAGTTGATGTAACGAGCGCAGACCGTTCGAGGCGGTCGGGCGCTGGTCGGATGCCGGGTGGCTCTAGTGAGCTATGACCCTTAAGGATATGGATAGGAGTTTGAAAAATAGTATGGAGCTCTTTCAATTTCATAAACGCCTTGCGTATCGTTTAGGATTAACGCAAAATTGACTTATGGTATCTTGAGGGCTGGTAGTGAGGTTGGGATTTAATTTTACAAAGGAGTCGATGCCATGATGTTGAAAACCGCCATCCACCAGCTCATTGACATCAGCAATGTGCTTTATAAAGCGGGTGGATACAACATTTTTAAAATCGTAACTGGCGTATCATGGGTTTCTACACGTATGCATAACTACTTGTATATAGGTACCTAGTACCTCTACCTCTGCCTTCGAATATTATAGGCGTGTTATTAAGTTTTTTAGTATGTATGTATGTATCTTCACGCCAGGTCCCTTACGGGATAGGCAGAGAGTGTAAAGCGGCAGATATCCCGGACCTGACAGTTTTTCAGTACTTTAAAATATTTAGTAAGATCAGTTATGCAATCTGCAGTGCATATCTTCTCAACAACAGTTTTTTTACAAGATTAAAAGGAATTTGTAAAATAACGAATTCAAGGAAAATTCTCAAGAAATTATTGCGAAAGTTCCAGGATACATAAGCATATAATAATGTATACATTGTTATACTAGTTATAAATGGCTTGTTTATAGTCGTGTTGTTTTCGCTATGTCCCGTCTGACCGCGTAAACAAAACGATTAATTGCTATTATCGTAAATAAACCCTTCAAAATGTTCCCCAGTTTTCCCTCGTGGAGTACTTCGAGTGTAAAGAAATCTTATTATAATGAGTATAAATTTCTGTTAAAACAACTTCATCTGTTCGTGACTGCTGACTGATTTTTCTGTATTAAATTTAATACGCAGTCAAAACTTTTGAAAAATATTAATTGGTTTGTTTTTTATTATTGTTTGTAAAAAAAACATTAGTAGTCATTACTGGTGGTAGAGCTCCAGTAACGGAGCTCGCGGGCGTAGGCACCACCGCAATACAGTTCCTACACTTGGTATGGAATTTTGGCGGAGTGTCCGCGGTGTGGTACAGGCCCAAGGCTCAGATCATCGATCCACCTCGTGACGGGCCTGCTTACTATTCGTTTTAAAACGAAAGTGTAAAGCAAGCATCCTGTTCACATGAATTTTAAGTGATTACTGCAGCCTATAGACATCTCTTTTTTCTTTTTTTATGTAATGGAAATGTTCACACAGCTGCATTTCGACCATTCATTACATTAAAAAAAACCTTAGAATTAACAAAAATAATTTTAAAAAAACGCGATTCTAGGCTACTTATAATTTTATCACTTGTATAGGAGCTTAAATTGACTCAGTATTTTTGTGGTGCGCTGATCCATACTTTACGAGCAGATTTAGCCTTTATGTTAAACACCTACACGTTTGTGAGAATAAACTGATATTTTTATAATTTTACCTTGCTAATAATAAGGGTTGGTACGAATATAGCATAGCACAGTTTCGCTTTTTCGGATTAGCTTGTGATCTTGATTTTGCCTCGAGTATTCGTTTTGGTATCAATTATGTTAAATGCTGAACTAAAATTTGGTAATGCGGTGGTGCCTTCGCCTTCGAGAACTCTACCACCAGCATTAAGTATGTTTAAAGTAGTGAAATTTGCAGCAATGGATTAGCTTTTACTGGTGGTAGAGCTCCAGTGACGGAGCTCGCGGTCGTAGGCACCACCGCATTACCTAATATACTTGCCGCCAAATGGTAGTGTTCAGCACTATCGTGTTCCGGTCAGGTGGTAATGCACCACCCTGTATTTTTCGGTACAGAGGCATAACACCTTAGGCCTCAGGAGTGGTAACGCATCTGCATTTTGGCCTCTGATCATTGTGTGGGTGTCTATAGGCTGCAGTCATTACTTAACATCAATGTGAACTGCATGCTTTGTAACCACTTTTAATACATAAAAAAAAGCTACGATTCATCATCATCATTTCAGCCGAAAGAGATCAAATGCTAGACGAAAGCCTTCTCCAAACATAGCCTCAACGAACGGTCCTGAGCTGCCTTCATGCAGCGATTGCCAGCATTTGACCAGGTCTTTGGGCTATCTCATGGTGAGCCCGACGGGCCTGCTCACGCTTTGTCTTCCGATACGCGGTCAGAGAATATGTAATAATAGTACTTATAGAATGGACTGAAACTCAAAAATTTATTTAATCACTTGGAAATAATACAATTTGCTTGTGATAGGTCAAATTACAAACGGCAAGATAAGACTAAATGAAAGAATATGGGACATTCTTTGTCATTCACTGTCAAAGTTCCTGGACACTTCGACGTCCCGTCTGATTTCTCCTCTTGTAGCCCGCACCTCGCCTTGAGTATCATGCCGGCAGCCTAGTACACTGGTGTTGAGCGGGAAATTGTGTAGGGTCATTGTGCCGGTAACGCGACCGGCTCCAGTACGCGACCACTTGAGAGGACGGGCTCCTTTTATTTTAGATATTAATATTTTTTTAGGAGACAGCAATAAAAAGTAAGCATTTAATATTTCTTGAATACTTTTGTGACAAGAATGTCACAAGTTTGAACCTAATCGCTAAACCCAAAACAAGAAAATAGGGTCTGAATGCGCGTGACGATACAGTGGTAAGTTCACGTGCCGTATATTGCAATTAAAATAGCATGCCGGGCAGCAAACAAAGGTAAATTTTATTGATTTGTACTAATATTACATACGATAAACAGGCATTATTATTTCAATATATAATTGGACTTGCTGTTAAGTTGTAGTTTGACCATCCATCATCTAACATTTTATAGTAAAATCCGAAAGTTTAATTTCTACAATGTATGAAGCTCGCGAAAACCTACGAAAACGTTAGTAAATACAAATAATTAAAAACATACTCGTATTTAATAAAATCCACAAACTTTGTTTTATTTCAATTTTCTAAGCTTTTTATAATGGTCGCAAACGGATTCAGCAGTGGACGCAAACTGGAAAAAGCGGTCGTAAACCGACGTTTTGACTAGTTTTGAACATTTCCGATCATATTTATTAATATTTATATGGAAGTGTATTGCGTTATTACATATTCCATAAATAGACAATATTTAAGATTCATTTACATATACATTATTCAATTTAAGCGTAGATAGTATATAAATTGACGTATCCAAAGTGGGCAAGTCCACTAAGTGGTCGCTAACCAGCACCCTATGATGAATGATATGACCCTATGTGCGTCCTGGTTGATACCAGAGTAGTAGGTAACCAGAATAAGCGTGTTAGCCGAGTGTCCGCGGTGTGACGAGTTCGCTACTCGAGAACCTATTTGCCCTAAAAGCCGTTGGTTCTAGGCTATTAAATATTTTATTTTTTGTAAAAATTAACGTGATAAATCACTATGGCAGATTGCGCTCGGAGTAGGATTCATGATTATTAAAAAGATAAACATTAGTAATCAAAGAGCGTTGTTGAATACCCGCCTACGCGTTACTCTTTCTATCGTGCTTACAGGCGTCCGTGATATGTTTCCTTGAGCAAAATGGTTGAAGATGGCAATATAAACAGAATGCTACGAACATAATATTTTATAATTTTTTTATGTATTGAAGGTTGCAAACAAGCATGCAGCTCACATTGATGTTAAGTGATGACTGCAGCTTATAGACATCTACATAAAACCCATAGGTCAAAAAGCCGATGCGTTGCCACCCCTGAGACCTCCGCTGTCATGTCTCTGTGATAGTTATTACGAGGCCATACATTACCATCTAACCGGAACATGATAGTGCCGAACACTAACATTTAGCGGCAGATAGGTTAGGTAATGCGGTGGTGCCTACACCCTCGAGCATCCTACACTTGGATCTCTACCACCACTAGTAACCAATTTTATAGGTATCACGAAAATGACTTTCGTTATAGTCCAACAAGTTTTTATACATTTTATTTTTAAAGAAAAATGGAAAGAAAAATTTGACTTCAGGCGAAACTCGAACTCGAACTGAAAAGTCTATTATATCGGTTGCCTAACTAGCATAGTTGGTAATAGATGGCGCTGCTGCCACCATAAAGCAATGCAATAGATGTGAAGGAAAGATTTGACAAATCGGGCAGGGCTTCAGTAGCTTAATTGGAAGAGCGGCTGGACTAGATTCCCAGTAGGTCGCGAGTTCGAGTCTCGCCTGAAGTCAAATTTTTCTTTCCATTTTTCTTTAAAAATAAAATATATTTCACAAGCATGTGTTAATGCGAAATAATATAAAACAAGTTTTTATACAATCACATTTCAATTAGTGCTCCTGTAAGAATAATTCAGCAAGTCTTCAGCGATCGTTAATTTTAATATCACGCCAACTTATAAGTTATTGCTGTACATACTAATTAGCCGTAGCCCCTCCGCTTAATAAGAGGCGGGTAAGATTTATCGGTAAGTTGGTTCCGTGGAAGGTAATTGCAAACGAGCCTTCGGGTCGTGGTAATCACACAATTTACAGACCAATAATGTGTAACTGGTGGCGTGCGCGATCATGGGCGCACTGTTTGGGAGTCCGCTGGTGTTGGCTATTATAGAAAAATGTAGAAAATAAAAATGTAGAAAATATGATGCTAGGCGTAATATATGTATGCACGAATCCCAAAATTTTAGTACCGAGGGTAGAAAATGTTGCAAAAGTCACTTAAAAAAAATTTGCTTGTAATTTTCAGTTGCAGTTCCGCTACGTTATAATCGTATGCATTGCACGTGTATGAAAGATTAGCTTTTATTTGTGCCAATCACGAACGGTTTTTGGATTATGCGGAATATATTTTACAAAATTCGACCCCTGAATTATTTTTGGGGTTGACAAAAATTTCGTTACTACTTTGCAAATTTTGCATAGGGATTCTTTTTAGAACGTAGTTACCCAAGACGGGATTTTGTGAAATTCAACCCCTTCCCTTAGGTGTGTTTAGGGTTCATAGTAGGGTTGATGATTCTTTCTGAAAAAGATCGATTTTCAGAAGAATCGAAGTGATAAAAATCGATCTACGATTAAATTGACATTGAAAAATCGATCTCTGGTTTATCGATCTATCTTCGATTTGGATTATGCAATACTCAAATTCAATGAAAAAAAGTCACTTCACTTCACAATGTTCAATGCTGGTATAATGCTTCCTAGCTTCCTATCCGCGCGTTAAATCTGGTGCATTTATGTATTTCACCCGACAGCGCGCGATACGCCGCCGGCGGTCTCTCGTGTTTTGACGGTTTAAGGAAAAATAACCGCTTTCGAAACCCTATAAATTAGTTCTGTGTTAGTAGTCGCAATGTTAGCCAGGTAGTTTTTTTTTTTTTTTTTATGTAATGGGTGTGGCAAACAAGCATGCAGTTCACATTGATGTTAAGTGATGACTGCAGCCTATAGACATCCACATGAAGACCAAGGTCAAAATGCAGATGCGTTACCACTCCTGAGGCCTAAGGTGTTATGCCTCTGTGCCGGAAATTACAGGGCCGTACATTACCACCTGACCGGAACACGATAGTGCTGAACACTACCATTTAGCGGCAAGTATATTAGGTAATGCGGTGGTGCCTACGCCCGCGAGCTCCGTCACTGAAGCTCTACCACCAGTAAAAAGAAAATAGATATAAAGTGACACATATATACCCTATAAAAATATACGGAACCCATTCCCCAGGTAACAGTAAAGTCGACGCACACGATTCGGGAGGTCGCGTGACGGCGGTAACGCTCGGATTGCTTGTAACATGACTTGTATTTGCTTCCGTGGGTAAATTGGGCCCGGAATTGCTCGGGTAAAAATAGTTCCAACCCTCATTTAGACGCAGTTCCGCTACGTTGTAATCGCATGCATTGTACGTGTATGAAAGATTAGCTTTTACATTGTGCCAATCACGAACCGTTTTTTTTGTGATTTTTACTTTTTTAAGTGAGGCTAAAGAAATTCTTGCTCCGATATTTTGTATCTACCTCAGTAGCCTAGATCTACTGTGCTGGGATCCTGGGTTCGATTTTTTTTTTGTTTAATGGAATTGGCAAACAAGCATGCAGTTCACATTGATGTTAAGTGATGACTGCAGCCTATAGACACTTACACAATGACCAGAGATCAAAATATAGATGCGCTGCCACTCCTGAGGCATTAGGTGTTATGCCTCTGTGCCGGAAATTACAGGGCCGTACATTACCGCCTGACCGGAACACGATAGTGCTGAACACCATTAGCCATACCATTTAGCGGCAAGTATGTTAGGTAATGCGGTGGTGCCTACGCCCGCGAGCTCCGTCACTGGAGCTCTACCACCAGTAGAAACGATAGCTCTACCACCAAGACCTCGATATCACGAGATAGCATTTATCTCTGGTTATATAGGGATTTTTCCATTTTAGGGAAGTTTTCCATTACCTCGGAGTTTGGTAATATGCCCGGAGATGTCAATAGGCTCGCGATCTGTTTACGAGAACATGGGGCAAATAGTAACCGGCGAATCGTGGGTGTTTGCACGTACGCATGAATGCATGTGTCGGTAATCCTTTCATTGGACAAGGCATGTTGATTTAATTTGTGATTTGATTGGTATAGATTTTCGTAATGTAACCTAGAAAAAAATATATTTGAAGTGTAGTATGACACAAATATGTCTTCGGTTTGGTGGCACGTCTATTTACATGGGACAAAACGTGGTGTTAAGGTGTGGTGCGATTCGTAGTTTTTATGTTCACTTGAATGTATACAAATACCTCTGCCTACCAATTCGGGAAATACCGTGTAAAGTTGCTTTATTTTTTCTATTACATTAGGTATACCGAGTGATTAAGTATTTACTTTTCTATTACTACAAGTCGCTTTTGCTTTTCCATTGATTATTTATACTTATATACTAACCCCCTTATTCATAAACGTGCATTAGTTACATTTCAGCTATAGAATGCTTTGTCTTTGTCAGTTGCATTGTCAAATGTGCAGGATAGAAAAAGACAAAGGAGAGATTAGCAACACTTTAGCTAAAATACGTTTATGGGTACTAATATAATCTATACTAATTACTAATCTATATTATATCTATACTAATATTATAAAGCTGAAGAGTTTGTTTGTTTGTTTGAACGCGCTAATCTCAGGAACTACTGGTCCGATTTGAAATTTGAAAAATTCTTTCAGTGTTCGATAGCTTATTTATCGAGGAATGCTATAGGCTATCATCACGCTATGACTAATAGGAACGGAGCAGCGCGGGCGAAGCCGGGGCGGGCCGCTAGTAGTAGGTAATATAAAGCTGAGTTTGTTCGCGCTAATCTCAAGAAATAATTTTTCAAAAATATAATTTTTAAATTCTATTAGTGTTAGATAGTCCATTATCGAAGGCTAGGCTATTTAAGCGCTACGAGGACGAAGTCGTGGGCACAGCTAGTCTTAATAAATTAAATATACCTAGTTTTTATAGTGTCCATATCCTTTCAAGCGGAACAAAAACTTTAATGACTGTTTGTTATCAAGTTGCACAAGTACCCACTATCAAAAGATTTATTGAAGGGGCAACCGATCAAAGGGGTACTGTCTAGTAGATCTATTATCACGGTCCATCGCATTCCCAAACCCGACCGCACTTCTCTACACAACCTTACCATAGTACAGGGTACAGTCGCGCAATAAAGCGCGTACAATTATTCTAGGTGTCCGCGGGATGAGCCGTGATTAGTGCCGGTCAGGTGGGTGCGGTCGATACACCCCCCACCCTAACTACTCCCCGCTTATTGCAGGGGGCGATGGGCGATCGCCTGAACTTAAGTATTGATTCGCGCGAAACGTGATTTGTACGCACTCATCTAGAGGTTGGCTTGCTGAAAGTTTTGTGATTGCATTTTGGAACGTTTGCACATACATTGCCGCTTTAGTTTGGAGGTTGAAATTGTTGAAAAGTACTGACAGGTCGTTGGATGGTGTGTGTTGGGTGGTTTTCTTTTTAGTTGGGCGTTGTGGTGGCAATGCGTGGTGGTGTTTACGCGTAAACCGCGGTCAATAGGGGCGGCGCACCTACTGTTGTCTTCGGTAACGCGTTGTCGTCACGACATCTAGCGAGTTATTGCTGGCCTGCCGTGTTTTATTTACTAAGTGCTAAGGGCGCTGCCTTAATTGACACCTTGATATCATTCAAATGTTTTCGCTATTGATAGCACGTGAAAAATACGAAAGCTTTTATTCAAATTTATTGCAATTGCTATTCGGTGGATAATGGATTAAATTTGTACTTTGATGATTATAATTATCAAGATTATTCAAAACAAGGCATCGATAACGCTCGCTGCGATTAAAGAAATAGCGTAAAATTAAGTGAAAACTTGAATATTAACGTTGTGCATTTTTGTTGCACCACCACCAACGCCACCAACGCCACCAATGTCATTAACGCCACCAACGGCACCAACATTACCAACGTCACCAACGCCATTAATGCCACCAACGCCACCAACGCCACCAATGTCATTAACACCGCCAACTCCACCAACATCACCGTTAAGGTGTATACTTGTGCAAAATATCAAGTCTCAAGTTTTTGCGCTAAACCGCTTACGGACGGACATGTCGAAACTGTAAGGCTACCTTGTTTACTACGGAACAACCTAAAAACCGGGACAAAATTAATATACCGTCGGGACGCGGGACAGTATCATCGAAATCGGGACTGTCCCGGCAGAATCTGGACGGGTGGCAGCTCTACCTCCGAAACCTCGATAGCTTCTTCGATACGTTACTGGAACAGCAATTTATTAGTTAAGATGATAAGAGTCGTGTTCTCTATCGACTTGTTGGATCTGTATTATAAATGATCTAAAAAAAGGCGTACCTACTTATTTTTGGCTGATGTTGCGACTATAATCGAGATAAGATTATTATCTAGATTTTTTTTAGCGAGAGCGATTTTTTTTACATCACATTCTTGACTTTGTGTGAATGATAGTATCGGTGTAAAAATGAAAAAAGGTATGCTCCGATGGTTCGGGCATATAGAAAAAATGTCGAATGAGCGAATGACTAAACAGATATACAATGCGAATGTGGATGGTTGCAGAGGCCCAGGAAGACCAAGACTGACCTACCATGACCAAATAGGTCGAGTTCTGTCTGATGGTGGGGTCAAAAGTCTTAGGAATCGGCGTGCATGTATGAAGAGAATGATGAAGGTAGAAGAGGCACGAGAGGTTTGTCAGAACCGGGATATCTGGCGCTCTACACTCTCTGCCAACCCCGTTAGCTACCTGGCGTGAAGATATATACATACTTTTTACGTTTCGAAACTGGCTAACGTGCCTTCAGTACTACACAAAAACCGGCCAAGGACGAGTCGGACTCACGCACGATGAGATTCATACCAGTATTTGTAAATAGTGCAAATTTTTGTTAAGAGTCAAGTGTGGTCAACTGTTCAGGGGGGGGAGAGCTGTGTCAGCTAAAAGGTGGTGCATGGACGTGTGACAAAAATTATGGCGATAGTAAATATAATGAACTTAAAAGGCAAATGCTGCGCTACACTATTTGGTGGCATCACCGTCAACTGCATCTGACAGTACCCAATATTTTTGGTTCTTGTAGACTACCAAGTTTTACTGGTGGTAGAGGTGGAGAGGAGCTCCCGGGCGTAGGCACCACCGCATTACCTAATATACTTGCCGCTAAATGGTAATGTTTAGCACTATCGTGTTCCGGTCAGTTGGTAATGTACGGCCCTGTCATTTCCGGCACAGAGGCATAGTGGCAACGCATCTGCATTTTGACCTTGGCCTTTGTGTGGGTGTCTATAGGCTGCAGTCATCACTTAACATCAATGTGAACTGCATGCTTGTTTGCCACTTCCATTACATAAAAAAACTGGTCAAGTGCGTGTCGGGCCACACACAGTGTAGGGTTCCGTAGTTTTTAGGTTTGATTTATGTAATGAAAAAAATATATAAATATTTTCTTTGGAGTTGTTCAAAAATTTGGAGTATTACATTTGGTCGACTATTACTCGCAAAGTTGTAAAGCTAATTTAGGTGTGATAGTTTTCCTTTTAATTTTGTTATATGTAGCTACTATTGCTGTAACGTTTGAATTTCTAACAACAACCGTTTAGTTGGTAGAGGGGGGGGGGCACTTAACTCTAACGAAAATTGCCCCTTTAAATCTTAATAAGTTACGAATAGTTAACTAATGCATTCGTTGGGAAGGATTTGTCCAGCAGTGAACCTCTTTCAGCTGGAAGGATAATGGTGATAATGATAATGATTCATGATTTGATATTGAGGCAACATAAGAATGTATATTCTACATTTTAGTAACATCACCGTCGAGTAATAATACTGTTTAAACCACAAGGAAAATATCACGTTAAAGCTAATTATAAAATATACAAGCGAACTTTTTATTGCTCATCAATAAGTAGAATCTGTAGAAAAAACTAGTCACAAGATACGAGACATTACGCGACTTCTAATTTAAAAAGTAAACCACGCGACCAGTTCGTTAAGTACGCTATAAACATTAAATTGTCTAGATATTAACAATCGGTCAAGTGTGAGTCACGCTCTCGGTGACCGGTTCCACGCTATCACAAAATATTTTGGTGATCGACTAGATATGGGCCAGACTTACTACATACGGAAAATGATTACTTTTTTTTATGTAATAAAAGTGGCAAACAAGGATGCAGTTCACATTGATATAAAGTGATGACTGCAGCCTATTTTTATTATGGATTCATGTAGGCGGCACGTCTCGGGACGGCACTAGTCTACTTCACCCGACAACCGGAGAACTCCATAGAGCAACACGGGCCACCGGCCAAGGCGGACTGGAGGGGAGTAGCCATGCCGTTTATTACCGATGCAAAATAGTATGTAATTTTTTTGCGGGTGGAAATAGGTGTGACTCACACACACTACAAAAATCGTCTATTACTACGAAACTGACACCTTGACTTTAACAAGATACATAAACAATTTCACGCACATATTTAAACATCTAGGCGAAAGGCATAGGCACACTTGTATTTTGACAGAGGGGAAAGCTAAGCAGGTTTTCCCCTCTATCAAAATAGGCTACTCCCCTCCGGTCCGCGCGGCCGGTGGTCCGTGTTCCTCTATGGCGAGCACAGAGGGCGCTCTCAGCCTAAAGGTTTATTTTGGAGGTTGTGTGGCGACCCCTAAAAAGTATTAATTTAAAATACGCTTTCCGTATGTCTCCGCATAACTGTTTTGTTGAAAGGATGCCTGTGTTATTCGCCGTGGAATGTGATTATCGACAATACATTGACTATTGACTTTGTAGCAATTAATTACATACGATTTAAATATTTTGTGCAGTTTATCTTTATGGACGTCCGACGTTGCTTTCGGCCATATTGTAATATGATAAATTTCATGTGTCTCTTACAATTTTTTGTATGAAGAAGCTAATGAGTAAGCAGTCCATGTTGATGGTAAATAATTATTGTGGCGATTAATATTTTTTATGCCCTGAAGGGACAATGAAGCGTACAGGTAACATTGATGTTAAGTAACGCTGTAGCCTATAAATATTTCTATCAAACCAGTGATTTCGATGTAGTTGCGTTGCCATTCCTCAAGCCTAAGGTATGCTGATGCTCTGTGCTTGAAATTACGTAAATATTATGAATAATAACTAGAAAAACGTAACTTCACGCCTGTAATTCCAGAAGGAGTAGGCAGAGGTAAATGCATGCATTCAAGCATACATGCAAACACCCACGATTCGCTGGTTACGTATTGACCCATGTAACTGGTGGCCAGCCTGTTGACATCTCCGGGCCTCCGGGCACATTACCAAACTTCGAGGTACTGGGAAATTTCCAGAAAATGTAAAATCCCAATAGTACCAGAGATAAAGGACTTTACACCATTATCTCTGATATCGACCAGGGAATCGAACCCAGGACCTCAGCGTAGTAGTAGTGGCCTGCTACTACTAGGCTACCGAGGCAGTATAATAACTAGATTTTTTGTAAAATATGCTATTACCACTGAGCATGGCTTAAATATGTAATGGCATATAATCCGGTCCTTCTAATATAAGACTGAGTTTCTTGCACAGCATCAAAAATGCCTCTTGAGTGCTAGTAAAATATATTTATTTAAAGAAAAATTTGACTTCAGGCGAGACTTGAACTCGCGGCCACAGGGAATCTAGTCCAGCCGTTCTTCCAACTGAGCTACCGAAGTTCTGCCCGATTTGTCAAATCTTTCCTTCACATTTATCGACAAATCGGGCAGGACTTCGGTAGCTCAGTTGGAAGTGTGACTGGACTAGATTCCCAGTGCCTCATAAGTACCTATTTATTAAAAGCAACGCAATTAAAGTGTATAGACCCCGGATTTAATTTACCATCAATGTGAACGTAAGCTTGTCATCAGGCACCAGAAGCTACCAAAGTAATTATCACTCTAAAATTATTTCCGTCAGAAAACAAATCTCGTACAAAGAACTCACACACAATCTATACATTCTATACAAGTGAATAAAATTGGAGTGTCTGTTTGTAATATAAAAATATCCGCTTTTTACCAAATGCCATGTATACCAAATATACCAAAACATATTTTTTACAATTTTTGTTTGTTCCAGCCAATCTCGGGAACGGCTGGCCCGATAGTGACGGGACTTTGACTGTACAGATAGCTTACATAATAAAGAGTAGCTTAGGCTTCTTTTATTTATGAATTACTAGCTGGCCCGGCGAACTTTGTATCGCTTTAAAGTAAAGATTAAAAAATACACTACAGTCTTAGCGAAAGTAACAAACAGCAATTGATTTTTGAAAATTGCATGGCCTGTAGAGTTTCGGTAATACATCAAAATAAAAAGTGTACGTCATAATGGCGGGGAATTGACATTTGAATTTATAAAATTATTGTTTTTATTTCACGAATTATCAAAAGATACGAATTTTGCGGATACATGTTCTCGACTCAGAATAATAATTTTTTTTATGATCTTTAAATTGTAAATAGGTTTCGATCGAGTCTACCGTAGATCTGTGGCAGTAAAAATTTCATGTAATGTCTGTGCTTAGTTTCATAATGGCGGATGTTAAAAATTGAATATTAACATTGTGCATTTTTAACCACTAGTGTCATCAACTCTACCACCACCATCACCACCATCGTCACCACCACCACGATCACCACCACCACTGTCACCGCTACCACCTCCACCACCGCCACCACCACAAACGTCACCAACGCCATCAACGCCACCACCAGCACCAACATCACCAAACACCTATGCTACCAATGCCACCAAAACCACCACCACTACCACCACAACCAATTCCTCCAAAACTACCAACAACACCACCAATGTCACCAAAGCCACTAATACCTCCATCGCGACTAAAAACCACCACCACCACCACCAACGCTTTCAACACCGCCACCAGAGTCACCAACAATACCTACGCCACCAACAACACCAGTGACACCAAAGCCCCTAATGCCACTCACGCAACTAACGCCACCAACGCCGACACCACCACCACTACCAACACCACCAATGCCACCAACACCCACTAACTCCACCAAACACCTAAAAATTCTGTGAAAATTTGAGGCGTCTACTTGCTACCATTATTATTATCGAGCAAAAAATATAGGAAAAAAAAACACGTTTATTGTATGCCCCCTTGAACCCCTTAATATTTTCATTTTCTTATTTTTTGTACTTAATTTTGTCGTTATAGCGGTAGCAGAAATACATAATTCGTGAAAATTGTAGCTTTCTAGCTACCTATCACTGTATATGAGATACAGTCTGGTGACAGACAGACGGACGGACGGACAGACAGACAGACAGCGGAGGATTAGTAATAGGGTCCGTTTTTACCTTTTAGTTACGGATGCCTAAAAAAGATAGAAGATAGAGAACAGTTTCAAGTGAGCATTTATTGAAATGATTAGTATTCATTACACATTTCTGAACGCACGCGTAATACTTTTCAATCTTTTTAAAAAAACAATACACATAATAGTTTAATCATACATTTTAAATAGTTTATGAACGCACGCATAAATGTCGAACATTACTTACAGATTTTGACATAAAAAAAAATTGACAGCTTCGAAACTAAAGAACTTTTAAGGAAAATAACGCATTTTTCAAGTATTCGTCGATTTTTCTTATTTTTAAGATGTATTCGGGGCGGAGACAAATCCAACAAATCAAAAACCATGAAAATTGGTCCAGCAGATCTCGAGTTATAAGTGTTGTAACAAACCCGACTTTGTTTTATATATGTAAGCTTTGTATGTTGGCACCAAAGAGTATACAAATATGGTTGGCACACTGGCCACATAGACATGACACATTTGAAGGTTATGAGCAGAATAAATCTTAATATATATAAATCTCGTGTCACAATGTTTGTCCTCAATGGACTCCTAAACCACTTAACCGATTATAATAAAATTCGCACACCATGTGCAGTTCGATCCAACTTGAGAGATAGGATAGCTTACATTACGCTATGACTAATAGGAGCAGAGCAGCGCGGGCGAAGCCGGGCCGGGCCGCTAGTAATTTATATAGATCATATAGATTGATTGAAAGAATAAATGTGATTGTAAGAAATAGAAATATTGGAAGTAAAAACCTTTAATTGTCGATTATTCTATTTTAGGTTAGTATATTACATGTGTAACCATTTAACCTAAAATTACTATTAATTTGAAAAATGTAAGTTGAAAATAACAATAAATGTTCCTATTTTAATTAAATCAAATTGTGCGTTTTTGCTCCTTCGTCATCCAACATATTATATATAGATAGATAGATAGATATCATATCATACTACTGTGCATGTCAAATTCGAGGCGGACGAAGTAGCGGCCACAGCTAGTTTCAAATATACTTATTAAAACACCAAAGCCTAACCGACAGTAGTTTTATTCCATCAAAACTGCTCCGACCCATAAAACGACCGGACCCGACGGCGGCGAGGTTAAACACATTCCAAATTACATTATTTAATTTTATAAAACATAATTATTGAACATTTGAATATCGTTGGACAATTAGTGGAGTTTCACTATGCGTGAGTTTCACCCGGTCCGGTATAGTACCGGAAACATTTCGGTTATCCGACTAATTAGCCGGTTGCTGGTTGTTTTGATTTTTGGTGTTGATTGTACTGTTTGAGCGTTTGTTTTTTAATGTCATGATATGGCAAACAGGCAAACAGTTCACATTGGTAAGTCTGTAGTCTAAGCTGTAACTGTAGGCTACAGCTAGTGTTGCCAGGTCAGATTTGTTTTAAATCGGGACAGTAGGTAAAATAATTCTGGATCTAGGGGTAAAAATCGGGACAGTAAAAAGCCAATTAATTTATTGATTGATGAAAACTTTCAATGAAGATACGTTGCCCCTTCTAAGGCCTAAGGTGTTATGCCTCTGTGTCGGAAATTACAGGGCCATACATTACCACCTAACCGGAACACGATAGTGCTGAACACTATCATTTAGCGGCAAGTATATTAGGTAATACAGTGGTGTCTACGCACGCGAGCACCATCACTGGGGCTCTACCACCAGTGAATCGTACTTACTTACTTATGTTACAACTTGTGTAGGCCTCGTAACTTAGATGAAATTCAGATTCAAAGATTTAATCCCCAGGAAGAGGATAGCTCGCGATCTCGCCCACATTATGTCCCAAAATTATTATAAAATCACGCGCAGAAAGTCGCGGGCAGCCTTAAGCTATAAATTCACGCAAACAAAGTTTGCAAAGATCATTAATTTGATTTCCTCACAACACTAGATATAAGTATTTTTAGGCATTCGATAACAACCTCAATATATACTAATTCATTCAGAGATAGATCCAATGTTTGATAATATCACGATTAACGAATGGCCGCGATCGCTTTTCGCGGGTGTTTGACTCCTTTATTGTTTTAGATCGAAATGAGTTTGCACAATCATTCGACAACGATTTTCACAGAAACAAGATTTAATGTGGGTTGGGTGACGCGGTATGTTACCGTTTTGCTGTACCAACTTTTATCTACGACTTCGTATGCGCATCTCGTTCCCATTGTAGGAATTCTAGGAAATGCTCTGTAGTACTGGTGATAGAGCTTCATTGACGGAGCTTGCGAGCGTAGGCACCATCGCATTACTTAAATTATTGTATGTATGTATCTTCACGCCAGGTCCCTAACGGGGTTGGCAGAGAGTGTAGAGCGCCAGATATCCCGGTCCTGACATACCTCTCGTGCCTCGTCTACCTTCATCATTCTTTTCATATATGCACGCCGATTCGTAAGACTTTTGACCCCACCATCAGACAGAACTCGACCTATTTGGTCGTGGTAGGTCAGTCTTGGTCTTCCAGGGCCTCTGCAACCATCCACATACTGAATACTTAAATTACTTGCCGTTAAATGGTAGTTGAAGTGCACATGGCGCCGCGGCTGGTGTAGATCATAGGCGATCTACTCGGTCAAATATTACGGGCGCGGTCGGGTGTGTGATGGGTGAACGCTAGTGGCAAATTAAAATGCGCGTTTCTGTGCTTCGGAGGGCACGTTGAACTGTCGGTTCCGGTTGCTATCGATAAATAGCAGTCGTTAAACCTTGTCGGAGGCCTTATGGGCGGTTTGAAAACATCCGATAGCGGGTTGGCCACTAACCCGTATCTCCACCAATCCGCATTGGAGCAGCGTGGTGGAGTAAACTCCAGGCCTCCCCCCAAAAAGGGGAGAAACTCGTGCCCAGCAGTGGGACGGACAATGGGTTGCCATTATTATTATGATAAATGGTAGTTTGAGGAAGTTGGGAGTATTGTCTACGCGAGAAAAGCCACAATAATAATTTCCACGAAGCTCAGTCTTAACATTCCTGGGCTTTTGTAACCATCTACATTCGCATAGTATATCAGGGTACAGGGGCTGTAAGTGTAAGCGTATGTTATTTATTTTGTTACTATAACAGTGCTTTTTTAATTTAATATTTTTTACTTAAAAAACAGAGGCATAACACCTAAGGCCTCAGGACTAACGCATCTGCATTTTGAACTTGGTCTTTGTGTGGGTTCTAAAGGCTACTTTTACATCAACGTGAACTGCATGTTTGTTTGCAACTTCCGTTAAATTAAAAAATAATAATATGTATATAAAAAAAAAGAGTTTTGTTACGAGACAAGCAAGTAAACTCCGAAACTCGATGCGACATAGGCAGATGCCACTGAACTTTTAACTCTACATATTACGTAAAGAATTAAGCATTTCTAAGGGCTCATTTATATAATGTTTATCAAATAAATATCAACATAATGACAGATTTATGTAGATATGATTACAGGTGATAACTTTTCTCATTTTTAAAGCCATCCAATTGAGATACACATCAGATGTTGGACGTTGCACAACATGTTTTATGCTTGTTTGGCTCGTTTGTGGTGGCTATACCTGCCTTTATTGATGTGTTGCTCACTTGTCAATGTTTTTATTTTTATGTAATGGAAGTGGCAAACAAGCATGCAGTTCACATTGATATTAAGTGATGACTGCAGCCTATAGACACTCGCACAAAGACCAAGGTTTAAATGCAGATGCGATACCACTCCTGAGGCCTAAGGTTTTATGCCTCAGTGCCGGAAATTACAGGGCCATATATTACCACGTGAAAGGAACACGATAGGTAATGCGATGGTGCCTACACCCGCAAGCTCTGTCACTGGAGCTCTACCACCAGTGAAAATGCAATACGCAATGTGGTCACATAGCATCATTAAATTAATATGTGAAGGAAAAACTTTGTCCCTTTTAACGATAGCTGCGCGATAAAATTGGAGTGTCTGTTTGTAATATAAAAATAACCGCTATTTACTAAAAGCATATGTATGTATACACGTTACATATACCAAAACAACATTTTTTTCAATTTTTGTCTGTCTGTCTGTTTGTTCCCGCTAATCTCAGGAACGGCTGAACCGATTTTGTCGGGACTTTCACTGACAGATAGCTTATGTAATAAGGAGTAACTTAGGCTACTTTTCTACTAGTTGCGCCCACGACTTTGTCCGGGTAGATACTGAACAATCATACATTATCACGCGAACTAAGTCGCGGGGACAGCTACTCGTAGTATTATATTTTTTTTTTGTTCTGTCATAAAGTAGCAAACAAGTATACAGATTAAATTGATGGCAAGGAATACTGTGGCCTATAAACATCTAAATGAAACCATGAGATTTCAATGTAGATGCGTTGGCCTAAGGCCTAAGGTTTTATGCTTCTGTGACAGGGCCTCAGGTAGGTACATTCCACACTGGTACACGATAGTCCTGAACACTACCATTTACTGGCAATTAGATTAAGTAATGCGGTGTTGCATACTCCTACGAGCTCCGTCACTGGAGGTTTATCCCAAGTAAAATTTTATTATTATAATCTAAATGTTATTATTAAAAAAACCTTCCAATACATGAAATTAAATAAAAAATACGCTTACATTAGTCCGCCACTACGTATAAGCCCGTGTCGTGGGTGGGCCCGAAACAAATATCTATGGACCGTACAAATATTTGTAACGGGGATTGAACCTGTGATCCTCGCTTCAAACGGTCGTCACACACCACTCGACCAACTGGCTTGCCAAAATTTGACATGTACTTATTTTGTTGTTTCTGCACGATCGTTAAAGTTATAAAAAAAACCTAACTTCACGCCTGTAATTCTCGAAGGGGTAGGCAGAGGTAAATGCATGCATTCAAGCATACATGCAAACACCCACGTGGCGAGTACTGGCTAGCCTGTTGACATCTCCGGGCACATTACCAAATTAAAGTTATTGGTAGTAATATTTAAACAGTAACACTTATACTAACTTCGGCGTTTCGTCAAATTAGGCGGAGCTTGGGGCGTGGACATCATTCTATTACCACCTATTATCTAAACTAACTTATGAAGCGCGCATGGCCCAGCGGCTGGTGTAGATCGTAAGCGATCTGCTCGGTTAAGCACTACGGGCGCGGTCGGGTAGTGTGATGGGTGACCGCTAGTGGCAAATTAAATGCGCGTTTCTGTGCTTCGGAGGGCACGTTAAGCCGTCGGTCCCGGTTGCTATCGATAGATAGCAGTCGTTAAACCTTGTCGGAGGCCTTATGGGCGGTTTGAAAACATCCGACAGCGGGTTGGCCACTAACCCACCCACCTCCACCAATCCGCATTGGAGCAGCGTGGTGGAGTAAGCTCCAGGCCTCCCCCCAAAAAGGGGAGAGACTCGTGCCCAGCAGTGGGACGTATAATGGGTTGCCATTATTATATTATTATTATTATTATCTAAACTAAACTATCTATTCATGATTGATTGGTAGTATTCAGCGCTACCGTGCCCCGGTTAGACGGTAACATCCGATATCAATATTATATGTACAGGTGTAGCAAACACTATATTAGTACCTCGACTGCGTAGTTGGCTCAGTCGCAATGGCGATGAAGCCTGAGGTCCTGCATTCGATCCCCAGGTCGGGAAAATGTGTTATTGGGTTTTTTCTGTGAGGAAATTCCCAGTAGTAGCCCGGAGCCTGGTCGTGCCAGCGAGAGCTCGTAAAGCCGTCGGCCCTGCGCCCAATCTCCCTCCGGTCGTGTCGGATGGCCGTCCCATCGGACTATGAGAGTGAATGAATAGAGAGTGCACCTGTGTTTGCGAATACACTTGTGCACTATAATATCTCCCGCGCAGTTTGCTAATCTCCGTTGAAATTGGCCGCCGTGACTGAAATTCGGTCTGGAGGACATTATTAGTACTTACCTAAATACAAAAAAAGTATGCATTCGGGATGGTATAACCGCGTAGTTATTATTTTAAACTAGCTGACCCGGCAAACTTCGTATTGACCTCAGAATGAAATAATGTTTCTTCATATTTTCTTACCCTTTAAAGCTTCCCTGGACTTCCAAAAATCATTCAATACCAAAATTAGCCAAACCGGTCTAGCCGTTCTCGGATTTTAGCGAGACTCATCATCATCATTTCAGCCAAAAGACGTCCACTGCTGAACAAAGGCCTCCCCCAAAGAATGCCACAACGAACGGTCCCGGGCCGCCCTCATCCAGCGATTGCCCGCGACCTTCACCAGGTCGTCGGTCCACCTCGTGGGGGGCTTGCCTACGCTTCGTTTTCCGGTACGTGGTCGCCACTCTAGAACTCTTCTGTCCCAACGGCCGTCAGTTCTGCGAGCTATGTGCTCTGCCCACTGCCACTTCAGTTATACTATTAGGTGGGCTATGTCGGTTACTTTGGTTCTCATACGGATCTCCTCATTTCTGATTCCCTACCGAGGCCATTGAGCATTGTGCCAAGATCTTCCAGGGTCTCAGCCATGACTACAATATCATCCGCAAATCGGAGGTGGGAGATGTACTCGCCGTTAATGTTGATGCCGAGTCCGTTCCAGTCCAGAAGCTTGAAGACATCTTCCAATGCAGCGGTGAACAGTTTCGGAGATATGACATCTCCCTGTCTCACACCTCGCTGCAGATAGTTTTCGAGTTCTGGTCCTGAAGGCGAACCGACATAGTGGCGTTTTCGTACAAGCTTCTTAACACCTCGATGTATCGGTAGTCGACTTGGCACCTCTGGAGTGACTGTAGCACAGCCCAAATCTCGACCGAATCGAAGGCTTTCTCATAGTCCACAAACGCTAGACATAGGGGCTGGTTATACTCTTCGGTCTTCTGTATAACCTGTATAAGCAGCGAGACTAACGAACAGCAATTGATTTTTGGATGTATACTAGTTGACCCGGCAAACTCCGTATTGCCTCTGAATGAAATAATGTTTCAAACGTTTGATTTATACGGACTATTTGTATGGGAAAATAAAATTGTGGTTTTTACTATTTCCCTTCAATTTCTTTATATTTTCTTACCTTTTAAACCTTCCCTGGACTTCCAAAAATCATTCAATACCAAAATTAGCCAAATCGGTCCAGCCGTTCTCGGGTTTTAGCGAGACTAACGAACAGCAATTTATTTTTATATATATAGAAGATATATAGATAGATTATGCATTAAGACCTCTGGTTGTGTGTAGTTTGGTAGTAGGTTTAGTGTTGTTTTTCTTAACATCTGTGTGAATTGCAGGCTTGTTTGCCACATCACTTCCATAAAAAATTACCTAGGTACCTACTTGATTTCTGAAATGTGAAAGACATTAAAAATTAGTAATGAATATAGTTCACAATTTTCAAATCGAAGAATCAAAGAATAGCCTCTGTTTTATATTTGTAAAAAACCTTGGGATTTATTATCCATTTTACGTCAGAGCTTTTTATTGGTAGCGCTGGTGTTTAATATATTGAACTAACTACAATATGAATACTTCATTTTATACTAAGACACTAAGGCTCGGTTGCACCAAAATATTTGCTCAAGTTAAAGTTATTGTAAAATTTTACATCCTTCTCTAACTTCAAGAAATTTTTACAGTAAGAGAAGGATGTAAAAATTTTACAATAAATTTAAATTTTACAAATATTTATTTTATACAATTTTTACAATTAACTTTAGCAAATATTTTGGTGCAACCAACCTTGAATAATAATAAATCTATTAACAACGATGATACACAATTCAACGAATAAGTGATTGGCCATAGGTATATGTTTATGGTGTGAAGGTGATAGGTGTAGATAGGTGGTGTGTGAGGAAGAATTGAGTAAGAAGAATTTAGTCCGAAGAAAGAAGAAACGTATAATCACAAGAGTCACACACAAGATACAGTTTACACAACACACTAGAAAAGTTATATACCATAGAAATAGAAGGAGTATAGATAGTTCACAGCGATAGCACAAGCAACAGATAACAATATAACAGATACGCGTTCGCGAGGTAAGCGTGTATGAGCTAAGGGCGATCGAGCGACACGGGCTTCGCGTCAGACATGCGTGGACGACTGGTGCAACGTGCAATATCGACTGCGCGCGCGCTGCACCATGTAAACCGGTCCGGAGTGCGCGCTACCATTGCACCGACGGAATGCACGGCAAAATAGTTACCGTACGATATACGTGAACGATATTTTTGTATAGGTAACATTAATAATTAATAATTGTAAATATTAAATAAAATAAATATGTTGTTTTATATTATATATTATTATTATATTTTATGTTTATATTATTATTAATATAAATAATAATATAATGTTATGAATTAGGTATATGTGTAATATATATTTATGGTATATGTATGGTAGGTACTTATAACATTTGTTAATAGTATATATAATAACTGTGTAATAGATTTAAATAAATATTATGATAATAAGTGTTTAACATACATATACCTAACTATACAGAATATAGTGAATCGGCTACATCACTCCCCCCCAGAGACCGTCACTACGGGCGATAAAAATCAGGAAACCGAACTCTCCGGCCTGAACGCGTTCTTCTAACATTATCCTGAACTGGGGCATTTGGCACTACAGGACTAGGGTCAGGAGAAGAACTTGGATGGGGATCAGAAGTAGGACTAGAAGTGGAAATGGGATCAGGGGATGGGTTAACTAGTGTGTAGGCCGGCTTAAGGCGGTCTATAGACACTGTCACACATTTCCCTTTGACCTGTATTTTAAAAGTTTTATCACCTCGTTCTATAACCAAATAAGGGCCAGTATAAGGTGGCTGTAATGCACCTCGTAAAGCATCCTGCCTCAAAAATACATGTGATGACGAAGCTAGATCTTTGTAAATAAAGATTTTGTCTTTGTTATGACGTGAAGCAGGTACTGGTTGGAGTTTTGATACAACCTGACGTAAACGGGTGGTAAAATCTGAAATGTCAGTCGAGTTAGGTGGAGTGGGATTAAAAAATTCTCCAGGCAAGCGTAAAGTCTCGCCATACACTAACTCGGCTGAAGATGACTGAAGGTCTTCTTTGAATGAACTTCTGATGCCTAATAAAACTAGAGGTAATGTATCGACCCAATTATTATCAGCGTGGCACATTATGGCCGCTTTCAATTGGCGATGGAATCGTTCCACTAGCCCGTTACATGCTGGATGATACGCGGTTGTTCTACGATGTTTGAATCCGATCACTTTTCCAAGATATTGAAAAAGTGACGATTCAAACTGTTTACCGCGATCAGTGACGATATCTGATGGACATCCAAACCTGGATATCCACGATATCATTGCTTTGCCTACGGTTTCGGCAGTTATGTCCATCAAAGGTGTTACTTCGGGCCAGCGAGTGAAACGATCCACCGCTGTTAGACAATAACGATAACCTTGTGAAATGGGTAGAGGGCCAATAATGTCCACATGAATAAAAGAAAAGCGCGTGCGAGGGAGGTCGAACGTTCCTAATGGAGCTGAAACGTGGCGACTAACCTTGGCACGCTGACAACCTACGCATTGACGAGTCCATTCACGGCAGTCTTTGCGCACTCCGGGCCAAACAAATCGATCGGCAATAAGTTTAGCCGTTGCATTAGCACCGGGGTGGCTAAAACCATGAAGGCTGTCAAAAACTTGTCTTCTGAATGATTTTGTGACAAAAGGTCGCACTGAAGAAGTGCTGACGTCACAATAAAGTTCTGAGTGAGAATTGGGGACCCTCAACTTTTCCAGGCGCAGAGATGATGTTCCTAAAAGTTGTATCAGCTCTGGGTCAGACACTTGCGATGAAGCCAACGTCTCCATATCAACTGGCATCTGCAATTCATCGATACGTGACAACGGATCTGCAACGACATTGTTTTTGCCCGATATGTGTCTAATGTCGGTCGTGAATTGCGAGATGAAGTCGAGGTGGCGGTACTGCCTAGGCGAACAGTTATGTTTTCTTTCGCTAAAAGCAAAGCTGAGGGGCTTGTGATCCGTAAAAAAAACAAAATGTCTGGCTTCTAACATATGACGGAAGTATTTTATACTTTCGTATATGGCCAGCAGTTCTCTATCATATGGAGAATATTTCTGCTGTGATGGACTTAGCTTTCGGGAGAAGAAAGCAAGAGGTTCCCACATGTCATTTTTAAATTGTTGCAAAACTGCATCCATTGCTAGGTCGGACGCGTCTGTCACCAGAGCAAGTTCGGCCTGGCAGTCCGGGTGTGCGAGTAGTGCAGCATTGGCAAGGCTCTCTTTACAGTTATTAAAGGCCAGCAGCGTTTCACCAGAAATGTCAACAGGGTGAGACGCTTTAACGCTGCCTGAGAGCAAGGAATTTAAAGGTGCTTGAATAGCAGCAGACTGAGGTAAAAATGTCTCGATCATATCAACCTCCTGTCTTGGAGGGGAGTGATGTAGCGTCCACTACATTAAGGCGCCAACTAGTGTAACACAGATGAAACCTCCACAGTGGTGACCCCCGACGTGATTGGAAGCAACCTTCTCACCAGCCACTCTCTGCAGCACCTTCGACGACGTCATCCCTCACATCACCAGCACCGAATCGAGCGGTAACCAAGTCACGCCAGCCAACACCCTCGGCTTCATCAGGGATACTCCACACGCATGCAGCGACCGCGCATGCCTGGACTACCCTGCAGCTACATCAGCGTCAGTACTGCGTGGACGGACGCAGTAGCTACTACGCAGCGATTACCTCGACTCAAAGGGGACTTTCGCATCACCGCAGCAGCGACTACCTCGACTCACTGAGGACCTTCGCACCCGACTCACTGGGACTTGCGGCATGGGACTATATGGCATTGGCACAGCTCCGCGAGAAGCTCTGACAGCTGTCTCGATCATATCAACCTCCGGTCTTGGAGGGGAGTGATGTAGCGTCCACTACATTAAGGCGCCAACTAGTGGAATACAATGAAACCTTACAGTACTTGTCTAGTACGATAGATGGCGTGCAGTCAAATAACATCGCACATACGAAGATTTCTCAAGAGTTGGCATATATACAACTTCCCAACGTCAACCGTTGAGCCGCGGCCCGCCAGGCGCTATCACCTCGCCTGGTCGGAGGATCCTCCCTTTTCGCCGGAGGAACACTTCCAACCGTTCCTCCACATGTTTACGTTAAAACATTTAATAACAACAACAGAGACATCTATCTTTCTATTATGAGACGGTCACATTTAAATAAATATGATGGTTAATAATATTCACACTTGTATAAACATTGGATATTCTACGATTGTGCATAACGAAGCGCGCCCCGTCACAATTCACACGGTACACTAAACATATCAAATATTCATAGTAATATCAATGTGACACCGTTATAGAATAAATTATATGTTTATTACAAAGTATAAATTGTTTAGTATTAAGTATAATAAAATTAAATGTTTGGCGAATTTAAAATTCAATGGCACTGATGTCGGACTTAATTATATGTGAAAAGTAAACGTACCTATTAATGATTTTAAAAGCTATGCGTGTTTATGTTTGGTAGTTTTGTATATTTTATGTGATAAAAGTAAAAAAAAAAAAAATCATTTATTTGCTACAAAAATATCACAAATATATTACAATGTGCATCAGCGTGGCAAATACCTACAGTTCGCAGTAGTGGTAGGTATGTTATGTCTTTAGATTGATGGTAGATGTTCATGGTAGAGTTTCAGTGTCGGCGCTTCAGGGCGTTGGCACCACCGCATTACCTAAGCCTAAAGTCTTTGACCTAAGATAATCTACCGGCAAATGGTAGTGTTTAGCGCTATTGCTTCAGAGGTAACGCATCTTCTTTTCGATCATTGTTTTTATGTTGATGTCTATAGGCTGCAATATTCACTTACCATCCATTTCAACTGCAAGCTTGTTTGTCACCATTAAAGATATCATTACATTAAAGATATCATTACGTGCACCTGTGTGCGTAGCAGGTAGAGAATACCAAACGTCTCCCATAAGAGGGGAGGCGGTTGGGTGAGGCGGGGAAATCGGGCCGGACGTCGAAGTGTCCATTCTATACGTGGTATTATTACATATTCTCTGGCTGTGTTACCACCGCTAGAAGGTATACAATTTCGTAGTTCAAACTTCTTCGGACGACAGAAGAGTCTGACATGCCTTAAAAATAAAGTTTATGTCGTACCCATGCGAAAGCGAAGCAGGTCGCGAGTGGGCAGAAACTCAATCACTTGCTATATCGAGATTTTGCGTAGCACGGTGGCTGATTGCTCGCCCCCATCGGAAGTTGACATTTACAGCATTGACATAAAAACGTAAAACAAAGTCACTTCACGCCTGTAATCCCCGAAGGGGTAGGTAGAGGTATTTTTGCACAGCTACGACGTTTATGGTATGTATAGATATACATTAAGTTTTGTAGACGGGAGAGCGACTAATTTTCAACATCTATTTGAAAATTAGTCTATTTTCTTAAAAAATTGTTCAAAATTATTGAAAAAAACAAATTTTATGCACAACCGCATGAACTTTTTTGTCATATGACCAACTTAAATTCATACATTTTGCCTTTCGTTCAACGGACGTAATCTTTTCATTACAAAAATACAACCTACCACAAATTAGCGGCTCAATAAAAATATGCGGTACATGAATGAAGTGGTCATGCATACAAAAAAGGCGGTATCGGAAAATCAGCGGGATATCGCAATACAGCCACTCACGCACCCTCCTATCGGGCGGGCCAGCGTGGGGCAGCGAGGGCCAAATGAAAAATGGCGCAATTAGCCCCGTAGACAGTGAAAAACAAGTGCACTCGATCTGACCGGGGAGACGTTCGATCATCAATAACGCCGACGGAAGCGAGGGACGACTAATAGTGCGAACGGAATAGATAACTGGGCCACGGAGCTTTTGCATTTGTTTTCATTTTGCTTTTTAGTGAGGGCCTTGATTGTTTGGCCTTAATTTCTGAAAAACAAACGAGAAATTTCAGAAGTGGTAATGTATCCGATCTAAGACTTATAGTTTTTAGATAATTGTTGAAAAGGTTCAGTGTTATTATAATGCTAGTACTTAATACAAAAACTTTTTCATGATTTTAATTTAATAAGAATCAGAACAAGAATAAGAAAATTATTTATTCATTTAGTGACGAGCACCAATTATGATAAGTCAAACATTATTCAAACATTAAGATACAGACCCGAAACATAATTTTAGTGTACCTACCTGTCTATTATGCACATTTTGACTTATTTTCTCTGTCCCAAAATCGTTCAACGCACCCAAAATTCTCATTTCTAAAAAATATGCGGTTCACGACTTCATTAAAATTAGGTTGGGGAAAAAGTTTCTTCGCATTTTTTAAGAAAATTCAAAACATTTTTTAATATAGTTTATTTAAATTTAACTAAAGTATGTATGTACCATTTTGTTCGATAACCTTTTGCCATCTTGTAGGTAGGGCATGATCCCATTGCTATAAAAATTTTGAGACTTCTCATCAAAATACCGCGACAAGTGTATTTGGCAGTCCTCTCGTGATGTTAACCTAACATTGCATAAAGAATTCTGAAGAGACCGAAACAGGTGGAAATCTGAAGGTGCAAGGTCAGGACTATACGGCGGATGCATTAACACCTCCCAGCCAAACTCTTAATTTTTGCTGAGTGGCTATAAATGTGTAAGATCTAGCGTTATCATGATGAAACACCACACCCCTTCTGTTGATCAATTCCGGCCGCTTTCTCTCAACTTCTTGCTTTAATCTCATCAGTTGTTCGCAATAGAGTTCAGAATCGATAGTCCTGGCTGGTGGTAATAGCTCATAATGAATAATGCCCTTCCAATCCCACCACACACACAACATCACCTTATTGCGAGTTAACCCGGGTTTCGCCACAGTCTGTGAAGCCGCTGAAGCCTGACCGGCCTTTGACCACGACCTTTTTCGCACGTTCTTGTCGTGCGTGATCCACTTTTCATCACCAGTTATCAGCTTCTTCAAAAATGATTCGGTTTCATTACGTCGTAATAAAGAATCACAAATGAGTACACGGTTCATTAGGTTTCTTTCAATGAGCTCGTGAGGTACCCAAATATCGAGCTTTTTTTTGTACCCAGCTTTTTCAAATTCGCCAAAACTGTTTTGTGATCAATTCTCAGTTCTTCAGCTACGTCGTAACTACTGATATGTCGATCTTGCTCCACTTTTTCAAAACTGGCATCCATTTTATCCGTAATAGGGCGGACCAGAGCGAGGTGCATCTTTGACATCAAAATTTCCGGATTGAAAACGTTTAAACCAAATTTGTGCTACTCTCACAGACACTGCACTAGGCCCATAAACATCTTTTCGCGGCTTGCGTTGCATTTTTACCTTTTTTGTAGTAAAATTTTAAAATGTATCGAATTTCTTCATTAGATTCACTCATCTTGATAGTACGAAAAACAAATGAAAATCACACATTTGCCTAATTTGAATTTGGAATTATGTTCTTTAAAATTTTAACTTTCAATGATACCAAAACCAGCCAGATACAAATACTACAGCCAAAGAGATTTTATTACAAGTTCATACTACAATGCGAAAATACTTTTTCCCTAACCTATTTACAAAAAAGGCGGTATCGGAAAATCAGTGGGATATCACAATACAGCCACTCACGCACCCTCCTAGCGGGCGGGCCAGCGTGGGGCAGCGAGGGCCAAATGAAAAATGGCGCAATTAGCCCCGTAGACAGTGAAAAACAAGTGCACTCGATCTGACCGGGGAGACGTTCGATCATCAATAACGCCGACGGAAGCGAGGGACGACTAATAGTGCGAACGGAATAGATAACTGGGCCACGGAGCTTTTGCGTTTGTTTTCATTTTGTTTTTTAGTGGAGTGTTCCCTCTTTAATGGAAATATTTTTCTCTTTAGTGGAAAGTTTTGGCTGGCTCTTGTGGTAAATTTTGTATAATCGTGCGCCCAGTGAAGCTTTAATGAAATTAGACAAGGTAAAAATAGTAATTGAACTGCAGTCGACATTGCTGCGTTGCCGTGTGTCGATCACATTGTAATGTGCGTACCTATGTTCTTTTATTTTTTTGTACATAGGAAAGGTATCTTTGGCTTAAGGTTATCCTCAAGTTAGAGTGCATGAAGCACCTGCCTCCGTAGGGATAAATATCTATGGTGGACTGGACCATTTCTCATAAATAACTGATCTGACATAAATACATCAAACTCCCTACAATACCTACTACCTACCTACCCTACTCCCTTAAATCGCCAACTGCACAAAACAGTGACGAACTTGCCCTCACACTAAATAGATAGTCGCCATGTCAAGGTAGTAAATTTATAGATCCTCAAATAGGGCATCACCAAATTAAAAAACGGTACATTTATTACTAATCTGATCGATCACAACTATCACAAGGAAGGCTTATATAGTTATCTCCTATAGCCTTTTGTTTTACAAAATTATTGGTTTAAAAATTGATAAAAACTCCGCTCCACACAAACATTATTTCATTCAATCGTTCGATCTGCAATGAAGGACTCCGTGATAGGAGTGAGGCTTGACTAATAATGCAAATACAATAAGTAACTGGGTCATGACATGGTGATCTGCCCGACTTTTGTCTTTATTATGCTTTTCGCTGGAGATTCGCCTCAGATAAGGGCCTTTCAGAGAAGAAAGAATTAATACCCAGTTGATCCAGCGGGGTGACAAGCGCTTGATCCGAGGTTCACGGGTTGGTTTTCACGCTGGAGCCAATACAGCTAATCTACCTGGTCCTCAAAGTCCACGAATTGCCATTGCTAAGGCTTTAGACGTTTCGTTTTTGTGTATGTTAGGTAGGCAGCGTGTTGGCAACTTCCCTGATGTTGCAATATGTCCATAGGTGTCAGTGACTATTTTCCATCAGATGGACCGTCTGTCAACTTTTAATGATCTGTCAACTTTTTGACTCATTTAAACACTTTAGACCTGAATGCTACATAATACTTATATAGCTGCAGATATATTAGGTAATGCGGTGGTACCTAAATCTTTGAGATCAGCCACACGAGTTCTATCCTCAACACACAGTATCATTTAGGTATCACGGTAATTAATAGATAAGAATGTACTATTGGGACCCGTCACTACCTCATAAGAATATCAAGCACAAGTTACGTAAAAAAATTGTAATTAGCTAGCCACTTAAAAAAAGAAGACCCCATATTATTTACCTTTGACTATGTTTCGCTTAATTAACTGGTAAAAAATTTAATTTCGTATTTTATTATGTAAAAAAAAGCGATGTAAATTGCCGGAATATTTTAATAGTGTTGTCGAGTAACTACCAGTGATTATACCAGTAGTAACATTTTACGATATAACGGGTTCGAACCGATAGCATCAACGTTCTCGGTCATATTTCACGCGGATATCTGATTCTGAAGTGAAGACTCTAAAGGTAATTTGCATGAAAGTTGTTCTTTTCGAGTACTGCAGTAGGAGAAACACTGCATAACATGTTATGTAGGCATCCAATTAATGGTCTTATTACATGACACGGTATTCAGGGTCCGTTAGCAGGGGTCAGGGTAGTGTAATAACATTAAGGGAGTTAAAATGCCTAATTAGGGCGGAACCGGAGCGGCTCCGTCAGCCTAACGTTCTAACTACACACAGTACAAATATGAACAGTATGGAAACTACGTACAAAATGTTCAAAACGGCACACTCACACAAACATACGCATCGACGCACGAGCGAGTGACTCGGAGCTGCAGCACCGCGAGAACCGCTTAGGGGTCTCGTTGATGCGCATGTTTGTGTGATGGTGCCGTTTCAACGTTTTGTAAGTAGTTTCGTAGGCCCTGTCGACCGGATAGTGTAATAAGCGGCAACCCGGTCCGAGGCCACGCTTACCCTTTCTGCCGGACCCTGAATACCTTGTCGTGTAATAAGGCCATAAGTTGTATCAATCTATTATTTAGCCAGCGTCTTTGGCCGCGTGAAATTCGTGTTATAAATTGTTCAATAAAAAAAATCGGAAATACGTGTTTCATTGTTTGTTATCTTTAAAAGTTATTTTAAAAATCAATTGCTGTTGGTTAGTCTCGCTAAAACTCGAGAACGGCTGAGCCGATTTGGTTTTTTTTTTTGTTTTGAATTATATTTGGAAGTCCAGAGGTTTAAAAGGTGACAAAATATGAAGAAATTGTGAGAGAAATAGGAATATCAATTTCCCATACAAATCGTCTGTAGGTACCTATGAAACTTTTGACACATTATTTAATTCTGAGGCCATACGAAGTTTTCCGGGTCAGCTAGTTAAGTATTATTAATTAAAAAATGATCCGTCTTAGTCAGTGATACAGGACTTTCATTTTTGTGTATGCTATTCACACCTTTACTATCATACGCATATGAAATTGTAACAAACTTTCATATGCGTTGATCCCGATCCAATAGGAAATCAAATGAAAATTGTGTATTTAATACGTTCTTTATAATAATATAAATAAATATAATAATAATGTATGTATGTATCTTCACGCCAGGTCCCTAACGGGGTAGGCAGAGAGTGTAGAGCGCCAGACATCCCGGTTCTGACAAACCTCTCGTGCCTCGTCTACCTTCATCATTCTCTTCATACATGCACGCCGATTCCTAAGACTTTTGACCCCACCATCAGACAGAACTCGACCTATTTGGTCATGGCCTTGGTCAAGCCTTGGTCTTCCTGGGCCTCTGCAACCATCCACATTCGCATTGTATATCTGTTTAGTCATTCGCTCATTCGACATTCTTTCTATATGCCCGAACCATCGGAGCATGCCTTTTTTCATTTTTACACCGATACTATCATTCACACAAAGTCTCTTTCTTACATCTTCATTACGAACGCGATCGGTGAGTGATACACCGCAGATCTTGCGCAAAGATCTCATCTCGACCGCGTTCAACTTACTTTCATGCTCTTTCCTGCATACCCAGCTCTCGCTTCCATATAAAACCGTTGGAGTATAATAATAATGGTAACCCATTTTACGTCCCACTGCTGGGCACCAGTCTCTCCCCTTTTTGGGGGGAGGCCTAGAGCTTAGAGGCCGCTGTCGGATGTTTTCAAACCGGATGGGCAGTTTGACCTTGGTCTTTGTGTGGGTGTCTATAGGCTGCAGTCATCACTTAACATCGATGTGAGCTGCATGCTTGTTTGCCACTTCCATAAAATAAAATAAACTTACTTCATACGGTCAGATGGTCTATCTATACTACCTACGATTTTTTATTTGTAAAATATTTCTTATCACAAACAGATTTAAAAAAATTGCTCTTCGTATTTTACTTACACAACGTTTATTCAAAATTAAGAATGAATGTTTTCAAATGTAAATTCGCAGGGCAGTTGAATGAATATGAATGGATGAAAAACAAAACTTGAATGCGATGAATGAATTATTGATACACAGTTCTGACGTCATGCATACACACCATCTACGATCCGACATGTTTTATTTTCGGACAGATTTTTTGATAATTAATACAGTAATATTTTCATAACCGCTTCCATAGTTTAGTGGTAACGGGCCACTACGCTGAGATCCTGGGTTCGATGAGTGCTTTTGAAATTTTTCATTTTTTTTGGAAGAATCGCAATGGTATCTTTGTCAAAAAAAAATCGGAAAACTAGTTTTATCTCTATGAGTGAAGTTCGCGAAAATCTAAGAACATAATATTAGGTTGGGGAAAAAGTTCCTTCGCATTTTTTAAGATAATTCAAAACATTTTTTAATATAGTTTATTTAAATTTAACTAAAGTATATATGTACCATTTTGTTCGATAACCTTTTGCCATCTTGTAGGTAGGGACATGATTCCATTGCTATAAAAAATTTGGGACTTCTCATCAAAATACCGCGACAAGTGGATTTGGCAGTCCTCTCGTGATGTTAACCTAACATTGTATAAAGAATTGTGAAGAGACCGAAACAGGTGGAAATCTGAAGGTGCAAGGTCAGGACTATACGGCGGATGCATTAACACCTCCCAAATTCTCTTAATTTTTGCTGATTGGCTATAGATGTGTGAGGTCTAGCGTTATCACGATGAAACACCACACCCCTTCTGTAGAGCAATTCCGGCCGCTTTCTCTCAACTTCTTGCTTTAATCTCATCAGTTGTTCGCAGTAGAGTTCAGAATCGATAGTCCTGCCTGGTGGTAATAGCTCATAATGAATAATGCCCTTCCAATCCCACCACACACACAACATCACCTTATTGCGAGTTAACCCGGGTTTCGCCACAGTCTGTGAAGCCTGACCGGCCTTTGACTACGACCTTTTTCGCACGTTCTTGTCGTACGTGATCCACTTTTCATCACCAGTTATCAGCTTCTTCAAAAATGATTCGGTTTCATTACGTCGTAATAAAGAATCACAAATGAGTACACGGTTCATTAGGTTTCTTTCGGTGAGCTCGTGAGGTACCCAAATATCGAGCTTTTTTTTGTACCCAGCTTTTTTCAAATGCTCCAAAACTGATTTGTGATCAATTCTCAGTTCTTCAGCTACGTCGTAACTACTGATATGTCGATCTTGCTCCACTTTTTCAAAAATGGCATCCATTTTATCCGTAATAGGGCGGACCAGAGCGAGGTGCATCTTTGACATCAAAATTTCCGGATTGAAAACGTTTAAACCAAATTTGTGCTACTCTCACAGACACTGCACTAGGTCCATAAACATCGCAATTTTTTTTCGCGGCTTGCGTTGCATTTTTACTTTTTTTGTAGTAAAATTTTAAAATGTATCGAATTTCTTCATTAGATTCACTCATCTTGACAGTACGAAAAACAAATGAAAATCACACATTTGCCTAAATTGAATTTGGAAATATGTTCTTTAAAATTTTAACTTTCAATGATACCAAAACCAGCCAGATACAAATACTACAGCCAAAGAGATTTTATTACAAGTTCATACATACTATAATGCGAAAAGACTTTTTCCCCAACCTATTATTACCTTTGAAGTTTGGTAATGTGTCCGAAGATATCTTATCTTATTTAAGGGCCAGCCGTACACTGGGACACTTCGACCCGGTTTTGTCTAGAGATATACTCGTATACATCGTCTGTGTTTGCATGTATTCTTGACCAAGGAAAACGGGTTGCATTTTTATAGATATAGACTATCTGTGTCCGCGACTTAGTCTGCGTAAAATTTAATAAAATTATTGTTCAGCATCTACGCGGACGAGGTCGTGGGCACAGCTAGTATAATATATTTCATGAATAAAAATAGTTAAGTTACTGCTTATTACACGAACTATCTGCCAGTGAATGTCCCGTCAAAATCAGCAAAGCCGTTTCCAAGGTTAGCCGGAACAAACAGACAGACAGACCAAAATTGTAAAAAAAATTATAAGTACCGTGTATAGGTACATACATATGCATTTAGTAAAAAACAGTTATTTTTATGTTACAAACAGACACTCCAATTTTATTTATTTTTATAGATGCATCAAGATTCTCTAAACCCGTTAGGAACCTGGCGTGAAATACATATTTATATATCTAGATATTTTCATATCAGCGCAAAAATTACGTGTACCTAAGTACAGTAAAGTATGTAAGATTCGAATCCATCATTAATCCTGCGTGCAATAAATCAATAAAACGCTCATTAATTTTCTCGTGCCTGTCTTGGAGGCTGCTAAATAATGAACACCCATCAGCTCTTATTAGCGCCGAGCGGGGGCGCCACAGGCGACCGGCGGCCGGGCGCCGGGCGACGACGCCCGATCAATACGTAGCGGAAAGCCCCGACCGCACACGAAAACACCCGAATCGAGACGGACATTACCGAGCGCGCGCCGCACATGACAAATGTCAGAGTGATATGGGCTGCAGTTTTCGGCCCTGTGGAAAATCAGTTAAAAAGTGCATCGCGTTTCATTGTGTTATAAACTGCAGTGACTTTGTGTGACGTGATCCCCTACTTGCAAGCTGTTGTGAAGTGTATCGTGTGAGTATCCAGTCAACGCCTTGCTTGTCTCTATAACCTAAATCCTTTACTTGTCTGATACTGTTGATAGCTACATCAGAACATTTTGAAGGCACGTAAGGATTCTGAGATGTATCAGGGATTTTAATCAATTGGCCAGAGATGCATTGCAATCAATGTTTCCATGCTGTGTACCTCGCCTTGTCAAACAAGATACTTTGATGCGTCAATTTCTGTCAGAATACCCTCATTTTATTGATTTTCTACATATTTGACAGTAATATATGTCAGCCTTTTGTTCCGAAGAACAAGTCAGTGGATTTCTCAAGAAAAAATACATTTAATTATCACGATTAAATTGGAGTGTTGTGCGCATGTCAGAAAGATCCGCTTTGCGTCATATGTGTTTTCATTAATTATTTGGTATAGAAAGCAAAGTGGATAATGATTTAATAACTACATCACGTAACAACAATCAACAGCATGACCTTCTATGTTATAATACGTAGGCTGTATGTTTTTGTGCTACGGACTTTGACAAACTTATGTGAAACCATTGTTGCGCATGTGTATGTCAACACAGAGATGCTGTGTTTTTATTTGAGACTATCTGTGCCAGCGACTTCGTCCGCTTGAGTATTTATGATTGTTCAGTATCTGTTTTATATTATTTCGCATTAACACATGCTTGTGAAATATATTTTATTTTTAAAGAAAAATGGAAAGAAAAATTTGACTTCAGGCGAGACTCGAACTCGCGACCTACTGGGAATCTAGTCCAGCCGCTCTTCCAATTGAGCTACTGAAGCCCTTCAGTAGCTCAATTGCCCTTGTTCAGTATCTACCCAGACGAAGTCGTGGGCGCAGCTTGTATAAAAATAGCCCAAGTTACTCCTTATTACATAAGCTATCTACCAGAGAAAGTCCCGTCAAAATCGGTCTAGCCGTGCCCGAGATTAGCGGGAACAAACAGACAGACAGAGAGACAGACAAAAATTGTAAAAAAAAATGTTTTGGTATATCTACCGTATATACTTAAGCATTTAGTAAAAAGCGGATATTTTTGTATTGCAAACAGACACTGCAATTTTATTTATTTGTATAGATTTTATTGCACAAAAAGCTATACATTTTATAGGTAAAAATAAGATCCGGACGAATTGAGAACTTCTCTTTTTTTCGAAGTCGGTTAAAAAACTAGAAGCTGGCTTTTACACTGACAAGTGAACCTTCCATCTTAAAATTCAAATCATCATACTGATTTCACTATATTTCTCGTTTGCGATCCTTGTTAGCGCTGGTAATTAATGTAAGTATTCAGTTTGGAAAAGATTGCATTTAAGTATTTATTTTTAAAGTTAGGTAAGTAAGTATTACTGGTGGTAGAGCTCCAGTGACGGAGCTCGCGGGCGTAGGCACCACCGCATTACCTAATATACTTGCCGCTAAATGGTAGTGTTCAACACAATCGTGTTCCGGTCAGGTGGTAATGTACGGCCCTGTAATTTCCGGCACAGAGGCATAAGACCTTAGGCCTCAGGAGTGGTAACGCATCTGCATTTTGACCTTGGTCTTTGTGTGGGTGTCTATAGGCTGCAGTCATCACTTAACATCAATGTGAACTGCATGCTTGTTTACCACTTCCATTACATAAAAAAAAAAAAAAAAAAAAAGTATATTTTTTCTATCAATTTCGTTTATCCTCTTGTACGTTCTCCCTCAGCTCTCGATAAAATATAACCTCTAAACTATTAAAACGAATATTATTACATTGGATATAATTTTCTTCTTGCAGCAGTAATCAATATCAACTCAATTGGGTCTTTCGGCTGCAGCTATCCCTGAATGTTGACCTTGATCTATTTACATAAAGGTTGACCTAGTCTGGTTAAGCTTGAGCCTAGTTATAACACGGCCCCACCCGTTTCGCACCTTGTGTTCCAACAGGCGAGGGGAAGTGGCGGTTCATTGTAAATTGGATGCCCGGAAATGTCAAGTTGACAGTGACAGTTGTCAGTTCGCGTGAACGGAGGCACATTTTGCGTGTTCGAATTTTAAATGCATTTCAAACGAAAATGTTGTTTTGATTTATGGTATTTTGCGCTTATTTGATATTCAATTATTATTGTAAAGGGCAGTCATAGTGCGATAAACGTATTTTAACTGATTTTAAGATAAAAAGGGGTATGAGATATTGACTAATACTTGAGTATCATGACCAATTAGGCTTCCGAACACGACAATCACCCGAATCCGAAACATATTATTTCGATAGGTAATACCATTTTTTGTTAGGGTACGGGCAGAGAATAGGTTAGTAATACTATGGGTGAACGGGACCCACGACTTGTGGATCAAACGGCCATCACGCACAACTGGATCAACTGGATCAACTGGATCGTCACTATCATCACATTAAAATTAATATAAACATGAATACAAAATGCTAAGTGCGTCCGTAGGCTAGTGGTAGCAGGCCACTACTACTACGCGGGAGATCCTGGGTTCGATTCCCGGGTCGGGGGCTTATCACAGATAACGGTTTAAAATCCTTTATCTCTGGTTCTATTGCGATTTTTCCATTATCTGGAAGTTTCCCAGTACCTCGGAGTTTGGTAATGCGCCCGGAGATGGCAACAGGCTCGCCACCTGTTACATGGGCCAAAAACGTAACCAACGAATCGTGGGTGTTTGCATGTATGATTGAATGCATGCATTTACCTCTGCCTACCCCTTCGGGAATTTATTTTTTACAAAATGCTATGACATACAATTTCCTCAAATGCCAATTGAAAGGGAACGTACAATATGTACCATATATCAAACGAACTGTTTCCGATTTAAGTCAAGGCCGATACATTGTAAATATTGTATTGTTTACATAGGTTTCATTTATTGTGGTTAACTACTTGTGAATATCATGAACTTATGAATAGGAACTACATGATATGACAATATTGATACCCGATATTTTAATATCACTAGCTAGTGTCCGCGACTTCGTCTGCGCAGGATTAGTATTTCACACAATATCGTTATAAATTGTAACCTATGTGTTATCCTTATGTATAAGCTATATTATTGTAAAGTTTCATTAAAATACATTCAGTAGTTTTTACGTGAAAGAGTAACAAACATCCATCGATCCTTTTTTATTGTAATAAAAGTGATGACTGCATTGATGTTAAGTGATGACTGCAGCCTATAGACACCCACACAATGACCAGAGGGAAAAATGCAGATCCGTTGCCACTCCTGAGGCCTAAGGTGTTATGCCTCTGTGCCGGAAATAACAGACCGGAACACGATACCTAGTGCTGAACACTACCATATAGCGGCAAGTTTATTAGGTAATGCGGTGGTGCCTTCGCCCGCGAGCTCCCTCACTGGAGCTCTGCTACCAGTAAGAAAGTTTGTTTTTTTTCCCTCTTTTTTTTCTTTTTTTTTATATTTTTTTTTGCCGGGCATATTTTTTTTTCTTCTCCCCAGCTATTCCCCCGCGTGCCGCTTACAAGTGGTCGTGGTCTATTAAATTAAAAAAACTGCACACTGCGTACGTAAGCAATGACAGTCCGGTATTGGTCAAAACTTGATCAAAATGGTCGACAAACGTCACATGGGTAGGGTGCGAAAGAGATAATGCTCTACACACCCGAAATAAGCCGAAATCTCCTTCCTAAGCTCGATGTGCATTATTTCTTGTTGTACGCTGTACCATTATAAGGTAGCGTCACAAATTTTCGTCACCCAAAATATTTGACCCCGTAATAAGAGACAGCGTTGACATAGCGATACTATCTGAGCGGACAAACAACTTTCAAATGTAATTCCGTTAACCTTTGATCCTCGGTTCGACGCCCGCCCCGGCCCGTTTCTAAATGTATGTATGTATCTTCACGCCAGGTCCCTAACGGGGTAGGCAGAGAGTGTAGAGCGCCAGACATCCCGGTTCTGACAAACCTCTCGTGCCTCGTCTACCTTCATCATTCTCTTCATACATGCACGCCGATTCCTAAGACTTTTGACCCCACCATCAGACAGAACTCGACCTATTTGGTCATGGTAGGTCAGCCTTGGTCTTCCTGGGCCTCTGCAACCATCCACATTCGCATTGTATATCTGTTTAGTCATTCGCTCATTCGACATTCTTTCTATATGCCCGAACCATCGGAGCACCTTTTTTCATTTTTACACCGATACTATCATTCACACAAAGTCTCTAAATGCTTTATAAATTATTATGGATTATTTTTACTCGACTCTTTATTGAGCTTTCGTCGCAATTCATTTGGTGACCCGGGCTGTGGTTGTCGCACGGTGAGTGTTCGCGGCTCGCGTTCTTCCACCGGGACTCGGCAGATATATCTATAATTTTTAATGTAATGAACGTGGCGAACAGGCGTGCAGTTCACATTGATGTTAAGTGATGACTGCCGCCTATAGAGACTTAGCTCCCTAACGCACTAGCGGTTAGCCGCGGGAGCGAGTAGCCGCGCGGCTTACCGATTTTACAATTTAATATGCAACCGCCTGTTATGTATAGTGCGTACAGTAACAGGCGGTTGCATTGAAAACAGTAAAAGCGCTTAGCCGCGCGGCTACCCGCTCCCGCGGCTACCCGCTCCCGCGGCTCACCGCTAGTGCGTTAGGGCGCTTACATAAAGACCAGAGGTCAAAATGCAGATGCATTGCCACCCCTGAGACTTTATGATGTTATCTCTCTTTGATAATTATTACGGGTCCATACAGGACGATCTAACCGGAACACGATAGTGCTGAGCACTACCATTAGATAGATTGGGTAATGCGGTGGTGCCTGCGCCCACCAACTCCATCACAGGAGCTGTACCACCAGTAGAAGTATCTATAATTGGTAAGACTACTGGGAATAGGCCTAACGAATTGACATTAGTTTCCCGTTCTATGGTCTATGGATATATTCTAAATTTATTGCTTGTATAAATTAGATATTACGCATTAAGCAACTGGGATTTTTTTTTCCATTTGCCTCCGGTGGCAAATACCGCGGGGGCAACTGGGAATATATCGTAAATTAATAACATAGCATATTGACATGGTACATGCCTTTAACACGCATAGAATTGCAGTTTGGGGACATTCCACATCTATAATTTATTGCATTGCACCATCCGGTTCGGATACTATAATTTCGTGTTAACAATTATTGCGAATGTTTTGTTGTGCAATATTATAGAAATGGAATATTGCACCAGTCATGGGAATTACGAAAAAATATACCTAGTTATCATTTATTTGTAAGTTACTTGTTAAGTTTAGTTAATTTAAGATTTTGGTTAAAATTTGTTATTTTTAATTTAAAGTGAAATTAATTTTCGGAGTTACTTATCGGATCCATTTCGTAGCTACAGTTTGTAGGGTTAGAGGAAAAATACATTGATTTATGGTCCCGAAAAGTAAAATGAATATAGACGTTTAATATAATAACGACGCGGAGTAGAAAGAATTCCTGTTAGCTGTCTTAGGATAAAATCCTCTTAATAAATAAGATAAAAAATCAAGTTTCACTATACTACAATCTGAAAAATTACACAATCATTTAGCACAGCGCTACGGCACGTCACCGTAGTATGAGCGGTGCGCGGGCGCATGACGTACGCAACCCGCTGCCATATTTTGAGTATATGACTATATGACACTGTTTGTTGCGCAGCGCTGCGGCGCGTCATCGGGCATGCGCCGCGGCGTAGCATGAGCGGCGCGCGGGCGCACGACGCACGCGACCCGCCGCCGCGCCACCACCGCTCCCAACCGCACCCGCACCAGGTACCACACCATCTAGTCTATATTAACAACAAAATCTTTACCATTTCTTAAATCACTCCTCAAAATTTACCAATAGCCTGAGACGTAAAACTTTCTTCATAAAAAGCACTCCTCGATGGGCTCAAGTGATATTATTCGAGTTTTGAACGTTTTAGAGTTGAGATGATTAAGTATATTGTCGATTCATATTTTCCGATTTGAAATACAGTAGACGTTACTGTAGGGCCACTTGCCCTGCTCCGCTTAGCTCTGGATTAAATGTTTGGTCCAGGACCGACTTCACAAATCTCTCCAGGTGTAGCTTTACAAATATGAAGGAATTTGTAAAGTAGGACCTGGGTATTGTTAATTCAGGGTTAAATAGAGCAGTACACATTTGACAGACGTGTTTCACTTAGAAAACCACGAGAATTACAACTTAAAAGCTAAGTAAAGAGTAAATAATTAAAATTTAAAAATTGATATACGACTATGGCAATAAACACGTCTTTTTTTAGGTAAATTAGAGAAGAATCCGAAAAAAACAATGAATTTATATAATTATATATAAGGGTCGCGGGTTCGATCCCCGCACCGGGACAAATATTTGTATGACCTACAGATATTTGTTTCGGGTCTGGGTGTTTGTGTATGTGTTGTATGTGTACAACGGCACCCACGACACAGGTTCATACCTAATGTGGGGCTGTGAGTGTAAGCGTATTTTATTTTTATTTATTTTATTAAAATTTGGAAACACATCCAATGTAAAGTCTGAGTACGATCTGAATCTCGTTCCTGCCGTCGTAGGTTGAGCTACGCGGTGGACGCGTGGACGATATCGTCCATGAACAATATGAAATCAATTTTCATATTTTATTGCAGCTCAAGGGGTTATAAGGCAGATCTTAGTCCTAGAACATGAAATTACTGATAGTCTCAAGAACCGAGACTATCTTAAGATCACGTGTACACGATAAAAGTGTATCAATACTAGTAATGCGCCGAATAGTGGTTTCACCGAATAACCGAATACCGAATATTATTCGGTTTAACCTATACCGAACCGAATATTCAGCCGAATCATTCGGTTTAATACCATTTCCTTTTAATTTGATTTGAGTTTTCAAAATAAATGTTGATTTGTAATTTAACCCCCTTATTCTTAAACGTATTTTAGCTAAAGTGTTGCTAATCTCTCCTTTGTCTTTTTCTATCCTGCACATTCGACAATGCAACTGACAAAGACAAAGCATTCTATAGCTAAAACGTATCTAATGTACGTTTATGAATAAGCGGGTAATGGTTTTATTTTATAAGCTTTATTCAACACATTCTTTTATAGGATTTATTTGCCTTACCTATAGGATAACATAAGATTTTTTATACCTATTTTTTATAATATACTAGCTGACCCGGCAAACTTCGTATTGCCTCACTATGAAATAATGTGTCAAAGGTTTGATAGATACGGACTATTTGTATGGGAAAATGAAATTGTGGTTTTTACTATTTCCCTTCAATTTCTAAATATTTTCTTACATTTTCAACCTTCTTTGGACTTCCAAAAATCATTCAAAACCAAAATTAGCCGAATAGGTCCAGCCGTTCTCGAGTTTAAGCGAGACAAACGAACAGCAATTGATTTATATACATATTTGATAATACTTACATACATATATTCAAATTAAATTATAATGTTTTGATCAATGAAGCACAAATAAGTAAAAAACAGGATTAATTTCACTGTATTATCTTCATTCATTATAATATGAATTCAATTTACACTTCAGTCTATGTAACACGTGGCCGGCTATGCTAACACCAAAAATTTAAAATGTGGAAATAATTTAATTATACGGTATTTCGTTCACTACAAAATAAATTTAATTAATTTTATAGCGTCAACAACACGTGGTAATTATGCTGTTAAAATGTAGCTAATATGACACGTTTGTAGATTTACCACAGCAGCGCCATCTATTGATTACTTACTCAACCCAGTCGAAAGGTATCGACATCTGTAAGAATCATTTGGAGTTAACAGATAATTGTGACTGTCAAATAATAACAGACAAATAATTAGCAAAAAATTAAAATTGCGACTATAATTTGAGATTTAAACTATCCTATCTCTCAAGTTGGATCGAACTGCACATGGTGTGCGAATTTTATTATAATCGGTTAAGTGGTTTAGGAGTCCATTGAGGACAAACATTGTGACACGAGATTTATATATATTAAGATATTGTATACTGTGTCGTATAGCCAATAAAATAGAAATATTCGAACCGGATATATTCGGCACCAACACCGAATAATTTGGCCGAATACGAATAGTGGAAAAAATGCCGAATACGCCGAATACCGAATATTCGGCGCATCTCTAATTAATACGGACCCTAGACTTTTAGACAATCGCGACAGTCTCAGAAACCGCAAGGCGTAATTCTTAGTATTCTTAGTAAAACATAACTACCGACATCGTTCTTAAATTTTACGACAAGAAGGCTTCGTTTTCACCTTCACAAAGCTGCCTTTGTCTGTTAAATTATCTAGGTTAACAATTTTTAGCTCGTAAAATTATAAGATGGCATTTTTATCAATAATGTATGGGACCACTCGACTTTCGTTTGTAATCTAAATTATGTTACAACATAAGCCTAATAGAGTTACTGTCGCCATTAATCATGTCTAAAAAACAAGTTGTATGTACCTATACAGTTACAAATTGTTGGTGTTCTTCTTCTTGGCCTGATGAAAGCGAACTATGATTTACAATGTTCAAATGGTGCTACTCCTTTTTGCTTTATCGGTTCGTTACCAAGTTTATTATTGCTAAATTCAGTTGATGCAATCGAATCTAAATAAAGATAATGTAAATGTATATTTTTTTATGTAATGGAAGTGGAAAACAAGCATGCAGTTCACATTGATGTTGAGTGATGACTGCAGTCTATAGACACTTACAGAAAGACCAAGGTCAAAATGCAGATGTATTACCACTCCTGAGGCCTAAGGTGTTATGCCTCTGTGCCGGAAATTACAGGGCCATACATTACCACTGACCGGAACTCGATAGTGCTGAACACTACCATTTAGCGGCAAGTTTATTAGGTAATGCGGTGGTGGCTACGCCCGCGAGGGGACTCCCTGTCACTGGAGCTCTACCACCAGTAAAATATACTTTTGCTTTCATTTACCGCCTTTGTAATGATTGCAAAAAAAAGATGAAAGATGACTCGGACAACGAGTCGATTTTTTGGGAAGATTATTAAAAGGACAAGTTCCATGTTGGGTCTACGCCTTGAACACTACATCAAAAGATAGATTAAAATACGTAAAATCATGGAAAAATACTACAAAAATAATTTGAATCTTTGTTTTTTTGTCAGAAATATTTATTTTATGTAATTTTTGTATGACAACAATATATAAATAAAAATAAATACGCTTACACTCACAGCCCCACAGTAGGTATAAACCGGTGTCGTGGGTGCCGTTGTACACATACAACACATACACAAACACCCAGACCCGAAACAAATATCTGTAGGCCATACAAATATTTGTCCCGGTGCGGGGATCGAACCCGCGACCCTTCGAATCAAACGGTCATCTCGCACCGCTGGACTAACCGGGTCGTCATATGTCATATGTCACCATATTGTCACAGTCTAAAGAAAACGAACGTGTTTATTGTTGACATTCTGGTGTTTGAAATAAACTTACGACAATTAATTGAAGGTTAAATAAACGATTGGAATAGCTGAAAATTATTTAGTATTTCATGCTTCTCTCAATATAGCATACAAGGTGCAGGCCCAAGCTCCATACATTTTGGCATCCTATTTTTTGACTAATACAAAAACTTCAAAGCATTTGATATTACATTTTGTAGCAGATTCCACGTGTACATCAATAAAATATTTTAAATAATTATAGGAAATAAAGCAATCGCAGTTTGCAGCAACAATTAGAGGCGTTCGCGCGATCAACAACAAATTCGTAATTATGTAAACGGCCATTTCGCACCACCCACACGTCGCTCTAGCTTAAGGCGATGTTCTTTGTACAAGACACACAATAACATACTCGGAGTTCTATGCATTTCTCCAATTTAGTAAGCATAACTTGTATCATTGTCATTAAATACTTACATAAATACAAAGTTATGTTTTGGATTAAATTGTAAATTTACTTACCTACCCCATATCAGAGATAAATGAACATTTTATTCGGCTCTGAGCCAGGACACAAATAATTCATAAACAAAACTAAATAAAAAAGTACACAACGCCGCTGAAGAAGTTTTTAAAAAATTGCAAAATAACAGAAATAAAAAAATATTTAACCAGAATTAATAAACGTGTTAAAAATATGTAAACTAAACAAAAAGAGAGGTAATAATAAAATAATTAAAAAAAAAACTCTTTACTAATTGACTAATTACATTATTGATTATGTATGGCATGGTTGCGCCAAAAAGATATCCAGTTCAGCATGATTAGTGGCAATCAAGGAGTCGTACATTATCTATCCGTGTCATTGTATTGCCAATGATTTGTTTTACTAGTGGTAGAGTTCCAGTGTAAGAGCTCGAGGTCGTAGGCACCCACCACCGCATCACCTAATTTAGCAGCCGCTTAATTGCAGTGTTCAGCACTATCGTGTTCCTGATAGATGGAAATAGCCCCGTAATAATTATCACAGAGACATAATAACTAAGGTCTCAGAGGTGGCAACGCATCTACATTTTGACCTCTGTTCTTTGTGTGTTCAGCACTTAACATCTATGTGAACTGCATGCTTGTTTGCTACCTTCTGTACATAGAAAAAAGAAAATTATGAAATAATAATTATGGTATTGTACATTGTACATGCACACGCAAGAAAAATTTCGCAAATATGATATATTTTTTGTAAAGTGCGAAGCTCGCGATAACCTGCAAAAACAAGGTAGGTATAGGTCGCGCCACGTAAAAAGAACGCTGGAAGAAAGTAGAAGAGATGTGTTCGCGCATCGGTACACTCGCGCACGAAAGTACTAGCCCTATTGGTTTATTTTTGATCTAGCTTTCGCTTGCGGTTTCGTGTATTGGTAGGCAGATTGAAAACTATATTACATAGAATAACATAAAATGAAATAAAAACACATGACGCGCAGCTTGACCGCCAGCGTTCTTTTTACCTGGGGCGACCTATACATATAATATTTTTTAAACTTGTTATATCAACTGGCGCTTAAATCCTACGTCACCTTTCCAACATCGAACCAATTAAAGCGGTCAATCCGCGAAATTTACACAATTACACGTAATAATAATTATAATACACGAGTGGGTTACATACCGCTATGTTCGTATGGTGTATGGTCAATATAGTCATGTCTGTAATTAAATGTTTCTACGAATGATCTTTACCTTTTTATTTGGTTACTCATCGGACAATTTTGTGAGTTTGGGAATTACGTTTAGATATAATATAATTGTCAGCATGATAACGTTTTTACCTGTTTATGTTCTTTGAAGTATGAATATGTATGGCCCCGTAATAACTATCACAGAGACATAACAACTTAGGTCTCAGGGCTGGCAACGTATTTGCAGTTTGACGCCTGGTTTTTGTGACGTCTATAGGCTGCAGTGATCACTTAAAATCAATGTGATGAATGCGTTCTACTGGTGGTAGAGCTCCAGTGACGGAGCTCGCGGGCGTAGGCACCACCGCATTACCTAACATACTTGCCGCTAAATGGTAGTGTTCAGCACTATCGTGTTCCGGTCAGGTGGTAATGTACGGCTCTGTTATTTCCGGCACAGAGGCATAACACCTTAGGCCTCAGGAGTGGTAACGCATCTGCATCTTGACCTTGGTCTTCGTGTGGGTGTCTATGGGCTGCAGTCATCACTTAACATCAATGTGAACTGCATGCATGTTTACAACTTTGATTACATAAAAAAAAATGTGAGCTGCATGCTTATTTGCTACTATACTTATATATTAAAAAAAACAAAAATGACAAACCCAACGTGTTTTAGCCAAGTCAATGACTGATTCATACCTCGCTGTGAATAGCATCTCTGACCCCAGATAACCTTTGAATCCCGCGACAAAATATGATCCGAGTTTCTTTTGGATTTTTTGCGGCAATATTTTAATTATATTGTGCTATGGAGATCATGAATGAACCACACCCTGTAATAAGATAAGCTTTGGAAATGAATAGTTGGAGATAAATAAAATTTTAGAATATATTCATGTTTTTTTTTTCTCAATATAAAACGAAATTGCTCAAAGTATTTGACTACTGTATTTTGCATTTGATTAAGTGCCGTGACTGTGCAAATAGGTTATGGATATTTATTGCTACTAATCTAGCAAACGAGTAAAATAATGTAGACCTAAGTTAGGTGAGTTAAATGCAACCTCTCGCTACTTATTACTTCTGATACCGACTTTTTTCGACTCGTAGTCAAGACTTTTTTATGTAACTAAGGAAAGTTGCAAACAAGCGTGCAGCTCATATTGATGTTCTGTGATAACTGCAGACTATACATCTACACGAAAAAACATACTCAAAATGCAGATGCGGTGCCACAAAACGCAGATGCGTTGCCACAAAATGAAGATGCGTTGCCACAAAATGCTGATGCATTGACACAAAATGCAAAAGCGTTGCCACAAAATGAAGATGCGTTGCCGCAAAATGCATATGCGTTGCCACAAAAAGAAGATGCGTGGCCACAGCATGCAGATGCTTTGTCACAAAATGCAGATGCGTTGCCACAAAATGTAGATGCGTTGCCACAAAAAGCAGATGCGTTGCCACAAAAAGCAGATGCGTTGCCACAAAATGCAGATGCGTTGCCACCCCTGAGATCTAAATTTTTGTCTCTGTGATAAATATAGATAAATATTACAAGGCCATCTCATTAACACATTCTATGCCATATCGATTTAGGTTTGTATTTGTATCCGACTTATATATTGATACTAGCTGACCCGGCAAACTTCGTATTGCCTCAGAATGAAATAATGTGTCAAAGGTTTGATAGATGCGGACTATTTGTATGAGAAAATAAAATTGTGGTTTTAACTATTGGCCATCAATTTCTTCATATATTCTCACCTTTTAAACCTTTCCTGGACTTCAAAACCAAAATTAGCCAAATCGATCCAGCCGTTCTCGAGTTTTAGCGAGACTAGATGATTAGCGAGAGCAATTTATTTTTATATACCTATACTAGCTGTCCCGGCAAACTTCGTATCGCCCTACAAAATTTAAAAAAAAAAAATGTCCAAAAATGTTATGAAAAATAGATGTTGGCCGATTCTCAGACCTACTGAATATGCATGCAAAATTTGGTTAAAATCGGTCCAGCCGTTTCGGAGGAGTTCAAGTTCGAACACCGTGACACGAGAATTTTATATATAAGATAAGATAGATATAACTAAAAATATACTAGCCAGAAAAATAACTACTTATGAGTTAAAATTGTCAATGGGGCATTATAGGTATTGGCTTAATGGATAGATCTCATGTTAAATAACAGTTTTCTTTAAACTTATCAAGTGTTTAGCTTTATTTCATTACACAGTCTTGTCATCATTAACATAAAATGATACTTAAAAACAAATACTCCAAAGATTTGATTATAAACAACTGTCAATGGCCATCAACGTGATGAACGAATAATATTTTTCTGCCACTTAAAAGCCTATTACACTGGACGATTTCTCGGGCCCTGTCTATAAGGGTGGTGTAATAAGAAGCAGTCAGTTTCAATCCCTAAAACCGGGCAATCGAGAGGTAAAGGTTTCTGGAGCTTTGTTTTAAATAAAAATAAGTTTTATGTTATATATATTTACGTCAACTGTCTCAGTAGTATTACTGGTAGCAGAGCTCCAGTGACAGAGCTCGCGGGCGTAGGCAACACCGCATTACCTAATATACTTGCCGCTAAATGGTAGTGTTCAGCACTTATCGTGTTGCTGTCAGGTAGTAATGTATGGCCTTGTAATTTCCGGCACAGAGGCATAACACCTAAGGCCTCAGTCTTGATGTGGGTGTATATAAGCTGCAGTCATCACTTAACATCAATGTGAGCTGCATGCTTGTTTGCCACTTCCATTACATAAAAAAGTAGTCTAGTGGTGGCAGGCCTGTAGGTGTTTGACGCTGGATCCCCGAGATCGGTAGTTATTTCAGAGATTCAGTGTTTATTCTTTATAGCAGGCGCTGGTGGGATTTTCTCTTTTTCTGGTAGTTTCTGTTTGAAACCACCCTCGGCGTTTGGTAATGTGCCCGGCAATGCTCGCCACTTGTTACTTGGGCAAAACGTAACAGACGAATCGTGCGTGTTAGCATTTCTGCTTGGATGCATGCATTTACCACTGCCTACTTCTTCGATAAATACAGACATGAAGCTACGTTTTTTTATATTTACGTTCGCTTTCTGACCGAGTCACCTTGATGACTATGGAGTCAAGGCGCCCAAGACGCGTCGAAGATAAATCGTGTCGTGTAATAGGCCTTTTAATCAGAGGTTTAATGTGGTAATACACTAATATGATTAATGTCTGTGTTAATCTATATTACCTCCCCCCCTAGAATCAGGCGGTGGGCGGGGCGTGCGCGCGCGCCTTTCTGTGAATCCGACAAGGCCGTCTGACCTGCGCCCGCGAGGGTTGCCTACTTGTGCAGGAAAACAAAATATAATTAATTGTAATTAGTGAAATTAATTGTCTTTTTTTAATATTTATTTTTATGCGATGAAGTGGCCAACAAGTATACAGTTCTCATTGATGGCTAGTTAATAGGTACTGTAATTTCAATCTAGATCCGATGCCACTCTTGAGATCTAAGTTGGTATGCCTCTGTGCCGGCAATTACAGGGTAGTACGGTTATTTAATATTTTTAATTAGTACCTACATATATTTGAATGATCCACATTATTTAATAAAATTCCTACGAAAGTCACAAATTTGGTTTCAATTTCAAATGCACTGCGTTTAAATTTGCTTTTACGATGGTGATGATGAGAATTATGTTTTGTTCATCGTTGTTTTTTATTTTTGTTCGACAGTTCAGATCGAAATCTATCTATGCTTAATTGTAAAGAAGTAGACTGTTTATACCTAACTGAATTGTTTGTATTTTGGGGTTGTCACTTTTGGTTGTTTGTAATATGTTTTTTTGTTTGCTATTTAAAAATTCCAAGATACTTTCAATGACTATAGCCTGCATTCTCTTATCATCAATGTTAACTTCATGCTTGTTTGCCATTATCAAGATATTAAATACATTTATACACCTCAGGGATAGTAATACATCTGAATCTCAAGTTTTTGCATAGATTCTTTAGGTTAGAGTTAGAGCTCACTTACCATTCATGCGAACTGCATGCTTGGTTGCCACCATTATTATATAAAAAATACAACATAACTGGCAACCCTATAACGATGCAGATGTGTGCGGATTGTGCATTATGTATACATACTGTCTAGGGATGCTGAAGCCCTTTGTTTGGGTCTGGTGTTAGGTGGACCTTGGTCGTATTTTGGTTTAACTGCGTCATTATTGTTTTAAGTGTTGGATGGTCTCTGCTTGAATAGTCATAGTTTGCAGTTGATGTTTGAAAGGATGATAATTCGCTACTAATATTATAAATGCGAAAGTAACTCTGTCTGACTGTCTGTTACCTTTTCACGTCCAAACGACTGAACCGATTTAATGAAATTTGGTACAGAGATAGAGCTGAAATTGAGAAAGAACATAGGCTACTTAGTTACTTATAAAACGACATCCACGCGGGCGAAGCCGCGAGCAACAGCTAGTAAGGTGTTGATTGATACATTACATCAATTAACGTAACTTCAGGCCTTTATTCCCCGAAGGGGTAGGGAGAGGCAAATGCATGCATTCAAGCATACATTCAAACACCCACGATTCGCCGGTTACGTTTTGACCCATGTAACAGGTGGCGAGCCTGTTGACATCTCCGGGCACATTACCAAACTTCGAGGTACTGGCAAAATTCCAGAAAATGGAAAAATCTCAATAGAACCCGAGATAAAGGACTTTACACCATTATCTCTGATAACCCCTTACCCGGGAATCGAACCCAGGACCCCAGCGTAATAGTAGTGGCCTGCTACCACTACGCAACTGAGGCAGTTAAATATATTGTTTATTTTGTTAAATTGTCCTAAAACGTCCGTCGCGGAATAAATCCATATACTTAGTATAGATCCTCTATGGAAAATGTATAATATACAATAATCACAAACAGAAATCCAAAAGAGAACATGAAATAATCCGCGGACAATGCGATCAGAGTCCTAAACGCCGGTACTACCGCGAAGTCAACCGACTGAGGACAAAGCTCCGTTACAAAACCAAACCCGACATCGCCATCTTTTTTCTACCTTATATTAGTTACGTAAGAATAGCGAACATAACTGTGCGGGAATCGAACGTGCATACCTCGCGGTCGCCGGTCCGCCGATTATTCAGTAGTTTCCGAGAAGACCGGGGCGTGTAATAAATTTGGTTGGGCATCGAATCCTCATTATGCGGTACGGCCTACATTCCGCTGGTTACGGGCTCTTATAAAAAGTTCGCTTTGTATCCACTATTGTTTCATCTGCCGCGACCTAATCATGTTTAGAGCAGACTTGTTGTTATTATAGTCAGCTTAACGGGTTAAGTATATGTAGACAAAGCTTCTACGAAATGGTCTTTGTTTGCCCATTGCGATAGATGATTTCGCTTGGAAAACCTTTGCTTTATATGGAGTTACTATATTTCCAGTTCTGAACCTTCTAAATCCATAAATATATCATTGTTTTCTTAAGATTATCAGTCCATTTAGGACTCCAGTAGACTGAGAAGGTTTCGTTCGAATACCAAACGTCGCCCATAAGAGGGGAGAAGGTCGGGTGTGTCGGGGAAATCGAGCGGGACGTCAAAGTGTCTATTCTATACGTAGTATTATTACATATTCTCTGCTAATACTTCAACTTTTTTAGACACTAAGTTACTTGATTTTCAAGTGATGCAGGTAAGTCGAAAACCATGGCCACTTCTATGAGACGTAATCGCGGTCTTTATACGGGACCGACGTTCAATTCTTTCCCAGACACACGGCGGTGAGCAAAACAACCGCGGTATACTGAGCATTTTTCTAAGTCAATTAAATGCGACAGAAAATGGCGGCCGACGTTTTTGGGCGGCGATTTAAATGTTTAACAGTTATTAGTCGTGGTCCGAATGTTATAATTGTCTAGGAAATAATATGTTGTGCAACAACACGAATTTTGTGAAGGGTCTAGTTGAAATATTGGTATACCAATGTTTTTCTACACACTTTGTTACTATAAAACATTTAAGCTGTTTTAAGAACCCAAGAAATACATGTCATATTACCCTTATTTTGCGCAATAAGGTATGTGAGTTAATTTAGTTATTTAAGGAAAAAAAAAGATTCAAAAGCATGCTTGTTTGCCACTTTCATGACATAAAAAAAAACTTAACAAGAATAACTATCACTCATACACATTATTTTGATAGGTTATCCACAGGTAGGTGCTCATAACGTAAAATAAAGATTATTATCTTAGGTTGGGGAAAAAAATTCTTAGCATTTTTTAAGATAATTCAAAACATTTTTAATACAGTTTATTTAAATTTAACTAAAGTTTGTATGTACCATTTTGTTCGATAACCTTTTGCCATCTTGTAGGTAGGGACATGATCCCATTGCTATAAAAATTTTGGGACTTCTCATCAAAATACCGCGACAAGTGGATTTGGCAGTCCTCTCGTGATGTTAACCTAACATTGCATAAAGTATTCTGAAGAGACCGAAACAGGTAGAAATCTGAAGGTGCAAGGTCAGGACTATACGGCGGATGCATTAACACCTCCCAGCCAAACTCTCTTAATTTTTGCTGAGTGGCTATAGACGTGTGAGGTCTAGCGTTATCATGATGAAACACCACACTCCTTCTGTTGATCAATTCCGGCCGCTTTCTCTCAACTTCTTGCTTTAATCTCATCAGTTGTTCGCAGTAGAGTTCAGAATCGATAGTCCTGCCTGGTGGTAATAGCTCATAATGAATAATGCCCTTCCAATCCCACCACATACACAACATCACCTTATTGCGAGTTATCTCGGGTTTCGCCACAGTCTGTGAAGCCTGACCGGCCTTTGACCACGACCTTTTTCGCACGTTCTTGTCATACGTAATCCATTTTTCATCACCAGTTATCAGATTCTTCAAAAATGATTCGGTTTCATTACGTCGTAATAAAGAATCACAAATGAGTACACGGTTCATTAGGTTTCTTTCAGTAAGCTCGTGAGGTACCCAAATATCGAGCTTTTTTTGTACCCAGCTTTTTTCAAATGCGCCAAAACTGTTTTGTGACCAATTCTCAGTTCTTCAGCTACGTCATAACTACTGATATGTCGATCTTGCTCCACTTTTTCCAAAATGGCATCCATTTTATCCGTAATAGGGCGACCAGAGCGAGATGCATCTTTGACATCAAAATTTCCGGATTGAAAACGCTTAAACCAAATTTGTGCTACTCTCACAGATACTGCACTAGGTCCATAAACATCGCAAATTTTTTTCGCGGCTTGCGTTTCATTTTTACCTTTTTTGTAGTAAAATTTTAAAATGTATCGAATTTCTTCATTAGATTCACTCATCTTGACAGTACGAAAAACAAATGAAAATCACACATTTGCCTAATTTGAATTTGGAATTATGTTCTTTAAGATTTTAACTTTCAATGATACCAAAACCAGCCAGATACAAATACAGCCAAAGAGATTTTATTACAAGTTCATACATACTATAATGCGAAAAGACTTTTTCCCCAACCTATTATCATGACCAAATAAGTCGAGCACTGTATGATGGCGGGGTCAAAAGTCATAGGAATCGGCGTGCATGTATGAAGAGAATGATGAATGTAGATGAGTCACGGGAGGTGTGTCAGGATCGGGATATCTGGCGCTCTACACTCTCTGCCTACCCCGTTAGAGACCTGGCGTGAAGATACATACTTATATCGTAATTACCTTTATTATTTCTAAACGTGCATCTTAAAATTCTCTTCATAACATCTCGTACCGCATTTATATGCGTATACGCAACGGTATCCGAATGCGTAGAGGTGCTACGAGATGCAAATACTCACGACTCGCGGTTACGTTTTGGCCCATGTGGTGGCGAGGCTGTTGACTTCTCCGGGCACATAACCAAACTCCTCGGAGTTTTACTTATTACTTGGAAATTTCCAGAAAGAATGGAAAAATCCCACCAGTGATAAAGGATTTATCACCTTTATCTCGGGTAGCGGGAATCGAACCCAGGACCCCGGCGTAGCAGGAGTGGTCTGTAACCATTAGACTATTGTGGCAGGCATACTACGAATATACGAGTATATACTGGTGGTAGAGCACCAGTGACGGAGCTCGCGGGCGCTGGCACCACCGCATTACCTAATATACTTGCCGCTAAATGGTAGTGTTCAGCACTATCGTGTTCCGGTCAGGTGGTAATGTACGGCCCTGTAATTTCCGGTGCAGAGGCATAACACCTTAGGCCTCAGGAGTGGCAACTCATCTGCATTTTGACATCTGGTCATTTTGTGGGTGTTTATAGGCTGCAGTCATCACTTAACATCAATGTGAACTGCATGCTTGCTTGCCACATAAAAAAAAGAATAATGTATATATATATGCGTCATAAAAATAAATCAAAACATTTTTTTTATTCAATTGTACAGTTTAGGAGTTACGCATATCATTTGTAATTTATTGCTTGAGGCTGCTTATTATAAGCAGGTTCTAGGATCACCGCTAATAAGCTTGAGGTGTCCAACTTAATTTCTGTAGCAATATAGTTTTTTTGATTTATAGGAATGGCCTACATCACTAATTCCTTGAGCCGGATTCCAACCTGTAGAAACCTAGTGTAACTGAGCCTGCCAATTTCTCGAAATTAAGACTGAGTTGCATCATCTAACTTAAACTAATTTGTTATAAATTTATCTTAACTTAATGTTAAAGTTAACCTCATAATTATTATCTGTCAGACGCTATACTACTACTACGCTGGGGGTCCTGGGTTCGATTCCCGGGTCGGGGACTATCAGAGATAACGGGTTAAAATCCTTTATCTCTGCTTCTATTGGGATTTTTCCATTTTCTGGAAGTTTCCCAGTACCCCGGAGTTTGGTAATGTGCCCGGAGATGGCAACAGGTTCGCCATCTGTTACATGGGCCAAAACGTAACCGGCGAGTCGTGGGTGTTTGCATGTATGCTTGAATGCATGCATTTACCTCTGCCTACCCCTTCGGGGATTACAGGCGTGAAGTTACGTATCTGTCAGATGATAAGGGAATCTGTCAACTGGCAACTTTAACAATGTCAAAAATATTCTGGTGCTACGCATTCTGCAGTAACTGTTAAAGTCAATGTGTCAACTGTTATTGTTTTTATATTACTTCGTATTAACATGTTAGTGAAATATATTAAAAAAAAAATGGAAAGAAAAATCTGTCGGCAGGCGAGACTCGAACTCGCGGCCACTGTGAATCTAGTCCAGCCGCTCTTCCAACTGAGCTACCGAAGTCCTGCCCGGTTTGTCAAATCTTTCCTTCACATTTATTGCATTGCCTTATGGTGCCAGTAGCGACCTCTATTGCCAACAATGCTAGTTTGCTAGTTAGGCAATTGATATATTACATTTTGCAGTTTATTAGAGCGACTAGATTCCCAGTGGCCGCGAGTTCAAGTCTCACCTGAAGACAATTTTTCTTTCCGTTTTCCTTTTAAAAAAAATTAACTGTTATTGTTGACAATACCCGTAACTTTCAGAAATATTTTGGTGCAACCAAACCTAAGTGCAGTTAGTATACATGTTTGGTTTAATTCCGAGAAAGAAGCTATGGGTAATATACTTTTATACTCGTATAAGCCAATATCCGCAGATTTATTCAATCTCTTACGATCTAGAATAAAATTTCCATAAATTCTATTATAAAACAATATTTCAAATCCGATCAAACTTAATCCATATGCATTCAGATTTCTAGATTACTCGCCTTCTATATTTTAGGTACTAATAGAAACGACGCGTGGGTCGCTGCCGTTATTCGAAAATTATGAAAAAAGTAATTTGACATAAAAATTGGAAATGGACAAAACACTCTTGGTATTTTTATTACCGACTATATCGGAACACAACGAAATTTTGCTAATTCTATTAAGGTGAATGCTTTCCGTGAAATACTACTTTTAGAGATTTTTGCAAAAATTACCAACTCTGTGATTGCATAATCGAAAATTGTCGTATTAGATTTTCTATTCTATTTTACCATTGTAAACAATTTTTATTGTACTTAATAGAATAGTAAATTAGAAGCGTGTAAATTGACATACGTTTTCGGGAAATAACCGTATTATTATGAAAAGTGACCAAGTGCGTGTTGGACCCTCCCATGAAGGGTTTCGGAGTAACCTGCACCTTATGTACAGGTATAGGTATATTTATGCAAAACATATGAATTACAAATGTTAGCAGTTTTTTATTTGATTATATATAGCAAGTTAATTACATTTTTCGAAAAACAGAAAATAGCTGAATTTGGTAAACAGTTTCCACATTTCACAAAAAAAATTTGGCATACAATTACTGAGCATTCACCTTAAACTCGGAGAAAAAAGTTTGGGTGTCGCGACCATAAAGGTGCCCACACACAGGCTAATGAGACGCCGAGATTTATGGCCTATAAATAAACTCACTTACGTGTAATGACCATACGCGGCCGGTGTACACGGCTCGTGAATTTGTCGACACTAAAACTTACTTTGGTTTTGTGAGAAAAAATCAGTTCTATTTCGGTTGCTGGAACAACGGACCCATTGTGCGAGTCTATGTTTATATTAAAGGTGGTGATGCGTTGGCTACTCTATGTTTTATATCTCACAGGATCTCTTAAGTCTGTTTGTCCGTCTGTCACAGACAATTAGTTTCAAAACTACTAAGTTGTTTGGGCATTTGGTGTATTATATTGATTTGTACGCTTGAATGTGTACGTTTTTTTTTTCACGTTCACAAGTAGGTATTCATACATTATTCAACCAATTTTGCCATTCATGCTGCGGTCTGTGAGATATTAAAAGAAATACTAGGTAATTCATAAAAGTATACTTATAAGAAATGTTTTTTTTTTATTTTTTTTTAATTTTTTTTTAATTTTTTTTTTTAGGTCGGGCTTTGTGTAGGCGGCCTGTCTCGAGACGGCACTAGTCTACTTCACCGGGCAATCGGCGAGCGCAGAAGGCGCTCCAGCCTAAGCAAAAAAGTTAGCGCAACTGCCCAAGGGTGACCCATGCGGGTCCGTGCCTCGGCTTAGGACGTTGCGGTGGTACATATGAGACATATGCGATTATGGGCGGTACAACTTTCGCTCTACTCCATTCGGTTGGTGATAACCGGAATGTTATCGGCCTCGCGGGGCCGGAGATAGGATCGGGATCAGGGGCGGGCGCGGCGCGAAACGCGTCGGCGCGTTGTATTGTTGGCGGTTTGTGCAGTGTGATTCTGTAAATGATTGTTCATAGCGGCGATGGCCAACGTGGTCTCATCGTCCGGATCTTTTAAGACGTGCCTTGGACGTCTCCTTTTGGCGCGATCAAAAGGAGTGTAAATCGCGGCCGCTCTGACCTATAGGAAATGGAATTTAATTTACATTTTTAAATTTATTATGATTGCGAGTTTTCTCTGGTATTTTTATGTAACAAAGGTGGCAAATAAGCATGCAGTTCACTTATCTCTCCTATTTTACTGCATCTTTATAAGGCCGAAGTGCGGCCCCACCTGGAATACTGCTCTCATTTGTGGGCGGGATTCCCCAAATACCAGCTTGGTCCACTTGACTCCCTACAAAGACGCGCCGTTCGTATTGTAAGCGACCCAGGACTTACTGACAGGCTCGAACATTTGAGCCTGCGCAGAGACATTGTGAGAGAGACAGAGTCTGTGCGTATTGTACCGTCTCTACAATGGTGAATGCTCTGCTGAACTGTTCGACATGGTGCCACCGTTTCTTTTCTTACACCGTACTACCCGCCGAAGAGAGAAGTTCCACCCTCACCGACCGGATACCTGGCTCAGCTCAACAGTGCGGTTTTCACGTTCGTTCCTGCCCAGAACGTGTAAGTTGTGGAACGACCTTCCCTCAGAGGTGTTCCCTAGGTGCTACAATATTTCTTCAGGGGTTCTTCAAAAATAGCGCCAAAAGAGTCCTTAAGGGCTGGCAGCGCGCTGGCAACTCCCCTGCTGTTGCAAATGTTCACAGGCGACGGTGACCACTTTTCATCAGGTGGCCCGTATGCTTGTCTGTCAACCTTCAGACATAAAAAAAAAACTTAGATGTAAGTGACTGCAGCCTATAGACATCTACACAAAAACCAGAGGTAAATGCAGATGCGTTGCCACCCCTGAGACTCTAGTTAATATGTCGCTGTGATAGTTATTATGGAGCCATACTCTTACATTACAGTCTAACCGGAACATGATAGTACTAAATACGGCCATTCGGCGGCAGATACTCTCGGGTTCCTACACTGAAACTCGGCCACCAGTAAAACACATGTAATTGTGCAATTTCTAATCATATTTGCGAAAAACGCGGCTGATTGGTATTATGAAAAAATTTTCTAATTAACAAACGAACATTAATAGAAACAGAATTCAATTTGCATTTTCAAATTAATTCACGAATGTGTCACATACCTAGTCTTGCGACTTTTCTATGGTCCACCTTAAATTTATGGAACTATTAAATTTGTTTACAGCTTTTAATTAGTCTCACGGCGTGTACATTTATTTAAAAAAACACATCTTTTATGTTCACATACGTTCCCTTTTATGTCATTCGCGAAAGAATGTTCATTTCGCCACAGAAACACTTATGCTTATCGTTCAATAAATTTATACATATAAGGAGTCTATGTATTTGTTTGAATTAAATAGTGGAAACGTTCAATGAACGGTGATATAAGCCATATAGAGTATTAAGTAGCCTTTACATTCGATCGATTGTAGCTAAAGTATTGTATACTTAATATGCTTAAAACATTGTGTGGTATGGGTCTCAACCAACACCATCGAGACCCAAGCCAACCTCACCTGCACGTGGTGCACCCTGCTACACAACAAACGAGGCTCTGGCGACCTGCCAACACGCACTGGACCAGCGTGGCGGGTTATGGTCTAAACCCCCCCCAAGATAGCTCCAAGTCACTCAGCGGTCAATGGAAAGGGCTATGCTCGGCGTTTCCCTACTGGATCGAATCAGAAATGAGGAGATCCGTAGGCGAACGAAAGTCGCTGACATAGCCAAGCAGATTTCCAAGCTGAAGTGGCAATGGGCAGGGCACATAGCTCGGAGAACCGATAGCCGCTGGGGCAGAAAGGTTCTCGAGTGGAGACCACGTATCGGCAAACGCAGCGTAGGACGTCCACCTGCAAGATGGACCGACGACCTGATCAAGGCTGCAGGTACCCGCTGGATGCACGTCGCTTCCGATCGGTCAGCATGGAGGTCCTTGGGGGAGGCCTATGTTCAGCAGTGGACGTCTTATGGCTGATATGATGATGATTGTGTGGTATTCGGGTTCATTTCGCTTACTATGGCCCTCATAAGAATGCTCAAGGTTAGGAAGAGAGCTATGGAAATAACTATGTCTGGAGTTTCCCTGCGTGTAATATTATTAAGGGAACCAAAGTAGCCGAAATTGTCCATCGAAAGCGACAGGCCGTGGATAGGGCACAAAGCTAGAAGAACTAGCTGTTAGGGCAAATAGATTATCGAGAGGCGACCGCGTACCGGAAGACGAAACGTAGGCAAGTTCGTCACGAGATAGATTGACGACTTGGTGAAGATCGTAGTCAACCTAGAGGACATTTTTGGCTGAAATTATGATTCAGAGTATGTTATTGATAGGTATTATAATGATCATATTAAGAAATACAGTGCTGAACAATAAATATTAATAAAGAAGACTTCGGCTTATTTCGGGTCTGTAGAGCGTTATCTCTTTCGCATCGTACCTATTTGACGTTTGTCGACCATTTTGATCAAGTTTTGACCAATACCGGACTGTCAGTGCTTACGTAGGCAGTGTGCAACAGAGATAACGCTCTACGAAGTCGAAACGAGCCGATCGTCTCCTTCGCAGGCTCGATGTGTAATATTAATTGTTGAGTACTGTACCTATAAGATTATTTTGTTTAGAATTTCTCCTGTCATCATCATCACTACATGTTATAAAGTAAAGTCTCATATTTTCTCTGACTGTATGTAAGCGCTAATCTCGGAAAGTTGTGAATGGATTTTGTTCCTGTTTGAAATGTTGGCAAGAATGTTTTCTGAGGAAGGTTTTTATCTATAATTTATCAATATCGTACTTATATTTACCGAGATATCGCGATTGTTGTCAAAGAAGTCTGGCGCGTCCATACAATATTCGCTCCCTTAGAATTGAAGTGGCATATCTCAAAAAATTAAGAAAATGACCCTTAAACATCAAACGACTTAAAAACATGTAATCCGTCAAATATTATAATAATTTGATAGATTACGTGTTTTTAAGTCGTTTTATGTATAAAAGTAATTTTCCCAATTTCCGGAGACATGCCACTTCAATTCTAAAGGTGCTATATAATATATGCTACACGTGCGAAGCCGGAGCGGGTCGCTAGTTAAAAATATAAAACTCTTTTTTTTACGAACATTAAAATCGGAGCAAATGTTGTAAATTACATTTTTAATAAAATAACATCATTTAACTGCCTAATTTTAAATATGTTTAATAATTATTATCCATTTTTATTGTTTAACGTGTTGTTTCAGAATTGTTAAACGCTGCAAACCTTGTAAATCACATTTGTAATAAAATAAAATCGTTTGACTGACTAATTTTAAATATTTCAATAATCCTTGTAGTCGGTTTTACCGGAGTTTAGAGAATCTAGAAATTGAATTGAGGAAATGTTCATTATAAATACAAACATGAGTCATTCCGTGGCGGATGCTGAGCCGCATTAATTTGGGCACAGTAATAAACGTGGCTTGAGTTCGTAGACCTTATTGTTCTCGTGACACTTCTAGCTAGGCTGATCTGTCTGTGCGTCTGTAGGTTGTAAACAAGTTTAGCTCAAGACAGAGTTTCGTGTAGATGTTTTAATACCTAGTAGGAATCTACCTAGAAATTATTTCGTCATTAAGGTTGTAGGCCACACATGGTCTTATGAGTTTTACGCAGATAAATAAAAAAAAGTTATATTTCAATGTAGTAAACATGTTATAATGTTCATGTAATTTTCAGGCAACTACAGCTATGGTCGACTTTTATCAACTTACCCACGGATTATATCTATGCCGTGAGCTTACCTAATCTAAGTACCATTACATTTCAACGCTCTAACGGTTTAACAAAAGTTAAAAAAAATTGTAAAAATATGAAATTACTAGCGGCCCGCCCCGGCTTCGCGCGGTTGCAATGTTATCTACCCTCTCCTCTCTTTGAAATGGGGAAATGGAGGAATTTGTAAATAATTGATGCTTTCCATATTATACAAAATTGTTCAGTGTCTATTTAATTTATTATGTGTTTTTGATTATTATTAGTGGTTATTCACTCTAGGTTAGTTTTAAAAAAATGACGATGTAAAAGTGCTCTCCAGGAGCCTAATTATATGAAATAAATGAATAAACTGCATAAACTCCTATTCATCTTAGCGTAATGTAATAGCTTAAGCCTTCCTCGATAAATGGGCTATCTAACACTGAAAGAATTTTTCAAATCGGACCAGTAGTTCCTGAGATTAGCGCGTTCAAGCAAGCAAACAAACAAACAAACTCTTCAGCTTTATAATATTAGTATATATTAGTATAGATAACAAAACAATGCCTAGAGTCTAGATGAACGGCAACGCATCTGTATTGATACTTGTTTTATGTAGATATCAATAGATTCCCTTATAAGTCAATGTAATAAAAAAAATAGCTGTAGCGTAGCAGCTACGCCGTATACTGCTACCATAGAGCAACACGGGCCACCGGCCGCGGCGGACTGGAGGCGAGCAGCCATAGCGTTTATTACCGATGCAAAAGAGTCTGTAACTTTTTGCGGGGGAAAATGCGTGCGACACACACGCACAATATAAAAATCGTCTAATACTAAGAAACTCATAGTCATAGTATAGGCCCATTTGGGCTTGTACTTTGACAGAGGGGAAAGCCTGCATATGGCTACTCCCCTCCTGTGTTGCTCTATGACTGCTACACAGTCGGTAGAGATTTCTTAAAATAAATCTATGTTTTGAATTAATTAGTAACGCCCTATTCATTTTATAACCATTATTTCAAATTTAATGAGTCCTTACAACCAACATCTTAAAAATAACCCTTGCCCGTCTGCATGCGCGCGCGCATCTCTCTGTTTGTTTTGGGCAGCTTTATTTCAAGTACACTCCGTAATACGTTGACACGAAACATTTGACGTTCGTCTTTGAAGTTAATTGAATTTTGCTTTTGTGTAAATAAATTTTAATGAGCACTAGAAACTGTAGCTTAATTGTATTTTGTTTTTACTTGTCGCGACGCGCATGTGCCGTGATTTTATTCTTGTTTTAGTGTTTCGGAATATGCATATTTGTTGTATACATATGCAGGTTTCGGCTATTAATTTTCGAAATAAAAGTTTACCATTGTTAGGTTGAAAATGTAGACAAGTAGGTAGACAGATAAAGATTTTAGCGGTTTTAAAAATAAAATTGCCTTAGTTCAGTGGTAACAGGCTCTACTGCTACGCTGAGTAAGTGCAATTGGGATTCTCCATTCACTGCATTTATTATAATAATGAAGCACGCATGGCCCAGCGGCAAGTGTAGATCGTAAGCGATCTACTCGGTTAAGAACTACGGGCGCGGTCGGGTAGTGTGATGGGTGACCGCTAGTGGTAAATTAAATGCGCGTTTCCGTGCTTGGGAGGGCACGTTAAGCCGTCGGTCCCGGTTGCTATCGATAGATAGCAGTCGATAAACCTTGTCGGAGGCCTTATGGGCAGTTTGAAAACACCCGACAGCGGGTTGGCCACTAACCCACCCACCCACCTCCACCAATCCGCATTGGAGCAGCGTGGTGGAGTAAGCTCCAGGCCTCCCCCCAAAAAGGGGAGAGACTCGTGCCCAGCAGTGGGACGTATAAGAAAAATACATTTGGTCGACTATTACTCGCAAACTTGTAAAGCCAAGTTAGTTGTGATAGTTTCCTTTTGATTTCATTATATATGTCTACTATTGCCGTATCGTTTGAATTTCTAACAACAATCTTTTAGTCGGTAGGGGGGGGAGGACATTTGACTCTAACGAAAATTTGCCCTTCAAAGTTAAATAAGTCACCAACCGTTACCTGAATTGAAAAATGATCTTAGCACACTTCACATTTTTTTAATTTTTACGCGTATAACAAGACCTATACAACGATATCCCACACTATATAGAAAACGAAAAATAAAAAAAAATATCCGCGCGTTATATATAGGGAAGGTACCCTAAATAAAAACAAATGTCATGTTTTTACTCTACCACTTTGTCGGCGCAGTAAAGATGTATACTTGTGCCAAATTTCAAGTCTCTAGTACTAATAGTTTTTGCGCTAAACCGAGGACGGACAGACAGACAGACACACAGACAGACACACATACAGACAGACAGACAGACGGACATGGCGAAACTATAAGGGTTCCTTGTTTACTACGGAACCCTAAAAATGAAGGTAAATAATGTTAATCGAAATTGTTATGTGCATGGACCCTTAGGGAGTTGCTGACGATAGCGTTCCCTCGCAAGTGTCGTTTGTGTTGGTTCCTTGGAAAGAGTGCTCATGAAGGAGTCGCGACCGTGCGAACGGAACTTTAGAATTTTATATAAAATCACTTATCGATCAAACTTCGATCTATAACGTCGTATATTAATTAGTAATTGTAAAACTTATGTTACATTAATTTTATTAAATATAATAAAAGCAAATTGTTTTTTTTGCAACTGCCAGAATCAGAATCAGAAACTCATTTATTCATTTAGGGTGACAGGCACCTCTTATGACACGTCAAAAACAAACAAAATAAATTAAAGCGAATAACAATTGATATACATGTCAAACAAGATAAAAATATATGTAAAGTCAAGAATATCACTAAGATAAAACTAAATGTAATAAACTAATGTAAAAGTATATCAGTAGAATGTCTCTTTTCCCCTTTACAAACTGATAACAAAGAGTAAAAAGAAAAGAAAAAGAGTCATTCTTTGTCATTCACCGGCAAAGTTCCAAAGGCCAATATGATCTGAGAAAAACTTGCCGGAAAAAACTCAGTCGGCTCTTTTAAAAATATCTCTTAGGCATATTTTTACAATTTTACATAATTTAAACAAGCTTAAAATTAACAATATAATATCAACCGACCTGTGGAACCACAATTAAATTATAAATAGCAAATATATACAAGGTACAAACAAGCAGTCGTTCGAATCTCAAACCAGAAATCGTGGGATCCAACTCACGTACTCTTGCTGTATTACCCTGATTAATACTGGAAAGTGTAAACAACCGCCGTGTTATGCCGTCGAACCGACAACGATTATACGAAGATGGTACCGGAAAACATTTCACATGTTACATATTAACTTAAGTTACCGTAACATGTTTTACTGGTGGTAGAGCTCCAGTGACGGAGCTCGCGGGCGTAGGCACCACCGCATGACCTAATATACTTGCCGCTAAATGGTAGTGTTCAGCACTATCGTGTTCCGGTCAGGTGGTAATGTACGGTCCTGTGATTTCAGGCACAGAGGCCATAACACCTTAGGCCTCAGGAGTGGCAGCGCATCTGCATTTTGACCTCTGGTCATTGTGTGGGTGTCTATAGGCTGCAGTCATCACTTAACATCAATGTGAACTGCATGCTTGTTTGCCACTTTTATTACATAAAAAAAAATGTTATCAATTAGCCGCGTTTGTTGTGCGAATGATGTTTTGGGGTTCTGTAGCGGAATAAGAAACTGTTTTCTGGTATGGTTCTTGAGATTTTATGTTCAACTGGCGGGCCGCCTCGGCGCAGGTGCAATGCAACCTACCCTCTCCTGTTCATCTTAGCGTAATGTTATATAACCTAAAGCCTCTATAAATGGGCTATCTAAACACTGTAAGATCTTTTCAAATCGGACCAATAGTTTCTGAGATAAGCGCGTTCAAGCAAACAAACTCTTCAGCTTTATAATTTTAGTATAGATTGTTATTAATTGATTCATTTTCATTCTTATTGTGTCCATCCATATCCACATACATTTTTAGGAAGTCAATTAACGAATGAAATAGAAAACACAATGTCGAAATGTGTTGTTATTTTTAAAAACTATCCCGCATAAATAAAGAACTTACAAAATATAGTAATATTATTTGTAGGGTAGGTAGACATTGGGGCAGTAACAAAGTCTTCCCCACCCCAACCTCGAAAACACACACCTAGCCGCGCGTAAGCACCTGTGAAGAAGACAACCCTAGCATTCAACCATACAACGCATATATCCATGCCATTCGAGGGTGGCATAGGGAAGCGCCCGAAAAATGGGAAAATTCTAATATTACTTACCACCCAATCCGGTTATATCGGGTCACAACAAAACTTCGGATGAGTCGACCTCTACTGTTTTAAACGAGTGACATTTCATCCGCGGATTACATTTGCGGATGAATTGTCACCTAAGTCACTTTTACACGGTTTTAAGATGTGATAAACCATACACGACAGAATCCAAAGGATAGTCGAAACATTCACACTTACTTTATTATATAAACCGGTGGGTGGGGCCAGTACATCTGAGGAAATTAATTCGGAATATCGCCTTACCGACTGTACGTCTGGCGATTCGCGATACCATGAATTATTCATTATTACTATTGAAATCAATGGGATGGCATTCTAGGATGTTGGAGCCAATGTTTGGTCCAGCTGTGGCACACGTTGGGTGAGTGTCGTATGAGATTGAAAAAAATAGATGAAGTTGAAGTCATTAAATGATTAGGTACGGAATATGATCACAACATTACTTCTCGTATAAAATTTAGGGTGTCATTGAGAATTTTCTCAGTTACAACTTCAGATATATTATTATGGAGGACTGATAATCATCAGTCTTTAGATATATTATTATGGAGACCGAATTCGGGTCTTTGCTGTAGCATTCTTCGATTGTTAAAGCCCAGAGGCAGTTGTCTAGCGTTCAGGATTAACCCGGAATTGACTTGTGGTATCTTGAGGTCTCCCAGATAAGTCGCTAGAGAACACCGACTCATTCCACGAATGGTGCGCATGGATATTGAAATGAAAAAGAAACATCTTTATTTTGATATAGGAAATGAATGCCGATTATTAACATCCAGGGATTCTGTAAAATTAAATACCAACCGCACCTGTCTGTGAGACCTCAAGATACAATAAGTCAATTCTAATACCACAACTCAATTCTGCGATAACACTGAACGTTACGGAAGGCGTTTACGAAATCAATACAATATGTCATCATTACCGACGCGATATTTTTTGCGGGAGGAGCTACGTGTGATACACAAAAAAATCGTCTATTATTATAAAACTCACACCTTGACCACACCGCGGGCACTTCGCCAAAATTCCATACAATCGCCTAATTTGGTCTCTATTACACAGACATCAATCAGTGACGTGTACACGTGCACCTGTGTGCGTAGTACGTACAACAAAATACCAACCGTCGCCCACAAGAGGGGAGGAGGTTGGGTGATGCGGGGAAATTGGGCGGGACGTCGAAGTGTCCATTCTATACGTAGTATTATTCCATATTCTCTGCCTTGACTTAAACAAAATACATTAACAATTTCACGCACAAATTTAAACATCTTGGGGGCAGGCGCAGGAACACTTGTACTTGTTGTACTTTGACAGAGGGGAAACCTGCATATGGCTACTCCCCTCCGGTCCACCGCGGCGGGTGGCCCGTGTTGCTCTATGGCTACATTTTATTTTGCAACTAGTGATGTAAATAAAATTTCACGCGTGCTAAGCCGGGGCGGGCCGCCACTCGTTAATGCGGACAAAAGCAGGTAAAACAAAATAACTGTTCAATTGTCAAATACAAGTACCGTTTTCTCATTTATTTATGTTTTTATGACATTGAGTACGTGAATAATCCCGTGTGAAAGGTATTTAATGCGGCATCAGAACAGCTTATATGCTTATATGGCGTGTTAAATCTGTTTATTGCCGACATTGCTACCAGTTTGTGTGGATGATTTTTAGAGTTCCGTACCTAAAAGGTAGAAACGGGACCCTATTACTAAGTACCGCTGTCTGTCTGTCTGTATGTCACCAGGCTGTATCTCATAAATCGCGATGGCTAAAAAATCTAAATTTTCTCTTATTTGTATTTCCGTTGCCCCTATACTAAAAATAAAAAATGAAAATATTAAGTGGGGTCATACAAGAAACGTATATTTTTTTCGCATTTTTGCTCAATATCAATAACGATAGCAGGTAGACGCTTAAAATTTTCACAGAATATTAAATTGTTTATTACTTTTCGTAATAAAAACAAAGTAAATATTTAAGGCGAGGTCCCATACAACAAACGTAATTTTAAAGCAATTTTTTTGTACGGAACCCTTAGTGCGCGAGTGCGACTCGCACTTGACCGGTTTTTAACATCAATTACGTTCGATTTGATCTTGTTATGTATGACTGTTTAGCGGGGGCAATTCATTCAGATTATACAAAGTTTCAGGAAATGCTTTAGCTATGGTTCGGATTTTTGTATAATTATTTCTTCGTGTGTAAATGTAAGATCGTGCTTGGTATTCTTTTTTTATGTAACGAAGGTGGTAAACAAGCATGAAGTTCACATTGATGTTAAATGATGACTGCAGGTTATAAAAATCTACACAAAAACCATAAATAATAACAAAAATACAGTAGCGTTGCCACTTATTTGTTATGTGTCTCTGACAGTTATTACGGAGCTGTACAATCTGTAATTTTACTTTAAGATTTTTTTAAATGTCATGATGTATTGTAGCACACGAACACACAGATCACGTTGATGATAAATTAACTAGTTATTACTGGTGGTCTACCACCAGGAGCTCTAGCTCCAGTGACGGAGCTCGCGGGCGTTGGCACCAGCGCATTTCCTAATATTCTTGCTGTTAACTGGTAGTGTTCAGCACTATCGTGTTCCGGTCAGGTGGTAATGTACGGCCCTCTAATTTCTGGCACACAAAGAAGCATTTTTTTCATTTCACAGCAAGAAAGAAAATTTATGAAAATAAAAGTAACTCTTTTTGTGATCAAATTTAACATGGATAATTTTTTAAAAATACTGGTGGTAGAGCTCCAGTAACGGACCTCGCGGACGTAGGCACCACCGCATTACCTAATATACCTACTTGCCGCTAAATGAGTGTTCAGCACTATCGTGTTCCGGTCAGGTGGTAATGTACGGCCCTGTAATTTCCGGCACAGAGGCGTAACATCTTAGGCCTCCGAAGTGGTAACGTCTGCATTTTATCCTCTGGCCTTCGTGTAAGTGTCTATAGGCTGTTGTCATCACTTAACATCAGTGTGAACTACATGCCTGTTTGCCACTTTGATTACATAAAAAAAGAGTAGTAGTTTGCATTCTGAGAAAGGCATATTATGTGTATGTATGGTTATGCTTCTTTCAGTCCATGTGTACCTAGCCCAGGGCTTGAACCCATGACCTCAGGTTTTACAGTAGTGGCCCAATACCTACCTAATGGCATAACACGATTTGCAGTAAAAAATGCTAACTTTGCTACCTACTTAATTATTAACAGAACATAGGTATCTATACATATTATTATAACATGCGTTAAAAGCTTTAAAAGACGTATTGTCTTATAAACAAGATTTTGACAAGACATCGATTCTCTTCACATTTGGATATCTCAAACATAATGTAAACCGACAAAACATCTTAACTGTCAAGTAACAAAGTATTTCAACTTTCAAACCCTCGTTAAAGATAATTTCCCATGCATGCGGTGTATACACGTAGTCAGGCGGGTTGAATAAAAAGAAAGTGAAATTGTGCATCTGCCCGGCACGTGCTCCCCCGCCGAAGGCTCGCTCCAAACTGGGTCAGCGTGCCCTTGACTCTGAAACCCTGCGCCGGCGCAGCAAAACAAAAACAACGGGCACCGGTCGCGCGCCCTCTCGGCCTTGGCCGTGCCAATTGCCATGTGTTGCCATACGCTGAACTGTGCTTTTCCGTTTTAAAATATTATTTGTATTACTCGTATTGTTATTATTTCCTCTTATACCTAGCTATGGTAGATTTTGGTAATATATAAAATTGAAAGGGGTTTATTTTCTGTGCTTAGGTACTTGATTGTAAACGTACGATCGTTTACGTTGTGATAGACAAAAGATCTATCATAAGAAGACGTAACACATTTGAAAAGTGGTTGCAGAAAATCCCAAAAAAATACGTATTTTTTCGCCACTTTTTAATATGAGCCTTCCTCCCGCTCTGTGAGCTTTCGCGAACACTACCGTAGGTCCTGTTTTGTTATGAATATATAATTAAGTCATCAATAAAGCAAGGGATCGTTTCATACATTGTATTTGAGTCCTGGCAACCCATCACAGGTCACCTTCGTGCGGCGGGCACTCGATAATGGTTATTATTAGCGTGCTGCCGGGCAGGTGCGCGTGAGTTCTGATTTAATGCCGTCTGCACTTCGCACGTCCTGCACCTACTGCGTTGTCGTTTTGCCAGTGTGCGACAGCCTTTATGACAGATTTTTAACTCGGGTTTTTGTTCTTAGTTTTAAATCTGCAGGTGCGGATTGTGATGCATATCTTTGATGGTATACGTGCATTCTTCCATGCATTTTATAAGGAAAAATGGTGGCGGCATGCAGTTTAAATGGATGGTAAGTGACAACTGCAGCCTACAGACGTCTATATAGAAACCGGAGATCGAAATGAAGATGCGCTGCTACCCCAGGCGTTATGTAATGCGATGGTGCGTACGCAATCCAGACTGGAACTCTAATACCAGTAAAAATATTATGTACGTATGCATACAATTTGCTACTTGTGTTTTTATGTTATGATAGTCACTGGTGTAAATTAGTATTCAGTTCAAATGACTGCAGCTGCAACCGGAGTTCAAAATTCGAATGCGTTTCCACTCCTGAAGCTTTAGTTCTTTTGTATAATATTTTGTCACAGAGGCAATCCGAGAACTCAAGATTTGTAACACAATTCGGCTTATTGATACATCCATTTTTATGTACACCTCTAAATCTGTATTCACTTCCACCATATATGCTTGTATGACATTCCGATGTCATATAGTAATAAAAAAAACAAGTATACAACTTATCAAAAATGAAATAAAAGATATCCGTTACCTTATTGCACCACCATGAGCCATACGGAGCTACGCTATTACAGAAACTATGTCATCGGTTTCGAATAATCCGAAGCTACAATTAATGTAAATTGCCAGACAATGTCACATCATGACTCAATTTATTGTTATATCCGACGATATCTTATTTCACATGTAAATAAAGTAAAAGCAAACGGTGAATGCGATAGTAAAATCAAAATGGAGCCAGTGTAGGTCATAGGTGCGTTCAGCTTTAGAGGGCTTTTTATTGCATTTGAAACTGGTGAATCGAGAAGCTACTTTTTACTGGTGGTAGAGCTTCAGTGACGGAATTCGCGAGCGTAGGCACCGCCGCATTACCTAATATACTTGCCGCTAAATGGTAGTGTTCAGCACTATCGTGTTCCGGTCAGGTGGTTATGTACGGCCCTGTAATTTCCGGCACAGAAGCATAACACTTTAGACCTCCGGAGTGGTAAAAAAAATTAATAAACTTTTTTTATTAGTAAACTTAATGTTCCCTAGGTGCAACAATATGGGGTTCTTCAAATAATGGCGTCAAAAGAGTTCTTCAGAGCTGGCAGCGCGTTCGCAACTACCCTGGTGTTGCAAATGTTCATAGGCAACGGTTATATTACGGACGAATATTTTTTTGAATAAGTTACACTTGCAAAAAAACTATAATTTCTATAAACGCAAAATATATTAAGCCTAAATTATCTATTAAATCATAAAAATATAAATGATTGTAAATCGCTATAAATCCAACTTTACTAATATACGTACCTAAATTATTAATATTTTTGCAAGAAAGTAGCGACTTACTTCTGTATTTTTTTTGAAGTTACCTACACTTGTAAATTACTTTTATTCCTAAAAAGTTGCATACTAAGTCTAAAAAATCTATTATACCATAAGTTTAAACGAAATATTGATTCATCGATTTAAAATTCGATGGTGATATCGATTTAATTAGCAAAAAATACCTGCAGTAAGTTTTTGTGAACGTTCTCAATGCAAGACAAGTTTACACGTCGAGCAAAAATATTGTATTTGAATTACTTGAATTATTTTTACTGGTGGTAGAGCTCCAGTGACAGAGCTCGCGGGCGTAGGCACCACCGCATTACCTAATATACTTGCCGCTAAATGGTAGTGCTCAGCACTATCGTGTTCCGGTCAGGTGGTAATGTACGGCCCTGTAATTTCCGGCACAGAGGCATAACACCTTAGGCCTCAGGAGTGGTAACGCATCCGCATTTTGACCTTTGTCTTTGTGTGGGTGTCTATAGGCTGCAGTCATCACTTAACATCAACGTGAACTGCACGCTTGTTTACATTTCCATTACATAAAAAAAAAAAAGTTTTTGTGAACATTCTCAATGCAAGACAAGTTTACACGTCGAGCAAAAATATTGTATTTGAATTACTTAAATAATTTAAACAGTTGACGAATAAATCGATACACGACGTTTATTAATTACACCAATCGATTATTTACCATTGGCATGTAAATGTTATAATATTAATTGAGTATTAATCAATATAATGTACGTGTGTAGCGTAAAAAATGTCGTAAAAAATACGAGTATGTGTATACAGTTATGTAAAAAGATAAATTGTTGAATGTGTGCGTAATTTGATTTAAATAATTTTAATCATTCTAACAATGCATTATATTCTTATAATGCATAGAGATTGTTGGTAGAGTTCCAGTGTCAGAGCTCGAGGGCGTTAATGCAAGCGCATTACCTTATCTATTTGCTGCCAAAAAGTAGTGTTTAGTAGTATGTATCTTCACGCCAGGTCCCTAACGGGGTAGTCAGAGAGTGTAGAGCGCCGGATATCCCGGTTCAGACAAACCTCTCGTACCTCGTCTACCTTCATCATTTTCTTCATACATGCACGCCGATTCCTAAGACTTTTGACCCCACCATCAGACAGAACTCGACCTATTTGGTCATGGTAGGTCAGCCTTGGTCTTCCTGGGCCTCTGCAACCATCTACATTCGCATTGTATATCTGTTTAGTAGTAATGGTTTAATTAGCATTCGCATTAATTGATAGCATTCTAATGCTGTATTAGCATTTCGCAAATTAAAGTTGTGAAATTTTGCGAAATGTGAAACGCTAATGCGCAATTATTTTGTTATTGTCTTGGATTTGTTTGAATTTAGGATCGTATATTGAATGAATGCGTGGGATTTTTGAATAATTATTAATGTGGCACCCTATAACATTAATGAATTTGCATATTAACAGAAATCGTATACCTATGATGAGATACGTACGGCCCTGTAATTTCCGGCACAGAGGCGTAACACCTTAGCCCTCAGGAGTGGTAACGCATCTGCATTTTGACCTTGGTATTTGTGTGGGTGTCTATAGGCTGCAGTCATCACTTAACATCAACGTGAACTGCATGCTTGTTTACCACTTCCATTACATAAAAAAAAACCTACTTCATTAGGTATCAATTATTACCAAATAACATAGCAATTAGCATGCTAAGACTCACAAATTCATATGCTTATGAAATTAACGAGAAATAGCATTAATTGCCATCGCTAGTTGTGTTTAGCACATTAAAAAAGAGTAACAGAAACCAAAAAAATATTTTTTTGGATTTTTTGTCTATCTGTCTGGCTGGTAAGTTATAACTTTGCAACTCAACGGATTTGACCGCCGTTCACAGGTGGATTGCATATAGGGTTGCTAGGTCGCTTAACCTTATAGCCGGACATACCATCAAGTTTAGCCGGACATTTGGGTGAAAAGGCCGGACACCAGCAATAGAAGCAATCGGGTGTGCTCGGTGCTCGCTCGTTTAAAAAATGTAAAAAACCTAACAAAAGCTTAAAACCGTATATTTTGGCCGGACACGCAATCAAAAGGCCTAACTATGTCCGGTTTTATCCGGACGCCTGGCAACCCTAATTGCATATAATTGCGAGCGTTGCCAAAACTTCGTTTCGTCAAAATTAAGGGAAAAAGAAATTATCATCAATTGGAAAATTACTTTAAGCACTGCTTCAAAATTTTTGTTGATGTCACTTAGAAATATACTTACGGGCGCGCCATGTTGGCAAAAACAACTGAACGAACCTTAATAAGTTAATCTTGAGGCTTTAATGAAACATCAGGCGGCGACAAAGCTGTGATCATTGCACATGTTTTGTAGCTATCATGATTTGATGACTCTTGTTACGTGAATATAAAGTTGAAATTGGCTTGTGTAACGGAAAAGGTATTATACCGGAGGAAATAAATAATTTGAGTGGAAAGATGGCGCGATAAGAGAAGGTACCTGTGATTCGAGTGCAGTTTGTAGGGTTGTCTTGTTTCGGAAATAAAGATGAAGACGAAAATATTTTGTTGCATTCTCGTTACTTCTCACTTATTGTTTTGGGAGATTTATATATATTGCATCATTTATATTGCATTATAATAAAAACAAGCATTACATTCACACATATGTATTAAAGCATACTATAGTCTAGATTTTATATTGAAATTAATTGGCAAAAAAGGAATGCAGTTTGCATGGATGGTAAAGGAATAATGCAGCCTATGTACACATCTACACAAAAACTACAGGTCAAATGCACATATCTCAATATATATAGGTATGTGGGACACCCGATTGGAATGAAGTTCCTCTTCAATTTATTTTTAAAAATATTAAAATTAACTAAAATTTAATACACACGAACACGACAAAACAATGTACGCATACACAGAAGACGCGCGCGTCGCGTGGCTTGTCACTGTCGAGAGAGAGAGAGAACGAATAAGTCGAATCCTATACTCGGCCTGCCCCCTCTCCAAGCGCTACGCTCTATAGCAAAAGTGTCGTGAAGATATTTCGTGACGCTCGCCTAGCCCCCTTAGCCAGCGTACCGCGCGATAAGGAACTTCGTTCCAAATACCGCTGGGGGTAAGACCCCAGTATTACCCTGACAATATTACCCTGACAAACCTGAATACGACATCTAGTACTGAGCATTACCATTTGGTTACAGATAGTTGAGCCTACGGCCTCGAACTCTGACACTGGAATTCTATCACTAGTAAAAATTGCATACATTCAAGTAAAAACTTAAAATTTCAAGTAAGCTGCGACCAAAGATATAATCATAATAACAAATAATTGAAATATGATAGGTATCGCAGGATGAGCAGCAGCGTCTCGCGATAAAACTACCACCACTACGATCGCCAATACACCTGCCAAGCGTGGTGATTATGGCGTATTCTCTCTGTTGTATCCTTGATGAGGACTTTGCCCAGCAGTGGAATGATGATGGATCCTCGTATACCTGATGAATAAGTAACATTACCTGTTTCGTGAGACAATAACCAGTATCTCTTACTACCCGACCCGGGTATATAAGTGAGCTCCTACTAAATCATAATTAAAATCGTGCAGGCACAGCCCTCGTAAAAATGACACGCAAAAAATGATTCAGACGTAAGCATATCGATATTAAGATTCCATGCACGCCACTGCCAGCCTCCGTCACCCGACGCAGGCTTTTATGTTTTCATTTGTCCTGTTATCTCGCATCATGCCGTCTGCTCGATGGTAGGGTAACGCAGGAAACGCATTTTTAAATATCCTTGCTTTTGTTCTTAAGTAAGTTGTCCCTGACTGAACTGTACACTCTTTACAGTCATAATCTATACTTAATATTATAAAGCTGAAGAGTTTGTTTGTTTGTTTGCTTGAACGCGCTAATCTCAGGAACTACTGATCCGATTCGGAAAATTCTTTCAATATTAGATAGCCCATTTATTGAGAAAGGCTTTAGGCTATATTACATCACGCTAAGATGAATAAGAGAGGGTAGGTAACATTGCAACCGCGTGAAGCCGGGGCGGGCCGCTATTATCTCCATATCTCTATACAGATTATAATATGTTCTTACTGTTTTGGTGAGTGAGTGTGTATATCGGTCCTTTTTCAGTTGATGTGGTTCCGTGTAGACTAGGTTGATATTAATTTTGTCTGCCAGTAGTTTTGTCAAAGATTCCATCACCAATTTTGTCTTTCTGTCTGTTTTCATTTGTTTTCGGTGCACTTAGGATCACTCTAAAATTGACTTACGATATATTGAGTGAAATTTAATCCTGTACACAGTCTGTTAGAGGTATGTCCATGATAAAAGCATAAAAGTAGTTTCTTCAACGACAATGGCTTTAAAACTTTTGAAACAGAAGCGAAAGATTTCAGCAGAAGCTTCAGGAGTGATAAACTATGTATAGTTGCCTATCTTTCCGTTTGGATACAATTCCAGACTTTTAAGCGGACCATACCGTGGGTGCATGTAGCGTGAATTCAATCCTTTAAGGACGAATGTACTTACATAATTTGTTTTTCAAATTTTGCCAATTCTGGCTATTGAGTTCGTCAGTTATTTACAAAATCAAATTTCCACGTACCCGCATTGCAATAAATAACCCGCACAGTTCGCGAAGTCACATCGACCAGCCACCTGACTCCATACCCCACCACCCTACCACCCGCTCCCCTCTCCCCCAAGACCACACAAAAAATAATATCATATCTCGTTACTGAATCTATCTTTTGTTACGGCAAAATGATTTGGATGTGTGATGAATGGATGCGGCACGATCACTTTGTTTTTTAGCGTTCTTATTTTTTATCGGTTGTTTCAAAATGTATTGTTATGTAAAAAAAAAAAATGAATTCTGTAGTTTTATAAATTGACTACTTTTAAGATAACAATATTCATATGGGAATTAATTTTGTTCAATATATTTCAGATAATATCGACGCTCCAAACGAATAAAGCCATATTCATAAAACGCCTACTTTTCAGGAGAGCGAAAAAACGTAAAAACCGTTCTTAGTTTTTGTATAAACCTAGAATAGTAACGAATGTTACATACTGAGACGCGAAAAAAAAAACCTTTTATCATGAATATAACTAAAAAGTAAAAAATGAGATTTTGATAACATAATAAAAAGTATAGTATATTCATATTCGTCTATAAGTACGTGCTTAATTTTTTTGTACTGTCTTATACGTCCTTATTCGGCCCAATTCATAAACATTAATCAGGTGTATTGCACACATACCGACCATTTTGCGTGTTTTTGCAAGAATGCAGTTATTTTGTATTAGCTTTATACAGCTTTTTTCGTCAAAAAAATTATAGTTTTTGTATTGGTAGGTATATACTGTCAATAACACCTTTATCACTTTATATGTTTTAAATATTTATAATAGGAAGATTATATGTATCTTGAACTTCATTGAGAATATTTACAACAAAACAATTTAATATGAACACAAAAGTTTAATTCAACAATTTATGTTAATTAACTTTTTTTTTTTATGTCATTAAGTTGACAGACAAGCAGACGGGCCACCTGATGGTAAGTGGTCACTGTCGCCTATGGACATTTGCAACACCAGGGGAGTTGCCAACGCGCTGCCAGCCCTGAAGGACTCTTTTGACGCCATTTTTGAAGAACCTCATATTGTAGCACCGAGGGAACACCTCAGAGGGGAGTTCGTTCCACAATTTCATTACACGTTCGTTACACGTTCTGGGCAGAAACGAACGAGGAAACCGCACCGTTGAGCACTGGCAGGTGTCCAGTCGGTGAGGGCTCTCTTCGGCGGGTAGTACGGTGTAGAAAAAGAGACGGTGGCACCATGTCGAACAGTTCGACAGAGCACTCACCATTGTAGAGACGGTATAACACGCACAGACTACCAATATCTCTGCGCAGGCTCAGATGTTCGAGCCTGTCTGTAAGTCCCGGATCATTAACAATATGAACGGCGCGTTTTTGTAGGGAGTCAAGTGGACCAAGCTGGTACTTGGGGGCTCCCGCCCACAAGTGAGAGCAGTATTCCAGATGGGGCCGCACTTGGGCCTTATAAAGCTGTAGTAGCTGCCCCGATGTGAAATACTGCCTCGCTTTGTTAAGCACCCCCAACTTTTTGGATGCCAACTTAAACATAGAAAACAAAAAGAATCCCATAATTACTATTAGAATAACAAAAATCATGCTCAACGTATGGCCAGGCTATTAATTTAGGAAAATGTTTGTTATTTGTAAAGTAAACAAAAAAATCTTTAATAATACACTTTTTATGAAAATAAACAATTATTCTAGTAAATAAAATCAAATAAAAAATAATCACAGTCATCAGCAATCAAATAAATGAGATCGATCGCACGCGTAAATCAACGTACCAGTCAAGTACTTACGATTAGCATTAATCAACAAATTATTGAAATGGCAGTCAATTCTCCATTTTTATAAAATAAATTTAGTTTACTTACTAGCATTAAATACAATAATTAATATAAACGCTTCGATTACACTATTTTAATTCAAATAAAACATTAAAGATCAAAAATCTATCTAGGTTTTTTTCATTTTCTCGTTATTAAGCTAAGTAATCAACAAAAAAAAGTTACATATACTTATTACAAACTATTTACTATCAATTGAATCAAAATAATTACGTCTATGACAGTACAGGCATTGCCTGGCGACTTGAGGTTCGTGATGCCACTAGGACCCACCAGAATATCAGCGCTGCAGCCACTGTTGCAGCAATCAGCTGAGGTGGGTGCCGTTTTTTTTCGCTTCCCACAACCAAATATATAATAGTATTTTTACTTGTTTTTAATTTTTTTTTTATTATTGTTGTTGTGTGTGTGCCAAAAAAATAAATATTTTTCTTCTTCTTCTACTTTCTATGATAAATTTTAAGGCACTATAAAATATTATCATATACTTCTTCACCTTGATCTTCTGCTTCGTTTTCTAACTCGGTGTTCTCCCTAATTAAGGAATGATTACATGCATTAAACTTTCTATAAAATTCTTGATATTGAATAGGAATAGCTGCCGAATCACACAGAGCTATAAGGTCAGTATGCAATGACTTTGGTATGGACAATAATTCGGTATAAGCAGCCTTCAATATTTGTTCTTCCGGAGTAATGTTCTGTTTTCAACGACGAGAAATAGTTTGACGATTAGTATTAAGACTTTTATATACATCATCCAAGCTATTCCTAAAGTAAAGTATATCGGGACTTGTGCAATCAATTTTTATTTCTTTTAATTTTTACCATTATATTTTATCACTGTTATCATCTTGAAAATATTTTTTGTTCTTATGTCATTAACCGTTTAACTGACTTCTGTATACTCTTTCAATTTTAATTTTTCTTTATTGAGTTTAGAATTTTTAATGCGATAATACATTTGGTTGGACGTGTATATTATAGTGTGTCGTTTTTTGGCCCTCTCGATGCAAGAATGCATCATATCTTCCTCAAACTGGCTGTGGCCTTTCATAAAAATCTATGTATTATATTAATTGAGTACTGTTAGCACGCAAACAAATACATTGCGAATACAATAATTTGATTTCGTTTTTGTCCCATACAAGAGTCTGAAAAAAAGGAAATTGATAGCTTACTTCTGACTCTTGTTATATATACCTTATGATAAAGACATCTAGAGATATTATTAGCACATCTTTTAGCTATCTCATAATGCCACAAAAAATAATATCCTTTTTCTTGTAAGCATTTTGTTTAAAGTAAAATATTTATTAATTATATATGGGATATTTTATTTAATATTAAAAACTGTTTATACTTACTCAAAAAATATTTAAATAAAGCTGCGAATAGCGCTGTAAAACATCGATACAAATAGACTTATAAGAGATTTTTATCAGAATAAAGGCGTAATATAATGTAGCTGCGTTGTTCCACTATTTTAAAGTTTCGGATACTAACGTAAACTTTTATAGTGACTATGTTCTGCTTCAAATATAGTACAGAATTTCGAACGTGTAAAGACGTCTTCCTCGATTACTTAAAAACAAAGATCTCAATATTTGTGTTAAAAATTAAGGTAATGTAATCGGGTGTATAGAATCCGAATCTGCAATAAAATTAAAAGTCATGTAACAGATTTTACCACTTTATTCGTTTGGGGCGTCGATATAACCTAAAAATACAAAATTAGTAGCTCTCTGTCACCATAGAGCAACACCGGCAGGGGAATAGCCATATGCAGGCTTTCCCCTCTGTGTAGGTGTAAAAAATAGTTCACGACCTATAATATTATCAAACCAACTTATTATACGCAAAAAAAATATAAAAGTCGGTCAAGCCGTTTGGTATTTAGTTACAAACACTGTGACACAAAAATTGTATTTATTAGATGTTAAATAAATACATCTAATTAAGGAACCGAAACATGACATTAAATTGTACAAGCATAATAATGCCTACAAGAAATTTGATGCTAATGTATCAACTTGTTGTGTAAATGAGTGATACAACATACAGTTATTTAAAAGTTTCATAATAAATGTTTATCTAATCTGCCTAGATGTTTCATCTCGTTCTACAAAAAAAGTATTCTTTTTACTATTTCTTGTCTGTTTGTTGTTAAAATTCAAATTATTTGTCTATATTCCGTAATTATTTTCCACTTAGGTTGCGTAGATCTAGATGTAAATTATAAAATATTCCGTTAATTTATTCAATGAATTAAAATTGGGTAATATTCATTATGTTCATATAAAGAAGAAAAAGCGTCTCAGTGTGAAATCGGTCAATTTAACCTGTAAGGATGTTTATTTCGTTTTAAAAATATAACTATGTATTTCAGAATAAATATTAAATGAAGTCTAATATTTAATTTTATTTGAAGAAAAGTATTGCATATACCTATGGCTTTTACCTCTTGTCTGCGGAATCACAATTTCGGTATTTTTGGGAGAAAAGTCATTAAATTTTTAGAATTAGCTACAGTGAATAAATAATGGGTAAATAATGTAATAGTACATTAAATATTCATAGTTAGAAGTTAAATCAGAAAAATATTATCATTAAATTTTCAATTTTTTTTATGGCATTAAGTTGACAGACAAGCAGACGGGCTACCTGATGGTAAGTGGTCACCGTCGCCTATGAACATTTGCAACACCAGGGGAGTTGCCAACGCGCTGCCAGCCCTGAAGGACTCTTTTGACGCCATTTTTGAAGAACTCCATATTGTATCAATTCCCTCCTTCTTCGTTTATCAGAGTTTCAAATGCAGTAACTACTGAGAAGAATCCCGCTACATAACAAACTCAGTGTGTGCACTTTTAAACTGATACACTTACCTATATCTAATTCAGATCTGAGGTACCATAACAAAATATAACAGCCATTACTACCACATCCAATATTACCTGCTCCATGTCACACTACACAATATGTTAGATGCACTCTCGTTTTTATGCGGCCGCAGTCACTGTAGTAAATTGGAGTTTTTTTTGGCGTCTATACCATTTATCTTTACGGTCAACACTACGTTGCATTGTCACCCGTAAATACACACGAAAAAACTGCCACGTCCATTTTATGCATTTTATATTTTGATATTGTTGTGTGGGTTTTGGTTTGTTGGTGAATTTGTTTTGTACTCGTAAAAAGTGTTATTCTGTTTGGGATGGATGATATTTGTAATATGCTGGTCTCGGGGATGATCTGTTTTATTTGTGATGGAACTTTACTGGGTGAATTTAAGACATCACTCAGATTGCCACTTCGTAGGTGTTGGTAATTTTTATAGTTAATCTTTGCCAACGTTCGGTTGGAACTACGTCGTAACTTATTACTAACAAAACTCTTGATTGAAGTAGATATGTGTACCTTTTATTCGCGTATTTAAATTTATCTGTGAGACTCTTAGCTTTATATTCTAGTAAACTTAAAAAGTAGCATGAAGATCTCCCATATTCATGTAGGATAGATATTGGAAACAAACATCTTATTCTGTTTTTAATTGAATTGATAGATTTGTGAAGATGAGATAGATAAAATATCATCATAATAATGTAGATAAAAAAAGAAGACATGACATTTTATGATTCTTCAATATTTTACTCACATCTTCGTTGATTTCTTGAGACAAAATAATATATGAATAAATATTATATTGTTATCTTTTTATCGTTTATGTAATTTAATATCCATATCTTCATTTCTTCTTTTTTGTGGGTTTACATGTGAACATTTTGCTATTAATTATGAAAAATATATTTTTTTGCTTTACTTTATAATTTCTAATTACGACTCAGTGCTTATTTTATATCGCAGGCATATCAAACTCTTATTTTACTTAAACTTTATTTAGTAAATAGGCATTAAAAGTTCGACTCGAAGTCAAAAGTAAAGTCGGTAGTGCAGTCTGTGAATCTCAGTGTACGTAAAGAGCAAGTAAAATAAAATAATGACACGTTTGCGATACAGTTTTAGTTTTGAAAGTTACCGCTTATTTTGATACACAGCTAGTGTCATCACTGCTATAGCGCATAGATATCTATAAAAAATATAATATGTCCCAATAAATAATGCGTTACTCCTGTAGCCAAAGATATTCTGTGCATTCCTGTGTTGCGCAGTAAATTATCATCTAACTGGAACACGACAGGGAATTACATTTATTTTGGCGACGAATAGATTAGGAAATGCGCGGCTCTCGAACGCCGTCGCGTTAGCTCTACTAGCAAAACGTAATCATATATTACGTAAACATTTGATTTAATATTTCATCTATTCTAATAATAGTATTATAAAGAGGATTTTATGTTTAAGATGTATGTTTGTAACGTTTTCATACAAAAACTACTGGAGCGATTTCAAAAATTAATATATAACATACTTGTACATTCATTGCACCCGTGCGAAGCGGGAAGAGCCGCGAGTCTATCTTATCATAAAAATAAAAATCAGTTGCTGTTCGTTAGTCTCGCTAAAACTCGAGAACGGCTGGACCTGACCGGACGGATTTGGCTAATTTTGGTTTTGAATGATTTTTGGAAGTCCAGGAAAGGTTTAAAAGGTGAAAAAATATGAAGAAATTGAAGGGAAATAGTAAAAACCACAATTTATTTTTTTATATAAATAGTCCGTATCTATCAAACCTTTGACACATTATTTCATTCGGAGGCAATATGAAGTTTACCGGGTCAGCTAGTATTCAATAAAAATAAAACTTATACCTACTTCCTTGACTGGGGAAAAAAAATAAAATTCTGATAACATACATGGAGTGTGATTTCAAAAATTCATAGTGTTTTAAACACAAGTTTAGAAAATTATATGCCGCCTAATGATTGTATTTAGCGGTATTGTATACCGCTTAGGTGGTAATATATGACATATTATATCTGCCATCGAGACAACATAACTTAGACCTCAGGGATGTTAACGCATCTGCATTTTGACCTCTGACATTTTTTCACAGTTGTCTAAGAGTTGCAATATTCACTTATCATCTAAGTGATCTACATTCGTGTTTATCATTATCATAAAAATTCTACATAAAACATACTTTAGCACTCACACGCGTATCGGCATAACGGCCATCTTTATATCATAATCGGATCCGTTTGTCCATACGTAGGTGACGTTATGGGACCCGCAGTTAATTATATTGACGTTTTTATGTACTTTCTTTAACTGTAGACATTTCTTACAAACACCACGGAATGTTGCGCTATTCCGGTAAATACGAAGTATCAATAAGTGATTACATCATTTATATTCAGCAGTTGAGTTATTTTAATCTTTGCTGGTATTTTGTTTCGTGCTTTTTTGTTACCGACGTCATGAGATGGGATTTGATTGCAGTATGATGTTGATAGTTAGAAACTTAAGTTTGGTTTACGCCGATCAACAATTTACGTTTTGTTTCCTGAATATTTATGATAATTATTATTGTGCTACCAATGAGAATCTTTTCTGGTACATACTACAACGGTATGGGTACTTTGCTCTTTTAAAATTATTGTATTAATATAATTTAAGAATAATCCAATCCACTACTACAATAATACACTTCCACTATATTATTTATTTATTACTATATTATTATTATTTCACTGGTGGTAGAGCTCCAGTGACGGAGCTCGCGGGCGTAGGCACCACCGCATTACCTAATATACTTGCCGCTAAGTGGTAGTGTTCAGCACTATCGTGTTCCGGACAGGTGGTAATGTACGGCTCTGTAATTTTCGACACAGAGGCATAACACCTAATGCCTCAGGAGTGGCAGCGCATCTGCATTTTGACCTCTGGTCATTGTGTTCGTGTCTATAGGCTGCAGTCATCACTTAACATCAATGTGAACTGCATGCTTGTTTACCACTTCCATTACATAAAAAAAAAAAAAAAAAACTATATCTTGAAAATGTATCCGTTTTCGTTGGTCATAAGCCTGAAGCAACCAATTCGTTCTTGTTCCTTGTATTATAACTATGCTTATCAGAGATTTTTTTCAATGTATGTACCTATGTATATATGCATGTAGGTATCTTCTTTAACTTATAAGTCTTTTACGGGGCATGCAGAGCGTGTGAAGCGCAAGATATCCCTGTCCTGACACATCTCCCGTACTTCTACTACATTCATCATTCTCTTCAAACATGCATGACAGTTCCTTAGACTCTTAACCCCACTTTTTGTTTGTTTTTTTTTTTAATATATGTATATTTTATCCACGTGAGCTGCATGATTCTTTGCCACCTTCGTAAGAGACATAAAAAAATTCGTTGCAAAAATGATATATTGCAAAATCAGTTCAGTATTTATATGATAACTCTAACATTAAGATTATTAGCATGAAGTGCTAATACATTTCCTTGTAATCTATACCAATGAGATTAAAATGAGCCAGATTACGTATCATCGGCGCTGATTTCTTCATTAGTTCATTTCATCATTCGAATACGAGTTATAATGTATAATCACACAATCTGCAATACATATTTTTATTGCTGGCAGAGTTTCAGTATAGGATCTCGAGTATGTATGTATGTATCTACACATCTACACGCCAGGTCCCTAACGGGGTAGGCAGAGAGTGTAGAGCGCCAGATATCCCGGTCCTGACATACCTTATATATATTTGCCACCAAATGGAAGTGTTCAGCACTATCGTGGTCCGTTTAGGTAGTAATGTATGCCTCCTTTTTAAATGAAAATCCTTTATAACTATGACAGAGGCATAACAACTTTATCATGGATGGGAACGCATCGGCATAATGACGTCTGGTTTTTAGTAGATAGTCTATAGGCTGCAGTCATCACTTAACATCTGTTGAAATGTTAACTGCATGCTTGTTTGCCACCTTCTTTACATAAAAAAAGTTTAAGTAATCACTTATCATTAACACGACTTGGTTCAAAGTTACATTAGACATAAAACGATATTCCCAATTGTCTCGATATTAATCCGCGTATTAAATGTTTTTAAAGTTGGCAACACTACAGCGCATTCTAATCTATGCGTACATTAACACAGATCTGGGAGATGATGCTCGGTTATGTCGCTGCCATAAATTACGGATATTCAAATGATTCCGATACGAATTCGGTACCGCAATTAACGCGTAGCCGGTTTTCTAGGGAGGGCCTGATCGATTCAAACTATTTTATCGATGTCCTGCGACATCAAGTTTTGTATAAAGTTTTACAGCTTCATTATTTTGTGACAAAATTGTTGAATTGGCTCGTGTTAATAAGGAAGACTTTCAGAGGCATCGGATATTAGAAATGTGATCGATGAGTGGCAATTGGCTCATCTGTTATTAAGTGAAAATTGTGAGGCTCAAATAACATAGCTGGGCCAGATATATGCATAGATACATGGACGCATGTTTGCCCGAATATATTATATTGGTCTTTATATGATGTGAACATTATTTGAGAAGGTAGTTGTATTTAACGATTATGGTTTTGACTATATTTTATAATATCCGGTATTCCTATATTTCTTATAAATCCTATATTTTATGTATATATATATCAAAATCAAAAAAAAAATCAAAAATGCTTTATTCATTTTTAAACGGTATTACAAGTAACATCGCAAGGGCCCCCATACTGGGTTAAGAAACCTGTATTACAGGGTACCCCGCTCATCCACCAGGGCAATTAAAGCTATACATATATGGTATTTATCTAAAAAGATTACAGCATTTTGATTAGCATAATAGCAAAATAACTTAAATAAGGTTTTGTGTGTGTGTGTGTGTGTGTGTGTGTGTGTGTGTGTGTGTGTGTGTGTGTGTGAGGGTGTGTGGGTGTGTGTATTGGTGTGGGTACGTCATCTTGACATACGACATTCAGTTTCATCATAATTATATGTTAAGAGAGTTTGTGTCATCTCACGGATCATTTCGATGCATGTCATAGGATAAATATTGAGTCTGCTATTGAATAAGTTGTAAAGGTGGCATGATTGATAGGAGAAAAACCTTTTCCTAAACTTAGTACTACATTGTGGGAGTTGGCAAACAGGTGGAGTTCTGCGTCTTTGGGATTGCTGAGCAACATATGGTAAGAGTTTATGGGTTCTTATAATGCATTTTAGTATGTAAGTTTGACGGATGGTTAATAATTTTGACGAAGAATGTAGTTCATAGGTTGAAAAATACATTGGTTTAGTGAATATTACTTTTAGTAGTGCCCTTTGAGCTCTTTCAAGAATAATTAAGTGTGACTTAGAAGTTCCGCCCCAAACAGGGATGCAGTAACTCAACACTGACTGGGCTAGTGCTTTATAAGTGGAAATAAGAATTTTAACGTCCGCAACATGTCTTAATCTTCTGAATACCCACATGAGTTTTCTTAACCTGTCTACTATACTCTGGATGTGTTTTTTCCATTTTAAATTTTGGTCTATGATAACTCCGAGATATTTAATTTCTTTAGTTCTTTCTATAGTGTCACATTGACAATATACGCGAGGAGTCGAGCAAGAGTGGAGTTTAAGTGCAAAATTAGAATTAAGTTGATTATTATTACTTATGGAGAAAGGTAAGAATTTTGTTTTATTGATATTAAGTGTGAGTAAATTTGATTTTAACCAGTTAGAGATTTGTACCATGCCCGCCTCGGTAACTTCTTTCAAAGTTTCCCAAGATGAACTGTGAAAAATAAGGGCAGTATCGTCTGCATAGGTATATATGTTGCAATTTGGTATTTTGAGGTTGCACAGGTCATTGACATATATTAAAAATAAGGTCGGACCTAGCACACTTCCCTGTGGGACGCCGAATGTGATAGGAGAAGCATGACTAATGAGGTCGCCAAGCTTAATTTGCTGAGTACGACCAGTGAGATAGTCAGCGAATAATTCATGTGGAATGCCCCTAATACCGATATTATATACTTTGTTTAGTAGGATTGGGACAGAAACAGTGTCGAAAGCTTTCGCCAAATCTAAGAACACTCCAATGCATTTATTGCCTTTGTCTAGGTGTTTACCAATACAATCTGTTAAGCCCAATACTGCGTCTTCAGTAGAGACTCCGTTTATGAAGCCGAATTGGTTTTTCGATAACATTTTATTGTCTAATAGAAATTTTTTTAGGCGAGAATTTAATAACTTTTCCAAGATCTTGGCTAAGACAGAGAGAACAGAGATAGGCCTGTAATTGTCGACACTGTATCTGTCCCCCTTCTTGTGGATAGGGGTAACCAAGGCTCTTTTGAAAACCGAGGGAAAACGGCCCTGTTCGAAACAAAGATTGTAGATATGACAGAGGATAGGAATAAGATATTCCTTGGCTATCTTAATAAAACCTGTAGAGATATTATCTGCACCAGGTGCCGTCTCACTAGACATATTATTTATAATGCAGTCTATCTCATCCGGGTCGGTCTTCAACAGAACAAATGAATTGGAGGGTGTATTATATAAGAGTTATATTATAAATATATGTAAAGAAATACTATTTCTTTCTTCGCACTCTGTGTGTTTACTTACCATGAAGTTTGGTTATAGTTTTTAACTTTTTAATTGTCTGATTTTAAAGAAGAAACGAATTCAGAATGTCAGATGACAGATTTAAATACGAGTTGATTGACAATTGGATAATCAATGAAAATTTTAATATTACATTATTTTATGTTTTAAAAGTGAAAGAATAAACTTTCATTGTCGTTTCTTCTTTACAGGTTTGAGTTCATATTGTTTTATATTACCTAAATAAAATAGTCTCTGTATAAAAAAAACTAACAATAAATCTTCTTTACAGCAACACAAGGTTTATTTCTTTCATGTAGTAAAACAGTCTTATAAAACGACAATTTTGTTTATAAAAAGATGCAAATGGAGCAGTTACGTTTTGAATTCACGATTTTACCGGCGAATGATGGAAAATCTAATATTTGTTGTGTAACCTCAATCACAACTAAAGATGAAAAAAAATTTGCTATACCAGAGGAATTACAGTCTGTTGGATTTCACGAAGAATTAATTGAGACAGCCGTGTACAACAAAGTAAAAAATAGTTTAAAGAAAAGACATCAGACACGAAGAGTTTGGATAACTATGACAGAGAAACAATAATAAAATAATCAAAAAATACAATTTATACTTCAAAAGAATTAGGAACACAGAGAAAATAATAATAACAGAAGAATTCAGTATTAAATTTATAAAGCGAATACATGAAGATCTATGTCACATTGGAGTGGGACAAATGCTAACGACTATTAGTTCACTGTACGCAACAAAAAATTTAACGAAAAATATTAAAAATGTTTGTAGGAATTGTGAAATTTGCATAAAAAACAAAACAAGAGGACAACACAAATACGGATTAATGTCATATTTAGGCCCAGCGACAAGACCCTTTGAAATAGTATCAATAGACACAATTGGAGGTTTTGGTGGTTCAAGATCAACCAAGAAATACATACATCTTTTAGTGGACCACTTCACTAGATATGCATTTATTATAACTTCAAAAACCCAGGGTGCACATGACTTTATAAAGCTAATAAATAAGGTCGCTGAAACAGAAGAGATTGGGATGCTCCTTACCGACCAGTATCCTGGAATAAACTCTAAAGAATTCAAGAAATTCCTTACTGACAAACAAATAACAATAATTTTTACAGCAGTGAATGCACCGTTTTCTAATGGCCTAAATGAAAGGTTGAATCAAACGATAGTTAACAAAATTAGATGCAAAATCAATGAAGATGGAGAAAACAGAGCGTGGACTACAATAGCACATGAATGTGTAGAAAAATACAATCAGACTAACCACTCAGTAACTGGCTATGCACCATGTTATTTGCTATACGGAACAGATGTTAAAGTTTTACCAAAAGAACTACAACAAGGAGGTATAAATAGTGACTGGATCGGAGATAAGAAAACAGCGCTTAATAATACCTTGAAATCACATTACTATAACAAAATGAGGTATGATAGGAATAGAAAAAAAAGAGAATTCAGTGTGGGAGATCTAGTATATATAGAAAATGGGAATAAACTAAATAGGAAAAAGCTAGATGAATTGAGAATTGGACCATATAAAATAATTAAAAAGAAATCTAATACAATTTACGAGATAGATACAGGACATAGAAAAACAGAGTCAAATCTTTTTCATATCACAAAACTAATTCCAGTACAGATAACAGAGGATGAGAATGTGCAAGTATCAAATGGAGAACTGGAGTGAAAATTCACGGGTGAATTTTCTTCCCCATGGGGGGAGATGTAAAGAAATACTATTTCTTTCTTCGCACTCTGTGTGTTTACTTACCATGAAGTTTGGTTATAGTTTTTAACTTTTTAATTGTCTGATTTTAAAGAAGAAACGAATTCAGAATGTCAGATGACAGATTTAAATACGAGTTGATTGACAATTGGATAATCAATGAAAATTTTAATATTATATTATTTTATGTTTTAAAAGTGAAAGAATAAACTTTCATTGTCGTTTCTTCTTTACAGGTTTGAGTTCATATTGTTTTATATTACCTAAATAAAATAGTCTCTGTATAAAAAAAACTAACAATAAATCTTCTTTACAGCAACACAAGGTTTATTTCTTTCATGTAGTAAAACAGTCTTATATATATATATATATATATATATATATATATATATATATAATATAACTCTTGACAATTGAAGAGTAACGTCTACATATTTTGAGTTTTTAATTTCAATACCTAGTTCAGACTCTATGAAACATTCAAAGTCAAATCCATAATGTGTCTTGATGTTTTTTCCTTTGCTTCCAAACATCTATCGACAACGAACCATCGAAGTGTACCACATCACTAGATACAGACAAAAATGGTTTTATTCACTCTCTAGCCAATAAGTGTGTAATGAATCTGATGAGTACCTATGGAATGAGATAATAACGAATTCGCTTAAATGTGGGCATGGCCCGTTTTTTTTTTCAATAAATTTATATATTTAATACCGGTTTTATTTCGTGTCACCGCACTCGTACCGTCCCGTTTTTTGTTTGTATCGTACAGCATAGATCACCTTGTTTTAGGGGAAATTGGGCGTTATCGTATTTTATTAAGAACTGATATGGCATACGTTATTTGAGATTATTTGTTGGAGCCGTGGCCGTACACGGACCTATAGCAATTATCGAGTATTATTTTTGGGTAATTACATCACTATTTCCCATATATTGCGTTGATTAATAATTTGATGTTAAGTAAATAATAGGGTAATAATAGTATTGAAATAGTTACAATGATAAACTGTTATCGATGTTTCTAAAGGATATAATTATAGTGTTTTTTTTTAGCTGTTGTTGTGTTTGGTAATAACCTTATATGCTTTTTGTGTATGAAAAATAATAGTGGATGATTGGAGGTCAATAATGCATAATACCAATTTAAATTGTCTGGCTTCTTTATGTTCTTGTAAAAACAGATGGTGCTTGATACAATCAATCAATCAATCAATCAATTAATTATTTATTACAAACAATATAGAAAATACATTCATAACAGACTTGCAACTAGATAGTAAGGCTAGAAAAATTAAGTTTAGTAGTAGTTGCCGGTTTTTGAAAATCAAAACCTGAAAATTTTGCATTTTTGCAGGTGGATAGTGTTTTTGTTGTGCTGTTATTTGTGAAACATTATAATCTTTTTGTGTATTTCTATTCTATTAAAAACGTAACTTCACGCCTGTAATCCCCGAAGGGGTAGGCAGAGGTAAATGCATGCATTCAATCATACATGCAAACACCCACGACTCGCCGGTTACGTTTTGGCCCATGTAACAGGTGGCGAACCTGTTTGCCATCTCCGGGCACATTACCAAACTCCGGGGTACTGAGAAACTTCCAGAAAATGAAAAATCCTAATAGAAGCAGAGATAAAGGATTTTAAACCGTTATCTCTAATATCCCCCGACCCGGGAATCGAACCCAGGACCTCCAGCGTAATAGTAGTGGCCTGCTACCACTACGCTACTGAGGCAGTTCCCCCTTATTCATAAACGTATTTTAGCTAAAGTGTTGCTAATCTCTCCTTTGTCTTTTTCTATCCTGCACATTTGACAATGCAACTGACAAAGACAAAGCATTCTATAGCTAAAACGTATCTAATGCATGTTTATGAATAAGGGGGTTTATATTTATCTATAATTTACGTTCATAATCGAAATGATGAAACGAATAGTTTGTCGGCAGTTTTGTTGTTCTTTTTCTAAAGTTTAGAGTTTAGTTTCGCAAGTTATGTGAGTAAAGCTACCGCTAGCCGGAGCTCTACCACCTTACTGGTGGTAGAGCTCCAGTGACGGAGCTCGCGGGCGTAGGCACCACCGCATTACCTGATTTACTTGCCGCTAAATGGTAGTGTTCAGCACTATCGTGTTCCGGTCAGGTGGTAATGTACGGCCCTGTAATTTCCGGCACAGAGGCATAACACCTTAGGCCTCAGGAGTGGTAACGCATTTGCATTTTGACCTTGGTCTTTGTGTGGGTGTCTATAGGCTGCAGTCATCACTTAACATCAATGTGAACTGCATGCTTGTTTGCCACTTCAATTACATAAAAAAAAAGACTATGGCCCCGTAATAACTTATCACAGAGATATAACAACTAAGGTTTCAGGGTTGGCAATGCATCTGCATTTTGACCTCTGTCTTTATGTGGGTGTCTATAGGCTGCAGTCATCACTTAACATCAATGTGAGCTGCATGCTTGCTTGCCACCTTCATTACATAAAGAAAAAGTGAGTCGTAGGAAAGTTTGCTTATAAATGTCAGTAAAGAACGAGTTTTGACAGTTCTAAGCGTAGGTACTTTGCTGGAAGTAATAGGTTAGGTTAGGTTAGCCTTGAAGACGAAAGTCTTTAACCAGTGCGTTTTACCGGTGATGACCTACGGTGCCGAGACGTGGTCTCTCACTATGGGTCTCGTACGAAAGCTCCAAGTCACTCAGCGGTCAATGGAAAGGGCTATGCTCGGCGTTTCCCTACTGGATCGAATCAGAAATGAGGAGATCCGTAGGCGAACGAAAATCGCTGACATAGCCAAGCAGATTTCCAAGCTGAAGTGGCAATGGGCAGGGCACATAGCTCGGAGAACCGATAGCCGCTGGGGCAGAAAGGTTCTCGAGTGGAGACCACGTATCGGCAAACGCAGCGTAGGACGTCCACCTGCAAGATGGACCGACGACCTGATCAAGGCTGCAGGTACCCGCTGGATGCACGTCGCTTCCGATCGGTCGGCATGGAGGTCCTTGGGGGAGGCCTATGTTCAGCAGTGGACGTCTTATGGCTGATATGATGAAGAGGTTAGGATCCCACTGCAGGATCATTGCGTTCATCCAGATATGCTGCAAACGTAATTTTTACACATATTTATAATCTAGGTAATATATATCCACAAGGTTGCCTATCAAAATTTGGCTACAAGTATTTTTATTAAATTATTTTATCTTTAACAACAATTCTTATTTGCGGCCGATTTAATTTGGCTCCCGTTAAAAAAAAATAGCTTTAATTTGATATTATTTTTTATTTTATTTTTTTAAAAACACAATAATTAGGTGAATTCAATATCAGTGGGACGCAACATAAACTCGTTCGAGTTTTACCGCGCGTCAGTGTCATCAACATATTATTTATATCACTAATTACCTACCTACAAAATCATATCAATTTAGACTAGGCATGCGTATATATGTATATAATGTATGTACGTTATAGACGTAAAAAGTTATCGGGGCAAAAATATGTAGGGCGGCCAAGAGCGCAACGGCAGCCGTGATTTTTCAGAATCTTTATACATATTGCCGTGAGGTAGACAATATTTTATTGTAAAAACAAATACAAAAATTGCTTTCCCAAAAAAAAAAAGATTTTTGCGGCAATTTTTTGATAGGCAACCTAGTTGGATATATAGTCTGTAGATTATAAATATGCGTAAAAATTAGATTTGCAGCATAAAGTCGTAGTGCGGTCTGTGCATCTCACCCTTCGTAGGACCTACCAATTGGCCTTTCTATTATTTTAATACATTATTCATAGCTTGGTAATATTTGATATGCACAAATACGCTAATCAATAGAAAAACCATAAACCAAATATGTCGGACACAATGGTAGCAACCATGTTTGGTACGCAACAATACCGTCCATAAAGTGAAATGATGAGTTTGGTTCTGATTGCGACACCCACGCGTTATTTAATATATTACCGGAAACATATATTTTTATTTGTGAATCATTTGTATGTTGGAGTATACTAGTTTTTTTATCGTCCAAAATGGCTGAACGTGAATATGTAAGATTATTTTCGATGCTTTATGTAAGTACAGGTACGTTACCTTACAAGAGGCTTAGAGATGGGGCCATTATAGATGAGTGTTAGGTCTTCGGTTCACATCCTCGGTTAGTTAATGTGGTAGAAAAATGAGTGGCAGATTGTTTTTTACAATTTAATGTAATGGAAGTGGCAAACCATGCAGTTCATATTGATGTTAAGTGATGGCTGCAGCCTATAGACCCACACGAAGACCAAGGTCAAAATGCAGATGCGTTACCACTCCTGAGGCCTAAGGTGTTATGCCTGAAATAACAGGGCCTTACATTACCACCTGACCGCAACACGATAGTGCTGAACTACCATTTAGCGGGGAGTAAATTAGGTAATGCGGTGGTGCCTACGCCCGCGAGCTCCGTCACTAGAGCTCTACCACCAGTAAAGCTATAAGCTAGCATTCCTAGTCAAATGGTTATATATGGAACCCTTGTTTTTATCATAAGCCATGACAATTAAAGCTTAGTCGACGCATCTGCATTAGGATCTCTCAGTTTTTGTGTAAATGGCGATAGGCTGCCTTAGTTACTAACCATCCATGTAAACTTCTTGCTTATTAATTTTTTTTCATATATTTATCCAACATCTCACCTGATTGAAAATGAAGATGCGACCGAAGTTACAGAATTGTAGGCAAGGTTCCTCATATACATTGCCCTCCTCGACCATTTTTTAGGAAAGTGAGCAACTCTACTCTACTGGTGGTAGAGCTCCAGTGGACGGAGCTCGCGGGCGTAGGTACCACAGCATTACCTAATATACTTGCCGCTAAATGGTAGTGTTCAGCACTATCGTGTTCCGGTCAGGTGGTAATGTACGGCCCTGTAATTTCCGACACAGAGGCATAACACCTTAGGCCTCAGGAGTGGTAACGAATCTGCATTTTGACCTTGGTCTTTATGTGGGTGTCTATAGGCTGCAGTCATCACTTAACATCAATGTGAACTGCATGCTTGTTTGGCACTAGCATTACATTAAAAGAAAACCTGCCACACTTTTACTGAATATTCCCAGGCACCCGAGCACTTACGTAACATAAAAAAAAGATCATAGTGTACCCGTAAAACACCCCAGATTATATCATTAATCGAGTTGTTCCACAGCTAGTCTGACAAAAAAACGAATAATACGAGGTCAAAGCGCCAAAATAAGTCTGGGAACTAAACCAGTAGGTAAGCTCAATGTTTGAAAGTGATTTGTCTGCATGTCGCGAGTACAGGTGCGTAGGTAGCTAAGAAGGCTCGTCGGATAAATCGATCATATTCAAGATCATGGAGCAACACGGGCCACCGGCTGCGGCGGACCGGAGGGGAATTTATCACCGATGCAAAACAGTCTGTCATTTTTTGCGGGGCGAAATACATGTGACACACATACTACAAAAATCGTCTATTACTACGAAACTCACACCTTGACTTTAACAAAATATGTAAACAATTTCACGCACACATTTAAACAAAACAGTCTGTCATTTTTTGCGGGGCGAAATACATGTGACACACATACTACAAAAATCGTCTATTACTACGAAACTCACACCTTGACTTTAACAAAATATGTAAACAATTTCACACACACATTTAAACATCTAGGCGATGGGAATAAGAACACTTGTGCTTGTACTTTGACAGAGGGGAAAGCCTGCTTATGGCTACTCCCCTCCGGCAGAGAATATGTAATAATACTACGTATAGAATGGACACTTCGACGTCCCGCCCGATTTGCCCGCATCACTCAACCCCCTCCCTTCTTATGGGCGACGGTTGGTATTTTGTACGTGCTACGCACACAGGTGCGCGTGTATTACACATCACTGATTGATGTCTGTGTAATAGGTAACCAAAATAAGCGTTTGTATGGAATTTTGGCGGAGTATCCGCGGTGTGCCTCCGGTCCGCCGCGGCCGGTGGCCTGTATTGCTCTATGTTCAAGATCCATATCGTGTCTAATGTCGCGGACTCACGAGGTCGTCATTGTAATGTTTGGATTATTTATAATTTGTCTTGCGTTTAAACTCCGAAAAGGTGGAGGTTGTCGACGCGAAATATACCTAACACACTATGTTCTTAGGTTTTCGCGAGCTGCACTCATTGAAATAAAAATAGATTTCGGATTTATCTCGCGTATATTAAACTAAAAGCTTTTCAGCTTCCGTGGTCTCGGGTAGACTATTAGTCTGATAGTCGATTAGTCATAATATGATTAGGTATATTTCAATGAAATATACCTAATCATATTACGATGTAGTGCATTCTGAGAGCGTAATTCACCTCGATTTATACAAGTTTGAAGTGTCGTAACTTCACACCTGTATTCTCCAAAGGGGTAGCCAAATTTTGTTAAGTGTTTGTATGTAAGTATCTTCACGCCAAGTCCCTTACGGGGTAGGCAGAGAGTGGGGCGCCAGATATCCAGAACCTGACATTGGGAGTTTGCATGTATGCATTAAGAGCATGCAATGCTAGCATATACGTACTCCCTCAATTCGCATCGTTCACCACCAAAAGGTGGCGAGGATATATTAATATTTCCGGACACGTTATTCTTCAAGAGTGGCAATAAGAATCTTTTTTTTTTTTTTATGTAAAGGAAGTGGCAAACAAGCATGCAGTTCACATTGATGTTAAGTGATGACTGCAGCCTATAGACACCCACACAAAGACCGAGGTCAAAATGCAGATGCGTTACCACTCCTGAGGCCTAAGGTGTTATGCCTCTGTGCCGGAAATTACAGGGCCGTACATTACCACCTGACCGGAACACGATAGTGCTAAACACTACCATTTAGTGGCAAGTATATTAGGTAATGCGGTGGTGCCTACGCCCGCGAGCTCCGTCACTGGAGCTCTACCACCAGTGAAATCTGAATCTTCTGCAAAATGAAAAATCCCAATAGCACAATCAGCACTTACCCCCTGACTCAGCACGCTTTGCATGCGGATGGGCGATCGTTGGGCAGTAGATTTATTGCGGGACGCTGCTGCCCATCCCGCGTTTTTTTAGTATCGCCCTATTGGAATGGTTTGACCACCATTGTTCGGTTGACTGACTGCACTAACGGAAGAAATTTCCTCCACTAGAGGGCGGTGGCGTCGTCACATCCCGACGCCTTCATAGCCATCGTACTGATACTCTATATCTTTATATATAAAAATCAATTGCTGTTGGTTAGTCCCGCTTAAAATCGAGAACGGCTAGACGGATTTGGCTAATTTTGGTTTTGAATGATTTTTGAATGTCCAGGGAAGGTTTAAAATATGAAGAAATTGATGGGAAATAGTTAAACCACAATTTCATTTTTCCATACAAATAGTCAGTTGTATCAAATCTTTGATAGATACGGACTATAAGTGTATATTGTAGATAACTAATATGTTTATAAAATATTGTGACCTAGTGAATGGCTCTCTTAGTCTCACTTATTTCGGACATCAGTCCTCTGACTGGTGTCTGAAATAAGTGAGACGAAGAAAGACTGAGATTGAAGCTATGCTTTGTTTAAATATCCAACAACTCAAAAAAAGAATCCACCATGCAGACATGGTGGATAAACTAAATCGTAACTAAGCCATAACAAAAAAAAAAACGCTGTACGTAGTAATAGATAAAGAAAACACCTATAATGAAAGCGAACATTTCCCAATAACAACTTACCCGTAAATGCGTAGTAAAACAAATACAAACCAATCTATCGATTCCGAACGACGATTGTTCAGCGTAATGGCCTTATAAATCTACCGCGTTAACTGCTCCTCCGGTTTACTACCCGTAAACTCGTATGTATGTACTTTTAACTGGCGCGTTAAAATCGGAACTGTAATAGGTTGTGATCGAGCGCGTTGGGTGGTGGTTAGATTACCCTCTGCAGACCTCCCTTTTATCTCCAGAATTACAGAATCAAAAGTTGGTAATCCGGTAGTTTTGAGAAGCTGGGAGCATTTTTACCGTCTAACAATTATTTTTTATGTTATAAAAATAAATAATAAAAATACGCTTTCACTCACAGCCCCACAGTAGGTATAAACCTGTGTCGTGGGTGCCGTTGTATACATACAACACATACACAAACACCCAGACCCGAAACAAATATCTGTAGGCCATACAAATATTTGTTCTGGTGCGGGAATCGAACCCGCGACCCTTCGAATCAAACGGTGGTTTCGCACCGCTGGACTAACCGGGTCGTCAAGTCGTTATGAAAGTGGCAAGCAAGCATGCAGCTCACAATGATGTTAAGTGATGACTGCAGCCTATAGACACCCACAGATAAATCAGAGGTCAAAATGCAGATGCATTACCACTCCTGAGGCCTAAGGTGTTATGCCTCTGTGCCGGAAATTACAGGGCCGTACATTACCACCTGACCGGAACACGATAGTGCTGAACACTACCATTTAGCGGCAAGTATATAAGGTAATGCAGTGGTGCCTACACCCACGAGCTCCGTCACTGGAGCTCTACCACCAGTAATACAACGTCGAGTGCTCTGCTGAACTATTTTATATAGTACCACCGTCTCATTTCATACATCGCACTACTTGGAGGAGGAGAGTTCCACCCTCAACGACTGGACACTTGACAGTGCTCAACGGTGCGATTTTCAAGTTCATTTATTCCTAGAACGTGTAAATTGTGGAACAAACTTCCCTCTGAGGTGTTCCCTTGGTGCTTTGATGTGGGGTTAATCTTTCAGGGCTGGTAGCGCGTTGGGCACTCCCATAGTGTTGCAAATGATTATAGGCGACGGTGACCTCTTTTCACCAGGTGGTCCGTTAGCTTGTCTGTCAGCTTAATGACATAAAGGAAAATAATTGTATGCACAAACATAACTTCTTGGGAAGAATTATGCAAAGGTTGGCCGTTTGCGTTTGCGCGTTGGCCACTTACCTAGTGGTGCAAATGTTTATAGGCGACGGTGACCACTTTTCACCAGGTGGTCCGTTAGCTTGTCTGTCAACTTAATGACATAAAAGAATATGAAAATAGAATTAAGCAAAAGTTCTCCTGTTATGTCATTGCCGGTCACTTATCGTGTTCATTATCTATACTCGTACCTACGCATGATAAAAGAGGAAACATTTGTGTTTTTTTTTTGTATGTATATTTGTAACGTTTTCACACAAAAACTACTGGACTGATTTCAAATTTTTTTCACTGTTAGGAAGCAACACCGTCGTTGAGTGACAGGCTATACTACTTTCATTGCACCCGCGCGAAGCCGGGACGAGGCACTAGTATATTATAGTTTTTTGGATCGCTTAATTCCACGTGTTAATTAACACATTATCATAATATAACGTTCTAAACTTAAATTTAAACACTTACATAAGCATAACTGCCTCTTTAGCTTAGTGGTAGCAGGCCACTACTACTACGCTGAGGTCCTGTGTTCGATTCCCGGGTAAGGGGTTATCAGAGATAATGGTGTAAAGTCCCTTATCTCTGGCTCTATTGGGATTTTACTATTTTCTAGAAAATTGCCCAGTACCTCGAAGTTTGGTAATGTGCCCGGAGATATCAACAGGCTCGCCACCTGTTACATGGGCCAAAAACGTAACCGGCGAATCGTGGGTGTTTGCATGTATGCTTGAATGCATGCATTTACCTCTGCCTTCGGAGATTACAGGCGTGAAGTTTTTTTTTACGAAGTTACATAAGCAAAAATAATATTACAATATAAATTTCCCTAATAATTACGATTTAAATGGTACAGCGATGGTACCATTTCAAAAAAAACATCCTTGTCCGGTGTTACGTTACAATGTGCGGGTGAAAGCTAACGCTTACCAAACTGTTCATTTGTTTGATTTATTAATAGCTCCTCGTCTTTATTGAATTTTTATCATATATTTATTGAGTATTTTGATATCAAAGAATTTTTATTGGCACGAATTCTCACACATACGGACAACACACGGTTTCTATGTATGATATTTACAGCTACAAATTGCAGTGTTGTGTGTTTATTTGTTATTTTACTGTTATTGTAATGTGATATTAATTTGAAGCATATTTATTGGTATTTATTTATGTTATGAGAATGAATACTGCAGGCATTTATAAAACTAGTTCTCAAGCAGATAGAACTATTTCCATGTAAATAATGAAGTAGAGTAGTTATTATCATGACATATACGAGTATATCATGATGTACGGACGTATTATATATCTCGATTGATAGCCACTTTGCATTACATTGCTGTTTTGACGTAGTGTGTTAATTAAAGTTATTTTAGTAAAACAGTGATGTACTGCAAAGTGGATTTCAGTAGGTATATCACTGATTAACAATATTAATATTATTGTTAAACGGTAACTTACTTTTTATTGGTGCTAGAGCTCCAGTGTCGTGGCTCGAGTAGCCACCGCCAGGAGTTCACCAGTTCCACCGGTACGGTCCGTTAAAACTGTCATAGAGACAAAACGACTTATGTCTCAAGGGTGGCAACGTATTTGTTTTTAGACTTGTGATTATTCTGTACTAATAGACTGAAGTCATTATCATTCATGTATGGCCCCGTAATAAGGTCTCAGGGGCTTCATTTTTTAGTTTTTGTGTAATGAAAGTGGCAAACAAGCATGCAGTTTACATTGATGTTAAGTGATTACTGCAGCCTATCGACACCCACATAAAGATCAAAATGCAGATGCGTTCCCACTCCTGAGGCCTATGGTGTTATGCCTCTGTGCCAGAAATTACAGGGCCGTATATTACCAGCTGACCGGAACACGATAGTGCTGAACACTAGCATTTAGCGGCAAATATATTAGGTAATGCGGTGGTGCCTGGTGGTGGTGTATTTGCATTTTGACTGCATCTGATTTTTGTGTAGGTGTCTATAGGCTGCGACCATTACTTAACATATATGTGAACTGCAAGCTTTTTAGCCACCGACATAATATAAAAATCTAAATCAATTACATAAACGATGCGTTGTATCGTCGTAATAGCGGCTATTTTGTTACTACTTCAAAAAATATTATAAACTATTATAAAAATATTTTATCATTTTAATTGAAGGTATTGTGCTCTATTTTATTTAATGACTCCATTTCAGAAAATCTTTCTACCTCTTTCGTGTGATGTTCACAGGAGAAACTTCTTATGAAAATTAATGTTATTGTGTCAAACATCGGATCAGACATTCTTCTTCCGCAAGTGAGACTTCACCTTGCATTTGTGCTACTCGTATTTTTCATTTCATTAAAACTATTTTACTTACAACTTAAAATACGAATAAGCTTCAAACGTTGAAAGACGTACCTACAGTGCTCATCAAGAAATAATGCACATCGAACTTATGAAAGAGACACATCGGCTAGTTTCGGCTTCATAGAGCGTTTATCTCTGCTGCACACTGCCTACGTAAGCATCCGTAGTCCGGTATTGGTCAAAACTTGATCAAAATGGTCGACAAACGTCAAATAGTGTAAGGTGCGAAAGAGATAACGCTCTACAGAGCCGAAATAAGCCGACGTCTCTTCCTGAGGTCGATGTGCATTACCTATTTCTTGTTGGATATTGTACATGATTTACTTAGGTAACTGACCTAAGGATTACTAAAAGGTTACAAGTGAAATAGTTTTGATAACTTTAGAGAATTACATTAGAGTTTATCTAACTATTTTTCGACTAGATCTGGATCTGTATATAATAAATTAGTTTATATGTTTTATCTCACGAAAGCGGACGAGTTTTCCTTGTAGTTGTGAATTATACAGACATGCGTCCATCGCATGTCTCGACCAACAGTGTCTATTCTAACTTACCCACACATGATACCATGTGTATGTGGCATGTATACACAACTGATGGACGATCCGCTGTCGTAAGGTAAACATATTTATCTAGATATAGTTGCTTATTAGCCCACACGATCACACATTTCGATGCTTTCTTATAATAAACACTGTGGTACGTGGTTTCTAACATCCATACAGTTTCTAGCATTTCTTAGCATGGCACTATCTAGATTTTTAGTGACAAGACTTTCACTTGGATAGTTTTGAAAATAATGTATTGCTTACCTCTTAGGAGTTATGCTACGATGGTATTATGTTTTTTTTTTTAATTATTCACTTGCAATGATCTCGATATGACATTAATTTATTAGTTTAAATTCACCTAATATTCTTCTCTGGTGCACATAATATATAAACATAAGTCAAAGTAATATGTTTAAAATTTTACTAATTTTGTAGGAAAGTGTAAATAAATAAAATAAACATATTATCTTATATTTGGTTCATTTAAGTGTACATATATGTACTTAATTAAAAAAAAAAATTGCAATGTGTAATTGCATATGTATCCCTTTTATATTAGAGAACGAAAGTTACAGAAATATGTAAATGATCGTGTCATTGTCCGCTTTTTCATTCTTTTCCACGACATTTTTCCATTCACTTTCCATTCACGGAGAACTGTATAGCAAATATTTCCTTGTAACTAGGTAGATGTATATAATCATGTTATAAATTATAACTGGTGGTAGAGCTCCAGTGACGGAACTCGCGGGCGTAGGCTCCACCGCATTACCTAATTTACTTGCCGCTAAATTTTTTTTTTTTTTTTTTTTATGTTATGGAAGTGGCAAACAAGCATGCAGTTCACATTGATGTTAAGTGATGACTGCAGCCTATAGACACCCACACAAAGACCAAGGTCAAAATGCAGATGCGTTGCCACTCCTGAGACCTAAAAGGTGTTATGCCTCTGTGCCGGAAATTACAGGGCCGTGCATTACCACCTGACCGGAACACGATAGTGCTGAACACTACCATTTAGCGGCAAGTATATTAGGTAATGCGGTGGTGCCTACGCCCGCGAGCTCCGTCACTGGAGCTCTACCACCAGTAGTACTGGAGCTCTACCACCAGTAAAAATGGTAGTGTTCATCACTATCGTGTTCCGGTCAGGTGGTAATGTACGGCCCTGTTATTTCCGACACAGAGGCATAACACCTAATGTCTCAGGAGTGGCAGCGCCTCTGCATTTTGACCTCTGGTCATTGTGTGGTTGTCTATAGGCTGCAGTCATCACTTAACATCAATGTGAACTGCATGTTTGTTTGCCACTTTTATTACATAAAAAAAAACAAAAAAAATACAGCAATAAAGTTCAGCGAATGCTTTCAACTCTTTGAGTTAATTGTATTCTTAAATAGATATAGTGTCATGAAACAATAGATAGCTAGATTAGGTGTTATGAATTTATGAGACTTAATTAGCTATATTAGTCCCATATTATTTTCTAGTGCCAAAATCAATGCAATTTCAACTTCGATTTCGAGTTATTTAGATTTTGCATAAAAATACGGTGTGTCGTGGTGTCGAAGTGTGTGATCGAGCGGAGGGGTGGGGGGTGACGAGTAGTGGTGTGTAGGGCGGCGGGAGGCGCGGGCGCCGGTCGGGATCCGCGTGCGGCTCGCTCGGCCGCGGGGCGCTCTCCGACCCGGACCTTCGCAGCCGGGTGCAGCCGAAACTGACCGCTTTTTGGGTTCGTATATATGCGCTGGTTGCTGCCTAATTAAACTATGATACGTGCTTGTCGTATTGTTAGGTCTGTGATGTATCTATCACGGACGCGCGCTTTTTAGTGTTTAGTACAAATATTAATCAGCATGCAATGTTAAAGTAAATGATTATTCTAGTTCAGAGGTTCCCAAACTATTTTTTCTTGTAGACTCCTTTCAATTTTTTTCTGTTTTCCTTGCTACATTTATATCACATTCCCATGTTTCCAAATTTTATTCACGCCTATGTCCCCATGTTTCCAAATTTTATTGACCCCATCGAGTCCCATGGACCCCAGGGGGTCTATATGGACCACTTTGGGAATCACTGTTCTAGTTCATCTACAAACATGCCTTAGCTTACGTTATGTATGCGTTTCTGTTTCGTCGATGTTACCTTCTCTTCGGCGCTGGTGGTCAGTACGTAGGGCCTCAATGACAATTCTACTATCTCACTTGATAAATTAAGAAATGCGCTGTATTATGCTAATAAAATGTGAATGTACTGCGAAAATTAAGGCCTAATTCAATAAGGACAATGCTTCTCGGGTCTGTGTCATATTGTCGAAATATGTGTGTGTGATGGATTGGGTGGTGTGTGACGATTGCTTTTTTTTACTGCAGTAGATTTTTTTTTATGTAATGAAAATGGTAATCAAGGATGCAGTTCACATTGATGTTAAGTGATGACTGCAGCCTATAGACACCCACACAAAGGCCAAGGTCAAAATACAGATGCGTTACCACTCCTGAGGCCTAAGATGTTATGCCTCTGTGCCGGAAATTACAGGACCGTACATTACCACCTGACCGGAACACGATAGTGCTGAACACTACCATTTAGCGGCAAGTATATTAGGTAATGCGGCGGTGCCTACGCCCGCGAACTCCGTCACTGGAGCTCTACCACCAGTCAAAAAAGGTTGATGTAATAGTGTTAAATAAATATATTTTGATTTCTATTAACATACACGCACATTTTTAGATTTTAAGATTAGCTGGTACTTAGACCAAATTTGATTCTAATTTCCCAAAAAATTTGCATCCACCACCACCATCCACAGTGACTTATATGTATTAAAGTACTAGACTTGACACTTCCCTTGATAGCACGGTTCCAATTTCCATAAGTCAATTTACCACACTTTCACATAGTAACATGACAGATGACGTGGAGACATGTCACATAAATATCTGTCAAATCAGATTAAAAACGGAAACGGCTGTTTGTTCACTGTGTCTTCTCCATACAGGTTTAATTTAAATTAGCGCATCACCTCTTGCTCTACACTCCTACCCCGTTAGGGACCTGGCGCGAAGATACATAAAAATATACATATATACCTCTTGCAGGCAGCACCCTACATCTACATCATTCCCAACAACATTTTGTTCTACGACTTTTGACAAAGCTTGATGAATACCCTAAAAAACAATAAAAGTTTTCAAAAGTTTAAAAGAGAATTGCCGCCGCTGCGTCACCCCGCAGCCCTGCGCCACTCTGCTCGTAGTGATATTTTGCCTTGTTAAGGTGCATGGTGCACCTCCTGCGCTCAGAATAAATGCCGGTTCAGAGGAAAAAAAAATTGTATAGGAAAATTTTAATTAAAAAAACTATGAATTTTGAAAAGTGTTAGAACAAATGTTGTTGAGTGTGGTGTAGAGAGGCTACCTGCAAGAGGTTATACGCTAATTTCGATTAACCCTGTATATTTATCTCGTTGACCATCCATGATCTTTTGCATGTATAACTTTTAAAACACTCGCGTTTGACACTCATTTTACTAATTTTACGAACCGGGTCGGGACGCGATATAGATATTGGTCGCGGACAGACAGACAGTCCGCGACCACGGCTTGTGCGACCGAGTCGAAACGTCGGAGTAAAGGTAAAAAGTGTTTTTACCCAACGACCCGGTTCGTAAAATTAATAAAATGTTGCATGTAGGTATGTTCCTTTTTTGCTTCCTTATTATGTTTCCTTTAAAAGTACCTAAGTTAAATTACGACCTTTGGTCTAACACCTTTTAATTCTTCCAAAGGTGACTATCGACACTATAATTTTGTTCAACATCGTCAACAAACGATTAATTATCATATTAAATGATTCATTTTTAATCATTGAACACTCCTTATAAACATTATAGAGCAAGATCGATTAATGAATGATGGCGTTCGAACATAGAGCAACACGGGCCACCGGCCGCGGCGGACCGGAAGGGAGTAGCCATATGCAGGCTTTCAACTCTGCCAAAGTACAATCCCAAGTGGGCCTATGCCTGTCGCCTAGATGTTAAAATGTGTGCGTGAAATTGTTTAAGTATTTTGTTAAAGTCAAGGTGTGAGTTTCGTAGTAATAGACGATTTTTGTAGTGTGTGTGTGTGTACACGCGTTTCCCCCCGCAAAAAATGACAGACTTTTTTGCATCGGTAATAAACGCTATGGCTACTCCCCTCCGGTCCGCCGCGGCCGGTAGCCCGTGTTGTTTCTATTCGTTCGAATTTAAATAGTTAATTATGTCAAAGTTCTTGCGTATATTTTATGATGATAAGTAACATGATGATTCTGATTTTGGTTAACCTTTTAATAGTTTATTGGTATATTAAAAAAATAGATTTTTGTAATTTGATATGTTTCGACGTAATAAATTAATTACCCGTAACAAAATAATGTATACATAGATTAGGTATTTATTTATGTAATGATGGTGGTAAACAAGCATGCAGTTCACATTTTACTGGTCGTAGAGCTCTAGTGACAGAACGCGCGGGCGTAGGCACCACCGCATTACCTTTATCTGCCGCCAAATGGTAGTGTTCAGCACTATCGTGTTCCGGTTATATGGTAATGTATGGCCCAGTAATAATTATCACAGAGACACAACCACTTAGGTCTCACGGGTGGCAACGCATCTGCATTTTGACCTCTGGTTCTTATGTAGATGTCTATAGGCTGCAGTCATCGCTTAACATCAATGTTAGGTGCATGCTTGTTTGCCACCTACATTACATTAAAAAAGATGTTAAGTGATAACTGCAGACTTTAGATACCCTCGCAAAGACCAGAAGTCCAAATGCAGATGCGTTGCCACCCCTGAGACTGTAGTTGCTATGTCTCTGATAGTTATTGCCGGGAAAAAGATTACATTCTAACCGGAACCCGGTAGTGGTGAACACTACAATTTGGCGGCAGATAGATTAGGTAATGCGGAGGCCTACGCCCTCGAGCTCTTACACTGGAACTCTACCACCACTATGATTAGGTTATTTTTTTATTTAATAAAGGTATCAAACAAGCATGCAGTTCACATTGATGTTAAGTGATGACTGCAGCCTATAGATACTTACACACAGCCCAGAGGTCAAAATGCAGATGCGTTGCTATCCCTGGGACTTTAGTTGGTTAGTTGTTATGTCTTAGTGATAGTAATTCTGGCACTGTACATTACAATCCGCCTCGACGCGACGGTCAGTCTATCGCGCGCTTGGTGGTATTTTTTTTTTATGTTATGGAATTGGCAAACAAGCATGCAGTTCACATTGATGTTAAGTGATGACTGCAGCCTATAGACACCCACACAAAGACCAAGGTCACAATGCAGATGCGTTGCCACTCCTGAGGCCTAAGGTGTTATGCCTCTGTGCCGGAAATTACAGGGCAGACACACCGTAACTTTAAAAAAAAAAAAAACACCTACACTGGACCTCTACCGCTATTAGACTAATTCCAATTCAATATTCATAGTAAAGACAGGACATCGTCTGTTGGATCAGTTAGTAAATAATAAACTTGAAGTGGAGTTCATTCACGTTCATTAATTAATGCCCAGAACGTGTAAATTGTCGAACGAACCTCCCTCTGAGGTGTTTCTCCGGTGCTACAAATTGGGGTTCTCCAAAAATTTCGTCAAAAGAGTCCTTCAGGGCAGGCAGCGCGTGGGCAACCGGTGTTGTAAATGTTCATAGGCGACCATGACCACTTTCCATCAGGTAGCTCGTCTGCTTGTCTGTCAACCTAATGACATAAAAAGGTGCCAATATACATATTGTGAGAGAGTCATCGTTGTCTACAATAATCATAGAGCAACGCGGCCTACAGATCGCGGCGGACTGGAGGGGATTAGCCAAAGCGTGTATTACCGATGCAAATCAGTCTGTAATTTTTTGCGGGGGGAAATGCGTGCGACACACTCGCACTCTATAAAAATCGTCTATTACTACGAAACTGACACCTTGACTTTAACAAAATACAGAAACAATTTCACGCACACATTTAAACATCTAGGCGAGGCCCTATATAGGAGGTATATTCCCATTTGGGCTTGTACTTCGACAGAGGGGTAAGCCTGCATATGGCTACTCCCCTCCGGTGTTGGTCTATGACAATAATCAAATCAAACATTTTATTCAAGTCAATAACTCCGCTCAGATAATGATATCCGCAAATTGCCGCTTCATTATCTTAATTATAAGATATATCCAAACCGTTATGAATATAAACGGTTATATTAATAACTGATCATATAAATTCAGTTTGGTAAATAATAATATACATTTCCTACACGACTTACCGCAATTAAAGACAACACCAGATCACCTCATCGCCGTCCTTAAACTTTTAGACAAAGACGATGCGCAAGTTACCAAAAATTATTTTATTTTATTACCCACACTTACCAAATAAGATCGCTGATGCAAAGTGATCTTTATTTATATGCAAATAAGAGCCACCCGCTCATTACCGTGCTGTCCGTCCGCGTTATTTATTGCACATTGCGTAGATACCCGTTCCCAGACATTTATTCTAATATAATTCGTATATATCGAAATGCCGAATGGTTTTAATAGAAATCACTGACATTGTTTATGTTAGAGTACCGTCTTCGGTGTGGTTGTCAAACTTTTGTAGCACTTATTATTACACCCTTACTCATAAACGTACATTAGATACGTTTTAGCTATAGAATGCTTTGTCTTTGTCAGTTGCATTGTCAAATGTGCAGGATAGAAAAAGACAAAGGAGAGATTAGCAACACTACGTTTATGAATAAGGGGGTAAAAGTTTAGTTCGTGATCTTAAATCCCCATGATTGTGTACAGTACTCTCAACAAATATTGCATATCGAGCTTAGAACAGACAATCGCCTAGTTTCGAATTCGTAGAGCGTTACCTCTGTTGCACACTACCTACGTAAGCTCTAATAGTCCGGTATTGGTCAGAACTTGATCAAAATGATCAACAAACATCAGATGTGTGCGAAAGAGACAACGCTCTACAGGACCGAAATTATCCGAAATCTCTCTCCTAAGGTCGATGTGCAATATATCTTGTTGCGTACTGTACACTCGAAATAAACTTCCACTCTTATAGGCAAGATTATCATTTTATTATTTAGGTATGTAATATTGCTACTTCAATACTGGTAGTAGGCGACATACCATTTTTAATGGGCATTTTGGACGTAAATAAATAATTGTATTGAGCTTGTTTTAAAAATGTCCTATTTCAACGGCAATTTCAAATAAACAATTGGCGATTCATGAATATTATTCATAACGATCACATATTACCACTTAAAAAGATAGATTATGGGTAAAAATAAGGTTAATGAAATCCCATTCTAAATCTATAAAAGAGTGTGGCGTTGTCTTTATAAAATTGAGCATAACTAATACTATCTGTATTCAGATTAAATCAGATTAAGACATTTACTGAGCGGTTGAGCAAAGAAAACATTGTATATTTGAATTTTCTATCTGATTGTCAACCGCACAAAATCAATGAGGAGTTAGTTACGTGTGATTACGCGTGCTACGCTGAAGGCTACGCCGTGAAGTCGCGTCACAGTCGGCCATTTAAAAATACGAAACGTAACAAGTTTGAGAGCCGCTAACTACACTCCGAGTCTTTCGTGTTTTATGGCGTATTATGCTATAATAATATTTTTTACTTAGCACATTTGTTTATACGTACCTGTTCTATGTGTGTAGCGCGCGTGTGTGTGTACGATGCGCGGGCGCAGGCCGCTCACTTGTTTATTCTTATACTATTTTATACTACGAAAAATAAGGCTGTTTGTTTGGATCTATGTTAGCATGTAGATGTTAATCTCGCTTGAATTGATTCTGATAGAACTTTCACATTGTGGACATTGTGTTAATGAAGGAAGAAGTTAAGTAACTTTTGACACGTGGAACAAGTCAAATAATTATGTAATTGTCGGCACTACGACACTCGAACTTCTGTTGACATTTGGTTTGGTCGTGGGGTGGGGTGCAAGTGTTTTCCTTTTTTAAATGACTAGCTTTTGTAATTACCGTTCCCGTTGGATTTTGCTCTCTGTACTCTCCAAGAATTCAATCAGTAACTCACTCAGTCAGTAACGGAAGACCTTTACATTACCTAGGTAAAAGATTGTGGTGCTGAATACTACCATTTAGCGGCAGATAAATTAGGAAATGCGGTGGTATCTTCGCCCTTGGGCGCCTACACTTGGAACTCTACCACCAGTAAAATGCATGTATAGATATACACCCTTATTCATAAACGTACTTTAGATTTACTTACTTTAGATTGTCTTTGTCAGTTGCGTTGTCAAATGTGCAGGATAGAAAAAGACAAAGGAGAGATTAGCAACTCTTAAGCTACAAAACGTTTATGAATAAGGGGGATAGTCTTTTACAGAAACGGGTGTGATATTACATCGGAAAACGGGTGTGATAAAACGTAACATTACACCAATCCAATATAAGTTTATGACTCTATAGATACTGCCAGGCACATTAACAAACTCCGGATCTACTGGGAAACTGCCGAAAAAATGGATAAAAGCACTTATCCGACTCGAGAGACTCCAGAAATCGAACTCTGCATGACAGTAGTGGCACTACTGAAGCAGTTATCTCCGTATATTGATTGTTTGATTGATTGATTTTACTACTACTACGCTGGGTTCCTGGATTCGATTCCCGTGTCTGGAGATTTCAGAGATAACGGTGTATGTATGTATCTTCACGCCAGGTCCCTAACGGGGTAGGCAGAGAGTGTAGAGCGCCAGACATCCCGGTTCTGACATACCTCTCGTGCCTCGTCTACCTTCATCATTCTCTTCATACATGCACGCCGATTCCTAAGACTTTTGACCCCACCATCAGACAGAACTCGACCTATTTGGTCATGGTAGGTCAGCCTTGGTCTTCCTGGGCCTCTGCAACCATCCACATTCGCATTGTATAATAACGGTGTAAAGTTCTTTATCTCTGGTTCTATTGGGATTTTCCTATTTTCTGGAAGTTTCCCAATACCTCGGAGTTTGGTAATGTGTCCAGGGATGTCAACAGGCTCGCCACCTGTTATCGGCCGAAACGTAACCGGCAAAACGTGGGTGTTTGTATGTATGCTTGAATACATGCCTACCCCTGCCTACCCCTTCGGGGATTACAGGCGTGAAGTTGCGTACATTGCTTGATTTATCAATGAGAAAGTCCTTTAGCAATTAAAGAAATTTGATGTAACGTAAATTCCATATACCAGTAGGGCGAGTATCTCAAACGTTAAGAGATTTATTGAGTCAGTAATGATTTCTCCGATCCCGTATACTTCGAGGTCAAGCAATTAAAAGAATTGCGTTAATTTTCTTTAATTAACAGTTAATAAATCATACGCGAGTATTTACTATTTGGGATTTGGTAACCTCGAAAATTGGATATGACATCAATATAAGTATGAGATATGTATAATATTTAACACCGAACAGAAATAGGGTTGTCTAGTTTATTATTAGTAAAAAATACTAATAGTAGTGCCACTGCATGAGCTACAGGGCGTAGGCACCACCGCATTACGAAATATATCGTCTGCATTCTGCCCTCTGGTTCTTGTGTAAATAAATATACGCTACAGTCTACATTTAACAAAAAAAAAAATTAAAAAAACAAATAATCTACACTTATGTTTCTAAAGCGGTAACATTTGTGTTTTTCTATATTTTTTAATGTAATGGAAGTGACAAACAAACATGCTGTTCACATTGATGTTAAGTGATGACTGCAGCCTATAGACACCCACACAAAGACCAAGGTAAAAATGCAGATCCGTTACCACTCCTGAGGCCTAAGGTGTTATGCAACTGTGCCGAAAACAACAAGGCCGTACATTACTACCTGACCGGAACACGATAGTGCAGAACACTACCATATAGCAGCAAGTATATTAGGTAATGCGATGGTGCCTACGCCCGCGAGCTCCATCACTGGAGTTCTACCACCTATATATTTTTGTAACGTTTTCACACAAAAACTACTGAACCGATTAGAAAAATTCTTTCACCATTAAAAAGCTGCATCTTCACTGAGTTACATAAGCTATATTACATTCATTGCACCCGTGTGAAGCCGGGGCGAGCCACTATATTGTATAATTCTAAAAGCCGAAGTTGGTGACCCTAAATAGAAGGTCGCCGGCTAAGAAATAAAAACGTCTTGACTAACGCGAACACGGCCGAATCTAATGGCGGTTTTATGACGCTTCTCAGTACAGTATTCTGTTACATTATGCCTTGTTTTTCATGTCAGTAGTTTGTAACCTTTTTTTTAATTTCTGTATTATTTATTGGTGTGATATTTTTGGATAAGAGTGTGTATTCTTGGACGTAATAGTAGAAGGTGTACGCAACACCAGTTTATTTATGTGCTGTTAAATGGTTGTGATCAGTGTTATTTTATCGTGTTCTGGTTAGATGGTAATCTATGGTGCTATCATTTCTGCCACAGTGACAAAAGTTTTTGTGCTCTAGGCGTATTCTCTATCGCGCAGGTAAATTGATGGTAATTTGAAAGACGTTTTGCAGTACATTGCTGATTTTCTAAAATCATCAAAATTACCACGTTACGTCAAAATAGGAATGTACTGCAAAATGGCTATCGATGCGATGTCAAATCGAAATACGCCTTCAGTTGCATCGTATGAGCATCCGTAAGTATCACCAATTTCTATAGAAAGCGATAGTTACGGAATCATTAGACAAGCGTTTGTTATTTTATTTCACTTTATATCCCTATAAAACCCAACTTCACGGCTGTGTTCCCCGAAGGGATACGCAGAGGTATATGTCTGCATTTAAGCATACATGCAAACACCATGTATGGCTCCGTAATAACTACCACAAAGCTTATAGACCGCACACAAAGACTCGCGATCTTTGTGTGGGTGTCTATAGGCTCCAGTCATCACGTAACATCAATGTGAACTACATAATTGTTTGTTACCTTCATTATATAAAAAAACCTAACGACGGTTACATTTTGTCTCATATAATCTTTGTAATTGTTATGTAGTGCTTGCATCTGGATGGTAACTTATTGATATGTTCTTAGGTTATGGTAACTTATTGTTACCATACCTTTCTATCTGACCAAAACATGATAGCGTTTCATATAATAATACCTTTTTTTATGTAATGGAAGTGGCAAACAAGCATGCAGTTCACATTGATGTGAAGTGATGACTGCAGCCTATATAGACACCCACACAATGACCTGAGGTCAAAATGCAGATCCGTTGCTACTCCTGAGGCCTAAGGTGTTATGCCTCTGTGCCAGAAATTAAACGGCCGTACATTACCACCTGACCAGAACACAATAGTGCTGAACACTATCATTTAGCGGCAAGTATATTAGGTAATGTAGTAGTGTTCATTCCCTTTAGGATCTACCTTGAGATGTACCACCAGTAAAAAAGTGAGCTATTTTTACACCACAGTTTTAGAACAACTGTCGACTAGTGTGTACGTAAATCCAATATGGCGGATTTGCTGCGACGCCCAATTAGGGACGCTCGCTCGTGTTTTGTTGCAATTGATTTATGTTTGACGGATTTTTGTAATAACAATTTATTTGGAGCACAGCCATTGTGATGCCGCTAGCGTTTAACGCGCTCACCCACTGCTGCGTATGGTTGTGGTTGTGAAACTTCGCATGATGTATTATTATTTTTTTTTTTATGTAATTGAAGTGGCAAACAAGCATGCAGTTCACATTGATGTTAAGTGATGTCTGCAGCCTATAGACACCCACACCAAGACCGAGGTCAAAGTCCAGATGCGTTACCACTCCTGAGGCCTAAGGTGTTATGCCTCTGTGCCGGAAATTACAAGGCCATACATTACCACCTGACCGGAACACGATAGTGCTGAACACTACCATTTAGCGGCAAGTTTATTAGGTAATGGTGGTGCCTACGCCCGCGAGCTCCGTGACTGGAGCTCTACCACCAGTAAAAAATGTATATGTGTATGACTGTATGGCCCCGTAATAACTATCACAGAGACAAAACAACTAAGGTCTCGGGGGTGGCAATGCATATGCATTTTGACCTCTGGTCCTTGTGTGGGTGTCTGTATTGACATCAGCTCTGCTGCAGCCTATGTTGCAGTCATCACTTAACATTAATGTGTACTGTATGCTTGTTGCTACCTTTATTACATTAGAAAATGCTTTTGTCTTCCTTAACCCTTCAAGCCACAGGGTCTCACAGATCGTATTTCGCAGTTCCGGACTAACGGTCTTCCGGAGCGGAACTGATTTCTTAAAAATGCGCATAAAAAATATCTAGACCGCCTATCGTGATGATTTCAACGACAATTACTTGCTAAATAAATTTTCTTTAAAAAATGTTTCCCGTATGATTGCTATATCACACTGATCTGCAGGCGTATGTATCTTGTTTGATATCATTTCGATAGCCACTTTGCAGTACATTGCTGTTATGATTACTGTACGTAACGTGATGATTACTATAATTTTAGAAAAAAATATCAATGTACTGCAAGGTGGCTTTCAAAACGGTGACCACCGTGAATACGCCGTCTGGTTATTTTATGGTATCCTCTCCGCTCCTACCTTAGTCTTCCTTTTATCGGTCATACTATTGAATAATAATGAATATTTCAGCTTCATAAGACTAGTGTAGTATGCGATATATTAACATAGATTAATAATAATAATAATGGCAACCCATTATACGTCCCACTGCTGGGCACGAGTCTCTCCCCTTTTTTGGGGGGAGGCCTGGAGCTTACTCCACCACGCTGCTCCAATGCGGATTGGTGGAGGTGGGCGGGTTAGTGGCCAACCCACTGTCGGATGTTTTCAAACCGCCCATAAGGCCTCCGACAAGGTTTAACGACTGCTATCCATCCATCGATAGCAACCGGGACCGACGGCTTAACGTGCCCTCCGAAGCACGGAAAACGCGCATTTAATTTGCCACTAGCGGTCACCCATCACACTACCCGACCGCGCCCGTAGTGCTTAACCGAGGAGATCGCTTACGATCTACACCAGCCGCTGGGCCATGCGCGCTTCTAACATAAGCTTTTAACATAGATTGCTATTCATAAACCCGCTACGTGTTGGTGATGTCACTGCTACACGCGTAGCCTTTTCCACCAATCCGCATCGAGCCAGCATGTAGCGTAATAATCTGATCTATGTCCCTGTCATAAATATTTCTGTGAGTTTGAACAGTCAGAGTTTTTTCAATGTGGATTAAATTAGCTGACTATGTATTTGTTTACATATATTGGAAAAAAAAAGATCCGGACGAATTGAGAACCTCCTCCTTTTTTCGATGTCGGTTAAAAATGAGACATTCTACTGATATACTTTTTGCATTAGTATATTATATTTAGTTTTATCTTAGTGGTATTCTTGACTACATGCTGGCAAATATACTACATATATTTTTTATCCTGTTTGACATGCATATCAATTGTTATTTACTTTAATTTAGTTTTTTGTTTTGTTGACGTGTCATAAGAGGTGCCTGTCACCCTAAATTAATGAAATGAGTTTCTGATTTTGATTCTGGCTTTATGTAAGTATAAGATTTTTTTTATGAAATAGATTTACACTCTTTTTCTAAAACAATCAAATGTAAATCTGAATATAGTATACTCTGTGGCCAAAATGAAATGCATTAGAGACAATGTTATATCTGTTACGCGAATGTTTCATATTTTCATTTTACCTACAAATATAATAACACAATACCGGGTAGTTGTATCTTTGTGTTGCTTCATAGAATGTAGAAACGCGTCTAATAAGACGCATAAAAAACTCATACGGTGAAATTCAGAGTTTTAAAATTAAATTCACGACTAAATTGCCTATAACATCGTAAAAGTTTAAAGTTATTTCTACCAACCCATGTCCAAAGCGAAAATTTTTATTTTATGTGATGGAAGTGGTAAGCAAGCATGCAGTTCACATTGATGTTAAGTGATGAATGCAGCCTATAGACACCCACAGAAAGACCAAGGTCATGCAGATGCGCTACCACTCCTGAGGCCTAAGGTGTTATGTCATTGTGCCGGAAATTACAGGGCCATACATTACCACCTGAACGGAACACGATAGTGCTGAACACTACCATTTAGCGGCAAGTATATTAGGTAATGCGGTGGTGCCTTCGCCCGCGAGCAACGTCACTGGAGCTCTACCACCAGTATAAAAGTTACACCGCCCCTAATCGTATACGTCTTATTATGTCTCCACAACACCCTAAGCCGAGGATCGAACTCACAGAGGTCTTTCTTACTAAATTATTAACTCTGACAGCGCTTTGCGCTAGTTCTTTCTTCTTTCTTTCTTTCTTTCTTTTCATTAATGGCAACTTTTGCGCTAGTTAATTGCCCGTTGAAGTAGACCAGTGCCATCTTAAAACGAGTCGCCTACGTAAAGCCATTATTAAAAAGAAAAAAAAGTCATTTCTGATTAGTGTCAACAATGTAATTCTTTGAAATCAAAATCATTAACTTTTGATATTCACCCAGCAGTGGGATGTAGCCATTACGTTCAAGTGTATTACGCGACGAGTTAATTGCGATGACGCTTATAATCGAGTATTTACATCATAACAATACGTCTCCGGCCAGTTTTGTCTTATAAGCGGTTTAGTATTTAGAAAATCACTTTGTATTTTTTAATGTTGACAATCCGGTTAGTCCAGCGGTGTGAAACCATCGTTTGATTCGAAGGGTCGCGGGTTCGATCCCCGCTCCGGGACTAATATTTGTATGGCCTACAGATATTTGTTTCGGGTCTGGGTGTTTGTGTATGTGTTGTATGTGTACAACGGCACCCACGACACAAGTTTATACCTACTGTGGGGCTGTGAGTGTAAGCGTATTTTATTTTATTTTTAATGCATGATTTTAAACGTAGTGTTCACGTATCAGCATGATGTTTCTACTTGCTAAATAAACATTTCTATGATAGAAATTAAAGAAAAAAAAAATTTGACTCCGGGCAGCAATCGAACCTGCGACCTCAGGATAACCAGTCCAGCCGCTTTACCATTAAGCTACCGAAGACCTACACCGATGGGCCTTGTAATTTCCGGTACAGAGGCATAATACCTCAGGCCGCAGGAGTGGTAACGAATCTGCATTTTGACCTTGGTTTTTGTGTGGGTGTCTATAGGCTGCAATCATCATCACTTAACATCAATGTGAACTGCATGCTTGTTTGCCACTTCCATTACATATTTTTTATGTAATTAGCTTAGTTGTAGAGCGGCTGGACTGGTTATCCTGAGGTCGCAGGTTCGATTCGTGCACGAAGTCAAATTTTTCTTTCCATGTTTTCTTTAACTTCTACAGTTCACCCGCATGTGTTATTGCGAAAAATGAATAGTACAATTTCTATGATATTTTAATTGAGTCTCGCATAAGCGTCTGAAATCGAGAGAAATTTGTGCTCTAACTCTTTTACCTTAAGAAGGAAATCATTCTTTTTTTTTATGTAATGAAGGTGGCAAACAAGCATGCCGATCACATTGATGTTAAGTGATGATGATTGCAGCCTATAGACATCCACACAAAGACCAGAGGTCAAAATGCAGATGCGTTGCTACCCCTGATAATTTAGTTGTTATGTCTCTGTGATAGTCACTTATCTTATTGTGGGGCCAGCTGTTACACTGGGACACTTCGACCCATTGGGATCTTTTGTGTTCAAAAAGATACTTACTACGGAGCCATACATTACCTAATCTAATCGGAACACCTGATATTTGGCGGCAGATAGATTAGATTAGGTGATGCGGTGATGCCTACGCCCTCGAGCTCTAACACTTGGCACTCTATCGTCTGTGAAAATGAATTATTAATTATTGTAAATTATTGTTTTACATTATTTTGCATTAACACATGCTTGTGAAATATATTTTATCGAAATAATATAAAACAATTATTAAGGGTAAAAGCGACTTCTTTACGATATTCAATAAACTGCAAAGTCTATTATATCGGTTGCCTAACTAGCATAGTTGGCAATAGATGGCGCTGCTGCTACCATAAAGCAATGCAATAAATGTGAAGGAAAGATTTGACAAATCGGGCAGGACTTCAGTAGCTCAATTGGAAGAGCGGCTGGACTAGATTCCCAGTAGGCCGCGAGTTCGAGTCTCGCCTGAAGTCAAATTTTTCTTTCCATTTTTCTTTAAATAAAATATTGTAAATTATATTAAGTACTAGCTGTGCCCGCGACTTCGACCGCGGGAATTTATGATTGTTCAGGATCTACCCGGAAAAAGTCGTGGGCGCACCTAGTACAAACGTAGCCTAAGTTACTCCTTATCACATCAGCTATCTGCCAGTGAAAGTGCCATCGAAATCGGTAAAGCCGTTCCCAAGATTAGCCCCGCCAAACAGACAGACAGAGAGACAAAAATTGAAAATGTTGTATTGGTCTATGTACTGTATACATACATATGCATTTAGTAAAAAGCGGTTATTTTATATTACAAACAGACACTCCAATTTTACTTAATTGTATAGATGTAAAAGTATAATGAAGTTCAAGTCTTATGAAACAAAATCAAACGACACAAACATTATTTACTGGTGGTAGAGCTCCAGTGACGGAGCTCGCGGGCGTAGGCACCACCGCATTACCTAATATACTTGCCGCTAAATGGTAGTATTCAGCACTATCGTGTTCCGGTCAGGTGGTAATGTACGGCCCTGTAATTTCCGGCACAGAGGCATAACACCTTAGGAGTCAGGAGTGGTAACGCATCTGCATTTTTACCTCTGGTCATTGTGTGGGTGTCTATAGGCTGCAGTCATCACTTAACATCAATGTGAACTGTATGCTTGTTTGCCACTTTTAAAACATTAAAAACAAAAAAAAATCTGCAGATTTCAATAAAAAGCTACGAAGTTTACTTTTGAATGAAATTTAAAATTGTCTTAAATTTTGAAAGAAAAATTAATTTCGTGTTTTTTTATATCATTAGGCAACTATACCAGAGTTCATTTCGCAAGCTCGTGTTAAGTTTAAAACAAAATTCAAGTGGTCAACCACGACAACAAATTGACGCAGTGCTTCTATATTTATTTTCTTAGTATAAAATAAGTTGAGAAACACATTTTTCTTAATTTCCCTTATCATATTCATATCTCCCGCGACCGAATGGTACACGTAAATCATTGTGAATCAGATTTATCGACCAATCACACGACGATATCTGAAATAACTATCAGTTACAGAACCCACGTGAAAGTAAACCAAGATATGTGTAGAATTTCTATTCGTAAACTTACTGTGGGCAGAGAATATGTAATAATACTACGTATAGAATGGACACACGATTTCCCCGCATCACCCAACCTCCTCCCCTCTTATGGGCGACGTTTGGTATTTTGAACGTGATACGCGTACAGGTGCACGTGTAAATACACGTCACTGATTGATGTCTGTGTAATAGAGACCAAATTAAGCGTTTGTATGGAATTTTGGCGGAGTGTCCGCGGTTTGCTGTGGGTATGCTGTAATTTCTAATGTGCACGAGTACTTTGTATCTTTTTTTTTTTTTTTATGTCTGAAGATTGACAGACAAGCAAACGGGCCACCTGATGGAAAGTGGTCACCGTCGCCTATGAACATTTGCAACACCAGGGGAGTTGCCAACGCGCTGCCAGCCCTGAAGGACTCTTTTGACGCCATTTTTGAAGAACCCCATATTGTAGCACCTAGGGAACACCACAGAGGGAAGTTCGTTCCACAATTTACACGTTCTGGGCAGAAACGAACGTGAAAACCTCACCGTTAAGCACTGCCAGGTGTCCAGTCGGTGTGGGTGGAACTTCTCTCTTCGGCGTGTAGTACGGTGTAGGAAAAGAGACGGTGGCACCATGTCAAATAGTTCAGCAGAGCACTCACCATTGTAGAGACGGTACAACACGCACAGACTCCCAATGTCTCTGCGCAGGCTCAGATGTTCGAGCCTGTATCTGTACATTTTAGGGTCCCGTACGACAAAAGCAAATAATAATAATTGTGGTATCACTCATGCCAATTTTTCTTTAAAATTACTAAGCCGATTGATTGTAATTTGGTGCATATGTTACAGTTAAAACCAGTTTTTAGTTAGAACGCGTTTTCTTATTTAGAACAACAGCTGTAATACTTGCCCTGTGAAATACTGCCTCCCTTTGTTAAGCACCCCTAGCTTTTTGGATGCCAACTTGGTCTTACACTCAATGTGACTCCCGAATTGCACTTCGTTCGATATGTCAACGACCAGGATACTGATACTCTTACCAACGACGAGCGGAGTGTCCTGGAACTGTATTGCTACAATGATGTTTTTTAGTGGTGAACGCGCAGACTTGTGTCTTCAAGGGGTTGAACTGCCCTAAATTGAGTCGACCCCAATAAAATAAAATGTAAGCTGTAATTAATTAAAATGTAAATCAGTAACTCAAATAAAGACTAGTGACTTTAATACATATATACATGGTTTTCAAATATAATACCACTGTTGGTAGATTAATTAAAAAATTGAACAAAAATTACAAAATGTTCTGTGCGTACAACCCTACTAGGTAAATAAAGCAATGCAATAGATGTGAAGGAAAGATTTGACAAATCGGGCAGGGCTTCAGTAGCTCAATTGGAAGAGCGGCTGGACTAGATTCCCAGTAGGTCGCGAGTTCGAGTCTCGCCTGAAGTCAATTTTTTCTTTACATTTTTCTTTAAAAATAAAATATATTTCACAAGCATGTGTTAATGCGAAATAATATAAAACAACTCTACTAGGTACTATTTATACTTTGTACCTAATGCGGGGTTGTGTAGTGTAAGTGTATTTATTCTTTATTTTTTTATTGTGTAATATATATTACGTCCTATTACAAGTGACGAAGCAGTGAATTTGATATTGTACGTTATTTGCTCTTCATATAATTAAAGCCACATTTTAAACTATAAAATTCTTTCGCACCGGGGACAAACGTTCAAACGTATCCACAGCATCTAATTTAAGACCAATAAAACCCAGCTTTCCCGATTAGAAGTAAGTATAATTTCTTCTTCCGAGTAAACAATTCGACGCGTGTGGTCCTCGGATTAAATCGGACTCTTTAATTTATAGGAACCGCGCGTTTAATTGATTCTTTATTAAACTGGTGCCCTAATCGTGTAATAATCGTAAGGCATACGTGCCTACGTACTAGGTGATATATCGACGAGCGTTGTGGGAGGTCACTATACGTTTATGCTGTCCTGGTACTTGAGTTCGTAATTAACATTCATCATTGGGGATAATTTTTGGAATTAGTTGTTTTTTTTTTCTTAGATGACTTATGTTAATAGATGACTTATGTAAACTGCCTCGGTAGCCTAGTGGTAGCAGGCCACTACTACTACGCTGAGGTCCTGGGTTCGATTCCCGGGTAGGGGGTTATCAGAGATAATGGTGAAAAAGCCTTTATCTCTGGTTCTATTGGGATTTTTCCATTTTCTGTAAATTTCCCATTACCTCAATGTTTGGTAATGTGCCCGGAGATGTCAACAGGCTCGCCACCTGTTACATGGGCCAAAACGTAACCGGCGAATCGTGGGTGTTTGCATGTATGCTTGAATGCATGCATTTACCTCTGCCTACCCCTTCGGGGATTACAGGCGTGAAGCAGTTACGACTTATGTTAGGAGTGTTTATTTTTACTGATGCTAAAGCTCCGGTAGTGAAGTTCTAGGACGTATGCACTAGGCGATCAAAACTTTTCATTACGTTTAGCTGGTAGGTACCTTTTCTATTGGCGCAATATTTAGCTTTAGGAGTCGCAATTCATCGAGCTTTGAAAAGTAATAGGCACTAGACTTATCACTTTTTTACCCCAATTGCAATTTTCTCTGAGCGTCTCAATATTTTGGAAGACAAATTTAACTTTTTGGTCATGATGGTGATGTTTTATTTTGCCTTGAAAGGGACAAACAAACAATTAGTTTACATCCATGGTAAATTGTTATTCTATAGAAATTTACGTATTACTATGGTCTTGAAGCATAATATCATACGCTACTATGTCAGTAAAAAATTAAGGTTTTGTTTATGTAGACCTCTACACAAAAACCAAAGATCAAAATGCAGATGCGTTTCTAGACCGAGACCTAAGTTAGCCTAAGAGTATATCTCTGGGATAGTAATTCCTGGGTTATTACATTTGGAGCTAACCAGAAAATCTGCTATGCTATCTAGCGGTGGTTATATTATATTCCACCATTAACGCTGAATTTTCATAACCAATAGGGTGTTATTAGACTCAATAGTGTGTTAGTAATACTAAATCGAACGTTTCCAAATCCTTTAATATAACTATTTGGACCAAAATCACTGACTTCAACAATTCACGATCCAAATTGACAATGAATTTCCCTAACTTCTTACCCCAAAGCTGTTACAAAGTTCAAATGAATCGTGCAACCATAAAATACCTAATCCGACCAACTTACACATCACGGCCGTGTTTACCCGGAACTGAAGTAAATTAAAAACTTAGTAACATGTAAAACATTTTATACCTGCGACAATAAACTAGAAAAAGTTTCGCGCTCACCATCAAAAACTTAAACAATTCCACCGGTGCCGCCCTCTGATATTAATACAGAATTTATTGGTGCTTTACTGCTCCTTACACGAGTTTTTATTGAACGTTTTAACGATCCACAATTTTACTATCAACCTTTATACGGACGCCTAGTTAGGTTAATTAGTTCGAACGATTAAATTCTACGATCTGTACCCGTGATATGTTGGTAGCATTGATTTTTGGTGGTTCTGTATGTCTAGTAGTTTTGTTTATATAAGTACACGTAGTTTTCTCATTTTTGTCTAGAAGAATCATCCAACACTACGCCGCTATGATTTGATGTCTTAACAAATTATCACAACTCCTATTACAACGTACAGTACTCAACAATGAATATTGCACATCGAGCCTGCGAAAGAGACGATCGGCTCATTTCGACTTCGTAGAGCGTTATCTCTGTTGCACATTGCCTAAATGGTCGACAACTCGTAGGTACGGTGCGAAAGAGATTACGCTCTCCAGACCCGAAATAAGCCGAAGTCTCCTCCTAGACTCGATGTGCAATATTCGTTGTTGAGCACTGTATGTATCTTCACGACAAGTCCCTGAAGGAGTAGGCAGAGAGTGTGACGCGTAGATATCCCGGTCGTGACACACCGCCCTTGCTTCTACATTCATAATTTTCTTCATTCATGTACGCCAATTCCTAAGACTCTTGACGCCACCTTCAGAGGGTACTCGACCTATTTGGTCAACACCTATTACAACGTAAGAAAAAAGTATTCATAGTTGTTTCCTCGCCAAGTCCGTGTCCTCTTGTTTGTTACAAAAAAGCCTATCCTTTCTGTGTTCAATTTATATCCATGTAAACGAATCTCTCAATGGTTTGTACTCGAAAGCGTAACAGACAGAAAGACAGTTATTTTCTCACTAAGAATATTAATTAGTATGGAAGTATGAATTTAATAATATTATGGCACAAGTTAACTGTATAAAATAAAGTCTGAAATAAAGTCGAGTTGCACACTAAAAATCATTTATTTCATTCATACTTTATGTCTCTGATGGTCATCAATTCAAGAGACGATATCTTATTCGTGCTCAACGCGATTAATCAACGGGGTGGGATGGTTGATGTAAGAGTTCTTCCCTATTGCATTGCGTGCTAGCTACGCATATTTCTTTAGCATAGGTACTTATTCCTAGCTCACACGCTCGAAACAGTGGAAATGCGTATTGAAAAAATAGGTTACTCGGCTTATTTCTTCGTCTTTTTTTGAAAGGCCGCTTACATCACATACAGTAATACTTCGCTACTACTACTACCCCGTGTTAGTTACGCGGATTCCGAAATACGCGTTTTTTTATCATACCACGCGCATCGAAATCTCCTCTCCGCACGGTCAGTGCTCGGTTTATGAGAAGTTCGAGAACACATTATTGATATACGATAATTATTTCATCCAAAAGAACAAAAAATGGGTAATTTAAACTTCAATTTATATGTAACTCATGTTCATATGTAACACCTGGCAGTGCTCGAATTAACGTGTAAATTGTGGAACGAACTTTCCTCTGAGGTGTTCCCTAGGTGCTACAATATGGGCTTCTTCAAAAATGGCGTCAAAAGAGTCCTTCAGGGCTGGCAGTGCGTTGGCAACTCCCCTGGTGTTGCAAATGTTCATAGGCGACGGTGACCACTTTCCATCAGGTGGCCCGTTTGCTTGTCTGTCAAACTTCAGACATAAAAAAAAATGTAAAGGTGAACCCCGAGTTACGCGAATTCGACTTACACTACTATCGCTTGGTCCCACCTACCGCGAAGTCCTGGTTAATACTGTACTGCCAAACGCAAACGAAGTTAACGAAGATATCACATCACAATCAGCTGTCTTGTAAAAACCATATGCTCTGAAGCTATTAATTTTACAGCGCATGCAACCCTAAATAGTGCACATAAACCAACACTGGTCACTTCTGCCGGTAAACAATTTTTATATGAACCTAACAGTCTATTATCAGATGAGATTTCCTTGCGGCATATCGTAAACTAGCTACACTCAGATGTTTATTAGAGTATAATAACTCGAAAGTGCGTTTTTATTTAGTTTCGATGAGATCTGTTTATCTGTAGATCGGGATTTCGTTTATTGTAGGCGGTATGGCGCAGGGTAATGTATTGGGAGCGACTTTATTGCTCGCATGTTTTGTATTGTAAACAGTTGCTTTCGTTTTATTCATTGTTTTATAGTTATTGTTTATCTGACAATCTGTATTGATTTGTTGTTCGTCAATTTGTTGTGAAGTCTGTTTGGGTGTAGTCCTGTGGTGTTTATGTTTTTGTTAGTGTTCTGTGAAAGTTAATTTTAGATTTGTATAAATATGAATACTGATACTAATGATATTGCTTAAGGGGAAGATATTTGACGTTTGATATAAGTATTAGAGCTACATTGATGAAAATTTTGATTCAAAGTCTGATGTGTTGGTGTTGTGTGTAAAAAATAATATTGGCTAGATTATATAGTATAGTAGTAACACACGTCCGGATTTGGTATGGAGCGGACAGCGGATTCTGTACGCTCCGAACCAAATCGGGCCGTGTGTAGAGAAGTCCGGCGAACATGAATAAGTATTAATCAAGTCCAATGCGTTCCGCTCGCGCGGTTTTGGTAGGCGGCTTCGGTCCGCCGGACCAATTCCGGTCGTGTGTAGTAGCTGGAGCGGATTCGGTCGGATGTAGCTAGAGTGGATTCGGTCGTGTGTTACTAGATACTAGTGTAGACTAGCGGTCCGCACCGCGGGTGCAATTTAGGTACAGTATTCAACAAGAAATAATGCAAATCGACCTCAGGAGGAGACGTCGGCTTATTTCGGATCTGTAGAGCGTTATCTCTTTCGCGCCTTACCTATTTGACGTTTGTCGACCATTTTGATCAAGTTTTGACCAATACCGGACTACAGATGCTTACGTAGGCAGTGTGCAGCAGAGATAACGCTCTACGATGCCGAAACTAGTCGATTGTCACTTTCATAAGCTCGATGTGCATTATTTCTTGATAAGCTACTAACATAATATTGTGACTATAAATTGAGATGTAAGCTAGGTATCTCATCTTTCAAGTTGGATGAAACTGCATACGGTTTGCAAAGTCTGAATAAAATCGGTCTAGTAGTTTAGGAGTCCATCGCGGACAAACAACGTGACGCGTAATTTATGTCTGTCTATCGTCTTAAGGACTACATACAAACATAAATTTCGCGTTTTTGCTTTTGGGTCCATAATAAATGGAGACGTTCAAAATGTGTTATTGTAAGTTTACGACACAATAATGAAAAGTCCCTTAAGTCCACTTAATAATGAAGAAGAAGTTTGAAAGAAGTCTTTCAATACGCTAACACGATAAATCATGAGCACATTTTTGCAAAATTGCTATAAAGCCAACAAAAAAATTGATTTTCGATTATTTTTTGAAAGGAAAAAAGTAAGGAAGGTGGAGTTCAAAGATAGTATCAAATATAAGCGTTACTTAAAAATAAGTGATGCTTCACTATTCAGCCATTAGTTGTTTATATGTTTCTGTCACAAGTGTTCTGACCGACATACAGACCGTGAGAGCTAAATTACCATAAACACATTTTCATGATTTCCATTTTATCTAAATAGAATTGTCAGCACTGATCCAGTTCGTATTTATGTATTTACAACATCGCCCCAATTCTACATTATATGGAACCGGATTCAATACTTTTTAAAGTTCAGTCTATTTTTAGTTATATTGATCTTCACGAAATTAGTCATCTGGGTCAATTGACAGTATGGATATTACTTATTTACCATAATTGTTTTAATGTAAGTTCACGCCTGTAGTCCCCGAAGGGGTAGGCACCAGTCCCGGATCTAGGGGAGGGACAAGCCGGGGCCTACGCCCCGGGCGGCAAGTTAAGAGGGCGGACAAATTCATTATTAATAAATTCATATACAACTAATAATTTAGTGTAAGCGTATTTAAAAAAAAAATACGTAACATAAATGACCACAGAATAAATAACAACAATTGATGCATTATTTTCCGGAAGGCCTTTGTCTTAGTAAATATCTGATAGCTGAAATTATAAGGATGATAAAGGTAAAAATAAATAGAAGTGGGCGGGACCAAAAAAAATCAGTTCAGACTCCGCCTAAAAAAAAATTGAAGATCCGGGGCTAGTGGGCACACATGCAATGAAACATACATGCAAACACCCACGATTTGCCAGTTACTGTTCTAAAAATAAAACAGACTATATGTGGGATGTAGGATTGTGAACCCCTTGAAAATACGATTTATTTTGAACCATAAATTAATATTGTATGTTTTACCCAAGATACTTAAAAAGCAAATAGATTTACTGTCCATGATAAATCAACGGATTAAATAAATAAAACTAGTCTAGACGTATCATAGGTTAATTCCGTATCAAAATTTAGCAAAACTATGTATGTGTGCACATCGACAGTCTCTTACCTCGCCAACAACATCAATAAGTGTTAAGTAATTCAGGTCGTACATTATAACAAAATCATCCAAACACGATGAGCTCTTACGTAGATATTAAGTAACAGACATACATAAATATTTTCGCATCTATTATTACATCAGTACCTAAATCTTTAACAATAAAGAAGTGAAAGCTTTTATTTCAAATTCATCGAACTTACTTCTGATCAAAAGTTATTTATATCACTTCTAAGATATAAATTCCGCCATAAGAATCTAAATAATCGTAAACTTGAAGGCTAAAATAACTGGGAACGTTTATTACAATACCGACATTCTCTACATTACAGTACACCTTTACTTTTCCGGAGGTGTAGATAACAGTTAATGTGTAAATGCATTTTTTTACGTAATAGAAGTGGCAAACAAGCATGTAGTTCACATTGATGTTAAGTGATGACTGCAGCCTATAGACACTAACACCAAGGTCAAAATGCAGAAGCGTTACCACTCCTGAGGCCTAAGGTGTTATGCCTCTGTGCCGGAAATTACAGGGCCGTGCATTCCCACCTGACCGGAACACGATAGTGCTGAACACTACCATTTAGCGGCAAGTATATTAGGTAATGCGGTGGTGCCTACTCCCGCGAGCTCCGTCACTAGAGCTCTACCATCAGTGACGGTATCCATCTTCTCTAATTTCTCTGCCGCCAACTGGTAAAGTTCAGCACTATCGTTTTCCAATGAGATGGTAATGTATGGCCCTGTAATAAACTATCACAGAGACAGAACAACTAAAGTCTCAGGGGTGGCAACGCATCTGCATTAATAATCTTTGTGTAGGTAATGCTTGTTTGCCATCTTCATTACCTACATAAAAAAACTTAATAAAACATTTCTTCAAATTCAGAAGCTTAGAATTAGAACTCTTTCTCATTAAGTCTCTGTAGTAGTTTTCCGTACCGAAATTCAATATGACAATTTCGAATGCCAGAACTTGTTTCAACTACATTCGTATGTGCCTTATATGACGATTCTTGTTTTGGGCACATCTCATTATTTCTGTTTTATTGTATGAATACATAATATTATGGCCGCGATGGCACGTTGCGACACCGCCAATTGCCGAACTTAACGTTCGGTACGGTAAATTGGCATAGATCAAACAATTCGACAAACAGACCCGTCAAATGTGGTAAACAGTTGCTTTGATTTTGAACAGCATGTTCAGTTTAGCAGGCAATAGAATCGGAATAGCTGTTTGTGCTGTCCGATGTGTTTGTGCTCTTCTGAGTTATAAGGTTTGATTTGCAGAGTGTATGCTTTGCTGGTTATGTAATGGTAGATTTTCATCATTTTTAATTTAATATTAAAAATATGTTTGGTTGTTAAGAGATAGGTATACTGTATACAAAGGCGGCCCATATTATAATACATAGTCTACCATGATAAGAGAATTATCATCAAATTTTACGTGTACATAATTTAAAGAAAAAGTAACAAGTCCATTATATTATACTCAATGACGATATTTTATAAAAAAAAAATATGTTACTTTTTTTCATAAAAGGTAGAGACCGAGATCTTTTTTTAAAACTTTGTTTTTCTCTTCAAAATTGTGTGTTTCTGAGAAATTATCAATTATAAATATAAGAAGATACTTATAAATTACAAACAAACATAGGTAGATATTTGTATTGATTCAGTTTATTCAGTTTATTCATTTATTTCATATAATTAGGCTCCTGGAGAGCACTTTTACATCGTCATTTTTTTTAAACTAACCTAGAGTGAATAACCACTAATAATAATCAAAAACACATAATAAATTAAATAGACACTGAACAATTTTGTATAATATGGAAAGCATCAATTATTTACAAATTCCTCCATTTCCCCATTTCAAAAGAAACTGAGAAAGAATGAATTTGGTCGTCATAATAAAGGTTATTCACTTGGCAGAATTCCAAGGGCAGTCAATACTGAGAAGAACTCCGCCACTGAAGAAACTCAGTACAGCTCTTTTGAATATAAACTTAAATCTAATACAGTCTGTAAATCCAAAGTACAGGTTTTCGAAATAGCCTGGGAGCGATCGCTTCAATCCCATGGTGCAGTGTCATTAAGGTAATCACATGTTTTATAATAGTTGCACATGTACAAGCGTTTTTTGATAACTTTCTTAAATTTATTAATCGAAAGACTTTGAACATCTTCAGGTATTTTGTTAAAGAAGCGTATACATTGACCTCTAAAAGAATTACTCACCCTATGCAGTCGTGTTGTGTGCACAGACAACTTGTGTTTGTTCCTAGTATTCATATAATCATTAGCTCTACTAGGAAATTCGCTAATATTTTTACGTACATAGAGTACATTTTCGTAAATGTATTGCGAAGCTACAGTCAATATATTTATTTCCTTAAATTTATCTCTGAGAGACACTCGCGGACTTAGCCCGTAGATAGCACGCACAGCTCTTTTCTGTAAAACAAAAATGGTGTTGACATCGGCGGCATGCCCCCATAGTAAAATTCCATAGGACATAATACTGTGAAAATAGCTAAAATAAACCAATCGAACTATCAGAGTCAAAGTTAAATAGGCATTAAACGAAGAACACTCGTCGCGTCTTTCCACACAGACTAATCACGACCACCATTAGTATTGAATTTGATAAGTAGGCATGTGGTATATGCTTGTTTATGATCATCCCATATCTTTATTATTCAAATTTCTTGGTCAAACCGGTCAACTAAAGATAATTGCGTTGGTGTACTTCAGTTCAAGCGGTTTTTCTTCTTATTCATAATTTATTTGTACGTAAATGTTACTAATGTGTTTATTTCTCACATTAATTAGCTGTTAACAGCATCGGGTTGTTTTCTAAGTTTAATGTTAGACGGATCTTTGTTTTGCTGACAATTGTCAAGTTCGATTCGAAGACGATGCAGTATTCAGTTGACGTTATATATTAGTTATTTTTTTTTAAGAAGGTTATTTTACTGGCGAATTTACATTGTGGAATAAAGGTCTAAGTATACATATATTAATATAGATTAAATCCAAAAAAGGTAAGTACAAATAACTCTAAACATTACAAGTATAAATAAAATAACTGTTCAAGTATCTTATACTATATTAATATATTTATACTAATGTGGGGTTGTGATTCGGCGAGTTTGGCTGGGAGGTGTTAATGCATCCGCCGTATAGTCCTGACCTTGCACCTTCAGATTTCCACCTGTTTCGGTCTCTTCAGAATTCTTTATGCAATGTTATTGCATTTAATGTTGTCTTAAAAAATGCGAAGAAACTTTTTCCTTAACCTTATATTATATGCAGATGCAGCATGATATGGGTATTATGAGTATTTTAAGTACGAAGCCATTAAAATTGATAAAATCGTGCAGTTTACTCCCGTTTCCTGTATAAAGACGTATTAAATATTACACTAAATAATTGAATTACACAAAATGTGTTTTGTAGTCACGATTTCTAATAATAATGTATATTGATGCATTGATGAATATTTTTTGCTTTGTCTAGAAGTCTTGCCTTTTTTTGTTATGTATATGCAGGTACCTAGTGACGAACTAGCATTCGTATTGGTAGGTGAATAGTATGAATAATATAATTTCACCAGTAAAAACCGTTGAAAACGAATATGATATTTTATTTTTTTAAAGAATAATGGAAAGAAAAATTTGACTTCAGGCGAGGCTCGAACTCGCGACCTACTGGGAATCTAGTCCTACCATAAAGCAATGCAATAGATGTGAAGGAAAGATTTGACAAATCGGGCAGGGCTTCAGTAGCTCAATTGGAAGAGCGGCTGGACTAGATTCCCAGTAGGTCGCGAGTTCGAGCCTCGCCTGAAGTCAAATTTTTCTTTCCATTATTCTTTAAAAAAATAAAATATATTTCACAAGCATGTGTTAATGCGAAATAATATAAAACAACGAATATGATGTTAATGTATGGGCCCCTAATAACTATCATAGAGACACAACATCTAAGGTCTCTGGAGTGGTAACGTATATGCATTTTGACCTCGGTCTTTGTGTAAGTGTTTATAGGCTGCAGTCATCACTTAACATCAATGTGAACTGCATGCTTGCTTGCCACTTGCATGCCATAAAAAAGGCACCTACTTCAATAAAAGTTTGTGACCTTAGGTAATGAAGTTTGCTTGTGTTTAAATAATTATTTTTCCTTACATTGATGGTTTTATTTGTCAATTTACACTTTTGTATCTATGCAGCAACCACTGTAATCTTAATAATTTTATTCATAGACTCAAATTTCCCGAACTATTATTCTCAGACATCAAATTTATCTCACATTATTTTTAAAGGCCCATATTATTTAATATGTTCTCCGTTATCGTTCCATAATTGACAATTTTCTTTTTTGACACCGTTTTAATTAGTGACAAAGCTCATAAACGTCGCTAAGTGATGTTTATTGGTATCATATAAATTATACACCGCTACATTTTTAGATATAGGACTATGGCTGCGATTGTAATTGTTGGAGGTAAATATATGACGTAAGAAACGGATTACTAATGGGTTTTGGGGATCCTTAATAGTGGTCCAATACTATAGAACAACACCGATGTTTTCAGTCATTTGTAGTATTTATATGTAGGTAAGGTTTTCTTTCCCTCTTTGTTTGGCAATGTGTTGTACTTCATTTTTTTTTTATGTAATGGAAGTGACAAACAAGCATGCAGTTCACATTGATGTTAAGTGATGACTGCAGCCTATAGACATCCACACAAAGACCAAGATCAAAATGCAGATGCGTTACCACTCTTGAGGCCTAAGGTGTTATGCCTCTGTGCCGGAAATTACAGGGCCGTACATTACCACCTGACCGGAACACGATAGTGCTGAACACTACCATTTAGCGGCAAGTATATTAGGTTATGCGGTGGTGCCTACGCCCGCGAGCTCCGTCACTGGCACTCTACCACCAGTAAAAACTTCATGGCAATGGCAAGTAAAAAACCTTTCTAATTTACAATTTAGTATTCCAATTTTTCGAAAATCCATTGGTAGATGTACTTAGATGATGAGATGGTTCCATACGGAAGATGTATCCAGTAAAGTTATGGGGATTTTACCAGGAACGTTTACGAAGTTTTGGAGGCAACACAAAAAATTATACTTGATGCTCATCCCTACCCTAGCCAAGACGCCACTTTCATTTTGATGGAAGTAAAAGATGCCGAGGCAAAGGTATGCAGTGCTGGAGTTACAATCACATGATTGACACCCTGAATAAGCATATTCTGGCACCCACTCAGGAAACCAAAGTCGAGCATTATTTTTTCTGAATAATTATTAACGTGGATTAATAAATTTATCTTTTCTTTAGCGTCATCCAGAGATAGCGAGCGAGAGCTACGTTCGAATTTTTAGCTATCCCCACCCCAGTTGGACGGGGATCCCACCACCACCGATTGCCCCTTGAAATTTTGCGCACTGGGCTGATGCCTCATCGCTTCTCTCCCCTTAAAACTGGCAATGTGCCCCGAAACCTTTACCACGCCGCGTGTCATCGCACGCTACTAGAGAGCTAGTCCAAAATAAAATTAAAATTCGTGCCCGATTCCGACTCTACCTTGCCCGGTTTAGTTTTAATGGGGCATCGATATGAGATCTGTAGTATCAAATTTTATTGGGATAGACTGACTTTGATTGCTCATTGTGTTGTATGGACTAATTAAAATGGAAGTTAACTGCAGCGGTTCGTTTTTTTCGGTGATAATATGTTAAGTGACATTATGGATTTTTGTTCATAAAATTTAGAAGTGTCGCTCGTAATCTCGTTGTATACCTTTTTTAGGTAGCTCTAAAGAACAAGCAAAATTTTAGCAGCACTAGTATGTCTGTCTGTTTGTCTGTTACAGTCGATTTGGCTCGAAACTACTGCGGTTGAGTTGAAATTTAGTACACTTATCTTATACCTCTTATCTTGTGACTCAAACCCTGGGGTGGGTACACTTCCACGTTCTTTGATTAAATATTTTAAATATTCACTCAAAGTTTATATATAACATAGTTATAGCAAAGTTAATATTTTATATAAAGTATTGCAAAGTACGTTGTTGATACATTCCATTAAATGGACGTTTGCATTAAGTTAAAAGTTTAAAAGAGCTCCAACTGGGTTTCTTTGGTAGCTTTTATCAGTAGTGACATTAGAAACTGCTAATAAAATGACCTTTATTTTGATGAATATTTTTATCTTTTTCTTCTTATCTAGTTTTGGAAGGAAGGAATTGACTTTCTTAATCATATTTTAACTATTGTCCCTGTTTGGATGGCCCCGTAATAACTATCACAGAGGCAAAAGATTTTAGTCCTCAGGGTCGGCAACGCATCTGCATTTTGACCGCTGGTCTTTGTGTGTTTACAGGCTGCAGTCATTACTGAACATCAATGTGAGCTTGCTTGTTACTCATAAAAAAACTAACCCCCTTATTCATAAACGTATTTTAGCTAAAGTGTTGCTAATCTCTCCTTTGTCTTTTTCTATCCTGCACATTTAACAATGCAACTAACAAAGACAAAGCATTCTATAGCTAAAACGTATCTAATGTACATGTATGGGCGGTAAGTTTTTTATCCCCCTTTTAATTAACTTAATACCTATCTGTTTGCTTTAACTTTATGTGATAGTTATTCTATTTTTAGATTTCTAATGGTCTTTCGAAAACGATTATAAAATCATACTGGAAATAGCTTCTTCAAAAGAAATCTTTCTTTACACTTAAACATTAGATAGATTCTTGCTCCATCTCTATGTTCATGCAGAACGTAGCTGATGTCACTCCGAACGAGTTCAAATCGCACTTAACCAGTTTTTCGTTTCCATTTTGAGACACCATTGCGCATCAACTGTATATCATTTATTACGATTTCGACACACGTAACAATTCTGTTAAGAATTTGAATAAATGACCGAAATGTTCACTACGGCTCCAATATCGCGAGTTAACGTGGGCCGAGCTTTATTGCTTGAATCCTAATTCTTACATGTGTCATATCTATCGTGACCATATTCATTCGCTAGAAACGGGACAGTTTAGAAATAGAATCGTTCGTTCATATTGTTTGAATGACTGTGCATAATAAGCGATTTTCGTTCATGCATGTTGTTTGAATGACGGCCTGGTTAGTCCAGCGGTGTGAGATGATCGAAGGGTCGCGGGTTCGATCCCCGCATCGGGGCAAATATTTGTATGGCCTACAGATATTTGTTTCGGGTCTGGGTGTTTATGTATATGGTGTATGTGTACAACGGCACCTACGACACAGGTTTTTACCTACTATGGGGCTGTGAGTGTAAGCGTGTAAGCGTATGTTGTTTGAATGACAGAGCTTTATCTGCGGTTTTTTTTTACTGAAAACTTCTGTAGCATCGTTGTCGTTTGAAAGTCTATAAAAGGAAAAAGCGACAGTAAAAAGAGACAGATATATAAATTCATAAGGCTTAACGTGGGAGAAAATGAGATAGAAAGCTTAATACAGTGCTTGTGCAAATGCGTAGTACAAAACTTGAGTTTTTAAATGTTTCACTTCTACTACGTGTGAATTGGACGCATATATTTTATTATTTTTTTTAAATATGTAATAACTCAAAAACTTATAACTATATCTTATTCGAAGAGTTCGATCCCCGTACCGGGATAAATGTTATGGCTTACAGATATTGGATGGTTTGTGTGTACAACGGCACCCACGATACAGGTTTTACCTAGTGTGAATAAAAATAAATAAAATACGTTACACTCACTGTGCATAAAGTACTGTAAACGTTACAATTTTGTTTCTAAAACGCGTCCTCGGAAACCTGTACCACAAAACGGGACTGTCCCGTTCAAAATGCGACGCATGGTCACATTACTCATATCTGAATTGCGAAACGAACTAGTTCACAAACGACCATCGCATATTGTGTATTGATCGTTATATTAAACGATTTCTTTTACATTTGTAAATTCTCATCTTATTATAATAGGTTGGGGAAAAAGTCTTTTCGCATTATAGTATGTATGAACTTGTAATAAAATCTCTTTGGCTGTAGTATTTGTATCTGGCTGGTTTTGGTATCATTGAAAGTTAAAACTTTAAAAAACATAATTCCAAATTCAAATTAGGCAAATGTGTGATTTTCATTTGTTTTTCGTACTGTCAAGATGAGTGAAACTAATGAAGAAATTCGATACATTTTAAAATTTTACTACAAAAAAGGTGAAAATACAACGCAAGCCGCGAAAAAAATTTGCGATGTTTATGGACCTAGTGCAGTGTCTGTGAGAGTAGCCCAAATTTGGTTTTAGCGTTTTCAATCCGGAAATTTTGATGTCAAAGATGCACCTCGCTCTGGTCGCCCTATTACGGATAAAATGGATGCCATTTTTGAAAAAGTGGAGCAAGAGCGACATATCAGTAGTTACGACGTAGCTGAAGAACTGAGAATTGATCACAAAACAGTTTTGGCGCATTTGAAAAAAGCTGGGTGCAAAAAAGAGCTCGATAGTTTTCATGTTAATTTTAGCCGAAAGACGTTCACAGCTGGACAAAAGTTTTTCCAGATATGCCCACAACAGGGTTATGCATCATTTTGGAGATACCAAAATCGCCACGCTTGGCATGGGGATGGGGATTGGCATGGTAGTTTTATCGCGAGACGTTGCTTATTCTGCGTAATTGCATCTACTATCGCCATATTATTATTAACTGCAATAATAAGAATTCTCCACTTGTGAGCGTGGCAATCGTCACGTTTTGCCGCCTTCATGTAGTTCCCGCTTAACTTCACACTACATTCTGTCTTCAATGCGACTCGATGACGTTGCCCAGAGCGTAATTTAATGAATCTTCTGTACCTACAGATTGTAAAATATTGAAGCGGAAGAAATTAATTGAAGTAATTTCTCTACACGACACACGAAATTTATATCGAATGTTGAAATTTTTTATGCGAGTCAAGTAACAAACGTGGTTAATTGTAAATAAAGTTGATATAGCTCCATGTAGATGTTGATATAGCGTCATTGGCAGAGCTCCAGTGACGGAGCTCGCAGGCGTAGGCACCACGGCATTACCTAATATACCTACTTGCCGCTAAATGGTAGTGTTCAGCACTATCGTGTTTCGGTCAGGTCGTAATGTACGGCCCTGTAATTTCCGGCACAGAGGCATAACACTTTGGGCCTCAGGAGTGGTAACACATCTGCATTTTGACCTTGGTCTTTGTGTGGGTGTCTATAGGCTGCAGTCTTCACTTAACATCAATGTGAACTGCATGCTTGTTTGCCACTTCTATTACATAAAAAAAAACAAACGTGGTTAATTGTAAAGAAAGTTCATTTAAGATCCAAGCGCAATTGGAAATATTGTACAGGTTTATGCGACGATAGATAACATTTATTTAAATAAATTGAATAATGTATTTGTACTATTTATTTTTGCGCAATAACACATGCGAGTGAACTTTAGAAATTAAGAAACAGCTGTGAAGCACGCCCTGTCAAACAACAAAAAAATATCCAAATCGGTACAGGCGTTTTCAGACTATCGCTGAACATACATACAAAAAAAAAGATCCAGGCGAATTGAGGACTTCCTCCTTCTTCCTACTTTTCCTTTAGAAATTAACCGACTTTAAAAGTCGGTTAATTTCTAAAGTTTATATAATATAAACTGCCTCGGTAGCCTAGTAGTAGCAGGCCACTACTACTACGCTGAGGTCCTGGGTTCGATTCCCGGGTAGGGGGTTATCAGAGATAATGGTGTAAAGTTTTTTTTTGTTATGAAAGTGGTAAATAAGCATGCAGCTCACATTGATGTTAAGTGATGACTGCAGCCTATAGACACCCACAGATAAACCAGAGGTCAAAATGCAGATGCGTTACCACTCCTGAGGCTTAATGTGTAAGTGTTAGCCTCTGTGCCGGAAATTACAGGGCCGTACAAAAGTCCTTTATTTCTGGTTCTATTGGGATTTTCCATTTTCTGGAAATTTCCCAGTACCTCGAAGCTTGGTAATGTGCCCGGAGATGTCAACAGGCTCGCCACCTGTTACATGGGCCAAAACGTAGTCGGCGAATCTTGGGTGTTTGCATGTATTACCTCTGCCTACCCCTTCGGGGATGACAGGCGTGAAGTTACGTTAAAAATTAAAGGAAGAAATGAATAGACGATTATGGATGCTTCCATACAGCAGTGGGCGGGTCTTTTGACTGAAATTATAGTGATAGCTCCTTCTCCACACAACATTAGCTTGGAAGACGTATACCATATTTTGGTTGAATGTGTTCGAGGTGAGGCTCATCGCAGGGCTTCATTAGAAATAGGACATTGCAACAGTGTCCTGGCAGATCCTACTACGGATGACGCCAGAATACTGTTGCAACTATATCAATTGTCAATGAGCTAATGTTGTTTAATTACTTTTTTTAAATGAAGAATGTAATTCACGTGAACATGTAGAGCGTCATGGTCTTTGACCAAGCTCTTTAAAAGGAGAATAAAAAATAAAAAAAAACATTAGCTTCTTGTCAATGTGTACAAAAATAGGAAAGTCCAGTGAAAGGTTGTCAGGCATTATAGACATCTATCTATAAATTAGAGCCCGCATTGTTTAGCTGTGTCCAACTCAAATTTATTACCCAGGCATCCATGCTGTTGACCTGCTTTGCTGTTACATCGATGTAAAAAATTAACGATTTTTTATCGATCATAATACAAATAATTCAGACGATACTATCGAAAATGTTAAACATATATTGATGGGGTATAAGGCACATAAAATTTGAATTTTTAACACATTATTAGGAAAGCGCTTTGTTCAAACATTAGTATAAGTGTGTTTATTTATATAAATTTACATATAATATAAGTTGCGAGCATTTAATTAGAATCAATTCTACGCATTTAAAACTTTGAAAGAATAGGTGCGCCTACATTGCAGATATAGGTAGATATCTTCGATTCAACGATTAATGGCCACGCTAATCCTGCGCAAAGAATAGGCTTACCCACTGACCACGTTAAGCGTCGACCAAACGATTAGAAATTAAATTTTGTAAAATATCTTAAAACTACAATTGCGAGCATAGAGCAACACGGGCCACCGGTCGTGGCGGACTGGAGAGGAGTAACCATAGCGTTTATTACCGATGCAAAACAATCAGTCATTTTTTGCGAGGGGAAATACGTGTGCACTACGTACTCACATTACAAAAATCGTCTATTACTACGAAACTCACACTTTGAATTTAACAAAATACATAAACACTTTCACGCACACCTTTAAATATCTGGGTGACAGGCATAGGACTATTTGGTCTTGTACTTTGTCAGAGAGGAAAGCCTGCACATGGCTACTCCCCGCGGCCGTTGGCCAGTGTTGCTCGTTGCTCTATGGAAGGAAGGTGCCTTACAAAAAATATATAAAATTAACAACTATACATAATTTACCTTTTGCCTTCATTTCATATAAATCATTCGTGTACTTACAAATCGTGGTACCTACATGGCCCCGTAAAAGTTACAGAGGCGAAATAATGTAGGCTTCAGAATCGTAATACATCCGTTAGCTACCCGGAGCTTAGAGCATTTTCAGATAAGCATTTTTTTCAACGTATATACGGATAATTGACCGTAATGTTTCCGTTTTAAGACGTACACGAGCAACTATTTTTGAAGCCAGAAAACGGGTTTACTCCGGAACGTTAAACCGGTAGTGGTGAGGGATATCAACATACTATAGATTTTGGCGAAGAAAAATTGCTTAGACGAACTTGTAACCGCGTCAGTGCTCGCACAAGTGCGTGCGGCCAAAGAGGTGCTTTATACCCATAAAAAATGAGCATTTATACGCGTATAAATCGGTGGTCTGAAACTTCTTTTACTGGTCACAGTAGATGTACAATCTCTCGATTACTGAAGATTATGCTCGGGTGAATGAACGGCTCAAATACAGGTGCCAGAGTTCTGAGCTCGATCGCGCCTAATACGCTCAGCGCCAGCAAGCTCTAAGCTCGACAATTGTTAAGGCCACGGAATAGATAATTAAGGATGGAAAGGCCTTTGCTTCAATTTAGTATTAGAACCAGTGTCGCCGCTTTTCTCCCACCATGCAATTTCTTACACAAATGTAACACCATGTCGACAATCACCCACACATTAATCCTCAGGGCAGCTATTCGTTTGCGTAGGTTTGCATACTAAGATGTAACGCCCGTAGACAATAAACACTCGCACGCACACAACAATATACTCACTAATAAACTAGTCGAAGTGTAGCAGACGCATTACATGCTGTACATTGCAAGCGGAGACAGTAATAGCTTTAATTGAGGGAGTGCTTAACGAGCAATGTATTCGCTAGCAGTAACGTTTAAATAATGCAGTTTAAGTTCGAATATTCATATTCCTTTGTATATTTATATGTTTTTACAAGTATTATAACAATAAATGTTATTTGTGACTTACCGATGAAAAGATATATCTCCTCGCTTTATACTTGAGGTCTGACATTTCATATTACTTGTTAAAATTGGCTTTACCAAGAGATGCGTCCTTCGAAGCAGTCTACACGACACTACATAGTTGTGGCGCGCTTGCCATGCCCACATTACCATTCCATCTTTATTTATCTATTCCGTGGTTAAAGCACATACGAGGCTAAAAACAATTTCTGTCCCTAGAGTGGTACGTTCTCACTAACTACACTTATCGGTATACATCTTAATTCTAATGTCGATTACACTTTTATTGATCAATAAAATAATCGACGTGTTTCCGTTGAGATATCGGGCCTAAGGCACTTCAAACGTCGCCGAAGCCGTAATTACCCCAGCTAATACTCGTATACCTGAATCAAACCAATCCTTGATACAACCACAGATATAATACTACAAATATGTACACGATAGAGTTAACGCTAGGTACGCGCTTAGCGTCGCCACCCGCTGAAATAAAAAAAGCCTGATTCTGAGCTCAATTAGGCCGGAGTTTTTTTACCGCATTACCTAATCTATTGCCGCCAAATGAAATTGTTCAGCACTATCGTGTGTAATGTGTAATGTGCTTTTTGTAGAAGCACTCCAGTGACGGAGCTCGCTGGCGTAGTCACCGTAATGGAAGTGGCAAACAAGCATGCAGTTCGCATTGATGTTAAGTGATGACTGCAGCCTATAAAAACCCATAGAAAGACCAAGGTCAAAATGCAGATACGTTACCACTTTTGAGGCCTAAGGTGTTATCCCTCTGTGCCGGGAATTACAGGGCCGTACATTACCACCTGAACGGAACACGATAGTGCTGAATACTACCATTTAGCGGCAAGTATATTAGGTAATGCGGTGGTGCCTACGCCCGCGAGCTCCGTCACTGGAACTCTACCACCAGTAAAAAGTCTCTTGTGTGGGTGCAGTCATCTTGTGAAGACGTCAATAGGCCGCAACATTCACTCGCCCTCTATGTGAACTGCATGCTTGATTGCCAGCATTATTACATAAAATATTCGTAATTTTTCCTAAAGTGTCACCGATCCGTAATGTTGCTTCACACGCCGGCCCGACATACATCTTGAATTCCAATATTGATCTCGCTTAAATTTGTTGATCTATAAAATAATCGGTGTGTTTCCGCTGATTTATCGGTATCGTGGCACATCAAATGTCGCCGATGTTCATTTGTCACAGCCTCGACGCTTCTAATCACAGAACTAGTTTAGGCGTGCATAACGCATCGTGCGAGAAGACATGTATCGGTATACTAGTTGCTATTTTTGGGTGTGCTTGTCTGTCTGGGTGTATTTGAAAATGCGGTTAATAGCTGTTTTTATGTTATGAATGTGGCAATCAAGCATGCAATTCGTATTGATGGTTAGAAGTACTTACACAAAAAAACTGTTTTGTCTTTGTGATACGAGACAACAACACCAGGTGTCCTAAGACGCCCGGGTAGAGGGATCCAGGGGCACACAGTTCGGCGGAGGGGGAGTGTCAGGGTAGAACTGACTCATAACCGCCACTCCGCGGCCCCACCACGTCCCTATCTAACGGCGGGACAACCCCTAGCCGGCTGGAGATGGGGTGCAGGGCCTACGACATACCCATACAACTCTTCCCCAGCCGTCTCTTCACCACATCCCCATCTGACGGCGGGACCACCGCTAGGTGGCTGGGGATAGGGTGCAGGGCCAACGATACACCCATACACCTCTTCCCCAGCCGTCTCCTCACCACAGCAGCGAGTGGCGGGCAGAGCCACGCCAAATGCGCTCCCTCGCTGGGCTTCTCTTAGCTTCGCCGAGGTGGCTCAATCCACCGACTACTAAGCTCCCCCGCCACGATAACACGATAAGGCGGAGACCCTCGGCTCGGGGGAAGGGGGGGAGGGGAGGCAACAATACGCATCAACGTGAGCATTGAAATATGTGGAAAGAGCGTCTTCAAACCATGGAAAAGATATTTAATTTTATTCCACTGACAGAGCTGCAGCGGAAATGCATCATTAACCTCAGCGTAGAATGCACGCAATTTTGTTCTTTCATATGCATTAATACACCTGAAGCCGTCGAAATTTATCTAGCACATATATTTTTAGTTGCTGATGTGAATTATAGCTGGACTTGAGATGTTTGTAGGTTTTCGCGAGCTACATTAACTACCTATATTAATATGAAACCTACATTGGAATGTAATAATAAACGAGCATGAAGTTACTCACCAACTGAATGTCAAAAGGGAAAGCTGCACCGTCCCTAAGCGCATATGTCTTATCTATGTCCCTCCTACAACGCTCGAAGTCAAAGATCGGACCCGCAGAGGTCTCCCTTAGGCTGTTGTGCAAATTTATTAGTGCCGCTACGTAAATAGGTACATTAAATAAAAACTAAATAAATTTTATTGTATTAAAATAAAAGAAGTTTCTACGGTAAATTAATACTGCAGCCTATGGAAGCCTATTTATTTTGCCTCTGCACCGAAAGACCATCATCTTGAAAGTCTTTTGTGCTAGTCTTATCACTGGTCGAGAGTATTGAAACGGCATAAACTTGATTTCCTCAATTCCGGCGCGTGCGCATGAGTTCAGAATACAAATTTTTAGTGCATATATTTTAAAATTATAATTAATAGATACACATTCATTGACGACTTCGTTCGAATATTATTTAAATTATGAATAAAACAAGAATAATTCAAAAACTTAACATCCGTGTAAATATTGAATATCTGAAAAATATGTTCCGACATTTTCTATATATTAAACAGACAGACACACAACGGAGACTAAACTTAAATATACGTAATGATAAATGGGAATCGAATTTTAAAATGGCTTATTTAAGTTGATTTCTCGTGTTACTTAACTGTTGGCCAGTTTATTGAATATTCATAGTGACGAATGAGTACGTCGTGGGCCGAGTTCGTAACTGTTGGTGTAATCGTTTCGATATGTCACGTCTAGAGATACATTGGTAGTAAAATGTTTTGTTTCTGAGAAATGTTTGAATATTCTATGACGTGAAAACCAATGTCAAGCTTTGTTTTGATTGTTTTTTTTTAAATATAATGGAAGTGGCAAACAAGATGCAGTTCATTGATGTTAAGTGATGACTGCAGCCTATAGACATCCACACAAAGACCAAGGCCAAAATGCAGATGCGTTATCACTCCTGATGCCTAAGGTGCTATGCCTCTGTGCCAGAAATTACAGGGTACATTACCACCTGACCGGAACACGATAGTGCTGAACACTACCATTTAGTAACAAGTATATTAGGCAATGCGGTGGTGCCTACGCCCGCGAGCTCCGTCACTGGAGCTCTACCACCAGTAAAATTAAAGGAAGCAGCATACTTGTTTGCCACCTTCATCACATAAAAAAATGTATATTACCTTAAAATGTCAACAAAAAAGTTCAGTATTGATATGTCATCGTGTCCAAATAGTCTTTGACCAAAAGCAGTGTAATTAAACAAAAAAAACTTACATTCAACTAACATCCTGGTATTATATGCCGGATAAAGATCACGAAAACAAGTATTTCATACAAAAAAGCACTAATGTCCTTTATATATCACATACCTTCCTATCGCAAAATTAATCGAGGCAATATCCAAAACACGGACGTTCACGTTTGTTGTAGACCACATATTATTAATCTCGCGATCCAAGTATGGTGCCTTTATTCTATTAATTTCTAAAAAATCCTCGCTGCGTATCGCAGTAGTTAACAGCCTCCTCTTCCGGATGCTATACTGTACTTTCCAATTTTATTTGTTAATAACTAAAGAGGTTTTCATATCGTAAACTTTCATTTTATTCACCACCTTACTCGACCGAGTTAAGTGTGGAAATGGTGTGAACTATGTCTCAGGGTAGATTGAACTTGCTGGACGTCCGTACATTTAATTTTAAAATTCTGATATCAATATAATTTCTCTGAGCGGAAACACTTGGCCATAATGGCAATATTACTAGTATAGCATGTCTCTGATTGTAAACATACGGGATCAATTTGACAGCGTGAACGCGATGATTAATAAAAGTTACACCTGATTTTTTAATTGCACTTTATATTTAATATTAATTCGATATTAGCATAGAAAAAACAAGAGCAGTTTACAACATGTAAATTATCTGCACCGACCCGCATTGAAGCAGAGTGGTGGAGTACCTAAGCTCCAGGCCTCCTCCCAAGAAGGGGAGAGGCTCGTGCCCAACAGTGGGACGTATCAAGGGTTGCCATTATTATGATAATTACAGCTGAAAAACGTTTGTTTACTGCTGAATAAAACCGGCCCCGAAGATACCTACAATGACCGGTCCTGGGTCCTTCCAGCGAATGTTCTTTACCAGGTCATCGGTCCACCCCGTAAAGGGCCTTCCAATGTTTCATATTCTAGTATTCGGTTGCTTCTCGAGAACCCGTTAAGCGCTAACGACCATCGGTTCTTCGAGCTAGATATCCTGGCTACTGCCACTTGTGTTTTGCTATTTGGTGGGCTATGCCGGCTACTTTGATTCTCATGCGCATTTTTTCATTCGTGAGTCGATCTTACAAACGTCGAGTATATAGTCTTCATTTCGCTCTGCGTGGTTTGGGTCTTCTTATGAAGCCCATATTGTGCGCAGCAACTCCTAAACATTTGAACCGGTAAATATGAATCATATAACGCTATATTATAACGTTCTTAAATCGAGAGTTGCTGAGGTACTTGCTATGATTCAGTTCAGTAAGTTGGTTCCATTTTTTCTGCACTAATGTGCAGAAAACTCGAAATATTCCATAATAGATACCGTAACTTTATCTCATAAATGATGGTATTCACCGATTGCTCTGTGGACCGAGTTCAATAAAACTAGTTTTAGCTTAATTGAGTTCAAATCTTACATTTTAACGCATTCAACTTTGATTCAATTTCATCGGTTTTCCCACGATATTGTTTAATAAAAACGCGGATGGCTTCTGCCATCCGCGCGTGCAGCGGAATGTGTTCAAATACCGTAGGTAGTTGAACTTAGTTAAGCCTATTTGATTATCTTGCTTTGGTACTGTTTTATCTCTACAATGAAATCCGACGTAAGTCTTCAATGCGGAATTGAATAGTGCCGAGCTTGTTGTGTCACAACGTAAAGCCGTATGTTCTCCACGTGTGGTTTATTGGCCACGATCATAGCTATAATATATTCAGATTGCAGATCAAATGTTTTTAATTAAGCGACGCGTTGGTTTTATTTCCAACGCCTATCTCTCTTGATAACGGTCCAAGTTGATTTAATGTTCGTAATGTCAAAATGATCGAAAAATGTTCTTCATTCTTATCTATATTGTCTATTAGATATCTTCCAAGTTAAGGGAGATGTGATGTTAGAAGGAATGCCATCTTTGAAGATGCGATGTTGAAATGGTATTTGCTACACTTTCACAAATTTTATTAGGTTTTGCATCAATAATTATGACGGCGTGTATCTATTTCGATTTAGCTAATTTGATTTTGTAAGGTTTTGGGTTAAGTGTTCTATTACGCGGTGATTTATTGTGGTCCGCTAAGAGCGGCTTTTTGGGTGGCGTATGGCTATCGTCTGATAGTGCATGACCGTAGGCAGAGTGGCACATGATTAGAAAATAAAACTCTTGTCGTTAAGCGTATGTATGTGTGTAACTTCACGCTAAGACCCTTACGAGGTGGACAGAGAGGTGGACCGCCTAATATCTCGGTTCTTATACTCTCTCGTGGCTTTTCTATATTCATCACTCTCTTCAAACATATTTATGTATTTATCTTCACGCCAAGTCCCTTATGGGGTAGGTAGGGCGTGTGCTGCGCCAGATATACCGGTCCTGGCACACCTCCCGTGCTCCTTCTACATCTCTCTTCATACATGCACGCCGATTCCTAAGACTCTTGACCGCGCCCTCGGACAGCATTTCATCTGCCTGCCTGTAATCCTCGAAGGGGTAGGCAGAGGTATTTTTTTTTTTTTTATGTCTGAAGATTGACAGACAAGCAAACGGGCCACCTGATGGAAAGTGGTCACCGTCGCCTATGAACATTTGCAACACCAGGGGAGTTGCCAACGCACTGCCAGCCCTGAAGGACTCTTTTGACGCCATTTTTGAAGAACCCCATATTGTAGCACCGAGGGAACACCTCAGAGGTTAATAGGTTAATGCACGTATTACCAAACGCCAACTGGCATCGGAGTCCAGAAAATCCAAATAGCATGCTTATCGAAGATAAGCATGCTATTCTACCCGCGTAATCTAACCCAGGGTAGCAGTAGCACTGATGGCCTGCTACCAGACTACTGTGGTAGTTTTACAAGTAATAATAAATTCATAAAAGTCATTATTTGAGTGAAATAATGTCGGTATATTTTTTGTTGCGAGCGTGGCAGACAGATGGACGTTTTTCGTGGACGGATGTCGGCAAATGTGTGCCGACAGCGCCACGTGCGGCAAGTGCGCATGCTCGGTGCGCTGGTTTGGGGTTCCGTGGTGCTGGATTTTAAACAGCTTCATCATTGTTATGATACAAATTACTTGTGGTAGAGCTCCATTGAAGGGGCTCGAGGACGTAGGTACAGCGAGTCCTACACACTTGATTAGTGTTTGCTGTCGCGTCACAAAACGTCACAAAATGGCGTATTATCAGTTTGTACATAAGTTAAAAGACGTGATTATACTATAAAATCGAGATGATCGCCGTGTGAGTTAGCCGGAAATACTTCCTGTTTTGACACCATATTTGATAACGGACTAAAAACATGAACAGAATTATGACATACCGATCATAATAATGCTACTGAGTGATATACTATGCTTTACTGTTCGTATTTTACACAACATCACTGAAGGGTTGGAAGTTTGCGCTCGGCGGGCAAATGCAAAATGAATCGATGATTCTTGCCGCGTGAGCGCGAACGGTCTCCTGGCCACCCACGAGTTGAAACAAACGCTCAGCGTTCGGTGCTTATTGTCATAATCATAATCTATATATGTAAAAATGAATTGCTGTTCGTAAGTCTCGCTAAAATTCGAAAACGGCTGGACCGAGTTTGCTAATTTTCGTTTTGAATGATTTTTGGAAGTCCAGGGAAGGTTTAAAAGGTAAGATTTTATTTTTCCATACAAATAGACCGTATTTATCAAACCTTTGACATATTATTTAATTAATTCTGAGGCAATACGAAGTTTGCCGGGTTAGCTGGTAATATATAAATGATTTTTCTACATGTCCAAAGAAATAAGTACTTACAAATATTTATACCTACTAAAATCACGGAACCCGCTTTGAATGTTCGCTGCGTCCCTTGCGGATTAATTTCGGAGATGGTGCAGTAATACCGAGCATGGCTGGGTGCATTTTTTGCTCCACTTTTAGGAAGTGCAGAGTGTGCCATATGCTGTCTCAGGTTACATTGCACTGCGACCTTCCATCGGACCTTTTTTCTTATTAGCTGACGGTTCGTGGAGTTTATGGAAGGGAAGCATCTATTTATTTGATACTAGCTGTGCCCGCCACTTCATCCGCGTGAGAATTTATGATTGTTCAGTATCTACTCGGACAAAGTCGTGGGTGGAGCTAGTATAAAAGTAACTTACTCCTTATTACATATGCTATCTGCTAGTGAAAGTCCCGTCGAAATCGGTAGAGCCGTTCCCGAGATTAGCTTGAACAGACAGACAGACAAACAAAATTGTAAAAAATGTTGATTTGGTATAAGTACCGTGTATACATACATGTGCACTTACTAAAAAGCGGTTATTTTTATATAACACACAGACACTCCAATTTTATTTATTTGTATAGATGTATACATTATTATTAAACCTAACGAACCACAGATTCACTGGCAGGGGATGCCTTATTGCATTAAGTCCACATAATAGATATTAATTAGTACATATTTTTATATGTGAATAAATAAGTTTATTATATAACTAGCTGTGCCCGCGACTTCGTCCACGTGGGAAAAAATATGATTGTTCAGTATCTACCCGGACGAAGTCGTGGGCGCAGCTAGTATAAAAGTAGTAAGTTACTACTTATTACCCACCTTTATCGACCTTAAAGGAGACTTCGGTTTATTTCGAGTCTGTAGAGCGTTATCTCTTTCGCATTTAACCTATGTGTCGTTTGCCAACTATTTTGATCAAGTTTTGACCAACCGATCTACTCGGTTAAGCACTACGGGCGCGGTCGGGTGGTGTGATGGGAATTTGCCACTAGCGGTCGCTAGTGGCCGTCGGTCCCGGTTGCTATCGATGGATAGCAGTCGTTAAATCTTGTCGGAGGCCTTATGGGCGGTTTGAAAACATCCGACAGCGGGTTGGCCACTAACCCACCCTGCTCCTCCAATCCGCATTGGAGCAGCGTGGCGGAGTAAGCTCCAGGCCTCCCCCCAAAAAGGGGAGAGACTCGTGCCCAGCAGTGGGACGTATCAAGGGTTGCCATTATTATTATTATTATTATATATACATATATATATATGCTGGGAATTGCGTGAATGGAGCGTTGGGTAAGCTGCTAGAATCTAAACATCTCAGCCAGCGGGCTCGACTAGACGTACATAATGCTGTACTTACTCCAACGCTTTTATATGGAAGCGAGAGCTGGGTATGTAGGAAAGAGCATGAAAGTAAGTTGAACGCGGTCGAGATGAGATCTTTGCGCAAGATCTGCGGTGTATCACTCACCGATCGCGTTCGTAATGAAGATGTAAGAAAGAGACTTTGTGTGAATGATAGTATCGGTGTAAAAATGAAAAAAGGCATGCTCCGATGGTTCGGGCATATAGAAAGAATGTCGAATGAGCGAATGACTAAACAGATATACAATGCGAATGTGGATGGTTGCAGAGGCCCAGGAAGACCAAGGCTGACCTACCATGACCAAATAGGTCAAGTTCTGTCTGATGGTGGGGTCAAAAGTCTTAGGAATCGGCGTGCATGTATGAAGAGAATGATGAAGGTAGACGAGGCACGAGAGGTTTGTCAGAACCGGGATGTCTGGCGCTCTACACTCTCTGTCTACCCCGTTAGGGACTTGGCGTGAAGATACATACATATTATATATACACCCATATTCTAAGACGTGACTTGAAACATTGCTTGATTCACACTCAGCTTAAGATACTTTATGAGGACGCCTCGAAATCCATATTCTTAGTTGTATTTTGACGGTTTTATGTAATAGATGTGGTAAAAAAGCATGCAGTTCACATTGATGATAAGTGATGACTGCAGCCTATATGCGCCCACACAAAAACCAAAGTCAAAATGCGGATGCATTACCACTCCTGAGGCCTAAGGTGTGATGCTTCTGGGCCGGAAATTACATCGCCGTATATTACCACCACGATAGTGCTGAACACTACCATTTAGCGGCAAGTATATTAGGTAATGCGGTGGTGCCTGCGCCCGCGAGCTCCGTCACTGGAGCTCTACCACCAGTAACCTCATGTGTACGGATTATCATATATCGAAACTTCAAGGTAGGTCGTGACGTACCTTGGAGTTTGACAATTTCTTTCTTACCTCAAACCACAGACCAATCATGCCTCAAACGGAGGTAGAATGTCGAGTTGACATTATTAGTTACAACTAAGAATTCTAATTACATTGAGTAAGGATGAGTTAAGGTCGAGATTACGACTTAGAATATGGGTGTTAGTGCTTACGTAGGCGGTGTGCAGTAGAAATGGAACGCTACGAAGTCGAAACTAGTTTACTAACTAAAGTATAGGTCGCGCCACGTAAAAAGAACGCTGGAAGAAAGTATAGGTCGCGCCAGGTAAAAAGAACGCTGGCGGTCAAGCTGCGCAGTAGACGATTTATCGATCTATTTGGTAGTATGAGGTGCGGCGTTTTCAATCTGCCACCAATACACGAAACCGCAAGCGAAAGCTAGATCAAAAATTAACCAATAGGGCTAGTACTTTCGTGCGCGAGTGTACCGATGCGCGAACACATCCCTTCTACATTCTTCCAGCGTTCTTTTTACGTGGCGCGACCTATACTAATGTTATTTTTATTATTATTTTCTAAAGAAGAGAAGTACAAGCTCGTATAGCTTGCCTCGTAAAAACTAGGAAGTAATTTGTTAAATGTAGCTTCTAAATAACTTTCCACGCAATCTCAAACGCATCAATTAAAATGAAAATAACAGACAACTATAGGTATCGAGAATAACGGACAAAAACACTAGATCCATTAATTCAACAATTGTTCACCCGTTCACCTCAAAACAGGTATTGAATACAAGAATAACATAATAAATAAAAATCGGTCAATTGCGTGTCGGGACACGCGCAGTGTAGGGTTCCGTAGTTACAGAGTAAGAGATGTAATGAAAAAAATAAATAATTATTTTCTATAGACTTGTTCTAAATTTTCGAGTAAAACACATTTGATCGACTATTACTCGCAAACTTGTAAAGCCAACTTAGGCGTGATAGTTTTCCTTTTAATTTCGATATATGTAGCTACTATTGCCGTAATGTATGAATTTCTAACAATAACCGTTTAGTCTGTAGGGGGGGGGGGACACTTGAGTCTTACGAAAATTTGCACTTTAAAGCTTAATAAGTCACGTACAGTTAACTAAATTGAAAAATGATGTTCGGACACCCATAATATTTTTAAAAGAGCTATCCAACAATACCCCACACTATATGGAAATCGAAAAAAAAAAAAATGTCCTCGCGTTACAAGTAGGGGAGGTTACCCTAAATATATTTATTTTCATGTTTTTATTCTACCTCGGTAACTGCCTCGGTAGCCTAGTGGTAGCAGGCCACTACTACTACGCTGAGGTCCTGGGTTCGATTCCCGGGTAGGGGGTTATCAGAGATAATGGTGAACAAGCCTTTATCTCTGGTTCTATTGGGATTTTTCCATTTTCCTGGAAATTTCCCAGTACCTCAAAGTTTGGTAATGTGCCCGGAGATGTCAACAGGCTCGCCACCTGTTACATGGGCCAAAACGTAACCGGCGAATCGTGGGTGTTTGCATGTATGCTTGAATGCATGCATTTACCTCTGCCTACCCCTTCGGGGATTACAGGCGTGAAGTTACGTTTATTCTACCACTTTGTCGGCGTAATTAAGGTGTATACTTGTGCCAAATTTCAAGTCTCTATAAGTACTAATAATTTTTGCGCTAAACCGCGGACGGACAGACAGGCAGTGAGACAGACAGACAGACAGACGGACATGGTGGAACTATAAGGGTTCCTTGTTTACTACGGAACCCTAAAAAGTGGGCATGTATTATAAAAAAGAGGCAATAAAAATCAAAGTACCAATGTTAACGAATACATGTTAATTACACTGTGTATAAGGCTCTTTGAAGATATAAAATTTTACAATCGGTACCTATCTGTTCTATCAGAAATTGTAAATCTCAACAATCCGCGCTCAGACGTGTTTGCTAATGCAGGTGTCTGTCTCATTCTACTTGTGCTCTGTCTCTGTCTAGTGATGTTTTTATAAGGCTGGGTGTCCATTGTCGATATCTTTTGATTGATAAAATGTACTTTTTTGATTGGTCTGAAATATTTGGATAAAAAGTGTACTTGAAGTTTTACGGTTTTATCAACTAAATAATATATGTTTTAATAATATACATATGTATGATCATGCTATACATTGATTAGGTATGGATAAAAGAAGCTGTTGCTTAAGAACATATATAACTATAACCTACATAAGTTTTTTGCAGGTGCATTGCTACGCTTGAGTACTAAATTATGGTAGTTCTGAATACTACTGTTTGGCGGATTTTTTTATGTAATAAATGTGGCAAAGACGCATAGAGTTCACATTTTGTCTATAGACACACACACAATGACCAGAGGTCAAAATGCAGATGCGTTGCCACTCCTGAGGCCTAAAGTGTTATGCCTCTGTGCCGGAAATTAGAGGGCGGTACATTACCACCTGATCGGAACACGATAGTGCTGAACACTACCATTTAGCGGCAAGTATATTGTGTCTAAGCCCGCGAGCTCCGTCACTGGAGCTCTACCACCAGTAAATAGATTGAGTAATGTGAGGACATCTATGCTCTCGAGGTCCGACACTGGACCTGTAAAAAATACTCAAAGTGCACCTATAACAGGCATTTGCTTGTAAATAAATCGGCCAAGAGTTTAACTATTTTGAAGGGGAATTGATTTTTTTATGCAACGATGGTGGCAAACAAGCTTGCAGTTCACATGGATGTTTAGTGATAACTGCAGCATATATACATCTACGAAAAACTAGAAGTCAAATCAGATGTCACATACTGGTCTTCGCGCGCACCATTCGCGCGACGCGGATGCAGCCCCGGTGCTGCAGCTTCTTCTGCCCTGCGGCTGCAGGGCGGCGTTTTGCACCCCTTGGTGGCTGTGATGGAGAAGGTGGGCATTGCCACCCCTGCGACCTAATTTTTTATGTCTCTGTGATAGTTATTACGGGGCCATTCATTACCATCTAACCGGAATACGACAGTGCTAAACATAACCATTTGGCGGCAGATAGATTAATAAGATAATGCGGTGGTGCCTATGCCCTTGTCCCTATCATCAGTATAATATTTTACTAATGTAATAATGCGATCACATAGAGCAACACGGGCCACCGGCTGCGGAGGATCGGAGTGGGAGTAGCCATATGCAGGCTTTCCCCTCTGTCAAAGTACAAGCACAAGTGGGCCTATGCCTGTCCCCAAGAAGTTTAGATGTGTGCGTGAAATTGTTTATGAATTTATTTAAAGTCAAGGTGTGAGTTTCGTAGTTATAGACGATTTTCGTAGAGTGAGTGTGTGTCACACGCATTTCCCTTCTTCAACAACGACAGACTGTTTTGCATGGGTAATAAACGCTATGGCTACTACCTTCTGGTCAGCCGCGGCGGCCGGTGGCCCGCATTGCTCTTTATGCGATCATATAATAATAATGTCAACCCATTTTACGTCCCACTGTTGTGCACGAGTCTTGCATTTTTGGGGGAGACCTGGAGTTTACTCCAATGCGGGTTGGTGGAGATACGGGTTAGTGGTCAACCCGCTGTCTGATGTTTTCAAACCGCCCATAAGGCCTCCGACAAGGTTCAACGATGACCTACCCGGTCATCGTTGACCGGGTAGGTCATCGTACACACCGGGACCGACGGCTTAACGTGCCCTCCGAAGCACGGAAACGCGCATTTTAATTTGCCACTAGCGGTCACCCATCACACACCCGACCGCGCCCGTATCGCTTAACTGAGTAGATTGCTTACGATCTACACCAGCTGGTGTATGGTGTAACAAAAATAAATACAATTATTTTTGTCGTCATACTATAAACGTATACAAAACGCTATTGTTTCTCAAACAACACAACTATAGAAAATTTCATGTTTATTCAAACTAAATCAAACAAAGTTAACGCAACACCAAGTTTCATTCAGTTTGTTACTAATGAATTCACGAGTAAACATTTTTTATCATATACTCAACTATCTTAAGAGTGCTAATTGGCTAAATGAGGTTTTTTTATTTCTTTGATGATAAGTGAATTGTAATTGGGTATGAATAATATAATTAATAGGTATAACGTTAGATGGCGAAGTAACGAACGTGAATTTAGGCCTGTGTTTCTGCGAATGTGTAAGCAGCATTAGTAACTTAATTAAAATAAGACTAAGTACGTTAAGAAAAACAGACTTCAAAACTGATAAGTAAAAAATGATAAAGATTTAATTGTAATTATATACTACCGATTATTTATATGTGCTATTTACTAAAAGGTTTGAAGTCGGTGGCCTAGCCTTAAACAAATTATTATATTTAATCCCATAAATACGAATACGAGCAAATTAATACACTGAACAAAACGTAACCGGCGAATCGTGGGTGTTTGCATGTATGCTTGAATGCATGTATTTACCTACCGCATCGGGGATTACAGGCGTGAAGTTACGTTTGTCCTCATACTTTTTACCACGGAATTAGCATGCCTACTACAGAGTTCAATTTTTTACACCATATCATTTATCAACTCATTCATCAAACAAAATATGTTCAAACAATTAAATAACATTTAACTATTATATTATATTAGTACGTTAAAATCTCTGGTTTTCATGTAGATATTTTTACTGGTGGTAGAGCTCCAGTGACGGAGCTCGCGGGCGTAGGCACCACCGCATTACCTAATATACTTGCCGCTAATTGGTAGTGTTCAGCACTATCGTGTTCCGGTCAGGTGATAATGCACGGCCCTGTAATTTCCGGCACAGAGGCATAACACCTGAGGCCTCAGGAGTAGCAACACATCTGCATTTTTGACCTTGGTCTTTGTGTGGGTGTCTATAGGCAGTCATCACTTAACATCATTGTGAACTGCATGCTTGTTTGCCACCTACATAACATAAAAAAGGCCTGTATCCCTTTATACCTACCTTTCTACATTATTTTTCATAAAAAATAATGTTTATTAATTTTATACTTATTTTTCAACGGTCACAAATAGTCGGATTTTTATCACAAAGTTTCCGACAATTTGTACACAGCTTTAGGAAAACGATCCTGCGTATTATTGCGGCGCGAATCGTGTCGGACAAATATATGGACACATTATTCGACGTTTACAACGATTCATAATTGAAATCGTGAGCATTGGTTTTTGCCAATTTTACTATGTACGTAGTTGCATGTAAAATTGTTATAGAGCGGGTTTTAATGAAATGAAAAACTACGCATTTGGTGTGGAATTTGTTAAAATCATCAAAACTAGCGGCCTGCCCTGGCTTCGCATGAGTGCAGTTTTACCTACTTACATTGATTATGAATGCCGTAATATCCTAGCTTCTAAAAAGAACTCCCTTGCAAAATTTGATACTCCTAGCACTTGTAGTAACGAAGGTAAGAAAAAAAATATGTAACAATTATAATTGTTTAGTACATACATAATTAAGATTTGAATAAATTAAGAATTTCTCTTTCTTTGAAGTTTATTACATAGGGGTTTGAGTTTATGCTATACTAGATGTAAACCCGGCTTCGCTCGGGTGAAATGTGACTCATAATTCACATCTAGGTGTAAAATGTAGGTAGATATATCTGTAAACATCGATTCTCAAGGAATATTAAGGGTAATAAGCAAGACATAGATTCGTATAGCTTCGTTTATTGTGTTTAAGAAATTTAATAAATAAAAATTTCAAAAGTTTTTACACAAATGTTTTTTTTATTTGAAGTCAACCTTCAAAATAAACTAACATAAATTATGTAACAAAACATATTTATAATTTTTAAGTTTTATTCTCTGTAAGCCTCTTGTTATAAGCACTCAGTCTTTTTTTCTACTTTGGCAGGTAGATAAGTAACTTACTAATTTTTTAAATAAAAAACCGGTGAAGTGCGTGTCAGGCCACGCGCAGTGTAGGGTTTCGTAATTTTTAGGTTGAATAATGTAATGAAAAAAATAAATAAATGTTTCCTATGGAGTTCTCCAAAATTTTCGAGTAAAATATACATTTGGTCGACTATTACTCGCAAACTTTTAAAGCCAACTTCAGTGTGATAGTTTTTCTTTTAATTTCGTTACATGTAGCTACTATTGTCGTAATGTTTGAATTTCTAACAACAACCGTTTAGTTGTTAGAGGGGACAGTTGACTCTAACGAAAATTGGCACTTTAAAGCTTAATAAGTCACGAACGGTTAAATAATTGAAATGATATAAGCATATACCAAACATTTTTGAAAGACCTATCCAACGATATCTCACACTACATAGAAAACGAAAAATAAAAATTTATCCACACGTTACAGGTAGGGGCGGTAGGTACCCTAAATAATATATTTTTTAACGCTTTTATTCTACCACTTTTTCGGCGCAATTCAGGTGTATACTTGTGCCAAATTTCAAGTCTCTAGTATCAATCGTTTTTGCGCTAAACCGCGGACGGGCGGATAGAATAAGACTGTTGTTCTTTATTCAAATCGGCTAAATCAAAATAATATTAGGAAGTATGTAAATTGTAAATTATCTGCAAAAATATATTACACAATTAATAATGTCTAATTGTGTAGATTATTTAATATTTGATAAGTCACTTATTATTATTTGTCGGGTAGGTATAGACAAATAATATTCAGCCGCTTATTGTCGCATTCCACACATCGACTGCACATTTGCATTTACTTGCAGTTTCTTGCAAATATTTTGCCATTACGAAAATTTGCATGTTACCGGAAGTAAATAAGTAGGTACTTTTATATTTTAAGTGAAATAGAATAACAGTGCGAAAACACAACCTCTAAGGTCTCCAATGGAGTTGACATGTCGAGGGTCAAAACTCCTTTAAAAAATAGAATTAACAAAAAAGGTTGTCTTCAAAACTGCATTGTAAATGTTCTGGTAAAATAGCCATCGCTTTACGGAAATAACTCACTGTAACTCACTTGACTGCCATACTTAATAAATAATTGACTGACTATACATATACGTATGATAGTAATTTTACGCTGCTTAAATAAATACGAATACGAAATATCGTTTTACTTGACTCTGGCAATATGCGTCTAATAGCGATGCCTTAATACAAATAAAAAACTAAATGACATTTGAATTAAAAACTTTGTTTATTTTATTTTAAAGTGGCATCACAATAATTATTGCCATTAATCACTTGTAAATAATAGAATTTGCTTCAGGCACATTAGTCATAGTTCTTTGTGAAACGGAACGTTTATTATCTACCCAAGATGGCGACTGTGGTTTGCTTGTCCGTGCCATTAGAATTTAACGAAATTCTCCATAATCCGAATTTTGCGGATACATGTTCTCGACTCAGAATAATATTTTTTTTACGATCTTCAAATGTAAATAGGTTTCGATCGAGTCTACCGTAGACCTGCACGAAATTATTAATATAGATTTATGGAATATATTCGGGATGGAGCGAAATAGAGAGAGAACAGTCGGAAAAACGCTAGGAAGAAACAGAAATTAAATAAAAAAAAACGTAACTTCACGCCTGTAAGCCCCGAAGGGGCAGACAGAAGTAAATGCATGCATTCAAGCATAAATGCAAGCACCCACGATTCGCCGTTACGTTTTTGGCCCATGTGACAGGTGGCGAGCCTGTTGACATCTCCGGGCACATTACCAAATTTCGATGTACTGGGAAATTTCCAGAAAATGGAAAATCAATAGAACCAGAGATAAAGGACTTTACACCTTTTTATCTGATAACCCCCTACCCGGGAATCGAATCCAGGACCTCAGCGTAGTAGTAGTACCCTAAAAGCTGAATAATAATAATAATAGTAAATAATAATAATAATAATAAGGGGGCAGAGCAGCTTGTGGCGAGCTGTTGGTGAGTAGCGACACCACCCCCTACCATCATCTCGAGTTCCTCCGAGAGAACTGGGCTCCGCCTCGTCCGCCACACAGGTACGGCCGGACAGAGCATCAGGTCTCTCACCTCTGGCTTGCCTTCATTGGCCGGTCAGAGTGGGGCGCTAGAGGTATGGCATTTGCAGAAATTTAGATAATAGGCTGTTGTCTAAATTTCTGAAAGAGCCATACACTCGGGGGTGGAAGTGTCTAAAGGCATAATAGCGGGGAAGCCCGCTCCGAGCTCGAGATTACTCGCTCGTGATGGTGAAACCGGGGCCACACCTCTCGACACCCCCAGCCTCTCTCAACAGTGTTGCCCCCTGTCGACCATCGGGTTGCCTGTTTGGGGGGCCCACCAAGGAGAGGCGAGTCACCACCTGCCTAAAGTAGGATTCGATAATGTGAGATGTTGAATATAGGCAGGTGCCGGATCTCACTCCATAGGCCCAGCCAGCTAGTCCCCCCAGTTCACCCACATAGCCCAAAGTTTGGCAAATCACTTTTCATTACAATAGTCCCATTATATTCTGCGGGGTCTGTCTGTGCCTGTATTAACTATTGATGCAGTCAGAGAGAGGTCCCGCCGAATATAACCCATTACAAAGTAGATCAAAATTCTCGAAAGGGCCTCTACGTGTTGGACCCCCCATGTCCCCGCGCAAGCCTGACAAAAGTCCGGGGTTCAAATTGGACCCCGTGCTGACGAGAGACATAATAATAAACATTTTTATTTACCAAAATCAAAAAATACAGATGATGACATAAAAAGATATAGGTAATAACAATACTACAAGTAATGGTACCTTATACTAGGACAATATTCTATATAATTACTTTGTTGCATAAATCTGTACTTAATTATAGCTCTGTCTCTTAAACTAGGGTTACCTGTATTTTAAGAGACAGAAAATAAATAACATTCATAGTTATATCGTTTTTTTTTTTCATATTTGATCAGTACAGTACAATTTAATTCTTACTACTTATGCTCCTGATTATTAATCACGATTTATCTTTACATCTACTGATATTCCATACCAAAATATATGAAACCAAAAAAAGGAATACGCAATAAATCACAAGGTTATGCAATATTGTTATGCCCGGCAGTTTCTCACGTGCATCCACACACCGTCGAAGTATAATTATCGACATTTCAAATGGCATGACGCGGGGATGGTCGGACAATAGCCAAAAAGCTAAAAAATCGCCACTTTACCCCATAAAGTGGGTACCTGCGATGAAATTATTTTATACCGACCTTCATTAATCATTTTTTTTGTGTCAAAAGTCAGGTACGACGTGGCATTGCAATGCTTTTAAGCTCTTTTTAAACCATCCCCCCCCTCTTCGATATCACAAAGATACGGTTTGTCGCCGGTGTAAAAAAGATCGAGTTAGCGTTGAGTGGTCCCGTACATTAGATTACGGATTTTTTTACTGGGAATGGAGTCTTCGTTTGTGTCCAAAATAAATCTGCGCGGTCTTGCTCTATTTAATTGAGTGGCGGTGTATTTTTTCGTGCTTCTTTCATGAGTTGGGTGTTAAATTTTTGTATCTTTAAATAAATTTCTAATTAAATAACTTACAAGTTATTGGTTTCTCTTTTTTACTGGTTCAGTTCCATTGTAGAGCAACTCGACCCACCGGTCGCGGCGGACCGGAGGGGAGTAGCCATAGCGTTTGTTACCGATGCAAAACCGTCTGTCATTTTTTGCGGAGAGAAATACGTGTGACACGTGACACACACTCACACTACAAAAAGTCTATTACTACGAAACTCATACCTTGACTTTAACAAAATACATAAACAATTTCACATTTTCTTTGACAGAGGGGAAAGCCTGCATATTATTATGGCTATTCCCCTCCGGTTGCCGCGGCCGGTGGCCCGTGTTGCTCTATCAGTTCCATTCCATTTAGGCACGCGAAGGCGTAGGCACCACCGCATTATCTAATCTATTTGCAATCGAATGGTAGTGTTCAGCACTATCGTGTTCCGTTTAGACGATAATCTATGACTCCGTAATTAATAACAAAGAGACATAAGAATTTAGATCTCAGGAATGGTCGCGCAACTCCATTTTTACATCTGGTTTTTGTGTAGATGTCTACAGGCTGCAGTCATCACTTAACATTCATGTGAACTACGTGCTTGTTAGCCACCTTAAGTTTTCTTTAAAAGAAGGACTTAACAATTCAAAGAAAGTAATTGAAAAAAATCTTTCTTAAGTTGTTTTGGATACAAAAATAGATGGTCAATGTAAAATTCAGTGAAACTCATATATTTTAATATCAATTTAAAAATATATAAGTACAGACCTTTTATTTGCAACTATCATCTGTTCTTAGAAAAACTGGAGTTCAATAAAAAATATATATTTGTAATAATTACGTAATTAAAAAAATAACAATGTATAAAAAGTAGTACCTACTCGTACATATTATGAAATATGCATACTTATTATTTTTAAAGTTTATTTACAGGCTTCGTATGATTTTAGTCATTACAACCCAGATTACTCAAGATCTTTACATTCGCAACTAAAAAAGAAACGTTTCCTCCTTTCACCAAGCATCTCTAACCGACCTTTTTGTCTATGATATTTTTAGATAGTAACAGTTACCGGCCACCAGCGAAATCCTTTTAATAAAATAAAAACTTATTCCATTGTCTCTGGTTTTTGTTTGCTGTCGCGTCGTGTGCGCAATATTGAGTTACAGTTCTACCTGTTGTTGTTGTGTTTTTTTTAAGTTCATCAAATTGCGAGATTATTTTAATGGTATATTCCATAGTTTGTGTAATATGGGGCAGGAATATGTAGTAGATATTTATTGCAAAAATAGCTTTATTTTAAAAAGGTTATTTTTATTAGGATAACCTATATTAGGATTACCTGAGAGCCAAATATTCAGGCTTATTGTGTACGAAGAAAACTGAAGTTTTTGATTCCTTTTCTTACTTTTCACCCTATATTTAATTACAGTAGTACTTAATCTCCGTTGAGTAGGTACGTCGGCGAATTTCTTTTTTATATTTTAAATATTGTATTGTGTAATTATGTAAATATTGAATTTTATACATCACTAGCTTTTACCAGCGGCTTCACTCGCAGTTTTTTTTTTTTCGTAATTTTATTTTCTTTTAATGAAAGTATCTTATGTTACTTTTAATACCTCCACGAATATGTGTAGAAAGTTTCATGATGATTGGTTTAGTAGTTTTTGCGTGAAAGTGTTACAAACAAACCTACATTCGCATTTATAATACTAGAAGGGATTGAGTCAGTCTATCCACTTGTAGGTATACGAGTACCACACTGCGTATTAGCTCTTTCTTTAATTTTTCATATGTTTCCTGTATTTTTTTTAAAAGTTTGCGAGGATAGATTGGTATTTGTTACTCTTTGACGCAAAAGCTGCGGAAGGGATATAGATAAAACTTTATTATAATATAGCTTTACATTTTAAAATAACCTACCTACTAGATACTTTCCATCCCCCGAGAACATATTAATATCACGCGGAAAAAGCGCGCGCGTCCGCTAGTCTCGTAAAAATAGCTAAAGGTTAAAAAAGAACCATAACCCAGTCACACTTGACGGATTTTTTATATAAACAATTAACTTTGGCTCTATTGTACCTCGCAGGGTACAAATTTAATTCTTCCCTCGTTGATAGCGACAGGTAGTGTGTTTTTTTTGGTATATTTACGGATGTAACTATTATACTCTTCGCACTGTTCAGGTAGAATCTGGTTTCTTGCTGGGTTCACTTTGTGATCACATTTTATAGCTCTACCATTTTTATTGTTTTCTCGTTAATTATAGTTTTCGTGTTTTAAAGCTTTGTTAGTTAGCGATTGTTTGACTTCTTTATTTTGAAGCTGTTGTTTTTTAATGCGAATCGAATGGCTTAGTGGTTAGGTTGCTACTGTTTTAAGGTCTTTCAGTCTCTGGGTTGAAGAATAAGTAATAATATGGTGTACATTCTTAGTGGTGCCCTTTAATCCATTGTAATGTTTTTTTTTTTGTTTAGGGTCCGTTTTTTATAAGACGCAATCTTTTATGCGTAGGACACATTTAACCTTAAGTTCATATTTGTCGCCACCCTTGTGCGCCGGCCGCCATCTTGGAAAAAGGGTTTTCACGCTGTATCTTGTAAAGTAATAACCCTACAGAAAATTTAATAAGACATTATTTGTAACAAATTAAATTGTCTACAATTTTATAAAAGAGTAAAAGCTCTTTTTTAGATTCCTTCATTGGTGGTAAGGCTCCAGTGCTGAAGTTCAAGGGCGTAGTTACTGCATTAACTCATCCATCTGCTACCATATTATTGTGTCGTGTTCCGGTTAGATGGTAATGTATGGCCCCGTAATAACTATCACAGAGACATTAGAACTGAGGTCTTAGGGATGGCAACGCATTTGCATTTTGACCTCATTATTGTGTAGATGGTTAAAGGCTGTAGTCAGCACTTAACATCCATGTAAACTGCATAATTGTTTGCCACATTCGTAACAAAAAAAAATATCTTTTGAGGTAAGCAGAGAGCATGAAGCTATTTTCGATAGGCGTATATGGCCCGTCTCGAGATGTCACTATTCTATTTCACCAAAGTGCCCAATATCTCGGTGCTTATATAACAGTAGGTACAAATAAATTAATCGAGTTAAACCATAGAACAACACAGGAGGGCAATATGCCATATGCAGGCTTTCCCCTCTGTCAAAGTACAACCCAAATGGGCCTATACCTGTCGCCTAGATTATTAATGTGTGCGTGAAAATTTTTCTGTATTTTGTTAAAGTCAAGGTGTGAGTTTCGTAGTAATAGACGACTTTTGTAGTGTGCGTGTGTGTCGCACGCATAACCCCCCGCAAAAAATGACAGATTGTTTTGCATCGGTAATACACGCTACTCCCTTCCGGTCCGCCGCGACCGGTGGGCCGCGTTGCTTTATGAGTTAAACACATTAAAAAGAACAAAAAAGTAGTACAGGATAACCAGTTTTATAATTCAACCAATTTAAGGACTAGTACTCTTCTCAACTACTCCTAAACTTCCAATATGTGTTGCGGACCTTGTGGAGGATGTTGCGGCGGCGGCTGCGGCCCATGCTGCCCGTACATCACCATCTACACGGGTTGTACGAAGATCTGTTAATGTATGGACAGAGGTCTTTACTGCTGTAGACGTCTCATGGTCTCGTGCTATGTTATGTGCAAAAAATTTAGTACCTCCCGTGGCTCTTTTATTAATGATCTCTGAAGTAAATAACCTTTGTATTTGTAATATTTCAAGAGAAAGATGTATAGTTACCAATAAATACGAATAGCGAACTTTTCATACAATCAGGTGACCCACTTGGCCACGGTCCATATTGTGTACTTATTGGGGAAAGTCAAGGAATGGATTCTCGTCCCGGGCCAAGAATATTACTTAACATACACTAGTCAGTTCCATAACTTCCGAAGTGTAAGTTGTGCTGTGTTTTCGCGAGCAAGGGTTAAGTTGTAAGTGTTTTTTAAGTCATTATAATTATAATTATACTAGATGACATGGCAAACGTTGTTCTGCCATTCAATAAGTGATAAGGCCATGGCAGTAAAATATTTTTAAAAAAACATGGGGGTTTTATTGTCGCAATGCGACTAAAATTATTTTATTTTCACGCTCGTTAAAATTTTTCGGAATGAATCGTGACGCTGTCAATATAATGCGTACGTAATCTAAACATCTATACAAATAAAATTGGAGTGTCTGTTTGTAATATAAAAATAACCGCTTTTTACTAAATGCATATGTATGTACTCGTATACACGGTACATATACTAAAACATTTTTTTTTAACATTTTTTGTTTGTCTGTCTGTCTGTCTGTTTGTTGGGGCTAATCTCGGGAACGGCTTTACCGATTTTGACGGGACTTTCACTGGCAGATAGCTTACGTAATAAGGAGTAACTTAGGTTACATTTATACTAGTTGCGCCCACGACTTCGTCCGGGTAGAATTGAACAATCATAAATGGTCACGCGGACAAAGTCACGAGCACAGCTAGTACTTAAAATAATTGATTCAAATGTCATGCAAGCGAGTATGTCACATTATAATTTCATTTACTCAACAGGCTAGTTTTTACAAGAATTATAAGTTCTTGACACCGTTTTGCTTAAACCATCCATTAACGAGATAACATCTTTGTGGCAAATGTGTGTAAGATTTTTGTAACTCTTTGCTTGTAATCACGGAAACCGTGAGAAACTAATCGAATTAAAGATAGACGATGCAATAATCTTTATCGATCGTACGCGATCAAATTAATCGGAACGGCTTCCTCGTTTGTGGAAGATTGAATTATGAATCGAATTACGGGGACACACGGTCGTGCTAATGCGACGTCCGCGCTTGCGGCGGCATTCGTAGACATATTGTTTCATAGACGAGTCAAAGTCTTAATTAACTTTGCTTGTTTAACCAAATTACTGCGTTGAGTCTTGGGTTCGATTCCCGGGACTATCAGAGATAACGATGGGAAATCCCTTATCTCTAGTACTATTGGTATTTTTCCTATTTTCTGGAAGTTTCCCGGTACCTCGAAGTTGGGTAATGTGCCCGTAGATGTCGACAGGCTTCCCACCATTACACGATAAGATCATAAAGAGATGAATTTTCTTCATAAATTAATGAATTCATGAGTTAAGAGACATTAATTTAGTATCCATAAATTGAGATATTAGGCTTTAGGACTGTAGACATGTCAAAATATTCTCACTAATCTCAGAAGACAATTGTAATTAGAAGGGAAAGATAAAATCGACGTTTGAATATGGGGAGGCTTTGATTGTAGTAAAGCAGATAAAACTGATCTCAGTTAAATGTTTCTGACAATTTTTTCTTTTATTTCTTTTTCAGGGTGTACATTATACAATTTTATTGTTAACGCACGCGACCTCTGCGTTAATCCAGTAGGTCCTGGTTTAACGCAGAAGTCGCGTGCGTTTTATCGGTCTGTATGTGAGATAAAGACGGATTTATATTATTTTGTGTCTAGGTGCGTTATTAGCATAGCTTTCTATACTTACGCAATGCCCCCTGGTGTATTGTGTACGCATATTTTATGTCATTATGTCTGTTTATAGTTATATATTTCGTTATTTATATTGGTTTTCACATTATTTTATTACCTTTTGTCACTTACGCGTTTGGTCTTAGTTCGTAGCGTAGAAATTAATATCGTCAAAAATCAAAGCTACGTTTAACACGTAAACGTAAGTTTGATTTTCTGGATAAATTAAAAAATAAAATACGCTTACACTCCTAGCCCCACAGTAGGTATAAACCTGTGTCCTGGGTGCCGTTGTACACATACACAAACACCCAGAGTCGAAAGAAACATCTGTAGGCCATACAAATATTTGTCCCGGTGCGGGGATCAAACCCGCGACCCTTCGAATCAAATGGTCATCTCACACCGCTGGACTAACCGGATCGCCAAAATTTGAATCGAGATCCAAATGTTGGGACGACTAAGATCGTAATATTAATGGATTGTTGAAATATTAAATTATCCGCGATTATGTCGTTTATGGTATGACATGTATGGCATAAAAGGTAAGTTGAGTTAAGATAGGATATTAGGATCTCAAATATGTATTTTTTAATATGCGTGAATAGCTTTGTAATGTATACCTATACTTCACAATTATACAAGTTCTTAAAGAAAATAGGCGAAAAATAATTTTGCCTTTTCCCTTTATCTACGGGCAAAGGCTACGGCACTACGGGGCCTAACATTAAAAAAAAATACGGTTGTTTTTCGTCTACATATAAAAGGAAAACCTTTAAAAAGTTATTTATGGTCGCATTGGAAATCTCTCCGTTATACGTAATGTGAAATCGGGGAGAAAAAAAAAATAACTCAAATGCAACCGCATAAATGGCGCTTTAACATTACCATTCTCAATAATTCAACGGTTCAGCGATCTCTAGTTGCGCGTGCGTCGATTTGTCGAGTTCACAAGTTCAATATACTTGTTTGACTTTCGTACATTTGTCCTAGCAGTGGCACATTAGTAAAACAATCGATTTTGGAAACTTTTTTTCTCATACCTGAGTTTCACCGAGACAAACAAATGGTGTCTCATATTGTTTGTCGTATAAATTTCGTCTCGGATATCCATTAGTGTTTGAGATAAAAAAAATACATTTTAGGGTTCCGTAGTAAACGAGGAACCCTTATAGTTTCGCCATGTTCGTCTGTCTGTCTGTCCGTCCGCGGTTTAGCGCAAAAACTAATGGTACTAGAGACTTGAAATTTGGCACAAGTGGATATACACCTTAATCACGCCGACAATCTATAGGCTGCAGGCAGTCATCATTTAACATCAATGTGAACTGCATGCTTGTTTGCCACTTCAATTCTATAAAAAAAAACACGATAGAGATGAATACTATCATTTGGCGGCAGATAGATAAGGTAATGCGGAATTTCATGCTCCGCCGTAAGCGCATTTTCGTTAAAGGAGATCCAAAGTTTTTTCTTCACGTATTAGAATTATGATGACTGCTAAATAAAGGAAAAAATAAAGCTATCTGCCACCACACCAAAACAGTGTTTGGAATCAAATAAATTATTCATTCCATGCATTTCCCTACGAAAACAATGATACGAAATATTTTTTACACTACATCACTCAGACACTCGGAAAACAATTTCCTTGCTTTGCAATAACCCACTTTGTTTTAACGGAATAAGACTTTAAACGTGTTTTATTGTATACGAGGAAGGCGGTCGGGAAATCAGTTGCGACAATACAGGATTACTTTTATATTGCGTTTACTTTTTTGCAAGAAAAACACCGAGCGAGGGTGCGACTCTCTTTCTCATAGATAGCACAACAATAGAGCTTTGAAAAATAATAATTCACGCCTATTTTGACTCATCCCTACTAATATTATAAATGCGAAAGTAACTCTGTCTGTCTGTCTGTCTGTTACCTTTTCACATCCAAAAAACAGAACTGATTTTAATGAAATTTGGTGCAGGGATAGAGTTGACTTTCAAAAAGAACATAGGCTACTTTTTAAACGACATTTACGCGGGCGAAGCCGCACTATCTCTGCTGCACACTGCCTAGGTAGGCACCGATAGGCTGTTATTGGTCAAAACTTGATCAAAATAAATAAATAAATAAAGAAAATAATATAAAAAATGCTTTATTCATTTTTAAACGGTATTACAAGTAACATCGCAAGGGCCCCCATACTGGGTTAAGAAACCAGTATTACAGGGTACCCCGCTCATCCACCAGGGCAATTAAAGCTAACAATACATTAAGCTAATTATACATATATTGTATTTATCTAAAAGGATTACAGCATTTTGATTAGCATAATAGCAAAATAACTTTAATAAGGTTTTGTGTGTGTGTGTGTGTGTGTGTGTGTGTGTGTGTGTGTGTGTGTGTGTGTGTGTGTGTGTGTGTGTGTGTGTGTGTGTGTGTGTGTGAGAGAGAGTTGCGTGAGAGAGTTGCGTGAGTGTGTGTGTGTGTGTATGTATGTGTGGGTGGGTGTGTGGGTGGGTGTGTGAGCGGGTGTGGGTGTGTTGTGGTTTGTGAGTGCATGGGCGCGCTATTTAAGTTACGTCATCTTGACATACAACATTCAGTTTCATCATAATTGTATGTTAAGAGAGTTTGTGTCATCTCACGGATCATTTCGATGCATGTCATAGGATAAATATTGAGTCTGCTATTGAATAAGTTCAATAGCAGACTCAATATCATAAAAATAGTCGACAAACATCAAATAGGTTAGGTGCAAAAGAGATAACGCTCTACAGAACCGAAATAAGCCGACGTTCACTTATGTAAGTACACCCCGGAAGCGCGCATGGCCCAGCGGCTGGTGAAGATCATAAGCGATCTACTAGGTTAAGCACTACGGGCGCGGTCGGGTAGTGTGATGGGTGACCGTTAGTGGCAAATTAAATGTGCGTTTTCGTGCTTCGGAGGGCACGTTAATTCGTCGGTCCCAGTTGCTATCGATAGATAGCAGTCGTTAAACCTTGTCGGAGGCCTTATGGGCGGTTTGAAAACATCCGACAGCGGGTTGGCCCCTAACCCACCCACCTCCACCAATCCGCATTGGAGCAGCGTGGTAGAGTAAGCTCCAGGCCTTCTCCCAAAAAGGGGAGAGACTCGTGCCCAGCTGTGGGACGTATAATGGGTTGCCATTATAAGTACACCCCGCGCTGAGGATCGATTTGTTTATGCCTAACGGGTATTATCGTATGGCCACCAACTCGCATTGGAGCAGCGTGGTGGAGTAAGCTCCAGGCCTACTCCCAAAAAGGGGACAGACTCGTGCCCAGCAGTGGGACGTATAATGGGTTGCCATTATAATATTTTACACACCATTGTTATGGTAGAATGTTATATAGTTTCCATTATTTTGTTACCATACCACCTGTAGCCACTACATTCTAGTAAATAAATGATTTATGATTATTAACGGGTAGGTAATAGTAATAGTTCGGGACTTTTTTTTTTTACTGGTGGCAGAGCTCCAGTGACGGAGCTCGCGGGCGTAGGCATCACCGCATTACCTAATATACTTGCCGCTAAATGGTAGTGTTCAACACTATCGTGTTCCGGTCAGGCGGTAATGTACGGCCCTGTAATTTCCGGCACAGAGGCATAAGACCTTAGGCCTCAGGAATGGTAACGCATCTGCATTTTGACCTTGGTCTTTGTGTGGGTGTCTATAGGCTGCAGTCATCACTTAACATCAACGTGAACTGCATGCTTGTTTACCACTTGGTAAGCAAGGAATCCTTGTAGGGTCTTACTGTTGTCCCTTTGTCGATACACTTTTTACTAGGAGTTCGGAGGATTCGTGTATACAATGAACACTGCTCCCAATGCTCATTTCACCTCTAAAAGGGAAATTATTTTACGGAATAATACAAGATGACCTCACATCCTTTTTGTGTAAACGCTCGCATACAATGTTGATGAAGTAGACGAAGTATGGGGACTCGTAAAGAGGAGAATGTCATATATGCTACATAATGTAATACGCTGGAGGCTGTCGTGTTATTTTAGTGTCGGATTTCTTTTTTTATATATATACTAGCGGCCCGCCCCGGCTTCGCCCGCGCTGCTCTGCTCCTATTAGTCATAGCGTAATATAAGCTATCCTATCTCTCAAGTTGGATCGAACTGCACATGGTGTGCGAATTTTATTATAATCGGTTAAGTGGTTTAGGAGTCCATTGAGGACAAACATTGTGACACGAGATTTATATATATACGAGTATATAAGGAAGGTGGGAAACAAGCATACAGAATGTTAAGTGACAGCGACAGCCTATCGGAATCTAGACATTTTTACTGGTGGTAGAGCTCCAGTGACGGAGCTCGCGGGCGTAGGCACCACCGCATTACCTCATATACTTGCCGTTAAATGGTAGTGTTCAGCACCATCGTGTTCCGGTCAGGTGATGATATACGGGCCTGTAATTTCCGGCCTAAGAAGTGGTAACGCATCTGCATTTTCACCTTGGTCTTTGTGTGGGTGTCTATAGGCTGCAGTTATCACTTATCACCAATGTGAACTGCATGCTTGTTTGCCACTTCCATTACATAAAAGACACATACAGAACTCGCTGTTGCCCGCGGCTTCGCTTGCGTAGATTTCGTTTTATAATCCTGAATTTTCTTTGCTATAAACCTCACGAAGCCCGAGACCTTTCCAACGAATGCAAAACCGTGGAAATCGGTTCTTGCGTTCTGGAGTTATAGCGTCAGGAAGGAAAACCCGACTTATTTTAATATTATAGATGTAAGATGACAGCGGTAGCCTGTAGGTAGATATCTAAACAAAAACCAGAGGTCAAAATGCAGATGCGTTGCCACCCCGGAGATCTAAATTGTTATGTCTATCAGTATATAGTTATTACGGAACGATAACTTGTAGATATTAAAATGAAGTCAATTGCATTTCATGTAACAGGTTGTAGGGCGAGCGCGGGTGTAGATGGGCGTCGGGTAGCGACGATAAATCACGTCGCTTTTTGTTGCCGGACGTGAGAAGCCGTCGTGTGCGCCGATCGCATGACCCGCACGTGTGACATGTGGACATTTGCAGTTTTTGCGCTCTCTCTATTACACTCCTTGTTGATTTGTGAGTGGTCACAGTTTTGTTATTATATTTTTATATAGATTCGGTGTCAAACAAGCATATGGTAGTTATGCCGCTAAATGGTAGTGTTCAGCACTATCGTGTTCCGGTCAGGTGGTAATGTATGGCCCCGTAATAACTATCACAGAGACAACAACTAAGGTCTCAGGGGTGGCAACGCATCTGCATTTAGACCTCTGTTTTTTGTGTTAATGTCTATAGGCTGCAGTCATTACTTAACATCCATGTGAACTGTATGTTTGTTTGCCATCTTCGTTACGTAACAAAGACATAAAAATTCAAAGAAGTTGTGGATCAAATCCATAAGAGCCTTACATTTTCGCCCCGATTTAGGGCGTCTACATAAAGCTGAGATGCGATGCGATGCGACTTGCGAAGCGAATTGCTGCGATGCGATTCAGTTGACCATACTTTCAATATGTCAGACGAAATTGCATCGAAACAATTCGCTTCGCAAGTTCCTGTGATGCGGCGTCGCATCGCAGTTTTGTGTACGCGCCCTAAAATATGGTATTTCCGCGTATTTGCACGAAGCACAACACTATCAAATGCTTAGACAAACACAGAAACAATACAACAGTATTTAAGGCGCGGGCCCAGTGCGACGCGGCGCATTTTAGCTGCGTGTATTAATTTGTTTGACAACATGGGTCAATGTTTTCACTGGAGTACATGAAGACCCACGAATAATGTATAGCGTGGCGTGGCACGGCGCACGGAGGCTAGGCACGTTCCACTGCAATCCAAGGATAGATAAGCGAGCTGTACATAGCCGTGGGCCATATTCGTGTACTTTTAGTGGAAACGTAGACCCACGTTGATAGGGTTGAGCTATGTAACCGCCTATTCGAGCTAGCCACGCATGTGTCAATGATGTCAATTCATGTGTAGCCTCTTCGTGGGTTGCAGTGGATAGTGTCCACTGGAACCTACAATTTTATATTAAGCGAAGCTAAATACCCGTGCGTAGCCTCTCCGTGCGTTGCGGTGGGCCCGCGCCTTTAGCACAGATCGGGCGGCGTATCAAACATGCACCTTGAGATTATCACGACATTATCATCCGACCGAAATTTTTCATATTTACCCGCAATAATCGCTTCGCACAAATTCTACCTGCAGTACCTACCCGCCGTACAAAAACTCATACTATCACGTCCTAATACGTCGGTATATAATTAGGGTAAATAGAATAAATACAGGGTATATTGGCACCGTCCTAAACAAACAGACGAACTCGCTAACACTTGTGATGGTAATTTTTTTCGTCGCGACAATTGTAATGATATTGCTTGTTCTCGCTGTGCAAAGAATTCGAGATACGGGTTGTGATTTTCGGGATTTATGCGAGATTTTTTGTTAAGAACTAAATTGTCCATGACAATTATTTTAGGTTCGCCTTTATATCCTAGAATACCTTAAAACTAAACTTACTCAGAAATATTTCAAAATTTAATTATTCAACACTATTTTTCAACAATAACTTATCATTAGTTTTATTCGTTCCGTCGCGAATGGTCAAATTCGCAATCGGTCAAGTGACAAAAAAACCGTCAAAATCGCAATGGGTCAAAATAGCGATTGGTCAATGTCTCAAACTGTCAAAATAGCGATTGGTTCATATCGCGAATGGTTTAGTTCACATGATTTTCAAATCGCGAACGGGTAAATTAGCAAACAGTCAAGATCGCTTTCGGTCAATTATTCGTTCCGACGCGTATGGTCAAATTCGCAATCCGTCAAAATAGCAAAGAATTGCAAATCTTGTGTACATTTCCTCGCATTTGGTACATTTTGCATTTAATAAAGTTTCCTATAAATTAATTTTTTAAAAAACCTGACACCGAACGGTGCGGCGGGCAAGCTCTGATCTCACGCTGCACAATCGACCTAGCCCGGCAAAGTCGGGGACGCCCACATTGGTTATTTACTTTAAAAGTGACCCCCTCTCGTTGTGAAAAGTGGATCAAATTCGAAATTAAAATAATCGATCGAGTGCGATCTTGACTGTTTGCTAATTTGACCGTTCGCGATTTGAACCGTCCGCGATGTGGTCCAATCGCTATTTTGACAATTTGAGACATTCACAAATCGCTATTTTGACCGTTTTTTTGTCACTTTACCGATTGAGAATTTGGCCATTCGCGATGTAACTCACCCATACTACTCCTTATCACGGTTGAAAAACAGTTGTAAGTGTGCGTTATGATTTTGTTGGTTAGGTAACAGACACCCACACATTAGTTTATTGAATGAAAACCTCCTCTCGCAAACGTGTTTCGTATAATAAAAACATACCTACCGTTTTTATTACACGAAATAATATTGATAAATGAGATATAAACTAATGTCGACGAACATTACAGCACCGTTACAAATATATTTATAAAATGTAAATTAGACAATTAGAATAATGGAATTTTATAAAAATCATGTATGATACAAAAACTCTAATAAATTGGCGAACGATATCCCATTAAAAGTATAATATGATTAATTAAATTCATGACATTATTACAAAATGAATTATTTATTGGTACCTTTCTATTTGGTGGGTATTGTTGTCATTGGCTTTAGTCTAATACCTTTAAACGAGCAATTCTTGTATATATGTATATATAGAATCAAGATCTTGGAAACGGCTCCAACGATTTTCTTGAAACTTACAGATTAGGGGTTTTTCGGGTCAAGAAATCGATTTATTTAGGTTCCAGGTCCAAGAAAAGCTCGGTTCCAAGTTAATAACAAATTTTCTTCATAACCGACGACTAACGCCATCTATTGATGAAAAGAAGAACCATTAGTCTACAGAGCGAAGCTCGGTCAACCAGGTACTATCATTTATGTAATGAACCTCGATAATTTTATAATGTGTTCACTGAGACACTTTTTAACACATTTTTAAAAGATTGTATCTATAGTATATGTAAGTATGTTTGTAACGGAATCTTGGAGCTTAATTTTCACCGGTATTCTAGAAGTCTGATCAACATGAAACTTTGCACATAATATTGGAGTGTCTGTTTGTAATATAAAAATAACCGCTTTTTATTAAATGCATATGTATGTACAGTACATATAGCAAAACAACATTTTTTACTATTTTTGTCTGTCTGTTTGTTGGGGCTAATATCGGTAATAGTTTGACCGATTTTGACGGGACTTTCACTAGCAGATAGCTTATGGAATAAGAAGTACCTACCTAACTTAGGCTTCTTTTATACTAGCTGCGCCCACTTCGTCCGGGTAGATACTGAAAGATTATAAATTCTCACGCGGGCGAAGTCGCAGTTACAGCTAGTCAGTAAATATAATATAGCTTTATAATCAAAGCAAATAAAATATTGGGTAGACAAACCGTCGGAAAATCTGCGCCTTGCATAACTGCACTAATTCGATACCCAATAGGTGACAATATTAACTGACGTTAAATCACCGGTCGATTTCGGTTTTTGACGTTTATTGTTATTAAGTAAAATCGATTAAATTTATAGCACAGCACTATAGAATAGTTGATATCTCTTGTCGTCTAAATTAGATCAATTTGTAACATTTATTGCAAGAATTAGCCGATTGTGATCAGCAGAAGAGGTGTTATGTGGAGAGGTATCTTTTTTACGTCATGAAGTGGCAATCAAGCATACAGTTACACAAGCATTAAGTATTGGATGGTAAGTAATAATAACCTATCAATAGGTACATGAAACCAGAGATATCAATGCGTGGCCACTCCTGAGGCCTAAGGTGTTATGCCCCTGTGCCTGAAATAACAGAACCTTATATTACCACCTGACCGGAACACAACGCTGAACACTACAATTTAGCGGCACGCGAGCTCCATCACTGGGGCTCTAGCAGCAGTGATAACCTTATTCTTTTTCCAAGTTAATAATTGCGACATCTGGCTGAACGATGTGATGCTATTGCCATATATAAAAGAAGAATCAAACACGTTTGACGTTATTTTTGTAATAGATAAGCAATAAATGTCAAATTCCTGTGTTTTATTTGTGTAATTTCATATAACCTACGCATATAAAAAGCATCTCATACATAAATATGTAATTTTATCGTGTTTTTGTTGTTTAGCTTTATTTTAATACACCACAGCACGGAAGATGTATCTCGCGAGTCCGATTCGTGCTTGTCAATTTTTTAATGTCATAAAATTGGTTGGCTTAAAAGTTTCGGTTCTGTAACTATATCAAAATTGTTAAAGTTTGAAAAGGATGTAAAATTTTACGTTTATATTGGTACGACCGAACCTAAGACTATAGTGTTGATGATCAATGAAAGGTGTAGTCTGTAGTACAGCTTGGTATAGACTCTGTACCAAGAGCAAAGAAATTATGAGAAGGCAATATGAACCTTTTTTCGCTTTGAAATCCGTCATGGATGCTCGCCATCTAGAGGGACAGCAAGATATTAAGACAAATCAGGGGTTCTTTCTTCTATGGAAAACCCTTCTATCGATCCCAATATACATAACGCTCCAGTGAGTGAGTGGAGACGGTCAGCCTACCTCGGCCGTACGTGATGCTCGCGGACTCTCGACTACTCAAGTGTGCTACTGTGCAGCGACCTACTTTCCTTACAAAAGGCTGTATGCAGCTACGGGCTCGGCGATATGTGCCTGAATACCTAGTTTTTATTATGAAAAGTACTCGTACTTTGCGTCTGTTCAGTTTTTGAAGACAGTTCTTTTCATGGGGACACGTTACCTAGTTTAAATGCATTTTTTTTTTTTTATGTTATTGAAGTGGCAAACAAGCATACAGTTCACATTGATGTTAAGTGATGACTACAGCCTATAGACACCCACACAAAGACCAAGGTCAAAATGCAAATGCGTTACCACTCCTGAGGCCTAAGGTGTTATGCCTCTGTGCCGGAAATTACAGGGCCGTACATTACCACCTGACCGGAACACGATAGTGCTGAACACTACCATTTAGCGGCAAGTAAATCAGGTAATGCGGTGGTGCCTACGCCCGCGAGCTCTGTCACTGGAGCTCTACCACCAGTAATAAATAAATGCATGAAAAAGAGAGAGCATAACCTAATCTTAACGATATTGTATAAACCTATCATATTGATTATACCTATAGCTATTTATTCGTTATCAATGGATGTAGTTCACCGATCTTAGATCGGTTTAAATCAGAAAGGGAACGAAACATTCGACGTTCGGATTAGGGACTTCGGTACTTTAGTGGTAAAGCGGTTGGACTGGTTATCCTGATGTCAGGTTCGATTCCTGTCTGAAGTCAATTTTTCTTTCCGTATTTTCTTTAATTTCTAACATAACCTAACGATGGTCTTTTCACAGAGAACTAGTTAGGAATAAGTGCGACGTAGTGATGAGGACTGGGTACATTCGTAACCGTGGTTACTGTAATAACTATCACAGAGACATAAAAACTTAGGTCTCAAGGGTGGCACGGATCTGCATTTTGACCTCTGGTATTTGTGTAGATGTCTATAGGCTGCAGTAATCACTTGACATAAATGAGAGCTGCTGCTTGTTTGCCCATCCTTACATAAATAACAGTGATAGTCCTAGTATAGGGGAGGCGGGTTGTAGGGATCATATCCTTACCTCTTAAATTACACTTATTCATCATCACACTAACATCATAACCCTCCCAAAATGTATGTTTGTGACTAAAGACACCCTTTCCACTTTTTGGCTAGGATCGCGGCTTATTAATAAGTAATTTCTGCGTCTGTTTAACTATTATCACCAAGAAACCATTCGCTAATTCGATACGGGTAACGAAAGCGGTTTGAAAAACCTTCGCACTCTACGTCATCTCTCCCGATGTGTTTAGCGCTCAAGTGAGTGGAGACGGTCAGCCCACCTCGGCCGTACGTGATGCTCGCGGACTCTCGACTACTGAAGTGTGCTACTGTGCAGCGACCTACTTTCCCACAAAAGGCTGTATGCAACCACTGCCTAGGTGATATGTGCTTGAATATCTAGTTTTTAATATGGAATGTGCTCGAGTTTTGCGCCGGTTAAGTTTTTGAAAACAGTTCGTTTTATGGGGACACTTTTTTTATGCCATTACTACGAGTACATTGGGATTCCATACCCGGGTCGGTGGTAAGTGCTATTAGGATTTACTCATTTGTTGGAGGTTCCCCAATGCCACCCTCGAAGATTGTTAATGTGCCCAGAGAAGTCAATAGGTTTATGACCAATTACAAATTAACTGGCGAATCCTGGCAGGTTGAATGTAGGTTGAATCCATCCATTTACCACTGCCCACCCCGGGCAGTTGGTTCGGGTAATACAGGCATGATGTCACGTTTTACACATTTCTTATTTCAATATCTTTATAAAAGAATTGCAAAATTATGTAGGTCAGATTTTGTGCGATGATTAATTTAGAATTTGGCGAAATTTGCGAGAATGTTTAGAACGGAGTAATAACATAACGCCTGTCTTTCCTGTAGAAAGTGTTACTGAGAATCATTCCAATTAAAAAAAAATAACTATCGCTCTGCTGCAGTGGTCACCACTAAGCGCACAGTTCTAGATTACGACCTTTTGTGTCTATTTTCGAACTTGGCAACACTGAAAACTATCGGATACTTCTGAAATACGTTGACCCCAACACGGCCACATTTTGACTCGCAAATAATAGGTTGGGGAAAAAGACTTTTCGCATTATAGTATGTATGAACTTGTTATAAAATCTCTTTGGCTGTAGTATTTGTATCTGGCTGGTTTTGGTATCATTGAAAGTTAACATTTTAAAGAACATAATTCCAAATTCAAATTAGGCAAATGTGTGATTTTCATTTGTTTTTCGTACTGTCAAGATGAGTGAATCTAATGAAGAAATTCGATACATTTTAAAATTTTACTACAAAAAAAGTAAAAATGCAAAGCAAGCCGCGAAAAAAATTTGCTATGTTTATGGATCTAGTGCAGTGTCTGTGAGAGTAGTACAAATTTGGTTTAAGCGTTTTCAATCCGGAAATTTTGATGTCAAAGATGCACCTCGCTCTGGTCGCCCTATTACGGATAAAATGGATGCCATTTTTGAAAAAGTGGAGCAAGATCGACATATCAGTAGTTACGACGTAGCTGAAGAACTAAGAATTGATCACAAAACAGTTTTGGCGCATTTGAAAAAAGCTGGGTACAAAAAAAATCTCGATATTTGGGTACCTCACGAGCTCACTGAAAGAAACCTAATGAACCGTGTACTCATTTGTGATTCTTTATTACGACGTAATGAAACCGAATCATTTTGCAGATCATTTTGCAGAAGCTGATAACTGGTGATGAAAAGTGGATCACGTACGACAAGAACGTGCGAAAAAGGTCGTGGTCAAAGGCCGGTCAGGCTTCACAGACTGTAACGAAACCCGGGTTAACTCGCAATAAGGTGATGTTGTGTGTGTGGTGGGATTGGAAGGGCATTATTCATTAAGAGTTATTACCACCAGGCAGGACTATCGATTCTGAACTCTACTGCGAACAACTGATGAGATTAAAGCAAGAAGTTGAGAGAAAGCGGCCGGAATTGATCAACAGAAGGGGTGTGGTGTTTCAACATGATAACGCTAGACCTCACACATCTATAGCCACTCAGCAAAAATAAAGAGAGTTTGGCTGGGAGGTGTTAATGCATCCGCCATATAGTCCTGACCTTGCACCTTCAGATTTCCACCTGTTTCGGTCTCTTCAGAATTCTTTATGCAATGTTAGGTTAACATCACGAGAGGACTGCCAAATCCACTTGTCGCGGTATTTTGATGAGAAGTCCCAAAATGTTTATAGCAATGGGATCATGTCCCTACCTACAAGATGGCAAAAGGTTATCGAACAAAATGGTACATACATACTTTAGTTAAATTTAAATAAACTATATTAAAAAATGTTTTGAATTATCTTAAAAAATGCGAAGAAACTTTTTCCCCAACCTAATACATCCGCGAGGTAAACGCACTGCATATTTGAAATTACAAATAGCTGATTATATTTCCATGCGCTTAAAAAATGTCACGGCTACTGATTGCTTGAATAAAGCCTCTTACAGATAGATGCAGTCTGTTGAGATGAACATGGTGTTTTTTTGCTAGGTTATTAGAGGTTGTATATCAAAGGGCGTGTACTGTGTACGTTGCCGTGTGTAATAAATACAATGTTTTTTTCCTAAAATTGTGGTAATTATCATCAAATACAAATACCAATGTTCTGCAAAGTTTTTGATGGTGGTAGAGGTCCAGTGACTGAGCTCGCGGATGTTGGCACCACTGCGTTACCTATTCTATTTGCTAAATAGTAGTGTTCAGCGCTATCGTGTTCCGGTCAGATGATATTGTACGGCCTTGTAATATCCAAAACAGAGGCACAACAACGCCTAAGATACTGACAGACATTGCATTACATTGAATCTTATGCTTACTTAGGTGATGCTTTCGATAATGGCGTTATCTTGTCAGTTTCGTACTACCTATTAAAACATTTTGCTTTAAAGTATGTACAGTGCTCAACAATAAATATTGCACATCGAGCCTAGGAAGGAGACTTCGGCTTGTTTCGGGTCTGTAGAGCGTTATCTCTTTCGCAGACTCGATGTGCAATATTAATTGTTGAGTACAGTACCGGCGAACGAAAACACTTCGACACACAAGACGACGTCATAATCGAAAGCATCAGAGTTAGGCGGTCGACCTCTTATCGTCATCTATACAAATAAATAAAATTGGAGTGTCTGTTTGTAATATAAATATAACCTCTTTTTAACCGACTTTAAAAAGGAGGACGTTCTCAATTCGCTTGTATATTTTTTTACTAAATGCATATGTATGTATACACGGTACATATATCAAAACAATTTTTTTTTCAATTTTTGTCTGTCTGTCTTTCTGTCTGTCTGTTTGTTGGGGCTAATCTCGGGAACGGCTGGACCGATTTCGACGGGTCGTTCACTCGTAGATAGCTTATGTAATAAGGAGTAACTGAAGGCTACTTTTATACTAGCTGCACCCTCAACTTCGTCCGGGTAGATACTGAACAATCAGAAATTCTCTCGCTGACGAAGTCGCGGGCACTTCTAGTTTATTATTATGAGTGTCTTCAATATTGTGTAGGTACAGCATTTGAATTTGGGAAGCACTTAGAATTTCATGCGCGGTTAATACCCGCGGACGTCCGACAATTGAAATTTCAAATGACTCCGAAAACGTATTTGTAAAATACTCGTATGAATTTGGCACATATTGAGTTGCTGAGTGGGTTTGCTTTATTTTTTTTGGGTTCCGTACCGTAACATTCATTCATTCACTTTTGAGGGTCAGAAAATTACTTTTTGTCCATCAGTTAAGGACCTAGGACTATATATAGATGCGACTCTCAGCTGGAATGTACAAGTTAGTGAAGTTTGTCGTACTGCCTATGCGTCATTAAGCTCCCTTAACAGACTGAGAAACTTCCTACCCACTCAGTTAAAAATTCGTCTTGTACAGGCACTTATTTTCCCTATATTAGATTATGCTGATGCGTGTTATCTGGACTTAAATGAGGCTGGTCTTGATAAACTAGACCGAGTAATCAATAATGCGATCCGATTCATCTTTCGTCTTCGTAAATTTGACCATGTGTCCGCTTTCCGTACCGACCTTAAATGGCTAACTATCCGCCAACGAAGACAATCCAGAATTCTGTGTCAACTTTTTTCAATTCTTTTTGACGTTTCCTCTCCTACTTATTTAAAAAATAATTTCCAGTATCTCTGCTCTTCTCACTCATTACATCTTCGCTCTAATGAATCTCTCACTCTTTCTATACCCCTTCATAGATCCGGTTTCGTTGCTAACTCTTTTACTGTTCAAGCGGCTCGCTTGTGGAATGCGCTGCCAGATGTCATCCAAAGATCGTGTTCGAGGCTGACGTTTAAAAACAATTTAAAGAAACATCTTTTATGATAACTATACGAGTATGTGTGTGATTCCTAAGTGGGAATCCTTATCAGAAATCATCATCCAAATTGCTTATTTATTTATTGATATGTAAGTATATTTTATTATATAATAATATATATGTTTAGAACTTATATTATTGTATCTGTATTATGTATATGTAGTTTTTATGAATTTCTCTATAAGTATGTATGTATAGGTATATATATATATATATATATATATATATAATGTATTATATATCAGTATAATATATCATGTATTTTATTAAGCTTATGTAATACTTTTGTTTTTAAATTTTCTCCCATAACTGTTGTGCCGCTCAGATAGCTCTCTAGACTCCCGATGGTTAACTGGAAAAGAGCGCTTTTAGCGTTAAGTTCGCCATTTGTCATCATGTATTATACTGTGGCAATAAAGTTTAAATAAATAAATAAATAAATAACATAGGAATAACATATATTGAGTTGCTGAGTGGGTTTGGTTTATTTTTTTTGGGTTCTGTACCGTAACATAGGAATAACATACGCTAGATAAAATACGCTTACACTCACCCCCACACTAGGTATAAACCTGTGTCGTGGGTGCCGTTGTACACATACAACACATACACAAACACCCGAAACAAATATCTGTAAGCCATACAAATATGTGTCCCGGTGCGGAATAAAACCCGCGACCCTTCGATTCAAACGGTTATCTTACACCGCTGGAATACCACAACCGTTTCCAAGAAAAATGGAAAGAAAAATTTGACTTCAGGCGAGACTCGAACTCGCGACCTACTGGGAATCTAGTCCAGCCGCTCTTCCAATTGAGCTACTGAAGCCCTGCCCGATTTGTCAAATCTTTCCTTCACATCTATTGCATTGCTTTTATGGTAGCAGCAGCGCCATCTATTACCAACTATGCTAGTTAGGCAACCGATTCAGTAGACCTTCAGTAGCTCAATTGGAAGAGCGGCTGGACTAGATTCCCAGTAGGTCGCGAGTTCGAGTCTCGCCTGAAGTCAATTTTTTCTTGAGTTTTCAGTTTTTTTGAGTCCGCTAGCTTCGTCACTGAAATTACCATCAAAGTAAAGAAAAAAATACTAAAATACGTAACTTGACTAAAATAAAAAATAAAAAATACCTAAAGATTCCATAATAACTTGTTAGAAATCTATTGTATTTAATCATACGAGGTGCCTGTCACCTTAAATGAATAAATGAATTTCTGATTCTAAATCTAAGAAATCCCTCAATTGTTCGGGTCTCTGCGTGCACCAGTTCGACTCAGTTAGCCGGTTTACAATTACCCAACAAAACGTTATTAGATGAAAAAACGAAACATTAGTAACAAAATCCTCGTATAAAACAGTTCTTACATGAGCGCACAGCGTTACAAAGGCCGAGTGTTAAACGCATTTGTGATCATTACCGTCACAGTCGGTTAAGCAACTAAACGGTGTAACGAGATTAAAAAGAATTAAACCGACATACGGTTGGGTTTCAAGAAAATGCGAACGTTTATTGAATTGACTGCGCCTTATTTTTTAGATCTCTTTATGTTTCTTATTAGTCGCAGATCTCAATTCAAGGTACCGCCGCTATTATAGAGCAACACGGGCCACCAGTCGCGGCGGACCGGATGGGAGTAGCCATATGCAGGCTTTCCCCTCTGTCAAAGTACAAGCACAAGTGATCCTATGCCTGTCGCCGAGATGTTTAAATGTGTGCGTGAAATTGTTTATGTATTTTGTTAAAGTTAAGGTGTGATCTGCCCCAGTAGTCAAGTAGGCCACTACACCTGCTACACTGGAGTCCTGGGTTCGCTACCTATTGCATGAGACAAAACGTAACTCGTGAATCAGCGGAGAGCTCCCTATCTGTACTTACACCCAGAGTGCACGCTCAGCTCGAGCGTCCAGCAGGGCGGAGCGTATGATCCTCGGGTTAAACGAATGCAAGTCCTTGCGAGTGGCTTGAGTGCACGCTGATTTTCGCAGAGCTTTACTGGTGTGGGTAGAGCTCTAGCTGAGAACTCGTGAGCTTGGGCAACACCGAATTACCTAACCCATCTGCCACCAAATTATAGTATTTAGCACTATTGTGTTCCAATTAGGTGTAACGTATAGATTCGTAATTTCTATCACAGATGTAAAATCCTTAGGTGTGGCGATGTATGTTCATTTTGACCTTTGATTTTTCTGTAGATGTCTATAGGCTGCTATATATATGTCACTTAACATCCATGTGAACTGCATGTTTGTTTGTTGCTGCCTTCGTTGTATAAAAATGGACCAAAATGTTTGATTCGCACGGGACTTGAGTGGACGTCATCCATTGATAACTATTACTTTTTCTATAATTTTTTCCGATTACTTAAGTATCTATTTTCAAATATTGTGCCGTACTTACACCTCCTCTTTTTTAAAATATACGTATACGTATCGTCTAATCGCGACCGAACGTTCATTTTACATCCATTCCTTTGACGACATTAGCGGTCAGTGTAAAGCTTCCTTTGCGCATCGAATCAAAACATAGGAACGTGAAGGCAATGCCACACTTATCCGCTCAAAGGCTCGAAGCGTCTGCAGATCAAAGCATCCTTTGCATGAAATGCTTGCATCTTGATGCATCCGAGTAGGTCCGCTTTGATCGCATTGCATGCTTTGATAGTTCTGCGCTTGGATGGTTTAATCGGAAAAAAGATCTTATGTTAGTTTGTATTGTGTTTATTGAGTTCTTTTCAAAGTGATTTGACATGAGGAAGTTAAGTAACCGTTGATGGTGTGTGTACTGTCCATATCGGCTTGCCAAGCGTGGCGATTATGGCATAATATCCCGTAATGACACACAACGTTGTAAGTATCTTTGAGAAGGGATTTTGTCAAGCAATGAATTGAATAGAATATAATTCATTTATTCGGATACAACAGAGACACAAAGTATAACATGTAACAAGTAACAATAAACAACATTAGACAATAGATAAAAACAATAAGGTACAACCGACAGGTGAGTGGGTATGAAGACAAGTATGTGTCAATGTCGATCCGAATGGGTACCCAGATCAGCTTATGCCAAGCAGATGTTACCTATCTACTTGACGCTGGCTTTCATCTGGGTCCCTGTGGGTGTTCCACGGATGGACGTCTTTCGATCTAGGAGATTCTTGGAGTCGGGTCCAGGAGAAGGGCGGGTTAGTTTTAGTGGAGAAAGGAATTTGAATCTAGGGCCCTGAACAGTTGTCTGTTAAAATGCACACCATATGTGACTCTTACCACCTAGGGTAAGAGTCACATTTGGTGTACATTACGCTATTTATATCTCCATTGCGAAGTTAGCAAGATACATATGTAATTTCCGGCACAGAGGCGTAACACTGTAGGCCTAGAGGGCGATTTAAAAAGAGTATCAGAAACAAAAAAATAATGGTTTTGAATTTTTTGTCTGTCTGTCTGTCTGCTATGTTATAATTAACTTCTCAACGGATTTGAACACAGTAGCGACGTCAAAACTTGTTTCATCAAAATCGGTTAAAGGAAAAAGGAGTTATGATCAATTGAAAATTTACTTCAAGCATTGATTCAAAACTTTTAAACAGAGTTGAATGCCATTTACATGAACATATTTAATTTAGACTAGCTGTACCCGCGGCATTATCCGCGTAGAATTTAACAAAATTATTGTTCACTAGCTGACTCGGCAAACTTCGTATTGCCTCAGAATGAAATAATGTGTCAAAGGTTTGATAGACACGGACAATTTGTATGGAAAAATAAAATTGTGGTTTTTACAATTTTCCTTCAATTTTTTCATATTTTCTTACCTTTTAAACCTTCCCTGGACTTCCGAAAATCATTCGAAACCAAAATTAGCCAAATCGGTCCAACCGTTCTCGAGTTTTAGCGAGATTATCGAACAGCAATTGATTTTTAATTTATAGATTATCTATGCGGACGAAGTCGTGGGCACAGCTAGTACCTATGATATAAACGTACTAAGTAGGAAATGTTATAAGTGACTAGAACAATTACTCATACTTGTTCTTAAACAATTTGATATTCGTGCGTCACAAAATAAATCGAGTATTTAAATGTGACGTAATTACGAGAGAGAATCCGCAAAACAGTTAAGTAAGCAATGAGTAATACAGTATTTTGCAAGTACTTTGAATTAATTTCATATCCTACGTGACTCATGAAGGTTTTCCCCAGAACCGATCACTTTCTCTTACTCACCCTTAATTGGATTAAAAAGGACAGTAAAACTTACGGGCAGTACTGAGAGCCTTATTTTCATATCTGTTTAAAATATTTCACTGTAAGTCATCAGTGATACCAAAATGAATTCAACCTTACTCGCTTGGGTTAAACGTCGGATTTCTCCAAAGTAAGTGGCATTTATGTTCTTTCGATTTAAAGGCCCGTGAGGAGGAAAATTCATGTAGGTTTCGATGAATGGGAGCAAGTTGCAACCAGTTCTGATCGCCGCAGTCACGACAAAGTGAGTCAGTGTGACTCGAATTGTTTGAATTAACGTAAAAAACCGGTCAAGTGCGAGTTCGATTTGCATATGGAGGGATTCGTATTCCATTAAATATGAATTTGAAAATTGATACAAATATTAACACTGGTAGATTTCCAGTTTAAGGGGGGGAAGGGAGGCTCGAGGGCGTAGGCACCACCGTATTATATAATCTATCTGCCGTCAAATGGTAGCTTTCAGCACTATCGTGTTCCTGTTACTCTCCTGCTTCAGTAGCCTACTACTACGCTGGAGGTCCTGGGTTCGATTCCCGGTTCGGGGGCTATCAAAGATAACGGTTTAAAATCCTTTATCTCTGGTTCTATTGGGATTTTTCCCAGCACCTCGGAGTTTGGTAATGTGCTCGGAGATGGCAACAGGCTCGCCACCTCTTACATGGGTCAAAAATGTAACCGGGGAATCGTGGGTGTTTGCATGTATGCTTGAATAGCATGCATTTACCTCTCTGCCTACCCCTTCGGGGATTACAGGTTTGAAGTTACGTGTTCCGGTTAGTTGGTAATGTATGGCCCCCTAATAACTATCACAGAGACAACTAAGGTTTCAGGGGTGGCAACGCATCTGCATCATTTCATGTGACTTCCAACCAATAGGTATCGATGTATATATAAAAAGGTAAAGTAGTAGAGATGGATGGAAAACAGAGTCTTGTGAAGTTCGTAAAAAGTATGTATCACAGAGGCCTAAAGAAGAGGTTGGTTGTACCTTTTCGGATAGGGAACCCTAAAAGGTGTGTGAATTCGATTACCATATTGGAATTTGGTAAGTATAGCGAATTATTATCGCTATTCTTTGGGTAGTTGACTCATACCTGTGTGCGAGGGCACTTGCAAATGTTTAATATGGATTAAATCCATACTAAAATTTATATAATGTAACCGGCGAATCGTGGGTGTTTGCATGTATGCTTGAATGCATGCATTTACCTCTGCCTATCCCTTCAGGGTTTACAGGCGTGAAGTTACGTTAAAATTCATAATTTATATGAAAGTAGCTCTGTCTGTATGCTGTAACGTTTTGACGGCCAAACATCTGAGCTGATTGTGATGAAGTTTAACATGGAGATACTTTGACGAGATGTAACGAGGATGGCAATCAAGCATGCAGTTCACAAGGATGTTAAGTGATATCTTCAGCCTATAGATATGTCTATAGGTCAAACAAAACTAGAGGTCAAAATGCAGATGCGTTGCCACCCCTGAAACCGTTGTTGTTATGTCTCTGTGATAGTGGGCCCATAAATCTGTTGAACGCAAACGTTAAGCGGCAGATAGACTAATTACATAATGCGGTGGTGCCTCTGCCCTCGAGCTCCTACACCGGAACTCTACCACCAGTAAGTACGACAAAGCATAACAAGAAATAAACTTAGTAATTTGTATTTGTGCCCTTATATTTCAATGAAATATACCCTGCACCGCCGTTCGAAAAATAAACCAAAACAGCCTTTCACATGAAACGGTTCAATAATAAAAGGGACCAAAATGACCTATCACTGGCCAGCAGGTCCGAATGGCCGACACTATTGCCTTAAATCGCTCGATTTAGTTTATACTTAGACACGACCGCCATATGTAAATGCATCGGGTCCTTCCGAGAACGCGCCATCTTGACTCCCTAATTATTTTTAATTGCCGCGAGCACAGACACGACGCGTACGGCCTTCGAAATTATATTAAAAGTTTTTAAAAGTTTTTTCGCGTCTAGTCACCGAGTCGATTACACTATAAATGACTCATGACGGCGCTCGCAAAGGCACGCAATAACTCTAAAACAAGTAGTTAGGTTTTTTTACCTGGCCGGTTCTTTCTTAGAATAACAGGGCGCCCGTAAATCAGTAATGGCGCCCTATTATTTGGCTTTGTTCGCATAAATTTCGGTATTGGGTTAGGGGGCGGTAATTGTGCGTGTGCGCCGCGGGTGGTGTCATTACTATGTTCAGGTTGTAAAGTGGCGGTTAGGTTCCCTGGGCAATCTAGTGTTTTGTCAGTTTTTATCTTGGGAGACTATGTATTTTCTATGCTGTTACGTAAGCAATAATAATGTTGTTATGTTGAGCTACACGCCTCATCTAAAAGCGTTCAAATGTAGATACACATTACCTACTTGCCCAAGTTAGTATGGAGCCTCTGGTGCCAACCGTACGACTATACAGTGTGCTGACGAGTGCTAGAAAGATACTTAACTGTTCTGTCAACGAGTCGTCCAGGGGTGAATCGGGTGAAACGGTTGAATTGTTCTATTCTTTCAAAAATGAAAAGTCCTGTTCGGTGATCAGTTGAAAGGAAAATCGACAGTTGGGAGAATACAAAAGCACCCGTTTAACTTATGACAAATATTCCATTGCCAGCTGCATGTGAATTAATCATGACTGCTAAGTATTCAACTTGTTTTTTTTTAATGATACTACCTACTATTTTGGTGTTCATATTTTTCAAGTCCAGAGTATTTTAAGGTACAGTTGCATCCTTTTCATCGCATTTGTCTTACCCAGAACTGAGCCAACGCCTAGAACTGAGTTTTGGACGATATCCCTTATGCAGTTGCTGAAATATTTAGGATGAGAGCCAGTTGCCTCGTCTGAGGTTTAAGTAGTTTCGCCTCTGTGATAGAAATTATGGGGCCGTACATTACCAACTGACCGGAACACGATAGTACTGAACGCCATTCATCGCCATCATTTTGCGGCAGATTGATTGGGTAATGCGTGGTGTCTACGTCCCCAAACTCCGTGACTGGAACTCTACCAGTAAAACCAACGTAAACAGTATATTTTTTATACTATTACATTCGACTTATTACATACTTAACTGCCTCGGTAGCCTAGTGGTAGCAGGCCACTACTACTACGCTGAAGTCCTGGGTTCGATTCCCGGGTAGGGGGTTATCAGAAATAATGGTGAAAAAGCCTTTATCTCTGGTTCTATTGGGATTTTTCCATTTTCTGTAAATTTCCCAGTACCTCAAAGTTTGGTAATGTGCCCGGAGATGTCAACAGGCTCGCCACCTGTTACATGGGCCAAAACGTAACCGGCGAATCGTGGGTGTTTGCATGTATGCTTGAATGCATGCATTTACCTCTGCCTACCCCTTCGGGGATTACAGGCGTGAAGTTACGTTTTTTTTTTACGTTTTTTACATTCGAAAACTTTATATATTTTTGAGTATAATTTACTACTTCACTTAGGTAGTAATCGTTAGTTCATGTTTTAAAGACATTAATCTTCGTATGTTTTTTAATTGCATTTGATAATTTTTAATTTCTGTACCGCAAATGGTGATCATAGCACCACTTATCCTTATCTACGTTTTGTATGTTGAGTACTCCAAGCTATAAAACGAACGAATATTTTAATAGTTTTTTTTCGCATCTTCAAACCAGATTATTTGACCTCACAAAAGAAATATGTCCGAGCAGGAAGTAAATAACGTCTTCAGACATAGTTCTTCGATTATACACCTTATATCATTTTTTTACGTTTTTATTGCTGTATTTAATTGTTCGGGATATTTTGTTTAAATAACATTGAGTAATTGTTATTGGCAAAGAATAATTGGGATTTAAGGTTTATTTTAATGTTGCCATCAATATTTATTAAGTTCTTTTTGGGTACATTGCCTCGGTAAGTGATTATTTCACCATTGACTGTACCTACGCGAAATTATGATAAATTCCCTACGCTAACAGTCGGGTCGAGTGTCGAGATTTTTCAGGCTCTATCAATTTGCCAGAGCTTTTGATTATTGATTGAAAAATGGAAGTCTACCCTAGAAGTAGCAGGCTATTTACTGCATCTTGAGTTTGAGCCCCGAATTAATTTTTAAGGATATTAGAGATGCATGTGTGTGGAAAGTGTTATCGTGATTTGTGTATTTTCCGGCAGTCTTCAAGTGCTTCCTACCCTAGGATGTAGCCCGCCCTTAAGTCCAGTCCAGAGATGGCGGTAGCAGTAGTGCTGGACCGCTACAAGGAGTTTGGTAATGCGCCCGGATTGGCTTGCCACGTATTACGTGTGTTTGTATGTATGCTTGAATACATTAAGTTACGTCAGTCTTACTCTTCGGGGATTGGCGTAAAGTAACTTTTAATTAGTATGAGAAAATTTTTATTTATTTTTTTAATCTCATGAAAGTGGTAAACAAGCATGCAGTTCACATTGATGTTAAGTGATGACTGCAGCCTATAGACACCCACACAGAGACCAGAGGTCAAAATGCAGATGCCTTACCACTTCTGAGGCCTAAGGTGTTATGCCTCTGTGCCGGAAATTACAGAGCCGTACATTACCACCTGACTGGAACACGATAGTGCTGAACACTACCATTTAGCGGCAAGTATATTAGGTACGCCCGCAAGCTCCGTCACTGGAGCTCTACCAGTAAAAAACACCAGTAAGTTTTCATGTATGCTTGAATACATTCATTTACATCAGTCTTACTCTTCGGTAAATGGCGTAAAAGTAACTATTAATTAGTATGAGAAAAGATTTTTAAATAAAAGATACCAAAACCTTATTATCTCATTAATTATATTTTAAAGGCATTGGCAACCCTAACCGACACAGACGCCGTCCGCTCCGGACCATCCGTTTCGTAATCTTGACTGACGTTCAGTAATCGAGCCGGGGTTAGGCGTATTATTATAATTCGCAATGACAGGAAGGTCGCTCAGTTAGGTCACTATGACTAATGGAATGATACGTTTATGATTAAATGAAGTACCGAGCTTGTTTGTAATGGTATTTTTATCCATGATTAGCTTATTAGACTTTTATTATTATAGCTTTAATATCTAAACACTCGCTAGGTCTAAAACCTATCAGACATGTAAATGCAGTATTGTCAGAAATGGCAACACATCTATTTTTTGTGTGCATCATCTGGTTTTTGTGTAAATTGCTATAGGCTGCAGAAGTCTCTAACCTTTAATGTGAACGACATGCTTGTCTGTTGCCCTAAAAAAATGCCATAATATGCTTTCTACCTATCTATAAATATATGAATTACCATAATCTCATGCGCCTCTTTTAGAACTGTACTTCAGGATAATAATTATTAATTATATATTATGTATAAGGAATAACAATACAATTTATTATTATTGTAATCTACGTAGGTACCTATATTATATGATAGAATAGAATAGAATATTCTTTATTGTACACCAATAATTTTTACAAAAATAAAATTAGATGCATAGCAAATAGGCACATAATGATATTATGTGTCTTTTGTCTGCCTCGATCATACTAATATATGTATTTATTTGTTTCAGGTAAGAGTTTTGATCGTGCTTTACTGACCACATTATGGCGTAACTGGAGTATTCGAAGAATTTTTAGAAAATTAAGGTTTGCTTTTTATATTAGTCATATAGTAGTTATTACTTAGTTGCTTCGTTTTGTATTAAACTTCATTACCCAAACTGGCCATTATTAAGTAAGCTATGGAAATTGAAATGTTCTGCTAAAAATGTTGAGGCTAACTTTTTGCGCTAAAAAGTAATGCTATAAGCTTTTTTCATTGCAAAGGCCTAAACAAACGCAAATTGATGTCTTGTAACTGGTGGGACGTGTAAATAGTCGACACTAAAGCGGATTATAAGTCCTGGGTAAAGTAAAATGATTACTCCCAAAACTTCGGCACCAAATCACCTATTCCTCCGGATCAAACACCTCAATAACAAACGTGCAAGCCACTCACCAAATTGACGACTGTACCGAGGTACCGCGGATCTGGTTATTGTTCTTGACGACGCACGTGGTCAGGTGGTGGTGTTTACTTCTCGACGCCGGCGTCTTCTTCGACCATAAATTGATCTCCACCAGCTTATTCGGAGGGTCTGATAACTTCGGAATTAGGTTTAATTATTATAAAATCGTGCGTTCACTGTTGATAAGGTAAGAGAGTAATGAAAAAATCGTCTAAAATTTTAAATTCGTAAAAAATTTTACCACAGACTAAACGGTTATTGTTAGGAATTCAAACGTTACGGCAATAGTACCTACATATAACGAAATTAAAAGGAAAACTATCACACTTAAGTTGACCTTACAAGATTGCGAGTAATAGTCGACCAAATGTAGTAGGTGCAGAGCGGGCCGCCGGCGCACACGCGGGCGGCCCGCTCTGCACCGACATACCAAGCTCTGAGTCTGCTCAACGCTCTGGTTGCCCAGAATCCAGATATCGATTTGTTTAACATTAGTGTAAGGGATTTTTTGAGTAAATGTGTAATGTTTTTAATGTATTTGTAATTAGTGTATGTACGTCATGTTAACTTTAAATGTATGTACTGTAATTTATCTTGTGTGCGTTTTGGCTAAGCTGTAAGTACAAAAGAACCTGTTATAAATAAATAAATAAATAGATAAATGTATTTTACTCGAAAATTTCGAAAAGTCCATAGAAAATATATATATTTTTTCATTACATCTCTTACTCTGTAACTACGGAACCCTACACTGCGCGTGGCCCGACACGCACTTGACCGGTTTATTAAATAAGAATTACTTATTTCATGCGATCAAAATCATTCAAATAATGCATTAAAATAGGTACGTATATACGTCATCACTTCTACTGATCTTATAATTGTTCAAAGTTGTAATTTTTGTCAGCTCCCGGCAAAATGTGTTAGCAAGTTTTACTGTAAAATAAAAGCCTGCAAGTGACAGACTGTTCCCTTGCCCTGATGACCTTAATTAGTTGACCTGGTTTGTGTGGCACATCTCCAGGTATGATAGAATGAATGCTTTTTTTATGCAAGATGCAACAGGAAGGTAAAAATAATATTTATTGACTTTACAAAGAATATGTATGTGTATGAATGATGAAGGTAGTCGAGGCACGAGAGGTATGTCAGGATCGGGATATCTGGCGCTCTACACTCTCTGCCTACCCCGTTAGAGACCTGGCGTGAAGATACATACATACATACAAATAATATGTTCATGTGATAGAGTTTCAGTTCCGAAATTCGGAGGTGTTGCAACCATCTATTTTATCTGGTACTAAATAATCAAAATAGGCTTAGTATCATACAGTTATAAGAGAGAAAGAAACATATTTAACTAACTAAGTGTACATCATACAAAAAAATAAAATTTAAGTGTCTGCTTGTAATATAAAAATAACCGCTTTTTACTAAATGCATATGTATGTATACACGGTACATATACCAAAACATTTTTTTTTACAATTTTTTTCTGTCTGTCTGTTTGTTCCGGCTAATCTCGGGAACGGCTTTACCGATTTCGACGGTACTTTCACTGGCAGATAGCTTATGTAATAAGGAGTACCTTAGGCTACTTTTATACTAGCTGCGCCCACCACTTCGTCCGGGTAGATACTGAGCAATCATACATTCTCACGCGTACGAAGTCGCGGGAACAGCTAGTGTATACATATAATCGTACATACATACTAACAACAAAATGAAATGAAGTTTGTTTGCTATTTTCATAACAAAAAATATGATTCTCAACTGATAATAATAATTTTCATGATGTTATCAAAGAAAGTGTAAGTGACTTTAGAAAAGTAGATATATACTTACCTACCTCATTGTATTTTTTTTTATTTTCGCAATAACACATGCGAGTAATTTGAAAATAATAAAGGAAAATGGAAAAAAAATCATTGGTAGTTTTGTAGTGACCATTGGTTGGACTGGCCATCTTGAGGACTCAGGTTCAATCTCTGCCCAAAGAAACATTTTTCTTGCCCTTTTTTCTTTAATTTCTACAGTTTACTTATGTAGGTATAAGGTACTGGTGGTAGAGCTCCAGTGACGCAGCTCGCGGGCGTAGGCATCACCGCATTGCCTAATATACTTTCCACTAAATGGTAGTGTTCAGCTCTATCGTGATCCGGTCAGGTGGTAATGTACGGCTCTGTAATTACCGACACAGAGGCATAACACCTTAGACCTCAGGAGTGGTAACGCATCTGCATTTTGACCTTGGTCTTTTTGTGGGTGTCTAAAGGTTGCAGTCATCACTTAACATCAATGTGAACTGCATGCTTGTTTGCCACTTCCATAACATTAAAAAAAAGAAATTTAGATATAGGTGAGGTATAGATCTAAAAATGCAAACTGTATGATTTTATACTACAATACAATAGTATTTAAAGTTGTGAACCCGCTAAGCAAATCCTGAAATCAAGTGCACCCTTCCACACCACCACTTCCGAATAAATCCACGAAGTTTATTCGAAAGCAATATCCAAATTGACCGGTGAGTGCGACACAATGGCAACAAAATAAAAAAGCCATTCTGGGCCAAGGAGCGAAATGGGCCATGTTTTTGCGCGTCACAAAAACACGCTACCGACAGACGCCGCGTGGCATTGTTCTGTGACATATGGCTAAAACATTAGTGCAACTTAGTAATTACACTATAATACAATTTCTACACGATTTTCTTCATTAAAATCTCTGGTTTCATGTAAATGTAAAAATCTTTGTAAACATAGCGACCCCTCGTACTTCGCACTCAACCCAGGCACGCATTCTTCTCCCGTCCTGCTAGTCATGAAAATGTATATAGCTATTAGTATTAAATACAAATCTGGAATGTGCCCTTTTTACAAGCTGGCTCGAGGAATCGGCAATGCCGTCGATAAGTAAAAAACGTATTAGATATTAAGCCACACATAAATTCCCAAAGTCCATTAAAGCAAGACGATTTATCTCCGAGACCTTGCCGTACATAAAATCTTATAACACCCCTGTGTTTGCGCAAGTGCCTCGGCTCTAATTTCGTAATTATAAAACATTTGTCGCGATGAGTTTCTTGCTTATACTAACCATTGCTGGCGTCGATGGTGCGCTTTTGATTACAATGAAGCAAAGCCCGCAATGTATGTCTTTTATGGTGATATTTTTGGGCATCTTTGATCTAGTTTGCATGTGTTTAGTATAAGAATCGTACGCACACAACCGTACACGACTCATGCGCATAGTGCACACAGGCGTGTCCGCAGGTACCGAAAGTTAATTGCCTTCGTATGTTCAATGTTCATAAAGATTCTACCTGTGAGTGTCAGATAGTTGGGTGTGGACAGGGTTAGGGGTATTTTTTACATTCATGCGGCGTACTCGCATTTGTATTTTGTACGCGGCGCCGATATGAAGTTATCCCCTCTTTTTTAGGGGATGCATAATTCGATTTAATAATATATTTTTTATATATATATGTTTTTTGTTTTATTTTTAAAGTATATGTAAAAAAGTATAAAATGAGAATTTTAATAAATAAGTGAAATAATAATAATAATGGCAACCCATTATACGTCCCACTGCTGGGCACGACTCTCTCCCCTTTTTGGGGGGAGGCCTGGAGCTTACTCTAGCACGCTGCTCCAATGCGGATTGGTGGAGGTGTAGGGATTAGTGGCCAACCCGCTCTCGGATGTTTTCAAACCGCCTATAAGGCCTCCAACAAGGTTTAACGACTGCTATCTATCGATAGCAACCGGGACCGACGGCTTAACGTGCCCTCCGAAGCTCGAAAACGCGCATTTAATTTGCCACTAGCGGTCACTCATCACACTACCCGACCACGCCCGTAGTGCTTAACCGAGTATATCGTTTACGATCTTCACCAGCCGCCGGGCCATGTGCGCTTTAATGCATTTTAAAAGAAGAGAATGATGAATGTAGATGAGGCACGGGAGGTGTGTCAGGACCGGGATATTTGGCGCTTCACACTCTCTGCTTACCCCGATAGGGACCTGGCGTGAAGATACATACATACATACCGGTGGTAGAATTCGAGTCCCGGAATTATCTTTCACTAGAAGAGAATTCTTCCGCTAGTGCAGTCAGTCAACTGAACAATGGCGCTCAAACCATTGCAATGGGACGGTAGTAAGTGCAAGTGTCTAGCTAGCCCTGTAATAACTATCACAGGGACATAGGTAACAGCTGAGGCCTCAGATGTGGCAACGAATCTCCATTGACCTCTGGTTTTTGTTTTGTATAAAAAAAAAATGTTTTTATATTATTTTTCGCAATAACAAAGGCTAGTGAAATATATTAAAAAAAAAATGGAAAGAAAAATTGGACTTCAGGTGAGACTCGAACTCGCGGCCACTGGGAATCTGGTCCACCCGTCCTTCCAACTGAGCTACCGCAGTCCACACCCAAGTTGTCAAATCTTTCCTTCACATTTATTGCATTGCCTTATGGTAGTTTAAGGGAGTGCTTATAGTAGCGACATCTATTGGCAACGATAGTTTGCTAGTTAGGCAACCGATATAATAAACTGTGCAGTTTATTAAATATCGTAAAGAACTCAAAGATAGAACATGTACGGCCCGGTATGTAATTTCCGGCACAGAGGCATAACACCTTAGACCTCAGGAGTGGTAACGCATCTGCATTTTGACCTCGGTCTTTGTGTGGGTGTCTATAGGTTGCAATCATCACTTAACATCAATGTGAACTGCATGCTTGTTAGCAACTTCCGTAACATAAAAAAAGTCGCATTTACCCATAATAAACAGTGCGCAAAAAAATTATAGCCCTACTTTACGTGCAGGGGAGGTACCCTCAAAAATGTTTTTCAAGATTTTATTGCCCGATTTTCTCCGCATAACTAATATGTATATTTGTGCCAAATTACAGATTTCTAATACTAATAGTCCAATAGCTGCAGACATACGGACGGGCGGATGGACATGGCGAAACCCGAGAATATGTAATATGTATACTACGTATAGAATGGACACTTCGACGTCCCGCCCGATTTGCTCGCATCACTCAACCCCTTCTCCTCTTATGGGCGACGGTTGGTATTTTGTACGTCCTGCGCACACAGGTGCGCGTGTAAATACACGTCACTGATTGATGTCTGTGTAATAGAAACCAAATTAAGCGTTTGTATGGATTTTTGGCGGAGTGTCCGCGGTGTGGAAACTTTAAAAGTTTCTTGTAGGCTACGGAACCCTAAATCACATATTTCTAACACCAAAGTTCACTAAATGAATAATAAGTCCCGATCAAAACTTGAGCCACATTAAAAAAACATATCACGTTCATCCTCCTTATCTAGCAATACGGAGTGCAAGCGAGACGGCGCACCTAGCTCTTATTTCTCTGCACGTTATAATATCGAGTACCTGCGAGTCCCTCTGTAATTTTTAATTGACAAAAAAAACTCGACTCAAACGATTTTATACCACGTTTATTTTATTACATGTATTAGTTACTTGATGTGAGAATGTGTGGGTGGGTTGGAGTAATAACAAAAAAAACAGAGCTAGTGCGTGTCGGGTCAGGCGCAATGTGGGGTTCCGTATATCGACTGTTACTTGTAGATAATAATAATGGCAACCCATTATACGTCCCACTGCTGGGCACGAGTCTCTCCCCTTTTTGGGGGGAGGCCTGGAGCTTACTCCACCACGCTGCTCCAATGCGGTTTGGTGGAGGTTAGTGGCCAACCCGCTGTCGGATGTTTTCGAACCGCCCATAAGGCCTCCGACAAGGTTTAACGACTGCTCTCTATCGATAGCAACCGGGACCGACGGCTTAACGTGCCCTCCGAAGCACGGAAACGCGCATTTTAATTTTGCCACTAGCGGTCACCCATTACACTACCTGACCGCGACCGTAGTGCTTAACCGAGTAGATCGTCTATGATCTTCACCAGCCGCCGGGCCATGCGCACTTCACTTGTAGATATGTAGGTATTTATTTTCACGCCAAATCCCTAACCCGGTAGGCAGAGTGTGTAGCGCCAGATATCCAGGTCCTGACACACCGCCCGTGCTTCTTCTACATTCATCATTCTCTTCATACATGCACTTCGATTCCTAAAACTTTTGACCCCACCCTCGGACAGTACTGGACTTATTTGGCCATGGTAGGTCAGTCTTGGTATTCCTGGGCCTTTGCAACCATCCATATTCGCATTGTAGGTTATATGTGTTTAGTCATTCGGTCATTCGACTTTCTTTCTGTATGCCCAAACCATCGGGAGCATGCCTTTTTTCATTGTTACACCGATACTCTTATTCACACTATTATTTTGTAAAGGAGATGTTGCAAAAATATATGGACCTCCGGCCATGTATTGTACACAATATCATTAACAGGCAAAATCAATATAAAAACGTTTTTTACTGCATATTTGCACTTATTTAGCTTTGTTTGCAGTTATAAAATATTATTTGCAGTAAGAGTTGCAACTCAAACCAACATGGCGAATATGGCGGGCGATGTCATTTTGACATTTTCATTTTTTAAATTGTTTTCTTATTATATAGTACTTGGAGAAAAAAGTAATATTTTCTAAATACTATCGAAATCGATTTCATGTGTTAATACTAAGAACTTAATCTAATCGATTTCCAATTTTAAGAAGCGTCGGCTGTATCGCCGCCATGTTAAATGTGGTTGAAAATGATAAAATCGTTTGAATTAAATGTGGTCGTAACTCTAAAATATATTCTTGAATAAATTAATTGTATTTTTTTCGGATTCTTCTTTAATTTACCCATTTTTTGAGGACATGTACGAATTAGAGCCGAGCTCGCATCTCCTTTACTTATAGGCTTAGAAAGCCTACAGTGATATTCCTTTTGATTATTTTGTATGTACTACCAACTACCGTGCATTTCTTCATATTTTTTTCAAACACAACCAGTTACCCGGTAGAGGAGGAGACTGACTCTATCAAAAATTAAAGTCTAGAACACACTGAAAAAAACGTGTTTTTAAGATTAATATTTTACAAAGGAATTCGACTATCAAAAAATGGTCATCCTAAACCTATGATATTTTAAAATACCTATGTAACAACATTCCATATTATGTATTACTATGAGTGAGATATGCGAGAAAATAATAACATCCCTACCCACTTCACTTGTTTGGAAGGAGGTAGCATATTTTTTTTCAAGATTTTACACTATTTTGTTAACGTGACTAAATATGTATATTTGTGCGAAAATACAGCTTTCTAGTACAAACAGTCTGAGCTATGCCGCGGATAGCTTTACAGACGGACATGGCGATACCAGAGAATCTTTACTAATATTATAAAGCTGAAGAGTTTGTTTGTTTGTTTGTTTGCTTGAACGCGCCAATCTCAGGAACTACTGGTCCGATTTGAAAAATTCTTTCAGTGTTGGATAGCCCATTTATCACCAATAGGAGCGGAACAGCGCGGGCGAAGCCGGGGCGGGCCACTAGTATGTAATAATACTACGTATAGAATGGACACTTCGACGTCCCGCCCGATTTCCCCGCATCACCCAACCTCCTCCCCTCTTATGGGCGACGGTTGGTATTTTCTACGTGCTATGCACGTGTAAATACACGTCACTGATTGATGTCTGTGTAATAGAGACCAAATTAAGCGATTGTATGCAATTTCGGCGGAGTGTCCGCGGTGTGGCGATACTATACGGGTTTCTTAAAGGTTACGGAACCCTAAAATATCTTTTGATTCCGACACAATACCACTGTGATCGGATTATCGGCGATATCAGGTTTTTTTTCACGTTATTTATTGGTTGTCACAGATTTAGGTAGACTGCACTTATTGATTGCAACATGCAATTCGAGTTTAACGCGCTGTGAATATACACATCAGATTTTTTGCTTTGTGTCTCGACTACCCACTACCTATATGGATTATATTGTTTTTTGTTTGTATGTGTTGAAAATAACATCTAATACAACCTGCAACTCCGCATGTAAGATCCGTACATACTTGATTGATTGACCGAATGAATATTTTGTTTGTATGTGACACAGCACAGTTTGAAATAAAATAGTTGTGCGTACCACCTGATCGGAACACGAAAGTGCTAAAATGGCGGCCGATAGATTTGGTTTCGGTTTGTCATGCCCTATTCGTATGCATGTAATTCGCTATGTTTTTGCATGAACGTAAATTTATTAATTATACCTAAAGGAAGTTAACATTAAATAAAGAAAATAACAACGCACCCGAATCAACTACTTAACCAATCATCATGAAATTTTGTACTTAATATATTCTTGGAGGTACTTAAAGTAACATAGTACCCATACGATACTTTTTATTAAAAACTAGAAGTACACGCGCACGAAGTCGCGGACAAAAACCAGTAGTAAATAATTTAAAAGCATATGAAATACACAATTTAACACTAATGTTGGAGCAAAAATCGTAATAAATTGAAAGAGATTAATCAACAGAAAAAAATGCATTTTTACAGAAAAAGTTAAAAGCTTTGTACATGTAGAGTCATTGTCTTTTTTTTTACTACATCGAGCTGTCATAATGCGTCTCCACACTCGGTCCGGTCGCGCACAAAAATGTTTTTATGAAAAATAGCACATCACAAACGCTGTGAAACGTAAATGGGGTGAAGCGAAGCACTTGCGGCCTCGACTGTTCGCTCGATCTCGATTTCTACAGGTAGACGCGCTCGAACAATACCTGTTCGAGATTCAAACGCAAAAACGCGGTAATGAGTGCACTGTCAGGGATAATGGCTTTCCATTGTCTATGCGGTGGAGCTTCTGAAAAAAAAAAGTTAGAAATAAGGTTTTTTCTACAATGGCCGTAATAATTTGGTTGAGTTTCTAATGAAAGTTTTTATGATTTACAATTTATTTCGTTATATTTATTTCGTTTTGCAAAACTCTTGATATATGTGTTTGGACGCGATTAGGAGCTAATCAACTCACGCCTATTGAGGATCTCGAGTCTCAGCTGGTGGTAAATAATCACTGTAATATGCTAATGAGTGGGCGAATGAATGAACCGCGAATAAAGGCGGCCTCAGACGTCGTTACTTATGTTGTGTATCCGCCGCGATCATTTGTCGCCTTTTAGAAGTTAAAATAAAAAAATTGACACTTTTTGTATTGTTTGCTGTAGTTGTAACAACTAACAAGAGATGGTGAAAATATTAATTAAAACGCTGCAACAAATTTAGAAATAATGAGTTTACTTGAATTGCCTACGTATTCGTGAAATTTAAATATTTCTTGTGAGCTAGACTGAATACCTTGGATTCATATGAGGAGCTGATAACTGATGGTGGTAAAACAATGTTAAACAAACGTTCACTGGGTCCGGTAGTATTGAAGGTATTGTATAACATTAATAAAAGTGAAGAAGTAGTAAATATTTATTTAAAATATCTTACTCGTGGTAGAGCTCTAATGCCTGAGTAATCTACTTGCCGCTAAGTAGTATCGCTGTCGTGGTTCCGGTTAGGTAGTAATGTAAGACCTATAACTAGCTAATAGCTTAGGATACAGTGTAGTAAAACATCCACATCACATGAAATCTTTGGTTTGTGATAAGATGTTGATAAACTACAGTAGTCTCTTACCATCAACATAAACATAAGAATCTTTAAAAGAAAGTCTCTTAAAGAAGAAAGAAATTCTTGGCTTATTGCATGTAGGATATGCTAAAAAGTCTAATAAAATTCCTTACGAGGTGGAAAGACTTCTTGTACGTTTTGGCAAACGTTCCTTTTAGAGTACTTGCGTAACGATTTTTCGAAATAACATTTCTAATTTGCAGCAGGAACTGCATCAAAGTTTACCGTTTTATGTTGTCGCCAAGTTTGCAGGAAACCTTAAGTATTCAATATTTCTCTAAGGTATCCGATATCAATCGAGTAAAATCTAGGATAAAACAATAAAACACGACTTGTTCTCTAACTAACAACTGGTAAGTGGACCGCTTGTGTATGTTGCAGATATTGTACGGACCGGTATGCTAATGGGGCTGGTCAAACGAAGACACTTGTTTTTGGGGTTCCGCATAGATAACTTTGTTTGGTGCCTTTATCACTCAGTCTTTTTAGACACTGTTTATATTTTCGAACTGGTATTGGTATTTTGGATGAAAACGAGCGAATCAACCGTCTGATGAGACTGTTTTAACTCTTGTGTATGTGTGTATATCCACGCCACTTCCCTTCCATCACTGGTAGGCAAAGAGCATGGAACTCGATATAAATATCTCGGACCTTATTGACCCGTCCTATTTTTAACAGAGTTCAAAAAACGAGAAGGTTCGCAATTCGGCCGGTATATTTTAAACATGCAGATGGGTCACCTGATGGAAAGTAGTCACCGTCACTTATGAACATTTGCAACACCAGGGGAGCTGCCAACGGTGCCAGACCTGAAAGATTCTTTTGACCCCATTTTTTAAGAATCCCATATCGCAGCACCGAGGGAACCTCAGAGGAAAGTCCGTTCAAAATTTACACTATTTGGATAGAAACGAACGTGTAAACTGGACTGTATCACATCTGGCCCGGTGACTTGGCCCGGCACCGGGCCAGATGGGATACAGTCGTAAACTGCAGTGTTGAGAACTGCGACGTGTCCAGTGATTCTTCCTTTCTGCTGCGGTGAAGATAACGAGATCTGTAGTACTTACTTTATATTCACCAAAACATAATTCTATTAGGTTGAAATCTCCACTGCAGAATCATTTCGTTCATTCAGATATGCTGCAAACCTATTTTTTACGCATATTTATAGGTAATCTAGAGAATATATATCCACTAGGTTGCCTATCAAAAAATGGCCGCAAGTATTTTTTTATATTATTTTAATTTTTTTTGGAATGACAATTTTTTTTTTTTTTTTTCAATAATATATCGTCTACCAAAGACTGAAAATCACGTCTTCCGTTGCGCAATTGGCCGCCCCTACGTATCTTCGTTCCGCCCCGATAATTTTTACGTCCATGACGTACATGTATTATTTATATATCAAATGAAAACAACTTTTTTTCTCATTATTATGGTATACGGCTGGCTGTTATAGACAAAATAATTTAATAAAAAATACTTGCGGCCAAATTTTGATAGGCAACCTAGTGAACATATTTTCTCTAGATTATAAAGTTGCGTAAAAATTAGGTTTGCAGCCTAACTGGATGAACGAAATGATTTTGCAGTCGGATCTTAACCTATATGTTGATTTAAATCACAAACTGCGGACCCATCGCAACTCGGGTTGCATATTCACGCGTGACCGGTTTTTTCTTAATTAAAACCAAATTTAATAACTCGACCGGAAGCGAGATACCCACAGATTTATGAAACGACATAAAACGTTTCGCATTAAATAACCAATTATTCCGTTCATAGAAATGTCTAATTATGTAAATAATTAATGTTGTAACTGTACCTCACATGGTGTTTATTGGTGCGGCCCGTACGGCACGATATCGTTTATTGCGACATTTTTTTTTAATTACGTCTACTTTTACTCCGCTCATCTATAATGGATAGTAACGGAGTGAAACGTGTGGTAAAAATAATGGTTCTTATGCACGGATGTTTTTAAAGTGTCGTCTTTTATTTAATATTGAATAATTTGGAAAGTTATTTTCTCTAGTGGATTATTTGGGAAGTATTTTCCTTACTCATGTGTTGATTTTTCATCCGGCATGTATTTATTTTAAGTTGGTGATAACTGTGATTACCGAAATGGGTAGTGCAAGTAGTTAACCGAACAATGTTGGTCAAACCATTGGCATATAGGCTAGTAGTAACTACAAAAATGGCATATCCCCCTAATAAACCAGCGGCACGCGATGAAACAGGAGTGGTAACGCATCTGCATTCACAGTCTTTTTGTGGGTGTCTATAGGCTGCAGTCATCACTTTACATCAATGTGAACTGCATGCTTTTTTGCCACTTCCGTAACATAAAAATTCTTTATTTTGTCCAGCAGTTAACGTCTTTCGGCTGAAATGATGACGAAGATAACAGGAGTAATTTAAATAATAAATTGCTCATGCTAAAGATGATGCAGCGACCCTAGATGTGTCTTGGCGTCTAAAAGTAAGAGTCGCCAATTTGATCAATCCCATGCAAATTACCCCGTCCTAATTATGTTATTTTCACTGTCAAATGAGCCAACTAGCCTCATATTATACTCATATATGCATCATGACGCAGCTTTCAAAGTTTATGGGCCTTTATTTTGGTGATGACGTTAGACGCTGCTACCAGTTCCTGTCGCAGAGCTGTTTTTTTTTTCCTTCCTTTAATCATTTCAGCTGAAATATGGCCACTGCTGGACCAAAGCCTCCACGTAAGGAGGATATGCTATAATCGCCACGCTTCGCATGCAGTGGCGGCGGTTTTTATCGCAGGACGCTGCTGCCCATCTTGCGTTATTGCACTTACTACTGCCTCATTGGAATGGTTTGACCGACATTGTTCGACTGACTAACTGCACTCCTACTGGAAGAGAATTCTTCCACTAGTTAGGTCGTCCCGTCCCGTCGTCTTCCTTCCTTTACGTGATCCAAACTCTGATTTTCTAGTTAATAAATTGGCACTGCGTATATTAGTGTTTTGGAATACATTAAAATTGACCCCGGCTACTAGCTTAATTAAAAACGAGATGCCTCAAACAATTTACTGGTAGGCTGACCACTTCTACCAAATCACGGGTAAAGTTATTTGTGAGCAGATGTAACTTTCAAATGTTATAAAACTATTTCTCATAATTAAAAATGGAAATAATTATGAGTGATCAAATTAATGTTCGACTCATCCATCAATATCTGTATGTGAAAACATCTGTAATCTGTGTTTATAGTCGATTAGCAATGAGAGATATAAAAAACTTGAATATTAACGCAGGGCATTTTTTATTTTATTGCACCACTTTTACCAACGCTACCAACGCCATTAACGCCACCAACTCCGCCAACGCCATAAACGCCACCAGCGCCATTGCGCCACGAACGACACTAATGCCACCAATCCACCAACGCCACAAATGCGACCAACGCCACCATCGCGACCAACGCCACCAACGCTACCAACGCTTACCAACGAAAGAAGTTCTTTTTTAAGTCCTACTTTTTGTACGCGATTTTTTTATGTCATGAAGTGGCATACAAACAAAGTTCACGTTAATGATTAGAGAACGCTCAACCCTGTAAACGTCAATATAAAAAGCAGAGATTTTGTAGATGCGTTGCACACCTGAGGTCTAAGTGGTTGTGTTTCTGTGCTGGATGTAACAGCAATTCTTAATATAATAAATGACCGCCTATCTTTCATCCCTAAGGATTAAGCCTGGGTTGCACCAAGATATTTGTTAAAATTATTGTAACATTTCACATCCTTCTCTAACTTAAAGAAAGTTAATAGCAGCGTTAATATTCTAAAGCTTAAGACATGTGTTTCAGACCAATGCCACCACCACCAATACCATCTTCACCACCACCGTGATAGCTGTCAATGGGTCCCCAAAAAGTAGGCGAATGCAATTCTGGTCACGTGTACGTTGCATTTCCGATCAAGAGCACGTGTCCTGGCGCGAATTCAACTTTTTTAACACATCACTAAATGTGCAAGGCGCCTTTAAAGAAGTATGCACTTAAAAATTGCAAATTATAATTTCAATACCAATCTAAATGTCACTCAGTTCGCAGTTCATGCCGATTGGTTGTGCAATATAAAACTCAAATAACAAGGATAATGATCCGCTTTAATCAAGCCATTCGAGTAAGTGATGATGTGATTGTACACTCTCGTTTTGTTTATTTTGATTTTTATTCGATGATGAATTCAAAAAAAGAAAATATTTATGATGCGTTTTCTTGAGGATATGTAATTGTAATGAATACACAGCTATTGATGCGGGATTTTCGCTTTTTGGGAAAATAATTCCTATGAAGCTAATCGGATCCCTTCCGCTTAATCATTTGGGAGACTTAATGTTGAACTTCAGACACAGATTCTTAAGCTAATACGGCCGTGCCTAGAGCCATTCCTCCTCTAACTACTGCTCCTATCAAATGCTTAAGACTAATGGACAATGCACATTTTTTTTTACATTTCAAAGACTTATTGACAGTGATGGTTTTTGGTTGATTTTGCATCATTTGTACCCGATTTTCATTTGATAATAAAGTAATCTGAAAAAAGTTGCACTTAGTAGCATCTCTCAGTGCATTTATAGTCTTTTACATTTCGATTCTTACTCGGTATGAATACTTGTATAGGTATTTTTTGTGTGACGTATTTGATACCGGAAACGCTTGATATTGTCTAGTGAAGTAGGTCTCATTGACGAACAAGATTCGAGGATTTAAATTTATTTAATCACTTGGAAATAATAAAATATTTTTGTGATACATAACAAAAAAAGTGAGGAATATGAGATTAAGTGTTGCTGTCCTCCAACTATGTTTTTGTGTCAAAATCAACCTCTATTCATCGGTATGACTATACAACTAGAAAAAATCCAGTGCAAGATGGCTAAAAATGCTCTTCCTTCAATCAGCAAACATCAGTCCGTTTATATTTTAGTTATTCTCAGCAAGATCTCGGCCAGACAAATCCTTTAGCAAACATATCTCAACATCAAGCCACCCCAAATATAATTTTTGGACCTTTCACAGGCTGAGACAGATATCTATGTTCGAGCGGTCTTTGCTGTTCTGTAAACTAGAATTACACCTGTAATAAATTCTCATGCAATTGGTTAACTAACTACTCGATAGTTTCATATATCAAAAATGTTAAGGAGAGTGTAAAGCCAGCATAATGAGTTTATGACACCGTCGAAATGCGTGCTCCGTAAATATCCACTCGGGGATTCATTGGCGGAGATGCCCGCAATTGTAGAATATTATCGACATTTTATGCTAATGCCGCCGTCTGCGACCATTAGACGCGAACTCGAGATAAATTATACGAAGCGCGGGCGCAAATTTAGTATTATTTCTACATTTTTTTCTCTCTCAATTTTCGTAACGGTGACGTGTCACGTAACGTTCAAGGAAAGTATGCGATTCTATTCGAAATTATCATCTCAAAATCGATTTCATCGATTACCTTTCGTGTGTTTTTATCGATATACCGATGTTTACGCCCACATTGGGAACATTTACGAAAACTAAATAATTGTGTTGGATATTAAGTTTTTTTTTCCGTATTCGCTAAACGATCGTAATTGCTATAAAATTTTGTTTTCGTTAATACTCCTTTCGTACATATTTACTAGCTAGAATATCAATTAATTATAAATGCAAATCGAACCATTAACGAATTTATTACGAATACACAAGTAATTACAACTATCGTACTCAAATAACGAAGGCATGTTCGGTCAAATTAACCTGTAATTTAAATAGTACGAAGAATGGACCGGTAGATCATTTAGTTTTTTTTTTACAATCGTTGCGTAGGTACGCGAGTTTTATGGCGGGTCAATTTCAAAAACTAAATTCCATACCGAATCAGGGGCGAAGACAACAAACCATTCAGCCTCATCTGTCAAAACCGCTCAATGTTTTTAAAAGGTTTTTAAAGATCGACCGAGGCAAGTTGTTATTGTTATTTATATTAAGACTGGCCGAATTGTCGAGACCCTTCGCACTTGGCGTTAAAAAAAAAAACAATAATTGCGGTGCGCCCGGACGATTCTTATCATGATCGAGTGTAGGTCGATATTTGATTGTTTGCATGATTTTATTGTACAGTTCGGCTAGTAGGGTATGGAATGCACCGGATTGCGCGACTCGTGTGTAGGTACGTGTTTTTTGTGCACGTGCGAGAGAGATAGAATTTGTGTAAGGGTCGTTTGCGAAGTGCACTAATGGGAATTATATGTGGGATTGCGCTCTGATGTATTTTTCTGTATTTTTAAAGTTGGGTTCTTTTATTAAGCGGTGGAGATAATAATTTATCTGTAATGATTTTATATTTTTGACAGCTGTGTTGCCATGACCGCTCGAACTAGTATAATTAGAATGGATTTAAAATTGCTGGTATTGATCCTGTGTTATTAATAGCAGTAACACAATATGTAAATATGGAGGTATGTGTGTATAACAACTTATGCTTCTAAACAAAAACTTGTTAATATTTTTTACCTAGTTTTTGAAGGCACTTGGGTATCGTATTACCAATTAAATGGTTATGATTCATAAATAAGTCCTCATTTAGCTGAAGGCTAATTTTAGTTATTGTAATAAATATTCAAGATGTACAATTCGATCAAATTTCGTAATATCGTAAATCACGGCTTTATTTTTTAATATTTCAATTTGAATACAAGTACATAACTTAATATTTTTTAGTGGAAAATAATTCCAATAGGAATCCTTAGGTACATATAAATATACTTACTTAACTAAATTCCTGGTTGCAGAGGCCCAGGAAGACCAAGACTGACCTACCATGACCAAATAGGTCGAGTTCTGTCTGATGGTGGGATCAAAAGTCTTAGGAATCGGCGTGCATGTATGAAGAGAATGATGAAGGTAGACGAGGCACGAGAGGAATGTCAGGACCGGGGTATCTGGCGCTCTACACTTTCTGCCTACCCCGTTAGGGACCTGGCGTGAAGATACATACATACATACTTAACGAAACACAATGATGAGTAGTGACTCATTAGGTACTCATCATTGTATTTAGTTTACTCTCATTACTAATGAGAGTAGTTATGTATTTTATTAAAAATCTTAAAAATGAAATTGTCTGGTCGGTTAACTGGTAGATACCTAATTGTTTTATATTATTTCGCATTAACACATGCTTGTGAAACATATTTTATTTAAAGAAAAATGGAAAGAAAAATTTGACTTCAGGCGAGACTCGAACTCGCGGCCTACTGGGAATCTAGTCCAGCCGCTCTTCCAATTGAGCTACTGAAGTCCTGCCCGATTTGTCAAATCTTTCCTTCACATTTATTGCATTGCTTTATAGTAGCAGCAGCGCCATCTATTGCCAACTATGCTAGTTAGGCAGTCTATTATATCGGTTGCTGATGTCAAATTTTTCTTTCCATTTTTCTTTGAATAAAAGATACCTAATTGGTAATTTCTAAACTTTTGGGTTGGGTTTAGTTGGGAATCAAGTGAAGTTAAGATTTTTTCCAATTGGATATTTCTCAATTACACTTATGTGTTTGTTAATCCCTAGGTAGATATACCTATCATTGCATAATAATTTCAAGAAACGTTTTATGAACGTAAACGAAAAGGCTCTATAATTATAATTCTTTAAATTGGAAAAGTGTAGAGGTACACTTCTGTTCATGAGAACTTAAAACTCCATCCATTGGAAGAATAGAAACGTGAAATAATATTTTCTCTACGTTTAGTGTTCAAATTTTATAAAACGCAAATTCTTTCAAATTAAAATATATTTATTTATGTTTTACTAGCTGTTGCCCGCGGCTCCGCCCACGTGTAGATCGCTTTTTGCGTAATCTTTGGTAACTCATCAAATCATCCCATGACATCCCTCAGGAACATTTCTTCGGGATAAAAACTATCATATGTGTTAATCCAAGTTATCCTCTATATGTGTGCCAAATTTAATGAAAATCGGTTTAGCAGCAACAAATAAACAACCATACAAATTTTCGCATCTATACTTATAATAAAACAGTAAAACCCGCGTGTCTGTACATTGTACATATTTACGAAAAACTAATTGGGGGCGATGTTAAAATAGTATTAGAACACTTTTCAATGATTTTTAATTTTATTGTCTGTCTATTTGTCTGTTTGTCTGTTTGTCCCTGTGTCCAGGCTAATCTCCGAAGATACGGGACGGATTTGAATGAAACTTTTTGTGGTGTATAGATACTAAGCCTGGCCAACATTTAGGCTACTTTTTATTGCAGGAAAATCCCTCATTCCCACGGGAATCTCTACATTTAATAAAATCGTAGGAAAGTCACAACTGTACATTTAATATTTCTTAAAATAATACTTGGGACGTGATCTACAATAGAAATCGAAGCCAAAAATATAGTTTTCAGATATTTTTTGTCTGTTTCTCTGTATGTATGTCCGGGCTAAACTAAAAAAGTACCCACTAAATGGCACCTGTTAGTAATGTTCATGCAAAATTTGAAGTAAATATTGCATGAATATTACTAACAGGTCCGGTCAACCTACATATTATCACGCTATCTCCTACGGGGGAAGAGCTGTAAATCTTTAAAAACGTAGGAAAGTCAAAACTGTACATTGATTTTTTTCTTTTAAAAAATACTTGGGGCGTTTTTCTATCGATATCAAAGCCAAATATAGTGTCTGTTTTGTCTGTTGATGTTTGGCTGTATGCACGTGCGAGCTAAACTCAAAAAGTAATGGATCTTGATGGATTTACTTCAAATTTTGCATGAATATCCGAGAATTTTCAAGGACACCGCATTGGGTAAGGTTTATAGGTACCGTGCATCCAAATAATGGCGAAAGCTATTTCCTGCGGTTGTTACTTCACACGGTCCGAGGCCCAACGTATTTCACTTTTCTGAGGACATTTGATGGCGCTGAGTATCCCACTTACTGCGCAGCCTGCGTACCACGTCACCTTCTCGACGGTTACCAAAACTGTGATTACACCCTCGCGGAGGCAAGCGTCAGTGACGGAGAAATATCGCCATCATCTGTCTGAAGATTTTCTACGAGCTTTGAGACACGTGCTACTAAGACGAAGTCGAAGTAACCAATGAACGCATGCTGAACACCTGTATTAGTTCATTTCAAGATGTAGTAATTTCCACCACCGATTGAACTATCGCATATGGGCTACCAGCTCCCCAAATCATCACCGCATCAAGACCGTAGAAATTGGGAGTATAACGCTGAGACAAATTACGATCTGGGCGGAATAACCATGTCGCTTTTTACTCTTCAGAGCAAAAACAAATTTATGATACCATCCTTGAAAGCGTTGGGCAAAACTAGGGTAAAATGTTTTTTTCCTGGATTTTTGCTGCTCCTGGTGGAACAGGAAAAACATTTGTTATCACTGGCATACTTGCAGAGGTCAGGAGGCAAGGCAAAATTGCTATTGCTGTAGCGTCGTGGGGAATTGCTGCCACACTGCTTCCGGATAGCAAGACAGTACATGTCATGTTTAAAATTCCCTTAAATTTAGAGAGTGCCGAAATGACTGTTTTTGGTTTGTCATGTAACAGTAATAAGGGACATGTGCTCAAGGATTGCTCTCTGATTGTATGGGATGAGTGTACGATGGCCAATAGAAAGGAAGTTGAGGCCGTAGATAGAACGAATATTTGAGTAGGTGGTGTCACAGTACTGTTCTCTGACGATTTCCGGCAAATGCTTCCCGTGGTGACACGATCTTGTTGAAACGATCTTAACGAGTTCGGACCTACGCTGCGCTTGACCATTAATATGAGAGCTCGGCTCGACGACAATGCACGTGCTGAAGAATTTTCCTATGTCCTTCCAAGTCTTCGCGGAAGCACTCTACCAGAAGAGAGAGGTGGATAAGTGGTGTTTCCAGAGTCTCACGACAAAGATGTATCCAGGTGAAAAGAACTCATTCTCGCTGTCTACGGGACATTAGTCGTATACCGCACCAGTAGAATACGACGTTTTGGGTGTGTGAGCGGGCCATTTTGACGCCCAAAAATAATCAGGCTACAGCAATAAATAGGCAATGAAGTGGTCTATACCTCCATAAATACTGTCGTCGAGCAAGATGACGCCACACATTATCCCATGGCATTTCTGAACTTCCTGTCAGCAAGCGGACTTCCATCGCATACTATCAAGTTGAAGGTAGGTGTCCCAATTATGCTTCTTCGGAACTTATCTCCTCCGAAGTTGTATAACGGGACCCGGCATTGGCGAGGCAGTATTTATACCACGCATTCCCCTCATACCGCATAACTACACGAATCGTGTAGTTATGCGTTACCAGTCCTGTCTTTCTTTACATTTTGGCTCCTTTTTTTTTTTTTTTTTTTTTTTTTTTTTACGCGGGGAAACCCTCATGGGCACCCGCCGTCTAGGGGAGACGACGGCGGGTAGTGTGAGACTCGTACTCACTAAAACCCCGCGGTGTTCCGACTCTTCCGCCATCAGTGGCGGGGTCACGGGAACGCTTACGCACACATCCGCGACCCCGCCGGCGGCTGCTCGTCTCCGAGCCCTCCGCAGGTTGAGCTCTTTGGCTCCAACCAACACTAGTGGCGTGCGGAACACGTGCACGCCACCCAGCTTGGGACCTATCTCCATTTGGGCGACGGACATCCCCTAGTCCGACACCCAAAGGTCCCTGCCCCGACCACTCACAACGCCAGGCGTCCCAAGACGCCCGGGTGGAGGAGTCCAGGGGCACTCTGTCCGGCCCCGGGGGAGCGGGAGTGACAGGGATGAACTGACCTTCAACCGCCCCCCCGCGGCCCCACCACGTCCCTATCGAGCGGCGGGACCACCGCTAGGCGGCTGGGGATAGGGTGCAGGGCAACGACACACCCATACACCTCCTCCCCAGCCGCCTCCCCACCACGTCCCCATCTTACGGCGGGACAACCGCTAGGCGGCTGGGGATAGGGTGCAGGGCAACGATACACCCGTACACCTCTTCCCCAGCCGTCTCCTCACCACAGCAGCGAGTGGCGGGCAGAGCCACGCCAAACGCCGCCCCCTCTCTGGGTTCCTCTTGGCTTCTCCGGTGTGAGGCCAACCACCGGGTACTGAGCCCCCCCGCCACGACAAGGCGGAAACCCTCGGGGGGGAAGTACATTTTGGCTCCTGGCAGAATAACTACCAACGTAGTTTATAGGAAAGTGTTGTATGGTTTGATACCTTTGTACGTATTTTTACTCTTTTGTGTCCGAGAATATATTCCTGCATTATTTTGTCTATTTCCTTCAGTCACATCTTATGACTGAACACAGCAGGATTCCCTTTACTTGCTTCGCTTGCAAAAAACTTATACTCTTAATTTAATACTATTTTAAAAGTTGTTTGCTTATAATGCTAAAGCGACACTGGAATCTTAGGTATGTTTGGTGCTGTAGCGCCTTGAGCCACGCAGACAACGTTGCGGGCAGCTGCTAGTTTATAATATTTATACGACGATTACTTAGTCTACGACCTCAAACTCCGTCACTGGACATCTACCATCTATATGTAGGTAAATGAATATGAAGGTACCTAGAATCAATCGATGAGGTCATGATTAAACAATTATGCAAAAAAGTTAAATTACGTTTTTCGGTACAATACACAAATACACTGGGTAATAAAAATCTCGCCCACGCAGACCTATGAATCATTTAATAAATGGACAATCCTATAAGCCTATTTTAATAATTTTGCCGCATTAGTCATATAGGTACACGTACAAACTAATCGTGGTAGAGTGAAGGGACTCGAGAGTGAAGGCACCACTATATTACCTAATCTATTTGCCTCAAAATAGTAGTGAAGCGCGCATGGCCCCGCGGCTGGTGAAGATTGCAAGCGATCTACTCGGTTGTGCGATATGGACGAGTGTATTTTTTTTATGTTACGGAAGAGGCAAACAAGCATGCAGTTCACATTGATGTTAAGTGATGACTGCAGCCTATAGACACCCACACAAAGACCGAAGTCAAAATGCTGATGCGTTACCACTCCTGAGGCCTAAGGTGTTACGCCTCTGTGCCGGAAATTACAGGGCCGTACATTACCACCTGACCGGAACACGATAGCGCTGAACACTACCATTTAGCGGCAATTATATTAGGAAATGCAGTGGTGCCTACGCCCGCGAGCTCCGTCACTGGAGCTCTGTCACCAGTGAAAACTGCCTTACTTACTACTTACTCACTTACCTATGTTATTACGCATAATACAAAAAAATATTTTGTAACTGTACAAAATATTTTTTACCTTTACCTAGTAACAATACATTCAGGGATGTAATCATATTCGGGGAAGTGCATTAGTTCGCCACAAAAGTGGTGTTGATCCGGGCGCGAACCGCAATGTAGAACAATGGGTCACATTGAGGAGTGGACGTCCTTGACGAATGTAGCATCGCACAACCAGAACAAACTGTACTACGTAAGGGAACATATTTTTACGGGGGAGAATGTTGTTTTTAATCTGACAAGATGTATATTAGTATTAAATTTTTCAATCTATATGTTTTGAAAATACTGGAGGATCCGAATTACTTAGTTCTGCTCTCTTAGCGCTATCTACAACTTTTAAAATAATGCTCTAACGGCCAAATACTCAAACGTCACTTAAATCTAAGTGGGAGTTAAAACTTTTAGGTCCCAGAATGTGTTTTATAAAGACGTTCAAACGACAGAGATAGCCCACATTTGAGGGTTGCTTAAAATTGAATGACGTTTGAGTTTTCGGCCGTAAGTAACGTAATAACTATCACCTTGGTGGCGACTCCTCCGAATAATAACAAAACTTCGGATGAGTCGACCCCTACTATTTGATAAGAGTGACATTTCATCCGCGGATATGATACATTTGCGAATGAATTGTTACTTAAGTCGATATAGACTCCTAACAACTTAGGTTTCAGAGGTATCGTATCTGCATTTTGTCTGCATCTGGTTTTTGTGTAGGTGTCTATAGGCAGTCACCGCTTAACATCTATGGTACATGCTTGTTCGCCACCTTCGTTACACAAAAAATGGTGGTGGATTACCACCTAAATTTTTAAAATTTAGGTGGTAATCCACCTAAATTAAAATTTCCGGCTCAGAAGCATAATACTTACTGGGGGTAGAGCTCCAGTGACGGAGTTCGCTTGCGTAGGCACCACCGCATTACCTAATATACTTGCCGCTAAATGGTAGTGTTCAGCACTATCGTGTTTCGGTCAGGTGGTAATGTACGTCCCTGTAATTTCCGCCACAGAGGCATAACACCTAAAGCCTCAGGAGTAGCAGCGCATCTGCATTTTGACCTCTGGTCATTGTGTGAGTGTCTATAGGCTACAGTCATCACTTAACTTCAATGTGAACTGCATGCTTGTTTGCCACTTTCATAACATAAAAAAAAATAGATTAGTCTTCAGGAGTGGCAATGCATACATTGAAATCTCTGGTTTTATGAGGATGTTAATAAACTACACTGTGGCTACTTCATAATACGAGTATAAAAAAAAAGTTAAAAAATTAACTTATAAGCAAATTCACACATTTTGGGCAGTAGGAAAGGTTTGGTACAGCAGTGATGGTGTTCCAAGCGCGAACGCAATGTGGCACAATGGGTCACATTGCGGAGCGGGCGTCCTTGACGGATTTAGCCTGCATAAGGCTTTATCCCACACTCAGAACAAAGTGTGCGAACGTAGTAAGTGTAAGAAAACTTATTTTTCGTGCGACCATGCAATATGTTATTTTTAATTGTTATTTTTACATATTAATGATAATTAAAGGTACACGTAAATAAAATCTTAATCCAGGTACGTTACAAACTTTTTTCGTTCGTTGATTTTTTTAGACTCTTCAATTTTGGTAGAGACATTGGAATCGGCGGTGTCTCATGAAGTGGTAAGTACTATGGTCTAAAAACAACAACATAAAAACCAGAGATTTCAATGTTGACGCGTTACCTTTTCTGATGTCTAAGTTCATATGCGTCTGTATCTGAACTTGAAGGACCGTATATTATTAGTAAGTATATATTACTACTTGACCAGAACACGAAAGTCCTGATTACTATCATTTAGCAGCAAGAGGTTTAATTTTCTGGAAATTTCCTAGTACCTCGAAGTTTGGTAATGTGCCCGGAGATGTCAACAGGCTCGCCACATGGGCCAAAAACGTAACCGGCGAATCATGGGTGTTTGCATGTATGCTTGAATGCATGCATTTACCTCTGCCTACCCCTTCGGGGATTACAGGTGTCAAGTTACGTTCTTATGTACCTATATATGCGGCTGCATTCAGAGCGTTACCTAATTTAGTAAGAATAAGTTTTATCTAAGTTTTCGTATAAAAAGTAAAAAACGACAGAGATAGCCCACATTTGAGGGTTGCTTAAAATTGAATGACGTTTGAGTTTTCGGCCGTAAGTAACGTAATAACTATCACCTAGGTGGCGACTCCTCCGAATAATAACAAAACTTCGGATGAGTCGACCCCTACTATTTGATAAGAGTGACATTTCATCCGCGGATATGATACATTTGCGAATGAATTGTTACTTAAGTCGATATAGACTCCTAACAACTTAGGTTTCAGAGGTATCGTATCTGCATTTTGTCTGCATCTGGTTTTTGTGTAGGTGTCTATAGGCAGTCACCGCTTAACATCTATGGTACATGCTTGTTCGCCACCTTCGTTACACAAAAAATGGTGGTGGATTACCACCTAAATTTTTAAAATTTAGGTGGTAATCCACCTTTTCTGGAAATTTCCTAGTACCTCGAAGTTTGGTAATGTGCCCGGAGATGTCAACAGGCTCGCCACATGGGCCAAAAACGTAACCGGCGAATCATGGGTGTTTGCATGTATGCTTGAATGCATGCATTTACCTCTGCCTACCCCTTCGGGGATTACAGGTGTCAAGTTACGTTCTTATGTACCTATATATGCGGCTGCATTCAGAGCGTTACCTAATTTAGTAAGAATAAGTTTTATCTAAGTTTTCGTATAAAAAGATTTGGTCTTATTAGAAAACATTGAAATATTATCTTTTAAAAGTAATATTACATTTACATGGTTTAAGCCACAATTTAAGCACACCCCTGTTGCATTATTTTACGCAGTGTCCTTAACCCAAAGGTTGCCTGAAAGTAATTGCTGATCAGTAAGCAAAACCGCCTTTTGTTTAATGAAGCTCTTGTTGATTTGTTCCTTTCTTAAATTGGTATACAATAAAATTAAATTATATATAATTATTCTTAATTAACTAATGAATTAATCTTCACAATTCAACTGTATAAGTACAAAAAAGTACAAGGAGGATATAAATTAGGATCTTTTTTCCCACTTTGTATTTTTTATAATGTTTTGTCGCGGTATTTTGATGAGAAGTCCCAAAATTTTTATAGCAATGGGATCATGTCCCTACCTACAAGATGGCAAAAGGTTATCGAACAAAATGGTATAAACATACTTTAGTTAAATTTAAATAAACTATATTAAAAAATGTTTTGAATTATCTTAAAAAATGCGAAGAAACTTTTTCCCCAACCTAATATATTGTTTCTAATATTACTTAACTCCACGAATATAGTTATTAACTGTTCCTTTTAGCGTACGTAACGAAAGTAATCTTCCTTCCACCCCATATAAATTTCCTCAAGTTTGACCTGAATTTCGTCCAACACTCGGTTACACACACAGTTTCGCGTCGGTCGAGTAGCCGTTACAACCTCTGCAGTTAACTGCACAGTTCAGTTATTATTCCTAATTTTGGCTGCCGCTGCCCGTACAGAGCGGCTGGGTTCAGAGCGTTTCCTAATTAGCGTAAAATTTAATGTCTAAGTTTTCGTATAAGAAGTATTGTGCTTATTAGAACACTTTCCCCCTTATTCATAAACGTATTTTAGCTAAAGTGTTGCTAATCTCTCCTTTGTCTTTTTGTATCCTTCACATTTGACAATGCAACTGACAAGGACAAAGCATTCTATAGCTAAAACGTATCTAATGTACGTTTATGAATAAGGGGGTTAGTATCTAGTCGAACGGAAAAAAGTAATGTAATTGATCAGAGTTAAACATGCGACAATTATTATATTTTACATTTCTTGTTACATATCTTGTATTTTCAGCAAAAACACATGCGAGTGAATTTAAAAAAAAATGGATAGATTATAAAAATTAAAAAGAGCTCCTACTGATTTTGTTGGATAGCGGAATTTCTTCTCAGAAGTGACTACACTTGGAACTCTGCTAAGTGAATAACTCACATTTTGTTTTGACGATTATTATTTTCTTTTTCTGCTTATCTAATTTTTGGAAGGAAGGAATTGAAAATCTTAAGATATTTAACTGTAAGTTTTTTATCGCTATTTTAATCGACATAATATCTGTTTTACTTTATTTAGTTATTCACTCTTGGTAATTATTGATTCTTATTGTCTTTTCGAAAAAAGTTGTAAATTCTTACTCGAAATAAAAATATTTCTATTCTATTCTAATAAAAAGTAGTCATTTACTATAATACTGAAAAAAGGTAAATTAACTGAAAATTTATTGTTTACTCTCAAAATGCAAAGATGCCCATAAAATAGGCACATCAAAGTTGGGAGAAGCAATACAATTCCGCTTCAAATCGAAATGTATAAAACAAATACTTTATAGTTATTTTATGCGTCATCTTTTACCAAAGTATCCGACAATTTTTTTATGGTTTACTCTGTTGGTATTATACTCTGTGCTAAAGTTTTAGAAGGCTGTAAACATTTAATAGGGTAAGTTTTACGATTGACGGAAAGGCGAAGGGGGAACAGGGAGGGGGGGGTGGAAATATTTAAAAATCGTACTCTTATTTTAATGGGTGTCTTACTATTTGTATTGTTTTTGTAACTTAAATCCCACACAAAACACGTGAAGTCATTGTGAGCCTTGGCTATTTTGAAAGGTTTTTGGTAAGGTCTCATTTTGTTTTTTAACCGACTTCGGAAAGAGGAGGAGGTTCTCAATTTATTTTTTTATGTATGTTCATCGATAATTTGGCAACGCCTGTACCGATTTTTGTATATAGTGGATCCTTAAAGCAGCAAATGAGCCATATAGGGTCCAAGAACAATAAGAAATTAATTGTCTTATTTTTATGGCGGCTAGAGAAGGGGGTTATCATGAAATTTTCTTAATTGTGTACAAATCTTACTTGTCTCTAATTTCTCTGATTTCCCCCGCTTTTCGAATAATTTTCGGAGGTGTACTAGTTGCTTATCAGTAAGTAAATGAGTTAAGCTGTCTTAGTAGTGTGGTGTTGGCAAGCCACTACTACTACCCTTTCGGTAGGCGTAAGTAAATAAGTGCATTTTTTTATGTAGTGTAAGTGGCAAACAAACATACAGTTTACATTGATGTTAAGTGATGACTGCAGCCTATAAATACCCACACAAAGACCAGAGGTCAAAATGCAGATGCGTAACCACTTCTGAGGCCTAAGGTATTGTGCCTCTGTGCCGGAAATTACTGGGCCGTACATTACCACCTGACCGGAACACGATAGTGCTGAACACTACCATTTAGCGGCAAGTGTATTAGGTAATGCGGTGATGCCTACGCCCTCGAGCTCCGTCACTGAAGCTCTACTACCAGGAAAACATATATTATAATAGTAATACAGTATACATATACTCAGACAAATTAATGTATAATACACGTTGAGTACACATTTAATGAAACAAATGTGTGTGTTCCAAAAGTAATTGGCGGAAAAGGCTAATAAAGAATGAAAGCACAACGCTAATATATCGTATGAACAGATGTATCTTTTGTTACTTACTAAAACACACATTTGAATATCACCAATACATAATCAAGTGTGCAAAAAAAGATATATACCCTTTCAGTGCGCGCACCTGCGACGACGTACGGCCGACGGGTGACAGGGTTGCGCTGTAGACGTCCACACAGGCGCGGAAATCCATTGTTGTATCAATCGGGAACATACTCGTATTACGATAACAAGATTAACTTACATGATATGTTCTTAGGTTTTTCAGGGGGAGCTGAAGCACCTACGCCAGGTGCTACATAACAACAAGCTCCATGTACCACCCGTCCGTCACAGAGGCCGCGTGAAACCACCTACAGTAGAACGACAACCAGCTATACTACCTTACGTTAAGGGTGTCACAGATAAAATCAGCAACATTTTAAAAAAGAATTCCATTAAAATAGTTTTCAAACCATATAAAAAGATTCATCAGTATTTAAGACCCATTAAAAGTAATATTCCATTACAAAATTCTGGCATTTACAAATTAGATTGTGATTGTGGACTCTCATATATTGGTCAAACGAAGAGAGCTGTATCCACCCGCGTTAAAGAGCACATTGCTGATGTCAAAAACCGAAGAACAGGGAGGTCTGCAGTCTGTGAACACATAGCGGATAAGCCGAACCATTACATCCGGTTTGATAAAATTCAAATACTCGCTAGAGAACACAAACCCATTCCACGAATGGTATTGAAATTAAAAAACACCCAAATTTCAATAGAGAAGATGGATGGCGATTATCAACATCATGGGATCCCATACTTAGCAAGATTAAATCCCAGCCGCAGCAGTCTGCAAGACCTCAAGATACCATATGTAATTATTGTGTTAATCCTGAACGCTACGCAAGGCGTTTACGAAATCGATGGAGGTAGCTACATATAATTTTTTCAAACTTCTGTCAGTCAAATGTCACCTCAGTCTGCCCGGGACCACGGAAGCTGAAAAGCGACCGAAACGTCGGGTTGATTTTTAAAAAATCATTTTAGTTTAATATACGCGAGATAAATCCGTAAAAATAGTTTTATTTCAAAGATTAACTTTATGTAATTATATAAATGATGAAATTTAAGCAACACTATGCACTAGGCCATAGTCACTTTGACGTTTAGTGTCACTTGGGTTTAGGTGGAGTGGATTTATACAGAAATAAATAAATTAGACTTGTTTATAAAAATAAGGCCGCAGAGTTTGTTTATTTGGTTGTTTGTTTGCTTGAACGCGCTAATCTCAGGAACTACTGGTCCGATTTGAAAAATTCTTTCAGTGTTAGATAGTCCATTTATCAAGGAAGGCTTTAAGCTATATATAATATATAACATAACACTAAGATTAATAGGAGAGTAGGTAAGGGTAGGTAACGCAACGCACCCGCGCGAATCCGGGGCGGGCCGCTAGTTTGGTATAAAGACACGTAAAGATGCAATTATTTTTCACGCGCATCAACCATCTCTTGGATTGTTGTTGGGCAGGTCTTTAAGAAATATTTGAGGTTAGAGAATAAATAGCAATTTTTCGATTAAGGGATCCATATTTTGTGAAATAATTAGCTTATAGTGCAATTTTTTATTAGTCTTATTTTAATGTAACTAAGATGCCCAAAAAAGCTTGCAGTTCACACACAAGGAAGTGGAAGTGTGGAAGTGTGGAAGTGATAAATACAGCTTTTAGACTTCTACCCAAAAACCAAAAGCCAAAATGAAGATCCACTGCCACTCCTGAGACCTAAGTTGTTATGTGCCTGTGATAGTTATCTTTGGGCCAGCACATTACCATCTAACCGAAACACGATAGTATTGAATTCTACCATTTGGCGGCAGATAGATATGGTAATGCGGTGGTTCCTACGTCCTCGAGCTCTAATACTGGAACTCTACCACCAGTAAAACTTTTTTTTATGTAATGGAAGTGGCAAACAAGCCTGCAGTTCACATTCATGTTAAGTGATGACTGCAGCCTATTGACACCCACACGAAGACCAAGGTCAAAATGCAGATGCGTTAACACTCCTGAGGCCTAAGGTGTTATGCCTCTGTGCCGGAAACTATAGGGCTGTACATTACCACCTGACCGGAATACGATAGTGCTGAACACTACCATTTAGCGGCAAGTGTATTAGCCACCTGACGGGAACACGATAGTGCTGAACACTATCACTATCATGGCAAGTAAGTTAGGTAATGCGGTGGTGCCTACGCCCGCGAGCTGCGTCACTGGAGCTCTACCACCAGTAAAAGTTTAAAGTTTACTGGTGGTAGAGCTCCAGTGACGGAGCTCGCGGGCGTAGGCACCACCGCATTACCTAATATACTTGCCGCTAAATGGTAGTGTTCAGCACTATCGTGTTCCGGTCAGGTGGCAATGTACGGCCCTGTAATTTCCGGCACAGAGGCATAACACCTTAGGCCTCAGGAGTGGTAACGCATCTGCATTTTTACCTCTGGTCATTGTGGGTGTCTATAGGCTGTAGTCATCACTTAACATCAATGTGAACTGTATGCTTGTTTGCCACATTTAAAACATTAAAAAAAAAAAACACATACATTCTAATTTGTACCACTTACACCACTTTGAGAACACCTGTGCTCCCGCCATATTTAAAACAACAGACCGAGACCCAATTCCATCAATCTGTAATGAAATGAACACAACCGTCGGTCGTACATCGTTACCGAGTTGCGGAACATAATAAAGTAGATTAGTATCGTTCCGTTCGTGGAACTAATACTAAATAATGTCCGTGGTTTCGCGTGCAGTTTTTTACGATCCGCCAATAGTTTGGGTGCATTTTTAATATAACATTGTGGCTCGAATTGTGCATTGTTAGGGGGTTTTTGTGAGCTGGTTATTGGGAATTATAGTGTATGTCAGCTGCTAATTTAAAGAGGCTTATATTTTGTATTTGATGTTGTTAGGGACTGGATTTATTAAGCTTAATTAGGTGCAATGGTAGCAGACTTAGAATTGATGACGTTTTTTTTTTAATGTAATGGAAGTGGCAAACAAGCATGCAGTTCACATTGATGTTAAGTGATGACTGCAGCCTATAACATAGGTTACCTACAACATCAATCTTCACCAATTCTTCGTTCAGGGGCGGGTAAACACCCACACGAAGACCAAGGTCCAAATGCAGATGCGTTACCACTCCTGAGGCCTAAGGGTTATGCCTCTGTGACTCTGCGCCGGAAATTACATTACCACCTAACCGCAACACGATAGTTCTGAACACTGCCATTTAGCGGCAAGTATATTAGGTAATGCGGTGGTGCCTACGCCCACGAGCTCCTTCACTGGAGCTCTAACAGTAAACTATTCATGTGTTTACTACTTTTATATAATCAAGACGACCACGACTTACTTACTTTTACCAACAAATAGATCGTGTATTAGAAGGTGGGGTCAAGAGCCTTCGCCATTGGCAAGTGTTGGGAAGCGGCGCACCTATGTAAGAATCAGGATATTTGGCACCCCACGCTCACTGCCTCGCAAGGAACCCGGCGTAATGATACATACATTCATGTAACAATACAAAAAATCAATAGAAATAGCTTAAGTATAATAACGTTTTCGTAGGTTTTCGCGAGCTTCATACAATGTAGAAATTAAACTTGCGGATTTTCTCGCGTATACAACACTCCCACGTGGTCAGTCAGCCCGTGACCACAGTGGCTGGAAAGCGACCGAAACGTCGGGTGTAAGAAGAAGTTTGGGAGAGTTGTATACGCGAGAAAATCCGCAAGTTTAATTAAGTACAATTTCAATTTACATACTAAATTTGGTACCTCATGATTCAAAAACCCTTGATTAAAAAACCCTTAGACCTTTACTGAAAAATTAAATAAAGATCGTGATCTATTTGGTGTCAAATGGTCATCGATGGTATTCATGTGAACTGCATGTTTGTTAGCCTCCTTAGTTAAACAAATAATTGCACACTATGTTTTCATTGAATGATTAGGGCAAAAAACGGGAGTTGAAACGAAAAGATATATTGAAACTAAGATTTTGTTTTTTTTTCTTCACGTAAGTGACTAAAAGTAAAAAAAAATGACTTCGAGCAGGAATCGAACCTGCGACCTCAGGATTACCAGTCCAGGACGGAGGCTCGATTCCTGCCCGAAGTCAAATTTTTCTTTCCGTTTTTTCTTTAATTTCTAAAGTTAACCCGCCAATGTGAATTTGCAAAAAATAAATATTAAAATGCCTTTCCCGTTAAATTCCAAATCTGAAACAGTACACATAATTCACTGTTAAAAGTAACTAAAAAAGAAATAAAATCAATGAAAAATTATTTCAAACAATAAATATTCGGACGTTCAGCAAACCATACATTTAATTATGCTATCAACTTGTTATCATCTATGTAATACACTTGAATACCACCGCTTTAATACAATTTTATGTACAGACAAAATTACTTCATTAATTAACTGCAATCTACGAAGCAAGAAACCACTTCAAACTGGATTAAAGAACTCCAATAAAAATATTCTTTATTAACACTAAAGCGGAAATTGAAACAAAAAAGGGTTTTCCACAGTTTTCAGTGATTGAAAGGCGGGTTGAACGGGTTAACTCCAAATGAGAAAATTCAATACACCTTGAATTTAAAAGCATGATTCACTGTTCGAACTAATCGTATTAGATGAAATTAATGCATGAAACTAATTCAAATTAGAATCATGTTAGAATTAGAATCTTTGTATCTTCTATTGGATCAATTTTGGTGAATGTGCAATGTATCTACACCAGAGATTCCCAAACTATTTTTTCTTGTAGACCCCTTTCAATTTTTTTCTGGTTTCCTTGGACCCCCTCCTTGCTACATTTATATCACATTCCCCTATTTTATTCACGCCTACGTAGACCCCATCGAGTCTCCCATGGACCCCAGGGGGTCTATATAGACCACTTTGGGAATCACTGATCTACACAACCTCATACCCTCTTCACCATTTTACAACAGGACAACAAGGAGAACGCCGGCATATCATCCATACACAGCAGATATTCCTAAAATTCGTCAATAGGTCAGTCAACCTTCTAGACAAGCGTGCTTCATCTTCGGCCACATCTTCACTTTCCATCAGGTGAGATGGTGGTCAAACGTTTTGTCTATAAATAAAAAAAAAATCCACCTATAATGAAGAAAACATTTGAAATAAACTTTTTGATCCTCAAGAAAAATATGTTCTAAATTATTGCTATGTACAATGCAATTAATATCTTATCTACCTTTTTAATATCTATAAACTTAGTATAATCCATGTAAATTGCTTCAACACAAGTTGTATTTAAGAAAAAACCTGAGTAAAATTATTCTTAATTAATGCCACACACATAATATATTGTCATTGAAAGTCCGCACCTCGCTAACCGCAAATTTAGTCGAAGAAAGCGAGGGTTGAAACAAAAAGGTCTTTTCCCCAGTTTTCAGTGATTGAAAGGCGGGTGGAAGTAGGTCATCCCCAACCACTATCCGGGTGTGCAACTTTACGCATCCTTATTTTCTCGCCGGCATTCGAAGTTTCGCTCCGTGTGTTGTGTGAATAAATTCTATTGAAATACTTGCTTCTGGTTTGATTTCGGTAACGTGATATTTGTGGTGGTAATATTGTCGGTAATATTTCGAACATTTGCGTAGTAGAAATAGCCATCTCACTAGACTACTAATGCAATTGAAATCACCACGGGCCACCGGCCGCGGCGGAACGGAGGGGAGTAGCCATATACAGGCTTTCCCCTCTCTCAAAGTACAAGTACAAATGTTCCTACGCCTATCGCCCAGATGTTTAAATGTGTGCGTGATATTGTTTATTTTGTTAACCTGTCAAGGAACGTAAGGACACCGGCGCCCAGACACAATTGAATTTCAATTGTCATATTTTTCTCGTGTCTGGAGGGTTTACAGTCAAGGTGTGAGTTAAGTAGTAATAGACGATTTTTGTACTGTGTGTGTATCACACGTAATTCCCCCTGCAAAAATGACTGACTGTTTTTCTGTTTTTGCAAATGCTACAGCTACACCTCTCTGATCTGCCGCGGCGGCCGGTGGCCCGTGCTGCTCTATGACATAAAATCATAGGATCACGGGCTGAGATATCAACGCCCTTTTTTTTACGCAAACCACTAAAACCTCGCCGTGTTCCGACTCGTCCGCCATCGTGGCGGGGTCACGGGAACGCTTAAGCACACATCCGCGACCCCGCCGGCTGCTGCTCGTCTCCGAGCCCTCCACAGGTTGAGCTCTTTGGCTCCAACCAACAAGGCGGAAACCCTCGGACGGGGGGGGATATCAACGCCCTGCTTTAACCCTTGGATTTGGAAGAAGCCTGAAATTTCTCATAGATATTCTTCATAGATATAGTGTTATGTAGATAAAGACGAAGAAGATTTTTTTTTAATTCATGTAAACACGGTCGTAAGAATGGTCATATATAACAAACTGCAGGCGGACATAATTGCGTCCAAAACCGCCTCAACAAGGTGAAAATCATAAACAACATGCTTCCTTCAGCATGCCGCGAGCCATCCCATCAGTGTGCGCCAAGCTTAACCTTACAAAACATGCTCATTATATTCAATAACATTGCAATAGCACACAGACACATGGAACAGACATTGTATCAATTACGGCGATTATCGTATCAAACGATGGTACATAATAATTGGGTTTTTGTCGGCTAATTTCGGTATGATTCGTAGCCGGCTAAACGTGACCACCTGTCCCTGTGAGCTGCGCTGTCAGCTGGTAGGCACGTGCGGAGATGTCGATGTCGATGTTCGATAATCTGTTAGATATTTGTTTGTATGTAATGGTGGAGGAAAATAAGACTATACGGTCGAGATATTCCTACTAAAAACCAAAGGTCAAATAAGGATGTGTTGTTATTTTTTTATGTAATAAAAGTGGCAAACAAGCGTGCAGTTCACACGCCTATAGACACTTACACAATGGCCAGAGATGGCCATGCGTTACCACTCCTGAGGCCTAAGGTGTAATGCCTCTGTGTCGGAAATTGCAAGGCCGCCTACGCCCGTGAGCTCCAGTGACGGAGCTCACGGGCGTAGGCAACACCGCATTACCTAATATTGGCAATGTGCCCGGGGATTTCAACAGGCTCGCCACATAGGCCAAAACATATCTGGCGAATCGTAGGTGTTTGCATGAGTGTTTGAATGCCTACTCCTTCGGAGTTCACAGGCGTGAAGTGCCGTTTTAAGAAATTAATAATAATTAATATTATTATAACCAGAGGATGTCACGGATGACACTTAGCTATCGATATGTTCACTTCCTTATCAATCCATTCTTTTGGCATTAGCGTGTCGGACAATACATGTGAACGGGCGGGGGTAGGGTGCGCAAGGGCAGCCCGTGCCCTTCAGCCGGGTCACCTTGCACAGGTACTGCGCGTCTATTGTCAAACCATCACGCACGATACAACACTTTACACCTCGTAAAATACAATTCAAATTACCTTGACACGAAAACACGAGCAGCCGATACGTTATTCTAACTTGAATTTTTTTGAGCACCAATTGCATTTTATAGTTAACCGTGACAGGATAATTTAAGAAAGGAAGAGTTTCGGCCGGTTTCGTATTTCGTTTTTTTTTCGAAGTGTTGCGCATGCGATTCGCCGCGTCTCGACCGAGTTTTTTGCGATGCAGGTTGAGATACGTTTTAATAGTCTAAACGCAATTGTTTTTAATATACTAAACACTCGTTTCTCGTTGATAATTGCCGCCAGTTTTTGTGTGGGCACCATTACAGGCTCTTTTTATTGGGTTTGTATGATGTGTTGATGTGTCTTCCGCTTATTCTTTCCGCGTTCTCAAATGTTGGTTCGTAGGGTAATCTTAATAAATCTCCGTGTAATAGCACCGGCGGTAATTACTGTTTTTGTTGGTTTGATTATCTCTTTATACGTTTTGCTAGAATCTTTTGTAACGAAAAATAATGTTTTTCTTTTTAATAATAGACAGGTGTGTGTGCAGTACATACACACGACAGATATATAGCTACGTTGTTAGCTCGTCGTCGTGTGACCGGTTGCTCACTTCCCTTCAAAATGGTCGAGCAGAACAATGACTGCCACATGCGTCATACTCGTGAACGGGTGCTGATTGTGGGGACAGAGTGCCTAGTGCGAGTTCTCCGAGATTTTCGAGTTCGAATACGATCGCGTAAGAGTAAACGCAGATTTGTATGGAATCGAAGGAGCGTCGTCTAGCGCGTCTAGCGGTGAATATATGACGCTCCTTCAATGTCATACAAATCTGCATTTACGCGATCGCAATCGCAGCGGAAATCTCGCACTAGGCACTCTGGTCTGTTGTGATTTGCGGGTGTTATTTTCTATCACGATAGCTGTTGATGGGTATTTGCGTATGTGTTTATATGCAAATATTTATATGCCATGGCGTTCACATTATCTTTATTCTATTTTAATTTTAATTCTATGTATTATACCTTTGACAGTAAAATAGGCTTTTGACAAAAGAGCAAAACGCTGAGTTTGTTGGGTAGCGGAGTTCTTCTCAGTAGTGCCTGCGCTTGGAACTTTGCTAAGTGAATGACTATGATTATGACGAACAGATTTTTCTTTTTATTCTATGAAAAAATTGAAAAATTTTATGATTTACCTACATATCGGTTAACTTTTATTATTAAACTAGCTGTGCCCGCAACTTTGTTTGCGTGGAATAGTGGCTTTGGGACTTTGGGCAGCGCTTTTCAATATAGGTACATTTTGGTTAATTTTGGATCATAAACACTTTTGGTTAGCTAAAAAAATCTACTTTGCAGTAATGATTCTCTGTACACGATTTTAGACGTATGACCATCGGGGATATAAGCACACCACACCCTGCTAGGATTACGAAAAATTGCTAATTATGTGTTTAAACGCGCATCCATCCTATGCTGAACCGTATTTTCGAACAGGCCATTTTAAACTTCTATGCATATCTAATATTTAAAAAAAAAACGTAACTTCACGCCTGCAATCCCCAAGCATACATGCTAACACCCACGATTCGCCGGTTACGTTTTGGCCCATGTAACAGGTGGCGAGCCTGTTGACATCTCCGGGCACATTACCAAACTTTGAGGTACTGGGAAATTTCCAGAAAATGGAAAAATCCCAATAGAACCAGAGATAAAGGCTTTTTCACCATTATCTCTGATAACCCCCTACCCGGGAATCGAACCCAGGACCTCAGCGTAGTAGTAGTACCACTAGGCTACTGAGGAGGTTAAACAGCCTCAGTAGGCTCCTTTTCTTACTTTAACAGATTACTTTAAGTTAAATATCTTGATGCTACACAGGCTAAATGTACAATAATAGAAATTGAATACTATCTTCACTTCATAATAAAGTATCCTCATGGATTATAATTAATCAATTTCTGTTTAGAAAACATTATTTTTTTGTTGGTCAAATTAAATACCTCCTATTATTTAACACTAGCTGTGCCCGCGACTTCGTCCGCGTGAGAATTTATGATTGTTCAGTATCTACCCAGACGAAGTCGTGGGCGCAGCTAGTATTCAAGTAGCCTAAGTTACTCCTTGTTACATAAGCTATCTGCCAGTGAAAGTCTCGTCAAAATCGGTCCAGCCGCTCCCGATATTAGCGGGAACAAACAGACAGACAGACAAAAAATGTAAAAATGTTGTTTTGCATATGTACCGTGTATACATACATATGCATTTAGTAAAAAGCGGGTATTTTCAAATTACAAACAGACACTCCAATTTTATTTATTTGTATAGATAGTTTAACCATTTGGATATTAACTCGCTTATCAGGCTGTCAAAATGATTCGGATGTAAAAGAGGTACAGACTGACAAAAACTAAACAAGTCTTTGATCGGTGTCTTAGTAGTGTTCATTATGTTTCATTTAATCATGCTTAAGTATGGATTGGAAGAATTTAAAACTTCACGAATCTGTTTCCCTGGATGACAGAGTTGTATGCTATCGAATAGGTAGTAGGTTGTTTTTTTTATGTAATGGAAGTGGCAAACAAGCATGCCGTTCACATTGATGTTAAGTGATGACTGCAGCCTATAAACACCCATCCAAAGATCAGAGGTCAAAATGCAGATGCGTTACCACTTCTGAGGCCTAAGGTATTGTGCCTCTGTGTCGGAAATTACAGGGCCGTACATTACCACCTGACCGGAACACAATAGTGCTGAACGCTAGCATTTAGCGGCAAGTATATTAGGTAATGCGTTGGTGCCTACGCCCGCGAGCTCCGTCACTGGAGCTCTACCACCAGTAAAAATCTTAATATATATAAATCTCGTGTCACAATGTTTGTCCTCAATGGACTCCTAAACCACTTAACCGATTATAATAAAATTCGCACACCATGTGCAGTTCGATCCAACTTGAGAGATAGGATAGTTTAAATCTCAAATTATAGTCGCAATTTTAATTTATTGCTAATTATTTGTCCGTTATTATTTGACAGTCACAATTATCTGTTAACTCCAAATGATTCTAACAGATGTCGATACCATTCGACTGGGTTGAGTGAGTAATCAATAGATGGCGCTGCTATGGTAAATCTACAAACGTGTCATTTATGCTACATTTTAACAGCATAATTACCACGTGTTGTTGACGCTATAAAATTAATTAAATTTATTTTGTAGTGAACGAAATACCGTATAATTCAATTATTTCCAGTTTTTAAATTTTTGGTGTTAGCATAGCCGGCCACGTGTTACATAGACTGAAGTGTAAATTGAATTCATATTATAATGACTGAAGATAATACAGTGAAATTAATCCTGTTTTACAAGAGAGGTAGGTAAATAAGTAGATCACCAAATTTTTTTACAAATACCGTCTGTGTGAAAAAGCATAGTAGACTCCGTGACTGATGTTCTCTTATTGTTCCTCTTAGATTGTTTACTATAATGTAATATAACAAAAACTTTAGCCACAGCAACGCGTGGCCGGGTCAGCTAGTGATATTATAAAATATTATTTAACATTGTTTAACCATTTGGATGCTAACTCGCTTATCAGGCTGTCAAAATGATTCAGATGTAATATTAAGAGATACAGACTGACAAAAACTAAACAAGTCTTTGATCGGAGTCTTAGTAGTGTTCATGTTTCACTTAATCATGCTTAAGTATGGATTGGAAGTATTTTTTTTAATGTAATAAAAGTGGCTAACATGCGTACAGTTCACATTGATGTTAAGTGATGACTGCAGCCTATAGACACCCACAAAATAACCAGAGGTCAAAATGCAGATGCGCTGCCACTCCCGAGGCATTGGGTGTTATGCCTCTGTACCGGAAATTACAGATCCGTACATTAAAAATTTAAAACTTCACGAATCTGTTTCCCTGGATGACAGTTGTATGCTATCGAATATGTTGATTTGTCTAAAAATCCAACTTTATCCCACTGGAGACTCGTACTCTACCAATGATTTTTTTTTCTTTCTTGAACTTCTTACTGGTGGCAAGACAGTAAACCTAAACTGGTGGTAAAACAGTTAATTATAGTGGGAACACTCGTAAAATTATGGAAACTGTAACATTCTACTATGACAATGGTAATATATATATATATATATATATATATATATATGTATATATATATACATATATAATTTGCTCTTTTATGTAATGCGTAAGTTAACCAATTGAAATACATAGATTTTTTTAAATATACTGAGTGACATTAAAATAAAATTAACAATCTCTTATGTTAAATCATTAACAACACGAACAATTTTTTATTAACAAATTAAGATTATCTTATTATAAATTTGTGAAAGATTTTACCTCTCAAAGATTAATTGTTTTATATTATTTCGCATTAACACATGCTTATGAAATATATTTTTAAAGAAAAATGGAAAGAAAAATTTGAAATCAAAGATTCGTACGAAGATTCTCTCAAAGATTCGTACCAATTAATGTTAATTATAATAAGCTATATTCAATCATCTCATCGTCATACTCCTACATAAGTATTTACAGTAGTTGATTACAGGTTTGTTAATTTTAACATTTTATATTTTAATTACTTCTGCTTAATATAAAACGAAAAAAGAGCAACACTCATTGGCGCTACAGATGACGAGTCTAAAATTACAAGATATCTGTAAACGTGCTCCGGCTTTCTTAGAACATAACTAGCACGTACTGAGTCACATGTGCTTACAGGATTACATTCGGTTTCAGTCACAAAGCATGAAATATACACTATCCGCTGCTCCATAAGGGCCTTGTTACACTAGTGGTTCGCGAGCGTTTTCAAAACTGAGTGTTTTTGAAGAGAAAAGTTCTTACGCTTGTGATGAAATGAAAAAACTGTAAAAAGAGACGATAGAAGAGAGATAAACTCAGAACATTTAACGTGGGAGAAAATGAGATAGGAAACATTATTCAATGTTTCTGCGCACGCGCATAGTACAAAGCCTGAGTGTGCCTGAGTTTTTGAATGTTTCACTCCTGCCACGTGTGAATGGCGTACATGTTTTATTTTGTGTTAAGAAGGTGGCTAACTAGCCTGCAGTTCACATGGATATTAAGTGATGACTGCAGCCTATAGACACTCACGCAAAGACCAGAGGTCCAAACGCAGATGCGTTGCCACCCCCTGAGACCTTAGTTGTTTTGTCTCAGTGATAGTTGTTACGGGGTCAGACACATAAGAACATAACTAGCTAGTGCTGAGTCAAATGTCTTCATCTACATGATTTCATTTGGTTTCAGTCACAAAGCATGATTCATACACTTTCCGCTGCGCCATAAGGGCCTTGATACACTAGTGGTTCGCGAGCGTTTTCAAAGCTGTGAAGATGCGTAGCGAGTTTCTTTTTATGAAAAGAAGGTGGCAAACAAGCACGCCTTTCAAATTGATGTTATGTGATACCTGCAGCCTATAGACATCGACACCGTAACTAGAGGTCAAAATGCAGATGCATAGACCACCCAACCCTGAAGCGTGGCAACGCATCTCCATTTTGAACTTTTTTGTGTAGTTTTGTACATGCATAAGCGTATGTATATTATTGATACGTGTGATTCGAATAATATGCAACATATGCAGTTGTCAGCCATTAAAACTGCATGCTTGTTTGTCACCTTCTTTATATTAAAAACACATCATTAAAATAGAATAAAATTAGCGTTTGGTTTAAGATGTAATCTTAATAAAGCATGTACTTAGTACGCACAAGCATTTAGATATATAATATCGATTGATGAATGTAATCATGAGAGAAAATATTTAAATTTTACCGTAATGTGCTGTTAAAATGGCAACTTGAAAATTCAAATATGTATGAAAAGTATTTTCGTCTTTAAAAAATAAGTGCTGTTTAAGTATCATTTAAGAGTTGATGGTTACTTAAGTTCCATGAATAGTTATATTTTTTAAATTCTTTATACATATTTATTTATAATCTTAGTAAGGTATGTTTTTATCTACACTAAATGAAACAAAAATTTTGTACCCTTTTTAGGAAAATAAAGCGGTCCGAGTATTTTGAGTTGGAGCACATTTATAGTTTACTTGCGAGCCCGCTCTGGCTTCATGCGGGTGCTATGTTACCTACCCTCTTCTATTCATTTTAGCGTGATGTTATATAGCCTAATGTCTTGCTCGATAAATGGGCTATCTAAAAATGAAAGATTTTTTCAAATCGGACCAGTAGTTCCTGGGATTAGCACATTCAAGCAAACAAACAAACTCTTCAGCTTTATAATATTAGTAGATATGCAGTACTCAACAATTAATATTGCACATCGAGCCAGCGGAAGAGACAATCGGCTCGTTTCGACATCGTAGAGCATTATCTCAGTTGCACACTGCCTACGTAAGCACTGACAGTCCGGTATTGGTCAAAACTTGATCAAAATGGTCGACAAACGTCAAATAGGTACGGTGCGAAAGAGATAACGCTCTACAGACCCGAAACAAGCCGAAGTCTCCTTCCTAGGCTCGACGTGCAATATTTATTGTTGAGCATTGTACATAAATATATTAAAGGGGTGCAGAATACTAATACGTGTGTGGAGCGCCATTTATGTTGCCATTTATTTTCAAAAAACTAAATAATTTTGTATTTGAATATAAACATACAACATGCAAAATCGCGAGCCAATGACCGTCAACTTTTTTCCCAGTACATTCTATTTTAATTAAATTAACACTATATTTTCTAACTTGGAAATGGAACCCGCGCAGATCAACTTTCCAATCACAATTTATTATAATGGCCGCGATGATACTCGACGACTTACTCATTACCGTACCACATATGAGTAACGTTTCCGGATTCCAGTTACAATTGACGATTAAACAATGTTTAATGTTCGTAACGTTACCGGTTTTCTTGAATCCCGTTCTTAACAACCTTAAACTTAAATTGTTTTGGTGAAACATATCGAAATAGTTTATGGTGTCCAGCACTAGGTAGGACAAGTTGGCGAATGAATAACAGCCTATAGGAAAGATGCGTGTGGTGCCCTTATTTCATTTTCTTAATGAATTTTTGAGTTATATTAAATAAAGTTTGTGGCATTTTGTTTGATATAGGCTTATTACAGTACTCATGTATAGTGAAATAGAATAGAACAGTGCGAAAACACGTTCTTTCGGATTGCCTCCAAAACTTCATTGTTATTGTTCTGGTAGGTAAAGTAGCCATCGCTTTACTCGAATTACTGTGACTCTGACTGACGGATTGATAAATTGACTGACTGACTCTGTCTTTTATGTTGCTTAATACGAATACAAACTATCGTTTTACTTGACACTGGCAATATGGATAACAAGCGATGCCATTATATAAAAAAAACAGCCTGTAGTTATTCAATTCAATTCTTTATTTGCCAATTATGTTTATACAAAGGTCTTAAATAATATTGCTACAGTACTTGCCTTTCCCAGATGTTGCAAATTTCTTATTCTAATATTTAATAATTACTAATTATATTCAAATACATTTTAACTTTCTATGAAATGTATGTAAAGAAATACTATTTCTTTCTTCGCACTCTGTGTGTTTACTTACCATGAAGTTTGGTTATAGTTTTTAACTTTTTAATTGTCTGATTTTAAAGAAGAAATGAATTCAGAATGTCAGATGACAGATTTAAATACGAGTTGATTGACAATTGGATAATCAATGAAAATTTTAATATTATATTATTTTATGTTTTAAAAGTGAAAGAATAAACTTTCATTGTCGTTTCTTCTTTACAGGTTTGAGTTCATATTGTTTTATATTACCTAAATAAAATAGTCTCTGTATAAAAAAAAACTAACAATAAATCTTCTTTACAGCAACACAAGGTTTATTTCTTTCATGTAGTAAAACAGACTTATAAAACGACAATTTTGTTTATAAAAAGATGCAAATGGAGCAGTTACGTTTTGAATTCACGATTTTACCGGCGAATGATGGAAAATCTAATATTTGTTGTGTAACCTCAATCACAACTAAAGATGAAAAAAAATTTGCTATACCAGAGGAATTACAGTCTGTTGGATTTCACGAAGAATTAATTGAGACAGCTGTGTACAACAAAGTAAAAAATAGTTTAAAGAAAAGACATCAGACACGAAGAGTTTGGATAACTATGACAGATAAATTACGAGAAATTTACATAGATGCTGATGGTAACTTACAATTTGGAGAACAATATCTGGAGGAAATTGAACATAACCGAGCATCTGAAGAACAAATTAGAGATTCGAATTTATTGGAAGAAATGTTTACAAAGTTAATAGAAAATACACATGATTTAAAAAAACAGAATCTGAAATATGTCGCAGAGAGGTTTGTGATTGAGAAATTTACGAGCAAAAACTCGAATGCAAGGCAATGGATTGACATTTTTGAGAGAGAATGTTCTCGCTTCGGTATTATGAAAGATGAACAAAAAATTGAGATTCTCCGACTATTTATGGATAAAAGTTGTGTTGATTGGTACAGCTCAATGATTATAAAATTAACACCCAACTCAGAGTGGATAGTTTGGAAAGAAAAGTTGTGCGAGTCATTTGCAAACCAAAACTGGAACCAAGTGACCTATGCATTGTTATTTAAATATAAGGATGGTTCATTAGTGGACTATGCCATTAAAAAGGAAAAACTTTTATTGGACATGAGAAATTCATTTGATACAGGTACACTGGTGGATCTGATAGCAGTAGGTTTGCCAGGTTTTGTATTAGAGAAGATAAATAGAGAAGCAATGAACGATATAGTATGTTTATTCAATGAGGTGAGAAAGTATGAACATTTGGTAAATAAAAATAGGAATGGAACGTACAGAAAGTATGAAAATCAAAGGATAAATATTACAAATGAAGGACGTTATCCATGCAAAATATGCGTAAAATTAAATAAAGGGGTTCGCTATCATTCCGAAGCTGCATGCTGGTTTAGAGTTAGAGAAGATGATAAATTAAATAAAAGATATATTAAACATGTAAATAATTCAGTGATTGAAGCAGAGTTAAATGAAACAGAACAAAAAAACTAGTAGTGACACCATTAATTAAGATCAAACTACTGTTAAATAATAAATTAGAAATTTATGGAGTATACGATTCAGGTTCAAATGTATCTCTAATTAATTCCAAATTACTAAAACTAAATACAAAAGGACATAACTCGAATGAAGAAAATATAGTAACAATTAATGGTGTCCAAAAAACAAGTGGTTTGACAAATTTAAAAATAAAAATTTTTGAAATAGAAGAAAATGTGGATGTGTACATCATTGACGAACACAAATTCAGATATGATTTCTTAATAAGCTTAGATATGATAAAGAAATACAAGCTAGTACAAAATGAGGAGTTAAAAATAACTCAGAAACAATACTTACATGAAAAGAATAGTAAAAAAATGGAGAAAAAGATAGACGAAGGTGAAAATGAAGGTAATAAATATGAAAACGAAAACAAAATTAATTTTAATGAACATATCAAAGAGGAGGAATTTGAAATAAAGGTTGGTCATTTAGATGATGATAAAAGGGAAGAAATAAATAAGCTAATACAACAATATCAATCAGTTTTTGCCAAAAACAAGTATGACGTGGGAAAGGTTAAAGGATATGAAGCAAGAATAGATTTATTAATGGATAAATACTGCAGCAAGAGGCCATACAGATGCACTATAGAAGACAAAAAAGAGATAGCAGAACAAATAGCCGAATTATTGGATAATGCGCTTATAGAAGAATCTTATAGTCCATTCGCAGCACCAGAAACTTTGACATTTAAAAAGGAAGAAAATAAAAAATCAAGGCTCTGTATAGACTTCAGGGATTTAAATAAAATTGTAGTTCCTCAGGCTCAACCCTTCCCATTAATTGACGATTTAATGACAAAAACAAGAAATTGCAAATTTTTTACAAGCTTAGACGTTAATTCAGCTTTTTGGTCTATACCTCTACGAGTAGAGGACAGGAAGAAGACAGGGTTTGTAACTCAAGAGGGACACTTTCAATGGACTTGCCTACCATTTGGTTTGAAGACTGCTCCAGCAATATTTCAAAGAATATTGTGTAACATACTTAAAAAATATAAACTAACCGATTTTGCTGTCAATTATATAGATGACATCCTGATATTTTCAAACTCATTTGATGAACACATAAGTCACTTGAAACAGTTACTAGAAGCAATTCAAATGGAAGGATTTCGACTAAAATTTATAAAATGTACATTTGCATCAGATTCGGTAAAATACCTGGGACATATCATTCAATATAATTCTATCCAACCACTGAAGGACAATCTCATTTCGATAAAAGAATTTCCAGTACCAAAAACACAGAAGAATATTCGACAATTTTTGGGAAAAGTAAACTTTTACCATAAATATATACCAAGGAGCGCAATAATTCTTGACCCATTACATAATTTGCTAAGAAAAAATCAAAAGTTTGTTTGGTCTGAAGAATGTCAAAATGCGTTTGAAAAAATAAAGAGTCTCTTGTGTTCACAGCCAATACTAGAAATTTATGATCAAAATCTACCAATAAATATTTATACTGATGGTTCTCTGCTGGGTGTTGGAGCAATTTTAAAACAAGTAGAACTAGATGGTAAAGAAAAACCAGTAGCCTATTTTTCAAAAAAACTGAATGGAGCGCAAAAGAAGAAAAAGGCAATATATTTAGAATGCTTAGCTATTAAAGAAGCACTAAGATATTGGCAGTACTGGCTGATAGGTAAATCGTTTACAGTCTACACAGACCATAAACCATTAGAAAACATGAACTTAAAAGCTAGAACAGACGAAGAACTAGGTGATTTGACTTATTACCTTTCACAATATGATTTTAAAATCAAATATGCCCCTGGAAAAGATAATTTAGAAGCGGACTGTTTAAGTCGGAATCCTGTATTAGAACCAGAGGATAATCTAGAAGAACAACTGAAAGTTGTGAACTTAATTACATTAGAAGATATTGTAATAGATCAGAATCAAAATAAAGAAATACAGAGAAACAATAATAAAATAATCAAAAAACACAATTTATACTTCAAAAGAATTAGGAACAAAGAGAAAATAATAATAACAGAAGAATTCAGTATTAAATTTATAAAGCGAATACATGAAGATCTATGTCACATTGGAGTGGGACAAATGCTAACGACTATTAGTTCACTGTACGCAACAAAAAATTTAACGAAAAATATTAAAAATGTTTGTAGGAATTGTGAAATTTGCATAAAAAACAAAACAAGAGGACAACACAAATACGGATTAATGTCATATTTAGGCCCAGCGACAAGACCCTTTGAAATAGTATCAATAGACACAATTGGAGGTTTTGGTGGTTCTAGATCAACGAAGAAATACATACATCTTTTAGTGGACCACTTCACTAGATATGCATTTATTATAACATCAAAAACCCAGGGTGCACATGACTTTATAAAGCTAATAAATAAGGTCGCTGAAACCGAAGAGATTGGGATGCTCCTTACCGACCAGTATCCAGGAATAAACTCTAAAGAATTCAAGAAGTTCCTTACTGATAAACAAATAACAATAATTTTTACAGCAGTGAATGCACCGTTTTCTAATGGCCTAAATGAAAGGTTGAATCAAACGATAGTTAACAAAATTAGATGCAAAATCAATGAAGATGGAGAAAACAGAGCGTGGACTACAATAGCACATGAATGTGTAGAAAAATACAATCAGACTAACCACTCAGTAACTGGCTATGCACCATGTTATTTGCTATACGGAACAGATGTTAAGGTTTTACCAAAAGAACTACAACAAGGAGGTATAAATAGTGACTGGATCGGAGATAAGAAAACAGCGCTTAATAATACCTTGAAATCACATTACTATAACAAAATGAGGTATGATAGGAATAGAAAACAAAGAGAATTCAATGTGGGAGATCTAGTATATATAGAAAATGGGAATAAACTAAATAGGAAAAAGCTAGATGAATTGAGAATTGGACCATATAAAATAATTAAAAATAAATCTAATACAATTTACGAGATAGATACAGGACATAGAAAAACAGAGTCAAATCTTTTTCATATCACAAAACTAATTCCAGTACAGATAACAGAGGATGAGAATGTGCAAGTATCAAATGGAGAACTGGAGTGAAAATTCACGGGTGAATTTTCTTCCCCATGGGGGGAGATGTAAAGAAATACTATTTCTTTCTTCGCACTCTGTGTGTTTACTTACCATGAAGTTTGGTTATAGTTTTTAACTTTTTAATTGTCTGATTTTAAAGAAGAAATGAATTCAGAATGTCAGATGACAGATTTAAATACGAGTTGATTGACAATTGGATAATCAATGAAAATTTTAATATTATATTATTTTATGTTTTAAAAGTGAAAGAATAAACTTTCATTGTCGTTTCTTCTTTACAGGTTTGAGTTCATATTGTTTTATATTACCTAAATAAAATAGTCTCTGTATAAAAAAAAACTAACAATAAATCTTCTTTACAGCAACACAAGGTTTATTTCTTTCATGTAGTAAAACAGACTTATATGTATATTAACAATTCGTCTTCTTTATTTAATATTTGGCTGTTCACATATTAGGTACAATTATTTTAATGTCATCATTTTAATAAATTTCGTTTGTCAACATTTAATAATTCACATATTTTAAATTACAGTGCTCAACAATAGACATTGCACATCGAGCCTAGGAAGGAGACTTCGGCTTATTTCGGGTCTGTAGAGCGTTATCTCTTTTGCACCGTACCTATTTGACGTTTGTCGACCATTTTGATCAAGTTTTGACCAATACCGGACTGTCAGTGCTTACGTAGGCAGTGTGCAACAGAGATAACGCTCTACGAAGTCGAAACGAGCCGATCGTCTCTTTCGCAGGCTCGTTGTGCAATATTAATTGTTGAGTACTGTACATTACCTGTACTACGTAATTGCTTACATAAATATCATATCTTACGAACATTTTAATTGTAACAATTTAAATATTACACTCAAAAAATCTAAATATTAAATCTTAACTGCCTCGGTAGCCTAGTGGTAGCAGGCCACTACTACTACGCTGAGGTCCTGGGTTCGATTCCCGGGTAGGGGGTTATCAGAGATAATGGTGAAAAAGCCTTTATCTCTGGTTCTATTGGGATTTTTCCATTTTCTGGAAATTTCCCAGTACCTCAAAGTTTGGTAATGTGCCCGGAGATGTCAACAGGCTCGCCACCTGTTACATGGGCCAAAACGTAACCGGCGATTCGTGGGTGTTTGCATGTATGCTTGAATGCATGCATTTACCGCTGCCTACCCCTTCGGGGATTACAGGCGTGAAGTAACGTAAATATTACATTTTAGTTATGCATATTTTATGTACGTTAGCGCCTCTTAATTTTGTATTACCTATATTATGAACGTACACGGTCAATCATATTGAAAATAAATATATAATCGTTGTATGTATGTAATTTCTAAATACAATTGTTTTTATTGTCTATTGAAGAATTCTCTCCCAGGAAGTAGTAGAAGACTAGTAGAAGAATTTCTCTTCGTAGGAAATTCTTCTACTAGTGGGCGGTGGGGTCGTCACGACCCAACGCCAGCATCAAAGTGAATGCGAGCGTGAAATTATGTTAGTTTATGCATATTTTGAACAGTTACATGCGAAAACGTGAATTATAAAATAAAACAAATCCCTCCTACGTATTACAGATACCTGATTTGATTAAAAAAATACATTCGTCTTGTTATTTGTAGTGTTTCAAGAAACTATGCATAAAATTAACGACCCGTGGGACATCTCCGACTGTTTAATACCAACAGGTCTAAATGGTTCATGTATCATTAAATCATTGATTGGATTGATGGCCTGAAATAAATCAATAAGTCACATTTCTCCTACACGCATACAAAAAAAACTTCTCATGACGAATTCGTTAATATAATTACATTTATTTAAATAAATTTCTTTGGATTGACCCAAAAAAATAATTTCAGAGCGACTCTATTTGATTACTTGATTTATATTGGTTTTTAGAGTCGTTATGTCTAATAAAGCACAGTCGTTAATGAGTACAAGTCGAATTGAGGGTCGGGAGAAAAAATGGAAGAAGTGCGATTCAGAATCGCATGGTTTAGGTTCCGTTCGTGTTGTATTGTTATTGGTAATGCTTGAGGAATGCTATGATTAATTTTATTTGTAATTTTAATTGTATTTTATTTCATGATTTTAATGTCAAGAAGTGGCAAGCAAGTTTACATTGATGGTAAGTAAAGCTAAACCTGTAAACCCGACTTTTTATCTTGTTGGTCATGTATATCAATTGCTATTCACTTTAATTTATTTTATTTGTTTTCGACGTGTCATAAGAGGTGCCTGTCACCCTAAATGAATAAATGAGTTTCTGATACTGAAACATCTCTTTATAAAACCAGATATTTATGCGTTGCCACTCCTGAGGCCTATAATGCCATAGGCCTCAGGGAGCCAACATATTATTATAATATGTGCAGAAATTACAGGACCTTTACCATCTCATCGGAACACGATAGTGTTTAACACTACCAGCAAGTAGATTCATCTAGGTTTTTACAGATATACCTATACTTTAACCTATAACGACCTAGATGAAACCGAAGAGCCTAGATACGCAGCCTCTCATGCCCTGCCTTTGCTGTTGTGCCTCTCAGGCGAAAAATACAGGGCCGTAAATGCCTGATCGAATCACGACCGATATGAACACTTGCGGCGGACAGATTAGGCAACGAGATTTTTGATCTGATAGCAATTACGTAGGCATACATTGCCATCTAACCAGAACACTATATTCCTAAACACTACTAGTTGGTGGCAGAGACATTAGTTTATGCGGTGTTGTACCTACACCCTTAAGATCCGACACTGAAGTACACCGCGGACACTCCGCCAAAAATCCATATAAACGCTTGATTTGGACGTAGAAAATACCAACTATCGCCCATAAGAGGGGAGGAGATTGAGTGAGGCGTGGAAATCAGGCGGGACGTCGAAGTGTCCATTCTATACGTAGTATTATTACATATTCTCTGACGGAAGTCTACCACCACTGGTGCATCGAAAGTTTTTCTTTATGTAATGAATGTGGCAAACAAGCGTGCAGTTGATGTACAGTGATAACTGCAGCCTATAGACACCCACATTTAAACACAGTTCAAAATGTTATGTTTGTGTGATAAATTATTACCATATAGTCTACATCAGATTTATTTGTAGTAGCCCGAACCCGAGGTAACTGTTATCAACTACTTTCGAAGTCCATCCTACAAGCTCCACCTCGAATATCTAATAATTCAAAAATACGTCATGTCAACCTTTTGAAATATTGCTCTGTATGATATTCATACTAAGCATGTTAACATGAATGTGAAAAATTCACCTATGTGCCCATTATCATTATTCAAACACAGTTATGACGAACATCAAAGGGTCTCATATCCCCTTGAAGCACGGAATCCAAAACGCATCACGCTCGGCGGCTCTATAATTTTCGTAGACACGACACCGAATCAGGTTTGCTAGAGACAGCATCTCATAAAGTAATTTCATTAATTATTTCACGTCTAATTAAGTCTCCGGCTAATATATCACGGGAGAAAAGTCATAAGGCACCACCCACGAGAATAATTCCGTTGGTCCACGTAAAGCCTACCGGTCGGCAAGTTTTAATTAAAATAAATTAAAGCAATCAAAGCGGCCGACTCGACGACAGCCGCCCGTCTAACAGGACTGCGTATTGATTGCTATTGCAGCATTACGTTCAACTACTGGTGTATTCCAACGATTAGTATTGATTAGTCACATCGTCTCACGTTGTATTGCCTTCTTCAATTTAACGTTTCCAAAATATATTGTATTGTCGACAGCAGACTACTACCAAATCAGATTCTAACATTTTTAACCGATTTGGAAAAAAGGAGGAAGTTATCAATTCGTTGGAATGTTGTTTTGTTGTCATGTTTTTTTAATGTATGTTCACCGATAATTTGAAAACGCCTGTACCGATTTGGTAATATTTTTTTAGTTGAAAGGGTTGTTTGACTCACAGGTGGTCATATTACATTGTAACCATGTCAATATGTGATGATGGGATCCTGGAGAAATCAAAGGAACTTTTCAAATTTCATAGCACACTTGAAAGGATTTCGATATATATACGAGTATATATATATACATTTTTTTTTTTTATGTAATGGAAGTGGCAAACAAGCATACAGTGCGCATACTGTTCACGTTGATGTCAAGTGATGACGGCAGCCTATAGACAGACACCCGCACAAAGACCAGAGGTCAAAATGCAGATACGTTGCCACCTATATCGCCATAATACTATTGTATATATATGAATACTACTATTTGGTGGCAGATAAATAAGAAAGACGCGGCTGGTGTAGATCGTAAGCGATCTACTCGGTTAAGCACTACGGGCACGGTCGGGTAGTGTGATGGGTGACCGCTAGTGGCAAATTTAAATGAAAAGAAAAAATACAAAGTTTCCGTGCTTCGGAGGGCACGTTAAGCCGTCGGTCCCGGTTGCTATCGATAGATAGCAGTCGTTAAACCTTGTCGGAGATCTTATGGGCGGTTTGAAAACATCCTTCAGCGGGGTGCCCACTAACCCACCCACCTCCACCAATCCGCATTGAAGCAGCGTGGTGGAGTAAGCGCCAAGCCTCCCCCAAACAGGGGACCCCAAACCCCAAAAAGGGGAGAGACTCGTGCCCAGCAGTGGGACGTATAATGGGTTGCCATAATTATTTATTAATTATTTTTTTATTAGATAAGAAAGTGCATTGGTGCTTACGCCTTTGAGCTGCGACACTGGAAGTCTACCGTCGGTGAATTCCAGTACCAATAAATATATATCAATAGAACACTGAAAGGACATGCAGTTTTTTATGTCACTTCAGTGTTAAACAAGCATGCAATCTAAAGCACGGTATTCTTCGCGATAAGTCTGTTTACTCACCAATGAAAATGATCAATATGAGTAATTTCATCAAATGTACGAGTATTCTGCTATAGATAGATATCTTCATAAACACTCGGAGGTTTCAATGAAATTAACTTATCTTCAGGAGCGGTAACTCTTGAAAATCTCCTGAAGACTCCTTTGTATCCTGTTTGGGTCTTTTGGAGATTTTCAGCTATTGATTATTAGAAAATAACTTAATTGAACTTTAACACTACTGGTGGTAGAGCTCCAGTGACGGAGCTCACGGGTGTAGGCACCACCGCATTACCTAATATACTTACCTCTAAATGGTGTTTAGCACTATCGTGTTCCGGTCCGGTGGTGTACGGTACTGTAATTTCAGGCACAGAGGCATAACACCTTAGGCCTCAGGAGTGGTAACGCATCTGCATTTTGACCTTGGTTTTTGTGGTGTCTATAGACTGCCGTCTTGGCCGACTTGACATTGACGTGAACTGTATGTGAACTGTATGCTTGTTTACCACTTCCATTACATGAAAAAAACATAAAAATGACAACCAAAATAATATTTACCACATGCTCGTTATTCCATTCTTGAATCATATAAAGTTCGTGTGTGACCATTTGACCTGACTATTAATACACAGCGACACACTCATTTATCCGGAATCTTACCAGTGACGCAATTAAATACTAAATAGAAATCGTGGTTTGTTAGTAGCTCTTTATACGCTTATTCCACTTACATTTTTTATTTCTCATATTGTATGTATGTATGTATGTATCTTCACGCCAAGTCCCTAACGGGGTAGGCAGAGAGTGTAGAGCGCCAGATATCCCGGTTCTGACAAACCTCTCGTGCCTCGTCTACCTTCATCATTCTCTTCATACATGCACGCCGATTCCTAAGACTTTTGACCCCACCATCAGACAGAACTCGACCTATTTGGTCATGGTAGGTCAGTCTTGGTCTTCCTGGGCCTCTGCAACCATCCACATTCGCATTGTATATCTGTTTAGTCATTCGCTCATTCGACATTCTTTCTATATGCCCGAACCATCGGAGCATGCCTTTTTTCATTTTTACACCGATACTATCATTCACACAAAGTCTCTTTCTTACATCTTCATTACGAACGCGATCGGTGAGTGATACACCGCAGATCTTGCGCAAAGATCTCATCTCGACCGCGTTCAACTTACTTTCATGCTCTTTCCTGCATACCCAGCTCTCGCTTCCATATAAAAGCGTTGGAGTAAGTACAGCATTATGTACGGCTAGTCGTACATAATGCTGTACTTACTCCAACGCTGTACATCTCATATTGTATTGTGTTCATTATTCAATTGAGCTTTGTTGTGATATAACTTTAGACTTCTGGTGTCAGTTAGCTCATTAATAAGCTCTAATTAAGAATGCTGGCTTGATATGCGTACCGAAAGGGTATTCCTTTGGCCCGTTTTTATTCCTCGTCGATATTTTACTATTTTTTTTTATGTCTGAAGATTGACAGACAAGCAAACGGGCCACCTGATGGAAAGTGGTCACCGTCGCCTATGAATATTTGCAACACCAGGGGAGTTGCCAACGCGCTGCCAGCCATGAAGGACTCTTTTGACGCCATTTTTGAAGAACCCCATATTGTACCACCTAGGGAACACCTCAGAGGGAAGTTCGTTCCACAATTTACACGTTCTGGGCAGGAACGAACGTGAAAACCGCACCGTTGAGCACTGCCAAGTGTCCAGTCGGTGTGGGTGGAACTTCTCTCTTCGGCGGGTAGTACGGTGTAGGAAAAGAGGCGGTGGCACCATGTCAAACAGTTCAGCAGAGCACTCACCATTGTAGAGACGGTACAACACGCACAGACTCCCAATGTCTCTGCGCAGGCTCAGATGTTCGAGCCTGTCGGTAAGTCCTGGATCGTTAACAATACGAACGGCGCGTTTTTGTAGGGAGTCAAGTGGACCAAGCTGGTATTTGGGGGCTCCCGCCCACAAATTAGAGCAGTATTCCAGATGGGGCCGCACTTGAGCCTTATAAAGCTGTAGTAGCTGCCCCGATGTGAAATACTGCCTCGCTTTGTTAAGCACCCCCAACTTTTTGGATGCCAACTTGGTCTTACACTCAATGTGACTCCCGAATTGCATTTCGTTCGATATGTCAACGCCCAGGATACCGATACTCTTATCAACGGCGAGCGGAATGCTCTGGAACTGTGGTGCTACAATGAATGGGGTTTTTTAAAGTACGTGCAATATAAACCGCTATTACTGTGTGTAGTATCGTCAATATGTTTATTTTATTTTAAACTAGCTGTTACCTGCAGCTTTGCCCGCGCGGATTGCGTTTTATAAATAACTAAGTACAGTGGCGGATTTACAAACTTGCCGCCGGTAGGCTATTCAATTTTTGCCGCCCGTATATTTTGATATCGTAGTAGTCCACAATCACATCAATTATATTTTCTATCAATAAAATTCCAACTTTATGTTTTAGTCTTCATCATCCTCGCTATATCATCTTTTTTCTATGGTTAGAATCATTGAGAATTAGGTCTGAATGTTGGTAATTTTAACAGTTATTTTGTAAGTAGAAATAAAAAAATTAAGGACTAAATCTGCCGCCCCTGAAAATTTGCCGCCCTAAGCTCCAGCCTACTCAGCCTGCTGGTAAATCCGCCACTGACTAAGTACCCTATGTTCTTTCTCAAAGTCAGCTCTATCTCTGTACCAAATTTCATTAAAATCGGTTCAGTCGTTTGGACGTGAAAAGGTAACAGTCAGACAGACAGACAGAGTTACTTCCGCATTTATAATATAAGTAGGGAAGTAGGGATTTAAAGTACGTTCAGAACACAGTGTTACAGTGCACTGAGTCAATTAATGCGCGCGCGCCGGTTGTTTTCGTACGGTTTCGCGTTTGCGCCGGATGCGCGACCGACGACTGTTCTGTGGCTTTAAAAGCTCGTAGAAGTGGTTTGTTTTCGCTTCGTATTTTTTTATTGATATGTTTTGTTACGCCATTCCCTAAAATTTAGATTTTGCTGCCAATGTATTGCATATAATGACATTCTTTATAATCCTAAATGTTTTACCTATTTTTCTTTATTTAAGTGTAACAAATGGGTTACCTTCCTTAACTGATTATTAATATTTATCACGTGGCGCCTGTAATTTTTTTGTTCACCAAATTATTGTGACAACATGGTTTTATAGCAGGTATTGCTTCCTTTATGAATGTGGCTTATTCAGGTGTTTTTGGAGTGAGATGTAGGGATGCTTGATGATTTTAAAGTGTGATTTTGTTACAAACATCCTTAATCACTCGTATTAGACTAATTGAGTTCATGCTTAGACCTTAGAATTTAAAAACATCGAAAGAAATATTAATCAATACAAAATGGCCTCTGAGCTTTGCAATCGGCGAGATGTCACGTCTGTACGGTTCTATCTTCCCGGGAAGTGATCTTAGTACGAAGTGTCCGCTAGAAATAGCTGGTACTTCGAGCGGGTGGAGAGGGCTTCCGTCGTGGCCAGCACGTGGCGCCTGTGATTTTTTTTTTCACCGAATGATTGTGACAACATTGGTTTTATCGCGGGCATTGCTTCATTTATGAATGTGGCTTGTGCAGGTTGTTTTGGAGGAGCTGTAAGGAGTGATGATTTGGACGATTTTGGGGATATGAAATATGATTGACGATTTTATAGATATTTTTGTTACACGTAAGCGTGACGTAACGTAACTACACGAATAATCCCCGAAGGGGTAGGCGCCAGTACAAAAATGTATTCAAGCATACATGCAACCCATGATTCGCCGGTTACGTTTTACGCCCATGTTACAGGTGGCAAGCTTTTGCGCCTTACAGCCTTAGCGAACGATTATGGCATATCTAGGTATACTTAAATTATAAAGTGGTAAAGTGTGTAACTTAAATTGTTTCGTTTTTTGTTTGTGGAGACTACTTTTCGGAAATACAAAACCGATCATGAAAATTCTTTATCAATCGGAAAGCTACCCTATTCAGAAGTGCTATATTTTATAATGATAGTAGTAATGTAGATAACATTGCATTCGTGCAAAGCCGGGGCTAGTGCTCTCTAAAATTACTCGCAACCCTATTTTGGACACCATTGGGAAGACTTTTGTCCAGCTGTGGACGACTTTAAAAAAAAAGCCTACCGTTAAGTGGCTGACACATTTGATACGCCTTTAATCCTTAAGGCTTGGATCTGGCCACTGAATCTTTACCATTAGTGAAATAACACAGACACACTTTCTTCGCATATAAACTTGTGAATTTTTAACTCGATTAGCATAATTTTACAATATTAGTGAGCGTAGTATATTAACTATAATAATTTACTAAAATATAAATAAACCCAAGAGTAATACGAAATTTAACGCTATTGGTTTCTTTGTGGGATATTATAAATCTCTTAACTTATATGTTCAATTTATGTCAAAAACTTTCACAAGCAGTTAATAATCGGAGAATAGTTGATAGAATATTAGTAGAGTAGGCAAATAACTGTCTTGTTTACTAAGGCCTACTCAGACCGGAGCGTTATCCGCTACCGCTTACGGTAGCGAAAACCGCGTGTTTATGCAGTCAACCGTTCTGTAATTCCTATGTCGCCAGTAAATATCTAGTCTATACACGGCTACGCTGTCAGAAATTGTAGTTCTAGATATCAACTAGAGTGTTTCGGCGAAAAAGAGCAATGTGCCCGCTTACCTATACAATAGTTCTGTCTGATGGTGGGGTCATAAGTCTTAGGCATCGGCGTGCTGTATGAAGAGAATGATGAAGGTAGATGAGGCACGGGAGGTATCTCAGGACCGGGATATCTGGCGCTCTACACTCTCTGCCTACCCCGTTAGGGACCTGGTGTGAAGATACATACATACATACATACCTATACAATAAAAATAAATAATAATAAAATCGTTTATTGATTTCTTTCTCACACAGAAAAATACATAATCAGATCTTAAACTAGGTATTACAAGCATGGGTAGGTGTATCTGTGTGAGAGACTGGTATCTGCACTAGGGGTACCTGTATGACAGATTACCAGCCTCTCCTAACTCTAGATAAGCAGGAGCTCGAGTAAGTGTAACTACTAGTTGATTTGTAATGCGATGTGTGAGATATAAAGAGAGACTTATAAATATAAATAAAGAGAATAATTAAGTAAGGTTAAGTTTGTAATCATGCGCGTATGAGAGTTAGTGTGTGTGTTTGTGTGTGCGTGTGTGCGAGTGTGTGTGTGTGTGTGTGTGTGTGTGTGTGTGTGTGTGCGTGTGTGTGTGTGAGTGTGGATGTGTGTGTGTAAGAGTGTACGTATGTGCTGTGTATGTGTATGCTGTGCTATCTTTACGATATTGCAATATAAAATATAATCTATATTTTTTATTATTATGTCTCTCGTCAGCACGGGGTCCAATTTGAACCCCGGACCTTTGTCAAACTTGCGCGGGGACATGGGGGGTCCAACACGTAGAGGCCCTTTCGAGAATTTTGATCTACTTTGTAATGGGTTATATTCGGCGGTACCTCTCTCTGACTGCAACAATAGTTAATACAGCCACAGACAGACCCCGCAGAATATAATGGGGCTATTGTAATGATAAGTGATTCGCCAAACTTTGGGCTATGTGGGTGAACTGGGGGGACTAGGCTGGGCCTATGGATTGAGACCTGCCTATATTCAACATCTCACATTATTGAATCCTACTTTAGGCAGGTGGTGACTCGCCTCTCCTTGGTGGGCCCCCCAAACAGCCAACCCGATGGTCGACGGGGGGCAACACTGTTGCGAGAGGCTGGGGGTGTCGAGAGGTGTGGCCCCGGTTTCACCATCACGAGCGAGTAATCTCGAGCTCGGAGCGGGCTTCCCCGCTATTATGCCTTTAGACACTTCCACCCCCGAGTGTATGGCTCTTGCAGAAATTTAGACAACAGCCTATTATCTAAATTTCTGCAAATGCCATACCTCTAGCGCCCCACTCTGACCGGCCAACTCACCAACAGCTCGCCACAAGCTGCTCTGCCCCCCATTATATTATTATTATTATTTTTTAATATTTAGGAAGGTACAAGTATTAAATTTTCAGTACCTTTTTCAATACCGCTGCTGTATCAACTATGTTTCGCGCTAGTCGCGTAACTTTATGCAAAATATCTGAGCGGAACCCGCTTGGTACCCACCACGCCGGTAGCGAATAACGCGCAGGTCTGAATAGCCCTTAAGAAAACTAGATACCCACTAGTGGTGGGTCTTGTACGCAGTACCGGGCGGCGGGTACCCTTCGTCTCATTTTGCGGTTAAGGGAGGAGAGATTACCCTGCCGGTGGGGTCACGATGGAATACTTTTTTTTATGTCATGAAGTGGCAAATAAGCGTACAGTTCATATTGAAGGTTAATGAATATTAAAGCCTATATATCTAGTGACATTTATTGACTGCTGGGCTAGTGGTCGTAATTGCAAAAATTGGAGGACATTATTTAATTATCTAGTTGTCACTCTACCGCAAGGTCTAAGTTCTTTGCCTCTGTGCGCGAAAATTACAGGGCCAGTACATTACTACCCGAACGCAATCACGATGGCGCTGAACATTACCATTCAAAGGAAAATAGATTATGTAGAATATAATGAAGGCGGACGAGTTGGAACACCACGGGATTTCAGAATAAGAGGCTCATACTACTCGCCGTCTTTTTTCTTAGACGGTGGATGCCCCTGACGGGTTTCCCCGGATTAAAAAGAAAAACCGAAAGAGGGCTTGCCTTATCACTTGTTGATTGATTGAGTCACAGACGTACACTATTCCGCGGCCGGTGAGGATTTTTAATTGCACATATAAAAAATCGGCCTGAAGTCCTGAGTTGAGTCCGACAATACATGGCTTCTTGACTTCTATTTGACTTCCTTATTGATGATAGTATGTAATAATATTTAATTTTACAGTATACGTAATAATTATTACACCTATATTTTTGTTTACCACCAGAAATCGAAGTATGGGATTAGAAAGATTAAAAAAGAATTTGAAATACAATTTTCATTTTTTGCCAAGTAAATTATAAAGAGATATTTTACCAAAGTTTTTTAGTTCCACTACAATTATCTTTCAATTTTAATTATTGCATAAAACCCTTCGTCAATCATGTAATACCGACTCGCGCTTTTTTAAAATAGTTATCTGTGCATTAAAATACACTGCTTCCAAATTTCGTAATCAACACCATCAAACAGCGCATTCCGTTAAACTCGTGAGACATCTTCCCAAGTACAACTATAATCATTTGTACGGTATAAAACATTAAGTGTGCATTATCCGTAATCTTTATAAATTCGAGATACACAGCGCAAGTAGACGGTGGGTATATATCACCGATGTGGCAACGCTGTGTCGCCAACGAAAATAATACTAAACGAGTGTGGGTGGGATGCACTCGTGAACATTGAGCTGGTATGTGCGAATGTGGTATAGGTGTAGGATACTAGACATTTAATTTTGTAATTTTTAATAAATACTCATAGGAAAAAAATATGCTTAAAGCTGCTACTAGTCCATAACCAATCGTTTCTGAGATTTTATCATTCAAGTTGCAAGTCATGAACGGAGACGGGTAATTTTAGGCCTGCAAAATCGTTACTGGTTAACCTATTACACAGTACATTTTGTATTAGGTATAGTTAACAATTAGCAATCTAATCTCTTTTACTTGATCATTATATACTTCAATTACTGGCGATTCAAAGAATGCTTGAATTTCAAATTACATAATTATTGTAAAGTCATTTGAAAATGATATAATTTGTACAGTGTTAACATCCCAGAAATGTATGGAACAGTATCATTCTCCTTTAGGCTGGAGCGCCTTCTGCGCTCGCGCTTTGTCCAGTGAAGCAGACTAGTGCCGCATCGAGATGAGCCGCCTACATAAGACCATCCTAAAAAAGTCATTAAATGACTCAAAACAGTTCATACAAATCGTACTTGCTTGGGATACAATTTAGTAAACATCTAATAAATCAATGACGAAGTAAAGGAAATTTAAAAAATCTGAGATAATTTTATGATTTTGTAAAATAGGTTTTTGGAATTAGTACAAAAAATAAAAAACTAATATTATATTTTTATTAAATCAAAGCTTATACTTTTTACAAGTTTTTGTTCATTTTGAAACTCTTTCATGTGATACAATGGCGAATTGTTTTTATAAGTTTTATATCTTTACATTTTATGTTACTTTCGGACTGTGTTCTTAAATCTACTGACTTTTGTCGCAGTATCCAATGTATACTGAGCTTTATCAAATTTATTAGACATTTTCACTGGCAAACTTTGCAATATGGCCGTTTGATTGCTTGGTATACAAACCTTTTCTCGATTCGCTAATCTGAATCAGGAAACAACAAAACAAAATATTTTTATTAGTCTGCCATTGATTTCTGACCGCTCTACTCTCAAAACAAAACGTGCACTATTCCGCCGCATCCGACCGCCCTACGTATTCGTACATCCACGCCACCTTTATATGTCCCAGTAAAGTTTATCTCGCCTCTAAGATTATTCACGAGACCGTTGAACGATATATTTACTCTTTTTACTTTTACTATTTCTCTTTTCGCTCCAATAACACGCTCAGCTCGTATTGCTTTGATTCGTATTTTTAGATGTCACTATTTGTTCTCGCAGATTGAGGGTCTGTAAACTGTACGCTTCGATGTAAACTGACTTGTTTTCTATTTTGTTTTTCTGTATTTTTAGAGATGCACAACCAATTTTCAAAAATTGGAACCGTTATAGATTTGTCGTGTCTGTCTGTCAGTCTGTTTGTATGTCTCAGTCATTTTACTCCGAAACTATTGAGACTAAATAGTTCGTGTCTGTCTGTCAGTCTGTTTGTATGTCTCAGTCATTTTACTCCGAAACTATTAATAAGACTACATAGTTGAAACTCGATAGAGAGATGTATTTTGTGAACTGCTTTGTAATTTTTATACAACAAAAATAAAAATGTGGGAATAATAATAATAAATACTACACTTGGGACTGAAACTAAAAAAAAAAATCAATAAACCCACACGTTTTGAGTGTCTATAGTGTAATAGACCTGTAAATAGATTAATAAATTTGAACGATTGAAAAATAGACACTTTCAAATTGGTAAAATGAGTTATCCCCCTCTACCTTTAAAAATGAGTGGGGTGAAAAATATATAAAAAATATATGCACTAGTTATTATAAACATTTGCAATAAAATTTAATTTGAACGATATTTGGATATATAGGTATTCACAGTTTTGAGATATGAAATATTTTCAAAACTTCCTATTAAAACTCTCAAAAAAGTTTATATATAGCTTGTATTATAGTGGTGGTAAAGCTCCAGTGACGGAGCTCGCGGGCGTAGGCATCACCGCATTACCTAATATACTTGCCGTTAAATGGTAGTGTTCAGCACTATCGTGTTCCGGTCAGGTGGTAATGTACGGCTCTGTAATTTCCGGCACAGAGGCATAACACCTAATGCCTCAGGAGTGGCAGCGCATTTGCATTTTGACCTCTGGTCATTGTGTGGGTGTCTATAGGCTGCAGTCATCACTTAACATCAATGTGAACTGCACGCTTGTTTGCCACTTTTATAACATAAAAAAAAAAAGTTGCTTATTAATACGGAGCTGAGTTTGATTCGTACTTGGCCGGTTTTTTTTATTCTCCGAATGTCACAAGAATATTGTTGTTTCATTTTACGCGGTGTTTTTGGCAGTTGCGGTCTGTTGACTGTATTTGATTGTTTTTACTTTTCTGTGGGTGAACTGAATGAAACAATTTTGATTGGCATTGTTTTTCATAGAAATGCAGCAATGATGACGCGTGTCGAGTTTTAGAGTTTCATAAATAATCGGCAAAGTATGTAAAGTGAAAGCGTCGGGACGTGACGACCCTATCGCCCTATGGTGGAGGAAAATTCTTCCGCCAGTGCAGTTACTGAATCGAACAATGACTTTACATGTAAGGGAAGTTACTGGTGGTAGAATTCTAAGTGTAGTAGCTCGAGGGCGTAGGCACCACCGCATTACCTAACCAATCTGCCGCTAAATGCTTTATTAGAACAAATGATACTTATACTCATAATTTAACAAAGAAGCGCGCATGGCTCCACGGCTGGTGTAGATCGCAAGCGATCTAGTCGGTTGTGCGTTACGGGCGCAGTCGAGTTTTTTTTTTGTAATGGAAGTGGCAAACAAGCATGCAGTTCACATTGATGTTAAGTGATGACTGCAGCATATAGACACCCACACAAAGACCAAGGTCAAAATGCAAACGCGTTACCACTCCTGAGGCCCATTTATTACCCCTGAGGTTATGCCTCTGTGCCGGAAATTACAGGGCCGTACATTACCACCTGACCGGAACACGATAGTGCTGAACACTACCATTTAGCGGCAAGTAAATCAGGTAATGCGGTCGTGCCTACGCCCGCGAGCTCTGTCACTGGAGCTCTACCACCAGTGAAATGTGTGATAGATGACCGCTAGTGGCAAATTAAAATGCGCGTTTCCGTGCTTCGGAGGGCACGTTAAGCCTTCCTTCCAGTTGCTATAGATAGATAGTCGTTAAACCTTGTCGGAGGCCTTCAGTTTAGGCACGTTTACGCAACTACAACCCAAAAAGAAGGAGCAAAACAAAATAGAAATAAAAAAATGCAATCATTGAATCATAAGTACGCAAACAACGCTAAAGAATATAATGAAGAAATAATAGCAAAGTCCAAATAAATATAGCAGTGCTAGGAATGAAAATAGTAATGGAGAACATGGTAGCTGTACGTGATTCAGAGGTGCCGAGGTAGATTACTGCGACGTAACAAAAATAAAACAGCGCCATGACACTCACGTAATTGTATAAATAAAATGTCGACACGCTTTAACTGGAATCACCGAGGTTCAAATCCTATGTTTTGACCAATGATCGGGACTTTATATTTGGGACTTGAGACTAGTGAATAGAGGAATGAGTGTAGTTGTGACTCAGTAGACGCCGCTATGAGTTTGTATTTAGTTAGTCATCTTATTGCTTTTATTTCTTTCGAGCAAATTGATGCTCTTTCGGAGCAGGTACAAGTCGTACAAGGTACAAATAACATTGTTGTCTGTCCTGAATAACGTTCTTCTAAGAATACAAAGTTCTTCTCTAGCTAAGGTTTTGTCGCTTTACCTCCAAAAACGCAAGTTGAGGCTCAGACAAATTTTAATATACACGGTAATCATTTTGTGGTTGCTTTCCCGCGGCAGAATGATTTGCCTTCAATAGAATAATCGATACAAAAGAGAAAAATTGAAAAAAAAAAACTGTCTGAGGTGCCCTCTCTCCGAGCGCTACAGCAAAAGTGTCGTGAGGATTTTTCGTGACGCTCGCCTAGTCCCCTTGGCCGCGCGATAAGGAACTTCGATCCAAAAAAAAAGTCTTCGTATAATTTAAAAATGATCATCACATTCATCACCTCGAAAGCGTGAGAAATGACAGAAACGTCATAAATGGTCTTTACATCTGCGAAAGATGTTGTGAACAATTTCAATAGTTTGAACACTTTTTAGAATGGCTTTTTAGCCATTCAGAATGGCATTTTAGCCAGGCCAATCGAAAAAGGCAGCAACGGCCGCATGTCTAGCAAACATGAGACCCGACGGTTGAAGATTTTCTCGCTGATGTCTGACGGAGCGTTGATTTGCTAGGTGCTCATGTAATCAGCCTCGTGAACTAAAGATTCCGCGAGCAATGTTTTTTCAGCAGTCTCGATCTTCGGCAGCGGCTTCCCAATTTACGTGGTCCAAGGCAGGCAAAAAATGATAGACGTGCGTCTGATGGAAATCGGCCACCGTACCCTATGGCAATTTGTACCACCAGAGCAATTGCCAACGCGCAGCCAACCCTAAACGCCTGTACAATGAAATTGTACAATCTTAATTTTGGAGAAACATTTTAGACATTTTTAAATAATTTCGTACCCGACGTAAGCAAATGAAGTCATTATGCCAAATGCAGTGCGTGGAACTGGAATCATTCGTAATCAATACAAAACGTTAACACTTGGTGCGTGGCACGCGTTAAGGGTCGCCGGAGACGTCGCCGCCTCGCGTGTGCACCCTTAATTGCGCTGCGGTACCGCCCGCGAATCCTGTATGCTGTGTTTCGGTGGGGATAGTCACTTGCTCGAGTTACTTGTTACTGCGAGAAAGTGTTGGTATAGTTTATATATGTTATATTCAATACAATAAAACAATACAACAGTATGTAATTCGGTATGGCAATTTTAACTAAAATTGTTAACTATTACATCGTTACGACGCGTTGACGGCAAACGGTGACAGTTTTTTATAAAAATTAACGGAACTGTCTGTGAAAACCAGTGATAGAACGGAACTGTTGTCGTTTTAAATACGAAATATACTTTTAAAATGAAATAGTATTTTTTGTTCAGAAAAATGTGTCATTAATTGGATTTTTCACTATTTCTTTCATTGATATTAAAAATAAGACAGGTCATATGATTGGATATCATGACATGTAATTATAATGAGTAAAGAAACATATTCTACTCTTACTATATATACCTCCCTTCCTAATTTCTGTCATAAAGGCATAAAGTTAAACTTTTTTAATTTTCTGGAGGTAGAGTACCACTGCAGGAGCTCGAGGGCGTAGACCCTACCTAAAGATTAGGTAATACGTTCCTATGCTTAGGCCTAATCTATCGGTTACCGATAGAATAGGATTATTAATTTATCGCCTGTACACTATAGATTAGGTCCTAATATATCTCGTAATCATTGCCAACATATCTGCATTTTGACCTCTGGTTTTTGTACCTATAGGCTGCAGTCATTACTTAACATCCACGTGAACTGCACGCTGGTTCGGTACTTTCTTTATATAAAAAACGTAAGTCATCATGTCAATAAATCAGTTTAATACAAACGAGGCACGAGGAAAGTGCGTGCTTGCAATACTTACACACCTAAGTTTGTTGGAAGTGCGTGGGGCCCGGAAAATATATCTAGTCGCACTTTACTCTACACCTACGCCGATCTGATTAGTTAACTCACAGTTTTTTTTATTTTCGTCAGAGAACTATCTAGATCGTGCGTTCTTGTAGGCATTTGCGTTAACAGTTAGAAACGTTCTTTATACTGTGGGGTATTATGGTAGCAGTCAACTTCAATAAATGAAATGCTAAATGGGCTTATGAAGCTTCTCAGAACAGATCCATGGATCGAAGAGAACATTTTAATTTGAGTTTTTCCAGTCGGCTAGATTTGCATTGGGCCTACCCCATACTTAAGAAATGTACTCTGTGAATTTCTATAAAATCAATCAACAAATTTATTACTTACTACAATCAAATTAGTACTAAATTACACCAGAGGCTTAAATTTAAACTGTAAAGTATGTTTCAATCCAGTACGGAATCAGCCGCTGATCCCCAATCCAGGTAAAACCTGTATTTTGGGCACCCTGGAACTGGTTAACATACTGTATGAAATTCCATGACACTTGATGAAAATAACTGGCATATCGTAGCATATCATACATCTATTCATCAAACTTAAAAGTAGGTATATTATTGTTCATCCAAGCCACTCATTAAAAAGTTTGGAACAAGTAGTTAAAGACCAAAAGAAAAAGGATGTGAAGTTATATTTTACTAAAAAACTGAAAGCAGAACTAATTATTGTTCAAATTTCCACAATATCATCTTGAAATAAAGTTATAGGTAAAGTCCGGTGTAAAGAGAGCATGAATCTTTGAGTTTTGGAGTTCAGCACATTTCCGTTGAAAACGGCTTGCTGTTCCGCTGCGAACGCCTCGCGTCCGGTCGAGTTCCGAAGACGTTTTGTCTCAGATACCGTCTAGACGTTCTGTGTATTTACTATACGTATATATTTGTGAGAGAATATGTAATTTCAGCGCATGTACTGATTGACGCGTCAGTGTGGGCGGAGGATATTATGGAAATTCTGAGCAGGTCGGAAGACAACCTGTATCATCTTATCATTCTGCCGTTTTATGGTTTTTTCAGTGATATCTCTTAAAAGACATTCTCGTCGTTTCTTAGACAACAACAGCAAGTCTTTACTGGTGATGGAGCTCCAGTGATGGAGCTTGAGAGCGCAGGCAGCACCGCATTAACCTAGTCTCATCATCATCATCATCAATTCAGCAGTAGGTCTCTGCTGCTTGATAAAAGCCTTCCCTAAAGAGAGAAAATGTATATGCCTTATATTATATAATATGCCCTACCTAGTCTACCGGTAATATTCAGTGCTTGAAAGTTCGGTGGCAATATATGGCACCGTTATTTACGGCACATAGCATAAAATCTTAGGGTGAAATTAACAGACCGCACTGCAAGTTTACTTTGAGGAAAGTAAGTACGCTTAGAACTGTCAAAACTCATACTTCACAGACAGTTCAAAGCATACTTTACTGAAAGTAAAGTCGTAGTGCGGTCTGTGAATCTTTCCTTTAGACCTCAGGAGTGGCAACTAAAATAATAAAAATCTGCAATCAATATGGTTCATATCAGTATGAACCTTTATGCATAATTGACATATTTATAAAACAAAAAGTAGAGACATATTCTTTTCTCTACTCTTTGGCCGTGCAAACGTTAACATTATTACAACTTCACACTAACGTATCACACAGAAAATGATATATTTAGTACCACTCGGTACAATCCCCTATATCCACGTGTTCGAATGCTGATGACTAGCAATTATTTAACTGATATAACTTTTATGCCACCATTTGCGTGCCGCGATACACGCAATCACAACGTATTGTCACTTTACCAATGCTTATTCTGTTTGGTGCGGCTAAAACAGTGACAAACCGAAGTTGCGATGTATTTGGAATGGGGAAAAAATTGAGTATTTTGGGCTGGTGTCGTGGTTTTCGAATACAGGTGTTAAATTTATGCGAGAGGGTTCGTGTATTCGATAACACGATGGTATCTAGTTATCACGGGGATTTCACGGTGCTTTCGTGTTTATGGGGTTAATAAATGTTAATTTTAAATGTCATATCGTACATAGAATCGTTTATTGATGCCCATTTGTTTCAAAGTCCCTTGTTGTGTGTAATAGGTTAGGATCCCGCTGCATAATCGTTTCGTTCATCCAGATATGCTGCAAATATATTTTTTACGCATTTTTATATCTAGAGAATATATATCCACTAGGTTGCCTGTCAAAAAATGGCCGCAAGTATTTTTTTATACATTTTTTTATGGAAGGGATTTTTTTTTAATTTGTTTTTTCAATAAAATATCGTCCACCTCACGGCAATATGTATAAAGACTGAAAAATCACGGCTTCAGTTGCGCACTTGGTCGCCCCTACGTATTTTCGTTCCGCCCCGATAACTTTTTGCGTTTATAACGTACACATGTACAAACTTCGTATTGTCTCAGAATTAAATAATGCGTCAAAGGTTTGATAGATACGGACTGTTTTTAATGGAAAATTAAATTGCGATTTTTACTATTTCCCTTCAATTTCTGCATATTTTTTTACCTTTGAAGGTGAAACTTTCCCTGGACTTCCAAAACTCATTCAAAACCAAAATTAGCCAAATCGGTCCAGTCGTTCTCGAGCTTAAGCAAGACTAACGAACTTCATTTTTATATATATAAATTAAAGCAATTTTTTTTCTCATTATACATACGTATACATACATACGAGAGCCTAATTAAATCGGCCGCAAATAAGAGTTGCTTGCTGTTAAAGATAAAATTATTAAATCATAAATCCTTGGGGCCAAATTTTTATAGGCAATCTAGTGGATCTATATTCTCTAGATTATAGATATGCATAAACATTAGGTTTGCAGCATATCTGGATGAACGAAATGATGTACAGTATCCAACTAGAAATATTTCACATCGATCGTAGGATCTTACTGGTGGTATAGCTCCAGTGACGGAGCTCGCGGGCGTAGGCACCACCGCATTACCTAATATACTTACCGCTAAATGGCAGTGTTCAACACTATCGTGTTCCGGTCAGGTGGTTATGTATGGCCTTGTAATTTCCAGCACAGAGGCATAACACCATAGGCTTCAGGAGTGGTAATGCATCTGCATTTTCACCTTGATCTTTGTGTTAGTGTGTATAGGCTGCAGTCATCACTTAACATCAATGTGAACAGCAAGCTTGTTTGCCACTTCCATTACATAAAAAAAGGAAGAAACCTCGGCTTATTTCGGGTCTGTAGAGATCTCTTTCGCACCTTACCTATGTTAGGCCCGATTTACATTGTCTAGTATTTAGCAGATAGGATATACTTTAGTTGAAACATGTGAACACTACCTGCTTTAGTATGATTCTACTAAATGCATGCCTTTCAAGTTGTACTAAAATACTCTCCTAAACACTAACCCCCTTATTCATAAACGTACATTAGATACGTTTTAGCTATAGAATGCTTTGTCTTTGTCAGTTGCATTGTCAAATGTGCAGGATAGAAAAAGACAAAGGAGAGATTAGCAACACTTTAGCTAAAATGCGTTTATGAATAAGGGGGTAAGATGTTAATCGGCCTAAGGTATTATGCCTCTGTGCCGGAAATTACAGTGCCGTACATTACCACCGGTTGCTGTCGATAGATAGCAGTCGTTAAACCTTGTCGGAGGCCTTATGGGCGGTTTGAAAACATCCGATAGCGGGTTAACCACTAACCCGTATATCCACCAACCCGCATTGGAGCAGCGTGGCGAAGTAAGCTCCAGGCCTCCCCTCAAAAAGGGGAGAGACTCGTGCCCAGCAGTGGGACGTATAATGGGTTGCCATTATTATCATTATTATATGTAACGTAAAATTCTTATTAAATATAATTTATACAGTCGAGATTTCGTTTCGCTTGCTGTTCACAATTCTCACTACAAATAATTGACAATGACTTATGTTTATGAAAACTTGCCAAGCTACATTTTTGTTGCTCGACTCAATAAAAATGATATTTTAAATTAATTGTAGCATGTTATACAAACGTTGATTTATCTAATATGAAATTATGACTAAGAGAGTTCATTATATTTTGACTCTGACTGACTCAAGCTAGACGAAAAAAATATTTCAAATATTTGAAATTACCTCGGCAGCGTATTGTTACAAGAACACTCCTATTAGATAGGTATAATGTCTAGCGTTCAATCTCCGGGTTGGAAAGTAAGAGACTTAAAGATATTTGAATTCGATTGATATTTATTAATATTATGAAGCTGAAGAGTTTGTTTGTTTGAACGCGCTAAACTCAGGAACTACTAGTCCGATTTGAAAAATTCTTTCAGTGTAAGATTGTCCATTTATTGAGGAAGGCTTTAGGCTACATAACTATGTAAGGCACGCTAAGACCAACAGGAGAGGGTAGGCAAGTAGGTCGCGCGAGTGCAACCCGCGCGAAGCCGGGGCGGTCCGCTAGTTATATATATTATTCTTGTAAATATCTATCGGCAACAGCAATCACATAACCACCCATGTAAACTGTATGTCTGTTTGCCACATTCATTACATAAAAACAGCCGCGCACAAATCAATGTTGCTTCTCTCATAACATAACAAACATGTTTTAACATCATTAAGTATTATATAAAAAATAATGTGTTTGTCCGTCTTTTATGCGTTCGCGCATCGTTTCAATGCGAGCGTTGAAACTTTTCTGAGCTGGTGAGTTGATAGCTGCGGAATAAAAAGAAAAACGTCATCGCCAACATTTAATACATTTTTTAGTATTTCCATGTTAGATTAAGATTTTTTCGAATAACAAAACGTAACGAGGTTTGTCAGGACCGGGATATCTGCCGCTCTACACTCTCTGCCTACCCTGTTAGGGACCTGGCGTGAAGATACATACAAAACGTAACATTACTTAATATTTCATTGGTAGACTTCGAGTGTTGGAAAGCGTAGCCACCGCATCACCAAATCTATCTGCCACTAAATGGTAGTGTTCAGCACTATCGTATTCCGGTTAGATGGTAATGTTTGGCCGCGTTATAACTATCACAGCGGTAAAACAACTTAGGCCTCAAGGGTGGCAACGTTTCTGCCTTTTCAACAGTGTTTTTGTGTAGATATCTATAGGCCACAGTATTCATATGCTACCAATGCGAACTGCATGCTTGTTTGGAAATTAAAGAAAAATCGGAAAGGAAAATTCGACTTCGGGCTGGAATTGTACCTGCGACCTCAGGATAACTAGTCCAGCCGCTTTTACCACTGCGTTTTTGTCTATATAGTTAAAGTGCGTTATCTCTTTCGCACCTTAACTATATGGACGTTTGTCGACCATTTTGATCAAGTTTTGACCAGTACCGGACTGTCAGTGCTTACGTAGGCAGTGTGCAACAGAGATAACGCCATACGAAGCCGAAACTAGCCGACGGTCTCTTTCGTAGGCTCGATGTGCAATATCTCTTGTTGGGGACTGTACTTTAATTTCGCTATCTGTTCTTATCCATCAAAGTATATACCAAACTACCGCTACGAAGCTACGAGTTCTACGATTAGCATGATTATTAAAATAAGTTCTCCATTTTCTAGGATCGACAAAAGAAACTCTAAACTCTTAATAGATATATATTTTTGATAATTTGTTCATAGAATGTAATGCAGGCAATAAATGTAAACTTAATATTATAAAGCTGAATAGTTTGTTTGTTTGCTTGAACACGCTAATCTCAGGAACTACAAGTCCGATTTGAAAATTTCTTTCAGTGTTAGATAGCCAATTTATCGAGGAAGGCTTAGGCTATATAACATCACGCCAAGACGAATAGAAGAGGGTAGGAAACATTGCACCCGCGCGAAGCCGGGGCGGGCCGCTAGTATTAAATTAATTGAAGATTAACTGTAGGGCAAGATGATTTCAGAAGCTGAATAGCCCCTTAGTATACGTTTGTTTATTGAGAGGTTGTATGTAAGGAATCTGTCTCAGTTTTTTACCATTCCACTCAAATATAATATTTAATTTTAAGATATTGACTTAAATAAATAACCACTATTCTAACGTGCCTATTACCCGTCTTTTGCTTCACGATCACCAAGAAAATAATTTAGATTCGTAGTGATGATGCGAAGACACTTATAATATAAAAAAAATCTCATTTCCACTAATCCACGGGCCGATTATGAATGAAATATCATTGATGTAACAGCCCTGGCGCGTATCCAATCACGTTGCGTACGAAAAACGTAACATATGCGTGAATTGCTCGCAATATTGTTTTGTTCCATGGATATTATATGCGCCTACGTTCATGTCGGAATGCGGCGGTGAGCTATCGCCGATTTCGTAAATTCGGGGTACTTTGGAGATATTTATAACAATTAATATTGAACACGCTTCCAGTCTCGTCACATTTAAATTAAATGCGTTTTTCTTTTTATTTAGATTTCAAGGAATAACAGTCTACTCGTAAACAGCTGCGCAGTCTACGTTACTTCTAAACATTTTGTATTAGATCGATGATTCGCTCGGTGATACGGCTGGGCTGGGCCGGAAAGCCCGGGTGGGTCTGTGGCTCCTCACATGCCCGGGATAAGATCTAAAGATAGAAGGGCCTAAGACTGGATAGAAGGGCCGGGACATTAGGCCCTCAGCAAACCAGATGTAAAGCAGGTAGCAAACGCCACCTCAGGTATATGGCCAGTCCGATGCTAAAGATATCAATATTTTTTCTGGTGGAGCTGCACTGGTTCTGTTTGAGGTCGAAGACATGTGGAGACTACCACTCTATTTCAGCTATATTGCTGAAATAGAGTGCCGCGTACCACAAAGTGCAGCATATTTTTCAGTGCGGGGTAATACATGTCGAAGGTTTTCATCTTTTGATATTATTAATCCCAAAAGCAGCAGATGGACCCTATAGGGTCCTTAGGTAGCTTGAAGGATTAAGTTGTGGTACTTTTAGTTCTGTTTTTGTGTTTTAAAATTAGCGAACAAGTATGTGTGTTGAGTGCAGAATACCATCGTCTACCTACTCAAAAGTAAAATTATGGCTCTGGTGGTAGAGCTCTGCTGGCGGAGCTCGCTAGCTGAAGCATCACCGCATTACCTAATCTTTCTGTCACCAAAGGTAGTGGTCAGCACTGATGTATATTAGGTTAGGGTCCCACTGCAGTTGCTGGAGTTAATTTTATTGAAAAAACAAGCAAAAAAATCTTTCCCATAAAAAAATATACTAAAATACTTGCGGCCATTTTCGATAGGCAACCTAGTGGATATGTATTCTCTAAATTATAAATATGAGTAAAAATCAGGTTTTCAGCATGTCTGGATGAACAAAATGATTCTGCATTTGACCATCGGTTTTGTGGACATGTCTATAGGCTGCAGTATCCACTTGTCATCAATGCTTGCTTCCATCCATTCAAATAGTGTAGTCACTAATATACGTATACTTGCCCTCTTATTTATAATTGTAATTTAGCTAAATTGTTGCTAATCACTCTTTTGTCTTTATCTATCCTGCGCAATTGACAATACAACTGACAAAGATAAAGTATATCATTTCCAAAAACGTATGAAATGTACGTTTATCAATAAGAGGGTAGGTATACATGTCTAGATAATACAGTGAACCAAATCGTACCAAGTTCAGCAGACATGAAACAACCTCGACGGCCCCCCATTCATCGGCGACTTTCTCCTTTTGCCCGTATATAATTATTAGGGCCTGAAATAGATGCGCATGCGCAGAGTCGTTCACCCGGCGACATATTTGGTTAACAGTTCTAAGTTTGGCTTCGATATAAGTAACACTTACATTTGATATGTCCCTGCTGTCTGTGCGTCATTGGTAAACATAGTTATATAAGTGTAAGCTAAGCGAATGTGAACTTTTTATTGTTTGTTTTGGGTTCAAATTCGATTGAAGGTTTAAGGAATCTAATTGTATGGGTGTTTGTAATTAGAATTTAAGTCCACTTCAAGGCGTAGATGAAGCTTAAGAGATCTCTCGGTTTATTTATTTTATATTAGGTACATTATTTACAGTATGTTCAGTCCCGGTTAATGTGTGGATAAATATTTTATTTTTACGCTTGTATTTCCCGAAAGGGGTAGGTGAAGTTGGCATGCATTCATGCTAGTAGCGACGAAGAGTAAAGATTTTTACTGGTGGTAGAGTTCCAGTTGTAGAAGCTCGTGGGCTTAGGCACTACCGCATTACCTAATTTATCTGCCGCTAAATGGTATTCAGCACTATCGCGTTCCGGTTAGATGGTAATATATGGCCCCGTAATAACTATCACAGAGACACAATGACTAAGGTCTCAGGGGTGGTAACGCATCTGCATTTGACCTCGGTCTTTGCGTAAGTGTCTATAGGCTGCAGTCATCACTTAACATCAATGTGAACGGCATGCTTGTTTGCCTTGCCATATTCATTACATAAAAATGTGATTATTGAAACAAAAAGATGTCCATGAATCCGATTTATTTTTACTTTTAGATGGTGATAATGGTCATAACGGTCATGAAACGTGCAACTACATGGTAAAGCTTTCAGTTTTACGACTCGTTTGGTCGGCTCTACGATGAACTGAAGAAAGTACGTAGTTCCACACTATCGAGTACCGGTCAGGTGGTAGGTAATGTACGGCCCTGTAATTTCCAGCACAGTCGGATAATACCTTAGGCCTCAGGAGTGGCAACGCATCTACATCGTTACGTTCGCCGTATATGTGGCTAGCCTATCGATATCTCCGGTTTGAAAGCCCTTCCAGAGTTAAAAACCTTTAGACCACTTTCAAACCCTTCCAGGGTTTAAAATCTTGGAAATATTAATAGGCATGCCCAAGGCTAATATTGAGTAGGTATATAAGTATATTAAGCTTTTTATTTAAAAGAAATATTTTATAAGTACAACCATTAAAACAAAATAATATTTATAATTTATAACTATTTCACTGAATAAATCTTTCAATTTCATCAATAAATCATGAAAACACATAACCAGAAACATACAGGTTTGGGCGGATGTATGTGTATTTATGTATAGCTACGAGTGTATCTGGCGCGTGTGTGTGCGTACACGGGCGCTAATGAGTGCGCAGGCGCTCGTGGTCGGTGTCAGTGAAAATAAGTGGAAACTCTCGTTTCCTGAGAGCTCGTGCGCATTGAGATTATGTAGGGTAGACGCGCAGATAGGTAAAAAAGCCTCTTTGCTCCAATTAGGTAGTAATTTGATAAACCTGCTAGCGTGAGGTCAGCCAACCGAATAATGCCGGTCATACCATTGAAATAGGGCGGTTGGAAGTGCAATAACGTGTTTAGGCGGGAACCTTGAAAGAGGCGTATGGTGCTCTTACTTTATTTCATTTTCTTGGTGTACTTCTAACTTATATTGAATAAAGTTGGCGGCATTTTGTTTGATATAGGTTTATGACAGTGCCCGTGTATAGTGAAATAGAATAACAGTGCGAAAACACGACCTTTCAGGTTGCCTCCAAAACTCCATTGTAAATGTTCTGGTAAAGTAGCCATCGCTTTACTCGAATAACTGACTGTAACTCACATGACTGGCATACTTAAAAAATAATTGACTGACTATATTATACTAACTTTTACGCTGCTTAAATAAATACGAATACGAAATATCGTTTTACTTGACACTGGCAATATGCGTAATAGCGCCATAAAAACAAAAAAAAAAAAAGTGCAATAACATAAGGTGGCAGCTTCTTGCCATTAGGACCCACCAGAATATCGGCGTTGCAGCAATCATACCCAACATTTTTATTATTAATTGTTTTTTATATTATTTCGCATTAACACATGCTTGTGAAATATATTTTATTTTTAAAGAAAAATGGAAAGAAAAAATTGACTTCAGGCGAGACTCGAACTCGCGACCTACTGGGAATCTAGTCCAGCCGCTCTTCCAATTGAGCTACTGAAGTCCTGCCCGATTTGTCAAATCTTTCCTTCACAACTATTGCATTGCTTTATGGTAGCAGCAGCGCCATCTATTACCAACTATGCTAGTTAGGCAACCGATATAATAGACTTTTCAGTTTATTGAATATCGTAAAGAAGTTCGAGTCTCGCCTGAAGTCAAATTTTTCTTTCCATTTTTCTTTAAAAATAAATTATTTTTATTATTGTTTAGTTGTTGTGTGTATGCCGAAAAAATAAATATGTTTATTTCTTACTTCTTTCTTTTTTTTCTTGCGATAAAACTACCGCCACTGCAATTAAAACTACCGCCACTGCAATTGACAATCCAGATGCCAAGCGTAGCGATTATGGCATACCTTCCTAGCTTTAGTCCAGCTGTAAACATTCTGCGGCTGATATAATGATGATGATCAATCCGAACTGCAAGATCATCATAATCATTTTAGCCAAAAGGTGTCCACTGCTGGACCAAAGCCTCCCTCCCCATGAGGGGGATTTACTGTAATACATGCTTGGCATGCGGATTGGCGATCTCAGTGGCAGTTGTCTTGTCGCAGGATGCCCATCTTACGTGAATGCACTAACTTCACCGCCCCATTGGAATGGTTTGACCGCCATTGTTCGGTTGACTGCCTGCACTTGTGGAAGAATTATCTTCCAGTGGGAGATAATTCTTCGGCTAGTGGGTGATGGCTGAAATTGATGCTTGCTTTGAATATGCCAAATTTTACACTAAAGACCGCCAAGCGGGATTACATCTAGCATTACGGGACGGTCCCGCAGAATCCGGGATGGTTGGCCGCCTTAGGCATAATATGTCAAATACCGTAGCCATTTACGACTTTAAATGAAGTGTCTCATCTATCACAAAATGCATACTCTATGTGTAGGGCGACACGCGCGCCACGAGAGTCTATTTCCGTGGCACTGCAATAACAGTACCGATGGTATTTTTATTATGCCCGCCGGCTTTATTTCAGTTACAATTTGACAAAATAAAAATAAGAAGGGCCGACTGTCTACGTAATGTGACACTGTAGGGAGGTGCGTGGGTGTCGATGATACCGCGTTTTCCATGTTCGCGTTTGTCGATATTTTATTGGAGCACGAAAAGTTTTAGTGCGTATTTTTTCATGTTTAATAGGGTAGTGATGTGTCGATGTTTTAAGCGATGGACAGTTTTAGAGATTGCGTGATGGATAATTTGATTATGTAAAGATTGATTTTGTTTTAGATTCGCGAGCTTTGTTTTGATTTTATTGGAGCGTGTACTCTTCTGTCTTACCTCATTTTCGTAGAGTTTAGAAAATCATACTAAGGACCTGCAAATGTGTATTTTTATTTCGGAGGTCTTAAGCTGACTCGTGGAAGAGTTCAATTGCAAGGCGTTTTTTGTAGGAAGTACATATAATACTTTAGTTTTTTCCATCCCTCGGATGCATTTGCCTTGAATCATCATCTTCGATGCAGCCAAAAGTCGTCGATTGCTGAACAAAAGACTCATCCAAAGATGTCCTATTGCATCATATGTGGGATATGCCATCGCCACTCTTCGAATATGGCTTAACGATCGGCTTTATCTGCCCTGCTACCCATCCTTCGTTGTTACAATTCGTTATTCAAACTCAAACTCAAATGTTTTGACTGACTACACTAACGGATGAATTAATTCGTGTTTCCCCCACTTTCCCCTACATTTAATCAGATTATGTTATATATGGCCCTGTAATAACTATCACACAGACATAACAACTTAGGTCTCAGGGGTACAACGCATCTGGATTTTGACCTCTGGTTTTTGTATAGATGTCTATAGGCTGCAGTCATCAGTTAACATCAATGGTCCTACAAGCTTGTTTGCCACCTTCCATACATAAAAAATGAATGAGGTTCAAAAATAATTCTCACAATTGTTTCTCTGTTCTTCTATCCAAAACTTTCACACATCTAATCAGTTGTCTCTGAAGGCTAGGATCATTCTTGTAAAGCATTATTTATCGACATCATGGTGACATCCCTCCCTACAACCAGGTACATTGAGAATTTCGTTTCAAAGCGTTTCTTCGGAGTGGACTGAACATCCAATGGACTAAACTCTACTTTAATGAGGGAGTGCATTCACCTCTCGAGTATTTAAGATGTAGTGCGGGAAACAGGGACATTGGGCGTTTCCGTGTCTTCTATCTCGAATGTTTACTATCATATCGTAAAGGGTATATATATTTAAAGCTTTACACAGCTAATTAAACGGACGGACAGATTCGGAGCGACTATATTTCGATGTATAGCTTTAATGGACGATTAAGAGTTTTCAGCGCCGGTAAATAGTTACGAAATTTTGTGTTTGTTTGTATTTGGAATTTGTATCGAAGTAGAAAAGACTTTTACTGGTGAGCTCCAGTGATGCTCGCGTACGGAGGTACCTACCATCGCATTACCTTACCCTACTTTTGGCTACATCGTTGTGTTCAGCGCAATCGTCTTCCAGTCAGGTGAAATGTCAGGCCCTGTAATTTCGCAAAATGGTCGAGGAGAGCAATGGCTGCCACATACGTCAGACTCGTGAACGGGTGCTGATTGTGAGGACTGGTCTGTTGTGATTTGCGGGTGTTATTTTCTATCACGATATTAAGCTGATGATGGCTATTTGCGTATGTGTTTATATGCAAATAATTGTATGCCATGGACGTTCACATAATCTTTATTCAATTTAATTCTATTTAATAATATTTTTATTAAATGTAAGGTTTTGACAAAAGAGCAACAACACGCTGAGTTTTTTGGGTAGCGGAGTTCTTCTCAGAAGTGCCTGCACTTGCAACTCTGCTTAGTGAATGACTATGATTATGGCGAACAGATTTTTCTTTTTCTTCTATGAAGGAATTGAAAAAAATATATAATTTACATATCGGTTAAATTTTATTTTTAAATTGGTATTTATGAATACCTATGAGATTATTATTAGTCATTAATTCTAGGTAGCTTATAACCCGACATTACAAAAGTGTCCTTGTAGACCAAAAACACGAAAGTGAGAATGCCTCTTGTACATTTGGCGTACCACAGGGAAGCACATTAGCACCTTCTCTTTTTTTAATATATATTAATGATCTTTGCTCTATCAACATTAATGGACTGGATTTACTAATGTTTGCGGATGATACAGTGTTGCTGTTTCATGATCTTGACTGGCGAAAAGTTACAGAGAAGGCAGAGGGAGGCCTCTGTAAAGTTTTGGAATGGTTGGAAAACAGCCTCTTGTCTTTGAATACGGCGAAAACCAAATTTATGTGCTTTTCCCTAACATCTGTTGGTAGTAATGAAATTACTGGTCTAAAAATACATTCATTCCCATGCAATCGCACTGTTACCCTTGCCAAAGACTGCAACTGTTCCACTCTTTCGCGAGTCGGAGTCATTAAATACCTCGGGGTCCATATAGATGAGAAATTGAACTGGAGCGCGCATATTTTGTCACTAACCTCCAGAATACGAAAACTTATCTACGTCTTCAAATTACTTCGGACTGTAGCGGACTACGACCTACTCATACAAACGTATAAGGCTTTGTGTGAAAGTCTTATTAGATATTGTATATGTGCATGGGGCAGCGCTTCTAAAACAAGCATCATTACAGTGGAGCGAGCTCAACGTGCTGTCTTGAAAGTTCTGCTCTATCTCCCTTTTAGACAGCCTACAACAATGGTGTATGAAAAAGCAGACGTACTAACGGTTCGCAAATTATTTATCTATGAAGGTCTGCGACGTTTTCATAGGCGGATAATTCCAACTCTTCCAGTTCTTTCGAAAAGAGTAGATCGAATTCCAGTGAAATGGGTAAAGACCAAATTCGCACAGAAGCAGTTTGAGGTTGTGGTGCCTCAAATATACAACAAATTATTCAAAATAAAAAAAAAATGTAATACGCCCATCAAAAAAGTTTACAAAAAAAAACACACAACTTAAAAAAAATTGTATATATATATGGCTTAAAGGTTATGATTATGAAGGAATTGAGAACATGCTGGCAAGTCTATACGCATAACAAAATAAAATACCGAATCGTCACTACAACTGACACTCTAATAGCACGCACGAAAACACACGCACGCACTCACTCACGCACACACTCACACACACACACACATTTTTACCTACCCTTTTTTCTTGTAATCATTGAATTTTAATACTAAATTATCTTTAAGTTACTATCAAATCTGCTTTTTTTTTGTGTCAAAATTACAATAATTTACGTTGCTAGGTACTTAAAACATATATATAATATATTTTTTGTTTAATGTACATTTATATTCTTTGTATTTTTTTTTATTGTATACTGATAATAAAGTTCTATTTTTAAATGTATGTACAATAATTTGGGACATTCTATGACATAAAATCATGTTATCAACAGGAGAAGCCACTGATTCCCGAAATACAGTGAAAACTTGTTCGAGAATCTATGGATTCAACATATAAATTGATGTAACTATCTTTTTGTCAATAAACAAATTTATTTATTTTTTATTTAAAATTTGAATTAAATGATTTGAATTTTTTTTTAGATCTCAGGAGTGGCAAGATTTCTACATTGAAATCTTCTTATATGGATGTATATAGGTTATTCACTTACATTCAATGTAAACTGTATACTTGTTTGCCTCTTCCTGATATAAAAGAGAAATGCAATTTTTAGGGTCAACTAACACGTGATGCATTGACTTTCACACACTTTTACTGGTGGTAGAGTGGCAGTGCAGGACCTCGAGGGCGTAGGCACCACCGCATTACCTAATCTATCTGCTGCTAAATGGTAGTGTTTAGCACTATCGTGTTCCTATTAGATGGTATAATATATGGCCCCGTAATAACTATCACAGAGACATAACAACTGAGGTCTCAGGGGTGGCAACGCATCTGCATTTTGACCTCTGGTTTATGTGTAGATGTCTATAGGCTGCAGTCATTACCTAATATTCAAGTAGAAGTACACATTTCTACATTTCATCTTTCAATAAAGCCTACACGTGCCTGGCATTGACTTTTAAATACAGGTACCCCACTACCTGTTGCCCGCGGATCCGCCCGCATGTAGGTCGCTTTTCGCGTAACCTGTGGAAACTCATCAAATCATCCCATGGCATCCCACAGGAGCATTTTTTCGGAATGAAAATTGTCCTTGTATTCGATGCTATTGCTTACAAGTTTCTCTGTTTGCTATTTTTTAAGGAAAACTGTGCGGAAATTCCCTTAGGTAGGTACCTACTTAATCATTTTGACGTGACAACGTCTTAAATTAGGTTGCGGCTCGGAGTCACTCATGAAAAAGTGTAACGCCCGGTAACGTAACGATGAGTCACCGAACGAGAGAGAGGAAAAAGACATTGTCACGTAAAATCTTCGCCCGTAAAACCAACTTTACAGGCAACCAGTTTTTTTTATGGACTCATATAGGCGGTACGTCTCGAGTCGACACTAGTCTACTTCAGGGGCAATCAGCGATTGCAGAGGGCTCTCTCAGCCTAATCCTTTATTCTGATAAGAATAAAGTGTTTATTTATTATCTACTAGCCGCTAAGGGGGCGTCCATAAATTACGTGAGATGTTTAAAGGGGGGAGGGGGTCGAGACAAATCTCATCTAATCTTACGTATATTGTACAAAAGATTATAATAAATAAATGGCTCTAAATGAAAAAGAATCTTACGTTGGGGTCTCGGCAAATATGAGAAAATGAGGAAAAAAAGGGGAAATGAAACATTCTACTGATATACTTTTTACATTAGTTTATTATATTTAGTTTTATCTCAGTGATATTCTTGACTATACATATATTTTTTATCTTGTTTGACATGTATATCAATTGTCATTCACTTTAATTTATTTTGTTTGTTTTTGACGTGTCATAAGAGGTGCCTGTCACCTTAAATGAATAAATGAGTTTCCGATTCTGATATCACGCAATTTTTTTCCTGATTGAAACAAAAAAACATAGGTACAAGTACTATTTTCGCGCGGGCTGAATTGGAGTAGATATTATTTTAAGCAATAGTTACGATTTATGTATTCTAGGTATTCTATTGTTTATTCTTTATTACACTTTATAGCTATCAGCAATATTTATTACTTGTCTTAACTAGTTGTAAATAAAGTACAAAGCATATTTTTTTTCTTTTTCAATAAAATTTTGAAAAATCTCACCTGAGATTGGGGGTTGAAGAGGGGGTTGAATAAAATCTCACGACATCTCACCAGGGGGGAGGGAGCGACAGAAAATTAAACTAAAAACACCTCACGTAATTTATGGACGCCCCCTAAGTTCAGCACTATCGTATGCCGGTCAGGTTGTAATGTAATTTCCGGCACAGAGGCATAACACCTAAGACCTCAGGAGTGGCAACGCATCTCCATTGAAATTTCTGCTTTTATGTAGATGTTTATAGACTAAAGTATTATATACCATCAATGTATATAAATAATATGCCTGGTTCATGTTATAAAAAAAGATTCTCTTGTAAATTGAACTCGTACGTATTTAAATATTTAACTGCTATTGATATAAGTTATATTGATTATAATAAACAGTAACTCCACGACAATTTCAGGAAAAACTGATTTCTGAAACTGATTCCGTAAATCAGCTAAAACATGTAACTAAATAAAACGAATATGATACTTATAACGCCATCTATCCCCTGAATACAGAAACTTAATATAGATATGGGCTAACCGCGCCATCTTTCAACGTTGTTATGAAATGCTTGGAGGTTTGTTTAAACGCGAGGAGCTTTCCCAGACTAGCGACCGGCGCTTTCTATGAACTTCGAAAAATATAACATAGATGGCGCTGTAATTAAAAAAATCGAGTTGAAATAATAAGTCTGGCAGTTAGTGATTCATTTGATTGAAAATTAACGCAAACTTAATCACTTGAATAGTTGGTTGGTGGGCAATGACAAGGTGTCATCTTAATATTCCTCATCACGTTATAATAAACTAGCTTTTTAAAAAAGTATCCCATGTTACTTTTAATTTCTCGAAGAATAGGTATGAGCACAAGGTTTCATGATGATTGGTTAAGTAGTTTTCGCGTGAAAGTGTAACAAACTAACTGAAATTCACAATTAATATATAGTCTACAAGAGCAGTTACTCATATTTCAGTAACCGTTTTAGGTAAGTAAACATAAAAACATCACTTTACACGCTTTCTCTGTACGCAAATGTATTTATTCACCATTGTAGAGTAAATATGACTCAAAGAGACCAATTCTCTTCATGCTAGAGAATTCAAATGCATAATAAATAATAATAATATATTATAATAAAACCATTTATTTGCCATCACAAATAGATTACAAAAAACAGATTTAGACAAAATTATGCTAAAGGTATCTACTTGAAAAAATCTAGTTTGTAAGGGCCTGGTGCCTAATATGGGCTTAAATACCTGTAATATAGGTCACCAGGTCCCCACTCGGAATGATACAAAACTGCATTAGGTACTAAGTAACATCATTTATAGAATTACATTGGTGTGACAACCATAATTATCTATTGGTATATAAAGAAAAAATGATAAAATAAATAATAACTAAATACAGAGACAGTTTGATGTATATAATGTAGTCTATCGGTCTCTGAATCGGATAGTCAGCAATTGAAACGGCTTCTTTGACTGGAATAATTTAAATAAGTCGGCAATCAGTGGCTAATTCCTGTTTAAATTTGTCTCAAAAATCTTTTATGTAATGGAAGTGGTAAACAAGCATGTAGTTCACATTGATGTTAAGTGATGACTGCAGCCTATAGACACTTACACTAAGACCAAGGTTAAAATGCAGATGCGTTACCACTCCTGAGGCCTAAGGTGTTATGGCTCTGTGTCGGAAATTACAGGGCCGTAGATTACCACCTGACCGGAACACGATAGTGCTATCACACTATGCACACTACCATTTCGCGGCAAGTATATTAGGTAATGCACCACTGCATCACCTCTAATCTAATGGACGAGATTCTTCCACTAGTGCAGTCAGTCAACCGAACAATGATCAAACCATTCCAATAGAGTACTACCGTAAATATAATAAGGCAAGATGGGCAGCAGCGTCCCGCGATAAAACTACAGCCACTTCGATCGCCAATCCGCCTGCCAAGCGTGGCGATTTTTTTATGTCTGAAGGTTGACAGGCAAGCAGACGGGCCACCTGATGGAAAATGTTCACCGTCGCCTATGAACATTTGCAACACCAAGGAAGTCGCCAACGTGCTGCCAGCCCTGAGGGACTCTTATTACGGCATTTTTGAAGAACCCCATATTGTAGCACTTAAGGAACATCTCAGAGAGAAGTCCGTTCCACAATTTACACGTTCTGAGCAGGAACGAACGCGAAAACTGCACCGTTGAGCACTGTCAAGTGATGGCATATTTCCCTTATGGGGAAGCTTTGGTTTAACATTTAACATCTTTCAAGAAATATCCTAGTGTTTGTGTAAAATATACGTTCCATGAATTTTAATAAAATGGGTTGTTAATGAAATAGTTAGACAATAGTGTTATTAGTTGCCAACCTGTGCCTGATAGATCAATGTCGGGCTAGGCGGAACCGTGGTTTTATCACCGCTCCTACTTGCACATAGATACGGGAATTTAATCTTTATGGCTCTTAGAATAGGGACATAAGGTATGCGGGACTTACCTTGTTGGATAGTACTCAGATATTGGATAAACTGTTTGGATGAAGCGATTTAGTTTGGTTGATCAGTTTACATTGCTCGTCTTTGGAACTACGTACGTGTGTACGTTTTTATAAAAGTAGTTTGTAGTTTTGAGAATGCGTGCTACATGCTGAAAATGGCGCTTCTAAAGGATCATTCACACATCTGTCTAAGGGCGACCCCTGCAGGGCTGATCCGATAGGGCGTTAACGGACACACACAAGAAATGTACGTTTAAGGGCGGTGCCATTTTTGCTTTATTCGACGTCGATATCGGTTGGTTGAAAAGCTTTAAGAAGTTTATCGTGTAACACATCAAATAAAAGGTCTATTGTGAGAATCAGAACCCATTTGTATAATTAAAGTTTTTTGCTATAGCTAATCCCTCAAGTTAGTGAAAAACCGAAACGTGAATAAACACTTGTATTGGTACTTTTTGTTTTGACGTGACAACGTCTTAAATTAGGTTGCGGCTCGGAGTCACTCATGAAAAAGTGTAACGCCCGGTAACGTAACGATGAGTCACCGAACGAGAGAGAGGCCTGCCGGACCGGCGAATGCCTTTCTACCGAGAAAAAGACGTTGTCACGTAAAATCTTCGCCCGTAAAACCGACTTTACAGGCAACCAGTTTTTTTCGTAAATTACTTAAACGTACTACCTAGTACTGCCTCACCACTTAACTGCCTCATTAGTCTAGAGGTAGCAAGCTACTACTGCCACACTGGGTTCCTGGGATCGATCTCCTGACCGGGAAGTAAATGCTGAGTGTCCTTATGTATTCTCACGTTTGCTTTGAAGGTACGATTACTATGGTCCGGCCGCCCAAATCAAATTTTTGAGCATTAATTAGGGATCTACTGAACCACACCCTCATTGTCTTTGGTCGTATAAAAAACGATGAAACTAAACCATCAATGGTCACCAACTAATTTTATACGCCGCGTACGATCCGCGACGGGCGCTCACAACGCGCAGTACGCGGACGTATTTTTAGCGCGCAGCGAGTGCCCGAGCGCGCACGTTTCGTCACCAAAAAACTCCGAAATGCACAAGTTAGTGGTGTGATAGTGGCAGTGTAGTGAGATGACGATGTGTATTGTGTTATGACGAAGGTGAAGATGGACCACTTCAGGCGGCAGAGGAAACGACTCGGCCGGAGACGGGTGCGTTACGTTGTGGAATGCTTGTCAGGTTGGCCCAGTTGGTATGGCGTTTGCTTGTCTCATGTTTGCGATTACAAACGCTAGGTATTCGTTGATTGTCAGTCCTTTAGATACAAAAGATGGTTTTTTAAAAGAACACTTTGTTTTCAATGCATTTTCATATCTGTCGGACTGTAATGATGGATTTAATAGAGATCGAGGAGTTTATTGGTGAAGTTTTCTTTGTTTTGTGAAGGGCTCATGGAAATCATGTTCCATGTCGTCACAAGTTCCGGTGGCATGAATGGTGCGTGACTCAGTGAGTTATTTTATAGTAACTCAGCTGTCTTGTGTGTACGTTTGTTTGTGAGTAGATTTACTATGGTTGAATTGGTCGGTTTGGATCAAGGTTTGTATTTGTGATGAATTTTGTATTATCGTAATACTTATTATTAAGAGGCAAAGAAGCTTGTAGTTTAGATAGATGTTAAGTGGTGACTACAGCTTTTAGACACCCACACAAAAACTAGTAAAAATGCAGATGCGCTCCACTCCTGAGGCCTAATGTGTTTTGCCTCTGTGCCGGAAATAACAGGGCCGTACATAACCACCTGACCGGAACACGACAGTGCTGAACACTACCATTTAGCAGCAAGTATATTAGGTAATGCGGTGGTGCCTACTCCCGCGAGCTCCGTCACTGGAGCTCTATAACCAGTATTTAGTTAGACTGTGCCTCTATGTATGTTTTATATCTGCCTCTTTGATTTAAGTACCTAACAGTCATTATTACTACAAAGTAATAGAGAGTAGTTAATTATCACTGGTGGTAAAGTGCCAATGTAGGAGCTCGAGGGCGTAGGCACCACCGCATTACCTAATCTATCTGCCGCCAAATGGTAATGTTCAGCGCTATCGTGTTTCAGTTAGATGGTAATGTATGGCTCCATAAAAACTATCACAGAGACATAAGAACAAGGGTCTCAGAGGTGGTAACGCATCTGAATTTCGACCCTTGGTTTTTGTGTAGATGTCTATAGACTGCAGTTTTTTTATCACTTAACATCGATGTGACCTGCACGCTTGTTTCTCCACCTTTGTAACAGAAATTTATAATATCAGTTTTAGTAGCTAATACTTGAAAAAGACGTACATATAAAATCCCTTAGCATTTTGTTTGTTCTTTTTTTTTTTTTTTATGTAATGGAAGTGGCAAACAAGCATGCAGCTCACATTGATGTTAAGCGATGACTGCAGCCTATAGGCACCCACACAAAGACCAAGGTCGAAATGCAGATGCGTTACCACTCCTGAGGCCTAAGGGTGTTATGCCTCTGTGCCGGAAATTACAGGGCCGTACATTACCACCTGACCGGAACACGATAGTGCTGAACACTACCATTTAGCGGCAAGTATATTAGGTAATGCGGTGGTGCCTACGCCCGCGAGCTCCGTCACTGGAGCTCTACCACCAGTAAAAAAGTTGTTCTAAGTTAACCACGACTTTATCATAGTAAATGTGTTCTTAATGATGCGTAAATTGACTTCAGAAAACTTGGTAGGTGTTTAAGAAATCGTCTTGTGTAATACATATGACGTTACTTCACGCCTGTAATCCTCGAAGGAGTTAGCAGTGGTAAATGAGTGGATACAAGCATACATGCGAACACCCTCGAATGAACGGTTACGTTTTGGCCCATGTAACAAGTGCCGAGCTTGTGGACATCTCCGGGCACATTACCAATCCCCGAGGTACCTAATTAATGATAATACAATAACGGCAACCTTAATACGTCCCACTGCTGGGCACTAGTATCTCCCCTTTTTGGGGGAGGCCTGGAGCTTACTCCATCACGCTGCTCCAATGCGGATTGGTGGAGATACGGGTTAGTGGCCAACCCGCTGTCGGATGTTTTAAGTGCCCTCCGAAGCAGGGAAACGCGCATTTTAATTTGGTATTAGCGGTCACTCATCATACACCCGACTACGCCCGTATCGCACAACCGAGTAGATCGCGTGCGATCTATACAAGCCGCGGGGTCATGCGCGCTTATGGCATTATGTTTTTACTGGTGGTAGAGCTCCAGTGACGGAGCTCGCGGGCGTAGGCACCACCGCATTACCTAATATACTTGCCGCTAAATGGTAGTGTTTAGCACTGTCGTGTTCCGGTCAGGTGGTAATGCACGGCCCTGTAATTTCCGGCACAGAGGCGTAATACCTTAGGCCTCAGGAGTGGTAACGCATCTGCATTTTGACCTTGGTCTTTGTGTGGGTGTCTATAGGCTGCAGTCATCACTTAACATCAATGTGATCTGCATGCTTGTTTGCCACTTCGGTTACATAAAAAAAAAAAATGTTCTCTATGACACTCACAACATTGTGTGTGAGTCTTGTGTGGACGTCTTTTTTGTGCAATGGAAGTGGCAAACAAGCATGTAGTTCACATTGATGTTAAATGATGACTGCAGCCTATAGACACCCACACAAAGACCAAGGTCACAATGCAGATGCGTTACCACTCCTAAGGCCTAAGGAGTTATGCCTCTGTGCCGGAAATTACAGGGCCGTACATTACCACCTGACCGGAACACGATAGCGCTGAACACAACCATTTAGCGGCAAGTATATTAATGCGGTGGTGCCGCCAGTTCAAACGTTTTTGGGAAGGCTTTATCCAGCAGTGTTCGACTCGCTCTTGGCCGCCTTTTCTCTTTCATTCCAGTCAAGAATTTCATCTCGCAATCCTATTGTTACTCATGACACCGGTGCACACTGCACACGTCAGTCGGTTCGCCTTCCGATGTGTACACACCCTTAATTCTCGGCTCGGGGCTACGTCACAAGTGGGTCAACGACGTCTCCGACGTGGCGGGCCTGATCGATCCAACGCGCGCGCATGCGTCCGTTAAACAAGCATTTTTGATCTTTACCTGTAAACAAACACAGTCCACATTTAATCAACCTGCGTATGCTGCATAGCTTTGCAGAGGACAATGGAAACGTCGACCATATTCCAACGGATCAAAGTCGGATTTTGACTGATATGTTATATTGAAACTGCACTTCGATTGAGTTGTATTGGGAGGCGGTAAAGTTGATATTTTGTGATAGACGGCTTCTATTTGATTATGATGTATAAGAATAGACTTACTGATTGATACCTGAGGGGCCGTGAGGTGAAATTTTAATATGGCGTATAACAATATATTCTTAGAGAAAACGGTTCAGAGTTGTATTATAAAACAGTCCGAAGGCAAACCTTCACTCGATGAGTGGTCTATAGTAATAATTTTTTTAAATATATTATTACTATTAATTACAATTTTCGATTTTAATTCGTTCATGAAAATTAAAAGAATACTGTGAGAATATCGTTCAAATTCATCATTCATCAAAAATCGTTTTTGGCAAGATCTTTCAGTTTCTTTTAGCACCGTTATGCCATTGTTCTACGACAGGCGCTACGACGGCGCTACGTCGTAGCCAGCGAGACCACAGCGTAGCATGAAAAATACAGCTGATTTACAAGGATCTCAAACTCAAATATTTTAATTCAAACTAGCTGACCCGGCAAACTTCGTATTGCCTCACAATGAAATAATGTGTCAAAGGTTTGATAGATACGGACTATTTGTATGGGAAAATGAAATTGTGGTTTTTACTATTTCACTTCTATTTCTTCATATTTTCTTACCTTTTAAATCTTTCCTGGACTTTCACAAATCATTCAAAATTAGCCAAATCGATCCAGCCGTTCTCGAGTTTTAGCGAGACTAACAAACAGCAATTGATTTTTATATATATATAGATTGGTCTACAAGGACACTTTTGCATTATCAGTTTACAAGCTACCTATAGCGAATGACTTACAATAATAATTAAATAAAAATTTTCAATATTATATAAAATTAAAATTTAACCGATTTTATACATCAATTCTTTTAATTCCTTCATAGAAGAAAAATAAAAATCAATGCGTCATAATCCTAGTCATTCACATAGCAGAGTTCCAAGTGCAGGCACTACTGAGAAGAACTCTGCTACTGAACAAACTCAGAGTGTTGCTCTTTCTGATTTGTATTCTCTGAAAATAAAATGTAAATAAGATTTTATGGTTAGCGAGCCAGTTGGTTCAGCAGTGTGTGAAGACCGATTTAACCGAGGCTCACCTTTTCGATTCCTGTACAGAGACAAATATTTGAATGGCCTACAGATACATAATTAGAAACTTCCCATATTAACTGTCTGTAATATCCACATTTCGAACGCTTCAAGTTTTGAGCAAAGCAAACAATAAAATTGGCCCTCCAAAGAAAAAATTAAAATTGACTGTTAAAGAGAATAATGTTTAAAAATAAATTTCAATAAAAGGTAACAAATAAAGCGCCAAAACAATATATTTTTACTTTTATTAATGTGATGGGTGTGCTTGTTTCTTGTCAAAAATAGAGTCAATTTAGGAGTAATTTTTTTTGTTTAATTTTTTTTTTAGGTTATTTATTTTTAACCTTAATTTTGACTCGGCATCAAGTCGGTTTATAGAAAATCTTGTTGCAAAACCCCCTGCTGTCGAATGGCGAACCTCTAGGGGTTCGCGTACCCCACTTTGAGGAACCCTGCTCCATTCCATAAAGTAAAACACTGAACACATAACAGCGGACCAAATAAATCGTGTAGATGACGACAACTTATGACTTCATTCCAGCTGACGTAATATCTTGAAAACTTACGAATGGTTCACTAATGTTTCACCAACAAACGTTACGCAAATCTTCATTGTGTATTTGTTTCATTTCGCAACTCAACGATTCGTATGGTAATTATTTCGCAAACATTTGATTTGATTACGTAGATGTATAAAATAATAATGAATACTATCAGCAAGGTGAAACATTGGTGAACCATTCGTAAGTTTTCAAGATATTACGTCGGGTCGAAACGACCCCACCGCCCACTAGCGGAAGAATTTTCATCTACTGGAAGAGTTTTTTTTTTATGTAATGGCAGTGGCAAACAAGCATGCAGTTCAGATTGATGTTAAGTGATAACTGCAGCCTATAGACACCCACACAAAGATCAAGATCAAAATGCAGGTGCGTTACCACTCCTGAGGCCTAAGGTGTTATGCCTCTGTGCCGGAAACATACAGGGCCGTACATCACCACCTGACCGGAACACGATAGTGCTTAACACTACCATTCAGCGGCAAGTATATTAGGTAATGCGGTGGTGCCTACGCCCATGAGCTCTGTCACTGGAGCTCTACCACCAGTAAAAATTCTTCCATTAATGCAGTCAGTCAACCGAACAATGGCGGTTTAACCATTCCTTTACGACGGTAGTATAAATAACAACGCAGGGTGGGCAGCAGCATCTCGCGATAAAGCTACCGCCACTGCGATCGCCAATCCGCCTGCCAAGCGTGGCGATTATGGCATATTCTCCCCTGATGACGCACAACACTTGGGCATCTTTGGGGAAGGCTTTGTCCAGTATTGGACGTCTTTCGGCTGGCGTGATGATGATGATGACTGTATGTACAGTGCTCAACAATGAATATTGCACATCGACATCAGGAAGGAGACTTCGGCTGATTTCGGGTCTGTAGCGCGTTATCTCTTTCGCACCGTACCTATTTGACGTTTGTCGACCATTTTGATCAAGTTTTGACTAATACCGGACTGTCAGTGCTTACGTAGGCAGTGTGCAACAGAGATAACGCTCTACGAAGTCGAAACGAGCCGATCGTCTCTTTCGCAGGCTCGATGTGCAATATTAATGGTTGAGTAGTGTATATCCAGAGAATATGTAATAATACTTCGTATAGCATGGACACTTCGACGTCCCGCCCGATTTGCACACATACACAACCCCTTCCTCTCTTATGGACGACGGTTGGTATTTTGTACGTGCTACGCACACAGGTGCGCGTGTAAATACACGTCACTGATGGATAGAAACCAAATTAGGCGTTTGTATGGAATATTGGCGGAGTGTCCGCGGTGTGGTATATCATTGAAATAAAACTAGTTTCGTTATTTATCTCGCGTATATTAAACTAAAAAGATTATTTTTTTAAATATAATATTATATATATTTATTGCGCAGGCAGATCTGCAGTCTGTGATCACATAGCGGACCAACCAACTCGTTATATTCAGTTTGACAAAACTCGAATACTTGCTACAGAACACAGACCAATTCCAAGAATGGTTCGCGAGGCTATTGAGATTAAAAAGCATCCCAATTTCAATAGAGAACGTGTGGCTGTTGGTTAGCGATTGTCACCAACATAGGATCCAATACTCAGTATAATTAAAGCCCAACCTCAACAGTCTGTAAGACCTCAAGATACAATTATTAACTTTTGTGTTAATCCTGAACGCTACACCAGACGTTTGCAAAATAGATGGAGGTAGCTGCACATAACAATTTTTCAAACTGCTGTCACACAAATGCCACCTCAGTCTGCCCGAGACCACGGAAGCTAAAAAGCGACCGAAACATCGGATTCGATTTTAAATAATCTAAGATAAATCCGAAAACTAGTTTTATTTCAATGAGTGTAGCTCGCGAAAACCTAAGAACATACTGTATATCAGTAGAATGTCTCAAAAAGAATTATTTCTTTTTTAAAATGATTAAATCAGCTCATTCCGCGTATTTCACGTTCATTCACAAACCCCGAGCACTTGAGATGTATTGTCTAAGTTTGCAGAATGAGCACTCAATTCAATTGGAAGCGCAATTGGAAACTTGCAAGATCTTTTCATTGTTCAAAAAGTTTTGTTGTGCTGAACAGCGGAAGAGCGTGGAGAGTTTGTAGGTATTTATAAGTAACTTCGTACTTCACGCCTGTAATCTCCGGAGGGGTAGGCAGAGGTAATTGTGTGCATTCAAGCAGACATGCAAACACCCACGATCAAATTCCCTTACGGGTTAGGTAGAGGCAGGATATTAGTATGAATTAACAAAAGGGAATTTAATGCTTTTTTTTGGTATTCTTAAATTCTTTTACCTTTGGAAATTAAATATTAATTTTACTTTTAATAAATAATAAATAAATATATAAAATACGCTTACACTCACAGCCCACATTAGGTATAAACCTGTGTTGTGAGTGCCGTTGTTCACACACAACACATACCTACAAAACACCCAGACTCGAAACAGATATCTGCAGGTGATTCAAATATTTCTCATGGTACAGGAATTGAATCAATGAACCTGTATTATTATAGGTAACCTAGTCGATATACCTATATTCTCTAGAATACTCTAGATTATAAATATGCGTAAAATATAGGTTTGCTGCATATCTGGATGAACGAAATGATTCGCCAGTGGCAACCTAACCTTAGGGATACTTCAATCAGCCGGTTCTATCAATATTCACTCATAAACAAAACTTAATAAACGTTATAAAAACAATCAACTTGTAATCGGGTTCAACGATAGCGGGCATGACCCAGTTGTTGCCTTGTTGCGTTAATTTTCTGGTAGTACAACTTGGTTTGCGCGCGCATCTCATTCACCCGTTCTGGAGACGCGGGGCGCGGGGCAGGGCCGCAAGCCCCGCAAGGCAGGGGCGTCAAAACCGGCGGCGGCTCGGGAGTGGACGCGCGCCCCGATGTGCGCCCACCGCGACCACGGCCGACCACGACGCAATCCCGCTGGTGGTCCAAAGCGGCCACCACCTCCCGCCGCCATGCCGTAACATGATGGGCTACAACAACCAGGGCCACGGATACAACAAGTTGTTCACGCAGGTGTGTTGTCAGTTGTCAGTGTTGTGGTTGCGCTTCTCTCCGGTTTTGTGGGGTTACGTAAAACTGTTTTGTGTTGGTTGTGGTTAAAGGTTTGTGAGTGAAAATATTGAAGTAAGTGTCATTCAATTCATTGGTAGCAATGATCACGTCAGCATTCCCATGTGCTGATTCAAACTTTTTACTGTTCACAAAATTTGTTTTTAGATCAAGACTATATTTATATAAAAAACAAACATTTTACAAATGTACGATAATCAGATCAACAAACATATTTTGCTCGACTGTTCTGTCTATAAAATTTCATCCAAACGCATTCAAAAGTTAAATATAAAAGGATATTAGGTATCTAGCCAGACAAACAAATAACTGAGGAGCGTTAACTGCTTTACGTTCACGCAGTGATGTTTATATCTAGAGTATTGCAATAGATAGTTACCAGAGCATCGAGTACTAGTCTTTGATGTGGTTTGGTACATGTTCAACAGCTGTTTATGCTTTTATGATAATAATAATCGGCATTGTTCAGACTCTATAATTGTACACGTATGGCTCCGTAATAACAATCACAGAAATTAATACCTTAGGCACACCGCGGACACTCCGCCAAAATTCCATACAAACGCTTAATTTGGACTCTATTACACAGACATCAATTAGTGACGTGTATTTACACGTGCATCTGTGTGCGTTGCACGTAGAAAATACCAACCGTCGCCCATAAGAGACAACTTTTTTATTGTGACATTGAATATAAATATGAATATGAAAGAAAATGTAAAAAAGCGTGATAGTGAAAGGGATAGCGACGTGTTCGGTTTGTCAACGTACTTGTCAGCTATTGAGCAGGGTGACCAGATTTAGCAGAATTCTGCTAGTTAAGCAGAATTAAATCCCTAATTCAGGACTTGTAGTAGAATTGAAAAGACAGCAGAATGGTTAGCTTAAGATTTGCTAAAGTTGTATATTATCCAGAAAAAACAAAAACAACACGATGAGCATATGAATGGGGCATCTCCTTTATACATCTTTGACGACCCGGTTAGTACAACGGTGTGAGATGACTGTTTGATTCGAAGGGTCGCGGGTTCGATCCCCGCACCGGGACAAATATTTGTATGACCTACAGATATTTGTTTCGGGTCTGGGTGTTTGTGTATATGTTGTATGTGTACAACGGCACCCACGACACAGGTTTATACCTACTGTGGGGCTGTGAGTGTAAACCTATTTTATTTATTTTGACGTGACAACGTCTTAAATTAGGTTGCGGCTCGGAGTCACTCATGAAAAAGTGTAACGCCCGGTAACGTAACGATGAGTCACCGAACGAGAGAGAGGCCTGCCGGACCGGCGAATGCCTTACTACCGAGAAAAAGACGTTGTCACGTAAAATCTTCGCCCGTAAAACCGACTTTACAGGCAACCAGTTTTTTTATTTATCTTTGTCGACCGTGATAGCTGAAAAGCTGAAATTTTCACAAATTATGTATTTCCGTTGCAGCCAATACAACAAATACTGACAATAAAAAATTAAGATATACAAATTTTCACATTCATAGATAATGGTACGGAACACATCGTGCGCAACTCCGACTCGCACATGGCCGGTTTTTACTAACGAATCGAAGTGTCGATCGTTGGCCTTCAAAATGGATTGAGATTGAATATTGGGTTCCGCTCTTAATCTATCTGAATGTTATGTATAGAACAGAAATAAATAACCATTCATACAACACTGTTGGTCATTACGTCATTGTGAGTAATCACTGAATAGTAAAGCGCAATACACACTGGGCCCGCCGACCTTTGTCGGCAACTTTTTGTCGACGAGTTAGTTGGCGGCTTTACTCATTGCAAGTCGGAAAAAGTTTGTTGGCGGCATGTCAGCGGCTTGAGATGAGGAACTTACCTGTCACTACTGCTGAGTGCCGCCGGGCAACTGAGCGTACTTCCGCAAGACGCCAACATAGCGATGCAACACGCGCGGACTCAGATTGCCGATATGATTCTTTTTATATAGGCCGCCTGGTTGAGTCGTCGGGCTGTGTCGGCGGCCCGGCGGGCTCAGTGTGTATTGCACTTAACGCATATTGCATTTACTGTACACCTACATTAAAATTTGTTTCAAACATGTGTTCCTGTAACACATGAATCTTGCTAAAACTAGATGATGTTCGATTCAACCGATTTTATTGTTTCGTAAATATTTACAGTTTGTGTAATGAATAATGCCACGGTGTTTGTAGACCTAGTGGTTTGCTTATCATGTTTTTTTTTATGTAATGAAAGTGGCAAACAAGCTTGCAGTCACATTGATGTTAAGTGATGACTGCAGCCTATAAACACCCACACAAAGACCTGATGATGATGGATGATTTGATGAGATACCACAGGTAACGCGAAAAGCGACCTACACGCGAGCGGAGCCGCGGGCAATAGCTAGTTTATTATATACTTAATTGATGAATTATTACTTTGTAAAATCATTGGTTACGTAGCTTAATAGCATTAAAATCACCTTTTAACCTACTTTGTTTGTGCAAGTAAGTGAAACTTAACTAGAACAGGTGGATTCAGGATGTAGTCATAGTAGATGGTGAAGCCAGCTGCAGTGTGTCTGTAATACTATTTCCGATGTTGTGGAGGCCAAGGAAGCCATTGCAAACGCTTCAAACACGTCATTTTAAAACAACATTCAACATTTCAAACACGTCTTTGCCGGTGAATGACAAAGAATGACTCTTTTTCTTTTCTTTTTACTCTTTGTTATCAGTTTGTAAAGGGGAAAAGAGACATTCTACTGATATACTTTTACATTAGTTTATTACATTTAGTTTTATCTTAGTGATATTCTTGACTTTACATATATTTTTTATCTTGTTTGACATGTATATCAATTGTTATTCGCTTTAATTTATTTTGTTTGTTTTTGACGTGTCATAAGAGGTGCCTGTCACCTTAAATGAATAAATGAGTTTCTGATTCTGATTCTGAAACTCAATCTCTCGTGTATTCAGGGGCGGATTTGATACGTTGGCTGCCCTAGGCCTATAAAAGATTGCCTGCACATCCACATTACCATCCAGTTAGATGGTAATGACATTACATCCCATAAATTATACAAACTATTACGCCTCAAATGTAGCATTTATTTTTTTAATTTAAGAAGAGTGGCAAACAAGCCTGCAGTTCACATTGATGTTAAGTGATGACTGCAGCCTATAGACACTTAAACAACGACCAGAGGTCAAAATGCAGATACGCTGCCACTCCTGAGGCATTAGGTGTTATGCCTCTGTGCCGGATATTATAGGGCCGTACATTACCACCTGTCCGGAACACGATAGTGATGAACACTACCATTTAGCGGCAAGTATATTAGGTAATGCGGTGGTGCCTACGCCAGCTCCGTCACTAGAGCTCTACCACCAGTCAATTTTACTGATGGTAGACTTCTGGTGACGGAGCTAGTGGGCATACGCATCACCTCTTTACCTAATCTATCTGCCGCTTAATGGTAGTGTTCAGCACTATCGTGTTCGGATTAATGGCCCCGTAATAACTATCATAGAGACGTAACAACTTAGGTCTCATGAGTGGCAACGCATCTGCATTTTGACCTCTGGTTTTTGTGTAGGTGTCTATAGGCTGCAGTCATCACTTAACATCAATGTGAGCTGCATGATTGTGCCACCCTTCTTACATAAAAAAGCAACGCATGTTCATTTTGATCTTTAGTTTGCTGTTGATATCTGTATAGTATTCACTTATCACCACCGCGTGTTTTTTATCCATTTGCGCGGTACAAAAAGTACGCCGATTTCCCCCTGTGTTGGATTCTGCAAGCTGGTATACAAAAGACAGCCTATGAGAGCATTTATTGCCGTATTACTTAATAATAAATATACGTTCACGCCTTTATTCTTGAAGAAATAGACAGAGGCATGCGAACACCCACGTTTCGCCAATCACGTTTTGACCTATAGACCTGACAGGTTTAGAGTCTCCTTAGGCTCTTACACCCATATTCTAAGTCGTAATCTCGACCTTAACTCAACCTTACTCAATGGAATTGGTATTCTTAGTATTCTAATAACGTCAACTCGATTGGTATTCTAATAACGTCAACTCGACATTCTGCCTCTATTTGAGGTAAGAGAGCAACTGTCAAAGTCCATGGTACCTCACGACCTACCTTGAAGTTTCGAGGCGTATTTACCACATCTACGCTATATTTAGGCGCTCAATTTTCTGTGTCGAAACTGTCTGGAAATATAATCAAATACCATATTTTTCTATAAAAATGGACCTTCAAGACTTTGTGAATTATGTATATGATAATCCATACAATTACCTCACAGGATTTAGTGTCAAAATGTCAACTAAGAATATGGATTTCGAGGTGTCCTCATAAAATATTCTAAGCTGAGTGTGAGTCAAGCAATGTTTCAAGTAACGTCTTAGAATATGGGTGTTAGAGGGGTTAGTCAATTGAAATCTGCGGTAACCTTACCAAACTCCGACGTTGGCAGTCGGAAACTTCTTATAAACGGAAAAAACCCAGTAGTACATACTCCCTCGACCCGGAAATCGCATCCAGGATCCCAAGTAGCGGTAATGGATGGCTTTCACCATAATACTGAGTCAGTAACTTAATCTAAGTTCTATAAATAATAGTAATTGCCAACCATTTGTATTAAGTTATAAAACCTATAAGCTTAGGTCTTTCGATTGACGTCTATCGGCTAAAAATGGACGCCTACGTTAACGATAAGTGTAATTAGCAACGCGGCCCGTGTCAACATAAGCCGCAAATAAATCGTCATGTATATTATATACTAGCTGTTACCCGCGGCTCCAACCGCGTATCAGTCGCTTTTCGCGTAACATGTAGAAACGCATCAAATCATCCCATGCCATCTCACAGGCACATTTTTTTGGGATAAAAACTATCCTATGTTAATCTAAGTTACCCTCTATGTGTGTGTCCAAATTTCATTAATCGGTTCAGCAGTTTTTGCGTGAAGGAGTAAAACACAAACATAGAACTTTCACATTTATAATAATTTTACGATAAACAAAATTCACAAATTGACATTGTTGCTCGGACGCAAATAACAAACCGCCAAAGTGCGAATCGGACTCGCACACGAATGGATCAATAAAAAACACGTTTGTTGTATTAGAGTCGCCCTTAAATATTTATCTCATTTTAATTTAATTATTTATTTTTACAGAAAATATAACACTCAATATTCTGTTACCGTTATTAATTAAAAAAGAATTGTTCTATGGGAGCCCTTTTAAAATATTTATATTATTCTATGTATGTATCTTCACGCCAGGTCCCTAACGGGGTAGGCAGAGAGTGTAGAGCGCCAGATATCCCGGTTCTGACAAACCTCTCGTGCCTCGTCTACATTCATCATTCTCTTCATACATGCACGCCGATTCCTAAGACTTTTGATCACACCATCAGACAGAACTCGACCTATTTGGTCATGGAAGGTCAGTCTTGATCTTCCTGGGCCTCTGCAACCATCCACATTCGCATTGTATATCTGTTTAGTCATTCGCTCATTCGACATTCTTTCTATATGCCCGAACCATCGGAGCATGCCTTTTTTCATTTTTCACCGATACTATCATTCACACAAAGCCTCTTTCTTACATCTTCATTACGAACGCGATCGGTGAGTGATACACCGCAGATCTTCGACTGACTTCAACTTACTTTCATGCTCTTTCCTGCATACCCAGCTCTCGCTTCCATATAAAAGCGTTGGAGTAAGTACAGCATTATGTACGGCTAGTCGAGCCCGCTGGCTGGCTAGATTCTAGCAGCTTACCCAACGCTCCATTCACGCAATTCCCAGCAAGCACTCTTCTTTCTATGTCAGTGGTGTACCTACCATCCTTGCTAAAAGCACATCCAAGATATACAATTTCATCCACCTGTTCTAACACTGCATCATCTACTACTACCCTTGCATTAGTTCTCTGTTCATCTCTTTCAAATACTAATACTTTAGTTTTATCCACATTCAATTGTAAGCCTTTCTCCATACAATCCTCTTTCATGACTGTGACTAGTGCTTGTATATTATTCTGTTTTTAGTATTTGGTTGTTTTAGAAAACAACAGCAATATATCATCTGTGACAATTTCAACTGTTCAGCTATCATGGACCATTAGATACAGCCTGATGATAGACAGACATACTTTTATGACACCAGCAATATCAGTTCGTACGAACAACGCAAGTCCACGCACATAAATTGATAAACAAAAACACTAACTGACATTTACAGCTTAGATTAAAATAAAAATCCGACCTTAATCTAAAATTATATGATTTTCTTGCGGAACATTAAAATGAATATCAACATGCAAGTTGACTCGGCCGGCTGGTCACCTAATGTGTACACGGTCGAGTGGCTCCGATTTTCCACCGACGCGACTCCGCCCTCCGACATGTTTATATTTGGATGTTATGCATTAAATATGGTCCAAGAGATACTGAACCCTCCGACCACCGTTGGTCCTTGGGTTTTTTTTTAAACTTCTCTATATATAAACTAAAACATATTAAAATTTCAGCCCTACATGTTCAAGTTTTTTTTTTTTTTTTTACATTTTCAAAAATGTAGGGTTGGTCACGTGACTCTCAGATCCTTGCCAGGCGATGGTTTTTGTACTTAGCATGTTATGATTTATCCCCACAAAAATTTCCAGCCTTACAGGACCAACGGTGGTCGGAGGGTTCAGTATCTCTCAGTCTAATATAGAGTTAAGCCACGCTGAAGTTGCATATCTTTAAAATTAAAAAGTTGAAGAAAAAAAAAACCTGAAGAGTCAAGGTTGAGACTTTTTTGCGTTTTGGATATTTTTTTTTGCCTGTAGATGATCCATTTGACTAATCATATGATACGAAAAGCGTTACCATCCCTAATGGACTGTTTTAATCTGTCCAGATGAATTGCTTGGACAAAACTAAATATTCAACCTTATAATAGAAAAAAGAAACTTGCAGCAAAAGTTAGTATAAACATGCACGTTGACGCAGCCGGCTGGCCACCTAATGTGTACACGGTCGAGTGGCTCCGATTTTCCACCGACGCGACTCCGCCCTCCAACATGTTTATATTTGTATTTTATGCATAAAATATGGCGATAATGCCACCCTAAAGTTGCATTTCTTCAAAATTACGTAGACAAGTAGGGATTCCAACCTCGTTGCGTTTTAGGTCTTTTTTTTTTGTTCAAACAAGCTATGATCCACTTGACTAATCATATCATACGAAAAGAATAGCATTACCATCCCTGATGGACTTTTGAACCTGTCCAGATGAATTGCTTAGACAAAAATAAATATTCTACCCTATGTATACGTTACGATTCACTGGTGATAGAGTTCCAGTGACGGAGCTCGCGGGCGTAGGCACCACCGCATTACCTAATATACTTGCCGCTTAATGGTAGTGTTCAGCACTATCGTGTTCCGGTCAGGTGGTAATGTACGGCCCTGTAATTTCCGGCACAGAGGCATAACACCTTAAGCCTCAGGAGTGGTAACGCATCTGCATTTTGACCTTGGTCTTTGTGTGGATGTCTATAGGCTGCAGTCATCACTAAACATCAATGTGAACTGCATGATTGTTTGCCACTTTCATTACATAAAATAAAAGATAAGAATAAAAAATTCTTGCAGAATAAAGAAGTCGACGCGACTGGCAAGGCACCTAATAATGTAGGTACACGGTCGGGCGGGTCCGATTTTCCACCAACGCGCCTCCGCTCCCGTCGTGGACATGTTTATATTTGGATGTTATGCATAAAATATGGCCTTAAGGCTTGCCTGAAGTTGCATTTCTATTAAAAAGTCGGTATTTTTACGTGGTTTAGCTGTGAAAGTTCCATAATTTTAACTCAATGGATTCAACTATACAAAATATACATTACTGAACTACTATTACTAATAAAAAATACAATAGTAATAAAAATAAGGTTTGCAGCATATCTGGATGAACGAAATGATTCCGCGGTGGGATCCTAACCTACCAGCAGCTGTAATTAGAATAGTATAGCAATGTTTTGTCAACGAAACGCAAATAAGAAGCAGCTGTAATCTATTTCCCCATATTTCAATCCTGGTTTAAGTTCCATAAAAAAGTATTTTTTTAATGAGTCAAAAATTTGCTAACCTTTTCTCGATTAGATACTTTACGGAAGAAAGTTTTCGACACACCGCATTCATTAGAGCAATTTCTTTATAATAATATTCATATCGAATACACATATTATGGCCTAACTTTTTACATAGGCTGGAGCGCCTCCTGCGCTCGCCGATTGCCCGGCAAAGTAACTACTAGACTAGTAATTACTACATACTAGCTGTTGCCCGCAGTTTCGCCCGCGTGTAGGTGGCTTTTAGCGTAACCTATGGAAAGTCATCAAATCATCTCATGGCATCCTACAGGAACATTTTCTCGGGTTAAAAGGTATCCTATAATCTAAGTCAGCTAATAACCTATCTGTATAACAAATTTCATCAAAATCCGTTCAGTAGTTTCGGACAAACATCCAAACAAAAAAACTCTCACATTTATAATATTAGTGTGATTCTCTGCTTGTAGTCTTGATCTAGACGTGCCGCCTATTTAAGTCCGTCCTAAAAAAAGAGAATAATACACATATCACAGGACTGAATAATTCGATACCGACCCGTGGTACAACTGCGTTGTTCAACTGGTGTACTACAGAGAAATAAAGTTACCCATAGTTCAACTCTTTTTTTTAATTTTTATGATTATGACCTGTGGTACAACTGCGAAATTATGTCTAACTGGTTGGACCACGGGGATAAGATGATCATCGTTTATTATACATTAATATTTTGCCTTTTATTTCAATTATTGTAACTTCACAATTTTCCGACATTTTAATTTGGTAGGTATCGTGTGAAAACGAGAAATATTCACGCATCAGTATCAACGTTTTATACAATAGACAATTATTAAACAAAAGAGGTAGTAATTGCATTACATTTCAGCATTGATAGATAACTTTGGGTCATTTCCCGTGTCTCGTGGTTTATTGTATTAATAGTGTATTTTATCAATTTAAACAGAGTCTGGGGATAAAACCAAATCGTACACCATCTCTAAACAGCACCAGTTCAGAAAGGAGCACCAGTCTACTGTCGAAATTTCGAACACGTGAGATATTATAAACACTACACACGGAATACTAAACTTGTATTGCTACCTATGCTATCGTGTATTTTATCGCTCAATGTGTTAAGTTCACCGCACACAAACTGTATCTCATAGAGCAAGGCGGGCCACCGGCCGCGGCGGACTGAAGGGGAGTAGCCATAGCGTTTATTACCGATGCAAAACAGTCTGTAATTTTTTAAAACACACACACACTACAAAAATCGTCTATTACTACGAAACTTACATCTTGACTTTAACAAAATACATAAACAATTTAACGCACACACTTAAACCTCTAGGCGACAGGTATAGGCCCATTTGGGCTTGTACTTTGACAGAGGGGAAAGCCTGCATATGGCTACTCCCCTCCGGTGCTGCTCTGTGACGTTATCTACAGTAACTCATTTTTTTCGAGAGTCACAGACGTGTTATCTCAAAAAAGATAAACCAGCTTATATAAAACAGATGAATAATTCTTGATCATACAATATTCGGCATCTATTTTATAGCTACTATCTGTCGCAAAATGGTGGTGTTCAGTACTATCGTGTTGCTATTAGATGGTAATGTATGGCCTTGTAATAAAAATCACAGTGGTGTTGATTATATATAGAGTTATTGCATAGATGTCTATAGACTTGCCATCCATGTCAACTGCATACTTGTTTGTCAGCATCATAATATTTTATTTAAAAAAAAACGTTCAAGCGCAGTGTAGAATTCCGTAGTTTTTAGGTTTTTACATCAGCCGAGTGCGAATCGAATTCGCTAACCGAAAGTTACTGTGTCCGCTTCTAACACCAAGACGGACTCCTCAACTAAGCGTTAGTGGATTACATACGTATAATTCGTGTGCAAGTGCAGCAGAGATAACGCTCTACGAACTCGAAACTAGCCGATTGTCTCTTTCCTAGAGTCGATGTGCAATATTTCTTGACTGTAAGGTACTGAAATAATAATTGACGGCCAGTATTCTGCCGAAGCGTGCATGGCCCCGCGGCTGGTGTAGATCGTAAGCGATATTCTCGGTTAAGTGATACGGGCGCGGTCGGGTGTGTGATGGGTGACCGGTAGTGGCAAATTAAATGCGCGTTTCCGTGCTTCGGAGGGCACGTTAAGCCGTCGGTCCCGGTTGCTATCGATAGATAGCAGTCGTTAAACCTTGTCGGAGGCCTTATGGGTTTGAAAAAATCCGACAGCGGGTTGGCCACTAATCCACCCACCTCCACCAATCCGCATTGGAGCAGCATGGCGGAGTAAGCTCCAGGCCTCCCCCCAAAAAGGGGAGAGACTCGTGCCCAGCAGTGGGACGTATAATGGGTTGCCATTATTATTATTATTTATTATTCAGCCGTCAAATAGCTTCTTGATCTATCACCTGTGATCATATTGAAGCTAAACCTATTGCATGTACGGTGCGCCTAACGAAATCGATGTCTGTTTTATGAGATTGTATTTTTCGTAGTTTATGTTGTTGGTATTATTTTCCAACCTGTCAGTAGTTGTTTTCGCGTCTAGTGTCTAAAAGAATTTATGGTGATATCATAGCTTGTCGAATTTAGGGTTGCGATAAGGTAGTTTTCCCTGTTTTTTTAAAAATGGTACTTGTTTTATTATGCTGATCCTAAAAAACCGATTAAAATTAGAGTTTTTGCACGTAGCAGAGCTGTATTACAGCTTTGGATAATGTCAAGACACCTGCAGGGTAGAGACAGATTCGTGGCTTTTAGTTGTGGTTCCTTTGGTCTAACCTTTATGTAGATGGACTACAGTAGCCGATTCCAAAAGGGTAGAGCTATGGGACTTAAGGTTCCGCACCCTTAAAAACTTCAGTACAATTATGTCGATTAATGTCCGTGCCCTTATCTGAATCAAGTACCTACAGATTTTAAAATGTTAAGTTCTTAAGGTTTGTTTTATATTATTTCGCATTAACACATGCTTGTGAAATATATTTTATTTTAAAGAAAAATGGAAAGAAAAATTTGACTTCAGGCGAGACTCGAACTCGCGGCCTACTGGGAATCTAGTCCAGCCGCTCTTCCAATTGAGCTACTGAAGTCCTGCCCGATTTGTCAAATCATTCCTTCACATTTATTGCATTGCTTTATGGTAGCAGCAGCGCCATCTATTACCAACTATGCTAGTTAGTTCTTAAAGTTTCCCTTGCCTAAGAAAGTCCGCGACGAAAAAATTTAATAAGTTCTGTTCCATTTTTTGTCGACTCTATATTGTATAAATTAATTTAAAAAAAACGAAAAATTTGGGCCAATTTGTCCTTTGGTACTCAACATTTGTTTCATGTTTTAATACGTCAATGTTTGGGAAATCTAGGCTAGTTTTCGTAGTCCTCAGATCAAGAACTTGTAATGAATTAAAATTAAAAGAAGTAAATTTTTCAAATGTCATGTTTCGCATGTTTTTATTTCTTTCTTCATTAGACGATTATTGATGCTGAAAACTTCCCGAAAAATCTTATATATTGTAATGCACACTTGTTAAGATTTTTAGAAAATTAACTTAAATTATTTTTTCAAATTAACTTCTAATTAATAACAACGCAATACCTCATTGAAATTTAGGAACCCTACGTTATCTTCGATCAGTAGCAACCCTGACCGTATTCATATCATTCCATCGGCATCACTTCGTTTTCTCAGAACCAATCCACTCGAGTTCGAAATAGTTTCTCGAGTCGATCATTCTAGATCCAAGACTATTTGAACCTTGTATAAAGAAAACCAGAATGAAACAAAATATTGAAATTGGTATTGATTTTAATAACTTATTTCGCACGTCTGATCTGAGATGTTACAATGATTATATAGCTTGTGGTGAAAGTTTAAAATTTTTCAAACTTAAACTAATAAATATTTTACTGTGGTTAAATTGGTTTCGTGATGGTTAATTTAGCGGTAAGTAGATTAGGTAAATGTCAGAATAATAGTGCCACTTGCCCTATATAGCCAAATAATGGTACTAAAGAACTATTAGGCCATGGTAAAAGCCTTGAGACAAAAGAAGTTGCGAAAATGTACCAGTGTTATCCTTGGCAATATTAATGAACCAAACCTTAAATCTGCTAACCTTGGGAGACATAACTAGCGTATCAACGATATCTGCCAATCGCCAATAGCGATCTTTCTGAGTTGTTCCACGGTAGTTAAAATTCGTATAGAACTAGTGTTGCCAGGTCAGATTTGTGCTAAATGGGGACAGTAGGTAAAATAAATTGGGACACAGCGGTAAAAATTGGGACAGTAAGAAGCAAGCCAATTAATTTATTTATTGATTTATCTAAAGCCTCGGGACCCAAAGATGATTGATCTTTAGACAGGCTTTTGTCTCGCAGTGGACATCTTTCGGTTGAGGTAATGATGATGAATTGATTGATTTATCGGGACATTTAACGTCCCGATCGGGTGTTAATGGGGACGTGTCCCCAGAGCCCTGAAAAACGTCCAGCGCAAATCGAGACACCTGGCAAGACTTTAAAGAACTGGTCTAAATATTACTGACCTTGGGTCTGAGGCTGAAGCTACACTAGGAAGCGATTTACGAGGCGACTGGCAAATCGAAATGAGATAAACGTGGTATCGTATTATGTATAATAATATGTCGCAGTCGGAATGTACCCGTATAATTCCGGTTGGTAACAGGTGGCGAGCCTGTTGACATCACCGGGTATAATACTCGCATAAACTGCGAGATACTGAGAAACTTCCAGAAAATAGAAAAATCCCAATAGAACCAGAAATAAAGGATTACACCGCTATCTCTGATAGCCCTCGAACCGGGCATCGAACCCAGGATTCCACCGTAGTAGTAATGGCCTGCTACCACTCGTAATAAATAATCCTAAATAAGTGAAAAGAAAGAAAGAGTGAAAGAAAAAGATTCATTCTTTGGCTTACTCTTAGGAAGCGGTTACACTTACAATAACTACTGTACTTCTACAAAGCATGTAACACATAAAAAAACATAATGTAATAAGAGTGTGAAGCCAAAAGAATGGCAACTATCTCAGCAAGATGCTGTAGCATGAACTACAGCTGGTATTCTGATAGGGCCGTTAGTAATTCGTAACATTACGAACTCCAAGCAAAAGCGGTGTTTTCGGCGGGTTCCTTTGTTTGATATAAACAAAAACACTGTAACTGCACTCCAACGATACCCAAATCGTTCTATCGGTCCAAAATAACGGTTAAAAGCTTGAAACGATGTTCGCCCTTAATACAAGGGCGTAAAATATGCAGGGAGGCTTAAGTGGGGGCGGGAATGACGTCACGGCTTCGATCCGCCGCCTGTCTGCCGCCGAAACCTTCTTTCACTAGTCCTATTCGGGCTCCTTAATCGCTTCCTTTCGCACTGGACGGTAAAAATTCAAAAGTTAAATTCGGCGGGAATTATGACAGCAATTATTTTTTAATTTCAAAACAAGTTTTCAACCTTACAGCCTTTGCTCACATTAAAAAATAAACTGAAGTAGATGAGCTAGGGTAGATTTAGTTTAGTAGGTCCTATGTGGGTTGATTTTGTAATTCTATTTTTTGAATTAGAGTAGATTTAGTGTTATTTATTTGTGCATTATGAGTATTAGCTTTGTTAGATGTTTGTTTTTAACATAGTAAGCTTGATAAGTGTTTATAAGCTTCATCCTCAAATATACTTAATTTCATTACTATGACTTAATCAGTCATAGTAATACAATACATTGTATATTATATATGATCTAAACTATTTCAGCTTATGAAATGCATATTTTTTTAACCATAGCATGACATTTCTACTTATGTTTAATTTTATCTATGATTTATTTATTTGTTATCTATGATTTCAGATGTTTATTTGTGTGTGGCATGTTGTCTGATTTATTGTTTGTGTGTGTTATCCATTGCATGCAGTCGGCACCTCCCGTCGCATCCAACCAATGAAAAACTACAAGCCTTTGGTAAGAATATCTTAAGTATTCTAGTGTATTTTAGAATGAACATATTATTATTAGGGATGATAATATTTAAAGGGAAAACATTAATTTTATAAATAGAACCGAACAATAATAGCTCTCGCGCCGGGAATCGAACCCGGGACCCCAGCGTAGTAGTAATGTCCTGCTACCACTAGGCTACGGAGGTTACTATATAAACCATGGTACCATCTAAGACTTTGTCCACACCTTCAGAAAAATATACCCCCTTATTCATAAACGTATTTTAGCTAAAGTATTGCTAATCTCTCCTTTGTCTTTTTTTATCCTGCACATTTAACAATGCAACTGACAAAGACAAAGCATTCTATAGCTAAAACGTATCTAATGTAATTATATGAATAAGGGGGATAGACTAAGTGAAAAAAAGAAATTTTATCATGTAGGGAGCATTCCCGTTATACAATAATTGACAATATTGTTATAAAATCATGTGATAAATCATAATACATGATTGCATGACCTCTGCCCATCCCTCAACGAATTATAGCCATGTAATGCATAAAATGTTTTTGCTGCCGACAGCTTACCGTTGATATAATCAATCGATGCTCGATTGATTAACTGCATGGAAGTAGGACATAACTGCGTTCGTTCCCTTGTTATTGATCCAATGTATACCTGGTTGTGGTTTATTGTGAAATAACTCAACATTTTATTGGGTTTCGCAAAATTGTATAAATATGGATTCGTAAATAAATTTATTAACTAAAAAACTTAAGTATCTTTATACATTAAACTGAAAACTAAACATAAGTAAAGGTAAATTAATTATTTTAAATGGGTTCCAAAGCTTCATATTATAAATTGTTTGACGGAAAAAAGGCCTTACTAAAGTTTATTAAAAGAAAGAAGAAAATATATTTTTATTAATATAAATATTTTCAGATGCTTATGAATGGTCAATTATTTTATACTATCTAGAGTGAATAATATGATACGAATAGTAAATTTTATAATTATATAAATTAATTATTAAATTATCTAACTAAAAAATGCCTTACTCAAACTTAAACAATAAATGAAATAAAATACGCTTACACTCGCCTCACACTAAGTACAAACCTGTGTAGTAGGTGCCGTTGTTCACACACAACACATACACCAACACCCAGACCCGAAACAAATATCTGTAGGCCAAACAATTTTTTTTTTATTTTTATATTTATTAATATTTGTCCAAGTACGGGGATCGAACCCGTGAGCCTCGCTTCAAACGGTCGTCACACACAGATGGACCAAATGGCTCGTCATAAAAAAAAACAAAAACAAAAAATAAAATAAACGAAAAGAGTTAAAAAGTTCATTAAAAAAAAAGGAAAACAAAGTGTACCTATATGGTTTCCCTCAGCTAGTTTCCCCAGCGTGCCAGCATCCTAACGACTACGCTCCCGATGCTTCGGGGGCAGATAGACCCGGGGAATGAGGAAATCCTCGACCCCCGAACCATCCCCCTCTCTGTTACGCTTCACGTACTGAGGGAGGGATGATGATTTGTCAGACAATGAAAAGCATAAACTCTTTGAATACATAAATTCTAAATATCTGCAGAGCAGACCCTCAGTTCATCCCAGACCCATGCGCGCGTCACACACCGCTGGCGCTGGATCAACGGGCTCGTCATTATATATTATTTATGGGTTCCGTAGTAAACAAGGAACCCATAAAGTTTCGCCATGTCCGTCTGTCTGTCTGTCTGTCTGTCCGTCCGCGGTTTAGCGCAAAAACTATTAGTACTAGAGACTTGAAATTTGGCGCAAGTATACACCTTAATCTCGCCGACAAAGTGGTAGTAATAAAAACGTGAAAAAAAATGTTTAGGGTAACCTACTATTACTACTATTATTCTCGATTTTCATATAGTGTTAGGTATCGTTGGATAGGTATTTTAAAAATATTATGGGTATGCGAACATCATTTTTAAATTAAGTTCACTTTAAGCTTTAAAGTGCAAATTTTCGTTAGACTCAAGTGTCCCTCCCCCTACAGACTAAACGGTTGTTATTAGAAATTCAAACGTTACGGCGATAGTAGCTAATATAACGAAATTAAAAGGAAAACTATCACACTAAAGTTTAGTAGTTTAGTTAGTGTGATAGTTTGCGAGTTATAGTCGACCAAATGTATTTTACTCGAAAATTTCGAACAAGTCCATTGAAAATATTTATTTATTTTTTTCATTACATCTCTTACTCTGTAACTACGGAACCCAACACTGCGCGTGGCCCGACATGCACTTGACCGGTTTTTGTTTACGCCTAAAATCGCTGTGACATTAACACCACCTTCGTCGGAATGTTTATGGCGCTATACAAAGACGCCTTCGCCGTGGTATATTGCCCACTCTTTTCTATAGATAATTATCAATGCGTACTAGGAGTGTCTCTTTAAGTTATGAAGTAACAAATAAGCATACAGTTCACATTGATGGTAAGTTATATTGTACTGTAGTAACATGAAACCAGAGATTTCAATGTAGATGAATTACCACTCCTGAGGCCTAAGGTGTAATGGCCTCAGGAGTGGTAACGCATCTGCATTTTGACCTTGGTCTTCATGTGGGTGTCTATAGGCTGCAGTCATCACTTAACATCGATGTGAACTGCATGCTTGTTTGCCACGCCCATTACATAAAAAAAAAAAAAAACATATTTTTATGCACGAAAGTTATCTAGCTGAAGTACTTTTAGAATAATATTCTGTTTTCCATTCGTATGCATTGTTTGCATTGTGTAAAATGTGAACAGGGAGAGGACAAAGTGACGACAATGGCCGCAGTTGCCCTGCAGGCTTATGTTTTATTGATCATACACTCTGTGAGTCTCTGTGTTGTGTCACTCACAAGCAAACTTATTCTAGATGCTGTTTTATGACATGAATATGGCATTTTTTTTTTATGTTATAAAAGTGGCAAACAAGCGTGCAGTTCACATTGATGTTAAGTGATGACTGCAGCCTATAGACACCCACACAATGACCAGAGGTCAAAATGTAAATGCGCTGCCACTCCTGAGGCATTAGGTGTTATGCCTCTGTGCCGGAAATTACAGAGCCGTACATTACCACCTGACCGGAACACGATAGTGCTGAACACTACCATTTAACGGCAAGTATATTAGGTATTGCGGTGGTGCCTACGCCCGCGAGCTCCGTCACTGGAGCTCTACCACCAGTAAAAGGCAATAACAAGAGCGTATGTATGTCCTCGCAATAACTATCACAGTGATAAAATAAATTTTTGACATGACAACGTCTTAAATTAGGTTGCGGCTCGGAGTCACTCGTGAAAAAGTGTAACGCCCGGTAACGTAACGATGAGTCACCGAACGAGAGAGAGGCCGGCCGGACCGGCGAATGCCTTTCTACCGAGAAAAAGACGTTGTCACGTAAAATCTTCGCCCGTAAAACCGACTTTACAGGCAACCAGTTTTTTTTTTAATGTAATGGAAGTGGCAAACAAGCGTGCAGTTCATGATGTTAAGTTATGACTGCAGCCTAAGGACATCCACACAAATACTAAGGTCAAAATGCAGATGCGTTACCACTCCTGAGGCCTAAGGTGTAATGTCTCTGTGCCGGAAATTACAAGGCCGTACATTACCACATGACCAGAACGCGACAGTGCTGAACATTAAGCGGCAAGTATATTAGGTAATGCGGTGGTGCCTACGACCGCGAGCTCCGTCACTGGAGCTCTACCACCAGTAAAACTTTCCTGAGATTTCGTGACGAGTGAGAGACCTTTCGCTTTTACATGTATATTATTGTACATTTACTGAACAATAAAATAGCGCGACTTATATTATACTATATTTTAAAGAAAAATGGAAAGAAAAATTTGACTTCAGGCGAGACTCGAACTCGCGGCCTACTGGGAATCTAGTCCAGCCGCTCTTCCAATAGTGCTACTGAAGTCCTTCAGAAGCTCAATTGAATTGAAGGACTTCAGTAGCTCAATTGGAAGAGCGGCTGGACTAGATTCCCAGTAGGCCGCGAGTTCGAGTTTCGCCTGAAGTCAAATTTTTCTTTCCATTTTTCTTTAAAATAAAATATATTTCACAAGCATGTGTTAATGCGAAATAATATAAAAACAATTATATTATACTAGTTGTGCCCGCGACTTCGTCCGCGTGAGAATTTATGATTGTTCAGTATCTACCCAGACGAAGACGTGGGCGCAGCTAGTATAAAAGTTGCCTAAGTTACTCCTTATTACATAAGCTATCTGCCAGTGAAAATCCCGTCAAAATCGGTAGTGCCGTTTCCGAGATTAGCCGAAACAAACAGACAGACAGACAGACAAAAATTGTAAAAAATGTTGTTTTGGTATATGTCCCGTGTATACATACAATTGCATTTAGTAAAAAGCGGTTATTCTTATATTACAAACAGACACTCCAATTTTATTTCTTGGTATAGATTTTATCAATAATTGATGACTCCGTGTTCCCTACACACATTTTTAGAAGAAATAATATTTAGCTAACAAATTGAATTAGAATAATCATAGTTTGATACACGAATACGATACGAATACAATAAACTTAAACGTGGTGTTATCGCTGACTGACGTCACTAATGGCCGGTTTAACTACAAGTTAGGACCTAGGTAAAGTAATTAGGGTACACAAATAAACATTCTTAGAATCGTCACGGGTCGTGTCGGGGTGGCAACATGCGATATTGCGTTTACCGGAGGTGTACCGTCAGCCATTTTTACTTACGGACACTTTAATGGTAGTTGATATTCTAGATTATAAATTAGTTACTTTAAGTATCCACATATTTAAGCCTGGGTTGCACCAAGATATAAGTTAAAGTTGAGATAATTGTAACATTTCACATTCTTGAAGCGCGCATGGCCCCGCGGCTGGTGTAGGTCGGAAGCGGTTAAGCGATACGGGCGCGGTCGGGTGTGTGTCGGATGAACGCTAGTGACAAATTAAAATGCGCGTTTCCGTTCTTCGGAGGGCATGTTAAGCCGTCGGTCCCGGTAGCTATGGATAGATTGCAGGCTTCATGGGTGGTTTGAAAATATCTGACAGCGGGTTGGCCACTAACCCGTATCTCCACCAACCCGCATTGGAGCAGTGTGGTGGAGTAAGCTCCGGCCTCCTCCAAAAAAGGGAGAGACTCGTGCCCAGCAGTGGGACGTATCAAGTGATTTGATTGATATCTTTGATTGATGATTGATGATTGATGAAATTTGATTCGATTGGCTGTCCATATGTCTGTCCGAATGACTGACTATAATTAACTTAATTGCAATTAATTTTGAGATAAAAAATTACCTACATTAAAAATGCCTGAAATCGATTCGGTTATCGATTCTGAATAAAATACTGTCAGGGTGTACATTTATTTAGTTACCTACTCGTTGTATATTGCGCAATAGATGTTAAAATTGATGACGTTGATTCCAGGGCTCGGCGGATTCAAACTACTCGCAGCAATCGTCGGAAGTGTCGCTGGACGAAGACAAAGAGACTCTGCGCCGGGAGCAGGAAGCGCAGGCTCTCTTAAAGCTCGAAAACGCTCGGGTAAGGTTCGCTCTTTACGAAAACAATTGATTGTCTGTGTAGTCGGTTTAGACTATAATTTTACGTGATAACGTCATAAAAAAAGAGTGTGTGAGTCAACTCCGACGCACGACGGCTGTTTACTCGGTGTGCGGTAGATAGTCAGTGAGCGGCCGAGTGAAACACGTCGGCTCGATTGGAGCGCTCGCGGGGAATCGCTCGTCAGTACTCGTAACCACAGAGTACCTTTATATATATGAAACGAGTAACGCCTCAACTTTCGTGTTTCGCTTGATTTGACACTCAATTTTCGTACCGAGTTATAAGGGCAAAAACATGCGTCACAAGCCAAACGCTCGAGCCGATCGTGCCTCTCTATCGATTCTTTCGTGCTCTCGCTTTCACGGCAGGCTTTGCAGCTATAGATGATCAGACTGTTTTAGAGCTCAACAAGATTCCGCTTAGTAGTAAGCTTGAGAAGGCTTTGCCGTGACATTTTTTATTTTTAAATAGGTAATCTATGGTTGAATAAGTTTAAACTATAGTGTTATAAAGATCTTCGCACCTTACACCGACTCAACGCCAATCCAATACCTTTCCAACTAGAACTATCGATTGGGTATCTACGAGTCGTCAACAAGGCAATCAACGCATCGGTCACCAGTGAACCATTTAGCGTCAGTGAGTGGGAAGCGCGTCAACTAGCTCAACCTCAAGCAGATCTTCAAGTCGTGACTAGAATTTCATCATGCTTGGCAACCAGTTGGCAACGGTTTGCCCGCTAGCCGTAAAGCACATTCTCGACTTGTGAAAACGGATCCGTAACAGTGAAAGGTTGTCGGTTAGGGGAGAGATTGAGGAAGACACGTCTTGATTATAAGAAGGTTTAATTGCAACTCCTAACTCTAGATACATAATACACCTTGCGTACACATAACATACTCGTACTAATACATCGATACATCTTATGACTTACACACACTACATGCCCACCGGCTGAGAAAAATAAAAAAAAAAAAGAATACATTTTTTTTTTTATTATCTTACTTCACCTTTTAATATAAGAAAGACATATTTATTAGAATACTACCCATAACATTTTGTACACAAATTTATATAAGAAAAAAAAACAAAGACTTTTCTTTGTATTACGTAAAAACAACAATTATTATTTTGATTTATTTATGATTACATTTTATATAATCTTGTCCTATTCTTATGTACTAACATTTCTTTACCTTTATAATCTATTTTTAGATTCGGTTCACAATCATTTAACACTCTAAAAGGTCCTACGTACAGAGGATCAAGTTTGTTTACACATTGTTCGTTTCTAAGGAGTATCATATCACCTGCATTGTATGTGATAGGGTTGGCACTAACGTCGTATTTAGACTTTCTTATTTGTTTACTACTTATTAGATTTTGTCGTGCCTCATATTGCGATTTTTGTAATCTATATTTAAGTTGTTTCGGATAATCGTAATGATTATATAGCGGTTCTACATCTGACGTTAAATTACTTGGTAAATTGCAAAGCTTACCGAATACAAGCTCATAGGGTGTAAATTTAGTTTCCGTGTGAACAGTGGTATTAAAAGCAAAACACCAATATGGTAACCAAACACTCCAATTATTTGGTTCATTATCAGTCTGAATACGAAGATATGATATAAGATTTTTATGACTGTTTTCTAAACCTCCTATTGACTGGTGATGATACGCTGTTGATGTTATTTGTGTAATATTCAGAATATTACACACTTCTTTCATTACCATCGATACGAACTCTGTGCCTCGATCAGACACAACGTGTCGAGGAATTCCGTAACGTAGTAAGAAATTGTTTACGAAAGCTGTTGCTACGGAAACACTATCTTTATTCTTAAGTGGATACGCTTCCACATATTTACTAAGATCACACTGTAGTGTGAGAATATAACTAAAACTATCGTTATCCTTACGTAAGGGCCCTACTTAATCTAAATAAACTCTATCAAAGGTGTAATGTCCCGTATCGGTTATAACCATGGGTTCTTTTATATATTTATTGAAATGTTTTTGACGTAAACACTTGTCACATCGACTTACAAAATCGGTTACATCTTTCTCTAATCCCGGCCAAAAGTAACGTCTTTTAATATTATTTACCATGCGCCTTATACCTGCGTGACCGCTTGTCGGCAGCATATGGTAGTCATTCAGTATGACTCGCCTTGTATCGTGATCACTTATTCTTTTGACACTATTTAAAATACATAATCGCGGTCCGGACCAATTTAACGTGTCATTTATACTTTGAGCTAACTCCTTTATCACTTGTGTATTATAATTATTTTTAATAATATACACGCAATCTGTGTTTATCCGCTTACAAAAGTCACTCAACTCCCTCACAAAGGCATCTCGTGCGCAATATGATCGGAAAGAAGGGTTTACGTAAATTACGGATTTAGACGACGTAAAATGGAATAATTCGGTTATTTTTCTTAAATTAATTTTTAGTCTATTCCATTCCCTCTCATTCAAAAACACTAACTCGGTACAATCCTTTGGTTTTTTAAGAATATCCACGACTCTTGGGTGATCAGTCCTGTCGTCCGTGGTTACCTTATCAACCATAGGGTTGTCACATCCTCTTTGCATATCCTCTGCTATCCGTTTTTTCTGTGCTCTAGTTAATACACATGCCACATTTTCATTCATCTCTTTTAGATCCTCACTCGAAATCCGAATACGTGACAATGCATCTGCAGCTGCATTGTTCTCTCCTCTCACATACTCCACTCCATAAGAATACTCTTCTAATAACAATCTAAACTTAGTCAATCGACTCGAGGGATTCGTCATATTAAATAGATAAATTAGAGGTTTGTGGTCGGTTCTAATAATGAACTTTCGACCATAAAGATAAGGTTTAAAATGTTTAATAGACCATACTATGGCTAGCAGTTCTTTTTCTATTGTTGGGTATCGAACCTCTGCCTTATTCAAACCCCTACTAGCATACGCTACTGGCCTATTATCGCTATTACACAATACCGATCCAATTGCATAACCCGAGGCGTCAGTCTGTAAAATAAATGTATTTTTACCATCGAAATCGGGATATTGCAGTACTGGTGGAGAAATCAATGCATTTTTAAGAGATTCAAATGATTTTTGGCATTCTGCTGACCAGACAAACTTTTCATATTTGCGACACAGCTTATTTAATGGCAACGCTTTATGTGCAAAGTTTGGAATAAATTTCCTGTAAAAATTTGTAAATGCTACAAATCGTTTTGTTTCGTCAGCATTTTTTGGTGTGGGATAATTTTCAACAATTTTGATTTTCTCTGGATCTGGTTTTATACCACTTGTTGAAATGACATGCCCTAAAAACTGCATTTCTTTTCGCAAAAAGTCACATTTCTCTGGGTTTAATTTCAAGTTGACTTTTCGTAATCGAGTTAAAATATCCATTAAATTTTTATTGTGAATATCAAGACTACGACCAAAACATATTAAATTATCCAGATATATAAATAGCTTTTCATATGTAAGACCTGACATAGCCACTGTCATCAGTCTTGAAAAAGAACTGGGGCTAATTTTTAATCCCATAGGAAGACGTGTCATTTGATATTGACCAGAAGGTGCAGTGAAAGCTGTATATTTTCGAGATTCAGGGCTTAAATTAGATTGAAAATAGGCTTGTGATAAATCTAATTGTGAAAAGTACATGGCACCGGACAAGGAATCCAAAATATCGGTAATGTTTGGAAGAGGGAATTTATCATCTAAAATTCGGTCATTTAACTTTCGAAAATCAATTACCAATCTCCACCTTTTGGAATTATCATTTGATTTTTTAGGTACTAGTAAAATAGGACTAGACCACTCGCTCTTTGATGGTTCTATGATATTATCAGAGAGCATTTTCTCAATTTGTTTTTCTACTTCATCACGTTGCGAAAAAGGTAATCTATACTGTTTAACGTAAACTGGATCTGCATTTGGTTTCAATTGAATGGTTTGATCGTAAAGATTTGTAGTAGTTAACCTATCATTCGGCAAATGAAAGACATCTGAGAATTTCGCGCATATATTTTCTATAGATTTTCGTTCTTCGTTACTTAAATGATCCAAATTTAAATGAGAAAACATTTTGCGTACTCTATCTCCATCAATACTGTTATCCCTCTCGAAACTAGAAATATTATAATCTGACAAAACTTGTATTTCGGGCCTAAAATAACTGAGATTTACTTCAGTTTCCCGAGTGTTTAAAATTTGGATACTAATTTGACCCCTACAGGGTTTACATATACTTCCGGCTAAAAAAATTCCTTCACTTAGTTCCTCCGGTAAAATCACACATTCCTCTCTCATACCGCTATCTATCCAAAATATTTTTTCACATCTCGGCGGAACGGTTAAGAAGCTACCTTTACCTAAAGATCCGTCAATCATGGGCAGTGAAACAGTATTATTTGAATTATTTAATGTTAGCATATTTTTTTCAAAGTTTAATATGGCTTTATATTTACGTAAAAAATCACGACCAATTATACCATGTTGTTTACATGGTAATGACATAATCACGTAAAATTTCTGCAAAAAATCTAAACCCTTTATATTCAATGTAAGATAAATATAACCCATCGATTGTACTTTGCCCCCTATTCCGCTTATGTATATGCATTCCTTATGCATCGGAATGTTCCAATGTCGCACTGTTTCATATTTCAACGCGCAAATTGATGCTCCGGAATCCACAAGCAAACCGTATTTGGCGCCTTCTACAAAACATTCCACCGAACTGCTATATTCACAGGCTAATATAAAATTAGGATCGAAAAAACTGTAAATTCTCGTGTTTACTTTGGTTAGAATTTAAATCTGATGTGTTAGCCTGACTATCCTGATTATCTATTAAATTCATATTATGTCTGGTAGACCGAGTAAAGCTATGATTCTGCCTACCCCGGTTGGAAATGTTTCGCCTAAAACCACGGCCACCGCGTGGGTAATAATGTTGTTGATTATTAGATGGGCCTGTTCGACCACCATGATTACCCCTATTATTACCTCGGAAATATCTGTTATTATGCGCTCTTCCTCTATAACTGAAGTACATAGACGGTTCCGTGTTCTGTCTACTACATGACATCTCCTCATCTTTGGCCGCTCGTATAGCATCCTTTAAGGACGAATAATTACGGGCTGACAGGATGGTGCTGAGTTGTCGATTTCGCAAGCCATCAGAAAAGCTTTTGATCGCCAATTTTTCATTTATTGGGCATAGTATTTCATATGCTTTTTGGTTACCGTCGGCTTGTGATATCGTCAAGTCAACAAATAACTCTTCAATTTTACTACCGTAACTGTCAATCGAAATACCATTCTGTCTTATGCGTACCAATTCGTTATGTATAGCTGTGCTCGATTTTTTCGTGAGCAAATGCAGCTTCATATCCCTAAGGAGAGAGTCACAATCATCATATGAAGTTGACAATCTAAGTTTAGCATTTTGCGTCAACCGAGTTTTTAAAATAAATTTAACTAACATCACATTACCTTCTTCACTGAGAGTGGAGCTATACAACTCCGCCGCGTCTATTAGGTTTTTGGTTACCCGCTCCTCACCTGTCATAACAGGGAGTAGGGACACAGCCGTCTTAAAATCGAAGTTGGCCATGTTGGTGTTTTTGCATTGAACGCCACTGGTACCTTCCAAACTCAAAGAGCTATAATCTAAGGAACAAAATTTTTCAATCTGTATATACAAATCTTTAATCTGATCGCAATATGTACTAATATCTTGCAAAACTGGACTTTTTAATTTTTGTTTTTCAATAAGTGGTGATACGTTACATAAATAATCGTCAAATTGAGCACGTATTTTATTTGCATCGTTTAATTTTTGTTGCAAATATGATTTAGTTCTCCGTGCATAACTAGATTTAACTAAATTATTTTTAATTTGCTTTAACTCCTCGTATATATTTTTCAATTCAATTGCCATAACCCCTTAGTACACCAGTAAATAAAAATAGAAACAATAGTAAACATGAATATAAAATAGTATAATGTACCAGATTTCTGAAGTCACCTCATACTTACTTAATTTTATGTACCTTAATAAAAATACTGAAAATCACATTCTAAATTAAAAAATCACATTTAAAATTTTGTTATTTCTTAGTCATCACTATAAATTTAACACCGCATCACTTCAAAGTTTAACCGTCTTTATATTTAAGTTCTGCCGGGTTACCGCACCGTTCACTATTTTATTAACTTTTACCGATTAATTGACCAAACCTATGCTGAAATAAACGATACCTTTTACGAATCTGCATTCGGTGCCCTTTCTTCTACTGCCCTTCCTCTCAAGGACGCTCGTATGCGCCGCATCGCATGCAGCCCGATCTCCTCTTGGATCAATCGCCTATGGCAATCCCGGTAGATTTTTGCCGCCACTAAGAGAACTATCATTATTATAATTATGAGGATTATGCAAGTGAACAGGTTGATTCGCTCCAGATGGTTTCCAAAGTCCTTCATTACGGCATCATTATTCCCGCCGGCTGCGTTTTGACTAAGAAACACTTCTTCTTTTTCTACCGTAGACCGACACATAGTGAAGTTTTAATGAGACCGCACTACATATCCGTTGCGAAGCCCTCTTGCAGGGCTCATAGGTGGTAGAGCCTTATGGCAGGGTCGCCATGAAAGGTTGTCGGTTAGGGGAGAGATTGAGGAAGACACGTCTTGATTATAAGAAGGTTTAATTGCAACTCCTAACTCTAGATACATAATACACCTTGCGTACACATAACATACTCGTACTAATACATCGATACATCTTATGACTTACACACACTACAACAGCAATAGGTGATTAACGCGTCGACCGCGTATCATATACCTTTGAGTGACATGTTGACAAATTCACTCTTAAATAACGTAATATAAAGGTTACATTTCAGTGCCATACTGTGAGTTGAGTTGGAGTTGAGTCGGTATTGAGTCGGTGTAATGTGCGAAGACCTTCAAGCGGATTCAAAGGTGTTAAGCATCGCATAGTAACCATGACTGGCGAGAAATAAATTCCGGTGGGTGGCTTGTTATATGTTACTCTTTTAGAACTATCCCACATTATCTAATCTACCTATCTACCGATAAGTACAAGCTCGTCACTGGATTTCGGTTAGATATTAAAGTCAAGTAATGACGTCGGGCATTTTCTATCGTGTTCCGGTTAGATGGTAATGTATGGCACCGCAATAACTATCACAGAGACATAATAACTAAGATCTCAGGGGTGGCAGCGCATCTGCATTTTGACCTGTGGGCTTTGAGTGGATGTCTATAGGCTGCAGTCTATCACTTAACATCAATGTAGACTGCATGCTCGTTTGATAATGTGCCCGGAGATATGTCAACAGGCTCGCCACCAGTTACATTTGCCAAAAACAACCCGAAGCGTGGGTGTTTTATTGTATGCTTGAATGTATGCATTTACCTCTGCCTACCCTTTCGGGGATTACAGGCGTGTAGTTATGAAGTGACTATAAATCTATTAATTGAAATTGTAAAATATTTCAGTCGAAACCGGTGGCGTTCGCGGTGCGGACGAACGTAGCATATAATGGGATCGAAGACGATTTGCCCGTGCACGGCAGCTCCATCTCCTTCGAAGCCCGTGAGTTCCTGCACATCAAGGTATGTTGGTATTTCTTATGTTTTTTTCCATGCCATAGAAAAACGCCATGTAAGTATATCTCGGAAGATGCACCACCCCTAATCGCATGTCATGTGTAGGGATTGCAATCCCGCAAAATGGGATCCAGCTTTCCCGCGGGATCCCGCACCCTTTATCAATCTGGTGGATCCCGCACCTACAAAACGTGCATCCGCGGATTCGACGAATTTAAATTGGCTACTAAAACGTTCGTGAAGTTTTTCAAGAAAGCACTAGCGCGACGTTACCTCGCACAGCGGAGCGATGGGGGGTGAAGCAAAAGGATTATGAGAAAAAATTTAAGAAAGAAATGGCATATTTTGATACTGATGGTATCAGAGGAGAGTATTTGCCTCTTGTCTATGATTACGAGTATATGCTGTCGATTCAACCTACTAACGTAGAAGCCGATAGAGGACTTTCGACGTCAGGATAAATTTGTAGCTCACCCAGGATCAGCCTTGGAGATGATACTACAAATGACATTTGCTTTTAAATGGATACTTAAACTTTGCCGCTACATATCAAGTTAACAACAGAAATGGCTTAAATTATTAAGTGGCGTTTGAGTACATATCCGCCCATTACAATATTAGAAACTAATAGACAAGCGACAAATACATGTAGATGCAGCAAGTTGAATCGTCACTTAAATCTAAATTATACTTAAAAGTAGATGTGGATATTTCTTTGGCTGGTAGGTGGTGCGGGGTAGAAAGGGAGACGATGTGTCATCATATCAAACACAGCTTATGTCTGCCTATGTCTCTGCGCAGACTCAGGTGCGGACCCAGAAGACAGATAAAAACCTGGGTCCGACAACGATCCAGACGGTGTGTCCTTGTCCCTTACAATGACACACCGTCAAGTTCTTCAACGGAGTCTTCTGTTTTTTATTTTATAAACTAGCTGTTGCTTGCGGCTCCACATTCGTGTAGGTCGCTTTTATATAATAATCGAGACCTATAATAGACTTATAGTTAATATTTTCAAATTTAATTTAAAATCATTACTTTTTTCCCTTAACCGATTTTGACGAAACAAAGTTTTGACGCTCCTAATTAGGTATATGTAATCCACCTATCCACCACGCGTTCAAATCGGTTGAGTAGTTTCGAAATTATAGCGTATCAGACAGACAGACTAATAGATAAAAATGCCAAAAAAATATTTTTTGGTTTCTCTTCTTTAATCGCTTCTTAGTTCAGCCTTCAGTTTTTTGGAAAAAAAACTAATGTACATGCATTCGATGTTTACTGTCTTATTACATGTATTGATAACAATGTGCCACAGGAGAAGTTCAACAACAACTGGTGGATCGGGCGTCGCGTGCACAAGGACAGCGACATCGGGTTCATCCCGTCGCCGGTGAAGCTAGAGTCGGTGCGCGCAGGGCAGCAGGGTGGCCGCTACCGCCCGCCGTCCGCGCCGCCGCACGCGCCCCTGCCCAGCCGAGGTAGCTCCCCCCCCACGCCCGGTACGTCATTCCACGCTCGCCCGCTCGCCCGCTCGGCCCCACGGCCGCTCGCTCGATCGCTGTGATGGGTTGCGGATGCAACTTTCAGAATACCTTGCTAGCTTATACATAAACTTGTTGATTTTTGCCATAAAGCAACACGGGCCACCGGCCGCCGCGGCGGACCGGAGGGGAGTAGCCATAGCGCTTATTACCGATGCAAAACAGACTGTCATTTATTTCGGGGGGAACTACGTGTGATACACACACACACACTACAAAAATCGTTTATTACTACAAAACTCACACCTTGACTTTAACAAAATCCATAAACATCTGGGCGACAGGCGTAGGACCATTTGGGCTTGTACTTTGACAGAGGGGAAAGCCTGCATATGGCTACTCCCCTCCGGTCCGCCGCGGCCGGTGGCCCGTGGTGCCTGAAAAAATCCCGAGCTGATGAAAGGATCATGAGCAGATTTGTATAGACAAAAACAATAAAAAGTACACGGTAAAATAGCTTTAAAATAATATCTAGTGAATATAAGGAACATTTCCTGGTATTTAAATTATTTTTTACTCTCAGGATTAAAAATGGTCCATCTTAGGAATAATAATGAACTTCAATTTTCAGCTTATTCCGGAGAGTAAAAAATATTTTAAGCACCAGGAAATGTTCTTTAAGTTCCCTAGATAACATTTCAAAGCTGTTTTACTTTGTACCTTTTTTTTTTATTTTTTCTGTACAAAATATATGGAACTAGTCATGATAAAGGTGCGTTCAAATAAAATCTTAAAAATAATTTTGAAAAATAACCTCATCACACAATTAGAATATTTTTTGAGGATTAATTATTATTATTAACATTGCATAAATCAATCTAGACCGAATCTCCCAAAGAGGATTCTGGCACCATACCCGCTCTAACAAGACCCTGTGTTTATAATAGAAACTGAAAGGTTATCATCATATACGTATGAACATTTGTGAGCTATTTTTATGTTCCATAAATAAATAAAACAAAAAACTACTTATCTAAAAAAAGGTATCTGAAAGTTACACTAGCAATTCGATTTTTTAAGGTGCCTATGACATTAATGACTGTGTCTACAAAATTTGCTGGCTGCGAGTACTGAAATATAAATTTATTTTTCAAGCATTTTGTTAACAAATACCTAAGACCTACCTATATCGGTAACCTTCCGCATCTACAGTGTCTTTGATAATAAATAATACCCCCTTATCTGTAAACTTTTGCACATATTTTATAACTCGTTTCATAATTTTGAAAATTTCATAAATTCGTTTCAAAACAAAAAAATAAACTCAATCAAAAACAATTACCGATTTTCTTTGTATCAAAAGCCAGCAAAAAAATTAACAGCCCGCAGTCGTTAATATCTCTGTACCGCTTTTACATTACATCCGATGATACAGAATATTCTACCCTCCAATTTACTTTTAAAACGTTTGACTAGCAACTAGCAAATCAGGAGCGTGATTTGATTTCTTAATTTTAGACAATTAGCAAGTTATAATACAGTCCCAACAGCAATTTTGCACATCGACTTGAGAAAAGATATTTCGGCTAATTTCGGCTCTGTAGAGCGTTAACACATTCGCACACAACCTATGTAGTATGTACGTGACGTTTGTCGACCATTTTGATCAAAATGTTGATGAATAACGCACTACCAGTACTTAAGTAGGCAGTGTGCAGCAGAGATAACGCTCTACGATGTCGAAACTAGCCGATTGTCTCTTTCTTAAGCGCGTTGTACAATATTTTTTGCTGGATACTTTAAGCAATAGTGCAGTAGAGAAACTTTCAATACTTGATTAATACATGTTGTAAGCAAAAATGGCAAATTGAATTTTGGAAGTGTATAAAATATTATGCACATAGCAATAGCTAAATGTCTAAAAAAGACACAAAAGTGAAAATGTATCATTTGATGTAATTAATGTACAACGCAGTTGTTGTTTTTTATAGATCGTCTTGCTCTCTGTCTAATGTTTTGAAGCTTATAAATACAACTCTAAGACAAAACTCGTAATTATCGTAAAATATGATTCAAAACAAAAGTAAGGCGATCAACCAATTTTCTGATTATTGTAGTCGTGATTCGATGTTATTGGCTGTATCTATCTATTGTGTAAATATACATTGAGCTGTTGATATGTTTAATTGTTTATTTTTAAGTCACAAGTGGCATTCAATTAAAACTGGATTCAATGTAACATTTAATCGCTTAGTACGAGATGAATAGATCTTTTTATAAATTTTATAGACGAAATTGAGTCACATTTGTAGCTTTTCTTTAGTTAAAATAAGAAACAAACAGTCATACAGTTTTGGTAACTGCTTCAGTAGCCTAGTGGTAGCAGTTATATTGGGATTTTTCCAATATTTGGAAGTTTCTCAGTACCTCGGAGTTTGGTAATGTGCCCGGCGATGTCAACAGGCTTGCTACCTGTTACGTTTTTTTAATAAAATTCACATTGGTGGTGAGTAGCAGCCCTATAAATTTGTGTAAACCTCAGTCAGAAAACAAATTCTACAAAAAAAACTGCCCCTTTTTAAATGCCACTTGGGACCATAATATCGAAGTATTTTATACATTATGCAACTTATAAAATAATACTATTTTTATTCTATGGAATGTATAACTGCTTTGTACTATCATACTCATCTCAGCTCATTTATGGTGGAAGTTGTATATTTCCTGGTTGTCACAGATGTCACGCATGTAACTGTAAGCTCAGTTTGTAAGAACATTGACAGGGATGTTGGGAATAATTTGTGTTTCCAGGTAGCTTGATACGTGTATCATATATGATACGCGGGTAAGATTGTTTATCATTACATTACTCTCGTCGTTATACACACAAAATATCCCATTCATATAGGGATTAAGCACTCCACCGTTCCGCATTGGAGCAGCGTGGTGTAGTAAGCTCCAGGCCTACCCCCAAAAAGGGGAGAGGTTCGTGCTCAACAGTGGGACGTATAGTGGGTTGCCATTATTATATAGGGATTAAGATAAAATATGTTTGGAAATATGTACATAGGTGCTTACATATATTTTTTAATTGATTTTTATTATGAGTTACGATTGAAATTTAAGCAGCAAAGATAAATATGACAAGTCTAAGATAATTCTCGATGACATTAATAGAGGATGGATGTAAGGTTCTTTTAAATCCTACTCAACTACACGAATCATATCAATTTCGTAAATGTTCAACTGTTTTCATGCAATCTTTGTCTTCGTTTTTTTTAAACATTTCACTCAGTCCAATATAACTATGCAGCTACACCTGAGACCTTTCTCTACTATCGACTGTTTTCTTACAAATTGGGCCATACACAGTTACGTTTGTGGTTATTCATAAGCACTTATATTTGTCATAATTTCAGATATCCCGATAGATCGAGGTAAGATCACTTTCATCCATTTGACCAGGAAATGCTCCCAATTTTCACCGAACGCCGCTTTGATTTGTGGATATTTTATTTATTAACTCAACAATATCTTTCTTAATTTGTTTACGGACTATTACTTATATCAGTTTCATCCGCATCCCATACTCCATTGCACTATCCTCTTCCATTTATACAATATTAATTCTTTACGAATGAGTTGGTTTATGTATTATTTTTATTTTAAGTACTCAACCAACTCCGTGTTTTTTTCTAACTATATAATTAATTCCTATTTTATTTTTATTTCTTGCAAATTTTCAGCATCATCAAATTTTCGGTAATTATTATTATGAATGTTGAAGATTTACTTATATTTACTGTATTTTATTATATTTGATGTTGTCTTTGTGGTATCCGTTATGTGTTGCTGAAGTGAAAGGTAATTTTTGGCTAAAAGTGGAATTAACTTGAGGTAAGCTGTAATCGTTTCAAATAATACGCCATCATAATAACATTCAATAAATATTTTTCGACATAACGTGTCTGTCCAAGACGCTACAATAAGGGGTTCTTCAAAATAGTTTATCAGAATTGGCATCTCGTTGGCAGAGAATATGTCATAATACTTCGTATAGAATGGACACTTCGGCGTCCCGCCCGATTTCCCCGCATCACCCAACCTCCTCCGCTCTTATGGGCGACGGTTGGTATTTTCTACGTGCTACACACACAGGTGCACGTGTAAATACACGTCACTGATTGATGTCTGTGTAATAGAGACCAAATTAAGCGTTTGTATGGAATTTTGGCGGAGTGTCCACGGTATGTCGTGTCGTGTGGTGTTACTGACTCTTGCAAACTCTTGTGTTGCAAATGTCTATGTCCGTTTGCTTGTCTGTCAAAAAGTTAACACGCCTGTATTTACTCCAAAGATTAAGTACAGATGAGACACATGAATTAATTTTTCTGTGTGTTTATATAGTAGGTTTTTTGCTTAGGTACCTCTACTGGATTTTTCTAGTAAAATAAATTAGCTTAGCTTATTGGATATACACTATTCATCAATGGATGATTACATACACTGAACATATTTTGCAAAGGCCAGGGAGATAAATATTTGGGATTGAAAGTCGAATTTCTTACTTTTCCAACAATGTCATAATCTTGAATCGCCTTTATTTTCGAAATCTTTTTTTTATTCATGTTACAATGACTTCGAAAGAAAGAAATGTATTAAGGTAATTAAACATGATTTTGAATTGATAAATTACTTTCAGGTTAATTCCATAGAAACGTAGCTTTTTAAATCGATTCTCCCGAAAGAAATATTATATTGACCCCAACGCCCCATGCATAGCTTGAAGCATGATAATATTTCGGAAAATCACCATATTCTTGGTTAGATACCCTTTGACATGTATGTAATATTCTCACATTATTGTAACCATGTACCTTGTGCTGTGGTAGAATAAAATTGTATGATTCCCCAATTCAAAGAAAAAGATTAAAGGAGTATCTTCAAAAGGTACTGAGAATAATGGCAGCCATCCACCAAGGTCCACCAAGGTCCGTTAAAAGTAAAACAAGGCCGTTCCCTCAGGTGAGGACTCAGATTCAGCAGGACGAGGTCGGGGGGCCGGGGCCCTTCCAGCCAACAAAGAGAAGAGAAAACCTTTCTTCAAGAAACAAGAGGCTTGCACGCCCTACGATGTGGTACCATCGATGCGGCCCGTGGTCCTTGTAGGGCCTTCCCTGAAGGGCTACGAAGTTACGGACATGATGCAAAAGGCGCTTTTCGATTTCCTGAAAAGACGATTTGAGGGCAGGTGGGTTTTGTTTAAATTTGAGAAGTACGTTGCGTCTTTAGATAGCTTATTTATGTTTGTTCCATTGTATATGGGTGTCAAGATCGTCTTTGTTCATCTACCTTGCTATCTATTTATGTATCAACATGAATCAATAATCCAAAGAACTACATTGTAGTACTACTTATTTTGAAATCAACTTTCTTGGTATATCTCGCGAATCAGATATGATTATAAACCAATCATCCAAATACTTGAGGAGTAGGATAGGATAGCACAGTTTGATAAGTTTCGATTTTGCAGTAACAGATAAAAAAGGAGAAAAAAAATAATCCATTCAATTGGAAATTTAAGCTGGGTTGCATCATCTTACTTTAGCTTTAACATATTTGTGAAAGTACTGGTTAAGAAAAGAATTAGTTGCACCATTTTAAAATTGTTAAATGACGTCGTAACTTTAATTGTTAACTGTAACGGGTCTAGAGGCTCGGGTTAAAGTTATTGTTAATGTCAATTATCTGTCACATACTTCACTCTTATTTTAGTTATCATGACATCACTGTTACGCATATTGCCAGTAACAAGTAAAACGATATTTCGTGCAGCGAAAAAGTTGGTATTAGTCAGTCAGTCAGTCAGTCAATTATTTATTATGTCAGCCCAGTGAGTTACATTCAAAAATTCGACTAAAGCGATAGCTAGTTTACCAGAACATTTACTATGAAGTTTTGGAGGCAACTTGAAAGGCCGTGTTTTCGCACTGTTATTCTATTTCACTATACTGCACTGTAATAAACCTATATCAAACAATATGCCACCAACTTTATTTAATTTAACTCCAAAAATTCACCAAGAAAATGAAATAAAATAAGATAACCATACGCCTCTTTCAAGGTTCCCGCCAAAACTCCCATACTTCACTTGCGATGCTGGTAACTTTAACAATGTCAAAAATACGCTGGTGCAACGCATTTCGCAGTAGGTAACTGTAAAGTCAATGTAAGGGCTCTAACTCACTAGGACGTACTACGTATCCAAGCAGTGAGTATGATGTGGAGACGTCGCCACAAGGTGTCCAGCTGAGTTAGGTATCATGTTACTGATGGTAGAGATCCAGTGCCGGAGCTCGCGGGCGTAGGCACTACCGCATTACCTAATATTTATTTATTTATTTAAACCTTTTATTCCTTAATAAATTTACATTTCAATTTAACAATTACATATTTAATAATTAAAAAAAAAAAAAGAAACACACACACACAATTCGAGTGATTCTATTCTAATTGATTAATTAATTGCATTTTATATTTATTAAATTTTTGTATGTCCACTTTCAAAAAACCTATAAATTACATGCATTTTAAGTATATCTATTATAATATTTGAATTAAATTGTATGTCATTTTGTTAAATTATACAAAAACATATTTTTTAATTAGCCTATCATAAAATGTCAATGTTTAATATGTTATTTTTTATTAAGGACCTCTCTTCGAGTAAGCCTCCTCCATATGTCTCCAGCTAGTTCGGTCTTTTGCCTTGTCTAACCAGTCTGTCCCTGCTGACTGTGATATTTCATCGGTCCATCTCTCCAGTGGTCTTTCCCTTCGTCTTTTACCGGTAGGACCAGCCCAAGTGGTTACCTTCTGAGTCCATTTGTCGTTTGGCATACGTGCGATGTGACCAGCCCATTGCCATTTAAATTTTTTACAGTGCGTTATGGCGGCATTACCTAATATACTTGCCACTAAATGGTAGTGTGAACACTACCATTTAGTCGCACTATCGTGTTCCAGTCAGGTGGTAATGTACGGCTCTAATGTTCCAGTCAGGTGGTAATGTACGGCTCTGTAATTTCCGGCACAGAGGCATAACACCTAATTCTTCAGGAGGGGCAGCGCATCTGCATTTTGACCGAGGCTGCAGTCATCACTTAACATCGATATGAACTGAGTGCCTAGTGCGAGATTTCCGATAGCGATCGCGTAAGAGTAAACGCAGATTTGTATGGAATTGAAGGAGCGTCATCGATTCACCGCTAGATGACGCTCCTTCAATTCCATACAAATCTGCGTTTACTCTTACGCCATCGAATTCGCGTAATAATATAATAATGGCAACCCATTATACGTCCCACTGCTGGGCACGAGTCTCTCCCCTTTTTGGGGGGAGGCCTAGAGCTTACTCCACCACGCTGCTCCAATGCGGATTGTTGGAGGTGGGTGGGTTAGTGGCCAACCCACTGTTGGATGTTTTCAAACCGCCTATAAGGCCTCCGACAAGGTTTAACGACTGCTATCCATCGATAACAACCGGGACCGACGGCTTAACGTGCCCTCCGAAGCACGGAAACGCGCATTTAATTTGCCACTAGCGGTCACCCATCACACTACCCGACCGCGCCCGTAGTGCTTAACCGAGCAGATCGCTTACGATCTACACCAGCCGCTGGGCCATGCGCGCTTCGTTTAAAAATTCGCGTAAGAATAAATAAAATCTCGCACTAGGCACTCAGCACACTTGTTTGCCACTATTATTACATAAAAAAATGTACTCGTATTTCCATACTAGCTGCTTGACTACGTAGCCGGCAACGTGGCCGGCAACGTGGCCATGGCATCCTAGTGATTTAGTGCCTTTACTGTTACTGATATTCTTACATTTGACGAAAAAATAATAATAAATTGTAGAAGATTTACAATGTTTTATGGGAACATTATTAAATGCTATATTTTTGTTTATTATTTTCAGTAGCTTAACGATTGTTTATTTGCACTTCTTGTGTTGTGGTAAGTTTGCTTGCTTAAATTTATAAGTTGAATTGAAGAATTTCGTTTATAATAAAATACCACAAAACGAAAATGGGAATGATGATCCATTAACATTCCAGGATAATAATAACACGTGTGATGGCCGACATATCGCTAGCGAAGCGGTCCCTCCTCAACAACCCTTCAAAGCGCGCGATCATGGAACGGTCCAATTCGCGGTCCACTTGCCTCGCTGAAGTACAGGTAACCTTCGTTTTACAGGATCATCATCACCAGGGTCTCGGCGGATATATCGCTGGCCAAGCAAAAGAAACAGATAATGGACAGGGCGAACTCGCGGACGAATAACTTAGTTGACGTTCAGGTTGGAATGTGTGGCACGTTTAGGCTTTGCTACCCAATGTCAGTAGCGGATTTAGTTTCTGCTTGGTCAAAGATATTCAGATTTTGAACTCAACTTTTATCTTTGTCTATTGAATGTCTTAAATTCGTCACGAATGCATGCATTAACATCTATCTGCCCTTTGAGAATCACAGTTTGAGGGAAGTTGAGAACCTTTATGTGATACAATTTCAATAATTTCAATTACGTTGTTATGATATATTAAAGTATCATATTTGATACATTAAATGAAAGCTTGCATGAAATTAATGCTTACATGATTAGGAAAAAATGTGAATATTGCTTCATTTAACGATTTATAAACAGGCTTTATCTTTATAAAGAATTTCCCATCTTGAGGAGCCAAACATTTTAAGTATTCAATTTTATTAATTCCTTACTTATAATTACAATGGCACGTTGACCAAAAATGAGTCTTGGCCTCCGATACTAGAATACGCCATATTTGTCTATTCTACGCTGCCTCTCGCCAGTCTTTGATCTGATAGTCACGGAGATTCTTTAGCGCCTCATCACTCCAGGGATACCTCGGACGACCAACCGGCCGTCGGCCAGTAGGTCGCCCCAAGTATGCACGTTTCACTGCTCGATCTTGTCCCATTCTCTCAAGATGGCCAAGCCGGCGAAGCCTATGTGATTTTGTTTGGCCTTTAAAAAGCCTAAGTTACGAAAATGATACAAAGAAATACTGACAAAGGTAAAGTCCTTACCTTTACATATTTATCTAGCTTATTTAAATCCGCCACTACTATTCTATTTAACCTGGAGCCTGCAACTTCAGCTCCTATGCCACAAGTCTGTCCCATATGTCACGCTAACATAGCGATGCGCGATTATGAATGATTTAATTCGAATTATTTGACTTCGAGAGTCGATCGAATAAATCGGATGAATACGTGGAAAATTCTACGCACAAAGAAATAATATTTAATTCCTTGTGGCTAATGGATCCATTCAACAATCGAATTTTGTAAGTACCAGTTTGACTTCCATTACAACAATATATCAGTTTCAGTTACATCATCTAAAAGTAAACTATATTTCATGATCAAAAAGACTCAAATTCGTGTGCGACAGAATTACGCATCCATCAAAATTCGAGATAGCAAAAAGTTTTTTCATCCGAATTATTCGATCATGACGATTAGTATATTACTGATATTCAATTCGAAGGCTTATCAACATTAGTATTTAGTTGTTCATCCGAATGGATATTTATATATTTAAATTAATCGCAATCGCGCATCGTCACACTAACATATAATATTTAGTTTGCCAACCTTCGTTAACCCTGTTAGTCCTGTTAATAGTAGAATTTTAGTGTGGTCTAATATATAACATAATAACCATAACATACTGGATATATTATATTCTCTATATTATAAATATGCATAAAAATGGTTTTCAGTATATCTGTATGAACGAAATGATTCTGCAGTGGGTGAGTTTTACTGGTGGTAGAGCTCCAGTGACGGAGCTCGCGGGCGTAGGCACCACCGCATTACCTAATATACTTGCCGCTAAATGCACTATCGTGTTCCGGTCAGGTGGTAATGTACGGCCCTGTAATTTCCGGCACAGAGGCGTAACAACACCATAGGCCTCAGGAGTGGTAACGCATCTGCATTTTGACCTTAGTCTTTGTGTGGGTGTCTATAGGCTGCAGTCATCACTTAACATCAACGTGAACTGCATGCTTGTTTACCACTGCCATTGCATAAAAAAACCCCTAACCTATTAATTTTATTTTATTTCTTCGAGAACATTCTCCATATTGGTAATTTGTTATGAGATACCTATCCCTGAAACATTTTTCATGATCGATGTTCTTTGTAGTTTTGCCGATGACTATGGTTATTTTTAAAATATTAAGTAGAACAATGATGTGAATGTCCTTTTAACTGATGTTTAGTAGAACTTAAAAGTGTTAAATCCTTAAAAACTAAAACCGTTTATAAAATATGCATGAGGCGACGAAAAAACGCTTTTAGACTTCGGGCACAATAACCATGAGTCTATACGATAAAATCTCCTAACAAAGATAAAAAAAAATATTAAATAATGTGCATCTGGTGTCATATCAATTCCAAGGTCTCAAAGGAGAATGATACTGTTCCATACATTTCCGGGCCCACATGTTAACACTGTACAAATTATGTCATTTTCAAATTACTTTAAAATAAATAATTTGAAATTCGGGCATTTTTTGAATTGCCAGCAATTGAAGTATATATACATGATCAAGTAAAAGTTGTATTAGATTGCCAATTGTTAACTATATTATAAAATGTACTGTGTAATGGGTTAACCAGTGACGATTTTGCAGGCTTAAAATTACCCGTCTCTTTTAGAAGTTGCTCACGATTATGAACAATAGGTACTATAAAAGATACCAGCGCAAAAACAGCAAAAACTAAAAAAAACATCCAAACACTTAAAAATCGCTTCAAAGAAGCTTAAGGCGCTTTACGCTTGGAACTATTGCAGCAACTGGCAACTGTCTGCCAAATTGCGGCAATCGTAAACGTTATAGCAACTATCAACTTAAGTTGCTCCATGTGCAAAGCGCCTTAAAATTTGTGTTGTTCAAATTTCAGACGGAGATTGAGAGGATATTCGAATTAGCGCGCACGTTGCAGCTGGTGGTGTTGGATTGCGACACAATAAACCATCCTTCACAACTCGCCAAGACCTCGCTCGCGCCTTGCATAGTCTACTTGAAAATATCTAGTCCAAAGGTAACTTTTTCTTCTTCTGACTTTAAACTGAAATCGTTTTGTGTTTGAGTCTATTTTGTGTTGTACTATTTATTTTTCGCAATAACACATGCGAGTTTACTTTTAGAAATCAAAGAAGAAACGGAAAGAAAAATTTTGACTTCGGGCAGGAATCGAGCCTGCGACCTCAGGATAACCAGTCCGGCCGCTTTACCACTAAGCTACTGAGTTCACTCGCATGTGGTAATGCGAAAAATAAATAGTACAATTGTTAAGGGAACAGCGACATCTTAACGATATTGTATAAACTGCGAAGTCTATCATATCGGTTGTATAGCTATTAATTAGTTAACAATGGATGTCGTTCACCGACCCTAAAATTGGTTAGAAAATCAAAAAAGGGAAAGCATAATTTGACGCACCGGTTGGGACTGTGGTGGGACTTCGGTAGCTTCACAGAACAGAAAATTGTTTTTTCTGTTCTGTGGGTAGCTTAGTGGTAAAGCGGCTGGACTGGTTATCCTGAGGTCGCAGGTTCGATTCCTGCCCGAAGTCATATTTTTCTTTCCGTTTTTCTTTCATTTCTATTTTGTGTTGTCAATGTGTCCACATTTGCACTTTCTAGATTATTTAACACGTTGTATAAGTAGGTCCCGCCCGTCTACATTGCTCCTATCGTTCAAGGAAAAGGGCCATACCTATAGAATTAATATCCCACCACCTCCCATTCCCCTTCCTACCTTTCGGTATATGGGACTAAACATGGGATATCAAGAAACACATAAAAACGTCTGCTTCCATGCATTTCTGGATCTCCCTACAAGTTATTTACTTTAATTTGTCCTTATTATGTTACCACTCCTCCCCGAATCTGGTGTATCACAACAAAACACACACAGAGGACTTCGGTGCGGTATGCTCGCGCTAGGATTGATAAAGAACTTGACTTACCTCTCAATTTACACAGCAGCTCAATTCAGTAACTTCCTGACGTTGTGCCAACGATGTGTAAAAGTGCGCAGCAGGTCAAAATTTTCATGACAACATTCTTGTCATACCTATAGAATTATGAATATTATGATTGCAGGTGCTACAACGTCTAATAAAGTCGCGAGGGAAGGGCCAAAGCAAAAACCTGTCGGTGCAGATGGTGGCGGCTGAGAAACTGGCGCAGTGTCCGACAGATATGTTCGACCTGATCCTTGAGGAGAACCAGCTCAATGACGCCTGCGAGGCTATGGCCAAGTATTTGGAGGTACGATGGTATTTTTTTTTAATGTAATGAAAGTGATAAACAAGCATGCAATTCACATTAATTGAGTAGATCCCTTGCGTTCTACACCAGCCGGGAGGCCTTGCGCGCTACAGAAAGATGAGAAGAGGATGATACGAAGATATAAATACTAGCGGACCCAACCTAAAATCCGCTGTCCTGTCTTTGTCTGTTTACTTAACTAAGTATATATATACAAAGAAAATAATTAAAAGAGCATTTTGTAGTGGTTGGTCCACTACAAAATGCTCTTTTAATTATTTTTACTATGAATCTAAAATCTAAACCATTCTCAAAACACATACGATACAGAATCATCAAAATTGGTCCAGCAGTTAAGGACGAGTTCAGTGACATATCTACACAACGACATTGCTAAGGCCTTTGACCGGGTCTGGCACAGGGCACTTCTCGCGTAACTTCCATCCTACGGTCTTCCCGAGAGGCTATGCAACTGGACAGCCAGCTTTCTGTCTGAGTGTTATATACAAGTCTTAGTTGACTGTCAGCGCTCAGACAGACTACCTATCAACGCTGGTGTGCCGCAAGGCTCTGTACTATCTCCCACGCTATTTCTTCTGCACATCGATGAAATGTTGGAGCAAAACTCCAATTTTCATTGCTATACCGATGATAGTACGGGATATGCACACTACACTAGCCGTGCAAATGCCTCTCGGACACTTATCGAGGAAAGAAGGACTAGACTTGTGTCTGAAATCGAGCACTCTCTGGAGCGGGTCTCGGATTGGGGTCGATTTAATTTAATGCAGTTCAACCCCTCGAGGACACAAGTCTGCACGTTCGCCGCTAAAAAACGCCATGCATTGTAGCACCACAGTTCCAGGGCATTCCGATCGCCGTTGGTAAGAGTATCTGTATCCTGGGCGTTGACATATCGAACGAAGTGCAATTCGGGAGTCACATTGAGTGTAAGACCAAGTTGGCATCCAAAAAGCTAGGGGTGCTTAATAAAGCCAGGCAGTATTCACTTTCACTTCGGGGCAGCTACTACTACTCATACTCATTTATGGGCGGGAGCCCCCAAATACTAGATTGGTCCACTTGACTCCCTACAAAAACGCGCCGTTCGTATTGTTAACGATTCAGGACTTACTGACAGGCTCGAACATCTGAGCCTACGCAGAGACATTGGGAGTATGTGCGTGTTGTACCGTCTCTACAATGGTGAGTGCTTTGCTGAACTGTTTGACATGGTGCTACCATCTATTTTCCTACAGTACGGTGTACAGTACCCGCCGAAGAGAGAAGTTCCACCCACACCTGGCAGTGCAGTTTTTACGTTCGTTCTTGCCCAGAACGTGTAAATTGTGGAACGAACTTCCCTCTGAGGCGTTCCCTAGGTGCTACATTAAGAGGTTCTTCAAAAATGGCGTCAAAGGAGTCCTTCAGGGCTGGCAGCGCGTTGGCAACTCCCCTGGTGTTGCAAATGTTCATAGGCGACGGTGACCACTTTCTATCACCGTCTTTCCGTGACCCGTCTGCTTGTCTGTCAACCTACAGACATAAAAAAAACACACGCACACCAAAAAAAAAAGATGAGTGAATGACACAATTTCATTTAGGAATTGAAATGAAAATAAGAATGCAGTCTTTATTTCTTTGTTAATTAGGTATTTAAGTCGAATATTATTAATCAAAATAAAAGAATTGAATACTATTAATCGAAATTTATTTTAAACATTAATGTTTATAAAAAAAATATTTGGACGCTGTTTCCCCAACAACCGGTTTTATAGCTCATCATATACCAATACAGCATTGCTAAAAAGTGGTTTGCTGGTACATTTGATGGAAGAGAAGATAGGTATTGTAATGATACAGTTCTGTAAAGCCCCGAATATTTCGATTTTTTAAGTTGAGTACGCGTATATACAAAATAATGTATGTCAATAAAATTAAAACAATCAAGGAACAGCGCCGGTGGCGGGTGGGAAGGTCTCGCTCGCCTGTTCGGCCTGGCACCGCGCTGCGGCGTGTGCGTTGCCATCGATACGCGACGCGCATGCGCAACAAAATTCCTCATAAATTCCTCTTAAATTTTGAGGAAGCGGTAGCGGAAGAGGATTTTTTTATTTTAATTTTTGAGGATGCGGAAACGGTTGAGGATCCCAAAAAATATTGCGGAATTTCCTCATTATGAGGAAGAGGAAGAGGAATCCAACCCTACCGTACATTACCACCTGACCGGAACACGATAGTGCTGAACACTACCATTTAGCGGCAAGTATATTGGGTAATGCGGTGGTGCCTACGCCCCCGAGCTCCGTCACTGGAGCTCTGTCACCAGTTTTGTTTTGTATTTGCACGCATGTGGGTTTTAAAGTTATACTTCTCTTGACGCGATTGGAAAAACTAATGAGAGTGAATTTTCAAATGCGCGCGCACACCGACAGATAAAAGCAACATTCTGAAGTCAGCTGCTAGACATGTAACAGAAGCGAACAGTGTGAAGTTTCTACCAACAGTACCAACCAGTTTTTCGTTAGGTACTATGGTTATACATACATACATACATGTGTTTTTATTAATTCAATCGTATATACATACGACGGTTATAGATATTTATTGATAATTTATTTGTAAAAATATTTGGAATATTAGTTATAAAAGTGGTTTATATACATATAGTGTTTAAAGTGCATTTATAGATTTGAGGTGGTAGAGCTCCAGTGACAAGAGCTCGCTCGCGTAGTCCTATCGTGTGCCGGTCAGATGGCAATGTACGGCCTTATAATTTCCAGCATAGAGACATAATACCTCTGGCCTCAGGAGTGGTAACGCATCTGCATTTTGACCTTGGTCTTTGTGTGGGTGTCTATAGGCTGCAGGCATCACTTAACATCAGTGTGAACTGCATGCTTGTTTGCCACTTCCATTACATAAAAAACAATTGCACCATTATCTCTGATAGTCCCCGACCCGGGAATTGAACCCAGTACCTCATCATAGTAGTAGTGGCCTGCTACTACTAGGCTGCTGAGGCGCGTACAAAGTCGCTTTGAAAACCCACTTAATTTCTAAATCAGCTTTCAACTGATGCATTGCAGGAATACTGGCGTGCAACGCACCCACCTCAAGTGGCGGCACCGATGCGTGCCCCCACGCACGCGCCCTCACACGTCGAACCTGGTGAGTTACACACACAACACACACACAACACACACACATACACACACACACATTTACAATGGTTTGATTTTTAAAGGTAATAAGGAAAGGCCTCCAACCCCAAAAAAAAAAGTAGAAAGACTCGTGCCTAGCAGTGGGACGTAAAATGGGTTGCCATTATTACGATTTATGAGAGATGAATGAGCAAGCAATCCTTAATTTTAAACAACGTATAACTGTAATTACTTATGATAATAAATAACAATTTTACTGCTAACGTGATAATAATGTTAGACCAAAAATATGGAGACGACTTTCATTCAAAAACCCTTAGCTATTTATCAAAAATCAATTTTGCGGCCTGTCTCGAGACGGCACTAGTCTACTTCACCGGGCAATCGGCAAGCGTAGAAGGCGCTCCAGCCTAGCAAAAAAGTTAGCGCAACTGCCTAAGGGTGACCCATGCGGGTCCGTGCCTCGGCTTAGGACGTTGCGGAGAGACATATGCATATGCGATTATGGGCGGTGCAACTTTCGCTCTACTCCTTTCGGTTGGTGATAACCGGAATGTCATCGGCCTCACGGGGCCGGGGATAGGGTCGGGATCAGGGGCGGGCGCGGCGCGAAACGCGTCGGCGCGTTGTATTGGCGGTTTGTACAGTGTGATTCTGTATATGATTGTTCATAGCGGCGATGGCCAACGTGGTCTCATCGTCCGGATCTTTTAAGACGTGCCTTGGACGGCTCCTTTTGGCACGAACAAAAGGAGTGTAAATCGCGGCCGCTCTGACCAGCGGATTCGGGTGGTGACTCGCCCGATCGAAATAGCGAGCTGAAGCTCGCTTCATAAACTGCCGGATGGTAGGCAGGTTTGCATCAATGTGCAAGTTTTTATTACGTACGTAAGGCGCGCCTACGGCTCTACGTAAGAATCGATTTTGCAAAGTTGGAAACTTGCGTAATGTTGTGTTTTTCGCGTGGGCGAATACCGGAGACGCGTAACATAGTATGGGCCTTATGCAGGACGTATAGGCACGGAGTTTGTTCCGGGCCGATAGCTTGCTCTTTTTGTTTAATAAACAATGTAGTTGGGACAACACTAATGCAGCCTTTGCGTGCGCTGCTTTTACATGTACAGCGAAGGTCAGATGCCGATCAAGCGTCACTCCTAAGTATTTCGTTTTGTCCATCCAGGGGATGGGCTCGTCAAACATTTGGACTGGGGCTACGTTAGGTCTGGGAGCGCGGTCCCGTATAAAGAGTATGGCAGCGCTCTTGCTATGATTTGCCTCTATACGCCAGCGGCGGAACCAAGACTCAAGGTCTTTGGCCGCCGCTTGCAGGGCTTTCCTTATGATCTCTGGCTTTCTGCCAGAGACGTAAATAGCAGTGTCGTCAGCGTACATTGCCACCTGAACGCCGTGGCGGACATCGCTATATATCGTGGGGGATATCGCTAGTGTATATCGTGAACAGGAGGAGGGAGAGTACGGATCCTTGGGGAACACCGGCTGTTATGGTGTGACGGTTCGAGAGGGTACTCGGTACTCTCGACTCGACATCGAAAGCCTCTGTCCGACAGAAAATCGCAAATGATGTGCACGATTTGGGTGGGCACTCCGAGAGTGTACAGCTTATATAATAAGCCGTGATAGATATATAGATTGGCGTGATAGTTACGCAGCATATATAAAGCTGAAAGCGAATAAAAAACATCTGAATTTAACTTAATTTTGGGAGTCCAAAATTGTTCCCATTTTTCAGACTGATATGATCATGACTCATGGACTAGTGTGTACGGAATAATGACTGTAATGGCCAAATATTCATACGTCACTCAATTTTAAGCAACCTTCAAATGTGCGCTATCTCTATCGTTTGAACATGTTTTATAAAGACAGAAGACTAATAAGTCCCACTTAGATTTAAGTGACGTTTGAGTATTTGGCCGTTAGGTTCCTTATCATGAGTTTCGTAACTATCACGCTATTTAGTCACCTCATGTGTGTTTGAAGTGTTATTCTAATTATTAAAAATCGGCGAAAGCATTGCGTTAAAGCATTATTTTCAAATTCATAACACTACATCCAGTTTCCACGATTGATGATACTATATTTAAAGCTGTAGTTAAGAATCTAAAACAACATTATTTTTATAGCCACGTATTTTTTTTTTAATTCAATTTAATTATGATATACTTCTGCTTCATTGACCTGAAAGTCTCTTTTTTTTAGTGAAAAAAATAAATAGAGGGTCTTTTCATAAAATACATGCGTTCGCAAACAAGTGGGGAAGTTGCGTTGTGTGATATGATACAATCCCCACCAACAAATATCGCACATCGACTTTAGAAAAGAGATTTCGGCTAATTTCGGCTCTGCAGAGCGTTATTTCTTTCGCACACCACCTGTGTGACGTTTGTCTAACAGTTTGGTCAAAGGAGACGTTCCAAAATGTATGGAGCTTTGGCCCGCAACGCGCTTGTATCGAAGTCATACCGGCGGTGTCGCGTCGGCGCGGCGCGAATTAGAAATCAGAGACGTCAAAATAGGGCAATTACTTAAAACTCAAAATTTAGCTCAAAGCAAAATTTTACTTCAATTTTCTTCTAAACTATAATCTTATCAGTTGCCTAAGTAGCACTACTTTAAAAAAACAATATGGAAACAATATCCCCTTTAAGATTTATTTATTCATTATTTTAAACGCTGTTTATAACAAGTCGAAAAGCGACCGGCACGTCGGGTTGATTTAAAAAATCATTTACGACACACGAGATAAATCCGGTAAAATTGTTTTATTTCAATGAGTGTAACTCGCAAATACCTAAGAACACATCAATATTCAAAGTTCCAACCAATGTGACGCAGAGTAACGAAAAGGGGGAAGGTGATTTAAAAACTCGAAATCTAGTGCGAACGTATTTATTTTATGAAGTCTCTTCTAGTCTTTCTGATGAAGTTGTAAGAAAAATATTCTTAAGGGTTCTATTTCACCGGGCCACTATGTCAGCGCAACCAGTCACATCACCGTGATGTCCGTAAGCTACCAAACGTCTAGTTTGGTACCATACAGACACCAGAGTCGCCACACCACAGCAACAGTACCAAAATTAACGTCACTGGCAGCTGGACTGGTAACTGAGTGAGTGAGGACCATAGTGCAACACGGGCCACCGGCCGCGGCGGACCGGAGGGGAGTAGGCATAGCGTTTACTACCGATGCAATACAGTCTGTCATTTTTTGCGGGGAGAAATACGTGTGACACACACTCACACTACAAAAATCGTCTATTACTACGAATCTCACACCTTAACTTTAACAAAATACATAAACAATTTTACGCACACATTTAAATATCTGGGCGACAGGCATAGGACCATTTGGTCTTGTACTTTGACAGAGGGAAAAGCCTGCATATGGCTACTCCCCTCCGGTCCGCCGCGGCCGGTGGCCCGAGTTGCTCTATTGTGCGGACACCATACAGCGTTATAGTAATTACCTAGTAATGGCGCGACCAGCGTCCGGTCTGGTCGCGCCACCAAATTGGTTGCGCAACCAAACAGACACGGTTGCGCAACCAAACAGATACCAGGTAAGTAACTCTCTATAGAGCTGTATACATTTTGTTAGTAGCGGCGACTGGTTGCGCCGCCATGTCGACCCGGTGAAATATAGCCCTAATAGTCATCCATCGTGTAAACGTTTGGGAATTTTGAAGCAGTGAACATTTACTATATGAGTCGTTCCGGCCAGGTTTCGCCGGTCGCGGTCAAAGGCCGACCGACTATTTGACAGGTACAAAACTAAGTGTCGTACACTGTTCGTACTGTCGTACACTAATATATTAGGGTTACCAACTTGTGGCGAGCCGTTTCAAGAGGATGAGCAGTTGGTGACTCTATAGGGCTTAGATTATATGTAAGGGCTTTATTTATAGTATTACTTTTACAACACTGCTCATTTAAAAAATCGTGACACCTATTAGGTGTAGATGGTGAAGTGTACCTAACAATGCTTCTTATTTACTGTTGGTTATGTTTTTAATTAAGTATTAGACAAAATAATTTTTCGTCGTGAGAAGTACAAATTGTAGTATTTAATAATAGAAATAAATTATTACTTTTGACGATTTATACAGGGTTACCGAAAATTCGATACATTCCCTTGTAGGTTAGGATCCCACTGCAGAATCATTTTGTTCATCCAGATATGCTGCAAACCTAATTTTTGCGCATATTTATAATCTAGAGAACTAGGTTGCCTATCAAAAAATGGCCGCAAGTATTTTATTATATATGTTTTGGGCAAGGATTGAAGGAAAAATCACTACTCTTTTGTTGCGGTTTGAAAATAGAAAAAAAAATTGTTCAAAAACTTTTACAAAAAAAAATGTATGGGACAAATCGTATATATCGTAGCTATCTAAAATGGTGTAAAAGTTTTTAGCTAAATTAGTAATTGCACTAATCAGGTACAATGATCGGAACCGAGTTGCATATTTCGTAGAATTTAGCCATTATCCCGTTTTTTACCTGCTCTAGCCCCTGCCGCCTGTGCAAATCGCGGCTTGTGATTGGACGTACCAAGGTCATACTTGGGCATAGATTATACACTAATAACTGACACACTCGGGCAAGCTCGTCTGTTTATGGTTTACTTTAGTTCCGTTGTAGACTTGTAGCTAACTTCGAGTGTGCACGTCTTAAGTCGCTCGTGATTATTCTCATTTCTGGTTTTGTGGCAATGGATGCATTTGAGAACGAAGAGTATGCAGATATTTTGTTATGAATTCTGTGATGGAGACGCTGCTGCTGCTAGAACCGAGTACGCCCGTCGTTTCCCGAATCGACGTATTCCCAATGCACGTGTTTTTCCTGCAACATACAGCTGCTTAAGGGTATCTGGTAGTGTAAGAAGACAGAGTGACGCCGGTGGACCTCGCATTTACGCTCTACAAGATGAGAATGGATCGGAGCGACTCGCACAGGGTCCGGAGCAGGTAACAAATGGAACAGAAAGCCAAATCTCACTTGTAGGGGGATGATCTATTTCTACGAAAAATGCAACTCAGTTCGGATGTAATACACAAATACGCTTACACTCACAGCCCCACCGTGGGTGCCGTCGTTCACACAACACATACACAAACAAAAAACGGTTGTTTATAGGTACTTATTAAACAGACTTCTATTATAGCATAATTCGCTTCTATAAATCTAATTTGCATTCTCAATTACAACATCAACGCGCGTCGGAATAATGTAACTTACTCGTACATAGCCTCTATCTAGTTATCTACAAAAACCGGAGAAATGTATACAGTACAAGCTTCCGTTATATGAATACATTTTATAAGTATATAAGTAGATGAAGATGGGTTATTATAAATCAGAATAGGGCGTGTTTTTGGAGTAACCCCTTTTCAGAATAGGTCTAATGTCGACTAAGCCTTTTTTATCACCTCCAAGCGATGCATCGAAATTTCGGTAACTCTGTATGTACCTATACATATGTATATCTCGTATATCATCTCGATTTTTTAAATGAAAAGTGCTCCTATCTATAAAATAATATTCTGTGTAAAAGAGAAAATATAACGATCAAACTTAATTCTATAATAATTCTTCTTTATATACATTGACTAGGCTTCTGATATATAGTTATGCGTTAGCATGTAAATAGATTTCTCTAATCACGGTCACAAATTTAGGTACTCATAAAACCTTCTTTACTTTTCTCAAATATCTACTATCCAAGCGTATATCTACCCTTACAATCTAACTAATATTTACGTGCAAATGTGACGAACCGCGATTATAAAGAATCATAGCAAGTTCCATACAAGACATCAGGAAAAGTTCTTTAGGTTCACTAGATACTATTTCAAAATTGTTATACAGAGGTTACATGTACTTGACATCGAACGTCGATAGGTATATCATAATTCATAATTCTTTATTTGCCTCCATATGGTAGGGGTACGGGTTAGTATGGTGCAGGGCCCTGTTAGGGCATTGAAAATTAGAAGCGGATCGTGAGGTTTTATTATTATTCAAATTTTTCGTATAATATAAAGTAAAATTTATTCGTAAAATCTTTGTATTGTGGTTTTAATTATAATTTTTAAAATTTGATTTGTCCGTTAGATATTCATTTAATGTGTAGTAACACTTTTGTATGAGAAACTCTTTTGATTTTTTGCTAAAACATTTAGGATTGGGTTCTTCTCTTAATTTTTTTGGTAAAGCGTTGTAAATAGTGATTGCTCTATAATGTGGACTTGTTTTGTATATTTGCATCATTGGTGTCGGGAGTTTAAGCTTATCGTTACGTTAATTGTCTAGATATCGACAACATATGCATCAACGGGTCACTACATCTACGGTACTCCATATTCCATATTTAAATCCTTCTGGCCTGCAAAAAATATGACTATAGATTTCTTATTGTCTTGGACCCGGTCCAGCTGCTGCTTCAAGGATTACATTCATAGAATCAATAGGCCGTTGTATCAGTGTTGGTCTAAGATCCGAACCTAGGTCGACCTTCACCCATCTGTTTACCGAATGATACATTGTTTTTATCAAGACGGGTAATTTTGGACCTGCAAAGTCGTTACTGGTTAACCCATTACACAGTGCATGATGTAATATAGTTAACAATAAGCAATCTAACCCAACTTTTACATAATTATATACTCCAATTACTGGCAATTCAAAAAATGCCCGAATTTCAAATTATTTATTTTATAGTAATTTGAAAATGACATTTGTACAGTGTTAACATCTGAGCCCAGAAATGTATGGAACAGTATCATTCTTTTTTCATACTTAAACAAACACGTCTTGCATGTATTGCCTGTCAAAATATGTTCAATTCTTGCAATTTTTGAAAATCTTCACAATCTTCTTTTGTAAAATATTAAGTTAATTCAGATTCTTTGCTGATCTCGCATTTGTTCGTCAGGTTTTCACATAATTTGTATTTCCATTACTATTAACCAAACAACAATGTGTAACCTTTTCATTCGCTCTGTTGAACCCCCCGCACACCCTGGCGGACACCGCGAGCGATCCGACTCGTATAACTACGAGCGGGAGCGAGGTAACTTTTTCGAGATATTACATAATTTTTAGTTCTTTCCGTAGATTTCTTTTGACAAGTCTTATCTTTTGATAACTTTTAAAACACTGACTTTCAATACTCATTTCACTAATTTAACGAACCGGGTCGTGACGCGATATAGATGCCGCCGGCCTCCACAATAATTGCGCAAACTTGGAGGTAGATCAAGCCACCCGCAATCTGACAATTTGTTGGTGCAACAATCCGTCCGAGACTACGGTTCGTGCAGCCGAACCCAAATGTCGGAATTGGCTAAAAAAGTTTTTTGACTAGTATCTATACCGCGTCACGACCCGGTTCGTAAAGTCAGTGAAAGCCTACTACAAGATTCTCAAAAGATTTAGAGTTAAAAGTTCAAATTTTGTTTTAATTAATCATCGACAACCTTGCTCCTGTTTCCAGTACTTTAATGAAATTACATATACATTTTAAGCATTTCATTATGGATTAGTCTATCTTTTTTATTTCATCAAATTCAGCTTCCCTGTACCTGTCGGTGACAGGAACTTTTTTTCTATCTTCGTTTTGAATTTCATCACCATTCTAAATAACTTGCTATTTAGGTTGGTTCTTCATAATTCGTTCTTCATTAGTCTCATTTTTAATTAACATACACTTCATAAAATCTTTCCTGTATTTACATTTCAATATAAATTAATTTTACTATGATTATTTAATTTTGTTTTTTATTTTTGTCGTATTTGTGGCAAACTTTGCCGTACCTTATCAATGAGTATATTCAGTATCTTCATCAGTAATGCAGGCATTTTTGTTGTAACATTGCAGACTTACACAGTAGTTTTTGCATCTTTTATTTGTTGATCTTTTTCAGCCATGATAAGATGTACTTACGAAGTAGAATTTCTTGTTATTTAAATATTCGTCTTTTTTGTCTTAAATATGACAAAAATCAGAAACAACAGTGAGCATAAATGTTGTGTACTAGAATGCTTTTACCTACAATGTAATACATATTTGATTAATTCACAACTAGATCGTAGTGTAGTTCTGTTTTATGTTGTACAACTTATACGATCCTATTCATATTAATGCAAAATCTGATAACGGCTGTCAACATAATGATTGAAATCAAAACAACTGCTTCTTAAATTAAATTAATTCCGCCACAGTATAATTGCCTATTTAGAACGCCAGATTATGCATTAATATCTAGAACTGTATCAACACACTTCAAAAATAAACCTTTAGTGTCCGATCCAACCTTGTGTTCCACTGACAACACCCTGTTCATTTCAGTCGAAGCATCAGGACAAGTATATTAGCGTCGAAGAAGATGTTATTCCAATATTATAGCAGCACCAACAATCAGGTTACCACTTACTAGCGGCCGTCCATACGCTTTCCTAGCTAACTGATTTTAGCTTCTACTAATTGTGTCGTTTGGACATTTAAAATTACAGGTTTGATTGGCTAAGCTTCATACGATCTGAACACGTCACTTTTATTCACATATTACAAATAAACTTTTCCGTTGGCTCTGATGCACAATTTTGGAATGTTTTAGCTTCTGTCTTACGAGATTTAATTGAAACGTTGTTATCAAATGTTTACTAATTCATAATGTTTTTTTTACACTTTACTTACGGGAATGTGATACTAAAAGTGAATACAGACAGGCTTTTTGGTGTGATTTCAAGCTCGTTACCGATAACAAATCGAGTGAGTGCGTCGTATCCGTCAAATCTTGCCTCCTTACTCGAATCACTCGAGTGTTGCCAAGTTAATATGTTCACGGATCGCTAACGAAAGCTTCACAGAACTGCCGAAGCTTCAATGTGTGCTTCTTCGCAGCAACGCCGTCTCCCACGCCCGCCGTCGCGGTGCTCCCGTGCCCCGGTAAAGTGCGCAAGTGCGGGGAGGTGTTGACGCCGACTAATGTAGTCTCGTAGGGCAGTAAGTGCGGGTGCACGTGTTCCTCCCGGCGGCCGAACTAAGACCCCCTCCGCCCTGTGTGACGTGTGCCTAACCCACGACCTGGTCGACATGGTTTCGCTGAGTACACAGTTTTTAATCCGAGCGATTTATTTCCTCCATCTTGACATGAGATTCCTACATTAATTTCGATCCAAAGTAGACTAGAGAACTGTTTTTGAGATTTCACGATCGCGCGGCATGTTCCTTCATTTTCGTATCTTCGAAAGCATTTCCTGGAATGTGAGGTGACTCAACGAAATCATGACGACGAGACAATGTGCCTCGGGGTCGAGCTTAAACGTTTCCCATGATTCCAGGCGGCAGATCACGAGCGCCGCGCCCCGAGCGTCTCGAGGAGGAGTACTACCCGCGGGAGCAGTACCAGCGATACCCGCGGGACTACCCGCGCGACTACCCCCGGGACTACCCGCGCGACTACCGCGAGGAGTACGCGCACGACTACCAGCACGGCGACCCGTACGAGCGCGAGGCGTACGGGCACGACTACACGCGGGAGTACGGGCGAGAGTACGGACGGGAGGGATACTCGCGCGAGGAGCGGCCGCCGCGGACGCGCGAGCGCGACGCCTCGGACGAATACGGCCCCTCCAGGCGCGCCCTCAATGCCGTGTAGCGGACGCCGACGTAGGGCTGGCTCGCGCTGTGTCACACTCTCGTGATTTCTCTGTCGGAAAGCGGCTTGACGCTTCTTTTTCACATCGAACTCGCCGGACCGGCTGTCTTTCGAGATTTTACCGAAGTGTTAACCGGCACTTCACGCTAGCTTTCCTTCTCGCTGGTGATCTTCGCGATGCGGGGACGCGGATCGCCGAGGATCGTTCGCTTTGTTTGTACTTGTTGTGCGTCGATACGACACTTTATTCCGTGTAACGACGATGACATTCGCTTAGTTAAAAAACTTTGAGGGTGGACCTTGCTAATTTGTAATATATTGTCATCACCAATGTGCACTTACGTCTCGACGGACAAATCTCGACCAGTTCGACACAGCCGGACCAGATCCGACGTGGTGCTTTGAGACCGATGGCGGTTTCGTGTATTCTTAATCTTTTATTCGTTGTCGGACGCCTTTCGAATTGCTGAGCTTTAGTGGCACGCTTCTGCGGACGCGGCGTCGCCCGACGATTGTGCGTTGTGTTCCTTTAGTCCACGGTGGAATTATCCAGTCTTTATGGCAATGGAGCTCGCGTTTTTGTCACACGCTGCGCGCTCGGTGAACGTGTATGGATTTTTTAGAGGGAATGTATATGGTTGGGTTTTCTTAATGATTTCTAAGATATAAATTAAATAATACAGCGATGAAAATGCGAGCAAACGTGCGCTTGTAAAGTATGTCCGTTATGTTGAGCGGACAGTGTGTGAATCGTTTTTATTATCTAATGAAATAGCTTGTAGTTGCAAATTATATATTTTTCGGCAATGTGTCACTTGTAATTTTTGTATATCGTAGGAGGTCGGTCGATCGAGACTTAGCTTGCGTTTCCTTTGCGATTGATCCTTCTGCGCAGTTTTCATCCATTATAAAGAATAATATTATACAGTTTTTCCTTCGCCTCGGCACCTTTTACACGATCACTTTGACGATTTTAAAATAAAACTGTATACTAATCCTTGCAGTTCTTTGTGATTTGAATAATTCTGTCGTGGAACAAGTTCCAAGGTCAGGTCGGCACTCCACCAGAGGAACGCGCTCTTATAAATAGGGCATCAATTTGAGTAAGCCAATCTTGTACCAGTAACAAACACTCCTATTATGTTATTAATGTTTATTTGTGTGTGTGATGTTAGTATTAAAAAGAATTATAAAGACTCTTACTTTACAAGAGTAGGTTTGTTGTTAAATAATTACAGTCTTCAACGTATTTTTCTGCATTCAACTAGCAATCATTATTATAATCAGTGACAAAATAGTTCCTCTTATTAAGGAGCTCTCGATTTTCGTTCAATCTCCAAATATTTTCTTGACTTTCGGAGGTTCAAGTTATCATAACATCTCAATCATATACAAAGGTATCAGAATGCTAAAGACTAAGAGATGTGTAATCGGAAAAAGGTATCAGAAGGAACGAACCATTAAATTAAGTTTTGTTCTTTTAATGCCATAAGTTTTTAAAGAACCGCTTTTCTTCACTCCTTGCCTGTCTAATATAGCAACCTATCTCGCTTGCACAGCCCTCAACAAACAAACAGCAAGACAGACGCCAGGGCCGTATTCATTCCACGCTCATTCCTCTGGTGGGACGTCGCGCTGATCGCGGCGCGTGTTGTCTCTCTCTCTCGCGGTGTGCCAGAGCGAGAGGTGAAATGCGCACGCGCAGGGCTTTCGTGTATGTGAGAATGTGTACGGTGGACGCATGTTCGATACTGGAGAGAGATAGGTTTAGGCTAAAGTATGGTACCACTGTTGCTCGGTACGGAGCTCGCGTCGAGTGTGTAAATTTTAAATAAATGATAATTTTAGTGCCGTTAGATATTATCCGTTTCCCATTTTTTGGACATACATACTCTTGTAATTATAATGCATCGTCTGTACTTCATTGTTGCAATCATTTGTAAATAAAAATACTTTATATCGATCGTGTGCTGTTTTATTTCGTTCTTGAATATCTAAGGTACCTACTAAACAGATTATTTTGGAGTGGCAGTAACGACATCTATTACTAACAACTTATAAGAAATTAAATTATCACCAGTGAAAATAAAAGTCAAGTGTACTAGAAATCGTAAGTTTATTACAAGCGGGTCTGAAGTTAATTCAATGAACTTTAACATTTAAAGTGATAGGCCGAAGCCCGCCTCCATAAATAAATTAAACATCACAATACATAACAGATAAATAATTTCCATATATTTCGCTCGCTTGCCTCTTTGGTGTCTACTAGCTAAATTATATTAATATTATTTACAATTCTCATAGAAATGGTTGGACCACTATTTGCCACAAGCGTGACAGTTTTATACTGATTTTAAAGGTTGAGCCACAGTGAACGCAGATGATGTATACAATGGTTACCTACCCTCACATTTTAGATAAATTTTCGTCTGTTTAAAAATAATGCGACAAATTTAGTTGATTCTACCTTCTATGAATTGTCAGTTCGGAAATTACACCTCTGACTATGATATTAAAATATACACGTACTTAATGTACAGCTTAGGAACACTCTGCGTACCTATACAATATCAATCGATTAAATACCGCACGTGGTGTGGAACGATCCGCGTTCAGTTAGGCTTAACCTTACCGCTTCAAATTCTCATACTGTTTAGCGAGGTGAAACGTTAATTAAGACTAGACAATAAACATATATTTTACAATTTAGAAACTTATACATTATCTTTATTTTATATTGTATTGATTACCATTGTAGAGAGACCGTACATTTGTAGGAAGGAAGCGTGGTTAACAGTATTTCTCCATAGGTATTTGATTTTTTACAGATTTTCAGCCTCCGTTTTACCATGTTAAATAACAGATTGTCGTTTCTGGTACGATTCCACCAAAAAAGTGTGACGCACTGTGCAGCACATTTTGTTTTAAATAATTTGTTCAAAACTCCAGCACTGCACGTACTGAGCTGGTGTAGCATTCAGCCTCCTTTCTACCGGCAAGGCTGTGCGTAAATATTGTACGCGCACAGTTGTGCACGATCGTGCACAAGCACAATTGTTCACTAAGGAGGTTTTCCTATGTAGGTAACCGTGTAACAATGTGAGTCCACTGCTTGTAGGTGTGCGTGCACAAAAGTAGACAGCTGAGCGCGAACAGTATAGAAATGTTCGTTACTGTTTGCTTGAGTGTGTCGACCAGCATAAATATTTGTGTGGCACACTGTGCATAACAGTGCCTCACAGTTCAGCACACTGGTGGAATTTCACTTTTATATCTACAATTTACCAAACACCAAACTCATACCTGATTAGTAAGATACAACGATTGGCAAGCAACTTGAAATAAAATAGAGAAACCGGTGAAAAGTTGGAGCAGATAATGGTTGGCCCTACAGAAAAGTAGTTCAAGTGATCAACCAACGCTAAAGGATACCCCTCCCCCCTCAATCCAACAAATTCGACTCGTAATAGTGGAGCAGATTTCTCCAAGTTGGTTGCCAATGTCGGCACCTAAACACCACCAGCTGGATTCACGAATCCAAACCACTTCACAACCGTCGTCAAAATTCAAACCAACCTTCTTTGGTTTCGCACTTATGAAAAGTCCATCTATTTACACTTTACAGTATATACAGGCTTACACTTTGTCCTTTTCTTACACAACCTCGCTAGGTTCACGGCTAGTCAGATGTACAGGTAGTCGTTCTTCGTTTCCCTGCAGTAGCTTATGCTGGGGAACTTGTAGACAGGGCTGTACCGCTTGTCCGTTTCGGCTTCGAGGGATAGAGCGGAGAGTGCTCTGGAAGGTTCCTCATCTTCTTGAGGCTCTGGCGGGGGCAGGGTACGCGGCGGGAGGGGTGGAGCGCGCGGGTTACGCCGCACCCTGAAGTGGCAGTCGCTGTCTGACGGCCAGGCGCGTTGGACGAGTAGTGGTAAGTCATCTGGATGCAGTTTCCGCTCGTACTCTTGGGAGGGGCACACCTGTAATGTATTAAGTTAATATTAATCACTTTTACTATAGGTAGAAATCGTACCAGGCAATGTAATATTATTCGTATGATAGCGAAAGATCGCCTATCTTGAAGTTTCGAAAATTGCTTGACGTAGGAGGATAAAATTTAGCAGAGAGGTAGTTTATGAATTGTACATGACCGTTAAGAACGGATTGACAGGGCCGGATTAAAGAGAACTAAGGGCTCTCGCTAGTTTGCATGATAGTAAACACGAAATACACGCCCGCAGCGGGCAACAGCTATTATTGAATAACCATTTCTCTCCAAAATTTATAAAATATTGAAATAAAACAATTTTTACGGATTTATCTTTTTAAATTTTATTTATTTAATATACGCGACTAAAATGATTGTAAAACGAGATAAATCCGTAAAAATAGTTTTATTTAAATGAGTGTAGCTCGCGAAAACCTAAGAAAATATTATCATCTGGAAAATAGTTCTGTATTAATAGATAATAAGAGATCTGGTAATTAAGTTAATTGTACGGAAGTCCAACTCGCTTTTCGTCACTCTTAGAAAAGAAAGGGGTAGCAGCTACACTGCCACACCCTGGCCACCGACGGCCGAGGCAAACGGCCTGGCACAAGTTGTTTAACGATATTAATTAAGTAGTATATTATTATAATGAAGGCGTCAGGGCATCATGAACTCACCCACTAGTGAAAGAAAGAAGGAAGAAGGGAAAGTCTTCCGCTAGTGTAGACAGTCGAGCTTTGGCTGTCAAACCTTCGGCTGTAAATGCAATAAGGCGAGATGAACAGCAGCGACCAGCGACAAAACTACCGTCTTACTACTACTATTCTCCCCAAAATGACGCAGAACCGTTGTGGGTATCGTTGAGAAGGCTTTTATCCAGCTGTGGACATCTGAAAGCCATGATTTAAATATACTACCAACCTCATACAGCGAAAATCTTTCAACGCCCTCAGTAGAGTCGTAGCAGTGCAGCAGGATTGCCAGCAGTTCGTCAGCAGTGGTCCGCTCACTGGTCAGCAGGCACTTGTACTGCGACGACGACATCAGCGCCGAGTCGTAGATCTTCACGAGACCACCCGGTCGCATCTGGAGTGAGAACCTGGAAAACGAGAATTATGGATTTGAGAAAACATTCCCATGTTATGTACCATAGAAGAGATGACCGGTTGGTGACGACAGTGCCTTATATGTGGTAATCAAGTCTAGTTTGCAATGGTTTTGAATAGTTTAGTGGTAGCAAGCCACCTGGGTTCAATATCTCGGGCGGTAAGTAACATTGGGATTATATGTGCCATTTTCTGGAACACCTTACACAGTATCCGAACACAGCATTAAGATCCTGTTTAGTATGGTAAAACGTGATCTTCAGATCGTCTTAAACACTGAGATCTGTCTATTAATACTAGCCTTAGATGAGACATTTTAAAAAAAAATATGTTTTCGTTTAGGACTGACAACACATCTGCATTGAGACTCCGGTTTATACATAAGAAGATGTTTTTAAGATGCAGTGTTCACTTACATTGATGTTAAGTGATGATTGCAACCTATAGACACCCACACAAAACCAAGGTCAAAATGCAGATGTATTACCACTGCTGAGGCCTAAGGTGTTATGCCTCTGTGCCGGAAATTACAGGGCCGTACATTACCACCTGACCGGAACACGAAAGTGCTGAACACTAGGTACCATTTAGCGGCAAGTATATTAGGTAATGCAGTGGTACCTACGCCTGCGAGCTCCGTCACTGGAGCTCTACCACCTCCACCTAACATAATAACAACTGAAGACAGAAAACTCGCTTCCTACGTCTTAAACAGATTAGGTATATTTTTAAAAAGGTATCTCGAACGGAAGATGATTTCCTTAATTAATAAAAATCTGAATCCATACGCTACCGAAACCGAAGCACGTCTTTTCAAGTAAATTCTTCAATATCGTCCACTAAGTTATGTGGATTGTCAACGTTCAGGTTATTATTAGTGTCACGCTCATAAATCCTTTAATAGTTCAACTGTAATTGTTCCAAGCCACCGGCGGCGGGCGCACGACACCATAATGCCCTATTGATTACAGAATTAGGGATGTCATTGTCATTTTGTCATTGTGTCGATTACTAGTCCTTATTTTTATTTCACGAATATCGAAAAAAGTGGTTATTTATTATCTTTTTAACACGCTCGAGAGATCAGAACACGATTGCTAGTCCTGATTTTTAACTGTAAAATAGTTTTGGTCACGAATCAAGGATTACACAATTAAACATTTGAAAAAATTAACTACTCGAAAGGTTTTCATTTAAGTTTTAATGTTTGTTACTAAGTACACTACTTACTTATCTAATTCTTTGCAAAAAAATGTCTTGGTGGGTAAGTACTGACTTGCTCTTGGATTTTTGTATTGAGATAATTTAATCAGAAGGATTGTATTATTTAATAAACAACATATTTAAAAGTTTTATGATTAATAAAATCATACAACAATAGCGTATTATCATAATTACAATTGCAAATTAAGATCTTGTATACACGACGTATTTTTTTCTCACTGTAATTATTTTTTTTTACGGCCAGTGCAGGTAAAAGAATATTAAGCTTAACATAAAGAACATCACAGATAAAAAATATATCTTTTCATTATATAATATTGACCTTAGATTTTATTTTTGGTGCTAGACTTTGTTCAAATAAGCGTAGGATTATTCAACTTTTAAACAAAACAATGCAATAGATTTTTTTTTAATGTAGGAATTAGTCTTTTACCGCAAATTAGAACCTATCATAAAAAAAACAAATCAATTGTTTGTAATTACCTGCATTCAAACTATAATGTACCTAAGTATTTTTTGTAGGTTATGCTGTAGTATTAACTTACAATATTAACTGATTACTTCTAAAAAAACGTATCGATATCTAACCAATGTAACAACTTTCAGGTATATATTCTATAATAAGCCGGCACGGTGTAACCAATTCGAACCAGTCTCATATTTGACCGGCAAGATTTTTTATGTGACTGACAGATTAACATAAAAACAAAAAAGTAATACACGAGCTTTCCCATTAATAAAGTTGATGAGTCTCTTAAATCTCTATTGTTATTATTCTCAACAGCGAAAAACACTTTAACGTTTAATCAAAACATCGATACTGATTATGGACAACTCTAAAAAGATATGTAACATGGCAAGCCCATTACCTTGTAACATCAAAACACTGTCAACAGAGAACATGATCCACATGGTCAATAACGAGCTCTTGCGTTCTTTTTAAACCTTTTTAGGGTTCTGTAATCTACAAAGAACCTTTATACGCCATGTTCGTCCGTCTGTCCGTCTATCCGCAGCTATGTTTGGCGACTCTTAATACTAGAAAACAGTAATTTGGAATATACATAATACATATGCGGAGAAGGTCTTGCAATCAAACCTAGAAAAAAAAATTTTTTTCACGCGCTTCACATTGTTTGATAAGTCTTCAAAAATATTACGGGATTTAGAAGACCATTTTCCCATGAAAGGATCCGTTTATTATAATTTTTTTTTGGACGAACTTATTTTTTTTTATGTAGAGTAGTTTGCAGACAAGCATGCAGCTCACATTGATGTTAAGTTATGACTGTAGCCTAGAGACGCCTTCACAAAAAACCGCAGGTCAAAATTCAGACGCATTGTCACCCCTGAGACCTACGTTATTGATGTCTCTGTGATAGTTATAACGGGGCCATACATTACTTATCTAGTACGTCTCAAGACGGCTAGTCTGCAATCGCGGGGCGAGCGCAGAAGGTTCAGCCTAAGGGTCCGTTTTTTGAATTATTTAGCTTTTAAGTGCAATTTTTTGTTGGATTCAAGTGTGTCTGTGTGTCCCTCTGCCAGCTAAATGGTGGCATATGAACATATAAAAAATCACTTCACTCAAAATACACCCAATTGGTATTGGGTACATACCTACAACGAATTAAAAAAAATGTGAGGGCTAAGTAGACTCAACAACTTTACGAGTAATAACCGATCAACATAAAAATGTACTTAAAAACGGAACTCTACATTGCCCGAGTCCCGACACGTACATGACCAGTTTTTTTATTACTTCTAGCCATCGCTGTGTTTACGCGACACGAATAGACGCCGGAAAAGGGACGGAAAAAGGGACAAAAATTGTTCTTTTTTAAGCGCTCGCGCCGGCCGCCGGTGCTGCGGTGGTCTTGTTACGACGTCTAGACTCGCGTGATAATAAGAAATGTTTGTTTTTACGCAGAATAATGTTTTTGATTTGCAAGTTGTTTGTTTAGAAGTCAGTTGATCTTCCAAATTCTAGTGCTTCGATATTGAGACAGGCAGTTGACAAGGATAGTGAGAGAGATTACGATAACATCATACCATTATTCCGCGCTCTCACCAGCACGCTCGGGTCAGGCGGAACGTGACACTTTTTCGTGCATGCAGCCGACGTTCATCTTTTTATAAAACGTTATCACGCAAACAAGAACGCATAAACAAATGTCATAGGTTGTTTTTTTTTATAATAATTAGTATTATCCGAATGAGTAGAGCTATATTTGCGGATACATACGTTAGTATAATAAAACTGGACCAACATTTACCTAATAACAAAAAACTACGCAACATTTAATCAATTAGTATAATTGCTTCATACCTACTAGTCCACAGATAATATGCATTATCAAATCATACAGTGAATCAAAACGAAACAATAACAACTAATGTCAGTTATTACGCGGCACCTAATGAAGTTATTGTAGGGCAATCAAACACGGTGTTATTAGCCAATGCTATTCAACTATTGTTCTTTTTTGGAGTCATAGATTACACACGATAAACTATGGCATTTGGTAAGCTATACATTAAGACAAAATACAGTACACTCTTACAAGTGAGTAGTCAGTTTATGAAACATGTACCTGCCTACTTAATTCCATGTAAACATGTACGCAATACAATAAACAACATAAGAATTGATTTAAGAATCGTTACCGTTCCGATTATGTACTACCTGTCTATATAGGTATGTTGGATGTTTTAATAAACATGGGTAAAGTTAATGATGGTAGAGCTCCAGTGGCGGAGCTCGCGGATATTTTTCCATGTTACATCTATAATATTAGTATCCATCGTACCGACTCTCAAGTCTCAAGTACTTAATTCAATTCATGTGCTTAAATTATAAACAGATGCAGCAAACATCCGGAATGTCGTACTCTACGGAAATTGCATTTGAGAAAAAATTCTTATAGCATCGGATGGACCGGTTCTTTCTCGAGACCGGGATTTTTGCAGGTTAAAAAATGTTTATTCCGGTTATTGCAAGTTTTGAGGCGCTACATATAAAACACTTTATTTGTACACTACAGTCGGGTTGAATTTGTAATTAGAACTTAATTCCACTGTTAAAGGTGCAATTCCGTGGGTCGCGATCGATCGCGGCGATGATTCTGCAGTGGGATCCTAACCTAAGAGGTCCGCGCGCAGCTCGCGACTGTCGTTGGCCGCGCGCGACTTTCGCAAGCCACGGAAGTGGTTCCATACATTATCATACCGCATCTATAGTCGCGCGCGGCCGCGATCGATCGCGACCCACGGAATTACAGCTTTAAGTCAGTGAAAATATTAGGGCTCCACACATAACTGCGAATTCGCATCGCATCGCAAATATCCGCGAGCTCGCACGTATACATCGCCTGCGATGGGGTGTCACATCGCATCGCAGTTTTGTGTGGCCGCCCTTATAGCAACTTTTATCACACGTTTTGTTTGACCTGTCACTAACTCTACCTGTTAATTACTTTACACAATGCCCGTTATTTTCGATAAAGAATCATTAAAGCTTGTTTATAGATTACAGTATTCACTTACCATGCTTAATTTCCACTATCATGATATAAAAAACACAGAAACAGACTAGAAACCTTGTTAAAGTAAACAAAATAGTAATTACTAGTAACACTTACTTGGAATACCCTTTCGGATGGCAAGCTTGAAGCGCAGCCGGCCTGGCGTCGTCATCTAGCACCAGCGTCGTCCGGAGCCCGGCCGCCCGCACCCTAACTTCCATGCTCAGGTAGAACAGCCGAGGGTCCCGATGGCGCATCCGGAACTTGCCCAGAAGCGTGGCTACCACCTCCTGAGCGCGGGTTCCCCAAGTTACCGACAGGGTCTTGTATTCGATATCTGGACGGAGGCAGCGCGCGTACACTTTGATTGTGGTCTGTGAAAGAAGGAGAGAAAAAGGTTAATTTATATACCTAAACACTATTGTAGATTGAAAGAGATGACAATAATCTCAAATCGATTTATTATTGCAATCAAGATTTAAGAAATGAAAGTCGCCGTTAAATGGCCAAACTTGCAAAAACCTATGACAGAAAATAACAATTCTTACTGACTACAAAAAACTATTCAAACAAAAACAAAAATTGAAGGGACGTGGTCCATCAATTCCATGGCCATTTCCTGCGCCGTGGCGAACCACAAATTGGCCCTGAATAGCGCAATAGGGGATACGACCATTCAAAACACAATAAATCTAAGTGTTGTAAACACAAATAAATTGATGTTTAAACTGTCTCAACATCAAATCACTGAAATCACATTAACACTTTCCAAGATTACTCAACGTATCAGAATGCAAGGATTGCAGAAAATCAGGTTCCCACGGCCGCCATGCGAACTTAAAACGTAACTTAAGCTATCTAAAAAAAACATGTTCTATTAATCATAATTATCTTTACAAAAGATCGATCCAAAACTGTACACTCACATGAATGTTATGAGGGTGAAAAGCTAAACGCATGCGCGGAGCAGGAACGGGCGCGGCCATGGCGTGCGCACGGCTCGATGCGCGAACGTAACTGGCTTCTAACTTCCAGCGCGGAAGCTCAGCCCTTAGGGCCAGGGTGAACCGAACCACCTGCTGTTTCCCTATTCACTTGCCAGGAAGTCCCACGATTGTCACGCACCAATCGATCGAGATTGTCAAATATGTTTAAATTATTGGACTGCCCTTTCAAGGCTGAATAATGGTGAGGATACGTGCTTGAATGTGAATTGATAGTAAATCGACTACTTATCATACGGCGAACTAATAAATTGACAAAGAAGTTTTTAAGAAAGGAAATCCTTTCTTAAAAGAGGTATTTTTAAGTCTATCTGACTACTTTGAAGACCAAATCTCTGAGTCGAATGTGATGAAATTTAACTTGGACTTTTTTGCCAAACCCAAATTGGCAAGCGCACAAAGACGCGTGAAATAGCTAGTAAAACTGTAAACTAAGCGCATGATAGTTGAAAATATCCTGAGCCACTATATTTATTTATACGGAAGATTATTAGAAAAAATATTTATAATAAACAAATGTAGATAGGGATATATAATATCCGTTGACCTATTTCGGACGATTGAGTAACATACCGGACGTAAAAAGAAGAAAGATTCGATATTTCCCATAAAACTCAACCATGCGGCTAATTCGATATCGCCATTCATTTATCAATGGTCATAATCTTTTATATGAAGAAGGATATCGAATTAGGTTATGTAATACCACAAGAATGTGTTTTCGATCCCATTTTATAAAATCATCATAAGAATAAAGACTGCTTAAAATTTGCAATGTGCTTGACAGCTGGAAGATTTTATGAACACCTGTTTAATAATACACAGTTACCACATAAGTCGGGATGTGGAACTGGTCCAAAACGCTTAAAAGATCTACTGTGTTATTAGTAACTGTAAATGCAAAATAGATCTGTAATTACCGGTTAGGAAATTAAGGCATGGATAGTCACAAAAAAGTTTAAACATTAAGCATAAAATAGTAACTTATAAATATCTAACTGATGATAACCGAATTGATGAAATACGTAATACATATAATAGATGGAATATCTAAACGCAAAATGATCAATACCAACGTCGTAATAAGAAGTTAACCAATTAGTCAAAATTAGCCAAGTAAGATATTGAACGAGCATAAACATTTATCATTTTGCTTCCTCGGCTATTGATTAATGAAGGAAAGTGTCGGTAAAAGTGGGCATCTTTCGTAAGCTAAGGAAACGCAAAAACCGACGACCGGACGGCACTGGAATGCAGTTCACGGCCACTGGACCGAAGCAGCGGCGATGACATGTGAGAAAAGCCCTTTACCGTCACCGCTAGCATCATCTTCATGCCCATAAACTTTGTTTAGAGTCAGTAGAAATGCGGTAAAAGATCACCTTGTCCCATTTTGATTGACAGCGAGATTTTTCTCCTTGTTTAAACTTCATACATGTTTAATTAAAGCAATTCCTTGACCATTTGCCGTTCAAGACGGTTTTCATGTGGAATATGTTAATTCATTCCTTTTCAGGGTTTGGTGAGAACAGAATGACCAGAATGTTGTTTTTTATATATTTTAAATCATAAAATTGCTTTTATTGGCTCCGGTCTTTAAAGGTTATAGGCACTATATTCTAGTTAACAACTAAGATGATTGATAAGCAAATAAATTGTAAAAACTGTAGGAACCTAGATTTTGTCATGAATGGACAAAATGTAGTAAAGGTTGGATTTAAAGTAAAATGTTGTAATAAAAATAGTTTAATGATAAAATCTATGGGAAATCGTATAGTAATTATGCAGGAGGTTGCTATATTTACGGTGGCATGGATTTTCATTTAGCTTGAATTTGTGGAGAATCTCGCAAAAATAAAAATTGAAAACTGACACTGAAACGTTAACTTACATTTAGCGTTCATTAGTTAACAGAAAAAGTATTATTCAGTCTCCTTAAATCCCTGCTTGTTCCACTAATTAGGCACTGCGCACGGCCGAAACTGAACGTTACGCACGTGCGCATGCGCCGCTTTGACCTATTGTTCATTTGGTTCACCGCGAGTGCGATAGATGTCGTTACTTGTAACATTAGCAAAGTCAGAGTTTACTATGTTATGTGTTTTTTCCTGAGTGGAGATGGTAGTGTCAGACATTAGTAACTTATAGTATATCTATTCAATGTGTGTTATAATAGCTCTCTAAATTAGCATACATTCAACATATCGCAGTTTTTCATGGGTTAAAAAATATTTAGGACAAAAACAGGCTGACACGGTAGTACCTACCTATAATTTACGCAATTTTAGCTAATATTGTGTGAAACATCATCAAGTTTTTGCAAGTATTTACCTAGAAAGTCTAACAATGTTTATATAGTACCTACTTAGTCCTACAACAAATATTATACTTCAAGTATTTAATATGACTCATACAAGACTCATAAAATCGGTTTTCCTTTAAATGAATAGAACAATTTAACCACACTTATCACGGTATTTTTATTACGCATCCGATTTGATGACACACATGATTTCATCGTTTATCTATTTAACGACATAAAACTACCTAAATCTAACTTTTTTACCTTAATCACAAACAAAATTCTTTAAAAACGTTCCATGTTCCATCCCATCAACGCACAATTCGTTTATCGTTCCAAAATGTTTCGCATTCCATTAATCAAAACTGCATAATTAATTATCTAGAAGCTTCTTACATAAATATTCAATCCAAATACCGGCATTACCGCATGAAACTGCAATTCCAACGGATCATCTACCATAATAGATCGATTAAAGCATTCATCACGATTTTAAGAATTGCTTGATTGTTATCTGTTACTTTCAAAGCACAATTAACTTTATAACCAAGAACGTAAGTTTAATATTGTATAATATTATTTATAATGTATTGAGAAGTTTATTATCCAAATGCGTAGTTACAATTGCATCAGCAAAGATTATTTTTCTAAAATTTATTACTCTTTCTTTTTTTACAGTACCTTTAATTTATTACCCTTAAGTAACGGTGTCAACATTCGGATGGCGACAGCTACCATTAGCGTCCCTTTAGCGAGATAATAATAATATTTTCTTCAATCTTCCTTGAAGTCAACGATGATCAAGAAATAGATCTGCAGACTAAAGCAAATTTGACGTTTCGTCGTAGTAGTTTCATCTATTGATCAACACTTATCGTGACCAGCAAAATTTTAACGACCCTTTACTTTAATACAACTTCAAAATCTATCTCAAATCATGTGAATTGTTGGCACTAGAAAAACTGTCCAAATTTTGCAAATTATGCAGTGAAAATATTGTATGGCAATTATAGAAATAGGTTAGGTACCTACATTCTCGTACTTAAACGAACAAATATTACCTTTTGATACCGATAAGAACTTTAGTAAAGATCATTGACACATTATTAAGCAAATAGCAGAAACATTAGCAAATATTAATTCCATCGACGATAGAGACACAGATAAACTGCAACATTAGTTAATAGAGTTCAAAAACTCACAGACCCATTATACATATATCATCCACACAAAAAACATGTTTAAATTGCCTCCTCTAATTTTTAAACGGGAAACGTTTCTTTCAAACACTTTTAATATTGCGTTTAATCACATTAGTATATTTATACTTGCCGCGGACGCAGGACGCAACTAAATTGGGTGAATGAGGTGTGACGAGGACAAGTCAGGAAATTAGGAAACGTTGGACACGTTCCTACCACCATAACGACATTTCCAACTCTATCCCACTGATAATAAGAGCCACTCATTAGAAACTGTCTTTTAGAGAAGAAAGAGTTGCCGAGTTAATTTGTGCATCCGCCAGAATCACGAATCAACTATGATTAGTGTAGAAACGTTTCCTATACTACTGTAATCGATTGGTCGCGAACGGGAGTTGTTAATCATTAAGGGCTGCGGAACCAGATGGTTAAGTAAATTTTAACTAAGCTTCTTAAATGAGAACAATATGAGAAAAGTTCGTAATGCTCTTTTAATTGAACTCATCGTTATGGCTTATGTTGATTTTTTAAAGCTCGAAGTTGATGAGAGCAATCCTTTACAGCTAGGCTTGAGTCTGATGTTTTAGCGGGTCGGAAAATAAGTGATATTTTTTTCCAATTAAGACTCTCTGTTAACAGATATAGAAGATCTTTCAGTTTACAAATTTTAATGAGCGTATAACACGTAGTTATTATACATAAAAATAATTTTATGTATAATAACTACGTGTATAAAAAAAACATTTAATAGGGCAGAGTATTGTCAGATGACAACTCTGCCCAATTAAATGTTTTTTTTTACAGAGGCGAAGGTAGAGAAGAGTAGAAGTAACACCGCATTACTTTAACACTACATTTTATTCAGCACTGGCATTTCTGGTTAGGTGTTTAACCTTTTTTTTTTCTTTACGGCTTAAAACACAACAAAGCAATAATTCAAAATAATGGTTAAAGTTAAATTCAACTGCGTCTCTTTTGTTCCAAAAAGTATAAACCGCAATGTATTGTTTGATTATTATCGTAGGAAATCCGGCTACTGGCTACCCGGAACTACAATCGACGATCACCAAGCTAGCCATATCGGAGTGACAATAAAACAGGAGTAAAAATAGTGTTCTGTAGTTTAAAGCTGGCCTTGAAATAAAGACTTTAACATTAGTCTTATGTTACTGTATTGTCATATCCGTGGATATTATATACATAGGTACAATGGGGCGGTAGTAAATGCACATTGCATGCAATAACGCATAAAACTGCGATAAAAATAGTCCTGCGATCAAACTACCACCACTGCGATCGCCAATCCACATGCCAAGCGTGGCGATTATGGCATATCCCCCTGATGGGGAGAGTTTGGCCCAGCAGTGGACATATATCGGCTCAAATGAGGATTATCTATTTTAACTCATTTATTTCCCAACGACTATAAAGTATTATTAGTATTTGCTGGTGCCAGAGCCCAGATGAAGTTCGCTTGCTAGGATGCGGTGATCCTCATTACCTTATCAACTTGCCGCTAAATGGACTACCATTACCATTATTTCATCGCCATCGTGTTCTGGTCAGGTGCGGGTAATGAGATGAGAGGTATAACCAACTAAGACCCCAGGAGTGGCAACGCATCTACATTGAAATCTCTGGTAGAGGTTTATAGGCTTTTACACACTTACCATTAATGTGATCTGTATGCTTGTTTGCCACTCATGACATAAAAAAGTATAAAGTATAAAAATAACACGGAAATTAGGAAGGCTGTTATAATTATGGCGGAATTAGCGGCAAATCGTGTCGGAAACACATGTCGAGCACAATTACTGTTGTCGTGTATTCATTTTTACTAGTTATGATGTAGAACTGAACAAATATGTTCTGTTTGTGATATAATCTTTGAGTTTTGCAATATTAATTGCATTAATTCCCTTACTTTCACTTCTGGGTCTTGATTGATGTATATTTTTTTTTAATCTAAATTCATTTGGAGGCTTTTATCCACTGGAGGATATGTCAGCCCCATCATATCCTCATCTACAATACACACCTATTAATTGAGAAAGACGCTTATTTATGCAATGATATAATACGTAATAATGATTTTGCTGCATCACTAAACGGTTGTCCTAATAAAGCTGTTATTGCTCCTATTTCATACTTATTGATTTTATATACTTGCATAAATAATTAACTGTTTCCTACAAGTTTTACACATTCTACGAGTATATTATGATGGGCATCATCCCTCGTACCACAAACGTCACAGTTGGGAATGCTACTTTTCTCATAAAAAATCCGAATTGATTCGAGGGATTTGTGTATTGATTGATCTACCTTTAGTAGATTCACTTGAGCGTGGAGTCACATCATTATCCAATAATAGATATATTTATATTTTTATTACTGTGTTATGTGTTTTGGTTTATTCAGTACATTGGTTACAAACATTACCTAAATACGAGGCATCACCTCTGATGGTTCAATGATATAATATACTATAATGCAGCTATTTTCTAATGTATTCTATTTATTTAAACTATGTAATATTGCCAATTTCAGCACTTTATGGATCAATTTTAAAAAAATCTCCAGTGACATTATTAACAACGAGTTATGTCATTATAATATTTATTTTCTTTCGCAAATGAAGCTGCAAGTATCACAAAATTTACTTCGAGTAACGAAATTATATTAAGTACCATCAATTTAAACTATAGTTTTAGGTAAATATTAAAAGATAAATTTCAATGACCACAATGTTAGTCAAACAAAATATCCCCCTTCTCCAGTTAATTGAGCTGTCTCGTGCGCCTGCGCAGCGTATACACACTATAAACATAAAACGGATGTTTGCGCGTGCGCCACCGGCGCCACTGGTTATGTCAATATGATGACTAACTATGACACTACAAGCGATTATAGTTTCAGCTAGATTAACAAGAATAGTTAATCATTTGGATTTTTTCATTGTTTTACTGACTTATAATTTACACTACAAGAACTGAATGGATATGTAAAGTTACGAATATTATAACTTAGAAAGCATAGAACTATTTTTAGTGAAAAAACCTTTGAGAAACTAATGAAATAATAATTAACGGAGCTCCAGTCTGATAACGCTCGTTAACACCTATATACGCACTTTTGTTTTCATCCATATTTTTCTAAAAATGTATGTCCAAAGGTTTTATTTTGTGAGACCGAGGAGATTACTTACAATTTCATTGATACAGCAACAGTAACTCATAATTTAAAAATACACAGAACCTTGCCCCAAAAAAATAAATACCCTTCCATCTAGAAAAAGAATTCCACGTAGTGTTCAAACATAAAAGTTTAATTGTCAGGCGTTAACTAGCCACTTCGTCTGTAAGCATGCCCAGTTACAAAAGGTTTACGGTGTATTCCCAAGTTTCTGATACCACAATATTGTTCCAGTTGTACGCGATCCACATGGAATCTTTATATAGACAAGATGGATGAGGTCAAGTTTTCAGTACCGCACTAAACTGAAACTAGGGAGGTCTACAAGTTTAATTACCAATTAAACGGATATAGCTTGTCTTTTACTTATGTCGCGATGCAAACATACAAGCTGTCCTGTAGTAACTAATCAGTGTAAGGGATGATAATCATTTATTTCCATCATAAACAAATGCACAGATACAAAATAGGCTTAAAACTAAACGAAAATAAACCATGGTTTTGTATTTGTTGCGCAATCACCGTCGGGCCTAAACTAACTAGGCAGAGCCTGTATTTTGGCCTCCCTTAGAGCGAAACATGACGAGACTTTGGAGAATATGTCTTCTTAAGAATGCAGTCATCTGCATAGAAACGAGGGATTCTAGATATAGATGATACTCAAGTGGAGGAACGGGTGGAGGTGTTCCTCCGACGAAAAGGTAGAATCCTCCGACCTGGCGAGGTGATAGCGCCTGGTGGTTTTGACCAACGATTAACGTTGGGAAGTTGAATATATGTCAACTGTTGAAAAAACTACGTGGGATGTAATTCGATTCATAAGCCATCATCTACCGAACTAGACAAGTACTTTGGTGTTTCGTTAGTTTTTCAGAGGTATCTCATGTAGTGGACGCTACACTCCCTTCAGCCGAAGCTGGACAAAATACTTCTCTAAAAGTGCTTACAGCCTTATTAGGGGAGAATACGCCACAATTGGCGATTGCATGCAGATTGGCGTCCGCAGTGGCCGTAGTTTTACAGCTTAGGTCACTGATTACTTAGTAACAAATAAGCAGTCGTCAATAACCCAGGAAAAGATTCGAAAATCTGCGACATTGGATGTATGTGCTGAACTGTTTGAAATGCTTCATACTTATTAGTCACTTTCATAACAATAAAAATACAGTATGCTGTTGATTTCAATTCAACGCCTAAACATGTATGCCTCAGTACTTGTAATTACATTTAACAGGAACAGTTTACACAATCACAATCATGATTGGCGTATCGATTGCGTTAATATAGAGCAGGTAAATATAATTCGATGATGCATAGTCAATGCAGTTGTTCAATGATACAAATAGATGACACGATTCCCTACTGACCGAGTCCGTTTGCGAGTTACTATTCGGGTTATTTATTGCCTTTTAATAAGATTTATGCATCGAATATCGACAATATCGTAATGTATTGTCGAAAATAGCCTCTAATATAAGTCCATAGATATTTTTCATTGCTTAGTATAATATCGTCCTTCTTCTTTAATCTGTTTGGTTCTACTATCACGTAGTTATTTTCTTTTCCTATGGTTCTATAGAAATAGCTGTTTCTAAAAAGTGGATAATCAATTTAATAGGTTTTATATACAAAGGTGGCAAGCATTCAGTTCACATGCATGTGATGTGATGTCTATACATCTACAGAAAAATGCATGCCCACAATAAAAATACGAAATAGTTACTATGTCTCTGATATAGTTATAATGGGGCCATACATTACAATTAACCGGAACACGATAGTTCTGAACACTACCATTTGGCGGCAGACATATTAGGTAATGCTGTGGTGCCTACGCCCTTGAGTCTCTACACTGTATTTGGGATAATGGGTAGGTAGGTAGATTATTATTTTATCCTTCTGTTTATGACTGAGACAGACTATGTTTAGCCCAAAGTTACTGGTTGTAGAAAGCTATAATTAGCAGTATAGACTACCTATAGGAGACTAAAGAAGATTAAGGTAATTAAATATGCGGATTTGCCCGCGTATATACCCAACTTCCCCCCTTATCCTGTAACGGGTATGAAATTGCGTATAAGGTTTAAGGGTTAGCTGTTAACGTTTCGTACGCCTGGAGGTTTTCATTAGATTAAATCGAATTTCTACAATGTGTAAAGCGAAAACCTGCGAAAACGTTATTTCCAAAGAAGATTTCTCATTATTGCTACGCAAAGAGGAATTATGCGAGTACGAGATCGCCGTCTAAAGCTAGTGGACAACACAGTAGTAGCTTAGGTCAGTAGAAAAACAACGGCTAATAAAATATGTTTGATCACGCCACAAAAAAACTAGCAAGGAAAACCAATGACGTGAAGTCATGACAGAGTTCTCGGGTTTTACGACATAGTTTATTTCGTTTTCGTGCAGCATACCTTATTAGGTGCTGTCCAAAATCTGCGTAGCAAACAATAAAAAAAAACAGGAATCTTTATTTTAAAACATCCTACGGTGCAGTAAATCAAAAGACAATCGAAATAGATGTGAACCAATAAGAATCATGTCACCGAGTCACAGCATCGTATATAAAAAATACACGGTTAATGGGTACCACTGTCTATATAGATAAGATTAGATTAGATTTTATTGCAAACAATTCACAGTTCATTGTTAGTAATATATAAATACTTAGTAGTAGTTATATAAGTACCTGCTTAGTATTTTTTTTTAATTACATAATTCATTAATAAATGCATCAATTGATTCTATCACCAGACAGTCGGGCAGTACCTATGTAGTATAATTATAAATAAAATTAAAAATTTAATTATTATTCAATTTCGCATAAATTACGCGCAATTACTATGTCAAACTGTAAAATAATAATAATGTTTTAATAGTTAATTAAGTATTAGTATAATTTATATTGAAATTTGTCAAATTTGTATTTATTAAAATGTAAATTAAATGTCAATATAGAAAAGTAATTTTACTATTTTGATGTGATATGTCTATGTGTTATAAGCAAACCGATACATTCATTTATTAATGATGGGAGAATCATAACTCTCTGCAATTAACTTTAGGATGGTGTTGGTGCTGGCTCGCACTCTGCTTAGTAAGGCAGCAGATCTCTTAAGTAGGATGGCGAAGAAATCATCTGTATGCGCCTGTGCAAAGATTCCTGAAGCACTGCAGAAACGACGCAGCCCCAACATCATCCTAAAACCATTATTATATTGAACCTGTAAGGCGCTGTAGGCCCGCTGCGTGTAATTAACCCACAGGCTGCACGTGTAGAAAACATGGCAGTAGGCTTTAAACAATGTGATTTTGACTTGTTCACTACACCGTGCAAACCTACGCGCCAACATGTTGCATCGAACCGCCAACGCTCTACGCTCCCTATCTATATAGAGACCTATCTGAAGGTAGAATTTCAGTGACGGGGCTTGAGGGCTTATTATAAGGTACTTTATCTATCTGCCGCCAAATAGGAGTATTCAGCACTCGTGTTTCGGTTAGATCATAATAATGGCAACCCATTATACAACCCACTGCTGGGCACGAGTCTCTCGCCTTTTTGGGGGAAGGCCTCGAGCTTACTCCACCGCGCTGCTCCAATGCGGATTGGTGGAGATACGAGTTAGTATCCAACCCAAAACCCGGTTAGATCATAATAGTAAAAACTAGCTTAAACTACTAGCCACCAACAACCAGCTTAAACATTTAACACTTTACTTTTCTTTTCTTTTACTTTTCTACTGGTGGTAGAGCTCCAGTGACGGAGCTCGCGGGCGTAGGCACCACGCCTTACCTAATATACTTGCCGTTAAATGGTAGTGTTCAGCACTATCGTGTTCCGGTCAGGTGGTATTGTACGGCTCTGTAATTTCCGGCACAGAGGCATAACACCTAATGCCTCAGGAGTGGCAGCGCATTTGCATTTTGACCTCTGATCATTGTGTCATTGTCTATAGGTATCAGTCATCACTTAACATCAATGTGAACTGCACGCTTGTTTGCCACTTTTAAGACATAAAAAAAAACTATGGTTCGTTGATCCAAAATATTTGTAATATTTTTTGTAAAATTTTACAAAAACGATAACTTTAACAAATACGAGTACTTTGATGCACCCGAACCATAACAGACAATAAAACAAGCTTACAGCAACTACAGCAGGTAACTAAATATTATACATGCAAATGCATTCAGGTTGCGCCTATACCGTACAATTGCGCACGCGCTTGATAATTGGGCGACCACTTGTAAATGCGCAATGCAAGCGCTTGTAATTGTGTACTTGCCCTTATACCCATACGGCGTCGTGACGCATTGCTTACTGTGGTTATATTCAAGTGCTTGACATGGATTTTCGGCTGTTTTGGCTTACGGGACCTATGTTCTTGTCTTGACACAGTGGCAGAATTAGTAATAAATATTATTTTTGACTCACTCTACTTGCTCTTTAATCAGAATCTTCACAAAAATGCATTAAGTAGGTATTAGGTAATAATAATTGAAAAGTTGGGCTGAATAGTTTATTGTTATTTCATATCTATGAAGCAAATAAAGACAACATTTTTATACGCATAGAACGAAGCTCTTTTAAGACCTCTCAGACATGCCCCTGTCTCGTAACGTATGATTTTCTTCAAGATCAAGAAAAAACCTCTAAGTACAGGATTTCGCCCCATCTCGAGCACATCCTGCCACCTGGTACGGTAGCACGTGCGCAAGTTTTTTCTAACTCTTTATTGGTTCGTGACATGTGCTGCTGGGACGGAAGCTAAACATTTTTTTATGGTTAAATCATTTTTAGAATTCGTTTTTCTGCTAAATAAAATATTGTTCAATTTAAAATGTTTTGTTATAGTCATACTAATATTGTGACGTCTGTATTCAACTGCCATGCGTACAAAATGTTAGGTAGATAATTTAAAGAAAATAAAGACACGAGTAAGTGCATCTAGTTCTAAAAATAGTAAAAAACTATGTCGTATAATATCAAGAATAGTTTTTGTGAAAAACGATCATAATATAGCAATTACTATAATTATCAAACATAACTATGTAGAAACATTTTTATAAATATAAATAAAAAAAAAGATCCGGACGAATTGAGAGCTTCCTCCTTTTTTTGGAAGTCGGATAAAGATTACATTTTTTTTTATGTAATAAAAGTGGCAAACAAGCATGCAGTGCACATTGATGTTAAGTGATCACAGCCACAATGACCAGAGGTCAAAATGCAGATGCGCTGCCACTCCTGAGGCATTAGGTGTTATGCCTCTGTGCCGGAAATTACAGGGCCGTACATTACCACCTGACCGAAACACGATAGTGCTGAACACTACCATTTAGCGGCAAGTATATTAGGTAATGCGGTGGTGCCTACGCCCGCGAGCTCCGTCACTGGAGCTCTGCCACTACTAAACTACATGTCTTAGTCTCAGTTGAGTTATTCCGTACTTACCCTATGACGTCTCATCCCATTTCTTCACTCATTCTAAACTAGTATTCCTAGCTCAATTTTACGGCGATTCCTCAATTAATGATAATGACCGACTTGGAAGAGTACCTTTTCAAATTACAAAAAAATATAATCGGTCCATGAATGAATGAATCGGTACATAATCTCCTCCTTAATAACTTACAAAGTTAGCTTAAAAAATCTCCTGTAAGGCCCGTATTAATAGACTGATCTCAGTCGTTTCACAGTTTAGTTTATTCAGTTTATTCATTTATTTCATATAATTAGGCTCCTGGAGAGCACTTTTACATCGTCATTTTTTTTAAACTAACCTAGAGTGAATAACCACTAATAATAATCAAAAATACATAATAAATTAAATAGACACTGAACAATTTTGTATAATATGGAAAGCATCAATTATTTACTAATTCCTCCATTTCCCCATTTCAAAAGAAACTGAGAAAGAATGAATTTGGTCGTCATAATAAAGGTTATTCACTTGGCAGAATTCCAAGGGCAGTCAATACTGAGAAGAACTCCGCCACTGAAGAAACTCAGTACATTTTTCTATACTAAATTAGATCTTTATGCCGTGTTCTGTTACCGTGATCTATCTATTAATCAGGGGATATAAGTTGTTGTCCTTCTACATAACGATGCCGGTAGTTTAATGATTGGTAGGTAGTAGGTTGCTACTTCTACGCTTGAGGCACGGGCTTAAATCTCCCAGCGACTACATCCCCAAATGTTGGAAATATGTATGAGGTAGAGGCTGTCTCAGAGTAAGCTTATTTACAATTAGCGGTCCGCCCCGGCTTAGGCCGCGCTGCTCCGTTCCTATTAGTCATAGCGTGATGATATACAAGGTGTCCCAGAACTCAACGTCAAGCCGAAACGGGGTAACAGGATTGATTGTAACCATCATGAGAAAAATTTGAAAAAAAATCTATCCCATGTAGTTTGAAAATTATGGGCATTTAAGGAAAACCTAGAAATTTGGTCAAAATGTTACCATTTTTCGGTTATTGTTGTTAGTTTTTATTATTTTTGTTCATTTAAACTTTGGAACCGTAACCTTAAATAACATCTTGAGAATCACAGTCTAAAATAATGACACAAATACCCCAAGTTTCCTAGAATTTAGACTACTTGTTAAACTATGAATTTTAAATTTTCAAACTTTGTCGACTTTGAAACACCCTCCTTTTAAAAATATTTACTAGAGTGCCTTGGCAAGTGCCATTAAAAGTTGGCGCGCTTAATCAGGATTGTAAAATGGTACAATACTTGTTAGTTTCATACTAAAAAAAACGAGTAAAAAAATAAAAACCTCAAGTAACCCGATTTTTGCTAACCCATTTTACTCAGTTAAAATGTTTTTTATTCGCACAAGCCCTTGGTAGGTTCTTTATTTTACGGCAAAATGATGAGAGTGATGGATAGTGGACATGTTTGCCATAATTTTCAAACTACATGGGATAGATTTTTTTTCTGATTTTTCTCATGATGGTTACAATCAATCCTGTCACCCCGTTTCGGCTTGACGTTGAGTTCTGGGACACCCTGTATATAGATGATATAGCCTTCCTCGATAAATGGACTGTCTAACACTGAAAAAATTTTTCAAATCGGATCCGTAGTTCCTGAGATTAGCGCGTTCACACAAACAAACAAACTCTTCAGCTTTATAATATTAATATAGACTTAATTCGATGTAACTCAGAATACATATTACACATACACCTCTGCCTAATCATTCAGTAAACAGACGTTTAATGTTTTCTTTATATTTTTTAAGGATGTCGGTAATTTGTGGATAATAGTTATTAAAACCAAATGTTGCGTACCCCTTCCATAAAGCCAAACATCTACCCAGGTGAGATGACAGCTGAATAATCATTTTCAATGCTTTTTATAATTACGGTTTGTTTTACCAGTTTTGTCGGCCTTGAGCGGACGCATTGAACAGACCCAAAAGAACTTTTTTTTATATTATGTTTTGCTTTTAATGATTTTGTTTCGGTATTACAGTGGAAGGTTTTTATAAAGATGGCCAGTGTGATAAAAATATGTGATTTAAATTATTGGGTATAACATGGAAACAAATCAACTGCTTGCAGGATTTGTTGCTGATTTTTTTTTTAAATGTAGGTAGACATTTTTGTTTTCAACTTAAATTAGCATTTTAATTTCTTAGCTCAGTTGGGAAAGCCAATTTTTTCTGAACGTACTTATAAGAATATTTTGAATTGACCAAAGAAATATACTCGTAGAATAAATGGTTTGTTTATGGTTTAACTTCTTTGCAACGCGACACCATAACCCACGCCATACACCGCCTCTTTTCAGCTCTAACTTGCACAAGATGGTACGATTGTAAAGAGTTAAGTATGACCCCGTAATAATAGATGTAAAAAAAATTTTGGAACCCCCTATTTTGTGTAGATGTCTATATTTTTTCTAAATGCATATTATGTATGTATACACGGTACATATACCAAAACAACATTTTTTACAATTTTTGTCTGTCTCCTTGTCCCCGCTAATCTCGGGAATGGCTGTAAATATTTTGACGGGACTTTCACTGGCAGATAGCTTATGTAATAAGGAGCCAAAACCTTCCGGGTAGATCAATATCTATCTCAATATCTTCGTCCGCTTGAAAATTTATGGTTGTTCAATAACAACCATAAATTTTCAAGCGGACGAAGTCGCAGACACTGCTAGAATGCTATAAACTTAAGCAGTTTATGGACACAGTTTACGGACATGGACTTCCTTCTGTTCCAATGGATAACATCCATTTGTGGGCAGAGGGCAGTACAGTCAGCGGATGTTTCTATCTGACCTTGGCCGCTTGATAATGACACTTCAGTGTCTCCTTGTTACTTTAGAAAGACTCATTGTATTTACCCTAAACAACGTATTTTCAACTGTTTCGCTGTAATTGATTAGATAGAGATGTAAAGAACTTACTGTAGTAACTTTGTATGAAAAAAAAGTATAACTACCAATGAAGTCAATATAAGTAAAGAAAAAAACTCAAAAATATATTGAATCACTTGGACATAATAGAATTTGCTTGTGATAGGTCAAATTACAAATATAAAATTAAAGCGAATAACAACTGATACGTTTTAAAATTATAGAGTAGACACGAAGACACCAGGAACAAACAGCCAGTTCGATTTTTGAATGGATTTGACATATATTTAGTAAGACGTTTTCACGTCAGCTGTCATGATAATAAGGGAAAGTGTAGATATTTGAATGCAAAAAAACTGGAACCATTCTACCAAGGCGAATGTCTTGTTTAGTACTTTAGTATATATATGTCAATGATAACTACTAATACTTATTATAAAGAGAGAACATTTTGTATCATTTAATTTAAAGAAAAAATTGACTTCAGGCGAGACTCGAACTCGCGACCTACTGGGAATCTAGTCCAGCCGCTCTTCCAATTGAGCTACTGAAGCCCTGCCCGATTTGTCAAATCTTTCCTTCACATCTATTGCATTGCTTTATGGTAGCAGCAGCGCCATCTATTACCAACTATGCTAGTTAGGCATTTTGTATCATTGTAGGTATCTTAGTTTCGACTTGACGACTTCGAGCAGTGGACGTCTTACGGCTGAATTGATGAAATAGTAGGCACTTCGGAGTAGTGGCGCACTAAGGTAGTACATTTAAGTCAAGGATTTACACACATTTGGTTTTTATGTACCTATCTAGATGTTTATGTTAACCATCATCAATGTGAACAGCTACTTAGCGCGAATCTACGAACGCTACGAAGCGCGCATGGCCCCGCGGGTGGTGTAGATCGTAAGCGATCTACTCGGTTAAGCGATACGGGCGCGGTCGGGTGTGTGATGGGTGAGCGCTAGTAGCAAAATAAATTGCGCGTTTCCGTGCTTCGAAGGGCACGCTAAGCCGTCGGTCCCGGTTGCTACCGATAGATAGCAGTCGTTAAACCTTGTCGGAGGCCTTGTGGGCGGTTTGAAAACATCAACAGCGGGCGCATTGGCGCAGCATGGTGGAGTAAGCTCCAGGCCTCCCCTTCAGGCTTCCCCTTTCAAAAAGGGGAGAGACTCGTCCAGCAACGGGCGTCAAGCAACGTCCTATTGCTGGGTCGTCGTCGTCGACCCAGCAATAGGACGTATAAAGGGTTGCAATTATCTAAACTAATATTATAAGGAGGCAATATTTTTTTGTTTGTTGTAATATATAGGCTCAATAACTACTGGATCGGTTTTAAAAATTCTTTCACTATTCGAAAGCTACGTTATCCACGGGTAACATAGGCTATATTTTATATTGGAAAAAATTGGGTTCCGTAAGATATTTGGGTTTTTCAGACACAAGGTGTAAAAAATCAACCAGAAAAGTTACTTATTTTGCGTACGCTGCTTAAACTGTAAAGGATATCGAGGAAGGCTTTAGGCTATATCTATAATCATCACGCTAAGACGAATAGGAGAGGGTAGGTAACATTGCACCCGCGCGAAGCAGGAGCGGGCCGCTAGTTTATTAAAAACAGCTACCTACTTGATTATTTGTAATATGATAAAAATTCGTTTATTGTGCGTGTGACCTCACGTTCATAAAGGATCATGGATGGTTTCATCTCTCTTGTAATCTGATTTTATTGGCAGATCAAAAATGGCGCAAAAGGACGCCATCTTGTTAACAGATAAAGTCAACGGAGTCAAGGCGGCCACAAAAAAGGTTTAATGCAACATGAAACTAAAATATTGTTTAATGGCTGCGCTTCGCAATCTCTTATAATAATAAGACATGGAGTGAAACTTGAACTCGTAACAGGATCACAGACTGCCATTGTTTTCAGAGCAGGGTTGTCAATAGAATGCTATACAAATTACTTTGCTTTCTTTTCTTGGTAATTATGATTGTGATCATAATAGCTCTGGGATGCCTGCTACGTGTAATTAAGAATTAAAAAGTAATTTTTTCGTTGTTATTATTAAAGATTTAAAAAATCTCATCATTCACAGATATTAGATAGTCTTTTTTTTTTAAATAAATTTTAGACCTCCTTAGAACGTTTAGGAGTGGTTCTGGTGTAAGGTACCAACTACATGGCCTCTGCCTAACTGAATGAATTATGCAATACCGAACAGTAAAAATATACACATTAAAAGAGTTCCATTCAACGAGTGGTTTTTTTTGCCGTTTTTGTATATAACGGTACGAACCCTTCCTGCGCCTCGCACTTGCCCGGCTTTTTATATATATTTTTTTTATGTGATGGAAGTGGCAAACAAGCATGCAGCTCACATTGATGTTAAGTGATGACTGCAGCCTATAGACAACTTGGACTCAAAGACCAATGTCAAAATGCAGATGCGTTACCACTCCTGAAGCCTAAGGTGTTATTTATGCCTCTGTGCCGGAAATTACAGGGCCGTACATTACCACCTGACCGGAACACTACCATTTAGCGGCAAGTATATTAGGTAATGCGGTGGTGGCTTCGCCCGCGAGCTCCGTCACTGGAGCTCTACCACCGGTAAAAACCTAAGCCTTCCTTAAAACGTAGACTATTAGGTTCAATCCAATTTGAAAAAAAATAAAATATTTCTTTTGTTTTTTTTTAATCGTATAATGGCAACCCTAGATCTCAGCATCTGGCTCCAACTAACACAGATACACCAAGTCGCGGACTTCCGAGAAGCTATTGAGTACTGCACCGCCCTTTAAAAACTCTTTCATCTTTTCTTTAATATCAAAACTGGAGCGATAGTTTCCGTGAATGGTTTGTTCACTATCATATTATAATGAACGTATCATAACAAACTTTGGGAACAGACATCCGATTGCTTAATTTAAAGATTCACAAGGAAACTGTATAAAAATTATGTGTGGGACAGACGTCATATGTTTTAGGTTTCCTCGAACTACATTGATAGATATAAAACCTCTTTTATATTAATATACTTACTACATTTTGAATAAAATCTGCTTTGAGTGATGAATCTGTCAGTTCCTGAATCTGCTGTACATGCATCGCCATCAGCATTATTTGTATACTCCTTGAGCATTAAATTTACACTAATTAAAGAGAGTTTAAGTTTTTACTGGTGGTAGAGCTGCAGTGACGGAGCTCGCGGGCGTAGGCACCACCGCATTACCCATTATACTTGCCGCTGAATGGTATCTAGTGTTCAGCACTATCGTGTTTCGGTCAGGTGGTAATGTACGGCCCTGTGATTTCCGGCACAGGGGCATAACACCTTATGCCTCAGGAGTGGTAAGGCATCTGCATTTGACCTCTGGTCTTTGCGTGGGTGTCTATAGGGTGCAGTCATCACTTAACATCAATGTGAACTGCACGCTTGTTTGCCACTTTCATTACATAAAAAAATACTACTCTAGATAGATAATATTCAAGTCTTCAAAATTAGCACTCCCTTAAAGTCCAACGAAAAACCACAGCCATCTATTTATTCATTTGGAACGTTTTAATAGTCCTTTGTCTGCACCAGTTGGAAAGTGAAGAGCCGATGGTTATCTGATATGGAAAACACATGTCTGGACTCGCGTTGTACGATGCCAAAGCATGCTGGAATAATATTTTGTTTTTATGTTCTATTTAATGTACTATACACAGTTGAGAGACAACTGTGTATAGTACATTAAATATTATCTATAAATATCTATTAATATAATTGCTTTGGCATCGTACAACGCGAGCAATTAAGGGTGGTAGCTATGGTAACGAGTTTGTTAGAGCAACATAACACTCCATGGTGTGGTTCTTTTCCTTGGATCTGAATAGAAGATGTACAAGTATTATAACTAGGATCAGATTAGGGCATACTTGTACACCACAGCACCTATCAAAGCTGCGTATAATTGAGAGTTCTAACTGTGCTTGTGGAGCGGATGTCGTTGGGGATGTCAACCATATCTTTTTCTCCTGTTGTTCCTACGACCATTCCTCTTTTTATGCAGATCTTATTTCCCTCAAAATCCCACTCCCGTCCTCTTTAGTCTGTCTTCTTTGTTATAATGATTTAAAAATTTATAGAATTTTAGCTAGATTTATTTTGTTAAATAATATTAAGATTTAAACTTTTATTTATATTTTTTCTATTAGTGTAAATACTATAAGTAATATGTTGTAAATAGTATGATTTATTATTATTATTGAAATCTTATATAACCTATCCTTATCCACACTATCCCTTACCGAATGTTCCCATCAAAATTCCGTTACTCCCGAATAATGGAATATTCAAAACAATGAATTTCCGTCGTTTACTTGTAAGTGGCATGAAGTACTAAAATACATTGCCACACAAAGGAAAAAAAAAACACTCCATGGTGGACACTAAAATATTTCAAAATATTCAATCGGTTAGACCGGTTGCTTAACGAAGGTTTTGGAGGGCATCATTTAAGCGTTTCATACCTTTAAGAATATTTTTATTACTTTTTCGTATGAATTTCAATATGTGTCAATTTTTGGTGGAGTTAGACCCTAACCAAACCTCCTCTAGAACGTCTATGCATGAACACATTACTGTATCAATAAACATAATTGGGATTTGACTCTGTCGTAGACAATACGTGTGTTTTACGGGAATACGTATCGAGTAATATTTTCTTGGAGCTAAGTACAGTCGGGGAACTCACCGCTTCTCCTAAGTCAAACAATCACAGCTTTTTTAATTGACGTCGCATAAGGTGCAAATGTGGTAAAGAAGCCACTTCCCTGATACTATGCTTGAAACCGGTGACGTTTCTCCGTGCGCCGCGCGCAACTTGTTACAGTCTTATTTCTACTAATAATCTCACTAAGGGGTGTTACCAGTTACGATAATATTAACAATGATGAATTTAATCATGTACCTATCACCAAGTTGTGTACTAAAGTTTTAAGACTCCCAACCAAAAAAGGCACAACTATTTGCAAAAAAAAATTATATAAAATAATTAAGCGTCATTGAGAGCACCTTTTAGTAGTATGCAAATCCAGTTTTTTATTATATTTAAAAACATATAATCATGACAAACAATTATTCCCTAATGTAGGTACCGACTCGATATCAAAATTAATATCAGACCAAAACTCCAAAGTTGCCCATTAAAATTTAAGCACTATCAATCAAGGTTCATTTAATATGTTATTACAGCATAAATAAGACTATTAACAACATTCTCTTTGCCTTTTTAATCTCAACGCGGACAGATAAGGCTGTACGATAATTGGGTTTACATTAAATTTTCATATTCCGAAGAAATTATGAAGAACAATAAATAATTAAACGAGTAAAATACGAGTTTTATAAATACATGTTTTTAACAAGATAGGTCCTTAAACATTACTTTTGCTAAAATGTATATGCATGTACAGCATCCAATAAGAAATATTATAGATCGACCTTATTCAATGGGGATGATGACTAGTTTATTTTATTGTAATTTCAAAAAATACAGGATAAATAAATAAATATTGTCTTTGAAACGTTTATTCAATAGCTAGTGATTTTCAAGATATAACGATTCAAAACCTTGCCAGTTGTGAAACGACTCAAAGCGGCTCATTTATGACGATACTCTATTCTGACGTCACGTTACAGTTAAAACTTGTAAATTGTATGGTGAAATCAAAACATTTTAAAATATCTTCTTCAATAATGCGTTTTTGTAAAAACATCCTTATTAAAATTTGTTAGATATCGTATAAAGAATGTAAAAGTGGAATTATTTATATTTAAAAACTTAACTTTTCTGTTCACAAATTTTCGTCACTTTAAAATTTTTATATATCATACTCGTAGTATTCAACTCGAATTTTCTTAATTTTTGTATCGTCATTTCCCATTTGCATGTCGCTTTCATGTGATATGATACAAAGTAGTGGATTCATACCTAGTCATCATCCCTATTCAATTCAAATTCAATTTTGGCGCGTTGGCAACTCTCCTGATTTTGCAAACGACGGTGACCACTTTGGTTTTAGCACAGATGACCCGTCTGCTTGTCTGTTATGAAAATGAAAAAAAACGTAACTTCACCCCTGTAATCCCCGAAGAGGTAGGCAAAGGTAAATGCATTCATTCAAGCATACATGCAAACACCCACGATTCGCCGGTTACGTGTTTGGCTCATGTAACAGGTACTATGGAGAAGTGTGGTATATTGAATCCAAAAAACCGGAACCGTGCTACCGAGGGGACTGTCCTCTCTAGTACTTTAGTACATTTAGGTCAATGGTATGAATTTAAAATCTTCTAACTTTACAATTAAAACACAATAGCATCCGACCAAATTTCAAACTCTTCTCTCACTCAAATGAAATGCAATTAAATTGTTGTTTGGTTGCCCGCTGGTGGTCGCTGGTACCAGTGCCGTTCGTGGGCGAACGTGGGCGTATCTATAGCCTAACGTGGGTGACTGATTTATTCGCTGAGATACTTATATCGCTGCCATTTTATTACCATTGTTGAAGTACTTATTGATTTATGAAAATCTCCTTTTTTGTGAGAGCTAATGGACTAGTGATGTTTGGTTAATATAACAGTAGGTACGGTAAGTGCGGCACTAGATAGTAGTGTTGTTATAATAACGTAATTGGATATAGTGACATCTTTTTATCCTATTAGAATAATTCGATCCCGACCCGTCGTACAACTGCAACGTTCAACTGGTTGTACTACGGAGAAGTAAAGTAACCCATAGTTCAACTATTTTTTTTTTATAATTTGTGATTATGAAAACGGTGAAAATATGTCAAACTGGTTGGACCACGGGGATAAGATGATGAAAACAAATGAACGTCTACGAAACAAATCAATACTTAACAAAAAACAAACACTGATGCTTTCATGATAGAGTAGTTCTATTTTTTCGTGCAAATCGAACGAAAAATGGAGAAAAAAATAGAAATGCTTTTTTTAGTGCCAATGCATAGCTACATGCACGCTATATCATTATCACTAAATTATACGCAGGATTGGCAAAGTTATGGGCTTTAAGTTTTTTGTCATTGTTATGGTAATGAAGGAAGAAGTTTGGTAATGATAATGGGGACAGTGGTAAAGATAAACTGCTAATGGTAATAAGATTGTAATAAAAAAATCGTTTTGTAATTGTGTGTGCAACTCAATTTAAGTATTTTAAATACTTAAATTGAGTTTCACATACATAAAAGTTGAATTGATTTGAAATATATTTATACTTGCTGTAAACCTATTTGTAACAGATAATAACATTATTTATAGCTCAGCCTCAGAAGTTATGTTACAGTCTAAACTATAAAGAACATATTAAGCATGAAAACTAGTAGGAACTTTAATTATAGCCTCAAATTATTGACACAAAAGCAGCACAGCTTAAAATATGTTATCATCAGAAAAATCACTACAAAACATAATTATATTAATAATATACTTTCCTTCGCTTGTATTACATTCTGTTTTCGTATGTAGTAAATCTTCATTTGATAAATTTCTTACTACTGTCCTCTTAGCTGGTCTTCTAGTTTTTTTTACAAAATTTAAAGGGAGTGAGATAGGGTTAGACATTACAAACCTTTAACATCTCTAAAGGCGACATTATCTACCATGAGGGCTATAGTACATATAGTTTTTTCTGAAAATTGTTCATTTCAGTTTGATAATGAAATTCAAAGCTTTCATTTCGGTGGTAGCCGAACACAAATAACGTTACACACTACGGTGGTGTATATCATTGATCAAGAAACCGGAATTTAACCATATAATGCTTGCAGTATCAGTGAATGTAATCAACATGACGCAAGGGTTATATGGGATTATCTGCGACCACCGCATGGCTATATCCAAGAAATAGCGCCGCTGATTGATACACAATCACATATCATATCTGATTGCCCTCAGTAGCTTAGTGGTAGCAGGCCACTACTACTACGCTGAAGGTCCTGGGTTCGATACCTGGATCAGAGATAACGGTTTAAATTCCTTTATCTCTGGTTCCATTGGGATTTTTCCATTTTCTGAAAGTTTCCCAGTACCTCGGAGTTTGGTAATGTGCCCCGAGATGGCAACAGGCTTGCCACCTTTTACATGGGCCAAAAACGTACCAGGCGAATCGTGGGTGTTTGCATGTATGCTTGAATGCATGAATTTACCTCTGCCTACCCCTTCGGGGATTACAGGCGTGAACGTGACGTTTTTTATAATGATGACTTTTTGTTAACTTTTTTCACGCATATAATGCTTAACAGAATTTGGTCTAAATAGAGGTGTATTACTATTTATTTCTGGTTCTATTAGGATATTGGGAGACTAGCGGCCGTAGTAGGTAAAGGTCCAAATTCTTTATACGTATCAAAGGTCTAGATTACCAAGGTAAGTGATAAGTAAGTATATGGAGAGACGATCGGTGTCAACTTATATAATACTAGCTGCTTCGCACGGGTGCAAATTTAACTATTTTACTACAATCATATAATGAAATATATGCCTATAGCACTCCTGAATAGTGTAGTTTTCTGATTGTGAAAGAATTTTCATGATCGGTTCAGTATTTCCGAAGATTAAGCCTTACAAACAAACAAACAAAGTTACAAACTTTACTTCTTTATAATATTAGTATTGATTATGCCGTTTTGACTCTTCACGCAGAGAATATGTAATAATACTATGTATAGAATGGACACTTCGACGTCCCGCCTGATTTCCCCGCCTCACCCAATATCCTCCCCTCTTATGGGCGACGTTTGGTATTCTCTACGTGTTACGCACACAGGTGCATCTGTAAATACACGTCACTGATTAATGGCTGTATAATAGACCAAATTAAACGTTTGTATGGAATTTTGGTGGAGTGTCTGCGGTGTGTTTCGGGTATGGAATCTTCAGAAAGATTGCATGGCACGACATACCTACATTATCAAAACTTTTCCTCTGATTCATTGGCTGTGTGTGCTGAACCACAACAATTTGTCAAGGATTTAAAAGCACTGCATATTGCCGACGATCTTTATTTGTCCTTCTGTCATTTGCGCTGCATAACAATGAAGACAGAATAATATTACACAGGATGTCTCTAATAGCATATAATATATATATATATATATATATATATATATATATATATATATATATATATGCTATTATATATATATAGGCATCAAAAAATAATATAGAAGTTGAACATTTATTTCCCCATTGTTTATTTTATTGGTAGAGCTACAGTGACGGAGCTCGCGGGCGTAGGCACCATCGCATTACCTAATAAACTTGCCGCTAAATGTTAATGCTCAGCACTATCAACAGAGGTATCACACCTTAGGCCTCAGGAGTGGACGCAACTGCATTTTGACCTTGGTCTTAGTGTGGGTGACCATAACCTGCAGTCATCTCTGAACATCAATGTGAACTGTATGCATGTTTACGACTTCCATTACATTTAAAAAAACCCCCGCTTCACACCCGTAATCCCCGAAGGGGTAGGCAGAGGTAAATGCATGCACTCAAGCATACATGCAAACAACCACGATCCGCCGGTTACGTTTTCGCCCATATAAAAGGTGGCGAGCCTGTTGACATCTCCGGACACATTACCAAACTTGGAGGTACTGAAAAATTTCCAGAAAATGGAAAAATCCCAATAGCATAAAGGACTTTACACCATTATCTCTGATAACCCGGGAATCGAACCCAGAACCTCAGCGCCGTAGTAGTGACACATAAAAAAAACATGAAATTGTGTTTCAGAAATCTTGTTTTGTTCACATCCTGTATAAAGGAAGATGATATTGCACACGCAATCGTTTCTCGAAACACCCATTACAACACGTTGCAAAATTGATGAACATTTAAACATTGATGTGACTCGGAGACGTAAACACCAGATTGTCCTTGTTCATAATTTCGACAATCATCATAAAAATTAAAAATAAATTGTTTATTTATGTAAGTAAGGAATTCTCTTTATTGTACAGTATCCAAAAACAAATTACTGGTGTTACTGGTTAATTTTACTGGTGGTAGAGCTCCAGTGATGGAGCTCGCGGGCGTAGGCACCACCGCATTACCTAATATACTTGCCGCTAAATGGTAGTGTTCAGCGCTATCGTGTTCCGGTCAGGTGGTAATGTACGGCCCTGTAATTTCCGGCACAGAGGCATAACGCCTTGAGCCTCAGAAGTGGTAACGCATCTGCATTTTGACCTTGGTCTTTGTGTGGGTGTTTATAGGCTGCAGTTATCACTTAACATCAACGTGAACTGCATGCTTGTTTGCCACTTAATTTATATATAAAAAAAAAAAAATGCACATCGACTTCAGGAAGGAGAGATTTCGGCTTATTTCGGGTCTGTAGAGCGTTATCTTTTTCGCACATTACCAATATGACGTTTGTCCACCATTTTGATCTACTTTTAACCAATACCAGACTATCAGTGCTTACGTAGACAGTGTGCAGCAGAGATAACGCTTTACGAAGCCGAAATCAGCCGATTGCCTCTTTCCTAAGCTCGATGTGCATTATTTATTGATGAGCACTGTATTTTGATGAAGCATATTGACATTCAAACATTGTGGAACGAACTTCTGAGGTGTCCCCTCGGTGCTGCAATATGGAGTTCTTCATAAATGGCGTCAAAAGAGTCCTTCAAGGTTGGCAGCGCGTTGGCAATTCCCCTGGTGTTGCAAATGTTCAAAGACGACGGTGACCACTTTCCATCAGGTGGTCCGTCACTTTGTCTGTCAACCTTATGACAATAAAAAAATAGGAATTCTAAACTCCAGGGTTACCGCTAGACAGTGGCACACCGTGGACACTCCGCCAAAATTCTATACAAACGCTTAATTTGGTCTCTTTTACACAGACATCAATCAGTGGCGTGTATTTACACGTGCACCTGTGTGCGTAGCACGTACAAAATACCAACCTTCGCCCATAAGAGGGGAAGATTGGGTGATGCGGGGAAATCGGGCGGGACGTCGAAGTGTCCATTCTATACGTAGTATTATTACATATTCTCCGACACTGGTAAATCCAATCATTTGATTTGGATTTGTATGACCCCAAATTACTATCGCAGATGCGTTGCGCAAAGCTGGCAACGCATCTGCATTTTGACCTTGGGTTTTGTGTAGATAATATAGTTTTTGTTGTATAAATAAGCTACAGTCATCACCTAACATCCACTTGAACTGCTTTTTTGGTATGGACTCATATAGGCGGCCCGTCTCGAGACGGCACTAGTCTACTTCACCGGGCAATCGGCGAGCGCAGAGGGCGCTCTCAGCATAAATAAAAGTAAGCGCAACTGCCTAAGGGAGACCCCTGTGGGTCCGAACCTCAGCTTAGGACGTTGTGGAGGGCGCATGTGAACTGCACGCTAGTTTACCACCTTCGCTACATTAAAATAAAAACAGAGATAGAGGATTTTCCACCTTTATTTCTGGTAACCTGCTTCCACTAAACCACTCTATAAATACCAAAATTAGGTAACGCTATAATATTTGCTATGATATAATAATTCCTCCAGTAGGTACGTACGACGTTATTCAGAAGAAAAATATGGAAGACATACTCATTACATCATTGCATTAAGGACTGTTATTAAGTGGCTCGTGCGCATAATTGCATTGTCCCTTGGCCTTTCCAATCTGCGTTACGCGGGTTGCCAGAGTTAATGATCACCTGCTGAGGTTGGCCTTGCAAGTAGGGTTGCCAAAAGCAGGTTTAAAATTCCAGAGATAATTTTAATTAGGCGTGTATGTAATGTTACGACTCCACCGCGCACAAGCGCACACGATGATTATTTTACTAATGCAGTCAATCAACTGGATAATGGCGATAAAACTGGACAGCAGCATCTGACGATAAAACTCCCGGCAATCCGCATGGCAAGCGTGGCGATTATAGCGTACGTAACCCTCTTAATATAGGGAGGATTTCTTCCGGCTGAAACCATGATGATGAAATTAAACTAGAAGTCTATCACAACTAAGATTTTTATCGGGCTGTTGTACATACAAACCAACATTACAAATACGAAAATAACTATTTGATATTTTGTCAGCGTAAATACTGCGATCAGTTTGGTGCGATACATGTGGCATAGCTACATAATTTTGTGAAAAAAAACTAGTACATCCTTGGAACCCGGGACAATGAACTCAGTGATATTAGCAACTGGACATAGGACAATGCGGAAAATGCCGATATCTCTGTCATTTGACAACCCTACTTGCAAGGCGAGCGTGCACATATATTTTGTTGAACCTTATGACAACAATTAATCATTGATTTATGGAGCAATTTTCGATAACAGAAAAAATATTAATGATACAAGTTTTTCAAGGGAATATTGCGCACATGTAGGCAAGTGACTCCTCTCAGACTAGGTAATAACTATCACAGAGACATAACAACTGAGGTCTAAGGGGTGGCAACACATTTTCATTTTCCAAGTGAACTGCACCTTCGTTACATAAAAATATCATAAAATTGCCTTCGAATGGTGATCACATAGGTCTTTCACCGGTTAACAAATTTGTAGTCTTACTTATAAACAGCAGAACTGAATCACCAAAGCATCGTGACAATGAAAATAACTTACAAGTTACATCAAAAACCATTTTCATATTATATCGATCCTCTTTTGTAACCAATTACCCACAAAAACCCGAAATCTTAGTGAGGCATGCGTCGTTAGGCACGGTTGAACGAGCCTATCTCAGCATTCCGGGGGGCTGGCAGAGCGCGACGCTCCTGCAGGCTTGAACACGATACCTGCAGACAATATCGTTTTTATTGAAGCTCGTGTTACAGTTGCTGCTCCATTTGGTAAAATATTAATGAGATTTGTTTAAAACAAACGGTGGCATTGATTTAGTTTCTGAATACGTAAAAATACGATGGGGCTCTTGGTTTATATATTGCTGTGTGGTCTTCGTTATTGCCAGCGTGGGATTGAGATATCCTTGCCTATCTTTAGAAGTGAGTAAGAAGGCTAAAGGATTTTCGAACTGTTAAAAAGAATTATATGTTATTTAGTGTATAAAATAACTATATCTAGTGACACTCAATGTTTCTTAAACGAAGTTGAACTAGGCAATGATTTGGACGACGCCGTTCAACTGATCATCACAAACTGTACTTTTGACAAAGCATATCTAAAATCTTTAACCGAGTTACGCTATAACAATCAGTAGATAGAGCAATTCATCATTCTTACTATCAATTAGCCGAGTTCGTGACCAATTTACCGGTCAGATTAAATCTACGACCTCCACAATTGCAGGGTACATGCTGATGGGATGACGATGCAATGCACTGACAGATGCATACGCGTGCCGAGACACTTGAGTTTTACTTTGTATACAGTTAAATATTTACTTATCTTGTTGAGTTATTGTGTCAATAACCAGGAAAATAAACATAATGTGATTATTTTCATTTCAAAATCATTTATTCATAAGTAGTTCAAAAAAATACTAATGAGCTGTCAACTTACATAAGAACAATTTAAAGTGAATAAAATGAATGAAATATGAGATGAATAGATGTCTGGTAAATGTAATAATAAGAAGGAATAATAAACATCAACCACAAAATAACTGGCTATAATACTATTATAATATATTAAAGAATAAGTTAAGTATATCAGTGGAATAACTCCTTTTCTCTTCTACAAACGAACAAGTCAGAGTTTAGGAAAATAATTAAAATTTATTAAATGCAAATCAATAGAATTGCAAATTTCAAAAGGGCTAAAAAATGAACACTGTTGCATAACGAAGCATTTAAAACTGAGGCTGTTTGTGCTTCCAAAGAATTGCAATAAATGGAAAAAGCAAAATTGATGTAACACAATATATAAAACAACTACCAAATGGACATTGCTCGTAAAAATGCAGAAAACATACCGAAATAGAGTTTCGAAGAACTGTCGTGACAAAGTTCTGAGAAACGGAAAGGTCACAATACGGAAACGCGAAAGGCAATTGACCAATTCTATAGTAATAAATGCTAACACTTAAGGGACTATTTTAGGTTAGAGAACCCTTAGTAAGGGGACGCTTGCGGGATCGATGGTGAAAATGGAAGTAGCTGTACCAAAATACCTTCAGCTTTCCAATCTAAGGCAGTATCTATCAATCAACTACGCTGCTTATATTAAATGTATTAATTTAATTAGAAAATACAATAGAATTGTAGATATAAATATATTTATTAAAAATGTGGGTAGGTACACAGCTGCATAATGTAACATTTAGAAAATGAGGCTGTGTGTGCTTTCACATCCTTATAAAGGATTGCAATATATCATTAAAGCATCACTCAGGTAATACAATAAATAAAACTTTAAAATAGATAGCAAATTGTTCATATAAATGCAAAATACATTCCGAAATGGAGCTTCGAGGAATTATCGTAGCAAAGTTCTTAGAAACACGAGGAAAGGTCACAATACGGAAACGCGGTAATGGACCAATTCGAAAGTAGTAAATGCTACGATATCGTAATACGCTGGTATTTGTCACTGTCGTATCTTGATAAGCTCTTGATGATTCATGCGATGGGATTTACTATGTTGAAGACCTTGTAGTAGACAACAAGAAGTGAGTAAGTCTTGAGTTGTAGCTAAACGTTAGTTGAGCTGTATGTAATGGAATGATAAATCTGATAATTACTGGTGGTAGAGCTCCAGTGATGGAGCTCGCGGGCGAAGGTACCACCACATTACCTAATATACTTGCCGCTAAATGGCAGTGTTCAGCACAATCGTGTTCCGGTCATGTGGTAATGTACGGCCCTGTAATTCCCGGCACAGAGGCATAACATCTTAGGCGTCAGGAGTGGTAACGCATCGGCATTTTGACCTTGGTCTTTGTGTGGGTGTCTATAGGCTGCAATCATCACTTAACATCAATGTGAACTGCATGCTTGTTTGCCACTTCCATTACAAAAAAAAATATGCCTGTGACTACGGTAGCTGAAAAGCAACCAGAACATCGGGTAGGAGTAGAAGTGGGGAATATTGTACACGCGATAAAATCCGCAAATATTAATTCCACAATGATAAATATGTTTTCTGAAGTATCGCCAATTCTCCTGCTGTACCTACTTCTCCACAGTAAGCATCAAGTACTTGATTTGATTTTGACATATAGAAACTACATATTTTACCTCAGGCAGATAATTATAATATACAAAACAGTATTAGCAACGCATCTGCATAATACTGATGATGTCACTTTTAACACCGTGAAGGTCACTAAAAGTGCAGTGAAGAATCACTTCACGATATTGTATAGATCACAAGTAGGTAAAATAAAATCCATTGGGTTTTCCATAGAAGTTGGCATCTACAGGTGTGTCATTGAAAATAAATGTTTCGATATTTTTTCCTTATTTAATATTTTTGCAATGAAAAATTAAGAAATTAAACATAAAATTTACGATTTTTATTTTTTATTAAAATTGTTTTTAACCATTAATGATATTATTATTAAATTAGAATTGATTCCGTATAACAGGATATTGACATAAAAGACTTTCCATTTAACCAAATATACCATTGTTAAAGGAAAGCATCAGAAATGCAGAATAAACTAATTTATCAAAGCATGATATTCAATTGTTATTGATTTTTATTCTTTATTTTTGTTGCTTACGCCAGTTGTATGGGTACCATGTTTTATTTTAAGATACGTATCTACCAAAACAATATTAAAAAAAAACTTATCACTTCCATTATATCAAAAAAGTTTGCAGGAAAATCAAAATAAATCTCGGAACAACCAAGAATCGAAATTAAAAATAATAATTATTATTATTTATTTGATGGATTTATATTAAACCGTGGCCAGCACCCCCTTTTAAGTATACAATACCTGTGTTAGGAGGTCAAAAATGAAATATAAGTCAATGTCGTGAGCTATTTAACTGACAATAATAGATGTAATAATAATAATAAATCCAATCTTATCTGGAGTGTTCACGATGCAGCTCTAGTTATATAGACTTGGTTCGATAATTGGAAATTTGAGCAGACACTACACTGATAACAGAAACCGTGTCATATCGACGTCCTTTGTACTAGCGATTTAATTGTGTTAAACAAGTAGATACACCTAAATTATAAGTTATACTTTGAGCGTGAACTTCCTTTGAGTCAAATGTACTATGACATTTTACTCCTCACTCGTATTACATGTTTTGCCATTACATAATTATGTAAACATGGCGACTGCCTATTAGAATCACTAGTTACGGATTTTACCTACAACTTTTTTTTATCATTTAACATACATCTCATAACATAGATCTTAAAGATCGAAAACTGAAATATCATCAAATTTTTAAGAGACAACTGTCATCACTTTTCATAAAGAAACGGCTTCTTTCTTTAAACTGTTGTTTTGAGATTTTACTTTTTTATTGATACACACTAGTGATGTAACGGATATTCGCATTCGCATTCGCATTCGCGAATATCCGCATATTTTTCAATATTCGCAATCGCATTCGCATTCGCGAAAATTATGCGAATATTTAGCGAATGTTTTTAATAATCAAAAAGGAAATTATTATATGCCATGCATATGAAATAAAATACAATAGATAACACTTAGATATTATTATTAAATCATACTTCTACATTCTAAATTTAAGTTTCATTTATGAAAAAAAGAACTTCAGAGATCTAACATTAATCAGCCTTGTTATAACTAGGTTTGTATTTATTTAGTAGTATATTATTACTTTACTACCATTTTAAATAACGTTTACAATTTCTATTTACTAAAAAACTAAACAATTACTTAAAACAAAATTATTAAACTTTAAATATCTAATGTATTAAGTATTAATAACCTTTGGCTTTAAAAGTATATTTTTTCATTGCACTTTATTTATCTGAGGAATTAAAAATTAACTTATAAAACAAAACAACGAATACTTAACTATTTGTAATAAACCTTTTTCAAAAACAAAATTATAATTATTTTTATTTTAAGCTAAAGTTTCTAATACTTGTTATGTTAACATTTGGTTTCAATTGCAAGTTATTTATTTATATATAAAAATAATGATATATATTATATATACAACTTTAATAAGTAAATAGTCAACCAACATGTTATTAGAAAATCTATATTTTGTGTACCTTCTTACTTACTTAACTTATATATTATATAAGTTAAGTAAGTAAGAAGGTACACAAAATATCTACTTACTTAACTTATATATTATATAAGTTAAGTAAGTAAGAAGGTACACAAAATATAGATTTTCTAATAACATGTTGGTTGACAATTTTACTTATTAAAGTTGTTGTATTTTTTTATTCTTTCTTAGTAATTAAATTGAAGCAATGGAATGTTAAATTTTAAAAATAAAAGTTTGGAGGCTCTTTCTCCGTGCAGCCTGTTTCGGTGAGGTGTGTAAAGTAGTCCAGCTCCACTAAAAACTCTTTCACTGGGGACACTTGTGGGCGGAGTTACCAAATATTCTCTGGCTACTGGAGAAAGAATGCCATATTTGTTGCTATTTACTTTCCACCAAAGAAGTGGGTCTTCTTCATTTCCAATACGTTTATCCAAAACATATTCATTAATATTTTTTTTTATTAATACTTCTAATGGATTTGGAATATCATCATAAAGTTCTTCCTCGCTTTCACTTGAGTCCATCATCATTTTCATAGTTTCTTTTAATGTCACAGATTTTTCTGAAAGACTGGTGCTGGAGGCCAAGTTTTCATTATCCTGAATATCCTGATTCCTTATTTTAGGACGCTTTGGCTTGGAACATGACGGCAGACTTAAGTCCTCATCTCCAAGTGAATCTAAAATATTTTTTATTACTTGATGTTTTGTTGAAAGATTTTTGAAGAATTTTGTTTTGTATCTAGGATCAATAAACGTTGCTGTAGCAAATAATATGTCGTTTTCTAAGTAAGAAAATCTGTGTCTCATTTCTTGTTTCAAAACAAGTATGGTGTTCCTAATGCACTCGTCAGATGCATCATATTCATCAATCACCTTTTCCAGAGTGGCTAATAACGGAATCACAGATGATATGGAAACATTGGCTGCACTTAGTTCTCGAGTTATTTCTTCAAAAGGTTGAAGCAATGTCATCAATTTTTCCACAAGTATCCATTCTTCTGAAGTTAGTTGTGAAATTTTGTTGCTGGTGGAAGCATAAAGGCACAGGGAATCTTTGTTTTTCAAAATGCGTTCTAGCATGTAAAAGTTGCTATTCCACCTCGTAACACACTCTTGGATTATCTTGAGCTTTGGTTGATTAAGCTTTTCTTGCAGATTAACAAGTTCATCTTGAGCTACATTAGAGTGGTGAAAATGTGTTGCTATCTTTTTACATTTGTTAACGGTTGCAATGATAGATTCTTGTGACTTAAGCCCTTCTTTTACAACAAGTTGGATTTGGTGCGATAAACAATCAATGTTTTTAATATTTAATAAAGAAATACTTTTTTCATGTTAGTGCCACCATCTCTAACAATACATAATACGTTTTCTTTGGGAATTCCCCATGATGACAACATAGTTTCTAACTTTGCCGCTATATTTTCTCCTGTATGTCGCCCATCATTGAATACTTCTGCTTTTAATACAATCATTCTTCGTTCAAAATTATTTGTAATTCCGTGACAAGTAAAACTTATAAGCGACACTCCAGAGCAAGAGTCAGACCATATATCAGTAGTAAATGCAAATTTTTCAAATGATTTGATTAATTCCAGAATTTTATCTTTTACCTTGCCGTATAATTTCTCACAAATGAAGGAAGTAAAATATTGCCGACTTTTTAAATTATATGAAGGGCATACTTGGTTAATCAATCTGACAAATCCAAGACATTCCACAAAACTAAATGGTAAGTCCTCCAGTGCGATCATTTCGCCAATCAAATTATCCAGCACCAAAGACTTGGTGTTGTTGTTATCCCACTTTTTATTTTTTTCAACGCAATCACTCAAACACATTTGCTTAAGGTCACTTTTGGTACATTGTCGCGAAGAGGACGCCAAAGAATTAATTTTAGCAGCACTTTGCTTTTCATGTTCTCTTTTTTTCAATTCTTCATATTCATTTTTGTGTTTAGCTTCCAGGTGATTTCTCATAGCACTAGTGGTCCTGCCTTTGCGCGAGTACTTTTTATCACACAACTTGCAATTAACATTTTCAGCATCACATATTGTAAAATAAGTCCAAACTTCGCTAATGTGTGATTTACTCATGTTTTTATGCCACTTTGTTTCTTAAATATCAGTTAAATTTGAAAAATAACATAAAACTAACCTCAAAACAAAACAAAACTTTTAGAATGAACTTTCTGTGACTAAATTCATTCAATTAACCAATATCAGCTCGGCTATGTTCAAATTATATATGGCTGACACGAAACGTCAAACCTGTCAAACATTTAACGCGCGCTTTTTTGAAATTTTAAAATATTCGCATTCGCGAATGTTGAAGATAAATATTCGCAATCGCATTCGCATTCGCGAATGTGAAAAATCCGACATTCGTTACATCGCTAATACACACATTATGGCGATTTTTATGAATTATGATTAAATAATACAATCACTTAAGCAAAATAAATTATAGTAGTTAGATTTTATTAATGCAAAAGTGTAATATTAAGCTAAAAGCTAATTTGTAATCAAAAATCTAATTAAATGTTATCGGTATAACTGTTAGCCTAAGATAAATTCCAATATTGGACAAAATTGGGTGTTCCAGGCAACGACCTTGACAGCCTAATTGATAAAGCACACGGCATATGCAACCAGTGGTCGCTGGTTAAAGTCCCGGAGTCAAATTTTCGTCAATCTTAGCATATATCGATTTTTTATCATTTAACATACATCTCATAATTTTTTAATTTAATTTTCTCAGGAATTTTGTGTAAGTAAAGAATAATTTGGTAAATCAAGCATGGCACATGGCTACTTTAATTGATAAATTGCAAGTAAGAGCTGAAATAAAACCAAACAAGTTAGTGTTAGATTACTGCCAAATCCATAACATACCTATAACTTTAACATTTTTACGTAATGAATGTAGCAACCAACTACGGATTTCATTTGGTTGTTAAGTGAATACATACCTTGATGAAGCCTTTAAATCTACACCGTGAGTAGAGGCCAAAATGCAGATGAGTTGCCGTTGTAATAGAAATTACAGGATCGCGACAGGTATATTATAAAATTTACCTTATTTGGCGAATAAATTCTTTCTTTAATTTTTTTTTAATATATAAAAGCAGTTACAAGTTGAGAAGATACGTCAAAAGGATGCCAAACGCCAATGTGTTTCATCGTACAGGATTGTAGAGTGGCTAATTTGTGAATCATCTGATTCTAAGCATCTCCATTAGTGGTCATATCCTGTAATTGTGTTAGCTCTATTGGATGATTGTGATAAGTGAGGTACCATTAAAGTAAGGTGTGGAAATTTAAACCTGTTTCTAGTGCAAAGGTACTCCTGGGAAGAGGGCTCTTACTTTTTGTTGATTTAACACAAACTGCTGTATGCGTAATTAGTTGCAAATGTCATTATCATTATCTCAAACCATTTTGTTGAGACCTCCTTCCACTTCCTCCACTTCATTCTGTCTTGAGCAGTTTGCATCCAGTTTTGCAGTCTTTGCCTGCTATCCACTCGATGTCATCTCTTTACCTCTACTGGTCTCTTGTGTTCCCATGGTCTCCACTCTAACATGGCTTTGCACCACGAGTCTGGTTTACGGGATATGTATCAGAATAGAATAGAACAGAAAATATTTTTATTTCGAATAGATCTTCACAGATACTTTCAAAACGTCAAGAAATATATCATGATTGGCAATCATGATATATTTCTTGACTTTTCATTTGACCACTCGTTTTGCTACGTCGGATACATGAATTTGATTTGTTTAATTGCTAGTAACTACTTATTAAACATTCGTCTACCTACTCAGTAAGATATACCATACATAAGGAAAGTCACAGCTGTTTTTTCATAGAGAGGTAAACAGAAATATACCAAATAATAAATTGCAAACTGAAGGAGCAGTTCAGGAAATCTCCTCGACAGATTAACTGTGAAGACTCAATTATTATGGAAAATGTCAGCCAAAATACTCCCCGACTCCCTCGACATTTTTCTAACATTTTATCAAGCCATCGAGTATTTACAAGTTTAAATATGTATGTATATTATTTGCATAAATTATATAATCTTTCCCATAAGGTTATTGTAGTAAATTTGGTAACAAATGTAAATTAATGAGCATAACCGTTACATAGTTACCTATTTATCTCTTAGATAAGAGTTATCGAATGTTAGTAAGTAAGTGACGCCTTAGAACAATAACCCTACCCTTGAGTAGTACATTCTACTTATTCAGAAAACGCGTAAGTGCTAAATGACTCACACATTTAATGTCCTTAAACAGTAACATAGTGGCGTCATCCACACATGGCTTCAAAATACTAACAGCACATTTAAAAGACACGACATGTATAAATAAAGATCCTTGTAGATACTTTCAAGACTTATTTTAGGAAGTCATAAATTTTAGCTATTTTTTGCACATCGCACCAACAATAATAGAATAGGGTAAATGACATCTATGACAATCTAAAAGAATTAATGAACTTATTTCATAAATGAATGCATATACAATAATCCAGGAAGAAATATTACACATCGAGCCTACGAAAGATGCTATCGGTTAGTTTCGACTTTGTACAGCGTTATCTCTGCTGCACACTGCCTGCACACTGCCTGCGTAAGCACAGATAGTCCAGTATAACTAGATCAAAATAGTCGACAAACGTCACATTGATAAGGTGCATAAGAGATAACGCTCTACTCCTTCCAAAGATCGCCATCAGACCAAAATAAGTCTGACTGGAAGCTAAAAAGTGGCCAAAATCATTTTAATGTAATATTCGCCAGATTAATTTACTATTGGCTGATTACTGGTGGTAAAGTTCCAGTGTAGGGACTCGAGGGCGTAGGCACCATTACTTTTTTAAACAGGGATCAATGTGTTACGCATATCCACCCTTGGAGAATGGGTGGGTTATGTGGGACTCCGAGAAAGGACATCCGTCACCCACTAAAAACCGATAGTGCGACTCGTCCCCCATCAGTGGCGGGGTCACGGGAACGCTATCGCACACATGCGCGACCCCACGGGCGGCGGCTGCTCGTTGCCAAGCCCTACTCGGAGCCTTTCGGCTCCAACCAACACTAGTGGCATGCGGAACACCTGCACGCCAGCCAGCCCGGGACCTCTCCATTCGGGCGACGGACATCCCCTTGTCCGATGCCCGAAGGTCCCTGCCCCGACCACTCACAACACTAGGCATCCCAAGACACCCGAGTGGGTCCAGGGGCACAGCGTTAGGCTCCGAGGGAGCAAGAGTGTCAGGGTCAAACTGACCTTTAACCACCCCTCCGCTGCCCCACCACGTCCCTATCTGAAGGTGGGACCACCGCTAGGCGGCTGGGAATAGATTGCATTACCTAATCTATCTGTCGCCAAATGATACGTGGCAATGCAACTTACTTTAACCTTTCTCATATCCTTGTTCTTTGTATTGTATGTAATAATGGCATGTATAGTACGTATTGTAAAACACTTTCGCTTGGACACATTCTGCGATCTCCCTGCATGTGACTAGCATTGAGGGCGGTTAGTTTATGCTAAAATGAACATAAGCTGATAATACATAGAGTTAAAATTACAATGTTCATTTGATAATAACTGACTCGGTGACAACACCAAGGTCGTGCAGCTAATTGAAACACAAAGGTTTTTCAAATCCGGCATGGGACAAGCATTGAATTGTAGTTTTGTTATTAAATTAGATTGTTAAAGTGTGCGAAAAACTTTAATGGACTACTTCACTCAGTGGAGTGAAGTAACCTGCCTAAACTTTGCGGCTGACACTTAGCGTACGACGACCACGTAGACAGGAAAGAGAGCGAGAGCCTTTTTACCCGCCTGCAACAGAAGGAGGGTTATGTTTTACAGGTTTATGTATGTATGTAGTTTTTTATGTAACGAAGGTGGCAAACAAGCATGCAGTTCACACGGATGTTTAGTGATCACGGCAGCCTAAAACATCTACACAAAAATCAAAGGTCAAAATGCAGATGCGTTGCCACCCCTGACACTTTAGCCGTTACATCTCTGTGATATATTTTATTTAAAGATCTGTGATAGTTATTACGGGACCATACATTACCATCTTCCCGGAACACGAAAGTGCTGAACACTACCATTTGGCGGCAGTAGTAACTTGCTTTTACTAGCTTACTGAATATAGGTATAAATTTCACGCCTGTACATTCCGAAGCGGTAGGTATTGAAACATACATGCAAATACCCACGATTCGCCATTTTCATTTTGTTCCATGTAACAGGTGCCGAGTCAACTTCGAGCACATTGCCAACTTTCAAGGATGATATTGGGAAAATTCCAAAACGGAAAAGTCAGTAGCACTTACTTGGGGATAAGTACTTACCTGGGGATTAAACCCAGCGTGACTTGCTTCGACGATAAACGTTTTTAAGTTCAGCTTTTAAAAGGACTAAAGTAGGTACACTTCGCAATCTTGTGCCGACGACAATGTATTCGAGTCGTTGTCTCGTTTAAAATACCAAGAACAACCATTTCTAATACTTGTTTAAATGTCGTATGTTTTACCTTCAAAATACTAAGAGAAATTCGAAGTATTCGATTTCAAAATTATGGTCGTAACTCAATACGGCAAATACTCGGTTTGAATACCATAATAGTAATGTGGTTTATAGGGTTGTCGAGTGACCGCAAATTACAAATTGCCTAACAACTAGACAGCCTTAAAAGACCACATTAACTGTAATAATATGTTGCACTCCACAAACTTTTGGCGTCAAAAACATTATGCAATAGTTTTAATCTGTCCTTGCCTTAAAATAATTCAAAAGTGAGAAAATGTCATGAACTACAACACACATACACTTACACGACTTACTTAAGCCCTGTATTTTTTTTTTCTTACACGTCGGCGGCTCGTCTCTAGACGGCACTAGTCTAGGTCTTTCACCGGGAAATTTATCGTCGAGCGCAAAGGGCTCTAAGTCTAAATAAATTTACACAATCCCTAAAGGCTGATCCTTAGCTTAGGGCGTTGTGGAGGACACATAAGATATATGCGATTAGGGACGGAGCATATGTCTTGCAGTGACAGGTAATTAAGACTAATAAGAAAAGAACAAATTATTTACAAATTCCTCAGCTGTCCAATTTCAAAAAGAAACGGAGAAAATAGAAGAACTTTGGTCGACATAATGATATTTATTTTCTAAGCACAGTTCCAAGTGCAGTTAATACTGAGAAGAACTTAGCTGCTGAAAAAAATCAGCACAGCTCTTTTGAATTCAAGTTTAAATCTAATACTGTCTGTATTCAAAAGCACATAGAACGCTCATAACAAGTGAATACAGAAAAAATTGACTTCAGGCGAGACTCGAACTCGCGGCCTACTGGGAATCTAGTCCAGCCGCTCTTCCAATTGAGCTACTGAAGTCCTGCCCGATTTGTCAAATTTTCTATTTTTTTTCCATTTTACTTTAAGATAAAATATATTTCACAAGCATGTGTTAATGCGAAATAATATAAAACAAGTGAATACAGTATTATAATAACTAACGATTCGATCATGATAGAAAAAACACCTCAGTAACCTTAACAGACCACCACCATCCTCTCCCGTTCACGAGTATGACGCATGTGGCAGCCATTGTAGGTACTCCTCGACCATTTTGATAGATAGGTTAAGTTCACGATAAAATAGCAATTAGATCTAAAAGACTACCAGAAGCTCTGATCACGACATCAAGCACATTGTCTTCCGCGTATAAAACCGTGACGTCTGTCTAATCGTGACCAGTAGCTGACGCCAGTACCAACCCTGGTGTATTGTGCAAGAGGTGTCGGCGACTGGACATTTCCTAGAAAGGCGAGGTCACGGCCCAACGCGTGCCACTTACCGCCCTAGTCACTGATACGATGCAGCGAATGTCTAGCCGTATTAGCAAACACAAGTTCACAATTCCCGGTGGTAAAGTAACAGTTCAGCACTATTACCGTGACGTCTATCTAATCGTGACTAGTAGCTGACGCCAGTACCAACCCTGGTGTATTGTGCAAGAGGTGTCGGCGACTGGACATTTCCTAGAAAGGCGAGGTCACGGCCCAACGCGTGCCACTTACCACCCTAGTCACTGATACGATGCAGCGAATGTCTAGTCGTATTAGCAAATACTGACAAGTTCACAATTCCAATTCCTGGCTGCAAAGTTTTTTTTTAATGTTATGGCATCGCTATTATGTATATTGCCAGTGTCAAGTAAAACGACAGTCGTGGTAAAGTTATACCACTAGTTATTATAGCACTTCTCACTGATACGATGCATCTTGTTCTGTTTAGGTGGTAATGTCGGATCCCGTAATAACTCACTCACTGCAAGTATTCACATACTATCAATATGAACAGCATACTTTTTGCCACTTACATCAAATAAAAAAGACAAGAATTAACCTCGGGATCAATAGTGACTTTGTAATTAAGATTCCTTAGGTAGTTAAGGACAGCTCAAGTAGTATGTGAGTACTATAACCAATAGGGAACTAAGCAAGAAGCACAATACAGAAACGGCTAGGCCATTACACAACGTAAACTGGAACACACAAGGGCTAATCACTACGATTCAGCGGCACTTAGATTATAATGGCATGACGCCTACGCTCTCAAACCTTTACCATGTCAATGAAAAATATGACAGTCTACAATTTTGTTTAAAAAACTAACAATAACAGTCAAACTGCGTAAAACTATCAAACGGAACAGTGAGCAGATAATCATGTACCCAAAAGGAACATATCCGGGTAACACAATGGAACTTCCGACGGCGGATCCCGGGCGCTCATTGATCTAAATTGACCCTATTGCTAAACTGTAGGGCCCGACCCTACGTCCGGGCTGAGGATGTTGATCATCGATATCAAAGGGAACCCTTATCGGGTGTTATCGATCAAAATTTGGTATGTGCTGCATCGATATCTATGTTTTCCTTTGTGAGTCTTGCTATTGGATAATGACAACCCATTATACGTCCCACTGCTGGGAGACTAGTCTCTCCCCTTTTTGGGGGGAGGCCTGGAGCTTACTCCACCACGCTGCAGCAATGCGGGTTGGCGGAGATACGGGTTAGTGGCCAACCCGCTGTTGATGTTTTCAAACTGCCCATAAGGCGTCCGACAAGGTTTAACGACTCTTATCTATCGATAGCAACCGGCTTAACGTGCCCTCCGAAGCACGGAAACGCGCATTTTAATTTTCCACTAACGATCACCCATCACACACCGGTCCGCGCCCGTATCGCTTAACCGAGTAGATCGCTTACGATCTACACCAGGCGAAGGGCCATGCGCGCTTCGCATTGACTAATGCTTATCTCATTTAACCAGGCTAGCCATCCATTGGATTAATGAACCGAAGGTGTGAAGGCAGAAGTATTGTGGCTTTTAATTTAGCCCATAGCTATGATACGATGTTATGATATGCTATTTTCTTCGTCCACATGCTCTGTAGTGTTGCATAAAAAGTGGACTATATCCTTTCTCAGGAATCAAACTACTTCTATGATAATTTTAATTACAATCGGTGCAGCAATTTAGCTCTGTCAGCTTAACAGACAGAGTTGCTTTCACATACGTATCACGACATTCAATTCACAATTCAGAGTTACGTTCACGGGGAGATACACCGGGTATACACCGATACCTACACATATTACAATTACGTGATTTTTTAATAACAAGCCTAGGTTTTTCCGTGGTCAGTTTGAATACAATTGAGCCTCCCTTGATTGAAGTATGTAAACATGACTATTGAACTCCGAGGAAAACCAGCTCGACTTCCGTTCTAACTACGACATTGCGAATAATGAATGTCATTGTCAATACCGTACATAAAAACAAAAATATTCAATGCTCAATTATCAATAGATGTCCATAAAATGTATTAGTTCGTCTATAATTAGCTTTATCGACGATAATCGTTGACCGAGTTTTACTTTACGAGTCTTAAGCCAAGGAAAGATCGCTAAGGAGAGCTAGTATTTATTTGTTCCGTCCATTACAAACTGACATATCTGACATATAATTTTAACTCTGTATAATATTAGTCCTTCGCTACTCCTGAGGTAAAATAACGGGCTGTAAAATAAACTGGTTCTGTTTTTAAACTACAGAAATTATGCTGTTTACAAATACAACTGTCAAAGCCAAATTAACCACAAATGTTATTCAAAATTTATATTTTCATCAACATATCTGTTAGATACAAAAACAATTCTTATTACGTAACACTGTCGAAGCTGCCCCAGTTCCTGTGAAGTACAAAGGCGCCGGCACATCGATAGTGTGGTGCTGCGCACGCGCAGGTTATCTGCGGTCAATTGCGCCCGTGAAACGTCATGCCAGTATGTTAATTGCTGATGGAGCGATGTGACATAAGCTTGACAGTTGTATTTGATAATCGTTTTAAAGAGCATATGAAAATTAGAGACGCAGTATTCAAGAACTGGTTATTTTGGACACAAGATATCGCTTTGACAGATCACGCCCTGACGTTATAGCTCTGTTCAGTAGCGTCATAATAGTTCTCATTCTCGCATGTACACGCAATTACTTACCTGCAATATTTCCTTGTTACTGGTTAAGTGAAGCTTTTATCAAACACGTCATTGTATAACAACTAATAGCCTCTTAAATCTGAGGGAGTCTTTTGTCTCTATAAAATACGCGCAAACAACAGAGATTATGTGACGGTAGAGTTGTTGACGTTGGTAAGGTAAAACATTGATTTACCTAGTTACAAAAAACCCAAAACTAATATTTAATAACTGAATAAAATAACTAGTTAGGTGATATTCTAAAACTGCATTGTATGTTCATGTAGATTTAAAAAAAGTACAATATTTTTGTATGTTAGAAAGTGAATCATCAGTTTCAAGATTGGTACTCATCTGAAAATGACATATGAACTTGAGCACCTTAGCACCAGATTTGTCAATAACATCACATAGGTACGTTATGAAAACAAAAGCTATCGCCAACGGTCAGCAGATCATGTTCCCTTACATGATCCTCGGCGAAATTCAAACTGAACATAACTATTAATTGGTGTACAAGATCACTTTACATTAGACAATAACAAACTAAGTGTGCAACGAGATAACTAGCTATCTACACACTTGGCCATTCCTAGAATCGTGCCGCGATGTATACATTGCTATCTCGCCGTACAATGAATATATTGCTATCTTTTTTTTTTTTTTTTTTTATGTAATGGAAGTGGTAAACAAGCATGCAGTTCACATTGATGTTAAGTGATGACTGCAGCCTATAGACACCCACACAAAGACCAAGGTCAAAATGCAGATGCGTTACCACTCCTGAGGCCTAAGGTCTTATGCCTCTGTGCCGGAAATTACAGGGCCGTACATTACCACCTGACCGGAACACGATAGTGTTGAACACTACCATTTAGCGGCAAGTATATTAGGTAATGCGGTGGTGCCTACGCCCGCGAGCTCCGTCACTGGAGCTCTACCACCAGTGAAAATCTAACCGAATAAACATTGGAGCATTGAAATAAACGACACGAATCATCGTTTTTTAGTTGCAACGTTTACATTAGGTGCAGGTAATTGCTCTTTTATATTTCAACTAGCTGACCCGGCAAACTTCTTATTGCCTTACGTAACGTAACTTCACGCCTGTAATCCCCGAAGGGGTAGGCAGAGGCAAATGCATGCATTCAAGCATACATGCAAACACCAATACAATTTTTGGCCCATGTTACAGGTGGCGAGCCTGTTGACATCTCCGGGCACATTACCAAACTTCGAGGTACCTACTGGGAAATTTCCAGAAAATGGAAAAATCCCAATAGAACCAGAGATAAAGGACTTTACACCATTATGTCTGATAACCCCCTACTCGGGAATCGAACCCAGGACCTCAGCGTAGTAGTAGTGGCCTGCTACCACTAGGCTACCGAGGCAGTTAATATTCCCCACTGAAGGTTATTTTTGGTTGGACGTACGTAGGATAACTCGTCTCGAGAAGGTACCAGTCTATTTCACCGGGTAGTCGGCGATTGCTAAGGGCTCTTGGCCTGTTCACCATCTAACAGCCGCGCTTAAGTGTAGTTGACATTAGACCATGAAAAATTACGCGCTTTATAACATGAGGCTCAATTAAAATAATTACAAAAATAACTATGAGTTTACATGTAAAAAGAATGCATGTTATACTGGTTAACCTCTGCCTTCTGCCTACTGATTCGAAGAATTGTCACCTGGGGATAGTGTTAGAGGGGAGGGAATTTTTACTGGTGGTAGAGCTCCAGTGACGGAGCTCGCGGGCGTAGGCACCACCGCATTACCTGATTTACTTGCCGCTAAATGGTAGTGTTCAGCACTATCGTGTTACGGTCAGGTGGTAATGTACGGCCCTGTAATTTCCGGCACAGAGGCCTCAGGAGTGGTAACGCATTTGCATTTTGACCTTGGTCTTTGTGTGGGTGTCTTTGTATAGGCTGCAGTCATCACTTAACATCAATATGAACTGCATGCTTGTTTGCCACTTCAATTACATAAAAAAAAATAAAAAAAAGAAATGAGAAGAATTCGAAAATAAGACTTGTTCAATTTACATTAACACAATGAATTCACCTGTACACATTTCGAAAGACCGTAAGCCTTTAACTACGACTATCCCTAACATTACTGCAAGTGCCGTAGTATCTATTAGATATTAAGTAGTAAGAAAAAATCATGTTACTTATTATTTATAATTAGCCGTTGCGGGCTGGTTTGATGTACGTGCAAAAAGAAAAAACATGTTGGGTTGTATTTTATAGAGGATGTTTTCTGCGGCCGGGTACTCTCTTGGCATAATGACCGTACGCACGAAGGCCGCGGTGTGATGTGCTGCATGACATCACGCAGCCAGCGCCGGCGAAGGCGCGTGACGCAATTTCTGACGCATCTATACGTTTCATACGTATCTTGTTGCGTATTCATGTTTTTATAAGTTAATTTCATGCTAAAAGAAACCAATCTAGAGCGAACCAATCAAAGTTTGAAAAACATTACATCAATATTTTTAAATAATCGGGAAACAAATTATTAATATACATACTACTTAATAATTCTTCAGGATTAGGTACCTGTAGCATAGCTATTAAGCATTAGCTATTATTTTTTTGCAACAAAATTATTTTGTTGTGAAATATTCGTCAAAGATTTGGGTACCTACCTACTTACTTTCTATCTTTCGCCATATTATAATAATGAAAAAAAACTGTCATGAAACGTAATTTTGTTTAATTTCAGGTTTTAGTTATTAAGCATTCAGTGTTTTAATAATATAATGATTTTCTTCAAAAAAAATTTAATCTGCAAATATTTAAACCAACACTGAATGTGAACGTATTTCAAAAATAATGTAAAAGAAGCACAGGATCTTAATTCTCAGGAGCAGAAACACATCAGCTGATGTGTTGACCTGTTTGCTGATGCATATCACTTTTTACTCAGTCTTCTCATACCATCAATATAAAATGTTACCTACTCGTTTGCCACGACAAACCAAAATAATAAACTCCATGTAATGTATGGTCTAACGTCGATGTCACAAGTGACAGGACTAATGTTGTCTCACACTCGTACTGAATATATCAACACACGGATGCAAGCCCGTGACTTATGAGCTTAATGATTGAATAACAATAGCCAATGGCAAGATATACTTGGCATATTGTGGCAAAGATTAACAGGGGTTCAATTGATGGCAATAAACAATAACATTATTTCTCCACATACAGGAGCTTGAGCACCGCATTACCTTATTTATTATCTGCCGCCAAATGTTAGTGTGTTCCGTATTTATATAGTAATATACGGCCCCGTAATAACTATCACAGAAACATAACAACTTAGGTCTCACGGGTGGCAACGCATCTGTATTTTGACGTCTGGTTTTTTTGTAGATGTCTACAGGCTGCAGTCATCACTTAACATCAATGTGAGCAGCATGCTTGTGCAGCGGAAGGCAGTGGACATGGTCGCATACATAGCTCGAAGAACCGGCGGACGTTGAGGCAGAAGAGCTCTCGAATAGCGACCGCGTACCGGAAGACGAAGCGTAGGCAGGCCCTCATGAGGTAGACCGACGACCTGGTGAAGGTTGCGGGCAGTCACCAGATGAGGCCCAGGACCGTTCGGTGTGGAAATCTTTGGGGGAGGCTTTTGTCCAGGAGTAGGCGTCTTTCTGCTGAAGTGATGTACTATTAGACGAGCTTCAGTAGCGACTTTTAGTATTACCGGGATAAATTTCTTTTTTTTTTATGTGTCAGACAAGTAAACGGGCCACCTGATGGAAAGTGGTCACCATCGCCTATGAACATTTGCAATACCAGGGGTGTTTCCAACGCGCTACCAGCCCTGGAGGACTCTTTTGACGCCATTTTTGAAGAACCTTATATTGTAGCACCTAGGGAACACCTCAGAGGGAAGTTCGTTCCATTATTTGGGCAGGAATGAACGTGACAACCGCACCGTTGAGCACAGCCAGGTGTCCAGTCGGTGAGGGTGGAACTTCACTCTTCGGCGGGTAGTACGGTGTAGGAAAAGAGACGGTGGCACCATGTCAAACAGTTCAGCAGATCACTCACCAGAGACGGTACAACAGGCACAGACTCCCAATGTCTCTGCGCAGGCTCAGATGTTCGAGCCTGTCAGTAAGTCCTGGATCGTTAACAATACGGCCTTATAAAGCTGTAGTAGCTGCCCCGAAGTGAATTATTGCCTCGTTTTGTTAAGCACCCCTAGCTTTTTGAATGCCAACTTGAAAAATCTGTCTAAATAAAATAATAAATATTTTTTCAAAGTGCCACACACAGTCCAAACGCATATTCAAGTTGACACAACAACAAATATGAAACAATATAATGTACCGACAACATTAGGTATGCGACGGTAGATCACGTGATGGCGGAAGTGACATCACATCCGCTCATTATTGCCCTGGGAGCGAGGCTTTCTAGCCAGTGAAAATCCAATAATACAATCTGTAATCACTGAGTACGTTATGAAGCAAATAATGCGGGTGAATTTCACTGTTGCGCATTCGATTTCGTTATATTACGTAGCAGAATCGTAGAATGATGGTCAATCCATAATATAACTCAGTAGATACATAATAATTACGGAAATATAAAACACCTCAGGGTTGCCACTAAAAATGTCTACTGTGGACAAAAACAAAATACGAATTTGAATTTTGATTTTGTTCGTGATGAAGAACCTATAGAGATTTAAATATTTACATATCGTGAACTTAGACAATGAAAAATTACATGAACACTTCAAAAAAACCAAGTCTTCTCTCTTTTTTTTCCCAAAATGTAAACAAACTTCAAGGTTAAGTTAAAATTGTACTGTCGTAGATTCGCCTGAAGAAGTAGAAAATCAACCTACGAAACGCAGCAGTAGGTACCAATAAAACTGATTCGAATCATGTTTATGTCAAATCTGAGGTCAAAAAAAGACTAAACAGCTCCAAGTGCAATTATTAAAATTATCTTACAGGTAATTTCTTCCAAAATATTTTTGTGTTGTTAAAATTAACAGGTCACTAGAAGGATTATTAAGAGATATTCATCATAATAAGAAAGACTAACTTAACTAACTAAGAATTCCCAGAAACATCCATTACATTATGATTTTCTTAGCTGCAACATCCCAAATAAGGAACCAAACAAAAGTGATTTTTTACATACCAAACCCGTTTTCAAGATCTTCAAGACAAGCGAATCGGCTAATTATTATAATAGTCAAGAACAATGCAGGATCCGTGCGCCCGCGCACATGTCAACGTTGGCGTGGGAACGACCATTCGCATATGCTGTGAATTTCTATGCAACATTGAACCCAATCACGTAGGCATAAAGTCTTTGTTGGGAATTCTCTAAGATGAGATATATGCTCACAATTAAACAACATTTTGAACTTTATTGCTACGTTACTAGGCGTATGACGGGTACATTAATAATGTGGATATTAGTAAGAAATATGGACTGCAAGTGCAACAAATTATGTTTATTTGTTCAATCGATAGTGTTGTAATGTAGTGCTTTTGAGATTCTGTTAACTACGCGCAATATAATGAAGCAATTAGGTACAAATTCTCCTGTACGTCAGGTTTTAATTTAAAAAAACGTACACATGAATGCATGGTCCAGTAACTGTAGCTCATCTAATAGAAACCCGATATTATTATACAGAAGTCATTATCCTCGAGTTCCTACGCTGGAACTCTACTACCAGGGTAGAGTTCCAGCGTAGGAACTCGAGGGCATAGACACCACCACATCACCTAATCAATCTGTAATAAAATAAAATTAAATCCTTGAATCTACCCAATCCTTTGGAAAGACAACGATAAGATTAATAGAAACGGGACAAAAAAGAGTTTTTGCCCGAGAGAAAACTGCAACGCCTGCAAGCAGCATTCACTATTCCCGTGAGTGCAGTTCTTAACATCCTCAACCTCATTGACACTCAAACAAAGGCGCTCTTTACAATAGGAGCCATTATTAACTTAACTGTCTTCATCAAGGAAATTCCACGTGCCACCCGTAACATAACAGCGATATGAACGTGTGAATCAATCCGCTATAACCATTCACCGTCTATCAATGGTGTGACGGCATGGGAATGCACCGGGATGTGCACATTGTACCATGGAGCTCCCATGTCACCTCTATCGATATTTAAAATGGCTGCCTTCTGTGTTTTATGTTTATGGTTCCGTGTATCATTGTTGTTGTCGCTGCCTATGCGGGTTTAGGTATCGTGTTATTACTTTGCAGTTTATCTGACTCTACTGGTTCGTAATTAAACAAAGGAGATGTTGCGAGCTCGGCTCTAGTTCGTACACGTCCTCAAAAAATGGGTAAATTAAAGAAGAATCCGAAAAAAATACAACTAAATCATTCAAGAATATATTTTAGAGTTACTACCACATTTAATTCAAACGATTTTATCATTTTTAACCATATTCAACATGGCGGCGATACAGCCGACGCTTCTTTAAATAGGAAATCGATTAGTTTAAGTTCTTAGTATTAACACATGAAATCGATTTCGATAGTACTTAGAAAATATTACTTTTTGCTCCAAATACTATATAATCAAATAACAATAAAAAAAATGAAAATGTCATAATGACATCGCCCGCCATATTCGCCATATTTGTTTGAGTTGCAATTCTTAACTGCAAATAATATTTTGTAACTGCAAACAAAGCTAAATAAGTGAAAATATGCAGTAAAAAACGTTGTTATATTGATTTCGCCTATTAATGATATTGTGTACAATACATGGCCGGAAGTCCATACATTTTTGCAACATCTCCTTTAACATAGATTCTTACATTACATATTTCGGGAATATTTTACTTGTAAAATTAAGGATTAGTAAAAAATCTACTGGATGATTCGAAATTCGTTTCGCTGAACTAAATGGTGCCACACCTTCAAAATGGTAATCGCAAAGGTACATCATACCTTTTAGTTGTATTAAGTGCGCCTTTTGTACAATTGTTTTTGGTGCATTGAAAGTTACGTAAATAAATAACCCAAATAGATTAGGAACGGTTTTATCAACCATCACTTAATATGATACTTCAAAATTGCTCGAAACATGAACACAATTGCATCAAAACCTTTAAAATAAAATCAACCTACGAGTATATTGCTTTAACAGAAGATGACACAAAAGATTTTCTCCGCTATTACCGTTAAAATGAAATCTTATTAGATACATAATTACATTCGAATAAGCACAGAAGCTGGGATAAAAAGCAAAACTGTTACAATTCACACATATCAAATCAGTTGCTCTCACCTTCAATGCTTTTCTGCAGAAAGAAAGTATGTAAGTTGTCAAAGCGGTGGCCGTGTGAATGGGGCATGGGTTATAATCGGAGGAACGAATTGCTGATGTACAGTTCAAATGTAATTATCTCGGTTGATTATCGTTGATTCTGAGGTGTTTAAGTGATTCTTGTAATGAATTTTTACGCACATGCAGGTCAAATACAAAAGTTTATTAAAAAAATGTAAGTAGATATCGAAAAACAAATGATTTACCTACCAACTACAAAATATCGATTAATGTCTATGAAAAAAATGTGGAGCGAAATTCGGAGAGGTAAAATCATGTCTTGTCCAAAGTCGGTTTCTTTTCTATCTCTTTTTCCTTTTTGTATTGAACTATGGAAATGATAATAACTTCCAACGCTTCAAAAGATAAATAAAAACATTTACCTACAATAAATTACAATTAATAGATAATCCTGATCATCCACATTTCAATCTGCTGAAAAATCGCAAAATTATGTAGTTAACTACTATTATAACTATACTCGTCATTGATTTGCTGTAATTAATTGTAAGACACCGTCATAAGATATCAGTTACTCCAAATTAACTTCTCTTTTTTTGTTCACATTTAAGATCGATATTAAATTCAATTTTGCATTTATCTCTCATTTTTTATACTTTATAAAGTCAATAAACATTTCAACACCCTATTATATGCACGGCCATCACGTGTATCAACAGATTCAACAGTATGCTTTAATTGTCTAAGCTTATGTTTATTACAAACGTATGGCTGCGCATGCGCACTGACCCTTTTTTTATTCTGGATATGCGTGACCAGGATTATAAAGATATTTCATCGATGATCCTACTGTATATACATTGCACGTGTACATTTTAATACTAGTTTTATAATAAATTCATTATACTTTGCCGGAAGTACCTAATTATTAGGCTAAGGACGAAAATAGCATCCAAATCGATGGTCACATTTTTAGAAAAAGGAACCGTATAAACAATTTCCCACGTAAAAATTGCACCGAATATACCAGGAACTTACTTATGGAATTCCAACACATTATATACCTACATATATACTAAAGAAATGTTAAATCTGCTTAATTCAAATCGTTACAAGCATCAGCTATCATTTTATATACATTCAAAATTATTTGTACATCATTAGATCCTTCTTCGATATAGACAACAATGCTTTTTGAATCGTCTAATCATTTACCTACTCATATTCCATTTAAAGAAAAAATATGGATCTTCAGATTTATCTGTCCAAATACAGTACAAATATCAAAAATGAAAATAAACTGCTTTTCATTTTCAACAACATACCCTTACAGCGATTTTCGCAATTATCTATAAAATCTTAAATCTGAATTTAATCAAATGAAAAGCATCATACGCTTATAAATCGGCAAACAAAGAGACAGGCATCTAAACAATTGAGACACGTTTATTTGAAAGAATTGCGTTTCTTTTTTATGAGAATCTAACTCGACAATGAGATGATTTCGGCATTGTGCCGAACTGTGTCTTATCAATTAGCCAGCGATGACCCAGTGCGATACGCCAGTAACCGCCAGAAAGCGTCAGTTTCTACATTGTGCACATGTGAAGTATGGGAACTTTACTACGAAGAAAGTAAATTTTGACTCGAGTTGCGAATGTCAAATGTTTTTGTTTCTCTTTGATTTCGAAATAGAAGTTTTGATATTTTAGTCTGATGTCTATCCCTTCATTGTTTCTTTAGTCTTCTTTTCCGAAATTTCATTAGGAAAAGACGGATAGATAATGTTTTCTTTTTAATTTTTTTTTATTGGTCAAAGGTGGCAAACAATCATGCACTTCACATGGATGTTAAGTGATGACTGCAATCTGTAGACGTCTGCACAAAGACCGGAGATCAAAATGCAGATGTGTTGCCAGTTGCCACCCCAAAAAACTAAATTGTTATGTGTCTGTGATAGTAATTAAGGGGCCCTACATTACCATCGGACTGGAACACTTCCACTTGGCGGTAGATAGATTAGACAGACAGACAGACAAAAATTGTAAAAAAAAATGTTTTGGTATATGTACCGTGTATACCTACCTACCTACATACATATGCATTAAGTAAAAAGCGGTTATTTTTATATTACAAACAGACACTCCAATTTTATTTATTTGTATAGATGTATAGATACAAACGCCAACGTCTTTAGGAAAACTGATCATTTAATTTTTAAGATCCGTGCTCGTTTCGGTCTTCTATCAGAACATTTTATAAAGTTATTCATAAATATAGTTACTCGATATACTTCTTCAATGTTACTTGAAAAACTGCAAAAAATATTTAAATAATTGGACGTGTGTCCCCTAAGCGGATGGTACCAAATTTCCATAAATAGTGTTATACTCGTAGTTATCAATAAACCAACAGTCCGTATCGATAAAGTCCCTATGTATCCCGGTTGTACAAATATAATAAGTAAACATGTGCTTCCTGTCCGGTAGCGTAATGATTGTGAACAAAATGTGGACGCTGGTGTTCCTGATCATATTTAAACAAAATTTGTGAAAAGAAGTAACTAAGTAGCTACATTTTTAAATTTCAGTTGATTGGTTTTGCTAATTTTGATTAATAGTTATAGGTAAGTTTAACATTTAAGCGTTTTTAATACTAAAGCGTTAAATTGTGAAAGAAATGATTAATCTCTTCTGCCTTTGCAGACACTATACGATGTCGTTATTTTTTTTTAATTTGAACAAAATTACATTATTAAAGCTCTTTTTAACTTCATCTCCCTTTACAACACAAAATTAGTATACGAAATTTATCCGCAAATATTAAGAATTAAGAATAATTATTAAGAATTTGGTGTTCTTTAGGATTTCCTTTGTTTGAAGGAATTCTCTTACGATATGGCTATAGAATTCTTTTAAATAAAGGAAATCCTAATACCAGTGGACACACTCATATTCATATTTCATTGATTTCTTTACAGCACAATAAATCTTTAGTAAGTAAACAGTAAGTGAAACTATAATGAGAAACTAAAACTAAACACGCATCTCTATATTAGGTGAGTACTTCAAGAGAGCGTGTTGTTTGACTGACTCACAGATCGTGTCAATGATCATTAATATGATCAATATACAGAATATTAATCATCACCACACTAAGGTCAAGATTAAATCCAGGTAATTCACATTGTAATAAGCATGTTGTCATCAGCAACCATAAAAATTCTTTCTGGAAATCTTCAGGTCCATAGACATTTTATGAGTACCTACCTGCCTACACCTAACAGTAAATAGGATTTGTAATATAGAAGTCTGATCTTTTAAGGTCGTTTTTCTTTACATTTTTACGCAACACACCCCGACACCTCCGAATCTCCAAATATTCATATCTACAAAGAAAACCACGACAAGGCCAACCAAAAAGCTTTGAAGATTCTTAAATAGCATTTACGAAATATGCAACACCGTGGGTTTCAACAATTAACCAAGAACTTTGTAAAAATCGGACGCAATATACCAAATACGTTTAGATTTGACCACCATTGGCTAACCTATTGTTAAGTGAACAGTTTGGACAGAATTTGATGAGAAACTAGGTAATCTCACTAATATTGTAAATATGAAAGTTAGATTACTTAACTTTACCCATAGAAACCCGATAGATTTTTGATTTTTTGATAACATACCTAATACTATGTAATTACTTTAAAAAGTAATAAGCAGAGCATTGTTGTTTTCCGAAAATAATCTATAATGTTACGTCAAAGCGTCCGAAAATATAAATAAATAAATAAATAAATAAATAAAATATCTTTTATTTAAGTTAATCTTAACAAATTTTAACACCAAGACTTCCCAGTAAGTTGTCACGAGACACTTGAGTTGGGAATGCCTCGCTCTTCCACCGTGATTACTGCAAGCGATTTACATTTTAACTTAAAGTTTTAGCTCAATTTAGAGTAACTTAAGCTAATACCTACTAAAAACTAAATATTATTAATTCAGAAGTGTTTGCATGATTGTGTGTTTAATCTACGTCGCACATGTACGTGTGTGTGTGTGTGTGTGTGCACGCGTGCGTGCGTGCGTTTGTGTGTGAAAATATAAAGCTTATCTTTTGAATATTCTTGAGCACCACACTGCAAGACAAAAACACCAAGTCATTTAGAAACAGAATATTTCCACTGACCGTGCGATGAGAGAGGTCACCGACGGAGTCGTGGCGGTGGTCGAGGCTGCCCAGGCTGCAGCAAGAGGCTGAAGAGGCGAGGCTCACGGAGTCAGCGCGCGCGCGGTGCGGCGACACTGCCACGTGTTTCAGCATGCTACCTGCAACAAGGAAAGATGAATTAGGAATAGAAACGGATCGATAAAGGTAACGCCTTGAATTTGGTGGAGAGCTCGAATTGCATACGCATTATCGTTGATGACATACCTACGCATGCCATCTTCATGAACCTACTTTTGACCAATAGAAAACACGTTATTAAAAGATACATCTAGATGTTCGAGAACTCTAATGATGAAGCAAACTATTGCAGTAGTATAAATTACACCGTAATATCATAGTCTGAAAGCGTATGTTTTAATAGCTCAAATACATTACTAAAATAAATAGATTGCTTTTGAATTTATCCTTATTTCGGAATATAGATTTGTAAAATTTTCATCGGTTTTAGTTTCCTAATTTTAATAGTAAGCATTCTGTTTAGGTGTTTAGTGACAGTCATTCCGTATAATAAATGACTCCGTAATATCATAGTCTGAAAGCGTATGTTTTAATAGCTCAAATACCTTACTAAAATAAATAGATTGCTTTTGAATTTATCGTTATTTTGGAATATAGACTTATAAAATTTGCATCGGTTTTAGTTTCCTAATTTTAATAGTAAGCATTCTGTTTAGGTGTTTATCACTGGTGGTAGAGGTGGCAGATGATACAATGAACCAGAAAATACGAGTGAATGATGTAACTAGCAGATAACGTCGGCATCCGTATCACTAATTATATAGATAGAAGACAAAATTATTCATGCAAATATGTTGTGCAATTACAATCTTCCAATTTACATATACGTGATCTTCGAATGGAGAACTCTGAACCCTGCACACGTCAAAGCTATTGAGAATGACAGTCGTAATTCAGAATATTTTAACAGTATTCAATTGGATTGTTCGTTAAATGATGATTCATTGTTTTATGAGACAGGTGCTTTGGTTTGAAGCAATTGAATTCTGGTGAATTAATGTATGATACTGATGGTACAGTTCCAGTTCCAATAAAATGTGCGCTTAACGTTAGCGTACCTATTTTAAGTAGATGGAAATGTTAATTGTTAGATAGTAAGTAAACTGTGCACCAGTTTACTTTCTTCTAATGGTAGAGATTCAGTGTCGGAATTCGAGAGGGTAGGTACAATCGCATTACCTAGTCTAGTCTATCTGCGACCAAATGTTAATTGAGCAATAAATATCATAGAAGCAAAACTACATAGACTTCATGGGTTTTAACGCATTTGCATGGAGACCACTGATTTTTGGGATGTCTTCACGCTGCAGTATACACTATCTATCGATGTGAAGGCACTCTACGACTGCTTTTAATTAGGAACACATCTCCACATGAGCGACTCCTTTTGTGTTAATGCTCCAGTAATTATAGCAAATAATTTCAAGCGCCATCTTTTTGTTAACCAGATCAATATGAAACTTCCGAACCTCAAAGGGAAGCTGAGCTTCGGCACGTGGTACCCAATTGTCGAATGTCGCCGACCCACGATGCGCATGCGCTCGTTTTGTTTGCCACTTCTGAGAACGGGCTACCTGTCGTTCCCACAAAGTGCATTCTTCAGCTAACTGGACGATTTTTTTGTTTCAACGCATATGGTGTGAAAATCACGTCTGGTTTTTTATATTTTTTAAGTGTTAGAGATTTTTGTTTATCGCCACATAATCGGTGAAGGTGGAATTTATCTCTTCGGCGGGTAAAGCGACATAGAAAACGAGACGGTGGCACCACCGTATCGATGGATTTTTGGACGCCAACTGGCTCTTATACTCGATGGCCCTCAAATTGTACTTCATTCGATAAGTCAACGCCAGGAGGATACCGATACTCTTACCAATTATAGTGAAGCGCCTTAAAACTATAGTGCAAGAATATATGCGATTTTTTTGCGGTGAACGAGCAGACGTTTCTTATCATTCCTCCATTTAAATATAATCATACATTACCTATACCTATACGTGACTGCAATTTCATATAGTGAAAAAGAGACTACTACACTTGCCTATATTTGATTCCTAATTCTGTTCCGACCTAGGCATACGCCTCTTTCCGTCCCCGACAGTATCTACACATTAATTAAAACATCAGCTTCCAATTACGCAATCCCGTAACAACTAGGTATAGATCATTATTATAAAATTTATTAGCTATTACGCAAAACGTAACAAGAAATAATTACAGAGTAGGATCTGTGCAAAGGTCGGTATGCGCGTACGCATCCGTACCATCTGCAGAACAATAAAAGGTTTTTTGTGGACCTTGTTTTTGCTTGGCACTGTCTCACAAGGACAATGCTATGTATTTAAAATGCAATCGTAATAATCGTTTGTGGTTTATAAAGCGATAATATTTCATTTCAATGGTGAACACCATCTCGTTGGATCAATCACGGAGCTCGTTGGTGCTACCGTATTATAGTTGTACCTATAGTATATATTATTATATGTATTCTTTATTGTACACCACATGAAAGATAAAACATTGAACATAAAGAAAATAAAAATAACAATGCATGTACAGCAGGCGGCCTTATTGCTCAGACAGCAATTTCTTCCAGACCTATACCTTTTATGCAGAGAAATAGCACATTAGGTATTTTTTTAAGTAAGAGAGCATGCAAACAAGCATGCAGGTCACATTGATGTTAAACGATGACTGCAGCCTAGAGACGTCTACACAAAAACCAGAGGTCAAAATACAGATGCGTTGCCATCCCTGAGACTTTGTTTCTATGATAGTTATTACGGGGCTATACAATGTAAACTGTTTGTTTGGTTGTTATTTTAATTAGGTAGGTACACAAAGGAGTTAAATTACATGATTATTTATTATTAAAGGGTTTTCTAAAAAAAATATCTGTGGCCTTCAAATTTTAATTATATTTGAATGTATTTTTATAGGTTCGCCTCCTACATGAGTAACTGGCGAATTGACTCTTGGGGCGTTTCGGTCCGCTCGTGTTTCGTCCCGCGGACCGAAATGTCTAACAATGCCTTCTGAATGGGTCGATTCGGTCCGCGGGACGAATCACCCCATATTTTTATTATTATATGGCGATTCGTCCCGATATGAATACTTGATTTGAAAGATTTAAGTACAGTTGAATACAAAAAATTGAGGAACGAATATAATGCAATGTATTATGATAAAATTTATATTTACCTACACAAAAATAAACTTAAACAAATAAATCAAATTAAATATATTACACACACACACACACACACATACACACACACGCACGCACACACACACACACACGCACGCACGCACACACACACACGCACGCGCGCACACACACACACACACACACACACACACACACACACACACACACGCACACACACACATACACACACACAGAACATTAATCATATGTAGTATATTATCAATCACTTAAAAAAATTCAAATAATTGGTGAGTTTTTTTTTTTTATTCGACTGTACATGACAACATAATTGGACCGAATCTACCTATTTAAGAAGAACTCTTGGGCGATTCGGTCCACTTTCCATTTGTGGGCCGAATATCCCCATGAATAAAATGCTTATAGGCGTTTCGGTCCGCGGGACGAAACACGAGCGGACCGAAACGCCCCAAGACCCGGCGAATCGTGGGTTAGGTATGCACGAATGCATTCAGGCATTCATGTTTATTTTGCATCTTTTCTAGTATTAATTCAGTGATAATAAGTTTCCAAGTAATAAAAATCAACTTTACATGCCGTAAATTACATTCGCATTACATGTCGTCATTAGATACTCGTACATCAATTAAAATTTGATTGTATATCATTGAAAATATTACAACCGACACGTTACTCCAAACACGTAACTAGCTGTAATACAGTAATAACCTCTGTTATCAGTATGCCTACGTCAATAACTATCTGCTAAAATATATTTAACGCCCATAGATAGGTATATAATTATTGTTGGAAGTTTACTTTTACTGGTGGTAGATCTCCAGTGACGGAGCTCGCGGGCGTAGGCACCACCGCATTACCTTATTTACTTGCCGCTAAATGGTAGCCGCTCCGGCACAGAGGCATAACACCTTAGGCCTCAGGAGTGGTAACGCATCTGCATTTTTACCTCGGTCTTTGTGTGGGTGTCAATAGCTTGCAGTCATCACTTAACATCAATGTGAACTGCATGCTTGTTTGCCACTTCCATTACATAAAAAAAATGTGTGAATGTATTTTACAATTTAATAAAAGTGGCAAACCAGTATACATTCCACATTGACATCCCTACCGATATTGCGAATGTAAGTTTGTTTTTTTCACTTTCACGCGAAAACTACCGAACCAATCATCATGAAACTTTTTACATATATTCTGGCAGGTATGAAAAGTAACATAGTATACTTTTTAAAGAAAAAAGTAAACGAACGAACTCGCGGGCAATAGCTAGTGTCTTTATAAAATCCAGACACTTAAATACAAATGCGCTGCCATTTCTGAAACCCATCTTATGTCTATAAACCAGAAATTACGGATCGGTAGCAGAAAGATTGAGCAAAAAAAAAAGAAAGAAAACTACGTGAGCAGCACAGAAACAAAAAAAAATGCAGGCATTTAAAATACATGTTGTACCCGTATATACTTTTATATGAAACACAATCAATTAAAATATAAAAAGAAAGTAATTCTCACGGTAAGTCGAAATGAGTGCCCAGATCAGCTTCATTATAAGGATATATTACCTATTTTGATACTGACTTTCGTCTGAGACAATGTTCCATGGATGTCAGGCAGTTAAATTACTTATTGGTCAGTGGTTATTTTAAAGAAATAATATTAACTGAAACCTTCATAAAGTATTAAATGTACAACAATATTAAAAGTTGAAAGCAGTTGCAATCATTGTTACCGATTCGCATCTGTGTTGGTAAAGCAGTATAAATAATGCGGTGCGGCCTACGCCTACGACCTCCACTTCTGCTAGACTGCTACTAAAATACTTCCATTAGTCCAAAAAGAGTAAGTTGATATGAATGAAAACTCATCTTCTGTCCTTGACAAAAAAAACTGGTTGCCTGTAAAGTCGGTTTTACGGGCGAAGATTTTACGTGACAACGTGTTTTTCTCGGTAGAAAGGCATTCGCCGGTCCGGCAGGCCTCTCTCTCGTTCGGTGACTCATCGTTACGTTACCGGGCGTTACACTTTTTCATGAGTGACTCCGAGCCGCAACCTAATTTAAGACGTTGTCATGTCAAAATAACATCAAAATCGCATTTCTTTGCAGAGATCGACAGAGTTTGTGGTTTGTAAAAAAAACTATTTAATTTTAAAAACCAAATTTGTATTAGCAACAGGAAATTCCTTAACAGTACGGAACCCAGTACTCAGTACTCACCCATTTTTTATCGCCTTGCTTTTCTTTATTAAAGCTTACATTTACATACATGATAAAAGTAAAAAAGACAACATTTTAAGGCATAACAAGCTGAAAGTGTTGGTCGCTTTTAACATGAGATATTTTAAATGGAAGCACAAACTGATTTAAAGATACGTGCGATTTGGCGTCAAGATACATACAGACATACATATGAACTGATTTTAAAAGTAAGGCATTTATAAAATAGGGACAAGTCGTCAATTCACAGTATAATATTTATTCAGATTGTCGCACTAATTTTAATGGTCAATTAAAACACAAGTATGTTAATGTTTTTTGTACGGTATAAAAAGAAGGAATTTCACCACATTACATCTTCAACAATATCTTTATCATATGAACTGCATGCGACTTCCTTTGAGTTGTGTTAACAAAAAACCTTCACCGGTTCAAAGAACTCGCAGCTTTTTAATGAATCCAATACTTTTTAGGGTTCCGTGAAAGGAAAAAACGGTATCTAAGCTTTTACTGCTCCAGTGACGGAGCTCGCAGGTGTAGGCACCCTACAAAATTAAACCTAATCTACTTGCCGCTAGATTCGGCTATGGCGGACAGACGCACAGACAGACAGATAGATGAATGGCATGAAGGTGACATGGAAGTGGCAAGCAAGCATACGGTGTACTTTAATGGTATGCGATACTGTAATCTATAAACACCAAAATGGTACTAGAGATTTCAATGTAGATGCATTGCCACTCCTGAGGCATAAGGTATTATGCTTCTGTGCTGGAAATTACAGATTCATACTAATGTATGGCAAAATTACAGGGCCATACATTAATTACCTGACCGTAATGTATGGGCCTGTAATTTCCGGCACAGAAGCATAATACCGTATGCCTCAGGAGTGGCAACGCATCTACATTAAAATCTCTGGTTCCATTTTGGTGTTTATAGATTACAGTATCGCATACCATTAAAGTACACCGTATGCTTGCTTGCCACTTCCATGTCACCTTCATGCCATTCATCTATCTGTCTGTCTGTGCGTCTATTATCTCGTGCGATGGACCTTATTGTAGGGACCTCAATAAAATTTTTCAAATGTCTTTAACAAGTAAACAAAAATATGTAGTTCAGAAATTATGCAGAAAGTAAGACGAAAATTATCCCATCCGTGACCATAGAATAGTAAAGTTAAGCTATAGATTACAACAAAACCCATAAGAAGTCAATAGTATATTTGATAACTTAATTAATTAACAATAAAGAACCCTATGATCACGAGCCCGAATCGCACTTGGCCGCTTTTATGTAGTGGAGTCAATGTAATAGTAAGAACCGGATCAATAAGAGCTGTTCACACGGTAAGACTGATTCGATTTTTTTATGAATTGTCACTTTCATTCACTTTTTTAACTAGTTCGATGTAAATGGATAATTATGTTAGACACCACACATCCTCAAATTAGGACTTCCTCTGCGTCTAACAAGAATTTGCGTGTAATAGGTATAACATATCTCTTCTAATACTCTAGCTGCCTCGGTAGCCTAGTGGTAGCAGGCCACTACTACTACGCTGAGGTCCTGGGTTCGATACCCGGGTAGGGGGTTATCAGAGATAATGGTGAAAAAGCCATTATCTCTGGTTCTATTGGGATTTTTCCATTTTCTGGAAATTTCCCAGTACCTCAAAGTTTGGTAATGTGCCCGGAGATGTCAACAGGCTCGCCACCTGTTACATGGGCCAAAAACGTAACCGGCGAATCGTGGGTGTTTGCATGTATGCTTGAATGCATGCATTTACCTCTGCCTACCCCTTCAAGGATTACAGGCGTGAAGTTACGTTTTTCTAATACTCGTATACATATACAATTCTCGTAAGACAGTGTTTGTAACTAAACTCTATTAAAACGGCTTGATCGATTTTTATGATAATTTGGTGAATATTACGTAGTTTTCAGATTTTAACTATGTTAGGAATGTGGCAAACAAGCATACAGTTTACATTGATGTTAAGTGATGACTGGAGCCTATAGACATCGACACAAAAGCCAGAGACCGCTAAGACGATAGGCAGTTCGCCGTGGAAGCTAGTTACATTTAGTAGTCGCAGTATTGTAATTCCTCCGAAACGGCTTAACTGATTTTAATGATTTTTTTGGGACCTATATTCGGTAGATCTGAAACTAGAAAATAGATCGTAAACTATTTCTAATACAGGTAAAGCGATGCGTGGATTAGTTCGTTTTATAAAAGTCAAGTGCTTAATGTACTCGAAGGACGTAACATTATAAACTATTATTGTTTTATTTTTAAAGAAAAATGGAAAGAAAAATTTGACTTCAGGCGAGGCTCGAACTCGCGACCTACTGGGAATCTAGTCCAGCCGCTCTTCCAATTGATTTGACAAATCGGGCAGGGCTTCAGTAGCTCAATTGGAAGAGCGGCTGGACTAGATTCCCAGTAGGTCGCGAGTTCGAGCCTCGCCTGAAGTCAAATTTTTCTTTCCATTTTTCTTTAAAAATAAAATATATTTCACAAGCATGTGTTAATGCGAAATAATATCAAACAATTATTAAGGGTAAAAGCGACTTCTTTACGATATTCAATAAACTGAAAAGTCTATTATATCGGTTGCCTAACTAGCATAGTTGGTAATAGATGGCGCTACTGCTACCATAAAGCAATGCAATAGATGTGAAGGAAAGATTTGACAAATCGGGCAGGGCTTCAGTAGCTCAATTGGAAGAGCGGCTGGACTAGATTCCCAGTAGGTCGCGAGTTCGAGCCTCGCCTGAAGTCAAATTTTTCTTTCCATTTTTCTTTAAAAATAAAATATATTTCACAAGCATGTGTTAATGCGAAATAATATCAAACAACTATTATTGTTGTTGTTTCTTCATCTACTTTTTAAACTCGTATTGATTCAAGAATGCCTATAGTATATTGAGCTATTGATTTCGAAACATATTCTTAATGCAAAATGTTTTTCAATGTTATATCATTTTTGTTAAGTTTATAGCAAATACCAGTATCTTTATTTGGTTGGCATTAGGTCACACCAAAAACGGCAAGTGCTAAAATTTCATACCCGCTTAAACTTGGTAACTGCACATAAATCAATAGTAATGTTGACTGCGTTGGCGCATACTCGTACATAGCAACAAATTGTGAAAATAAAGCTTAGTGGTAAAGCGGCTGAACTCGTTATCCTGAGGTCGCAAGTTCAATTCCTGCCCGACGACAATTTTTTCTTACCGTTTTTTTTTATTTTCTAAAGTTCACTCGCATGTGTTATTGCGAAAAATAAATAGTACAATTATTATTATAAAAGTTTTTTTATTGATGAATAAACTGATCCCTTTAAATTTATTATCCCTAAAAAGTTGTACGTGCATGTCTAATAACCAAATATAAAATTATGTACATTATACCCGGACTTTTAATTCGATTCCCAATTTGAAATTAGCTACTGTCACTTCGTAAAATAATGATACCACATTTAACATAACAGTGATGGACCCAACAATCGATAAAAAATCGCGATTTTATGTTTATGTAATTATAATATTGGTGTGCCAGTTTTATGATTTATTGATCGTTTTTATTGAAAAAAATACATTATTAATCACAATAATTATTTATTTATTAGTATCCATTGCAATATTATATTAAAAGTAAATGTTTTTAAAAAACAAATCTCATAATAAAAGAGACTAGATAGCTAGTTTTTTCTTAACTTTAAGTGTATTTATTTGTTTCGGTTTGCCATCAAAATGAATCCTCAGCCAAGTACATCACAAAAAGACGTAAACACATTGTCCCCAACGAAAACAAAAACGTTTACGAAAAGTTTTGACGGTTACTGAATAAGTAATAATCCGCAACGCCTATAAGTACGTGAAAATCGAACTGCGCTAAAATAGTAGTTGTTTAGATAATACTATAAACGAATTGAATCGATTCGGAAAAATTTCATTTTCGTATCGATTAATTTCGCAACGTCACTATTTAGCAGTTGTCATTACGTTGCAACACTGAAAATGTCAAACCAGGAATCGAATTAAAATTCCAGGTATAGGTATAGTTACTCAGTGATTTCAGATTGGCATAATTTTACCATTTTAAATATAGGTACACCTAAAAAAACATGTAACCTATTTTCAAATTCAATTGTGACCTTAATAAACACGTTAAAATGTTCAATGACATTTGAATAAACAGACGTGGGTATCAGTATACGAGTTGTCCAGATATGGAGCGACCAGCTGGGGTCCATTGCCTAACAAACCAATGCGGAACTGTGGTAAATAGAATAAATAAACATTGCAGAACCAAAGCTGCGGTCAAATAGGAAGATAACTTATTCAAATGTTGGTTGGCGGACCATGCTTGATGCTTGGACACAAAAGTTGCTACTGTTAATATTGAACGTTATCTGCGCTAGTAATGACAATATAAATGTTGCATTTGCAATTGCTTCTGATAAGATAACTTATTCAAATGTTGGTTGGCGGACCATGCTTGATGCTTGGACACAAAAGTTGCTACTGTTAATATTGAACGTTATCTGCGCTAGTAATGACAATATAAATGTTGCATTTGCAATTGCTTCTGATATCTTGGATTTATCTCTAATTCCGCGGTTGGCTCCTCGTAATTACTTACTTGCTTCTTCATAAATTCACATAGAATTAGTTTCTCTCTCAACGACTTTGATTTAATCTTTCTTACTAATTTGAAGATTGAAAGACCCAAAGTGCTAAACTTAGTGTTTTTTTCAATTCTTTACATGCATCAAATTCATTATTTCTACCAAAAGACGTCCACAGCTGGACAAAAGCGTGCCCATCAGGAATATGCTATAATCGCTACGATTGGAGTGCGGATTCGTGATCGTAGTGGCAGTAGATTTATCACGGGACGTCATTTTATCCCGCCCTATTAGACCTGGTTGACCGCCTTTGTTTGGTTGACTGACTCGACTTTGCAGAAGAATTTGCCTCCACCAACACATTAAAATCATTATAATTTGAATTAGAATCTCTATCGCGACAGTAGTCAATTTTGGTCACGCTGTTTTATCATTTGAAAGTATTCCGACTGTTATCGACGAATTCGTAAATCCCTATAAACAGAAAGACAAGAAAGCTTTTTGGTCTTAAATGTACCCAAGTAAACATGCGCTGGCGGTTGCACCAGCGAAATGGACATCCAGCGGGTAAACATTGTACGTATTTTCAAACAGAGAACAAAGGTGCATCATATGTAGGGATCGAACTGACAAAACAAGGATCCAACTTATCCTTTGAACGCTAATTGCAGCTACTAATGGATGTGAATTTATGGATAATCAAAGGCCAAACCTTGGTATTGTGAACTTTTCATGAGCAAGCAATGCTGATGATGCTATTTATTTCAATTCATATGGATTTTTTGTGACACGCCCAACTTGGAGAAGTGTGGTAACAATATAAGAGTAATGTAAAGAAAGTTAGGGATCCAAAACAAGAAATAAGAAGTTTTTGTATTTCTTAGTATTTCATTTTAAGCCTCTAAAGATAGGAAAGCAAATGCTGGATCAAAAGCCATGGAAGTTAAGAAGATGAAGGTAATTAATATGTAGTTAAGGTGTCTCTTTAAAATAGTAAAATAATTTTAAGTTTTTTTTTTATGTAAGGAAGCTGGCAAACAGTTCACATGGATGTTTAGTGATGAGTGCAACCTAAAGACATCTACACAAACCTGTTGTTGTGTATCTGTGATAGTTATTACGGGGTTATACATTACCATGTAACCAGAACACGATAATGCTCAATACTACCATTTGGCGGCAGATAGGTTAGGTAATGTAGTGGTGGCTATGCTCTCGAGTCCCTACCCTACACCGGAGTTCCACCACCAGTAATTATTTAGATATTTGAAATAATTTCTTAAACATCCATCAAACCCACCTTTGACATGAAATTGCTGAAGACCTAAAGAGAAAAGAGACGTACAAAGAACCATTTTAGAGGTTCATGACATCTGTTCTGATTAGTTGAGGAACCGTGATTCACTGACGATACTAAAGATATGGCTTTGTAAGAAGTTAATTCGTTGCAACTAGTGTTTCAGGAACCCGCATGCAAATGCTTATATAATCTTATTGCTTCACTGGTGTTTTATTATATTATACATCATTGTCTCGGAATACTTATTTTTATAGGATTTTTGGATGATTTAACGTGATGTTTGTTTGACGTTATGATTTTTTACGTGACACCAGAAATGCTCGTCGTTCAATAGTTTAAATTCATGTGATTTTGTGTCATACATTTATTTATAAATCCATTATGTTCATATTGGAATAACTGGAACACTATAGCACTGAATATCTAGTCTGAATATGTACTAAAAACAGAAGTAGTGTTGCTGTTTGATTAATATACTAACCCCCTTATTCATCAACATATCTAAAGTACGCTATAGAATGCTTTGTCTTTGTCAGTTGCATTGTCAAAAGCGCAGGATAGAAAAAGACAAAGGAGAGATTAGCAACACTTTAGCTAAAATACGTTTATGAATAAGGGGGCCAAATTATTAGGCTTCATTAGTTGTATGTATGTATGTATGTATCTTCACGCCAGGTCCCTAACGGGGTAGGCAGAGAGTGTAGAGCGCCAGACATCCCGGTTCTGACAAACCTCTCGTGCCTCGTCTACCTTCATCATTCATTAGTTGTAATACATTTTATTCAGATTTCTTGTTTGCTTGTGGGCTGCAGTAGATATTCAGATACCAACAAAATGAATTGTATGGTTGCTTGTCACATGATAAAGAAAAATAACTATAACTTAAGTAATGTGATGATTCCCAGCACCGCAACAGAAATACGACCAGTAATGAAGATGTCGATGTAATACAACTGTACCGATCTAATTACGGCGTAAATAACATTAACAATTTACACTGTCGAGATCGAATTTACGATAGTAACGGACCAATCGGTATTTGAGGAAGCCATAAATGGACGTTTGGACATTCGCGGTGAAATGAAATGTCGGATCTTTAGTTTTCACATGAATACAACAGAAATTAGACCTCAAGTAATGAAGATGTATTAATAATTGGAGATGTAATTAAATAATTTAGGTTCTATTTACATTATAATGAGATTGATAGGTACAGTTATATTTTCTATAGCATTACAAATGGCAAACTTACGGTTGGAATTGACCAATTGGTACTTGAGGAAGCCATAAATGAACGTTTGGACATCGAAGCATTTAGCGGCGACGGAATTTTAGACCGGTTCGGGTGCAGAGACAGGATGAAAAAATGGTTGTTGTTAATTTATGCAATAATGTTAGAATCTTAATGATGTCTCCCGTTCCGTTTAACACTTTCAAGGTTCAATAACAAACGGAATTTAGACGTGTTGATTTAAGTAAAATATCGATTTTATTTGCTGTTCTCGTATACTAGAAGGACTGTGTCGATTGAATTTTTCTATCCGCCATCAAATCTATAGAGCAGTTAGTAAAATAAAAAGTATTTCAAGGAGTAGGTATGTGTGTAATTCACGACAGTTATGCAAGTTAATTATATTGTTTAATTCAACTGAATTAAAACTAAGTAAACTCGCTAGCTGATTTTGATTAGTTCATTGCTCAGATACCTACCTTATTAAAAGTTGCGTCCAAAGAGGTCTGATTCCAAAAACAATTAAATAATGAATTATTCACAAGGGACTTTTTAAAATCTGCAAGTTATGATTCACCTCCAGGTTTTATTTTATGCTGACTTAGAGTGTATTTTGACAATTTCAATAATCTAATTTTAGTATTTTTATGTAGAGGTGCCTGCGCCATTAATTTAGATTAATCTATGTGGGTCCCGCCAATGTACCTAGATAAGAGCATTGTTGATGCTAATCTAGAATGAATCTGATATTTTGAGGGGTTGCTGTCCTTTTCGTGTTCCATTTACAATAAAAACTTTATCTAACATTCTATTTTTAATCAGATGATTCCACATCAGTAGACAAGTTAAAAGACGATTAAATTACAAACCAGTACGAAAATATCATATTTTTGTTTAATACTTAGTAGTAAAGAAATTATGGAATTTGAGAAAGAAAAATGTTTTCTAGATGTTTTTCTATATTGATATGGAAGTGGCAAACAAGTAAACAATTGAGATAGGTACGTGAAAAACAAAGCATAAGTCATCAAAACACGAAGTGTTACCACTTCTAAAGCTTGAAATATTGCTTGTGTTTCAGAAATTATATACACAAAATCCACAAAAGTTCAATCCACAGAAGCTTATACGAACAAAAATTTTTCAATTTGTTCATTGAACTATTTCCAATACATAAAATAAACAAACACATGATCCCAATAGAAATTTAACTAAAATAAAAAGCAAATTAGAAGACGCCCACCTGAAATTCAAACAAACAATACATTCAAATAGAATAATTTGTATAAATAGAACTGAACAATTACAAATCGAATAAAGCCATAAATAAATGTGATATAAAAGCTTGTCTACACAGACACAGGTCATTGTACGAAATCTGAGTAAAGGCTAGTACACACGTAACGCGATACGCGATTCGCGTCCGATATCGTGTTGCGTTTGATGTATTCGATTGATGTGAAAGAGACGTCTGTCAAGTCTCATTCGTGCGAAAGAGACAACGAAACAATGGCCTTTTGTGGCTTCGCATTGCGGTTTCATTGCTAAAGGAGTCTTTTGTTTTTAAACAAGCGTTTGTACTTGATTGATTGATTGTGAATCTGTATAAATGTTTGTACATCTTTGTAAAAAAGGAGAGATTATATATTGTCAATTTAGGTTTTTCGTCAATGGTGCAAAGCTTCTGCTTAGGGATGCGACCAGATTTTTTGGTGATAACTGTTAGCTGAGCGAATACTTAACCAAAATTAAATTTACTCATTTCCAGAAAGATTCATTTTTTTATGTAATAAAAGTGGCAAACAAAGCATGCAGTTCACATTGATGTTAACTGATGACTGCAATCTATAGACACCCACACAAGAACCATTCAGGTCATTGTGCAGATGCGTTGCCACTCCTCAGGCCTAAGGTGTTATGCCTCTGTGCCGGAAATTACAGGGCCGTACATTACCACCAGACCGGAACACGATAAAGCTGAAGATAAGATAAGATAAGATAAGATAATATTTATTTGCATAAACATGTGTGTGTACATACATCGAAGGTATACATACAGGATGACAAAAACAAATTAAGCGCAGACATGTTTGTCACAGAGTGACGTGCAAAAAAAAAAAAAATATTTTTTTTTAATGTTTTAAAAAGTTAATGAGACAATATTAATTTAATGGTATTTATCATGATTATAATTACATACAGAGATCGATATTATATTCAAATTATTTAATGTCAAGTTTATTACAATTACTCAATGATAGGAAAATAAAATTATGGAATTATCAGTTTAATTATGTCAGTACAAATTGTTTTTCATTTAGGAATTCAGTGACACTATAGTATGCTCTGGCAGTCAAAAATTTGCGTAGTTTATTTTTGAAAACAAGTTGAGGGAGTTCCTTCCAACTTTTAGGTATATTGTTATAAATGACTGGTGCCATGCAGTAAACACTTTTGCGCATCAGGACCGTCTTGGCGGATTGGAGACAAAGTTGACTATTATCACGTCTACTGCGTCGATATGTGTCAGCTAAACGATTATAGTAATGTGGATTTGACTTAACAAACACAGCTACTTCTAATATGTACAAGGAAGGTAAAGTTAATATTTGGTGTTTATTAAAATAGGGCACGCAGCTATCTGTTTTCGCCAGTTTGAACATCGCCCGTAGACATCTTTTTTGAGATTTGAATGCTGATTCTTTTTCCGTCGAGTTACCCCAAAATATTAATCCATATCGAAGACGAGTTTCAACTAAACCGTAGTACGCTGTAAGCAGAGCATCCGTATATAACGTGTATGAAAGTGTGTGTAGAGCGAATGCGGATATACTAAGCTTTTTACATACAGTCTCGATATGTGGTTTCCAGTTAAGGTTTTTGTCAATCTGTAGGCCCAGAAAATTTGTTGAATTAACTGCTTCTATGCTTTCATTACAGTATCTTATACTAAGTTTCATAGCAGGTAACCGTTGCGCAAAATGTATAGTCTTCGTTTTTTTTAAATTTATTTTTAAATTGTGTTCCTGCATCCATTGTATAGCTAATTTTAAGGAATTATTTATATCAATCTCATATGTCTCTACATTTTTACAAGGTATTGTCAGAGTACTATCGTCCGCGAATAAGGTCACTGGTTCTTTTATGCATTTAGGCAAGTCATTAATGTACAGTATAAATAAAAATGGACCTAGAACGCTTCCCTGCGGTACCCCATATTCTACTTCACGCCTTGACGATCGATAAATCTCTTCATTCTTGTTTATAGCATTTAATTGTCTAATTTCGGTAATTTGATGTCTATGTTCTAAATACGATTTGATTAAATTAAGGATATTGCCTCTTATGCCATAAGTTTCTAGCTTTTTTAGTAATGTCGAAAAATGTACGTAGTCAAATGCTTGAGTCATGTCACAAAATATACCACAGACTGGATTTCGTTTGTCAATATTGTCAATAACATTGTACAAAAAGTCATATATAGCCATATTAGTTGTCCTATGTTGTCGAAAGCCTTTCTGTTCATCACATAAAATATTACTTTTTTTCACAAATTGAGACAATTCTTTATATATGTATTTTTCAAATATTTTTGATATGACTGGAATAAGTGCAATAGGTCGGTAGTTTTCCATTAGATCTCTATTTCCTTTTTTAAATAATGGCTTTATTATAGACGTTTTTAATGCGGATGGATAGACACCGGCGCTAATACTTAAATTTATGATGTGACTCAGATGACCACATACTTCCGCTGATACATGTTTTAATATTTTAGTGGAGATATCATCATAACCTACGCTGCCTGTATTGTTTAAAGATTTTATAATTTTACATATGTCTGGTGGTATACTAGGCGCCATGAACATAGAGCTGTTATTCCAATCTAATTTAGAAGACTTGGGATTATTGGCAACTTTCATTTGTGGTTCGATTTTATCAACAAAATAACCGTTAAACATTTCTGAGATTTTATGGGGACATGTTACTATGTGGTTATTTAATTTAAGTTGATTTATACTTTGTTTGGGTAAATTTTGCTTAGAACGATTAATGATTTGCCAACTACTTTTAGATTTGTTTTTGGATGATTTGATGAAATAATTATTTTGTGCCTTTTGTGTCAAATGTATTATCTTTTTAAGCAGTTTAGAATAGTTCTTAAAGTAAATTTTACTTTGACTGGTGGGATTTAATCTATGCTGCCATAAAAGTTTTCTTTTTTTACGACTACACAATTTTATTCCTCGTGATAACCATTTTGTTTTTTTTACAATGTGTATTTTAACTCGTTTTTTCGGAAAACATAAATTATACATCAACAGGAATATGTCAATAAATTTATTATAGGCTATGTTAGGATCATTTGTTTCATAAATTTCCGAAAAAGAAAGACTATTCATAATATTTTTAAATTTAGCTAGATTGTCATTGTTGTAGTCTAATCTTGTCGTGTACCAGTAATTTATGGTATACAGTGTTTGTACGGGACAGTGAAGCAGCTGTGCTGTGTGGTCGGACAAGGCCAATTCCATAACATCAGTCTCGCATGTTTTACTATAATTATGGGCAAAATTATCTATGCATGTCAAGCTAGCCATACGAGTAGGTTGTTTAAATGTTAATTTCAAATTATAACTATTTAATAGACATTCAAATGTATTAGTGTGACGATTTTGTTTCAGCACATCTATGTTAACACCACCTTTTAGCGACAAGTATATTAGGTAATGCGGTGGTACCTAAGCCCGCGAGCTCCGTCACTGGAGCTCTACCCCCAGTAAAAAAATACCAGTAAATAAAGTTCGAAATATAATTAAATAAAATCTATGGAATGTTGTTTTCCGAAGTATAATAACATAAAAATAAATATTCCTCAATCTAAACTTAGTCTAAGCTAATGCAAATTCGGCGCGGACAGCGGAAACGTCCGTCCGAATGTGTGCTCGCAAAAAACTCCAAAACCGACGACGGTCATACAAATTACTTCGAACGGTAATCGCATACTAATGGAAGTTAATAATCCACCGGATTCAGTGGTCACTTTTTACCAACATTGAAGAAGTGGAATAAAAACTTTTTGGCCGCGACGACAGTCGAATCCAGGTCAAATATGCAACGGATAGAATCAGATATCGTGCTACTACGGTGTAGATAGATATACCTACCATGTAACGCTTTTTTTTTTCTGTCTGAAGGTTGACAGTCAAGCAAACGGGCCACCAGATAGAAAATGGTCACCGTCGCCTATGAACAACGCGCTGCCAGCCCTGAAGGACTCTTTTGACGCCATTTTTGAAGTACCCCATATTGTAGCACCTAGGGAACACCTCAAAGGGAAGTTCGTTCCACAATTTACTCGAAATGAATGAATGGGCAGAAACGAACGTGAAAACCGCACCGTTGAGCACTGCCACGGCTAGTCGGTGAGGGTGAAACTTCTCTCTTCGGCAGGTAGTACGGTGTAGGAAAAGAGACGGTGGCACCATGTCAAACAGTTCAGCAGAGCACTCACCATTGTAGAGCCGGTACAACACGCACAGACTCAGAGACACTCTGCGCAGGCTCAGATGTCCGAGCGTTTCAGTAAGTCCTGGATCGTTAACAATACGAACGGCGCGTTTTTGTCGGGGTCAAGTGGACCAAGCTGGTATTTGGAGGCCACCTACAAATGAGAGCAGTATTCCAGATTTGTCACTTTTCCCCTTGTCGCATATTTTTTATGTGTGTAGGTTCGGACCAGCAGGCGTTTTTCTTAGGTATTTGGGTAAATTTAGGTGCTCTCTCAAGACGACCCGCCTACGTACGTTGATAAAAAAAAGTAGTGATCGTTCAATAGTCCAAGTTCGACTGCAATCCACAATCCACCTAAGTTTAAATTTTATGAAAAACTAACTGTGGCGGCAGCATATCAAAAATCGACTATTTACTGCACTGACCTCTGTAGAAGCTGTATCTAGAAAAAAATATTTTTTAAATCAGTCGTTGCGAATTCCATGAGCGATCTATCCACAAAGAGAATACGCACACATAATATCATGCCGGGATACCTTGTGATACGTGCAAAGCATGTTTTATGTATTTCAAACATAAAAGATACAGTGCAATTGTATGCTGATTTATAACAGCAGTATATACTGCCTAGCGTACCAGGCCTAAGACCGTGTGTTCATAATCCCCGAATCCTATAAAAGTGAAATTGGCTTTTTCCTATTGAAAAAATACTTAATGGCACTGGGCAATGTGAACGAAGAATTACAGCAGCCTCAGTCTCAGCCCACATTGCGTTACTAGTGAATGACAGCCTTCTTTCATGCAAAATATAATTTAAAATGTTCCTTTTTCATGATATTAAATATTTGTTGTGTTGATTCAGACATTTGGCACAACTCTTTGATTAAACTACCTTCAGACGACGACGATTGCAAAGTAATGGAACAATGATTTATATCGACCCCAACCTCTATGGGTAGCTTGTAATATGTTTTTAAAGTGTCATGCATTAGAGTTTTTGGATGTCGAAAGTAATAAAACTTTCTTAACACCAGTCCTTTTTTAATCTAATCAATGGACGCAACATCGGTACGTGTGCATTACGTATTCATTCTGCGTGCGGATATCTTTGATCTCACTGTTGGGAATTCGATTACATATTCTAGTAAACTGGACTGTGCGTTGTCGTAGTAGAGTTTATATTTCAATGTTACAACACCACACACGAAAGCTGACTTTGTCCAGGAACAATCGAAGGACGACAAAGTATTGATAAATAGTGGCCGAGTGTTTAGTTTTTTTATTATAATAGCAAAGGATCTTTCAAACAGTGTCTAGAATACCAAATTATTTCTGATTTCATTTTAAATCTTAAATATGTTGTTTTTAGGCTGTTAGTTAGAACCTTAACAAATTTGATTCACGTTTCGTTCGACGAAGATATTTTTTGTTGCTGTTTCTAACCTATTTTTATATTAACTGTAATGAACACTTTGTTAGCAATGTATATAACGGGTTTAAGTAATTAAGCAGACGCTATTTTATCTCTTTATCTAATCCGTACTAACTTTTTATTTTTTGGACATTTAAGAAATTTTGTGTGCAATAATAAATTAGCAAAATCTGCATTTTACCTATATGTTTGGTTTTCTAGAAGTTTTCTGAATTGAACTGCAACCTTGTTTACTGTTTTACATAAATAATAGCTACATTCCAATCATTCCATTTAACAAATCTCATCCTATTATTAACTTAAGTAATAGGGTTCAATTTTACGATCATAACCATCTAAAGTATTTTTGTTGATTAAGTATTTTTATCAAAAATAATATTACAATACGACATATGTTTATTAAAATCATCATTTTCTCTTTTTTTTCTAAAAATTTGAGGTCTTAAGCCCCACCAACAAGGAAAAAATACCAAGTATAAATAATTATGATACAGCAAGAAACATATGTGCGAACTTATTCGGTTATGTTATTTAAAATGTTACTCGTACCAATCATTTAACTAAAAAACCCATATTGTTAAAAAATAATGACAAATCAATTCCGAAATTTAGAATCAAATTCAATAGAACCACCAGCTTCTTATACACAGCACATTACCTATACAAGGTGAAAACAGTTCTCGATTTCTATAGCCTCGCAAAAACAATAACAACGGTAGCACAGTGCTTTCTCACGTTCAATACATTAAAATATTCTTTTCTGTACGTTGCACAAGATACCAGAACCAACTCCATATATAGATGACATAGAATAATCAACGCAGACGCGTTAAGCCGCTCTAGTCTAGTCATTGTTGTCTCACTGAAGCGTAAGGATAATTAATTAATAGCTTAGTGGCAAGGAATTTGGAATCGGATGATACGTGCAATTAATTTAATGAATTATTGCAGATGAACACATACGTGAAATCTTAGGAACGCAGTTTCTAATGTCATGTGCATTTCTTTTGATCAACTGTTGTTAAAGTAGCAGAAGTGTGGAGAAGACAGATAAGAAACTTTCCGTCACAATTTCACAGTTTTAGTAAAATATTGAGTGAAATAAACAAATTATAATACATCCTATGATTACTCCACTGAAGGTAGGGTCTTAGAAATCGGCTTGCATGTATAAAGATAATGATGAGCGTAGAAGAAGCACGGGAGGTGTGTCAGGAACGGGAAATCTGGCATTCCACAGAAAGATACATTGACATAAAACTATTTTACGGATTTATCTCGCGTATATAAAACTAAAAAAATCGTTTTATTTCAATGAGTGTAGCTCGCGAAAACCTAAGAACAAATCAAGACGTACACTTTCTGTCATCACAATAAATGTCTGATGGCCACGAAAGGGGAAACTCTATTTATAAAAAAATCTGTTCAAAGTCTTCGTAGAAGGGAACTCTACTGAAAAGAAAGAAATAAGATACTTTAAGTTTATAATAATAAATAAATAATCATGGCAACCCATTATACGTCCCACTGCTGTCTCTCCCCTTTTTGGGGGGAGGCCTGGAGCTTACTCCACCACGCTGCTCCAATGCGGATTGGTGGAGGTGGGTGGGTTAGTGGCCAACCCGCTGTCGGGTGTTTTCATCCGCCCATAAGGCCTCCGACAAAGTTTAACGACTGCTATCTATCGATAGCAACCGGGACCGACGACTTACCGTGCCCTCCGAAGCACGGAAACGCGCATTTAATTTGCCACTAGCGGTCACCCATCACACTACCCGACCGCGCCCGCAGTGCTTAACCGAGTAGATCGCTTAAGATCTACACCAGCCGCCGGGCCATGCGCGCTTCGAGTTACTTCGAGATACTTTCTACTTTAAGTTTATCTAGTTAAAAAAGGCTAGTATCCTACGTGTTCAATGTCAACGTATCGTCGCGTCTGTAATTTGTTTTAACAGTTTTTATGAAAGCTGCACTCAAAGTAGCCAAGCGGCATTCAATTGCACTCGAGATCTGTTTTCAGAATTTGTTCTATTCTTGGACACAATTAAAGATGACGAATGAACCCTGGTTTACCTTTTTCATGGTCTTTATGTTGTATTTTTTAATTGCAATGATAGACTACTATGTGATTCGGCGAACTTCGTATGGCCTATTTCTTTACCTTTATTTTATAGAGATGATTAAGACGAAAATATAAAAGTTTGTCTACGAGCAATAATACGATCTTGCAAAGAACTATCTAATATAATAATGACCATAATAGTAAACCGGCAGCAATTACAATCATGTTTTCTGATGACAATCTTATTGTTAGCAATGATGAAATCCAAGTTACTTTACTTGCTCATTTGCAATATTGAGATAATCTTGACGCTCCAATTATTAAACCTGAGAAAAATAAATTCAATGAAGACATAAAAATAGTAGATATTTTGATTGTAACCGCAGTCCAAATTACTTACATTAGTCAAGAGTTTCGAAAACTACCAAGCAGAGTAGTTGAATATGAACGTTTATACAAACATTGTAATTACAAACAGTGGGTCGTTTAGCGAACGGTGTAATTTTGGTGATTAACTTTCTATGCGCAGATGCATTGCTCGGCAGTGACAGACGGCGGTCACGCGATTGTGAAGGGTAGGTACATTTCGAATATTGCTATCTATGATGATTTATTTTAAGAAATTTTGAAAAAGAAATAAAAAGTCTGTTATTTGTTGTAATAATTGTCTCACGTATGAAGTTGGATAATTTTTACAGTAGCTGCCTACCAAGTGCTTGTAGGAGGGGAGGGGGGTACCACGTGCAACAGCAAAACAGATAAGTTATAATAGTTCTAAAGTTACATAAAATAATATTTCAAAAAAATCTAATTGGTTATTGTATGTAGTACTTGACAGTCTGTTACAAGTAGTAAGTGAGTCGCCAAACAGCTAAAAACAAAAAAGCCTCTCTCACTTATGGGTGAATTTCTCAAGCATAAATTTTAGACGGCGTCGCTGAAAATCGTATCTTAAACTACATATATGTAATACAGTTTATATTTTTAGGAAAAAAGACTTATATTTCTTAATGAGGCCATCAATATATTTGTAGAAAACATTCTGGAAATTAGAGAAAAAACAAAATGTTTCCCATGTTTCTAAGTTTGGTGGCGCGTCCACAATCTGTTTTTCTTGTATTAACCACCGTTTAAATAAAACTACACTGGTTTACCAGAAATAACTAATGTTATTTCTATTAAGCGTTAGTTATTCTATTCGCTGACAATTTTATTATTTTATTTAGTGCAATACTTTATCCTAGAGGGAATCAAAAAGGGCTATCCGCGCAAAATCTAAAATTTTGGTGGGAATAATAAAATCATTAATTAGCTCGTACACAATACATCCTTAAGGATGACATTTCCACCATTCTCTTCGTTTAGTAGGATGCTCACGGGGAGCAATGACAGTTTCGTCCTATCCTGTTGTTATTTCCCGTCAAAAACGAAAATAAGTCATTTCAAAGTAATCGGACAAATAAAGTGGTGTGATGTTTTAAATCGTTCCTTTTAAGAGAATGTGTTTTAATACATATTCATAATATAAAGGTTTGGTATCATTTCAAAATGACACAAATATAATTATTGTATGTTTGGTGATATTTTTTTAAATAAATATTTTATACAAGTTTCTAATTTTGGTGATTTTGGTGGTGTTTTACGTATGACAAGAATTGTTTTGCTATACCAAAATTATTAATATTTCTGCATGCTAGTAAAAAGTCGAAGTTAGCACACGCGGAGTACTTGAAGAGAATAAGGGTTGCAGAAAAGAGGAAAAAACAAAAACATTGGTAATTTTTTTTTCAAACTAGAAAATTTGCGAAAAAAAGAAAAAGAAAGTGAATAAACATTTTATTAAAATGTTAATTAACTAAAATTATGAGGATTTATTGATTAATTAAAATTACGTTGTAGAAAAACAATTTTGTTGCCATATTTACTAACTTTGGAGTCAGGTATCAATTTTGGTGTCTTACAAATTCCGGTGTTGACAATATATTAGAAGTTTTTAGTATTAAATAGACTTTTCTTACATTTTTTATAACTCAATAGGTTTTTTTTTTAAATAATAAATAAGAATTACACATAAATTCAAAAACAAAAATTTCCACCAAAATTAGGCAAAAAATCGTAGTTGTTGAAATTCACTCTTATCTGCTTCTTACTCATCAATCTCTTGTTTTTATTAGTGATCGATTCTCTCACTTTGTACCAATGTTTGGTCAGCGATTAACTTTCAATGAAATGAATGTAGGATCACTTCTAAAAAGATCATCCAAAACATATATCAATTCATTGATTCATTAATAAAACTGCAGATTATCCCCACTTAGTAAACCTATGTTGTGTATTCATGAGGATTATAAACTGCAACAATTTATGGAGTCAGACATAATAAGGTAAATTCGTTAGATAAATAGCATTGATTACCATACTGTTCCGGTGCGTAGCATTGCGCAAACATGCTAACATATTACAGTTGATCGACCGCTAGCTATGTTTACATGCGTGCGCGAATTGTTTGTTTGCATGACAGTCATCATTTCTAGCGATGTAACTGCAGTATGCATTTTATCATTTTCTATTAATAGGTGCCTACAACTATTTCAGCGGGTCGAACGGCTAATTTTACCGCTTCTGTCTTCTTATTTAATTGTAGTAAGTATAAATCTTTTGGACCACTTTTGAGAGAAAAAGGTCATGCTTTTTTATTAATGTCTGAAGTCGAGCGTCTCCCTGGGAGAAGCGGGTTTATATCGTAGATATGAAACATTTATTGTACATACAATAATATGCATTCAAAACCTTTAAACCCCATTTTTTATGCAACGAAGGTGGCAAACCAGCATACATTTCACATGGATGTTAAGTGATAAATGCAGCCTATAGGCGTCTACACTAAAACCAGAGGTCAAAATGCAGATACGACCACCACAGAGACTTGTTGTTATGTGTCTTTATAGTTATTACGTGACATATCAAATTACCTAAATATGTTACGGGATATCTACGATGACTGCCATCCATCCAGCCTAGGGTATATAGCAATTAATCTCCAATAGAACTATATTTTCTCAACAGACTTCTAAATTAATTTCACAATCGAACAAAAATGTGATTTGTGGACCCTTTATATAGGATCTGATCATCAACGTCCATGACTTTATAGTTTTCGGTAATAAGCCAGTAGCCATCTGCAGCAATTACATCAATTATCCACTTCGCGGGCTATTTTGAAGTAAATCCAGTGAGCAGTGGGAAGCGGACAAGGACGGTCTAATTGTTATTTAATTGAATGGAATCGTCTTGCCACTTGCAGACTTGCCAGCACATATTGGAGTATAAGACTCCCAAATAAAGAATCATGGCTCGATTAGTGACAACAAAAAAAAAGAAAAATGGTACAACAGGAATATTATTGTGAGAACCTAGAATACATTTTCCAGTGTTTAAATTATATTTAATTCACCGGAAGCTAAATTTTAAAATTAAAGATTAGTAGGTCTTCAAACTGATGGTCAACGAGATACACAATACGCCCTCAGGTCGTCAGTTTGGGAGATTGAATTTAGTAAATTGCCAATGAATAACTCGGAGTTCGGTAATATGCCCGATTTTTCAGTTTGGCCACAAGGACTTCAAAATCGTAACGGTCTATACGTTTGCATTTAATGTTGCATACACTGCCTACGTAAGCACTGACAGTCCAGTATTGGTCAAAACTTGATCAAAATGGTCGACAAACGTCATATAGCTACGGTGCGAAAGAGACAACGCTATACAGATCCGAAATAAGCCCAAGTCTCCTTCCTTGGCTCGATGTTCAATATTTATTGTTGAGCACTGTACATATATTTAGCTTTTGTCTCTAGAACGCGTCTGATTCAATATCGGCAACTTTTTTTTAATATCATAATTTAGATTATGTAGATTATGTTTATTTGATGTCATATGATACCGTCGACTTTTTGTAATTAAAAAGTATTTAAAATAAAGAAATCTTCATGTTATCTCGATCAACTTCCGATCCCTTTCGAACTCATTAGAATCACATTAAAATTCTCGTTTGGCGTTTGTTAGTTTAAGAGCACCATTTAAAGTATTTATGACATTGACATCATCGCAAATAGTAGAATTGGTCTTGACATATTATCACTGATAGTCTTTGGGTTCAGTAGGTAGCAGAACTGGGAATAGGAAGAGGTTGCTAATGGGCTTAACTATGACAAATTTTAGTGTTCACCTAACCTCATCTGAGTCAAACTCAGGAAATCCCTAAACCTCCCACACATTAAAAAAAATAGAAATATTTGGACTCGCTAGTGAAATAGTCTAACAGCACAAAGCAAAAATAAAGGTACAAAGAGAGGTCAGTGACCATAATTAACGGACAAGATTGTTATCGATGCACTCGGAGCGTAGCCTAGTTAAGGCAAATCTACGATTCCACATGTGTGTTGCTACATAAAATATAAATACAAACAAACTTGTATTTCAGATTAGATAATATTTTTAGTTAAATACTGAACATGTTGTGTACATAGGTACACAACAAGTTTCCTGTAATACAAACTCAACATCACGTTTATCAAATAAAAATATGTATGATTTTGTTTGTAAATGAGATATTGTGAATTAAATATTTTCATCTACCATAAAATACTACCATACTGCTACTTTTTCATGGACTATCAATTCTTTATATATTACTATGCGAGAAAGGCCATTTTTATGTGCAAAGTACCTTAGAAATAAGCTTCATAAAGATTTGTTGCCAGTCATTCGAATCAACTAAAATATCATAAATCTCTGCACTACACGTTACATAACTAATAACTAAAAGCTGGATAAAATCCGTCAATTTACCAACAAAATTGTTCGATAGGCAAATCAATTAATTAGGTTTAATATGCCACAAGTATAGATAGCACAATTAACACCTTTAAATCACTTTTATGGTTTTATTTTTAGCTCTGTAAATATTCCGTCGGTGTTGTTAGGTTTTGTAAAATTTTACATCGTAACAAATATTTTGTAGCAACCGAACCTTAACAACTAACAGCCAAATACTGAAACTTCTAAGTCTAAGTGGGACATAAGTCTTTTGTCGCTGTAAAACACATCCAAATGACAGAGATAGCTTATATTTGAGAGTTGCTTAAAATTAAATCACTTCTAAGTATCCGAAACATTAATACCTACGCTGCGTCCATTTGAAATATTTCCTGACCAATTCACCCAATAACTGTGCGGAAATCTTTTCTAGTTTCAAATTTATCGTCAATTTTCAATAGCAATAACTGCAAATCTGTCAACTATCAAAAATTGGATGCTCCGAACTTTAGTCGTGATCATTTTATCTCAAACGCAACAATAAACTATTTTAAACTATGCAACGATAGCAGTTAATAGTTTGTTTGTTTAGGTCGCGCGATAAACTTCGAGATAGTAATTTTTCCATTACTCTCACTGCACTTTTATGGGCTATTTCATAACGTAAAAAATGTGTTAATTACACAAATGTTTAGGCAATATCTGTTTACAATATAACAGTGTTTTAGGATACATTGTTTTAAATATATTCGCAGAATCGGTATTTAATAATGTTATAATATTTTATAGTTTTAAGTAGAACAACTATTTGTTTGGCTTTTGCAAAATTATAAAATCTAATGAATCAAAAAAAAATGTTTCAACCTTTTAGAAAGAATTAAGAATCAATATAGTTGTAGTAAAGTTAACAAGTAATAGTCCAAAAGACTACAAACTTGATAAATATCTGTTTACAATATAACAGTTTTTTAGGATACATTGTTTTAAATATATTCGCAGAATCGGTATTTAATAATGTTATAATACTCGTATTTTATAGTTTTAAGTAGAACAACTATTTGTTTGCCTTTTGCAAAATTATAAAATCTAATGAATCAAAAAAAAATGTTTCAACCTTTTAGAAATAATTAAGAATCAATATAGTTGTAGTTAAGTTAACAAATAATAGTCCAAAAGACTACAAACTTGATAAATCATAAATGTGAGAAGATCCAAGGAACGAACACAGCTGTCTTCCAACGTCAATAATTGAAACTAATGAAGAAGGCGCCACCATGATCCACCATGATCGTGTAATTACCATTTTAATAGGCCCCTTAACCGAATAAAAATGTAGAACATTCTGGTTTCAATGTTATGCCATGGAAGGTATAAATTTTTGCAGATTATACTGTTCGTTAAATGTATTTTTTGTATGAACTCATTGTTGGTATTCATAACATTATTAATGTCAAGAATTTGAAATCCAAGTAACTACAAAAAGAAATTCATTCAGAAACTTTATAACATTTTGGTATCCATTTACAACTCAAATATGTGGTAGTTATAGATTAGAATACCTACTATTCAAATATAAGTACAAGACTACAGAACTTATACCAACGCTGAACTCTCTGACTATGGAAGAGATTAAGCCTCAGGAGTGGTAACGCATCTGCATTTCGACCTTGGTCTTTGTGTGGGTGTTTATAGGCTGCAGTCATCACTTAACATCAATGTGAACTGCATACTTGTTTGCCACTTCCATTACATTAAAAAAATGTAAAATTAAGCTACGTACTTAAATATTTAATTCGTTCCAAGATAAATAGTAAAACTGCGCAGTAGTTTATACCAAATTACAAATACCAACTCACACTGTATCGAAGGCGATTTCGCGGCTGATAACAAAAAAACGACCAAACATTAGCTACATGCTCTGGCGCACTCGAGATTTCCGTTGTACGTTTTTCATACTCGTACTCATATATTTTCCACTTTACAAACACATTTGTAGGTAAATCGGCTTTTAGTTTATACAATCTCGCAATTAAAAACATGATTAGTTTAGGCTGAATGATCGATGGTTAAGAGTCAAAATTTTAGAAAAAGTTTGCCACAGTCAATTGAAATAACGATCTTTCAATCAAGTCAAAGAGAGTAGATAAAACGCATTAAAAAATCATCAAAAAAAAATTATGTTTTTCTTACAATACGGCAAAAAGAAGATTTAGCGTGAGTTGCACCATGGCATTTATTTAAGTTATTGTAACATTTCACATCCTTCTCTAACTTAAGGAAATCTATTTAAGTAATTTAATTATTAATTTTAATTAACTACAACTTTAAGAAATGTCGTGGTTCAACCCAAGCTAAGAAGGTAATAGATTTCAACAATGTCTTTGAAACAGTAAACTTTTTTGAACTCTTTCGGTATCTACATTCGTAAATAAATGAAAACGTAAATAGGTACATAACTTTTTGCAATAAAGTTAACTAAACGTAACTTCACGCCTGTAATCCCCGAAGGGGTAGGCAGAGGTAAATGCATGCATTCAAGCATACATGCAAACACCCACGATTCGCCGGTTACGTTTTGGCCCATGTAACAGGTGGCGAGCCTGTTGACATCTCCGGGCACATTACCAAACTTTGAGGTACTGGGAAATTTCCAGAAAATGGAAAAATCCCAATAGAACCAGAGATAAAGGCTTTTTCACCATTATCTCTGATAACCCCTACCCGGGAATCGAACCCAGGACCTCAGCCTAGTAGTAGTGGCCTGCTACCACTAGGCTACCGAGGCAGTTAACTATAGTTAACTATAGGTGTGATAATGTATAAATACTGCAATGACTTCTTTTTTTTCCATTTTCATTACATAAATAAACATTTTTAACACATAATAATATTTATTCTATAAAAAATAAATTTATAAAATAAAATGCATAGATTAAACATGTACGTGTTAAGTTAAATTTACAAATTAAACTGTAGATTATAAAAGCAAACGTTGTTATCAAGTTTAGTAAGGAGTTAACCCAGTTCGTATGTTTGTCCAGCGGATTTATCGTTCACTAATAATAAAAATGGCGCTTATCTGTCCGTTTGTACAGCCTTGACAGCGAGCGGATGCTGGCGAACGATTGTTAAGCAAATATTAAGTTTATGCTATCAAGGGCAGAAGGAATTTAAAAATATAAGGTGTAACAGAACGGTCCAACAATATTTCAACAGTCCATGCCTTTACTAATGTCGACTTCATCCCCCAAGGTCTTTTTCTACTGAGAATGTAAAATCGTCCGTTATTGCGAGTCGAACTTTGATTCGAATTTTATGCGTTTCAACCCTAATAACTACAGCTGACAGCGTATCAGTCGAAGGCGAACGCTACGCGTATGTATGAATTGCTGAGATGCTGCATTTCATACTCACACGCGTACCATTCGCCTCACCGTCACCACGCACGGATTTTGTGTGTGAAATGCGTTTTCATTGGCGACTTGTTAGGGTTGTCAAATAAAATAAGATATAATTAATTTCTAAACCATGTATGAAAAAAAGTTGTGATTTCATTCTTTTTGTTTCCGAAAAAGTGATCTGAAAGTTGATTTAGATGAACACCTTTCAATATTATTGGACCTTGCGGTGACACCTCATTTATATATACGTATCTAAAGAATCTAATCTCTACAGAATCTAAACAATGAATAGTAAAAATTACGATATTCAGTACTACTGTACTGAATATTAACTAAGAATTTTAACTATTCATTACCATCATTTACTATTCAGTACCACAGTCTAAAGAAAACGAACATGTTAGTGACAGTACTATATAAATAGTACTATTTAAATAGCACAAAGTCAAACTGACACGTGTTTAGTACGAAATCTGAAAAATTGACCAAATCATTTTTTGTCATTTCATCAGCATTAATTATTATTCTTTTATGAATCTTATTACCTAATTAAAGTGATCAAACGAAGAAGCTATGTATGATATTTGTATGTTTGTCGATCAGAACACATAAAAATGTCTAAAAGGATTTTAATGAAATTATCCACAGTTTATGATCTAGATTTACTTAAGTATAACTTATCATCTCGTTAAAAATGAAGTACAGATTCAGTAACCTACCTATCCACCTCGCGACGTGTATCAAATAAATGCATACCTACTAACGAAACAGTTATCTCACAACCGAATGCTTCTGTCGTAACATTGATAGTTAACATAATAAAATCATAACATCATTTTTCTATTAGCAATATCTCATTCGAACTTTCAAACCTATCAGTTTCTTTAATACAGTTTGAAATGAGCTGAATTATTTTATAATTAAATTTATCTTTGAATGTAATTTAAAGTACATTCCTTATCGTTTTTTGTGTTTTGAATTCACCGGCATCTGTAAAGGCCTCTAACAATGACTGGTCAAATCATGTGAATCTCTGGAAGCAAGAAAATTCTATGGTGAACGTTGCATTGGGTGAGTAGTTATATTTGGACATTCTTGTAGTTTTTTTTATGTAATGGATGTGGCTAACAAGCATGCAGTTCACATTGATGTTAAGTGATGACTGCAGCCTATAGACACCCACACAAAGACCAAAAGACCAAGGTCGAAATGCAGATGCGTTACCACTCCTGAGGCCTAAGGTGCTTCTGTGCCGGAAATTACAGGTCCGTACATAACCACCTGACCGGAACACGATAGTGCTGAACACTACCATTTAGCGACAAGTAAATTAGGTAATGCGGTGGTGCCTACGCGCGGAGCTCCGTCACTGGAGCTCTCCCACCAGTAAAAAAAAACAATCACTTATGAGGTACTTCCAATATATCTGTCTGTACAAATGTTCTTCATAAATTATTGCAGTGATTCATGAGTAGGTAAGTCAATTTTATATCGTGTTTGTTGAGTAAATCAGCTATAGATGGTGTTGGAAAAGCTTAACAAAGCAGTACTTTATGGCCTGCTAACGCTAAACCACCGAGGCTTCGGTGAGTTTTTTTATGTTATTATCGTAGCAAACAAACATGTAGTTCTTATTATTAACAACGAATGGTACAGCTCCCTACAGACATCTACACAAAAAAATGGAGGTCTAAATGTAGATGTGTTGCTTCCACTTATTACGAGGGTTAATACTTCGATTTGGTGGAAGATAGATTAAGGATCTCAAATGAAAAAAAAAATCACATTCTTAGTTCTTAAGTAAGAACACTGAGCTGACAATTAGCAGAAAATTTACAATGCACTCTATGATAATATATCATTGGAACAAACGTCACCATCGCAGCTTCGGAATCCAGAAGTTAACACGCCATGTCGCGTGAAGCTTGAAAAATGCAATTATTTCCACACTGTTCTTAAGATAAACAACTGCTTTCGCCGTCAGATCATTTGGAGCTAAATTGTGTTTATTATTAATGCAATAATCTAAAAATTCTCAGAAATGTAGAAAAGACAACAGATACACTTCATCTTTGAAGCAATGCCAGCTGAAAATAAAAAATTCCTACAAGTTTTTAAAGGTTTTATCAAGCTAATTAAAATACAAGACATGTCAAAGAAGAAGACAAAAAAAAGTTATAAAGTGAAAACCTGCAATGCTATGTTGCAATAAAAATGTTTCCAACGGCAGCCCCGATGTTTGGTAATGTGAAATACTCGTATGTTCAATGAAAAAATGACAAACAATGATGTCTTATGTATATAATATTTAAAAAATTCTATAGGATTTCAAATAAAACCAAATCATTGAAAGCCACTGTTTACATAATTATACAGAGTTTAATTTATTATAGGAAAATAATGTTATTTAAAGATAAACTAACTTAATTCGTCAGAAATACGGAATAAATTCAAGGTGTGATCATCATCATCCAACCGATGACTCAGAATCGATAAATTTGTGATCATTCTGAGAAATGTTCTAAGCAATTGCTAATGACGCGTTCACAGTTTCTACTGCTGTATCTACCACGTGACTAACTATTACATATTAATATAATTTACTAGTTTCCTGTTTCTTATCAGTGCACGGTTCTTTTATAAAATTCATAAAAAATATTTATTACATGTTTTTTTTTATGTAGTGGAAGTGGCAAACAAGCATACAGTTCACATTGATGTTAAGTGATAACTGCAGCCTAAAGACACCCACACAAAGACAGAGGTCAACATGCAGATGCGTTACAATTCCTGAGGCCTAAGGTGTTATCCCTCTGTGCCCGAAATTACAGGGCTGTACATTACCACCTGACCGGAACACGACAGTGCTGAACACTACCATTTAGCGGCAATTATATTAGGTAATAAATGAGGAGGTGCCCGCGCCCGCGAGCTCCGTCACTGGAGCTCTACCACCAGTGAAAATTAATAATACAGGATTCAGGATGTAATAAATTTAATGTAAAAGTTTTATACAAATATAAACTACGAGAATGGAGTGTGATCATTATATTTTTATCCACAAAATAAACACATTAATATAATTAATGTACTCGCACTGTAATCGATTCAACTTCCGTAATGAAAATCAAGAATGTACTTTTACAATTTCAAACAAAACATACAATACTAGCATAACTAGTTATATTTCTAGTTCATCGAGCAATGATATTTCATCACTATCTAAATATTTACCAACTAGAATAATTAAGGTTATAAATTGCTATTTAGCGACTGCGACCGAAACGTCCGAAACTATTGATGTGACGTTTATGAACAATAAATCAGACGTCAATGAAGACTCAAATTGTTTAGACCTCGTCACGGCTAATGGTAGTGATGATATCAATCTATTGTTTATCACAGATGTAATAAATCAAAAGTTTAGAGTTGAATTTTGTAAGAGCAAGGAGCAAGTGATAATGTTTATGATACTAAGGAACTAGGACTATAAATAGTAATAAAAAATCCTTATAAATAGTACTACAAAAGCCTTTTTAATAAAAACATGCTTTTTTACGGATGAGTCATAAATTAGATGTAATTGTAATAAATTGCATCAATTTGATGACTAATTTCAACACTAGGAGATCATTCAGGCAGTAAATATATTTATGAACTAGTCACGTATGCGATTACATCACATTGAAATGTTTAGTTTCATAATAATTCCTTTACTTTCACGGAATGCACTGTTAAGGATTTTGTCATTTCAGATTATACTAATTAAAAAAGGTATGTAAAATATTAACCTATGTATACTTATATCATAAAGAGGAAATATTTGTTAATATGAATATTTGTAACGTTTTCAAACAAAAATTACTGGATAGATTTCTTTCACCATTATTAGACTGCTGCACCTTCACTGAGTGACAGGCTATATTACATTTATTGCACCCGTGCAAAACCAGGGCGAGCTCCTAGTCCCAAATAAATCTAAAACCATGAAACGTAATGGAATTCGACTTAATCCAAGTTCATTGGACGCTCACAAAGAGTACGAGAAATCGTATTTTACGGGATGAAAAAGATGATTATTTTTTAAACTTCCAATTGATGCCACAAAGGACGGTGACACCGCAGCAACTCCACTGACAGAATGTCGCAAGAACCACCCACAGAGAGCGTGAGAGCCTTCGACAGGCGCGAGCCATTGTAACCAACTTGTTCCCACACAAAAATGTATGCAAGCCATCTGTAATAGTAGAGCAAAATGCAGAAACCGCGAGAATTGTTGATCTTTGCGCAACAAAGCACGATTCTGTGTAATTGATCGAAAATTAAACAACACGTTTAGAAATTAAAACGGTAATTAAACATATCATATTGCAATCGATAGCAAGAATGGCGGTTAGAATTTTTGTGATGATGAAATTCAAATTTATTCCCATGAAAGCAGAAACAATAACTAAGTCAAAGTACTCTCGAAAAATCATTGATAAGTAAAAGGACTACTGGATATAAAAATGTTGCAACATACTTATTTTTATAATACAAGTCCAAGTCAAGTTTTATGATAACCGGGGATGCATTAAAAACTAGAACGACAAGACGGCGCTAGTCTTAAACAAAAACTAGCTTCTGTGAACACGAAACTAGAAATTGCAAAATAAAATCCTAGGACAACAAAAGCCTTAAGAGTTTATTTTGAACGTGACCAAAAGATATTTCGGAACGTAAACTTTTTTACAAATTCCATATAAACTGGAGTCACAGGCAGCTATGTCAACTGTTTTTTGTTATATTGGTATTTATCTATACAACCAAAAACTAAATAAGTAATGTAAACAGAACCCTAATAACATACTTTGCATTAATTCCGAGCAATCTTCAGGTAAAGCTGGGAATCCTAAACAAATATTTAACGACGTGCATTTTTGTATAACAGAAGGATTTATTTCAAAAGCTACTTATGCGATAATTCGTATTTTGGAATATTTATTATTGAATAGGCAATAGTTACATGTTAAATTTGTAAAAAGAAAATTAAATCTGATTTTCTTCAACAAAACCACATCAGATTGGGTTTTTACAACAGAAGGGTTTTTTCGAACACGCAATCACAATGCTTTGAAGAGAAGACAAACAGTCATTTTTGACGATCTCAAACATGACTTTAATGTTGTACTTAGGTATTTGATGAAATCTTCCAAAGTAAGACCCTCGTTAATTAATTATGAATAGCGATAAAAATCAATTAGTAAAAACAGCCATCGAAGGATAATTAAGTAAGATTCAATTAGATTATCTCAATGGAAGCAGTCTCACAACTCATTAAGGCTAGGAACAGTGTAATTGCAGTTTTTATAATCGATAATAGAGTAGAAAATAGAGCAGGGAACGGAACAGCAATTATCGTCTTAGCGAGATGCCTTGCTTCCCACAATGGCTTATGGTACCGGTGATTTATCTTTAATATCTTTTTTAATTCTCTTCGATTGTATACGTGTTCTTTACTGGTATAGAATATGCCTTCACTTGTTTCGTTTTTTGTAGTGAAAGCTGTTTTAATAACAGAAAAAACAAGATTTTTTTACCAAACACTGTCCGATTACCTACAAACACAATAAAATAAGATAACACATCATATTGTAAGTCCACTTAAAGGCCGTAACAAATACATTAAGCACGCATTGTTTACATATCTATGAGACTGCAGAGACTACACTACCTGCATACCTACTACTTACTTAGAACTTTAATAAATACGTATGTTCACCAAGAAGCATTTGCGGCGATTTACAGAGCTACTTCGTAGATTTCTTCAATGACATTAGTTACTAACGATGTGGCAGTGAAACTGCCGATTACACTGTAATTTTACTCAATCGTGTTGAATTAATCATTTCTCGATTTAGTGTGCTGATTCCCGGAGAAAACTACTAGTCGCTGTATTTTCTTCGATCTCGTACCTATTAACTGAACAATATTATTTCTTTGTTGATGACTGTTAAATAATTCTGTATTTATATTAATAGATGTTGTTAAACCATAATATCATTGTGTGTTGAGTGTTACATTAACAGCATTCAGAACCAAAAACTCTTTATTTCACCCTTAAAACTGTAACTGGTGTTACGGTTCTATTTATTATGTAGTGTGCACCTGTTATTAACTGTTCTTCTCGTGATATTATGAATCTTATGATATTGCTGTTTCCTGTTAATTTGCTAGCAAATCGAGCCTGAAACTATGATTTAGTGTAAGTGCATTACGCTCTACTCTCTTCATTTTATAGACACCTCAATTCTTCATAATATTCATTAATACATCAGAAGTATCCAAAAAACTCCTCCTAAATATATCTATTTTAATTAAACCTTCATTGTGACTCACTATACACAGTATACACAAAATAAAAAATAAACATAAAAGTTCAGTATCGATGTTCATTAACTACCTCAGCTTGGTTTTATACCTCATGTACTTTAATCTGATTCGATCTAATGTACAAGTTAATTTTGAGTACATGCATTTAGTTCAGTCCCAATTACGAGTACATTAAAGTACTTGTTCTACATGAGCACAATTATTCAAAATGAACTTGCACGTAAGCTCAAATCTCATCAGTTCTAAGAAACACGCAATGAGTTCCTTCTGCAAGTAACAGCTAAGATTACGGATGTAATTATAAAGTTCATCATTATTGCGCATCATTATATAGGAAGAAAACTGTAAGAGAATTGAAATGCTGCGTATGCTTCAAATGTTTTCCGTAGTCTGCAATACTAAGCCTGTGTTGCACCACGACTTTGTTAAAGTTAAAATTATTGTAACATTTTACATCCTTCTCTGACTTTAACTGATCTCTATAAGTTAGAGAAGGATGTGAAATGTTACAATTAATTTAACATTAACAAATATCGTGGTGAAACCCAGGCGAATGGTTCATTTCAAATAACAGTCGTTAAACACCTTTCTGAAAGTTATATATAGGTATGTACCTTAATAAGGACACCATTCATTTATTTTAATTGGAAAACAAACAGTGAATATAAAAATGTTAAGCATGAATTTAAAACTATACACCATTTACATGTTCCCACCTATAAAGGATCAAGATGGATCCTTTTAAGATTAAATTAATATGAATCCGAAAACTTCTCTCTTTAATAAAGGAAAAAGTGTCTAACTCGTTTTTCAGAGCACAGCTCAAACCACTGGTAAGATAGACTAGGAATTTTACATGCATAGTTACGATGTAATGATGGAGTCATCCATATTTCAGAATTTCACTTTAAAGTTAATAACTGGATTGAGAGCAAAACATAATTTGCGACAAACACTATGAATGTGCAATACTTGGGAAAGGGTTTAGCAACATAACACCTCAATGGCTTTATGTATATAAAATAACGAACGCGTTGCGTTGAACTGTGTTGTTATGTAAAAGTACGAAAAGAAAAACAGTATCAATTGTTTCATTACAAGCAACTGCGATCAAACTTGCGTATACGATCATTTACATTTTGCCGTTATGTGTTGATCTCTTTAATACCTATATCATGGCATCTTTAATACCTATCAATGATAATAAGAGACCGTCATTAGAATTGGCGTCATCTTTTTTTTGCATTAGGCGTTTCGGAAAAACTTTTAAATATTTTATCATACATTTACCACTGTAAATTAAGTTTTTGCATAACTGACGTCAAAGGCGTCCTCCAGTAAGTTTGCAGTGGCAACCTGAGTAGCAGAATATTAATGAATATTCATATATGAATACAAATTTTACAAATAAACAAAAATCTGATGACAATCGATAAATACAACCACAGATTCATCATCACTCAGATAACGTGCTAGAGATTCCTGATATTTCCACCGTAAGTGTTAAAGGTGAAATTACGTATCCCATGACCATACCACTCCGCGTGTTCACGCCGAAGCAGCCATCCATTAAAGTTAAATTGTACGCTATTACCATCAATTGTGCTGACACCGACAAAGGGAATTTAAATGTTTGGAAAGCGGGAACGATTTTATTGTTTTTAGTATCAAACAATGAGGTAATACCTTGTAATCCATAACACTGGGATTCAAAATATTTTAAGGGTTTTTCAATACTAACTGTTTCCCGCCATTTTGTCCGCATGGTCTATGTGCTTTGGCACAAAAAGTTGCTTAAGTCCTTTTCCAGGATTCTAGCTATCTTTACGTAATTTCACCACAGTTGGTTCAGTGACTTAATCAACATAACAGACAAAGACACTTACATTTATTCTTTTTATCATAATCCTTCAGTAGGTAAGTCTACTTCTCTTAAAATGGTTTAGAATTGATTGTCAGTAAATACTAAAAATCAACATAAATTAGCTGTAGTAAGTATCTTATATAAAGTACCTATTATCTTTGGTATAGTGTTGGAAATGTTGGGCACCATAGTTGTGCACCATGTTACGCATTTTGACTCGAATTATCATCGTTATTATCAAAGTTATCAATTCTTCTGAACCACTGAATAAATACAATAAAAATTAAGATTTATACTTTTAATTTGTTGTTGTTGAATGATTTATTCGTTTTATTATAATAATATGTTCTTGTTCATTTAAAATTCATGAATATGAATTGCCTTATCTTACAAAAATTGCAAATAGTTTAAATTGGTGGATCATTTGGGATAGCTCGTAGATAGTTTTTAAAGAATCCTTATTAAATTAAATAAAATTATGTCGCAATTCTTGAAGTCAGAAGATAAAAACTTTTAATTCCAAGCTGACGTACCTTTAATTTGTATCAGAATAATGTGTAATGAATAAGGGAAAATTAAGAGAAAGCAAAATGATTCATGAAGTTACAAGATCCGTAACAAATTTAATGATTTATCAATTGGTCGATAGCTGTACATATACGGCAATATGTGAAAATGAAAGCCAATTTACGAATTTAATGTTTAATAGTAAAAATAATAAAAGAGTTACATAACTTAAGGGTTCTTACATAAGAGCTAAGAATGATATTGGATTACTTTGAGTCTTCTTATTATAACTAAAAACTAATGCAAGTCTTAACCACATTACATGACAGCGGACAATCACGGAACCGCAAATGACTGGTTATACTTATACGATGATAACATCAATAATGCATAAAATGTATCCTAGCTCATCAATTTCGCAATTGTCTAGATGATAAAACATTGAGGAAATACCAATGAGAGGTAACCTATTACAAGTCAAGATTTTGTCACCTTAATTAATTCTTATTAGTCTTAATTGTTCACTTTCATTGGATTTCTTATAAGTTGTATTTGGTGCATCATTCTGTATTACTTTAACTCATTTCCTGTATCTAATATTTTGTAACAGAGCCATTGTTTAACTATTCTTTCTCTGTTAGACGATCAGATCAGTATAATCAAAGGTGAATTCATCATGTGCAGTACATCTAAATTGAAATTATAAGCGTATATAAATAATTCCGTGAAGCTTTTCTATTGTTTTTATATAGGGCGTTAATCTTGGTATTGCGTTAGTTTTTAAGGCACATTTGACATCCTAAAACATTCTACAATCATAGTTATCAATATATTATTAATCAAGAACTAAAATAGGTACCTATATGAAGAGTTTTTTTTTATTAATCTCTCCAGACACGAGAAAAATATGACAATTGAAATTCAATTGTGTCTCGCCGCCGGTGGCCGTACGATCCTTGAAGGATTGTCAATGTTTTTACATCAATATATTTCATATTTATCTTTAGTTAGTCAAATTTATAGAATCGTGGTAATAGAAAAGAATTAACATAAGTACACATGAAATAATGTGGATAATGTTCTTGAAGCGTAATTTCAAAGGCACGTCTAGAGGTTAAACTAAGGCAATTAATTTTAATCGCTCACTTAGAACTTCTTAAGTGAAGTCCGGCGTTAAACAGGCTGACTTATTGTAAGCGTTTCTTATGGACTTGATATAGTACTCTATAATACAATGGACCATAAAAATGTATGATTTTATGCTTGAGCGGCTATGGAGTTTTCAGATGACTTACCCAACAGAGGAATTCCAAACAACAGTAAGCACTAATTCAGCCCTCAAGGGCGGTCACTGTAAACAAACTTCATAGCACATCGCACAGAAATCCAAAGGCAACACAACGCGAAGTAGATCGATAAGCGCACGGTACTGCGAGCGTCGCGACACAAGAGTCGCGCGCGGAGGTTCGGCGCGGAATGACCGCCTCCGCCACTTGAGGCTGCGCGCGCGCCGGTCCATGAAACAAATACAATAATGTTTTGTAAATAAAATTGACTTTTGTTTTACAATGAAGTTACAGTAGCAAAGATCGATTATTATCTATTCTCGGGAGTAGTTATGGATCAAACGGAAGAGGATTTAAAACAAAGGGACTGCTTGTGTGTGGTCCTAAGTTCATTTACCCTTCAGGGAAATTGCAAGGGTAGAGCTGGGTAGAGTTGTTGTCAGTGCATCGTATGCGCATAAAACGCACGCTTTACGTAATATCATTCGAAAATAAAATACACATGAATTTCTTTGCATGTTTTCATTCTGATGACAAAAAAAACTTGCACTCATTATACGAGTAATGTCACTTTTTATCAGCTTTTTTTGCGCTTGATTGATCTCAAATATGCATAATACATAGGTATATCGATGTTATGTGGATTAATTAAGTGCGGAAGTAATACGTCTTTATCTATACGTAGACTTTTTGACTTGAATTCTACTGCAGTTTTTTATACGATACTTTTTCATGCCGGGAGATTACAGTTTGAATTCGGGTTTGAAATTACGTGATCAGTAAATAATGCTTGAAGTTGACTTGATAATAATAATTGTAAGTAGGTATTATAATAATTATAATACAGTTGATGAACCGGTTGCTACATAATGTTAGGTACGAAGTAGGAATGTACCTACTTCCTGTGCTGATTTTTATTGAACTTCAAATGCAGTGTGGGTCCCGTATTGTTATCATATTTTTCTCTCTCTGGTTCAATTAACAAACTTACGTTACGATCGTGGACCTCTACTGACGGGGCTTGGAAGCGTACGCTGCGTAACCTGCGTTAAGCTTCACCGCATTATCAATCAATATACCTACCTACCTAGGTATCTGCCGCCACCATTACTGTTCTATAGCTAGGGTTGCCAGGATAAAGCTGGACACAGTTAGGATGGATTGCGTGGCCGGTCAAAATATACAGTGTCCGGCTTTTTACGACAGCAACAGAACAACAGCCGAATTGTTCTATCGCGGGTGTCTGGCCTTTTTAGCCAAATGTTTAGCTAAACTTGATGGTCCGTCCGGCTATTAGGTTTAGTGACCTAGCAACGCTACTGACAGTAGTCGCCACATAGTCAGAGAATAACCCGCTTATTCGTAAACATATTTTAGCTAAAGTGTTGCTAATCTCTCCTTTGTCTTTTTCTATCCTGCACATTTGAAAATGCAACTAACAAAGACAAAGCATTCTATGGCTAAAACGTATCTAATGTACTATTGATAAAATAATATTATTATTTTAATGTGAGCTGTCAATATGTTGAGTTGGCACTGTTGAATCTAACATTTGCATTATGCTCAAAACTTATACGAAGTATGGACGTATGCTAAGAAGACCATGGGTTCAGAAGATTGTTAATGTTTAAGAACCCCAAATTAATAAAAAGGTGGAATTACTTCGGATTAAGAAAAGGAAGCAGCAGTATTTCGGACATGTAATGAGAGGTGAGAAATATCGAATACTTCAACTAATATGCAAGCCATGATCCAAGGCAAGGGAAGACGCTAGATCCGCTAGAAGAAAATCTTTCTTACTGTAAAATTAAGAGAATGATTAAAAATGCGCGGGGCCATTAAAAGATTGCCATGATGGCTGCCAACGTCCGCATAGAAGTGGCCATTTAAGAATTTTATTAGATGTAAAAGAAGTTTAGCATTCGTTTATTTCGCTTACCTGCTTCTTACCAAGCAGGTTGAAAATACATATAACAATAATTAATAATTATATTCGATCATAAAAATGGTCAGGTCAGCCTACGCATAAATAATTCCGCATACTATAGTAGTAAGTACCTGCCTACTTAAAATTTCAAGAAAAAAAAGATCATTAGATATCATCGTACACGTATTACCCATTACGATTTTAGTCTATAATAAAATTATGATGGGTCATAGTTAGGGTTTCTGCTCGAGACTTCTCGAACTCGAGACAACTCGAGAGTTTCGCCTCCATTCGAGACGAGAAATAAATAGCCGACTCTCGAGACTCTCGAGTTCTGGCGAACATGAAATAAGGACTAAAGTCAGGCTCGCCATTCTGCCGCTTTTACCAATGAAAACGTCACCCACACACTACAAACACGTGCAGCGGACTTCTCACTATACCGCATCATACTAGTTACTAGCTGGACTCCCGGGGAGACGGTAGACTGGCAGTTAGTCAGTTTCCTGCTCAGATTGGTCGGTGAAACTCGTGCCGTGCCTATGTGTGGCTACGCCGGCACAATGTACTCGTAGTAAGTGCCCAAAAAAAATAATTGAAAAGCTCTAATACAAGTGGATTAGTCCGACACCTTCAAAGCGTTCATAAAATAACTTTGAAAACTCTCAACAACAACATAAACTCTATGACTCAGTTTTCAAAGTGCTGCTTCAACCAGTTCAACCGCTGATAATAAAGATGAACAGCCTCCGAAGTCAAAGAAATCTTTTTTTTTTTTTATGTCATTAAGTTGACAGACAAGTGACCACTTACCACCTGATGGTAAGTGGTCACCGTCGCCTATGGACATTTGCAACACCAGGGGAGTTGCCAACGCGCTGCCAGCCCTGAAGGCCATTTTTGAAGAACCCCATATTGTAGCACCGAGGGAACACCTCAGAGGGAAGCTCATTCCACAATTTACACGTTCTGGGCAAAAACGAACGCGAGAACTGAACCGTTGAACATTGCCAGGTGTCCTGTCGGTGAGGGTGAAACTTCTCTCTTCGGCGGGTAGTACGGTGTAGAAAAAGAGACGGTGGCACCATGTCGAACAGTTCGACAGAGCACTCACCATTGTAGAGACGGTATAACACGCACAGACTACCAATATCTCTGCGCAGGCTCAGATGTTCGAGCCTGTCTGTAAGTTCCGGATCGTTAACAATACGAACGGCGCGTTTTTGTAAGGAGTCAAGTGGACCAAGCTGGTACTTGGCAAACAAATACAATACAAATGAGAGCAGTATTCAAGATATAAGACAATGACTCAACAAACTTTAAACTTTGCACAGCGCCAGAAGACCCTTGGTGAAATTGTATCAGGTTTAGCTGCAAAAGATGGTCTCACCATTCGACAAATCACAAGAAGTGAATTTAAAAGAATCAATTCAAAGTAGAGGACTTTAAGTTATTTACGTTTTGTATTTCTAACTGCCTCAGTAGCGGAGTGGTAGCAGGCCACTACTATTACGCTGGAGGTCCTGGGTTTGATTCCCGGGTCGGGGACTACCAGAGATAACGGTTTAAAATCCTTTATCTCTGCTTCTATTGGGATTTTTCCACTTTCTGGAAGTTTCCCAGTACCCCGGAGTTTGGTAATGTGCCCGGAGATGGCAACAGGTTCGCCACCTGTTACATGGGCCAAAATGTAACCGGCGAGTCGTGGGTGTTTGCATGTATGATTAAATGCATGCATTTACCTCTGCCTACCCCTACGGGGATTACAGGCGTGAAGTTACGTTGTATTTCTAACTTGTAGTGCAAAGTATGTTACAATGAAACTGAAAATAAAATGAAAAACAAAAATCATTGTTTTTCATTTTATTTTCAGTTTTATTTCCAATTTCTTACGAAAGACTCGAGAGTCGAGACAACTCGAGAAATAAGAGTCGAGAATTCTCGAAACTCGAGAAAAAAAATGAGGCGAGAAACCAGAAACCCCAGTCATAGTGCCTTTGACCCATCATATAGATAGACCCATATCTACAGATTGTATCATCACAATCAATACTTTGTATACTTGTTTGCCACTTACCTAAATGACATAGAAACGCTTTGTACATTATTTTCATGCAAATTAAACAGATCGTTTGATAGTTCTATTTCCATGCACAATGCAGGAAGTACTCGTTGAGCGGCACGTTTGCCGTAGGTACACTCAAAGTTGGTACACATGGCTATTGTTTGCTAGGGTCACCACATGGCCACCAGTGGCGTAGCTATAAGAGGGCGGTGGACATTGTATAACTATTAACAAGTTATTAATTGATTTTGTTCACTGATCCCGAATCGTTAACCGAAGACTTTCCAACGAACCCTAAAAATGTATGCAGTGTTATGCACAAAGCAACGTAAGTACATCATTATCGAATAACTACGTAATAGAAGATAAAATAGAATTCAATGAATATATTAATCAATGAAATTATCGGTTGAGATATAATTTTGATGGCTGAAAACGTACAGACCTATTTAATAAAAGCAAATTTGATTTATTTTTCATTTGTGTTTGACTACTCATTTTTAATTAAATGTGAGTATAAGCTCTATCTAATGAAAAAAAAAGCTTTTGAATATTATTGATTATAATATTAATAATAAAAAAAATAATACCTATATATTTTATTTATAGGGATTTCCATTTTACGCCATTTGATATTATGTGCAATTAATTTCAGGATAGTTATCATTTGGGAAAATTATACTTTGGACAAAAAACATTATGGCATTTAATATAACGCATAAAAAAGTTAGGTAGACGTAAAGAAGAGAACTACAATAGCAAGCTTTTGATAGGCAAGATTTTATTAACTGCTGTCTACTCTTTAGCTTATTTATTAGCAATTTTAGAGTGTTTCAATATAAAGTTTCTCAATAGTAATACAATTTTGTATTTAAAAGATGAAAAATAACAACTGCGGCAACCCTAGCCCTGCATTGATTGCCCAAGCGATCACGTGCGCGATAGAAGCGGAAGATTATCAACTATAGTTCGACACAATGTTTGTTAAACTTTGTTATAATATTTTTATTCCGAACTATAATAAATCAGTTAGTAAAGACTCCATTTTGTTAGGAAACCAAATAACATATATTTCGGAATTTTCAAATGGTAGGGTTAAAGAATGGCTGATTTCTTCGATGCTTTCACATCACAAATAAATTAATCAAAAAATACTCTCAAATTTTACGACATAGGTTAGGTCGAAGTTCGGTGAACCGTTTGGCGTAAGGTATTTTATTTTTTGCTGACAGTATTGATTATTATTTTATACATTTACGTAATCAAATGTTTGCGAAATAATTGGTATTCGAATCGTTGAGTTGCGAAATGATACATTTTCGGCATTGTGGAATTAATAGTGTACCAAAACGTCGGTTTTGAAATGAAGATTTGCGTAACGTTTACCGGTGAAACATTTGTGAACCTCTAAAAAGTGACCGAACGAAAGTTTGGTTTCAGTTTCAACTGAAAAACGGCCCTGTAATTTCCGGCACAGAGGCATAACATCTTAGGCCTCAGGAGTGGTAGCGCATCTGCATTTTGACCTTGGTCTTTGTGTAAGTGTCTATAGGCTGCAATCATCACTTAACATCAATGTGAACTGCATGCTTGTTTGTCATTTCCATTACATAAAAAAGACACTTTTAAAAAGTGTGATTGAGATAAATCTGTAATTTAAACAGACAAATCTCAAATAGCTTTGTTACCATCGATACGTTTTCCGGGATATTACCTTCCTAACGAAGCCATTGTTTCGTCCACCTTGAAACTGTCAGAGATAATGAGCTCAGTGCCGACTACAATACAGACTATAAGTAATCTGCCCCGTTTGTTGGCAATTCTATGGAAGATGCTTGATTTCTGATAATTTGGCGACGGAATCTGGTGGTCTATTGGCATATAAACAATCAGCTGGTTCTAATTTGCCGAAATTAGTTCACTCAAACAAAAAATCTTATTATAGAGATCATAGATAATTTAATTGGCTAAAGGATTTCCTCAATGTTAACTCTATTTGTAAAGAATCAAAGAATCAAAGAGCGTTATTATGCAGCCTAATGTAGAACCGACATAGTTTATCCAGGGCCACAGAGTAGAGAATAATATGCTACGGCTACAGCGTAGACACCGTAGACACGCAGAAAATCGACATCAACAATACAAAATGATATACATAGAATACATACTTCTACGTCAAACACTAATGGTGAGAATCACAGACCGCACTACGACTTTACTTTCATGTAAAGTACACTTCGAACTGTCAAATCCCATACTGTACTGACAGTTCTAAGCATATTTTGCTCAAAGTGACCTTGGTGGGATGCAGAATGTACAGAGGCTGTAAATCAAAGAGATCTGGCAGAATTAGACTACAGTTATTACATGTCTGTTCAACATTTTATTAAATTTAAAAGATTGGAAGCTAAGGCCAAAATGTTACTGAGATCCAAAAAAAGAAAGTCATGGTTCCTCTTCTGTGAAAATCTATCTCCAAATTCCCATCCTACATTAGTATGGAGAAATGTCAGAAGGTTTAGAAATGCACTCTCAGATATATACTCGGTGTCCACAAATATATCCTCCACTTGGATCGAACAATTCATGGATAAATTAGCTCCTCCATCTGTCCCAGATGAATCATCTAGTAGCATTTCTTCCTCGCCTAAAGCCGTTGACCGTCTCGAGCTACCTTTCACCATCGAAGAATTAAATTTAGTTCTTGACTATGTTAAGGACTCCTCACCAGGCGTAGACGGAATACCATATTCCTTTATTAAAAAGGCAGGCATTAAAGTTAAATTATTGTTCTTAGAAATTATTAATACAGTTTTCCAAACTGGGACTATCCCTGAGTCATGGAAAAGGCAATTGGTCATTCCCATTTTAAAATCTGGTAAGGATCCCTCTCTACCCACTTCATATCGGCCAATTGCTTTATCTTCTGTGTTAGGCAAAATCCTGGAACATTTGATTAAGAATCGCTTAGAGTGGTTTGTTGAGAATAGGGGCATCTTATCTAAAACTCAGTTCGGATTCAGAAAGGGATTTAGTGCAATGGATAGCCTCAGCGTATTTTTATCAGATATTAGATTAGCTTTATCCAAAAATAATTTTGTAGTTGGAATATTCCTCGACATAGAAAGCGCATACGATAATGTATTACTCGATCTTCTCAGGCATAAATTGCAGTATCTGAGTATTCCCTCGAAGATAGTACATTGTATAATGAACATGCTATGTGGAAGAACTATCCAGGCTCGTCACAATAATTACTTTTCCATCCCAAGAACAACGTGGAAGGGCCTTCCCCAAGGATCAGTGCTCAGCCCCTTGCTGTTTAATTTGTACATAAACGACCTAGAAACTGTAGTAAATTCGTTCTGTAGTGTTCTCCAATACGCTGATGATTGTGCCATATACCTTTCATCCGATAGTATAGATAATGCTTCTAGTCGCTTAAATCTCGCTATGCATTACCTTAATGACTGGCTAGTTGCTCAGGGTCTCTCGTTATCCGTGTCCAAGAGCAACGTGGTTATCTTTACTCGAAAAAGAAATATTCCCTCAATAGAAATTACTATTGATAACATTATTATTCCAGTTAAAAATAGTGTAAAATTTCTTGGTTTAATTTTGGATTCTAGATTAAAAGGATGTGAACACTTTGATAATGTAATTCGTAAGTGTGAAAAAAACATAAATATTATTCGGAGTTTATCAGGAGTTTGGTGGGGTTCACATCCATACTCGCAAAGATTGCTGTATAATGCTTTAATACGAAGCATTATAGATTACGGTTCCTTTTTAATGGAACCTTGTAACAAAAGTAGTTTTGAGAAGCTCAACAAGATTCAATTAAAATGTTTGAGAATCATTACTGGATGTATGAAATCATCGCCAGGAAATGCTCTCCAAGTAGAGTGTTGCGATTCCCCATATCATCTAAGGCGTCAATACCTGTCAGATTGCTTTATTTACAGAGCTTTACAGAACGATTCTCATCCACTTGTACCAAGACTTCTGGCATTAGTTCAGAGAATCCAGTCCGATAAATACTGGAAGCATAAAATTCCACCTAGAATAGTCAGCAGTTTCCAACGCCTGCAACGCTTGAATTACTCAATACACAAATGTGCAAAATGTCCTCTTTTTACAAGTAGTTATGACTCCCTAATTTTCAGGCCTAATATAATTTTGGATTTCGGAATTAATAAAAATTCTTTTACTGCAAACGATATATTTAGAAATACCCTACGTACAAAATTTGCTAATTATTTACCTATATTCACCGACGCTTCCAAATTATCACCAGAAAGTGGAGTCGGAGCAGCTGTCTGGATACCTAAATATAAAATAATATTAAACTTTAAGTTACCAGCCGTTTCGTCAGTCTTTTCGGGCGAAATGATAGCCATTTATGAAGCGATAATTTACGCAGAATCGCATAATATTTCTCCAACCATAATATTTACGGACTCTCTCAGTAGCTTACAAGCAATTATGTCCAATCCTTTTAAAAATAAACTTAAATTTCCTATTATTTTCCTTATCCGGGAAGCGTTACTCAGAAGTCATAGAAGAGATGTTATCATTTATCTGGCATGGATACCTAGTCACTGTGGTATCATCGGAAACGAAATGGCAGACCAATGTGCGAAGTTGGCTATTGAAAATGGTTGTAGTAATTATAATTCTATATTTTGTCATGACCTTAAATCAGTAGCTACTCTCCAAGTAATGCAAGATTGGCAGAAAGAGTGGGAGCGAACTAAATTAATAAAAGGCAAGCTTTATGGATCAATACAACCCTTTATCCCCCCTAAACCATGGTTTTGTAAATTCCGGAAACTTGACAAGAGGTCTTGCTCTACTATATGCCGTTTACGTATGGGCCATGTGTGTTCGCCTGTTTTTCTCCACAAGTTAAGGATTAGGGATAGTTCTATTTGTGAATGTGGGTTAGATGAAGGAACCCCTGACCATCTATTTTTCAATTGTCCCCTTAACCAAGTCTCCCTACACTCCCTTCTTCCTCTTAAAATCCCCCGTCCTACATGTTTAAACTCACTGCTCATGATGGTGAATTCTCCCCTTGTATATACCCTTGGTAAATGTATACATGTAAATAATATTAGATTGTAGTTTATGTTCTAATACAATACTGTGTTCTGTTGATACTAACCTTTAATTAACTGTGATCGTCTTTGTCTTGTTTTAGGCAGAAAAACGCTGAATAATTAAAGTGGCACTTATTTTCTTTCTTACCGGACATCCCTCAGATCACCGGTAATAACTCATACGTCTTGTGCCTCCTTAATCACCAGAATTTGGCAGAATTACCCAAACCGAGGTAGAAGCCATAGTATAAAGAAGAAGAAGAAGAAGTAGTGCGGTCTGTGAATGTCGCCTTTAATGTTATAAACTAGTTCTGTGAACAGATACTTCTTGTTTTTCTGAGGTAGAGGTGTATCTAAAAAAAATAACATACATAACACGAAATTTATTTTTTTGTTAATCTAATTAATTCTTAGATCTTAACTTTGCAAAACTATACTGATATGGACACTAATAAAGATAACCTTATTCTTCACGTAATGAAATTCATTACGTGAAGAATCAAAAAAAGTCCAAGAGGTTATACTATAGAGCCTTGAGCAAAGCCATCACAATTTATCTATAGCTATAGCGAAGACACGCAATGTTAATCACAACAATAGCAACGGCAGAAAAAATACGGACACGTTAATCAACCACTTTAAACTGATTCTCATATTTAAATATGGATAAATAAAAATAATATTTCAAAGTTTTCTGAACTCATCTCTAGCGTCTACAAAAACAACAACGAGAATATTTTTTAGTTAATCCAAGTAATTACGTCTGAACTTCGTAAAAACTACATTGTTTTGCACACGGCGCGGCGCGGCGCACAGCCGGTAACTCACGGCCTCAGTGTCTTGAAGCGTGACAAGTCATGACTCAGCGGGTTCACCGGCAAATAGGGTTACCAAACTTTTAATAATTCATTTGTAGCAGGTACGTACTCCTGGTAATTTCCCAGTACCTCGAAGTGTGGTAATGTGCCCGGAGATGTCAACAGGCTCGCCATCTGTTACATGGGCCAAAAACGTAACCGACGAAACGTGGGTGTTTGCATGCATGCCTCTGCCTACCCCTATGGGGATTACAAGCGTGAAGTTTCGTTTTTTTTTTTTCATGTACCTACTCTAGGTCCTAGTTTCGATTTCCGGGTCGCTATCAGAGATAATGGTGGAAAATTCTTTAACTCTGTCTCTATTGGTATTTTTGCATTTTCGGGACAACTTCCAGTACCTCGAAGTTTGGTTGGTAATGTGCCTGGAGATGTCAACAGGCTTGCCACCTGTAAGATGGGCCAAAACGTAACCGGCGAATCGTGGGTTTTAGCATCTATGCTTGAATACAAGACCTCTGCTAAGATTTATCTTTTAATAGTACATGTGTATAAAATATTTCAAAGAAAAAGCATGCTTGAATACAAGCATATACCACTACCAAGATTTGTCTTTTAAAGCACATGTGTATAAAATATTTCAAAGAAAAAAATGGAAAGAAAAAAAATGATTTTGGGCGGGACTTCAATTGGCCTCCACTGGATTACTCCAGTCGCTCTACTGAGGTACTGAAGTCCACCCGACTGTCGAATCTTTCTTTCACACTTTAATGCGTCACCTTGGAGTGCAGAGATCTCCATAGATATCTCTGCATCTGCACTCTGTATTCTGCAGAGATCTGATGTTCACTTGCGTGCAGATGTAGCATGATCGATTTGGTCATACCGTCTAACACCTTCAGCGGCAGGTAGGGGTGATAGGTAAGGTGTGTTAGCGACCCCTCGACCTCCGTCACTATGTTCTCGACTCCTATGCACCAACAAAAAAACCCATGCAAATATGAAGTATTTAAATATAATATATTTTTTTTAACCTTCATGTTTTTTAATGTTTAATGTGGTGACCCTACTAGAAAGCGCACGCGCTGCCGTTTCAACTATTAGTGAAACATCTCGAAGCAACTGAATATCTGATTGTGTTTACATGATTTGAGTTAAGGAACACGCGATTATAAGTCATTAGTCTGAAAGTTGCGAAGTTAACGTTTTCTAAATCTATTAATTATTCGATAATCCGATTCTTCTTTGGCTTCTTTAACGCGCGGTTATGCAAAGATCAGGCAATTACTCATTGATAAATATTACTATAATATTGAGGATTATTTGAGCGAAACCTTCAAATGATAATAAACTACTAATCTAAATAAATGATAATATTTAACTTTCCCCTCATTACATAAGTTTCCCCTCTTATGTTGCTATGCCCTAACAGGGTGTCATTGTACAAAACCACCTAATTATTTGAATTGAATTGAAGAAATGTAAGACTGAGATTGTGTTTCTTAGCACATTCTCGGCCTATAGTCCCTTGCACTGTGACTATAGGCCGAGAATGTGTAATAATACTACGTATAGAATGGACACTTCGACGTCCCGCCCGATTTCGCCGCATCACCCAACCTCCTCCCCTCTTATGGGCGACGGTTGGTATATGAACACATGCACATGTAAATACACGTCACTGATTGATGTCTGTGTAATAGAGACCAAATTAAGCGTTTGTATGGAATTTTGGCGGAGTGTCCGCGGTGTGCTATAGGTATGTAGGTATACATTTAGAAACAATTGCTTATAAAAACTGTATCAGAAACATTTGCATCTCAGTAACTTTGTGCCCAAACATACCTAAGAGCATAGAATTCAAAAAATCCAAATTATTTAAGGTGGGTAAAAAGTTGAGATATCTTTAAAACAATAATTAAATTTCATTCACTTAGTCATATATATATATATATAGTCACCTTCTATACTTATAAATGTAGGATGTAGGTGTCTAATATGATTTTAAAGTGATAAGAAAGTAATATGTTTTACAAACATTACATAAGTACCTACCTACTTTTAAGATTTTTTTAATTCTTGGGCGTAAATTTACTTATCCATAATTATTGATTGTAATTCAAATACTTTCACCAAATACCAAGTTCAAAAGACATTTTACGAGTAATGGAACTAAAAATAACCAGTACATTAACGAAATCGAGTTGATTTCCGTTATTTTAGTATTTTATAAGTTATATAGCTACAAATGTAAAAAGAGAAATGCTATACCTCTCACTGTAGTTCCGACATAAATATACTGTATCACGTGACGTTACGTAACTCCATTTTGTTTCCTACAAGTTCATGTTACAATAGACAAGATGGCGGCACTTCCGGCGCTGTTTCCGCTGGCTCGCTTCATTGCGCTTGAGTTTCAGTGGTATTGTTACAGCGTTCCTATTTATGAGGTGAATAGATAGGTCATATCTTCACGCCTGTATTTCCTCAAAGGTTTAGCAAGAGCAAACGTAATAATTTGTTTATTACTATACCTACCCACAACTCATATATCACGCTCAATACCGTTGTAACCTACCAGCTAATTTAATAAAAACGTCCAAAAATATTAAATTTATTAAATTTCCTACCTATGTATTAATGTCAAATCACATTTTAAAGACAAAAGCAACATCTAATATTATAGAGTTTTACCTTACCTAGGCTAGAGTCACAGAGTAGAGAATAGTATTTCATAGGTGGAGTTGCACTTGCATCTCTATAGAGATACCTGTGGATTTTTAAATCCAGTATCCATTTAAGATCAACGTGAACTGCATTTTAATAAAATCAAGTAAAATTAGGGGGCGATTAATCGATGAGGCGAACGAATGGGAAACAAGCATTGCATATAGGTAAGACCACAGACTAATCAGGCTATGTCGTCGAAGGGTAAGACACTTGAATGATTTTATAAATCAAAAAGCTGCTCATCTTGGAGCATTTATTAAACAGTGTCGGAAAATCTACATAGATAAAAATTAATCAACGAAATGTTTGTAAGCGTATCACTTTTTTATTTATTTAAAAAGCGATTAGGTATATCGTCCCGTAAAAGTCAGAATACAACAAATATACCTATCAATAATGTAACCTCCTCTAAATCTGATCAATTTGATGAAAAAAATAATAGCAAATAACTTAAAATCTCGGATGGCGGTACGAGCTTCGTTAGGTCAGCTAGTTTATAATATAATATTGTTATAATTATTTTCGAAAGACGACGTATAGGCAAGCCACCCACGAAGGTTGCGGGCAATCGCTGGACGAAGGGGACCATTCGTAAGATCGATAAATTAAAACGATATTACAAATATGTAATCGTTTATTGAATCATTTGCGACATACCATTAAAGTACAAAATACAATACAAATCATGAATCATTCTTCGGAATAATTTCGCTACGTAAGAATCAAAAGGCAGTTGACTCAAATTATTATTCATCTTGCTCTACTAACTCCAAACTACATCTGACTTTGTCGGTCAATGTTATTGTGCCCCCGTGAGCTACTGTTAACCACTGTCTTTGGTTCCTCATTCCGATAACCCGGTTTTACTGATGAAAGCAAGTCTCACTAATGGTAGACCTCCAGTGGCTCCAGTATTGGACCACTGCATTACGTTATCTATCTGCAAAAGTAATTTTCAGTTTGACTGCCTCGTTGGTTCGGTGGTCGCAATCGCGACGGTAAAGCCTGAAGTCCTGGGTTCGATACCCAGGTCGGGAAAATTTGTTATTGGGTTTGTCTGTGAGGAAACTCCTGGTAATAGCCCGGAGTCTGGTACCGGTGCCTCGGAGAGTACGTAAAGCCGTCGGTCCTGCGCCCGATCTCTCTCCGGTCGTGTCAAATTGCCGTCCCATCGGACTATGAGAGTGAGGGAATAGAGAGTGCACCTGTGTTTGCGCATACCTACACGTGTGCACTATAATATTATTATCTCCTGCGCAGTTAGCTAGTCTCCGTTGAGGTTGAGATTGGCCGCCGTGACCGATATTCGGTCTGGAGGAGATTATTATAATGTTCAGCATTTTCGTGTTCCGGTACGATTCCGAACTCGGCAGCACGCAGCAGTGCTGCCGAGTTCGGAATCGTACCGCCGTAAGCCTCCGTAGGCCTCCGCCAGTTTCCTCCAGCGGTATCTATGTCCTTCGTTATTATCCAACAATCTGGTCCACATCTTTCTTTAAAAATATCTTCCCATCGTTTTCTGGGTCTTCCTCTGCTTTTCTGACCCTCTCTTGGTATCCATTCTGTTAATTTATTTTTTCATCTATTATTTGGGTGACATACTCGTAATTATATGTAAATGGAATACTGCTAATGGAAGCTGGAATACTGCTCTCATTTGTGGGTCCCGCCCAAATGCCAACTTGGTCCACTTGACTCCCTACAAAGACGCGCCATTCGTATTGTTAATGAACTAGAACTTACTGACAGGCTCGAACACCTGAGCCTGCGCCGAGACATTGGGAGTCTTTGCGTTTTATATCGTCTCTACAATGGCGAGTGCTCTGTTGAACTGTTCGACATGCTGCCACCGTCTCTTTTCCTACACCGTACTACCCGCCGAAGAGAGAAGTTCCACCCTCACCGACTCGTTTTTGCCCAGAACGTGTAAATTGTGGAATGAGGGGGAAGCCTCTGAGGTATTCCCTCGGTGCTACAATATGGGGTTCTTCAAAAATGGTGTCAAAAGAGTCCTTCAGGGCTGGCAGCGCGTTGGAGACGCCCCTGGTGTTGCAAATGTTCATAGGCGTCGGTGACTACTTTCCATCAGGTGGCCCGTCTGCTTGTCTGTCAAACCATAGACATAAAAAACTACTCGTAAACCGATATGAAAAAAAAAACGCGTATCTCGGAATTTGCGTAAAACGAGGTAACGTAATTCGGAGTTTTACTGTATAACATTATCTATTACGAAAATTAATACGTTGATTTGATTATTCATTACTTATAATCTATTTTAATCGTATCTGTTCAATGTAAACTTTATTTATCTGGATATTTTATTATCCATAAAGATTTACGTCGTCACGTACCCTATCCCACAGATAGATCCGGCTGTTAAATATTCCGAAAGGTGTTTAAACTTGTAACATCAATGGCTTACCGTATCCCGCGGCCACGGAAGCCCAGTCGTGATCCGATAGCAAATCGACTGATAAATAACCCAATCGTATAGCTTATGGATGTGTGAATGGACAGTGATCCCAAACGAGTGGAGAATTTCCTATTCGATTTATCAATTGCGGCGCTGACCAGGTGTTATGCAGGTAAACGACGTATTAACGTTTATATGTTTAATTTTACTACTCATTAAACACTTATATGAACACATTGCTTTAATTTATTACTTTCACTTTCATATTAGTTTTTGCAAATGGCGAGGAAATAATTTATATCAGGGGGCGACCGCCTTATCATACTTTCGTCAGAGAATATGTAATAATACTACCTACGTATAGAATGGACACTTCGACGTCCCACCCGATTTCCCCGCATCATCCAACCTCCTTCTCTCTTATGGGCGACGGTTGGTATTTTCTACGTGCTACGCACACAGGTGCACGTGTAAATACATGTCACTGATTGATGTCTGTGTAATAGAGAACAAATTAAGCGTTTGTATGGAATTTTGGCGGAGTATCCGCGGTGTGCTTTCGTGATACATTCGATTATGACGTCGTCTTGTCAGTTTCATACCGCCTAACTTTTGCCTGGAAGTGTTTTCGTCCGCAGGTACATAATAATAATGGTAACCCATTATACGTCCCACTGCTGGGCACGAGCCTCTCCCCTTTTTTGGGGGAGGCCTGGAGCTTACTCCACCACGCTGCTCCAATGCGGATTGGTGGAGGTGGGTGGGTTAGTGGCCAACCCGATGTCGGATGTTTTCAAACCGCCCATAAGGCCTCCGACAAGGTTTAACGACTGCTATCTATCGATAGCATCCGGGACCGAAGGCCTAACGTGCCCTCCGAAGCACGGAAACGCGCATTTTAATTTGCCACTAGCGGTCACCCGTCACACACCCGATCGCGCCCGTAATACTTAACCAAGTAGATCGCCTATGATCTACACCATGCGCGCTTCGAAGGTTATCTTAATTACGTAAAAAGTCATATTTATTATTCCAGTTTCTTTAAATACTCAGAAATATTACCTAAGCTTTTAAGACGTCAATGGACTGCACTATACAGGTACGTACTTAGTAAATACCTGTATTCTCCTTTACGGACATACACAACAGGAACAAATCTTTAACGCTCTGGAAACATGAGAATAGGATGACATCGTTTTGAGGATCATCCGCCAAGATATACCGAGTATAGTCAACCAGTGTATTCCCTTGAACTTCGCACAGAGCAGCGGTAAATGGCCCATGATTTTGGTGCTAACAATAATCTGTGTGTTCCTCTTGTCCCCTACCATTTGTTAACTCGCTCTTTTGTCACTCTAATTCATGTCCCATTCTCTCCATTTCATGTCGTTTTTCAATATTTGGAACTCAAACAAACAAAACTGGCTAATCGTTTAAAATTAAATAATCGCTATTAATCCTTAAATACCAAGTTGTTTTGCTCTATTTCAACCTTCAAAAGATTTTTTCCCGTACGCTTATAGGTTACTTATGGTTTTTCATACCGTTGTTTATATTTTCCGAAAAATTGGAAGTTAAGACAGTTGAATATTTGTTTAATTATTTATAACGAACTCACCTAATGGTTTGGATACGCATCTAAATATATGCATAACTCTCAATTGAAATTACCTATAATTTTTAATTTAGAGTGCTGGTAGTTGAACTTGTCATAGGTTTTTTGCTTTACTTAATATATCTGTCAATAATCATTGTTTTTAAAAGGTAACGATTGTCATCTAACGGATATCGTAATCCCAAAAATGTTTCTTAAGATCATGGCTGGAACAAAAAGAGAAGGTGGCTCCTGGAGAACATGGCGGAATGTAGAAGGCCAGAAACTAGTGACACAACTAAGAAAATAAATATCTTAGAATCTTTTAATTTGAATCTTTGAATCAACCGAACGTCATTGGCGAATTCACAATGTGATTTATAGGATGAAACGTATTGATTTTATATTAACCTCACGTTCGAACCGGATACCCGTAAGGGACGTGAATGTACATACATACATACCAAATTCGAAAAAATATTTGCATCTAGAAATAACCACAACTCCCCAAACTCATCGACTTCGCTGGCGTGATCGCCCAAAGCGAATGAGTGAATATCGAAGTGTGAAGAAGGCATACCTGAATCGATCAAGAGATCGAAGGTCAATCGGATAACCCAGATATAGCTGGAGAGACAAAGTGGAAGCTGACCTGCGGGACATTCATGTCAATAACTGGCGAGAAATTGGGCAGGACAGGCAGCAATCGAAGGTTATCTTATCGGAGACAAGATTCACTTCGGGTCACTGAGACAGCGTAGTAAGTACTGCCTTCGTTTTTTTTTCTGGTTTTTATATTTTTGTCATGATTCATCGGCAACATAATAAGAAAATTTTAAAATTTGACGATTATCCAAACCTTTAACAAATAGTAGTGGACACTGGGATACTTACGGCGTGCGAGACGCGTGACGGGTGTGACGGGCGGACGCAGCCGTGGCAAGATGCGCTCGTCTTTGTCTCCGGACTCCGACTCCGGTGGAAACGGTAGCGGTACATTACACCTCCCATTATCTCCGTGTATGTCTGTGGCTAATACTCGCTCTGGTTTCACACGATTCTCCTTATTTATACATAAACAAAACAAAAAGAATCTCAAATCAGGTCACTCTTGGAGAACTCTCGTCAAAATTAAGTGCCGAAGTAAATAGTAAATTACTAAAATGAAACATATTCAAATAAAACACACAACCACGTTCATTACACGTGTTAGAAAGAAAGAAAGAAACAAAGAAAACATTTATTTGGACAGCCCAGAGACACAAAATAGCGAATTTATTAGATTACAAACAATTAATTGGACAAGAAAAAAAAACACAATAAAAGTTAACAAAAAAGAGATTCAAGTCACAACGGCTTTCTCCCAAATGGGAGCCCAGATCAGTTCCATGTAAGATCGATTACATCAATCGACCTGACGCTGATTTTCATCTGGGACCTGCCTTCCACGGATGTCAAGCAGGTTGGACAATGTTACTTGAAATCGTTACTATTTTTTCTGTTACTCCTTTCTTAATCACGTCAGTCCACTCGTACTTCTAGCCGCGATATAGAATTCGTTCTAATAATTACCTCCGGGAATTCTGAAGACGTGTTCCGTTGAGGATGTGGAACAAGTTTTCCCAGATATCTAGAAAAAAATTAAACTCTCTATACATCAAACCATAATGTAAAGTAATAAAAGAAAATCAAACTTATTTCCACAAAAATAAACAGCAGGACGAACGTCTCCTTTTGGAATAAAATAGTTTCATAGGCATACGCTACCGGAATTCTACGAGTAAGAGCTAATCAATAAACAAAGCAAACACGGGTACAATTCAAATGAAATATCGATTCCCATATCCTCTGACGTGCTAAACATATCAACAGCGAATTGCACCTGGCTGCAGGAGCGGGAAGTGTTGGCAAAACAATCGCCCAAATGTGTTCCGTTGTGGATTGTGGACGCAATTTACTGGGACAAAACTTCCTCTCTACAGACCGGCTTGTGTTACTATTGATTAATGATTTTAGAATGAAACCGATTTGGTGGCTTTCTAATTTAGGAGCTGAGGACTAAGAACAGGTTGGTAAAGGTGGTGGAAGAGTTCCAGAAGTTCCAGGGTAGGAGCTCAAGAACGCAGCCATTACCAGATCTGTCTGCCAAGTTTAGTCGTCAGCATTATGCTGTTCCGGTTAGATGAACATGCCCAGTAATAATTATCACAGCGGCAAAACAACTTAGATCCAGGGATGGCAATTAATTTGCATATTTAGATGCCATCGGTTTTTATGTGACCACCACTGACCACTGAATACTGCAACCTTTTCACATCTCAATAGGTTGCAGTATTCAGTGGTCTTTATTGTGACTGCGTTCTTGTGGTAGGCTCGGTAGGCTGCTACAAATGTAAGGCCCGAGTATGGTTTCCGGGTGGGAGGATAATGTGAATCAGAATCAGAATCAGAAACTCATTTATTCATTTAGTGTGACAGGCACCTCTTATGATACGTCAAAAACAAACAAAATAAATTAAAGTGAATAACAATTGATATACATGTCAAACAAGAAAGATTTAGTTTCCCGTCTACAAACTGATGACAGAGAGTAAATGTGTTATTGGTTATGTGATATTGGTTATTTCCTTACTGATATCACTGAAAGGAGATGTTGCAAAAACGTATGGACCTCCGGCCATGTATTGTACACAATATCATTAATAGGCGAAATCAATATAAAAACGTTTTTTACTGCATATTTTCACTTATTTAGCTTTTTTTGCAGTTACAAAATATTATTTGCAGTTAAGAATTGCAACTCATACCAACATGGCGAATATGGGCGAATATGGCGGGCGATGTCATTTTGACATTTTCATTTATTTATTGTTTTTTGAATAAATAGTACTTGGAGCAAAAAGTAATATTTTCTAAGTACTATCGAAATCGATTTCATGTGTTAATACTAAGAACTTAAACTCGGAATCGATTTCCTATTTAAAGAAGCGTCGGCTGTATCGCCGCCATGTTGAATATGGTTAAAAATGTTAAAATTGTTTGAATTAAATGTGGTAATAACTCTAAAATATATTCTTGAATAATTTAGTTGTATTTTTTTCGGATTCTTCTTTAATTTACCCATTTTTTGAGGACGTGTACGAACTAGAGCCCAGCTCGCAACATCTCCTTTTATTGAGCAAAACATTTCAGTCCATCTTATAACATAACATAATAAACATTTATGGAACCGATCGATATCCAGATTTTCGGGTTTTTTTTTTATTTGCTGATGCGTTACAACTCCTGAGGCCTAAGGTGTAAGGTAATACCTCTGTGCCGGAAATTACAGGGCCGTGCATCACCTGACCGGAACACGATAGTGCTGAACACTACCATTTAGCGGCAAGTATATTCGGTAATGCGGTGGTGCTTACGGCCCGCAAGCTCCGTTACTGGAGCTTTACCACCAGTGATACCATCACAATGTCGATGTCTATATTAAGGGAAAGAATCTGACCGAAGTATTAGTATTTGAAAGAGATGAACAGAGAACAAATGCAAGGGTAGTAGTAGATGATGCAGTGTTAGAACAGGTTGATGAAATTGTATATCTTGGATGTGCTTTTAGCAAGGATGGTAGGTACACCACTGACATAGAAAGAAGAGTGCTTGCTGGGAATTGCGTGAATGGAGCGTTGGGTAAGCTGCTAGAATCGAAACATCTCAGCCAGCGGGCTCGACTAGCCGTACATAATGCTGTACTTACTCCAACGCTTTTATATGGAAGCGAGAGCTGGGTATGCAGGAAAGAGCATGAAAGAAAGTTGAACGCGGTCGAGATGAGATCTTTGCGCAAGATCTGCGGTGTATCACTCACCGATCGCGTTCGTAATGAAGATGTAAGAAAGAGACTTTGTGTGAATGATAGTATCGGTGTAAAAATGAAAAAAGGCATGCTCCGATGGTTCGGGCATATAGAAAGAATGTCGAATGAGCGAATGACTAAACAGATATACAATGCGAATGTGGATGGTTGCAGAGGCCCAGGAAGACCAAGGCTGACCTACCATGACCAAATAGGTCGAGTTCTGTCTGATGGTGGGGTCAAAAGTCTTAGGAATCGGCGTGCATGTATGAAGAGAATGATGAAGGTAGACGAGGCACGAGAGGTTTGTCAGAACCGGGATGTCTGGCGCTCTACACTCTCTGCCTACCCCGTTAGGGACCTGGCGTGAAGATACATACATACAATCTGACCGAACAGTGTTCAGTGAACAACCTGAATTTCACTTTTTTAATTTCATAAAATCCCCGAAATAAAAAAATAATTTCACATCCACGTTTTGAAAGACCCAAGCGAACGGGGTCAACGTCCTATATATCAGCACTTCATGAGTTTCGCTGTAAACACGCCTGTACCGCACAGGTGCTGGCCAGTTTCACTCTCACCGCGAAATTCCTGTTCAATAAACACTCGTAACGTTTGTTGGTTATGCCTTGTAACAACACAAAGTACCTACCTACTTAGTAGTTTAATTGAAATTACACATACGGAAACTTGAAGGTGTTATCGTTAATAATCTATAACCGCTAAATGGTAGTGTTCAGAATTATCGTGTTAAGTATACATGGTCCGAGAGCACAGAATATCTATACTAATATTATAAAGTTGAAGTTGAGTTGAGTTTGTTTGTTTATTTTGTTTGCTTGAACGCGCTAATCTCAGAAACTTCTGTTCCGATTTGAAAAACTCTCTGTAGTTACATAATAAGACATGTAATGAAAAAAATATATATTGTCTATGGAGTTGTTTGAAATTTTGGAGTATAATACGGTTGGTCGACTATTACTCGCAAACTTGCAAGGCCAACTTAACAACTTAAGTCTGATAGTTTTCCTTTTAATTTCGTTATACGAGTATGTAGCTATTGCCGTAACATCTGAATTTCTAACAACAACCGTTTAGTTGGTAGGGGACACTTGACTCTAACGAAAATTTGCACTTTAAATCGAAAAATTATGTTTGCAGACCCTTAACATTTTTGAAAAACCTATCCAACGATAACCCCACACTATATGGAAATCAAAAATAAATAAAAAATCCGCGCGGTACAGGTAGGGGAGGTTACCCTATTTATTTTCATGTTTTTATTCTACCACTTTGTCGGCGTGATTAAGGTGTATACTTGTACCAAATTTCAAGCCTCTAGTACCAATATTTTTTGCGCTAAACCGCGGACGAAGGGCAGGGCAGAAGAAGCTGCAGCAGAGGGGGATGCCCCGGTGCTGCATCCGCGTCGCGCGAATACTGCGCGCGAAGACCAGTGATGATGATGCGGACGAAGAGACAGACCGACAGATAGACAGACATAGCGAAACTATAAGGGTTCCTTGTTTACTAAGGAAAGGAAAAACAAATTACGCTCGATTCGAGGTCGGGAGGGGGTGGGTTTAAGAGTAAAAATCGGTCTATCTTAAATTTCCGGAAAAACTACAAGTCCTATGGAAAAAAGTTGAACGACAAAGTTGTAGGTAATAAAAAGAACTGCATTTTTTATATTCACAACACTTCAAAATGTATGTGAAATATTCAAATAACCATGTTTTTGGTTTTTTCTTTTTATATTTATTTTTGTACTTAATACACTGTAATCTCATGTGGCCTCAGGCCTTTGGCCAAATGTAGAGTCTAGAAATGTCTTTAACGAAATTGAAGCATTTGAACGATATATTTTTTTAGCTGAGAATTAAAAAACCTTAAGTTTATTGTAAGGAGTTTCCAGGTGTCGTCATCAAATACCTCACGAAAGTCAATATAAGGAGGGTACTTTGTGGAGACGCCCCATTTCTTAGTTTGCGCTTGGAGTGTACGGTGGTTTTGTGATAATCAGTGTTGGTAGTAAACGTCACGTGAGCCATTTTGTTTTAATTCCTTAAATTAATTAATTATTGAAGTGTGCAGTATTTGGTAATTGATTTGGTGAGCTGATAAATCTTTATTTGGATTGTAATAAAACGGATTTCTTGTTATTTTGTTTTTTTTTATTTAAAATCCACTTCTGAAGCTAAAATCAGAAGTGGGATAAAGGACTTTTTAAGCCCACATTAATTTAACTGTTACTTAGTTTCTAAAAATTGTTGACAACAAGAAAACCGTTTCCTTCTAAAATTTGTTTTGTACGCAATTACTGCTAGCTTCATTATTTTGTTCTTTTGTGTGTTTAATATTTGGTTTTAACGGCGATAATGAAAACGTACAAGAACACCTAGTGTTCGGAAACATCGTTCACGGGACGATTCGCGTAGTCGAGTTCCACGTGGTTCTCGTAGGTCTCGCGACCGCAACCGTAGTAGATCGAACCGCGAGGTGCGTGTTAGGCGTCGCTCTTCGCTAGATGGCCCGCGTGTCCGTAATCGACGCGATTCTCACAATTCTGAAGGGTACCTGTCGCGTAATCGGGTTAGGCTTGAGTCGCGCAGTAGGGATCTTATTCGTAATGACCACCGTCTTGAATCAAGGTCACGGTCGCGTATCATATCACCTGCTAATACACGTCCTTCTGGTGTTGAGACTCAGAAGACCAATATTTTGCCTACGGTTACTACTCCTGCTCCCGATGAAATCGCACGGCGGCAGCAGTCTATAGAGTTCAGTGCCCCTTGTTCTGTCTGAGGCATCCACCCTCGCGAACGCTTTGATGCAAGCAATTAAAAATATGCAACCCTCAAGGTCGCAACATTATTGTGTCAAATTTCGCCCGTCGATCAATGACATTGAAGCATGGTGCGAGGAGGTGGATCGCGCCAGAGAAGCCAATGGATGGAACGATCACGAATGCCTGTCACGAGTAGCATCGTGCTTTAAAGGTGACGCGAGGGTCTGGTTAGGTGAATGGGTGTCAAACGATCGGACTTGGTCGAACTTTAAACAAGTTGAGTATTTGGGGAGACTTATAAGTCAAGGTCAGGTCAGGCCGAGTCCGCGAAAAGTTGATGCTTTAGTCAGTATTTTGCCACCAGAAAACGTAAAGCAAGTGCGACAACTTCTAGGCCTAGCAGGCTATTTTAGGAAGTACATAAAATATTATGCTACTAGGACAGCTCCCATTGCTCACCTTACCCGTAAAAATGTCAAGTTTAATTGGACTACCGAATGCGAAACCATCCGCTTAAGCCTTATCAAAGAGTTGACGAGTGAACCGGTTCTAGCTATCTTTAATCCAGAGCTTCCCACTGAAGTCCATAAGGACGCTAAAATTCATAGTTGTTACCAACTGCAATGCGCTTAAGTCCACTGAGCGTAAGAATGATCTTTTGCCCGGAGTAGCAAGGTGGATCTATCACGGTGCCGTGGCGGGGCGAATGGAGCCCTGAGGCAGGTGCTGCATTTTTTGAGAGTAAGTGTAACTCGTAATGTCACTTGTTTTGCTTTGTACAGGAAATACGTACTTGCCTCAGTACGACGGCTACTTGGCAGTGGTCCTGTTATACACATACCTGTGAGACTACAAATTAGTCGGACGGGATGCTTGGTGAACCTCGCAAGCATGATTATACTCTGCAATGTGAGATGCCTCAGTACGTTTGATTACGGTCAACGTATTGGGAAGCCTCAACACGTTTGAATACGGTCAACGTATTGGGAAGCCTCAACACGTTTGAATACGGTCTGCGTGTTGGGAAGCCTCAACACGTTTGAATACGGTCTGCGTGTTGGGAAGCTTCACACGTTTGAATACGGTCTGCGTGTGGAATGTGCTCATACGTGCGAATATACCTGTCTACGGTCTGCTTACGAGTGGGTCTGTTTGGCTGTCTGTGTTACAGAATTCATCTGTAGCAGGATAATGGAGTCAACAAAAACAATATTGGGGCCCAAGGCTTTTGAATAAAGATAAAGAATATGCCTCGGCTTGGTTATGTTTTTTTTTTATTATTGAGTGTGATGTATGTGCGTTGCGTGAAGTGTCTTAATGAACGATGAATGAATTGATTAAATGAGGACGGAATGATTGAACTAAAAGGTTGTGCGTACCTCCCTGATTTCTCTGAATGATTACTAATTTCACCTTGTTTTTTTTTGATGAAAATAATGATGACGAGGAGACTCCCGGGTCTGCTTCTATACCTGGTCTGTCTATGCCCCTGCTTGACGACGATGTACAGGCCGAGATCACCCAACCAACCTCTCCAGTAGCAGGTACCAGCGAAACCACTGACATGACTTGTGTCGAGGACGACTCAACGTCAGGAGAGGCCGTGTAAGGAGTTTCCAGGTGTCGTCATCAAATACCTCACGAAAGTCAATATAAGGAGGGTACTTTGTGGAGACGCCCCATTTCTTAGTTTGCGCTTGGAGTGTACGGTGGTTTTGTGATAATCAGTGTTGGTAGTAAACGTCACGTGAGCCATTTTGTTTTAATTCCTTAAATTAATTAATTATTGAAGTGTGCAGTATTTGGTAATTGATTTGGTGAGCTGATAAATCTTTATTTGGATTGTAATAAAACGGATTTCTTGTTATTTTGTTTTTTTTTTATTTAAAATCCACTTCTGAAGCTAAAATTATAATATTTAATCAGATTTTTTAATTTTTTTTATGTAATATTTAAAGTAACGAATATACCATGATCATGTTAATGTATTGTTTTAATGGCGTCGGCGCAGATGCGTGTGCGCATTAGGCGCAGCGTGTCAAGGTTGAACTGAACATCGCAAATTTTTTCACGATTTATTGTCCATAACTATATTTATAGGCCATGATGGTCGTTAATCTAGATGCTAGAATATCTTTTCTAGTGAAGCAACAAATATATTGAATCCATTTTAACCCAAGACAAAAAACCGGGCAAGTGGATGAGGGCCACGCGCAATAGGGTTCCGTTAAATCGACAAATACTCGTAATACTCGTAGTTTTCCTTTTTAAATTCGTTATATTATTTTGTCTTATCCAGCGCCGGACTTGGACTTCGGCGGTCCGTAGGCAGAGTTCAGAGCTCAAATCGTTTGTGTTTAACTGTTGAAAGTTTCTATTATCACCATCACTGTCCTACATGGAAGTGATATTTATTTCTTGATCGAATTATCATGAGATTGCTTGTGAGTATCGGTGTAAGGTGTCAGTCACAGCCCAATTAGTTGGAGGCCGCGTCCCACAGGTGTCGCCGCACACATTCCCGTTCTCTAGACCGAGACCATGTTCCACACCGCGCTGTGTCAGTACACCCTAGGTAAATATGTATTTATGAAGAGGTGAGTTTACGTCTCATGATGGTTGTCCTAATGCTTCTTATTATATTGCAAAATTATTTGTGACTAGTAGTAATATATAAGTAATGAATAATGATGTGCTTGATAAATTTGCAATAAAATTATGAATGCCTTTACCTCTCACTACCTTTTTGAGATATCTATACAGGTTTCAAGCGAAAATGACGTTTTTATTTCATTCAATGGATCCACCGCCCTGTGGGTTCGAGGGACGCAACTATATACCTGTATGGAAATTATAATAAATTGCGCAGTTATTTCTAGGGCACCGGAGCTAAACTGAAACCGTTGACCCCAATGATTGTCATTGGTTGACCCACTTAAATCACCAGGTTTGTAAAACAATTTACCAATCATTTCATGAAGACAAAAAACCGCCGATGCTCTGCCTCGCCTAAGACGACGATAACTAGCCAGTATTCAGCGGTCGCAAGGAGAATACACCAGTTCTTGGGAAAAGCCGTCTCGACGCTCCTGCGGTCAGCGTGGTCGGCTCACCTGTCGCTCCCACGGGACAACACATGAACCCCTTTTGTTTTTACTACCACTTTATTAATCCTATCTGCTGTGAAATTCTTTTGACTGCACATAAATTATTTAATCTTTCGTATTTATAATACAACGCGTTAAATAAAGATTGTATGGAAGAAAGAATAAGATTTTTACATATTGGTTGACCGTTTTATAATTTCAAGAACATGAGACGTAATTATATGTAATGTTCTCAATACGAATGTTATGTTGCCCATTTAATTTAGAACTGTATATCTACAATGCTAAATGCTAATGCTAGAAACAGGTACTGCGCATTCATTTAATCGGACCAAATTTAATCTAATGATACGGTCAATATGTGAAAGCTTAGTGTGTGAGTTGGCCATTATGGCCCTATCGTTTTTACTAATAATCATCGACCACACAATAGAGCTGGCTTCTATCGTAGATGCTAATAATACTTACGAAAATTCACTCTAGCGTAATATAATTAAACCTACTTAGGTAGAGACCCATTGCTGTCCCCAAAGCATAAAGCCTATTATACATCTAAACAGCAGTTTACCTAAATTGAAACCATGGGTTGTCAACAGAAGTACTGAGGAGAACTGCTAAGTATTCCATTCATCCCTAATTCCTAAATCAGACTACACACGTCTACATTTTCTACCCCATTTAGTTAATGGGGTTAAAAGGTATCGGATTTTATGAACAATCAATCATTGCTGAAAATAGACTCAGCGCAGTAATAAGAGTGCTTGCTGTGTGTATCGGTGCATAAAGATACCTATAACTTATGCGTGCTTATGTGTATAATTTATGTTGCGCACGCGCATGGGCCGATGATGATATATTGCTGTTATTGTTTCCTACGCGAGCTGCTTGGTGTGACCAGGCATTGGGAGAGAGGCAAATATAATGCAGACTTTGTTTAAATAAAATCTATGTTTTAAAATAGGACAAACCCCAAATTATCAGAAAACTACTATTCTAAATACAGTTCAACGATCATTGTATTCCGTTTAGTAGATTATGTAGATGTCATGGCCATATCGTAAAATTGTCCATATCATAAAATGATCGGGTTTCCAGTTGATGACCGTATCAAAGGCCCGGGGCGGTATTTGGAGCGGCAAAAAAAAGGTCATGAGGTAAAATTAGGAGGCCCTCGACCACGCATACCTATATTGAGCCCCGTATGTTTGATACAATAGGTTGATTCTAAAATACACATCAAGAAGAACGCGCGAGCAAAAAACGACAATTCCCTCCGTAAGCTCTACAAATCTTTCATGATTCCCAGCGACCAGTCGATCTTTGGAGGCACCCAGTACCGGAGGCCCGTTGCGGACCGCCCCCGCCCCCTTTAGTCCACCACTGGTCTTTCATGATACGGTTGCTTTTCATCGTCAACACGACATGGTCATGATACATCTAACATGACTAAGTCACATAACTGACTAGGTCGTCATGAAACATGAAGAGAAAAATCCTCGAATGATCTTTAAGATGTAGGCACCATCAGTTCGGGCCAGGTGTGGGAGTCGCGTGCACTATTCCAAGAGCAATTAGGGAAGCGCGAATGCCCTCGCGTCGAGTGTCAAATTACAAACACGCCGCTTGTCAAAATTTACATTCGTGTCAAATTCCTGAAAATAAGTAAATATATAAATGTTATAATACGTAACTGTACCGTTCAGTAGAAAACACGGTTATGCGGTATGCTAAGAAATGTTAAGTGGTAGATTATTCAGTTGAGGTTTCTTGTGGTTGAACTCCCTGTGACGAGTCTCGAAGGAGTAGGAACCAACGCATTACCTGTCGCTAAGTGGTAGAGTTCGGCCCTGTACTTCCTGACATAGAAGCAAATGATCTACCGCCAACCAAAATTGTAGTGTTCAGCACTATCGTGTTCCGATCATAATAACTATCATAGAGACAAAACAACTAAGCTCTTAGGCAGTCTTAGGGGTGGCAACACATCTGCATTTTGACCTAATTTTTGTGCAGATTTTGTGTAAGCTTTTTTTTTTTTTATGTAATGGAAGTGGTAAACAAGCATGCAGTTCACATTGATGTTAAGTGATGACTGCAGCCTATAGACAAAAATACAAAGACCAAGGTCAAAATGCAGATGCGTTACCACTTCTGAGGCCTAAGGTCTTATGCCTCTGTGCCGGAAATTACAGGGCCGTACATTACCACCTGACCGGAACACGATAGTGTTGAACACTACCATTTAGCGGCAAGTATATTAGGTAATGCGGTGGTGCCTACGCCCGCGAGCTCCGTCACTGGAGCTCTACCACCAGTCCTTATTTGCCACATTCGTTACATGAAAAGAATATAATAAGTAAAGTAAAATAAGAGCTTACACTCTGAAATATAATAAGCCTGGGTTGCACCACGACTTTTGTTAAAGTTAAAGTTTTTGTAACATTTCACATCCTTATTTAACTTAAAGAGATTTAAAGAGATTTTTCTGGCTCACACCCATATTCTTAATCGTAACCTCGACCTCAACTCAACCTTACTGAAGGGAATCGGTATTCTTAGTTGTAACTAATAACGTCAACTTGACATTCTCCTCCGTTTGAGGTAAGAAAGCAATTGTAAAACTCCAAGGTACCTCAAGACTTTGAAGTTTCGAAGAGTATTTACATTTACGACATATTCTTGCGCTCAATAAGTTGTTCGTGTCGGAACTGTCTGGAAATATAATTAAATACCATATTTTTTCTATAAAATGGATTTTTAAGACTTTGTGAATTATCTATATGACACGTGAGTTACTGTCAAAATACAACTAATAATATGGATTTTGAGGCGTCCTCAGCTGAGTGTAAGTCAAGAAATGTTTCGAGTAACGTCTTAGAGTATGGGTGTAAGTGTTGAAAGTCTTCAATCAATAATTGACCGAAGCTTCAAGTCAAAGTAAAGTCGCGGCCCCACTTCAGCGCATGCTGTGCACGGGCACGCGACGCACGAGTTCATTCATTTGTCAACGTTGATCAGCGTTTCAACTACAGCACACACGCTATACACGAATACTAAGACAAAAGTCAAGACCATACATAGTTTTGAATCATAATTTTGTGGAATTTCAATAACTTATAAAATACCGTCGGAATTGACTTTCCCACCTTTCTCAGCCACAACCTAGCCCCGCTTCCGTGTATAGCGTCGCTGGCGTTGAGCTATACGCGCGCATATCCGACCAAGCAATTCATGCATAGCGTGTCCATGGATTGCAGTGAACACAATCTTATATTTTCTAGCAAGGCGAAGCTTGACCTACGTGCGTAGCCTCTCCGTGCGCTGCGGTTGGGTCCGCGGCTTTAAGTCGTGTGCGGGCTGTGAATTTCGCTTTAGTCCCCGACGCGGGGAATTGCGTCGCAGCATTGACCTGATACTACTACAATAAGGTAGATATTAAAACAATAGTTCATTAAAAATCGCTTAGGACCAGGTCGTAGTAAATGTGATTATAATATTTTTACTCGTCGACTGCCGTTCAAGAATGACTTTGTATAACAACCCTAAAACACAAGAAAAAAATATTTTTTCTGTTGGTAGAGTTCCTGCAGGAAATCCTCTTTCTAATATTTCAAACATTAACAAAATCCATTCACAACTTTCCGAGATTAGCGCACACATACAGACAGAGAAAATACTTTACTTTATAATATATAGGTAGTGATAGTGATATATAGTGATTAATTATATTTACACTAAAACAGAAGCGGCTTCTTGTTCCCAGTGTCTCCTCTTTAAAGATCAACCTCATTACCATAACGGTACTTAATTATTGACTAAACACTACCTACAACCAATGACTACTACCTACCCAAAATTAATGAATCGCAATCGAAAGGGCTTTCTAACGCCTACAACGATCCTAATACAAATGTCATTTAGGTATATTGTTTCTAACAACGGTAACAACGGTAGCAAAGGTAACAATCGTACAACGCCTACAAATGTGAAGTGTTAATTGTAAAGGTGGCGCCGCTGTCGCCCACGAAGTGAAATTAAAATACAAGGGCTAATAATAGGTAATAAATATTAAGGAACATAGCCCTTTTATATGTAATGGAAATTGCAAATAAGCATGCAGTTCACATTGATGTTAAGTGATGACTACAGCCTATAAACTCCCCCACAAAGACCAAGGTCAAAATGTTGCGCGTTACCACTCCTGAGGCCTAAGGTGTTATGCCTCTGTGCCCGAAATTACAGGGCCGTACATTACCATATGCCCGGAACACGATAGTGCTAAATACGTTATTTTGATAGAGCGACACCATTTAGCGGCAAATAATGCGGTGGTGCCTACGCCCGCGAGCTCGGTCACTGGAGCTCTACCACCAGTGAAAACTACTTTCACAAATGAAAATCGTTATTTTGATAGAGCGAGAGTGAGAATCATTGTCACTTCGATTTTTATTTATCCAATTAAATAATTCAGAATATCCAAACCTTTTACGTTCCTCAAATAATTATTTCAGTAAGCAACTAACAGCATATAGCAATGTACCAAAAACAAAGAAACTCACCAACATCACATATCTTAATTACCATAATATCCCTTTGTTTATCACGTTTATTAATTTGCTCATGTTGAATACCGCCAGTTTCTACAAATATATTTTATAAGAGATGGCCTACATGCTTAGTAAGTCTTTTTTATGTCGAAATGTAGGGACAGCAGATGAAATGTAGCAATGTAGACGGGCCACCTGATGGCAGTGGTCACCGTCTAATAAAGCAGAGGTTCCCAAACTATTTTTCTTGTAGGCCCCTTTCAATTTTTTTCTGGTTTCGGTGGACCCCCTTGCTAACATTTGTATCACTTTCCCATATATCCCATTTTTATTTACGCATATACGTAGACCCCATCGAGTCTTCCATGGACCCCGGGGGGCTTATATGGACCATTTTGGGGATCACTGGTCTAAAGCGACAAACTTTTGACGCCAGTTTTGAAGAATCCGATATTGTAGCGCCGAGAGGACACCCTAAAAGGAAGTTCGAAATCTTTTTTTTTATGTAATAAAAGTGGCAAACAACCATGCAGTTCACATTGATGTTAAGTGATGACTGCAGCCTATAGACACCCACACAATGACCAGAGGTCAAAATGCAGATGCGCTGCCACTCCTGAGGCATTAGGTGTTATGCCTCTGTGCCGGAAATTACAGAGCCGTACATTACCACCTAACCGGAACACGATAGTGATGAACCATTTAGCGGCAAGTATATTAGGTAATGCGGTGGTGCCTACGCCCGCGAGCTCCGTCACTGGAGCTCTACCACTAGTACAATGCATTAATCTTTAGTATACCTAAATAGTTTTACGTATACTAAAGATTAAAATTTAAAATAATAGTACCTATAGTAATATGACCTATAGTACCTATAGTAATATAATATAAATAGTAAACAATAGTACTGTGGAGGAACGGGTGGAAGTGTTCCTCCGGCGAAAAGGGAGGATCCTCCAACCAGGCGAGGTGGTAGGCGTATGGAGTATCTCTGATGAAGCCGAGGGTGCTGGCTGGCGTGACTTGGTTACCGCTCGATGGTGCTGGTGATGTGAGGGATGACGTCGTCGAAGGTGCTGCAGAGTGGCTGGTGAGAAGGTTGCTTCCAATCACGTCGGGGGTCACCACTGTAGAGGAACGGGTGGAAGTGTTCCTCCGGCGAAAAGGGGGGATCCTCCGACCAGGCGAGGTGATAGCGCCTGGCGGGCCGCGGCCCCACGATGGGAAGTAGTATATATGCCAACTCTTGAGAAATCTTCGTATGTGCGATGTAATTCGCATGCACGCCATCTATCGTACTAGACAAGTACTGTGTGGAGTGGACGCTACAGTACCAATAGTACCTACATTATTAACATTAATTAATTGTTTACTATGAGTGTTACCTGAGTATACTACTCGTACATATATTAAGGCGACTAAATTGGGGGAAGAATCATCAAAATCGATTGAATTGATTTAGATGTATCGCAGATATACAAACACACATGTAGATAAAACAGTGAACCTTCCTATTTTGAAGTCGATTAAAAATACTCGCGTTTCGCAGTCATTACACTCATGTCGCGATACTGATTTTCGATAAAAAGTCATTTACAGGGTTCAGTAGTGTAGGGACAGCCCTATTTCTCATGTAATTTCTATTTCTCACATTTCTCATGTAATTTCTATTTCTCACATTTCTCATGTTATTTCTATTTCTCACATTTCTCATGTAAAAGCATTGTAAAAACATCTAACATTGGACACTTCTAAAAAGTAGAAAAACGGACCCTTACAAAATCACTCTTACGTCTGTCTGTCTGTCTGTCTCTCCATATGTCATAGCCAATTTACTTTTTACCTGTAACACAACATCTGAGCTCCTGCGACACGACCCGGACTTATAACCAGAATGATAAGTCTTGTAAAAATAAATAGATATGTGCGCAAAAACTTATGCAAACATTACACTGCACAGGACAGTCGCTGCACAAACAGTTTGTGACAATTGTAACCACACTTCGCAATCGACTGTCAAATTCTTTACATGTCACAATTTGTGTAAGCTATTTGAGCATTGAAACCACACCTGAATTTCCCCGAATGCATACAATACAAGCCTCCGTCGTGATTCGTCGCGCGCGCCAGCGCGCGGCGCGGTATAGGATTCGAGGCAAGCGCCCCTTTTCCTCGGCATCTTCTGCTCCCATAGTAATAGGAGCGGCGTCTTGTCTGGGTGGCGCAGTGGTAAGCGCCGCGTCGCCGATTAGGGCGCAGCGACGGAGTAGGCGCCTCCCAAGTGTGGTGGTGCCGCGATGACAGCGGTGCCGCGGCGGTTGGTATTGCGGCGGCGGGGGTGTCGTCACGGCGCGAAGTGGCGTCGCTGTGGCGGCTTCCGTCGCCCAGCGTCGAGTTTTGTGAAGCCAACAGGGGCGAGCATCCACCACTCCAGTGGCAACGCCCGCAGATATTGCGCGGTCGTAGCCCGGACCGTAGTCGGACCCGCGACCGCATCCCCGATGAAAGCCCCCACGTCCGGGAATCGAACCCGGGTCGGGCAGGTTACGTGACATCGTCACAGAGCTCTGCATCTAATGGCGAGCCCGGCCGAGCTTGGCTCACTAACGTATCGGATCACGATTCGGGATCGGGGCTCGGACATACGTCGGCGTCCCGGGGTGTCCGGGTTGATACCACGGAGAGGATTTCGCGCGGGAGTGCCCTCCCGTCAGGCGGCCTGCTATGTAGTGGGGCAAATCCGTGGAGGTGTCCGTGAGGTCCGTTTTCCGCACGATAGTACATACCGCGCGCGAGACGGACCACGAACTCCTGAACGGATTCTACACGCAGGTCCCGTGAGATGACGTCATTTCTGACGTACCTCCCCGCGTTGGTTATCAAGCGTAGACACACGTTCTGCTGTACCTGTAGGCGACTTCGCTGCGTAGTGGAGCACAAGGCGTACCACGCTGGTGCAGCGTACGTCAACCTAGTTCGAATGTAGGTGTTGTAGATCCGCAGCTTGGTGCTCACGGCAGCCTCGACTGCAGTACCGGACGTAGCATCGCTCGAGCAGCCGCCGCCTGGCGCACCGCGTTATCCACGGTGGGCACCATGCGCAGCGCTCTGTCGATGGTACACCCAAGGTACTTGACCGACGGCTGCCATAGAACATCTTGGCCGCGGAGCCGTAGTGGTGGTAGTCGGTAGCGAAGTGTTCGCGTTGCGAAAGCGGCCGTCTTACCCACATTGACGGCCATCCGCCACTTATAGAACCACTCCGGCAATCTATTCAGCAAACGTTGCATTTGCTCGTATGCAAAATGCAACCGGGGCGCCGACGTAAAGTAAGCGCTGTCGTCGGCAAACAGGGACAGCATTACATCCCTTTCTCCTTCGCGCAGATGTTCGCGCAAGGTGGGGATGTCGTCTGTATACGCCGCATATAGCGACGGCGACAAACAGCTGCCCTGTGGTACTCCTGCACGGATCGGATGGTGTGGCGATTCCTCCCCATCAATCGAGACGTAGAACCGCCTGCCCTCCAGGAAGCTAGCCACCACCCTGTGTAAGGCGGGATGCAGTGTATCTAATTTCGCCAAGAGTCCAACATGCCACACCCGGTCGAAGGCTTTCTCGATATCGAGAAATACTCCGACCGAGTACTGACGATTGTTGAACTCATTGGCGAGATAGTGTAGTACCCTCACCAGCTGGAGCGTCGTGGAGTGTCCCGCGCGGAAGCCAAACTGCTCCTCCCTACATGGAAGGTGTGGCCTCAGCCTCCGCAGCAGAAGACGCTCGAACAGCTTGGCGAGGTGTGAGAGCAGCGTGATAGGGCGGTAGCTAGATGGATAGCGGCGGTCCTTGCCCGGCTTGGGGAGAACTATAACTTTCCCGAGTTTCCACTCGTTGGGAAAATGACCCGTGCGGAGTATGCCGTTGAATAGTCTAGTAAGGGATACCAGGCTACCCCACGGCAGATGCTGCAGCGCGGCGTTAGGGATCCCATCCGGTCCTGGTGCCTTCTTGACATTCAGCCGGTAAACGGCCCTCCGCAGTTCAGACGGGGAGATAAAATCATCCCCTCGGAGTGGCGGGAGCGGTGTCGACAGTAATTCCCTTACGCGGCGCTCGCAGTCATCATGATGCGCGACGACAACGGGGTCCGTAGAGGGTGGGTGGGGGGTAAAGACGTCCTCCAGATAAGTGGCCAGTATTTCGGCCCGGTCTCTGGCCCCGTAGCATCGTTTACCTGAATTGTCAAGTAACGGATATATCGGGGCCGGCTCGCGGGTCAGCGTGCGAGTGAGCATATATAAGTTGGTGTCTCGGTCAGCCGCCCGGTCTATGGTTTCTTCCCAGGCAGCCCCACGAAATACGCTCATCGCTGCACTGACCTTATCCACGAGGCGATTAAGGTCACGCTTGACTGTCGGACATCGCGTGCGCGCCCACAGCTGACGGAGGCTGCGCTTTCTGCGCAGCATTACTTGGAGTGCGGCGGGCAGGGCGGCCCTGCGCTGTGTTGCTGACATCGTTGTTGTGGCCGCTGCGTTGGCGGACTGGATTTCGCGTGAGAGGCGGCAGGCTGCCGCCTCGACATCCTCTGCTGTAGTCAGTGCGCCCACCGGCTCCACCTCACTCATAGCGCGTTCAAAATACAAAATACAAGCCTCATGTGAGTTAAATCACTATCATTGGATATTACCCGATAATATCCAAAAGACCACCACTACTGAACAAAAACCGGCCAAGTGCAAACGAACTCGCCCACCGAGGGTTCCGTACAAACCTGTAGGTATATAAAAAAAAATACGGTGGCCGCAATGTTTCCTTTATTTGTGCTACAAGACATTCCTTCGTACCAAACTTCAAGATTCTGAATTCACTGGAAGTAGGTAGGTTTTAATTCCCTCGCGAGAATCTAATGAAGATATGCGGAATTTGAATCATGGCAAATTCTATACATTGATTTGTACAAAAAAAGGTAGAAAAAGGTACAAGGTAAAACGGATTAGAAATACTATCTAGGGAACCTAAAGAACATTATCTGGTATTTAAAATATTTTTAAATCACCGGAACAAAAATCGTCTTTCCTAACAACAGCAGAAGTACTCTATACTAAAGTTCAAATTCAAACTTTTTATTCAGGAGGGTAAAAATATTTTAAGTATCAGGAAATGTTGTGTAGGATCACTGGTTAATATTTCCATGCTGTTTTACCGTGTACCTTTATTTTATTTTTTCTGTACAAATCTTGCCATGATCCTTTGCGGCATAAACGGCGGTATCATTTGATTGCATTTTCTTAGTAGTTTGATTTTTTTCACAGCTCCAAAGGGCAGTAAGGGCTCAATCAATCAATCAATCAATTTATTAATTGCTAACATTTACATATACATCACTACTGACTCACTACTGACCAGCACCGCCTCGTTTTACGGTGTCCACTCGTTGTCGGGTAAACGACGCGATGTTACTTGTGAACCACTTGCGAACCGCGCGCGCTTTACTTGGGAACAGCGAGTTGCCAATGCAAAGTCAACGCAAGACAAGCTAGTAGTCACCGTGTGCGGTCTGCGAGTGCGAGTGGTCCACTCGCAGACCGCGCGTGGACCACTCGCCGCTCGCGCGTAAACGGCTGTGTAAACGGTGACGGCTTGCGGTCGAGGCGATATGGAGCAGAGTTGATGTAATGAGCGCAGACCGCTTGAGGCGGTCGGGCGCCGGGTAACTCTAGTGAGCTATGACCCCAAACCTGAGTATTTGGTATAAAATCTACGCGATCCAGAGAAAAAGGTCTTGGCAGAAAGATGGAAGATTTCCCTTTCGAAGTATGGATTCCCTTAAAAGTATTAGAATCACGCATAAGCAAGTAATTATTTTATCCCTCTATGTTTGTGATAAATGTTACATCCCTTCCACCTTAGTTGAGAACCGCGCCTGCATGTAGTCGTATTTTAATGATACAAACTATACCTCGATGACCTTGCGTCTCTCATTAACGCCGCGTCTAATTCGGTCCATTGTCTGTTCGTCCGTCTGTCCGCAGCTGAGAATGTAATGCGCTATGGGAACACCAGATTGAATCGCTCGTTTACTCCGCTTCAGATTTTTAATTCAAGGCCACCTTGGGAAACGCTGATTGTTTAAAATATTAAAATTATTTTGTGCATTGTCGTACGTTGAAAGATGCTGAGGGCTTAGCAATTATACTACTTTTACCAAAAGCAATCGGCTTGGCGAAAGTTAGAACACGACTCCAAGAAATGAGTGATTTTTGGAAAATGTGCTCGCTAGATCAATATGTGGGTCCTCCTTTATAAGCTACCTACTAGTTTTTGACCGCGACTCCGTGGAGCAGCCTCCGAGCTGCTACTGGAGATTTCCTAGGCGATTTAAAAAAAATTATACTATGGTCCGAAAGGCAGATCGAACCTACCAAGACCTCTGGTCAGCATCGCTCCTGCGACCATTGCACCAACGAGGTCTAACTGCTCTAGTTAAAATATCCGAAGGGTCTGCTGTACAGAGTTCTTTTTCCAAGCAATATTTAGAAAACGGGCATTCTCAACCCTAAAACTGAACGCACAGCGCTCAGTTCGGACTCGGACACATTAGTGTTTCATACGCGCGACTATAATTAGAACGGCCACGAACACACTTCCTCCTGAAACATGACCCCAGATATTGTGTGACCGCGACTTAAACACGTGATAATCATATAATTCTTCTGTTCACTCAATCATCGTTCGTTCTAATTAAATATTTTATGCAAATAAAAACTTCCGATTTAGATTTTGGGTTTTGACCACTGGACGGAATGATTCATAAAAAATATTTGAGGGTGTAACTTACGATTTGGAATCATAATATAATATTCAATGATATATATATTGTATATATCATTGATTATTATTCATAAGTCCATTACAATAGAATACAATTTTATTCCAATACTAACTTACTATACACGTCGTAGACTATACTCAAACAGGTAAATCAATAGTGAACTCATATAAATTCCTAATTAAAACCAATAATATAAAAACAATTAATTTAATTATCAATGAGCTAATTAAATACTAACGAAATAAAATAAAGCTTGTAAATATGTAAATTGCTATATAATTTGTAATTTCTTGATCTCAAAATATCCGCCGGTGGAAGAAGATTTATAGAGTCCAGTTCGATAAAATGTTGCAATCGGAAGTCTGCGGCAGGCTTAATTTGGCAACATTCGTAGTTCGCAGATAACTTCGTCCTTTCAACATTAATTTGCCACCATTAGAATGTTTGTAACTTCCATAAAGAGTTTTTTTAATGTCAACCGTAAATTCGTGAGATTTAATTGAGACTTCAACGTTTTGTAATAAAGTATGATCTTGGAAGAAGCTGCCGAACGCCTATTCAAACGTTTCCTCAATTTAGAATTTACTCTGTGGCACGTCTAAAATTCTTTTTTTTTTATGTTACGAAGATGGCAAACAATTATGTAGTTCACATGAATGTTAAGTGATGACTGCAGCCTATAGACATCTACACAAAAACCAGACGTCGAAATGCAGATGTGTTTCCCCACAGACCTTAGGTGTTATGTCTTTGTGATAGTTTTTTTTTATGTCACGGAAGTGGTAAAAAAGCATGCAGTTCACATTGATATTAAGTGATGACTGTAGCCTATAGACACCCACACAAAGACCAAGGTCAAAATGCAGATGCGTTGCCACTCCTGAGGCCTAAGGTGTTAAGCCTCTGTGCCGGAAATTACAGGGCCGTTCATTACCACCTGACCGGAACACGATAGTGCTGAACACTACCATTCAGCAGCAAGTATATTAAAATACGCTAACAAAATACGCTTACACTCACAGCCCCACAGTAGGTATAAACCTGTGTCGTGGGTGCCGTCGTACACATACAACACATACACAAACACCACAATATCTGTAGGCCATACCTACAAATATTTGTTCCGGTGCGGGGATCGAACCCGCGACCCTTCGAATCAAACGATGGTTTCACACCGCTGACCTAACCGGGTCGTCAATATAGTCATATTAGGCAGTGCGGTGGTGCCTACGCCCGCGAGCTCCATCACTGGAGCTCTACCACCAGTGAAATTAGTCGTTAGTAGAATAGTTATTACACTTCTATTTGGGGGCAGATAGACTAGGTCATGCTGTAGTGCCTACGCTCTCGGCTACACTGGAACTCTACCAAATATATCTGATTATTGTCAAAAGGACTGATTCGGTAGCCTAGTGGTAGCAGGCCACTACTACTACGCTGAAGTCCTGGGTTCGATTCCCGGGTAGGGGGTTATCAGAGATAATGGTGTAAAGTCCTTTATCTCTGGTTCTATTGGGATTATTCCAATTTCTGGAAATTTCCTGATACCTCGAAGTTTGGTGATGTGCCCGAAGATGTCAGTCAACAGGTTCGCCACCTGTTACATGGGCCAAAACGTAACCGGCGAATCGTGGGTGTTTGCATGTATGCTTGAATGCATGCATTTACCTCTGCCTACTCGGGGATTACAGGCGTGAAGTTACGTTTACGTTTACGTTCATTGTCAAAAGGTTCGTCGGGCTCATCCTTAATTACGTGGAGCACTGGCATATCGTGACCACTTAAATAGGATAGGTATGCCAAAGAATGTACGCATACCTACCCACCTCCTCACACTCTGGCCTATTCTTTCGAAGAAATAAAATCTTGAAGTTACGTGTATTTTATTTTGACTGACATTACCTACCTAGGGGAGAGTCTGGTATATTGAACTACCTGATAAATTGTACCACCTCATAATTTTACACTTACTGTAACTTATTTTCTTTTCTGGCAACACGAAACTGAGCGCTGACAGCGGCCTCAACTACTTATCTTTTTATAACGGCCTCCGGAAAGTACATTCGTTTTTAGAGAAAAAAATGTGTTTTGAGAGTCCTTCATACAAATTTTGACGTGTGTAGCTAAGGAGATTACAAAGTGAAAATGTAAGTTACAATTTTGTTATATTATTTATTGATTAGATCTATAATCACCGCTTCAACCAAAGCGTTGCGAACGTATTATGTTCAGCGGTTATTTTGTGACAAATATTTATTTTTGAAATCTCTTAGTTTGGTAAATTGTACCACCAGCAGTTGCTTAAAATTGTACTGGTACTAATTAAAATACAATCAATTCATTTTGTCTATTTATTAAACCTTTTTATTTTCATTTATTATCATGTTAATAAGTCTCTTAAGTCTTGGTGGCACGATTTACCTAACCTGTGGTACAATTAATCCGACTAGTTGGGTAAATTGTACCAAAGAAAAGCCTTCAGGGAAACGCATATTGTGTGAAATCCGATAAGAGTATGGTGTTGACGTTGCGGCACATGTTAAATGAGATTCTAAACTATGTGAATCAAGATAAAGAACTTATTTAAATTAATATAAAAAAAAGATATTTTGCAAAATCTGAAAACTGGTACAATATATCCAACTCTCCCCTACGTGCTGCACCATGTAGTCGACTAATGAAAATGTAATTCAAAATTTTACAACCCGGTTAGTCCAGCGGTGCGAAACCACCGTTTGATTGGAAGGGTCGCGGGTTCGATCCCCGCACCGGAACAAATATTTGTAAGGCCAACAGATATTTGTTTCGGGTCTGGGCGTTTGTGTATGTGTTGTGTGTGTACAACGGCATCTACGACACAGGTTTATTTAATACCTAATGTGGAGCTATGAGTGTAAGCGTATTTTATTTTATTTATTTATTTAAAAGAGATTATAGGATTTTCTCATGTCTTTGTGTAAGTATTTCTATAAAAAAGCCTTTATTTAAATATGCTGTCTGAGGGTGGGTCTAAAGTTTTAGGAATCGGCGTGCATGTATGAAGAGAATGATGAATGTAGAAGGTGTGTCAGGACCGGGATATCTAGCGCTCCTCACTCTCTGCCTACCCCGAAAGGGACTTGGCGTGAAGATACATACCTATCAAATATTCAATTTATTCGAAAAGAAAAAACCGTTGTTTCCCTTTTCATCGTAACCAGTCGTTCAATAGTTCCAAATTAACAATAAACGTTTTTAATGGCACTTTTCAGCCGGTTTGTGTATTTGACCTATTTCCCTATCAATAAGAAAACCTTCGGCTACTTGTTTAAACAACCGCTAGGTTAGGGAATGCAGAAAAAAGCCGAGTAAAAAAATAGTGGCGTTGCCTTATTCGGGTAGCGGATGCGGCCTTGGGAGGTCATCGTTGACCACAATCACACCGATACAACGACATTTTAAGCCAACTCATTGAACTGCCATTAATTCACGTGTTGATTTTTTTTTGTGTGAATGTTGATTACTTTTTTACGCCAGTTGAATTGACTCATAGCTTCGTGTACGTCTTAATCCAATTCAACAATTCATACGTTTTATTGCCTACATATCTAGGTAGGTGATATAGTAAAATAATACAGATAAGCTCGACTTCCCAGTTTCGACCCTGATCAGAAAACATGTTTACTTATTACAAAATTATCTCAACTACACATAAAATTTTGGTCAAATCTGCGCAGTGCGCCGTCACTCAGGACTTAGGAACACAGGCAGTAGTCAGTAGTACCAAAAATCTTCCAACCAACAAATACACATTTTTACGTAAAATTGTATTAACTTAAAGATTCGATCGGTATAGTAAATATTTAATAACATATTTTTTTAATGTATGTTACACAAATTCGTAATCAGACTTCTCAATTAATCACACTTATACAAAAAACCAAACTACCGCACTCCAAATAATATAACTTTCGGTAGGTAACCGGGCAGAGTAACGTCTTAATAGCAGGGTATGCAACCGAGCGCCCGCCACGTGCGTCGCACCGATTTATATGGATATTTCACCCCTACTACTGTTGCCGATAGTTTTGGAGTTGTCAAACACTTCCGTCAGATGGCGCCAACGAATGAACAGCCCTTGTAGATTCGTTGCCTCTGTCTCGAAAGATGAATAGATGGCGCTGTTTTCAGTCGTATTATCTTGATTGCCAACAATTGTTTGAACTGAAACCGATTTTACGGATTTATCTCGTGTATATATCAAAATTAAAACATTATATTACATTTTTAAATTCAACCCGATGCGACGTTTACCAGCTTCACAGCTTTAGTCCGGACCAGACTGAAGTAACATTTGTCTTACAGCAATTTTAAAAAATGCTTTGTACAACTGCTTCCATATATTTAAAAAAAACGCCTTGCCAACACTTTTGAAATTTTATGGCAAAAAAGCGCTCTATCTTTCTAGCTCCATCAGTCACTTTTAAAAACTTACTTAAACGTGTGAAGTATATATTACACACTCATTTTAGTCGGGAGTTTATCTTAGAAGCAATTTAATTTATTGATTTTTGAATAATCGCTCGTATCGGTGTGATACGCAGCCATGTAGACCGGTCTCGTAACTGTTCACGTCTCAATAACCTGAGTACGTTATGTAACACTGAATACACGATACTGATTGACTACTGTATTACACATTATAATATATTTAATTAAAAATTTGTAACTTAAACTTTCACGTTACTATAGGTACTTACATGATTAGCTACCAAATAATATTTATTTTCTCTGAAATAACAAAGAAAGTTTTAACATCATTGGGATTTTTAAATATTAACGAGAAATGTGTGAAGGATCTTTCTGTTATGGAATGGTTTACACTAACGTGAGCCAAGTGTACAGTTTTTTCAGGAAATTTTCTAAAAAATGGCAAATATACAATAATGTAAACTATTATGAACCTTGATTCAACAGTCGTGCACAAAAAGAACCTTGTAAGGATCTCCCTAAATAGCTGGTTGAATGCAAAGACATTTCTACCTCGTCAAAAAAGGGACCTACAATGCAATATTTCGTACCTACGCAGGCAGGGTGAGGCAGGCCACTATTTGAACAACATTGGTAAAATATTGACATAACGCTGATCTTCTTGATATCCTTTAATTTATCTACTTGTCCAAACATTGTGTAAAGGTATTTTTATGTACATAAAATTAAACCTTGACGATTAGCAATTTTTTTTCTTTCGCTAACTGGCGAGTTTTTTTTATGTAATGATAGTGACAAACCAGCATGCAGTTGACATTGATGTTAAGTGATGACTGCAGCCTATAGACACCTTCACAATGACCAGAGGTCAAAATGCAGATGCGCTGCCACTCCTGAAGCATTAGGTGTTATGCCTCTGTGCCGGAAATTACAGGGCCGTGCATTACCACCTGACCGGAACACGATAGTGCTGAACACTACCATTTAGCGGCAAGTATATTAGGTAATGCGGTGGTGCCTACGCCCGCCAGCTCCGATATTAACCGCGAGTGTTAGCAATTTAAAAAACATAGATTTATCAATGGCGATTTAAAAAGTTTATTTTCCATTAATTTCCCTGACTTTAAGTAGATTAAGTTAGATAAAGGACAAAATACATTTAAAACATAGATAAAGACCACCTATGTTTTACTCAAATGTTATCAATTGAATACAAGTCAATTATTTTTGATATAATTAAATTAAACAAAAATTTAGTACCTACCTATGTCATCACAGACTGTTTTTAGTCTTTATTTATCAAGCTCTATAGATAATACCTACTTACCTATTATTATATTTGAGGTAGATACACAAAAGAGGCTGTAAATAAAACACACTCTTTCATCATCAACTGACTAAATGACATATTTGTTCTATGTTCTATATCAAAACGAGTAAGTACCTACCTACCTATGAAAAGTTGTTATTCTAATGACATAAATAAGTCTTAAAAGATAAGACTCACTTTAACTACAGAAGATTTTTTAGTTTGAAAAGAACATTTCAGAGAATGCCTTCTTTATTTGTACCTAAGTCAATTATTTAGGTAGTCGACATTTTATTACACATAAAATATTTTCGTATGTCCAAACTTCTGCCAGTCTGCCGAATTCTAAAGCGATTGATATCTCAGAATATCTAAGCTTACGGCAAAAACAACATCAGCAATTCAATTTCCGTCTCAACAGGACGCCATTACTGTACCTACTTGTTGTTTATAAGCCAGCGGAATTCCATTTTGCTCTGAACAAAGAAGTTCTCACGGTGACAATATTATTATTAACACATAATATTTATCACATAAATCTCAACTGCCTCAGTAGCGTAGTGGTAGCAGGCCACTACTATTACGCTGGAGGTCCTGGGTTCGATTCCCGGGTCGGGGATATTAGAGATAACGGTTTAAAAGCCTTTATCTCTGCTTCTATTGGGATTTTTCCATTTTCTGGAAGTTTCCCAGTACCCCGGAGTTCGGTAATGTGCCCGGAGATGGCAACAGGTTCGCAACCTGTTACATGGGCCAAAACGTAACCGGCGAGTCGTGGGTGTTTGCATGTATGATTGAATGCATGCATTTACCTCTGCCTATCCCTTCGGGGATTACAGGCGTGAAGTTACGTGAAGTTACATAAATCTAATACTTCAATTTATTATTTACTTCTATTATTCATATATCCATATTCCGTATCCATATCCGGATCCGAAATGTCATATTTGCGACATCCCTACTACGTATACTACGAGTATAACCACCAAACTGGGGCAGGTTAGTAGTTGATAGTAGTTATTTTACTGGTGGTAGAGCTCCAGTGACGGAGCTCGCGGGCGTAGGCACCACCGCATTACCTTGCCGCTAAATGGTAGTGTTCAGCACTATCGTGTTCCGGTCGGTCAGGTGACACTGTACGACCCTGTAATTTCCGTCACTGGAGCTCTTCCACCAACAAAATCTACATCTGCTTTGAAACATCTGATATAGGTATTGGGTATTGTAGATTATGTAGATATCTATAGGCTGCGGTGTACACACACGTAAAGTCATTGAGATTTGAAGAATTTGGTGAAATTGAAAAACAAACATTGATTTATTATCATATAAGCACTTTAACAGCTATTTTTTTCGAAACCCGCTTGTACTAAAATGTTGGGTTGGAAAAGTTGATTTCTCGTAGAACCAACAAACCCAGTGGCGTCTAATTCGACGTCACAAATATAATTTATTCCACAATCAAGTTAATACCGGAATTAAACACCATTAAACAGTCTGGCAAAGTTATAAAAAATACTAACGGAACAGAAACATGAAGGTAGCGTTAAAATGTAAATGTCTCACATGATTTACGGATTGGATGGCATCTACACAAGGTGACTTATTGCACAACATTTAAAAAAAATTGTTGGTTTTCCTAGGTAAAGCAGGTAATGAATTGTATGAGTCTATGGGTGTAGTGTATTATTTAGTTCTAGTATTTTATTCTTTGGTGGATATTACTTACCTATTTTGACGTCATGAATCAAGCTGTGTCATCATCACAGAACGTGATCACGTGACTAGAACGAGACATCAATCTTCGTTATCGGAAAATTGCGTAGTGCGTACCAACTTTAGACTGTTGCTTTTATCTGATTAGCAACTAACGTCAGAGTTTCGGTAGCTCAGTTGGAAGAGCGGCTGGAGTAGATTCCCAGTGGCCGTGAGTTCGAGTCTCGCCTGAAGTCAAATTTTTCTTTACATTTTTCTTTAAATAGAAATATATTTCACAAGCATGTGTTAATGCGAAATAATATAAGACAATTATTAAGGGTAAAAGCGACTTCTTAACGATATTTAATAAACTGCAATGTTTATTAAATCGGTTGCCTAACTAGCATAGTGTGGCAATAGATGGCGCTACTGCCACCATAAGGCAATGAATAAATGTGAAGGAAAGATTCGACAAATCGGGCAGGACTTCGGTAGCTCAGTTGGAAGAGCGGCTGGACTAGATTCCCAGTGGCCGCGAGTTCGAGTCTCGCCTGAAGTCAAATTTTCTTTCCATTTTTCTTTAAATAGAAATATATTTCACAAGCATGTGTTAACGCGAAATAATATAAAACAATTAACGTCAGAGTTTCAGACTGTTATTATTATATGTCGGTGTGCGCGCGCATCTTAAAAATTCACTCTTATCATTTTTTTTCGAATCACGCCAAAAGAAGTAGGTATTATTAAGTAGGAAGTGACCTACTTCATAAATTATTTCTATTTGTTTTCATTGAAGATTAAGCCTGGGTTGCACCACGACTTTGCTTAAAGTTAAAGTTATTGTAACATTTCACATTCTGCTCTAACTTTAATAGATTTCTTTAAGTTAGAAAAGGATGTGAAATGTTACAATTACTTTAACTTTAACAAATATCTTGGTGCAACCCAGGCTTAATGTGGATCTTGTCACTGACAAAATTTTACTTGAAGCTGTCTTTTCCAATGTTTTTTAATTTCGAATAATGTATTTCAGTTTTGATTACCTATCAATCGAAGCTATGTCACCATACAATTTTTCTTACAACCGTCTCTCAACAAACTCTGTGAAAAAAACCTGATTGCCTAAAATCCGTTATTCGAAATATGATCTACTTTTTGCAAATTAAATACGAGTAGCAACAAAAACTTAAATTTTGTTAGCCTACACAACTTCTAATACTATTTTACAAATAAAACTATATCTTATGTGTATCGAATAAAGATTCATTTGAAATGACAGCTATTTTGTAGTGTAGCTTCGTACGCAATGTCCGTTCCAATTTGTCAAAGAATTGGCTTGAATGATGATTCACTTTAATGATATAAATAATAACGTAATCAGATTAGCCGAATGGGGAAACGATTTCACAATATAATTAAAGTAAACGTAACTTCACGCCTGTGATCCCCGAAGCGGTAGGCAGAGGTAAATGCATGCATTCAATCATACATGCAAACACCCACGACTCGCCGGTTACGTTTTGGCCCATGTAACAGGTGGCGAACCTGTTGCCATCTTCGGGCACATTACCATACTCCGGGGTACTGGGAAACTTCCATAAAATGGAAAAATCCCAATAGAAGCAGAGATAAAGGATTTTTAACCGTTATCTCTGATAGTCCCCGACCCGGGAATCGAACCCAGGACCTCCTGCGTAATAGTAGTGGCCTGCTACCACTACGCTACTGAGGCAGTAATTAAAGTAAGTTATTGTATATTCGCTTTTCGTTCCTCCAGAATTTTTGATAAAATATAATATCATAATCCTATCAGCCTAGAGATGTCCACTGTTGGCCAAAGCCCGTAAAGGGCCCATAAGTAAAGGAGCTCGCGGGCGTAGGCACCACCGCATTACCTTATATATATAATATAATAATAATTTCAACCCATTATACGTCCCACTGCTGGGCACGAGTCTCTCCCCTATTTGAGGGGAGGGAAGCCTGGAGCTTTCTCCACCACGCTGCTCCAATGCGGATTGGTGGAGGTGGGTGAGATAGTGGCCAACCCGCTGTCAGATGTTTTCAAACCGCCCATAAGGCCTCCGACAAGGTTTAACGACTGCTATCTATCGATAGCAACCGCGACTGACGGCTTAACGTGCCCTCCGAAGCACGGAAACGCGCATTTAATTTGCGACTAGCGGTCACCCATCACACTACCCGACCGCGCCCGTAGTGCTTAACCGAGTAGATCGCCTATGATCTACACCAGCCGCCGGGCCATGCGCGCTTACCTTATATATTTCTGGCACAGAGGCATAACACCTTAGGCCTCAGGAGTATAATCGCCACGCTTGGCATGCGGATTGGCGATCGCAGTGGTGGTAGTTTTATCCCAGGACGCCATTTGTATATCAATGCAGGACGCTGATGCCAATTTCTTTATTACTCCTACTACCGCCCTATTGGAATGGTTTGGCTGCCATTGTTCGGTTGACTGACTGCACTAGTGGAAGAATTCTCTTCCAGTAGAAGAACATTCTTCCGCTAGTGGGCGGTGGGATCGTCACATCCCGGTGCCAGCAAGTTTCTATGTCATGGAAGTGAAAATACATTAATACATTAATAATTTCCGAAACAAGCAAAACAGCAGTTTGTGTGTTGTGGTGATAGCGCATTATATTGAAACCTCTAAGTAGAAGTTCTAGGCTAATAAACGTAAACGTAACTTCACGCCTGTAATCCCCGAAGGGGTAGGTAGAGGTAAATGCATGCATTCAAGCATACATGCACGATCTCGCCGGTTACGTTTTGGCCCATGTAACAGGTGGCGAGCCTGTTGACATCTCCGGGCACCTTACCAAACTTTGAGGTACTGGGAAATTTCCAGAAAATGGAAAAATCCCAATAGAACCAGAGATAAAGGCTTTTTCACCATTATCTATGATAACCCCCTACCCGGGAATCGAACCCAGGACCTCAGCGTAGTAGTAGTGGCCTGCTACCACTAGGCTACCGAGGCAGTTAGGCAGTTAGGCAGCAGTAGGCTAATACATACATATTATATACAACATGTAACGGGAATAATGCACACTGTCTAACACCACGATTAGAAAATCGAGTTGTAATCATAATACATGAACTGAAATTACATGTTTATGTATTTAATATTTTTTATTTAAGAAATAAGTTATCCTCAATTTGTACGAACAGTATGCACACCCTTTTTTTTTTTTTTTTTTTACGCGGGGAAACCCTCATGGGCACCTGCCGTCTAGGGGAAACGACGGCGGGTAGTGTGAGACTTGTACTCACTAAAACCCCGCGGTGTTCCGACTCTTCCGCCATCAGTGGCGGGGTCACGGGAACGCTTACGCACACATCCGCGACCCCGCCGGCGGCTGCTCGTCTCCGAGCCCTCCGCAGGTTGAGCTCTTTGGCTCCAACCAACACTAGTGGCGTGCGGAACACGTGCACGCCACCCAGCTTGGGACCTATCTCCATTTGGGCGACGGACATCCCCTAGTCCGACACCCAAAGGTCCCTGCCCCGACCACTCACAACGCCAGGCGTCCCAAGACGCCCGGGTGGAGGAGTCCAGGGGCACTCTGTCCGGCCCCGGGGGAGCGGGAGTGACAGGGATGAACTGACCTTCAACCGCCCCCCCGCGGCCCCACCACGTCCCTATCGAGCGGCGGGACCACCGCTAGGCGGCTGGGGATAGGGTGCAGGGCAACGACACACCCATACACCTCCTCCCCAGCCGCCTCCCCACCACGTCCCCATCTTACGGCGGGACAATCGCTAGGCGGCTGGGGATAGGGTGCAGGGCAACGATACACCCGTACACCTCTTCCAACACGAACCGAAAAAAGTAAGTGATGTATGATGTAGCGTAACCTGCGTACCCTTATTTAACACTCGCTAGTCTTAAGATTAATTTTTATTTTCCACTATTTTATTTTTTAAATATTTTTTTATAATAAAAAGCACGTCTCAAAGAGTTCTAATAAACTTGTTGAGACTAGCATTCCTTTTTGGATAGACGTTAGTCTCTTTTAGTTTGTATTGACTGTTCCCCAAATGGGTGACCTTATTTTCCCGAATTGCCATTAATTTTGGGACAAAATATTACCCATATAAAAAATGCCTGAAATCGATTCGGTTATCGATTCTGAACAAACTAGTCTCGGGTTGTACATTCAATCCTGTTACACGTTGTACATACGGTGCCTACGATCTCGAGTTTCAACACTGAAACTCTACCATCAATAAAATATGGGTAGCTTATTAGGTAACAGAAATCGACAATTCAAACCATCACTGCAATCCTAAAAAGCACTTATTTCCCATCCCGAGGGATCCATTTCGAACCCGGGGCCCTCAGACCTCCCAGAATTGGCCTACTACCGAGTCAGTAGCCCAGATAGTATCATATTATATCTAATCAAAGTTCCGCACGCGATTAAGCGTCCGCAGTGAAGTCTTTAACAAAAAATGTAGGTCGCGTAGAAGGTGAGATGGCGCCCAGATATCATTGTCGATGGAAGGTCACCGCCGTGAGAATCCTCAGGTACTCGTAAAGACACTGCTACACCATGCGGCTTATAAAGGCTTATAAATTGCAAGATTCGGTTGCACCAAAATATTTTTTTAAGTTAGGTATGGTTTTTGTCAAATTTAACAATAGCAGTCACATTTACTCTAGCACATAAAGGTTCCGCTAATGACTGCGAAATGCGTTGCAAAAGCGTATTTTTTGACAAAGTTAAAATTACCAGGGTTGGCAGTAACTCTTAATTGACTTGCTTGCTTTCTCATCCCCTACGCTTTGAAAATATAAGTCGCCGTCGCCGTCCTATCGTTCTGAGATCTGCAGCTTTGGAATTGTAATAGTAAGACAATTGCCTACTTTCCTACAATCTTTTATATAACATAGAACTAAAAGTACAGTTTTGCCATACGATTTGATAGGAAGTAGTAACCAACGACGATAAATATGTATGTCTGTGAATGAAACCCGACCGGTAGTGCTGAATACTACCATTTAACGGCAGATAGATTACGTAATGCCTACGCCCTCGAGTTCCTTGGAACTCTTTCACCAGTTATTATAAATATTGTTCTGTTGCTGTCAATCACATCACCACATTCACCACCATAGTACAGCTACACCATAACAAACCATCTATCACCAGTTATTATATTGTTCTGTGGCTGTCAATCACATCACCACATTCACCACCATAGTACTGCTACACCATAACAAACCACAAAAGAAATTCCTCGTGAAAGTAGAGCGATATTATCCGAGAATTATGACGATATTCATAAAGCGCCTCCGTTTTTGTAAATTTGACGACTACACAAATCAATCAATGTAAGTTTTTAACTTCTTACTTAAGTTTTTGTTGATTGACAAAATATACCGTTGCGTGGTACGGATTATGATCAGGAAAAAATGCGCTTCATAATTTTTTGTTACTATATTTGCAATTTATTGTGGAATAAGAATGATCTTTAACAGTAATAGGTGCTCGGCGATAGAGCAATTGAGTGCCTATTGTTATGCTGTGTTTTTGGCAAATATATATATCTTAATTTTCTCTGGTGATGGTTGCAGAGGCCCAGGAAGACCAAGACTGACCTACTATGACCAAATAGGTCGAGTTCTGTCTGATGGTGGGGTCAAAAGTCTTAGGAATAGGCGTGCATGTATGAAGAGAATGATGGAGGCACGAGAGGTTTGTCAGGACCGGGATATCAGGCGCTCTACACTCTCTCCCTACCCCGTTAGGGACCTGGCGTGAAGATACATTAATTTTCTTAGGTACCTAATAGGTACCTGCATCCTTTCATCAATGAACCTCTAACTCTAACACCATGAAGCATCACTGATGGTTCCGCTGCGATACCTGAAGCCTAAGTTCAGTTCCACAGGGATTTCCCTTAGATAGTTGCTTAAATACCAGAAGAAGTGGACCATAAGGCTTTCTGAAGTTTAGCCCTTTTCATACATCCAACAAAACAGTAGATACCGTTTAGCAATTTATGCCACACAAATTGTTTGTATTATTATTTATTTTCTAATTGCTTGCAATTTGACAAATTGCGGACATCTAGGCTGAGATCCTCATGTAAAATATAGGTAAGTAATATTAACTTACCTATATTTTACATCTCTAGCCTATAGTACTCCTTTTTCTTTAATCCAGCCCTATCGCAAAATCCATTATTTCTTTCTTCTTTCTAAAAGTCCTTCTCTCTTCGTGACTTTTGGCTCATAACTGAGGGTCGGGATCCCCTCCATGGATCACCTTCTGTTTCACAATCCACCATCGGTGCCGATTTTCAGTGTATGGCCTCGAGCATTTTTTTGTCGAGTATGGTGCGGACTTCCAGTCTGTCCAGCGCGTTGGGCTTCTCCCTCGTGGTCTTTTGCGTTCGATATTCCCTGTGACGACGAGTTTCTCGAGGATGCTCCCATCTTTGCGAGCAATGTGACCAAAGTACTCAAGGACTCTTTGTAAGCAGATGGAAGACAGTCTAGTGGGCACATGGAGTTCCTTGAGTATCGAGACATTTGTACGTTTCGCCGTCCAAGGTATACGCAGCATCCTCCTCTAACACCACATTTCGAAAGCGTTCACGCGTCCTTACACTTCTTTAATCTGGCCATGTTACAAAATCGATTCTAAGCGAGTATGTACTAATTATTACGAGCAAGCACACAGACACACTCATGATCTTATAGTAAATGAAAGAAAAAACGGAAAGAATAATAAATAGTACAATTATTAAGGGAACAGCGACATCTTAACCATATTGTATAAACTGCAAAGTCTATCATATCGGTTGTCTAGCTATTAATTATTTATCAATGGATGTCGTTCACCGACCCTAAATCGATAAAAATCAAAAAGGGAAAGCAAAATTTGACGCATCGGTGCGGGACTTCGGTAGCTTAGTGGTAAAGCGGCTGGACTGGTTATCCTGAAGTCGCAGGTTCGATTCCTACCCCAAGTCAAATGTTTCTTACTGTTTTTTCTTTAATTTCTTAAGTTCTCTCGCATGTGTTATTGCGAAAAATAGTACGATCTTATAGTAGCCCCACAGATGTTATTTCTTTTGCGTCGCAGTTTTTTTCAAATGTCTGTAGGTGTAGGGTCTGTAGGGCACGATACGCAATACCACGCCTCCACAATCAATTTGGCCTCATACCTACGACCTAACAATCAAACCATATACGACCATATTATATCACAGGAAATCATTACCATTATGGCATTATCAATCAATGTGTGGATAATTAAATTCTATGTCTTTATGCAAACTTTATTTTGATTTGATTGAAATATGAAGTTTGTATGACCATCTATTCTATACCTATCTGAAATTGTCGTGTGTCCGGATATGTTTTACTTTGAAACCAATTTATTAATTTATTTTTTAATCCTTTAACTGCCTTAGTAGTCTGATGGTAGCGAGCCACTACTAGTGACAGTTCGGTTAGTCCAGCGGTGTGGGAGTACCGCTTGATTCGAAGGGCCGCGGGTTTGATCCCCGCACCGGGACAAATTTTTGTATAGCCTACAGATATTTGTTTTGGGTCTGGGTGTGTGTATATGCGTTATGTCAGTTGTGTGTGAAGAAAGGCACCCATGCACAAGTTTATACCTAAAGTAGGGCTGTGAGTGTAAGCGTATTAAAAAAAATAATAAAATGCATGCATTTACTTGTCTGTGCCTTTGGGGAACAAAGATGTGAAATCTCCGGTTACCTTGTCAAACTCCTAGGATGATACAGGAAAACTTGCAGAAAATGGAAAAAACCAATAGCAACAGAGCTAATATATCTTTCACTCTGATAGCTCTCTGACCCGCGGATCAAACCTATCACTCCAGCAATAGTGGCCTGGTACCTCTGGAATACTAAGGTCGTTAAATTAATAATTTAGTATTATAGTTCAACGTAGTACATTTCAAAATTTGAACCAATATACCTACTCATATACTGATAAATTTTATGGAGTAATTTTTAATTATTTATAAGATAAGAAGACACTTCCTCTTTCTAAAGCAGCTTACAAAATTTGACCTAAACAAACACACATACAAGCCATACACTACTCACAATTAAAATGAAAACTTGTATAAGAATCACGCCCCATCACTCCAGCCATCACTAGTCCATCACGAACATAAACAATTCCTAATTCCATTGTCGAACGCCAATCTAAAATGGCGTTTAGTACTGTTTAGAAATATTTGGTTATTTTTCCATATGCGGTGGTTGTGGGCGGCGCCCACGGCGAGATCGCGGGCAGTTTCCCAATGTTTGTTTATAAAATTACGTAAGGTCATATTATAATTAGCATTATCCGTGGGTATATTGTCCGAATCTGGAAATCATTACAAGTAAGGGAACGAGGTCACGCATGGCAATCTGAATCAATCAATAGTTATAGTTGATTATAAATCTTTAAAGTTCTGTAGCTGTATATGTAGAGCCCTTTGTTTAGTTTTTTCTGTGACCATATTTATCTTGTAACTAGCTGACTCGGCAAACTTCGTATTGCCTCACAATGAAATAATGTGTCAAAGGTTTGATAGATACGGACTATTTGTTTGGGAAAATTAAATTGTGTCTTTTACTATTCCTCTTCAATTTCTTAATATTTTCTTACCTTTCAAACCTTCCCTGGACTTCCAAAAATCATTCAAAACCAAAATTAGCCAAATCGGTCTACCCGTTCTCAAGTTTTAGCGAAACTAACGAACAGCGATTGATTTTTACACTATCCCAGCCCCGGATCTTCAATTTTTTTAAGGCGGGGCAAATACTGAATTATTGCCCCCCCCCCCCCTCCCCTCCACACATCTAATTATTTTAACCTTTATCATCTATCATCTTTATAATTTCAGCTATCAGATGTCTACTAACACATAGGCCTTCCGGGAAATAATGCATCAATTGCTGTTATTTATTCTCTGGTCAAAGTTAAGTTACGAGTTGTCTATTTATTTACAAATGAATAGATTCATTTATTTCATAATTAGAAAACTTTATTCCATTACGTGCCCACTCGTATTCCCACACGTGGGTGGGATTTCGTAAGGCCATATTTGGCCACATTAGAAGGGCCTATCCTCGAATGAACCTGTCCAACCCACTGAGGTTCGGATCAAATTCGATGAAGAAAACCTTTATTTGCTTTATTTATTTAACCTCTAAATGTACTATCAAAATATATTATACAGTGTTAAAGGTCATAAATAAAATGCTTTGAAAATTTCCAAACCGTTGTTTTTTCTTTTTTCTTACCCATTTTATGTTAAACCGCATATACGTGAAGTTCCTGAAAGGTAAGGTTCTTATTACTTCGTACTATATAATAATATAAAGGGTTAAAGCCAGATAGTTGGTTTCGTATTATTTTGACCTTTTAATCGAATTAAACTGTATGTCATTATATAATTGTCCAAGCAAAACATCGTGTCTGCCTGCGTTCATAATAAAATTATCATATTCGATGTAAACTAAACCAGTCTAAATCTTATTTCACGAATAAAGTATTTTTTTACGCAATAGTCTTTAACGGCAGAGAGCCTGAAGCTCCATATATCGAGATCTATGTAACACTTTATCCTGCCTCTTCTGCAGTAATCAATCTGTGCATCAGTGGTTATGAAACCCTCCGCCGTTGGCCGTGTCGCCTAATCAATTTGTAGCCAAATTTTTATCACAGAGACAAATCAATATATAAACATTATGACCGCCGTTTTTTGTGTGGATGGGTACAGTCGTCGCTTATTATCCGTGTTAACATGATTGTTTGCTACCTTTGAATTTTTTTTTAGTATTACCGTTTCGGCGGAATCGATTCTGAGGCGTACAGCAGCTCCACCAAGTCTTAAAAACAGTTAAAATATCTAATAATAGGTACACTTATGAGCTCCCTATTTAATAGATCTCACGTAGATAACTAGCGAAACGTGGTTGCAGGGGTACACACCCTTCGGCAATTACAAACGTGATTTTATGTTTCATGCTCATCCATAATACAAAAATGCTTTCCAAGCTCACGTCTGACGGTCTGGTTAGTAGTAAAAAGGGTAAATAGCGCCAAAGTTTACGTTCAGTAACCGCACGTGGGTCGAACTTGACATTGCACACAGGAAGCGTCGCCGGAAACGACTCAAGGGGTTACATTGTTTCGAGGAAGGAGTGCTTCGTTCAAATGGGTGGTACACTCACGCGAGTTAGCGGCTAGTTGGCTCGTTTAGATAGCTAATTATTCAAGTAAATCAAACCAATAATGAATACGCGGTACATAGGTATTCGTTGTTGCAATAAAACTAATTCACGCCATGTATGATAATCACAAAATAAATACTAGCGCGAGCGATGCTTGTTTGCCACTTTCATTACATAAAAAACCCAAAATGGAAATGAGAGAGGGTTGTCTGACTTGTGTTACCGTGCAGTAGGTACGTAAGTGGTCTATTAAATTTTATTTAAAAAAAACTATTAATAATAAACATAGCTTGCTTCTGAGACTGGCTAAGACTAACTTGCTCTAGCTCTTAACTTGTGCATGCTTGAAAACCCATAACATGTATTCAAATCAATTCCTCTCAAAATATACAGGTGGCATGAAATGGCACGACCACTTTATTTGTGTTCGTGTAAGCCTTCCTAAATGTATCCTATCTTACGTTTATTATACATTTTTAATATTCAAGATGGTACTTACCAATAAATAGTGATGATCCATGAATTAAGTTTCAAGTGTGACAAAAACGATTAGAAGTTAAATTTTATAATTATTTAATTTACAAAACTTTTGAACTATTGAGTACCTAAGTCGTGTCTACTAAACCACACCAACATTAATCCAGCTAACACCAAATACAAACGAGGCACCGACGACAAACAAGCCGCTAAAGACATTCTAATTCCGTAACCCCGTTTGATTTTACTCAGTAATAGTTTTTAGATGTTCGCACGCCTGTACGACGTACGACAGCATTCGGCGAACTTACAAACAAGTTCAGATCCTGAAATAGGCGTACGAAAAATAAAGATTACTTGTAACTGTATTTGTCTGAAGTAAGTGTGCATACTGTCTACGTTGGTGTAGGTACGTAATTACCTAGGACGTCCTAGGGAAATGAAGATAGGCTCCGAGCAGGCTGGCAGGTGTTCCGCACGCCACTAGTGCAGACAGGAGCTTAAGGGTCCCCTTTAGACGAGTTGTGACCGGTTACGGGCGGTCGATTACGGTGTCGCGGATGTTTTTGCAAGTGGTCGAGTTACAGTGTAGAGACTTGAGGACGTAGCCACCACCGCATCACCTAATCCAGCGTTTCTCAAACTTTTTTGTTGGTGGAACGCTTTTGAAAAGCGAAATTTTTGACGAAACCCCAAAATAAAAGAGAAAGTTACATACATTCTTTAATTATTAATATAAAAGATGAATAATAAGTTATCGCGTTACAATGGAAGTGTAAAGGTACCTAATAAAATCATTATAAAAACGTTACGTTGCTGAGTGACTGACAGACGACTTAGTTTTGTAACTATTGTCGCTAGTAGTTTATTAAAAGAAAAAAAATCTAATGGGATGTATGAAACTGTTTCTTATTTTTCATCAATAGGTTGATATTAGGTTTTATTGAAAAGGGTTGAAGTCTTATATCGGGTTCGTAATCAAATGCATAAAAAACTCTGAATCAGAACACTGATGGATAGAAGTATATTTTTTCTCATTATATCTAGTATTCTCGCGGATCCCCCAGAAAGCCTTTGCACAGCACTCTTTGAGAAACGCTGACCTAATCTATCTGCAGACAAATAAATGGTAGTGTTTAGCGCTATCGTTTAGATTAGATGGTAGTGTATGGCCCCGTAATAACTATCACAGAAACATATGATATCTTCGGATATTGGCGATGAACAGTAAACCGTGAACTAATAACAGTTAATAATAATATAATAATGGCAACCCATTATACGTCCCACTGCTGGGCACGAGTCTCTCCCCTTTTTTTTTGGGGGGGGAGGCCTGGAGCTTACTCCACCACGCTGCTCCAATGCGGATTGGTGGAGGTGGGTGGGTTAGTGGCCAACCCACTGTCGGATGTTTTCAAACCGCCCATAAGGCCTCCGACAAGGTTTAACGACTGCTATCCATCGATAGCAACCGGGACCGAAGGCTTAACGTGCCCTCCGAAGCACGGAATCGCGCATTTAATTTGCCACTAGCGGTCACCCATCACACTACCCGACCGCGCCCGTAGTGCTTAACCGAGGAGATCGTTTACGATCTACACCAGCCGCTGGGCCATGCGCGCTTCAATGTAAACTAACAGTTAATTAGTGATAATCTTTATTAAGTGACACTACAAACGCCCACTATACAATAATACATAAGCCAATAGTACGTCAAATCCGTACTATTGGCTTATTGGCAAATTATAGTGGTAAATACCTATTGGTAAGGTTTTATTTACGCTTGATATGCTTATATTTTCAAATCGGAACTAAAACTCTACTCCTCATAGTTTTTTCGGGTAATTATAAAAATATGAAGAAACGTTTTGGAAAAATAAAAGGTACCTTCGTGAAAAATCCTAATAATATTCAACATTTAAACATAATCTGCATTTTTTGCATGATGCGCGCATGGCCCCGCGGCTCTTGTAGATCGTAAGTGATCTACTCGGTTAAGCGATACGGGCGCGGTCGGGTGTGTGATGTGTGACCGCTAGTGGCAAATTAGAATGCGCGTTTCCGTGCGTCGGAGGGCACGTTAAGCCGTCGGTCCCGGTTGCTATCGATAGATAGCAGTCGTTTAACCTTGTCGGAGACTTTATGGGCGGTTTGAAACGATCCGACAGCGGGTTGGCCACTAACCCGCATTGGAGCAGCGTAGTGGAGTAAGCTTGACTAGTAGAGTAAGTAAGACTTGTGCCCAGCAGTGGGACGTATAATGGGATGCCAATATTATTATATCAAATTTTTTATTGCTTTCGTGTTTATATAATGTTAAAATTTAAAATATAATATTACAACAACAGCCAATAATGATTATTGTCAGTATTTATTTCCAACTATACTTATTATTTATCCCGGCATTAACAACACATGTCGGAAACCCGCGGGATGCGCAGGCGCATCTGTTCCTTCTTCCCACACTCACTTTTTCTATGCACAAAATCTCGATCGCTTTTTTTCGCTGGTTAATCGGAAGTAAAGTTAATCTGATCTATTGCATTGTCTGTGTAAATTCCAAGTTCCAATACGTTCTACGTTTAATTTAGTTGATTAGTGACAGAGCTGTAACAGTAACAGAGATGATATCATTTTTGAGAGTGCTTGTAAGTTATTATACCTACAAATGAATCAGAATCAGAATCTCATTTATTCATTTATGGTGACAGGCACCTCTTATGACACGTCAAAAACAAACAAATCTACTGGTGGTAGAGCTCCAGTGACGGAGCTCGCGGGCGTAGGCACCACCGCATTACCTGATTTACTTGCCGCTAAATGGTAGTGTTCAGCACTATTGTGTTCCGGTCAGGTGGTAATGTACGGCCCTGTAATTTCCGGCACAGAGGCATAACACCTTAGGCCTCAGGAGTGGTAACGCATTTGCATTTTGACCTTGGTCTTTGTGTGGGTGTCTATAGGCTGCAGTCATCACTTAACATCAATGTGAACTACATGCTTGTTTGCTACTTCCATTTCATAAAAAAAAACAAAATAAATTAAATAAAAGTGAAAAACAATTGATATACTTGTCAAACAAGATAAAAAATATATGTATAGTTAAGAATATCACTAAGATAAAACTAGAAGGTTGGGGAAAAAGTTTCTTCGCATTTTTTAAGATAATTCAAAACATTTTTAATATAGTTTATTTAAATTTAACGAAAGTATGTATGTACCATTTTGTTCGATAACCTTTTGCCATCTTGTAGGTAGGGACATGATCCAATTGCTATAAAAATTTTGGGACTTCTCATCAAAATACCGCGACAAGTGGATTTGGCAGTCCTCTCGTGATGTAACCCTAACATTGCATAAAGAATTCTGAAGAGACCGAAACAGGTGGAAATCTGAAGGTGCAAGGTCAGGACTATACGGCGGATGCATTAATACCTCCCAGCCAAACTCTCTTAATTTTTGCTGGGTGGCTATAGATGTGTGAGGTCTAGCGTTATCATGATGAAACACCACACCCCTTCTGTTGATCAATTTCGGCCGCTTTCTCTCAACTTCTTGCTTTAATCTCATCAGTTGTTCGCAGTAGAGTTCAGAATCGATAGTCCTGCCTGGTGGTAATAGCTCATAATGAATAATGCCCTTCCAATCCCACCACACACACAACATCACCTTATTGCGAGTTAACCCGGGTTTCGCCACAGTCTGTGAAGCCTGACCGGCCTTTGACCACGACCTTTTTCGCACGTTCTTGTCGTACGTGATCCACTTTTCATCACCAGTTATCAGCTTCTTCAAAAATGATTCGGTTTCATTACGTCGTAATAAAGAATCACAAATGAGTACACGGTTCATTAGGTTTCTTTCAGTGAGCTCGTGAGGTACCCAAATATCGAGCTTTTTTTTGTACCCAGCTTTTTTCAAATGCGCCAAAACTGTTTTGTGATCAATTCTCAGTTCTACAGCTACGTCGTAACTACTGATATGTCGATCTTGCTCCACTTTTTCAAAAATGGCATCCATTTTATCCGTAATAGGGCGACCAGAGCAGACATCTTTGACATCAAAATTTCCGGATTGAAAACGCTTAAACCAAATTTGTGCTACTCTCACGGACACTGCACTAAGTCCATAAACATCGCAAATTTTTTTCGCGGCTTGCGTTGCATTTTTACCTTTTTTGTAGTAAAATTTTAAAATGTATCGAATTTCTTCATTAGATTCACTCATCTTGACAGTACGAAATAAAAATGAAAATCACACATTTGCCTAATTTGAATTTGGAATTATGTTCTTTAAAATTTTAACTTTCAATGATACCAAAACCAGCCAGATACAAATACTAAAGCCAAAGAGATTTTATTACAAGTTCATACATACTATAATGCGAAAAGACTTTTTCTCCAACCTATTATATTAAACTAATGTAAAAAGTATATCAGTAGAATGTCTCATTTCCCCTTTGAATGAAACCCTTATTTACACTTGCACCTGTGTCTGGATGTGAATATTAAATTTATTTTTTGTCAATAATAAGTAGAAGGAGTACACATAACGCCGCCATTCCATCAGTTTCATTTTATCGTATTTTTGTAAAACTATTTTGTGTGCTCCAATAAACCAACTACAAGAATCAAGTATTTCAAATTCCTTTATCTCACTTAACAATTAAAGAGTAGGGGTACGCACCCTACATCTTTATGCTGTATCATAGTATATATGTGTATCATATCTGAAAAATATGAAAAATATTATAACTAAATTATATAATATTATAAAAAAAATATTATACTTATTATAAGTAATAGAGAAAATATAATTGCCCACCAAGGATTGTAGCTGACTAACTGGCATGATTGAGAATCTTATTTAGATTAGTAGTCACTATCTTTCTAAACATGTTACTAAAAAAAAAAAAACAAAATTCATATATCTTAATCTTACTAGTATAGCAGTTTTTTTACTGGTAGTAGAGCTCCAGTGACGGAGCTCGCGGGCGTAGGCACCGCACTACCTAATTACCGCATTACCTAATATACCTACTTGCCCCTAAATGGTAATGTTCAGCACTATCGTGTTCCGGTCAGGTGGTAATGTACGGCCCTGTAATTCCCGGTACAGAGGCATAACACCTTAGACCTCAGGAGCGGTAACGCATCTGCATTCTGACCTCTAGTCTTTCTGTGGGTGTCTATAGGCTGCAGACATCCACTTTCATAACATACAAAATAACTACAATTAAGAGTATAATCGGATGAAAAAAGTCAAGAACCTACTATTCATAATAATTTAAAAAAAAATAGGCCTACGCAGAAACCGCAAATATCCACAACGTAGGCGTGACGTGAACACAAATGTAATGCAATCTATATTTTATTTTGATATTTATCAAGTACACAATAAGTTCTAAAATAGCGCAACACGAATGACTAGAAAAATGCTCCGATCGGCGAAGATATTCCGGAGACAGGTGGCAGACTTCTAGTTCCCATAACACACAATAGTATATTTTTTTCTACTAACTAGACACCACTCTCACAAGCCTGTCGAAAAAAAATAATGAGCCTAGAGACGTGAAGAAGAAGACCGATTTATACATACATACATATCGATTACTTCCATTCCATTTTAATTTCCAAAAACATAAATAGTGCACAGTACCATATTAAATATTTTTCTGTTTTCTATGGTACGATGAAACATTATCGGCGGGATTATAGAGAGCAAACAATGTATTAAAAACACGAATGTTTCTAATTTTGTAAAGGGAAAAATAAATATGGTTAAAAAAATATTACAATAATAAAACTAGATTCAAAAAAATAATTAAATTAAACTAAATACCATATGGGGGGTTTTGGCGGGAAGCTTGAAAGATGCGTGTGGTGCTCTTATTTTATTTCATTTTCTTGGTGTATTTTTGAGTTATATTAAATAAAGTTGGGGGCATTTTGTTTGATATAGGCTGATTACAGTGCTCGTGTATAGTGAAATAGAATAACAGTGCGAAAACACGTTCTTTCGGGTTGCCTCCAAAACTTCATTGTAAATGTTCTGGTAAAGTAGCCATCGCTTTACTCGAATTATTGACTGTGACTCTGACTGACGGACTGATAAATTGACTGACTGACTCTGACTTTTACGTTGTTTATTACGAATACGAAATATCGTTTTACTTGACACTGGCAATATGCATAAAAAGCGATGCCAAAAATAAAAAAATACTATATGATGAATACAATACAATAACTAAATACATTATAAAAATGTAACTTCACGCCTGTAATCCCCGAAGGGGTAGGCAGAGGTAAATGCATGCATTCAAGCATACATGCAAACACCCACGATTCGCCGGTTACGTTTTTGGCCCATGTAACGGGTGGCGAGCCTGTTGACATCTCCGGGCACATTACCAAACTTCAAGGTACTGGGAAATTTCCAGAAAATGGAAAAATCCCAATAGAACCAGAGATAATGGACTTTACACCATCATCTCTGATAACCCCTACCCGGGAATCGAACCCAGGACCTCAGCGTAGTAGTAGTGGCCTGCTACCACTAGGCTACCGAGGCAGTTAGCATTAGATTTTGTTATTATTTATTTCTTATTATGTCTCTCGTCAGCACGGGGTCCAATTTGAACCCCGGACCTTTGTCAGGCTTGCTCGGGGATATGGGGGGTCGAAACACGTAGCGGCCCTTTATTTATTTTATTATTATCGATTTGAGTGTGAGCACATCACTACGGCTTCTTCCGCGCTCCCATACATTATGGAACCACAGTAACTGTGCCAGGTGACACGCAACCAGAAAATTATTTATTTATTTATTTATTTAAACTTTAATGCACCTAGTACATAAAAACATTCTCTACCAGTCAACCTTGAGGTAGTGGGATACTGATAGTAGGGGTGCAATAATAAAAACTAAATGGACAGTAAGAAATAGGTATTGTTTAGAAACAAAAACATTATAAATTGTATTTAACAATCAATAAAAAGATTAAAAATATATTAGATATAATTATTATATTTACGTATCATAAATAACATATACATAGCTTATACAGTATATAGATAATATATATAATAATATATTATAAATATATATTATAGATATATATGCATAGGACGACAGAAAGTTAAAACTAAGGCATCGATTCCAGGAAGTGACTATAGAGCTTTCGTTTGAATGAAAACTTAGAGGGAGACTTACGAATGTCAAATATAAATATACTAACAGTAGTTTTACTGGTGGTAGAGCTCCAGTGACGGAGCTCGCGGGCGTAGGCACCACCGCATTACCTGATTTACTTGCCGCTAAATGGTAGTGTTCAGCACTATCGTGTTCCTGTCAGGTGGTAATGTACGGCCCTGTAATTTCCGGCACAGAGGCATAACACCTTAGGCCTCAGGAGTGGTAACGCATTTGCATTTTGACCTTGGTCTTTGTGTGGGTGTCTACAGGCTGCAGTCATCACTTAACATCAATGTGAACTGCATGCTTGTTTGCCACTTCAATTACATAAAAAAAAAAAAAAAATTTTTTTTTCAAATGTCTAAGTATTTCCTTTATACCTAATATTTACAAATCATTACTTACCAACTAGGCATAAGCTAATGATAATATTATTCGTAGCCTACTTCATGTTATATTAAGCACCGATAGTGACGTCATATCAATATTGGATGCGACTTCAAGTGACATGTTGCAAAGGTAAAATATTGTGACGGATATTGGAACCGTTACCCAGCTTAACGACGTCTTTCCATTAGACTTGACGGGTTTTCACACAGTTTATTATATTTGAGGAGCAACATAAACATTCACGATACGATTTAGCTTTGAATATTTTGTAAGACAAATAATGTTACACCTAATTCAGTTTTTTTATGTATCTACGTAAAGAAGGTCGACAAGCATGCAGCTCACTATTGGTGTTAAATGATGACTGCAGCCTAAAGACGTCTACACAAAAACCAGAGGTCAAAATGCAGATGCGTTGCCACTCCTGAGGCCCAAGTTGTAATGTCTCTGTGATAGTTATTACGGGGCCTTACATTATCTACTATCTAACCGGAACACGATAGTGCTGGCGGCAGATAGAGGTAATGCGGTGGTGCCTACGCCCGCAAGCTCCGTCACTGGAGCTCTACCACCAGTAACTTTACCTGAATATATTACCTGAATTGCCTCGATAGATAAGTGGTATCCAGTGCCGGATAAAGCCGGTGCGGGGCCCGTAGCAAATGTGACCATGGGGCCCTAGAGTTACATTGCCTACTGAAATTTAGGATGTAAATAAAACATCATTTACGAAAAGGAATCGAAAACAAATTTAGGGGATTTCTCCTGTAAGTATTGTGGTATTGCCAACTTGCAACATAATAATATAGGTACCTATATAATCATGTTGCACCTATATAATCACCTTAGCTATTCTCAAAGGGAGCGTTGACCACGCTCCCTTTGAGAATAGCTAAGGTGTATTACATATTTGTGTTTTTTTTTGGGCACAGGCACGGGGCCCCCAATGGCGCGGGGCCCGTAGCATTTGCTACTCCTGCTATATGGCTAATCCGGCACTGGTGGTATCTAGTAGGCCACTTTCTAATCTCGCCTGATTGATAGTGAGATTTTTTCGTTTTTCGAAAGCTTCTCAGTGCCCTCCAAGTTTGGTAACATGGTCGTTGATTTTATTAGGCCACTAATTATATCTATCCCGTGTAATTTTTGACCTACCTTAATAATGTCCTCCAGGCCGAATTTCGGTCACGGCGGCCAATCTCAACGGAGACTTGCCAACTGCGCGAGAAATATTATAGTGCACAAGTGTATGCGCAAACACATGTGCGCACTCTCTATTCCCTCACTCTCATAGCCCGATGGGACGGCAATCCGACACGACCGGAGAGAGATCGGGCCCAGGTCCGACGGCTTCACGTGCTCTCCGAGTCACGACCAGACTCCGGGCTACTACTAGGAAATTTCCACACAGAAAAAACCCAATAACGGATTTTCCCGACATGGGGATCGAACCCAGTACCTCAGGCTTCACCATCGAGCCAACGAGGCACCTACCTTGGCGACCTGGTGGCAAAAAAGCACGTAGTTCACATTGATAGTAAACAAGTGAATACAGCAGCTCAAAGACGCGTTGCTATCCTTGAAGCCTAAGTTGTTTTTCCTCTCTGAACATATATATATAACATACCGTAGGGTCAAACATGACGTAGTCCGTACATAAGACCAATTAAGTGAAATTGGTGTTGTTTTATCTCGTTTGATACTGTTAATTAGTTATTACTTATGATTATGTTGGCTTGCTCTAAAATCCTGGACAAAAATTACAAAACCAGGAAAACACAGCAAAGCAAAATGATCCTAACTATTTCATCATTTACAATAATTAATTCAACGAAGCACTCTTCATGAATGACTGTCACCCGATCAGGAACACGATACCATTCTGTTCACTCGTTTACAACAATTGCTTCGTCGAATTTCAGCGCTCAGTTCACACGATACTCGTTGGGGAGATAACCGGACTAATTCTAGTTGTAATTGCTAATCTTATCAAGAGACATGAAGTTTTATGTTTCTGCAATTGTCTAGCATAGGGTTCTCAAACATTAATCGCGTGTTAAAAAAATATCACAGCTAAACCTATCTGCCGCTAAATTGTAATGTTCGGCACTCTCGCGTTCCGTTTAGATAGTAATGTATGGCCCTGTAATAACTATCAGTAATGTTCGGCACTATCGTGTTCCGTTTAAATAGTAAAGTATGGCCCCGTAATAACTATCACAGAGACATAACACCTTAGGTCTCAGGATCGGCAACGCATAGAATCTGCATTTTGACCTCTGGTTTTTGTGTAGTTACAGTCATGAATCATTATAGGTTGCAGTCATGAATGTGAGTTGCATGCTTATTTGCCACCTTTCTTACATAACAAAGCTAGAATTCTATTTATATATTCAGCGGCATTTCTTTTTTTACTGATGGTAGAGATACAAAGAATGAAACTGAATGCGGGATTGGGCTATACCACGCCTTATGCCACTTCAAGGAACGACCTCTAGAAAGTATACAGACACCAAAGCTGTAGGTTCTTATTACCTAATCCACAAAGTTATTGTCAGTCACCTAGGCTGATTGAACTATACAACTATTATACCGGGATCGAGTCGGATTTAAAATCTGGTTAATGTTCTGGTTCTGGTTAATGTTGTAAGTATGACAGATTTCAGTCAAATTTAATATACCTATCTAGGTATATTATGGACCTCTTATGTTTAGGGGTATCTGCTTTCATGTGATTACAAGATTACATTCCGCAAGCCAGATCGTCCGGTAGCAGCGATAATTTGGCAAACCGCCGCAAAACCACACTGGTTTGCTGGCATATTGAGAAACACTGATGAATTTATTGTGTGTAGAATGTGTTTGTACTTAATTTAGCTATGGTGCCCAACACGCAGGCTGTTTATCCAGATCAGAGAAAAATATTTTTTATCTCTATATGCCACTAATAGTGAAGATTATTTTACTCAATTGTAAAAGATTTTCATGAAAATCTATGGAGTTTGGACTTATAAAATTAACTACTAACCCCAGTATTCAATTCACTCCAGTGACGGAGATCGAGAGTGTAGCTACCACTTAATCTACTTATCGCAAAATGGTAATGTTCAGCACCATCATATCCCAATCAGGTGGTTTTACCTACCTACGGTCGGGTCCTGTAATATCCGTCACAAAGGCCTAAGAGCTTAGACCCTAGAAGCCAAAAGGGAGGAGTAACGCAGGAGATTTCTGTTTTTATGTAAGTTGACGTTTTTAGGTTACTTACCATCAATGTGAACCGACCGACCCTTATTTCAATCATCTATTATAACCCTCAGAGTATGAATCAGCGTAGTATTACAACACTGTATGTCTGACGATGTAATTTTCGACTTACCCACTTACTTATAAAAAAAGGCTACTACCAGAACTTCAATGACTTGTTTTTATATTATTTCGAATTAACACATGCTTGTGACATGCTAGCTCAATTGGAAGAGCGGCTGGACTAGATTTCCAGTAGGTCGCGAGTTCGAGCCTCGCCTGAAGTCAAATTTTTCTTTCCATTTTTCTTTAAAAATAAAATATATTTCAATGACTTGTTAGATGACGATGGTTTTATTTATGTTGTAGGTACCTACTAATATATCATCTTTTTTTTTCGTACAGTACAGACCACTAAATTAGTCGCCATCAAATAAATTGGACGATGACGTGTAGGTTTACACTTCCTGATAATTTTGCGGCTACATAGGTACTCGTAAATGCGCAGTATCCTACTTAATGTTCATTTGTCAAAGTACACTGTACCTAAATACTATTTAATCATCTTATGAAAAAGGTACCTCTTGTATTTTATCTCGAATGTTAACACCATAAGCCTCAGGAGTGGTCTGCACGCATCTTCATTTTGACCTTGGTAGATATTTGTGTGTCTATAGGCTGCAGTCATCACTTAACATCAATGTGAACTGCATGGTTGTTTGCCACTTCCATTACATAAAAAAAAAAATAGAATACGACATAGGCACCTACTTATTCGATGCGTAATGATACGTAGGTACGTACTATATATATGGCCTCTGGCCTTTGGCTGTGGCACGAGTACCTACCTACATTCAACTACATTGGAACTGTCTTAATGTGAGAATCACAGACCGCACCACGACTTTACTTTGAGCAAATTGCTCAAAACTCAAAGTAATGTCGTATATAAATCTCACCCTTAGATTCGGTTGCACCAAAATATTTGTTATAGTTTTTGAAAACTGTACATCCTTCTCTTAACTAACTTTAACATTGTACAAATGTTTTGGTACAACCGAACCTGTTTATAGATTTATTATCTACTTCTATGATAAATTTAAGATGCTATCTATGACCAACTCTATAGTGCTATCTAGTGCTAGAGCTAGCACTCTAGCACTAGAAAGCACTATAGAGTTGGTAATACTTATTCTAAGGTAAATACAATATAATAAGTACAATACCACAGGCAACATTCACCACAGCAAAAAGAAAGTACAGTAGTAGTATCGAGAAAAAGTGCAAAAATTAAAATTACCTATCTATACACACCGAAATTCAGAACGCATAGACAATACAATTAATAATCTGTAAGAAATAAGAAACTTGTCTATAGCTAAAGTGTTGCCATTTTTTCAATATCTGCTAATTTAGTACTCTTTCAAAAACTTTATGTAATAGGCAATCGGACAGCTATCGAAAATAAATGTAAAGAATGAATGTTTGTAAAATAATACGATGACTCACTAAATATTTTCGTTAAATATAAATGAGTCATCGTATTATTGTACAAACGTCATAATATGACGTCACGTCCTGTGAACATATTACGAGTATGTTCGTACAATAAATATTTAACACAAGTGATATTTTGATTTAATGGCTCTTTTTTGGATATTTTAAGTTATTTACTTGAAAAATAAGTTATACGAAATTCAACAAAATTAATTTGCACTTGGTTAGTCGTTTGGAATTAAAAGCTTTACTGCGATTGAGAACAGTTGACGTCACTTTGTTCAGTGTCATTCGGCACCAGTTACAAGATATTTTTGAAATTATAAAATGTATGTTTAGTTTGTGGTACTTAAACAAGTTTAAATAATAAAATTATTATTTTTTATGGTTAATTAAACGTATAAAGAATAATTTTAGACACATTATTAAAAGTTGTTTGATTCCCTATTAGCAGATGGGACTTCAAAGATCATCAGTATCATCACAAGATGTCAGTTTTTCCGATATATTTAAAATACCTTTATATTTAAAAACTATTTTTTTTTAATTTTTCTAATAACTGTCATGACTATCACGTATTAGCCGTCCGAAATTATCCGGATAATGGTCGAGCTATTAATAATGTTTACATCAACTTTTTGACCTCTGCCTCTCTCTCTCTGGTGATACGTGGATAATTCATTTAATTGATTGCATTTATGAAAAGTTGCCAATTCGTATCAATGTCGCTGACCACTGGATAATACTGGCTGAATGCTAGAAAGGTGCTCCTTATTTTGTTTGAATATATTCTGTCAGACAATATAATTGTCATTACAGACATAATGAAATAATTAGAGATGCGCCGAATATTCGGTTCGTATTCGGTATTCGGCATATTCGGCATCTTTTCCACTATTCGTATTCGGCAGAATAATTCGGATTTGGTGCCGAATATATTCGGTTCGAATATTTCTATTTTATTGGCTACACGATACGGTATATAACTACAAGATAAATATTCTTATGTTATTTTATAAGCCAAAGAAATCCTTCCATCCCAGTCTACTCTCAGTACTACCACAACATAAAATACCTTTTTATTTTATGGTAATGATATCGCCCCGCGGCTGGTGTGGATTGCAAGTGATTTGCTCGGTTAAGCGATACGGGCGCGGTCGGGTGTGTGATAGGTGACCGCTAGTGGCAAGTTAAAATGCGCGTTTCCGTGCTTCGGAGGGCACGTTAACTGGGACCGACACAGTTGCTATCGATAGATAGCAGTCGTTAAACCATGTCGGAGGTATGGCTCAGCTCCGAGGCATATATGAGGCCCCATATTTTGACTGAGGCCCAAAAACTCCGTCGTGTTGATTGGTGCCGCGAAATGGTTCAAAGATTTAACAGAGGTGACTCAAAGACTGTGTTCGATATAGTTACGGGCTACGAAAGCTGGATTTACTGTTATGATCCGGCAACCAAAAGACAGTCTGCTCAGTGGGTGTTTTCTTCTGAGGAGTTACCAACTAAACTGAAGAGAGATCGAAGCGAGGGAAAACAGATGGTGGCATCGTTTTTGGAAGGAGAGATCATCATTACGTGACAATTGTTTTATAGGATCAAAAATCAGTTACAGCAGAGTGGTACACTACCAAATGTCTGCAAGAAAGAAGACAAGGGTTGTCTTGGAAAAAGTTCGGGAGAATCGACCTCGCAGTAGGATCCTCCTTCACCACGACAACACCTCGCGCACTGCCAGGCGAACGACCGTCTATTTGGCGACGTTAGACGTGGAATAACTGGGTCGCCCGCCGTATAGCCCCGACCTCGCACTTTGCGATTTTTATTTATTCCCGAAAATAAAGGAAACACTTCGAGTAAAAAAGGTTTTATGGGCGCCGAGATCAAAATGCAGTCGAATAGACTCCTTAGGACGAGTGGGCAAAGTGCTTTTCTCGGTGGTTTCACCGAATGCAGCGATGTATTGATGTGAATGGACACTATTTTGAAAAGATATAATAAAACTTATAACTTGCTGGTTTGCTCAGTTTTTGATTTTTTAGGAACTTTTAGTGTAGCCTTCGAATGTAAGCAACGACATGTTAGAATCGTGTTTACGCGGCCAAACAATAAAAAGGTAAACCGAATAATTCAGCCGAATATTCGGTTCGGTATAGGTTAAACCGAATATTATTCGGTATTCGGTTATTCGGTGAAACCACTATTCGGCGCATCACTAGAAATAATTATGTAGCAAATTCTTTTAAAAAAAGGTAACATTAAATGGTATTGTGCTCAAAATAAATAAGCTTCTCCCATTGAACTAAAGCTGTGGCTTCGGTTAGAGGGCCGATAACAGGGTACATTATCCAAATATCACTTTGGTAGTTTTTGCAATTCTATAAATGGCAACCCTATTTTTTAATGGACGACAGCTTCACCGTTGATGATGCTGCTTGTCAATTTGTAGCGTGTTTTCGTGTTTAGAAATTTCTAGGTAATGAAATTTACAAATCGCGTTCAGGTGATGGAAGTATAATTAATTAAAAAATGAAGTCCGTAGTGGCTTACGTTCGAAGTCTCCTCGGATGGTGCGACGACGAACCGCTGACTAGAACAAGCTTCAAAAGAGACAGGTACGCATCTGACATTTTCATGTTTACAACATTTTAGTTATGGCGGCAAAGTCGGTGAAATTTCGTTGTTGTTGCGGTTAGAAATTGATTAAATATGTTTAAAATACCGCTAAAATTGGCGTCCAAGTTTTGGAAGTGAGTATACGGCTTTAAACCAGTGATTTTTGTTAAAGCCTGCCACTAAATGTATTGTATAGTCACGGTGCTTTTATTTGCAGGGCCGACGATGATCTATCGTCTGATGATGATACACCAGCTATCAAAAGGTTGAAACAGTTGAAAAAGACTGCGTTTCCGGACATTATGGCTTCTAGAGGTATCATATTAAACAAACTATTTGACAGTAAAATTACCTTCAATATAGTACTAATTCTAATTTAATGTACATATTATAGATCCGTGGGAAAATGAGAAACCAAGTAAGATAAGGTATGTGCCAATTCAAGTGGAATCGGGACATCCAAGCACGTCCACACCGAACGAGAGTATCAAGCTTAGCAGTCGAATTCGTTCCGTACCTATAAAGCTGTTGGATGTATCGGAGAATTGGTCATCAACTCCGGCCAGTAAACCTCGGATGCATACTCCCGTGAGACCGGTGATCCATGCTGTGGTTGATGAAGATGATGATGAAGAGGTATGAAAAAAAAACTTTTGTTGTGCATATTATCTCTTTTGAGTAGGATTTTTTTTACAAGCTAAACAAATGCTTGTTATTAAAAAATAGTCACAACATAACAGCAGATGTTTAATAAGTAGATTAGAAAATATTAATCATGCAATAAAGATTAAGGAAAATTTACTTCTCTTTTTTATATGTGCCGAGCGTGGTAACAAAAGAAATAATTAATATCTCTATTTTACAATAGGGTAACCATATGTTAAAAAAGGTAATGTGTTAGGTATATCACACCAAATTTACCATCACCTAATTTTTTATTCATAAATCTAAAAAACCATAATCTTGTTCCATACTGAAAATATATTATGGGAATAGTTAGTGGCAATGGGTATATAATATTATTCATAATTATTAATTAAACAGAGTAATATTTTTTGTTAAAATTTAATCTCCTGTAACAAATTTGGTAAAACAAGTTCTTTCTTGTAGTAGATTTTTCTAAGTTTAACTATCTGTTGGTATGCTAGTTGCTGTTAAATACAAAGATGCTGGGAAAAGTTTGAATAAGTCCTGTGATGCATTCTACTATCTACTCAAGATTAAAATGTGAATAAATCTATATTGGTTACTCATATAATCCTACCTTTTCTTTGCAGGTAACATGGATAGAAAGCAAGCCAGCAAATACAAAGAAACAAACTAAAGTGTATATAGACGTAGATGAAGAAAATGCAGTCGAAAATGATGACGATATAATTTTCGTAAAAAAAGTAACAACTCCACCACCTGTGAAGCCATACAAATTCTTCATATCCAAACAACCCCAAGACACAGATACAACAGACGATTCCGTACAGTATTACAAGTTGTGCCGAAAGCTAAATGAGCGCCATAACATGAACTCTTCACCCAGGACCAATAGCAAATTCAAAGCACCACCCGGCATTACTAAAACGTATAAAAAAGCGCCCACTCCGATCCCTAGATGGATGCAACCTCAAAAATCAATGAATCTCTCACAAACAAGAAATAGATATTTAGGCTTAAACGGCAACGCGAGAACGACTATCTCCGAAGTGTTCAATTTAGACGAGAAAAGAAATTATCAAGAATTAATAAGGCGAGTAGCGGGTTCTATGAAGCCTGTAACATTTGGAAAACCAGGGGATATTATAAATTTAGCTGAAGACTCTGCTTCGTTCCGTCTAACTCAGAGAGCACAAAAGAATGCGTTGAACGAAATAAAACTAGTAGAAAAAGGTATTAGTGCAGATAAAGAGAATGAGAGTACTAAAGAATATGATCCTATTACTGTAGCGTCAATAAATTCATCAGACTCCGAAATAGAAATTGTTCCTTCAGAGACCTCATCGTCTTCGGTGAAGATAGACCCTATTAACTCGCTGCGGGATTCATACAAAGACCGTGCCATCACCGCCTGCGATTGGCTAAATAAATTAGACTCAAAATATAGAAAGAAAAAACTGGAAACTCAAGAGAAGCTAAAAGATGCGCGTCGGGAGTCTGATATTATATCGAAAGTTAATTACGAACAGAAGTTAGCTCATTTAGAGCATAAGCTCAAACATGAGTTGAGTATACCCGAAAGTCTCATTGAGGAAGCTCAGCCTACAGTAGAGTTACCACAGTTGACTCCCGAACAAGAGAAATTAGTCAATAGAGCATTAGGACCTGGACCACCTGGTCAGCTCTTAGTAGAAAGGTTTAATTTAAGAATACACAGGTTAGTCAAAACTTATGCATTTTTTTTGTCATGGAGTAAGTAATACCCATAATCTTTGAACTAATAAAGCTATAAATACAGTGTTCCATAGTTTATATTGGAACTAAGGAACATTGGAACTTCATTATATTCACTATTAGGCTCTCTGAAGCCCCCGATACGTATATACATTATTGTGAGGCTCGAAATCAAACTCGTGATTAAGAGATGTTTTCTTTTATGTTGCATCACTTGTTACATTTTTGTCTTGTGGTGGCGAGCCTGTTGTTAACAGACTCTACAGTAAACTGTTTTTTTCGTCTCTTCAAACTAACGAGAAAAGTTGTTTTGTATCTGTGATAGTAATTATGGTGCTGTACTCTAATGCTCTGAAACTAATGCTACCATTAGTAAATTATACATCACTTTCCATTCCAGACGTGATCTCCAAACGTTGTCAGGCCTGAACTGGTTGAACGACGAGGTGATAAACTTCTACATGAACCTGCTGATGCAGCGGGCGGAAGAGAAGAAGGATCTGCCGCGAGTCTACGCCACTAACACCTTCTTCTACCCCAAGCTCATGCAGTCCGGGCAAGCTGGCTTGCGGCGGTGGACCAGAAAGGTGTGTTAGGTTTTATTAAAACTTGCTATTTAGCACGTCGCATATTTCAAAAAACTTTTTCCAATTTATTCACTAAAATTTGCTTAATATTCACTTGTTTTGTAACACATTCATATTATGGTTATTGATTTACATGTGTACCAAATTTCAACACAAGCGGACAAGTAATTTAGGAGAAAATTGCCTGTGATCACTCAACTTTCTCTCACTCATCACATCACTGTCAGATAGACAGACAGACAGATGAGTGATCTTACAGGGGTTCTGTTTTTTTCCTATTGAGGCACGAAACCCTAAATATACCATGCACAGCTTGGTCATCCAGATACTTTTCAAAACAGATCATTGCAGAGTCACGCTTTAAACAAACTTATTTCAATGTTATATTCTTATAATTTCCAGGTGGACATATTCGCCCACGACTTAATGGTGGTGCCGGTCCATTTGGGCGTCCATTGGTGCCTCAGTCTGATAGACTTCCGGGAGAAGAAGATCTCGTACCTGGACAGCATGGGCGGCCGCAACCAGGCCTGCCTCGACGCCCTGATGCAGTATCTCCGGGACGAACATAAAGATAAGAAGGGCCAACCGTTCGATGAGAAGGGCTGGAGCACGGAATGCCTTAAGGTATATTATACTGTTTGATGATGATGATCCTAATTAGTGATGTCATAAATGTTAAGACTAATGTACATTTTGTTGTTTTTGAAGAAATTACTTTTTTGGGAGGGGAAAACGCTTCTTTACGTAACGCGTAAAGGCGCCAGTCTGTCTGGCTTCCTCTCATATGATCCTTTCATATGGTTCGCAGAACATCCCGCAGCAGATGAACGGCAGCGACTGCGGCATGTTCGCCTGCACGTTCGCAGAGTTCTCGAGCCGCGCGGCGCCCTACAGCTTCTCGCAGGCCCACATGCCCTACCTGCGCCGCAAGGCCGCGCTCGAGATCGTCACCGCGCGCCTGCTGCTCTAGGGCACCTGGCACCGGGCACCTGGCACCGGGCACCTCCGCCCAGTTCTCGAGCCGCGCGGCGCCCTACAGCTTCTCGCAGGCCCACATGCCCTACCTGCGCCGCAAGGCCGCGCTCGAGATCGTCACCGCGCGCCTGCTGCTCTAGGGCACCTGGCACCGGGCACCTGCCACCTGGCACCGGGCACCGGGCACCTCCGCCCAGTTCTCGAGCCGCGCGGCGCCCTACAGCTTCTCGCAGGCCCACATGCCCTACCTGCCCTGCTGGTCTAGGGGCCCCGGGCGGGCACCTTCCACCTACAACCGACAGTTCAGGTACTCCAGACTTCGAGCTACAACAGAAACATGTCGCAAATACCCATGTTGTTATGCAAAGATGCGCTAGAGTTCTTAACCGCGCGACATCCGCTCTAGGTGTTCCTAAAACCTTGTGCCCACAAAGCTCGAGCGAGTGTTCAGGTACCCATTCATAACTGGTGTCAAAAGAGTCCCTTAAGGCTGCACAGGGTAGCCCGTTGGCTACTTCCCTGGGGTTGCAGGTAGGCGACAACTCACGTTCCATCAAAGGACCCAGCTGCTTGTCTGTCAATTTGACACAAAAACACCATTTCATATATGGTTCTCACACTTTTGAAGACCAATTCGTAATTATCGAGTTGCATACAGATTCGTAATTGTAGATTTCCAGTTTTATATGTTGAATTAGATTATGATTAGGTAGGATCAAAAGATAATATCTGACTGAATGCGACGGCTGAAGCTGTCTTAATTGTAATATGAATATTTATTAATGAGCAATTGTTATTGCTTACAATTTGTTGATATTGTCTTATTATAAAATTAAATACATTGTAAGCAAATCCAAGAAATGTAATGGCAATTCCTAATAAAGTTGCCATATTTAAAATCAGTTATGAATGTTGCCTGTTTATTTAACTGTATTTTTTTCAGTTTATACACACACACACATACTTGTGGTCTCGTCTGAACTATCTTAAAAGTCACTTGTCAGAATAGCTTAAATTAAAATGACAAGAGTTAATTATTAATTTAGCAACTTGGTAAATAGTTGTCCTATAAGAGATAAAGAATAGACCAACGATTAAAAACGATCAGTGCTCCAGAAAATTTATACATAGAAATATCATAAACTTAATTAAAATTAAGTAGAACTGGTGACTGGCAAAGTAAAAATTGAATTTACTAGAGATTTTCCGCTCTATGCACGTGTACGAGCAATATTGTAAATTAAAATCTGCTTTGTTAGTACCTATAGTAGTACACAGCAATAAATATTGCACATCGAGCCTGCGACAGAGACAATCGTCTAGTTTCGACTTCGAAGAGCACAATAGAGCGTTATCTCGATTCTTATCCGAAATAAGCCGAAGTCTACTTTCCAAGATCGATGTGGTATATTTCTTGTAGATACTGTAAATATCAGGTTGTAATAGATATCCTGTGGCATAAGTTATGGAGAAAATTCAAGAACGAAATAAGAACAGCTTAGTTAATTAAGCTGATTATAATTGATGAAAATGAATTCATTGAATTTAAAAATCTAAAACACTAAGTTACGAGTCCGGTTCAGTAAAAAAACGATTTTAATTATCTAATGTGTTTGAATATTCTGTATATGTCGCATGGTGTGATATCTCCATAATAATTTGAATATGTGAAGCAATTCGCTAAAATAATGTATCCTTGGATGATATGAGTGGATGTAAATAATTACTAGGGTTAAATACTCTTCCAATAACGAAAACTGTATACTAAATTCCATTTTGTGAATTATAATATGGAATGATAAAGAGTTAACATGCACTGATTTTATTTATAATTACTTGAGAAAATAGTTTATTTATCTGTTCTCAATTTGATTGAGTTATTTCCAAGTCCACGATGAAAAGACAGACTTAGTAGATAAACTGACAAGTTTAAAGTATTTAGGAAGGTCGAATTTCGGATAATCCATAATTGTAAATAAAAATCTCAACTTCCTGTGTATAGTTTATTAAACATTGGCATAAATTAGATAATCAATTCGTTTTGAAAACAGCAACAGTCCGATTAACCGGACCGGGCACGATTCGGATAATCGGACATAGACTGGTAATTACAAAAAATGAACAGTTCACACACACCTAGAATAAACTTTATTTAGATTTAATTTAAATAAAGTTTTAAATATTAGATAAACTTTATTTTAAAGAAATAAGTTAAACATACACAGTTGAAGATACAATAATAGAGGTTCATAATAGCAAAAATAAAACAATAAAAAATAAGAACAGTAACATGGAGTTTTTTGTCTTTGTTAGTTGAAATATATCTGTAGTCCAGCAATATAGAAATTAATATTTATAATAATCCAAAAATATAACAATCTTTAGTTGGTTAAAATTTTTGGATAATTATTATATTAGGACCGATTCGGTTAATTGGCGATTCGTTTAGTCGGCGTTCTACTGGTTTTAAAATACTTTCGATGCTATTATAAAATACCTATTCATAATAATAAAGATGATCTTTTTAATCATTAGGTCTATCTTTTCATTGTGACATCTCCTTGAAGTGACGGTGAATTGTATAAATAGATATAAGTTGTAATTTTATTCCGCTGGTTTCATTTCCACCTAGTTTTTTTCTAATGATGGATAAATAAATAATAGAAAAACAAAAGTATGTTTTATTTTGCACACTATTAGAACATGACACAAATAAAAGACACTTAGAATGCCGGGAGCTTATTCAGCCTATAAAAATGAACATCTTTTCCCAAGTTATTATTTTACTAGTATATCAAAAAATAATAAAAATAATGCGGTCCACGTCTTAGTCACACGATTTTCTATGAAACATTAAAAAACATATAAAATTCTTACCTCCTCGACCCTTGTTTCTTGAGGAAAATTGTTCAGTATCAAGAACTTAATTTTTCCCCACAATTTAAAAACCTAATAGGTATAAGGAATATCTTGTATATTAGTCGATGTCGATGCTTGTATAGATGTGATTCGCCCCTAAGATCAGTCGACTGCCTGCAGTGAGGGAGAGTATGGCAGTGCGAGCGAGACAATCGGTCTGAACCGTGGAGTGCAAAGATAGGAGTACCGTCTGATACGGAGGGGAACTTGAAATTTGTCTAGCATACGTTGAAAATAAAGTTTCTAATATCTGCCACAGTAGTGCTGGCGTCTGAAATAATGATCTGAATAAAGAATCTAAACGGTGTATGGAGTGTATTGTGTACACAATCAGTTGGCGGCTTGCAGCGTCAGGATCCTGAGCGCGGACGCGTGCAGCAGCGCGAGCGCGGCGCGGTTGTGTGCGCCGCAGTAGGGCGCGCTCGAGAACACCGACACTAGCCGGCCTCCGCAACACAACTGTAATATAGTACTTGTGAACAGTGGCGTAGAGCTACACGAATGGCTCACGGGACAAATGAGCAAAAAAAAAATGAAATCCCATTCTCTTGTATCTTTTGGTAGAGCTCCAAGGACGGAGCTCGCGGGCAAAGGCACCACCGCATTACCTAATAAATTTGCAGCTAAATGGTAGCGTTTAGCACTATCGTGTTCCGGTCAGGTGGTAATGTACGGCCCTGTAATTTCCGCCACAGACATAACACCTTAGGTCTCAGGAGGTCTCATTTCATAAAGTAAAAATCATTTTTCTCCATTCTCCACCGTTGTGCCCCCCTATTTGAGAAAATTCTGCCTCTGGCGCCCCCTGGTATTATAATAAATGCGAAAGTGAGTTAAGTGTTGCGCTTTCACCTCTAAACAGCTGAAATTTGGATTATTTAAAGAGAGGGTTGTTACCCTCAAATGAGTGGCAACTGGTGCGGGCCGCCCCACCCCCCTCCCTAGCTAAGCCACTGCTTGTGAAATTACCATAAATCCTAGCAAGAAACTAGTAACTCAGTATAAATGCATTAACGTACCTACAGTATCCAACAACAAATATTACCTATCGACCTTAGGAAGAATACTTCGGGTTTGTAGAGCGTTATCTCTTTCGCACCTTACCTATGTAACGTTCGTCGACCATTTTGATCAAGTTTTGACCAATACCGGACTGTAGATGCTTACCTACGCAGGCAGTATGCAGCAGAGATAACGATCTGCTAAGTCGGAAGTAAAAAAGTCGTTTCCTTCGTAGGCTCGATGTGCAATAGTTCTTGCTGGGTACTGTACGCAGGTATTCTAAATATTGACTAATCTTTTTTGAGGAGCGTCAGGCAATTGGCTGGCAAAGTCCCACGTTTGACGCTTTCTGCCGTAATTTCTTTATTTCTTTTCCCCTCAATGATCTTTTACTTAGAGCACACCGCGGACACTCCGCCAAAATTCCATACAAACGCTTAATTTGGTCTCTATTACAACAATCAGTGACGTGTATTTACACGTGCACCTGAGTTCGTAGAGAACACCAAACGTCGCCCATAAGAGGGGAGGAGGTCGGGTGAGGCGGGGAAATCGGGCGGGACGTCGAAATGTCCATTCTATACCTACGTAGTATTATCTATTACATATTCTCTGCTTAGAGTTATAACGTCAAGATCGTCGTCGTGGCTCTGGGGTCTTCCGTCCCGTTCGTTTCACGACCGGTGTGGTATCGGTGACCGGTGACATCTCGGGCGACGGTCACCGTTACGTCGTATCCATCTCTCGTTTCATAACCGTGTTTACTTAATAATAAAATGACCATAAAGCCGTCCCGCTGCAGCTCGTGCGCGCGCAGCACGAGCGCCAGGCGGTTGGCGGCCAGGAAGCGCAGCAGCGCGCGCGCCGAGAACACGTGCGCCGTGCCGCGCTTGCCGTTCGCCGCGAACCCCTCGCCCGCCGCCAGCTCCGCCGCCAGCGTGGCAGTCACTTTGCTCGGCCTGTCGACGTTTATGATCGCTTCAACCTTACACATTGTAATCCTCACCTTTGACGGACCTATGGCGATTTAGGGTTGTACTAGCGTAGCGTAGCGTAGCAGCGTCATTCTTCTGCGCTTACATAATCTGCTCACTTTCAGAACTCTTAGTACTGAGCACCCGCTATAGAGGTGGTAGCTTTTCTGTTGTTGTGTCCTTGGCGACGAGTTATCATGAAGTTTAAACGAAATTAACACCATTTCCCCATTTCAAAATCACATGGATCGCAGGTTCTTAGCTCCAATCCATGTGATGTGACGCAGCGTGCATCTACTTTAATAGAAGTAGAAATGCGATATTGCATTCTCATCGCAATATAAAAAACAATTGTATCACATTTTTTACGCTGAAGTTACTAAGTACCTAAAATATATAAAGCTCCTTTCATTGAATACCCTGAAAAAAACTCGATGATTCGTAAACATATGAATAGATAGGAACTTGGTTCAAAATATGATCAACTCACTTGACGGGATCGTTCCACATTAGTTCCCAGGCGATAGCACTTTGTTCCACTGGCCGAGGCAATGGTACGGGGATCTTGTCGATGGCAGAAATGAGCGGACAGAGCCAAGGCGGAGGAATACCGCCGTGGCAACAAAATACCTGACAAGATAAATATCCAGCTGTAAAGAATTACACTGGTATAAAAATGGCCTAGATTTTAATTTTGAGTGTACCTTGCGATACCAAATACAACAGGACAGCTATTCCCTCAATGTAACGTTATAAAACTTCTTAATCGGAATTGAGGAACTGTGTATAAAATTTTGTAAATCACCAAAACTGTCCATTATTATTCTAACCATAATGTTATTTTCGTTTTGCCTAACCACAAAGTTTAAAAACAAAGGCATTCAACCAGTGTATCCTACCCGTTTTAACACAAGGAGCCGAGACGTGGACTCTGACCGCGAGACTGGTCCATAAGTTCAACGTCGCACAACGAGCGATGGAGCAAGCTATGCTGGGTGTCTCTTTGGCGGATAAAATACGAAATGAGTTTATCCGTCAAAGAACTAAAGTGACCGACGTAGCTCGCAGGATAAGTAAGTTGAAGTGGCAATGGGCCGGTCACGTCTGTAGAAGGGCTGATAGCCGCTGGAGCAGACTTGTGCTTGAATGGAGACCACGTCTAGGTAAACGTAGTGTAGGACGAAAAGTGGCTAGAGTCGGTTGGATGCAAGCTGCTCGGGATCGGGATCATTGGCGTGCTCAAGGAGAGGCTTACGTCCTGCAGCGGCTATAGGCTGATTAGTAGTTAGTAGTAACCACAATATTTATTTTTTAAGAAAGTATTATCAGCTAATGACACAGTACGCAGCAAGATATATTGCACATCGACCTTAGAAGAGAGAGAGACTTCGGGTAATTCCAGCTCTTTAGAGCGTTACCTCTTTCGCGCACAACCTATGTGACGTTAATCGACCATTTTGATCAAGTCTTCACCAAATTCACCAATACCGGACTATTAGTGCTTACGTAGGCAGTGTGCAGCAGAAATAACGCTCTACGATACTTCCCAATGAGAAAAAAAAGAAAATATTTTAGGCAGTCTACCCGTTCATCCACCACAGCTGCCAGGGGCAGGACGTCAAACACCTGGTTGATAGCTTCCCACACACGAGGACCCTCTGTTTCACCAAACTTCGTTACACATTCGCTGCAATATAAATAAGTTATGTTTCTTTCGTCTTTTTCCTATGATCCCACAATTTTTTCGGCAATTAACGAACTTTAATGCTAGGCAGCGTAAGCTAAGCTAAGTAAGAGAGATATTAAATCAGGCCGCAAATAAGGGTTGCTGGCTGTGAAAGATAAAATATGTTTAATTAAAAATACTAGTAACCATATTTTAATAGGCTGCCGAGTGTATATAATAACATTTGACGACCCGGTGTGAGACGACCGGGACAAATATTTGTATGGCCTACAGATACTTATGTATATTGTACGTGTACAACGGCACCCACGACGAGGGTTTATACCTAGCGTGGGGCTGTGAGTATAGCCGAAGCTTCGGTCGGACATTATAAATATGCGTAAAATTAAGTTTGCAGCATATCTCGATGAACGAAATAATTCTGCAGCGAGATCCTAGAGGGGGTTGTTTGAACTAACTTGTAGAATGTGAACATCTTCTGTATATCTCTGGTCTCGTGATTCCCTCTCAGCAAACAAACGTTGTGCGGACGCTGTAGCTTAGCAGCCAGTAAATATGCTACCAGTTCCACGCCATACAGCCCACGGTCCACGTAATCCCCCAGCAGTAATAGCCCCACTCCTAAGGCAGGACCTCGTTTCCACAAGCATTGTTCCATTGCCAATAATGCTTCAAGATTACCATGAAGATCGCCTGCAAAACATATTTAACCTAGTTATTCTATTTTAAAGAAAAATTTGACTTCAGGCGAGACTTGAACTCGCGGCCACTGGGAATCTAGTCCAACCGCTTTTCCAACTGAGCTACCGAAGTCCTCCCCGATTTGTCAAATCTTTCCTTCACATTTATTGCATTGCCTTATGGTGGTAGTAGCGCCATCTATTGCCACACTATGCTAGTTAGGCAACCGAAACAATAAACTTTGCAGTTTATTATAAATATCGTAAATATTATTTCGCATTAACACATGCTTGTGAAATATATTTTAAAGAAAGATGGAAAGAAAAATTTTACTTCAGGCGAGACTAGAACTCGCAGCCACTGGGAATCTAGTCCAGCCGCTCTTCCAACTGAGCTACCGAAGTCTTGCCCGATTTGTCAAATCTTTCCTTTACATTTATTGCATTGCCTTATGGTGGCAGTATTCTAGTTTCCTTCAGTCTATCTCCTGATGGTTCTGTTGAGAGTACAATGCTGAGTCTGCCATCAGTCTACTTGGAGGTCAGTCTACTTAAAAGACCTCATCAGCTTTCCAAAAATTTGTTAGTTTCGCTATGAAGTTCTATTTACATACCTAGTTAAGTCTAGAGCTGCTGAGAATTAAGGGAGTTAGAGGAGTAAGGGATAGTGTATGGCTCCGCAATTAATATCACAAAATCAAAACAACGTAAAACCTTCCGGGGTAGTTACGCATTTACATTTTGACCTTTAGTTTTAGTGAGCATTAACTTGTTTGTTTGTGTGAAACATACCAATAGCGTAAACAGGTGAAGTGATCCTAGTCAGTCGCGTCTCGGCCTGGAAAATGGCGCGCACGGCGTCCGCGAGCCGCAGCACCAAGTCGCCGAAGTGGGCCTGCTCCGCGGCCGAGCTCCACGACCAGGCCGCCTTCGCGCACGCTGACCCTCCTGATGTTCGTCTCTGTAAGTCCATACTTTCCATAAATAATATTTAAAATATGAAAGTCTGACTAATGACCAAAAGCCTGAGTGGATTGTTATGAAATTTAGTAGGGCACTTGGCGTGAAGACTCCAAAGAAACAATTCCAAGTAATGTCAATATTTACTATCCGTTTAGGCTTTGTTAGATTCTGGTAGTCATCCGAACCGCGCATGGCTCTGTGGCCAGTGTAGAACGCAAGCGATCGGCTGTGCGAAACGGGCGCGGTTGGATGTGTGATGGGTGACCGACAGCAGCGGAGGACAAGTTAAGCTGTCGGTCCCGGTCGTTATCGATAGCAGTCGTTTAACCTTGTCGGAGGCCCTATGGGCGGTTTGAAAACATTCGACGGCGGGTGGGCCACTAACCCGTATCTCCACCAACCCGCTTTGGAGCAGCGTGATGGAGAAAGCTCCAGGCATAGGTGTAAATGCGTGCAACTCTACAGAAAAGTACAGGGCTGGAGTTTTCTCTTACGTTGAAAGTCTTCTCAATAGGATTAGCAAAGTAATGTACAGCAGCGAAGGTCTCATTGGGTAGTGACGTAGGTCCCAGCAGTTCCATGGAGTTCACGGTGTTCACGAGCAGACAAGACGTAGACGGTGTCACGGCGTCCTCTGAAACCATATTTCTAAGTCACCAAAATCATGTAATTAAGCCCCTTAACAATAGTCTTTATTGTTAGGCCTTCAGGCATTCATGCTGCAGTTTAGTTTAGATCGTGCCTACCGTCGTGGCACGTGAGCGGCGTGACTGGCGTCATTGTGAGTGGGTGCCGCTGCATCAAATCCTAGCCCGCTACCGTCTACTGGTGGCCCTTCTCTGTCAGATTTAGGAACAGCATACCTACCGCCTAAAGCGGGGTCTGGGTGTGAAGATGTAGCTGCACGACACAGCCTGCTATCAAGTACCTACTGTCAGACCTTTGCCCGTCACGTGACACACACTAGCTACAGTAGCTACCAGCACCAGAATTACACACGTAATTTGTAAAGTCGCACCTAACGTAGTACCTATGTGGCAGAACGAGCGTCAGAACGAACAATAGGTACTCTGCATCACACCGAGCTTGTACGAGTGTGTACCGAACTCCGAGAGGCCTTGTTACCTATTACTCTCACACCGCCTGTTTGTATGAAGCCAGAATACTGCAGATAACAATACCGTGGTTGGATACTACCGTCGTAGCAAGTGAGCGGCGTGACGAGTGTGAGCGAGTGAGGATGCAGCTGCATGACACAGCCCGCTATCCCGTACTCGCCGCCCTTCTCTGGTTTACCCGCCGTATGCTTCATGACACTACCCGTCATATGACATGTACTCGAAGTCGCCGGCAACACTACACGACATCAAAAAAAGTATTTCAAATATTCATGAAAGTTAACAAATCACCGAGAGTTCCAGGAGGAAGGCACCATCGTAATACATACGTTCTTATCTTAGTTTCTTAGACTATATATATATCGGCAGGAAGGCTTTCTTCTCCAGAAGTAGGATATGTAGGTAGTATTGTGGGCGTGTCTTTTCCATAAGCCGACATGTTATTCGTGTCTGTGGGCATCTGTAGGTGGGTACTCGAGCGGATGATGAAATAAACCACAGGTTGGCAGAATAAAGTCGTATATTGCCAAAGATCCGCCCATTCGATTACCTCCGGCAGGGAAGAACGGGCAAGAAACCCTTCGGACCGGGAAACCACATTTACCAGGATACGATACTACTACTATCACTAGTCTCCTGCACATTTGATTCAGAACTACCCGCGTTATATCACTTTAATATCACTGACGTTCACTGTTCTAACTGGCAGCATAACTGCCCTATAATAATTCCTTTGCTTTTTTTTTTTTTGTTATTATGGCATCGCTATTATGCATATTGCCAGTGTCAAGTAAAACGATATTTCGTATATATTTAAGCAGCGTCAAAGTTAGTATAATTTCTATATATAATAATAAATCTATAAAAATATAATAATAAAATTAAATAATATCTGTATATTAAGTAAGTATGAAGCATATAAGTTATCAAGTATAATATGTTAGTCAAGTGAGTTACAGTCAAGTTATTCGAGTAAAGCGATGGCTACTTTACTAGAACATTTACAATGGAGTTTTGGAGGCAACCTGAAAGGTCGTGTTTTCGCACTGTTATTCTATTTCACTATACACGGGAACTGTAATAAACCTATATCAAACAAAATGCCACCAACTTTATTAAATATAACTTAAAAATACACCAAGAAAATGAAATAAAATAAGAGCACCATACGCCTCTTTCAAGGTTCCCGCCAAAACCCCTATAATAATTCGATTCAACTGTGTGACTGTGACTGAATGATCGTTACTCTATGACTGCCCGTCACAGAGTACATTGTATATATGAAACTACCCTATATACTGTATAATCTATGCTGCCCGTCATTAACTATTTGCTAGTCTTTATAAACCCGATATCGGCAAGCACCTATCCCCTCTACGGTAACAAATCCAAGTACCTAAGCCGACCGTGGCGCCACTTAGAATTCTATAATAAACAATCTACCCTAGTCATAATTAGGTTACGTCACCGACAAACTAGATGGCGCTAGTAGTCACATAAGTAGTTACTTAGTGGCAGCGAGTTAGCTGCGTAAACATTGTGCCAGTCTCTTTGTTCGCGATGACAACACAGACGAGAAAAAGACTAATGGCCGAATACTCAAACGTCACTCAATTTTAAGCAACCGTCAAATGTGCGCTATCTCTATCGTTTGAACGAGTTTTATAAAGACAGAAGACTTTTAAGTCCCACTTAGATTTGAGTGACGTTTGAGTATTTGGCCGTAAGTGGCAATGTTATCATAAGTAAGTAAATGCAGACAGAAGATACTCTTACCAGAATGAATTGGCAATTTTTCCGATTTATCACGATCATGTCCGCTGAAACAAATGGAAAAATTACTACAAAATTAATCCCTTTCTGGGTCAGTCAACATCCAAAGGTCGACTCAGACAGGAAGACTCGGATGGCTCAGTGGCTCCTTACACCCTGGGCTAGCTAGACTCGTGGAAGGCCCAACTTTAAGAGATTTTTAGAGGGAAATATAGTTTTTTTTTGTTTTTTTGCACGCTTTGCTTTTTGTTGGTAACGTACGCCCCCGTAATTTCCATCACAGAGACAAAGCAATTAAATAATAATTTCTGTTTTTATTTAGAACTACTACAGCTTACTGCAAATCAGCGAGGTACCCGGCGATACTCTTAGGCGCTCTCAGAAGGGCGCTGGTGCCCCGCAGGAGCTTTTCCCCCACAGCGCGCATGAACTCTGATAACGTCACCGGACTGTTTGGTTGGATACCTAGCTGTCTGGAAATAGAGGGCCGCTTTTATTCTTTTCAGTACAATTTTCAATTGTTAAGCGGACCTTAAGGTCCGCTCGATTCTCAAGCACTTCTAAAATAAAATCTTAACACCGACTGCTTGATGGACAACAGGTACACATCATAAATTAAACCCGCTGTCGCCTAATATATTTTGCTCAAGAACTTTCATTGTCGTGTATCCACGGTGTGCCTTCACCTATCTAAAGTTTTATTCGAACACAATGGAATGGAGTCACTAAAATATTAATGTTGCAAAGCTTAAATCGAGGAAAATTTTAATTCATATCTTACATAAATCCTTATAGGTACGCTGCTAGTCTACTTATGCTGTTAACATTTCCCACAAAACGTGAATTTTGACTGACCTGAGACAAAGGTCAGCGTCGCGCACTACGCTGAGTGCGTCGACGGGCAGACGGCGGGCCGCGCGGGCAGCCCCCACGACCTCCTTGAACTGCCCGTAGTCCAGGCAGGAGTCACGGTCGCTGTCGAAGTACCTGCACATAACATGCCGTAGGAAGTCACCAATCGACTAGTCACCTGCGTCATACATTGTCGACACGGGCGTCGCCAAGAGGGACAACTGCCCTTTCCCTAGAGATTGATAAAATTTGTAGTCCAATTCTTCTCAACCTTGCCTGAAACTGAATTTATCAAACTGCTTCACCCGAGATCGTCAGCTGGCCACACTTTCGCTGTTTAGGTGAAACGACACGACTGGTCTTATCAATTCAGCCAAAAATTAAAGCCGACTGGGTCTAATGGTTCACAAATACCGCTTAAATAGACGACGAGTGATTCACAGTGTCGGACTAAGGGGTACAGTTGCAGTGTGTTAAGTGGTACCTGAAGATGTATTTGCAGCGTATCTCTGCGGGCGCGCCGCTGTGCAGCGTGGCGGGTTCCAGCGCCGCCACCCACTGCACCAGCTCGGAGTGAGACAGCCCGCCGCGTCCGTTCGTGTCTGCCGCCCTGGATACACGCGATCATTTACACACTGAGGCTAAAGTGAGACAGCGTCCGCTAGTGTCTGCTGTACCCGACACTGGCGTTCATTTTATACTATGTGTCTGAAGTGAGACAGACCACCGCGCACGCTCGTGTCTGCCACTCAAGGACGATTTTACTTATTTATTTTTTTTGTAATGGAAGTGGCAAACAAGCGTGCAGTTCACATTGATGTAAAGTGATGACTGCAGCCTATAGACACCCACACAAAGTCAAAATGCAGATGCGTTACCACTCCTGAGGCCTAAGGTGTTATGCCTCTGTGCCGGAAATTACAGGGCCGTACATTACCACCTGACCGTAACACGATAGTGCTGAACACCACCATTTAGCGGCAAGGATATTAGGTATTGTGGTGGTGCCTACGCCCGCGAGCTCTGTCACTGGAGCTCTACATGATTCTAAAGACTATAAACAGACCACCATGCTCAATCAGGCGAAAATTAAGTATTAAATAAACTTCTTCGGGTAATTATAATAAGTATACCATACAAACAGCAACTACTGTTCCGCGAGGGAACAGCCGCGGTGACCTCTTGAACACGTTACATTTTACACCAAATCTAAACAATTGCTATTTTTAAAAGAAATGACAATAGTAGATATGGTAAATAAGGTATATATAACGTCAGCTGGTAACAAGAAAATGAATCGAAAGGAAAGAAGAAGGGTGGAAATAAGAGAAGGTTCGTTTTTTCTTCTTTTGCGTTACACACTTGCCAGAGTGATCGTAGTACCTACACGGCACACGAAAGATTTTAGAAGACTCTTATATCATAAAAAACATGGCTGTGGCTGATCCATACCATTTGACATAAAGGTACCTGAAGAGGCTAGGACAGTCGGCGCGCTGCCAGCCGAGATCTACCATGAACTGAGCAAACACCGCCGCGCTCATGTACAGCGCTGGGTACACCAGCGTCATGAACTCACGGTACACACGGATTTCATCTGCATAAAGACAAACCGTTCGTACACACAAGTCTTTTTGTATTGCGTTAGTGTCTAAACAAAAGCTTCAAATTAGCAGCGCTGAACAAATCTGTTCAAATAGGGGCAGGCAGCATAACAGAGGTCCAGTGATCCACCATATTATATTTTCATTCGTTATGTGTTTAGGGCGGATGCTTTATATCTCTCCCTAAAGGACCCTTAGGGGCTGCCTCCTCTTTCACAGAAATAATCCAATATTCCAACCCCCCCCTCCCCAGGTTTTCAGACACATGAGGATTTCAACTCCCAGTTATATTAAAACATCAACGCCACCGAGGCCAGAAGAATGAATCACGTAACTTGGCGACCTTGACGTCCGTATTCCCTAAGGGATCCGAAACATCCATGATTCGCCGATTACGTTTGTCCCATGTAACAAGTGGTGCGCCTATTAACATCTCCAGGTGCATTACCAAACGCCCAAGGGTCCCCCTGATATATTTCCAGAAATTAGAAAAATCACAATGGTACCAGCGATAAAGGATTATAAATTTTTATTTCGTTAACGCCCAACCCGGAGATAGAACCCAGGACCCCAGCGTAGCAGGAAAGAACGAATACAACCCTTAAAAAACTAAAACAGAACACTCATGACCGTCTCTGGTGTACCCCGCGACGTGCAGCAGTTGCTGGTGCGGCGTGAAGGCGACTGCGCCCCCCGCGCCTGCCGTACTCCATGCGCCATCCTCACAGACCTCCACCACTGGCCCGCTCTCCAAGTCCTGTCAGATAATTCATTGTAGATATGTTGTATGTTACCAGAACACGATAGCGCTGGCCACTAGCATTCAGCGGTAAGTAGATTAGGTGGTGGTGCTTACGGAAAGATATCTACTACCAGGACCTGAATCAGAAACCATGGTTCTGAAATGTTGCCTCTACCTGCCACTGTCTCGGGTTGTGAATTTTGTATAAATTCTCAGCTTGTAGATATAGCATATTTTCTATTATTACCTATGCTTTCTAAGAGGCATTCAATAAAGACCGTCAAATTATTATTCACTAAGATCATAAGCTAATTTTCTAACCATATTCTCAATATTCCTGAGCTCCCCAATAGCCATATGAACAAAAAGAGCCAATTCCGGGCTACGGAGGGTGGAGTGCGCACGCTGCCGGTCTAGCTCCACGTATGTCATCCATTGAAGACGAGTACGCATACCCTGGAAATAGTTCCCAGACTTTTGAATACCTGGATGGATCTTACAGCTCAGCTCCACGTAGGTAGGTACACCGCTAATCCAAAATCAATGGTATACAGCTTTTATTACCGCCTCATAGTACTTCATATGGTCAAGCTGGCATAGGCACTACTGCAATCTGGTATCCGTAATAAAAAATAGGAAAAATAGATCCGATAGAATGTATGTACATAAATGAAAAAAAAAGATTTTGCAAGCCATGTAGGTACCTAAGTATGTTATATGAAGGTTCTAGTCCTTGATGTTCTGATGTATCATCATTTACCTGCTGACGTCATCACATTCCACATTATAGGACCAAAATTTAATTACATTTAATTGCTTCTCTGTCATCAAGTGTATAATAAATATATGGAGTAATTACACAAATTAACACAGATATGATTTTTATTTGAGACATATAATTAGAGTTAATTAAGATAATAATTTATTGGACTACAAAAAGATGAAGATTTCCATTCATGGTACCTGTATAATATGTATTATACATTTTATTAAATTCAATTTCTTTTTATTACCAACCATTTTTAAAACAGGTTTTTGGAGGAACGGGATGTAATTTTCCTTCCAGGAAAAGGGAGGATACTCCGACCAGGCAAAGTGAAGACACCTGGCGGGCCGTGGCCCAACGATTAACGCGAGGAAGTTGTATGAATGGCAACTCATAGGAAAACTTCGTATGTGCGATGTAACTCGGTGATACGCAATCTTCCGTACTAGACAAGCACTTTTATTTCGTTAATGTTCCACTAGGTGGCGCCTTATGTAGTGGACGCTACAGGTTAAATAAAGTAATAAATAAAGCAAGCATTTATGTATCAATTTACCGGTTTCATTTTCACTCGTTTCTTGATGTCCGATTTGACGGGCACTTTGAACACTGCGTGGCAGACGCTCGGCGGCTGGTGGTTTGGTAGCCAGATCTTGCACACGCGAAGGATTTGACATTGGGACCCAGTATCTGTGCCGAATAACTGCAAAGATTTATGATCTATCTATAGCAACGTGGGCGACCGAGCTTTAAGCAGGGTCTACACTACTCTACACGCAGCGACATTGATCGATGCGACGGTGAATCAGTATTCATTTTAATGCAAGTTCAAAATGAAACGATAAAACTGCAATCGCCAATTCACCTGCCAAGCATGGCGATTATGGCATATTCTCTCCTCATGACGTTGGTACAACACAAAAACAAGTCATACCTCAAAGTACATTTTACTAGCGGTGTTCTTCCAACAACCATTTTCAGCTTTGTTGGATGGAATCCAAAGCTCGCCGTTGGTGTCTTTGCTCACCAAAAAACTTCTGTCCGACGGACAATATACCAGTAATGAGACCACATCGCTCAGATGTTTGTAGTGCTTGAACATCACGCAGAGATTTATGTGAGTAGTTAATTAGGGAACTTGATGAGAGAAACTACGTAGTATTTGTATAATGTTTGAGAGAAACTGATTTTTGGTGTCTTCTTTGACGTTGATTGTTAAGTTTGGTACGAAAATATTATCTGTGTGTGATGGTTATCTGTGTGTGTGTGACTGCAAAGAGTACTTATACAAACGCTTATTCTCATAATAATAATGATCGATTGGAGTTTTTTAGGAGGTATGCATGTATAGTGATGATATTAGTATTCACTATAAGCTCATTTATAGTGCCTAAGTAAGTACTTGTGAAAATGTAGATATCTACGTTTCAATAATTTCAATAAGGTTTCCAAAGTTACATACGATTTGCCCAGTTGCCACATTTAAGACCTATCATGATTTAATTTTCTCCCTAATAAACCCATAAATAATGAGGGCAGCACAAATACTAAAAATTAAAGAAAAAATGGAAAGGAAAATTTGACTTCTGTTTATCCTGAGGTCGCAGGTTCAATTCCGGCCCGAAGAATTTTTCTTCCCCATTTTTTTTAATTCCTGAAATTCGCTCGCATGTCATTTGCATTGTGTTATTGCGAAGAATAAAAATATTACAAGCATAATTAACCGAAAGCAATTTTTATACCATTGCTATACAAAAAACCCTTTATATATCAATGCCTAGCTAAGTTATCTAAGATCAATGAAGTCATGGACCCGTGAAACAATGTACGAGTAGATACCTACATTTCGTTGATCAAGGTATGTCTTTATTTTCAGGCTGATACACCCTCACGGGGTAGGTTGAGAGCGTGGAGCGCCAGACCACCCAGTCCATAAAATACAGACACCCCTCTCTTGCTCCTTTTGATCAAGTTAATTAAATAACAGGGTATTTTTATCAGGCACGGAACTCTTCGCTTATCCATAATCAATCAAATATAATTTATTTTTCACGACAAACATTCAGTTCCCTTCCCTGTAAGTAAATAAGGTAATGCGGTGGTGTCGTACTCTGACTCTCTGCGTACTGTTAGTAATTTTTACTTATCACTATCTCAAAGTCACAATCAAGATTGATATAACAGCAGGAGAAAGATTGTCTCAGTAAGTATTCAGTAGTTTAGCATATTTTGGTAGTGCTGTAGTGTACTTTTAATTAATGTAGGCATCAAGCTTCTCCTGTCAAGATTCAAACCACGCTGCGGTATGTTATCATAATAGTCCGCTAGATGTCACTGTACGCCATAATTCGTTACTCTATGCAGGAAATATGGCATCAATAGTACAAAACTATTTTTTTTTTATTTTTACAATACCCATATTAAGTATCTAAATTATTTTTTTATTTTATTTAGTTCTTTAGTTTGACGTATTGGTAAATACCGCTTCATAACATTTTTATTCACAAAAAACTCGAGTATTGATTAGTGGGCATACAATGTACTTCGGTAGAATAGATATATAGGCACAGTGACGTAGCGATCACGCCACCGTTTTCAGATCGTTTGCTGTCCTCTCATTGGTGGAATTCCCCACCCCAATACCAAAATACGACACATTCAACATGTCTAGTGCGGTACGAAATTAATCGTTTCAAAGTTACCGATTTTATTCACATTCATCGGGTCATAATAAGATTCCTAATAAAAAGTTTGAAACAAGCTTGGCCAGAAATCAAAAAATCTCAAGTTTTCACAACGTGATGATAACATATTATTTTATTCGAATATGCATATAATTTTATCAGGGATTCTATAGTTTTAAATTTTTGTCAATCGATGTCAGAATCGACTTCAAATCGAACAATTAACCTATTTGACGTTTAGAATTTCTGGTACAACACTAGCGTTTCGGATCGGTCGGTTTGCGGACGTACGTGCTCCGTCAGTGTTTACTTCGAAAATATTTGAAAAATCAGTGTTAATTTACAAGTGAAAATTTGCTAACGGCCGCCAAAACGTAGCTGAACATACGGTAAGTATTTTCCATGTGATGCTTACGAAATAGCATGTTACCCGTCAGTTACAGAATTAATTTTCTTTTTCTAACCTATAAAAAAATCTTACTACGCCATCCCACTTCATTCTTGTATTTTATTAGCAATACTTACTTGACGATTGCTAAATCTGTGTGATTTTAAGTCTAATCAGAGGATAAAAATATAAGTAAAACGTAATTTTTCATATTTGTGAGTCCCGGTGCGTGATAGCCGATATTGTGCCACCCACAGTTTTCGCAATAAATTATTCGCATTACATCCACGTACACTCAATGCATTATCTTCAAATATATCCTAAAAGCACGATTCATGCTCTTGCTAAATATTCATTGGCATCCTTTAAGACATTTGGAAGAACTTCGTGTATTTTGTAGTGTCTATTACAAACATAATGTCTTACGATAAACAACTTTCACAATTTCAAGCAGTCAGTCGTAAGTTAAATAGGTACTTTCATGATCATAGTCTAGCCAAAAGATCTCTTCTGAATGAGGAACTCTGTAACTATTTTCTATGAACTGAATTAATGGGCATCGAAAAATTGGCTACATATTATTAACATCCATGTCAAAGTAAATCATTAGTCTGTCTATCTCATAGTCACCATTTTTATCTTTCTTTTATCATAAACAATGAACTCTGACTATGCTGCATAGTCTCAAGAAAAATATGGCAGTTGATTTCAATTGTGTCTCTGCCAATATTGACCTCTTGATCCGTTAGCAATGTACTTTTTTTCAGCTATAGTTTAATAATAATTAAGAGAGAATAAAACAATAACCTACTAAATGTCCAGTGGGTTATTTGAGGCTTTGTAGTTTTCAATGTCTTGCTAATAACCATTTAGTTATTTTCACTAATTCCCTGACTTAAGTGTGATTCTTCCCTGACTAGATTTGATATCCAAATATCAAACTCAGAATCAGGGATCATGTATTCCATGTCTTTTGCTGTCTCAAAAATTATTTTTAGGGTTCAACGGCCTTTTAGTATTTTTCACTAGGGAATATGTTGTGAAGAGAGATTTAAGTACTTCCCTGATTAGGTTTGATATCCAGATATCAAACTCCAATAGTAATACTCAAGCAATTGAATAGAATAGTACTTTAAAAATGCTTCTGTAACCACTTTTTATGTGTTTGAGCTGTGGTCTTGTGGTGTGTTTATTTTTTGTGTCATGCAGGTCTAAGGTGTAATGTCTCCTTCCTCAAAATTACAGGGTATACATTACCAGCTGACAGGACACAATAGTGTTCAACACTACCATTTAACGGCATGTTGATTAGGTAATGTGGTTGTGGCTATGTAATAAAATTGTTGGTTTTGAAAGACTAAAATTGACTTCAGGCAGGACGTGAACCCGCAACCACCAAGATCTCTGGTCCAGCTACTCTCCCAACGGAGCTACCGAAGTCCTCATTTTTCTTACCATTCTTCTTAAAAAATATTTCCCTCGCATATGTTATTGCGAATAATCCAATAAAATAAAAGAAAAAGATAAATAATGGCATCACTATCAAATAACATATTATTCAAATTATCTATGTACATGTCCTCACAGTTAATTAATTGTTGTGAATTGAAATAGCAAATTTCATTGTTTCAATTACATTATCTATAATACATTATTAATTCCTTTGTTCAGAGGACCTTTGCATACTGTATTTATTTTAACTCCGACTTAGTTAAATTTTTCAAGACTGCAAGACTGTTTCAGGTTTGACAATAAATAAGTTATTTTTTGTGAGTTCTATATCCAAAGGGTAAAAAGGGGACCCTGTTACTCAGACTCCGCTGTCAGCTTGTCTGTCTCTCTGTCACCAGACTGTATCTCGTTAAACATGCTAGCTAAGCACATGACATTTTCTCAGGTGATGTATTTTTGTTGTCGCTATAACAACAAATACTAAAAACTATAACTACAAACAGAGAAGAATAAATATTTAAGGAGGGCTCCCATATAACAAACGTGTTTTTTTTTTTGCTCGATATTAATGTTCGAATAAGATGGTAAGATGCACGAGCAAAAACACATTGCCAAAAATCGTAACCAATGGCTAACAAAAGTGATCCATAGAGGGTATTATTACCTACGACCCTCAGTAAAGAATACGGCGCGAAGAGTAGTATAAGTAAATCAGATAGATAGACCTATAGACTGGTTAAATATCCATATTTGTTGCATATGTCGATTTGCAAAATACCTATGAAATTGTAGTCAGGAGAACATCATACTTAATCGGATCAATCTTAGTTGTAATCGGGCGCAGTCTTGGTTAGGTACCTTCCTAGCCTGCGCCCTCCAACGAGTTCGTATCGTTCGAATTGCACCATTTGCACATTTATCTCATGTTTCATAATAGTCCTTTGAAACTACAATTCTGGATTCAAGATACCATAACGGCGTTTCAAATTCAAATCGTAACATAAGAGATCGACAAATTGTAGGGATCAATAAATAGGGCCCAAACAACCCAGCGGAAATTCACCAGCGGGGATAATTGCAGTTATCGGCGCCGATACACCAGACGTCGTCAATAACGCCAGATAAACTATCTGTGACCTGCGATAACAGACGGAAGTTCACTGCCGACTGACTCTTGGACTCCATAACATGTTATAATTATCTTGCTGGATACATCGTTTCCAGTCATTCTGTATGGTGTCGGCGTTACGACCATTGACACCCTGGGCAGAGAATATGTAATAAAACTACAAAATATTGTGGCGCCTACTTATAAAAACCAATCGAGTATAATTTTTTGCTAAATTAAACTTGGAATAATAATTTTATCTTTCCTTTAGCGTCTCAAATGTAACGACGTAGACGTAGAAAGTTTTCTTGCTCCTGTTTTTTTATCCACATCATCCACCGCGCGTATCAGCTTGGCGGGGATCCCAACCTCACCGATCGCCTCCTGAAATTTGGCGCTCTGGGTCGTCACCCCATCGCGCCCTCCTAACGCCGGCACTGATTCTGTATCAAGGATAACCTTTTTACTCGGAGATTTGCTGCAATAGCTCTCGAGCTTTTACTGCAGATATTTGAGTGCTTGGAGATTTAGCTCGAGACGTTACATGTTAATCTAATGTGTAGAACATAGAAGGATTTAATTTTGCAAAACAGTGATAAGTAGGTACTTGCCGAAATCTAATCTAAACTGGCATAGTTGCAGGTCAGTAGATTGTAAAGCTACAATTAGTTACCTACATCGAAGTCTGGTTAATATTTTTATAGAAATCGACTTTATCATCATTCCTTGGCCCTAAGCCATTTCAATCACTTAAATAATAAAGAAATACACCTGCACCGTATTTCTGGGAAACCCATGGTTTTATATTTTGCTTACTCTGCCCTTAGCATTGTCTTTAATTCTTGAACAAAATATTAAGTTGTGCTTTATTGTCTGTATTATAACAAAGAAATTACCGTGTCTGCCTTATAAAGATAAGATTCTTGTCTATATTTGTTCTAAGAAATTAATCCGCAGTAGCCTCAAATTCACTACAAGAGCTACTTAGTACCGTGTACTTAACGTGAAAACAAACTAATCTAGTTAATTGTATCCCACAGCTATCTCGTCCTATACTAGTGATCAATTGAGAAAGACGTTTGAAGGTAACGTTATCTCACTAAGGTTAATGTGTCTAGTGATAAAGAATTGCACATTTCATACACCTCTCCTAGCATTAAATTGATAATATATGCAACTGGTGAAGTCTAATTGGTTCTAGGTGGTAATTTAAGGTATATTTAAACATGAATTCTTCCAGACGCAAACATTTCTTCTGGTTTATTTTTGGAACAAAACTTAAATTGCGTAGCCATTCTCTTGGTAGTTTGCTTAACGATGGCGAGAGGTAGGCCAGTATTTCCACCAATTTTCGTAAAAGAAGTGTGTCTAGATTTTAGGATAGGAGAATGTATTACGATTTGTTTTGGCAGTTTAATGACGATTGAATCCCTCGCCTGCAGAATTTCTACCACAAACTGACATCGAAGTAGGCATGGCACGTCTGTTTGGGCTTATATGCGATACAACACTATTGCTTGGGTTCTATTAGCAAATTCAACTAATCACCTGTCCGTTCTATCCACTGCCAGTCAAAGTACTGTACAATTATTGATAGACACCTGCTAAAATACCACAATGGTGGTTTTGGAGTACCTTAAATTTAACTCTACATTTTAAGTTTCATGATTTTTGTTAGTGGACTAAGGTGAGAAACATGAAAATGTTTGGATGGAGTAACAGTTAGCAATCTTGAATGTTTGTTTTCTGTAAATATGAAAATTGTTTTGTAGTTTTTGTGAGGCAAAGGATTCCTATCAAACATAGTTGGGAGTGATAAAAGACGTATAATCTACAATTTGGGGGACATATGAATAAATAACTCCACCAACCCGCATTGGAGCAGCGTGGTGGAGTAAGCTCCAGGCCTCCCCCCAAAAAGGGGAGAGACTCGTGCCCAGCAGTGGGACGTATAATGGGTTGCCATTATTATGAATAAATAACCAAGTGTTTGAGAGAAAGCAAGACTATCGCGCACGGCGGGGTGGGGGCCATAATTAGGTTAAGTACACTCGCATTAGCATCCGCGAGGCGTTTACAGTTTAACTCAAACTCAAAAATTAATTTAATCACTTGGAAATAATAGAATTTGCTTGTGATAGGTCAAATTAAAAATATAAAATTAAAGCGAATAACAACTGATACGTTGATTAATATGTCAAAGTAAATAAATTAATAATAGTCCAAAAATACTTAATAATAAAAATAGGTATCAACAGAATGTTCCATACTCTCTTTTACAAACGGCAAGATAAGACTAAACAAAATCTGCCATTGTTTCAGACGACGATACGTCATACAACCGCATATGTAAAAATAAAAGCAGTGAACAGACCAGAATGTCACACGCGAACTTTAATCTCTAGAGAGAGCTTTGGTCTGCCATTGTAATTACGCTGGCAAAAATGTGAGCGATTCATGTCACGTAATTCAATTAAACGGATTCTTGGGATTGGGTTAACTTTATTAAAAATACTCCACCAAGGAGTATTTTTAATTGGATTAAAACAGATTAATTGCTAATGAGAATCGTTCGAATATCTGTATAGGAAGAAGCAAGGCTACATTATGACCAACAAAGACATAGGAATTAAATTGAATAAAATATTCAGACAAATTTATAACGCAAGCAAGACTATGCTGAAAGGTTTGTGTTTTTTTTTTTTTAATATTCGTCCTTTTTTCTGCCTGAAAAGCATTGGATAGGCATTTGCTAATTTGTAAATTGTTTTCGAAATAACCAACCGCTAAAACAATAATTGCATCAAAGCCAAATTCTTTTTTTATGTAAGTACAGTTTTGTTACATTCGGCGTAATCTCTGAGACGGTCTATTTCGGTGTGGGACGTTGGACTTCGCCCCGTATCAACCGGCCATTATCCCATCCACTGCCGCGCGCCTTCCGGTTACCGTCCCCGTCGCTAGGAGTTCCACGCTGGATCTAGCCCACTTGAACCTTGACTTTTATTTAGTTTGATATTGACCCAAATTACACATTAAACATTTTTATGGGACAATTTCGACTTGAGTGAGAAGACAGTCTTTCGTTAATTCTCGTGGAGTATTTTTGATTAAAAAGATGATTGCCGGATGACAATCTTTTAAATGCGTATATACAAAAAACATCGTACCAGTAGGGGTATACCGACAGGTCTAGGCCGGTCTATTTCAGTGTTGGACATTGAGCTTCGTCCCGTGTCTACAGGCCATTATCCCATCCACTCCCGCGTGCCCTCCGGTTACAGTCTCTGTCATGCTGCGTCTAGTCCACTTGAAAACAGTAATTCGATTATCGAACTATTTGTATAAATTTATTTCCATATTTTTTTCAATCCGCCGGCCTATTTGAAAGTAAAATGTCCAAGCAGTTCGATAGATCCGCCAGTCTAACTACTAGGAAGAAAATGTTTTGGACATTTTTGATAACCGCATAAATAGTAAGAACTTGTGGCAATAAACCAGACATTTTGGTTTTCAAAAGAAAATAATTGCTCAGATTTTTATTGTATACAAATTTATTATTATTGGATTTTAATTCAGAATAAAATTTGACAAACATAAATAACAAAGGACCTAACGAATAATCAAAGATTTTTCACTTAGGTGATACTAAAAGAAACAACACCTTTATCATGGTCCCATTGATGTCTGTTTAGTAAAAGATTAAAATACTACACAGATGTTATACGAAACAAAATTTTAATTCTCTTACAGCCTTTGTTGTCACAAAAACAATGTTTACAAATGTCTCAATAAGGTGGCAGGCGGTCGTTTACCTGTTCTTTGTAATATCTTCATATTTATCGTGTCGTATCAATGTTTATTCTACATTGTTTTTGTTGCATGCCAGTGCAAATATTTTCGTATTGTCAAACAAACAAGTTCCACTTAGTCAATTCATTTGTTGTATTGATTTCTTCGCAATCTTATCGTTGATGTACAGATTGGGGTTTGTAGGATTATAGTGGTACGATATATTGGTTTCCTTTATTTTGTTTCGATTGGTTGTTGTTGGGATCATACGATCTGTTTTAGATTACAGTACCTAGATGATTCATAATACCAAATGTTGACCAATTATTTCTTCATTGTGTTTTATTTTTTTAATGTTTTGATTTGTAAGATGATTCTGCAGCAAGTACGCATGACTAAAACAACAAGATCCTGGTAACTTTTTTCGGAGGTTTTCGCGAGCTGTACACTGGAAATTATTGTTCTCGCATGGGCACACTTCTATCTTCCTCACTTACCCGAGGTTTGGTCAATTGCCAGCTACTGTGGCCACGCGCATACTAATCCCACGTATAGGAAAGACGAGAAGATTCGGAGTTTCGGAGTCTATCATCATCACTCCAGCTGAAAGACGTCCGCTGCTGGACAAAACCTTCCCCAAAGACGCCCAGACAACAGTGTTGTGCGTCATTAGGGGAGAATATGCCATAAGTAGTTTTATCGCGGGTCGCTGCTGACCACCCTATTGGAATGGTTTGATCGCCATTGTTCGGTTGACTGAAGTGCACTAGTAGAAGAATTATATTCCAGTAGATATCTTAATGATTATTTCATATATTATATATTTTTTTTGTTTATGTTACAATGTGCTGTTGTTTTGAATAATTTTTTCTTTCTTTCTTCTTCCTAGAAGAAAATTCTTCCGCTAGTAGGCGGGAGAACTTCGGAGTATTCGAGATAGAAATACGCAAATATTATTTATGTTTAAAAAGTATAAAACGGACCAAACAGCACAAGCGATGGCCACCCTACCAGAGGGCGTTTGCTTAGACCGTCCCGCACGTTTTGTCCATTGTCTCACGTGTGTAGGAGTCTTTGTAAACGAGACAACAAATGATACAGCATCCGTCCGCACCTGTCAACCTTAATTCAAGGGATTAGCCCTGATTTTGCTTCGTTACAGTCCGATCTTGGAATTATGCTACTTGTATTAAATGCATGATTTGTGTCATGCAATCCTTTTGTGCCAAGTATAAATTGCACTTTGACTAGCCGTTTATAGTTTAAACTAGTCGCTGTGGGATTGGAGTTGGTTACTTTTTTAATGTAAGGGTGACAAACAAGAATGCAGTTCCCATGAATGGTACCTATGTGAATACTGTAATAATAATAATGGCAACCCATTATACGTCCCACTGCTGGGCACGAGACTCTGCCCTTTTTTGGGGGGAGGCCTGGAGCTTACTCCACCACGCTGCTCCATTGCGGATTGGTAGAGGTGGGTAGGTTAGTGGCCAACCCGTTGTCGGATGTTTTCAAACCGCCCATAAGGCCTCCGCCACGGTTTAACAACTGCTATCTATCGATAGCAACCGAAACCGACGGCTTAACGTGTCCTCCGAAGCACGGAAACGCGCATTTAATTTGCCACTAGCGGTCACCCATCACACTACCCGACCGCGCCCGTAGTGCTTAACCGAGTAGATCGCTTATGATCTACACCAGCCGCCGGGCCATGCGCGCTTCGTGACGCGCTGCGGGGAATACTGTAGGTGTAACTAATTGTAAGCCTAAAAACATGGTTCCACGTAATGTGGTGGACCGTGGGTGGGGCTTAAATATGGTCCACCGCAGCGCGTCGGGCCATTAGAAACAGCGGTGTCTATCTTGAAAGTGAGTGTTAGTTATCATTGTAGTTTGTTTGTTTGCGTAAATGGAACTAAAAAAAGCGACGTTTTTTTATGTAACGAAGGTGGCAATCGAGATTTCAGTTACGTGGATTTTAAGTGATGAATGCAGCCTATAGATATCTACACAAAAACCAGAGGTTAAAATGCAGTTGCGTTGCCACCCCTGAGACCTTGTTGACCTGAGAGTTGTTATGCCACTGTGATAGTTAATTTGATGATCCTCAAGTGAAATGGAATGCTCCGTACACTTAGGTCGATTTCTACTGTTGGACGGTTATTTCTGTCTAGAAAAAATAATTGGATATAGCTTGATGCACTAAAACTAAAATGACAATGGTTGAGAATCGGAATTCGCAGAACTTGTTTAAAGATTCTGACGTGCTAAACGTAAAGTGATTCGCGCTGCAGACGTAGCGTGGGAAGAGCTCTCGCAAGATTGACCTATGACCTCGTGAATATTGCGGGAAAGCAGTTTCCCCAGGTACAAGTACGCTTCTTTAGTGAGGTCCTTGCAGTATTTCTAAATCCTAAAGTACAAGCTATTATAGTCAAACCTTCAATGAAAAATATCGCGAATTACTTATATAATATAATTCAGGCGATCAGGATTCTCTAGCATAATCTTCCAAGGGATTGGAAACAGAAGTGAAATTTGTCAACCACCACTGCTCATGTATGTCAACCAGTAGACTCTGCTCTTATAACCATGGGCTTCGACCCAGACTTCTTCATATACTAACTGTTGCCCACAGCCTTGTCCGCGTGGCTGTCGTTTTATAAATTACTGAGTAGCCTATATTCTTTCTCAATGTCAGCTCTATCTCTGTACCAAGTTTGGACGTGAAAAGGTAACAGACAGACGGTAACAGACAGACAGACAGAGTTACTTTCGCATTTATAATATTAGTAGGGATTATAAGGCTCCTGAAGAGCACTTTGACATCATCATATTATCTTCGAAGATTTCTCGAAGGTAATTAACTAAAAAGCTATAAATTAACCCTTCTTATTCATAAACATATTTTAACTAAAGTGTTGCTAATCTCTTCTTTGTCTTTTTCTATCCTGCATATTTAACAATGCAACTGACAAAGACAAAGCATTATTTAGCTTAAACGTATCTAATATACGTTTATAAATAAGGGGTATAATGTTTTGGCACGCCCATCGACCATATTTCAAATTTGACATAACAAAGCTTCCGACCTCTAAATTAACGTAATAAGTATCTGAAATTCGCTAAATATATTCTCCGGAAGGATTTCCTGGTAAGGTTTGACCGCTTCTTTCATTTTAATTTATGCCAAATTATTCCAATTATGTGCAAGAGTTAGCATCGTTGTGGAAGCATTCCATAATTTATGATAACATTTTGTTATTCTTGAATTACATGTGCTCTATCCCCAACATTAGCAGCAGCTCTCTATTCTAAAGCCAAAATATTTCGAAGAGAAATAAAAAAAGGAATTAAAGTTAACCCTTTCGCTTCTCAGTAACCGGGTGTAAAAATAACAATATCTTCATGAGATCGCATAATTCTTCGACAGTGAATTGATTAGCTATCGACTTTCATTCAATAGATTATTTAATATGATTAAGGATTTTTCCTGAAAGAAAAAAAAAATATCTTCCCTAGCGCAATGAACTTGCTTTGTTATAGTCTGAACTTGCTTTGTTATTATCTGAAACTTGCTTTGTTATAGTCTCAAGATATCTAGAGCGCTTATCATAACTATCTGCAATGGTACCTACTAGAGATTGAAACAGTTCTGAAGTACCCAACCGCTTGACATTTTAATAATAAATTCACTTCATTGACATTTTATTTAGTGGAAATTTAACATTTACTGTTTATGTTCTAGTAAGTGCTTAATGACTTGAATGACATTTATTTTTTACTATATCTTTCACCGGTAAGTACACATAAATGCCTAAAGGGCAAAAAGTCACATCATGCTGTAACTACAATAAAGGGACGGTCTTGTGACCGTTACAACAAAGTAACCTTATCCAAAAGGCGTATATCGGTTGATGTCATTTCGATAGCATTGCTGTACATTGCTGTTTTGACGTAACGTGGTAATTACGATCGTTTTAGGTAAACAGCAATGTATTAGTAAAGTGGGTTTCAAATTGATTGCAATCGAGATACAGAATACGCCTGCTAGCTGGTCGCTCACACCCATCTGCAAGTTGTACTTTGTACTGTAAAGATAAATAAGGTTTTCGAGCCTTATCTTAAGGCCTGTCCCTTGGAGTGTGACCGCACGATGGAGCGAAGCGGTCGATTTTAATGTAAGTCGCGTTATGCACCAGTCACTGGCTGTCGGGAAAAAGAGGTCTATAATCGGCTCGGTAAATAATAATCGTCTATTTATTTTTATTGAAAATTTTTCCTATTCTATTTTGCATTCCGAGAATGAAATAGGAAAAATGGACGAGCCGTTTCCGAGTAAGGGAACTATATACGTATTATGAAGTTCATTCTCCTCACATTTTACCGATTTTTTCGTTTATCTACATAATATTTACCTATAAAAAGTTATATTTTGGAATATAATTGGCAGCGAATATGATTGCCCTTGACAATACACACGTCCGGCGCGCTCCATGACCCTCCCTAAACTGCCCCACATTGCGTATTTGAATTTGGAATCGTCCCACTTTTGAGGTTAGCCGAGTGCATTTGTTCTCGCTACCGGCTATTTCTGCACGTATGCGTTCACGCGATGGAGCGAAATGAATTCTTTGTGTTTATTGCATGCATAAGATAAGTTATGCGAATGTTTCTCTTTCTATTATAGAGCTTCTTGGTGCAAATAAAATGATGATAATATAAGCTACCTACAAGAAGGAATTACATTGGCAGTCAAAACGTGAGGAGTAATGATAGATATCAAGGCCGTACCTTATTGTCACTAAACAGGAATAATAATTCTGCTATCTTCGCCCTTTTCCTGCTAACGTAATTAATCGTAATTGTCATTGTTTCGCGATTAAATCGCTTCGCTTTCTTGCTCTAAAATAAGCCGCGTGCATTGGTTGCAGCAAGGCGGAGCTATTCAACTGCGATCCAATGACAAGTACCTACGACTAATTATATTAGCAGATTTAAGCCCCAGATAGTTGCCGCGTTATAGCAATTTCGATTACCAAGATGTTAAAATACGATCTTACAGGATATCTTTAGTTTCAATATGACCAACATGTCACTATTGTTTTATTTATTGATAGCTGTTGCCCGCGGCTCCGCCCGCGTGTTGGTCCCTTTTCGCGTAACCTGTAAAAACTCATCAAATCATCCCATGGCATCCCACAGGAACATTTTTTCGGGATAAAAACTCCTATATCTTAATCCAAGTTACCCTCTATGTGTGTGCCAAATTTCATGAAAATCGGTCCAACAATTTTTGCGTGAAGGAGTAACAAACAAACATACAAATTTTCGCATTTATAATATAAGTAGGATAGTCATAGAATGATTCCAACAATTTAAAAAGAAATGGAAAATTCGAAGAAATTGTGTTGTGTTTATTGCAGCGTGGAACCAATATTTGTAAGTATCCAACTTAATAGTACTTAACACGTTCGTTTTCTTTAAGACTGTGATAGTACTGTCAAATGTAAAGGAACGACTTCCCAGGCCAGTATCTGAGCTGACGTCACCTCGTGCAGGGGCCGCAGTGTATTTCGGAACATAGCCACTAATTTCAAAGGTCACTGAGCATGAGTTGGAACTACTTGGTACTTACACGTTGACTGACAATCGAGTCGTCACGGGCCATGATCGTACCCAATCGTGATAAGGAAGTTTAGTTAAGGAAAATTATAATAAAAAATTGTAATAATCTCAAATAGTGATTGTCATCATAATATGACACACTTAGTATTTTCCTTATTATCAAGTTAATAATAATAATGGCAACCCATTATACATCCCACTGCTGGGCACGAGTCTCTCCCCTTTTTTTCCCCTTTTTTGGGGGGGAGGCCTGGAGCTTACTCCACCACGCTGCTCCAATGCGGATTGGTGGAGGTGGGTGGGTTAGTGGCCAACCCACTGTCGGATGTTTTCAAACCGCCCATAAGGCCTCCGACAAGGTTTAACGACTGCAATCCATCGATAGCAACCGGGACCGACGGCTTAACGTGCCCTCCGAAGCACGGAAACGCGCATTTAATTTGCCACTAGCTGTCACCCATCACACTACCCGACCGCGCCCGTAGTGCTTAACCGAGCAGATCGCTTACGATCTACACCAGCCGCTGGGCCATGCGCGCCTCATTATCAAGTTGTTAGATGATAAATCTTTAGGTGCATAATGTTTATAGATATACAGACAGAAGAGCAGTAAGTGCTTAGTTGACGGCAGCCACCCAGAGTTGCCAACTTCCTAAAGTCAAAATTATCACATTATGGCCTAGAATTTTTCGTTTTTGTCGATAAAATATCGTAAATACGGACAATTTGCTTAAAAATACTAAGTAAAAGCATAAAAAAGAACGACGTTCACAGATCGCTAAAGATTACAATCGAAAACAGTTATAGGTAATTAGTAGTACCTAATTACACATTCAATGAAAATAGTAATCATTGGTAATATTTTTTACTGGTTATGTTAATAATGATTTATTAACACGTATGTAATGCGATAACCATCAAAATTCGCGAGCCACCTTCTCTTCATTAAATTTCTCATTTAATTATAGTAAACCTATCTTGTAATAATAATATACGTGTAGTCGAAGAACTTTCCGCTTATACAAAATTAATGTAGCTTTTATTACTATCGCATAAGGTGCCCGAGCCTGTGTGTTGTAGTGCTCAATTCTCTGATAGTACATGTACTCTCTTGTTGCCTTACTGGTAGTAAAGCACGAATGTTGGGCCTTTGCTGCTCCCAATTAGGACTAGGTACGAACTAGTACGAAGTCCGAGTCGGACAGAAACAAAATTATAGGTCACTTTTATTATTTTTTTCAACCGAAATGAGTCGAATATTTAGTAAAACGTGATTCGGCTCTCCCTTATTACATAAATAATACTTCAAAAAAACAGGCGTCAAATTAACTTGTATTATTAATTAAGAAAAAAAAACTTATTTTTAATTTGCAACCGCAATTCGTTACAAGCTAACTTTTCTAACAGCTTTGTCTCCGGGTCTATTTTTAATGACATGTGGCAGCCCTACCGTGCCTACACTGCAACTCCCAACTAGATCTCCGCGTCAGCAACTTGAACAGTGACGACTAGGAAAACGGTCATAATAGCTGTTAGTTATATGATGCATGTGTTGTGGAATATTGATAAGCTGTGTCACTTCGGGCTGACGCAATGTCACAAGACAACTTATGCACAGAGCAAGTGTCCAGTATCCAACAAGAAATATTCCACATCGACCTTAGGAAGGAGACTTCGGCTTATTTCGGGTCTGTAGAGCGTTATCTCTTTCTCGCCTAACCTACGTGACGTTTGTCGACCATTTAACTCACGGAATAGATAAATAAAGATGGAATGGTAATGTGGGCGTGGCAAGCGCACCACAACTTTGCCTGAACACACACAGTTCGGCCGAACCATTCGTTCGCCGCTCGTAGTGTCGTGTAGACAGCTTAGAACAACACATCTCTGGGTAAATATATCACGATAATAACTATTAGAAATTAATTTAATCGAACGTAAAAAGTATGCCACACATTTATTATCATTATGTCAATGGATTGATGTGCGTTTTTGGCATTTTTTAAATGTTGTCTATGGTTCAGTAATTGCACGATAATTGTGGAAATGTTATAAACTGGTAATACAGTTTGTGGAAATTATGACATTCGAATATTTCGAATCAAAACGTCTTAACTTTGCGAAATCAGAGCATACGAAAAGCAACCGAATTACTTAAGTTGAAAGAGTTAGTTTTGTGAGAAGTAAGTGTTTGGGAGTGGTATATTTCAATTGACCAATTGCAGTTTGAATTGTCTCTGTAGTGTCAATGTCAATGCGTGCAACTGGCGACAGCGGTTTCAATATGAAAATGAGTCTTTAGCCATTCTATCCTTATTTATCTATTCTGTGATTTAACTAATGCGGGACTATCTGTGCTTACCTAGGCAGTGTGCAGCCGAGATAACGCTCAACGAAGCCGAAACTAGAATATTGTCTCCAGCCCCTTTTTGGGGGGGGGAGGGGGACAAAAACTAATATGCCGCCCCGCCCACTTTTTATTTTTACCTTTATCATCTTTATAATTGCAGTTATCAGATGAACACTAACACAGGCCTAAAATAACGCGTAGGATATATGTTTTATACACATTTATTCTGTGGTCAAAGAGTCAAAGTTAGGTAAATGATGAGTTGTCTATTCGTGTGTAAATAATGTATTTGCCCGACCTCTGAAATTGCCGCCCGGGGCATAGGTCCCAGCTTGCCTCCCCCTAGATCCGGGGCTGATAGTCTCTTCGCTAAGCTCGAAGTGCAATAGTTATTGATGGGCACTGTAAGCACCTGTCGTTGATCATGTTGTAAATCTGATATAGGTACGCAGAACTTAACTTATCTTAGCCACATCTTACCATACATTTTTTTTTAATCTAGTGTCCGATTCTTACTTTGAAGGACAGAATTGATTCACATAAGCTTGTCGCCATATCAAACAAAATGTTATTACCAAGACGGTCACATAGAGTAAGACCACACTGTTGCGATACTTAACAACAACAACGTGTACGGCCCTGTAATTTCCGGCACAGAGGCATAACACCTAATGTCTCAGGAGTGGCAGCGCATCTGCATTTTGACCTCTGGTAATTGTGTGGGTGTCTATATAGGCTGCAGTCATCACTTAACATCAATGTGAACTGCATGCTTGTTTGCCACTTTTTATACCTACATAAAAAAACAAGGCATTATTAAATTGCGGTCCCGTAAAGGGGAAGAAACAAAACATCTTAAACGTCACGAGGTACATCACCTCTCGCATTGTGACGTCTGGTTTTCAAGTACAATGTCTGTATAACAGGTAGCAGCTTTATGTCCTCTGGTTTTCGTACTTCCTTTTATACAGTATGGCCATAATAGGTCACAGTTGGGTAGTTAAAAAGAAAGGAGAACTCTCAATTAAATTAATGTGCACCACGCAGTGGTAATAAAGAAAACTTCACTAAGATCCTAACTCGTTTGAAGTTCAAGGATGATATTTGCGAGCGAGTTGCCGTGTAAGGTCAGTGGTAAAGTCCCTAGGGACTTAGGGAGTTATCCTTCTTACTTCGGCATAAGTTATCTACTAAATTTCTCCGAAAGTGTAGGGAGATTTGAACTGGTAACCCGCGATCAGACAGTTGTTCCATTGAGTTCCGTTCCACACTATCGAGCTCATGCCCAAACTTCCCGGAATCTTCCCGATTTTAAAACCCTAATAGGCACACTAACTGTTGTTCTGTTCCAAAATCCGCCACATTTATATCCGCCAGAAATATTTGATCGGACACTTTTAAACGAAGACTTTTAGACGACCCGGTTAGTCCAGCGGTGCGAAACCACCGTTTGATTCGAAGGGTCGCGGGTTCGATCCCCGCACCGAAACAAATATTTGTATGGCCTACAGATATTTGTTTCGGGTCTGGGTGTTTGTGTATGTGTTGTATGTGTACAACGGCACCCACGACACAGGTTTATACCTACTGTAAGGCTGTGAGTGTAAGCGTAAAAAAAAAAAAGCGTCACCCGATAAACCATTTGCATTCTTTTATCTATGTCTGTGTATAGCCTCCTATATATTACATAGTATTATATACAGGGTGTCCCAGAATGCGACGTCAAGCCGGTACTGGGTGATAGGTCAGGTTATAACAGTTATCAGAAAAATACAAAAAAAAATCTATGTCATGTATTTTAAAAATTATTACCATTTGGAAAAAAATACAGAAAATGTACACCTTGTAATGCATTTTTACTTCCCGTTTTTACAAATTTCCACTTTTTTATATTTTTTTTATTGTTTTGTAACCCTGACTAATGCTTCTGTACTTTGTAGTCTAATATTTTAACCCAACTGCTCTAATTTTAAAAGAAAATGACACATTATTCCCATATCAAAAGTGAAATTGAATTTTTTGATCAATTTCAACTGAGTCTACTGGAAAAAAATTGTACTACACTGGTTGGGCAAGTAGCTTTAAAAGTTGGCGCATTTAATGAGGATTCCAAAATGGTTTAACACTTGCTACATTATTTCTTAGATTATTGTCAATTATTTTTTTGTGAACGGAACCGGTTTTCAGCCATTTTTTATAACTTACTTTAAAATTATTTAATGTACCCAAGCTTTCCCTCGATACGGTAACTTTACATTTCTAGTATGAAAGAGACGGAGAGAGTAATTTTAGGAAGTGTGAACGAGACAGAGAGTGACGCCGCTTATGTGTGAGACGAATAGATGCTATTCGACTAGTGCGAGCGGACACAATAATCACTAGCATCCATCTTGACCGTTTTCAACGACAGTACGTTACGCTACTTCGTTTACCGCGCACCTTTCCGTATTCGTTCGTCTTGATTCCGTACTAATAACCTTTTGCTTTGTTTAATGGACCCGATTGCTTGTGATTTGGATTTGGACTGTTTCCCTTCTTTACGACCTTTGCTTTCCTCTGGACTATTTTGTGATTGTGTTGTGACATCATGTCTGTGTACACTCCATACAGGAATATGCCAACATGCACCTCATTTATGGGGAATGCAGATGTAATGCTAGTGCTGCAGCTAGACTTTATCGTTAAAGTGAACCTGTGGACTGGGATTTTAAATGGGAGAATCATTGGGCCCTATGAGTTGCCAGAGAATTTGAATAGTGAAATTTATTTGGATTTTCTACAAAATCAATTGCCAAATTTACTGGAAGACGTTCCACTAAACATTTACCGCGATATGTGGTACCAACAAGATGGCTGCCCGGCGCATTATGCCCGCTCAGTTAGAGCGTACCTCGATGAGGAATACCCGGGCAGGTGGATAGGGCGGTCCGGTACAATCTCGTGGCCAGCCCGTTCCCCTGATTTAAATCCACTCGATTTCTTTTACTGGGGAGCAGTCAAAAAAAAAGTATATCAAAAACCAATAGAAGACTTGGCGGAGCTACGAGCAAGGATAGCAGAAGCAGTAGAATACGTGAATAATGGAAGATTCGCCCGTCTGATAACCCGATCTTTTCTAAAAAGATGTCGGGCGTGTATTGCTGCTGAAGGAAGGCATTTTGAACATTTGCTGTAATTTAAATAAAATCAAATTATTTCACTTAAAAGTTTTTTATTTCATTGAACTATCCTAAGCTTTGTTTTTTGTTTTGAGCAAAACCAGTTCCGTTACTCTGTCTCGTTCACACTTCCAAAATTACTCTCTCCGTCTCTTTCATACTAGAAATGTAAAGTTACCGTATCGAGGGAAAGCTTGGGTACATTAAATAATTTTAAAGTAAGTTATAAAAAATGGCTGAAAACCGGTTCCGTTCACAAAAAAAATAATTGACAATAATCTAAGAAATAATGTAGCAAGTGTTAAACCATTTTGGAATCCTCATTAAATGCGCCAACTTTTAAAGCTACTTGCCCAACCAGTGTAGTACAATTTTTTTCCAGTAGACTCAGTTGAAATTGATCAAAAAATTCAATTTCACTTTTGATATGGGAATAATGTGTCATTTTCTTTTAAAATTAGAGCAGTTGGGTTAAAATATGAGACTACAAGGTACAGAAGCATTAGTCAGGGTTACAAAACAATAAAAAAAATATTAAAAAGTGGAAATTTGTAAAAACGGGAAGTATAAATGCATTACAAGGTGTACATTTTCTGTATTTTTTTCCAAATGGTAATAATTTTTAAAATACATGACATAGATTTTTTTTTGTATTTTTCTGATAACTGTTATAACCTGACCTATCACCCAGTACCGGCTTGACGTCGCATTCTGGGACACCCTGTATATTACATAGTCTACCTTGGTAGCCTCGGTAGCCTAGTGGTAGCAGGCCACTACTACTACGCTGAGGTCCTGGGTTCGATTCCCGGGTAGGGGGTTATCAGAGATAATGGTGTAAAGTCCTTTATCTCTGGTTCTATTGGGATTTTCCATTTTCTGGAAATTTCCCAGTACCTCGAAGTTTGGTAATGTGCCCGGAGATGTCAACAGGCTCGCCACCTGTTACATGGGCCAAAAACGTAACCGGCGAATCGTGGGTGTTTGCATGTATGCTTGAATGCATGCAGTTACCTCTGCCCACCCCTTCGGGGATTACAGGCGTGAAGTTACGTTACATAGTCTACAATGTTTCGTACATGTACTTCAACTGTTTATATCTTAAACCATGATTCCGTGCTCCAAAAATAAATGATCCCCGTTAGCCTGAAATGCGTACGGAACTTGCTTTAAAGGGTAATAAAGCGGTAACTGAACTTTTCAATTAACGCTTTGGTCGGTATGAAGGTTACGATACGTGTAGCATGGCTGTTGGTATGTTATTCTCCAACGCTGAGACGTGCTATGATTATGTCACTGATAAAAATAAAAAAAAAAAACAGGTAGGTACACCAACAACATATTTTTTTGCATATCAATTAAGTGTACAATCGTCTTCTGTGTGTACATTTAGTGCGTGAGTTTATTCGTAATTTGTAACTCGGTCTAGTACTAGGAGGGGAAGTCTATTGCATAACTATGGTATGCGCGAAATTCGTTCGCGTAATCACCGTTCAGGCGCGAATTCTATAGAGTTAGTTGACTTCCCACCTGCTTCGATTTCTTAATGATATTAGCACACATAGCTAGTTCGATGGTACCAAAGTGATCGCTTTTTAATTAAGTGTTGTAAGTGATTTTGGGGATTCATTAATATCAATTCGGACTTAAACATGTCGCTTATCATAACTGGCGAATCGTCAGTGTTTACCTATTTTCAGTGTTTCAGCAACTTTCGATTGTTTATCGTATGACGCGGTAACCCTAGACGTGGAACAGACGTGCTCACGGCCATGCTCGAATGGCGGGAACCACTACGCAACCGGCACCACCACACCACTGTTCCGCCAGTTATAGAAGCCGCGTGGCGTCGGGCGCACGTTTCATTGCGTTCCAATATTTTTGTTTTATTTTTAATTTCATTCCTTGTCTATATTAGTGGCTGTGATAGTCTGTAAGTGTTATTTTCTAAGTTAACGCAACGCACCAGTTGGCACGGTAAGTGGACGTAATGCACGTAGGGTACAGGGTTTGAAGCGATTACGGTTACGTGGTTCATTTTTGTGAATTCGCGTTTTTTTTTTGCAGGTGATCTTGAGCAATACGCGTTACAGTGCATGTGCTAGTGATGTTTTTGTTTTTCAGTGCAGGAAGAAAATTTTTTTTTCTGATTTTCATACTGTTTACTATGATCAGCATTACCCCTGTATGTAACCGGAATAGTTATGCTCAAGACTACCCTTTAGCAGAGCAGGTAGATTGGTTAATGCGATGGTGTCTGTAGCCTGGAGCTCTTGCATTTTAACCACCCTATCACCAGTATGCTAGTTCATTACTCGTTAGGCAATTTAGTTGCAAATGTTATACTACCATATTCTGCGCAACTTGTACGAGTACGTACATAATGCCGAACTTAATAGGTTTTATATTCTATTAAGCATTTCAATGAATGTAATATTTTATTTTTTGCAATAATAACAATATCATTTCAATGAAGTTGAATTACTTAGACCATGGCAGTTGACAGTGGACAGTTGTTTACGTTGGTCAGGTCAGTAAATGCGTGATACAAGAAAAAAAAGCGTGTTGAAAGATAAAGCCCATGAGGTAGGTAAAAGCGAAAGTGGTTTGTCCGGAGTTACCCGGATCTGAATCAAACAGCAGTTTGTCAATACATTTTTTTTCTGGGCTGCACACTGAAGTCTTGCGATTTTATATTGAATACTCAAAACCTTAATTATGATTCATATCGCTTCAGTTTGGGTTCGCAATAAAATAGCAAAGTTGTATTAAGATTTTCGAGTGTCTACTCTGGTCTCTATCTGGTTTGACGCTCCGTTCTACGCCACATTGTATTACACGCCTTTTTGATTGCAAATGTGTTAATATACAATAATCAAAAGTACAATCTTAAGACTTAAACAATCTTGCTTATAAACTCTTTTCCTTTCTGTTTTGGACAACGTAACGCTGTATCAATCTCGAAACGTGCTACTTTCACTTTGTAATGAAGTTAACTGCCAAAAAAGACTATTCCACTCGACGTTTATCGACGACAGCGATAAAAAATTCCATTACGAGACGAGGAAGGTCTTGGACGGTGGAATTTATTTTCAAAATTATCTTCTGCAGTTATTTCCTAAAATGTTCTCTTAGATTTTTAATTTACCCTCATAGAAATAAAACACTTTTTGCGGGTGAATCTAGCCACAGAAATAATAGGTTGGGGAAAAAGTCTTTTCGCATTATAGTATGTAATAGGTTGGGGAAAAAGTATTTTCGCTTTATAGTGTGTATGAACTTGTAATAAAATCTCTTTGGCTGTAGTATTTGTATCTGGCTGGTTTTGGTATCATTGAAAGTTAAAATTTTAAAGAATATAATTCCAAATTCAAATTATGCAAATGTGTGATTTTCATTTGTTTTTCGTACTGTCAAGATGAGTGAATCTAATGAAGAAATTCGATACATTTTAAAATTTTACTACAAAAAAGGTAAAAATGCAACGCATACCGCGAAAAAAATTTGCGAAGTTTATGGACCTAGTGCAGTGTCTGTGAGAGTAGCACAAATTTGGTTTAAGCGTTTTCAATCCGGAAATTATGATGTCAAAGATGCACCTCGCTCTGGTCGCCCTATTACGGATAAAATGGATGCCATTTTTGAAAAAGTGGAGCAAGATCGACATATCAGTAGTTACGACGTAGCTGAAGAACTGAGAATTGATCACAAAACAGTTTTGGCGCATTTGAAAAAAGCTGGGTACAAAAAAAGCTCGATATTTGGGTACCTCACGAGCTCACTGAAAGCAACCTAATGAACCGTGTACTCATTTGTGATTCTTTATTACGACGTAATGAAACCGAATCATTTTTGAAGAAGCTGATAATTGGTGATGAAAAGTGGATCACGTACGACAAGAACGTGCGAAAAAGGTCGTGGTCAAAGGCCGGTCAGGCTTCACAGACTGTGGCGAAACCCGGGTTAACTCGCAATAAGGTGATGTTGTGTGTGTGGTGGGATTGGAAGGGCATTATTCATTATCAGCTATTACCACCAGGCAGGACTATCGATTCTGAACTCTACTGCGAACAACTGATGAGATTAAAGCAAGAAGTTGAGAGAAAGCGGCCGGTATTGATCAACAGAAGGGTGAATGTTTCATCATGATAACACTAGACCTCACACATCTATAGCCACTCAGCAAAAATTAAGAGAGTTTGGTTGGGAGGTGTTAATGCATCCGCCGTATAGTCCTGACCTTGCACCTTCAGATTTCCACCTGTTTCGGTCTCTTCAGAATTCTTTATGCAATGTTAGGTTAACATCACGAGAGGACTGCCAAATCCACTTGTCGCGGTATTTTGATGAGAAGTCCCAAAATGTCCCTACCTACAAGATGGCAAAAGGTTAGCGAACAAAATGGTACATACATACTTTAGTTAAATTTAAATAAACTATATTAAAAAATGTTTTGAATTATCTTAAAAAATGCGAAGAAACTTTTTCCCCAACCTAATATGAGACATCAAGACTAGTCAATGTCACTTAATGAATGGGTTAAATGCAACACAATGGTCGTTAGTTTACCACATGTTTAATGGTGTTAGATGATCTATGAGTCGATTTTCAACGCCGGCCGGCTTGGCACGTGCATCGGTAAAGCACGTGTCGTAATATAAAGAGGATTCTAGTTGGTAGATGTTTATTTGTTTCCTCTATAATTTGTTCAACACCATTAAATGTCAAATTAAGTCTTGATTGTCCAATTTTTATTATTCGAATTAGGTATGAACTAAATTTAAGTAGGTATTACGTTTTATGTGGCATCTAGGTAGGTATAGCAGAAGAATTTTCTTCTACTGGAAGACAATTCTTCCACTAGTGCAGTTAGTCAACTAAGCAATGGCGGTCAAAACATTCCAAATTGGCGGAAGTAGCATAAACGCAAGATGGGCAGCAGCGTCCTGCGATTAAACTACCACGCAGCTAGTATTAAAGTAGCCTGAGTTACTTTAAGCTATCTGCCAGTGAAAGTCTCGTCGAATTCGGTTCAGCCGTTCCCGGGATTAACCCCAACAACAGACAGACAGACAAAAATATATAAAAAATTGTTTTGGTATATGTATGTACCGTGTATTTTTTTACAAACATATACTACAATTTTATTTATTTGTGTATACCTAGATCTGATAGTCTAATTTAGTCGTGCTATGTATCTCGTCCTTCACATTTTACTGCAAAATGTTCTTTTTATGCGTAGTTTTAGTGCTTTGCATGTTATTGAAGTTAAAATTAATGTATTATGCCTTATCTGAAATGTTGCATTTCAAAGTCTATGACACTTTTATCTGTTACGACAGCAGCCCTAGTGCACGACAGCACGAACTACATTTTAACTTCCCTGTAAATAATTTCCTTTACATATTTAAAAGTCCTCCTTTAGATCTCAAGCTTCCATTCCTATGGCCTATCGCAATAGAACCGGCGTAATGCTCGATCTATGAACTTTCTTAGTTCATCATCACTGGCCTTCGCGCGCAACTACGCGCGACCCGGATGCAATACCGGGGCATCGTCCTCTACTGCAGCTCCTTCTGCCCTGCGGCTGCAGGACGGCGTTTGGCACCCCCTTCTTAGGGCTGTGATGGAGGACACCGTGGACTCGTAACACCATTGTGTTGGCATCTAGGTTCTGCTGCGCTCTCGTCCTCTCTATTGCTGATGGTTGCAGCGGGCTATTAGTTATCGTGAAAGAGACATCATCAAAACTTTTGTCTTATTTCTTGTCTTTATTATTCCTTTCCTTAATGTGCTTCTTCTGTAAAAAAAAATCTCCATTAACTGTCATAGTCTCTCATCTGTTGTAACAGAACCAAGTACTCGTATAATGTGCGATTTATTCACTTTAGAAGAGATCTACATTATTAAAGATTGGTTATTTAACATGATGTGTTATAACGTTTTCGCGAGCTTGAAATTAAACTCTCAAATAAATAAAACTCATTGAAATAAAACTATTTTGTACGGATTTATCTCGCGTATATTATTGTTCAATCTACCCACAAACAGGACCACGGAAGATGAAAAGTCACCGAAACGTGGGGTTATAGTTTTATTGCAATGTTTATTTACTTAAAGATGTAAGCAAATGGACGTGACATTGTTTCTGAGAACAATGATGCATCTACGTTTTCCTGTAATAAAGCAGCCATGTCTTTCCGTATGACTAGCACTGAACACAACTATTTAGCACCTAGATTAGGTAAAGCGAGGATACCTAGTGCCTTCTTCACGTTTTCTTCTACTATACCTTACTTTATTACATGTTTGTGTGTAACATTTTCCATTGATGCTCCGCTGTTGTACCTTGCGTGATTTTACGAGTATATAGCATACCTTCCTCGGTGTAGGAATTATTCGAACTAGTAATCCTTTAGAACCAAACAAACTTTTCACCTTTAAAATATTTGTGTATATGCTGTGACTATATAATATTTGTGTATACCTAAATGGTATACAACCAAATACTGAAATGTCACATAAATCCAAGTGGAACTTAAGTCTTTTGTTTCTATAAAATAAACGACAGCTTATGTTTGAAGTTTGTTTAAAACTAACAGATTGAGTATTCGGCCAATACATTTGTACTTTTCTCATAGGATCTTGCTTGCACTTACGATATCTTGGAACTTTGCCTAGAATTTTTTGTGCGTTTTATTGTAGGTGCTTAACAATTCGTATACCGCTCTCTCTCACTTCTTATTACATTGAACTAAGCTTAGACATGACCAGTCATGTGAAAGTAAATATAAATGTGCGCTTACGAGATACCATATCAAATTTTTATATTTTAATAATTTACCATTCCGTAATTATAGAAAGAATGTCGAATGAGCGAATGACTAAACAGATATACAATGCGAATGTGGATGGTTGCAGAGGCCCAGGAAGACCAAGGCTGACCTACCATGACCAAATAGGTCGAGTTCTGTCTGATGGTGCGGTCAAAAGTCTTAGGAATCGGCGTGCATGTATGAAGAGAATGATGAAGGTAGACGAGGCACGAGAGGTTTGTCAGAACCGGGATGTCTGGCGCTCTACACTCTCTGCCTACCCCGTTAGGGACCTGGCGTGAAGATACATACCATTCCGTAATCTCTCTTTTAGCTGACAAATTTGTTTTGTGCGTTGTTAAGATTATTTGGCTGTTTTGCTCTTTTTGTGATTAACAGCAAGTTCAAGTGAAAAACAAAACAATTTTCTTTTCTGTCATGTGTTTGGGAATTGTATTATAATCCAATTTGTCAATTACTCGTTATATACGGCGAAATAAAAACGCATTGCACGGATTCTCATATCATTATCAATGTCACTCACTCCTCACTGCCCACCCTACCACGCGGCATGCTAACACCCTTGTCCATGAACTTTCCCATCAATAATCTACAAATTCTTTCGTTTGTAACATAAAAACCGGCATAAATAATTAATCTCCCCGAATCCCATGTCACTAACCTTGGTCAAAGCGTGGCGTTTGAATCATTGGTGGCTAGTGGCGTGATCGTGACGTCACCGGGTCAATAGCTCCCCGCATGCAAATGTTCGCCCACGCCCAGCTGCTCAGTATTCACGAGTCGTCCAACTTCAGCCTCCTGACGATTGGAGAACTTATGTACAACGTGCTTTATATCTGGCAACTAGCAATATTGATATTTCATTGTCGAGTTGGGCTTCCTTACATTATCTGTATAATCAGTCTTTCTTTTACGTTAACTGATTCATGTACTGCGCTAGTCTAGTGTGGATTGTATGTAGGGAACACTTATTTATACTGATTTTGAAACGGGACTTCAAAAAGCAGGCGATTAATACTGTGGTGTCAAGGAAAAAGGAGATAAGTTAACTGTGGTATCGTATGTATAATTCGTTTAGAAATCTTGTCAGAAGTGTTATGTTTAAAAAATTGCAGAAAATATGCAACTTACTTTTTAAGCCATTAGCAGCTATTCGGTTTATGGGGTAGCTAGTATAATCTAAGCTCGGAACTAAAAAGATATTTTTTTACATTCTAACATTTTATCCAAATTTCGAAATAAATTACATAAAGAAAATAACATAACTTAGCGCCTCTATATCCAGAGGTTTTTTAGAGCTAGATAGATACCTGTATCCATGCAAGTATGCAAACCCCCACGATTACCGCGCAACCTTTTCTGAATCCATATTCGTTAGCTGGCGACTGGCTATCTTATTGATCGATTTATTCCTAATTTCCGAGGTATTTTAATACCAATGCGTGATTCGTTTCTTGAAACAACATTACTGTTATCGCCATTCACGGTTGGTGGGTATATTAACATTTCCATTACGAAACAAGGTGGACTCGTGCTCTCGTATTTGAGACACGGTCCATTTGTTTCGCTAATTAAAACGTGTTCATTACACAGGTAGCTTGGAATTATTGTTCGTGTCCCTCTGTCGGACCCTGGGCTTGGCTGATTGAACTATTACATGATACTTGATTGAGTCTAAATAGAGGTTCTCTAATTTATTTACAGACAACATGGTCGAATGTGTGCCATTTTTATTGGAAGTTATTAGTACCTATACATTTTGTATAGCTAGTATTATAGTTAGTACTAGCTGTGCCCGCGACTTAGTCCAGGTGAAAAAAAATATGATTGTTCAGTATCTACCCGGGCGAAGTGGTGGGCGCAGCTAGTATAAAAGTAGCCTAAGTTACTCCTTATTACATCAGCTATCTGCCAGTGAAAGTCCCGTCAAAATCGGAGACACTCAAATTCTATTTATTTGTATGTAGGTTTGTATGCATGTATGGTTGTATGGAGATAAAAGTAGCCTAAGTTACTCCTTATTACATCAGCTGCCTACCCGTGGAAGTCCCGTCAAAGTCTGATTTACTCCAATTCTACTTATTTGTATGTAGGTATGTATGTATGGATGGATGTATGGAGATAAAAGTAGCCTAAGTTACTCCTTATTACATCAGCTACCTACCCGTGGAAGTCCCGTTAAAGTCGGATACACTCCAATTTTACTTATTTCAATGTAGGTTTGTATGTATGTATCGATGTATGGAGATAATAGTAGCCTAAGTTACTCCTTATCACATCAGCTATCTACCAGTGAAAGTCCCGTCAAAATCGGTCCAGCCGTTCCCAAGATTAGCCCCGCCAAACAGACAGACAGACAGACAAAAATTGTAAAAAATGTGGTTTTGGTATATGTACCGTGTATACATACATAAAATATGCATTTAGTAAAAAGCGGTTATTTTAATATTACAAACAGACACTCCAATTTTATTTATTTGTATAGATTACTGGTGGTAGAGTTCCAGAGTATGGACTCGAGGGCGTAAGCACCACCGCATTACCTAATATATTATTATTATAAATTATTATAAAATAGGTAAGTACTTGCCGCTAAATGGTAGTGTTCAGCACTATCGTGTTCCGGTCAGGTGGTAATGTACGGCCCTGTAATTTCCGGCACAGAAGCATAACACCTTAGGTCTCAGGAGTGGTAACGCATCTGCATTTTGACCTTGGTCTTTGTGTAGGTTTCTACAGGCTGCAGACATCACTTAATGAAATGTGCATGTGAACCGCTTGCTTGTTTGCCACTTCCATTACATAAAAAAAAACTTACGACGACAGAGATTCATTATAGGTGCAAACTACAAAATAGTAATCTTTAGAAATAAAATGAATGTTCATAATTATATCATGAGAATGAAGATGTAAGAAAGAGACTTTGTGTGAATGATAGTATCGGTGTAAGAATGAAAAAAGGCATGCTCCGATGGTTCGGGCATATAACACTAAAAAAGTAAGGACTAATTTTGCCCAAAAATTTTACTGTTTTCGTGGGCCAAAATTATATAACAAAATCAACAAAGAATTAAATATAACTAAAGCCAATAAAATGATTTGTAAAAATAAACTAAAGAAATGGTTACTAACTTTAGATTACCAAAAGACTGAAAAACTTCTAGAAATTGTATCGTAAAATATCACACACACACACACACACACACACACACACACACACACACACACACACACACTCTTTCACTCACTCACTCACTCACTCTCGCTCGCACGCATACACACACATATACATTCACGCACGCATGCGCTCATTTATACACTAGCCTTTGTTATTTTGTGAAACATTAAACTTTATTTATCTATTTAAAAAAAAAGGTATATATCTGTATATGTACCACCACCTAATCTACCTTATTATTAGCACAATGTATTCTTCATGAATTTCTGTAATCCTTTCTTATGAGGGAAGAGCTGGTGTCCTGAAATACAGGCTTTGCTTAGTTTAGGCACCAGTCTCCCACAATTTACTTTAATAATCACTCACGACTTTTTATGTTTTTATCATGTTAAACTGTGTAGTTATTAAGGTTATTGTGGTGATAAATAAATAAATAAATAAATAAAAAATAAATAAATAGAAAGAATGTCGAATGAGCGAATGACTAAACAGATATACAATGCGAATGTGGATGGTTGCAGAGGCCCAGGAAGACCAAGGCTGACCTACCATGACCAAATAGGTCGAGTTCTGTCTGATGGTGGGGTCAAAAGTCTTAGGAATCGGCGTGCATGTATGAAGAGAATGATGAAGGTAGACGAGGCACGAGAGGTTTGTCAGAACCGGGATGTACACTCTCTGCCTACCCCGTTAGGGACCTGGCGTGAAGATACATACATACATACATAATTATATCATAAGTTACAATTTTGTAAGTATTTTTGTTATGTGATCATATATCTTTTTTGTGTCTAGTATGTGTGGTGTTTACGTGACGATGTGGTCGCCTTGGGACAAAGTCCTTTAATAAATAAATAAAAAACCTCGTCGGCTAGCTGCATCGACTATAGAAGAAGCAGGGTGTTTGGTCTGTAACTAGCTGAATACTCGGTACCTATAACCTTGACCCGATAGTGTAACGGGGACAATCCGACTGCTCGACTCATCCGGCCCGATTCATAATGTGGACATGTGGAATGAGGACCGATAGTTTAACTTTCGGTAAATTTAAGCACTGTCTACATAGCGATTCGCCATAGAATAGATCTAATAAATAAATTAACCTTCAATAATATCCCTTCTTGTTGGACACTTCGTCTAATCTTGATTTGGAAGTGTTAATACGAATTGAGAACCTCCTCCTTTTTAAGAAGTCGGTTAAAAATATGAACACAATCCGACTTCCCGACTCATCTAGACGTTTTTTTTTATGTAATGTAAGTGGCAAACAAGCATGCATTTCACATTGAAGTTACATATTGACACTGAAACAAAGACCCCAAGGTCAAAATGCAGATGCGTTACCACTCCTGAGGCCTAAGGTTGTGCCTCTGTACCGGAAATTAGGTAGGACCTACTTTGTTGTGGTTGTATGACTCCGTAACCAAAAGCAAAAAACTTCGGTCCCAGGGTTGGCCACTCGCAACGCATCTGCATTTTAACTATCAATTTGAATAACATGTTTGTTTTCCATGATCATTACTTAAAAAAATTAAATAAAATGAAGCTTAAAACGTCCCGTGGACGTGCTAGATAGGTAACCTTGACCTGGTAGTAACGGGGACAATCGGACTGCCCCACTCATCCGGACTCATTCCGGACTGATTCCTAATGTCTACCGATAGTGCTCATGAGTTTGCGTTGTTGGTTTTTGAGGTTCCATTTACGAACGGTAAAAACCGGCAGCCTATTAAAGTCTTGTCTGTATCAGGGCTGAACCACAAAATAAAAGGGTAGGTACAGAAGTCCATCTACAAACTACACACAAAGCGCGCTCGAGCAACGCACACCTAGACACCGCTCACCGACACGTTATCTCAGTCGGATTCAGTCGAAACACATACGCGCGCGACTGTCATTTTAAAAGGAAAATTCAAGCAATATTACGTAGGTACATTTTGTTTGTGTAGTTATTCTGTTGTCTTTAATCTCATTTGATAGGTTTAGGTCTTAAATATATAGGGCAATATAGATATAATCGGTTTAGAAGTTATCCAAGATTTTCCATAATATTAGGAAAATATTGACGTTATTTATGTAGGTTGACTGGATTCAAAAATCGCTGTAATATCTTTTATGACATTAATTTAATATTGTTAATTTGAAATTGATATTATTATATAGAGATATTATATTTGTACACCGAGGAGATTAACTTGTAATTATAATATATTAATTAACGAGATTGTACATACTCGTAATTTCAAACACATTGTAAAAATTGTTATTGAATAAATGAATTGAATAGAAATTGTGAGATCTGTGTTTGTATTGTAATAGAATTTTATTATGTCTCTCGTCAGCACGGGATCCAATTTGAACCCCGGACCTTTGTCAGGCTTGCGCGGGGACATGGGGGTCCAACACGTAGAGTTTTTTGAAATTTCGAGAATTTTGTTCTACTTTGTAATGGGTTATATTCGGCGGGACCTCTCTCTGGCTGCATCAATAGTTAATACAGACACAGACAGACCCCGCAGAATATAATGGGACTATTGTAATGATAAGTGATTCGCCAAACTTTGGGCTATGTTGGTGAACTGGGGGGACTAGCTGGCTGGGCCTATGGGGTGAGATCCGGCACCTGCCTATATTCAACATCTCACATTATCGAATCCTACTTTAGGCAGGTGGTGACTCGCTTCTCTTTGGTGGGCCCCCCAAACAGCCAACCCGATGGTCGACGGGGGGCAACACTGTTGAGAGAGGCTGGGGGTGTCGAGAGGTGTGGCCCCGGTTTCACCATCACGAGCGAGTAATCTCGAGCTCGGAGCGGGCTTCCCCGCTATTATGCCTTTAGACACTTCCACCCCCGAGTGTATGGCTCTTCCAGAAATTTAGACAACAGCCTATTATCTAAATTTCTGCAAATGCCATACCTCTAGCGCCTCACTCTGACCGGCCAATGAAGGCAAGCCAGAGGTGAGAGACCTGATGCTCAGTCCGGCCGTACCTCTGTGTGGCGGACGAGGTGGAACCCAGTTCTCTCGGAGGAACTCGAGATGATGGTAGGGGGTGGTGTCGCTACTCACCAACAGCTCGCCACAAGCTGCTCTGCCCCCATAGTATTTTTATTGTTATGTTTCGATATTTTATGTTAAGGAGGTTCGAGTGCCACTACCACTGTAGTTTTTTTGTGCCAATTTTATCAACCCTAGCGCGACCGCCGAGCGTAGGCGTAGGCATGAAAAGTGAAGTACCTACCTACATTATGAATGAAAAAAAAATCTTACTAGATGTTAACTTGTTTTGTTTTGGCAATATAACTTGATCTGTTGCTGTAAGGGGACAAATTACCAACTGCCTCAACTTTCCGCCTCGTATTGTAGAATGACTATTGACTTTGTTTTTATTTGTTCTGTCTTGATTTCGCCGATCTATTTTGCTCGGGCCGTTGTTTTTTATGGCTCAGCTCCACGGTCTGTGGCATACATAAATAAGGCTTATTAGTAGAGAAATGAAGGAAAGTTTTGTGTTAGTTACTGGTGGTAGAATTCCAGTATAGGAGCTCGAGGGCGTAGGCACTACCGCATTACCTACCTAATCTATCTGCCGCTAAATGGCAGTGCGGCATTATGGTGTTCCGGTTAGATGGTAATGTATGGCCTCGTAATAACTAGGTACCTATCACAGAGACATAATAACTAAGATGTCAGGCGTGGCAAACCATCTGCATTTTTACCGCTGGTCTTTGTGTGGGTTGCAGTGATCACTTAACATCAATGTGAACTGCATGCCACTTTCATTACATAAAAAAAGAAGTTATTCAGATCATCATCATCATATCAGCCATAGGACGGACGTCCACTGCTGAACATAGGCCTCCCCCAATGACCTCCATGCCGACCGATCGGAAGCGACGTGCATCCAGCGGGATTCCATTATCCATTATTCAGATATATCACCGTAACCAGTGCTTCTGAAAATAATCTCCATTGCAAAATAACCAAAATATCATTTACCTCAACCCGAGGTTTGAACTTTGAACACAAGACCTTATTTATAACTGGTCTGCTGCCACTAAACCATTGAAACTTTTGAACGATTTTAATAAAACTTGCGTGCGTATAAAATTGACACAATACGTATCAAAACCAAATCAAATGCATTGCGTGCGTACTACACGACACAGGTCAATGGGCATGGTAACAGTTAATTCGGTCGGTCGTTTCAGAACACGCAATTTGTGGTGCCTAAGGCTGCTTTCATTCTGCAGCGTGTCGCCGGTCGCGTACGCGCGCGACCGGTGCAATTTGTGTGAAGCTCCATAGTGGCTTTCATTGTGCCGCCGCATGCTTGCCGGTAGCGTTTTTGTACTGCGTGTCGCCGGTCTCGCCACACGCGACCGGCGACACGCTGCAGAATGAAAGGAGCCTAAGAGTCGTTTAATATAGGCCAAAATTCATGTTGCCAAATATCCCATTATTTTCTGTTTGATAATGCCAGTTTGTTGAGAGAAAAATAGAGGTAAAAACCTTATCTTCTTATTCATAAACGTATATTAGCTGAAGTGTTGCTAATCTATCCTTAGTCTTTTTCTATCCTGCACATTTGATAATGCAAATGACAAAGACAAAGCATAGTATAGCGTTTATGAATAAGGGGGTAAGGCTAAGGCAAAACCCCACACACACATTAGCATTTTGATGTTGAGCTTTTGTACAGATGTCTAGGCTGCAGTATTGACTTACCATCAATGTGAACTGCATGCTTTTTTATGTTATGGAAGTGGCAAAATGCAAGCAGTTCACATTGATGTTAAGTGATGACTGCAGTGTATAGACACACAAAGACCAAGGTCAAAATGCAGATACGTTACCACTCCTGAGGCCTAAGGTGTTTGCCAGAGTTTGCCTCTGCGCCGGAATTTACAGGGCTGTACATTACCACCGGACAGGAACACGGTAGTGCTGAACACTACTATTTAGCGGTAGGTAAGTATATAAGTATATTAGGTAATGCGGTGTAGGCACACACCCGCAAAGCTCCATCACTGGAGCTCTACCACCAGTAGACCAGCTATAGATAAATTTCAAAAATTACGGCACACACGACAAAATGATTCGTTTGATATATCAGGCTTCGCATACAGAACCTCCTACACTCGTGTATAAAAAAAAACGTGGTATGATTATTTTTATTTAGATTTTATAGCTCCCACGCTTCAGTGAATACGTAGTTAATTCGGTTTGCCTGCGAAATGTCTTTGAACCCTACTTTATAACCGTGGGTTTTGGTACCTACTTACTAACATTCACTTGAAACTTTTTTTAATGTCAATTTTATGACCTGTAGCCCTTAACTTAGGTAAACTACAAACGTCCCACGTGATGGTTCGAAATAGTAGAAATATTGCTTAAAACATAAAATAGGGTAGTTTCGTGGGCGTTAACTGTAAGGTACATTAAAGCCCATATACACCTAATTCATCCACGATTTGTCCGATTTTTATTTCGAGTATAGATAGTTATCGAGTTCATTACCAGATTTCGATGCTGACACTCGGAATATTCCCCATTTACGAAATTCCAATACCTTTTAAATTCCGACCCTAGGATGGAGACCGGACTTCAGACCTAGCTATTAATGGCTGAGGCCATTACTATCTTATCCTGAATGTGTGCATGAGTTTCATCTATCTCTACCCTACACACTTTGGTTAAGCACAATGACTGGCAGATAAGGCACGGGAGGTATGTCAGGACCGGTATATCTGGGGCTCCACTCTTTCTGTCTACCCCGTTAGGGACCTGGCGTGAAGATACACACACAATGACTGGCCAGGCCACTGAAGATTTCCTTTGTTAGAAATTTTGAAACAACTTTTTTTTTTTTTTAAGAAAGGGGTTTTGGATGGGCATGACTAATCCTTTCAAAAACAGCGGCTCGACAAAAAAAAGAGTGTGACGAAAGGCATTGAATGTCTCCAAACACAAAATGTTGGCACACGCTACTCTTTATATGGATTTCACAAACAAACACTTACAGTTTTACGAACATTTTCTTGCTCAAACCTAATCAGAACATTTCGAGAAATCTCCGTAGGTATTACGACATTGTAAGGAAGCCAGTCTTATTTAGAACATCTTAATATATATAAATCTCGTGTCACAATGTTTGTCCTCAATGGACTCCTAAACCACTTAACCGATTATAATAAAATTCGCACACCATGTGCAGTTCGATCCAACTTGAGAGATAGGATAGTTTAAATCTCAATTCATAGTCGTAATATTATGTAAGTACCTAAATTGCAACCGTGCGAAGCCGGTACGGGCCGCTAGTATCTTTATAAATATTTTCACGCCGGCTGAAACAAGCATCTCGTTCATACACTATTGATCCCCTTTATATCGAAGAGCCAAGATAAAGTGGTAATGAGGTTATCTGCAGGCGCTTACATCCCGTGTCGCGATAACCCGGCAGGTCGGCGGTGAATGGATATCGATCATAAACATGTTTTGAAATGGTGTTAGTTAATCGATTATCCAATTATGTGTGACCTTCACACATGACTCGGTTGATCAGTCGCGCACTAGACGCACGTACTCGACGTGTGTCTGATCTTTGAAGATGTCGCAATTATCTTTATATAGATATAATAAATAATAATGGCAACCCATTATACGTCCCACTGCTGGGCACGAGTCTCTCCCCTTTCTGGGGGGAGGCCTGGAGTTTACTCCACCACGCTGCTCCATTGCGGGTTGGTGGAGATAAGGGTTAGTGGCTAATCCGTTGTCGGATGTTTTCAAACCGCCTAGAAGGCCTCCGACAAGGTTTAACGACTGCTGTTTATCGATAGCAACCGGGACCGACGGCTTAACCTCTTGCCCTCCGAAGCACGGAAACGCGCATTTTAATTTGCCACTAGCGGTCACCCATCACACACCCGACCGTGCCCATACCGCTTAACGTAGTAGATCGCTTGCGATCTACACCAGCCGCTAGGCCATGCGCGCCATTATCTTTACATAACTTTATTGTTAGAACTCTATTCAGTTTTTCTCAGTAGTCAATGGTAGCAGGACACTAATGCTACACTGGATCCTGAATTCGATACCTGGGCATTGCTATTGATTTTTTAAACTTTTGGATAGTTTTTGGCTCGCTTTTCTGGATGCCAGACACCTATCACGTGGAACAACACGTATTATTTCTGCCTACCCCTTCCGGAAATGCAGGTGTGAAGTAACGAACTTATTTTGCAGTTTTGAACCGTTTTCCCGCAGTGACCGAGCACTTTGCTCGTAGCAACCGATGTAATGCACATGACTGATACAGCGCGAGTGTCACAATCAATAAAGATTATAAACAAACATATCGTTCGGACTTTGGTCATTTGAACATTTGATTGTACCCTGCGGACTGCGGACCACGATAGCATAAGACCTATTTAGATTGTTTATTTTGGAATAATTAATAATAGAATTATTTTGCGATTGTCTCCAATTGATACGATACCTATATAAATTTCTTGACATATAAATAGGGAAAACTGATTACTGATTATTGTTTACGTTTGCATCTTCAGATGACAATAGTAAACGTATTATATTTTTTGAGATTAGCAAGCCTTTTGAGTCCTAGAAGTAGCAACATGAAGTCTCATGCATTTTTTTATGTTACTAAGGTGGCAAACAAGGATACAGTTCACATTGATGTGAAGTGATGTCTGCAGCCTATAGTCTATATATATCTACACAAAAACTAGGTGTCAAAACGCAGATGCATTGCCACACTTGAGACCGTAGGTGACATTACCATCTAACCGGAACACGATAGTGCTTAACACTACCTACCATTTAGCGGCAGATAAATTAGGTAATGCTGTGGTGCCTACGCCCTCGACCTGCTACACTGGAACTCTACCACCAGTAAATAGCAAAGCGAATGTGTTAAAGCAACAGTATTCATTTATCACTTGATATTTTTACTGGTGTTAGACTTGGTGCAATGTGCACCGCATCACCTAATCTATTTGTCTTAAACTTCTCAACAAAAACGAATATCTGCAGAGTAAAGATTTTTCGTAGAAAGAAGAGACGCTATCGAGTTCCGCTCAGATGGTAATGTACGTCTCTGTTACTTCCATTCCGACACAGAGGTATAACAACTTAAACCTCGGGACTGACAGCGCATCTACATTGAAATCTGTTTTGTCTTGACGTTTGTAGGCATACAGTATTCAATTCACTTACCATCAATGTGAACTGTAAGCTTGTTTTCCACTTGACTTTCATTACATAAAAGAATCTTAACACGGATGTGGGACATGCTGAGAAAGTTGGAATTTCATACAAAGTAAAGTCTCAGTGCGGTCTAGTACCTTAGAACTTTTGCTTTTGGATAGTTTAACATCGAATATGTTTATCTACAGTGGATTATTTTCACAATACATAACTTTGACCCTGTACACATTAAAAAACTATCTGACACGAACTTTGATATCGTAAACCTAAATAGATATCTGGGATTCTTTCATAATATAATTATCACGGCGCCTTGACATTAAACACGCGACACAATGTTGCGAAATGACTGTACAGATTCTTTTTCTTTGTTAATAATAACAAAACATCATCTCTTATTGTCACAATGTCATTGTTTAAAAATGTTGGCGATAGCTGAATATATGTTGAAACGTCTATCATGCATTATGCTTATCTATTATAACATACTGCATCCCCTGCTGGGGAGGTGCTGCTAAAACTATACTAAAACCATTAGAAACAGCACACAGAACCATTTTAAAGGTATCTACGTTTAAGAAACACCTTTATCCTACCACTCAGCTGTATAAAGACTGGAATGTTCTCAATGTGCGACTCAAATTTATACTGAACACAATTATGTTACAACATCGCAAGACCCCATACGTTGAGATCTCTAAACGGCGTAAAGATTTAATATGTAATGTCCCAAAAGTAAATTATACTTTAGTCAAACGTTTTGCATACTTCTTAGGCCCATTCTTATATAACAAAATAAATAAATCAGTACCAATATATAAATTGTCTTTATACCAGTGTCGAAAAGCAGTTCGTAACTTCCTTCTCAATCTAAATTATGAAGAAACAGAACAATACTTATTAACGTTGTCATAAGTCATTTTACACGAAAAAATAATTTACTCAAACCAACACATGCTTCATACTTACATTACATTTTACATAATGACACACACACACACACACACGCGCGCACTCACACACACACTCGCACACGCACACAAAACTCACTCTCTCACACTCACTCACTCACAAACACACTCACACACGCACATATACTTAGGTACATTTAGTGTTTATAATAATTAAAATAATTAGTTATTTAATCAAATGTCCATAATATAATTCTAATTTGTCATGTGAATGTAGTACCTACCTACCTACGCATTAGCAATTACTATAATTAAGTAAATGCCTCATCTAATTTAATTGCATGCTATACCCCCGGGGGCGGTACTCTTCTTCTTAACACAGACTATTGCTAGGCTATTAGCAAGAAGAATGGTACAACAATGCCCATACTATAACTATTGTGCACCTATATGTCAATTTGTTCTGAAATATGTACTACAGTACTACAAATGTACTAATAGTACTACAAATGATAATGTCAAATTAAAAAAAATATTATTTTTTATAAAAAAACGTGTATTTACTCGTGCACCTGAGTGCGCAGCATGGATTATAACTTTAAAAAAAAATGTACTTACAACATTTAATTCAACGTTTCTATTTGTTTTAAACAGTTCAACATCTGTATCCTGTCAACCTACAGTTGAGCAATGCTGATGCTATTGAGAGTCTTCATCTATCCAAAATTACAGATATACTTAACTAAGTATATCTGTAATTTTTAATTTGTAATTATAATACGATATACGATATCTTTTTAGGTATTTAACTAAATACCTAAAAATATATCGTATTATAATCGGCTATGTAACTTATCTATTTCTTACAATAGACAATCTTTAGTTAGACAACAGCTAGATGTAATAAAAATGTCAGAAATCTACGCACCGAATTAATTCAATTGTTTTTTAAATGCAAGTAATTCTCAATTCTCTTTTCAATCATCTCAATTCTTTCAATACAAGTATTAAAATAAGTATTTTTTTTTGAACTCTCCTCTTAGTAAAGCGCAAAGGCTGGTAAAGTTTCTTAGCACCTAATCTTCTTCATAAAGTCCTGCTTATGAAAGGTTCATTTAAACTCTCTTAACATCAAAGTCCAAAACCTTATTCTTAGTAAGTACACATACTTCAAATAGTCCTGCTCAATAAACTCTGCTTCTCTTCCCAGCATGGTTTTAAAACTGGAGAAACTAGTAGCTCACAATATACTTCTTCAAAAAGTCCTGCCAGAGTAAGAATCTGGAAAAAAACATACTACTTTAACAACTCATGTTATCTTAAAAAAAAAGCAACCATTTACTTCCTGTCAGTCAAGATCTGCAGTGACCTGTATGGAAATAATTTAACCGACTGCGTTCCCATATCGACCTTAGCTGGCAAAACCTCGGAGGAATGTTCGTTAGAACGTGCTACATTTAATTTAATATATTTTTTAAGAAAAATCATTTTTTTTTTAAAAATCCCTTAATGGCAGATCCATTGAATCTTATAAATTAACCTACTTTCCATGGATCCTACCTCAACCCTGAGATCTGGAAGATATTATGTCACAATGACAAAGCATCGGCGTTCAACAATGCCAATGACAATGGCGGTGTTTTATCAATAAATCGGCTCCGGTCCAGTTCCAAAGTGCATGTTTTCACTATCGCCACGTTCCACTCGTGCGCTCGCGTCGTGGGCTGCTACAATTGCCGGTTTGGACTTTGCACCGCATTGTGTCTTTGAACACGTGACGCATCGGCGTGGTTTCCGTTCGTTCCTTCTTTTATATTTGTCGACAGTGCTGCGTCGTCAAAACATGGTGTTTTGTTTATTATATCCTCAATGTTATTACGCGTGTATGTATTGACAACTTATTCATGACATGTTAATTTTTAATCAGCTGATATTAACAATTTAAGTGGATTCTGGCAAAACTAGCAAGGTCGAATAATTTCTGTCTTTGTAATGTATGGCCCTGTAATAACGATCACCTATCACAGAGACAAAACAACTAAGGTCTCAGGGGTGGCAACGCATCTGCATTTTGACCCCTGGTCTTTGTGTAAGTGTCTATAGGCTACAATCATCACTTAACCTCAACTGCATGCTTGTTTGCCATTCATTACATAAAATGTAAGACTGAATAATGGAAACATTTTTTCTGCGATAACGATATCAGACTTGAATTTTAAATGAAATAATATAAAACACATGCCGTTTCGCGAACGCGACGAAGGAAATTGGTAGTACAAACTAAATTGCCTTGGAAGTAATAAATTGAACCTGTTCACATTGATGTCACCATGAAAATGTATACATAGCTCATCATGAGCTCATTGAACTGTCCGGATGTCCGATTGCCTTTTTAAGGGTACCGTAGTTTACAAGAAACTTATAGTTTCGCCATGTCCGTCCGTCCGTCTGTCCGCAATTGATGCAAAGGTGGCAAACAAGCATGCAGTTCACATGGATGTTAATTGACGACTGCATCTTATAGACATCTACACAAAAACATGAGCTCGAAATGCAGATGCGTTGTCACCCCTGAGAATTTAGTTGTTGTCTCTGTGATAGTTATAACGGGGCCATACATTACCATCTAACCGGAACACGTTAGTGCTGAACACTACAATTTGGCGGCAGATCTTTATTTTTAGCGGGTAAATTGATAGGTTAGAATATTTTTACCCGTTAAAAACGCTTTACAACTTGGTTACCTTTCGATTGACTTACTCTATCATACAGAAAGCCTTTAATACGGTTACCCTTCAAATAGGTTGTTAAAACGTGCATTTTATGTTACCCTTACAAGGTCCCTTTCTGATAGGGTATATATACCCTATTTAATGGCTTGCGTTACAAATTTAACAAATGGGTAATGGTTTGTTTGCTACCAGCGCGGGCGATGCAATCAACAACTCGGTAAGCAAAAATCCTATCAATAAGAGATTAAACTAAGCGCTTAAAGTAAAGGCTAAATCTATCCTAACGTTAGGGTTACCTAACGTTGTGATAGATTATTAGGTTACCCTTTCCTTGGGTAAGAGTACTTCTAGATTCTAGAGGATAATATGGCCGCGAGGTGCCCTATCGTAAGGCTAAAAAATTTTAAAGCGCTTTTAAAATTAGCTAATCCGGTCCCTGCGTCACATTCATGTTGTTATGATTACTCATGCCTAACGGTCTGTTACACAATTATTTACATTTAATATTGTCCTGTGTTTAAAGAATATACAATAGCGTTCATTGTATTCGTAAGTACACATACGTATTGATGTGCAAGCTACAAATAATTCGAACTGCTCGAATTAAGTAGAATCAACTTATCAGCTGTCTTTGCGACCTTGTACGTAACCTACATTCGACCTTTTTTATTTTATCGTATATGTTTTTACCTTTTGATCTAAATAATTCTTTGTGGAAATATTGCCGGTTTTATTAACATCATTCACACCATTATTACCGTCTTAGTTCACCAAAATTTGCATTGAGACTTGGTTGTTATCCAAATTACTAGGTATTTAAAGTATTCATTTATTTCAATGAGAAGAACAGTAACAAAAATGTTCCGTTTGTGTTTTCTCTAGATGTGCTATGCTACGTTATACGTTGCTATGGATGCGTTTGATATCCACCAATTGTATTCATTGGGCACATAACTTAGCACTGGTGGGAACGGATTCATCTAAGATATGTTTTTTATACGGAAGGATGTGTGCTATGGATGCGAGCGTTTCATAGCCTATCTTCATCGTACAGCTACATAGCTTAGTATCGGTGGAAACGGTCACATATCTTCATAGCTTAGATAGATTTCACATCTTCGCAACATAGCTGCATAGCACATCACTGGTGGAAAAGCACCCTTAAAATATGAACACATCGTCATCGGGACGCTACTGCCCGTTGCATTTAATACCGCCATTGATTGGACCACCATTGTTCGGTTGCTATAAATCTGATAAACTATTCCATATTATTTTGTTAACATCTTTCCATATCTTCCATATTTTTATTCTCTCATTATCCTCAAACCTTATTAATTACGCATGTCCAAACAAATTACATTCAATTCGAGTTAATTACAGACCATTTTATTAATTGAAGCATTTGGACTTTGTCTGGTGACGTTGCTCTTAACTAATTAACACGTACGACCTCTCGTAACATTACCTTTATACTCGTACATCTTGACGCGTATACCTTAAGGAGAATTGATATTATGAGTCTGATAATAAACAGGCTAGTAGTCTTGTGGTAGCAGGCCACTTCTCCTAAGCTGGAGTTCGGGTGCCCGAGTCCAGCGTAGGAGAAGCAGCATCGTAGCAGAAGTTGACCCGTTCCACTATCGGAGTTCGATAATGTGCCATTGTGCCTTGTGCCAATAGGCTCGCTTCATATTTACATGGGACAAATACCGGCGAATCGAGAGAGTTTGCTTGTATGCTGGAATACATGCATTTGTCTCTGCCTAACCTTTCATGCATATATTATTTTAGTATACTTACGACAATTATGTTGAGCGACACTCTTTCAAGGCGAAGGTGTTGTAAGAACCGCACTGTAACAATATTCCATGTTCTAGGTATGTTTATTCTAAATGTTTATCAAGATTCGGACTTGCGACGTCTGTCCAGTCGGTTTACCATTGAGCTGCTGAAGCCACACAACATCTCTGCGTCGATTTTTTCTTTCCCTTTTGATAACAAGCGTCAGTCCCTGGGACCGGTGATGTTGGAATGTTTCATCCTCAATCACGTCAAAACAAATGAACTGGAATGGATGAACATTTGGCACGATGATCGTTTTTAAACTAGATATACATACAGGATATCCATGCTGACGAAATTGCCGGCACTAGTAACTATTGCTAGTTCATCAATAAAAGGCTGATGTTATTATAAATCATGATAATTTAAGTTTGGTGCTGTACAACAAATGTTGTTGCTAGCCACGTAATAATCCGGATCCGGATTTCATAATATTATTATGTGGTGGTGGATTACCACGCGATATCTTATCTGGTTTACCAGGGATTACAGAACCGACTTCTAGTTTCAGTTGATTGTGAAATTTTAATAATATTGCTATAAAATATATACCTACCTACAGTAAGCAGCAAGATATATTGCACTTCGACCTTTGGAGAGAGACTTCGGATAATTTCGACTCTATAGAGCGTTATCTCTTTCGTACACAGCCCATGTGACGTTTGTCGACCATTTCGATCAAGTTCTGACCAATACCGCACTATTAGTGCTTACTAGTAATGGATTAATTAGCATTCGCATTCATTAGCATGCTAATGCTGTATTAGCATTTCACAAATTAAATGAACTTGTGTTATTCTGCGAAATCTGAAACGCTTATTCGCAATTATTTTGTTATTATCTTCGATTTGTTTGCATTTAGGATCGTTCATTAAATTAAAACGTGAGATTTTTTAATAATAATTAGTGTGGCACCCTATAACATTCATAAATTTGCATATTAACAAAAATCATATATGTACTTCATTATTCTGATAATAATTGATAGGTAATAACTGAAATAATAATTGATAGGTACCTATATCAAGTATCACCATATTAGCAAATAGCATAGCAATAGCAACTAGCATGGTAAGACTCACGAATTCACATGCTTATGAAGTTAAGATTAATTGAAACGTCCAATAGCCTGACGCGCTGCAGTGTATCCCATTTATGCCCCGCCCACAGTGTGTCTCTTTACGTGGAACCATAATAATATGTTTACGTCTTTACATTATTATTCGTAGGGCAGACAAAATGTGGTTTACAGATTGTAGATCAATATAAAATTATGATAATAATATCTATGTAGGTATTTATGTATGAGAATAAAAAAATATGTGACATTTGATTTCAACTGTTCATTCACAGCCGGCGGTTTTGACGGGTTTATGTTAAAAATGTGCTAGTAACCTACCGCTGAGCCAATTGTGAAGAAATATAACATGGATCGAGATAGTTTGAGACCTGAGAAAGAACTGCTACTTTTTGTGCAACCATCAAAAAGCACGTAAAGTCGAGGGCCGCAATAATATTTTTCGCTGAAATAAAGCGACAAGAAGTCTGTATAAATAATGCGGGTGTCACGGAACCCGGGGTCGCCCCATTTCTAGCCGCAAGACGCCAGTATAGCTATCTAGCGGTCTAGTGGTCTAGTGCTGCCCTACTTTTCAAGACTGCCGTAAAGGGAGTCCGTATTGAGTTAGTGAATTAGAATTTTCCGTTAGGTATACAATAGCGAGAGGCTTGGCCGCCTATGTTTAGGTCTTGTGTACCTACCTACTTACGAAAGGTAGTATAGTACCTATGTTACGTTTAAACAAGTATGTTGATTTCGAAACAGATTTTTAATTTAGTTGATAATTTTTTAAAGCAGTAATGAATAATTTTGTTTTGCATACTTATAGGTATCTTACTAGCTTTTGCCGGTGATTTCGTTTGTGTGTAATTTTGTACGAAAGATGAATGCAAACTTTTATCTCCTATTTAAACCTCATACAGCTTATTAAATCCACACTAGATTTAAGAAAAAAAAAGAGGGCTATGTCAGCCGTTTCGTCTTGAAAGCGGAACATACAGACAGACAAACCTCCACATTTACGCTATGGTATTATTTGTAGGGCAGTAAAGATTACAGAAGAAGAGACAGAGCGATCAACTCGGCGATCAAGCTCCAGGCCTTCCCCAAAAAAGGGGAGAGACTTGTGCCCAGCAGTGGGATGGACGTATAATGGGTTGCCAATACAATAGTAAAGATTATTTTATTTCTGTTTTAATGAAAAATAGTAATATGTACCTAATTACTTAGGTCTGTTATAATTTTAATTAATATAATTGAATGTATTGTAATGTGTGTAGATAATGCTTAAGCATAGGGATGAACTAGGTACCTGTAATAAATGCATAAACATTAGAAGGATTTCGAATAGGTATGTCCTTAATCAAATTAACTCACAAAAATAACCTGGTTTTTGAATTCTTTAAACACGTAGTTTGTTTTTTTTTTAAATAACAAAAAAAAAGAATATCAAAGAAAATTCAAGGAACTGCGTCGTTAGGTATCTACATTTTGTTCCATTCGTGCAACTAATTTTTTATCCGATCTGATATGCATCTCAAATGCAGCCATTTGATGTCAACAATAATATTTTGATGTATTATCAAATTGATCTAATCAGTGTTGACTAATGGCATGTTCTACTTACATTTATTAGGAAATATTGATCTTACGCATGAATATTACTTTTGCCTCGGTAGCCTAGTGGTAGCAGGCCACTACTACTACGCTGAGGTCCTGGGTTCGATTCCCGGATAGAGGGTTATCAGAGATAATGGTGTAAAGTCCTTTATCTCTGGTTCTATTGGGCTTATTCCATTTTCTGGAAATTTCCCAGTACCTCGAAGTTTGGTAATGTGCCCGGAGCTGTCCACAGGCTCGCCACCTGTTACATGGGCCAAAACGTAACCGGCGAATCGTGGGTGCTTGCATATATGCTTGAATGCATGCATTTACCTCTGCCTACCCCGGGCTTCGGGGATTAGAGGCGTGAAGATACGTTTACGTACCTATATATTTCAAAGGTGTAAAATTTATAAATATGTTGTAATTTGTGAATATGATTAATAACTTGTTTTCTTTTTCTTTTTTTCAGATTGAAAGTGTACAGAAATGTTCATAGACGAGAATGAGACGTGAGTATTCATTCATAACATATTATCATTTTATTAGTCTCTCGTCAGCACGGGGTCCAATTTGAACCCCGGACCTTTGTCAGGCTTACGCGGGGACATGGGGGGTCCAACACGTAGAGGCCCTTTCGAGAATTTTGATCTACTTTGTAATGGGTTATATTCGGCGGGACTGCTCTCTGACTGCATCAATAGTTAATACAGGCACAGACAGACCCCGCAATACTGGGACTATTGTAATGATAAGTGATTCGCCAAACTTTGGGCTATGTGGGTGAACTGGGGGGACTAGCTGGCTGGGCCTATGGAGTGAGATCCGGCACCTGCCTATATTCAACATCTCACATTATCGAATTCTACTTAGGCAGGTGGTGACTCCCCTCTCTTTGGTGGGCCCCCCAAACAGCCAACCCGATGGTCGACGGGGGGCAACACTGTTGAGAGAGGCTGGGGGTGTCGAGAGGTGTGGCCCCGGTTTCACCATCACGAGCGAGTAATCTCGAGCTCGGAGCGGGCTTCCCCGCTATTATGCCTTAGACACTTCCACCCCCCGAGTGTATGGCTCTTGCAGAAATTTAGGCAACAGCCTATTATGTAAATTTCTGCAAATGCCATACCAAGCCATTTATTAGTATTATCATTAGGTATATAATATTACATAGGTACAGATGTCTATGTAAAAATTAAGGGTGAGATTCACAGCCCGCACTGCGGCTTTACATTGAGCAAAGTGCGCTTAGACATGTCTAAACCCACAATAATCCGCGAATTTCATAATATGTGGATTACCACGCGATATCTTATCTGGCTTACCGGGGAACAACAGAACCGACTTCTGTTTCAGTTGATTGTGAAATTTTAATAATATTCCTGTACTGACAGTTCTAAGCATACCTGCCTACTTTGCTTAAAGTAAAGTCGTAGTGCGGTCTGTGAATCTCACCTCTACGTCTGGTTTTTGTGTAGATGGCTATAGTCATCACTTAACAGCCATGATGATACGGGTTATTCGTCAACTCGACACGGACGACCGGACACACGTATGTCCAGTTGGTTAATCTTAAAATTGTAATGACTTGTTATTTCGTCGTCTGGACACGACAATATTTTTGCGTGTGTCCACATGGTGAAACTTAAATAAAACCACTTTTATGTTTTCACCAACTGGACACTATCACTTTTTTATGCAAAAAGGTACAGTCATGAGCATAATCTCCTCGTTCATTACATCCTTCTTAATATTTTAAATGCGAAAGTTTGTGAGTATTGATGTTTGTACCCTTTCAAGAAAAAACTACTGAATGGATTTCGATGAATACATGCTCATTTGCCACCATCATTACATAAAAAAACTTGCCACGATTCTTAACCTTATAAAAAAAATTCTTAGTCTGTGGTACTTACTTAATACCTAAAATCTACATTTCGATATGATTTAATTTTACAACTAAAATCATATAGGATTATAACAATTCGACCAAAAAAAATTGTGCGGTTTTTTTTACCATGCGAGTAGGTACACAATCGGCGCTGACTATTAAGTGGACTGTATGAATTATGTAAAAACTGTATAATGTGATTTTATAGAATTATGAAGGAATATGTAAGACAGTCGCCTAACGCTGAAAAGGGCTCGTAAAAGCAAATTTCACCAACCTTGGCAGATAGGCCTTCTCTTGCGATGGCTCAGGTAACTCGTCGCTGGTTTTGAGGCTTGGTTTCCTTTTTTCTTTTCTTGAGTGTTCCAATAACGTTTGGAAGAGTCCAACAAAAAGACTTAGGTGACAATTCATCCGCAAATATGTCTTATCCGTGGATGAAATGTCATTATTTACAAACAGTAGGCGTCGACTCATCCGAAGGACAGAAACACCGGTGTTTCTGGGTGGGGTGGGTTCTGGTGAGTTGGTTTCTTTAGCCAGAGGCGAACGTTGAAAATTGATCAATATCGACAATACCACCGGATTATAACATTGATTTGACGTCTAGTAAAGCGAATATGATATGGGACGATTACAGACTCCATAAATCGAGCCCGTCGGCCGACAGCCGTGTCTGTGTCTGACGCTCGCGTCCGGTTAATGTACGGACGATGCTGAACGTGGGTAACCATAGGTGAATTAATAATCGTTTAGGTTAACTAACTGCCTCAGTAGCCTAGTGGTAGTAGGCCTCTTCTACTACGCTGGGGCCTTGGGTTCGATTCCCGGGTCGGGGACTATCAGAGATAACGGTGTAAAATCAAATATCACTGGGATTTTTTTCATTTTCTGGAAATTTCTCCCTACCTTGGCGTATGTTAATGTGCCCAGAGATGTCAACAGGCTCGCCATCTACACGAGCCAAAACGTAATTGTAGGTGTTTGTATGTATGCTTGAATCCATGCATTTGCCTCTGCCCACCCCTTCGGGGATTAATAAATTAGAAATATGCGCTGCTACCAGTAAACCATCAAGGATTCGAGTTTCGAGGCAGTTAGTTTTAAAAAGAAATAAATCTCAAAATAAGCAAATTAAGAACTGCCTTTACTTACCAAATCATCGGAGTGTGCTGTATTTGGTGTTATAGAGTTGTACAGTACATTATATTAAAGCTGCCCCGACCGACCCGACTGAACTTCATGTCGTTTTAGAGGTATAAAATATTTTTCGAAAAAATTGAAAAAAAAAAAAGGAATTACCGTTTTTTTTTTCATTTTATTTAGGGATATTAAAAATAGACTACAACCGATTCTCCCTACCAAAATATACACAAAATTTCATAATGATCGGTCCAGTCTCTTCGGAGGAGTATTGTTATAAACACTGTGACACGAGAATTATTAAAATGTATTAGAAGAATGTTTGTATGTATGTACCTTCACGCCAGGTCCCTAATGGGGTAAGCAGAGAGTGTAGAGCGCCAGATATCCCGGTCCTGACATACCTCTCGTGCCTCGTCTACTTTCATCATTCTCATCATACATGCACGCCTAAGACTTTTGACCGCACCATCAGACAGAACTCGACCTATTTGGTCATGGTAGGTCAATCTTGGTCTTCCTGGGCCTCTGCAACCATCCACATTCGCATTGTATATCTGTTGAGTTATTCGCTCATTCGACATTCTTTCTTTATACCCCATCGACGACACAACACAGCTCTATCACAGTAAATAGATTGTAAATATTTACTGTGGCTATATGCCCGAACCATCGGCGCATTAGAAGTATGAATAGTAATAATATACTAGTTTTACTTTAAAAACGCTGAATGTAATTCAAAATTGTCTGAATTCGGTGTCTGATAACTCGCAATTGCTTGTTTTGTATAAACGAACAACCTGGGAAACTAATAATTTATCAAGTCTCAAGTTAATTTGCAACTCCAACGTACAAGTTGCTCACCAATGGCTCGTAGTTAGGATCAAACTAGATGTAAACACCCTGGGGCAGAGTTTCCCAAACATTGTTCTGTCGTTGCCCGCTAATTTTCACACTGCCGTGACCCACTGAATAATTTTAAACCCAAGGTGGTTCGATTAAGTGAAATATTAAACATTTATGAATATTTACCATTTGTCGATCGATTGCAGGTAATATTTTTGAAACAAGGCGGGAATGTTGCGACCCGGCAAATGGGAAACTCTGCCCTGGGGCACACCGCGGACACTCCGCCAAAATTCCATAAAAACGTTTATTTTGTTTATTGTATAATTATAAGCTATGCCACTGATATCCTGATTGAACTACCTTTGCAGTCTAGTGGTTTACATTTTTCCATATATTTTTTTATGTACCTAATGAAAGTGGCAAACAAGCATGCAGTTCACATTGATGTTAAGTGATTGAGAGGTCAAAATGCAGATGCGTTGCCACTCCTGAGACCTAAGGTATTATGCCTCTGTGCCGGAAATTACAGGGCCGTACATTACCACCTGACCGGAACACGATAGTCCTGAACACTTCCATTCAGCGGCAAGTATATTAGGTAATGCGGTGGTGCCTACGCCCGCGAGCTCCGTCACTGGAGCTCTACCACCAGTAAACATAATATTGTGGCAGTTTCTCAGTTCCACCCTCTAAGTTTGGTAATGTGCTCCGAGATGTGAATGCGCTGGCCATCTGTTACATGGACCAAAACGTAACTGGCGAATTGTGTAGCTGACGAAATTTTGAGATGTTATATAATAATCACAAATAATAATTTAACGGAATAAGAACGAATTAGGATGCGGGGGTGTTGTAGCGAGATCCCTTACAATTTTTAGGATCGCAGTAACATAATTATCTACTTCAAGCAAAAATATATCAGAAATAATAGAACGAAGAAATTGCAATAAGGCATAATATCTATTGAACGATTAAAGGTGTTACTTGCAAGTAATGGCACTTTACGTGTTTGCATGAAAGTTTGTTGGTATTTTACGAATTCGGTGTAGAAAGTGGCGGTTAAGGCTGTATAGGAATAGTTTTGTTAACTGTAAATAAGTATAAAAGCCTCTTTAAGAAAATGTGTCACACATAATATAAACCTGTTAAGAGACATCGTCATTTAGGTACTGTCTCAGGTGTTGTAATATATTTGGTGTTCTCCAAGGGCGCCTCTATTATCCTAAATTAGTAGAGCAACTACGACCAACTAGAATGTATCTATTATTCAACGTACCTCTTCACACCACAAACTGCTTGTATTTTATCGAACAAATCCCGCGTCGAATACCTAAAATAAGATGTTTCGCTCTAACCCCTTTCATGATGTTTCTTCCCTGAAAACCAATTTATCGACGAATTCTGGACTTGTGGCTATCTTATTTGTTATATATAACAAAAATGAATCAAACAGTCTTATTACTTTGTTTATTTATTTAAGCATTATGCAGAAATATGCTATTGGTTTCGAATATTAGAACTCAAATCTTACCGTACTTATTGGTTGTTTAATTTGTACATCTGTTATTAATGTTCTGTTAATAATTATCCTAAATCAAGAAACAAATTTAGATCGCCAGCAGTTAATTAAATCGTAAATTAAAAATATATATATTTATAAAAATATCCAATTAATTTATTTTGGTCCTGCGAACCGGATGTCTATTGTTTCGCCCTACTAAACGAGCATGGCCATAGTTCTATTTCATGTTTTTTAATGAAGAAAATAATGGTTGTGTAATCTAAGGCAGTCATCACTCGGTTTTTTACAGTTAACAGGTTGTTTTGTCTCTCAGGCAATCAAAGTAAGCATATTGTTCAATTCTGTTAGATTAAAGTGTTTCATTTATTTTTATCTTTGTCCTTATTTAATTTTTGCCGAATCAATTCACAAATATCAATATCAGTTCGCATTAAATTAGCGAGCAGCGTTATTGTTTCCTTGTTGCAAAATTAGTCACCGATTTCGAATTTCGATACTACTATTAAAATCTTTGCCCGTTTCCGAACCATCGATAACGTATTCCGGTTCAAGAGTCCGATATTGACTAATCCCTTTCCAAAGCCAGTATCTCGACCCCAATATCGGATGTCTAGTGAGCTGGATCTTATCACACACGTTATCGTTGTAAAACTATATATATTTTATGATTGATCGTCGCCAACTTAGTCCTGCAGTGTTTGTGATTTGTGATACGTGATTTTGTGATATCAATTTTAATATGGGAGTGTACTCACTGGAAATGTAAGTGAAAACTGCATTTATTGTGTCTGTTCTCGTGATTAATAATTATCTCAATGAATTCAGGTGTTTGAAAAGGAAATGTTAAATACTGATAAAGCCCATATATTTTTATAGTAAGTGAATACATTTAGCCTGGGTTGCACCATGATATTTGTTAAAGTTAAAGTTAGTGTAACACATCACATCCTTCTCTAACATAAAGAAATCTGTTAAAGTTAGAGAAGGATGTGGAATGTTACAATAACTTAAATAAATATCGTGGTGCAACCCAGGCTTGAAGTAACATTAGTGAACTTTCTTCAATCTTCGAATCTTTTCATCTTCATTTTTTACTTGTTGAACTGGACACGTCGTAACGAATTTATACTATTCTACAACGTTCAATATTTTTAAAATTTAAATTGCATTTCGATGATTCTGTTCTAATTATGTGTTCCTGTCTGTATTATCTTTGATTAAATTCTTATAAATAAATATAAATTGATCTATCACCCGCCGCTCATAAATTAATTGGTGTAGAGGTGTAGACTTTACTTGTACAAAATATCCATTTGTACTTGTTTGATCACATCTGTGATAATAATCTGCATTCCTTTTCCCTAAACATACAATATAATTAACAACTGATATACTTATAATTTACCACGAAATGTATAATTATTAATCACTCACAATGTGTGTTAAGTCTTAATCCCTACTTTATTAATATTATAAACATAGCGTTATAATTATATGATTATAAATGACTTTTCACGTCCAAACGACTCAACCGATTTTAATGAAATTTGGTACAGAGATAGAACTGACTTTGAGAATGTAGGCTACTTAATAATTTATAAAACGACATCCACGCGGGCGAAGCCGCGGCCAACAGCTAGTATAATTATATTCCTGAAAAAAGCTAGCCTTCTGACGATAATTGATAATTTCATCATAGTATTCATGTGAGAAGCAGTTTATTAAGTACTCATCGAAAATAGATATCTATAACCCCCAATAATGTATTAATTCTCATAATTCATATTCATATTATTATCTAATCTCATTGTCATTTTTAATCCTTTTGTAGATAATTAACACAGCAAAAAATAATAATTAGGAATCTTCCGATTAAATTCCAATAAACCTCTACTGTAGTTTCATTGTTATGCGAATATCAGGAAAATCTCTTAACAAAAATGACCTTTCTCACATTTTTGCATTTACGCTCGTAATAGTAATATTGAGCTCATAAAACATTCAATGAATATTATTACCACGAATTCGGCATTTAAAGGTGCTTTCGTGGTTCGCGTACAGTTCTTAGAATGGTTTGGTGTTCTCTAGTGAATAGTCTAATCTTGTCACAACCTATTTATTTAGGATTTTTCGTGGCAGGGACGTAAAAGTGAACCGACACAAAACCTTGACGCTTGTCCCAAACTTCGTCTAGCTCTGTTGAGTTACATAATTATGTTGACTTGTTCACTAAGTAATCATAGATGACAGACCTCTCTCTCTTCGGGCTTTTGACATCAGCGACATGTTCTTGAGCCAAGGTGAATACTGTGAATAGCTCCTATTGTTTGATCTGTCTCCACAGGCTACTACTGTACGTAAGTAAACGTAGGTAGGTACGCATTTAACTTAGTGCATCGCAGTGAAAGTGGTTCGCCTCGTGTGCCGGCCAGTTGGGCACGCATCTTTATGCTGCGCCGCATCGCACCTAGACCTGTCTTGCCCTGCATTTTACTGCCGTATACTTTTTATTTTATGATAATGGTAGCATTGCTTGCAGTTAAAATGAAGGGCCAGTGAAGTTCGTTGTTTGCAGAGTATTCGATGTCGATTACCAACCGTTTGTACTGGGTTTGAGTTGATCTATACAGTGCTCAATCCTCGTTGTCAAAATGTTTTATTATTACTGCCGTATGATAAAAATGTTATTGTAATCATGACTTAAGACAGTAAATCATCTTATAAATTTCTGATTAAGCTGTAGTCTTATAATACTTACGTTCTAATGGGTCTTACGAGTATATTAATTAATTATTGACATCGCAGATTATGTCGTCAATATTTTTTAACGATGTGGTAAGATTATTAGCTTGTAACTTGTAAGTCATAAATAATTTATAGTGATGAGAAGTAAATTAACAATACGTTCTGCTTCAGCTTAGTGATAGACTGGTGGCATGGCTCCAGTGACGGAGCTAGCGGGCGTAGGCACCACCGTATTACCTAATATACTTGCCGCTAAATGGTAGTAGTCAGCACTATCGTGTTCCGGTCAGATGGTAATGTACGGTTCTATAATTTCCGATACAGAGGCATAACAACTTAAGCCTCAGGAGTGGTCACGCATCTGCATTTTGACTTTGGTCTTTGTGTGGGTGTCTATAGGCTTCAGTCATCATTTAACATCAATGTGAACTACATGCCTGTTTGTCACCTTCCTAACATAAAAACAGATATGGTATGGATCTTAATGTGAGTAAGCGTGGATAAAACCTGTTGTGTTAATGAACATAATCAATATGTTTTTGTACGACGGCAAATGTTTCGCGCGTGTATGTTGCGGAAATCTTCAAGGATGGTCGTCCGAAGGGGCTAAGTCCGAGAAGCGAGGTGAGCCTCTCAACGGCGCTCGCCACTGGAGCTACATGTTTACGGTTACCACAATCAATATCCGGTCGTATTTCCTATTTGCTTTGTATTTGTATTAATCATTTTTATCGTCAATCAAAATAATCAAACTACCTCAGTAGCCTAGTGGTTGCAGGCCACTACTACTACGTTGCGGTCCTGGGTTCGATTCCCGGATAGAGGGCTATCAGAAATAATGGTGTAAAATCCTGTTTTCTCTGGATCTATTGGGATTTTTCAATTTTTTTGGAATTCCTTAGTATCTCGAAGTTTGGTTACGTGTCCGGAGATGTTAACAGGCTCGCCACTGGTTACATTAGCCAAAACGTAACCGTGGGCATGTATACTTGAATGCATGCATTTACAAGTTACGTTTATTGTTAAAGTTACGTTTATTGTTTTATTTTTATATTCTACAAATATCTGGTGTACAATCACACCGCGGACACTCCACCAAAATTCCATACAAACGCTTAATTTGTTTGTGTATTTACACGTGCACCTGTGTGCGTAGCACGTGGAAAATACCAACCGTCGCCCATAAGATGGGAAGAGGTTGGGTGATGCGGGGAAATCGGGCGGGACGTCGAATCGTCCATTCTATACGTAGTATGATTAGTATGATTACATATTCTCTGGTACAATAATGAATATTGTAGGCATTGTAACTATTGTAATACTAGAATCCATGCATTCACCTTTGTCTATCCCTTCGGGGATTGTGATAGTGTTTTGTACCCGTTATTACTGTTAAGAAATGTCTGACAATAACATTTAACCCGTCAGGCAGCGAGAAAAATATGACAATTGCTTGCGTTACGTCGAGGACGATATCGTCTCTGCGTTGCTCAACTTATTAAATATTTAAATTAATTTACCACGAGAAACTTGTAAACACAAACATTCCACAAGTGCTATTAATAACAACAAAGAAGACTTCCGTGTATTATTTACCATTTAATAACGGAAAATTTAATTTATGAAGGATTCGCCCAGTTCTAAGTAATTTGTCACAATGGGTGCAAAGTCTGTGCCGTGCAAGGTCTACCTGGCCGTAATTATCGATACACTGGCGGCCACGTGCGCAGTACGTGGTGCACAACACACGATGATACGAGGTGTGTATTGTTGTTGACGGTCATTTGTACCCACGGTTACCAGGTGAATTATACCGGAATATTTCTTTTGTGAGGGATTCTCGCAGTATCTGTAATTTGTCAAAATGAGTGCAAGGTCCGCCCCGCTCATGGTCGACCTGGGTGTAATTATCGATACACCGGTGGCCACGTGTGCAGTGCACAACGCTCGATGATACGAGGTGTGTATTGTCGGCTTTTTGAGCATTTATAGTCAAGAGATACCAGATGAAATATAACGGAATATTTTATTTTGTGAAGGAAACTCGCAGTATCTGTACTTTGTTAAAATTAGTGCAGAGTCCGCACGTCTCAAGGTCTACCTGACCGTAATTATCGATACACCGGCGGCCACGTGCGCGGTGCGCTGTGGACAACGCTCGATGATGCGAGGTGCGTGTTGTCGGTCATTTGAATATAGGGTTACCAAATGAAATTTACTATTATTTATTAATTTTTTTGTTGCAGAAAATATTTCATTTAAAAAAGATAGAGAAAGTTCAATCAAGCGGTATTAATTTTTTTTATTGTTTTGGGCATTTTTAGGTCTTGATAAGGGCATGGCTTAGGGATGTTTTGGGGATTTTAGGCTCAAACCTCATTTTATAAGAAAGCCTATAAGTTTCAAAATCCAGCTGTACTTTGAAAACAATTAAAAAATCCTGAAACCTCTAGATTTATCCGGAGATAGGTATAGTAACCCAATTTGTACCGATATGTTTCTGAGTTGTACCAGTTGTATTTGTGGTATTGTCATTTTTCATGTGAGTAAAAGTAAAAGCCCGAGGGTCCCCAATCTGTCTGTTATCTTAGGTCGGTTGCACCATAATGTTTTTTTTTAAACATTAAAAATAGGTATGTACAAAGCAAACAAAAAAATCACAAGATTTATCCGGTATGCTGGGAGAATCTGTTAAAGTTATTGTTCATGTAAAATTTTCCAAAAACTTTAACAAATATTTTGGTGCAACTGAATCTTAGAGTCCAAAGAACAAGCAGGACAAGATATCTTAAAATAGTAGGTACATAACCCTATTTAAGTATTTTTTATTTTTTATGTAATGGAAGTGGCAAACAAGCACGCAGTTCACTGTGCCGGAAATTACAGGGCCGTACATTACCACCTGACCGAAACACGATAGTGCTGAACACTACCATTCAGTGGCAAGTATATTAGGTAATGCGGTGTTGTCTACGCCCGCGAGCTCCGTCACTGGAGCTCTACCACTAGTAAAAAGTCTGACCCTAATCCAGATTTCTTTAAACTTATATTAAATTAAAAGGTAACCCTATCTACACAGAAACATTTAATTTTGTGTGCCGCACGTGCAAGCGGTACACGCCACTACTCGCTACTTGCTATAATGACTTCTGTCAGTACATCCACTTGCATTGTTTCCCCATTTCCTGATCTTGATTTGTAGTCTTTTGTATGTCTATTTTTATTGTCCTAAAGTATCGGAATAACACAGTTGCTATTGCGTTATTTTGTCCATAATTTGTTTGTGCGACACTGATTTTGTTATGCGACGTTTACATTTATTCTCAACGTGAGCAAATTCAATAATATCTTTTTTAATACACTCACAGTAAAAAAAATACAGGCGTATCTATCGTGGGTTTATTTCTCCTCACTCATAGAGCAACGCGGGCCACCGGCCGCCGCGGCGGTACGGAGGGGAGTTTTCAGTATGTATTATAGTACTCTGTGGGAGTAGCTATAGCGTTTATTACCGATGCAAAACAGTCTGTCATTATTTGCGGCGGGAAATGCGTGTGACACACACACACACACATACTACAAAAATCGTTTATTACTACGAAACTTACCTACACCTTGACTTTAACAAAATACATAAACAATTTCACTTCAATCTTCAAACTTCTAGGCGACAGGCATAGGCCCCATTGGGCTTGTGCTTTGACAGAGGGGAAAGCCTGGCTAAAAGTATGGCTACTCTCCTTCGGTGCGCCGCGGCCGGTGGCCCGTGTTGCTCTATGTTCTCACTCATAGAGCAATCTGTAAAAAAGGAAGTTTTAAAGTGTAATGATGATCTTCAATGTTGTTCGTGAATGGATAGGACCTCGTAAAAAACTCGCGTAGACCGTAAAAGGATAGGTGTTCGCTTACTAACCTAAGCATCTAGGTCACCGAGTTCAGATTGTCCTTACTGATCTATCTACTGCATTCTTACTATGCTAACCTTGTTGGCGGTTGTAGAAAAACGTATCTAAATCATATTTGGAATATGAAACTCAAAACACTAAAAACTCAAAAATTTATTTCAATCACTTCGGTAGCTCAGTTGGAAGAGCGGCTGGACTAGATTCCCAGTGGCCGCGAGTTCGAGTCTCGCCTGAAGTCAATATTTTTCTTTCCAATTTTCTTTAAAAATATATTTCACAAGCATGTGTTAATGCGAAATAATATAAAACAATTATTTTAATCACTTGGAAATCATAGAATTTGTGATAGGTCAAATAACAAAATATAAAATTAAAGCGAATAACAACTGATACGTTGATAAATATGTCAAAGTAAACAAAAATAAAATGAAAAATGGTCCAAAAATACTTAATAATAAAAATAGGTATCAACAGATGAAACGGTAATTAATTAAACGTTATTAAGTATTTATCAAGCACTAGCTTTTACCCGCGACTTCGTCCGCGTAGACTTCAGGTAGGTATAAATACCGGTACTCTTGAAACATACAAAAGATTAATTAATAGGTAGTAGTAATTTATAGATATGTCCTTCTGTTAACGTTAATTAACGAGTATACGTCCAAATACATACAACAGCAAGTGTCATCACTATGCTGATTATTATGATAATAAATACATACAACAGCAAGTGTCATCACTATGCTGATTATTATGATAATAAATACATACAACAGCAAGTGTCATCACTATGCTGATTATTATGATAATAAATACATACAACAGCAAGTGTCGTCACTATGCTGATTATTATGATAATAAATACATACAACAGCAAGTGTCATCACTATGCTGATTATTATGATAATAAATACATACAACAGCAAGTGTCATCACTATGCTGATTATTATGATAATAAATACATACAACAGCAAGTGTCATCACTATGCTGATTATTATGATAATAAATAAAAAGGAAAAAAATGTAAAGAGATTTTTTGTTTTTATTAAACGCTCAGTTACACTTCTATATCTAGTCTCGGATCTAAAACTAAAACACACGAACGTAATAAGCAACATAATCGTCGCAATTAAATGTGACCAAACGTCGGTCACCCTACTGCAGGTAGGGTGACCGACGTTCGATTAACGATTCATAGTTGCAAAACTCTTCAATTTTCTTATTTTAATCTTTGAATAAATAAATAAAACTAACGCAAATATTTTTGCGTTATAGCCGCAGGCACAGGTCGAGGTGGGGTTATGTTTCTCAAGGTGAAAAAAATTGGGTTAATAGCCTGCCGGATATTCGGTAGCGATGAATCAACACAATGTACACCATCAACGATGGTCTGTGAACGTAGTTCCAAATAAATCTTTTCTATTTAGAATTTAGATTTCGATACACGGTCGTGAATCTTTTCATCAACACCTTTAAATAGATCAATGGAATCTATTCTCAAACATTTTTACGCTTTATCGTATCGTGAATTGTTTGAATAAAATGTAACTGTAAAAAAACTACTGCGTAGGTGTGTATTTTGTCGTGTTATAACATTGATCTATATGCACCTACTAAAGTACTAGACCCCTTGGTCAGAGAATATGTAATTATACTACGTATAGAATGGACACTTCGATGTCCCGCCCGATTTCCCCGCATCACCCAACCTCGTCCCCTCTAATGGGCGACAGTTGGTATTTTCTACGTGCTACGCACACAGGTGCACGTGTAAATACACGTCACTGAATGATGTCTGTGTAATAGAGACCAAATTAAGCGTTTGTATGGAATTTTGGCGGAGTGTCCGCGGTGTGCCTTGGTTCCAGTCCAGTTTCCAGAAGTCAATTGACCACACTTTCCCTCAATAATAGGCATGACAGATGACGTGAAAATGTCTCACATCTATCAAATCAATTTAAAAACGGAATAAGCTGTTTGTCGAGTTTTGGCGAGAACCTTGAAAGAGGCGTATGGTGCTCTTATTTTATTTCATTTTCTTGGTGTATTTTTAAGTTATATTGAATAAAGTTGGTGGCATTTTGTTTGATATAAGTTTATTACAGTGCCCGTGTATAGTGAAATAGAATAACAGTGCGAAAACACGACCTTTCAGGTTGCCTCCAAAACTTCATTGTAAATGTTCTGGTAAAGTAGCCATCGCTTTACTCGAATAACTTGATTGTAACTCACTTGACTGACATATTATATTTGATAACTTATATACTTAATACTTACATATAATACTTGATGACTATATTATACTAACTTTTACGCTGCTTAAATAAATACGGAATATCGTTTTACTTGACACTGGCAATATGCGTAACAGCGATGCCATAACAACAAAAAAAAAAAAGCTGTTTGTCCCCTTTGTCTTATCAATATATTAATGTCAATGTCATTGTTTTATAAACCGCCAGATAAAATTCCGTATTTAGGATTTAATTACGCTTCTGAACTTGACCTTGCATCGACAACATTTTCCGAGTACCGAACTCGAATAACCGAAAAATGGAAACTAAAATAGAACAAAAATTTGAAATAAGATAACAAAATGGAAAATGTAAAACTTTACCCTCAACTTCGGGTAGTTGAGTAAACAGCAATTTGTGAGCACAACTTTTCGGTATTCACGAGACCGTTAATGGAAAACAAACAGACAGAGAACCAACTACAATATAAAATGTACAGCAACGGAACTGACTTTCATTTATCGTCAGAGACAGTTGTTTTTAGAAATATTTTTTTTATGTCATGGAAAATGTTTTAATAGGCGGTACGAAACCGACAAGATAACGTCCTAAACGAAAGCATTTCAGTTAGGCGATCGGCCCCCAGGATGTCAATCCAAAGCACTTCCGATTGCCAGGAAGAGTGCACTCCGAATATATTAGCGTTAATGAAGTTCATTATATCAATGGATCCATCTCGTCCATCGATCGTCGTGTGGCTGTTAGATAGGTCAGTGTCGGCTGCATCGTCCGTGACCGGCGTGCGAGGGAGACGGAGCGACGGGCAGGGGGTAGAGGGGAGAGAGACGCATGCGTGCAACGCACTCAATGTTGTGTTATAAAGGTCAAACGATGACGTGTGCGTCTTGCACTTTTCATTAGTTCCGGATTAGTTGGGGTCCGTCTTATGGTAGCAGCTTTCGTATGACGTCATAATGTTTACTATCTCCTGTATTCCTCGAAGGAGCAGGCAAACTCAAACTCATAAATTTATTTAATCACTTAGAAATAATAGAATTTGCTTGTGATAGGTCAAACTACAAAATTAAAAATTTAAGCGAATAACAACTGATACGTTGATTAATATAGTCAAAGTAAACAAAATAAAATAAATAGTGGTCCAAAAATACTTAATAATATAAATAGGAATCAACAGAATGTCTACTGTACTCTCATTTACAAACGGCAAGACAAGACAAAAGGCAGAGGCGCGTATGCATTCAAGCATAGGTATGATTAGTATGTTTTGTCCCATGGAAATTTAGGAAGCAATCCTATAGACATATACGGGCATATTAACAAACTCCGAGGATGGCACTGGGAAACTTGCAAAAATAAAAAACACCACTTACTCCTTAATCCCATTAGTGATCCCAGGACCTAAACGTACCAGTCATAGTCTGCTTCAACGAGGTCCTGCTTTACGGGTGCGAGACGTGGCGAGTGCCTCATACCCAAGACATCACGGATACAGGTCTTTATAAACAGATGCCTCCGCCGGATCCTCGCCATCTTCTGGCCAGAAAATATTTCTAATGAAGAACTATGGAATCTTCGAGAAACACTGACCAGTATTGTTGACGCCCTTGCCCACCTAGGGGACACAGGACATGAAGTCAAGTCGCCACTAGACAGAGACAGTTTAGATGTTAACATTAAGATAAAAAGCAATTACAAGTACCTATATTGCAAAGGCACAATGCATCGGTTCCTTTTTTAACTTTATAATACGTGATGCCTACGAGTTACGAGTTTCAACATTGAAAGACAATGTTTGCTTTCTAAGAAGATATTAGCACATTAGTATACTCATTATGTTATATATTATATATGGGATATAGATACCCTATATGATGAAACAAAAGATAAAGATAGTTCGTCCCATTTATTTCCCAAAAATAAAGAAGCTCCAGTGCCTTCTCCCATAAAAACATTGTAGCCGCGATCGATAAATCGTACAAACACAATGTTGCAACAGTGTGCAAAGGTTTCCGACGCACCCGTCACGGTGTGGCGACGCGAATCTAGGTCGCCTACTGCTTACTTATCTAGAACCAGCGACGAACACAACACGTGAACAAAATCACTACTTGTTTAAAAGATAAAGTCCATCCATCATAATATATTATCCGTCGTTTTATGTGTCGTATATTTGGATTGTCTGATCACAGTCTTGTTTACGTTTTACTGGTACCTAGTACAAGGGCGTAGGCAACACGGCATTACCTCTCCCCGTCAAGTCTTATCTAGTGTTCAGCATTATCGTGTTCCGATTAGATGGCTATACAGGGTTAGGTAATTTAAATTAGCGCATCACCTCTTGCAGGCAGCCTCTCAACATCAATCTCAAAAACATTTGTTCTAGGAATTTTCTAAAAAAAAAACGTAACTTCACGCCTGTAATCCCCGAAGGGGTAGGCAGAGGTAAATACATGCATACATGCAAACACCCACTACTCGCCGGTTACGTTTTTGGCCCATGTAACAGGTGGCGAACCTGTTGCCATCTCCGGGCACATTACCAAACTCCGAGGGACTGGGAAACTTCCAGAAAATTGAAAAATCCCAATAGAACCAGAGAAAAGGATTTTAAACCGTTATCTCTGATAGCCCGCGACCCGGGAATCGAACCCAGGACCTCCAGCGCAATAGTAGTGGCCTGCTACTACTACGCCACTGAGGCAGTTTTTCTAAAAATCTTGATAATTAACCCAAAAATATGTTTTCAGAGCAGACGTTGTTAGGATTGATGAGGAGAGTAGGCTGCCTGCAAGAGGTGATGCGCTAATTTCAATTTATTCTGTATAATAATAATAATATGGCCTCGGAATGACTATCACCGAGGCAAAAGCACTCAAGCATCAGTGGTGGCAACTCATCCACATTTTGACCTCTGGTTTTTATGTCTATAAATAGGCAGCGGTATTCACTTATCATAAATTGCATGCTTGTTTGTCACCATCATAACGTACAATTTTTCCCCATCTCGTTGGCTCTTGTATAATGATTTGTTAGTCACTTGGCCACAAGTTGAGCGAAGCTTTTTATTAACGCATAGAGAACGTGTTTATAATCGGCGTGTGATATGCAAAAAAATCAAGGCCGTTGTTTCGTACTTACATTTACTTTGTTTGTAGTCATCTGTTAAACATTTATTTTGTTTATAGTTATCTGATGAAAAAGCGTATTTGTTCTGAATCCCCTTCTTACTAAATAAATCCTTTCCTCTCCCATGAAGCAAACCATTCAGCATCGGGTCCATCATACCAATTCGTATGCCAAGCGTGACAATTATATCCTCCCTAAATGACACACAATACTATTGTGGGCATCTTCGGGGAAGGTTTTTATCCAGCAGTAAACGTTTTTCGGCTCAAGTGATGATAATTAATGAGTATATTGTGTGTTGTTCGTAGGCCCGAGTCATGGTGGGTGTCGGCGGTGTTGCGCACCATCCGCGCGGTGGCGCTCGTGTTCGACGTGCTCACCTTCCCCGTGCACCTGCTGTTGCAGCGCCCTTGGAGGAAGCGCGCGCTCTCCAGGAGGATAAAGGTAACTGCCGCCTTTTTATTGACATTCTTTGATTACATTTCTTCCGAAACACTACCGCTGCTGCTGCCTATAACGACCGGTCCTGTAGCAAACAAGCATGCCGTTTACACTTGCTACCAATTCAGGCAACTTGTTAAAACTCAAAAGCTGAAAACACAAAGATTTAACTAAATTGAAATTGTTTTTTCTTTATTAAACATAAACATAACGTTTCAGAAATAGCTCCTTAAGAATCCTTCATTATTTAGCTTTCAGGCAGTCTTAGCAGAGGCTATGAATCTATTCTACTGGAAGAATCACTTATATTCCCAATCTGATTGTCCAGGCAAAAATAATAGAATCTACACCGGACAGCGTGACAGTGCGTTCCGTGTCGACGCCATGCGAGCTGCACCTCCGCCTGGTGCGCGACGGCGTCACCACCATGGAGAGCATGTTGCGTGCGGCCGCCGCGCGCTGGGGCCAGCGCCCCTGCCTCGGCACCCGCACCGTGCTGGGCGAGGAGGACGAGCCACAGCCCAATGGACGCGTCTTCAAAAAGGTGAGTTTTTATGTCAAAAGGTTGACAAAGCATTCGATTCACCTGGTGGAAAGTAGTTAGTAGCCCACGGACATGCACACAAATGGGCGCGACTTTATAAAGATTGAGTGCGACATGTAAATCATCCTTCAGGCCATGTTTCAAACATTGCCGCGTCTTCTCATCATCATCTCAATTCAAGGGACTTTTCTCCAAGACAGTGAGGGAAACAGTGTGACATCCATGCGAGTCCTTCCCTTTTTGGTTCAGCTACTCTTTTGTACACCTTGACTCTCTTACTTGTGATGACGATGGAGGTCATCCTTCTCGTGAGCCGCAACCCGACGGACGCTTCTTCAAAAAGATATGTGTTACACTATTGTTACCATTGAAGATTATGCCTTTCTTGACACATAGCGACTTTTATGTTCACTGCTCGATATCCTTTAAGAAGGCGAGTACGTGACTCGCATGTGGCATCAATGGTGACCATCCCTTTCGAAGTATATAAGGATTTTGCTTCGACACGCGCACCGTGTAGAGATCGAATGTAGGGAAACCGATGTAGAACGAATGTAACCGAACCGATGTAGGGACGAACCCCAACGCAATGGATGCGTCTTTAAGATAATGAGTGAAACAGTCTTAGCTCCACGGAGAGCATGGTCCACCCTCTTCTGGTAGCGTGTCATCATCACCTTTGACGACGATGGAGACCATGTGAATGCTTTGCCGGTGAATGACAAAGAATGACTCTTTTTCTTTTCTTTTTACTCTTTGTTATCAGTTTGTAAAGGGGAAGAGAGACATTCTACTGATATACTTTTTACATTAGTTTATGACATTTTGTTTTATCTTAGTGATATTCTTGACTTTACATATATTTTTTATCTTGTTTGACATGTATATCAATTGTTATTCGCTTTAATTTATTTTGTTTGTTTTTGACGTGTCATAAGAGGTGCCTGTCACCCTAAATGAATAAATGAGTTTCTGATTCTGACCTTGTCTCTGTCCAAGACCCGGTATTAAGTCGGGTGTAGAATTCAAATTAAACACTTTCCTGCCCTTTGGTGACATGAATGCTAAAGTTACTATTTTGAGTTGCTGAGTAAAAACAGTCCCTCTGACAAAATTCAAGTAAGTAATATATTTACTCGAATCGTGTGTTTCACTGTCTACGTGAGCGTCTTTGTACTTATCTGATGCTTAATCTCGTCCAGTATACACAGGATGACGTTATTCGGGTCACTAAAACTATACGTAATCGCCAATTTAAGGAAAAACTCACTAACCCGACCTGCTAGAAATCGTAATAGTGTTTTTCTCTTGCAACATGATAATATTTTTTCATACCAATTAAGACTAGCGACACTAACGATGCTCTGTTTGTAAACGATGGCGCATTGCTGCATCTCTTTATAACACTGACGATTTAATTACACAGGCCGGAATCTTCGCGGCTGTTTCTTGAACATACAAATATTCGTTGTAGAAGCAAACATTAACTCGAAACTCCCATTAGATGATCATGTTCTTGAACCCGAGGGGCAACAACCGGCTGGCGAGTATAATTAGGCACACTTGATGTTAAGCTCTGCGCCTATTAGACCGTGTTATACCGTGACCGGTATCTGTCATTATGGTGGTGGACAAGCCTAATAGACAATAAATGAAAATACTGGCCATTTTAATGTATATCCCCGCATAGAGCAACACGGGCCACCGGCCGCGGCGGACCGGAGGGGAGTAGCCATATGCAGGCTTTCCCCTCTGTCAAAGTACAAGACCAAATGGTCCTATGCCTGTCGCCCAGATATTTAAATGTGTGCGTGAAATTGTTTATGTATTTTGTCAAAGTCAAGGTGTGAGTTTTGTAGTAATAGATGATTTTTGTAATGTGAGTGCGTGTCACACGTATTGACAGACTGGTTTTGTATCGGTACTAAACACTATGGATACTCCCCTCCGGTCCGCCGTAGTGGGCCGAGTTGCTCTATGATATCCCCGTAATAATTATCACAGAGACATAACTTAGGTGTCAAGGGTGGCAACGCATCTGCATTTTGACCTGGTTTCTGTGTAGATGTCTATACTTAGGCTGCAGTCTTCACTTTACATGTGGGCTGTATGCTTGTTGCCACCATCCTTACATAAAAAAACAAAGCTAGTGAATAGAAATATAATGAACCCTTAAAAATAATAAAATTAGGGATATTACAGAGCTCCTAATAATATAATCATAACCCAAACTATCGGATATCCGAAATATTTATCTATCCGTAAAGTTTCGTCCTTGCGTAATTCAGGTATTAGCGCAGTTCAAATAAAACGTTTTATCTCAGTTTTTACCAGTTTCTGCTTGCTCTTGCGTATGCGTAAAGTGCGTAGTAACACAGTGTTGTATAAGTTGCAATGAAAACAATGCTTTGTTACCAAATTATGATGTATTATTCTTCAATTTGATTTTTGCAGGGATACGTGAAATCATACTGGGTATACCTTCTTAGTTTTAATTATTTTCGTATTGGCTTGTCCACTGCGTATACTATGACAAAGATACAAGACTACGGAGTAGGTACTTGTAAAGTGCTAAATCCTGTTCGGAATTGTTATTTATGTGATATTAAGATATATATTTTATGAGTCGTTTCTGAAATTAACAAACAGAATAATTATATTATTACACAGTATTTTTTGTTCTCGTAATAACAGATCCGGTAGTTTTTTTCATTATGCTGTTGAAAATATAATAATGATAGTGATTTTACGCTATTAAAGTTAGTATTATATTTTACATTTATAATTATGTCATGAACCGTAAATAATGCAATAAAGAACAATATTATTTTAAAATATTCTGTTTTTTGCTTGCATTAACTGCCAATTATTATGTATTGTATGAGTTTCTTGCTAGATTTTTTACTTAATTATAACTTGTTAGCTGTTGTTTCAAGTTAAATATGTGCACGAATTAACTATGGACTTTGTACAAAAAAAATATAAAGACGCAGGATCTGTTGAACCGACCTATCAAATGGACACAAACTTTTATCGATCTAAATTAAATGCTTTGTAAAATGAATGTAACTACATAACTAGAATGAGGTACAGACGCAATTATGTTGTTCAGCCCAAGAAGCTTGATCGTAAAAGTTTTGAATTTACTCATCTAAATATCCTTAACTTTTCAGTAGTGCAACCTACGAATAAGTTATTGGTAGAAATGCGTAAATAAATGCGTAAATAAATGCGTAGATAAATAATATCCCCATCACTTTTACTCAACATTTAAAATGAAGTACCGAGTCAAGTTTTCATATAAAAATCATGTCAAGTTCCGTACATTACTTTTTTACTGTACCTATTTTTTTTATAATATTGTCACATTCTAGGATCCCTTTGCAGAATTATTTGGTTTATCGAGATACGCTGCAAGCCTTATTTTTTCCGTATATTTATGATCTAGCTAGAGAATATATATCCACTAGGTTGCTTATCAAAATATGGCCTTCTAGTATTTCTTGTGGATATGTATTCTCTATTCTAGCTAGATCATAAATATGCGTAAAAATTAGGTTTGCAGCGTTTCCCGATGAACTAAATAATTCTGCAGCGGAATCCTAACCTATTAAGGCTAGGTAATTTATTAAATTTTCGTAAATCTCCTTAATTTATAATTTTGAGTACCACATGATGGTTGGTGCAAGTTTACTTCGATAAATATTTCAGTCCTGCCACGGCGTGTTCGTTAGTCATTGTAGATCTGTATGGCCTTAAACTGTTGTTCAAAGTAACCTCCATTTATCTCGGCAGTCTCACGACAGGGACGCAATTACGTCAGTACACCCTAGCGTCGTACCTGTACTTAATTGCTTCAAGGAATTAGCTATTAGCCGAGAATGCTTTGCCCAGCGTCGTTTCCGTTCCTACTGGTATAATTAGGGCCCGTTTTAGATTTCATATTTATCTTCCATTGAAACATTTTGTTTGTATTCTTGATCTTGTAATGCAATTCTTCTGTTTGTATAACTTTTTATAAATTATACTATATTATTTGTATTACAGACAATAGGAAATAGTTTAGTAAAAGCTATCTGTGCATCATATTCCTGCGAAGTGGGCATAGCCCCGCGGCTGGTGTAGGTCGCAAGCGATCTACTCGGTTGTGCGATACGGTGTGTGATGAGTTATAGATAGCAGTCGTTAAACTTTGTCGATGAACGGTTTGATAACACCCGGCAGCGGGTTGGCCTCTAACCCGTATCTCCACCAACCCGCATTGGAGCAGTGTGGTGGAGTAGGCTCCAGGCCTCCCCAAAAAGGGAGAGACTCGTGCCCAGCAGTGGGACATATTAAGGTTTCCATTATTAGTATTATATTACTTGCGAAAGAATTCCCTTCACTTGAGGGAGATGAGGTCGTCACGTCCCGACACCTTAGCCTTTTTATTTGTAGACTATGGAGATCAATAACGAATGTACGCGTATGCTGTTCCCAGTTCAACATGGGCGACTACGTGTGGCGGTCGTACATCGACGTGGAGCGCGAGGCGGGGCACTTCGCGGCCGGCCTGCGCGAGCTGGGCTGCCGGCCGCGCGAGAACATCGTCATGTTCGCCGAGACGCGCGCCGAGTGGATGATCGCCGCGCACGGCTGCTTCAAGCAGAGCATACCTGGTCAGTGTTCACCCTTACACTTCTATCTAGACCGGCTCGTGGGTGTATGTGTGTGACGCATGGTAATTTTATGTGAAAACTGGTTACCGTCGGATATTTCAACACCAGATGAGATGCTAACCTTGAAGTGTCGAGGGAACAGCTCAAGAGAAAGGAACGTTCCTTAATTTGCAGGACATACCTGATCAATGTTTATCCTTTCATGTAGGTACATATACTTATTTAAGAAGTTATGTTAAAAACACCATCAAGCACGTCGAGAAGATGGATGTACTACGCCGTACATGGCTTTCTTTATGCCAAAAGTTCAGACAATTAGACGGGCCATCTGATAGAAATTGGTAACTGTCGCCTATGTACATTTGCAACACCTGAGGAGCTGCCAACCTTGAAGGGACCTTTTGACGTCTGTTTTGGAGAACCCTTCAGAGGAAAGACCGCTCCACAATTTGCAGAACATATTTGATCGGCGTTTATCCTTCGATGCCTAAAGGCCAGAAAAGCTGACGAGCCTCTGAAATCTGATGGAAACATAAATGTCGCCTATGTACCCCAGAGGAGTTGCCAACGCGCTACCAACCCTGAAGGAATCTGTTGATCTGTTCACGCCAATTTTAAAGAACTTTATACTGTAGAGCAGAAGAAAGTTAATTCCACAATTTGCATGTTTTGAGCAGAAACAGCTTTAAAACTGAACATATTTGGTCAGGTTCTACATTTCAACGTTTCTTTAAATCAACTACGACACCAATGAACCTCCTTTTTTTTCCCAAACTCCCTTTCAAACCGCACACGAGCGGCCATAATCGTCAGCAGAAAATCGTAACGAACGACCACCGTACGCGTGTTCCAGTGGTGACGATATACGCGACGCTGGGCGACGAGGCGATAGCGCACGGCATCAACGAGACGGAGGTGTCGACGGTGATCACGACGCACGAGCTGCTGCCCAAGTTCCGGCAGGTGCTGGCGCACACGCCGCGCGTCACCACCGTCGTGTACATGGAGGACGCGCTGCGGGACACGGCGCGTGACGGGTACAAGCCCGGCATCCGCATCTTCGCCTACAGGGAGGTGCTCGAGATGGGCAGGCAGTCCAAAATTGGTGAGTTCACAGTCATTTTTGGGGTATCTCATAAACCGTGATGGTAGTCATCACGGTACGTAGTCAGCTGCAATTTTTACAAATTATGTATATTCGTTGCCGCTATGATAACAAATACTTAAAATGATAAAATGTATATATTGAGGGGGGTCCTCATACAATAAATTTTTGCTCAACATATATAACATAATTAATAAGCTCTTAGAATTTTCACTTTTATAGATAGTGGTATGAATGCTCGGATAGCCCCGCAGCTGGTGTAGATCGCAAGCGATCTACTCGGTTGTGCGATACGGGCGCGGTTGGGTGTGAAAGAAGCTGATAAGTGACTGCTAGTGGCATATTAAAATGATTATACACCATAGTATTTCGGGTTGTACATCTAGTTTGTTTTCTCATGGTCCTTCGAACCGGATGTCCGGATTTATCCGTAGTTAACAAAATAAAATAACAGTAACTGGTGGTAGAGCTCCAGTGACGGAGCTCGCGGGCGTAGGCACCACCGCATTACCTAATATACTTGCCGTTAAATGGTAGCACTCGTGTTCCGGTCAGGTGGTAATGTACGGCTCTGTAATTTCCGGCACAGTGGCATGACACCTAATACCTCAGGAGTGGCAGCGCATTTGCATTTTGACCTCTGGTCATTGTGTGGGTGTCTATAGGCTGCAGTCATCACTTAACATCAATGTGAACTACACGCTTGTTTGCCACTTTCATTACATAAAAAAAATGTGAAAAATATATCATTCCAAAAAGTGTATTGGCGTTTAGACTTCATAAGTATTCAAAACCTGTGTTCTCATTCGCACCTTTCACCACTCCATGCATTCTTCCCTTACAGTATCTAAATTTTTTGGTTGTATAAATATCTCTCTGTCTACGAATAGGATTTTAGTAGACAAGGGTGTAAATAAAGGCTAAGCTTACAATGATGATGATCATTACTAACGCGTTCGTACGCCTTTACACCAGAATGCGTGCCGCCTACACCAGCGGACACGGCGATAGTGATGTACACGTCGGGCTCGACGGGCGTGCCCAAGGGCGTAGTGCTGTCCCACCGCAACATGGTGTCGACCCTGAAGGCGTTCGCCGACGCCATGCCCATCTACGACGACGACGTGCTGATGGGCTTCCTGCCGCTAGCTCACGTCTTCGAGTTGTTGGCGGAGAGTCTGTGCATCACTGGAGGTAATTCTCATTCATGCTAATAAATTGTTAATGTAGTACGAGTAGAATAGGAAACATGTACCCATTAGTTTAAGAAATAGATGTTGCAAAGAATACGAAGTGAAAAAAGTTACTACTTTGTGATTATATATTATGATTAAATATATATGTGATTACTAGCTGCTGCCCGCGGCTTCGCCCGCGTGGATGTCGTTTTATAAATATTTTTCCTGAATTTTCTATGCTATAAACCTCACGGAGCCCGAGACCTTTCCAACGAATGCAAAAACGTGGAAATCGGTTCGTGCGTTCTGGAGTTATAGCGTCAGGAAGGAAAACTCGACTTATTTTTATATTATAGACTAGCTGTTGCCCACGGCTTCGCCCGCGTGGATGTCGTTTTATAAATAATTTTTCCTAATTTTTTTTCTGCTATAAACCTCACGGAGCTCGAGACCTTTCCAACGAATGCAAAACCGTGGAAATCGTTTGGTGCGTTCTGGAGTTATAGCGTCAGGAAGGAAAACCCGACTTATTTTTATAATATAGACTAGCTGTTGCCCGCAGCTTCGCCCGCGTGGATGTCATTTTATTAATATTTTCCTGAATTTTCTTTCCTATAAACCTCGCGGAGCCCGAGACCTTTCCAACGAATGCAAAACCGTGGAAATCGGTTCGTGCGTTCTGAAGTTATAGCGTCAGGAAGGAAAACCCGACTTATTTTTATACAATAGATATAAAAATGATAAGCGCATGCACATAAAAAAATAAGACTTAAACTGTGCGAAAAATTGTTGCGTATTTCCACATTAGTCATAAATATCATGCAGCGTATATTTATCTATACTAATATTATAAGGCTGAAGAGTTTGTTTGTTTGCTTGAACGCGCTAATCTCAGGAACTACTGGTCCGAATTGAAAAATTCTTTCAATGTTAGATCTCATTTATCGAGGGAGGCTTTAGGCTATATAACATCACACTAAGATGATTAGGAGAGGGTAGGTAATGCAACCGCACGAAGCCGGGGTGGTCATAACGACTCGTAAGTCTTCTTAAAAATTGTACCTTTTTATTGATAATTGTTTTTTTTGATTATAATTGGAATTGAATAGTGACATATTTTTATTTCTCGCAAAAAACACGCGAGTGAATTTTAGAATTTAAAAAAATGGAAAGAAAAATTTGATTGCCGGCACGAATCACTAATCCTAAATCGCTAAAAATAAAAAAGGGAAAGAAACTTCAAAGTTCGGATGTGGAACTTCGGTAGCTTGTGGTAAAGTGTCTGGTCAAAATTCTTCTTTAATTTCTGGATAATAACTTTTTTATTATAGTGATGTTTAGGCAAATGTTCAAAGTTATTTAGACGTAACTTCACGCCTGTAATCCCCGAAGGGGTAGGCAGAGGTAAATGCATGCATTCAATCATACATACAAACACCCACGACTCGCCGGTTACGTTTTGGCCCATGTAACAGGTGGCGAACCTGTTGCCATCTCCGGGCATATTACCAAACTCCGGGGTACTGGGAAACTTCCAGAAAATGGAAAAATCCCAATAGAACCAGAGATAAAGGATTTTAAACCGTTATCTCTGATAGTCCCCGACCCGGGAATCGAACCCAGGACCTCCAGCGTAATAGTAGTGGCCTGCTACCACTACGCTACTGAGGCAGTTATTTAGTTATTAAGAATTATAAAGTTATTTAGAATGTTAGTAAATGATGCGTGAACAATTCAGGCGTGCCCATCGGGTACTCGACGCCACTGACGATGCTGGACTCGTCCAGCAAGATCATGAAGGGCACCAAGGGCGACGCCACCATCCTGCAGCCCACCTGCATCACCACCGTGCCGGTCAGTATTACCCTTCATTTTACTCAATTATTTAAAGTGGATAGAGATACAAGCACATCATAAATATAATCCAACTAATTGCTGCCAACTAGTCGGTCTGGGACTTAATTTTCCTACATATTTAATATGTTACTGCACGCCTTACTGCAAATTAAAATGCGCGTTTCCATGTATGAAAGGGCACGTTAAGTCGTCGGTCCCGGTTGCTATCGATAGATAGCAGTCGTTAAACCTTTTGTTTGAAAACATCCGACAGCAGGTTGGCCACTGGCCCGTATCTCCACCGACCCGGATTGGAGCAGCGTGGTGGAGTAAGCTCCAGGCCTCCTCCCAAGAGGGGAGAGACTCGAGCCCAGCAGTGGGACGTATCGAGGGTTGCCGTTATTATCATTATATTCGCCGGTTCATTCGAGTTCTGCCCGAAGAACACATTATTTTCCCACCATTTCAAACTCTTAAATGAATGATTTAATATGTCTCGTATGTATATTTCCAGTTGATAATGGATCGCATCAGCAAGGGCATCACGGACAAGGTGTCGCGGTCGGGCGAGCTGGCCAGCGCCTTCTTCAAGTGGGCCTACTGCTACAAGCAGGCCTGGGCCCGCCGGGGGTACGACACGCCCGTGCTCGACCGCATCGTGAGTTCCCCTGTGTTTTGTTATCAGCAAGCTAAATCGGCAACTAAGTGGACCTCTCGCTGCGGGCAGGCCCGCCGGCGGCCGGCGCTAGGGTTCCACGCCGCGGCTGCGACGTTACATTTTTTTTTAATATAATGCATTCGCTATTACGCATATTTCCAGTGTCAAGTAAAATTATATTTCGTATTCGCAAGCAGCGTAAAAGTAAGAGTCAGTCGGTCAATTATAAGTCAGTCAGTCAGAGTCACAGTCAGTTATTCGAGTAAAGCGATGGCTACTTTACCAGAACAATTACAATGAAGTTTTGGAGGCAAACTGAAAAACCGTGTTTTCGCACTGTTATTCTATTTCACTATACACGGGCACTGTAAGCCTATATCGAACAAAATGCCACCAACTTTATTTAATACTTGCTGACCCGGCGAACTTCGTACCGCCTTAGCGTAGCAATGATGCACTACTTTATTTTGTATAGCTGACCTATCTTAGGTATGAGTACCTATTCAATTTGAACTGGAATCTATAATATCCTCCATATAAAAATGAATCCATAATTCCCTGGTCTCGCTATACCTGAAACAAAACTTTTTTTTTTCCGTAAGAACCTTCTCTTAATAATAAAAAATACAACAAAAAAAGAATTAGTGAAATCGGTCCAGCGTGATGCCGTGACCAAGGAAAACGGGTTGCATTTTTATATAGAGAAGATAGATAACTCAAAAATACACCAAGAAAATTAAATAAAATAAGAGCACTACACGTCTCTTTCAAGGTTCCCGCTAAAAGCGACAGGATTATGTACATCTTATTTTTTAAATTCCAACATAGATTCAAATTCTCAATTGAAAGTGAATTACATGTTTTTTTTAATATATGTTACGGACGTGGCAAACAAGTATGCAGTTCACATTGATGTTAAGTGATGACTAAGCCTATACACCCACAAAAAGACCAAGGTCGAAACGCAGATGCGTTACCACTCCTGAGGCCTAAGGTGTTATACCTCTGTACCGGAAATTACAGGGCCGCACATTTCGGTATTTGGTCAATTATTTGGGCTATATTTCATTGAGACACCATGGCGGCGCAGCCAGTTGCCACTACCAACAAATTGTATACAGCTCTGTAGATAGAGAGTCACTCACCTGGTGTCTGGTCGCGCCGCCACAGAATGGTACTGGTCGCGCCGCCACAGAATGGTACTGGTCGCGCCGCCACAGAATGGTAATGGTCGCGCCGCTACAGAATGGTACTGGTCGCGCCTCCACAGAATGTTACTGGTCGCGCCGCCACAGAATGGTACTGGTCGCGCCGCCACAGAATGGTACTGGTCGCGCCGCCACAGAATGTTACTGGTCGCGCCGCCACAGAATGGTACTGGTCGCGCCGCCACAGAATGGTACTGGTCGCGCCGCCACAGAATGTTACTGGTCGCGCCGCCACAGAATGGTACTGGTCGCGCCGCCACAGAATGGTACTGGTCGCGCCGCCACAGAATGGTACTGGTCGCGCCGCCACAGAATGTTACTGGTCGCGCCGCCACAGAATGGTACTGGTCGCGCCGCCACAGAATGGTACTGGTCGCGCCGCCACAGAATGGTAATGGTCGCGCCGCTACAGAATGTTACTGGTCGCGCCTCCACAGAATGTTACTGGTCGCGCCGCCACAGAATGGTACTGGTCGCGCCGCCACAGAATGGTACTGGTCGCGCCGCCACAGAATGGTACTGGTCGCGCCGCCACAGAATGGTAATGGTCGCGCCGCTACAGAATGGTACTGGTCGCGCCGCCACAGAATGTTACTGGTCGCGCCGCCACAGAATGGTAATGGTCGCGCCGCCACAGAATGGTAATGGTCGCGCCGCTACAGAATGGTACTGGTCGCGCCGCCACAGAATGTTACTGGTCGCGCCGCCACAGAATGGTAATGGTCGCGCCGCCACAGAATGGTAATGGTCGCGCCGTCAAAGAATGGTATTGGTCGCGTCGCCACAGAACGGTACTGGTCGCGCCGCCACAGAATGGTACTGGTCGCGTTGCCACAGAATTAATAGAATGGTACTGGTAGCGCCGCCACAATGGTACTCGCGCCGCGTCACGCAATGGTACTAGTAGCGCCGCCATAGAATGGTACTGGTCACGCTGCCACAGAATGGTACTAGTCGCGCTGCCACAGAATTAATAGAATGGTACTGGTAGCGCCGCCACAATGGTACTCGCGCCGTCACGGAATGGTAATGGTCGCGCCGTCACAGAATGGTACTAGTAGCGCCGCCATAGAATGGTACTGGTCGCGTCGTCACAGAATGGTACTGGTCGCGAAGCCACGCTGTTCGCTGTAGACGCTCATGTAGTCCACTAATCACTATAGAGCTGTAGGGTTTTTCACTCACTCGGCCGCCAGTCCGGCCGCTAGTCACGCCCATTGTGGTACTGTTGCTGTGGTGTGGCGACACTGGTGTCTGTATAGTGTCTAGTGTCTAGCTCGGTAGCGTACGGACGCTGAGGTGGTGCGGCTGATTGCGCGGCTATGGTGTCTCGGTGAAATATAGCCCTGAAGTGACGTACCTATGTCAATATAATGTCCTCGTTTATTTTATTAAACGAGAAATGTGTGTTCGGCAGGTATTCAGTAAAGTGCGTCGCCTGTTGGGCGGTCGCGTGCGCCTCATGATAGCGGGCGGCGCGCCTCTCGCGCCCGACACGCACACCCAGGTGCGCCTCTGTCTCTGCTGCGACGTGGTCGCCGGCTACGGCCTCACCGAGACCACCTCCTGCGCCACCGTCATGTGCCCCCGCGACAGGTACCGCCCCCGCCCCCCACACCCCCACACCCCACACCCCCCACACGCACACCCAGGTGCGCCTCTGTCTCTGCTGCGACGTGGTCGCCGGCTACGGCCTCACCGAGACCACCTCCTGCGCCACCGTCATGTGCCCCCGCGACAGGTACCGCCCCCGCCCCCCACACCCCCACACCCCACACCCCCCACACGCACACCCAGGTGCGCCTCTGTCTCTGCTGCGACGTGGTCGCTGGCTACGGCCTCACCGAGACCACCTCCTGCGCCACCGTCATGTGCCCCCGCGACAGGTACCGCCCCCGCCCCCCACACCCCCACACCCCCACACCCCACACCCCCCACACGCACACCCAGGTGCGCCTCTGTCTCTGCTGCGACGTGGTCGCCGGCTACGGCCTCACCGAGACCACCTCCTGCGCCACCGTCATGTGCCCCCGCGACAGGTACCGCCCCCGCCCCCCACACCCCCACACCCCACACCCCCCACACGCACACCCAGGTGCGCCTCTGTCTCTGCTGCGACGTGGTCGCTGGCTACGGCCTCACCGAGACCACCTCCTGCGCCACCGTCATGTGCCCCCGCGACAGGTACCGCCCCCGCCCCCCACACCCCCACACCCCCACACCCCACACCCCCCACACGCACACCCAGGTGCGCCTCTGTCTCTGCTGCGACGTGGTCGCCGGCTACGGCCTCACCGAGACCACCTCCTGCGCCACCGTCATGTGCCCCCGCGACAGGTACCGCCCCCGCCCCCCACACCCCCACACCCCACACCCCCCACACGCACACCCAGGTGCGCCTCTGTCTCTGCTGCGACGTGGTCGCCGGCTACGGCCTCACCGAGACCACCTCCTGCGCCACCGTCATGTGCCCCCGCGACAGGTACCGCCCCCGCCCCCCACACCCCCACACCCCACACCCCCCACACGCACACCCAGGTGCGCCTCTGTCTCTGCTGCGACGTGGTCGCCGGCTACGGCCTCACCGAGACCACCTCCTGCGCCACCGTCATGTGCCCCCGCGACAGGTACCGCCCCCGCCCCCCACACCCCCACACCCCACACCCCCCACACGCACACCCAGGTGCGCCTCTGTCTCTGCTGCGACGTGGTCGCCGGCTACGGCCTCACCGAGACCACCTCCTGCGCCACCGTCATGTGCCCCCGCGACAGGTACCGCCCCCGCCCCCCACACCCCCACACCCCACACCCCCCACACGCACACCCAGGTGCGCCTCTGTCTCTGCTGCGACGTGGTCGCCGGCTACGGCCTCACCGAGACCACCTCCTGCGCCACCGTCATGTGCCCCCGCGACAGGTACCGCCCCCGCCCCCCACACCCCCACACCCCACACCCCCCACACGCACACCCAGGTGCGCCTCTGTCTCTGCTGCGACGTGGTCGCCGGCTACGGCCTCACCGAGACCACCTCCTGCGCCACCGTCATGTGCCCCCGCGACAGGTACCGCCCCCGCCCCCCACACCCCCACACCCCACACCCCCCACACGCACACCCAGGTGCGCCTCTGTCTCTGCTGCGACGTGGTCGCCGGCTACGGCCTCACCGAGACCACCTCCTGCGCCACCGTCATGTGCCCCCGCGACAGGTACCGCCCCCGCCCCCCACACCCCCACACCCCACACCCCCCACACGCACACCCAGGTGCGCCTCTGTCTCTGCTGCGACGTGGTCGCCGGCTACGGCCTCACCGAGACCACCTCCTGCGCCACCGTCATGTGCCCCCGCGACAGGTACCGCCCCCGCCCCCCACACCCCACACCCCCCACACGCACACCCAGGTGCGCCTCTGTCTCTGCTGCGACGTGGTCGCCGGCTACGGCCTCACCGAGACCACCTCCTGCGCCACCGTCATGTGCCCCCGCGACAGGTACCGCCCCCGCCCCCCACACCCCCACACCCCACACCCCCCACACGCACACCCAGGTGCGCCTCTGTCTCTGCTGCGACGTGGTCGCCGGCTACGGCCTCACCGAGACCACCTCCTGCGCCACCGTCATGTGCCCCCGCGACAGGTACCGCCCCCGCCCCCCACACCCCCACACCCCACACCCCCCACACGCACACCCAGGTGCGCCTCTGTCTCTGCTGCGACGTGGTCGCCGGCTACGGCCTCACCGAGACCACCTCCTGCGCCACCGTCATGTGCCCCCGCGACAGGTACCGCCCCCGCCCCCCACACCCCCACACCCCACACCCCCCACACGCACACCCAGGTGCGCCTCTGTCTCTGCTGCGACGTGGTCGCCGGCTACGGCCTCACCGAGACCACCTCCTGCGCCACCGTCATGTGCCCCCGCGACAGGTACCGCCCCCGCCCCCCACACCCCCACACCCCACACCCCCCACACGCACACCCAGGTGCGCCTCTGTCTCTGCTGCGACGTGGTCGCCGGCTACGGCCTCACCGAGACCACCTCCTGCGCCACCGTCATGTGCCCCCGCGACAGGTACCGCCCCCGCCCCCCACACCCCCACACCCCACACCCCCCACACGCACACCCAGGTGCGCCTCTGTCTCTGCTGCGACGTGGTCGCCGGCTACGGCCTCACCGAGACCACCTCCTGCGCCACCGTCATGTGCCCCCGCGACAGGTACCGCCCCCGCCCCCCACACCCCCACACCCCACACCCCCCACACGCACACCCAGGTGCGCCTCTGTCTCTGCTGCGACGTGGTCGCCGGCTACGGCCTCACCGAGACCACCTCCTGCGCCACCGTCATGTGCCCCCGCGACAGGTACCGCCCCCGCCCCCCACACCCCCACACCCCACACCCCCCACACGCACACCCAGGTGCGCCTCTGTCTCTGCTGCGACGTGGTCGCCGGCTACGGCCTCACCGAGACCACCTCCTGCGCCACCGTCATGTGCCCCCGCGACAGGTACCGCCCCCGCCCCCCACACCCCCACACCCCACACCCCCCACACGCACACCCAGGTGCGCCTCTGTCTCTGCTGCGACGTGGTCGCCGGCTACGGCCTCACCGAGACCACCTCCTGCGCCACCGTCATGTGCCCCCGCGACAGGTACCGCCCCCGCCCCCCACACCCCCACACCCCACACCCCCCACACGCACACCCAGGTGCGCCTCTGTCTCTGCTGCGACGTGGTCGCCGGCTACGGCCTCACCGAGACCACCTCCTGCGCCACCGTCATGTGCCCCCGCGACAGGTACCGCCCCTCAACCCGCCTAAATAAACCGCAAAATGTAACTGTTCATTCCGTTGTATATTGGGACATCAAAATGCACTTTTCATTTATATCCCCTGCTAATTGAATACGCAAGAACCTTCTGTATTGGTCACCACCAAGGACCTAATAATTCAAATTGTTGCAAATGTAATTAACGATCTACATCTCTCTCTAGATCACCTTTTAATACATCATGAGACGTATAAACCTGTCTTGGAAGTACATGTCGCGGTCGGAACTATTCGGTATACTACAAGACTACTACAAGAATCGAAACTTATTTATTTTACCTTTAAAACATAAAATGTATGATTCTCTGACAGTATCTTAATCTTTTGAAAGAACTTATCTGATTCCTTGATAATTATGTAAAATAATAGACAGTTCGTAGATAGTTCAACAAAGTTACGTATTCTGCAGATCTACCGGACGAGTTGGTGCGCCTACGACAGGCACGGATATCAAACTGGTGAACTGGGAGGAAGGCAACTACCGCGTCACCAACAAGCCATTCCCACAGGTAAACGTTGCATACATTTCTTTTGTCATGCTCAATTAAAATACATATCAAAATTATTAATTTTCTAGTAATACCATCGAAACATAAGATTCGGTTGAATCAAAATATTTGTTAAAGTTGTTGTAAAATTTTACATTCAAATTTGTTAAAGCCAGAGAAAGATTTAAAATCTTTTTTTTATGTTATGAAGGTGGCAAACAAGCATGCAGTTCACATTGATGTTAAGTGATGACTGTAGCCTATAGCAGAGAATATGAATAATACTACGTATAGAATGGACACTTCGACGTTCCACCCGATTTCCCCGCCTCACCCGATCTCCTCCCCTCTTATGGGCGACGGTTGGTATTCTCTACGTGCTACACACAGGTGCACAAGTCACTGATTGATGTCTGTGTGATAGAGACCAAATTAAGTGTTTGTATGGAATTTTGGCGGTGTGTCTACACCCACACAAAGACCAGAGGTCAAAATGCAGATGCGTTGCTACCCCTGAGACCTTAGTTATTAACCGACTTCAAAAAGGAGGAGGTTTTCAATTCGACGTATGTTTTTTATGTCGCTGTGTTAAGTTAGGGCCATACATTACCATCTTACCGGAACACATAGTGCTGCACACGTATCATTTATCGGCAGATAAATTGCGCGTTTCCGTGCGTCGGAGGGCACGTTAAGCCGTCGGTCTCGGTTGCTATCGATAGATAGCAGTCGTTAAACCTTGTCGGAGGCCTTATGGGCTGTTTGAAAACTTCCGACAGCGGATTGGTCACTAACCCGCATCGGAGCAGCGTGGTGCAGTAAGCTCCAGGCCTCCCCCCAAAGGGGAGAGACAGGGACTGGTGGCCAGCAGTGGGGATGACGTAGAAGGATAGAAATGTTTGGCTAAATGCTGATCTAGCTCCACAAGGTTGATTAAATTATAGAAAATTGTAAAATTATGCCTAAGAGATATTTTTAAAAGAGCCGACTGAGTTTTTTTGGCCAGGTTCTTCTCAGATCATATTGGCATTTGGAACTCTGCCGGTGAATGACAAAGAATGACTCTTTTTCTTTTCTTTTTACTCTTTGTTATGAGTTTGTAAAGGGGAAATGAGACATTCTACTGATATACATTGGAAGACGTCTTCAAGCTTCTGAACTAGAAAGGATTCGGCATCAATGTTAACGGCGAGTACATCTCCCACCTCCGATTTGCAGATGATATCGTAGTCATGGCTGAGACCCTGGAAGACCTTAGCACAATGCTCAATGACCTCAGTAGGGCCTCCCAACGAGTAAGCCTTAAAATGAACATGGACAAGACGAAGATCATGTCAAATGTCCATTATTACACCCACTCCTGTTGTGGTCGAGGGTACTACACTCGAAGTTGTTGACGATTATGTATACCTGGGACAAACGGTCCAGTTAGGTCGGTCCAACTTCGAGAAAGAGGTCAATCGCCGAATCCAACTCGGTTGGGCAGCGTTCGGGAAGCTACGATACATCTTCTTGTCCGAATTACCGCAGTGTCTCAAGAAAAAGGTCTTTGATCAGTGTGTGTTGCCAGTGATGACTTATGGGACAGAAACGTGGTCGCTCACTATGGGCCTCATAAGAAGGCTCACTCAGAGAGCAATGGAGAGAGCTATGCGCAGAGTTTCTCTGCGAGATCTAATCAGAAATGAGGAGATCCGCATGAGAACCAAAGTTACCGACATAGCTCACCGAAAAGCGAGACTCAAGTGGCAGTGGGCAGGGCACATAGCTCGAAGAACTGACGGCCGCTGGGGCAGAGCAGTTCTCGAGTTCCGCGTACCGGAAAACGAAGCGTAGGCAGGCCACCCACAAGATGGACCGACGACCTGGTGAAGGTCGCGGGCAATCGCTGGATGAGGGCGGCCCGGGACCGTTCGTTGTGGCATTCTTTGGGGGAGGCCTTTGTTCAGCAGTGGACGTCTATTGGCTGAAATGATGATGATGATGATGACTGATATACATTAGTTTAATAAATTTAGTTTTATTTTAGTGATATTCTTAACTATACATATATTTTTTAACTTGTTTGACATGTATATCAATCGTTATTCACTTTAATTTAATTTATTTTGTTTGTTTTTGACGTGTCATAAGAGGTGCCTGTCACCCTAAATTGGCCTAAATGAGTTTCTGATTCTGATTCTGAAGGGGTGGCGTTAGTATATAGTGTGTGTGTGTGTGTGCAGGGCGAGGTGGTGATCGGCGGCACGAGCGTGGCGGAGGGCTACTACCGCAGCCCCGACAAGACGCGGCAGGAGTTCGTGGAGCGCGACGGCACGCGCTGGTTCCGCTCCGGGGACGTCGCCGAGCTGCACCACGACGGCTGCATCAAGATCATCGGTATGTTCTTTTTATTCAATGAAAGTGCCAAAGTGCCAGTGATGACTGCGGCCTGTAGACACCCACGCGAAAACTCGAGGTCGAAATGCGTCGCCATTTCTGAGGCCTGAGGTGTTATGCCTCTCTGCTGGAAATTACAGGGCCGTACATTACCACTCGATTCGAACGCGATAGTGCTGAACACTAGCGTTTAGCGGCAAGTATATTAATGTATAGGTATAGGTAATGCGGTGGTGCCTACGCTTGCGAGTTGCGTCCCTGGAGCTCTACCACCGGTGAAAGATATGTCGCTATTGTATTTTATTTTTATAAGATTTGTCTTTTTATGTGTCAGTGATGTAATTATAATGAATTTTTGTGTATAATTTATATTTTACATAGTGTATTTTTTTTTTAATGTATCAGATATTATGGATGCGTTCCACTTAACGGCTGCAACGATTGTAACGCTCTCTGTATCGTTCCACCTAAGGTCCGTGATCGTTGCAAGTGATTGTTCAACGTCATTGTTCGTGAGCGCACCGCGTCCACTTCACCCACAAAATACTGGCTAGTCCGAGTGGATTTTCACCAAAACGTAGCAGGAATTTGAAAATGGAACGGAAATTTCAGCGGTCGTTGTCGATGGCGTTGCGGGCGTTTAGTGGAACGTACGCCATGACTCTTTTTAAATTATCTAATGAACTATCAAAATTTTTTATTCTATTCAAATCGAGATTTATGTCAATATAAATCATATAAAATCCATATCATCACTCCGTAGAATTTTACTCTTGTTCCTCAGTAGCCTAGTGGTAGCAGGTTACTACTATTACTACGGGTTCGATTCCCGGGTCGGGGGCTATCAGAGATAACGGTTTAAAATCTTTTATCTCCCGTTCTATTGGGACTTTTCCATTTTTTGGAAGTTTTCCAGTACCGCGGAGTTCGGTAATGTGCCCGGAGACGGCAACGGCCTCGTCACCCGTTACATGGGCCAAAAACGTAACCGGCGAAGTCCGGTGTTTGCACGTATGCATCTACCTCTGCCTACCCTTTCGAGGATCACAGGCGCAAAGTTACGCTTTATAGCATTTTAAATCACGTATTCGACGTCATCGTACGTTTAAAAAAAAATCTCCAACTCCAACTCCGTCCGTCCGCAGACCGCAAGAAGGACCTGGTGAAGCTGCAGGCGGGCGAGTACGTGTCGCTGGGCAAGGTGGAGGCGGAGCTGAAGACGTGCCCCATCGTGGAGAACATCTGCGTGTACGGGGACAGCTCCAAGAACTACACGGTGGCGCTGGTGGTGCCGCACCCCGGCCGCCTGGCCGAGCTGGCCGCGCGCCTGCACCTGCCGGGGGCGGGGGCCCCCTTCGAGCAGCTGTGCACGCTGCCCGCGCTGGAGAAGGCCGTCGTCAAGGAGCTGGCGGACCATGCGCGCAAGTGTATGTTGTTTTTTCGTTTCTTATGTTTAGGGCGGTGATTCCCAAAGTGGTCTATATCGACCCCTGGGGGTCTATGACGAAGTGAAAGGGGTCTGCGTCGGCGAAAGAAAATTTTGGGGGTCCATGAAATGAAAATGGGGGTCCACGATAATGGATCTCAACACGTACACTGATAGTACCAATTTACTTACATCATACCGGTGATTCCCGAAGTGGTCCATGGGAGACTCGATGGGGGTCTACGTAGGCGTGAATAAAAAATGGAAATATGGGAATGTGATATAAATGTAGCGAGGACGGGAGTCCACAGAAACCAGAAAAAATTGTAAAGGGTCTACAAGAAAAAAAATAGTTTGGGAACCTCTGGTTTAGAGGAATCCGCATAGAGTGCTCATCAAGAAATAATACACATCGAGCCTATAAAAGTGACGATCGGCTAGTTTCGACTTAATAGAGCGTTATCTCTGCTGCAAACTGCCTACGTAAGCATCCGTAGTCCGGTATCGGTGAAAACTTGATCAAAATGATCGACTAACGTCAAACAGGTAAGATTCGAAAGAGATAACGCTCTACAAACTCGAAACTCAAAAATGCATTTAATCACTTAGAAATAATAGAATTTGATTGTGAAAGGTGTAGATTCTAATTTATCTAATTTTTGTGTTGCTCAATTTAGTTGGAATGCTGTACATACCTATAAAAGGCATATGCATCAGACCAACGCTTCTATGATATATTTTGTAACTTTTTGATGTACTATGCTGTTAGTGTATCAATAAAATAAAATAGGTCAAATTACAAATATAAAATTAAAGCGAATAACAATTGATACGTTGATTAATATGTCAAAGTAAATAAAATAAATAATGGTCCAAAAATACTCAATAATAAAAATAGGTATCAACAGAATGTTCCATACTCTCTTTTACAAACGGCAAGATAAGACTAAACAAAAAAATATGAGACATTCTTTGTCATTCACTGGTAGAGTTCCAAAGCCCACATTACTGAGAAAAAACCTGCCAAAACACCTGCCGATCCGAAATAAATCGATGTCTCTTCCTTAGGTCGATGTGCACTATTTCTTGTTGGATACTGTACCACGGTTTAACTGTAAATAGAGCGGGGTCAAGTCTTAAGAATGGGCGTGCATGTATGAAGATAATGAAGAGGCCCGGGATATCTAGCGCTCCACACTCTATGCTTACCCCGTGAGAGATACATTCACATAATCACATAACTTTAAATAGAGTTGATACTGATGTTTTGCGTGACGATTTGGGTTTGGTTGTCGTTTACCGCTAAACCAAATAGCTTGTCAAATGCGAGTACAGATTGTTATTTTGATATGTATGTTAGCCTGTAAAGTATTTATTCTATGGGCATTTTGTTTATCTTAAGCGTTGTTGCCTGAATTAAATAAATAAATAATAAAGATCTATTATATTATTAGTGGATTTATTATTAGGAAATCTTAGAAAGCGATGTGCACGAATAAAGATGGATAAATGATGAATGTAGAGAACATGAAATATGTATTTTTTTATGTAATCAAGTTGGCAAACAAGCATTCAGTGCACGTTCATATTAAGCGATGAATACAACATATAGACATCTTAAAACCAAAGGTCAAAATCAGAGAATATGTAATGTATTATTAATAATATGTAATGTAATATATGATTACGAATAGAATGGACACTTCGACGTCCCGCCCGATTTGCTCTCACCACTCAACCCCTTCCCCTCTTATGGGCGACGGTTGGTATTTTGTACGCGCTACTTACACAGGTGCGTTGGTAAATACACGTCACTGATTTATGTCTGTGTAATAGAGACCAAATCGAGCGTTTGTATGGAATTTTGGCGGAGTGTCCACGATGTGGTCAAAATGTAGATGCGTTACCACTCCCGAGAAATTGTTGTGTCTCTGTCGGTGTGTGATAGTTATGACGGGGTTAAACACATACCTACCTCATAAAGGACTCGCCATACTTCACTTTCTCAAGGAAACGTATAATAGTTATCACAATACGATTGCGAATGTCAGTTTTCATAACGAGTCAATATATCGTACAGGCGGGTTGGAGAAGTTCGAGGTGCCGGCGGCGGTGAAGCTGTGCACGGAGGTGTGGTCGCCCGACATGGGGCTGGTCACGGCCGCCTTCAAGATCAAGCGGAAAGACATCCAGGAGCGGTACAAGGAGGACATCAAGCGCATGTACGCCTCGTGAGACGACCCACCGCCCTCCGCCCCACCGCCCACCGCCCACCGCACTGGCGGAGAACCTCTTCATTGGGTACAGTAAAATGAAAAAACACCCAGCCTAATATTTCAGGTACCAGTTAGAGCGTTAACAAACGTCGGATCAGACCCAAATTCGACTTAATATTGATATATTTGGAATTCAAAATTTACCGTTGTGTAATTCTAAGGTTGTATTTCTAAATGCAGACAAAATTATAAACTCGAAAAGTAATTTATTAATAAGTGCATTTTTATGACGAATTTATTTAATTGCATCATGTAAAATCTTTCAAAAAGACAGCCAGACAACTTATTCGATCATTTTACTGTATCAAATTGAAAAATGACTATATTATTTTAGTCGCAGGAACTATAGTGTACATTGTGGCCGTAGATCCGGGACGGTCGCGGTACGGTCTGTGTATCGTGCACATCACATGTAATTTATAGTAGGGGATCCGAATCTAGGTCGATCTTCGCCAATTTTATTGGTTAACAAATGTATTTTGATAGGCAATACACGCAAGACGTGTTTGTTTATGTATGAAATTTGATAAAAACAATGTTTTATTCGATAAACAGATGGGTGGTGGTCGACCTGAGTTCGGATCTTAGACTATTAGAGATTGTAAAGAAATTACCATTGTATGCCAAAAAAATGTTACGCTGATATTAAATGTGCGCGTCGACTGCGAAATATCGGTTCTGAGTTTCTATGTGAAATTGTAAGTCGTGTAAATAATTTTTATTTATCTTTAAAACTTGTAAATCGTAGGTTTGTTACGTGGAAAATTAATCGTGCGTGTGCGGACGGATGGTCGGTTAGCTTTTCTTGTCACAATAAATAATGTTTTCGTCGATTGTACATTGATAATATAATTTATAGATCTGATGTCGACTGGTTAAAGTAAGAATGTGCAATGGTTTGTATCGCTCGGCGTAGTACGACGTTTAGTGTAGATTATATTATCTTGAATTTTATTTCGCTTTCTGTATCAGTGTTGTATTTGGTTGTAAAAATGATGCGTGTTTGATATTGCGTACTACGACTCTGCGATACGATGTGAACGTTTGTAGATATTGGTGTAGAGTATCGAGCCTGTGCAACAATGGTATTGGGATGAATTTCAAATGAGAAGTGCACTTTAAAAATTAGTGATTTCTATCTGCATTTTGAATGTAAATATTCTAAGATTTCAATGCCTTTACGATTAAATAAAAACTAAAAGGAATTATTGTCATTTTTCTTGTTGTATATATTTGTTTATATGCACTCATGCAGATAGAAGTAACATTAAAGATATTTTGCTAAAGCTTCCAGTTTTCTCATGTGAAATGATCATCTTGTTGTTTAAATATGCATACGATGCGCGTGCGCCAATCTTTAGTTTATGGCCTGTATTAATGAACGATGCTCAAGACTGAGTACGGTCTCAAGTGTGACATTATGTATGTGTAATGTATACTTAATTTAGGTCTGGAGTCCGGCCTCGAGGTTTGAGCTCTGTTTATTAGCTCGGTCCTAAGTTATTATTAGTACTTAGGGGTACGGGGTCGCGTTATGCCATTAAATAATTCCGCAATATTGTTTATCTTTTTTGTAACTTAAATTTTATACATTTCTCTTCATCGCGATGCATAATCATAATCAAATATTGTTTTTTTTTTTGTTGATAATAAACCAGCCGTGCTGGTCGTTTCGCAAATTATATTTGTTGATTAGTTGTAACTATATGATCGTCTAGTTCACTTTACGGTAGACGTGTTCGCGAGAACGGTTCGTGTCAATGTGAACAGTTCTCGTGGTTTTAAACATGCGATAACTACACAAATATGTGTATAGATGTTTATTGATATTTTGGAATCTTTCTATCTTATAGTTAACTAGACTTTGATGTACACTGTCCTAAATGTATTTTACATTTAAATCATCTGTAATTTGTATTGAAATGAAAATAGAAAAAATTGTAAATAACTATGTGTATAGTTTTCGCTTCGGACAGTGTAGGTGTAAGCATTTTCTGTTCGCATTTCGAGCATTTAAAATTGTATAGCTCCAGCTTTACATTTGAATACTTAACGCCCCGAAAGCGTGTAGCGATATTGATATGATAAGGATATGTAATATTTGGAGGGTACGATGGTGTTGTAATGTTTGCATCGCTCCCAGCTCGGGGACTGAAACTCGATCATTCTGAATACACATTTAATAAAACTATTCAATTCCATTGATGTATTTAATGTGTAATAGTTGTGAATGTTACTGTAATGGGTAGCATCATATTTTTCGATGTAATCGTTTTGAATCGAATACAAATTGGATGTTTAATAATGTTAGTAAGAGTTATTTGCTCAGTTTCGTGTTTGCGTTTGAAATTAATTAGATTTCAACTGAAAACCAATTTTGTATTATTTATTCAATAAATGTTAATAAAATCGTATATATTTTGTTTTATTACGTCCCTAATGTTTTAGTAACTTTTAAATTACCAAGGAAACTTACAAGTCTCTCGTAATTGGGTCTGCTTATACTTCGAGTCGTCGTGATCACAGATCACTGTACTAGTTCGTGATATCAATACGTTTTTCATCAGGTTTATCGCTCTAGTAATCCGAACCGCCCTCTAGTGGAGACTTCTTCTGCTAATGCAGTCAGACAACCCAGCAATGGGGGTCAAACCATTCTTATAGGGCGATAGTAAATGTAATAACAAGGGATGGCCAGCAGCAGCCCGCGATAAATCTACCGTCACTGCGATCGCCAATCCGTCGGCCAACCGCGGCGATTATGGCATATTCTCCCCAAATGACGCATAACAACACTGTTGTGAAGTAGTGTAATAAATCTATGGTTGTGGGCAAATTTACTGGAGTGATGACCGCTCTAGGAAGGAAAGCTCCCTAGACCAGTGTTTCCCATACACTGTTTTGCTATGACCCGGTTACTTATTTTTTCACACCGCCCCATTGTGACCCATTTTATATTTTTATACCATATGCTGGTTTCATTAGGTAAAAAATACACATTTATTAAGAATATTTACAATGCGTCGATCGATAGTGGGTAATATTTTTAAAACCAGATGGAAATGTTGCAACCCGGCATTTCATTTTGATAGCCAGGTACCGGGTCGGGACCCGGTAAATGGGAAATGCACGTATGGCAAGTAATAGCTACGAAGTTACTAGTTAACCTTGAAAAGTTTAAGGAATATGAATTATCTACATTGACACTAGGTAGTTTTAAGTTAAGTATATTCAGTAATTCACCGATTTTTAGAAGGGATTGCATATTTTGCCTTCTCTCATGACCACAAAATTATGTTTGGAAACACACTCACGTTCTCTATTTTTTTTTTTTTTTTTTTAATTCTCCATTTAAAGAGTTTTGTCAAAGACCATGACGCTCTATACGTTCACATGAGTTACATTCTTCATTTAAAAAAAAAATTAAACAACATTAGCTCATTGACAATTGATATAGTTGCAACAGTATTCTGGCGTCATCCGTAGTAAGATCTGCCAGGACACTGTTGCAACGTCCTATTTCTAATGAAGCCCTGCGATGAGCCTATTTTCTATTTAGTTCACTCGTCAATTTACATACAGTACCCACCAATAAATCTTGCACATCCAGCCTAGGAAAGAGAAAATCTGCTAGTTTCAACTTCGTAGAGCGTTATCTCTGATGCACACTGCAAACGTAAGCACTGATAGGGCGGCATTGGCATTGGTTTAATATTGATCAAAATGATTGACAAACATCACAGGTTGTTTGCGAAAGAGATAGCCGAAGTAGATAATAAATCTATGGAGATAATGCTCTACAGAGCCGAAAACAGCCGAAGTCTCTTTCCTTAGGTCAACTTGCAATGATTCTTGCTGGGGACGGGGATGTGCTAGTTCCTTATTAAAGTACATAATTTGGTACGGATCAGATCGATTTTTTGGCCCCGTAATTTCCGGCGCAGATACATAACACCTAAGGCCTCAGGAGTGGTAACGCATCTGCATTTTGACGTTGGTCTTTGGGTGTCTATAGGCTGCAGTCATCACTTAACATCAATGGGAACTGCATGCCTGTTTGCCACTTCCATAACATAAAAAAAATACATAAATTGGTACGGATCAGTTCGGTTTATTGGTAGAGGGATAATAAACTAGGTTGAATGAAAACATGGTTAAAACGTAATCAGTTTTATTAATGTAAATAAGAACACTTTGTCCCATGTTCTGTTGGTGGCATACATCTTACAACACTAATAAATAATTATGTATAAATTATACATCGGTTGCATACACTAACATCTTTTGGATGGGGATTCTTTGAGTACATTGGTCTGTGGCTATTTGAAAGTACGAGTATTGTGAAAAATAAAGAAAATTCTTTCGTGCAAATTATTCTGTAGATAAAGAAAAAATACGTGAATAAAGCTTATTTTGCAAATCAATCTATAACTTCTCTTATCGCAGCAAGATTTCGAAATAACTCATCACCTACACGTAAAAAAACCATTATGAATAGTAAGAAACAGAAATAAGAATGTTCAATAACAAGTGTAGTTTATAATGGTATTACAATAAAATAATTTTTAATTATTTACTGAAGCGGGATTTAATTGATTGGTGCAAGTCAATCTAAAAACTAATTTCATTCGCCTAAATAAACTAAAACTCAAAGCGTTCAAACAACATAAAGATGGTCCTTCGATTATCCGGTCGAATATTTACACCACACCTCGGCCAGCCGGCCGTGAAATAAACGAGGTGAAGACACGGGTAGCTGTTATTTATCTTCATAAATGTGACAAATATTTGACCTGTATTTTCTAGAAAGTCATTAAAGTTTTAAACATACATTCTTCTAAAGGAGACGTTCCAAAATGTATGGATCTTGGGCCCGCACCTTGTACACTATATTGAGCGAAGAAGTATAAAATTCTAAATCATTTCCAGCTATTCAAATCGTGTATTATACCTTCAATTCATTGACGTGAGTATATTTCAAAAACAATAATGTCATAGTAGCATTAAGATGACATATTAATGTCATACAAAAATAACATAAAATAAAATATGTTTCCGACAAAAAATTAAGGATACAAATTATTTTTTGAGTATTTTTCCATGATTCTAGGTATTTTTCTCTATCTTTTGATATAGCGTACAAGGTGGGGGCCCAATGTGGCACTTGTCCTATAACGCCAATATAGAAAGTATGGAGTGTAAAGATAAGGAGTATCGTCTGTTATGTAACTTGAAAGTGTCCAGCGTATGCTGAAAACAGTTTCTAGTATCTGCCTACTACTATACTATAGCGCTGGTGCTTGTAAAGCTACGACAGGAATTTACCTGTTGTAGTGAGTGAGCTGTGCAGAGTTCAAATTCTTTTCATTACCAATGTTTGCGTAGTCTCAAATAAAAATAAATTACGAGTGAGCTTTAGAACACACAACTGAATAAAGACTTCTTTATCTACGTCTATATGTATGTATACACATTCCATCTTTACTAATCTCCGTCTCAACTTCCATTTCAACTACTTGAGATGGAATGGTCCGAAGAATTTTTGCATTAAAAAAACGTGTAGGAATCTTATTAAAATTTATCGTATGCTATCGCAACTCCCTAATTACCAGTGCCGTGGACACTATCAATACAGACACATCGGAGACTCTGTTCCTTATCTTTATTTTCCATGCCTTGAAAGAGTACGCAGATAATGAATACATGTACTCGCTCCATTAGAGCTACCCTCGATACCCGTCAATAATATTTCATCCGATTCGTGAGCAATTAAACCTATCCGGGCATACAGGGAATATATCGGATAAAGCACGAGACCTTTTTTACTCTGAAGTAAGCATGAGAAAAAAAAAGAACACGTAAATTCTCGAATCGTAGATTGTAAGGTGGCCAAAACCGAATGAAGTATTGAACCCATGAACGATGGAGCGCGCTTTCCCGCCCGACGTTCGAGATCGGGGCCTAGGTGGTGGCGGCCATCTTGCAGAGGTGACGCAGCTGCATGATCTTGATGTCGTCGGAGTCGAACTTGACGAGCCCCTCTTGGTTCTCGATGGAGATCAACTGGCCCACCGAGTCGCGGTCTTCGCCTCCGATCACCTGTTGCAAAATAATACGCAGTTGTACAAAATGAATGTTTGAATGAATGAATGAAATGAACGTGGTGCGCGGACGAGCGTGCGGTCGTCGTGCGGCAGGTAGACTGTGGTGTGGGGGTGTGGGGGGGGGCACACTGACCTTGACGCGGTCCCCGGACTGCGGCACGACGGGGTCCAGCAGGTGCGCGGGCAGGGAGAGCGTGCGGTCGTCGTGCGGCAGGTAGACTGTGGGAGTGTGGTGTGGGGGTGTGGGGGGGGGGCACACTGACCTTGACGCGGTCCCCGGACTGCGGCACGACGGGGTCCAGCAGGTGCGCGGGCAGGGAGAGCGTGCGGTCGTCGTGCGGCAGGTAGACTGGGGGTGTGGTGTGGGGGTGTGGGGGGGGGCACACTGACCTTGACGCGGTCCCCGGACTGCGGCACGACGGGGTCCAGCAGGTGCGCGGGCAGGGAGAGCGTGCGGTCGTCGTGCGGCAGGTAGACTGGGGGTGTGGTGTGGGGGTGTGGGGGGGGGCACACTGACCTTGACGCGGTCCCCGGACTGCGGCACGACGGGGTCCAGCAGGTGCGCGGGCAGGGAGAGCGTGCGGTCGTCGTGCGGCAGGTAGACTGGGGGTGTGGTGTGGGGGTGTGGGGGGGGGCACACTGACCTTGACGCGGTCCCCGGACTGCGGCACGACGGGGTCCAGCAGGTGCGCGGGCAGGGAGAGCGTGCGGTCGTCGTGCGGCAGGTAGACTGGGGGTGTGGTGTGGGGGTGTGGGGGGGGGCACACTGACCTTGACGCGGTCCCCGGACTGCGGCACGACGGGGTCCAGCAGGTGCGCGGGCAGGGAGAGCGTGCGGTCGTCGTGCGGCAGGTAGACTGGGGGTGTGGTGTGGGGGTGTGGGGGGGGGCACACTGACCTTGACGCGGTCCCCGGACTGCGGCACGACGGGGTCCAGCAGGTGCGCGGGCAGGGAGAGCGTGCGGTCGTCGTGCGGCAGGTAGACTGGGGGTGTGGTGTGGGGGTGTGGGGGGGGGCACACTGACCTTGACGCGGTCCCCGGACTGCGGCACGACGGGGTCCAGCAGGTGCGCGGGCAGGGAGAGCGTGCGGTCGTCGTGCGGCAGGTAGACTGGGGGTGTGGTGTGGGGGTGTGGGGGGGGGCACACTGACCTTGACGCGGTCCCCGGACTGCGGCACGACGGGGTCCAGCAGGTGCGCGGGCAGGGAGAGCGTGCGGTCGTCGTGCGGCAGGTAGACGGCGGCCTGCCCGCCCGACACGCCGCGCAGCGCGCCCGCCTGACCCACTTCGCCGCCGCTGATGAAAACGGAATTAAATGTTTATTATGTTTCAGTTCACTCTACGCTCGCGCGGCGCGATCTTCGGCGAACACCGACAGCCGCGAGCGTAAACATGCTCACACCCCTCAGCGCGAAGACAAGAAACATAAGTGAGCGTATGAACGTATGCGTACCTGCGCACGCGCACCTCGAGGTCGGGCGCCAGCCAGTCGTGGTCGGGCGCGGCGTGCGGCGAGCGCGGCGAGTAGGCGGGGCTGGTGTACCCGTAGCCCGGCGACGGCGACGGCCGGTACGGGCTGTACGTGTGGTCCGAGCCGTACATCGTGCCCGGCGTCTGCGGCGTGAACGGGCCCTGCGCACAACGTTACGGTCACACGTGCGGCCCGGCCGGGCCCCGGCCGGTAGCCGATGTGGTGGTGCTGGGACCTGCGTCTGAGCGTCTAGCCAAAATGCCAATCTATTCCATCGACGCTCCGGAATAGAATAAAAAATGTATGGGATTGCATTTAAGCCCGTGACAAATGTCAGTTAGCAATGCGAATTTATTTGGCAGCTAAGCTACTCGAGAGTAGCGAACGCTCAACCATCATCATCATTTCAGTCAAAAGAAGTGCACTGCTCGACAAAAAGTTCCTTCAAAATTTGCCACAGTGACCGGTCCTGGGCCACTCTGGTCGCTGACTGCCGCCCATACAGTAATTGCCCGCAACCACACCACCAAATTATAATTCGCCCGAACAATTTAATTATCTGAAACTATTAATTTTAAATTTGACATATATGATACAGAAGTAATACATAGTAGAATTTAGGTACTAATTTTACTAAATTGTCATTCTTTGGATATAAAATATACACAGTTAACTCAGTGTTAAAGGGTACAGCACCAGTAGCCTTAAAATAACTCACCTGCGTATAAGAATTCGCTTCGTACGCCGGCCCGGGCGACTCGTCGAGTCCATAGTCGAAGTCTGGCCTCGCGGGGGTGTTCGCGGCCGTGGGGTCCCACGCGTGGGCCGGCGTGCGGCTGCCTTCCTGCGCGTGCGCCGGCGTCGACGAGCCGTAGTGCGGCGTGCGGGACCCCGCCTCGTAGATCGGCGTCGCCGACCCGTGCATCGGCGTCTTGAGGCCGCTCTCCTTGTACGTCGGCGTGTGGGAGCCGCTCGCCCGCATCGGGGTGCGGCCGTAGCTGGAAGACAGACAGAGAAGTTGCTCAAATAGACGAAAATAAAAGTTTAAATAAATACGAAAGCGATAATAACGGTTAATATAATATTTCGTCGACAAACACGAGGTGAAAAAGTACGCACCTGGAAGTGGCACCGCGCGCGATGCCCGTGGGCCCCCCCACGGCGGGCGCGATGTGTCCGCGGTCCACCGAGATGGTCTGGCACATGGTGTGCAGCTCCACGCGCGCCGTGCTCAGCGTGGCGTCCTTCACGATGCCCACGTTGCCCTTGTAGGGCCCGCCCGTGATCTTGATCGTCTGCCCCACCAGCTCCCGGTCGCGGGCCACCGCCCCCCGCCCGCCCCGGCCGCGGCCCCGCCCCCCGGGCCCGCCCCCGATCCCGCCCCGCCCGGACGGGTGCATCGGCGACTGGATCCGGGGCGACATGAAGCCGAGCGCCAGCCCGTTGCTCGATGCGTTCTTCGCGCCCCCCGCCAGCTGCAGATGCCTGGTCTTGCACACGAATATCCCCCCGTTGTCCAGATACATCCTCGACTGCAGGAACGCGAAGTTCCTGTACAGGTGCTTTATCTCCCCGTCGCGGCCGGCGTGCGGCCCGTCGATCACCTTCACTATGTCCTTCTTCTGGATCGAGTTGTGCTCGGAGTCGAGCGCCATCGTCTGGCGGTTCTCGCGGCGCTTCTGCAGCGCCTGCGGCTTGCACTCGATGACCTTGCCCTGCATGCCCAGCACGTGGAAGTTCTCCTTCTCGAGTCGCACGATCACGCCGACGGTCTGCGGGTCGAGTTGGACCATGTCGCCCCACTGGAACTGGCCGAGCGAGTCGACGCCGGTCGCCATGTCGGAGCACAGTTGCAGGTCTCTCGGTAGCACTTCCAACTCGTGCATCGTCAGATCCGACACGAGGACGACTCTGTGAGGCTCCACCCTCACGATGAGACCGGTGTCGCTCTCGTATCTCCCCGCCAACACCTTGACGTGGTCGCCCTGTTTGAAGTATTTTCTCAGCTCGTTCGGTTTGAACACCAGCGGATCTTTGAGCGCGTCGTGCTTCGGCATCACCGTAATCATAGACCCGTCTATCGCGATTATCCTCGCTTGCAGATTGGCCAAATCGCCCGAGCACACTTCCACGTTGTCACCCATGGAGAAAGAGTGCAAACTCGTCGGATCGTCTTTGGCCGGTGCGCCCAACTCGATGTCGATCCCTTCGGGCTGCTCCTCGAACCTCTCGAGCTCCGTCAGTGTTGGCTTCACGCCTTCCGCTAGAATTGCAGACATCGGGAAATTCTTGTACAGAAAACCCTTTCTGGAGTATCTGTTTCCTTCAAATATTAAAAAGTCACCGTCCGACGTGACTTCGCCACCGATAGCACGAATCGCTTCAGGGTCGAAAGGTTTGGCGGCTGGTCGTCGCTTCTTTTTTCGTTTGGCTGCTTCATTTTCGCTCTGAACAGTTCGCAGTGCACCTCTGAGCCTCGTGTAGTCTATTCTAGGAAGTAGCTTCAGATGCACTTGATTTTGTGCCAAATCTACATAATCTACTTGGGCTATATCATCCTTGTATAAACCTCTCTTTAGCCTGACCCACTGTTTCGGTTTCAAACCGGTCTGTTCTTTCACTACTCTTAATACATCTGTCATTTCTTTTATCGGCACCATTTCTTGCTTCCAAGTGCCGATTCTTAAATTACTCACATTGTCAATAATAGCTTTAACATGTGTTTGTTTGTAGGCCTCAACGTAAATATAGCCTTTGACGCCTTCTGGTGCTACTACGGATTTGATTTGAAATGGTTCATCAGAAAACTGATAAGTGATGAACTTTCTCATAAGCAAAAGTATAGTCGACTTCTCCTCGCCTATCCGGCATTTGACCATCCACAGATTAGGGTCTTTGATGCCCGGAAGCAGTGTCTGTTGGGTAATTTCGTCCGACATTTCCTCACCACCCTCACCGAAATGTCTGCGCGCCGCTGATTCTTCTGCATATTTGTTCCTTAGGTATTCGGCGATTTCTTCTTCCTTTTGGGAGTCCCAGAGGTTCGTGCCTCTGCGTCGTCCTTCAATTTCGCGGGCAGTAGGTCCGATTTCATCAACCTCATTGCCCACAATTCCCATCTCCTGGGCGCCTTCCTCCCATTCATCATCTTCGTCAACTTCATCGTCCACCTGTGTAATAAGGATACAGTGACATTGAATACATGAAGAAAATTAAAGAAAACTCCCGTTTTCTAATAATTTAAATGATGTTGCCATTTTTTGGGACTACTTTTTCAACAAATACCATGCAATGCAGTTGCTTTGTTTGATTTCAAGGTGGATATAATTATTAGATGTGTTTTTGATGATGATTCTATATATTTTCCCATATCTTTTGATATTGTGTACAAGGCGCAGGCCCAACATGAAACTTGTCCTTATCTCCAATTTTTATTGCATACGTGGTTTCAATATACAGTGCACTAATACATCAGTTCAAAATAAGTTAGTGCAAAGTGATTGTTTGAATATTTCTCAATTCACATACCTTGCCTATAATCTACTATATCTTACCTCAGCTTCGTCAATAATGAACCCTCCATATCTGCTTTCTTTTTTGCGCTTTTTACGCCGTCTCTCTTCGTCTTCATCCTCATCATATTCCTCCGAGTCTACCAAATCTTCTCCCTCTGGCTCTTGTTCATCCTGGAAAAAAGTTATTTTCTTTCTATTTTACTGTTATCAACCTGTATAATTCTATCTGTTTATATATAAATATCTGATTGTAAACTTAGCACAGTGTTCTTTTTTGTCCAATTAAATTTTTATTTTTAATTAGAAAAAAAACTAAACTAAGGTGAATAACATACCTCAACATCTTCATCCCCTGATGCCTCTTTAGCTTCATCGTCTCTATTGCGACTGGCATCTGATGCTGCAGAACGGCTTCTGTGTAAAAATAATGAAATTTATTATATTCACACTATCTATTATGTATATGATATTGTGAATGGCATCTGATCTTGCAGACCACTGCCTGAAACATATCTCAAGTGAATCTTATTCAGACTATCTGTATAAAAAAATAAATACACAGCATAATATCTGAAACTCATTACACACACCATCGCTTTTAATATTGTTGTGGACAATGCAGTTAGTATGATACAGTAGAACCTCTTTAAGTTAAAATCCAAGGGAAGCACAAAATAATTTAAGTTATAGTTTTTTACTTGTTTCTTGTATTAGAGTGATGGTGGGGGTGGAGTGAGTTAATACATACTTAGCTATTTGTACCCGAACGCATTAGTAGTATAGGTAAATAATGTACACACAATATATAAAAATGAAAAATTATTTATGCTTTATTTACAGAAAAAAAGAGTGTTCTTTGGAACTTTTATCGCACAGCAAAGCAACCTTTCCTGGACAGTAATCAACCAATAATGCTGCCACAAGTACTGTACAGATTTTGAACACGTGCAATACATCAATTCCAAGATTTTTATTTCACACCGTCATTTGAAATTGGCAAATAGTTTAACTTATAGTGTGTAGAAATGTTTTTTTTTAGTTATAGAGGCTTCTTTTTTAGATACATATCTTTATTGCAATCTGTTCTGTTTGGAACATTCAGCAAATGGTTATGAAATTTTGTAGTTGTCATTGAGGGTGATCAGTCCAGCGACGTATGCCCTTATTTGTTAATTAAGTGTATTATACATTATTGTTCTTTCCTCTTAATAGATCTAGAGGGCACTTTCTTTTCAGTCATTTAAATATTGAATTATTCATTAAATGTGCGGCTAGTTTATTTGGATGACAACTAATTTGTTCTCTGTATGATGTTGCCAAGTATTTAATTTCATCTTTGACTGTTCTTATTCCAAGTTTGCAGTGTAACCGTTGATTTGTTATGTACCAGGGCATGAGTAATCACCCTGAGTATTGTTGATTGGAATCTTTGTAATATTTCTATATTTGAATTTGAGACGGTACCCCAGAGCTGTACTCCATAAGCCCAAATAGGTTTTAGGATACACAAGATAGAGGGTTAATGCTGATATTTTTAAGTTATAGAGGTTGAGTATTTTAAGTTATAGAGGTTTTCGGGAAAAGGAGCAGCGTATTAACATTCTCGAGGTTCTGCTGTAATATAGATCTATAGGGGTATGTAAACAAGACATGAAGTTCGTAAACATAAAATGATAACGACAAAAGTGTACCTGGATCTCGATCTCGATCTGGAGCGGGACCTCGAGCGGGAGCGGGAACGAGACCGAGATCTCGAGGGGCTACGCGACGGACTGCGGCTGCCGGAGCGCGACCGAGAGCGGGACACTGATCGGGACGGCGCCGAACGGTTCGATGCTGCGCTCTGCCGTGATCTATTCGATGCAACGCTACGCCGCGACCTATTCGAAGCCACGCTGCCCGCATCCGACCCACTACCGGAGAAGTTACTGCCTTCGGAATCAGACATTTTTGTCGGTTAACAATATCAACTAATAGGACACATCCAGACTTATTTTGTTCAGTTAAACCTGTAAATTAGCAATATGTCGATACGTAGCAGGCGTCAGACAAAATTGACAGATGAAAAGTGATGGATAAATGTGACATGACAGATAACCTTAAAAAACAATAAAGATAATCATTGTATTCATTGTGCAGTAAAACAGATTATAAAAATGTTCAGATTGCAGTATGTTCTCTACATTGCCACATATTCTCTAATATTCTACAAAATAATTATACATTATAAAAAAAAAACTCTCCATTTTAGAACAAAGTTTGCTTCTGTGAATTAATTGTCTTTAATATGTATGTATGTACTAAAAAAAATAATTTATTGGTTTGTTAGTTTGAAACACAGACATATACTACGTCTGTGGTTTGGTGTCTATGCCTTGGACAGAATACAGAATACCAATAAAAATAAATCCTTTCTTTTGTCTATTGATTCGTCGCTGCCCCACCGACTGATGTGAAAATTTTCACAAAAAATCACAAATGTGATAATTCTGTGAGAATATTATACCAGAAACGTAACACATGAAGTAATAGTATAATTTATTGGAGTTCTTTTGCGGGAAAACGTCGCGTACGTAATTATTGTGCGCGTTCACAGCGAACGTTTCTCTGTGTTGGTGGGATCGCTTTCGTTCGTATTTTCGCATTTCGCACGTTCTGTGGCGAAGAGTCGTGTGTTTTGGTGTGGTGCGAGTGTAGCAGTGTAAGTGGTCAGTGTGGTGCAGTGCGGGGTGGTGGGTAGAGAGGCGCGATGTATCAGTGAGGGTGGCGGAGCGCTGACAGGAGGAGCGGGGGTGTCATGTTGGAGACGCGGTCCGTGCGCGCCGCAGACTCGGTGTGGGCGAGCAAACCGCTGCCGGCGCCTCACGCCATGGCCAACACCAGGCACGGGAAGAACGCTCAAGTATGCTCTTCTTTACCAACACTCCTTACCTCTAGCAACTATGTATACCGTAGTACAGCCTTAATCCTTGATAGCGGGAGAGTTTTATTTGGCCTGAGAAAGTCATGATGATCATGCCTTGCTCAAGCCTAATAGAATGTCTTATCAACATTCCCACACCCACAAAAACAATGTATAGTGAAGTACATCCATAATACTTGCTCAGGCCACAATTTGATTATTATTTCAAAAGCCAAAGCATACAAGTTCTGGCTTTATGTCCAGACCGGATATTCAACTTTTAAACCCTTTCATAATGAATGATTTTCAAGAAAAAGTTACGATCTCAGAATTCAGGCTACCTATTTAGTATGTAACACTGTTCCCCAATATATTTTATAAAGTTTCAGTCCATGAGTCATATTTTCAATCTAAATATTGATGTATATCACAAAAGTCATTGCATATTGATAGCATGATATATATTCTTCAAACCCTGCAAAAACTATAAGAAATATTTTTACTGCCTAATAAAAGAATAATGAGCGAGTTGAGTCTTGTTTAAAAAAATTATCTACTAGCATATTATCAGCCATTTGACCACCACCAAAAGGTTAGAAAATATGAAGAAATTGAAGGAAAATAGTAAAAACCACAATTTAATTTTCCCATACAAATAGTCTGTATCTATGAAACCTTTGACACATTATTTAATTCTGAGGCAATACAAAGTTTGCCGGGTCAGCTAGTACATTTATAAAAAACATCCTCCTTAGTCTGGTTTATCCCATATATGGGTATATGGGATAAACCAGACTGAGAACACTGAAGAATGTTGTTTAGTCATTGGATTAAACTATTCATGAAACATAACTTACAGCAAGAAATATTGCACATTTCTACTGGTGGTAGAGCTCCAGTGACGGAGCTCATGGATATAGGAACCACCGCATTACCTAATACTTGCCGCTATATGGCGTAATATGCTTCAACACTATCATGTTCCGGTCAGGAGGTAATGTACATCCCTGTAATTTCCAGAACAGAGGCTTAACACCTTAGGCCTCAGGAGAAGTAACACATCTGCATTTTGACCTTGGTCTTAGTGTGGGTGTCTATAGGCTGCAGTCATCACTTAACATCAATGTGAACTGCATGCTTGTTTGCCACTTCCATTACATAAAAAAATTACCTTTGGTAAGTTGACTTTGGCTATCTTACCTCATGAATCCAACTCCCTTTTACCCATTTGCGGGTAGAATTAAAGGGTGCTTGTGAACCAACAGAAAACTTCTGATGTTCATATTTTCAAATATATTCTTTTTTCAGCATGTCCAAACAATCTTATAGTTTTACTTTAAATATCTAAATATACCTAGTAGCTATTCATAATATTCTTTCAAACATAATATATATGTCTTACTACCTGTTGCCCACGGCTTCGCCCGCGAGGATGTCGAAAAGTAGCCTATGTACTTTCTCAAAATCAGATCTATCTGTACCAAATTTTATTAAAACCGGTTCAATCGTTTGGATATGAAAAGGTAACAGACTGACAGACAGAGTTACTTTCGCATTTATAATATTAGTAGGGATTTATGCGCATCATTATTATAAATAACAGCTCTATGTTTATGTATGTAACTGTAATTACTAATACTACTGTATGATTAGTGCATTTAACACTAAGTTATTAAATAACATGTCGCAACTAGACAGAGAATGTATTGTTGGTGTAAAAAAACAATAACACTTCCATACTTGCCTCACACTCTAAGGTCATATGAATGAAAGAATTATGTTAATGCTACAGATAAGTGATTACTATTTTTACACAATTGTGAGTGGGCTTGTAAACAAAGAATCTTATCTGTTTTGTCTATTTTTTTGTCTGTAGCAAAAAGGCATACAGTTTATAAAATACTCGGACCCAATCTTTTTTTAATGTATTGCAGGTGTAGACAAACGAGTATGTGGTTCTGGTTGATGTTAAGTAATGACTGCAGCCTATAGACATTAACACAAATACTAGAGATCAAAATGCAGATGTAACACACTGAAATTACAGGGCCGTACATTACCACCTGACCAGAATACATAGGAGTAGTAGTAATTACCTACCATCTAACTAGAACACGATAATGCTGAATACCATTTGGCGGCAGATAGATCAAGTAATGCGGTGGAAGTGGCGGACTAAAAAGGGGGGGATGGGGGACGGTCCGCCACGGGCCTCCGGCGGCTCCGGGCGCGTTTTTGTGGATGTGTATTTTAGAATCTATCTACTGTATTAATCATACAGGGGCCCCTATATGTGCGTGGACGGGAGCCCCCTAATTTTACTTCATTACTTTTTTTTTTGCTCTTGTGTCAGTTTAGTGGGCCTCCAAATGCCGCCCCTGACCTTAGTCCGCCACTATGCCGTGGTGCCTACGCCGTGGAACTCTATCACTAATAGAACACGTTTGTTTTCCACTCACACTACATAAAAAATACAAATAGTGGTCAAAATCATACGAGGGTGGATCCAAAAGTTCGAAGCCCGACGAAAGAAAATGTAAGAAAAGTGGGTCTAAATTTATTTTTATTTTTCGACATAGTCTCCATCTAGCTCAACACACTTCTTCCACCTGAACTGCAACTTGTTTATCCCCTCGAAAAAAAAAAGATTCCGGAAGGTCGGCGAAATACTCGTTTACTGCGACTATCACCTCATCTTTGGTCGAAAATTTCGAGCCACCCAAATGTTTTTTTAAATCCTACTACTATTATAAAGGCGAAAGTTTGTATGTATGGATGTATGGATGTTTGTTACTCTTTCACGTAAAAACTACTGAATGGATTTGAATGAAACTTTACCACAATATAGCTTATACATCAGAATAACACATAGGCTATAGCTTATACATCAGAATAACACATAGGCTACAATTTTTGAGGTTTTTAATGTGAGGTCGTAGAAAAAACACATTTTTTGCGCTTACATTGCAAACGCTGACTGAATCCTACAAGATAGATCAAAACAATTTACTACAGTATTGTACAACTTAAAAAGGTCTACAAAAAAGTCCGTGATGGTATATGTTTATCTCTTAGGAATAACCCACAATAACCATTTTTTATCCTTTACTTTGTACGAGAAATAATGGCTTATTTACGAAGCGATTTTAAGCAATACAGTATTAATCCTTATCCAATTAAGTATCTTATATACATTGTGCATTTAATAAAGATCAATATGGCTTTTTACAGCATGTAAATTAAATAAATATTTTCGAAGATATCACAGATTTAAAATGCAGAGTCATAGCAATTTCGGCGATAAATACCGTTTCGGTGATAAATACCGGCAGCGGCGCCAGGCGAACGGGGCGTGGGGGGAGCGGAGTAGGTGCGGTGGGGAAGAAGTGGCTCATCGCTGAGTGCGCGACCCGAACGCGGGCAGACGCGTGAGGGTAGACGTCGTTGACGGTTGTGTCCGTTTTGCGAATTTTCAAGGCACTAGCGATTTCTTTTTGGTTAGGAGTTACACGTACAAATTAGAGCTCTGCAGTGCTTAGTTACCGTATTTCTTACTTATTACTAGACTAGACGGGACGAACCTGAAGTCCACGCGAACGAAGTCGCGGGCAAAAGCTAGTTTGGAAATAAATGATAATCTGAGGGGCTAAATCCGGCGAATAAGGTGGGTGAGGCAGCAATTCGTAGCCACAATCATGGATTACAGACATTGTTTCAACCGAAGTGTGAACACGTGCATTGTCTTGATGGAACAAAACTTTCTTGCGCAACATTCCCGGCCTTTTTTCTTTTATTTCTTCTCGTAGTCTTCGTAAAAGGTTACAATCATAACTAGAATTAATAGTTTGACCTTTCGGTAAATAATCTACAAAAATAATGCCCTTCGCATCCCAAAAAACAGAAGCCATGACTTTGTTAGTCGACAAAACGACCTTAGCCTTTTTCGGTGTAGGTGAGTCGGATCTTTTCCACTGTTTGGATTGTTGCTTTGATTCAGGAATATGGTGGTTTACCCAGCTTTCATCCATGGTAACAAATCTAGACAAAAAGTCCTCGGGATCAGTCTCAAAAAGTTCCAAAAAGTCTCGCGAAATTGTGAATCGAACTCGTTTTTGTTCTGCTGAAAGCAACCTCGAGACCCAGCGAGCAGAAACCTTATGGAATCCCAATTCTTTCGTTATTATGTGTTGCACCCGGCCATAACTAATGTCTGTTGTCTCAGCTATCTTACCAATGGTCAAACGTCGATCACCCAGTACGAGATCACAAATTTTATCGATGTTTTCTTTCGTGGTAGAGGTTGTAGGCCGTCCACTCCTAGGATCATCTTCAATGCTCTCACGACCACGCTTAAACTCAGCTACCCACTTCTTGACACTGGTATACGATGGAGCAGACTCCCCCAAAGTGCCCACCATATCTTGATGGATGTCTTTTGGTGACAGGCCTTTTTTATTGAGGTACTTAATGACTGCACGATGTTAAATTTTCTCCATTATTGAAAATCGCGTCAGAATGCTTCAAACAAATAATCACAGAAAATTTATATTGTGCAGTATCGGAATGAGACTGCGCACAATAAATCAATAGAAGACATACTAACAAATGACGGTAAATTAAAAAAGATGTCACGTCTCCTTGTAGTTTGGGCCACGAACTTTTGGATCCACCCTCGTAATTATTATTGTCCTCTCCTCTTACCGATGGTACCTATCTATACCATGTGCATCATTATTCCAGGACGACGTTTGCTACGTGGTAGCGAAGTACGACTACGCGGCGCAAGGCGCTCAGGAGTTGGACCTGCGCAAGAACGAGCGGTATCTACTGCTCGATGACTCGAAGCACTGGTGGCGGGTGCAGAACGCGCGCAGCCAGTCCGGATATGTCCCCAGCAATTACGTCAAAAAGGAGAAACCTTCCTTGTTCGATAGGTGAGTACACCTTAGTTAATCTTGGCACTTAGCAAACGTGCCTACTGTCAGGTACGCGTCTTTTAATAAAATGTTTGAAAGAATATGCGGTGCCTGCTTCTCAAAGCACTGCTAGCGGATGCGAAACGCTTACAATTAGTCCGGATATGTCCCCACCATCTGCTATGTCCAGAAGGAGAAACCCTCGTTGTTCGAGAGGCGAGTTCCGCTAGGCATTAACACGCCGTATTGTTCGAAATTTCCACCCAGGACTTACAGAAAGGTTACAAAATCTGTGCATGCGCAGAGACATCGGGTGTCTATGCGTTTTCTACCCTCCAACAAGGGTGAGTGCTCTGTTGAAATATTTACATCGTATAGTGTCACGTTCTTATTTTTAAATTGTACCACCAGATTGCATGATCCGATTCGCGCGTAAATTTTTTCCCAGAACGTGCGAATTGTGGAATTTCCCTCTATTTCCTCGGTTCTATAATATCTTGGTCTTTAACACTGCGTCAAAAGTCCTTCAGGGATGCAGCGTGTTAGCGACTCCTCTAGTTTCGATTTATTTTTATTTATTTATTCATGCTTACATGTACAGCTTAAAGATAATAAGATGACGATAATATTCTCAAGCGACGGTAACCACTTTCTTTATGTTTGTTCGTCAACCTTTTTGTATAGAAAAGATAGTACGCGTGTGCTATCCACTTTAACAGAGACACGCTTAGTAGATACTATGTCTAAAAAAGAAAACCGACACAGTTCTAAAATGAGTGTTAAGGCAGCTTAATGTAACAAGCTTATTCTGTAATTAGTAACACACAACTCATTCGTTCCCTGTAAAAATAATTGTAACTCCTTTTGTTAGAGGAGTTAGAATTATCGCTAGCCGCCTAGTCTAGTTAAGCCACTTAAGCTCTTTAATTGTCCTAATGCCAAAGAGAGTGAGCCATGAAGAAAACATCAGGCATGTTCGTCACTACAATTTTAATACATTACATTATTATCATCAACTACCTATTTTATTGTTCAATATATTCTATTTGAACTTGGAAAGCCTAAGAATAAAATTGTCCAATAGATGCATATCCGCAATGCAGACACGTACAAGCATATCCGTTTTGTCGGTCGGAATTATCGGAACACATAATTCGCATTGTGGCGTGCACGTTGCATATTATAGTGTCACATCTTTTGTATATAAAACCGATAAGATGTGATAGTGTCACTAGAGCTCTCTTCTGCAATCTACGGTTAGGTAAGGCTAGTCAGTGAAGGAATTCAATGATCAGCCACTGGTAAGGCAAGTCAGTGAAGGAATTCGATGATCAATTTCTGGTAAGGCTAGTCAGTGAAAGAATTCGATGATCAGCCTCTTTTCGCTGGCAAATACACCATCTGTCCTTAGGGCACAGACCGTATATTGTGTTCCCAGTTACATAAATCCAGCAGATTTCCGACTCGTCCTTCATCAGCCATGGGAGCACTTTCGTAATCAGGGTTTATAAACGATTTTTTTTAAATTTATTTGAACCTCCGACTTTTGGTTTCGTGTCTATTTTTCCTTAAGTAACTAATTTTAGAAGAATTTTAACGATATTTCTTGCAAGAAAAATCTTTTGCCTGTTATCTATAATATAAAAATAAGTCGGGTTTTCCTTCCTGACGCTATAACTCCAGAACGCACGAACCGATTTCCACGGTTTTGCATTCGCTGGAAAGGTCTCGGGCTCCGTGAGGTTTATGGCAAAGAAAATTCAGGAATAATATTTATAAAACGACATCCACGCGGGCGAAGCCGCGGGCAACAGCTAGTCATTATTAATTATCATTATACTAAATATAGTCTTGGTAAATGTACAAAATCGTGATTCTTCAGTTTATTAAGTTCCTTCGTTTCCTGTAAAATCGTTTGTAATTGTGTGCGCACATCGCAAACGCTGAATAATCCTGTCTGTATGTTTAGAAGGAAATATAAGGAAAGATAATGCAATAGTGCTTATGCGGATTCACCATCATAGTAGTCGCAGTACTAATCAATATACAGTTAGATAATTTTTATGTAACAATGCCCCATATTTGAAGCATGGAAGACGGAATCGTAACAATAAAAACGTAAAGGTGAACGCACACGAGCTGAAAGCGTCGAAAAACGAAATCAAGAAATTATCGTACGCTGGTCAGTCGAAAGATCGACCGCACAAATAAAATCGTTTCCATTTTCTTTACTTGTCCATATCACGTGATTGGGTGTTCTAGTGCGGGACATGCGGCGTTTACTTGGACGAGTGCCAAGTGCAACACAAGGAGAGCCTTTGAATACGGCAACATGCCATTCTGTGACTAGTCATTTTATATTCGTTTGTACCCACTACTCGGTGGCGTAGGCACCACCGCATTACCTAATCTATTTCCCGTAAAATAGTAGTGTTCAGCACTATAGTGTTCCGGTTAGATGGGAATGTATGGCTCCATAATAAGAATCACAGAGACATAACAACTTAGGTCTCAAGAGTGGCAACGCATCTAGATTTTGATCTCTGGTTTTTGTGTAGATTTCTATAGGCTGCAGTCATCACTTAACATCAATGTGAGCCAAAAAAGCCAACTGAACGTTTATTCCAAGAACACTTCTTGGAATAATCTTCAGCGATACTCGCATCACTGAAAACTGCGCTGTAATAAATATTTCCAGATTCTATACCTCTTATATTGGTTCGGAATTTAAGAATACGTTGGCATCGATCGATCAAACTTAGCGCAGGTGCCGGATCCTTATCCTTAAAAATATGATCACGTCATTCCAACTCGTCTAGGTTTTCTGTGATATTTCGAGATTCGGATGATTCGACGCGAGCAAGTGTGCGAGGATTCGCAGGATTTCAGACAAATCATTTAAAAAATCGTGTCTCATTCGGCTTCGATAAGTGTGCGTTTCTCTTAAATCGCGTGCTCCAGTGCGGAACATGCGGCGTTTACTTGGACGAGTTCCAAGCGCCAAGCCGAGGGTCTTTGAATCCTGCGACAGGCGATTCTAGCACTGGATTAGGTCATTTTGTATGGTATCGCTGGCTTGTGTTAAAAATGTGGTTTTGGTGGTGGTCCGTGATTGACTTGGTAAAGGAAAATACATACAAACTAGTTTTTTTAACTACTCATAAATTACTTTTTATTATAATGATATTAGCGCACAAGCATGCAGTTCGCAAGGGTGGTAAGCGAATACTCCAGCTTATAGATATTTACACACAAACCGGACATAAAAATGCAGAATGTTGCGACTCCTGAGGCCTAGGTTGTTTTGCTGCTATGATAGTTAGTACGGGACACTAAGATGGCGGATAAAACCTGATAAGTTTTGATGATACCAAAGCCAACCAAGCCTCTCCACAAGGGGCATATGCGATAATCGCCACACTTAGCATGATATGGATGGATACAAAAAATGTTTTACTTATTATAAGCCCTAAGACAAACTGCAAGTATAATAGACTGTTTTTTTAATGAGCTGGCAAACAAGCATGCTTGTTCTTCAAGCTCTTATTGAGGTTGAGTGATGACTGCAGCCTGTAGACACAAAAACCAGAGATCAAAGTGCAGATGCGTTGCTACCCCTGAGACCTAAGTTGTGTCTTATGTCTCTATGATAGTTATTACGCACATCACATCTAATCGGAAAAGATAGTGATGAACACTACCATTTCACGGCAGATAGTAATAATAGTAATTCCTACGCTCTCCAGCTCCTGCACTTGAACTCTACCGCCAGTAAAAATGCAAAGGCTGGTTTGTTTGTGAGAAATGTATTCACAACCAAATTGCGCATCGTTGACCGGAAGAGCCACTTACGCTACTGGCCGCGGCGCTATTGTATTTTATTATTCGAATTAAAGGTAGTAACACTAGAAACATTTTTCTAAGTTTTAACTAGGTATGTATATTAACTTCCTGGAAAGTATCAAAAACTCATATTAAGTTACCCAATTAATGTTCTGAAGTCTCCTTGTATAATGTTTGCCGATGATGTTTCATTATTATTTAAGTGCAAAGATGACGATGAAAGCCGGGAAAACGTTATTAGAAGCTTTTTAGACGTCAAAACCTGGTTATCTGATAATAATTTAGAAATAAACCTGAGAAAAACTAAGCTTATTCAACTTAGGCCCAGACAAAAACCTGAACTAAATATGAACACGGTTGCTAAAAATATTAATATTGAGGAAGCAAGCGAGTTTAATTTGCTAGGAGTTACTATAGACTCTCATATAACGTGGAACAAACATATCTAAGTTATCGCAATTCACATATGCACTCACAAGTCCACCCTTAAGAGAAATACCCACCTGGATGCGTCCCTGGCGGCTTACTATGCCTATGCCTATGCATGGATGCGGTATGGAGTCTTACTATGGGGGGATAGTGTAAATGCACATGATATTTTTGTCTTACAAAAAAAATGTATACGTATACTTTATAACATAAAACCAAGAGATAGTTGTAGGCCGTACTTTAAACAACATAAAATTTTGCCCTTTCCGTGTATATATATTCTTGAAGCCGCAAATTACATAAAGAAAAACATTACTAAATTCCAGTACTGCAAAAGTGCAAGAAGAAATAAAAAACTACAGTTACCGATAGCAAAAACGCAGGTGTTTAAAAATGGATCCCACTACAAAGCAATCACAATATAAAATAGAATACCCGACGTTATCAAAAACGAGACCAAAGACAATAATGATATGAGAGTAGATAATGTTTTAATTTATCATAAACATTTTTTATGATAAATTAAAACATTATCTATACATATAATAAAACAGTAAAACCCGCGTGTCTGTACATTGTATATATTTACGAAAAACTAATTGGGGGCGATGTTAAAATAGTATTAGAACACTTTTCAATGATTTTTGATTTTATAGTCTGTTTGTCTGTTTGCCCCTTGGTCCAGGCTAATCTCCGAAGATACTGGACGGATTCGAATGAAACTTTTTTGTGGTGTATAGATACTAAGCCTGGCCAACATTTAGGCTACTTTTTACTACGGGAAAATCCCTCATTCCCACGGGAATCCCTACATTTAATAAAATCGTAGGAAAGTCAAAACTGTACATTGAATATTTTTTAAAAGAATACTTGGGACGTGATCTACAATAGAAATCGAAGCCAAAAATATAGTTTTCAGATTTTTTGTCTGTTTGTCTCTATGTATGTCCGGGCTAAACTAAAAAAGTACCTACTAAATGGCGCCTGTTAGTAAAATTCATGCAAAATTTGAAGAAAAATTTTGCTAATTAATACTAACAGGTCCGGTCAACATATAGGCTACATATTATCACGCTATCTCCTACGGGGGAAGAGCTGTAAATCTTTGAAATCGTAGGACAGTTAAAACTACATAGATTTTTTTTTGTTTTAAAGAATATTTGGGGTGTGATTTACTATCGATATCGAAGCCAAATATAGTGTTTGTTTTGTCTGTTGTTGTTTGTCTGTATGTATGTGCGAGCTAAACTGAAAAAGTAATGGATCTTAATGGATTTACTTCTAATTTTGCATGAATATCCGAGAATTTTCAAGGACCTCATTGGGTAAGGTTTATAGGTACCGTGCATCCAAATAATGGCGAATGCTATTTCCTGCGGTTGTTACTTCACACGGTCCGAGGCCCAACGTATTTCACTTTTCTGAGGATATATGATGGCGTGGGGTATCCCACTTACCGCGCAGCCTGCGTAGCACGTCACCTTCTCGACGGTTACCAAAACTGGGATTATACCCTCGCGGAGGCAAGCGTCAGTGACGGAGAAACATCGCCATCATCTGTCTGAAGATTTTCTACGAGCTTTGAGACACGTGCTACTGGAGACGAAGTCGAAGTAACTAATGAACGCATGCTGAACACCTGTATTAGTTAATTTCAAGATGTGGTAATTTCCACCACCGATTGAACTGAACTATCGAATATGGTGTTGTAGAAATTAAACTTGCGGATTTTCTCGCGTATACAACACTCCCAAACTTCTTACACCCGACGTTTCGGTCGCTTTCCAGCTACCGTGGTCACGGGCATCGAATATGGGTTACCAGCTCCCCAAATCATCACCGCATCAAGACCGTAGAAATTGGGAGTATAACGCTGAGACAAATTACGATCCGCGAAATGACCATGTCGCTTTGTTCTCTTCAGAGCAAAAACAAATTTATGATACCGTCCTCGAAAGCGTTGGGCAAGATGTAAAATGTTTTTCTCCTGGATTTTGGATGCTCCTGGTGGAACAGGAAAACATTTGTTATCACTGGCATACTTGCAGAGGTCAGGAGGCAAGGCAAAATTGTTATTGCTGTAGCGTCGTGGGGAATTGCTGCCACACTGCTTCCGGATAGCAAGACAGTACATGCCATGTTTAAAATTACCTTATATTTAGAGAGCGCCGAAATGACTGTTTTTGGTGTGTCATGTAACAGTGATAAGGGACACGTGCTCAAGGATTGCTTGATTGTATGGGATGAGTGTACGATGGCCAATAGAAAGGCAGTTGAGGCCGTGGACAGAACCCTGCAGGACATCCGCAGGAACGAACGTTTGAGTGGGTGGTGTCACATTACTGTTCACTGACTATTTCCGGCAAATGCTTCCCGTTTTGACGCGAAGATCGAGGGCTGACGAGATGAATGCTTTGTTGAAACGATCTTAACGAGTTCGTACCTACGCTGCGCCGGACCATTAATATGAGAGCTGGGCTCGACGACAATGCATGTGCTCAAGAATTTTCCGATGTCCTTCTAAGTCTTCGCGGAAGCACTCTACCAGAAGAGAGAGGTGGATAGGTGGTGTTTCCAGAACCCTCGACAGAGATGTATCTAGGAGAGAAGAACTCATTCTCGGTGTCTACGGGGACATTTGTCGTATACCGCACCAGCAGAATACGACGTTTTGGGTGTGTAAGCGGGCTATTTTGACGCCCAAAAATGATCAGGCTGCAGCAATTAATAGGCAATGAAGTGGTCTATACCTCCATAAATACTGTCGTAGAGCAAGATAACGCCACACATTATCCCATGGCATTTCTGAACTACCTGTCAGCAAGCGGACTTCCATCGCATACCATCAAGCTGAAGGTAGGTGTCCCGATTATGCTTCTTCGGAACTTATCTCCTCCGAAGTTGTATAACGGGACCCGGCATTGGCGAGGCAGTATTTATTACCACGCATTCCCCTCATACCGCATAACTACACATTCCAGTTCAAGCGCGTACAGTTGAATGTTTGCTTCGCGATGACCATCAATAAGTCCCAGGGGCAAACACTGAGGTCAGCGGATGTTAACCTCAGGACAAGTTGCTTCTCACACGGGCAACTGTACGTCGCTTGCTACCGCGTTACCAGTCCTGTCTCTTTTTACATTTTGGCTCCTGGCTGAATAACTACCAACGTAGTTTATAGGAAAGTGTTGTAAGGTTTGATACCTTTGTATTCCCATATGACTCCCTTCACTTGCTTTGCTTGCAAAAAATCTTATACTTTTAATTTAACATTATTTTAAAAGTTGTTTGCTTATAATGCTAAAGCGACACTGGCATCTTAGGTATGTTTGTTGCTGTAGAGCCTCCACGCAGACGACGTTGCGGGCAGCTGCTAGTCTACATATAAAATGTTATTATTCAGTTGATGAATTTTTTCAAGATCCAATCTAGTCGTTCATTGTAATGTGATATGTATTTTAGCAACTTATACCTTTTGATTATTGTTTTTAATTTTACTATCATACATACAATTTAATTTTAATTATCTTTAACTGTATAGAAATTTTTAACCTTCACAATAATATTGTTTTTATAGTTTTGTCAAAAATTCAATCAAATTTGTAATTATTAATGTAATTCAATTCATGTAATAAAAATTGTAAATGAAATAACAATTATTAAATATGTCTTAATATGTATAAAGAATGTCTCTCGCACGCATTACTCAATTGCAATGCCTTAACAAGGTGCATGTACCTAACCTCTAATGTTATCTTATTATCTTTAAGCTGTTCATGTTGGCATGAATAAATAAATAAATAAAACAAATAATAAGAAGATTATCTGAAGTGAATGTTCAATCCCATACCTTACGTCAAATGAAAAATCCATCCAATTTTATAGAAGTGCTTATTTTACTTAAGTTATAATTCACAACGGATGTCTTGTGGATGTTCCTCTTTGTAACTAAAAACTGCAAGAAGTGCGGCCGCTGCTTTGAGTTGCTTTCACGCACAAAGTGACAATCAAAAGTGTGGTAATTTGGTGTGACTACGGATCGGTTGTAAAAAAATGTGCCCGTATAAAAACTGCAGCAGTCGCAGGGCAGCCTCAAACATCAATACACGATACCCAGCAAAAAATATTTCACATCGAGCCTACGGAAAAGGCTAATTTCGACTTCGTAGAGCGTTATCTCAGCTGCACACTGCCTACGTAAGCACTGATAGTCCGGTATTGGTCAAAACTGCTTCAAAATCATCGACAAACATCACACAGGTAAAGTGCGAAAGAGATAACTCTCTACAGACCGGAAATAAGCCGAAGCCTCCTGCCCAAGATCGAAGTGCAATATTTCTCGTTCGATACTGTACTTATTATAAAATGTTTGGACATAAGTGAAAGATCCTTAACTCTGAGACTTTACGAGCTCATCATCATCATTCAGGCGCAAGACGTTCACTGCTGGACAAAAGCCTCCCCCAAAGATTGCCACAACAATTGACAACATTTCAAATTTGACACGACCATAAAAGAAAAATACCGTTTCTTTATTTTTATTTTCTGAGTTCAAATATATATTTTTTGTATTTTTTTATTTCTTAATTTCTGTGAAAAAAAAATAAAACGGAAAAACATGTGCTGACGTCACTATGGTGGAATGAAGTAGTTACCATTGCCTATCTTTAGATGAAAACATTATTGTTACGTATCAATTTGACACATCTTGCCACAGAGTACTGTGGCAAGATGTGTCAAATTGATACGGATACGTCAATGTCAAAGTATAAAACTAGGAAGTAGGGATGGTGATCCGAGACCTGAGATCGATTAATCGGAATAGCGATCCATAGGAACCAAAAAATCGATCCTTATTTAAATAATAATTTATTTAAACCGATCCACAGTACTGGATTGATCTAGTGAATCGATACGTATAGTATGGAAAATCTAAGATCGATCTTTTTGGTTAATTCACATAGGGACATCGGAAACATACAGATCATAAGATTTAACGTTTAAACGTGAGTATAGGAAGCATTATACCAGCATTGAACACTGTTAAATTGCTTTTTTTTGGTCATCTGTTTTCCTTGAAATTTAGTATTACATACCTATCCCAAATCAAAAATAGATCCATAATCGAAGATCGATTTTTTCAATGTCGATTTAATCGTGGATGGATTTTGGACACTTCGATTCGAACATTGATTTATTTCAGAAAGAATCGCCATCCCTACTACGAAGTCCATGAAAAGTTGCTACGAACTTATTTATTAAAATAAAAACAAGTTTTAAAGTTTTAAACAACGACTTAGCCCTCAGGCTGTTGATATAATATTGATATTTTTTATTTGTAGTTGGATCAAGGAAGAGATTAATCGACGACACGCAGGGTCAAACAATTTTTAAAAAGTATATCGATATATCGATAATTTTTCGATATATCGAACACTGGTACTGATATTTTTAAAATAAAAAGATCACAGCCCTACATCGAGTTTGACAAGCTGACAACGTCAAGACAATGACATCTCCAATTTTTTTTAAAGGGTCACGGCACAAGGATATGCTTCTATCGCGATTCCACCATATGTGTGACGTCATATGGCGCATACGTCTTTTTAGAATACACTAACTTTCAACGTAGAAATTATGAATGAAAATTACAAAATTTTAAAAAATGGTTAAACACCGGTCCCCTAATAATTGTTTTATATTATTTCGCATTAACACATGCTTGTGAAATATATTTTATTTTAAAGTAAAATGGAAAGAAAAAACCTAACTAGCATAGTTGGCAATGGATGGCGCTGCTGCTACCATAAAGCAATGCAACAAATGTGAAGGAAAGATTTGACAAATCGGGCAGGACTTCAGTAGCTCAATTGGAAGAGCGGCTGGACTAGATTCCCAGTAGGCCGCGAGTTCGAGTCCGGTCCCCTAGTTTTGGATTAACTTTTGAATAATGTAATAAAACATGTAGGTTAAAAATATGAAATGTTGTCAATTGCCCGCAACCTTCACCAGGTCGTCGGTCCACCTCGTGGGAGGCCTATCTACGCTTCGTCTTTACGATTTTTAAAGTCTTTGTTTTTTTGGCCAGGTTTTTCTCGGATCATATTGGCTTTTGGAACTCTGCTGGTGAATGACAAAGAATAACTCTTTTTACTTTTGTTATCAGGTTGGGGAAATGAGACATTCTACTGATATACTTTTTACATTAGTTTATTATTTTTCGTTTATCTTAGTGATATTCTTGACTTTACAAATATTTTTTATCTTGTTTGACATGTATATCAATTGTTATTAACTTAAATTTATTTTGTTTGTTTTTGACGTGTCATAAGAGGTGCCTATCACCCTAAATGAATAAATGAGTTTCTGATTCTGATCTAACTCCTCCTAATTCTTTCAACAGTATCAAGAAGAAAGTGAAGAAAGGCTCCGGCTCTAAAACCCTACCGTCGAACAGTTCGCCCGTACGAGGCGGCGGCGGACCCGAGTCACCGGGCGCGCGACGCGTCGATCCCACCGAAGCCCTCGGCACCGCCGTCGTCAAGTACAACTACCAGGCTCAGCAGCCTGATGAACTGTCGCTTACCAAGGGCACCCGCATCCTCATACTTGAAAAGAGCAACGATGGCTGGTGGCGGGGACAATACCAGGGTCACACTGGATGGTGAGTGCCTTCATGGGAATGTTTTTATTCATTTTGCAACATTTTCAACATACAACGAATAGCTTAGAAGCAGTAGGTATCACTACAAGTCACGAGGTACCAATCTAGGTATCTTTCCTAGTCGAAAAGTAAGTTAGGAGTTTGTGATATGTACATACCTGGAGGAATGTCAGGCTCTAATCTTAATCTGGACGAGTTGTTGCTTACCAAATCACATACTTTCTAAAAAAATCATCACTAAAATTCTGAAAGAGGACTGAAGACACACGCTTGGTTTAAGGTCGAGACAATACTGTAGTAATTTTTTCAACTTTTTAAAGTACTCCTTATTTAAACATTTAGGCACTTGAAAAAGGGAGAAAAGAATAAAGAGAATTATTAAAAAAAAAGATTGTGAACAAAATTCATGTTGTTCACGAAAATATATTGTTTTGTTACAGGTTTCCGTCGAACTACACGAGCGAAGAGGGCGACAATGAGGACCCCGTACACACTTATGCGATGGCCGAGAATGTCCTTGATATTGTCGTGAGTACTCGATAATGTAGAATGAATTACAACACAGAAACAAAGACAATAAAAATGACATTAAAAAAAAACTAATAAAAGATTTATTCATAAAAACATCGTGATTATGTAGTGCAAAGTTTCAATCAAAAAATCGAAATATATCAAAAGTAACAAGAAACGTACCTGTTTCCAGGTGGCATTATACTCGTTCACGTCGACGAACGAGCAGGAGCTGTCGTTCGAGAAGGGCGACCGCCTGGAGATCGTGGAGCGGCCGCCCTCCGACCCCGAGTGGTACCGGGCGCGCGACTCCCGCGGACAGCTCGGCCTCGTGCCCCGGAACTACCTCCAGGAGCTGGCCGACTACCTCACGCAGCCGTACAGGTCACTATCTGCGCAGTGTGTTTATGGAATGCATTTTCTAACCCCGAGTAAGAGCAACTTCACGCTCCGGAACTAGCTGACTATCACTCGACTCTTTTTGTATCCAGCGAGGCGAACGAAGGCAACCGCGGAGCCGCCGGCGCCAGCGGCTGTGCCGGCCGCGCCTGGTACTACGGCGCCATCACACGCACACACTGCGACGCTCTCCTCAACCAGCACGGGCACGACGGGGACTTCCTCATCCGCGACTCCGAGACCAACGTACGTAACGTCATCACCCACCGCCCACCGCCCACCGCCCGCGCACGGTACTACGGCGCCATCACACGCACACACTGCGACGCTCTCCTCAACCAGCACGGGCACGACGGGGACTTCCTCATCCGCGACTCCGAGACCAACGTACGTAACGTCATCACCCACCGCCCACCGCCCACCGCCCGCGCACGGTACTACGGCGCCATCACACGCACACACTGCGACGCTCTCCTCAACCAGCACGGGCACGACGGGGACTTCCTCATCCGCGACTCCGAGACCAACGTACGTAACGTCATCACCCACCGCCCACCGCCCACCGCCCGCGCACGGTACTACGGCGCCATCACACGCACACACTGCGACGCTCTCCTCAACCAGCACGGGCACGACGGGGACTTCCTCATCCGCGACTCCGAGACCAACGTACGTAACGTCATCACCCACCGCCCACCGCCCACCGCCCGCGCACGGTACTACGGCGCCATCACACGCACACACTGCGACGCTCTCCTCAACCAGCACGGGCACGACGGGGACTTCCTCATCCGCGACTCCGAGACCAACGTACGTAACGTCATCACCCACCGCCCACCGCCCACCGCCCGCGCACGGTACTACGGCGCCATCACACGCACACACTGCGACGCTCTCCTCAACCAGCACGGGCACGACGGGGACTTCCTCATCCGCGACTCCGAGACCAACGTACGTAACGTCATCACCCACCGCCCACCGCCCACCGCCCGCGCACGGTACTACGGCGCCATCACACGCACACACTGCGACGCTCTCCTCAACCAGCACGGGCACGACGGGGACTTCCTCATCCGCGACTCCGAGACCAACGTACGTAACGTCATCACCCACCGCCCACCGCCCACCGCCCGCGCACGGTACTACGGCGCCATCACACGCACACACTGCGACGCTCTCCTCAACCAGCACGGGCACGACGGGGACTTCCTCATCCGCGACTCCGAGACCAACGTACGTAACGTCATCACCCACCGCCCACCGCCCACCGCCCACCGCCCGCGCACGGTACTACGGCGCCATCACACGCACACACTGCGACGCTCTCCTCAACCAGCACGGGCACGACGGGGACTTCCTCATCCGCGACTCCGAGACCAACGTACGTAACGTCATCACCCACCGCCCACCGCCCACCGCCCACCGCCCGCGCACGGTACTACGGCGCCATCACACGCACACACTGCGACGCTCTCCTCAACCAGCACGGGCACGACGGGGACTTCCTCATCCGCGACTCCGAGACCAACGTACGTAACGCCAATGGCGTACTTCAGAGAAGATGCCCTAAGATCAAAACTTCCCAGTTGAGGCTTTGCATTACAGCCCTGGAGCACCACCAGCACTAATCCAACTTATTTAACAGCACTTATTCAGGCCATATTACGAATCGCCAAGTTTCGAATCGCAATGTCCGGTTGAGCTACAGCGGTTGTTAAAACCCAGTATTAAGACATTTGTTTTGTAAGCAAAAATATTTACAAGGCAAAAACCTCCTTTGGATCCGAGGTAAAACCGCCGATTGCCCTTCATTCAAAGTTGTGTGTAATCAACGAAAACGAAACCACGCGTGGAACGCCAGTAAGAGTGTAAGTAACTTGTGTATTTTGACAAGCAGGTGGGCGACTACAGCGTGTCCCTGAAGGCGCCGGGCCGCAACAAGCACTTCCGCGTGCACGTGGAGGGCGCCCTCTACTGCATCGGCCAGCGCAAGTTCCCCTCGCTCGACCTGCTCGTGGCCCACTACCAGCGCGCGCCCATCTACACCAACAAGCAGGGCGAGAAGCTCTACCTCGTGCGCCCCCTGCCCCGCGCTCCCTCCTGCTGAACGTGCCCCCTCCACCCTCCCCCCCGACACACTGACAGGCGGCAAGATCTACCTCGTGCGCCCCCTGCCCCGCGCTCCCTCCTGCTGAACGTGCCCCCTCCACCCTCCCCCCCGACACACTGACAGGCGGCAAGATCTACCTCGTGCGCCCCCTGCCCCGCGCTCCCTCCTGCTGAACGTGCCCCCTCCACCCTCCCCCCCGACACACTGACAGGCGGCAAGATCTACCTCGTGCGCCCCCTGCCCCGCGCTCCCTCCTGCTGAACGTGCCCCCTCCACCCTCCCCCCCGACACACTGACAGGCGGCAAGATCTACCTCGTGCGCCCCCTGCCCCGCGCTCCCTCCTGCTGAACGTGCCCCCTCCACCCTCCCCCCCGACACACTGACAGGCGGCAAGATCTACCTCGTGCGCCCCCTGCCCCGCGCTCCCTCCTGCTGAACGTGCCCCCTCCACCCTCCCCCCCGACACACTGACAGGCGGCAAGATCTACCTCGTGCGCCCCCTGCCCCGCGCTCCCTCCTGCTGAACGTGCCCCCTCCACCCTCCCCCCCGACACACTGACAGGCGGCAAGATCTACCTCGTGCGCCCCCTGCCCCGCGCTCCCTCCTGCTGAACGTGCCCCCTCCACCCTCCCCCCCGACACACTGACAGGCGGCAAGATCTACCTCGTGCGCCCCCTGCCCCGCGCCCCCTCCTGCTGAACGTGCCCCTTCCACCCTCCCTCCCGACACACTGACAGGCGGCAAGATCTACCTCGTACGCCCCCTGCCCCGCCCCCCCTCCTGCTGAACGTGGCCCTTCTCCCCCCCAACTCACCGACAGACGGCAAGCTCTATCTCGTGCGCCCCCTGCCCCGCGCCTCCTGCTGAACGTGCCCCTTCCATCCTCCCCCCCCCGACACACTGACAGGCGGCAAGATCTACCTCGTACGCCCCCTGCCCCGCTCCCCCTCCCGCTGAACGTGCCCCTTCCATCCTCCCCCCCCCCGACACACTGACAGGCGGCAAGCTCTACCTCGTGCGCCCCTTGCCCCGCGTCCCCTCCTGCTGAACGTGCCTCACTCCTCCCGACATACTGACAGGCAGCAAGCTCTACCTCGTGCGCCCCCTGCCCCGCGCCCCCTGCTGCTGAACGTGCTCCCCTCCCCCCCAACACACTGACAGGCGGCAAGCTCTACCTCGTGCGCCCCCTGCCCCGCGCCCCCTGCTGCTGAACGAGCTCCCCTCCCCCCCAACACACTGACAGGCGGCAAGCTCTACCTCTTGCGCCCCCTCTCTCTGAACAGGCCCCTCCTTCTCAATGCGCCCCCTCCACACCCACACACCGACAGGTGGCAGGGGGGGCGAGAAGCTCTACCTCTTGCGCCCCCTCTCTCTGAACAGGCCCCTCCTTCTCAATGCGCCCCCTCCACACCCACACACCGACAGGTGGCAGGGGGGGGCGAGAAGCTCTACCTCGTGCGCCCCCTCTCTGAACAGGCCCCTTTTACACCGACAGGCAGGGCGAGAGGCTCCACCTCGTGGCGCCCCCTCTGCTGAACGCCCTCCTCGCACCCGTCACCCCCTTTCACACCTGACCCCCCTCGCTCCCCACACCCCCCTCGCACCCGTCACCTTTGGCTCTACCACTATTCTTTTTCAACATGGATCCTCACAAATCAACGATTTTAAGAAAAACATAGGCAAAGACAATGTATTGTATTGGGGGATAAAATATAAGATAGAACAATTGTTTCTAGTCTTAAGTCTGAGTTCAACTGTCAAGATCAATTTTAACATGGAATACCCTAGATTTCCTTAAAAAAAAGGCCAAACGGGATTCTAGTGTTAACTCATCTAAGGTTTTAAAGAGGCATTCTCTTCGAGAGGATGAGTTAACGTTAAAAGCATAGAGCAACACGGGCCACCGGCCGACCGGAGGGGAGTGGCCATTGCGTTTATTACCAATGCAAAACAGTCTGTTTTGGGGGGGAAAATTTGTGAGACACACACAACAAAACTAGTCTATTACTACGAAACTCACACTTTAACTTTTAACAAAATACATAAACAATTGCACGCACACATTTAAACACCTCGGCGACAGGCATAGGACTTGTGCTTGTACTTTACAGAGGGGAAAGCCTGCATATAATTATGGCCACTCCCCCCCGGCCCGCCGCGGCCGCTGGCCCGTGTTGCTCTATGGTTAATATGTATAAATGCACTTGAAAATTTCCCCTTCTTTATTCGAGCCGCGTCATAATGATGTCAATTTTTAAATCATCATGCGATGAACGAAACCATGATACTACAATGTTCGATTTGCATTGTATTGAGAAATCGTTCCACTTTTACATGAGACACTAGATATTTAGATATTTACGGTCTAAGTAGTGTATTGTTTCATTTAAAAATGACCGATTGTTTCAAGTGAGATAGGTCTCATTGTCAAAATGAGGTCTCATTGTCAAAATGAGGTCTCATTGTCAAAATGAGGTCTCATTGTCAAAATGAGGTCTCATTGTCAAAATGAGTCGCACGAGTAGAAATTATAACGTTATTGTATGTCGACGTTGACTCGACGGTTTTATACTTGACAATAGTTTATTCGGGATCGATTTGTGGATATTGACACTGATTGCGTGAATATAGGCCGGATGTTATGTTCGCGCATTTAGTCTGCGCGTGTTTTGCCATTATTTAGTATAGTTACTTTGCCATCATATAGGAGGCTGGATTAATCTGAATAGTGATTAACACTCTCATCCAGTTCAGATGGCGTATCATGCATCTTGGTGACAATTTGATGGCCACTGTAATACATTGCTGTTTTCCTTAAGTTATGGTAATTATCGCGTTATTCTAAAACAGCAATATAGTACAAAGTTGCTACCGAAATTATGTCAATCGAGTCACGCCTTCTCGGTCCGAACCATGACTTATTGTTATTGCCAACGCTTTGTTTCATTTGTTTATATGACAGTGCGTATGAAGAAAAGAGACAAAGAGTTGGCGATTCATTTTAGAGTCGTAACATGTGATCATGGTGCGTCCCAGGAGCGGTTAGGTATTTCCATAAAATCTCGATCCCGAACGAACGCATCTGTCCCGACCCTAATAACTTGTAATCTAGTGTAATGGTGGCGTTGATGCAACGACCGCGTAATATAATAATTAATATTATTATAACAATAATAAACCAAAAATTGGCTTCTGCATTCTCTATTATATAGTTAATATAAGAGCGATTTCTATATCATATTGTTTTAAGTAAGTTCCATAAATAATTGTAGTGTAATTTTTAAATGATTTTTATAGATATACATTTATGTACTACACAGGACGCCTCATATAATGTATAGGATTTACGCGCCGGTCGCTCGACACTAATATATACTATGATCCCGCATGTATTCTGTAATACGTGTTTTCTTTCTATAAGGCATATATTCTGTTGAAGCAGGTAATGTAGAGATTGGTCGAATTTTGATGCAATAGAATTCGCTAATGACCTCAATATGTTATGGTCAATTTGAAATTAAATTTTGGACTTATGAGTCTATTGCAATGTGTAATATAGAAGATGATTTGTAAAAATGTGCTTTATTGACAGACCAGTGAAGTGTATGATAGAATATCAATGGTGGTACAAATTATGGTGGTAATAGTAACACACGTCCGGATTTGGTACGGAGCGGACAGGGGATTCTGTACGCTCCGAACCAAATCTGGCCGGATCGCGTGCGCTTGCGCGGGTTTGGTTGGCGGGAATCCGGACGTGTGTTACTACTTTATAGATTTGTCATAAAATAAATATGTAATTCTTTATAATAGTTTGAGTAGTTGGATCGATCTCTGCTCGTATTTGATACCAATAAATAGGTCATAATATAGAGCCCAGTTAAAAAACTTGGATTACACAGAACTGCCTGAGTTTTGTATTCTGTAAGTTTTGCGGCCAGTGTCGAGTGTCCGGCGAATTAAGTTAGGCGAGCGTTGGCAGCGGTTTGCTTCGTGTAATATACACTCCCGCCGTGTGATGTTTGGCCACTAAGTTAATGTTAGTCATTCGGGGGAAGCAGGCTCTGGTGGGTTGTGAGAGAATGGTATTTGTATTCAAATAGACAAGCAATCTTTTTTGTTAGTAACGTTTCTTCCGTATCTCGTCAAGAAGATCAGGATATTTTTCACGGTTGACATAATTTTGATGGCCACTTTGCAGTACATTGCTGTTTAGACGTAATAATTACGAAAATTTTAGGAAACCAGTTATGTACTGCAAAGGTTTCAAATTGATGATTACCGAGTTATAGAATACCCTTGCATGTCCGAAACGTATATTTTGAGATTTATTCGGGTAATTTGATTATTTTCAAGAAATAGAGGAATTGGGTGATGCTTTATTTAAGATTCAATCTTACCTGAATAAGGCTTACGTTTTAACAGAACCTAATATACAGGTATAAATGTTGTTCGAGCATAGCTTCATCGTATTGCTTGTCTGTTAGTATACGAATAGTTTGTGGGAAACGGCCTTTTGCCGTCTTGGTGTGAACTTGGCCATATTTTGGAGATTCCTATATTTTTATCATGATCTTGTATTTATAAACACTGTACCTACTGTTATAAGTTCTATTCAGGAAATTGAACTCTATACCAGGAATAATAATAAACCCAAAGTGCAATTTGCAGTAGGATTTCATTACCACCATCTTTTTCACGAAAGAAATGGCGGTATATTGACACAGTCACATATTAATTCGTTTAGAACTTTTACAAATTAGAAAGGTTAATATACGCAGCTATAAATGTTAAATAATCACAAAATGTTTAAGCTATCAAAAAGAAATTTAAATTGTCGAAGGAAGTAAAAAAAATATTTTATATGACATTGATTTGATACAAACCTAATAAAGGGTGAGAAAATTTTACAAAAAAAAAAACTGAATGAACACAGATCTTACTGTTTTGAATTGTAGGCAAAGGAGATGTTGCGAGCTCGGCTCTGGTTCGTACATGTCATCAAAAAATGGGTAAATTAAAGAAGAATCCGAAAAAAATACAATTAATTTATTCAAGAATATATTTTAAAGTTACAACCACATTTAATTCAAACGATTTTATGATTTTCAACCACGTTCAACATGGCGGAGATATAGCCGACGCTTATTTAAAAAATGAAAATGTCAAAATGACATCGCCCGCCATATTCGCCATGTTGGTTTTGAGTTGCAATTCTAACTGCAAATAATGTTTTGCAAACAAAGCTAAATAAGTGAAAATATGCAGTAAAAAACGTTTTTATATTGATTTTGCCTGTTAATGAAATTGTGTACAATACATGGCCGGAGGTCCATACATTCTTGCAACATCTCCTTTTAAATTTATATGGTGTTCCCTAGATGTGGCCAAGTGAGGAAAATATCACGCGTGTTAAACAAGTCTGATTAGCTTGAGATGAGGTGTTGTACGTTCTAGTGATTCACAACGAATTAGTTATCCTTGCGGTGGGGGTGCGGCCATGGCTCAAACGTGCAAACAAAATCAGCAATTTATTAGTTCCTTGCATAGAGCAACTCGGCCCACCGCTCGCGGCGGACCGGAGGGGAGTACCCATAGCGTTTATTACTGATGCAAAACAGTCTGTCATTTCTTGCGGGAGGAAATACGTGTGACGCACACTCACACTACAAAAATCGTCTACAACAACTCCCATCTTGACTTTAACAAAATACATAAACAATTTCACGCACACATTTAAATATCTGGGCGATAGGCAGAGGATCATTTGGTCTTGTACTTTGACAGAAGGGAAAGCCGGTCCGACGCGGCCGGTAGCCCGTGTTGCTCTATGGTTTCTTGCTACCCAATAAGAAAAGAAGTTATGAGTGATTTAGCTGTTCATAGTAACACGTGAATTGGCGTAGTCAAACATTTTTATTCAATTTAAACGTTTCCACGCAATATTCTAATGCAGTTGAAAGTTAACATTGACAAAATGAACTAAAGTTCGCCCCCAACATAAAGTTTCCAGCGTACGACATTAGCTTCATGACTGTCGCGTATTATGATAACTCTGTAGAGAATTTCATCTATATAATTTATGTGTACGAGTAATGTTTATATGATTGAAATTTTCGACCATTTTAGGTCGAAATGTACTCTTTGAAATAGTTTAAATGTGTCATAAATATTTTTAAATATGAACTACTTCACTATTAAATTACATTTTTATTTGCTTACAGTGTTTGTAATCTCCGCTATTAATGTATTTTTTTTGTATATTCGATAGGTCTGAGAATAGGTGGTAGATTATTTTTTTACCTCTAAAGCCTCTGCTTTAATCTGCGTTCCCAAACTATTTTTCTTGTAGACCCCTTTCAATTTTTTTCTGGTTTCGGTGGACCCCCTTGCTAACATTTATATCTCTTTCCCATATATCCCATTTTTATTTACGCATATACGTAGACCCCATCGAGTCTCCCATAGACCCCAGGAGGTCTTTATGGACCACTTTGGGAATCACTGCTCTAAAGCGATACTAAATTCGCCGGGACTAGTTCTTAATATGAGCTAATTTGTAACAGGCTCAATAGAGTGCCATCATTAATAAGACTCTTCAGCTATAACGTTGGATCATTGTGTGTACGTTTGAGCCATGAAAGCTGGGGCCTAATTCCCATAACATAGTCGTTGAATCGGCACCTACTTACTTATTAATATGCGTTCCTGCTCTAACATAGGGCGCGCGCTTTGGTTGAAGCAAGAAGGCATATTAATTGGTCCGATTAAAGAGTATTGGGTTTTGACGATTAGGCCTCTGACGGCGTATTATGTACCTCGGTTGAGTATTTGATTGGCAATTTGCAGTACATTACTGTTTTCCTAAAATGTTGATAACTGTCACATTACGATAGAGTAGTAATGTACTCCATAGCGTCCATGAAATTAATGTCAACAGAGTTACATAATACGTCGGTTGGTATGTAGTTATCCCGAAACATGACTTGTCGCTAGTCAATATGCCGGCATCACAGTCGCTTTGCTTGCACTTCTGTCGCCTGTCACTTCTTGGAGCTTTGTGAAATTACTTCGCTGGTCCAAAAGTATTTTTTACGTGGCACTAATAGAAATAGGTTTAAAAAAAGTATTGTGCCTAAACTTAGGCCATTTGAAACAGATATAGTGATCTGACACGCATTAAGTTTCGGTGACATAATATTTATGTCTTTAGCGATTAAGGGGAATGTCCAACAAATAGTGCAAATGCTTTTGTATGATGGTCCCAATATTTTCCATAGTAGTAGCCCGAGAGGGGATTTTTGTAGTTACTCGAGCGCGTCAGATTAAGGATATGATAGCTTGCACCCTGCTGAGTATATCTTCCAAATCTATATATGGGCATCTGTTCAAAATGTTTAAAAAGCCGTTATGGGGTCACCTTTCTTACAAATCATCAAAATTTTGAAGAATTTTTGGGTGTATTGAACGTTCTCTCAGAACATCAGACGCATTGACTCATGACATGGATGTGATCAAAAGGGTGAAAAACGGAGGTGAAAACATACTGAAGCGTGTCAGATACACTGAATGGCACTTGAACAGCATGCGATAGCATTCATCCAAAATTCTGATGATTTGGAAGAATAATAACCTTATAACGACTTTTTGAAAAGTTTTAGTACAGTCCTAGGGGCGCGCCCCTAAATAGACAGCTTATGTTTGGTAGATATTACTTAACGGGGTGCAAGCTATCCCCCATACCCTTAATCTGACGTGCTTGAGTAACTGCAAAAATCCTCTCTTTGGGCTTCCCCTAATAAAGAGCATCAAAGAAGGACATGTAACGAATGAAATTTGGACCTTCTATTAAGGATGTTCACCATATTGAATATGACTTTCAGTTTGATTGGACCGGACCATACTTGCAAGTAATTTCATGAATGATCCTCTTATCCTCACATATGTACCTTCATTCAGAATCTTTTCACTGAGATTTTATTTTGTGTTCGGCATAATCTTTATTATAAATGAATTCGCTACGTGATCTGGAAATATTACACGTCGCAGAGATTCAATGAATAGTGCCAGTGACGTTTAATCTTGTTGCGTTAGTATTCGATTACGAATATCGCGAACCTGTGAGAAGTTAGAATTAATAAATGGAATTTATCTACCTCAGTAGTCTACTGGTGGTGTCAGGCCACTACTACTACTAGGCTGGGTTCTGGATTCCTGAGTCGGGACCTACTAGAAATTAAGGCTCTTATTCCAAAAGCTGGTGGTTATACCATGCGGGATTCCTTCCGTTGTATACTAATGCAACTCAAAGTTAGTATTTTAACTTCTCGTAGATTTGTGTTTAAATTTAATGTTTATGTGTTTTATTATTGATATTTCTTGCCTCGTGCTCTCTTCATTCGATTATTATTTCAGACTTGAATGTTCGGAGATCCTATTTCCAGTTCGCGGAGCGATAAATATACCTAGATGTAACGGATGTGAGATTTTACTCTAGGCAGCTTATTGTGTTGTTTGTTTATTATATGCAGATCTATCTTTAATTTTATTATTAACGCAATATTTAAATAATGAATCACGTTTACTTTCGCTCCAGTATTTTACTGTACCTATACTTTATTTTTTTTGTAAATATATTTTCGTGCCCGGTTGTGGTAGGTCCCTTTACCCCGCTAACATTTGTGAATGCTTATTAATGAACCGTCTGATTTGCCTTTTAGGTATCGGGTAGATTCAGTGCACGCAACATTTATGTTAACTTTTTTAAATGCCCCAAATTAGGGCGAAGCTATCAAAAATCTCAGTAAAATTAACTGGATTATAGACTTTATAGTATAACAATATGAACTTAATTCCTTTTTATGGGCTATAAATTTAACAAAGAATCTGAACAAAAACATTTTTGTAGCGTGCATTGAATGATTCGTCATGTTCCATTGGAACCACGTCCAGACCATTTAATACGCGACTGACAATCCGAGAGGAAAGTATTAAGATTAAAAAAAATAATGGGACAATTTATTTTTCTACGAAACATTTTTCTTTTTTGATTCCACTCAGTGACGGTGTATGCACCAAGTGTAGAATGCGTAGCGTTAAGGTTAGCGTACACTATAATAGTTTGTCGAGGTTGTTTTCCCGATTCGCATTAAATGGAGTTATGCTTTACATTCTGTTTTTTTGTGCATTTCGCGCAGGAAAGCATCCTCGACCGTCCTCGCTGGTGTTGTTGCAATAGTAATAGTCTATCGATAGTATTGTGAACTATCGTGACCTCGAAAAAATAGTCGATAGCGCGATAGTACTATCGAAAATATCGCCATGCTGCAATACTATCGATACTATCGATAGTAAGAATTCGAAACTATCGATACTATCGAAGCTAGTATCTATACTATCGATAGTTTGATAGCATTGCAGCATGGCGATATTTTCGATAGTACTATCGCGCTATCGACTATTTTTCGAGGTCAACTATCGATAGCGCAACTATCGATAGTTTAGCAACACTGGTCCTCGCGACGATGGCACACAAATCACATGTGATAGATTTGCGATTATCACTGGTTCGCTAAATTATGCAACTACCCCCGTTCGAGTGAAACGCGGGTGATATCAAAGCGGAGGGATCGTAAATTACTAGATCTTTTTGATGTATTTAATACGTTTTATACTCAATATTGTAATTAGGATTTTAATTAGTGAACTCGACAGTAGGTTTTACTAGTGATGAAATAGGACGGTATGCGTATACACTCCGGCGGCGACCCGTCGCGTCGGTACAAGTTTGCTTCGTTTGAGTTCTGTTCCACAAGTCTTCCCATCGAATGTCGGAAGTGCGTGCAGTGAATGGCATAGAGATTTAATTGTATTCGCTTATAGATCGAGCGGTCGCAACTTCATTTGAAATTTATTGTCAACGCAGTTAGTTCCTGATGCGATGATAGTTGTACAGAACGGTTTTCCTTTCTGTACAATTACCTTGATTCATATTTAACTTATGATTAATCTTTCAAGGATCGTAAGGCCATCGGCGCCCAGACACAATTGAATTTCAATTGTCATATTTTTCTCGTGTCTTGAGGGATTAATGATAAAGTTTGATTTGGTGTCTTTTAATTATGAATTACTAATTACTCATCCCTATATGGAGATTTCTATTTTTTTTTCTTTTTGATTGATATACTATAATACTATAATAGTTAAGTGTTGTACATCAGGTCCTATTCATGTATTGATAGTTTCGAAGTAGTAACCGCTCGGTATAAAGATTTCGGTGATATGTAACCCACAAAACATTAGTGTTATTGGAGTGTCTGTGTGGTATGTTTTGTGAGATTGGCAGTTGTTTTAATCGAATAGAGGAAAATGTATAACTGTATGGAGTCGCTGATTTGTTAAATGAAATAGCTTTACATGAAAACAAACATTGCCAAAAGTATGGAAATTAACGCTGACTTACATTCCTTGCGCTTTTAACGGATAATTTTTTTTGCGAGCGCGCTCTTTCTACATATACTAACACGACAGCTATGTATAGTCTAAGAGCCGAATTTAGGTTGGCCTTTAACTATCCGTTTAGCGATTGGAACATTGTTTTTATCAAATTTCATACATAAACAAACCATATAGCGTACCAAATTATCTTCATAAAATAATTTAAAAAAATACCAAGTTTCACTTATTTAAGTTTTAAACATAAAAATAGGTCTATGAGGTTCATTGGTGAACAGATCGGTGCAGTCACCTATTTTACTTACCTGTTTACGCCTGCTTGCCTGGTAGCAATGAACGTAAAAACGTAAGCAATACATCATACACCCTTCTAATATGTTTAAAATTTTTAGTCTCAAACACATTTGATTGGATAACAAATGGTGAAACTTGTTTTTTTTTTAATGTTAACTATAGCTATGAACATATTTTAATATTTATTTTTTATTATTCAGTATTATTCGTGTTTGTATATGTATGAAATTTGATAAAAATAATGTTTCATTCGGTAAACAGATAGTTGGAGGTCGACCTACATTCGGGTCCCCGTTCTTATAACTGTATCGAAACATGATTTTGGATAGTAAAAATAGTTTTAGTATTATAGAGTGATTCGGTTTTTTATTTTTATATTGCTCAAAGTATTTTTTTTTATTATTGTAACCATGTGTTTGTATGTTTTCGTGTATAATTACCTATCTGATGTAACGAGCATGTAATGATACCAATATAAGTGAAGTGTATAATATTTAACATTATAATTTATTTATTAATTTGCCAAGTGTGTTTTCATTACCGCCCTTTGTGCCTATTTGGTTGAATAGTGTGAGTGTAGTGTAACGAAAGGTGCGTAGATATTTCAAATACCTTTACTGGTGGTAGAGTTAGAGTCATAGCTGACTACAGCCACCCGGCACCCGACCCAGCACCGCCTCGTTTTACGGCGTCCACTCGTTGTTGACGGGTGGTCCACGGGTGAACGACGCGATGTTACTTGTGAATCACTCGCGGACCGCGCGGTCCACTTGGGGACAGCGAGTTGGCAATGCAAAGTCAACGCAAGTCAAGCTAGTGGTCCACTCGTCCGCGCGTTGACGGCTTGCGGTAGAGGCGATATGTTGAAGTAATGAACGCAGACCGCTCGAGGTGGTCGGGTGCCGGGTGTCTCAAGCACACCGCGGACACTCCGCCAAAATTCCATACAAACGCTTAATTTGGTCTCTGTTATGCACAGACATCAATCAGTGACGTGTATTTACACGTGCACCTGTGCGTAGCACGTAGAGAATACCAAAGGTAGCCCATAAGAGGGGTGGAGGTTGGGTGAGGCGGGGAGATTCGGGCGGGATGTCGAAGTGTCCATTCTATATGCAGTATTATTACATATTCTCTGCCTCTAGTGAACCTTACAGTGTAGGAGCTCGAAGCTGTCTCAGGGGTGGCAACGAAACTACATTTTAACATATTCTCTGGCACAATCTAATAAGCAAACACTTTATATTTTAGAGTTATAGGTATGTAGTGAACACATTATACAAAAATGCATTTTTAAAGAAACATTTGGTGTTTGTAGGTTGATATATTTTTTTATATTTTTGGTTTTACTTCTCTATTTTTGTACGTCGATAGAGAGAGGTAACCACTTACTCCAAAGCCCCAAATCACCACACAAAGTTGGCTTTTTTAAACTGGGTTAATTATTCAATAATGCGCATCGCAACATAAAGTTGCTATTAAATTTGTCAATTTTATTCCAGTTACTGCGTTCATGTTTCGTAGCAACAAACATCGATTTAACTGAATTAGCTTGTTTTCAAACAGTTGATATTTTGTAATAAATCAGTTCATTTGTTTGTGCTATGCTGTCAAGGAGGGATAAGCTGCTGGTTCAGCCATGGGAAGACCGGCGCTTCAAGGATCATAGAGCTAAAGTACGTGACACCAATAAATATCTTACAATTTATGAAGTGCTCAAAGTATCTATCATAATTTTTATATTGTTGCTTACAATGTTTTGTATTTCAGATTCCTTTTATTTAGGGTATATAGTTTTTTTTTTTAATGTAATGGGCTTGGCAAACAAGCATGCAGTTCATATTGATGTTAAGTGATGACTGCAGCCTATAGACACCCACATGAAGACCAAGGTCAAAATGCAGATGCGTTACTACTCCTGAGGAAATTACAGGGCCGTACATTACCACCTGACCGGAACACGATAGTGCTGAACACTACCATTTGGCGGCAAGTATATAAGGTAATGCGGTGGTGCCTACGCCCGCGAGCTCCGTCACTGAAGCTCTACCACCAGTAACAGAGTTAAATTGGTTCTAGGTATGTATACTGAATAGACCCTTGTATGTTCGATTTTATTACGATTGAGTTTGAGTACTTACCATCCAGGTGAGCTGTAGTTTATATACTTATAATTATTCATTTATCGCTTTCATGAAAAAATAATAAAGATACGTACCTACCTACCGAGCGACTATCTCAAGTCCTAAAGTTTGCATGCCATTCTGATCGGGCACGGATTACCTACAAAGTTTATTAATGTACTTTTGTAATGGCATAGCAATAAAATGTAAGTAGTCAATAATGTACGCTTCCCTTATATATCAAGAAGGCTCCGAGTAAACTATCGTTAAAACACAGGCTTAAAAAATACTACTTATCTTCCACTAATGAATGTTAATAATTTAATTGCACTGTCATCATTGTTTTATTTTACTACTGTTAATAATTATGTATGTATATATAATTTTTTATATGTATCTAAACTTATGTATGTATGTCTATATTAGTCTATATGTACTCTGTAGTATAGTATCTATTTTATGTCTTTTGTGTTTTTATTTACCATATTATAAAAATATTTATGTAATAAATTTATGTTTATTTTTAAGTAACAATTGTTTTCACCATATTCAAATTTTCTATATATAATGCACCTTCGACATCTCTATTTGGCCCTAAGGTTGGCTGGTAGAGAATACCACTAGCCCCACTAGGTATTAAGTCCTCCTTATGTATATTTCTTATGTGCTAAAACAAATTAATAAATAAATGTAGCATAGCAATAAAACAAGCATGCAGCTCATATTGATGATAAGCGATTACTACAGCCTATAGACGTTTACTCAAAAACCAGCGGTAAAAAGGCAGATGCGTTGCCACCTCCTAGAGACCTAAGTTATGTCCCTGTGACAGTTATTAAGGGACCATACATTACCATCTTACCGGAACACGATAGTGCTGAACACTACCATTTGGCGGTATATAGAGGTAATGTGGTGGTGCCTACGCCCGCGAGCTAGGTCACTATAGCTTTACCATCAGTAAATCTTACATCTATATTAAAATATAAATCATGAAGGTTCGCTCCGCGTTACCGGCGATTGACGACAGGGCGCCGGCCGCGCGGCCCCACGTCGCACTCAAGCTGAAGAAATGTCAAAAAGAGAATGATCGCAAAGCCAAGATACAGAGCGACAACTTCAGCTTGCTGCAGAGGTTGAATGCCATCATGAAGGTCAACCGCCTCGACAACCATTGGGCCAGGCCGCTGCCCAAGTAAGTAGGATCATTTTTGACTTCAGGCAGGGCTTAAATCTGCGACCACTGGGAATCTAGTCCAACCGGTCTTCCAATTGACCTACCGAAGTCCACTCCTGAATTTCGAATTTTTCCTTCACATTTCAATCGCATTGAGTTATTGCGCAAAAAAAAAAAAACTAGTAGGATCAGTTTATATTTTTAGCAATAACTCTGGTCTAGTCTTGTCTTGCATTGTTTTTTAACAATTAGTAACAAAATCTTAACTCATTGCTTGTTGTTTACTGTTACGGCGCCGTACCGGTAGTTAACGCATCATGTGGCCTCAGCCTTTACACTGATTTATTTCCATTTTTCGGAATTATGTTTGTGCCTACCTTCGAGTTTGGTAATATGCTATGTGTGGGATGGGATGTCAATAGACTCGCCAAAGCCTAAATTAGGTATCTAACGAATCGTAGGTCATTTGAATTTCATACTTTTGTCTCCTGCCAACTCCTTTCTCACTCTTCCTCGGGGACACAGGCGAGACTTTATTATTTCTGGTAACTAGTATTTTTTTTTTTTTATGTAATAAAAGTGGCAAACAAGCATGCAGTTCACATTCATGTTAAGTGAAGACTGCAGCCTATAGACACCCACACAATGACCAGAGGTCAAAATGCAGATGCGCTGCCACTCCTGAGGCATTAGGAGTGGCAGCGCATCTGCCATCCTAATGCCTCATATGCCTCTGTGCCGGAAATTACAGGGCCGTACATTACCACCTGACCGGAACACGATAGTGCTGAACACTACCATTTAGCGGCAAGTATATTAGGTAATGCGGTGGTGCCTACGCCCGCGAGCTCCGTCACTGGAACTCTACCACCAGTATGTATGTATACTTCTTTAATTTTTACAGATAGGTACCGATTTAATCCAAAGAGCAGTTTAGTTCTCTACACGAATGTAACGTACCGTTTGTACAATTACCCCCAGCTTCCAGCAAAAGGTGGGGCAGTTCTTCGACGTGGAGTCGCTCAACAGTCGCCTGAGCACGCGCACGCTCCCCTCCCCCGAACATTCCTACTCCAACGTCAAGTGTTACGCGTGCGAGTATAGGAAAATGGTGGGTTATGGTTACTTTACATATTAGACCGTTTTTATGACTAGCTGTCTAGCTTTCTGATGTTGATGATTTAATACTCAAAGTATGAAAAAAAAAGAAGAGAACAAATATCCGGACCTCATTTATTAGGTACTAGCGGCCCGCCGCGGCTGCGCACGGGTGCAAATATAATAATGCGACTATGAAATTGAGATAATATCCTACCTTTCAAGTTGGATCAAACAGCACACAGTGTGCAAAGTTTGTTTAGGAGATCATCGCAGACAAACGTGATGCGTAATTTATATTCCTATACATATAAGGTTGGGAAAAAGTTTCTTCGCATTTTTTAAGATAATTCAAATCATTTTTTAATATAGTTTATTTAAATTTAACTAAAGCATGTATGTACCATTTTGTTCGATAACCTTTTGCCATCTTGTAGGTAGGGACATGATCCCATTGCTATAAAAATTTTGGGACTTCTCATCAAAATGCCGCGACAAGTGGATTTGGCAGTCCTCTCGTGATGTTAACCTAACATTGCATAAAGAATTCTGAAGAGACCGAAACAGGTGGAAATCTGAAGGTGCAAGGTCAGGACTATACGGCGGATGCATTAACACCTCCCAGCCAAACTCTCTTAATTTTTGCTGAGTGGCTATAGATGTGTGAGGTCTAGCGTTATCATGATGAAACACCACACCCCTTCTGTTGATCAATTCCGGCCGCTTTCTCGCAACTTCTTGCTTTAATCTCATCAGTTGTTCGCAGTAGAGTTTCCAATCCCACCACACACACAACATCACCTTATTGCGAGTTAACCCGGGTTTCGCCACAGTCTGTGAAGCCTGACCGGCCTTTGACCACGACTTTTTTCGCACGTTCTTGTCGTACGTGATCCACTTTTCATCACCAGTTATCAGCTTCTTCAAAAATGATTCGGTTTCATTACGTCGTAATAAAGAATCACAAATGAGTACACGGTTCATTAGGTTTCTTTCAGTGAGCTCGTGAGGTACCCTAATATCGAGCTTTTTTCAAATGCGCCTAAACTGTTTTGTGATCAATTCTCAGTTCTTCAGCTACGTCGTAACTACTGATATGTCGATCTTGCTCCACTTTTTCAAAAATGGCATCCTTTTTATTCGCAATAGGGCGACCAGAGCGAGGTGCATCTTGGACATCAAAATTTCCGGATTGAAAACGCTTAAACCTAATTTGTGCTACTCTCACAGACACTACACTAGGTCCATAAACATCGCAATTTTTTTTCGCGGCTTGCGTTGCATTTTTACCTTTTTTGTAGTAAAAATTTTAAAATGTATCGAATTTCTTCATTAGATTCACTCATCTTGACAGTACGAAAAACAAATGAAAATCACACATTTGCCTAATTTGAATTTGGAATTATGTTCTTTAAAATTTTAACTTTCAATGATACCAAAACCAGCCAGATACAAATACTACAGCCAAAGAGATTTTATTACAAGTTTATACATACTATAATGCGAAAAGACTTTTTCCCCAACCTATATGGTACTTCCATCGTCAGTATGGAAATTGCAATTAAAATTTTATTTTGTCCCGATTGATCGTCACATCACACGGATGTAATTGTAGCGCCCGGTACAATGCAACTGCATTGCTACATCCTATTAAAGGCTATCACTACTACTACCGACTACCACAAGAATATTTTTATTGCTTTGGTTGATCAGAGTGCCTAGTGCGAGATTTTATTTACTCTTACGCGAATTCGATCACGTTTGTATGGAATTGAAGGAGCGTCATCTAGCGGTGAATCGATGACGCTCCTTCAATTCCATACAAATCTGCGTTTACTCCTACGCGATCGTGATCGGAAATCTCGCACTAGGCACTCAGTAAGTTTGTGTTGTCGAACGTTCCAATCTCTTATGGCATGTTTTTATTTTACAGAATGCGCACAAGATATGTTTACCACGTGAAGATTCGTTGCCATCTATTTTTTAGAATAAAATATTCATACCGACTATAAAATGTTTTTTTTTCCGAGTCCCTAAAAGCATTTCCAATTGTGCAGGGGGGCCGTAAGGCGTAAGCAGTGTGGGTAAAGGGTCTCGTATCGTGGGCATGTACAATCAGACGCCACTCCCCCGCAAATTAAATTTCCAGGAAGTTGGCCATTGATACATTGGCTTTTTTACTAGTGGTAGAGTTTTAGTGTAGGCACCACCGCATTATCTAATCTTTCTGCTAAATGTTAGTGCGTGTTCCGGTTAGATGGTAATGTATAGCCCCGAGAAGCATAACTAAGGTCATCTGCATTTTGGCCGCTCTTTGTGTAGGTGTAGTCATCACTTAACATCAATGTGAACTATATGCTTATTTCCCACCTTCATTACATTAAAACAATCACTTCCAAATAGTCAACATTCTGGATGGAAGCTGCCGCATGGAAAATCCCAGCTTGGGCTTCCCTACCATAGGTACTGTGACTCGCTTATTATTGAGCGGTGGGCTCAATTGAGATAATTTATTACTTACTTTCCTAGGCGAAGAATAGAAAATTTGTAGCAAATAAAAGAGCAAGAAATATTGGACAGAATTTATTGATATATGTATAGTTACAAATGGGTTCAATGTCAGAACATAATTTCATAGACCATACAAACGTGTGGGCCGCAAGGCCGGAGCCCCGGCGGCCGAGTTAAAATGAAAACATAAATACTATGTTATTAATCTGTTTATCAAAAGCGTTCGATCTGAAGCGGAGTACACTAGACGCGTACGTCGTACGCACTTAATGTTAAAGCTATCCTCGCGTCCATCGTCCGTTATAATACGAAATCGAAAAACAAGATGAAAAAAAAAAACGTTTTCAAACATCACAATAGAGCGTATCACAACGAAGCCGCAGCACCGATACTCAAACGACGGACAAACACTTTCACTTTATACAACGCGAATTTTACAACGATACACGGTGCTAAGGCCTTTTTGCTTAACAAGTCGGCCCGTCGAATCGACGAACGAGCTGTCGACATCGAGCGACACGAGCGAGGCGTTCGTCGACTCGGCGGGCCCGCGAGCGGCGGCCGACTGCGCGACTGTGCGATCGCGCGACTTTGCGACTGAGCGACCGCGAGACTCGCGGCCGCCGCTCGCTCCCCGCGACGAGCCGCCCCGCACGCACACACGCGCACACACGCACGCACACACACGCACACTCACCCACACGCGCCCGTTTCAAAGCGATAAAAACGTGAACAGTAAGGCACGTTAGAGAAATATGTAACAAACGATTCCCTTTCGGCAACGAGGTCCTAGTTTCGGAATATACGCGATTCTATTTGAGTCGGATACAAATTGTAATACATAAGAAACGGACGAAGTTCGTCTATGTATTTTCTCCCGCTGTCGCCAATCTGTATCCGAAGCAAACGCCTAAATATATCTATAAAGACACTAACAGACTGTGATATCGTTGCGCGTTTCGACTTTTATTATACAAGTACGATAAATTAATTGGAAATGTGATCGATCAAGCGAATATTTCCCGTTACAACTGAACAAATACATTAAAACCTACAGATAACGCGAGGAACATACGCGTTCCCATTTCATAACGAAACTTATCAAAGAAATATAAAATATACATTTTTATACGCGGAAATATTGACCCTTGATTAATCACAGAACAAAAGAAACACAAACATATTGACTCTCTAAAATTTTTTCTTCTATAACATAAAAAAGACAGCTGCTTGAATCATTAAAAACAGATCTGTCAACTCATTCAAAATATATTTGATTTCGTCTACACTGCGAAAATAAATGCCAATCGAATATTATTGACAAATAGAAAAAAAAAAAAATGTTACCATAACAATTTTAAACAACCACATAATAATGTTATAGAAAAAAAAACCGCAATATATAAAAAACACGACTTAAAATCACAACGATAATATCTTTACTTCAATCTCAAAACTGCCTGAAATCTATTATTGCTATATTGGACTGTCTAACCCCTAGATGTACCCGTGCTAGTCTGAAACAAAATTACGTAATGTAATCAATTCTACCAGATTTTAAACTATCCTATATGACTCATAATAAACTTAACTGTATTGAGAGTGCAAGCGGACACTCGGTCTTCAATTTTCAAATTCTTATAAATTTAAATAGGAGACCTAAGATTAATCTCTGTCCATACTATAGTAAAAAGTCCGATATAAGTAGGATATGGCTTCGTAATACCTATAACAGAGGCAAAACCACTTCAGCCTCAATGTTCTGCATTTTATAGTTGTCTATAGACCGCAGTATTCACTTACCGTAAATGATAACTACATGTTTGCCACCATCAAAGCGAAAAATGCCTGTAAAACAGTGCAATGGGTTCGCAAAATACAAGACGTTTATTTCAGTGCACCTATAGGAATTCTACGGACATAGGAGTCCGTAAAACTGTGGGTTCCATTGGCACATATTATCTATATAGCGAGGTGGCGTCTATTGCAATATCTAAATGTTCGTATGAATAAAAAACAATCAAATAGAGTTTTTATTATCACTACACATAGTGTAATTTGAACTCTTTCATGCTCCTATAGGAAGTCCGCAAGTGTAGTTTATAAGACTGCGAGTGTGTTCGCACGTACTACTGATATAGCCGCCAGTCACGGAGAGCCTATCTACACAGATATAAGAATTAAACCGATAATACGTACGTTAAGCGTTCTTTTCTATCAACGCAGCGATCAGTAGGCGTATTCTGTAAACGGGTATACGGTATCAATTTAAAAATCACTATGCAGTACATTGCCGTTTTCCTATATTGATCGTAATCATTACCTAATGTCAAAACTGTACACTGCAAAGTGGCTATGGAAATGATTTCAACCGAGATACATAATACGCTTTTGGTGAAATTTTACCGACGCCTACTGGAGGTACGACGGCAGGGACGCTTCTAGAAAGTGTACGAGACTAGTATCGAGGCGGCTGACGAGCCGTAGCGCCACTGCATTTTATCACGCCTCTAATTCGAAGGTCCGCACGCACGTCACGTGCAGAGGGCGGCGTGTGGGCGTGTGGGCCAGTGTGGGCGTGGGCTGTGGGCAGGCGGGTGGGGGTGGGGTGTGGGGTGTGGGGGTGACCTAGAAGCGGAAGGCGTCGTGCTGCGCGGGCGCGGCGTCGAACTGGTAGCCCGCCTCCGCCGCCGTCGGCACCAGCGTCGCGTCCTCCTCCTGGGGGACACACCGATCGTTTCATTACACAAAAGTTAAATTAAACATATTATTATTATTATAACAGTATTCCTAGAGCTGTTGTGTTAAAATACGGGCTCCTCTTCTGACTTCTGAATCACCCAAGTTTCAAATTATATTTTAATTAGTACCAGTGTATAAATCAAACATACCTAAATATCGAAATAATAACTAAAGGATCATAGGATAAAAACATAAAAATATTTCGATTTACATACATTAAAGCAGTAATTGAATTCTCATTATTTTACCCGTAACTTTTTTGAATAACTTGATTAGGAAGGTTATCTTTCAATAGGGTAATTCCTCATTACTTTCGAAAAAATGAAAAATAAATCTGTAGATACATGTTATACATTTATTTTCCTGGGTTCAATGCCAAAATCCTATATTTTGATTATTCCATTTTCTGGAAATTTCCCACCGCCTCAGTTTGGTAATGTGCCCAGCGATGTCAACATACTCGCCACCTGTTACATGGGTCAAAACGTAACCGGCGAATCGTCGGTGTTTGCATGTATGCTTGAATGCATGCATTTACCTCCGCCTACCCTTTCGGGGATTACAGGAGTGAAATTACGTAGTAGTAGTATTTGTCGTACTACTTACTGAACACCTTGTATATCTAACCCTTCATTTAATGTCAATCCATACTCAAACTGCTACATACCTCCCCAGCGAAGTATTGCTCGATAATGTCGTAAGCCATCTTGTATATTTCCACTTTCTCGTGGCTCTGTAGTGCCTCGATCTTGTCAATGCCGCCGCATTCCTCGATCATGGTCGCCACTTGTTCTGCGTTGTCACCCGCCATCTTCAATATGTTGTTTAGCCCGTCTAGTACCACCTGCGGATTAAATTAAAGATTTGGATGAAAGATTGTCATGCATTCAGTCGAAAGACATTCACTGTTGGACACAGGGTTGCTAAGTGTCCAGATAAAGCCAGACATAGTAGACCTTTTGATTGCGTATCAAAATATATGGTGTGCGGCTTTTATTGGGCTTTATATATTGCTTAAACGAGCGAGCGCCGAGCACGGCCGAACGCTTCTATCGCGGGTGTTCGGCCTATTTATCCAAACGACCGGCTAAACTTGATGGTCTGTCCGGCTATAAAGTTTAGCGACCTGACAAGTCTAGCTGGACAAATGCCTTCCCCATTGCTCACATCAGAGTTATGCGTCATTAGTGGTATTAGTTTTAACTTATGGGTGATATTCTTGAATACTTTTCTTTTTAGATTTCCAAATCTATTAAATACATAATAAATTACAAACTGTGTGAGTGTTGGGATTAAATTTGGACCCCACTTTGGGTGTAGGCTTCCTCCAGCTTGCCCCACCTGACACAGTTCTGTGCGTGTTGGAGCCATTTCTGCCCTGCCACCCCAGCTATATCGTCCGAATATCTCTTGTATATCATGTATTTTATACAAAAATATGGTATTTATATTTATTATATATATTATTATATTTCCAGACAGTTTCGACACGAAATACTTATTGAGCGCAAGAATATGGCGTAAATGTAAATATTCCTCGAAACTTCGTGAGGTACCTTGGAGTTTGACAGTTGCTTTCTTACCTTAAGGGAGGCAGAATCCATTGAGTGAGGTCGAGTTAAGGTCGAGATTACGACTTAGAATATGGGCGTTAGTCATAATTTAACACCTTCCACTTTCTTTAACCAAAGAACCAAAAACCAAAGAAATAATAAAAAAAGAAAGAAAACTTACATTAATAACTTGCGTGTCCTTGCAACTGAGCAGGTTGCAGAAGGGCGGGATGACGCCGCACTGGATGAGCGCCGCCACCTGGTCCTTGGTGCCGCTGATGCTGAGGTTGGACACGGCCCAGGCCGCCTCCTTCTGCGTCTGGAACTCGCCCTTGCTCAGGTACTCCACGATCTTGGGCAGCAGCCCCGCGTCGATCACCGCCTGCACCTGGTGCTTGTTGCCCGCCGTGATGTTCGATAGGAACCATACCGCCTCTTTGCAGATTTTCTCTTTCTGTTGGCCGAGGGGAAGGGCCGTGTTAATATTGGTGCGTCGAAGTAAAAAATTGTCAAAATGTTTATTCATCACCGGTGGTGGATTTACCGGCAGGCTGAGTGGGCTGGAGCCTACGCCGGCAAATTTTAAGGGGCGGCAGAATTAGTTCATAACTTTTTTATTTCTATTTACAAAATTACTGTTATAATTATCAAGGCTCAGATCATAGTTCCCAATGATTCTAACCATAGAAAAATAGTTGCTTGCATCAACTTCAGGATAATGAAGCATAAAACATAAAGTTGAAATTTTATTGATAGAAAATATACCTAAATGATATGATTGTAAACTACGATATCAAAATATAGGGGCGGCAAAAATAATAGCCTATCGGCGGCAAATTTGTGAATCCGCCACTGTTCATCACTTAGGATTAAAAACAATCGCTTATGATATGTCCAAAATATTAATTATTACAACTATATTTTAAACAATGGTGAATAACAATGGATATACATGTCACATGATGTCGGAGTATAATAAAACGTAACCTATCCGTATTTGCGCAAATTTAGGCTTGCACAAGCCAACAATGGCAGGTGTTGTAAGAGTTAGCATCTTTGTGGCCACACAATACGATACGTTTTACTTGTGCAAACCAAAATTAAAGTTAAAACATAAGGGAGCACTCAAGTATTACATTACACAATTTGAGGTGACAGGCGGTCTTGTTAAACATTATGATGCGTTACAGGGACAGGAGGGAGGTTCGAACAACGTGTTACGTAACATTTTTTATGTATATATGTACCTTCACGCCAGGTCCCTAACGGGGTAGGCAGATAGTGTAGTGCTTTTGAATTTTTTTTTAATTAAAAAATAATGCGTTCTAAAAATTTTTATAATTAAAAATGCTGATTTGGGTGCTACGTAACGTTTTGAAAGGGGGTAAAGGTTTAAAAAATCTTTAAGAATTGCGTTATATAATAATTGAAAGCTCCTTAATCCTTCAAGGATCGTACGGCCACCGGCGGCGAGACAATTGAATTTCAATTGTCATATTTTATTATGGCATGGCATTATACAAGAAGACGACCTGCGCATCGCGAGTTACCTAGAGCAACCCCAGTAGAAGCAGGTGTGTGAGTGTGTGGGAGTACCTGATGCGAGAGCAGCGCGGGGAAGTGCGAGAGCGCGTCGCAGTTGAGGACCGCCTGCGTCTGGTCGTCGGTGCCGGTGACGATGTTGCCGGCGGCGCGCAGGGCGGCCGTCTGCACCTTCACCTCCTTGTGCGACAGCAGCGGGATCAGCTTCGGCACGATGCCCGAGTCGATCACCATCTGGATCTGCTCGTTGCCGCCGTCCGTTAGGTAGCTGATCGCCCACACTGTGTCCACTAGTATCTGTAAACGGGCGGCCGGTTGGTGAACATGTGTCGATGTGACCGATTGTTGGCGGCCCGCACCGGGTGCCACCCATTATATGTGAAAGCACAACTGCCTCTGGCGCCAGTGCAAAACTCACTTCAGCATTTATAATACCAGGGGGGTTTATAATATCACATATGCATTATACCGTTGTGTTAAGTTGTCTTCTGTTTTTTTTTTAAATTATTATTATTTATTTAGGTACTTAGTTATGTATTGCGTGTCAAAAAATAAACTATTTCTTTCTTTCTTGCTTTGTGCCAAAATGTAACTGGCTAATCGTGGGCCTACATTGGAGGTTACAGGCGTGAAGTTACGCATATCCTAATAGGAGCAAACAAAGGACACTTAACATATTTGCGTGTGACTTAGTTATAATTCTTCTTTCTTTCTAGAATCCTCATCAAGATTTAAATACCCAATTTAGTTTAAAGTAATTAATCCCCACCTAGTTGTTTGTAAGGTGTGGTGAGAATTCATCAAATTATTTCAATAGGTTGTAAGATAAGCAGATGTGTCACATGATGGAAAGTGATAATCATTCTGTTCCAGTCACTGAGTCATGATATTTGTCATATTGTTTTTTTTTCGCAGTAACATATACCTATTAATTTTAAAGGAAAGACACAAAAGGGTTCCTGCCGTACAATTGTCTAAACCGCAGAAAAATAACATTTGTGGGGGACAAATGTGTTTTTTTTGCCAAATACTTATTTTATTTTGATTTCAATATTTGTTTTATAGTTGCGACAGAAATAAATCATCTGTCAAAATTTAAACTCTCTAGCTACTATTGCGGGTCATGAGATACATCCTGATGACAGACAGCCATAGTAATTTTTAGTAAGAATATTGGCTTAAACCATCAATGGACATGAAACCGCCGACAGAGCAATTGAAAATAAATTGTCATATATTTCTCATGTATTGACAGGTTAAAATGTAATTGAACGGCATTAAATTCAGTGGCGGACTAAGCTCATCAGAGGCCTGGGGCTGCATTTGGTGTTTGGAAGCCCAGTATCAGATTCGCCATGTAGTCTAGGTATGTAAATGCACAAGCAAAAAAAAAATGAATTGAAAACATTGCACAAATTTTCCAATTGGATCAAACTCACACAACTTTAATCTGTGGCTATTTTGCCTTCAGTACCAAGATCAGGGTTGCCAATGTCAATTACCATGATGGCCACGGGGCCAAAAATGTTTTTTTGAACATCCAATAAAAGGATACAATTCAATACTGTTTGTCATAGGCATGGCAAATCACCTTTTACATAAACACTGCTTTTTACTTAGCATACTGTGGCCCTGTATGCTAAGAATATTCCGGAAACACTAGCAAACATGTTCCAATAAGAGTACATTCATGTATGTCTAATAACTTCTGGCAAAACTGATTCTGATTCTGATTCTTAGGAAAGCCAACAAAGGATGGTGTGGATTTGGCATGAATAAACAAAGATATAATCATGACACAAGAAAAAGAAAACTAGTTAATTTTAAGCAAATGTTAATAAAACATGTTATAAATAAACACTTTTTCATGGTTCATTGTTAAAAAATGTCAATTGACGAATGTATGTATCACGCAAGAATGTTAGTGGAATCTGTATCCCTAGAGCCATTAGCCTGGAAGACCTCTATTTTTTCTGTAAATATCTACATATTGCAGTATTTACTTACCAACAATTTGATCTGTTTGACTACCCGTTTACCATAAATGAAAGCAAAAGAAAACAATATAAACAAAGGGTGTATACTCACATTTATATCAGAGTGCATTATGAGTATATTGAGAGCTGGAAGAATTTCTTGGATTGACTTGACGGGGGGCGGCGGATCCTTACTCCTACACAGATTCACCATGACCCAGGTCACATTGCGGAGGAACGAAATGGGGATATCTGGCTTGATGAAGCTCAGGAGCGGCTCCACCACTCCCAGATCCACCACAAAGTCTCGCAGGATCGGTCCATCACCGATAATGTTACCTAGAGCCCAAACCGCCTGTTCGCATACATTTTCATGGGGTGACATGAGTAACTGTAGGAACAAGGGTACCGCCCCCGCATGCACCACTTTGTTGGTCTGTGCTGACGTGCCCGACGCTATATTTGTGAGCGCCCAGGCCGCCTCGAACTGCAACGTTGGGTTGTCGGTCCTCGACAGGCATTGAACGAGGATGGGGAGGATGCCGTTCGCTATGAGGTCGTCGATCGGAGGGTTCTTCTCGGAGGACAGCATCTTCCTGCATTGCTGGACCGCCGTCAACTGCACGTCGGGGTTCTCAGCGTTCGACGCGCGCATCACCAGCGCCTTCAAGTCCGTTGACGCTAACGTCCTCTCAGTCTCATCCTCGTCTGTAGAATCGCTGATAGGCACGTTACGCCGCTTCTGTAGTGTCTCATCTCGTTTGTTCTTCCTAAGTTCCACTGTCACTTCGTTCCTCCGTCTGCGCATCTCCTAAAAAGCATAACAAGAACACGTCAGCACCCGTTCCGGATATACTTACCACAGTTCGTGTTCGATGCGATCGCAAATCCGTTATTCACACTTACATCGACATCTTTGCCAGTGTTCTTGAAGACATGCATGCGGTTTTTCGCTTGGTCAGTCGCCATTTTATTGTGGTCGTAGTCTTGTCAGACAATTTTATTATACGTAGTACACGATGAAACAAATAATTAACATAAAATAATGTTGCGGCAAACTAATCAAACATTTTTTATCCACACTATATGCGTTGCTGATACATTAACCTCTGCACCAAATAATCTACAAAATATGAAACCGTTTCCTTCCTCCCTCGTTGAATTTCTTTCTTTCCTTTTTTTTGTATACCATAAACTGCCATTTGTTTTTTCTGGATAGATATTCTATGTCATTGGTGTAGTCTTTGGATTAGACTACATTGTCTATGGATTGTAAAAAGCTCAATCATCTCAACGGGTAGATAGGTGTAGACACAGCCTAATTGTCCTAATAACAATTTGCTGCATTGTGAGCATCTCAGTATATATGTATAATCTATGGTGAGCATTTGCAGGTTGCGTTATTCATCTGTAGATTTGTTTTTTTTTTATATGATTTCTAAATTTTTGTTTTGTCTGTGTAAATCGTAAACTGCGTCAAACTGCGCTTTTTCATTGCGCTGCAAGAAACGATCGATTTAGTCGGGAGGAAATACATTTTACGACCTTTTGTTGTGTAAACTACGAGTGAATTTAACAATCATGACGATATTGACGAAACCAAGTGCAATCATCCGTAAACCGGAGCCTACAAAGGCACCTTTAGTGGACGAAAACTACTGCGAAGAGGTGTGTATGATATTATTATTTTATGTATTTATTTCGTAGTCTGGTTTGGAGAAGGAGTTTAATTAAGTCTCTGGTAATAGTCATATTTTTTCTCTATCTTTCCAATCGTTGTGTGTATAAATTTGGGTCTTTGTCCAGACTCGTTTAAGATATGGAACATAGGCTTATCAATATGTGGGCATATTATATTGTAACGATGTAGAGGCGTAGCTGTTGACTGTGAACATTTGATAGTTCCGGTGTCGACAATACACCATGTACTTACCGTATTGATTTCATTAGTCCATTGTTACCTTGTTGCTATAAATAGGCTTGTTCTATTAATTATGTCCAATGAATCAGGAAAATAACTGTTATTGATTTGTATTATGGCAAAGTGGAAAACAAGCATGCAGTTTAATTGGCGGTAAGTGAATACTGCAGTTAATAGATATCCTCACAATCAACAACCAAATGTCTGAATGCAGATGTATTACCACTACTGAGGTTTAAGATATTTTGTATCTGTGCAGAAAATAAAAGAAATGAATTTTATTATTGTTTATTATTTATGAAGATTAAATTGTTGGTGGTGGAAGACTTGGTTGGTGTAAGATTTTTTTTTCTGACTTTCCCTTTATGATTATTTAAGCATTTTTTTTTTTAATTTATAATTCAAACAGCAGAATGGCTGCAGGCGATAGCACGCATAAAATTCTCAGCTTGAGGGGCAAAAATACCAATGTCAATTTCAAACTAAGTACATACAACTAATCAGAATCAGAAATTCATTTAGGATGACAGGCACCTCTTATGACACGTCAAAAACAAACAAAAGTAAATTAAAGTGCATAACAATTGATATACATGTCAATTTACAAGCTAAAAAAAATATGTGTATAGATAGTCTTTTTTCTTTTCTTTACGCCCTTGGCAATTACCAACTATTAGGGTAATTCTGCCAGAATCTGGTGATAGAAGAGACACAAGTATAAGATTATTAGTAAGTATATCAGTAGAATGTCTCATTTCCCCTTTAACAAACTGATGACAAAGAGAAAAGAAAGAGAGTCATTCTTTGTCATTCACCCGCAGTTCCATAGGCCAATATGATCTAAGAAAAGCGGCGAAAAAAACTAAGTCGGCCCTTTTAAAAATATCTCTCAGACAGAATTTTACAATTTTCCATAAATTAAACAAACTTAAAATTAACAATATAATATCAACAGTACACTAAAAATAGACACAGAAACAACATTTAACCAAGTATAGAACTACATAGTCTGTCTATCAGTCAATTCCTCTTTTATAGACGGATTTGTATTACCTAATTTACTTGCCGCTAAATGCCTCTCTTAGATTTGGGTTTTATACTGTCTTGAATTACAGGAAAAGATTGAAGTACCACCTCCAGAATGGGTTCCACCCAAGAGATCCGCCACCAGTGCTATGATTTGCATGTCGGTGACCGCTGCACTAGTCATGATAATGGGCTTCACCTGCGGACTGATGCTTTACCGCCAGTACCTCAAAAGTACCACTGTTCACCGCTACCAGGGCTACTGCTCAGTCCCTATCCCTAGGGACATGTTGGAGGTAAGTTCTATATGTATATCCAGTTTGAAATATAACAGTACCCATAAAAGTGTAGCTTCTGTGGATTTCATTAAATAAAAGTGATAAAATTGTCTCCACTCCAATCGAAAATCCACTGGCCAATCATAGAGATTGTGGCATATTCTTCCCTATTGATTCACAACACTGTTGTAAGAATCTTTGGACTTTTGTCCACCAAAGGACCTATACGCAGAAGTGATGAGTGATGGTGCTGCATCAAAGCCAGACTTCTATTTAATGTCTTCAGGACCTGAACGGCGAAGGTCAGATAGAGCAACGATACAGCGTGCTGCCGCTCCGCTGGGCCAGCAGCTCGGAGCCCGACGTGCAGGTCGTCAGCACCCTGGAGGGGGAGGGCGCTGATGACGTCGTCAACGCGCTGCGCGAGGAGCTGGACATTGGTGATAACGTGGAGAAGATCGCCGTCATCGATAACGGACGTCGCGTCAACTTCATACATGACTTTGGGGAGAATATCACCGGTAAGTGCAGAATGTTCAGCTGTGTGGTTTTTAGTTCATAACGACTGATCGTGGCATAGTTTAAGTTGGAGCTGCAGGTTTTTCTTTTTCTTTTTTTTTTATTATTTATTGGCGTCGCTTGTTTTGCTTATTGCCAGTGTCAAGTAAAACGATATTTCGTATTCGTTAAAAGCCACGTAAAAGTCAGAGTCAGTCAGTCAATTTATAAGTCCATCAGTCAGAGTCACAGCAATTTGAGTAAAGCGATGGCTACTTTACCAGAACATTAACAATGAAGTTTTGGAGGCAACCCGAAAGAACGTTTTTCGCACTGTTATTCTATTTTACTATACACGAGCACTGTAATAAGCCTATATCAAACAAAATGCCACCAACTTTATTAAATATAACTCAAAAATGCACCAAGAAAACGAAATAAAATAAGAGCACCATACGCATCTTTCAAGGTTCTCGCTAAAAACCGAGCTGCAGGTTATGATATGGAGAGGAAAGCTGATGAAATCACCGATGGACTTTGTTTAGAGCTGGGTATTCGATGGGCGTCAATATTATACAGTAATACCTCGGAATTAAGCGAGACGAAAAGTCGAGGTTCACCTTTGCATATAAATACTAGGCTCAAATTACTCATTCTTCGATTTTTGGGTGATATAATTATAGGTAAATGAATAATGTACACTCGAAATTCTCGTTAGCTGAACACTGACCGAGCGTAGTAAGGAAACCGATGCGGCGAAAAACCGCGTATTTAGAAATTTGCGTAAAACGAGGTAGCGTATTTTGACGCGAATGTAATGTGTATTGAATTTAAACTGTACATGACTGCGGTGAAAACATCACTACTACTAGTGAGAGTTGGGCGTCGGCGATACGGTGGAGAAGATCGTAGTCGTCGATAACGGACGTCGCGTCAACTTCATACATGACTGGGGAGAGTATCACCGGTAACTGCAAATGTGAGCTGTCTGTGTGAGAAAAAAAAGTTGTTCGCGCCATGCGTTTAATTAAGTTTATGACTTGCAGGTATAGCGGACGTGGACCGTTGTTTCGTGATGGACTTGGAGCCGGAGCTGGTGCTGTCCCCCGAGCTGTTCGCCACCGGCCTCTCCACCGGCGGACAGTTCGAGGTGTCCAGAGTGAGGAGCGCGCTGAGGTAAGTCTGCTTTTTTGCTGTCGTACGAAGCAACTCATTTTCATTGTATGAGATATACGTCAGTTCACGTGCAGTCACCATTAACGACCGTTCTCATTTACCAATTTTACCAGTTCGCTCGGCTGCCGTTACTGCGTATGTTCCCGTATTATTTCGGCTACTTAATAGGGAATCGACAACTTTTAAGAATGTGTCTAAAATTATTCTTTATACGTTTATTTAAGCCAATAAATCAAAGTATCACTTGTGTTAAATATTTGTCGTTCAAACATATGACGTCACGTCCTGTGATTGATGTTTCGTTCAACATGGAGCACAGATAAAATATATAAAAATTATTACATTTTATTTTGCAATTTAAAAATATAAATCATTCATATTTCACGAAAATATTTAATGAGTCATCATATTATTTCACAAACATTTATTCTAATCATAGTTTACATTTATTTTCCATAGCTGTCCGATTGCCTATTGTACCATACTATTTGCATCATCATTAAAATAAATCACTAATAATTAAACACACCATACTTTCTCCTAACTTACGTCTTTATATTTCATCTCCAATATCAGCCCCTACATTTTGGTCCTTCGAGCCGGATCTGAAGTATCTATGGATGAAGTATATATGTCTTTCGTGTCGCTTATGAAAGCAAAAGCTATAGTATGATTTATCACTGTCGCTTTAATACTGCCTTCTATATAGTATAGTAATAAGGACGGTCAGATTATTGCTGTTGTTCTCATAAGCGGTACGAAAGGACTAGATCGAGCACAAAAGCAATTCAGTTAAGTGGTCGAGTCGAAAGTGTAGTGGACGAGGAATACTGATTCGTGATGGATTTTGGATTCGGTTTTGTCCTTCGAGGCTGTTTGCTTCAGGAATCTTCGCCGGCGAATGGTTTCAGGTGTAGGGAGTTGGTATCACGCTAGGTGGGACTATGTTTTATTTTGTTGTAATATGAAAGTTACAATTTTATTGCAATATCTAGCTTTCCAGTCAGGGCCGTAGGAATATTTAATACATAAGGTTCATTTTGTTTAAACATTTGCCTATATATGGTAGCGTTATGGTATTCCTGTAAGATGATAATCTATTACTCCGTAATTTTCCGGAATAACACTTGAAGCCTTGAGGTAGTAATCCAACTAAATTTAAATTTTTGGACTAGACACAACTCTCATCACAAAAAGGGTAATGATCTTTAGCGCTCTATTTCGTAAAGGACTCGGTGTAAAAAGTTATGTATACTTCGTGTAAAGTAATTGTAATATGTGATCGTTCTGGATGCAGGGCGGCCCTGCCGGCCCTCCGCGACCTGGCGTACCGCGTGCGGGCGCTGGCCGACGCCTGCGTCAGCAAGCCGCTCTACCGCCTCCACAGCGACCCGCTGACCGGTGAGTGTGTCCTCGTGCAGGGCGGCCCCGCCGGCCCTCCGCGACCTGGCGTACCGCGTGCGGGCGGGGAGACCCTGTATTTACACACTTACGTTTATCAGTAGAATGACTCATTACCTCTTTTAGAAAACTGATAACGAAGTCGATGATTTTTTGTCGTTTGAATTGCAGTCCGCAAGCGGTCGGTGGAGGCGGTGGCGGCGCCGCCCCGCGACTACATCCAGTTCGCCGGCAAGCACGTGCAGGAGATAGAGATCACCAACATGGCCGACATACTGCACTACGAGAGGAACCTGCGCGAGTAGGCCGCCGCCGCCGCCGCCCGGGACCGCCCGGGGCCGCCGGACGTGGCGTGTGTGCCCCTCCCGCCCGCGTGCCCCGCGTGCCCCGCGGTGTCATGAGGCGGGTTCGCTGGATATTCTTTTCTTGAGTTTGTTGAGCTTTGAGGTTCATTTTGCACCTTGTCCTATAAGCCACACCGAACGCCACTCTCTCATTGGGCTTCTCTTGGATTCACCAGTGTGATGCGACTACCGGTTACTAAACCTCCGGCCACATCAAGGGAGAACCATTTGGGGGACGGGGAGGGGAGGGGTTTAACATTGGTTGGTAAGTTCAAAATTATGCGAGTTTCTAAGCTGCTGTAATTTTGAAAATAATATTGTTCAATATGAATTTAGAATCTAGGCCTGCTTGAAAAACAAAAATCTCGCAAATTTAAGTTTTCGGCCACGAACCCAATGACTGTTGGCAATTTTGCAAATATGATTGTTTAAATATTAAACTGGCATCTATTTTTAAATTTTCCGCTGTCTGTAAATCAAATACAATTATTTTAAAATTACCAACCATGTTTGGGCTGTTAGCATACACATAACATATGTCCTATGATTGATATATGCAACATTCCAGTGAGAACAACATTCCATGTCCACGTGTGCGGTCAAGTTATATAACATAACAACTATGATAAGTGTTTAATGTTAGTTAAAATTATAAGCACTTAACTCTCTTTGTCGCCAAAGACTATACGTCCGGGGTGTTGAAATGTCTGTTAACATTTTATTTTATTCATTTAAAAACTTACAACTTGTTTACTTGTCTTATTGTGAATGTAAAATGTTCAATTACTTAACAACCTTAGAAAAATGTAGTTTATAGTGTACGTTTACATGTTATCCGCATACTCCAAATTTAATGTGTTTTATGCATCGTATTTTTTTTAATTCTACGAAAGTTAGTTTTTTTAAGGGGACTTAAATTTTAATCTTTTCAATTATGCAACATGTAACGGGAACTTTTACACTCCGCTTAGAAAATCGAGTTATAGTCATCATACATAAAGTGAAATTAGCTGTTTATGTATTTAATATTTTTTATTTAAGAAATAAGTTGTCCCCAATTTGTACGAACAGTATGCACACCCTATGCATACTTACCCTACGTCTACCTACGTCCGCACATAAAACACGAACCTACTCAGACACGCACACTGTTGCAATGTGTTTTAACGTAACCTGCGTACCCTTATTTAACACTCGCTAGTAAGAAGATAAATTTCCACTATTTCATTTTTAAAATTATTATTTATAGTAAAAAGCACGTCTCAACGAGTTCTAATAAACTTGTTGAGACTAGTATTTTATTTTGGATAGACGTTAGACTCATTTTCGATTGTGTTGAATGTTCACTAAATGGGTGACCACAATTTCCTTCATTGTTATATTAATTTTGGGACAAAATTTTACCTATATCAAAAATGCCTGAAATCGATTCGGTTATCGATTCTCAACAAAACTAGTTTCGGGTTTTACATTTAGTCCTGTTACACGCTGTATTAGTCTGTATTAGTGTATCTGAATGTCCTTATAAATGTATAAAAACACTTTTGTCCAAAATCAAACTATCAAAGTACAGTATCCAATAAGAAGTGTTGCACATCGATCTTAAGAAGGAGACTTTGACTTATTTCGGGTCTGTAGAGCGTTATCTCTTTCGCACTATACCTTTGTGACGTTTGTCGACCATTTTGATCACAAGTTTGACCAATACCGGGCTAAGCATGCTTACGTAGGCAGTGTGCAGCAGAGATAACGCTCTACGAAATCGAAACTAGCCGATTGTCTCTTTCGTAGGCTCAATAAGCAATAATCTTGCTGTGTACTGTGCAGTTTGAGTTCAATTTGTTTCACATGCTTTTCCATACAAATATACTTAATTAATTTAGCATACGAATTCTTAAATTTAAATAATATTAATAATAATATGCTCTAGTAAAAATCAAAATAGACACTCATAATTAAAACATTACCATAGAACTTGATAACAAGCATACAGTTCACATTGATGTAATTTTTTTTTATATATATTTTTTTATTATATATATTATGTAAAGCACAACAAAGACAAACAACATATTAACTTATAATTTAAAGTGTTGACGGACATTTCACATGGTAACACCGACGCATCTAACACTCGATGTCTAAATTTTAGAATTAAATGTAGAATGTATTGACGTATAGTAATCTGTCCCTTTTTAATGTCGTATAACGATGTCCGTTAGAGGGGGATGCATAGGTCCTTGGTAATTGGCACGCTTCATTTTCATCTGAATGTGAATAGTGATATTTCTTGGTAAGGGTTCGTCCATTAAACATGTGTCTCGAAAGGGGGACGGGGGACGGGGGGGATCCGGAAAAAGGGAAGAAGAGAATTTATGGAGGTATCACGTGTATCTATTTCTGCTTTGAGTGCCCTATTGCAACCACACACATTTTACATCACGTAAAGTGTTGCGTGATTTCGGCAACAATTTGAGAAACCTTCGTGTCGACCTAACAATACGCCAAATACATGCTTACCCCCTTATTCATAAACGTACATTAGATACGTTTTTGCTTTGGAATGCTTTGTCCTTATCATTTGCATTATCAAATGTGCAGGATAGAAAAAGACAAAGGAGAGATTAGCAACACTTTAACTAAAATACGTTTATGAATGAGGGGGATAGTATATTATAGTTGAGCGTTTTTTTTTATGTACCTATCAATTTTATTCCAAAAAATACACGTATTCTTAGTTGGGGGTTAATCTAAAATGTCACCACGTATCACCAAGCGGGAGGTAAGGATCAAAGTGACATTTAAAAAAAAAACACGTGATCAATGGACGACGCCTTTTAATATTTTTAAGATTTTAGAGAAATTAGTGCCATTACAATGCATTTGTATGTCATTCAACGCAACTCATTGTTTTGCTTAGTTGATGGATGTATTTTCGTTCTGGATTTAGTATAATATTACCCTAGGTTCACGCAAACTTGTACGTATTTTATATGCTAAAGTAGTATATGTATTACAAATAATTAAAGAACTGCCTCGGTAGCCTAGTGGTAACAGGCCTCTACTACTACGCTGAGGTCCTGAGGTTCGATTCCCGGGTAGGGGGTTATCATAGATAATGGTGAAAAAGCCTTTATCTCTGGTTCTATTGGGATTTTTCCATTTTCTGGAAATTTCCCAGTACCTCAAAGTTTGGTAATGTGCCCGGAGATGTCAATAGGCTCGCCACCTGTTACATGGGCCAAAAACGTAACCGGCGAATCGTGGGTGTTTGCATGTATGCTTGAATGCATGCATTTACCTCTGCCTACCCCTTCGGGGATTACAGGCGTGAAGTTACGTTTTTATAATTAAAGAATTTAGTGGAACTAAAGTAACTAGTAATAAAATTAACGAATAAACACGATCGCCCTCTACAAATACATTAAAAGAAAAAGAAAAAAGAAAATTACTTGAGAATCTCTGTTTTCTGTTCTCAACTTTAGGCAACTAACTTCGTTTGTAGCGCATTATGTTATTATAATAATATAATAATAATGGCAACCCATTATACGTCCCACTGCTGGGCACGAGTCTCTTTGGGAGGCCTGGAGCTTACTCCACCACGCTGCTCCAATGCGGATTGGTAGAGGTGGGTGGGTTAGTGGCCAACCCACTGTCGGATGTTTTTAAACCGCCCATAAGGCCTCCGACAAGGTTTAACGACTGCTATCCATCGATAGCAATCGGGACCGACGGCTTAACGTGCCCTCCGGAGCACGAAAACGCGCATTTAATTTGCCACCAGCGGTCACTCATCACACTACCCGACCGCGCCCGTACTGCTTAACCGAGCAGATTACGATCTACACCAGCCGCTGGGCCATGCGCGCTTCATGTTATTGTTAACTTAAAATGCAAGTGCAATAAGGTGTACTTTTAAATAACTTCCAAAAAGTTGACACGTATGTAATTATGTATGTAATATTCTTAGAACTGACTCTTAACATATTTACTGAAATGAACTGAATAAAAGAAAAGCTCTTTAATCATATTTTTAGCAACGTTGTCGAATGAGATCGTAACTATCTTTATTTGACCCGAAAACGACACACCTGGGGTCTCAGTCTCGTAAAGTAATTGCCATTGGATCGCGATTGCGTCGCTCCGCTGTGCCGCTTTAACATATGTCGCGTGCATTGGTTAAAGCGAGACAGTGGAACGATCTAATAAGCGATCCATCGACATTTTGCGACTAATTACGTCACGAGAAAGGTCTCTGAATCCAAACGCGTGTTAGTTTGAATTCATAGTACAAGTTGCATTATTAATTATAATTCAATATTGATCACTCGAATTTTGAATTTCTGACCAAATTAATGAGTACCCATTAGTCATTTCAATTGTAAATGTATTCATTAATATGAATGACTACGAAATCAAGCTAATTCCGATTTTCGGACGCTTTACTACCAAGCCGAGGCAGTAGAATCTTTTTTTCAATATGCAATCATTTTGTTGAAGCCTTATTTGCTTCAAAAATATCTGAAGAGAATATCTAATAATATTTAGAGTTTAGTTATAAGTTGATTGCTACACTGATAGTTGCAAACATAACGAGATATTTAGTAACTTAGTTATATTAATGGCAACATTTGAGACGTTCCACTGCTGGGCACGAGTCTCTCCCCTTTTTGGGGGAAGGCCTAAGGAGTACCTAAGTTGTCCACGTGGCATTGTGCCATAGTCTGCACACCTCGGGGGTATATGCACATTGGAGTGTATTTCGATTTAGTTGGCGTGAGAGCTCGCGGGCTCACTCAGAGTAGTCAGCATTGTATTACGTAATCCATTTTTAAATACGAGGTTTAGGATGTCAATATTGGCTTTTCTTGTATCATACTGGTGGTAGGAGGTGGTCAGAGGTCAAATCCGGGAGACTCCCGGAATTCCGGGAGAGGTGGGACCCTAATTACAGGCCAGGAAATGCCTGTTCCATGATACTGGTATTGACATCCCTGCCTTGGAGAAGTTCACCATCACTAGAGCTCACAAATCAATGTTTATTACGTCATATCGATCGGTATAGTACAATAATACTCAATTATCTCAAATATAGAAATATATAACAATATTAGGTGTATTCCAACCTGTATTTCACCAAATTGTAAGCTGTGATTATATTTGTTTCTTGTTTAGTTTTAAGTTTAGTTATGTTAACGTTTGAACTGTTTACTTTTTAGATGTAGACCACCGATTTAAGCTACACTATTGTTTTTTATAGTTGATTTACCTAATAAAGTATCACTATCAAACGGTGTTTTATTTCAAATATTTTCCTTGAATTCAGTTACTAAGTTTCAAGAAAAGGGATTTTTTATAAGGTCTCATGTAGGTGTCACGCCTCGAGACGGCACTAGTCTACTACTAATAGAAAGAAAGAAATGTTTACTTGTAACAATGTACATGAACAACACAATTTTTGAAACATGTAGGTACCTAATAATTATACATTTGTTACAAATTGGCCCCAACTCAGCGTGTGCTGGTTGTGGGACAACCCGCGCTGGTCTTCTGTTAGGGCCGTTTTGTTCGTCATAGACGGCTATACATAAAAATAACAAAAAATAAAAATAATAAATCATCCCTCCCTCCGCACGTGAAGCGTAGCGGAAGGCGCATATTCGGTCGAGGTCATAGGGCAACACCGGAGGGGAGTAGCCATATGCAGGCTTTCCCCTCTGTCAAAGTACAAGACCAAATGGGCCTATACCTGTCGCCTAGATGTTTAAATGTGTGCGTGAAATTTTTTCTGTATTTTGTTAAAGTCAAGGTGTGAGTTTCGTAGTAATAGACGATTTTCAGACTGTTTTGCATCGGTAATAAACGCTATGGCTACTCCCCTCCAGTCCGCCGCGACCGGTGGCCCGTGTTGCTCTATGGTCGAGGTGCAACCCTTCTTCCCCGGTCCTATCTGACCCCGAAGCGTCGGGGGTGTGGTCGAATTGGAGGGATGGTGGTATACAGAAAAACTCGCTGAGGAGAGGAGACCAATATTTTTTTTAAAATTATTTTTTTATGAAATTACTTCAAGGCAACTTGCAAGTAGAAAAAGTTTGGTTGTCCGGAAAGTCGGTTTACGGGCGATAATTTCGTTCGCACGCTCGGCTCTGGCGGAACGTGACACTCTTTAGTACGTGTGGCCGGCGTTCATCGATTAAATACGTGATCACGTAACAAAAAAGTTGTAGGTCTTCACTGATGTAATTTGATTCCGTGGCCACCACGTATTTGATGTGTAAACGTAGTGGATACATAAAATACGATCATCTCTTTACTGTGCCGACACTTACCTACATTAATAACTAATTAGTAACGCGCTATAAGAATGTACGCAAAACATCTCAAAGACAGGATTTTTTTTATGTAGTTCAGGAAGGTGGCAAAGTAGCAAGTATGCAGCTCACATTGATGTTAAGTCATGACTGCAGCCTATAGACATGTACACAAAAACCAGAGGTCGAAATACAAATGTGTTGCCACCCCCAGTGGCGGATTTACAAATTTGCCGCCGGTAGGCTATTATTTTTGCCGCCCCTATATTTTGATATCGTAGTTTACAATCATATCATTTAGGTATATTTTCTATCAATAAAATTTCAACTTTATGTTTTATGCTTCATAATCCTGAAGTTGATGTAAGCAACTTTTTTTCTATTGTTAGAATCATTGGGAACTATCTGAGCCTTGATCGTTTTAACAGTAATTTTGTTAATAGAAATAAAATAAAAATGAACTAATTCTGCCGCCCCTTAAAATTTGCCGCCGTAGGCTCCAGCCTACTCAGCCTGCTGGTAAATCCACCACTGGCCACTCCTGAGACCTAAATTTTGTCTCTGTGATAGTTATTACGGGGCCATATTACATGACTATCTCACCAGAACACGCTAGTGCTGAAGACTACCATTTGGCAGCAGGTAGATTGGGTAATGCGGTGGTGTTTACGCCTTCGAGCTCCTGCACTGTAGCTCTACCACCAGTAAGAATATTAGTATATTACATACCTTTTATACTATTATCAACGTGAACTATAAAACCTTTAAATGACATGGATTAGGCACGAGTTAGCTGCTGCAACTTTTTATTTAACTCCCTTAAAATACAAATTCGTTTTGTCCATGAACTAAATAGAGAGACTTATTTGGCAAAATATGGTTTTGCCGCGAGGACTGGCAAGGTGCCAGTGTTTTAAGCTGAATGAGTCATAGTGCTGTCAGCTTGGATGCACTGTGTATAAACATTGTGAGAATTTACAACATTATATTATGGTAAAGTTTCGTAACCATATTGAACACCAATATTTCACTGAAGGAAAGCGGCGGAGGTACAATAAATAAAATATGCTGCTGCACTTCCATTACATAAAAAAACACTGTCCCAGACTAGGTTTACCTCTGCTCACTCCTTCGGGGACTACAGGCGCGAAGTTACGTTACGTTTAATCATCTTCATCACTGCTGTCATTTGCATTATTATCATCGTCTTTTGAATTGTTATAAGTTATTAGGTATCTCTAATACAATGAAACATTTTATAGTCTTTAGGCAAAAAAAAAGTATTTTATTTTTAATCTTACCTAATAATAATGTCGGCAACCAATAATGGTAATTGCTCTCCAACAAACCAAATGAAATCATATATATCGTGTTATATGGTCCAGCCGGAAGCTTCAGGTGATACTTACACATGTGAGGTGTTTTAAATTGGCATTTTTCCAAAACTTTGTGACGTAATGAGCTCGTAGTAAATGTTGATACAATTCAGCTTTGCATGGTGTGGTCAAAAATGGTCAAAATTGTCTGTATTATTCTAAAATGTCCAATCACTTTTCAATTTTAGTTCGGTCTGGCTGAAGGTTAACAATCGAATTATTGATTGGCAAATTAATTTTGGGTTTATTAGTACTTAAATGACTTCTTATATTAATTTTAGTCATACTAAAATGTTTTAAAAAACCACATTTTTCTCATTCAAAATTAGCGCTTGGCACTGTTTAAACAACAATGAAGATGTCTGGCTATAATAATAGATTCATGATGCAAAAAGGTCAATAAAAATAATATTAACAATAAAAAGCTTCCTAAAATGATTTGAAATTTTGAATTTTTACGTGTACAGATACGATGCGCACTGGCGAACGCAACCACTACCGGGTGCCAGACCACCCGTATGACGTCCGGGAGAGTTAGAGAGATGGCATATTTAAAATCTAGCCTACGTAAAGTTCTCTCTCGAAAACGTTGCCACCTCTTATACGACCATGACCGTACGTATTTACGTCGAGTACTGACAGAGGCTGGAGTCAAAAGTCTTAAGAATCGGTATGCATGTATGAAGAGAATGATTAATGTTAAAGAAGCACGGCAGATTTGTCAGGACCGGGTAATCCTGTAATCCGGGTAAACCTGGTGCTCCACAATCTGCCTACCCCGTAAGGGACTTTTTTATATGATTTTTTTTATGTAATGAAAGTGGCAAACAAGCATGCGGTTAACATTGATGTTAAGTGATGACTGCAGCACATAGACACCAACACAAAGACTAGGTCAAAATGCAGATGCGTTGCCACTTCTGAGGCCTAAGGTGTTATGCCTCTGTGCCGGAAATTACAGGGCCGTATATTACCACCTGACCGGAACACGATAGTGCTGAACACTACCATTTAGCGGCAAGTATATTAGGTATGCGGTAGTGCCCACCCCCGCGAGCTCCGTCACTGGAGCTCTACCACCAGTAGATGATGATGTGATGGTGGTGGCAAACAAGAATGCAGTTCACATGGATGTTAAGTGACGACTGCAGCCTATAGACATCTACACAATAACCAGAGGTCAAAGTGTAGTTGCTATGACATACCAACTGAGGTCTCTGGGGTGGCAACGCATTTACATTTTTTGGCCTCTGGTTTTTGAGTAATAAGTTGCATCACTTAACATCCAAATGAACTGCTTTTTTGCCATTCTCTTAAGTTACTTTTATTTATGAGACAGAAACTAACTACAACCAGTGAGTAATTTCACGAAACAGGCTTTAGCCTGACAGACCTAATGTAAACCTAATTTCAATACAAGCGATACCTAATTACACTTGTTCAGAACATTACAGCAAGCGTTTACATTTATCTAATCAAAAGTTACACTTTCGGATCGGGGCCAGGGGGAGCGAGATCGCAGAATGAATTCAAATTGCCAATATAAATAACCAACCAATTACCCGGAAAGCGAATAGCAGTATGGAGGTAAAGAATGTCTGCCAGGATATAGGAGCTGGTAGTCTAAGATACAGTTGCCAGATTGCAATGTTTGTTGGAGTAATTAATCAAAATCGATTTTTAATGCAAAACGGCTTTGCCCTTTGCATAGATCTTTGGCGAACACTTTAGAGCCCTTGTTCCGCTCTATGGCTGCTTTAATACTACCGGTATAAACTAACCAAACATAATGGTCGGTATAAACTTATTATAAAGAAAAATGGAAAGAAAAATTTGACTTCAGGCAGTTCAAATTTGGCAGACTCGAACTCGCGGCCTATTGGGAATCTAGTCCAGCCGCTCTTCCAATTGAGCTACTGAAGTCCTGCCCGATTTGTCAAATCTTTCCTTCACATTTATTGCATTGCTTTATGATAGCAGCAGCGCCATCTATAGGCAACACATTGTTCGCATTTCACAAGCATGTGTTAATGCGAAATAATATAAAACAATAAACTTATTATACATAATGCAAACTTGTAAACCGATATAGATGCAGAATAAATGAGTGGATTACGAATCCACTGGATTCCTATATATACTAACTATATTCTGTCTTTTCTAATAGTTATGTAGATAATGTATAAAAAATAGATTTTGATTAACTATTCAATGAACGTAGTGATATTGCAGCAAGATCTTGTACTATGTGTAACAAACTCGAATAAATTCCTATACAGAGTGTCGCTATTGTGTGCAGACAAAACTTCGAGAATATACGCGCGCTTTCTTGCACGTTCCATTTTTGAATTTTATAGAAAGCGCGCCCCATCGTCCTCCATTGACGTGTGTGCATGTTGCCGGTGTTGTCTGTCGCATGAATGGATTCTTTGATACTTCCACGTGAATTTCCTGATATATAGTTTTTTTGCGGTGTAAAATGTGTTTCGCGTACGAGCGATTCTTCATTATGAAATGTTTCTCGTTACGTTGAAATTTTAAGGGAAATGTATTTTTTTATGTCTATCAATTTGATACCTATTTTTTTACATGATTGTTTCGCTGAGGTTGAGGGTTCTTTACTAGAGGGTACTTAGTGTTATTGATTTTTTAAAATTTTTTTTTGTAAATTATAAACAAAAAAAAATTTTGTGTTATTGATTTTTTAATTTTTTTTATGTAAATTTTCCAACCTGAGTCATGCATGTGCCCGGTGAATTCGGTGATGTCAAACTGGCCACCTTTTTTATGTTAACATCGTGGTAATTAAGCATGCGTTTCACATGAATGGTAAGTGAATAATGCTAAATATAGACATCTACATAAGCATTAGAGTTTAAAATGCAGATGCGTTGCCATTCTTGAGGCTTTATCTTGTATAAAATAAACGTTGATAATTGGCAAATGGTTGGTGAAATATGCATTTACCTCTGCCTACCCGTTCTTGGAATACTGTCGTTAAGTTAGGTATTATATTTTATTTAAGGTATAACTACAGCTTCTATGAACTCGTGAGTAGGACAGTCTCCACATAACTACCTGCCTGATTGGTTCTACGACGGGGTGTAACTCCGTAACTCGTAGGTCGCACCTCGTAGCCCGTAGACACAGCTTCACGTTAGTTGACTCCTTATCACCTCTGGATATGTAATACGTAGGCTTGGTTGCACCAAGACATTTGTTGAAGTTCAAGTTATTGTTACATTTCACATCCCTCTCTAACTTTAGTAGGTAGTCGTAAATACCGCACGTGGGTTCGGTAGAGGTCACCATCTATAGATGGAATGAATCCATAGATTTAGGAATTCAGGTTACAGTCGAAGTCATTTTGTATATTTATACGAATTGTAACGAAGGCATATAGTTTGGTCAACTATTTCGTGTTATATCGATAGATAATTGATTATTATTTATAATAGTAATACCTATTTATGAAGTCGTCTGCCGACCCCATCGTCACCCCATAATAACGCGGGATGGGCAGCAGCGTCCACGATAAAACTACCGCCAGTGCGGTCGCTAATCCAAATGCCAAGCGTGGCGATTATGATGACTCCGCTAATGAAGTGCAACACTGTTGTGTACCTACCATACCATCGACCTACATCGGCCAAATCTTCTCTTTCTATTTTTTGTTTCAATATTTATCATTAAAAAGCAACTAGATCCAACTAACCGGCATACACAGTCAATTAACAGGATCCATTATTATTAATCCATAATTACAATTCGTCGCTTCCTTCCCGGTACCAACCGTGTTTATTGAGCCAATATTAGCGGGTATCGGAACAGTGGAGTAGATATATCGGAGGTACGCCGCGAGTCGCATTAAGATATGCAAATGTTATTAGGAGACGGAATGGGGACGCACGGGAGCTGTTGCAAGCAGTGTTGCTACGTTTTAGGCCCCTCGTCAAGCATGTATCCCTGCGATAAACTGAAAATCTGCAAGTGTGAGTCGCCTTTATATCAGTCACATACCTTAAAAATGTAAAGAGAAAAAAAGTAAAACACTAAAAACACTTGCCTTTCTTAATATGAAACGAATGGAATGGAATGTAGTTGAATGAACCCGACTTATAACAAATCCTATCAAGCCTTTGCGGACGGTGTTATTGATTTTTGAGCAGACCCTTTTTAGACGTCGATACGGCTTCCAAGGAAGATGGACCTATTGGAGCAATCACATCCATAATGCCCCTTCCCCGTCAGAAACCATGAAACTCTTGAGCCGCATCAAAAAGTTGACAATGACAAATTTTCGATATATAATAATTGCCAATAATGTTTCTTCTTTTAGGTAGGCGACAAATATAATAACACGTCAAAATATCTAATGCTTCACCAGTCATACCACAACGGTTTGGTAGAGCTCCAGTGACGGAGCTCGCGGGCGGAGGCACCACCGCATTACCTAATATAATAGGTTGGGGAAAAATTCTTTTCGCATTATAGTATGTATGAACTTGTAATAAAATCTCTTTGGCTTTAGTATTTGTATCTGGCTGGTTTTGGTATTATTGAAAGTTAAAATTTTAAAGAACATAATTCCAAATTCAAATTAGGCAAATGTGTGATTTTCATTTGTTTTTCGTACTGTCAAGATGAGTGAATCTAATGAAGAAATTCGATACATTTTAAAACTTTACTACAAAAAAGGTAAAAATGCAACGCAAGCCGCGAAAAAAATTTGCGATGTTTATGGACCTTGTTTATGGACCTAGTTCAGTGTCTGTGAGAGTAGCACAAATTTGGTTTAAGCGTTTTCAATCCGGAAATTTTGATGTCAAAGATGCACCTCGCTCTGGTCGCCCTATTACCGATAAAATGGATGCCAGTTTTGAAAAAGTGGAGCAAGATCGGCATATTAGTAGTTACGACGTAGCTAAAGAACTGAGAATTGATCACAAAACAGTTTTGGGGCATTTTTAAAAAAGCTGGGTACAAAAAAAGCTCGATATTTGGGTACCTCACGAGCTCACTGAAAGAAACCTAATGAACCGTGTATTAATTTGTGATTCTTTATTACCACGTAATGAAACCGAATCATTTTTGAAGAAGCTGATAACTGGTGATGAAAAGTGGATCACGTACGACACGAACGTGCGAAAAAGGTCGTGGTCAAAGGCCGGTCAGGCTTCACAGACTGTGGCGAAACCCGGGTTAACTCGCAATAAGGTGATGTTGTGTGTGTGGTGGGATTGGAAGGGCATTATTCATTATGAGCTATTACCACCCGGCAGGACTATCGATTCTGAACTCTACTGCGAACAACTGATGAGATTAAAGCAAGAAGTTGAGAGAAAGCGGCCGGAATTGATCAACAGAAGGGGTGTGGTGTTTCATCATGATAACGCTAGACCTCACACATCTATAGCCACTCAGCAAAAATTAAGAGAGTTTGGCTGGGAGGTGTTAATGCATCCGCCGTATAGTCCTGACCTTTCACCTTCAGATTTCCACCTGTTTCGGTCTCTTCAGAATTCTTTATGCAATGTTAGGTTAACATCACGAGAGGACTGCCAAATCCACTTGTCGCGGTATTTTGATGAGAAGTCCCAACATTTTTATAGCAATGGGATCATGTCCCTACCTACAAGATGGCTAAAGGTTATCGAACAAAATGGTACATACATACTTTAGTTAAATTTAAATAAAGTGTATTAAAAAAATGTTTTGAATTATCTTAAAAAATGCGAAGAAACTTTTTCCCCAACCTAATACCTTACCTGATTTACTTGCCGCTCAATGGTAGTGTTCAGCACTATCGTGTTCCGGTCAGGTGGTAATGTACGGCCCTGTAATTTCCGGCACAGAGGCATAACACCTTAGGCCTCAGGTGTGGTAACGCATCTGGATTTTGACCTTGTTCTTTGTGTGGGTGTCTATAGGCTGCAGTCATCACTTAACATCAATGTGAACTGCATGCTTGTTTGCCACTTCCATAACATAAAATACGACCAGACAGACAAAGACTTAAAAGTTTCAGTTATTGAAAGCAAAAAACATAATCAAACGCAGCAGTCACATCCGCAATACCTATCCGTGCGTTGCCATAAACAACAGCAGCATTATCTTTTAACTCGCGCAGATACGACGATGTTCCCGCTTATAAGCGCTCATTGTGTATCGGAGATCCGGCAGATAACGTGATTCACGATCATTAATGTTTACATAGACGCTACGTGTTATTATAAATTCGATACATTAAACTCTAATCAAACAAACTTGCTTATCTCGTTAATACGAACAAATTAGATTGTGATGGCGGAGTTAAACTTAATTATTATAGTGCTTATATCCCTTTACTGTAGCGAAGACAAAATGTTCACTGTTTTTGGTGGAGTCTTAGTGAAGATAGAGAGGTGCAGAATGATTTAATTTTACGCCTTTTTCATTTAACGTGGATAATAAGCATACAGTTCGCTTTCGTGGTAAGTAATTTATGTAGCTTATGAACATGCCTGTACCGGAAATTATGGGGATGAACATTACCACCTGATCGGAATATGGTATTACTAAACTACTATTTAGTAGTTAGTAGTAGTTTGTTGGCTATATGAGTACAGACTGAAGATCACCCTGTTTTACTTAACTTGGTAGGCAGAAATAAATGTATGCATACAAGCATACATGCAAAGACCCTCAATTCGCCGGTTATGGTACCCTGTTCTATGGTGATTCCCTTGAATGGTTTATATATGAGAGTCCACAATCACAATATAATTTATGAATATTGAAATGGTGTTTATGGAAAGATATAATTACCTGTTAGATATCGATACCTGATTCGCAAAGCTCACATTTCGCAACATATCGCTCGTGCGATCAGCTAAATGGGAATGAACTCTGATACAATCACTTCGATCCACTAACGATGTAAAGGAATTTCAATTCTCATTCTATGCTAGTTTTAGTGCGCACCTACATACAGTGTTTTTGAAGTATACAATGATTCGTCATGAGTATAGGATATGGCACCAGCGTACATGGTTCGGTAAATTGCAGATATAGATGTAATTCAAGGGAAAATAAGAATTAACATTATAGCTCCAGTTGTGTACACTAAACTTTGAACCAAAAAACACATACTAGATGTTTTTTTAAATACATTGCCAAAAATTTTACACATATTTCAGATAGCATAGAATACAAATAAAAAATCAGTATATCATAATCATCGCAGCCGAAAGGCATCCATTGCTGGATAAAAATCTCCTCCCAACAAGATTGCCACAACGAACGCTGCTGGGGCGCCCTCATCCAGCGATATCCCGAAACCCTCACACCAGGTCGTCGGTTCACCTAGTAGGATATCAACCCGCGATCGCCGTTCGAGAACTTTTCTACCCCAAACACCGTTAGTTCTTCGAGCTACGAGTGTACTAGGTACTTAGGTATCATTAAACGTCAAAATATCGCAGATTTAACAAGAACCATTATATTTCTTCCCAATTATATTTACGTAGGTAAGTAGGTACCAAAAGACAAGCTGTCGTATTACGTAAGCCAATAAATACTGGAGTTCCCGGCACGGTGACCTTCTAACAGTAATATAAAAGATTTATACCTCGGGAAACAAACTGTGAACGAGTGAAATTAATAAAATTTCTTACAAGTAAAATAAATCACATCGCATTCCAGCATTATTGCCTACTCATTGATATTATTCGCGTTTTGGAATATGAATGAGTATGTGAAGTAGACAATTAGGCTAGATGTGACAAATACCTCAGTTATTGAGTGGTGTTAAACAAATTTGAGATCAGAGAGTTTTTTTTTCAATGTGGAACAATCTGAGTGGTATATTCGGAGTTTGAAAATGTGCCTCATGAATGTTAAATAACACAGCTCCCTTCTGTTTTGTAGTTAATTGAAGTCACTCAGGTTCCTTTTTCTTACACCGTCTTCAAAGAAGAGGAGTTCTATGTGCGAAGGGAATGTACGTTTTTTTATGTACGCTCATGATGTTCACCGATTCCTCCATCAATTTTGGACGAGAGAGAGTGGAGAAATGCTACTCTCTTTTCAAAGGGTAGGTACACTTCCAAATTGATGCTATTGTTATGCACAGTGATGCGCCGAATAGTGGTTTCACCGAATAACCGAATACCGAATATTATTCGGTTTAACCTAAACCGAACCGAATATTCGGCCGAATTATTCGGTTTACCATTTCACTGTTTTGCCGCGTAAACGCGGTTCTAACATGTCGCTGCTTGCTAAATAGCCCACGTCTACACCGGACGCATGCTCGGGCGATGCAGCCCCGTGAGCGAAATACTTGTGAGCGAAATACTTGCTCAGTGACAGTCAGTATGGACGTGCATCAGGGTCGTGCGGGCGCACGGTGCCTCGGCCGAGCATGGTAAGCGGTGGTAAAGCGCGCGAGCTCTAAGGCACCTCAGTGTGTGATGTGCGTTCATGATGCGTTCGGTAGTACCATAAATAATAGTAATAATAATGGCAACCCTTGACACGTCCCACTGCTGGGCACGAGTCTCTCCCCTTCTTCACCACGCTGCTCGAATGCGGGTTGGTGGAGATAAGGGTTAGTAGCCAACCCGCTGTCGGATATTTTCAAACAGCCCATAAGGTCAACATATTTTGAAAAGACCCTACTGAGTTTTGTTTTGGCAGGTTTTTTCTCCGTAATGTGGGCTTTGGAACTCTGCCAGTGAATGACAAAGAATGTCCCATATTTTTTTGTTTAGTCTTATCTTGCCGTTTGTAAAAGAAAGTATGGAACATTCTGTTGATACCTATTTTTATCATTAAGTATTTTTGGACTATTATTTATTTCATTTTGTTTACTTTGACATATTAATCAACGTATCAGTTGTTATTCGCTTTAATTTTATATTTGTAATTTGACCTATCACAAGCAAATTCTATTATTTCCAAGTGATTAAATGAATTTTTGAGTTTGAGTTTGAGTTTTGGTCACCGACGAGGTTTGAAGACTGCTATCTATCGATAGCAACCGGGACCGATGGCTTAACGTGCCCTCCGAAGCATGGAAACGCGGATTTTAACTTCCCACTAGCGCGACACCCATCACACACCCGACCGCGCCCGTATCGCTCAAATGAGCAGATCACTTGCGATCCACACCAGCCGCGGGGCCATGCGCGCTCCAGTACCACAAAATAAAATACCTTTTTATTTTGTGGTAGTACTGAGAGTAGACTGGGATGGCTCGGGATAGCTTGATTTTAATTTATGTTTTAAATACAAAAGTTGAAAAATAAATACTGATTTAAGGTTTACAATAAAATGTTGACTGCATTTGTTTGCTTTTGCATGTAACCTAACTACAGAGCTACAGGTTAAGAATATGTTGATTTGAGGTTTTAAAATAAATAAATATAAATAGATATATAAGGTTTTGTCATTTCTTCATTTATTTTTCATTTATTTACGTACTAGCTTTAACCCGCGGCTTCGCTCTTATTTTTATCTTACGTTAAAAAAAATTAAAACGTTAAGTTATTCCATACAGTTCATTTAACTTTTCTGGTTGTAGAGGTCCATTGTCGGACCCACAATAAAAAACACACACTTAAAAAAACATTAAAACACACATACACCCGTATTCACATCTATATGATAGTACTATTTTTCCCGAATCACCGTCACAATTTCCGTTTCACCCGAAGCTACACAATTATATTGTAAAGTTACCCACGGCATTATAAAGTTGCATAACTTAGCAAGTCCTCAGGCGCCAGTATTGGGGGGATGCGTGGGGATTTACATTATTTAAGTTGATTGGATCGCTCGGTTTTAACGTGCTGAAATTGTGATTATAAAATGTTAGGCCTTGACGTTGTTGTACGAAGGGGCCAATCAAAATTTCTATTACGTAGTCTCGGTCAGGTATAATTGGATTAACACAATTATTATTATCACTGCGTCAGTAGCATAGTGGTAGCAGGCCACTACTACTACGCTGGAGGTTCTGGCAGAGAATATGTAATAATACTACGTATAGAATGGACACTTCGACGTCCCGCCCGATTTCCCCGCATCACCCAACCTCCTATCCTCTTATGGGCGACCGTTGGTATTTTCTACGTGCTACGCACACAGGCGCACGTGTAAACACGTCACTGATTGATGGCTGTGTAATAGAGACCAAATTAATCATTTGTATGGAATTTGGCGAAGTGTCCGCGGTGTGGTCCTGGGTTCGATTCCCGGGTCAGGGTCATCTATAACGGTTTAAAATCCTTTATCTCTGGTTCTATTGGATTTTTTAAATTTTCTGGAAGTTTCCCAGTACCTCGGAGTTTGGTAATGTGCCCGGAGATGGCAACAGGCTCGCCACCCGTTACTTGGGCCAAAAACGTAACCAGCGAATCGTGGGTGTTTGCATGTATGTTTGAATGCATGCATTTACCTCTGCCTACGCATTCGGGGATTACAGGCGTGAAGTAACGTTATTATTATCGCTTGATTATCCGACTTTGACTACGGTATCAACAATGAACGACCGTTAGGTGCACACCATCAATGAAATGAATCAGGGATGGAGAGTGGTCAATGGGGGATTAGAATAAAATACGGTTATACTCACAGCCTTATAGGTAAAAAAACTAAATACAGCCTTAACAGCCTTATAGGTAAACCTAGGTAAAAAACTTTGTCATGGATGTCGGTGTACACTCACAACACATACATAAACACCCAGACCAGAAACAAATACCCGTAGACCATACAAATATTTGTCAAGGTGCGAATATCAGCCTTCGACGCACGGATAAAGCACTCGTCACTTACCACGGACCCAACTGGGTCTTCAGATAAAAAACAACAAATAATGACAAGCAAAAGAGCATCTAATATGGGCAATACTCGTAGAATGAACAGGTGGTAGAGCTCCAACGACGGAGCTCGCGGGCGTATGCACCGCCGCATTACCTAAAATACTTGCCGCTAAATGGTTGTGTTCAGCACTTTCGTGTTCCGGTCAGGTGGTAATGCACGGCCCTGTAATTTCCGGCACAGAGGCATAACACCTTAGGCCTCAGGAGTGGTAACACATCTGCATTTTGACCTTGGTGTTTGTCTGAACATCAATGTGAACTGCATGCTTGTTTGCCACTTTTATTACATAATGAAAGCAAAAGAGCACCTAATATGGAAAATACTCGTAGAATGAACCATAACCAGAATTTACCTCTGTCTGGGGTAGGTTTGGGGAATACAAACTACATGAAGTGGCACCAAGTTACATTATCATTATTTATAGTCCAAGAACAACTAAATTTGATTTAACTGTGTCGTAGCTGGCCAGTGGCGGATGCCAGAGACACAAGTCTCAAGAGACACACTTGCAGATAGCCTGCGGCCTGTTGATTCTCTTCCAACTATATTGTGGTTCCTAAAGACCGAGAGGGGAGCGAGATTTTTAACGTTGTCTTCTTGTAAAATGTTTTCCATCAGTCATTCGGTTTCGTTAGAGTTTAGTTGCCAATCCTATCAGTTACCACATTACAATTAATTCTTGTAATGCCAGTAACATTTGAAAGAGCTGCCGAATGTTCTTGCATGCCTGTGCGAAGCCGGAGCGAGTAGTTAGTTTTTAAAATACTTGCGGCTTCGCCCGGCTTTGCACGGGTATAATGAATGTAATAAAACCTATTTCACTCAGTGAATATACAGCGTGCAAGCATACATGCAAACATCCACGATTCAACTGTTACGTTTTGGCCCAAGTTTGGTGGCGAGCGTGTCATCTCCGGGCACATTACCAAACTCCAATGTACTGAGAAACTTCCAGAGACTGAAAAAAACCCAATAGAGCGAGAGATAAAGGATTATACACCGTTATCTCTGATAGCCCCCGACCCGGCAATCGAACCCAGGACCCCAGCATAGTAGTAGTGGCACACCGCGGACACTCCCCCAAAATTCCGTACAAACGCTTAATTTGGTCTCTATTACACAGACATCAATCATTTACACGTTTTCGTATAATATTTACACGTGCACCTGTGTGCGTAGCACGTAGAGAATACCAAACGTCGCCCATAAGAGGGGAGGTGGTTGGGTGAGGCGGGGAAATCGGGCGGGACGTCGAAGTGTCCATTCTATACGTAGTATTATTACATATTCTCCGGTAGTAATCTGCTACAACTAGGCAGTTAAACACTACATTTCCTCCAAATGCAAATATCTTTAAAAGTTTTGTGAGCTGTTTAATTTAAAATTACAGAAAGAAACAAAACTAAAATCCGTCGAGCGCATTACAACACCATTGTTCCCTTATTGCGGACTTCGCGACGCTATCTTCTCGCTATTGTTGTCACTTTTTAATGGCCAACAAAGTTATCATCACCTGTTACAGCGTAGTTGTAATTACTGGACATCTTGCGATTCTTGCATCTTGACAATACGCAGAAGCCAGGTTACTTGGTTAGTTGCAGAATTGCGTTTGTTGGGCTTTTTTATGTTACAAACAAGCAGCTTATAAACGTCGACATAAGAACAACGTCTACATAATGATCACCTGGTAACTTGGGTGTAGCCAGGTAACTTGGGTGCAGCCAGGTAACTTGGGTGTAGCCAGGTAACTTGGGTGTAGCCAGGTAACTTGGATGCAGCCAGGTAACTTGGGTAGCTGCAGAATAGCGTTATTTGGGCTTTTTTATGTTACGAACAAGCAGTTTATAAACGTCTACATAAGAACAACGTCTACATAATGATCACCTGGTAACTTGGGTGTAGCCAGGTAACTTGGGTGCAGCCAGGTAACTTGGGTGTAGCCAGGTAACTTGGATGCAGCCAGGTAACTTGGGTAGCTGCAGAATAGCGTTATTTGGGCTTTTTTATGTTACGAACAAGCAGTTTATAAACGTCTACATAAGAACAACGTCTACATAATGATCACCTGGTAACTTGGGTGTAGCCAGGTAACTTGGGTGTAGCCAGGTAACTTGGGTGTAGCCAGGTAACTTGGATGCAGCCAGGTAACTTGGGTAGCTGCAGAATAGCGTTATTTGGGCTTTTTTATGTTACGAACAAGCAGTTTATAAACGTCTACATAAGAACAACGTCTACATAATGATCACCTGGTAACTTGGGTGTAGCCAGGTAACTTGGGTGCAGCCAGGTAACTTGGGTGCAGCCAGGTAACTTGGGTGCAGCCAGGTAACTTGGGTAGCTGCAGAATAGCGTTATTTGGGCTTTTTTATGTTACGAACAAGCACGTCTACATAAGAACAACGTCTTATGTAGACGTCTTATCTACCTGTTATAGCAGATTTATAATAAGGGACATCTCACATCTTGACAATGCGCAAAAGCCGACTTGGAACCCCTGTGCTGAGAATTATAGAGCCGTGCATTTCCACCTAACAGAGTAACATTTAAGCTGAACACTATCATTTGGCGGAAAGTTGGTACGTCTTCGAGCTCTCTGAAGCTCTATCACCAGTGAAACTTGTTACCCTATACCTCTTTGGACAAATCGTAATTTGTTATTAGCATGTAAATTAATAAATGAATAATAATAAATACGCTTACACTCACAGCCCCACACTAGGTATATCAGATTCAGAACCACATTTATTTATTTAGGGTGACAGTGATCTCTTATGACACGTCAAAAAGAAACAAAATAAATTAAAATGAATAACAATTGATATACATGTCAAGCAAGATAAAAAATATATGTATAGTCAAGAATATCACTAAGATAAAACTAAATATAATCTATTAATGTAAAAAGTATATCAGTAGAATATCTCATTTCCCCTTAACAAACTGATAACAAAGAGTAAAAAGAAAAGAAAAGGAGTCATTCTTTGTCATTCACCTTTTCATTCATTATAAGTCTGTGTACCTACCTAAGGTACACAGACAACACATACACAAACACTCAGACCCAAAACAAATATCTGTAGGCTATACAATATTCCCACACCGCTGGACTAAACGGGTCGTCGAAGTAGCTTGTAAGTAAAAAAATAATAATTTAACTATTTCTCTATAAGCTCTATAACATGCATCAAAGATGCATGGTTGAGTCACAGTACACAGTGGTTGAGTGTCGGTTTCATTTTTTTTTATTTTTAAAAGTTAATATTATACAAACTGCTGAAACAGACGTATATATCGTCATTCCAGAAAATATATCGAGTAGCTCCAACTGCAGACTGATTATTATTTAATTTAATTTGCAAGTCATACTCGTAGTTAGTTACAAAGAGAATTCATTTGAAATTGACGAGCTTCACTGCATCCGTCGTGTTTGTTAGCTTGAAAACCTTTTGGATGGAAGGATTTTTATATAAAAATGCGAAGAAAATTAATTTTACATAAATTAAAGAATAATAATTAAATTTATTTTACTTCGGACGTGACTTGAGCCCGTGAGCACTAGCAGAGAATATGTAATAATACTACGTATAGAATGGATACTTCGACGTCCCGCCCGATTTCCCCGCCTCACCCAACCACCTCCCCTCTTATGGGCGACGTTTGGTATTCTATACGGTTGGTGCTACGCACACAGGTGCACGTGTAAAATACACGTTACTGACTGATGCCTGTGTAATAGAGACCAAATATGGAATTTTGGCGGAGTGTCCACGGTGTGCCACTAGATCTCAAACTCAAATATTTTATTTCAAATTGGTCAACAAAGACACTTTTTCATTGTCGGCTTACAAGCTACCCGTAGTGAATGACTTATAATAATGATTATTCCATAGGTATTAACAATAATCAATTTTTAAGTAAAACTTAACCGATAAGTCATCAAATCTTTGAATTCCTTCATAGAAGACTTCACTTAGTAGAGTTCCAAGTGCAGGCACTGACTACTGAGAAGAATATAGAATACATATATGTAAGGTACAAATAGGAATAATGGTAGAATTCAAATAATGTGAACGTCCATGGCATATGCATATACAAATACACACATACATATACTCAACAAAAACTTAACAATAAGAATACCGTAATTTTTTCACTCTTCACTTTAACTCATCTCTGTTACAAAAGACTAAAATATAATGAATGCTTGCGCCAATACCTATGCCCTTGGGGAAATAACGGCGTGAAGTAAGATTTTTAATGGCCATAACTCATTTAGGAAGGTCGTAAAACGGACTTAGCGGTGAACATTTAATTTTACGAGCAAGACTCATAAAATGCCCAAATATTTATCCTTGCATAAAATCAAGCAATCAGGAAATTTTCAGTGATTATAATAGAATATATAGTAAGCTAGCTGCCCCGACGAACTTTGTATCGCCTTAGAGGTATAATAAAATTAAATGTCGAAAAAAATCGAAGAAAAATAGCTGGTGAGACTCACCCTTACTATTTGGGGATAAGTATAAAAAATATATTTCTACCGATTCTTATACCTACCAAATATTCATACTGTTAAGAACTGAACTAGCACTACCACTTCATTCCATGGTGACAACCACTGATCCCCTCTTACCATTGACAAGCCCATTTCTACCCTCAATTACTCGACCTCGTAAACAACATTCGAGGCGTTATCTTTACAATAGCTAGCAGGTGTGATTCAAAATGTAAACAACATTGTTCCAATTAGCCACCTGTTTCGGCATAAACACCACCTGCTTTTGCACAAACACCACCTGCTTTGGCACAAACACCACCTGTTTCGCCTTAAATGATGTCTACTATATTTTAGGCATATACAATACATAATTTCATAATGATCGGGCCAGCCATTTCGGAGAAGTATTGTTACAAACACAGTGACAGGAAAATTTTATATTTATACTAACATTATAAAGCTGAAGAGTTTGAACGCGCTAATCTCAGGAACTACTAGTCCGAAAAATTATTTCAGTGTTAGATAGCCCATTTATCGAGGAAGGCTTTAGGCTATATAACGTTAAGATGAGAGGGTACTTACTGGTGGCAGAGCTCCAGTGACGGAGCTCCGATCAGGTGGTAATTTCCGGCACAGTGGCGTAACACCTTAGGCCTCAGGAGTGGTTACGCATCTGCACTTTGACCTTGGTCTTTGAATGGGTGTCTATAGGCTGCAGTCATCACTTAACATCAATATGAACTGCATGCTTGTTTGCCACTTTCATTACATAAAAAGAGGGTAGGTAACATTTCAACCGCGTGAAGCTGGGGCGGGCCGTATTAGATGTAGATATATTTTGAAATATCGATGTTCGGTCTTGTAGTAATACCACTGTCTTATGGCTTCCCACTCCTCCCTCTACGGAACTCCCAGATACTGAACAATGATAAATTCTCACGCGGGCGAAGTCGCGGGCACAGCTAGTTATAAGTATGTTGTGAACGTTATAAATGTGAAATTAGATATTTTGTTATTATATCTCGCAATTCGCAATATGCGCCCATTATATTCGATCACTCAAATTTCATCCTTTTGAAAGTTTAAATAAAAGTTTGAAAGTCACGGACCCTTGGTCTCGTCAATAAATTCGTACTTATCCAGTTTTTTTTTAATGAATTCGTAAACAATAGAGGGCGAACTTTACAGACAGACGTTGCTTTCCAGGTGTACATTGAATGTATGAATTGATTGTTATCAAAATTAGTCTGCCCGTGACCACGGTAGCTGGAAAGCGACCGAAACGTCGGGTGTATGAAGAAGTTTGGGAGTGTTGTATACGCGAGAAAATCCGCAAGTTTAATTTCAACAATCAAAATGTTCATTTGATATTTCATGGCTTTAGGTACTTGTGCTAGAGCTTCAGTGGCGGAGCTCGAGTATACCTATTTCATCGATACCTTTTTCATCCATACCATTTCATCATCATGTCAACCGAAAGACGTCCACTGTTGAACAAAGCTCTTCCCAAAAATTCCTCTTTGCATATGTTAACATTTATTATAGTTAGAATAAGTTCATCAAGGGCCCGGGGCGGCATTTGGTATTTGCAGGCCCAGTAACGGACTTTAAACGCACGAGCAAAAAAAAGGACAACTTAGGGGGTGCTTGGGTGGGGCCCAACCACCCCGTTTAGTCCACCTCTGAATCCACGTACAAAATAAAAACAAATTCAGGAAACACACAGTGACGACTAACAGCTTGTTAACTACATAGGTACGCATTTTATGAGTAGGTATTATTCGTCAATTTTAGCGTCAGTGCCTTCGGCTCCGTAAGGCCACATTAATCATAGCTTACAGTCTCAAGGCTTCACAACGAGATCTAATAAATAAATTAATTGTAATAACTCATTCTCAGACACGTCCCGGATCAACTGCTTATTTTGTATTTATTCCGTTAATAACTTCTCGCCTGTACAGGCGGGGTTATACTCCCAAATAGGTTACGCATATATTTTATGAAAATTCACGCTTGTAGGTAATTAATACGTGCTTTGACTGTGCTTATTCCTCTGTAGAGATAAAAATACACTTATAATAAAGGCAGTGGCGGTCGAAGGTCATCAGGGGCACGGGACGGCACATTTGGAGGCCCACTAGCGTGACGCACGAGCAAAAAAAAGGTCATAAAGTAAACCTAAAATACAGCCAAATTAGGGGGGCCCCGTCCACGCACATATTGTCCCGAATTATTGAAACGGTAGATAGATTCTAAAATACAAATAAAAAAAAACGCACCGGCAAAAAGAAAACGACATTTCCCTCTGTAAGTTCTACAAATATTGTATGATTCCCAGCGAGCAGTCGATCTTTGGAGGCCCCCAGAACCGGAGACCCGTGGCAGACCGTTCCCCCTCCCCCCCTTAGGCCGCCACTGAATAAAGGAAAAGTACTCTTCACTATAATATGTTATTGTAAGTTATGACAAACAACCATACATACTAGTAGCCAAAAATCGATCGGTATTCGACTTGCTTTCTGAGTTTATTGGTCCAAATCCAATAATGGGGAACAAAGAGTACCAAAATACAGGTTTTTAGGTGAAAACCTTATTTATTTATTTATTTAATTATTTAACAACTTAAATCTATATCTTATAACTTTCATTGTTGTTAGGTAATACCTATCAATTAACTTTTCTTAATATATTTTTAAGATCAATTATGTACCTTCTAGAAATCAATTGAAAGAATCGATTTTCTCGGGATCGATCCAGTACTACCACATGAATTAAAACTATTAAAAGAATTGATTTTTTGGGTGTAATAAATAGTTGTTCTGATTAACACATCTCAGACCGCTATGACTAATTATCGATCAACTCGAACGCAATACGTAAGAAATCTTAACCTTTTCCTTATAATACAGGATACAAAGATATGTCGTTGTTTACTTACGCCTTCGAGTTCTACTCTGATACTCCACCAATAAAACATTGAAAAAAAAATGGAATTCTTTCTTAGAAATAATAGAGAAATAAGGTGAAGCTGAGATACGTTCAGTCAGTCTCAATTGAAAGTTTAAATCCAATTACATGAAGTAGTAAACTAAGTAATTTATAAGCAGCAACAATACATGTAGTTCTGGCGAAACTACGCCATTCGCAGAGCACATTCCCAGCTAGTAAGGCGACCGCAATAATTATAGTTAAGCGCAGTTTACAATACCTATTACACAAGTACCTAGTCTAATGTAGGCGACTAGACGCGGGTACTTAACAATACAATACATTCGTGAGTGGATTTCGGGAGCGGGAAGTTTCCATTGTAATTAAATGCGTCGTTGAAGTATAGAATTGTTGTAATCAGAGGCACTGCGGTAAGTTTCGTATTGTTGTTGCAATTTGATGTTTCTAAGATATTTATATATGTGTGTCGTATCAACTTATAGTGAACACAGGGACAATGAATCATCTACAAATCTAGCTGAAGAGTTTGTTTGTTTGTTTGAACGCGCTAATCTCAGGAACTGCTGGTCCGACTTGAATTTTTTTTTCAGTCTTAGATAGCCTATTTATCGAGAAAGTCTATAGGCTATATTACATCACGCAAAGATGAATAGGAGAGGGTAGGTAACATTGAACCCGCGCGAAGCCGGGGCGGGCCGCTAGTCAATCTATAAACGTTAACAAAATAATTCCAATAGTATAGCTATATGTAGGCTATACCTACACTATTTTTAACTACTGTATGAAATGTCAAAAGCTTACCTGTTGATTGAATCATAAATACAGTAAACCGGACGCAAATATACATGACAACATACAAAGCTGAAGCTTAATTCTATAATACATTTCATGTTTCATGCAATGAAATAAAAAAATAAAAAATGAATTGGTGGAAAATTCGTATAAACTGTGTAACATGCTCTTGGTAATTTGTCGTGTTTTTCATATTTTATTTTCAACCTAAAAATGTAGGTACTTAACTTTATGCCTGTACTCCTCTAAGGGGTAAGCATAAGCAGAGGTAAATCATGCATTCAAGCATATAGGCAAACACTCACTATTCGCTAGTTACTATGCGTGCAATGGGTGGCGAACCTATTGACGTCTCCGGGCACATTACCAAACTCGAACGAACGAGGTATTAGGAAACTTCCATAAAATGGAAAAAGCGCAATAGAACCAGAGATAAAGGATTTTACAGCGTTACCTCTGATAGCCTCTGACCCGGGAAACGAATCCAGGACCCCAGCACGTAGTGGCCTGCTACCACTAGGCTACTAGATACAGTAAATAATACTCTATAACAATACTCTAATCCATTAAAGATTTTTCAGTATGGCAACAAAATTTTTTGAAATGAAGTAATTTATTACTAACATTCAATGCTGTGTACACAAGGGAAGTATTCATAAATGATACGCCTCAAAAACATCAACACAAAGTACAAATCAGTTTGCAACACCAATATTAATATCATTACTTGAAGTATTTACTTTGTCGAATTACCCGTAACTTACACCAAAAACTCGAGCCAAAAGTTACATTTCAAGCAATTACTTTATCCCCGACTTTGATTACTTAAACCGTCTACGAACTTTCGCGTTAATGTTTTCCAATTTTCCAAACCATCCTAATTTGCATAGCCCAACTCGTTTTATTTGCGCCCACAAAAACTGTCTTGAACTTCATGACTTTAAAAGTTATGCGTTCGGAAACAGATTTTATGGATTTCTGTAACTTACATTTCTAAACTGAAATGGAATTTATGAGTGGAAAAGAAGAAGAAGAAGAAAAAGAAAGGCGTTTATTGGCGCATAGCCGAGAAACACAAAAAACTAGACAAGGTTGAAAAACACAAACAATTAATTTAAAAACAGTAACAGCACAAAAACGATAAAGTACACAAAAAGAGGAGGCAGAAAAAAAAAAATAGGTAAATAAGTATGTAATTATAATAGTAGGTGTCGCACGGCTGCGCCAAAATGGTCTCCAATTCAGCATAAAAGTCAGGTGTAACGCCTGACGCTGATTTTCAATTGGAACCACATGATGAGAGTTCACGGATGTCAAAACAGAAAAAAAAATCAAGTAAGTACAGAATACAGTTTAATATACGCGAGATAAATCCGTAAAAATAGTTTTATTTCAATAAGTACAGAACAATAAAATAGAAGTACATAAATATAGGTTATATATTTTTTATATATTTTTTAATTATATATTTATTATTTATTTATAGGTAGGTAAATAGTAATAAGTAATAAATATAAAATAAAGACTTTTCTTACAATTTACATATTAAATATTATACTTATACATACTAGGGTGGTCTGAAAAGTTTCCGACCTGAACATGAAAACGGTAGCACATGTAAATAATAATTTCGGAATTTCTTTGTTCACCTATCGACAGTTACTCACCACAGTTTCAGCAATTTTGGACGCGCAATTGTTATGTTACAGTTGTTTGAGTCAGTTGATTTAAGTGATTTTTTAGAAATTGACTTATTCGAGTATCGAGCTGTCATCTAATATTTGTTTTTGAAAGGCAATACGCCTACGCAAATGAAATATGCGTTGGATTCTGTGTATGGGGCCTCTACACCATCATTTACCACCGTGATATTTTGGGCAGCTCAATTTAAACGTGGCCATAAGAGCTTGGGAGACAATGAACGTACGAAACGTCGAAAAATTGCAACTAGCGACGAAATGTTGTTAAACAAACGTAACATTTATAACAATTAAAACATTGAAGATAACAGAAAATGACATTAATAATAAGTTCATGGCTGCTGTGTGGATCAATTAGTAAAAGATTAATATTAGTACAGTCCAACAAGAAATACTGCATTATTCAAAGGAGTTTATAATCAAAAACAGTATCGCAACAATCAGAACCGGTGATGCAAACATTGTACACTTCATCGATTTTTCTGTTTACATGCGTCACATAGTAGTTGTCTACCGAACCCACACAGTTCAACTTGAGAATTCAAGTAAAGATAAGGTTAGGGGAAATGTAAGAGACATGAAATGTGATATTAAAATGCTGGAAGGTGGGAATATGTTAATTCCATCGCTTGCAGTCCTGCGGCGCTGCTTAGTAAGTTGCGTAATCTTCATCTCGGAGTTTAATGTAGTTATGGGTTTTAGGATTGCATGGGGCGTTTGTGGAGATGAAGGGAAATCGACTTTGATTTGTTGTCATTCAAGAGATCACGGTAAAGTTTATGATGAGGAACAAAATCAAGCTTACCTAATATATCTACTTGCCGTTAAGTGATAGTGTTCAGCACTATCGTGTTCCGGTCAGGTGGTAATGTACGGTCCTGTAATTTTCGGCACAGAGGCATAACCCTAAGGCCTTAGGAGTGGTAATACATCTGCATTTTGACCTTGATCTTCGTGTAAGTGTCTATAGGCTGCAGTCATCACTTAACATCAATGTGACTTGCACGCTTTGTTTGCCACTTCCATTACATAAAAAAAGCTTGTATCATCCTATCAAAATCAACAGTTTTTTTTTATTGGACGAATGTAATCGCTTTATCTGGAGACAGCCTTTTTGTAATGAAGGTGGCAAACAAACATACAGTTCACATTGATGTTAAGTGATGTAGCCTGTAGACGTCCACATAAGGACCAGAGGTCAAAATGCAGATGCGCTGTCACCCCTGAGACCTGTCTCTCTGCTAGTTATTACAGGGAGATAGCCATCACCATCATTTTTTTTTCATTACATTACTATCTAACTGGAGCACGATAGTGCTGAACACTGCCATTTGGCGGCAGATAGATTAGGTAATGCGGTGGTGCCTACGCCCTCGAGCTCGACACTTGGAAATCTACCACCAGTAAGAACCAGCCTTATTAGACAACAAAAAAACAAAATACCTAAATCTTAAATTATTTTCTCCCAAATAAGTCGGGCACATTCATTAAATTTTTCAACGCGACAAATAAATATACAGACAGGATGCGATCACTTTACGACAGTTTGGTCGTCTCTCTTCAAACTCAATTTGTTTTTATTGTGGTCTATAAATAATTCAATTTCAACAAACCTCCAGTCGAATAAACTTGAACCTTTGCCACGTTTGTTTAAAAGATAAATCAAATATCGAGTGTCAAATTTTCGCGCGCATATCTCAGGGGCGCCATTATGGAGGCGAGCCAACGCCAATACACCATGAATAAGGTAAAGAGGTACCCCCAGTATTGTAAGCTCGTATATCGTTGACTGCTCTTTTAGAATATGAAACTAAGTTGTTTGTGCTTCTTATAAAGTTGTTCGTGTTAATTTTGTCGATCGTAGCCCGTTGTATACGTAGCAGTTATGTCAGAAGCTTGTTGTAGAATAAAACAAACACAGCCTAGAGAACGTATTAATTTCCTACAGTCATCCGATGCACATGTAATGACAGAGCAATCGTACGGGGCGCGCGACGCTAGGGAGGCGAGTGAGCGGTCCCAAGTACGCACAAACAACTACTTGGTAGGTTGACCTATCGAAAGATTGTTTTTATATTATTGCGCATTAACACATGCTTGTGAAATATATTTTATTTAAAGAAAAATGGCAAGAAAAATTTGACTTCAGGCGAGACTCGAACTCGCGGTCTACTGGGAATTTAGTCCAGCCGCTCTTCCAATTGAGCTACTGAAGTCCTGCCCGATTTGTCAAATCTTTCCTTCACATTTATTGCATTGCTTTATGGTAGCAGCAGCGCCATCTATTGCCAACTATGCTAGTTAGGCAACCGATATAATAGACTTTGCAGTTTATTGAATATCGTAAAGAAGTCGCTTTTACCCTCAATAATTGTTTTTATATTATTTCGCATTAACACATGCTTGTGAAATATATCTTATCCATCGAAAGATACCTTAAATAGGTATGAAATAAGTATAGTATATCCTAATGAAATTGTAGACTCTCTCTAATATATTGCTTTTGATAAAATTTATTGTTTTTGTTATGAGAGTTTTTTGAGAATTTTACAAACATTTAACAGACGCATTAGAGTTTTACCTACTGATCTTACATTGTTCGCTTTTTCAATTTTCCTGTTTAAAATCACGATGTCATTTGCTTTTATATCGAATTAAATTCTTGTATACACGTCGTGCTAATTTTATTCCATAACAGAGGAGACAAAACCTTAGACGTAAGTGTAATGTCCACGCAGGAAACATAAAAATAATTTATATGTCGGTCGGCGCCAACAAAGCTGTACGCGGCGTTAAAGCAGCCATCTTACTTTTGTTACTTTTAAAAATTAAAATATGACACGAACGTGAATTTTTCGACGGCATGCTATATTGGTGTGCATATTTGATGGTACGTTCATAAAATAGTTAGGCGATTTACGATTGAATAATATATTATTTTGCCTTCATTTACGTTTTTATTTAACAAGAACAAGAAATAGGGGGTCATGCCAGAAGCGTGCACGTCGCGATCCCTGCCAGTCCTTTAGGGCTGCAATTCTGGCACGAAGGCGTACCGCAGTGCGGGTTAGGGCGTCCCCCCGAGGCGACGCGTACCGACCCGTCCCCGTCGGTACGAAAAGCGGCCAAAGCGGCGATGGGGACCGCCACCTGTCACGCCGGGCCCGATACGGCGGATCGAGGAGTGGGAGTGCCAGATAGGCACGTGGAATGTGAGAGGTGGAATTTGTGAGAAGATGAATGAGTTGACGAACGTAATGAGTGTGAGACGCCTGGATGTTTTGTGTGTAACAGAGACTAAACGAAAGGGCCGCGAGGTCGAAGATCTCCCGGGTGGCGCGATGGCTCTGTGGGCAGATGTGCAACAGAGCGATCATGCCAGCGCGGGGGTGGGCGTCCTTCTGTGCTCTCGTTTAGTCACTGGAGTGAAAGATTATGGTTTGGTGAACCCGAGACTAATCTGGGTCCGAATTAAATTGAGCGTCACAAGGGTGTTTTTGGTAGCAGCTTATGCACCGGTTAGCTCAGCGACGACCCAAGACCTGGAGAAGTTTTGGGAATCTACAAGGGAAGTTCTCGATATGGTCGAAGCTAATGAAAGGGTAATTTTGTGTGGTGATTTGAATGGATGGGTCGGGACCAGGCGGCCAGGATACGAGGTTCTAGGTCCATATGGTGATAGAAGAGTAAATGATGCTGGTAAGCTGATACTTGACTTATGCTTGGAACGAAGTCTCCTTGTGTCTAACACAAAATTCCGTCATAAGGACATTCACACGTATACATGGGGGAGGAATGAACAAAAAAGTATGATTGATTTGATCATGGTTGATAGTCGTCTTGGGAAGAGCCTGATGGACACTAGAGCCTACAGAGGTCCCACTCTTGATACAGATCACTACTTGGTAATAAGCCGGTTGAGGGGTCTGTTCAAGAAGTGGCGACATTGGCGTGTCCGTGTGCCTTTCGGAGGACTTGAAAGAATAAAGAGTGAAAAGTTACAAGATATTAGTGCAAGGAGAGTGTATGAACGTCAAGTCCATGAAAAGTTAGACAAGGTTTGTCTTACGGACTTGAACGTGGATGAATGTTGGCAAGTTATGAAAGATAGTATGGTGGAAGTTGCGAAAGAAGTATGTGGTTATGCAAAGATACGCAAATCCTTGAAAGGGGATGCGTGGTGGGACAAGGAGGTGCAAGACTCCGTTGAAAGAAAGAAGAAAGCATGGCTGGATTATGTAGCATCTTTGCAAAGAATAATGGTATGAGAGATGAGAAGAGAGAAATTTACCGTCGGCTCAAGAATGACACCAAGATTTTAGTGAATGAAAAGCGTGAGAGAGATAAAGTGGAAGCTGATGAGAGACTGGCGAACAGCTTTGAGACTTACATCAAACTCTATTGGAGGGAGGTGAAAAAGTCTAGAAGCTCTTCTCTTTTAATGAATAGAATAAAATCTAAGTTAGGTGACATTCTTGAGAACACGCAAGATGTGTTAAAACGATGGAGCGAGTATTATGGGGAAATGTATGATTGTGCTCACAACCCTGACGCCGCAGTTGCTGACTTGACGGTGCCGGCTTGTGAGGATATAACAATAGATGAGATTGTATGGGCGATACGAAGTTTGAAATGTGGTAAAGCTGCGGGTATTGATCAGATTTCTGCCGAAATGATCAAATATGGTGGTGCTGCCCTTTGGGATTCTTTCTGGGTGTTGTGCAACCTTTGCTGGAGATCCGGAAGAATCCCAAAGGATTGGCGGTGTGCGGTCATCGTGCCTTTGTATAAAGGCAAGGGTTCACGTATGGACTGCATCAGCTATAGAGCGATCAGTTTGATCAGTTTGGCAGCTAAAGTGTATGGGAAAGTATTAGAAAGAAGAATGAAAGAGAAGTCCGACGGGTTGTTGTGGGATGCACAGGGTGGTGTCAGAACTGGAAGAGGATGTATGGATCAAGTTTTCTCCCTCCACAACATCGTAGAGAAGCATCTGGCTGTGAGCCAGAAGGTTTTCTGCGGTTTTGTGGATTTGGAGAAAGCGTTTGATAGGGTATTATGAAAGGAGCTGTGGGACATTTTGCCAGAGTATGGTATTGATGGCAGTCTGCTCCGTGCAATACAGTCCACTTATCTGGGCTGTCTGTGGTGTGCGCGTAGATGGTAACATGTCAACCTGGTTTGATGTTAACATCGGTGTCAGACAGGGTTGCGTGCTTTCGTCTAGACTGTTTATCATATATCTGGACAAATGCCTCCAGAGGGTGAAGTTAATAGATGTGGGAGTGCATATGGGTGACTTAGTGGTGAACTGTCTGCTTTACGCAGATAATGCGGTAATTGTTAGCTCTACACCATCTGGGCTACAAGCACTAGTCACAGTCATGAAAGAGGATTGTATGGAGAAAGGCTTACAATTGAATGTGGATAAAACTAAAGTATTAGTATTTGAAAGAGATGAGCAGAGAACAGATGCAAGGGTAGTAGTAGATGATGCAGTGTTAGAACAGGTGGATGAAATTGTATATCTTGGATGTGCTTTTAGCAAGGATGGTAGGTACACCACTGACATAGAAAGAAGAGTGCTTGCTGGGAATTGCATGAATGGAGCGTTGGGTAAGCTGCTAGAATCTAAACATCTCAGCCAGTGGGCGCGACTAGCCGTACATAATGCTGTACTTACTCCAACGCTTTTGAATGGAAGCGTGAGCTGGGTATGCAGGAAAGAGCATGAAAGTAAGTTGAACGCGGTCGAGATGAGATCTTTGCGCAAGATCTGCGGTGTATCACTCACCGATCGCGTTCGTAATGAAGATGTAAGAAAGAGGCTTTGTGTGAATGATAGTATGTATCTTCACGCCAGGTCCCTAACGGGGTAGGCAGAGAGTGTAGAGCGCCAGACATCCCGGTTCTGACAAACCTCTCGTGCCTCGTCTACCTTCATCATTCTCTTCATACATGCACGCCGTGAATGATAGTATCGGTGTAAAAATGAAAAAAGGCATGCTCCGATGGTTCGGGCATATAGAAAGAATGTCGAATGAGCGAATGACTAAACAGATGTACAATGCGAATGTGGATGGTTGCGGGGGCCCAGGAAGACCAAGACTGACCTACCATGATCAAATAGGTCGAGTTCTGTCTGATGGTGGGATCAAAAGTCTTAGGAATCGACGTGCATGTATGAAGAGAATGATGAAGGTAGACGAGCACGAGAGGTTTGTCAGAACCGGGATATCTGGCGCTCTATACTCTCTGCCTACCCCGTTAGGGACTTGGCGTGAAGATACATACATACATACAAAAAACATGGTTCATTAAAGTCTCTTCTGTCTCTGTGTTTACTTGTAATAAATCCTTTTTTTAGTGGCCTTGTCGTCTGATTTAGCCCCATAAACAAAAGCTAGATTACAAGTTAATATACAGATTAGTGTTACGGTAACACTATACAAACGTATATTTTACAGACGCATACATTGGCCGCTTTTTTCACCGGTTATCACGCTGCAATTCGCTTTTATTGTATTAAATTCTTATACCTATACACGTCGCGTTAATTCCATAACAGAGAAGACAAAACCTCAGACGTTAGTGTAATGTCCACGCAGGAAACATAAAAATAATTTATATGTCGGTCGGCGCCAACAAAGCTGTACGCGGCGTTAAAGCGGCCATCTTGCTTTTGTTACTTTTTAAAATTAAAATATGGCACGAACGTGAATTTTTCGACAGCGCGCTATTGGTACGTGCTATTTGTTGGTACGTCCATGAAATTGTTACACGATTTACGGTTGAATATTATTTTGGTATCACGTAAAATATAGTTGCAGTAATGCGACCATAAGTTGCACAAAGATTGGGACTGTCCGGCTTTCAAAGTAATGTATCGTGTTGAAGATACCCAAAACATTTTATTATGTTGGTTAACGTATATAGTACATGATTACACTTACACAGTAACATGATTTTCAATATACTCGTATTTGGTCGTTTTAGCCAAATTTCTTTTAAAAGTTAAATACCTGGACAGTACATGGTCACATGAATACCGCAGTTATATGAACATTGCAGCGTGGTACCGAATACAATATCTCAATAAGTTCTCGGCGTAACAGACAAGCGACGTTCAGAGCAATTTCCGTTGAAATTATTTCTTCAGACCGTTCAACTTTACAGAATTCTCAACTTCAATCAGAATTCCCCACAGTTAAAAAGTTAGAGGAATACCTAATACTATAGTCAGTCAAAGCGTACCTACCTGTATTAACTTTAGACAAAATTTGTTTAATTATAGGCTGAGTCTATTCCGCCAGTGACCGGATGAATAACATATAAATATTTGTCCAGCTAGAATCCTTTGTTAGTAGTGTCAAGACGATCTCAACTGCACCTCAAATCGGTTTGACGTTTACACGGTTAAAAAAAGATTTACGAGTGACTACCATGGTGTCTCCCACAGAAAAATTGGTTAGAACAGTAGTGGTTTTGTTAGAACAGTACATAGTACGTGAAAACGATCTGCGGTGACACCTTGCAGTTGGGATCGTTTCATGTGCTAACAAAAGATTTTAACTGGACAAATAATTATATATTATTCATCCGGTCACTCGCAGAATAGTCACTTCGTTAATTGTACTTTAATTACTTTCATACTTATATATTAGACACCCCTAACATGTTCAAGGCTCACTCCTCACCTCACGTCTGTACTCCCTGGAAGGATAGGTGCATTCAAGCCTACACGCAAACACCCACTTTTTTTCACGCGGTGCGTCTTTTGTCAACTGCGGGTAATACCATGCTACAACCTATGTAGATATAGAAGAAAGAAGAAGAAAGAAGAAAAAAGTTTTATTTATAACAACATGACTGAAATAACAGAACACAAACAAACATAATAGAAAATAAGTTGTTATAAATCGGCCTACAACTCAGCGTAATGCTGATCTCTCGATCAGCGCTGATCTTCCGTTGTAGCCGTTACTGCTATGCTATAATTGCCAGTAAACGTCTGTTAACCTCTAATTATAAAACACAAACAAATATACTACTTTACAGGAAATAAAAAAAAATAATAAAAATAAAAAAAAAATATAGTGATAATAGTGATAATATAGTGATAATAAGATATCACTTTTCTTTCTTTCTATATCAAGAAAAATGCGTTTCTATTTGTGAGGCCTATTCTTAATTTATGGAACTACACAACTTGTAACATTTTTCATATTACTTAAGTGCTCTCCAAGAGTCTAATTATCTTTACTTATAATAAATCTGTAGAAGTGTAAATTCTGTACATTAAAAATATTGAAAAAATAAATACCAGGGGATGTTATTAGATCGATACCGAACCCAAATATGTGATTAGAAAATTTTTTGTCTGTCTGTCTGTCTGTTTGTTTAAGCATCACATAAAAACTACAGGTCCGATTACAATGAAACTTGGTATGATTATGCTTTAACCTTTGGCGCACAACACTTGGTACTTTTTATCCCGGAAAAATGTCTGTTTGTCTGTGTGTTTGTGCACGCTCATTTCAGAAACGGCTTATTCGATCCTCGGTTTATATTATGGTAAGTTTCACTTAACATTTAGTGTTTGTTTCATGTGAATCGGTTTAGAAATAAAAAAGTTATGTCAATTTAAAGAAATCGTGTCGAATATTTTTAAGCTATTCTGTACCTTAGTTCTGTTTTAGGGGATTTCCTACCTAAAAGGTAAAAACGGACCCTATGGATTACTTATCCTCCGCTGTCTGTCTGTCTGTCCGTCCGTCCGTCTGTCTGTCACCAGGCTGTATCTCATAAATAGTGATAGCTAGAAAGCTTACATTTTCACAAACTATGTATTTCTGTTACCGCTATAATGTAGACGCTTAAAATTTTCACATAATTTTTAGGTCTAATGTTGTATTGTAGCTTCCATTATAAATCTGTAAACATACAAATAAATAAAATTGGAGGGTCTGTTTGTAATATTAAAATAACCGCTATTTACTAAAGGCACATGTATGTATACACAGTACATATACCAAAACAACTTTTTTACAATTTTGGTCTGTCTGTCTGTCTGACTGTTTGGCGGGGCTAATCTTGGGAATGACTTGACCGATTTTGACGGGACTTTCACTGGCAGATAAATGATGTGATAAGGAGTAACTTAGGCTACTTTTATCTCCATACATCCATACACACATACATCCCTACATACAAATAAGTAGAATTGGAGTGTATCCTACTTTGACGGGACTTCCACGGTTAGGTAGCTGATGTAACAAGGAGTAACTTAGGCTACGTTTATCTCCATACTACCGTACATACATACATACCTACATACAAATAAACAGAATTTGAGTGTCTCCGATTTTGACGGGACTTTCACTGGCAGATAGCTGATGTGATAAGGAGTAACTTGAGCTACTTTTATCACCATACAACCATATATACATACAAAACTACATTTTTTTATGTTAAGGAAGTGGCAAACATGCATGCAGTTCACATTGTTGTTTAGTGATGACTGCAGCCTATAGACACACACACAAAGACCAAGGTCAAAATGCAAATGCGTTACCACTCCTGAGGCCTAAGGTGTTATGCCTCTGTGACGAAAATTACAGGGCTGTACATTACCGCCTGACCGGAACACGATAGTGCTGAACACTACCATTTAGCGGCAAGTAAATCAGGTAATGCGGTGGTGCCTACGCCCGCCTACCCGCCTACCACCAGTAAAACACATAGATACAAATACATAGAATTTGAGTGTCTCCGGTTTTGACGGGACTTTCACTGGCAGGTAGCTGATGTAATAAGGAGTAACTTACGCTACTTTTATACTAGCTGCGCTCATCAATCATATTTTTTCTCCCGTAGACGAAGTCGCGGGCACAGCTAGTATGAAATATATTATTTGGTATGAATAAACTGAAAAAAAAACTGATTTATGATCACCAGGCGTCGGGACGTGATGGAAGGCTTCCGGACGTGACGAACTCATCGCCTTCTAATGCAAAAGAATCCTTCCGCTGGTGCAGTTAGTCTACCGAACAATGGCGGTCAATCTTCTATTAAAATTAGTTTTTCGCTTTTTTGACTACCGGTCACTTGCTTTGTTACTGACTAACGAATATAATATATCCCTCCGAGGAAATCTCGTTGCATCACTGACCGACACACTGTTAAAAGTTGGCTCGTCCCTATTAAAAAGTTGTCGCAGTGCAGTTTGTACACAGTTCTTTAAATGAAAATGTGTTGGAACAAGCAAACTAGTTTACCGTGAAGGATATAATAGGAATCGTATTACGTGTGGGGTTGAAAATTGGAAATTATGAATAACTAGGGGCGGACAGACTTAAACAACCTATGACTATCCTGATATATCATTCAGAATATCGTTAAATGTTAAGGTGGAGTGTATTTGACGACTTAGTTTGTCCAACCGTGTATGATCACTTGATCTGAAATTTTCCAGTACCTCGGCGTTTGGTAATGTGCCCGATGTCAGTGGGCTCTCTACCTGTTACATAACTCAAAACGTAACCTGCGAATCGAGAGTGTTTGCATATATTATTATGCTGTATTTACCTCTGCCTACCTCTTCGGGGATTACACTCGAGAGGCTACGAAGATACGTAAGAGATCAGAGAACGGAGATAGGTTCTACGCAAGCGATGGGAACGCACATAGAAGCAACACGGAGGGGAGTAGCCATATGCAGGCTTTCCCCTCTGTCAAAGTACAAAACCAAATGATCTAACGCCTGTCGCCTAGATGTTTAAATGTGTGCGTGAAATTGTTTCTGTATTTTGTTAATGTCAGGGTGTGAGTTTCGTAGTAATAGACGATTTTTGTAGTGTGCGTGTGTGTCGCATGCATTTCCTCCCGCAAAAAATGACAGACTATTTTGCATCGGTAATACATGCTATGGCTACTCCCCTCCAGTCCGCCGCGACCAGTGGACCGCGTTGCTCTATGGGAACGCACGACGTGTTATACAGAGCAATATTGTCACAAATTATCCGATTCCAATATCGATTCTCTCGAAGGCTGCCATTCCAATTAACTCTGTAATCCACATCACAAACAATTGTGCGACCTATATTGTCCCAATGTTGTCAAAGGCAACAAGAGATTAAGTTGGCGAAACTTGGCGTGCGCCACGCAGATATTATGATATGCTAACAAGGTGGTCGAACGTTTGGCAAATGTTATGCGTGCCTGTGATTGCTTGTCAGGCTGAGGCATTGTGTGATGCTGTGGTGTGATGTTATGGATACGACTGGTGGTCATGAATCGGAATAATTTATTCAGCACTAAGTTTCCCAGTGCAGCCGAAGTTTGGTAATAAGTCGGGAAATGTCAATAGGCTCACCTCATGTTACATGGGACAAAACATAGCTAGCAAATCGTGGATATTTGCATGTGTGCTTGAGTGCAAGTATTTATCTCTGCCTACCCCTTTGAGGATTACGTATCATCTACTTTCAACCGAGTGAAGATGGTCTATGGTACCTATATGGTGCCTAATGTGCCGATTTCCCATCGAACTACCTAATTTATCAGTCATATTTTTTTATAGTTATCAGGTTTAGGTTAAATAATGATGCGATAACAATGATTTCTAGAATAGAGATGAAGCATCTAAGGCTTCCCCCCAAAAAGGGGAGAGACTCGTGCACAGCAGTGGGACGTACAAGGGTTGCCTTTATTATTATTACTATCTCAGACCTCAGGAGTGGCAACAAGAGATTAGTTAATGTAACTTGGCGTGCGCCACGCAGATACTATGATATGCTAACAAGATGGTCGAACGTTAGGCAAATGTTATGCGTGCCTGTGATTATTTATCAATCTGAATCGTGGTGTGTTGCGTAAGAAACGCGGGTAGACATGCGATGTTCTTATGTTAATATCTAAAAGTTTTAATAATGATAGAGCTATCCTGACGGAGTTCCGAGACATAGGAATTACAGATTATTATCTATAGTTAAATGTTAGTTACGTTTTTTTTTTTTTTGGTGAGATGGTAATAGTATAACTTTGTAGTTTCTGGCACAAAAACGAAACAGATGAGAGCTCAGAACCGACTCAGTGGTGACAAAATATTCACAGATGCTTTTTTTAAAGCGGAAGGTCTATTGGCTGCTATATTCACTTTCCATTAACGCAGTTCAAACATTTTTTTATCAACTTCAGGGGAATAACTAAAGCAAAAACAAATGTTGAAGCGTGGCTCTGACAAAATAAATGATGTTACGAGTTAGACGGTAGAGTTAGAGCGATCTTGGGAATATTAAAAATATAATGCATCACATATTGATTAATTCCATGCGAATTGTAAAGCCGTATCCAAAATCAATATGAGGAAAAGGCCTTGGATATTCCAAATCCCGGGTATTGTTTTATAAAACAGTGCCCACCTAATCCGGGATCCACTTGATTTATAGAGACGTCATTTACACTGTATAAACCAGTGTTAATTGGTTCGTAGAGTTTAAACTTCCCAGCGTTTACGGTAAATGTCCTTACGTAAACCGATCTAAGGCTAAGATGGTACATATTATATATATATGGTAAATGACTATTATGGCTTTTTATCTATTCTAGACGATTTTCCAAATGCACTTCCATTCTTTGTTTTTCACACAACCCTTAGGTTGACTGGTATAGAATGCTTTCTAGCATTAAGTCCGCCTCTTATGTACTTTGTTTGTGCAGACAGTTTAAATAAATAAATAAATTATATTGTTTATTAATTATCTATTTAAAGGCATAACATATACCTATGCGTTGAAATTAAAAATTAAGTCATTGCAAGGTGCCTCGCATATTATTGAATCATGTATCGAAAGTACAGTATCCAAATAGAAATATTGCACATCGACCTTAGGAACGAGACTTCGGCTTATTTCGGGTCCGTAGAGCGTTATCTCTTTCGCATCTTACCTGTCTATGTGATGTTTGTCGACCAATATGATCAAGCTTTGACCAATACCGCACTATTAGTGCTTACGGAGTAAGTGTGCAGCAGAGATAACGCTCTACGAAGCTGATTGTCTCTTTCGTAGGCTCGATGTGCAATATTTATTGCTGGGTACTGTATTTTGTAAAGAAAATAAACGACCTGTAGTCTACGAGCGACGAGTAGCTCACAGTAAAGTTGGAAACAATATTATGTATTTTTAAATTCGCACAGAGAGTAATGTATAAATTTAATAAGACGCAAACTCCTCATGACGAAAGATGAAATAATTTACATATAGGAATACTTTCTCATCGGAGGGCATTCAGTTGATTTAACATAATACCTTATTTACTTATGCGTATGTGGAGGAACAGGTAGAAATGTTCCTCCGATTAGAAGAGAGGATTCTCCGACCCGGCGAGGTGATTGTGCCTAGTGAGCCTCGGCCCACCGATTAACGTTGGGATGTTGTATATAACGCAACTCATGCGAAAACTTCGTATGTGCGATGTAGCTCAGTCATACGCCATCTTCTGTACTAGACAAGTACTTTGTTTATCTTCAGTGTTCCACTAGATAACAGTCTTATTAATATGTAGTGGACACTACACATATATATAAATTTATATAATGTAAGTGGCTAACAAGCATTCAGTTCACATTGGTGTTTAGTGATGACTGCAGCCTATAGACACTTACACAAAGACCAAGGTCAAAATGTAGAAGTGTTTCCACTCCTGGGGCTTAAGGTGTTATGCCTCTGTGCCGGAAATTATAGGGCCGTACATTGCCACCGGAACAGGATAGTGCTGCACACTACTATTTAGCGCCAAGTATATTAGGTAATGCGATGGATTTGGTAAATTATCCAAGTTGTTTATGTCTCATGTATGATTAATTATTCCTGCCGGTCATCAGCTATCTGCCAGTGAAAGTCCCGTCAACATCGGTCCAGCCGTTCCCAAGATTAGCCCCGCCAAACAGACAGACAGACACAAAAATTGTAAAAAGAGTTGTTTTGTTATATGTACCGTGTATACATACATATGCATTTAGTAAGAAGTGGTTATTTTAATATTACAAACAGACGCTCCAATTTCATTTATTTCTATAGATGTATAGATGTCTCTGTGATAGTCATTACGGGGCCATAAAAATTAATTTGTTTAAAATAATGTATTATTAAAGCTTAATTGAAGTAAATTTTAAATTATGTATTCGGTAGCTAACACAATTCTCTATGACATTTATTCTATTCCGTAGATCAGTATATCATTGTCGGCGTTCCGGTTCGGCGAACTTGCCGAAGTTCGTTGGCGGCGAGTTTTCAATTAGATATGGAATCTTTGTGCCGCATATCCGTTCCAAATACAAATTCCAATTTAATGTAAAACTTCGCACTGCGGGCGGAAGCTTGAAATTTTCTACTGTTTTACCGTTTTAGGCTTACTGAGTATGTATTACGGTCTGATTGTATAGTAGGTATTGTGGCCCGTGTAGATACTACGAGTAAGTTGGAAGATTACTAGGTATGTGATAATAGGAAGCCATTTTTCGTTATTTTAAAGTTATGAAAGAGGCAAACAATATATTTTTTACTGCTACAGTGCTACAGCTCTAGTAACGAAGCTCGTGGCATTAGGCACCACCGCATAACCTAATATACTTGCCGCTAAATGGCAGTGTTCAATACTATCGTACTCCGGTCAGGTGGTAATATACGGCCCTGTAATTTCTGGCACAGAGGCATAACACCTTAGGCCTCAGGAGTAGTATGATATATTGTAATCTTGGTCTTGTGTAAGTGTCTATAGGCTACAGTCATCACTTAACATCAATGTGAACTGCTTGTTTGCTACTTTCATATTTACATTTTACATTAATTGACGACCCGGTTAGTCTAGCTGTGTGAGATGACCGTTTGAGTTGAAGGGTCGCGGGTTCGATCCCCGCACCGGGACAAATATTTGTATGGCCTACAGATATTTGTTTTCGGGTCTGGGTGTTTGTGTATGTATTATATGTGTACAACGGCACCCACAACACAGGCTTATACCTACTGTTAGGCTGTGATTGTAAGCGTATTTTATTATTTTTACTTTTTATTATTAAATTGGCAAACAAGCAAGTGTGCCTCACAGTGCAAAACATTTATGCACATTGTAAGTACTATTGCGCGCTCAGCCTGCGGTTCTATCAGCGAGGCTGTGCGTAACTTTTATATGCGCATAGTGCAGCACACGTGTTCACTAAGCAGAATTTTTTGTGCACCTGTTGCGGAGCTCCACAGCCTGCATGAGAGCTGCTTGCGCTGCTCAAAAGTATACACCTGGTATTGTTATTGTTTGCTTGATGAGTCGACCAGAACAATCATGTGTACACACTGTGCCACACAGTTCAGTACGATGGTGGAATTCCACCTTAATAAAAATCATTACTCATATTAAAGATTGTAATGCTTCCGCAGTGGAAATATATTCCTATCGCGTAAAATCATTACGCACGATCAGTGTCTCCGTGAAAAGGTAACGATTAGGGTTCACAAAATAGTACAAGTACAGGTAGGGTACAATAGGACGCTCTACAGAAGTAATGAGTGTATAAGATACTAGCGGCCCGCCCCTGCTTCGCGCGGGTGCAATGTTACCTACGTACGCAAAATGAGTAACTTTTCTAATTGATTTTTTACACCTTGTGTCTGAAAAAACCATATATCTTACAGAACCCTATTTTTCCAAAATAAAATATAGCCTATGTTACCCGTGGATAATATAGCTTTCGAATAGTGAAATAAACTATAAAAGTTATTCCTCGATATCTTTTATAGTTTAGGCAGCGTACGCAAAATAAGTAACTTTTCTGGTTGATTTTTTACACCTTGTGTCTGAAAATCCCAAATATCTTACGGAACCCTATTTTTTCCAAAATAAAATATAGCCTATGTTACCCGTGGATAATGTAGCTTTCGAATAGTGAAATAAACTATAAAAGTTATTCCTCGATATCTTTTATAGTTTAGGCAGCGTACGCAAAATAAGTAACTTTTCTGGTTGATTTTTTACACCTTGTGTCTGAAAAACCCAAATATCTTACGGAACCCTATTTTTCCAAAATAAAATATAGCCTATGTTACCCGTGGATAATGTAGCTTTCGAATAGTGAAAGAATTTTTAAAATCGGTCCAGTAGTTATTGAGCCTATTCAATACAAACAAATAAACAAACAAAAAATAATACCTCTTTATAATATTAGTTTAGATATCAGTTATTGTCAACTCGCGGCCCGCAAGCCATATGTGCAGCTTGGCATTTTTTTATGTAACAAAGGTGTCATAACGTTTTCGCAGGTTTTCGTGAGCTTCATACATTGTATGAAGGTGATTTGATGACGATAGATGGAAAGCAACCGAAACGTCGGGTATAAGGATTTGGGAGTGTGCTAAAGGTACGCGAGAAAATCCACACATATAATTTCTACAAAACAAAGGTGTCGAATAAGTACATGTAGTTCATATGGATGGTAAGTGACGACTGCAGCCTATAGAGATCGTCACAAGAACCAGACGCCAAAATGCAGATACGCTGCTACCCTTGACACCTAAGTTATGTTTTTTTTTTATTTAAAGAAGGTGACAAAAAAACGTGCAATTTACATTTATGTTAAGTGATGACTGCAGCTTAAGGACACACAAATCAGAGGTCAAGATACAGATGCGTTGTCACTCCTGAGACCTATGCTGTTATGTTTATGGTAAAGTTATTTATTATATTATATATATATATTTTCGAAGCGCGCATGGCTCGGCGTTAGAGATCGTAAGCAATCTACTCGGTTAAGAACTACGGGCGCGGTAGGGTAGTGTGATAGGTGACCGCTAGTGGCAAATTAAATGCGCGTTTCCGTGCTTCGGAGAGCACGTTAAGCCGTCGGTCCCGGTTGCTATCGATAGATAGCAGTCGTTAAATTTTGTCGGAGGCCTTATGGCGGTTTGAAAACACCCGACAGCGGATTGGCCACTAACCCACCCACCTCCACCAATCAGCATTGGAGCAGCGTGGTGGAATAAGCTCTAGCCCCCCCCCCCAAAAGGGGAGAGACTCGTGACCAGAAGTGGGACGTATAATGGGTTGCCATTATTATTAAATGTAATCAATAAATTACGTGAGGTGTTTTATTTTAGCTTACTGTCCCTCCCTCCCCCCTGGTGAGATATCGTGGATTTTATTCAACCCCCTCCCCGGACCCCCAATCTCAAGTAAGATTTTTCAAAATGTGGGTATTTAAACGCGTTGGATTTTTATTAAGAAAGAAAAAAAAATATGGTATGTGCTTTTATTTAAAACTAGTTAAGACTAGTAATTAATACTGCTGATAGCTATAAGTGTACTAAAGATATCAACCCGCGCGAAAATAGTAAGTACATTTTTTTGTTTTAATCAGAAAAAAAATTGCGTGATATTTGCCGAGATCCCCCTCTATCCAACGTAAGATTGGATGAGATTTGCCTCGACTCTCATCCCCCCTTAAATATCTCACGTAATTTATGGACGCCCCCTAACCATACCCCAACGTTGCAGTAAGTAGTGCCCTGCTATGATTAGAATACTGAGACACTAATTTTATTTTTTCACTTTAATTGTGATATCAATGTATGGCCACGTAATAGCTATCACAGAGAAATGACACCAAGGTCTCAGGGGTGGCAACGCATCTGCATTTTGACCTCTGGTTTTTATGTAGATGTCTATAGGCTGCAGTCATCACTTAACATCAATGTGAGCTGTATTCGTATTTGCCACCTTCAGCGCATAAAAAAAACGTTATGGCTAGCTTGTAATAAAAAAGTAATCCGAAAAAAAGGTTGAGTACCTCTGACATAAAGGATCATTGAAATAAATTAGATTCAACGGGAGAATGGCACTCACAGCCGTGTTCCCGTACCTCTATTATTATAATTATCATGTTCAGTCGTCGATCATTTTAAAACGATATCATAACACGGGCCTCTGAATCGGAGGGGGAGATGTGATGGAACAGTATAGTTTTTTTACAATTTTAATAGAGAACTTTGTGATGTGAAGTGATGACTGCAGCCTATAGACGCCCACACGAAGACCAAGGTCAAAATGCAATACCACTCCTGAGGCCTAAGGTAGTATTCCTCTGTGCCGGAAATTACAGGGCCGTACATTACCACCTGACCGGAACACGATAGTGCTGAACACTACCATTTAGCAACAAGTAAATTAGGTAATGCGGTGGTGCCTACGCACGCGAGCTACGTCACTGGAGCTCTACCACCAGTGTAGTACTGCCTTAGTAGCAGGCCACTACTACACACTACCCAAAGTCGATTGGTAGAGACCTTATGGCATTGAGTCCACTAAACATGGACAGATATGCCTAAGTTACATTTAAGTTTAAATTAAATGATATTGTCCATTAAAATTGATCGTCTCGTACATGCCTTATATAATGAAAGCAATATAAAATGAAATACAGAAAAATGCAAACGAAAAGTCTTATTTCTCGTCTCTCGCTACATTTTTTGTCTGAAAAGTTTTACGAGTATAATACAACACATTTGTAAAGTGTATATCTCTGTTTGAGAAGTTGAGATAGAACTTAATATTTTTTGTGCAAATTAAGCTTCTCAAGAAGTTGCGAGATGGCAAAAAATCTTGGATATACAATATTTTGTTTGTTATATTACAGATTATGTTACTCGTAATTTTAAAGAGCTCTTACTGAGTTTGTTGGGTAGCGGAGTTCTTCTCAGTAGTGACTGCACTTGGGACTCTGCCACGTGAATAACTTAAATTTTGACGAATAAGTTTTTCTTTTTCTTCATTTATCATCATTGTAGGAATTGAATTTTGTGATAATTATATTTTAACTAAGTTCTTTAAATTCTCATTTACTATAACTATATTTTTTTTCTTTTACTATATGTAATGGTTATTCTCTCCAGTGTTTCACACAGTTCGGTGATCGATTTAGAAATAAAAAAAAAAAAACATCGATTGGTAGCAAAATCGGTTTTAGTTATGTGAACTGCATGCTTGTTTGCCACCTTCATTACATCAAAAAAAGATATCTATTAATTTATTAAAACATTGCAAACAAAAATAAGTTCAGAACAATCTGTGTTATCAATGGAATTTCTTATTTTCCCTTTCACAAAGTAACAAGAGAACGGGATAAGAAAATGATATATTCGTCCATCTTTATAATATCAAGGAAAAATCAATTTTGTAAGATAACAAACCTTTGGTTATAATAACAGGCGAATCACGATGTATTCCCGATCCCGACTCTCGGGCATTGTTTTAGCGACGCGCGGCCATTTTGGATAGTTTAATAAAACTATGGGTACGTTCTACTAATCGCTCGCAACGCCGTCGACCACGACCGGTGATTTTGTCATTCCACTAGCGTAAAAAGGCCACGTGACATCGGCGAATCTTATAAGTGGAACACACCTTGAGCGCGGTGTGCTCGCAATATTTTGGCATGGTGAAATCGTTCTTTTTTTCTAATTCCCGCTACGTTGTAATGAAAGCCCACGCCGACCCACCAATATTTTGATAGCGAAGTGGGTACGATGCCGTCGTGAAGTGACGTCATCTATGACATCGAACGATCGCTCGCGGTGACCTTCGCCTTTGATGGAACGATACATATGGCAATTACAATCGTTGCGGCCGTTTAGTGGAACGCACCCTATGATAAGCGAATGGCGCGGCAAATGATATTTGCTTACGGGGCCGGCCTAAACCAACAGCCAGTCCAATAGAGCCGTCACTGTATTGTGACTTGTGCCTTACACTTCAGTGCCTTTGAACGTATGGAGCACCAATGTTAAGGACTAGCTGTACCCGCGACTTCATTTATGATTGTTCAGTATCTACCCGGACGAAGTCGTGGGCGCAGCTAGTATAAGAATAGCCTAAGTTACTCCTTATTACATAAGCTATCTGCCAGTAAAAGTCCCATCAAAATCGGTTCAGCCGTTCCCGAGATTAGCCCCAACAAACAGACAGACAGACAAAAATTGTAAAAAATGTTGCTTTGGTGTCAAATATTCTAAAAAATGTACCGTGTATACATACATATGCATTTAGTAAAAAGCGGTTATTTTTATATTACAAACAGACACTCCAATATTATTTATTTGTATAGATTAGTGTTCCACTGGCGTCATATCTGCAGTGATGGGGTTCGAGGTCGGAGCGCCTCTATTACCTGTCATCATCACACCAGCCGAATGACGTCTACTGCTGGACAAAGCCTTTCCCAAAGACGCCCACAACAGTATTGTGCGTCATTAGGGGAGAATATGCCATAATCGCCACGCTTGGCAGGCGGATTGGCGATCTCAGTGGCAGTAGTTTTATCATAAGATGCTGCTACCATTGTTATATTTACTACCGCCCTGTTACCTGTACTTGCCGTTAAATGATAGTGTTCAGAGGATAGCTCTGAACACTATCATTTAACGGTTATCTATATACTATCATGTTCGGTAATCTATAGCAACGTAATTTCTATCACAGAGACCAATAACTTAGGCCCCAGGTCAGAAACGCATCTGTATTTTGAAATCTGGTTTTCGTGTAGATGTTTATAGGTCACTTAATTTGAGCTGCATGCTTGTTTCATTACATAAAAAAACTCGACTTGTTTTAGATTTATGTACAGAGCTACAACAATTGAATGCTTCATTGACTTAAGTCTACTACAGTTCTAACCAGGACACGACCCTTGGTAGCACTGTTCCACTCTTCAGAAGTCAATTGACCACACTTTGACATAGTAAGATGACAGATGACGTGGAAACGTCAACGTCTAACATTAATATCTGTCGAACCAATTTAAAAACGGAACCGGCGGTTTGTTTCCTTTGTCTTCTCTTTAGAAAAAGAAAATGGTATTACGTGTTAACCAGTCCAGCTAACCAATAAGTTACCGAAGCCCTTCGGAAGCGTTTGGGTTATCCTGAGGTCCAAGGTTCGATTCCTGCTCAAATTAAATTATTCTTTGCATTTTTTCTTCAATTTTTTTAAATTTATACTTGAACGCCATAAAGCAACGCGGGCCACCGGTCGCGGCGGACCGGAGGGGAGTAGCCATACGCAGGCTTTCCCCTCTGTCAAAGTACAAGATTAAATGCTTTAAAAAATCCTGTACATATAATAAAACTAGTTGCAGCTGGACTGCTCTTTAGACTAAATCTAAATGTGCGACTGAACGGACGTCCAAAAAAAATGCTGATTTGCTGTGTTGTTTACTGTAAAAAGAGATCTAACACATCAAGCTTAAGGTATAAAAATGCCATAATATCGGTCGTGTTGTTTCGGACTGATATAAACAACACAGTCGGGCGCAATGTTTGGTATACCTTATACGATACGGGGATCGGTCGAGCGACTGATCCGAGTTCGTTTCCGAGATGCCGCTGTCGCCGGTGCCGCTTATCGATAGTGTTGTATTATTGTAGTGTTTGTCGGTTTGTGGATAGTTATCGATAAATATTGCAAAAGAGTTTTAAATACAGAGACATTTTTGAGATTAAATTTTCTTATTAATATATTACGTTATAGTTGTATGCGCCACAAACTGCTCTGGGTCACCGTTATTAGTTATTACTATTCGCTCATTTATTCTTGTTCTTATTAAGTATTTTTTAATATACATAGTAGTTATAAAAAAATACGTATAAAAAAATAAAATTATTACTTTTATAATATTGTGGGTTTTATTTTAATACTAGCTGTGCCAGCGACTTCGTACGCGTGGAAAAGTGACTTTGGGCAGCTTTTTTGGATATAAATATAGGTAAATTTTGGACCATAAATACTTTTGGTTAGTTAAAAAAATCTGGTTTACGTTAATGCTTCTCTCTACATGATATTGTATAGACGCATTGATGGCCATCGCAGATGAAAGCACATAGGCTGCTAGTATTGCGAACACGTGACAGAGTCACATGTAACTGACCGAGCGAAAATCTAAACTAATATATCGTGTTCCGGTCAGGTGGTAATGTACGGCCCTGTAATTACCATCACAGAGGCATAACGTGGCAACGCATCTGAATTTTGACCTCTGGTCATTGTGTGGGTGTCTATAGGCTGCATTCATCACTTAACATCTATGTAAACTGCATCCTTGTTTACCACTTTTATTAAGTACATAAAAAAGTAGTTCCTGAGATGCGCGTTCAAAAAACAATCCAATGGTAGTGTTCAGCACTATCGTGTTCGGGTCAGGTAGTATTGTACGGCTCTGTTATTTCCGGCACAGAGGCATAACACTTTAGGCCTTAGGAGTGGTAACGTATACCAATGTTTTTTGACCTCTAGTCTTTGTGTGAGTGTCTATAGACTGTAGTCATTACTTAACATCAATGTGAACTGCATGCTTGTTTGCCACTTAATTACATAAAAAAAACTCTTCAGCTTTCCACCGCCCTGCCCCTCATGACTGCTGGCCGCCTTTGTACATTGTGCGGGCAGTGTTCACTGTGTTATTTTGCTGTGATTAGTGTTATTTAAAAACTACGATATCTCCCAAGACATTGATTTCAATCGAATGAAGTAAGGGGCATTTTCGTTTTAAATTAAATACTTGTGATGAATAACATATTTATTTTGATAAGGATTGTTTACAAAAACACCTTCACAAATAATGCATTATTTTGTAACAACTTTGGTTAGCATAAAAAAGTTTAAAAAAAGTCGCGGACTTTTGTTTAGAACTTTTGAAGGGAAAAAACCTATAATACATGATTTTTGTGAAACTCTTACCGTTTACGCAGCGCACGCAGTGGAAGCTCTCAATAGGAAAAAAAATCCCGCGATTTTGAAACATTCTTCTTTGGTGCTCCGCTGCTATTGGTCTTAACGTGATGATATATAAAGCCTTCCTCGATAAATGGACTGTCTAACACTGAAAAAATTTTTCAAATTGGAACAGTAGTTTCTGAGATTAGTGCGTTGAAACAAACAAACTCTTCAGCTTTATAATATTAGTTTAGATACATCGTTAAAATATTATAATATAATACTTAGGCGCGTAAATAAATTGTAAATATTAAAATTTTTAACTATTTATTGCAATTTTCTGAAAGATACAAATTTAAGAGAAATGTAGAAAACATTTTGTAATAACAAAATAACCTAGGTTCCAACAAGAAATAGTCATTGTTTAATTCATTTCAAGGTAAAAGTACCTCAGGCAAAAACTGTATATCATAAAATTATCTATAAGATATATATCAATACTTTTTTTCTTACGAGCCACCGTTTCTGAGATATAACGACGATAACAACTCTTATAACTTTTTGAATCGTTATATCTCAGAAACGGTGGCTCATAAGAAAAAAATATTGATAATTTTTTTATAGATAATTTAATGATCTACAATTTTTGTATGGGGTACTCTTATGATAAAACTTACCGTTTTGCTGAAAATCGCGAAAAACTCTTTTTTTTACCTTTGATCTTGAATATTTTTTTTGAATGATGGGGAACTTCTAGCTATGTTTATGATTATGATTTGAACAATTTAACTGAAATTCAGCTAGTTGGGACTTTATGTAACTTCACTCAATTTTTTTGGTCTAAATTGACCGGACTATACGTGCGCATAACGCGACAAGATTATTTGTTAAATTGGTAGTACATAATAAATAAAGTCCATCTTTATAATAATACAAAGTGTATTTCATTTAAACCTTATTTCCCAGAGTTAAGTAATTTATCGATAAAATTTATCGACACTTGTCGCAACTATGGTTTTTAGGACTTGTCGATGTAGTTGCATCATTCTTTACACTATTATGACACGGAATGATTACATGTGTGCCGTACGCCCGCGAGCTCCGTCACTGGAGCTCTACCACCAGTAGTATTTTATTTTCAGCATGGTGCAGTTTCCCGCGCCGGCGATGTCTGTCACGCAGGATCTCTTGAGAATAGTTAATAATGCGCCTTACTCGTATAAAGACCACAATATAGTGACTTCGCAACCTACAGTTTAGTTTTACTCCACATTTCTTTTACGAGACTAGTGTATATTGTCTACTTACCATCCATGTTTACGATAAGTATTTATATTGTTTTTATTTTACGTAATGAAGGTGGCAAACAAGCAAGCAGTTCACATTGATGTTAAGTGATGACTGTAGCCTATAGACCAAAGGTCAATATGTAGATGCGTTGCCACCCCTGAGACCTTAGTTATTATGTCTCTGTGATAGTTATTATGGGGCCATACATTACAATTTAACCGGAACAAGATAGTGCAGGACACTATCATTTAGCGGCAGATAAATTAGGTAATGCGGTGGTGCCTAGTGTGCCTAAGCCCGCGAGCTCCGTCACTGGCGCTCTACCACCAGTTGAAAAAAAAAGAGACTGAAACGCACTGTTACAGTCACTTAAGCTGATGGGAAAGAAATAAATTCCTAATTAAACTTAATAAAATGGAGATGATGATTATTTTTTTTTATTGTAATTTCAAAAAGTACACGAAAAATAAATAAATAGTGTCTTTGAAACGACTATTCAACAGCTAACGATTTTAAAGATATAACAATTCGAAACCTTGCGAGTTGTAAAACGACACAAAGCGGCTCTTAAAAGACGTTACAGTTAAAACTTGTGAATTGTATGGTGAAATCAAAACATTTTAAAATATCTTCTTCAATAATGCGTTTTTGGAAAAACATCCTTATTAAATTTTGTTGGATATCGTATAAAGAATGTTAAAGTGGAATTATTTATATTTGAAACTTAACTTCTCTGTGGGGGACAAATGGCTTTTACACCAAAGTCAAACACAAATCTGTATCGATGTGATTTAAAATGGACTGTATTTTTCGGTTCTTCAATGGTTCTTACTATTCTAACTTATTCACTAGCTTATTTCACTATACTATAACTAACTAGCGAACCAGGGGGTCTGGTACTATTCTAAACTTTCACTGGCAATACCTTCACGGTCTGGAAGCACTTTTCTTGCGGAGAATCGAACGAGGACAAACTAGCAACGAAATGTACCGAGTTATATACGCTTCCAAACCGTCTCCTTCCATGTCAAAATGCCGTGACACGCCCAAAAATCGAACGTCACGAAGGTCCGGGTCAATAGAGATAGGACTCTAAATCATTACATATACGGTCTAATTTCCTACAACCGTCATACATCTCTGCTGACCCGCCCCCGCCTTGATACATTTCATACGCAATATCTCTTTATTTTATCAAGTTATCTTATACAATCTTATTAGATTCTTATTCTAATTCGATACACTTTCAAAGTTTCTACTTATTAGAAAAACATAATTTTTTAGGGGCTCTGTCATGCTCTATCACCTGTGACACGATTGAATATCGCTAGCCAAACCTAAATACAATTAAAAACCGCAAACGGTATCTGCCTATCTCCTTTATTCTAAGCGTGAGAGACAATTTTATCTAACAAGTAAGATTAGGTACATTCATTTTTCCTTAGTATGAGTTTACTTACACTCTTTATACATATATCTCCCTGAGGGGGCAACAAAAATACATCTCGTACATAACTTTCAGCTTAATATCTTTGGTATTTACGAAAATACAGCGACTTTCACCTCTCTCTCCATACAAAATGTTGAATTCAACATCAGCTGTGAACAAACTAATTGAATCTACCTACATACAAATTGATATTTCTAACCGGAACATTTTGTACAATTTGTGTTATAATTTCTCAATTTCTTTACTTTCTACGCGCGCTACGTGGTCGTACCTCCGTGCACGTCTTCGGGCCAGTATGTGTGTGATAAGTATACAGCAAAATACCTAATTTACATTACAGTTTTTATCAAACATCTCATAATAGTGTCTACTACAGCGAACTTTGCCAGTCGATAACTACTGATCTGCCTATGCCATGCGTGGGGTTGGTCGTGAATATGAATTATTAGACATTCCTACGCCGAGCTATGCCACTGACTGAGCTCTAAAAAAGTGCGCTGCGTATTTACGCTTCCTCCGCGTCACTTCCCCGCACTTCACCCCCGCCGCCGCAGGTGGATCAGGTGCTCTGTCGGTCACCTCTCCGTGGACGACCCTTTCGACTAACCGAAAATACCTACACCTCCAAATTTAATATTTTCTATGGCAATCGCTAGACAACAATTCTTTTATCATAATACTCAAATATTACATGCCTACTATGAGAACCTAACGAGTTATATCGAATTAAAAACTGCCGCTGCATACAACCAACATACACCTAGCGGTCATTGCGAGCTTTACTAACTTTACTTATTTTCATAATGAAATACGACGCTTATTGATTCTATCCTTTACAGTCTCCCCCCGGCGTAGACCTTCGAGCCTCATCATCCATCGGAAGGATAATCAATTTACATACAGGGCGTCTGAATATTTCACTTTGAGTCCGAGCCTCCGCACTACGTACCATGCCACTAGGCCCCGAACACACCCGTTCTACCAAACTACGGGTTCATACAATACGAGGCAACAACTACTATCTGTTTTAACAACTGTGTCACTCTAACATGTCATAATATTTATTATCGCTACGATTGTCACCTTTCGGAGACAAAACTGGTAGGCATTCAAATCAACTACCGCCTCCTAAACATATCGGGTAACTACCTAACCTCCGATCGACCGCGGCGCACCGCGCTTGCCGTTTGCAGTTTCCAAATACCTACATACAAACTGACCGCCGATCCAATAATATCTACTTGAGACAATCGTATTCACTACGTTTCCAAACTACGTTAGTTCGATAATAAAAAACATGAGACACTTTGCCGCTATGCCTAAGTGCCTATTCTTCATCAGTGACATACCTACAATTAAATTCAACAGTTGTTAACATTCATTGCATTTAAATCCTTTATTATTTATCATAGCAATATCACATCGTTACTTGCCTCTAATTATTATTAAAATTACAAACTCAAAATAACTATTTCAACTTAAAAAACTCAACAAAATAACGGCTATGGAATTCCACTACACGATTCCATCCGATTGGGCTACCAAAAACTCAACTAAAAGCCCCAAAATATTCAATTTCTAAATATATCCACTTAGTATGGCAGGCGCTCACTCAATTTTACCAAAATTCGCCACTAAGTGATTTTTTACTACCTCTTACATGTCTCAAATACCCATGACATGTTTCAAACAAACGTAGGACTATTCAATACCTAACTTAATATCGACATTTAAAATCTCTAATTAACTTCTCCGCTAAGTGCAACAAACTTCAAGTTGTATGGACAAAATCACACTTACAAAAAAGGAAGCTATCTTCCATCGCGGATATTGCTATTGCAAACTGATAGGCGTTTGTGTTATTTCCTTGTTGACGCCTACCATTGCAAACTCCTCTAACTTAGTTATTATTGCAATGTAACACCCAAAAAGGTGCACAAACGACTCAAGGGCCATCGTCGGTACATACTAAGGTCTGGGGGCCTACCTAAACTTGCCCGATACCTATCAAAATACCTAAATACCGACTGTACCACTGCCCGAAGTCGCAACTTCAAGTAATGCGATATTAACATTTTTACCATCCAGTGATTATTCCTTTTATGTTCACTGTTGGTAACTAACATCGCGCCATCTATACTAGGCGGGTTCCTACGTTGGGTAAGCACATTGCCCGTGCTACATTTACCTCTCAACTTAAACACACAGCTTCTTTTATTTATGTTACCTAACTTGTAACGACGACTCGAACGACCTATGTTTCTTCCGTTTCTACCTACTCCGCTGGCGAATCTAGCGTGCCGTGCCTTCCTAACTGGCAACCGTTCGGCTTTCTGACTATCATTACGCCTCATACTTAAATCCGGGGTAGGTACGTTACTATAATTTCCTATTGACCGTGACGCGTTATCGTGAGCATGAGCAAGGTGGTCATGTAAAGGTCGTTCCGCTGTGACCAGGCATGGGTCGCACGTCTTGTGCGCAACCGAAACCTCCACCAGCGGTGCGACCAACACCTTTCTGAACCTTGCCGGTTCCTCATTTCCTATTCGAAACGAGGGGCCGGTGCACCATCTGGAGGAGGGGCCTGGTCGCAATTGGTTGACCAATGTTCCATCGCCCGCTGCATTCCACGCAGTGGGAACCCACCTCCGATGTTCAGAAAGCTCCGCTATACCTACTAGCCTACGTGCTATGTCCGGTTCATACCTACACGCACTATTATCGAACCGTTGCAAACCTGTCGTCGAATCTTTACTAAAATACATCCCTATATATTTCCCTGGATGTTTCTCTAAAATGTCTGTGTTTGTATACCTTACTGTGTTTTCATCTTGCGCCCCAAATGGCGAACTATGCGCCCCAAATTTCAATGACGTCATTACATATTTATCAGGGGGGCTCACACGATGCTCCCCCCGCCACAGATACTGTTGAGCTAAGCTATCCTCCTTTCTAAGCTCTACTGGTAAAAACACATCGCGGCTGTCCGCGGTTAAAATCATTCTGCCTACTTTAAACCCATACAAAATTTCATCTAATGACTGTACTAAGTCTGGGCCCTCTAATAAGAATTCGTTCTGGTTTTTTCCTTTCGACTTAGCCGCAGCGTCGAACACCAGACGAACCTTCCCCGACCTACTTGGGTTCGTGACAGCTACATGAGGCAAATACCGTTCCCTTGACTCGTAGGTATTTACCTCCACTAAGGGCTCCCTGCTGCCTTTTTCTAACAAACTGTTATCTTGCGCCCTATCCGTTTTGCGCTCTATACCTACTAAACGCCTGGTATGTACATGTAACACTGACGCGTTTCTCACTACATTATTTTTAGGCATTGACCCATGGATGACCCATCCCAACTGGGTCAGTGACGCGGCCGGTTGCCTACGGCTACCGGTCACCAACTTCCGCGACACTATAAGGTGCCAATTATCCGCACCTATGAGAATTTGAGGTCTCACTCCCTCGTAACAAACCGAATCCGGTGACAATGCTCTAAAATGCGACATTTTTAATAGTTCCTGACTAACGGTCTGACTACCCAATGTGAGGTTCTGTACCGTACGCGCTTTAATTCTATAAGGGCGTCCGCTCTGCCCGGCCAAGCTAACACCTACTAGACGGCTTCCGGATTCCTGCCTACTAGAGTTAGCGCCTATTATATTCAGGGCGCGAACCGGCCCCCGGGCCCCTATCGACTTTGCCAACTGTTCGTCGATCAAAGTGATAGTGGACCTCTCATCTAATAACGCGTAGGTCTGTACCCCCTTGCCCCTGCCACCCCCTATTGTGACAGGGCAGACCTTAAGAAGTACCTGCGTGCTATCAACTGGCGTATGCGCCGACGCCGTAAGTACCGTCTCCACTGGTACCTCTTTAAATTCCGGCCGCGGCTCGGAATGCAACAGCATGTGGTGTGATTGTGTGCAACCACCCTTACCACATCGCTTTGCCTTACATTGAAAACATCTATGTTTCCCGCTTAAACATTTATAACATATTTGCGCTTCCCTTGCCCAGTTCCAGCGCTCCTGTACCGACATCGCGATAACCTTACCGCACGCATCGGTCCGGTGCCCACTACCACAACAGAGACATGTAACTGCCGCCTCTGTTGTTTTATACACCGGCCGGCGTGCGCGGTCTAACCTTTTATCTACCGGCCGCGATGTCGGCGGCTGCACTGCGCGCGCGCTTGCTATCGTGCTTTTCTCGTATGAGAACTGAATAGCCCTATCAGCCTCCTTCATGAGAAAGTTCGCTAATCTAGTTAGCTCGGATTCCGGCCCGTTCGCCCTATCGAAAGCATAGTCATACCACTTGTTTTTAAGGTGGGGACTAAGTTTCTCACTTAACATCCTAGGTAGCCGTGGATCCGTATTTCTACCTACCGGATCCACACTTTCAATTACAGTGACTACATTTTGCACTTTAACCGCAAAGATATTTAACTCATTTGCCGATGCCCCCACATTAGGTAGTCGCATTACCTCCCCTACTGCCTGGTCTATAATAGTGCCTGGGCGACCGAAACATTGTTCTAGGGTCTTCATAATTCTATCTGGGTCTGACGCCGAATATAAAAGGGCCGACACCGCCTGTCGTGCCGGACCCCGCAAGCACGCCCTCAACCTAGCCAAATTCTCTATGTCCGTGAGTCTATAATTCTGCGTAGAATCCCTCATCGCTGCTTTGAATGGCAACCACTCCCTAGGGTCCCCATCAAATAAGGGTAACTCCTGGGCCTGTCGTGGTGGGGGTCGACCCCGCGACATATTCTCTAACGCGTACACTAAACGATCCAGGACTTCGTCTTTAGAGATATTGGTTTTGGCGGGCTCGTCTTGTTTACTATTATTCGGCGCCCTACCATCCCCTAGCCTATCCTCCCCCCGTAAAAATTCCCGCGGGGGATGACTATCCTGTAACCAATGTTCTACCCTTTCGTTCGCATCTATTTGCCCATTCACACTATCTCTATCAGTTTCTTCCGGCGGCGTTACCCTATCCTTAGCTATCTGCTTATCCACTAAACCGGCTTCTATTTCTAACTGCCTAATTCGTGCCTTTAACATGTCTGTTTCCGTATTAATTTGCTCCCGCCTAGCGCGCGCACTATCGGTTGACCGTCGCGAACAAACCGATGGCGGCCGCGTACCTAAAGTTTCCTGTTCGGTAACTACTTGCTCGGTCCTACTGGTCCCTGGCAATGGTACGTCCTGCGGAGCCTCGGAAGGAGACTCTGGATAGTCTGGTATGACCCTAAGCGCCGCGCGCTTCCTAGTGGTAGGTGGACTCCTTGGCATCATCACTGTTTAACTACCTCAACTACACTGAAATAGGTCCCTACCTCCCTAACTGAGATGGTCCCTACACAGTAACACAATTCAACAAAAATAAAAAATTTAAAAATTCCTAACGGCCTAACACACACACAAATACACTGGCCTGAAAATATACACGGATTACGACTCACTGTATATCCGTCCGTATCCGCGATCCGCGAAGTTGCAGGCGCCGCCGACGTCCCGATGCTCGGCCGCACCCGCCCGATGCCGCTGTGCTGAGCTGTGCAGACGCTGACGCTGCCACGAAGCCGCCGCCGCCGACGCCGTTGACCCGACGTCCCGGCTGCTCCGATGAAGGCGCCCAAGCTGCGATGCTCAGGGCGGTCCCGCCCGAGTTGCGTATGCGCTAGCGTACGAAACGCCACGCTGTACGCCCCTGCTCAAGGCGGCTGCCCAAGCGGTGAAAAACGCTGGCGTTCGAAACGCCCGCGCTGTGATGCTCGCCGACCCGGCCTGCTGCGGTCGCTGACGCTGGTAGCGCCCAAGCCGCACGGCCCGTGCTCAAGGCGGTCAAGCCCGAGTATCGCCCGTGCTCAAGGCTACAATGCCTGAGCGATGACGGTGCTGGCGTTCAAAACGCCGAAGCTGCGATGCCCGTCGACCTGGAGCTTGTGTGGTCGCTGGCGCTGGATAGCGCCCAAGCCACGATGCCCGTTGACCCCGAGGTGCAGCTGCTGACGCCTGCTTGGCGCCCTGGTCTCGCTGCACGTCGACCCTGTTCCTCGTTGTTCCCTGGCCTCGCCCTCAGACTGCGAGACCTGGAATGCACGTTCCGATCCGTTAATCAACGCGCCGGTATCCTACTCCGGCTCTTCCTTGCCGGTCGTTACCAGTACCCTTTTGTTTCCTTTCCCGGATAGCCGCTGGTGGCCTACTAATCCGGCGTCGATGGACCAGAACTTTGTGGGGGACAAATGGCTTTTACACCAAAGTCAAACACAAATCTGCATCGATGTGATTTAAAATGGACTGTATTTTTCGGTTCTTCAATGGTTCTTACTATTCTAACTTATTCACTAGCTTATTTCACTATACTATAACTAACTAGCGAACCAGGGGGTCTGGTACTATTCTAAACTTTCACTGGCAATACCTTCACGGTCTGGAAGCACTTTTCTTGCGGAGAATCGAACGAGGACAAACTAGCAACGAAATGTACCGAGTTATATACGCTTCCAAACCGTCTCCTTCCATGTCAAAATGCCGTGACACGCCCAAAAATCGAACGTCACGAAGGTCCGGGTCAATAGAGATAGGACTCTAAATCATTACATATACGGTCTAATTTCCTACAACCGTCATACATCTCTGCTGACCCGCCCCCGCCTTGATACATTTCATACGCAATATCTCTTTATTTTATCAAGTTATCTTATACAATCTTATTAGATTCTTATTCTAATTCGATACACTTTCAAAGTTTCTACTTATTAGAAAAACATAATTTTTTAGGGGCTCTGTCATGCTCTATCACCTGTGACACGATTGAATATCGCTAGCCAAACCTAAATACAATTAAAAACCGCAAACGGTATCTGCCTATCTCCTTTATTCTAAGCGTGAGAGACAATTTTATCTAACAAGTAAGATTAGGTACATTCATTTTTCCTTAGTATGAGTTTACTTACACTCTTTATACATATATCTCCCTGAGGGGGCAACAAAAATACATCTCGTACATAACTTTCAGCTTAATATCTTTGGTATTTACGAAAATACAGCGACTTTCACCTCTCTCTCCATACAAAATGTTGAATTCAACATCAGCTGTGAACAAACTAATTGAATCTACCTACATACAAATTGATATTTCTAACCGGAACATTTTGTACAATTTGTGTTATAATTTCTCAATTTCTTTACTTTCTACGCGCGCTACGTGGTCGTACCTCCGTGCACGTCTTCGGGCCAGTATGTGTGTGATAAGTATACAGCAAAATACCTAATTTACATTACAGTTTTTATCAAACATCTCATAATAGTGTCTACTACAGCGAACTTTGCCAGTCGATAACTACTGATCTGCCTATGCCATGCGTGGGGTTGGTCGTGAATATGAATTATTAGACATTCCTACGCCGAGCTATGCCACTGACTGAGCTCTAAAAAAGTGCGCTGCGTATTTACGCTTCCTCCGCGTCACTTCCCCGCACTTCACCCCCGCCGCCGCAGGTGGATCAGGTGCTCTGTCGGTCACCTCTCCGTGGACGACCCTTTCGACTAACCGAAAATACCTACACCTCCAAATTTAATATTTTCTATGGCAATCGCTAGACAACAATTCTTTTATCATCATACTCAAATATTACATGCCTACTATGAGAACCTAACGAGTTATATCGAATTAAAAACTGCCGCTGCATACAACCAACATACACCTAGCGGTCATTGCGAGCTTTACTAACTTTACTTATTTTCATAATGAAATACGACGCTTATTGATTCTATCCTTTACATTCTCTGTTCACTAATTTTCGTCACTTTTAAATTTTTATAACTATGAGATATTAGATAGAGGTATTCAACTCGAATTTTCATAATTTTTGTATCGTCATTGCCCATTTGCAAGTCGCTTCCATATGATATGATACAAAGTAGTGGATTCATACCTAGTCATCATCCCTATTATAACATTGCAACGTAAATCTAATATAAAATATAAGACAATTTCTAATCTCGAAGTAGGTCAAGAAGGAAAATGTTCTGAATAATCGATCGGGTCCATTGAATCAATTAATTAATTAATATTCAGATAACCGGGCGAGGCTTCGCCGCAGCTGCAGGAATAATGTTAATAAGCCAATTCTTCGAATCATACTGGATTAAAATTATGAATATTTGAGAAGATTCAAATTGGGGAAATAAATTGTTCGTTGGATTTGCATTTTTGTAACACAATTACATTTTATCGGTTAACTAGGCAGGATATGAAATCGATATGATTATATATGAAATCATTAAGTTACAATTGATTCAAATACAATGGACATGTGCCCGATTATCGTGGCGTGTAAGCGCCTTCTATTCCTGATAATAGAATAGAGAATAGAATAGAATATTTATAACAATGTACCTACAACATCGAACATATTTATTATAAACAATTATATTTGAGGACATTGGTATAAATTGGTCCTAGCTCAGCATTTTACTGATTGTAAAAAAAGCAGCGCTGGTCTTCCGCTAGAGCCATTTTATTTGTTTATAGTAATGGGTAGTATCTCGTATGTATCTTCACGCTAAGTCCTCTACGAGGTAGAAAGGAATTGAAAAATGCATCATAAGTAGTGATGGGCGAATGCGAATGAATCATTCGAATGATTTGTAGGATAGTCAGGTATTCGAATTATTCGACCACCGCATTACCTAATATACTCGCCGCTAAATAGTAGTGTTAAGCACTATCGTGTTCCGGTCAGGTAGTAATGCCGGCACAGAGGCACATTTTGTTATTGTTAGTATATTGATGCTTATAAATAATTAATTTAATTAATTTCTATTTATCACTATTTTTATTATTTATTATTTAAACGTAACTTCACGCCTGTAATCCCCGAAGGGGTAGGCAGAGGTAAATGCATGCATTCAAGCATACATGCAAACACCCACGATTCGCCGGTTACGTTTTGGCCCATGTAACAGGTGGCGAGCCTGTTGACATCTCCGGGCACATTACCAAACTTCGAGGTACTGGGAAATTTCCAGAAAATGGAAAAATCCCAATAGAACCAGAGATAAAGGACTTTACACCATTATCTCTGATAACCCACGACCCGGGAATCGAACCCAGGACCTCAGCGTAGTAGTAGTGGCCTGCTACCACTAGGCTACCGAGGCAGTTATTATTTAATGTTGACATAATCTAGGTTTAACTGTCAAATTAATATTAATATTGCTGAAGATTAAGACCGAACATTTTATGTTTTCTATAATGATATGTTTCTAATGTGTTATTACTATGGGTGAAATAACCTGAAATAAATTAATTTTAATTTTAATTTTTCATTAAAAGCATATTTATGCAGTATCCTATTCGAGTACAAAACTTGTGGGTGACACATGAAATGGCCGTCAGAAACTGAAAGCCCGTGTTACACAAAAATAAACCAGCCAAGTGTGAGTCGGAGACTTACGCACAGAGTGCCTCATATATCCCCCAAAATTGATTTTAAATTTATTTATTAACGTAACATGTTCATGTTTGAGTCACTGTTTCACTAAAAAAAAATGTTACACATATTGTGTTGTATTATGTACCAATTTCTTTCGTTTCAAAGTAAATTGTCTATGATAGACGGACGAACAGACAGACGAGTGAGTCTATAAGGGTTCCATATTTTACAACACCACACTGATGATGAGAAACGGATCAGGATTGAGGATATTTATTACCTCATAGACATTAGAACTATACTGGAACTGACAAACGTCGACGTCACAACTCTCGCGTCCACAAACAAAATACTTGAAGTGCAGAACACACGAAGACTGTTGAGGGCAGACAAAGAAACATTGTGCTATGGAGTCGTCAGCTGAATAAAGCTTGCACAAACATTGTAGAGTCGCAGTGGGAGCGGAGAGATGGGATACCTTTTAGCTAATTTTATCAATTTGTCTAACAGTTATCGATCTATGTATGGGCAATCTTTGAAGTAAATTATCTTGTAATACTAAGGTAAATTGTGTTTTTACCACAGAAATATGAATTCATTCAGATTTTTATGGTTTTTATGCAATAGTATAAGCAAGTGAATAAAACACTTATTCGTTTACGCCAATCTCCTACTAAAGATGGTTTCATTTTGAAATGTCACTCTTACACCAATTGAAAACAATTGTGATTTAGTGAACCGATATCGAAATTTTGGAGCTACACACTACACTACGACTGTTCCATAAATATGGAACTAAATTGCAAACATAGATTTATATTAATAAATCTATGATTGCAACCAACTCCGACAAATGTCACCTCAGTCTTTCCGGGACCGCGGAAGCTGAAATGTGACTGAAACGTCAGGTTGTTTTTTTTTTTTTATGAAATGGAAGTGGCAAACAAGTATGCAGTTGCATTTATGTCAAGTGATGACTGCCGCCTATAGACATCTACACAAAAACCAAGGTCAAAATGAAGATGCGTTACCACTCCTGAGGCCTAAGGTGTTACGCCTCTGTGCCGGAAATTACAGGGCCGTACATTACCTCCTGATCGGAACACGATAGTGCTGAAGATTATCATTTAGCAACAAGTATATTAGGTAATACGGTGGTGCCCACGCCCGCAAGCTCCGTCACTGGAGCTCTACCACGAGTAGTGATAATTTTAGTGTAATATTACTAATTTTAGCGTAATATACGCGAGACAAATCCGAAAAATAGTTTTATTTCAATGAGAGTAGCTAGAGAACCTAATAATATACTACACAATTATAAATATCTTAAATTTTACTTGTCTTTTGTTTCGACACTATGACGTTCCTTTGTGACATTTCTGCTCCGTCTACCCTCATTATAATTAATTCATGAGTTCAAGTTCATACAAAACACTTTAAAGTCAAATTACATTCAGATTTACGACTTCACAGTTTTGGGTACCTATTATATTTAATTTTGGTTTTCTTGAATGAGTTTTTCAGATTTGTGTGATTTTTTAAATATGCATTGTCACAAAGAAGAATAATTTATTTGTTCAAAATGTAGGTTACAATAATATAAGGTGTCGTGAAACAACGTACAATTTTTTTTTTTTTTACAATATTATCTTACAATTATATTTTCTATTATATCTATCTATACAATGTTTTGTTACAATTATAATTATTTTACAATATATTGATACATTAAATATAAATCAGTTAAGACAATTTCAAATATCCTAATTAAATCAAAGTTTTGTATGTAACATTTTTGTCAATAAAAAATATCATATTGTTTGTCTATTGTGAATAAAATTATAAATGTCAAATTGCGTTTATAATGTCAAAATTAAAAAAATAATTTATTATAAATAAAGTTAAACGGATGTCAAAGATGTGAGCCAAAATAGAAGGAACCTTATTTCAAATATTATTATTATTTTACATTTTGTTCATTTATATAGATCTATTATTATTTATTTTGAAGAACTGGAAAAAAACTCTTCTATAGAATAAAACGATTTGTCGAGTAACCAGTCTTTAAATTTCTTATTAAATATTTGAACAGGCATTTGTCTCAGACCAGCAGGTAATGCATTAAAAATACGTCCACACATTGTTATACAACTTTTTAGGTACATAGCTGTTCTAGGTACTTTAGGCAATACAATTCTGTCGGGATGTCGGGTGTTACGGGGGTATAGGTCCCTTGCTTTTTTAAACAAGTTAGGATGTTCCTTAACAAATTTTGCTGTTTCCAGTATATACATACAAGGTAGAGTGAGTGTGTGAGACTTTTTGAAAAGCGGTTTGCAGGACTCCCATGGGGGTATTGCATGAATGGCGCGAATGCATTTTGTGCCAAAAAAGCACGATGTACCTCCGTGGAGTTTCCCCACAATATGAGATCATAGTTTAATACGGAAGAGATATAGCCGTGATATGCCGCTAGTACAGTACGTTCAGTGGAAGTTTTACGTAATTTGTAGATGACATACACAAATCTATTTATTTTGTTACATACGTTAACTACGTGTAGCTTCCAGTTTAGATTTTTATCCAGACGAAAACCTAAAAAAGTAGTATCAGTCACCTCATTAATTTCGTGATTCATGTAGTTAATTTTTATGTTTTTATGTGGTTTACCGTAGGTGCTAAACTGAATAAATTTTGTTTTAAGTAAATTAACTTTCAAATTATTGTGATTGAGCCATGTTATTATGTTTGTAATTGTATTACTAATGTCAAATGAAAATTGATTAATGTCAGTATGTTTATTACATGTCATAATCAATGAAAAATCGTCAGCAAATAATATACATGAATTAGAAGTAATGTCAGGTAGGTCATTTATATACAGCAAGAATAGCAAAAGGCCAAGGATACTGCCCTGGGGTACAGCAAATTTATTAACAATCAAGTCAGATTTGAACGTCTGTAATTCCTTTTTATCATTTATATCTTGTGTTATTACTGTTTGTTTTCTGCCTGTTAAATTTGTATCAAGCCAACTTAAAGCTGGGCCTCTAATACCATATCTTTGTAGTTTTTGTAATAGTAGGTCATGAGACACCAGGTCAAATGCCCTAGACATGTCAAAAATACAACTATTACCGTCTCGTTACTGTCTATATTCTCAGTTACTAGTTTTACTAAATTGTAGCACGCTAACGTTGTTGATTTACCTCTCTGGAAGCCGTATTGTTGATCCTTTAAAATATTATGTTTTTTAATAAAATTAGTCAAGCGTCTATGCATTGCTAATTCAAATATTTTCGACATGACTGGGGTCAATGAAATGGGCCTATAATTTTCCAAACATGTTTTTTCTCCCTTCTTATATAGTGGTTTTATTACGGCTAATTTAAGAGGTTCAGGAAAACGACCATCACTAAATGATAGATTGACCAGATGGGTGAGTATTGGAGTAATTTCTTTTGCACAGTATTTCAGTATTTTCGTACATACACACACAGTGTGTGAAATAAGTCACTTTTACAGTGAACTAGCTGCCCCAGCGAACTTCGTATCGCCTTACCGGTACCTATGTCCAAAAAATCGAAAAAAAAAAGAAAATTCTTTTCCTGAGATCAAGAGAAGATATAAAAAAATAACGAATTCTGATATCTACCATATACCTATATATACAAAATTTCATTATGATCGGTCCAGCCGTTTCGGACTAGTAGGTATTGTTACAAACATTGTGACAAGAGTTTTCTATACTAGACTAGCTGTCCCGACGAACTTCGTATCGTCTAACATACAATCTCAATTAAATAAAAAATGTCTAAGAAATAGAAAAAAGTTGGGGATGAATGACCCTTAAGTGGTACATAAAAAAAATCATACAATAGAATTGAGACAAGATTTTGACAATCAAGTTTTTTATCACTAACAATTCGCCTTATAAAAATATACGGAGGAGGCCAATATTGGCGAAGACAATAGAAATCAACTGACATATTTTTCTTGTGACTTGACGGGTTTTAAAAGTATATCAGAGAGGTATATTAACATTTTCTTCTAGAAGCCTCTAGCTAAATTAGTGTTAAGTAGATTCGGTAATGCAATCGTACCTACAGCGTTCAACCCGCCTGCATATGTATCAACTGCAACTATATACCATTTGCAGTAACAAGCAACAATCAATTTATCGCAGAGCACCTGGGACCGTGTCCTCTGTTGTTTTATCACTCTATACTCAGCTGAGTGCTCAGCACACAGCCTGAGTGTGCTCGAGCTGAGCGTTGTCTCGGCTTCATTCCGACACGTATTCAGTGCCTCTTTGAGGTACAATTGAAGTGCTATTTATGTGTTTAGCTTAAACTATTTTTGTTTTGTGTTATTTGTCTGTATTAGTGTGGGAGGTGGGAGAATTTCTTGAGTGCTTCGTTCAAATGTGCCGATTTATTTTAAGGTTTTTGTTCCGTCGGGGTTCCGTAGCCAACCGATCAATGGTGGTAAAACCATTCCAATAGGGCGGTAAAAATGATAACGTGGGATGGGCAGAAGTCTATATGTTTGTCCGTTCATCACAGATTTTTTTTTCCAAATTGCTTTGCTTGACAGACAGACGGATAGATGCATGGGTGATTTTAAAGTATTTAATTTATTCCTTTCGAATTAAGTGCGGAAAAAAATGTGTGACATAATTTACGAAACGTCTATTAATATAAAGATTGATGTCCTGTTGATATCCGGCAATCTTCCTCTAAATTTTCTTTTAAAGTGAAGCTTAAGGAACACCTATTGAGTCAATTGTCTTAACCTGAAAGTGTGTCATCATAGTTACAAGTTTTTTTTACAAATTAAGCATATTTATTCATACAACTATATTTATGTAAATTTATGTGTAATTTCAACATACTTAATTATTATTATATAGTTATATAATATGTATCTTATTAAACATATATCTATTGTTATATTTAGTACAGCGTTAAATATTATTCGATAAAGTATTTATGTACTGTAAAAAAACGTATGAACGTTTTTTTTTTCTCTAAGTAATTATTTTCATTTATGTATTATTTTCCGCACCCTACACAAAGCTTTCTCATGACCCCATGGTTGACTGTCAGAGAATGCCTAGTAGCATTAAGTCCGCCATATGTACAAGGTGCATAGAAGCATAAATAAATAAATAAAGAAAAAATGGAAGGAGAGAGGAGGCGATTTCGATCAGGTATACTTACGTAAAATTACAGCTTTCTTCTACAACACTACGTACTAATAGTATGAGTTTAACTGACGGACGGACAGTGCAAAACTCTTTTTCGCAGGGTTCCGTAGCTGCAGAACCCTAATAAAAATCAGATATGATTACATCGAACGCGAACAAAATGGAGAAGGCAACACCCTGCGGAGTTTGTGTCACATTTTTCAATATTACTTCCTCCCACATCGCATTTATTGAACTTTTGCATTCTGCGGCTCTTTATAAAATATTTCAACAATTTTACAGGTTTTGGTGATAAGCTCACATACTTAATATTAGTGAGTTCGTCGTAAACTTGTCAGTCTGAACTGAAAATATTTTTTTTGTTGTATGGAACCTCCCATACAACAAAACAAGCCACCCTTCAATATTTATTTCATACTGTTTTTAGTATTTCTTGTAATATCGGTAAGAAATATATCAACTTAAAATTTCAACTATCTAGCTATCACGGTTATTAAAATACAGCCTGGTGACAGACAGACAGACAGCGGTTTAGTAATTTAGGTATACTTGTTGACTTGTAAATATTAATAAAATTTGCAACAATAATGAAAAAATGATTTTAAAATAATATTAGTTTAATTCATACTTTAAAAAGTATTACTGTGTACTTACTTTACATTCTAACAGAGTATGCAAAGTTTGTTTATGCATTAAAATCAGTCGACGGATAAAGTTGCACAGCATTACTACCGTATTCGATTACCCGTTGATCCGGTTTGCAACCGGGCCTGTCTGCCGGCCAGCTCATTGCCTGATAGGTTTGACGTTGTAATGAGTAATCATTCGTTACTGTTGCCGAACTGTCCAAAAACAATAGTTTTACATTTTCGAAAGAGCGTGAACGGTATTTTTATGTAAATTAAAGTGTAAAATTACGAACTTATTATTTGCAACTACTAAAACATTGAATTGCGATTTAAAGTAAAGGAGTAACTATTTGTTTTTTTATATTATTTCGCATTAACACATGCTTGTGAAATATATTTTATTTAAAGAAAAATGGAAAGAAAAATTTGACTTCAGGCGACACTCGAACTCGCGGCCTACTGGGCTACCATAAAGCAATGCAATAAATGTGAAGGAAAGATTTGACAAATCGGGCAGGACTTCAGTAGCTCAGTTGGAAGAGCGGCTGGACTAGATTCCCAGTAGGCCGCGAGTTCGAGTCTCGCCTGAAGTCAAATTTTTCTTTCCATTTTTCTTTAAATAAAATATATTTCACAAGCATGTGTTAATGCGAAATAATATAAAAAAACAATTATTAAGGGTAAAAGCGACTTCTTTACGATATTCAATAAACTGCAAAGTCTATTATATCGGTTGCCTAACTAGCATAGTTGGCAATAGATGGCACTGCTGCTACCATAAAGCAATGCAATAAATGTGAGGGAAAGATTTGACAAATCGGGCAGGACTTCAGTAGCTCAATTGGAAGAGCGGCTGGACTAGATTCCCAGTAGGCCGCGAGTTCGAGTCTCGCCTGAAGTCAAATTTTTCTTTCCATTTTTCTTTAAATAAAAGAGTAACTATTTGTATCAAAATATCCGAATTCAATAATGTTACTGGTAAGTATGTTTTTATGCGTGTAGGTATCTTGATACCAAATACATGGTCGAAACCTATTTTATATAACAAGATTGGCTGATAGAAAATCGTCACGTCGTCGATATATTGCGTAATTTTGACACTGCTTTAATATAAAATAATTTCGCATACATTGAGCAACGAAACTTTTTTAATGTGAAAAACTTTGTAGATTTTTTTTTTTATGTAATTGAAGTGGCAAACAAGCATGCAGTTCACATTGATGTTAAGTGATGACTGCAGCTTATAGACACACAAAGACCAAGGTCAAAATGCAGATGCGTTACCACTCCTGAGGCCTAAGGTGTTATGCCTCTGTGCCGGGAATTACAGGGCCGTACATTACCACCTGACCGGAACACGATAGTGCTGAACACTACCATTTAGCGGCAAGTATATTAGGTAATGCGGTGGTGCCTACGCCCGCGAGCTCCGTCACTGGAGCTCTACCACCAGAATAAATAAAGTCAGATGAGTTATAGAGTTGGACATCGTTACTGCATTCGATTACCCGTTGATCCGGTTTGCAACGGCGCGGTAATTGGGCCTGTCTGCCGGCGAGCTCATTGCCTGATAGGTTTGACGTTGTAATGAGTAATCATTCGTTACTGTTGCCGAAATGTCCAAATATACGAATACTTGTTTAAAATTTTCGAGAGAGTGTGGTCGGTATTTTTATGAAGTATAAAATAATTTGTTATTTGTAAGTAGTGTATGTTATACATTGAATAGTGATTAGAACCGGGATGTCTGGCGCTCTACACTCTCTGCCTACCCCGTTAGGGACCTGGCGTGAAGATACATACATACATATACATTTTTATCAAAAGAAATAATTAATATTTTTATGCGTGTATTTGAGATCGGAGACGTGCTCGAGAGCTTGCTTATATAACAACTAGCTGTTGCCTGCGGCTTCGCCCGCGTGAATGTCGTTTAAAGAGTAGCCTATGTTTTTTCTCAAAGTCAACTCTATCTCTGCACCAAAATTTCATTAAAATCGGTTCAGTCGTTTGGATGTAAAAAGGTTACAGACAGACAGACAGACAGATAGAGTTACTTTCGAATTTATAATATTATAGTAGGGAAGTAGGGATGATGTAGGCTGATAGAAAGATGTGTTATGACAACGAGTGTATTTCAAATACCTATATAACACTATAATTTTGAAATTACTTTTAATTCGCATTAATTGGCCAACAAAAGGCTTTAAATATACTGAAAATTCAAAGTTTGTAGAAGAAAAAGGTGAACTCCCATGACACATACGCCCACGATTCACCGTTTTTTAAATCCCATTTATTAAGAGATGAACCTTATTTACATACTCATCCTCGGGGAAATGCAGGCGCTAAGTTATGTGATATGTATTCAAGATTTGACATTTCTAAAGTAGGGTTTATATCAAGAGAGGGTGATATGGACAGCAAAATAGAGTCGAAACAATATTGAGCCCGCCATCTTTGTTTTGAAGAATATTTATGTGATGTTCTGTGTGGAATGGAATCTCAGTTTACGAGGACTGTCACCGCCAGCGTTCCAATACGCGTTATAAAAACGACATATTGTGGTTAACGCCACGGATTTTAAATTTATGAAATTCCGATGCGGTGAGGATTTCCGTTTATTTTTGGAAATATCCATTAAATCTGCTGTGAATGTCGTTTGGTGCAGTTTAATGTAGACGTTGCATGCAATGTTATTTTTTGTAAATAGAGCCATTTGTATTTCGCTTTAATGACACAGGATTTAAATCAACTTAAGATTCACTTGAATTCGACAATTTTTTTTTTGACGAATTCAAGTGCTTTTATTCAATCTTAACTAATATTATAAAGAGGTAATATTTTTTTGTTTGTTTGTATTGAATAGGCTCAATAACTACTGGACCGATTTTAAAAATTATTTCACTATTCGAAAGCTACATTATCCACGAGTAACATAGGCTATATTTTATTTTGGAAAAATAGGGTTCCGTAAGATATTTGGGTTTTTCAGACACAAGGTGTAAAAAATCAATTAGAAAAGTTACTCATTTTGCGTACGCTGCCTAAACTATAGAAGATATCGAGGAAGGCTTTAGGCTATATCTATAATCATCACGCTAATAGGAGAGGGTAGGTAACATTGCACCCGCGCGAAGCAGGGGCGGGCCGCTAGTTATATTGACGAACCGGTTAGTCCAGCGGTGCGAAACCACCGTTTGATTCGAAGGGTCGCGGGTTCGATCCCCGCACCGGAACAAATATTTGTATGGCCTACAGATATTTGTTTCGGGTCTGGGTGTTTGTGTATGTGTTGTATGTGGACAACGGCACCCACGACACAGGTTTATACCTACTGTGGGGCTGTGAGTGTAAGCGTATTTTATTTATATATATAGTTACATATATACATGTCATAAATCTGAAAATGCCTGACAAAAATCTAAGTTGATTTAAATCCTGTGTCATTAAAGCGGATATGCGCGCCTTCTTATAATTTATAACTGCAGTTATGAATTGAAAGGTGAAAACTGAAAAATAATTAGAATATCAACGAAAAAATGTACGAGTAATAAAATTATTGATTATTGCCCAGTTTGCTTTCTGATAGCAGGCTTTTACAGCATGCACGACATATTGGCTTATCATAATATAAATTACGTGAAGTAAAAACTTTAACTGCCTCAGTGCTAGTGTTAGCAGGCCACTACTACCACGCTGGAGGTCCTGGGTTCGATTCCCGGGGTCTATCAGAAATAACGGTTTAAAATCCTTTAATCCTTTATCTCTGGTTCCATTGCGACTTTTCCATTTTCAGGAAGTTGCCCAGAACCTCGGAGTTTGGTAATATGCCCGGAGATGGCAAGAGGCTCGCCACCTGTTACATGGGTCAAAAACGTAACCGGCGAATCGTGAGAGTTTGCATGTATACTAGAATGCATGCATTTACCTCTGCGTACCCCTTCGCTGATTACAGGCGTGAAGTTACGTTTAAAAACTTTGGACCCATTTTTACGATAATTGCGCATACGGAGGAGTATGAAAGGAGAATGTTACGGCTCCATACATTCCTGGGCCCAGATGTTAACACTTTACAAATAATGTCATTTTCAAATGACTATAAAATGAATAATTTGAAATTCGGGCATTTTTTGAATTGCCAGTATTTGAAGTAGGTATATAAGAGTTGGGTTAGGTTGCTAATTGTTAGCTATATTACAAAATGTACTGTGTAATGGGTTAACCAGTAACGATTTACTAACTATGGTAAATAGTTCTAACAGTAAATAAATGATATTGTAAGTTATAAATGATGCGGTCGAATTTCGACCATTGGGCTATGCACCAATTGTACCATCGCCTGGACTCACCGTTAGATTTATGCCGACGTGTGTAGCCCTAGAAAATATGAGCATAGATAAAAGTGCCCAAACCAAGGTTCGTTCTCGACAGCGGAACCATAAACTAGATATTTGGCAAGCCATAAAACTGCGCGTCGGAGCTCAGGGCTTGATTTGCGTGCGACATTATAGTCGCTGTGGCGCCATCTATTGTCACCAAACACACTTTATTTACGTTCAAATATGACTCTTCAATCTTTGAGTTTAAATACTCAACGATTAAAGAGTCAACGTTTAAATACTCAACTTTTTAACCGGTTAAACGGACGAATAACCGACAAAAAGGAGTATTATCAATTCATCGAAAACTCAAGGGAATACTGCAGCCTAGCCTATAGACATCTACACATAAGTTGGATCAATTTACCCTTGAGACCTTATTATTATGGAGCTATAGAAACTATAGACCACTATTTAACTGGAACATAATAGTGCAGAACATTTGGCGGCAGATAGATTGGGTAATTTATTGCGGTGGTTTTTTTTTAATGTAATGGTAGTGGCAAACAAGCATGCAGTTCACATTGATGTTAAGTGATGGCCGCAGCCTATAGACACACAAAGACCAAGGTCAAAATGCAGATGCGTTACCACTCCTGAGGCCTGAGGTGTTATGCCTCTGTGTCGGAAATTACATGGATGTTGTTATGTAAATAACTAAGTAGCCTATGTTCTTCCTCAAAATCAGCTCTATCTCTGTACCAAATTTCATTGAAATCGGTTCAGTCGTTTGGGTGTGAAAAGGCAACAGACAGACAGAGTTACTTTTTTAATTTATAATATTATATTTAAATATATTATATATATAATATATTTGGTGACTGCAGCCTATAGACACCTACACAATGACCAGAGGCCAAATACAGATGCGTTGCCACTCCTGAGGCCTAAGGTGTTATGCCTCTGTGCCGAAAATTACAAGGCCGTACATTACCACCTGACCCGGAACACGATAGTGCTGAACACTACTATTTAGTGGCAAGTATATTAGGTAATGTAGTGGTGCCTACGCCCGCGAGCTCCGTCACTGGAGCTCTACCACCAGTAAAACTTTACAGTAATATAGGTCATACATTGGAATTACATATAGGCTACCATTTATAATGATTAAAAGTACACGCTGACGAAGTCGCGGGCAATAACTAGTTATTTCATAAATTACTACCGTACTGAATAGGTACATTCTTTGTGTCTGTGATGTTAGTAAGTGAAAGGAGTATAACGGAGGCATAGAACAACACCGGAGGGGAGTAGCCATATGCAGGCTTTCCCCTCTGTCAAAGTACAAGCCCAAATGGGCGTGTTGCTCTATGAACGGAAGTGAGAAAGTTGTGTAGAATGTTGACAATGAGAGCTCCACCCGCCGCTCCCTTGCTTGTCTTGGAATTTATGGCACAAACTTTTTGAATGTGTCCTCGTTAACCCTCCATATCTACATTACGGTACTTTGTGCGAATTATCATTAGGTTTAATGTATCGGATATGTTGCCTTTGTATTTTATTTTATAAGGTATGCTTTGTTATCCAAACCGAATTAATTTGTATGTGCAAATGTTGAAAACCATGTTCATGAATACGACTTATACGACTGCATTAAGAGTTAAATTAATTGAAATGGGCTTAAATCTGTTATGCTATTTATCGACATTTCAGAAGTCCACTGTTGCCACTATAGTTTTTCTAAGAGCTCGAGTGACGGAGATCGCGGGCTTAGGCACACCGCATTACCTAATATACTTGCCTTGCCTACTATAATTTAGGTGGTAATGTAGGGCCCTGTAATTTCCGGCACAGAGGCATAACATCTTAGGCCTTAGGAGTGGTAACTCATTTGCATTTTGATCTCTGGTTTTTGGATGAATGTCTGTAGGCTGCAATCATCACTTAAAATCAATGTGAACTGCATGCTTTTTTGGCTAACAAGCTTACCTTAAGCTTAGGTAACGCGCTCGAGTAAATACAAAATAGCATCCTGGACTCTCCTACTATTACATAACATGACTTTATTTTAGATACTAAACTAGAACTGAACCATTATATATCTTATACTATCTAGTACAAACACTGCAAAGACTGGCTCAGCGGCGTGTTTAGACTAAAAGAACATTCATTTCTGCTTGTGACGGTCTGTCCTAAGTAAGCGTCGCTGTCGGCCCAGATTGCGTCCCCGCGTCAAATTATTGCCAGTCCAATGACCAGTTCGGTTTGATTGGTTTCTTACTGAGTTCTAGTTCTTTACGCAACAGTAGCGCTTCTCAAACAGTTGATGATCATATATTCTAAGAGGCAGTATTAAGCTAATGAGCCATTAAATAATCGAAAAAACGATAGTATTGAGCTTTATTTTATTAAAGCATAAGAATGAAAATGCAGAAACAAAAATGCAGATTCAACAGGAAATGATAAATTTGGTTTAATAAACATTATGCAAAAAAAAACTTGATTGAAATTTTGCAGTGCCAGAAAATGGCAACTAAGTATTACTACCTAATTTTAAGTCTACACACACTACACTACACTACAAACTTTATGTATCTAATTAGCAAGTAAATGACTATGACTATCATATTATTATATTCTAATTCACAGGGTCTATCTATTACAAATACTGCGAAGACTGTGTCGGTGGCGTATTTACACTAAAAGAACATTCAATTGTGCTTGTGACGGTGTGTCCTACCGTGGTCCTACATACCAAAGTGTAAGCATCGCTGTCGCCGCCAACTGCGTCCCCGCGTCAAGTGAATACCAGTACAATGACCAGGGCTGCGACCGCCTAACGACATTGCTATTGTCGTTGTCATTGCTGTCAAATTTTAACGTCGTTTTGTAGCTCCTTTAAAAGGAGTAGTGATAATCTGATCGTTTTTCTTGCTTTCGTAGGTGAGAAATAAGCGATAGTGGTAGATTATTTCGATTATTGTTATTTAGTTAAAGCAAAAATCGACATGAAAATTTGACAGCAATGCCAATGACAGCAATGTCGATAGGCGGTCGCACCCCAGTTCGGTTTGATGCCTTGTGGTCTAGTTCTAGTTTTACACTCGTTTGTTGAGATTTACTTATTGTTTTTCAAAAATTTTTTTACATTATTCTATGTTTTTTTTTTAATTATAGATAATATAGAACATTAGAGATTCAATTAAGTGCATACCTAAATGATCTTAGAATAGGATTGTTTAAAGCATTGCTTTATTATAGATACTACTAGCTGACCCGGCCACGCGTTGCTGTGGCTAAAGTTTTTGTTATATTACATTATAGTAAACAATCTAAGAGGAACAATAAGAGAACATCAGTCACGGAGTCCACTATGCTTTTTCACACAGATGGTATTTGTAAAAAAAATTGGTGATCTCCTTATTTGACTTTCTACTACTATAACCCTTTAGTACAATGAAATTATTTACGAACAAAGACGAAAATGTTGATGTCGGTATACAAATTCACTGGATTTGAAGGGGAAGTACGTTGAACACAATTAATTAAAATGTTCTTACACTTGATATTAAGCAGAAATCAATAGGTACAAAATAAAAATTTATAGCGTCAACAACACGTGGTAAATAAGCTGTTTAAATGTAGCTAAATGACATGATTGTAGATTTACCATAGCAGCGCCATCTATTGATTACTTACTCAACCCAGTCGAAAGGTATCGACATCTGTTAGAATCATTTGGAGTTAACAGATAATTGTGACTGTCAAATAATAACAGACAAATAATTAGCAATAAATTAAAATTGCGACTATAATTTGAGATTTAAACTATCCTATCTCTCAAGTTGGATCGAACTGCACATGGTGTGCGAATTTTATTATAATCGGTTAAGTGGTTTAGGAGTCCATTGAGGACAAACATTGTGACACGAGATTTATATATATTAAGAAGATATATTATGTTTTTAGATTAACAATTACTCTGTTCTGTTCCATTTTATACGGTTAATCTAATACAAAAACGACAAAGGCTGAAGAATAAAAATCATTTATAGAGAATAACAACGAATACATACGTCAATTTGCAAACTTAAAAAATATATAAGTAATCAAGAGTGTTACTAAGAATAAAACTAAATAATGTATACTCATGCATATAGAATGTCTCATTTCCCCTTCTATAGACGAATAATAGACAGAAACAAGAGAGATTCTTTGTCATTCACTGGAAGAGTTCAAAACAGCAAATCGTTTGTAGGTATATTTAACTGCCTGTAGCCTAGTGGTAGCAGGTCACTACTACTACGCTGAGGTTCTGGGTTCGATTTTCGGGTAGGGGGTTATCAGAGATAATGGTGCAAAGTCCTTTATGTCTAGTTCTATTGGAATTTTCCATTTTCTGTAAATTTCCCAGTATCTCGAAGTTTGGTAATGTGCCCGGAGATGTCAACAGGCTCGCCACCTGTTACATGGGCCAAAACCGTAACCGGCGAATCGTGGGTGTTTGCATGTATGCTTGAATGCATGTATTTACCTCTGCCTACCCCTTCGGGGATTACAGGCGTGAAGTTACATATATTGGATGCATGCTTGGTATACCAAAGAAAAGAACTAACTTATCGCCAGATTGTCTACAAGTTTCTTTGAAACACATGGGTATAATCCACTCACAACTATTATTCTCCACTATAGCCATTCCTCAAGCAAAATATCGTCCCAGGAAATAATAATTTTGAATTCCGCCGGCTAAGTCTTAATTTATGAACACAACGGTGACACTTTACGAAAGAATATAAACACCGGCGAAAGAGAAACGCCACCAGCCAACAGTGCGACTCCCTTGAAACAAAACTGGCTAAGGGCGAGTAGGAGTCACGTAAGTTTCCGTACAAGTAAAAAAAAACAGTTTTTTTAGGGTTCCGTACCTAAAATGGACCGGGACCGTATTACTAAGCCAGCGGAGGCTTAGTAATACGGTCCTGTTTTTCTCTCTGTCTGTCCGTCTGTCTGTCAGCAGGCTGTATCTCATAAACCGTGATAGCTAGAAAACTGAAACTTTCACAAATCATGTAGGTAATTCCGCTAAACTAAAAATAAAAAAATAAAAACATGGTAAAGGTATCAAGTTTAGTAAGGGGTTCGCATACAATGAACGTGTTTTCTCTCTCTTAATCTTTTATAGATGTTGGTACAGTCAAATTTTCGTTCTCATTCTCTTTATCTTTTTTTATTTCTAAATTAACAGACTCACACGTGTTATTGTGAAAAATAAAGATATGAACAGAATATTTTTCTTTATTTTAGATCTTTAAAAAAAATCACCTGTCAAAAAGTCAAAATAAAATAAAATGTTATGTCTATCAATCTGTAAGACGTGAACATGTAACAACATGTAGGTAATCGTTTGCGTGTCCTGAATGTCGCAAATATTTTAAAATGTATGTTTGTTTGCAAGCTGCGGGCAACAGCTAGTAAAACATAAATCCTTAGATGATAATTTCATTAGAACTCATATGAATTAATCATATGAGTTCTAATGAAAATCTTAGAATATAAATGAATATTATTAGCCATGCCAGTTTAATTTTACCTATAGCACGGAACCCCAAAAGTGTTAAGTCGCCAACTTCAAACAAAACTCACTGTAATGAAATCTGAGCATATTTTTTGTCGACAACGATATCCACTCTATTCTGTAATATTTTCCTTGCAATTCAAACGCCATTCAATTTACAGGTCTGTCGCTTTGTATTAGGGTAGTTTTTGCGGTGGTTGAGCTGTATTAAGTTGGTGTTTTGGTATAAATAATTCATTGGCCTCCAAGCGCGCAGGATTAGCGTTGCACACACCGTTCATCTTTTGGTTAGCGGTAACGGTCATTATGATAACCGGGTTTATTAGATAGATAACCGGGTTTATTAGATAGATAACCGGGTTTATTAGATAGATAACCGGGTTTATTAGATAGATAACCGGGTTTATTAGATAGATAACCGGGTTTATTAGATATATATTATGATAACCGGGTTTATTAGATAGATAACCGGGTTTATTAGATATATTATTCTGTTAATGATTTGTTTGTTTCTGGTGATGATTGTATGTGATACTGGAAATGATGCTTTTCATGCTTAGGTTTTGAAGTGAAAACGCGGTCGAGATGAGATTTTGTTTTTTTATTTTTTTTTTTATTTTATGGAAGTGGCAAACAAGCATGCAGTTCACATTGATGTTAAGTGATGACTGCAGCCTATAGACACCCACATGAAGGCCAAGGCCAAAATGCAGATGCGTTACCACCCCTGAGGCCTAAGATGCTTTGCCTCTGTGCCGGAAATTACAGGGCCGTACATTACCACCTGACCGGAACACGATAGTGCTGAACACTACCATTTAGCGGCAAGTAAATTAGGTAATGCGGTGGTGCCTACGCCCGCGAGCTCCGTCACTGGAGCTCTACCACCAGTAAAATTTTTGCGCAAGATCTGCGGTGTATCGCTCACCAATCGCGTTTGTTTTTGGGGTTCCGTAGTAAACAAAGAACAAGTATACACCTTAATTACGCCGACAAAGTGGTAGAATAAAAACATGAAAAAAAATATATTTAGGGTACCTCCCCTACACGTCACGCACGGATATTTTTTTATTTTTCGTTTTCTATATAGTGTGGGATATCGTTGAATAAGTCTTTTAAAAATTTTAGGGGTGTGGTAACATTATATTTGGATTTAGTTAACTGTTCTTGACTTATAAAGGTTTAAAGTGCCAATTTTCGTTAGAGTCAAGTGTCCCCCCCTCTACCAACTAAACGATTATTGTTAGAAGTGCAAATGTTACGGCAGTAGTAGCTACATATAACGTAATTAAAATGAAATCTATCACACCTTTTGCGAGTAATAGTCGACCAAATGTAATACTCGAAATTTTTAAACAGCTCCATAGAAAATATTTAAATATTTTTTTAATTACATTATTCAAACCTAAAAACTACGGAACCCTACACTGCGCGTGGCCCGACACGCACTTGACCGGTTTTTGACGTGACAACGTCTTAAATTAGGTTGCGGCTCGGAGTCACTCATGAAAAAGTGTAACGCCCGGTAACGTAACGATGAGTCACCGAACGAGAGAGAGGTCTGCCGGACCGGCGAATGCCTTTCTACCGAGAAAAAGACGTTGTCACGTAAAATCTTCGCCCGTAAAACCGACTTTACAGGCAACCAGTTTTTTTTATGTTAAGTATTACTTGGATGTTAAGTGATGACTGCAGCCTATAAACATCATTAAATTTATTTTTTTTTTATAATTTGGCATGACCATAGATACAGAGTCTTTCAGTCGTATACATATTGAATTTCACATTTCTTTAAATTAATGAATATCCATATGGAAGATGACGATGATTAAATGCTTCCATGAGGAATATGATGAGATGATGGGGTGGCTCCAGTAAAGCGATGGGGACTTTACTGAAGTTTTTACGAAGTTTTGGAGGCAATACGAAAAATCAAAGTGTTATGAAGTGAAAAGCACTTCATAATATCACTTTCTTACACTCGTGAACATTATCGAATGCTTTATGATAAAAATCCCACCATTTTTACACATAAAAACGCGACTATACACAAATTTCGAAAATAATATCACGCAGCGACACAGCTCTTTTCCGCGTTCCCGCCAAAACTCAACATCATTCAAAATGCAGATGTGTTGCCATCCATGAGAGCTCAGTTGTTATGGCTCTTTCGTTTTTTTTTTTTTTTATGTAATCGAAGTGGTAAACAAGCATGCAGTTCACATTGATCAGGTCAAAATGCAGATGCGTTACCACTCCTGAGGCCTAAGATGTTATGTCTCTGTGCCGGAAATTACAGGGCCTTACATTACCACTTGACCGGAACACGATAGTGTTGAACACTACCATTTAGCGGCAAGTATATTAGGTAATGCGGTGGTGCCTACGCCCGCGAGCTCTGTCACTAGAGCTCTACCACCAGTAAAAATCTGCTCTGTGATACTCGTAGTTATTACGATTACATATTACATTATTATCTCATATTAGGTTACCGGAACACGATAGTACTGAACACTACCGTTTTGCGGCAGATAGATTAGATAATGCGATGGAGCCTACGCCTAAATTTCTTTAAAATTAAATATACGGCGAAAATTTAATTATACACTTTATATTTTAAAATTCACTATTTTCAGGTTACTGACTTACACCTGTGAACCAAATTTCAACTCGATCGATCCAGTACTTTTGGATAGACAGACATAAGAGCTCCGTTAGTCTCTTTTGAGGTACGGGACCCTAAAAATATTTAGATGCATGCAACAATACTCTCTGAACATTGCTTTTCAATACATCAAAATATATTCACATTTTTATATCTTTAATGGCTCAAAGAATGACTGCTATCCATGATTGCTTAGCTCACCATTTCCACCGAACATAAACTATCCATCCAATGGAATCACGAGATAATGCAGAAATGATATAAAGACGCCGCGCTCGTTACCGGAGGGCGTTGGAATCGCTGGAATGGCTGGAATGGCTGGAATGGATACGACAATGTGTGGAAAAATATTGCTTATTGAAAACCAACTCTCATTTTAGCGCTGACTATGAATTGCTTCTAGCTTGGATTGTATACGACTTTGGTGGTGGAATAATACCAGTTAGCTTTGGCGTGGTAATATATTTCTGCGGATAGGTGGGAAATTGTGATCTAGAAATATAGATACGAATATTATAAGGTTCGATTTCACTGACGAACTATGAGTTTAGGTAACTGACTGTACAATTTTCAAAGATACTTTTACTGGTGGTAGAACTACAGTGACGGAATTCGCGGTCGTAGGCACCACGGCATTCCCTAATATACTTGCCGCTAAATGGTAGTGTTCATCACGATCGTGTTCCGGTCAGGCCGACACAGGCATAACACCTTAGGCCTCAGAAGTGGTAACGCATCTGCATTTTGACCTCTTGTATTTGTGTTAGTGTCTATAGGCTGCAGTCATCACTTAACATCAATGTGAATTGCTTGCTTGTTTGTCACCTTCATTACATAAAAAAGACAATAATGAAATAACAATAAATAGATTGGACACTTACCTACTCTATCCGTAGTGAAACAATTTAATACTCCTGCAGGTTATTCTCCAACCAATCTAAACTAATATTATAAAGAGGTAATATTTTTTTGTTTGTTTGTAATGAATAGGCTCAATAACTACTGGACCGATTTAAAAAATTTTTTCACTATTCAAAAGCTACATTATCCACGGGTAACATAGGTTATATTTTATTTTGGAAAAAAATAGGGTTCCGTAAGATATTTGGGTTTTTCAGACACAAGGTGTAATAAATCAACCAGAAAAGTTATTTATTTTGCTTACGCTGCCTAAACTATAAAAGATATCGAGGAATATCTTTTATGGTTTATTTCACTATTCAAAAGCTACATTATCCACGGGTAACATAGGCTATATTTTATTATGGGACAAATAGGGTTCCGTATGATATTTGGGATTTTCAGACACAAGGTGTAAAAAATCAACCAGAAAAGTTACTTATTTTGCGTACGCTGCCTAAACTATAAAAGATATCGAGGAAGACTTTAGGCTATATCTATGTATAATCATCACGCTAATAAATAATAATAATAAAATAATTTATTTGCTACAAAATATCACAAATATTACAATGTGCATCTGCGTCTGAACTAAGCGACAAGCTTGTATCTCAGACAGCAGTGCTCTTTCATCCGAAGGATAACAATTGCTTATAGCAAAAAAATAGAATAATATTGGTATGTATGTATGTATCTTCACGCCAGGTCCCTAACGGGGTAGGCAGAGAGTGTAGAGCGCCAGACATCCCGGTTCTGACAAACCTCTCGTGCCTCGTCTACCTTCATCATTCTCTTCATACATGCACGCCGATTCCTAAGACTTTTGACCCCACCATCAGACAGAACTCGACCTATTTGGTCATGGTAGGTCAGCCTTGGTCTTCCTGGGCCTCTGCAACCATCCACATTCGCATTGTATATCTGTTTAGTCATTCGCTCATTCGACATTCTTTCTATATGCCCGAACCATCGGAGCATGCCTTTTTTCATTTTTACACCGATACTATCATTCACACAAAGTCTCTTTCTTACATCTTCATTACGAACGCGATCGGTGAGTGATACACCGCAGATCTTGCGCAAAGATCTCATCTCGACCGCGTTCAACTTACTTTCATGCTCTTTCCTGCATACCCAGCTCTCGCTTCCATATAAAAGCGTAATAATATTGGTCCTTAAAATTAAACCATAAAACTGTTTTATATAAAGAAAAGTAGAAATAAAAACAAGTGTGTGTAAAGTACCTTTCTTTGTGTATACTATGTTAGTGAGTGTATGTGTGTGTGAGAGTATGTGTGCATATTGTTATGGAAGATGTAGGTATATGAAGTCTTTAGAAAAAGGTACTACATAGGTATTATACTAAATATAAAACCTTTCCTATCAAATAATCCCTTATATTTTAAAATAAAGTATGGGTTGTGTGATTAGCAACAGAACTACATCCCTGAATAATCTGAATATTGTATAAAGAAATATTAAAGTACTTCGATAGTTACGTAAAATTTCCTTCTCGTGATCGATAAATACTCGTATATTTCGGTGTTGTTTCAGAGTCAATTGAAAAATAAAAAGCTGTCTAACTGATAGAACTTCACAATTCTCATATAGTAATTTTGTAGAAAAGCATCTTGGGCGAAAAATACAAGTTTTCAGAACAGCTCTTGCTGCTCTTTCTAGAAAGATGAGTGCAGTTTTGGCAGCTCCACCCCAAGTAACAATGCAGTACGTTAAAATAGATTGACATAGAGATAAATAAACTAGGAGCTAAGACGAATAAGAGAGGGTAAGCAACATTGCACCGCGCGAAGCCGGGGCGGGTCGCTAGTTTAAATTGTAAACTGACATTGTGAGACCTGTACATATGGAACATATGTAACATTTGTCAGACCTCTTCGAACTAGTTGTGAGTAGCAAAATCGATTTAACTGAGAGTTTAAGCTCAATTTCAATTTTAAACTCGATTTCAACATTGGTAAAATCCAGCATAAATGTGGGAGTTTCTCTGTGAATAACGCCCTCACTATCAAACCAACTAATCAAATAACTCTTTTACGATGTATCCTATTGACACGTTATATTTCAAAGAAGTGTCTCAGTAAAGTAATGACGAATCTTCAAAGCCTCTAACAGAGTAGCCAAGTAGCGTGGAGTAGGTACTAAATATCCCTAGCTTGTTTTACATTCTTCAATCTATAATATAAAAATAGGTCGGGTTTTCCTTCCTGATGCTATTACTCCAGAACGCACTAACCGATTTCTACGGTTTTGCATTCGTTGGAAAGGTCTCAGGCTCCGTGAGGTTTATAGCAAAGATAATACAGGAAATAATATTTCTAAAATGACATCCACAAGTGCGAAGCTGCGGGCAACAGCTAGTCTCTTTATAAAAGGCGGAAATGTGCCGGAATTGCCCAGAAAAAGCAAACAAACTTGCATGTCTGCACGTTCAATGCCACCAGAATATCACACAAATTATGATTAGTGTTAATGTCAGTATTCTGTGTGAAGCTTACAAGCTGAAGTATTTACTTACCATCAATGTCAACTGCTTGTATGTTTGCCATCATTATGACGTTATGAAAAACATGGTTGACCTCAGCATTGATAAATGGATTGTGTTTTTAATATACAGCACCCACTTACGGTTTTTGAGGAGTGCAAGATTGTTACCTTTTTTAAACACATTTAGAAAGGATTATTTATTATGTCTCTGTGCCGGAAATTAATGAGCCTTACATTACGACCTGACCGGAACACGATAGTGCTGAACACTACCATTTGGAGGTAGATAGATTAGGTAATTCCAACGCCCGCGAACTCCGTCACTTGAACTCTACCACCATTATTAAATCGATTTACCTCAATGAAATCAACGTAATATAAAATCAAAGCATTCCTGTCAACCAATCATTGAATCCAATCAATCAATATGTCGAAAAACAATTGAAAGAGATTAAACAAATAAACGCCGTTGATAAATTAATATTGCCAACGTTAAGTTCACTTTACAAATACAGGAGCAGGGTGAATAATAACTTTGTTTATTAAACGCGCAAAGTAAAAAGATTTTTTAATGTTATGAAGGTGGCAAACCAGCTTGCAGTTCACATGTTAACTGTGACTGCAGCCTATAGACATCTACACAAAATGCCATTTCTTTGCCACTTCCACATCCTGAAACTTAAGCTGTTACACCTCTGAGATAGCTATTACGGGGCCATACATTACCATCTAACCGGAACACAGGTGCTGAACACTACCATTTGCCGGCAGATAGGTTAGGTAATGCGGTGGTGCCTACGCCCTTGAGTTCCTATACTGGAACCCTACTAACCCTTTGCCCTCTTAGGGCCAGTATTAGTATTACGCTTAGGGTATATTGCAAACGATCTTTTCACCGATTCGCTGTCACGACCCAATAATGACGGACAGCAAATATACCTGTAGATTGGATTTTGCGACAAGTTTTAACAAACAAAAAAATATATCGAAAATTGAGTCCCGCTGTTTGTGCATTTTTTAATAATTAACCAAGGCCAATAACACAAACATTTCAAAACAAGTCAACCGCAATCCATAAAAGAAAATAAGCCTCAAACTCCATAATGAACGTAAATCCATTAGCAGAGGTAGTGGCGAGAGTTAACCGTTTTACAAACTCATGTTATAGGTATACACGGTCCACCAGTCAAACATTGGAAACAAACTGTGTAATTTGAGGGTTATAACAAACGGACTGACTATACGTGAACGTATACTCTGATACTTACACTGGTGGTAGAGCTCCAGGGACGGAGCTCGCGGGCGTAGGCACTACCGCAATACCTAATATGCTTGCCGCTAAATGGTAGTGTTCAGCACTATCGTGTTCCGGTCAAAAGCTTGTTTGTTCATTACATAAAAAAAAAACTATTTCTCTATAGATACGCTTGTCCCGCGTAGCAATCACATAGCATCACCCGTAGCCCTACGCGCTACGCGCAACTTACGTAGCGCGCTACGACAGAACGGACAGAACGCATCGCACTGCCCAATTTTTAACCGCTGGTTAATAAAGTCATCCGCATTGATATTCCAATTTCCCACGGATCACCTGAACGGATCCCGTTAGACCGGTTATAGAACAGTTGAATATTTATATTGGGTCGGCCGCTGTCCGCGCTTATGAATAATGCAACACATCCGAACGAATAAACAGTGAATTCAAACTTTTTACAACTTCCCCCAACATTGTTTATTGCGGTGACTTAGGGGCTTGACGCGCTGAGCCGCAAACGATCGCGGGGTTACGTTGGCTTCACAGTATTATATTGGGCCTTACATAGGTAACTTAACTTCTCACCTGTTTTTAGGTTAGGCTGAGGTAAATGTGTGCCGTCATGCAGATATGGAAGTATCCATGGATTTTCAGTTTTATTGGCATTTACTCGGCACGTACAATTTCAAAGCCCTTGAACTAGAATAGCTAAATAAATTTACTATTCGACCCGAGTATCAACAAAGTACGTAACAAATTATGTCATAAAGAAATGACACCAAAATTTAAACCGACTGTGATAACTATTTGCTTTTACCTCGTTATTTCAAAGAGTAGCATTTTTGTGAACGAGCATTGTACAGCGTACATATCTAAAGGTTCGCCCACGGATCGTATGTATCGTATGTTTGTATAATCTGTGATGTAGACGGCCGCTGCTGCACCGGTGGCGCTCGCGGATATAAATTTTGAAAATAAGTTTTTTTTACTTGTTTTTTTACGTCATTGTATCCAAAATCATGAAGCTTTCTTGTGACAGCCTGTATATAGATATATGTCTCGCGGAAAATTAGTGTCTTCTGTAATCGCTAGCACTGGCGCAAATTATTGTTCGTCTCACGAATAACAATGCAAGGGCTCTTGTGATTTTAATGTGGATCTGTTTCTTCATAAACCATCAAAATGGATTATATGCTTGATATATATTTAATATTATTATTCTAATCGAAAATATAAACTCATAAAAGAAGATTTTTATTATAAGAGAAATTAAGAAAAAAATCCCGTTGTAATAAATATTATGAAAATAATTTTCTTCACTCAACGGTTTCAACCGCGACTTACACGTACACTACACACAAAGTATGGCCCCGTAATAACTATCACAGAGACATGACAACTAGGTCTCAGGGATGACAACGCATCCGCATTTTAGACTTCTTGGACTGGACCACTTGACCTCTGGTTTTGTGTAGATGTCTGTAGGCTGCAGTCATCACATAACATCAATGTGAGCTGAAACCTTGTTTGGCACCTTCCGTAAATAAAACCCGATCACGGGGCAGATACCTATGCGCTGGACTGACCAAGTGAAATCCGCAGAGGAAAACCGTGTGTCAGACTGCGCTAGACAGTCCACAAGCCGAGGAAGATGGCGGGAGGTCGTGAAGAGAGCTGTGTCTGCCTTCAACACCAACGCGGACGCCTCAACATGACCACGACCACTCTGACATGAGTGACACGAAAGAGAAGAGAGAAGAAGAAGTATATAAAAAAGTAATCATAGCAAAAATGAAGGGCATAATTCAGAGAAGTGTATTCAGTCCCGCACATTATTTATGAACGCGTGAACATTGTTGTCGAACGATCGCATCATATCGCTTTACGCTCGCTCCTCATGTGCTGTGTTATGGCTTCATAAACATGATGCGCACCTGGAGCTAAGCAATTAGGAAGCTTTTATAAATATGATATTGTTCAGGAATAAATGAATTTAGAACTCAGAATCTTTATCTCATACATTTTGACCTACGATTGGCCAATGAGGCGTCCATATTTTTATTAGAGATTTTGTCAATGATTTGCGATTTATCAATGCATGACCTTCTCCGAGACAATTTTATTGATCCGAATCCTCAGAAATGACAACGCATCTTTAGTCATTAAGTAGTCGTCATATAGATGTGTCTAGATAGAAAATTAAACAAATGTCTCTAAAATCATCTTGAGCCCAGTAAAAGGACGTCTATTTTCCTCTATTATACATTTGTGCATATCTCAATAACATGCGCATGCGAATGTAAGCCTAAATGCGTACCAGCTCCACACTCAGTTTAGAACTAAAATAACAATAGCATTACTGGAATGGGTTATATTCCACACATAACATCAGTGGGTAAAATGGAGCCAAGCTCAACAAGAATAAACAAAATAGATTTGATACTATTATATTAATATTTATTACACATTATTAATATTTATTTATTACAGCTGTCAAATTTTGATCAAATTTTGGAAGTAGTTTAAATACATGTACTTATTACCCCCCTTTCACACGGGCATTCGGTTTCGGACAATAATAGTTTTTTGATGTACCACCGTCCCACTGCAGCAGTATGGTGGTATGAACACGTCTATATAAAGACACTAGCCGCCCGCCCCGGCTTCGCGCCGTGCAATGTTGCCTACCCTCTCCTATTCGTCTTAGCGTGATGATTATACATAGATGTAGCCTAAAGTCTTCCTCGATATCTCTTATAGTTTAGGCAGCGTACGCAAAATAAGTAACATTTCTGGTTGATTTTTTACACCTTGTGTCTGTAAAACCCAAATATCTTACGGAACCCTAATTTTTCCAAAATAAAATATAGTCTATGTTACCCGTGGATAATGTAGCTTTCGAATAGTGACGATATCTTTTATAGTTTAGGCAGCGTACGCAAAATAAGTAAATTTTCTGGTTGATTTTTTACACCTTGTGTCTGAAAAACCCAAATATCTTACGGAACCCTATTTTTTCCAAAATAAAATATAGCCTATGTTACCCGTGGATAATGTAACTTTCGAATAGTGAAAGAATTTTTAAAATCGGTCCAGTAGTTATTGAGCCTATTCAATACAAACAAACAAAAAAATATTACCTCTTTATAATATTAGTTTAGAAGTTTAGATATGCGACTAAACGAGATCTCGCACGGGATCGATACGGTATACTAAGAATAATAATAAGAGTCTGATTCAAAAAGCGTTAGTCCTCGATTTCCAGTATCAGAAAACCACAAAGCTTGTTTTTTCCCCCTTTTGATGATATTAAGCGAAGAATATTATTAGATCATGTTCCATGTTAAGTGAAGTGAAAAAGATTCACCGTGATCTATGGCTGTGCCTGGAGTGCACGTAACATGGCCATCATGTTGAAGGTCTTATGGAGATTCACACGTGGAAACTGTTCTTTTTTTTATTGGACTATAAGCGTAATTGCATTACTGTCAGTTGCTCTAGGCTGAACTTAGCTTCCTTTTTCTAACAGCAGATATTTGCTAAAAAAAACCAATAAGGCATTTTTGACCATAGCTGATGCAAATACTGACAATATAATTTGAAAAAGATATATTAAAACTGAAACAAAGATTTTTCTTCGGAACTTGGCGGAGCCTCTGTCGCTCGCCGATACCAGATTGTGGACTTTACATAGAAATACAATAAAAAGTTATCAATGCTGTGCGATGGGCGGACGAGGGGCGGACTCTGTAAAATGTAGTAGGGCAGATTAAAGCATGCATAGTTAAAGGGGTGCCTCGCAAGGATATCTCGCGAACGTCTCGCGTATTCGTTCATTCCGCATAAAATATGCAGAGATGCGTCCAAGGTGGACGGCGAGCGGAGCGATTTCTATGGAGACACGGATGACAGATCTGATGTTAGAGTTCGGATTACGAGCTTTGATAGTACCGCGGTTTGAGAGCACGTGTAATATTTTTCAAAAAATATATATGGCACTAGCCATATATATTTTTTGAAAAATAAAATTTGTATTCTTGAAATTTGATAACCCTGTATATAGGGTTGTCAATTGGTGATTCGATTATGTTATCAGCAGAAAAATAAAATAGAACATAAACATATAATTTTTAATGTAATGATAGCGGCTAACAAGTATTTCACGTGGATGGTAAGTAATGACTATAGCCTGTAGATATCTACTGGTGGTAGAGCTCCGTGCCGGAGTGACGGTGCTCGTGCGCGTAGGCACCACCGCATTACATAATATACTTGCTGATAAATGGTAGTGTTCAGCACTATCGTGTTCCGGTCAGTTGGCAATGTACGGCCCTGTAATTTCCGGCACGTAACGTGTCTGCATTTTGACCTTGGTCTTTGTGTAAGTGTCTATAGCCTGCAGTCATCTCTTAACATCAATGTGAACTTCTTCATTTCATTCACTTCCATTATTTCTCCAAAATTCTACAAAAACCGGAAGTCAAAATCTAGATACTTTGCCTTTCCCAACGCCTTAACATCTAAACAGAATATAGTAATGGTGAATACGTTCGTTAATTCGGTATCAGAAAAATTTGGAAAGCCGGTGGTGCTTTTACGTTCTTGAGTTACAACTCTACCAGCTAAATACGTTGCGACTCCTAAGCTTCTCAAAGTTGTTTTATCTTAATGGCATATTTTTAGTTTTCAATGGATCGACGATTTATTTGATAAGGTTTTTTTTTATGTTTTAAAAGTGGCAAACAAGCATACAGTTCACATTGATGTTAAGTGATGACTGCAGCCTATAGACACCCACACAATGACCAGAGGTAAAAATGCAGATGCGTTACCACTCCTTAGGCCTAAGGTGTTAGGCCTCTGTGCCGGAAATTACAGGGCCGTACATTACCACCTGACCGGAACACGATAGTGCTGAACACTACCATTTAGCGGCAAGTATATTAGGTAATGCGGTGGTGCCTACGCCCGCGAGCTTCGTCACTGGAGCTCTACCACCAGTAAAATTACCACCGGTTAATAAACCGATGTCAAGGCGATGTTGATGAAAACTCAACATGTTGTTTTTTGTGATGATTCTCAGTGGCACGCTCGTTTTTTAACCGAAGAATGTTATAAGACAATGGCCTATGTTAAGTGAAGTGATAGAACATTAATCGTGAATTATGGCAGCAGCTGGAGTGCACGTAGCACGCACTAATAAAACAGATCTTCGGAGGATTTTTTTTATGTTCCGAAGGTGGCCAACAAGCATGATGTTAAGTGATGACTACAGCTTATAAACATGGTTCTTAACCAGAGGTCAAAATGCAGATGCCTCCATGAAAACTTGGTTGTTATGTTTCTGAGATAGTTATAACGGGGTGTGTTGGTATGGTTAGTAAGTAAGTAAGTAACTCTTTATTGTACACCAAAAAACAGAAAAAAGTAATACATGTTCTGACATTAAAATAGTAGTAAGATCTTAAAAATGTAGTTTGTTGACGACCCGGTTAGTGCAGCGGTGTGAATTGACTGTTTGATTTGAAGGGTCGCGGGTTCGATCCCCGCACCGGGACAAGTGTTTGTATGGTCTACAGATATTTGTTTCGGGTCTGGGTGTTTGTGTATGTGTTTTTTGTACTCGTATATAACGGCACCCACGACACAGGTTTATACCTACTGTGGGGCTGTGAGTGTAAGCTGATTTTATTTTATGCATTTTAATTGTATTTTAGCAAAAAAATGACTTATTTTATCTTATAAATGACAGAAATAACGGACACATAAGGACACAGTACAATTACTCGGTCTTGCTTAAAGCAATAAGACCGCCTAAATGTAAGTATAATTAAATCAAAATATCGAACCTTCTTGATCATAATGTAAGATACCAGTCGTAGCGAGGCATAACATTTCAGTTTCCTCCAAACTCGGCGTCGAATAGGACGTCTTACTATATAAATAAGTACGATTTATAGGAGTGGTCTCAAGGATATTGCAGAAATGACTCCCTTGTTCGTTTGTTCCGAATCAAATATTTAGAGATGCGTCCGAAGTGGACGGCAGTAGGAGACGCTTGGATTAATTCTATAGTGATATGAGCGTGCGTTTAGTATTTGAGGTTGGAAAATTTTACTGTGAAAGTTCTACGTCTTGCGTATTGATGAACTAGAATATTGTAGGCTACTGTACGTGTTTATTTTAAAAGTAATTAAACGTATTTGGATTGTAAATTGTTAACGGGTAACATTTTTGAATTAGAAAGCAAATAATAGATAAACGGGAAGGGAAAAATGTTTTATATATTTTATAAAATCAGAAAATTGAATATATGTTATAAAATATACACAAAATATTATGCATTTATACAAATTACATAGAAGGTTTTGTGTGTTTTGTACATACTACCTATACCTACGTAGCTTGTTGAATTGTAGGTATGTCTCACATGGAATTAACGAAAAAAAAATGGGGAAATTTCATTACCGATCACGTAATGAAAGAAATATTTATAAAAATCCGCTTCGCTCATACGTAGTCTCGGCTTCCCGGTTTGCTGACTGCCAATTCACTGAGAGTTTGTCTAAATAACGACTGCAACACTCGCGAGTGTTAGCACTTGGAGCGGACCTAGAGTTAGGCACTTTTGATGCAAATACTACGCTTATTTGAAAGACGAGAGATTTTTTTATAAGAATTGTGCTCGAGTTGTTTACAGTTTAAAGAATGTAGTGCAACAGCTGTAGAATTGTTTTGTGTGAATGAAATAACAGAGGAGTGAATGTGGTTTTGTAGTAAAAGACTATGACTGATATGTATGTTATGTATCTTCATGCCAGGTCCCTAGCGGGGTAGACAGAGAGTGTAGAGCGCCAGATATCCTGATCCTGACAAACTTCTCGTGCCTCATCTACCTTCATCATTCTCTTGCACTCCGATTCCTAAGATTTTTTGAATGCATCAGACAGAACTCGACCTAGTTTTGTCCCTTAGTCAACGTCATCATCACTTCAGCCAATAGACGTCCACTGCTGGACAAAGCCTTCCCCAAAGACGTTAACAACAGTGTTGTGCGGCGTTAGGGGAGAATATGCCATAATCGCCACGCTTGGCAGGCGGGTTGGCGATCGCAGTGGCGGTAGTTTTATCGCTGGACGCTGCTGCCCATTCCGCGTTGTTGTTTTATACTACCTCCCTATTGGAATGGTTCAACCGCCATTGTTCCGTTGTCGTCACAAATCCGTAGTTCAAAACTGTGCTTGTCCTTTTTACGTAATCTTGGAAACATAATGCTTGTTAGGCACTTTTTTATCTAATAAATTAGCTAACCCCGCAAACTTCGTATTGACATCGGAAATTTTCAATAATTGATCTTATTTTTTTTACATTTTTCTTCATAAAAACCTTCTCTTAACAATAACGAACACATTTTTTGCCAATTTTGCAGTTTCATGGACGTATCATCCAATAGACATAAATAAATAACATAGCAATAAACTGTAATCTTAAACTAAATGGGCAAACAATAATTACTATATTACCAGTTTCGCAAGTGCGCGATATTGTTGGGGATTTGTATAAGTTATCCGAGTGAAATAAGTAATCGTCCGGGGACAATCCAGTTTGCCCCACTTTTATATTGTTTGCTCTAGTAATAGTACATAGATGTGGTTTGTTCGACTATTGGATAACCGTTTCTTGGTTACATAAAAAAAAAATATTTATTCGATTATAAAATTACAGGGCCGTACATTACCACCTGACCGGAACACGATAGTACTGAACACTACCATTTAGCGGCAAGTATTTTAGGTAATGCGGTGGTGCCTACGCCCGCGAGCTCCGCCACTGGATCTTTACCACCAGTGACAAAGGAGAGATTAGCAACACTTTAGTTATTTATTTTAATATGGTATTGAAGCTCAGAACTACTGTCAAACAGGGGTATTGATAAGATTAACCGACTGTCAAAGGTGTTTTCTTTAATTTTCTGAAAGATTCCCAGGGTAACCCTCAGAGTTTGATATTGTGCTCGGAAATGTCCATGAGCTCGCCACTAAATGCATGCATTTAATTCTGTCTATCACTTTTTGGTATACAGGCGTGAAGTTGGGTTTTTGTGAAGCACAAAAAATGCAAAGCAATCTTACCTAACGAAAATGATCTCTTTACTTTTGTCATTATTAGGGACTCATAGAGACTTGTTTTTTTAATTATAAAAAATATTTAACATTCAATCTTGTTAAACGATAATTTCAATAAATTATAAATGAATAACATCGCAATAAACCCGTCTTCTAATCTTAAACTTAATTGACAAACAAACTTAACTTATTATATTACAAGTTTCGCAAGTGCGGGATATTGTTGGGGATTTGTTTAAGTTATCGCAACTTATCCGAGTGAAGTGGGCGCTAGCGGGTGACGCAAGTAATCGTCCGGGGACAACTCACTTTGCCCCACTTTTATTTTGTTTGCCATAGTGATGTGCTAGGCTTGTAAATCTGTTACGAAAGATTTAAGGTATTTCAAATAAGAAATTTCAACTAATAATATTGTAATTTACAGAAATTTGTAAAATACGCTTTTATCAGGACTTTAAAGTTTTATGTAGATAGTATTTATATTGTAGTAGGTATTCACTAACCCCCTTCATAAACGTACATTAGATAGATACGTTTTAGCTATAGAATGCTTTGTCTTTGTCAGTTGCATTGTCAAAGGAGAGATTAGCAAAATTTTAGTTAAAATACGTTTATGAATAAGGGGGTTAGTATAAATGTGAATTGTATGTTAGGTTGCGATTTTCACGAGATATTGTTGCGTATTCGTTTGTCTTGGCTGGTGGTTCTCTGGTGGGTGACGCAAGTAATCGTCCGGCGATAACTAAGTTTGTCCTACTTTTAATATGTTCGCTATGAGGATGCGGTACTTGATAAATGCATTAAAGTAGCTGTAAGTTGGTATTTTTTTTTTAAATCTATTCATATTATAATAAAAAAAAATAATAAAGTAAAGTATAGACTAGATAGACTAGCAGTAATGTCCTAGTTACACTGAGACACCCAGTTAAATATGACAGGATTCAATATCAGCAATCCAAATAAACAGTTAGTATATTATGTATTAACGACGCAAAAGCACAAAACGGATCGTGTTTTAAAACAAACAATATCACATTTCCCGCGGCCATTGTCCGGAGCAGATGCAGCGCTTCACGACCCACTTGAGGCGGACTTATTGACTTTTGTACGAGAAATATGATTTCCGAATGTCCAGCGTGTGTACACGCCGATATTTGTCATACCTTGTAGACAATTTTACTGGGAATTCAATCGTTTTGTATAGTAAAACGGCTTAGCTAGGCATCGCTGCATTGGTTTGTCTTTAATTTTAAATGATTTATATTTCACTTTCGTTCGATTTATCATATTTATCTCTTGATAGTGCCTTGAATTGTACATGATTTGGGGTTACAAAAGGTTTTAGGGTTTCTCGAAAGGAAAAAAACGGAACTCTTATAAGATCACTCGTGCGTCTGTCTGTCTGTCCGTCTGTCTCAGTCGACTTTTTCAGAAAGAACTAGGCTGATTGAGTTGAAATTTTCGACGCATATGTAAATCAGGGACCAAGGTATGACGTGTATCGAAAATAAATGAATTTTAACTAAGACTACTTTTTTTTATTTATTGAAGAAAAATTTTGCAAAATTAATCAAGCAATCTTATTAAGAACAAAATAAATAAAATAATAAAGATGAATACTCATTAACTACAATGACATAGTTATATAGTAGCTATGCAGATGTGCTCAATGTGTGAAGCCAGAAAAATGGAACCCATCTCAGCATTATGCTGTAGCCGAGACTACAGAGCTGGTATTCTGATGGGCCCGACAAAGGTATGATTACGAACCCCAAGAATGGTGCTAATAAAAAAATAAAATAAAAAAAGTCACAAACAAAATAACGACAACAGAATAGAAAATTATCTAGTCTTATGAATAGATAGATAATGTAATATAGTTAAATAATATAAAAAAGAACATCTAGGTAGGTATATAAATAAAAAGGAATCACTAAATATGTTGCCAAGCGTAAAACTCGAGATCGGCTGGACTGAAATCGTTACTTTTTTGTGTTGTATTTATAATTGACTGGAGAAGGTTGGTATGAAAGAAAAAAAAAAAATATGTACTATATATTATATTAGAAATTTCAAGAAATCTTGACGACCATATTAACTTTTTAACTGAGACAACGGTCAGTCGTCAGTTATCGTTTTAAACAGTTGGATCGGTAGGAATTGATGATTGAAAATGGCATCAAATTACCAGCAACAATCCACATTGCACCCGCGCGAAGCCGGGGCGGGTCGCTAGTTAATAATAATAAATAAATATAATGTTATAGATAATAAATCTTCGTAAGTAGGTACAGGTTTATCGCTAAAAACAAGGGAATTTACTTTATAATCATACTTACTATTTGTACCAAGAAAATTAGTAAATGCCGTAAATATTTATTTTTGTAACAATTTACTAGCATAATTATAACGCAGCAAGTAGGTATTACTCCATGTAACAGATGGATACCGAAAGACAGCAAATAATTAAATATACTTAGTTTATTAATAACAATGAAATGATAGTTGTAAATAGATAACATTTTTAACTTTGTATTATATTTTATACTTAATATTTTTTGATTTGTAATAATAATAAATAATATGACATGTGTTATTATAGGTATCTGTAGCATGCATAAATTTATCCCTTCAGGTAGTGAAGGTAATTATTTAAGTATTATATGTATATATTATTATATAGTTAAGTTGTGTAGAATTATAATATGTTTTAAGTGTAAATGAAAAGATGGTGAAAATAAATTAAAAAAAAATATATAGAAAAAAAAAATGTCGATTAACTTCACATATTCTTTACATATGCATGCTACTATCAGAACAAAAAATACGCTCAATGTCATTAGCTGAAAGAATCCTATAAGTTTTGTTTCCATCTGTTTTCTTAGTTAGTATGCGACCCTGTTTGGCCCACACATACTTCCAATTGACCTTACCAGCAGCCTCTCGGGGTAGATATAACAATTGTTTATTTGCCCTAGTCAACCTCTCATTAACGTAGAAACGACGTGGAGGGCTAGTGAGTCCAATCCCCTCAGAAGTGGTACCTCGACGGAGCCGCGCGCTTTTCAGGAATTCCTCTCTTAGTCCACGTCTCACAAGTCGGACAACGATACGCCTCTCCCTCGTCGGTTTGGTGTCACCTGAACGCTCAGTATAAGGCCCTATGCGCTCCGCAAACACAATGTCTTGCGGCGCCAGGGTCACTCTAAGCTTATTTGCAATAATGGAAACAGTATGAAAAACATTTTCGCCCTTTTCTTCAGGTAAGTTGGCTATTTCGATGTCCGTGGAAAATGCCTCCTGCTCCCTGTTGTTAAGCTCCAGTTTGAGCTGCGCCACTGTGCTTTCAAGCCTAGAGACTTCGCTCTCAGAAGGGCTAAGAACCTGGCGGTTCTCGAGTACATCTAGTCTAGTCTCCACGTTCTCAACTTGCTTGTTGAAGGCCTCCATGGACGAACGGAGATCTAACATTTCTCGACGGAACTCGCGAACTTCGTCTATAATCTCCTGAGACATCTTATCTCCCGAACCAGGTCTGCTGTGGAATTTTGCTGAGATGGGGAAGGTGGACTGAGCAGATCGTCATTATCCAGGAAACCACCGTGGGCGTCCTCGTCCTGTTTATTGATACCAGGGGTCTTTACAGGGGGCTTATTGTTATGGCCCAGTAGGTTATTACAGTTCGCGCATTTCCACTTAGGACTTAAAACTCCCGCGGTTGGTAGCGCCATACACGCCAGGTGAAACGACGTCTTACATTTAGCGGCATCTGTTGCGGAAATGAATTTGCCGCAGATACCGCAATGCAACGATATCTTGTTTGCCGCCGCACGCGCGCCTTTCATTGTGTTAGTGTATGCGATGCGGATGAAGATGGCGCTGTTATTATATTTTCAGTTGTAGTTTTTATTTTGATTTTATCAATAAATGAAGTAGCAAAGTCCGTACGAAATCACACACCACAAATTTAAAAACTATTAACTGTTCTCAGCAAAGATTTCACACCACAATTTTATATATTTTTAATAAATTTATGCTTAAGGTAGATAAGACCGGACTGTTGTTCTAATTTTTATCGTTTAATGTTTATTTTAGTTCACTAGTGCACTTTATTATTTATTTAAAATGTTATATTCACTGCTGTTAACACTTTTGCGATAAATGTACGTACATAATGGCAAAACTAGTATTTTATTTATAAGATCAAAGCAGAACGCAACCGACTACTTGGAGTTCGTAATCGTACCTCCTTAATATAATAAATAGGTGTTGTACACATTTTATCATAAAGTACTTTCAAGTAAAACACAAGGCCATATTATTATTTGCACACCAACTCTCCATCGGAAAACAGAATCCATTTCTAGCGACACTGTAATACCTTCGTCCATTCCATTTTACTCAATTAGCTGTACCTAGACGCCACTTCGTAAATACTATAATAGATTCCAGCCGCATCTAAATAAGGGTTGAATAGACCCAATAGGCTGGTAATACGTCCCGGGTTCGATTTAATTTGAACAAAGTAAGCTGCCGGCTCGCAGTAACGGTGGCAAATGTTCCGGAAAGATAAAAAAAGGTAAAAAGAAAGCTAAGTAGGAACTAAATCATCCTGTATCGTGGGACCATCGCTCTAAACATCGTACAGGGTGTAATGGGATTTGTTCACTGACGGAAAACGTTGTGGACTTGTTTTTATATATAATATTTTGGATACTGTTTAAATAATGAATGTTTTTTTACTTATAGCTATAATTAACGCTATTTTAATCTGTTGGTACGTATAATGTACAACACAGATCGAAATAATATGTTCTAGTGCGGGAATCGAACCTACGTATACATCGTATAACGGGAATGACGCACACTCTCAAAGACCCCAATTAGAAGATAGAGTTATTATCTTAAGCTACTAGTTATTATCTTTACATAATACATGAACTTTACTGGTGGTGAAGTCCAGTGAAGGAGCTCACGAGCGTAGGCACCACCGTGTTACCTAATATACTTACCGCTAAATGGTAGTGTTCAGCACTATCGTGTTGCGGTCAAGTGGTAATGTACGGCCCTGTAATTTCCGGCACAGAGGCATAACACCTTAGGCCTAAGGAGAGGTAATGCATCTGCATTCTGACCTTGATCTTTGTGTGGGTGTCTACAGGCAGCAGTCATCACTTAACATCAATGTGAACTGCATGCTTGTATGCCACTTCCATTATATAAAAAAAATATCTGTATTTAACATGTTTTAATTAAGAAATAACTTGAACTCAATTAGTTCGAACATGTCCTACGCATACATACTAATGTTAAGGTTTAATTTTGAACACATAAAAAATGGAACAACACTTTCTCAGTTTAGTTTAAACCAAACAAAATCTTAAAACAAAGCAAGACAGTTCGTAACGAATCTTAAGTTTTCAGTCTTAATTACGCTTGCACATAAATCATACTTAACTAAAGCTGGCACACAGAAGCGAGGGTACTTTTATATTATAAAAAGTACAAAAACGTAGATCGAATGCATTAAACGTTCGCTGAAATAATTAAACAAAGCGCGGAAGAAAATGTTCAAACACAACATTTTAGAAGGAATATTACATTCAAATCTGCAGGAGGTTGAGTGCATTTCCTTCCTTGGTCGTTACTGCCACAAAGTTTCATCTCGGAGTGGCCGCGGCGCGGTGCGCGCGCTTTGGATCTTGTCGCAGTGAGCTCCTGACACAGTGTAAGGAAAATTTAGTGACAGAGACATTTCCATTTTCACTATATTGTATATGCTTCTACACTTATAATGATGAGAAAAGTATCAAGATGCAATGCGCTGCCTTTGTATTTGGAGCTCTAATTTAAAGACCATATTTTGAGTTTTAAATCACACCTCTTTATAATGAAATGTTTATTATTTTTACCTAATCTACCATCGTTATATGGTAGTGTTCAGCGTTATCGTCTTAATCAATCAATTCGGGTAGTAACGTACATTCCTGTAATTTCTGGCACTGAGGTTTAACACCATAGGACTTAGAAGCGGAAACGCATCTACATGGAAGCCACTTGTTTTTATTCATATAGATGTTTATAAGCTACAGTTATCATTTACCATCAATGTGAACTGAATGCTTGTTTGCAGCTTCATGACATAAAAAAACAATCAATATGATTTCGGGCAGGAATCGAACCTGCGACCTCAGGGTAACAAGTCCAGCCGCTTTTCCACTAAGCTACCGAATTTTTCTTTCCGTTTTTTCATTAATTTCTAAAGTTCACTCGCATGTGTTATTGCGAAAAATAAAATAGCACTATATGACTTGATCGTTAAATAAACAGACGCAGTGAAATTTTTTATCTCCTCTTTTCATACTATATGTTGTAAAAAACACAGCTACACTTGTTTCCAAGTACACTTATTATGCTGATAACCTCGCAAAAGAAGATGTTATCTCTATGTTTTCCAATCTCAGCGTAATATTACACCAGTGAGCTGCTCTGTGCAGCACAATGAGCCGAATGGAATGAGCAAGAATGTTGAAGTACCTTTGAATTAAAATAAATCGAATCGTCTGCAATAGTTCCACTTCGCGCTGTTCCTTAGCTTATGCTATTATCTCAACTGTATTATACTGTTTCAATCTTTGAACATTTCTGATAGTAATACCATCATCACTCCGGACCAGTGATTCCCAAAGTGGTCCATATAGACCCCCTGGGGTCCATGGGAGTCTCGATGGGGGTTTACCTAGGCGTGAATAAAATTTGGAAATATGGGAATTTGATATAAATGTAGCAAGGACAATGGACCCCCGTCCAAGGAAACCAGAAAAAAATTGAAAGGGGTCTACAAGAAAAAATAGTTTGGGAACCTCTGCTCCAGACAAATGACGTCCACTGCTGGACAAAACCTTGTCCAAAGAAGCCCACAACGGTGTCGTGAGTCATTAGGGGAGAATATGCTATAATCGCCACGCTTGGCAGGCGGATTGGCGATCGCAGTGACGGTAGTTTTATACGGGACGTTGCTGCCCATCCCGCGTTGTTATATTTACTACCACCCTATTGGAATGGTTTGACCGTCACTGTTTATTTATTTATTACAATGAAACTTGGTATGATTATACTTTAACTTTTGGCGCACAACACTGGGTACTTTTTATCCCGGAAAAAATGTCTGTTTGTCTGTGTGTTTGTGCGTGCTAATATCAGAAACGGCTTATTCGATTTGCGAATTTCACTAATAAATTGTGGTAAGTTTCCCTTAACATTTAGTGTTTGTTTCATGTGAATTGGTTCAGAAATAAAAAAGTTGTGTCAATTTAAAGAATCATATCGAATATTTTTACTGTATCTTAGTTCTATCTGTTAGAGGGTTTCGTACCTAAAAGGTAAATGTACCCTACGGATAACTAATCCTCCGCTGTTTGTCTGTCTGTCCGTCCGTCCGTCTGTCACAAGCCTGTATCTCATAAATAGTGATAGCTAGAAAGCTAACATTTACACAAATTATTTATTTTTATTTATTTATTTAACTTTATTGCAAACACAGAAATGTTGTACAAAAGGCGGACTTAATGCTACTAAAAGGCATTGTCTACCAGTCAACCTTTGGGTAAATAGAAAACAATGAAAGGCGCGTAAAACTTATAAATTAAATAGTTAATTATAAAATAAGGAAATAACCTACGAATAAATATTACACTATATAAAATATATATCTATACATATAATATACATAAATAAATACATAATATACAAACATACATATTATAAATATATATCGATATGATTGAGAAGAAAACGGCAAATAATATAATGATAGCAAGAAGAGATATTATGATTGTCTATGATGATGTTTTTAAATAAAAGTTACGTAGATTACGCTTGAATGACAACTTGCTCGGAGCTTTTTTGATGGAGGCGGGAAGCGTGTTCCAGAGCTTGATAGCTGTGACGGCGAAAGAGTTGGATAAAAAGCCAGTACGGTGAGAAGGAATTTCTAAAATGAGATTATCCAAGGAACGGAGGTTGAGCTGATGAGAGACTCCAAGAAATTTAAATTTACGTTTGAGATAATGAGGAGAGAGTGGATCGTAAAGGATAGAGAACAGTTGACAAAGAATCCTAATGGATCTTCTTTGCCGGATGGGAAGCCAATTAAGTTTGGCACGGTATGAAGAAATGTGATCATATTTACGGAGACCATAAATAAAACGGATACAATTGTTAAGTATGCGATCCATTTTGTTCAGGAGTTCTTGAGATAAATCGGAGTAACAAACATCTGCATAATCAATGGCCGGAAGAATGAGCGATTGTACTAAGAGAAGTTTAGTTTTAGAGGGAAGAAAATTCTTGAATCTATATAGAGAACGCAGTGACGCAGTGGCGTTTTTACAGATATTACTAACTTGGTAATCCCAGTTAAGATTAACATCCAAATATATACCTAAGTCTTTTACATTATGGGAAATTACAATTGGAATGTTATCTAAGAGTAATGGCGCTAGGTTATTTAAATTAAGCTTGCTGGTGTGATAATTACTACCTAACACAATAGCTTGACATTTGCTGGTGTTCACCGATATACCAAACTTATCACACCAAGTAGATATTGCTAAAAGATCATCATTCAGTAAATCAATCGCAACGTTAATATTTTCATGATGTACTTGAGCATAAACCTGCAAATCGTCAGCATACAAATGGTAAGGGCATTTGAGATTATAAGTGATAGAATTTATAAACAGAGAAAACAGCAAAGGAGAAATGATACCGCCTTGAGGGACACCAGCAGACAGGGCACACCAATCAGACAGCCTGCTGACGACCTCGAAGATATGAAGAAAACCATTCCTGGACCATTGACGAGGTTCCAATTTTCGAAAGAATGGCAATCAAAATGTCATAGTCAACGGCATTGAATGCATTTGAAAAGTCGATAAGAACAAGTATAGTTAGCTGGGAGTGCTCCATACCGGACCTGACATCTTCTATCACCTTGAGGAGAGCTGTTGACGTGCTGTGACCAGGTCTAAAACCCGACTGGAAAGGGGATATAAGATCATGTTTGAGGATATACTTACTTAATTGGGAGTGAACAACGACTTCCAGAATCTTGGACAAAAATGGTAAAATCGAAATAGGCCGGAAATGGCTGACTAAGCTGGGGTTTGAAATTTTAGGAACGGGAGTAATAAAAGCCTTACGCCAGATTAAAGGGAATGTTCCAGACTGCAAAGAAAATTTATGATGTGAGTAAGCGACGGTAATATATAATTTAACAAGGGGAGTAACATCACACGACCAACTTCATCGTGGCCAACAGCTTTCGATTTAAGTGTGTTAAAAATTTTTGAATTATGAAAAATTATGAAAATGTATTTCTGATACCGCTATAAGGACAAAATTAATTAATTACTAAAAATAAGAACATGAAAATGTTAAGGCGTCCAAGGGGGCATAAAATAAACGTGTTTTTTTTCGTTTAAGTTTTGTTCGATAATAATAACGGTAGCAAGTAGACGCTTAAAATTTTCACAGAATTTTTAGGACTCATGTTGAATATTACCTTCCATAATAAATGTATACATCTATATCTATACAAATCAATAAAATTGGAGTGTCTGTTTGTAATATTAAAATAACCGCTTTTTACTAAATGCGTATGTATGTTTACATATATTTATCGAAACAATATTTTTTACAATTTTTGTCTGTCTGTCTATCTGTCTGTCTGTCTGTCTATCTGTCTGTCTGTCTGTTTGGCGGGGCTAATCTTGGGAACGGCTGGACCGATTTTGACGGGACTTTCACTAGCAGATAGCTGATGTGATAAGGAGTAACTTAGGCTACTTTTATCTCCATACATCCATACATACATACATACCTACATACAAATAAGTAGAATTTGAGGGTCTTCGATTTTGACGGGACTTTCACTGGCAGATAGCTGATGTAATAAGGAGTACCTTAGGCTACTTTTATACTAGCTACGCCCACGACTTCGTTCGGGTAGATACCGAACAACCCTATTTTTTCTCGTGGACGAAGTCGCGGGCATAGCTAGTAAATTAATAAAGACCAGTACTTACGGGACCGACTGTTAGCAAGAAAAAAATATTTCAGAGGGCAACTTCTAAATCTGTCGATAATGGCTGTCACTTGACTCAGAAATAAGATCTTATCTAGATAACGAATTTCTTTTCAGCTAGGCTTTACCGAGAACTCCGCTAAGTGAATGACTAATTAATATCTCAAAGGACTTTCCTTTTGATTCTTCAAATAGAAAATAAAATAGACCAATGGTATTGAGAAACATTTGAAATATCGAATTGTTGTAGCATTTTTAGTTTAAACCTTTGATTAAACCAACCGAGTAAAACCAACCAAGTGAGAGTCGGACTTACGTGCACAAGTTGCGTATGATTAAGCATTTATATGTTACCTTATATACCATAGGTGCATACTTCGAATAGATTTTCCTGCTATTTAAAAGGCTTGAAATATTTTCTGTATTGTTTTTTAAAAGGTTACGATTATACGAGTATTTATCGCACATTTTCTGAAATTATTTCAAAATGTTACACACAAGTCTGAATAATACTATTTATTTTTTGCAATAACACATGCGAGTGAACTTTAGAAATTAAAGAAAAAACCGGAAAGAATTTTTTTTTTGACTTCGGACAGGTATTGAACCTGCGATCTCAGTATAACCAGTCCAGCCGCTTTACCACTAAGCTACCGAAGTAGCTTCGGCCCGAAGACAATTTTTTCTTTCCGTTTTTTTCTTTAATTTCTAATGTCATGTAGATGTTTATAGGCGTCAGTATTCACTTACCATCAATGTGAACTGCACGCTTGTTCGCCAAATCATGACATAAAAAATCTGGCAGATGAGAACCCTCAGGTATTAAACTCGGAACTGGCAGTTATGGCCTACACTCGAAGCAATTACGAGTAAGTAAAATAACCTAGTTACGATAATCTAGACTTGTAATAAATCTTACAAAGTGTTAAGTCATGGTGGTGGCTCGAGGGCGTAGGAATACCTACGGCCTCGAGCCTTCGATTAGGTAATAAACTAATCTATCTTGGATAATTAGTGGCGCTCTTGTTATAGTATTTGCAATTCACCAACGCAATCAACACTTGGCATTCTCTGTCAGTGAATGACAAAGAATGCCTCCTTTTCTGTTCCTCATCTCTTTGTTGTCGTTGTCTTGTTTACCACTTACATAAAAAAATCTACTGATATACATAAGTAAATATTTCTTGATTATCAATTTTAGTAACTTGTAACTTTATGGACGTAATTCTTCTTCTTAAAGCGCCACTTCTCTACGAAGGTTGGCGACCATCATGGCAATCCTAATTTTTGATGCTGCAGCACGGAATAGAGAACGAGTGCTTAGGTTGAACCATTCTCTCACCTCTTCTGGTTTTTCTTCTCTTTCAGGTCTCTTTGACGTAATGTGTGTGTCTATTGTTATTCACCAAATATGGGGTTCTTCAAAAATGGCGTCAAAAGAGTCCTTCAGGGCTGGCAGCGCGTTGGCAACTCCCCTGGTGTTGCAAATGTCCATAGGCGACGGTGACCACTTACCATCAGGTGGCACGTCTGCGTGTCTGTCATCTTAATGACATTAAAAAAAAAAAAAAAAACATGGTATAAAATGTTAATGAATGCCGTAACATATCATAAGCGATTCATGTGATCCCATATGATGATAAATAAACTTTTAATTTTGATTGTGTCTCTTTATTTTGTTTTTTTTTGACGTTTACGTCGGTTCCTCTTGAGATGACACTAGTCTACTTCCCCGGGCAGGCCTAGAGCGTTGTGGGCAGACCCGTAGTGATATCCTTTTGGCAGTTGCGTAATTTTGTTATAAATGTTATCGGAATGTATGATTCTGAGGCGCATTTTTAGCGCTCTCCAAGAGCACTTCACCCAAGTGGAAATTGGTAGGCCTGGCAACTTAGGTTTTTTCTCCGAATCAAAAAATAGTAAGATATTTTTTTTTCTTCAAAAATGTACATTTGCATTTTTGAAAGAGTCTCCGACGAACACCTAAAACATCATTCTAGTTTTACCTTGGACTCAAAATAATACATAAATCATGTACTATTTCATGCAAAGTTTAAACAAATAAATAAATCAAAGCATGAATGCAACTACAATTTTGTCCGTCTCAGAAAATGCTTATAGTCTTTGCAAATCACAACCACTGTCTACGCTTATATTCATACACGAATAAGCGTATAATATGTGAAAGCGAGAAGAACACACTGACGCGCCGATTGCAATCGTTAATGCAAGAACTACACATGTTTGATTTCTAGCCAAATAACGCAAACATATTTCTTTTTACCATTCTATTTATTATTACAGACTCCAAGTAGTTGAAGATTGCGCAGTAAAATTGGTGGCTCCCGATTCGTGCCACAGGTGTAGTCTGCCAGAATATAGGATTGCGAGGCACATTTTTAGCGCTCCTCGCACTTTGTCCAACCGGATGGGTAGGCCTGAAAACTTAAAATTATACATAAATGCATACATTAACGCAATTACACCTTTATCTGTCTCAGAAAGTACTTTATATTCCTTGCAATACATTTCAACACTTAGTTGTTAAAAAAATGTGTCTAAACGTGTAACGCGTGTGTGGAAGTGTGAAAAACACGCTGACGCATCGATTGCAATTGCTAACGCATGAACTATACGTACTTACATGTTTTAATTTTGAACATGATAATGTGTTTTAAATCGATGAACACCGGCTGCACGCACGAAAAAGTGTCACGTTCCGCCCGAGTCGTGCGTACAAGCGAGATCGCGGGACAACCGATAGAGAGCACGATCGGCCTAAACGTTCGGTTTGTGATGCATAGTTATGACGTTATAATTTAACATTATTATCCATAAATCGATTAACGATCAACAATTTTTTTAACCTAATAACAAGTACATGTCCTTTTCCCATTCCATTTATTATTACAAACTCCAAGTTGTAGTTGAAGATTTTGCAGTAATATCGCGGCTCCCGATTCGTGCCGCAGGTGATGTCTGCCGGAATATAGGATTGCGAGGCGCATTTTTAGCGCTCCACGGGAGCACGTAATTAAAACAGAAATTGGTAGGCCTTGTAACACAGATTCTATGACGAAGTCAAAAAGCTGTAAGTAAAACGGTTTTTGTTTTCAAAAAGTTGACTGAAGCAAGTTTGTGATAAAGTGAACGCCTAAAACGCAGGTAATACTTACTAATTAAGATTAGTTTTAACTCAAAATTATACATAAATGCATACATTAACGCAAATGTACCTTTATCTGTCTCCGAAAACGCTTCATAGTCCTTGAAATTTTTGGTTGCTGTAAACGCTTAGTTGTGCTAAGAAAAGATGCGTCTATACATTTGTACGCGCATAATTAGAGCAAGCGAGAAGAACATACTGACGCGCCGATTGCAATCGTTAACGCAAGAAATATACATATACGTAGGTATACGTTTTATTTTTAGCTTAATAACGGAAAAATATTCCCTTCGCCCATTCTATTTATTATTACAGACTCCAAGTTGTAGTTGAAGATTTCGCAGTAATATCGCGGCTCCCGATTCGTGCCGCAGGTGATGTCTGCCGGAATATAGGATTGCGAGGCGCATTTTTAGCGCTCCCCGAGAGCACTTCACCCAAGCGGCAAATCTTTCGTGCCGAATAAATAGTTTGCATTCTGAATGTACCCGCAAGATGGTATTCAATTTGCGTGTATTGTCAAGTTTCGTTTCGGAATACTGATACTTGATTTTTAAGTTGAGTTGATAATGTTAGAGGGAAATATGGATAGATATTCAAATTCAATTTTACTGGTGGTAGAGCCCCAGTGACGGAGCTCGCGGGCGTAGGCACCACTGCATTATCTAATATACTTGCCGCTAAGTGGTAGTTCAGTACTATCGTGTTCCGGTCAGGTGGTAATGTACGGCCCTGTAATTTCCGGCACAGAGGCGTAACACCTTAGGCCTCAGGAGTGGTAACGCATCTGCACTTTGACCTTGGTTTTTGTGTGGGTGTCTATAGGCTGCAGTCATCACTTAACATCAATGTGAACTACATGCTTGATTGCTACTTTCATTACATAAAAAAAATGAATTTTTATGGACTCGTGTACATTAATTTATTTTTGGAGTAACGATTCGTAGCTGAAATGCGACCGAAACGTCGGGTTGATTTTAAATAATCATTTTAGTTTAATATACGCGAGATAAATCCAGAAACTAGTTAAAATCGAATGTGAGATTTTCACCTTTACAAAGTAAAAACTACTCCATTGAGACTGTAATTTTAATATGAAAATAACACTAAATTGTTTTTCCGCCATTTTAGTCTGAGATTTTATGATAATCCAAAAACTGGTAACGATAACACAGGCACAAAGAGGATTACCACAGTGCAACCAAAAAATATATACCCAGCGTGTTTTAATAACAGTTTTTCAGTTTAATATATCTTCCAAAAATGCAGCTCACAACGCTTTGTTTGCGTACGAAAATTTATAACAGCCATGCATGTTCCGGTGAATTTATAATAGGAATGATAAAAACTTTACTGGTAGAGAGACAGTGGGAGTTTGAGAGAGTAGGCACCGATGTGATACGCCCTGCCTACCTTTAATTTGACGAACCATTTGGTCCAGCGGTGTGTGACAATCGTTTTAACCGAGGCTCACGGGTTTATTTTCAGAGGTTTCGGGTATGTGTTTGTGTATGTGTTGTGTGTGTTTAAAGGCACCCACGACACATGTTTATTCCTAGTGTGGAGCTGTGACTGTAAGCGTATTTTTAATTTATCGTTTTCAGCGCTATTGTAATCCGGCAAGATATCTTTGTTATATACAAAAATCAATTGCTGTTCGTTAGTCTCGCTAAAACTCGAGAACGGCTGGACAGATTTGGCTAATTTTGGTTTTGAATGATTTTTGGAAGTCCAGGGAAGGTTTAAAAGGCGAAGAAAATATGAAGAAATTGAAGGGAAATAGTAAAAACCACAATTTTATTTTTCCATACAAATAGTCCGTATGTATCAAACCTTTGACACATTATTTCATTCTGAGGCAATACGAAGTTTGCCGGGTCAGCTAGTTCTTTATGAATGTTTGGCACTTGTCTTTTTTACGGCAAATTTACATACATTTTACTGGTGCAGTGCCAGTGTAAGAACTCGAGGGCGTAGGCACCTCCGCATTACCTAATCCATCTGCCGCCAAATCGTAGTGTTCAGCACTATCGTGTTCCGGTCAGGTGGAAATATACGGCCCTGTAATTGCCGGCACAGGATGTACACACATAATACCTTAGACCTCAGGAGTGGTAACGCATCTACATTGAAATCTCCAGTGTCATGTAGATGTTTATAGGCTATATTACTTACCATCAATGTAAGCTGTTTGCTTGTTTGCCACTTCATAACATAAAAAAACAATGCACTGCAAACGCCCTCTGATGCAACCAAAGAGCCTGTACCATTTCCGGACGATATAAATCTGCCCATACAGTTTATTCTTCGACATTCAGCTGAAACAAAAATTATTCCATATACAATTTTTCAGACAATTATTGCTCCTTTATTATACATCGTACAAAAGCTAAAATAAAAAAAAACCATACATTGTTCTCCACACTGGATGCAAATATGCAAATTCAAATATAACCAGTGATAGTTTTATGGGGGAAATGTAAAAAGGCAGTAACAATGGGGTGCGGGTTAAAACAATGAGTGGGAAACTGGATGGCGGAGATACGCCGCGTACTGCGCCTACGGGACCAATACGAGGGATGACATTACTTACAAGTTTCTATTGTGTAACTAGTTTGTGACATTATTTCATTTTGTTTATTATAAGTGTTTTGAGATGGGGTTAATAAGTGTACAGATTTGAGCTTTAGATTCTTAATGGCATTGAATCAAATTGTAACTATGAACAATTTGAAATTAGGCGAGATTTGAACCCGCGACCATTGGGATGTCAATTTTTTCATTCCATTTTTCTTTGAAAATACTACACTGCCATGTATAATTGCCAAAATTACAATAACATAAAACAGTTTATTTATACTTCGATATTTTCACCGCTAAAACAAAAAATAATTCCACATACAATTTTTCAAAAAAATATTTCCCCTTTTATTATACATCCTACAAAAGCAAAAAAAAAGTAAAAAAAAGTCATTATATTGTTTTCCACTCTGAATGCAAATATGCAAATTCAAATAGTAGGTTGGGGAAAAAGTCTTTTCGCATTATAGTATGTATGAACTTGTAATAAAATCTCTTTGGCTGTAGTATTTGTATCTGGCTGGTTTTGGTATCATTGAAAGTTAAAATTTTAAAGAACATAATTCCAAATTCAAATAAGGCAAATGTGTGATTTTCATTTGATTTTCGTACTGTCAAGATGAGTGAATCTAATGAAGAAATTCGATACATTTTAAAATTTTACTACAAAAAAGGTAAAAATGCAACGCAAGCCGCGATTTGAAATGTATGAAAAATTTGCGATGTATGGACCTAGTGCAGTGTCTGTGAGAGTAGCACAAATTTGGTTTAAGCGTTTTCAATCCGGAAATTTTGATGTCAAAGATGCACCTCGCTCTGGTCGCCCTATTACGGATAAAATGGATGCCATTTTTGAAAAAGTGGAGCAAGATCGACATATCAGTTACGACGTAGCTGAAGAACTGAGAATTGATCACAAAACAGTTTTGGCGCATTTGAAAAAAGCTGGGTATAAAAAAAAGCTCGATATTTGGGTACCTCACGAGCTCACTGAAAGAAACCTATTGAACCGTGTACTCATTTGTGATTCTTTATTACGACGTAATGAAACCGAATCATTTTTGAAGAAGCTGATAACTGGTGATGAAAAGTGGATCACGTACGACAAGAACGTGCGAAAAAGGTCGTGGTCAAAGGCCGGTCAGGCTTCACAGACTGTGGCGAAACCCGGGTTAACTCGCAATAAGGTGATGTTGTGTGTGTGGTGGGATTGGAAGGGCATTATTCATTATGAGCTATTACTACCAGACAGGACTATCGATTCTGAACTCTACTGCGAACAACTGATGAGATTAAAAAAGTTGAGAGAAAGCGGCCGGAATTGATCAACAGAAGGGGTGTGGTGTTTCATCATGATAACGCTAGACTTCACACATCTATAGCCACTCAGCAAAAATTAAGAGAGTTTGGCTGGGAGGTGTTAATGCATCCGCCGTATAGTCCTGACCTTTCACCTTCAGATTTCCACCTGTTTCGGTCTCTTCAGAATTCTTTATGCAATGTTAGGTTAACATCACGAGAGGACTGCCAAATCCACTTGTCGCGGTATTTTGATGAGAAGTCCCAAAATTTTTATAGCAATGGGATCATGTCCCTTCCTACAAGATGGCAAAAGGTTATCGAACAAAATGGTACATACATACTTTAGTTAAATTTAAATAAACTGTATTAAAAAATGTTTTGAATTATCTTAAAAAATGCGAAGAAACTTTTTCCCCAATCTATAACCAGTGATAGTTTTATGGCGGAAATAAAAAGGCAGTAACAGTGGGGTGCGGGTTATAACAATAAGTGTGAAACTGTGGATGGAGATACGCCGCATACTGCGCCTACGGGACCAATATGAGGGATGACTTTACATACAAGTTTCTGTCATGCAACTGTTTTTGTGACATTATTTGTAACAGGCGTTCAGATTTGACCTTTAGTTTCGTAGTGGCATCGAATCACATTTTATTATGATTCAACAAACACCCACGATTCGCCGGTTATGTTTTGGCCCATATAACAGGTGGCGAGCCTATTGACATCTCCGGGCACATTACCAAACTCCGAGGTACTGGGAAACTTCCAGAAAATAGAAAAAAAATAATGTTCACCAAAATTATCTTTATTAGTTCTTTATACGAGTACAACGTACTGTACGTTGTAAAAATTCAATAGTTTTTAATTAGCTCTTATTTCCATTTGCATAATTATATTAAACAAAATATCAAATTTTAGAAAATCAACCAAACTGAAAATAAAACCACATTTAAAACCACGTCCGAATCCCCACCAGACCGGCATAATTCCAACTAATTAACAAATTAGTCTCATTACCGACGATCGCTAATATAATTGTTAGCTGCAAAAGAGGGTTTATGGTTCAATTAATTTGTTCAACGTATGAACGTTTATGTACAATTATATCGATATTTTAGGTCACAAACACTCTTTGTGTTATTGTTATAAGATGTTAGTTAAATAATTCTAAGCGCGCATGCTACGCGGCTGGTGTAGATCGCAAGCGATCTACTCGGTTGTGCGATACGGGCGCGGCCGGGTGTGTGATGGGTGACCACTAGTGGCAAATTAAAATGCGCGTTACTGTGCTTCGGAGGGCACGTTGAGCTGTCAGTCCCGGTTGCTATCGATAGATAGCAGATGTTAAATCTTGTCGGAGGTTTTATGGGCTGTTTGTAAACATCCGACAGCGGATTGGCCATTAACTCGTATGTCTACCTATTCGCATTGGAGCAGCGTGGCTGAGTAAGCTCCAGGCCTCCCCCCAAAAAGGTGAGATACTCGTGCCCAGCAGTGGTACGTATCAAGGGTTGCCATTATTACATATTTCGAGGTGAGCCTAAAATTATGAGTGTTAGGACAGTGTACACTTTTGTAGTTTGGAAGCTCAAGAGGGGATTCTGGTATAATTTACTCGAGTGCGTCAGATTAAGGTATGAGAGTTTTTGGAGTTTACTCCTTATCCTTCAGGCCGCCAGAAAAATATGACAATTGATTTCTTACTGTTCTTGGACCATATACAGAAACGATTTTAGTTATAAGACCTGGTAGGGAAATTTTATGACGAGTAAAATCAAGTGAAACACGAAAGATGAGGCGTGACGCGATTAATATATATATATATATATATTTAAATGATACAAATGTGCTCTGTGGTAATGCGCCATTCCTTCACGAGCGCTGTGACCGAACGGATGTATTTCACTTGGCCGCACATTAGCGATGTGCTTACGCCCACCGAGTAAACTCCTGTCGTGTGTTGAACCTGACACACACTTTTTTTCGATGCTTTGCCACCCCTGAGACCTAAGTTGTTATGTCTCTGTGATAGGTAATTACTGGGCTTTATGTATATTAATTGTATGTAATTGTTATTCGGGTTCATTTATTTATTTTATACGTTTCATAAGTGGTGCTTAACATCTGGTCCAAGAGCTAGTGTATATACGCTTCGAGTATCAGAACGCCTGTAAGCCTAGAAATTTGTGTAGGGACGAGTCATAACATGCTAAGTACAAAAACTATCGGCTGGCAAGGCTTAACTCTGGCAACCATAGTTTAGCAACCACATTTGTTGCGTCTTATTTATATTTGTGGTGGTATTTCCATGACAACGGAAGTGTGTTTCCATGACAATTAAATTATTAGGTCAAATTCAATAAATTATGTATCAATTAGCCTGCTATTGATAAACGATTGAGTCGCTCATTTGCAGTAAACAAATCGTGATTTTCTTTAAATATCCGAACACACAAAAATGTAACTTTAAGACGCAACATAAATGGTCGTAATCGAGCCTGATCTAAAATATGGAAGTAACTTTATTCATCAGAAATCCACATAACGTACAAGGTTGGTCCTTGCCAGGCGATGGTTTTTGTACTTAGCATGTTATGATTCGTTACGTTACTCGGAGGGTTCAGTATCTCCCCTACTAATCCTAAATGAGTAAATAAAATTCTGAAACTTATGAAACGATGGAAAATAGGAGATAAAAGTAGGTAATGTATATAATTATATACTCCTTCCCTTCAACAGTGCGAAGGCGTAAAGTATTGTTTATATCAACCATATAAGACACATAAATAATGCAGCCAACCCAAAACTACAGGATTTCAAGAAACAAAGTATAAAATGTGCACACGTAAAAATACTCAGACCGAAATTGAATTCTTAGCGTTTATGACGATCTTTTTACGACGTCTTAAAACGTCAGTCCGATTTTAATGCGGAATGTTTGAGTTACTTAGTATGATGTTCGTAAGTTTGAGAGCCACTGATCGTGTGCGCAGTCACGTTTACGTGTTCAGAGTAATAAATTCTTGACAGACGCATCGTTAATGAGCTGAACTTTCAGCGTTTTCATTAAGCTGTATAATGCCATGGAAACGTGAGAGTAAGGGTGTCTTAAAATTTTGGAATTGAGCAGAATTGTCTTTATCAAAAATATCTCAGGACTTTAAATAGGAAATGGGATGTCTTGTTCAGGTATCTTTAGAAATTAAAGAAAAAACGGAAAGAAAAATTTGTTTTCGGGCAGGAATTGAACCTGCGACCTCAGGAATCGAACCTCTCAGGATGGCTGGACTGGTTAAGTCCAGCCATTCTGAGAGGTTCGATTTCTGCAAAAAGCAATAATTTTATTATGTTGTCGGTATTGTACATTAATTTTTGTAGCTTATTTTAATATCTAAGCCAGTTAGTATATCGTATCGCGGAGGTAAAGTTAAGTTTGATACAATCGTTATTGTATGAACAGTAGTTTACTTAAATTAAATATCAATTTTACTGATCGAAGTTCCAGTGTCGCAGTTCGAGAATGGAACGACCACAATGCACACTTTGAGAGCCGCTGGTTTATTAGTCCAGAGTCTCAAAGTGTGCTTCGAAGTATTTGTCGGGGTTCCACAGTAATATCAGTCGTATTGTAACAAATTTACGAAATCTAATAAAATCATTATAAAAGATATAAAATAACCGCCTTATTCATAAACGTACATTAGATATGTTTTAGCTTATTCATAAACGTATTCTAGCAACACTTTTGCTAAAATACGTTTATGAATAAGGGGGTTAGATTACATAATTCAGAATCTCTGTATCTCAAATTTTAATTGATAAAGTTTGCTTTATGTTTGTGTAACAGACTTTTGGGAAAATATTTATCCTCCTTTATACGCTATGAAAGCTCCATTCCATACACTTATATCTGGGAAGATCGCTGCTTACTGATAATCTTCATTTGACAAAAATATCCCCGGCAAGTACGCAGCTACAGTCCGCTGCCCACCCGCACCCAAATCGATTTTCAATTTATCCTCATCACACTAATCCCTTCGCAAAATAGGCGAAGATTATCATTGAAATTCCCTTTTTATGGGAATGCCCAACATACCTACAGTTCACATTGGTGGTAAGTGAATACTCTAGCCTACATATATATACCCCCTTATTCATAAACGTATTTTAGCTAAAGTGTTGCTAATCTCTCCTTTGTCTTTTTCTATCCTGCACCTTTGACAATGCAACTCAAAGACAAAGCATTCTATAGCTAAAACGTATCTAATGTAACGTACATTATATGAATAAGGGGGTAAGGATGCAAAAACAAAGATTTCAATGTAGATTCTATGCCACTGAGGCCTAAGTTATCATGATTTTTGTTTTGTTTGCATGCAAGTAGTGTGGTGGTAGAGTTCCAGGTAGGAGAGTAGGGTTCTACTGGTGGTAGAGTTCCAAGTGTCGGAGCTCGAGGGCGTAGGCACCACCGCATCACCTAATCGATCTGCTGCTAATAATAATGGTAACCCATTATACGTCCCACTGCTGGGCACGAGTCTCTCTCCTTTTTTAGGGGAGGCCTGGAGCTTACTCCACCACGCTCCAATACGGATTGGTGGAGATGGTAGTGTAAAGCACTATCGTGTTCCGGTTAGATGGTAGTGTATGGCCCCGTAATAACTATCACAGAGACATGGCACCTCAGGTCTCAGGAGTGGCAACGCATCTGCATTTTGACCTCTGGTTTTTGTGTAGATGTCTATAGGTACAGTAATCACTTAACATCAATGTGAACTGCATGTTCGTTTGCCACCTTCCTTACATAAAAAAGGTATAATGTGGGGATCTGCATTATTTGCTCTCACTGCGTTTAAGCATACATGCAAACACCCTCGATTACTGGTAGATCCTCATCTTCACCCTCGATTAGAGGAAGGAGAACTCCAGTGACGGAGCTCGCGGGCGTAGGCTCCATCGCATTACCATTACTTGCCGCTAAATGGTAGTGTTCAGCACTATCGTGTTCCGGATAGATCACAGAGACATAACAATTTAGGTTTCAGGAGTGGTAATGCATCTGCATTTTGACCACTGGTCTTTGTGTGTCTACAGGGTGCAGTCATCACTTAACATCAATGTGAACTGCACGCTTGTTAGCCACTATCATTACATAAAAAAATTCGCCGGTTACGTTTTGGCCCATCCATGTAACAGGCGACGGGTCTATTGACATTTCCGGGCACATTACCAAACTTCGAAATACGGGCAAATTTCCAGAAAACGGAATAATCCTAATAGAATCAGAAACAAAGCATTTTAGACCGTTATACGCTCTGACCCGGCAATCGAACCCAGGACTCCAGCGTAGCAGTAGTAGCTTGCTACCATTAGACCTGCTAAAGCAGTACTTAAATACAATTCATGTCAGTTGCATTCAAATTTCGACATGAAATTTGCCTTCTTTCGAACGTGGACCAATCAGTTCGTCTCACACCATACTCTCAAAATCTCTCTTTCGAAAGCCTATTGCCACCGAACAAGTAATTCAATAGCGAACTAGATAAGCTATTAACAAAGCTCGTAAAGCTGAAATCATCTACGTAGAGGATAGCGATCATCGTATCGCAGCGGGCGATATCCGAAAGGGGCGTGTTCAGTGGAATTTATCGCAAGTTTTATGAGTCCATAACGGGTGCGGCGATGGCTGTATCGCTTAATGAGAGATAAGCTCCGGACTGAGATACGATTAAGAGAGTGATATCCATTTTGATTTCCCTTTACATTTCTGATCTTTATTTGATTGGCATTAAGTTTATTGTGTTTCTAATGGCCGAATGACGTAATTTTATTCAAGTTTATTTAACTGTAATCTAATGCTATCTTAATGATATGTACATTCATTCATTCTTTATCGATGCTCTATCGCTTCTTATATCTTACTCTAAATGTCAATTGCACACTTAATCATGTAGATTAAGTGTGCAATTGACATTTTGAGTTTTCAATGCTTGGTAGATATTTCTGACATTTAATTATTATGAATTAACGCTGTCTGTCTGTCGGTCTGTCCGTCTGTCTGTGTGTCACCAGGCTGTATCTCATGAACCGTGATAGCTAGAAGGTTTTAGGTTAGAAATTTTCACAAATTATCTATTTCCGTTGTCGTTACAACAAATACTAAACAAAAGGAAAATATTAAGAGAGGGGACTGAGGGGAGTCCCCATACAATAAACGTATTTTGCTCAATATTAATAACGGTAGCAGGAAGACGCTTTTCTTTAATAGATGATGGTACGGAAACCTTCTTGCGCAAGTCCGACTCACACATGGTCGATTTTTATTATAGTAGTAAAGCTTCAATAAAAACATCTCAATACGCCTCCATGAAGTTTGCAGACTTGTTCTTTTTATTGAAGTAGACAGCTGTTTAAAAGATTTAATTTATAGAAAAAAACATAATAGGGACCTAAGTAAAGTAAAATAAAGTTATTAGAACTACTTTTAACCGACTTCAACAAAAGGAGGAGGTTCTCAAATCTTTTTTTTTATTAACTGATTACAATTCGGTACGTGACATTCATTTATTTCTTACTGGTTTGATAGGTACCTCCTTTTTCAACGTTACGTAACTACAAGTATGTATTTTCTTGATGGGATGGGTAGATGATTTAATTTGAGCTACGATAATGTTTTAAATTTTCACATAATCACATGTCTTATAATTTTATTTAAGGGAATAGTTAAAAATAATTCGTTTTTGGGCAATCTGCTCCGCGGTGTGTAACGATCCATTCGAAAAGAGCTCTTGGGCGATTTATTCCGCGGCAGAGAATATGTAATAATACTACGTATGGAATGGACACTTCGACGTCGCGCCTGATTTTCCCGCCTCACCCATCACCCCCCCTCAAGAAGCAATTGAATAAACTTCAACAGTGAGGTTGTGAGTGGGGAGCGAGCAGTCTATTTTTACTCAATATCGTCATGTAGTTAGTGCGACGACTTACTTTACGATTGTTTAAGGTAACCCTACGTGCTACATTAGAACAGTGGTCAAAATGCAGATGCTTTGCCACCCCTGACACCTTAGTTGTTATGTCTTTGTGATAGATAATACAAGGCCATACATTACCATCTGACCGGAACACGATAGTGCTGAACATTAAAATTTGGCGGCAGATATATTATACGATATATTGTTTTCCATTTTCTTCATATATCATCATTGAAGGAATTGAAAAATATTGTGATTAGGTATTATGTTTTAACTAAGTAGTTTAAATTCTAATTTTTAATTTACTATTAATATATGTTTTTGTTTTAACTGATATGTAATGGTTATTCACTCTAGGTATTTTATGATTTCTTGACGTTTTGAAAGTATCTGTAAAGATCTATTCGAAATAAAAATATTTTCTATTTCTTCTATTTCTATTTCTATTAGGCAATGCGGTGGTGCCTACGCCCTCGAGCTTCTACACTGGAACTCTACCACCAGTAGACTACAAACACCTAATCAAAAGTCTTTCATACAGATGCATCGCAAATCCTGGGATCTAAGCTTAAAGTCAATAGAACATGTAACCATTACTTACAAGTAAAATTACATCGACAATCTATAGAATTGAAATCCTATAAAACATAAAGTACGGCAGATCCTTTTATTAAATTCAGCAAAGGGAATCTACAACATATGCATTACTAATGCGTGGAATTAATTTCGCTGGAGACAGATCTCGTATGTTATCTGAGAAAATAATGGCTTTCTGATAGCAAAGAGAATGGTCAGGTAAATGGTGAATGTGTAATTCAAATTCAAATTCAAATCATTTATTTCAAATTGGTCTACAAGGACACTTTTGTATTGTCGGGTTATAAGCTACCTAGAGAGAATGACTTGTAATAATAATCCAATAGGTATTAATAAATACCAATTTAATAATAATATTTAACCGATACGTGAATCATCAAAATTTTCAAATTCCTTCATAGAAGATAATGAAAAATCTGTTTGTCATAATCATAGTCATTTACTTAGCAGAGTTCCAAGTGCAGGCACTACTGAGAAGAACACCGCTACCCAACAAACTCAGCGTGTTGCTCTTTTGTCAAAACCTTAGACTTAATACAAATATTATTAAATAAAATAAAGATAATGTGAACGTCCATGGCATATAAATATTTGCATATAAACACATACGCAAATACCCATCAACAGCTTAATATCGTGTTAGAAAATAATACCCGCAAATCACAACAGACCAGTCCCCACAATCAGTACCCGTTCACGAGTATGACGCATGTGGCAGCCATTGCTCTCCTCGACCATTTTGAAGGGAAGTGAGCAACCCACACGCACAGCAAGTCACACGACGCCGCCGAAGGCAAAGACATTAAAGTGAGCATGACTGTTATGAATACCAGTGCATAGATAGCAATATAGATGAAAAGAAGATCTGTTTGTGGCCAGAGCATACACAATATCAAAATCTATTAACATAAGTACAATTTTATGAAATAGCCTGGCAGCGATCGCTAAAATCCCAAGGTGTACTATCAGTGAGATATTCACAAATTTTATAGTAATTACATTTGTATAAACGTTCTTTAATTACTTTTTTAAATTTATTAACAGATAGGCTTTGAACATGTTTTGGGACTTTATTATAGAATGGTATACACTGACCTCTGAAAGAATTACTTACTCTATGCAATCGTGTTACATGTATGGACAACTTGTATTTGTTCCTTGTGTTCATATTATGATCATTCGTTCTCGTAGGAAACTTATTAATATTTTTCCGGACATACAATAAGTTTTCGTATATATATTGACAAGCAACAGTCAAAATGTTTATTTCCTTAAATTTATCTCTCAGAGACACTCTCGGGCTAAGCCCGTAGATAGCACGTACTGCTCTCTTTTGCAAAACAAAAATAGTATTGAAGTCGGCGGAATGGCCCCATAGCAAAATGCCATAGGACATTATACTGTGAAAGTAACTAAAGTAGACCAGCTGAGCCGTCTCCACGTCCGTCAATAATCTTATCTTCTTTACTGCAAATGCTGCTGAGCTAAGTCTACTGGCCAATTTGGCGATATGGGGGCCCCATTGCAATTTAGCATCCACGGTAATGCCAAGAAATACCGTGTTGGATACAATTTTTATATATGGTTAGATGAAACTGCGCGGCTTTGTTTTTATTTTATGCTTTGGAATTTTTAACAGAGTTCAAAAAGGAGGAGGTTGTCAATTCGGCCAGTATGTATATATTTTTTGTATATAAAATGTACCAGTTTGGCCTATATCTATACAATACAAATAAAATTGGACTGTCTGTTTTGCAACATAAAAGTAACCGCTTTTTACTAAATGCATAATTATGTGTGAATAGACGGTACATACACCAAAACATTTTGTCTGTCTGTATGTTTGTTCGGGCATGGCTTGACCGATTATGTCTTGATTTTCTCTGGCTCTAGTCAGATAGCTCATTTATTAAGGAGTAACTTAAGCTACTTTTATTTATGAATTGATTGATACTAGCTGTGCCCACGTCCGCGTGGATACTGAACAACAATTTGGTTAAATTCTACGCGGACGAAGTCACAGGCACAGCTAGTTTACTGTGGGACTTCGGTAGCTTAGTGGTAAAGCGGCTGGACTGGTTATCCTGAGGTCGCAGGTTCGATTCCTGCCCAAAGTCAAATTTTTCTTTCCGTTTTTAGGGTTCCGTACCTTAAAATGAAAAAAGGAACCCTTATAGGATCACTCGTGCGTCTGTCTGTCTGTCCGTCTGTCACAGCCAATTTGCTCCGAAACTACTCGACCGATTGAGTTGAAATTTGATGAATATATGTAAATTGGTGACCCAAAGATGAACACGTCAAGTAAAATAATACATTTTAAACAGGGGGGCACTTTCGGTTGGTAAATCAGAAAATTAAAAAAAAAAAATCGTAAACTGTGTCGTGTGACATATCAAATGAAAGAGGTTGTTTTCAGCATCTCAGATATTTTTTTATATTTTTTGCATAAACAAATTTGAAGTTATTAACGAAAATTGACCATTCCCCCCCCTATCTCCGAAACTACTGAACTTAAAATTTTGAAAAAAATATGGAAAATAGTTCTTTGCCTATAGATTACTGGAAAACCTATAAGAAGTTTGAGTATTCAAATTAAATCGAAAATTCTTAATAATATAACCGCCCCTGCCGGTACCACCGTAACCGCTATGTCCCTGCATTTTAAATCTGTAATATTTTCGAAAACATTTATTTAAATTACGGAACCCTCACCACGCGCGAACTCGCATTTGTTCGGTTTTTTTTCTTTAATATCTAAATTTCAGTCGCATGTGTTATTGCGACAAATATATATTACAACAAAAAAACTCTTCAGCTTTATAATATTAGTATAGATATTGTGGTAAATGATCACATTGAGAAAATAAATATCATCATGGCTTTAAATATTGTTAACATAAGCATTTTCACGTTGATTGTAATACGATTTTCCTCTACCAAAAATCACTCAACGCGATTTCAAAAATGAATTCAAAACTCAATTTACGCGTTCCAATTAGTTCAGTTTGCATTTCACGAAAAAATCTTGCTTGAAGTTAAATCTGGATTTAAATTCTAATAGACTCGAATTTCTAACTTCATTTCGAATGCGTTTGAAAGCTATAAGTTCGTGTTATTTCAATACTAGCTGTTGCCCGCAGCTCCGCCCGCAGGTAGGTCACTTTTCACGTAACCTGTGGAAACTCATCAAATCATCCCATGGCATCTCACAGGAACATTTTTATGGCCCCGTAATAAATACCACAGAGACATAACAACTAAAGTCTCTGGGGTGGCAACGCATCTGCATTTTGATCTGTGGTCTTTGTGCTGATGTTTGTAGGCTGCAGTCATCACTTAATATCAATGTGAACTGCATGCTAGATTGCCACCTTCATAACCTAAAAAAAAATGTAAACAGCGCAAATACGACAAGAATCTTCAATAAAATAAAACTGAATAAATCTAAGGTAAGAATATAAGTTATATAATAAGTTGATAAGAATCTCGTCAAACTCCTCGGAACTCGTGGTGTAAATTAAAAAAAGGTACAATCAATTAGTTCAGCTTCAGCGGCCTTAATGCATTCCCGTGGATTAAATTAAAATATTTTATGCAAGGGGCGTGCAACCCAGCGAAATAATTAAGCGCTTCACAAATCCTAGCTTTCCATAATTCGTTTAATTCGCAACTGATTTGCATATCGCCCGTGAGCTAATATGGAACTTATCAAGTGAACTTTTAGTGAAGTTCGGTTTATCTTGACTTAGAACACAATTTCTATGTAACAACGTAATAAGCTTGCGTATAAAATACTAGTGGCTTGCCCCGGCTTCGCATGGGTGCAATTAACATTAGCCACGAGGATACCTTTATCACAGATAGTGATGCCTCTTCCCCCCACTCCCGTAGCGTCACCCGCTACCGTATTATTTTCTTTAGATTGTCATTTTTTAATTCGTTATGTCTTTTGAATGGAATGTCCGATTTTAATAATATAAAAGTCCTTTACAGGTTTTGAAACGATTAGATTAAGAACTTTAATGGTTTCTTTCTTCAATCAATTGTGAAATATAAATTGAATATAAAAAATAAAAAAAAACTTTAATTTAAAATTTGTATAAGGTTTGATTGAAATTATACGATTTAAACGCAAAAAAGCTTGCGTGAGAAGTCTTTACAAGGCATCAAAATCAATTTATTTCTAAACATATTTAAGTAATAAGGTAAATGACGGCGACTAATTAATTATTAAAATGAACGTCGGATGCAGCGATCGTTCCTTGTATGTTTACATCGCAGTTGCGGCGGTACGACAGACAGACAGAGCATTAATAATTCCGTACGACGCAAGCCGCGTGCGATTCGCCTGATGCTTTAATCTTCGCACCGTACCTCTCATAAGGCTTCCTGTGCATTTCTATTCTATTTTGAAATGACAGAACATGTAATGTTTTGTATGATCATGTAAACATTTCAGTTATGGCGGAAATAATCCTGTATATTTTGGATAAAACTTTGAAAAACCTTAATGTACCTAGTTGGGCAAAAGAACGCTTTCATTAACATTTGGTAGAGCACCAGTGACGCAGCTCGCGGGCGTAGGCACCACCGCATTACCTTATATACTTGCCGCTAAATGGTAGTGTTCAGCACAATCGTGTTCTGGTCAGGTGGTAATGTACGCCCCTGTAATTTCCGGCACAGAGGCATAACACCTTAGGCCTCAGGAGTGGTAACGCATCTGCATTTTGACCTCGGTCTTTGTGTGGGTGTCTATAGGCTGCAGTCATCACTTAACATCAATGTGAACTGCAAGCTTGTTTGCCACTTCCATAAAAAAAAAAATATGCGATAGAGATAAAAGAAAATAAAACTCGAAAATAACGTTTTGGAAAATGTTCAGCTTTTATGATCTTTAAATAAACAAATATTTTTAATAGATGGAGGTAGCTGCACATAATTTATTTTTCAAACTGCTGTCAGATAAATGGCACCTCAGTCTGCCCGAAACCACGGAAGCCGAAAAGCGAAAATAATCATTTTAGTTTAATATACGGGAGATACATAAAAAAATAGTTTATTTCAAATATGTTAAATATATCAAGTAATCCAGATCACAAAAATCCAGTGACATATAATAATTATCGCAGAAATAGACAGTGGAATTTTGGCAATCTGTTTGACTCAAATTAGTTAATTATATTTATTATCAACCAATTTACACTGAATTCTAATATTCTCCGAAAACGTTTCCCATTTTTTTTATCTCGATCTTATTCTAGGCAGACTGAGCCAAAAACTAACTAAATCTGACTGAGTAAATCAATAATCTATTTCTGATCTTACCTTTAACACAACAGCGTCTGAAGTATGCAAATTTCCATTTTACTCTCAAAATAGATAACCGCAAATCCGTTCAGAGCATGACACTCAAAGTTCTATTTGGATAGTATTATAAAGCAAGTTTAAATTGCTAAACCAGTTATAAGCATAAAACACCAGAGATAAGCATAAAAAATCTAAACTGGAACAAGTTCCAGCGGTTAATCTTTACGAGCGGGAACGCAACGCTGAAAACTATTACATCTTTCAACTCAATAAACTGCGAACTGCCTTTCATTTACATTCGGCTGCCGTCCGACGTTGTATGAGCTATAAATTGGCCCTGTGACTCCATTCCACATCCCCTACCATACTTGCATACGTCTAAAAATCTTTACGTCGTATCCATTGCGGTTCTCAATAGAGTTGCGAATATTTTTACTACATAGACCTGAACATTGGATATCACCAAATAGTTGTACTTCGATGGACTCTTAAAAACGTCTTGGTGGAGGACGATAAATCGGTCCCTTTCCGTTTATCGCTGATCGGAAAGAAACAATATGAACAGGAAGAATTCGACTTATGGCGCAGACCAACCCCGTACAGATTTGTAAGGGGAATAGAAGTGACCTCCACTAAAGATGTTGCCTTTCAATACGTTATGCGATGTTTGGATCTGCGTTGCAGTTTACGGGGGAGTGATTTATGGCATGCCTATGTTGATTACGTGGTTTTGATGCTTGCATGAATTCTGATTTGAGATATGGTTTTCGTTGTTCGGTAACTTACATATCTATTAACGTAACTTCACGCCTGTAATCCCCGAAGGGGTAGGCAGAGGTAAATGTATGCATTCAAGCATACATGCAAACAACCACGATTAGCCGGTTACGTTAGATGGCGAGCCTGTTGCCATCTCCGGGCACATTACCAAACTTCCAGAAAATGGAAAAATCCCAATAGAACCAGAGATAAAGGATTTTAAACCGTTATCTATGATAGCCTCCGACCTGGGAATCGAACCCAGGACCTCCAGCGTAGTAGTAGTGGCCTGCTACCATTAGGCAGGCTACTGAGGCAGTTACAAACCTATTAAATTTTATATTCATACTTATGCACCTGCTGAAATATTTAATTTTTTTTTTGTGATACAGATGTTTGGTAAAGACAAGTTTATTTTACACGTGATGCAATTGATATTAAAAACAAATACGTAATACATTTTTCTCAATTGTTAAGACAGCGATGACGACAAGTATGAAAAAATGGAGCGAAGCCCATAAAAAATCAATTCGCTAATTGCGAATTGATTTTTTATGGGCATAAGGATGGCAAATATATTTATAGATCATATGTATGGTAAGTGAAAACTGCAGCCTTTTGATATCTATACAAATCCGAAGGCAAAAATGCCTTCTTTTACCTAGGCGAAACTCTTAAGTAGTGTGAAGTTCTTAGTAGAATAACTACAACATATAATTTAAGACATTATTGTACGACCGCTCTGAGAAATATGGGCACGGCAATTTATCGAGTCAATCTAACATCCCATTTAAGTATATTTTGTTTAGATTTTAATTTTGTTTATATGTAGGTATCTACTACCTGAGTAACATCAGAAACCGGTTTTGAAGCCTTTAATTTCCTGAGCGCTATGTTCGCGCCAGTTTACGCGAGCGCCGGCCCACAAAACCCACAAAACGATCAGATAAGCAGCGCTCCCCTGATAACACCCACAATTACCCGCGCCTGCATTTACTATGAGTTACGAGCTTTTACAGCCTTTCCGTGATCTGTTTTTAGCTGTATTGTTCGCGGCTAAAATAATTTAAGTTTTAACTTTTTTAAGGGTACTGGACATTTCAAAAGAAAAACGCTCGTGGGATCTTTTTGTTGTCTATCTCTAATGGAAGTCTGATTCACTTACCATCAATGCCAATTGCGTGCTTGTTTGCCACTTCAAGATATTAAAAAAGGGATATTAAATCTGTAAATTGTACGACTAGATAATTATAGCATTTTTCTTTCTTTCTCTCTTAATCACTTTCTATTTTTTCTCTGTTTCTATCCGAATTTTTCTTTCTGTTTAATTTCTTTCTGCTACTGTTTGAAATTTTTTAAAGGCAATCAAAAATTTACATCGCATTTATCAGTAAATCACGGACAATAGTCAGTAGTGACTGCACTTGGAACTCTGCTAAGTGAATAACTTTGATCTTGACGAATAAGTTTTCTTCATTTGTCATCATTGAAGGAATTGAAAAATTTTGTGATTATTATTTTTTTACTAAGTAGTTTAAATTCTAATTTTTAATTTACTATTAATATATGATTTTGCTTTACTTTATGTAATGGTTATTCACTCTAGGTATTTTATATATTTCTTGACGTTTTGAAAGTATCTGTAAAGATCTATTCGAAATAAAAATATTTTCTATTTCTATTTCTACTGGACCCACATAGTGTTTTCTTTAATTACCTGTCAGTTTCTCTTTTTTTTTCTCTCTTTGTCTCTCATTCTTTTATCTATTTGTCTTTCCTTTTTCTTCTTTCCTCTAATATTACTTTGTAATTTTTGAAGTCAATATATACTCAACATCTCATTTATCTACAAACATTTTGTTTCTGCACAAATGAAAATATGGTAAGCATTATCTATATAGCATCAGTATTAGGTTTTGGAGCCTTTAATTTCCTGAGCGCTATGTTCGCGCCAGTTTACGCGAGCGCCGGCCCACAAAATCCACAAAACAATCAGATAAGCAGCGCTCCCCTGATAACACCCACAATTACCCGCGCCTGCATTTACTATGAGATACGAGTTTTGTAGTATGTGTATTTATTATGATGTGACTGTGTGCAAAATTTTTGGAAAAGGTTTAGAGGCAGCGCACACATACATGACATATTTCAAGCAAATTACAAGCCTAAAGTCGTCTCATTGTAAGTGCAAATTGCCCGGAACGCTTAGTAGTATGCTAGGTCTCGTTTTGGTCAAAATATCCTTTTTATTTATGTCATAAAAAAAATACGCTTACACTCACAGTCCCACATTAGGTATAAACCTGTGTCGTGGGTGCCGTTGTAGGTACACATACACAAACACCCAGACCCGAAACAAATATCAGTAGGCCATACAAATATTTGTCCCGGTGCGGGGATCGATCCCGCGACCCTTCGAATCAAACGGTCATCTCACACCGCTGGACTAACCGGGTCGTCAACGTTTAATCAAATATTTGTTATAAAACCTTAAACAAACTTATCTTAAAATTAATAAATAAAGCGGTTATGTATATGCATCAAAAAATCCACACCGCCGTCGTACTGCGGCAAAGTTCCCAGAAGGATGTGGATTTATAACCGCTTTATTTATTAATTTTAAGATAAGTTTGTTTAAGGTTCTTATAATAAATATTTATAATATATATTTGATTATAAAAAGAAAATTAGAAATATTTATTCAACGTCCATGAGAACTTCATGCATGTTTGTCTCTTTTATTACATGAAAAATAATTTATTTTTTTAATTAGAGATGCATATAAACAAGCTAGCTACAAAATGAATGCCTTAAAATCTGAATATTTCAATAGGATGTGAACAATAGATAAAAGGCAGCCAATAAATCGGCAGCTAGACCGCGACCGCCGTCGCGCGGTTTTAATTAAATACATCTCAAAACAGCCCACTCCTTTTCTATTAACAATTACGTTTCACGCTTATTTGTTAATAAATTACGGTAGGATTTTGAAAATTGTAAAAACTATACCTTAGGTCAGGGCGTTGAAGTATTTTTTTACTGGTTGCAGAGTTCTAGTCTAGGGACTCGAGGGCGTAGGCATCATCGTATTACCTAATGTATCTGCCGTTAACTGGTAGTGCTCAGCAGTATCGGCAGAGAATATGTAATAATTATATAGGTCGCGCCACGTAAAAAGAACGCTGGAAGAAAGTAGAAGGGATGTGTTCGCGCATCGGTACACTCGCGCACGAAAGTATTGGTTTATTTTTGATCTAGCTTTCGCTTGCGGTTTCGTGTATTGGTAGGCAGATTGAAAACTATATTACATAGAATAACATAAAATGAAATAAAAACACATGACGCGCAGCTTGACCGCCAGCGTTCTTTTTACGTGGCGCGACCTATACTATATAGTATTTTTAATGGTGGTAGATCTCCAGTGACGGAGCTCGCGGGCGTAGGTACCACCGCATTACCTAATATACTTGCTGCTAAATGGAAAAAATTAAATAATAATACTACGTATAGAATGGACACTTCGACGTCCCGTCCGATTTCCCCGCATCACCCAACCTCCTCCCATCTTATGGGCGACGGTTGGTATTTTCTACGTGCTACGCACACCTGATGCCTGTGTAATAGAGACCAAATTAAGAGTTTGTATGTCTTTTGGCGGAGTGTCCGCGGTGTGGTATCGGGCTCCGGATTGATGGTAATGTATGGCCCCGTAATAACTATCACAGAGACAATAACAACTGAGGTTTCAGGGGTGGCAACGCATCTGTATTTGATTTTGTGTAGATGTCTATAGGCTTCATTACTAAACATCCACGTAAACTGCATGCATGTTGGCCACCATTGCTTCTAAAAAATCTCATGAAAGACGAAAATATTAATGAAGTTCTATCTGAAAGGTTTCTGCATACATAACTATTGGTAGACTTCCAGGAAGTTTGAAGACATAGGCACTGCCGTATTCATCATATCAGCCATAGGACCGACCGATCGGAAGCGACGTGCATCCAGCGGGTACCTGCAGCCTTTATTAGGTCGTCGGTCCATCTTGCAGGTGGATGCCCTACGCTGCGCTTGCCGATACGTGGTCTCCACTCGAGAACCTTTCTGCCCCAGCGGCTATCGGTTCTTCGAGCTATGTGCCCTGCCCATTGCCACTTCAGCTTGGAGATCTGCTGGGCTATGTCAACACTGCCGTATTACCTTATTTTAATTAAACACATTACAGAACAGCCACGATGGCTGTCTATTAATAAGCAACGAGTATAATACGCGCAAATGGAAAAATATTCATTAAATTTTGCATTCTCTGGTTTTATTTATTTAAGCTTTTTGCATATTAATGATGTATATAAGCCGGACTTCATTCCATGTACATAAGGCGGACGTAATACCATTCGTGTAGATGTGTAGAGGCTGCATTTACACTACCATCTTTCTCTTAATTGAAACATGTTAGCACTGGAAATTTTCATTTCAACTAGATTGAATTTAATTTGATGAGAATTTGGATTCATTGATGAATTCAAACCAATAACAGCGTTTTCATATAAATGTTTATTCCGTTTCATTTAGGATCCCGTTTAGTAGCATACTTTTATAATTAGCTGTGCCCACGACTTCACCCGCCTAGCGTGATGTCTATATCCTTTCTCAATAAATGGACTATCTTACACTAAAATAATTTTTCAAATCGGTCCATTGGCAGCCATTGGTTCCTGAGACAGGTACGTTCACACAAGCATACTTTTGTAGTATCGCTTCGCGAGTTTAGGAGGTGGCCAAATACGAGTCGGATTTGCCCATGGATTCTGTTGTAGCAAGTAATATTTATGGAGAGTTTAATTTGCAGTTTTGGAAAATATATGATAACTCACAAACTGTAAAGAATAAATATCTCACTCAAACAACATTTCATAGAAAGTTGTAATATTTAATTTTTCGCAATAACACATGCGAGTAAATTTTAGAAATTAAAGAAAAAAAGGGCAAGATAAATTTTGACTTCGTCCAGGAATCAAAGATGCGACCTCAGGATAACCAGTCCAGCCGTTTTACCACTAAGCTAGTAGTAGTGGGACTTAGGTAGCTTAGTGGTATGGCGGCTGAACTGGTTATCCTGAGGTTTAAGGGGGACATAGTTCTTACCATCTTGGAACTGTCTATCTTTTTTATTGACTTTCAAAAAAAACCCTTAGTAAGTTTTTTTTTATATTTAAAGAAAAATGGAAAGAAAAATTTGATTTCAGGCGAGACTCGAACTCGCGGCCTACTGGGAATCTAGTCCAGCCGCTCTTCCAATTGAGCTACTGAAGTCCTGCCCGACTTGTCAAATCTTTCCTTCACATTTATTGCATTGCTTTATGGTAGCAGCAGCGCCATCTATTGCCAACTATGCTAGTTAGGCAAAAATATATTTCACAAGCATGTGTTAATGCGAAATAATATAAAACAATTAAGTCTTATTTATTTAATATTTTTTTGTTAAAATCATAAATTAGTTCACAGAATACGTCTCCCTATCGAGTTTTAAGTGTGTAGTCCTAATAGTTTCAGAGTGTGTGTGAGATACTGATGGACAGAAAGACAGTACAAGTACCGTTGTTTGTAAAAAAAAACACTTTTCAAATGCTAACCTAATTGATGACATGTATTTGTACTTTTTCGTAAAGTTTCGACTCTTTTCCTGGTTTTGAAATGGGACAGACAAAAAATGTGTATTTGAGATGAATCATGTCGAATTTCCACCACTAGCTCCAATTTAATTTAATGACCATTGTGTGAAGTTAGAAAAGTTAATTGTATACAAAAGTGATACAAATCAGGCCACCCTCCACTCAGACTCCGAATTCTCTCCGACTTAACACCATAAAGATCCCAAATACTTTCAATTGTCTCATCCGGAAATTCCATGGTGGAAGTTTCGTATCATTTATTCGTCGAATGAAGAATAGACGAAAGAGCAACTATTTAATTACATTATAGCCCTTCCCTTCCACTCGGCGACTCCTTTGAATCCGACTTTAAAATGGGTTGAGTATTTCGGTAGTCTCTGAACGAAATTGGATTGTTTCTTACGAAGAGACAGCTATAGTGTTGTAACGGACGGTATATTGCGACTGTAGTGTGTGCAAACAATTTATTCTAGTTGCTAGTGTTCCTGGTTTGGTGCGAGTTTTTAAGCGTTTTGTTTGTGCTGGTTTTGTCGTTTTAAGTGGAATTATTTTTTATTTTTCAATTAATCCCTTTTTTTTTATTTTTTTTTTATGTTATGGAAGTGGCAAGCAAGCATGCAGTTCACATTGATGTTAAGTGATGACTGCAGCCTATAGACACCCACACAAAGACCGAGGTCAAAATGCAGATGCGTTACCACTCCTGAGGCCTAAGGTGTTATGCCTCTGTGCCGGAAATTACAGGGCCGTACATTACCACCTGACCGGAACACGATAGTGCTGAACACTACCATTTAGCGGCAAGTATATTAGGTAATGCGGTGGTGCCTACGCCTGCGAGCTCCGTCACTGGTGCTCTACCACCAGTTACCCTTGTTAGTGCCTAAACTAGTTGGCATAATTTAAGGTGAAACAGGTGATGTTTATGCCAAATCAGGTGGTGTTTATGCAAAAGCAGGTGGTATTTATGCCAAAACAGGTGACTAATTGGAATTAGGTTGTTTACATTTTGAATCACAAGTGTTGGCTATTGTAAAGATAACGATTCGAATGTTGTTTACGAAGTGGAGTAGTAATTGGGGGTATAAATGGGTTTGTCAATGGTAAAAGGGGATCAGTTGAATTGTGGTCGTCGCGAAATGAAGTGCTGTTAGTGCTAGTTCGGTTCTTTACACTATCTAAATTTCAGTTATCATTGTAAACTAATAAAAAAACCTACACTTTTGTTGATTGTTTCAGATCTCCAACAATCACAATCTATTACTAAAATTACAAAAATAAAGGCAGGTTATTGGCAGCTATTCATCCCGAGTTATTGCGCAAGTAATCACGGATGAAGGCGGCTCAGGACTGTTCGTTTCGGAAATCTTTGGGGAAGACTTATGTGTAGCAGAAAACATCTTTCGGCTGATATAATGATTGCTGAAATTTTGATACAAATGCTCTCGACGAGCATTTGTATTAACATTTTGGTCTTTATATTTTCCTTTGATTCATTGACAAATTACAATATATGATCGATATCTCTCCAACTATCAGAAAGTTCTGCCGTCAAAAGATTTAAATTGGTAACCTGAACTATAACGAGTTTGAAAGCCTAGACGATCGGATATTCCAGAGCGTTGCAAGCAGCTTTGCTGCGGCGATACAATGGGCGATACGTCACTGTGGGCGGACGTGATTATGTGCAGGATGTTGGCTGCCGTTTCTCTGCGCTCGCTCCTCTGTCGCTTGTCAATTGATATTATGTCAAAAGTGTTTGAAATAATTTGTCCTTATTCTTTTGAGATTAAAGATATGTCAGGCATCAATTTTGTTCCTGGATAAAACAATTGTAAGTAAAGGTTTAATTTATTTAAAGCAGCGTTTGTCTTCAATTAGTATGTACCTGATTTTACTGTCAGTTACTTGATCAAATAAGAGTTGTATTTGTCAAAAACAGATTAAAATTGGTAACTTTAAACTACAGCATTCAAAGCCTACACGATCAGCTATTCAAGATCGCAAGTAGCTTTGCTGCGGCAACACAATAGACTGGTATTCTGCTATACGTTGCAGCAGGCGGACGTGATTATGTGCAGCATGTTAGCTGCAGCGAGCGTCTCTATGCCCGCTCGTCTGTGGCTTTTAATAAAAGTTTTCTTAATTGTTGTCAAATTAACAGTGTCTAGTTATTGAGAAACTTTTTCGATTAAAAGCTTATTTACAGAAATTTGCTTCAATCTCCAGAAAGCAGGTTTGAGTAGCAACTTGATCACAAGGAAGCTGTATATTTTAAATCAAAAACGCATTTTCAAATTGGTAACTTTAACTATAATGAGCTTGACAACCAAGAAGATCAGCTATTCAAAGTCGTCAGCGTCGCAAATAGCTTTATCGCGAGGATACAATGGGCTGGTATTATGCGATACGTTACTGGGGGCGGACGTGATTATGTGCAGGATGTTGGCTGCAGAGAGCTCACAGAGCGTCTCCGCGCCCGCTCGTCTGTTGCTTGTCATTGATAAATGCCATATTTAATAGAACTTTTCTAAATTCTTTCGACATTTAAAGCTAATGGTTGAACTACAGAAATCGACCTGCCGATCATATTCATGCAAGCAATTTATATATTTATTGATATATTTTACATTAAAGATAGTCTGCTGCTGAATTTAACATTGTAATTTAATGTGATTTAATGTTTTAATTTACGAACATTACGGTGCAAAGACCTGAATATTACCATTAAGTTTTAAGGAAGAGGCAGATTTGTATGGAATTGAAGGAGCATCATCTAGCGGTGAATAGATGACGCTCCTCTAAAATCTCGCACTAGGCACTCTGGTGCCATCGTCTGCATTCCTATATCGCACCACCCGCCGAAGAGAGAAGTTCCGCCCGCACAGATTGGATACTTGGAAATGCTCAACGGTCCGATTCGCGCGTTCATTCCTGCCCAGTACGTGCAAATTGTGTAACGAACTTCCCTCTGAGGTGTTCCTTCGGCGCTACAATATGAGGCCCTTCAAAACTGGCGTCAAAAGTTTCCTTCAGGGCCGGCAGCGCGTTGGCAACTCCCCTGGTGTTGCAAATGTTCATAGGCGACGGTGACTACTTTCCATCAGGTGGCCCGGTTGCGTGTCTGTCAATCCTTTGACATAAAAAATATATATAATTCACCAAGAAAATACGAATGAAACAACCAAGAATGCACGTATTCCTTAATCCATAATAATACACACGTAGAAGTATATCCTACTCGTATATTTTTTAATTAAAAATAAGGAATGTAAGGCAGCCCTTAAACTGCGGAAGATCTCAGATGTCATATCCAAATTTCTTAGCGTCGCGTCGGTGGAGGAGGGTATAAAACCGATAGCTAATGTATTTTGCCTAAAATTCGTATTAAGCGCACCTGCGCGTAATTTGTGACTTAAACACTCATCCCTTATAGATACGGATTTGTCTAGAAATGCCTAAGTTTGCATATTTATTACTCAACCCGCAGAAGGGCACGCTCGGTCCAATCGACCCACCGTATTTCATTTTGAGTTCAAGCTTATTTTGAATTACAATTCTTAATTACAGGTTTTCTTATTCAAATATTATGTAAACGTTGCGTGTTTTGTAAGGTTGATTTATTTTTGTAATTTCAACTGGACTTGTGAAATGTGCGGTTGTTCAAAGATTTAAATTTTAACAGCTTCATTTGAATTTGAAACTGGTTGTTTGCAGTGTAATATGAGACGAGATAAATATGAAATATTAACGCCTTGATCAATCACATGAAATAATTACTGTTACTTGTGACATCGTGCATGGCATCGTTTTTTTTTTTAATTCAAAATGTTTACCGAGGGTTTCAAGCCCTCTTCCACGGATACATTTCTGTTCCCTCTTAAATAAACACCCCAAAGCAGACACTCACAGTCACGTATTTTTTTAAAATAAAAACTTAATCCCCAAGAGTGGACACCTTTTTAAGTGTTACCTAATAAAAGTATGAAATTTGGTGCAGAATTCACTTCTTCGTCATCATTTTTATTTCAGCCGACAGACGTCCTTTCCTTTTCTCCACTGCTGGACAAAAGATTGACACAAATAACTGTCCTGAGCCGCCAACATCCAGCGATTACCCACAACCTTCACCAAGTCGTCAGTCCACCTCGTGGGGGCCTTGCCTACGCTTCATCTTCTGATACGCGGTTGCCTCTAAAGGACCGCGTACCGGATAGAAATCACTTACCATCAACGTAAAATGTATATTTATTTGTTATTGTAACTACATAAAAAGCCGAGGTCTATTTATGTCATCAGCATATAAAAACACATAAAATATTATGTAAATGACAAAGCGGATTAAATTCAACTTTGGTTGTAGCGTGATAAGTTAATAATAGATAGGCAATATGACGACGAACCGTTTGGTTTATGGGCTATTATTTTGTCACGGGCGCATGACAAAGCGATATTAATTGGTCTGGTTACCCTGACTATAAATAAAATGGACGTCAACGACTTTTTCGCCTTTTGTCCGGTGACAATTTACGCGCCGATTTTCATATTTGAAGAGCTTGTTTGTAAACATGTGCTGGCAATATGGTTTCAATATCATGGCCTGTATGACGTCTGACGAAGGGGAAGCGTCGAGCCCACCGTCCATTTGTGGTGGAGAATTCTTCTGCTAGTGCAATCAATCAACCGAACAACGGCAGTCGAACCATTTCAATAGGTGGCAGTAAATACATAATGTGGGATAGGCAGTAGCGTCAGAGAATATGTAATAATACTATGTATGGAATGGACACTTCGATGTCCCGCCTGACTGCCCCTCTCGCAGCCCGCACCTCCCCTTGAGTACCATGTCGGCAGCTACGTGCACTGAGGTTGCGTGCAACTGTGTGCGTTTAAAACACGTCCTGATTGATGTCTGTGTAGCAGGTGACCAGAATAAGCGTTTGTATGGAATTTTGTGTCTGAGTGCGGTAACTTAATAAAATTAACCACGATCGCCAATCCATCGCATCGATTCTCTCCTTAAGACGCACTACTCTATTGAGGATCTTTGGAAAAGACTTTTGTTCAGCTGGGGATGTGATGGCTATAGTGATTACATTGATGAGTTCCGGGTAGATGGCAATGCATGACCCCGTAACAACTCATTTCACTCATTTTACGAACCGGGTCGTGACGCGATATAGATATTGGGTAAAAACACTTTTTACCTTTATTCCGACGTTTCGACTCGGTTGCACAAGCCGTGGTCGCGGACAGACTGTTGTAACAGCAAAATGTCAAATTGCCAAATTGCAAGTGTTTTAAAAGTTATATTGCAAAACCGATACGGGCAGGAAAATGCCCGTAATAACTGTCAAGGAGTCGTGACAGCTTAGGTCTCAGGGGCGGCAACGCATCTGTATTTTTTTCTCTGGTTTTGTGTAGATGTCTATAGGCTGCAGTCATCACTTAACATTCATGTGTAATACAGGCTTGTTTGCCACCACAGTTATATCTTCATATAAATAAAGAATAAGCAATTAGTAAGTACTCTTCGCGAGTACTCATTGGCTTATGGAAATATTTGAATAGTAACTTGAATATTATTTTTATACCCGCTTCCATTATTATGGCTCAAGATTTTAATTAGTCTCTTGACCGATTAACAATAAGCCTTTGTATGGCTGGTATTAGTTGTGTTTGATCATGTCGGGCTCGTTTGTAGAGGATTAACCATAGATGTAGTAATATGGATTATCAAAATAGTGTTGTCTGCGATCGGATTTCAAATGAACAGGTACAAGGTTCGTACCATATTCGTCTTATTTTGACGAGCAACACCGGAGGGGAGTAGCCATATGCAGGCTTTCCCCTCTGTCAAAGTACAAGCCCAAATGGGCCTATACCTGTCCCCTAGATGTTTAAATGAGTGCGTATTGTTTCTGTATTTTGTTAAAGTCAAGATGTGAGTTTCGAAGTAATAGACGATTTTTGTAGCGTGCGTGTGTGTCGCACGCATTTCCCCCCGCAATAAATGACAGACTGTTTTGCATCGGGAATACACGCTATGGCTTCTCCCCTCCAGTCCGCCGCGAGCGGTGGGCCGCGTCGCTATATGTATTTTGATTAAGTCTAGGAGCTGCTAAACTTTTGTCTCCTTTTTTGAAATGATGCAAAGTTAATAGCGATTCAGATGATTAATTAATTAATTAATTTTAAATTAATTTATATAGATTATTGTTGCTTAATTAAATCTTGGTTAAATAAATGAATAATCTAATCTAGATCTGTTATGTTATTGTCCTGTTGTCTTCATTCTCATTGTATTAAATTTAGATTTACGAATAATAAGTTTCTTTATAATGTATTGAACTTAACATACTGCGAATGTGTATAATGCCAGACGCTTAATGTATTTTCTAAGGTGGGTCTCAGGGCGTGCAAAATACAGGCTCTGCCTAGTTTGGGATCCGATAGCTAATTAGCATGAGAAAAATCAATCCTGTACTCATTTAGTTTTAAATATATTCATGTATTAATGTCTTTGTGGATGCAATAAATTATTTATGATAACGTATTCACTTACTATAGGCGTTCAACTATAGGTACGTATATTTTCGATTACAGACTGTATTTTCAACACAGTATTTTAAATACGTTAAGTATGTACGTATAAGTTGGAACCAAAATAAAAGACTGATTTAAAAGGAATGAATTTGACTTCAATGTACTGAGGGAATAAAGAGCGACTTTTTCCCGCTTGACAGGTACGAAAGTATGAACTTTCGGCATAACATATGTAACATATTATGTTTTGTTACGTCGTATATTTAATACTTTTCCTCCGTCTTCCGAGAATACAGAAATTATGATAAAGAAATTAATGTAATGACAAGAAATACCCACGAAGCTCTTAATCCTTCGTCACAAGGAGGGTTAGCTGTCGTTTTGTGCGGAGCAATCTTAATGAATCCATGACGGGTTCTTGCTGACAAATTAATCAATGTATGTATATGTGTGTGTGTGTCGTAATCGGATACAGTATCCAACAAGAAATATTCGACGACCCGGTTAGTCCAGGGGTGTGAGATGACCGTTTGATTCAAAGGGTACCGGGTTCCATCCCCATATTTGTTTCGGATCTGGGTGTAGTATGTGTACAACGGCACTCACAACACAGGTTTATACCTACTGTGCGGCTGTGAGTGTAAGCGTATTTATTTATTTATTATTATTACATTGCACATCGATCTTAGGGAGGAGACTTCGGCTCATTTCGGCTCTATAGAGCGTTATCTCGTTCGCACCTTATCTATGTGACGTTTGTCGACCATTTTGATCAAGTATTGACCAATGCCGGACTATCAGTGCTTACGTAGGCAGTGTGCAGAGATAACGCTCTAAGAAGTCGAAACTAGCCGATTGTCTCTTTCTTAGGCTCGATGTGCAGTTTTTCATGTTGGGTACTGTACATACATGACGGTATCTTAATGTGTTTATCCTCTCATGTGGTGACCAGTTTCTATAAGGAACCACGTGGAAATCTATAATATAAAAATAAGTCGGGTTTTCCTTCCTGATGCTATATTTCCAGAACACGAACCGATTTCCACGGTTTAGCATTCGTTGGAAAGGTCCCGGGCTCCTTGAGGTTTATAGCAAAGAAAATTCAAGATAATAAAACGACATCCACGCAGGCGAAGCCGCGGGCAACAGCTAGTATATTATAAAATATACACTAGATGTCCCGGCAAACTTCGTATTGCCTCACAACGAAATAATATGTCAAAGGTTTGATATATACGGACTATTTGTATTGGAAAATAAATTGTGGTTTTTACTATTTCCTTTCAATGCTTCATATTTTCTTACCTTTTAAACCTTCCCTGGGCTTCCAGAAATAATTCAAAACTAAAATTATCCAAATCGGTCCAGCTGTTCTCAAGTTTTAGCGAGACTAACGAACAGCAATTAATTTTTATATATAAAGATAATATAGTTATTTACATTCCGCACATCCCGATACCAGTTGTCATACGTGCCATTTAATATTTAAAGGAAATACGAATAAAAAATGATGAAAATGTAGTACTTCATAATTACTTAAAATTTATTTTTCCGCAGTATTAAAGCATGCATTAGTATTTATAAATTTTAGCGAGACTCCAGAACCAAGAAATATAATTAAAAAAAAATACAGTCAAGACAAGAAATACCTGCTAGGCTCTTAATCCTTCATCGCAAGCAGGAGGGTTAGCCGTCACCTCGCGCGGAGCAAAGGAGCAAACTTTACATTAATTAATGAATCCGTGACGGGTCCTCACTGATAAATTAATTAATACCCTCAATGTACACACTACAATGATGGTATTTTTTTTGATGAAACCAGTTATCAAATAAATTAGAAATGTGTACTGGAGTGAAAATTATTTTTAAAATTTTTGCGTTGAATATTGATTATAACAACAGCCATTTATTTTGAAATTAGATTTACACAGTTATCTAGTTACAAAATAAATACTTTTTATAAAATGTCTCTTATCTCAGTGTGTCTCTTGACATAGGCCTCCTCTAAAAACTTCCACTGGGATTTATCTTGAGCCACTCTTCTCCACCTTAGGCCAGCGGTCTTTTTTATTATAAACTAGCTGACCCGGCCACGCGTTGCTGTGGCTAAAGTTTTTGTTATATTACATTATAGTAAACAATCTAAGAGGAACAATAAGAGAACATCAGTCACGGAGTCCACTATGCTTTTTCACACAGATGGTATTTGTAAAAAAAATTGGTGATCTCCTTATTTGACTTTCTACTACTATAACCCTTTAGTACAATGAAATTATTTACGAACAAAGACGAAAATGTTGATGTCGGTATACAAATTCACTGGATTGAGATTTGAAGGGGAAGTACGTTGAACACAATTAATTAAAATGTTCTTACACTTGATATTAAGCAGAAATCAATAGGTACAAAATACAAATTTATAGCGTCAACAACACGTGGTAAATAAGCTGTTTAAATGTAGCTATGACATGATTGTAGATTTACCATAGCAGCGCCATCTATTGATTACTTACTCAACCCAGTCGAAAGGTATCGACATCTGTTAGAATAATTTGGAGTTGACAGATAATTGTGACTGTCAAATAATAACAGACAAATAATTAGCAATAAATTAAAATTGCGACTATAATTTGAGATTTAAACTATCCTATCTCTCAAGTTGGATCGAACTGCACATGGTGTGCAATTTTATTATAATCGGTTAAGTGGTTTAGGAGTCCATTGAGGACAAACATTGTGACACAAGATTTATATATATTAAGATAATTAAATAGACTGTTTATTAAATTTAATTTACTGTATTCAAAGTTACAGGTTACAGCGTAAGAGCTCAAGGACGAATTCACAACCGCATTTCCTAATTCTATCTGCCGCCAAATGGTAGTGTTGCTATGTATGTATGGCTCTACAGTGTTTCAAACGGGTGGTAATGCACGGGCTGATACAGGAGCATATCAGCTTAAGCCTCAGGAGTATCAAAACCTCTACATTGAAATCTTTGCTTTGTATGTAACGTAACTTCACGCCTGTAATCCCCGAAGGGGTAGGCAGAGGTAAATACATGCATTCAAGCATACATGCAAGCACCCACGATTCGCCGGTTACGTTTTTGGCCCATGTAACAGGTGGCGAGCCTATTGACATCTCCGGGCACATTACCAAACTTCAAGGTACTGGGAAATTTCCAGAAAATGGAAAAATCCCAATAGAACCAGAGATAATGGACTTTACACCATCATCTCTGATAATCCCCTACCCGGGAATCGAACCCAGGACCTCAGCGTAGTAGTAGTGGCCTGCTACCACTAGGCTACCGAGGCAGTTGCTTTGTATGTAGTTGCGGCAGTATTCACTTTCCATCAATGTTAATTGTATGCTTGTATGCCACTCCTTGATATGAAATAATGACAAGAAATACCCACAAAGCTCTTAATCCTTCATTGCAAGCAGGAGGGTTAGTAGTCACTGCGCGCGGAGCAAACTTTACATTTAATGAATCCGTGACGGGTCCTCATTGACAAATTAATGAATATCCTCAAGTGTACACACTACAATGATGGTTTTGATTGTTATGACCAGCAATTGTTTTATTAATTATTTATTTTTTTTATAATTTATGTGAAAGTAAAATTTTCCCAGTAGGCCGCGAGTTCGAGTCTCACCTGAAGTCAAATTTTTCTTTCCATTTTACTTTAAAATAAAATGTATTTCACAAGCATGTGTTAATGCGAAATAATATAAAACAATTATTAAGGGTAAAAGCGACTTCTTTACGATATTCAATAAACTGCAAAGTCTATTATATCGGTTGCCTAACTAGCATAGTTGGCAATAGATGGCGCTGCTGCTACCATAAAGCAATGCAACAAATGTGAAGGAAAGATTTGACAAATCGGGCAGGACTTCAGTAGCTCAATTGGAAGAGCGGCTGGACTAGATTCCCAGTAGGTCGCGAGTTCGAGTCTCACCTGAAGTCAAATTTTTCTTTCCATTTTACTTTAAAATGTTATGACCAGTGTTTTACGCCCGTACTCGAAGGGAAAATACTTGACTCTACTACTAAAACTACGCTGTTTGTCTGTCTGTCTCTGTCTATCACTAGGCTGTATCTCAAGAACCGTGATAGCTTGAGACTTGAAATTTTCTAGAATATAATTTTACAGATGGTTTATTTCTGTATCCGGTATAATAACATATACAAAAACATTTCTGTAGCCGGTTTATTTCTGTAGCCGGTATAATAACATATACAAAAACATTTCTGTAGCCGGTTTATTTCTGTAGCCGATATAATAACATACACAAAAACATTTCTGTAGCCGGTTTATTTCTGTAGTAGCCGGTATAATAACATATACAAAATCAGAATGAATTAAATATTCAAGGTAAGCTCCCATTCAATAAACTTGTTTTTTATGTATTTCATAGATATACGGAACAGTACAGAAAGCTTCGTGCGTGAGTTCGATTTGCACCCGCTCGGTTTTTAAGGTCTTTTTTCGTGTCTACTGCTTTCGCGATAATATGCTCAACTTATATTTTTCTATAAATTTTAATGTATGGCCCCGTAGTAACTATCATAGAGACACAACAACAAAGGTCTCAGGGGTGGCAACGCATCTGCATTTTGACCTCTGGTATTTATCTAGATGTTTATAGGCTGCAGTCATCACTTAATATCAATGTGAGCTGCATGCCTGTTGGCCACCTTCTATACATAGAAAAAATAGATGCCAATATGCTTCATTAAATAACATTTCAGCTTTCGAATTTTTCAGATTCAAATTAGACCCTACTACTGTATTTATTTTTTATGTCGCTAAATGGTAGTGTTCAGCACTATCGTGTTACGGTCAGGTGGTAACGTACGGTTCTGTAATTTCCAGCCCAGAGGCATAACACCTTAGGTCGCAGGAATGGTAACGCATCTGCATTTTGACCTTGATCTTTGTGTAAGTGTCTATAGGCTGCAGTCATCACTGACTGTTGTTATTCATGTTATCAATGTGAAATGCAGCTTGATTGCCACGCATTACATAAAAAAATGTGTTTTCTCATATTATTAAATAATATGTTTACGAATCATTAGCATGTAAAGAAACACTTTATTTCCTTTTCAATACGATAAAGACCGAGAGGATTTGGTAGCAGCAAATTATATAGGTTAATTAATTTTGATCCCTAACAACGTTCGAATCACTGTTTTTTTTTATTTGGGAACAAAGAAACACTGACAAAAGTTATTTTACCTTTATTGTTAAAAATAGGGTTGTTCTGCGTTTAAACTATAACCTATAGACACTCACACAAAGACCAAGGTCAAAATGCAGATGCGTTACCACTTCTGAGGCCTAACGTGTTATGCCTCTCTGCCGGAAATTACAGGGCCGTAAGCTCACAGAGTTTTGTAGTCTTATTTTTTTGTAAACAAACCCAATAATGAAATAACAAGGCTGACTTCGTAGCATGTAGCTATGCCGCGTAGCTGCATACACAGCAATATATCAACGACGAAAGAATTCTCAACTTCTTCCTTTCACCGCCTTGGTGAAAGGATCATACATGTAATTAATTTATGAAATTACTTTGGCTTCATGTGATAACCCTGTTTGTAAGGTATCTCATAATATTAATTTTGTACTAACTACGCAAGATGTATTCAGGCGTATGTATTTTTAACCCAGAAACCCCGTCCTCGGTGGGTTGGGAAGGAATATGGATGATTCAACACGAGTTGAAATGATACTTTTTTTGGCAATATTATTGTAATAATATAAATAATAATGGCAACCCATTAAGCGTCCCTCTGCTGGGCACAAGTTTCTCCTCTTTTTGGGGGGAGGCCTGGAGCTTACTCTACCACGCAGCTCCAATGCGGGTTGGTGGAGATACGGGTTAGTGGCCAACCCGCTGCCGAATATTTTCAAACCGTCCATAAAGCCTCCGACAAGGTTTAACGACTGCTATCTATCGATAGCAACCGGGACCGACGGCTTAACGTGCCATCCGAAGCACGGAAACGCGCATTTAATTTGCCACTAGCGGTTACCCATCACACTACCCGACCGCGCCCGTAGTGCTTAACCGAGTAGATCGCTTACGATCTATACCAGCCGCTGGGCCATGCGCTCTTCACAGGCATAAGAATATGTCTTGTAATAATAAAAGTCTGGTACCAATATTATGTTTAAATTACGTTGTATTTTTACTACTTAATGGAAGTCAGAATATATTTATCCTATAGAAATAATATGATAATTTAGTTGAATCATAAATGTTCTATTGTGGATAGACAATTGAAAAAGTCAATGAAAATAACTCGGAGTGATACAGTCCTATAAAATTTGATAAAAAATGCACGGAATAAATTTACTTTAAGTAATAGTAAACTTTTTTACAAAGGCCCCGGATCGCTGCAAAAATAAAATAAACTATCAGGGTTGTCAACTTGACATCTCTTTCGGTAAGACCCAATTTTATTCAGTGTCCATAGCATATAACATCAACATTACAGAAGGTAATTTTGAACGTAAAACAATTACCTGCGTGTAAAGATATAAAGTAAGACACTGACTTACCTGGAACAAATACGACCAATTTTCGATAGATGGCGCCACTGTCATCTGTTAGTTATACGATTACACTCACAACCCTACACTAGCTATAAACCTGTGTCATGGATACCGTTGTACACAAACACCCAGGCCCGATACAAATATCTGTAGGCCATATACATGTCATATTTGTCTCGGTGCGGGGATCGAATCCGCGATTCTTCGAATCAAACGGTCGTTTCACACCGCTGGCCTAACGTTGGAGACGTAGCAACGCGTACAGCTAGTGTTTGACAAGCTACCCGTTCATTATACCGACAAACGTTTCAAAACTCTCATAACTTAAACTGTTCGAGTTTGACAGCCCTATCAGCAAATAAAATAAGCAAAGCGCTATCGACTCAATGATTTTTACAATCCAATTTGTTTTGTGCACGTTCCAGCTGACAGATTTGAGTTGTCGTGTATCGGATCGTAAACGTTACGGCATCGGACGTCTGCAGTCTAGACACATTACTGGTTAATAGTAGTTATCGTTAGTCTTGAATGTGGTTGCAATTGTTCTTCGACTGAGTCGACATTTAGATTTGGCAGATAAATAAAATACAAAAGGCTGAAAACTTGTAGTTTAAGAATTTTAGGTCATCTAACACTCGTAATTTAGCTTAGTATCTAAAGACCATTATGAGAACAATTTCATAGGTGTGTGATGTAAGATTTACCTTTCTTGTACCTTATCGAAAGTGCTAGTTGCGACAAAGAAAATATTAAGAAAATATATTACCACAACATGTTTCGTCTGGTGGTAGAGCTCCAGTGACGGAGCTCGCGGGCGTAGGCACCACCGCATTACCACCACCATTAATATACTTTCCGCTAAATGGTAGTGTTCAGCACTATCGTGTTCCGGTCAGGTGGTGATATACGGCCCTGTAATTTCCGGCATAGAGGCATAACACCTTAGGTCTTTGTGTGGGTGTCTATAGGCTGCAGTCATCACTTAACATCAATGTGTACTGCATGCCACTGTTTGCCACTTCCATTACATAAAAAAGGTTCGTTTTTTGTAGACTGTGATATTATTAAGAAGAATTCCTCATAAGTAATAACTGTGTTCTTAATTTTATTGTGATTAACCTCTTTTGAGATACGTTATTTCACGCTTGAAATCCCCGAAAGGGTAGGCAAATGCGTGCATTCAAGCACCCTAGATTCGCCGGTTACGTTTAGCTAGTTCCTCAAACATCTAAGTAAACGTTGGGTCTATTTTCAAATCATCATAAACATTTTCATGTCAGTGGTATCACGATAGTGCGAGCTTGCAAGCTTTACTCAAACCGTCTACAATGCCCACATGTATACGCTATAGCATAGTGTCCGCCGTATCTTTCCGCTACATTAGCTCGGAGCGCTGAGGCGACAAAAATGCTATTTTCGACTTGGGACGTTATTTAGTAATATTTTCTGATATTCTGTGAAAAAAAATACGCTTAATACTTCGAAAAATCACTTTAGTAATTTCTGAATTATCTTCTTAATTAAGTAAAATCACAGTACAGGTACTTAATACGTTTTGTGGTAAAACTATTTCAATTACTCTCAGTTTTTTACGCAATTTCGAAATAATCGGTGTTTAAATATAAAAACTCCCATAAATTAAAAAGCTCCCGTTTTAGAAGTCAGCTAATTCCTCAAATATCTGTGTTGTGTCTATTTTCAAATCATCATAAAATGTTTTATATCAGTTACATGAACAGTGGCAACGAATTAAAAAAAAACTAAAAAATAAAAAAAATAAAAAACTTTACATATTTACCTACTTCGAAAATCAAGATCATTACTGAAACTTTACCATCGTAATGGAGTAAATCTTTTTTAATCAGTCTCAGTTTTCTTTGCCATTTTAAAAATATTCGGTAATTAAACATATAAAAGAGTCCAAAGAATAAAATTAATAACCTCTTCGTTTTAGAGATCGGTCAGTTTTACATGTCATGAAGTAGCATTTTTTTTTCATAATTAAAACCGGATTTTTCAACGTAGACGCAATGTAACTCTTGAGGTCTAAGTGCCATAAACTACAGGGTCGTGTAATAGTCAGTTTCTGAAACATCTCTGAAAATGTTTTGTCTATTTTCAAATCATCATAAACATTTTCATGTCAGTGGTATCACGATAGTGCGAGCTTGCAAGCTTTACTCAAACCGTCTACAATGCCCACATGTATACGCTATAGCATAGTGTCCGCCGTATCTTTCCGCTACATTAGCTCGGAGCGCTGATGCGACAAAAATCCTATTTTCGACTAGGGCCGGTATTTGGCGATATTTTCTGATATTTTGTGAAAGAGTTTTCGTTTAATACTTCGAAAATCAAGATAATTTCGGAATTATTTCCTTAACTAAGTCAAACCACAGTACAGTTACTTGATACGTTTTGTGGTAAAACTATTTCAATTACTCTAAGTTTTTTATGCAATTTCGAAATAATCGGTGTTTAAATATAAGGACTTCCATAAATTGAGAAGCTCCCTGTTTTAAAAGTCATCTAGTTCCTCATACGTCTGAGTAAATATTTTGTCTATTTTCAAATCATCATAAACATTTTCATATCAGTGGTATCACGATAGTGCGAGCTTACAAGCTTTACTCAAACCGTCTACAATGCCCACATGTATACGCTATAGCATAGTGTCCGCCGTATCTTTCCGCTACATTAGCTCGGAGCGCTGATGCGACTAAATTGCTATTTTCGACTAGGGCCGGTATATGGCGATATTTTCTGATATTTTGTAAAAAAGTTTTCGTTAAATACTTCGAATATAAAGGTACTTTCGGAATTATCTTCCGAGGTAAGTAAAACCACAGTACAGGTAAGTACTTAATACGTTCTGTGGTAAAACTAATATATTTCAGTTAGTCTCAGTTTTTTATGCTGCTCTTATTTCAAAATAATCGATGTATAACATATTCAAAATAATAAATGAAAAACAAAAATACTATTTTCGACTAGGGCTAGCTTACTGTGAGGATTTCAAACATTTTAGAATTCACTTAAATACTTTATTGGCGCGTTTGAAAATCATAATGACAATAAAGGAAACGTTCTAAATTGTATGGAGCTTCGGCCCGCACCTTGTACACTATATTGAGGGAAGAAGCATAAAATACTAAATGATTTTCAGCTATTCAAATCGTTTGCTAAATCTTCAATTAATGTCGTAAGTGTATTTCAAAAACGAAAATGTCATATTGTTGTCATAAAAAAAATACATGAAATAAATATGGCCGACAAAAAATACAACACTTCCTTCCACAGCATTATCTGTAATTATTCGAATTATTTCTAGTTCTATTGGGATTTTTACATTTTCAGGAAATTTCCCACCTACCTCTAAGCTTGGTAATGTGCCCGGAGATGTAAACAAGCTCGCCACCTGTTACATGGGCCAAAACGTAACGGCGGCAAATCGTGGGTGTTTGCATGTAGGCTTGAATGCATGCATTTACCTCTACTGAAGAATAAGCAATTAAAGATTTTATATCTACTTGACAAAAACATTTTAATCTAATATAAAATCCTCCAATTATTCTAATAGAAATTCAAATAAATCTTAATTTCTTCTGCCTAAAAAATTCTAAAAAATACTTCACGGCTGTAATCCCCGAAGGGGTCTTCGGGGATTACAGCCGTGAAGTATTTTTTTTTTAAGTTACGTTATTCGGATTATTTATATTACTGCAATATATGCGTATCACATAAAGTTATGTCGCAGGAGTGGTAACGCAACTACATTTAAATCTCTGGTATCATGTAGATGTTTGTAGGGTACAGTACCATCATTATAAAGTTGTAAGCTTGTTTGCAAGTTCATCTGTTCTCTATCTTCTTTCTCTATACATACTAAATTCTCGTGTCACAATGTTAGTTACCATACTCCTCCGAAACGATTTGTTGATTGGTGGTAGAGCTCCAGTGACGGAGTTCGCGGGCGTAGGCACCACCGCATTACCTAATATACTTGCCGCTTAATGGTAGTGTTCAGCACTATCGTGTTCCGGTCAGGTGGTAATGTACGGCCCTGTAATTTCCGGCACAGAGGCATAACACCTTAGGCCTCAGGAGTGGCAACGCATCTGCATTTTGAGCTTGGTCTTTGTGTGGGTGTCAATAGGCTGCAGTCATCACTTAACATCAATGTGAACTGCATGCTTGTTTGCCACTTCCATAACATAAAAAAACGACTGGACCGATTCTCATGAAATTTTGTGTACCTATTCGATAGGTCTGAGAATCGGCCAACATCTATTTTTCATACGCCTATGTGACAAGTCAAGCCCGCTGGTTGTCCACCCCCAACATTTTTTTAAACGTGGTATTAAACATATAACCCTAAATTTTCACTCTTTTATTACCAACCCCTATTTTATAATAGCGCTATCGGCGATACGAATTTCGTCGAGACAGCTAAAGATAATAATAAAAAAAAAACTATCTATTGTGTACATCAAATCAAATCATTTATTTACTAGAATGTAGTAAGTACATGCAGGTACAGATGTTATGGTAATTAAGTTATGGGAAGTATAACATTCTACCATTACAATGGTGTGTAGTTTTTTTTTCCAATATTTAATGCCAAACGTTAAACAAATAATATAAAAAAAAAATTTTTTCCTTTTAATCATAGTTACTTACATTAAAATAAAATTACAAGTACAATACATTTTATTTTTAAAGAAAAATGGAAAGAAAAATTTGACTTCAGGCGAGACTCGAACTCGCGACCTACTGGGAATCTAGTCCAGCCCAGTAGGTCGCGAGTTCGAGTCTCGCCTGAAGTCAAATTTTTCTTTCCATTTTTCTTTAAAAATAAAATATATTACACAAGCATGTGTTAATGCGAAATAATATAAAGCAATTACAATACATATTAAATTATTATTACATTGTCATCATAATTATTATCATCATGTCATATGGATACTAGTATTAGAATATTACAATATTATTACTAACTAATCATTCTTTTACACATTTATCAACACATTAGTCAAAATTTTACATACAGAATATGTCATCAATTAAGTAAATGGATTCGATTTTTTGCAATAGTTTAAATTTGTCAAAAAAGAAAAAGGGTTATGTCAGGTAATTACATAATATTAATCAATTACGATATTGCTTTATATGTCATGAATTCCTATAGATCATAAAAACAATGTTGTTGAAGCCATTGAGTCAGTTTGCGCTTAAACAGTGGCATATTTATTTCCTTGAGCGTGATGGGTAACTTATTGAAGACTCTAATGTCGTTCATCATAATACATAACAACCCAAAACTAAAACCATTCTAGGCTGTACCAGTAATAGGTGATGACTAAATGAAGGCACCGCTCCGGTAACAAGTTCCCGAGACTGAATATTTCAGTAAGCACTAAACACGTCAACTTGAGAGGCTTGTCAGCCTACTCCATACGTTTGGAATGTTCCATGACATGAATATCCAAGTTCTGAGTTTAAACATAACTTTACACCTAATTTCTCTTAAGGGTTAGGCAGAGTCAGACATAAACGAGGAATTAAATTAGACGACCCGGTTAGTCTAGCGGTGTGAGATTACCGTTTGATCGCGGGTTCGACCCTCGCATCGAGACAAATATTTGTATGGCCTACAGATATTTGTTTCGGGTCTGGGTGTTTGTGTATGTGTTGTATGTGTACAACGGCACGACACAGGTTTATACCTACTGTGGGGCTGTGAGTGTAAGCGTATTTTATTTTTTATTTTTATAATTACTATTTTTCTATCACTTTTTATAATTTTTATAACTAACTTATAGTTTTCGGTTAACAATTTTCTAAAAACTTTAACTTTGACAAATATTTTGGGGCAAACGAATTACAGTATTGTGCAACAAACACTTACCCCCTTATTCATAAACGTATTTTAGCTAGTGTTGCTAATCTCTCCTTTGTCTTTTTCTATCCTGCACATTTGACAATGCAACTGACAAAGACAAAGCATTCTATAGCTAAAATGTATCTAATGTACGTTTATGAATAAGGGGGAAAGACTTTTCAACAAAAATCGAATCATCCAAACTTAGAACACCATAATACTCGTATCAGAACAAATACCAAAATCTAACCACAAATCCCCAACCGTTCCCCAAAAGGGAAGATAATCGCGTCAAAAGCTACATCCAAATGCATTCCACTCGTTTTATTGTTTTAACTTCCATATTTCTCCGTTCTTTGTTAGTTTTTACTTATTACCGCGTCGCAGTGGTCGTATGAATAAATTTCCGCGATCATTTCAGATTAAATTTTCATTCGGCTTGCGGTAGAATTTTCGGCGGCATTTCGGACGCAAGGAGCTGCAATATTCATAATAGTGAGCTACCCATTTATTTACCGTCATCGTGGTCCAGTGTTCTATTTTGGTGCTCAAAATTTTAGGTCGAAATGTTAAGTTGTAATTAGCCTTGCTAGATACCTATGCTAGACTTTCTAGATTATACTAGTACGGTGGTTTGAGTATGTTTAAGAAGTTTTTTTCGTTTCGTATAACTGAGTGGGCTAGAGCTTCGTATCCGAATGGAACAGGACTATAGTGCTTTTATAAAAATGAAAAACATTGTGTGTTGTCAACGCTTTAACTTTAAAATGCGAATTAGATTGGTCCGCTGCTATGTATTCAGTGTTTTAATTTATGGAACGGAGAGTTGAACTCTAATATCAGCACTATGCTTAAAACGTGGATATACAGACGTATGTTCAGAATACTACGAGTCCAAAAGGTTACTAATATTGAGGTCTGAACTACGTCGAATGAATAAAAAAGTGGAATTATTTAGAATTACTGGTGGAAGAGCTCCAGTGACGGAGCTCGTTAGCGTAGACACCACCTCATTACTTAATATACTTGCCGCTAAATGGTAGTGTTCAGCACTATCGTGTTCCGGTCAGGTGGTAAGGTATGGCCCTGTAATTTTCGGCACAGAGGCATAACATCTTAGACCTCAGGAGTGGTAACGTATCTTCATTTAGACCTTGGTCTTTGTGCGAGTGTCGATAGGCTGCAGTCATCATTAAACATCAATGTGAACTGCATGCTTGTTTACCACTTCAACGTGTTATGCCTCTGAACACGACAGTGCTGAACACTACAATTTAGCGGCAAGTATATAAGGTAATGCGGTGGTGCTTACGCTCTCGAGCTCTGTCACTGAAGCTCTACCACCAGTGAAATAAACATCACATAGGTTTTGTGCGAATAAACATCGTTATCTCTTTCGCACAAAACATATAGGTTTTAACGCTCTACACAGCCGAAATTATCCGATGTCTCCTTCCCTAAGTCGATGTGGAATATATCATACTGTACCGTCATGGGATTCTACATGGAACCAGATCAGTATGTGACTTTGTGAAAGCACTATAACTGTATGATCATTTCACAATCTGCACCATGGGAAACATAAGCCCATTAGACCTCAATGAAATAGGCGCTAAAGGAAGCACATGCACATCGTTCAAAAACTTTACTAAATTCATTATAAGTACACTAAAACAGTTTAACCATAAAGTTGAAAAAAAAAAATACGCGCAACCAGACCAAAAAATACAACGAAGTTGCCCATATACATACATACATACAAAAAATAAAAAAAACAATAACTATATTGACAAGTCGGGCAGGACTTCGGTAGTTCAGTTGGAAGAGCGGCTGGACTAGATTCCCAGTGGCTGCGAGTTCGAGTCTCGCCTGAACTCAAATTTTTCTTTCCAGCTTTCTTTAAATAAAATATATTTCACAAGCATGTGTTAATGCGAAATAATATAAAACCAATTATTAAGGGTAAAAATTCTTTACGATATTTAATAAACTGCAAAGTTTATTATATCGGTTGCCTGACAAGCATAGTGTGGCAATAGATGGCGCTACTGCCACCATAAGGCAATTAAATAAATGTGAAGGAAAGATTTGACAAATCGGGCAGGACTTCGGTAGCTCAGTCGGAAGAGCGGCTGGACTAAATTCCCAGTAGGCCGCGAGTTCAAGTCTCGCCTGAAGTCAATTTTTTCTTTCCATTTTTCTTTAAATAAAAAAACCGGTCAAGTGCATGTCAGGCCACGCGCAGTGTAGGGTTCCGTAGTTACAGAGTAAAAGATGAAATAAAAAAAAATATATATTTTGTAAGGACTTGTTCGAAATTTTCGAGTAAAGTACATTTGATCGACTTTTACTCGCAAACTTGCAAGGCCAACTTAATTGTGATAGTTTACCTTTTAATTTCGTTATATATAGCTATTATTGCCGTAACGTTTGAATTTCTAACAACAACCGTTTAGTCTGTAGGGGGGGGGGGGGGGGGGAGGGACACTTGAGTCTAACGAAAATTTGCACTTTAAAGCTTATTAAGTCACGAACAGTTAATTAAATCGAAAAATAATCTTAGAACACCCATACTATTTTTTAAAAACCTATCCAACGATACTACACACTATATGGAAATCGAAAATAAAAAAAAATATCTGCGAGTTACATGTAGGCGAGGTTACCCTAAATATATATTTTTTCATGTTTTTATTCTACCACTTCGTCGGCGTAATTAAGATGTATACTTGTGCCAAATTTCAAGTCTCTAGTACTTATAGTTTTGGCGCTAAACCGCGAACGGACAGACAGACGGACATGGCGAAACTATAAGGGTTCCTTGTTTACTACGGAACCCTAAAAACTATAACTGTTACTTTAATGGCAAATGCAAATATGATACAAACAAAACATAAATTATAGTAAAAGATCGCTGGGTACTATTACACCGAACGTTTATAATACGCGGTGCTAAAAGGATAATATCCGCAAAAAGTGCCGCCCAGTCGCACTGTTATAACCCCATAACGGAGAACTAGGAAAAAGTGTTAAAGGTAACTTGTGGGTACAATGAGTGCTTTGAATTCGAGGGTTCAATGGTACGCGTGATTTAAGTGCGTATTACGTAACTAGGTTAATCGTTCTGATAGCCACTATGCAGTGCTTTGCTGCTTTGAAGTTATGTGATAATTACCATCATGTCAGAAAAACTGCAATGTACTGCAAAGTGCCTTTAAAATGATGTCCACCAAGTTACACAATACGCACTCTGAGCACTTTATACATTCGTAACGTGTGTATATAATTACAAGAATAATTTATGTCATTATTTTTTCAAAAAAATAAGCCTGTTGTATACAATATGGTTTTCTGGTGCCACAGCATTAACCAATTTATCTGCCCCCAATTAGTAGTATTTGGGATAATAAGGAACCCACTCCAAGGCTTGAATGACTCCACTCTCATTATGATAATGTTTGGGAGTTATTGAAATGTTTTTAAGTCCTCAATTTTTAAGTATATGTCTACAATAATGTGCTGCAGCATTTGCGTACCACCAATGTGAATTATTTGCTAGATGTTAATTTAAAAAATCCACTATACCATTTTGCAAATTTAAGTTCGGACTCACAAAGGGGTTAACCCATTAAATTCAAATTAAGCTATATCTCTTTCACAAAAATGGTTTTGCACTCATTGTGTCGTGGGCGCTAGCGCGCGGTGTGTGCCCTAATTACCGGCCATTTATAAAGGCGCGGACGGTCCGGCCATTTTATATATTTTTTACCACTATCCCGCGTTACATAATATATTTCAAGACACAATTCTCCCCTGTTCAACTTTCCTTCGGTCTGCGGTCGGGAATTTTAATAATTGTCATAAATTCCGCGGAACGCCTGGCGCTACTGTTTTAGTTTTTTTTCTATGTAGGCTTTCGCGTTTTAATTGTTATGAATAATGTTTCATTTGGTTATTTATTTAGTTTTTTTGTGGAGACTTTATTCATTAAAACAACAGATTTTTTATGAGTGAACGAAGCTAGAGCAAGTTGTTTTGCGAAATAACCCTAATTGTTTTAAATAGATTGCTTCTGAGGAGTAGCAAGCTTTTACTGCTACGCTAAGAAAACCTGGTGATCAACTTATTAACAATATTGTGCTTGGTGACTAAACCACAGGACCATTAACGTAGATTTGGTAATGCGGTGGTGCCTTTGAGTGGACTTCAAAATATGTATTTCGGGCACCGTATCTCAAAAGGTAAAAAACGGAACCATTAAGTAGTCTGTCTATCTGTCCGCCGCAGTGGTTTTTTCCGAAAGTATTGGTCCGATTGAGTTGCGGTACGCATATGTTAATCAATGACCCAAATATGCCCGTGTAACAAAATTAGTGAATTACGAACATTAGCCAGTTCTTTAAACTGGGGATATTTTTTTTTATCTTGGTCTCTATGTGGATGTCTATAGTCATCACTTAACATCAATGTGAACTGCATGCTTGTTTGCCACTTCCATTACATTAAAAAAAAAGACGCAAATCCACCGTGCAGCCCTAAAATTTTGAATGAAATACAAAAAGTTCTTCACCTAGTTTCGGGTCCTTTTTTTGTGGTGTTTGTTGTCAAGATAATTATAAAAATCACTTACCTATGTAACAATTAAGGCAATCAATTTTCAAAGAAAAGTGAATATTACTCGCAAAACTACAGTGTCTTTTGTTTCAAGATCTTCGCACACTCGTCTGTAAATCAAATCATATTTTAACTACGAAGAGTTAAGTATTTAACGTCGTCTAGACGCTGATCGCGGTTTAAGCTGGAATAGCTGGAAATAATCAACAGATGTACAGTCGCCGGCGCACAGAGATAGCGGGATCATTGTTTTAATAGACTATAACAGACCAGGATTTATCTTTGAAGTCTCACTGCTGTGTAATGGCTAATTCTTTAGTAAATGCTGAATATGCTTTAATGAGACTTGGTTTTTGCTTCACTGTCTGTGTAAGGAATTCAGGTTGATATTTTCTTGTGATTTAAGCAATGGCTTTTCTTTTGTATGATAAAGAAGAAAGTTAGCATGTAGTTCATGATGTTGATAAATTATTGACGATTTAAAAAAACTCCATTGATTTGCAGAACTTTTAAGAGTAGAACGGTAACGGTAACAAACTCAGTTTTTAGAACCAGTTAAAAACTGAATATTTTAAAAACTCCAAATTAAAAATTGCGGTATATTATACACAATGCATGAGCCAAGTCCACATAAAGAAAATAAATGTTTGTTAATGATTTTCTCAACAGGGCGGACGTCAGACTTAAAACGATTAGTGAGATGAATTATTGTCAGCTCACGACGTTATTAACCCCTGAATGAAGATTTCAATTTACGTGAAAAATTAAATTATCTTTATGGATTTATGTAAAAAGATATTTAATGACGTAGCTCTGAAGAAACAAATATAAATCATTATCTTATTCCAATGCAAGGCAGTGACAGACAAGTCCAGGTATAATTTTTAAAAACCTTCACTAAGTCACTGGACTTTTTAATATACAGCAGTTATAAACATAATTTTTTTTTTATAGTTCCTAAGTGATAGTTCCTGATTGCCGATGGAGATGAATTATTACATAATTTTAAAAAGCCCCATTGTGTCATGGGTCTTTTAAGCTTGGAACAGTAACAGCTTTTGTTTTTAGAGCCAGTCAAATATTTACTTATTCAAGTAACTCCAACGCATAAACCGCGCTGTGTCCTAAACAATACACGGGCTTAAGTCCACAAAAATAAATTCTTGTTCATGATTTTCTCAACAGGGTGGACGTCAGCTTTAAAACCATTAGTAAGATAAATTATTGTCCGCTCACGACCTCCATAATCCCCGGATGAAGATTTCACCTACTTGAAAAATGAAACTATCTTGACGGATTTATGTAAAGAGATAATTTAATGGATGTACCTCTGAAAAAAAAATATTTTATGCATACAAAATTAAAAGTGAAAACTACACATCATTTAAGAGCTTTTTTAGGGTTCCATATTAAACAAGGAACCCTTATAGTTTCGCCATTTCCGTCTTTCTGTCTGTCTGCGTCCGCGGTTTGGCGCAAAAACTGTTTTTACTAGAAACTTGAAATTTGGCACAAGTATACACCTTAATCACGCCGACAAAGTGGTAGAATAAAAACGTGAAAAAACATTTTTTAGGATAACCTCCCCTGGGTACTAGTAACGCGCGGCGTTTTTTTTTTTCGATTTTCATATAGTGTGGGGTATTGTTGGATAGGTCGATTTAGTTTACTGTTCGTGACTTATTAAGCTTTAAAGTGAAAATTTTCGTTAGACTCAAGTATCCCCCCCTTCAGACTAAACGGTTATTGTTAGAAATTCAAACGTTACGGCGATAGCAGCTACATATAACGAAATTAAAAGGGAAACTATCACACTAAAGTTGGCTTTGCAAGTTTGCGAGTCATAGTCTACCAAATGTATTTTATTCAAAAATTTAGAACAAGTCCGTTGAAAATATATATATTTTTTTTCATTACATCTCTTTTTCTGTAAACGGAACCCTACACTCCGACATGCACTTGACCGGTTTTTTTATATGTATATTATTATCTAATTCCAATGATAGACAATGGAAATTCAGGTATAATTTTTAAAAAGTCCCATTAATTCACTGGACTTTTTAATATACAGCAGTTATAAACATAATATTTTTTGGATAGTTCCTAAATCTGATTTCCGATGGAGATTAATTATTACATAATTTTTTTATAGTCTCATTGAGTCATGGGTCTTTTAAGCTTGGAACAGTAACAGCTTTTGTTTTTAGAGACAGTCAAAAATTAAATATAAAAAAAAACTCCATCATATAAACCGCTGTATTCAGAACAATACACGGGCTTAAGTCCACAAAAAGAAATGCTTGTTCATGATTTTCTCAACAGGGAGGACGTCAGCTTTAAAACCATTAGTGAGATAAATTATTGTCGGCTCACGACCTCCATAATCCCCGGATAAAGATTTTATTTTCGGTGTAAAATGAAGAGACATCTCGGTAGTTAAGCTCCAGTCGCATAGTACGGCTCGCTTTTTGATTGAAGTTTCCATGTATTTACTTAGTTTGTTGAGTTGGTAAATCATTGGCTGATTTAGTAATGTGATCTTTTTTATCAGTTTCAAATGTAAGTATGTGATATTGTAGGAATTGCTTCTAAGGACGTGTGCTAAATTTCGTTAGTGTGTGTATGTTTGTCCGCAAATTTTTCGGTAACTGTAAGTACGAGTATATTCTAACTTAGCGAACAGTCTCAAGAAAGTATAATAATGACATTGTGATGAATGATTATCATCATTTTCTAAGACTGGTTGAAAAGAAACAAAAAAGTATAAATCGTAGCGTCTTTTGTCAGTAGGCATGTCTCAAGTGCAGACTATGGATGTTTTTGGTTTTGTCTGTTGTAAGGGGCTTCATTTGATCCTTTCTTTAGCATAGGATTTGACTTAAGATCGTTAACTATCCGTAAACGTATAGGCGGTTATTTTTCAACTGTTACAAATACTTTAAAAGGTAATCTTTTCATATGACTAAAGACACTCGCGTTTAACAATCATTTATTATATCCTTAAAAAATAAATTGCCAAGTCTAGTGTAGTTGTAGCAGGCTACTTCTTCTACGCTTGTGTCCTCTTGGGTTCGATTCCCGAGTCAAGATAACGGTGTGAAATAATTTATCTTCGGTTCCCAGTGCTCCGGAGTATGGTAATGTGCCTTGCGATATATACTTGGAGATATAACTAATAGGCTCGCCACTTGTTACTTAGGCCGAAGCCTTACCGACGAATTGAGGATGAGTTAAACGTTTCTTTCTTGTATGTATATGTATACCGTTTTACTATTTCGATTGACTTTTACTATAGAATCAACGCTATTTCATGAGAAACAATCAGAAAATGGAAAAGTTTTCTTCCATTTTCTGATTGTTTTCTGATTCCAGATTATTGACTAAGTTCTTTTGCGTCAAAAAGCAGGTACTCTGCAATAATGCCAATATTATAATCAAACCGTTGTAAGGTTGCGTTCGGCATTATCAAATATCAAAAGCAAATAACTAAGTTCTTTTGTTAATTAACATTACTGGTACTGTTTTGCGGTAAAATTGCCATAATCAATATCATCTGTGCCAGAAAAATCCGCAAATATAATTCCTACAAACTGGCTTAGATGTTGCGGCCATGTTTACGTTCTGGAGTTCTGCCACTGCAGTACAAAAAGACATAACAAATCACATTAAAAGAAAATACCAGCCATTCAACCCAAAACAAGTTCGTGTTAAAACGTCATAAAATCAAATTCAATTGGAATTGCTCCAGTGTCCTTTATGGGCGAACCATTCAAGTGGATAACTTCAATTATTTCAGAGAAAGGGTGAGATCAATCGATGCAAGAAAAGAAGGACTTTAAACATTCAGTTTCATTAAGGACGTTACGACCTTTTCAAAAGCGTTCAATGGTCGCCGATCGCTTTTAACTCTTTTTCGGGCAATCGTAAAATCTAATAGTAGTTGAAAAGAAAGCCGCAAATCACATTATAGTTATTTGTATGTGTATTTTAGGCTAGTAAGAAAATGAGATAAAACTTTCTGTTAGTAAGGCCGGAAGCATACATTTTAGATGGACATGAGTGACCCTTCCCAACCCCCTCTAAAACTTAGTAAGTGATTGTCCAGTAAACTCCAAACAGATTTAAGTAAGCCTCCTCCCAAATATACGTAGATGATCCCCTTAAACGTAGGTAATTATTTGCCCCTCTAACATACTTATGCGATTCTCCAAGGAAATACGAGTACCAGCGTTCCAAACCAACAACGCACTACAAAATAAAACAAGTTCGTATTAAAACGTCATAAAAAGAAATCTTATTCTATTGGAATTGCTCCACTGTGCTTTATGGGCGCGCCATTCAAGTGGACTTACACAATATTTTTTTTAGTTAAAAGTGGTAAAACCCAGTGAGCAAAGTTTTTAAAAAGTTGTAGTTTTCTTTTTTCAAATGCTAAAATTTTTTCCTACGTGTTCATCTTTAAATATAAGATAATAACAACTATTCAAACCAACAGCGCACTACAAAACAAGTTCGTGTTAAAACGTCATAAAAAGGAATCCTATTCAATTGGAATTGCTCCAGTGTGCTTTATGGGCGCGCCATTCAAGTGGATAGCTTCAATTATTTCAGAGAAAGGGTAAGATCAATCGATGCAAGACAAGAAGGACTTTAAACATTTAGTTTCATTAAGGACGTTACGACCTTTTTAAGAGCGTTCAATGGATGCCGTTTGCTTTTTAATTCTTTTGCGTACAACCGTTAGGTTTAATAAATGTACAATGAAGACCGCAAATCACTAGAGTAAGTTTTAATTCTATAGGTATCTAATATTCTGTATTTTTTATGGTATGAAGGTGGTAAACAAGCATGCAGTTCACATTGATGTTAAGTGATCACTGCAGCCTATAGACCCACGCAAAGACCAGAAGTCAAAATGCAGATGCGTTGCCACCCCTAAGATCTTAGTTGTTATGTTTCTGTGATAGTTATTACGGGTCCATACATTACCACCTGACCGGAACACGATAGTGCTGAACACTACCATTTAGCGGCAAGTATATTAGGTAATGCGGTGGTGCCTACGCCCGCGAGCTCCGTCACTGGAGCTCTACCACCAGTAAAAATGTAACCATCAGTAGTAATGAGTAATATATTGTACTGCTCTGTAATAAGACTTATGTTTAATAATCCAAGTCTTTATTGCATTAATATAGTATGCACTGACGAATACCGGTACAGCAAACTAACAAATTGTGTCCAGTATCATTATCCCCCTGAAAGAGTAATCCAGAACAACAAAAGCACTCCAACAAGGAAAGCTGAAACTACCTAATCCAGGGCCATCAGCTAAAATGAGCCACGCAAATGAGTCTCGTATATCCAGAAGATAGTATTATGAAACGTGCATCTAATGTACGAGTATGTGTGGCTCCCCGCAGGTGTTTTGGAACGTTATTTCAACGTGGTGCTGAAATTTAAACTAGTTGCGCTTTGTTATTAGTGAATTGTACCTATTTATTACACTCGCAGTGCGGGGGTGAACTGTGCGGTGTTTTGAGACTAGAATTGAATTTTATGGACCCTCACTAATAGACTGCCTACTGTATTTTATGTCTTTTTTGTTTGGGTCTCAGAACGGTGCCTTTTTGGTGCTTGGTAGCAGTTTTACTGTGGGACGTTGCTGGCCATCGCGCGTTATTGTATTTTCATCTGCTTATGGGAATCATTTGACCGCAATTGTTCATTTTACACACAACAATATAATAATAGATTCAACTGAATATTACTTTACTTTTTAACTGCTTTTTTATGTAATGAAGGTGGCATCAAGCATGCTGTTCACACTGATGTTAAGTGATGACTGCATCCTATAGATACCCACACAAAGACCAGGCCAAAATGCAGATGCCTTGTCACCCCTGAGTCTTTAGTTGTTACGAGTATGTCTCTGTGATAGTTATGACGGGGGTATACATTACCATCTAACCGGAACACGGTAGTGCTGAACTATCATTGAGCGGCAGATAGATTAGATAATCCGATGGTGCCTACGCCCTTGAGCTCCTGCACTGGAACTCTACCACCAGTAAAACTCTACCACCAGCAGTGCCGGATCAGCCATATAGCAGGAGTAGCAAATGCTACGGGCCCCGCGCCAATGCGGGCCTCGTGCCTGTGCCCAAAAAAAAAAAACACAAATATGTAATACACCTTAGCTATTCTCAAAGGGAGCGTTGACCACTAATTATATTACCTATATTATTATGTTGCAAGTTGGCAATACCACAATACTTACAGGGGGATCCCCTAAATTTGTTTTCGATTCCTTTTCGTAAATGTTGTTTTATTTACATCCTAAATTTCAGTAGGCAATGTAACTCTAGGGCCCCATGGTCACATTTGCTACGGGCCCCGCACCGGCTTTATCCGGCACTGACCACCAGTTGTATTTATTTGAAAATGGTAACTTTATGTTAAGAAGCTATTTTTTTACATTGTACTAAAAGACATTGCTTATTGCTTGTATTCCATGAATCTTAGTCAATAAAAAGAATCCCATAGGATGTTGCCTCTAAGATTTTCACAAACGGACGTATCGTATTGTCGTTGTTAATTTAGATATTTGATATTCTCACAGCTCTGAGGGAATGCAGATCCGAGAGAGAATAAAATATTATATTTTCAATGGGGACAACAATAATCTACCTCAACTACGAATATAATATAAACGTTAAAAAATAAAAGTAAATACCAACAAAGGAGATGTTGCGAGCTCGGCTCTGGTTCGTACACGTCCTCAAAAAATGGGTAAATTAAAGAAGAATCCGAAAAAAATACAATTAATTTTTTCACGAATATATTTAAGAGTTACAACCACATTCAATTTTTTTTTTAATGTAATTGTTGTGGCAAACAAGCATGCAGTTCACGTTGATGTTAAGTGATGACTGCAGCCTATAGACACCCACACAAAGACCAAGGTCAAAATGCAAATGTGTTACCACTCCTGAGGCCTAAGGTGTTATGCCTCTGTGCCGGAAATTACAGGGCCGTACATTACCACCTGACCGGAACACGATAGTGCTGAACACTACCATTTAGCGGCAGTAAATCAGGTAATGCGGTGGTGCCTACGCCCGCGAGCTCCGTCACTGGAGCTCTACCACCAGTATTCAAACGATTTTATCATTTTCAACTATGTTCAACATGGCGGCGATACAGCCGACGCTTGGGATCAATCTATTTCGATAGTATTTAGAAAATATCACTTTTTTTCTCCAAGTATTATAATCCAAAAACAATTCAAAAAATGAAAATGTCAAAATGACATTACCCGCCATATTCGCCATGTTGGTTCTGAGTAGCAATTCTAACTGCAAATAATGTTTTGTAACTGCAAACAAAGCTAAATAAGTGAAAATATGCAGTAAAAAACGTTTTTATATTGATTATGCCTGTTTAATGATATTGTGTACAATACATGGCCGGAGGTTCATACATTCTTGCAACATCTCCTTTTTTAAATATCAATTTACGAGTTATAGAGATAGACATAGTATAAAAAGCTTACAACAAGAAAAAAATTAAGTGGATATTGATACTATAGCTACTAGATCTAAGTTAATGTATATGTTACGGCTAATACCTGAAGTACGGCTACACTCATTTCTATCCGGCTATAACTTGTGGACCATGCGCGCTGCCGACTTAGCCAAGTTAGGTCTATAGGCTGCAGTCATCACTTAACATCAATGTGAACTGCATGCTTGTTTGACACTTTTATTACATAAAAAAAACAAATTGGATGTCACCAAGACCATTTTAGACTTCCAAAAGATTAAGGGTTCCACAGTCCTTAAGTAAATTTTAGAATAAAGGCCAAATGATAAATTACTCCTACCATCGTCTACGCCAAAAGTCTTCAGAGGCTTACCCTAAGACAGTAGCAATATGATTTAGGCGTTGCCTTCATGAACCACTTGCTCTGACAAGGTTTATTTTAGCAAATTTGCTTGTCTCGTTAGTTGGATTAAGAAATCAGGGCGACGCGATATGGGTTGAAGTGAAGTAAGCGATTTTACTTATATACTACTTTTGGCGAAAGAAAGTTATCATAAAATATATTGTACGGCCCTGTATTTTCCGGCACAGAGGCATAACACCTTAGGCCTCAGGAGTGGTACCGCATCTGCATTTTGACCTTGGTCTTTGTGTAGGTGTCTATAGGCTGCAGTCATCACTTAATATCAATGTGAACTGCATGCTTGTTTACCATTTCCATTACATAAAAAAAAAATAAAAAAATCTTTTTCTGTAAATTGTTAAAAATATGACGATACTAGCTGTTGCCCGCCGCTCCGCCCGCGTGTCGATTGCTTTTCGCGTAACCTGTTGAAACTCATCAAATCATCCTATGGCATCCCAAAGGAACATTTTTTTGGGATAAAAACTATCTATCCTATGTGTTTATCCAAGTTACCCTCTATGTGTGTGTAAAAAATCGGTTCAGCAGTTTTTGCGTGAAGGAGTAACAAACAAACTTACAAATTTTCACATTTATAATATTTATACGATTTATTGAAAACTGCTTGTTTGCCAACTTCCATATACGGAGAAAACCATGTTTATTTGTTTGCTTGAATGCGCAAATCTCAGGAACTACTAGTCCGATTTGAAAAATTCTTTCAATGTTAGATGGCCCATTTAACGAAGGCTTTAACATATAAAAATAAAAATACGCTTACACTCACAACCCCACATTAGGTATAAACCTGTGTCGTGGGTGCCGTTGTAGGTACACATACACAAACACCCAGACCCGAAACAAATATCTGTAGGCCATACAAATAATTGTCCCGGTGCGGGGATCGAACCCGCGACCCTTCGAATCCAACGGTTATCTCACACCGCTGGACTAACCTGGTCGTCAATATATATTACATAATAACATCACGCTATGACGAATAGGAGAGGGTAAGTAACAAAAAGTAGAATATATGCCATCGCGGACTTTTTTATAAATCCTACCAAAGATAAAACATGCTACGATACATTGTTTTGTTATATCTCAAAAGGTTTAGGCAGCGTTTTCGATGAAAGCTTCAAAGAAGCCTGTTTTTTTTTCGCCTTCTCCAATATTTATGGTTATTTTATAATCAATTTACAACCAATTTTTTTTTTAACTTTAACCAAATTATCTATATCTATCTTAATCTTAATATATATAAATCTCGTGTCACAATGTTTGTCCTCAATGGACTCCTAAACCACTTAACCGATTATAATAAAATTCGCACACCATGTGCAGTTCGATCCAACTTGAGAGATAGGATAGTTTAAATCTCAATTCATAGTCGTAATGTTATGTAAGTACCTAAATTGGAACCGAGCGAAGCCGGTACGGGCCGCTAGTCTTAATATATATAAATCTCGTGTCACAATGTTTGTCCTCAATGGACTCCTAAACCACTTAACCGATTATAATAAAATTCGCACACCATGTGCATTTCGATCCAACTTGAGAGATAGGATAGCTTACATTACGCTATGACTAATAGGAGCAGAGCAGCGCGGGCGAAGCCGGGGCGGGCCGCTAGTACTTATAATAAAACTGTAGAAGTGTAAATTCTGTACATTAAAAATATTGAAAAAATAAATACCAGGGAATGTTACTAGATCGATACCGAACCCAAATATGTGATTAGAAAATTTTTTGTCTGTCTGTCTGTTTGTTCAAGCATCACATAAAAACTACCTTTCCGATTACAATGAAACTTGGTATGATTATACTTTAACCTTTGGCGCACAACACTGGGTACTTTTTATCCCGGAAAAATGTCTGTTTGTCTGTGTGTTTGTGCACGCTCATTTCAGAAACGGCTTATTCGATCTTCGGTTTTCACTAATATATTACGGTAAGTTTCACTTAACATTTGGTGTTTGTATCATGTGAATCGGTCTAGAAATAAAAAAGTTAAGTCAATTTAAAGAAATCGTGTCGAATATTTTTAAGCTATTCTAAACCTTAGTTCTATGTTTTAGGGGATTTCCTACCTAAAAGGTAAAAACGGATCCTATGGATTATTTATCCTCCGCTGTCTGTCTGTCTGTCCGTCCGTCCGTCTGTCTGTCACCAGGCTGTATCTCATAAACAGTGATAGCTAGAAAGCTAACATTTTCACAAATTATGTATTTCTGTTACCGCTGTAACGACTAAATCTAATACAAGAAATAACAAAATTGGTGGCGTAAGTGGTGTTGATGGCATTGGTGGTGTTGGTGGTGTTGGCAGTGGTGGTGGTCGTGGCGTTGGTGGAGTTGGTATCGTTGGTGTCGTTGGTGTCGTTGGTGTCGTTGGTGTCGTTGGTGTCGTTGGTGTCGTTGGTGTCGTTGGTGTCGTTGGTGTTATTGGTGTGGTTGTTATCGTTGGTGTCGTTGGTGTTATTGGTGTCGTTGGTATCGTTGGTGTCGTTGGTGTCGTTGGTGTCGTTGGTATCGTTGGTGTCGTTGGTGTCGTTGGTGTCGTTGGTGTTATTGGTGTCGTTGGTATCGTTGGTGTCGTTGGTGTCGTTGGTGTCGTTGGTGTCGTTGGTGTCGTTGGTGTTATTGGTGTGGTTGTTATCGTTGGTGTCGTTGGTGTTATTGGTGTCGTTGGTATCGTTGGTGTCGTTGGTGTCGTTGGTGTCGTTGGTGTTATTGGTGTGGTTGTTATCGTTGGTGTCGTTGGTGTTATTGGTGTCGTTGGTATCGTTGGTGTCGTTGGTGTCGTTGGTGTCGTTGGTGTTATTGGTGTGGTTGTTATCGTTGGTGTCGTTGGTGTCGTTGGTGTCGTTGGTGTCGTTGGTGTTATTGGTGTCGTTGGTATCGTTGGTGTCGTTGGTGTCGTTGGTGTCGCTGGTGTCGTTGGTGTTATTGGTGTCGTTGGTATCGTTGGTGTCGTTGGTGTCGTTGGTGTCGTTGGTGTCGTTGGTGTTATTGGTGTCGTTGGTATCGTTGGTGTCGTTGGTGTCGTTGGTGTCGTTAAACTCTGTTTAATAATATTTATATATAGATAGATAGATTTGTTATGAAGAGGTTTCTGGCTATGTTATTCTCATTCGGATTAAGAGATAATCTTTAATAACTTTTTCAGAATTCGATTTGTTATATCAGTGTTATTCAGTTTTAATTGCTTTAAATTATTCATTGAAATACTTTTTTTTATGTGATGGAAGAGGCAAACAGGCATGCAGCTCACATTGATGTAAAGTGAAGACTGCAGCCTATAGACACCCACACAAAGACCAAGGCCAAAATGCAGATGCGTTACCACTCCGGAAGCCTAAGGTGTTATACCTCTGTGCCGGAAATTACAGGGCCGTACAATACTACTTGACCAGAACACGATAGTGCTGAACATTTGGCGGCAAGTATATTAGGTAATGCGGTCGTGCCTACGCCCACGAGCTCCGTCACTGGAACTCTACCACCAGTACAATGCAATCTCGTAGCAATACTTTTTAAAAGACCCTAGTTTTATATTACGAAATCATTTACAAAATCATATCATGGACGTTGAAAATTTTAACAAAACGTTCATTTCGACGAGGTTTGTGATGGAAATTCTGAATGTTAGGAGCTAATGTCCAGACGTACGCATACACGAAATGCATTGTTAATTTAATGAAATGTTCTTCTGACGCAATGGTTTAGGCAAACTACTACTGGAAATCCCTTTTACACTGTTATTTACTACGAAATTAGGGACAGTTATGCTAATTCATTATTTTTCACGGTAAATGTTTTAATGGTACTTAAAAAAACCGAGGTTTGGAGCCGAACCAAAGATTTTAAGCAATTTTTAGACTCTACTTTGTTGATGTAAAAATATGTTTTTGTAATGTTACGAGGGTGGCTTAATTGCATGCTTAAATAAGCATGCAATTCACATGGATATTCAGTGATGACAGCAGCCTACGTCTACACAAAAACCAGAGGTCAAAATACAGATGCGTTGCCACATCTGAGATCATAGGTATTATTAGATAAGGTAGAAAACAAGACAAGATTCAAGACCCTAAATATTTTATTTTGGTGTTACTACGAGTACTAGGTTTAGGTGTAATGATTACCGGTTTAGAAGATTTTTGGCTTGTTGGATATTCAAGATAAGTTGCTTCGTTATTCTCATTTCATCGTTTCAGCCACTAGGTATTCACTGCTGTTCATCTGCCTGCTTCAAAAATATACCCTACGTCAGTCATTGATCCGCTCGCATCCAGCGGTTGTTCACGCTTCACCAGGTCGTTGTTAGAACTCGTGGAGGACTTGCCCGCACGCTTCATCCTCCGATACTTGGCCACTCTATAACCGTTTTTCTCCTAAGGGCCTCAGTTCCTCGAGCCTCGTGCTCTGTCCACTGCTTCTGAGTTCCGCTATTTGGTGGACCATGTCAGCTACTTTATTTTTTTACTTGTTTCTTGATACTTGAAAGCTCCTTATTCCTCGGCGTCTTCTTTTTTTTTGAAGAGCGTAGTGAGAGACCTCTTTTCTGTTCCAAGACACCGATCATATTCATCGAATTATTATCTTTTTAATTAAACTACCTAGTACCAGTAGCCCAATGGTAGCAGGCCACTACTACTACGCTGGGGTTCTGTGTTCGATTCCCGGGTTGGGGGATATTAGAGTTATATTTCTATTGGGATTTTTCGTTTTCTGGAAGTTTCCCAGTATTTCAAAGTTTGGTAATGTGCTCGGATATGACAATAGGCTCGACACCTCGCCTTACATGAGACAAAACATAATCGGCGAATCGTGGGTGGTTCATGCATCTATGTTGCATGTATGCTTGAATACATGCGTTAACTTCTGCCCACTCTTTCGGGGATTACAGGCGTGAAGTTAAGTTTCTAATTAATTTTTAATGATCTGTCTTTCAATCTTCTATAAATTGATCCTCAAGATTATGAAACATAAACCGGGTAACGATGAGCCTGTGACAAAATCCACAATCGCAGTCTAGATATTTTTAGGCGTAGCCCCCATCAATCATGTCGGACTGGGAGTTGGCGGCACTTAATCACGGATGTTTTGCCGGAATGAGCGTCTAGCTTTTAAGAAAATTCCCAGCCCGTTTTAAATTCCCGCCGCGCCCTTGATTCTCTTAAACAGATCTAAAAAGGGCGTGGCGCTGCCTCCGTATCATTACTAAGATAGATTACAACGAATTTCTCCCCAGTAATCCTCTTAAGGTGGGCTTTGTGGAAAAATACAAAACATAAATTGTTATTTAGTGATGGGACGTCGACTCTTTAAATGTCGATCCTGGGGATCAGGGCATTATCTGATTGTTGACCTAAATCGGGCTCAGTGTAGGCCCGGACGTTACCTTTGTGTTTCTTACATAATTTCTAGAAGCGGATTTGGATTTGTGTATATTGTTTTTTTGGCGCGCCCGGTCTTATAGATTTGGGGATGTGGAAAGGAAAATCTGATTTGTTTATGTTGCTTGTATACGTTGAGAGTCTGCGAAGTAAACAATTGAGGAAATGTAGGTGCAAACATGCAGAAAAAGAGCTGTACCTTTTATTTCATAAAAGTTGGAGACTACGAAAACGCCTTCAAATCATAAAGAGGACTTGTTAATTTCCACTGGCTGCTTTTGGTATTGTATTTATCCTTAGATAGATATGGATAATGAAGGAAAAGGCTCGTAATTTCACGCTTGTAATCCCCAAAGGGGTAGGCAGGTAGGCGAGCTTGTTGACATCTCCGGACATATTACCAAACTTCGAGGTACTGAGAAATTTGTAAAATAATGGAAAAATCCCAATAGAACCAGAGATAAAGGACTTTACATGATTATCTCTGAGCTCCCTACCTGGGATTCGAACCCAGGACCCAAGTGGCCCTGTTGATTGCTACCACTAGGCTACTGAGGCTCGACAGCTACAGTCGACCAAGTACGCCTCTGATATACAGCTGTACAAACGCTTTGACCATATTCCATACACACACAAATTATTAGACCTGACTTAAATAAAGGAACCCTAAGCCCGGCGAAGGTGCGAGCATTAACCAAAATATATGAAAGCACGTAACATAGTGTGGAAACATTAAAAAGGCACTCAGGCCACCATTTTTATTCGTAACCATATCCGACGTGAGCAGTCATACATATTCATAGTCCGGATTTAAAACACTCCGCTCGAAGCCGACTTTCGCTGAGTTGAGATCTTTAGCGCTGAAAGGACTTTTCGCTTTGTATAGGAAATGTATTTTTCGGTCCGATTTTTTAATTCAAGTACCTGTTCGGGTAGTAACAAAGGTGTTGGTAGTCTGCGATCGCAAACCATTAAAGTTCATGGCCGTATTATACGATAGAATCCAAGTTCTAGATTCTTAGCAAACGCTTCTTTCTGATTTTTAAACTAATATTATAAAGAGGTTATATTTTTTTGTTTGTTTGTTTGTATTGAATAGGCTCCATAACTAATGGACCGATTTTAAAAATTCTTTCACTATTCGAAAGCTACATTATCCACGGGTAACATAGGCTATATTTTATCTTGGAAAAAATATGGTTCCGTAAGATATTTGGGTTTTTCAGATACAAGGTGTAAAAAATCAACCAGAAAAGTTACTTATTTTGTGTACGCTGCCTAAACTATAAAAGATATCGAGGAAGACTTTAGGCTATATCTATGTATAATTTCACGCTAAGACGAATAGGAGAGGGTAGGCAGCATTGCACCGCGCGAAGCTGGGGCGGGCCGCTAGTGTTTAATATAACGCAAAAGAAAAGGGCCCGACAAAGTCTAAAAAATCACCAATTTTCAAAACTCCCGGAAACCTAGGTTAAACTACCAAATAACTGGACTGGTAGTTCTATTAGTATACCATACTACTGGTGGTAGAGCCCCAGTGACGGAGCTCGCGGGCGTAGGCACCACCGCATTACCTAATATACTTGCCGCTAAATGGTAGTGTTCAGCACTATCGTGGTCCGGTCAAGTGGTAATATACGGCCCTGTAATTTCCGGCACAGAGGCATAACACCTTAGGCCTTAGGAGTGGTAACGCATTTGCATTTTGACCTTGGTCTTTGTGTGGGTGTCTATAGGCTGCAGTCATCACTTAACATCAATGTGAACTGCATGCTTGTTTACCACTTCATTACATAAAAAAAAAGTATCTTGGAACTGTGCAGGTGGATGACAAAGAATGAATCTTTTTCTTTTCTCTTTACTCTTTGTTGTCAGTTTGTAAAACGCGAAATGAGACATTCTACTGATACACTTACTTATATTAGTATATTACATTTAGTTTTATCTTTGTGACATTCTCCATTATAATTTTTTTAATTTGTATTTTGACATGTATATTGAATCAATTGTTGTTCATTTTAATTTATTCGTACCTATTCGACTTGTTATAAGCGGTGCTTGTCACCCTATATGAGTAAATTAATTTCTAATTCTGTTCGATTCTTGCCTATAGCCGATGAAATCAAACTTAGTCTTCTTCATTCACCATTTATCATCACTCTGGCACGTCTTTGAAGCGGAAGTTCAGATAATACCAGAAACAAAGACTTTCTAGAATTCTAAGCTCTTAACTTTAGTGAAGACGATATATAATAATAATAATAATAATTTTGTACTCAAGGTATTATCATTATTCAAAACCGTAATCAAAAACTTTATATACACGAACACGTGTCGTGAACAATGATTTCGAGCACAACAAACTCTATATTATCCCAAAACTAGTGATGAAAAAATATGATGACAGACAGTGTAATGACAAATCATGACAAAAAAACAATTTGTAAAATATATATGTATAAAATTCATAGTGAAATAAATATTCAAAGTTCAGTGAGTCCAATAAACACATAAAATGGAATGATAACAAGGGCTAGAGCCAGAAATGCACAAGCAGCACACCAACCACCACCGGACTCGTCGCTGAGCTCCGCCTCGCAGCCGCCGGATGCCGCCCCCAACGCGAGTGCGTCTCCGGCCGCTGTAGTTGCGTCGAGCTCTAGCGACGAATACTTCTCCCCGGCGCCGTCACCACCACCTGCGCGTCGTCGAGTGAGATCCCGGCCGCCGTCTAGCTTGGGACCTCGGCGCCAACCGGCTCCGAATAGGGTCCCCGCTGTCGGTGGTAATGTGCCGCGCATGAAATGGACATCGCAAATTAACGAGAACGTCATGCGCGCATATTTTGGGGCTACAGAGGGAGGAACCAACCTTACTGCGTATCGTAATCGTATGCTGCTTCTGTTTCAGGCTCTTGAACCAACAATCAACGTGTCGACCCAACGTCTGTCGGATCAGGTGCGTGTCATTCAGCGTGGTCGCATGCTGGATGACAGTGTACTTGATCGGCTACGCAGTGAGATGCAGGGTTCCCGCTCAACTCCTGCCCCACCAACACATACGGCACTGACGCAGCAATGTAACATTGTGACTGCGCCGCAACCTGATGATGGGGGGGAAGTAGACCAGGTAACCACTGTAAGTACCCAATATATTGAACAGCTGAGGAGCGCCTTGGAGCATGCTCTTCACGAATATCGGCACACATTGCCCGCGGACAGGCCACGTTTGCCCCGTTTGCCTATGCATAAACGGAATGTGGCGCTGGTGTGCGCTCTGGATTCACTGTTACCAGAATACTTCGATAATAGTGAAGATCTCGGTGATACTCACTCAGTCCTGTACTGCGCGGCTACCGCGGCGTGCCGTGTAGCCCGCGTCAAGTTCCCAGACTTTGACGCAGCTGCGCGTCCAAGACCCGCCGTGCCAGCCTGGCAGTGCTGGATTGAGCGGCGTATCGCCGGGGCCAGAGCGCTCATTGGCAAGCTGCTCTGCTTTAGGACGGGCAATACACGCCCACGAGTGATGCGGTTTGTGAGGCAAGCATTTTCAGGAACGGGAATCAACCCTCAAAATTATTCTGCTCACCTCACAGAGCGCATCGACTTCCTGAAGCAGAAAGTTTACGCATGGGCAAACCGGATAAGACGCTTTAAAGAACGTGTGGGCCGGTATAAACTGAACAGCATGTTCCAAGGTGATCAAAGGAGGGTCTACAGAACGTGGGAGCGACCTAATTCGGAAGGGGTTGACCCGAGCCGACCGGATGATGATGCTATGCTCACATTCTGGCGCAACATCTGGTCGGAACCGGTCGCTCACTCCGAAGATGGTTGGATAGGGGATGTCGAGGGAGCGTGCGAATCAATTCAAGAAATGGATAACATTTTAATTACACAAGAAGATGTAGCCAATGCAGCCCGCCCGATACCGAACTGGAAATCTCCGGGACCGGACGGGCTGCATAATTTCTGGTTAAAATGGCTAAAAAGTTCGCACGCTCGCTTGGCAACCCAGTTCCAGTCATCTCTGGAGTCAGGGACGCTCCCTCCGTTTCTTACAACTGGTGCGACCCACCTGCTCCATAAATCAGGTAGTACCGCGGAACCTAAAAACTACAGGCCTATCACATGCTTGCCAACAGTATATAAACTCCTTACATCAATTCTGAGAGTGAAATTAACTAAACACATCGAAGATTATTCCATCTTGTCTGCCTCTCAGAATGGATGTAGGAGCGGGTCTCGCGGCACTAAGGAGCTACTCCTCATTGACATGGCAATTAGCCAGCAGGTTCGTCGCAACCGAAAGAGTCTCTCGACTTGCTGGATAGATTATAAGAAGGCTTACGACTCCGTACCGCATACATGGCTCATGAGGGTTCTGGAGCTGTATAAAGTAAATACAGTTCTACGTACTTTCCTGGGCTCATGTATGACGCAATGGAACACGGTCCTTCACTATCCAGGATCTCGGCAGCCCCTGGCGGTCGGTGAACCTGTGAGAATCACCAGGGGTATTTTCCAGGGCGATAGTCTGAGCCCCCTATGGTTTTGCCTGGCCTTGAATCCTCTAAGCGCTTTGCTAGAGGCTTCGGGCCTAGGCTATCGGCTACGCAGAGACGGTCGGCTGATATCTCATCTGTTGTACATGGATGACCTGAAATTATTCGGTTCCAGCAATTCGCAACTGACAGAGCTACTGAAGGTCACTGAAAACTTTAGTAACTCTATTAGGATGGAATTTGGATTCGATAAATGTGCAGTTATGCATGTACGACAAGGGCAGATAATAGAATCCGAGGGAACGAATCCCCCGGGTTCCATTCCGTTCCGAACCCTCTCTGCTGCCGAGAACTATAAGTACTTGGGTATGTCGGAGGCCTTAGGCATAAACGAGAGCGACATGAGACAGTCGTTGAAGGAACGTTTCTTTGGTCGCCTGACAAAAGTACTGAAAAGTCTTTTGTCGGGTGGTAATAAGGTGCGTGCCTTCAACGGCTGGGTCATGCCGGTCTTAATGTACTCCTTCGGCATTCTCAAGTGGACTCAGACCGACCTGGAATCCCTTGACAGGCGAGTCCGCTCTTTGCTGACGGCATACCGGATGCATCACCCACGGTCGTCGGTCATGAGACTGTACATCCCGCGGAAGTGTGGAGGTCGAGGCTTTCTTAATGCCAAGACTTTACACAACCGTGAGGTGTGCAGCCTCAGACAGTACTTTTTTACCGCCGACGGGGATATGCATAAGGATATGGTGGCAGTTGACAGTGGACTCACCCCTCTCTCTTTGGCTAAAGAGAACTGGCGCAAACCTGAGGTGCTCACGACCAGTGACCGCAGGAGTGTGTGGCAGGGCAAGGAGCTACATGGACGTTTTTACCGGGCCCTTCATGGGCCTGATGTTGACACATTAGCTTCCGTGACCTGGCTACGGTTCGGCGACCTATTTGGGGAAACCGAGGGTTTTGTCTGTGCAATTATGGACGAAGTGGTAATGACCAATAACTACCGGAGATTTATCCTGAAAGATGGAACGGTCGACATATGTCGGGCATGCCACCGACCGGGTGAATCTATCAGGCATATTGTGTCCGGCTGTTCAAGTCTTGCCAACGGCGAATATTTGCACAGACACAACCAAGTAGCCAGGATTATCCACCAGCAACTTGCCTTGCGATACGGTCTTGTGGCCATGGAGGTGCCATACTACAGGTATGTGCCCGACCCAGTTCTCGAGAACGACCATGCCACAATGTATTGGGACCGGTCTATTATCACTGACAGAACTATTGTAGCCAATAAGCCTGATATAGTGGTAATAGACCGCTCGGAGCGCCGCGCAATGATCATCGATATCACCGTCCCTCATGATGGGAATCTCGTGAAGGCCGAAAAAGACAAGGAAATCAAATATCTTGATCTGGCTCACGAGATTGTCGCCATGTGGGATGTGGATTCGGCCATCATTGTGCCGATAGTCGTCACGGTCAACGGATTGATAGCAAAGAGCCTCGACCAACATCTCAAGAGGCTCAAGTTAGGAAGTTGGATCAAGGGTCTGATACAGAAGGCGGCACTTCTCGGCACGGCACGTATAGTGAGGAGGTTCCTGTCTCTGTGACCCTAACCACCGACAGCTTGGACCCTGTTCCCGCTGCCGGCGGCGCACTATTTTTTATTTTTTTATATATATTTGTTTTTTTTTTTTAACTTATGTATGTAAAAAAATACTAAATAAGATAAAGAATAAATGAGTGAAATAATAATAATACGCTTACACTCACAGCCCCACAGTAGGTATAAACCTGTGTCGTGGGTGCCGTTGTACACATACAACACATACACAAACACCCAGACCCGAAACAAATATCTGTAGGCCATACAAATATTTGTCCCGGTGCGGGGATCGAACCCGCGACCCTTCGAATCAAACGGTCATCTCACACCGCTGGACTAACCGGGTCGTCAAATATCTTTTGTATGATGTCTTTACAAACTCTAATATTGGTTTTACAAATATCGCCACACCTTTTACTAAGCACTGTTAAACTGCAAAAATCCTCAAAAATTAAAGTGGGCTCTCAGTACACACATACACAAAAATATGGGATTTTTTTTCCGAAATCCGCTTTGACATTCCCCATTTAATGGGCATTTTGGCATTATTGTTTGCTTATCCTCAATATCTTTGCAATCGATCAGTAATAACGATTTTCGTGAGAGCGTGAAATTTAATTCAAACTCAAAGTTGTTAACACCAATGATTAGAGAAAGCAAGAAAGAAGAAAGAAAAAGATTATTTTTTCTTACACTTCAATAACTACTTAGTACATACTACAAAACAAATAAAACATTTTCTTGGCAAAAAGCATTTTCAAGAAAATGTCTCCTACCTCAGCAAGATGCTGTATGCTGTAGCATGAACTTGCTACAGCATACAGCATCTTGTCGTCAGCGCTTGTTTTCTGATAGGGCCGTGAATGATTCGTGACATTACAAACTTTAAGCTGCTCGTTACGTCTACACCTCTAGAAAGGATTTTTTTTTTTTTTTTTTTTTTTTAGTTCTGGCTTTTTGTATGCGGCCTGTCTCGAGACGGCACTAGTCTACTTCACCGGGCAATCGGCGAGCGCAGAAGGCGCTCCAGCCTAAGTCTACAAAGGTGCATAACAAAAATAAAGAGATACTTACGTCTACTACAACACAGAGAGATGGTATTTGCTTGTTTTTTTTTATTTCCTGTATGGCAACGGCATTACATTTATTGTAAGGCAGAAGGACTCGTGCCGGGTCAGATATTTACGTAATTTTGTAGTAATTTGTAAATATGTGATTAATTTAAATATATCCTCAAGGTGCACTATGAATTTCACAGTACTAAAATCCATTTCACCGAATTTCCGAAGCATATTCCCACAAACCGCCAGATCCTGGATATGACCATTAGAAATTCCGGATATCGATCGGCAAACACGATTTGTTCAAGATACTCGTACAATAGTGTTAATCGGTCCGCTGGTAACGAGGGGCGACCGCAACCGGAATATGCTTTCACCGGTAATCTCCTACTATTGATACAAATCCTTGCATCTGTTGCAGTTGTGCGGAGAACTTGGCCTTTTCGTTTAATACCTGATAAATGTTTATTGAATTTATTTTTGACATTTGATAGGATGTTAGTGCCTGAGTTTAATGGTGTAGGTACCTAAGTAAGGATTCAGAGAAAAACTATATGCTTTACACCCACTACAGCCGCACACTGGGTAATTAAAAACTTTCTCTAAAGAAAATACGAATAGAAAAAAAATACATCAGGCGGGAGCAGAAGCGGTCTTCACATACCAGTATACCAAAAGGATCGTCTAAAGTCACGTTTTCTGGAAACGTTCTGGATTCGTACTGGTTCCTGTAACTGGTTAATGCAAAAAATCCGTTCGCATTAAGTGATTAACGATTACCATGAGACCAGTCCATTATTAGACCATCCAACGTCGAATTTTGGTAATTTGGTCGTCTAATATCAATAGCCTCGCCACCTACTACTGGAGATTGAAAAACCTATCAGTATTTTCCAGTGGTTGAGCATTATAAACAATGTAGACATTTTATTAAAATACCAAATTCACATCTCACTATGACGTATCGACCCGGTAATACCAACGCGACCAGTCGACTGGCGTACTTTCGGTACAGCTTAGTCGTATTAGAGATAGCGATTAGTCGGCAAAACTAGTAATTTGGATGTTATTCATTTAGCTTGTTGTATTAAACGTTTGGACTTGCGGATATTGCTAGAAATTGGCAACGATTTATTTTTCATATTGTATTTCTCCATGGAAGCGCGCATGGCCTCGCGACTGGTGTAAATCGTAAGCGATCTACTCGGTTAAGCGATATGGGTGCGGGTGTGTGATGGGTGACCGCTAGTGGCAAATTAAAATGCGCGTTTTCGGGCTTCGGAGGGCACGTTAAGCCGCGGTCTCGGTTTCTATCGATGGATACCAGTCGTTAAACCTTGTCGGAGGCCTTATGGGCGGTTTGAAAACATCCGACAACGGGTTGGCCCCTAACCCTTACCTCCACCAATCCGCATTGGAGAGGCGTGGTGGAGTAAGATCCAGGCCTCCCCCTAAGAAGCTGAAAGACTCGTGCCTAGTAGTGGGACGTATTAAGGGTTGTCATTGTTATCGGACATTACTCGGATCTCAGAATATATTTATAAAACATTTCGTACCAGCCCCAAAACAATTGCACATTCATGTAATCCATCAGTACAGAGTTAGTATCGCGACTGAGCGATAGCGATAAGGTTGTCGCTTGTTTAGGAATCGCGCGATTACGGGGCATCCGTGTGCGGGTGGTTTAGTGCCGGCAATAAAACAATTAGAGCCGCATCCCGGGTAGAACGACGTCTTCAGATAGACGCTGAGGAGTTAGTGTAGAGCGGACACTTCAAGCATTTTTGTTTTATAATATTTCGCATTAACACATGCTTGTGAAATATATTTTATTTTTAAATAAAACTGGAAAGAAAAATTTGACTTCAGGCGAGGCTCGAACTCGCGACCTACTGGGAATCTAGTCCAGCCGCTCTTCCAATTGAGCTACTGAAGCCCTGCCCGATTTGTCAAATCTTTCCTTCACATCTATTGCATTGCTTTATGGTAGCAGCAGCGCCATCTATTACCAACTATGCTAGTTAGGCAACCGATATAATAGACTTTTCAGTTTATTGAATATCGTAAAGAAGTCGCTTTTACCCTTAATAATTGTTTTATAATATTTCGCATTAACACATGCTTGTGAAATATATTTTATTTTTAAAGAAAAATGGAAAGAAAAATTTGACTTCAGGCGAGGCTCGAACTCGCGACCTACTGGGAATCTAGTCCAGCCGCTCTTCCAATTGAGCTACTGAAGCCCTGCCCGATTTGTTAAATCTTTCCTTCACATCTATTGCATTGCTTTATGGTAGCAGCAGCGCCATCTATTACCAACTATGCTAGTTAGGCAACCGATATAATAGACTTTTCAGTTTATTGAATATCGTAAAGAAGTCGCTTTTACCCTTAATAATTGTTTTATAATATTTCGCATTAACGCATGCTTGTGAAATATATTTTATTTTTAAAGAAAAATGGAAAGAAAAATTTGACTTCAGGCGAGGCTCAAACTCGCGACCTACTGGGAATCTAGTCCAGCCGCTCTTCCAATTGAGCTACTGAAGCCCTGCCCGATTTGTCAAATCTTTCCTTCACATCTATTGCATTGCTTTATGGTAGCAGCAGCGCCATCTATTACCAATTATGCTAGTTAGGCAACCGATATAATAGACTTTTCAGTTTATTGAATATCGTAAAGAAGTCGCTTTTACCCTTAATAATTGTTTTATAATATTTCGCATTAACACGCTTGTGAAATATATTTGATTATTTTTAAAGAAAAATGGAAAGAAAAATTTGACTTCAGGCGAGACTCGAACTCGCGACCTACTGGAAATCTAGTCCAGCCGCTCTTCCAATTGAGCTACTGAAGCCCTGCCCGATTTGTCAAATCTTTCCTTCACATCTATTGCATTGCTTTATGGTAGCAGCAGCGCCATCTATTACCAACTATGCTAGTTAGGCAACCGATATAATAGACTTTTCAGTTAATTGAATATCGTAAAGAAGTCGCTTTTACCCTTAATAATTGTTTTATAATATTTCGCATTAACACATGCTTGTGAAATATATTTTATTTTTAAAGAAAAATGGAAAGAAAAATTTGACTTCAGGCGAGGCAAGCATTTTTGTCCGATAATCTATTTGGTAGGTTCGTCTGAGATCTCGTTAGAGATTTTGATATAAAGATACTCATTATTTTATGATAAATTAAATGCGGTTTACATGAAATCATTGAGAAGAAATACGGTGTATCACATCACTCACCCGTCACCATCGTAATAGAGACTTGAGAAAAGAGGCATTGCGAGAATCAGAGTATCTCGGATACATTACCAAACGGGCCGGGCTTGACCTGATAACTCTATTGACTGCGATTTATGCAAAGGATCAAATGATTCTTCAGGCTTTAGGAGTGGCAACTATATTTTTAGAAATTACTTTGCATTTAGACCTCTGTCTTTGACGAAGTAGGCCATCATCTTACATCACCACTACTGCGTACTTAAAGTAGTTGCATTGCCACTTTCAACACTTTCATGACATAAAAATATCTAACAAAAATGTGAAAGAACACAGTGGTAATGCAATGACCGTCAAATGCCACCCTGGAAGTTCTACTCTCACCAAAAAAGATTCCACTTTACTGCCTACAGTCTCATCTGCGGGAACATACTCCCGCGTCTCGCTTGTTGCTATTTGCCGTCTCCGCGACGCATATTAATGGTGTCCTTACTTTAAATCCCGCTCCGATGTAGAGCGGTTAAGTCGAATCCCGGATAAATTACTTAGCGGGCCGGGCATAACCGGATAACGGCACGCACTCTGCTGACGGAATAGATAATGAACCCTAATGACAGATATCTTGGGTTTAAGGCGTTTGAAGGAAATGTTTTAAACAAATCCGTTGTGTGTTTGGTTAAGATTTCAATTCAGACAGAATGTTTTAATTTTTTTTGTACATTGCAGTTGTCTTTATTTTCATTGATAATATTTTGGAGGAAAGTGCTGAGTATTTTATGGTAAATGCTGCAGACTCGGTATATATAAATAACTTTTACTGTCTTTTTTCTACTTTTACTTTTCCCCGTTAGGGACCTGGCGTGAAGATACATACATACATACTTTTACTGGTGGCAGAGCTCCAGTGACTGAGCTCGGGGGCGTGACACACCTGCCGTGCCTCATCTAGATTCATCGTTCTCTTCATACATGCACGCCGTATCCTAAGACTTTTGACCCACCATGAGACAGTAAATGGCAGTACATATCCAGCACTATCGTGTTCCAGTTAAATGGTAATGTATGTCCGAATAAATAACTATCAGAGAGACATAACTAACAACTAAGATCTCAGGAGTGGCAACGCATCTGCACTTCGACCTCTGGTCTTTGTGTGAGTGTTTATAGGCTGCTGTCATCAGTTAACATCAATGTGAACTGCATGCTTGTTTGCCGCCTTTGTTACACAAAGAAAAAAAAACTAAATATAACATATCTGTAATACAATCTATACAATTCACAATTTAATTTCTACTAAAATGTTATCGTGTTCCATTTTCCAACTGAAAAAAAAAATGTCACATATTTCGTTACGCGCGTTGAAATTGAAACGTTATTGAGTTATGCGGCCAAAATTAATTTGTTGTGTGTATCGTTTTACTGTCAATAGTCGGTGAGCGAGGGATAACGCATTCGGGAGCTATTCAGACAAAATGGCAGTGACCAATAATCGCCCTTTGTCGACAGGAGATCATTAATATGGTTCCGTAGAAGGAACCGTCTGCCCACAACATAGTTCTGAGACTCTGTTCTAGAAAGCCGTATAAATACATTTACGAATGCAGACACAAATCGCCAGTCATTATAGGTGGTCCGAATTGTACATACACATAAATATTATGTCTTTATACTGACAGATTTTATACGATTTGAAGCACACTCTATACGAATCTTGATCAATGTCTTGAGACAGCCTAATAGTCTATTTCAAATTGGTGAACGAAAATGGCTTTCAGACTAAATATTTAAGCACCTAACTGCCTTAGGGTACCAACCTTCACTTAAAGTGTTGCTATGGAGGATAAGACATACATATATGCGATTAAAGGGTTCCATAATAGCTTTAGACATCGATGAGTTTGGAGGTTATTCTATTAAATGTCAATAGGCTCACAATATGTCACCCAAGAGCAGCATAAAATATAATTTCGGCCTATAGTAGAGTGTCAGTGGGACGCGAGGGCTTCTGCCTACTCCAGTAACACAGGCGTCAAAAAACAACAAACAGACCAAACTGAAAAATTGTTAGGGACCACTATTTGAAAATTTAGTTGAATATTATTTATCACACACAATTGTTATTAAATATATAAATATAGGTATACATTTTCTTTCTTTTTTTAAAATTTATACAGGTACTTAGTTCATAAACAGCATGCAAATCGGATAGTATTAACAATTTACTAATACCAAGTATCGCAATATTTTATTTTTGTTAGCGTGAATATACTTTAGAAATAACATAGATATACATTTTTTTTCTCTTTTTAAATTGTTTTAGAGTATTTTTTTAGTTTCTCCTTTTCATAAATTTTGATAATGTGCACAAATATCTAATTTCAAACAAATCATTTTATCCGGAGGTGGGGACCTGGAGTCCTGAAATACAGGGTATCCTAGTTTAGGCTCCAGACTCCACTAAACTTTTTATGACACAATAGATGTACAATAGTTAGTAAGATTCAAAGTTTGTGGAGTAAATATTTTTTTTTATTATTAACAGTAAGTCATAACTAGATAACAAACGCCACTGGTTAACAATGCTCTGTTCCAACAGCCAATATCCAGAATTGTTATGCCAATGTATTCTTGCTCGTACCGTTTAATTGGGGAACGATAATCGTAAAATATAAGCATGTCCATCGGGGGTCGGATGTTGGCAGTTCAATAGGAATTGACTGGTACCGCAATGGAGGTTGGAGGATAATTCCAAACGTTTTTTAATATAGTTTATTTAAATTTAACTAAAGTATGTATGTACCATTTTGTTCGATAACCTTTTGCCATCTTGTAGGTAGGGACATGATCCCATTGCTATAAAAATTTTGGGACTTCTCATCAAAATACCGCGACAAGTGGATTTGGCAGTCCTCTCGTGATGTTAACCTAACATTGCATAAAGAATTCTGAAGAGACCGAAACAGGTGGAAATCTGAAGGTGCAAGGTCAGGACTATACGGCGGATGCATTAACACCTCCCAGCCAAACTCTCTTTATTTTTGCTGAGTGGCTATAGATGTGCGAGGTCTAGCGTTATCATGATGAAACACCTCACCCCTTCTGTTGATCAATTCCGGCCGCTTTCTCTCAATCACCAGTTATCAGCTTCTTCAAAAATGATTCGGTTTCATTACGTCGTAATAAAGAATCACAAATGAGTACACGGTTCATTAGGTTTCTTTCAGTGAGCTCGTGAGGTACCTAAATATCGAGCTTTTTTTTGTACCCAGCTTTTTTCAAATGCGCCAAAACTGTTTTGTGATCAATTCTCAGTTTTTTAGCTACGTTGTAACTACTGATATGTCGATCTTGCTCCACTTTTTCAAAAATGGCATCCATTTTATCAGTAATAGGGCGACCAGAGCGAGGTGCATCTTTGACATCAAAATTTCCGAATTGAAAACGCTTAAACCAAATTTGTGCTACTCCCACAGACACTGCACTAGGTCCATAAACATCGCATTTTTTTTTCGCGGCTTGCGTTGCGTTTTTACCTTTTTTGTAGTAAAATTTTAAAATGTATCGAATTTCTTCATTAGATTCACTCATCTTGACAGTACGAAACAAATGAAAATCACACATTTGCCTAATTTAAATTTGGAATTATGTTTTTTAAAATTTTAACTTTCAATGATACCAAAACCAGCCAGATACAAATACTACAGCCAAAGAGATTTTATTACAAGTTCATGCATACTATAATGCGAAAATACTTTTTCCCCAACCTATTAATACGAAAATAATGTTTTTCAGTTTGATGAAAACTATTGATTGAATTTCTTTCAAGTAAAAAGAATGCACCATTTTGCGTATTTTTAGAGTTAAATTTCCAAATGAAAGTATTGCGATACTATTCGAAATGTTTAATGTCTTCATACCACGGAATGTTTTGAATATGTAAGCACCTACGATTCACCAATTATAACAGGTGGCGAGCCTCAGTCATAGAAGTTAGGGGATGATTGATTTTTTTTATGTCATTAGGTTGACAGACAAGCAGACGGGCCACCTGATGGAAAATGGTCACCGTCGCCTATGAACATTTGCAACACCAGGAGAGTTGGCTACGTGCTGCCAGCCGTGAAGGACTCGTTAGACGCCATTTTATTGAAGAACCCCATACTGTAGCACCTAGGGAATACCTCAAAGGGAAATTCGTTCTACAATTTACACGTTCTAGGCAGGAACGAATGTGACATCCGCACCGTTGAAAACTACCAGGTCCAGTCGGAATGAAATGAGTTGCAAAGCGAAGTTCGATTACAACTATTTGAAGCAGCTTCAGTCAGCAATTCTGATTACCTACTAGTAAACAGTAGGTAGGGGGGGCGGTGGTTACTCGCGTCCGCAGGAATTACCTTCCACTACCCTGCACGTGTCCCTCGGATGATGCCAAACGAGTGACAACGCCGAGTCTCAGGCGGCGAATATGATAACTAAAGTGCGCGTTCACAAATCTTGGATCATCGAAGACGAAAAGGGCCATCTGCTCATGGACAACGCTCTAATACTTAGTAGGTGGAAAAATTATTGTCAGCAGCTTTACCGCGGTGACCTAGTGGAAACTGCGCATGAGCGTTTGGACTTCTCCCAACGTGAGCCTGACATACTACTGCATGAAGTGGAAGATGCGATAGCTAGGTTGAAATTGAAAGCAAGCGGTGGGGATGAAATTACAGCTCAGCTCATCAGGAATATTAGCAGTAAAGGAACAAGCCTATTGCACTCAATATGCCTCAAAGTAAGGAGGACTGGTCAGTGGCCTGAGTGTGGACTGAATCTATAATAGTGCCACTACATAAGAAAGGGTCTACGAGAAAGTGCGAAAATTACCGTACCATCTCTCTCATCTCACACGCAGCTAAAATCCTCCTCAACATCATCAATAGGAGACTAGAAAACTTCATCTGCAGTCAAATCGCAAAGGAGCAGGCCGGTTTTGTTAAGAAGAGGGGCACGCGTGAAGAAATCCTAAACATGAGGCAGTTGATAGAAAAGAGTCGGGAATTCAACGTGCCAATAGCTCTTTGTTTTGTCGACTACGCAAAGGCCTTTGATTGCATAAGCTGGCCGAAAATTTTTTGAAGTCATAAAAGAAATGGGCATACCCGATCATTTTACATTCTTGGTGCAAAACTTGTACATTGATGGTCGGTCTAAAATCAGACTAGACGATGCACTTTCCGAACCCTTTTCAACAGAGCGAGGCGTAAGACAGGGTTGCATACTGTCCCCTCAACTGTTCAATCTAGTGGGCGAGCACATCATGCGTCGAGTATTGGAGGATTGGAAGGGAGGTATCCGTCTAGGTAGACACACCGTATCAATCATTTGCGCTTTGCTGACGATACCACGTTGATTGCTAACGATGAGACCGAGCTTTCGGTGCTAATGCAAAGACTCGATAGTGCCAGTACAGAATATGGCTTAAAGATTAATAGGAGCAACACAAAGTTGATGTTCGTTGACAGGTCGGGCACCATGCAGAGATCGTTTGAGTTGCGTGATCTGGACACGGTACATGGATTTGTTTACCTGGGGTCTCTCCTGCGTAGTGACGGTGACAGCGAAGGGGAGTTAGTCCGGCGAGCGCAAATGGCAAAGTCAGCCATGAAGAAACTTGAGAGAATATGGAAAAATCGCAACATCTACCGCAGCACGAAAGTAAGACTTGTGCGGTGCCTAATCTTCTCAATCTTTCTTTATGCTTCCGAAACATGGACACTGAAGAGGAAGCTAAGGGCAAGGATAGACGCATTGGAAATGTGGTACTGGCGAAAAATGCTGGGCATCCCATGGACTGCTCGTCGCACTAACGTCTCTATCTCTCTCGACCATCTGTCTGCGAAGATCACTTTCCTTTTTCGGTCACGTGGCCCGACGTGATGCTGGGAACCTGGAAAAGCTAATCCTAACAGGCCATGTTGAGGGAAAAAGGAGCAGAGGCAGAAAGCCCACTCGATGGATAGATGCCATCCTAGAGTCCCTTAATTGCAACACGCAAACAGCAATCCACTTGGCCCAAAATAGAGAAACTTGGAGAGCACTGACCCGAGATGCTGCTTTTGGTGGTCACGACCCTCAGTCATGAGCACTCGACAAAGAAGAGAAGAGAAACAGTAGGTAATCAGAATTGCTTCGACTATTTACTGTTACTGGTGGTAGAGCTCCAGTGACGGAGCTCGCGGGCGTAGGCACAACCACATTACCAAATATACTTGCCGCCAAATGGTAGTGTTCAGCACTATCGTGTTCCAGTCAGGTGGTAATGTACGGCCCTGTAATTTCCGGCACAGAGTCGTAACACCTTAGGCCTCAGGAGTGGTAACGCATCTGCATTTTGACCTTGGTCTTTGTGTGGGTGTCTATAGGTTGCAGTCATCACTTAACTTCAATGTGAACTGCATACTTATTTGCCACTTCCATCACATAAAAAAAGCTGCACTAGCCGGACGACTCCATGAATGTTTCAGAAAGGCAAAGACACGTGACGAGTGGTGAAGGATCGTGAAGCGTGCTACTATACCTGGAAATACGACAACGACCACAACCACTCTGTCAAGAGTGTAACGCATGAGAAGACAACCGAAACAAAAAAAAAACCTATAATTTCAGCTGAAAGGTATCCCCTGCTGGGCAAAAACCTTCCCATTAAGAGGATATGCCATAATCATCACGCTTGGCACGCAAACAACCGAAAAGCTGTATTGTATTTACTACCGCCCAATAGAAATAGTTTGACCTCCTGTCCTTGGTCGACTGACAATCACTAGAGGGCGATGGGAAGGTCATCCCTAGGATTAGAAGCAGGTTCATAGGAAATATTGGCGTTGGCTAACAAGCATGCAATTCACATTGATGTTAAGTTATGACTGCAGCCTCTATACACCCACACAAAGATCAGAGGACCTGGAGATACCTGGAGTAAGCTCCAGGCCTCCCCCCAAAAAGGGGAGATACTCGTGCCCAGCAGTGGGCCGTATAATGGGTTGCCATTATTATTATTATTATATATAGGTATTACGAGGCCATACATTAACATATTATCGAAAAACGATAGTGCTGAACACTACTATTTGGCGGGATACAGGTCGCGCCTTCGAACTCTTCGATGGTACTCTACGAGTGCCAGTAGCCAGTGAAAGTTTGCAGGTCCATTCTTAGTTTTGTCGAATATGTACTGAAAATACTATCGGGATATAATGGTATCAATGTCCAATTTTAAATACGCTTGTCTCGTATATTGCGATGATAGCTTCGAAACAATGGATAATCCTATGATAGGTTAGGATCCCACTGCAGCATCACTTTGTTCATCCAGATATGCTGCAAATCTAATTTGTACGCATAATTATAATCTAGAGAATATTATTATATCCATTAGGTTGCCTCTCAAAAAATGGCCGCAAGTATTTCTTTATATTTTTTTGGGGAAAGAATTTTTGTTTATTCAATCAATATTTTTTAAAATATGTATATAAACTCTGAAAAATCACGACTGCCGTTGCGCACTTGGCCGCCCCTACATATTTTCGTTCCGCCCCGATAAGTTTTTACGTCCATAACGTACATGTATTATTAATATATCATATTAAAGCTAATTGTTTTCTCATTACCATGATAATGAGCCAAATAAAATCGGCCGCAAATAAGAGTTGCTTAAAGACAAAATAATTTTACTAAAAATACTTGCAGCCAAATTTTGATAGGCAACCTAGTGGATATCCATGCTCTAGATTATAAATATGAGTAAAAATTAAGTTTGCAGCATATCTGGATGAACGAAATGATTCTGCAGTGGGATCCTGACCTATAATGTTCAAAGTTAATTCTGATAGACGGGTCCGACAGTAATTAAGAACATAGTGATATTGTATTTCATAACCCCATCATCCTGACATTTGCATGTTGACGAAGTTTGTTGATTGTGAATAATTTAAATATAGCTTTGTTGACTATAAAGGAATATCAATTTTGTACTATGAACATGAACAACGTGGTCGCTCACTATAAGCCTCATAAGAAGGCTCAAGGTCACTCTGAGAGCAATGAAGAGGGCTATGCTCGGAATTTCTCTGCGAGATCGAATCAGAAATGAGCAGATCCGCATGAGAACCAAAGTAACCGACCGAAGCGAAACTCAAGTGGCAGTGGGCAGGGCATATAGCTCGCAGAACTGACGGCCGTTGGGGCAGAAGAGTTCTAAAGTAGCAACTGCGTACCGGAAGACGAAGCGTAGGTAGGCCCCCCACGAGATGGACCGACGACCTGGTGAAGGTCGCGGGCAATTGCTGGATGAGGGCGGCCCATTACCGTTCGTTGTGGCATTCTTTGGGGGAGGTCTTTGTTCAGCAGTGGACGTCTTTTGGCTGAAATTATGATGATGATGATGACTATGAATATACGGATATTTCAAACTAAAAGTTAAACTCATCATATCACCATCGCTTCAGTCAAGAGCCTGAACTTTACTGGTGGTAGAGTTTCAGGTGTAGCAGCTCGAGGGCGTAGGCACCACCGCATTACCTATTTTTTTTATGTAATGTACGGCTTCGTAAATTTCCGGCACAAGCTGATGCCTTAAAAGAGATTTTTTTCCTTTTTTTTCATGTCTAGTGAATTATCTAGCTTCTATATAGATTTGTACAGGCTATTGTTTACACATAAAATCAACGTGAAATAAATACCTACATTTATTTTTTGTCAATGACTAAAAAAAAGAATACATAATATAGAACCTGGATACTCTTATCTGTCGAATACGGCTAAGGGCTTATTACGAAAGTTATGTTCTTGATCATTGACAGTACAAGCAAGGGTCACGTGATACCCATGTCGGCCAAATTACAAGACAGGGTGTAGTATGACCAGCTTCTCTGTCTTCGTGGGATTTTATTTTTTCAGAAAACGACCGAAGTAAAATATATTTATTTATTCATTTATTCTTTCATGAGCACAAGAAAATTGTTACACGAGGCGGACTTAATGCAAAAATAAAAATATAATAAAAATATTTTATTACAAGTTTTTCTAATGTCTACGGGGAGTGCGTTCCAAATCTTTATTGCCGAAACCTGTTCGGTGAGATGGAATACTAAGTGTAAGATTTTCAGAAGAGCGAAGACCAAGATCATGAACGTTGCCCAGGATTTGAAATTTGTTTTTAAGGTAATCAGGAGAGTTTGGATCGTTCATCACAGAATATAAGATACAAAGTGTTCGGAGAGATCGACGCTGGCGCTCTAAGCTGAAATGGCTTACTATTAAGCCATTTCAGCTTAGAGCGATAGAAAGAAATATGATCAAACTTGCGTAAATTAAAAATGAAGCGTATACAATTATTGAGAATTCGATCCGATTTATTCAGAAAATCTTGAGTTAGATCTAGATAGCACACATCTGCGTAGTCGATAATGGGGAACACAAGAGATTGAACTAAAAGAATCTTAGTATTCGATGGTAAAAAGTGTTTAAATCTGTAGAAAGACCGCAGCGAAGCTGTAACATTTTTACTCACGGTAGTGACTTGCTTTTTCCAACTCATAGTAGAATCCATGTGTAAACCAAGATTTTTAACTTCATGTGAGAATGGAATAACCAAGTCATTATACACGATAGGCGTAACATGACATAAATCTGAATTATTAATAAAGAAAGAGCTGCCCAAGATGATTGCCTGACATTTAGAGACATTAACGTTAAGTCCAAATTTGTTTGACCAGTTTAAAATCTGTTATAAATTACATTTTAAGTTAGCTATTGCATCATTCAAATTATCAGAGTCAGCCTGAGCATAAAGCTGCAAATCATCAGCATACAGGTGGAAAGAGCAGCTGAGGAGTTCGGTAAGAGAGTTAATAAATATCGAAAATAAGAGAGAAGAAAGTATGCCTTGCGGCACGCCAGAAGCTAAGTCGCACCAATCAGATAAGTTACGATTGACACGAACCGCTTGCTTGCGTCCGCAAAAGTATCCTGAAAACCAATATTGCACATCGAGCCTACGAAAGAGACAATCGTAGAGCGTTATTTCTGCTGCACACTGCCTACGTAAGCACTGATAGTCAGGTATTGGTCAAAACTTGATCAAAATTGCTGACAAACGTCACATAGGTAAGGTGCGAAAGAGATAACGCTCTACAGACCTAAAATAAGTCTCGTTCCTAAGGTCGATGTGCAATATTTTTTGTTGGACGCTTTAGAAATCGGTTAGCGGATATAAATAAGAAAAAGTCTCTATTATGAAAAAAACTTGGACTCTTTCATGCCACAGCTACAGTATTTTTATCTATCTTATTGAATCGGTCAGGTTAATAAAGATTGCATTTTGTGTTGTTAATTCATAAAAATATTTATTTATTTGAAGTTAGAATCCACAAGTTACAAGATAAAAGAATGTTTTTAACTGCCTCATGGCCAAATACTCAAACGTCATTTAAATCTGAGTGGGACTTAGTCTTCTAGTTCTTAGTCTTTTTATAAAACACGTTCAAACGACAGAGATAGCGCACATTTGAGCGTTGCTTACAATTGAGTGACGTTTGAGTATTCGGCCATCAGCGTTCTAATGGTAGTAGGTCACTACTGATACGTTGGGTTCCTGGGTTCGATTCTTGAAACTGGGGGTAAGGGCTATTGGGATTTTTAAATGTTTCTGTCTCACCCTCTAATATTAGTATTTTTAATTTAATTTATTTTTTTACCATAGTGTATTTTGCATGCACATAATAATACATGTGAAGCATTTGGGGTGATTTGCCATAATCGCCACGCTTGGCATGCGGGTTGGCGATCGCAGTGGCGGCAATTTTATCACGGGACACTGCTGCCCATCCCGGATACTCCTACCGCCATGGTTTGACCGCCATTGTTCGGTTGACTGACTGCACTAGAGGAAGAATTCCCTTCCAGTAGAAGAGAATTCTTCCGCTAGCGGGCGATGGGGTCGTCACATCTCGACGCCATTTGACGACCTGGTGAAGGTCGCGGGCAATCGCTGGATGAGGGCGGCCCAGGACCGTTCGTTGTGGCATTCTTTGGGGGAGGCCTTTGTTCAGCAGTGGACGTCTTTCGGCTGAAATGATGAATAATACAGCTGGGAAACGGGGCCGTATTAAAATGTGGATTCGTAATTATTATTAATTATATTATTAATCGTGATCTTTCAAACATTAAACATATAATCCCAACAACAATATATTTAAAAAAAAATTGGGGATATATTTGTCCATTGCACGTTTATTTTAAGTCGGAACAATCCCAATTTAACACCAGTCGTTGGTTACCCTAGTCAACAGGTAATCCGCGTACTACACTCGGATTACAGGGCGCGCGAGATTGAATCCCCGCAGTGTGCGCGTGGCCTTACAATATGCACCCACTTTGATTAACTCTGATCGTAGATTACTACAGCTTTCTGTGGCCTGACGTATATAGGTATTATAGTTGAGAGGAAAATGATTTTATGGTGAATGTAGTCTCACTATGTTACTGTATATAAAAATGATTTATATTATGTATCTTCACGTGATAGCGGGGTAGACAAAGGGTGTGGAATGCCAAATATCTTGGTTTTTACACACCTCCATTGCCTTTTCATATTCATCATTCTCTTCTTCCTTTTTCAACCCGACTTCAATGACTTATCACCTCGCGATCGGCCTGTCCTCGATGATTTAAATTTTAAAAAAATAATGAAAGTATCGGTTAAGTGCGTGTCAGACAGGAAGGGTGCCGTTTCGTTCCACATAAGCAAATGATGCATTATCTTATTATACCATAAGTTGACTTACTTACTTTTGTTTTAATGTTGTAAATCCCCTAAATGGGGTATCTTCTTTACGATATTTAATAAACTGCACAGTTTATTGTATCGATTGCCTAACTAGCATAGTGTGGCAATAGATGGCGCTACTGCCACCATAAGGCAATGCAATAAATGTGAAGTAAAGATTTGACAAATCGGGCAGGACTTCGGTATCTCAGTTGGAAGAGCGACTGGACCTGATTCCCAGTGGCCGCGCGTTCGAGTCTCGCCTGAAGTCAAATTTTTCCTTCCATTTTTCTTTAAAAAAAAAATTAAGATAAGTAACCTCAACGCTCCAGTCGGGAGGGAAAATTCGGTGAGGTCCAAATTCGATCCGAATTGAGGGGTTGGGTGGAGTAATAAGTTTGTCAATTATTAAGGTACACAGCGACATCTCATATTAACGATATTGAATTAACTTTTAAAAGTCTATCATATCGGTTTTAAAGTTATTAATTATATTAATGGATGTCGTTCAACGATCCCAAAACGGTTAAACGAAAAACGGTTAAACGAAAATTAAAATCGCAGCTCGATTGTGAGCTTCGGTAGCTTAGTGGTAAAGCAGCTGGAGTGGCTATCCTGTGGTCGCAGATTCGCAGGTTCGATATCTGAATCTAAACCGAAGTAATTTTTTTAAATATTTTTTCCTTAATTTCTAAATTTACTCACATGAAAACATTGAAATATGACAGTTAGTATGTTGTGTTATTTTATTTTAAATAGACTATTAATGACTGAACAGATATACCTACAATGCAAATGTGGATAATTGCAGAGGCCCAGGAAGACCAAGACTGATCTACCATGACCAAATAGGTCGAATACTGTCTGATGGTGGGGTCAAAAGTCTTAGGAATCGGCGTGCATGTATGAAGAGAATGATGAATGTAGATGAGGCACGGGAGGTGTGTCAGGACCGAGACATCTGGCGCTCCACTCTCTCACATCCTCTGCCTACCCCGTTATGGACCTGGTGTGAAGATACATACATACTATTCTCAATGAATCACATTTTTAATAGTTCGTCCCTTTCAGGATGGTATATTGAATAGAAATGCTTTCGTATGAAATATAATCAAATGAGAAAGAGCCTCGATCTCTGACGTTCGGAATCAATTTCACGATAGCACAATATTTTTATTGGAGACACGACTCAGTTCTCCATTAAGTGTATTGAACGAATCAAATTGCCTCACGATTGCGAATTATTACTTCAGTCTTTGCGTTTATTAACTGTTTATTGTTTTTGTGATTGTTGGTGATCTACTTATATCCCCAAAGGTGTAGACAGAGACATGCAAATCCTACTAATATTGTAAATGCGAAAGTTTGTGAGTATGGATGGGTGGATGGATGTTTGTTACTCTTTCACGAAAAAACCATTTGCATAGTGTCAAGATAGCGTTAAGTTCTTATGGATGTCAAGTGAATACGAGATATATACTCTCTGATGAACAGTTCGATCTGGTGCCATCGTCTACATCCCTACATCGCACCACCCGCCGAAGAGAGAAGTTCCACCCGCACAGACTGGATACTTGGAAATGCTCAACAGTCCGATTCGCGCGTTCATTCCTGCCCAGAACGTGTAAATTGTGGAACGAACTGCCCTCAGAGGTGTTCCCCCGGCGCTACATTATGGGGTTCTTCGAAACTGGCGTCAAAAGAGTCCTTCAGGGCTGGCAGCGCGTTGGCAATTCACCTGGTGTTGCAAATGTTCATAGGCGACGGTAACTACTTTCCATCAGGTGGCCCGTCTGCTTATCTGTCAATCTTTTCAAAAAATCTACATCAGAACCTGAGATCATTTGAAAATGTGTTCGCCACCGTTAAGGCCCAATCTGTTCTGTCGCAGTGGAAGTTATTACGGAATCATACACTACCACCTAACGAAAATACGACAGCGCCCAATCCTACTACTTAGTGACAAATAGATTAGGTACCTACATTTATAAACCGGTTCTCTGCACAATCAGGAATATTATGTCTGTTGCTATAGTTATAACTACTGTTTCGCATATACTCTCAAATGACCTGTTAGTTTTGCTAATAAATGTTAATTTCAAGCAAAAAAATGTGTAATCATAGTTCTTACAGGTAAAGCCGTGAATCTTTTAACATCTCACTTTAGGTCGAAGATTCAAAAGCATAAAAGTCGTGATCCATATTCAATACAAAAAGATTGCTACGCGCTAAACGATGGGAAATTCTGAAGGAATGCCTCACGTTGGTATATTGCGATCCTTGTCACGCGCTGTATAATTTTACGATAACAACATAAGGGCAAATGTCCATTGGAGATTGTATCCGGTTCGTTCATCGGAAATTTATTTGTTATATTTGTTTTTTTTTTTTTTTATGTAATAAAAGTGGCAAACAAGCATGCAGTTCACATTGATGTTAAGTGATGACTGCAGCCTATAGACACCCACACAATGACCAGAGGTCAAAATGCAGATGCGCTGCCACTCCTGAGGCATTAGGTGATATGCCTCTGTGCCTGAAATTACAGGGCCGTACATTACCACCTGACCGGAACACGATAGTGCTGAACACTACCATTTAGCGGCAGGCAAGTATATTAGGTAATGCGGTGGTGCCTACGCCCGCGAGCTCCGTCACTGGAACTCTACCACCAGTAAAAAATGAAATGATTGTGACATTATGTTCTTTATGGTGGGTATATTACAGAATAGTTAAATTATTGTTCTAACCTAATTCGAAGTTTTGGTGACGTACATAATATTATCTAAGGTATAAGAACGTGAAACCCCCCCCGCCCACTTTTTGAGAAGGATTCTTTGGATAGTACAACCAAGAATTCTTTTCTAAAAGTCAGGCAGTCAACCGACCAACGGCGGTCAAACCGTTACAATAGGTGACAGTAAATATGATAACGCGGGATGAGAAGTAGTATCCCGTGTTGAAACTGGTTAGTAGACGTCTAGTTTCGATGTTGATATAGACTAAATTGACTTTCATCCCCGAGAGTTTCGGCCTTGTCGTGGCTTAGTAGTTGGTGGATTGAGCCACACCGAGGAAGCAAAGAAGAACCCAGCTAGGGCGTTTGGCGTGGCTCTTCCCGCCACTCGCTGCTGTGGTGAGGAGGCGGCTGGGGAAGAGGTGTATGGGTATGTCGTTGGCCCTGCACCCTATCCCAGCCGCCTAGCGGTGGTGCCGCCGCTCGATAGGGACGCGGTGGGGCCGCGGGGGGCGGTTGAGGGTCAGTTCATCCGTGACACTCCCGCTTCCCCGGGGCCGGACTGTGTGCGCCTGGATTCTCCACCTGTGTGTCTTGGGACGCCTGCCGGAATGGAGAGGTCCCGGGCTGCCTGGCGGGCTGGCTGTTCCGCACGCTACTAGTATTGGTTGGAGCCAAAAGGCTCCGAGGTGGGCTCAGCAACGGGCAGCCGCCGGTGGGGTCGCGGATGTGTGCGATAGCGTTCCCGTGGCCCCGCCACTGATGGCGAACGAGTCGGAACACCCAGAGGTTTTTAGTGGGTAGACGGATGTCTTTTCCCGGAGTCCAACATAACCCACCCCTCTCCACCACCCAAGGGTGGGTATGCGTAACGCATTTTCCCCTGGTTAAAAAAAAAGGCAAAAATCACCTTACCATCCAGGTAAGTTGCATGCTTGTTTGCCTACTCATTTACAAAAAAAAAAGTAAGAGCGACCGTACGCCTAACAGTAACTTAAACATCACATGGTTCTGAAATCATGTATATTGTATGAATAAAAATCTTGTATGGGAAAACTTAAATTTGAAAAACAATTAATTTTAAAAAGTCCTGGAGCAAGTGTTTTTCGGATTGATATAGAGAAAATGCCTGATAGAGGTGATGCGCTAATTTCAATTTACCATGTACGAGTATTAAGCTCACTGAAAAAGGTAAATAAACAAGTACACCAAGTATTACTAGCGGGAGTGAATAACCAGCGTTTATTGAGTCCGATCAGAAATGATGCTATAACTGTTAAAGGATACGTTACTGTTCCAATATCGGCCTCCGTTCCTATTTGTAACCGATACAATAACGTTGCTGGAATTGGATAATGATAATAACACATCGTATCATATTACATGCGCTTCTATTTCTTTCTTGGAATGTTACATTCTGTTTACTTCATCATATCAGCCGAATAAAGGCCACGGCTGGACCAAGAGTGATGACTGAGCTAAACCTCAAGAATAACACAATAAAAAAATTTTAGAAATCAGATAGTGGTTTCATTTAAAAATATTTGTGAACTATTTCAATAGGTACCTAAAAATCAATACATGGTCCGAAAAAATACTGCTTTATAGAAAACTACCATCGGTCTATATTCACTGATATTTAATTATATACCACCCATTCCGGTCGCCGCTTATACATTAACAGTGTATATTTCTAATAGAAGCATGAGCGGTTATTGAGTCCGATCAGAAATGGCACCATTACAGTTAGAGGATACGTTACAGCTCCAATATCGGCCTTTGTCGATATTTGTTGGCGATGCGATAACGTTTTGGGAATCCGATAATGATATATTCGGAACGTTGTGTCGTGTTGGTTCAGAATGTCGATTATATTTTTATCTGTTGATTTTAATTTATTATCAATTCATGTTTTTTTTATGCGGTAAAGGTGGCAAACAAGCATTTAGTCCACATTGATGATAAGTGATGACTGCGGCCTATGTTTAGACACCCCTGCAATTTTTTTTTCTTTCATATACTTTCTTGAATAACTCCAAAACTGTTTTTGTTACTGCAACTAAAAAAAATTTACTGAAATCCTTACAAAAAGGCCTGTCTCGAGGTATACCATACAATATAGATTGAAAAACTTTTTAATTCCCCAATTTAGGTCCCTAAAGTTCCCTATAAGTATGGTTTGAATTTACTAATTTTGTTACACTTTCATATTTGAGTCACTGATTCATATGTGTGTACTAAATTCCATCTCAATCGGTCTAGTAAATTTGAAGAAAAAAAACTTTGACAGACGAACAGACAGACAGACTTAATAATTGAATCTCATAATAATTCCGTATTTTCACTTTATATAGTAGATGCCGTACCCTAAAAACATTAACTTATTTTTGTCAATGTTCAGCTGCCAATTCTGAGTAAAGCAATCCTTTGACGAATAACAAACTCTATAAATATTTATTATCGTTTGAAAGTCAAATAGAAAAGTCATGTATGCCCGGTATCTGTTCGTCGAGACGAACCTACATATAATGATAATTTATATTTCCACGAAATAAATGACGCGTACAAAGGTTTTTGCTCGTCTCAGGTGAACTTTATTTGGGTGTAATATGAAAGACAATAAAATGCGTGCCAACGATATATCAAGGAATGAAAGAATACCAGATGCTTGAAATTTTTGTGAGGGAAGATGAGATGAGGCATTGAAGCATCACGTCTTATTGTTTTATTAGATGTAGAGAGGTCATTTAAAGTGAAGGAATATATCAAACTAAATTATATATTGAAGCGCGCATGGCCCAGCGGCTGGCGTAGATCGTAAGCGATCTACTCGGTTATTTTTTGATTTTTTTTTTTTAATTTATTTATTTATAGTTAACTAGAACGGACAACAAGTCCAATTACACTAACTAACTCGGATACATGTCATATCAAAACAAAAAAAAAATACATAAAATAAAAACATAAGATTTAGTAATGTTCAGAGGATTTCACTGAACTGCAAACACATACTCACAACAGCCTTCCATCCATCCACAAACAAGTCGAAGTCGGGAAAGGCCTCCAATAGAGCACAGAGGACAGAGAGCGCGCGCGGAACAAAGGAGTTAGCGTGTGCAATTGTCCAAGTAGATGGTACAGCGAGGAGTTTATGCTTCCTAGCACGCAAGTATTTGTCCTGGACGGGCGGGACGTATAAACGACGAGCCAACTCATTGTGCAGGCACGGAGCATCAATCAAACCACGGAGGAGTTTGAACATAATGACCAATTGCTCTCCTGGTCTTCAGGGAGTTGTAATTGAGGCACCCCAGGAGGAAAGCCGTGGGGTACATGAGTGGGTAATAACCAAACTTGTGTTTGTAAAGGTATCTTAGAAATGCCTTTTGTACCTTTTCTAGTAGGAGTTCGTGGGTGGAGTGATGTGGGTTCCACACGCATGAACTAGCCTCCAGTTTGCTACGGACTAGCGCGTTGTATAAAAGCCGTATTACGCAATCACTACTAAAGCCACGGGCATTCCTCAGTACAAATCCTAAACGCTGGAACGATTCTTTTGCAACGGTACTAACGTGTTCATTGAAATTAAGTCTACGATCAAAAATGACCCCCAAATTTTTCATTACCGTAGATCTACTTATTTTGGTAATACCTATTTTGTAGTCGAACATGATCGGGTGTTTCGTGCGGGCAAAACTCATAGCACAACATTTGGAGTGATTAAATTCCATATCGTGTTTGACACTCCACTCGTATACAGCACGTATATCCTCCTGGAGTGCCAGGCAGTCCGCTTCTGATCTTATCTCTGCGTACCGTTTGAGATCATCTGCGTAAAGAAGACACTCTGCATGTCCAAGAACCGTCGGAAGGTCATTCACCATGAGCAGAAATAGCAATGGGCCAAGTATCGAGCCTTGATAGACGCCGGATCGTGTGTGGTACAGTGAGTTAAGCATTGAGCAGTGATGGGTGACCGCTAGTGGCAAATCAAAATGCGCGTTTCCGTGCTTCGGCGGGCACGTTAAGCCCGTCGGTCCCGGTTGCTATCGATAGATAGCAGTCGTTAAACCTTGTCGCAGGCCTTATAGGCGGTTTGAAAACATCTGACAGCGGGTTGGCCACTAACCCGTATCTCCACCAATCCGCATTGGATCAGCGTGGTGGAGTAAGCTCCAGACCTCCCCCCAAAAAAGGGGAGAGACTCGTGCCCAGCCGTGGGACGTTTAATGGGTTGTCATTATTATTTATGATTAAAATATATTTTATTTCTTGCTTTAAATGTTATAGAAATATAAATACCCTCCGATCTGACTCTTTGTACCTATGGCCTTGTTATTGCCGGTACAAAGGTACAACAAGCCTCTGGTTTGGTAAATAAAGATGTTTTAGGCTATATATTCACTTACCATCAATGTAAGTTGTATGCTGATTTGCCATTTTTTGACATAAAAGAGGCAGTGAAGTTTTTACTGGTGGTAAAAACCAGTGACGGAGCACGCGGGCGTAGGCACCACCGCATTACCTAATATACTTGTCGCTAAATGGTAGTGTTCAGCACTATCGTGTTCCGGTCAGGTGGTAATGTACGGCCATGTAATTTTTGGCACAGAGGCATAACACCTTAGGCCTCAGGAGTGGAAACACACCCACACAAAGACCAAAACCAGGTCAAAATGCAGAATTTTGACCTTGGTCTTTGTGTGGGTGTCTATAGGCTGCAGTCATCACTTAACATCAATGTGAACTGCATTCTTAGTTGCCACTTTTATATAAAATAGTGAACAAAATACCAGGTTTGAGACTGTCAATTTTATTTGTAGAAAATTTGTTTAATAAATTTGAAGATTTATTTTAATTCGAAGAGCTAACTTTACCCTTCTATCCCTCCCCTATCATCACTCCAACCGAAAGACGACCACTGCTAGGCAAAGCTTTCCCCAAAATCGCAACAATATTGTGAGTTATTAGGGGAAAATACGCCATAATCGCCTAGCCTGGTAGGCGGATTGGCGATCGGCGGTATTTTCATAGCAGGACGCTGCTCCCTATCTCGTGTTATTATATTAACAATCATCCTATTAGAATGGATTGAACTTCATTGTGCGGTTGACTGACTGCTAACGGAAGAAGATTCTTCCACTATATTCGATGGTGTCGTCACATCAGGACGTCTGACCACGTTGCAACGCCTGAATTCCCCCTATAAGGGTAAGTTATATAAAGTAAAGGCCACAGATGTTAATGAAGCATCTAACTATTACTACACACCGCTGGACCAACTAGCTCGTCTGCATATAGAGACGGTACTTCTTACCTTTACATTCCATATCCGAAATAGATTCAATTTCATTCATAGTCTTTAAAATGCAAGAAGTTTCTCTCTTGAAAAAATCACAGGAGTAAAACGAACTGTTACAACTCTGATTACAAGTCTGCAAAGAAATTTGCATTTAACGCTCTTTCACAATAAACTTTCACTCTTAAAGACTGTATTTAACCTATTATCTTTAAGCAGATTGCATTTTAAATGAACAAAGACAACCAAGTGAAGCATAATTGTGAGTCATTGTGAATGATCATCGCAAATGAAGCCACGCTAATGGGCGAGTTGCAACGGAACGCCTATTAAAGAAGAAAATTAACGTTGCTAACCAAACGAGATGGTATTTAAGGTAAAATATGAGTCCGTCCGGAACAAGAATGGTGGATTTATAACGGGGTCTTTGAAACATTTGCTGCTTGATTTTGGGCAATTTACTCGCATATTGTTTTAAAGGAGTGGTGCGTTGACAAATATTGTTCGTTCACTTTAAATAAGCAACAAAACAAATTGAATGCAGGATAGTTGCTTTGCTCCGATGCTCAAAATTGCATGATAATGGCAACCCATTATACATCCTATTGCTGGGCACGAGTCTCTCCCCTTTTTGGGGGGAGGCCTGGAGCTTACTCCACCACGCTACTCCAATGCGGGCTGGTGGAGACACGGGTTAGTGGCCAACCCGCTGTCGGATGTTTTCTATCCGCCCATTAGGCCTCCGACAAGGTTTAACGATTGCAACCGGGACCGACAGCTTAACGTGCCCTCCGAAGCACGGTAACGCGCAGTTTAATTTGCCACTACCGGTCACCCATCACATACCCGACCGCGCCCATAACGCTTAACAGAGTAGATCGCGTACGTTCTAGCCGCGGGGCCATGCGCGCTTCATAATTTATACATTTTTTTTTGCTGGTACCTATTTTTCATGTCTAATTTACATTTGTATCAGATTATCAATGTCTTCAAGATGATCCCATATAATATAAAAGTCACTGTGACTGGTTCATGACTGCCCAGAACGTGCAAATTGTGGAACGAACTTCCTTCTAAGTGTTCTGAAAAATGGGATTCTTCAAAACCTGGCATCAAGAGTCCTTCAGGGCTTACAGAGCTTGGCAACTCATCTGGTGTTACAAATTTTCATAAGCGACGGTGCCCACTTTCCATCAGGTGGCCCGTCTGCTTGTCTGTCAACTTCCTTTTGACATACTATTCAATTCTTTCATTAATCTGAACCTATAATTTTCATATGCAACAATAGGTACTCCTCACTATCTAACAAAAGTTTTAAACTATTTGTCTAACTAAACTTTTAACTAAACAGCCATTTCTTATTTTTGAAACACAATTTAGAATAAACTTGTCAAAACTTGACTGTTGAAACCTATTATAACTTTAAAACAATAAAATTAAAGGAAAGTATTCAACAAACTCGAGAACGAAGAAGCGTTTATAAATGAAAAACTAGATTTCATTTAGGCGGTAAAGTTTCGTCGTAAACAGGGAAAGTCGAAAGGGGTGCCAACATAAAAAGGCGGCGTGATTTTGGTCCGATAACAATAGGCGTGGCGAAAACTTTCATTAAAGAACTTACAACAGTAAACATAAATTGCTATGTTCCTAACCTATTGCTGGTTGATAATGTAGAAAACGTAAACGCTAGCGAATAATGAAGCAATAGAAGACAAACTAATCGATATTGTTTCAAAGAGCAAATTGAGGTGAAACGCAAAGTAAACAACAAACTTGATTAATCATCGTGAAATAGTATCGCTAACATAGATAGCGATGGAGCGTCGATTGTTTAAGTTAATTCATTCATACATGCAACTGTTCATTTTGAATGTTTGCCGAGTTTGTTTGTTTTTATTTCGGGTCAAATTTATTGCTGAGCTTCAAGTTTATATAATCAATATGAGCTGCATGCTTGATTGCTATCGTCAATAAAAGCATGTACGTCACAGTATTTATCTCTAATGAATAACTCGCCAATTTTTAGTCAGTGTTATGTGCTACTACCGTTTAGCGGCAGTTAGATTAGGTAATGCGGCGAAGCCTACGCCCGCGAAATCCGTCTCCCTATAACCAGTATTGATCTGTTCTAATTTTTTTGCGAGCTATACTCATTAAACTAAAACTATTTTTCTCCTGTAAATCTTTTTTGTATGGCCCCGTTATAACTATCACAGAGAAATAGCAACCTAGTTTTTGTTTAGATGTCTATAGGCTGCAGATGTAAAGGCTACAGTCGTCAATTAAAATGCATGTGAGCTGCAAGCTTGTTTGCCATATTCGTTACATAAAAATAAAAGAAACACAAAAATTGAGACTTGTAAGCAAGATCATGTGTCTATTTTTATATTTCCCTGCCGTTGGCAAATGTAAATCTTTAATAATATTTCTAAACATGAAATTATACTCTTCGTAATTGACTACATTTAAACGAGTTTTTCAACCAGAAAATACAATATCGTATTCAGTAAACATCTTAAGCAAATATAAAAACATATTAAAGAAACCTTCTTCCTTACAAATCCAATTAAAACTGTTATCCTGAAATGTTTGTTCATCATTATTTATTATATCTAAGCGGCCCGTTGTTGAATTATAAGGAAATTATGTCCATTTATTTCTGTCCAAATATGGCTTTATTCGAATGAAATTTAGAAATACCTTTAACTTATTTCTTACATGAAAAATACTATCAGTTCTTGTTTATACTACGAGTATATTACTAGCTGCCTCGACGAACTTCGTATCGACAGAGAGGTAAGTATAGAAAAATATAATGACCAAAAAATTGAATTAAAAAAAATATTGTGAGAATTATCCTTATCATTTAGATATATTCCTAGTTACTCCCGCGGCGATTATGAAAAACAGATGTTGGCCGATTCTCAGACCTACCCAATAGATGCAAAAAATTGCATGAGAATCGGTCCAGAATTTTCGGAGGAGTATGGTAACTTACATTGTGAAATTGTACGTTACAATTTTGTTATATTTTTTATCGATTAGATCTATAATCACCGTTTCAACCATAGAGTTGCGAACGTATTATGTTCAACGGTTATTTTCTGACAAATATTTATTTTCGCGCGCATGGCCCAGCGGCTGGTGTAGATCGTAAGCGATCTGCTCGGTTAAGCACTACGGGCGCGGTCGGGTAGTGTGATGGGTGACCGCTAGTGGCAAATAAAATGCGCGTTTCCGTGCTTCGGAGAGCACGTTAAGCCGTCGGCCCCGGTTGTTATCGATGGATAGCAGTCGTTAAACCTTTTCGGAGGCCTTATGGGCCTTATGGGTTTGAAAACATCCGACAGCGGGTTGGCCACTAACCCATATCTCCACCAATCCGCATTGGATCAGCGTGGTGGAGTAAGCTCCAGGCCTCCCCCCAAAAAGGGGAGAGACTCGTGCCCAGCAGTGGGACGTATAATGGGTTGCCATTATTATTTTATTATTTATTATTTATTTTCCAAATCTCTTAGTTTGGTAAATTGTACTATCGACAGTTGCTTTATTTGCACCATTGCAATTTACCCAACTTGTTGCTATATTTATTATTTGTATTTTTTTAGATGAATGATGACCATAAATAGTATTATAAACGGAAGAAGGTTTTGGAAAGGTATTGTTGGCTCTGGAAAATAGTGAGATGAGCTAGAACCAAATATCTGAAACTAATTCGCTTTCAAAACCAAAAATTTAATTTAACAATTAAATAAGTTGAGAGTTGAGGAATGTCAAATATTGACAAGATAAAGTGCGTTCGTTGTTGTAAATGGTAACCTGTACATTGAATCAAGATATTTACGAAATTCTTTATACTATTATAACATGGTAAAAGAAAATAAAGAGTTTGATCTTAGTACATAAGTAGATAAATAAATAATAATTGTTGACTAACGAAATAATATTCTAAAGTTAAAGTGATTTATTCTATTTTCATATGTCATTTAATTTATGTAGAAATAGCAGCTGCTCGCAACGTCGTCTGCGTGGAGGCTCTACAGCACCAAACATACCTAAGATGCCAGTGTCGCTTTAGCATTATAAGCAAACAACTTTTAAAATAGTATTAAATTAAAAGTATAAGTTTTTTGCAAGCGAAGCAAGTGAAGGGAGTCATATGGGAATCCTGCTGAGTTCAGTAGTATTATTACATATTCTCTGGTTCAGTCATAAGATGTGACTGAAGGAAATAGACAAAATAATGCAGGAATATATTCCCGGACACAAAAGAGTAAAATTAAATACAAAGGTATCAAACCGTACAACACTTTCCTATAAATTACGTTGGTAGTTATTCAGCCAGGAGCCAAATGTAAAAAGAGACAGGACTGGTAACAACTAACTGAGAAGCAACTTATCCTGAGGTTAACACCCGCTGACCTCAGTGCCTGCCCCTGGGACTTATTGATGGTCATCGTGAAGCAAACATTCAACTGTACGCGCTTGAACTGGAATGTGTAGTTATGCGGTATGAGGGGAATGCGTGGTATAAATACTGCCTCGCCAATGCCGGGTCCCGTTATACAACTTCGGAGGAGATAAGTTCCGAACACCTACCTTCAGCTTGATGGTATGCGATGGAAGTCCGCTTGCTGACAGGTAGTTCAGAAATGCCATGGGATAATGTGCTGTGATCTTGCTCTACGACAGTATTTATGGAGGTATAGACCACTTCATTGCCTATTAATTGCTGTAGCCTGATAATTTTTGGGCGTCAAAATGGCCCGCTTACACACCCAAAACGTCGTATTCTGCTGGTGCGGTATACGACTAATGTCCGTAGACACCGAGAATGAGTTCTTCTCTCCTGGATACATCTCTGTCGAGGGTTCTGGAAACACCACCTATCCACCTCTCTCTTCTGGTAGAGTGCTTCCGCGAAGACTTAGAAGGACATCGGAAAATTCTTGAGCAAGTGCATTGTCGTCGAGCCGAGCTCTCATATTAATGGTCAAGCGCAGCGTAAGTACGAACTCGTTAAGATCGTTTCAACAAAGCATTCATCTCGTCAGCCCTCGATCTTCGCGTCAAAACGAAAATAGTCAGTGAACAGTAATGTGACACCACCCACTCAAATGTTCGTTCCTGCAGGGTTCTGTCCACGGCCTCAACTGCCTTTCTATTGGCCATCATACACTCATCCCATACAATCATGTAATCCTTGAGCACGTGTCCCTTATCACTGTTACATGACACACCAAAACGTCATTTCGGCGTTCTCTAAATATAAGGGAATTTTAAACATGGCATGTACTGTCTTTCTATCCGGAAGCAGTGTGGCAGTAATACCCCACGACGCTACAGCAATAGTAATTTTGCCTTGCCTCCTGACCTCTGCAAGTATGCCAGTGATAACAAATGTTTTTCCTGTTCCACCAGGAGCATCCAAAATCCAGGAGAAAAATTACATATTACTCTGGTTTTGCCCAACGCTTTCGAGGACGGTATCATACATTTGTTTTTGCTCTGAAGAGAACAAAGCGACATGGTCATTTCGCGGATCGTAATTTGTCTCAGCGTTATACTCCCAATTTCTACGGTCTTGATGCGGTGATGATTTGGGGAGCTGGTAACCCATATTCGATAGTTCATACCACATCTTGAAATGAACTAATACAGGTGTTCAGCATGCGTTAATTAGTTACTTCGACTTCGTCTCCAGTAGCACGTGTCTCAAAGCTCGTAGAAAATCTTCAGACAGATGATGGCGATATTTCTCCGTCACTGACGCTTGGAGGCAAGCGTCAGTGAGGGAGAAATGGTGTAATCCCAGTTTTGGTAACCGTCGATAAAGTGACGTGCTACGCAGGCTGCGCGGTAAGTGGGATACTCCACGCCATCAAATATCCTCAGAAAAGTGAAATACGTTGGGCCTCGGACCGTGTGAAGTAACGACCGCAGGAAATAGCTATCGCCATTATTTGGATGCACGGTACCTTACCCAATGAGGTGTCCTTGAAAATTCTTGGATATTCATGCAAAATTAGAAGTAAATCTATTAAGATTCATTACTTTTTGAGCTTAGCTCGCACATACATACAGATAAACAACAACAGACAAAACATACACTACATTTGGCTTCGATATCGATAGTAAATCACACCCCAAATATTCTTTAAAACAAAAAAATCAATGTACAGTTTTGACTTTCCTACGATTTTATAGATTTACTCTTCCCCCGTAGGAGATAGCGTGATAATATGTAGCCTATATGTTGACCGGACCTGTTAGTATTAATTAGCAAAATTTTTCTTAAAATTTTGCATGAATATTACTAACAGGCGCCATTTAGTAGGTACTTTTTTAGTTTAGCCGGACATACATAGAGACAAACAGAAAATAAATCTGAAAACTTTATTTTTGGCTTTGATTTCTATTGTAGATCACGTCCCAAGAATTCTTTTAAAAAATATTAAATGTACAGTTTTGACTTTCCTACGATTTTATTAAATGTAGAGATTTCCGTGGGCATGAGGGATTTTCCCGCAGTAAGAAGCCTAAATGTTGGCCAGGCTTAGTATCTATACACCACAAAAAGTTTCATTCGAATCCGTCCAGTATCTTCGGAGATTAGCCTGGACAAAAGGACAAAGGGACAAACAGACAAACAGACAGACAATAAAATTAAAAATCATTGAAAAGTGTTCTAATACTATTTTAACATCGCCCCCAATTAGTTTTTCTTAAATATATACAATATACAGACACGCGGGTTTTACTGTTTCATTATATGTATAGATAATGTATTTAAGTTTGGTAAATGTTTACTTTTTTTAATCTTTAATACATTAGTTCTTTTGTCATAATATGACAGTTATTATAGAAGAAATTTTCAAATTATTGTTAGTGTTTTTTCATTAATAGTTAAAATATTTAATCAATTATTTTGTCTATTTATAAAACCTCTTTATTTTCATTTTCATCATGTTAATAGGTCTCTTAAGGCTTAGTGGTACAATTTACCTAACCTGTGGTACAATTAATCCGACTAGTTGGGTAAATTGTACCGAAGGAAAGCATATTGTGTAAAATCCGATAAGAGTATGGTGTTGATGTTGCGGCACATTCATGTTAAATGAGATTCTAAACTAAGTGAATCACGATAAAGAACTTATTTAAATTAATATCAAAAAAAGATATTTTGCAAAATCTTAAGACTCTCCCCTATGTGTACAGAAGAGAAGAGAAGATTTAACATTATAAAGAGGTAAAGTTTGTACCTACTCAGCGAATCCTTAGTGTTTGCGTGTATGCTTGAATGCATGCATTAACCTCTGCGTACCCCTTCGGAGATAAAGGCGTGAAGTTACGTTTTTTTAAAGTTTTTTAAATTTCAATGTCATTTTGAAAGAGGTAATTTTTAGGCTAAAGAACCGTAAAACGATAGTTAAAGATTACATAGGCTCTTCATCGTCATCATTTCACCCTAGAAATGTCCACTGCTGGACCAAAGCCTCCCCATAAGGGGGATATGCCATAATCACCACGCTTGGAATGCGGATTGGCGATCGCAGTGGCAGTAGTTTTGTCGCAAGACGCTGCTGCCCATCTTGCGTAATTGCACTTACTACCGCCCCATTGGAATGATTTGACTGACTGCACTAGTAGAAGAGTTATCTTCCAGAAGAAGAAAATTCTTCCAAAAAAAGAAAGTTGTCACATTTCGACACCAGCCATAGGCGCCTAAATAAAATTAAAGTGAACGTGGAGTTAAATCACATATAAAACCTAGCAATAAAGACAAGGGACAGTTGGCAAAGACATACAAGACCAAACTACATTTATGTGCAGAAGTACAGTGTACAAACACGTCCACCAGCGACACCCTTAGTCGTTGTGTTTTCGCCAAGCCCAAATCCTACTCCGACTTTTGTTAGCAAATTATTTGAAAGGCTTTTGTGCGATCGGATAGTTGGGTCAGAACGGGTAAGTTCTCAACTCCGTCCAAGTCTTAAGTTAGTCTTGGCCCCAGTTTCGGCACCGACTTTAATTGCCGTCAGAAATTGGAGGCAGGCTCTTCTGCTACAATTTCATGTGATTTGCGGCTTGTTGCTTAGTTTTCAAAGGGTTAGGTTTAAAGGTGTTCTAATTGTAATTTGAAGTTTAGGATTGAAGATTTCTCATTTGGTGAAATGTATACTTTGAATATGAGCTTGACTTCAAGTATGCATTAACAAAAATATTTTTCGAAGTACCCATTTACTTTAATCATTTAATTGTACATGTCTATAGACCAAAGCACTGACTTGCTATGTATCATTTCTGATACAATTACCTTCATAATATAAAATGTGGATTATGGTGGGACTACATAAAACATAAAGTGAAATCATTGTGAAAAGCTAGCACGAAAACAAATGAGCAAACCACATTTATTTTGCTCAAGTACATAACAAACAAGTAATCCACCAACGACTCCCATAATGATCGTGTTTTCCCCAAGTCGAAACTTCACTCTGACTTTTGTTGGCAAATTATTCGAAAGCCTTTTGTGCGATCGGATAGTTGAGGCAGAACCGGGTAAGTTCTCAACTCTGTCTAAGTTTCAAGTTCGTCTTGACCCCAGTTTCGTCCCTGACTTTAATTACCCCCAGAAACTGGCTTGGTTGATACAATTTGATGTGATTTGCGGCTTGTTGCTAGTTTTGAAAGGATTGGGTTTCAAGGTGCGCTAATTGCAATTTGTAGTTTAGGATTTATCTATTACACATCTCTGTTGGTGAGTTGTATATTAATATTTATTTGTTATGGGCTTCGTATGACCTGGTAATAACTATCATAGAGAAATAACCCCGAGTATTGAGTACTGTCTGAAGGTGTAATCAAGCGTCTTCGGGAGCGGCGTATACGATTAAAAATAGTGGTGTAAGAATCGTTGGTGCTTACACGCTCAGTCACACAATTGAAAATGAGATTTAAAAATAGTCATTCAAACATACTTGGGTCTTTGCATGCGCAACATACGTAAGTACGTAAACTGCCTCAGTAGCCTTGTGGTAGCAGGCCACTACTACTACGCTGGGGTCCTGGGTTCAATTCCCGGGTCGGGGATATTAGAGATAACAGTGTAAAATCCTTTATCTCTGGTTCTATTGGGATTTTTCCGTTTTTTGGAAGTTTCCTTGTACCTCGAAGTTTGGTAATCTGCCGGAGATATCAATAGGCTCGCCACCTGTTACATAGGCCAAAACGTAACCGGCGAATCGTGGGTGTTTGCATGTATGATTGAATGCATGCATTTACCTCTGCCTATCCCTTCGGGGATAACAGGCGTGAAGTTACGTTACGTAAGTACGTAAAAAAGTCAAATACAAAATAGAATGCTCAGTAGTAGAAATATACTTCTCTAGCTATCACAATATACCTTTCTATCAACACAGACAGTCCATTTGTAATGTGTGTCCAATAACTAAAAATTGAAACCGTGACATTTCTAGCCGACTCTCATAATCCCGTTCAATAACTCAACAAAAACACCAAGACCTCGTTTCACTTTTATCTGTTTGCCGAAAATTGGTCTGATTTAGTTCCCATTGCAGGCAAAGCGGACTTTTTCGACTTATTGTACCCTCAAGCGGAATACCGCTGAAATACAAATTTGCTCAGCGGCTCTCAGACCGGCTACAGTCAACGAAGTACGTTTTATTTCCTCGGGCACTACGCTGAGGCCGCTGTAAAGGGAGAGGAGTGGGCGCAGTTAAGAGAGTTGCCGTGAAATATTAAGAAGGCCGTTAATTAATACCGGTCTATAATATTAAGAAGATGGGTTGACTTTTCTAGTTTCATTTTTAGATATTTGCATTTATAGAACTGAAAAATTTATTGCCAATGTCACAAAGCTAAAGTACCTATGTTAAAAATCAATATTATAATTTTGGTGGATGCAGGTGGCACTTCGCTTCAAGTTTTTTTTTAAACGTATTACTCGTAACTAACTGGTCTGTGCTTGTTATATAATAACTTAGTTATAATGAAAATTAAATTAATAATAAAGTCGTAATGAAGGAATTATCATGCAGCTACTGAACACTTAAGGGAGACCGGGGATGGTAGACTAACTTTTGACTTAAGCCCGTATATCTCTGATGTTTGACTTAATATGACAAAAACAACAATTGCTATAGACAGAAGAACTATTCAGGTACCTAAAGTACTGTAATATCACCTATATATTCATCACTCTAATACTTATTTAGCCCATTTTATAAAAATCTGACGTTTGGTCAACCTACCCTATGTCCGGGGTAAGTTGACCATACGCATGGGGTAGGTTGACCTATGCAGTAATTGGTGTAAATAAAGAGGATTAGTATAAAATAAAATATCAAAATTTACTAAATGATACTTTTTATTCAAAATAAACAAAATTAATTTTGAGATCCATTCTCCGTTCACAAATAACTTTAACAATCTTAAATTCTCTTATTTTTTAAATAACAATAAGTAAGATTAATTTCCTTGTAATTTCTGTTCCAACATTAATTGTAACTTCGATTATTATAATAAACCGTTAATCACATTGCTGCCATATTAATATTATTCAACATACAAAAACTTGCGTGTCTCATACGGTGTCAATCCATAGCAAATATCAGCAGCCGTCTTCAAATGAGGTACCAGTTTGTTTTCTTCATCATCGCTAAATATCTGCCTATCTCTTATGTACCCGGTCGTATCCAGGGTCAAATCAGCTCTGCTGAGGTTGGGATTACTTTCTAGCTTTTGTCTTAGTTTCGTTACATAACAATGCAACGTTTTATATGGAATTTCGTATTTCTTTGATGTAGCGTTTATGCTGTTATTATCGAAGATTACTACAAGCTCTTTCGAAGAAAACTTTTGCAGCATTACTCCTTTCAGATTTTCTTTTGTACGTCTTCATTGTTTGTAAAAATACAACTGTAAATTAGTATGTAACAGAAGACTATAATAGTGCTTACAATGATGATGTATCACACATTAATTATTAGCATACACAATTCTTAAAAATAAGTATAAAATATCAAGAAATAATATATCCATATTTATTTTATTTAATTACTCACAGTTAGAATTGTTAAAAGTACAAATGTTTTCCATCATTTCACACAACTTTTACCTACCGTAGGATCAACTAGAGTTGGTTGACTTATTAGTCTACCTACCCCGAACAAAATTTGTCAACCAGGCCCTAACGCCATTTTGAATTTTACCTGCTCATCATATGCAAACTCTGGCACTAACATAGAAGCAATACTGTGTATAATAGAACTACTATATTTTAATTTGGCATAAGAACAATATTTGTTCTAACGGATTTATAGGCACAATAACAAAAAAAGTACAAACGAAAAAAGTTACTTACCGAGACCAAAACACAACATGTGATCACACTCGCGAACGCCTCGCGGCTGTAGTGGCTCATTTCGCACAAGTTCGCGGGTCACGAGGAGGCATCGACACTCATGATTTCTTGATAAAAATCACGCTATGGTAACGAGTTATTGTTGTTTAGTCTACCTGCCCCTATAGCCAACCATCCCCGGTCTCCCCTACCTATATAATAAGACAGTAAAATTCGAGTGTCTGTACATTAAATATTTTTTCCAAAAAACTAATAGGGGCGATTAAAGAAGAGTAACGGAAACCAAAAAACATTTTTTGGAATTTGTGTATGTCTGCCTGTCTGGTACGTTATAGCTTCGAATCTACTCAACGGATATGAACGCGGTTATCACAGGTGGGTTACATAATAATATAATTAGGAGTGTTGTCAAAACTTGGTTTCGCCAAAATCGGTTATGAGAAAAAGAAGTTATGGTCAATTGAAAATTTACTTCAAACACTGCTTGAAAGAGTTGAGTGCGGTGTACCTACATAAACGTATTTAATTTAGATAGAGCTAGAATTTCCACTTTGATTTATCGATATCAATAAAGACGAAAACACACAGCAGTTTCTATTGAATTTTAATAAAATAAACGCAATGAATGTCGGCATACGCCCAGTAAGTCAACGCCATCTATTGAGGTTTTAACTAAATTATACAAATTGCTCAATAGATGGCGCTGACTTACTTCAGATTTGTTTAGAATTTTAACAGTATTATAAGTTTTTTTTTTTTTTTTATGTACCAAAAGTGGCAAACAAGCATGCAGTTCACATTGATGTTAAGTGATGACTGCAGCCTATAAACACCCACACAATGACCAGAGGTGCCACTCCTGCGGCATTAGGTGTTATGCCTCTGTGCCGGAAATTACAGGGCCGTACATTACCACCTGACCGGAACACGATAGTGCTGAATACTACCATTTAGCGGCAAGTATATTAGGTAATGCGGTGGTGCTTACGCCCGCGAGCTCCGTCACTGGAGCTCTACCACCAGTAAAAAAAGTATTATTACAATGACATATTCTCTGCTATAAGTCTGTTATTATAGGTCTAGATAATTGAAATTTCCACAGGTTACACGAAAAGCGATCTACATGCGGAAGGAGCCGCGGGCAACCGCTAGTTAAAAAATATTTTCAATGTCTTGTGAGACAATACTAACGAAAAATATTTATGTCAGTGCAAGCAGAGACTACAGTTTATGCTGAAATTAAAAATAAGGTTTTACCTTAACAATTTACAACGAGCGCACTTTGAAACCCAATTTTTTCAAAACCAGCAACTAGTCTGAAATCTCATCAAATTGTTTCAGTCAAGCTTGCAGTTTCCGCAGCCCTGTCGGTATCCCTCAGGCCACCAGAAAAATATGACAATTGATTTCTTACTGTTCTCGGTCCCGATCGGGGCCATTGCTGCTTCAGGGATTAAAGAAATTTGTAAATCCGTCCACAAACGCCGCCGCCGAAGTACTCGCGTACACACACAAAAAAATCATCCAGGCGAACTGAGCACCTCCTCCTTTTTGAAGTCAGTTATAAAGAAACAGTATTATCAAAACTACAATTGACTCGGCACAAAATGAGTTTATTTCCATTGTAGAAATTAAACTTGCGGATTTTCTCGCGTATACAGCATCCCAAACTTCTTACACCCGACGTTTTGGTCGCTTTTCAGCTACCGTGGTCACAGGCAGACTAATTCGACGATGTTCAGCCTGGTCTTATATAGCTGAGGCGGAACACAACCCTAGTGCGATGTAAACTACTAGTGGCGCCATCTATTGAGAAATTACTGAAAACTATATTGCCATGTCATGCTAGCGCCACCTGTTTCTAAGTTTAATTTCTACAATGTACGAAGCTCGCGAAAACATACGAAAACGAGTTTATTTCCGTTTCCCAATCAGTTAACATAAACTTTAAACTATCAATCGTGTTTGTTAAATCAGCACAACCAATTCCTTGTTACATCAAACCATCAAAAACCGGTCGTGTAAAACAAAGTTGGCTTCAAACTCTCGCTCAAAACTTCAATTCAAAATAATTAACTATTTTCATGTCGCCCCAAGTTTCCGTGTAAACATGACTAGTACGACATTGACTGTACAAACGCTTCGGCCCGTTCCACTCCAAAGTCTAGGGGCGATAAATTCGAGAGTGTAACCTTAACTTGAAGATTTAAGGTGTGCACACACAGAAGCTGACAACGCGTTTATGAGGCATATTATTGGCTTAATCGCTTTGGTGTGGTCGATGTTTGCCAGCGTTGTTGGCAATAGATGTCGCTACTGCCACCAATTTGACAAATCGAGCAGGACTTCGGTAGCTCAGTCGGAAGAGTGGCTGGACTAAATTCCCAGTGGCCGCGAGTTCAAGGGTCGCCTGAAGTAATTTTTTTCTTTATAAAAATATAATGGGACATTGTCTATACACTCCCATTGGCTCGTTTCGCTCCAACAAAGTCTAGGGGCGATGAATTCGAGAGCGTAGCTTTTACTTGAAGATTTATGGCGTGCACAGACCTAAGCAGACAACGCGTTTACGGGACATTAAGTCACGTCGGTTTATGATAAGTTTTAAAGCTTCGGTGTTTGTCGGTAAAAGTAAAATTACCCTGATTTTGATGTGTCTGGAAGGTATTACGTTCAGCGTGTCGATTTATGATTTTCCATATATATTTTTTATTATAAGGTCATTCAAAAGGTCATAAAATGTGTGGAAAAAGTAAAAACCTTCCTTAAAGCCAATAAAGTTTTATTTATTGCAATACATAAATGAAACCCCTAATATTTTCTCGTGTACTGAAAGTTCTTAACTATTTACACGTCGCCTCAGTTTTCCGTGCTACTATGAATAGTGTGACATTTACCTAACAAACGCTTTTATCTCCAACAAAGTCTGGGGTGTATGAATTCGAGAAATTAATTAAAATATTTATACTCTGTATAGATCTGCATCAAGTTACTACAATGGTCAGTAGGCGGCGCAAGATTTGAACTTAACGTTGGCAAGGTACATTTCGCAAGGCCCTCTGATTTAAAACGGGCAAATTTTTAAAAACTGAATGCGGGATTATTAAGCTGGTGTGGGCTTAGTACCTAGGTCGGTAGTAGGTAGGTAGGTGATTGTCTTTATAGTTTCACGTTGGAAGTCACACATATTATTTTATAAACATTGCCAGCGAATTGACGCATCTAAAATTCGGACGCGTTTTATACATTAGTGTGTCCAGACCATTACCCTTGCAGCTAAGGTGAGGAAATCTGTAATTTGCGGATTCCGTACCGAGGAGGGTCAATTTGCTGACCTCTACCGGCACGTTTAGCACTGGATGATGGATATCCACCGGGGATATTTATTATATTCGCTGTCCAGTTTAGGACTATAATTACTGTATTGAAAGACGCAATGCAACTCACCAAAAAGTTCTGGAAGACCACCTTTTCAGTTATATGATTCAATAAAGTTCATTAATTAAACTCCGTTTTTACACAGACACTTCAGAGTCACTGGTGTTAGGCTTTTACTTAATAAAATGAAAATTCACAAAAAATGCATCTCGAATTGGCGGCAATTTTCAGGTAAGTAAGTGTTTTCTCTCGACGCCGCTAGCTGCGTGGCGCTAGTGTCGCCTCGACGTATGAAGGTGCAACAAACTCCTTGGTTTAGGCACGACAAGGAGCTCGATGGCGCGTGTTTTGAATTCGCGCCGCGGTGGTGGTTGGTGATAGGATTGGCATTGCTTATGAAAACCCAACATTTCCCCCCACCGAAATCCGCGAGGATTTCCCGGTTACGTTCCCAAGAGAGCACCAGGAAATAATAATAGTTAGGCAATTAATAGTGTAAGAGTTAGTGGACTGTATATGTGTTAAATTATAATGTATATTATTAAAAATACAACTTAATATAATAAATATAGATAGGAATAGGTAGGATAGTAGGTACGAGAATTATAAGTAATGTCAACTTAATGTTCCTCCAAAGGAAGAATACTCAATTTAGTAACAGGTCTAGTAAATTCGCTGTTATTAGCGGTACGTACTCTGACTACTCGCACTTCACCACCTGGACCATAATGTAATTGCATAACTCTGCCTAAAACCCATTTCAGAGGTGGAGCCGAATCAGAATGAACGAGAACCAGATCATTAATTTGAATATTGGGACGCTTAATACACCATTTTTGACGCATTTGTAATGTATGTAAATAATCGCGTTTCCAAAGTTTCCAAAATCGCTGTGACATTTGTTGGATAGATTGCCAACGATTTAATCTAGAGTTCGATAAGTCGGTTAAGTCATATTCCGGTACGGATAAAAGCTCTCTGTCAATGAGAAAATGCGACGGAGTTAATATCTCAAATTCGTTAGGATCACTAGACACAGCACAAAGTGGCTTTGAATTAAGTACAGCTTCTGCTATATAAAAGAGTGTAGTTAGTTCTTCAAAAGATAAGGCTCGGGTGCCTACCGTTCGTTTCAACAATAGTTTAGCGGACTTAATTAATGCCTCATAAAGACCACCAAAATTACTGCCCGCGGGCGGATTAAAGCGCCAGGTTACACCACGCTCTACAAAACCTCTGGCTATGCTATCAGAGTCAGTATTTAAAAATCGCTTTTCCCGATATTTCGGTAGTTCACCCATTATAGGTTGAGCCTTCAAGGGAGACACTTTAAAACAGGATATACATTTTGTGATGCGTGATCGAATAGCACTGCAAGCGGAAATGATATAATATTTCTGGACAATCAAACTTTGGAGAGTTCTTGGACCCACATGCAGGTAAAGTTTGTGATAATAATCAATTAATGTATTAGTAAAATGAGATTTCTTTGGTAGCACCAAAGGATGCTTTTGTTGAAATGAAAGAGTTGAGTGCGAAAGTCTACCCCCCACCCTGAGGAAATAATCGGCATCCAAAAAGGGGTTAAGCTTTCGCAAAGAAGGAGTACACTGATTGTTATTTGATAGCGCCGTTATGTCATCCGGAAAATGATGCTTTTGTACCAGTTTGACTAATGCATCATGTGCCTTGCGCGAGTCGGTAATGGTAAGATGTCTTGGTTGAACTGAACGAATGCGGCAAACACAAACAAATTGAAAGCACCTCGCTACAACATTCACCAGTTTATTAAAATTAGAAAACTTTTCTGTCAGTTCATACATTTCTGACGGTTCCGACACTGAAGTGACTACAATAGTTTTTTTACATTTTAACTCGGGAGGCTCGCAATCCCGAAACTCATTCATTGACCTGACTGGCCACTGTGATCGATCTAGTTTGAACCATTCACGATTGACCAGTAATGCAGATGGTAAAGCGCCACGAGAACAGATGTCGGCTGGATTGAAAACACCACTAACATGATTCCAACAATTAGTAGAAACGCTATCCTGGATTTTAGACACTCTGGTCGAAACAAAGGTTTTTAAATTATAACTTGGAGTATTAAGCCAAGCCAAAACGACAGATGAATCAGTAAACAATACGATCTCATTGACTTTAAGTCGAACTTCTAATATTGACTGAACATATTTCACTAATTTTGCTAATAGATGGGCAGCCATTAGTTCTGGACGAGGAACAGTTATAGTCTTTAAGGGTGCAACCTTAGATTTAGCCATGACTAAACTGATTTTTATCTCATCATCAGCATTGCGTGATAAAAAATAACACTACCGCGGCATATCCAAGAGTAGGTGCGTCACAGAACCCTAGAATCTGACAGTAGGTGTGACGAACTACTTTGATATGGCGATCATGTCGTATATTTGATAAAAAAAGAAGTTCGCTAACATAGGTCTTCCATTGTGACGCTAAGTCTGGTGGCAGGCTTTCATCCCAGCCAAACTGACGCGCCCAGAGTACCTGCATGAAACATTTGGCGTAAAAAATACTTGGAGCTACAAAGCCGAGGGGGTCGAAGAGGCGACCTATTTGAGACAAGACTGATCTTTTTGTCATATTTGGAAAGGACGTTCTTTCGTAGTGGACTGTGACACGATGAGAAGTGATGGTACTAGTCGGTTTAATAACACAAAAGGGTGGAATTATGTGCTTGGATGTCACGTGCAGAGCGTCACCAAGGCATGTCATATCGCCCAAATCCTCATATTCGTGCATACATTTATAATATTGTAATTTAAGTTCAGGGTCCCGTTCCAATTTCGGCTCGGGGTTCAGTAGCCGACGCTTAGCCAGAGCGCTCGAAACACCCAATTCGATATCGCGTCGAATAGGATACTTCAGAATATACCGACCAGAGTCGTCACTACTATATTCTTTCGAAAATAAACGCTCAGCAAGCTGATCATCTGGACTACGAGTTACACCAACCGGTATGTTCTCAACCTCCCAAAATGAACGTACAATTTCATCAATATTTGTAGTGAAACCACAGAACACACTCTTTGACTTCGATGAGACATCCCTATCCCAATCAGGGAGCTTAATCTGTCCAAGTATAACATATCCAAAAACTGAATTCATAGCTACAGGAAGGCCAGGTTTATTTGGCAGTATCTTTTGACCGTCATAAATATACGGGAATAAATCTCCGGCTATTAGCATTTCAATAGGAGCCGATTTAAAATAACCAGGGTCTGCTAACATCAAATGTTGATATTCATTAGTGATTATCTCTGGTAATGACACTGTAGGTATATTACCCGCAATGCTTGAAACAATGACCGCATCGGTTGACATGATAGGACCATTACAGTGTCGTGGTTTAATATTACAAGTTGTTAACCCGAACTGCTGAATTGAATTGCCACCCAAACCGACAGGTTCAAATTTACATTTGCGGCGCGACAACCCTAGGCGATTCGCACAGTCTTGAGTTAGGTAACTCGACATAGCGCCGCTGTCAATCAAAGCACGTACGGTGTGGTACTGGCCCCAACAATCTGCGACGTGGATGACCGCGGTGCCGAGCAAGACTGTCAAATTAGCCGAGCAAGTCAACGCCACTGCACTAGCGTTCGAGTTTGTAAAAGAATCTATGTGCAGCGTATGATGATGCTTATTTTTGCAGATCGTACAACGTACCTTAGACGGGCAGTCGTCGAGAGAATGTTTGCGTAAACAATTTTCGCATAAATTAATTTGTTTAATTTTCTCTAACCGCTGTGCCGGCGTAAGGTCGATGTAGTCGATACATCGATATATAGAATGCATCTTGTTACAGTACAGACATTGCATGGATTTTGTAGACACAGCTTGGTCTGTCGTAACAGCAGTGACCGACAACGTTGGTCGCTGCGAACTTGTATAAATCGATTTTGTAGAAGGCTGATTGATCGCCTTCGACTTGCCCTGAGTGTGCCGTACACTATAATCATTTGTGGAATTAGGAACACACTTTGCCATTTCGAGGTTTTCAACTTGAATTTCAATGAAATTTATCAAATCGCTATAAATAGGTATTTTACTTTTATCTAAGTCCCTCTCTAGTTCACGCCTAGAGACGGGATCAAGGTTTTGTAACGCAATATAAAACAGAATAAACCCGGACAAATCTGAAATCTGAAGTGTGTACAAGGCCTTAATATTTTCTTGAAATGTTTCCAAAAACTTGTGAAGTCCCGAAATGGATTCATTTAGAAGAGGTTTAAATTCGAATAATTTATCAAGGTAGGTATTTGCTAACGCCCGTTTGTTCTCGTAACGTTTTTCTAAACTACTCCATACAATCTCATAATTATCTGACGTCACTGGCATCGACTTGACAATCGTCAACGCAGGCCCGCTTACCACCGTCAATAAATAGTGAAACTTTTCAACATCAGCTAGTTGATTATTTTCGTGAATTAATCGCACAAAAGTATCGCGAAAAGTAGGCCAGTTTTCGCGTTTACCATCAAATGCGATAAGTTCCAACTTCGGTAATTTTACCTTACTACCACCCGCGACTATCTGAGACTGAGGCGTACTAGGTACCTTCTTGTTAAATAACTCGGACACCCTAAGAATATGGAAATAAATTTCATCAAAACTTTCCAATTCGTGATATGATGGGATAAAATGAGGTTCATACTTCTTTTTAAGTACAATAATACTTGCTAAACTAGACTCGTACTTTTCCCGCCACACTGGTAAATCACTCAATCGAACTTTGAAATCACCTAACAACTCGGGATTGTCACTAACTTTGTTGGAAATTTTGTACAGATTTTGTAATCGTAAGAAACACATTTCTTTCACGGTTATGTGAGGCTGTATTAACATTTTATATTCATCCATTCCATCCTCGAACTTTTCTGCTCCGGCTACATCTTTTTTAGGAGGCATTATTATTATGTTTAGTTATTATAATGACGATTGCAACTTACAAAGTATAACAAAGAAAGTAAGATGGCGCCTAGCGAATAAATCGTACCTTTTTACGTAGTAATATCGTACTCAGAACTGCAAATCGAGTACAAAGGTTGGTTTTAACAGTTGAAACAGAGGAATAAGAATGTAAAAATAAGATCTATGTTCTGTTAGTACTAATATGTAGGTAATGTACTTTTTGAATTATAGGTATCCAAAAATGTATTTAAAGAACGTACGAGTTTGTGCCGACAACAATTACAATAAATAGATAAAATAGGTATGTTATTCAGTTATGTTGATGCTAAATGATAACGTAACTGGGTCATTCGCGATCGAAAGGACCAAAATGTCCAGTTTAGGACTATAATTACTGTATTGAAAGACGCAATGCAACTCACCAAAAAGTTCTGGAAGACCACCTTTTCAGTTATATGATTCAATAAAGTTCATTAATTAAACTCCGTTTTTACACAGACACTTCAGAGTCACTGGTTTTAGGCTTTTACTTAATAAAATGAAAATTCACAAAAAATGCATCTCGAATTGGCGGCAATTTTCAGGTAAGTAAGTGTTTTCTCTCGACGCCGCTAGCTGCGTGGCGCTAGTGTCGCCTCGACGTATGAAGGTGCAACAAACTCCTTGGTTTAGGCACGACAAGGAGCTCGATGGCGCGTGTTTTGAATTCGCGCCGCGGTGGTGGTTGGTGATAGGATTGGCATTGCTTATGAAAACCCAACATTCGCTATCATAAACCTGTGGATTTCATTATGATCTATGATTCTATTCTATAGTGGCATGGGGTGGTTGGTTGTTTCAAAGTTTTAGCAGAAAATGTGAAGTTAATAAAAGTAATATAATCATATAAAAACAACACCTCATTTACGATATAAGACATATCTGATTTTTATTTTTTGAAATTTGAAATAACAACTAAAATAACAACTAAATTAGAATCCAGGCCGTTTACATGAGTGTTTTTCTGAACAAAAACATTCCAATAACTGTCATTTAAAGAATTATGAAATTTAAAGTGAAATGGTAATGAATACAATTGACCGGGATAGGCTTCGAAGCGACAATGTTCGTCTCCAGAAAAGTCAAAGACAGAATGTTTATTTGTCATTTGGGATTTCAAAAACCGCTTATAACATGTCAGAAATTAATAACTATATCAAACAGATTATTAAAAAGATTCACTCTTCTGTTGTACCCCTCAAGGACGACCGGTCGACATCCTCAACGTCACTTTTTAGGGTTTCTCACCTAAAGAGGAACTTCGTTGTATTTTACTAAGTTTGGATTCCAAGTTGGAGTCTGGTGAATCTTTTGTTGTTATTTGTTGGGAAAATAAAATATGAGCTAAGTGTCTGTCTGAAGCAGCTGGACCACAGTGCGAGATTACATGTTCAATTTAACAATATACTGTTTTGATATATTACTGATGGAAAAGCTTCAGTTACCTATCTCGGCAGCCGCTTAGTAGTGGTGTTCAGCGCTATTGTAGTTCGGCAAGATGGTTGGCCTAGTACCAATATATGACCTAGTTATTTGGCAAAAATCGTAACGGTTTAGATATTATTTTTGAACATTTAGACAATATTTCTGCTAGAAGGTGTAAGATGTGGGAAAGATAAAGCGCAGTAGGAGATGATTAAAATTATAATTAAGTTAACGTTATGACAATTTTATTTTTATAATTATTACATCCATATTGCGTGTAACATATATTATTCTGTTCTCATCCAGTTTGTATACAAAACTAGGCTGTTGCCCGCGGCTTCGCCCGCGTGGAGGTCGTTTTATAATCCTAAATTTGCTATAAACCTCACGGAGCCCAAGACCTTTCCAACGAATGCAAAACCGTGGAAATCGGTTTGTGCGTTCTGGAGTTATAGCGTCAGGAAGGACTTACTTATATGCAAAATAATTTAAAAAACCTGCAAGAAGTTTTTCAAGTTTCTGATTGAATAGAGGATAAAATTCCCTGGTCTGAAAACTTGTTTGTCATTAGAGAACGGGTCTCTTATTCCCGGCTCGGAGAACTGCTTGAAGATGTTGAAAAGAAGCTGGAGGAAAGATTTCCCCCTTAACTGTAAACTTGTCGGCATGAATATTCGAGAACTCATACGTACATTAGAGCCAGACTTTCTTTGAACCGTCTTGATGTACCATTCCGCTATTTGCTTTCCAATGCCATATTTCTTGGAAAACTTTCTGGAAAGTTCGTGGAATTTTTATTTATGAACTTCGTTGTAATTTACTAAGTTTGTAGTTCAAGTTGGTGAGCGGCGAAAAAGTTGTTGTTATTTGTTGGAAAAATAACATACTAGCTAAGTGTTTGTCTTAACCAGCCGCGGTGTATTGCGAGATTACGTGTTGATTTTTTTAAATGTAATCAAGTCGCCAATCAAGCATGCACTTTACATAGATGTTAAGTAATGAAGAGCGCATGGGCCTGCGGCTTGTGTAGATCGTAAGCGATCTACTCGGTTAAGCACTACGGATGCGGTCGGGTAGTGTGGTGGTGACCGCTAGTGGCAAATTAAATGCGCGTTTCCGTGCTTCGGAGGGCACGTCAAGCCGTCGGTCCCGGTTGCCATCGATGGATAGCAGTCGTTAAACCTTGTCGGAGGCCTTATGGGCGGTTTGAAAACATCCGACAGCGGGTTGGCCACTAACCCACCCACCTCTACCAATCCACATTCGAGCAGCGTGGTGGAGTAAGCTCCAGGCCTCCCCCCAAAAAAGGGGAGGGACTCGTGCCCAGCAGTGGGACGTATAATGGGTTGCCATTATTATTATTATTATATACAGATTGTCTAAGGACTGAGAAAAGCGTAGTCAAGGAGAGATTTGATTGACTCATCGTATTCAACTTTACTTTTTACTTACCAACAAGGTAAACTGCAAGTAGCCTTTCAAAAAAATATATTTCCAGTCTCGTTAACCAATTCCTAGACGAAACGGTTATTAAAAACCTGCGAGATGAAAGTAACGTGATATAATTAAATTAAGCAAATAAATCACATTTTAGCCTCGGTGCTTATCCGAGCGCGAGCTGTAACAAATTAATTCTCATAAGCTGTTTGACTGATTTGAATTTTTCATCAACATACGTGGTTGGGTTGAAGCCAGAAGTTGTGGCGTTTGATGAAATTATTGATTGTTAATATTAAAGTCCAATTGTTCTAATAAAAAGAGGAGAGAAATTCAGGGTGTAGTGAGAAATTTTTCACTGGCAGCTCATTGTTGAATCACACTTCACACTAATATTATAAATGTGAAAATTTTTTTGTTTGGATGTTTGTCCGTCAATCATGCCAAAACTTCTGAACGGATTTTGATGAGATTTATTATACAGATAGGGTATTAGCAGACATAGATTATAGGATACTTTTTATCCCGAAAAAATGTTCCTGTGGGATGCCATGGGATGATTTGTTGAGTTTCCACAGGTTTCGCAAAAAGCGACCTACAGCAACAACTAGTGATAACTAATAATTATACAACAGACAAGATTATGGTCCAAGTTCTTATAGAAATAGTTTAAGTCTAACAATTAAAAAAAAATCGTATTTTGTATTTTTGTTGTTGTGTGTGTGTGTTATTAGGCACTTGTGTGCACTTTTACTCAGTTCTAATTGAATAAGCCTGTAGAGAGATTGTACACCTCACGATTATGCAGGGTCTTAACGTTAAGGAAGCGACGACCTCCACATCTCCATGGGATGTACGAAGTTCTATGGGATGTGCAATAAGGGATAAGGAACAGTGTCGGTGTTATGAATTAAAAGATTTTGCTTATTTAGCTTTTTAACCGACGAAAAAACCGGAAGAGGTTCTCAAGTCGACGCGTATATATAATATGTATTTTTTATGTATGACCATGCATTCCTTTTTACTGAGTAGTCCGATTTTGATGATTCTTTTTTTTATTGGAAAGAAAATACCTTAAAGTTGGTGATATAAATTTTAAAACGTAATTCTTACCTAAAGGGTAGAGAAATAGGGAATGATTGTTTTTTCGTTCCTTGATTTCAACGCGGTTATATGCATAACTTTTTTCAGAGTTGTCCGATTTTTATCATTGCGTATTTTATTGGATAGGGTGGGTTGTGTGTGTCAACTTTTTGTAAGCCACACAAAATATGAAATAAAAACTTTTAGCAAAAAATGAAACCGCCGATAAGTGAAATCGTTTGGCGCCGACTCACTTTCGACTTTTATTATTTGCTTTTCAATTTCATTTATTTTTGGTGGTTTCATTTTTGTTAAAAAGTTTGTTATTATTTGAAAATAAAGTTGTAAAACTCAAAACTATTCGTGATGCCAACAAACCATATTTAAACGCAATGTCAGCAATGTAGTACTTCCGTGTGGTATAGAATCCTCGTAATACATGTGTATTACTCATATTACTATACATGTGTATTACTTATTTACATGACTCTATGCCTATAAATATGATATATATGCCAATAAATAACTTTAATCCAGGTCTAGGCGAGCCAAACTTTCGTCCTTTGAGGCGTCGGCGAAGTTTGAACAAAGAGACGCAATATCCGGTTCTTCCGGCCAGCTGTTCTTACCTTCTTATCGAAATACAAACTTACTTTTGCCACGTCTGTCGATTTTTAGCTGCATGGTATATACTGAGTAAGTAATGTTGGAAGTTTAACTTTGCTTTTCTATTTGCAAATTAATTTTGGAAATAAAATTTTGCACGTTACCTATCTGACATTTGTCGACCATTTTGATTAAGTTTTGAGCAATACCGGACTACGGATGCTTACGTAGGCTGTGTGCAGCAGAGATAAAGGCGCGGGCCCACCATGACGCATGCTGTGCACAGACACGCGGCGCATTTTAGCTGCGTGTATTAATTTGTTTGACAACGTGGGTCAATGTTTCCACTGGAGTACATGAAGACCCACGAATAATGTATAGCGTGGCGTGGTGTTATGCCTCTATGCCGGAAAATACAGGGCCGTATATTACCACCTAACACGATAGTGCGGAACACTACTAATGCGGTGGTGCCTACGCCCACGAGCTCCGTCACTGAAGCTCCAGCACCAGTAAATTGTTGTTTGGTATATCTTTTATTTCTCCCTTATTAAGATTTTGCTAATATTTAACTAAGAGTATGTTTGTATTACGCGGACACCGTGTGGTCGATTGTCCGTTACTGCAATTCCGATTTCCGTTAATTTAATCAACAGATGCAATTGTTGTTTGTGATTTTTAAAGCAATTTGTTGGTGTGTACCCAAAAAATTGTTTTTTAATACATGTTGTTTACAGTGCATTTTATAAGTTCAATTGTGTGAGTGAAAAAGTGAATGTAGTTGGAACGTTAAAACACGAGTTAAACTGCGGAGTGTAACTATATTGTATGTACCTAAAAGCGAAAGGTCACTCAACACACTCTCAAGTGAGTGTGAATTCAATTTTTTTGTATGGAGGTTCTTTTTAGGATATACCTAGGTGCTTACTTAGGTAGGATTTTACGAAATTCGAGGTTCTGGTAACATCGAGGCCTGGTTACATGGCAATGTATAGCCCGGTCTGTATAGCACGATCGAGTTCTGGTTACATAGAAATGTATGGCCCGGTAATAACCATCAAAGAAAACAACTTAGACCTCAGGGGTAGCAATGCATCTCATTGCGAAAGCGGGTCATTTTCCATTAAACTGCCTTCATATACATTATCACCTCCACAAACACACCCTTTAGGGATCAAATTTCGCAAAGTTATAGGTATCACTAACGTGCTTAAAAGAATCCCAGTGCATAATTTGAGACTTCGCACTTTAGAAATTAAAGAAAAAACGGAAAGAATAATTTGACTTCGGGCAGGAATCGAACCTGCGACCTCAGGATAACCAGTCCAGCCGCTTTACACTAAGCTACCGAAGTCCTGGAAAACGGCTGGACTGGTTATGCTGAGGTCGCAGGTTCGATACCTGCCCGAAGTCAAATTTTTCTTTCCGTTTTTTTCTTTAATTTCTAAAGTTCACACGCGTGTGTTATTGCGAAAAATAAATAGTGCAACTGAAAATATGCAGTAAAAAACGTTTCTATATTGATTTTGCCTGTTAATGATGTTGTGTACAATACATGGCCGGAGGTCCATACATTTTTGCAACATCTCCTTGATGAAGAAATAACTCAAACATTTCGTTAAAAAGAAACCCACCAAATTAATCTCACAAAATGCGAACCAAAACTTACATATCCCGAGACGCTACCAGGCATTCATATCCCCAAGGAGGTTCACGTTAAACATGCAAGATACAAGTTGCAGTGCAAGTGGCAGTATATTGCAGGGAAGGCGGTGCTCTCAAAAATGCAATAAACGCACCTGGCGGACCACTCGTTGCATTCTCGAGGTTCCCGGGGGAGATTACGTATGTATTTGAAGCTACTTTCTCCGGTAATACTGTAGCAGCCTAAATGAACGGGTTAGTTGCACGGCTTTCATGCTGCCCTGGTATTTAATTGGATGGTGTATGATGTTTATGGTGTTTGATTTTAAATCTTAAATTATGGGTTATTTGTTTTATATGTCTGTACGTTTTTAGGGTTCCGTACCTAAAAGGTGAAAACGGGAGCCTATTACTCTGCTGTCTGTCTGTCCGTCTCTCTGTCTGTCACCAGGCTGTTTCTCATAAACTTAAATTTTAACAAATGTTGTATTTCCGTTGTCACTGTTACAACAAATAAAGTAAAAAACATATAATATCACTGCAAAAATACTAAAAATAAAACAAAATAAGATAATAAACAGACTTTACAATAAACCTGTTCTTCTCGTACATTTGCTCAATATTAATAACAGTAGCAAGTACCAAGACGGTTAAAATTTTGACAGAATATTTAGTTGTAGGTATATTACCTACCTTTCCAAAGTAAGTAATAAAGTAAATAATAATATAATAATAATAAATAATGTATTTCCATTACACAATTACATAGTTTGACATATTTCAGTATTGAGTCTCCTTTTAAGCAAAATTTGCTTGTGTTAGGAGAACCCGCTCTTTTCTAATTGCAAAAACTAAATATTAAGGGATTCCGTATTTCGAGAACAGGACATCTACAGGTTTACTAGTATGTCTTTCTGTATGTACGTCCTTTCGTCACAGCCAATTCGATTCAATATTATCTGATTTAGTTAAAATTTCAGTTGTAATGTAAATCAGTGCAAATCTCGCAATGTTCCTTTAGTAAAAAACGTAGTTCTTTACTCTACGGTTACTTGAAACCATCGTGATCCTAATAAAAATAAACAAATGTATCACCTGCCAACCTCGGACTTTGCTTCACCCCATTATAAGACGTACAGACGTACAAAACAGTTTCCACTGAACCTCTCGGGTGACATGCAGCCAAATATTTAATGATCTTGAATTCGTAATGCCGACAAGGGTCCACCAAGTAAACAAAGTGGACATAATAAATTTAATACATACAAATTGTAAATCTCTTTTTTTGTCGATATCTTTGTGGACACTTTTGACATAATCTGTCTAAGTAGCACACGTCCGGATTCGGTACGGCGGACAGAATCCGCCGATCGATTAATCATTATTTCCGCCGGACTCTACACATGGCCAGATTTGGTTCGGAGCGTACCGAATCCGCTGTCCGCTCCGTACCAAATCCGGACGGTTGTTACTACTAGGTATATTTGAACGTGATTAATCATCTACAGTAGGTATCAAAATAATCTAATATCATTAATCTCAATAATAATGGTCTAAGTACATTATAGGTAACATTAAACACTATATTTACCTACCCTTTTCTTTTTTTTAGTTTCCGTATCTAGAGAAGGTAATATCTATGGGTTTACTTGTGTATCATTTGGCTCTGCCTACCCCTTCGGGGATCACAGACGTGAAGTTTTGTTCAATTATAATCGTAGGTATAACGTAAATAAACAAACGTACTTTTGAGGGAATTTGAGGAAAAACAGTCCCGGGTCTTACCTAGTATTATTATATTTTATCTTGGCAAGTGTCCATTCATGTGACGTCACATGCGATAACCAGTTGTAAATAAAGTGATATGCATTATGTATTATGATCACATTATACTTTATGACATGTATGCCAGTGAAAGTGAGATTCGTCGTATCGTTGATTGTGTATTTATAGTTGGCTATTAGTAGAGCAGGTTTCCGTGGTGTAGCGGTTATCACATCTGCCTTACACGCAGAAGGCCCCCGGTTCGATCCCGGGCGGAAACATCTATTTTGGTAATTACATACATTGTACACGGCAACATTGAATCTTACGAGTATATTTTTTACCAATTTTGTGTTAAGTACTTATTTTGTATGGATATTATAAGTTCAATATGAATCTTTACACTACAATGAAAAAGTATTTATCCCGTCTAAGTAATATATTCATGAGTGAGCGTTACTTTCTTATCTATCTAATACCTTTAAACGAGCAATTCTTGTATATATATATATATATAGAATCAAGATCTCGGAAACGGCTCCAACGATTTTCTTTAAACTTACAGATTAGGGGTTTTTCGGGTCAAGAAATCGATTTATTTAGGTTCCAGGTCCAACAAAAGCTCGGTTCCAAGTTAATAATAAATTTTCTTCATAACCGACGACTAACGCCATCTATTGATGAATAGGAGAACCATTAGTCTACTAACGTTAGTCGTATATGCAATTCATACTAAATATAATTTTCAAAAATCGCTACGGAGCGAAGCTCGGTCAACCAGGTATTTTTATTAAAATTGGAAAATACATTTTTTTTTTATTTTTAGGTAAGTAACTTTTCACCAAGCTAAAAAACTTGATGTGGTATTTAGTGGTTCCGTACAATTGAGACATTTTTTTATATGTTATAAGGTCGACTGGCAAGCAAACGGGCCACCTGATGGAAAGTGGTCGCCGTCGCAGGAACCTTTGCAACACCAGGGGAGTTGCCAACGCGTTATCAGCCCAGAAGGACTCTCTTGATGTCATTTTTGCTTTAAATACCTTACTACCGTAATAGTAGACTACTATAGTACATGATAGACTTCTTATAGGGAATTCATAGGATTATTTGTGTGCTTTTTTTAAATTATTTTTAGGACCCGAGGTTTAGAACTATATCGGGATATAACCTAAATGTATAAAATCGATAAATTATTTGTAAATATTTTGGTAAATATGTTTCAAAAACATATACCTATTTGAATTAAAAAAAAAAGGATTTTTGAAGTTTTTTTTTATATGTACTAGAAGTGGCAAACAAGCATGCAGTTCACATTGATGTTAAGTGATGACTGCAGCCTATAGACACCCACACAAAGACCAAGGTCAAAATGCAGATGCGTTTCCACTCTTGAGGCCTAAGGTGTTATGCCTCTGTGCCGGAAATTACAGAGCCATACATTACCACCTGACCGGAACACGATAGTGCTGAACACTACCATTTAGCGGCAAGTATATTAGGTAATGCGGTGGTGCTACGCCCACGAGCTCCATCACTGGAGCTCTACCACCAGTAAAAGTCTTTATATTAAGGCCAATTTAAAGCGACAGTCACGTCACACATAATTTTTGAAATTTTGAAATTTTCTTATTTATGCCCTAAAAGTGGTCTCTTACTTAAAATTAATTGATCTACTTTACACGATTATTTTGAAGTCACTGATTTACGTTATAATATGCACTGAACTTCTCTCTCTTAGTTGTTAGTTAGTTAGCTCTCTTTAAGTCCTCGCTCACAAAGAATCTAAACCAAGCCACTTCACAACGGCGCGGCACCAAGCAGCTATCATTGTCCATTCACTAATTTCCCTGCGGCCCGTATCGGCATATTGACTCACGAAATTGTTACGCCGGTGAAATTCCAACAATTCGTCATTTCAAGCTCGCGACCCGGCTCGGGGACAACTTTTGCATTTATTAAAAAATATTCTCAATTTTATAATTTATTTAGGTCATGGAAATTTAGGGAATGCGCGAACCAATTCCTTTGATTGGATAAATTTACCTACGTTATGGTATTAACGAGCCCTGTCATTTTATATATAGGTCGCGCCACGTAAAAAGAACGCTGGAAGAAAGTAGAAGGGATATGTTCGCGCATCGGTACACTCGCGCACGAAAGTACTAGCCCTATTGGTTTATTTTTGATCTAGCTTTCGCTTGCGGTTTCGTGTATTGGTAGGCAGATTGAAAACGCCGCACCTCATACCACCAAATAGATCGATAAATCGTCTACTGCGCAGCTTGACCGCCAGCGTTCTTTTTACCTGGCGCGACCTATACGACTATAGGTTCTAAGATTGCCTTTGAATTATTGCTACAACGGGTTTTTAGTGTGCGAGGATTTTTAATGTTTTTTAACGAGACGATTAAGTCTCGTTAATATAATCTCTCGTAATCATACAAGACGTCTGATATTAAAAATATAAAACTCATTGCCAAATTACAATATCTTTTACACAAATTGTAAGTTTTTATTTTTACTGATAAAAATCAACACAGCCACTCGCGCTTGACATCTTACGTTGACAACTTTCCACTCTTGATATAAACTTTTTTCATGATGGCCCTTTTTGCGATAATGGAATTTGTTGTAGATATATCTTATATAAATATACATATATAATGTACTTCTCATCCGCTACAGATGTATAATTTATGGTGTATTGTTACTTAAAGATATTTTTCTTTTATATTTTAAGAGAAGTGGAGTAAGTTCTAGTGGTGGTAGAGTTCCTCGTGTAGGAGATCGAGGGCGTAGGCATCACCGCATTACCTAACTATACTGTAGTAGTGAAGTACTTTTTTTATGTAAGTAAGGTGGCAAATAAGCATGCAGCTGACCTTGATGTTAAGTGATAACTGCAGCCTATAAAAACCAGAGGCCAAAATTCAGATTTCACACCTAAAACCTGATCATCGGTGTCATGTCTCTGTGATAGTTATTACGGGGCCATACATTACCATCTAACCGGAACACGATAATACTGAGCACTATCATTTGGCGGCAGATAGAGGTAATGCGGTGGTGCCTATGCCCACGAGCTCCGTCACTAGAGCTCTTCCACCAGTAAAAAGTTATTGTTAGTTAGCTTTGCTCAATCAGACCTACACAAGTAGGTAATTTCAGGTAGGACTCAAATCACCTGGCCTGGGTTTGAGACCCAGATGAAAGAGATTCCACCCCGAAACGCGGCCATAAGCCCTGCTACAGCCAGGCAATTAAAAAAATATATGAGGATTATTCCAATGTCAAAAAAAAACGGTGTATGGTTCCGTAGTTCTTAGGTTTGATAAATGAAATGAAAAAAAAATATATAAAAATATTTTCTATGGTGTTGTGAAAAATGTCGAGTATTATTACATTTGGTCGACTATTACTCGCAATCTTGTAAAGCCAACGTAAGTATGATTGATAGTTTTCCATTTAATTTTGTTATATGTAGCTACTTTTGTCGTAACGTTTGAATTTCTAACAACAACCGTTTAGTTGGTAGGGGTAGGGGGGGACACTTCACTCTAACGAAAATTGCCACATTAATACAAACAGTTAACTAAATCCAAAAATGATTTTAACAGAACCCTAAAATTTTTGAAAGTCCTAACCAACGCTATCCCGCACTACAAAGAAAACGAAAAATAAAAAAAAAATATTTACTCGTTACATGTAGGAGAGGTATCCTAAATAATTTTATTTTTCATGTTTTTATTCTACCACTTTGTCAGCGTAATTAAGGTGTATACTTGTGCCAAATTTCAAATCTTTAAAACCAATCGTTTTTGCGCTAAGACGCGGACGGACAGACAGACAGACAGACATGGCGAAACTGTAAGGGTTCCTTGATTTTTTTTAAGGAATTTTAAGACTTACGTAAACGTGATTTAACTTAACCTTACCTACATCTGAATTTCACAAAGGAGTACGTAGATATTCAAACATGCAAACGAAGAGTTCGTCGTTTTGTCCTATCCATTAATCCACGGGCTAGTAAAAAACGAAACCTGTTCAATACAAGCGCGAATATAATTAAAACAGGAAAAGCGTACAATTTCCCAAAACGAGCGTAGCAATTTGTATTATATTCAAGTGAAATCATTAAGTTGTAATAGTAGCCGAGCAACGCGACGGCCTGCGGCATGCTTGCTACAATATTGTAACAACCGCTGCGCCTCGGAGAGCGAATCTCCTATTCTATTGTCGTCTGCGAATAAGATATTGAATTGCTAGAATAATATTGTTGTTAGTTATGAAATCGAATTGATGTTGTGTTTTCTATGTACCTGTTGAAACGTTTATTTTTTGCGTTATTTATTTTTAACGTTTATTTATTTTGAAACGTTGGTTACCACTGCCCGCTGTGTATTAGTGGTATATTAAAAACTAACTGACTCGACAAACTTCGTGTTGCCTCAGAATGAAATGATATGTCAAAGGTTTGATAGATACCGACTATTTTATGGGAAAATAAAATTTTGGTTTTTACTAATTTTTTCTAAACTTTACTAAACTTTTCATATTTTCTTACTTTTTAAACCTTCCCTGGACTTCCAAAAATCATTCAAAACCAAAATTAGCCAAATCGATCCAGCCGTTCTCTACTTTTAGCGAGATTAACGAATAGCAATTGATTTGTATATATACATATATAGATAGATAATTGTAACTAACAAATACGCAGTTAAATTGATAATAAGTAAGTAATACGTTCTCAAGAGGTGAAATGGGGTCAATGAGGTGATCATGAGCTGAAAGTGGGACGATTTGGATAAGGGCGACGAAACACCAGGGGCCAGACTCTGGCTGACTTCATGGAGAAGGAGAGCCTCTTCATGATGAACTCTTTCTTCAAGAAGCGGGAGTGCCGGAAGTGGACCTCGAAACCTATCCAACTGCAGCGAGGTGTGAGACAGGGAGATGTCATAATAATATCTCCGAAACTGTTCACCGCTGCATTGGAAGATGTCTTCGAGCTTCTAGACTGGAACGGACTCGGCATCAACATTAACGGCGAGTATATCTCCCACCTCCGATTTGCGGATGATATCGTAGTCATGGCTGAGACCCTGGAAGACCTTGGCACCATGCTCAATGGCCTCAGTAGGGCCTCCCAACGAGTGGGCCTTAAAATGAACATGGACAAGACGAAGATTATGTCGAATGTCCTTGTTACGCCCACCCTGTTATGGTCGAGGGTACTACACTCGAAGTTGTTGACGATTACGTATACCTGGGACAAACGGTCCAGTTAGGTAGGTCCAAATTCGAGAAAGAGGTCAATCGCCGAATCCAACTCGGATGGGCAGCGTTCGGGAAGCTGCTTTATATCTTCTCGTCCAATTTACCGCAGTGTCTGAAGAAGAAGGTCTTTGACCAGTGTGTGTTGCCAGTGATGACATACGGAACAGAAACGTGGTCGCTCACTATGGGCCTCATGAGAAGGCTCAAGGTCACTCAAAAAGCAATGGAGAGGGCTATGCTTGGAGTTACTCTGCGAGATCGAATCATAAATGAGGAGATCCGCATGAGGTCCAAAGTAACCGACATAGCCCACCGAATAGCGAAACTCAAGTGGCAGTGGGCAGGGCACATAGCTCGCAGAACTGACGGCCGTTGGGGCAGAAGAGTTCTGGAGTGGCGACCGCGTACCGGAAGACGAAGCGTAGGCAGGCCCCCCACGAGGTGGACCGACGACCTGGTGAAGGTTGCGGGCAATCGTTGGATGAGGGCGGCCCAGGACCGTTCGTTGTGGCATTCTTTGGGGGAGGCCTTTGTCCAGCAGTGGACGTCTTTTGGCTGAAATTATGATGATGATGATGACGTTCTCAAAATAATATATCGACATTGAAACTAAGCATGAACTTATGTATCTCCACGTCCTTTACGGGATAAACAGAGTGCATGGAGCCCCAAATATACTAAAATTCCAACAGCATTTACTTTCTGACCCAGGAATCGAATTCAGGGTAACGTGGCAGTCATGACCATGAAAGATTTAAATGTAAGTTAAAAGAACATTAATAGCTCGTAATAATTTAAGGTTTTCTACATACAAGTAATAACTTGTATGTAGAATATACACGTCTATTTGGTCGGATTAAAAACAATTCTGACGTATCGTATATTTATTTTGAACATTACAGATTACATTATTATATATCAGGAAAGGCGTTCAATTTTACAAAAAGACTGTAGCAATTTGTATTATATTCAAGTAAAATCATTAGGTTGTAACCAAATGACGGCTTGCGGCATGCTTGCTATAATATTGTAACAACCGCTGCGCCTCGGAGAGCGAATCTCTAATTCTATTGTCTTCTGAGAACAAAAAATTGAATTGCTAGAATAATTGTTGTTTGAGAATTGATCTTGTGTTTTCTAATTATGTATTATGTATTGAAACATTTATTTTGTAAATAATGCCCACAGTATTTACAAAATGGATGCTTCAACTTCAACTGAGGCATATCATGTGCATCAGTGGTATCATCATTTCAGCCAAAAGACGTCCGGCTGAACAAAGGTCTTCCCCTAAGATTGCCACGACGAACGGTCCTGGGCCGTTCTCATCCAGCGATTGCCCGTGAATATCACCAGATCGTAAGTCCCCCCCCCCCTCGTGGGGGCCTGCCTACGCTTCGTCTTCCGGTACGCGGTCGCCCCTCCAGAACTGTTCTGGCACAACGGCCGTCAGTTCTGCGACCTAAGTGCCCTGCCCACTGCCACTTGAGTTTCGCTATTCGGTGGGCTATATCGGTAAATTATGGTTCTCATGCGGATCTCCTCATTTCTAATTCGTTCTCGCAGAGAAACGAGCATAGCCCTCTCCATTGCTCTCTGAGTGACCTTGAGCCTTCTTATGAAGCTCATAGTCAGTGGTAGGATACCTAATTAAAATTATTCGTGTTAACAAACACACATTTTTACCTCGTTTTCGCATAGATAGATATTTACAGGTGCAGTATTCACTTACCATCAACGTGGACTAAGTGTTTGTTTGCTAATGTCATTGCATCAATAAGAAAAAAATTGTTATGATGGTGGTAATCCATCTTATCGGAACACAATAGTGTTGAATACTACATTTGGGAGGCAGAATCATTATATCCTCAAGCTTCGTCACTGGAGCTGTATAACTTGTAAAAGAGATCTGTCTGTCACTTGTAAAAATAAACGACAACATCAGAATGCGGGCCACGTAACCGACGACAACGTCGAAATTGCCCATCAGCGTCTGTATTAAAACTGATTTAATTCCATCAACTTAACATTCGCCTAGGATACCCAACATTAATCAACTGTCGATATTTCATTGTAAATTTGAACGAGTCGCATTCGTCGAGGATCGAGGGTGATTTTTTTTGTCGGTGAAATTAAAAAAGTTGGGGACACGAGGATCTTGTGACCAGTCATTGGCTCGGAAACTCGACGAGTATTTAATGATACTAATCATTTTCACTGTAATTGATTGCGTCGTTTCAGTGTCACGGTAACGTTGATTGTAATTGACATCGAGGTAATTATTGAAATTATGATTGTTAAGTGGATTTCTGTTCAATTAAATTCTAAGAAGAAAAATGAGCAGAGAGCACCTCTCAAATAAATTAAAATTAAAAGATATTTCAGATATGACAATCCGATCGATCTCACGTATCGAGTTAAATTCCTAAACACAAGTTATTGTAGTTCAACCTTCAGAATTCTCTAGAGCCACTAACAAGGCTTCCAAGTTGCAAGTACTCAAGTAAAGCGACGCAGGCTGCTAAGTTTGCTAAGGCTATATTATAAGACGCTTGTATGAAAACCACAGAGCAACATGGACCACCGGCCGCGGCGGACCGGAGGAGAGTAGCCTTATGCAGGCTTTTCCCTCTGTCAAAGTACAAGCACAAGTATGCATATGCCTTATGGACTTATTACACGGCACGGTATTCAGGGTACGACAGCAAGGGTCAGGGTAGTGTAATAACATTTAGGGAGTGAGGGCCCTAATTAGGGCGACCGGAGCGGCCCGGTCAACCTAACTCCCTAACTACACAAAGTACAAATATGAACAGTATGGCAATTACGTAGATAACGTTCAACACGGCACACTCACACAAACATGCGCATCAACGCTCGAGTAGCGAGTGACTCGGAGCTGCAGCAACGCGAGAACCGCTTAGGGGCCTCGTTGATGCGCGTCTCGTTGATGTCGTGATTTTGTACGTAGTTTCCATACTGTTCATATTTGTACTGTGACTGAGTTAGAGCCCTGTCGACCGGATAGTGTAAAAAGAGGCAACCTGGCGCGAGGCCACGCTCACCCTTTCTGCCGGACCCTGAATACCGTGTCGTGTAATAGCCTATTGTCGCCTAGATGTTAAAATGTGTGCGTGAAATTGTTTATGTATTTTGTTAAAGTCAAGGTGTGAGTTTCGTAGTAATAGACTATTTTTGTAGAGAGTGCGTGTGTCACACATATTTCCCCCCGAAAAAAATGACAGACTGTTTTGCATCGGTAATAAACGCTATTGCTACCCCCATCGGGTCCGCCGCGGCCGGTGGCCCGTGTTGCTCCATGTATGTAATGCAGTATTGGTGAATTGTAAAGGCAAGTTCAGAAGCCATTGTTCAGCTTTTGTTTTCGTGGAGTGTTTCTACTTTATTTTACTATTGGTAAGCACCACCGCATTATCAATCTATCTGCCACCAAATTGTAGTGTTCAGCACTATCGTGTGCTGGTAAGATGGTAATGTATGGCTCCGTGATAACTATCACAGAGACAAAACAATTAAGGTCTCAGGGGTGGCAACGCATATGCATTTTGATCTCTGTTTTTGTAAAGATGTCTATAGGCTGCAGTCATCACTTAAGATCTATGTAAACAGCATGCTTGTTTGCTACTTTCATTCCATAAAAAAGTCATTTGGGTGTCACAAAAAATTAATCATTACGGTTGGGAAGCGGAACGAATCGCAATTAACCAGACCGTCACCCCTTTGTGCTCAAATACTTAACGACGTCTCTTTTAAAAGATTAAAACGAAATTGTATTTTTAGATCACCGCCCATAGTTGAATTCGGCACAGTTAAATATTTTTGGAGTACACGGAAGTTATCTTGGGTAAAAATGATTAAGGATAAGGATGAGGATAGCGAATTCAAAGATTTTTCCGCTCCACAAAATGAATGTAATTGAGATTTATTTGATTAAAAACTCATTGATTGCAGATATAAAAAAGTAGCCGTTTGTGGAAAATTAGTGAACTTTTGAAGTTCTTTAGATTTCTTTTGGTGCGATTGGAAAAAATTAAGAGTGACATAATAATATTTATACGATGCGCGCGCACACTGACAGATAAAAGCGACAGTCTGAAGTTAGTTGCTAAACAGATGAAAGCAACAATGTGAAGTTGAACAGCTTGTTTGCCACTTTTGTTTTAGTTTTAAACCTACCTGTATAAAGTAAGAATAGTATTATGTAGTTAGAGTTAAAATTATTATTTCAGTTTGATTTTTACTGGTGGTAGACCCTTAGTGACGGAGCTCGCGGGCGTAGGCACCTAGGCACCACCGCATTACTTAATATACTTGCCGCTAAATGTTAGTGTTCAGCACTATCGTGTTCCGGTTAGGTGGTAATGTACGGCCCTGTAATTACCGGCACAGAGGCATAACACCTTAGGCCTCAGGAGTGGTAACTCATCTGCATTTTGACCTTGGTTTTGTGTAAGTGTCTATAGGCTGCAGTCATCACTTAACATCAATGTGAAATGCATGATTGTTTGCACTTCCATAACATAAAAAAATAAACAGGGCTGTCTTACAACAAACGTGATTATTTTGGCGTTTTTATAGCTATATCATCATCATTATTTCAGCCAAAATACGTCCACTGCTGAACAAAGGCCTCCCCCAAAGAATGCCACAACGAACGGTCCTGGGCCGCCCTCATCCAGCGATTGCCCGCGACCTTCACCAGGTTGTCGGTCCATCTTGTGGGAGGCCTGCCTACGCTTCGTCTTCCGGTACGCGGTCGCCACTCGAGAACTGCTCTGCCCCAACGGCCGTCAGTTCGTCGAGCTATGTGCCCTGCCCACTGCCACTTGAGTCTCGCTATTCGGTGAGCTATGTCGGTAACTTTGGTTCTCATGCGGATCTCCTCATTTCTGATTCGGTCTCGCAGAGAAACTCCAAGTATAGCTCTCTCCATTGCTCTCTGAGTGACCTTGAGCCTTCTTATGAAGCCCATAGTGAGCGACCACGTTTCTGTCCCATAAGTCATCACTGGCAACACACACTGATCAAAGACCTTTTTCTTGGGACACTGCGGTAAGTCGGACGAGAAGATGAACCGTAGCTTCCCGAACGCTGCCCAACCGAGTTGGATTCGGCGATTGACCTCTTTCTCAAAGTTGGATCGACCTAACTGGACCGTTTGTTCCAGGTATACATAATCGTCAACAACTTCGAGTGTAGTACCCTCGACCATAACAGGAGTGGGTGTAACATGGACATTTGACATGATCTTCGTCTTGTCCATGTTCATTTTAAGGCCCACTCGTTGGGAGGCCCTACTGAGGTCATTGAGCATTGTGCTAAGGTCTTCCAGGGTCTTAGCCATGACTACGATATCATCTACAAATCGGAGGTGGGAGATGTACTCGCCGTTAATATTGATGCCGAGTCCTTTCCAGTTCAGAAGCTCGAAGACGTCTTCCAATGCTGCGGTGAACAGTTTCGGAGATATAACATCTCCCTGTCTCACAGCTCGCTGCAGTTGGATAGGTTTCGAGTTCTGATCCTGAAGCCGGGCCGACATAGTGACGTTTTCATACAAGCTCCTCAGCACCTCGATGTATCGGTAGTCAACTTGGCACCTCTGGAGTGACTGTAGCACAGCCCAAATCTCAACCGAATCGAAGGCTTTCTCATTGTCCACGAACGGTAGACAGAGGGGCTGGTTATACTCTTCTGTCTTCTGTATAACCTGCCGCAGCGTGTAAATGTGGTCTATGGTGCTAAAGCCTTTACGGAAACCGGCTTGTTCGGGAGGCTGGAAGTCGTTGAGTCTTTGAGATAGACGGTTCGTAACCACTCTCGAAAACAGCTTATAGACGTGGCTTAGAAGTGCGATGGGCCTATCGTGTTTTAGAAGGGTATTGTCGCCTTTCTTAAAGAACAGTACCACCACACTTCTGTGCCACGCCTGTGGCGTTTTGCCCTCGGATATGACGGAATTGAACATCAACTGAAGAGCTTCTAATACTGGCCTTCCGCCCGCTTTCAGGAGTTCAGCAGTGATTCCGTCATCACCCGGCGCCCTGTTGTTTTTGAGCTGTTTGAGAGCCGTACTAATCTCGTCTAGACTGACGTCCGGGATATCTTCGGTGTAGTGTCGGGTCAGTCCGGCTCTAGGATTTGCTGCCGGACTGTTAACAGGTGGTCGTGTATAACTGTCCGTAAAACCGTTCGATCTCCTCTGCAAGCTCAGGTTTCAACGATACGATTCTGTCGTCCTCTGTCTTTAGCTTAGTGAGACGGCTTTACCCTAAGGACAGATCTGTGGCGAACACTTTAGAGCCCTTTTGCCGCTCTATGGCTGCTTGAATACTATCAGTATTAAAGTGCCGAAGGTCGCTATATAATGGTATGGAATCCTTCGTGCGCGTATCAGACTCGCACTCGGCCGGTTTTCTTCAGCATTTAAGCTTTAGCTTCACTCCCACGTGTTATTGCAAAAATTCCAATAAAATATATCAATCTGAATTGCCTCTAATATCAATCAATGCAGACTTGCGTCACTACATTACAATAGAACCTTCAAAGACTCTGTGTTCCCTCAGCGCTGCCTTCAAAGGAGAATATATTTACTTTTTTCACTACAAATTAATCTGTCGTCCCCCCTGTAGAATATTGAACAGGGGGAAGGAAATATAATCAAATAAGAAAGAGTTTCGATCTCAACGGCCCTCGTGAAACACAATATTGTCAGGAGCAGATGCCGATACGGTTTTGCAGTTAAGGCGCTTGGAATTCATTTTGATGGCTGTCATTGATGTCGCGTGTTCATGTTTTGTTGGGGGCGTATTGATGTGATGTGTTTTTGAGCGGGTTTTACTTAAATCATGACTCTTTTGTAGTTTGAAATCGATAATTGATTATTTGTAGAGGAGTGCCTCCTTTTTAGGGTTCCGTAGTAAACAAGGAACCCTTATAGTTTCGCCATGTCCGTCTGTCTGTCTGTTTGTCCGTCCGCGATTTAACGCAAAACCGTTGGTACTAGAGACTTGAAATTTGGCACAAGTATATACCTTATTCACGCCGACAAAATAGTAGAATAAAAACATTAAAATAAAAATTATTTAGGGTACCTCCCCCAAATGCAACGCGCAAATATTTTTTTAATTTTTCGTTTTCTATATAGTGTGGGATATCGTTGGATAGGTCTTTTAAAACTATTATGAATGTGCTAACATCATTTTTTGATTTAGTGAACTGTTCGTGACTTATTAAGCTTTAAAGTGCCAATTTTTGTTCTAGTCAAGTGTCCCCCCCTCTACCAACTAAACAGTTGTTGTTAGAAATCCAAACGTTACGGCAATAGTAGTTACATATTATTATAACGAAATTAAAAGGAAAACTATCACACTTAAGTTGGCTTTACAAGTTTGCGAGTAATATGGGCGAATACTCAAACGTCATTCAATTTTAAGCAACGCTCAAATGTGGGCTATCTCTATCGTTTGAACGTGTTTTATAAAGACAGAAGACTTTTAAGTCCCACTTATATTTAAGTGACGTTTGAGTATTTGGCCGATAGTCGACCAAATGTAATACTCGAAATTTTGAACAACTCCATAGAAAATGTATTTTCTTCATTACCTTAATCAAACCTAAAAACTACGGAACCATACATTGCGCGTGGCTCGACACGCACTTGACCAGTTTTTTCTTTTTATAGAGGTGTAGAAATGCTCTTGCTTGTCTATGACCATCGTCATCAAACCTCTTAACTTGCTTTATTACAAAAGAGCCTTCAAAGTACCTACCTGAATTCCCGTAGTACTCTTTGAGCTTGCCACTTTGCAGTAGCGGATCTAGAACGTTTTATTGGATAGTCCAACATGTGTATTAAAAAAAGGAAGGGGGTGGGGTTGACTAAAGTAAAGTCAGGTTTTATCTGGGTAAATACTAAAATGCAAAGGAAGATTTGTCTTTGCTAGTTTGAGGGTTTAACCGCCCTAAGGGAATGGCGCTAAATGGTAGTGTTCAGCACTATCGTGTTTCGGTCAGGTGGCAATGTACGGCCCTGTAATTGCCGGCATAGCGGCATAACACCTTAGGCCTTAGAAGTGGTAACGCACCTGCATTTTGACCTCTGGATTTTGTGTGGGTGTCTATAGGCCGCAGTCATCACTTAACATCAATGTGAACTGCATTATTGTTGAGCACTTTCATGACATTAAAAAAATGGTTCGCCCCCATTGTTCAGCTGATTCACTGTGACAGCGGAAGAATTCTCGACCACCAGTGGGCGTTGGGCTCATCACGTCCCGATGCCTATGTCGGTGTTTTCACCGACATAGGCATCGTTATGTCGGTGAAAACACCGACATATCTATATGTATACGTATGCCTATACTGAAGGCATACGTATACATATAGATGCTCCGCTGTTGTTTGTATGCGTGAGTAGGTGTAGTGTAGTGTATATTTTAAGTGTGTGTGTGACTGTGTGGTTATGTAGTAGCCTGAAAAAAATAGGCATGGTACGTCAGTACATCGAATGCGGGACATGCGGAACGCATCCAACGTTTTTCGGGACTATTTTATTAATTCTTGCAAAGCGGGATTACATCCAGCACTACGGGACGGTTGGCCGCCTTACCTACTTCGAGAAATTATCGTTATAAACCATCAACAAACACTGAATAAGTAAATTATCAAAAACAACAAACAAGAGTCTTGACATTCCGTACGTTCCAGGTTACCAGGAGAGCAAAGGTGCAGAGAAATTCTGCATTTCTTTGTTCCGAACAATTAACCTTACGCCGTGCCGAGGTAAGCCGGCCAAAATTAATAATGAATTGTGTGACATTTGAAAATGGAACACCGTTATAAAAGAAAAAGGAAACTGTGCTTGTTCTTTTTAATATTTTAATAGCTTGTTCTTTAGTTGGTACTTTTGTATTCTTTTTAATCGGCTTCAAAAAAAGGAAGAGGTTCTCAATTCGTCAGATTCTTTTTTTTATATATTTTCACCGATAATTTGAAAACGCCGATATTTTTTTTGTTTGACAGGGTGTGCCTTCCATTTGGTCCCATTGTAACCATGTGTGATGATGGGATCCTGGGGAAATCGAGGGAACTCTTCAAATTTCATAGCACAATTGAAAGATTTTCGATATTTTTTATAATATTAATGTTCCGTGCCTTGTGGCCGTATACCTTATAGGTGGTTCCATTGTCACCATGTCAACATGTGATGATGGGATCCTGGAGAAATCGAGGGAACTCTTCAAATTTCATTAGATGAGTAAAATGTGATTGTATGAATTACTGACAGAATTGTGTGATTTCGATTTTTATTTTTTTTACTACCCGTATCTTTTAATACATGCTTACTCTCACAATTATAGACTTTATTTATGCAACGAAGGTGACTAAACACGCATGGAGCTCACGTCTAGTCATCACTTAATATGCACCGTTTTACTTAACGGGAACATGATAATGCCGAACACTAACATTTGGCGGCAGATAGATTACCAAGGTAATAAGGTGGTGGCTACGCCCTCGAGCTCTCCTACCCTTGGAACTATACCACCAGTAAAAATGTTGTCATAGAGTCCCGTAGTATAATTACATTATTAAACAGGCTTAGTTGAAATTTCCCGCCGAAGAGAGAAGTTTCACCATCACAGACTGGATACCTGGCAGTGCTCAACGGTGCGGATTTCTCGTTCGTTTCTGCCCAGAACGTGTAAATTATGGAACGAACTTCCCTCTGAGGTGTTCCCTCGGTGCTACAATATGGGGTTCTTAAAAAATGGCGTCAAAAGAGTCCTTCACGGTTGGCAGCGCGTTGGCAACTCCCCTGGTGTTGCAAATGTTCAAAGGCGACGGTGACCACTTACCATCAGGTGGCCCGTCTGCTTGTCTGTCAAGTTAATGACATAAAAAAAAATCACCTTTTGCAGCAGCCGCCTTAGGCAGCTTCTCTACATCAATCCCAACAGCATTTGTTCTAAGACTTTCTAAAATTAACAGTTTTATAAATTTTGGTTTTTATTAACAAAAAAATATTTTTTGTTTTGGTATTTATTCCGCTATGCTCCTTCCGTAACCTCCTTCCGTAGGCAAAATATAGCAACCTGGCAGCGGGGCGCGGGGTTGCGGGGTGACATAGAGCAGAGGTGGCAATGCTCTTTTGAACTTTTAAAACATTTTTTTGTTTATTTTTGTGTTATTTATCAAGATTCGTAAAAGGACATAGAACAAATGTTGTTGGGATTGATGTAGAGAGGCTGCCTGCAAGAGGTGATGCGCTAATTTAAAATAACTCTGTATATCTACATGACAAATACCCGGTAGAGAGCGTGGTGTGCTAAATATCTCGGGACATTCCGGTTATCACCAATCGAATAGAGTAGAGCGAAAGTTGCACCGCCCATAATCGCATATGTCTCATATGTCTCTCCGCAACGTCCTAAGTCGAGGCACGGACCCGCATGGGTCATCCTAAGGCAGTTGCGCTAACTTTTTTGCTTAGGCTGGAGCGCCTTCTGCGCTCGCCGATTGCCCGGTGAAGTAGACTAGTGCCGTCTCGAGACAGGCCGCCAACACAAAGCCCGACCAAAACCTTTGCTCTTTACACACTCCCGTATTTTATCTACATTTACCTCTGTCATCATCCATACACGCTGATTCTGAAGACGAGACCTCGCCTACAGTACTCGACTTATTTGGTTAAGGTAGACTATTTTATGATCCCCCCCGAGGGTTTCCGCCTTGTCGTGGCGGGGGCGGAAGCTACCGCCCCAGCAGCGGTGGGTCCGCCGTCAGATAGGGACGTGGTGGGGCCACGGAGGGGTGGTTGAAGGTCAGTTCATCTCTGTCACTCCCGCTCCGCCGGGGCCGGACTGTGTGCCCTTGGACTCCTCCACCCGGGCGGCGTCTTGGGACGCTTGGTGTTGCGAGTGGTCGGGGCAGGGACCTTCGGGCGCCGGACTAGGGGATGTCCGTCGTCCGAATGGAGAGGTCCCGAGCTGGCTGGTGTGCAGGTGTTCCGCACGCCATTAGTGTTGGTTGGAGCCGAAAAACTCCGAGGAGGGCTCGGCAACGAGCAGCCGCTGGTGGGTTATTTTACGATAACAGACTTGTACCCATTGCACAATGATATTTAGTTTAGTTTACGCTGCCTGAAGGGTTAAAATATAGTTTTTTTTAGTAAACGTTATGCCATTTATGTAAACGGCAAACCCGTTTGTAATTTTATTCAAATAAAAAAAGTGCAATTTTTTTTTCACAACCTTATTTTGCGCTCGAATATTAGCGTGCTTCCAGTTTGCAAATCATAATGTAATTGCACCTTATGGGTAAATTTTGCTCATATTTTGTTTCTGTTATTTGCATACAAAATGTTATATTACTGACTTAAATTTTGAAACCGAACAATTTTTCTGTGTCCGCTGCGGTTATTTTCATATTTGGAAAACATTCCTCGCATTCAAATGGTACGGGTAAGTATTGTTCTGACACAGATACAAAATAGCTTATGCTTCAATAGAGCTATAATTTTTGTAATTCTAGAGTGCGGTCGGCGCTAGGTTGTGGATAGACTTGATAATGTACATGTTTTTTTTTTTTTCCACTTGGCAAATAATAACAGTGCATCTAAAAACCACAAAGGTTTGTAACGATAACGTTTGTATAGTGTGTCCGTGTGCGTGACTTACGGAGTGGACAATCGCGCGCCCTGTTTTGTTCACACATACGCATGTACAGACACGTTTTTAATACAATGAGGCGTTATTAGAGCTTGTGAATTGCAACGACTAACACGTTTATATAGGCAAGTTTCAACTTTTCTATGTTTAAGTTCAACATAAATAAATTTTCGCAATATTCGAAGACTAAACTTTTAAACTGTTCTTAAATTGAAAACAAAACCGCAATTTTATCGCGTGCGAGAAAACTTACTTTCAAGATACGTTGGCTGAAATTGAAACAAGGTTTTACGAAGAATATCTATTGAAAAACAACAGTAAAACTACTTTACATTTCTCATATTTTTTGTTTTTGCAATAGCACATGCACATGGTTAAATTCAGAAAATTATAGGAAAATTATGTTTTTTTATGTAACAAACACAAAAAAGCAATACACATGTAACTTCATTCAACTAAAAGAGTTTAATGAAGACTTAAAAAAAAGAATGACTATTCATAAAAAAAAGGTACACTTACACTCACAGCCCCACACTAAGTACTATGTGTTTTGGGTGCTGTTGTACACACACAACACACAAAGAGCCAGACCCGTAACAAACATGTGTAGGGCATACAAATAATTGTCCCGGTACTAGAATCGAACCCGTGAGCCTTAGTTCAAACGATGGTCACCGCACAAGTAAATAATAATAAATAATAATAATGGCAACCCATTATACGTCCCACTGCTGGGCACGAGTCTCTCCTCTTTTTGGGAGGCCTGAAGCTTACTCCACTACGCTGCTCCAATGCGGGTTGGTGGAGATACGGGTTAGTGGCCAACTCGCTGTCGGATGTTTTCAAACCGCCCATAAGGCCTCCGAGAAGGATTTACGACTGCTATCTATCGACAGCAACCGGGACCGACGGCTTAACGTGCCCCCCGAAGCACGGAAACGCGCATTTTTAATTGCTAGTGGCAAATTAAAAATGCGCGTTTCCGTGCTTCGTCACCCTTCACATACCCGACCGCGCCCGTATCGCTTAACCGAGTAGATCGCTTACGATCTACACCAGCCGCGGGGCCATGCGCAAAACCAAATGGCGCTTCATAATAATACAAGATTGCCTTACTCTTTTCACGATCTGTATACCATTTAAGAGGTCAGATCTTCCAAGCGGAACATTTGACAATAATTCGAAATCAATTCAAAACTCAATACCCACTGGCCACAGCAATATCGGGGCCCGCACAATAGCCGGGTCGCGAAACCCCCGAGGGACCATACTAAGACAATAAGAGAAAATTTTAAATATTCTTATTGATACGGAAAACCTTTTTTTATCGTTATGCCATTCCAAATGAAGAGGTCCGTTAAAGGAATTGCTAAGGACAAGATACGAGAAAATAGGCTTTAGTTCCTTAGGAATAAGAGCTTCGAGAGCAGATATTCATTGATCGAATTGTAAGAGCAAAATCAATTGCCGCGGAAAAAGAGCTTTTTTTTTAATCAAATGAACTAGAAAGGGGCGTTGGAAAATCGGCCATTAACTTTAACGAGCACCTTTGTCATATTTTTCTTTTGAAATCCGCCCGCGGTACGTAATTAATCTATACGCTATTCAGCCATAATTGGTATTCATTGGATTTCATTGAACTATTCAGTTAGCATAACTATTTTATCAGCTTGTGATGTTTTTTTACTGGTGGTAGAGCTCCAGTGACGGAGCTCGCGGGCGTAGGCACCACCGCATTACCTAATGTACTTGCCGCGAAATGGTACTGTTCAGCACTATCGTGTTCCGGTCAGGTGGTAATGTACGGCCCTGTAATTTCCGGCACAGAGGCATAACACCTTAGGCCTCAGGAGTGGTAACGCATCTGGATTTTGACCTTGGTCTTTTTGTGTGTGACTATAGGCTGCAGTCATCACTTAACATCAATGTGAACTGCATGCTTGTTTGCCACTTCCATAAAAAAAATGTTATAAAAGATTTTTTGAGAATGGTTTTTAGACGACTACAGAGACGAGATTATATTCAACTAGCTGTTGCTTGCGGCTTCGCCCGCGTGGATGTCGTTTTATAATCCTGAATTTTCTTTGCTATAAACCTCACGGAGCCCGAGACCTTTCGTGCGTTCTGGAGTTATAGCGTCAGGAAGGAAAACCCGACTTATTTTTATATAATAGACTTCAGTACTCAACAATTAATATTGCATATCGAGCCTGCGAAAGAGACGGCTCGTTTCGACTTCGTAGAGCGTTGTCTCTGTTGCACACTGCCTACGTAAGCACTGACAGTCCGGTATTGGTCAAAACTTGATCAAAATGGTCGACAAACGTCAAATAAGTACGGTGCAAAAGAGATAACGCTCTACCACAGTACAAATATGAACAGTATGGAAACTACGTTCAACACGTTGAAACGGCACAATCACACAAACACGCATATCAACGAGGCCCCTAAGCGTTTCTCGCGGTGCTGCAGCTCCGAGTCACTCGCTACTCGAGCGTCGATGCGCATGTTTGTGTGAGTTTGCCGTTTTGAACGTTTTGTACGTAGTTTCCATACTGTTCATATTTGTACTGTGGCTCTACAGACCCGAAATAAGCCGAAGTCTCCTTCCTAGGCTCGATGTGCAATATTTATTGTTGAGCACTGTACCTACCTGGTTTCAGTGATTTTTTTATTTTCTCCCTATGATTGCTGTGAATAAGATGTACTGTATTTATTGCCGGTAGAGTCCCAGTGTCAGTTTGAGGTCGTAAGCACCATCGCTTCACGTAATCTATCTGCTGCCAAATCGTAGCGTTCAGCAGATTCAGAACTATCGTGTTCCGCTGGTTCATGATATCTCAACGGTGGCTACCCATCTGCATTTTGAAATCTATGACTCTGTGAACTGCATGCATATTTGTCGCTTATAAAAACTTAAAAACACATTGACAGAGTCTACTCTAATCTACTTATTTTAATGATAACCATTGCTTTGTCTCTAGAAGTTAATCTTCGTTTATGAGGTTGAACTTTAGAAATTAAAAAAAACGGAAAGAATCATTCACCGACCCTAAATCGGTTAAAAATCAAAAAGTTAAAGCAAAATTTGACTCATCGGTGTAGAATTTTGGTAGCTTAGTGGTAAAGCGGCTAGACTAGTTATCCTGAGGTTGCAGGTTCGATTCCTGCCCGAATTCAAATCTTTCTTTCCGTTTTTTCCTTTGAAAGCATTAGAGTTCGCTCGGCCCAGACAAACTTTTTTAACGGCTTCATGTTTTTCATTGTCACGTAGATGCAACTGGAAAACTATAAGGTTGTTATTTTTGTTTACTCGAAGAATATAATTATTATACAGGTTGATTGTTTTACATATTTGTAGTGTAGAACTGTAATTTTTTAGTTGACAAAAAATATTACACAGGCAGGTATTAGACATGATATAGAACTAGCGGCGAGGAATATATATTGCTTATATATGGCATGATATAATATATATAAATATACATAATATTAGCCGCTTCAGTACGCACCCTCCGCTAATGCGTGTTTAAGGATCTATGACGTCTCTTATAGCAGTCACACATGGCAGGTACGTTTTGACTGCGCAAATTTAGATTTGCACAACTAAAGCGTGAAGATTTTGTGCAAACTCATACAAGAAAGGTCATCAAAGGTCAAGGTCAAAGTTAGTGGTGCAAGCCTAAAGGACATTGTCCAAAATGGACTAAGAGCGAACAGCATGCTCGTGAAAATGTAATTATGTCAATAAATCAGTTTATTTTTTATAATAGCTATTAACAACTATTGGAGTACCCAGATATACCAATCGAAACTTGATAATAAAAAGTATTTTAATCCATAAACTACTTCAGAACCACAACAATCGCAACTCATATCAAACCAGTGCTGCCAGTAACTTAATCTGCAGCGATTTTTTTTCGATTTACATCGAATTATCGATCGATTACAATTATTTTACAAATGAATTCAATTATTCAATTAAAATATATATATTGCCTTTTTCTGCACCGGTAAATGTTTTTTATTCAGCAATTTATTACCGATAAACAAAAACGAGAGGGAAGCAGAATGACAACAGGTGAAAAATACCTTACCTCATGATGATCGTTAGCAATATATCACAAGGTATAATCAGTTGAAGGGGACCGTTTTGGGTATTTATTTACTATAAACATAGTTGGTCCCTAATAACTTTGAATTTGTAACTCTTATCGTTGATGTGAATAAATAATAATGGAATAACTCTCGCTCTAGCAAAATATGTAATATGCCTTTTACTGTTGTGGAAACGACATTGTTTAAAAAAAACAGTACCGCAGTAACTTGACTCTCTGCGGCTAGTATAATTGAGTAATTAAAAGCATTAATTAGTATTGGACACAGACTATCCGACCAAGATGCTAGTAACCATTAAGAATTTTTATATTTGTTTATGTCCAGAGCAAAAGAGTGCGATAGTTCACAACAATAACTCGTTACACAAGAACAAACAAATGTGAAAAGGTAGGTAACTTCGTATTTAAACGAAAGTTAAGCCTTACTGGTGAACTTGTTTCCAATTGTTCATCTTAGAGCACAACTAAATACAACATTATAAAATGATAATACCTATAATCAATCAGCATTTAGTTCACTTATCTACGAACATTTTATACCGTCGAAATATATTTAACTACAACAAAAAATAATCGATTATTTTATCGATTAATGAAGTTTTTATGTGACTGGTAACACTGAACTTGAAGTGTCGACCAAAGTCAAAAAGTTCAATTCGTACCCAAAAGTATTTTTGTATTTGATTTTGTTTTGTACTTCTTTGGTTAATGGATAGTGGATTCTGATAATTCTTGCCCACGAGCATCTTACATTACCAACTAACTTATTGTTGAACAACAGAATTTACTGCTGAATAAATTAGGTAGTATAGTATCCTTGAGCTCTGTTAATGTAACTCTAAAACCTCAAACATATTGCTGGTACATTTTAATAGTTCAATCTATAAAGAGAAGAATAAAATTGATTTGAACATGTTTTACAATAATGTCAAAATGCTAGTCTCTCTAACATAATTCTACCTTTATTTTATTACTTATTATGAAAATATGTAGTTGAAAAGTCATTCCACTTCCTTAAATATTGAAGTGGTATTCATTAAAATGCTAAGAATACAATTTATCTATTTCAGTTACTATGCTGCCCTTGTTCGTTGAGGAGTGATCAAGCTGGATCCTGCAAATGTGGAATTTCTAGAATAATAGATCAAGGAAAATAACTTTGTTTATATATTATATGAAACTGTAAGTGAAGTAGAGAAGCAATAAAAGAATATTATTGCAATGGCATTATAATCCGAAGCTCGGTAAGTTTCTATGCTTATGTGATCGCTGTGTTATACAATGATATATGTGAACACAACTCCTGCCCAGTTTCTAGGTGAAGTATTTGTTAACTTATAATCAGGATTAATATAAATTAAAAGTTAAAAATAATGTAGTTTAATTTTTAACACCTTTGTCGACTACATGTTGCATATGTAGGATAACTGACTAAGCAGACATCTGGCTACTCCAATATTATTATATTCTGTTAACTAATAATATAAAATAATTATTATAAATAATAGAAACATTGAGGGTAACTGTTCACACTAAGCCCTAGCTTCATACAAAGTGGACAATGTCCTTTGCAATAATAAACTGTAGCCGGCGTTAGGGTTCATATAGACGAGTGGCTAATTAATTATAGGTGTCCATTTTTTTTTTTTTTTATGTAATAAAAGTGGCAAACAAGCGTGCAGTTCACATTGATGTTAAGTGATGAGTGCAGCCTATAGACACCCACACAATGACCAGAAGTCAAAATGCAGATGCGCTGCCACTCCAGAGGCATTAGGTGTTATGCCTCTGTGCCGGAAATTACAGAGCCGTACATTACCACCTGACCGGAACACGATAGTGCTGAACACTACCATTTAGCGGCAAGTATATTAGGTAATGCGGTGGTGCCTACGCCCTCGAGCTCCGTCACTGGAGCTCTACCACCAATGACTTCCATCGACTCGTACAATATGCATTACATCAAATATGTCCTCACTCTAACCCGATACCAGAGAATATGTAATAATACTACGTATAGAATGGACACTTCAACGTCCCGCCCGATTTTTCCGCCTCACCCAACCTCCTTCCCTCTTATGGGCGACGGTTGGTATTTTGTACGTGTTACGCACACAGGTGCTTGTGTAAATACACGTTACTGATTGATGTCTGTGTAATAGAGAACAAATTAAGCGTTCGTATGTAATTTTGGCGGAGTATCCGCGGTGTGCCGATACCTTAATGCAGAGCTGTGACGGTGACAACATAAAAATATTAAAAATGGAATATTTTAGATTCCCAGCAGTATTAGAAGCTTGCAAAAGGTATCTCGCTGCGACATAATGAAGTGACGTAACGTGAAGCATCCGATAGGAGCGGTTAGCATTTGTATGGCGAGATGTTTGCGACAAATCCCACTGGTTGACGTTTGAGGACATGCGTTCAATGAGGGTGCGATTATAAGGCAGGTGGTTGGTAGGTTAAGGTAGCATATAAGCTTGAAAAACAAAAACGAAAAACGGTAAGAACTAACATTTGAGGAAAACAGTAGGTACCTACCTAAATATGAAATGGCAGAAAAAACAAATGAGCAACAGAAAAACAACAAAAAAAAGTTATAGTCGGTTCCGTCCAGGTTATGAGTTCGTAGGGAATAAGCATTTTGCCAAAATATAGTAAGAGGAATTTGAAAATGATATCCATAAGTACGATGCAGCGCCTGCACAATGAGCACTGACAAGAGGTATCGTGGTTAACACCGACTGTAGACGCTGACATTCATAGCTGAGCCTCTGGGATTTGCTACCACCGACTGTATCTATTAGCGCTCTAAAATCTATACGATACGTTAGATGAAGTTATAATAAATAAATAATTATTATAAATTTTCCGTGCTTCGGAGGGCACGTTAAGCCGTCGGTCCCGGTTGCTATCGATAGATAGCAGTCGTTAAACCTTGTCGGAGGCCTTATGGGCGGTTTGAAAACATCCGACAGCGGGTTGGCCACTAACCCACCCACCTCCACCAATCCGCATTGGAGCAGCGTGGTGGAGTGAGCTCCAGGCCTCCCCCCAAAAAGGGGAGAGACTCGTGCCCAGCAGTAGGACGTATAATGGGTTGCCATTATTATTATGTATTATATAATTATAAATATCGTTTATTTCATCCCACAATACATACATGTGACACTTTAGTAGGTATCTATAATATAAAAATAAGTCGGGTTTTCCTTCCTGACGCTATAACTCCAGAACGCACAAACCGATTTCCACAGTTTTGCATTCGTTGGAAAGGTCTCGGGCTCCGTGAGGTTTATAACAATTCAGGATTATAAAACGACATCCACGCGGGCGAAGCCGCGGGCAACAGCTAGTATTATATAAAAAATAGGTACATAGTAGTTACTGAGTAACTTAAGTACAATATTGTGGGAAGCTGGTGTCTGACATAGGTACAGAGACCTGTATTACAGATCACCAGGTTCCCTCCCCGTGGTACAACATGCTTGATTACTTCAGTAGGTACGTTTATTTCTATAATATAATATTTATTTTATACAATTTTATAATTTTACAATTCTACAAATCTGCGAACAGATGAGTGAGAAGAGTAAGTCTGACCTGACCATGATGCCAGGGTTCACCCGCCCGGGCTTAACAAGCTATGACGCTGGGTATGGTGGTAGGTATATCCCGTGACGGGGTAGTTATCACTGAGTCAGTGGCGATTCCTGGTGTTAAGTGCGCAAAACCTGAAAACGGTTTCTTCAGACGGTCAATCTTAACTACTTTCAGTCTTTAATTAAGGAATCTACTTTGAAATCGCAAAAAAGAAACTTCATACAATTTGACATATTCATCTATGTATGAAATAGCTAATATTTTTTTGCGATTTTAGGGTTTTATCACTTAATAAAAAGTCAATTAAATCAATAGAAAGATAGAAAACGTAACAAGTACTATCACAAATCTACACTATCACGAAAAACATGCGAAAAATCGTGAGGAAGTGCGCCATTCACAGCGCCAGACCCGCGTTTCAAACTCAGCGAGTAATATTAGGCCATTGAGGGGGCGGGGCGCGGGCGGCGAATGACTTTGTATGGACTCCGCATGCGCTGGTAGAAGCGCATCGCTCGCCTCGGCCACGTTCGGCGCCGACCGAACGCGACGACAATCGCGAGTTGCGTTCGTAATATGAGACCGCAGTGCTCGTAAAATGCAATTACTTATTGTACCTAGGTCTAAGTTATTAGGTTGTAAATTATTTAAATAAGATTATTAACATTTAAATTTTTAAAAATTATGGTATGGCGGCGCCATACGCGCCATCTTAGAGAAATCGCCACTGCACTGAGTATTGGAAAAGAAGATTGTTAAAATTGTCCAAAAGCACGACACCCTATCTTAGCGTATGAAGCAGAAAGATGGGGATGCAGCGCCTGCATAATGAGCAGTAACGAGAGGTATTGTGGTCAACACCTGCAGCCGGCACTAATAGTTGAGCTCCTGGGACCTGCCACCGCTGACCCGCTCCTCGAGAAATATACATGATGTTTTATGGTTAAAAATGCATGTGCATGAAATTCAAATTGTGATCAAGTTTGAAGTATGCACAAGCAAATAATTTACTAGGGGAAGAATTTTCTTCTACTGGAAGAGAATCCTTTCACTGATGCAGTCAGTCAACCGAACAAAAGCAGTCTAACTATCCAACGGGCCGGTAGTAAGTGCAATAACGCAAGATGGGCAGCAGCGTCCAGCGATAAAACTATCGCCACTGCGATCGCCATTCCGCATGCCAAGCGTGGCGATTATGGTATATCCCCCTTATATAACCCTCCCCGGGTTTGGTCCAGTGGTGGATATTTTGGCTGAAATGCATCTATTTCTATCCAACCCTTCGCGCTATACAGGCGTGAAGTTCGATTTCTTAATGAAGCGTTTTTTAATGTCGGAATATTGACAATCTCGATATAATTACAAAAAAACAAATTTCACGAAAAAACGTTCATATTTTACGCGCCTTGCCTAAGTGTTTTTCATACTTGAAATGTAAGTATTTATCGAGACCCCAGTGCGATTCATCTAAAACAAATTGGTCGCGCACGGCGCGGGGCGGACACCGGAGTTGGAAACAATTTGTCAGCAACGAAAACAAAGAGAATTTCTCGTAAATTAATTATGAATTTCCACGATAACACCTGATTCAATTAAGAGTAAATAAGTTGTTTCTTGCCTCCTGAGAAAGCGTAATTAAATTTGCCAATCCGACTGATATCTGCCCAGTCCACGATTACTGGATCGAATGAATGGATAGATTACTGGAGAATGTTTTACGTAATATTTTTTTTTATGTAATGGAGAGGCAAACAAGCATGCAGTTCACATTGATGTTGTGATGACTGCAGCCTATAGACACAAAGACCGAGGTCAAAATGCCGATGCGTTACCACTCCTGAGGCCTAAGGTGTTATGCCTCTGTGCCGGAAATTACAAAGCCATACATTACCACCTGACCGGAACACGATAGTGCTGAACACTACCATTTAGCGGCAAGTATATTAGGTAAAGAGGTGGTGCCTATGCTCGCGAGCTCGGTCACTGGATCTATTTTTTAAATTAAAAAATTTACTCGTGTATCCCGCGAGCGCTGCAGCCGAGTGGACGTATTTCATTCGGCTGCACACTAGCTATCTCCTTACGTACACCGAGTAAACTCCCGTCGTGCGTCGGAGCTGACGCACACTTTTCTTTGTTATAAGGAATACCTTTAGATATTGAGAATTTGCAAACCGTTTCTTTAATTGATTAATGTTTTAACCAAACCCACGCTGTATTTCAAGGAGCTAACTATCGATATCTTGCACTATCGGATGCCCCACTTAATGTTTAGGGGAGATACCTTAAAAATTATACTTCCTGGATATTTTTTACCTCTTTGTCAACGTAACTGACATATACAGGATGTAAGAAGACCGCTTCCGAAGACTTGATATGGGTGTGACAAAAACATATAAATCGTTTTGAATATTTACATTTTTTGAAAATTATTTTTATTACGTCATTGTATCCATGATTATCAGTACTTTAACCAGTTTTTTTTTCGGAAGCGTTCCCTAGACTCCCTGTATATTAATAAAAAAAAAACTAAAAGAGTTCCTTGTAGGCTACGGAACCCAAAAAAAACTGTACACTATGTTTTTCCTTTATTCATATGAGCTACGGTAAAGCGAGTTATTCACTCTTGTAACTGCCCGACATCCGCGGCGCTTTGGGTCCCAGGTGAAAATCTGCGTCAAGTTGATAATATCTGGGTGACATAAAGCTGTTTTGGACACCCATTTGGTTCAGGCGAGACACTTTCTTTTATTACTGTTGTTGTAAACATATTTAATTTGTCATATTTGTTATCTTTTGTATGTTACATTTTTTGTGTTTCTCTTGAATACACATTTATATCTGTTGTACAATTCTAAGTGACTGGGCAAATACAATTAATCTTGTGATTATCGTACTCTACGTAAATTGATGTAAATAGTCTGTTACGTAAATTACGTGTAAATTTTTGAAATGTTAATATACAGGTGTTAAAATGATAAAAGGCATGCTCCGACGGTTCGGGCAAATAGAAAAATGTCGAATGAGCGAATGACAAAACAGAAATACAACGCGAACGTGGATGATTGCAGTAAGACCAAGACTGACCATGACCAAATAGTTATACCGAGTTCTATCTGATAAGCGGTCAAAAATCTTAGGAATCGGCAATCGGCATGCATGTATGAAGACAATGATGTAGGTAGATGAGGCACGGGAGGTATGTTAGGACCGGGATATCTGGCGCTTTACACTCTCTACCTACCGCTTCAGGAAACTGGCGTGAAGATACATACACATATACCTACGTACATTATAAACATTTCATAATGTTGTTACCTACAGTGTTCCGGATAAATGTTCATGCGCAAGGTGTAACGTAAATTACAAGGCCATTTATAACGCACGAACTGAGCTATCGGGGCGTGGTCGCGTGCGGCGGTTCAATAAGTCGTGCGATATCGCACGATCTAGTGCGCGGACGCGTTGCTGTTCTAATAAACAAACATCGCTGTTGATACACTCATTGATTATCGTGTTCTTTGTTTCGGCTGATGAAGTAATAGAGTCTTTTGAAGTAAGTATACTACATAATTTTTATCAAACATTTATCGAACAAAAATTTAATGTCCGAGCTGCATTTTTTCAAATTTTATTTTACTCTTAATTTTTATTGCATAGTCTGATGGAAATTTAAGTAATACACACTGGTTACACTGTTCACTCACAATTAATTAAGCATATTTAAGCAACTATCAGACAATATGAAAAATAACACCTTTTTGAGCAATTGTGTAAAAACAATCACTTTTCTCTATTTTCGTATCCCAATCAAAATGGCCTTACCTAGGCTAATCATCTCGTAGCTTATGTGTTGCGGTTGAGTGTTCATGCGCAAGTTGTAGCGTTGGTGTAAATTACAAGGCCATTTATAAAGCACGAACTGAGCTATCGGGGCGTGGTCGCGTGCGGCGGGTTAATCAGTCGCGCGATATCGTACGATCTGGCGCGCGGACGTGTTGCCGCCCCGTTGCTGTTCTAATTACAAAAATCGTTGTTGATACACTCATTAATTATCATGTTCTTGGTTTCGGCTGATGAAGTGGTGCAGTCCTTTGCATGTCAATTTAAAGGGGGTTCATTAATCAGAACTTGAAACTTCGAGCTTCGAGATCATTTTTATAAGAATGACGTGTCCAGATAAATCTTTCAATTACTTTAATGACACCATAGAGCAACGCGGCCCACCGGTCGCGGCGGACCTGAGGGGAGTAGCCATAGCGTGTATTACCGATGCAAAACAGTCTGTCATTTTTTGCGAGGGGAAATGCGTGCGACACACACGCATACTACAAAAATCGTCTATTACTACGAAACTCACACCGTGACTTTAACAAAATACAGAAAGAATTTCACGCACACATTTCAACATCTAGGCGACAGGTATAGGCCCATTTCGTCTTGTACTTTGACAGAGGGGAAAGCCTGCATGTGTTGCTCTGTGAATGACACTAATGCATAGTGTCAATTAATATGAGGCTATATATATTGCTCATGTAAAAAAGACGCGTACTATCTAACATTCCTGTTCTATACATTCTTGAAAATACTTTTATCCTTTCACTCAATAATATTAAACATGATTTTGAATTTACATTCCATCATGACCGACTTGACACCTCATCCCTAGCCAAGAGAATTTCAGAGCAGTTTAAGATTCAGCGCATTTACACGGAGCTCCCCGTTTTGTATGTTAATGCGTGCACCAAACTCATACATACATACATGACACTCGACTCAAGCCAAGTGAAGATAAGCGAGATTTCGTTTGGGTGTTGGTGTCAAGTTGCTGGGAATAGGGTGATGGAGGAACCTAGTTTTAAGTCGTGCTAATGAGTTAGTGTTTGTTGTGGAAGCCATTAGTGTTCATATGGAAGTGCTTTAACTTTCGGCTCTTTGTTTGCTGACTAAAAAGTTCACCATATATGTGTTTTTTATTTATTTAATGGAAGTGGCAAACAAGCATGCAGTTCACATTGATGATAAGTGATAACTGCAGCCTATAGACACCCACGCAATGACCAGAGGTCAAAATGCAGATGCGCTGCCACTCCTGAGGGATTAGGTGTTATGCCTCTGTGCCGAAAATAACAGGGCCATACCTTAGTTTAACATAGTTATTAATTTCTGACATATCATGAGAGATGCTTGAAATCCTAATTGATAAATAGACCGTTTGACTTTGACTTACTGGGGCTTAAGACTAGACATGTACATGACATGGACCTCTTGTAACATCGTTCCTCTGCCGCTGCCGCTCCTTACGCTGCCACTCCGTCAATAAAGCAGCCTTAAACAGAACTTCCGCCAACTCACCAATAAAGATGTTTAATAATAGGTTGGGGAAAAAGTTTCTTCGCATTTTTTAAGATAATTCAAAACATTTTTAAAATAGTTTATTTAAATTTAACTAAAGTATGTGTGTACCATTTTGTTCGATAACTTTTTGCCATCTTGTAGGTAGGGACATGATCCCATTGCTATAAAAAATTTAGGACCTCTCATCAAAATACCGCGACAAGTGGATTTGGCAGTCCTCTCGTGATGTTAACCTAACATTGCATAAAGAATTCTGAAGAGACCGAAACAGGTGGAAATCTGAAGGTGCAAGGTCAGGACTATACTGCGGATGCGTTAACACCTCCCAGCCAAACTCTCTTAATTTTTGCTGAGTGGCTATAGATGTGTGAGGTCTAGCGTTATCATGATGAAACACCACACCCCTTCTGTTGATCAATTCCGGCCGCTTTCTCTCAACTTCTTGCTTTAATCTCATCAGTTGTTCGCAGTAGAGTTCAGAATCGATAGTCCTGCCTGGTGGTAATAGCTCATAATGAATAATGCCCTTCCAATCCCACCACACACACAACATCACCTTATTGCGAGTTAACCCGGGTTTCGCCACAGTCTGTGAAGCCTGACCGGCCTTTGACCACGACCTTTTTCGCACGTTCTTGTTGTACGTGATCCACTTTTCATCACCAGTTATCAGCTTCTTCAAAAATGATTCGGTTTCATTACGTCGTAATAAAGAATCACAAATGAGTACACGGTTCATTAGGTTTCTTTCAGTGAGCTCGTGAGGTACCCAAATATCGAGTTTTTTTTTTGTACCCAGCTTTTTTCAAATGCGCCAATACTGTTTTGTGATCAATTCTCAGTTCTTTAGCTACGTCGTAACTACTGATATGTCGATCTTGCTCCACTTTTTCAAAAATGGCATCCATTTTATCCGTAATAGGGCGACCAGAGCGAGGTGCATCTTTGACATCAAAATTTCCGGATTGAAAACGCTTAAACCAAATTTGTGCTACTCTCACAGACACTGCACTAGGTCCGTAAACATCGCAATTTTTTTTCGCGGTTTGCGTTGCATTTTTACCTTTTTTGTAGTAAAAATTTAAAATGTATCGAATTTCTTCATTTGATTCACTCATCTTGACAGTACGAAAAACAAATGAAAATCACACATTTGCCTAATTTGAATTTTGGAATTATGTTCTTTAAAATTTTAACTTTCAATGATACCAAAACCAGCCAGATACAAATACTACAGCCAAAGAGATTTTATTACAAGTTCATACAGACTATAATGCGAAAAGACTTTTTCCCCAACCTATTATTATAACTTTGGAGCGCGCATGGCCCGGCGGATGGTGTAGATCATAGGCGATCTACTCGGTTAAGCACTACGGGCGCGGTCGGGTAGTGTGATGGGTGACCGCTAATGGCAAATTAACTGCGCGGTTTATTATGCGGCCTTATCGGCGATTTGAAAACATCCAACAGCGGGTTGGCCACTAATCCACCCACCTCCACCAATCCGCTTTGGAGCAGCGTGGTGGAGTAAGCTCCAGGCCTCCCCCCAAAAAGGTGAGAGACTCGTGATATTATTTATTTTTATTATATTATAACTTTCTTTAACCCTCACCACGCGAGTCGAACTCGCACTTGCCGGTTTTTTTTATGTAATGGAAGTGGTAAACAAGCATGCAGTTCACATTGATATAAAGCGATGACTGTAGCCCATAGACACCCACACAAAGACCAAGGTCAAAATGCAGATGTGTTACCACTCCTGAGGCCTCAGGTGTTATGCCTCTGTGCCGGAAATTGCAGGGCCGTACATTACCACCTGACCGGAACACGATAATGCTGAACACTACTATTTAGCGGCAGTATATTAGGTAATGCGGTGGTGCCTACGCCCACGAGCTCCGTCACTGGAGCTATACCACCACCACTATCACCACATCCACATCCACATCATTTTTTTTTTATTTCTGGCATCACACTTTTTATCACTAAACACGGACGATCAGCATTCAAATGTGCAGGGATCAAGTATTTCACTTTAAATGCCTCGCTCGTTAGCTTTCGAATACCTCACTCACCTCCGACTCGAAAGTGCTATTCGCCACCATCTCGGGCCTACGAGACGGGAATTTATAATATTCATAAGGAAAATGATTTTCGTGAGCGCACTGTCGCGAGACGGAGAGGAAAAAGTTTTTCTTAACTCGAGAGTAAGCTAGTCTTGGAGTTTTGTTCAGTGAATGTCCACGAACGATGGTCGATATGTAGTTCGATCCCACGAGAAGCTGAAGTCCGGTTATCATCAACCGATGACTAGAGCGAAAGCTGCACCGCCATCAATCGCATATGTCTTTATGTGTCCCTCCGAAACACCATTTTTAGGGTTCCGTAGTGAATAAGAAACTAGAAAATATTTTTGTAAATTATTTAGGGAAAAATAAAAGTGAAAAAATTATCCGCGCGAAAAATAAAAAATTAAATTACATTTCGTTTTCTATAAAACTGCGTAGTGGCCATCGTAGGACAGGTCTCTAAAAAAATGTTAGGGGTGTGAAAATGTCATTTTTCGATTAAGTTAACTGTTCGTGATTTATTAAGCTTTAAAGTGACAATTTTCGTTTGAGTCAAGTGTTGGTAATGCGTAAAGGCGCATACCCACCTCCACTCCCATCGGGAGAGGGGTCGGTTAAGTAGGACTCCAAGACAAGAAAAATGGCCGTTTACCCATTAAAACCTCCGGAACTGTTCCAACTCGCCTTCCCTCCACAACATCCTAAACTGAGGTTCGGACCCACCTAGGTTGCGTTACTTCTTTTGCTTAGACTAGAGCTCTCTGTGCTCGCCGAAGTAGACCAATTGCCCGCAGTACCGTCTTGAAACGTGCCGCATACATTAGTCCGTCCTAAAAAAAATAAAGATATGTAGCTTTTTTACGAAAAGTATGAAACAAACAGCCTTTTTTTCATAACCTGCCCGGAGAGGTTTGTCTTGTCCGGTTGTCCCCGTACTCTGTCCTCGTTAATATAGTTTAGTTTTAAAAATAGGTAAAAATATTTTCTTGTGGCTTCTTACCTCAATAAAAGCTTGTCACCTATGTGTCCCATGGACAAAACGTAACTGGCAAATGCATGATATGCTTCCGTCTATCCCTTCGAGGAACAAGGCGCGAAGTTACAAAGTTTCGCCTAAATAATAAGATCTAGAAAGGCAATCCTGTTATTAAAAAGAGTTGGATTAATTTTTTGCTCACCTGAGTAAAGGAATCGCCGCAGAATTACATAGCTTTTCTTTTACCATCATAGAAGCGCGGATAACGCGTATTATTTGTAGATTGTCTTTGGTTTGAGCCACGTTTAAGCATACCTGACAGCCATATGATAAAGGGACTATGTCTAATCACGCAAATGCTGATAAACTCTGTTGTTTATGTGATATATATACCAGCAGTCGTGGCCGAGTGGTTAAGGCGTCTGACTCGAAATCAGATTCCCTCTGGGAGCGTAGGTTCGAATCCTACCGGCTGCGAGTTTTTTATTTCTTGATTTCACTGAACTTTAGAGAATATTAGAATTGTAATATTTTTATTTTTTAACAATAACATGCGAGTGATTTTAAAAATTAAAGGAAAAATGAAAAAAAAAATTGAGTTCAGGCCCACGACGTGGAGCTTCGGTAGCTTTGTGGTAAAGCGGCTGGACTGGTGACCCTCAAATCGCAGGTCTCTGATGAAAGTAATTTTTTCTTTCCCTTATTTCTTTAATTTCTAGAAAACCTATAAGAAATTAAAGTTTCATGAGCCCCTAATATTTTGATATACATTTGTCTCAATTCTTAAACTTCTTTTAGAGAATCTTTGAAATGCTGTCATTTGAAGTTTGTACACAGGCTTTTTAACTAATAATGTTATCGAAAAAAAACAAAATTCAATACTATCACCAAGACATGAAGAATGCCAGAGATCTTATACTCACAAAGGCATATCTCGTTTGAGTGATATCAAAGTCAAGCTTTATTAAAAATACCGCTGTATATTCGCGTCCCTTTTGCTTCTGATTGCGCAAAAATTTCACGCTTCTAATAACAGAAGTCCTCACAGCTTCACCATCAAAATAAAAAACCGGCCAAGTGCGAGTCGGATTGTCGCACGAAGCATGCCGTACCATCATCTAAATATATATAAATGAAAATCACGTTTGTTAAATTCAAGTTTCTACCTCTTTATTAAGACCCAGTAAAAAATCTGCAATTCCAATCTCCTTTAAACTTTATTACTACTGTTAATACTCCTTTTGGATTCTCCCTTTAAAATAGTTCTGATGCTCTTCTAGAGTTGCTTGTTATGAAACTTGTCATGTTAGAGTTTTAATCGTATCCAAGACGTCATTCAGAGCTATTTCAGACTCTACTCGGTTTAAAGGACGTGTATTTTAACTCTAATATTACGTAGCATATAGGCATCTACACAAAAACCAGTGTTCAAAATGGAGAGGCGTTGCCAACCCTGAGACCCCTCTACTAGCAAAAAATAAATTTCGTTATAATTACATCAACGTAAAGCTCCATGCAGAATGAATCAGTCATCAACTCGTGAACAATTTTAAATGTATCGCTCAAAGGCATATTTTGTTTGAGCGATACCAAAGCGGAGCATTATTAAAAATACCGACTGTAATGTATGCGTCTTTTTTTATCGGACAATGTGATAATAGCTCAAAGTTATTACAGTTGAACAAAACATTAATTTTATTTTAACACTAGAGACGCGCCCCGGCTTCGCATTAAAAAAGGATTCGCAGTCGGTAGGATTCGAACCTACGCTCCCAGAGGGAATCTGATTTCTAGTCAGACGCCTTAACCGCTCGGCCACGACTGCTGCGAATAGAGTACTAAAAATATCGAACATATTCGGTCGGTGAAAGTATGTTATGACGTCAGCGTATTCGAATGTCTGAATGTAATAAAATTGGTATGACGCAATATCTAGAGTACGATATTTAAATATCACTTTAGAAACAGTTTTTGCATATAAGTGAAAGTAAATTTAGTTGTCAAATAAAGCTATTCATTCGACAAGTATCATCAGTGGAACAAGTTTGAAATATGTGAGAATTTTTTTTTTATTGATATGAATAACGTAAAAACTTTTTGCTGGTGGTTGAGCTCCAGTGACGGAGCTCGCGGGCGTAGGCACCACCGCATTACCTAATATACTTGCCGTTAAATGGTAGTGTTCAGCACTATCGTGTTCCGGTCAGGTGGTAATGTACGGCTCTGTAATTTCCGGCACAGAGGCATAACACCTAATGCCTCAGGAGTGGCAGCGCATTTGCATTTTGACCTCTGGTCATTGTGTGGGTGTCTATAGGCTGCAGTCATCACTTAACATCAATGTGAACTGCACGCTTGTTTGCCACTTTTATAACATAAAAAAAAAAAAATAAAGCCACCATTTCGAAATTAAAGAAACCACCACTATTAATCTTACGAGCTGATTAGAGCTCTAATATAATAGACGAATTCGAAGGTTATGTTCATGCGAGTAGTCACTCAGTTTTTTAAATGAATTGCACATTAATGGTAATTTATAACCCTGTCATTACAAGTTCCAAAGAATAACATTAGAAGTGGTTTCCAAGCAGGTGTTTATTGGATATCTACACGTAAATACCACTTAGATAGATGCCTTGAAAATAATAATAATATATGTCTGTATCTTCACTCCTCATTCCAACGACATAAAGCAGAGAGCGTTCAAAAATAAAATATTACTCAAAAGTATTTTTTTAAAACAAACATCTAGAAAAAGAAATATCTGTAGGCCATACAAATATTTAAAATTATGTATTTAATTATAAGAACTAATAAAAAAACATATGTATGTATGTATCTTCACGCCAGGTCCCTAATGGAGTAGGCAGAGAGTGTGGAGCCCCAGATATCCCGGTCCTGACGTCCTGACGTCCTCCGTCAAGGTTTAACGACTGCTATCTGTAGATAGCAACCGGGACCGACGGCTTGACGTGCCACTAGCGGTCACCCATCACACATCCGACCCCGCCCGTAATGCTTTACCCAAAAAAACATAGGTACATACTAATTAAAGTGAAAAATAGGTAACTAAACAGATCTAGGGGAGGCCTGCTCTTGAGAGGGGTCCATGATAAGTATCGTCTCCTTTTTTAGTGACTCTTATCCAGTTTGTTCCTGTGATCATTTTCATGTCTTCTTCTCATGTATGGTAGGTATGCCAACCCGTCGCTTGCCAGGGGGACCGTTCCAAATTGTGACTCTATCTGCCCTCTTTTAGTCGTGCTATATGACCGGCCCATCTAAACTTCAAAGAAATACGAACATGTATAGGGACCGTGCGAAGTACTAGGTGGGGGTAATGTAATCGATCGCAGCGCCCATGGTGGCAAAAAGTAGCAATAATGTGGGACCTGTCACCTCAAAGTAATCTGTTTAGACTTGGATATGTAATTTTCATAATCACATTTAACCGCCGTCAAAATGGTAAACAGCAGTTTTTGTGTTGTAAAAATAATCACACTGCAAAAATATCAGTTAGAAATAAGAGTGAAGGTAGTAAAGGGAGAAATAAAGAACGAAAATATGTTTATTTCGAGTAAAATTTTACAACCATTTTGAATAGTCCTTAGAAGTCAATAATAACTTAAAGTGAATAATTACTTATTGCATAAAGTAAAAGTAAAACAGATAATTAAGTAAATTAAAATAGCGATAAAATAAACTTACTATTAGGTAAAAACATTTCAATTCCTTCCTTCCAAAAACTAGATAAGAAGAGAAGTAAACACTTATTCGTCAAAATCAAAATCTTTGTTATTCACTTGGCGAAGTTCCAAGTATAGTCACTATTGTGAAGAACTCCGGTACCAACGAAACTCAGTTGGAGCTTTTTTAAATTTTTAACTTATGTCTAATACAGATAGTCATTCAAATCTAGTAATGTAAACGTATATAGCATACTCGTAGGTATTTGTATAAGTAGAAATCAATAACTATCCACCATAATGAAATGTAGCACCGGCAGACCAGAACAGATTAGTCCCCACCATCCGTTCATGAGTATGGCGCATGACCATGAGCCACCCGCCGTAGTAAATGTAAGTTTTATCGATTGATTTTCAAGAGCATGGAAACTTGAACAATACAAGAAATGGATAACAAACACGCAGTTACATTTCACACTCGTGCTGCTTTTTACTTAAATATTCTATTACAACTCAATCAAATTGATTCTGACTTTGAACTGAGATTGTTTATACCTAAAGAAGTTTTGCAAGGTATTAAAATACATGTTTGTCTTATGATACCAGCTTGAATTATTGATCTTTGTCCTTGTTTTCTTCTTAATTCCTCTATACCAACAATTTTCCTTTAAAGATTGTTTGTGGTTGAAATTTTATAGTGTGTGATACTCACAAACCCGGATCCTAAAATAATATTCATTTCGATTTGAAAACGACATTTAATTTATTACTAGCGATACAAGAACAATTCTATATGTTTATAATTATTGCATATAAGCCATAAAATAGCTATATTGTCACTATATTGTATATATATATATATATATATTTATTTATTTATAGTTGTGTATTAATTTATGAATTCAGTTTATTTTTCTACTCATTTATTTTATTATATATGTCATGTATTTATTCTCTACCTACTTAATATGGATATATTGTAACCTCTCAGCACTTATTCATCCTTTTTCAATACAACCCGAAGGTTGACTGGTTGATAATGCCCTGGTTGCATTTAGTCCGCCTTATGTGCCTATTATTCGTGTGCATAAAAGTTAAATAAATAAATAAATAAAACTACAACTAAAAATGAACTAAACAAACCCTGACATATATTCGAAATAAAACACACTTTCTGAATAAATTTAAATCAACTCATTTGATTTGAATGATTAAAAATTGTTTCACAACCCTTTCTTCACCCAAGTTAAGGTATCAGAGTAATTTTGGAAGAAGATTAATAGATAATTTTCGATTGTAATAATATTTTATAAAAATTTCGCGGTAATATGTCATTATGGTGAGACAAGAAACGGTTCCACAAAGTTGCGGACGTCAGGTGGCGCTGAACTCGTGCACGGTCCCTATAATGCTTGTTTAAAAAAACATGTAAACACACCTTAAAACTTTTTCCTAATTCAAACAGAGCTAATTAGGCGCGGTGCACAAAGTTTGATGTTACACTGTCAACTGTCATTAGAATTATAATTTTGGCCCATTGTCTAAATCCAGCGGGTTCTCTGCCTTGCCTGCTTTTAATGTGTTTATGGTGGCAAACAACGCAGTTTAACGGTAAGTAAATACTACAGCCTATAGATATTTACACAAAAATCAGGGACAAAAAGTTTGCGCGGAGAAGCATATTCATTGAAACAGATTATTTTGGTGGTAACTCATTTAGAAAATACCGAAGTGAAACGTAACAGCACAATGCAAATATGAACAGTGTGGAAACTACGTACAAAACCTTGAAACGTCACACTCACACAAACATGCATCGACGAGGCCTCTAAGCGGTTCTCGCGGTACTGCAGTACTGAGTCACTCGCTACATCGAGCGTCGATGCGCATGTTTGTGTTAGTGTGCCATTTCGAACGTTTTGTACGTAGTTTCCATACTGTTCATATTTGTACTGTGGTAACAGATTGCAGCACAATAACGCGAAAACCCTAAGTGAATATAGATAGATTACACAAGATATTATCACCTAAAAACTTTTTGTAACCCGTCAACTAACGACCTGCTAATTGGGCTCGGTGCACAAAGTTTGACGCGGGAATCGTTTTTTTTTTGGCGGGAACCTTGAAAGAGACGTGTGGTGCTCTTATTGTATTTCGTTTTCTTGGTGTATTTTTGAGTTATATTAAATAAAGTTGGTGGCATTTTGTTTGATATATTTTTTATTTTTTTATTACAGTGCCCGTGTATAGTGAAATAGAATAAAAGTGCGAAAACATGGCTTTTCAGGTTGCCTCCAAAACTCCATTGTAAATGTTCTGGTAAAGTAGCCATCGCTTTACTCGAACTACTACCTGTGCCTCACTTGACTGACATAATAAATAATTAACTGATTGACCGATTAACTTTAACGCTGCTTTTATACGAATACGAAATATCGTTTTACTTGACAGTGGCAATATGCGTAATAGCGATGCCATTTTGGCCACAATCGTCACACGAGTCCGCCGCTGGCCTCAGCCGCTCCGATTGCGAGGCCAGGACATAGCCTGGCAGTCTACGGTTAAATACCTGGGGTGTAGCATCGACCGCGCACTCCGCATGGTGCCCACTGTGAATCACGTGGTGCAGCAGGCCGCTGTAGCGCGCTCGATGCTGCGCCCAGTGTTACAATCGAGACTGCCACTCCGGACCAAAATCCGGCTTTATAAAACCTATGTCCATTCGAGGCTGACGTACGCTGCACCAGCATGGTATGCTTTATGCTCCGCCACGCAGCGACGTCGGCTTCAGGTTCAGCAGAACGTGTCTCTCCGGCTGATCACAGGCGCGGGAGGTACGTGCGTAACGACGTCATCGCCGGGGATCTAGGGGTTGAGTCCGTGGAGGAGTTTGTGGTCCGTCTAGCGCGTCGAATGTTCGACCGCGCGGACAATGGACCCCACGAGCATCTCCGTGGACTCGCCCTTCTCCACAGCCGTCGTCCGTTGTCGCGCGAGATCCTCCCTCCCGTATCGCCGGGAGCACGTCGGGCCGATGCCGCCCATCCCATCCCCCCGGAGGCTCCGATCCCCCGGATCACAGTAAGTGCCGGCCACACATACATTCACACTGACACCCACATACCAATTGACAGACCCCACTCACCCGCATCCTACTGGGTGGGTTCGAGTCCCGCCCACCGACCGGGTTCATGCCCCGGTCGAGGAACGGAGTCACCGATCGGGCCCGCGGCTGCGTCGCCCGGCTTAGGCCAGAGTGACGGAGTGGACGTGTGGCCCCTCACAATAATAGGGAACTTACACCTATTTAATTTAATAGACCACGACCACTTGTAAGCGGCACGCGGGGGAATAGCTAGGGGGAGAAAAAAATGTGCCCGAAAAAAAAAAATATAATAAAAAGATTATAAAAAAATAAAGCAAAATGTTTTAAATGTTTTTACTGGTGGTAGAGCTCCAGTGACGGAGCTCGCGGGCGTAGGCACCACCGCATTACCTGATTTACTTGCCGCTAAATGGTAGTGTTCAGCACTATCGTGTTCCGGTCAGGTGGTAATGTACGGCCCTGTAATTTCCGGCACAGAGGCATAACACCTTAGGCCTCAGGAGTGGTAACGCATTTGCATTTTGACCTTGGTCTTTGTGTGGGTGTCTATAGGCTGCAGTCATCACTTAACATCAATGTGAACTGCATGCTTGTTTGCCACTTCAATTACATAAAAAAAAAAAAAAAAAAAAAATGGGCTAAAAAGCTACCAAAAAAAAACAAACTAAGAAAAAAAAAAATCAAAACCACAAAAAAAAAATGTGTGTCTATGACCTCCCTTAGCGAGTTTCCCCGCGTGTCACAATCCCCATTTAGGACCACGCCCCCGACGCTTCGGGGGCAGATAGGCCCGGGGTACGAGGATTCGCCTCAATCCCCGAACCATCCCCCCCCCTCCTTTGCGTTCGCGCGGAGGGAGGGATGATGAAGATTAGATGCCATTTTAAATTAATCAAAAAAGTTTGACGCTAAACTGTCAACTGTCAATAAGACGCTTTTTTTATGGCATCGCTGTTTACGCATATTGCCAGTGTCAAGTAAAACGATATTTCGTATTCGTAACAAGCAACGTAAAAGTCAGAGTCAGTCAGTCAATTTATCAGTCCGTCAGTCAGAGTCACAGTAATTCGAGTAAAGCGATGATTAGTTCACCAGAACATTTACAATGAAGTTTTGAAGGCAACCCGAAAGAATGTGTTTTCGCACTGTTATTATATTTCACTATAGACGAGCCCTCTAATAAGCCTATATCAAACAAAAAATGCCACCAACTTTATTTAATATAACTCAAAAATACACCAAGAAAATGAAATAAAATAAGAGCTACATGCATCTTTCAAGGTTCCCGCCAAAACTCGTTAAGACGGTTATTGTGCTTTGATGTCGCCAAGTCCCGTGTGTTCACTGCTCACTAGATACAAAGTGGCTTAAACACGTGGCACAGCCATTTTTAATTTATAAGTTATAACAATCCATAAGTTACATTCGGCAATTTATTGCTTTTGATTCACAAGAAATAAACTTGCCTTAACACTTTTTGTAACCCGCCAACCAACAGCTCGCTAATTAGGCGCGGTGCACAAAGTTGAAGCTAAACTGTCAACTGTCGTTAAGCCGCTATTTGTGCCTTGATGTCGCCAAGTCCCGTGTGTTCACTGCTCACTAGATATAATGTAACCCAATTTAGTGACAGGGGGTTTTGGCGGGAACCATGAAAGATGCGTTTGGTGCTCTTATTTTATTTTATATTCTTGGTGTATTTTTGAGTTATATTAAATAAAGTTGGTGGCATTTTGTTTGATATAAGCTTATTACAGTGCTCGGGTATAGTGAAATAGAATAACAGTGCGAAAACACGTTTTTTCGGGTTGCCTCCAAAACTTCATTGTAAATGTTCTGGTAAAGTAGCCATCGCTTTACTAGAATTACTGACTGTGACTGACTGACGGACTGATAAATTGACTGACAACTCTGACTTTTACGTTGCATATAATACGAATACGAAATATCGTTTTACTTGACACTGGCAATATGCATGACAAGCGATGCCATAAAATTAAAAAAAAAAAAAAAAACTTAGTGACACAGATATTATTTTTTTAGATTATAACAGTCAATAAGTAACATTCGCTACAATTAGGTAAAAATGGTGCACTTATACCTCGAGGTTTTACGTAAATGACAATAGAAACGCAATAGAGATATTTTTTTTAAGTTTTTTATTGGACGTATGTAGACGGCTTTCAAGACGGCCGAAGTACTTCAACAGGCGATTGGCGAGCGCAAAGGGCTCTCAGCTCTAAAACCATGTTGAATATTCAAATTATAATAATTTCCAACTTAAATGCTTTTTACGTTGACTACATGGCTGTATGTGTACAATATGGCTATAGCTACACTGTCGCTAACTCAAACGCTATTAAAATTGAGCCATGTACACAACAACGTAAAAACCCTTAGTGAGACATGTGAGATATATAAATAAATAAATAAATAAATACGCTTACACTCACAGCCCCACACTAGGTATAAACCTGTATCGTGGGTGCCGTTATACACACACAACACATACACAAACACCCAGAAACAAATATCTGTAGATCATACAAATATTTGTCCCGGTGCGGGGATCGAACCCGCGACCCTTCGAATCAAACGGTGGTTTCGCACCGCTGGACTAACTGGGTCGGTCGATCACAGAATACACTTGATAATGTCGCCAACCAACAGCCCGCTTAGAAAAAAATCATTGCATGGAGAGAGATCTTTGGAACAGATAAATTGGTGGTTTAAGTCATGTACTCGGTTTAAGTGAAACATATAACATAAAATATATGAATGGCCCTGTAATAACTATCCCAGAGATCAGTCAACAAAGGTCTCAGCGTATCTCAAAATTCAATATTCAAAATTTAAATCATTTATTTCAAATTGGTCTACAAGGACACTTTTTCATTGTCGGGTTATAAGCTACCTAGAGAAAATGACTTATTATAATAATCCAAAAGGTATTAATAAATACCAATTTAATAATAATATTTAAAAGATACGTGAATCATCAAATTTTTCAATTCCTTCATAAAAGAAAAAGAAAAATGAAGATAAGTGAATGACTATGATTATGACGAACAGTCATAATCATAGTCATTCACTTATCTGCATTTTGACCTCTGATCTTTAGGTGGGTGTGTAGCTGCAATCATGAATTAACATCAATGTGAACTGCATGCTTGTTTGCCACCTTTATAACATAAAAAAATATAACAGATTGCAATACAATAACGCAAAATCCTAAGCGAAACATTATTATAGATTACACTCATTACACAAGATGTAATCTCCCTTAAAGCTTTTTGCTTGCTTTTTGTAATCCGCCAACCAACAGCCCGCTAATTAGGCGCGGTGTGCAAAGTTTGATGCTGAACTGTCAACGTCGTTAGCTGTGCACTGATGTCGCCAATGTCGCGTGTGCTTATTCTTTAATATAAAAATAAGTCGGGTTTTCCTTCCTGACGCTATAACTCTAGAACGCAAGAACCGATTTCCACGGTTTTGCATTCGTTGGAAAGGTCTTGGGCTCCGTGAGGCTTATAGCAAAGAAAATTCAGGATTATAAAACGACATCCACGCGGGCGAAGCTGCTGGTAACAGCTAGTCTTTACTTTAATATAAAAATAAGTCGGGTTTTCCTTCCTGACGCTATAACTCCTGAACGCACGAACCGATTTCCACGGTTTTTGCATTCGTTGGAAAGGTCTCGGGATCCATGAAGTTTGTAGCAAAGAAAATTCAGGATTTTTTTTTATAAAGCGACATTATATATAAAGCGGCAACAGCTAGTTAGATATAAAGTAACATGCATTATATACGTGATGGTGGCTCCATCAAGATGTAAGTTTACGAGGCCGTACACTACTACTTGAACGGGCCACTAGCGCTGAACACGATCATTTAGCGGCAAGTAGATTAGAAAATGCGGTGGTACCTGCCTAGCGAGCTCTACCACCAGTTAATACAGGATAAGGTACTTAACACAACGTATGAGCATCAAGAAAGGATTTCTGAAAAATTCATCCCCCAAGTAAATAAAGGGTAAAAGGGACGGAAATTTATGAAAGTTCGTAATTTTTAATTCAAAAATATGGAAATTTGTTGTTTGGGCTTTGTTTATTCAGAATCAGACGTATAAGCATTTTTCATAAAGTTTCCTTTGGGGTTTAATTAAAGTACCTACTCCAAAGTTTGTATGAGTTTCAGAATTTAGAAACGGTGGAATTGTACTCACTTATTGAAAGAAAATGTTTACTTCAGGCTGAGGACCGTTTTGGTAACTTAGTGTTGAACGGACTGGGCTAGTTATCTAGAGGTCGAAGGTTCGATCTCCGTCCGAAGTATTTTTTTTCATTCCATTAACCATCGAAGCGCGCATGGCTCCGCGGCTGGTGTAGATCGGAAGCGATCTACTCGGTTAAGCGATACGGACGCGGTCGGGTGTGTGATGGGTGACGCTAGTGCTTCGGAGGGCACGTTAACCGGTTGGTCCCGGTTGCTATCGATAGATAGCATAGGGCCTTTCGCACTTTTAAGAGGGATCGCAGTGATGTTAATTGGTGTAATTATAAACTTGCTCGGAACCGCTGCAACCAAATGGTAAGAGTCGCTAAACGCCGCTATATCTACGATAACGTACTGAATTCGTCCTCAGCTGCTGTATGGAAGTTTCTTAAATCTCTTGGCTTGACTAAATCATCCTACAACCTTTGCTCGCTTCCTCATACACTCGATAGCCTTAACCAACACTTCTCTAGTTTATCTTTTCTAGATTCCAGCACTAAATTAGAAACTATTTGCAACATTACTTCCATGCGCTCTTTTCCTAACGTTTTCACCTTTTCTGCTGTCACTTTTGATGAGGTTCGCAAAATTCTATCTTCGTTGAAGAGTAAAGCTATTGGGTCCGATGGTGTTAGCCGGAAAATGATTTTTGTAATCCTTGACTATATACTACCCTCTCTTACACACATTATTAACTTTTCGCTTCAGACGGGTAGTTTTCCATCTGTTTGGCGCAAAACATTCATTACCCTTCTTCCTAAAGTTTCCAACCCTAGCTTAGCGAATCATTTGAGACCTATATCCATCCTCCCCTTTCTATCAAAGATTTTAAAAGCCGTTGTTCACAAGCAACTCTCTGCTTACGTTACCTCAAATAACCTCCTTACTTAATTTCAGTCCGGTTTTCGTGCTGGCCACAGCACATCTACCGCTCTACTTAAGGTCATTGAAGATGTCAGGTCCGGTATGGAACAATCCCAGCTCACAGTCTTGGTCCTCATTGACTTCTCTAACGCGTTTAATACCGTTGACCATGACATCTTACTCGCCATATTTCAGCATATAGGAACCTCATCAGTGGCACTAAATTGGTTCTCTTCATATCTCCGTGGTCGCCAGCAGGCAGTTCGTGCTGATCAGGAATTGTCTGGTTGGCGCACTGTAGCTGCTGGTGCACCCCAAGGCAGAATTCTCTCACCACTTCTTTTCGCATTGTTTATCAATATCGTCACCTCTATCCTTCGTTGCTCTTACCATTTGTATGCAGACGACCTTCAGATATACGCTCAAGCTGACTTGACTAACATTGATCTCGCCATTGCCTCAGTAAATGACGATCTTCAAGCAATATCTGACTGGTCAAACAAATTTGGAATCTCTGTTAACATCTCGAAATGTCAAGCAATTGTCATCGGTAGTCAGAATTTCATCAAGCAACTGGACTTTAACAACTTATCACCTATCGTGTTCGATAACTCAATGATTCCATATTCTGATTGCGTTAAAAACTTAGGGTTATACGTTGATTCAACCTTAAATTGGAAAAAACAGGTTTCATCAATCAGTCAACGCACCACTGCAACCCTGCGATCCCTCTACAGGTTCAGAAATTTCCTACCATCCAGTACTAAATCTCTTCTTGTACAATCTACCATAATTCCCACCATTGACTATGCGGACGTTTGCTACTCGGACTTCTCCCAAGAACTTTCAAACAAATTGGATCGGTTACCCAATATGTGCATTCGGTTCATTTTCGGGTTACGAAAATTTGACCACATATCCTCTTTTCGTTCCCAGCTTAACTGGCTTTCTATCCCGCAGAGAAGATCGGTAAGGATGCTCTGTTTACTTTTCTCTATCATTAACGATCCTTGTTCTCCCACGTATCTTAAATGTAAATTCGACTTTCTGGGCCATCCTCTTAGCTGTTTATCGGAACACTTAATTCTGAATATACCTCCTCACCAGACCGGCTTCATGAGCAACTCTTTCGCTGTTACATCCATTAAACTTTGGAACACGCTGCCCCTGAAAATTCGGAAATCACTAAGCAAATTCACATTCAAGCGGAAATTACGTGATCACTTCCTGAGGTTATCATCGCAACTTTCTTGTCAGTAACTTGTCGTCGTTTACTTAATTTTTATCTTGTTTTCTTTGTATTTATATATTGAGGTATATTTATCCTATATATCTACTTTTATATGGATATTTATGTTTATAAGTATGCTTAATAATTTAATTTTATTTATACCGACTTGTATTATTTTATATGTATAGTATGTACTTTTTATGTATCTTATTTAATATATTATTCATATACTTACTCTTTTTTCTCTCTCTCAAATTGCACCTTCCACAATTCTGTTTTACTACCCAAAGGTTGGCTGTTCGAGAATGCCTAGTGGCATTAAGCCCGCCTTATGTACCAGGTGCATTAAAGCATAAATAAATAAATAAATAAATATCAGTCATTAAACCATGTCGGAGGCTATATGGAAGAATATCCGACTACGGGTTGGCCACTAACTCTTATCTCCACTAACCCGCATTGGAGCAGCGTGGTGGAGTACAGGGAGAGTAAAGGGAGAGACTCGGGCCCAGCAGTGGGACTCACAAGGGTTGCCATTATTGTTATTAACCATCAACTATGGATACATTTTCCATTCATCTTTTGCGTGCTTGTTTGCTGTCATCGTTATCCAAAAACACATTTTTATAAAGATACATACATACATACTCGTACATTTTAATGAAAATTATTTTTTTAGGTCTATCTTTACGTTGAAGAAGCTTCTTAAAAATGACCCTAATACAGCTCTTTGAACACAAATATTACAACCATATCCAACGTAATTTCCATTTAGATTATAATTAATTAAAACATCAATAACTGATTGCGGGCGATAGCCGCACTGTATTAGTTTATCATTTTATCGCTGTCAAGCTAATTTATTATCCCTAATTAAGGTGGCATCTGTTATCGGAATGATTTGAACTGCACAATGCTATGCTGCGGCTTGATCATAGTTGTGTCTACCTATACATAAGCCTGATAGATAACTGTAGGTAATCTAAATAAAAAGTATAGTAAATATCTAAATCATCACTCCATCTGAAAATGTCCACTTCCAGACAAAGCCTGCCCCAAACAGATTTTACTGTACGGGTGGTAGAGCTCCAGTGACAGAACTCGCGGGCGTAGGCACCACCGCATTACCTAATATACCTTCTTGCCGCTAAATGGTAGTGTTCAGCACTATCGTGTTCATATTTCATATAATTAGGCTCCTGGAGAGCACTTTTACATCGTCATTTTTTTTTAAACTAACCTAGAGTGAATAATCACTAATAATTATCAAAAACACTTGATAAATTAAAAATAAACTAAAGAAGTTTGTAAAATAAGGAAATAATAAATTATTTACAAATTCCTCCATTTCCCCATTTCAAAAGAAATGTACGGCCCTGTAATTTTGAGGCACAGAGGCATAACACCTTAGGTCTCAGGAGTGACAACGCATCTGCATTTTGACCTTGGTCTTTGTGTGTCATCACTTAACATCAATGTGAACTGCATGCTGGTTTGCCACTCTTATGACATAAAAAAATAGGGGAAAAATAGGGGAGAATATAACATATTCGCCGCGCTGGGCAGATGGATTGTCGATCGCAGTAGCAATAGTTTGATCATGGGATATTGATGTCCATGTGGTAGTGGTGGTGGCGGATGGTCAAAAATGCCCAACGTTAATATTCAAGTTTTTACTTCTGCCGGCGCTTCTGGAGTGCAACCCGGGATGTAATGTGGTGTGACCGCTCTAACGTTGTATGCAATATATATACAAGTAAGACACCCATAATCTCTACTTTCAATTATTTTAATCTATACTTAATATCGCCGGTTAAAAACCAGATGAACGTATCTACAATTTTGTCAATGTTGAGAAAACGCAATTAACTGAACAGAAATGGAGGTCATTTTCTCAACATTGACAAAATTGTAGATACGTTCATCTGGTTTTTAACCGGCGATATTATAACGCTGAAGAGTTTGTTTGCTTGAACGCGCTAATCTCAGGAACTACTGGTCCGATTTGAAAAATTCTTTCAGTGTTAGATAGCCTATTTATCGAGGAAGGCTTTAGGCTATATAACACGCTAAGATGAATAGGAGAGGGTAGGTAACATTGCAACCGCGCGAAGCCGGGGCGGGCCGCTAGTATTATGATAAAGAGGTAAGGTTTGTAACTTTGATTATTTCTTTGTTTGTTTGTAGGGACTAATCATCAAAAATATTGAACCGATCATGAAAATTTTTAACAATCAGAAAGCTGCACTATTCAGGATTGCTATGTTTTATTGGGTTCTACGTCTGAACGGACCAAAAAGAATGGACCGTAGTCCATTCGGCCGTAATCAAAAAACGTCTACGTCCCAACGGCCCGGTCATAAAATAATTTAAAAGTACAGTCGCATACAAGCGTAAAAGTCGTATGGTTTATAAATTTTCACTATAAAATATTTAAAGTAGTATTTAATCTAATAGTTGTAATCTAAGTACACAAAATCGTTAACATCTTCGTTTCTAGTTGGCACGACTTCAGGTACCTAACTCAACAATGACCCTTTCTTATCAACCAATCACAAGCAGGCAGCTTATTTGTTACGTCAGAGGAGTGGCGAAAAGAAGGTTCATAATAATATGCAATCAGTGTTTTTTAAGGTTCCGGGGTAAACAAGGAACCCTTATAATTTCGCCATGTCCGTTTATCTGTCTGTCCGTCCGTCTGCGGTTTAGCGCAAAAACTATTGGTACTAGAGACTTGAAATTTGGCACAAGTGTACACCTGAATCACGCCGACAAAATAGTATAATAAAAACATAAAAATAATATTATATAGGGTTTTTTTTATTTTTATATATAGTGTGGGATATCGTTGGAGAGGTCTTTCAAAAATGTTAGGGGTGTGCTTATATCATTTTTGGATTTAGTTAACTGTTCGTGACTTATTAAGCTTTAAAGTGCCAATTTTCGTTAGAGTCACGTGTCCCCCCCTCCCCCTTTGCCAACGTTAGAAATTCAAACGTTGCGGCAATAGTAGCTACATATATCGAAATTAAAAGAAAAATTATCACACCTAAGTTGGCTTTACAAGTTTGCGAGTAATAGTCCACCAAATATAATACTCGAAAGTTTTTAACAATTCCATAGAAAATATTTATATATTTTTTCATTACATTAATCAATTGTACTATTTATTTTTCGCAATAATATGCGAGTGAACTTTAGAAATTAAAGAAAAAAACGGAAAGAAAAAATTGAAGCCAATTTTGCTTTAATTTCTACATTAATAAAAAAAAAAGTAACTTCACGCCTGAGTAGGCAGAGGTAAATGCATGCATTCAATGGGCACATTACCAAACTCCGGAGTACTGGCAAACTTCCAAAAAATGGAAAAATCCCAATAGAAGCAGAGATAAAGGATTTTAAACCGTAATGTCTAATTGTTTTATATTATTTCGCATTAACACATGCTTGTGAAATATATTTTATTTAAAGAAAAATGGAAAGAATATTTGACTTCGGGCGAGACTCGAACTCGCGGCCTACTGGGAATCTAGTCCAGCCGCTCTTCCAATTGAGCTACTGAAGTCCTGCCCGATTTGTCAAATCTTTCCTTCACATTTATTGCATTGCTTTATGGTAGCAGCAGCGCCATCTTTTGCCAACTATGCAAGTTAGGCAACCGATATAATAGACTTTGCAGTTTATTGAATATCGTAAAGAAGTCGCTTTTACCCTTAATTAATCGAACCTAAAAATCATGCAACACTACACTGCGCGTGGCCCAACACGCACTTGACCTGGTTTTTTTGTCAATATGTTTAAGTGGTTGATTATTTTAATACATGTATACATATATGTATCTTCACGCCAGGTCCCTAACGGTGTAGGCCGAGAGTGTAGAGCATTGTTTTTATAAAGAAATTAATACAAATTTAAGAAAAAAATTAAGACTTAAATATTTCAATTTATAACTTTTGCACTCGAATGTACTCCATGTATACATTTGTTAACAATATTTTATGACTGGTCCGTTGAGACGTAGACAATTTTTGATTACGGCTGAATGGTCTACGGTCCATTCTTTTTGGTCCGTTCAGACGTAGTACCCGTTTTATTATGGTAGTAGTAACGTAGGTAATATTGCATCCGTGCGAAGCTGGGGTGGGTCGCTAGTACATTACCTATACGAGTATATATACTTATGATACTAGTCTTTTGTTTCAAGATCACAGTCAGTGTACATAGCAATGCTTGTAATCGGGGTATGATAGTTTTAGACCTAAGTTTAATGGTCGAGTTAAATCTTGTAGTTTTGCAACTACATAAATACGAATTAATTAAGCTGTTAATTTAGAAGGCCATAAGACTCACGATTTCGATTAAATTTAATGACGTCTGAAGTCAAATTTTTCTTTCCATTTTTCTTTAAATAAAATATATTTCACAAGCATGTGTTAATGCGAAATAATATAAAACAATTATTAAGGGTAAAAGCGACTTCTTTACGATATTCAACAAACTGCAAAGTCTATTATATCGGTTGGCTAACTAGCATAGTTGTCAATAGATGGCGCTGCTGCTACCATAAAGCAATGCAATAAATGTGAAGGAAAGATTTGACAAATCGGGCAGGACTTCAGTAGCTCGATTGGAAGAGCGGCTGGACTAGATTCCCAGTAGGCTGCGAGTTCGAGTCTCGCCTGAAGTCAAATTTAACTTTCCATTTTTCTTTAAATAAAATCCATCATCTTATCCATAGAATACCTCAGAGTACACAACTAAAACTACAATACAAATATACAAACTATTACAGTATCAATAATCCTATACACAGAATATCTGAGAGCAGAGTAGCCCAACTAGCGGATCAGCTAAACAGGTTTAGTGGCCTCAACTAAGCGCACTTTGATACAGGGATTACGATACTGGCCTATTCACTTTATTTACGACGCTCGTTAAGCAGTTTCGGTAAGATATTATTACAATTTTAACCCACCATCATAATGTCTTAGATAAGCACCCCTTCTATTGAATTGATTGTCAGTTAAGTGAGATTTGAAGAGTTTAAGAAATGATTATTAGATTATGATCATATTTCCCTTGCCTCGGGCTGGTGTGTAATGGTGTCTAATAGATAAAATTAATGGGTAGGGGATGTCAGATGAATTGGATTATTTATGTTACTTTATTAAAGACGTGCAATTAGTTAAGCTATACGACTGCGAGGCTGGGGGTTATTGGTTCAAGTATTTAGTGAAGTAAAATTATCTTTATAGTTTAAGATCAAAAATAAATAAAGCCTGGCGGCCCTGGGGGCCGCCAGGCTTTATTTATTTTTGAAGTAACGAATTTTACGGAACATATAATTCTATATGTGTTTAATAATATGTGCATACTCGCTAGCTTGACTAGGCGGCCCGTTTGCAGGTATGAGATAGGAAAGGTAGACAAAAGTATAATTTCATTTTGTTAAATTCGAAGCACTGATTTTTATACAAGTACATGTCATACAAAATGTTATCTGTATATAAAAATCAATTGCTGTTCGTTAATCTCGCTAAAACTTGAGAACAGCTATACCGATTTGGCTAATTTTGGTTTTGAATGATTTTTGGAAGTCCAGGGAAGGTTTAAAAGGTAAAAAGATATGAAGGAATTGAAGGGAAATAGTAAAAACCACAATTTCATTTTCGGCATAGAAATAGTCCGTATCTATCAAATCTTTGACACATTATTTCATTCTGAAGCAATACGAAGTTTCCCGGAGCAGCTAGTCAAAAATAAAAATGTTATATTGGCTCACCGTTCCTGTGGGTGGTAATTCTTCCAAGACTATTTAAATCTCGTGAAAAAATGAGTAAACTTTTTGACGTCCCCCTGGCCCTGGGATCTTACTCTTTTATGGAATGTTTAAAAAAGAAATTACCTTTTTTTAACTCCCTTCGTTTATGTAAGGAAGATGACATAGGCAAAGGGTAAGTTTGCAGTTCACATGGATATTAAGTGACAACTGCAGCCTATAAGCATCGACATGAAAACCAGAGGTCAAAATGCAGATGCGTTGCCACCCATCGTTTTTAGGTGTACCTATATGAAAAAAAAATCGCAGTCGGTAGGATTCGAACCTACGCTCCCAGAGGGAATCTGATTTCTAGTCAGACGCCTTAACCGCTCGGCCACGACTGCTGCGTGTATCAGTCTTCAATTTACATATAATTTTATCAAGTGCGTATTATTTTACCTTTCACGCCTTTCACAAATTAAAATAGACTTGATTGCTCCTATTTCATATTAAATAATTATTATACATACATTTACATTTTATAATGTTTGCATTAATAATTATCTTTCTTTTTCAAGTTTTACACATTCTATGAGTAGGTATATGATGGACATCATCCCTCGTACCAAAAACATCACAATTGGGAGAATCTACTCGACATTAGTTATAACGAATACATCACGTTATTTAAAGATCACCTGTGTAAATAATCTGTCTTGAAATATTTGTGAGAATTTATATTATTAAGAAAGGCCTCCGCCAAAGATTGCCACAACCTTAGAGCAACTCGGCGCACCGGTCGCGGCGGACCGGAGGGGAGTAGCCGTAGCGTTTATTACCGATGCAAAACAGTCTGCAATTTTTTGCGGGGGGAAATTTGTGTGATACTCACACAACAAAACTCGTCTATTACTACGGAACTCACACCCTGACCTTAACAAAATACAAAAACAATTTCACGAACACGTTTAAACATCTCGGGCCCACTACTCCCCTCCGGTCCGCCCCCGCGGCCGGTGGCCCGTGTTGCTCTATGGCCACAACCATCCAACGATTGCCCGCGACCTTCACTAGGTCGCCGGTCTATCTTATTTTTCATTGCAACCCTAGGAATTAGGACTTAGGTGACAATTCATCCGCAAATGTATCTTATCCGAGGTGCTCCAAGCTCTCTGCCTACCCCGTAAACGACTTGGCGTTAAGTATACACGTCAAATGTAATGTCAAAATAAGGTAAAAAATACAAAATTATAGGTGCATTACTTTTTTGGATCAAATACTTCATCGGTCTGACAACAGACATGTTTTTTAAATGCAAATTAAAGCAAAGAATAATATAAAAAAATTAATAAAAAGTATCGCAGTCGGTAGGATTCGAACCTACGCTCCCAGAGGGAATCTGATTTCTAGTCAGACGCCTTAACCGCTCGGCCACAACTGCTGAATGTATGAGTCTTTAATTTACATACAATTATAGGTATCAAATGTGTATTATTTTACCTCTCACGCCTTTCACAAATTCAAACAGGCTTTTTTTATGTAGTGGAAGTGGCAAACAAGCATGCAGTTCCATTGATGTTATGTGATGACTTCAGCCTATAGACACTTACACAAATACCAAGGTCAAAAATTAACAAAAAATCATTTTGGTATAAATTACTAACACATAAATATACATATTACTGGTGGTAGAGCTCCAGTGACGGAGCTCGCGGGCGTAGGGACCACCGCATTACCTAATATACTTGCCGCTAAATGTTGGTGTTCAGCACTATCGTTTTCCGGTCGGGTGGTAATGTACGGCCCCGTAATTTCCGGCACAGAGGCATAACACCCTAGGCCTCAGCAGTGGTAACGCATCTGCATTTTGACCTTGGTCTTTTTGTGGGTGTCTACAGGGTGCAGTCATCACTTAACATCAATGTAAACTGCATGCTTATTTGCCACTTCCATTACAATGAAAAAAATTAACTGTCTCTAGTATAAAGACTCCTCGTATTTTTTTAATGTACATAAACCAGATACAGATTTATTACATTTAAAGATATGTTAGTATTAGGAGATAACGAATTATTTCTATATATGTTTGACAGCTCTTGTATTACTACCAAATAATATCTTATTGACCAAGTGTTGCCGAGTCATCGACGTGGAAGTACAAATTATGTTATGTTATTGTGCTTTCACACTGGCGACAAAAAATATTTTACTCTCAGCGTAGGTATTTTTAGTAACGATTTTTTTCGTGTAATGTATGTATGTGTTATGTATTTTCACCCCTAATCCCTCACGGGGAAGTCAGAGAGTGTAAAGCGCCAGATATCTCGGTCCTGGCGCACCTCTCGTGCTTCTTCAACATTCATAATTCTCTAAGACAGGGTTGCGTGCTTTCGTCTAGGCTGTTTATCATATATCTAGACAAATGCCTCCAGAGGGTGAAGTGGATGGATGTGGGAGGGTGTATGGGTGACTTAGTGGTGAACTGTCTGCTTTACGCAGATGATGCGGTAATTGTTAGCTCTACACCATCTGGGCTACAAGCACTAGTCACAGTCATGAAAGAGGATTGTATGGAGAAAGGCTTACAATTGAATGTGTATAAAACTAAAGTATTTGAAAGAGATGAACAGAGAACAAATGCAAGGGTAGTAGTAGATGATGCAGTGTTAGAACAGGGCGATGAAATTGTATATCTTGGATGTGCTTTTTGCAAGGATGGTAGGTACACCACTGACATAGAAAGAAGAGTGCTTGCTGGGAATTGCGTGAATGGAGCGTTGGGTAAGCTGCTACAATCAAAACATCTCAGCCAGCGGGCTCGACTAGCCGTACATAATGCTGTACTTACTCCAACGCTTTTATATAGAAGCGAGAGCTGGGTATGTAGCATGAAAGTAAGTTGAACGCGGTCGAGATGAGATCACTGCGCAAGATCTGCGGTGTATCACTCACCGATCGCGTTTGTAATGAAGATGTAAGAAAGAGGCTTTGTGTGAATGAAAGTATCGGTGTAAAAATGAAAAAAGGCATTCTCTGATGGTTCGGGCTAGAATGAATGTCGAATGAGCGAATGACTAAACAGATATACAATGCGAATGTAAATGGTTGAAGAGGCCCAGGAAGACCAAGACTGACCTACCATGACCAAATAGGTCGAGTTCTGTCTGATGGTGGGGTCAAAAGTCTTAGGAATTGGCGTGCATGTATGAAGAGAATGACGAACGTAGATGATGCACGAGAGGTATGTCAGGACCGGCATATCTGGCGCTCTAAACTCTCTGCCTATCCCGTTAGGGACCTGACGTGAAGATACATACATAATTCTCTTCAAACATGTACGCTGATTCCTAAGATTCTTCACTTTTGATGTAATGAATAGGCAAATAAGCATACAGTTCACTTTGATCTTAAGTAATACGGTGGTCTATAATCATCTGCATGAAACCAGAGATCGATGTAGATGCGTTGCTATTCCTGAGGCTTAAAGAAAAAAAAACATTACGGCAACCTTGTTTGCCACCTTCACTACATAAAAAACTTTGAGGCAGCCTTGTTTGCCACCTTCACTACATAAAAAAACTTTACGGCAACCTTGTTTGCCACCTTCACTACATAAAAAACTTTACGGCAACCTTGTTTGCCACCTTCACTACATAAAAAACTTTACGGCAACCTTGTTTGCCACCTTCACTACATGGTTACGCCTAATATAAACTTTTTACATGCCTATGTCATATTTTCTTTTTAAATTCATAAAACAAATTTAATTTGAATGCGTATTCCAAACGTTCTTCCTCTCGCCCCGCATCCTTTCCCCTACCACTCTCTCGCCCTTTTTCAATAAGAAATGGACGGTTCACGCGTACGCTCCGCAAAAAGAAATTAATTTAATAAACTAAAAGTGCAGTGCAGTGATTGACTGTGTTTTGTGATGTGTGTGTGAAATCCAAAGAAAACTCAAATATAAAAGTTAACACCTGGAGAAGACACGGGGGCCCCCTTCAAGACCCAGTGACCTACGTAAGAAAGATGCCGACTATCCAGGTACATTTCTGCCCTTAATTCCCCGGCTCCTCCAGTGTCTGGTCCTTCGAACCTGATCTTCTATTCCGCAATCCACATAATATCCCTCAAAATACTCAAACTTATATTATTTTCTAATACGCAATTCAACGCCCGCCATTTTTCAACGACGCATTTAAAAAATATCCGTTTTCATACTCTTAAAATATCCTTATTTCTCATTGGAATCTTATTAGTTTTAATATATTCATATCACATTATATATTTAACGCTATATTTTCGCATTTATTATATTCACTTTCATTTCACAAATAATTTACGTATACCTACTCACGTCTCATTATTCACTAACCGCTTCACGCAACAATCGCCTTTACGCTCTTCATATTTACGCGCTATATTCGCTTAAAGAAAGCTCGCAAATTTAAATCTTTAATTTTTGTTTCTTATTAATTTTTAATCTATTATCTACTTTTCATCATGGGTGGAAAAAAGAAGCCCGATGATCGGTCTAGCGATAGTTCGGTAGATAAAACAAACAGTAAGATAATTATGCTCGAACAAAAGAAACAAAGTTTATTTCAAATTGTTCAGGCCGTGTTCGACTTAAGCCTAAAGGTTTCTGACCCCATTATTGCTACACAGTTCCTCGCTCGTACTCAATCTATTGATAAAATTCGCTCAGATTTCATGGATACTCTTGATAAAATAGTGTTGGAATACTTAAACGACGACCCTGAGTCGAGGCCTAGCTATAGCTCTCTCAGTGCATTTGATGAGTTATACTGTAAAATTAAACAAACTGAAACTAATTTAGGACAACAGCTTGAGGACAGAAAGAAGCAGTTTCATCATTTAAACCGCAAACTCCCACCTCTGCAACTAGCAGGTTTTGATGGTACTCCTAGTAAATGGCCAGTTTTCTATGAGAATTTCTGTAATTTAATTCATAATAATTCATGCCTCTCGAACACTGAAAAGGTACAATATCTAACCGGTTGCCTCTCTGGCAAGGCCTTAAATGTTTATGCAGGTTTGTCAGCCACCGCTGAAAATTATGAAATTATTTGGAAAGCTCTCTTAGACAAATATCAAGATGTCAGGGTACAAGCTTCTTTGTATCTTGATCACATGTTAAACCTTAAATTAAATCAGTCAGTTGATGATTTTCTGGACAACTTTTGTTCAGCTGAAGCCGCACTCCGTCGCCTTGACATTAATGATTTATCAGATTTTATTATAACGCATTTAGCACTTTCCAAATTAGACAAAGACACAGTAAACATGTTTGAACAAACGCACAAACAGACTGACATTCCTACATTTGAATATCTTAAAACATTTTTAAAGGAACAAAGTAAAGTTAAAATTCTCCGCAATCCCATTCAATCTTTTCAATCTCAACCTCAACCTCAACCTTTTAATAAAAGTTTTGTTAAATCTAAACCTCAATCTATGCTCTGTCAAAGAGTCACAAAAAATAATTTTGCAACCTTTTCTCATAATAATAATAATGATACTAACTTACAAACGCAATCTAATATATGTAAAATATGCAAATCAAGCTATTCTCATCCTCTTTATAAATGTGACGCTTTTTTAAATAAAGATCCTAGGACCCGCTTCAATATTGTTACTTTAAATTCTTTCTGTAAAAACTGTCTGGGGTTTCATCATATAAACCAATGTAAATCGAATTCTAGGTGTATAACTTGCCACCGTAAACATCACTCTTTGTTACATTTCAATTCTTATCATAATGATAACGGTGCATCTGCATCCTCGAGTTATCAATACGGTCAGCTGATCGCCGCAACACCGCGCGCTCCGCACCCGCCGCCGGCCGCGACTGACATCTCTCGTTCTCGCTCGCACCCGCACCCGCAGTCGCATTCGGCCATCGCCCCGCTCACGCAGCCACCTGCCGTAGTCGGTTCAACTTCCCGCGTGAATTCAAACGTTGATAACAACAACATTGCACTTTCTGTGACTTCTCTGCCGCGTACAGTAAATAAAACTACTGTATTATTACCTACCGCGTCTGTACACGTTTATAAACAGAATAAATTAAATGAAATTCGTGTATTTCTGGATACAGGATCCATGAGTAACTTTATCACGAAGGCTTGTTGTGAACGTTTGAATTTGAATATTACGCCCGCACCTATGACGGTCAAATGCATCGGTCAGACAGAAGGTCAGTCATTCGGCCTCACTCATTTTAAAATTTATTCGCGTTATGATTCGCGCTGCTCTTATACCGTCGAGGCTCGCGTTATTGATAATATAACCGACTTTTTACCCAACGTTGTGATAGATCTCAACGAATTATCTCATTTACAAAATTTACCAATGGCCGATGACCATTTCCACGCGCCCGCTCCAATCGATTGTCTGATAGGCAATGAATTATTCCCTCTTTTACTCGGATCTGGTAAAATTACCGCTCCTCACTCCTCAGTAGTAGGTATAGAAACTACTCTTGGATATGTCGCTATGGGTAAAGCTCAATGCTCTTCGCACACATTCACGCAAGTCACGCACAGCTCGTGCTCGCACTCTTATCAAACGCATGAAAATAATTTATCCTCTCACTCTCAATCTAGTAAATCATTCTTCTGTAATATAGATACCAGCTCACTCGATTATTTAACTCGACGCTTTTGGGAGATCGAAAGCGTACCGCATAAAGATCATCTTAGTCCTGAGGACGAATTATGTGAACAATTATTCATGTCTACTCACTCTCGCGATAACACTGGTAGGTACACGGTCGATTTACCGTTCAAACTAGATCCCGCTGAATTAGGTAATTCGTACAATATTGCTAAATGCCGCTTGATTCATTTAGAAAAGAAACTCGAATCTTCTGACTTACGCGCTGAATATAACGCCACCATTCAGTCATACATAGATAATGGCTACCTATCAAAGGTTGAATATCCTTCTCCAAACACTTCCGCTTATTATATGCCGCATAGGGCTGTCTATCGTCCGGAAAGGGAGACTTCAAAAACTCGAATTGTGCTTGATGCTGGTTGTAAAACCACTTCAGGAAAATCACTCAATGATTTACTCTATATAGGTCCCAACTTACAAAGTCATATTTTCGATTTACTCTTGAACTTACGCATGTTCCCTATCGCATTAAACGCAGACATAGAAAAAATGTATTTTCAAGTCAAACTCTCACCAGAACACCAAAATTATCAACGGATTCTTTTCCGATTCGATCCCAAAGCTGATATCGAAGTATTTCAATTCAATAGGGTATGTTTTGGTGTTTCAAGCTCGCCTTACCTCGCGATGCGCGTTGTTCGCCAACTGGCTGCTGATAGCCGCGGTACTCACTCCCTCGCCGCTTATGAAGCCGAAAACCACATGTATATGGACGATTACGTCGGCTCACTTATCGATATAGATACCGCTGAAAATACTTATAATCAAATGATCGAAATGTTTAAGTCAGGAGGTTTTAATTTAGTTAAATGGATATCAAATAGTAAAGAACTCATTTCTCATATTCCGTCATCTCATAGGAGCCCACACGCTATAAATTTCGACTCTGACTCTAATTCTGCTACTAAAATAATAGGTATGAAATGGTTACCCACTGACGATAATTTTAGCTTTCAGATTTTTAATTTTGATTTGCCTGATACATGTACTAAACGCTCCTTATTGTCGGTGACCGCTCGATTATTTGATCCACTGGGTCTAATAAACCCGGTTGTAACGTTCATGAAACTTTTAATTCAAAAATGCTGGAAATTGGGGCTCGAATGGGATGACGAAGTGCCTGATTTTATTCTCAACCAATGGAATCAGTTTTATAAAGAATTGATTGAATTAAAAGGTTTAAAAATTCCACGCCATATAGGTATCGCTCGCGGTTTACAAGTAACGCTTATTGGATTTGCCGATGCTAGCGAAAAGTGTTACGGTGCTTGTGTATACGTTCGCGTTGATACTGATAAAAATTCACACTCTCATTCAATCAAATTACTTACATCCAAGTCTAAAGTCTCATCCCCTAATAAAACGCTTGCTCGCTTAGAGCTTTGCGCCGCTTTGTTACTCGCAAAATTAATAGACTCGGTTCGTACTGTTTTTAATAAACGCTATACTATACGTGATATTTATGCTTTCTCTGACTCAACAATAACGCTCACTTGGATTCATTCCCCCGCATATAAATTTCACACGTTTGTAGCTAATCGCATCGCTCAAATTAATGAATATTTATCCGCTCCGCACTGGTTTCACGTCAAAGGTGTAGAAAATCCCGCCGATATAATCTCTAGACCTGTAACTCCAAAAAGCTTAATTGATAACACACTCTGGTTTTGTGGCCCGCAGTGGCTATCTCTTCCCGTCTCTGATTGGCCTGTAACAGAATTCAAAGTTAATCACAAAGAAGAATCACCTGAAAAGAAAACTCTTTCATTATTAGTACAAACAGGTCTGGAAAATACTCACTTTATTCAAAATCTCGCCGAACGTGTCTCCTCCTGGTCGACACTTATACGCTCCCTCATTTATGTATTACGTTTCACAAAATTATTAAAATCAGGTGGTCCGATTACTACTCATGATTTAGAATCCGCTGAAATCTATACGTTACGCTTTGTACAATCTAAATATTTCACTCAAGAGATTAATTCAATTAAAAACAAGCAAATTTGTAAAATCAAAGCTATTTTGAAACTCAATCCCTTTATTGACAGTACTGGTCTGCTTCGAGTTGGTGGTAGGCTTTCTCACTCTCAGCTTAATTTCGATATTAAACACCCTATATTGTTACCTAAAGATCGCATTGTGACACTACTTATTGAATATTATCATAAAATACATTTGCATACTGGACCCGCCCTTCTCTTAGCATTACTTAGACAGAAATATTGGATTCTCTCTGCACGAAGTTTCATTCGTAAAATTGTTCATGATTGTAATACATGTTTTAAATTCAAACCTCGAATAACAAACCCTCCTATGGGTGATCTTCCCGCTATCAGAGTCACACAAGTAAAGGCCTTTGTCCACACAGCTGTTGATTATGCTGGACCTTTCTTTATCACTCATATACGGCGCCGTGGTGTAAAAAGTCATAAAGCATACATCTGTTTATTCGTGTGTCTAACTACCAAAGCACTACACCTCGAATTGGTATCCGATCTTAGTACGGATTTATTTCTCGCCGCCTTTAAAAGATTTATCTCTCGCAGAGGTCCAGTTTCCATGCTATATAGTGATGGAGGCACTAACTTCATTGGTGCTAAACGTAAATTAGATGAAGTCTACTCTTTAATTAAAACTTCAGATGTAGAAAAACACTTGAGTCATTATTTAACACAATATAAAATCGAATTCAAGCATAGTCCACCTTATGGCCCGCATTTTAACGGTTTAAGTGAAACTAACGTAAAATCTGTTAAAACTCATTTATATAAATCTATAGGAAAACAAATCCTTACCTATGAGGAGTTCAACACTATACTTACTCAAATTGAAAACTTGTTAAATAGCCGCCCGATCTGTGAACTTTCTAATAATCCTTCTGATCTAACAGCTTTAACGCCTAATCATTTTTTAAACATAACTTCATTACAATTTCTACCCGCTGAACAAATTGACCCTACTGTCTCTGAGAATAGACTCACTCGCTATCAGCTACTCAATAAAATAGTTCAAAGTTATTGGAAACGATGGAATATGGAATATCTCACCTCGCTACAACAACGGTATAAATGGAACACACCCTCAAACCCTGTTACTGTGGGTAAATTAGTTATTATAAAAGATGACAATACTCATCCAATGCACTGGCCTTTAGCTCTTGTTACGGAGATTTTCCCGGGAAAGGACAAAATCATTCGTACAGTTAAAGTCAAATCCGCCACTGGATCTTACATTCGACCAGTGACTAGACTTTGTCCTTTACCTACTCAATAAACACATCACTCATGACATTAAAAAAAAAAATCATTTCGCCTACTCCTTATCATATTATAAATATATACTTATTCTTTTCCATTCTTATATATATTGACTCAACTCAATGTAGAGGAAACCTCTAGGCCCCCCGAAGTTGGTTACGCCTAATATAAACTTTTTACATGCCTATGTCATATTTTCTTTTTAAATTCATAAAACAAATTTAATTTGAATGCGTATTCCAAACGTTCTTCCTCTCGCCCCGCATCCTTTCCCCTACCACTCTCTCGCCCTTTTTCAATAAGAAATGGACGGTTCACGCGTACGCTCCGCAAAAAGAAATTAATTTAATAAACTAAAAGTGCAGTGCAGTGATTGACTGTGTTTTGTGATGTGTGTGTGAAATCCAAAGAAAACTCAAATATAAAAGTTAACACCTGGAGAAGACACGGGGGCCCCCTTCAAGACCCAGTGACCTACGTAAGAAAGATGCCGACTATCCAGGTACATTTCTGCCCTTAATTCCCCGGCTCCTCCACTACATAAAAAACTTTACGGCAACCTTGTTTGCCACCTTCACTACATAAAAAACTTTACGGCAACCTTGTTTGCCACCTTAGTTACATAAAAAAAGAGTCAATCCATGTCATATCGCTCATGTAAAAGACCCTTTCCACTTCAATAGAACGGTGAACCGGCGGAATTAGCTCGCAAACTTCGCGTATTCGTAACCAATAACTCCATCACCCACGCACAACATTAGCAGATATTGTTCCACGCGGCTCACCGTTTTGGACAAGCAACAATCAGGAACTTTGGAGCTGTTCCTAATGAGAGAAAGTTTGATCAAACATCTTGAGGGTTCGCAGAAACAACTCTTGTACCATGACTGTACGTTTACCTGTGATATATTTCGCTACACAACGAGCTAAAAACTCACCTCACTTTTTACCTCACACGCATGCAATTCACATTGATGTTAAGTGATGACTGCAACCTATAGACACCCACTCAAAGACCAGAGGTCAAAATACAGATGCGTTACCAGTAGTTACCACTCCTGAGGCCTAAGGTGTTATGCCTCTGTGTCGGAAATTACAGGGCCATACATTACCACCCGACCAGAATATACACTACCATTTAGCGGCAAGTATATTTGGTGATTCGGCGGTACTTACGCCCGCGAGCTCTCGTCACTGGAGTTCTACCAGCAGTAAAATGGAAAAAAATCTGGTTCTATTTTTCCATTCTCATGAAGTTTTCCAGTACCTCGCAGTTTGGTAATATGCCCGGAGATGTCAACAGGCTCGCCATTTATTATATGGGCCAAAACGTAACCGGTGAATCGTGGGTGTTTACAATTATGCTTCAATGTTTGTATTGTAAATGCATTTGCATCTGCCTTACCAATCGGGGATCACAGGCATAACTGAAAAGAATCATATTTAGGAACTGGGAGTTTTCCTAGTATTATTAAAACTACTTCTCTATTACCAGACAGACAATAACTCAGGTGCACTCTGTAGTCGAAATATTTAGAAAGAAAAAAATATTGCAATCAGTTCTGACTACAGAAAAGTAGAATACAAGAAGTTATGCTTTGAGTCGTGGTGCAAAGACGAGGTATTCCGAGAGTGAATTTCTTCATGAAATAGATGGGAAATATTCATGGAGACTAATTTTGAATATTTTTATTTTATTACAAGCTGCACAATATTATAACTTTATAACATCTTTTGAAATAAAAGACATATTTTTCAGGATTTTATTGCTTGAATTTGACCGCATAGCTAATAAATGTAAAGGAGACGTTCCAAAATATATAGAGCTTGGGCCGGCACCATGTACACTTGAGGGATGAAGCATAAAATACTAAATCATTTTCAGCTATTCAAATCGTTTCTTAAATCTTCAATTAATTGTCGTAAGCATATTTCGAAAACAAGAATGTCATAGTAGCGATATGGCGACATATTGCTGTCATATAAAAATTACGTAAAATAAATATTTCCGACAAAAAAACAACGATTTAAATTATTTTTTGAGTATTTTTTCCATGATTCTACGTATTTTTTTCTATCTTTTGATATAGTGTACAAGGTGCGGGCCCAACGTGGAACTTCTCCTTTGTGCCATATTACAGCTTTTTCGTATAAAATTTATAGTCTACAAGCATAGCTGTGGACGGACGGACATAGCGAAGATATAAGAGTACCTTTTATACTAAAAAAAACTAAAAATCGTGTATCGCAGTCGAATAGGTCGGTAGGATTCGAACCTACGCTCCCAGAGGGAATCTGATTTCTAGTCAGACGCCTTAACCGCTCGGCCACGACTGCTTATACAGATCATACGTAAATTGAGAACCAAATTGAACCAAATTGTCTACTTGCAATCTTTGTTAATTTTAACAGGTTTTTAACCGAGTTCAAAAAACGAGAAGGTTCTCAATTCGGGTGGTATATATATATATATATATATATATATATATATATTTATGTATGTACGCGAGTTTCGCCGAGATTTCAAGACCGATTTAAGTAATTCTTTTTTTTGATGCGGAATAGTTTCGAATTGGTCCCATAAAAATTTTATTCAGATAGGCCCATCAGTTTTTATTTTATGAGCATTTTTTTACTTGCTTTCACCTCAGACTAAAGGAATTAGAATAGACGGCGTGTTGTCATTAGAGGTGCGTGATAAATAACTTCACTGTGAAAAAATCACAGTGATCTGAAGTCGTAAGCGATCACTGTGACTTATCGCGAAATAACGTCGTTCCAAGGAACGACCATTGTTATTTGTTCCATCAACGTTCCAGTATGTGTCGTTCTTCAGTCACTCACATCACAAGGAAAGAAATGAACGTTACTTACGCCTACGAAATCGAATGCGCAGGATTGAGTGATTGAGTGTGAAGGAGTTGCATGCAGTTAGTCGGAATATCTTTCATAGAGTTAACTATTCATAGAAACGAAATGTATATTTTGGAAATTATTATGAAAATAAATTATATTACCTACATATATACTTAATTAGTTGAATAAAGATTCTCGAATAATTATTATTACTGTACAAACATTTAGGTAATAATTTAGTTTAGGCACCGACTTCAAAACTATTAGTAAATAGCACATAAATAATAGATAGTATATACCTAATAACAATTAAATCTTTAATATTTTTTACTTTTCAGTTTTGAAGTCGGTTTTTCTTAACGTAGTTATATTTATTATTGCAGTCATACTAAATATAAAATATTTGTACAGCCGTTTATGTAACAGCCTTCGTGAACATAATTGTCACGATTTAATGTTATGTAGTCTATGCTGTCAAAAGTCGGTCAAGTTTATAAGATGTATAAAGTAGTATAATAAATCTATGGTCAAGTTCATGTTGTAATTTTGTCATGTTCGTCAATGAGATTGAAGCCAATGTCCAATGTTTAGAGTACAGTCCCCAACAAGAAACATTGCATATCGACCGTAGGAAAGAGACTTCAGCTATTTTCGGCTCTGTAGAGCGTTATCTCTTTCGCACACTACCCATGTGACGTATGAGACAATTTTGTCCAAATTTTGACCAATGCCGCACGATCAGGGCTTGCGAGTGCAGTGTGCAACAGAGATAACGCATTACAAAGCTACTAGCCGATTGTCTTTTTCCTAAGATCAACATTTCTTCTTAACAATATTTATTCTATCTTTATTTCATATGTGCAATATTTCTTTGCGGGTACTGTAATAATGGTCCTACTTAAAGATCTCACAAATACTCGGCCAACTACTAATTTCAAGAAAGTCACTGCACTTGCTTTTGGGAGCTGAAAGATTGTCACTCGAGTGAATGTGTTTATTTTCTTTTACTGGTAAACACGTAACTTCGTAACTTCACGCCTGTAATTCCTTAAGGTAAACAGAGGTAAACGCATAAATTCAAGTATACATGCAAACACCTACGATTCGCCGGTTACGTTTTGGCCCATGTAACAGGTGGCGAGCCTGTTGACATCTCTAGGCACACTACCAAACTACGAGGTATTGGAAAACTTCCAGAAAAATTGTAAAATCCCAATTGAACCAGAGATAAAGGATTTTGATTTTACACCCTTATCTCTAATAGTCCCCGACATGCGAATCGAACCCAGCACCCCAGCGTAGTAATAATGGCCTGCTACCACTAAGCTACTGAGGCAGTAACTAGAGATTCCGGTTAACACGTGTAAATAAAATTCATCGTAGTTATCAACAGTCTCGTAAAACCCGTATTCGCCAACACCTTCAAAAGTGTTCACAAAGCAAATCCAAACCAAATAACATAATTTGTCGCTCATCAAACGAAGCCTCGACGTCACGGTACGCAGTTATGATGTCTGCAAAAGTCAAATAGCCGGGACTTCAAAAGGTCCCATTAAGATGCCGCTCAAATGATGGAGGGGCCGAGTGGCTGAGCAAAGACCTTCGTTTTATTACTGAATTTAAAGATATTTTGAGTGTAACTGCATAGCGCTCTCAAAATGTTCTGTTCTGTCCTGTTGTGCATATTGATGTTGTGCTTATTACGAATAGAAGCCTGACCTGATTGGGACATTATATATAATAATATGGATACTACCATTTAGCGGTAAGTGTACTGGTGGTAGAGTTCTAAGTGTAGGAGCTGGAGGGCGTAAGCACCACCGCATTGGCTGATCTATTTACCGCCAAATAATAGGATGAGAGATTAGATGATACCTTATATGGCTCCGTAATAACCATCACAGAGATATACCAACTAAGGTCTCAGGGGTGGCAACGCATCTGCATTTTCATCTCTGGTCTTTGTGAAAGTGTCTATAGGCTGCAGACATGCAAGGCATAAATTTTAAATAATAATAATGGCAACCCTTGATACGTCCCAGTACTGACCACGAGTCTCTCCCCTTCTTGGGAGGAGGGTTGGAGCTTACTCTACCACGCTGCTCCAATGCGGGTTGGTGGAGATAAGGGTTAGTGGCCAACCCGCTGTCGGATGTTTTCTAACCCATAAGGCCTCCGACAAGATTTACCGACTGCTGTCTATCGATTCCGGGGGCAACTGGTCACCGCGGTCACCCATTACACACCTGACCGCACCCGTATTGCTTAACCGAGTAGATCACTTCTGATCTACACTAGTCGCGGACCCATGCAAGGCATGCAGGCTAATAAACAAAGCTTACAAATATAAAAATTAAACACACCAAATGTTCCATATCAGTCTCATTAAGTGCACACTTCATTACACTAGGTATTCTTATTTATTTCAATATGCAGATTTTTCTTTTTTTTTTTCTTTTTTTTTTGTTTGTGTACTAAGTGATTGTATTTCTGTTTTTGAGCTTATTATTGTCTATTTATATTTTAACTGACTATGTTTTTTTTTTATTCGTTCTCGTGTACCAACTCATTTTCGTTTTTTTTTTATATTTTGTTGTTGTTCGCGCCTTGATAATCGCGCCTTTTTGAAGCACCTTTTTGAAGCAAAAAGGAAAAAATGTGTCAAAACGAAAAAGTTATGATTTTAAATAGAATGTGTCAATAATTATTCTTTTGGTTTTCTATTCATGACGTACATATAAAAGTTGTACTATATTTTCTACAATTCAACAATATACTAGTTATTAAGGCAAGATTTGGTTTCAATTGAGTTCTTAATAGAATTCCAGTGTCCCAGTGGTGGACACTGGAAATAAAGAAAATTAATTATTGTATGTATGTATGTATCTTCACGCCAAGTCCCTAACGGGGTAGGCAGAGAGTGTAGAGCGCCAGACATCCCGGTTCAGACAAACCTCTCGTGCCTCGTCTACCTTCATCATTCTCTTCATACATGCACGCCGATTCCTAAGACTTTTGACCCCATCATCAGACAGAATTCGACCTATTTGGTCATGGTAGGTCAGCCTTGGTCTTCCTGGGCCTCTGCAACCATCCACATTCGCATTGTATATCTGCTTAGTCATTCGCTCATTCGACATTCTTTCTATATGCCCGAACCATCGGAGCATGCCTTTTTTAATTTTTACACCGATACTATCATTCACACAAAGTCTCTTTCTTACATCTTCATTACGAACGCGATCGGTGAGTGATACACCGCAGATCTTGCGCAAAGATCTCATCTCGACCGCGTTCAACTTACTTTCATGCTCTTTCCTGCATACCCAGCTCTCACTTCCATATAAAAGCGTTGGAGTAAGTACAGCATTATGCAAAATTAATTATTATTAATTTATTCCCTCCAAATTCATTAATTAAAATTAATTTTTAAAATTTTTTTATGGGCTTGTCTCAGGACTGCTTCAATAAAGTTATTTCATTCATTCATTCATTCACTTACTTCACCGCAAACTTTTAAAAGATGCCGTAAAAGTTTGCCGAAGTGCCGTAACATAAAGATCAGGATAACTGTTTATATTATTTATGCGAATGCACGCAAAAGTGTTGGGCCCCTTTTATATGGTCGTTAAAAGTCTTTTGTTTTAAAGTGGGGTAAATTAACAGAGTACACATTTTTGTAAGGTAATTTATTATCCATAGAGATTTTACAGGTATGTTTATATGGTTCTATTCAATGTGATGTGTGTCATTCAGTATTCAGTGCTTGCAGTGTTTGTCTGAAAACGCAGAGAATTGTATTTATGTATATCATGCTTCCAAGCAGGGCAAACAAAAGTAGAAAATATTATAATAATAATATAGTTGCAAGTATAGAATGATAGACAATACTAGATAACCCGGTATTTTAGTTACAAACATATAGATGAACGAACAGTGGCTGTTTTTTTTTTAATTCAGTTTTCTACCTCTCGTTGCGGAATTCTAGAAATGTTTCCAGTTCGTAAAGTATCACTAAACTAACACTATTTACTTAAAACACAGCTCTCACAAATAACGCTTTAAATAAAATGTAAACACACTAAACGATCCAGTTTGGTCTCATAAGGCGCACACTTCATTTCACCAACCTAAATTGCGCCGAATTTAAAAAAAAGTCGTAATAGCCCTATTGTAACTCAAAGATCTGGGAAACTGCTTTAAACAGTTATGCGAATGTGTGCGAATTGGCCATGGTCGGCCATCTTTTGTTTAGTTGATAAATGTTTTTGTGTCTTGAAGTGGGGCAAATCAACATACCTGTATATATATTTTTTATGTAATGAAAGTGGCAAACAAGCATAGAGTTCACATTGATGTTAAGTGATGACTGCATCCTATAGACATACAAAGGCCAAGGTCAAAATGCAGATGCGTTACCACTCCTGAGGCCTAAGGTGTTATGCCTCTGTGCCGGAAATTACAGGGCCGTACATTACCACCTGACCAGAACACGATAGTGCTGAACACTGCTATTTAGCGGCAAGTATATTAGGTAGTGCGGTGGTGCCTAGCCCGCGAGCTCCGTCACTGGAGCTCTCCCACCAGTAAAAAGTAAATAATTTATGATTTATTAAGGTAAGGTCATATTTTCAATCCAATGAAAATGCAAGCATAAATGACGGACGAAACTAGATAATTTGGTATTTTTAGTAACAAATATGCTATTGCGCAATAAGTAGCGGCAACCTCTCAACGCGGAACTTTAAAACTGTTTGCTCTTTTAAAATAAGTTTCACTAAAACAACCCTATTTAAGTAAACACAACTCACATAAACAACGGCTTACAAACATAAAATTTAAACACACTAAACGTTCCGGTTTGTTCTCATTAAGCACACACTTCATTTCACTAACCTCGCCGCAACTTTTAAAAAAAGCCGTAAAAGTTTGCCGAAGTGCCGTAACTTAAAGATCCGGGGAACTGTATTTAATATTTATGCGAACGTATGCGAAAGTGTCAGACGCCTTTAGTTTGAATGTTTTGGCAACGGCGGTGAAAGTTTTTGAGTTTTAAAGTAGGCCAAATTAACACAGTATACGCATCGGTGCTTCATAAATTTTATGAACAGTTTTATAGTGCTTTCACACAGCCTCATAATGTTCGGGCTCATGCAAGATCCCGATAGCAGTTTCTACAGGCGCGCTTACACAAGTAAACTGTTGCAGTAACTCCAATTTTTAGTGGTGGCAGAGTACCACCGCATTACCTAATGTACTTGCCGCTAAATGGTAGTGTTCAGCACTATCGTGTTCCCGTCAGGTAGTAATGTATGGCCTTGAAATTTCCGGCACAGAGGCATAACACCTTAGGCCTCAGGAGTGGTAACGCATCTGCATTTTGACCTTGGTCTTTGTGTGGGTGTCTATAGGCGGCAGTCATCACTTAACATCAATGTGAACTGCATGCTTGTTTGCCAATTCCATAACATAAAAAAAATACTAGTTACAATTTTTTACAACTGGTGGTAGAGTTCTAGTGTAGTGTGTCATCACCGCATTACCTGATTTATCTGCCGCCAAATGGTAAGTGTTCAACACTTTCGGGTTCCGGTTAGATGGTAATGTATAGCCCCGTAATAACTATCACAGAGACATAATAACTGAGGTCTCAGGGGCAACGCATCTGCATTTTGACCTCTGGTGTTTGTGTAGATGTCTATAGGCTTCAGTCATCATTTAAAAATTAATGTGAGATGCATACTGGTTTGCCACCTTCCTCGCATAAAAATATAAAACTCTTACCCAAAGGAGAAAAAGGATTCATAAACGTTCGTTAGGTTTAGGCATTCTATAGCTAAAACGTATCTACGTTTTAGCTATAGAATGCTTTGTCTTTGTCAGTTGCATTGTCTAATGTGCAGGATAGAAAAAGACAAAAGGGGGATTAGTAACACTTTAGCTAAAATACGTTTATGAATAAGGGGGTAAGTTTTTATGAAGTACTACAATAGGTGTCTATTTCAGCAATATATAAAAACTACCCGCGTAAAAAAAGTTGTACAAGTTGTTATATTGTTTACGAGTCTGCAATAAATAAACTCCCATTTGTGTCATCAAAATAACCAAAAAGACTTAGGAGTGGCCCTGAATAAATGAAATATTATCGGCAATTTCTAAACTGCAAGCTAGCGAGGGTCCACACAAATAATTGACGAGGCACACTTCCAAAGTCCCGAGGTCGCTCAAGTTCGTCATGTTTTGACTAATTAATACTCAACAAGGTCAGAACACCGAAAAGTTTAATGCTTAAGTGTGTGTAAATAGTGCCCCCTATTTATTATGATGAAAACAATGAAAACTTATTGTCTTTGTGTAAATTGCGTTTTTTATTCTTTACTAGCTCTGCCCGCGACTTCATCCGCGTGAGAATTTATGATTGTTCAGTATGTACCCGGACGAAGTCGTGGGCGCAGCTAGTATAAAAGTAGCCTAAGTTACTCCTTATTACATAAGCTATCTGCCAGTGAAAGTCCCGTCAAAATCGAGCCAGCCGTTCCCGAGATTAGCGGGAACAAACAAACAGACAGACAGACAAAAATTGTAAAAAAAAATGTTTTGGTGTATGCATATATGTATATTATACATACATACATTATATATTAAGTAAAAAGCGGTTATTTTTATATTACAAACAGACACTCCAATTTTATTTATTTGTATAGATATAGATATGCTTGTTGTGTGTTCATGTTTATGCTATTTGGCAATTAAGGTAACAACTTAATTAGCCGATAAGTTAATTTGTCTGGCCACGAGAAAAATATGACAAGTGACTTCAATTGTGTAACTACACGCCTGTAATCCCGAAGGGGTAGGCAGAGGTAAATGCATGCATTCAAGCATACGTGCAAACACCGACGATTCGCCGGTTAGGTTTTGTATGTAACAACCTGTTGACATCTCCGGACACATTACCAAACTAATTGTTTTATATTATTTCGCATTTTTTTTTTAATGTTTTAAAAGTGGCAAACAAGCGTGCAGTTCACATTGATGTTAAGTGATGACTGCAGCCTGTAGACACCCACACAATGACCAGAGGTCAAAATGTAAATGCGCTGCCACTCCTGAGGCATTAAGTGTAATGCCTCTGTGCTGGAAATTACAGAGCCGTACATTACCACCTGACCGGAACACGATAGTGCTGAACACTACCATTTAACGGCAAGTATATTAGGTAATGCGGTGGTGCCTACGCCCGCGAGCTCCGTCACTGGAGCTCTACCAAGCATTAACACATGCTTGTGAAATATATTTTATTTTTAAAAATTGGTAAAAGCTACTTCTTTACGATATTCAATAAACTGAAAAGTCTATTATATCGGTTGCCTAACTAGCATAGTTGGTAATAGATGGCGCTGCTGCTACCATAAAGCATTGCAATAGATGTGAAGGAAAGATTTGACAAATCGATCGGGCAGGACTTCAGTAGCTCAATTGGAAGAGCGGCTGGACTAGATTCCCAGTAGGTCGCGAGTTCGAGTCTCGCCTGAAGTCAAATTTTTCTTTCCATTTTTCTTTAAAAATAAAATACATTACCAAACATCGAGGTACGTGACGTCGGAATAGAGTATCATTTTGTATGAGCCGTTTTGAGTCGTTTCACAACTCGCAACGTTTTGAATCGGTATATCTTTAAAATTATTAGCTATTGAGTAGACGAAAACTAGATAATTTGGTATTTTTAGTAACAAATATGCTATTGCGCAATAAGTAGCGGCAACCTCTCAACGCGGAACCTTAAAACTGTTTGCTCTTTTAAAATAAGTTTCACTAAAACAACCCTATTTAAGTAAACACAACTCACATAAACAACGGCTTACAAACATAAAATTTAAACACACTAAACGTTCCGGTTTGTTCTCATTAAGCACACACTTCATTTCACTAACCTTGCCGCAACTTTTAAAAAAAGTCGTAAAAGTTTGCCGAAGTGCCGTAACTTAAAGATCCGGGGCACTGTATTTAATATTTATGCGAACGTATGCGAAAGTGTCAGACGCCTTTAGTTTGAATGTTTTGGCAACGGCGGTGAAAGTTTTTGAGTTTTAAGGTAGGCCAAATTAACACAGTATACGCATTGGTGCTTCATAAATTTTATGAACAGTTTTATAGTGCTTTCACACAGCCTCATAATGTTCGGGCTCATGCAAGATCCCGGTAGCAGTTTCTACAGGCGCGCTTACACAAGTGAACTGTTGCAGTAACGCCAATTTTTAGTGGTGGTAGAGCTCCAGTGACGGAGTTCGCGGCCGTAGGTACCACCGCATTACCTAATGTACTTGCCGCTAAATGGTAGTGTTCAGCACTATCGTGTTCCCGTCAGGTAGTAATGTATGGCCTTGTAATTTCCGGCACAGAGGCATAACACCTTAGGCCTCAGATAACGCATCTGCATTTTGACTTTGGTCTTTATGTGGGTGTCTATAGGCGGCAGTCATCACTTAACATCAATGTGAACTGCATGCTTGTTTGCCAATTCCATAACATAAAAAAAATACTAGTTACAATTTTTTACAACTGGTGGTAGAGTTCTAGTGTAGTGTGTCATCACTGCATTACCTGATTTATCTGCCGCCAAATGGTAAGTGTTCAACACTATCGGGTTCCGGTTAGATGGTAATGTATAGCCCCGTAATAACTATCACAGAGACATAATTACTAAGGTCTCAGGGGCAACACATCTGCATTTTGACCTCTGGTGTTTGTGTAGATGTCTATAGGCTTCAGTCATCATTTAAAAATCAATGTGAGCTGCATACTGGTTTGCCACCTTCCTCGCATAAAAATATAAAACTCTTACCCAAAGGAGAAAAAGGATTCATAAACGTACGTTAGGTTTAGGCATTCTATAGCTAAAACGTATCTACGTTTTAGCTATAGAATGCTTTGTCTTTGTCAGTTGCATTGTCTAATGTGCAGGATAGAAAAAGACAAAAGGGGAATTAGTAACACTTTAGCTAAAATACGTTTATGAATAAGGGGGTAAGTTTTTATGAAGTACTACAATAGGTGTCTATTTCAGCAATATATAAAAACTACCAGCGTAAAAAAAGTTATACAAGTTGTTATATTGTTGATGACACAAATGGGAGTTTATTTATTGCAGACTCGTCTGCAATAAATAAACTCCCATTTGTGTCATCAAAATAACCAAAAAGACTTAGGAGTGGCCCTGAATAAATGAAATATTATCGGCAATTTCTAAACTGCAAGCTAGCGAGGGTCCACACAAATAATTGACGAGGCACACTTCCAAAGTCCCGAGGTCGCTCAAGTTCGTCATGTTTTGACTAATTAATACTCAACAAGGTCAGAACACCGAAAAGTTTAATGCTTAAGTGTGTGTTAATAGGGCCCCCTATTTATTATGATGAAAACAATGAAAACTTATTGTCTTTATGTAAATTGCGTTTTTTATTCTTTACTAGCTCTGCCCGCGACTTCATCCGCGTGAGAATTTATGATTGTTCGATTCATGTATCCGGACTAAGTCGTGGGCGCAGCTAGTATTAAAGTAGCCTAAGTTACTCCTTATTACATAAGCTATCTGCCAGTGAAAGTCCCGTCAAAAGATCCAGCCGTTCCCGAGATTAGCGGTAACAAACAGACAGATAGACAGACAAAAATTGTAAAAAAAAAATGTTTTGGTGTATGTATATATGTATATTATACATACATATATTATACATTTAGTAAAAAGCGGTTATTCTTATATTACAAACAGACACTCCAATTTTATTTATTTGTATAGATATAGATATGCTTGTTGTGTGTTCATGTTTATGCTATTTGGCAATTAAGGTAACAACTTAATTAGCCGAAAAGTTAATTTGTCCGGCCACGAGAAAAATATGACAAGTGACTTCAATTGTGTAACTACACGCCTGTAATCCCGAAGGGGTAGGCAGAGGTAAATGCATGCATTCAAGCATACGTGCAAACACCGACGATTCGCCGGTTAGGTTTTGTATGTAACAGTCTGTTGACATCTCCGGACACATTACCAAACTAATTGTTTTATATTATTTCGCATTAACACATGCTTGTGAAATATATTTTATTTTTAAAAATTGGTAAAAGCGACTTCTTTACGATATTCAATAAACTGAAAAGTCTATTATATCGGTTGCCTAACTAGCATAGTTGGCAATAGATGGCGCTGCTGCTACCATAAAGCAATGCAATAAATGTGAAGGAAAGATTCGACAAATCGGGCAGGACTTCAGTAGCTCAATTTGAAGAGCGGCTGGACTAGATTCCCAGTAGGCCGCGAGTTCGAGTCTCGCCTGAAGTCAAATTTTTCTTTCCATTTTTCTTTAAAAATAAAATACATTACCAAACATCGAGGATTTTTTTAGAAAATTGAAAAATCCCTATAGGACCAGACACAAAGGACTTACACCTCTATCTCTGATAACCCCCAACCCGGGAATCGAACCCAGGACCTCAGCGTAGTAGTAGTGGCCTGCTACCACTAGGCTACCAAGGCAGTTAATTCAGTTCAATAGGGATGATGACTAGGTATGAATCAACTACTTTGTATCATATCACATAAAAGCGACTTGCAAATGAGATATAACGATACGAAAATTATGAAAATTCGAGTTGAATCGTATGAGATAGAAGAACTTAAAAGTGTCGAAAATTCGTGAACATAAAAGTTAAGTTTAAATTAAAAATAATTTCACTTTTACATTCTGAATGTTATTTAGAATGTTTTTACAAAAACGCAGTATTGACGGAGATGATTTCTACTGGTGGCAGAGCTCCAGTGACGGAGCTCGCGGGCGTAGGCACCACAGCATTACCTGATTTACTTGCCGCTAAATGGTAGTGTTCAGCACTATCGTGTTCCGGTCAGGTGGTAATGTACGGCCCTGTAATTTCCGGCACAGAGGCATAACACCTTAGGCCTCAGGAGTGGTAACGCATTTGCATTTTGACCTTGGTCTTTGTGTGGGTGTCTATAGGCTGCAGTCATCACTTAACACCAATGTGAACTGCATGCTTGTTTGCCACTTCAATTATACAAAAAAAAAAAAACGATATTTTGAAATGTTTTGATTTCACCACCCAATTCACAAGTTTTAACTCTAACGTGACGTCGGAATAGAGTATCATTTTGTATGAGCCGTTTTGAGTCGTTTCACAACTCGCAACGTTTTGAATCGGTATATCTTTAAAATTATTAGCTATTGAGTAGACGTTTCAAAGACAATATTTATTTATTTTTCCTATACTTTTTAAAAATTACAATAAAAAAAAAATAGTCATCATCCCTATTGTGTCTTCGCCAATATTGGCCTCCTGATCCGTGAAAGGTTTAGAAGCCTACGTAAATTAGAAGTTTTATTCCGTGAGACAGATGACTTGTCATCCATGAGGCCTTAGGGCCGGTTCAGTGACCTCATGGACCGTTGAGTATGTTTTTTTATGTTAGGAAGGAAAAGTAGCGTGCAGCTCACATTGATATTAAAGTGAAGTCTGCAGCCTATAGACATCTACACAAAAACCAGAGGTCAAAATGCAGATGCGTTGCCACCCTTGAGACCTTTGTTATTATGCCTCTGTGATAGTTACTACGGCGCCATTAAAATACGTTGGTAGGTCCTACGAGGCAGGTAGGTAGGCCTACCTGCCTCGACGCTAGCAAGACCCGCAAGGTCAATATTCCGGTTACTACCAACCGAATCAATGAGAGCAAAACGAACTTGCATCGCCCCTAATCGCATATGTCTTATATGTTCCACCGCAATGACTTAAGCCGAGGATCTGAGAGCCGTTTGCGGTCGCGAAATAAACTCGTACCGTTTCGAGGCGTGCCTACATAAACAAAAAAACAATGCGTGCGAAAAACATTTAGAGATACGTAAGAAAACTGATTCTAATTGTGTGTTAAACAGTCTAACATTTGTGTTGTTTTCAGATACAGTTTTTGTAGCGCGGTTGATTTTTTCCGTATCGCTGTATATTTTCTTGACATTGAATTCAGACGTGATGCTGGCAGTTATGTCTCCTGGCGGTTGCCATTAAGAAAAAAAAAAGAAAACTGATTACCTTTTTTTTTATGTAACGGAAGTGGCAAACAAGCATGCAGTTCATATTGATGTTAAGTGATGACTGCAGCCTAAAAAAACCTATTATTATTTGACTAAATTGATAATGAAATCTATAATATAAAAATGAATCGCAAAATGTGTTGGTAAGCGCATAACTCAACAACGCCTGGACCAATTTGGCCAATTCTTTTTTTAATATGTTTGTTGGATTTCAAGGATGGTATGTACGGCAAGAAAAAGTCGAATAATTGCCGGAAAACCCCTAAAAGCAGCCCTTTTCTTTTTCCCATACAAATGTTTTCTAATTAAAACGTAAAGTCAACTTGAGCTTTATTGCTGTTGCATAAAGTTCATATTAAATTACAAGCACTCACGGTTGTCTAAGCAATGTAGGTGTGTTCCTAACGTCAAAAAGTCAATTTGCACTTTATTACCGCAGTACAAAGTTCATATGAAAAAGAAAGGGAAAAATTAAGTGGTAAAATTTGTATGGAAAGTTTCTCATTCCTGAACTTAACAGTGTAAAAATTGATATACAGGCTCATGATTAGGCATAGTAAAAATGAAATGTACGAAATTCCCCCCTAAAGAGGTAAAATGGAGCAGTATTGTTTGCATGGAATTGAGGTTAAAATTTGTGTGGGATTTTTGGTAGTTTCCAAGTTAGACACTCGAAAAGTGATGACCAGTCTTTCTGTAGGTAAGGAATAAAATAGGTGATAATCGCCTATTAAAGTTATAGACGTGAATAAGAGGTACACGAAGGGCAACTTGATTAGGAATAAAACGAAATCCACGCGGGCGAAGCCGCGGGCAACAGCTATATTATATAAAAATGCAACCCGTTTTCCTTGGTCACGGCATCACGCGTGAATGGCTGGACCGATTTCACTAATTCTTTTTTTGTTTTATTTCTTATTATTAGGAGAAGGTTCTTAAGGAAAAAAATATAAGAAAATCTCTCAGAAATATTGAAAAACATACATTTAATTTTGCATTATGCATTTGGCAATATGCATAACAAGCGATGCCATAAAAATTAAAAAAAAAATTGTATATGTTTACGAAAAACAATTGGGGGCGATGTTAAAATAGTATTAGAACACTTTTAAATTATTTTTAAATTTTCTGTCTGTTTGTCCCTTTGTCCAGGCTAATCTCCGAAGATACTGGACGGATTCGAATAAAACTTTTTGTGGTGTATAGATACGAAGCCTGGCCAACATTTAGGCTACTTTTTACTGCGGGAAAATCTTTCATTCCCACGGGAATCTCTACATTTAATTTCATTTTCCTATACAAATAGTCCGTATCTATCAAACCTTTGACACATTATTTCATTGTGAGGCAATACGAAGTTTGCCGGATCAGCTATATATATATAAAAATCAATTGCTGTTCGTTAGTCTCGCCTAAACTCAAGAACGGCTACACCGATTTTGCTAATTTTGATTTTGAATGATTTTCCAAAGTCAAGAGAAGGTTTAAAAGGTAAAAAAATATGAAGGAATTGAAAAATAGTAAAAACCACAATTTCATTCTCCCCTATAAATAGTCCGTATATAACAAAAACCTTTGACACATTATTTCATTGTGAGGCAATACGAAGTTTGCCGGGACAGCTAGTGTTTAATAAAAGTTGAAAAAACTGTAGTTTTAATTTAATACCAAAAATTTTGAGGTGCGTGAGGCAGCACATGATTGAGTTGATTGCATGATGGTAATCCCCTCTATTTATACCACTCTCAAACTGTTCAGAAAACAGTGAACATTTGTCGTTCAACGAATAGAAGTTATGGGTAACACAAACAGCATCGCAAAATGACGGACGTCAGGGTAAACGAATCAGATGCCGCTATTTGCCCGACTTATGTGCCCGCTGCCACACTGCCCGCTAGACCTATAGCTGAATGATATAAAGGTTCGTTCCCATTCTGAACAAGGCATTGCCGCATGCATGTAGCCGTCATTTGATTGGACTTTTCGCAAAAACACATCTGAAATCAGTTTACTCGTGGAAAAGTTCCAGTTTAGGGACTCGAGGCAGTATGCACAACCACATTATATACCTAATTGTTCTCATAAATAATTCATACAAGATGAGTCCAGAAACCTTTGTAACGTTGTATACACGTACTACGCCGTATCACTTGTATGGCTTGGTGCCATGAGTGAATCGTTATCGCGCTGTGGTGCCTGAGGTGGGGATGACGCACCACTCCCAGCTCTCGGCGATCGACGCGCCACCACACAATTGCGTTATAATTCTTTGATTGCATATGTCTCTCGTCAGCACGGGGTCCAATTTGAACCCCGGACCTTTGTCAGGCTTGCGCGGGGACATGGGGGGTCCAACACGTAGAGGCCCTTTCGAGAATTTTGATCTACTTTGTAATGGGTTATATTCGGCGGGACCTCTCTCTGACTGCATCAATAGTTAATACAGGCACAGACAGACCCCGCAGAATATAATGGGACTATTGTAATGAAAAGTGATTTGCCAAACATTGGGCTATGTGGGTGAACTGGGGGGACTAGCTGGCTGGGCCTATGGAGTGAGATCCGGCACCTGCCTATATTCAACATCTCACATTATCGCATCCTACTTTAGGCAGGTGGTGACTCGCCTCTCCTTGGTGGGCCCCCCAAACAGCCAACCCGATGGTCGACGGGGGGCAACACTGTTGAGAGAGGCTGGGGGTGTCGAGAGGTGTGGCCCCGGTTTCACCATCACGAGCGAGTAATCTCGAGCTCGGAGCGGGCTTCCTCGCTATTATGCCTTTAGACACTCCCACCCCCGAGTGTATGGCTCTTTCAGAAATTTAGACAACAGCCTATTATCTAAATTTCTGCAAATGCCATACCTCTAGCGCCCCACTCTGACCGGCCAATGAAGGCAAGCCAGAGGTGAGAGACCTGATGCTCTGTCCGGCCGTACCTCTGTGTGGCGGACGAGGCGGAGCCCAGTTCTCTCGGAGGAACTCGAGATGATGGTAGTGGGTGGTGTCGCTACTCACCAACAGCTCGCCACAAGCTGCTCTGCCCCCTATATTATTATTATGATATTTAATAAGATGTTTTTTATCTACTTATATTTTATTTACTTTGATATTAATCTATTTATTATTGTTTGTACCTACTAGTATGTATTACATTTATCGTTTTATTAAGTATGTTATTTTAATGGCTTATTATCTGTTTTATATCCGTATGTATGTACCTTGTATAAGTATTAGTACAATTATCCTTTATTATAAATTTGACATCCGTGGTTCACTCACTAAGGGCCCTGTTGAAAACCAGCGTCAGGTACCTTTTATATGAAGGTACCTGACATTTGCTGAACAGGACACCTTTTTGGCAGCCGTGAGACACATATTACGTGTATAAGGTATGTATTAATTTTTATAAAATGTGTTGTCTTTTCTCTGTTACCTGTTACGTTTTATGTCTGTTTTATGTGTCTCGCTGTGTGTCAAATAAATGTTTTTATCTTTATCTTTAATCTAAGTGTTCAGCAGTACCATCATTCCGTTCGTAGCACTACCGTATTCCGATGTAAATGAACGAGTGATTAGTGAATTGCTCGCGTTACCGTGTAATGAGGTCGCTGATTGTGGTAATGCGAAATTTTGACTTTACTCATGTAAACTATAGGTAACGCAAGTATCTTATTTACACTGTTTATAGCGACAGATGGTTTTCGTGGCTGTGTGTCTAGGGTGTCAAAGTTTTTCATTACATTTCTGTTGCCAGTGGTGGTTTTATTATATTTGTGTCATTAGAGATTCATTCATCATATAATCCGGCAAACAATATACTTTCATTACTTTCAATGTTACTACAAAAGGTGTGAACTTCAGAAACAAAATGTAATTGCAGCTGTAAACACGCCGAAACAATCGCCCGTCAAATTGGAGAGCGCTGTCGCGGCAAAACAAATGAATTGTATGTAAATGAACGAGTGATTAGTGAGTTGATCGAGTTACGTTTAACGAGGTCGCTGATTGTGGTAATGCGAGGTGTTGACTTTACTCATCTAAACTGTACGTACGCGGATAGCCGCGAATATGAAATAGAAATACTTAGAATCAGAATTGTATTTATTCATTTAGGATGACAAACACACTATAAGACGTCCAACGCAAATTAAATAAATGATAGCGAATAACTATTCACATATCAAATGTGTAACTAAAAAAGTATGATCAAGAATATCACTGAGATAAGAATGTCCTTGCTTAATTTTAAATCTCATGTAAATCTCGAGAATATTGTAATATACCTAATTGGCTTTTAAGATATGTTTCAATAGTATTTAAAAAATATTAGAGCTTCGAATGTAAAGGTGCCAGGACAAACCCATTACATAAGGGTCTTGTGGCATTTTTGTAGCTACATTTAAATTGTTTATGTAACTATTCTTAATAAATAAATAAATGTAATATAGTGATGTAGGTATAGGTATCAGTAGAAAGTCTAAATGTCCCTTTTTCAAACAGATAACTGCCTTGGAAAAACATTATTGTCCTTTTAATAAAAGATGTTGTTTTGGTAAATAAATAAATAAATAATATAAATAAACTGAGAGAGAATATAGGGAAAAGAAAATGAGATATTAGTCGTCATTCACTCGCGGAGTTCCAAAGCCAAATAAGAACTGAGAAAAACACGACACTATGATACTCAGTCAGCTCTTTTAAATACAAATTTATGGAAAAAAATATTAGGGATGTGCTAATGTTATTTTTCGATTTAGTTAACTGTTCATGACTTATTGAGGCTTATAGTGCCAAATTTTCGTTAAGAGTCAAGTGTCTCCCCTCTCTACTAACTACATGGTTGTTGTTAGAAATTCAAACGTTATGGCAATAGTAGCTACATACAACGAAATTAAAAGGAAAACTATCACACTTAAGTTGACTTTACAAGTTTGCGAGTAGGTAATAGTCGACTAAATGTATTTTACTAGAAAATTTTGAAGATCTCCATAAAAATATTTATTTATTTCATTACATTATTCAAACCTAAAAACTACGGAACCCTACACTGCGCGTGTCCCGACACGCACTTGACCGGGATTTTTAAACATAAACAACACGATATAGATACAAGAGATTACTATGCATTTGCACTCAAAACGATGCATTAGCTTCAAAATTCAGCAATGAAATGAGGCTCTTTGCTCAGCCACTCGGCCCCTCGATTATTTGAGCGGTATCTTAATGAGTCCGTTTGAAGTTCTGTTTGTTTGAGTTTTGCAGACATCAGAACTGCGTAACGTTGGGGCTTCATTTGCTCAGCGACAATTATATTATTTGGTTCGGACTTACGATTTGAAATTGGTATTGGTTGAGTTGAGTTGTACGGCCCTGTAATATCCGGCACAGAGGCATAACTCCTAAGGCCTCAGGAGTGGTACCGCATCTGCATTTTGACCTTGGTCTTTGTGTGGGTGTCTTTAAGCTGCAGTCATCACTTAACATCAATGTGAACTGCATGTGTATATGTATTGCATATGTTGTATTGTATTGTATTTGTATAACCTGCCTCTTTACATGGGGCATACTTAATTAAACAGTGGAAGCAGGTCACTATTTCTAGCTGGTCAAATCAATTATGTCTGTCGGACTCCTCTACGCACCGCCAGATGGCTAAGAGCGTACCAAATCTGCTGTCCGCTCCATACTAAGTCCGGACACGTGTTACAAAAGTAAAAAATATGAGTACATTGTTTGTACTTATACTTCTTTAGCGTAACAATACAATATAGCCGAAATGAAACAAACTGACTAAAATTATTTATTTATTAGATAATAATGTCATAATTTTTAATTTACAATGTTAAATATACATACCGACAATAAACTTCAAATCTATAAATGCTAAGTGCATTTAATATTAAAATCACTTTTACCAATAATATTCAAAATAAATATTTTTATTGATATTTTTTTTAATATAAAAATCTATCTCCGTCGTATAAACGATTGAATTAATAAAAAGCTTAGCAACTAGCTTCAGTCTGTTGCTTTCATCTGTTTACCATAATAATTAACTAAATAACAAAAATAAATAAATAAAATAAAATACGCTTACACTCACAGTAGGTATGAACCTGTGTCGTGGGTGCCGTTGTACACATACCACACACATACACCCAGACCCGAAACAAATATCTGTAGGCCATACAAATATTTGTCCCGGTGCGGGGCTCGAACCCGCGACCGTTCCAATCAAATGGTCATCTCACATCGCTGGACTAAGCGGGTCGTTAAAATGTAAATGTAATGTAAAGAAATGTCAAATCTAAAATGTAACAAACGTAACTAATTTTCCTCGCATCTTGTTATAAAATTATATATATATATATATATATATTTTTATGTAATAAAAGTGGCAAACAAGCATGCAGTTCACATTGATGTTAAGTGATGACTGCAGCCTATAGACAACCACACAGTGACCAGAGGTCAAAATGCAGATACGCTGCCACTCTTGAGACATTAGGTGTTATGCCTCTGTGCCGGAAATTACAGGGCCGTACATTACCACCTGACCGGAACACGATAGTGATGAACACTACCATTTAGCGGCAAGTATATTAGGTAATGCGGTGGTGCCTACGCCCGCGAGCTCCGTCACTGGAGCTCTACCACCAGTAAAATATATAGTCAGAGTCGTATAATATCTAAATAAAAAATATTTTTAAAAAAAGATTGTTATTTATATAGTAAATGATACTTACCAAAGTTGCGGATACTAATTGTTGAATACATTAAACAGGCCATTAATTGTTTCGTGTTGGTATCGGGTGATTTGTTGGCAATGGAGATAGTGTTGCTCGCTTGGATACTTTTTTTTTTTTTTTTTTTTTTTTTTTCTTTTACGTTTGCGCACCGGCTGACCGCAGCACAGCTCACCACGGCCACGCGACCTAATAATTAATAATTGGTTCCCACCTTTCGTTCGGAAAAGTTCGATTGGGAAACGGCGGCTGAGCGTCGCCGTCGGCAGCGCTCGGATGAAGTCGGGGGTGGTCGTGTGGTGAACAGATATAGGTACCTACCAAGCAGAGATGGAAATAGGTGACATCTCGACGCACTTGTATGCGGTCGTATAAGTATATTATAATTTATATACCTATATATTTAAACATTTTTGTACGTTTTATTTTATATTATGTAATATTTTATGTAATTTGTTGGTATTCAAGTACGTATAATTTTTTATTTTTGTTTTTGTTTAGTTTAACCTGTTTTATCTACTTATATAATAAATATAATATAATTTATTTGCACTTATGTATCGGTTTATTCATAGTAAGTATTTATTATATTGATATAGACTTTTAGGACTGATATCCGTGTCCCACCAACTAGTTTCCAGTTGAAAACCAGCGTCAGGCTCCGGCTTGACATTTTGCTGAACTGGGAACTATTTGGTGCAGCCGTGAGATCTTGTTTTATTTTTCTACTGTTACAAGGTACCTATTTCTTTTTATATTAACAGTGTTCTTTCTTTTTTTTTCTTTTTGTGTTTTAATGTCATTGATGTCATAAATGTTGTTTTTTTTTGTCGTACCGACCTACTTATATTTTAAATGTTTAATTTTTTTCTATTGCTTTTTTATGCAGTACGTGATCGGCTGCGCCAATAAATGTTTTTTCTTCTTCTTCTTTCTTCTAAATCGGTATTCCGAGCAATGCGTCGGTAAATTTAGCACTTCAAACAAAATCTAGAACTGGGACAATTTTCGAATCAGTGACTTATCTCGTGTTACCATACCGGGAATACTCGTGGAAATACAGTTCGTAAGGCGAGAATATTTTAGAGAACGTGGTTTTAGGAGTTCTGTACTAAAAGGGTATAAACGGGACCCTATTAGTCACCTACTCACTACACTCAGACCCTAAGAGTTCGCTGTCCGTCCGTCCGTCTATCTATCTATCCGTCTATCATCTAGCTAGCTGTATTTCATGAACCGTGGTAGTAAGAGAGTTGAAGTTTTCACAGAAGATGTATTTCTGTTGCCACTTCGACAAGTAATAAAATGTGGCACCATTTTATTACTGATTATTACTATATTTTGTTTAATTTTTTGATAAATCCTGTGAGTGAACTATTTTAATAGAATAGCTTTGTGGACTTCGGGAGGTCAGTGGGGAGAGCGGCTGGAGTAGTCTCTACTACTCTACTTCTGTCCCAGTGATCGCGGGTTCAAGTCCCGCTTGAAGTCAATTTTTGTTTCAAAATATCAATAATGTACTCTCATGGTTACTAGACGTATAAAATTGAACATGTTGTTACTGTCCATGACGACACAAATGTGAAATAGAAACACTACACAAAAGAGTCATTTGTTATCTTCACCGCCAATTTATCACCACAATGAATTTTCGAAAGTACCGAGCTAGCCAATAAGATAAATTTGTTTAGTGGACACAGCTATTTTATTGCTCTCAGCAGTCCAGTTTGGTTGTCTCGTCGCGTCATGGAAAATTCCGAAAAGTGGATTTTCCAGTACGATGTTTTCATTATGGACGAGCATAGTTCAGCACTCTGGTAAATGAGATCATTTTGTATTGCTGCGTATTCATGATTTGGCAGTCTAGTTTTTCTTCTAAAATACTGGTTACGGATATTTTCCTTACCGTTTTAATCATAAACATGCTGATGTTAGAGCTTTAGTGACGGACCACGCGGTAGTATATACATAAAGTATTCTAGTTTTTATGTACCTAGCGGTGTTTATCCTACAGTATTCACATATCGTCAATGTTAACATATAAAAATAACGATAATGTACTCTCGCGATAACCAGACAGTTATAAAATTGAACACGTTGTTACTGTCCATGACGACACAAATGTGAAATAAAAACACTACACACAAGAGCCATTTGTTATCTTCACCGCCAATTTATCTAGACAACGAATTTTCAAACGTGCCGAGCTAGCCAATAAGATAAATTTGTTTAGTGGACACAGCTATTTTATTGCTCTCAGCAGTCCAGTTTGGTTGTCTCGTCGCGTCATGGAAAATTCCGAAAAGTGGGATTTTCAAGTACGATGTTTTCATTATGGACGAGCGTAGCTCAGCACTTCGGTAGATGAGTTCATTTTTATATATCGTATTTGATATTGCTGCGTATTTTTTCATGATTTGACAGTCAAGTCTTTTTGTGAAATAATAGTCGTGAGATTTTTTAATCATAAATGGTACAGTTTAAATAGAATGAATGAACATTTAATTTTATTCGTAACAATATAACTTTTTTTTCCTTTATTTATACTGCAATCTGTCACCATGAGGGGACATTGAGCGGTAGTTGTGGCGATCTTGTAAGTTGGGCATGCTCAGGAGTGCGACCTTTGTCACATCCTGAATTTCACATGTATGCTCCCTTACTGAAGCACATCTTGGGGTACTTTACGTTTGAGACAGCGACTAATGTATATACTATCCATCAACCTCTGCGCAAGGATGTTAGGGTGGTTTAAAATTCTATCCCTGTAAGACTTGGTGTGGCGGACTATCTCTTCTCTAACTGTACCGATTCGTAGGTCATTGTACAATTGTTCGTTTGTAACAAACCATGGAGCATTTGTCATGATCCTGAGAATTTTGTTTTGGTATCTTTGGATTATCTCGATGTTCGAATGGGAAGCTGTACCCCACAGTTAGTCGTAACAATATAACATGAAAGAAAAATAATTAAAACACCATTTATTGTACACTTTGTACACTAGCGGCCAGCCCCGGCTTCGCTCGGTTGCAATGTTACCCTACCTACCCTCTCCTATTCATCTAAGCGTGATGTTATATATATTATAGCCTAAATCCTTTCTCGATAAATGGGCTATCTAACACTTCAAGAATTTTTCAAATCGGGCCCATAGTTCTTGAGATTAGCGCGTTCAAGTAAACAAACAAACAAACACTTCAGTTTTATAATATTAAGTATAGATTACATCGATACATATTGTTCCTATAATGGCAACGCACTATACGTCCCATTGCTGGGCACGAGTCTCTCCCCTTTTTTGGGGGAGGCCTCGAGCTTACTCCACCACGCTGCCCCAATGCAGATTGGTGGAGGTGGGTGGGTTAGTAGCCAACCCGCTGTCGGATGTTTTCAAACCCTCCGACATGCCTTAACGACTGCTATCTATCGATAGCAACCGGGACCGACTGCTTAACGTGCTCTCTGAAGCACAGAAACGCGCATTTCATTTGCCATTAGCGGTCACCCATCACACTACCCGACCGCGCCCGTAGTGCTTAACCGAGTAGATCGTTTATGATCTACACCAGCCGCCGGGCCACGCTTCTTATATTGTTCCTAACTCTCCCAAAATAAAGATATTATAATAATTTTATTTTTCATTTACGGGCTAACATACGCCGAACCATGCAAATCTGAATTCAACGCTCGTATTCTTAAAAATCCTTGTTATGTAACGAAGGTTTTACTGGTGGTAGAGCTCCAGTGACGGAGCTCGCGGGCGTAGGCACCACCGCATTACCTAATATACTTGCCGCTAAATGGTAGTGTTCAACACTATCGTGTTCCGGTCAGGTGGTAATGTACGGCCCTGTAATTTCCGGCACAGAGGCATAAGACCTTAGGCCTCAGGAGTGGTAACGCATCTGCATTTTGACCTTGGTCTTTGTGTGGGTGTCTATAGGTTGCAGTCATCACTTAACATCAATGTGAACTGCATGCTTGTTTACCACTTCCATTACATAAAAAAAAAAAAAGGTGGTTAACAAACCTCAATCCCCTACAGCTCCTACACTTAAAACTCTACCATGAGTTAACAATTAATTTTAAAAGAATATTGCTGTGGTGACTTTTTCTTCTGCATCATTTTTCTTGAGCCCTTTTTTCCTTAACGATATCACAATTGGCTCAAAAAATGTTTCCATACTTCTGTTTCGTCTGTTTAACCCGATATTCTGAAAAAGAATCTTCCGGGATTGAAAGTAGAATTAAAATCGAGAAATCTCCTCTTTCAATTTTATTTTTAATCTCATTTTTTTTGGGTGAAAAATCAATGTTTTGTTTGCATTATCATTATTTGAACGATTATTTTGTTTATCAGGCTTTTTTTTTTTATGTAACTGAAGTGGCAAACAAGCATGCAGTTCACATTGATGTTAAGTGATGACTGCAGCCTATAGACACCCACACAAAGACCAAGGTCAAAATGCAAATGCGTTACCACTCCTGAGGTCTAAGGTGTTATGCCTCTGTGCCGGAAATTACAGGGCCGTACATTACCACCTGACCGGAACACGATAGTGCTGAACACTACCATTTAGCGGCAAGTAAATCAGGTAATGCGGTGGTGCCTACGTCCGCGAGCTCCATCACTGGAGCTCTACCACCAGTAAAAAAGGCTTTGTTGTACATCGATAATATAAAAATAATATGTGAAATTTTTGCTCGTATCCCACACACATACATTTAAACGTTCAAGCTCATTGGCATTAAGGACCTAAACACGAAAATTTGTGTTGTCTTAGAAACGAAACGAAGTAATATAATCTGACTAAGTGTTGAAAGGAAAGACTCGACAGTATGAGGATTATAAAAAATGAAGACGCGATGAAGATTATTTTATTAATAACCGAGTTTAATTAAGAGTTTGCGGTTTCGATCATGTTAGAACCCGTTTTCAATTTGCGAACGGAGTTGAGACGCAGCCGGCAAAGTAGTAAAAACTGGGAATCCTTGCGAATTAGCCTTACCATCCCTTGTGTAGCGGCCTTATTCCGGGGAGTTGCTTCTTAGTTGCTTATGCCTGGTACACACTTGTTTTTTGAAACGTTATGACGTATATATTTATTCTTTTTGAGTTAATTGACATCAATGAATCCAGTCAAATTAATATATAATCAAATAAATGATAACATACAAATTGCTATTGGTGATACGTAAATACTGCATTTTAATTATTTATTGCTCCGCAAGTCTGATATTTAACTTCAACTTTAATGTCTCGTATATGAATACCATTGCTAATTCTAAAAAATACAGTACGAAAATGATAAAAAAAGGATAGAGTTCCGCAATTTAGGCAAAAACTGTTTTGGAAGGCGTTAATTTGTTTGACATGACTTTTTTAAAATTTATTTATTTAATAAACATACCTACTTATAACTATTGTACAATTTGAACTACATCAAAAAGCCTGAAGAGGTTTGTGCTGATACAGGTAAAACTTATAGGTATCCTGGTAAAGATAGCCTATGCAATTAACTATAATCTATTATATAAAAATAAGTCGGGTTTTCCTTCCTGACGCTATAACTCCAGAACGCAAGAACCGATTTCCACGGTTTTCCATTCTTTGGAAAGGTCTCGGGCTCCGTGAGGTTTATAGCAATGAAAATTCAGGATTATATAACGACATCCACGCGGGCGAAGCCGCGAGCAACAGCTAGTATTATATGAAACGACCATCTATAATTAACTTACATTATTAAAAGCTTGCAATACAAAATCTGGACGATTTAAAGTTGCTATACAACTTCAACTAAAAGTCGCCGACCGACTGCAATACGGACGCGGATCAGGCAAAAGCAAGTCGGATCAGCAACTTTAATTATCTTCCACATTAACCCTTGCCAATTCCGAACCGAGATAACTGTAGTCAATTCTTTAAACTTCGGCGATGGCTTACGGTTGAAACCATCTACGCCAATTATTTCGAGCTTAGCTCCGAGCTGTTCAGACTCCACTTTAATTGTTCCTCGTGTTTTGTTAAGTGACGATTAGGCCTGCAAGCAACCCGGCTTCTGCTAAGCTTAATAGCTGAACTTTAAAATGTTTTGTATTGAGTTGGGATGAACAGATGCTATCTAATGGGGGCGGTGCTGTATTTATGTGCGCCGATATAATGTGAAAGCAATTTTGTTGGGATGTACTCCGTATTTCAGTATAGTTATGTTGGTTTTAGCCTATTGCCGCACACGAACGTGTACATTAGCAGATTCTTAGCCTTTTCGGATTGTCGCACGTTCCCAAAGGGGAAAATAACTTTCGTCACAACTAACGTTTTTGGAGGTGTATACGGACTGCAAGCATTGTCTATTAAAGAAAAGAAAAAACGGAAAGAAAAATATGACTTCGGGCAGGAATCGAACTTACTCAGTATAACCAGTCCAGCCGCTTTACCACCAAGCTAACTGGACTGGTTATCCTGAAGTCGCAGGTTCGATTCCTGCCCGAAGTCAAATTTTTGTTTCCGTTTTTTTCTTTTCTTTAATAGATACTTGTCCAATAAACGATTTTTTACAGGAGGGCATAAAATTTTAATGAGTTAAATATAGGTAAGCCAGGACAAGTCCGTTTCTGCATGAAGAGGCAAATTTACATCTTTTTTAAAGAGCTGGAATTGATTGAAAATGTTTTCGTAGATGTTTACTTTCAGAGGCATATAAAAATATATATATATATGTGGACAAGTGTGGTTTTGTTTGCCTGCTCCTCATCTATATACAAATAAATAAAATTGGAGTGTCTGTTTGTAATATAAAAATAACCGCTTTTTACTAAATGCTTATGTATGTATACACGGTACATATACCAAAACAACATTTTTTAGAATTTTTGTCTGTCTGTCTGTTTGTTCCGGCTAATCTCGGGAATGGCTGGACCGATTTTGACGGGACTTTCACTGGCAGATAGCTGATGTAATAAGGAGTAACTTAGGCTACTTTTATACTAGCTGCGCCCACGACTTTGTCCGGGTAGATACTGAACAATCATTCTCACGCCGACGAAGTTGCGGGCACAGCTAGTTTAAAATAGGTTAGGAGGAGGTTTGCAGCATATCTGGATGAACAAAATGATTCTGCAGTGGGATCCTTACCTTAACCTATAACAAGAGGCGTGTGTGGTAGTCAATTGATTGTATTTATAACTTAAATCAACAAAATGAAGTTGTGATGTCAGCTAATCATACTCCCCGTATGCTGACATCGATAATTATTATGATAGCAAACTTATCGCATTGCAAAATCATTCGCGAGAATTAATTACAAAAGATTTATTTAAACACTGAAAAGATGCTTAGTTAAATTGTATATCGAAGGTGGTAATCCATTAGAAATTACCCCAAAAAGGGAAATCAGACATTCTACTGATATACCTACCTAAATTAGTATATTCAAAAATTTCATGCAATTTATCTTAGTGTTATTCTGCATTACAAGTTTTCTAATTTGTAAATTGACATGTATATCAATATTTGTTCGCTTTGATTTGTTTTGTTTCTTTTGACTTATCATAAGTCATCAGATTCGATTCTGATTCATTTTTAGAGACAGTTTCTCCTAAACAAAGTCGATGATTTGTAAAATCTAGAGGATATTTGCAATAAGAGGCGTGACAAAAACGGGCGCGTCAAAAGGATTGTGGTACGAATCAGTCAGGCCCGCGTCCATCAATATGCCGCTTATCAACGCTGTGCACTCTCACCCTTGTTTCAACACGACGATGTGAAAAATGCTTGTATTATGTTCGAGAATAAAAAATAGTATGGATTTTTCAGTTGTTGTTGGTGTTGAACGTGGTATACAGCTCAACAAAACAAATCGATATCATTTTTTTTATGTAATGGAGGTGTTTTTTTTAAATTTTTTTATTAAAAACAAGTGTTCATATAATTGGGTGTGGGAACTCTTCTTTTAAGTTGTAGTAACTTGTGTTAGAAGAATCCCCTCTCAGCTGCGGTGTTTCACAGTATTAAACAGGTAATAAACTTATAAAACTAAATTTCGAAAGCACTTTGATCACATGGAGTACATGATTATAACTACTTGACACGAATCAATTTTATTATTACTAAATAATATTATTTTAAGGAGACTACTTAGACAAAGGTCTGTAAAAGACGAAATGGACATTTTACTGATACATATTTAAATTATTTAAGTATATATAGTAAACTATTTACTTGGTATAATATACATGTATTTATTAACAGTGACATAGTTGATTATATATATATATATATATATATATATATATATATATGTATATATATTTTTTTAAGATGTAACAAGCTTGCAGTTTACACTGATGTAAAGTGATGACTGCGGTCTATAGGCACCCACAGAATGACCAGAGGTCAAAATGAAGATGCGTTGCCACCCGTGAGATCTACGTTATTATGTCTCTGGCAAAGTTATTACGGAGTTACCGATCTAGCCGTGGACAGATGCCGGCTGTCAGTTAGAAACAAAGGCAAACGCGCTTAATTATTTCTTGAATTTAACTGAATTCTTGGACTTGAATTCAGCTTTAGTTACGGTAGTTTGGAGTTAGAAGATTTATCACTTTTTGTTTTCGCTGTATGTTTATGTATCAGATTTTCTAAATGATTTCTGTTGCAGTGAGTAGTGGCTTAGGTGTAGAGCACGCGATGGGTAAACAGGTACTAGTGGTGGACCAGTATTGGAGCACAAGATGAGCAGTATCGTACCACATTACCTTTTTTTATGCCATGAAAGTGGCAAACAAGCATGCAGTTCACGTTGCTGTAAAGTGATAACTGCAGCCTATAGACACTCACACAAAGAACAGAGGTCAAAATGCAGATGCGTTACCACTTCTGAGGCCTAAGGAGTTATGCCACTGTGCCGGAAATTACAGGGCCGTACATTACCACCTAACCGGAGCACGATAGTGCTTAACACTACCATTTAGCGGCGGATAAATTAGGTAATGTGGTGGTGCCTACGCTCTCGAGTTCTTATACCGGAACTCTACCACCAGTAGCTTAAGGCCTTAAGATAGATGAAATGCCTAAATTTGTACATGATTTAAGTCAAATTCTAGAAAAAACTGTTAATTTAAACCGCAATATAAAAATACACGACGACAGGCAAGGATTCAATTAATATTTTGACTTGAACAGAATGTTATATTTGCTAATCCCCTTTTAGAAAAGACCATTTCAAAATGCACCCATTTTTGTCATAAAATGCAAATGTTCTCCAAAACGGCATAATCTTTTTGCTTCGTTTTTATTGCAAAAGAAAGGGCTTTAAATTACTTACAGTTTGAGTTTTATTTTTTTTTAATGTTTTTTATTACTGAAAATTAATAAAATGTCGAAATTTCCGTGCATGAGCGCGAGCTTTTTCGTCCCGCCATACTGTAATCTCCAGTCAACATCTGTTGGCTAGTCGGCTACGGCCCCTTGTGATGGGAGGACGTACAGCGTGCTGTCGGAATATAAACTTGCGTATTTTGGGATGTTTCTGCAATGTTATGAGTAAAACCTAACAAAAAATATGTATTATTATACAACACGAGTGTTTATGGACTTGATATTTTACTAAATAGTGGCCATCTCCTATGTTTTTGCGCGAGTTGATTTTATGTTGTTGTCAAAGAATATAAATACATTGACAATATTGACATTGCAACACGGATCATTGACGTATAAAAAGAAACACAAATTAACTGAAGGAGTTCATATATATTGTTGATTACTCTTTATATTTGTTATACCTACGTGTAATTAGTAGGTAAGTAGGTACCTATTTTTTGTGTAAGATATAATTAAGTTAGTTATATATACAGATATTTTTCAATCTTACTATTATATATGTGAAAGTATGGATGTATGTTTGTTATTGGTCAGTCATGCTATAGCGGCTGAACGGATTTCGATGAAATTTTGTTCACAGGTAGAGTATATATAGTTTACAGACGTGTTCAGAGGTAGAGGAGGATTTTTTGCTGACGGTAGGACGATGAGGAAAAAAAAATCTTACCAGTCTAACGATCAAACTAATGAATTAAACTAATGGGACTAAAGGTGTTTCAAGAGAACCTGTATTTAAACCAGAAGTCTACGCAGATGAACTAGCTAGTAAAAGCTTGTAGATATATATTAGCCTTGAAAATATTCGCTACCGACTTGAGGAGCGGGATGCGGGAGTTGGTACAGCAGTATTGTATCGGAAAGCGGTATTGTTCGGCGAAACAAGTTCTGCTAGACCATAGTAAAATAAGAATTAGTCGAAATAAAACTTGGAAAATAGAGAAATAAAAATAATTATGTCCGCGAGCCATTTTTTTTATTTTATTTTATTTTCGCAATTAGCGCCCCAAGAAACCTCGAAATTAACACCCAAATCAAAATTTGGAAAAATAATTATGTCCGCCATCTTGGATCTGAAAAATTATGCCGCTTTCGTAATCAGCAACCCAAGAAACCTCGAAGTTATCACCCATAGCAAAATTTGAAAGATAATTATGTCCGCCATCTTGGATCTGAAAAATGATGCCATTTTCGTAATCAGCACCCCAAGAAACCTAGAAATTGATAGCCATATCATATTTTGAAAAAAAAATCAGTTCGCAGTCAGTTCTATTTTGGATCTGCAAAAAAATGCCATTTTCGCAATCACTAGACAAGAAACTATAAAATTAAGACCCATAGAAAAAAATAATATTCTGCCCGCCATCTTGAATTAGAAAAATTCAAGAAACCGTAAAATTGAAATCCATATTACTTATCATATTTCCAAAAATAATAATCTTCGCCGTCTTTGATTTGAAAGGAGATACCATTTTCGTAATGATCACCTCAAGGAACCCCGACATTGATACTTACATTGCTTGCATACTATATAGCTTACAGTACACTGCATTTCCCAATTTACATTTAGTGAAATGTAAATTGGGAAATGCAGTGGTGCTCGCTCGCCCTGGAGCTTGGCTACTGAAACTCTCCCACTGTATACTAGTGTATACTACCACCTTTCCAGAACATGATAACGGTGAACATGGAGATTATCATTTACTGGTAGATAAAGTAAGTGATATGGAGGTGTTCACGCCTTCGAGCTCGTTCATTAAAGTTTTATCACCATACAGTCATACATAGCACAACAGCATACCATTTTATGTATATAAAATATTAAGTTTTTAAATTATCCAAGACTAGACCGCTCGCAATGCAGTCATAACTAACGAGCAAAAATCAAGCAAGTTTCGCTTGCTACCCGTACCAATAGCGAAACTTGTATTCAAATTGTTCTAGTAGTATAATCACTGTGATGCAACATTAATAAGCACAACAATGCTTGTCTCCTCTACAATTGCTTAATCTTTGATCGTTTCGACCAAGTACAGCGAGTATCCGCTAGATCGCTCAAATTTTGACAAATATTTGATGAGCTCCGTTTTGCCAAGGTCATTCAGGCTACTTAACCCCTTAAGAAGCAAGGCCGTAACTAATGGTATTGATTATAAGTTATTATACGGCCTTTCTTCTTATGACGGCAGAATAACGCTCATTGTTTTTAAGCGATAGTTCATGTTTCGTCTTGTGTTTTAAGTTCTATGGGCAGTCAACAGAAATTCGATACATTTCGCTTCTATCTCGCTGTCCATAAAACTTAAAATAAGTGCAATAAGGTTTGTTTCGAGTTGAAACAAAATGTTCGAAAAAGAAGCCGCCTATAGGGCGCTCGCGTTTGACAATTGCCGCCACCGCTCTGGGTGGCCGCTTCTGTCTTATAATTGTTGTACCATGGTGGTCCAAGACGATGCTCTTAGCTGTCTCAGGGAGCGTCGCGGAGCCACCTGAGAGGGCGGCGCTCCTTGTGCATTGCACACCCGGCACTATAGCACAGTACAAACATGAACAGTATGGAAACTACGTACAAAACGTTCGAAACGGCACACATACACAATTATGCGCATCGACGCTCGAGTAGCGTGCGTCTCACTACTGCAGCACCGCGAGAACCGCTTAGGGGCCTCGTCGATGCGCATGTTTGTGTGAGTGTGCCGTTTCAACGTTTTGTACGTAGTTTCCGTACTGTTCATATTTGTACTGTGACTATAGGTTAAGCTGCCCCTGAGTGACAAGCTGGTATTTGATAGCATCCGCCCACTGACAAGAATTTCAGACTGGGCTGAACCTGGGTCTGATAAACCTGTAGTGTTAGTTGCCCCGACGTGAAATACTGCTTTGCATTCCTTGCGAGATGTCAACTTGGTCTGTTATTCAATGTTACTCCCGAATTGTACATCGTTTATCGGTACATTGATTATCTAATATACTTGCCACTAAATGGCAGTGTTCAGCACTATCGTGTTCTGGTCAGGTGGTAATGTACGGCCCTGTAATTTTCGGCAAAGAAGCATAACACCTTAAGCCTCAGAAGTGGTAACGCATCTGCATTTTGACCTCTGGTCTTTGTGTGGGTGTCTATAGGCTGCAGTTAGCACTTAACATCAATGTGAACAGCATGCTTGTTTGCCACTTTATGACATAAAAAAAGGTAATGTGGTACATACGATAGTGCCCATTTGTGCTCCAATACTGGTCCACCAAGAGTACCTGTTTACCCATCGCGTGCTCTACCCCTAAGCCACTACTCACTGCAACAGAAATTAGCTAGAAATCCTGATACATTAACTTACAGCGAAAAAAAAAAGTGATAAGTCTTCCAACTCCAAACTACCGTAACTAAACCTGAATTCAAGTCCAAGATTTCAGTTAAATTCAAGAAATAATTAAGCGTCTTTGCCTTTGTTTCTCAACTGACAGCCGGCATCTGTCCGTGACTTCATTGTAATATTTATGATTTTATTTCATCGAATGAATAAATTAGTCCTCCGTATTTGTATCACGGTTCTAGTAATTAACTGTTCAGTACACTCGGTCTGCTAACGTTCGTTGCTTTTGGTTGGTTGAATTAACATATCTTCAATTGCTTAGGTGAACTTGGGTGTTTTGGTTTCGATTTCCAGTTCTAATGTTGTTTTTTTTAAGTGAGCAAATAAGCAAACAAGCATACAGTTTACATGGATGCTAAGCAATGATTACAGTCTAAAGACATCAATACAAAACCAGAGGTCCAAATGTAGGTGCATTTCCATTTGCCACCCCTGAGACCTATGTTGTTTTGTCTCTGTGAATGTTATTACGGGTCCATGTATTACTATTTAACCGGAACATGATGGTGTTTAACAGTGGTACCTATACCCCTTAGCTCTAAAGCTGGTACTCTACGGCCAAAAAAATATCATTGCAATTCTTGGAAAAACAAACTAAAATGTTTCTAACCAGTCATATGCACTACTATAAATCTAGGTGCACCATTTTTTATTTGACCATTTTAAAAGAAATGAAATAAGAAAATAAAACTATTTACGAAAACTTGATACTATTACTACTACTATGAACTTACACTGAAAACAAAAAGAGATAAATCTAAGAACTCGAAACTAACGTAACTAAACCTGAATGCAACTTCAACAATTTAGTTTAATTCAAGAAATAATTAAGCGTCTTCGCCTTTGTTTGTTACTGACAGCCGGCATCTGTCCGCGACTCTATAGAAATATTTATGGTTTTATTTCACCACAAGTGTATAAGGGGTCCTTTGCGAAGATATTACAGTTCTATTAATTAATCGGTCAGGACACTCGGTCGACTGATGCTCGTTGCTTTTGGTTGGTTAAATAAACTTGTCTTCAATTGCTTGGGTGTTTTGGTTTCGATTTCCAGTTTCATTGTTCTTTTGATATTAAATGAATTTAAACTGTATTTTTTTTTTTTTTTTTATATCTGAAGTTTGACAGACAAGCAAACGGGCCACCTGATGGAAAGTGGTCACCGTCGCCTATGAACATTTGCAACACCAGGGGAGTTGCCAACGCGCTGCCAGCCCTGAAGGACTCTTTTGACGCCATTTTTGAAGAACCCCATATTGTAGCACCTAGGGAACACCTCAGAGGGAAGTTCGTTCCACAATTTACACGTTCTGGGCAGGAACGAACGTGAAAACCGCACCGTTGAGCACTGCCAGGTGTCCAGTCGGTGTGGGTGGAACTTCTCTCTTCGGCGGGTAGTACGGTGTAGGAAAAGAGACGGTGGCACCATGTCAAACAGTTCAGCAGAGCACTCACCATTGTAGAGACGGTACAACACGCACAGGCTCCCAATGTCTCTGCGCAGGCTCAGATGTTCGAGCCTGTCGGTAAGTCCTGGATCGTTAACAATACGAACGGCGCGTTTTTGCAGGGAGTCAAGTGGACCAAGCTGGTATTTGGGGGCTCCCGCCCACAAATGAGAGCAGTATTCCAGATGGGGCCGCACTTGGGCCTTATAAAGCTGTAGTAACTGTCCCGATGTGAAATACTGCTTCGCTTTGTTAAGCACCCCCAACTTTTTGGATGCCAACTTGGTCTTACAGTCACTGTATTACAGTAATGTTAAATATTATGAAAACGTTAAACGTTAACGTTATACAACTATTTTGAATGTTGACAGTTTATCGATACACAGTCCAATAACAAGATCCACAAAAAATATGGTCTGTTTTATATTATTTCGCATTAACACATCCTTGTGAAATATATTTTATTTAAAGAAAAATGGAAAGAAAATTTTGACTTCAGGCGAGACTCGAACTCGCGGCCTACTGGGAATCTAGTCCAGCCGCTCTTCCAATTGAGCTACTGAAGTCCTGCCCGATTTGTCAAATCTTTTCTTCATATTTATTGCATTGCTTTATGGTAGCAGCAGTGCCATCTATTGCCAACTATGCATGTGTTAATGCGAAATAATATAAAACAATTATTAAGGGTAAAAGCGACTTCTTTACGATATTCAATAAACTGCAAAGTCTATTATATCGGTTGCCTAACTAGCATAGTTGGCAATAGATGGCGCTGCTGCTACCATAAAGCAATGCAATAAATGTGAAGGAAAGATTTGACAAATCGGGCAGGACTTCAGTAGCTCAATTGGAAGAGCAGCTGGACTAGATTCCCAGTAGGCCGCGAGTTCGAGTCTCGCCTGAAATCAAATTTTTCTTTCCATTTTTCTTTAAATAAAATATAGTCTGTCCCTATGTTGACGATAGACTCTTACCCCCTTATTCATAAATGTACATTAGATACGTCTTAGCTATAGAATGCTTTGTCTTTGTCAGTTGCATTGTCAAATGTGTAGGACAGAAAGAGACAAAGGAGAGATTAGCAACACTTATGCAAAAAAACGTTTATGAATAAGGGGGTAAAACTGTAAAGCCGAATTTGGTGAAAGATGGTGTAATCAAACATAGGGTCTCTGAAAAGATTTTAGAATACTTTTATATAACCAGTCCGGAATTTCAGGCTAAAAGCACTAAATTAAAAATAACCTACTGTAATTCATTTAATTTCAACAATTTAGTTTAATTCAAGCAATAATTAAGCGTATTCTTTTGTTTAATAGCTGACAGCCGGCATCTGTCCGCGACTCCACCGCAATATTTATGGTTTTATCTCAACGAGTGAATAAAGGAGTCCTTTGTGTTGTTACCATGGTTCTATTAATTAATTGATCAGGACTCTCGGTCTGCTAATGCTCGTTCGTTTTGGTTGGTTGAATAAACTTATCTTCAATTGCTGAGGTGTTTTGTTTTCGATTTCCAATTGTTATTTTCGTATTTGATGAAGTAAAACTTCAATTCAATTCATTTTTTGCATAGATCATGAGATGTTTAGTACAGGTGGTAATAATAATTATCTAAGTGCATCATGAAACCCTCTTGGGTATAATTGTGGTAGTTGGCGAGTAATTAAATTATAGGTACATATTTTAAATTGCAAAATTATATAAGACTATTTGAAACTATTTTGAACGTGAAGCAGAATTCATTTCATTCATGTATCATTTATGAAGGGCGCATGGCCCAGTGGCTGATGTAGATCGTAAGCGATCTGCTCGGTTAAGCACTACGGGCGCGGTCGGGTAGTGTGATGGGTGACCACTAGTGGCAAATTAAATGCGCGTTTCCGTGCTTCGGAGGGCACGTTAAGCCGTCGGTCCCGGTTGCTATCGATGGATATCAGTCGTTAAACCTTGTCGGAAGCCTTATGGGCGGTTTGAAAACATCCGACAGTGGGTTGGCCACTAACCCACCCACCTCCACCAATCCGCATTAGAGCAGCGTGGTGGAGTAAGCTCCAGGCCTCCCCCTAAAAAGGGGAGAGACTCGTGCCCAGCAGTGGGACGTATAATGGGTTGCCATTATTATTATTATTATATGTATCAAACTATTCTGCATGAATCATTACCAGATTGTGTCTTTATAATAAAACCGTTCGTTTTCTTTAGACTGTGATAAAACTTTCAGGCGCTGATTAACTTCAAGTTGAGCACAGTACAAAAAAAAAATCAACAACAATATAGTCTACCCTTTGTTTAAATTAGCCTTTTAAATAACTGAATCAAACTGACATCGATGAATCGTAGTGAGTGCAGAAGATTTTAGAATACCTTTTATATTATCAGGTATTTTAACAAAAATTCCAAATTAAAAACCATCTATCGTAGCAAATTTTTTTCAACAATTTAGTTTCATGCAAGCTTTAATTGAAAAAAGTAAAAGTTGTGTTATTTACTGACAGTCGGCATCTGTCTGCGACTTCATCGCCATATTTATGGTTTTATTTCATCGAATGTCTAAAGAAGTCTTTTGTGTTGATATCACGGTTCTATTCATTAATTGGTCACGTAACTCAGTCGGCTGATGCTTTTTGCTTTTGATTTTTTTATCTGCAATTGCTTGGGTGTTTTTGTTTAAATTTCCAGTTACATTGTTCTTTTGATGTTCAATGAAGTAAAATATTGAACTGTTTAAATAATCTAATATTTATTCATAAGCTGAAAAAAGCTATTTGCCATCACTCGCTTTGCCACCACTTTTGCTTCCAGTGATGCCAGGGATTGCCCGCCTCTCCCAGTCGAACATATAATAATTATAATTAAAACGTACTGCAAAAGAATTGTTTAAGTACTTATAGAAGTTTACGTCTAGATTATTTTTTGGATCTTCAAAATATTAATGTTTCAGCGAGCGAAGCTGAAAAGCATTGCAGTGCACGTTTACCTCTGTTAATTTTATTAAAACAAGACCTCCTTTCATATTATTTTGCTGCCAATAATAATTTGCTATCGATAAAATAAAATTATAGCAGGAAATATCTATTCATATTACATAGATACGTCGTAGTAAAATGTTCAACAAAGATCAAATAAAGAATCAATTGAAAATTTACGACAGAACTAACAGCAAACTTTGACATACATGTGATAAAATCAATCACCACTGTACAAGGTACAGCATGGAAACTCTTTGCTTACACAAATACAATCAAATATAGCCCTTACAACTTCCACATAAGGTACTCTCGTGTACGAGCGGATACATCTGATCGTTCAACCGCCATGACAGCTAACGACTCGAAGAAAGGCCGGTTCAGTTCAGACTTTGATTTATCGTGAACGGTATTCAATAAAACAGGCTTGCATGTTCGCATTCATTGTTAATGTCTTGGCCACGAACATCAATTATATTTGCCTTGTTTCATGATGCATGGGATATGGTTGTCGAGATTTAGTGTAAACCGCAAGTTGACATCCAATTTTCAATTGATGGGAACTGTTGGTTCAATTTTGCTCATTTAAAAACTACTGAAGAGTCATATAAAAGTAGAAGTGTTTTTTATGTCATGAAGTGGCCAGTAAGCATACGGTTTATATTGATGGTAAGTATTACTGTAGCCTATTTGGTTTCATGTGAATTATATGTACATGAAACCAGAGATTTCAATGTAGATGCGTTGCTACTTCTGAGGCCTAAGGTGATATGCCTCTGTGCCGGAAATTAAAGGGCCGTACATTACCACCTGACCGGATCACGATAGTGCTGAACAACTACCATTTAGCGCCAAGTATATTAGGTAATGCGGTGGTGCCTACGCCCGCGAGCTTCGTTACTGGAGCTCTACCACCAATAAAATTGATTATTTATACAATATAAAATATTATTTTCTTATTTCCTATCAAACAACATGGAAGCCGGGGAAGGTCTTTGGGAACCAAACAAAGTACAAATAAAAAGTTTCCAATTCTATTCTTTGAATAATATGTTCAATTTAATATTGTATTCAAAGAAGCAGTTTGAAGTGAGAGCTACTCTCAAGTATCGGCTTGAAACTTTTGAACTCTTTGAGTTCTTCGCTTGGTGTAGAAATGTTCCAATTTATACGAAGCTCGTGACTCCTAACTCGGTTCGTTGCGAACTCATGATTGGAGAATCGGAAAGAATTGGTATTTTGCAGAATCTTTACTAATATTATAAAGCTGAAGAGTTTATTTGTTTGCTTGAACGCGCTAATCTCATGAACTACTGGTCCGATTCGAAAAATTCTTTCAGTGTTATACAACGTGTAACAGGATTGAATGTACAACCAGAAACTAGTTTGTTCGGAATCGATAACTGAATCGATTTCAGGCATTTTTGATATAATATATGTAATATTTTGTCCCAAAACCAATCACAATTAAGGAAATTATGGTCACCCATTTGGTGAACAGTCAATACAAACGAAAATAAGACTAACGTGTATCCAAAATAAAATGCTAGTCTTAACAAGTTTATAAGAACTCGTTGAGACGCGCTTTTTCTTACAAATAATAATTAAAGAAATGAAATAGTGGAAATAAATCTTATTACTAGCGAGTGTTAAATAAGGGTACGTAGGTTACGCTATATCATATTACAACAGTGTGCGTGTGTGAGTAGGTTAGTGTTTTATGTGCGGCCGTAGGTAGAGGTAGGGTAAGTATGCATAGGGTGTACATACTGTCCGTACAAATTGAGGACAACTTAGTTCTTAAATAAAAAATATTGAATACATAAACATGTAATTTCAGTTCATGTATTATGTATGATTATAACTCGATTTTCTAATCGTGGTGTTAGAGAGTGTGCATTATTCCCGTTACACGTTGTATAACATCACGCATGAACAAGAGAGGGTAGGTATCATTGCAGCCGCGCGGAGCCGCGGCGGGCCGCTAGTTTTTGAAAACAGCAAAGGAGTTCCAATCTTACATGGCGGTATTTTTAGTACAATGGTGCTGTCTTAGACGGGATTTTGCGAAATTCGATCCCAAAGCGATTGTTTGTGAAGTTTGTATGAAACTTCGTTATTATAAGTGCCTGGAGTCTCAAATTTTGCATAGGCATTGTTTTTACGACGTCAGTGCTACCTATGACGGGATTTAGCTAAATTGAGGGTGTGTTTTGTGTTTGAAACAGATAATAATTTTGGGAAATTTAATCTTTTTTGGAACCCTATTTGTTCAACAAACAGTTAATAGGTTAATCCCTACTAATATTATAAATGTGAAAGTAACTCTGTCAGTCTGTCTGTCTGTCTGTTACCTTTTCACGTCCAAACGAGTGAACCGATTTTGATGAAATTTTGTACAGAGATAGAGTTGACTTTGAGAAAGAACATAGGCTACTTTTTGTCTCCTTTTATTATCCCCATCCCCCTAAAATAGGGGGTGGAAATTTGTATGGAGCATCCTACAATTTTCAAGATAGAAAGTAAATAGTTGGTATGTGAACTCTTTGAGTTTAACAAACAATACGTACATCAGTTGTTACAATGTATTTGTAATTGAAAGATTTGGTCGCTCGATTTAGTACCTCATGCGGTCTGCCTACCGGATGCGCGAGTAAGCGTGAAGGTACGTAATTAAAATATTAACCTAGGCTGTGTCGTACGCCGTGCGATATGAAATGAGCGGCGCGTAGACAGAACCGGTTCTGGTGAACGGGCCACCGTTCGCCGGAGCGGAGGGCAGCGGTATGACATTCGTGCTGGAACATCGGACATGAATAATACTTACTTCTAATTCTTTACACCATACCTATATCTACTGCCAAATAGTTATTGTGCCGTTAGTGCTTATACTATTTTTGCCTGTACCTACTTGTGCTATATCTATATACTTGCGGAATATAACCCCGATCTCGGGTAAGTTGTGCATTTATTTGTAACTTATTCTCACTGTAGGTACTAAGTGCTCATATTATCATTGCCTCCTATTTGTTTCACTACGACCACATCATTGATTACTAATGGCTATACATATAGCAAACTATCATCTGGCTGCTTTGTGTTTAATCATCTCATCAACCATCAAGGTCGTATAGGGGACACGTGATACCATTTGAGCGTGCTCTTATTTTCCACCCTTGGGAATTTCCAGGGTTTTTATTCTGGGTCTAAAACGACCTGGGGTTGATGCTGTCCTGTCCTGTTCGCGTGACGTCAGATTCTTCCCCGCGTCGCGCAACGGTCTACAGAGCGGCACCGGCAGCACCGTCACCGGCTTCTAGTGCAGGATAGTGTTGCTGTATTTGTTCCTATCAGTGCAAACAAACGATAGTCGATCCACGCCCTATTCTAACTTAATTTCTCAATTTCATTAAAAATTAAGATTAGGTTTTAATTTTAAATTAGTTTAGTTACCGGGTAGTACCTACCTAAATAGTTTTAATTGTAGTTAGGGAGATTAGATTATAGGATAATTAGAGTCATAGTATATAAGTAGATATTTTATAAATTATTAAAACTGTAGTACCTAACTAATATTGGTTGTTTTATTAATAGTCATTTTAATAAATATAACACAGTTTTTTTTAGAAATCTGCTTCCATTCTTTAATACGGGGGATGAAATTTGAAGGTATTGGGCTTTACGGCAGTGTTCAAGCTGGAAAGCCAAAAATAGTTTTGCGGACTCTTTGTTACTAAAAATAAACATTATTTGCTTATTATTGAATTATTTGCTTTAGAAATCTGCCCCACCCCCTAAAATAGGGGATGGTAATTTGTATGGAGCATTCCACAATTTTCAAGGTAGAAAGTTGAAACTTGATATGCGGGCTCTTTGAGCCTGACAAACAATAAATACATATTTTTTTATTTTATCTACCCCCATCCCCTTAAAGTAGGGTGTGAAATTTGTATTGGGCTTTCCGCATTGTTCAAGATGGAAAGCCAAAAATTGGTATGCGGCCTCTTTGATACTTCAAAAAGCAACGTTTACTTGATTTTTTTTTTTTGGAAATCTGCCCCACCTCCTGGAAAAGGGGTGGCAATTTGTAGGGATCATTCCACAATTTTCAAGGTAGAAAGTTGAAACTTGGTATGCGGGCTCTTTGAGCCTAACAAATAATTTCGTACACAATTTTTTTTGGAAATCTGCCTCGCCCCCTGTCATAGGGGGGCGAGGCAGATTGTTAGAAAGTTGAAACTTGGTATGCGGGCTCTTTAAGCCTAACAAATAATTTCGTACATAATTATTTTTGGCATTCTGCCCCACCCTTTGAAATAAAATTTTTTTTACGGATTTATCTCGCGTATATTAAACTAAAATGATTTTTAAAATCAACCCGACGTTTCGGTCGCTTTTCAGCTTCCGTGGTCCCGGGCAGACTGAGGTGACATTTGTCTGACAAATGTTTGAAAAAATTATATGTAGCTACCTCCATCTATCATAGGGGGTGACAATTTGTAGGGAGCATTCCACAATTTTCGAGGTAGAAAGTTGAAACTTGGTATGCGGACTCTTTGAGTCTAACAAATACTTTCGTACATTTTTTTTTCCGACATTGCCCCCATCCCCTTATCAGAGGGGGTAAAATTTCGTATTGGACTTTAGCCAATAATTAGTGTCCAGACTCTTTGTTACTAAAGAAAACAACGTTAAAGTTCTTAAAACATATACTTTTTTTTGGAAATCTGCCCCAACCCTCTCAGAGAGGAGGTGATAGTTTGTACAGGTATTTGTCAGTTTTTAATGCCGTTTTTTATGTCGTGAAAGTGGCAAACAAGCATGCAGTTCACATTGATGTTAAGTGATGACTGCAGCCTAAAGACACCTACACAAAGACCAGAGGTCAAAATGTTACCACTTCTGAGGCCTAAGGTGTTATGCCTCTGTGCCGAAAATTACAGGGACGTACCACCGTACCACCTGACCGAAACACGATAGTGCTGAACACTACCATTTAGCGGCAAGTATATTAGGTAATTCGGTGGTACCTACGCCCGAGAGCTCCTTCACTGGAGCTGATGATTCAAATGATCTGTTTAAGTGAAATGGACAAAATTTCCCACTAAATGAAAAATGGAAGGGTACTGTTTGTATGGAATTGAGGTTAAAATTTGTTTGGCATTTTTGATAGTTTCTAAGTTAGAGATTTTAAATGTGATGTTCCAGTCTTTCTGTTAGGAATAAAAAAATCGTGTATCAGTCAAAATCACCCCTAAACTTTCATATATAAGGGGTCAAAATTAAATACAGATTTTTGAAGTTATAGACGTGACTAGCTTTTGCCCGCGACTTCGTTCGCGTGGACTTCAGACCGCACCTACCCCGCTCCCCCCACGCCCCGTTCGCCTGGCGCCGCTGCCGTTATTTATCACCGAAACGGTATTTATCGCCGAAATTGCTATGATTCTGCATTTTAAATCTGTGATATCTTCGAAAATATTTATTTAATTTACATGCTGTAAAAAGCCATATTGATCTTTATTAAATGCACAATGTATTTAAGATACTTAATTGGATAAGGATTAATACTGTATTGCTTAAAATCGCTTCGTAAATAAGCCATTATTTCTCGTACAAAGTAAAGGATAAAAAATGGTTATTGTGGGTTATTCCTAAGAGATAAACATATACCATCACGGACTTTTTTGTAGACCTTTTTAAGTTGTACAATACTGTAGTAAATTGTTTTGATCTATCTTGTAGGATTCAGTCAGCGTTTGCAATGTAAGCGCAAAAAATGTGTTTTTTCTACGACCTCACATTAAAAACCTCAAAAATTGTAGCCTATGTGTTATTCTGATGTATTAGCTATAGCCTATGTGTTATTCTGATGTATAAGCTATATTGTGGTAAAGTTTCATTCAAATCCATTCAGTACTTTTTACGTGAAAGAGTAACAAACATCCATACATCCATACTTACAAACTTTCGCCTTTATAATAGTAGTAGGATTAAGTACTCCACATATAGGTAACATAAAAAAAAGGTACGCGACGGTAAACTTGATTAGGACAATTCCATGGGATTCTAAAATTTAAATTATTTATAAAACGACATCCACGCGGGCGAAGCCGCGGGCAACAGCTAGTTATATATATATAAAATAAAAACCTAATAACGGTTTGTAAAAAATAATAATATATATTTTACAATAACTAACTTTTACATAACAAGTTCATTAGTTATATCACGTTATTAAGTGGTGACTGCATCTACACAAAAACCAGAGGTCAAAATGCAGATACACTGCCACCCCTGAGACTTAACTTGTTATGTCTCTGTGATAGTTGTTACGGGGCCGTAAATTACCATCTAACCGGAACAAGATAGTAAACAATACCATTTGGCGGCAAATAGATAAGTAATGAGGTGTTACTTACGCCCCCGAGCTCTTACACTGAAACTCTACCACCAGTGAAATAGTGTTTCATAGCACCAAAAGTAGTCCAATTTGATAAGTCTCTGATCCATACGTGAGTACGAGATCTTCTTTGAATAATACGTCTGTATAATTTATTTCCGTAGAAGCACTTTGAAGTGGTAGTTCCTCTCATGTATCAATGTCGTTCAAAACTTTTGAAATCCTCGAATTTTGCACTCACTGCAAAAATGTTCCAATGTATACGAAGCTCGTGACTAGCTCGGTTAGTCGTGATTGAAGGATCGGAAGGAACTGGTATTTGGCTGGATAACACTAAAACATGGATGCATTTTATCTACAGCAATAGTTTAGGTGTTTATTATTACATCTACTCGGAATAGATTGCAAGATATATATATATATATATATATATATATATATATATAGACGCTTTGTGTGAATGATAGTATCGGTGTAAAAATGAAAAAAGGCATTCTCCAATGATTCGCGCATATAGAAAGAATGTGGAATGAGCGAATGACTAAACAGATATACAATGCGAATGTGGATGGTTGCAGAGGCCCAGGAAGACCAAGGCTGACCTACCATAACCAAATAGGTTGAGTTCTGTCTGATGGTGGGGTCAAAAGTCTTAGGAATCGGCGTACATGTATGGAGAGAATGATGAAGGTAGAAGTAGAAGTCTTTTTATTTTTTTTATTTTTGATCGTAGTGATGTGAGCGTATTTTGAATACTTGCACAAATTGAGATTGATTTAATTACAACTACGCGTGAAGTTATCACGCGTGTAATCCACGGAGGGGTAGGCAGAGGTAAATGCATGCAATTACATACGTTTTGTTACATACATACATGCAATTACCCACGATTTGCCGGTAACGTTTTGGTCCATGTAACAGGTGGCGAGCCTGTTGACTCGACACCTCCGGGCATATAACCAAATTCCCAGGTACTGAGAAATTTCCAGAAAAGGGAAAAAGTCCGTATAGAACGAGAGATAAAGGATTATAAGCCATTATGTCTGATAGCCCCCGACTCGGGAATCCAACCCAGGACCTCAGCGTATATATTTTTTTTTACGCTTGCACTCTCAGCCGCTCATTAGGTATAAACTTGTGTCGTGGGTGCTGTTGTACACATACAACAAATACACAAACATCCAGACCCGAAACAATTAATGAGGGGATCGAACCCGCGACCCTTCGAATCAAACGGTCATCTCACACCGCTGGACTAACCGGGTCGTATTTTTTTCATTTAATTATGATGTTTCTAAAAACAACTATTTAAACCATATATCACTTCACACTGTTCGAAAGTTTAAAAAGTGTTGACTGAAACAGTTTAATACGTGTCAAGGAGCAACTGAATTGAATTAGGATTCCCATCTCATTTCCAAGTTAGTGCTAAGAATCGCCCTATTTTCCGCCTCGAATGAAACTGTCCGGTAGCGAAGGGTGTTGGTACACTGGGCTAGTGATTTTTTACTAAGCTATAATCAGAAACTCATTTAATCATTTAGGGTGAAGGCACCTCTTATGTCACGTCAAAAACAAACAAAATAACAATTGTTAAACATGTAAAACAAGCTAAATATATATATATATATATATATACATACATATAAATATATATATATATAGTCAAGAATATCATTAAGATGAAACTAAATATAATATACTAATGTAAGTAAGTATATCAGTAAAATGCTATTTATTTATTTAAATTAAAAATATTTTCTTGGTTTATTCCAATAACAATTTCTGTGTGGTTTTAATAAGGCATAATTTGAAAACAAACATTGTGTTTTATGCCATGAAATAGCAATACATACATACAGCCTCACCGGAACACGAAACCGTTTAACAGAACACTACCTACTATTTAGCGGCAAATATATTATTAATCAAGTAATGCTGAGCCTACGCCTTCAAGCTCCAGTGTTTACTTATTACAAATTACGTGTTTAACGTGTAACGATGGAAGGAAGGTAGGTATATACTATGCCTCATACTACGAGAGTTACAAAACCAGTTAATCTCTGAAGCAGCAGATGGACACTATGGGATCCAAGAACAATAAAAAATCAATTGTCATATTTTTCTGGTAGCTTGAGGAATAATAGTTGGGGAAAAAATTTCTTCGCATTTTTTAAGATAATACAAAACATTTTTTAATATAGTTTATTTAAATTTAACTAAAGTATGTATGTACCATTTTGTTCGATAACCTTTTGCCATCTTGTAGGTAGGGACATGATCCCATTGCTATAAAAATGTTGGGACTTCTCTTCAAAATACCGCGACAAGTGGATTTGGCAGTCCTCTCGTGATGTTAACCTAACACTGCATAAAGAATTCTGAAGAGACCGAAACAGGTGGAAATCTGAAGGTGCAAGGTCAGGACTATACGGCGGATGCATTAACACCTCCCAGCCAAACTCTCTTTATTTTTGCTGAATGGCTATAGATGTGTGAGGTCTAGCGTTATCATGATGAAACACCACACCCCTTCTGTTGATCAATTCCGGCCGCTTTCTCTCAACTTCTTGATTTAATCTCATCAGTTGTTCGCAGTAGAGTTCAGAATCGATAGTCCTGCCTGGTGGTAATAGCTCATAATGAATAATGCCCTTCCAATCCCACCACACACACAACATCACCTTATTGCGAGTTAACCCGGGTTTCACCACAGTCTGTGAAGCCTGACCGGCCTTTGACCACGACCTTTTTCGCACGTTCTTGTCGTACGTGATCCACTTTTCATCACCAGTTATCAGCTTCTTCAAAAATGATTCGGTTTCATTACGTCGTAATAAAGAATCACAAATGAGTACACGGTTCATTAGGTTTCTTTCAGTGCGCTCGAGAGGTACCCAAATATCGATCTTCTTTTTGTACCCAGCTTTTTTCAAATGCGCCAAAACTGTTTTGTGATCAATTCTCAGTTCTTCAGCTACGTCGTAACTACTGATATGTATATAGGAAAAATGGTATCCATTTTATCCGTAATAGGGCGACCAGAGCGAGGTGCATCTTTGACATTAAAATTTCCGGATTGAAAACGCTTAAACCAAATTTGTGCTACTCTCACAGACACTGCACTAGGTCCATAAACATCGCAAACTTATTTCGCTGCTTGCGTTGCATTTTTACCTTTTTTGTAGTAAAATTTTAAAATGTATCGAATTTCTTCATTAGATTCACTCATCTTGACAGTACGAAAAACAAATGAAAACCACACATTTGCCTAATTTGAATTTATAATTATGTACTTTAAAATGTTAACTTTCAATGATACCAAAACCAGCCAGATACAAATACTACAGCCAAAGAGATTTTATTACAAGTTTATACATATTATAATGCGAAAAGACTTTTTCCCCAACCTATTATTTTAAAATGAATTACCTAATTCCGGTTCAAAAAATCAAACACATCAAAATATATTTTATTCTTATTTTCTAACTCACTGAGTACAACCCCTACCTAACGAGAGAAGTGAAACTTTAGATTTGCGGGGACACCCACTGCATCATCTAATGTCCATAATAGATAGGTGCGGATTAACCGCGGGGTTGGAAACGGATAGAAAATATTCTAGCTAATGCAATATTCATTCGTTATTAGACTCGAGTTGAAGCTCGTAACGTAGGAGCTTAGAGTAAGTGATGAATATTAGAAGTATTCAAGGATATTCTTTATTACACCAGCGTTTCTCAAGTGAGTATAATAATAATAATAATGGCAACCCATTATACGTCCCACTGCTGGGCACGAGTCTCGCCCCTTTGGGGGGAGGCCTGGAGCTTACTCCACCACGCTGCTCCAATGCGGATTGGTGGAGGTGAGTGGGTTAGTGGCCAACCCACTGTCGGATGTTTTCAAACCGCCCATAAGGCCTCCGACAAGGTTTAACGACTGCTATCCATCGATAGCAACCGGGACCGACGGCTTAACGTGCCCTCCGAAGCACGGAAACGCGCATTTAATTTGCCACTAGCGGTCACCCATCACACTACCCAACCGCGCCCGTAGTGCTTAACCGAGCAGATCGCTTACGATCTACACCAGCCGCTGGGCCATGCGCGCTTCGTCATTTCTCAAGTGAGTCTTGTGTGTAATTTAGTCTGAAATTCGCTTCCGAGAAGTTAAAATTAAACTTTTTCTGAAAATTATTTGTAGTTCACAAAAATATGAATATAACTTCTCAAAAATATGTAATTGCTGTTTGTCAGCTTATCCCTACTTATATTTTAAATGCGAATGTACTAATATCATGTTCTCCCATTTTCCGGTTTGCACGGCAATGCGATTTCTGATATATGCAACCCTGCGTATGCATATATTGGGAGCTCTACTTTTTAATATAATTTCCCTGACTTCAATGTATGGCCCCATGATACAACAGAGACAAAACAACAGTCTCAGGGGTGATATTGCATCTGAATTTTGACCTCTGCTCTTTGTGCTTGTTTGTCTATAGGCTGCAATCGTCACTTAACATTAATCTTGTTTGCCACCTAAATTACATTAAAAAAAAAATCTTTTGACCAAAGTATTCTTCTACTATCAATCTAAACTGTACATATATTAATATGAAAACAAAAAAACAATAGAAATAGAAATAGAAATAGAAAATATTTTTATTTCGAATAGATCTTTACAGATACTTTCAAAACGTCAATAAATCATAAACTACCTAGAGCGAATAACCATTACATATAGTAAAGAAAAATCATATATTAATAGTAAATTAAAAATTAAAATTTAAACTATTTGGTTAAAACATAATAATCATAAAATTTTTCAATTCCTTCAATGATAATAAATGAAGAAAAAGAAAAACTTATTCGTCAAGATCAATGTTATTCACTTAGCAGAGTTCCAAGTGCAGTCACTACTGAGAAGAACTCCGCTACCCAACAAACTCAGTAAGAGCTCTTTTAAATGAAAGCTTAAATCTAGTACAGATTATCGTGAAAAATCAAATAATGTCAACGTCCATAGCATAGATGCAAATAAACTGCTATCTACTAAATGTGATGTAGCCCCTGCAAACCAGAACAGACCAGTCCCCACCAACAGCACCCGTTCACGAGTATGACGCATGTGACAGCCATTGCCCTCCTCGACCATTTTAGAGGGAAGTGAGCAACCCGCCACACGACGCCGCCAAAGGTATATATAATGATATATTGTTCACTTAAAAAAAATAAAGTAAAGCATTCAGTGTACTCCTTGCCTATCAACCTTCCATCTGCCTCGTACAAATTGGGCGACAGCGCTTCCCTAGTTGTATTGGCGTTTAGTTTATTACACTCACAGTCATTGCAATCGCTGCAGTTGTACTTCGTGGGTAGAAGCGGGTAAAATATGCATCAAACATCCTTACTTAGAAAAATATTTTTAATTTATATTTTTTTAAGCTCTAGATTTTTATGCATAAAATTTGAAATAAACTAGGGCCATATAGGGCCAGATAATGGCCCACATTGAACGACGAAGCTAATCATCTATGCATAGAATACAAACTTCCATTTAATCACATGAAGTATCGACCAAACGTCCTGAAATAATAGGTGCAAACTAGGTCCGAACGCAATTAAACGTGGGTTCCCAGAGTGAATGCCCAGATGTTTCGTCTCTTAAATGAATTTGTGTTCTGAAACTATTAAAAACCTGTTTTAAGAAGTGCAGTTGCCCCTGTTTCCTCTTGATATTAGCCTACTCTTTGTTTCAATAAAACAGCGTTTAAATGTCTTAATAGATTATCTGGGAAACATTTTGTACTGCAGATTTCTAGAGGCACTTGAAAGAAAAATTTGCTATTAAAAATGTTGATTTGAAATCATCTTATTAAGTAATATTGAATGCTTGTGTAACAATGTTTGTAACCTAACTCCTTGGACACGGCTTACTTGATATTTATGGTATTTTTTGTGTATATTCGGTATATCTGATAATAAGCTGTAAACTATTATTTTCTACCTTAAAGGCTGTATATATATTATAGCTAGGCCATGTAATAAAATGTAAATACGTGTGCTTTTCCATATTTTTCAATAATAAAATAATATTTGAATAATATTTTTGAATCGGAAACATCTTCATAGTGATATTTGATGTCCCACATTGTCATGTATTATTTACATGAAAACTTGCTCTGTAAGTCATAGAAAAGTATTGATGATGCTTGAAAGTCAATCTCACAAAGTGATTGGTTAGATTGATATTTATAAAATAGTAAAACCTAAACCATAAATTTTATCTCTATACCGATTCAACAAATGTAGATATATAGCTAGACTGCAAATATTTTGAAGATTACGAGTAACTATATACATAGTTTAACAGGTACCCCTTGCTGCTGAATAGTTTTAGACTGTAGGTTTATATTAATACATCATATATCAAAAAACAACTTTTCCAAAACAAAACATCAGGTGCCTGACTCATAAACATAATTTTTAGCTCGCGTTACTTAAAAAAACCTTCACAAGTGCTTAAATTTTGTCATTTCATCGTCCACTAAAGCATCCCGAGCGGGAACGTGTTGAATACATATGTACGAACCGTCCAAACGATTACGCGTCCTTTGAGAGACCAACACCCGTAAAGCTAGAAGCATTGATTTGTCCATCTGTTATGCGACCACTATCTGTGTCATCAAAACCGATTATTAATTTTGTTCTTAATGTGTTTACATTTTCTTAATTAAGGACTTATTTTTCTAAGTAACCCTTTAGCTATGAAATGATTCAAACTCAAACTCAAAAATTTATTTAATCACTTGGAAATAATAGAATTTGCTTGTGATAAAAATCAAAATTACAAATTACAAATTTAAAAATTAAAGCGAATAACAACAGATACGTTGATGATGATGTCAAAGTAAACAAAATAAACTAAATAATGGTCCAAAAATACTTAATAATAAACATAGGTATCAACAGAATGTTCCATACTTTCTTTTACATACAGCAAGTCAAGACTAAACAAAAAATATGATGATGATATAATGATTAAAGATAAGAAGTTACTAATATCACTTTTATCTGTTTCTATTTTGCCTATCTGACAAAACAAATAAAGATACTAATAGTTTGTCTTATGTACCTAAGTTTGTGAATAAAAGGGGTATTTATTTTAGATGGACAAAATAAACTCAAGAGGCAATTGGTTAATTGGCGTAACTTATACGCTATAATCATATTCCCTGATACTCAAGTAGGTTCTTGATGATTTAGTTATAAAAATAGTTGAGTGTTATAAACAAGGCATATACATAGAGGGCAAGAAAGCGGTTGTTATTTCATACTATAAAATGGGACTGCCACTTGCAACATCTTTAAATAAACATCAGGTGCCAGACCCATAAACACAGCTCGCGTTAAAACTACACAAGCGCTTAAATTTTATCATCTCACCGTCCACTAAAGCATCCCGAGCGGGAACGTGTTAAATACATTTGTATGAACCGTCCAAACGATTACGCGTCCTCTGAGTGACCGACGCCCGTAAAGCTAGAAGCGTTGTCTTGTCCATCTGTGATGCGACGCTAATGTGGCCAGTTTATTGTCTTTTGGGGCCGACTGAATGTCATAAAAACCGGTTATTTTTGTTGCTAGTGTCTGTCTAGCCTTTTCTTTAATTTTCTCATATTTTGTATTTACTAGCATGTAACTCCCAGTTCCATTTCAATTATAGCTTTAAGACAGCATAGCAGACAGCTGTAGGTATATTTTAATGTGGATACTTTTTCTTTAATTCTTTTTGCATTGATAGATTTTAGTCGGTTTCAGAAATAAAGATTCACTTTGATGCCTGCTTTTCTTATTTTGTTCAACTCCATCTCAATGATTGTATATTGAGATGCAGATCAGCTGATTAAAATCCCAGCGCCGTGAGGAATGCAACGTAAAAGGCAATCGGTATTTTAAAATCGCAACAAGTATTGGAAGGCGCGCTCGAGTGGTCGCTACGTTCAAGAAATGGTGGTTGCTATTATGAAGGAGTTTGTTTAACAATCAAGATGTCTATGTATGAGAAATACTGAACTATCTAATTTACTCTGTAACGGTATATTCTTATTTTTTAACGTAACTGCGCGTATAATCTCGAAATGGGTTGTCAGAGGTAAATGCATGCATTCAAGCAAATGTGCATACACACCCGCGATTCGCCGGTTATGTTTTGGTTCATGTAACAGGTGGCGAGCCTATTGACATCTCCAAGCACATTACCAAACTCCGAGATACTGGGAAACTTCCAGAAAATTGAAAAATTCCAAGAGAACCAGAGATTAGGGATTTGCACCTTTATCTCTGATAGTCTCCGATCAGGGAATCGAACCTAGGACCCCAGCGTAGTAGTAGTGGCCTGCTACCACAAGACTACTGAGGCAGTTCCTATTTTAGGATTCTAATAGAATAAAAATAAACTTCTATAAGAAATTTGTTCTCTGCCTGTTTATCTGTCAAAACCTACTCCTCAGATACGCGGAGAGGTGAGGAGAGGTATTCAGTTAAAATTAATTACAATACTATCTTAATTGAAAAAAAACTAATGGGTAATTCGACTCAATAAATAAATCATGAAAGCAATGAATACCATAATCAAGAGACAGGTAGACGAAATCATGCAGTGAAACTTGGAAAAATAAATAAATCTGAAACCAAAGGTTTTTTTTTGTATGTCAGACAATAATCAGATCGACAGACAAGCAAGCAAGCTACCTTATGGAAATGTTCGCCGTCGCTCATAAACGCAGTGCGTTGGCAACTACCTGGTGTTGCAAGAACACCAGGTAGTTGCCAACGCACTGCTAGCCCTGAAAGACTCTTTTAACGATATTTTTTAAGAATCCGATATTGTAGCACCAAGAGAACACCTCAGAGGCATGTTTGTTCCCCAATTTACACATTCTCGGCAGAAACGAGCCCCGGTGAGCACTGCCAAGTGTCCAGTTGGTGAAAGTGGAACTTCTCGCTTCGGCGGATAGTGCAACGTAAAAAATGAGACGATGGCTCTATATCGATCAGTTCAACGGAGCACCATTGTAGAGACGTAAAAGATGTAATGCTTTTTATTTTTCAACGGTAGAAAACAAAAAGATATATAAAGAATAAGTTCACTTTAATCCCTGCTTTTCTTAACTGCACCTCAATCATTGAACATTGAGATCAACTGATTAAAATCGCAGTGCAGTGAGGAACGCACCGCATAGGGATTGCAGTCCCGCAGCTTCTTCAATCCCGCGGGATTGATTTGCGGGATTGATCAAACCCTCGCGGATCCCGCGGGATCTCGCATTTTAGAAATTTTGTCATAAAATCAATTGAAACTGCAGATTTTTTAGGGTTCCGTACTAAACAGGAGGAAGCCTTATAGTTTCGCCAAGTCCGTCTGTCTGTCTGTCTGTCCGTCCGCGGTTTAGCGCAAAAACTTTTGGTAATAGAGACTTGAAATTTGGCACAAGTGATCACGCCGACAAAAAGGTAGAATAAAAACATGAAAAAAAAAGAAATATTTAGGGCACCTCCCCTAAATGTAAAGCGCGGATAATTGTTTTATTTTTCGTTTTCTGTATAGTGTGGTTTCAAAAATGTTAGGATGTAGTAATATCATTTTTCGATTTTGTTAACGTTTCGTGACTTGATAAGCTTAAAAGTGTTAAAAGTGTTCCAATTTTCGTTAAAGTCAAGTGTCGGGGGGGACACTTGACTTTACCTACTAAACGGTTGTTGTTAGAAATTCAAACGTTACGACAATAGTAGCTAGTGTAGCTACATATAATGAAACTAGCGGCCCGTTCCGGCTTCGCCCACGCTGCTCCGTTCCTATTAGTCATAGCGTGATGATATATAGCCTATAGCCTTTCGCGATAAATGGGCTATGTAACAATGAAAAAACTTTCAAATTGGACCAGTAGTTCCTGAGATTAGCGCTTTCAAGCAAACAAACAAACAAACTCTTCAGCTTCATAATATTAGCATAGATTAAAAGGAAAACTGTCTCACTTAAGTTGGCCTTACAAGTTTGCGAGTTATAGTCGATGAATGTATTTTACTCGAAAATATTAAAGAACTTGTTGGAAAACATTTTTTTTTCATTACATTATTCATGATTTTTTAGGTAAGTTGTAAGTAAAAAGTTCAAAAATGTCGATCTTCATTCCGACAACGAATGATACCTATTACATTACTGTATTATTTTCAAATATTGGGTATTAATATTTTTTTTTATTACGTAACAGTAATTGGCACCATATTTATTTTATAAATAACTAGCTGTTGCCCGCGGCTTCGCCCGCGTGGATGTTATTTTATAATCCTAAATTTTCTTTGCTATAAACCTCACGGAGCCCAAGACCTTTCCAACGAATGCAAAACCGTGGAGATCGGTTCTTGCGTTCTGGAGTTATAGCGTCAGGAAGGAAAACCCGACTTATTTTTATATTATAGACAAAACTTATGCGTTTTCTAAAACGTCTCCTATAATAGACAATTTTGCTGTCATAAATATCCTATACAAAAAGTTTTGTGATGACCTGCTACTATAATAAAATATGTCTCATATATTGCAACAAAAGTATTTGTTTTCTGACAAAATAATAATTAAGTAGGTGACAAATATTTAGTATATAAATCAGTTTTAAACACCTTATTTTTTTTTAATGTTTGGCATCAAGTTTTATTTAATTTTAATCTTACATCTAAAATCAGGTTAGGTAATCAATCTTATTAATAATGAGATTTAGAATGAATTTGTGCTTTCTCGCAAAACTTCAGGAACGTTACAGCAGCTAATTTAAATTTGCGGGATCCGCGGATCCGCGTTTTAAAGGTGCGGGATCCACCAGATTGATAAGAGGCGCGGGATCCCGCGGGATTGCGGGATCCCACTTTGCGGGATTGCAATCCCTAGCACCGCAAAAGGCAATCGGTATTTTAAAATCGGAACAAGTATTGGAAGGCGCGCTCGAGTGGTTGCTACATTCAAGAGATCCTTAAGCTTGGCGGGTTGCTATGATCAGGAGATTGTTTATCAAGGAACTAGGATAAAATAAATAAGAATAAGTTTTGTGAGAAATATAAAGATTGGAGAGTAGGAAGTATTGCAAGAGTGCTCGGTGGGTCTGACTATGTTAATGAGATGCATAAGCTTGTGGTTGGTGTTTCTGGGTTACTTTGATTGGGGGCATTGTTCATTAAAAGAATACAAATATTTATTTAATTTATCGAACTCATAGCAATATGAAACCATAGACATGGTTTCATGCAATGTAGTTTTCAAGGCCCCAAATTTGTATAGGTTATAAAAATAATTGAGTGTCTGTATTCTCTAAAGGGGTAGGCAGAGGTAAATGCTTGCATTTAAAAATACTTTAAACGTGGAGATACGGGTTAGTGGCCAACCCGCTGTTAGATGTTTCAGATGTTTTCTCCGACAAGGTTTAACGACTGCCATCTATCGATAGCAACCGGGACCGACGGCTTAACGTGCCCTCCGAAACACGGAAACGCACATTTTAATTTGCCACTAGCGGTCACCCATCACACACCCGACCGCGTCTGTATCGCTTAATCGAGTAGATCGCTTACGATCTACACCAGCCGCGGATTCATATGCGCTTATGATCAGAGTAAATAAGTTATTATAGTGGTCAAACTATTACAATGGGGCGGTAGTAAGTGCAATATCGCATGATGGGCAAACAAGGCGTAGGCGTAGGACTTCTGTAGGGAAGTCCACACCTGACTGTCGATGTTTCCCTTCTCATTGCCTTTGGGGTGTTCCATTTTTATTTAAAAATATTTCACTTGCATGTGTTTTTTCGAAAAATCCTATAATGTAAAATAATTATAGCTTCTATTTCTGAAAAAATGTCGGAATGAGGAATTATCTTCTGGTTTAATTCCAAACGAGAACCGCTGTATGGACTCTCGTTAGAGTTAGCTCTAATGAGACAAAGCCGATCATGGGGATCACAGCTTACGACCGGTTTCACTGACCTATTCCACTGAAATGTGTTTATCTATATTTATACTTAATATTGCAAAGAGAAAATATTTATATTTTTGTATGTTTTTTTTAATAACAAAAGTGATACGATACCAAACCTGACAATGAACAGAGGCAGTCAAAATGTATTTTAATATTAAACTGCTGGAAGTGACAGAGCTCGGGAGCGTGGGCACCACCGCATTACCTATTATACTTGCCGCTAAATGGTAGTGTTCAGTGTTCAGCACTATCGTGTTCCGATCAGGTGGTAATGTATGGATCTGTAAAGGCTGCGGTCATCACTTAACATCGATGTGAACTGCATGCTCGTTTGCCACTTCCATTTTTTTTATGTAATGTAAGTGGCACACAAGCATGCAGTTCACATTGATGTTAAGTGATGACTGCAGCCTATAGACACCCACACAAAGACCAAGGTCAAAATGCAGATGCGTTACTCCTGAGGCCTAATGTGTTATGCCTCTGTGCCGGAAATTACAGGGCCGTACATTACCACCTGACCGGAACACGATAGTGCTGAACACTACCATTTAGCGGCAAGTATATTAGGTAATGCGGTAGTGCCTACGCCCGCGAGCTCCGTCACTGGAGCTCTACCACCAGTTATCATTACAGTTAATGTTATCGTTAGTTATCGTTACCATTACATATAAAAAAAACTTTAGCAATCTGCGTTTTAAATATTTGAACTTCCACTATCACATTTACTTTGTACCACACCACTATCGTATATCCCATATGAATTACCCCACTTGAGTTACTACTAACGTAATATGAAAAATAAAGCTGAAATAATATATTGGTGGAAAACTTTAAACATTTTCATAGTCGGATGGTCTAAAACGATAGCCCGTTCGGTTCATGCATCTACGGGAGTTTGTGCGCAATGTTGGTAAAATACTACACACGAAAACAATTTATGAATTCTTGCGGCAGACGTAATCAAAGGATATTTACCCCAGTTCCTATGTGCATATTACTATGCACGGTAAATAAATACATATATATACATAGGTATATGATATGTGTTTATGTTATGGAGAGGTTTTGATGACCCAGTTAGTGCAGCGGTGTGTGACGACAGCAAAAAAGGGTTAATAAGCTCAAAAGAAAAAGAAGAGAAAAAAGGAAATGGCCTCCCTCAGCGAGTTTCCCTGCATGCCAGCATCACCTTCATTCGATCACGCCCCCGATACTTGGAGGCAAATAGACCCGGGGAACGAGGTACACCTTGACCCCCGAACCATCCACCCCCCTCTGTCTCGCTTCACGCTCGGAGGGAGGGATGATATTTAGTAAGTACAGTTAGACGACCGCTTGTACTGACAGTAGCGGGTTTGATTCCCACACCGGGAAAAATATTTCTTTGGCTTGTATTTATTTCGGTTGGGTTATTTATTTACACATCGTGTGTGCACAATGATATCATTATTATATGTGAACTACATCCTTGTATGCCACCTTTGTTAAATAATATCTATTTAACAAAGGTGGCATACAAGGATGTAGTTCACATTGAGGTTAAGTGAAGACTACAACCTATTAACATATACACAAAAACCAGAGATCAAAATGCAGATGCGTTGCCACTTCTGAGACCTTAGTTGTTATATCTCTGGGACAGTTATTGCGGGACCATACCAACCATTTGGTGGCATATATGATCATTTAATATTATTATAAAGAAAACTAAACATCATTAAATTACTAACGTTGATTATTATCATTGTTTATTTTATACTAGCTGTGCCTGCGGCTTCGTCCACGTAATGAAATAAGATTGTTCAGTACCCGGACGAAGTCGTGGGCGCCCACGCTGTGCCCACCCAGCTAGTATAAAAGTAGCCTAAGCTACCCTTATTACATCAGCTATCTGCCAGTGAAAGTCCCGTCAAAATCGGAGACACTCAAATTCTATTTATTTGTATGTAGGTTTGTATGTATGTATGGTTGTATGGAGTTAAAAGTGGCCTAAGTTACTCCTTATCATATCAGCTATCTGCCAGTGAAAGTGCCGTCAAAATCGGTCCAGCCCTTCCTAAGATTAGCCCCGCCAAACAGACAGACAGACAAAAATTGAAAAAAATGTTGTTTTGATATATGTACCGTGTATACATACATATGCATTTAGTAAAAAGCGGTTATTTTAATATTACAAACAGACACTCCAATTTTATTTATTTGTATAGATTTTTAAAATCAAGGATTATAACTTCTCACGTTCGTACCTACATAACACACGCACCCATGTTTTTTCTATATTCAATCACTTTAGATATCTCACATCAAACGAGCATATCGGAATATGGTAACAACAGCCGTAAACTCTTTATGTATAAAAAGTATTTTTATTAAAGAATTTCTTCCCACGGTATCAAAATCTGTCCGATATAATCCATCCGTATTAGGGTTGCCGCTGAATTTATTTAATATTCGTATTCTCATCATTAATTTTATTGTATTTATTTGCATATACACCATATATGATGGCATGAGGCATGATACCATATACTTCAAAAAGTGTAACACATACGGCCAAATACTCAAACATAACTTAAATCTAAGTGGGACTTAAAAGTCTTCTGTCTTTATAAAACACGTTCAAACGATAGAGATAGCGCAAATTTGAGCGTTGCTTAAAATTGAGTGACGTTTGAGTTTTCGGGCACAAATGTTTCACTTGTGTTTTGAAATTATTTCTTTGGTAGTCGGTCCATATAAACTTACCAGTGCGCAGGACAGATAATTAATTTGGCCCATACTATACTCGTATATCTACGGCTAATACATGAGGTGCGGCTACACTCAGTTTTATCCGGCTAAAACTAGGCCGGTAGCCGTTGGTTTTCTTTCACTAGAAGGCTTTGGAGTCGTCTCTCCTCAACGCCTACAAAATTATCTAAAAACAAACCAATTAACTTAAAATAAGACGACTTGATATTGACTTGTATGTGTTTATAGAAGCATTAATGTGAGCATAGGTGTATGCTCACATTAACACTTCTATTTCCCTTCGTCAACTTCCCATATTAATACATTTTATTATCATGTTCCTTACTGAGGTGCTAACCCTAAAATATTCCTTTCTGGATGGCCGCAGAAGAGCTTTGGAAGATTTATCGGCATCGCATTGTGTGATGGACGACGTTGTCCATTTGATGTGTTTGTGTACACAAGATTGCAGTTTTGAATAGCGAGCATCAATCTTCGATACTTGTGCTTTGTGCAGCTCACATCTCATGGCTCATGCGTCGAGCTAGAGTTTTCTGTCATTCAATTGCAAATATCTATATAGTTTGAGCTGCGAGGTGTAAGAAAGTACTATTTTTTATGTAATAAAGTTGGCAAATAAGCATGCAGTTCACATTGATGTTTAGTGATGACTGTAATCTATAGACACCCACACAAAGACCAGAGGTCAAATACAGATGGGTTGCCACACCTGAGACCTTAGCTATTATGTCTCTGTGATAGTTATTTCGGGACCATACATTACCATTTAACCGGAACACGATAGTTCTGAACACTACTGTTCAGCGGCAGATAAATTAGGTAATGTGATGGTGCCTCAAGCTCTTACACAAACTCTACCACCAGTGATAAAGCACGTAGCATTAGTACGTTCTTTTTTTATGTAATGGAAGTGGCAACCAAACATGCAGTTCACATTGATGTTAAGTCATGACTGCAGCCTAAAGACACCCACTTAAAGACAAAGGTCAAAATACAGATGCGTTACCACTCCTGAGGCCTAAGGTGTTATTATTATTTTTTTTTTATGTAATGGAAGTGGAGAACAAGCATGCAGTTCACATTGATGTTAAGTGATGACTGCAGCCTATAGACACCCACACAAAGACCAAGGTCAAAATGCAGATGCGTTACCACTCCTGAGGCCTAAGGGTGTTATGCCTCTGTGCCGGAAATTACAGGGCCGTACATTACCACCTGACCGGAACACGATAGTGCTGAACACTACCATTTAGCGGCAAGTATATTAGGTAATGCGGTGGTGCCTACGCCCGCGAGCTCCGTCACTGGAGCTCTACCACCAGTAGATGTGTTATGTTGTTAGTGTTATGCCTCTGTGCCGGCAATTACAGGGCCGTAAAACGTAAAACTTCCATATAAATATGTAACTAAATGTGACTATGTAACTCCACGCCTAACTTTATGTTCTTTTTACTTATAACAAAACACTCTAGCGCTCACCTTTTTACTAAAAAGTTTGATCCCTAGCTCCATAAAGACGTATTATTTCATAAACATTGCTTCATTTCGTACGTTACAAGTTTACAAACACGAATTTTCACTCGGAGCTTCAAGTTCAGCTCGCTAGCAGCGCTCGGGACCTTACCGATGTTGCTCTATATTTGTTCTGAGTGCTCTAGAGCGACACAGTGTTGTCATTTGTATTGTCCTCTACGTAAAAAATGTAGTTAGAAATAAATCCAAATTAAAAATTAAAAATAAAAGTTTGGGGTGCTTAACAAAGCGAGGCAGTATTTCATATCGGGCGATCTGGAATAATGCTCCCATTTGTAGGCGGGAGCTCCCAACACGGTGACCACTTTCCATCAGGTAGCCCGTGTGCTTGTATGTCAACATAATGACATAAAAAGAAATCGATCCCGATATGAAACAAAATGAGAAAAACAAAACAAAAATTGTTATTCTCTAACATGCGTGTAAAACTGTACAAATTAAAACGAATCAATCGTGGTTTATGGAAATAAACGCTATTTTTTTCAATTTTTTTATATAATAATATTTTTACCTCATTTTAAAGTGTATAATTATATATGTAGGTTATTCATTCCCAAGTAATTTCGTGTTGAAACCAACAAACTAGTTTGTCTAACTTCTTCTTATTTAGAACACAAAACTTTCGCGCTCACCTTTTAAGCAAGATGTTTGATCCAAGCTCTGTAAAGAGGTATCATATCATAAACATTGCTACATTTCGTATGTAACAAGTTTACACGAATTTCCACTCGGCGCTTCAAGTTCAGCTCGCTAGCAGCGCCCGCGGCCTTATCGACGTTGCTCTGTTTTGTCCTGAGAGCTGCAGTGTGACACAATGTGCTCTAGTGTGACACAGTTTTGTTATTTGTATCACCTTGTATCATTCACGAGTGAATTTAGATGTTCAATTACAATTAACAATAGAAACGGGTAATAATTGTAAACATAATCGTGTATTCTGTCTGATGGTGGCGTCAAAAGTCTTAGGAATCGTCGTGGATGTAGGTATGAAAAGAATGATGAAGGTAGATGAGGCTCGGGAGGTAAGTACTCCAACGCTTTTATTTGGAAGAGAGAGCTGGGTATGCAGGAAAGAGCATGAAAGTAAGTTAAACGCGGCCGAGGTGAGATCTTTGCGTAAGATCTGCAGTGTATTACTCACCGATCGCGTTCGTAATGAAGATGTAAGAAAGAGGCTTTGTGTGAATGAAATTATCGGTGTAAAAATGAAAAAAGACATGCTCCGATGGTTCGGGCATATAGAAAGAATGTCGAATGAGCGAATGACTAAATAGATATACAATGCGAATGTGGATGGTTGCAGAGGCCCAGGATGACCAAGACTGACCTACCATGACCAAATATGTCGAGTTCTGTCTGATGGTAGGTCAAAAGTCTTAGGAATCGGCGTGCATGTATGAAGAGAATGATGAAGGTAGACGAGGCACGAGAGGTATGTCAGGACCGGGATATCTGGCGCTCTACACTCTCTGCCTACCCCGTTAGGGACCTGGCGTGAAGATACATACATACATACAATTATATTATGTTTTAAAAGTGTAAAATTAGAAGGTAATCTGTGGTTCTCAATATGCAGTTGAGGAAGTTGCAGTAGACTTTATGAACACAGAAAATAAGGTATCGACATGACCGACCCGACAGCTTTTCAATGTGATAGCACGTGCCAAACTAAAATGACGTGAAGTTTGTTACAAGTCGCTACGAAGCTAGCAATATTGTGGTATAGAACGGATACGCGAGGATGAAAATATGGCAGTAGTTCACATTCATCTGGTCATCGTCAGCTATGAGTTTGGAGCAAAGTTTACGCAGACAACTTCACTCAGAAGAGCTGGATTAGTTTTGAGTGTATTGTACATTGATAAAGAATTAGTACTGCCGCCTGTAGACCTTCACGAATCCTGTGGTACTTCTACATATTCGGTACTATGTATGGTATAGTATGTGCAGTGTCATGTCTAGCCTAGTTTGGTTGACAACAATTGATAATTCAAACAAGAAATCTTTCCAACTCATTCCACTCACAGCAGATCACATTGTCACGCTAACCTTTATCAATGTTTTTGATCCCAGACGTGCGATAATTTACCTCTTTTTCCTTGTTCATATTGATGGAAAATGAGTCCTGCAAACTAACTTACCATCAAGCCCTGTCGTATTGAATGATCTTCCATTGTTTTGGCGAGAACCACACATCTCGTTCTTTTACGCACAATAAATTAAAAAGGTGTAGCGTGTTTTTTTTCAACAATTGTTCCATAGCAATATTGTTTTGTAAAATATGTTTAAAAGGAAAAACATAGAAGTGATATCGTCGGTGGATGCAATTACAGCTAACAACTCGATTTAATGACGTCACGAGCAGGTCCAATCATGACTCCAGTACACGGCACAATTAAAACCTAGCTCACAGGTGTTAAAGCCGTTAATTTTCCAACCGTTCTAGACCTCACAGTCATTCGGGCTGTTGCGCCGTCATTCGCCACGTCCTTAAACGCGGGCACACACTGTTCCGCCGGATGGTGTACTTGCTTTTAATAAATAATTTATAAATTAAAGTAAAAATTTAATACTTCAACGGTTTGCACATGTGTAAAGAATGTGGTTAGAGATAATAATGAAAGATACTTTTTTTATTATTATTTATTTAAGAAAACATTACAAAATATGAACATCAAAGCAAACCAAAAGTCACCAAGACTTGTGCAAATCTATGTAGGTACGACAACTGTAACATTACAGTCATTACATTAAAGAAATAATAATATTATACAATTTCACGAAGGTAGTAACAAAATTTGATATACATCTAAATATTTCTATTACTTTTTCGCGCTGTGACGAAATACAAAATACACTAAGTGTGAACGAGACAACATTATTTTGTTAGAAGTGATCCAGTTACTGGTTTTATACATAGGTAAAAAATTAAATGTAATATGCAAGTGACGTAAATTTTTAACTTATAGGATGTTCCAAAAGTGACATTTAAATTTATTTTTAATATTGGTTCTGTTGATACTATTTTTTAACGAGGGTTCATTGGATTACCATTTAAAAGACGAGGGACTAGACTTATATTATAACTTGACAAAATAATTATTTTATAAGTCATTGAAACGAGGAATAGGAAGCAATGTGGATAATATATTAAAATTAATTTTGTTATTATGTCACGAGGGTGGCACTGAAGCATGCAGTTCACATTGATATTAAGTAATGACTACAGACTATAGACACTTACACAAAGATCAAAGGTCAAAATGCAGATGCGTTGCCACCCTTGAGACTTTAGTTGTTATGTCTCTGTGAAAGTTATCACGGGGACATACTCGTACATTACCAACACGATAGTGCTGAACACTTCCATTTGGCGGCAGACAGGTAAGGTAATGCGGTGGTGCCCAGGCCCTCGAGTCCCTACACTGGCACTCTACCACCAGTTAAAAAAATAAAAGTATCTCCATACATATACTTCTTCCCTCGTTTGTACTATCAGGATCCCAAAGTCAGTCAAACATATGAGTTGGAATTAGTTTATAGAATACCTTGTTTAAAAGGGTATTTTGTTAAAGTAATAAATATTTTTTTGATTGATACCTGTTCTGGCAATTGGGTTAATTTTATTATAATTATTTATACCGTTTGACGTTGCCAACTGTTTTTGACGTTCTTATGAGCAATTGTTTCGTTTCCACTATATATTTTTATATATTTAATTATTCTTTAAACAACTTCTGTCGTTGAAATTAAATAAATGTAGCTAGCGAAAACCTGAGAACGAACTTTTATCACCATAATGATAAATACTTTAGATTCTAAATAAAAATAATGTACATCTATGTTGTCAGTTCTCCCTGTCTGTATGTACAAGCTGTCAGCAGTGTAGGCACGTAATGAAACGCCTGCAGCAGCCAGGTTGCGACTCCCCCGCCTTTTGTCAATCCTTATGTCGCCTCGGTGCAACTCTTGCCAAAATTCACGTCACTCACATATTTCCTGGATTGGTTGACTTGGAATTAGTTGAATGGTTTGACGTCGAGAATTGTTTTTGGAAATATTTTGCGAGAGCATTAAGTTGTTTTGCTTGTCGATTTTCTATGAGCTACTGTCACACACTGCTGTTGTCGGGATGTATGACCCCATGGAGCGAAGGTGGAAGGACTCTCTTCCACTGTAAGATAACTATTCTACTAGTGCAGTCAACCCACCTTACAATGGCGGTCAAAGTATTTCAATGGGGCGGTGGCACACCGCGGACACTCCGCCAAAATTCAATACAAATGCTTATTTTGGTTACCTATTACACAGACATCAATCAGTGACTGTGTGTAATGAAACATAATTATTTTACCTTGGGTATTTTTTCACAACACAATAAAGCACCATCTTAATGTTAATAAATAAAATATTCGATTACAAATTAATCAAAACTAGGCCGCTCGCAACCTCGCTGTAGAGTACCAACCGTGGCCCATAAGAGGGGATGAGATTCGGTGATGCGCAGAAAATGGGCGGGACGTCGAAGTGTCCATTCTATACGTAGTATTATTACATATTCTCTGGCGGTGGTATGTGCAAGAACACAAGAGGCAGCAGCGTCCTGTAAAAAAACTGACGCCACTGCAATGACCAATCCGCATGCCAATCGTGGCGATTATGGCATATCCCCGTTATGGGGAGGCTTTGGTCCAGCAGTGTACATCTTGATGACTATGTCCTGAGTATGTCCTATACCTTTTATGACGTAATATTTTTGATGTGTTACTTTTAAAGTCTTGTATTTGTTTCTCAGAGGCAACCATCGATGACACAACGCAGCTTCTCTTCTATCGTCGATGGAGGCAACAAACTTACTGTCGCAACTTTGATTCTTGTTTAAGAATCTATAGGGAGCTGCATAAATATCGAGAGGGCCAGTTGCTCTCATCACGTGCCTGGTTGACATTAAAACACTTTTTTAAAAGAATTAGGTATTACCTACCTGATTCCAGACTGAAAAACAACAAACAAAGCAACGAAATATAGAGTTAATTTCAATGGCGCGTTGCTATTTGAAACTAAAATCATAATGCCAACTAAAACCCTAACTCTAATCGAACCAGCTACCACTAAATCCAAGGTTAACAGCACGCTAGACACTTGCTAACACACTAAAATGAAATTTACAGTCAGTCAACATTAAATCAGAGATATTCAATTTCAATATCTGGTAATCACGTACAATTGTCGAGCTAATGATTCGTTAATGTGTGATTACCCTCAAATTAATTGATAATAATAACGTTTGACAACCCACCATCGTAAATTGTTCTCTAATTATACCAATTAACACCATATCGTGTATGTAGGGGAGATAGAGTGGCTTATTGCTTGTTTGTGGTGAATATTATAATACCTTCTGTGGAAGGATGATAATCAGCTTTTAGTATATCAAATGCAAGGGCAAGCCAACCAAGTTACGGGTTCTAACTAGTGTTGTACTTTTGTATAATAATTAATAATATTATATTTTTAAGTATTAACACTTGCCAGTGAACGTGTTAAAAACTTTATTATTTAGTTTCAATTTCCATAGTCGGGTTTGAAAATGCAGGCAAAAAATACTTACATGAAGTGAAAAATAAGCATAACGGTACCAGAATCAGAATCAGAAACTCATTTATTCATTTAGGGTGACAGGCACCTCTGATGACATGTCAAAAAACAAACAAAATAAAATAATATGTATGCTTATTTGTCACTTCATGTAATTGTTCACTCATTGATGGTAAGTGAATACTAATGTCTATAAACATCTACATAAAACCACAGATTTATATGTAGCAGTGTTGCCACTCCTGAGTTTTCAAAAGCTAAATTGGTATGGGAGTTTATTTAGAGTTTCTGGATTGGATTCATTTTACCACCAAATCACATAACACAACCAAAATAGAAGAATGATTTTGATCTCACAACAAAATAGAGAAAGATAATATTTCCTGGACTTTTACGATCCTGGATCGATTATTAAAAATGTCTAAAATTGAGTTTTTTGCGACAGAGATTGAATCCTTCAACATTGACTTTGATTACATAATAATGACACGATTTTAGAGTGACGTCGACAACATTAAAATCGAAAAAATAGAGATAATATCTCTATTTTCTATATTATGAAAAAATGCTTTAATAGCTTAGTTGCCATATTGTCCGGAGCATTAATTAACATTTTTTTTTATACGCTTACACTCACAGCCTTACCATAGGTATAAACCTGTGTTGTGGTTGCCGTTATACACATACAACACAAACACCCAGACCCAAAACAAATATCGTAGGCCATACAAATATTTGTACCGGTGCGGGGATCGAACTCGCGACCCTTCGATTCGATTTAAACGGTCATCTCATGCCGCTGGACTAACCGGGTCGTCAAATAAAAGTTTCAGATTAAAATTTCAATTCCAAGTCATTTTTGCATTAACTCTTGGTGAAATTGTTGAAAATTAACACTAACTAGAGAAATAAAATCGCATCGGTACAACCAAAATTGAAGAATCATTTCCACCTCGCGCCAAAATAGAGTTGGATAATATTGCCTGGACTTTTACGGCACCTTAAACCTGAAGCTAATCAAAACGATGCAACCAGCCACTGACCTCAAGTTTTGAGTAGCCGTAAATCTGATAGGATGATACGCAATCTACCTGTCAGTCGGTTCATGCGGTTTATGTGGCCCTCGGGCGATGGCCGATGTTCTTGATGAATGAATAGCTGCTACTGAAGTTAAGTCAATGTTTTACGAGTTTTTTTCAGGATTCCGGCGGCTTACAACAATTAGATTTTTTATGCCGATGGGCTACAAAAGTTATATTCACGTTTAACAGTGAAGATTTAAGTGATGATTCATTAAAGTACTTTAAAGGGGTCAATTTTGAATAAACTTTATCTGTCATCGTCTAAGGACGTATTCCTACACCATGTCTGTTTAACACGTTGACTGCGGAGTTCGAAAAACACAATATTTCCACTGTTGCGGTACAAGACCATATTGCTATGTACTAAAATTTTTTTTGGTGCGAAACATGGCTCATGTGTCCTGTACACGATCTTTTTTTCACCCTGTATTTCTCGTTAAATTTTCATTTTATGGCAATTCTTTGACTTTTGAAGGCGATGCCTTGAAGATTTTGGATGCAAGGATACCGATTTTTCTCAACAATAACCAAAGCGAACAAAATGAAATTTACTGTCAAGATTCATCATGTCTTTGACTATATTTTGTCCATAGCAAAACACGATTGGTTAATCTTTATAACACAAAATAATTAAGCGAAAATACCTCGAACAAATCAGGGATTCCTATTTTACCGACATTGGGGACCGATTTGAGGGTCCAAAATTTGTACATATATTAATCGAAACTAACACTACAATCGGTACATAGGTTTTGTCCAATATATATGTAGTTTTAAAGTTGAATCAATAAAACCGTTTTGTCGCTTACGCCATTTCTGTTTACGCGAGTTTTCTACGAGATTTCGCCCCCGCTGTGCCCGCGCAGTCTGGCGCACTCCACTACCAACTCTTGTCAGGGACGGTTCAGTGTAAAATTGTGCGGTTCACCGTACAATGCGCCGACCGTACAACCGCGAGTGTTTTAGACCAATATTTGAAAATGGGGAAAAGAATGCTTAGTAGGTACCTATTAGTAAAAGAAGGAACCGTAAGATTGAACTTTGCAGAGAAATTATTATGGAAATGTAAGGTTTAGAAAATAAATAAAAATAGTAGTACTACTTCGGTAGCTTAGTGGTACGAAAAATGAAGTAGTGCTACCGAAGTGCGGCTGGACTGGTTATCCTGAGGTCGCAGGTTTGATTCCTATCCGAAGTCAAATTTTTCTTTCCCATTTTTTTTTTGTTTTCTAAAGTTCACTCGCATGTGTTATTGCGAAAAATAAAAAATATTACAAGGTAAGGTGTATGTTCATGTCAATATATTATTATTATTTTTAAAATCAGTAGAGAGTGTGGTTTAGTAGTACCTAATACCTAATACCTGTGTAGGCAACACGACGAGTCACCGAATCTAAATAATAAAATAATTAGCGAGTGGCGACGCCGCTTGATATGCTACTATCGATAAACTATCGATAGTGTAGCAATAGGTTTATCGATAGTATCGAAACAAATTATAATATTTACATTATACTATCGATACTATCGAAAGCATAAAATATATACTATCGATAGTATCGATAGTATTGCAGATCATCAATAGTATTCCATATTTTATAATACCGATACTATCGATAGTCCTATCGATATCCTAACTGATTTTAGAGGTCAACTGTTGACAGTGAACCTATCGATTGTTCGGCATCGCTAGTATCGAGCATAGGACATTGTAGGGTGCGTACCCCTACTCTTTAATTGTTAAGTGAGATAAAGGAATTTGAAATACTTGATTCTTGTAGTTAGTTTATTGGAGCACACAAAATAGTTTTACAAAAATACGATAAAATGAAGTTGATGGATTGGCGGCGTTATGTGTACTGCGTGATGTCATGCATTCGCGTAAAATTGCTGACCCCGCGGGAGCTGCACGTATTGTGCGATTTATAGAAATCGTACAGACATGCCGATACATCAAGAAAGTTGTCAAAAAAGTCAAGGAGGCTGATATATTTTTTTTATTTTTTTTTTTTATTAATTTTATTAATAAAAACAAGTGTTCATATAATTGGGTGTGGGAACTCTTCTTTTAAGTTGTAGTAACTTGTGTTAGAAGAATCCCCTCTCAGCTGCGGTGTTTCACAGTATTAAACAGGTAATAAACTTATAAAACTAAATTTCGAAAGCACTTTGATCACATGGAGTACATGGTTATAACTACTTGACACGAATCAATTTTATTATTACTAAATAATATTATTTTAAAGAGACTACTTAGACAAAGGTCTGTAAAAGACGAAATGGACATTCTACTGATACGTATTTAAATTATTTAAGTATATATAGCAAACTATTTACTTGGTATATAATATACATGTATTTATTAACAGTGACATAGTTGATAATATATATATATATATATATATATATATATATTTTATGTAGGTAACTAATGAAGGTGGAAAACAAGCCTGCAGTTCGCATTGAAGTTAGATGATAACAGCAGCCTATAGACACTGACACCAAGACCAGAGGTCAATTTTTTTTTCTCAGAAACAGTTATTCCATATACCATTCGTTTCCGTAAAGTAGGTAGTTACAATAGTTTCAACCCTAGGAACTGACCATGACAAGTTATATCAGTTCGTAAAGCTGTTAATTTACATAGGTATATTGTGTAGAATAATTAACTACTTAAAGTAGACGTACTCATATCTTGTGTGGATGTGAGTAGGCATTTAGACAATCCAATAGCATAAAAACACAAAATATACGTATGAGTAATTAGGTATACCTATCACATTGTTACATTTACGAAAAACATAGTAAAAACAGAGATAAACAATTACAAAATAATATCGTTTAATTTCTTTTAAAAAAAATTTATACATTTTTGGAAAAGACATCGTTGAAACAAAAAACTGTAGAGTCGAGAGGTGAGTTTACTACATTCATTAGTAAGTTTTTTTACTAGTTGCCACTAGTAAGAAAACTATGCCTACCCGCATTACCTAATCTACTTGCCGCTAAATGGTAATATACAGCGCTATCGTGTTCCGGTCAAGTTGTAAATGTTGTAATGTACGGCCCTGTAATTTACGGCACAGAGGCATAACACCTTATGCCTTATATATATAACACACAGAAGTGGTAACGCATTTGCATTTTGACCTCTGGTCTTTGTGTGAGTGTCTAGGCTATCACTTAATATCAATGTGAACTGTATGCTTGTTTGCCACATTAATAACATAAAAAAGGTGACAAATTAGTATTAGTTATTTTTATTTATCTTATAATATAATTGTATATATTTATTTCTTTATATATAAAATCAATTGCTGTTTGTTAGTCTCGTTAAAACTCGAGAACGGCTGAACCGACTTGGGTAATTATGGTTTGGAATGATTTTTGAAAGTCCAGGGAAGGTTTAAAGGATAAGAAAATATAAAATTGAGGTCAAATAGTAAAACCCACAATGTTATTTTCCCATGCAAATAGTCCGTATCTATTAAACCTTTGACACATTACTTCATTCTGAGGCAATACGAAGTTTCAGGTCAGCTAGTTTATTTATATTGATTAGTACCTACGTACTAATTTTATTGTTATTTTGTATAAATCCGGATATGGACCTCGACTATGGACATTCTGAGGCAATACGAAGTTTGCCGGGTCAGCTAGTCTATATATATAAAAACCAATTGCTGTTCGTTAGTCTCGCTAAAACTCGTGAACGGCAGAACCGATTCGGCAAATTTTGGTTTGGAATGATATTTGGAAGCCCAGGGAAGACTTAAAAGGTAAGAAAATATGAAGAAATTGAAGGGCAATAGTAAAAACCACAATTTTGTTTTTCCATACAAATGTTCCGTATCTATCAAACCTTTGACACATTACTTCATTCTGAGGCAATACGAAGTTTGCGAGGTCAGCTAGTTTATTTATATTGATTAGTACCTACCTACTAATTTTATTGTTATTTTGTATAAATCCGGATATGGACCTCGACTATGCCGAATTACAAAATGACGGTGTTTTTTTTTCATACTCATCACCTTTATCATCACTCCAGCTGATTTTTTTCTATGTAATGGAAGTGGTAAACAAGCATGCAGTTCACACTGATGTTAAGTGATGACTTCAGACTATAAACACCCACACAAAACCAAGGACAACATGCAGATGCGTCACCACTCCTGAGGCCTACGGTGTTATGCCTCTGTGTCGTAAATTACAGAGCCGTACATTACCACCTGACCGGAACACGATAGTGCTAAACACTACCATTTAGCGATATTAAGTAATGCGGTGGTGCCTACCCCCGCTAGCTAAATACGTCCACTGGTGGACAAAGCCTTCCAAAAAGATGCCCACAACAGTGTTGTGCATCATTAGGGGAGATTTGCCATAATCGCCACGCATACGGATTGGCGATCGCAGTGGCGGTAGTTTTAACGCAGGACGCTGCTGCCCATCTTACCTTATTGCACTTACTACCGCCCAATTGGAATGATTTGGCCATTTGGCCGAAATTGTTCGGTTGACTGACTGTACTAGTTGAAGAATTCTCTTCAAGTAGAAGTAATTTTATCCGCTAGTGGGCGGTGGGGTGGTCGCGTCCCAACGCCAGCTTTTTTGTACAATCTAATATAATAAAATCAACCACAGAACAAGAACAGGAACAACACAGATTTTTTCCCAGATTTTCTTTTGAAGTCACAGAATATGATAATTATAGTGTCACAGAAGATGATAATTATAGTGTTATCTGATATTATTATCCCTTCAGGAAGCGGAAGGTCAGAATCGTTCATGTTTTATATGTGGGCCTCCGCATTTCGCCCTTCCGCTCTTCCGATCGGAAGTAATCGGAACGGATAATATAAATCCGGATAAAAAATATCTAGACCACCTATCATGATGATTTTAACGACAATTACTTGCTAAATAAATTGTCTTTATCAATATAATGATATAGAGAAGCTGACATTTCAAATAAATAACAATCACGAAATGAATGCTCCGAAAAAGCGAACCTCGTAGATATTTTTTGTTCGATTTTACATTGTTTACTATTGTGGTATAAATTGAATAATAAAGACTTCAGTTCACTTCTATAAAGTCTATACATATATTACATTCCAGTAGTCATATAGTCGTATACTTTTTAAAAATAGTAAAAATTTTGAAATCAATAGTATAGAGAATAGTAAAATAAATATAAATCAATTACGTTATGTACATTTTTTTTTTAAGTTTTAGCGTCTTATTTACTGATTTATGCTATTATGTGCGTCCTTATAATGAGCATAACTCTGATATCACAGTTAGTATTTATTAGTAATTATTTTATTTTGTTATGTTAAAGAGATGCAATATATTTTATGATTATAAGATTTATATGCAAGAAATTAAACAAGTATTTATTTAGTTGCGTAACAGTGTACCTACTAAATGTAATTTGAAATAATTATTTGTTTCAGAATCGAAAGATTACTTTACTACAAAAAAATACATCTGTTTAGAAATACTTTTTACAATACATACCTACGTAATTTGAATTCCCTAAAAATAATCCATTGAGCTCATAATTACATAATCTGACTCTCTATGCTATTCTATGTTCTTGTCCGACTCCGGTCAGTGACCCGTAGCGCTACGCTCTATAGAGCGACGTGCGGGGCGGGGTGTAGTAGGCACATTACAGATTTTTAGTTTAGCGCGACGTCACCTTAAACCTTCAGTTGTATGCTTTTTCTTGGTTGCAGAATTGGCTAAGTGATTTTTGACTTATAGATATAAACGTCTTACCGAACATAATAGGTTGGGCTCACGAGCTCACTGAAAGAAACCTAATGAACCGTGTACTCATTTGTGATTCTTTATAACGACGTAATGAAACCGAATCATTTTTGAAAAAGCTGATAACTGGTGATGAAAAGTGGATCACGTACGACAAGAACGTGCGAAAAAGGTCGTGGTCAAAGGCCGGTCAGGCTTCACAGACTGTGGCGAAACCCGGGTTAACTCGCAATAAGGTGATGTTGTGTGTGTGGTGGGATTGGAAGGGCATTTTTCATTACGAGCTATTACCACCAGGTTGGACTATCGATTCTGAACTTAACTGCGAACAACTGACTGACAACGAACAACTCCGGCCGCTTTCTCTCAACTTCTTGCTTTAATCTTATAAAGCAAGAAGTTGAGAGAAAGCGGCCGGAATTGATCAACAGAAGGGGTGTGGTGTTTCATCATGATAACGCTAGACCTCACACATCTATAGCCACTCAGCAAAAATTAAGAGAGTTTGACTGGGAGGTGTTAATGCATCCGCCGTATAGTCCTGACCTTGCACCTTCAGATTTCCACCTGTTTCGGTCTCTTCAGAATTTTTTATGCAATGTTAGGTTAACATCACGAGAGGACTGCCAAATCCACTTGTCGCGGTATTTTGATGAGAAGTCCCAAAATGTTTACAGCTATGGGATCATGTCCCTACCTACAAAATGGCAAAAGGTTATCGAACAAAATGGTACATACATACTTTAGTTAAATTTAAATAAACTAATACCTGGTTGACCGAGCTTCGCTCCGTAGCGATTTTTGAAAATTATATTTAGTATGAATTGCATACTGAAGAAATATGAATAAAAACAATTGATTTTTTGGTCTAACCTCAAATTAAACACTTCTTCTTTGCTAAAAATACGACTAACGTTAGTAGACTAATGGTTCTTCTATTCATCAATAGATGGCGTTAGTCGTCGGTTATGAAGAAAATTTATTATTAATTTGGAACCGAGCTTTTCTTGGACCTGGAACTTAAATAAAACGATTTCTTGACCCGAAAAACCCCTAATCTGCAAGTTTCAAGAAAATCGTTGGAGACGTACAAGTTGTGCTCATCCGGTAACGCACTGAACGCAAAGTGTTTTCGTTTAGTGCGTACAGGATACAAATGCTATGTATATATTTTTTTCTTTGGTTATAAGATTGGCTTGAAGTATAAAGCAATAATATATATTTGTCTCCATTCTACTCACAGTATATCGTACATATGCGGTGAAGTTCTTTACCGGGCATATTTGTCCGGTAACGCGCTTAACGTGTTAATATGTCATCGTGGAGTTAGACTTGGAGTTGGAAGAACATTTCTTTAATGTACCTAATTGAAGTAATGAGTGATGACTGCAGCCTATAATAGACACTAACACAAAGACCAAGGTCAAAATGCAGATGCGTTACCACTCCTGAGGCCTAAGGTGTTATGCCTCTGTGCCGGAAATGACCGGACACGATAGTGCTGAACACTACCATTTAGCGGCAAGTATATTAAGTAATGCGGTGGTGCCTATGCCCACCAGCTCCGTCACTGGAGCTCTACCACGAGTAAAACAATACCTGTTTAGTACTTTTCAAATGATTAAAATCGGATATGCCATGCAAAAGATATACCTAACGAATTAAAAAATGTCTATCTAACGAAAATAATACGGTAGCGGGTAACACTGTGGGAGTGGGGGGGAGGGGCATCGCCATCTAAGTAATACTCATTGCACTCGTGCAAAGCCCGGGCGGGCCGCTAGTTATCGTATATAATTGAAAAACAAACGTACTGTAAATATCCTGAACGTATTACGTGGAACAATGACCAAATATAGATTAACAATAATCTGACGAAAGCGTCTCCGGCGAGACCTAACATGTGACCTAGTTCTAGGACATTTGGTCCAGGTCAGTAGACTTAATGACCGCCACGTAATACAGTGAGCAACGATGCTCTGTTATCTTGCCCATAAAGTTCGTTCGGCTGAAACCTGAAATCGGATCTCATTGTGTTGATACGTTATACTCGTAGATAGATATGTGTATATACTCGTAGTATAGTTCCAAGTAATGGCGCATGGCCACGTGTCTGGTGTAGATCGGAAGCAATCTACTCGGCCGCCACCGCCCACAAGCTACTTTTTAATGTTACGGCCCTGTAATCCCGGCACAGAGGCATAACACCTTAAACCTCAGGAGTGGAACTCTGGTTTATCTTTAGGTGTCTATAGGCTGCAGTCATCACTTAACATCAATGTGAGCTGCATGCTTGTTTGCCACGTTAATAACATAAAAAAAAGCAAAAGAATTTTCTTCCACTGGAAGAGAATTTTTCCGCTAGTGCAGGTCAGTAAACCAAGCAACGGCTATCAAACAAAAAAAAATAAAAAAAATCAGAAAAAAAAGAAAAAAAATGTAATAAAAATATTAAAAAAAGATACAAAATGTTTTAATGGGCTAAAAAGCTACCAAAAAAACAAAATAAATAAAAATTTAACAAAAACAAAAAAAAATGTTGTGTATGACCGCCCTCAGCGAGTTTCCCGGCGTACCACAATCCCCATTTAGGACCACGCCCCCGGCGCTTCGGGGGTAGATAGACCCGGGGTACGAGGATTCGCCTCAATCCCCGAACCATCCCCCCCTCCTTTGCGTTCCCGCGGAGGCAGGGATGATGAAGATTAGTAGGCGAACAAACCATTCCAGAAGGACTTACAGACGTTCTCAAAGTCAAAGTCAAACTGTTAATTTATCATTTAGGATTTCAAGCATCATTAATGATATGTCGGAAATTAATAACTATGTAAAATCACCTTAATTTAACATAGTCATTAATTTCTGACATATATTATAGACACATAACGACTTATAACTGTAAAAATTGACAATCAAAAATGTCACTGAGAATAAATATATATACATTTATGTAATTATATCAGTAAAGTGTCTCATTTCCTATTTACAAACTGATAACAAAGAAGTGAAGAACAGAAAAGGAGGTTGTAATGTTATACTAGTTTTATATTGGTACCTAAGCGCCAGGGGTGTAAACATATATTAAAATATTAAGATTGATTAAATAATAAAAATAAAAGATCATACTGAGGGCTGGTCTTAGTTCTATGTTAAGACTGCGGAAAACCCTGCGAACTGCTTATCAAGAGGTCCTCGGGTCTTGCAAAATTATGATTTATGGTGGTGTGGCCCACAATAGTAATAATAGACTTACTAGCCACACAGAGGTACGGCCGGACAGAGCATCAGGTCTCTCACCTCTGGCTTGCCTTCATTGGCCGGTCAGAGTGGGGCGCTAGAGGTATGGCATTTGCAGAAATTTAGATAATAGGCTGTTGTCTAAATTTCTGCAAGAGCCATACACTCGGGGGTGGAAGTGTCTAAAGGCATAATAGCGGGGAAGCCCGCTCCGAGCTCGAGATTACTCGCTCGTGATGGTGAAACCGGGGCCACACCTCTCGACACCCCCAGCCTCTCTCAACAGTGTTGCCCCCCGTCGACCATCGGGTTGGCTGTTTGGGGGCCCAGCAAGGAGAGGCGAGTCACCACCTGCCTAAAGTAGGATTCGATAATGTGAGATGTTGAATATAGGCAGGTGCCGGATCTCACTCCATAGGCCCAGCCAGCTAGTCCCCCCAGTTCACCCACATAGACCAAAGTTTGGCGAATCACTTATCATTACAATAGTCCCATTATAGTCTGCGGGGTCTGTCTGTGCCTGTATTAACTATTGATGCAGTCAGAGAGAGGTCCCGCCGAATATATATAACCCATTACAAAGTAGATCAAAATTCTCGAAAGGGCCTCTACGTGTTGGACCCCCCATGTCCCCGCGCAAGCCTGACAAAGGTCCGGGGTTCAAATTGGACCCCGTGCTGACGAGAGACATAATAATTAATAACAATTATAACTAATTAATAATTAAGATTTGTCTGAACATTTATCATAGTAGAATATATTTTGGCAAACGAAACAAAATAAGTATATCGAACAGTTCGTTCTGGACTATAGGTCCATTTAATAGAACATCATTTAAACTGACATTATCTTTTGTCTTTAAACTTAATTATATAACTAATAATTATAAAATAAATGATTAATTAATTAAAGTAATAATTATACATTTAATTTACTACCTTATCCAAATTATGTTATGGATTATTCTGGTTTTATTAATTTAAACTCCATAAACATCATTAAAACTGTATTTCAATAGGTACATTGGTTTTACACCTTATATTAATTAATTATGAACACGAGCAATAGGCACGGTTCTATCGTTGAATTAAATTTATTAATATATTATAATTATATTTATTATTCGTGTATTAATTTAATATTGATCAATTACAATAAATTGTAATTGATCTTTTTTATATAATGTATATTATAAAAATAATTTGTATTTTTATTTTTTTTATAATTTGGTCCTTCAGAAGTGATTGAAGTGAAGTCATCACTTAACATCAATGTGAACTGTATGCTTGTTTGCCACTTTCATTACATAAAAAAATATATATACAGGTATGTTGATTTGCCCCACTTCAAGGCACAAAAACATTTATCGACTAAACAAAAGATGGCCGACCATGGCCAATTTGCACACATTCGCATAACTGTTTAAAGCAGTTTCCCAGATCTTTGAGTTACAATAGGGCTATTACGACTTTTTTTTAAATTCGGCGCAATTTAGGTTGGTGAAATGAAGTGTGCGCCTTATGAGACCAAACTGGATCGTTTAGTGTGTTTACATTTTATTTAAAGCGTTATTTGTGAGAGCTGTATTTTAAGTAAATAGTGTTGGTTTAGTGATACTTTACGAACTGGAAACATTTCTAGAATTCCGCACCGAGAGGTAGAAAACTGAATTAAAAAAAAACAGCCACTGTTCGTTCATCTGTATGTTTGTAACTAAAATACCGGGTTAACTAGTATTGTCTATCATTCTATACTTGCAACTATATTATTATTATAATATTTTCTACTTTTGTTTGCCCTGCTTGGAAGCATGATATACATGAATACAATTATCTGCGTTTTCAGACAAACACTACAAGCACTGAATACTGAATGACACACATCACATTGAATAGAACCATATAAACATACCTGTAAAATCTCTATGGATAATTGGATAATAAATTACCTTACAAAAATGTGTACTCTGTTATGCCACCACAGCAGGTGCTATTTCTATTATAAATAGGAATCGGTCTATCTCTGTGAAGCCACAATGTAAGTTTTGCAATTCTTCCCACCGTTTATATACCTGTACTCATTTTAAATTAGCTGCAGTAAAAGATAGGTGTGACTTTATTAAAAAGCATAGTATATGCAATGTGTGTCTCAATGAGCATACAAAAAATGTATCTTGTAAATTTAATTTTAAATGCATGGTACTTAAAAAAGCACACAATACATTACTGCACAGAGATGATAATGAAAAAGACCCAAGCTCTCAAGGGCCCAATGGTCCACAAGTATCTCTATATTGTAAAACAAACAATAATGTGCTTTTACCTACCGCTCAGGTTCTGGTTGAATGCAGCAATGGAACACAGATCCCTGCGCATGCACTCCTTGATTCCGGCAGTCAAGAGTCATTAGTTTGTTCAGGTTTTATTAAGAAAATAAATTCAATAACTTATTCTGATTATAGCACTGTCGTAGGTATTTGTCAAGGTATTAAAAACATAAATGAAAAGGCACAGCTTACTATTAAGTCTTGTATAAATGATTTTCAATTAAATGTAAATTGTTCTATTGTCGATGAAATCACAACTGATATACCACAGTTCAAAATTGAGTGTGATATTTTAAAACTCACAAATGATTTGCAATTAGCAGATAAACATTTTCATGTCTCTGCTCCTATCGATATTTTATAAGGGTGTGACATATTTTTACAGTCTCTCAAGAACCAGCCATACCAGCTTAAAGAGCAAGGTCCGTACCTGCTTGAAACTGAATTTGGTGGAGTATTGGCGGGATCTGTTCCTACGTGTAGCCTCACTCCTCCTGATGTTAGCTCTTATATCAACTGCTCTCAACTAGTAGGTAACAATAAACATTATGATTCTTTTCTTACATTAAGTAATAATATTTAAAAAAATTGGACTGCTGAGACTGTTCCTGAGATATATCCAGAAAAGTGTTCTGAACAGGAACAAGCTGAAGGTATTTTCAAGCAATCAGTAACTTTACAAAACAATAGGTTCTCAGTTGCCTTACCCTTAAAGCAACCAATCACAGAGATCTATCTAGGTGATTCATTTTCAGCTGCTTTACAGCGTTTTTATAATCTTGAGCGCAGATTGTTAAAAGATAATAAACCCATAAAAGGTTCACTTTCACATTTAAGTCCATTCTTGGATAGTGAAGGTGTATTGAGGGTTGGCGGTAGGCTTCAGAATTCAGATCTCTCATATTCACAAAAACATCCAATTATTCTTGCTAAAGCGACTCATTTAACCCATCTAATTACTTGGAATGAGCATAAGGTAAAGTAACAATTTTGGACCGGCATGCATGAGATCATGCATGCCGGTCCAAAATTGTTACTTTCTTCAGTAAATCAAAGATTTTGGCTTATTAATGCTGTCAATCAAATAAAAAATGTTATTCATAAATGCTTAATATGTTTTAGGTTGAAAGCCAAGGCAGCATCCCAGTTGATGGGCTCCTTGCCGTCATAAAGAGTCCGTATATCGAGACCATTTGAGAAGTTGGGCATAGACTATGCTGGCCCCTTTAATATTAAATTTGCACGAGTAAGGAAACCTTTAATTTTATTTTAAATGCAAGGCCGTTGACGCCTATGTCATCGGATCCTTCAGATATGATATATTTAACGCCAGGTCATTTTTTGACTGGTGCTCCTATAACCAGTTACCCTGAAAAAGATTTGACTAACATTCCAACCAATAGACTCAATTTCTGGCATCAATGTAATCAGCTACAACAAAGGTTTTTTAAACAGTGGCATAAAAGCTATTTGAGTATGTTACAGAATAGACCCAAATGGCAAAGGCAAATCTCTAATATCAAGGAAGGAATGTTAGTACTTCTTAGGTATGATAATGTTAATCCCTTTGACTGGCCTACGAGGAGAGTAGTTAAATTATATCTCGGTAAAGATAACAATGTACGAGCTTTCGATGTAAAAATGTCCAATGGTCATGTTGTACGTACTAGTGTTACAAAAAATTGTCTTTTGCCAATAGAGGAGTAGGCAGCATATTGGTTTACAAGGCGATAAAATTACTTTTTTGTTTTTTTTTTGTTTTTGGCCTTGCCAAGTTGTACTTTCTACAAGGGCAAGTTAAAAAGGTGTTTAGTATAAGTTATTTTGTTTGTAAGCCAGTAAGACAGAAAGATCTATACTTAATTTTATAACTTGAGTTTCAATTTGGTTTAATATTGTATAAGATTTTGAAGAATCACTAGGGTTGCAGTAAATATTTTCAGCTTTGTTGATCCTATCAATATATCTAGTTAATTTAAAAAACTATTGTTAAACTTTAAGCATTTAAGTATGTTGTAGACGGGGTTTCACTTGTCTATTTTTGCCCCCTCGCAATATGTTCGAAACTCGAACACATAATTTGAATGTCTGATGACATGTAAAAAAGTAATGGTTTTCTATAGTAACCAATAACAACTATAGAACCGTGCCTATTGCTCGTGTTCATACTGTTCATAATTAATGAATATAAGGTGTAAAACCAATGTACCTATGGAAATACAGTTTTTAATTATGTTTATGGAGTTTAAAATAATAGAACCAGAATAATCCATAACATATTCTAGTATTTTTTTAAGTCTCATTGTAAAAGAACTTATATGTTTGTATGAGATTAAATAAATATCTTTAAACCTATAAGGCGGTAGTAAATGTAACATCGCGGAATGGGCAGCAGCGTCCCGCGATAAAACTGTCGTCACTGCGATCGGCAATCCGCCTGCCAAGCGTGGCGATTATGGCAAATTCTCCCCTAATGACGCAGAACACTGTTATGGGCATCTTTAGAGAAGGCTTTGTCCAGCCGTGGACGTTATTTTGGAATGATGAATAATAATTTTGAACCTTAAATCCATTTTCACAAAGAGGTAGGTTCTAGGTACCCTTTGTTCCTACTTTGTGAAAAAAAACCACTCAGCAAAAAGCATTTTAAGCTGCCACTAAAACCTTGCTCCGAGTCCTTATGCCGAATCAACGTTAGCATTTTACAATGAGATGAAATCTAGGTTAGGATGTGTACCCGTTTGGGAATGCTTCACATCGATTATTGGGAGTCTGAGCGTTGAAGAGCTCGGTATACTTTACTTTTAACTCTCTTTTTTGCTCTTGTTAGTGAGGTACTAGTTCGTAGTGTAATGTTTTTCCACTATTAACCGATTTCAGAAAAGGAGGATGTTTCTCAAGCCGACCGTAGGTATATATGTTTTTCTCAAACATTTGTTCAATGCGTGGCGTCATGTGACGGGTTGCTCACTTCTCTTCAAAATGATCGACGAGAGCAATAGCTACGAGTATCACATGCGTCATACACGTTAAGGGCACTGATGGTGGGGGCTGATCTGTTCAGGTTTTGTATGTAACAAAGGTGGTAAGCATGCATTTCACATGGATGTTAATTGATGACTGCAGACTATAGACATCCACACAAAAAACAGAGGTCAAAATGCATCATGCGTTTTTATTGGTGGTAGAGCTCCAGTGACGGAGCTCGCGGGCGTAGGCACCACCGCATTACCTAATATACTTACCGCTGAATGGTAGTGTTCGGCACTATCGTGTTCTGGTCAGGTGGTAATGCACGGCCCTGTAATTTATGGCACAGAGGCATAAAACCTTGGGCCTCGGGGGTGGTAACGCATCTGCATATTGACCTTGGTCTTTGTGTGGGTGTCTATAGGCTGCAGTCATCACTTAACATCAATGTGAACTGTATGCTAGCTTGCCACTTTCATTACATTAAAAAAAAATGCGTTGTCACCCCTGAGACCTAAGTTGTTATGTCTATGTGATAGAGATTACGATATTACGAGATATTACGAGTCCGAAGTTAATGATTATTATTTCCTTTATTTTATCTACACCTAAATCTTAACAGAACTCCATACCAAAATAGTTCATTAAGCTTGAAGAACCACAAACAAAGTTTTGGACTTCCAACTGGAAGCCACTGAAACTTCTCTTAATACTTTTGGCTTGAAATAATGCTGGATTCAAATTTTCTCTGCGCGCAATCATTATTATTTCGAAGTATGGAAAGTTAATTGGGCCAATACAGTGCACTTCCCCTTACAATATCAGGGGCGGATCTACCTAAGGGCTTTTTGCCGGGCAGGCAAAAAGCCCTTAGGTAAAGGTTTTTTTTAAGGGCAGGACCCCGTGGATGCAAAGAGTCCCCAGCTTCCAATAAAAATTAAAGACGAATCTTTTTAAGACGTTACTTGATCTATCATAATATAAAACTTTTTATCTATTCTTTCCATTGATTGTGATCTAAGAAAATATTGAAAAGTTGATGAGAAAATAAAGGAATTTGCTGCTCGAAAATGTAGAAGATTTGTATTGATGAATGTGATAAACAAATATCTTTATCAGCACATCATTAGAAATTAAGGAAAAAAACGGAAAGAAAAATTTTACTTCGGGCAGGAATCGAACCTGCGACCTCAGGATAACCAGTCCAGCCGCTTTACTTACTTAGTGGACTGGTTATCCTGAAGTCGCAGGTTCGATGCCTGCCCAAAGTAAAATTTTTCTTTCCGTTTTTATTTTTAATTTCTTAAGTTTACTCGCATGTGTTATTGCGGAAAATAAATATCACAGCCAATAATAATTTCTGATGCCTCTACATTACATCACCATAGAAAACAGCCCCCCTCTGAGAAGTACATATTAGCCCAGAGCCCCACAAAGTCACGATCCGCCCCTGTAAAATATTATAACTTCTTAAACCTTCGTTCAATTCACATCACTACAATGTCGATAAGAATCCATCAGGAACTACGAAAAATAATTTAAAAAATGTTATTTAGCCAATAAAGCATGGTGGCAAATCTCTAGCTAATTAGCATGCACTAGAGCGATGGAGCTCGCGGACGCAGGCACCACCACTTTAATTATTTTTCTTGCTGTTAATGGTGTTTTTAGCACTATTATTAGCGGTATCATAGTTGGTAGAAGTACAAGGTATTGAAACTACATGCCTAGGAGCTACGGTTTTTTTGTTTCACTAAATTTTAGTTTTCAGCATTAAATCCGTATGAAGGACCTAATATTACGAGTAGAACGTTAATTAAACCAGTCCCTGTATACGGGAGTAATATTTTTAAAAATTAAAGGTAAAAGTTCTACAACTTTCGTTTTATTCTGAATTAAACACACACACACAGTTATTAAATGACGCAAATTTCTAGTGTCAGAAGATGGGGCTTTTGCCTGATATGCGCCCACATAGAGCAACTTGGCCCACCACCACAGGGGAGTAGCCATAGCGTTTATTACCGATGCAAAACAATCTGTCATTTTTTGCGGCGGGAAATACGTGTGACATACACACACACAATACAAAAATCGTCTATTACTATGAAACTCGCACTTTGACTTTAACAAAATAGATAAACAATTTAACGCACACATTTGAATATCTGGGTGACAGGCATAGGACCATTTGGTCTTGTACTTTGACAGAGGGGAAAGCCTGCATATGGATACTCTTCTCCGTTCCGCCGCGGCCGGTGTCCCGTGTTGCTCTATGGCGCCCCATGATTCTACCTTTACAAATGACTTAAAAATATATTATAATAATGGCAACCCATTATACGTCCCACTGCTGGGCACGAGTCTCTCCCCTTTTTGGGGGGAGGCCTGGAGCTTACTCCACCACGCTGCTCCAATGCGGATTGGTGGAGGTGGGTGGGTTAGTGTCCAACCCGCTGTCGGATGTTTTCAAACTGCCCATAAGGCCTACGACAAGGTTAAACGACTGCTATCTATCGATAGCAACCGGGACCGACGGCTTAACGTGCCCTCCGAAGCACGGAAACGCGCATTTAATTTACCACTAGCGGTCACCCATCACACTACCCGACCACGTCCGAAGAGCTTAACCGAGTAGATCACTTACGATCTACACCAGCCGCTGAGCCATGCGCGCTTCATATATATATATATATATATATATATATATGAAGCGAAGCGGATATTGTAATAATTGTAAATGAATCCACATACATTTCTGTTCATTCCCCCGGGAACAGACATAAAGCTATAACACGCAAAAAGATGTAACCGAATCCCTTAAAACAAACGGTTACCCTGAAACTCAGTTGACACGATTTACGATTATAGAAATATGAGTTATTAACCAAAGCCCGCGGCTGCGTTATCTACGCCATTGTATTTGCAATGATCTCGCAGATAAAGATTTTATTGTACGCCGCGAGGTACGGACGGCTCTTTGTGAAATAATGTAGCCTACAGTTCCTACATTATGTTATATTGGAGTGTTCAAGTTATGGAGTTATCCGACTGAGATTGGATGTTTGAATTACGTTTTCCGAATTGAAAATGTTCGTTGCGAATGTATTGACAAAAGCAAAATTTTTTGCCAAAAATACCAAAAGATTTTCGATTTTTCCACTAAGTCCTCCAGTGGCCACCGCTGAAGTCTAAGATATTTGCCTCTTTCATAGTAAATAAATGTTATTTTTTACGTTAAGGAAGTGGCAATCTAGCATTCAGTTCACATTAATTTTAAGTGATGACTGCAGCCTATAGACCTAACATCCACACAAAACCAAGGTCAAAATGTAGATGCGTTACCACTTCTGAGGCTTAAGGTGTTACGCCTCTGTGCTGGAAATGACAGGGCCGTACATTACCACCTGACCGGAACATGATAATGTTGAACACTACCATTTAGGTATTTTATATAAGGTAATGCGGTGGTGCCTATGGCTGCGAGCTTCGTCACTGGAGCCCTACCACCAGTAAAATATACTATCATGTAACCGGAACACGATAGTGATGAACACTACCATTTAGCAGCAGATATATTTAGGTAATGCGGAGGTGACTTTGCCTTCGAGCACGGGCGCTCCACCACCAGTAAAATCTTATGACGATACCAAATTGCTGCCAGTTAATCAGCGTCAGGCATTATACTGAACTTTTTATAAAAAAAAAAACTGCCTCAGTAGCGTAGTGGTAGCAGGCCACTACTATTACGCTGGAGGTCCTGGGTTCGATTCCCGGGTCGGGGATATTAGAGATAACGGTTTAAAATCCTTTATCTCTGCTTCTATTGGGATTTTTCCATTTTCTGGAAGTTTCCCAGTACCCCGGAGTTTGGTAATGTGCCCGGAGATGGCAACAGGTTCGCCACCTGTTACATGGGCCAAAACGTAACCGGCGAGTCGTGGGTGTTTGCATGTATGATTGAATGCATGCATTTGCCTCTGCCTACCCCTTCGGGGATTACAGGCGTGAAGTTACGTACGTTTTTTATAAAAAAATACGCGTCCACTCACAGCCCCACACTAGATATAAACCTGTGTCGTGATTGCCGTTGTACACATACACAAACACCCAGACCCGAAACAAATATTTGTAGGCCATAAAAATGTTTGTCCCAGTGCGAGGATTGAACCCGGAACCCTTGCAATCAAACGGTCGTCTCACACCGCTGGACCGGGTCTGGGTCGTTAAACTGGAGACTATTTGGTGCAGTCGTGAGACATTGTTTATTGTTAGCCCCTCTCTATTCAGGTCAGTTAGTAGTTATGTCAATTTTTAAGTGGTTAGTGTAGTTTCTTACCTATTCTATTGTCAACCATTAAGTTTTTCGACCTTCTGCCAACTGCTTCGGTAGCCTAGTGGTAGCAGGCCACTCCTACTACACGGAGGTCCTGGGTTCGATTCCCGGGTAGGGGGTTATCAGAGGTAATGGTGTAAAGTCTTTTATCTCTGGTTCTGGTTTTTGGTTTCTTCTGGTTTCTGGTTTATTGTCGTTTTATCCTGTTTATTTCGCAGAAGAAAACTATAAATGAATATTTATTTACGGTTCCGTACAAACCACAAACAAAACACAAAAAACGTGAAAAAGTCGAAACTACCCGAAAGTTTGAAGCTCGCGGTTGAGGTGCATAAAGTTGCGGTGTGCTTCCTTATTCGTCTGTTTTCTGATATAACTGAATAAAAATTTGGTGACTGAGTGGATAAAGGAGTTCGCTAACAACTCTTCGCAGGCTGCGCCCCCGAGATGCGTTAACTCAGTCAGAGTAGGGTGTCAAAACTATATTTTTAGGGATCCTTTTCTTGAAATGGAGAAACAATATTACATATTTATAAGATCAACCGTGATTCTGTATGTCCAGCCTGCTTGGAAAGTACTAGGCAGTTGGTCCAGTGGTCTCTGACAACCGTTTGAATCAAGGCTCACGGGTTCGATCCTCGTACTGGGACAAATATTTGTATAATAATAATAATAATGGCAACCCATTATACGTCTCACTGCTGGACACGAGGCTCGCCACTTTTTGGGGGAGCGGGTTGGTGGCCAACCCGCTGTCGGATGTTTTCAAACCGCCTATATAAGGCCTCCGACAAGGTTTAACGTCTGCTATCTATCGATAGCAACCGGGACCGACGGCTTAACTTGCCCTCCGAAGCACGGATATTTGTATGGCCTAAAGATATTTCTTTCGGGTCTGTCTGTGCATGTGTTGTATGTGAGCAATGGCACAGGTTTATTCCTAGTGTGGGGCTGTGAGTGTCAGCCTTTTTTTTTTGTATTGAGGGTGACTCAAGAAATCTCTGAGATTTTTCAGACGAGATGATGATGATTGAGAATTAAATCAATAATTATATAAGTAATCTTACATGTAATAAAACAGTAAAACCCGTGTGTCTGTACATGGAATAAATTTATGAAAATTTTTATTTTTTTTAATTTTGTTATTCGTCTGTTTGTCCGATTGTCTGTTTGTCCAGGCTAATCTCCGAAACTACTGGACGGATTCGAATGAAACTTTTTGTGGTGTATAGATACTAAGCCTGGCCAACATTTAGACTGCGGGAAAATCACTCATACCCACGGGAAATTCAGTAATATACTTTATGGACGGTATTAAATTAAACTTTTTTTAAATTTCTCATGCGGCAATGGCTTCGGCATTTATTGTGCCTATAGCAGAACGACGTTTGCCGGGTGAGCTTGCTCACACCCATGATGGGATAAGCTTATTTTTTTTTTAATTTTCGTAAGGTACCTAATTAGGCTTTAACATTTATTGTATGGCAGAATGACGTTTGCCGGGTCAGCTAGTATTAAATAATATACATACTTGAAAACAAAGAAAACTGTAAAAAACTCATGAAATGACTGAAAATGTCGACTTAAAACAACACTCGGCGACACCAAGCGATGTTCCGTGTTACCCACAAGGAAAAATTTTAACAATGCAGCGATGTTAACACTTTTTTGTTTCTTTTGGCAGCTTAAACGATGGCAGTAATGGATGTTGAAAAACAATTTAACATCAGCGAGTTCGACTTATGCTTATTCGTGACCTCGTTCCTTTTAAAGGTTTGCAACGGCTTAACTTTATCTTTTCTGTGTGTTTTTTAGAGATGCTGCGGGAATTAGATTCATTAGCAACTGCTTACAGCTTTGTTTGCTTGCGTGTTTTAATTTTAAAACTGCAATTAGCATAAATATATAAACTTTATCTTAAGCCGGGTTCATAATAAAATAGGCGGAAATTGACTGTTGCCCTCTTCATTTATAAAAGTGTTACACGAAAATTTTAGAAAAAAAATAATCTTAGAAGTTCTTCATCTACTTTCAGCAAGATTTATAACATTCCTATTGTGTCTAAGGTACCTATCGTATGAAATTTCTTAAGAGTTTGATTCGCACTTGGCTGGTTGTTTTTTTTTATGTAATGGAAGCGGCAAACAAGCATGAAGTTTACATTGATGTTAAGTGATGACTGCAGCCTATAGACGCCCACACAAAGACCAAGGTCAAATGCAGATGCGTTACCACTCCTGAAGCCTGAGACCTAAGGTGTTATGCCCTTTGTGCCGGAAATTACAGGGCCTTACATTACCACCTGAACGGAACACGATAGTGCTGAACACTACCATTTAGCGGAAAGTATATTAAATAATGCGGTGGCCTAGGCCCGCGAGCTCCGACACTGGAGCTCTACCGCCAATTAAAGAATATGTATAATATATAAGATGCATTTATAATATTTACATATTAAAAATGTATCTTATTAAATTATGTACATACTTATAAGCACATAAAAACAATACGTAGAGAACTCCCGAACCCCTAAAATTTCGACTAAAACAACGTGTGACCCACACGAAAAAACTTTAACAATGCCGCGATCTCAACACTTTTTTTTTGGCTGCTAAAACGGTGCCAGTTATGGATGTTCAAACACATTTTAACATCAGAGAGTTCGACTTATGCTTATTCGTGACCTCGTTCCTTTAAAAGGCTTGCAACGGCTTATCTTTACCTTTTTAAAGATGTTTTGGAAATTAGCTTCACTAGAAGCATCCCGGGGCTTTGCTTGTGCTGATGTATTCTGTACTGTACATAGTTTTCAAATATTTTCGTTTTGGCAAACATCCCTTCGGGAAAAAACGAAGCGTAGACAGGCCTCCCACAAGGTAGACCGACGACCTGGTGAAGGTCGCGGGCAATCGCTGGATGAGGGCGGCCCAGGACCGTTCGTTGTGGCAATCTTTGGGGGAGGCTTTTGTTCAGCAGTGGACGTCTTTTGGCTGAAATGATGATGATAATGATGAAACATCCCTTGCTTTTCACCCCCGATTATTACGTTACTACGGACCATACATTACCATATAACTGGAACATGATAAGTGCCGAACACTGTATTTGACTGTCGCACTCTTCATGACTGAAAGTCGTGCCCGTCCTGAAGTGTCTCTGTAGCTTTGGTCACGAGATTCTTCCACAGCCACTGACCTGTCCACAGCCTTCTTCATGCCTTTTGTTATGGGGAGACCAGTGAGTTTGGTGACTTGGTCAGTCCATCTGGTCGGAGATCGGCCCCAAGGTCGTTTGCCTTCTACCTTCCCAACAACTATTAATTTTTCCAGATTATTTGGATCCCTGCGTGCTTTGTGCCCAAAGCAGCTTAAGACTCTCTGATAGCAGATGGTTGAGAGTCTTGTACTGATTCTGAGCTGTTTGAGAATTGACACATTTGTTTTTTGGAAGTCCAAAAGATGCGCAGCATTCATCGCCAACACCACATCTCAAAAGCATCAATTTTCTTGCGTTCTACCGATCTAATTGTCCACGACTCAGATCTTTACAATAGAATTGAGAAGACCAGGGTTCTGTTATTATTATCCTCGTTTTGGTGTTATTGGAAATTTGCCTGCTCTGCCAGATTCGCGTGACTTGCTCACAGCAGACTTGACCATTTGAATTCTTTGACGGACTTCTTTCTCGCTTCCTCCTTGGTCGGTGAGCAGAAATCCAAAATAGGCACTCCATAACGAGTAAAAAAAATGTTTGAACACGTCAATCTGTGGTACTATCAGTCAGGTTACAAAAATATACACCAACCATAATGACTTATATGATGAAGGTAGGCTATAAGGCTATAACATACAAAACAACATATACAAATCACTTTATTTAATACAAAAAGAGACACTATATGGATATTTACAGTACATGCACAAAAATGAATAAATCCCAACAGCACTTACTCGTAACCCAGGGATCGAACGCAGAAGGAAAGCAGTAATAGGTTACCAGCTCTATAAAACTACTGAAGCTGTTTGAAAAAAACTATCGCATTCTATTTCTCTTGAAATAACCACAAAAATCACGCGAAGCGTTTTGTCGTATAATAAAAACGAGTGATGTGCACAAAAACATAATCGTGAGCAATTTGAAGACGCTACACCTCATAGCGCAGTGCAAATTGACAGACGGCCCCCATTTGCGGTAAAAGATTGCGTTTTGCCCTCTAATACGATTTTTATACGATACTTCCGCTTGCCCGTAATGGTGACGGGCTGCTATTGTACCAGTGATGGGGATTGTCGATAGTGGACATTATATCGATAACTAGTTTTTATTTGAATCTAACACTAGAAGTCCAGCAGTAAAGCAAAGCATCATCATCATATCAGTTGTAAGATTTCGAATGCTGAATCTAAGCATGTAAGGGAGATATGCCATAATTATAATAATGATTTATTTATTCAGACAGTTTGTCCATAATTTGTTACTAGAGAGTAGTTAAATCCTATAGTAGTAACAGGAGCTAAGAATACAAAAACAAATTTAAGTCTGAATGTACTAGTGAAAGGATTCTCTTCCAGTAGAAAAAGAATCTGCCGCTATTGGGCAGTGTGGTCGTCACGTCATATCGCATAGGCTATTTTTTTAAGTTATGTATAATTTTAAATACTGCTGCTCATAAAAACTATGATGACACTCAGAATCAGCATCAGAAACTCATAGTTTAAGATCCCATAGCAGGATCATTTCGTCCAGATATGCGGCAAACCTATTTTATACGCATATTTATGATCCAGAGAACATATATCCACTAGGTTGCCTATCAAAATGTGGCCGCATATATTTTTAAATAAATTTATTTTTAATTGATTTTTGGGACACAGCTTCGTTGACTTGTTCTTTCAATAAAATGTCGTCCACTTCACGGCAATATATATAGACTCCGCCCCCCTTCGCAGCCAGGTGTAAACAGATATGATCGAGGAAACGTGTTTACGTTCATAACGTACATTAGTTAATCGTACTTAATCGGTATTTTCCGAAAGGGGAAGCAAAGGTAAATGCATGCGTTTAAGCATACATGTAAACAACCACGATGCACGTTTTGGTTCATGTAAGAGATGGTGAACCTATTGAAATCTCATTCATTGCGAAGCTGTTGTATTTTGACCTTTGGTTTTCATGTTCATATATATAAGCTAATTAATCAAATAAAAAATGAATAATCGATATAAGACTATCGACAAGTTACATTCCTAGAGCGCGCCGGCGCATGTTTCCGTTCGTATGATAAATTGACGATGACTCGCTCCAATCTTAATAGTGGACGCGATACCGTCGTTTTGTTTACCAAAAATACTGAAAAGAACCGAAGGTATGTTGTGTGGATTTTTATGTGAGTAAAGTAAACTGGCGATTGGCAGGGTACATAGGTCGAAGAATGGATGGCTGTTGGAGTAAAAGAGTTCTCGAGTGGCGACCCAGTACCGGAAGGCGAAGCATGGGCAGGCCCCTCACGAGATGGACCGACCATTTAGTGAAGGTTGTATCGATGAGCGCAAAGGGTGCAAAGCTTAAACAAATTTATAAAATTGCCTAAGGGAGACCTGCGGCTCCGAAAAATACACGAATGCAGTCTTGTTTTTTATATCAAGAAGGTGGCAAACAAGCATGCAGCTCACATTGATGTTAAGTGATGACTGCAGCATATAGACATCTACACAAAATCAGAGGTCAAACTGCAGATGCGTTGCCACCCCTGAGACCTAAGTTGTTATGTCTCTGTGATAAGTTACTACGTGGCCATACATTACCATCTAAAAGGAACATGATAGTGCTGAACATTACCATTTGGCGGCAGATAGATTAGGTAATGCCTGCCGGTGGTGCCTACGCCATCGAGCTACTGTACTGGAACTTTACCAACAGTAAAAACAGCGAAGGTGTATGCCGTTCAAGTATTACGCCTAAATATTTGACTTTTCTCGTCCAAGGTTTAGGTTCGTCGAATATCTGGTCAAGGGTGGCAGTGGGTAGAGGGAGGGGGGGGCACTTAGATTCTAAACTGCTCTTCAGTAATTCAGCATAAAACCATTACCGTTAGAAACCGAATGCCCGTGTAAAAGGAAAGTTAGATAGCAGTATCCACTTATTGGGTAATAATGGCAACCCTTGACACGTCTCACTGCTGGGCCCGAGTCTCTCCTCTTTTTGGAAGGAGGCCTAGAGCTTACTCCACCACGCTGCTCCAATGCGGGTTGGTGGAGATAAGGGTTAGTGGCCAAACCGATGTCGGATGCTTTCAAACCGCCCGTAAGGCCTCCAACAAGGTTTAACGACTGCTCTCTATCTATAGCAACGGAGACCGATGGCTTAACGTGCCCTCCGAAGCACGGAAACGCGCATTTTAATTTGCCACTAGCGGTCACCCATCACACACCCGACCGCGCCCGTATCGCTTAACCGAGTAGATCGCTTCCGATCTACACCAGCCGCAGGGCCATGTGCTCTCTGGGTAATGCTTGTTTATGAATTTTATAAAATAACAAATCTCAAATAAAAAACATGTGTGAAGTGGAGTCTTCAAAAAAAAATTAACAACAGCTTTGCATAATAAACGTAAATGTTTCTGACGTTACGCCGCCCGCAGGCTTATCGACCTAAGCCTGGATATTCGAAATTGAAAAATTGTGGATGAATGTAATGTGTTTTATTTTTTTTATTAAAAGCCCGTCTTTTTACTTGGATTATGTTTTTTCTTCAGGTGACGATTAAAAAGGATTATATTGAAAAGGTTTTCTTAGGAATAATTTTAGCAGACATATGAGAGTTTTGATGTTGATTTAGTAATGTTGCAAGGGTACAAGGTTGGAGTATAAAGGTTTAAATCAGAGGTTCCCAAACTATTTTTTCTTGTAGTCCCTTTACAATTTTTTCTAGCTTCTGTGGACCCCCGTCCTTGCTACATTTATATCACATTCCCATATTTCCAATTTTTATTCACGCCTACGTAGACCCCCATCTAGTCTCCCATGGACCACTTTGGGAATCACTGCTATGATGTAAGTAAATTGGTACTATCAGTGCATGTGTTGAGATCCATTATCGTGGACCCTCATTTTCATTTCATGGACCCTCAAGTTATTTTTTCGCTGACGCAGACCCCTTTCAGGTTGCCATAGACCCCCAGGGGTCGATATAGACCACTTTGGGAATCACTGGTTAAAATGGTACAGATCCAGTGGCAGAGTTAAAGGGGGTCAGTATTACTGCATTAATATTACTATGTATGTATGTAGCTTCATCGCCTAACGGGGTAGGCAGAGAGTGTAGAGCGCCAGATATCCCGGTCCTGACATACCGCTCGTGCCTCGTCTAACTTCATTAATATTACTGTTTATTAATACTAAGTTTAATGTGAGATGCCTGGCACTAAACTTCAATCATGTCAGGCGAAATATGTCCACCGCTGGACTAAAACCTCCATATAAGGTAGTGGTGGTAGTTTTATCACAGGAGGTTTGCGTTATTGCATTTTCTACCGCCCCACTGGAATGGTTTGACCATCATTGTTCGGTTGACTGACTGCACTAGTGGAAGAATTCTGGTGGTAGAGCTGCAGTGACGGAGCTTGTGGGCGTAGGCACTACCGCATTATCTAATATACTTGCCGCTTAATGGTAGTGTTCAACTATCGTATTCCGGTCAGGTGGTAATGTAAGCCCCTGTGATTTCCGGCATAGAGGCAATACCTTAGGCTTCAGGAGTGGTAACGCCTCTGCATACCTTGATCTTTTTGTAAGTGTCTATAGGTTGCAATAGTCACTTAACGTCAATGTGAACTGCATGCTTGTTTGCCACTTTCTTAACATAAAAAAAAATATTTTCCAGGAGAAAAAAATTCTTCCGCTAATACGCGGAGAGGTCATCACCGAGGGGTCATTCCCGATGCCTGCTACCACTACGCTACTGAGTCCGTTAAGTTAAGTTAAAAATTAAACTAACGAAGAGTTGGTAAAATGACCCGAAAGATTTTTTACAATTTCTCAACCTTACCCTTTGCCGATCCGGTTAGTACAGCGATGTGAGACGACTGTTTGATTCGAAGGGTCTGACTGTTTCGGGTCTGGGTGTTTGTGTATGTGTACAACCGCACCTATGACCTGGGTTTAAACCTGGGGGTCTGTAAGCGTATTTTACTTTATTTCACCTTATAAGACATACAATCTATTTTATTTTTAAAGAAAAATGGAAAGAAAAATTTGACTTCAGGCGAGGCTCGAACTCGCGACCTACTGGGAATCTAGTCCAGCCGCTCTTCCAATTGAGTTACTGAAGCCCTGCCCGATTTGTCAAATCTTTCCTTCACATCTATTGCATTGCTTTATGGTAGCAGTAGCGCCATCTATTACCAACTATGCTAGTTAGGCAACCGATATAATAGACTCGAATAGTTCGAGCCTCGCCTGAAGTCAAATTTTTCTTTCCATTTTTCTTTAAAATTAAAATATATTTTCACAAGCATGTGTTAATGCAAAATAATATCAAACATACAATCTAACTATTATCTATCGCATTGAATAACTCAACGCGATTATCATTAAATTTAAACATTTTCGAAATATTTTAAAAATATTTAAGGTTAAAAATAAATTGTGAAAATTCATCAATTCCCGAACAAAGGCGTTGGAATTCATCCTTACAAAGTTCACTTGCGTCATCTCTCTCGTTTCCCGCCGAGGCAGTGAGCGTGAGGAATATTATCTCATTGTTTATTGTGCATTAGTCCCGCCGGCGTAACGCACTCGACCCTACTTCCGACTTTCCATGAGACGGGTTTACTGTACGTTGTTTGTGTGAATTTATAAACGGCCTTAGTTTTAAGCTTCGTATGCAGAGCTATGTTGACTAGAGCATTCTGCACTTGTACTTAGCTATTGTTTTCCTAAAAGCACTTTTTTATTCAATATACTACATGTAATTAATTAATCATACTATATATTTTTTTATGTTTCATTCATTTGGATGTTTTTTTATGTTTCATACATAGCCTCATTTTCTTACACAAGTAATACACATAATTTTCTATAATTTTTATAGTATATACCTATAAACTCATAGAAAAAAATTAGAGGTTTTATGTTCAAATAAAACTTTTGTTTTATTTTGTCTAAATATCTCAGCAACATACTAGTGGTAGAGCTCCAGTGACGGAGCTGGCGGGCGTAGGCACAACCGCATTACCTAATATACTTGCCGCTAAATGGTAGTGTTCAGCACTATCGTGTTCCGGTCAGGTGGTAATGTATGGCCTTGTAATTTCCGGCACAGAGGCATAACACCTTAAGACTCAGGAGTGGTAACGCATCTGCATTTTGACCTTGGTCTTTGTATGAATGTCTATAAGCTGCAGTCATCACTTAACATCAACGTGAACTGCATGCTTGTTTGCCACTTCCATTACATAAAAAAAACATAAATTTATTAATTTTATTGCATTGTTGCCATTAAATGTCATTACAGCTACTGTAAGGCGATGAATCGAAACGATTAAAAGAAAAAATCGATAGTCGGTTGAGGACTTCGGTAGCTCAGTAGTTTGAGCGACTGGATTAAGGATTCCAATAGTCGCGGATTCCAATTCCGCTAGAGGTCAAATATTTCGTGCCATTTTTTTAAATCTTAGAATTATTTTAGCTTAAAGATAAATATTGATCAATGCCCAAACAAAAACGACGGGATTCATTCAAACAAGGTTCACTTGTGTCATATCTCTTGTTTCCCGCCGGGGCAGTGGGTGTGAGAAATATTATCTTATTGTTTATCGTGCATTAGTCCCGCCGGCGTAACGCACTCAACCTTATTTCCGTCCTTCCACGGGATGAGTTTTAAATATGCGCGTATTGTATTTTTCTGTTTATTGTATGTAATTTTGTTTGTGTGAATTTTAGAACAGTCCTAGTTTTGAATTTGCAGAGCGTTTATGTGTGGATTTAAGCATTCTTGGAATTTTTATTTTAACATACAAAGATGACCATTAATACACTACACCTAGATTTTTTCGTGTTACAAAGTAGATTTTGATACACAATGTAAACATTTTAAATTTACAACGAAATTTTCTTATTTCACGTTTCAGAGAAGGTTTACAAAACTGATTTATAGGTTTTACGAAAATTTGTTTTCAAGAATACACACATGAATGCTGCGTCTGTAAAAATAACCAAAACATTTGATATTTTGTAACCTCGGAACATAAAATATTCTGGTTTGAAAATAATTCATGTAGGTTCATCAATTCCTGAACAGAAGCGTCGAGATCTATCCTAACAACGTCCACTTGCGTCATCTCTCTCGTTTCCCGCCGAGGCAGTGGGCGTGAGGAATATTATCTCATTGTTTATTGTGCATTAGTCCCGCCGGCGTAACGTACTCAACCCTAAAACATGCGTACATTTTACTTTTCTGAGTATAAAATACCGTAAAATATTAAATTACTTATGGGCAGCGTTGGTGAGTTGATGCAGATAATATAATTAATTTGCTCTTAGCTCTATGAATATGAATCCATGGATACTAACAAAGCATACATAAATTACAAACTTACAGAGTCATTATAATGCCGCAGGTAATTCAATAAACATTTTCAGTAACCAATGGTCTAAATATCGAATTTCAAATGCAGAATGTATCCCGTGTATTCCCGTGTAATGAGTCGATGACAGGTGACCTTATCACGCGCTGACACTATACCACACGCGAGCTTGCTGTTCCCGTGAGCATATTATTATTATTCATTGGGCTATTCAATAAATATATGATTACACTACAATGAATTCTTCTTTGTCTAACAGATAGAATAAAACCTTTGGTACTGCGTAGTGTACCTGATCAATTTGTACATTTTGAATTTAAAAATACTCAACGGCATTTAAGAAGTTCATCATTATCATTATCATTCAGCCGAACGACGACTGAGTTAAAATGATCATGGCAAGATTTGTACAGAAAAAATGAAAAAAAGGTACACGGTAAAACAGCATGGAAATATTATCCAGTGAACCTAAACAGTATTTCCTGATAGTTAAAATATTTTCAACTCTCCGGAATAAAAAGTTTGAAATTTAACTTTAGTATGGAGTGCTTCTACTGTTGTTAGGAAAGACGATTTATATTCCGGTGATTTAAAAATATTTTAAATACCAGAAAATGTTTTTAAGGTTCCCTTGATAATATTTCTAATCCGTTTTAGATTGTTTTTTTTTTTTTTTTTATGTAATCGAAGTGGCAAACAAGCATGCAGTTCACATTGATGTTAAGTGATGACTGCAGCCTATAGACACCCACACAAAGACCACGATCAAAATGCAGATGCGTTACCACTCCTGAGGCCTAAGGTGTTATGCCTCTGTGCCAGAAATTACAGGGCCGTACATTACCACCTGACTGGAACACGAAAATGCTGAACACTACCATTTAGCGGCAAGTATATTAGGTAATGCGGTGGCGCCTACGCCCGCGAGCTCCGTTACTGGAGCTCTATCACCAGTAAAATTGATTGTACCTTTTACTAACTTTTTTGTACAAATCAATGTATGAAACTTGCCATGATTCTTTTGTTTACAATACAATAGGTATGTACCTAAAGCGGTGATACAGAAAATGTAAAGTACACGACACAATTTTTAAAGTTAAAATTAGTTTTATTTTGTTAATATTATAAAAGTGATCTGAATTGTGAGTTATATATGAATATTTTATTTAGAACTTATAATCAAGTCAAATAAAGCTTTGTACTTACGAACTAGCTGTGCCCGCGACTTCGTTCGCGTGATAATTTATGATTGTTCGGTATCTACCCGAATGAAGTAGTGGGCGTAGCTGGTATAAAAGTAGCCTAAGTCACTCCTTATTACTTAAGCGATCTGTCAGTGAAAATCCCGTCAAAATCAGTCCAGCCGTTCCCGAGATTAGCGGGAACAAGCAGACAGACAGACAGACATACAAAAAATTGTAAAAAATGTTGTTTTGGTACCGTGTCTAAATGCATATGCATTTAGTAAAAAGCTGTTTTTTTATATTACAAACAGACACTCCAATTTTATTTATTTATATAGGTATATAGATTATTTCCTAATTGGCCATTACTGCTGGGCTTCCTTTAGTCCAAGTGCTGGGCTTAAGATACCGCGTTTAATAGCTGGGGATAGGGTGCAGGGCCAAAGTCATAGCCGTATCCTCACCAGAGCAGCGAGTGGCCACACCAAACCCTGCTCCCTCACCGAGTTGCTCCTGGCTTTTGTCTTCAATGGCTTCGCCAAACCGGCAGCTACTGAGCCACCCCGCCACGACAAACCCTCGGTGGATGGGTGAAATCACGACAAGGCGGAAACCTTCGGCGGGTGGGGGAAATATACTAAGCCTTGGTAGACCTAAAATATGCAGTAGTTATGATTATACTTGCGAAATTACCTACTTAAAGTTCCTATAACTACGAAGAAATAATAAGCATAAGTTATGAGTGTAAATTTTTTTTTACTGGTGGTAGAGCTCCAGTGACGGAGCTCGCGGGCGTAGGCACCACCGCATTACCTGATTTACTTGCCGCTAAATGGTAGTGTTCAGCACTATCGTGTTCCGGTCAGGTGGTAATGTACGGCCCTGTAATTTCCGGCATAGAGGCATCACCTTAGGCCTCAGGAGTGGTAGCGCATTTGCATTTTGACCTTGGTCTTTGTGTGGATGTCTATAGGCTGCAGTCATCACTTAACATCAATGTGAACTGTATGCTTGCTTGCCACTTCAATAACATAAAAAAAAAAAAAATTAAAGAAAAATTAACTGGCATGTGTTATTACGAAAATTAAAAATATTACAATAAGTTATTTTTATTTTGCTGTTTCGCGATAATTTGTGTTATTAAAGGCCAATCATTAATGTGAATCGTGTTGATGATTATAAAATTAAAGTAACACGACGGTGCCATGTTATTTTAATTTCATAAAGCGAAAATCATATTTGGAATAAATGTATAATAATTATTATAAAATATTATTTTGTTATTGCACCCATTTCAATTTGCAGTGTTGACAGGAGTCGGACTCGCGTTCACAGAGTTTTGTACGACAAATTAATTTCACACGTTATTATAAACATCATTGTTTTCTTGTTATCTAGCTTAATAATCTTCTAATAGCTTTACCTGAACTATTCTCTGGATTTTGCAAGAAAATAAATAACCTTCTGTACAACATTTTCGCAGGGTTTCGCGCGCTTCATACATTGTAGTAATTAAATTTGCGGATTTTCTCGCGTATACAACACTCCCAAACTTCTTCTGATACCCGACGTTTCAGTGCGATGTAAACTAGGGTTTACTTCTGTCTCAGCTATATTAGACCAGGCTGAACTAGGCATCAAATTAGTCTGCCCGTGACCACGGTAGCTGGAAAGCGACCGAAACGTCGGGTATAAGAAGAAGTTTGGGAGTGTTGTTGTATACGCGAGAAAATCCGCAAATTTAATTTCTACGAAACCTTTTAAACATACGCCAATTTGTAGTGCAAAAAAGATTATTAACGTGTTTTTTTATGTTCCAGTATGTGCGTATTGAAAACGAATAGTTCAGAAAAAATAGTTAGAAAAATATTGCCCGAAATCCATCCGTATTAAGTTTACTCCACTATAGATAATAGTGGAGTAAACTTAATACGGATGGATTTCGGGCAATACTGAACTATTCGTTTTCAATACGCACATACTGGAACATAAAAAGAACACGTTAATAATCTTTTAAGCATTTCGTCATAAGCGTCCTTCTATATCAGACACAAACGAATGTTGCAAGCACAATTTAAAACGGTGAAAACTACATCAAAGCAGCTCGGTCCATCTAATTCCACATTCATCGTATGTTTATCACTGTTTGCATCGTATTTAGACGGGGCTCGGTCAGATAGACAGGAGTCAAAGAAACGCCTATCTCATCCGTTTGCATGTTTGCTGAGCCAACAGCGCCGTGTGGACGAGTGGAGGGCGGGTTATGCTTGGTTTAAACTCTTGTCGGGAATATATATATTTTTAGTTTAGACGTCTATATACAATGCTAGTTGTAGATTTTCAGTGGAGGAGCTCGAAGGCGTAGGCACCACCGCATTACCTAATTTATCTGCCGCCAAATGGTGGAATGGTGGTGTCAGCACTATCGTGTTCCGGTTGGGTGGTAATGTATGATCCCGTAATAACTATCACATAGAAACATAAACTAAGGTCTCAGGGGTGACAACTGAACTGCATTTTGAACTCTGTGCTTTTGTGTGTCTATAGGCCGCAGTCATCAACATCAATGTGAACTGCATCCTTGTTCGCCAATAGCATTACATAAAATAACCGGTCAAGTGCGTATCGGGCCACGCGCAGTGTAGGGTTCCGTAGTTTTTAGGTTTGATTAATGTAAAAGTTTCGTTATATGTAGCTGTAATTTTGCCGTAACGTTTGAATTTCTAACAACAACTGTTTAGTTGGTAGAGGGAAGGGGAACACTTGACTCTTACAACAATTGGCACGTTAAAACTTAATAAGTCACGAACAGTTAACTAAATCAAAAAATGATATTAGCATACCTCTGACATTTTTAAAAGACCTATCTAACGATGTCCCACTCTATGTAGAAAACGAGAAAAAAATATCCGCGCATTATATGTACGAGAGGTACGCTAAATATTTTATTTTTCATGTTTTTGTTCTATTGCTTTATTGGCGTGATTAAGTTGTATACTTGTGCTTAATTTGAAGTCCCTAGTACCATTAGTTTTTGCACTAAACCGCGGATGGATAGACAGACAGACAGACATACGGATATGGCGAAACTATAAGGGTTTCTTCGTTTAATACGGAACCCTAATGTCTCTAATAACCGGTCAAATGCATTTAGGGGCCACGCGCAGTGTGGTTTCCCGTTATATTTTACGGAACACAACACTGCACCTATATTAAGGGATTCCACAAAAGCTGAGTTTTTATTTTATTTTTTATTTTTGGTCGGTCTTTATGTAGGCGGCCTGTCTCGAGACGGCACGTAACATCTTAACATTAAGAAATCTATTGTTAATATACTTGCCGTTAAATGGTAGTGTTCAGCACTATCGTGTTCCGGTCAGGTGGTAATGTACGGCTCTGTAATTTCCGGCACAGAGGCATAACACCTAATGCCTCAGGTGTGGCAGCGCATTTACATTTTGACCTCTGGTCATTGTGTGGGTCTATAGGCTGCAGTCATCACTTAACATCAATGTGAACTGCACGCTTGTTTGCCACTTTGATAACATAAAAAAAAAAGCATTTTCACGTAATTAAGTTGCAGTGGGCAAGGCAAATAACTCGAAGAACTGACGGCTGTTGAGGCAGAAAAGTTCTCGAATGGTGTCCCCGCAACGGAAGACGAAGCGTAGGCAGACCCTTCACAAAGTGGAACGACAATCTAGTGTCTAGTGAAGGTTGTGACCAATCGCTAGATGAGAGTGGTCCAGAACTATTTGTTGTGGCACACTTTTGTCCCGAAGTGGACGTTTTTCTACAAAAATGATGATGACGATGCTCGGTGTTTCCTTACGAGATAGAATCAGAAATGAGGAGATCCACATGAGAACCAATTCATCCACATGAGAAGCAGAATTCAACATACGGCCAAATACACAAAAGTCACTTAAATCTAAGTGGGACTCTTTAGAGTCTTAGATTTTAAAGACCGAAGACTAAAGTCTTCGGTCTTTAAAAAACACGTTCAAACGATAGAGATAGCGCACATTTGAGGGTTGCTTAAAATTGAGTGACGTTTGAGTATTCGGCCAATAGTCACTTAGCGAACCTCAAGTAGCAGGCGGAAAGACAAATATTCGTGGGCAGTCGCTGGATGTGGACAATCCTTGCTTGGAGGAGCAATGTGTATATTTATTGGTTGAATTGTGGATAAGAATAATATCGTAAGGAAATTAAGTGCCGGTCTGGAGTGTCAACAAACCTTATTGTAAAGTAACTTGAGATGACGTGTGTTGGAGGCGCTAGTGTCGAAAGATGTCATGTCGCCATTCGTGCAGTAATCGCGGCTCATAAACATTTCACGCGACAATTTGCGAGTGTGGTCAGTGCGTTTTGTTGTAGAGACTCTAGTTTTTTTTTTAATGTATATTATACATTATTAATTAGTAAACGGTGATACCTTATATATGTATCTTCACGCCAGGTCCCTAACAGGGTAGGCAGAGAGTGTAGAGCGCCAGATGATACCTGGTGGCGCGGGGATACCTTACTCAGCTTAAAAGAATTTGACTTGTGCTTTAAGTCAAATTCTTTGGTCTCGTAATGGTCCTGGATTGAGAACGACTTAATTTAGTCCAGTTCAGCCCCTCGAAGACATAAAACATGGTATTTCAGACTTAAAAAGCCGTATCGATTGTAGCGCTACAGCTCCAGGGCATTCCATTCGTCATGAGTAGTAAGTGTATTGGTATCCCAGGACATATTGGACACTAACATTTGCGGCGGATATAATAGGTAATGATGTAGTGCTTACAATTACAAACTTCTGCACTAGAACTCTACCACCAGTAAAAAATTGTGTGTTCTTGGTGATTTAAAAGCAAGAACAGACTTTTGAATAATTTCAAGCATCCAATCCATATAGCAACGGTTTTTATCGAAAGATTGTAGTGAAAATACAGAAACGGTGGCAAATAGAACATCTAAATTTATAAAATTGACACTGATCAAAAATTCCCATGTTACTGTGATCATAATCTTAAAACTGTATCGTGCGTAAGCAAAACTAGTCCTTATTACCTAATGAAAATGTACAAACTTGCCGCTACGTCATTTTGCCGGGTATGAAATACTCCTGACAGTCCAGGCTTGCGCGGCGCGGGCCTTACAGCCTTCAGTACGCGTCGCGACGTGATAGCGGACGGACGTTCGCTCCTCGAGTGACAGCACGAGTGTTGTGCTAGTGGATTGTGTAGTACGAACGTGGTTTAAAGTGAAAACGGGAAACATATTATTGTTTGATGAATGGAATGTGCTATGTAACTTGTGTACAGTGAGAAGTGGTCGTTAATTTAAAATCGGTAAGTGTAAAGTCCCATGTTGGGCGCCACAGTTTTCAAAACACGTTCTTATTCAATCTTTAAGTTAACATGTATGTATACGAAGGTGTCTGTAATAATGACGATGGATAATAGCTGCTACAAATAATATACATCAACACTTGATAGCGGTTTAAGAATTTTAGGTCATAGGACATCACTCGCTTCACTTTCCTGTGTAACATAGAAGCTGTGCCGTAAACGTAAAACCTTTTACTATGAAAACGTTTTTGTTAGCTTCCTCAAATGGTTGTGAAGCAAAATATTTTCGTAACGAGGTCTTGTTGCTCTTTGAATTTCAATGTGAATTTCTAATTCGAATATTCGACGAAGCAAATTCGGAATAGTATTTGCGAACGAACCTGTGCTTGTTCTGAAGGTATTGTGGGGTAAGCGTTTGTATAGGGTTGCGTTGGTTTCCTTATTAAATGAAATATTTCTGACGTTATGTAAATACGTACGAGGTAAAATATTAAAAATAAACTTCCTATATTTCCTTACAACATTTCTTACAACATTATACAAACATTTTTTTAAGACATTTAAACGACAAAATAAAGTAGCTTTTGATATTGCAGTAGAAGTGACAAATTGTATTAAGTATGTGAATTACATAATGATCTGTATCAAAACTCTAAATCAGACTCACTCTTAACTGATTACATGTAATGTGAATTCCGTAATTGGTTCAAATATTTCGATTGACCTTCGATTCGACTATAATTGCATAATTATTTTGAGAGTGGATTGTTAATAAAGTTTGTTTTGTATTACACGCCTTTAAAGAAGGCAACATAATATATTTAAGTAACATAAATCTGAAGGTACTAATTAATTTGGATAGATTATACCATTATAAACAGGAAAAATACTATTTGGAAATAGAATTCTCTAGAGAATATAAATAGTAGGTACCTACCTAACCTAAGCTGAAAGGCCCGAAGTGTAAGGACGTCTTATATAGTGAGGTCATGATTTTATATTCTCGTGGTTCTAATTAAAGGCCCACACATCTGAACTAAAAGAAACAACGTCGAGCATTACGAATTACGTAATAAAATTCAAAAATGCCAAATTATTACAAGGACACTTTTGCATTGTCGGTTTTTAAGCTACCTATAGTGCATGACTTATAATAATAATCCATCTGGTATTAATGAATACCAAATTAATAATAAAATTTAACCGATACATACTTAAATCATCAAATTTTTCAATTCCTTCATAGAAGAAAAAGAAAAATCCGTTCGTCATGATCATAGTCATTCACATACAATACTAATGAGCTCTACCTACGACTTGTATGATATGATATTTTTGGCTAATTCCGGAACAACATTGGTATCGACATCTAAAGCAACAATCTCTAGGTAGGTTATTTATAAGATATCGAAGTCGCCCACTCTTCGAAGTTAAATCAAAACCGTTATGAGAATTTGAGGAAAATTTTCGTGTTCCGAACATTTTTGTTTTTAAAACTTCCTTATCGATAACATAAAAGTTCGTCTGTGAGTTTCAAAATAATTAACATTAAAGAATATCGGTTCACAAGCGAGGAGAGTTGTTTCTGAAGAGTTCTGTGACTATTTATATCGTCGAATTACGTATCGTAGTCTTTCCAAATTGTTGGTTTACATAGTTCCTTCAATTGACATGTGTGATGAAAAGTTATTTTCACTTGAATCTTAATAATGAATTCTCTTGGTGAGTTGAACGACCAAATGTATTAAACATGCTATATGGTACTGTCTGAGGTGGTATTTAGTGGACTGTGTATTTATAGGAGATGCACTTTAAATAAAAACCGGTCAAGTGCATGTCGGGCCACGAGCACTATAGGGTTCCGTAGTTACAGAGTAAGAGATGTAATGAAAAAAAAAAATTTTCTATGGAGTTGTTCGAAATTTCCGAGTAAAATACATTTGGTCGACTATTACTCGCAAACTTGCAAGGCCAACTTAAGAGTGATAGTTTTCCTTTTAATTTCGTTATATGTAGCTACTATTTCCTTAACGTTTGAATTTTTTAACAACAACCGTCTAGTCGGTAGAGGGCAGTGGGGACACTTTAGTTAACTGTTCGTGACTTATTAAAGTCAAAGCAAAATGATGTTCCGACATCCATAATATTTTTGAAAGACCTATTTAACCACACTATATGGAAATCGAAAATAAAAAAAAATTACAAGTAGGCGAAGTTACCCCAAATATTTTGTTTCAAGTTTTTATTCCACCACTTTGTCGGCGTGATTAAGGTGAATACTTCTGCCAATTTTCAAGTCTCTAGTATTAATAGTTTTTGCGCTAAACCGCGGACGGATAGACAGACAGACAGACGGACATGGCGAAACTGTAAGGGTTCCTTGTTTACTACGGAACCCTAAAAAGGTAATTTAAAGTTGAACGGTATAGTACGTACACTGGTTTTACAAGAGGTCTTTAAGTGAAAGCTTTCGTTGTGAGAATGTAAGTTACAACGTAAAAATTGAAGATAGATTGAACGTTGATGGAACGAATGATTGATCGTCGCCGTGTTTGGTTGTCGCTGTCTCGCTTGACGATTCGACGACAGGACGTCGGTGGGGCCCACCTCCGCCAATCAAGCATGATGAATGTAATTGAAGTGCTTGACAGAACTAAAAAAAAAAATACTATGTTGAAAACCGCATCAAAATCGGTTCAGCCAAACGCGAGATAATCGCGCCCAAACATACATACATACAGGTCAAATTGAGAACCTGAAGACATGACACCTTAAGTCTCGGGGGTGGTAACGCATCTGCATTTTGATCTCTGATTTGTGTGGATAATTATAGTCTGCAATCATTACATAACATCAATGTGAGCTGAATGCTTGTTTGCCACCTTCTTTACATACAAAAATGTCAAACACATGTATGTATCTTCACGCCGGGTCCCTAACGGGGTAGGCAAAGAGTGTAGAGCGCCAGATATCCTGGTCCTGGCAAACATCTCGTGCCTCGTCTACCTTCATCATTCTCTTCATACATGCACGCCGATTCCTAAGACTTTTGACCCCACCATCAGACAGAACTCAACCTATTTGGTCATGGTAGGTCAGTCTTGATCTTCCTGCGCCTCTGCAACCATCCACATTCGCATTGTATATCTGTTTAGTCATTCGCAAACACATGATAGTGTCATATTTAATTTCATGTCTTTCTAATGTATATTTTACATAAATTAACTTCTTAACAAATTTCATATAGTTCCGTCCGCCCTATTGAAGTAAAAACAAATGGAAAGTTTTTCCTTCACGTATAAATAATAATGATGAATCATATTCAGACATGTTTCAAAAAGTATTTGGTTATTATCTATCCATCAGAGTTGATAGGTATTTGTTTTCTTAACAACACTCGCACTTTGTTTTATAAATTTGTCCTTATGAAAATATTAAATTTGTTTTATGTGTTATGCTTCATTCGAAGGGCAAACGCGTTATTTGAGTTCAAATAATATAATTCTGAATTGAATATGAAACTATATGTTTTTTCTGAAAGAAATAAACAGATGCCATGTTTATGTTAATCCAATGTTTTTTAAAATATTGTTTTTTAGGGTTCCGTTGTAAGCACGGCACCCTTATAGTTTCGCCATGTCCGTCTGTCTGTCTGTCCGTCTGTCCGTCTGTGGTTTAGCGCACAAACTATTGGTATTAGAGACTTGAAATTTTGCACAAGTATACACTTTAGTCACGCCAAGAAAGTGGTAGAATAATTACATGAAAAAAAAAAATAGGGTAACCTCCCTCACATGTAACGCGCGGATAATGTTTTTTATTTCCGATTTTCATATAGTGTGGGGTATCGTTGGATAGGTCTTTAAAAAATGTCAGGAGTGTAGTTAAGTTACGGCGGAAGGATTTATTATTAAAAAAATATATGTATTTACAAAGAGAGATGTTTAATGTTAAATTATTACTACAAGACTAAATTACAATCATAAAAATATCTCTAAGGTGAAGTACAGTAACAACTTAAAACTAGGTTGCCGAATCTGCACTATGCACACAATCACACAATACGTCGGATGTCCGCCGCGTAGTCAGCAGGTCTGGGCAATGGGCGATTGCCTAACTGTGTGCTTAGACTATTTTTCCATTTAGTTAACGTGACTTATTAAGCTTTAAAGTGCAAATTTTCGTTAGAGTCGAGTGTCCTCCCCCCTCCTTTAATGACTAAACGGATGTTGTTAGAAATTCAAACGTTACGGCAATAGTAGCTACATATATTATTACGAAATTAAAAGAAAAATTATCACTCTTAAGTTGACCTTGCAAGTTTGCGAGTACTAGTCGACCAAATGCAATTCACATGGATTTTAAGTGATGACTGCGGCCTATAGACATCTACACAAAAATAGGGGACAAAATGCAGATGCGTTGCCACCTCTGAGATCTAAGGTGTCATGTCTCGGTGATAGTTATTACGTGACCGTACATTACTATCTAACAAGAACACGATATTGCTGAACACTACCATTAGACGGCAATTAGGTCATGCAGTGGAGCCTACGCCCTAAGTCCCTATACTGAGTTTCTACACATAAAATTTATCATTTTTTTACATGCACGAACCATTTGACTTCTTTCATGCTTATATATGTACAAAATTATAACACAAAATGGTAAAAAAAGTTTTTTTTTTTATGTAATTGAAGTGGCAAACAAGCATGCAGTTCACATTGATGTTAAGTGATGACTGCAGCCTATAGACACCCACACAAAGACCAAGGTCAAAATGCAAATGCGTGACCACTCCTGAGGCCTAAGGTGTTATGCCTCTGTGCCGGAAACTACAGGGCCGTTCATTACCACCTGACCGGAACACGATAGTGCTGAACACTACCATTTTGGCGGCAAGTAAATCAGGTAATGCGGTGGTGCCTACGCCCGCGAGCTCCGTCACTGGAGCTCTACCACCAGTACAAATAGTTTATGAGGATGATAGAAACTGTTCTCGCCTCATAGATTACTTTTGAGTTCGATTTCCAAATCTCGGGTCGAATATTAGGGCATCAGAAGGTGTGAATGTAAATTCGAGACTTGTTGTGTTTCTTAGACATTGCCTGAATATGAACTTCAGTTATTATATTTAGGTCAGGTGGCCATACATACGTACCTACAATTTAACTGTACTGTACGGCCCTGTAATTTCCGGCACAGAGGCATAACACCTTAGGCCTCAGGAGTGGTGACGCATCTGCATTTTGACCTTGGTCTTCGTGTGGGTGTATATAGACTACAGGCATCGTATGGGATTGATTAACACAAACAAAATACTTCAAAACTACTTTTTTTTTAAATAATTGCTACATTACGGCTTTCATTCACGTTCCTTACCTGTCGGCAGCAACCATAGAGCAACACGAGGCGGTGTTATGGCCGGTCAGTAGCCATATGCAGCCTTACCCCTCTGTCAAAGTACAAGACCAAATAGACCCACGCCTGTCGCCCAGATATTAAAATGAGTACGTGAAATTGTTTATGTATTTTGTTAAAGTCCAGGTGCGAGTTTCGTTGTAACAGACGATTTTTGTAGTGAGAGTGTGTGTGTCTCACGCATTTTCCCCCCCAAAAAATGACAGACTGTTTTGCATCGGTAATAAAGGCTTTTGCTACTCCCCTCCGGTCCGCCTCGACTGGTGGGCCGAGTTCCTCTATGGAAGAAACATACTATATACCTGATATAGTTGTTGCTAAATTGCAGTATTCAGCGCTATAACATTCTGATCAGATGGTGATGCACAGCTCTGTAAATTTTAGAACAGATACATCTAAACTTAGATCTTATGAATGATAACGCATCTAAATCAAAACAAACTTAAAACTCAAAAATGGTTACGCATCTGCAGTGTGACATCTAGTTTCTACAACGACATCTAGTTTGCAGATAAATAATAAATAAAATACGCTTATACTCACAGCCCGACAGTAGGTATAAACCTGTGTCGTGGGTGCCGTTGTACACATACATAAACACCCAGTTCAGAAACAAATATCTGTAAGGCAATGTATTTGTCCCGGTGAGGAGACCAAACCTGCGATCCTTCGAATCACAGTCATCTCACACCGCTGGCCTAACCGGATCGTCGTCGTCATCCTTAGGCAGAATTTTCTAACCAATCTAACCATACAATTGAACTGTGTGCATTATTTTTGTAAAAAAATATAACTCATTAGAAACAATAGCCTGCAAAATTTACGTACCAACCATTAAGCTGCGTGTTGTTTACTTATAAAATTATAACTCATTAGCTTATATGAAACAGTTGTTTGAAAAACATATCACCGCTGCTGGTAAAGTATAAGCGTAAAGTTTTGGTGTGCGTGTGGGAATTAATTCACAAAGTTTCTACTCAATTTGATGGCATGACCAGACTGTCTTCACGAGCCCGTTGTATAAAGTAAACGGCTAAGTAAAAATATTATATTACCTTTAAAGTATGTGACTTTTTTTGGGGTGTTGTACCTCAAAAGGAAAAAACAGAACTCTTGTAAGATCACTCGTGTGTCTGGTTGTTTGTCCGTTTGTCACAATCATTTGCTTCGAAAGAAGTAGGCTGATCCAAACATGAACGTTTAACTAAAGAAAAGTCGTATTAAACATAGCGCGCACATTTTAGAATAAGTTTCAGACTTGAAAAAAAGTTTTTACTCATTTTTTTCTCCGATGAGCGTTATGTATTATGTAAGAATCTTAAATAATAACCTTGACATAAACATTAAATACAAATAAAATAGTTTTGAAGTTAATCAAAGAAAAAGATGGGAATTTATATTTCATCGTCCAAAATTGCTGAGCCTTACCAATATTAAAAAAAAAATCAGAAAGCAGTTTGTTTTCAAGGAGATGTTGCGAGCTCGGCTCTAGATCGTACACATCCTCAAAATGGGTAAATTAAAGAAGAATCCGAAAAAAATTCAATTTATTTATTCAAGTATATGTTTTAGAGTTAAAACCACATTTAATTCAAACGATTTTATCATTTTCAGCTATGTTAAACATGGCGGCGACACAGCCGACGCTTCTTTAAATTGGATATCGATTAGTTTAAGTTCTTAGTATTAACACATGAAATCGATGTCGATAGTATTCAGAAAATATTACTTTTTTCTCCAAGTTCTATATAATTTAAAAAATTAAAATGTCAAAATGACATCGCCCGCCATATTCGCCATGTTGTTTTGAGTTGCAATTCTAACTGCAAATAATATTTTGTAACTGCAAACAAAGTGAAAATATGCAGTAAAAAACGTTTTTGTATTGATTTTGCCTGTTAATGATATTGTGTACAATACATGGCCGGAGGTCCATACATTTTTGCAACATCTCCTTTGTTTGTCAATAAATTACAAGAACACTTTTATAAGAAGTGTATGATATTTTTTATTACATACGAAATAAATAAATAAAATATGGAAAAAAAAATATGGAATCTTCTGAACGTGAGTCTAACTCGCACTTGCCCTTTTTTTTTCTAAAATGTAATTTTATGAAACTGACTAAAACCACGGTTGTTTCAATTTTCCGTTTCTTTTTAATTTCTTGCTTCGTCTTTACTCGATATTCGTGGTGTTTAGCGCTTAAATGTTCAAAGTAAGTGGTAATGCTCGTAATTTCTACAAACATTATTATATGTTTGTAGACGACGACCCGGTTAGTCCAGCGGTGCAAAACCACCGTTTGATTCGAAGGGTCGCGGGTTCGATCCCCGCACCGGGACAAATATTTGTATGACCTACAGATATTTGTTTCGGGTCTGGGTGTTTGTGTATGTGTTGTGTGTGTACAACGGCACCCACGATACAGGTTTATACCTAGTGTGGGGCTGTGAGTGTAAGCGTATTTATTTATTTATTTATTTTATATTGTATAAAAATGTTGTAGACGTTCCGAACCCCATCCCATAAAACTGTTCAGATTGGTAGTATTTGCTTTAATAGCAGCAGTTTATAAGTAATTTGACCACCATTTCAAACCATATGTGCCTATTTGCATTCTAAAGACGAGACGTATTTACATTGTATTCGGGTTTCGCTACGAAATGAATTGGTTCGTAGCACGCCGCTACGCCACGTATAATGTTGTAGCGTCGTAGCACTCGTAGCGAGGACATGCTACGAATACGAAACGAGGAATGTATTTTGAATTGCTACTATTGAAAAAAAGGGTTTTTAGTCTTATTATACTAATGTATTATTTTCTAATATATAAATCATAATTTGTATAATTATTTTTAATTGCTTCCGTAGCTTATTGGTGGCAGGCCACTTTTATTACTGGTGGTAGAGCTCCAGTGATAAAGCTCACGGGCTTAAGCACCACCGCATTACCTAATATACTTGCCGTTAAATGGTAGTGTTCAGCACTATCCTGTTCCGGTAAGGTAGTAATGTACGGCCCTATAATTTCCGGCACAGAGGCATAACACCTTGGGTAACGCATCTGCATTTTGACATCTGGTCTTTGTGTAAGTGTCTATAGATACAGTCATCACTTAACATCAATTTGATTTGCATGCTTGTTTGCCACATTCATTACATTTAAAAAAATGCCACTTCTTATTTAATACGCTGGGGTCCTGGGTGCGATCCCCGGGTCGAGGGCTATAAAAATAATGGTGTACAATCCCTTATCTCTAGTTTTATTGGGATTATTCTATTTTCTGGAAATTCCCCAGTACCTCGAAGTTTGGTAATGACCGGAGGTGTCAACAGGCTCGCCACCTATTATTATATGGGCAAAAACGTAACCGGTGAATAGTGGATGTATGCATTTACCTCTGCCTATCCCATCGAAGATCATAGATGTGAAGTTATGTTACTTAACTTATTTTTAACAATTATTATTTATCGGTGAAATGTTGAATATTCCTGGAACTTATCTTTTTTTTTTTTTTTATGTAATAATAATGGCAAACAAGCGTGCAGTTCACATTGATGTTAAGTGATGACTGCAGCCTATAGACACCCATACAATGACCAGAGGTCAAAATGCAAATGCGCTGCCACTCCTGAGGCATTAGGTGTTATGCCTCTGTGCCGGAAATTACAGAGCCGTACATTACCACCTGTCCGAAACACGATAGTGCTGAACATTACCATTTAACGGCAAGTATATTATCTATTTTTAACTAAGTATTAGTTTTAATATATCGAAAAACAATACACCTGGAGTTGTTCAAACTTTGTGAGCGCAAGTGTTATTTTACTTGTTAAAAGTTCTTCTTCTCAAGTTTCAATTTTAAAAACATCATGTAATGTAAGTACGAGTATAACATGTTATCCACTTTAACAAACTTAATTTATAAATTTTATTTAAAGAAAAATGGAAAGGAAAATTTGACTTCAGGCGAGACTCGAACTCGCGGCCTACTGGGAATCTAGTCCAGCCGCTCTTCCAATTGAGCTACTGAAGTCCTGCCCGATATGTCAAATCTTTCCTTCACATTTATTGCATTGCTTTATGGTAGCAGCAGCGCCATCTATTGCCAAACTATGCTAGTTAGGCAACCGATATAATAGACTTTGCAGTTTATTGAATATCGTAAAGAAGTCGCTTTTACCCTTAATAATCCATTTTTCTTTAAATAAAATATATTTCACAAGCATGTGTTAATGCGAAATAATATAAAACAATTAATTTATAAATTTGAAAAACGTGATATAACTTAACATATTATATTCGAATAGAAAACGATTTTTATTCATCACATATATCGCTTTTTTATTTAATGGAAGTGGCAAGCAAGCATGCAGTTCACATTGATGTTAACATGATGACTGCAGCCTATAGACACTCACACAAAGACTAAAGTGAAAATGCAGATGCGTTACCACCCCCGTGGCCTTAGGTGTTATACCTGTGCCTGTTTGCCACTTCCATTACAAAAAAAAAACATTATCTAAGATTTTGTAGACCCACTTTAAATATACAACATTGAACCGGGGGTTTTGGCGGGAATCTTGAAAGAGGCGTGTGGTTCTCTTATTTTATTTCATTTTCTTGGTGTATTTTTATTATTATAATAAAGTTGGTGGCATTTTATTTGATATAGCCTCATTACAGTGCCCGTGTATTGTGAAATAGAATAATAGTGCGAAAACACGTCCTTTCGGGTTGCCTCCAAAACTTCATTGTCAATGTTCTGACGACCCGGTTAGTCCAGCGGTGTGAGATGACTGTTTGATTAGAAGGGTCGCGGGTTCGATCCCCGCACCGGGACAAATATTTGTATGGCCTACAGATATTTGTTTCGGTTTGATTTATTACAAAGTTCTGGTAAAGTAGCCATCGCTTTACTCTAATTACCTACTGACTACTGTGACTGTGACTGACTGACGGACTGATAAATTGACTGACTGACTCTGACTTTTACGCTGCTTATTACGAATACGGAATATCGTCTTATTTGACCTGGCAATATGCGTAATAGCGATGCCATGATAATAAAAAAAGAAAACATTGAACCGCAAGTTCTCCGCATCTTAATCTCATTCGAATGTAACCTGGCCCCGAATATTTTACTCCAACAATCTGTCGGGCCGGAGACAATGAGCCTCAGCATGATTTATGCATGCCACCGCCCCGCTAATTATCGCTAAACACCCCTCATCTGTTACCTTCCTTTGTACCCCGGTGTCAAACTCCGGGCTCAAATAAAATTAAGGCTTTTTCTGTGAATTCTTGACTATGTTATGTTGAAAGTTTTGGTAGGAGCTGTTGGCTGAAAATTGTATTTTCGGGCTGTAAATTTTATGTGAAATAATATTGTAGCATACATTACGTAACGGCTTTGCATTTTCGAAAGGTCTAGCAATCTACACTTAATATTATAAAGCTGAAGAGTTCGTTTGTTTGCCTGAACGCTAATCTCAGGCACTGCTAGTCCGGTTTCAAAAAATATTTCAGTGTTAGATAGCCCATTTATCGTGGAAGGCTACAGTTATATAAAATCACGCTAAAATGAATAAGAGAGGGTAGGTAATAGAACACTCGCGCGAAGAGGTGGGGGGGACTAATAAGTATATAATAATATGAACTGCTACCTGTTTTAGTAGTCCAGTGGCAGCAGGCCACTATTGCTACAGTGGGGTCCTTAGGACAGGATTAGGGGCTATCAGAAATAAAGGTCTGAATCATAAATTTATTCATTTAGGATCACAAGCACTTTTCATGAAACATCTAAAACAAATAAAATAAATAGTAGGTAAGCATATCAATATAATGTTTAATTTCCCCTTTTATAAACTGATAATAAAAAGTTATATAAAAGAAAAAAAGACATTCTTCGTCATTCACTCGCAGGTGTGAATTTATTATTTTCGAAAAGATGCCCTGTGCTACCCTCAGAGTTTGGTAATGGGCCCGGAGATGACAATTGGTTGCCAATTAAATGGGTCAAACCGGCCAATTGTGGGTATTTAAATATATACAATTTCCTACGTAAAGTAATATAAAATATGAACACACCCACGATCTACCAGAATTTTTTGAGAGTATAAAAACGAGCTGACCTAAAATTTATGGCCGGTTTAAACCCTTTATCATTATGAAAGGAAACAAAGGTATTCTTGATATCCTATTGTAATTGGATTCTTTCCACCTTTTGGATTTCTTCCACCCTCGGAGTACGGTATTGTATCGAGCAAACTACCTATCTATTACAAAGGACAAAACTGGCAAATCGTGGCAGTTTCCAAGTTGGCTTGAATACATGCTTTAATCTCTGCCTATATGTTCGGGTAATGCAGCCGTGATATTACGTTAGATACCAATTTAAAAACTTCAGGCCTAGTTTGTGTAATCTAATTTGACTTAGCCTCAGAAGCTTACGAAATAATTGGTTTTCGAATAATTATATAATTTGAATAGTAGAAAATTTAAAATAACATACCCTTAATATTAGATGGTGGTAGAGCTCCAGTGACGGAGCTCGCGGGCGTAGGCACCACCGCATTACCTAATATACTTGTCGCTAAGTGGTAGTGTTCAGCACTATCGTGTTCCGGTCAGGTGGTAATGGACGGCCCTGTAATTTCCGGCACAGAGGCATAACACCTTAGGCCTCAAGAGTGGTAACGCATCTGCATTTTTATCTTGGTCTTTGTGTGGATGTCTATAGGCTGCAGTCATCACTTAACATCAATGTGAACTGCAAGCTTGTTTGCCACTTCCATTACATAAAAAAAAGACGCTCTTAAGTAGGTACTAAATTAAATGCGATGCTTTCAAAAAATAAGTTACTTATTTTCATCATATCGCCACTTAAATATTTAAAAACAAAGTTGTTAATAAAATACTCTCATACGACATAGTAATATATGAACGCATTAAGATACATAATAAACTCAAAAACAAAACACATAACTGGCTAAAGTGTGGTATATGCTTTAAAAGCCACACTGCAGCAGATTCTTTATATCGCCGCGAGCACATTTTCCGATGCACTCGAAAAAAAAAACAGATTATGGGTACTTTATACTTGAAAAACTCTACACTCAAAAAGTTTTATGATCACAGCGGCGCATGGCTAATTTTAACGGGCTTTAATGATCCAAGTTTACATACTGGGGGTGCTTTTATCGGGGACATTATGACGTGGTCTGTAAAAAGATATTTTTTTACGAACTAGTAACTTTTGCTCGCAACTCCACTCGTTTGGAAAGATTTAGCGATGCACTTGTGTTGCCGCTGTGAGATGTTCTGGATACTATCATTTCACGTTATTTCAATTTAAAAATTGTTTTTGTTTCAAGAGTGAGAACACTGGTAGCCTTTTTTATGTAATGGAAGTGGCAAACAAGCATGTAGTTCACTTTGATGTTAAGTGATGACTGCAGCCTATAGGCACCCACGCAAAGATTGAGGTCAAAATCCAGTTGCATTACCACTCCTGAGGCCTAAGGTGTTATGCCTCTGTGCCGGAAATTGTAGGGCCGTACATTACCACCTGACCGGAACACGATAGTGCTGAACACTATCATTTAGCGGCAATTGTATTAAGTAATGCGGTGGTGCCTATGCCCGCGAACTCCGTTACTTGAGCTCTACCACCAGTAAAGCTTTTTGGTCAATATTATTTTTCTCACTACTAAAATAATATCAGTCAAATTGGTTATTTTGATTTGATTTGTGATAACCTGAATTGATGTTTACAAATAATTACTTGTGTCTGTCAGTTTTTTTAAACTGATACACACGTTATGACTGTGGCCCGTATGGCAGTGGCCCGTGTTGTTCTATGCATCACACGACAGCTACTATGTGTATCAACAATATACTAAATGTAAACTTAATTCAGCTAAAATAAGTATGTAAACATTTTGCACTCCAACACCGAATGATCTTCACCAAGCTTTACGGTTTGTTTGGTCAATCTTACGATATGTTGCTTCAGCGGATGACTTCGACCAACGTTCGATAAGCAATATACGTAATAAGGCGGGAATATGATGCATTGGTCTCATCGATATGTCAGCGATGAGCGATCGAGACAACCCTTTCGCATTATTGTCGGATTAGATATTTATATATAACACTCGATAAATAAATTGATTGGATTTGAGTAATGCTTTTGTATAGTGCAAAATTTTCAATAGCAATTTTAGACAGTTGTTTTTATATTATTTCGCAATTACACATGCAATTATTTCAAAAAGAAAAATGGAAAGAAAAAATTGACTTCAGGCAAGACTCGAACTCGCGGCCACTGGGAATCTAGTTCGGTGGCTCAGTTGGAAGAGCGGCTGGACTATTTCCATGTTTCTTTAAGTAAAACTAGATAGTGTTAATTAAACAACTTATTCGATTTCAATAATTATTGATATATGAATACACAATAAGAAATCCACCACGCACTACTGAAAAATTGTTCTTCCACTAGTGTAGTTACCACTCCAAGGTTTGACTGACATTGTTTGGTTGAAATAAGACGTACAATAACGCAGGATCCAGAAGTTCCACGACAGAACTAACGTCACTGCCATTGTCAACAGTTTTACTGACTAACGTCACTGCCATTGCCAACAGTTTTACTGACTAACGTCACTGCCATTGCCAACAGTTTTACTGACTAACGTCACTGCCATTGCCAACAGTTTTACTGACTAACGTCACTGCCATTGCCAACAGTTTTACTGACTAACGTCACTGCCATTGCCAACAGTTTTACTGACTAACGTCACTGCCAATTTTAGTGGTGGTCCAGTGTAGGAGCTCGAGGGCGTAGGCACCACCGCATTACCTAATTTATCTGCCGCTTAATGGTGGTGTCCGGCACTATCGTGTTCCGGTTAGACGATAATGTATGGCCCCGTAATAACTATCACAGAGAAATGACACCTCAGGTCTCAGGGGTGGCAACGCATCTGCATTTTGACCTCTTGTTTTTACGAAGATGTCTGTAGGCTGCTGTCATAATCAATGTGAGCTGCATGCTTCGGTGATTACAGGCCTGAAGTAACGTTAGTTTTGTAATGTTATCTTTTTTTTTTTTTTTTTATGTAATCGTAGTGGCAAACAAGCATGCAGTTCACATTGATGTTAAGTGATGACTGCAGCCTATAGATACCCACACAAAGACGAAGGTCAAAATGCAGATGCGTTACCACTCCTGAGGCCTAAGCTGTTATGCCTCTGTGCCGGAAATTACAGGGCCATACATTACCACCTGACTGGAACACGATAGTGCTGAACACTACCATTTAGCGGCAAGTATATTAGGTAATGCGGTGGTACCTACGCCTGCGAGCTCCGTCACTGGAGCTCTATCACCAGTAAAAAGGATAAGATATTATTAGATAAGATCTTAATCTGCAACTTAATAATATTATTATTACTCTGTACTGTACTGTGAAATATATGTTATTTAAAGAAGTTCGAGAGTTCGAGTCTCGCCTGAAGTCAAATTTTTCTTTCCATTTTTCTTTAAATAATATATATTTACCAAGATATTTGTTAAAGTTATTATGACATTTCTCATTCTTCTCTAACAATAACAAATTTCTTTAAATACATTAGTGACGTATGCGTAATTGTCCAAGTTCAGCCTCCAGAAGTCTAACTACAAATAAAACGATATTAAGACATAAGTAGTTAGTCAAAATGGCCCGCTTTCAGTACGCAGTTTTACATGTATACAGGAGGATCTCGACTAACGAGCGCGCTCGCGTATAATCGGCTTTAGATTTTGTACTTGCATCTCTCATTATTTTTAATGTTTGTTTGTTTTGCCTGGATTTGACTGATGAACACAGGTTTAATGCCTTTATATGTTTATATTTTCACGCCAAGTCCCTTACAGGCAGAGAGTGTGGAGTGCCAAATATCCCGGTTTTGCCTTTGCTTATAAATGGACAACGGGCTGTCGGGCATTATAATACGGACGGATCTAAGTAATTGCCGATCCGAAATGATGATATAATTGTAGTAAAAGCCGATGTTGTTGAGCAATATTGATAATGGCCGGTCCTTATTAATAATGCCCGGACTTATCAAATTGCCCGTAACAAATACCTAGAAATGGATCCAAACTAAGACGTTATGCACGATTAAAAATTAGTCAGTCAAATTGTATTATTAAAACTACTAACCTACATGACCACCCATCGAATCATGTGGTTCAATATAATTTATTTTGTTTGTTTACAACGTTTCACGTGAAGGTAGACGAGGCACGAGAGGTATATCAGGACCGGGATATCTGGCGCTCTACACTCTCTGCCTACCCCGTTAGGGACGGAAGATACATACATACATACAACGTTTCATAGGAAGAACTTCTCATCTTTGATGAACATTTCGGAATCTGCATTATAAAAACCTAACAAAACCAACAAGGATAAACAATTACCCACAGTGGATCATTAACTAAGTAATTAAATAGTTTTAAAATACATAGTCACGGTTCATAAACATGAACTGGGCCGAATCTAAGTAAAATGTTTTTAATGTTAGTAATTCATTAATCTCAGAGTTAAAACTGAAAGATTACTTTCGCTCTGTTATGTTACAACGCTTACGTTAATAATTACAGCGTGTGGTCCAAGTATTAAGACTTTAATATTTTTACCGGTAGCAGAGATCGAGTGTCGGAGCTTGCGTGTATGGGCACCATGGTATTATATTAAACTAACCTACTAGCCGCTAAATGGTATTCTTCATCGGTATGATTTTTTTAATGTGAAAGTCAGTATATTGTCTGTTATTTTTACGGTCACAGTCATGAAAGAGGATTGTATGGAGAAAGGCTTACAATTGAATGTGGATAAAACTAAAGTATTAGTATTTGAAAGAGATGAACAGAGAACAAATGCAAGGGTAGTGGTAGATGATGCAGTGTTAGAACAGGTTGATGAAATTGTATATCTTGGATGTGCTTTTAGCAAGGATGGTAGGTACACCACTGACATAGAAAGAAGAGTGCTTGCTGGGAATTGCGTGAATGGAGCGTTGGGTAAGCTACTAGAATCTAAACATCTCAGCCAGCGGGCTCGACTAGCCGTACATAATGCTGTACTTACTCCAACGCTTTTATATGGAAGCGAGAGCTGGGTATGCAGGAAAGAGCATGAAAGTAAGTTGAACGCGGTCGAGATGAGATCTTTGCGCAAGATCTGCGGTGTATCACTCACCGATCGCGTTCGTAATGAAGATGTAAGAAAGAGACTTTGTGTGAATGATAGTATCGGTGTAAAAATGAAAAAAGGCATGCTCCGATGGTTCGGGCATATAGAAAGAATGTCGAATGAGCGAATGACTAAACAGATATACAATGCGAATGTGGATGGTTGCAGAGGCCCAGGAAGACCAAGGCTGACCTACCATGACCAAATAGGTCGAATTCTGTCTGATGGTGGGGTCAAAAGTCTTAGGAATCGGCGTGCATGTATGAAGAGAATGATGAAGGTAGACGAGGCACGAGAGGTTTGTCTGAACCGGGATGTCTGGCGCTCTACACTCTCTGCCTACCCCGTTAGGGACCTGGCGTGAAGATACATATATTTTTACGGTTATGGTCGACCAAATTTGCTTGCAAATGTGTTAAGGAATTTAAAGAAGATTTACCATTTTACGAGTAGTAAGATAATATGCTTACCGAAGAGTAACTGCTTAAATCTATAGTTTCATGTCTGATGCCCAAAACCACGGAAAAAAAATCACGGGAAACAGCTAGTATTAATAAAAATCAAAGTAAGCCCAAGGGATTGCACATATAAATAGGTAAATGTGTACATTCAAGCATATATCTATACGCCTGTAACGTTTGGTCTCATGTAGTAGCTGGCGAGTTTTTTGATGTCTCAAGGCACATTACCGAACTCAGTATCTATCACATCTCATCCCAGTGTAAACTTCTGAAAAATTTGAAAATTTAAATAAAACTAACGCTCGACCCGGGGATTGAACTCAAAACCCCAGCGTACACATTAGTAAAATAACATTCATACAAATCTCTCATTTAAAACATTACAAAAACTCTCTCACAATATATCGAGATCGTAAATCGCTACCGCTTATGGCTCGCACCACAACCAGACGCGTCATAACACGTATTAGCTGAGTAACGTTAATTACGGCGAAGTGTATTCGGAACTATTCGAAATTCCCTCTCCGCTCTCCGCTCGGCCCTTTAACGACTTACAGGAGGCTTCGCCCAACCGTGTGTTAAGTACTTAATATACGATTTATTTATATTATTATGGACTTTAACCCTTAGCATCACTCATCGCTCTTTTGGCGCCGCGACCCCATCTATCACTAGTGGAAGAAATTCATACGTCAGTACAGTCAGACACTCTAATAATGGTGGTAAATCCATGCCAATAAGATGCAATAACGGGATGGGCAGCTGCCCATTCCCCGCCATATCCCGCAATAAAACAATCTTCACTGCGATCCGCATGATAAATCTGGTATTAATTATATTATCATTTTTGTCATTTGAGAAGTTTGTGACTCTCTATATCTATTGCAAAATACTATAACATATAAAATAAACAGCATGACAAGATTATCCACCAATTTCGTTTACTACATTCATTGGAGACTAGGTACCGCAGCATTTTATGCTTCAGAAACTGTAAATTGCAACTCAATGCAAATCCACATACTGGGCCACTCCTTGCGGTGTGTGGTAGTTAAGAATAACCAGAATAAGCTGTATGGTAATTTTAGCCGAGTGCTTGCACACTTATTCTGGTTACCTACTCCCCAGAAATCAACTAGGACTTGTTTTTACACACATACACATACACATACACACATACACACACACACACAAACACAGTTGCACGCTCACAACTTTAGTGTACGAAGCTGATGTAATTAAAGTGGCAAACAAGCATGCAGCTCACGCAGCCTATAGACACCCACACAAAGACCAAGGTCAAAATGCAGATGCGTTATCACTCCTGAGGCCTACGGTTTTTGCCTCTGTGCCGGAAATTACAGGGTGTCCGGACTGTCCGGTTAGGTGGTAATGTACGGACATTACCACCTAACCGGTACACGATAGTGCTGAACACTACTATTTAGCAGCAAGTATATTAGGTAATGCGGTGGTGCCTACGCCCGCGAGCTCCGTAACTGGAGCTCTACCACCAGTAAAACATTGTCCATTCTATACATAGTATTATTACGTATTCTCTGACCAGGCTTTCTGAAGTTGTCGTGAGAATCGTGAGTTGTAAGCTGTAATGAAAATTTATTTGTCATACCAGTCATTTGAAAAAGAATCCAGCATTTCCTTTCAGTGAGTCGTCTCGCATCACGATTGTAATTGTGTTTTTTCCGACGTATAACGTTTCGGTCGCCTTCCAACTTTCCTCAGATTTCCGACTGAGCCTAACTTGTCCGATGAGGTAAAAGTATTGTTAGCGGTTCAGTGATACACGCGCAACAAATTTGCAGAAATAAACATGTTTTTACCAATAACATTTATGCTAAGTGCGAGTTTTACTTGCAGAGTTTATTTGTAGCTCGCGGGCGTAGACCGGATACTATGTCTCTATTATTGCCTACGCCATTAATGCGGTGGTGCCTACGCCTACGACCTCCGTCACTGTAGCTCTCACTTCCAAAGGATTTATCTACGAATTTCTAATAGATTATAAACCATATCTTTAAAAAAATCCAAATCTCTAAAATTATCCAGGCATTTTTTAGGACGTCAGTTCAGTCGCACAACTAGATTTAGTCTTATGAGCAGTCCGGCTGCAACTAGTTTTTATTATACGAATAGGACCATTTGGGCTTGTACTTTGACAGAGGGGAAAGCGTGTAATCTGCAAATTATTGATAGTAAAATGGAACGCCGCAAACCCAGTCTACTATTATTCGTGCGTAAAATGGCATAATGCCTTCAAACCAACCAAGTACTGGTAATTCACAATATTGCAATCTTCCCAAATATACAAGGTCAAACGTTTCGGCGATCAGATACGTACCGTAGAAACATAAATACGCTTGAGGGCGTAGACGCTGCCCGAATACGTGTGTAGAATACGCCTTGGGTTTCAGTAATTAAAACATGTTGTTATAGAGACCTCCTTTATACAGAAATGAACCAGGATCTGAAAGAAATAGCTGAAAGATAAAAAAATGTATTGTAGAAATTATATTTTACTTCCTCTCTTAGCCGACACGGACACTGTTTGCTTGAATGTAAGGATTTGACGAGCTACAATTATATTTACTACACTACTATTACGCTGGAGGTCCTGGGTTCGATTCCCGGGTAGGGGGATATTAGAGATAACGGTTTAAAATCCTTTATCTCTGCTTCTATTGGGATTTTTCCATTTGCTGGAAGTTTCCTAGTACCCCGGAGTTTGGTAATGTGCGCGGAGATGGCAACAGGTTCGCCACCTGTTTGTTACATGGGCCAAAACGTAACCGGCGAGTCGTGGGTGTTTGCATGTATGATTGAATGCATGCATTTACCTCTGCCTACCCCTTCGGGGATTATAGGCGTGAAGTTACGTTTTTTTTACAATTATATTTACAATTTTAATAATTTTATGATTGTAATAGCAGAGAATATGTAATAATACTACGTATAGAATGGACACTTTGACGTCCCGCCCGATTTCCCCGCTTCATCCATCACCCCCTCTGGAGAGGCAGTTGTATAAACTTCAACAGTCAGGTTGCGAGCGGGCGAGTCTATTTTTACTTAATTTTGTCACATAGGCAGTGCGATGACTTATTTCACGATTGTTTAAGGCCACCCTACGTGCTATATTTCTATGTGCGTGTATATTGATTGATGTATGTGCGACAGGGACCCAGAATAAGCGTTTGTATGGAATTCAATGTGATAATGGTACCACGTTGCCAAACATAAAACGAAAAAAAAAACATGAAAAATATTAAAAGTAATGTGCTTTGTTTTTTTATAATAAATCCATATTTATTTCTAGTCCATTATAGAAGTAATTCATACCTACTAACCAACTAACAGTAAAACGTTATCTTTACGACCATAACAATATTACGAGGTCGAATGTTTCGGCGATCAGATACGTTCGGCAGACACATAAACACGCAATAATCTTGAGAACGTAGGCGTTGCCCGAGTACGTGTGTTGAATATGCCTTTGGCTTCAGTGATTATGATATATTATGATATATTCTTATAGTGGCTATATATTCTTGTAGTGACATGGTTCTGATAATACAAACAAGGATTTTTTGTTATGGATATGATTTTGATTACTTATTACATAGGTAATTAAAAACATTTTATGAAAACTTGTAATATTTACAACACATGGCCACCACCTCACCAATTACGCTAAGGATCCAAGGCCCGATTTGTTAATATTACAAAAGTAGTATATGATGATCATCGCTCTTTGGTATTAAATCTGCATTCCGTTATTTTCAACATTTCAGTGATGTGATTATCAAGTTTTTGGAATTGGTTTTTTTTTTCTATAATTATTTTCTCATAGAAATCGTACTTTATATTAAATGCGAAAGTTTGTGAGTATGGATCTTTGTTACTCTTTCACAAAAAAACTACTTTACAGATGGATAAAACTTTATGGTAATAAAAGTATTGGAATATTATAGGCTACAATTTGTAATGATTAAAAGTACACGCGCACGAAGTCGCGGGCAAAACTTAGTATGATCATAAATTAAGACCACAACTTAAATCTTAGAGGTCCATACAATTTTTGAGGGTTTTGTTCGATTCCATGATACCATCATTAGATACAGACTTCGTTGCACATTTTTTTAATCGGTCCACAATTTGAAGTAGTGGTGAATATAAATAAATTAATGCAAACGAGTAAAGTCGAACATAAGACTACCTCGTCCTTGAAGTAATTCAAAAAGATACTTAACACAGGTGTGAGCTAATGAACTAAAGTCAAGTTTCAGCATGAATATCGATCCCGGTGATACTGACCGGGTTTTTTCAGTTCCCAGGCTCTCATTACATGCAGCCCGTAGGCTTTCCGGATAATTTGTGACGCAGGTCAGCGGGCGACCCTAAACCGTAAATCATACCCGGTTCTTGTAACCCCAATTCAGCACGTATTTTGTCTGAGTTCAACATCTCGGCGCACCGACACTGAGTTCTTTGGGCGTTGTTGACTGTGTCGCGAGCAGTTTTTTGTCTTTTTTGCTATATAATTTATTTATTTATATCCATACCTATATTCCGAAAAGCCTTAAGTAACATATTATTAATTAGCTGTACCCGCGACTTTACCCATTTTTTGGATAGTATAACTTTTGGTTAATTTTGGATCATACGAAAACACTTATGGATAGCTAACAAATCTGGTTTACATTAATACTTGTCTGTACACGATATCAGACTAACTCCACCAAAGCCAACAATGTCACCAATGCCACCAACGCTACCAACTCCATCAACACCACCACCAATGACACCAACGCCACCAATGCTACCAACGCCACTAATGCCACCACCACCACAAACGCCAGCAACGTTACCAATGCCACCAATACCACCAACGTCACCAATGCCACCAACGCCACTAACGCCATCAACGCCACCACCACCACGAGCAACGCCACAAACGCCACAAACGCCACCAACGCGTATGTAAACCGCATTAAACTTTGTTTAAAAAGTTTTGAAGCAGTGCTTGAAGTAAAATTTCAATTGACCATAACTTCTTTTTCCCTTAACTGATTTTGACGAAACAATTACATGTCAAATCCACCTGTGAAAACCGCGTTCAAATCCGTTTAGCAATTTCGAAGTTTTAACGTAACAGACAGACAGACAGATCGATAGACAGGCGAAAATTCCAAAAATTGTTTTTTGGTTCATTTTACTCTTTTTTAATCGCCCCCTATCAGTTTTTTGGAAAAATATTTAATGTACAGACACTAGATTTTTACTGTGTTATTAAAGCATAGATTTGTTGAAAATAAATATATTTTACTTCTAATAAAGATGAATAAATGAATCAACTCCCCGTTTCATTCAACCATTTACAGATAAGCCTGTAATTGAGGTCGCAAATTCATATTTCACACAAAATTGCCAGTGCCGTGGAAATTTCTATTTAAAAATAGCTTTGAAGATTTTATAATAAGATCTAAAAATATCTTATACTGCTCCTTCATGTAATTGCCTCCATATAACATTCATGAAGGTATTTATAACATCTTGATTGCCTGCTTCGGAAGAACTTGATTCTCGATGGCTTTTGACAAGCGAAACTTGAACTCAAAATTCTGAAGTCCTTTTCAGTAAAACGTTGGAAAATTATCAAATACGATACCTATCGAAGCGATGCGTCTGTGCCGGAAATTACAGTGTTACTGCTAATAATGAATTAAATATATATTTTCAACGCAATAAATAGTGCGTTAACATAAACGTATCTACAAAAACTTATAGCTAATCACAGTTTGATTAGCTATATCCTAAGCAACAATACGTATAATATGTCCTCCGTTCGAAACACAAAACAGCAGCCTAATAAGCAACCGAAGCAATTTGTCAACGTAATTCAATCTAACGTCAGAAAAAGGCCAATTTGATCCGCCAGGAGACAACCCTGTAATTAAGAAACCAAATTACATATGTCACAAACGTGCCACTGACGAGGAAATTGCTATTTAAAAGGTCCTTTTGAAGTTTTTCAGCAATTACGCGGACCAACGATTCGGGGGTAAACTTTTAATTAATGAGCCACTCGCCCGTTGCCTTTGTGCAAATTGTTCCACGTCACTTATATAATTTGCGATGATATAGGATGATTCATATTGCTTCATTAATTTAAATGATTCTCGGTAAGAGTTGATCGGGCCAAGTTATACACCCTTGTAATGTTGAGTGTTATGAGAATCACGATGAGTTTGTTAAATTTTGGAGTGCTAACAATGTGGTTTGGGTGAAGCATAAATATTTCGGTACAGAATATGGACTTGTTAAAAGGATTTGTGTTGTAGTGCCTACTTTGCATAAATCTTTGTACCTGTTGTAACATAATGTATTCCTGAATAGATTTTCAGTTCTTGTTGTCTGAATTAACATTACAATAATGTAACAGTAAATTATGGTTGTGAAAAGTAAGGTTGGGTTCAAACCTGCGACAAATTATACTTGAGGAAATTTATCAACTTTTTTAAAATATACCACAAACATTAAAATCTTAAGCAAAGTGGGAAATTTAACGTAAACTGGTGGTTAACAATATCTTGTTGTATAAATAAGAAGTAAAGTTTTTACTTTCATAATAAAAATACCAATTAAAAGCAAATAATTTTATATAGCAGACTACTAAATTATTAAATTTGATTGTGTGATACTGAGAATCTAATCAATTGAAAAAAAAAAATCTATCCCTACCAAACAGGCTTGAAAACAATTATGTAACTCGGTTGACATCCACTTGATTTTAAAGCCGTTATGCAGTAAATTACTTCACTTATGTGAGGCGTACAATCATTTTAGGAAAACAGCGAAGCAAGGCTGTGAGTGATTTTTTTTTTTTTTTTTTTGTAATAAAAGTGGCAAACAAGCATGCAGTTCACATTGATGTTAAGTGATGACTGCAGCCTATAGACAACCACACAATGACCAGAGGTCAAAATGCAGATGCGCTGCCACTCTTGAGACATTAGGTGTTATGCCTCTGTGCCGGAAATTACAGGGCCGTACATTACCACCTGACTGGAACACGATAGTGATGAACACTACCATTTAGCGGCAAGTATATTAGGTAATGCGGTGGTGCCTACGCCCGCGAGCTCCGTCACTGGAGCTCTACCAAGGAGTGTAAGCGTATATATTGTTATAATTGCGTGCGTACTTCTAAGAAACCGCTGAGCTAGTTTAGTAGACAATAATAATATTAGATCATACTTGGAACTTTGTTATAACACAAAGAACCACATTACAAGGTTTAATCTATTCTGTCAATCATTTAGAGATAAACAAAACACGTGTATATACAGGATGAAATTTTAGAGGCCCTACTGTCGCGGTAGAACTATTTGCCTTCAGTATTATTATCGAAACGTGTGCGTTAAATACGAGAAAAATATTTTCGAATAGTTCAAAGTGATCAATTGGAAAACGTGAGAAATCATCATCATCACTCCACAGCTGGACAAGGCCTTCCCCAAAAAAGCCCACAACACGTTGTACGTTCATAGGGGAGATTTTTTTTTAAGTTACAAGGGAGGCAAACAATCATGCAGATCGTGGATGTTAAGTGACGACTGCAGCCTATAGACATCTACACAAAAACCAGAGATCAAAATGCAGATGCGTGGCCTGAGACCTTAAGTGTTCTGTCTTTGTGATAGTTATTATGGGGCTATACATTACCATCTAACCGGAACAGGATAGTGCTGAACACCACCATTTAGCGGCAGATAGGTTAGTCAATGCGATGGTGCCTTCGTCCTCAAGTCAGAAAAGAAAGAAAAACATTTTATTGATGAGTCCATACACTTTTTTTTAATGTGATGTAAGTGGTTACCAAGTATGCGGTTCACATTGATGTTAAGTGATGACTGCAGCCTATAGACACTCACACAAATACCAAGGTCGAAATGCAGATGCGTTACCACTCCTGAGGCCTACTGTGTTATGCCTCTGTGCCGGAAATTACAGTGCCGTACATTACCACCTGACCGGAACACGATAGTGCTGAACACTACCATTTAGCGGCAAGTATATTAGGTAATGCGGTGGTGCTTACGCCCGCGAGCTCTGTCACTGGACCACCACCACCAGTAAAAAAACACACTCTACCACCAAAAAATATGCGATAATCTTTACACTTGACAGGCGTAGCGATTATCGCACATTCTGGCAGTGGTGGTAGATTTATCACGCTGCTGCCCATTCCGCGTTATTGTATTTACTACCTCTCTATTGGATTGGTTTGACCTTCATTGGCCGGTAGACTGACAGCGCTAGCGGATGAAATCTCGTCCATTAGAGTATAATGGGATTGACACGTCCCGACGCCGACATTTTCAGCATGAGAAATGATAGTAGGTACCTAATTCACAAGACTTTCCAAATAAGAAAAGGGAAGAAGAGAAGAGAAAAGAACAGAAAAGAAAAGAAAAGAAAACAAGGGAACCTAATAACTAAGTACCCAATAAAAGAATTTTATTACAGATCGATTGTACTAACAAGATAATTTAATTCCGAGAAAAAAACTACTCAAACATCACCATGTATGGGATAAAACAAAAAATTTACAGGATATCTCTAATAAGCTGAAATAAAATATCATTATTACAGTACTTAGTTTCCTCATCAAAACCAAATTATTTAATTACTCGCAAAATAACCAACATCCAAACATAAATGACCATACTTTAATAAGCGTAAGCAAATGTTATGTCTCCATCACAATAACCCGTTTAGATCCCATAGGCATATTTTATTTTTTTAAAGAAAAATGGAAAGACTCGAACTCGCGACCCACTGGGAATCCAGCCTGGGAGCCTCGCCTGAAGTCAAATTTTTCTTTCCATTTTTCTTTAAAAAAATAAAATATATTTCACAAGCATGTGTTAATTCGAAATAATATCAAACAATTATTAAGGGTAAAAGCGACTTCTTTACGATATTCAATAAACTGAAAAGTCTATTATATCGGTTGCCTAACTAGCATAGTTGGTAATAGATGGCGCTACTGCTACCATAAAGCAATGCAATAGATGTGAAGGAGGGATTTGACAAGTCGGGCAGGGCTTCAGTGGCTCGATTGGAGGAGCGGCTGGACTGGATTCCCAGTGGGTCGCGAGTTCGAGCCTCGCCTGAAGTCAAATTTTTCTTTCCATTTTTCTTTAAAAAAATAAAATATATTTCATAAGCATGTGTTAATGCGAAATAATATCAAACACCCATAGGCATAAGTGTACAGTACAAGTGTACAATCAACTAAGGTTGATAAAAGCTGTTTTAATGGGTAGTGGTTTTAATATATTACTTAAACTTGATGTATTCTAAGGCTTTTGAGAGATACCGTATCAGATTATCATCTACTTTTGAGCAGTATATCGTAATTATGATTAGATTTTTGTGAAATGAAGTACCCAGGTAATATTTTTTTTGGAGCTAATACACACGTCACACGACCCACGGCACACGCCTACACACAAGCCTAAAATCAGTGGCGATATCGGGACAGTAGTGGTGGGGATTAAATTGTGAGCTCGCTGGAAGCGATACAATTCTGCTTACGATTTGCCTATATACGCGGCGATTTACGGTACGATCTAGAGTCCTTCTCACTACTGCCCCGATATTGCCACTGATTTTAGGGTCGTGTGTGGGCTGTTTTACTCCTAAGAAACGATTTTAGAAGGCCCGGTACGAAAATCTTATGAGGGGTAAAATCAAGTGTAACACGAAAGTTGAAGCGTTATACACGATTCCCCCGCAAGCGTTGCGTCCGAGCGTACGTGTTTCACTCGACCACACACTTTTTCCTTACACAGCGAGTAAACTCCATAGAGCAACACGGGCGGGCCACCGGCCGCGGCGGACCGGAGGGGAGTAGCCATATGCAGGCTTTTCCCTCTGTCAAAGTACAAGCCCAAATGGTCCTACACCTGTCGCCCAGATGTTTCAATGTGTGCGTGAAATTGTTTATATATTTTGTTAAAGTCAAGGTGTGAGTTTCGTTGTAACAGACGATTTTTGTAGTGTGTGTGTGTATCACACGTAGTTCCCCCCGCGAAAAATGACAGACTGATTTGCATCGGTAATAAGCGCTATGGATACTCCTCTCCGGTCCGCCGCGGCCGGTGGCCCGTGTTGCTCTATGGTAAACTCCCGTCGGAGCTGATGATGATTTTAGTAAAATCCAATTCCGTATAATTAGTTATTATGAAAAATGACACTTTAAAATTAATTAAGTAAAATCTTGATTTTTGTCATAATATATTTGCTTGGTCGTGGTTTGTGGTCGCAATGGTCGTAACTATCAAAATAAAGTACCCTTACTTTCTTTTTGCCATTAAGAATATCTTTGGATATGTTAAAAACAAGTTTAACATATCCAAAGATATTCTTAATGGCAAAAAGAAAGTCCTACAAATTCAATTCAAACGCCTAATCGAAAAAGTCAAGGCACAAAAGAAACTAGGTATCAGAAATAGGTTTCTTTTGTCGTGGAAAATAAGTAAATTGATTAACTCCATGTATCACGCAACCGAATGAGCTTCTGCTTAAAAGCCTCGACTTCAAATCGAGGACAGGCATAAAAAGTAATCATTCGCCCTGAGTATAGGACACAATATACGGGACGGTACAATGTGCTGGGGCAGCCATTATTTGAGGCGCTGTCCGGGACTATGGTGATGGTTATTTCTGTTAGTGTCACCATGAAATATGCAGAATTAGGAATTTCTCAAGGTTTCTATTTTAACGACTATTCACCAAATATAATGTAAAATTTCAATAGATTTCTTCTTCATATTAATTACTACATTTTAAAAAGATTTAGTTGTTATCTGCCTGCTTTCTTTCAAATCGAGGACAGGCATAAAAAGTAATCATTCGCCCTGAGTATAGGACACAATATACGGGACGGTACAATGTGCTGGGGCAGACATTATTTGAGGCGCTGTCCGGGACTATGGTGATGGTTATTTCTGTTAGTGTCACCATGAAATATGCAGAATTAGGAATTTCTCAAGGTTTCTATTTTAACGACTATTCACCAAATATAATATAAAATTCATATAAATTCTTCTTCATATTAATTACTACATTTTAAAAAGATTTATTTGTTATCTGCATGCTTTCTTTATATTAGTGTTATTACGTATTTATATAATATTTATAACACTACATCCTATTAATGTTTGTGACTACCATTCATGATTAAATGTAGGAGCAATCGCAAGTGTCTTAAAGCAGATGGCTCACCGCTCCTCTTTAATAATTAAGCTGTTATGATTTTAAGGTTAGAAGCTATACATTGATAAAAATAAACCACTGCTATCCGTATCGTTATTTTGTACATGAATGATAAAAAAGCGTTATTAAAAAAAAAAAAAATATCCCAATTAAAAATAACAAAAATATTTACCATTTTTAATTTATCATGACTCCGATGTCATTCATGACTGTCTGAACTTCGTCGACGACGTCTACAGGCTACTGTAATGACTTAGAATTAACATTGAACTGTATACTACTGCTACCTCACAAAAACGAAAAAAAAAACATGTCCCAAATCATTATGTCCAACATAGTCACCCGCTCCAATATTTAGTCCCTCACACGGACCGGGCCCGGCTGACCATAAGCAATAACTCGTTCTCGTAATAAAACGCCCAACGGCCGCACAACCTGAACCTATAACCGTACACACGCCGACAAAGCCTCCAAACACTTCAACTAGATTTACATACTAATAATAATCAACTTGTGTTGTCCTCTGTTTTGTACGAAAGCGAACTAGGTGAATTCCTTCTGTTAAAAAATAATCCCATGTAATGAATATAGTAAGCATGATGGTTAATGAATACTGCAGCTTAAATAGGATTTAGAGGAAAATGACCTTTTTATGTTTTAATAGTGGCAAACAAGCTTGGAATTTACGCAGATAGTAACTGACAACTGCAGCGTATGTCTGTACTATATCTTTATATATTAATTGCTGTTCGTTAGTTTCGCTAAAACTCGAGAACGGCTGGACCGATTTGGGTAATTTTGGTTTTGAATGATTTTTGGAAGTCCAGGGAATGTATAGAATAAATAATAAAGAAAGAAGTAAGAAAATTTAAAGAAATTGAAGAGGAATAGTAAAAAAACACAATTTCATTTTCCCATACCAATAGTCCGTATATATCAAACCTTTGACACATTAAACCGCAAAGACGACCATTCGTTTACGATAGGATGGCAGAATATAAAGTTTACACTTTTGATCTAAAATGTTTGTCCTTGAAACTACTAACATTTGAGGTTATTACTAGATCATAATATAATAAAATAAATAATAATGTCAACCCATTATACGTCCCACTGCTGGGTACGAGTCTCTCCCCTTTTTGGGGGGAGGCCTGGAGCTTACTCCACCACGTTGCTCCAATGCGGATTGGTGGAAGTGGGTGGGTTAGTGGCTAACCCGCTGTTGGATGTTTTCAAACCACCCGTAAGGCCTCCGACAAGGTTAAACGACAGCTATCTATCGATTGCAACCGGGACCGACGGCTTAACGTGCCCTCCGAAGCACGGAAACGCGCATTTAATTTTCCACTAGCGGTCACCCATCACACTACCCGACCGCGCCCGTAGTGCTTGACCAAGTAGATCGCCTATGATCTACAACAGCCGCCGGGCCATGCGCGCTTCGATCATAATATACTTTACCTAAAAAAAGGAAAATAATGAAAGCATCATTTGTCTGCTTATTCCTTTGCAGCAATTAATAGAAATATGGAAAACATATTGCCCATATATTATTATGTCATAATCTAGACTAGACTGATATAAATCTCAGTACACAACTTTCAAAGGACCAAACCAAAACATGTGTCATGCTCACGACACTTTTTAATAAGACGCGTGTTTACCTCAAAATTACCATTCCCCGATTGTATCCGGTACCTGTAACGTTTTGCTTCAGAGGCTGCGCAACGAACCAAGAGAAGTTGGCACATGAAGTTTGTGCAAATTTTTTTGCAAATAAGAGAGAAAACGTTGTATATTTAGGGGCCTTGTAAGAGCTGAATTTTTGTGAAAATTTCCGCACTTATTAAAAACAATACTTATCAAGTAAACTAAAATCTATCTCTGTTTTTCTAAAAGTGTGTATTATAAACATTCACCCGTGATTCAATTTTTACTGGTGGTAGAGCTCCAGTGACGGAGCTCGCAGGCGTAGGCACCACCGTATTACCTATAAACTTGCCGCTAAATGGTAGTGTTCAGCACCATCGTGTTCCGGTCAGGTGGTAATGTACGGCCCTGTTATTTCCGTCACAGAGGCATAACACCTTAGGCCTCAGGAGCGGTAACGCATCTGCATTTTGACCTTGGTCTTTGTGTGGGTGGCTATAGCCTGCAGTCATCACTTGACATCAATGCGAACTGCAAGCTTGTATGCCACTTCCATGACATAAAAAAATGCCGTATTTTTAGGGATCTTTATTTAAAAAAATCTAAAATTACCGAAGGATTATTCATATGTCTGCTTATTAATTTACACCGATTAAATTAAAATATGTGAAACATATTGCCGAAATATGTCGAAATCACAATTGCCGTTACTCCAGGTTAAGGATCGAACTCAAGTTCTCAGCGAAGCACTGGTGTCTAATTACACAACAACTGCTAGACAACAGACTACTTGTTTTATATTATTTCGCATTAACACATGCTTGTGAAATATATTTTATTTAAAAAAAAAATGGAAAGAAAAATTCCATCTATTACCAACTATGCCTAACTAGCATAGTTGGCAATAGATGGCGCTGCTGCTACCATAAAGCAATGCAATAAATGTGAAGGAAAGATTTGACAAATCGGGCAGGGCTTCAGTAGCTGAATTGGAAGAGCGGCTGGACTAGGTTCCCAGTAGGCCGCGAGTTCGAGTCTCGCTCCATCCGAGTTCCATTTTTCTTTAAAATAAAACAGACTACTTACTAAGGAAATGACAAAAAAAAACCACTGTTATAAATCTCAATACGCAACTTTCAAAGGACCAAACCAAAACATGTGTAATGGTCACGACATTTATTTTTAAAGGACGCGTGTTTATCTCAAAAATACCGATCCCCGATTGTATCCGGTACCTGTAACGTCTTGATTTGCTTCAGAGGCTGCGCAGTGAACCGGGAGACGTTCCCAAACGAATGTGTAAGGTCAAACGAAGTTTGTACAAATTGCAAAGAGATAAGGAAAAAACTCAAAAAACATTGTTATAAAAACACAGGGTTTTGACGATATAGGATGCACAAGGACAAAACTAATACCACTTTTTAAATATACAATATTAACTTTTTTCACGGCTACATGTTCGAGGCATAACACCTTAGGCCTCAGGAGTGGTAACGGATCTATATTTTGACCTTCGTCTTTGTGTGGGCATCTATAGGCTGCAGTCATCACATAACTTCAATGTAAACTGCATGCTTGTTTACCACTTCCACTACATAAAATAATTACTACCTACTTTACGTGTAGAGGCTAAGAATATTTTTTCAATGATTTATTTTACCACTTCATCGGTGTAATTAATAGGTTTATTCATGCCAAATTACAACTTTCTATAGAGAAGACTTCCCGAGCTAAATTGCGGACAGACGGACGGACATGGCGAAACTTTAAGGGATCGTTAACCGTTCTTGCTTGTATCCGGTACCTGTAACGTTTTGATTTGCTTCAGAGGCTGCGCAGCGGACCGGGAGACGTTCCCAAGCGAATGTGTAAGGTCAAATGAAGTTATTACAAACTGTAAAGAGATAAGGAAAAGACATTGTTTATAAAAACACGGGGTTTCGACGATACTTCCAGGATATGCTATAGGACGCACCAGAAAAAAAAATTATGTGTAAAATCTTTGAAAAAATTATTTTTTCAATTTTTAGGGTTCCGTAGAAAACAAGGAATCCTTATAGTTTCGCTTTGTTTGTCTGTCTGTCTGTCTGTCTATCCGTCCGCGGTTTAGCGCAAAAACTATTGGTAGGTACTAGAGACTTGAAATTTGGCACAAGTATATACCTTAATCACGCCGACAAAGTGATAGAATAAAAATATGAAAAAAAAAAATAGGGTATCCTCCCCTACATATAACGCATGGATATGTTTTTTTATTTTCGATTTCCATATATTGTGAGGTATCGTTGGATAGGTCTTTCAAAATTATGATGGATCTTCGAACATCATTTTTCAATCTAGTTAACTGTTCGCGACTTATTTAGCCTTAATGTGCAAATTTTCGTTAGAGTCAAGTGTCTCCCCTCCCCTATCAACTAAACGGTTGTTGTCAGAAATTCAAACAATACGGCAATAGTAGCTATATATAATGAAATTTAAAGGAAAACTATCACACTTATGTTGGCCTTGCAAGTTTGCGAGTAATAGTCGACCAAATGTATTTTACTCGAAAATTTCGAACAACTCTATAAAAATATTTATTTGTTTTTTCATTACATTTTTACTCTGTAAATACATTAAATACGGAACCCTAAATTGCGCGTGGCCCGACACGCACTTGACCGATTTTCGTTTTATCACTTTGTTGGCGTAATTAATATGCACCTATTCATACCGAGAAGTGTTGGAGCGAAATCAAATGCGAGGGTTAAGACCGTTCGAGATGGCGAACCACTGTAAATGCCAGTAGAGGACGGGACCATAAGTCTAGTATGTTCATACCAAATAACAACATTTTGCAATTGAGCCTGGGTTGTACCAAGATACTTGTTATGGTTAAGGTTATTGTAACATTTCACATTTAAGGAAATTCCCTCCTGGGGCGCGGCCACGAGCCCAGCTAGAGCCAGGGTAATGGTTGCACCGTATAACTGTGGGCATCGTCATCTTGGTGGGGACGCCCGCTACCCTTTGTCGTTGCAGCCGAGTGCCGAAGAAACCCGCTACAAACATTGAGAAAAGAGAAGAGGATGAAAGCGCAGCAGGACCGCACCATGGACTCGTGTCACCACGGTATTGGCATCCCCAATACCATGGTGGCATGAGTCCATGGTGCCCACCTTCTCCACCACAGCCCCAAAGCGGGTGCCAAACGCCGTCCTGCAGCAGGGCAGAAGAAGCTGCAGCAGAGGGGGATGTTCCGGTGCTGCATCCGCGTCGCGCGAATGGTGCGCGCGAAGACCAGTGCTGATCTAAGGAAGTGAAAGGAAATGTTGCGAGCTCGGCCCTGGTTCGTACATGTCCTCAAAAAATGGGTAAATTAAAGAAGAATCCAAAAAAAATGCAATTAATTTATTCAAGAATATATTTTAGAGTTACAACCACATTTAATTCAAACGATTTTATCATTTCCATCTATGTTAAACATGGCGGCGATACAGCCGACACTTGGGATCAATCGATTTTGATAGTATTTAGAAAATATTACTTTTTTCTCCAAGTTCTATAATCAAAATACAATTTAAAAAATGAAAATGTCAAAATGACATCGCCCGCCATATTCGCCATGTTAGTTTTGAGTTGCAATTCTAACTGCAAATTATGTTTTGTAACTGCAAACAAAGCTAAATAAGTGAAAATATGCAGTAAAAAACGTTTTTATATTGATTTTGCCTGTTTAATGATATTGTGTACAATACATGGCCGGAGGTCCATACATTTTTGCAACATTTCCTTTTACAATAACCTTAACAAATATCTTGGGGTAACCCAGGCTAAGACTCTTGGAGCTAAGATGAAGACGTATTGACGGACACACGGCGATACTGTAAGCATTCCCTGCAGGCTACGGAACCAATCGTTCCTCAATCGCATCCGGTACTTAGAACGTTTTTATTTGGTTCAGCTGCGCAGCGAAACAGGGGACGTTCCCAAGCGAATGAAGGTTTGACCGAAGTTTATATAAATTCTAAAGAAGATAAGGAAAAAACATTGTTTATAAATACACAGGGTTTTGACGGAGAACCTTTTCTTATTTGTTATATTAAGGGAATTGATGTCATGTTACTGTTAGAATTATGATTTCAAAGGCAATATTTTGATATAATACATTGTGATGGTTATTGTGACGTTAATGTTGATAACATGAAACTTTTGTAGATTTGTTTTGCCTAGTTTTGTCTGCATACTTCAACTATACCTACAAATGTATGGTAAAAAAACACTAACTTTACATTTTTAGAAATTAAAGAAAAAACGGAAATAAGAATGTGACTTCGGACAGGAATCGAACCTGCGACCTCAGGAAAACTAGTCCAACCGTTTTACCACTAAGCTACCGAAGTTCTACGCCAATGGGTCAAATTTTGCTTTCCCTTTCTTGATTTTTAACCGATTTTAGGGTCGGTGAACGACATCCATTGATAACTAATTAATAGCTATACAACCGATATGATAGACTTTGCAGTTTATACAACATCGTTAAGATGTCGCTGTTTCCTTAATAATTGCAAAAAATAAATATTAAAAAATTTACATTTCTACTTTAATGTAAAGATAGACATTCTTAAATCATGCAAACACCTAAAATTAAGTAATTGTACATAAAACGTACAGGATCAAGAGAAAATTAAACTTGACCGATATTCCTCAGCGCAAAAAAAATCAACAAAGTTGCTTAAAGATACCCTATGTATGGTGAACGTTTGTGACTGTCTCGTTGGTCTAGTCGGTCTAGCGGCCGCTATCGTGGTGCAAAAATTCTGCTGTGGATCTCTCTCGTGCTATGAAAGTGAGGGTACATACAGACAGGTTAAAAAGTTCAAAAGGAAAAATAAAAAGAAAGAAAAACCCGAAAAAAGGAAAAAAAAAGAAAAAAAACAAGAAAAAAGGGGAAAAAGGCAAAAAAAAAAAGGAAATGACCTCTCCCAGCGAGTTTCCCTGCATGCGATCACGCCTCCGACGATTCGGGGGCAGATAGGCAAAGAGGTTCACCTCGACCCTCGAACCATCCCCTCTGTCGCGCTTCACGCGCGAAGGGAGGGGTGATGTTTAGTTTATAGACTCCCTTTCATTTCTTTTATTCGTTTTAGACGTTTCATAGGCGAAATAAAACAATGAAATGCTTGTCATCCTAAATGAATAAATCATTTTCTGATTCTAATTCTGAATATCACTGTTTGTCTACTCCGGAGATTTAAAATCTAAAGTAAGTTTGACAACCCAACTGATCCAGCTGTGAGTTTAAGAGTATACCTACTACCACCTACTGTTTCTAAGACACCTAGAAAAATATTTATCAGACATTTAAGATTAAGTGTTATTATACGACGTAACAGTAATAGGTCAGAAGTGAATATATAAAGTTGACCTTTACGTATGTCACAGGTAAAGGACAAAAATCAAGGTATTTATAGCTTCACTAAAGTTTTGTAGCGCTATCCAAGAGTTTACTTTGAGAACATTTTCATTTAAAACTAAACGTAACTTTGCGCCTGTGATCCCCGAAGGGGTAGGCAGATATAAATGCATTCATTCAAGCTAACATGCAAAAACCCACGACTCGCTGGGTACGTTTTTGCCCATATAACAGGTGGCGAGCCTATTGACATCTCCTGTCACGTAACAAAACTCCAAAGTAATGTAAAATTTCTAGAAAATGGAAAAATCTTAATAGAACTAGAGATAAACTCATTGAAATAAAACTATATATCATTATCTCTGCGAGTCTACAACCCGGAAACCCTCAGCGTAGTGACCTGCTACCACTAAGCTATGGAGCAGTCAAAGCTACAGTTCAATTTAAATTTTGCTTCACATATTCACATTCCCCTACATATTACGGCCACGTTTTAACGACTTTGGCTATTAAAATGTCTAATAATAATAAATGTATTACCCATACAGGTCCACACGGACCACAGGCTTCCCATTTGAACATATAAAAAAAACTCATCCATAAAACGTGCGAGCACCCCATGGACAGGATCACATTAGCAATAATGACTTCAGCTTTTATTTGAACATGAGTTTAAGTTGAAAAATGTAATTTAACGCTCGTATTTCCCAAATGTATAGGCAGAGATGTTTTGAGATATTTTTTTTATGTAATGGAAGTGATAAACAAGTGTGCCGTTCATATTGATAAGTGATGACTGCAGCCTATGGACACCCACACAAAGACCAAGGTCAAAAAGCAGATGCGTTTCATTTCGGACGCCTAAGGTGTTATGCCTGTGTGCTGGAAATTACATAACCACCTGACCGGAACGCGATAGTGCTGAACACTACCATTAAGCGGAAAGTATATTAGGTAATGCGATGGAGCCTACGCTCCGTCACTGGAGTTCTACCACCAGTAAAAAAATATAGAAAATTGAACATTGAAAAATTCTCCCGCTAGTTCAGTCAGTCAACCAAACAATGGCGGTCAAAACATTCTAGTAGGGCTGTAGTAACGCGGGATGGGCAGCAGCGTCCCGTGAAAAATCTAACATCGCTGCCAATCCGCCAGCCAAGCGTGGCGATTATGTCATATTCTCCCCTAATGACGCGCAACACTGTTGTGGGCATCTGTGGGTAAGGCTTTGTCCAGCAGTGGACGTCTTTCTGCTGAAGTGATGACGATGATGATGAATGTACAGAAATCGAGCACGGGACCTCAAGCGTACAACATATCAGACTGCAAAGCTACAAAGGCAGTTGATATGGCCCCTTACACTGTAATATTGGCAACCCTTGATACGTCCCACTGCTGGGCATGAGTCTCTCTCCTTCTTGGAAGGAGGCTTGGAGTTTACTCCACCACGCTGCTCTTTTGCGGGTTGGTGGAGATACGGGTTAGTGCTGAACGCGATAGTGCTGAACACTACCATTAAGCGGAAAGTATATTAGGTAATGCGATGGAGCCTACGCTCCGTCACTGGAGTTCTACCACCAGTAAAAAAATATAGAAAATTGAACATTGAAAAATTCTCCCGCTAGTTCAGTCAGTCAACCAAACAATGGCGGTCAAAACATTCTAGTAGGGTTGTAGTAACGCGGGATGGGCAGCAGCGTCCCGTGAAAAATCTAACATCGCTGCCAATCCGCCAGCCAAGCGTGGCGATTATGTCATATTCTCCCCTAATGACGCGCAACACTGTTGTGGGCATCTGTGGGTAAGGCTTTGTCCAGCAGTGGACGTCTTTCTGCTGAAGTGATGACGATGATGATGAATGTACAGAAATCGAGCACGGGACCTCAAGCGTACAACATATCAGACTGCAAAGCTACAAAGGCAGTTGATATGGCCCCTTACACTGTAATATTGGCAACCCTTGATACGTCCCACTGCTGGGCATGAGTCTCTCTCCTTCTTGGAAGGAGGCTTGGAGTTTACTCCACCACGCTGCTCTTTTGCGGGTTGGTGGAGATACGGGTTAGTGGCCAACCCGCTGTTGGATGTTTTCAACCCGCCCATTAGGCCTCCAACAAGGTTTAACGACTGCTATCTATCGATAGCAACCGGGACCGACGGCTTAACGTGTCGTCCGAAGCAAGAAAACGCGCATTTTTAATTTGTTACTAGCTGTCACCCTTCACACATCCGACCGCGACCGTATCGCTTAACCGAGTAGATCGCTTCCGATCTACACCAGCCGCGGGGCCTTGCGCGCTTCAATTATGTCAATTTGTCAATTCGCTTTGATTATGTCATATTCTCCCCTACTGGCGCGCAACACTGTTGCGGCCATCTTTGGGCAAGGCTCTGTCCAGCAGTGGACATCTTTCTGCTGAACTGATGATAATGATGGATGAACCAGGAATCGAGCAAGGGACCTCAAGGGTATAACATATCAGACTACAAAGCTACCAAGGCAGTTGATAAAGCCCCTTAAATTATAATAATGGCAACACTTGATACGTCCCACTGCTGGGCACGAGTCTCTCTCCTTCTTGGAAGGAGGCCTGGTTGATGATGATGGATGAATCAGGAATCGAGCACGGGATCTCAAGCTTATAAAATACTAGCGGCCCGCCCCGGCTTCGCCCGCGCTGCTCTGCTCCTATTAGTCATAGTGTAATGTAAGCTATCCTATCTCTCAAGTTGGATCGAACTGCACATGGTGTGCGAATTTTATTATAATCGGTTAAGTGGTTTAGGAGTCCATTGAGGACAAACATTGTGACACGAGATTTATATATATTAAGATTAGACTGCAAAGCTACCACCAATGCAGTTTACAAAGCTCCTTACACTATATTCGTGTTAAATAACATGCGATTCCTGTCCCAGTAATGAACAAAATGGCCGAGTCTGTGATGGTGTTGTTTTAATAAACTTAGCCTAAGTTAGTGGCGGTTTAGCCGTCCGGGATTCTTTAAGCTGGCGTAAATAGTGGACGGTTTTGCTCGCTTTGAGTTGATAACGGATTATCTTGTTATTAAGTCGAGAATATGGATAGTGGAAACGAGTATGAATCTTTTTTTATACCATGAAATGTCAAACACGCATACAATTACATACGAGTAGATGGTGGATCCGAACATTATCTTAAAATATAATATAAATCGTGTATGTCGTTGGGGAAAAGGAGCATGTTTACATTTAGTTACGTAATATTTCAGTCGACGTCAACAGAAATAAGTTAATGGTAACAAAAAAGGCCATCTAGCTTAACAGCTTAACAATGTACAAGGACTGAGTTTATTAATTTTCTGTCAACTGTCCTAGTAATAGGAACGTTAGCTGTTGAACAAAATTCTTCTTCAATCCGACCCTATTTGGGCACCTTAAATAAATAAGATGATTTTATTCATGCTATGCTTGAATAAGTTTTATCACTCAAACGAACAATGGCGGCCAAAATATTCCAATAGATGGCATTAAATACAATAACGCCGGATGAACTATGGTATCCATCGATAAAACTCCCGCGACTACGATAGTAATTTGCGTGCCAAGCTGGATTATGATATAATCTCTGCTTATGACGCGCAACACTATTGTAGGCGTCTTTGGAAAGTTTTCAGACATCAGTCTTACGCTTGAAGAGATATCAACCGGCTCAACCGTAGCGTGGGCCTAAAATAGAACGTAACTGACAAATAGTGTAAATATTTGGAGAAAAAAAAAAAACATATTTACATTAAGTTACATAATAATATATATAATTCTACATCATAAAAAATAAGTTAACGGTAACAAAAAGGCGGTCTAACTTAATAACTCAACAATGTACAGGGACTTTGTTCATTAATTTTCTGTCAACTGTCTAAGTAATAGAAATGTTAGCTTTTGAATAAAGTTTTACTTAAATATGACCTTGTTCGGGCACATGAAATAAAATAATAATTATTCATTCTTTGCTCGAATTAATTTTATGCGAAAGTAAATAATTATTGCTGTTGTTGTTAAATAGTAAATCATATCGTAGGAAACTTTTGCAGAATAAATTTAAGAAACTTACTTTGTAATTGTTTTTTGGTTTGGATATTATATTTTCATAAGCATAATAGTCTTTAATGTAAATATCAGAGGTTTTTATGCCCACTCCATATTGATAATTAAAGGAAAATCACCTGTTTAAAATTTCATACTAAGCATATAAAAAAAGGTGTAACGCACCTGCAAATATCAAATGCAAAATATTCAGGTTAGGGAAGTTATTAAAAAATCGCAAACGAAGAATTATGCGGAAGGGCGCTCGTTCGAAATGGCTGCACTAAAAATTCCGCCTATTAATAGATCTTCGGATATTTATGACCTTGTAACAATTTTGTTTACTAATTTTAACTTTCTATTGATCTGAGACATCAAAACATATCAAAAGTTAATTATTTGCACTTTTATGCTATTTATTATTGAACAAAATGTTTGACGATTATGTACATTTGGGACAAATAGTCCAATTGAGTAGGTCCAACTTCGAGAAAGAGGTCAATCGCTTAATAGGATCGCTCGGCTGGGTAGCATTCGGGCAGCTCCGATACGTCTATTTATCAATTTTACCGCAGGTTCTCAAGACGAAGGTCCTTGATCAATGTATGTTGACAGTGATAATAAAGGGCACTCAAACGTAGTCAGTTACTATGGGTCTCATAAGAAAGTTCATGGTCATGCAACGGGTAATGCAGAGAACTATAAAAATTCACCGACGATGAATTATGAGAAAAGCGCTTCTTCAAAATAGTCGCGTTAAATATTCCAGTTATTTATAGTCCTTCTTAATTTTTATTTATTCGACAAGAAAAAAAAGAAAAATAACGAAAAAAATATTTTTGGGTACAAAATGATAATAAAAAAGTCGATTACACTAATACAAAAAAAATATTATGATATGGGCCGTAGTTGCCTGCAATAAATGATTGTATTCTATTAAAAAAATATTGTTTTATATCATTTCAAGAGTCTTAATTGAGGAAAACAACAATTATCCAGTAATTCTATTTTTCAATTCATATCTTGAAGGAAATAAAAAAGGTGTAACACATTGAAATAAAACCATTTTTACGGATTTATCTCGCGTATATTAAACCTAAGAACATATCAGTTGTAACACACCTGCAAATGCCAAAAGAAAATGTTCACGTTGCGAGCGTTATTAAAAAATCGCCGACGAGGAATTATGCGGAAGGGTCCTCCTTCAAAATAGCCACATTAAATATTCAACCTTTAATAGATCTGCTTAAATTTATGACCGCAAACTTAAATTGTTTACTTGGAATAATGGGTTTAGGTACTTGAGAAAAAAGGAAGAAAATAGTCGAGTTAGGCAACATTTGAAATTAAGCTTAAACTTTCCTATTAACTAATTTAAAATTCAAATTCAAAATCATGTAATCATACAAAATTTTGAAAATTACTTATGATTAAATGATTTTGAATTGAAATAAAAGAATTAAAAATTATTTTTATAAAAAAATATTTTCTAAAATTATCGTTTTGAACATTTTAATTCAGGATATTGTGGAGACAGGAGCGCACAAACTAGGTTATATGAGTAAAATGCTGAATCAATAGGTTAAGAGCCATTTACCGAACATTTTACAAAATTTTTGTGTCAGTAGTTTTTTTTTGAGGTAAATGTAATAAATAATATTATTAATTATCATCACCCATAAAATAACTACCTATAGGTAACACTTACTTACACCTTACGTGAAGATATGTACATACATAGTTACATAACTCTTTATTAAAGAGTATAAGGTAAGAAAAAAAAAATATTTATTCTCTTAACAATGTTTTCTTATGTTAATGATGTTACCTACATGATAAGAAAATTATTTTTTCAAATTATCTTTCCGAACGTTTTACTCAGAGTATTGTCAGAGAATATGTAATAATGCTACGTATAGAATGGACACTTCGATGTCCCGCCCGATTTCCCCGCATCACCCAACGTCCTCCCTTCTTATGGGCGACGGTTGGTATTTTCTACGTGCTACGCACACAGGTGCACGTGTAAATACACGTCACTGATTGATGTATGTGTAATAGAGACCAAATTAAGCGTTTGTATGGAATTTTGGAGGAGTGTCCGCGATGTGGTATTGTAAAGACATGAGCGCTCAAACTAGGTATATCAGTAAAATGTTTAGAATCAATAGGTAAAGAGCCATTTTCCGTACATTAAAAAAATTGTGGCAGGAGGTTTGGAGATGATTGGAGAAAATCACGGTGGGACAATCAATTTTCATCTGTTCTTATGTTTATTTTTATTAATTAAATTAAATAAATATGTGCATAGGAAGAACCCTTACAATAAGGCCAAGCGTGATGTGCCACACAGTATGTCATATTTTTTGTTTTTTTTTGAACTTATAAGAATTATAAAACCGTTTATAAAGTACATATATCCACTATATACATAGTTTCAAGTACGTAGTCAAATAGTTTCAGAAGGAAGTGGTTCTGACATGACGAGAAAAAAAGTGCTGCGTTTTTTCCACGGGCAGAAAAAAAGCCAAAGGCTACGGAAACATAAAAAGGGGAAATTATTTTCGTATAAAAAAATCTACAAATCGAACCTCACTAATGTAAACTATGTATTCGGATAGGTAAAAAAAGAAAACAAAGGGACAGTTAGCATTAAACTCACTAGGGTGCCCTAGCATTTGAAATTCACGACACTCGTTAGCGAATGAGACAGCGAGATCATTATAAATTCCTTTTAAGTCTCAGTTTAAATTCACTGAGGCAAATCACAGAACATTTTAATCCTTTAGGACCTAGTTCTAGAATGATATTTTGATTTATTAAGTGCCTGTTTCAGAAGTCCTTTGAAATATTTTACATTAGATTATTTATCATGATTTCATCTCGTCCGCTTTGTTTTTGACACAAAAAACTCATTTAGTCCTTTCTCAAGAAACGAACTATTTTATTTTAAAGAAGAATGGAAAGAAAAATTTAACTTCAGGCGAGACTCGAACTCGCGGCCACTGGGAATCTACTCTTCCAACTGAGCTACCGAAGTCCTGCCCGATTTGTCAAATCTTTCCTTCATATTTATTTCATTGCCTTATGGTGGCAGCAGCGCCATCTATTGCCACACTATGCTAGTTAGGCAACCGATATAATAAACTTTGTAGTTTATTGAATATCGTAAAGAAGTCGCTTTTACCCTTAATAATTGTTTTATATTATGTCGCATTAACACATGCTTGTGAAATATATTTTTATTTTAAAGAAAAATGGAAAGAAAAGTTTGACAAATTAAAGAAAAATATATTTCACAAGCATATGTTCATGCGAAATAATATAAAAGAACTATTTTTAATTGAAATTGACGTCGAGACGTGACAGCCTTCACTTCCACAGCTTTCATTGGTAGAGTTCCAGCACAGGAGCTCAAGAGCGTAGGCACCATCGCATTACCTACCTAATTTAACTGCCGCGAAATGGTAGTGTTCTGCACTGTCGTGGTCCGCTTAGATTTTAGGTTTTAGGGGTAACATATCTTCATTCTGACCTCAGGTTTTTGTGTAGATGTCTATAGGCTGCCGTCATCACTTAACATCAATGTGAGGTGCATGCTTGTTTGCCACATTCTTTAAAAAAAAAAACAGAGTAAAAAGAATCTTTAATAATTTCTTAGACTGACTGACTGACTACTTAAACTATACTAACATTAAGTATTGGATTCGATTATGAAAAGAAATATTGGGATTTTTGATAATATGGCCGATTTTCATTAGTAGGTACAAAACCTACACTAAGCTCTACGAAAATATACTGCATGAATGTATAAGAATTATAAGATTCCTGGTAACGTGATTTTTAAGATCAATTTTGAAAAGACCCTACTGAGTTTTGTTTTGGCAGCATTTTTCTCAGTAATGTGGGCTTTGGAACTCTGCCAGTGAATGACAAAGAAGGTCCCAATTATTCTTTTATTTAGCTTGTATCTTTCAAATCTTGTATCTTTCCATTTATAAAAGATACTCGTAGTATGGAACATTCTGTTGATACCTATATTTATTGTTAAGGATTTTTGGACCATTATTTATTTTATTTTGTTTACTTTGACATATTAATCAACGTATCAGCTGTTATTCGCTTAAATTTTGTATTTTGAAATTTGACCTATCACAAGCAAATTTTGTAATTTCCAAATGATTAAATAAATTTTTGAGTTTGAGTTTAAAGAAAATACTGGTGAAATTGAGATGCCTCCTTAACTGCCTCAGTAGCGTAGTGGTAGCAAGCCACTACTATTACGCTGGAGGTCCTGGGTTCGATTCCCGGGTCGGGGCCTATCAGAGATAACGGTTTAAAAATCCTATATCTCTGCTTCTATTGGGATTTTTCCATTTTCTGATTTTTCCATTTTCAGGAAGTTTCCCAGTACCCCGGAGTTTGGTAATATGCCCGGAGATGGCAACAGGTTCGCCACCTGTTACATGGGCCAAAACGTAACCGGCGAGTCGTGGGTGTTTGCATGTATGATTGAATGCATGCATTTACCTCTGCCTACCCCTTTGGGGATTACAGGCATGAAGTTACGTTTAAATTGAGATGTTTTAACCTCTTTAAATCCGTTTGAGAAAACTATAATATTTATTTAATCGAAAATGAATAAGATCTGAGAGGAAAATATTCTTCATTCTGAGTGAAATTATTTCTCTCATTTGTTTTAAGCTCGTGTGGGATATGTTAGATTACTTTTTAATTTTCACTTGATTCCTTTCTATAATGAATCCGTAAGCTGGGATATATAAATTTCTTTCACATTTCCACTTAGTTTTTACACTGATTTCATACATTCGATAATTTTATCTATATCTGCCTCAGTAGCCCAGTGGTAGCAGGCCACTACTACTACGCTGGATGTCCTGGGTTCGATTCCCGGGTCGGGGGCTATTAGAGATAACGGTAAAACAGCCTTTATCTTTGTTCTATTGGGCTCTTTCAATTTTCTGGAAGTTTCCTAGTACCTCGGAGTTTGGTAATGGCAATAGGCTGCATGTATGATTGAAACCCCTTTGGGGATTACAGGCGTGAAGTTACGTTATGTTTATCTTGCACACTGAACTTTCACAAGTGTATCAGGTCTAATGGCGTTGGGACCGGGCGTAATGATCCTCGCTAGTGGAAGAGAATAGGGTCGATGACTAATTTATTTTTATTGATTTTCTAAAAAGCATTGTATAATTAAATACTATTTGTCTTAGAAACATATTGTCAATAAGTGATAGTTGTTAAGTTATAACGTTGCAAAACGTTGGGAGTAGTGAAATGACTCAAAACGGCCCATATAAAATTGCATCTCTTTCTGACGTCACAGAGTGTGCGACACCGGTGAATTTAATGGGAAAATCAAGAAATGTTAGAATATCTTCATCAATACTGCGTTTTGTGTAACGTTGACATACTAAAAGTTGTCGGAAATCGTATAAAGATTCTAAAAGTGAAATTATTTCGATTTTTCAGTTAACTTTTATGTCACTATTTTCCGTCATTTTAGATATTTGTTTTTTCATACTATAATACTCCAATTTTCGTAAATTTCAAATTTTTACATTCCATTTGCATAAAATTTTTATGACATATGATAAAGAGTACTGATTTTGAACCTAGGACACAACTAAATGAAGCAACAAAAGCAAATAAAAGTATACAATTGGCTACAAACAATATCAAAAATTATGGTATACTAGCGGCCCGCCCCGGCTTCGCGCGGTGCAATGTTGCCTACCCTCTCCTATTCATCTTAGTGTGATGATTATACATAGATATAGCCTAAAGTCTTCCTCGATATCTTTTAAAGTTAAGGCAGCGTACGCAAAATAAGTAACTTTTCTGGTTGATTTTTTACACCTTGTGTCTGAAAAACCCAAATATCTTACGGAACCCTATTTTTTCCAAAATAAAATAAAGCCAATATTAACCGTGGATAATGTAACTTTCGAATAGTGAAGACATTCCTCGATACCTTTTATAGTTTAGGCAGCGTACGCAAAATAAGTAACTTTTTTGGTTGATTTTTTACACTTTGTGTCTGAAAAACCCAAATATCTTACGGAACCCTATTTTTTACAAAATAAAATATAGCCTATATTACCCGTAGATAATGTAACTTTCGAATAGTGAAGACATTCCTCGATATCTTTTATAGTTTAGGCAATGTACGCAAAATAAGTAACTTTTTTGGTTGATTTGTTACACTTTGTGTCTGAAAAACCCAAATATCTTACGGAACCCTATTTTTTCCAAAATAAAATAAAGCCAATATTAACCGTGGATAATGTAGCTTTCGAATAGTGAAAGAATTTTTAAAATCGGTCCAGCAGTTATTGAGCCTATTGAACTGCATGCTCACTGGAGCTCTACCATCAGCAGAATAGTAAAATGTTGGTTAACGTATTCATTCAAATAAAAACTGTAGATAAAATCCTTAGAATACAGCACAGAAACAAGAATGCGCCTCTAAAACGATGACCGTCACGGATCTCAAGTTGGTGGCGATAAAAACTTTTTACTTCCACCTGCATAAATTCCGCCACATTCCCTCCCATAATCCTTCGAGTCAAATTAAAGAAGTTATGAATGGAAACTTTTTCGTGAATAAGCCGAGCTTAATTCTTTTGGAGCTTTCAAACAATTTAATTAAGAAAATTGCGGTTTAGTTCTCATTTTAGAACAACGAAAATATTACGCCTATGTATCCCAAAGGAATAGTTAGAGGTGTTAAAAATTCAGGTATACCCAAGAGGGGTGAGATTAGTTTTACATATTGAGAATATTTCGAAACTGTATAATAACCGCTGAGATATTTTTGCAATGGAAAAATGTACGGAACTAGGAGTCACTTATTTTTGGGTTCGTGTTGACCACGTGTTGACGCCTTCCAGACCGCCGCGGTCGAGTAGTCGCGTCGGGGCGTGACAGTAAGGCATAGTTTTGTTTAGAAGGCAAGTTTACTGATGGTAGAGCTCCAATGACGGAGCTCACGGGCGTAGGCATATTACCTAATATACTTGCCGCTAAATGGTAGTGTTCAGTACGATCGTGTTCCGGTCAGGTGGTAATGTACGGCTCTGTAATTTCCGGCACAGAGGCATAACACCTTAGGCCTTAGGAGTGGTAACGCATCTGCATTTTGACCTTGGTCTTTTTGTGGGTGTATATAGGCTGCAGTCATCACTTAATATCAATTGTGCAATTTAAAAATAAATGACCAGTTTATGTTGTAAATCTGTTTAAAGTTAATAAATCTCAATTGCTCAACTGCTTGACCTCTGATGTATTGATTTGATGTATTTTCCATTTTTTTTTAATATAAGGAAGGTAGCAAGCAAGCGTACAGCTCACATTGATGTTAAGTAATAACTGCAGCCTATAGACATCTACACAAAAACCAGAGGTCAAAATGCAGATGCGTTGCCACCCCTGAGACCTATGGTGTCATGTCTCTGTGATAGTTAAAGGGCTATACAAAAGTTTGTTGGCTGTCCAACATTTTTGGCTCGAAGTTCCCTATCGCGCGGTACGCTGGCTAAGGGGCCTAGGCGAGCAGCACGAAAAATCCTCACGAAACTTTTGCTACAGTGCGTAGCGCTCGGAGAAGGGGCAGGCCGAGTATAGGACTTATTCGTTCTCTCTCTCTTTCTCTCGACAGTGACAAGCCACACGACGCGCGCGTCTGCTGTGTATGCGTACATTGTTTTGTCGTGTTCGTGTGTATGTAGTTTTAGTTATTTTTATTAATAATTGTGGATTTTGAAAGTGATTCATTAGAAGTTGAAGAGGAACTCCGTTCCAATCGGGTGTCCCACATGTTTTTATTTTACAACAGTGTTAGTAAAGATAAAAAATCTTCTAAGAAACTATATTTTACGCAATATCCTCACGAAACGCAAAGGATCCACCCATCTTAATTCAACAAAACATTGTCCTACAAACAAACAAATCCAAGTCAGACTGGCAAAAGTCCAGATCAAAAACAAGGCCAGTTAACCCCAATCCGCACATCCTAAACCGCTGTGTTTATCTCGTTACGCCCGTGATTCACATAAGCACTAGCAATGAAAGGCGCCACGCCTGAGATGATTTTTAATATATCGCCCTCCTTTGTTCCTCTGAATCGATAAAGCCCTGTTTTTTTCGGTGAATAAATTTGTTTGGGTGTTGAACAAAAAGCGTCGATTTACATTCGAAATGCGCCTGATGGATACGTCGATTATGCTACGTCAGCGGCACGATGAGTATATTTGAAACTATTTTATGGCATTCAGGTCTTTGGTGATGACTTATTTTTATACTATTTTTTCCTTTTAATGTGTCTATTTGATATAGATCATTAATTTGTTTTTGCGTTTATCTTGAACTCTTAATAATTAGAAACACGACAAAGGTAACGAGTTCGATCCGTCATCATCATCTCTGCCAAAAGACGTCCACTGCTGGACAGAAGCCTCCATTAGAGGGGGATATGCCATAATCGCCAAGCTTGGCATACGGATTCGCAATAGCAGTGGCGGTAGTTTTATTGCGTGAGGTTGCTCTCATTCTACGTAATCGTGTTTTTTCGTGAAGAATTCTCCTACACGAGTGAGTGGGAGGGGAGGAGTGTCATGTCATTAAGTTTACATTTCTTGTGATGTTTTCTATATTTGTAGATAATTAATGATGTAACGTAGTAATAATCAAATATGCAAATATGCATATTTGCAGCAAAGCAGCAAATATCTTCATCATTATAAACAAAAAACACATAAAAATCCTCATGGAAAATCAGGTAAGTACAATCAATACGATTCAATAAAAAAACATTCAAGTGCGTGTTGGGCCATGCGGAGTGTAGGGTTCCGTAGTTACAGAGTAAGAGATGTAATAAAAAAAGGAGTTGGAGTTGTTCGAAATTTTCGAGTAAATTACTTTTGGTCGACTATTACTCGCAAACTTGCAAGGCCAACTTAAGTGTGATAGTTTTCTTTTTAATTCCGTTATATGTAGCTACTATAACCATAATGTTTAAATTTCTAACAACAAGCGTTTAGTTGGACACTTGACTCTAACGAAAATTTTTACTTTAAAGCTTTATAAGTCACAAACAGTTAACTAAATCGAAAAATGATGTTCAGACATACATAATATTTTTGAAAGACCTATCCAACGATACCGATACACTACTATAGTAAACGAAAATAACTTTTTTTTCATGTTTTTATTCTACCACTTTCTCGGCGTAACTAAGGTGTATACTTGTGCCAAATTTCAAGCCTCTAGTATTAACAGTTTTTGCGCTAAACCGCGGACGGACAGACGGACAGACGGACATGGCGAAACTATAAGGATTCCTTGTACGGAACCCTAAAAAGAGACAAAGCAGCAATTATCTTCATAATTAAAAAAAACAACTCACAAGAAGCCCTTAAGCTGTCACAATCATGCGATGCGATTCAATGCGATTCATTAGGTACAGAAAAAAACATTTCTTCGGTATTCCCAGGTATACACAATTGACGTTTAGTACTTGTCAATACTGAAATAGGCACTAAGAAAGTGTCAAGGGAAGTTCTTATGGATTCTGTTTTCAGCCAGACAGCTTCCAACTATTTCCATCTGATACATGTCACCAATTTTTAGCAGGCTACCTATTTCTAGAGCACCGGATGTAGCAAGATCTATTATTTGTGGATTGACCGTTGTGGTAAAAGGCATAATATTGGAAAATACAAATGACTAATTGACATTGACTTAAGGTTTATTTGGATTTATGAACAATGGAATTGAATTGGATTTATGCCCTATGATTTTAAATAACGCGTAGGGCTGAATAGGGCTCTTAGTTTGACACTTAATCAAAGTGAAATCATAGTGCGGTCTGTGAATCTTATTCTTATCTCTTTATATATCGTAATAGACGAAATTACTGGGCTTAATTTTTATATCTTGTAGATGGCAAATAAGTCTATAGGCACCTACACAAAAACCGCAAGCAATCATCAATCAAAATGCAGATGCGTTGCCACCCTTACCCTTACCCAGGCTCTTAGTTGTTTATATATCTATTTAATTACGGGGCCAAAAATTTAGAAAAATACGAAAACTAGTTCTGATCAAGGCATTTCATAGTCCTTATATTCACAAACATACGTTGCTAATAATATCGCTCTCCACATACAAACTGCTAAGTTAGGTTTTGATTAAAAAACTTTGTGCGTTGAAACTCTGAGAATCAATTTTCTGAATAGAGGTGTTGTTTAATCTTGCTCAGCGTAACAACGCTATACAAGTCTTGAATGTCTAAAATTGAATCTAGATTAGATAAAATCTAAGACGTCTCATTTTTTTTAAATTTGCACAAACGCTATGTAGTTTTTAGGGTTCCGTAGTAAACAAGGAACCCTTGTCTGTCTGTCTGTCTGTCTATCTATCCGTCCGCGGTTTAGCGCAAAAACTATAAGTACGAGAGAATTGAAATTTGGCATAGGTATACACCTTAATCACGCCGACAAAGTGGTAGAATAAAAACATGAAAAAAAAAAATTTAGGGTAACCACCCCTACTTGTAACGCGCAAATATTTTTCTAAATTTTCGATTTCCATATTATGTGGGGTATGGTTGGATAGGTCTTTAAAAAATATTATGGGTGACCAAACATAATTTTTCGATTTAGATAACTGTTTGTGACTTATTAAGCTTTAAAGTGAAAATTTTTGTTAGACTCAAGTGTCCCCCCCCCCTACAGACTAAACGGTTATTGTTAGAAAATCAAACGTTACGGAAACAGTAGCTACATATAACAAAATTAAAAGGAAAACTATCACACTTAAGTTGGTCTTTTAAGTTTGCGAGTAATAGTCGATCAAATGTATTTTACTCGAAAATTTCGAACAAGTCCATACAAAATATTTATTTATTTTTTTCATTACATCTCTTACTCTGTAACTACGGAACCCTACACTGCGCGTGGCCCAACATGCACTTGACCGGTTTTTCAATTCGTTTTGATGTTATAACACAGTTGCTTTGTGAAAGCACAAATTTTTAAACTTTAAAATCCCTTGCTACCTTGATCGCGATAAAAATAATAATATTTAACCGTAACTTCACGATAAGTGCATTAATTCAAGCATACATGCAAACACCGATTCGCTGGTTTTGTTTGGGCCCATATAACAGTTTACGGGTACGTTACCAGATGCCGAGGGTCGAGACGTAGAAACTTGCATAAAATAAAAAAACCCAAAAGTCCCCAGGATGAAGGAAAATACATCTCTATCTCTGACAGGAATCGTTCCGAGGATAAAACCTAGCAATAGCAACGCCTGCTACCACGATACTACTGAGGCAGTTTAATAAAAGCTAGAAGTTTACATATCTTAATTTTTTATTTTTAAAGAAGAATGGAAAGAAAAATTTGACTTCAGGCGAGACTCGAACTCGCGACCTACTGGGAATCTAGTCCAGCTACTCTGGTCTAGTCTAGTCCCAGTAGGTCGCGAGTTCGAGTCTCGCCTGAAGTCAAATTTTTCTTTCCATTCTTCTTTAAAAATAAAATATATTTCACAAGCGTGTGTTAATGCGAAATAATATAAAACAATTACATATCTTTAGTTTGTACAAAGGCTAGTTCGTTTTTCAATTCGTGTTATGACAGAATATTGGAACAAAAGTGTATGTTACGGGTACCCGGTAAGGGGTCAACCCAACGGGACCACGGGTAAACGCTGTATGTTACACCTTTCAAAAAGCGTACGAAGTTTTCATAACTGTTATTCGAAATTTAGAGTTATTCGAGTTTTCGAAAAATTCGAAATTATCGAGTAAAAAACATTAAAGTCGACTATTACTCGCTACTAAAGTAACTTAACTTATTGTTGACTTGTAAAGCCAACTTAAGTGTGATAGTTTTCCTTTTAATTTCACTATATATAGCTACTATTGCCGTAATGTTTGAATTTCTTCCAACAACTGTTTAGTTGGCACGGGGGGGACGGGGACACTTGACTCTAACGAAAATTGGCACTTTAAAGTTTAATAAGTTACAAACCGTTAATTTAATCGAAAAATTATACTAGCATACCCCTTACATTTTTGAAAGACCTATCCAACGATATCCCACACTATATAAAAAAACGAAAAATAAAAAACCCCAAAGGTACGGTAAATTAAAAAAAAATATGTTCTTAGGTTTTCGCGAGCTACACTCATTGAAATAAAACTATTTTTACGGATTTATCTCGCGTATATTAAACTAAAATGATTTTTAAAATCAACCCGACGTTTCGGTCGCTTTTCAGCTTCCGTGGTCCCGGGCAGACTGAGGTGACATTTGTCTGACAGAAGTTTGAAAAATTATATGTAGCTACCTCCATCGATTTCGTAAACGCCTTGCGTAGCGTTCAGGATTAACACAATAATTACTTATGGTATCTTGAGGTCTTGCAGACTGCTGCGGCTGGGATTTAATCTTGCTAAGTATGGGATCCCATGATGTTGATAATCGCCATCCATCTTCTCTATTGAAATTTGGGTGTTTTTTAATTTCAATAGCCTCGCGTACCATTCGTGGAATGGGTTTGTGTTCTCTAGCGAGTATTTGAATTTTATCAAACCGGATGTAATGGTTTGGCTTATCCGCTATGTGTTCACAGACTGCAGATCTCCCTGTTCTTCGGTTTTTGACATCAGCAATGTGCACAAACCCACACACAAACCCATTCCACGAATGGTACGCGAGGCTATTGAAATTAAAAAACACCCAAATTTCAATAGAGAAGATGGATGGCGATTATCAACATCATGGGATCCCATACTTAGCAAGATTAAATCCCAGCCGCAGCAGTCTGCAAGACCTCAAGATACCATAAGTAATTATTGTGTTAATCCTGAACGCTACGCAAGGCGTTTACGAAATCGATGGAGGTAGCTACATATAATTTTTCAAACTTCTGTCAGACAAATGTCACCTCAGTCTGCCCGGGACCACGGAAGCTGAAAAGCGACCGAAACGTCGGGTTGATTTTAAAAATCATTTTAGTTTAATATACGCGAGATAAATCCGTAAAAATAGTTTTATTTCAATTAAAAAAAAATGTCACGTTTTTATGCTACCACTTTGTCGGCGTAATAAATATGTATATTCATAGCGGACGGATAGACAGACAGACAGATGGACATGGCGAAACTATAAGGGTTCCTTGTTTACTACGGAACCCTAGATAAGTAAATTACTCACCCGACACTACACTAACAACCTTAGAGATTTTTGCAACAACCAAGGAAAGTCACCATGAATAACATACTTACATCTTGCACAGTGAAATCAAATAGTAAAATCCAATTTGCTTAACTCGCACAAAGCACCTAATTTGGAATTCTCTTTCTGAAACATGTAGGACATTGAAGAACCCTTGACCCAGAATCTTGAGTGACAAAGGATCGTCAAAGTGCTTAGTCTAAACAAACAGAGACATGTGTCACATATTTGGAGCACTTTGTGCGTGTTCATCAAATACAAGAAACATTAATTACTCACAGATTATTTATCAATGTAATAAAATATCGAGTCATTGAAATACAACTATTTTTACGGATTTATCTCGCATTCTCGTAGCTTCAATGAGTGTGCCTCGCGAAAACATAAGAACATATCATTTCGGGTCATTTATACTAGAATGTTTTTTTTTATTAACAAAGTTGGCAAATGGGAACAATGGTCGTAGGTGAAACCAATCTGACTGTGTCGCATTATCTTTTTGAAACTGCTTCAAAACGCTTATTGTACCACCCCAAAGCGGCATAACCATTCAGTCACAGCTGTGTAAAGTGCACTGGTGCCCATCTTGAGCTCTATCAATATAGCTTTACCACCAATAAATTGGTTGAAAAATGTCTGAAAACAAAATTACATTCAAATACTGCCTGAATAATTGAAATTAAAAGATTTTATTTAAATTAATATTTATCTCTTTTTTCGCACAACTCAATGTGGAATTATATTACAAGTGTAAGCGTTGACATTCGCAGAAGTAAATATAACTGTGTCGAGAGAATCAGCACTCTCCTCCGAACATACAATGAAATAGTAAAATCCAATTTACCTAACTCGCACAAGGACCTAATTTGGAATTATCTTTCTGAAACACGTAGGACATTGAAGAACCCTTGACCCAGTACCTTGAGTGACAAAGGTTCGTCAAAGTACTTACTCCCTAAGTTTTTCATAAAAGCAAAATTTTCTTTGGTACAGATTTTATATAGACTTTAGGCTGCAGTCATCACGTAACATTTATATGAATGGCATGCTCGTTTTTGAGATCTTAAGAAATCAGTGTACGACCGAGGCAACATAATATTTCAATTAATTGTAGAGTTTCTAGTCTAGAGGATATAGACACCACTATGTTACTTAATTTATTCCGGAAATCTAATTCGAAATTGGAAGAAACTTAGGTCCCTTTCAATACTCGAACTGCTTAAAAAATACGTAACTTCATAAAAAATACGTCATTTAGCTTACTTAATGTATATAATAATAAATACGCTTACACTCACAGCCCATATTAGGTATAAACCTGTGTCGTGGGTGCCACTGTACAGACACAACAAATACACAAACACCCTGACTCGAAACAAATATCTGTAAGACAGTAAAAATATTTGTCCCGGTGTGGGAATCGAACCCACGACCCTATGAATCAAACGGTCGTCTCACACCGCTGAACTAACCCACAGGTTCTGTGGGTTCTGTCTCAGCTATACATATAAGACCAGGCTGAACATCGTCGAATTAGTCTGCCCGTGATCACGATAGCTGGAAAGAAACGTCAGGTGTAAGAAGAAGTTTGGGAGTGTTGTATACGCGAGAAAATCCGAAAGTTTAATTTCTACAATGTATGAAGCTCGCGAAAAACTACGATAACGTTTATGACCTAAAAATACACTCAACATAAAAATGACATTAATTCTATACCTGCTGGTCCTAATTCGAACCAAGCCAACGTGACCGAATAAAAACAACTTAAACATAGCCTCAATCAAACATATACACGCAATCAAACTAATCAAACCAACTTAATGCGAAACCTTCCAAAGTTATATACGATTCTGATCGAAGGTATTATGTTTATCGTCGAAACCTTACCAGACGAATATCTAATTGGTGTTAACTAGTGTGTTATCAATTGATTTGGCTTCTCTTTTCGAGGGTATGGGATCAACTAATGTTAATTACATTAATGAATTGACGTGAAAACGTGAAAGATATAAAACAAATAATTAAGGGTAAAAGCGACTAATAATTAATTAAAAACAATTATTTAAGGTAAAAGCGACTTCTTTACGATATTCAATAAACTGCAGTCTATTATATCGGTTGCCTAACTAGCATAGTTGGCAATAGATGGCGCTGCTGCTACCATAAAGCAATGCAATAAATGTGAAGGAAAGATTTGACAAATCGGGCAGGACTTCAGTAGCTCAATTGGAAGAGCGGCTGGACTAGATTCCCAGTAGGCCGCGAGTTCGAGTCTCGCCTGAAGTCAAATTTTTCTTTCCATTTTTCTTTCAAATAAAATATATTTCACAAGCATGTGTTAATGCGAAATAATATAAAACAATTATTTAGGGTAAAAGCGACTTCTTTACGATATTCAATAAACTGCAAAGTCTATTATATCGGTTGCCTAACTAGCATAGTTGGCAATAGATGGCGCTGCTGCTACCATAAAGCAATGCAATAAATGTGAAGGAAAGATTTGACAAATCGGGTAGGACTTCAGTAGCTCAATTGGAAGAGCGACTGGACTAGATTCCCAGTAGGCCGCGAGTTCGAGTCTCGCCTGAAGTCAAATTTTTCTTTCCATTTTTCTTTAAAATAAAATATATTTCACAAGCATGTGTTAATGCGAAATAATATAAAACAATTATTTAGGGTAAAAGCGACTTCTTTACGATATTCAATAAACTGCAAAGTCTATTATATCGGTTGCCTAACTAGCATAGTTGGCAATAGATGGCGCTGCTGCTACCATAAAGCAATGCAATAAATGTGAAGGAAAGATTTGACAAATCGGGCAGGACTTCAGTAGCTCAATTGGAAGAGCGGCTGGACTAGATTCCCAGTAGGCCGCGAGTTCGAGTCTCGCCTGAAGTCAAATTTTTCTTTCCATTTTTCTTTCAAATAAAATATATTTCACAAGCATGTGTTAATGCGAAATAATATAAAACAATTATTTAGGGTAAAAGCGACTTCTTTACGATATTCAATAAACTGCAAAGTCTATTATATCGGTTGCCTAACTAGCATAGTTGGCAATAGATGGCGCTGCTGCTACCATAAAGCAATGCAATAAATGTGAAGGAAAGATTTGACAAATCGGGTAGGACTTCAGTAGCTCAATTGGAAGAGCGACTGGACTAGATTCCCAGTAGGCCGCGAGTTCGAGTCTCGCCTGAAGTCAAATTTTTCTTTCCATTTTTCTTTAAAATAAAATATATTTCACAAGCATGTGTTAATGCGAAATAATATAAAACAATTATTTAGGGTAAAAGCGACTTCTTTACGATATTCAATAAACTGCAAAGTCTATTATATCGGTTGCCTAACTAGCATAGTTGGCAATAGATGGCGCTGCTGCTACCATAAAGCAATGCAATAAATGTGAAGGAAAGATTTGACAAATCGGGCAGGACTTCAGTAGCTCAATTGGAAGAGCGGCTGGACTAGATTCCCAGTAGGCCGCGAGTTTGAGTCTCGCCTGAAGTCAAATTTTTCTTTCCATTTTTCTTTCAAATAAAATATATTTCACAAGCATGTGTTAATGCGAAATAATATAAAACAATTATTTAGGGTAAAAGCGACTTCTTTACGATATTCAATAAACTGCAAAGTCTATTATATCGGTTGCCTAACTAGCATAGTTGGCAATAGATGGCGCTGCTGCTACCATAAAGCAATGTAATAAATGTGAAGGAAAGATTTGACAAATCGGGTAGGACTTCAGTAGCTCAATTGGAAGAGCGACTGGACTAGATTCCCAGTAGGCCGCGAGTTCGAGTCTCGCCTGAAGTCAAATTTTTCTTTCCATTTTTCTTTAAAATAAAATATATTTCACAAGCATGTGTTAATGCGAAATGATATAAAACAAAACGTGTAAGCTTAATTTTATAGGGGTGCGCAGGTGAGGAGATTTTGTATTAAAAGAGATATGGACTGTGCTATGGAAATACAGAATTAAATTAAGTAAATATAGAAGTTTTGTAGTTCTTCTTTATTTTTTATTTACAGAGAATGATATTAAGAATTTCTGCCTTCCAATCGTATTGTCGAAACAACTTAGGTTACTACACAGTAGTTAATTGATAGAATCATTCTTTAGACTGTGGTTTTTCAATTGCTCAGTATTTCATTCGTTCAGTCCATCAATGTGATCCGAAACATCGAAAATTGATCGTCTAATCTACAGACTGGCGGATTGATAATCCACCAACTTCCGTCCAGTCGATAAAAATTTAATATTTTGTTTAAGTCAAAATACTGATAGGTGAACGAACTTGGTCATTTTCGTGTCAGTCAATCAATCAGTCAGTTGTTAGCGATTTTATGTAGCTGTAATTCCGCCGGTCGCGATCTTTAATTTAAAATCAATGTTGGATTGATCGTGTAAAAATAACCGTTTCAGTTGTCCAATTATTCTGGTGTCAGTCGAAGTTAATTCTGATTGTTGACTGAAAATATACAAATTTTTTTTTTGTCAAAACAACCTTCATCTCCAAATCATGATAAACTAGTAACTCACTAAAAAAACGTTTGTACTAATTTTATACACTACATGAACTAGCACATACACCTAGCATGCACATAATCCCGTTAGCTGCCGACGAAGTGAAAGTAAGGATTGTAAGAATCGTTAACGCTTTATTATTGTATTGCATTCGATATAATGTAATATCAGCTTACAATAAGCAGCAACATTTTTGAAACTGAATAACTATTAACGAAAAGCCTGAATAGTAATGGTGAATTTTGGTCTCACAATGATGTTAATTCTATAAAATATCGAAAAAAAAATAGGAAGTGTTATTGGTAAGTTACCATTGTCAACCGCATGTGTATTAAAAAAAAATCTATTCATTGTTTTGTGAAATAACTCAAAAAACTGTAAAATTTTGAGGAATAATCCATAATCATACTAGTGACAGAAAATCTGTACGCTGGGCGTAATGTTATAGTATCCCAAAAGCGAATGTGACGCTATTGCATATTCAAGTGAGACCTTAGCGAGGGCAGCTCTTGGACAACCCTTGGCTAAATCGAATCACGCCAAGAGCTCTCGTCTCACATCACGCTGTATTTGCTTTCTAACTACTGGAATGTGACTGATTTTCGACTGCGGAACTTGGATTTATACATTTATGTATTAAAGTGTACCCAATTAATCGGTTTTATTTAAAATTCATCGAACTGCTAGAGTTTGGTAAATTTTATTGTGATTTATTTGGAAGAACACAAACAAATTGAAACCAATATTACGTTAATGAGAAAGACGAAGGTTATAATTGATATCTTATACGTTTACGATGAGATTCACAAAACAAAGTATGCTTAGAACTGTCTGTACAGTATGGGTTTTAACAGTTATAAGCGTACTTTGCTCAAAGTAAAGTCGTAGTGCGGTCTGTGAATCTCACACTTACACTCACAGCCCCACACTAGGTATAAAACTGTGTAATGGGTGCCGTTGTATACACACGACATAAGCACAAACACCCAAACCCGAAACAAATATCTGTAGACCATACAAACATCGTCACATACCGCTGAATTACTCAGTCTATCTAATCTGTGCTTTATTCTTCAAATATATTTTAATGACAGAAAATCATTTTAGAAATACTATTACTTCTATTTGCTTGTATTGTAAACGTAACAAATAAAGCAATCCCGTTAATTAAGCTACCACACAAGAAATAATATCTTAAGATCCCAGTCTTAAACGAATGGTTTAAATAAAGAGACGCGTCCGAAAATTCTAAGAACAGTTTTTCCATTACGAAATCAGAGTTGTTTCGTGAAAGAGTTGGCAAAAGAAGTCTCGTGGTCGCCATTGTGAAAAAATCGCATTAAGTGCGAGGCAATATTGAAAGTCAAAGGTTTGTTGGCCGTAGAATTTTTTCGAATAAATTCAGCGCATTATATTTGGGTACACGACGAGAAAGAAGGATAACAATATTTACGAATTAGAAACTAGAATTAACAATTTGACCTACCGATTTGCATTTGCAATAGAGCATGCCGCTTTTACAGGGGTCAACGTGCCTGCCGTTATAATTTTTAAGCTATCTTTTTAATGTCTTACAAATGGCCAAATGTGACTCAAAATCGCGTTCATAGGGTTCTGCAGATTGTTTCTTTACCTCGAAGTTCGGACATGTCAACAGGCTCGCCACCTGTTACATGGGCCAAAACGTAACCGGCGAATCGTGGGTGTTTGCATGTATGCTTGAATGCATGCATTTACCTCTGCCTACCCCTTCGCGGATTACAGGCGTGAAGTTACGTTTCTTTCAATATTATAGATATCTTATACATTTTCAAGTACTTAATCTTCAGGTATAGGTTGTTTTTTTTAATAACATTTAGACACTTTTTTATAGCGTTTTCATAGGTTTAGTAATCTCTAGACAAAAGACTTATTTACGTATTTTTTTTATAGTATGAGCATAAATTCAAATGTAAATCTTAATGATTATTTTCTGTGCCCTATTCTTTATTTATCTATTCCGTGTACTCTACTCACAGCCTAGGGTTACACCTGTATCGTGGGTGCCGTTGTACACATACAACACATACACATATTTATTCCGGTACGGGTATCGAACCCTCGGTTAAATGGTCGTCACACACCGCTGGATTAAGTAGCTTGTCGTCGTAGTATAATGAAAAAAAAATCAGGAACGTGTTCATATTATTTCAAAAATAAATAGTGGCAGAGAATACGTAATAATACTACGCATAGAATGGACACTTCGACGTCCGACGTCAACCATCACCCTCCCTCGAAAGGCAGTTGGATAAACTTCAACAGTAAGGTTGCGAGCGTGTTAACTAAAAATGGACCGCTTGGTCTATTTTTAGTTAATTTTGTCACGAAGTCAGAGCGACTACTTATTTCACGATGCACATTTCTGTGTGCGCGTGTACTGAATGTCTGTGTAATAGGTAACCAGACTATGTGTTTGTATGAAATTTTTTTTTTAGCCGAGTGTCCGGAGTGTGATATGGTGCCGGAAAACGGTACAAAACAACGGAACGGTCAATAAACAATTCCTTTGAATTCTACTGGAGAAAATAATAACTTTAAAAGCGGCCTCAAGCTTAAACGAATGATTTCACCTTTATTTAAAGGTGAGACGCGTTTGAAATTGTAAGAACATTTTTCCATTACGAAATCAAAGTTGTGTGGTGAAAGAGTTGGAGCGGCAGTAGCGTTGTCGGCCATTGTGAAAAACGGCTAAGTTGGCGTCGGACTTACGCACTGAGGGTTCAGTAGTAAAAATAAAATCATTGTTTTTTTGGTTTTTCTGTAATGTAGTCTACCTGTCTGTCACTAGGCTGTATCTCTTGAACCGTGATAGCTTGAGCGTTGATGTTTTCACACATGATGTATTTCTGTTGTTGCTCTAACGACAAGTATTAAAAAAGAATACAATACTTGTTGTAACTATTGCTCTAGTGATGGAACTCATGGGTGTAGGTCACCGCATTACCAAATCTACTCACCGCTAAATGGTAGTGCTCAGCGCTATCATGTGTCGGTCAGGTGGTAATGTGCGGCCTTGTAGTTTCCGGCAGAAAAGTATAACAACTTATACTTCAGAAGTGGCAACGCATCTAAATTGAAATTTCTGCGGCCGGTGTAGATCGGAAGCGACCTACTCGGTTAAGTGATACGGGCGCGGTCGGGTGTGTGATGGGTGACCGCTAGTGGCAAATTAAAATGTGCGTTTCAGTGTTTCAGAGGGCACGTTAAGCCGTCGGTCTCGGTTGCTATCTATAGACAGCAGTCGTTTAACCTCGTCGGAGGCCTTATGGGCGATTTGAAAACATCCGACAGCGGGTTGGCCACTAACTCTTTTCTCCATCAACCCGCATTGGAGCAGCATGGTGGAGTAAGCTCCAGGCCTCCTCCCAAGACGGGGAGAAACTTGTGCCCAGCAGTGGGACGTATCAAGGGTTGCCATTATTATGTATATGTTTATAAGCTACGGTATTAATCAACTTACGATCAATGTGAACTCTTTGATTGTTTACCACTTCATGATAATTAAAAAAAAAACGTAACTTCACGCCTGTAATCCCCGAAGGGGTAGGCAGAGGTAAATGCATGCATTCAAGCATACATGCAAAAACACCCACGATTCGCCGGTTACGTTTTGCCCATAACAATAAGGTGGTGAGCCTGTTGACATCTCCGGGCACATTTCTCACAAATTTCCAGAAAATTGAAATAAAGGACTTTACACCATTATCTCTGATAACCCACGACCCGGGAATCGAACCCAGGACCTCAGCGTAGTAGTAGTGATAATTTTACCTTTTTGCAATTGACTCCTTAAGAAACTGTTTGAATTATAAGGCCTGGTACGGAAATTTTATGAGGAGTAAAATCAAGTGTAACGCAAAAGTTGAGGCGTGACGCGTGATTCGGCGAGCGGACGTTTTACTCGGCCGCTAGCGTCGAGTACATTCCCGTCGTGCGTCAAAGCTGACACATACACAATTCTTTTTTAAAACGTGGTCGTCTGAAAAAAATCACGTTAGTTGTATGCAACAAAGTAAAAAAAGAAAACGGTATTATATTACACGTGCCCGGAACGCGCTTGGCTGGTTTTGCTTTTTTTTTTATTCAAAAACATACCGTATAGTATTTACACTTAAATATTGTAGGTACTAATACGAAACAGTAAGTCGCAACAAAAACTCGTTCGAGTTTTACCGTGTGTCATCAAAAATTTATAACAATAAATGCCTACAAAATATATATTTAATCAGATTTTGAGGTATGGAACCCTACAAAATTTAAGCATTAAGCACCAGGCGATATTAAAAGTCGCGAGTTTGCGGGAACGAGGAACTTTCTCGAATAACTTCAGCGCAATATATCGGGTTTGTGATTTTTACAAAGAATACCCAACTTTGAAGCGAGCGTTTGTTGATTGGTGTTTAGGTTGAGAATGGAACGCTTATTGATTTCTTGCGATTCACTCAAAAGGTTGTTTTGTTGGCGTCGTGGTTTTATTTATATTTGAAATGGAATTTTATAATGTAATAGAACATTCTTAAAATTAATTCTTGAAAATAATATCTTAAAATGTTTTTCATTTGCCAACATTCAGAAAATTTGTTGTTTTGATGTCTTTAGACTCTATAATAATAATTATTGTGGACCATAAAACAGACGGACCACCTGATGCAACGTGGTTCCTGGTAGATAGTGGGTGACTCCTGGTGGAATGGCGCTTTTCACCGGTGGATTTCGGTTCCTTATCTGGAAAAATTTAATATGTTCTCGTTGAACTAGTGCACGCACACCTAAGTGTGCTGCCGACAAACTGAAATAACAGTCAATGTTCAGAGTAATATAAGCTCACATACTCTGTGCCAGTGATAACATACGGAACTGAAACGCTCACTCACTATGGGCTTCGTAAAAAGGCTCAAAGTCACGTAGAGAGCAATGGAGAAAGGTATGCTCGCAGTTTCTCTGCAAAATCGAATCAGAAATGTGGAGATCCGCATGAGAACAAAGCAACCGACATAGCCCACCTGATAGCGAAACTTAAGTGACAGTGGGCAGGGCACATAGCTCCAAGAACTGATGGCCGTTGGGGCAGTAGAGTTCTTGAATGGCAATCGCGTACCGTACGATACGAAGCTTTGGCAGGTCCTCCGCGAGGAGGACCGACAACCTGGTGAAGGTGGCGGGTAATCGCTGGTTGAGGGAGGCCCAGGTCAGTTCTTTACGGCAATCTTTGGGTAAGGCTTCCAGCAGTGGACGTCTTTCGGCTGAATGGATTGTGATAAGCCATATCCAAAAAAAAAAAAATATTACAGATCAATTATATAATTAAGACAAAATCATTTTCCGGAAAAACAACAACAAAAATATCACAATTATTAAGGGAACAGCGGCATATTAACGATATTGTATAAACTGCAAAGTCTATCATATCGGTTGTACTGCTATTTATATATAGCTATCAATGGATATCGTTCACCGACCCTAAAATCGGTTAAAAATTCAAAAGGGAAAGCAAAATTTTACCCATCGGTGTCAGACTTCGGGAGCTTAGTGGTAAAGCAGCTGGATTGGTTATCCTGAGTTCGCAGGTTCGATTTCTGCCCGAAGTCGAATTTTTCACTCCGTCTTTTTTTTTTATTTCTAAAGTTCACTTGCATGTGTTATTGCGACAAATAAATATTACAGTCACAAAAATATCACCATGTATATTTGTAGGTCTAGAGCTGTGTACACAAACATAATAATATTTATGCTCGACTGAAATTACAGAGACTTATTTGCAAAGTCGTTTTCCACGAAAAGTGCTCACTTACAATTTAACGGAAATGTATATTATTATAACAAAGATCCAGTCTAAACGGAAGGGCCCGTAACATTCACGATATAAATTTTGAGGTTTGGTAAGTAGGTACCTAGTTTTGATTAGCCTCCTACATTCGAAGAAGCAAACTTGAACTCTTGATAATATCGATGAAAATGGATCTTAAAATAAAATATTTTGACTTTTATCTGTTTTTAGCTTACGCTGACTAAGATAATATGCGTGGGTGATAACCTTTGCAGAGGAAAATAATAAATTATTGTACTAACAGACAAAAGCACTCTGTCGTTTACGATATTAGAACTTTCATGTTTGTTCAATTTTTATTAGTTCTTGTATTTTAATCTTTTTCGAATTTCTCCTTTACATTTTATTGCATCACCTCGAGATGACGGTAACGACATCTATTGTCAACGAGTTAACAACCGACATAATTAGCTTTCCAGTTTCTTAATTAACATAAAGATGTCGCTTTAACCACAATTATTGCTATATTTTATTGTAAAAATATATTTCATCATCATCATCACTTCGTCCAAAAAACGTTCACTGCTGGACGAAGCCTTCTCCAAAGTTATCCACACCAGAATTTGCATTATTAGGGGAAAATATGCCATAATCGCCAAGTTTTGTATGCGGATTGGCAATCACAGGGGCGGTAGATTTATCGCAGGATGCTGCTGCCCATCTTGCGTTATTGCACTTACTACCGCCCCATTGAGATGGTTTGACTGCCATTGTCCAGTTGACTGACTCCACTAGTAGAAAAATTATCTTCCAGTACCTACAAAAAAATATTTCGCTAGTGGGCTGTGGGGTCGTTACGTCCCGGATTTAATTGTACCTATTATAAATCCAGGGATATTTATATTCGCCATCGATTATTACTGAAATCTTGACAAACGGTAAGAGAGATTATCGGAAAAAATAATTTTATTTCAGTGAGTCTTCCCGGTGAAAACTCAAACAATATATGAGATTGAACGTGCTATATTTAGAACTTTACCCTTCAGGTACCGAACAATAAATATTACTCTCTCTGTCCACGTTAAGTGAAAGGTGTATGAAATAAATTGGACGTAGTACAATACAAATAGAGGCTTCCAAACCTTTTGTACAGGTAATCGAAGACCTATATTTATGTCTAGACACGTTTGGCCTGTAAAAAGGTGTAAGTCTGGAGATTTAAGGTGTCGATAAACAGAGTACGACTACAAAACCAACTTAAAGGTAAGCGTCTACTAGTCAGTATCGTACGCACCGGACGCATCGCACACAACGGATCGTAGTATTATTTATATAGAACCTCATATAAGTGCGTCCACCTGTCCGCATCGTATGCAGCTCACATCGACAATGGCGACACCGTTGCTCCGAGAGGCAACTTTTGCAATGCGTGCCAATAACGTCATACGGAATACCGATAAGTTAAGGACTCTTTTGACGCCATCTTTTAAGAACTTCATATTGTAGCACTGAGGGAACACCTCAGAGGGAAGTTCGTTCCACAATTTACACGTTCAAGGCAGAAACGAACGAAAAAACCGCACAGTTGAGACAGTTGAGTACTGCCAGGAATCCAGTCGGTGAACTATGGTATATATGTTATATTATATCATTCGTAAATGAATAATCAAAAAAAAAACGTGTTTTTTTTTCACTTCCAGTCAGTAGTTCCTCAGATAACCGCAAACAAAAATTTAAAGAAATTAACTTTCTAGCTTTATTAAATTATTATATTATAGAAGAAAGGTATCTTCACGCCAGGTCCCTAACGGGGTAGGCAGAGAGTGTAGAGCGCCAGACATCCCGGTTCTGACAAACCTCTCGTGCCTCGTCTACCTTCATCATTCTCTTCATACATGCACGCCGATTGCTAAGACTTTTGACACCACCATCAGACAGAACTCGACCTATTTGGTCATGGTAGGTCAGCCTTGGTCTTCCTGGGCCTCGAAGGGTTCATTGAAATCTCTGGTTTTAATGTAATGTTTACGGGCTTTAAGTATTCACTTACCATTAATGAGAACTGTACGCTTGTTTGCAACTTCATAACATAGAAAATCAAAGTAAAAATTCAATAGACATCTAATTGAAACACATTTTGGCATTCAGATTTTGCATTTGAAGCACACTTTTTTTTAACTTAAAGAATTTCTTTTAATATTGTAATTATGCACTTCTTCCCTATTCAACTATGTGTGAAAATTTCCATAATCCTCCGTACGAACGGTTGTCCTAAGAGGTATATAATATAATGACTTAACCCCCTTATTCATAAACGTATTTTAGCTAAGGTGTTGCTAATCTCTCCTTTGTCTTTTTCTATCCTGCACATTTGACTATGCAACTGACAAGGATAAAGCATTCTATAGCTAAAACGTACCTAATGTACGTTTATGAATAAGGGGGGACTATTAATCAATGCGGATTGCCCTTATGTACTACTTTTAAAAACAAATCGCATTAAAAGATCACACCCTAAAACCAATTTCCCTACACGCCAGCACGACTTCTAGTGACGAGAAAGGTAAAATCAATAATTATAGAGGAACCCATACTCACTCGTGCAGATTGGGGCAAACCTTTTGTCAGGTCAACGGCCGGGTCGGTCATGTTCAAACAGGCTTTGTTTTAGGTGTTAAGTGCTCACTTTCCACTTCTGTTGAGTCAATAATAAGAGGTTACTATTGGATTGTGAAGGTAAGGTTTAAGTTAGTATATGACAGCGTGCATGGCCCCGCGGCTGGTGTAGATCGTAAGTGATCTACTCGGTTAAGCGACACGGGGGCGGTCGGGTGTGTGATGGGTGACCGCTAGTGGCAAATTAAAATGGTAGTGTTCTCCTTTATCGTGTGCCGTTTATATGGTAATTAATGGCCCCGTAATAACTATCACAGAGACGTAACAACTTAGGTCTCAGGGGTAGTAACGCTTCTACATTTTGACCTCCGGTTTATGTGTAGATCTCTATAGGCTGCAGACATCACTTAACATCAATTGAGCTGAATGCTTGTTTGCCACCTTACTTACATTTAAAAAAAATTAACTTCTTAACTTCACGCCTGTAATACCCGAAGGGGTACGCAGAGGTAAAATGCGTACATTGAAGCATACATGCAAACACCCACGATTCGCCTGTTAATGTTTTTAATAAAACCAGGAAAAGCAAGTCTGACTTCTGTGGCCCGTTTTTATTATAATCTTTAGATACTTAATTGAATGAAATCAATTGCATGCCTGAACACACGTTATATTTTGATCGGTGGCCTTATTCCATTTTCCTTGTAGCCCCGTGACCCCTATTGTTGTTCCTATTGTACGACTCTTCCGTGAATAGTCGGAGGTATGTTTGAAGATGATTTAGCATAATGGAATACACATATTTTTTTGAGGGGTAGCAACCTATGGCCTTTTTAGTATTGGATAGCCTTATAGAAATAGAAAATATTGAAACATAGAAATAGAAAATATTTTTATTTCGAATAGATCTTTACAGATACTTTCAAAACGTCAATAAATCATTAAATACCTAGAGTGAATAACAATTTCATATAGTAAATCAAAATCATACATTAATAGTAAATTAAAAATTAGAATTTAAACTACTTAGTTAAACATAATAATCGCAAAAATTTTCTATTCCTTCAATGATGATAAATGAAGAAAAAGAAAAACTTATTCGTCAAGATCAAAGTTATTCACTTAGCAGAGTTCCAAGTGCAGTTACTACTGAGAAGAACTCCGCTACCCAACAAACTCAGTAAGAGCTCTTTTAAATGAGAGCTTAGATCTAGTACAGATTGAACGTGAACGAAATGTGAACGTCCATAGCATACATGAAAATAAACTGCTATTTACTTAATGAGATGTAGCTCCTGCAAACTAGAACAGACCAGTCCCCACCAACAGCACCCGTTCACGAGTATGACACATGTGACAGCTATTGCCCTCCTCGACCATTTTACAGGGAAGTGAGCAGTAAAAATATGAATTGAATTGAAAATAGGTTGAGTATTTCATTTACAGCAAAGAAAAATACTTGGAATTCAAAGAAGAAAGTGTAATTCTACCAATTGATGCAAATGCAAATCATTTCCCGAATGAAATCTTGAACATAACGAATATGAGCAAATGCTTGGCAATCTTCTTTACACCAGTAGGCATACTGATATTATTTTGTATACCAACTAATAGCAATCCTCTTACCTCTTACTACGATGTTAGATTAAGTGGATATAGTTTTGTGTAGGTACTTATAAGCTGTAGGCTGCAATCATCACAAAACATGTATGTGAACTAATTACAAAATGTCGCTGCCGAATAATAAAAAAAAAATCGTTTAAAAACTAATTTATTAAAATAAAACTTTTACAATAAAATAATACAACTAAGTTGCTAATCGACCCAATGCGATGTTAGCGTAGAAGTGCCGAAAATATTCCATGTCCATCCACAGCACGACCTCGATGAACCCGTTTTTTCAGCTGTCTTGCCTCGTGCTGCCGATTTGTTTTTTTTTATGTATTGGAAGTGGCAAACAAGCATGCAGTTCACATTGACGTTAAGTGATGACTGCAGCCTATAGACACCCACACAAAGCCAAAATACAGATGCGTTACCACTCCTGAGGCCTAAGTTGTTATGCCTCTGTGTCGGAAATTACAGGGCTGAACACTACCATTTAGCGGCAAGTATACTAGGTAATGCGATGGTGCCTACGCCCGCGAGCTCCGTCACTGGAGCTCTACCACCAGTGACAGATCATGCGTTTCCGTCGATGTTGCAATGTGTTCAAATTGAGGTTGATGGCTACATCAGCGGGACGCCTATGGTTCAGTGGCGTAACAAACTGAATGCTTGTTTGCCACCTTCGTTACATAAAAAACCGGCCAAGTGCGAGTAGGATGCCGTACGAAGGATTCCGTACCATCATTTATGAAAGAAAATCACGTTTATTATATGGGGATTGTCCCTTAATAGATTGTTTTTATTTTTAGTGTATGTCGTTACAGCGGTAACGGAAATTTATAATACGTCAAAATTTCAGCTTTCTATCTATCACGGTTTATGAGATACAGCCTGGTGACAGACAGACAGACGGATAGACAGACAGCGGAGGCTTAGTATTAGAGTCCCCTTTTTACCTTTTAGGTATGGAACCCTTAAAAGTGGCAAAGTTACTAAAAGCGATTACGAATAAAATAATGTGACCCCAAAATCTCTGCAGTCACATACCCATACCATTTTTATTTCCATTCTTCAGGCAGCAAGAATAACGAACTGCGACATTACCGAACATGGCCCGACATGAAGCCATTAGAAAAGGGAAGAATAAATCGCTCGTAAATTTTGATAAGTGCCGGCCGTATTTCAGTACACATTTTTGTACAAAGCTATTACTGGCGTAAGGCGTGGGTGCCGCATTATAAAATCTGTATGCTAAATATTTGCTTTAATTCCGTATTATGAAATCATCCATAAATAATCAGAAGAAATCTTTATTTTTTAATGTAATGGAAGTGATAAACAAGCATGCAGTTCACATTGATGTAAAGTGATGACTGCAGCCTATAGACACTAACACAAAGACCAAGGTCAAAATGCTGATGCGTTACCACTCCTGAGACCTAAGGTGTTATGCCTTTGTGCCTACCTCTGTGACAAATATCTGCAACCCTTCGAATCAAACGGTCGTCTCACACCGCTGGACTAACCGGGTCGTCAAGTAGTACTTACTTTAAAGAATAGACGAGGTAGCTACTGTTTCCGCCAAACGCCCCGCTCCTACCACAAACTCAAACCCGCACACATATCAACACATTCAAATCTCTTCAGATCGCTACGTCGTCGGCGCTATCTCACTCAATTTATCAGCCGCACGATAAAATAGAATACATGTCAAAATTGAGTTTCTAAAAACCAATTTGGATTATCTGATTCACGACATAAAAATGGATAGCGACTTGTTGGATCTTGTCGGTGGATAAGTGTTGATGTGATTCTTGCGGTTTTTTGTGAAGTGCCGTACTCAGTTGCAAATGAAATTCTATCTGTGTAATTGCTATGGCTTTGATCTATCGGTTGTTTTGTAACATTTTTTTATGTAATGGAAGTGGCAAACAAGCATTCAGTTCACATTGATGTTAAGCGATGAATGCAGCCTATAGACACCCACACAAAGACCAAGGTCAAAATGCAGATGCGTTACCACTCCTGAGATTAAGGTGTTATACCTCTGTGCCGGATATTACAGGGACGTACATTACCACCTGACCGAAACACGATAGTGCTGAACACTACCATTTAGCGACAAGTATCTTAGGTAATGCGGGGGCGCCATCGCCCGCGAGCTCCGTCACTGGAGCTCTACTACCAGTGGATGGCTTGACGGTCTGAAAAGAAAACTTCTTTATCGGCGTTGTGCTTTTTTCCGATAAGTAAAAAAAAATTGAACTCGCGTCAGAACACGTGGCCTGATCGAAAATTCGTTAGACGAGGAAGAGTAGACCGTGCGGCGTACCGAAGAAGAATGCACCAGTCTTTTTGATTAATATTTAAGCTTTCACTTCTGTGGTGGGAACGTATTTTGACCTCTAAAATTTTTAAAACACAGTATATGTTCTTTTCTACAGACTGTGCTACTAGGTTAAAAAAAAGATAAGAAAACAGTATGTGTACTTTTGTACGCACAAACAAAACGACAAAAAAGTTAAGCAACTACCTTCAGACTGTTTCTTATATATGTTTAGCAACTAACTTTAGACTATCGATATCGTTTTTATCTGTAATTGTAACATTGTAAAATTTGTAACTGCCTCAGTAGCGTAGTGGTAGCAGGCCACTACTATTACGCTGGAGGTCCTGGGTTCGATTCCCGGATCGGTAACTATCAGAGATAACGGTTTAAAATAATTTATCTCTGCTTCTATTGGGGTTTTTAGGTTCGCCACCTGTTACATTAGCCAAAACGTAACCGGCGAGTCGTGGGTGTTTGCATGTATGATTGAATTCATGCATTTACCTCTGCCTACCCCTTCGGGGATTACAGGCGTGAAGTTACGTTTTTATCTGTCGGTGTGCCCGCATCTTAAAAATTCACTGTATTATTTTTTTCCAATCACGCCAAACAAAGTATTACTCCAAAAGGACTTGCCCTAATGTGCATTACTGTATAAAAGACATAACTTTTCCATATACAACGTTTACTTTAGAGTCTCCGTAGCATATGAAATGAGGAATAAATTCTTGCATTTATATTCCGTTATCTCATGCAAGTGGAACTTAGCCTGACAGCTAACAATGCAGCATACTTGCATACGATGTTACATTTAAAAAAGGTGGTTTGATTTAGATTCTCTCAAATCACATTTCATTTATGTTATTTTTTTAAGTAACGTAGATGGCAAGGCTAATAGACCAGCAGTTTACACGAATGGTAAGTAACTACAGCAGCCCATAGATCAGATTGGTTGCCACACCTGAAGCCTAAGTTTATTTGGCGGTGTAAGAGAAATTGCATGACCACATGTCACCATCTCACCGTAACCGTAAATTAATTAATTACAGATTAAGATGTATTATTCATTATTGGTACTGATTTATATTTCCCAATACCATTCTCGGAGTTTGACTATGTGCCTGCAGATGTCAATGTGCTCATCACCTGATTGCATAGGACGAAACGTAACTGGCGAATAGTGAATCGTGGGTGTATGCATGTATGTTTGATTTGCAGGAATTTTCCTCTGCTTATCCTGTCGAGGATTAATGGCATGATATTACGTTTCATATCATATAGCATATAATATGAAACGCAGATGATGATAGCACTATCGTGTTCCGGTCAGGTGGTATTGTACGGCTCTGTAATTTCCGGCACAGAGGCATAACACCTTAGGCCTCAGGAGTGGTAACTAACGTATCTGCATTTTGACCTTGGACTTAGTGTGGGTGTCTTTAAGCTGCAGTCATCACTTAACTTCAATGTGAACTGCATGCTTGTTTGTCACTTCCATTACATTAAAAAAAATTACAAATTTTCTAGTACGTGCCAGTATCCTCGCGGGAATGGGTTTTCTCTCATCGTAAAAAGTATTTTATGTGTTGTGCTAGGTAATAAATTAGTACTGCTGCATTAAATGTCAATACAGGTATACGTCGTTCCTTTGTTTCTTGGTGATAAAAAAAATTGCAAAAATCACTACCTTTTTAATTTTGCTCCTACTGCTCGTAAGTGCAAAATGAAAATTTCATAATTAGTCAATTACGAAAAGTGTGAAAAATACTTTTTTACTGGTGGTAGAGTCTCGGTGGACTCAAGAACATAAACACCTCATTATGTTGCATTACATATATCCGCTAAATGGTAGTGTTGGGCACTATCGTGTTCCGGATAAATGGTAATGTATGGCCCCGTAATAACTATCACAGAGACATAACAACTCAGGTCTCAGGGGTGGCAACGCATCCGCATTTTGACTTCTAGTTAATGTGTGGATGTCTATCTTGTGGATGGCTGCAGTCATCATTCAACATCTATGTGAACTGCATGGTTTTATTTTTAAAGAAAAATGGAAAGAAAAATTTGACTTCAGGCGAGACTCGAACTCGCGGCCTACTGGGAATCTAGTCCAGCCGCTCTTCCAATTGAACTACTGAAGTCCTGCCCGATTTGTCAAATCTTTCCTTCACATTTATTGCATTGCTTTATGGTAGCAGCAGCGCCATCTATTGCCAACTATGCTAGTTAGGCAACCGATATAATAGACTTTTCAGTTTATTGAATATCGTAAAGAAGTCGCTTTTACCCTTAAAATTGTTTCATATTATTTCGCATTAACACATGCTTGTGAAATATATTTTATTTTTAAAGAAAAATGGAAAGAAAAATTTGACTTCAGGCGAGACTCGAACTCGCGGCCTACTGGGAATCTAGTCCAGCCGCTCTTCCAATTGAGCTACTGCATGGATATTTGCCACCTTCATTAAATACACAACACAGAAAAACTATATCAAATAAAAATTATAACGATAAAAAAAGGTAAGAAATTTAAGATACAGTCCAATTTATTTTTCAAATTAAAAAAATTAAAGCAAAAGTATTTGATTAACACATTGATCACTTAGTAAAGTTCAAAAGATCTTCAAAAGAATTAACAGAGACACTTCAAAAAGTAATTATAAATTAGTTACACAGTCAGTGTAAGACAAGAAAGTGGGTAGAAACGGTTTAACCGGGGTGTGGTGGAACTGGGTCAGTACGTGACCGGGGTACCCTGGACCACGAGGCGAGTAAAGTTTTCGGGTCGTTCACGAAGTTAATTCGTTTTTTGTGTAGTTCTTGGGAAAAAGGGTATTGAACGTTAAAAAGCTGGTCATTGTATTTTTGGTATCATAAAATATACCGCGTTTATTTATACTTGTATGGCCCTGCAATAACTACGAATATCACAGAGACATAACAACTAAAGTGTCAGGGGTGGCATCGCATCTGCATTTTGACCTAACAAACACCTATGCAGTTAGCATGCTTGTTTGCCACTTCCATCTATATATATAAAAATCAATTGTTGTTCGTTAGTCTCGCTAAAACTCGAGAACAGCTGGACCGAAGTAACTAATTTTGGTGTTGAATGATTTTTGGTCTAAATAAGAAGTCCAGGGAAGGTTTATATGGTAAGAAAATATGAAGAAATTGAAGTGAAATAATAAAAACCACAATTTTGTTTTCCCACACAAATAGTCCGTATTTATCAAACTTTTGACACATTATTTCATTCTGAGGCAATACGAAGCCGGGACAACTAGTTAAAAATTAACTTCAATTGGTCTATCTGTCCGTTCGTCAAAATTTAAATCTCAAAGCATCTGACTATTTCACGTTTAGCCCCCTGATACATAAAACTTTGTATTTTTTGGCACTGAGTCAAAGGCCTCGAGTCAGTACGTCTCGGAAATGGTAACGGTGTTTAATAAGACCCTTAGTTTTTAGGTAGATGTCAACAATAGCAACAGCAACTATTAATTGAACTGTATACTTAATCACATATAACACAAAAACTAGCGAAATTCGAGTAAGGCTCGAGTAGACAAGTTCGATACAATTCAGCTTTCTCATGTTACTTTAGGTAGCAGGAAAGAGCATGAATTATGAATCATAAAATAAACGCGGTCGAGATGAGATCTTTGCGCAAGATTTGCTGTGTATCGCGCACCGATCGCTTTCGTAATGAAGATGTAAGAAGGATACCGGCTTTGTGTGAATGATACGAGGGTGGATCCAAAAGTTCGAAGCCCGACCAAGAAAATGAAAGAAAAGTGGGTCTAATTTTATTTTTATTTTTCGACATAGTCTCCATCTAGCTCAACACACTTCTTCCACCTGAACTGCAACTTGTTTATCCCCTCGAAAAAAAAAGATTCCGGAAGGTATACTCGTTTACTGCGAATATCACCTCATCTTTGGTCGAAAATTTCGAGCCACCCAAATGTTTTTTTAAATTTGGAAATAGATGATAATCTGAGGGGGCTAAATCCGGCGAATAAGGTGGGTGGGGCAGAAATTCGTAGCCATAATCATGGATTACAGACATTGTTTCAACCGAAGTGTGAACACGTGCATTGTCTTGATGGAACAAAACTTTCTTACGCAACATTCCCGGCCTTTTTTCTTTTATTTCTTCTCGTAGTCTTCGTAAAAGGTTGCAATAATAACTAGAATTAATAGTTTGACCTTTCGGTAAATAATTTACAAAAATAATGCCCTTCGCATCCGAAAAAACAGAAGCCATGACTTTGTTAGTCGACAAAACGACTTTAGCCTTTTTCGGTGTAGGTGAGTCAGATCTTTTCCACTGTTTGAATTGTTGCTTTGATTCAGGAATATGGTGGTGAACCCAGTTTTCATCCATGGCAACAAATCTAAACAAAAAGTCTTCGGGATCAGTCTCAAAAAGTTCCAAACAGTCTCGCGAAATTGTGAATCGAACTCGTTTTTGTTCAGCTGAAAGCAACCTCGGGACCCAGCGAGCAGAAACCTTATGGAATCCCAATTCTTTCGTTATTATGTGTTGCACCCGGCCATAATTAATGTCTGTTGTCTCAGCTATCTTACCGATGGTCAAACGTCGATCACCCAGTACGAGATCACAAATTTTATCGATGATTTCTTTCGCGGTAGAGGTTGTAGGCCGTCCACTCCTAGGATCATCTATATTGCTCTCACGACCGCGTTTAAACTCAGCTACCCACTTCTTGACACTGGAATAAGATGGAGCAGCCTCCCACAAAGTGCCCACCATATCTTGATGGATGTCTTTTGGTGACAGGCCTTTTTTATTGAGGTACTTAATGACTGCACGATGTTCAATTTTCTCCATTATTGAAAATCGCGTCAGAATGCTTCAAACAAAAAATCACAGAAAATTTATATTGTGCAGTATCGGAATGAAACTGCGCACAATAAATCAATAGAAGACATACTAACAAATGACGGTAAATTTAAAAAGATGTCATGTCTCCTTGTAGTTTGGGCCACGAACTTTTGGATCCACTTCGTAGTATCGGTGTAAAAATAAAAATAGGCATGCTCCGCTGGTTCGGGCTTAAAGAAAGAATGTCGAATGAGACTAATCAGAATGACGGACAATGCAAATGTAGATAGTTGCAGAGGCCCAGGAAGATCAAAATTGACCTACCATGACCAAATAGGTTGAGTTTTGTCTGATAGTTCGGTCAAAAGTCTTAGGAATCGGCGTGCATGTACGAAGAGAATGATTAAGGTAGATGAGGCACGAGAGGTATGTCAGGACCAGGATATCTGGCGCTCTACACTCTCTGCCTACCCCGTTAGGGACCTGGCATGACGATACATACATACTTTAGGTAGCATAGATATTAATGTCACCCGTCCATATCTACACTGATATCATAAAGAGGAAAACTTTGTTTGTTTGGTTGTATTGAATAGGCTCAAAAACTACTTTACTGATTTAGATTTTATTTTCATTATTCGAAAGCTACATTATTCACGGGTAACATAGGCTATTTTATTCATTATTATATATATTTCATTTTGAAAAAAATAGGGTTCGGTAAGATATTTCGGTTATTCGTACACAAGGTGTAAAAAATCAACCAGAAAAGTTACTTATTTTGCGTACATTGCCTAAACTATAAAAGATATTGAGGAAGGTTTTGGGTTATGTCTAAAATTATCATCATCATCGCTAAGACGAATAGGAGAGGGTAGGTAACATAGCACCCGTGCGAAGCCGGGGCGGGCCGCTAGTTTTTTATAATGTCATGAAGTGGCAAATAAGCGTACAGTTTACAGTTTTGTTTACGTTATGAAGGTGCTATAAAAAACTATAAAACTCAGATGCAGTACATCTGATTGTCCCAAAAGTTTCCATATCCCACAGTAAATATTCGTCTAACTCGACAGTTCCAAAGAGTATCGTAGAAATACATCGTCATAGTTGCAGAAGCTGGTATTCGAGCGATGCCGTCGCCACGGTTTGAGCTTGAATAATTTAAGTGTTCTTTGAGCTTTGCATATGTTTTACGAATATAATAATATTTAGAATATTAAAGAAATATATGGAATTTTCGAAACGAAAAAAAAAGAAAATTATAAGACAATAAACTTAAAAGTTTGCACTGCCAAGCGAGCAGTGAAACAGTGTTTTAGATTCACTTGTTTTGATTACAATAATAAAAAAACGATCTACATTAGTAGGTAGGGCTCCAGTGCCAATGTAAATATGTTTAAAATAGAAAAAAAAAAGTAGGTTTATGAAATTGTTGATCTTACGTAAGAGCATAATAATATATATTTGGTGCCTGAAATAAGAAATTATAGAATTTTATTCCTTAAGTGATATAAAAATGTCTATAAGCTATGCTTATTAATTAATACGAATGGAGTAACTGTTTGCTTGTTTGCCACTCTTGTCTTAATCATCTTTTTAATTACTTTCGTTTGCAACGTTTAACGTTTTCCTCCATAAATCCTGTCCCGTTTTACGTATCTTTAAACAAAACAATTGAATAAAAACACAATTTCAACCCGAAAATCACAAAACACAAAATTTAACTTCAATTCTCATTCTATTTGTGCATCCACAAAATAGAATAGATGCCATTTTTAAAAAAGTTCCCCATTTGTTTATAAAACAAGGGTAATCAAAAAATCCGGACACAGCACAAAAGCGGCGGGTGCATTGTGTTAGCAAATATGAAGTTGAATGCGATTCGCAAATGTGATGTATATATGTAACTAGTTTCGAGTTTATATCGGCCGTGTTCAGTTTGGGCTTTTGAACTGGCTTGTGAAAGTGGGAAACAATGATAAAACACTTTTATGACTAACTAACATGTCTAAAAATAAGATAAAAATATCACCAAGAACATAGAATATGTATCGGATTAGGTTGTTATTGTATATTATGTATGGGACAGAAACGTGGTCGCTCACTATGGGCCTCATAAGAAGGCACAATGTCACTCAGAGAGCAATGTAGAGGGCTATGCTCGGAGTTTCTCTGCGAGATCGAATCAGAAATGAGGAGATCCGCATGAGAACTACAGTTACCGACATAGCTCACCGAATAGCGAGACTCATGTGGCAGTGGGCAGGGCACATAGCTCGAAGAACTGACTCCGTTGGGGCAGAGCAGTTCTAGTGTGGCGACCACGTACCGGTAAACGAAGCGTAGTCAGGCCTCCCACAAGATGAACCGACGACCTGGTGAAGGTCGCGGACAATCTGGATGGCTGGATGAGGCCGGCCCAGGACCGTTCGTTGTGGTATTCTTTGGGGGAGGCCTTTGTTCAGCTGTGGACGTCTTTTGGCTGAAAGGATAGCTTGTTATTTGGGATGAACATTTCAATATAAATCGTAAGTACATTACGGGTCACTTTCTTAGAACTATTTATTATCAGCACAAGGTTATCTTTTTTATGTAATGAAGGTGGCAAACAAGTATGTAGTTCACATTGATGTTAAGTGATGACTGTAGCCTATAGACACCCACACAAAGGACAAATGTCAAAACGCAGATGTTTTGCCACCCCTGAGACCTTAGTGATTATGTCTCTGTAACAGTTATTACGGGGCCATACAAGTCACAATCTAAATATATTACTGTAATCCTTTCGTAGAGGAGTAGAGCTGGTGTCTTGACAGTCTCTGCTAAGTTTAGGCATCAGTCTCCCACGATTTACTTTTATAATAACTCATGATTTTCTTATGTTTTTATAAATATTCAACTGTATAGTTATTATGGGTGTTGTGGTGATTATAAAGTAATCAAAAACTACAAATTCAAATCCTTTCATATCGTAAAAAAATAACGACCTCACCCACACCTCACCCTTAAATGGGACATTACAATTTCGAGCTAACTTGCCAGGCAATCGATAGGCACACTAAGTTTATCTCTCGGTTAATCTAAATGTTCTCTATACTTTCCACCGGCTCCAACAACTCCCAAATTCCTCTTATCAATGAACTAAATCTGGAACAGTTATGTATAAAACAACCTTTACAAACCATCAGTATTGATATTTTGAGAGCAACGAATGAATAGACTAAAGTTGTATTGAATTATATGGCTTTTTTGTTTAGTATACGATTTTGTTTGTGTAACTTTGTAATGGTTTTTTGAATGTGTTGGGTTGTTATTTATGAGTTATATTAGCCGCTTTTTGTAATACGCTTTTAAGCTTAGACGGGTTATCAGATAAATAATTTATTGTCGATTTGAAATCATTACTTTAAGCTAAATTATTCGAAAAGCTGGCTGTGACATGTTATTACTGGCGGCTTTGCACGGGTGCAATTAATGTAATATAGTCTATGTCACCTAGTGAACATACAGTTTTTTAATGGTGAAAGAATTTTTGAAATCGGTCCAGTAGCTTTTATTGAAAAAGTTATATATAATATTATATACAAAAGTTATATAGTTATATACACACAAAGGTCTCTTTATAATAATAATATTTAGATATATGGATATTTGTTTATTAAGGATGTAGGTTAATCTTGATTGATTGATGTTCCTTTATCTGTAAAGGTAAGAGGTTATGCCTATGTCTATTCCTGGTAAGAGGTTTGTTAAACATTATCCTATGAATTATAAATAATGGTATATCCGTATTTTCAGTTCTCAGCATATTTATCTTACACTGGTTTTAACTGAAATTTGAATTTAGAATAAGTTTTATCTAAAATGTAAATATCTAAAGCGTTTAAGGAGTTACGGGTAAACTGGCCTCGGCGGCCTAGTAGTAGCAGGCTACTACTACTACGCTGAGGTCCCAGGTTCTATTTCCGGGTAGGGGGTTAACAGAGATAATGGTGTAAAGTCCTTTGGCTCTGGTTTTTATTGGGATTTTTCCATTTTCTGGAAATTTTCCAATAAGTCGAAGTTTCATAATGTGCCCGGAGATGTCAACAGGCTCGCCACCTGTTACATGGGTCAAAACGTAACCGGCAAATCGTGGGTGTTTGCATGTATGCCTACCGGGGATTACAGGCGTGAAGTTACGTTTGTGAAGTTACGTTAGTTTAAGGAAAACTAGTTAGAACTAGACAAAATGAATTGTAGTGAAGACGTTTCAATTCTCACATATTTAATGAATATCCGGATTTGTTATGGTACCTATTGCAGCATTTACTACTTAAGGTGCCTCTCAGAGGAATATTTTGGAAACAAGGATTCCCATAAGTTTTCCTATATCTTGTATACAAGTACACATTAACAGGTTAGAAAGAGTTCAAAAGAAATTTCTTTACTTTCTCTCCTTCTCTGATGGTCAATGTAGGCATCTACAGTCCTACGCACAACGTCTAACCTTTTATAAAATGGAATCCTTACAAACTCGTAGAAAAATATCTGATTTAATATTTGTTTATAAATTGGTTACTGGGACAATAGATTCACCTGACATTCTTCAAAAATTTAAATTTTCAATACCGCGCCCTGGAAGTCGATTACATAATAGAAAAATATTTAATCTACCTAATTCGAAAAGTAATTTAGTCCAACACTCTCCAATTTATCGTATGTCCTTGTTCTCTAATGATATTCGTAATACAGCAGATTTATTTCATGGTTCTCTTGCCTCTTTCAAAAACGCTATCAAGTGTCATTACCTAAGAAGAAATAATGTACCTTAGTTTTAAGTATGTACAATGTAGCAAATGAGAATGTTTAAAAATTATTAACCGATAAGTTAATTATTTAGAATGTTGTGTCTGCATCTAGAAGGTTACAATTATGTATACATGCTAATAATTTAACAACTTCTGAAGTTTACTTGTGAATAATTGTAATTTGTTTTGTGGACCAAATAAAAAAAAAAAAAAAAAAAAATATACAATTTCCCAATGTTGTCACCTCGCCTGGTTGAAAAGTTCTCCCTTTTCGTCAGAAGAGTATTCCAACCATACATTAGGGACTAGGTAACTCATCAGAAATATTTACTGGTGGTAAAGTTCCAGTGTAGGAGCTCGAGGGCGTAGGCATCGTATTACTAAATCTATCTGCCGCTAAATGGTAGTAACCAGCGCTGTCGTGTTCCAGTCAGATGGTAATGTATGGCCCTGTAATAAGTATCACAGAGACATAAAAACTAAGGTCTCGGGTGGCAACGCATCTGCATGTTGACCTCTGGTCCTTGTGTGGGTGTCTATAGGCTGCAGTCATAACTTAACATCAATGTGAACTGCTCATTGTTACCTTTATTACATTAAAAAATATGTATTCCAAAGAATGAAGCCTGAACGGCTTCGAGAAAAAAATGATATGCCATTGATTTGGTCAACTTGTAGGAGCCTATGCCGTACTGCCAGATATAACAAATCCCCATCTCGGAGATCAAAACTACTTCTTCGACTCACCAATGCAGATGAACAATCGATAGAACATTCGAAATATGATACCAATTACTTAGCATACCCGATTCAGCAATTACAGTATATCTACATAACATCCCCGTTGCCGAAGCCTATTAATTTCAGTTCCAGGCATATTCCAGCTAAGAAATGCTTCTAAGCAATCGATCCTATCCGTGATGCACTGAGTAGGCACTCAATTTAGTAAATTCAATTCTGATCGGATGCCTTGCTTTGTACACTGGGTAAGTGGAAACAAGATATATATGTCGATTGCAATCGGATCGTATATTCATGTAATGCGAATGATGTTGAAATTCAATTTCGAATGCGTGAATTAGATTGTATGGATAAAAATTGAGACGTATTTTATTACTTTATTTTTTCTGAAAACTGAAAAATAATTTGTGCAGATAGTAAACTATATTTTTTTATGAAAGTGGTTATAGTCGGAAGTATAGTGGTTAAGCGGTTGGACTGTATATACTGAGGTCATAATATGTCCAATTCCTGACCGAAGTAATTTTTTTCTTTCCATTTTGTTCTTTAATTTTTTAATTCGCTATGAGAATGTGCACGAAAAAAAAACTATCTTTAATATCAATATGTGTCTTTTTTATGTAATGAAAGTGGCAAACAAGCATGCAGTTCACATTGATGTTAAGTGATGACTGCAGCCTAAAGGCACCCACACAAAGACCAAGCTCAAAATGCAGATGCATTACCACTCCTGAGGCCTATGTGAGGTGTTATGCCTCTGTGCCGGAAATTACAGCGCCGTACAATAAAGTTTCTATCTAGTTGATATTATATAAGAACACAACACTAACATAAACACACAACTAAAAGTCAACAAGACATTTGCTCAGTTAAAAACAGCAGTCGTTGAGTTGAAGTAAAATCGTCGAAATGGATATATATTATAGAGTTGGCCCCTTCCTCTCCATTACTGCGCGGTTTTGTTTCAGTTGGCATCTGTAATTTTCTTAATTATACACTTGGAACGGGGAACTGAAGCGTTCTTTTCCGCTTCCCTATTCATGGCGTTATTTAATTTTTCTCGGAGGTCCCTCTTGGCCAGCTGGGGCCAAGGTTGACTATTTACTGTTATAGTTTCTTCAGTAATTGAATTGTGCGATGCACGTTAAAGTTTTGAGTTGTTGTCGTAGTGATTCTTGAAATAGGATTGAGATCTGCGAGAGAGGCAGGACAATTGAATTAAGGTCAGCTCCGCATATCAGAGGCCCGCGATTCCTGTCCACTTGTGTCTTCTACTATTTTACTGTTCTGTGGTTATTTTTTTTGTGTCATGAAGTGGCACAAACATTCATACAGTTTACATTGATGAGTAATACTGTAGCTTACAAAAATCTACATAAAGGCAGAGATTTCAATGTAGATGCGTTACCACTTCTGAGGCCTTAGTGGCTTAGTGCTAGGCTTCTGTGTCTAAAATTACACAGCCGTATATTATCACCTGACCGGAAAACGACAGTGCTGAACTACTTGCCGCTAAGTGGTAGTCCACTGAGAGACAAGTAGATTAGGTAATACGGTGGTAGTGGCCTTGCCAGTGCCTCCGTCACGGAGCTCTACCACCAGAAAATAAGGTTATTCCACTGCGATAAAAATTAGAACAGATGAAGATCTCGTAAAAAAAAATCCATACTTCTGTCGTGATTCTATTAATTTTATCATAAATAATATGTACTACTGGCAATACAGTATAGTCTATTGTAATATAATTTGTACTCTAGCAACACAGAATTGGTGCTCGGGATTGGATAGTTCTTTTCATTAGCTGTCTGTTTACCCAATTAAATATACAGAGACAAAATGGGGGGAACTGAGCAGATTTGTGGAGGCACGAGCAGCCAAGGTCCATTACGAAATATACCACGGAATAGATTTATCTATTCTGTGAAATATACGATCGAATTAACAAGTTCTGCTAAGTAACTGTAATAATGTTGTTAAAGTAATAATATACGAAGAGATTATAATTAACAAAGTAAACGATATTATACGAAGATATTCTAATCAGTGACATCTGGAGATTATTTATGAAACTTCTATGTTTATAAAGTTCAAAGTCGTAATATTTTCATTAAGCTTATTCATGTCGCAACAAATCGTGAAGTCTAACTACTAGAATACTACACTACAATGGGTGGTATATTGAACAACGTCTAACAGGACTTTACCAAGTTTATCGTTTTCACAATTGCCCGTTATTATGTTCCCTATCGAGTTAGAAACTTAGGCGACCAGCTTAATGGATAAAGTACACCTGGTATTAAAGTAATGTTTACTGTCCTTTTATCTTTGTCTAACATTTTAACTAGTTGTGATGTAAGCTTTTGTGTGACTTGATTACACCTGTTAGTTTCATTTGTTATGGGTGAAGTGAATTTGGAATTATTTCCGTCTGTTGAATGTTTGGTTCTTAATAAAGCACTTTAGAACTATACAACGTGTAACAGGATTAAATGTACAACCCGAGACTAGTTTGTTCAGGATCGATAACCAAATCGATTTCAGGCATATTTGATGTAGGTAATATTTTATTCCAAAATTAATTAAAATTAAGAAAATTATGGTCACCCATTTGATAAACATTCAATACAAACGAAAATGAGACTAACGTCTATCCAAAATAAAATGCTAGTCTCAACAAGCTTATAAGAACCCGCTGAGACTAGTTTTTTAAATAATAATTGAAGAAGTAAAATAGTGGAAATTAATCTTATTACTAGCGAGTGTTAAATAAGGGTACGTAGGTTACGCTACATCACATCGCAACAGTGTGCGTGTGTGATAAGGTTCGTGCTTAATGTGCGGGCCTAGGTAGTGGTAGGTTAAGTATGCATAGGGTGTGCATACTGTTCGTAAAAATCGAGGACAACTTATTTCATAAATAAAAAATATTAAAACATAAACATGTAATTTCAGTTCACGTATTATGATTATAATTTGATTTTCTAATCGGGGTGTTAGAGAGTGTGCATTAATCCGGTTACATGTTGTTTAGTATGAGAAAGTGAAATATAAACATATACTAGTGGTGAAGTTCCAGTGTTGGAACTTGAAGGCTTACACTCCAGTAGTCCCAAACCTTTGTATTCCAGTTTGATGGTAGGTAATGTATGGCCCTGTCATAACACCCATAAAGGCAAAACACTTACACACTGACCGGAAAACGATAGTGCTGAACACTACCATTAAGGGGCAAGTATATTAGGTAATGCGGTGGTGCCTACGCCCGCAATCTTCGTCACTGTAGATCTACCACCAGTGATAGAGTAAGTGATTTTTTCTCTATCAAAGTTTTGATCTATCAAAACAACCTCATTTACCGGTCAAAGTCCACATGAGACTATCTTCAGAGGCGATAATTTAGTTTGACGACCATTTTTAGTGGCACTTTATATCAAGTGCCTCGTGGTCCCATTTACGATCTATTTGTGGGTGCCGTAAAACTAAATACAGTTTGGTCTGATAGTTAAGACGTGGTTCACTGAATGGGCTATGAATATTTTGTCTCGATTGTGCTGTAAACGTAAAGGTTTGTGTCTGCTCTTTGTTCTTTAAGCGAGGAGGTTGAAATTGCGCTGGCGCATTTGGAAAAGATTGCACATTTGGAAAAGATTGCACATTTGGCAATTTTTACTGGTGGTAGAGCTCCAGAGACGGAGCTCGCGAGCGTAGGCACCACAGCATTACCTAATATTTTTGCCGCTAAATGGTAGTGTTCAGGACTATCGTGTTCCGGTCAGGTGGTAATTTACGGCCCTGTAATTTCCGGCACAGAAGCATAACACCTTAGGCATAACATCAGTTTGCTTACCACTTCAATTACATTAAAAAATATATATATACAACTTGCCACCGATATTCGGTGACGTGTTTTATAAAATTTTCATGAACCATGTTTAAGAATAACACAAATTATATACCTAATAGCCCCAAAAAAAGGAAGAGACTCGTGCCCAGCAGTGGGAAGTATAATGGGTTGCCATTATTATTATTATTATATACCTAATGGAAAACTTAGAATAAATTAGGAGATTCACAATAATTTAAAAAGTATTACTATTAGCATTTTCGTTATAACAGCATCTGGAATTAGTCCAAAGAATTAAATATTTTTACCACCCAAAACTTTCACGAGGTCAATAATCATGGAGAATCAAACGTCACGAATATTTCTTAAGCAGCTTATAATTACAGAAAATCCCGCAAAGCCACTTTTTTGTTCAGCAAAAATAACTTTAAGAATCTAAAATTCCGCTGCCATTGGAAACTTTGAGATACATAACCGCGCAGAGTATTCATCGCAACTTTTAATGTTGGCAACATTAAAAATCAGTTTAAGCAGCAAGCGCTCGAACGCAAAGTATTTGCACAAATCGTCCCCCCCAGTCCCCCTAAAAACTCCGGAACTTTGATGGTCCGATCCGGATTTTTCATCTCCGTATAATTTGAAATTATAATTCGTTGCGAAGAAATCAAATCAAAATTCCATTTAAACTTGGTATTTCAATATTTGTTTGCAACACAGCTGCGATGGTAATTCGTGGATTGACCGGTGTAGGAGCGTATACTTGCTTGTTAACACCCTTGTTTGGTGCCAGCTGTGAGTACACTACCCGCTGGTTTACTTGAATTTAAATCTAGCTTGTTGCTGGAAAATCTTAATATTAAGTCGTTTTAGGGTTGGCATGAAACATTACCAAATAAATCACTAAATAAAATATAATTATATTTTTACTATCACAGAGACATGAGTACTATGGGGTCAGGGGGTGGCAACGCATTTGCATTTGACCTCAAGTATTATGTAGGTGCCTATAGGCTGCAATAATCTATCAACATCTATGTGAAATGCAGGCTAGACCGTCACTTTTGAAGCATAACAAATGGAACCCTAGGATTCAAATCTTTTAAGTTACGTGTACCTGCCAAACACTTTTTTTTTTACATAATGGAAGTGGTAAACAAGCATGCAGATCACATTGATGTTAAGTGATGACTGCAGCCTATAGACACCCACACAAAGACCAAGGTCAAAATGCAGATGCCTTACCACTCCTGAGGCCTAAGGTCTTATGCCTCTGTGCCGGAAATCACAGGGCCGTACATTACCACCTGACCGGAACACGATAGTGTTGAACACTACCATTTAGCGGCAAGCATATTAGGTAATGCGGTGGTGCCTACGCCTGGAGAAAATAAACGAGAACAATATGCTTATTTGCCTCTACATGATCAAAAAAATTGTATCTACTATACAGCTAAAATAACAGATACTTCATAAAACCGGCAAGAGGCAACCGATATAATTTTCCCGTTTTTGGGCTAGGCTACATATTCAAACTGATTTATAATGACATTGACATTCAAAGAATGACTAAATTGTTAAATTATGAATATAATAGCAAACACGGCAGAGTTCAGTAACTGGACCTTGACACTTTTGATAGATCGTCTGGAAAGAACGTAGCTTCAAAAACAAACGAAATCCATAATAGCAAAATTTTTGGGAATAGCAGTGCATTTGAATAATCCGTAGCTTTTAAAAAAAACTGCCACAGTAGCGTAGTGGTAGCAGACCACTACTATTCGCTGGAGGTCCCGGGTTCGATTCCCGGGTCGGGGACTATCAGAGATAACGGTTTAAAAATCCTTTATCTCTGGTTCTATTGGGAATTTCTCCTTTTTTCTGGAAGTTTCCCAGTACCTCGGAGTTTGGTAATGTGCCCGGAGATGTCAATAGGCTCGCCACCTGTTACATGGGCCAAAACGTAACCGGCGAATCGTGGGTGTTTGCATGTATGATTGAATGCATGCATTTACCTCTGCCTGCCGGCGATTACAGGCGTGAAGTTACGTAGCTTTGATAGAGATGTCTATAGGCAATTTGTTAGCAACGCAGCTGCGATGGTGGTCCGTGGGTTAACCGGTATAAGAGAGTATAGTTGTCTGTTAACACCCTTGTTCGCCGATCAAGAACACTTCCACGCCAGCTGCCAGTACATTGCCGAATTTGAATGTAGGTATTTGCCGGAAAATCTCATTGTTAAGATTGAGATTGATTTGAGATGATAGATAGATATGTATGCTTGGCCTCGTAATAACTATCACAGATGCGAAACTACTTATTTTTTGATAATACCAATAAATATTGTAATATTATCGCAGGTTTTCGCGAGCTTCATACATTGTAAAAATTAACTTGAGGATTTTCTCGCGTATACAAAACTCCCAAACTTCTTCTTACACCTGACGTTTTAGGAACAGGTGGCGCTAGCATGATATGGCATTGTAGTTTTTATAATTTCTCGATAAATGGCGCCACTAGTGAACACAAACTTTAAACTTGAACTTCTGGCCATCAGTTAGTGACCAGGTTTGAGCACCGTTAGTTAGGACGAGCAGGATGCACATGTCGATCAGTTTCCGCTTAAGGGATAGCGGCAGATCTCCCTTCATAAGGTGCTTAATGGACCAGTAGCTCTTCCAGGCGTTGTTAACTCTTCGGTCAACTTCTTTGTCTTGTCTGTTGTCGAAGGAGACTAACTGGCCCAGATACACATACTCATCAACATAATGTATTGCCTGCCCATCTACCTCGACCCTATATCTCTTGCTATTGGTCATCAATTTGGTTTTGATTGATTTGATGGAGTGCTTCATATGGAGTCCAACCTCAAAGCTTGCTGTGCTCCAATTTTGGAGCATTTGTTGGAGTTCCCCAGCGCTTTGGGAAAACAAAACTACATCGTCAGCAAAACGAAGATTTTTTTCTTTCATTTCTTTAAAAATAAAAATATATTTCACAAGCATGTGTTAATGCGAAATAATATAAAAACAATTATTAAGGGTAAAAGCGACTTCTTTACGATATTCAATAAACTGAAAAGTCTATTATATCGGTTGCCTAACTAGCATAGTTGGTAATAGATGGCGCTACTGGTACCATAAACCAATGCAATAGATGTGAAGGAAAAATTCGACAAATCGGGCAGGGCTTCAGTAGCTCAATTGGAAGAGCGGCTGGACTAGATTCCCAGTAGGTCGCGAGTTCGAGCCTCGCCTGAAGTCAAATTTTTCTTTCATTTCTTTAAAAATAAAAATATATTTCACAAGCATGTGTTAATGCGAAATAATATAAAAACAATTATTAAGGGTAAAAGCGACTTCTTTACGATATTCAATAAACTGAAAAGTCTATTATATCGGTTGCCTAACTAGCATAGTTGGTAATAGATGGCGCTACTGGTACCATAAACCAATGCAATAGATGTGAAGGAAAAATTCGACAAATCGGGCAGGGCTTCAGTAGCTCAATTGGAAGAGCGGCTGGACTAGATTCCCAGTAGGTCGCGAGTTCGAGCCTCGCCTGAAGTCAAATTTTTCTTTCATTTCTTTAAAAATAAAAATATATTTCACAAGCATGTGTTAATGCGAAATAATATAAAAACAATTATTAAGGGTAAAAGCGACTTCTTTACGATATTCAATAAACTGAAAAGTCTATTATATCGGTTGCCTAACTAGCATAGTTGGTAATAGATGGCGCTACTGGTACCATAAACCAATGCAATAGATGTGAAGGAAAAATTCGACAAATCGGGCAGGGCTTCAGTAGCTCAATTGGAAGAGCGGCTGGACTAGATTCCCAGTAGGTCGCGAGTTCGAGCCTCGCCTGAAGTCAAATTTTTCTTTCATTTCTTTAAAAATAAAAATATATTTCACAAGCATGTGTTAATGCGAAATAATATAAAAACAATTATTAAGGGTAAAAGCGACTTCTTTACGATATTCAATAAACTGAAAAGTCTATTATATCGGTTGCCTAACTAGCATAGTTGGTAATAGATGGCGCTACTGGTACCATAAACCAATGCAATAGATGTGAAGGAAAAATTCGACAAATCGGGCAGGGCTTCAGTAGCTCAATTGGAAGAGCGGCTGGACTAGATTCCCAGTAGGTCGCGAGTTCGAGCCTCGCCTGAAGTCAAATTTTTCTTTCATTTCTTTAAAAATAAAAATATATTTCACAAGCATGTGTTAATGCGAAATAATATAAAAACAATTATTAAGGGTAAAAGCGACTTCTTTACGATATTCAATAAACTGAAAAGTCTATTATATCGGTTGCCTAACTAGCATAGTTGGTAATAGATGGCGCTACTGGTACCATAAACCAATGCAATAGATGTGAAGGAAAAATTCGACAAATCGGGCAGGGCTTCAGTAGCTCAATTGGAAGAGCGGCTGGACTAGATTCCCAGTAGGTCGCGAGTTCGAGCCTCGCCTGAAGTCAAATTTTTCTTTCATTTCTTTAAAAATAAAAATATATTTCACAAGCATGTGTTAATGCGAAATAATATAAAAACAATTATTAAGGGTAAAAGCGACTTCTTTACGATATTCAATAAACTGAAAAGTCTATTATATCGGTTGCCTAACTAGCATAGTTGGTAATAGATGGCGCTACTGGTACCATAAACCAATGCAATAGATGTGAAGGAAAAATTCGACAAATCGGGCAGGGCTTCAGTAGCTCAATTGGAAGAGCGGCTGGACTAGATTCCCAGTAGGTCGCGAGTTCGAGCCTCGCCTGAAGTCAAATTTTTCTTTCATTTCTTTAAAAATAAAAATATATTTCACAAGCATGTGTTAATGCGAAATAATATAAAAACAATTAAAACGAAGATTTGTTAGTTTTTTCCCTTCGATATCTATACCCTTGTCCGGCCATGACGTAGTAAGGTGATTAAATGTTTCCTGCAGTATGCTATTGAATAATTTGGGAGAGAGCGGATGTTTGACACCTTTCTGTATTGCATAACATAAAGCGCTACTATCCCTACTTCCCCACTTCCCTACTACATATAATATTATAAATGCGAAAGTAACTCTGTCTGTGTGTTACCTTTTCACGTCCAAATGACTGAACCGATTTTAATGAAATTAGGTACAGAGATAGAGCTGACTTTGAGAAAGAGTATAGGCTACTTAGTTCTCAATCGAAGCCGCGGGCAAAAGCTAGTAAAAAATAAATATAAAGTAGATTATCAACTTCTAAATTCCTTCCTATTCAATAGAATAAGGTCTGTGTGAACTCGGAACAAATCTGAACAGGTAGTAACAGGGGTGTATCTGAGTGATCCCCTCCTCGTGAATTCTGCGCGGATTTTCTGAAAGCCAAAACATGTCGTTGGTGTTTGATCTTCCCTTTTAAACAGTTGTGCTTGTGACTGCATCTTTCTTCTCTTGATTTGAATATAAACATTACATCTTAACCTATAACGTATATGCCATCGAAAGGGTAGACTGTTATGATTATGCGTAGTTTGAAGTAAATCTATGAATAAATCAGGTCTTTTGAGTTTTGCTCATCAGAAAAAGAAAAATACCTAAAATACGAAATGTCTCTACAAATATTCTTATTTCGAACTTCTAGTCACATCTGTATTTAAAACTCTTTTCCATGTAGTCATTATCCACTGACGAATAATTAATGAAAATGTAAGCTTCTAATTTTTTTTAAACCTGCTATAGGTATTAGCGTGTGTCGTGGGTGCCGTTGTACTCACAAAACACATACACAAACACTCAGACCCTAATGCATCATATATATTTTTTGTAACTTGTAAGGTTTCACGTGTATGTTCAACCAATAGCTAATACCATATACAGTGAATATTATAGAACACAGTTGTTTCCAGTCAACAAATTCAAACAAAACGAAACAAACGTAATTTTCAAGTTCAAAGATCTCTAGTTAAACTGAAATTCACTAATTAAATAAAACCTTTCCTTTGCAAAATAATAAAAGTAAACATGGCCAATCAAGCGAATTAGTTTGAATGATCGAAAAACAGAACGCGAAATCGGAACGAAAGCGAAACAATTAAGATTTGGTCGACTTTAACTTTGCAAAGTTTTCGGAGTCGATTCCTCGGAGGCTGGAAGCCCATTAAATTCTTTTAAACAATTATTAAATAGCCAAGTTGAAGAGTTGCTTTCATCAATTAACAACGTTGACGTTGATTACTTTGTGAAATTCGATATGTCTATAGCTGTTTTAGAAGCGAAGTCACGTTTACTGTGTTTCATTTAATTGGCGTTTAAGTATTCATTTTGAATCTAATTAGGGGTTTGATTTATTGTAATTTCAATTTAACTCGTTAGCTTTTATTGTTTTAACGGTGGAAGCAAGCAGGTCTGCAGTCATTCACCGAAGGCGTACTATAATGTGGAATAGTATAAATATTTAGGTGCACGATATACATGAATATTATACGTTTCGATAGTTTTGTTTACAGTGCAAGCAAATGCCATTGACTTTTTGAAAAGTAACCGACTATTCCGAAACAGCAGACTTAAAACGATCCACCACAAAGCTACCAAAACATTATAAAGTTCAATGAATGGCCTCAAAATAAGACAAAATCGATTTTACGAATACCATGCTAAATCAATTGATATCTATTAATATATATAAAATCAATTGCTGTTCGTTAGTCTCGCTAAAACTCGAGAACTACTAAACCGATTTGGCTAATTTTGGTTTTGAATTTTTGGAAGTCCAGGGAAGGTATAAAAGGTAAGAAAATATGAAGAAATTGAAAGAAGAATAGTAAAAAACACAATTTCCATTTCTTTTTTTTTTATGAAATAAAAGTGGCAAACAAGCGTGCAGTTCACATTGATGTTAAGTGATGACTGCAGCGTCAAAATGCAGATGACCAGAGGTCAAAATACAGATGCGCTGTCACTCCTGAGGCATTAGGTGTTATGCCTCTGTGCCGGAAATTACAGAGCCGTACATTACCACCCCTGACCGGAACACGATAGTGCTGAACATCACCATTTAGCGGCAAGTATATTAGGTAATGCGGTGGTGCCTACGCCCGCGAGCTCACTGGGAGCTCCAGTGACGGAGCTCGCGGGCGTACCACCAGTAAAAACAAATTCACATACAAATAGTATCTAGTAGTAGTAGTCCGTATCTCTCAAACCTTTGACACATTATTTCATTCTGATTCAATACGAAGTTTGCCGGGTCAGCTATCAGTATTATTATAAAACGAATTCTAGTAAACTCTCATTCCAATCATCAACCGATCGTGTGAAATGTTACAATTTTAAAAACTGAAACCTTTCTCATTTCATGCAGTATTAAAAAATATCGGATCACCTCATTACACAACTTATTACTTTCTAAGCTGAACGACAAATCTATTGTAAGAAAATTAATTAAAAATACATCCCGTCGGAAAATGGATGAAATAAAAATAGAACACATGTGCACAGGAAACTGAGAAGCGAAGCCTTCGACGGGAAATAGTTATTGGAAAGGAGTTCTTTCATAATATTGCTCATTTCTCTTTATGTACGTAGTTCTTTGTTAATAGTGGCTTGTGAACGCTTATAGAATTCTCTTGGAGATGCTAATTTGTTTCGGCGGTGAGATAACTTATTTTTACTCTGTAAATACAAGGCAAAGATACAGGTATTTTATCTTTAGTTGTTTTTTAATGTTTTATTTCTTTTGATCATGAATAACATTTGTCTTATCATGTTAAATACTTTAGCTATTGACTGAGCAATTGAATGACTCAGTGTTTGAGTGGCTGAAGCTTAAATTTAAAATGGTGGTTTTTTGGAGACTGTAATGGATAATGACTTCCCGAATTTACTAGAGAAATAAAAATTATATGCCCTTAATACGACTTGAGTCAAAACGTCTTTGAATCGTCTTAAGATTTTTTTCCCTTGATTCCAATGAATAACTTTCTTAGACATAAATAAATAACACACAGGAGAAGATAGTTCCATTTCATCAAAGCCTAAGTTTTAAATGTAACTAAGCACTCATAGTCGAATAAAATGGTGATTTTAGAAAAAAATTGGAATCATACTTCTCAGCACCGCGAACAGGATACCATGGATTGTGTGTCGTGACACTCGCGTCACAGTGTACCATTACGGAGGGGAGCTCGACACGCTACGTTGGTTCCGTGTACAGGTGGAAAACATGCGTCGGGCTTACGTTTGTTGCTGTTACGGAAACGATTGAAGTGAGATTAAGAGGCTTCCTTGTTTGTAAACAAAGACACTGAGGGTGAAAGATTTCTTTCTCGGTTCAAGATTAGGTACACGAAATTTTGTGAGCTTGAAACTAGTTTGATATCTAGAAAACAAAGACTATATATACCACTATCGCGATTCGTAAAAAATAAACTGTTGTCTTTAGATATTTACAAAAACATTAAGGCTCTCTTTTGTAATAATAATGGCAACCCATTACACGTCCCACTGCTGGGCACGAGTCTCTCCCTTTTTTATTTTTTTTGGGGGGGAGGCCTGGAGCTTACTCCACCACGCTGCTCCAATGCGGATTGGTGGAGGTGGGTGGGTTAGTGGCCAACCCACTGTCGGAAGTTTTCAAACCGCCCATAAGGCCTCCGACAAGGTTTAACGACTGCTATCCATCGACAGCAACCGGGGCCGACGGCTTAACGTGCCCTCCGAAGCACGGAAACGCGCATTTAATTTGCCACTAGCGGTCACCCATCACACTACCCGACCGCGCCCGTAGTGCTTAACCGAGCAGATCGCTTACGATCTACACCAGCCGCTGGGCCATGCGCGCTTCAGTGAGGTCCTCTTTTGTAAGTTACTCCTGAAATATAACATTAGCGTTATTTATTTATTATTTTTTGCACAATTACTTACATGCGGCGGACCAAATGCATATATGACACGAGAAGATGGTTCGACTGATTTGATATTTTTTGTATGTGTTCTTAAGCTGCTCGGTTTTATGTATAGGTGGGAAACGCGCGTCGGGCGTATGATTTGCCACACGTACTGTGAAAATTTTTTGAGTAGCTAGTAGCTAGTAGAAGTCCAAACAATTATTATTAAATAGACGAAGTAACGTTGACTCAATTGAAACGATGTGTATGCACTAGAAAACAGATTTTTTTTTTTTTAATAGTTTGTCATGACCATAGATACAGAGTCCTTCAGTCGTATACATATTGAATTTCACATTTCTTTAAATTGATGAATATCCATATGGAAGATGACGATGATTAAATGCATCCGTGAGGAATATGATGAGATGATGGGGTGGCTCCAGTAAAGCGATGGGGACTTTACTGAAGTTTTTACGAAGTTTTGGAGGCAATACGAAAAATCACTTTTCACTTCATAATATCACTTTCTTACACTCGTGAACATTATCGAATGCTTTATGATAAAAATCCCACCATTTTTACACATAAAAACGCGACTATACACAAATTTCGAAAAGAATATCACGCAGCGACACAGCTCTTTTCCGCGTTCCCGCCAAAACTCCCTAGAAAACAGAACACTCACGAGATTGCAACTATCAAAAATCTAAATCGCACTGTTTAAAGTAGTTCCAAATTCACAACTACCTACTGAAGAATCGATCAGCAGCACCTTTTTTACACTCACATTTTAGAAACGCTCTGTATTATCATCTTTATTGAATCGCGAACAAGAGATTGTGTGTCGTGACACAGTGTGTCATCAAGCAGGGGAGACGACACGCTCCGTCGGCTCCGTGTACAGGTGGGAAACACGCGTCGGGCTTATGATTGTGGGTGTTACAGAAACGATTGAAGGGAAGCGAGAGGTTTCCTTGTTTGTAAACAATGAAGATGAGGGTGAAAGATGTTGAAAAATATATACTAAGTTTCACAATTATCGTGCCTTCAATGGGTATATTTAAAAAAAAATTGACATACGAGTTAGTTCATTGGTGTATTTCGGTCAAAAAACTAAAAGATAGCTTGACTGTTTTGATATTTTAGGTTGTGTTCCGGATCTGTTAATTAAATTAACAAGTATTATTAGAATTGTTTTATATTATTTCGCATTAACACATGCTTGTGAAATATATTTTATTTTTAAAGAAGAATGGAAAGAAAAATTTGACTTCAGGCGAGACTCGAACTCGCGACCTACTGGGAATCTAGTCCAGCCGCTCTTCCAATTGAAGGTAATAAAATATATTTCACAAGCATGTGTTAATGCGAAATAATATAAAACAATTATTAAGGGTAAAAGCGACTTCTTTACGATATTCAATAAACTGAAAAGTCTATTATATCGGTTGCCTAACTAGCATAGTTGGTAATAGATGGCGTTACTGCTACCATAAAGCGATGCAATAGATGTGAAGGAAAGATTTGACATTTTTCTTTAAAAATAAAGTATTATTAGAACCCGATTAGTGATACTGTCTCAATGTAATATATATTTTTTTCGTGTATGCTTGAAATTAACTTCTTACGAGATGTATAAGCAGCCTACAGAGGCCCAATAACAAAGTTGGAACAGCATTGTTTAGGGCGGGCAAACAGACCGAGTCGCGTCAGGGGCCTAATAATGCGTACGCTACATGAATTCTGATGCGAGGTGAGATCTTCACCTTACCTTAACTAAAATTAAATAATAAGTTAAAGATCTATAATATCTAGCCACACACGATTATATATTATCGATTTTATAACTTACTGCCACATAGATATTTATTATAACACCATGTATGTATTTCTGTTGCCGCTATAACAACGAATGCATATGTATAAATGGGGCTCTCATACAACATTTTTTTTTTCATTTTTTAAAGATATTTTTTCATGTTATAAAAGTGGCAAACAAGCATGCAGATCACATTGGTGTTAAGTGATGACTGCAGCCTATAGACACCCTCACAATTACCAGAGGTCAAAATGCAGATGTGTTGCCACTCCTGAGGCCTAAGGACTTATGCCTCTGTGCCGGAAATTACAAGGCCGTACATTACCACCTGACCGGAATAAAGTATATATATATATATATATATATATATATATATATATATTTTTTTTTATGTCATTAAGTTGACAGACAAGCAGACGGGCCACCTGATGGTAAGTGGTCACCGTCGCCTATGAACATTTGCAACACCAGCCCTGAAGGACTCTTTTGACGCCATTTTTATAGTAGTATATTAGGTAATAATGATAGTCCTTCACGTACGAATCCGACTCGCACTTGGCGAGCATAGTTTTTTAACATCTATAGCCTACGCAGGCAGTATAACAAAGTTGGAGCAGTAATGTTTAAGGCGGGCCGGTGTAGAGACGGATGTGAGGCGAGATCAATTTACCTTTACTTCTGATAGTAATGTAGCACTTTGGCTTCGTGCATGTAAAACTAGCTTAATTTCTTAGCTAGTAAGCTTGTGAGAACGTCTTAGCGCCCCAGCGGGTAGCCGCGCTTACCGATTTTACAATTTAATATGCAACCGCCTGTTATGTATTGTGCGTACAATAACAGGCGGTTGTAGGCTAGTCGCGCGGCTACCCGCTCTGGCGGTGGATTGGTTTCTTTTTACGCTCGCACTCATTGCATTACACTAGGAATAAACCAGTGTCGTGGGTGCACACAAACACGCGGACCCAACAAAATATTTGTCTGGCTTACAGATGTAGGCCATACAAATGACGCCCCTTATATCTTTATACTCCTGTATTCGGGGCATATTAAGAATTTTCGATAGATGAAACAGTATTTCTAATACTCACTACCTACAGAGACCAATAACAAAGTTGGAACTGTAATGGAGGGCGGGTGAGGGGGGAGGGTGCGTTAGATCCTAATAACGCGGACATTACCTGAATACTGATAAGAAACGTGATCACTTTACCTTCACTTAGTTGTAGCAATTTTAATCCTCTATACCTATATTTTTAAATCGTGACAACGATAAAAATATATTTTTTATAAATAACTTTTAAGTTTTGGCCGGCGAATTCGTCCGCCTGTACTTTTAATCATTGCAAATTGTAGCCTATATATTATTCCAATGTATAACCTATATTTCTATAAACGTAGATCCAAATCCGTCCAGTAGTTTTTTCGTGAAAGAGTAATAAACATCCATCCATTCATCCATACTCACAAACTTTCGCATTTAGGATTATAATATTAGTAGGATTAACATTCTTCATTTTCTGGTGGTCTATTTACCGATAAATTGTAAAATCTGGCACTATCATGTATGTACCGGATATTTGATTATATATTATATCGGGTTATAACGCATCTGTGTTTTGCCCTCCGGTTTTGGTGTAGATCGTTTAAGCCTGTAGTATTCACTTATATCTTTTTTTTATGTTATGGAAGTGTCAAGCAAGGATGCAGTTCACATTGATGTTAAGTGATGACTGCAGCCTATAGACACCCACACAAAGACCGAGGTCAAAATGCAGATGCGTTACCACTCCTGAGGCCTCTGTGCCGGAAATTACAGAGCCGTACATATCTATGAGAACGGAATGATTGTTTGCCATTATTAAGATACAATATTACTTTACTGGTAGTAGAGCTCTTAACGGAGCGAACTGACGGAGCTCGGGGGCATAGGCACCACCGTATTACCTCTATCTGCCGCCAAATGTTAGTGTTCAGCACTATCTTATTCCGGCTAGATGGTAATGTATGGCCTAGGTATAACTATCACAGAGACATAACTACTTAGGTCTCAGGGGTGGCAACGTGTCTGCATTTTGACCTCTAGTTTTTATGTAGATAGCTGCATTCTTCACTTAACATCAATGTGATCTGCATAGTTTATCACCTTCCGTACATAAAAATATAATATACTCGTATATTACAAGTCTCAGTAACTAAAGAGTCGCTCATTCAGTTATGTTCACTACGAAATCACAATAAATGCAGTTTTAACCTCAAAACGGGCACCACTTATGAACTGCGCCAAAATTAATAACACCTGTCAGGTGAGCCATAAGCTTCGGCGGAAATCCATCATGCCGTCAATATATCATCCTTTGAAAATCGCTCACAATAACCTAATAATGCGTACTACAGCCGCAGACGGTTTATTACTGCCTCAAATTTGGTTCGCTCTCCTTGTGTGCGATTGATTGGAATTGATATTGTGTTTTTAAATTATTTCGGTTTGTATTTTTAGAGTAAGTCAAAGAGATAATTAAGGTCTTTTTCCTTTTAACTGGAATTTTCATCTTTACATTTAAACACACAATTCCTACCGTGTATGGACAAACTAAAAAATAGGTTACAGGGACAACCCCACCAGCGCTGGCGTGATACCAGTAGCCATCGTCGGTGAATCATAGTTTTTATTGTTTTCTATATAGGTAAGTACCTATGTTGCTTTTTAATTCTCAACGGTTCAGTTTACACACATTTTTGCAAATTGTGGAACGAACATCGAACTCTCTGAGGTATTCTTTCAGCTTTACAATATGGGGCTCTTCGAAACTGGCTTCAAAAGAGTCCTTTAGGGTCGAGAGCCAGTTGGCAACTTACCTAGTTAAAATGTTCATAGGGGATAGTGACCACTTTCTACCAGGTGGAAAGGAATGAAAAAAAATATGAAAAAATTGAATTTTCTATGGCCGTTTACCTTATTAATATAACAACTTGTTCTTCATGAGAACGACTTCGTTAAAACTAACACAACAGTAAAATTGTCACGACTAATAACTTCGAAGTAATCTGATTCTAGAACGAAGTGTTACTTTGTTCCGATTTCAATCTTATATTCAAACAAATGGATTCATTTGCCTTGAGCAAGTATTGCGTTTCTTTCTACAATAACCAGTTAACAAAGAATTTTAACCGTAAGCCCATGAGTGGATATTAATTCAATTGTATGCAGTTCTTTCGATAATTTCCTTATTCCTTATATAATTATGTAAGTGAGCTAAGGCGTCTTTAATTTAATGTTAGTATGTATTAATTAAAATAATCTCTTTTGGTCTCATTAAAAACTTAAAAACGGCTTGACGAATTTGGATAGTTGAAGTTCTGATTCTAAGAAAGTTAAGAAGGTAAAAAAATATGAAGACATTGTCCGAAAATTGGTAAAAAATTGTGTGTCAGCTCCGACTCACAACGGGAGTCTTCATAATAATTTTTATTATAATAATTTATAATATAATAATTATATTAATCCCATTAAAAAGTTAAACATTTTGAATTACTGCATCTTTACTGTCTGTCTATCTACCACACATCTGTAACGAATTTACTTGAATACTGTATATCTACTGAAAAATCAACGTGAGAAGAACAGAATTGTTTTCATGAACAAGAGCGTCTTACAAACATTTTTACAAAGCACGTTAAAAAAGTAGCACCACGGCTCGTTGCTACGGACATAGCACGGTAAAAAGTAGCACCACGGCTCGTTGCTACGGGCGTAGCATAGTAAAAAAGTAGCACCACGGCTTGTTGCTACGGGCGTAGCACAGTAAAAAAGTAGCACCATGGCTCGATGCTACGGACGTAGCACGGTAAAAAGTAGCACCACGGCTCGTTGCTACGGGCGTAGCACAGTAAAAAAGTAGCACCACGGCTCGTTGCTACGGGCGTAGCACAGTAAAAAAGTAGCACCATGGCTCGATGCTACGGACGTAGCACGGTAAAAAGTAGCACCACGGCTCGTTGCTACGGGCGTAGCATAGTAAAAAAGTAGCACCACGGCTTGTTGCTACGGGCGTAGCACAGTAAAAAAGTAGCACCATGGCTCGATGCTACGGACGTAGCACGGTAAAAAGTAGCACCACGGCTCGTTGCTACGGGCGTAGCATAGTAAAAAAGTAGCACCACGGCTTGTTGCTACGGGCGTAGCACAGTAAAAAAGTAGCACCATGGCTCGATGCTACGGACGTAGCACGGTAAAAAGTAGCACCACGGCTCGTTGCTACGGGCGTAGCATAGTAAAAAAGTAGCACCACGGCTTGTTGCTACGGGCGTAGCACAGTAAAAAAGTAGCACCATGGCTCGATGCTACGGACGTAGCACGGTAAAAAGTAGCACCACGGCTCGTTGCTACGGTCGTAGCACAGTAAAAAAGTAGCACCACGGCTCGTTGCTACGGGCGTAGCACAGTAAAAAAGTAGCACCATGGCTCGTTGCTACGGGCGTAGCACAGTAAAAAAGTAGCACTATTGCTCGTAGCACGGTAAGAAAGTAGCACTAGCATCACGGTTTGTTGCTACGGGCTTAACATTGACAGTTTACTACTAACATTAATACTAATTTCATAATAAGGCCCTTGGCAATGAAATATAAACAAATTTTGACAAATAACTTTACTTTTAGGTATGTAATGTGTAATGCAACTTTCTGAGTTAAATTACGCTTTCATAGAATTACTTATGCGTTGAATTGAGTATATCATAAAAAATCTAAAATTCAGTTTAAAAACGATAAATTTATAATTTTACCTTTTTTATAACTTTCAACTTTTATTATGTTTAATCTAAACTTCTTATAAAAATAAGAATAAATCCAATGTTTGTATTACAAACAAACATTGTGAAAATATGTTCCAGTTCATTAACTGGATAGGATTTTATAGCGCCGGGGGGTAAATATTCATTGCAACCGTCCATTGTTTGTTCAAGTGTCGTCTATTTGTAGGGCGGAGTGCAATTTGCTTTCTTCGATGTTTTTCCTGGAAATTGAATTAGATACACTTTTTAAACGTGTTTACCCATATTATTGCGCAATAAGGGAATGAAGAGTTCTTAATTTAGTTTGAATTAATTATATGCATGCTTTTTCGTAAGACCAAATATATCATGCATCATCAAGCCAGTAACATTTGACATGCTTTTGAGTTCAAGCTAACAAATATGCGAGCAGTAAGGTATTAATCGGACTCATAACCAAAATCGGCTAGTGCCACATCGATTCTTCTCATGGGAAAATTTGAGAAAGCTCTTAGTCTCTAAATCCAGTAAGACTAATTCCTAAGACTTAAACCAGGGCTTTCAGGCGTAAAAAAATACTATTTTAGAGTTTGCATTATTCAGCTGTATAAAAAATGGGAATGATACCAACAAAAATATTATCTCAATCTCGACAAAATATTGTGAAAATGCATTCTGGTTAATACCGGGGTAAATATTCATTGCAACCGTCCAGTGTTTGTTCAGTTGTCGTCTGTTTGTAGGACGGAAATTGCTTTCTTCGATGTTTTTCCTGGAAAGTGAATTAGATACACTTTTGTTATGTCCTATTCACTTGTCGTTGAGCAATCATGAATGACGATACTTTGATTTTGTGTTTTTTAAATGCCTTGGTAAACCATGATACATTGTTATTGTAATATAGCCTAAATGAGCCAGATTGTGTAACTCTTTTCTAATTTATAAATAAAGTATTTTTAAATGTTTCTGAAACAAATCAAAAAATAATATATCCACTAAGAACCAGATTACAAAAAGTACTTTTAATTGAAATATATTGTTACTTGAAACTTTGACTTAGTAGTTAGTAGAATTGGGGGATAACTGACATGAGGGTAGGGTAGGTACTAATTGCGTTAATAAAACGAAGCTTATGAGAAAAACTAGTGTATTTTAACATGATGGTTATCTTAGCTACTTAAAATATTCCAGTTTTTATTACATAATAATAACTGGAATATATTATCCAGATTTTCATACTTTTTCGCATTACGCAATCAAAAAAAGAAAACGAAAGGGTCAACGACCTCATTATACTCGTGCAATACAAACTCGGTCCTCAAACAAAAGGCAAACAAAGTTTGCTCATTACCCTTGATCCGAATTTATAGTAGCCTACTTATAGACCATAGTACAAGGGGCCTTAGTTTGGCGCTGTCTCTTATCGGCTAATGTAAATCTTTGTACTAATTACGTGCAGTTGAAGCGAGCTCCAGTTCTAATTAAGTGAAGCTGTTGAGGAAACTGGAAATTATTCATAAAGGTTTTTTGTACGTGGCCAGAGTTAAGCAACAAACATTAATCAATCTAGTAACTTTTTTTTTTATGTAATAAGGCAAACAAGCATGCAGTTCACATTGATGTTAAGTGATGACTGCAGCCTATAGACACCCACACAAAGACCAAGGTCAAAATGCAGATGCGTTACCACTCCTGAGGCCTAAGGTGTTATGCCTCTGTGCCGGAAATTACATTACCACCTGACCGGAACACGGTAGTGCTGAATACTACCATTTAGCGGCAAGTATATTAGGTGATGCGGTGGTGCCAACGCCCGCGAGCTCCATCATTGGAGCTCTACCACCAGTAAAAAATCTAAAACTTGATGCATGTATAAAGAGTTTCCTATGAAGGGCGGGTCAATATTAAAATTGAATAAAACAAGTTGTATATGAGCCATTAAATTTTATCCTTAGTTGAGAGTTATACCAATGACGTTATAAGTGAAATATAACATCGTTCAAATGGCCGCAGCGGCTTCGCTGGGTGGCGCGCATTCGAGATGTCCAGTTTTCGATGACCTTGGGCCATAAATCAGGCTTCTATCGATTATGTTGTATTTGAGGGCCGCGGTGGTTTGCGGCTTATTTGCATTGACCTGCGACTTAAGAAAGCACCACAAGAAAAAATGTAAAGGGATCAAATCAAGGGGTTAATCACACGATCTTGGTAACCAATTCACGTTGCCTCGGCGCGAGATAACTATGCCATAAAACTGCTCGTGCTGAATATCGATTGTGTTTTGAGCTGTATAGTCTGTAACGCCTGTTGAAATCATATGTTTTCAAAGCCCATATCATCCAATTAAGGCTACAAGAAGTTGGTGATCATTTATACCGATTGCCGTTGACGGAGATCTGTCCAGCATAATTCTCGAAGAAGTATGCTGCGATGACGCCTCCAGCCCAAAATCCACAGCAAAAAGTAACTTTGTTTGTACTGGCACCTCGTGAATCTAACGTGGATTCTGAAGTTCAGCAATTTTGCTTATTCACGTACCCATCTGCTTTAGTTAGTGACGTATTATGAATCTCGGTGACCATCAAGTTAAGACCTTTTTGCTGTACATTGCTGTTTTTTAAAAGACATGATAATTACTACCATCATTTTGAGAAAATAGCGATATACTGCAAAGAGGCCAACGAATGGATATCAACCACGACTCTTAATACGGCTTCGTTGAAATACATATATTCTAATCAAATAACATAATTTTTTGAGAAAAGGACGCATGATACTTATAGGTATTTCTGTCTATTTTATACAAGATTAAAAAACGGATTTTTTTTGTAACTCTATTTGAATTTCTTAACAATACAACCTGATCCAAAACACAAACCAAATAAACTTAGCTCATTATAGTTGATCTCAACTTATAGTGGTGTACTTATAAAATATACTAGAACCCGTAGTTCGGTGTCGTCTTATCAGCTAATGTAAATCTCCACTAACTACGCGCATTATGCTCGAGGCGAGCTAAACTTCTTAATTGACCCCAGCTGCGAAGTGAACTCGAGAAACGCAGGGCGGGGATGGTGCGCATTTTTAACTTTTACTCCAAACAAAGCGGAAGTAAGTTTAGGCCATACCTAGAGTAATTTCATAGCTTTGCATCATCTGAAGTGAGAGATAGCAGAAAAGTAAAGGTCTTCGCACATTACATCGACACAACGCCGACTCAACTCGACTTGAGTTTTACTATCAATAAATCACTCGAGGAAGGTTCATATCCAGATATTTTAAAACAGTCAATAATAAAGACACTTTTCAAAAAGGGGGATGCGTCAGATGTGAATAATTATCGTCCAGTTACTTTGATCCCAATATTATCCAAAATATTTGAAAAAATAATGTTTAAAAGACTCCGAATTTATTACGAGACAAAATTTACTAAAAAGAGAACAATTCGGTTTTCGTAAGAATAGTTCTACTTCGTTAGCATGTTTGGATTTGATCAAAACATTAACAGAAGCAATTAATGAGAACAAAGCAATTGCAGCAGTCTTTCTGGATATGAGCAAAGCGTTCGATTTTGTAGACCATAAGCTACTATTATACAAGTTAGATAAATACGGAATCAGAGGTATTGCTAACCAATGGATACAAAGCTATCTGTCAGATCGAACCCAATGTGTTGAAATCGCTAAAATAGTAAAAGGATATAAAATTTGTAGTCAAACTGATTTCAGAGCAAATAACTATGGTGTGCCACAAGGAAGTGTCCTTGGACCGTTATTGTTTTTAATAAATATAAACGATCTACCAAATGTAACGCAACACAAAACAGTATTATTTGCAGACGACACTACGCTGATAGTGAAATGTGACGACTTAAAGACGTACCAAAAAAATATTAAAGAAGCTCTTGATAGTGTAGTTACGTGGTTAAAAAATAATAATCTTAAAATTAACATCAATAAAACGAATTTAATTCAATTTCAGACATACAGAAAAAAACACATTGACCTAAATATAATTTACGATAAAAATAAAATTAATGAGGCTCACATTGACCTTGTTTGCGACAAACTGGATAAATTTGTATTTGCTATAAAACGATTGCGTCAAACTGTTTCGACGGAAGCAGCCCTAGCTGCATACCATGGCTATGTCTCCTCTGTGCTTTCTTATGGTCTCTTGTTATGGGGAAACTCGGTGATAATTGATAAAACTTTTCATATACAAAAAAAATGTGTAAGAGCCATTTGTGGAGCTTGGTGCTTGGATAGTTGTAAGACTTTATTCCAGAAATTTCGTATCCTACCGCTAGCTTGCATGTACATCAGAGATCTCTGTGTATTTGTAAAGCAGTACCCATTTCATTTTAAACGTAATTCTGAATGTTCCAATAGGAGCGCTAGTGTAAGAAATCAATTTAAATTTAAATTGTACCAACCTCCGTGTAGAATTGAGTTACATAAAAGAAATGCTTTTGTGACCGCCATTAGAGTCTTCAATTCGTTACCCATCACGCTCAAGGAAATAACATTGCCACTGTTTAAGCGCAAACTGACTCAATGGCTTCAACAACATTGTTTTTATGATCTAAAGGAATTCATGACATATAAAGCAATATCGTAATTGATTAATATTATGTAATTACCTGACATAACCCTGTTTCTTTTTTGACAAATTTAAACTATTGCAAAAAACCGAATCCATTTACTTTATTGATGACATATTCTGTATATAATATTTTGACTAATGTATTGATAAATGTGTAAAAGAATGATTAGTTAGTAACAATATTGTAATATTCTAATACTAGTATCCATATGACATGATGATAATAATTATGACTACAATGTAATAATAATTTAATATGTATTGTAATTGTAATTTTATTTGAATGTAAGTAACTATTATTGAAAGGAAAAAAAATGTTTGTTTTTAATATTAATTGTTTAACGTTTGGCATTACATATTGGAAAAAAAAATTACACACCATTGTCACAGTATAGTTACAAACAGTAATGTAACTACGAACAAATCGTTCGAAACGGCACACTCACACAAACATGCGCATCTACGAGGCCTCTAAGCGGTTCTCGCAGTGCTATAGTAGCGAGTGTCGCGGACTGTCGCGTCGAGACGAGCGGTCACGTTGCGATTTGTTTTTGTTTCCACGAGTGTTTTAAAGATGCTACGAGCGTATTGCGTGGTATACGAGTGTTTGAACTCTGCATGATCAAAATCGGAGGTATCGTTTTTTAAACTTCATGGTGATTTTGAAAGGCAAGTATAATGTATTGTTATAATATCTAACATATTTAAAAAAATCTCGTGTGATAGTGTTTCTAACAATACTCCTCCGCAGCGGCAAGACCGATCAGTGTGAAATTTTGTGTGTATAGTTGGTAGGTATGAGAATCGGTTGTAGTCTTTTTTTATATCCCTAAATGGTGAAGTTGATTCTTACCAATTTTTTTTTTTCGATATTTTGGACATTTAATTTGTTTATACCTCTAAGGCGATACGAAGTTCGTCGGGGCAGCTATTTATTGAGATTGTACTGTCGTAAGAACTATAAAAATCACCCAAGTAATTAGCACTCAGTTTTGTAATTTTTAAGATCGAATTCACAGTAGCAATAGAAATTTTGAGCAGCGGCTGGACGAAACGTCTTCGTCCAGCCGCTACTCGTGCCGCGTGCTCTCGCTAAAACATGTAAAAGGTTATGCCATAACATTAACAAGTAATAGATCTACATAAAAACAAAGATCTACAAGTTATATCAGTATTAAACTGTTTTCCGTATTTAAAAATAAAATAATAATAAGATATAGCGGTACTCTTTGGCACGGCACGTATAATGAGGAGGTTCCTGTCTTTGTGACCCCAACCACCGATAGCTTGGACCCTGTTCCCGCTGCCGGCGGTGCACTATTTTTTAATTTCTTATATACATATTTATTTGTTTTTTTTTTAAAACTACTTATATATGTAAAAATATTAAATAAGAACAATAATAAATGAGTGAATAGTAATAATAATCGTCTTTTGCGGGGATTAACCAACACCATTTGATTATTTACATAGACTACATATTATTATTTGTAAACTATTGTACCGCGGTGTGACGTCATAACGTGCTGAAATTTTATATACGCCGTTTTGAGTCATTTCACTATTCGCAACATTTTGAATCGTTACATCTTAACAACTTTTAAGTACTTATTGACTATATGTTTCAAAGACAAATAGTATTTATTAATCCAATATTATTACAGGGTAACCAACAAAAAATAGTCGACATCCCAATACGATTGATTAAAGGTCAGTAAATGCTAAAATAAAAACACCATTATTTAAAAAATATAGTGACATCCCTATTGCTTCAATGGAGTATAGGTAAATATTTTACAAAATGGGCTTAGTTTCCATACTGTTTGTTCTATTTACTGTGCCATTGTCATGGTAGAATGTTATAGTTAGCATAACTTAATTACCATAACATCTGTACCTGCATGTACTTACTACATTCTAATAAATTAATGATTTGATTTGATTTGAACTCCAACTCAACTCACAGTATGGCATTGAAATATAAGCTTTATATAATTTTACTTAAGATTGATAGTCTCCACTTGTAAGTTAAAGGTATACGACGCGTGGTCCACTCGTTGTCCACCTTTTGACTATCACCAACCCGTTTGTCCCTCGTTGTTGACGAATCGGGCACGAGTGAACAATGTGCTTAAGGCTAGCGGGCGAAGCATTGCCAACTTGTTGCCAAATTAAATAAAATTCAAGTAACGGCTAATAGTTCTGCTTGAGGTTGAGCTAGTTGACGCTCGCCAAGTTGTGCACTGGTGACTGATGCGTTGATCTCCACCCATAGACGTCACGATAGAGTCACAAAGAGGTCAAAATTCAGATGCGTTACCACTCCTGAGGCCTAAGGTGTTATGCCTCTTTGCCGGAAATTACAGGGCCGTACATTACCAACGGACCGGAACACGATAGTGCTGAATACTACCATTTAGCGGCAAGTATAAGCGGCCTACGCCCGCGAGCTCCGTCACTGGAGCTCTACGACCAGTAACAATTATTGTATTATGCTAGGTACGCTGAAAGAAAATATATCCACTCTTACATACTGACATAAGCACACCGTCGAAGTATATTAAAACGGACTTTAGTTCCTTGTCGTCTAATCAGTAAATCACCACTAACTACACGCATTATAGTCGAGTCGAGCCTAACTTACTTAATTGAGCCCAGCTGCGAAGTGTACGCGGGAAGGGATAGGGATAAGGATAGTTCAAGTGTATTTTGTACTTTTGCGTAAAGAATCGGTAACAGATTTAGGCTGTATGCGAGGCGAACTTTTTTATTGTGTAATTTTATTATATTTATCTGCCTCGGTAGCCTAGTGGTAGCAGGCCACTACTACTACGCTGAATCGAGGGTGTTTGCATGTATGCTTGAATGCATGCATTCCCCTTCGGATACAGGCGTGAAGTCGCGTTAATTTTAATTTTTACTGGTAGTAGAGCTCACGTGACGGAGGTCGCGGACGTAGGCACCACCGCATTTTCTAATCTACTTGCCATTAAATGTAATGTGTGGCCCTGTAAGTTCCGGCAGAGAAGCTTGTATGAACTTTATGGTGAAAGATCATATAATCATAGTAATTCTTTTAAACATTATGTTAAAATGTATTCAAAGATATTTAAAAAAGTGTGTGCCATAGCTAAGTCACTACATATTAAAAATAGAATTAAAAATTCAGCTAATAAAATTAAAGCGACATGGAATGTCATTAATAGTGAAACTGGAAAATGTACTGAGCGCAACTCTGATTTTAATTTAATTATTGACAACGCACTTATTTCAACTGACAAAGAAGTTGCCTCAGCATTCGAAACTTTCTTTGCCAATATTGCAGTTTCTACCACCGAAGACCTTATTTCTTCTCCTACCGTCGCTGAATCGTTATTACTACATAGTGTAAAAGAAAGTAAATTTAAGTTTAATTTTAAGTTAGTAAGCACTACAGATGTTATGCATGCTTTTAAATGTATTAAAATTAAGAATACTAGTGATTTATGGGGCATATCTGTAAAAATTGTACACTCAGTAATAGACATAATCGCACCATATTTAGCGACTATGTTTAACAACAGTATTGTAAGTGGTGTGTTTCCTGATTTAATGAAAAATAGTAAAGTTATTCCATTATTCAAATCCGGTAGTACAAGTGACCCCACAAATTTCAGACCCATTTCTGTGCTACCCACGTTAAGTAAAATTTTTGAAAGGCTCATTTTAAATCAATTACTTTCACACTTCAATCGTTATAAACTTTTACATGTAAAACAATTTGGATTTACCAAGGGTTGTTCAACTACTGATGCAGGTGTTGAACTTGTCAAACACATTTTTGAAGCTTGGGAAGAATCACAGGATGCTCTAGGGGTATTCTGTGACTTATCCAAAGCATTTGATTGCGTCCAGCATGAAACATTGGTCAGAAAATTATACCACTACGGAATTCGAGATACCGCTCTCGAACTTATGACTTCATATTTAAGCTCGAGAACCATGTATGTTGATATAAATGGAACGAGATCTCCTGGCACTTCGATGGATATGGGGGTCCCGCAAGGCTCAATTCTGGGTCCATTTCTGTTTTTAGTTTATATTAATGACTTGCCATACATTGTTAACGATAATCAAGAAATGATATTATTTGCAGATGATACCTCTCTCATATTCAAAATGAAAAGGCAACAAGTAGCTTGTGACGATGTAAACAATGCCCTCTCTAAAATAGTACATTGGTTTAGTGCTAACAACCTACTGTTAAATAGTAGAAAGACAAAATGTATTAAATTTTGTACACCTAACGTTAAACAGGTTGCAACCAATGTGAAACTAAACGAGGAAGCATTGGAATTAGTAGACTCCACGGTATTTCTTGGCTTAACCGTGGATACAAAATTGCAGTGGGGTCCTCATATTTCCAATCTAGCCCGTAGACTAAGCTCCGCAGCGTTTGCGGTAAAAAAGATACGATCCTTAACTGACGTTGAGACGGCTCGATTGGTTTATTTTAGCTATTTTCACAGTATTATGTCCTATGGAATTTTACTATGGGGGCATGCCGCCGATGTCAACACCATTTTTGTTTTACAAAAAAGAGCTGTGCGTGCTATCTACGGGCTAAGTCCGCGAGTGTCTCTCAGAGATAAATTTAAGGAAATAAATATATTGACTGTAGCTTCGCAATACATTTACGAAAATGTACTGTATGTACGTAAAAATATTAGCGAATTTCCTAGTAGAGCTAATGATTATATGAATACTAGGAACAAACACAAGTTGTCTGTGCACACAACACGACTGCATAGGGTGAGTAATTCTTTTAGAGGTCAATGTATACGCTTCTTTAACAAAATACCTGAAGATGTTCAAAGTCTTTCGATTAATAAATTTAAGAAAGTTATCAAAAAACGCTTGTACATGTGCAACTATTATAAAACATGTGATTACCTTAATGACACTGCACCATGGGATTGAAGCGATCGCTCCCAGGCTATTTCGAAAACCTGTACTTTGGATTTACAGACTGTATTAGATTTAAGTTTATATTCAAAAGAGCTGTACTGAGTTTCTTCAGTGGCGGAGTTCTTCTCAGTATTGACTGCCCTTGGAATTCTGCCAAGTGAATAACCTTTATTATGACGACCAAATTCATTCTTTCTCAGTTTCTTTTGAAATGGGGAAATGGAGGAATTTGTAAATAATTGATGCTTTCCATATCATACAAAATTGTTCAGTGTCTATTTAATTTATTATGTATTTTTGATTATTATTAGTGGTTATTCACTTTAGGTTAGTTTAAAAAAAAAAATGACGATGTAAAAGTGCTCTCCAGGAGCCTAATTATATGAAATAAATGAATAAACTGAATAAACTGAATAATACCTTAGGCCTCATTGGCAACGCATCTACATTGAGATTTCTAGTTTCATGTACATGTTATAGGCATTTTTTTTAATTTTTTTTTTTTTGTTTTTTTTATTATTATTTACCATTAATGTCAACTGTATGTTTGCTTGCCACTTTATTACGTAACAAAAATAATACAACCATTTTCTTTTTTGAGGTTATTAGTAAAGCTTACAGAAATAAGTAGCAAAATAACATTACGACTTATAGAACAAGAGATGAATTTAATATCTAAATGATTATTTTTTATTAGATCGGCGTAACTAATCAGTACATTTACACCTAGTTATAGCTTTGTAATACTTATAGTCTCTGTCTATGTTGCAGACGGACGGACATAAATAAAAAACTTTAAGTGTTCCTTGCTATGTTACCCTGAAAATTATATCAATATTCCCTGTAAACAGCTCGGGAGTGGCAACACATCTGTATTTTGGCCCCTGGTTTTTGTGTGTGTCTATAGGCTGCAGTCATCAACATTAATATGAGCTGCATGCTTGTTTTCCACCTTACTTACATAAAAAACTGGTCACGTGCGTGTCGGGCTACGCGCAGTGTAGGGTTCCGTAGTAACAAAGTAAGAGATGTAATGAAAAAAAAAATAAATATTTTCTATGGGGTTGTTCGAAATTTTGGGAGTATAAATACATTTGGTCGACTATTACTCGCAATCTTGTAAAGCCAACATAGAGGGAGGTGATAGTTTTCCTTTTAATTTCATTATATATGGCTACTATTGCCGTATCGTTTGAATTTCTAACAACAACCGTTTAGTCAGTAGGGGGTGGACACATGGCTCTGACGAAAATTGGCCCTTTAAAGCTCACGAACCGTTACCTGAATTGAAAAATTATGTTAGAACACTCCTAACATTTTTAAAAGACCTATCCAATGATATCCCACACTATGTAGGAAACGAAAAATAAAAAAAATTATCAGCGCGTTACATGTAGGGGAGGTACCCTAAATAAAAAAAATGTCATGTTTTTATTCTACCACTTTGTCGGCGTAGTGAAGATGTATACTGCTAAATTTCAAGTCTCTAGTACTAATAGTTTTTGCGCTAAACCGAGGATGGACAGACAGACAGACTGATGGACATGGCGAAACTATAAGGGTTCCTTGTTTACTATGGAACCCTAAAAAAAACACTTTAGGATCGGCAATATCACTTTGCGAGCAAAAGATAGATCCACCGATCGCAACGTAAATCTAGATACAGTTTGGTTGAATCGCGATAGTAATAAACTGCAAAAACAATAAAGCGCTTGAACACAAAGCGTTCAGACGTAAAACGTTACAAATACAGCTAGTTTGCTCGAAGTCCAGCATAACTTTAGCCATTTGAATTTAATAGAGCGCCTCGCTGCGACACAGCCCATTTTGTGATTGTGGTAATACGCATTTTATAGAGGCACGTCACACTGTGGACGGATTTTGTTTATGGGAGTAAAAGCAACCTATGATATGTCATAGAATAGACACTTTTTTATTTATTTATTTAAGGTCGCCTAAGATCATTAGCAACGACAGCAAAATAGTACAATACTATAATATAATCATTTCTTAAGTTCTTGTACATCATCCATCAGCATTTAAATATTCCTTAAAACTGTTAGGTAATTTATATTTATTTCACTGAAAGCTGTGCAATATACTACGAGTAAGAGGTGTAAAACAGTCAATTCGAGTCTACATTTGCATATATTTTTATCTTCTCTCGTTACTTTGTGAATTTGTGTCATAAACATCTACCTACAAAATGCAAAAAAAAACAACGTAACTTCACGCCTGTAATCCCCGAAGGGGTAGGCAGAGGTAAATGCATGCATTCAAGCATACATGCAAACACCCACGATTCGCCGGTTACGTTTTGGCCCATGTAACAGGTGGCGAGCCTGTTGACATCTCCGGGCACATTACCAAACTTTGAGGTACTGGGAAATTGCCAGAATATGGAAAAATCCCAATAGAACCAGAGTTAAGGCTTTTTCACCATTATCTCTGATAACCCCCTACCCGGGAATCGAACCCAGGACCTCAGCGTAGTAGTGGCCTGCTACCACTAGGCTACCGAGGCAGTTCAAAAAAAAAACAATGTTATTATTATAGTATTTAGTTAAGTATAGACCTTCGTTCTGCATACACTTAATACGTAAAAAAAACGCATCACTAAAAAGTAAAAAATTACAGCAGGCAGATTTAATCAAAAAGAACAATGCACATCGAATTTAATATTACTTTTCGTGTGACAAATAAAAGTTAAAGTATTGTATCACCAGTGAATCAAATTTCATAGAATATCTGAACCGCTCGCGTTCTGTTAGCTCCCGACAATGCCAGCTAGTGGCACGGAATAATATATGAGCCGTATTCTCCATTCAACGGATAGACAAAAGATTGAGCGCGGTTGTAGCTTAACCACAATTTATGCACGCTGGCATTGTGCGAGTTAAATATTTAACAATGGATTAATTTCTCATTCTCGAAATGTTAATAAATGCAAGGTGCACGTTGGATCAAATGAAGCTGTAGATTGTGTCATGGAATTTTCTTTTTTTTAATGTAATGGAAGTGGCAAACAAGCATGCACTTCACGTTGATGTTAAGTGATGACTGCAGCCTATAGACACCCACACAAAGACCAAGGTCAAAATGTAGATGCGTTACCACTCCTGAGGTCTAAGGTGTTATGCCTCTATGCCGGAAATTACAGGGCCGTACATTATATATACAATTAAGTTTCATAAAACATTATTAGGTGTATGTATGTATGTATCTTCACGCCAGGTCCCTGTCGGGGTAGGCAGAGAGTGTAGAGCGTCAGATATCCCGGTTCTGACATACCTCTCATGCCTCGTCTACCTTCATCATTCTCTTCATACATGCACGCCGATTCCTAAGACTTTTGACCCCACCATCAGACAGAACTCGACCTATTTGGTCATGGTAGGTCAGTCTTGGTCTTCCTGGGCCTCTGCAACCATCCACAATCGCATTGTATATATATTTAGTCATTCGCTCATTCGACATTCTTTCTATATGCCCGCACCATCAGAGCATGCCTTTTTTCATTTTTACACCGATACTATCATTCACACAAAGCCTCTTTCTTACATCTTCATTACGAAAGCTATCGGTGAGTGATACACCGCAGATCTTACGCAAATATCTCATCTCGACCGCGTTCAACTTACTTTCATGCTCTTTCCTGCATACCCAGCTCTCGCATTATTAGGTGCTCTTTTAAAACACACCTTTCAGAACTGGCCGCACATTCGCAACTCCCCTGGTGTTGCAAATGTTTAGAGGCGATTGTGACCACTTTCCATCCGGTGGTTCGTATACTTGTAATATGACGCGCAATACTAAGCTGCAAACATCACTTAATTCATGTGAGCTGCATGATTTATCTCACGTCATAATAATATATTGCGGGTGTTGTGAGGTCCTGGGTTCAATTTGTATGTCGGGCCGCTAGTGAGTATATTCCAGTTTTCGAAAGTTACTCAGTACTACCCACTTTGATAGTGTCAGACATGACACACGTTCATAAATGAATACATGCTTGATACATTCTTATGTCTACCCATTTAGAAAATATAGGCCGTTTTTTTGCAATAATATATTATTTCCATCGTTTTTCCATATATTTTTTTATATGTTATGGGAGTGGCAATCAAGCTTGCTGTTGTGATGTTAAGTGATGACTGCAGCCTATAGACACCCACACAAAGACCAAGGTCAAAATGCAGATGCGTTACCACTCCTGAGGCCTAAGGTGTTATGCCTCTGTGCCGAAGATTACAAGGCCGTACATTACCACCTGACTGGAACACGATAGTGCTGAACACTACCATTTAGCGGCGAGTATAATGCGAGAGGTAATGCGATGGTGCCCACGCCCAAAAGCTCCGTCACTGGAGCTCTACCACCAGTAGAAAATATTATTTTCAATATACCTAATAATGTATGTATACCCGACATCACACTTGTCAAACCTAATAATTTAAGATAGATCATTAAACAAAAAACTAATCTTTTCTTTACATTGTTTCATTTCATTTGCTAGGACGTATACATTTTAATAACAAGCATAACAGACTCTCAAAAGAAAATCCAACTCAAGCTTATCCCAAGATTAGACTCATCAATCGATCCGGCAGAGATATAAATTACAACCAAATTGAACCATGAATCAAGGGATGACAGGACACCTGTGAATTAAAAGGGGGAAGACAAAAAATTGGCTCATAACCGCACCCAAGGCGAACTGATTTATTTACGACCTTCGAAAGGGCCCCTAATATTTATTCTGGGATAGAGTTAGGGCTGCAAAGATTTGACCCATTTTTACTGTAATTCTATGTTTATCCAAACATTTGGACTGCTTTTTGAGCTTTCAATGAATATTTTATAGTCTATTAGCTTTCGTTCGTGACTTGATTTGGTTTCATTTAGACGGTTAATACTATGTTGATATTCAGACCACGAACTAAGGTTAGTGAAAATTAGTGAAAAATATTTTCATCCGACGTTTGAATTACATAGGAAACATAATTTAATTAAGATGTGTACTAAGATTTTAGTGAACAACACTTGTGTATAATGTGCTTTTAGATTCTCCATTTATATTTATTGAAATAAAACTATTTTTGATGTATTTATCTTGGGTATCAAATAATAGTAAATGGCATAGGATTCTATGAAACCACGTGTAATTTTTTAGTACCTGGTTGACCGAGCTTCGCTCCGTAGCGATTTTTGAAAATTATATTTAGTATGAATTGCATACTGAAGAAATAAGAATAAAAACAATTGATTTTTTTGGTCTAACCTCAAATCAAACACTTCTTCTTTGCTAAAAATACGACTAACGTTAGTAGACTTATGGTTCTTGTATTCATCAATAGATGGCGTTAGTCGTCGGTTATGAACAAAATTTATTATTAATTTGGAACCGAGCTTTTCTTGGACCTGGAACCTAAATAAATCGATTTCTTGACCCGAAAAACCCCTAATCTGTAAGTTTCAAGAAAATCGTTGAAGCCGTTTCCGAGATCTTGATTCTATATATACAAGAATTGCTCGTTTACAGGTATTAGATTAGATTAGATTAGATAGATAGATAGATAACAAAACATTATTGTTATCAGTTTTCTATTCGTAAAGTCTAACGCGAGTAGGTACGTTGGTGTTACAGCACTAAGTAGTCCTTTTTGGGCGTTGTTAAATGTATTTTAAAATTTCAATTCATTTATGAAACTAAAACATATTTTGTTTTCAATTTCATTTACTTGAAATAATTCGTTCAAATCTCTTTCTAGTAACATATTATAGGTGTAATAAATTAATTTCAATTCTATACTTATATTCTAATATTACAATCTATATTTATAAGTGAATGTAATTAAGAAACCAAATTCAAATTATATAAAATTAGGAGCAATGTAACCTCACGATACGTCTGGCCGAACATCAGTGTAAATAGAACACTAACCCGGTCACTTTGTCATTCCCAAAGTGTACAGTACTATAATATCTACTAGAGGTGTAGTTTATTATTAGTAATATATTTATCTGAAGTATCACATTCAGTGTGTGTGTGTGTGTGTGTGTGTGTGTGTGTGTGTGTGTGTGTGTGTGTGTGTGTGTGTGTGTGTGTGTGGTGTGTGTGTGTGTGGTTGTGTGTGTGTTATGTGTATATTTGTATATGATGTTAACTGTACTATAAAAACATACTTCGTAATTCAATTCAAGTGGTAGTAGAGTTCCAGTGTAGAAGCTCGTGGGAGTAAGCATCACCGCATTACCTAATCTATCTGCCGCTAAATGGTAGTGTTCAGCACTATCGGTGTAATATTTAATTTTCGCAATAACACATGCGAGTAAACTTTGGAAATTAAAGAAAGAAATGCAAAGAAAAAATTGACTTTGGCCAGGAATCGAATCGGGCACAAAACTACACGAAGCCAAATTTTTTTTTCCGATTTTTTTCTTTAATTTCCACAGCACTATCGTATTCCGTTTAGATGGTATGGTATGGGTATGGCCCCGTAATAACTATCACAGAAACATAACACCTAAATTCTCAGGGGTGGCAACGCATCTGCATTTTGACCTCGGGTCCGGGTGTCTAATGGCTGCAGTCTTAACATCAACGTGAACTGCATGCTTATTTGCCATCTTCATCACATAAAGTTAAGCACCTTGTTAAAATTTCTTAGAACAAAGAAAGTAACATGGTCAGCAATGAAACTCTAGCTTAAATGCGGTAATCACCCACCATCAAAGTAAAGATTGTGCAAGTCTATTACAGTAAAAAATATATGGTTAAGTCTCCTTATAGTCCATAACCCACTGAACAAAAGTCAAGTGATAATTAGGAAAAAACCGCAAAGAATAAAAGTGTGTACTCGACTTTAATACTTGTTTCCTCCATAATTTGATTAGCTACGGCTTTAAGGATTTTAAAAAGCCTCTACGGCTTTTCCCAGCTCACAGCAAAATAAAGACGTAAACCGTAGAATTAAAATACAATGTCACTTTGGGAATGACAAAGTGACCGGGTTAGTGTTCTATTTACACTGATGTTCGGCCAGACGTATCGTGAGGTTACATTGCTCCTAATTAAAAAACGAATTATTTCAAGTAAATGAAATTGAAAACAAAATATGTTTTAGTTTCATTTACTTGAAATAATTCGTTCAAATCTCTTTCTAGTAACATATTATAGGTGTAATAAATTAATTTCAATTCTATACTTATATTCTAATATTACAATCTATATTTATAAGTGAATGTAATTAAGAAACCAAATTCAAATTATATAAAATTAGGAGCAATGTAACCTCACGATACGTCTGGCCGAACATCAGTGTAAATAGAACACTAACCCGGTCACTTTGTCATTCCCAAAGTGACATTGTATTTTAATTCTACGGTTTACGTCTTTATTTTGCTGTGAGCTGGGAAAAGCCGTAGAGGCTTTTTAAAATCCTTAAAGCCGTAGCTAATCAAATTATGGAGGAAACAAGTATTAAAGTCGAGTACACACTTTTATTCTTTGCGGTTTTTTCCTAATTATCACTTGACTTTTGTTCAGTGGGTTATGGACTATAAGGAGACTTAACCATATATTTTTTACTGTAATAGACTTGCACAATCTTTACTTTGATGGTGGGTGATTACCGCATTTAAGCTAGAGTTTCATTGCTGACCATGTTACTTTCTTTGTTCTAAGAAATTTTAACAAGGTGCTTAACTTTATGTGATGAAGATGGCAAATAAGCATGCAGTTCACGTTGATGTTAAGACTGCAGCCATTAGACACCCGGACCCGAGGTCAAAATGCAGATGCGTTGCCACCCCTGAGAATTTAGGTGTTATGTTTCTGTGATAGTTATTACGGGGCCATACCCATACCATACCATCTAAACGGAATACGATAGTGCTGTGGAAATTAAAGAAAAAAATCGGAAAAAAAAATTTGGCTTCGTGTAGTTTTGTGCCCGATTCGATTCCTGGCCAAAGTCAATTTTTTCTTTGCATTTCTTTCTTTAATTTCCAAAGTTTACTCGCATGTGTTATTGCGAAAATTAAATATTACACCGATAGTGCTGAACACTACCATTTAGCGGCAGATAGATTAGGTAATGCGGTGATGCTTACTCCCACGAGCTTCTACACTGGAACTCTACTACCACTTGAATTGAATTACGAAGTATGTTTTTATAGTACAGTTAACATCATATACAAATATACACATAACACACACACAACCACACACACACACACCACACACACACACACACACACACACACACACACACACACTGAATGTGATACTTCAGATAAATATATTACTAATAATAAACTACACCTCTAGTAGATATTATAGTACCATAAGTTATGTTATATATTAATCTAAGATTTTGTGTTAAATACAAAGGAAAACTTCCGGGGAGGAGACCAGGAGACCCATAGCACAGGGCTTACCTAGTTTGGGCACTCCTGTCTCCACAATAACATTGTAATTATTTAAGAAAAAAAAAAAGTTTCGTAAAGAAATTTTGTGGAGAACAATAAAACATTATTATTATGACACTCATTTATTAAAATTCACATTTTATATTTTTTTACATATACATTAAAAAATAAAAACAAAACATATATTTAAAAAAATATAAAAAGGTTGCCACCGGTAGCGGGAGCAGGGTCCAAGCTGTCGGTGGTTAGGGGCTCAGAGAGAGGAACCTCCTCACAATACGTGCCGTGTCGAGGAGTACCGCTTTCTGCACCAAGCCCTTGATCCAACTTCCCAGCGAGAGCCTCTTAAGGTGGTGGTCGAGGCTCTTCGCCATGAGTCCGTTTACCGTAACGACTATCGGTACAATTACAGCAGAGTCCACATCCCACATGGCGACAATCTCGTGAGACAAGTCGAGATACTTAATTTGTTTTTCTTTTTCCGCTTTCACGAGATTCTCATCATGAGGGATGGTGACATCGACTATAATTGCGCGGCGTTCCAAGCGATCTATCACCACTATATCAGGCTTATTGGCGACAATAGTCCTGTCAGTGATGATAGATCGATCCCAATACATCGTGACATGGTCATTTTGGAGTACTGGGTCGGGTGCATACCTGTAGTACGGCACCTCCGTGGCTACAAGGTTGTATTTCAAGGCAAGGTGCTGGTGAATTATCCTGGCTACTTGGTTGTGTCTGTGCAAGTATTCGCCGTTGGCAAGGCTCGAACAGCCGGACACAATATGCCTGAGGGATTCCCCCGGTCGGTGGCATGCCCGACATATGTCGACCGTGCCATCCTTCAGGATAAACTTCCGGTAGTTCTTGGTCATTACCACTTCGTCCATAATTGCACATACAAAACCTTCGGTTTCCCCAAAGAGGTCCCCGAATCGTAGCCAGCCTACAGACGCAAGAAAGTCTACATCGGGCCCATGAAGGGCCCGGTAAAATCGTCCATGCAGCTCCTTGCCCTGCCATACACTCACGCGGTCACTGGTCGTGAGCACCACAGGTTTGCGCCAGTTCTCTTTAGCCAGTGAGAGAGGTGTGAGTCCGCTGTCAACTGCCACCATATCCCGGTGCATACCCCTATTGGTGGTCCGAAAGTATTCTCTGAGATTGCACACCTCACGGTTGTGGAGGGTTTTAGCACTAAGAAAGCCTCGGCCCCCACACTTCCGTGAGATGTACAATCTCATCACCGATGAGCGGGTGGTGCATCCGGTATGATGTCAGCAGAGAGCGGACCCCCCTATCTAGGGCATCCAGGTCGGTCTGAGTCCACTTGAGTATGCCAAAGGAGTACATCAAGACTGGCATGACCCAACCGTTGAAAGCACGAACCCTATTACCGCCTGACAGGAAACTTTTAAGAACTTTTTTCAGGCGGCCAAAGAATCGTACTCGCAACGATTGTCTCATGTCAGCCTCGCATATACCTAAGGCCTCTGACATACCCAAGTACTTGTAGGTTTCGGTTGCGGAGAGTGATCGAAGTTGAATGGAATCCGTGAGTTGTACTCTCTCGGATTCCATTATCTCTCCTCGAGTTACATGCATAACCGCACATTTTTCAATTCCAAATTCCATCCTGATAGATTTACTAAAGTTTTCAGTCACCTTCAATAACTCCATCAGTTGCGAATTATTAGAACCGAACAATTTGAGATCATCCATGTAAAGTAGGTGAGATATCACCCGACCACCTCTTCGCAACCGGTAGCCGAGTCCTGAAGCCTCCAGTAGCGTACTCAGAGGGTTCAGGGCTAGGCAAAACCATAAAGGGCTCAGACTGTCGCCCTGGAATATACCTCTTGCAATTCTTACAGGTTCGCCAACCGCCAGGGGCTGCCGAGATCCTGGATAGCGAAGCACCGTGCTCCATTGCGACATACATGACATGAGGAAAGTGCGTAGGGTTGTGTTGATTTTATACAACTCCATCACCCTCATCAGCCATGTATGCGGTACGGAATCATAGGCCTTCTTATAATCTATCCAGCAAGTCGAAAGACTCTTTCGGTTACGTCGAACCTGCTGGCTAATGGTCATGTCAATTAGCAGTAGCTCCTTAGCACCGCGGGACCCGCCCCTACAACCATTCTGAGAGTTAGACATGATGGAGTGGTCTTCAATATGCTTAGTAATTTTCACTCTCAGAATGGATGTTAGGAGTTTATAGACCGTTGGAAGACAAGTTATTGGTCTATAGTTCTTAGGTTCCGCGGTGCTACCTGATTTATGGAGCAGGTGGGTCACTCCAGATGTTAAAAACTGTGGTAGTGAGCCTGAGTCCAGAGATGACTGAAACTGAGCAGCGAGACGAGCGTGCGAGCTTCGCAGCCATTTCAACCAGAAGTTATGCAGTCCGTCCGGTCCCGGAGCTTTCCAGTTCGGCATCGGACGGACCGCATGTGCCACGTCATCTACAGATATTAACACTTCGTCCATTTCACGAATCGGCTCGCACGCTCTCTCGACATTCAGTATCCAGTCACCCTCAGAGTGTCCAACAGGTTTCGACCAAATGTTGCGCCAAAATGCAATCATGGCGTCATCATCCGGTCGGGTCGTGTCAGCCACTCCAGGGTCAGGCCGCTCCCACGTTCTGTAAACCCACCTTTGGTCACTTTGGAACATCCTGTTCTGCATGTATCGGTCCACGCGTTCTTTATAACGCCTTATTCGGCTTGCCCATGCATACACTTTCTGCTTCAGGAAGTCAATGCGTTCTGTGATGCGAGCTAGATAGTGTTGTGGGCTGACTCCAGTCCCTGAGAACGCTCGCCTCACAAAACGCATCACTCTTGGGCGTGTGTTGCCCATCCTGAAGGAGAGCAGCTTGCCAATGAGCGCTCTGGTCTCGGCGATACGGCGCTCAATCCGGCACTGCCAGGCTGGCACGGCTGGTTTCGGTCGTGAGGTCTTGCTAGGATTTGGGAATTTGACACGAGCCACACGACATGCCGCGATCGCCGCACAGTATAGGATCGAGTGGGTATCGCTAAGGTCTTTACTATTATAGAAAGAAAGAAAGAAAGAAGAAAGAAAAACATTTATTCGGCGCAGGGCCCAAGACACAACAGAACATAGTTAAAAATAATAATAATAATAAGAAAATTAAAAAAAACAGTTACACATAATGCACAAAGACAAAAAAAAAAAGCACCGTATAAAAATATTTAAAAAAAAAAAAATGCTACAAAAAACATTAAATAATAATAACCTATTTTTATGAGTAATAAGTAGTTGTGTCACACGGCCGCGCCAAAAAGGTACCCAGTTCAGCATGGTGTCAGGTAGATAACCTGACGCTGGTTTTCAACTGGTACCTACCCGAGTTGATTCACGGATGTCAAACATTTAATAATTATAATTCAATAAAATAATGATTATATAAATAAGAATAAATAATGTGTGCGTAACTAAATAGATACTTTAATTTAATATATAAATGGTTAATAATATTATAGTCCAAAAAAATTAAACAAAAATTTAAATAATCAACAAGACACAAGTAATATGTTTCAACTTTTATTTCGATAATTTCGAATTATAGAGAAGGAATAATTTCATCAGTCGCTTACCATCACAAGCTGAAAAGGTATTATGTATAGGTACATGCATATTATATGATTATGTTTTATTGATTAGTATTTTTTATTTAAATAAATGACATATTATTATTTGAGATCAAATTAGGATACTCCCGCTGTCGCTCTAATAGGTATTCTTTTATTTTTATTTTAAAAGTATTTAAAGCGATAACCTGTCTTAACGGTGGTGGAATGTTGTTCCATATCTTTGAAGCAGCGTAGCGGAAAGTGCCTTTAAAAGAGTTTGTTTTATGAGGCTGTATAGATAGTTTTCGGGAACACTCTCGAGTGCTCCGCACCCAGCTCAATTTATCAAATAGGTAGAGGGGTTCCTTAAATTTTATTACCCCAAACAGTAGGCATGCCAAGTGGTATTTTCGTCTGGATTTCATTTTTAACATTGAATTCCCGTTAAGAAATGGCGTCACGTGACTCCTAGTAGGTATAGCGAAGCAGAACCGTGCACAGGCATTTTGTATGCGCTGTATTAGGCATTCGGTTCTAGCTAACAGCCGGGGCCCGTAAACCGTATCCGCGTAGTTTAGCTTAGATAACACCAATGATTCAACCAATTGTACGCGTAAGTTTTCAGAGAGGTGCTGTCTTATTTTATACAATACCTTTAAACGATAAAAGCAGTTACGCGCCGTTTCTGCTATGTGGTTTTCAAACCTAAGATTACTATCTATATTTAGTCCCAAATTGCGAGCTACTTCGACGCGTTCTATTGATTTGCCCATTAAATTAACATTAATAGTATGTGGGATTTTACTTACTTGTTTTTTTGTTCCCAACAACATATATTTAGTTTTAGATGGATTTAATACTAAGTTATTTTTATCGGACCACTCAACTAATCTACTTAAATCTTCATTTATGTCCTTTACGGCATCTTTATAGTGTTTAGGATCGAAAGATATGTATATTTGTACGTCGTCAGCATACATGTGGTATTTAGATTTCTCAAGACAATTGATTAAATCTGCGCAATTTAAGGTATAGAGAGTTGGACCTAGGATTGAACCTTGTGGTACCCCTCTATTTACTGTAGCCGGCGTTGAAAATACGCTTGTTCCATCATTTAATTTTATTTCTACAAGCTGTTGTCGATTTTTTAAATAACTATGGAACCAACATACTGTCCTCTGATCAAATCCGTAATAGGAAAGTTTAGAAATTAGCAAATCTAGGTTAAGCGCATCAAACGCACGGGAATAATCGAGTAGGATAAGCAGTGTACACATGCCTTTATCCTGCGCAGATAGAATATTGTCAGTGACGTCTAATAAAGAAGTAGACGTACTATGTCTTTTTCGAAACCCTGACTGTAACAGAGGTAAAATTTTATTATTTTCCAAGTACTCTGACAATTGTCGATGAACAACTTTTTCCATAATCTTGGAAATACATGGTAAAATACTAATCGGGCGGAGATCACTTACGGTCAGCGGGTTGGTGTTTTTCGGTAATGGCCTGACCACGGCTATTTTCCATAAGTCAGGATAGGTTGAAGTGTGAATAGAAAGGTTTATCACCTCTGTTATGTATTCCAATGTATAGGGCAGACTTAGTAGCAACATATTTAACGATATACCATCATACCCTTCGGCGTTCGACTTCAATGAACGAATGCAACCCGCAACTATATTTTGACTAACGGGCTTTAGAACAAAAATACTATCGGAAAACTTATGAGATTTAAAATATGCCATGTATGAAATGTCAGTCGAACTGCTACCCGGTAAAGCAAGAAAAAGTGTATTTAGAAGTTCAGGGTCAGTGAAATGACATGGTAAATCTTGATGTTGTTTGTCAGTGGTTAAAGTAAGTTTTATATTTTTCCATAATAATTTAGGATTGTTAATCTTGTTGTTGACATTGAAACGAAAATAAGCGGTTTTCTCATTGTGGAGTGCATTGATTACTAAGTATTTTAAATCTTTGTAATATTTTTTTTTTGAAGGTGATTTTGTATGCCGATATTTGGTCAATGCTTCATCTCGGTACCTCATCATGATTTTCACGGTGTCAGTTATCCAAGGATAATGTGGTTCTTTAATTACCCTTAATTTTATCGGAGCATGAGAATCAAATAACGATAAAATGTTTTCATTAAAAACAAATATCATTTCATTTACGTCCGTAGAATGTTTGAATGCCAAATTGTATAAATCATCATTAAATTTTTCTTGACAAATGTTTTTAAGTGGTCTGTATTTTATGTTATACGGCTTAAACCCTGCTTTTTTAATATAAAATTCACTAATAATTACCGAGTGACTGTTTAAAGATGAGAAAGCCTCTACAATAAGTTGTTTAGCCTGTAAATCGGTACATACCAAGTCAATCAAGGTTTCACTAGTTTCTGTAAAGTGCGTAGGCATATTAACAAGTTGTTTCAGACTAAGTGTATGCAGAAAATCACTAAGCTTTTTTTGTTTAGTGTCTGAAACATTGAGCATATTTATGTTAAAATCACCTAACAGTATGTAATTATCGCAATAAGCCAAAGTGTTAAAAGTATCGGTTACAGCGTCCAAAAAAAGATCCGGATCCAGCCAGGGCGGTCTGTATGCTGTGCCGACAGCAATTTTTTTGCCATTACATGTGAGTGTTAACCACATTTGCTCCACTTGGTCGTGCTTAGGATCTACGGGGTGGTTGCACAAGCGTACGTTTAAACCTCGTTTGATATAGAATCCGACACCTCCCCCGCGACCCGACCGCACATTTAGTGGCCGTGGAATGTGACATAGCCGATAGCCGGGTATTGCAGGAGCTCGGCCATCTTCGCCCGGTCGAAGCCAAGTTTCATTTATAGCCAAAATATCGAAATTATGTCTCTGAAATAAGGCGACGTAATCGTCATGATGAGTACCGAGAGATCCAGCATTATGGAAGCCAATTTTTAAGCTTTTCTCATTTTTCATTGAAACAATATATTACACTGAAGTAGATTTTACCTATTTTTATACGCAAATGTTTTTTGGCGAAAGAATTATTTATAAAATGTATATTATGATAATTAAAAATATTACATTTGGGTTTTATGTGATAAATAAAAGCAAATAAATATATTACGAATACGAAACATAGTATAACATGTCTATCTGTACCCCTGGTAACGATCGTGAGACACATGTTATTACTCGCATTTAACAGAGCGGTGTTATAAAAATATAGATACGTACACAAGTGATAAGGAATATAATATTTACAAGTAACAAAAGACAATACAGAAAAAAGTGATATAAAATTAAAAACAAGAATACTTAGACTACCGGTCAAACCCTGCCTACACCAAAAACCTTTGCGAGATCACGTTCGCAACGGATCTGCTGGGCCATCTGACCGTCTTCCTTACGTAGTAAAATTCTCCCGTTTTTAGTCCAGACATACTTCCAGCCTTGCTGGATACCCGCTTGTCGAGTTTGATAAAAAATGTATTTATTTGCCCGTGTCAAACGTTCATTTAAGTAGATGCGTTGAGATGATCCCGGCAGATCGAGATCGGCAGTGGTGAGCATGCGACGTATACGAGCCGCGCGCAGCCACTGGTCACGCGTAGCCCGCCGAGCGAAGCGGACGGTGATAGACCGCGGCCGTTGCGCACTCGATGCGCTGCCGGCGCCTGTATCACCGCCATTTGCCGCCTCCACCATATTTCGACGTGTGCTACCTTGACGCTCGATATGTACTATATCGCGCTCCTCCCATTCTACTCCCAGTTTTTGTGATATTGTCTTAATCACGTGCATGAGATTTTCGTTCCGAGTTTCCGTTACCCCAGAAAGTTCGATGTCGTTGCATAGAAGATCTTGATCCCTCTCGTTCAACTTTAGTTTCAGCTCAGCGATGGTGTCCTCGACGGTGTCAATCCCCTTAGGGACGAGTGTGTCAAATTTGTTTTCTAGAGCTGTAACCTTGTTTTCTATGTGAGATATCCTATCATCACACAATTTGAAGGACTCCCTGAGCTCCATAGTTTCCTTGCGGAATTCTTGAAGGTCGGCCCTAAGAGCGCTGAGCTCTATACGAACTGCTCGCATTTCCAGCCCCATGTCAATATTTTCTACCATTGGCTCCTTTGAGACCTGACGCGTTGTGTCGCCACTAACCGGGTGTATGGGGCTAACATGGGAATCAACCGATTTATATGCTGCATCCAAGCCCTTGACAGGAGTAGATGAGTTGTCTTCCCGTGGTACCTTTATTTTACATGCCGGACAAGACCAACATTTTGCTACGGCGGCCTTCTCAGGAATAGCGACACATGCACGGTGATACAATGAGGTACATTTTGTACATCGAACGCCATCATTGGCGGATAGGAATTTCCCACACGCACCACATTTACTCATTTTGATGTCTGATTTGTTAGTAAAGTAGCAGAACAGTTATCAGTTGAAAGTTGATAGGTGATTAACACACAGAGAACTAGATGTCGCTAGTAGTAGAATGAATGTACGGCGGCCGATAATGATGTTATATATATGATAGTTTATAAGCATACACCAATTCACTTTATTTATTTCTGTGCGATGTCACAAACTGTATGTACTGGTGATTCAGTTGGGGATTACACACACGTATATTTTAAAAGTTTTTTGATAAATACGTTAGTGGGTATACCCAATAGAATATGTTCGCATTCGCACTGTACAATTTTAAGTTTAATGGTTGTTTTTGCACTAAAATCACTTGATAACACTTGCTGTAATCAATTTATGTGTATATATTTGGTTGTCAATATAATTATTTAAAACTAAACACGTTGTTTATTTTTACCATCGGATAATACACAACACTTAAACAGCTGATTTGACATCCGTGACGTCACTCGTGATTATCTATGTACGCAGGTAATAATGAGTCCAGAGCGCCCACTAGCGCCACATTTCGTCTATGCATAGGCAGCCGGGGCAACCGCGGTCTAAATTCGGCCAAGGTGGACCGATACTCAAGAAGAGCATGTTCCAAAGCGCCTCTCAGTTGCTCAATGTATTGGTTACTTACGGTCGTGGTGACCTCGTCTATCTCCTCCCCGCCGGAATGTTGTGACACATTCACGACACTACCATGCTGTGACTGCACCACACGCGGCGGCAGGGCGGGGACAGAGCGGTCACTCGCCGCCTCGGAGCGTAGCCGATCAAGTACAGTGTCATCGAGCATGTGACTACGCTGGATGACACGCACCTGATCCGATAGACGTTGGCTCGAAACACAAACTGTTGGCTCAAGTACCTGGAACAGAGAGAGCATACGACTGCGGTACGCAGTGAGGTTAATTCCTCCCTCTGTAGCCCCAAAGAATGCGCGCATCACGTTTTCGTTTATTGTCCGCGTCCATTTCATGCGCTGCACGTTACCACCGGCAGCGGGGACCCTGCTCGTGGCCGTTTGGCCTCGAGGTCCCAAGCCGGCCGGTAGCCGGGGTCTTCCACGCCGACGCGAAGGTGTTGGTGTCGACGGCGGGGAGTGGTACTCATCACTGGAGCTCGACGCGGCTGCGGTGGCCGGCGACACTGCACTCGCGGGGGAGGCGACGGCCGGCGGTTGCGAGGCGGAGCTCAGCGATGAGCCCGGAGCTGGTGTGTGTGCTTCTAGATGCCTGGCTTTTGCTCTAGTAATCATGTTTCCATTTCTCTCTTGTAATCATTGTATTGCTTCTTGTATGTTACGTATTTTCCCTTTTTAATGTATTGGTTGCTGACAATGGTGACGTTTCCGTCTTGTCAATTCGTACATAATTTATGTTTATTTTACTTTATGAAACTAGGTATTATCATTTGTAAATTGTTGTAAACCTTTTCACTATTTCACTGTTATTGTAAATTTGTCTTTCGGTTTGGTTGTTTGTACGGCTTTATATTTTAAAATTGCGATTCTTAGAGAAAGGAATTTTCGTGGCATTTAGTTGGAGGGTTGCCAGGTTATTATTATTATTATTATACTGAAATTGGGACTAGTAAATGAGGTATAAAAGTGTTTTATAATGTTAATGAATAGTAGACAAAGCGTATGCAGACCCGTCACAACATGTATCAGTCCATAGCTTTACATATTAATTAACAGTAGGTATGTCACAAATCAATTATGGTTTCTCCACTAAGACTGGGTTGCACTTAGATTTTTGTTGAAGTTATTGTAACATTTCACAACCTTCTCTAACTTTAACAGATATCTTTGAGTTAGAGGAGGATGTGAAATGTTATATTCACTTTAACAAATATCTTGATGCAACCCAGGCTAAGCTGCGGAAAGGCATGGCTAAACAATAAGGGTACATATGACTATATCAGTCTAAAGAAAACGAATGTGTACATAGTCAACTGCACTCTAAAGAAGGGTGAAATTCAATATACATTGACTGCCAAATATTTTACATTCCCTACATTAACGTACATTAAAATTGTGTTAATGTATAAAATTGTAATAAATTTTGTACATCACGTAGAAAAATGATAAGGAACGGATGATATCATAAAATATAGGATGGACAGTCCCAAGCGTACTTCGAGTCTGAATTTCCAATTTCGCATACATTGCCGGCTGACTTCTGAACATGTGTAAACCCTTCGTATTAAAGCGTAGCAGTAAATTGAGGCGTTGGTTAAAGTCGTTATAATTTACGAGGTGCGAACGAACGTTCTGTTGAAATTTATTCATGGAGGTAATAAAATCTGTCGTGGTCCTTGGAACGGTCAGGTTAATTCCTTTTTGAAACTCGTGCTTGGCGAGGCGATTCATAAATAATGTTCGGGTTACTTAGATTTTCTGCGATACTGATCGGTTTGTTGAATTGGGTGCAGTGTCGTTGTTATCAATTTTGCTAGAATGAACTCCGGTAGAGGAATTATAATAGGTATATGTTTTTCATAATATCTTTAAAAAACGCATTGTTTAAAAAAAAAATGTAGAAAATCGCAATTGTTAAACTACACTGAAATTTATATGGAATAATTTTTTATGTGATAATGTAATAGATTTAAAATATAATTAGGGGAAATTGCCAAATATGGGGAAATTTCCTTTAACAGAAGACGTTTCGTATCAATTTTCCAGCAATAAATATAAATTCGTTCAGATTCAATTATGCATACCCGATGAATAATCCCATTGAAGTTCGCTTCCTACTAGATACGAGTATTAAAATAAAATTGACATGACTTCGATGTTTATATAGACACCTGCACCCATACATGTTTTACCTCACTAGCCTAATGGTAGGAGGCCACTACTTCTACGCCTCCTGGGTTCGATTCCCGGGTCGGGGCCTATCAGTGATAACGGTGTAAAATCCTTTATTTCTGGATCTATTGGTAATATTATTCTAATCGTTTATCAGTACTTTGAAGTTTGGTTATGTCCCAGGAAAAGTCAACAGGCTCGCCACCTGTGCCACATGAGCCAAAACTAACCAGCGAATTGTATGTGTGATTGAATGCATACATTTACCTCTGCTTACCCCTTCGGGGATTACGGGCGTGAAGTTACGTTACGTAAATTGTTTTATTAATTACAGGTACGAATGACGCGCCGGTGGTGGCGACGCGCTTGGCGCACGTGATCGTCGGCCACAAGATGGCGCTGGTGGCGGTCTTCCTACTGCTGTGTCTCGTGCGCTGCCACACCAAGACCGTCCTACAGGATAAACTTGGTGAGTGATTTTGTCACATGAAACTTTATTTTCCTTTGTTTTGAAAAACTTAGTTTTGAAAAATGGCCCGATGGTTACATATAACTAACTTATTTATTACGGCTTTCACTAAAAATGTGGAAGAGCAACGAGTTGAACTTAATACTGATTTACGCTAGTCAAATGTAAATGTATTAAAGCATCAAATTGATTAATGGCAGATACATTTTATATTTCACTAGTTGATCCGGCAAACTTCGTATTGCCTCATAATGAAATAATGTAATGTGACAAAGGTTTGATAGATACGAACTATTTGTTTGGGAAAATAAAATTGAGGATTTTACTATTTCCCTTATTCCACTTATTTGTTAATTTAAAAATGTTGTATTACATTTTAATATGTTTGATAATTTATTTGATAAACTATGATTTCGGATAGTCAATCAAGAAAAATTAATGAAGAAAGACGTAAAACCTAAAAAAATATCGTAAACAAACTGCAGGACGTCAGGCGTATTTACTAAAAAATTCAAATAAGCATTTAAAAAAACCAAAGCCGGTTGGACCCATATGTATACTCGCAATAGTAATTATCCTTAATTTTTTACAAATATTAGAAATACACCGGGTGGTCACTTATCCCTGGGACACATTGTATAATATATGTAATCCTAAACAAATAAACCTATCTACTTCCAACAATTAATTTACGTGATCCTGTTTCAATAACCCGGTAACATTGCAGGGCAGTACTCGAACGTATTGTCGGGCCGACAGCACGATGGCGTTTGCATTACAATGCGTCATCCGTTAATTGATCTTTATCATGACTTGCAGTGGTCATTCAATTCACATACTCATCTAATCCTATTTTATGTCCTGTCTGTATGAAGATGATGTGATAATTTGTTCGGGAGAGAAGCTGTGTTGTGTGGTCGATGTTCGGAACTAAGGTGATTTGTAAAATTACCAATTTAAGAAAATAGAAACAAAACAAATGCTACCTAATATGAGGAATTAAAATAGTTCGTAAAAAATAGCCCGTTATTCTTCTTTCACGTTGGTTTTCAGTTCTGCAGGTGAAGGTGATGTGGTTTTTGCTAGTATAGTCATACTCACACGGCGATACTTTACTAGCATGTTCGTGTGAACGTGTGTATATGAACAAATATGGCACTAAACGGGATCTTGCTTGGTTCTGAAACGGTATGTGGCACTGTAAAAACGGTTTTACTTTGACCTTGTTTTTTATTTTGATCTTTTTTATTTAAATAGAATAGCTGTACACTGCGCGCGTTGCTTGCTACGCCACCAACTAAAAATAACAGTGGCGCCATTTGTCGAATTTGCCAACTTAGAAACCTTCATGGTCTCATGCACAACAACTTTGCTAAAGATCAAATGCGTAGTTTATGATTCTATAATGGACATACAGACAAATATTCATGTTTATATATAAGAAGAAGATTTGCTGTGCAGATTTTTAGAAAACAAAACAAAACATACGATAAAACTTGTAATTTATATAAGTAAACACATCCACTACCACCAATTAATTCCACCATGATCCGGTTTCAATAGCCAAGTAACATTGCAGGGTAGTAACTCGATCGTATTGTTGGGCCGTCAGCACGCTAGCGTTTGCATAACAATGCGTCATCCGTTAATTGATCTTTACGATGACATTGTACTAGCCATGCAAATACTCATATGCCATCTTATCCCTTCTCTATGATGTTTGTCTTGATAAAAATATTGCAGACAAAACGATTCCTACAACTCACCAAAGGCTTACTCACCAATATTATTCTTGAGTTGGGTCTCTTTATAGTAAACATCTGTGGTGGGATTCCGGCGTCCAGACGGGACGACCCCACCTAGCGGAAGAATTTTTTTTTTGCTGGAATCATCATCTATGGCTGGAGTGATGATGATGATGATGTTATGGATGATAAAAAAGATATAAATACATAGATTGGCAAATCACATAGTCTTTGTTTATGTTTGATATCACATCTTGTTGTTTCCCTTGTGCATATTATAATGCTCTCATAATCGATGACGGCCAAGGCTTTCGATGTCATTGTTACTTAGAGTTATTATGAACTATTATTGAGGTGGACGTACACTCGTATTTTTCCATTTAAAATTAATAATTCACATATCAAACTGGTTTAGTTAAGGTTATTAGGTATTGGTATTGTTATATAAATCAATAACCGTTATATAAAGTTATGCTGCTTTGATGTAGGTACATAATTTACCAATTATATTGATTTTTTTTGTGTCACGAAAGTAATATGCCAGCGTTCACTACACATTGATGAAAAGTGAATATTCCCACGCCTATGGCCTCAGCTATTTTACCTGTGAGGTATAAATAACATGGCTGTATATTATCACCTTCTAACAACAACACGTTAACACTGAACAAATCTATTTTGTTGTTATGGGATAGTGCCTCGACTTCGTGATCCATTAGTAGAGCTTTAACGTTTGCAAAATTGTTTATAGTTGTCGAAATCACTATCATCATTTTATTTTAAATATTAGCACACAAAAATATATTATTATGATGTGTAAATACGTATTGGTTTTCTTCAAACCAAAGAACATTATGTGTTATGAACATGCGTAAGTGTACGTGCCTAATCTTTAGACATAGTCTAAAGAGCTTCAAATCTTATATTGAAAAGAATTTAGTAAGCTAGACTATATAAAAAGTTATCATCAATGAGCTGTTAATTTAATTATTGATTATATTATATTTTAATGTCATTTCAATGTAAATATTATTAATTTAATATAAAAGCAGTTACCGCTAAAACGTTAGTGTGTCAAATTGTTTCATTGGAACCAACTTGAAGAGTCTCATTCTCGACAGGCGGGACAGGCAAATTTATCTCGACGATATTCTAAGTCTTGTTGCCACCGGTGAGTTATGTCACTATTCCGTTGCCACCATGAAAACTGTTCCATTATTGATTGATGCGGCTATGGTTTCAAGAAGAATGATTGCTTTGAAGCTAGTGGGAATACTGGTGGCATAACTGTACTCATGTTTACCTGTGACGCATAAAGTTTTAGATAGCAAAAAATTTATAGACTGGTTCAGCTAAAGCCTCATTTTTTTGTTTCAACTTTTTTCTTCTTCTTTTCTTGGATTGCGTTAAGCAGATTTATCGTCTCTTTTTCTGTTTATTTTATTTGTCAACATTTCTTAGATAATGAATTCAAAGGTGAGTAATGAATTTTGTTCGGTATTAGTACTTGCAGCAAAATTATGAAAATGTCTTAAAAATAAATAACAATGAATAACAAAATATTTACGAGACTGGATTTTGATATTGGTTAACACCAACGATTAGTTTGCTAGGCAATGATCTTACTACATTCCAATGTCATATTAAATTGTAAAGACTTTTCTTCATGATGTTTCACTTCAGCTACAACGTTATCAAATCGTTTCATTGGAACCAATTGAAAGAATTTACTCAACAAAAGGGCCTGGTGATTTAATTTTGACGATGTTAAAAATCTTGTTGGCGCCGTTGTTCGTTTATGTAGTTATAATTTCAATGGAAATTGTTGCATTCATGCTGGTTTATCAATATTTTATAGAATATCTAAATCATACACCGACCTAAGTCATAAATATATTTTTCTATGTATTTATAAAGTCATTTGACAGTAAACATTGAAGCATACTTTGCATATTTTTCCATGCTGTTCTTTTTTTAATGTTGAGTTTTCTTAAAGCTTAAATCACATGGCACGAGGAATGAATTAATGCACGTTTAAACAAGATTATATGAACTAAAGCGGAACTGAGACGCATGTCTCAGCACATGTTCTTCGAAGCTAAACTTCTGAACGTTTGATAATTAAAGTTACGTTATTTTGTTAATATTTACTAATGTTAAATCTCACACTAATGAACCACTAATCTCGACTTGAAAATAAATATGTAATCTAAAAAAAAATTGTCAATTTTTCAACACAGTTGTTTTCAAACCAAGTGTTTGAGTTATCCGAGTTATTCATATCCGAAGTCTACAATGCCACATACCGGCACAGAAATCTCATCTAATAGGGTCGAAATAATATAAACACAATGGAATCCCATACTTTATTCAATAAACGCTCTGAATACGCCACCATTGTGACATGCCCCGAATGCTGAGCTGACGTGGTTTGAAAAGAATTAGGCATGGTTTCAATTGATAAGATTACGCGGTTCATAGTTATGGCATATACACCTAGCCAAATTATAAATGTATTTAATCTATTTCTACAGTCGTTAATATTCTAGGTATGAAGGGTTTTGTAGACTATGGCATCGTCACGTAGGTAAATATGTAACCCGCAATTTGTAACTTATTTTTAACATAGCTTTGCCATTTGATAACAAAGCGTTATATTGACACTCACAGAAATTGCTTCATAAGTCGTAATATTGATAAAAAAACGAATGTTACACATATTATAACCCATAAATAATTACTCAGATACCTATGGGTAGTGTTTCACTGGCAAGGAATAGATATACATCTGTGTTGTATCTTAATTTACTTATACGAAGATTTTTTTATGACTCATTGCTAGGTCTGAGCTCTGTGTTACAAATTCCTCAAAACAACACCTTAGTAGTATTAAAAGATTTGACTTTCCTTTTCTTCTTTTATTTCTCAAGACTATTTCACACTTAACAGCAAGATGAAAATCCGCTGCCGCTGCCCGACTATACATTGTTCCATTCGCATGTCTCATATAACAACCCGCTTTGATCATTCGCACGGAACCGTTCAGGTTTTGTCTTTTTATAGCTTCCAATGATTTTTCGACGGCTTCCAACTTTTTAACGCTTTGGTCCTTTGGTTGATTGGCGTCGTACGTTAATCGGACCTATGATGCGTTAGTTTCTTTTGGTAAGATTTCTGGGAGAAAATAACGCTTCATCGTAATAAAAATGTGGAGGTATATTAAGAAAAACGTACAATTTTATTCTTTAAAAATATCGCATGAGCGTAGAAAATAGGCTATATGGATGAATTATTATTTTATGTAGCTCGTAAAATATTTATATTTAATTGTAGTCAGAGGTCGCAACTCAAGCATATGTGTTGCTGTACCTAAGCACTAGCAAAAAAAAAACATAAATAAAGTTAGAGAGGGGTGTGAAATATTACAATAACTTTAACTTTAAAAAATATCTTGATGCAACCCAGGCTAAGTATTAGTATCAAGTCAAAAATCTTTTAAACAGTGAGCACAGTTTCGATTGAAATACTTTTTCAGTTTGTATTTTATACTCCGGTTTTAGTTTAATACTTTTTCATTTAACGATTCGTGTCGATACTGTATGTTTGCGTTCAAATAGAAACGGAATCGTTGCTAAAACATCGGATTCGGAAATATTTTTATAACTCCGACTACGGTAAATATTTTGAAAACTTTAGAATTTGAAAGAAACATATATTTGTATGTAATTTTTTTTTTTATGTTATGGAAGTGGCAAACAAGCATGCAGTTCACATTGATGTTAAGTGATGACTGCAGCCTATAGACACCCACACAAAGACCAAGGTCAAAATGCAGATGCGTTGCCACTCCTGAGGCCTAAGGTGCTATGCCTCTGTGCCGGAAATTACAGGGCCGTACCGGACCGGAACACGATAGTACTGAACACTACCATTTAGCGGCAAGTACATTAGGTAATGCGGTGGTGCCTACGCCCGCGAGCTCCGTCACTGGAGCTCTACCACCAGTGAAAACTGACGAAAATTACAAAATACTGACGAAAATTCTATTTTTTAAACGTTATTGGGAGAAAAGAGGATAGGTTTATTTTTGTACTCAAATTATTCTTGTTTTTTCATCGCAGTACATTGTCTTGTAACGTTTCAATATTCCACGTGGTGTAAGCTATTAACCAAAGATTAAGGTTAAGCTTAACTATATCGAATGAGCGAATGACTAAACATATATACAATGCGAATATGGATGGTTGCAGAGGCCCAAGAAGACCAAGACTGACCTACCATGACCAAATAGGTCGAGTTCTCTCTGATGGTGGGGTCAAAAGCCTTAGGAATCGGCGTGCATGTATGAAGAGAATGATGAAGGTAGATGAAGCACGGTAGGTGTGTCAGGACCGGGATATATGGCACGCCACACTCTCTGCCTACCCCGTCAAGGACCTGGCGTGAAGATACATCATCGTCATCATCATCATCATTGAAGATTCTTATAATCCTTATAATAAATTATCTTCTATATTTCATTGTTTAAACAACTTGATGTATCTGCGTCATGTCACAGGTTTCTGTTCACCTTTGAATATCGTAGTAAATTTTAAGGAAATACCTTTGACTAGGTATTTCCTTAAAAGTACCTAGCGAAATTCTCTGTGGCGCGTCGTGAAACTTTCAGCTACCGAATGTGGGTCAAAGAAAAAGAGCAAGATCTTTGACATCAGACATTGAGAGATATTGGACGAGAAGGCATTTTGTAGTTCCAGATTCCCGTTCAGTTGAATTCGATTATAGGATTGACTTAACTCATTTGACTGCAGTGTAACTTAGAAATGTGGAACACGTAATTTTAAATACAAGCATCTTCATTTGATTTAATATTAGAGAATGCGCACATTACCTAATATACTTGCCGCTAAATGGTAGTGTTCAGCATTATCGTGTTCCGGTTCGGTGGTAATGTACGGCCCTGTAATTCCACCTTAAGCCTCAGGTGTGGTAACGCATCTGCATTTTGACCTCTGGTTTATCTGTGGGTGTTTGTCTATAGGCTGCAGTCATCACTTAACATCAATGTGAGCTGCATGCTTGTTTGCCACTTTCATAACATAAAAAAGCGTATTCCATTACTTTGCTTTGTAATTTTTTTGTATCAATTACAATATCGAGAGGAACCACCGCATTACCTAATCTTTCTGCCGCCAAATGGTTAGAACAGAAGAAGAATCGTGGTCCAGTTAGATGGTAATATATGGCCCCGTAATAACAATTCGAGGGTATAGTGCTAAATTCCATAGGGTTGGCACATATTAGTCACGTTTATAGAACAACAAATCCGAGTCACCGATCGAGTTGAAATTATGTGGTTGATGACGAAATACAGAGCATGGGAAATTTCCAAAGATGTAATTATCTCTCTTTCCAAACTCTCTGCTTACCATAACATCCTGGCGTGAATATACTTACGGAATACTTATTTGCCGCCCGTAATTTGGCAGCCCTGCAGTAGAACCCCAAATAGACGATCTAGTGAAAAAGCTCGGAGGCGTAGGCACCACCACATTAGCTAATTCTTTTCGCCGATACATGGCATTATTAAACGTTATCGTGTTCTAATCACGTGGTGATGTACAGCCTCGTAGTTTTCGGCAAAGAGGTGTAACAACATAGGTGTTAGGAGTAACCACGTATCTACATTAAAATCTCCGGTTTTGATAGATATTCACAGGTCACAGTATTCACTTGCCATCAATGCGCGGTAGGCTTAGAGGTCACAGCTCACTACAGCCACTTGGTATACGACCAGCATCGTCTCGTTTTACGGCGTCCACTCGTTGGCGACGGGTGGTCCACGGGTGAACGATGCGATGTTACTTGTGAACCACTTGTAGACCGCGCGCGGTTTACTCGCCGTCCGCGGGTAGGTCGCACTCCACCCGCGCGTGGATGGCTTGCGGTCGAGGCGATACGGAGCGAAGTAATTCAATAATTTATTATACGTACGTAACTTCACGCCTGTAATCCCCGAAGGGGTAGGCAGAGGTAAATGCATGCATTCAATCATACATGCAAACACCCACGACTCGCCGGTTACGTTTTGGCCCATGTAACAGGTTTTTTTGTAATTTATTATAACTTTTCAATATTCAATAATTTATTTGCATTCTGCAATGGTAGTGTCGGTGGACAATAATAATATTAGTATCATATTACAGACCCATTTGGGCACAGCAAAATTATATAATAATAGGAGAGGAGAGGTTGTTCATAGCAAAATTGTTTTTATAAATTGGTTAATAGAAAATTGGTTTTGTACTATTTTATAAAGATTTTTATAATTTATCGTAATATGAGTTGATAATATGAGCACAGACCGCTTGAGGCGGTCGGACGTTGGTCGGGTGCCGAGTGGCTCTAGTGAGCTATGACCCTAATGATACTATCATGACCTAAAAAAACAAAATTAACCTTATTTCAAACAAAACCCAGTATTTTCTGCAATAACCCTCGATAAAACTTACCAACATTTACATAACCACAGCACAATAAATAACATTTGCGCATAAACAAAACCTTCACCGACTGCAGTGTTCATAAACTGAAAAATAAATTCACCTCTTGGCCGATACCCAATATAAAATATTCGTAAGGAATCCCGCAGACTGCGTGACGTAAGCGGGGGTGTATGACGAACTGGGCCTGGCGAGATGCCAAGCGCATTAAGCCGCGGACAAGAATGCCTGAGATATTAATAAGGCCAGTTGCAGTAAATTAGGTGCTCAATAACCGATATAATGCACGATGTCATGAACTACCCTATAACGGGACAGTTGTATGTACAACATTTGAGCTTGTAGTTTAGGATCCCGCTGCAGAACTATTTCGTTCATCGAGATTTTTTTTTATGTAATGGAAGTGGTAAACATGCATGCAGTTCACATTGATGTTAAGCGATGACTCCAGCTTATCGACACTTGCACAAAGACCAAGGTCAAAATGCAGATGCGTTACCACTTCTGAGGCTTAAGGTGTTATGCCTTTGTGCCGGAAATTACAGGGCCGTACATTACCACCTGACCGGAACACGATAGTGGTAAACTCTACCATTTAGCGGCAAGTATATTAGGTAATGCGGTGGTGCTTACAACACGAGCTCCGTCACTGGAGCTCTACCATTAGTAATAGCGGCTTGCCCCGGTTTCACACGGGTACAATCAAGGAGATAATGATAGATGTCTTATCACACATAGAACAAGATGAAATCAATCCGCTTTACTTACAAAATGTAGTCGAGTCAAGAGGTGTCCTGAAAAGATTTACGTTTTAGCTATAGAATGCTTTGTTTTTGTCAGTTGCATTGTCAAATGTGCAGGATAGAAAGAGACAAAGGAGAGCTTAGCAACACTTTAGCTAAAATACGTTTATGAATGAGTAAGGGGGATAGTTTGTGCAAGAGTTTATAAAGAAAACCCAAAATATAGCTACAGTGCCCATCCTATAATTCTGTACTCCGAGAATTCTCCGATGGAAATGGTGAGACCCGTCTGGTCGAGCCAGGTCAAAGTGTGGCGGGTGCGGTTGCAACCAAATATGTTGTTGTGCTTGTAGCAGAAACACCGAATACATTTAAAATAACCTGCTTGTTTGTTTTGAAACTGAACCGATTTATTTTTCAAAGTATAAGTATGCTGGATTCAAATATGGTGCCATTATGACTAATAGACTTTTTTGATAAGCAAGCAAGAAGCTATTTTAGCTTGCAGATATCTACATGAAAATTAGAGGTATCAATAAAAATGCGTCTACTACTGCGGCTTGAGTAAATATATTTGACTAGTTGTTGTCCGCGGCTTCGCCCGCGTAGGTGTCGTTTAAAAAGTAGCCTATGTTCTTTCTCACAGTCCACTTTATCTCTGTACCAAATTTCATTAAAATCAGTTCAGTCGTTTGGACGTGAAAAAGTAACAGACAGACAGAGTTACTTTCGCATTTATAATATTAAGTAGGGATAGTAGGGATTGTCATATTTAGCAATAACACATGCGAGTGAATTTAAAAATTAAAGAAATTATAGAATAATAAATACACTTACACTCACAGACCCACATTAGGTATAAACCTGTGCCGTCGGTGCCATTGTACACACACAATAAATACACAAACACCCAGACCCGAAATAAATATCTGTAGGCCATACAAATATTTGATCTGGTGCGGGGTTCGAACCCGAGGCTTTTCGAATCAAATCAGAAATTTCGAGGTTCCAATTTAATTATTATTATCATCCAGAACATGAACATTACTGTTTACGACTAAAAAATAAGGTAATGTATGATATTGTTATATTATCTTATACATGAGACAAAAGAAACCCAAAACTTTTATACAAAACAAAATATTTGTCTTTCCTTTCCTAAGTAAACGTCAACGAGAACATCTACAAAACCGTTGGTGCCTGTAAAAACAAATACACTTACAAGTGTCTGCAGTTTCTGTTACATTCGCGTTTATTCTATTTAAGTCGCATCCTGTCCGTTTCTATTTCAATACTAATAGGTCTCTTAGGAAAGAGGTATCTATTTTTGCTCCAACTTCCATTTAAACACTGGGACAGTTCAAAATGGGACTGTTGGGAATAGACCAAACGTAGGGCTGGCGCACATTTGTAATTGTCTCTCTTGTGAAACTATATAGGTCTACTTATATACTGTTGGTACTGTAAACACTGGCTTGTTGCATTACTTGAACTAATTACGAGATGGATGGATTTACTATTTTTTCTAGTAGTTTCACAAATCATTATCGCCGAAACTAGTAAGAAAACAATTCAAACGTAGAGGCAACTAGAAGTTGATAAATTAGGGAATCAAAAAAAAAGTTTTTCGTTAACTATTACATATTATGTTGTGTGTGACTGACGTATTGTGAGAAAAGACTTGAAAGTTTTTTTATTGATTTTTTTAACATAAATACGTTGAATGTTATTTAAGAAAATAGATAATAATGAGTACTACCCCACTAGCTTCAAAAGCCCTGAGCCTAAAATTAAGAGAATAATTCTTAAAACCTGCAGATTACAACACAAACTTACAAAAAGTTACATTTATGATTACAGAGGAAATTCCGTAATTGTACGGAACCTTGAGAATGTGCTCCAACTCGCACTTGGCCCTTTTTTATTTTATTCTTCCAAAACTGATACAAAATTAATATATATACCTTATATTTGTATGTTTGGGTCACTGATTTATATGTCTACCTAATTTTAATTTCCAGCACTTTTGATGCCAATTGATTTCGACAAATGAAAAGACAGATAGACGCAGAAATGATGCAATAAGTATTTCGTTTTTGACTTCTGAGTTACCGAACCTTAATAAAACCCAATAATACATGGTTGTTATTACTGAAAGGCATTACAAGAGAAAATATATATAAGTCTGTTTTACTACATGAAAGAAATAAACCTTGTGTTGCTGTAAAGAAGATTTATTGTTAGTTTTTTTTATACAGAGACTATTTTATTTAGGTAATATAAAACAATATGAACTCAAACCTGTAAAGAAGAAACGACAATGAAAGTTTATTCTTTCACTTTTAAAACATAAAATAATATAATATTAAAATTTTCATTGATTATCCAATTGTCAATCAACTCGTATTTAAATCTGTCATCTGACATTCTGAATTCGTTTCTTCTTTAAAATCAGACAGTTAAAAAGTTAAAAACTATAACCAAACTTCATGGTAAGTAAACACACAGAGTGCGAAGAAAGAAATAGTATTTCTTTACATCTCCCCCCATGGGGAAGAAAATTCACCCATGAATTTTCACTCCAGTTCTCCATTTGATACTTGCTCATCCTCTGTTATCTGTACTGGAATTAGTTTTGTGATATGAAAAAGATTTGACTCTGTTTTTCTATGTCCTGTATCTATCTCGTAAATTGTATTAGATTTCTTTTTAATTATTTTATATGGTCCAATTCTCAATTCATCTAGCTTTTTCCTATTTAGTTTATTCCCATTTTCTATATATACTAGATCTCCCACACTGAATTCTCTTTGTTTTCTATTCCTATCATACCTCATTTTGTTATAGTAATGTGATTTCAAGGTATTATTAAGCGCTGTTTTCTTATCTCCGATCCAGTCACTATTTATACCTCCTTGTTGTAGTTCTTTTGGTAAAACCTTAACATCTGTTCCGTATAGCAAATAACATGGTGCATAGCCAGTTACTGAGTGGTTAGTCTGATTGTATTTTTCTACACATTCATGTGCTATTGTAGTCCACGCTCTGTTTTCTCCATCTTCATTGATTTTGCATCTAATTTTGTTAACTATCGTTTGATTCAACCTTTCATTTAGGCCATTAGAAAACGGTGCATTCACTGCTGTAAAAATTATTGTTATTTGTTTGTCAGTAAGGAATTTCTTGAATTCTTTAGAGTTTATTCCAGGATACTGGTCGGTAAGGAGCATCCCAATCTCTTCGGTTTCAGCGACCTTATTTATTAGCTTTATAAAGTCATGTGCACCCTGGGATTTTGATGTTATAATAAATGCATATCTAGTGAAGTGGTCCACTAAAAGATGTATGTATTTTTTGGTTGATCTAGAACCACCAAAACCTCCAATTGTGTCTATTGATACTATTTCAAAGGGTCTTGTCGCTGGGCCTAAATATGACATTAATCCGTATTTGTGTTGTCCTCTTGTTTTGTTTTTTATGCAAATTTCACAATTCCTACAAACATTTTTAATATTTTTCGTTAAATTTTTTGTTGCGTACAGTGAACTAATAATCGTTAGCATTTGTCCCACTCCAATGTGACATAGATCTTCATGTATTCGCTTTATAAATTTAATACTGAATTCTTCTGTTATTATTATTTTCTCTTTGTTCCTAATTCTTTTGAAGTATAAATTGTGTTTTTTGATTATTTTATTATTGTTTCTCTGTATTTCTTTATTTTGATTCTGATCTATTACAATATCTTCTAATGTAATTAAGTTCACAACTTTCAGTTGTTCTTCTAGATTATCCTCTGGTTCTAATACAGGATTCCGACTTAAACAGTCCGCTTCTAAATTATCTTTTCCAGGGGAATATTTGATTTTAAAATCATATTGTGAAAGGTAATAAGTCAAATCACCTAGTTCTTCGTCTGTTCTAGCTTTTAAGTTCATGTTTTCTAATGGTTTATGGTCTGTGTAGACTGTAAACGATTTACCTATCAGCCAGTACTGCCAATATCTTAGTGCTTCTTTAATAGCTAAGCATTCTAAATATATTGCCTTTTTCTTCTTTTGCGCTCCATTCAGTTTTTTTGAAAAATAGGCTACTGGTTTTTCTTTACCATCTAGTTGTACTTGTTTTAAAATTGCTCCAACACCCAGCAGAGAACCATCAGTATAAATATTTATTGGTAGATTTTGATCATAAATTTCTAGTATTGGCTGTGAACACAAGAGACTCTTTATTTTTTCAAACGCATTTTGACATTCTTCAGACCAAACAAACTTTTGATTTTTTCTTAGCAAATTATGTAATGGGTCAAGAATTATTGCGCTCCTTGGTATATATTTATGGTAAAAGTTTACTTTTCCCAAAAATTGTCGAATATTCTTCTGGGTTTTTGGTACTGGAAATTCTTTTATCGAAATGAGATTGTCCTTCAGTGGTTGGATAGAATTATATTGAATGATATGTCCCAGGTATTTTACCGAATCTGATGCAAATGTACATTTTATAAATTTTAGTCGAAATCCTTCCGTTTGAATTGCTTCTAGTAACTGTTTCAAGTGACTTATGTGTTCATCAAATGAGTTTGAAAATATCAGGATGTCATCTATATAATTGACAGCAAAATCGGTTAGTTTATATTTTCTAAGTATGTTACACAATATTCTTTGAAATATTGCTGGAGCAGTCTTCAAACCAAATGGTAGGCAAGTCCATTGAAAGTGTCCCTCTTGAGTTACAAACCCTGTCTTCTTCCTGTCCTCTACTCGTAGAGGTATAGACCAAAAAGCTGAATTAACGTCTAAGCTTGTAAAAAATTTGCAATTTCTTGTTTTTGTCATTAAATCGTCAATTAATGGGAAGGGTTGAGCCTGAGGAACTACAATTTTATTTAAATCCCTGAAGTCTATACAGAGCCTTGATTTTTTATTTTCTTCCTTTTTAAATGTCAAAGTTACTGGTGCTGCGAATGGACTATAAGATTCTTCTATAAGCGCATTATCCAATAATTCGGCTATTTGTTCTGCTATCTCTTTTTTGTCTTCTATAGTGCATCTGTATGGCCTCTTGCTGCAGTATTTATCCATTAATAAATCTATTCTTGCTTCATATCCTTTAACCATTCCCACGTCATACTTGTTTTTGGCAAAAACTGATTGATATTGTTGTATTAGCTTATTTATTTCTTCCCTTTTATCATCATCTAAATGACCAACCTTTATTTCAAATTCCTCTTCTTTGATATGTTCATTAAAATTAATTTTGTTTTCGTTTTCATATTTATTACCTTCATTTTCACCTTCGTCTATCTTTTTCTCCATTTTTTTACTATTCTTTTCATGTAAGTATTGTTTCTGAGTTATTTTTAACTCCTCATTTTGTACTAGCTTGTATTTCTTTATCATATCTAATCCTATTAAGAAATCATATCTGAATTTGTGTTCGTCAATGATGTACACATCCACATTTTCTTCTATTTCAAAAATTTTTATTTTTAAATTTGTCAAACCACTTGTTTTTTGGACACCATTAATTGTTACTATATTTTCTTCATTCGAGTTATGTCCTTTTGTATTTAGTTTTAGTAATTTGGAATTAATTAGAGATACATTTGAACCTGAATCGTATACTCCATAAATTTCTAATTTATTATTTAACAGTAGTTTGATCTTAATTAATGGTGTCACTACTAGTTTTTTTGTTCTGTTTCATTTAACTCTGCTTCAATCACTGAATTATTTACATGTTTAATATATCTTTTATTTAATTTATCATCTTCTCTAACTCTAAACCAGCATGCAGCTTCGGAATGATAGCGAACCCCTTTATTTAATTTTACGCATATTTTGCATGGATAACGTCCTTCATTTGTAATATTTATCCTTTGATTTTCATACTTTCTGTACGTTCCATTCCTATTTTTATTTACCAAATGTTCATACTTTCTCACCTCATTGAATAAACATACTATATCGTTCATTGCTTCTCTATTTATCTTCTCTAATACAAAACCTGGCAAACCTACCGCTATCAGATCCACCAGTGTACTTGTATCAATTGAATTTCTCATGTCCAATAAAAGTTTTTCCTTTTTAATGGCATAGTCCACTAATGAACCATCCTTATATTTAAATAACAATGCATAGGTCACTTGGTTCCAGTTTTGGTTTGCAAATGACTCGCACAACTTTTCTTTCCAAACTATCCACTCTGAGTTGAGTGTTAATTTTATAATCATTGAGCTGTACCAATCAACACAACTTTTATCCATAAATAGTCGGAGAATCTCAATTTTTTGTTCATCTTTCATAATACCGAAGCGAGAACATTCTCTCTCAAAAATGTCAATCCATTGCCTTGCATTCGAGTTTTTGCTCGTAAATTTCTCAATCACAAACTTCTCTGCGACATATTTCAGATTCTGTTTTTTTAAATCATGTGTATTTTCTATTAACTTTGTAAACATTTCTTCCAATGAATTCGAATCTCTAATTTGTTCTTCAGATGCTCGGTTATGTTCAATTTCCTCCAGATATTGTTCTCCAAATTGTAAGTTACCATCAGCATCTATGTAAATTTCTCGTAATTTATCCGTCATAGTTATCCAAACTCTTCGTGTCTGATGTCTTTTCTTTAAACTATTTTTTACTTTGTTGTACACGGCTGTCTCAATTAATTCTTCGTGAAATCCAACAGACTGTAATTCCTCTGGTATAGCAAATTTTTTTTCATCTTTAGTTGTGATTGAGGTTACACAACAAATATTAGATTTTCCATCATTCGCCGGTAAAATCGTGAATTCAAAACGTAACTGCTCCATTTGCATCTTTTTATAAACAAAATTGTCGTTTTATAAGTCTGTTTTACTACATGAAAGAAATAAACCTTGTGTTGCTGTAAAGAAGATTTATTGTTAGTTTTTTTTATACAGAGACTATTTTATTTAGGTAATATAAAACAATATGAACTCAAACCTGTAAAGAAGAAACGACAATGAAAGTTTATTCTTTCACTTTTAAAACATAAAATAATATAATATTAAAATTTTCATTGATTATCCAATTGTCAATCAACTCGTATTTAAATCTGTCATCTGACATTCTGAATTCGTTTCTTCTTTAAAATCAGACAGTTAAAAAGTTAAAAACTATAACCAAACTTCATGGTAAGTAAACACACAGAGTGCGAAGAAAGAAATAGTATTTCTTTACATATATTTAGTAAGACAGTGCCAGTTACTCCTCTGCTTAGCTCTACGGCCATCTAACAAATATTGGTAATATGGAATACATGTGGATAAGCCGGACTTAGGGCCGTTACACCGTTACGGCCTGATCACGACTTCAGTCTTGGCGAGCGACGCGGCGACTTCGGTTAGCGGAGCGTTTTGCACGCCCCGTAGGTACTAGTAAGTGGGCGTTGAATGAAAGAGCACATTTTTTACACTGTTTCTTGGTCGTCGACGAATAAACCTGTTCAAGTTCACTTATAACGTATAGTTTACGAATGAACGACACTCGTCTACTAAATAAGTCGATCAATGTCAACTATGAAACAAATGTATGTAGATGGGTGGCAATCGATTTGTTTAAACATTTACAAACGATTCACTTCAGAAAACCTCGCACGTTTTTCTATGAGCGTCGCATGGCGTACGTCAAACTTATTATACTTTTCGTATTACCGCTTGCCGCTCCGCTCTAAGCTTCCGCTAGAAGCAAGATCGTGAACGAGCCGTTATCGTCATATATTTATATCTGTTTCACTCGTGGAAGAATAAAGCCGGTTCAACTGGCACTTTGTAACGTGTAACGTTTGCTCACTTAAATCGTTTGTTGAATTAGTTTACTTTTGTTTAATAATTACTTTATGTCTCATAATAATATATTAACCATCATACTATATATACGGAGCTTAGTTTTCTAAAATCTCATTTATTTTAAATATTGTCTAAATAAATCATTTTCCCTTTTTATTTATTATTCGCTCGTTTTGCATAGGTATAAATGAATTTGATGACATTCTTATAAATTCCATAGGGTTGGCACATATTAGTCACGTTTATAGAACAACAAATCCGAGTCACCGACCGAGCTGAAATTATGTGGTTGATGACGAAATACAGAGCATGGGAAGTTTCCAAAGATGTAATTATCTCTCTTTCCAAGCTCTCTGCTTACCATAACATCCTGGCGTGAATATACTTACGGAATACTTATTTGCCGCCCGTAATTTGGCAGCCCTGCAGTAGTACCCCAAATAGACGATCACTTAAAATCATTACGCGATTCTTTTTACGACTATGAACGGGGACGATACCGCGAGCTGAAAACACAATGCAGATGGCGGGTATTTTTATTGCCTTAAAAATGTTGAGTTGAAATACGGTTCCTTCCTTTTATTACATTTAAATGTAACTTGAGTGGTGGTACAAAAATCTACGGCCTGAATTCTACTATTAGAGCTTGACCAATTGAAGCTCTTTTTTAAAATAATTTATTAATCAATTACATAGTTTCTGTCTACATCGCAACATTAATTAAACCACGTATAAATAGGATTAAACTTACACACAAGACAAACATGACATTTTACTGGTGTTAGAGCTCCAGTGACGGAGCTCGCGGGCGTAGGCACCACCGCATTACCTATAAACTTGCCGCTAAATGGTAGTGTTCAGCACCATTATCGTGTTCCGGTCAGGTGGTAATGTGGTAAGGTGGTAACCTTAGGCCTCAGGAGTGGTAACACATCTGCATTTTGATCTTGGTCTCTGTGTGGATGTCTGTAGGCTGCAGTCATCACTTAACATCAATGTGAACCGCGTGCTTGTTTGCCACTTCCATTATATAAAAAAAAACGTGTCTGACAATTGTAGTCAGAAAAAACTGCAGTTTATAGTTACTATGTTGAAACTTAAAACTTTTCTTAGCAAAAATTACACAATGCAGATGGCGAATATTTTATGTGCCTTAAAAAAAGTTAACTAGACATACAATTCCCTCGTTTTATTACATCTAAACGCGTCTGCGACTTGATCACTTTACGAGCGACGTTCCTCAAAATTTATGGACGTTTTTCCTCAAATTTTCAATACAGCTCATCAATTTTATATTAAACGACTTAAATGAAATTTATTGGGTACATTAAAACTCCTGTTTTATGTTGTAAAACTGAAATATGAAGGTCACGGTGTTATTGGATTGCTATGTACAGAGTAATACTAGGTAGAGGTCCAGTGACAAAACTCAACGGCATAGGTACCTCCGTGTTACCTAATCTACTTGTCACTAAATGGTTGTTATGTGTCGGTCAGGTGGTAATATATGGGCCTGTGATTTTCGGCACAGAATAAAAAAAAAAAGTTTATTTATTTAACATGTATACAGCATGACTAAAACAGTGGCCAGAACCAACCCAGTAAGCATGTATAATAACTTGTGGTGGGTAGCTCTGCTCTTCCCGTTACATTAGCTAATTAAAGTTTAGGAATCGCATCTATATTGAAATCTCTGGTTTTTATGTAACTTTTATAGGCTACAAGTATTTACTTAGGCCTCAGGGGTGGTAACGCATCTGCACTTCGACCTTGGTCTTTTTTGGGTGTCTATCTATGTGGCTGCAGTCATCGCTTAACATCAATGTGAAATGCATGCTTGATTGCCACCATCATTACTTAAAAAAAACATGCTCACAAAAATTTCATGAGTTTCGGTCAAGCCGTTTCGGAGGAGTGCGGGAACGAACATTGTGACACGAGAATTTTATATATAAGATAATTAATATACCGTTATACCAGAGCGCTACCTTGAAAAAGTATTCTTTTGATATTTTTGCCATTTGAAATTTTGATATATACTCGTACTTAAATGTTTTATTAAGCCTTTTTTACACTTTACCCCTATTTGCCTACTTATATCTTAAATGCGAAAGTAACTATGTCTGTCTGTCTGTTACCTTTTCACCTCCAAACGACTGAACCGATTTTAATGAAATTTGGTACAGAGATAGAGTTGAATTTGAGAAAGAACATAGGCTACTTTTTAAACGACATCCATGCGGGCAAAGCCGCCGGCAACAGCTAGTAATCAATGATTACTATCCATGCAAATTGCATTCTCTTCAGCTACTCAATTCGTCACATTAACAAGTTAAAAGATTTTGAAAGTTCAGTCTCTGAAACTTCTGCCTTCAGGAAATGTTTCGAACTTTGCGCTTCTACGAACTACAACTATTTGCAAGCTGCTATAAAAGTACCCTCGTAAATTCACATATAAATCATTGTTCAATACAACGTTATAAAAAAACACTTAACGGCACAAAAAAATCTTTCAGAGGTTAAAAACCTGGTAATGTTCAGTTGAAACTTATTAATGCGTTCACGTCAACCACGAATGTATAATAAATGACCAATTTGATTTTGATTATCACTTAGTGTAACTTCACAGACATTGGTTACTAAATGTTTGTATGGCGTGACACCAACTCATTCCACTATTATCGACTGCCCCAAAAGGTGTTTTCACACGACTGTACTCCGGCAAGGGATACAGTTGTGCACGAATTTGCGAAATAATTTTGAACGCGATAGTACACGGATTATATTGGATGTGGGACAGATTTAATCCACTTCTGTGGACTGTTCGCTTCTATAACCGGATTACAGAAGATATGTTAATCAAATTATTTGTGGAATTGTTTTATAACACTCATACCAATATGCATTGAATGTTTGTGAAAGGTAATGTGAGATAATTGCACATACGTTTCTTGTATTTAATGCTCATATTGGTTTGACCGTCTTTGTTCTTCCCGCCGACACAACACAGCTTTTTTTCCTAACCGTGAGTTTTTATTGATGAAATATTTACATAATCGTATCGCGTTTTTACTGTCATGAAACATGTTAAAGGAAAAGGCATATCGCATATCGCGGAAACAAATCAAAAGACTTGGATTGCAACTAGTTTTATCAATAAGAAGTCTTGGAACATGTTGGTTAATTAGGTCGTCAGATTTACACTCAGGGTATCGGATCTTGTCCACTACATGTTTCGTGTTTACCAGATGGTTCGGAAAACTGAATTTTGACAAATTGTGACAATGCAAACGTCAACTTAGACATGACATAAACAAACATGAATAAAAGACATGTTTTGTGTCAATGCAAACATAGATCAAATAGCAACAAATCTTGAGATGTTTCACTAAATTGATAGGTTTGACAGCAGTGCGAACGCTAGCACCAACAAGACATTACGCAATACATATTTTATGCGACGAGTCGCGAAACATGATCATGTTTAATGTTTTAGTGCAAACTAGGGGCAATGACGCACAACACTGTTAGGCAGGTTGCTGACCCAAAGCTATTCTAACTTAGTCTATCTTCACTCACGTACCTGAAGTAGTTTTTCGCACTTGTGTGCAGACTGTACTAGTACGAAAATGTATGTATGCGTAACTTAGCTTTCGCTCTGCAACCTGCATGCGCGTCTTTAGGGAAGGTTTTCCAGCATTGGTAGACAAAAACCTTCAAAGTAGACATTTTTTGGCTGAAATGTTGATAATACATTTCTTTATGAAATTGAAGTATTTTGCTGAGATTTAACTATATTTTACATTGATGGTTATTTAATACGGAATATTAAAACATCTGCATAGTGGATGCGTTGCCACTCCTTAGACTTAAGCAATTTGCCGCCGAAAAATATGCAATTTTATAGTAAAATTGCCATGTCGACTGTAGCTCGGTAAAAACTTAGGTATGTAGACGATGAGGAAATACAACGCGTGAAATTATAACTGCTGAAAAATATAATTACATTTCATGATGAAGTGAATCAGTAGAAAATATTTTAATGGGAGAGGCGTAGTAATAATTTTAGTTTTAAATTACATTTGATACTATTTCCAGAAGTAACTTTTACTAGTGGTAGAGTTCACTTGGCAAAAGCTCGAGGGCGTAGGCTGCCACACACCACCGCATTACCTAATCTATCTACCGCCATATGGAAACGTATTAATGAAAAAAATGTACATTGTTGCCTTGACATAACACGAAAACTACCATAGTTTTAGAAAATCAGCAATGTTATAATCCCATATCAAACACCACTGCAATATGCACATGAGAGCAAAATCGATGCTCAAAACGCTAAAAGATATTATACCACATTGAATTATGGCTTCCTTTCAACAGTCCCACATGGATTTAAGAACACTTATCTTTCTAAATTCGATAGTGCCGAGCGGTGATAATTTCTGGGAAAACTTGCAGAATATCAGCGATCACGTCCGGACAGTAAATCCAGAACCGACGCCGTTCCGTAGCTAAATAAAGAAAAATGGCCGCGCAACGAGTCCCGACCGTCACGACGTCCGGAACTCTGGTTGTGTAAACTGCTCCTTATAATGGCTTTTTGTGATTGTCCTTATAAATTGTTATCGGAACGTTTATTTTTGTGGTAATTGAAGTAAAGTGTTATTTGTTTGATTTTCAATTAAAATGCGGCTTTTCAAGGTTGACTACCAGCAATCTGTTTAAAACAATTCACTTATTTTGCTTTTGAATTTAAATAGATACCTTTTTTCTTCATTCGGCTGTCAGATTTTATAGGTTGAAATGTCTTTAAACAAGCCATTTTAGTAGTATAGCTTTAACGCTAGTATAGCATTATTTCTAAACTGAAGAACAAATATCACTTGACTGCAATATGCACAGCTGATCGGAATCGATGCACAAATGTTAAAAGATATTATACTATTTTTGAATATGGCTTCTTTTCTACAGTCCCACATGGATTTAAAGAACACTTATCTTTCTAAATTCGATAGTGCCGAGCGGCGATAATTTCTGGGAAAACTTGCAGAATATCAGCGATCGACGCCGTTCCGGAGCTAAATAAAAAAAAATGACCGTCACGACATCCAGGGCTGATTGTGTAAACTACCCTTTATAATGACTGGTTGTGATTGTACTTATACTCGTAAATAGTTATCGAAACGCTTTTTATGGTAATTAAAGTAAAGAGTGTCGAGTGTATTATACGAATATGTTTGAATTTCCATTAAAATGTGGATTTTCTAAGCCGACTCGTATCGATCTTCGTTTTAAATTAACTGATGTTCCTTATTTATTGGGGTTCTGAATCTTAAAAGCTACCTTTTGCTAATATTATAAAGCTGAAGACTTTGTTCTTTTGTTTGTTTGCTAATCTCAGGAACTACGGGTCCGATTTGAAATTATTTCAGTGTTAGATAGCCCATTTATCGAGGTTGGCTATAGGTTATTTAACATCACGCTAAGACGAGTAGCAGAGGGTAGATAACATTGTAACCGCGCGAAGCCGGGCCGGGCCGCTAGTATTTCATAGGATGACTAAAAGCAAGTCTCATCTATTGGTAGAGCTCTGATACCACATATCAAAATGAGGAACAAACACATTTTTTTTACTGCAAGTAGAGCTCCAGAGATTTCTTGACTCTACTAACTTGCCGCTTTATAGTACGGTTAACTACGGTTCATCGCTATTGTAGGTCAGGTTTTTTTTGTGTCATGAAAGTGGCAAACAAGCATGCAAATCACATTGATGTTAAGTGATGACTGCAGCCTATAGACACCTACACAAAGACCAGAGGTCAATATGCAGATGCGTTACAGAGGTATGCCTCTGTGCCGGAAATTACAGGGCCGTACATGTTAATAAGGTGATAATATCTTCTAATTCGGCAGATTCCTAATCGGCACAGAGGCACAACAATTTAGCCTAAGAAGTGGCAACACATCAACAATTGAAATTACTATTATTGAAATTATTACACTACAATCCATGTGGACTGAACGTTTGTTTGCCACTTTATGACACGAAACAAAGAGACATTTCAAAAGTGAATCACAAATACCATTGCATACTAAACTAGCCTTTATATTGGTTTTTGTCATTGCACCTTAATAACTGAACATAATTTTTTATCGCATCGGTTATTTGTAGTAATCAAAGTAAAAGTGCACCGAATAATTAATTTCGTTCGCTTTTCAATCAAATTGTAGCTTTTACGCATTGACTCATATCAACGACTATTTTGAAATAACTGGTGTTTATTTATAAATATAGTTCTAAAATAAAATTGCAACTCATTTTATCCATACTAGATTAACCTCTAACAGTAATGGGAATAAGCAAAACACCTTTGTTGGGGATCATCGACTATGGAACCAAGGAAGGCTGATTGGTCTGTGTTGGGGATAGAGCGCCAAAACAAAATTTAAATGGTAAATACTGCGTTTCGTAATCTTTAAATTAATTAAAAAGTAGTAAGTAAAGAGGAAGGATTTTTATGTAATGAAAGCAAATAAGTTTGATATAAAATTATGACATCTTCACAAATACCAAAGGTCAAATTTAAGATGCGTTACAACTCTTTAGACCGTGCTTGTTATGTTTCTGTGATAGTTATTAGGAGGTCATACATAGTCAACTAATTAGTACACGATAGTGCTAATCACTTAGTGTCAGATAGACTAGGTAATGCGGTGCCTCTAGTGTGAGACATTGGAGGACCTCCTCTCGCAAATTACTCATCCGGAATTGGGTAAAACGACTAGGAGAGGCGAGTGCCGGCTGACTCGTATTGGAGGCAGTTCGGCTCATACTCAAACAGTGGGACGAACGGCGTGCTCACCGTCTGCCTCAGGGAGGTACCATTGCAATGGGGTGCGAAGGAATTTCTGAAAGCTGGGATGTTACCGATGATTCGGCGCAGCATACGTTGCCTGAGTGCCCGTAGTTGCTGACCCGATCTCTTGCTGCCGACTGCGATCTATGACCAATCTATGGTCGATGGCGAGGATGTATCATGGGCTGTTCTCTCCTTCTGCAAAGTATTTATATGGCAAAAGGAGGCGGCGAATAAAGTAAAAAATTAGAATGAGAGAAATATTAAATGACGTTAGAAGGATTATTTTTATAACAATTTTTATACTGCCCCAGTAGCCTAGTGGTAGCAGGCCACTACTACTACGCTGGAGGCCCTGAGTTCAATTCCTAGGTATGTGTCAGAGATAACGGTTTAAAATCCTTTATCTCTGGTTCTATTGAGATTTTTCTATTTCCTGGAAGTTTCCCAGTACCTCGGATTTTGGTAATGTGCCCGAAGATGGCAACAGGCTCTCCACCTGTTACATGGGCCAAAAGGTAACCGGCAAAACGTGGGTGTTTTCATGTATGCTTGAATGCATGTATTTACCTCTGCCTACCCCTTCGGGGATTACAGGCGTGAGGTTACGTTTTTTTTATTTTTGTAACAATATGCGATCTTCTCCAAGCTAATATTATTTACATCAACACTGTAACCGTTAGATTTAAGTTTATATTCAAAAGAGCTGTACTGAGTTTCTTCAGTGGCGGAGTTCTTCTCAGTATTGACTGCCCTTGGAATTCTGCCAAGTGAATAACCTTTATTATGACGACCAAATTCATTCTTTCTCAGTTTCTTTTGAAATGGGGAAATGGAGGAATTTGTAAATAATTGATGCTTTCCATATTATACAAAATTGTTCAGTGTCTATTTAATTTATTATGTGTTTTTGATTATTATTAGTGGTTATTCACTCTAGGTTAGTTTAAAAAAAAAAGACGATGTAAAGGTGCTCTCCAGGAGCCTAATTATATGAAATAAATGAATTACTAGTCAGGTCATCTCCTGGTTAACTGTTATGTCAATCCATGTTTAAACTTGTTGAAAATATTATTGTTTGCGGACGAATAGAGGGATTTATTGTCTGTATTTATGGAATTCTGCGAGGATATTGTATGATCTTTGGTAACTGTAATTGAGATTATGTATCGCAATTAAAGTAAAAATAAATTATATACAAATATTTAGACTAGTTTAATTTTAATCCAATTCACGGCTCTAATCACAATTATGAATACCAAACAAAACAATGTCAACACACCGAGTGTTGGTTTCAGAAACGCATCAGGCACTCAAACAAACAGGCTGATTAATAAATAAATACATCGCACTAATTATAATAATGAGATGGAACTTCCAAATTAAACAGGATGTATGGCAAATTAATTTACCTAATGCGTTATATCGTAATTTATCTAATGGCGTCGGTATTTGTGTAGCGAGCTAGTTAGCGGGATGTTTTAAATATTTCTGGTAGTGTGGTGGTTTAGATTCGATTTTTTGGTGATTTTCATGATTGTATTATATATATTACACGACGTGACGCCATAATGAATACGTTTTTTTCCTCTAGTACAGTCAATCAAGCGAATAATGGCAGTAGAATAATTTCAGTAGGACGGAAACGGCCTACAGATATTTGTTTCGGGTCTGGGTGTTTGTGTATGTGTTGTATGTGTACTGTTGTGTGTAATGAAGGTGGCAAACAAGCATGCATTCACATTGGTGCAAAGTGATGACTGCAGCCTAATAACACTTACAGAAAGACCAGAGGTCAAAATGCGTTGCCACCCCTCAGACCTTAGTTAGGTATTATGTCTCTGTGATACTTATTACAGGGCCATACATTACCATCTAACCGGAACACGATAGTGCTGAACACTACCATTTAGCGGCAGATTAATTAGGTAATGCGGTAGTGCCTACGCCCTAGAGCTCCTACGCTGGAACTCTACCACCAGCAATAAAACGTAGCAACAACCATGTTTTATATGAAAACACGTTGATATTACTTCAGTGAATACATCTTGCCTTAAGAAGATGTTGTAGTTCAAATACTGGAGTGTTGGATGTCATGTGATTCCCTTGAGGTATCTCGTGACTACCTGTCGACAGTTCTTGAAGTTATTTCCAAGGTTGGATTAGAAATAGCATTCCAATTTAAAATTGACAAATTCTAAAAAAATATCTTTTTTTTTTTAATTTTTTGGATGTGGCAAATACGCTTGCAGATCAGAATCAGAATCAGAAACTCATTTATTAATTTAGGGTCTTCTTTTTCAGAAGAAGAATTTACGGTGACAGGCACCTCTTATGACACGTCAAAAACAAACAAAATAAATTAAAGTGAATAACAATTGATATACATGTCAAACAAGATAAAAAATATATGTATACTGGTGTTTACTGGTGGTAGAGCTCCAGTGACGGAGCTCGCGAGCGTAGGCACCACCGCATTACCTAATATACTTGCCGCTAAATGGTAGTGTTCAGCACTATCGTGTTCCGGTCAGGTGGTAATGTACGGCTCTGTAATTTCCGGCACAGAGGCATAACACCTAATGCCTCAGAAGTGGCAGCGCATCTGCATTTTGACCTCTGGTCATTGTGTAAGTGTCTATAAGTTGCAGACATCACTTTACATCAATGTGAACTGCACGCTAGTTTAGCACTTTTAATAAAAAAAAAATGTACAGTGAAGAATATCACTAAGATAACACTAAATATAACAATACTAATGTAAAAAGTATATCAGGGGAATGTCTCATTTCCCCTTTACAAACTGATAACAAACAGTAAAAAGAAAAGAAAAAGAGTCATTCTTTGTCATCCACCGGCAGTTAACAGTGATGACTACAGTCTATAGACACCCACACTAAGACCAAGGACGAAATGCAGATGAGTTACCACTCCTGAGACCTAAGGTTTTATGCCTCTGTGCCGGAAATTACAGGGCCGTACATTACCACCTGATCGGAACACAATAATGCTGAATACCACCATTTATCGGCAAGGATATAAGGTAATCCGGTGGTGCCTACGCCCACGAGCTCCTTCACTGGAGCTCTACCACACGTTCAAAGGAACAAGTAAAAGATTACATACTATTAAAATAATCCTTTAAATTTCGGGGAAAATAGTATTATGAAATACGAAGAAGAAATTCAAAGGGTTTTACATTTTAAAATGTTGGCACGAATCTAGAATTTTTTTGGATTTAAAGGTTTGTTCAAATGCAATATGGGTGAGTTTGTGGTCACGTGATCCTCTGGGGATGACTCGCGTTTGTCGAGTCTGCAACGAATCACAATTTAGCTTTAGACAAAGCGATACATTATCAAAAATTAAAGCAAGAATGGTAAGAAAAAATTGACTTCAGTGAGTAATCGAATCTCCTAAAAATCGGTTAAAGGGAAATAAAAATTCGACGCTCATATTAACTTCGGTATCTTAATGGTAAAGCGGCTGGACTGGTTAATATGAAATTCATCAAAACCTTTTATATAATCAAACATACAATATTTGTATTGATAATAATGCAACACAAATGTTATATATTACGTGTTGTTCTTTAAAACCAGCATTCACATACCAGGTGAATGTGCCAGTGACCACAAAGCTGGTGTTCTTGTCATCGTAAAATAATCAAATAATGGTAACAAATGTGATTTAATAAAACAAACGTGAAAAATATAAGTTTCAAGACACCATTGTAGGATTCTAGTATTTTTATGGATTTGTTCAAATGCAATATGGGCGTGTTTGTGGTCTCGTGACCCCCCGGGGTGACTCACGCTGTCGAGTCCGCGACGAATAACAATTTAGCTTCGGATGGAGCGAGCATTGGTACTTGATAGCTGCGTCAGCTTATTTGTGATGAAACCAATATCTTGGGATTGGGCGATTCGTTGAATGGATATTGGATTGTACTTTGTAATGGCAAAGTCGTAAAAGAATTCGTTTTGTAACTGAATCATCAGACTAAGTCTACAATTGCAATAAAAAGCGTAATGACTTTAGTATTTATTTAACAAATTACTGCTACAATATCTTGCAATCGGGTAATTTGGAAAATGAATATTGGATTGTGATTCGTGATTTTTTTTATGTAATACTAGTGGCAAAGAAGCATGCATGCATCAAAAAGTGATCACACACCCACAAAAAAACCAAGGTCAAAATGCAGATGCGTTATCACTCCTGAGACATAAGGTGTTATGCCGGAAATTACAGGGCCGTACATTACCTACCCATGATGTTGATCCCATGATGTTGAGAATCCATCTTCTCTATTAAAATTGGGGTGTTTTTTTATTTTAATAGCCTCGCGTACCAGTCGTGGCATGGGTTTGTGTTCTCTAGCGAGTATTTGAACTTCAATCAAACCGGATGTAATGGTTCGGCTTATCCGCTATGTGTTCACAGACTGGGGCCACGAAAGCTGAAAAGGGACCGATACGTCGGGTTGATTTTTTAAATCATTTTAGTTTAATATACTCGAGATAAATCCGTAAAATAGTTTTATTTCAATAAAATAATGTGACAGTATTAAATTATGTTGCACTAGCTGTGCCTGCGACTTTGTTCGCGTGGAAAAGTGACTTTAGGACTTTGGGCAGCGCTTTTGGATATAAATTTTGGGTACCTAAAAAAATCTACTGTACAGTATGCTTCTCTGTACACGACATTAGACGTATGGCCATCGGGGATAGAAGCACTCATACTGCTAGGATTGTGAAAAATTGCTAATTATGTGTTTAAACACTCAGTCGTGTAAGTTACCTACCTACAAACGTCCATCCTACGCCGAAACGTATTTTAGAAACAGCCATTTTAAACTTCTATACATTATATTTTTATAGAAAATTATCATAAATTTTTGTAAAGTTTCAGTCAATTAGTGCTACTGACAGAGAATGAAAGATGAAATATAGATCTATACATAATAAATATGCACTCCGTAAGAGTCGGCAGAAGTGAAAAATTGAATATTAACGCTGTGCATTTTTAACCCCTAATGCCACCAATACCACCACCACCACCATCACCACCATCACCACCATCACCACCATCACCACCATCGTCACCACCTCCACCATCACCACCACCACTCTCACCACTACCACCTCCACCACCGCCACCACCACAAACGCCACCAATGCCATCAACGCCACCACCAACACCAACATCATCAAACACCTACGTCACCAATGCCACCAATGACACCAACGCCACCAAAACCACCACCATTATCACAACCAATGCCACCAACGCATCCAAAACTACCAACACCACCCCCAACGTCACCAATGCCTCCATCGCCACTAAAAACCACCAATGCCACCTTATCATTTAATTATTTATTATGGAAGGTAATATACATCATATTGATCTAAAAATTCTGTGAAAATTTTAGGCGTCTACTTGCTACCGTTATTATCGAACAAAAAAAAAACACTTTTATTGTATGCCCCCTTGGACCCACCTCTTAACATTTTCATTTTCTTATTTTAGTAATTAATTTTGTTTTTATAGCGGTAACAGAAATATATAATTTATGGAAATGTAAGCTTTCTAGCTATCACTATTTACGAGATACAGCTTGGTGACAGACAGACGTACGGACGGACAGACAGACAAACAGCGGAGGATTAGTAATCCGTAGGGTCTGTTTTACCTTTTAGGTACGAAACCCCCTACAAGATAGAACTAAGATACAGAAAAGCTTAAAAATATTCGATATGATTCTTTAAATTGACATAACTTTTTTATTTCTGAATCGATTCACATGAAACAAACACTTAATGTTAAGTGAAACTTACCACAATATATTAGTGACCGAGAAACCGCAAATTAAATATAAAAAAAAAATAGTTTCTGAAATTAGGGTGCACAAACACACAGACAAACAGACATTTTTCCTGGATATAATCATAAAAAAAAGTATAATCATACCAAGTTTCATTGTAATCGGACCTTTAGTTTTTTTGTGATGCTTGAACAAACAGACAGACAGACAGACAGACAGAGAGACAAAAAATTTTCTAATCACATATTTGGGTTCGGTATCGATGTAGTAACATCCCCTGGTATTTATTTTTTCAATATTTTTAATGTACATAATTAACACTACTACAGTTTTATTATCAGTATAGATTAGATTTTTTTAATTTTCTGAAAAGACCCTACTGAGTTTTGTTTTGGCAGGTTTTTTCTCAGTAATGTGGGCTTGAAACTCTTCCAGTGAATGATAATGTCCCATATTTTTTGTTTAGTCTATCTTGCCGTTTGTAAAAGAGAGAATGGAACATTCTGTTGATATCTATTTTTATTATTAAGTATTTTTGGACCATTATTTATTTTATTTTGTTTACTTTGACATATTTATCAACGTATCAGTTGTTATTCGCTTTAATTTTATATTTGTAATTTGACCTATCACAAGCAAATTCCATTATTTCCAAGTGATTAAATTAATTTTTGAGTTTGAGTTTTGAGTTTGAGTTTTCTAAAAAATCTTAAGAGTATCTTGAAACTGCACTAGCACATTCGACTACAGATTAAATCGTGGTCGTTGCGATTAAACACAACTATGTTTCAACTTAAACACTGGCCCGAAACTCTGATCATAATCGCAGTGAAACTTGTCTTCCGATCAACGAGTTCGCTAATCCTAGCATTCCTAGTTAGAACTAGTTTTGAAAGAAAATAAAAGTGCAGAAACTCAGTGAATAGTTTGAAGCTCTGTTGAAGCGGCGCGCAAACGTAGGCACTAGTTATTATGATCGTGATTTAATAACCGTAGAGAGAGGTAAGTGACGTAACCGGCGAGTCGTGGGTGTTTGCATGTATGATTGAATGCATGCATTTGCCTCTGCCTACCCCTTCGGGGATTACAGGCGTGAAGTTACGTTACGTTACGTTAAGTGATTTAATACTGTTAATTGAATAGTAAGCTTTTTTAATGTCGCAAGCAAGCATACAAATTACATTGATAGTAAAGTATACTGTAGTCTTTAAATATTACAAACCAAGTTTTTTTTTGTAATGGAAGTGGCAAACAAGCATACAGTTCACATTGATGTTAAGTGATGACTGCAGCCTATAGACACCCACACGATGACCAAGGTCAGAATGCAGATGCGTTTCCACTCCTGAGGCCTAAGGTGTTATCCCTCTGTGCCGGAAATTACAGGTCCGTACATTACCACCTGACCGGAACACGATAGTGCTGAACACTACCATTTAGCGGCAAGTAAATTATGTAACGCGGTGGTGCCTACGCCCGCGAGCTTCGTCACTGGAGCTCTACCACCGTAAAGTAATAATCGAACCCCAGCGTAATAGTAGTTAGTGGCCTGCCACCACTAGGCTACTGAGGCAGTTATTATGAATTCTGTAAAGCTAACATAACATTAAAAAGTACTTACATCATAGCCGTTTGATTGTACGGAAACTCGCTTTAACTCAAATATTATATCCGCAGGAAATTCTGAACATAATCACATTTAAACTTGTCTTCCTATCACCGAGTTTGCTAATCCTGAGCGTTCCTAGTTAGAATTGTAGTTTTGAAAGAAAATAAAAGTGCAGAAACCAAGAGGGTACTGGGTAGTTTGAAGCTCGGTTTAAGCGGCGCGCAAACGTAGAAACTTGCTGGACACAAAAGATACGGCGATGAAAATATTTTCACTCTTTTCTATGTTGTTATTTTATTTAAGAGTAAGCTTATATAACGTATGCTTATGAATCTTGTGTATTGAAGTTATATAATTTTGTGGCAGATAGATTAGGTAATACGATGGAGCCTATGCCCTCAAGCACCGGCACTAGAGCTCTGCCACCAGTAAATTAATATATCATAAAATTAATAAAGTAGAAAAATTATATCTTTGGCTTAAATAGTTGCCCTTTGATCGTATGGAATTTTGCCGCACCTGAAATAGAATATCCGTCCGATCATAATCACATTTAAACTTATCCCTCAATCACCGAGCTCACTGACCCTTAGCATTCCTAGTTAAATTTGTAGTTTCCAGAGAAAATAAAAGTGCGGAAACTCGGTCTGAATTAAAAAGCTGTATTTAGGCTGCTGGCAGACCCAACAACACAATTTAACACTTTCGTATTACTGTTAAGTTGCCAAGAAAATTCTTCGGACGCAACTTTAATCTTGTACTTTTTGAAGGGATAAACAGAGGTAAATGCATTCATTTACGCGTTTTCATTATACCCACAATTGGACAATTACGTTGTCATCTCCGGGCTCGTTACCAGTCTCCAAAGGTGGCAATGGGAAACTTCCGAAAAATGGGAACAAAATAATAGTAGCATTTATTGTTGTATTACATGTAGAAACAAAAAAATAAAAATTAATGCAAGATTTCAAATTGAAATTTCAGGTGGGAAGAAAAATCCTTTAACGTGTTCTCCGTGACCAACAGTGTAACAAAATAGTTCTCACGTTTGCGTATAGCCTTAGCGGTGGAAAATGTAAAACTGCAGGTAAAATCAGGGGCAGCCGTCTGTTCTATTCAGTTATTACCATTTCACTAAAGTCTTTGTCTAGTTTTCAAACCGATCTAACTTGCACCAGAGTTTTCTATTTTCAGTTTCTGTTTTTTACGAATTTCATTTGTTTGTTTTTGTCTGAACGGACAAAAGACAAAGCAGTTTGCAAATGTAGGTACATCATTAATTTAAATAAATGTGGCGATGCGTTTGAATATAATATTTGTTTTTATGTATTTTACTATATTATATGGTACAACTTTGAATATAATAAATACGCTTCAAATATCATACAAGCTGCAAAAGACTTCAATTTTGTCTGTCAGTTTGTCTGGTACGTTATAACTTTGAATCTACTTAACGAATTTCTATGCTGTTTTCACAGGTGGGTATACAAAACATATGGTTTATGATGATAAAGATTAAAGGCATTCTCAAATTGTTCGATTCGATAAGGCATTTAAAGGCAAGTGTAGAAAGTGATCAGCTGGTGAGAAATATTGAAAATATAACAATTATCAGTACTTTAATTTTGCTTGCAACTTAGTCCGCGTGTACTTTAATTATCGGAGCATATATTATGTTTTATTTCACCCCTTAGGGGTTGAATTTCTAAAAATCCGTTTTTAGTACCAATTTAAAACATGAAAATTTGACGACCCGGTTAGTCCAGCGGTGTGAGATGACCGTTTGATTCGAGGGGTCGCGGGTTCGATCCCCGCACCGGGACAAATATTTATATGGCCTACAGATATTTGTTTCGGGTCTGGGTGTTTGTGTATGTGTTGTTTGTGTACAACGGCACCCTCGACACAGGTTTATACCTACTGTGGGGCTGTGAGTGTAAGCGTATTTTATTTATTTTATGAAAGGAAAAACTGTACCAAATTTAAAGTTTCTAGGTATAGTAGTTTTGGCTATTCGTGGATATGAGTCTGGTTTGCCTTGAATGATAGTGCTGAACACTACCTTTTTTATTTGGCTACTGATTTATTAGTTAATGCAGTAGTGCCTACGGCCTCGAGCTCCTTCACTGGCACTATTAAGGATATTTTTTTTACCTACATACCTTGCAACGAATTATTAAAGAAAAAGTCATTGTTTTCGTCGTCTCAAGATTCTCAACAATAAAAATTAATAAGAGAATTTCAACAGATCACGGTGCGCTAACCAGATTCGCAATAAAACGTAATAATATCAAATAAAATTGTCCAACCACGTGTAACTTGGCTGAATACAATCAAAATGCAATTTAGCTAGCGGACGTCGCGTCCGCTCGCTCTGCGGTGTACGGTGCAGGCATTAGGGCAATGTTGGATTCTACTTTTTGTTTTACACCCATTTCATTTGTATATTGAAACCGTGTTTAACTGATTATTATGCTTAAGTGTTAAGTTTTTTTTTTTTTTTTTTTTAATGTAATGATAGTGTCAAACAAGCATGCAGTTCACATTGACGTTAAGTGATGACTACAGCCTATAGACACCCACACAATGACCAGAGGTCAAAATGCAGATGCGCTGCCACTCCTGAGGCATTAGATGATATGCCTCTGTGCCTGAAATTACAGGGCCGTACATTACCACCTGACCGGAACACTACCATTTAGCGGCAAGTATATTAGGTAATGCGGTGGTGCCTACGCCCGCGAGCTCCGTCACTGGAACTCTACCACCAGTAAAAGTTAGTTAAGTTAAGTTTTTATGGGATTAAAGTCCCAAATAAGCCTTTAGCCTTTCTGCATTAATACAGACATAAATAACTAAAGTTTATACTTCCGATACCAATATCTTCTTTTAATAGTATTCAAAAATGGTCATACGAAAATTATGGAGTGAGACAATCTTTCAATTTCAATTTCATTTCAGCATAAAACAAAAGATATACGATTTCGGAAAATTTAATATTGGGAAATGTTGAAGTGAGCCGATTTTAAGGCTTGTGCCCGGTATGCCGCGAAGGTGCCCGGTCGGTGCGACCGATATTGTCCGCCAATTTCGTGTCTTTGTCGTAATCCTGTTTCGCAATTTTCGTTTTTTCGGACTGGAATTTGTGTAACTAAGAAAATATTAAACTTTGTTTTAAGTAACACTAGACATCTACCGTATTTAGAGACCTCAACGCCTTGCAAGGCTCATTAGAAAATATTTTACTAACATGCTTTTTGTTTTATATTATTTCGCATTAACACATTCTTGTGATATATAATTTAAAGAAAAATGGAAAGAAAAATTTGACTTTAGGCGAGACTCGAACTCGCGGCCTACTGGGAATCTAGTCCAGCCGCTCTTCCAACTGAGCTACTGAAGTCCTGCCCGATTTGTCAAATCTTTCCTTCACATTTATTGCATTGCTTTATGGTAGCAGCAGCGCCATCTATTGCCAAACTATGCTAGTTAGGCAACCGATATAATAACTTTTGCAGTTTATTGAATATCGTAAAGAAGTCGCTTTTACCCTTTATAATTGTGGCCGCGAGTTCGAGTCTCGCCTAAAGTCAAATTTCTCTTTCCATTTATCTATAAAATAACATACTTTTTCCCTAAAATACTGATAAAATAAAATACAAATAATACCTTTAAATAAATAATGATAAACTATTTAAAGGTATTATTTGTTCCAATTTCAGCAAAAGGTTACTATACTACTGGTCCAATCCAATGGTTTATAATATTTTAAAAACATATTTCTGATTTAGTCCAAATCAAATTGTGTTTCCAATCTTTTATTTCATTTACCCAAAATTGGTCACACGAAAATGATATGACAGGAAACACTCGAGCAATTTCAATTTCATTTCAGCATACAACAAAAGAAACACGATTTCAAAAAATTTAATATCGGGAAATGTTGAAGTGGGCCGATATTAAGCCTCGTGCCCGGTATGCCGCGATGGTGCCCGACCGGAGCGACCGACGTCGAATTGTCCGCCAAATTCGTGCTTTTGTCGCTCAGTTTTTCAATCTTTATCATCTCACGGGCTTTTGTACAAGGGTTGTTGGTTTTAATACGGATTTTGTTTGACTTTTTATGAGGTATTCAATGTCAACTCTTTCAGCGTCAAAAAGCTGAGCAACAGTTCGAACAATGGAAATAATCCACATGGCGTTAAAAAGACTTGAAAAACTAAAAAATTGTGAACTGTGTACTTGTTTGTCACCATTATTACATTAAAAACTAACCTTCACGCTACATAAAAGAACTGAGCCTTTCCGTAGGAATAAATACGTAACGTTACTTCACGCATGTAATCCCCGAAGTGGTAGGCAGAGGTCAATGCATGCACACAAGCATACATGCAAACACCCTCGATTTGCCGGTTACGTTTTGGCCTATTTAACAGGTGGCGAGCCTGTTGACATATCCAAAGGCGCATTCCCAAACGCCGAGTTACTAGAAAACTTTTAGAAATAGAAAAATTCCAATAGAACCAAAAATACATGATTTGTACACCATTATCCCTGTAGAAATCATCAATTTCAGCCAACAGACGTCCACTACTGAACAAAGGCGTCTCTCAAAGAATTCCACAACGAACGGTCCTGAGCCGCCCTCATCCATCGATTGCCCGCAACCTTCACCAGGTCGTCAGTCCACCTCGTGGGAGGCCTGCCTACGCTTCGTCTTCCGGTACGCGGTCGCCACTCCAGAACTGTTCTGCCCAAACGGCTGTCAGTTCTGTGAGCTATGTGCCCTGCCCACTGCCATTTCCATTTCGCTATTCGGTGGGCTATGTCATCAATAATTGGATATCGTCTGTAGAAATAAGACATCAATATTGGGATACAGTGTTATTAATATTAAGCCCCTCGCGCCTCGGTATTCCGATGCAATGGTGCCGGCAATATGCATTGTCCACCGAGCTTCTTTAGCTTTCCTGTTTTTCAAATCTTATCCGGGTATCATATTAGATTTTGTATATAAGCGGGAATTGTTTCCACCTTTATTTTGTCTTTTTTAATATGGTTATTTGCTTTGGTATTTAATATTGAGATCATTTTCTTTCTCGCTTTGTATTTTAACTGTTGATAGATTCAGTATTTTATTAAATATCTGTATAATTACTATTTTTGATCCTGGTTATAAGGTTGCTTTATAATTTGATATAATATTATTATGTGAATGCATAAGAATTTAAAATTTGCCTTCCTTTTACAAATGTTTGATAGTTTCAGTTTCATTGTTTTTTTTTTAATAGGCGTATGTTGTCAGCTTTTTTCGAAACCACATTAATCTGCTTTACTGGACAAATGGTGAGTGCTATAGATTCTCAGCCCAAATATGTTCACACAAGTGCCTTAAGGAGATAGTGGGTCCTATTTTCGTCATAGGGCGATGCGGTAGTTGCATGGTATACGTCGCTATTCTTCGAGCTTCGCAACTAGAACTGTACAACAGAAATAAAATAATATTTCGGCGACCGGGACGACCCGGTTAATCCAGTGGTGTGAGACGACCGTTTGATTCGAAGAGTCACGGGTTCGATCCCCGCATCGGGACAAATATTTGTATGGCCTACAGATGTTTGTCTCGGGTTTGTCGGTGTTTGTGTGTGTGTTGTGTGTGTACAACGACTACCACGACACAGGTTTATACCAAGTGTGGGGCTGGGAGTGTAAGAGTAAAAGTATTTTATATTAAGCTCTGGCGGCCCATTTTTTTTTTTTTACCTTTTATTCCTTAATAAATTTACATTTCAATTTAACAATTACATATTTAATAATTCGAGTGATTCTATTCCATTTGATTGATTACATTTTATATTTATTAAATTTTTGTATGTCCATTTTTTTTTAATCTATAAATTACATGCATTTTAAGTAAATCTATTATAATATTTGAATTAAATTGTATGTCATGATATTAAATTATACAAAAAAACATATTTTTCAATTAGCCTATCATAAAATGTCAATGTTTAATATGTTATTTTTTATTAAGGACCTCTCTCCGAGTAAAGGCCTCCTCCATATGTCTCCAGCCAGTTCGGTCTTTTGCCTTGTCTAACCAGTCTGTCCCTGCTGACTGTGATATTTCATCGGTCCATCTCTCCAGTGGTCTTCCCCTTCGTCTTTTACTGGTAGGACCAGCTGGTGGCCCATATTGAATAATATATATTAGTGTTATACGTCATATCCATTATTAACACGCCAACCGAGCATCAAACGCCCATGTTTTAAGATTAGGTCAAAAACGTGTTTTAATCACAATCTGTATTATAATCTCATTGTAACCGCTTCGCCGTTTGTAATTAAGTATTATAAAGTTCAGGAACATTGTGAAACTGAAATTTCGTATTGTATAATTAGTATTATGAAAGTTAAACAAGTGTCGATTTGAGTGAACGATTATAAAATTAATTAGCCGCGTTATTGAGTTGTTACTGCTATTGAATCAGCTTGAATTTAAATACAAATTAGATTTTGCTAGCAATATTCCTCTTTATTTACAATCCACATGAAGAAATATTTCATATCGACTTTAGGAAAGAGATTTCGGCTGATTTCGGCTCTGTAGAGCGTTATCTCTTTCGCACACTACCTATGTGACGTTTGTCGACCATTTTGATCTAGTTTCGACCAATACCGCACTATTAGCACTTAACACGGTCGGATCCAACCGAGTCGGACTCATGTTTGTAGGTAATGTTTGTTTGTACAATTGAGAGATTTCCTACCGTATACTCCATATTACACACATCTTATAGGATTTCCTAGGATTTATAGGTAATTTTTTTTTTCATATTTGCTCAAAAATGTTAGACACAGTAATTTATTAAATAAAAGTGGCATGATATTTTGGAGGCCATGGTAATTTGTCTCCATATTTTCTCAATAATTTCAAAACATTTTTTTAAAACATGTTAAAAAATGTATACGTACACGTGTCGACCATGATCGTTATTAGATTGTTCAAGTTGCCAATAACAAAATGCAAAATTGTCGCAAACTTGCAATTTCCAATACTCACAAATCCCCAAAATTGTCAAACAAATGCGAACAAAGGCCCGAAACTAATACATCAAAACAAATTAGTAAGGAAATTTCATTAGCCCGGGGCCTGTGATCGACAAATTACCCTTCGATATTTATTATTGACGTTCACCTTCGCAACTCATTATGATTCTGGCGCGCTTTGCGCCCGTCAGTTTCCTGGGTTCCGTGTTTTGAATTTGACAGTCGGAATTTGAAGATTTTTCATAAATTAGTAAAGAATTTTTCCAATTTTTAACTGCCCCAGTAGCCTAGTGGTAGCAGGCCACTACTACAACGCTGGAGGTCCTGGGTTCGATTCCCGGGTCGGGGACTATCAGAAATAACGGTTTAAAATCCTTTATCTCTAGTTTTATTGGGATTTTTCCATTTTCTGGAAGTTTCGCAGTACCTCGGAGTTTGGTAATGTGCCCGGAGATGGCAACAGGCTCGCCACCTGTTATATGGGTCAAAACGTAACCGGCGAATCGTGGGTATTTGCATGAATGCTTCAATGCATGCATTTACCTCTGCCTACCCCTTCGGGGATTACAGGCGTGAAGTTACGTAGGTTAGGTAATGCGGTGGTGCCTACGCCCTCGAGCTCCTACCCTGGAACTCTACCACCAGTGAGCGCTTTAATTTGGCCATGGTTTTTTTTATTTTTGTCTATTGGTATAAAATACACCGATGTGCATATGAGTATGGAATTTGTAGATTCTGTGAAAGATTGCTTGCCTGAGTAGAGCATAGTCTGCCAGAGAAAGTCCCCAATACACACCCTCGGAATTTGTGCATGATCTTAAACTAATAGCACACAGAACAGAAAAAACTACTTGTTTTTTCTGTGTATATAACACACCGCGGACACTGCGCCAAAATTCCAACGCTAAATTTGGTCCCTATTACACAGACATCAATTAGGGGACGTGTATTTGCACGTGCACCTGTGTGCGTAGCACGTAGAGAATACCAAACGTCGCCCATAAGAGGGGAGGAGGATGGGTGAGGCGGGGAAATCGGGCGGGACGTCGTCGTGTCCTTTTTATACGTAGTATTATTATATATTCTCTGCTCATAGCGCTACTCCACCTATAAAACTGCTTTCATCTATATTGGAATTAGAATCACGGCCACAATTTCACAACGTGCTTTGTAAATAAGTGGTATTTCTTTCCCAATATCATACGATTCTTCCAAATTCTAAAATAATTTGATACATAATAACACAAGCTACAGAACCCACATCGTATAATGTCCGTGCTTGACCGGTACCCAACATTAAAATGGACGACAAATAACGGCAACGTACCGGTACATGCCGGAACAATGTCGTTTTATGCTCGCATCGTACCGTTTTTCGTAGCCGGGATGATTGGGCTGTTTTGTTAAACGTATTCATGGGTGTTGTAAATAATGGGCAACGATACCCGGGTCACGAATGGGACAGTTAGTTATTGGTGGTGAAAAATCGATGCGTTAAGTGCTGGTTATACCGGGATGTTTGATGATTATCGAAAAATTTGTTCTAAATGTCGGCTTCTTACGTTTATTTGCTTTTACGTGACGGTGTTTTGTGTGGTTTTTATCTTCTTCTAGGGCGCGATCGGGTGTGTTATGGGTTTCCGTTCTTCGAAAACCGAACGTTAAGCGGTCGGTCCCTTTTGCTATCGATAGATAGCAGTCGTTGAACCTTGACGGATGTCTTATGGGCGGTTTGAAAATATCCGACAGCGGGTTGTCCATTTACCAGTATCTCCACCAACCTGCATTGGAGCAGCGTGGTGGAGTAAGCTCCAGACCTTCAAAAAGGGGAGAGACTCGTGCCCTGCAGTGGAACGTATCAAGGGTTGCCATTATTTATATATTATTATCATTATTTCGACTTCTTTATTGGCGCCTTGCATTTTTTGTGATGCGTAAAAAATGCGACCCTGATCGAAAACGCATAAGAATGATATATGAACAGAATTGCATCCACCTACTTTTTGAAAACCCAATAACATCTGTCATGGCAAGAATCGAACCTTAGCTAAGTGGTAAAGCGGTGTCCAAGCTTTACCACTAAGCTAAAGTTCGATTGGTCGGTATCCTTAGGTCGCAGATTCGATTCCTACCCGAAGTCAAAATTTTTCTTTCCATTCTTTCTTTATTTTCTTACATATTAACGTTGTGCATTTTTTGCTTTGTTGTACCATGACAGATGTTATTGGGTCTCCAAAAAGTAGGTGAATGCAATTCTGGTCACATGTCCTGCTTACGCATTTTCGATCAGGGTCGCATGTCCTGACGCGAGTTTTTTAGCTTAGTGGTAAAGCGATTGGACACCACTTCGAGGTTCAAGGTTCGATTGGTGGTTATCTAGGTCGCAGGCTCAATTCCTGCCCGAAGTCAACATTTTTCTTTTCATTTATAGGGTTCCGTATAAACAAGGAACCCTTATAGTTTCGCCTATAGTTCTGTCTGTCTGTCTGTCTGTCCTTCCGCGGTTTAACGCAAAAACAATTGGTACTAAAGACTTGAAATTTGGCACAAGTATACACCTTAATTACCCCGACAAAGTGGTAGAATAAAAACATGAAAAATATAGATATTTACGGCAACCCCTACTAATAACGCGGACATTTTTTTTATTTTCGATTTCCATATAGTGTGGGGTATCGTTGGATAGGTCTTTTAAAAATGTTATGGGTGTGTCAGCATCACTTTTCGGTTTAGTTTTTTTTTTTTTTTTGTAATAAAAGTGGCAAACAAGCATGCAGTTCACATTGATGTTAAGTGATGACTGCAACCTATAGACAACCACACAATGACCAGAGGTCAAAATGCAGATGCGCTGCCACTCTTGAGACATTAGGTGTTATGCCTCTGTGCCGGAAATTACAGGGCCGTACATTACCACCTGACCGGAACACGATAGTGATGAACACTACCATTTAGCGGCAAGTATATTAGTTAACTATTCGTGACTTATTAAGCTTTAAAGTGCAAATTTTCGTTAGAGTCGAGTATCCCCCCCCTACAGACTAAACGGTTGTTGTTAGAAATTTAAAACGCTACGGCGATAGTAGCTACATATAAAGAAATTAAAAGGAAAACTATCACACTTCAGTTGGTCTTGCAGGTTTGCGAGTAATACTCGACCAAGTGTATTTTACTCGAAAATTTCGAACAACTCTACAGAAAATACATTTTTTTTTTCATTACATATCTTAAGTACTATGTAACTACGGAACCCTACACTGCGCGTGGCCCGACACGCACTTGACTGGTTTTAAATATTTTCCATTTCCTTTAATTTCTAAAATTCACTCGCATGTATGTGTTATCGCAAAAAATAAAACATTACAGTTTATGTTTACGTTTTTACTTCTACCGACACTCCCGGAGTGCAACCCGTTGTTTTTTTTTATCATAATCTTTACTAGATTAATAACTAGCGGCCCGCCCCGGCTTCGCGCGGTGCAATGTTGCCTCCCCTCTCCTATTCGTCTTAGCGTGATGATTATACATAGATATAGCCTAAAGTCTTCCTCGATATCTTTTATAGTTTAGGCAGCGTACGCAAAATAAGTAACTTTTCTGGTTGATTTTTTACACCTTGTGTCTGAAAAACCCAAATATCTTACGGAACCCTATTTTTTCCAAAATAAAACATAGCCTATATTACCCGTGGATAATGTAGCTTTTGAATAGTGAAAGAATTTTTAAAATCGGTCTTGTAGTTATTGAGCCTACTTATTACAAACAAACAAAAAAATATTACCTCTTTATAGTATTAGTTTAGATATGAATAGCCTTTGTGGCTTGAAAGGTCCATTCTATTAGGTTTTAGATATTACGTCGGCTTAGCATGTCTTAACATTTTTAAATTATGAGACGTTTATATAGTCATAAACCTAGGCTTCTAAATAATGAAACGGAGCTAGTCCTGACGCTTAAGTTGGGCGTCGAGGAATGGCTGTTTTTTCCTGTTTAATCTTATTATACTTCGGTAGCTTAGTGGTAAAGCGGCTGGACTGGATATCCTGAGGTCGCAGTTTCAATTCCTGCACGAAGTCAAATTTTGATTTCCGTTTTTTCTCTAATTTCTAAAGTTCGCTCGCATGTATTATTGCGAAAAATAAATAGTATAATCTTATTATGTTGTATTTCGTATGTAAGCCAAGGAATTAAATTCGATATTTTCCTATACCTGCAATTGCACTAACATACACATACCACCGTACCTGTATCCATATGAGAGGAAAGGAAAGGAAATCTTATAATAATCATATTTGATATTCCCACAAATCTCATCCCATATTTGCAATACGCGAGCAAAAAGCGGACATCATTCCGGATTTACTCGCGGCCGCTGGATTTTGTATCGTGTTCCGGTACCTTTTTATATACCCGCTGTTGTGTTGTATGTAGTAAACTTAATATACCTAATGCATTTTAAGCTTCTGAGCTGGTGTTATATTCTTATAAAGATAGTCTATATAAAAGTATATATAAATATATTATTATCTCCAAAAAACTTTCATAATTGTATAACATAACATTAACTTCTTATTGAAAAATCAGGACTCTCATTATTTATGAAAACTACTAAAGGCTTAGAATCAGAATCAGAATCAGAAACTCATTTATTCATTTAGGGTGACAGGCACCTCTTATGACACGTCAAAAACAAACAAAATAAATTAAAGCGAATAACAATTGATATACATGTCAAACAAGATAAAAAATATATGTAAAGTCAAGAATATCACTAAGATAAAACTAAATGTCATAAACTAATGTAAAAAGTATATCAGTAAAATGTCTCTTTTCCCCTTTACAAACTGATAACAAAGAGTAAAAAGAAAAGAAAAAGAGTCATTCTTTGTCATTCACCGGCAAAGTTCCAAAGGCCAATATGATCTGAGAAAAACTTGCCGGAAAAAACTCAGTCGGCTCTTTTAAAAATATCTCTTAGGCATATTTTTACTTAATTAAAACTGTACTAAAGAGAATATCTATTTTCTATATTATAATGATGGCAAAGCACATGATATGTACACAAAAAGTGCAGATCAAAATGCAATCTATACATATAATAAAACAGTCAAGCCCGCGTTTCTGTACATTGTATATATTTACGAAAAACCTCAACTCGAAACGAAAAACTGCCTCGGTAGCCTAGTGGTAGCAGGTCACTACTACTACGCTGAGGTCCTGGGTTCGATTCCCGGGTAGGGGGTTATCAGAGATAATGGTGAAAAAGCCTTTATCTCTGGTTCTATTGGGGATTTTTCCATTTTCTGGAAATTTCCCAGTACCTCAAAGTTTGGTAATGTGCCCGGAGATGTCAATAGGCTCGCCACCTGTTACATGGGCCAAAACGTAACCGGCGAATCGTGGGTGTTTGCATGTATGCTTGAATGCATGCATTTACCTCTGCCTACCCCTTCGGGGATTACAGGCGTGAAGTTACGTTCGAAGTTACGTTACGAAAAACCAATTGGGGGCGATGTTAGAATAGTATTAGAACACTGTTCAATTATTTTTAAATTTTTTGTCTGTCTGTTTGTCCCTTTGTCCAGGCTAATCTCCGAAGATACTGGACGGATTCGAATGAAACTTTTTGTGGTGTATAGATACTAAGCCTGGCCAACATTTAGGCTATGTTTTACTGCGGGAAAATTACTCATTCCCACGGGAATCTCTACATTTAATTTCATTTTCCTATACAATATCAAACCTTTGACACATTATTTGATTGTAAGGCAATACGAAGTTTGCCGGGTCAGCTAGTATATTATAAAATGTAATTTTACTTTTTGTCTGTTCCGGAATTTCGATTCCTTGTTCCACATCATATGACCCAAATCTGGAACTCGACTCGACTGGCGGCGGCAACAAGACGCTGTGTTGCATCTGAGCTAAATTTGAAATGCATGCTTTGGGAGTTCTCTAGCAACACCTGCCGCGTGTTCGCTTGTCGACTGCTCTGTAATATGCGATGTTTGGTGTTGACTGGCGGTGTCTTCGAAAGTAAGCTTTTTCTGTGATTTTTATATCGTTACCTAGATTGTGATATTTATATCGTGTATACTACCTAGAAGAAGTGTAAGCATGAAGTTATGTATAAAACATATCTTCATGGTAAGATTGGTAAAGTTAAGATTGGTAAGGTTTTAAATGTTTATTACGTAATAACGTTATAAACATTTAAAAAACTACTCCAACCGGGGCTTGAACCTATTGGATCTGGATAAACCCAGTTTAGGGTTTGAGTCCCATCTGTAATAAAATGTTTCGTTCCGTTTTCGTTTTTCTTCAGTGTTTATACGAAAATGTATATATATGGCAATATAAACTATTTTACTTATTGTCTGTTCCGGAATTTCTATCCTCAGTTGCACGATATGCGTCATAGATGTACGAAGGCCATACAAATATTTGTTCTGGCTTGGGTATCGAACCGGCCACTCTCGAACGAACGATCAAGTGGTCGTCCCTAAGCACTGGACTAACTGGGCCATCAAGTCAAGTTCGCGGTCCTGTTGTGAACTCGTTTGTTGCTATAGTTTCAATGATAACATTGAAGAGTTAATGATTCTTTGATTGGTATACTTTATCGGGAATGACGAAAAATATATTCTTTACAAAATCATCGTTTAAATAATAATATTTCCGTTAATAGGAACAGAGAAAAATACGGACCAAAAATAAAAAATTAAACAATCCTCTGAAAACTGTAATTTACCTAACAAGCAAACATTTCAATACCTCAATGTTTGTATGTAGAGGTTTAGGCAAATCATTTAATTTCAGATAGTTTCCGACCTAGATTTAGCTGTCAATTATATTAATCCACGTTTATATCTCCTAATCTAAATCAAACATCAGTAACGAGACAGCTCAATCTATTCGCTCAAAGCAAACTACGCAATTAGCGCTTCTTAGAAATGCTAATTGGTAGTTGCAAACGCTGAATTAAACTTTAGTTCCGAAGCAATAAAGTTTATTTTAATTTGCAGGAGATTGTCGAGATGTAACTTATTAAAATGTAGCGTCCACGCAATTAGCTGCGAAAATTAATCTTGATTCTACTTAACAATGATTGGTCGCTGCGAAGTGCAAGGTAGTTATTTTGTACCCTGAATCGCGGAGTAGCCGACATGTGTTGTTTATAAAATATTCGTACGTAGGATTTCAGTCGGGTTTTCTTTTATTCAGAAAACGTAAATTATATAGCAGGTGATGGGAGAAGGAAGACGAATGGGTTTAGAATGCAGGTCGCATACGGTTATCGCATTGCGTCTTTTTTATTTTTTTATGAATGTTAACATTGTTGGTGAGCAATGCAAATTATAGGGTCTTAATGCAGCGTACGTGATAAAAGAATTTACAAAATAGGTGAATGATCTAAAACTGTATCTCATGAAGTTGAGCAAAGTGTTCAAGTTTTAGTGTTAATTTCCTGTTCACATTGGTGTAAAGAGATTTTATTTTTATGTAATGGGAATGGTAATCAATCATGCAGTTCACATTGATGTTAAGTGATGACTGCAGCTTAAAGACAAAGACCAAGGTCAAAATGCAGATGCGTTACCACTCCTGAGGCCTAAGGTGTTATGCCTCTATGCCGGAAACTACAGGGCCGTTCATTACCACCTGACCGGAACACGATAGTGCTGTAGTAACACTACCATTTAGCGGTAAGTATATTAGGTAATGCGGTGGTGCCTATGCCCACGAGCTCAGTCACTAGAGCTCTACCACCAGTAGAATACTGAGGCCTATGCAATGTGGGTAATTGTGAAGAAATGAGATTTTTTTTTGTTTCATTCCAGAAATGGTTAATGATGAATCCAAAAAGTATGGTGGTACCTTCGCTTTCAAACTCTATCATGGTGTGTTACTACAACCTTCAGACTTTATGAAGCTCTTTTATGGAGGAACATTAATAATTGTATCCCACATTATTTGGTCATGGTAGGTCAGCCTTGGTCTTCCTGGGCCTCTGCAACCATCCACATTCGCATTGTATATCTGTTTAGTCATTCGCTCATTCGACATTCTTTCTATATGCCCGAACCATCGGAGCATGCCTTCGAGTTCTGTCTGATGGTGGGGTCAAAAGTCTTAGGAATCGGAGTGCATGTATGAAGAGAATGATGAAGGTAGACGAGGCACGAGAGGTTTGTCAGAACCGGGATGTCTGGCGCTCTACACTCTCTGCCTACCCCGTTAGGGACCTGGCGTGAAGATACATACATTATTTGGATGTTGTTTTACGAGTAACTATTGGCGCTTGGTATTTTATTCTCAAAAAGTTTATTTTCTCGTCATTTAGCTGGTCCCGGCCTTTCACACTGTCTGCCTGCCCCGTAACAGACTTAGCGTGAAGATACACTTTGCTCATCAATATCATTTCAAAAATATGAAATTTAAATGCGAAAATATTTTTAATTACCAATTTTAATACGTTTTGAAACATTTTCCCTCTTATTCATAAACGTACATTAGATACGTTTTAGCTATAGAATGCTTTGTCTTTGTCAGTTGCATTGTCGAATGTGCAGAATAGAAAAACACAAAAGAGATATTAGCAACATTTTAGCTAAAATATCTTTATGAATAAGAGTTTTTTTTATATTTCATGAAATGGCTAACAAGAATAAGCATACAATTCACTTTGGTTTGTTTACACATAAAATGTTGCTAAAAAACTTATAAAATCGACTTTCTATCCTTATTATTATCCATCTTAAATATTGTGACCAATGACCAAGTAAACCAGTGGTGCGATTATTGGTGAATAAATACATTTCGTCCGTCCCATGAAAGATCGCATTTATATTCATAAATAGTATGAAGAGATCGAACAGATGGCGTAACAACGGATTTAGTACGCGTTGGAGGATAATGAAGAATATAAGGGCGATGAAACACTGAACGGTTTATAGTGTGTGCTGCGTCACATACACACACACTCTCATTGTATGTAATTTTCATTAAGTTAAAAAGAATCGTTCAAAAAACTTTAATGATGGCATAAAAACTACTTTGTTTTATTATATTATTTTTATGTTTTGTGTCTCCAAATTGATATTTAAAAAAAATGTGGTTTTTCATATTTTATTTCTCAAAAACAGGGAAGGTGTAGTATGTGCTGCGTCACATACGCACATACTCTCATTGTATGTAATTATCATTATGTTAAAAAGAGAATAAATCTAAAAATCAACCAGTTCAGTCGTCTTTTACTGAACCACCCCATTACAGGTTATCTAAAGTCAAATTTTTGTATTGCAATATCTATTAATTGAAATGAACCGCTAAAATCAGACATGCTTAGTTAACCGGTGCTAAAACAAACCCAATAAAGGTTTTGGGGTACCCATATACTTATCCTCTTTATGTTGCTATATAACAATCTAAATATTTTTTTCAATTGTGATAGAGCTCCAGTGACGGAGCTCGTGGGCGTAGACACCACCGCATTACCTAATATACTTGCCGCTAAATGGTAGTGTTCAGCACTATCGTGTTCCTGTCAGGCTCTGTGCCGGAAATTATAGGGCCGTACATAACGGCCCTATTATTTCCGGCACAGAGCCATAACACCTTAGGCCTCAGGAGTGGTGTCGTATCTGCATTTTGACCTTGGTCTTTGTCTAAGTGTCTATAGGCTGCAGTCATCACTTAACATCAGTGTGAACTGCATACTTGTATGCCACATCCATAACATAAAAAAAAACATTTTTCGCCCCTTACTTCTAACTTTTCAAGAAACTGCCGCGTGTTAACAGTTTGTGTACAGAAGCCTTAAAGTCACAATAGGGGGTCAGCTGCGCAAATCTTCCACTCTGCTGCTCTCGATCTTACCGAGTGGAAACTGAATATCTTGTTGCCTTTAAATCTCTCCAATACTATTATCTCTATTTTCAATATCGCTTCTGGGTAGTAGATGAAGTCCTTGTTTTCAGTATAATTCACATTTTTGCAGTAGTTCTTACTGCAAAAACAATAAAGTGAACTAAAGTAATGTACCTAATGCCTGTTCTAAGCCCTATCTTTTATTTCATTTAATGAAGGTGATAAACAAGTATGCATTTAATATGGATGTTAAGTGATGACTGCAGCCTATGTGCAGTGGGTGTAACTTTTTTTTAGTTTGATTCATGTCTCATTTTCTTTTATAAAGTTATTTTTAAAAGACTTTCCCAGTTCACAAGAAATCGTAGATGCATTACGATTGATGATGAATTCTTTCTTTTCAGATGAAACTGAGTCAATTTGAAATTATTAACGTATTACATATAATTTTTTTTAGTTGGTAACTACACGAAAACTAGTGGTTAAAATGCCGATGCGTTGCCACTCCTGAGATCTTACTTGTTGTGTCTCTGTATAGTGTTTACGGGGCAATATGGGGCCATATATAACCAACTAATTGGAGGACGATAATGTTGAACACTAACATTTTGCGGTAGATAGATTAGGTAATGCGGTGGTGCCTACGCTCTCGAGCTCCTACACTGGAAGACTACACCCAGAAAAAACTCTATAGATATTACGAGATATCTGATTCGCTACGCAATCTACTGATGTCAATTCCCGTATTTTTCATAATTATATAGAATGCTCGAAATATGTCCGTGAACGGCTAAAAGTGTTTTTATTGTATTTCATTTTTATTCGTTGACACTTATCATTGCTAACACGGTATCACAATTATTTTACGTAATTTGCAGTCGGACATATCAGAAATATAAAAAAACAAAAATACTTTCACAAATAAGTTCCAACATGAGCTGACATCATCGAATATGGTCCAAAATAAGAGTGAGATCAATAATGCCAAATGTATTTAATATGTATTTTTATTTCATGGAAGTGGTAAACAAGCATGCAGTTCACATTGATGTTAAATGATGACTGCAGCCTATAGACACCAACACAAAGATCAACGTCAAGAAGCAGACGCGTTACCACTTCTGAGGCCTAAGGTGTTATGCCTCTGTGTCAGAGAGATCTAACGATAGCAACGGGGACCGACGGCTTAACGTGCCTTCCGAAGCACGGAAACGCGTATTTTAATTTGCCACTAGCGGTCACTCATCACACACCCGACCGCGCCCGTATCGCTCAGCCGAGTAGATCGCTGCCGATCTACACCAGCCGCGAGCCATGCGCGCTACATCCTCCAACCTTCCTTTCATAAAAAAAAAAATAAAAGTTCTATCATGAATGGAATGCTTAACATAGGCTACTTTTTTCGATATCCAACGGCATTAGGATCAACATGAGTCCAGGCAAACATATAGTTCAGATGTAAACTGACAAAATCGAAACATGGTCCAAAATTAGAGTGAGGCAATAAAACGTGACGGGCAGGTGTAAGATCGAATCTGCCAAACGTCCCGATGCTAACAAAGGAGTTCAGACATGTGACACGACCGTCAAACGGCCATGTTATGAATGCGATGTAGCTAAGGTATAAGAGATAGCGGGTTATTTTCTGATGTTTTCAGTTAATATTACTGGTGGTAGCTATAGTGACGTAGCTCGGAGGCGTAGGCATCAACGCATTATCTCTATGAACCAAATGATAGTGTTCGGCACTATCGTGTTCCGGTTGGATGGTAATATATGACCCCGTAATATCTATCACAGAGATATTTTATGACATCTTAGGTCACAGGGGTGGCAACGCATCTACAACGTGTAACAGGATTAAATGTACAACTCGAAACTAGTTTGTTCAGAATCGATAACCGAATCGATTTCAGGCATTTTTGTTATACGTAATATTTTGTACCAAATTTAAATACAATTAAGGAAATTATGGTCACCCATTTGGTGAACAGTCAATTCAAACGAAAATGAGACTAACGGCTATCCAAAATAAAATGCTAATCTCAACAAGTTTATTAGAACTCGTTGAGACGTGCTTTTTATTATAAACTAGCTGTGCCCGCGACTTCGTCCACGTGAGAAAAAATATGATTGTGCAGTATCTACCCGGACGAAGTCGTGGGCGCAGCTAGTATAAAAGTAGCCTAAGTTACTCCTTATCACATCAGCTATCTGCCAGTGAAAGTCCCGTCAAAATCGGGGACACTCAAATTCTATTCATTTGAATGTATGTATGTATGTATGGTTGTATGAAGATAAAAGTAGCCTAAGTTACTCCTTACTACATCAGTTACCTACCCGTGGAAGTCCCGTCAAAGTCGGATACACTCCAATTCTACTTATTTGTATGTAGGTATGTATGTATGTATGGATGTATGGAGATGAAAGCCCCGTCAAAATCGGTCCAGCCGTTCCCAAGATTAGCCCCGCCAAACAGACAGACAGACAGACAAAAATTGTAAAAAGTATTGTTTTTGTATATGTGTATACATACATAGTATGCATTTAGTAAAAAGCGGTTATTTTAATATCACAAACAGACACTCCAATTTTATTTATTTGTATAGATTTATTATAGAAGGTAATTGTATATTACCAACAAAAGATCTAAAAATTCTGTAAAAATTTTAAGCGTCTACTTGCTACCGTTAATATGGAGCAAATAATATACGAAAAAAAAACATGTTTATTGTATGCCCCCTTGGACCCCTTAACATTTTCATTTTCTTATTTTTGGTAATTAATTTTGTTTATAGCGGTAACAGAAATCATAATTTATGAAAATGTTAGCTTTCTAGCTAGCACTATTTATGATATACAGCCTGGTGACAGACAGACGGACGGACGGACGGACAGACAGACAGACAGACAAATAGAGGAGGATTAGTAATCCGTATTGTCCGTTTTTAGCTTTTAGGTACGAATCCCCCTAAAAGATAAAACTAAGATACAGAATAGCTTAAAAATATTCGATATGATTCCTTAAGTTGACATAACTTTTTTATATCTGAACCGATTCACATGAAACAAACACTAAATATTAAGTGAAACTTACCACAATATATTAGTGAAAACCGCAAATCGAATTAGCTGTTTCTGAAATTAGGGTGTACAAACACACAGACAAACAGACATTTTTTCGGGATAAAAAGTACCCAGTGTTGTGCGCCAAAGAATAGAAATAGAAATAGAAAATATTTTTATTTCGAATAGATCTTTACAGATACTTTCAAAACGTCAAGAAATATAAAATACCTAGAGTGAATAACCATTACATAAAGTAAAGCAAAATCATATATTAACAGTAAATTAAAAATTAGAATTTAGACTACTTAGTTAAATTGTTTTATATTATTTCGCATGCTTGTGAAATATATTTTATTTACAGAAAATGGAAAGAAAAATTTGGCTTCAGGCGAGACTCATACTAGCATAGTTGGCAATAGATGGCGCTGCTGCTACCATAAAGCAATGCAATAAATGTGAAGAAAAGATTTGACAAATCGGGCAGGACTTCAGTAGCTCAATCGGAAGAGCGGCTGGACTAGATTCCCAGTAGGCCGCGAGTCTCGCCTGAAGTCAAATTTTTCTTTCCATTTTTCTTTAAATAAAATATATTTTACAAGCATGTGTTAATGCGAAATAATATAAAACGATTACTAAGGGTAAAAGCGACTTCTTTACGATATTCAATAAACTGCAAAGTCTATTATATCGGTTGCCTAGGTGGTATAGTTGGCAATAGATGGCGCTGCTGCTACCATAAAGCAATGCAATAAATGTGAAGGAAAGATTGGACACATCGGGCAGGATTTCAGTAGCTCAATTAGAAGAGCGGCTGGACTAGATTCCCAGTAGGCCGCGAGTTCGAGTCTCGCCTGAAGTCAAATTTTTCTTTCCATTTTTCTTTAAATAAAATATACTTAGTTAAAACATAATAATAACAAAATTTTTCAATTCCTTCAATGATGATAAATGAAGAAAAAGAAAAACTTATTCGTCAGGATCAAAGTTATTCACTTATCAGAGTTCCAATTGCAGTCACTACTGAGAAGAACTCCGCTACCCAACAAACTCAGTAAGAGCTCTTTTAAATGAGAGCTTAAATTCAGTATAAATTATCGTGAAAAATCAAATAATGTGAACGTCCCTAGCATAGATGCAAATAAACTGCTATCTACTAAATGTGATGTAGCTCCTGCAAACCAGAACAGACCAGTCCCCACCAACAGCACCCGTTCACGAGCATGACGCATGTGACAGCCATTGCCCTCCTCGACCATTTTAGAGGGAAGTGAGCAACCCGCTACACGACCCCGCCAAAGGCAAAGACATTTAAGCGTGCATGACTGCTCCGGATATGCATACGACAAAATAAAAGATGGAATTAATTTACAGCCAGGGTATTCACATTATTCAACCCTTAACAATACTAATTACAGAATACACGAAATAACAGTATCATGAAATAGCCTGGCAGCGATCGCTATAATCCCAAGATCTTCAGTATAGGTCCACAGGTCTTATAGTAATTACATTTATATAAACGTTCTTTCATTACTTTCTTAAATTTATCGATCGATAGACTTTGAACGTTTTTGGGGATTTGATTAAAGAACCGTATACATTGACCTCTGAAAGAATTACTGACCCTATTCAGCCGCGTTGCATGCACGGACAATTTGTATTTGTTCCTAGTATTTATACTGTGATTGTTACCTATTGTAGGAAACTCATTAATGTTTTTACGGACATATAATACATTTTCATAAATGTATTGCGAAGCTACAGTCAGAATATTTATTTCTTTAAATTTATCTCTAAGAGACACCCTCGGACTCAGCCCGTAGATCGCCCGGCAACTCTCTTTTGCAGTACAAAAACAGTGTTGACGTCGGTGGCATTTCCCCATAGCAAAATGCCATAGGACATTATACTGTGAAAATAACTAAAATAGACAAGGCGAGCCGTCTCGACGTCTGTTAATAGTCTAATCCTTTTCACAGCAAACGCTGCCGAGCTAAGTCTATTAGCTAATTTGGCAATATGGGGACCCCATTGCAATTTAGCATCCACGGTAATGCCAAGAAATACCGTGGACTCTACGATCTCCAATACTTCCTCATTTATCTTAACATTGGTTTCAACCTTTTTTACGTTAGGAGTAGTAAATTTAATACATTTTGTCTTACGGCTATTTAATGAAAGGTTATTGGCGCTAAACCAATGTACTATATTAGAGAAAGTATTGTTTACACCGTCAAAATCTACCTCCTGTCTTTTAATTTTGAACACAAAAGAAGTATCGTCAGCATTTTTAATTGCATGTTTGCAAGTTTTGGGACAATATTTTCTCTGAATTTCTTAAGTCGCTTCGCATTGATAGGAACAAATACAATTGCTCGTTTATTTTTATCATGATGTAATTGACCACAGAAGGAAACTAACTGACCAAATGGTTGGAGCTTAATTCAGTCAAAATATTTTTATGTGTAGGTTCAAAATCGATAAAAATATTGTCTATGCACGTCGCTGAGTTCTGTGTAATTCTAGTAGGTTCTTAGAACAAATTATGCAGATTAAATGACATAAGTAAAGATTTTACCTCACAGTTGTTGGAGTTTCCTCCAACAAATTTATATTGAAATCGCCGCAAATAATGACACGTTTTTTGAAGTAGTTAGATTGTTTAGTACAACATCAAATTTTTTTTCAAAACATTCATAAGATCCATTTGGAGGTCTGTATACGGACACAATAATCAAGCGCTCAAGCTCCACACAAGCTATTTCTGCAGTTCGTTCAACGGAAAGACTCACTATATCTCTGCGTTCTTTATGTTTAATGTCTTTTTTTAACAATATAAGAGAGATTATACATAAGTATAATCTTATTCCGATTACAATGAAACTTGATATGATTATAAAATCATATCAAGTTTCATTGTAATCGGACCGGTAGTTTTTATGTGATGCTTGAACAAACAGACAGACAGACAAAAAATGTTCTAATCACATATTTGTGTTCGGTATAAATCTAGTAACATCCCCTGGTATTTATTTTTTAATTATTTTTAATGTCTGTACACTTTTTACTTATAATTTAGGAAATACAATAGTGAATATTAATCTTATCACCAGCGAGTGTTAAATAAGAGTACGCAGGTAACGCTACATCACATTGCAACAGTGTGCGTGTGTGAGTAGGTTCGTGTTTTATGTGCAGCCGTAGGTAAGTAGGGTAAGTATGTATGTGTGCATACTGGTACAAATTGAGAACAACTTATTTCTTATATTAAAAATGTTTAATACATGAACATGTGATTTCAGTTCAAGTATTATGATTATAACTCGATTTTCTAATCGGGGTGTTACAGAGAGTGCATTATGCCGGTTTTTATGTAGATGTCTACATACTGCAGTTATCACTTAACATCAATGTGAGCTGCATGCTTGTTTGCCACCTTCCTTACATAAAATAAGAAATGATACTAACGTGGTGCTTGGGTTTTATCTAGATTTGATGAACATTATGTAACATAAAAATTTTAGTACTGGATGTTCACTGGAGGTCACAAAAGTATCAGGTTCTTGTTATATTACGAAGTCAAGACATGTAGTGACCTAGAATTGTGTTGTTTACAGTTTTGCCGTGCGGACCCAGCGCGAGGTGTTGCTCGGAATAAAAGTAGAATATTTTTTTATATTTAAATGTGCCTATTGGTCTCTTTGATCAGCCATTATCAAACAATTGTATTAAAGTGGTTTATATTTCTTCAATGTAATGTAATAAATGAACAGTGTAATGTTATGGAAGCCTTTTAAATTATTACTAAACAGTTGGCTGCGTAATTACTTTTAGTGAGGCAAAACTTTTGATATGTAAATTGGAAGTGAAATAAGAAAAATGATATTTTTAAAGTAAAATGGAAAGAAAAAATTGACTTCAGGCGAGACTCGAACTCGCGGTCACTGGGAGTCAAACTTCTGACTGAAGTCAAATTTTTCTCTCCATTCTATTTTAAGAATACATTTCACAAGCATGTGTTAATGCGAAATAATATAAAACAAATATTAAGGGTAAAAGCGACTTCTTCACGATATTTAATAAACCGCAAAGTTTATTGTATCGATTGCCTGACTAGCATAGTGTGGCAATAAATGGCGCTGCTGCCACCATAAGGCAATGCAATAAATGCGAAGGAAAGATTTGACAAATCGGGCAGAACTTCGGTAGCTCAGTTGGAAGAGCGGCTGGACTAGATTCCCAGTGGCCATGAGTTCAAGTCTCGCCAGAAGTCAAATTTTTCTTTACATTTTACTTTAAAGTAATATTTCACAAGCTTGTGATAGTGCGAAATAATATAAAACAAAAAAAATGATGATGTGCGTAACGTTGCGTAGCCCTTAGGTTAGTAAATGCGTAGCACGTTGCAGCTACATGCCTCCAATGCCTACGATATTCATTTACTATTATACCTACAATAAAATTTACATATTTCCCATATTCCAGGTATTTTTTGATAGCGTACTATTACATCTCTGTCAGTAGAACCTCTTCAGCTTATGACTTCCGGAAATCATTGTTCGACAAGCAACTCGTATCAATTATGACGTCACTCTTGTCGCTGGGTCTATGCCTCGCTTTAACACCACACTCCTGTGTGATAATTAAACGGGCACGAACAAAATGTCCCTTTGTTTGATTTGAACGGTCTGTGGTCACTACAGGAAATGAGAGTTTTCTCGGTCTACTTTCGAGATTCGGAAGTTTACGGGCTTTTGCGCGTGTTTTTGGGTGTTGTTGAGGTTTTAAATTTATTTGCCGTGTATGATTGTTTATATTCTAGATAATTAATTATAAAACGGACTTTTCTGAAACTATGTAATCAATATAAATAAAAATGAACTGCTAAGTGTGTTGCTAAGCGTAAAACTTCAGAACGGCTGGACCTCTCTTTCATTCAGTTTCGGTAAACGGTACCGTTAACCTTAAAACATCTGAAAAAATACGGTCAAAGCACATAGGAGTGTAATGAATTTAAAAGGAAAATTATTCTAAATTGGTTTACAATTATTGCATTTAAATCTTTTGAGTAGAATAAGGGGTCCGCGCAGGGACCGCGCACCGCCCGCGCGTTGACGCCTTGTGGTCGAGGCGATACGGAGCGAAATTGATGTAATGAGCGCAGACCGCTCGAGGCGGTCTGGTGCTGGTCGGGTGACGGGTGGCTCTAGTGAGCTATGACCCTAATCGATCAATGTTTAATACATTGTATGTATACATATGTACTTGAAAAACCGAACTACTATGCGCGTGGCCTTGCTAGTTTTCCTTCTAAGAAATGATATAAAATCTTTTATGTACACACGCCTTATAATAATGACGTGAACACACTGAATATCTTTTAGGTATCTCAGCGTTACTCAAAGTCTGCGAACATCAGTCGCTAACAGTTTTGTTGCAAATGGGAACATTATGTTGGAAGGCGGCGGTGGAATAACATTATGAATATTGTATGGCGGCATCGAGCGCCGTTCCGCGCTTGTTTTTGTTGCAAACTTGTTAATGTGGCCGGGTTGTTGCGGAAACACCTTTTTATGTAGTTCCTAGCAGAATAACATGTCGATAACTGAGCGTTTTTTCTTACACCGTATACGCATAGGGAGGCAAAATAGCTTAGGTTTTAGGAGTAGGTACGTAGGTATTTTTTTAATGAAATGGAAGTGGCAAACAATCTTGCAGTTCACATTGATGTTAGGATGCGTTGTGTCGTCGATGATGTTTGGTGATGACTGCAGCCTATAGACCCTTACACAAAGACCAAGGTCAAAATACAGATGCGTTACCACTCCTGAAGCCTGAGGTGTTGTCTCTGTCCCGTACATTGGCCACAAATTACAGGGCCGTACATTAACATCTAGTTAGGCATCCGGTATAATAAACTTTGCAGTTTATTAAATATCGTAAAGGAGTCGCTTTTACCTTTAATAATTGTTTTATATTATTTTTCGCAATTACACATGCTAGGGAGATATATATTAATTTGACTTCAGGCGAGTCGAACTAGCGGCCACTGGAAATCTAGTCCAGCAGCTCTACCAACTGAGCTAACGAAGTCGGACTTATTTTAACAAAAGTCATAATCACAATTGGAAACTGGTTACCTACCTACTATTTTACTGATCAGAATCGTAACTATGATCTACCAACCGAGAACACTATACCGATGATAGCTGTATGTTTAAAGTAGATCTTGAAATTATATTTTTTTATGTAATAAAGGTGGCAAACAAGCATGCTGCTCACATTGAAGTTAAGTGATGAATGCAGCCTTTAAACATCTACACATAAACCAAAGGGCCGACCGCCTAACTGAAATGCTTTCGTTTAAGATGTTATATTGTCCGTTTCGTACCGCCTATTAAAATAAATTGCTCTTAAGTATATACCTGCGAAGCGCGCATGGCCCGGCGGCTGGTGTAAATCGTAAGCAATCTACTCGGTTAAGCACTACGGGCGCGGTCAGGTAGTGTGATGGGTGACCGCTAGTAGCAAATTAAATGCGCGTTTTCGTGCTTAGGACACGTTAAGCCGTCGGTCCAGGTTGCTATCGATAGATATCAGTCGTCACACCTTGTCGGAGGTCTTATGGGCGGTTTGAAAACATCCGACAGTGGGTTGGCCACTAACCCTTACCCACCTCTACTTGGATTGGATTGGAATACTTCCAGGAAAAAGTTAGGTGGACCGCAAATGTGTTGTATAAGATGTTGTCATAATCGAATTTAAACGAAAGCATTTGAGTTGGGCGATTGGCCCCCAGACATAAAACGTAAAATGCAGATGCGTTGCCTCCAGTGAGACCTTAGTACATGAATATCTTCAGAATCGTCTTGGTATCTTAATATTATTCGAAACCGGTCGGTAGTTCATGCAGTCCAAATTGCAGTTTTATTTCAAATATTATTTTTGAAGGCGGTATTGCTGAAATAACATTTAAATATTGTATCGAACGCTGCGTTTGGAAGGTAGTTGGCTACGTAATAACGAATTTTTATGTTTGCAACATTCACAAGACACATTTTGGCGCCTCGCCAATACAAATTTATGTGAATTGGTAAAACTCAATAAGTTCTTTTAGGACCTGAACGAATCAAAGAACTGAGAATGAACGGTGAATGACAAAGAATGACTCTTTTTCTTTTCTTAATACTCTTTGTTATCAGTTTGTAAAGGGGAAATCGATATTCTACTGATATACTTTTTACGCATATTATATTTAGTTTTATTTTAGTGATATTCTTGATTTTACATATATTTTTTATCTTGTTTGACATGTATATCAATTGTTATTTACTTTTATTTATTTTGTTTGTTTTTGACGTGTCATAAGATGTGCCTGTCACCCTAAATGAATAAATAAGTTTCTGATTCTGATTCTGAACTATTAACATTAAACCGCTGACGTAGCATTCGTGGCCATCTGTCTTAATCATTCTAGTTTTTATAAACAGTCTGTGCTTTATCCGTTTTGATATTATGTAACCAGATATTTTTAAATGGGGATTCAATTTTAATTTGGTAACAGAATAAATTTTCTTCTAAGACTTACTGACCAAATAGGTCAAATAGGACAAAGAGTCGTTGCATGGACGAATAGAGCGAAGAATGTAGACAGGCGCAGGAGGATTGGAAGCAGAGGAGAATATTTAACTGATGGTAGAGTTCCTGTGTAGGAGTTCTATCTACCGCCAAATGGTAGTGTTTAGCACTATCGTGTTCCGGTCAGATGGTTATTTATGAATAACAACGATTACAGAGACGTAACAACTTAGGTCTCCAGGGTGGCAACGTATCTGCATTTTGACCTCTAGTTTCTGTGTAGATGTCTCATCAATGTGAGCTGCAAACTTGTTTTCCACCTTCCTTACATAAAAAAAAAACATTTTGTACTATATTTGTGAGTAGAGATCTACAGGCGGGATTCATCACTTAACATCCACGTGAACTGTATGCTTGTTTGCCACCTGAGTTACATAAAAGAGGAGTGTAAGAATAATTTTAATTATATTATGCTTTCTCCTCGTTAGAAATTTGACTTGATAATACACACACAAATAAACAATTTTCCTCTTAATTTACTATAAGGGTAGACAGAAATGCATATATTGTGGAAGCATTATTATTATTTTTTTTAATGTAATGGGCTTGGCAAACAAGCATGCAGTTCACATTGATGTTAAGTGATGACTGCAGCCTATAGACACCCACATGAAGACCAAGGTCAAAATGCAGATGCGTTACCACTCCTGAGGCCTAAGGTGTTATGCCTCTGTGCCGGAAATTACAGGGCCGTAGATTACCACCTGTCTGGAACACGATAGTGCTGAACACTACCATTTAGCGGCAAGTATATTAGGTAATGCGGTGGTGCCTACGCCCGCGAGCTCCGTCACTGAAGCTCTACCACCAGTAAAAAAGTTAATTAATGTATGACGTATTGCTCCCACAATCTGCCAGTCATGTTTTCGATAACCTATTACATTATCGAAGGCGAACCTATTGACCTGTATTGGGCACTATAGGTGCTACTAAAAGTGTTTTGTTCCATCGGATCCCTTTTTATTGTCGACTTTGGAACAGATTACTCGACCTCGTTTTACCTAACAAAAATTAACTGATTAATCATGGATTCGGCTCTTTGAAATTCGATGGTTTTTCTTGTCCTGCTACAAGTGACCGAAACGGAGCGGTCGTACTGCAAACGGCCGTATGACTTGTTCGTACATTTGAAGCAACACAACTGCAGTCAGACAGCTACACGTTATTAGCAGGGTATTAGCCGAACGGCACACGGCTTTAATACGAGTATGTTTGGAAGAAATCAGTAGCATAACAACCGCACCGCTCCGACAACGAAGCAAGCCGACACCAAACGCACAATTTTAAAGAGCCCTAAGTTTTCATGCATTTACCTCTGCCTACGATTTCGGAGAACACAGAAAACACATGGAATAAAGTGCAATTCAGAATATATACTTAAAATTCAATTATCCCGGTGTCATGTACGCATTACATTAAAATACAATGTATTTACGAACGAGATTAAACATTATCCAGAATGATAATCACGCAATATTAATAAATCGGCAAGTAACACCAGATGTGTCGAAATGTATTCCTCATAATATATGCGCGGTCACGCTATTGATATTGCAAATGTACAAATACAAAAATTTGACTGGCAATATTCATCCTTATTTTCTTGGAATAAGGATGACGTGAACGCAAAACGTAACGTGGCAATCCGGTTGCTGCAATGCCGCAGTGAAACGACACAGCCTTTTCAATACAATGCGATAATTATTGAGCGTATTTTTTTTCCGGTTTCCCTCAAGAGTTGCTGCGAGTTGGAGTAAAGGGCTTATAAGTTTGAGACTTATCTTAAGTACGGATTATGGTTGGAAATACACGGTTGGGGTAGTGCTATGAGTTTATTGAGCGAGGCGAGGATTTGGGTGGAGTTAGCCGCGGCTTTATCCGTGTCTGAATTTGCTTAAAAATAAGGGTGTGAATATAATAATATATCCTTGAAAATCTTTGAAAATAATCATTTCCATGAGTTCGAATTATTAAAACTAAAACAGATAATCCTAAAGCGTATTCATTGTTCATTTACTGTTGGTAGAACTCCAGGGATGGAGTTCGCGGGCGTAGGCACCACCGCATTACCAATATACTTTCCGCTAAATGATAGTGTTCAGCACTATCGTATTCCGGTCAGGTGGTAACGTACGGCCCTGTAATTTCCGGCACAGAGGCATAACACCTTAGGCCTCAGAAGTGGTAACGCATCCGCATTTTAACCTTTGGTGTTTGTGTAAGTGTCTATAGGCTGCAGTCATCACAACATAATGTGAACTGCATACTTGTTTGCCACATTCATTAATTTAAAAAAAAGTGTTATATCAATAGGGATTGCCATTATAATCATATATTTTATGACTTGATGGTGGCAAATAACTCTAAAACTTGTGCTGGTGTTAGACGTCTAGTGCAGGAGCTTGAAGGCGTAAGCACCATCGCATTACCTGCCGCCAATTAGTAGTTTTCAGCACTATCGTGTTCCGGTTAGATGGTAATGTAGAGCCCCGTAATTACTATTACAGAGAAGTATTAGGATGGCAACGCATCTAAATTTTGATTTCTGTGTCGATGTCTATAGGCTGCAGTTTTCATTTAACATCACTGTGAGCTACATGCTTGTTTACCAACTTCTTCAAGTGATATCTTTCTTCACAATATAATTATGAATAAATTGTATTTTAATGACATATTGATCTGTGTCTAGCTGATATATATAATAAAAAGTTTTTTCTTTTCCAGGTAAGTAAAAGTAAGAAACCATCATTGGGAAGTCAGCCATGAATTTGTGAGTTTTAGGGTAGTTTTTTTATATTAAAATTTTACCTACAAGACAGGTGAATCTGATAGACACAAAAATTAAAAAGAACAAATTTCTTCAAGTAAAAGTCAACGCTGTAAATTTTACACAATGACCTGGGACCTGACCTGACCTGTGACCGATATAATGAACCTATCAATAACTTTCGAACTTTATAATAAAACACTCTTAAGAACGTACAATAATTAATTATTCCACTTTGCCCCACCAAGCTGTCCCACTGGTGGGCAAAGTCGACTGCTTGAATTTTGTGATATGAATTCGCTCCTTTCGGTGGGACAAATTACTACTTATATTTTACCGGTGGTAATACGTAAAAAATGAAGCGCGCATGGCCCAGCGGCTGGTGTAGATCGTAAGCGATCTGCTCGGTTAAGCACTACGGGCGCGGTCGGGTAGTGTGATGGGTGACCGCTAGTGGCAAATTAAATGCGCGTTTCCGTGCTTCGGAGGGCACGTTAAGCCGTCGGCCCCGGTTGCTATCGATAGATAGCAGTCGTTAAACCTTGTCGGAGGCCTTATGGGCGGTTTGAAAACATCCGACAGCGGGTTGGCCACTAACCCACCCACCTCCACCAATCCGCATTGGAGCAGCGTGGTGGAGTAAGCTCCAGGCCTCCCCCCAAAAAGGGGAGAGACTCGTGCCCAGCAGTGGGACGTATAATGGGTTGCCATTATTATTATTATTAATACGTAAAATTAGGCAAAAGTTGTGTAACATATTATGATGGTTATAGAGATGTCGGTAGTGCAAAAACTCCAACGCGGCTCGTTATCGCATCTCACTGGTTTCCCTTTCACAATTACTGTAGTATCGGGGATAAGAACGTGACGACAACTTGTACGTCTGTTAAGGGTGTGTTCGTTAGTTGTTATCATAGAGCAACACGGGCCACCGCCGCGACGGAGGACGGAGGGGGGTAGCCATAGCATTTATTACCGATGCAAAACAATCTGTAATTTTTTTTTTCGGGAATAATATGTGTGACACACACACACATACAACAAAAATCGTCTATTACTACGAAACTAACACCTTGACTTTAATAAAATACTTAAACAATTTCACGCACACATATAAACATCTAGGCGACAGGCATAGGAACCCTTGTTCTTGTACTTTGACAGAGGGGAAAGCCTGTATATGACTATATCATCCCCTCCGGTCCGCCGCGGCCGGTGACCCGTGTTGCTCTATGGCTGTTCGGTGTGTTTTTGAATACAAAACACCCGTTTGTTAGATGTATATTCAATGATTACTGCATTTATTCAATGAATTCATCCAGTATTTATATAAAAAAAACGTAACTTCACGCCTGTAATCCCCGAAGGCGTAGGCAGAGGTAAATGCATGCATTCAAGCATACATGCAAATACCCACGATTCGCCGGTTACGTTTTGGCCCATGTAACAGGTGGCGAGCCTGTTGACATCTCCGGGCACATACCAAACTTCGAGGTACTGGGAAATTTCCAGAAAATGCAAAAATCCCAATAGAACCAGAGATAAAAGACTTTACACCATTATCTCTGATAACCCTCTACCCGGGAATCGAACCCAGAACCTCAGCGTAGTAGTAGTGGCATGCTACCACTAGGCTACTGAAGCAGTTTATCCAGTATATCCAGTATTTTTTTTTCAAAACTAAACTATAAATTGACATATTTGTCGAGTAAATAATCCTACATCGAAGGTAGCAACTTCAATACGAGTGTATAGTTTACACTAATGTTATAAAGAAGAATGATTTGATTTTTGTTTGTTTGAATTGAATAGGCTCCGAAACTGATTAACCCATTCGAAAAAATTATTTAGTGTAAGATAGTCCATTTATCGAGGAAGGCTAAAGTCTATACAAAATCACGCCAAGATGAATATAGGAGAGGGTAGGTAACATTGCAACATGAGAAAAGCCGGCTGTATAAGATACTCTGATCGTACAAATTCGTTCGTGCCTAACATATATAAGATCAGAATATCATGGTCATGCATGTAGCCACGAATTTAAAACTAGTATAAGTTGTCGATCGATGTCATCACAGCCACGCCAAGGCAGTGTAATACTACATAAGGGTACACTTTAATAGCAATAAGCTAATGTGTAACCATTTCAACAAACTCAATATTACTTGAGATATTTTTCCTTACCCCTACAAAATTGACCCAACTTAGACAACAAGCTATGTCACTTGTACTCTACCACCAAGTAATAAGTGAAAGTTATAAGGAAATATTCAAGAGGTTATCATGTGTGGGCGCGCCTTAATACCAACAAACGAATGCGTCACTCAACAAACTCCAGCCGTCTTGTGCTGTTTGCTTACTCCTAGTTCAATGGGAGCTCGCTACAGTTTGTTGTTGAATGTTCAATGATTTCCGCTGAAATAGACGTCTTACGTCAACTGACTTACGAAATTTCTAAGAACCGTCGACGACTATCGAATTCTATGTACATTATTCAAACAGACCCAAAAAAATTGGTTACAAGCTAAAGTGAAATTGAAAATGAATGCTTCACTTTTTAATATTCGATTTACAAAAGGAAAGTGTGCAGCTGCAGCTAAGATGCAAATGCCACTCTTAAGGCCTAAATTGTTAAGCCTATGTGCCGTAAATTATAGGGCTGTATTACACGATAAATTACACTTTATATTCTTATTATAGATCAAATAACTAAGCCATCATTGCGAAACCACGCACTACCACCCGATATGAATATAATAGCGCTGAACGCCACCATTTAAGGGCTAGTAGACTAGATAATGCGATGGTTCCTATGCTCTCAAACTCCGTCACTGAACTTCTATCACCTGATCTGTGATACCTAGGCAGAGAGTGCTACAAAGAGCTCATACCCTGAGACTCTAACACAGTCAAATACATTTTTATGTGATGGTGGTGGCAAACAAGCATGCAGTTCATTTGGATGTTAAGTGACAACTGCAGCCTTTAGACATCTACACAATAACCAGAAGTCAAAGTGCAGATGCGTTGCCACCCCTGAGGACTAAGATTTTTTGCGGCTGTGTTAGTTATTACGGGGCCATACATTACCATCTAACCGGAACACGACAGTACTGAACACTACCAAGTGGCGGCAGATAGATTAGGTAATGCGGTCGTGCCTACGCTTTTGAGCTCCATCACTGGAGCTCTACCACCAGTAAAGGTTTTAAGGCGAGGCAAAAAGGCAAAAACCTTAAAGTCACCTTTATCAAGTCAAGACTTTAAGGTTTTTGCCTTTTTGCCTCGCTATCTCTTAAAAACAAGGCCGTGCCATTACGTTGTTCCCTTTTCTCACCTATTTATTCAGGTTCTAAATTATCAAGTCAAAATACTGTAACGTCCTAGCTTTTTGCGCGTCTCATTATATTTTGTTTTTCGCGCCAACATTTTTCCTCTCTCCCTATATTTTCGGGATAAATTCGCGGAGATTCACGGCAACATTAGATTTTTTATGTCAACTCGCGTAATGGATTGCATGTGAGTGTGCGTGTGGGGTGCAAAAAGTGTTGTACTAGTTTCGGGGTATTATAAAATTTGACGGTTAGACTACATAACATAATGTGCATACAATGATTTATCATGCAGTAATATTAGTTATTTAACATTTAATTTATGGTATTTAAAATTGAACCCCGTCTGCAAAATTAAAAAAATAAAAGTAAATGTATAATTCGCGAGTATTTAAAACTGTTTTTTTACTGCTATTATGTACCAAATGGTGAAAATATTTAAGTAATCTATTAACAGAAATGGACCTCATATAAAGCCTTGTGGGACTCTCATTTGAAACTATCAAGAGTTGGACCATTGATAGGTCCAAAGGTTTAAGTTCATTAATTTTAACTACTTATTCTCGATCTTTGATAAGATTTGACTAGTTAAAGGAGTCTATTCTCAAGTGAATAGTGACCAATTTTTTAACACTATTTACTTGAGAATAGAGGTCCGCACAGTCAATTGCTTTTGAATATTGCTTTAGAAAAATAATTGCATCTTCAGAGTCCTTCTAAGCTTCAAAAATATTTCAATACTTTTTCAAAAATATGTATAAGTATAAGTTAAGGGATACAAACATCAATTTCCCAACGACCTTTCGTGAAACTAAATTGCTGGTTGTGCAAGATATAGGTATAATAAAATTTACTGGAATTGATTTAGAATTAATTATTGAAACACTTTACTGAGAACAAGAAAAACAAATCATCATTTTTTTATTAGCCGACAACTGTTTACAGCTGGACCAAAGCCTGCCAATAAGGGGGGTATGCCATAATCGCCACGCTTGGCATGCGGATTGGCGACCGTAGTGGCAGTAGTTTTATCGCAGTATGATGCTGGCCCATCTTGCGTTATTGCACTTACTACCGCCCCATTGAAATGGATTGGCCGCCATCGTTCGGTGGACTGACTGTACTAGTGGAAGAAATCTCTTGAAGTAGAAGAAAATTCTTCCGCTAGTGGGCGGTGGAGTCGTCACGTCCCAAGGTTAGACCAGAAAATATACCTGGTTTAAATAGCGGTTCAACTTTGTTAAAGGAGATGTTGCGAGCTCGACTCTGGTTCGTACATGTCCTCAAAAAATGGGTAAAATAAAGATGAATCCGAAAAAAATACAATTAATTTATTCAAGAATATATTTTAGAGTAACAACCACATTTAATTCAAACGATTTAATCATTTTCAACCATGTTCAACATGGCGGCGATACAGCCGACGCTTGGGATAGTGCTTTTGTAGATAAAACAAAACTAATGCTATCTGTATCTTACTAGTGCATCACATATTATCAAAAACGATGTATCAAATCGATCAATTTATAAAAGTTCCTATGGATTTTTTTTAAATTGGTAATTATTAGTATAGTATTAACACATGAAATCGATTTTGATAGTATTTAGAAAATATACTTTTTTCCAAGTACTAAATAATAAAAAAAAAAACAATTTAAAAATGAAAATGTCAAAATGACATCGCCCGCCATATTCGCCATGTTGGTTTTGAGTTGTAATTCTAACTGCAAATAATGTTTTGTAACTGCAAACAAAGCTAAATAAGTGAAAATATGCATTAAAAAACGTTTTTATATTGATTTTGCCTGTTAATGATATTGTGTACAATACATGGCCGGAGGTCCATACATTTTTGCAACATCTCCTTTCAACCAGTCTCAGAAGACTTCCTGGTCAAGCAAGGCGATAAAATAACAACTATAAATTACACACCTTTACAGACATGCCATTTATCCTTCTAGTAGCTTTTACTTTGAGATGATTAAAGTTAGACGTTATTGACTGAGGCCTATTTTTGTTGGTCTACCGTTGTATAAGTCTATTTTGGTAACACAGCCAAGAATCAGGCTTTCTGACAAAATTAGCTCAAGCAACAACGCTAAAGTTATGAAATTTTCGCGTTCAAAATTAAAACAGATGACAAGACAAAGATTATCTCAAAGCAAACAAGAAAACAAAGCGAACAAAATTTAGATATCGCTCACAAATCGCTTGCAAATTTCTCCTCGTTATCAATTAATGGCCATCGACGGCCTTTGTAGATAGCCTTCGTAAAGATCAAAGAAACTTCCTAATTTCGGTACAAAGTTTACTTAGGTTACGTAAATTAGACACGATAGACCCCGAAGGTCTTGTAATTACAGCATGTTGATATTACATCCCGAGGTACACCTCTGTTTTTGTAGGCAAAAATGTATACTGAACAAATTCAGAGATGACGCGTTACACGGACCATTTGTACCTAATTAGCTGAAATAATAAATGCGAGGTTGATTTTGATGATAGAGATAACATTTAAGAAGGATAATTATAAGGTTACAATGAAAATTATGCGGTTGTATAATGTTGTTAATTAAATGTAATTCTAAAGTTACCAAAAGGAACAAATGGTATTATTTCTACGAAACTGTACCGAATCTTTATATGAATAATTATACTCACTCGTATATTTGTCTGTCAAGTAACTCAATCAGCGTTGTGATTAGGCTAATGTCAATAATTTTCGATTAAAAACAATAGCATTTGTGCATGCGAAATAATATAAAAATAAATTATTAAGAGTAAAAGCGACTTCTTTTCGAAATTTAAGAAACTGCAAAGTTTATTTAATAATATCGATTGCCTAGCTAGCAAACTAGCATTGTTGGCAGTAGATGTCGCTACTGCCACCATAAAGCAATGCAATAAATGTGAAGGAAAGATTTGACAATTAACGAAGTCTGGTAGCTAACTTGGAAGAGCGGATGGACTAGATTCTCAGTGGCCGCGATTTCGAGTCTCGCCTGAAGTCAAATTTTTCTTTCCATTAAAAAAAAATATATTCAGATGTAATTTAGTTCAAAAATAGTTCTTCCTACTCAATGGCTGCCCCATGCGTCACACTCGTGAAATGGTGCTAATTGTGGAGACTGGTCTGTTGTGGTTTGCGGGAGATAACTTCTATCACTGTGTTAAGTTGCTGATGAGTTACTACATACCTACTCTTTTACGTCTATCGATAGTCGTTTCTTTGACGGTTAAAGAACTGTCGATAATTCAAGTGAGATAATGATTCTCGCAGAAATATGAGAAAAAGGGAATGATTTAATATGGGGTCGCTATTACAAGGGCCATTATTCATGTTTACATTGGGTTCAAGCCTGACCCTTTTCCATACTATAGCTAGTCATGTGCCTGTTCGTATGATGATTTGATCCGTATGGCGTTCATATCCTACTAATGTTATAAATGCTATAGTTTGTGAGTATGGATGCATGGATGGATGTTTGTTACTTTTTCACGAAAAAACTACTGGACGGTTTTGAATGAAACATTACAGTACAGTGCTCAATAATAAATATTGCACATCGAGCCTAGGAAGGCGATTTCGGCTTATTTCGGGTCTGTAGAGCGTTATCTCGTTTGCACCATACCTATTTGACGTTTGTCAACCATTTTGATGGAGTTTTGACCAATACCGGACTGCCCGAGTTTACGTAGCCAGTGTGATTGGACCAACAACTGATCCAATGTTGAACTAATGTAATAATGACCTAAATGCACCACTCTTAGAACAAACTGAACTTTATGGATAACTAAGTAAAACCACTTGTCACCTGAACTTAATTTATTGGCTCTAAGAACTTATTACATTGAACTATATATTGACCTAATATGATCTATTGTACTTGCGCTCTAATACATAATAAAACCAATGAACTATATGAAATCCTTTAAACGTAACGATACCGTGATGTAAATCATCGCAACGCCATCTATTGACAATTTGACCTAAACTATTATTGTATGAAGTGACTTTGAACTCGAACATACCGCCCACCAAGGACATTATATGAGGAATGTCCTTCTTCAGTTGTCTGATTTTTTACATATCAGTATCGTTTGATCTAATAACAATTCGCCAACAATTAATTAAACAATACAAAAACTTACTACTAAATTAATTTAAATCTTAGGGGTATACGATGATACACATATTTAAAAACTGGTTAAAAGAATTAACATGGGTACATTATTCAATAAAATTTTAACAAAGAACATGTGTAAATTGACCTAATGTAAAAACTTGACCTAACTTAAAACTTATAAATAATTGTATAAATTAAAACTTATATGCCTAAAGTGTTGTAAAGTAAATGCTACAATTTGATCTGAAAGTAAACTACAGTAAAAGTTGATCTAGAAGTAAACAATATAATAATAATACATTTCATTAATGTTGTATGAAACTAAAATTAATTATTCTAAAACCGGTAAAATACAAATTTTAGAAGTTGGCCTTTTTAATATAGAAGATTTTGTCCGTAATGTGACCACACGAGTTATGTTATCATGACCGGGATGTTTCTGTACTATGCGACCTAATAACCAACGACTTGGTGGTAAATTGTCCTCCCTTATTAACACAATATCCCCAATCTTAGGTTCAGATACTTGTGCAGACCATTTATATCGGTGCATAAGATTTACCAAGTATTCTGAAGACCACCGTCTCCAGAATGATTGTAACATTCTTTGAATAAATTGCCACCGCGTCAAACAATTCACGTTTGAAGATTCATACGAGTAGTCGAGTACATTTACTAACGACTCTCCAATCAAAAAGTGTCCTGGAGTTAAAGGCATCGGTTCACCAGCATCAGTTGAATTTACTAAACTTATGGGTCGCGAATTCAAACAAGCCTCTACTTGGATTAAAAGTGTACTCAACTCTTCATACGTGAGAGTAGAGTCGCCTATAACTCGTTTCAAGTGAAACTTTGTGGATTTCACTCCCGCTTCCCACAAACCACCAAAATTGGGTCCGGATGGGGGAATAAAATGCCACTCGGTTCCATTCGCTTCAAGGTGCTCTGCTATTGTGGACTGAAAAGAAGCCAATTGCTGCAATTCTTGCGACGCGCCAACAAAGGTAGTGCCGTTTCACTCCATAATTTTGAACAGTGACCTCGTCGTGAAACGAATCGTCTGAAAGCCGCTAAAAAGGCATGCGTGCTCATGTCACTGACCACTTCTAAATGAAGAGCACGGGTACACATACATACAAATTACACATACATGCAACAGAGATAACGCTCTACGAAGTCGAAAGGAGCCGATCGTCTCTTTCGCAGGCTTTTTTTCGATGTGCAATATAAATTGTTGTGTACTCTAATATAGGTTATACATTGGAATAACATAATAATATAGGCTATAATTTATAATGATTAAGTGCAACGCGGACGTAGTCGTGGCCAAAAACTAGTAATAGAATATATTAAAAAATTCAATATTTTTCAATTATAGTTGCTTTACCGACATTATCATGCCGTCCTAATTTGAAAGATAAACTGTTATCTCCGAAGAGGAAGAGAAAATGGAAAATCGCATTTAAACCAGAGATAAAAAAAATCATATTGTTATCCCTGCCTAAGTAGTCTAAGTAGTCTAGTTATATAGAGTCGGTCGGTCGGTCGGGGTATCGAACCCAGCATAATGGCAGTGGCCTGCTACTACTACACTACTTGGTTAGTTAAATCTGACAGATAACCTATCATAGCTTATCTGTCATTATTACTGGATACAACTTTGTGTATCAGAGAGTTACTAGAAACTTACATTGAATTGCTGGTAAGCAGAATTTCTATCATAGTTCTCTTGAAGATTATATGTCAAACTCACACTCATAAATTTATTTAATCATTTGGAAATAATAGAATTTGCTTGTGATAGGTCAAATAACAAGTATAAAATTAAAGCGAATAACAACTGATACGTTGATTAATCTGTCAAATGAAACAAAACTAAAATAAATTGGGGTCCAAAAATACTTAATAATTAAAATAGGTATCGACAGAATGTACCATACTCTCTTTTACAAACGGGAAGATAAGACTAAACAAATCAATAAATATTTTTTCCGTCTATATCTGTGCAGAAAGATTCGTTAAAGAATGAACCTATCAATAGATGATTGAAATGAAAGTCACACTAAAAAGACATATTTATCTATCTTAATGGAGACACAAACAAACGCAGTGATTGTGGCATACCTCTCCATTATGATCCAATGAGGCATATTTGGGGGAGTCTGTTGTCCAGCTGTGGACGTCTTTTGGCTAAAGTGATGATAATAGATAATTTACATTGTCAACAGCTGTAAAACAATTGCCGATAGACGTGAGGTTAAAACAACAGAAATAATCAAACGGGAACGGTTTAATAAAGGATCGCAATTTCAAGGGTCATTATTCATTTTCGCATTAGGACCAAATTTGACCCTTTTCCGTACTGTCGCCAGTCATGTGCCTCCTAGCTTATGATGGAGGGCTTTCAGGTTTTTCGTCCATAGAATAAAAATCGAAGGAAGTGTATTTTTATTGTTGTATTTTCCGTTAGATAGAGTGCTGGAATAATAAAATTATAACTTTGGCAGTAAGTCAGTCTAGATCACAATAGTATTCAATTACCAAATGAACTGTCTGCTTGTTTGCTACTTTCATTCTATAGACCAATTAGATGCTGTCCACGAACTTGAGATACCGTCAATTAGACTCTAACGTCAGTAATATACACTTGCGTTTCGACAAAGGAGTAAGCCTGTAATATACAGGCTAAATGTCAGTTATTCAAGTCGATTTATATTAATAAGGCACATTACCAGGATCCGAGAGGAAATATTTAAAAACAAAAAAACAAAAATTAAATAATACTAATTTTTACTGGTGGTAGAGCTCCAGTGACGGAGCTCACGGGCGTAGGCACCACCGCATTACCTAATATACTTGCCGCTAAATGGTAGTATTCAGCACTATCGTGTTCCGGTCAGCTGCTTAATGTATGGCCCTGTAATTTCCGGCACAGAGGCATAACACCATAGGCCTCAGGAGTGGTAACGCATCTGCATTTTGATCGTGGTCTTTGTGTGGGTGTCTATAGGCTGCAGTCATCACTTAACATCAATGTGAACTGCATGCTTGTTTGCCACTTCGATTACAAAAAAAAAAAAAAAATCTATTATTTTGTTTAACAAGATAAATCAAACCACATCTATTCTAGAGTGAGACACTAACTTTATCTTAATCTTACCCACAAGTTCTAGAGTTAATATATTCATAACCAACTGAGCAACTCGTCTATTTGTGGATACCTTTTAACGTAATTTATGTTCAGGATAGGCGAGGGACGGTTCTTGCTGAGTTACTTTGATTAAATTCACGAATGCGCGCCAAAAAGTTAAAATCAAAGGGCCAAGTCGACCCAGTTGTGAGCTGTCTCATCATATCCCTTTTGCATTTATTATGGGACTATAAATAATACAAAAGATTATATTTCCAGAAAGTTCTTTGAAGAGCTGATTGATAATTTATCGAATACATATACATCGGCAGGAGACCTTTCTAGTCCGGACATCTAGGTAGTGTTGTGGGCGTGTCTTTCCATAAGCCGACATGTTACTCGTGTTTGGGCATCTGTAGGTGGGTACTCGAGCGGATGATGAAATAAAGCACAGGTTGGCAGAAGAAAGTCGTATATTGCCAAAGAACCGGCAAGAAACCCTTCGGACCGGGAAACCATATTTATCAAGATACGATACTACTACTATCACAAGACTTCTGCCCATTTAATTCAGGACTACCCGCTTTATATCACTTCAATATCACTGACATGAGAAGGCAGTAGGTGAAATATTGTCAGGGAGATTTTATTTTGAGCTAATTTTGGGCTGGATGTTGCGCGCAAGCCTTACAATTTGACGACCCGGTTAGTCCAGCGGTGTGAGATGACCGTTTGATACGAAGGGTCCCGAGTTCGATCCCCGCACCGAGACAAATATTTGTAAGGCTTACAGATATTTGTTTCGGGTCTGGATGTTTGTGTTTGTGTTGTATGTGTACAACGGCACCCACGACACAGGTTTATACCTATTGTGGGGCAGTGACGTATTAAAAAAAAAACAATGTTTGGAGAAAAGCCTGAGCTGTCGAGATACATCATAATTTTGTAACAACAATTGCATCCATGCGAACTACATAATTTTAACAACGGAACCTCATTTCTCTAAAAGACACAAGTCTACGTTTTCGTAGCGCGTAGCCCCCAGCGTAGCACTCTCGTAGCGACGCACGTAGGGATGTTACATACAAAAGTGATGGATGATGTTGTTCAAACGACCCTACTGAGCGACTTAATCGTATGCTCATAAAACTTCTAATGTACGCCTTGTAATTTATGATGTCGATAAACACATTTATTGACTATTTAAGGTTTATTGTATTTTTTTATGTGAGCCGATTTAGTAATTTACAAAGTTTTTTTATGGCAAATAAATACTGGAAGCCTATATACCTTTACAGAAGAGAGAGAGAGAGAAAGAGAGCGACAGAAAAAAAAGAAAGACAGACAAACACAAGTGCGTTGCGGTTCATGAGGATTTTTTGTTGAAGTAAGGAATGGGGCATACAATCATGCAGCTCACATTGATGTTATTGATAACTGCAGCTTATAGACATCTACATCAAAACCAGAGGTCAAAATGCGGATACGTTGCCACTCCTGAGACTTAAGTTGCGATGTCTCTGTGATAGTTATTACTGGCCTAAACATTACCATCAAACCGGAATACGATAGTGTTGAACACTACCATTTGGCGGCAAATAGAGATAATGTGGTTGTGCCTACGCCCGCGAGCTCTCTCACTAGAGCTCTACCACCAATAAATCTGCATTTCGACCTGATTTTTGTGTAGATATCTATAGGCTGCAGTCATCACTTAACATGGGCCATTTATCATTCGTGAACTGCAAGCTTGTTTACCATTTTGGTTGCATAAACAAACCATCACATCAAGAATACATCGACTTTCAATCATTGATAATAAAATTAAACTTGATCCGTTATACCTATAGGCAAATGCCTAAGAGCGGAACAATTATGGCGGAAGCTCTCGCTAGAGTGTTGAGTGGTAAGCGAGTTTATAAGAACGAGTGTTAAAAAAATGAATGAACATTTTATACGGCACTCAGCCAGCACTAATACAAATATGAAACATGATGAAATAAAAAAAAAACAAAACAAATTAACAAAAAAAACCGGACAAGTGCGAGTTCGACTCGCGTGGTGAGGGTTCCGTAATTTAAATAAATATTTTCGAAAATATTACATATTTAAAATGCAGGGACATAGCGGTTACGGTGGTACCGGCAGGGGGGTTATATTATGTATAATTTTTGATTTAATTTGAATACTCAAACTTCTTATAGGTTTTCCAGTAATCTATCGGCAAAGAACTATTTTCCACATTTTTATTTCAAAATTTTAAGTTCAGTAGTTTCGGAGATAGGGGGGAGGAATGGTCAAATTTCGTCGTTTTTCTTAAATAGCTTCAAATTCGTTTATGCAAAAATTATTTAAAAAAATTATCTGAGATGCTGACAACAACCTATTTCATTTGATATGTGACACGACACAGTTTACGAATTTTTTATTTTAATAATTCTGATTTACCCCCGAAAGTGGCCCCTCTGCTTAAAATTGATTTTTTTTTTGACGTGTTCATCTTTGGGTCACCAATTTACATATATTCATAAAATTTCAACTCAATCGGTCTAGTAGTTTCGGAGCAAATTGGCTGTGACAGACGGACAGACAGACAGACGCACGAGTGATCCTACAAGGGTTCCTTTTTTCCTTTTAAGGAACCCTAAAAAATATTTAATCATTAAAAATAACCGTGCTAAGAATATAGGTAGCTATATAGATAGAATTATTGCATTAGGTAATGGTGGAACAATTCGTTGAAGATGTTCGTCTATATAGGCCATGGATAGTGGTTACGTTACCTGAAGGGACACTGGGTTATACTCGTAGTTGCTGAAATACGTTGGCGGTAGAATGTGTTGTCAGATATATCGATGTTCATTTTAATTTTTTTAATTTTTTTACTGGTGGTAGAGCTCCAGTGACGGAGCTCGCGGGCGTAGGCACCACCGCATTACCTAATATACTTGCCGCTAAATGGTAGTGTTAGCACTATCGTGTTCCGGTCAGGTGGTAATGTACGGCCCTGTAATTTCCGGCACAGAGGCATGACACCTTAGGCCTCAGGAGTGGTAACGCATCTGCATTTTGACCTCGGTCTTTGTGTGGGTGTCTATAGGCTGCAGTCATCACTTAACATCAATGTGAACTGTATGCTTGTTTGCCACTTCCTTTACATAAAAAAAAAAAATATTCAAAAATTGTTGTACTTTAGATATTTCATAAGATAAAGACAAATGGCCCTTCATATATAAATTGCCACAATGTTTTCTTGTGCTATTTAGAGGTACAAAAAATAGCTTATATAATTTCTCAGGATTTTTTTAATGAAATGGAAGTGGCAAACGAACAAGCAGTTCACATTGATGTTAAGTGATGACTGCAGCCTATAGACACTTACACTAAAACCAAGGTCAAAATGTAGATGTGTTACCACTTCCGAGGCCTAAGTTGTTATGCCTCTGTGCCGGAAATTACAGGGCAGTACATTACCACCTGACCGGAACACGATAGTGCTGAACACTACCATTTAGCGGCAAGTATATTAGATATGGTGGTGCCTACGCCCGCTAGTTCCTTCACTGGAGCCACTACCACCAGCTTAAAACTAAAAAATAAAAAAAATAAGGACTACATTTGTAAAAATTTATCAAAGTTGGTTTTATAGAGAAAATTTAAATGCTTTCGCATTGATAACATTAGTAGGTATAGAATAAACTGGTTTCGCGTATTATATAGATTAGAACGGAGCAATGATTTTGGAAATATACTCGAGTTAATCAAGTGACCAAAACGAGAGTTATTATAATACTTATAATGTACCACCTGGCGGCCATTTGTGCGGAGGGTGTATATAGGTCACATGGTCAGTGTTATGCAACTTAAACGGACACTGGGAATTCTAATGCTATGAATGTTTGCTGAAATTAGTACTCGTATTTATCTATATAAAATAATAATAATGGCAACCCATTATACGTCCCACTGCTGGGCACGAGTCTCTCCCCTTTTTGGGGGAGGCCTGGAGCTTACTCCACCACGCTACTCCAATGCGGGTTGGTGGAGATACGGGTTAGTGGCCAACCCGCTGTCAGATGTATTAAAACCGCCCATAAGGCCTCCGACAAGATTTAACGACTGCTATCTATCGATAGCAACCGGGACCGACGGCTTAACGTGCTTTCCGTAGCACGGAAACGCGAATTTTAATTTGCCACTAGCGGTCACCCACACACCCGACCGAAAGAAATCTTTTCCTTTACATTCAAAAACATTTAGCATATTTATTCCGTAAAAACAGAAATACACAGCACTAGAAACAGATTGTTAACTAAATTAACACTAAATGGCCAATAAAGAATTTTATTGGCGCCATAAGTCACAAAGAGCGCGTTTGCGATCTTAAGAGCACTGTATATAATAGAATAGAATAGAATAGAATAGAATAGAATAATACTTTATTCGCAACAACAACTTAGAGCTAAAATAAAAATAAGTAAGACATATTATAAAATTACAAATTGTTGTTACAAAATGGTCCCCAATTCAGCATAAAGCTGCTCTTTCGAGCAGCGCTGGTCTTCCATTGGGGCCGATTCTGTGACACAAAAACAGCCAGCAAAACATCCGTCGTCTGAATACACATTACAATTAACAAAAGAACAATTTAAGTAGGTATTATTAATTAATTAAATAATAGGTTGGGGAAAAAGTCTTTTCGCATTATAGTATGTATGAACTTGTAATGAGATCTCTTTGGCTGTAGTATTTGTATCTGGCTGGTTTTGGTATCATTGAAAGTTAAAATTTTAAAGAACATAATTCCAAATTCAAATTAGGCAAAAGTGTGATTTTCATCTGTTTTTCGTACTGTCAAGATGAGTGAATCTAATGAAGAAATTCGATACATTTTAAAATTTTACTACATAAAAGGTAAAAACGCAAAGCAAGCCGCGAAAAAAATTTGCGATGTTTATGGACCTAGTGCAGTGTCTGTGAGAGTAGCACAAATTTGGTTTAAGCGTTTTCAATCCGGAAATTTTGATATCAAAGATACACCTCGCTCTGGTCGCCCTATTACGGATAAAATGGATGCCATTTTTGAAAAAGTGGAGCAAGATCGACATATCAGTAGTTACGACGTAGCTAAAGAACTGAGAAATGATCACAAAATAGTTTTGGCGCATTTGAAAAAAGCTGGGTACAAAAAAAAGCTCGATATTTGGGTACCTCACGAGCTCACTGAAAGAAACCTAATGAACCGTGTACTCATTTGTGATTCTTTATTATGACGTAATGAAACCGAATCATTTTTGAAGAAGCTGATAACTAGTGATGAAAAGTGGATCACGTACGACAAGAACGTGCGAAAAAGGTCGTGGTCATAGGCCGGTCAGGCGTCACAGACTGTGGCGAAACCCGGATTAACTCGCAACAAGGTGATGTTGTGTGTGTGGTGGGATTGGAAGGGTATTATTCATTATGAGCTATTACCACCAGGCAGGACTATCGATTCTGAACTCTACTGCGAACAACTGATGAGATTAAAGCAAGAAGTTGAGAGAAAGCGGCCGGAATTGATCAACAGAAGGGGTGTGGGTGGTGTTTCATCATGATAACGCTAGACCTCACACATCTATAGCCACTCAGCAAAAATTAAGAGAGTTTGGCTGGGAGGTGTTAATGCATCCGCCGTATAGTCCTGACCTTGCACCTTCATATTTCCACCTGTTTCGGTCTCTTCAGAATTCTTTATGCAATGTTAGGTTAACATCAGGAGAGGACTGCCAAATCCACTTGTCGCGGTATTTTGATGAGAAGTCCCAAAATTTTTATAGCAATGGGATCATGTCCCTACCTACAAGATGGCAAAAGGTTATCGAACAAAATGGTACAAACATACTTTAGTTAAATTTAAATGAACTTTATTAAAAAATGTTTTGAATTATCTTAAAAAATGCGAAGAAACTTTTTCCCCAACCTAAAATATGATTAGGTCCCGGCTGTTCGTCGTAGTTGAACTGCGTAAGAACCTATAAATCAAATATTACTATAACCAACATCGAGTACTACGGTCCTTCTTATTCATTTTAGGGTACTACGAGGCACTAAAAATAAGAAGAAGTAGTAGCCCACTGGCAAAAAACGGAACTCGGAGATCACGTAGCAAAACAACTTTACTTCAATGTAGGATAATGTTACATGAAAACTAAAACGTAGCTCGTTATAGCAAAATCTTAACGGCTTTCCTTTGAGAGTCACAAGAGTATCAAAAATCCGAACATCAACAATATGCGACACTGTATTTTATATTTCATATCAGAAACTACATTAAAGCCCATATACAAAACTGAGTTGGTCCGTACACAAAAGCCTTAATTTTATTATCACGAAAAAATCGCTGGCTTTGATCGCCCGTAAAAAGTTACTTACTACACAAAGATTTAACCTAATTTACGATTTCGATTAACTTCTATCGTGACAGCAAAATATGACTCCGTTTATCCAATAATCTCGTTTTTTTATTCGATTCAATATTCCGTCTAGAAATCGCTATCGGTTCAAAAATGAACGCTAAAACGGATCGCATAAATTTGCATGACAAACGGGCGAGGTACCGGGGGACATTACTTTTTTTAAGAAAAATATGACGACCTTACCCCGATGGAGTTTCCAGGTCTATTTCCATAAATAATAAATAACGATCGAGGACGGAGCAAAAAGTATTCGATATTTATTCTGTTCGCGAATTTTTATCCACTTATCGAGTTTGATCGCCGAGATGTTGCCACTATAATAATATGCGATATAATTTTATTGCATTGTAATAGGTATCGATTATGTTTACGCGTCCGCAATTTGTCCATTCCACTTATTTTTAGGGTTCTGTAGCGGAATGGTACAAAACCTTACAGGTTCGTCATGTCCGTCTATCTGTTCGTCAGTTAGTATGTCACAGTCACTTTGTTACGAAACTATAAGGACAATTGAAACTTAGTAGATAGACGTTTGTGAATCGCTGTATAATTTTTTGTGTAAAAATATAAACATAATTTTTAATTTGATATGACCGTCATAGCAACGCAATCATTTTTTTCCACAAATCTCTTCATGTCTAAAATGACATTGGTGTTCCAAAATATTTCTTTCTAAAAGGCAACCGTTTGAAAGATAGATACTTCCATAGTTCCAAAGTAATAGGATTTGTGTTCTACTCTACTCCAACTATACAAAAATATGTAGGTTGTAGTATGTTGTAAATCTCAATAAACATATTCAACAAAAACTAACAATTGAACGAGATATAGCGAGCAGTTTATGTGATACAACATGTGGTTACGAAAAACAAGGTATTGTTTTACTGCCAATAAATAGGCCCTGTAATTTCCGGCACAGAGGCATAACACCTTAGGCCTCAGGAGTGGTAACGCATCTGCATTTTGACCTTGGTCTTCCTGTGGGTGTCTAAAGTCAATGTAAACTGCATGCTTGTTTGCCACTTCCATTACATAAAAAAATTATAATAAATGATAGTTGCGAACACTTATTCAAATATTCGTAACAATGGAGCCCTCCATGGACGAGTCCTACTCGCACTTGGCCGTTTTTTTATCGAATAGTGTTTTCGTGTAATGCAGATGAGACATCGTCAATTTTGTGTTCGGCATTTGTGGCAATCTACATTATAGCGGAGTTTTCGGTGCTTCTCTCGTTTGTACGTGCACGGAATACATTTCGTTTGTAATGCTTATTTTTTTATGAAAATTTTATTGTCATTGCCTTTATTCTTTATGAGCCTATACATTCCGACTACAGTTGAATGCTAAAATCTAATGACTGGATTAAAGTGGTTAGGTAGCTAGAATTTTCTTTGTGATTACTTTTTCAATGGCTTGTTGGCAGTAGAACATACCCACAATAATTGAAGAAGAAAAAATATAGCTTAAACAATATTCATGTAAATTGAAGATTCGGGATTGACTTTTAAGTATCGTAAAAGAAAAAAGTGCGTGGACCTGCTCCGACCCACGTCGGGAGTTAACTCGGTGTGCGTAAGGAAATCGCTAGTGTGCGGCCAAGTGAAGCACGTCCGTTTGGTCGCAGCGCTCGCGGGGGTTTCGCGGGTAACGCCTCAACTTTCGTGTTAGTTTTAATTTAACTCCTCATAACATTTCTGTACTGGGCCTTGTAACTCAAATGGTTTCTTAAGGAGTAAACTCCAAAAATAATTCATGGCGACTATATATTTTATATTTTAGTAAAGAATCATAAGAAATTCCAAATATTGACGAGTACATAAAAAAATTAAAAAATACAAGGCAAAACTGCTTAGAAATAATTAAATAGGAACTTTAAGAAACATTACCTGGTATTTAAATATTTTTAAATCACTTCCAGTCTTAGTGTGCATCTACGTTTTAAAAAGAACCACTGTGCAAAATTGGAAACTCCTAGCATTTGCAGTTCCTGAGACAAGTGAGTAATCTATAAAACGTAACTTCACGCCTTCAATCCCCGAATGAGTAGGCAGAGGTAAATGCATACTTTCAAGCATACATGCAAATACCTACGATTCGCCGGTTACGTTTTGGCCCATGTAACAGGTGGCGAACCTGTTGACATCTCCGGGCGCGTTACCAAACTTCGAAGTATTGGGAAATTTCCAGAAAAGGGATCACAATCCCAATAGAACTAGAGATAAAGGACTTTACACCATTATCTCTGTTAACCCGGGAATCGAACCCAGGACCTCAGCGTAGAAGTAGTGGTCTGCTACCACTAAGCTACCGAGGCAGAGTAATCTATCACTTTTATAAAATAATATTAATTGTAATATCGGCAAGCAACACTTTCCAATATCTCAACAAATTATAATTATATGAAACACGACACGAAATAAAACATTTAATGGGGAACAAATAACACGTTACCGCAACAGCAATCCAGTAATACGAATCTTCTGAAAGTTGGGGAAAAGATTAGACAAAACTACACCGGATCGGGTAACGCGAGTAACCGATACTAGAGAACAGTTATTTATTGTGTAACGTAAACCGATACCGCGTTTGTGACAAATTGTTATTGTCAGTTCCTAGTTTTGTTTTGGAAAGTGATCGTTTTATGGTGTTAATAAGTTTTTTTTAATGTAATGGAAGTAGCAAGCAAGCATACAGATCACATTGATGTTAAATGACGGCAGCCTATAGACACCCACACAAAGACCAAGGTCAAAATGCAGATGCGTTTCCTCTCCTGAGGCCTAAGGTGTTATGCTTCTGTGCCGGAAATGACAGGGCCGTATATTACCACCAGACTGGAACACGATAGAGCTGAACAATACCATTCAGCGGCAAGCCTACGCCCACGAGCTCCGCACTGGAGCTCTACCACCAGTAACGTGGTAAACTAAATTTAAGTCTGAAAGGCCTCTGTGATTAGCGGCAAAATGTCTTAGGCCTCTGAAATGGTAACACATCTGCTTTATATTTCATTTTTCTATGATAATGTGTAAAGGCCGCAGTTTTCACTTAACAACATGTAAACTTAACGCATGTTAAATTGCTATTTCTCCAATTTAAAATTTCTTTTTATATTCTGAGCACCAAAAGATAAATGTGATACGTGTAAAACATATTCCGACTTAGTTCTAGAATTGTTTAATCGAAATCCATAATTTTATGTAATATCGGCAAGTCCAATAGTTTCCAATATCTCGACAAATCATAACAATACGAAACGCGATACGAAATAAGATATTTAATGGGGAACAAATAACACGTCGCCAAAACAGCAATCCAGTAATACGAATCTTTCGAAAGTTGGGGAAAAGATTAGACGAAACTACACCGGATCGGGTAACGCGGGTAACCGATACTAGACAACAGTTATTTATTGTGTAACGTAAACCGATCTCGTGTTTGTGACAAATTGTTATTGTAACTAGTTTTTGTACACTACACTTTTCATGATGTTAAAAAGAAACAGTTTTGTTGGTTATTCAAGTTTTGGATTTTTGGAGTGGTTTTTATATTTCAATAAATTACGAATAAATAAAACTACAAGAGAAGTGTTAATCGCATAAATATTATAAGTGAGCCGCGGGCAAAAACATGTCTTTGACTTGAAACGATATTTAAGTATTAATACTTGTTTGTCAATTAAAATTAATCAGTTCTCAGAAAATTCAGATACTCAGAAATAATAGAATAAAATGGAAAGAAAAATTTGACTTTGGGCAGGCTTCAAAACTGCGATCTCAGGATAACCAGTTAGCCGCATTACCACTAAGCTACCGAAGTCACACACCCGACCGTCAAAATTGCCGTTCTCTTTTTGATTTTAATCGATTTTGTTTTTTTTTTTTTATGTAATGTAAGTGGCAAACAAGCATGCAGTTCACATTGATGTTTAGTGATGACTGCAGGCTATAGACACTTACATGAAGACCAAGGCCAAAATGCAGATGCATTACCGCTCCTGAGGCCTAAGGTGTTATGCCTCTGTGAAATTACAGGGCCGTACATTAAGATTGGTGAACGGCATCCATTAATAACTTATTAAAAGCTATACAACCGATATAATAGTGTTTGCAGTTTATAAAATATCGTCAAGATGTGGCCGTTAATAATTATAAAATTATTCATTTTTGGATTTAAAAAAAAAAAACTATAAAATGATATTTAGGTAAGTGTACTATGTAAATGTGCAATTTTTACAAATTTTCAAACTGGTGCTTATAAATGATTATATAAATTAACTAATCAATTATTATCAAACGAAAAATCCATCGCAGACAATCTTTGGAAAAACATATCACAGGTTAGTAGCAGATTGATTGGCGCGGGAAAGAGGAATCAGAGAAAAAATATCGTTTTACTAGATAATTAAGATTGATAGCTCTGGCTCTGGCTCGGGGGGGAGCGGAACAAATATTATTTTCGATTCTGTCTTACATTACCAGTTATTTGGAGTATCTAATTGTTTGTTATCAAATTACTACCGAGTATTTTGATGTCTGTGATGTTTTGGGTACAAAACCGTTAGAAACAAAGCTTTCATTATTTAAGTAGTTATATGCAGTACCCGCCAAGAAATATCACATAGATAGACTTCTCATAGGCTTACCTGTAATCTAAAGTGCTATTTTCAAAATTAACCCTAGTAATTTCTGGCATAGGAATAGAAATGGTGAGATTATGAAATAACTTCAAAACGCTTATCTATAAACTTATTAAATTATTAAAGTATTATTATATTTACTATACTAGATATAGTTTTATAAGATAACACAGTGTGAATTGAAAAACTCCTTTTTTCGGAATTCATTCCCTAAAAGTGGTACTTTGATATAAAATTAATTATGGAAAGAAAAAATTGACTTCAGGTAAAGAATTTTTCATTTCGTTTATTCTTTAATTTTTAAAATTCACTCACATATTCTATCGCGAATAATAAAAATATTACAAAAATAATTATATTTGAGTGTCATAATGATCGATCACTGGTATACATGTACAAAAATTAAAACTATATCGGCTCACTTTTAGAAGAATAGGCGCCAGACAGAGGGAGGGATATACAGTAACAGACAAACAAACGACCTAATGATCAAGGAGAAAACACTTGTATCCATTTCTTTCTTTTGAGGTACCCTAAAAAGTCATAAATCAGGAGAGAAAATGTTCCAATTTGTATAATAAATGCGGCTTCATTAAATAGTAAAGCACCTATTGTACTAAGCGAGCAGCTGAAAATCTAAATCCCATTTAGTTTTAAAAGGCTCCTTTGCACTCGGCACTTCAAAAAGTATTATAGGATGCAATTTGCTTAAACGTTTCGGAAAACGTAACACAAAACGTTCCCATTTAGTACCAGTACAAACAGGTGACCATTATACAGTGTACGAGTACTGCGCTGCTCTTTGACCGGACACTCACAAATGTACCAGTCAAAGAGCGTAAAACAATGTGGTCCATTAGAGCCAAGTGCTAGACACTAGGGAGATCGAAAACTAGACGAAATTTACAATTGTTTCAGGAGAGAACTGATGGAGTATTTCTCCTATGTCTAGATTATTTTTGCATATTTTTAACACATCTTTAGAACTGTATAGTTTTGGAACAGAAGCTGATACATAAATAATATTTGTATAATAATAATAAATAATAATGGCAACCCATTATACGTCCTACTGCTGGGCACGAGTCTCTCCCCTTTTTTGGGGGGAGGCCTGGAGCTTACTCCACCACGCTGCTCCAATGCGGATTGGTGGAGGTGTTGGGGTAAGTGGCCAACCCGCTGTCGGATGTTTTCGCCGCCCATAAGGCCTCCTACAAGGTTTAACGACTGCTATCTATCGATAGCAACCGGGACCGACGGCTTAACGTGCCCCCCGAAGCACGGAAACGCGCATTTAATTTGCCACTAGCAGTCACTACCCGACCGCGTCCGTAGTGCTTAACCGAGTAGATCGTTTACGAACTACACACAATATGGAATGGAATATTTGTATGTTGTAGTATATTTATTAAATATGTATTGGTTCACGTTGTTAATCTCCAGTTATTACTTATTTTTTACTTAGATTATGGCTTAGACATATTCTCCCCTAATGACGTACAACACTATTATTGGCGTTTTTGGGAAAGGTTTTCTCCAACAGTGCTGACGAACTGGTCCGTCTGTCACAGCCGAATCTGAATTGTGATTTTCTTCGAAAGTACCCACTGGAACATTTGACTTGACATTAAGCATTAATGATAACATTGGAAATTCATGACTTACACAGAATCCAGTGAATGCGGGTCCAGTTCCGGTTTTTAGCTTTTTAATGTTACTATTTTTTTCTAATGTCTATTTAACCATTATTAATAAATTAATAGGTTTAATAACAGTTAAGCTTAGTAAAAAAATGCTAGGAAAATGCAACTTAGAATCTTCTCAATTGAAAACAACTAGGTCGAGTATTATTTCGAAATAAAGACTTTATTTATGCAAATAATTTAATATAATATTTTTTATTAAAAAAACGTATGTTTTTCGTAAAATATGATTTATGTTTATATCAGTATAATTTAACATGTAAGACTCTGAATAATCATTTTTGTTGAAGGCTTTATATTTTTCCAATTAAAACAAGTAAAGCCCACGCATTCAACCTCGTTTTTATGAATTACAAAATAAACGGCTCCAGTTTTCGAATCGTAAAGCGTAATTGTAGTAAGCGGAGTTATTACAAACGCACACAAGGTACGTCGTGTGTATCGAATGTAGCTGTTCGGTAGTAATGGGCAGGTTAAAATGTTTTCCATTGCTCGCCCTGAAAAGCGTAATGAGACAATTAAATTCAACGTAATAAAAGTAAAGAATGATTATAACACATTTAATTTGCGAAACATAAAAAAATACGCAATTATAACATATTTTTTTTTATTATTCTACTAATTTATTTATTCTCTATATGCACAGAGATGGTACATAAAGGCCGACTTAATGCCACTAGGCATTTTCTCCCAGTCAACCTTTGGGTTACGAAGAAAGCGACGATTAATTTGCAAAACCAGTCTAAATTCTGTAATCATGGGTTGAAAAAGATATTTCTAATCTGCGATATTTCTATTTCTATTCTTTTACTATTTTTTTAAGCGTAAGCGAGTGTAAGCGTATAATTTATCTGTGAAGCTCGTTTTGCTACTAAGTATTTAAACGTGAACTACCGGAGTAACCATTTTATGAATAATGGGGTTAATTTTTATCAAAACCTATTTGCACGATCAAATACAATTTTCATTAGCAATGCAAATGTTAGTGGTTCCAGCCTTTGTTTCCCGTCTAAACTGCTGTTAAATTTTTTTGGTTCTTTTTTATCTAGTTTTTTACCGTTTTGCACGGATTTCCCGTAACCCTTCGGTTAACAAGCGCGATATCGGAAAACACGCAATTGCATCGATATTTTATTAATATTATTCCAGTTTTTTTTCTGTTTGTGAATATTTTAGGAGAAGCTTTAACGGCATTGTTATTCGATGATTTATGATTCTGTTTCTGTTTGTTTTGCTCGCTGGCAGTTGAAAGAGTTTTTTTTTTTGTTTTTATACCGCGAAGAGAGCGGTGAATTGGAATTGGAAATGTTTTAATTGTGTCTATGTCGGGTTTGCTACCGAAATTAAAAAGACGAAAAGTTAACTTTGATGGTAGAGAAATCCGAACACGAGTTAAAAGTTAAAACATTATGTTTTTCTTTATTTCTTACTTTCTGTCTTTTTGTAGTCTATGCAAATATCCAGGAAGACCAAGACTGACCTATCATAACCAAATAGGTCGAGTTCTGTCTGATGGTGCGGTCAAAAGTCTTAGGAATCGACGTGCATGTATGTAGGGAATGATGAAGGTAGATGAGGCACGAGAGGTATGTCAGAAGCGGGATATCTGGTGCTCCTAACTCTCTGACTACCCCGTTAGGGACCTGGCGTGAAGATATATACATACATACAAATACCAATTTTTTATGTCATGAAGTGGCAAACAAACAGACAGTTCACAATGATGGTAAATAATGTGTCCTGAGGCCTAAGTTGTTATACCTCTGTCTCGGAAATTACAAAGCTGTACATTACCACCTGACCGGAACACAATAGCGCTGAACACTGCCATTTAGCAGAAATTAAGCGAAACTGGCTTTTTATATTTTAAGAGGAAAGAACAAACCCTAAAATATTAAACGCTTAATCGGTTTAAATTAACATTGGCAAGAGTCGAAGGCCTTGGATCGCAAATTCACTGCCATTTTGCTAAATCAACCCTAAAATGTATACATAACTACTGTATATAATGCAAATACGGGATAAAATTTTATATGTTAAATTCTACGCAGACAAAACCGCGGGCAAGTAAATAAATAGCTTTATAAAACTTTGTAAGTTGTATATACAAGTCACGGTGACATTCTCAATATGTGTTTAAGGCAAAAAGAAATTTGATATTCCTCACAAACCCATAATTGGCTTTGTTTCAAAGGCTCGGTATCGGGCAAACTCGTTATAAGTGAATAAAAACGTATCTGTTACTGTAGGCGATATAACAATTTCTTTCGCGAGCCTTGCTATCTGTATCCTTGTTATATGCTTGTTAGAATCTTAAAAGAACCTCAAAGGAAAACGCAAAATATGTGCTATTTTTTATTTACGTAATAAGTATATTTATTGGTTGAGAAAGATACAATGAGTTAAATTCGGGAGATAACAAATTTCACATGATTTTTTACAGTGAGGATATTTTAGGATTTTGTTGAATAATGTAATTGAATGTGAGACTCGTAAATTAAAACTCAGTCCCTAAAAGGTTGAAAAAGATAAATAAGGTTTGTGCAAAAAATCTAAATCCGTTTACCAATTTTAATGCATTTTGTCAAAATTAATAATAGTTAATAATTCAGGTTGAAACATTGGAGGATACTTTTCTTAAATGTGTAAATGAAAAAAAATAAAACTCCGTTCGAAAAAATCGATGTTTATGGAAATTGGTACGAAGTTAATCGAAAACTCTAGGTAAAGCTCCGTTTACATTAATTATTCAAAAAAATAATTCATTATGAATTCAGATTGAACTAACCCTCATGATATGAGAGTGATTTTATAAAATTCTGTCTGGAACTTTAAACGAAAATTGGAAATATTATAAATTATAGGCGCAAAAGGGACAATAACTGAGTTTATTGAGAAAGAAATTTGTTCTTGTACTTTTAAAAATCTAAGCGTCTTTAATTTTTTTTTAATGTAATGGAAGTGGCCAGCAATCATGCAGTTCACATTGATGTTAAGTGATGACTGCAGCCTATAGACACCCACATAAAGATCAAGGACAAAATGCAGATGCGTTACCACTCCTGAGGCCTAAGGTGTTATGCCTCTGTGCCGGAAATTACAGGGCCGTACATTACCACCTGACCGGAATGCAATAGTGCTGAACACTACCATTTAGCGGTAAGTATATTAGGTAATGCGGTGGTGCCTACGCCCGCAAGCTCCGTCACTGGAGCTCTACCACCAGCAAAAAATCCTATCCGTACTTTCCTACTATTCCTGACTAATTTTAGAAATGCAAAAATTTGTGCCGTCCATCTTTTGTGTTGTATCATGATGTTCCACTTACATCAATGTTATACCTTATTTAAATATAGGCTACCTTTTCACAAAAATCGATCCAATAGGGTTTAAATAGGGGTGGATGATTGTTGCATTCATTGGCATACTGTATATTTTTTGCTGTTGTACATAATTTCGATATACAATTTACAGCTATGGATCTCTAGACCAACATAATTATGATATGAATAAAGTAGCGGAATAAATCAAGTTTGTTATAATAGTGGTAGCTTGACTATAACAAATTTTACACGCCTGTCAAATTCCATTACACGTTCAGTGACATGTGACATTTCAATTTTCTCTCTGGGAGTAAAAAATGGATTTCAATTATATATATATATATATATTTTTTATGTGTGAAGGTTGACAGACAAGCAAACGGGCCACCTGATGGAAAGTGGTCACCGTCGCCTATGAACATTTGCAACACCAGGGGAGTTGCCAACGCGCTGCCAGCCCTGAAGGACTCTTTTGACGCCATTTTTGAAGAGTCCCATATTGTAGCACCTAGGGAACACCTCAGAGGGAAGTTCATTCCACAATTTACACGTTCTGGGCAGGAACGAACGTGAAAACCGCACCGTTGAGAACTGCCAGGTGTCCAGTCGGTGTGGGTGGAACTTCTCTCTTCGGCGGGTAGTACGGTGTAGGCAAAGAGACGGTGGCACCATGTCAAACAGTTTAGCAGAGCACTCACCATTGTAGAGACGGTACAACACGCACAGACTACCAATGTCTCTGCGTAGGCTCAGATGTTCGAGCCTGTCAGTAAGTCCTGGATCGTTAACATTACGAACGCCGCGTTTTTGTAGGGAGTCAAGTGGACCAAGCTTGGGGGCTCCCGCCCACAAATGAGAACAGTATTCCAGATGGGGCCGCACTTGGGCTTTATAAAGCTGTAGTAGCTGCCCCGATGTGAAATACTGCATCGTTTTGTTAAGCACCCCCAACTTTTTGGATGCAAACTTGGTCTTACACTCGATGTGACTCCCAAATTGCACTTCGTTCGATATGTCAACGCCCAGGATACCGATACTCTTATCAACGGCGAGCGGAATGCCCTGGAACTGTGGTGCTACATTAAATGAGGTTTTTTTTAGCGGAGAACGCGCAGACTCATCTACACAGTTTAACCACGCGAAGACACATCTTCGAGGGGTTAAACTGTACTAAATTAAGTCGACCTCAATCCGAGACCCGCTCCAGCGAGTGCTCGATTTCAGACACAAGTTTAGTCCTGTTTTCTTCGATAAGTGTCCGAGAGGCATTTGCACGGCTAGTGTAGTGTGCATCTCCCGTACTATCATCGGCAAAGCAATGAAAATTGGAGTTTTGCTCCAATATTTCATTGATATGCAGAAGAAAAAGCGTGGGAGATAGCACAGAGCCTTGCGGCACACCAGCGTTGATAGGAAGTCTGTCTGAGCGCTGACCGTCACCTAAGACTTGTATATAACGCTCAGGCAGAAAGCTGGCTGTCCAGTTGCATAGCCTCTCGGGAAGACCGTAGGATGGAAGTTTCGCGAGGAGTGCCCTGTGCCAGACCCGGTCAAAGGCCTTAGCAATGTCTAGGCTTACAGCCAATGCCTCCCCACTCTTGTCCAAGGCGTGGGACCAATGGTGCGTGAGATATACTAGAAGATCACCAGCAGATCTGCCATGACGAAATCCATATTGGCGGTAACTGATCAGCTGATGATCGTCTAGATACTGCAGCAGTTGAGTATTGATCACACGCTCCATGACTTTGCAGAGTAGGGAGGTTATAACTATGGGCCTATAGTTGGCCGGGTCACTGCGATCCCCTTTTTTGGGTATCGGGTGCATGAGGGCGGTCTTCCACGCAGACGGTACGGTTCTTTGATCGTAGGAAAGCGAGAACAGTCGCGTCAGAACGGGGGTCAGCTCGGGAGCACACATCTTCAACACCACCGCAGGGACGGAGTCCGGCCCACTCGACTTCTTGACGTCAAGGGATAAAAAAGCTCGCCTGACCTTCTTTTGAGTGAATTTGACGTCAGGCATAGAGCTTTCACAGCGCGGGATGGTAAGCGCTGTGATACTCATGTCGTCAAGAGTCGAGTTTGAGGCAAAGAGGCTGCTCAGAAGGTCAGCTTTCTCTTTTGCCGTGTGGGGCAGGCTATCGTCAATTTTGCGCAGTGGTGCGAAAGATGACCGACAAAAATTCCCTTCGATAGCTTTGGCAAGAGACCAATAGGCACGGCTCCCGGGAGGGTGCCTCATTAGTATCTTGCAACTCTACCGATGTGCTTGGACTTCGCTTTGGCCATGCGCCGCTTTGTGGATCTGGATGCAGCGTTGAGTGCTCTCTTAAGGTCGGAGGCATTAGGATCCTTACAAGCGTGAGCCGCAGTCCAGGTTCTGTAAGCCTTCTGATTGTGACTAGAAGCCACAGCACAGGACTTATCGAACCAGGGCTGGTACTGTCCACCAATGGATACCACAGAGTACGGAATATAACATTCCATTCCCTGGTGTATCACATCGGTTACAGCATCGGCACACGTGCTCGGACCTTCCGATGAGAAACAAAGCTGCCTACATAGGTAGGACGTCTGGAACTCCCTCAGTCCATCCCAGTCTGCCGACCTGTAATGCCACACTTGTTGAGTTGCCGAGGGCAGTGTGACCCTCGACATCTGGTATCCGGGCAAACCCGGTTACAACTTGTGAGAGTCCATTAGACAACGCGAAATCATGTACAGATCTTCCAGCGAAGTTCGTGATCCGGGAACTCAACCACACCGTATGGTGTGCGTTAAAGTTACCAAAAATCACCAACTCCGCAGAAGGATACTGCACAAGCACTGTGTCGACCACCTGTTGGATGTGCTCGAACAAGCGAGCTGTCTCCCCGTCTCCGCTATAGGACCTGTACACGCACGCGTATATTCGGGTAGATCCACCGTAATCCTTGCGTGCCCACAATAGCGACAGGTCCTTGTCTTCAAAATGGTCAAGACGGCGACAACAGACATCCTCTCGGACATACAGACATACCCCGGCGCGGCGAACGAAAGTGTTCTCTGTGTAAGTAAGGTACGCTGTGTCAAGTGGAGAGGATATTTGTGTCTCCGTCAGAAAGAGTAGGGGCGTCCGCTGCGTTTCTACTTTTTTTCTTTTTTTTACCATTTTTATTTGTAACTTCCTAACAGCGTCGGATAAGGGAAAGAATGATGTGCACCGTATCGACCGCCCGAGGGGCAAAGTTGCAGGTGCACACAGAGGTGGTGCAACTTGCTGGTCCGGGGGACGGAAGGACCCCCGATCCCCCCCGTGTACAGGCGCCGGGCCCACTCCGGTCTCTTACTCCGGCACGACAACTGCACACGGGACTTAACACCGGTTGGCGGGACAGCCTCCCAGGCCAGAGTTTAAAAGAGAGGCCTGGGTTCGGGTCCCCTACTGACCGGCGGGCGGCAGCGGACCGTTATCGTTTCATCGGCTCTCCCTGACCCCCGGGCCAACATGTTGCGCCCCTGAACGCAAGATGTGCTTACACATACCGGCCCCGGGGGCGGACAATACGGTGCACTTCAAGGATAGGAACGAGGAAGAGGATAGGGGGTGGGGGGGGAACTGGCTCTCAGGCTCGGAAGCCGGAACACGCCCGAAGACGTTTGGCGGCAGATTACGACCTGAGGGTGGTAGCTAGCCAGGCAGGACCCAAGGGACCTTACCACCAAGCAGGACACTAGGAGGGATTACGCTGGTAGTGCCGACCCAGCAACCATGTGGAACCAGTCGCCAGAGCCTTGTTTGCTGGTCGGCAGGGTGCACCACGTGCAGGTAAGGTTGGCTGCGGCACCAGGATGGTAAGGCGCCACTTACACCCCAAATTTGTGTGCTTTCCAATTTTAAGCAGTATTAACTTTGAACTTGGCTCATTCAACTGTTGCAGTTCTAATAGTAATGAATATGGACACCTCAATTTTCAGAATTGCAATTTAAATATAATTTGTATACAAATTGTATTGGTGTATGAGTCGTCAACAATATAAGATTCAATCTAAATAGGAACAAATAATCCCTACTATATATATTATTATATTCATATTTAATATTATAAATGCGAAAGTAACTTTGTCTGTCTGTTACCTTTTCACCGATTCAATTCCTTCACAAGAACTTTCAACCGATTTTAATAAAATTTGAAGATAGAGCTGACTTTGAGAAAGAACATAGGCTTACCACTTAGTTATTTTTAAAACGACATCCACGAGGGACTTATTCTTGGCTGATGACGTAATAAAAGGTCTGCAACAAAAGACACCCATTATCATTTAAAAGAAAGAGACTTAAGAAGCCCCTTTTCTTCTTACTCGAAGAATATGAGTAGTGTTTACTGCTGAGTATAGTTCCAAGTGTAGGAGCTCGAGGGCGTAGGCACCACTGCTAACTAACCTATCCGCCGCTAAATGGTATGTATGGCCCAGTAATTACTATCACAGAGACATGACACCTTTAGATCTCAGGTGTGGCAACGCATCTCCGTTTTGATCTATGATTTTTATGTAGATATTTATAGGCTGCAGATAGAGCATAACTTAACATCAATGTGAGCTGCATGATTCCTTGCCATATTACTTATATTAAAAACTTCCACCAAAAAATATTTACATTGCCTTCAAGCACCACAACATACAAAGCCATAAATAACTATGAAGCACGTCACTTCAAGTCAGAATACCGAGGCAAGTTTCTTGCTCGGTCCTACTTCCGTACATTACATGTATTTCCTACAATCTCGCGGCTTTAGCCGTATTATCATCTCAAAGGCTATTCTCCCAAATTTCCGCTGTGTCATACATACCGCGTTTTGGTTACAGTGTAGATTATTTTGACATTTATACGAAATAGCGACGTCGGGGTCCCAATGATATATTGTTTGCTACGTCTATGTAGTTAGAGTGGGTTTAATTTTGTAGTCTGTGGTTTGGGTAACAGGCTTTTTAGGTTATTAAATTTTTTTATGTAATGAAAGTGGCAAACAAGCATACAGTTCATGTTAATATTAAGTGATGACTGCAGCCTATGGATCAGAGATCTCACTTCCAAGGCTTAAGATGTTATGCCTTTGTTCTGGAATTACAGGGCCGTACATTACCACCTGAATACGATAGAGCTGAACAACACAATTTCGCGGCAAATATGTTAGGTAATGCAGTGGTGCCTACGCCTGCGATCTCCGTTGGATTGGATTGCCTTTTGCTGATCTGGTAGAAACGTAGATTCATTATTGAATTAGTAGATCCATAATAATATGGATTTATAAAAAAAAAATGTACTGTACTTTGCACCTTGAGTATTAATGCAAAAGATTTAATTTTACAAAATGTAGAAAGGTTCGTCCGTTTTCTAACCCCCTTATTCATAAACGTATTTTAGCTAGTGTTGCTAATCTCTGCCTTGTCTTTTTCAATCCTGCACATTTGACAATGATACTGACAAGGACAAAGTATTCTATAGGTTTAACGTATATAATGTACGTTTATGAAAAAGGGGGTAATGCTGGAGCGCTTTCTTAGCTTGTTTATTGCACGGTGAAGTAGACTACGTCTCGAGACGTGCCGCCTTCATAAGTACGTCCTAAAGCAAAGATGTGTGTTCTGTAATAGAGAGCCGAGTTTTATTCAACGTGATATAGTGTTTTTTTACTGCTACGTGATTTAAAGATGATCAAAACATGCACCCCCTTATTCATAAACGTATTTTAGCTAAAGTATTGCTAAAACGTATCTAATGTACGTTTATGAATAATGGGGATAGTTTTCAGTGAGTATAGAAACTTATGTTGGCTGCTGGGACGTGACGACACCACCGCCCACTAGCGGAAGAGTTATCTTTTACTGGAAGCGAATTCTTCCACTAGTGCAGTCAGTCAACCGAACAATGGCGGTCAAACCATTTCAGTGGGACGGTAGTGCAATAACGCAATAACTGGTGGTAGAGCTCCAGTAACGGAGCTCGTGGGCGTAGGCACCACCGCATTACCTAATATACTTGCCGCTAAATGGTAGTGTTCAGCACTATCGTGTTCCAGGCAGGTGGTAATGTACGGCCTTGTAATTTCCGGCACAGAGACATAACACCTTAGGCCTCAGGAGTGGTAACGCATCTGCATTTTGACCTTGGTATTTGTGTGGGTGTCTATAGGCTGCAGTCATCACTTAACATCAATGTGAACTACATGCTCGTTTGCCACTACCATAACATTTAAAAAAACGCAAGATGGGCAGCAGCTTCCTGCGATGAAACTACCGCTACTGCTATCACCAATCTGCATGCCAAGCGTGGCGATTATGACATATTTCCCTTATGGGGAGGCATTGGTCCAAGCAGTGGACATCTTTCGGCTGATATGATGATGAAACCTTAAATCCAAAGAATATACTACATCGACTATGTATCAAAATCAACATACTTATCACTGTAGGTATAGATCTAAGTACCCAGACTGCAGTTGTTAGACTTTACGCCCACGAGTATTCTCAGCCGAGTCTCAAGAGGCATCTAATTTGCCCGCGATTTGGTTCAAAGCGACGCCAATTATGGGGAATTATTTCCTCTCAGACAGCCCTTGGGTACCGGGTTTGGATCTTGTATACGCACTGTTGTTCACTCACGCCTGTGGTGTGATAAATAAGGGGAGACTTCTCAGACGTTTTGAGATAGGGTGAGTTGTAGTGATTTTTAGTTAGACTGGTAATAAAACTGCAGATCGGAGCACAAAATCGAAGGTATCGCCACATTACTGATCTAAAATTAAAAGATATACAATATAAAGGCAAACCCTGAAAACGTCCCACGGCTGGGCACTCTCCCCTTTTTGGGGAGGAGCCTGGGGCTTACTCCAGTACGCTGCTCCAATGGGAGTTGGTGGAGTTACGGGTTAGTGGCCAACCCGCTGTCGGATGTTTTCAAACCGCCCATAAGGCCACCGACAAGGTTCTAGTGGGACTGCTATCTATCGATAGCAACCGGGACCGACGGCTTAACGTGCTCTCCAAAGCACGGAAACTTTTGTGATCTACTTATCTTTAATTGGTAGTGTTCAACGCTATTGTGTTATGGTCGGGTAAAAATGTTCTGCACCGTGTTCTTATAATGATGGTGACAAACAAGCATATAGTTCGCATAGTAAGTGAATATAATAATAATAATGGCAACCCATTATACATCCAACTGCAGGATACGAGTCTCTCCCCTTTTTGGGGGGAGGCCTGGAGCTTACTCCACGACGCTGCTCTAATACGGATTGGTGGAGATACGGGGTCAGTGAATACTTTAGCCTAAAATAATTGTCGACTATTGACATATTTAAACTCCAGGTAGAGGTCCAGTGACGGAGCTCAAGGGCGTAGGCACCACCGCATTAACCAATACACTTGCCGCTAAATGGTAGTGTTCAACACTATTGTGTTCCGGTCAGGTGGTATTGTACGGCTGTGTAATTTCCGACACAGAGGCATTATGAATTAGGCCTCAGGAGTGGTAACGCATCTGCATTTTGACCTTGATCTTTGTGTGGGTGTCTATAGGCTGCAGACACAATTTAACATCAATATGAACTGTATGCTTGTTTACAACTTCCATTACAAAAAGAAATGCATGCATTCTTGCGCATAAGATTATTCATGATTCCTCTGTATTTTTTTTTTCTATTTTAGTTTTTATTGAACATTACTGGTGTACAATAAAGAATATTTACTTACTTACTTACTTACATTACAATTTTATTACAATTTGTTGACCTTGAAATGGGGTAAAGATAAAGATTTATTTATTCTCTCCACAATGTTATCTTAAGTTAATTATGATTATGGTAAGTACGTGACATGTTGCTTATTTTTATAATTATAGGTATTTATTTCTTTAACACTTAACTTGGTTTATTGTGTGCTATGAGTCTCCTGGTCTCCGCGTCAGGACTTTGTCCTCTTATTTACTTGTACAATTTTAGATATAGCTCATGAGAGTAATAAAGAGAATTAAATACTTTCTAAATACTAGAAGGGACGCTTCGCCGGTTTAAAAACAATTTCGCATAGTATTATTATCACCACATTAGGTATTCACGCGGTTAAGCGGCAAATTCCCTCATAGTACCTATGGTGCCAATTTAACAAAAAAAGCCGATCCTTTTGAGAAAAGGAGGCGAATTATGTTACGAATGTTTAAAAAATCACAAATGTAAATGTTTGTAATGGTCATAACGAAATGTCCATTGCTATGAACATTAGGGACATTAATCAACGCTTGATGAAGATAATGTGAGCACGCAATTTGTTAATCGCACGATACTTGTCGTTATTCATTTTTAAGAGTTGTTTTATATTTATTGTTCAAATGTTCCATTTATTTTTGACGTAAAGGGATCGACAGATTTCAAAATTAAGATTTAAATAAATCAAAAATGCTTTGTTCATTTTAAATGGTATAACAAATAACATCGCAAGGACCCCCATACTGGGTTAAGAAACTTGTGTTACAGGGTACCCCGTACCCATTCACCATGGCAAAAGCTATACGTATAATTATGATATTTATCAAAAAATATTACAGCATTTTGAAACATAGCATGAAACATAGCAGTTATTATGCAACCACTTAAATAAGTTAAGTGTGTGTGTGTGTGGAAACATAGCGTAAAACATAGCAGTTATTATGCAACCACTTAAATAAGATAAGTGTGTGTGTGTATGTTTTGGTATTAATTTATCTATTACAACGTTTTACAAACCGACAGCTTCAACCCTTGTATAAGATTACCAATTCTAGTGCAGTCAGTCAACCAAATCATGACAGTCACACAATTGTAAAACGATGGAAGTAAATATAACAAATCCTTATTCTTATCCACTACCGCCTAGGGGATAGTGCGTGGTGATGCGGTTATCTGCTGTACCTAATATGTTCCGCTCTAGTCGCGGAACTATATACAAAATACCCGAGCGGATCCCGCTCAGAAAAACTGGTAACATATAATTGGAGATGCAATCTTATATTAAGACACATTTAATGGGGATGATGACTAGTTTTTTTTTTTATTGTAATTTCAAAAAGTACAGGAAATATAAATAAATATTGTCCTTGAAACGACTATTCAACAGCTAATGATTTTAAAGATATAACAATTCAAAACCTTGCGAGTTGTGAAACGACTCAAAGCGGCTCATATAAGACGATACTCTATTCTGACGTCACGTTACAGTTAAAACTTGTGAATTGTATGGTGAAATCAAAACATTTTAAAATATCTTCTTCAATAATGCGTTTTTGGAAAAACATCTTATTTAAAATTTGTTGGATATCGTATAAAGAATGTAAAAGTGGAATTATTTATATTTTAAACTTAACTTTTCTGTTCACTAATTTTCATCACTTTTACATTTTTATATCTCATAGTATTCAACTCGAATATTCATAATTTTTGTATCGTCATTTCCCATTTGCAAGTCGCTTCCATGTGATATGATACAAAGTAGTGGGTTCATACCTAGTCATCATCCCTATCTTATGATACAAAATCATGAGGTATCCAGTATTTATCGCAATATACGTGTATATGATTGGTGGTTCTTATTCCGCCCTACAAAGCGAAGGGCGCTCGCCCGAGAGGACCTGGGAGGGCTTTGAGAGCTATCGATACGGCACGCGCATACTATTGTTTTTTATAGTAGTTGTTTAATAATTGGCTATTTATTAAACTAAATATCTGTGTTGATATTGTAATAAGCACCTTGAGTCTGTAAAAAACATTAACCCAATAAAAAAATAATATATTTTTTATGTAATGGAAGTGGCAAACAAGCTTGTAGTTCACATTGATGTTAAGTGATGACTGCAGCCTATAGACACTTACACGAAGACCAAGGTCAAAAGGCAGATGCGTTACCACTTCTGAGGCCTAAGGTGTTATGTCTCTGTGCCGGAAATAACAGGGCCGTACATTACCACCTGACCGGAACACGATAATGCTGAACACTACCTTTTAGCGGCAAGTAAATTAGGTAATGCGGTGGTGCCTATGCTCCGTCACTAGAGCTCTACCACCAGCAAAAGTGTCTTAGACTCTTAATCTTCAGGATAAATGTTTAGCAGTAACATATTCATCTAAAAATAAGAAGAGTCAATACAGGTTTATGTGCTATAAATGACAATATGTCATCCGATCTTGGTGAGCGACGCTCGAAGACAACATAATCAAACTCAACCTGATTTATGCACCAATGTCATGAAAACTGGACTTTCCGAATGCGCGCCACCCAGTGAAGCTGCGGCGGATATCATGTTTGAACGATGTTATATTTAACACATAATTTCATTGAAAGAGCTCTCAAATAAAGTTAAAACCTTATTGATGCCTCATTTACCTACAAGTTGTTTTATTTAATTTTAACCTCGACCCGTTCGTGATAATGTATGGCCCTGTAATAACTTATCACAGAGACATAACAACTAAGGGGTATCTCAGAGGTGGCAACGCATCTGCATTTCAATCTCTGATCTTTGTGTGGGTGTCTATAGGCTGCCGTCATCACTTAACATCAATGTGTGCTGCATGCTTGCTTGCCACCTTCATTACGTAAGGGAAAAAAAAAGGAAAACCCTCTATTTATGACAAATTAGCAAAACAACATACGACGTTACAACATGTATGGCACATGTCATTACTTTTCCAGCATTTTATTATGCAGATAACTGCAATAGATACCCACCATCAATATAAATCTGTTTGTTACCTGTACGAGATAAAACATATCACGTTTCCACGTAGAAAATGGAATGCAGGATTTAAACACTGCCAAATTTTATGAGTAGTCTCTAGGTTAATGAAAATACGTTTTAATACACAGGACGGCAAATAAATCTCGCCGACAAAAAAAAAACACTCATCGATGGCAAATGCGTTGCGTGACCCAAATGCGGGCTCTCGATAGTTGGTCTTTGTGACAAGTGGTGGGGGAGCAAGGGCACACGGTTCGTGCTTTATCGCTCCGGCGCGTATCCTTTTTGTGTCGAGTGATCCTTTTGTGACTTATTTGCCTCCAGGAATGAATGAATATGACGATGATCTACTCTGCATTTTTAAATTGCTTATTGTTATTTTTCTACTACAAGTAAATTAATTACTTCTTTATATAATAATAATAATAATAATGGCAACCCATTATACGTCCTACTGCTGGGCACGAGTCTCCTTTTTGGGAGGAAGCCTGGAGCTTACTCCACCACGCTGCTCCAATGCGGGTTGGTGGAGGTGGGTGGGTTAGTGGCCAGCCCGCTGTAGGATATTTTCAAACCACCCGGAAGGCCTCCGACAAGGTTTAACGATTGCTATCTATCGATTGCAACCGGGACCGACGGCTTAATGTGCCGAAGCACGGAAACGCGCATTTAATTTGCCACTAGCGGTCACCCATCACACTACCCGACCGCGCCCGTATTGCTTAACCGAGTAGATCTCTCATGATCTACACCAGCCGGGCCATGCGCGCTTCCTTCTATCTATCGAGACTTTTTAAATTTTCTTCTTGACTTTCTAAAGAGAGTTCTTCTTTTTATACTACCATAAAATTAATTGCAAAATGATATTTGTTTACTGGGTTCATTTAAATTAGGACATTACTTCTCTACGACTTTTAACAAACCTTTTTGTTATTTATTGTCATTAATTGATTAATTATTAAAAAAAAAAAGTTTTCAAAAGTTCAAAAAAGCATTGCCGCCGCTGCGTCAACCCGCGACCCCGCGCCTCCTGGTCGTGCTGATATTTTGGCTAGACGAGGTGCGTGGCATTCTACGCTAAGAGTAAATGCCAGTTCAGAAGCAAAAAAAATAATTTTGTATCGGAAAACTTTAATTTCAAAAAGTGTGTGTGTATCTTCACGCCAGGTCCCTAACGGGGTAGGCAGAGAGTGTAGAGCGCCAGACATCCCGGTTCTGACAAACCTCTCGTGCCTCGTCTACCTTCATCATTCTCTTCATACATGCACGCCGATTCCTAAGACTTTTGACCCCACCATCAGACAGAACTCGACCTATTTGGTCATGGTAGGTCAGCCTTGGTCTTCCTGGGCCTCTGCAACCATCCACATTCGCAATTTCAAAAAGTCTTAGAACGAAATTAAATTTCCTTAAGATGGATGTAGAGAAACTGCTTGCAAGAGGTGATGTGCTAATTTCAGTTAACCCTGTATAATACATGATAATAATTTTGTCACTGAGCCAGTTTTTATGATTGTGTTTATTTAATACACAGTTGAATGAATATTCGCAGAAAAAGATGTCAATGGTGACATGTATGGGCGACCCAATGCGGGCTCTCGATAGTTAGTGTTTGTGCCAGGGCGGGAGAACGAGGGCACAAGATTCGTGCTTTATCACTTCGGTGCGTGCTCCTTTGTGTCTAATGATCCTTTTGTGCCCTATTTACCTGCAGGGATCAATATTACAATGATCCGCTTTGATTTTTCGATTGTAGCTTATGCTTGGGGAATGGAAAAAGTTATTCTGCAATTTATTTTTTAAATTCTTTATTAATTTAATGAAAGTGGCAAACAAGCATGCAGTTAATATTGATGTTAAGTGATGACTGAAGCCTATAGATACCCTCACAAAGACCGAGGTCAAAATGCAGATGCGTTACCATTCCTGAGGCCTAAGGTGTTATGCCTCTGTGCCGGAAATTACAGGGCCGTACATTACCACCCGACCGGAACGCGATAGTGCCGAACACTACCATTTAGCGGCAAGTATATTAGGCGTAGGTACCACACGCCCGCGAGCTCCATCACTGGAGCTCTACCACCAGTACAATAAAGCCTAATTAGTATTTTACATAGTTATTAGCCAATTTAGTCATCGGATTTGTTTTAATCGGTCTGAACCGACGTTATACTAACACAGCTAGATAAAAAGTTCACAGAAAAAATCGAGTCACTTGTCAATGGTGTATGGGGTGCGTGACCCAAATGCGGGCACTCGATAGTTAGTGTGTTTGCCAAGTGGAGGAGGATAGGAGTACAAGGTTCATGCTTTGTCACTCCAGTGCGTGTCCCTTTGTATCGAGTGATCCTTCTCTACCTTATTTACCTGCAGGGATCAATATGACGTTGAAGGATACTGATCCTCTGAGTTATTTTTTTTGTAATTGATTTGTATTCCCTTGCACATTACTGCCGTTCCATAGTTATGGATGGGACTCCTCCAGTCCTATTCCAGTTGGAATAGGAGTCATGTTTATCGCTCCAGGTCCCCACACGAACTAACAACCTACTATTAAGGGAGTGCATGTATAAATAAATATGTAATGCATATACTTAATACTTTTAGTAACACAAATATAGAAACTGTTTTGCATTGCAGTGTTATGTTTATAGCCTTCTGTTACCTACAACATTATTAAAATGTACCTCTGTTGGTTTTCATTTTCGATTTTACATATATATAATAATGGCAACCCATTATACGTCCCACTACTGGGCACGAGTTTCTCCCCTTTTTGGAGGGAGGCTTGGAGCTTACTCCACCACGCTGCTCCAATGCAGGTTGGTGGAGATACAGGTTAGTGGCCAACACGCTGTCGGATGTTTTCAAACCGCCCATAAGGCTTCCGACAAGGTTTAACGACTGCTATATATCGATAGCAACTGCAACCGACGGCTTAACGTGCCCTTTGAAGCACGGAAACGCGCATTTTAATTCGCCACTAGCGATTCCCATCACAAACCCGAGCGCGCCTGTATCGCTTAACTGAGATCATTTACGATCTACACCAACTGCGGGGCCATGTGCGCTTTTCATTACACACATATGTGACACATACAAACTAAGATAATTTCACCTTTTGCCAAAATTGCGTTTTTAAGGGCATTTTATTTGTTGTTAAATCGTACGGAACCATAAAAAAATCTATTTCAGTTACAGCTCTTTACAATGACGTTGCATGGCGAATTCCATTTGAACCTGCCTCACTGACATTATTCATCATGGGGGTTAAATAAAAAAAGACAAAAGCGACCATTGTTGGGACGTCTTTCGGCCGTTATCGTGATCTGATTGACACGCGCAAACGAAGAAATATGGCTTTGAATGGTTTATTTAGATTGATGGCCGTTTATGGGATCGGTTCTGTTTGCTTTGTTTCGTTTTGATGTATGATAAGAATGGGTTGATGGATTGTGGTTGCAGATATGATTATTGTTTTTGTAACTGTTGTTTTATGAAAATCTGTGGGCTATAGAAATGTATACATTTTACTGGTGGCAAACTCCAATGACGGAACTTGCGGGCGTAGGCACCACCGTTTACTTAATTTACTTGCCACTAAATGGAAGTGTTCACCACTATCGTGTTCCGGTCAGGTGGTAATGTACAGCCCTGTAATTTCCGGCACAGAGGCATAACACCTTAGGTCTCAGGAGTGGTCACGCATCTGCATTTTGACCTTGGTCTTCGTGTGGGTGTCTTTAGGCTGCAATCATCACTTAACATCAATGAGAACTACATGCATGTTTGCCACTTCCATTACATAGAAAAAAATGTAAAAAAAATACATACACTAGAGGTCCAATTTCCTTGTCATTAATGAGGCCTGCAATGCTTCCGTGCCGGGAACCAGAGATCCAAACCAACTTCCCGGAACATAATAATATAAGCACTGAACACTAACTAAAAGTTTCTAGTACATTGGGTAATGCATTGCGTACACCCTCGAGCCCTATCGCCCGAGTTTTGTCACCAGGGGCTTAAAATGGAGATTTACAATCTGAAATGACTTGATTGTAATGGTTTTTGAGTAAAATGTATGATGTTATTTCGGATATGCTTTCCTACGAATCAAAATTATCTAAATATACCTAGTCTTCAAAACGGGTTACGCAATTATGTAATATGTTGAATACATCACGGTTAAATGGCCTGATCTGATATTGATTATCGATACATTTATACTAATAAATAAAATTGGAGTATCTGTTTTTAATATTAAAATAACCGCTTTTTACTAAATGCATATATATGTAATATACACGGTACATATACCAAAACAACATTTTTTACCATTTTTGTCTGTCTGTCTGTGTGTCTGTCTGTTTGGCGGGGCTAATCTTGGGAACGGTGGGATCGATTTTGACGGGACTTTTACTGACAGATAGCTGATGTGATAAGGAGTAACTTAGTCTACTTTGATCTCCATACAAGCATACATATTAGGTTGGGGAAAAAGTTTCTTCGCATTTTTTAAGATAATTCAAAACATTTTTTAATATAGTTTATTTAAATTTAACTAAAGTATATATGTACAATTTTGTTCGATAACCTTTTGCCATCTTGTAGGTAGGGACATGATCCCATTGCTATAAAAATTTTGGGACTTCTCATCAAAATACCGCGACAAGTGGATTTGGCAGTCCTCTCGTGATGTTAACCTAACATTGCATAAAGAATCCTGAAGAGACCGAAACAGGTGGAAATCTGAAGGTGCAAGGTCAGGACTATACGGCGGATGCATTAACACCTCCCAACAAAACTCTCTTAATTTTTGCTGAGTGGCTATAGATGTGTGAGGTCTAGCGTTATCATGATGAAACACCACACCCCTTCTGTTGATCAATTTCGGCCGCTTTCTCTCAACTTCTTGCTATGATCTCATCAGTTGTTCGCAGTAAAGTTCAGAATCGATAGTCCTGCCTGGTGGTAATAGCTCATAATTAATAATGCCCTTCCAATCCCACCACACACACAACATCACCTTATTGCGAGTTAACCCGGGTTTCGCCACAGTCTGTGAAGCCTGACCGGCCTTTGACCACGACCTTTTTAGCAGGTTCTTGTCGTACGTGATCCACTTTTTATCACCAGTTATCAGCTTCTTTAAAAATGATTCGGTTTCATTACGTCGTAATAAAGAATCACAAATGAGTACACGGTTCATTAGGTTTCTTTCAGTGAGCTCGTGAGGTACCCAAATATCGAGCTTTTTTTTGTACCCAGCTTTTTTCAAATGCGCCAAACTAATTACTGATATGTCGATCTTGCTCCACTTTTTCAAAAATGGCATCCATTTTATCCGTAATAGGGCGACAAGAGCGAGGTGCATCTTTGACATCAAAATTTCTGGATTGAAAACGCTTAAACCAAATTTGTGCTACTCTCACAGACACTGCACTAGGTCCATAAACATCGCAATTTTTTTTTATACTAGCTGCGCCCACGACTTTGTCCGGGTAGCTCATATTAGTCCGGGATATTTTTTCTCACGTGGACGAAGTCGCGGGCACTGCTAGTTTAGTAATAAAAAAAAAGTGCACCAAAATGTTCGCGAAGTTAACAATTTTCCAATATCGTACGTTTATAAACTAGACCACAAATACCCGGAAAAATACCAATGATATTAAACATGAGTTGGAGCGGAACAAGTAGCTCACAACTCGCTCGGTGACATTATTTATATGTGAACTTTAATCGCTGCATGGGGAATAGTGCTGGCATGCGCAATATCGAGCTAATCTGAAACACATTTCTGTTTTGATTGCAATTAGATTTGTACAGTAACAGAGTTTTGACTTTCTTGTGTAATTCTTCAGCATTGTGATTACCTGCATATTTTTTTTATGGCAGTGGCAATCAAGCATGCATTTCACACGTCAATTGATGACTGCAGCCTATAGACACTTACACAAAGAACATGGTCGAAATGCAGATGCGTTACCACTCCTGAGGTCTAAGGTGTTATGCCTCTGTGTCGGCAATTACAGGGCCGTACATTACCACCTGACCGGCACAGGATAGTGATAAATACTTACATTTAGCGGAAAGTATATTAGGTTATGCGATGGTGCCGACGCCCGCGAGCTCCGACACAGGAGCTCTATCATCACACTTGTATATTATGCATATGCCCTCGGCCTTGGGGCGTGACGACCCCACCGCCCACTAGCGGAAGAATTTTCTTCCACTGGAAGAGAATTCTTCCAATAGGGCAATCAGTCAATCGAACAATGACGGTCAAACGATTCCAGTGAGGTGATATGTAGTAAGTGTAGTAACGCAAGATGGGCAGCAGCGTCTTGCGATAAAACTACAACAACAGATTAAAAAAAACTTAAAAGATTACTTATTTAACAAATAAAATATATCGATATTCTTACGTATGCGCCCCTACTTTCGCAAATGGCACACTGAAAGCCAGTTTTCAAATTTACATACACTGTGTGTACCTAACTAAATAAAAAGCGGTAGGGCAGTCGCATATTAATTGCCTCAGTAGCCTAGTGGTAGCAGGCCACTACTACTACGCTGGGATCCTGGGTTCGATTCCCGGGTAGGAGGCTATCAGAGATAACGGTGTAAAATCCTTTATCTCTGGTTCTATTGGGATTCTTATGTGTGCCTGGTGATGTCACCAGACTCGCCACCGCCAAAACGTAACCGGCGAATCGTGGGTGTATGCTTGAATGCATTCATTTACCCCTGCCTACACCTTCGGGAATTGCAGTAGTGAAGTTGAGTTATATCTCTTTTTATAGGTGTGAAGTTACATAATATAAGCTTCTATAAATATCGGAAAATTTTACTTTCATTTGAAAAACGTGACGGTGTAACAAAAGACAAGTTTATTGTGAAATCCAAAGTTGTTCGCTATAATTCACGAAGGCCGATTCGTTTTTTTACCTCGTATCGCGATCTACTTGCAAATAGCACGTGTTCAGACACATCTTATCGAAATAGCCATAAATTGTTTCTGCTTTTTAAGAGAACGTAAGGCTCTTTGCTTATTGACTGGGGAGTTGAGTGTGTTTTGCATTTCACATATAAAATACATTTATTGTATACTTTAAAAAGTTCAAGGACTGACAAAGATAAAAATTTACAAAAATATTTTGCATACATCATAACTCCATTTAAAATTACATTTTAAATATGAGCAAAGTGGATCGCATTCACTTTCAAGTCTTATTCTCGAATTTTGCTTCATTACTTTCACTTGCACAACGCCAGTGATAACAATAACTTGTAAATTAACAACTAAATTGGTCATTATTTTCATGCCAGATGCCTGTAAGCAGACATTGTACAGTGCTAAATGTAAAACGAATTCACAAATATATTAGGATAAAATGTAAGTGTATATAAATACACCGTTGGGAAGAAAGATCATTATTCTGGAAATAAGTATCGAATAAGTTCTATATTCTCGAAATTACTATAGTAATACTTACGTCAATAAAATTTAAACTAACAATAATATACAGCACATTTATGATTCACATATCAACATTAGTTACGTACTCTACTACTACAGTTACAGTCAATGTGAACAAAGCCCCAGCACAATTTGTTCAGGTATTGATCACGGATTAAATAAAATGTACGTTTCAGCCTCTATTTGAGCTAGGTATGGGTATACCTAGTTCAAATACTGTTTGATTAAAATGAAAGAATAAAATGTCGAAATGGATTTGTCGGGAGTAAAGTGAGATTGACTAAATGTCAATTATTCCACTCTGTACGCATAGTGCAGTACATACGTAACTATTTAGAATACTGTTATAGTGGCGGTTTCGAATCATACATTGAATAAAAATGTATAGGTGTACCACGTTTCCATGTAGCGGCAGACGCGACTTTTTTTTTGTATTTTGTAGGGTTCCGTACCTAACACTCGCTCGTGACTTTCGTGCGTCTATCTGTGTTGTACGGCCCCGTAATTTCCGGCACCCGACACAGAGGCATACACCTTAGTCCTCAGGAGTGCAAACGCATCTACATTTTGACCTTGGTCTTTGTGTGGGTGTCTGTAGGCTGCAGTTATCACTTAAGATCAATGCGCACTGTATGCTGGTTTGCCACTTACATTACTGATGTTATTCAAGAAAATAGACTAAAAAATCACCTCTTCTTTTTATCTCCGTTTTCTACAAGGCCGGAAAACGCCAGGTCAGCTAGTTATTACTAAGAAACATAACATGAAAGAAATAATGAAAAAAATAACATTGTATTGACAAGCAGAGAAAAAAAAAGAACATAAAATTACAATTCACAAAACACGATGTATTAAATTTTAAATAGGTCGCCAACTCCCCAAACCACTGTTATTATAAGCAAAAAGCCATCATCAATCAGAAAAAATAAATTAAAAAAAAACAGCGCACATGGCCTTACAAACGTTTACCAAAGCCAACTAAAACGACTTCCGTACAAAGTGGAGTTAATTACTGGGCACTTTGTTCGGCGGCGCAGATAAAATGGCTCCATGTTTGCTAGCTGGTTGGCCCGATAGCGGTTCCTACTTTGTGATGGCCGTATATGGCTCGAGCGTACTTATCACATATATCTTATCACTGATTTAACATATAAAATCTGACATCCATTTGTACTTTGATCCCATTTGGTAATATTTGGCTCTTGATGAAAAAAATATAGATATTTTAACAATTGATTATTAATTAACATTTACCAGTATCTATTATTATTATTTATATTAAAAAACACATATTATGTCACAAGCATAATTTTAGAATTGAATTTACTTACGGATTAAAATACAACAAAACAACGGTTCATCATAGTAATATAATTATCATTACATCTAGCTACAAGTTCTAATAAAAATTAAAAAAAAATACAAGTTCAAATAAAGAACACATATGGTCGTACAAACGTTTACCAAAGCCAACTAAAACGACTTCCGTACAAAGTGGAGTTAATAACTGGGCACTTTGTACGGCGGCGCAGATAACTCGGCTCTATTTTGGCTAGCTAGTTGGCCCAATAGCGGCTCTCACTGTATGACGGTTGTATAATTCTCGAGTGGAATAACGCCGAACTGCACTGCTACTGTAAAATATAAAATCTGATATCCATTAAAATGTTGCTCCTATTTGGTAAAGTTTTACTTTGATTTAGAAATTACGTTATCAGTGTTGGTAAAATTATTTATTAATGTTCATTTTGCATTCTTTATTAGTTATTAGCATCTTTTATTTCTTCGGAATTTAGGTAGAATGTTACAGACGGATTTAAAGACCAGTTTTGACTTCAATTTCATCATTTCATCCGATTGACCCATCCGATCATTTCATCCGATTGCCCGCAACCTTACCAGGTTGTCGGTCCACATATTATGGGGCCTACCTATGCCTCGTCTTCCGGTACGCGGTTGCCATTCGAAAACTCTTCTGCTCCAATAGCCGTCAATTCTTCTAGCTGAGCAGGGCATATAGTTAGACTTCAATTTACCTTTTTTTCTTAATAATAAAAATCTTTATTTCATAAAACTTAGTAAAGTATTCCAAAAATAGTGGGCTACAGTGTTATCATAATTAAAAATATGTTACATTTGAGTGCACTGAAACTAAACACTCATAAAGATAATATCATACAAAACCACTTATTACAGGCCACTAATCCCCATAAACATAAACAAAAAAGTAACAAAGTAATCAAAGCACACATGGCCGCACAAACGTTTACCAAAGCCAACTAAAACGACTTCCGTACAAAGTGGAGTTAATAACTGGGCATTTTGTACGGCGGTGTAGATAAAACGGCTCCATATTTGCGAGCTTGTTGGTCAGATAGGGGCTCTCACTGTATGGTTACGTATAGTGCTCCAGTGGACTAACTCCGAACTGCACTCGCATATTATATTTAGGAAAATTAAATGTATTAGTATGGTAAAGTCTGGTATGGTTTTGCTCGTATTTGATAATGTTTTGCCCTGATTTTGGAGCTAGTAAATCTGTTGCTAAAGTGGCTAAAATTGAATTAAACTGCATTATGTATGTATGTATCTTCACGCCAGGTCCCTAACGGGGTAGGCAGAGAGTGTAGAGCGCCAGACATCCCGGTTCTGACAAACCTCTCGTGCCTCGTCTACCTTCATCATTCTCTTCATACATGCACGCCGATTCCTAAGACTTTTGACCCCACCATCAGACAGAACTCGACCTATTTGGTCATGGTAGGTCAGCCTTGGTCTTCCTGGGCCTCTGCAACCATCCACATTCGCATTGTATATCTGTTTAGTCATTCGCTCATTCGACATTCTTTCTATATGCCCGAACCATCGGAGCATGCCTTTTTTCATTTTTACACCGATACTATCATTCACACAAAGTCTCTTTCTTACATCTTCATTACGAACGCGATCGGTGAGTGATACACCGCAGATCTTGCGCAAAGATCTCATCTCGACTGCATCATGTACCACGTAATAATATTTTATGAAGGTAGACTATTTTTTCATGTCATGAAGTGATAAACAAGTTACTCACAGCTACATCACACCTGATATTTCAAGGTAGATGCGTTGCTACTCCTGAGGCTTAAGGTGTTATGCCTCTGTATTGGAAATTACAGGATCGTATGTTACCACCGGACTCCAATATGTACCGGCCAGTAGATTAGGTAATAATAATAATAATAATATATACTTTATTGCACACCAAAAATTAGTTTACAAAAACAAAACATTTCAATAACATGTGATACAGCGGGCGGCCTTATCGCTAGAAGAGCGATTTCTTCCAGGCAACCCAAAAAATAAAAGATAATTCTTAAAAAGAAAAGGTAGGATGTGCGTAGGTACATAAAACAAAAGTAGTACTTATACAAATTTGAGAAAATAAATATAAAATGTTAATGATGACAGTGAACAAAAACAAGTCGGATTAACACAAGATATTAAGGAAGGGAACATAAATAATGAGATTTCACCTGGTGTTTGAACGCTTCAACAGTCTGAGCTTGTCTTATACTAGAGGGCAAGGAGTTCCATAAGCGTACAGCTTTTACTGCGAAGGAATTAGTGTAAAATTTGCTAGAGTGTGCAGGAGTATTTAGACGCAAAAGTAATGAGGATCGAAGGGAACGGGAATGAGAGGTAAAATCAAACAAATCTTTTAAATATTTGGGACTAATAGGATTAAATAGCACGCAGTATAAAAGAGAAAGAATACGTACATTCCGGCGATGTTGAATGGAGAGCCACTTGAGCTTATTGCGATATTCCGAAACGTGATCATATTTGCGAAGACCAAATATGAATCTGATGAAAACATTTTGAAGGCGCTCAAGCTTATTTATTTGCCCTTGGGTCAAATTGAGGTAGCAGACGTCAGCATAATCAAGTATTGGAAAAAGTAAGGAATTTGCAAGCGCAATTTTAGTAGGTATCGGTAAAAAGTTACGTAATCGGCGCAAAGAACCAATCGTGGCAAAAACCTTCCTGCTAACTTCACAAAGCTGTGGAGACCATGACAGATGCTGATCAAAAATTATGCCCAAGTTCTTAACTTTGTCAAGAAACGGTATATTAATTCCATCGTACAATACCCGAGGCAACTTATCCCAGTCGATTTTACTCACAAGCCTTGAGCTACCTATAATAATTAATTGAGTTTTTTCGGGATTAACAGTAAGGCCAAAAGATTTGCTCCACGATGAGATGCGGACAAGGTCATCATTTAATTTTTTAATCGCATTAGGTAGATCATTCAAAGAAGATCTTGTATATATTTGTAAATCGTCTGCATAGAGATGGTAGAGAGAAGATATTTGAAGGCAAACAGAATTAATGAATATAGAAAATAATAGAGGGGACAACACGCCACCTTGAGGCACACCAGCATCACTGGCACACCAGGTCGAGTGATGTTCCTGAGCCTGAATGCGATGCCGGCGGCCATACAAGTAATTGCGAAACCAATCAATTGCAGACGGAGATATGTTAGGTAATGTGATTGTCTACGCCCTTGAGCTCCATCATTGAATATAGCTACTACCTTTATATTCATATAAATCAGATAGAGTTGTTTCATTATTATATTAACTAACACGCATAGGAACTCTAACAACAAACGCTTAACCAAAACATAACTTAAACAGTGCGCCATATTGAAACTATCCATTAAATCTATCAATATAAAGCACATTTAGTAACAGAGCTGTAACAGGATACATCCCGGCCGAGCAATAAGTTAGTGTTACTGCTAACCGATCGGCTCGTTATGTGGTTCTATCTACTCTACTCGTATATTATAGTGTAGTACGTGATGGGTAGTGAACGAAGTACTTGGTGACGTACAATTGAATTCATATCATATTATTAGAAATGTGATTAACTTTATTGCACATTTGATTACTTTTTACTGGTTTATGGCAATATATCTCATTGAGAGTTTTGATATTTGTTTAGATGTCTATACAATAATCTATTGTGTTGATTTACCCTTGACGTTAGTGAATATATGCCTCTGAATTTTGGAGACTAATCTACTCAAAATTAGTTCATAATCTGCAACCTATAAGGTTGGTTTTTCGTTATACAATTCTACGAAACCGTATTTTCATAAAAATATTCAGGCTTTCAGTATAATGTCTACAGAAACTCGAACATGCTTAATCAATAGATAACTTAAATGACGCACCATATTGAAACTATCCATTAAAACTATCAATATAAAGCACATTTAGTAACAGAGCTGTAACAGGATACATCCCGGCCGAGCAATAAGTTAGTGTTACTGCTAACCGATCGGCTCGTTATGTGGTGCTATCTACTCTATATTATATCGTTGTACATGATGGGTTGCGTAAAAAATGTGCTGATTTACGATTGAACTCATATTTGAAATTGTTTTTATTGATAGTAGAACTCCAGTCACTTGACGGATATAGGGTAAACCATTATCTAACCTACTTGTTATGAACTAGCTTAATGAATGGTCAGCGCTGCAGTGTTGCAATTAAATGAAAATATAATACAATAGACGTAACCTTAGTAGTGGCAGCCATAGAGCAACGCGGGCCACCGGCCGCCGCGGCGGACCGGAGGGGAGTTGCCATAGCGTTTATTACCCATGCAAAATGTCATTTTTATGGGGGGGGGGGGGGGGGTGGTGTTAATGCGTGTGTAACGCACACGCACTACAAAATTCGTCTATTACTACGAAACTCACACCTTGACTTCTAGGCGACAGTGAAAGCCGGCTGGTAACCGGGCTCGCAGAATATTTATGAATTACTTGAACCCAGTTTTGTTAATGAAGAATGAATAAAAAGCTGTTTGCTTGGTACACTGATATTTATTTATTATTGTTATTTAATCTGTATGTTTTTAAATTGTAACTTACAAATTATTATTACTTGTTTTTTTTTTTTTACCAATGGATCACATTGTCAAGAAAACAGGGTCGTGAATATCAAATGGGTTCGAGTGGTGACAATTACTGCTCCTATTTTTTAATTTAATTTATACTTTACTTAATAACCTGTCCCCAGGCATGGTAATGCCGGTAACCCCAATCCTTTCTACAAATCCTTAAGATGGTACCTTAGTAGACAGCTTACGGAGGGGTCCAGTATTATCTACTCCACTAGGCTTCAGGGTAACCAGTCACACCCCGCATCCAGAGTTCAGTCAGAATCCTCCTAATTTAAGCATGCCTAAAATCTACGGTATCTAACACCATAATTGGGGAAGGAAAAAATATTCCAATAATGATCCGTACCTAAAATGTAAGGTGTGAATTCCCCATGTTAAATATACCCTATGCTAAATTATGAAACCTAACCAAAAGGAATAAAAAATGTAGGAAATATTTAAAAAAAAAAAAAAAATAGATAAATAAAAAAAATAAACCCGCATCTGAAACCAAAATCACACTGGTTACAATCGGCATTATCTCTGTTCGGTTCATGAAGAATCTAGTACCGAACTCAACATGAATCAAACAGCCTCCCTGTACAAAACTTGTGGAAGTGGAAATAATTACTTACGAGGACTTTTCGCTAATATCTCAAAACCGAATAAAGCCTCTGCATCCCAACTCCTCCCGACATTAGGGAAACTGGCTGCAACAAACAACCCAACATGAAATCATCACGCCATTTCTCAAATCGACATGTGAACGAGAAAATATCCAAAGATTCTTGAAGATCTTACCTCAATTGATGATAAAAACCTATTTAATAGGCATTTAGGCCATGATGGCTAAAATATTTAAGGCTTTTCGCCTCTTCATTATTTTGAGCTCGTCGCCACTATCGGCTCCGGCCGAGAAAAACAAATGACAGATGTCACAGATGACGTCTTAATAACCTCTCAGACCTTCCTCCTTACCGGCCATGGATCCACGTCTTTTACAGACTTACAGCAACAATGCTAATGAAATTCACCAAATAATATTTTAATTATGTTTTCTGGTTATATTTAATTAATATTTTTAATATTTAATTTGTAGTTATTTAAATTTTGTTTTGATACAAATTAAACTGTTAATAAATTATGTAATCCAAATATGCGTGGTATGGAATACATTGATAATGTTGTCTTAGTACGGCTGTGATGAACTAGATGGCGTTATGACCATTTTCAGACCAGAGTACAAAAAATACAACGTTACAACAGGTATAAGCCCATTTGGGCTAGTTCTTTGACAGAGGGGAAAGCCTGCATATGGCCACTCCCCTCCGGTCCGCCGCGGCCGGTGGCCCATGTTGCTCTATGGTGGCAGCACATCAGGAGACCGCCCGCCTAACTCTAAGGCTTTCGTTTAGGACGTTATCTTGTCTGTTTCGTACCGCCTATTAAAACATTTTCATCTTATGTTACCTACGGAAAAAACACTTCCAGGAAAAAGTTAGGCGGTACGAAACTGACAAGATGATGTCATAATGGTATGGTAATGCCAAATATGGTAGGCCCCTAGGAGTGCGTCAGCCTATCAAATTCCTGTCGTCAATGCCATTGCTGTCAATTCTTATTAATATTTTAAAATTTACATAAATAAATTTTTGCCGCTAAATGGTAGTGTCCAGCACTATCGTGCTCCGGTCAGGTGGTAATGTACGGACCTGTAATTTCCCGCACAGAGGCAACACTCCTTAGGCCTCAGGAGTGGTAACGCATCTGCATTTTGACCTTGGTCTTAGTGTGTGGGTGTCTAAGGCTGCAGTCATCACTTAACATTACCTAATGTGAACTGCAGGATTTTTAGCCACTACCATTACATAAAAAAAATCACTTGTTACGGTGTTTGTCCGCGGTGGACTCCTAAACTGCTTAACTGATTTTAATGACATTTGCACACCGTGTGCAGTTGATCCAACTTAACAGATAGGATTATTTAGCTTACATCACGCTATGACTAATAGGAAGAGAGCAGCGAGAGCGAAGCTGGGGTGGGTCGCTATTTAGATATAGATTATTGTTATTGGTCTTAAAGTAACAATTTTTACTTTAAGACCAATATTAATAATCTAATTATATTATTCTACCATCATCGCTTGTTTATCAAATAGACGTCGGCGTCGGTTAATCGTTGCCGTAATTTTCGGAAATACTGAACCGATCATGTAAATTCTTTCTCATTCAGAAAGCTACATTATTCAGAAGTGCTATAGGCTATATTTTATTATGATAGTATAATGTAAGTAACATTGCAACCGTGCGAAGTCGGGGCGGGCCGCTAGTATTACATAAAAAGCGGCGTGTGAGTGGCAACATACACAAAAATCACAAACTAATAATATGAATGCTGAACCCCAATATACCTTTTTGCCGCGAACTATAAAGTCCCTTCTAGTTTTTCGACTGAGCGGTTTCCGCGAAAGGGAACAAATTACAAACTTTCTTTGATAATTTTGTCCAAACTTTGTTACCTAAAAAGTTTTACATCTGAGATATTTTGATTGTGTGGGCCTAAAGGTCAATTTATTGTTGATGTATTATCGATATAGTTTCTTTTATGTTAAAGGAATGAATGTGTAGTCTTTGAAAATGACAAATGACTGGATCAGTTTGATTAAAGAAGCTTTGTTGCAGATGCGAATTTGCTTCTAAGGTGTAATGATTAAGTAGGTGGTGTGTACCTACTCAAATACGGCCCCCAGATAATCAGTAATGTAAATGTAATGTTTAATGTTTTTTTCTTTATTGGTCTATTTTTTTATTCAAGGTTGTCTGCTCAGATTGTCAATTTTTCAAATTACTATTGGAGACAAAACTGTCCAATAGTTAAGCTGTAATACGAAGCAACGCTGTGATGTTTCTTTAACAGTATTATGAATATTAATTAACACCCTTCCCAGCTCCCCCCACCCACCAATCCTTCCCCTGCCTCCCCTCGCCAAACAAAAGCAGATGCCGCAATTCTCTAAGTGGTGAGAATAACGTCAGCCACAGAAATGCCCCTCCAAGGTCACGTTGGGAGCAAATGTCCATAAAGTATTAATCTTACGGCTTGTTTGGATATTTGTAAAGGTTCTTAACAGAATTAGAACGGTTCGTTCGAATTTTGTTAATATAGTAGTTCTGATTACCTGAGATAATGTGATCAGTAATATAATTTAAGGGTTTGAGTTGTGGTGAAGGATGTAATAGCATAAACATATTAAACATCACAATTCAAATCAATAAAAACATGTAATATATGAGTTGAATGTCTCATTAAAATTTCACCTTTTACAAACTGATAACAATGAGTTTAGAAAAAGAAAAGGCATTGTTTGACACAGGCTACCGTACAATTCATCCTCATCCTCATCATCAATTCAGCCAAAAGACGTCCACTGCTACCCAAAGCTATTGACTGCTTGTGGGCTTTGGAACTCTGCTAGTGAATGACAAAGAATGATCCATATTTTTTTGTTTAGTCTTGTCTTGTCGTTTGTAAAAGAGAGTATGGAACATTCTGTTGATACCTATTTATATTATTAAGTATTTTTGGACATTATTTATTTTATTTTGTTTACTTTGACATATTAATCAACGTATCAGTTGTTATTCGCTTTAATTTTATATTTGTAATTTGACCTATCACAAGCAAATTCTATTATTTCCGAGTGATTAAATGAATTTTTGAGTTTGAGTTTGCCACAATGAGCGGTCCTGGGCTGCCCTCATCCAGCAATTGCTCGCAACCTTCACTAGGTCGTCGGTCTACCTCATGGAGGACCTGCCTACGCTTCTTCTTTCGGTACGCAGTCGCCACTCTAGAACTCTTTGTTCCAACGGCTGTCAGTTGTTCGAGCTATGTGCCCGAAAACAAAACCGTACAATTAAAGCATAAAAATAATGGCAACCCATTATTCGTCCCACTGATGGGCACAGTCTCTCCCCTTTTTTGAGGGTAGGCCTGGAGCTTACTCCACCACGCTGCTCCAATGCGGATTGGTGGAGGTGGGTGGGTTAGTGGCCAACCCGCTGTCGGATGTTTTTCAAACCGCCCATAAGGCCTCCGACAAGGTTTAACGACTGCTATCTATCAATAGCAACCGCAACCGACGGCTTAACGTGCCCTCCAAAGCACGGAAACGCGCATTTTAATTTGACACTAGCTGTCACCCATCACTCTACCCGTCCGCGTCCGTAGTGCTTAACCGAGTAGATCGCCTATGATCTACACCAGCCGCTGGGCCATGCGCGCTTAAAGCATACTACTTACTTTTTATAAAGTCTTGTGGATTCCTAAAACTATATAATCACATTTATCGCTAATGACTGAAAACGTAATTAAGGTATACAACAAAATAAATCTGTGATTTTTCTTAAACGGCATCACGAATATTAATTAATACCCTTCTCCTACCGAACTCTCTCTTCGACCTTTTCCTTGCGAAACAAAAGCAGATGCCGCAATTCTCTAAGTGGTGAGAATAATGTCTGCCTCAGAAATTCCCCTCCAAAGTCACATTGGGAGCAAATGCCCAAGCCCCAAGTATTATCTTACTGCTTGTTTGGATATTTGTATAGACACGGTTCTTAACAGAATTAAGATGGTTTGAATATTAACTTATCATTCCTTTTCACCGAACAGGTTTCATGTCTAACTCTTTCACCATTTCGGCAATAAAGCTTTGGAACGCACTCCCCGTGGACATCAGAAAAGCTACGACTAAATTATCGTTTAAACGAAAGCTACGTGAGCATTATTTGAGGATGCTTTGAGTTTTTTGTACATTTGTGACAGTTATCTACATGTTCTTCACGCTATGTCTGCTTTGAGTTTACTGTTTTTCGTTGCATTTATTTAAATATTTTTATAGGTATTTAGGTATATGTATTTGGATATATATGTGTATATGTGTTATATATATATATATATATATGTATTTATAAAAATATATATTTAGCTTATATTTATATATATATATCGGCAGGAGGGCCTCCAGTCCGGACATGTGGGTAGTATTGTGGGCGTGTCTTTCCATAAGCCGACATGTTACTCGTGTTTGTGGGCATCTGTAGGTGGGTACTCGAGCGGATGATGAAATAAAGCACAGGTTGGCAGAATAAAGTCGTATATTGCCAAAGATCCGCCCATTCGATTACTTCCGGCAGGGAAGAACGGGCAAGAAACCCTTCGGACCGGGCAACCATATTTATCAGGATACGATACTACGAGTACTACTATCACAAGTTCAGGACTACCCGCTTTATATCACTTTAATATCACTGACGTTCACTGTTCTAACTGGCAGCATAACTGCGCTATAATAATTTGATTCAACTGTGTGACTGTGACTGACTGACTGTTACTCTATGACTGACCGTCATGAACTATTTTCTAGCCTTTATAAACCCGATATCGGCTAGTAACTATCCCCTCTAAGATAACAATTTCAAGAACCTACGCCGACCGTGGCGCCACCTAGAATTCTCTATTGAACAATCTACCCTAGTCATAATTAGGTTACGTCTCCGACAAACCAGATGGCGCCAGCAGTCACATTCAGGTTCCACTCCGACACGGCCATACTGACAATTCGCACGTCCTCGTGCGATGCGATTACCTGTAACAAGGAAACATCTCTGAGAGTATGATAGTTCACTAGGCCTTTATTGGCCCAACTATGACGTAATTAATTCGCCGTTGTATCTACTCGTCATTATCAACCACTAAAGTAAGGTATTGCTTTTAAGCCCAAAAGACAGGCAGTAACCGTATTTAGCTCGGCCTACCTGACATTACTAGAATCGATCTCAAGTTATCACTACCACAAATCATCTTGTGCTTTTCTCGGCATCTCAGATAACTAGTAACGCTTTAAACAAATTATTTACTCCCTCACAAAGAGACAAAACATTTTGTACGACATAGCTCGGCTACTCCTGACAAAGTAAATTCTCCTCTTCCGTTGTTACTTTAAACATGTTTTGTGTAACTCCTTTTGTTACATCCTAAGTCAAACAGGAAGTACAGTCATTCAACATCATCATCCATAATAATCTTAACTGCCAACTCATATTAACTAGACATCCACCTCACCATCTATCAACCTATATGAAACTTGTCTGAAAGGCCAACTCGCCACAAAGCAATCAACATCACCACTGTCTGTACGGCCACCTCGCCGTTTAGCAATGCTGTCAGATTGGCCACCTCGCCATTTAGTAATGCTGTCACATTGGCCACCTCGCCATTTAGCAATGCTGTCTGATTGGCCACCTAGCCACTTAGTAATGCTGTCCCAGAGGCCAACTCGCCCTTCAGACCATCTTAAAGCGGACACCTCGCCTTGGATATCTTACACACAATTGTTCTACTCAACAACACAATACGCTAAAGTACCTACAAAATTCGTATATAGCCACCACGCTAGGACTATTTTGAATGTCTTACCATCATTATCGTCAGATGGACATGGATCCAGCTCAGTACCTAGGTATATTAGACTGAGGGAGTGAACATCAACCATCGAGTTTAAGATGATAGGTACCTATCTAGCCAATGTTTCAATGACCTTTATACTTAAGTGCCAATTTGGTTTAATTCCGATCATGATTTGCTAATAAAAAATAATCTCCTAAGAATAAATGAAGTCACCTTAGCCTTGATTTTCGTTTTCAACATTTACTTCAACTTCGTGATCGTCTACAGTTAATAAATTTAAACGTCTAGCTACTCTACCTATTAAAAAACTCCATAGGACTCGCTTGGAATTTTAAATTTAAATACTTTAATTCCGCTTACACTTCTACCCAAGTGTCGTGGGTGCCGTTACACACACAACACTTACACAAACACCCAAACCCGGAATCAGCACCCGTAGGCCACACAAATATTTGCAGCGGTACGGGGATCGAACCCCTGAGCCTCGATTGAAACTGTCAACACACACCGCTGAACCAACTGGCTGGTCATGTGGTTGTCTTGAGAGCGTTAATTGCTCTCCCAGTATTAATTCTTAAGGAGTGCCTGAGTATCACATATTTAGAGAACTCATCTATAAAAACGAAAACATTCTTTAAGATCACTACTGCCATTGAGCTTTCCTGTAACATCTATGTGAATTGTTACAAAAGTCGGTATATCAATTAAAATCGCGGAGTAGAAAAAACTTATACATGGCCCATAAACTTCTCATAAGTCCCGTCTCACGGACTTTACGGTCTCTTGAAGAATCTAATTTCAACCGGCGCCTACCATATGTAGCGTCACATTATTAAGCATTATAATATAACCATCCGGACGGCGCCGCAAGCTTAGCGTAGCGTTGCGTCGTCAGTTGTCCCTACACCTACACCTTAGTGCCGCGCACACGCAACTCAACCCACCTAAAGTAACCGCAAATATGTAACAGTGTAAATTCCGCATTATATGGTGATCACCAACTTGGACTTCTCATTATCCATCCCCTACAACCTGAACACGCAATAACCTTCTATATTGGCACGCATACAATACACCGCCATACATATTACCGCGCGTCCATGGATTTCCTAAAGCAGACACCAAATTGTTGAGCCAAACTCCCAATGTACTACGGCTCGTACCTACATGGCATCCCCGTGCCATCTGCGCACGGTTCACTAATGGCTACTGTTTCGGTTCTGACCAGCTAAACGAAAATTCACCACCCTCATCATCATTACCTGATTGAAACTGTCTTATCTCAAGAAGTATTTAGGTTCTCGGGCAACTACCTATAATGTCACCTCAGCCGCACCATTTTCAAGTTCACTAAATTATTTCATCAGTTTTATCAAATTATTTAATATCTCGGTAAATAACACAACACTTTCTAATATCAAGTATCATTGACAGACTTCATGTTAATAAAATCTCATCACAACGAAATTTACATTATCGAACAAATTAACACAGGTGTCTCGTTCATGGCCAACAACTCAACAACCAGCACTTCCCTCCAGGAATGCCAAATCATCTCATATTCCATCCAGAGTCAACACACTGATACTCTGGCATGGTCACGAAACCCGTGAACCAAGAACCTGTACACACATACTCACACATAACGTTTTCAATATTCGTCACATCATATCAATTGGTACTTGAGTCTCAGTGTCCGCTACCTAATCATAAGAATCTGTTTAGCCCACAATAGCAGGTAAGATTCCTACAGCATTAAGATTGATCGTTACCCACAAAAGCAGGAAAGACCACATACACATTAAACGAACAGTGATGATCGTTACCCACAAAAGCAGGAAAGACCACATAACAGTGATAGTCGTCACCCACTAAAGCAGGAGAGACCACACTTATTAAATCACAAGGATACTATAATTTCTTCCCGTAATTACCCACAGGTGAAACCATTTCAAACTATCTACCCCGATAGAGGGAATGAAATTAGCCATTTTCTAAACTTAACCATGTGTTAGGTTAAATTTCAACTCTAGGCATAGGATTACATTGAAAACATTTTCAACGGGAAATGCCACAAATTGGTGATTTGTACCGATTCACCATGACCTGGGAATTGAACCCATTCATCAGCTGTTGCGAGGTCATAACAAAATGAAAACGACTCACCAAATGTAATAATGCATGTCCGATTGAAGTGTTGAAATCTGCTCATCGCTCTCCAGCATAGATTTCCATGATCCAATCTGCAGTGGTATGCGCACCACAACCTCTGCTGCATACTTCAACTTCCAGCCAGGTATATTGGCAAAGTAGTGTACCATGCAATCACAGCACTACGGTGTTAAGTCTCCATTGTAGTTTCAAATCCCAGTACTTTGGTTTGGTTTTCTAGGTTAACCACTTTTGGTTGGCACTAGACTACCTCATTCTTTCTGTGGCCAGTGCGGTCCACCCAGCCAGGTGAGACCCATAAGGGAGGCCCAGCTGAGGCGACCAGCGAACTCGGCAGCAATTGTTTGAACGATTTGATGCTCTTTGAAATTTGACACTTTTTTTTTTCAGTTGAGGGTAGGTCGTCAACTTGTTGATCTAAAAAAAATAATCCACTCTGCGTATTTTCATCATATTTTCGCTCGAGTGAATCCCACTTCTGATATCGGCAGGAGGGCCTCCAGTCCGGACATGTGGGTAGTATTGTGGGCGTGTCTTTCCATAAGCCGACATGTTACTCGTGTTTGTGGGCATCTGTAGGTGGGTACTCGAGCGGATGATGAAATAAAGCACAGGTTGGCAGAATAAAGTCGTATATTGCCAAAGATCCGCCCATTCGATTACTTCCGGCAGGGAAGAACGGGCAAGAAACCCTTCGGACCGGGCAACCATATTTATCAGGATACGATACTACGAGTACTACTATCACAAGTTCAGGACTACCCGCTTTATATCACTTTAATATCACTGACGTTCACTGTTCTAACTGGCAGCATAACTGCGCTATAATAATTTGATTCAACTGTGTGACTGTGACTGACTGACTGTTACTCTATGACTGACCGTCATGAACTATTTTCTAGCCTTTATAAACCCGATATCGGCTAGTAACTATCCCCTCTAAGATAACAATTTCAAGAACCTACGCCGACCGTGGCGCCACCTAGAATTCTCTATTGAACAATCTACCCTAGTCATAATTAGGTTACGTCTCCGACAAACCAGATGGCGCCAGCAGTCACATTCAGGTTCCACTCCGACATATATATATATATATATATATCACTACATAGTATAAAACAAAGTCGCTTTTTCTGTCATGTGTCATGTTGTATGTCCCTATGAACGCTCAAATCTTCAAAACTACGCAACGGATTTTGATGCGGTTTTTTTTAATAGATAGAGTAACTCATGAGAAAGGTTTTTATGTATAATATTATCCATTAAATAGTGGACAAATACTGTTATTTTTGAGGTTTCTAATGTGATGTCACAAATTTTTCCGCTTACATTGCAAACGCAGGCTGAATCCGTGAAGAACATGTAGTGTTCTTCACGCTATGTCTGCTTTGAGTTTACTGTTTTTCGTTGCATTTATTTAAATATTTTTATAGGTATTTAGGTATATGTATTTGGATATATATGTGTATATGTGTTATATATATATATATATATGTATTTATAAAAATATATATTTAGCTTATATTTATATATATATATATATATATATATATCACTACATAGTATAAAACAAAGTCGCTTTTTCTGTCATGTGTCATGTTGTATGTCCCTATGAACGCTCAAATCTTCAAAACTACGCAACGGATTTTGATGCGGTTTTTTTTAATAGATAGAGTAACTCATGAGAAAGGTTTTTATGTATAATATTATCCATTAAATAGTGGACAAATACTGTTATTTTTGAGGTTTCTAATGTGATGTCACAAATTTTTCCGCTTACATTGCAAACGCAGGCTGAATCCTACGAGATTTATCAAAATAATGTACTAAGTATTGTACACAATGAAAAGGTCTACAGAAAACTCCGCGATGGTATATGTCTATCTCTTATGGATATCCCACAATAACATTTTTTTGTCATTTACTTTTTACGACAAATAATGACTAATATTCGAAGCGATTTTAACCAATACAGCATTAATCCTTATCCAATTAAATACCTTAAATACATTGTTGATTTAATATAGATCTATTTGGCCTTTTAATGCATCTGATTTAAATCAATATTTTTGAAGATGTACAGATTTAAAAATTGCGGAACGTAGCGTTTACGGCGACGCGGCGCGGCGGCAGCGTGCCTATAAATAGCGCGTCGGAGGCCGCGGATTTCCTTATAGCACATTGAATTTAGCAGCGATCGGATTTTGTTTTTTGTTTCTGAATGATAATCTACTGGATTGATTTTATCATTTTTTCAGTGAGTTACATATTTTAAACCCGTGCAAAGCCGGAGCGGGCCGCTATGTTTTTTTATAAACAACGTTCACAGTTTTTCTGTAGCGTATTTAGTATATCAGCATTGCACCCGTGCGAAGCCGGGGCGGGTCGCTAGTATATATATATATTATTTCGGTTTAAGTAATATATTCCATATAACAATAGGTATTCTTGTGTTTGTTACTTTTAACATTATTTATACTTATCTTTAGTCGTTATAACTAGATTAGATTATTTGCAATGTTCTGCACCATTTTTATGTTTTCTATACAACTCAAAGGTTGACTGGCAGAGAATGCTACTTAGCATTAAGTCCGCCTCATGTTACATTTTTGTGCTTGAAAGTATAAATAAATAAATAAATATTGCTGATTACAGTCAATTGACAAGTTCTGTTTATATCATACTAGCGACCCGCCCCGGCTTCGCACGGGTGCAATGCTGATATACTAAATACGCTACAGAAAAACTGTGAACGTTGTTTATAAAAAAACATAGCGGCCCGCTCCGGCTTTGCACGGGTTTAAAATATGTAACTCACTGAAAAAATGATAAAATCAATCCAGTAGATTTGATTTATTCATTTACTGCCCGTAGCCCGCACGCGTTTTTGGAGTACTTAAAACAATTCCCCTTTCCTTATCTTTGGATTCTCTGTCCCTCTGCACTGTATGCCTATCTCGATCCCGACGGCGGCGAATCTCACGCTCTGCTGAAGATTCTCTCTCTCTCTCAGCTCTATAATTATCCCGAAGCTGACTGAGTCGAGCCTCACGTTCCGTTGACGATTCTTCATCTCTTGCTGAACGTAATCTTCTGGCATTCGCTGTACTACGACCTATGTTCGAACGACGACGTCTTCCAGGCATGACTTTATAATTTGTGTGCAAAAATTAACTCAATTCTATATATGTTTGCTTATGATTACCTATACACAAATTGCCATATTATTAGTAACCGCCGCAGTAAAAAATATCTAAATACTTATCATTCAGAAACAAAAAACAAAATCCGATCGCTGCTAAATTCAATGTGCTATAAGGAAATCCGCGGCCTCCGACGCGCTATTTATAGGCACGCTGCCGCCGCGCCGCGTCGCCGTAAACGCTACGTTCCGCAATTTTTAAATCTGTACATCTTCAAAAATATTGATTTAAATCAGATGCTGTAAAAGGCCAAATAGATCTATATTAAATCAACAATGTATTTAAGGTATTTAATGGGATAAGGATTAATGCTGTATTGGTTAAAATCGCTTCGAATATTAGTCATTATTTGTCGTAAAAAGTAAATGACAAAAAAATGTTATTGTGGGATATCCATAAGAGATAGACATATACCATCGCGGAGTTTTCTGTAGACCTTTTCATTGTGTACAATACTTAGTACATTATTTTGATAAATCTCGTAGGATTCAGCCTGCGTTTGCAATGTAAGCGGAAAAAATGTAATTATTTGCGACATCACATTAGAAACCTCAAAAATAACAGTATTTGTCCACTATTTAATGGATAATATTATACATAAAAACTTTCCTCATGAGTTACTCTATCTATTAAAGAAAACCGCATCAAAATCCGTTGCGTAGTTTTGAAGATTTGAGCGTTCATAGGGACATACAACATGACACATGACAGAAAAAGCGACTTTGTTTTATACTATGTAGTGATAAGAAAATGTCAGAATATAAATAATTAATAATTAAAATACGCTTACACTCACAGCCCCACACTAGAAAACCTCTGTCGTGGGTGCTGTTGTTTATACACACACAACACACACACAAACACCCAGATCCGAAACAAATATATAAAAAACCACAATATATAAAATTTGTATCGGTACGGGAATCGAACTCGTGAGTGTCCGTTAAAACGATTGTCGCACATTGCTGGATCAAGTATAACTAAATCATCTGGTTGTAGAATTATTCAAGTGTAGGTAGGATCTCGACGGCCTAGGACGAAATAATAAAAAGATGATAGTAAAATATAGAAGAATTGATATTGTTAAATAATACACATTCCATCGTTACAAAACTCAATAAGATCAATCATATTTCCATGGAAAAAATATGCACAAATAAAGAAGAAATCAAATTAGGTGTGATGGTAATGAAATAAACAAATATTTTAAAGCGCGGTCGATTTATAAATATTGACGCCGCAAACCGGTTTAAAGCGGTTAAAAATATATGGTTAAATGACGCGTAAGGTTTGTCCGGCAATTGGCAAATTAACTACGGCCGACAAACACAGCAACTCGCTTTCGGGAAAAATCGCGGCATGTATTTTGGTTGCTGTACAGCCGTGTGACAGGTAGGTAGACTCTGAAACGCACTGAGTTTGGTAAATTGCTAATGTTCCTAATTTATTCCATAAGACGATAATGTTTCGGGTTTATTTTCCGAACTTGAATTATTATAATGATATGCTGCACTCTTGTTGATTAAAAAAAAATATCCGGAATAGAAAATTTCGATTAGGTGCAATCCAGGAGTAATGTGTATTAAACTGCCGTTACGTCCAATTGCCCGTGCCATTTGATTGGCAGGCTGATTAATTACCTTGACAGTCCCCGCGCTCTGTCACCGCTGAATCAGTTTTTCGCATCGCGTATCGGGTATTGATGTTGCAATTAGAATTATTCTTTACAACACACAACAAACAATGCCATACACAGATTAGTTTGAAAAAAAATACACCTTATTCAGTACCCCGTGTGAATCCAAATATATTAGATTTACTAGTAGGCAGCCATTTCGGGGCTATGACTTTAAATGGAAAATATGACAATAATGCTTCACTTATAGACCCCACAAGAAAAATTACGATACTATTATCGTGGAATTTGATGAAGGTAGTTATGGAGCTGTTTTAATTACGTAGAAAATCCTGTGCACGTGAGCCCGACTCGCACTTGGCTGGTTTTTACGTTATTGATTACATATATATATATCTATATATTATAGCCATAAAATTTCGATTACAATCAAGCAATAACTGTGAACCGAGCCTGACGTCACGTTCAATTGACCGCGCCGTTTGATTGGCAGACTAATTAATTACCCTGACAAGCCTCACGCCCTGTCACCGCTGAATTAGTTTTTCTCATCGCGTATCGGGTATTCGTGTTGCAATTTTGCGATATTGTTTTCAATATGTACCATACAAGTTAAGCACATAAAAGGCCAAAGCTTGGTTAAAAAAACCGGACAAGTGCGAGTTCAACTCGCGTGGTGAGGGTTCCGTAATTTAAATAAATATTTTCGAAAATATTACAGATTTAAAATGCAGGGACATAGCGGTTACGGTGGTACCGGCAGGGGGGGTTATATTATTAAGAATTTTCGATTTAATTTGAATACTCAAACTTCTTATAGGTTTTCCAGTAATCTATAGGCAAAAAACTATTCTCCACATTTTTTTCAAAATTTTAAGTTCAGTAGTTTCGGAGATAGGGGGGTCAATTTTCGTCGTTTTGCTAAAGTAACTTCAAACTTGTTTATGCAAAAATTATAAAAAAAAATTAGATGCTGAGATGCTGACAACCACCTCTTTCATTTGATATGTCACACGACACAGTTTACGAATATTTTTTTTAATTTTCTGAGTTACCACCCGAAAGTGGCCCCTTGTTTAACATTTATTATTTTACTTGACGTGTTCATCTTTGGGTCACCAATTTACATATATTCATCAAATTTCAACTCAATCGGTCGAGTAGTTTCGGAGCAAATTGGCTGTGACAGACGGACAGACAGACAGACAGACAGACGCACGAGTGATCCTATAAGGGTTTCTTTTTTCCTGTTAAGGTACGGAACCCTAAAAAAATATATATATATAAAAAAAAGTATACACATATATATATATATATATATATATGTGTATACTTTTTTTTTATATATATATATGAGGGAAGCCCAGGTCCGTTTGTTGTGGCAATCTTTGGGGGAGGCCTTTGTTCAGCAGTGGACGTCTTTTGGCTGAAATGATGATGATGATGAAAAAACTAAAAAATGACACTTTTGTCAGTAGGTACCTTGTATTAATAAACCCCTAATTCAATAGGTTTACTACATCGACGACACAACGCAGCTGTCGATGGATTACTAGCATCCATTCTAGATTTATTATTTTCACAAATAATATGAAACAAGATCTATAGCTACGAGAAAACATATAGAAACTCACAAGAATAAATTCAAATAATTCAAACGTCTAAACCAATTAACGTAGGTATTTCAACCTACATTTCTCCTGACCATACGCAGCCCTAGTCTTAAAGGAAATAAAATACCCAACCAATCTGCGGATCAATTGCTTAGAAAAACCTCTCCCAGTATAAGTTGAAGTACACTCTTTAATTAGAAGACGACTTACCTAACACGGTGTATAATTAAGTTAATCCGGTACCTTATCACGGCGACATAAAGGTTATTTCAGGGTGACACACTATGCAGCCCTAATCTCCCTTATGTGCAATCAGTGATTGTAATTAAAAGGGGCTCTTTATCCACTAATTGGCTCTGGGATTGGATTGGTAAGAGTGGAGGATACGCAGTTTTTTTATGACCGTCTTCAAAGTACGACAGAATTGTATGAGTTTCAGTTTTTCTCATATATTATTATCCGAAATTAAACAGCTACACCTTTACTTTTCCCGCGTGGCGATGAACATTATGTACGGATTGAAATAAAACTAATTTTAGGATTCATCTCGAGTATATTAAACTAAAATTATTATTAAAAAAAAAATTCAAATTTGGTCTATTTTCAGTATGCCCGAGCCCACGGAAGCCGAAAAGCGACCGAAAAGTAGGGTTGATTTTAAATAATCATCTTAGTTTAATACTAGCTGTGCCCGCGACTTCGTCCCCGTGAGAAAAAATATGATTGTTCAGTATCTACCCGGACGAAGTCGTGGGCGCAGCTAGTATAAAAGTAGCGTAAGTTACTCCTTATTACATCAGCTATCTGCCAGTGAAAGTCCTGTCAAAATCGGAGACACTCAAATTCTATGTATTTGTATGTAGTTATGTATGTATGTACGGTTGTATGGAGATAAAGTAGCTCAAGTTACTCCTTATTACATCAGCCATGTGCCAGTGAAAGTCAAGTCAAAATCGGAGACACTCAAATTCTGTTTATATGTATGTAGGTATGTATGTATGTATGGATGTATGGAGATAAAAGTAGCCTAAGTTACTCCTTATTACATCAGCTACCTACCCGAGGAAGTCCCGTCAAAGTCGGATACACTCCAATTCTACTTATTTGTATGTAGGTATGTATGTATGTATGGATGTATGGAGATAAAAGTAGCCTAAGTTACTCCTTATTACATCAGCTACCTACCCGTGGAAGTCTCGTCAAAGTCGGATACACTCTATTCTACTTATTTGTATGTAGGTATGTATGTATGTATGGATGTATGGAGATAAAAGTAGCCTGAGTTACTCCTTATTACATCAGCTACCTACACGTGGAAGTCCCGTCAAAGTCGGATACACTCCAATTCTACTTATTTGTATGTAGGTATATATGTATGTATGGATGTATGGAGATAAAAGTAGCCTAAGTTTCTCCTTATTACATCAGATACCTACCCGTGGAAGTCTCGTCAAAGTCGGATACACTCCAATCTACTTATTTGTATGTGGGTATGTATGTATGTATGGATGTATGGAAATAAAAGTAGCCTAAGTTACTCCTTGTCACATCAGCTATCTGCCAGTGAAAGTCCCGTCAAAATCGGTGTAGCCGTTCCCAAGATTAGCCCCACCAAACAGACAGACAGACAGACAGACCGACAGACAGACAAAAATTGTAAAAAATGTTGTTTTGGCATGTATATCGTGTATACATACATATGCATTTAGTAAAAAACTGTTATTTTAATATTACAAACAGACACTCCAATTTTATTTATTTGTATAGATACTCGGGATAAATCCGAAAACTAGTTTAATGTCAATGAGTGTAGTTCGCGAAACCTTTTTACTGGTGGTAGAGCTCCAGTGACGGAGCTCGCGGGCGTAGGCACCACCGCATTACCTGATTTACTTGCCGCTAAATGGTAGTGTTCAGCACTATCGTGTTCCGGTCAGGTGGTAATGTACGGCCCTGTAATTTCCGGCACAGAGGCATAACACCTTAGGCCTCAGGAGTGGTAACGCATTTATATTTTGCATTTTATAGGCTGCAGTCATCACTTAACATCAATGTGAACTGCATGCTTGTTTGCCACTTCAATTACATAAAAAAAAAAACCTTAAAAGCTACGGAGCAGCTGTTTTATTTCTGAATTCACTGTAGGTCCTATCGTAAAAGTTGTTTATAATAATGAGTCGAGTGACCTCTTAAAATTTCGATACTGTCTCAAAAATCACCTTGTATCACCAAACCTAAATATAATAGATCCACGTATACACATATCATATACATAGCCAATCCAAGCGTGACATACAGGCAAGCTGGAGTGCACTACACTGCGTGGTCGGTACAACAGCTCAAGTCGAGAGCCCATTAGTATGGTAACGAGGTACTGCAAACTGGATCCTGTTCATAATTTTATATCAACCGTACAGTCCAATTTGATATTTTGAGGAAACCTTTTCCTGTCTTCCGAATTCAAAAGATTCCGTTCCCTATCGTACCAAGCAAGAAATATTCCACATCGAGCCCACGAAAGAGACTATCGGGTAGTTTCGACTTCGTAGAGCGTTATCTCTGCTGCAAGCTGCCTATGTAAGCACTGATAGTCCGGTATTGGTTAAAACTTCATGAAATAGGTCGTCAAAAATCGCATAAGTAAGGTACGAAAGAGATGTTGCTCTACAGTTTCTACTGGTGCTAGACTATCGGAGCTCGCGGACGTTGGCACCACCGCATTACCTAATAATATACTTGGCGCTAAATGGTTGTGTAAAATGGGTCAGGTGGTAATGTATGGCCCTGCAGTTTCCGGCACAGAGGCATAACACCTTAGGCGACTCAAGAGTGGTAACGCATCTGCATTTTGACTTTGGTCTTTGTGTGGGTGTCTATAGGCTGCAGTCATCACTTAACATCAATATGAACTGCACGCTTGTTTACCACTTGCATCTTCAAAAAAAATATAGTAATTATACAGATATCTACTTTGTCTATTAATTCTAATAAGCTTCAAAGCCTCAATAGCAATTATTTCAATAGATCCAAGTACATAATAATATCATCATCTTCAAAGCGCAGCGTAACATGTCGCAAACTGGAGTGTGCTACACTGCATGGTCAGTGCAACAGTAATACGAGTGGAGAGCTCTCCGTGGTAACGAGCTCCGATTGTATTATGCAAATTATATTGTGTTACATTTTCGCATATATTTCTTTGGGATTACAAACAAAGGAAACGAGGAAATCATCGTAATGGTGGTATTATTTAATGTTTTATTTAAGACTAGCTGTGCCCACGACTTCGTCCGCGTAGAATTTATGATTGTTCAGTATCTACTCGGACGAAGTCGTGGGCGCAGTAAGTATAATATAATTAAAAAAGTAGCCTTAGTTGCTTCTTATTACGCTGCCCGTCAGTGAAAGTCCCGTCAAAATCGGTCCAGCCATTCCCGAGATTAGCCGGGACAATATTCAAGGAAATAAATATATTGACTGTAGCTTCGCAATACATTTACGAAAATGTACTGTATGTACGTAAAAATATTAGCGAATTTCCTAGTAGAGCTAATGATTATATGAATACAAGAAACAAACACAAGTTGTCTGTGCACACAACACGGCTGCATAGGGTGAGTAATTCTTTTAGAGGTCAATGTATACACTTCTTTAACAAAATACCTGAAGAAGTTCAAAGTCTTTCGATTAATAAATTTAAGAAAGTTATCAAAAAACGCTTATACATGTGCAACTATTATAAAACATGTGATTATCTTAATGACACTACACCATGGGATTGAAGCGATCGCTCCCAGGTTATTTCGAAAACCTGTACTTTGAATTTACATACTGTATTAGATTTAAGTTTATATTCAAAAGAGCTGTACTGAGTTTCTTCAGTGGCGGAGTTCTTCTCAGTATTGACTGCCCTTGGAATTCTGCCAAGTGAATAATCTTTATTATGACGACCAAATTCATTCTTTCTCAGTTTCTTTTGAAATGGGGAAATGGAGGAATTTGTTAATAATTGATGCTTTCCATATTATACAAAATTGTTCAGTGTCTATTTAATTTATTATGTGTTTTTGATTATTATTAGTGGTTATTCACTCTAGGTTAGTTTAAAAAAAAATGACGATGTAAAAGTGCTCCCCAGGAGCCCAATTATATGAAATAAATGAATAAACTGAATAAACTGAATAGAGTGCCGGGTTTTTGGAAATCCTTGTAAATTAATTATGGTGTGCTAATTTGTTTAAAGTAAAATATTTGAATCGGAATCAGAATCAGGTTTTATTATAATTTATAATTATGTCAATAAAGTACAAAAACAAGACACCGATGGCCTGTTACTTACAAAAAAAAGTTCTTTGAAATCAGTTTGACATCATTCTTTCTGTTATTAATATTGAGCAACAATACTGAACAATACAAATTATTAAACTGGTGGCAGAGCTCCAGTGACGGAGCTCGCGGGCGTAGGCACCACCGCATTACCTAATCTACTTGCCGCTAAATGGTAGTGTTTAGCACTATCATGTTCCGGTCAGGTAGTAATGTACGGCCTTGTAATTTCCGGCCCACAGGCATACTACCTTAGACTTCAGGAGTGGCAACGCATTTGCATTGAAACCTACAGTCTCATGTAGATGTTTAAAGGCTACAGTATTATTTACCATCAATGTAAACTGTATGCTTTTTTGCCACTTCTTAACATACAAAAATACAAAATAAACTCGTTTACTGTATGGGCACCCATCTCCCTTAATATATTTATTTTTTTGTATTTGTTGTAATAGTGCCCTATGCCGCATAGGGCAACACGGTCCACCGGCCGACCGGAGGGAAGAAGCCATAGCATTTCTTACCGATGCAAAACAGTCTGTCATTTTTTGCGGAGGGGATTTTGTTTTTGGCGGAATTGACGCACACACGCACAACAAAACTCGTCTATCATTACGAAACTCACAACTTGTCTTGAACAAAATACATTAACAATTTCACACACACTTAAACACAGATGCAGAAAAACCGCGCATCACGTCGCCGTAATCACGTGTAGTGTTAGTTCATAGTGTTATTATTATGTATGTTAGTCTGTAAGGTATTTATTTATATGGGCCTTTGTTTTACTTATAGTCTTACATTGGTTGCCTGAAATAAATAAATAAAAATTAAACATCTCGGAGACAGCGGCTTCTCGGAAACAAACTCGGATCAGTCGCTCGACCGATCCGCGTATCGTATATGGTACATCTATCAGTCTGTGTTGTTTACATCAGTCCAAAACAAAACGAGCGATATTATCGTATTTTTAGGTTTTCAAGAATAAAATAATAATTTTTGAATAAAATATCCTTACATTTGTAAGGTAACGCTATCTTTTCGTAAACTTGATGGGGCAGATTTCTTTTTACAACAAAGAAACAGAGAAAATCGGTATTATTCAGGACGTCAGTTCAGCCGCACAGCTAGATTTAGTCTAATGAGCAGTCTGGCTGCAACTAGTTTTTATTATACGCGTATGACCATTTGGGCTTGCAAAACCTGCATTTGGCTACTCCGTTGTGGCCGGTGGCCCGTGCATCTGTGTGTCTGCTCTATGTAAAGCAGCAACGGAAATACATAATTTGTGAAAATGAGACTCTCCTACTACACTCGACGAACGGACGGACAGACTGATAGACAGACAGACAGACAGCGGAGACCTTGTAATAGGGACCCTATAACCTTTAAGGTACGGAATCCGAAAAAAGGGACTGACATCAAAAAGTTAGAACCATCATCCAGCTTATGGATTTTTATAACACTATTTATTCTTGACCGACTACAGTTACAGAAGAGATTGAAGAGTTGTAGACACTATTTTGTATGTATTTTTTTTAATATAAAATGAAAATGTAATGTATATGTATTTTCTTTTATTAATGCTAGACCCATTTTTTCCAGAATGTATGTAAAAATAACATAATATAAATGTCCACCTTTATTGTGAAAACAACAAAATTATGTCTACATACATGTAATCAATGTTCGTTTAACATAAAAAACTGTTTTGTCTGCCCTGCTAAGTTAATTCAATGTGACTTATGTTGTTTTTGAAATAATCAATACTAATATTAAAATAAAGAATTTATTCTAAATTAAATTAATTGAAAACGTGGACGATATTAGCCGTACCTACCGTAGTTGATGCCTGACTAGATTCAGTGTGATTCAGTGTTGGCAACAGTTATGTTAGCTCTTCCCCAGATTCACCCTTTAAAATCACCAGAAAACCACTAAACGGCTATTTATCGATAACTCGTTACCACGTTATGCTATTTTTTGGCTATACTATATTAGTTTGATAGAATATAATAAATAGTTATGTATTATATAAATATACAAAACTATTTATTATGTATATAACATTTCCACTACTACTACGCTGGAGGTCCTGGGTTCGATTCCCGGGTCGGGGCTATCAGAGATAATGGTTTAAAATCCCTTATCTCTGATTCTATTGAGATTTTTCTATTTTCTGGAAGTTTCCCAGTACCCCGGAGTTTGATTATGTGCCCGGAGAGCGCAACAGTCTCGCCACCTGTTGATGGGCCAAAAACGTAACCGGCGAATCGTGGGTGTTTGCATGTATGCTTGAATGCATGCATTTACCTCTGCCTACGCCTTTGGGGATTACAGGCGTGAAGTTACGTTACATTTTTATGTATATAATAAATAGTTATATATATTACTTGTATTTAATAGTTCTCTTGTAATATTAGTATAATGTGATATAAAATGTATTACTTTGTTTTGTTAGACCGTCGTAACGTACAAGAAGTAGGTACAAAAATCGCTTCCCTACGGTCCTTTGGGACGTAGACGTTGCTTGATAGCTTTCAAATGGACCACGGACATTTCCATGTGCTGTCCATGGTCCATTCGACCGTAATCAAATACCCGTTATATAATGGTCAACCAAATGAAGCTATTTATTAGTACGAACTGATATGCACTGATACGTGTTGTACGGCACCATAATTTCCAGCACAGAGTCATAATACCTTAGACCCCAGGAGTGGCAACGCATCTACATTTGAATATCTGGTTTCGTGTTGTTGTTTATAGGCTACAGGCTTACGTACCGTCAATGTAAACTGTATGCTTGTTACTCCACTTCATATCATAAAAAAAAGTTTTTTTCAGGGAATAAAATATTTGTCGCGTAATATTATAAGCCGACCAAAATAATGGGCGATTGAAACCACCAACTTTAGTGGAAAATCAACTAAGTTGGCAACACTGGTTGGATTATGAAATGTACCGAAAAATTCCGGGCGCGTCTTCAACTAGTGCCGCCAGTCAACCGAACAGTGGCGGTCAAACCATTCCAATTGGGGAAAAAAAAGCCCGCGGAAGCACTAAGCGGAAGCGATCTACTCGGTTAAGCGATTCGGGTGCGGACGGGTGTGTGATGGGTGACCGCTAGTGGCAAATTCCGTGCTTCGGAGGGCACGTAAAGCCGTTGGTCCCGGTTGCTATCGATAGATAGCAGTCGTTAAACCTTGTCGGAGGCCGAGGCGGTTTTTATGGGCGGTTCGAAAAACATCTGACAACGGGTTGGATACTATACTAACCCGCATTGGAGCAGCGTGATGGAGTAAACTCTAGGCCTCCTAACAAGAAGGGGAGAGACTTGTGCCCAGCAGTGGGACTTATCAAGGGTTGCCATTGTTATTATCTATCTATCTATCTATCTAATACCTTTAAACGAGCAATTCTTGTATATATAGAATCAAGATCTCGGAAACGGCTCCAACGATTTTCTTGAAACTTAAAGATTAGGGGTTTTTCGGGTCAAGAAATCGATTTATTTAGGTTCCAGGTCCAAGAAAAGCTCGGTTCCAAGTTATAAATTTTCTTCATAACCAACGACTAACGCCATCTATTTATGAATAGAAGAACGTATTTTTAAAAATATCGCTACGGAGCGAAGCTCGGTCAACCAGGTACTTATTACGTATTATGCGCAGCAACGTCCCGTGATAAAACTACCTCCACTACGATTGCCAATCCGCCTGCCAAGCTTGGCGATTATGGCATATTCTCCCCAAATGACGCACAGCACTTTGAGGAAGCTTTAGTCCAGCAGTGAAGATCTTTCGGCTGGAGTGATGATGATGATTTGCCGTCAAATTGTATTTCAGCATTATCATGTTCGATTTAGATGGTATAGTATGGACATCGTAATAACTATCGCAGACGCAAAACTACTTAGACATCAAAATATTTTTAGCCTTTTCAGCTTTACCATGTCATTCTAAATTACCTTTTACAAAATAGTGTTCCGCATTATACAAATAAGGCGAGGAAGTCCGTGGCTCCGTGACTCACGTCTCGGAGAGGGTAAATTAATAATTTTCATTCGGTGCCGTCGAGGCAAGCTTTGCGTTTGTTTCTTGCGCTGTTCTCTTTCAATAGTGCTGAGTTAATTGGATTTGACGATTTATCATTATTTTTATATTATTACCCGCCTTGGCTTCGCATGGTTCCATAGTATTAATGATAATATTCATTTTCATAAGATATGTTTATACTTCAAAAACAATTTCAAATTGAAATGTTACTGCTTAATATTGCCTTATCATTACCATGTCAGTCGATATCCCATAATCGCTACGCTACGCATGCGGATTGGCAATCGCAAGGGCGGTAGTTTTATTGTAGAGCGCTTGTGACGCTGCTGCCTACTTTTTTAATGTTTTGGAAGTGGCAAACAAGCATGCAGTTCACATTGATGTTAAGTGATGACTGTAGCCTATAGACCCACAAAGACCAGATATTCTAAATTGGCACTTTAAAACTTAATAAGTCAGGAATAGTGAACCAAATAGAAAAATTATATTAATTATCGGAGATACCCTAAATAAAACAAAATATTATGTTTTTATTATACCACTTTCTCGGCGTAATTAAGGTGGTGTATACTTGTGCCAAATTTTAAGTCTCTATTACCAATAGCTTTTGCGCTAAGCCGCGGACGGACAGACAGACATGACGAAACAATAAGTAGACATGATCTTCGAATACAATGTGATCATCTTCCAAAGTGATCATCTTCATCTACAAAGATTGCATTCCATTTTCCAATAAGTTTTTAATTCACTAGAGTTTCATAATCATTAGTTTCATTTCTATTACCATATATAAAAAATATGTCTTTGAAAATGCTCTTAATTGAATTACCAATTAAATTTTTGTCAATTTATAAACATTATTTACCCACGTACTAGTAAATTTAAAACATGATGATTTGTAAAATATATTTGTCGATGCTGTTTTCGCCTCAAAAATACAACTATCTTTTCCAAATAAAGCAATTGATTGGAATAAAATTAGAGCGAAGAAAGTCGGCGATGTTCGCGACTCGTGTCTCGGAGAGGCTAAATTAATAATTTAGTTTCGGCTCGATCGAGGTAAGCTTTGTTTGTTTCTTGCTGTGTTCTTTTTCAATACTGTTGTGTCGAATGGATTTAATCACTTAAAATTGTACACGAAAATCATCAACTAAATTTATATTTCAGAAACCAACGCGTACGCTTTAAATAATTTTAGACAACGAACGATTGAGTCTGAGTGTGTATCACATACTGTTAAAATCTGTGGTAGAAAAAAAGTCAGTTCATAACAAATATAGCAAATCATTATCATTATTAATTATTTAGCCTCTCTCAAGCGCGCATGGCCCAGCGGCTGGTGTAGATCGTAAGCGATCTACTCGGTTAAGCACTACGGGCGCGGTCGGGTAGTGTGATGGGTGACCGCTAGTGGCAAATTAAATGCGCGTTTCCATGCTACGGTGGGCATGTTAAGCCGTCGGTCCCGGTTGCTATCGATGGATAGCAGTCGTTAAAACCTTGTCGGAGGCCTTATGGCCGGTTTGAAAACATCCGATAGCGGGTTGGCCACTAACCCACCCACCTCCACCAATCCAGTGGTGGAGTAAGCTCCCGGCCTCCCCCCAAAAAGGGGAGAGACTCGTGCCCAGCAGTGGGACGTATAATGGGTTGCCATTATAATAGCAAATCATCATCAGAAAAGTGTGCCAATTTGTTTTTTATAATAAAAAAAAACTATTATGTGGTAGGTATGCATTTTCCACGTGTTCGTTTTTGTTTTAAAATTAAAACCAGTGAACAAATACACGAATATATTATGATACGAATGCGTCGATACGTGACGACCCCATCGCCTTCTAGAAGGGGATAATTCTTCTGCTCGTGCAGTCAGTCAACTGAACAATGGCGGTCAAACCGCTCCGTAAAAATAACCACTAGTAATGAATGGATAATTTTCGACTGGTGGTAGAGCTCCAGCGACGGAGCTCGCGGGAGTACACACCACCGCATTACCTAATATACTTGCCGCTAAATGCTAGTGTTCAGCACTATCGTGTTCCGGTCAGGTGGTAATGTACGGCCCTGTAATTTCCGACACGGAGGCATAACACCTTAGGCCTCAGGAGTGACAACGCATTAGCATTTTGACTTTGGTCTTTGTGTGGGTGTCTATAGGCTGCAGTCATCACTTAACATCAATGTAAACTGCATGCTTTTTTGTCACTTCCATAAAATAATTAAAAAAAAACTTATTTATTATTAAATTAGCTAGGGATCGTAGGCTCCAGCTTTTTAGATAATGTATCTGCTGCCACTTACTTTTCCAGTGTTACAGAGTCTAATGATATGTCCAGATATTATTAAGTCAATAGGCTTGCCACGTATCATATTGGATAAAAGCTAATAGTAGTAATTTGGCTTTTATGCTTGCATCGAAAAAATTAGGCGTTAGGTTAAGATTTGAAAATAATGTATAGAGAGATGATTGATCGTCGAGACAAACTACAAATTTTGGAGAAACCCCACCCAATTTGACGACCCGGTAAGTCCAGCGGTGTGAGATGACCGTTTGATTCGTAGGGTCGCGGGTTCGATCCCCGCACCGGGACAAATGTTTGTATGGCCTACAGATATTTGTTTCGGTTCTGGGTATTTGTGTATGTGTTGTATGTGTACAACGTCACCCATAACACAGGTTTATACCTACTGTGGGGCTGTGAGTGTAAGCGTATAAAAAAAATAAATAAAAGAATCTTTATTCTATAAGCTACAATTTTCACTGCACATACTCGTTATATTAAAATCAATAATACAACGAATAAAACTAACGAGTTTCAAGTATTAAATCAGCTTTTAAAAAATAATTCTAACGAAGCATTCATTTGAACGGGAGTTAAATAAAACGAGGCTAAATGCAAGAATAAATACTCGATATATTGGATTTTCTCCGTGGAGTAAATCAGTTCTCTTTCGGATGTTGTTATTGGTCCGGTCACTGCACTACTTCCAATGCTTTGTTTGAAATTTGGCTAGTGGCAACGCATCTGCATTTTGACCTTGGTCTTTAAGTGATGACTGCAGCCTATAGACAGGCTGCAGTCATCACTTAACATCAATGTGAACTGCATGCTTGTTTACCACTTCCATTAAATAAAAAAAATGGATTAATTAGCATTCGCATTAATTGATAGCATGCTAATGCTGTATTAGTATTTCACAAATTAAATGAAGTTGTGGAATTATGCGAAATGTGAAACGCTAATTCGCAATTATTTTGTTCATATCCTCGATTTGTTTGCATTTAGGATCGTATATTGAATAAATGCGTGAGAATTTTGAATAATATTTAGTGTGGCACCTTTTAACATTCATTAATTGCATATCAACAGAAATCATATACTTCATTTGGTATCAATTATTACTATATTAGCAAAAAGCATAGCAACAGCAATTAGTATGCTTAGACCCACGAATTCACATTCTTATGAAATTTACGAGATTAGCATTAATTGCCATCGTTAATAACCACACGGGATGGGCAGCAGCGTCCCTTGATAAAACTACTACTACTAAGCGTGGCGAATATGCCATATTCTCCTGTAATGATGCACGACACTATTGTGGGCGTATTTGGGGCTTTGTCTAGACGTGGACGTCTTTCGGCTAGAGTGACTGTAAGACAACTTTAATAATTTCTTTCTTTCGTAATCGGCTGATCTCTTAAACGAATACGAAGTGTTCTAAACCAACAAATAAACAACACTATAAATACTTGTACTTGATTATTTCCACAGAAAATTTCAAACAAAGCATTGAAAGTAGTGCAGTGACCGGACCAATAGCAACATCCGAGAGAGAACTGATTTACTCCATGGAGAAAATCCAATTTATCGAGTATTTATTCTTGCATTTAGCCGCGTTTTATTTAACTCCCGTTCAAATGAATGCTTCGTTAGAATTATTTTTTAAGAGCTGTTTTAATGTTTGCACTGATATTTTTATTTTAGTATCACGGTTGGTTGGTTATGTTCGTTATTTTATTGATTTTAGTATTATGTGCATTGAATATTGTAGTTTATAAAATAAAGATTGGGTAGGTTTCTTCAAAATTTGACTCGACGATCAATCTTTATACATTATTTTCAAATATTAACTTGACGCCTGATTTTTCCGAAGCAAGCATACTAGCAAAATTGCTACTATTAGGATAGCTTTAAGCCCATATGATACGTGGCAAGCCTATTGACTTAATAATATCTGGACATAATCATGGCATCGTGTGGCACTGGAAAAGTTAGTGGCAGCAGATACATTATCTAAAATCATGGTGCTTACGCTCCCGAGCTCCGACATTGGAACTTTAATAATAAATAAGTTTTTTTGAAAATTATTTTATGGAAGTGGCAAACAAGCATGCGAACATTGATGTTAAGTGATGACTGCAGCCTATAGATACCCACATAAAGACCAAGGTGAAAATGCAGATGCGTTACCACTCCTGAAGTCTAAGGTGTTATGCCTATCTGCCGGAAATTACAGGGCCGTACATTACCACCTGACCGGAACACGATAGTGCTGAACACTACCATTTGGTGGCAAGTATACTAGGTAATGCGGTGGTGCCTACGCCCACGAGCTCCGTCACTGCAGCTCTACCACCAGTGAAATGATAATTTTAAGATGATATTTCATTTGTTATTAATTACCTACACCCAACTCGATGACTCAAGTTCTCGGGTAACCAGTGCTCCTACTGGTGACAGAAGTGTCGCAATCGCTTAGCCACCAATCAAAAACACGCATATCATTTCCACCTCGCATCACAGCAGTCATTAAAATACCGTTCATAAATACGAAATAACGCCTTAATTGTGCATATTTCGCAGTTAATTTTTGAAGCGTGCTTATTAACACGTGAACTTATCGAGTGCATTCTGGTGCTGATGTGACGCCAATAAATGGTTCATATAATTTTCCTGATTGAGAATTTAATGAGGTGATCGGTGACGCGGCCAATCATGGGGAACTAATTAAATAATATACATTTTTAATATCAGGGATATTATAATGCTTTTTAAGTGATTGAAGTGCTGATGCTAATGAAGATAAATTAAATACCAGGAAAACAACACTTACCAGAGGAATGGAAGAAAAGGAATACCATATATTTAATTATAATGAAGTATTTTTATATAGCGTAACTTTTTTAGTCACTGATATTGTTTTTTTTTATTTGCAAGTGACGTACGTATTTGCAATTTTGCAATTACAAAATTGTACATGATGAATTATAAGATGATGGGCTCGAGTCAAGATAGGAGTTACAAATGTAGACGCATGTATTTTACTAATAGATTCGAACTTTTTAAACTGCATCTAATAGATCCCTCCATTTTGTGTAATAGATGCCATCTATTACACAAAATAGAGAGTGCTATAAATGGAACAATAATAGTGTGTTGAATATTTACAACAATTCGATAAGGGTATCTCGTTACTATAGAAAACTATAGTATTCTATACCAGGATCTATGTAGGATATAATTACCATACTTTCTTTATAGGACTTTTTACTATATTAAATATCGTATCCTAGTAGTAAAGATTGATGGTAGCATTTAGCACCAAATTCGTTTCTTCGATAGCTTTTTTATCAGTTTATAACTTTTACACTTTTCCGCATTCAGCTTATATTTTTCGACCAACTGCTTCCAAAGTGAGCGTTTATTACGTTGAATTTTGAATAGTAAAACACCTTTTTTGCAAAGTTTCCCTCCCTTTCTTTGTCAACAAAACGTCTTTGATTACGAATAATACTGTTGTTAGTAATTCTTTAACTTGTTAACTAACCCATATTAATTGGTTTACCATTACCTCATAGTTTCTTCTCTCTACCTTATGTATTCCCATCTGTATCTCTTATCTATTTAACTAGATTGAAGGCTTTTGGGTTTTAAAACTTATAATTGTTTTCAGCTTATAGATTTTGGTTGTTGTATGTAAGTAATAGAAACGCGTCATGGCCCCGCGGCTGGTGTAGATCATAAGCGATCTACTCGGTTAAGCGTTACGGGCGCGGTCGGGTGTGTGATGGGTGACCGCTAGTGGCAAATTAAAATGCGCGTTTCCGTGCTTCGGAGGGCAGGTTAAGCCGTCGGTCCCGGTTGCTATCGATAGATGGCAGTCGTTAAAGCTTGTCGGAGGCCTCATGGGCGGTTTGAAAACATCCGACAGCGAGTTGGCCACTGACCCGTATCTCCACCAATCCGCATTGGAGCAGCGTGGTGAAGTAAGCTCCAGGCCTCCCCTCAAAAAGAGGAGAGACTCGTGCCCAGCAGTGGGACGTATAATGGGTTGCCATTATTATTATTTATTATTATGTAAGTAATCACCTAATTACTATCACCATATCCGTTTTGGCGTTACGGCTCATGGTCGTTATTATTTGGACGAGTATCGTATTCAAACGGAGTATCAAGCCTGCGTATCATGATCAGTTCAAATAGGCGATTATAATACGCATCGGCGATACGACAACGATCGGATCGGATAAGTAATTTTTTTAAAAGGAATATTCGTGGCAAACAAAATTGATAGTGCTGTTGGAATTGACAAAATATCAAATAAAATACTAAAACAATACAAAGCCTTACTTGTTCCACCACTCACTTATATTTTTAATAGATGTTTGAATGATGGCGTTTTTCCTGACGCACTTAAAATTTCTCTAGTTTCCCCGATACACAAGAGTGGAGACAGAAATCACTTTACAAATTATAGGCCTATTTCAATTTTACCTTCAATTTCAAAAATATTAGAAAAAGTTTTAAATTCTAGACTTTTTAACTTTATTGAAAAAAACAAGATTTTATCAGACAGGCAATATGGTTTCCGAAAACATAGATCAGCAGACGATGCGGTACTTGCTTTAACGGAATTTATCGTTGATAGTTTAGATGACAATAAAAAAACATTGGCTATTTTTCTTGACTTGCCAAAGGCCTTTGATACGGTTTCTGTCCCTGAAGATTATCTATCAAACAGATTTCAGTGCGTCAAAATAGAAACCTACATAAGCCAACTTAAAAAACTGAGCTATGGAGTACCCCAGGGAAGTAATCTTAGACCAACCCTCTTTCTTGTTTACATAAACGATCTTCTTGAAATAAATTTAAAACAGGGAAAAATTATATCATACGCTGATGATACAGCATTACTATTTTCTTCCAACAGCTGGGTCAATGTTTGTGATAATGCTCAATCGGGATTAAATGATATTAAGAAATGGTTAAACGAGAATAAACTAACACTTAATGTACAAAAATCCAAATTCATAAATTTCTCGATTAGGAATTATAAACCCAATAAGCATAACTTTAACATTACTGCTCATGACTGCAACATGAATGTACCGAACTGCTCTTGTGTGACTCTAGAAAATGTAAATTCCATAAAGTATCTTGGGGTACTCATAGACACCAATTTAAATTTTCATGGACATATAGATTTGATCAGCACAAGAATACGAAGGTAAATTTATATTTTTAAGCATCTCAGGCATATTTTAGATTCAATACAACTTAAACAGGTATATTTTGCTCTCTGTCAATCACTTATCACCTATTGTATATCTAGTTGGGGAGGCGTCCCTAAACTCACCTTAAAGAAATTAGAAATAGCACAGAGGGCAATCCTGAAAGTTTCAATCTTTAAACCATTTTGTTTCCCAACTACAGAATTGTACAGCATCTGTCATGTTCTCACTGTGCGTCAACTTTTCATTCTTAATTTAATATTAAAACAACATGTACTAGTCCCTTTAAACGTCTCAGTCATGCAAACCCGCAGAAACCATATTGTATGCCAGTATAAAAGAAAATTTAAAACAGCTTTCAGTAGAAGATTTTTGTCATATTTGGGACCATATATATACAATAAGATAAACAAAGTCATTGGTATTTACTCATCTACCAAAAATAAATGTAAATTAAAATCCATTGATTATCTTAAATCACTCTGTTACCATGATACGGAACAGTTGCTAAAAATTCAGTCATGATGTTGTACACCTTGGACCTATATCATCTATACAGTACTCATAACATGCAGTAAAACTATATTAATATATTTAAATTATAACAATATTTTTTACTTTGTCACACACCCTCTCATTTTCACCCATGCACCACCCATCACACACACACCGAGAGGACTTTATACACTTCATACACTTTTCTACACATTTTATGTTTAATTTTTATGCTTAACATTATATATATATATATATACATACATACATATAACGTAACTTCACGCCTGTAATCCCCGAAGGGGTAGGCAGAGGTAAATGCATGCATTTAATCATACATGCAAACACCCATGACTCACCGGTTACGTTTTGGACCATGTAACAGGTGTCGAACCTGTTGCCATCTCCGGGCACATTACCAAACTCCGGGGTACTGGGAAACTTCCAGAAAATGGAAAAATCCCCGTAGAAGCAGAGATAAAGGATTTTAAACTGTTATCTCTAATATCCCCCGACCCGGGAATCGAACCCAGGACCTCCAGCGTAATAGTAGTGGCCTGCTACCACTACGCTACTGAGGCAGTTTAATAATATATATATACATACATATATATATTATTTATTTTTATTTTATATAAATTATTGTAAGCATCTACTTCATATGAAACAAAATCAAAGCTATCTTTAAAAATAAAACAAGTCTAATGTTAAGTCTAATTTTGCTCTAAACAATCTATGGGGATTGGCGCTGGATGCCGTAACACAAGCTCACGCTTAGTTCGGCGACAGAGGCTGACATGTTTTTTTTATAATATGCACCTTTACCTAGTGTTAGAATTGTTATATTTGCTTGTTTCTCATATAATCCATGTATTGTATATTTTGTTTTTTTGGCCAATAAACTAAAGATAATATAATAGAATAAAAATAAGAATAATATTCTTATTTTTATTCTTAAACAACCATCCAGTTCACATTGATGTTAAGTGATGACTGCAGCCTATATTCACCCACATGAAGACCAAGGTCAAAATGCAGTTGCTTTACCACTCCTGAGGCCTAAGGTGTTATGCCTCTGTGCCGGAAGTTACAGGGCCGTACATTACCACCTGACCGGAACACGATAGTGTTGAACACTACCATTTAGCGGCAAGTATATTATTTAATGCGGTGGTGCCTATGCCCGCAAACTCCGACACTGAAGCTCTACCACCAGTAGAAATTTACTTGTTAAAATATTTATATCAATCTGCCGCTAAATGGTAGTATTGAGCAATATCGTATTCCGGTTAGATGGTAATATACAGCCCCGTAATAACTTATCACAGAGCCATATCATCAAAGGTCTCAGGGGTAGCCACGTATCTGCATTTTGACCTCTGGTCTTTGTATGGGTCTATAATCTGCAGTCATCACTTAACATCAATATGAACTGCAGGCTTGTTTGCCACCTTCATAAGATTAAAAAAAAACAAGTGATACATACCTGGACCAGTTTAAAGATATATGTGCAAGACAACATCTGTCCGGTCAGTTAATACGAGTGTAATATAATAAAACCATGTTTGTTTCAGCGGGTGTCCGAACAGTAGACGTGCAGGCGGTTGAGGGGATGGTGGCGCAGTTCCCCTGCGACCTTGGCACCGCCGCCAATGACAAGGTCTACATGGTTTTCTGGTTCCGAGACGACGCCGGAATACCGCTGTACAGGTTAGTGCTTGGCATCTTGTGGAGGATTGTATGAGCTGCGGTGACGAGGTGGTCGCACCGGGTGCAACCTGGTTTCGAGTATCTAACGTTGAATACCATTCAACGTTACCCAAAAATTATTATAATGGGTGTATAGATAAAATGTATGCACAAAATTTTATCTTTACTGGTGGTAGAGCTCCAGTGACGAAGCTCGCGGGCGTAGGCTCCACCGCATTACCTAATATACTTGCCGCTAAATGGTAGTGTTCAACACTATCGTGTTGTGTCGTCGTGAACTGCATGCTTGTTAACTACTTCCATTACATAATCAAATCTATTCTGAAACAAAAACCGACCAAGATCAATCCATACAATCTGGTATATTACACCTGCTAAACGTTGTGTCGCCGCACCGTTTCGCCACGCCGCGCCCACTGTCTGGTCAGACCTTATAGTTTGAACGTCATATAAAAAAGTAAAGTGAAAGAGCCCATTTATTAGTATAGTTTTGGTGACGTAAAACTACCAATACTATTATAGACTAGCTGACCCGGCAAACATCGTATTGCCTCAGAATGAAATGATGTGTCAAAGGTTTGATAAAATCGGACTATTTGTATGGGAAAATGAAATTGTGTTTTTTACTATTCCCCTTCAATTTCTTCATATTTTACTTACCTTTCAAACCTTCCCTGGACTTTCGAAAATCATTCAAAACCAAAATTGGTCCAGCCATTCTCGAGTTTTAGCGAGACTAACGAACAGCAATTGATTTTTATAATATGGTGACATAAGCTACAAAATATAGTCGATGTTTAATTCCTTTCAGTCGACTCAGGACCTCAAAAGCTGCAAAAGAACAAGAAAATCGAGATACATTTTAAACAAAAATAATTGTACTCAAACAAAACCCTTATTAACAAAATTATTTAATTTCAATGACGGGAACTCGCATAAACTTAACATTATTTTCAGACACACAAGGCGCGAACGTTCTAAGCGTAAAAGTATTCAACTAACCGGAACGAGCCACTATCATAAAATGCCTTACATATCTTCACCGTTGGCAACTAGTACTGCATTAAGTTCTGGGTCTCGCCATATCTCATTAAGATAAGTAGTGTAGGCCTCGGTATGTGATTGGTGTATAGAAGGGGAACGCGCGGGGGTGATTACTGCACGCTACGGCGGCCAAGTTTTCAACGTTGCAAGTTCGCTTGACGTGTAAGCTATGAGTTGTAGCGTGTTGATATTTTTAATTACTATTGCCGATTTCAAGACAAATCGACAAATGTTGTGTGAAGTATTAAAGGAATTTCCTTTAATACAATAATAATTTCCTTTAATACAAATATTTTACAATTTTCACTGGTTATACGGGTGTATTTAGTGACTTTCACCTAATTTCACTTCCGCTCCGTATTAATTTTATTCGTAATGTAACTTCGCGCATATTATAGGCCTGTTTTTAAATGTAGGTAGAAGTGTATACATGCATTCAAGCATATTATTATATGCAAATACTCTCGATTTGCCAGTTACGTTTTGGGCCATGATACAGGTTACCTCAAGTTACCTGTTGACATCTCCGGGCACATTACCAAACTCTGAGGTTCCGGGATAGTTCTAGAAAATGGGAAATTCGCAATAGACCCAATTTCAGGATTAATACCGTTATTTGTGATAGCCCCCCAACCTAGGAATCGAACCCTCAGTGAAGTAGAAATAGAATTTTATAGCTTATCTTAGTTAATTAAATGGTTGTGTATGGTAATGAATTGTGTATGGTATGATAATGGTAACGAAATTTAACGTATTAAGTTCTTCAAATATCTCATATTATATACGACACAGTTTATGTCTTAACACCTTAGAATTGAAGCTACGGTGGAGGTATAAGTATGTAAATCAAATGAAAGTTAATAGCGCGATGCAGCTTGGTCTAGTAAAACGGTGCATGGTAATTAATTGTTGAAACAAATCTTGATCAATTATGCTATTGTGCACAGCTATTATGCAATGTATCAGTGGCGATATAATAGCTTAACCTACTTCTAACCAAGGTTATTAGAGATGTCAAGAAATGTCGAGAAATATTTTGTTTTTCTGATAAATTATGCTTATTTTTTTACTGTACTCAACAAGACATATTGAACATCGAGCCTACGACAGAGACAATCGGCTTATTTGAAGTGTCTCGATTTGACTATCACTTCGTAAGTGCCCCCGCAATAGGCCGCTGGCCGCGCGACCAACGGCCAGCGGCCAGCGGCCAGAGCGGTAAATGCGCGGGGTCAACATGCGACCAAATAACCGCATGGTTACGATGTTTTTTGTTGGACCCGCGGCCAATACGTGGCCGCCAACGGCTAGCGGCATAATGCGCGCACTTCCCTATATCTTGGAGGAATAAGTTGGCCAAATGCGCGGACGCACTGAAGCGTTATCTCTGCTGCGCACTGCCTACGTAAGCACTGATAGTCCGGTATTGATCAAAACTTGATCAAAATGGTCGACAAACATTACATAGGTTAGGTGTGGTAAAGCGATAATGCTAAGATCCGAAAAAAGTCGAAATCTCCTTCCTAAGGTCTATCTACAATATTTCTTTCTGTATATTGGATATAATACATATGTATCTTCACGCCAGGTCCCTAACGGGGTAGGCAGAGAGTGTAGAGCGCCAGATAACCCGGTTCTGACAAACCTCTCGTGCCTCGTCTACGTTCATCATTATCTTCATACATGCACGCCGATTCCTAAGACTTTTGATCCCACCATCAGATAGAACTCGACCTATTTGGTCATGGTAGGTCAGTCTTGGTCTTCCTGGGCCTCTGAAACCATCCACATTCGCATTGTATATCTGTTTAGTCATTCGCTCATTCGACATTCTTTCTATATGCCCGAACCATCAGAGCATGCCTTTTTTCATTTTTACACCGATACTATCATTCACACAAAGCCTCTTTCTTACATCTTCATTACAAACGCGATGGGTTAGTGATACACCGCAGATCTTGCGCAGTGATCTCATCTCGACCGCGTTCAACTTACTTTCATGCTCTTTCCTGCATACCCAGCTCTCGCTTCCATATAAAAGCGTTGGAGTAAGTACAGCATTATGTACGGCTAGTCGAGCCCGCTGGCTGAGATGTTTAGATTCTAGCAGTTTACCCAACGCTCCATTCACGCAATTCCCAGCAAGCACTCTTCTTTCTATGTCAGTGGTGTACCTACCATCCTTGCTTAAAGTACATCCAAGATATACAATTTCATCCACCTGTTCTAACACTGCATCATCTACTACTACCCTTGCATTTGTTCTCTGCTCATCTCTTTCAAATACTAATACTTTAATTTTATCCACATTTATATAATAAATATAATAATAATGGCAACCCACTCCAATGTCCCACTGCTGGGCACGAGTCTCTCCCTTCTATGGGGGAAGCTGGGGGAGACCTGGAGCTTACTCCACCTCGCTGCTCCAATGCGGGTTGGTGGAGATACGGGTAAGTGGCCAACCCGCTGTCGGATTTTCGCAAACCGCCCATAAGGCCTCCGACAAGGTCTAAATGAATGCTATCTATCAATAGCAGCCGGGACCGACGGCTTAACGTGCCCTCCGAAGCACGGAAACGCGGATTTTAATTTGCCACTAGCGGTCACCACACGAGTATGTACCCATCACACACCCGACCGCGCCCGTATCGCTTAACTGAGTAGATCGCTTACGATCGACACCAGCCGCGGGGCCATGCGCGCTGTCTTGTTGGATAATGTAAGTTATTCTATGTAGATGACAAAGGTATATGCATACATCCATACATGCAAACACCCGCGATTCGCCGGTTACGTTTTGGCTCATGTAACACAGGTGGCGAGCCTGTTGCCATCTGGGAAACATCCAGAAAATGGAAAAATCCAGAGATAATCCAATAGAACCAGAGATAAAGGATTTTAAACCGCTATCAAACCCAGGACCTGCAGCGTAATAGTAGTGGCCTGCTACCACTAAGCTAGGCAGTTAAAAACGTTTATTATTTTTTTTAATTTACTATGACTTTGGTATTTATAAAAAAAAGTAGATTTTAAACTTTTTCACTAAAAGCATTGCAGCCATCCGAAAACAATAAAGCAATTCGAGTACATTTATCACAACTTGTAAAACGTTTCCACCAACTCACTCGAACCGGTCGTACTCGCAAATAAACCCATTGCAATATGATGTGAAAGTTGGTTGGTAAGGACTTATGAAATTCAAATTGAAGTGGTTAGTTTTGTTTGGCTGGTTATTTGCGGGATGTGAAATATCACATCCTTATATCTTCGAGGTGATAATAACCACCGACAGTTTTGGACCCTGCTCACGGTGCTGGCGACTTACCTACTATTTTCTATTTTTTTACATATAATTATTTTGATTCATATATATGTAATGTAATAAAGGGGGGCAAAGAAAGGAAAGGGAGACCTTGCAATAGATAGAGGGAGGACGAAATTAATGGCACAGCAGGTCCAAACTGGATTGAAACAGCACAATCGTGAGAAAACAAGCTCTTTTTGGAGGAGGCCTTTACCCGTAGAGGGAGGGGTTCTTACAGAACAACCACAAGAACAATAGCAGTATATAATATTAACATAGATATCTAAAATTCTAATATCCTTTTTAACAAAACTGTAACTACTAACACTATATTTTTATACTAGCTGAGCTCGCGACTTCGTCTACGTGAGAAAAAGTATGATTGTTCAGTATCTACCCGGACGAAGTCGTGGGCGTAGCTAGTATAAAAGTAGCGTGAGTTACTCCTTATTACATCAGCTATCTGCCAGTGAAAGTCCCGTCAAAATCGGAGACACTCAAATTCTATGTATTTGTATGTAGTTATGTATGTGTGTACGGTTGTATGGAGATAAAGTAGCTCAAGTTACTCCTTATTACATCAGCCATGTGCCAGTGAAAGTCCCGCCAAAATCGGAGACACTCAAATTCTGTTTATTTGTATGTAGGTATGTATGTATGTATGGTTGTATGGAGATAAAAGTAGCCTAAGTTACTCCTTATCACATCAGCTATCTGCCAGTGAAAGTCCCGTCAAAGTCGAACACACTCCAATTCTTCTTATTTGTATGTAGGTATGTATTGGTTGGGGAAAATTTCTTCGCATTTTTTTAGATAATTCAAAACATTTTTTAATATAGTTTATTTAAATTTAACTAAAGTATATATGTACCATTTTGTTCGATAACCTTTTGCCATCTTGTAGGTAGGGACATGATCCCATTGCTATAAAAATTTTGGAACTTCTCATCAAAATACCACGACAAGTGGATTTGGCAGTCCTCTCGTGATGTTAATCTAACATTGCATAAAGAATTCTGAAGAGATCGAAACAGGTGGAAATCTGAAGGTGCAAGGTCAGGACTACACGGCGGATGCATTAACACCTCCCAGCCAAACTCTTAATTTTTGCTGAGTGGCTATAGATGTGTGAGGTCTAGCGTTATCATGATGAAACACCACACCCCTTCTGTTGATCAATTCCGGCCGCTTTCTCTCAACTTCTTGCTTTAATCTCATCAGTTGTTCGCAGTAGAGTTTAGAATCGATAGTCCTGCCTGGTGGTAATAGCTCATAATGAATAATGCCCTTCCAATCCCACCACACACACACAACATCACCTTATTGCGAGTTAACCCGGGTTTCGCCACAGTCTGTGAAGCCTGACCGGCCTTTGACCACGACCTTTTTCGCACGTTCTTGTCGTACGTGATCCACTTTTCATTACCAGTTATCAGCTTCTTCAAAAATGATTCGGTTTCATTACATCGTAATAAAGAATCACAAATGAGTACACGGTTCATTAGGTTTCTTTCAGTGAGCTCGTGAGGTACCCAAATATCGAGCTTTTTTTTGTACCCAGCTTTTTCAAATGCGCCAAAACTGTTCTGTGATCAATTCTTAGTTCTTCAGCTACGTCGTAACTACTGATATGTCGATCTTGCTCCACTTTTTCAAAAATGGCATCCATTTTATCCACAATAGGGTGACCAGAGCGAGGTGCATCTTTGACATCAAAATTTCCGAATTGAAAACGCTTAAATCAAATTTGTGCTACTCTCACAGACACTGCACTAGGTCCATAAACATCGCAAATTTTGCGATGTTATAGACCTTACCGAGTTTATGAACCTTTGCGGCTTGCGTTGCATTTTTACCTTTTTTGTAGTAAAATTTTAAAATGTATCGAAATTCTTCATTAGATTGACTCATCTTGACAGTACGAAAAACAAATGAAAATCACACATTTGCTTATTTGAATTTGGAATTATGTTCTTTAAAATGTTAACTTTCAATGATACCAAAACCAGCCAGACACAAATACTACAGCCAAAGAGATTTTATTACAAGTTCATACATACTATAATGCGAAAAGACTTTTTCCCCAACCTATTATGTATGGAGATAAAAGTAGCCTAAGTTACTGCTTATCACATCAGCTTTCTGCCAGTGAAAGTCCCGTCAAAATCGGTGAAGCCGTTCCCAAGATTAGCCCCGCCAAACAGACAGACAGACAGACAAACAAAAATTGAAAAAAATGTTGTTTTGCTATATGTGCCGTGTATACATACATATGCGTTTAGTAAAAAGCGGTTATTTTAATATTACAAACAGACAATCCAATTTTATTTATTTGTATGTATATGTATGTATCTATATAGATTTATTACGGAAGCTACAATACAACGTAAGACCTAAAAATTCTGTGAAAATTTTAAGCGTCTACATAATAGCGGTAACAGAAATAGATAATTTGTGAAAATGTAAGCTTTCTAGCTATCACTATTTATGAGATACAGCCTGGTGACAGACAGACGGACGGACGGACAGACAGACAGACAGCGGAGGATTAGTTATCCGTAGGGTCCGTTTTTACCAATTAGGTACTAATCTCCCTAAAAGATAGAACTAAGATACAGAACAGCTTTAAAATATTCGATACAATTCTTAAAATTGACATAACTTTTTTATTTCTGAACCGATTCACATGAAACAAACACTACATATTAAGTGAAACTTACAACAATATATTAATGAAAACCGCAAATCGAATAAGCCGTTTCTGATATTAACGTGCACAAACACACAGACAAACAGACATTTTTCCGGGATAAAAAGTACCCAGTGTTGTGCGCCAAAGGTTAAAATATAATCATACCAAGTTTCATTCTAATCGGCCCGGTAGTTTTAATGTGATGCTTGAACAAACAGACAGACAGACAGACAAAAATTTTTTAAATCACATATTTGTGTTCGGTATCGATTTAATAATATCCCCTGGTATTTACTTTTTCAATATTTTTAATGTACAGAATTTACACTTCTACAGATTTATTATAAGTAATAGATAATAGATTTTCTGATACTAACAAAATAATTAACTTTTAAACTAGCATTTCTGGAAGAAATAAGAGGCTTTTTTATTTATTTATATGTAAAAGGTAAAGTAGTAAATAATAAATGAGTGAAAAGTAAATTATACAGGCTTTAAAGCCACTGATATATAGGGAAAATGATACTGTCGATAATTAACTAGTGAAATCAAATTCGTGCGGAATTTTATGTACAACCGACGCTTGTCTGGCTTGTGAAATAATTAATTATTGTTGTACAGAACTTCATACAAAAATGTAAATGATTATTGAAAGTATCACCGCGAATTCGATATGCCTATCGTAAATTATATATTATTTTAATGTCAAATTCAGCTCTTTTCATACACTGGAATACTAAATATCAAAATCGAAACATAGCAATAATCATCGTCACTGAAAATAGAACTTCAATTTATTTATTTCAGAAAAGGAATCTCGAAAGATAATTAATTTGTTCGTTCACAAACGACGTTTGGAATTAAAACAACGCTTTATAAATATATTAATTATCCCTGTCTAATTGGCGACTTGTCTTTTAGGAGATGTTTCAATGAGATTTGAAAAAGTACCTAATTTTCAAATTAAGACCGACTTGTGATGTGTCTGTTTTTCATTTAAATCTAACTGAAAAGGCGATAGAATTAAATAATATATCAAAGATTCTACAGGTACAATGAAACAGTGAAAATACAATTGTAGTTTTTACGTATTTAATTTTTTTTTAACATTTCTTCATTATTTCTCACATTTATTTATTACTAGCTGCTGCCCGCGGCTCCGCCCGCGTATAGGTCGCTTTTCGCGTAACCTGTGGAAACTCATCAAATCATCCCATGGCATCCCACTGGAACATTTTTCGGGATAAATACTTTCCTTTGTGTTAATCCAAGTTACCCTCTATGTGTGTGCCAAATTTCATGGAAATCGGTTCAGCAGTTTTTGCGTGAAGGAGTAACAAACAAACAAATTAGTCAGTAGTAGTGACAATATAAGTAGTAGATTTTATATATTAAATAAATAACAATATTATGATAGCTCATAGACATGTCTGTAATCCTACTAATATTATAGATACGAAAATTAGTGAGTATGGGTGTTTATTACTCCGTAAACTATTAGACAGATTTGGATAAAACTTTACAGTAATATAGGTGATACATGAGAATAACATATAGGCTACAATTTGTAATGATTAAAAGTACACGCACACCGGGCAAAACCAAGTTATACATATACGAGTATTATGATAGCAAAAAACGTAAGGTGGAAGACAGGTGTTTTGCAAAACCCATGTTAAATTCTGAACTTGAACAAAGAGTAAACTGTACAATAAAAATACATTTAAATATTTGCAATTGCAAATGACTTATAAATCTGGACTTGAAACAATGATTGAAATCTATTTGACTATTTGCGCTACAACATATTTGTGATTCCAAATAACAAGCGACCAGCTGGATTCGAGACAATGACTAAAATCTGTTTGAATATTTGCGCTGCAACATTTAAGGGAATCACTGAAATTTGGAAATTACCAAATCACACCAATACTGGCTAGTTTTTAAGTTTCACCTCTCTTTGTTACATCCAAATGATTTTTTTCTTCTAAGATCTTTAAAAGGTCCATAACATTTTCATTTTCTTTATGTAAGAAAGGTGGCAAGCAAACATGCAGCTCACATTCATGTTAAGTGATGACTGCAGCCTATAGACACCTACATAAAAACTAAAGGTCAAAATGCAGATGCGGAGCCACCTCTGTCACATTAGTTGTTATGTCTCTGTAACAGTTATTACGGGGCCATACATTACCGTCTCACCGGAACACGATAGTCCTAAACACTGCTATTTGGCGGCAGATAGAATAGGTAATTCAATAGTGACTACTCCTTCAAGTCCATACACCTAAACTCTACTACCAATAAGGGTCTTGACGTGATACATGTACTTCAATCAGTCATTGGGTTCAATTTTATTTAATTATCGCCTCTTGCGCGAATGGCGCCGGCGCCGTGTCATGCGAAGCGCGCATGGCCCGGTGCCGGCGGCCCCACGGCGGCTTGTGTAGATCATAAGCGATCTACTCGGTTAAGCACTACGGGCGCGGTCGGGTAGTGTGATGGGTGATCGCTAGTGGCAAATTAAAATGCGCGTTTTCGTGCTTCGGAGGGCAAGTTAAGCCGTCGGTCCCGGTTGCTATCGATAGATAGCAGTAGTTAAACTTTGTCGGGAGCCTTATGGGCGATTGGAAAACACCCGACAGCGGGTTGGCCACTAACCCACCCACCTCCACCAATCCGCATTGGAGCAGACTCGTGCCCAGCAGTGGGACGTATGCCGGTTGCCATTATTTTATTATTATTTATCGCCTTTTGTCATCGAATCCAAGAATAATTTACAGGACTAGTGCATATTCTATCACCACGTAACATCCCGTGAAAGATTTATGGAGGTGTCCCCACACAAACAGATTGCCGGTCGACGAATTAATGTGCTGTGTTTGTACTTTATTCCTGACCATTATACAGGTCTGGGCCAATGTAATATGTATGATGGGCTGATAAGATTTTTCCGTAAAATTGTCGCTTTAAGAGATGGACTTCTAGGGAGTATTAAGTGTTTTCTCTATATACTACTACCGTGGTTTATTTTTCATATCTCAATTTTACCATCAATATTTACCCAGTAGGGGTGGAGGGAGATACTTGAATCTAACAAAAAGTGGCATCTGAAGCATAATTTTTCATAAAAGAATCCATTTATCGAAAAACACAATCATTGTTAAGACCTTGTAAAGAAGAATTACACACATTTAACGACGATAGGCATAGGACCACTTGCACTTGTATTTTGACAGAGGGGAAAGCCTGCATATGGCTACCTTCCTCCGGTCCACCGTGGCCGGTGGCCCTTGCTGTCATAAAATATATTTGTTTGATTTCATTTTACCACCGTTTCCGCTGTTCATATGTATACCTATTCATTTCAAATTATAGCTGTCTAATATACCTTTAAACTAAACTGCGGACAGACAGACGGATGAACATAGGGAAACCATAAAGGTTCCTCGTACGCTTCGAAACCCTAATAAAATTTATCAGAGTGAAGAAGTAGATATATTAGATGCATTTATAGGTGTCGTTTCAAGTAAATTCATTTGTCTAGCAACGATGGTAGTGACAATAATTTGTAACCGTGAAACCAATTGAGTCGAACGCAATAAATTCTCTGCATCGGACAAATAACGGAGAGACGAAGTTAATATTTCATCACCAATCAGATCGTTTGCTTAATATATTATTATATTTTGTCAGCTCATACATTTTCCGCGTGAAGAACGTGTTTGCTTGATGTAAATATTCCCTTTTCAGCCGATTGAAGTAGAAATGGTTGATAAAAAACTTCGTGTTCGTATTTGTTTGAGAAGGAATTTCCATTTAACTCTTTCGTCTTAGTTTATAAAAGAGGCAAGGAGATATTATATTGATATACCTAACTATATTCTTCAATGTAGTTCATACTCACAGAAAGAGCAAGGTCAGAATGCAGATGCGTTACCACTCCTGAGGCCAAAGATGTTATGTTATGTTATACCTCTGTGCCGGAAATCACACATTACCACCTAACCGGAACACGATAGTGCTGAGCACTACCATTTAGCGGCATATATATTAGGTAACTACATACACGAAGTGCGTGAAAGGTGTACGTACACCTATAGTTTATCTCTAATGCTATTGGGATTTTTAAAACTTTCTGTAAGTCAGCCAACGTGGAAGTTTGATAATGTGCCCGGAGAAGTCAATAGACGTAACTTGTTACATGGGTCAAAACGTGACCGGTTATTTGTATGCTTGAATGCATCCATATAAAACGTGGTAAGTTCTATAGAAAAGCGCAAAACAAAAAGGAATGAACGAATCAAATCTAAAGCCGTGATTGCATCGCATTTTCTAATTAAACTTAGGGCGTCCATTTAAATTAGCGCCAGTATCAGCCGCTAACTTTCTAACTGAGTGCCTTGTGCTGTTGTTTGTATTTTTTTGTTCTGCCATTTTAGTGAGATGAATGCTTTGGATTCTTTGAAAAACAGAATTAAACCGCAGATAAACAGCAGCCGTAAAAGGTTAATCTTAATTTTATAGTCTTAAATAAAGTGCTAAGATAAAAAACATACAAAAACAACGTCACAAGAGATGTTATAATCATATATCATAATTGAGCATTTTTCTACACATGACAATACTGTAATGAAGAAACAAAAATAAATGATTGTCTTTGCGCAAATGCTTCTACATAACAATGCTACGCAAAGGTTAGGACTCTGAATTGATATAAATTATAATTCTTTGTTAATTCAATATAACAATAGCATCATAATTAAGTATTTCTCTACGCAAGGTAAGTATGCAATGATGAAGACTTAACAAAACATAGATAGTCTTTGCAAAATGCTACTACTTCGCAACGCTGTGTAAATATTGGGACTCTCAATCATCCAGAAATACGCTACGTATACTTTATAATTGTATTTGTTATAGTATGCTGATATAAATATTAGCACTATTCAATAAACAAACATTTGGAGATATTGTTATATGAGAGCATTTTTATTCGCAAGAAGAATATTGCAATAACGAAGACTTGTCTTAACAAAACAATAAAATGTGTTTGCGCAAACGTTACTACTTCGCAACGCTACGCAAATGTTGGGACTCTGAATCTATACAAATAAATAAAATTGGAGTGTCTATTTGTAATATTAAAATAACCGCTTTTTACTAAATGCATATGTATGTATAGACGTTACATATACCAAAACAACATTTTTTACAATTTTTGTCTGTCTGTCTGTCTGTATGGCGGGGCTAATATTGGGAACGGCTGGACCGATTTTGACGGGACTTTCACTGGCAGATAGCTGATGTGACAAGGAGTAACTTAGGCTACTTTTATCTCCATACATCCATACATACATTCATACCTACATACAAATAAGTAGATTGGAGTGTATCCGACTTTGATGGGACATCCACGGGTAGGTAGCTGATGTAATAAGGCGTAACTTAGGCTACTTTCATCTCCATACATCCATACATACATACATACCTACATACAAATAAGTAGAATTGGAGTGTATCCGACTTTGACGGGACTTCCACGGGTAGGTAGCTGATGTAATAAGGAGTAACTTAGGCTACTTTTATACTAGCTGCGCCCACGACTTCGTCCGGGTAGATACTGAACAATCACATTTTTTCTCACGTGGACGAAGTCGCACGGCTAGTAATAAATAATGTGCTGATGTAATTGGGACTTATTACTCATTATAATATTATTTTGCTTTACGGTATTAATGATTGATATTTTGATTTACATTTGTTAATTGTCTCAACTATGGAACCATCATTTCTACAAAAAACTGCGAAACAAAACCGGAATTAACAAATTATATCCAAAGGCGTAATTGCATCGCGTTTTCTAATTTAACTTAGGGCGTCCATTTTAATTAGAGTCGGTATCCTGGCTAACTTTCTAACTGAGTGCCTTGTGCTGTCGTTTGTATTTTTGTTTTGGCGTTTGAGTGAGATGAACACTTTGAATTTGAAATCTTTGGACAGAATATTACTGCGAAGTAATAATCATTGACTTTGTTTATATAATTCACATTGACAGTTAGACATACAAATGAGATCTATTTTATTTTAAAGTAAAATGGAAAGAAAAATTTGACTTCAGGCGAGACTCGAACTCGCGGCCTACTGGGAATACGATATTCAATAAACTGCAAAGTCTATTATATCGGTTGCCTAACTAGCATAGTTGGCAATAGATGGCGCTGCTGCTACCATAAAGCAATGCAATAAATGTGAAGGAAAGATTGGACACATCGGGCAGGATTTCAGTAGCTCAATTAGAAGAGCGGCTGGACTAGATTCCCAGTAGGCCGCGAGTTCGAGTCTCGCCTGAAGTCAAATTTTTCTTTCCATTTTATTTTAAAATAAAATATATTTCACAAGCATGTGTTAATGCGAAATAATATAAAACAATTAAATGAGATCTACATTAACCTAATGCACAGCTCTTTTCACTTAAAATTTGTCTGTAAGAGATTGCTTTTAGTGACACAATGGCCTGTTATAATGTTGATTTTGTTATTTACTTACTAGCGATTGCCCGCGACTTAGCTCGCGTCAGAGAATATGTAATAATACTACTTACAGAATGGACACTTCGACATCCCGCCCGATTTCTCCGCTTCACCCAATCTCCTCCCCTCTTATGGGAGGCTACGCACACAGGTGCACGTGTAAATACACGTCACTGATTGATGTCTGTGTAATAGAGACCAAATTAAGCGTTTGTATGGAATTTTGACGGAGTGTCCGCGGTGTGCTCGTGTGCTGTTTGCTTTTAGTACGAAAGGTGGTCTTCGACCTTTCTTAGGGTTCCAACTACCGTCATTAAATTTCATCACAATCGGCAATAATTTGACCATGAAAATACATCAGACAGCCATACCTGCAATTTTTTAAAGTTGTTGTAGTCATTTTCGTTTATATTTTTTACAATTATAATATTCCATAACATATGTTATTCCATAAGAACCGATAGTATTTAATTCGATAGCTTATTATAGCCCGGTCACTATAGCAACCGATTTAGACCATTAGCGGATGAGTGCGCTCGTAGTTTACACAGATAACTTTGTTACTCTCTCCAATACCAATTTTAGGATGAAACCGTTAATTTTGCAACAATACTCCAATTTTGCTGAATAGACCCGTGCTTGGACAATATCAGATGTATTTTGAGAGTAAAGTGATACACGAAAGTTTACGTAGTTTATGGTCGTAAGCAGTCCAAGTTCACAGGTTTTTAGAGGTGGTAGAGCTCCAGTGGCGGAGGTTGCGGGCGTAGGCACCACCGCATTAAAAAAGGAAAAAGGAAAGGAAAGTTATTAGACATACAAATGAGATCTACATTAAACTTATACACAGCTCTTTTCACTTCACTTCAATGATGGTAAAGCTCAAGTGACCGAGCTCGCGGGCGTAGGCACCACCGCATTACCTAATATACTTGCCGCTAAATGGTAGTGTTCAGCACTATCGTGTTCCGGTCAGGTGGTAATGTACGGCCCTGTAATTTCCGGTAGAGAGGGTGGTAATGCATCTACATTTTGACCTGAATCGGATTTTCTATAGGCTGCAGTCATCACTTAACATCAATGTAAACTGTATGGTTAATTGCGACTTAATGACATAAAAAAAATGCACTTACCATCAAAGTTAACCATATACCATTTTCTCAAAACATGACTTCCACTACTAATACGCTGGAGGTCCGGAATTCGATTCCCGGGTCGGGGGCTATCAGAGATAACGGTTTAAAATCCTTTATCTCTGATTCTATTGCGATTTTTCCATTTTCTGGAAGTTTAGCCGTGCCTCGGAGTTTGGTAATGTGCCCGGAGATGGCAAGAGTCTCGCCACCTGTATCATGGGCCAAAAATGTAACCGGCGAATCGTGGGTGTTTGCATGTATGCTTCTTCTTCTTTTCGAGTCAGCGGCTCGATACGTTTTAATTTTGTCAAATTTAGTCCACCCAATACCTCGCTACAGCGACTGCAGCATCGTTTGCCATTTGGAGGTCCACTAACGTGCAGGAGCTGGGGGCTAATGGACAAAGAAGCATGTGTTGCATCGTTTGAGATGGAATGAAAAATATGCATGTATGCTTGAATGCATGCATATACTTCTGCCTACCGCTTCAGGTACTACGGGCGTGAAGTAACGTTACTTCTAAAAAATAAATACCTACGAGTATATCTACCCTTCAGGTAAGCACAAGCTCGGAGCAGAATATCAACAAATATAAGCAATCATCCCATCCGCCTCCATACAATTGCCCATTCATCCGTGCCCCATTAATCCACAAAAATACACTCCCACGGAACCGTTATCCACTTTATTCCATCATAATGTATCGCTTGGATAGCTTGCACAAATAATTCTCGATAGTTCACGCTCTTAAATAAATGCTGGCACCGTGAACTCTATTAGCGGCCAATAAAGTCTGTATTCGCTTGTGTAAGAGAACCTAGTAATGGTGACGTAGTATTGGACAGTTTACGATAATTTGGAATGTTCGCGATGGAGGTAGTTATTTTTATCTGATTTTGTTTTTTTAGTTTTGCATTTTTTTTTCTGAAGTATTTTTTTTTAACGAAGGTTGGAAACCTAAAGCAACACGGGCCACCGGCCGCGACGGATAGGAGGGAAGTAGCCATATGATACGATTACCCCTCTGTCAAAGTACAAGCCCCAGTGGGCCAATGCCTGTCGCCTAACCGCCTTATTCATAAACGTACATTAGATACGTTTTAGCGATAGAATGCTTTGTCTTTGTCAGTTGCATTGTCAAATATGCAGGATAGAAAAAGACAAAGGAGAGATTAGCAACACTTTAGCTAAATTACGTTTATGAATAAGGGCGTATATGTTTAGATGTGTGCGTGAAAGTTTATGTATTTTGTTATAGTCAAGGTTTGAGATTCGTGGGACGTATCAAGGGCCACTGCCATTATGATGTACATATTATGATTATTTAGTTTGTATGTATAATTAATGGAGCGCCAGATGTCCTGGTCCTGACACACCGCCCGTGCTTCTACATTCATTAGTGTAGAATCATTAGACTACTTAATTGTTTTTTATATTATTTCGCATTAACACATGCTTGTGAAATATATTTTATTTTAAAGTAAAATGGAAAGAAAAAAATTGACTTCAGGCGAGACTCGAACTCGCGGCCTACTGGGAATCTAGTCTAGCCGCTCTTCCAATTGAGCTACTGAAGTCAAATTTTTCTTTCCATTTTACTTTAAAATAAAATATATTTCACAAGCAAGTGTTAATGCGAAATAATATAAAAAACAATTATTAAGTGTAAAAGCGACTTCTTTACGATATTCAATAAACTGCAAAGTCTATTATATCGGTTGCCTAACTAGCATAGTTGGCAATAGGTGGCGCTGCTGCTACCATAAAGCAATGCAACAAATGTGAAGGAAAGATTTGACAAATCGGGCAGGACTTCAGTAGCTCAATTGGAAGAGCGGCTGGACTAGATTCCCGGTAGGTCGCGAGTTCGAGTCCCGCCTGAAGTCAAATTTTTCTTTCCATTTTACTTTAAAATAAAATATTAGACTACTTGATATATGCAAACACATATTATTATAACATTTTCAAATTATTTTAACAATAAAAACATGACTGTGTTATTGAAGTATTCAAATTTGTACGCTTGTGAAATAACACCTCTTGTAACGTCAACAAAAAGTTTTGTTTTTTTTCGTGACAGTGGGAACCAAGCTTGCAGTTCACATTGATGTTAAGTGATGACTGCAGTCTATAGACACTTACACAAAGGCCAAGGTCAAAATGCAGATGCGTTACCACTCCTGAGGCCTAAGATGCCTCTGTGCCGGAAATTACAGAGCCATACATCACCACTTGACCGGAACACGATAGTGCTGAACACTACCATTTAGCGGTAAGTATATTATATTAGGTAATGCCGTGGAGCGTAGCGAAGGCTTAGCCCGCGAGCTTCGTCACTGGAGCTCTACCACCAGTAAATAATACTTGCTTTTGAAGACTTTTCTTGCGCTTTTATGAGATACCACCACTTTCGTTAAGGTTGTAAACAAAAATTTAGTTTTCATTGGTAGAAAACTGTAAATCCTACTAATATAATAAATGCGAAAGTTCGTGAGTATGGATGTTTGTCACTCTTTCACGAAAAAACTACCAGACGGATTTGGATGAAACTTTACAGTAATATAGGATATACATTGGCATAACATATTTTTTTTAGGCTACAATTTCTAACAATTAAAAATACACGCAGACGGAGTAGTGGGTAAAACCTAGTTATTTATATTACAAACTAGCTGTTGCCCGCGGATTAGCCCGCATAGATGTCGTTTTAAATATAACTACGTAGCCTATATTCTTTCTTAAAGTCAGCTCTATCTCTGTACCAAATTTCATTAAAATCGCTTCAGCCGTTTCGAGGTGAAAAGGTAACAGACAGACAGACAGAGTACTTTCGCATTTATAATATTAGTAGGGATTATAACAAATCTTGAAGTTTGAACTCCAGATCTCATTTTGAACATGTTTATTTTTATGCTGCGTTATATACTGACCATCAATTTGAACTGCATGCTTGTTTGCATGACCGTCACCCATAAAAATCAAATGTTTTGAAAAAACACATTAACGAGTTTAACATTTATAATTTGTGGTTAAGAAACTAAAACATAATTATAAAATGAAAAAAAAAAAGAAACCGTGGTCATGGTCAGTCTGCCCGTAACCACGGTAGCTGGAAAGCGACCGAAACGTCGGGTATAAGAAGAAGTTTGGGAGTATTGTATACGCGAGAAAATACGCAAATTTAATTTCTACAATGCATGAAGCTCGCGAAAACCTGCGAAAACGTGAAAAATATGTTTGCTAACTCTACTCAGAGCGGGTCTATTTTTATCCTATATACTCGTTCAGTGTTCATTACGTAAAATCAAATTATAGGATGTGATGGAACTGATAATTAGACATTTAATCATTGTTCAAATACGGATACAAAATTATCATTTTACAATATAACATAATATTATGTAGGTATGTACCTAATGGTATCTCAATAGGAATTATTCGCTTTAATAAGAACCAGAATATCTTAAAATTGGAAATAATAACCTCCTTTAAAAGAGAGAATGGAACTACCCTGTTTAAATTCTTAGCAATTTTTGGACTATTATTGATATTATTTTTTAGGGTTTAATTTGACATTATCAATCAATGTATTGATTTTTTTTGTAATTTGACCTATCACAAGAGAAGTTTTTCATTGCCAAATGATTAAATTAATTTTGAATCTTGAATCCTAAAAACCTTATTAGTCCTGACCACAGATACATAAATAATCTATAATAATATGTCAAAATAGTTATTAAGTAGAATTTCCCTATTATATTTTATATTTTGTATAAAAAGCCCTCTAAACCCTTATCTCTTTCTGTGCCCAACAGGGTCTATAATTGATACACATATTAGACTAAATACCACCTAAGTCAGTATTGTACATTTATGGAACGCAATAAATGATTGAGTATTGAGTATTAATATTTTCTTATTTCTTAAATTTCTGCTGTACTAACGGAGTAAAAAATAAATAAACATCTTAACACCTACCTATCAAATCCTATAATTTTCAAAACTTTAAGAAACTCAACCAGTACAGGTATTTTAGGGCCGACGAATATTCCAACCACCGTACCGATTACCGCGACACCTAATTTAAACACCCAACTCCCTTATTATATTATACTAGAAAACCGCTCCAAGCTTTTAAGTGTGCAATAAAAAAGATTGAAGTTACCGAACCCAAAAATCCCGCAGCTGCGTGACCGAGCTACGAAATGGACCACCGGTCCAATCTACGCACTAACATTATCAAGATCGTCTCCGACAGACAATTCGACAATTGTAAATCTAAGTCGAGAGATTTGAGTCCGATCCAACGGACGGTGAAATTACGGGCGCAAAAAACCCCCAAAACGCTCCAATTTGTCTTAACCGAGTGAAACATTGAAATATTCGGGAACTTTTAAGCCGTATTAAAGTAGACCTTTTGGGTACAACAGGGCTGCGCAGGGTTCATTCTTAATTATGTAAACTTATATTTTAGTTAATTGGAATATGTAAGTTTTATTGTAACTAATTTCAGTTGCCTATACGTCATGCTTATTGCGTCGACTTATTTTTGTACGCTCATGCAGTTTACGAAGAAATTTTGAAGTATCTTCTTATTTTCTCTCCAAGATAAGCCTATCTTCAATTACCTAATATACTTAAGGCTATGCGTTGTATGTTTCGTTTTGAAAAACTATAATTAGAATCGGAATTCTTTTTATGAATAAGAATGCATTCGCCATCATCACGCATCATTTCGGCCGAAAGATATCCACTGTTGAAACAAAATCTCTTTAAGGGGGTCAAAACGCGGATGCGTTACCACTCCTGAGGCCTAAGGTGGCCTCTGTGCCGGAAATTACAAGGCCGTACATTACCACCTGACCGGAACACGATAGTGCTGAACACTACCATTTAGCGGCAAGTTAGGTTAGGTAATGCGGTGGTGCCTACACCCGCGATCTTCGTCACTGGAGGTCTACCATCAGTAAAATTGCCATTTAATTACTATTTCTACCCCTGAGACTTAAGCTGTTTTGTCTCTGTGATAAAAATTACCGGGTCATAATACATGTAGCTAGAACACTAACCTTTCGCGGCAGATAGTTTATGTAATGCCGTAGTGCCTACGCCCTCGAGCTCCTACACTGATAGTCTACCACCTCTTTGCGGAATACATGCATCAATAAACGTTAGACTGTTTTCTGTTCACTTTTTGAATACAAAACCACGCAATAACCAATCAGCGCTCGTCAGCCAGCCACGGACATGGCCGTCAACTTCAAAAACAAACCGTTCATTATTTATTTAACTACGACTGTCTACAACATAATTTTAAAGTACAGATTGACCTCAAAATACTGTGTAACACAGGAAATGTGTGTTGTAAGATTACTCATATTATTTGAAATTAATTAAACTGACTCAGTGACTCAATGGTCAAAATTACGTTTTTTGTTATGTCTCTATGAGACCGTAATAACTCTCATAGAGACATAACAAAAAACGTAATTTTGACCATTGAGTCACAGCCGTACATTAACATCCAACGGGAACTCGCTGAATTGGCATCAGATAGATTACTTTTTTTTTTTTTCTACCGCCCACAATAATATAAACCTGTGTCGTGGGTGCCGTTGTACACACACAACACATACACAAACACCCATATATGAAACAAATATCTGTAGGCCATACAAATATTTGACCCGGTGCGGGGATCGAACCCGCTACGCTTCGAATCAAAGTCGCCAAGCCATGGCGTTCCGGTGAAATATAGCCCTTACACCAATACAAAATGATCTCTGGGTCGGAGATTATGTGCCATTGGGATTTCTCCGTCTTTTCGTAGTTTCCCAGTTTATTGGGAAATTGGTGATGTGCACGGAGGTGTCGATAAGTTTGCCACCGTTTTCATGGGAGAAACCATAACTGACGAATCGTGGATATTAGCATATGTGCTGCTATGCATACATTTACTAATTGGGATCCTAATATAAAAAAAAGATATAGGTAGATTATCTATTTTTTCTTTATTAGGCGTCTGGACATGACGACCTAATCGGTTTCTAGTAGGAAATTCTGCCGCTAGTGCAGTCAGCCAACCAAACAATGGCGGTCAAACCATTTTAATGGGGCAGTAGTAAATACAATAAAGGGGGACGAGCAGCAGCGTCCCGCAATAAAACTACCACCACTGCGGTCACCAATCTACCTGTCAAGCGTGACGACTATGGCATTTCACTGGTGGTAGAGCTCCAGTGACGGAGCTCGCGGGCGTAGGCACCACCGCATTACCTAATATACTTGCCGCTAAATGGTAGTGTTCAGTACTATCGTGTTCCGGTCAGGTGGTAATGTACGACCCTGTAATTTCCGGCACAGAAGCATAACACCTTAGGCCTCAGGAGTGGTAACGCATCTGCATTTTGACCTCGGTCTTTGTGTGGGTGTCTATAGGCTGCAGTCATCACTTAATATCAATGTGAACTGCATGCTTGTTTGCCACTTCCAGAACGTAAAAAAAAAAAAATCCTCTTATGGCACACAACACCTTTGTCGACTTTAATGAGATACGTTTTCTCATAGCGGTAATTAAATTTTCCATATGAAAGAGTCCGTAACCGCAAAATTAATATCGAAAATTCGTTTGACACTGCATTCGGCTGGACGGTGAAATGGTCAGAGCTCATTATTTCAAGCAAACAATAAAAGGAGCAATAATTGGTAGCGGTAACGAACAAGCGTAATGAACACTGAATATTAAAGAATCACACGAATTATGTACGTTACTGCTGTAGTAACATTGTACGATCTTCAGTTTACATTAAACAGTTTCGTTGAAACTCTAGAAGATAATAACAGTATAGAAACTCTGGAACTCTGCCGGTGAATGACAAAGAATGACTCTTTTTCTTTTCTTTTTACTCTTTGTTATCAGTTTGTAAAGGTGAAATGACACATTCTACTGATATACTTTTTACATTAGTTTATTATATTTAGTTTCATCTGAGTGATATTCTTGACTATACATTTTTTTTTTTTATGTAATGGATGGATTGGTAAACAAACATGCAGTTCACATTGATGTAAAGTGATGACTGCAGCCTATAGACACCCACACAAAGACCAAGGTCAAAATGCAGATGCGTTACCACTCCTGAGGCCTAAGGTCTTATGTCTCTGTGCCGGAAATTACAGGGCCGTACATTACCACCTGACCGGAACACGATAGTGTTGAACACTACCATTTAGCGGCAAGTATATTAGGTAATGCGGTGGTGCCTACGCCCGCGAGCTCCGTCACTGGAGCTCTCCCACCAGTAAAATACATATATTTTTTATCTTGTTTAAAATGTATATCAATTGTTATTCACTTTAATTTATTTTGTTTGTTTTTGACGTGTCAAGAGGTGCCTGTCACCCTAAATGAATAAATGAGTTTCTGATTTTGATTCTGATTCTGAAACGTTATTGCTGAGAGTTTTAGTCGTAGAACTCAATTACTTAAACGCCACCACATTACTAAACTTATGTTTCTTTAAATAACCATAGTTAGTTTTAAAGTATTCCGCTAAGATGGTAAATATCTGCCTATTTCACTATTTTATATATTGTGTACTGTATACTAGTAGGCATGTTGCGTCACTGTTTGTTTTTTAGCTTCTGTAGTAAACAAGGAACCCTTATAATTTCGCCATGTCCGTCTGTCTCTCTGTTTGTCTGTCTGTCTCTTCGTCCGCGGTTTAGCGCAAAAACTATTAATACCAAAGACTTGAAATTCGGCACAAGTATACATCTTTATTACGCCGACAAAGTGGTATAATAAAAACTTGACTTTTTTATTTAGGGTTCCTCTCCTACATGTAACGTGCGGATATTTTTTTATTTTTCGTTTTCTATATATTTTGGTTGTATCGTTGGATAGGGTGTTTAAAAATATAGAGTGAGCTAACATCATTTTTTGATTTAGTTAACTGTTTGAGACTTATTAAGCTTTAAAGTGCCAATTTTCGTACATAAAAACCAGAGCTCAAAATGCAGACGCGTTGCCATCTCTGAGACCTATGGTGTCAGGGATGGCAACTGTCAACATCATGTCTCTGTGATAGTTATTACGGGGCCATACATTACCATCTAACAGAAATACGATAGTGCCCAACACTACCATTTAGCGGCAGATAGTTTAGGTAATGCGGTGGTGCCTACGCCCTCGAGCCCCCACACTTGGAACTCTACCACCAGTTAAAATTCTAAAAAAGAGAATACAAAACCTTTTTTTTATGTAATGAAAGTGGCAACACCTTTTTTTATGTAATGAAAGTGCTGAACACTACCATTTAGCAAAAACCTCTGAAGAGAAATGAATATAAAAAAATCACTTGTCACATTATTATGCATTCATCTGGGCGGTAGAACGGGTAGAGCTAATTATTTCAAGCAAACAATCAATAGGACAATAATTGGCAGCGGTAACGAACGAGCGTAATGAAAACTGAATAATGTACAATGACACGAATTATGTACGTTACTGCTGCGGTAACATTGAATGATCTGCAGTTGTCTTTATAAGTACATTGTAGGTGAAACTTTAGAATATAACCTCATTGTAGTAATGTTATTATTCAGGGTAGTAAATTATGAAATGGTAGGTGTTTTTAGCGCTATAATATATATTATGTCTTGAAAGACGTCTTTCACGGCTAGCAACGCATATTCAGGCGTACAAAAAAAAAATATAGGTGTCTGCAATTCTTTTCTTTACATTCTTAAGCAACTCTTAAACAGTGTGTGCGATCTAAAAGAACTTGTAACTAATCTTTGTTGTGGTAAATAAGAGCCTTTTAATTTTTGTTTTTAAATTTGATAAAATCCTCAAAAATAATCAAATCGCTTTACCTTTCGCTAGCTTAGGAAGCATATTATAAGTTGTCATACAGATAAAAAGCATAACAGAAGAAAAAATTTGGAGATATCCCGTGTCGCAATTAAAGACAGTTCAATTTGTTTAGCTGTGTAGTGATTAAAAAAAAACTCACCATCGTCAAAATCTATTTTTTTATTCAATACCAATTTTAGTAGTAACAATATTAAAACATAAGCAAAATGCTTTTCGTTGTAGCATGCTAGACACAATATTGTTTGATCAAATCAAACAATCTTAATGTTGGAAGCTTGCACGCTGTTCAATTATTTAAATCTGTTGTAACAGCCTACACGTCGTCTTTTTGTTGCCATTTTGGAAAACATAGTCTCTTCCCTCGGGAAATAAAGTAACGTTAATTCACACATGTTATTTAGCACAAAACTTCACGCCTGTAATATCCGAAAGGGTAGGCAGAGGTAAATGCATGCATTCAAGCATACATGCAAACACCCACGATTCGCCGGTTACATTTTGGCCCATGTAACAGGTGACGAACCTGTTGACATCTCCGGGCACATTACCTAACTTCGTGGTATTAGGAAATTTGGACTGTAGCGTCCACTACATTAAGGCGCCAACTAGTGGAATACAATGAAACCTCACAGTACTTGTCTAGTACGGTAGATGGCGTGCATTCGAATTACATCGCACATGCGAAGATTTCTCAAGAGTTGGCATATATACAACTTCCCAACGTCAATCGTTGGGCTGCGGCCCGCCAGGCGCCATCACTTCGCCTGGTCGGAGGATCCTCCCTTTTCGCCGGAGGAACACTTCCACCCGTTCCTCCACAGTGGTGACCCCCAACGTGATTGGAAGCAACCTTCTCACCAGCCACTCTCTGCAGCACCTTCGACGACGTCATCCCTCACATCACCAGCACCTGATCGAGCGGTAATCAAGTCACGCCAGCCAGCACCCTCGGCTTCATCAGGGAACTCCACACGCCTGCAGTGACCGCGCATGCCTGGACTACCCTGCAGCCACATCAGCGTCAGTACTGCGTGGACGGACACAGTAGCTACTACGCAGCGACTACCTCGACTCAAAGGGGACTTTCGCATCACCGCAGCAGCGACAACCTCGACTCACTGAGGACCTTCGCACCCGACTCACTGGGACTTGCGGCATGGGACTATATGGCATTGGCACAGCTCCGCGAGAAGCTCTGACAGCTGTCTCGATTATATCAACCTCCGGTCTTGGAGGGGAGTGATGTAGCGTCCACTACATTAAGGCGCCAACTAGTGGAATACAATGAAACCTCACAGTACTTGTCTAGTACGGTAGATGGCGTGCATTTGAATTACATCGCACATGCGAAGATTTCTCAAGAGTTGGCATATATACAACTTCCCAACGTCAGTCAACGTCGGAGGATCCTCCCTTTTCGTCGGGAACACTTCCACCCGTTCCGCTACAGGACCATTAATTTAAACTATTATCTCTGATAGTCCCCTACCCGGGAATCGAGGATCCCAGCGTAGTGTAAGTTGGCTGCTACCACTAGGCTACTGAGGCAGGTTATTTAATAACTAATTTCAAACTAGATAAATACATCCAATTCTACAAAACTAGTAACAGTCAGGAATCCAAACGTTGACTGCGAGTAAAAGGTGACACAACGCAACGAACGTTAAATGTTATTACTCACTGGATTAGAGATCTCGTTGATCTCCACTTATTTTAATTATTGTGTTTATTCAATCAAGGAGAAAATTTCTATATCTGAAGGAAATAAGTAGAAATGAAGACATTATGATGATGGAGAACAGAAACACGATTTTGGAGGCCACAGCAAGTAAAAGTCACATAAGAGTTCTTCTATATCTCGTAATGCAATGAATCTTAACATTAAATGAGGAAGCATTTACTTTATATAATATATATAAAAACGGTCAAGTGCGTGTCGGGCCATGTGCAGTGTCGAATCCGTAGTTTTTAGGTTTGATTAATGGAAAGAAAAAAAAAATCTACGGAGTTGTTCAATTCGAGTATTACATTCGGTCGACTATTACTCGCAAACTTGTAAAGCCAACTTAGGTGTGATAGTTTTCCTTTTAATTCGTTATACCTATATAGCTACTATTGCCATAACGTATGAATTTCAAACAACAACCGTTTAGTTGGTAGTGGAGGGGGGACACTTGACTCTAAAGAAAATTGGCTTTTTAGCTTAAATAAGTCACGAACAGTTAATTAAATCGAAAAATTATATTAGCATATGCCCTAACATTTTTGAAAGACCTATCCAACGATATCCCACACTGTATAGAAAAAGAAAAATAAAAAAAATATCTGGGGGTTACATGTAGGGGAGGTAGCCTAAATAATATTATTTTTCATGTTTATATTCTACCACTTTGTCGACGTGACTTAAGGTGTATACTTGACCTAAATTTCAATTCTCTAGTACCAATAGTTTTTGCGCTAAACCGCAGACGGACAGACAGTCAGACAGACAAACGGACAAACAGACAGACGGACATGGCGAAACTATAAGGGTTCCTTGCTTACTACGGACCACTCAAAATCGATTAACATGCTAGCGAAATCGTTATTGTTAGTTGGGAAATAGAGGCCAGTTTACAGTGGTAGGCAATAAATTAACGTATGTCGATGGGAGAATCTTCCAACGTCCTGAATACGAGTACAATAATCCGACCGTCATTGTTTCTGCACAAAGGCACGCGTGTCGCTAACGTCGGTAGGTACTATTGAACGTTTCTAGCGGTATGGATCGTAATTAAATCTATACATACAAATAAATATAATTGCAGTGTCTGCTTGTAATATTAAGATAACCGCTTTTTACTAAATGCATATGTACGGTATTTGTACGGTGCATATACCAAATCATTTTTTTTAACTATATTTGTCTGTCTGTCTGTCCGTCTGTCTGTCTGACTGACTGTCTGTTTGGCAGGGTTAATCTTGGGAACGGCTGGACTGATTTTGACGGGACTTTCACTGGCAGATAGCTGATGTAAAAAGGAGTAACTTAGGCTACTTTTATACTAGCTACGCCCACGACTTTGTCCGGTTAGACACTGAACTATCATATTCTCACGTGAACGAAGTCGCGGGCACAGCTAGTGTATTTACATATTTCAAAAGCCTGTTAGTATACGTCCGTATTCTCTGAAGAGATATGTAGAAGTTAATACACTAAATGAAGTATATATAAAAACAGACACGATTTGCTGTGGTGGCACGCATTTTGATAATTCTGGGATTATCAAGGGTGACTTTCCCATAAAAACTTAACCCTAGATCCGGGGTTTCAGCCTTCCTAGGCCTCCCTAGGACCCCATCATAGCAATAGTGGTCGGTTGCTACCAAACTACTCAGACAGTTATTTAAAAATCTTATTTGAATATCAGAATCAGTCGAGTGCAAAATTTAACTCATCGCAAAATTGATAAAAGGCATTGAGAATTTACGTAATTCCAAAAAATATCATGTCTTTTACCTCCCAAACTCAAGCTTAACAATAGTAGCCTACTAAACCTTACCTTACACTATGTACTTAAATGTATTTGCCTTTGGCGGCGTCGTGTGGCGGGTTGCTCACTTCCCTCTAAAATGGTCGAGGAGGGCAATGGCTGTCACATGCGTCATACTCGTGAACGGGTGCTGTTGGTGGGGACTGGTCTGTTCTGGTTTGCAGGAGCTACATCACATTTAGTAGATAGCAGTTAATTTGCATCTATGCTATGGACGTTCACATTATTTGATTTTTCACGATAATTTGTACTAGATTTATGCTCTCATTTAAAAGAGCCCTTACTGAGTTTGTTGGGTAGCGGTGTTCTTCTCAGTAGTGACTGCACTTGGAACTCTGATAAGTGAATAACTTTGACCTTGACGAATAAGTTTTTCTTTTTCTTCATTTATCATCATTGAAGGAATTGAAAAATGTTGTGATTATTATGTTTTAACTAAGTAGTTTAAATTCTAATTTTTAATTTACTATTGATATATGATTTTGCTTTACTTTATGTAATGGTAATTCACTCTAGGTATTTTATATTTCTTGACGTTTTGAAAGTATTTGTAAAGATCTATTCGAAATAAAAATATTTTCTATTTCTTTTTCTATTTCTGTTCCTCACTTCTATTAAGTACTAGCTGTTGCTCGCGGCTCCAACCGCGTGTAGGTCGCTTTTCGCGTAACCTGTAGATACTCATCAAATCATCAAACGGCATCCCACAGGAATATTTTTTCGGGATAAAAAGTATCCTGTAATCTAAGTCAGCTAATACCCTATCTGTATATTAAATTTCATCAAAATCTGTTCAGAAGTTTCGGCGTGATTGACGGACAAACAGCCAAACAAAGAAACTTTTACATTTATAATATTATTGTGATTGTAAGCCTCTGTTACAGAGTTCACAATATAACAACATACTGATGTTAAATTTTTACTGGCGGTAGAACCCTAGTGACGGAGCTCGCGGGCGTAGGCACCATAGGCATCTCCGCGAGGCGGGCGTAGGCAATGGTAGTGTTCAACACTATCGTGTTCCGGTCAGGTGGTAATGTACGGCCCTGTTATTTCCGGCACAGAGGCATAACACCTTAGGCCTCAGGAGTGGTAACGAATCTGCATTTTGACCTTGATCTATGTGTGGGTGTCTATAGGCTGCAGTCATCACTTAACTTCAATGTGAACTGCATGCTTGTTTGCCACTTCCATTAAATTAAAAAGAATATATATATATATATATATATATATATATATATATATATATATATAACAGACTATTGACAAACATTAGTTCGCATCAAACATTTACCGACAAAACAAAAAACTCTAGCTTATCCTTTGATGCGATGCTTAAAGCCGGAAAATGTCAGTTCCGCAGATCCGGAGACAATTTGGCACTTTGTAAATTGTAGTTTCAGGTCTGTAGCAGTGCGATATAAAAATTGTTAAACTTGTCTTATAGCCTCGGTAACTCTTGAACCGCTATTATTAGCTTGATTTTGAGCCTCGCCAAAAAGTAGGTAATGTTTTTGTGTCCAATACGTGTCCATATGGAACTTAATAGACTCGTTAAATAATATCCTTTCATTAATTGTAATATTTTATTTTTCGAAATAACACTTGCGAGTGATATTATAAATTAAAAGAGTAATTGGCCTAATAATTATATATATTATATATAACTAAAATTAATAATTGGACTTGGGCAGGAATCGAACCTCTGACTGCAGGATAACCAGTCCAACCGCTTTACCACTAAGCTACCGAAGCTCTCATCCGAGCGTCGAATTTCTCTTGCAGCTGTGCCATAAATTACAGGGCTATGTATTACCACCTAATAATATAAATATATTTATATATACCTGTAATTTTAATTGCCAAAATTTGGGATGAAATAATTTATTGCAGGTGGGTTTTTTCTTCTCTTTTTACTTCAATACCTTTGGAAGTACCTGTAATTCCCGGCACAGAGGCATAACACCTTAAGCCTCAGGAGTGGTAACGCATCTGCATTTTGGCCTCTTGTTATTCTGTAGGTGTCTATGGGCTGCAGTCATCACTTAACATCAATGCTGCACGCTTGTTTGCCACTTTTATAACATAAAAAAAAGTTACTCATGTCGTGTGTTATTGCCGGATACACAATCATTATTATTTGCACCAAAACTTTGCAACCATAATTTAATTCCAAACCTCACGAATTTCTCTATTATTACGAACCGAGGACAAGGAAATCTACGTACCAAGCCAAACTCCATCTGAATAAGTTATTTGATTGTATTATAAGTGTCCTTGGATCAGAAACTTCAAACTCAATTCGCTAGTTTCATTTTGCGGGGTACCCCGGGTGCTCCGGGTGCCACGGGCCGGTCACTCGCTAACTTCACAAACTTGTTACAATGGGGCCTAACAATGTGACGTTTTGTGAAGAACATACAACTATGCATTCAGTTCTGGTTTATAGAATTAATTGAATGACAATTATTATAGTTGCATGTTTGTCCAAAACTTATACATGTTCGGAAATATATACGCAATGATTTATAATAAGTCACGTATCGTCCATTATAATCCAGTTATAAATAATCATATTTATATGTCCTAAATTAACAAAATAAAAAACTTCTGGTAGAGCTCCAGTGATGGAGCGTCCAAGAGGTACGTACGTAGGCATCATCGCATTACGAAATCTACTTGCCACTAAATATTCTTGCCAGTAATTGTTAGTATTACGCTCAGGTAATGTATGACTCTGTAATTTGCGGCACAGAGGGATAACAACTAAGAGTTCTTAGACCTTAGGAGTGGCAACCACTCCTAAGGTCTAAGAACTCTTAGCATGTACATTGAAGGCACTAAACAACTGCATTAAATTAAAAGCAGAGTGGTTTTATGTAGATATTTACAGGCTACAGTATTCACTTGCCATCAATGTCATCGTTATACATGTTTGCCACTTTATGGGATAAAAAAAAAATTCACAGCCTTCATGTATGAAGAGGATGTTGAATATAGAAGAAGCAAGAGAGGTGTGTCAGGACCAGGATATCTAGCGCCCACACCCTCTGCCTACACTGTGAGTGGCTTGGTGTTAAGATACACAGCCTTTTTATTTACATCTCATTGGTATACAAGCTTTGGCCTCAGCAGTGGCAACGCATCTATATTGAAATATCCGTTTTTACGTAGATCTTTGCACAAGATCTGCGGTGTATCACTCACCGATCGCGTTTGTAATGAAGGTGTAAGAAAGAGGCTTTGTGTGAATGAAAGTATCGGTGTAAAAATGAAAAAAAGGCATGATCGAATGGTTCGGGCATATAGAAAGAATGTCGAATGAGCGAATGACTAAACAGATATACAATGCGAATGTGGATGGTTGCAGAGGCCCAGGAAGACCAAAACTGACCTACCATGACCAAATAGGTCGAGTTCTGTCTGATGGTGGGGTCAAAAGTCTTAGGAATCGGCGTGCATGTATGAAGAGAATGATAAAGGTAGACGAGGCACGAGAGGTTTATCAGGACCGGGATATCTGGCGCTCTAGCAGAGAGCCTGCTTACCCCGTTAGGGACCTGGCGTGAAGATACATACATACATACGTAGATTTTATTTTAAAGAAAAATGGAAAGAAAAATTTGACTTCAGGCGAGACTCGAACGCTCGCGAGTTGGAGTCTCGCCTGAAGTCAAATTTTTCTTTCCATTTTTCTTTAAAATAAAATATATTTTACAAGCATGTGTTAATGCGAAATAATATAAACAATTATTAAAGGTAAAAGCGACTTCTTTACGATATTCAATAAACTGCAAAGTCTATATCGGTTGCCTAACTAGCATAGTTGGTAATAGATGGCGCTGCTGCTACCATAAAGCAATGCAATAAATGTGAAGGAAAGATTTGACAAATCGGGCAGGACTTCAGTAGCTCAATTGGAAGAGCGGCTGGACTAGATTCCCAGTAGACCGCGAGTTTGAGTCTTGCCTGAAGTCAAATTATTCATTCCATTTTTCTTTAAAATAAAATATATTTCACAAGCATGTGTTAATGCGAAATAATATAAAACAAATACATACGTAGAATTTTATACTCTCTATTAAACAGAAAATTCGCATTTCTCTGGGTATGTCAGTGATAGCTTTTCAGGCTCAGTTTCGTCAAGTTGACGTCACTGATACCACTGCAGAGATCGGCTGCAACAATATTTCATACTGAGATTAGGGTCCTGCCACGTTGTGGTCTATAGTTTGTCTGCTAGATTTCATGATTCAACAATACTTATCGACTTCTGATCGACGCAAACAATGACCAGGAAATACATTTATTTGATCACAATCAATCAATGCTCGGTACCACGAAAGACTTTGCACCGAAACCATGCTATCTCGAATAACAAAACTTTTATAGAGGACACGTCACTATAAAAAAATACAGTTAAAATTTTAATAATTAATTGTGTAATTGTCATACATAATTTATTAAAATGTTATCGCAAAATTTTTAAAAGATAAAGAATTAATTTTTTCTTATATAAACCCTTCAAGAAAGAAAAAATATGTACGTAATTTGAATAATGGCGCCTTATGTTTAAAAAAAAATTGCGATATTATTTTAATAAATTATATTTTTTTATTGTGACGTGTTGTTTTAGAGATTCTATTATTCGAAATCGCGGGGCTACGGTGTTAAGTTTTTTGTGGTGGTGTGCATTTGTTTTCAAGTGATTCGTATTAGTGAATTAGAAGTTCTATTATTCGTGATCGTGTGGCTTTGGTGCTAAGTTTTTCGTGGTACCGCGCATTTGTTGTTACGTGATTCGTGTTAGTAAACTTACGGGGACGTGGTATTCGGTGTTACACTTTTCGAAGTCCCGTATCACACTCAAAATGATCTAATGAATATTAGATACCAAACGAATTAGCATTGTTTCGCTGCCATGAACCTTGCCTTTATTGCCATTTAAAAAAGTTCGATAACTTTCAGGCCCAGTCTCCTCAAATTGACGTCACTGATACCCCGGCCGGGATCGACTGCAACAATATTTCATACCGGGATTAGGGCTGCGACACGCTGTGGTCGATAGTTTATCTGCTGGATTCCGTGGGTCATGCAGATGAAGGATTTTAGAATAGTGTGTGAAGCTGGGTTTGAAACATAATATATACTCTTGCTGGTGGTAGAGCTCCAGTGACGGAGCTCGCGGGCGTAGCCACCACCGCATTACCTAATATACTTGCCTAACCGGAACACAATAGTGCTGAACACTTCCATGTAGCGACAAGCACCGGTAATGCGGTGGTGCCTACGCCCGCGAGCTCCGTCACTAGAGCTCTACCACCAGTAAAAATTACTGTTTCTATATAGACATCTTTCGTCTATCTCAATTTAGGCAATCTATCTATAAATCATCAAATCGTGATGACATCATTTAATTATGAACTTGTGTAATACAAATTGATATAACAAATAAAAACCACTATTAGCGATCTGACTGACCCTCAATCGGAGCGTACGATTAGAGGAAAGTCACGAATTAGTCTAAAAGCCTATTCATTAAGCTCCAAGGGCCGAGCGATTGGGGCTGCTAAACTTAGATTTACGGGTTCTGTCCTAAAGGGGAGATTTCATGGTAAGCCACACTCGTTTTATGGTTGAGTTAGTGTTTTTAGAGGTTATTTTATACGTATTTTATACGTATATTATACATGATGAAGAAAGTATTTCGAGGCTAAGCCAGAATCGTTTTATGGTTGAACTAATATTTTTAAGTCTATTTTATACGTATTTTTAATAGTCCCTTCTTATTTCTTTGTTATAGCTTATGAGATCACATGGTCTCGAAAGAATCTTTTTTTTTTGGAAAAAAGTGATATTACTATGTCATTAGTAGTTTCCAAAGATGTGGAATAACTTGTTTCCGTAAATGACCTTGTGCTTGAGCTCGTGGGTGAGCTCGGGTAAGATAAGGAATTCAAAAGTAAATTATGCATCAAATAATTCGTGTGCAATGCAATGAGGTCAATATATAGCGTAGGCAGCGGGACCAAACAGCCGGTTTCCTTTTTAAATTGATTTGACAGATATTTAGTTAGACATTTTCACGTCAACTGTCATGTTGCTATGGGAAAGTGATGTTTATTGAATGCAAATAACTGAACTCATGCTAACAATGGGAATGTCCTGTCTATTACTTTAATATATACGTCAACAGTGCAATGTCGTTATTTTGTTAACAACAAATAAATACACGTAAATTATATTCCCCAAAAACCTCCAAGCGACATGTTTAAATATAGTTCCGGCAGTGTTCAGTAAAGATTAGTAACACGAAGTAAACTCACTTAAAATACGAAATCATGTTTGTATGACTAACAAGCGTGAACCGTTCGTTCCACGTCAGTGAATCCGGGAGCGAACTGTAGTTAAAATACATTCAAATATTCCCAGAACGACTGGAACGTTACACGTGTATGTAGATGCATGTTATATATTTAGACGGACGGCCAGTTATTTGTTTATTTGCCATTTCATACGTGGAAGGTTTTAAATAACATAGCTTAGGTTTTTTTTTCATGTAATGGAATTGGCAAGCAAGCATGCAGTTCACATTGATATTAAGTGATGACTGCAGCCTATAGACACTTACACTTCGGCCAAGTTCTCTTTAGTGCTACCAACGAAATTACACGTTGCAACATTCAAAGCATTGTAATATTTCAAAAACAAAGCGTATACTCTGAAACAATGTATAAGCTTATATACATTTTATCGTCGATATAGGGAGGGACGTTGATCATAGAGAAAATTGAAAGAGCGCCGCTGAATGCCGATGTGCTGTCGCGGGACGGGAATTTCGTAACAACGTGTTACAGTGACGTGCGTGCGGCGATATGTTTTGTTATTACATAACTTTTTTTTCATGTCCGTAACTGGCGTAGTTTCTTTTTTACGACATATTTTTGTAAACGATATGAACCGCTTTTTTTGTGTAAAGAAAAGAACGACATTGACATGATTATTTTAAATTTCCCAGTGGGAATAACGGCCTTCAATGAATCGAAGTTCGTGAGATAAAATATAGACATATTTATACGTAATCATTAAAGCTTTGATTGAAATAGGTGTGTTTATACATTGTATTTGGTAGCAGATGGATTTAATGTACGGCCCTGTAATTTCTGGCACAGAGGCATAACACCTTAGGCCTCAGGAGTGGTAACGCATCTGCATTTTGGCCTTGGTTTTCATGTGTCTATAGGCTGCAGTCATCACTTAACATCAATGTGAACTGCATGCTAGTGTGCCACGTCCATTACATAAAAAAAGATAGATAAGATAAAGTGGTGACGTCTCCTGCCATGTAGCTACCAATGCAATTGTCTTATCTAAGTAAAATGTAAAAGAAGATCTAGTGTTATATTATTATTATTATATACTAGCTGTTGCCCGCGGTTCCGCTCGCGTGTAGGTCGCTTTTCGCGCAACCTGTGGAAACTCATCAAATCAGCCCATGGCATCCCACAGGAAAATTTTTTCGGTATAAAAACTATCCTATGTGTTAATCTAAGTTATCTTTTATATTACCAATTATCTATGTGTGTGCCAAATTTCATGAAAATCGGTTCAGCAGTTTTTACGTGACGGAGTAACAAATAAACATACAAGCTCTCGCAAATGGCGGACGGTGGTGGTAGCTGCATTCCGTTTTTTGCGACTGTCTCTTTATATATATTTTTTTTTTCTTTATTATTATTTTTTTTATTGTTTTATAAATATTTTAATATTTTATTTTATTTATCTGTTGGTTTGAGTATTTATGTATTCTTTTCAATTTCCAGTATTGTGGCTATTTACGTAATTTTATTTCCTAGCTGTATACTATAGGTATTTTTAACATTTTAACTTATTATTATTTTAGGTACATATGTAATTCACCTAATAAAAAAAAAACATTTATTTATTATTTTATTATCGTAATGTAATATATATATGTATTGATGGTAGTTTACTTAAATATTAATAATAAATATGTAGTCTATTTTTTTTTCTGGCTATTTTTTTTATGAGGTTCAGGCATTGCCTGGCAGCTTGAAGTTTGTGATGCCACTAGGACCCACCAGAATATCAGCGCTGCAGTCACTCTGCAGCAATCAGCTGAGGTGGGAGCCGCTTGTCCTGGCTTGTGTTGGCTTGTGTTGGCTTGTGTTGGCTTGTGTTGGCTCCCACAACCAAATATGTAACTATTGTTTTACTTGTTTTAACTTTAATTATTATTGGTTGTTGTGTGTGTGCGCCTTGAAAATAAATATTTTTCTTCTTCTTCTTCTTCATTTGTAATATTTATAAAATTATAATTTTAGTGGTTGTTTTCCAAGCAAAATGTATTATATAGTCGATGTATTATATTCTTTTGTGTTATTTGATAAATCGTACATATACACATTAGATCAAATCTTAACAAAATCGGTCCAGTAGATTTGAAACGAATTGGCCGTGTCAGGTGGACAGATAGACGAATGTGTAGTCTTAAAAGGGTTTTGATTCTTAGGTACAGAACCCTAATAAAGTAGGTACAAAATAGACGTACAAGCATTATACTAGATAACAATATAGTGGATCGTCATCGTATCACTCGCCGGCAGCGGCCATAAAAGCCGTCGGAGGCGCGAACCGAACCACTTTCTCTGCAAAAAAAGAATAAAATCGCTTAGTTGAGGCGTTTTCTTCACATGCAAATTATTATTATTGTGCCAGCTACGGTATTAGCGGGTTTTATTGCGAGCCCGGAGCCCTTTTTCCCTTTTTACGGCCCGAAAGCTCCGCTTTTTGTCGAATCTATTGGTTGACGGGTTATAATCATTCGATATTCCAGATTTACTTGTTATAGTGAATTTATTTTTATGGCGGGATCTTGTTGGGTGTGTTCGTTTTTATGTGAGTTCACAAACGGTGAAGTTGACGACGATAAAAATGCAGCTAAATCGTGCATCATCAAAACCCAGAGGCCTCTAAATTTTTTTTTTCATGTAATGGAAGTGGTAAACCAGCATGCAGTTCAAATTGATTTTAAGTGATGACTGCAGCCTATCATCTGCATTTTGACGTTTGTAATGTGGGTGGAGTGGGTAGACACCCACACAAAGACAAAATCACAGGGCCATACATAACCACCTGACCGGAACACGATAGTGCTGAACACTACCATTTACCGGCAAGTATATTAGGTAATGCGATGGTGCCTTCGCCCGCGAGCTCCGTCACTGGAGCTCTACCATCTGACACTCGTTGTGGTAGATGATTCCTTTCAGTCATTAATGTGGTAGATTTCTACTGTCGGAGGTTAATGGTGTAGGCAAAATCGTATTATACCTATCTTCCTACCACCAAATGACAATATGAATGACTATTATGATCGGTAGTAATATTTTTGTTATATTGTGAAAAACGTGGCAAACGAACTTGCAGTTCAAATTGATGCTAAGTTAATGCTGCAGCATAAAGTGTTCGTACAGACCTGATATTTTTTCACCATAACATAAAATAATGACATAACTTCACGCCTGTAATCCCCGAAGGGGTAGGCAAAAGGAAATTCATGCATTCAAAGATACATACACACACCCACGATTTGCTGGTTACGTTTTGACCAATGTAACAGGTGGCGACCCTGTTGAAATCTCCGGGCACATTACCAAACGAGATATTGGGAAACATTCAGAAAGTGGAAAAATTGCAATAGAACTTGAGATAAAGAATTTCACATCGTTATCTCTGATAGCCTCCAACCATCAGTATGATACTTAATATATCTGCTACCGAATGGTAGGGATAAGTACACCTAATTTGTTAAACATTTTAATATACCTAAGCCCACATCTAGCTTTTTCCACAAACTTCGTTTCATTCAAATTGTCGGAATGCCCATTGGGATAATTTAAAAAATAATGTCTATTTCCTTCTTGTCTTTATGCCAAAGAAGCGGTTCATATCGTATACAAAAATATGTCGTAAAAAAGAAACTACGCCAGTTACGGACATGAAAAAAAAGTTATGTAATAACAAAACATATCGCCGCACGCACGTCACTGTAACACGTTGTTACAAAATTCCCGTCCCGCGACAGCACATCGGCATTCAGCGGCGCTCTTTCAATTTTCTCTATGATCAACCAACGTCCCTCCCTATATTGACGATAAAATGTTACATAAGCTTACATTGTTTCAGAGTTTAGGCTTTTGTTTTTGAACAATGTTAATAACAATGTTTGTTTTTGAGTATTGAGAAGTATTTTACGCAGTGGTAGAGTTGCTACCTTGATGTCCGAAGTCGACAGATGAGTGATTTAGGACGTCATATTTTCTACTTTAAATTAATATGAACATTTATTTTTCACAATTAACATGCAAGTAGATTTAAAGAAATTGGTTGAGCTCCAGTGACGGAGCTCGCGGGCGGAGGTACCACCGCATTATTTATATTTGCCGCTAAATGGTAGTGTTCAGCACTATCGTGTTTCGGTCAGGTGGTAATGTACGGCCCTGTAATTTCCGGCACAGAGGCATAACACCTTAGGCCTCAGGAGTGATAACGCATCTGCATTTGACCTTGGTCTTTGTGTTGGTGTCTATAAGCTGCAGTCATCACTTAACATCAATGTGAACTGCATGCTTGTTTGCTACTTGTTGTTAGCACTACCACTGCCTTAGTCAAGATTACTGATGATATCCGGCATGGTATGGAACAAAGAGAAGTAATGGTCTTACTGGATTTCAGTAATGCCTTTAACATTGTTGACTTCGATATCATACTGGAAATCCTTCGGTCTCTCAACATATCTCCGACAGTTATTGCTTGGTTTCAAAATTACTTGTTTGGACGCCGACAACGCATTCGACTAGGTGACAAGTTTTCTACTAATTTCTCCACATTAACACCGATCCTCTTTAACGGAATATCTATTGATTATTGTGACACTGTCAAAAATCTAGGAATTAAAATGGACAGTTTTATATCGTGGGCTCCGCAAATTGGGGATGTAAGTAGGAAGATGCTTGCCGCTGTCAGTTCACTACGTAGACTTAGAAATTTTTTGCCTACTGCCACTAAGATTATGCTCGCTAACTCCATTCTTTTCCCCATTTTGGACTATGCTGACATATCCTATCTTGATCTGACACAGGAGCAGCTAGGTAAGCTTGAGCGACTCCAAAATCTTTCTATACGGTTCATATTTAGTTTACGCAAATATGATCATATTTCAGAATTTCGTAAACAGCTCAAGTGACTTCCAATCCATCTTCGCAGGAATACACACATTCTCTCTCTTCTTTACTGCATACTGTACTACCCGCACTGTCCCCAATACCTTAAAGATCGCTTCAAATACCTTGATCAAAATAATTTAACCTTCGCTTAAAGATTCCGTCTCACTCTTGTTCCTTTTATGAAAAATCATTTACTGTTGAAGCTGTCAAACTATGGAATTCCTTACCCATAACAATACGACAGGCTCAAACTCTGACGACTTTCAAGTTTCGCGTAAAGGAGTTTTACCTCACCTTGGACTCATAGTTTGTCATCCGTGATGGTAAGATATTTTATATGTTTAAACTTGTCTTTATGTATATATTATATCTATATATTCATATATATAATATGCATAACTAGATATATATGTATATTTGTAAGTACTCTACTAAGTATTTATTGATAATATTAATTTTACATTTTGCGTAAATGATTATCTGTCTTTTAAAATAATTGTTAATGATTGTGCACCCTTTCTTCTTAGTTATAATTATGTCGCTAATAACCTAGGTTGTCTGGAAGAAATTGCTTTAAGCAATAAGACCGCCTATTGTGCATATCCATACTGTTGTCTTTGTTGATTGTTACTTTTGGTGTACAATAAAGAGTATTACTACTACTACTACTACTTCAATTACATTAAAATATATATATTATATATATATTTAAAAATTGGAGAGATACATTTGAATTTTACTGACAACAGACCGAAAAATCAAATGCGAAAAAATTGGAAACTCAGTAACTTCAGTAGCTTTGTTATTATGTAGTGAAGTGGCTGATTATCCAGAGACCGCATTTTCGAATCAAGCCGCAAAATTTGTAAGGTGACATCCATTAATAACGTGAGATGCTAAAGGGGAAGGAGGGTTCGAGCCGTATCTCAACTTATCTCACTTTGGGCACAGGGTTCCCCCTCTCGAAAAATTTGACGTCATTTTTCACCCAAGACCAGATCTAGATTATTTTCTGACCTTTTATTAGTTCGGTCTTTGTATAGGCGGCCTGTCTCGGGACGGCACTTGTGTACTTCGCCGGGCAATCGGCGAGCGTAGAAGGCGCTCCAGCTTAAACAAAAAGTTAGCGCAACTGCCTACTGCCTAAGGGTGACCCATGCGGGTCCATGCCTCGGCTTAGGACGTTGCGGAGAGACATATGAGACATATGCGATTATGGGCCGTGCAACTTTCGCTCTACTCCATTCGTTTGGCGATATCACCTGGGCCGGGGATAGGGTCGGGAATAATTTTCTGAGCAGTATTAAAATACAAGTATGAAATAAACATATTGGACAAATATTTTTTTCTTTTATGTACGCCCCCAAATCCATTTCCCTAGAACCTATATCACATTGTTACCGTCACTATGTGATAGGTATCATAATGTTATTAAAGAAACATTCCCTCATATCAATTAATACCGGCTCCCACGATACATATCATGTTATTGGTTGATGCGTAAACGAAACGTTAATTAATGAAATTAATCAAGTTCTGCTAAGATAGGATAGGGCTGTGGTAACAGATTGTAGCGCGGCAATGTTTAGACAAATTATAGGTACGTCTGCACTGTTCCGCTAATGAAATTCGTTCTAGTGCAGATGTTTGGGATGCATGTTATGAGACGGAAGCGGGTGAATTATTTATTTTTACCCAGGATGGAATGGATTGTAGAAATGGTTTTAATATACCTACTGTTTCGAGTGTATTTATAGATTTGGGGTTAATTGTCGATATTTATGTATTTATTAACATTGTAAATTCTTACTTAATTATATTTTTTGTTGTTTAATTTTATTTTATTTCGAATATATTTGAATGTTACGCTAAAGAAGCAGAAATTCTTACGTCGGTAAATAATTGCGCACTCTCTTTTTTTGTCTAGTCTGACCAATAAGCTGCAATATTGCCATCCGCTCCCATTTGCATCATAGTATAGCACACGATGCGCTCAGCACGCCGATCCTCGTAAACAGGAACGTGACACAAGTTCGCTAATTATGTTCGCTCTGGATTTAGGTGTGGGGGTGTTACATTAGCCACGCTTAATTAGTGATATAATCACACCTGTTGAAATTCAGACATTTAAAAATCTTTATAATTAGTTTATATTATTTCGCATTAACACATGCTTGTGAAATATATTTAAAAAAAAAATGGAAAGAAAAATTTGACTTCAGGCAAGACTCGAACTCGCGGCCACTGGGAATTTAGTCCAGCCGCTCTTCCAACTGAGCTACCAAAGCCCTGCCCGATTTGTCAAATCTTTTCTTCACATTTATTGCATTGTCTCATGGTAGCAGTAGCGCCATCTATTGCCACACAATGCTAGTTAGGCAATCGATATAATAAACTTTGCAGTTTGCAGTAAAGAAGTCGCTTTTAACCTTAATATTTATTTTATTTTATTTCGCATGAACACATGCTTGTGAAATATATTTTTAAAGAAAAAGGGAGAGAAAAAAAAATGTTTTTCGTTAATTACCGTTATACAATTTGTTACGTCATGTATCACTAAATATCGATTTATTCGATTAATTTTCGAGTCTACTCCTTAAGAAACGATTTGAGTTATAAGGTCCGATGCGGTATTTTTATGAGGAATAAAATCAAGTGTCACACGAAAATTGAGGCTTTACGTGCTCGGCTCGGTTACAGCGCTTTCTCCCACAAGCGCTGTAACCGAGCGGACGTGTTTCACCCGGCCACATACAAGCGATCTTCTTACGCACATTGAGTAAACTCCCATCGAGCATCGGAGTTAACGCACACTCCTTTTAGGGTTCCGTAGTAAACAAGGAACCCTTATAGTTTCGCCATGTCCATCTGTCTGTCTGTCTGTAGCTACATATAACGAAATTAAAAGGAAAACTATCACACCTAAGTTGGCTTTACAAGTTTGCGAGTAATAGTCGACCAAATATATTTTACTCGAAAATTTCGAACAAGTCCATAGAAAATAATAATTTATTTTATTAATTACATCTCTTACTCTGTAACTACGGAACCCTACACTGCGCGTGTCCCGACACGCCCTTCACCGGTTTTTTTTTTATTTAAAATTCTTCATTATATTTTAGACCCTTTTGCGATCAGGTGCTTGTACTCGATAAATGTTTTACTGTCTTCTGAATTTAAATTATTTTTCAATAAATTATGAAATCGCTCTACGTTTGTGTATTACCACAAAGTACGCGATGCGCTTAGCCCGACTATCATAAACACGAATGTGACGTGAGTTCGCTAATTATGTGCGCACTGGATTTAGGTGCGGGAGGGGGAGGGGGAGGTGTTACATTACCCACGCTTATTTAGCGATATAATCACACAAACGGACCGTGTGACATTATTATTGCGGTTTAGTTAAAACTGGGTTTGCAAATGTTATTTTTGCTGGACGTTTTCTGTTTCCACAATGAAATATGATTAGCGTTGTGGTTGTATAATGCTGGGATTACTAAAATTAAAACAAATAGTTCTCACTTTATAGTTATGTAAGTATATTTTAATTTTTATATGAGGATAATAGTGCTTGGAATTGAGGTATTGTGGAGGCAGAATAATAATAGTACAGCAATGAAACTTTGCTTAAAATTTTATCTTGGAACTAGAAATTGGGATCTGCAGAGTCCTTACAAAAGTTGAGAAAGGTCTCAGGAGGTACTGGCCGAGGGAAAATTTAATTAAGAGATATATTATGTAAATTTAACAAACTGAATCGAATGATCTCATATCAGTATTCATAGAATTCTGCGAGATATTAAGTGTATTTAGGAGACGCCGGCACGTGAAGACCCCATCGCCCTGTATTGGATGAGATTTTTTCCACTGGTGTGATCAAACAAACAAACAATGGCGGTCAAACTATTTCAATATAGAGCTGCAGTAAACACAATAACGTGGGATGGGCAGCAGCCTCCCGCGATAAAACTACTGCGACTGCATTCGCCAATCCGCCAGCCAAGCGTGGTGATTATGGTATACTCTCATCTAATGACTCACAACACTGTTGTAAGTGTTTTATATTATTTCGCATTAACACATGCTTGTGAAATAAATTTTATTTTTAAAGAAAAATGGAAAGAAAAATTTGACTTCAGGCGAGACTCGAACTCGCGACCTACTGGGAATCTAGTCCAGCCGCTCTTCCAATGGAGCTACTGAAGTCCTGCCCGATTTGTCAAATTTTTCCTTCACATCTATTGCATTGCTTTATGGTAGCAGCAGCGCCATCTATTACCAACTATGCTAGTTAGGCAACCGATATAATAGACTTTTCAGTTTGATTGAATATCGTAAAGAAGTCGCATTAACCCTTAATAATTGTTTTATATTATTTCGCATTAACACATGCTTGTGAAATATATTTTATTTTTAAAGAAAAATGGAAAGAAAAAAAAAAGTGTCTTTGGGGAAAGCTTTGTACAGCAATAGAAGCCTCTCAACTGGAGTGATGTGTGATGTAAAGAAAGCCTTTTATCACCGAGTTTAAAGACTAGTTAACTGCTACGACGTAGCAGCTACGCAATTTCGTAGCCCGTAGTAACAGATACGATTATGAGTAATATAAAATGATAAACTAAGTTAAGAACTAAGAGTTCTTGACACTTAGAAGGATCTCTAAGATTAAGTAATGAACAAACTTCCAGGGAGACGTAATTAAGTTGTCTAATTGGTTTTACTTTCGTTTTGAAGTTACTTTTGAGCGAGCGCAACATAGAATGTGGATTAAAACAAAACAAGGCAGTTGATTAAAAACATTAAGTACTTGTTGCTAACGAGAAGAGGTGCAGTAGTATTGCCACAAATGTTGGGGGAATTTGAGTAAAATATGACAAGAAAAAAATATTATAGTTATTGCTCATAGTTATTGCTTAATAGACTGTCGTCTATGGAGACGTGAATGGTAGAAAATAAAAATTATGATTAAACAAATAGTTGACTTTTCTAAATGACTGAGTTGGCGTCGGAATCCCACTACCCACCAAAGTTGTTGTTTTCCTCCACTGGAAGATAATTCTTCCACCTGTGTAGTGAATCATCTGAACAATGGCGGTCAAGCCATTCCGATGGGGTGATGATAAGTGCAATAACGCAAGATGGGCAGCAACGTCCTGCAATAAAACTACCGCCACTGCGATCACCAACCGGCATTCCACGCGTGTCACTTATGGCATGCCCAGCTGTGAACATCCTTCGGATAATATGATGAAATAATTAAAAAATATTAAATAAAAATAAAGACGCTTACTCTCACAGCCCCACAGTAGGTATAAACCTGTGTCGTGGGTGCCGTTGTACACATACAATACATACACAAACACCCAGACCCGAAACAAATATCTGTAGGCCATACAAATATTTGTCCCGGTGCGGGGATCGAACCCGCGACCCTTCGAATTAAACGGTCATCTCACACCGCTGGACTAACCGGGTCGTCTATTTTTATAAGTAAGTAAATTGAAATTAAGGTTCATTTTAAGTGTTCATGTTAGCTAGCACAGCAGAGTAAAAGAAAAAAATATAATTCAATTTTCTTTCTTGTTTGGTAACAAATAATACCGTATTGACATTATGTACAACAAGACAATATTTTTCGTTATTTCCCAATACTTATTTCTATTTTCCCTTTCATTAGACCCTTCATTAAGTGATTCTAGTTATATTCCCCGGAATACGGATTTCCGAAATCTATCAAAGCTCCAAAAGCCTCGCCCTACCTAATACACCACAAAATGTATCTACCCTAAATATTCCATTCAGACGTACCAATATTAAGCCCTGTTACATATATTCCGCGCTCAAAGCCAAACGTAAAAGCCGGAGCGAGCTCTCGACGAAACCATTTACCACAACCCGTTACAACCACATCGATTGCAAGCTAAACTTCGCATTGCATTATGTACATTGCGTCTTGAATTTTGCCTCTTGATTTGAGTGTCGAATGGAAGCGGCAATGAAGATGGCAGTGAGCGATGGGGACGTTTCAAGAAACAGCGCTCGGAGAGTGGCTGGCGTGCAGTTCGCCACCATTGTTTTAAATAAAGCCCATTGCTCGCTGCTCGCCCAGCGCCTTGGCAATGTGGCCTTGTTGTGGAACAATGTATATTGTGCAAGGTGCTCGTCTCATACTGTCGCTGAAGACTCATTTGTGTTATGTACCCTTTAGTAGTAATAATAGTTTCTTCCCGGGGAAAGATTAAGTTGTTGATACATTATTTTTCGCTGGAAATAGGGATATTGTTTCAAATAAAATGTTGGTTGCTGAAGGAAATGTGTTTTTAATGTGTGACCAAAACTGTATTAGGCACGAAGTTTTGTCATTGGTGATAGAGCTTTGTTTTATGACATTACCCGTATACCATCCATATATATGGAAGTGCTAACGCTTCTATGATCATCAGTGAGATGTGATAGATCATCATCTACGAGCGAACTATGCTTGCTGCTAAATGGTAGTGTTTAGCACTATCGTGTTCCAGTCAGGTGGTTATGTACGGCCCTGTAATTTCCGGTACAGTGGCATAACACCTTTAACCTGTGGTGACCAGTGGTAACGCATCTGCATTTTGACCTTGGTCTTTGTGTGGGTGTCTATAGGCTGCAGTCATCACTTAACATAAATGTGAACTGCATGCTTGTTTGCCACTTCCACTACAATAAAATAAATCGCAAAGTACAACAGAAATACATTTTAGAACGTTCTGTAGAAAATAATCATGAAATAGGCACAACTGCTGCCAAATGGTGCTGTCCAGCACTATCGTGTTCCGATTAAATGGGAAAGGCCCCGTAATATCTTTCACAGAGACATAACAACTAAAGTTTCAGGGGTGGTAACGCATCTGCATTTTGAGCTTAGGTTTTTGTGTAGATGTCTATAGGCTGCTTGGTTTCCGCCTAAGTTACATAAAAAAATGAATTTTGGGTTAAAACTAACCACTAAATCAAATTAAGTGAAGCAAGTCACACTTATTTCTAAATAAGTCACATAAATTGTTCCTGGCTGGGAAAGTCCATAAAAGTTATTCTCTATTGTAACCAAGTTTTATTGTGTTTTTTACTAGTTTGTTATATGTTTAGACCCACGTCAACATCGACGGGTGCTCTGTCACCCCTCTCTCTTATTCGTGTTTAACGTAGATTGTATAGCCAGAAAACTCTTCCGTTACCCAAAATCAATCAAATTTAGCTTTTTTTATCACCGCATAAGGTGCTCATATTTCAATTTCCTTAAACATTTGTGCGTTTTTAGGGTTCCGTAGTAAACAAGGAACCCTTATAGTTTCGCCATGTCCGTCTGTCTGTCTGTCTGTCTGTCTGTCTGTCTGTCTGTGTGTCCACAGTTTAGCGCAAAAACTATTAGTACTAGAGACTTGAAATTAAATACAAGTATACACCTAAATTACGCCGACAAAGTGGTAGAATAAAAACGTGAAAAAAAATATTTTTAGGGTAACCTCCCCTACTAGTAACGCGCGGATATTTTTTTTATTTTCGATTTTCATATAGTGTGGAGTATCGTTGGATAGGTCTTTTAAAAATATTATGGGTGTCCGAACATCATTTTTCAATTTAGTTAACTGTTCGTGACTTATCAACTTTTAAACTGCAAATTTTCGTTAGACTCAAGTGTCCCCCCCCTACAGACTAAACGATTGTTGTTAGAAATTCAAACGTTACGGCAATAGTAGCTACATATTACGAAATTAAAAGGAAATCTATCACGCCTAAGTTGGCCTTGCAAGTTTGTGAGTAATAGTCCACCAAATGTATTTTACTAGAAAATTTCGAACAACTCCATAGAAAATATTTTTTTTTTTCATTACATCTCTTACTCTGCAACTACGGAACCCTACACTGCGCGTGGCTCAACACGCACTTGACCGGTTTTATATTTAAAATTTTCGACATTTATTGATTGCGATTTTTGAAGCAGGAAGCTACGTTACCTGTATGAAGAGTATGTAGCTAGGTTAATAAATCATGAATTGGCAAACACGCATACATTTTCCCTGATCTTAAGTGAACACCGCAGCATATCATCACCAAAACCGATGATCATAATGCATCAAGTTTGGTTGCTCCAGAATATTTGTTAAGGTTAAGGTTTTTGTCAAATTTAACAATATCAGCTATAACTAACTAACTTTCAAAACGACTGCAAAATGCGTTGCACCAGCGTACGTTTCATTCCTATTTACCCGGCTAAGCCTTTTTTTGCAACAGTTCTTACAAAAACCATGTTGTTTATAAGTTTATGGAACTATAAATCGGTGTCGACACGTGTACGTGTGCGCGGGTTATGTCCGTAAACAGCGTAAAGTAAACAAGCGACAAAGAATTGCAGTTTTCATTGCATTCGTCACGTACAGTCTCATTGTTTTTTAACCGACGACGAAAAAAGGAGGAGGTTCTCAATTCGTCCGGATCTTTTTTCTTTTTTTATGTATGTTCCCCGATAATTCGAAAACGATTGTACCGATTTCGATAATTTTGGTTTCGTTTGAAAGGGTGTGCCTCCCAGTTGATTCCATTGTAACCATGTTAATATGTGATGATGGGATCCTGGAGAAATCGAGGGAACTGTTCAAATTTCATAGCACACTTAAAGATTTTCGATATTTTTCATAATAATAATGTTCCGTGCCTTGTGGCCGTAAACCTCACAGGTGGGCCCATTGTCACCATGACAAGATGTGATGATGAGATGCTGGAAAAATCGAGGACACTACTCAAATTTCATAACACACTTGAAAGGAGATGATGATGGAGGTGATTATGATGGAGGTGATGATGATGGAGGTGATGATGGTGGAGGTGATGATGGTGAAGGTGATGATGTTGATAGAGGTGGTAATGATGAGAGGTGATGATGACCGTGGTGATGATGGAGGGGATGATGATGGGGGAGATGATGATCAAGGTGATAATGATGATGAGGGTTATGATGATGGAGAGGATAATGATGAAGGTAATGATGTAGGTGATAGTGATGTAGGTGATGATGATGGAGGTGATGATGATGGAGGTGATGATGATTAAAGTGATGATGATAAAATCACTACACTTTAAATTAGTCTTTTGTTTGACTGCCTTAAAACCAGCTACTGGAATAGATAGTTTTTGAAACTGCTATTAGAGTTCAATAGCGGTTCGTTGCCGTTCCAGAAAATCCGCTATTATACTCTAGAACTGATGATAAAGACTATAGATAGTACTTTCGTAGTTGAAATACCTACCTACTTTTTCTGTAATACTTAATATTAGTAATAGTTACACCACTGAAAAGCAAAAAATAAATTATTTTAAAATTAAAAAAAACCCCTTAAAAAAAAATTCAAAACTGAATAGACAAAAACACTAAAAAGCGAAATTTATAAACTCAATTACTTTAATATGGGCTACGTACTTACCTACTCATAGGTTTGAAGTCGGTGATAAGCCAATAGTGCGGCCCGCGCGTGAGGACTAATGTTGTGGTGTTGCAGTACCTACTATAATATGTTAAGGTATCAAATACGGCTATTTGAAGCGCACTATTGGCTTGGCACCGACTTCAAACCTATGAGTAGGTAAGTACGTAGCCCATATTAAAGTAATTGAGTTTATTTTTCGCTGTTTAGTGTTTTTGTCAATTCAGTTTTGAATTTTTTTTTGAAGGCGGTTTTTTTATTTTAATTGTTAGACAAACATGTCGTATGTCATTGAAATCGCAGCTGCACCTTGTATTAATGTGTTTAACTTTGAATAAAATTACTTTGTGTACGTTCATCATAATCATTATCATTTCAGCCGTCCACTCAAAATTTTCTACTGTTGAACCAAAGCCAAGAGGGATATGCTATAATCGCCACGCTTGTCATGCGGATTAGCGATCGCATTGGCGGTAATTATATCGCAGGACGCCACTGCCTCGCATTATTTCACTTACTTCCGCCCCATTGGAATAGTCTGGCCGCCGTTGTTCAATTGACTGACGGCACCAGTGGAAGAATTCTCTTCCAGTAGAAGCAAATTCTTCCGCTAGTGGGCGGTGGGGTCGTCACTGCCCAACGCTAGCCTAATTCATCATTATACAAAGACAAAATATTTTAAAACTAGCTGTTGCCCGCGGCTTCGCCCGCGTGGATGTCGTTTTATAAATATTTTTTCCTGAATTGTCTTTGCTATAAACCTTACGGATCCCGAGACCTTTCCAACGAATGCAAACCCGTGGAAATTGGTTCGTGCGTTCTGGAGTTATAGCGTCAAGAAGGAAAACCCGACTTATTTTTATATTATAGACTAAGTAGCCTATGGCCTTTCTCAAAGTCAGCTCTATCTCTGTACCTAATTTCATTAAAATCGGTTCAGTCGTTTGGACGTGTAAAGTTACTTTCGTATTTATAATATTGTTATAAAAATTAATATAAATATATACGAGTAGTAGGGATGTGTCAATACCCACCCACCTGTGGCCTAATTCACATAACAAAAGTCGTTGAATCGAAATAGAATCGATTCGCTGTCTTGCTTTAACCAATGCGGGCGACCTGTGTTAGAACAGGACAGCACACGGATTCAAGTTCGATTCAACGACTTTGTGTCACAAGAATCAGGCCTCAGGCCTTATCTAAAATCGTTGAACTGTCTAAAACTTCAAACCAAAATATGTAGATATCTATTAGAAATACCGTCTCAGTCAGACCTTTAAACACACTGAACTAATGTTACTTAACTAAGCCCCAAATTGTATTATTGACTCAATTTTCCCCAACTTATTAAGCAGAATATTATAACTTTGGTAACCTTTTATTAAGTTAGCGTTGGTCAGCTGAAAACTTAGAACATTTGTTTAGGGCTGTGTTGCTTAGAGATAAGTTAATTTCACGAAGATATAACTGGCTCGGCAGATCAGAAATAGTTACAATTGAGGTTCTGAATAATACCCGGTTTCGTTAATGCACCGGTTTATCAGTTTGGCACAGTTGTAATGTAATTAAAAGAAGTTATGTTGGTCCAGTACTTCATGACGATTGATTTAGTTTATATTATATTTACGCGACTGTACACTTGGCAGTTATTGACATAAGAACAGCATGATAATATCAATATCTATACAAATAAATAAAATTGGAGTGTGTGTTTGTAATATAAAAATAATCTTTATACTAAATGCATATGTATGTATACACGGTAAATATACCAAATCAACATTTTTTTTTACAATTTTTGTCTGTCTGTCTGTTTGTTCCCGCTAATCTCGGGAAGGGCTGGACCGATTTTAACGGGAATTTCACTGGCAGCTAGCTTATATAATAAGGAGTTACATAAGCTACTTTTATACTAGCTGCGCCCTCGACTTCGTCCGGTTAGATACTGAACAATTATAAAATCTCACGCGGACGAAGTTGCGGGCACAGCTAGTTAATAATATGATATGATCTTAGGTTTTCGCGAGCTACACTCATTGAAATAAAACTATTCTTACGGATTTATCTCGCGTATATTAACATACATATAATTTTTTTAAACTTCTGTCAGACAAATGTCACCTCAGTTTGCCCGGGACTACGGAAGCTGAAAAGCAACCGAAACGTCGGGTTGATTTTAAAAATCATTTTAGTTTAATATACGCGAGATAAATCCGTAAAAATAGTTTTATTTCAATTAGTTAATAATATGTTGTCTTTGCGACTTTAGGGTTGGCCCCATACTGAAAAAGTTTCACAATGATCAACTTTTACTGGTGGTAGAGCTCCAGTGACAGAGCTCGCGGGCGTAGGCACCACCGCATTACCTAATATACTTGCCGCTAAATGGTAGTGTTCAGCATTATCGTGTTCCGGTACACCGCGGACACTCCGCCAAAATTCCATACAAACGGTTAATTTGGTTTCGTGTGGATAGTGACGTGTAATTATACGCGCACCAGTGTGCGTAGCACGTACAAAATACCAACCGTCGCCCATAAGAGAGGTAGGGGTTGAGTATGTGTGCAAATCGGGCGGGACGTCGAAGTGTCCATTCTATACGTAGTATTTTTTTTTTTTATTTATTTAAAAACATACAATAATTAGGTGAATACAATAACAGTAAGACGCAACATAAACTCGTTCGAGTTTTACCGCGCGTCAGTGTCATCAACATATTATTTATAACATTAATTACCTACCTACAAAATCAAATTAATTTAGACTAGGCATGTAGGCATGCGTATTACAATCATGTAGGTAAGTAGGTAATATAATGGCGAGCGCGAGCACTCCGTCGAACCTGAGCGCTGCACCGACCCACCTGACTTGTGTGTATACAGCATGTTGTTTGATAAAAGTACATAATGTGAGTGTAATTTTTTTTTTTTTTTAGGTTTCGTGTATTATTACTTACGTTGTTGTTGTTAATTTATTTATAAAAAAATGTTTCAATTTATATTTAATGTTCTTATTATTTATTTCATTTCTCAATTCTGTTGGCAGTTCATTTATAAAAGAAGGTACGGTATATTTTAAAGTTCTTTTGCCATAAAGATTATTGTATTTTGGTAACAATAATTTGTTCTTATAAGAGCTACGGGTTCTTACGTCAGTAGAATTGTCTATGTTATGTGTTGTTTTATTATAATTGAAAAATTCTTCATTTAATATACTTAATCTGATTTTTTCATGCACTGGAATAATTTTGGAAAATTCGAATAATTTATGGTGGTTCTCTTTGAATTTTGTTTTAATATTTAAAGGGACAACTTGTTTCAACAAACGTAGTTGTAGTGTGTATATACGATCAAGATGACTTTTGAAAGTTCTCCCGTAACTAGACAATCCGTATCCTATAATCGACTCAACTAGTGATTTATAAATTATTACATATTCTCTGGATCCGGTCAGGTGGTAATGTAAGGTCCTGTAATTTCCGGCACGCAGTCCTCAGGTGTGGGTAACGCATCTGCACTTTGACCTTGGTCTTTGTGTGGGTGTCTATAGGCTGCAGTCATCACATAACATCAATGTGAACTGCATGCTCGATTGCCACTTTCATTTCATAAAAAAAAATACTAAAATGAAATGATCACTTATTTGGATAATGATTTAAACATAAAATATCACATACATCAAAATCTATAATTAAACACCGAACATGGGGTGCGTTTGGTGTAAGTGAAAACCATTAAATTTACTACACGCGTAAATGAAATCAGCTTAATCTTCTCTTCTCTTATCTTAATAAATACCAAACAATATCCCATCACCAAATGGAAATTTTGTAACGATAATCTTCAGCATTGGAAACCGAGTTCCACAATATCGGCCATTAATCATCCCCGTTCAAAACAAACGTATCGGCCGATCTTTTTAATATGAACAAATGTTTATTTATGAGGCAAGTTATGGGAATACGTTCATGTATAATTTATGGTGTTTTAGCCGAAGGTCAGGTTTGTTTTGATGTATGCCTTGCATAACACATGTTTGAACCTGTTACCTTATACATGAATATGGAACGAGCGCGTAGATAAATTACAGCAATTTTGATTCAGCTCTGTTTGTATGTAAATATGTAATTGAGTTACAGTGGATTAGTTTTTTAATGAAATGGTTGCAACGCAAATGTCACAATGCAGATGTGTTGCCATTCCTGCGACTTAGTAGTTTTGCCTTTGTGAAGGTGATCCATCACTCCAGCTGAAAAACGTCCACAGCTGAACAAAGCCTTCCATTTTCTTTATTTTTTTTATGTATTTGATGTTGCAAACACTTAACATCAATGCAGTTCGCATTGATGTTAAGTGATGACTGGAGCCTATAGACATCCACATAAAGACCAAGGTCAAAATGCAGATGCGTTACCACTCCTGAGGTGTCATGCCTCTGTGCCGGAAATTACAGGGCCGTACATTACCACCTGACCGGAACACGATAATACTGAAAACTACCATTAAGCAGCAAGTATATTAGGCAATACGGTGGTGGCTACGCCCGCGAGCTCCGTCACTGGAGCTCTACCAAAGATGCCTCTTCCATAAGATGTTTGCGATAGTGTTTGCCGTAATCCAGCGATATCTGGGAGAATATGCCTTAATCGCCACGCGTTATATGCAGATAGGCATTCGCAGTGGCGGTAGTTTTATCGCGGGACTCTGCTGCCCACCCCGCGCAGTTGTTTTTACTACAGCTCTATTAGAATGCATTCACGAAAATGGTTAATGTTTCACTGCCTGTGTAGCCTAGTGGTAGCAGGCCACTACTACTACGCTGAGGTCTTAGGTTCGATTCCCGGGTAGGGGATTATCAGAGATAATAGTGTAAAGTCCTTTATCTGTGGTTCTATTGAGATTTTCCCATTTTCTGGAAATTTCCCAGTACCTCGAAGTTTGGTAATGTGCTCGGAGATGTCAACAGGCTCGCCACCTGTTACATGGACCAAAACGTAACCGGCGAATCGTGGGTGTTTGCATGTATGATTGAATGCATGCATTTACCTCTGCCTACATTGGTTACGGGGATTATAGGCGTGAAGTAACGTTTTACGTTAATGTTTCCACTACGCGCCCGACACTAGACGGCTCGAGCGTTCGGTAGCGCGCGCTACCCGAGGCACGTCCACACAGAGCGAGCTGCCTCGTGCAACCTCTGTGCAGACGCGCCTATTTGTGAACTCTTCTGCCTTAAAGGGCGCCGGTCTTCTCTTCCAGCTATGTGCCCTGCTCGATGCCACTTGAGTTTCGTTATTCGGTGGGCTATCGGTTATTATTGTTCTCATAAAGATCTCTTCATTTTTGTTTGATCTTGCAGTAGCAAACGGTGATCCAATACCACTGGCAATGCTACAAAGCCATTAAGGACATAAAAAGCAACCTAAAATACTACCCTATTGCGCTCTGTTCAGCTTTTGTTGATGTTGGTCAAAGTAGTAATTAGAACGGATTTTAATAAAGCCCGGTACTAAATTTTCCCGAATCGTTCCAAGTAAAGTTGCGAAGTTTTAATTATGCTGCTCTTTTGCACTAGCATATTTTTCAGTCAAATATTTTAATCAAAATAACTCACGAAATTCTTAAATCCCTTAATGTACATATTGATAAATTTTTATAATGAACTCACTCGATCGAGTTTTTATGAATGAATAAGTAAGGTTTCATTGTTTCTTTAAAAAAAAACTTATGTAACTTACTAGCACACAAAAATTTGAAATAATTATAAATAAATTATTTACCGAAAGAGTAGGTAGATGTTACTGAAAGCACCTAAGCGTACATTACGTCTACAAACCTGTTCACCATATTGCAGCGCCGAGACGTATCCCAGAAAAAAGTTTGTTCTACAATTTTCAGATTCTGGGCAAGAAGTAAATCTAAGTATCCAATCTGGATTCCAGGTGGAACTTCTCTCTGCGGCGGGTGGTGCGTTGTAGGAATGGCGCCTGTTATTGTAGGGTTGTAATTCTATTTACATGTTAACATTAACACTTTAAATCATAGATTTGCGTTGCGTATGTGTGCTAGCATCAATTTTCGCTATTGACTGTACAGTAATTACGCTCAACCAGTCACTCGATCGCTTTGACCAATGGCACATTTCGGTTTACATTGCAAACATGCTAAAACAATATTCGGTGCATCTATGCTATATGCCTCATGTTTGCACAATCAATTGCAAGAATCCTGATCGCAAACTGCTGTAACTTTTTTTTGTTAAAATTAAAGTGCCCTCTTGATGTTAGGGTAGATTGAGTTACAAAAATATTCATAGATTTTTTGATGATTTTGAGGCTAGCTACCTATTAAGTATTATGACTCAAAACTCTCGATTCGTGAATATTTGTTTGAATTCTAGCATTCATTAATGTCTGCCTTTCCTTTCGGAAAACAAGCGTTAAGCTTTAAAATCCTTTTAGAGTAGATTAATTACATATTATCATAGAGCAACACCGGAGGGGAGTAGCCATATGCAGGCTTTCCCCTCTGTCAAAGTACAAGCCCAAATGGGCCTATACCTGGTGCCTTGTTGTTTAAATGTGTGCGTGAAATTGTTTTTGTATTTTGTTAAAATCAAGGTTTGAGTTTCGTAGTAATAGACGATTTTTGTAGTGTGCATGTGTGTCACACGCATTTCACCTCGCAAAAAATGACAGACTGTTTTGTAACTTTTAAAACACTCGCGTTTAACACTCATTTCACTCATTTTACGAACCGGGTCGTGACGCGATATAGATATTGGGTAAAAACACTTTTTACCTTTATTCCGACGTTTCGACTCGGTTGCACAAGCCGTGGTCGCGGACAGACTGTTGTAACAGCAAAATGTCAAATTGCGGGTGGTTTGATGTTCTTCTACCTACAAGTTGCGTGATTATTGTGGAGGCCGGCACACAACGCTCACTGTATCCGACGATAGGTCCGATGTTACATCGCGCGATCCTAAATTGTTTATGACCGGTGTCCAGGTCGGAGATAATTTATATCCATCTTCACGATTGAAATTATTTTTGTACTTATATATTTCAATCGCCTCTCGTATTATCCTGGGATAATAATAACGTTCAGTGGAGAGGACTTTTGGATTGTGAAGATTGATCCAATGATTAGTCTCCGAGGTTAAAAGGTGTTCCGCGATCGCCGATTTTTGCATCTGTCGGTTTTTTAGAGCTGCGATTTGTTCTTTGATCCTTTGATCCTTAAAAGGATCAAAAACCGACAGATGCAAAAATCGGCGATCGCGGAACACCTTTTAACCTAATCCTTTTTATCTTATCTCCGACCTGGACACCGGTCATAAACAATTTAGGATCGCGCGATGTAACATCGGACCTATCGTCGGATACAGTGAGCGTTGTGTGCCGGCCTCCACAATAATCACGCAACTTGTAGGTAGAAGAACATCAAACCACCCGCAATTTGACATTTTGCTGTTACAACAGTCTGTCCGCGACCACGGCTTGTGCAACCGAGTCGAAACGTCGGAATAAAGGTAAAAAGTGTTTTTACCCAATATCTATATCGCGTCACGACCCGGTTCGTAAAATGAGTGAAAAGACTGTTTTGTATCGGTAATACACGCTATAGCTACTCCCCTCCAATCCGCCGCGGCCGCTGTCCCGTGTTGCTCTATGCATATTATGCGTCTCTTAATATTTATCTGGCTCGTTACTAAATTCAAATCTAAACCTTTTCTAATATTAAAATCCCATCACTTACCTAACGGTCTCATACTACCAAGTAAATTCAGCGTATAAAGCTAGCTGTGATATTCTTGAGCACTTAGACGTTTCGTTTATTTGCCTTCTCTTATGGGTCGTATTCCCATTCACACGTTAATATTAATCATTCAAATCAGAGAGGACATAGGTTAAGTATGTATGTGTACCATCAATTTTCTTTATTGACTGTAGAGCAGTTACGCAGTCACTCGACTGCTTTGACCAATGGCGCATATCGGTTTACATCGTAAATATGTTAGAATAATACGAATTAGCGGTACGAGTTAATCGGAATTCTGATCACAACCTGCTGTACATGGTAGGTCAGGGTAGATCGAAAATTTATTCTTAGATATTTTGATGATATTGAGTCTCACCACCAATACAGACAATTCTTGAGTTTGAATTCTAGCTTTCATTATCTCTGCCTATCCTTTCGAAGAACAAGCGCTAAGTTACATTTTATTTTCATAATAGTTATATTGATTACATAATATGTATCTATAGATATTCATCTGACTCGTAACAAAATTCCACTGTTAACCTTTTGTAATACCTATGAAAATATTTCACACTAACTACCAAGGATATCTAAATATAAAAAGCTAGCTTTGAAATTCTTGAGCACTGAGATGTTTTGCTAATATGTAGATCATTACGGGTCGTACAAGGACATAATTTTAATGTCAAGATTTGAATCTTGAAAATAACTCCACTTTTATAAATCTACTTTTTGTGAGGGCTGGACCAATAAGTAAATAGATATCACATTTTAAAACCGCAAAAATTAAAAAAATCCTTAAAAAGATGTGTCATCGTCGGCTCTCCAGGGACAAAAAATCATAGCTTCAATTCAATCAATTATAATAATCCGAAAGTTGTTTAACATCCACAAACAAATCACCAGTACCATTTGGATCCCAACGCACATTATACGCTCCCGATATCTTATAAATTACATTCCATTAAAGCGTAAACAAAACAGAATGAAAAATACAACATTTCAAGTCGTGAAAGGGACTAATGAACACAATCAATCTAGCAGCGAATAACCATTCACCTAATGCCGTCACATAATGAAGGGCTCATAACACTACAGCGCTACACGGCCAGTAAACGACAATTATACACATGCTATAACAATAAATATTATGACGTGACAGAGCGTTTTTGGGGCACGGCACGATTACGATACGACAATGTAATCAATTTATTTGTAATTTATATAATTGACTGTTGCAGTTTCGGATAGAAAACTTAATTTCTAAAATGAAGACTGAATAGATTTAGCTAGCGATTTGATCCGCTTATAATTCCTGTTTCCGTATTGATTTTTCAGAAAATTCTTTCTGAGTGCTTCATTAAACTCCTATAAGAACCAATATAGTTTATAAGCATTTTTTTAAATCATGGATTCAATACAATCAACTGTCTGCTACCAGGAGTTATCCTCTCCTGATCAATCTGAACTGTGCGTGTTTCATACTTAATTGGCCCGAAAAATCTGTTAAAACACTTTACATTTTAATTTTATAGGAAGTACAAAATCGTGTCGTGTTCTATAAATAATGATCGGGTATGTTTTTGTAAATAAGGTAACATATTAGCGTACAGTTCACATAAGTAAGTGATGACTGCAGCCAATTGACATCTACACAAAAATCAGATCATTTTTTTTAATGTTATAAAAGTGGCAAACAAACGTGCAGTTCACATTAATGTTAAGTGATGTATGTAGCCTATAAACACCCACACAATGATCAGAGGTCAAAAATGCAGAAGCGCTGTCACTCCTGAGGCATTAGGTGTTATGCCTCTGTGCCGGATATTACAGAGCCGTACATTACCACCTTACCGGAACACGATAGTGCTGAACACTACCATTTAACGGCAAGTATATTAGGTAATGCGGTGGTGCCTACGCCCGCGAGCTCCGTCACTGGAGCTCTACCACAAATTAAAAAAAAAGCAAATGTGTTGCCATTTCTTTGTACAAATAATGACTTGCTGTAACCACTTGTGTAAAGGAGATCAGCCAAAATGGTACATAGATTGTACATGAACAAATACTTTACATAAAATTTGTGCGCATACAGCTGTAAATTTTCCAGTATAACATTATGCTGAAATCCACCGGAAAAGTATTTAAAACAGTTTTTGAAGAAATCTGTATTTTTGATATTTATGATGGCGTAGAAAGGAACGAAACGAAATGTAATGGCGTGGGATATAATTATTGTATCAGAAAGTATCGATTAATCATATTAAAAAAAAATCTGTTACATAATAAAAAGAAAAATAAGTGAAAGTACACGTTAGATTTCATTTAAGGTGCCAATAATCAGATGAAGACATATTGAAATACATTCATTTAGGTTTTAAAATCAACACAAAAGAATAAGTGACCCATTCGATCAATGGATCGATTTTCGTAACATCGATGTTTTGTGACAGCCGCCTAATTGACACATCCCTTTTTGACGCTTTAATATGTCACCTCATGTCTGTCACCAGACACGTCATTGATGATTGACGTCATTCACTTGCTGCTGCGCGTTTATTGTTGTTGGTGTTCTGTGACGTTTTTGGCTACTGGCTTGTTTTTGTGCTTGTTGAACCGGATTTCGAGTGCACTTGCGATTTGGATTATGTAGGTAGTGCTAGGGGTTTCTGTTCAAGTCAGTTGATCTTGTGTTTGTTAGTTTTTCTGTAAACAATTTATTTTTTCATTTTTTTCAATTATCTGCAATAATAGACTGGAGTTTGCCAAAAAAGTGCTCGGTGTACAGTGAAACGCTATTTAAAAGCATTCATAGATATTTGTGGATACAAGCGTGATTATTTATTATAAAAATCACTTTCTTAGCTATAATAGCAATCTACAAACCGTCAATTTTAAATTAGCGCCTATTAGTACGAAACTAAATAAAAATATGGCGGAAAAACGACTTTATTCTTACATTTTTAAATTGGTATATCTCACGAACCCAATTCGTCAACGAAGTCAAATATGTTTTAAATAGTAGTATATGAACTAATGTTTGAAGACGTAAAAGTTGTATTGTTGTACAATTATGTACCAAGGCCCCATACAAAGTGGCGGATCTCCTTTGTGTATCTTTTACGTTACTAAACTATACTATTTCTGAGACCTTAGTTGTGATAGTCTCTGTGATAGTTATTACGGGGCCATACCATCTAACCGGAACACTATAGTGCTGAATACTACCGTTTGGCCGCGGATAGGTTAGATAATGCGGTAGTGCCTACTCCCTTAAGTTCTTATAGTATAATTCTATCACCAGTTAACGTAAAATATTGACCTGGAGATGAAAATAAGCTCGCTACCTATTACAGAGGACTAAATGATAATAATAACGATAATCATATTGAATAAAAATGCAAAATGCAAAAATGTTACGTTTTAAATGTATGTATGTATGTACCTTCACGCCAGATCCCTAACGGGGTAGGCAGAGAGTGAATAGCGAGTGAGCGCCAGATATCCCTGTCCTGACATACCTCTCGTGCCTCATCCACCTTCATCATTCTCTTCGTACATGCACGCTGATTTCTAAGACTTTTGACCGCATCATCAGATAGAAGTCGACCTATTTGGTCATGGTAGGTTAGCCTTGGTCTTTCTGGGCCTCTGCACGCATCCACATTCGCCATGTTTATCTATTTAGTCATTCGCTCAATCGACATTCTTCCTATATGTTTTAAATGCATTGAGGAACACCGGAGGGCAGTAGCCATATGCAGGCTTTCCCCTCTGTCAAAGTACAAGACCAAATGGGCCTATACCAGTTGCCTAGATGTTAGATGTGTGCGTGAAATGGTTTCTGTATTTTGTAATAGTCAAGGTGTGAATTTCGTAGTTATAGATGATTTTTGTAGTGTGCGTGAGTGCCGCACGCATTTCCCCCCGCAAAAAATGAGACTGTTTTGCATCGGTAATAATTGCTATGGCTACTCCCCTCCAGTCCGCTGCGGCTGGTGGCCCGTGTTGCTCTATGTTTAAATGTATACTTTGAAATTGTGTCGTGAAGTATAAATAAGGTTCGCGTGCGTGCGTCGATTGAGTGGCATACGCACACAGGCTCGCGAGCTCGTAAACGCCGACGATCGTAAAAATCAGTTCGGTGTATACCCGCGTAATGCCCATTCATACAATTTTTACTAACTCCCGTATCACAAATTACACGCACTTTTATTATAACGATGCCGGCACATGCACACTTTATTAATACTTTTGATAATGATATTTTTCCCATTACCGGTGAATAAACGATATTGGAATATTGTGGTGTGGTTAGGTTAACAAATATTTTAGCACACGTTTATTAGTGATTTACTGTTAAACTTAAGCCAACTTAGGCACTCAAGATGATAATATGAAATGGATACAAGTTATGTAATACAGTATTAAAATGTTGTTTCGTCGCTGTAATTTTTCCGCTGGGTGGTCAGACGAGTATAAATGACTTTATTTATGTTTTTTCTCAGAGTATCTAACACATTGAAAAACGAGGAAATATCTTAGCTAGTATACCCATTGTTCAGATGAAAATTATGAAGATTAGTTCGCCAATTTACTAGGTAATGCAATTCCTACTGTCTTACTGCACATCAGGTGTCTAACCGAGTAAGTCCATTACCCGCGTGGACCCAGATGCGTCTCGCACGCGTCCCGCTGCGCCCATCCCGCTACAACGCAATTATGCTTAATGGAAGAATAGAACTTTCCTTATCCCCCGTCTTTTATTGAAGCATAAATTTTAATCGCGCTGGTTTTTTGTACGCATATGTTAACTATTATAACGTAACGTTTGTCAGTGGTTTTGTAACTTATGAGCTTTTTTAGAACATTTCGTTAATAATCCAGTAATAATTTTAATTAATAAACATAGTGCTGTAAGCATCTCATTAGCATAATTTAAAAATCAATTTATGAAAATATTAACCAAACACTCAATTAATGATAATAGAACATTGCAGCTTACACAACTTATAGTTAATGGAACTCCGCTTACCCATACCACAACAATAAGCACCTATGTTTCCTTCTGGACACAGCCTGAGTGACATCTACCTATTCTTCCAATAATAATATAAACATATTTATATATTAAGAACCTCGCACGTGAAATCATGACTGAAAACATCTTGATTCACTTCAGGTGTCCAAATTTCACACAGAAAGTCCATTACTCGCGCGGACCCGGATGAGTCCCGCACGCGTCCCGCGGCGCCCATCCCGCGACAACGCAATTATGCTTAATGGAAGCACAGAACTTCCCTTATCCCCAAGTCTTTTATTCGAGCATAAATTTTAATCGCGCTGTTTTTTTGTATATTAGCTCTTTCTATATCACTTTTGTCACATACAAGAGTGTTTGCAATTTATTTTGTCACTGAACTAGTATCTAAGAACACATTTTATGAAAAATTATAAGCAGTATCTTATTAATAAAATCTAGTTATCGGTTATGATAGCTAGAAAATAATATTTTGGTTCTGTTTTCTCAAACTGCGCACCCATAGCACGACGTTTTACCTTAAATCGGTAGTCTGTAAACATCAGTATTAGTGGAATTCATCATTTTCATGGTAATGAACCACAAGGGTGACGAATTCTATTTCAATCTGTTATACTACTATATTCGTGAAGTAACTGTAGATCTTTTTAGACTAATCTTCTGAAATTATTAGTCCAAAAATAATCCGTACATATAATTCCTGCGTATAATACGCAAAATTAATTTCGTATGAGACCCTTTAACTGCCTCAGTAGCGTAGTGGTAGCAGGCCACTACTATTACGCTGGAGGTCCTGGGTTCGATTCCCGGGTCGGGGACTATCAGAGATAACGGGTTAAAATCCTTTATCTCTGCTTCTATTGGGATTTTTCCATTTTCTGGAAGTTTCCCAGTACCCCGGAGTTTGGTAATGTGCCCGGAGATGGCAACAGGTTCGCCATCTGTTACATGGGCCAAAACGTAACCGGCGAGTCGTGGGTGTTTGCATGTATGATTGAATGCATGCATTTACCTCTGCCTACCCCTTCGGGGATTACAGGCGTGAAGTTACGTTTACCCTTTTTGATATCTAACATATTTTGTTAACTTAAACAACGCATAAACGTTGCAGCTATATTTTAATATATGATTTCACCACACAAAAACCTTAATAAAGATCTTAAGCTGCACTCACACTCGTTAAAGAGCTATAAAAACATTTTTGCTAATTATGATACTATAATGTTACAAATGATGGCAAGGAAAAACAATATGTAGAAGAAATGTCCACCTCACATTTGTTCTTATAAGATAATAAGTTATGTAGAATTTTCAGAACACGGTACTTTTTGCTGGTGGTAGAGCTCCAGTGACGGAACTCGCTAGCGTAGGCACCACCGCATTACCTAATACACTTGCCGCTAAATGGTAGCGTTCAGCACAATAGTGCTGAACGCTACCATTTAGCGGCAAGTGCAGGGCCGTACATTACCACCTGACCGGAACACAATAGTGTTCCGGTCAGGTGGTAATGTACGGCCCTGTAATTGCCGGCACAGAGGCATAACACCTCAGGCCTCAGGAGTGGTAACGCATCTGCATTTTGACCTTGGTCTTTGTGTGGGTGTCTGTAGGCTGCAGTCATCATTTAACATCAACGTGACCTGCATACTTGTTTGCCAATAAAAATAAAACAAATTGGCGTAACGCCTCTTAAGTACATTGTAAGGTATTTCAGAATTCTAAAATGTGAAGTGGATTTCCTTATAAAAGTGCAGTTTCGCGTCTAGTGCATTGTTACGTGGGTAATTCAATTCGCGGCGGTCGGAGGCAGGCTGTAATTTTAAAAGGTTGTCGTGTGATCGAAAAATTGTTGGTTGTGTATTATATTTTTACTCAAAAAAACACGTTACCTGGCTTTGATTGTATGCGTTTATTTCTCGGAAGAAATGAAGAGAAAAGTTTACGCCCACCGTTTGTTACAATACATTCGTTCTGAGTCAAGAAATTTTATAAAATGAAAAATATCTTGAAGTAAAATACATTTTTATTAGAAACCACTGACTACAGTGATATTAAACGGAAATAAATTGCATATTACTATTGTAATCCAGATATGTATGTTTATATAATTCGCTTATATATTTGCTATATTATACTGACCAAGGTTTTAATTTAAGTTACTCTACAGAATATACTAAGTTTTACAAAAAGTTATAATGGCCTATAATTTCGGTGACAGAGGTAAAACAACTTAGGCCTATATATACCAAATCGCATATTATTATGTTTCATGTCCCCTTACAACGCCCCAACCCGAGGATCGGACCCGCTAGGGTCTCTCTTAGACAGTAGTGTAAATTTATTTAGGCTAAGAGCCCTTGCCCTTGCCAATTGCCCGGTGAAGTACACTAACGCCGTCTCAAAACAAGCCGCCCATTAAAAGAAAACCTGAGTCCATTAAAAGAAAACCTTTCAAGTTAATTGCGTAATTATTTTCCACATTCAAAATATAAATGTATGGCCCCGTATTATCTATCACAGAGACAAAACAAATAAAATCTCAGGGGTGGCAACGCACCTGCATTCTGTCCTTTATGTAAGTGCCTATAGTCTGCAGTTACACTTAACATCAATGTGAACTGCATGCTTGTTGGCATTGACCCTCATTAAACAAAAAAAATGTCCAATTTGAATTTGAAATGTATAAATTTTATCAGTGTGAGGGTAATAATATAATAATAATGGCAACCCATTACACGTCCCACTGCTGGGCACGAGTCTCTCCCCTTTTTGGGGGGAGGCCTGGAGCTTACTCCACCACGATGCTCTATTGCGGATTAGTGGACGTGGGTGGGTTAGTGGCCAACCCGCTGTCGGATGTTTTCAAACCGCCCATAAGGCCTCCGACAAGGTTTAACGACTGCTATCTATCGACAGCAACCGGGACCGACGGCTTAACGTGCCCTCCGAAGGACGAAAACACGCATTTAATTTGCCACTAACGGTCCACCCATCACACTACCCGACCGCGCCAGTAGTGCTTAACCGAGTAGATCGCTTACGATCTACACCAACCGCTGGGCCATGCGCGCTTCGAATATACTGGTGCTGTAAAAATATAAATAACGGAACATGAAATACCGGTTTATGCCTGTACAGTTGTATGATGAAGTGTTTAGAAACCGTAGTCTGAAGAAAGTACATTCGATGTCATAAACTTTAAATACAGTCCAGCACAAAAATATTTTCTGTTTCAAGTTACTTCAAGTATATCACGCTCATACATACAGTAATGGCTGTTAGCAATAATTGAAAATAACTCTACTCAGTAATAACATGCTACCTCCACACAACTACCTATTATGACCGAACAATGGCCACTAAACATCTATTGTAAGTGCTAGTTGTGTAAGTTTTGAGTCAAAAATTCAGGTTATGATATTCAAGCGTGGCAGGTCGGATCGAATCAATAGTAATAGCAGGCTAGTTCTTGTGTTGCTGTATAAATGGAATTGAAATGCTTATTGTTAGTGTTTTATAGAAAATTTGTATTTTTAGCCTTAACACTAATTGCATTCACCCAACTTATAGAATTAGAAAGCGGACTCTCTACGCTTCGAACCAAATTTGGCCGTGTGTTATGACTATAAGTTCGGCGGACATTAAGGCGCGGGCAATTTAAATTAATGAAGAGGTTAAAGGAGCTTCTGAGTTTACACACAAGAAATGGTTTTCCAAATCCCTATGTTTTTCAAAGACCTACCAAATGACACCACACATCACATTCATTGATTGTTTCATTCACGCACACACACGTTTTTGGAAGCCTCACACACAAACACAGCAGACACACACACAGAGCCACTTTACCGGAGTATACCGTATTTACACTAAAGTTTACGTGTTACACTAGTCCACTTTTGCGCGGTAAATGCTAGTTAGGCAAGTTCTGACTGAAAAATAACGGGTAATGATATCTGACCGCCAGCCATAATTGAATCGAGGGTAATGATAGGCTAGTGTGCTCACGCTAGGTCGGTAAAATAGGGTTAGGATATAGAAGTAAATTTTGATTTTTGATTGATATAACAAAAAAATAAATGTCAGACTAGCTGTAACCGCGACTTAGTTCGCGTAGAATTTAATAACGAGCCTACTACTAATTGCTTTTTTTTACATAAGCTATCTGCCAGTGATAATCCCGTCATAATCAGTTGAGCCGTTCCAGATATAAGCTGAAACAAACAGACAGAAATGTGTGAAAATACTCATGAATTAAGTACAGATCGGTTATTTTAATATTAGAGACACCCACTCCAATTTTATATATTTGTATGTATTGTATGTATCTTCACGCCAGGTCCCTAACGGGGTAGGCAGAGTGTGTAGAGATATATATATATTATGTATTGTATAGATATATATATACAGATTGAACTCTAGACGTACATAGAGTTTGAGGACGTTAGCACCAGGAAATAGATATAAGTGATCTATTGGTAATTAACTTTTAATATTAAGATGATGTATCGTATTCGATTTGAAGACTTCCGAGTGGTACAAGAGAAATATGTTGGAATTTTAGAGTCTGCATAATAAATTAATTAGCTATATTTTAAATAAATTGGTAGTTAACAATCATAGAGCAACGTGGGTCACCGGCCGCGGCGGACCGGAGGGGAGTAGCTTTAGCGTTAATTACCAATGCCAAACAATCTGCTATTTTTGTGGGGGAAAATACGTGTGACACACTCTCATAATACAACAATCGTCTATCACTACGAAACTCACAACTTGACCTTAACAAAATACATTAACAATTTCACGCACACATTTAAACAACTAGGCGACAGGCATAGGAATAATAGGGCTTGTACTTTGACCGAGGGGAAAGCCTGCATATTAGGGTGGGTCAAAACACATTTTTTTAAAATTATGATTTCTAATAGCAATTATTAGTTGTCATTTGATGCTTGTATGACGTGTATAATATATTATTAAAATCGGTGTAGTAAAACTGCCTCCGGATCACGTTTAAAGTTTCGATGTTTTGAGCAGAAAAGCTGATGTTTCAAAGAAATCGTAATAGTAAGTATACACCTTTCATACTCTCAAAATCACTTTTAGCCTTTAGAAAGAAAGAAAACTAGAAAACCCATAATTGAGAAACAGGATCTTCGCCTAATACCTGCGCTTTACTTTGCCGGTAGAAAAGATTAAGCGTTGGTTACCAAGAAAAAAGGTCGACATCTCTAAGGAAATCATAATTCAGGAACACATTTCATTAATTAAAGAACCACACAGCACATATTTAGGTTATATTACTCCTACAGCTGGAATTGCAAAAGAGAAATCTATAATTTTCTTCTGACTGAAAATGTATTTTTTGACCAAGTGATGACTACTGGATGACTAGATGTGATGGTACTAATGTCAATGTTGGAAAATTCAGTGGTAGGTATAATTTAATCAGAAATTTCGAAATATTCTAGGTCAAATACCAGCGATGAATACGAAAGATCTCAGTACTGACCTACTGCATAGAATAGTATTTGCTGTGAATGTTCTGAAGATTTAGTTCACAAGTCTCCTTGAAAAATATCTCATTGCAACGTCAGACCCATCTGATAAACTTGTATTTAGCAACTTATGTCGTTAAGGTATATGCTCCGATACGATTTGTAATTAAAAGCCAAGTTATAAAGATGGAAGAAGACATTTATGGCAGTTAATCTCGAGGTTGATCTGGTAATACAATGCAACAGTTAGTTCGCCCATCCTGAAAATCTACTACTAATAATTTTATCAGGCAGTGAAAGACATACAGGTAAGAGAATGAGCACTGCACCGTATTTTGAAAGCACGCAGTGCAAACTCGCAAAAAATAAAGCCTGTTTCAGGATCCGGAGGTAAAAATGGATGCAAAAGTTTATTACGCCCTTATTAAACTGGCGAGATCAAGTTACAGAACCACGTATCCTGAAGCAAATCTCTACAGAAGAACTCGAATGAAATTTTTCATTGCTGAAGGAGAGGAAAATAAAATATATTTATTTGCGTTTACCTTGCCATACTCAAGCCTTTGAAAGGTCAGTAAAAACTGTAGCTGAAGCTTCAGGAAGTCTGTTCTCAAAATCAGCTCGTGAGGGTTTCATCAAAGTCAAGATTGAGTCTCGTACACTTATGCCAAAATTTGATAGTAAAAAAGATCTTTGTAAATAAAAAATACTAGATAACAAAAAAAAACTTGTTTACTTTTGCTTACATCTTAATAATTAATTAAAATATAGTTCCAACATACATTTTTATTATTTACATCTATCCTACAGCAAAACAAAAAACATTTAAAAGAGTTTTAAAATTTATGAATTTACAAAATTTGTTAAAAAAAAAAAAATGGCTACTCCCCTTTCGTCGGCCGCGGCCGGTGGCCCGTGTTGCTCTAAGTTTACAATGTTCCTGTACCTGTACTGTGTATTGTTTAACTAGTTGCTAGAACTCAAACGATGGAGCTCGCGAGCGTAGGCACCACCGCATTACCTAATCTACTTGCCGCTAAATGCTGGCGTTCAGCACTATCGTGTTTCGGTCAGGTGGTAATTTACGGCTCTGTTATTTCTGGCACAGTTACCTTAGACCTCAGGGGTCACAACGCATCTTTATCGAAATCTCTGGTTTCAAGCGCGCATGGCCCAGCGGAAGCGCGCATGGCTCAGCGGATGGTGTAGATCGTAAGCGATCTGCTCGGTTGCGCACTACCGGCGCGGTCAGGTCGTGTAATGGGTGACCGCTAGTGGCAAATTAAATGCGAATTACCGTGCTTCGGAGGGCACGTTAAGCTGTCGGTCCCGGTTTCTATCGATAGATAGCAGTCGTTAAGCCTTGTCGGAGGCCTTATGGGCGGTTTGAAAACATCCGACAGCGGGTTGGCCACTAACCCACCCACCTCCACCAATCCGCATTGGAGCAGCGTGGTGGAGTAAGCTCCAGGCCTCCCCCAAAAAAAGGGGAGAGACTCGTGCCCAGCAGTGGGACGTATAATGGGTTGCCATTATTATGTAGATGTATATAGGTAGACAACGGTATTACTTACCATCAATGTAAACTGTGTGAGTGTTTGCCACTTCAAAAGTAATGTACAGTGTAGTAGGTACACTTACTTGTTAATTGACTCTCTTGTGATACAACTTAATGCCGTGAAAAATAAATAATGAAATGAATTGCAGTGTTAATACCTATTTTCTTATTATTATTTTTTTTTGTTTCAGGTACGCAATACAGCAGTGTCTATCCAACTGAGCTACGACTTCATTTATTAGATAAGTGGGATTCAATTATGTATTGATATAAACACTATATTCTAAAGGCCTATTCAGACCTTCACATTATTCGCTACCGACGCGGGGAGCGGAATTACCGAGCGGATTACGGTCGAGTATTTTGTATGAACTTCCGGGACTAGAGCGCAACATAATCACGGAACTTCTTATACCGCATCACCACGCGGTATCCGCTTCCCACGTCGGTAGCGAATAACGCGCGGTCGGTAACGTAACGGTCTGAATAGGGCTTAAGTCGCAACCTACACGAATGAATACACACATCTCAAGCAATAGTTGTGATCTCTATATACAATGAACGATCAATACATCAGATACTCGGGCCTAATTAAGACGTGGCTAATTACCATCGACCCTCAAAACGACCCGCCCACCTAATCCCATACTTGTGCCGGTAATTAGGAACGCCTACGGTTCATTGCAGGGATCACATTGCATAAGGTATACGCTTTCATCGGATATAAATAGTTTACTTGATTTTATATAATGTTACTAGTTATTTTCTGTGTTCAGAGTTTTTGTTTTTGGTTCCAAAAATTAGATTAATGTTCTTTTTCTTAGGATTCAAATTATATTCCTATTTCGAAAGCATAACAGCGAGATAGACTGATGGTTGAGCTTCAGTGACGAAATGAAATGGCAGTGTGATAGTAGTGAACTACCAATTAACATGTTCGTTTTCTTTAAACTGTGCTACTATCGTGTTCCAGTCAGGTACTACCTACCTTGAGCGCAATACACACTAAGCCCGCCAAGCCGCCGGCACAGCTCGTCGACTCAACCCGGCGACCTTTGATAAAATAATCATGTCGGCAACCTGGTCCCGGACGTGTTGCCCGTCGACATGTTGGCGGTTTGCGGACGTACGCTCAAGTGAGCGTACCTGGCAAGTGCCTGGCGACACTCGAGTGGTAGTGACAAATAAGTTCCTCATCTCAAGTCGTCGTCATGCCGCCAACAAACTTTTCCGACTTGAGTAAAACCGCCAACTAACCCGCCGACAAAAAGTTGCCGACACAGGTCGGCGGCCCGGCGGGCTCTGTGTGTATTGCTCTTTAGGCCATTGAAGTGGCAATGCATGTACAGTGACATCTCTGGCATGTAAATGTTTATAGGTAGTATTACTTATATGTGTATAAATGAAAGGCTACAGGATTACTTCTATGTAGTAAGTAAATGTGAACGGTAGGTATGCTTGTTTCACACTTCATGACATAAAAAGGACAGTTTTACTTCCACATTAAGATGCATTTGTTTTTTAGTTGCTAGATATAAAGTTGAAGACCAAGGCTGACCTACCATGACCAAATAGGTCGAGTTCTGTCTGATGGTGGTGTCAAAAGTCTTAGGAATCGGCGTGCATGTATGAAGAGAATGATGAAGGTAGACGAGGCACGAGAGGTTTGTCAGAACCGGGATGTCTGGCGCTCTACACTCTCTGCCTACCCCGTTAGGGACCTGGCGTGAAGATACATATATATACATATATAAAGTTGAACCTAATTTCTTAAACAGTTTCGGCCACAAGAATTATTATGACTTAACTTAACCTTAACGATTGAATAGATATTGTACAAGCTCAAGGCTGCACCAAATAAACAAAATTGTATAACAGAGGAACATTATAAAAATCAAGTTAGAAAAAAATTGTTCTTTTCCCCGAAGTTCCTCAGTTGTTCCCTTATGCCCGCGAGCATTTTTTTCCCGTATTCTCTTCCTCAAATATTTAAGTCCCATTTAATTTTCTTAATTAATTCCCTTCAAAGGAACCCTGTTCCGGTGTCTTTTGGTACTTCGCAATATGTAAAGCAAACAAAAGATTTAGATTCCTCTAATTAGGATCGCTCTGACCCAACAATATGTTTTAATTTTGTGAATCTTATGTTTTACGGGTTTTTGTCTGATGTTTGACTATTATTAGGGGCTAAATACATGTACTTTTTTTAGATCTTGAAGGGCCTCTGGATGTTATTAAAAATTAAAAAGAAAAATATTATCTTCGTCCACGTAATCGAAAGGATAGGTAAAGACTAGGTAATGCATGCATTCATACAAACGTGAAAATAAGAGTTTCTTCAGTCGCGGAGTTCTTTTCAGTATTGAATGCACTTGGAACTCTGCCAAGTGAATAACCTTTATTATGACGACCAAATTCATTCTATTCTCAGTTTCTTTTGTAATGGGGAAATTGAAGAATTTGTAAATAACAGATTCTTTATTGTTTTTATATTACACACAATAACACATGCTTGTGAAATATATTTTATTTGCATGGTTGGTAATAGATGGCGCTACTGCTACCATAAAGCAAGGAAATAAATGGGAAGAAAACTTCAGTAGCTCAATTGGAAGAGCGGCTGGACTAGATTCCCAGTAGGCCGCGAGTTCGAGTCTCGCCTGAAGTCAAATTTTTCTTTCCATTTTTCTTTAAATAAAATATAAACTTATCTCAGAAAACCCTCTTTCCAACACTTCATGTGTAGTTCATAATATGTAGTGAGTAGTGATAATACGTTATTAAACCATTTAGATATATGTCCCTTTCCTATTTACTTTAACTTTTACGATGCCCAAAAATCTATGGAATATCCCCAGTAATCACAAATACGTAATACATAACATGAGGAAATCTTCAAACAAGATCGTGATTAAAGGAGCTCGACTTGTTATGTCTTGTATATCGTATGTTTACATACCCCTCGTCATATTTAAATCCGTCTTATAGACCCTTTGGATATTGCATTAGAGTATTAGAGTACTTTGTAAGGGACGAAATGTCCATCAACTGAGACTAATGAAGGTGTTTGTGTACGGCTAATGAGATTCAGGAAATCATCTTTCAGAGGTCCATATTTGAAAATTTATAAATGGGATTTAACTGCCGCGGCGGATTAATGGTAAAGGGTCTATTGCTTAACGTTGGGGATTGAAAAATAAGTGGTAATATTATGTTCTTTTCCGAATGGGTAAATGTTTGTTTTTTGAAATAAATGTTTTATGTCTATTTGTCCTTGTGTGTGCTCCCTGCGACGAGGGTTCGTTAGCAACACTGGATTTTTGTGTCGAATCTGGGTGGTTGTGTGTTTGTGTTGTATATGTACTGTCTCATACACAGATTATACCTACAGGGTGTACCTAGTGTGTTTTAGAATCAATTTCCAATAGAATTTACATAAAGTGTAGATGTACTTATACAAAGTGTAGCTGCATGATGAAGTCTGAAGCTTGGGATCACTTCATCAGAAGTCAACATCAGTATAGGCATAGACTGTTGAAATATTGTTGGACCTTTCTGGCAACACATTATATATTTCTTTTATTCACAACTAGTGTCTAAATTTTGATAACGTACATTATTTAATTTTTGATTAGATTTTGTATTAATCTACATTCTAAACACATATTCATCAGATTCAGATCAATCAAATGAAGGAATAAATAACATACGTTAAACCTCCCGAAAAGTTACTGAAAGTACTTACACAATGGTTCCCGCAAAATCGTCAGTAAAAAAAAATAATTTGCAACGACCGTCAAGAGGCGAACACGAACGAAATTAAGTGTCAGGAGCAGTACATAAATCTTATCAGAAAACACACGCTCCCTGATTTTAAACAATCACGAAGCGGGCTCCACCGAAAAAGAATACACAGGACACAAAAGAAACTGTGACCTGGAAATGTGATTTGTATCAAATAGAGACCGTATCTTGTTGCGCGACTGTACGTTATACAGGAAGCTGTTATTCGAGTTAATATTTTTATTTAGTCTCGTAAAGGCATAAGGGAGACATTGTCGAATGTGGTGAAGAAATTTTGTTTCTGTTTATATGTATGTGTAATGTTCGTCACATAAAAAAAACAATAAAGTATGTTATGTTTTAATTTTATGACACTACTTAGCTGTTATTACCCCAGACGGCGTATTATATGACTCGGTTTTATAAAAAATTCAAAGGCATTTCGGAGTACATGGCTGATTTTGTAAAATTATAGTAAATAACACGTTGCATCAAATACTCCGCTCCGTATCGCCTCGACCGCAAGCCGTGAACGCGCGGGCGGCGCGCGGTCCACGCGCGGGCGGCGAGTGGACCACTCGGTGACCACTACCTTGTCTTGCGTTGATTTTGCATTGCCAACTCGCTGTTCCCAACTGGACCGCGCGCGGTCTGCGAGTGGTTCACAAGTAACATCGCATCGTTCACCCGTGGACCACTTGTCGACCATCCGTCGACAACGAGTGGACGCCGTAAATCGCGGCGGTGCTGGTTGGGTGCCAGGTGGCTGTAGTGAGCTATGACCCTTATTCCCAAATATTAGACTAGTCGCAACTAACAACTGTATAAAATCCCGTGGGTGCATTTTGTTGAACTCCGTTACACAATCCGATATCCCGGTCGTTAGTCAAAGAGCCGCGAGCCGAAAAATACCGCGGCCAAAACCGCGAGCGGAACGGACCTGAAAAGTCATTCAGGTTGAAATATTTCTATCACCGCTGACGGCTATCAGTAACTGATACCACACAACGTTTTACTAATAGCCGTTTTTTATCTTTAAAAATTGTTTTGATACGTATACTCGTATTACCTAATAGTAAACGTATTGGGAATATTGAGTTCTTCTTTGTAACTTTTATGTAAGAAAACATCTTGCAATGCTAAATGTCGGTTTAATTATGATATCCCTACCAAATATATTGTTATTATAAAATATGTGATCTCAATGTGGTTGTACGCTTTCACAATAAAACTGCTGAGACAATTGTGATGGAATTCATCATAAAAATATTTTGAGAAAGGGAATAGGCTATTTTCAAGTCAAAACCAAAGAGCACGCAGTCGTGTGAAACAGTTAGCTTACCATAATTCTTCAAATCCACACCAACAGCTCTATATAATTCCTCCTCAATGTCAGAAATGAAGGGCGCATTATGTTTGAGTCTCATTTCCCTACAATTGGCGGTGTTATTCATGAATTACAAGTGTGATACACATGCTTACGACGTCGTGTTTAATTAGAATAGGACCATTGATATACAAAAAAAGGGTTTTTTGTATATCGATGATTAGGACCAATTGCGACGCGGCGATGTGCGAAGAAATATGTAAATACTTTTAACGTACTACTTTTAACGTGCTAAAACTTCTCTTTACGCAAACATTTATTTAAATACATTATTTTATTCGACATGTCTTATTTAATAGTTGCTTAGAATGAGCGCTCTCGTGTTAAAACATTTTTTTATTTATTATCAGACATCAACCACTCTTGTAACTTTGTACAAAATCAATAAAATGAAAATATTCACCCTAATTCCTAAAATCCACATCAACAGCTCAATGTGATTCTGTCTCAGTGTCTGCAATGAAGAACGCATTATGTTTGAGTCTCATCTCCCAGCAATTAGCGACTTTATTCATGAATTACCAGTGTAATAAACATGCGTACGATGCCGTGACTAATTAGATTAGGGACAATGAATTGTCAATCAATCAATCAATCAATACGGGGCGATGTGCGAATTAAGATTTATAAATACCTTTATCGTGCTAAACTTCTCTTTCTGCAAACATTTATTTGTAGATACATATTATTTTATTTTCCATTTGTCCTACTTAAATGTTCTTGGTTTTGCAAATTCAGTTTTGTTTAATATTTGATTTTTTTATTCAAAATAATTTAAAACGAAATTATGTATATTTGCAACCAAAATAATAAAAAAATAATATAAATCTGGTGTCAGTGTATACTTGTGCTTAGAATTAGCGATCTTATCTTAAAATATTTTTTTAATTCATTGCTGGGTAACATCACTTACGTCACCCACTTTTGTAACTTTGTACAAAATGACTTAAATCAAAAGATTCAATTTAATTTCAATAGATTAAAAAAAAAATCCTAAAATAATTCCTTAAATCCACATCAACAGCTCAACGTGATTCCGTCTCAGTGTCTGCAATGAAGAACGCATTATGTTTGAGTCTCATCTCCCAACAATTGGCGACTTTATTCATGAATTACCAGTGTAATAAACATGCGTACGACGCCGTGCCTAATTAGATTAAGGCCAATTCTGAAGCGGCGAAGCGCGAATTATTCATAAATTCTTATATATTTCAACGTGCTTAACTTGTTTTTTGGAAACGTTTATTTGTACAAATCATTTTCTTTGCCATGCCGTGTTTATATACTTAAACAAATCTTACTTAAATGTTTACAATTGAACACAAATTATATTACGTTATATATCGTATCTGTTTTGTTCTATCTCATTTTATATGAAGACATTTTTTACGTTTGGAAAAAACGTATTGAAATTTGAATTGTATTGAATTCCGCGCTCGGATGTGAGGTTTCGAATATTGCCCGATTTTTATTTTGTATTTATATGCTATAGTTGAAAAATCTGAATTAACAGCTCAAGGTGATTCCGTCTAAGTGTAGGTCCTGTAGGTATGTAATTAAGAGCGCATTATGTTTGAGCCTCATCTGCCTACAATTGGCAACGTTATTCATGAATTACAAATGTGATTTAAGATATACGCGTAGGACGCTGTGCCTAATTAGATTAGAGCCAATTGTGACGCAGTGGAGCGCAAAGTATTCATAGATCCTTCTATATTTGAGCGAAGTTAACTTTTAGAATAATTTTAAATAGTTACAATAAATATTATCATGTGTTCTTAGATTATTGCGTGCTACGCTAATTGCAATATATTTCTACGGATTTATCTCGCGTAGTAGATATACAGTGGGGTTACAATTCAATTTTATTTATTTTTCAATCTGTCTTCTTTTACATAAAAGTATTGTTTAACTTTTTTTTAAGGCAATAAAAGTGTTAAACAAGCAAGCTAGTTCCCATTGATGTTAAATGATGACTGCAACCTATAGACACCCACACAATGACCAGAGGTCAAAATGCAGATGCGTTGCCACTCCTGGGGCCTAAGGTGTTATACCTCTGTGCCGGAAATTACAGGGCCAAATAAAATCACAATTACTATTGATATATAAAATTATTAAGTTTTCACTATTATACTCGTACATTCCATTATGCGTATTAAGATAGTCTGATTTCATTATTTCCAAGTTGCTAAAGCCCATTTGCATTGTCTGATATACTTGTAATAAAACAAACAGATTAACGATTCCATCTACCCTATTATTATAAACTTTAAACTGCTGTACTCACTTGACTCGGTGATCATTTGCCAGCTATCACCGACGGTGGTTATTATCCGGCATGTTTACAACCGGTAATTATAGCTCAGCGCTTTTCAGCGGTAACACATCATCATTAATATGTATTGTATGTATTGACATCCTTATGATTACAAATAATAAAGTAAACGATGGATTAGTTCTGAATGTATTGTAATTAGTATGTGGTTTTGTGTTGTCTGCTATTGATGCTTGACAAACAATGAATGTAATTTATGGTGTATTTTGAAATTATTTGATGTATTTTTAAATAATAATAATAACAATTGCAACCCTTGAGACGTTCCACTGCTGGGCACGAGTCTCTCCTCTTTTTGGGGAGAGGCCGGGAGCTTACTCCACCAGGCTGCTCCAATACGGGTTGGTGGAGAACTAGCTGTCGGATGTTTTGAAACCGCCCATAAGGCCTCCGATATGATTTAACGACTGCTATCTATCGATAGCAACAGGGACCGGCGGCTTAACGTGCCCTCCGAAGCACGGAAACGCGCATTTTAATTTGCCACTTCGGTCACCCATCACACACCCGACCGCGCCCGTATCGCTTAACCAAGTAGATCGCTTCCGATCTACACCAGTCGCGGGGGGGAGGGGGCATACGCACTTTATTATTTCAGTTATTGATGACATAATCCAGTTGAACTATGTCTTTTAGTTGTTCCTTCTTGAATTTTTCCGTCAGCTATAAGGTATGTTTAGGTTTTACTTTAATGGATTTCTGGTAACCTTGATTTGTGTAACAATCTCAACGTTATATTTACGAAAGCCTGTATTTGAGGCCAGAATAATAATTCAGTGTCCTTAATTAAGGTCCATTAAAACGTCAAGTTCAGCCGTATAATTTGGTATCGAGTGAAAAATGTAATTCAAGTACAAATAAAATGTAAAACATGGAAGTAGGTATGTACAATGTTATTTAAAAACCGGCTCATTACGAAACACACTGGCATAAATAGGGTTCCGTATAATTGAAAGATTTGGTATATTTCCTGAAATACCAGAATTTCCTGAAAAACCATAGAAACTTCTTTTAAGCTTTCTTGTAATTAAGGTCTAGATAAAAATATTTTATGGGCCCCGTAATCACTGTCATAGAGACATAAAAAATATGGTCTCAGGGGTCTGAATCTGACGCATCTGAATTTTGAACTCTGGTCTTTGTGTGGGTGTCTATAGGCTGCAGTGTACAAAAGAAAATCTATTTTCCAATATTTATTTTATTAATTTTCAGTTGAATTTTCAGTTTTAAAAAGATCTCTCTCTCCTCTCCAGATTAAAAAAAAACTTTTAAGGAGATTTTCATAACTAAATCTTCAGTTTAATATGTGGAACCCGGGCTAAATATTGAATCTTTATTTAGCTACAAAGCCCAAGAATGGCGTCCGTGAACAAGTCCATTATAAAAATGTACAAGATACAGTACAATCGAATTGACAAAGTGAATTTGTACATCCTGCGTTCGTATCACAAAAGAGAATAGGATTCATGATTCAGTATAAAATCGTAGTCGTGTTGGGATTATAAAGGCTACAGGGGACTCATTGAATTATCGCTGAGCTCTCCCGGGGCCCGGGACTATCTAAATATCACAATGTCAGGACGTTACCTGACGTAATATTGTTTCCGTTGCCCCATTGCTGTAGCGACTTCTGATTTGATTATTTGTCGTGGGGACTTTAGACAGCTTCCGGCGCGTATTTAAATAAAAAAAACGTGTAATGCAGTTTTACTAAATGTGTGTTTGGTTACAATATGTATAGTAAAACGCAGGTTAGAGTCGTAAGAGTGAGAAGGTTATTTCCCCATACAAAAATTATAGGAAATGTTTATAATGTTCTTGAACGCCAATTGATATTGTAATAAGGACGTCAGTCTAAAATCAAAGTCATCCAGTTGTAAAGGCTACAGGGGACTCATTAAATTATCGCTGAGTTCTCCGGGGGCCCGGGACTGTCTAAATATCACAATATCAGGACGTTACCTGACGTAATATTGTTTGCTTGCCCCATAGCGAAGTCTGATTTAGTTCTATGGAACTTTTAGAGGAATCTCTTCTAAACGGCTAGCCGTAATGTAATACGGCGGTTCGTTCAATCCGACTGCGATGTATATATACTGACCTGGTGTGGATAACACGAGACGATGACCAGCTGCGGTAATATGGAGGGTATCATAGTTGCGTTAATCGTCTCGTTCGTTTCCTAGAGAGTTCTATCATCGCATTGTGATGATACGTATATTATCGCTTTTGTATTAATTACCTACGACACGACGACGATGTATTACATATTATACATTCGCCATATTTGCGTAAATATATTCCACAGCGATTTTTTTTTATGTAATGGAAGTGGCAAAGAAGCATGCAGTTCACATTGATGTTAAGTGATGACTGCAGCCTATAGACACCCACACAAAGACTAAGGTCAAAGTACAGATGCGTTACCACTCCTGGGACCTAAGATGTAATGCCTCTGTGCCGGAAATAACAGGGCCGTACATTATCACCTGACCGGAACACGATAGTGCTGAACACTACCATTTTGCGGCAAGTTTATTAGGTAATGCGGTGGTGCCAACGCCCGCGAGCTCCGTCACTGGAGCTCTACCACCAGTAAAAAAATATGTCTGCAATGGAACGCAACAAAAAAAATAGTTTGGAGATTGAATTTTAATATAACTGAAACAATAAATTGAAAATAATTTTAAAGATTTTTTAACCGACTTCAAAAAAAGGAGTAGATTTTCAATTCGTCCGAATCTTCTTTTTTTTTAATAAAATGTGCCGTCTTAAATCATTGTCGTTTTAAGATTACTATAACGGCTGCAGGGGGACTCATTGAATTATCGCCGAGCTCTCCCGGGGCCCGGGACTATCTAAATATTACAATTTCAGGAAGTATCCATTACCGTAGCAATTTAAGAAGTTACGGTGTTAAAGAATGTGAGAGCGTCTTACAAAATTTTTGTTCGAGGAGTATAAATCAAATTGTTTTACTTTAGCTTCCGATTTGATAGTTGAAAATTCAAAAATATAGTCACAGCACTTGCGATACTAATCGTAAAGTGCTAAATACCTTTCTAATTTGCTAGTCCATGAGCCCGGTTGCTGCGCAGATCTACAATTAGAACAGAAAACATGAAATTATGAAAACTGTCACTAACTTGCTTAGAAAACAAGATATATGTGTAATTTTATTTACATAGTGTTTCAATACATTTATACATTTTTAGGGTTCCGTAGTAAATAAGGAACCCTTATAGTTTCGCCATTTCCCTCTGCCTGTCTGTCTCTATGTCTGTCTGTCTGTCCGTCCGCGGTTTAACGCAAAAACTATTCGAACTAGAGACTCGAAATTTGGCACAAGTATACACCTTAATCACACCGAGAAAGTGGTAGAATAAAAACATGAAAAATAAAATTATTTAGGGTACCTCCCCTACATGTACCCCGCGGGGTTTTTTTTTTCATTTTCTAGATACTTAGTGAAAGATATCGTTGGATAGGTCTTTAAAAAATGTTTAACTGTTCGTGACATATTAAACTTTAAAGTGCCAAATTTCGTTAGAGTCGAGTGTCCCCACCTATACCATCTAAAGGGTTGTTGTTAGAAATACAAACGTTACAGCATTAGTAGTTACTTATAACGAAATTGAAAGGAAAACTACACCTAAGTTGGCTTTACAAGTTTGCGAGTAATAGTCGACCAAATGTAATACCCGAAGTTTTTGAGCAACTCCATAGAAAATATTTATATATTTTTTTATTACATTAATCAAACCTAAAAACTACGGAACCCTACACTACGCGTGGCTCGACATGCACATGACCATGATGTTTTTTTTAAAGAGTATATAATTTAAGCATGTTAGACAAAGACATGTGTGTTAAAGTAAGCAATGAAAACTCAATCTTAATCTTCCGAATAACATAATTTGAAAATTCTTATAAACTTTTCCCAACAATAAATACTAGTTTCTGCTTCAAATGGACATCTTTTTATAAGCTCGAGAATGTCGGCATATTTATTTTTTGCTGTCAACATCACAAACAAGTTGTAAGCAGAAAACATTTTACCTCCACAAAATAACTTTGCGAGTTATTCCGCAAAGTTGCCAGACTCGTATAGATTTCTATGGAATATCGGTATGTTTAAAGTGTCGAACTTCACAAAAATGCACCGAGCTGGCAGCAGAATGAGTTGGGGGAAAACTTGAAACCAATTTCAATATCCACAAACGATTACTACCCAGTCTCTGGAGCGCAGTCGTGGTGAATGCTTGTAATTTTTTATGTTACTAAGGTGGCAAACAAGTATTCAGTTCACATTGATGTTAAGTGATGACTGCAACCTATAGACACTTACACTAAGACCAAGCTCAAAATGCAGATGCGTTGCCACCCTTGAGACCTTAGGTGTTCTGTCTCTGTGATAATTATTACGGGGCCACACATTACAATCTAACCGGAACACGATAATGCTGAAAACTACCATTTAGTGACAGATAAATTAGGTAATGCGGTGGTGCCTACGCCCTTCGGCTGGAGCCCACTGAACTCTGCCACCAGTAAAAAACCTTTAATCTTTTTATTAATTTGTTTTGTCGTCAATTTCGGCCTCTCGAGTACAGTAATGTTATGTTACATTTGGCAAATGAAACCAATTTCCGTGGTGACATTTATCCGACATTCATTATCTGCCTATGTTTATAGCTATTTCTGTGGCATGTGTGCTCCCTTTATTTTTGATGTTATTTGAGGTTTTGTTTGTATAATTGCTGGGCGCTTTTATGAAATGTCTTTATTTACAAAGTTGCTCCATTTCTTTAGAATGTATTTATAAAATGTCTTTATTCTGCCAAATGTTCTCTTTGTTGTAAGAATTTTCTTTGAAGTCAATTCAGCAGGTTACATAATTGTATGTGAATTGCTAGATATTAATTTAAGTCACCTTGAAAGAGTAGGTAAGTAGGTAGGTTTCAGTAAATGTAAGTATTTCACAGAGAATTTTTAGATTTTCTCTGAAAATAATGATTACGAAACTTGAACCAATTTCAATCTCCACAAACGATTAGGTACTCCCTAGGGTACGCAGTCGTTGTAAAAACACCTTTTACCTTTTCATTTGTTTTCTCGTCAAATTCAGCCTCTCGAGTACAGTAAATGTTACATTTGGCAAATGAAACCAATTTTTGTGGTGACATTTATCCGACATTCATTATCTGCCTATGTTTACAGCTGTTCCTTCTGTGGTGTGTGCTCCCTTTATTTTTGATGTGATGATGGTTTTGCTTGTGTAATTGAGGGGAGCTTTTGTGAATTGTCATTATTCACAAAGAAGTTGCTAACACTTCGTCAGAATGTATTAATTAATATCTTTATTCTGGCAATTATCTCTTTGTTCTGACAATTTTCTTTGAAGTCAATTCAACATGTTACATAATTATATGTGAATCGCTAGATATTGATTTTAGTCAGCTTGAGAAGGTAGGTATATTTCAGTAAATGTTAGTATTTCACAACATATTTTTCGAATTTCTCTGGTCACAATGACTACGAAACTTGAAACCAATTTCAATATCCACAAACGATTAGGTACTCCCTAGTGTTTGTACGCAGTCTGTGTAAATACACCTTTTGCCTTTTCATTGGTTTTCTCGTCAATTTCAGCCTCTCGAGTACAGTAATGTTACATTTGGCAAATGAAACCAATTTCCGTGGTGACATTTATCCGATATTCATTACCTGCCTATGTTCATAGCTGTTCCCTGTGTGATGTGTGCTCCCTTTATTTTTGATGTTATTTGAGGTTTTGCTTGTACTAAAGGGCGCTTTTGTGAAATGTTTTTATTTTCAGAGATGTTGCTGCTGCTTTTTCTTGGAATGTATTTATGAATGTTAGGTTTTTAGGATAATCTTCTTTAAAGTCTTTCAACAATTCACCCGATATAACTTTGAATAGACGTATGTTATTGTTTAACGGCGGGTTTTTCTCAGATCGTATTGGCCTTTGGAACTCTGCCAGTGAATGACAAAGAATAATAATAAAAAATAAAATACGCTTACACTCACAGCTCCACATTAGGTATTATATACACCTGTGTCGTGGATGTCGTTATACACATACAACACATACACAAACACCCAAACCCGAAACAAATATCTGTAGGCCATCGCACCCGCGACCCTTGGAATCAAATGGTGGTTTCGCACCGCTGGACTAACCGGGTCGTCTCTGAATGACTCTTTTCTTTTCTTTATACAATTTCAAAATATGTTATCAGTTTTTTAATATGGGAAAGAATCATTCTATTGATACACTTACTAACTAGTATTTTATACACCTGTTAATATATTATACACCTGTTAGTATATAATAGTTAGTATATACTCGTTGGCTACAACGAGTGGGCCTTAAAATGAACACGGACAAAACTAAGATCATGTCGAATGTCCTCGTTACGCCCACTCCTGTTATGGTCGAGGGTACTACACTCAAAGTTGTTGACGAATATGTATACCTGGGACAAACGGTCCAGTTAAGTAGGTCCAACTTTGAGAAAGCGGTCAAACGCCGAATCCAACTCGGATGGGCAGCGTTCGGGAAGCTACGACATATCTTCTCGTCCACTTTGGCGCAGTGTTTGAAGAAGAAGGTCTTTGACCAGTGTGTGTTGCCAGTGATGACATACGGAACTGAAACGTGGTCGCCCTTTATGGACCTTATAAGAAGGCTCAAAGTCACTCAGAGAGCAATGGAGAGGGCTATGCTCGGAGTTTCTCTACGAGATCGAATCAGAAATGAGGAGATCCGCATGAGAACCAAGGTAACCGACATAGCCCACCGAATAGCGAAACTGAAGTGGCAGTGGGAAGGGCACATAGCTCGCAGAACTGACGGCCGTTGGGGCAGAAGAGTTCTTGAGTGGCGACCACGTACCGGAAAACGAAACGTAGGCAGGCCCCCCACGAGGTGGACCGACGACCTGGTGAAGGTCGCGGGCAATCGGTGGATGAGGGCGGCCAGGGACCGTTCGTTGTGGCTTTCTTTGGGGGAGGCCTTTATTCAGCAGTGGACGTCTTTTGGCTGAAATGATGAGTATATAATATTTAGTTTTATCTCAGTGATATACTTTGGTTATATTTTTTTAGTTTGTAAAATGACGTGTATATCAATTGTTATTCGCTGTAATTTAATTTTTTTGACATTTCAAAAGAGGTGCTCATCATACTAAATCAATAAATTTTAACAAATTTCTGATATTACTAAACATTACCTTTAAGTCGAATCAAGAACATGCCTTTAAATTACTAATCATTCCAAGAAAATTAATACATTGTAGAAAACTATGTATTTTGCAAAATACATGTTTAGAGTAACGAACAACACTACAACCTTGTAATAAAGTCTTTATTTTTGAGCATCAAAAGGGACTCGTTTATTGTCTTGTCTCATTTATGTGTCAGTTGACCTTAAGCCAGTAATCAACTTCATTCGCGTCAGATGTCCCTTTAATTATTATGTCGATGTTAGCTAGAAACTACATTGGAAATACTTTGAAAAGGCATTAGTGTTAGTTTATGTTTTTACTAGCTGTTTTCCACGACATTTTCCATATACTATTTGGATTTGGCACAAAACGTTACCTTCATGTTAAAATAATCAAAATTGGCAGTCTAAGGCAGCCAGAAGCTGATGTGTAAGCAGGCTCTGGAACTCATGGCCTTCGACGACGTGGTGAAGGTTGCGGGCAATTGTTCCGCGGCCCGGGACCGTTCGTTATGGCAATCTTTGGGGGAAGCTTTTGTCCAGCAGTGGACATCTTTCGACTGAATGATTACGATAAGTAAATGCTACTTCAATGTACGTCTTTAACGGTCTGTAATAATAATTCTTCTACTGGTGGTAGAGATCCAGTGACGGAGCTCGCGGGCGTAGGCACCACCGCATTACCTAATATACTTGTGTTCCGGTCAGGTGGTAATGTACGGCTCTGTAATTTCCGGCACAGAGGCATAACATCTAATGCCTCAGGAGTGGCAGCGCATCTGCATTTTGACCTCTGGTCATTGTGTGGGTGTCTATAGGCTGCAGTCATCACTTAACATCAATGTGGACTGCACGCTTGTTTGCCACTTTTATTATATAAAAATAATAATAATAATGGTAACCCTTGAAACGTTTCATTGCTGGGCACAAGTCTCTCCCCTTTTTGGGAGGAGGCCTACTAGGCCTTTAATTACCTGTATTACATTAAAGTATAGCTTCGTAAAATTAAATATGAAATCAATCACACACGGATACAAAAGTAAGTCCCTTCGCAGAATCCCAGTATTATCTTTTGATAAATAAACTAAGACGCGCGCAGCTGGGACTCAATTATTATTTCATTTGGCACCAGAACGATATTGTTACATTGTACTCAGAGGAATAGCGGGACGAAATGTGCTTTATTATGAGTTCTGTTATATTAATAGGAGACTAGGAGGGCTAGATGAATATTATAACGGTTGTTTCAAATAGTTTTGCATATATTGCATATTTAACATTAAGTTAGTAGGTAATAATGGTTGGAAAAGTCATTGAAATCCGAGACCACGGAAGCTGAAAAGCGACCGAAACGTCGGGTTCGATTTAATAATGATTTTAGTTTAATATACGCGAGATAAATCCGAAAACTAGTTTTATTTCAATGAGTGTAGCTCGCGAAACCCTAAGAACATACTGTTATGAGAAAACTGTAAAATTATTTGTAAGAGACAATTTTATAAGAGCCGACTGCTATTTTTTTGGAAGAAAGTTTTGGAACCAAGTTCCTTTTCGCGCTGTACGCTGGCTAAGGGGGCTAGGCGACCGTCGCGAAAAATCCTCACACACACACTTTTACTGTACGTCATTTTGTACGTCCTAAAATGAACCCCTATGCAAAATTTATGAATATTCTAGCTTTTCTATTTCCTGAGATTTCGTGATGAGTGACGTTTCGCTATTACATACATTTAATATATGAGATAAAGAATAACCCCCTTATTCATAAACAATTAAATACGTTTTAGCCACGAGATAGATGTTTTAGCTATAGAATGCTTTGTCTTTGTCAGTTGCATTGTCAAATGTGCAGGATAGAAAAAGATAAAGCAGAGATTAGCAACACTTCAGTTAAAATACGTTTATGAATAAGGGGGTATGATTATACTTGAATTACATACGTTTTTTATTCATTGTTTGTCTAAAAGTGGATATCAAACACTTCTATTGAATTCTCTATTAAGATTTTTTGATTTTTTGTAAGTTTCCCAGTACCTCAACCCAAACCCAACTCCTGGGTAAAGTTCCCGGAGATGTCAACAGGCTTGCTACCTGTTACACGGGACAAAAAGTAACCGACGAATCGTGGGTGTTTACTTGTTTGCTTGAATGCATGCACTTACTTCTGTCTACCGATGAGTGTGTGACCTTTTGCTTTTATACACATAGATTAAGATAATACTTAAATTGCATAGTACGTTTTCATTCATTATTTGTGTAAAAGTGGATATCAAACACTTCTCGCATGAGCACAAAGGGAGCACCGTCGCGAGATGTCAATATTAACTTTTGATAAATAAACTAAGACGCGCGCAGCTGCGACTCAATTATTATTTCATTAGGAACTCGAACGATATCACATTGTGCTCGCGGGAATGGCGGGGGAAATGCGCCTTGTGCCAATTCTGTTTTCATGTATAGCTAAGTGTTATGATTTCGTACTTCAACTATTTTTATCAAGGTAATAGCTGTTCTGACGAACTTCGTATCGCCTAATTAGGCCTAACAGATCAAAAGTAGAGATACGTATATCGCTACTAAATAGAAGTTGGTGGTAGAAATGTGAAAATTAAGAGTTATATAAGAGTATATATAAGAGCTATACGTATTTTACCTTACACCCTTATCATTTAAGGGTAACACTAGAACTGAGCTACAGTAGATATCCGATAAGCCTCCCCCCGAGGGTTTCCGCCTTGTCGTGGCGGGGGGGCTCAGTACCCGGTGGTCATCCGCACACCAGCGAAGCCAAGAGGAACCTAGAGAGGGGGCGGCGTTTGGCGTGGCTCAGCCCGCCACTCGCTGCCGTGGAGAGGATATGGCTGGGGAGGAGGTGGAGGTGTACGGGTATTTCGTTGGCCCTGCACCCTATCCTCAGCCGCCTAACGGTGGTCCCGTCGTCGGAAAGGGACGTGGTGGGGCCGCAAGGGAGCGGTTGATGGTCGAATTCTTTCGACGCTGCCGTTCCTTTGAGGCCGAACTGTGGGTCTAAACCCGTCCACCCGGGCGTCTTGGGACGCCTGGTGTTGTGAGTGGTTTGGGCAGGGACCTCCGGGCGTCGGACTAGGGGATGTCCGTCGCCCGAATGGAGAGAGGTCCCTAGGTGGTTGGCGTGCATGTGTGCCGCACGTCACTATTGTCGGTTGGAGCCAATGGGCTCAAACCTCGGCGGGCTCGGAAACGAGCAGCCGCCGGCGGGGTCGCGGATGTGTGCGTAAGCGTTCCCGTGACCCCGCCACTAATGGCGGACGAGTCGGAACACCGCGGGGTTTTAGTGAGTACGAGTCTCACACTACCCGCCGTCTGTTCCCCTTAGACGGCGGGTGTCCATGAGGGTTTCCCCGCGTCAAGAAAAAAAAAGGTATCCGATATGCCTGACAGCCTAACTATTCATAATATTAAGAAAAATATATCTGAGAAATGTGTCATGTCAGGCTTATTGGGATACTCTGTTCAGGTTGTTGAAACTGAGAAAATGCCATTAGCAACTTAGATTACAAGTTGGCATTTTCTTCCACATCAGGCATTTTTAACATAGGTAATATTTTGTCCCAAAATTAATTACAATTCAGGAAATTTGGTGAACAGTCAATACAAACGAAAATGAGACTAACGTCTATCCAAAATAAAATGCTACTCTCAACAAGTTTATTAGAACTCTTTGAGACGTGCATTTTACTTTAAATAATAATTTAAAGAAATAAAATAGTGATTATTATATCTTGTTACTAGCGATTGTTGGATGGGGATACGCAAGTTACGCTACATCATATTGTGACAATGAGCGTGTTTGAGTAGGTTTATGTTTTATGAGCGGCCGTAGGCGGAGTAGGGTAATTATGCAGAGGGTGTGCATACTGTTCATGAATACATTTTGAGGACAACTTATTTCTTATATAAAAAATATTAAACCCATAAATACAACATTTTCGATCATACATTATGATTATAACTCAATTTTCTATTCGGAGTATTAGAAACACACTCTCTAACACTCGTTATTTCCGTTACATAAATTAACTTAATTTATTTTTTGTAGAGCTTTAAAGCGTAGTTTTGGCTCATGCGAAGCGTCTGATTTATTGGATAAGACTTCAGAGTAATATTCTACAAATCAGTCATTAAAATAAGTTAAGTAAGTTTGATTTTTAATTACCTTTCTCCCCTGGTACCTGCGCAGTTGTCACCGGGAAATTTCACATATATTCAGGTATTAAAAAGTACATGAGAGACTACTGAGAAGCGATAGTTATAGAAAATAAGTTAGAATAGAATAGAAAAACTTTAGGATGCAGGTATTAAAAAGTTAGGTCTTACAGGCCTGGGATCTTGGACTAATATATCCGATATAATGACTCCTTCAGCTGCACAATGCCTGCTTATCGCGGCCGTCACCCGTCCCGTCACCCGTCCCGTCACCGTGATGGATGACGACCGACACAATGGGCGCAATGATTAAATATGTTATAGCTTGCTAATACAATAACTAAGGACTTCGTACAGTACCCACCAAGAAATCACACAATCGGCTAGTTTCGTCTTCGCAGAGCGTTATCTCTGCTGCACACAGCTTACTTTTAGCTTACTTAAGCACTGATACTCTAGTATTGGTCAAAACTTGATCAAAATGGCCGACAAACATCATATAAGTGCGGACGTGTAACTTATCAAGCTTTAAAGTGCCAATTTTTCGTTAGAGTCAAGCGACCCTCCCCTCTACCGACTAAACGGATGATGTTAGAAGTTCAAATGTTACGGCAATAGTAGCTACATATTATAATGAAATTCTTCTTCTCGTGTCAGCGGCTCGACTTAAATTTTATCGGCCCAATATTTCGCCACAATTATTGCTGCGTCATTTGCAGTTCTTAGATCTTCCAAAGTGCAAGTGCATAATGAAATTAAAAGGAATACTATCATACTTAAGTTGGCTTTACAACTTTGCGAGTAATATTATAATTACTGGTGGTAGAGCTCCAGTGACGGAGCTCGCGGGCTTAGGCACCACCGCATTACCTAATATACTTGCCGCTAAATGGTAGTGTTTAGCACTATCGTGTTCCGGTCAGGTGGTAATGTACGGCCCTGTAATTTCCGGCACAGAGGCATAACACCTTAGGCCTCAGGAGTGGTAACGCATCTGCATTTTGACCTCGGTCTTTGTGTGGGTGTCTATAGGCTGCAGTAATCACTTAACATCAATGTGAACTGCATGCTTGTTTGCCACTTCCTTTACATAAAAAAAAAAAAAAAATTAGTCGACCAAATGTATTTTACTCGAAAATTTTGAAAACTCCATAGAAAAAATATATTTATTTTTTTCATAACATTATTCAAACCTAAAAACTACGGAAACCTACACGCACCTGACCGGTTTTTTTCTACATTCATCATCTCTTCGTACATGCACGCCGATTCGACTCTTGATCCCACACTCAGACTGTACTCTTATTTGGTCAGGGTAGGCCGGTCTTGGTCTTCCTGGGCCCCAGTCATTCTCATATAAAAAAGCTGACAAATAAAATACACTTGACACACCAAATTCAATATAGTAACGAACATAAGATCAAATAAATGACTGGTCCGCAGGGCCAGGGCCGGCGTGTCGCGGTGATTAACGATTTCGTACTCACACACGCAAAAACTATAATTTATCGCCTCTCCTATCGCACTTCATATGTACTGCGATATCGCACTGATTTGTTATCTGTCGATACCTCCGCCGAGGTAGTTTTTCATGTCAAAAAATCGAGTTACAATTTATTATATCTGCTCGGAGAAAACGTCTTATGAAGAAGTTTGATGTAATTGTAGTAGAGATTTTATAGAATAATTGGTGTTGATATCAATGGAATTTTGATTTCGTAAATATAGTCTAAGAGAAATGTTGTTATCATCATTTTAGTTCAATAAAATCCATTATTGGTCAATTTTTCTTCCAAAATGCCCTATTGCATCAAATATGCCATAATCACTAATCACCACACTTGGCTTGTGAGTAGCGGTCACAGTGGCAATAATTTCATCGCGTGGCGCTGCTACCCAGTAAATGCAATAACCCATCCGGAGTTATTGCATTTACTAACGCCCAATTGGAATGGTTTGTTTGGTTGATAGACTACACAACAACTGACAATATTGACTTTGACATCATCATCATCACTTCAGCCAAAAGACGTTTACTGCTGAACAAAGGCCTCTCCCAAAAATTGCCTCAACGAACGGTCCTGGGCCGCCCTCATCCAGCGATTGCCCGCGGCCTTCACCAGGTCGTCGGCCCATCTTCGGCCTGTCTACGATATCGTAGAGAAATTCCAAGCACGGCTCTCTCCGTTGTTCTCTGAGTTACTATGAGCCTTGACAGTGACTGCGGAATGGGTTGCCCCAGTATATTTTTGACATTGTTAAAGTTATCAAGTGTAGAAGCTCGAAGACGTCGGCACCACCGTATTTCTTAACCTATCTGCCACTAAATGGAAGTGTTCGGCACTATCGTGTTCCGGTTAGGTTGTAATGTATAGCTCCGTAATAACTTTCACAGAGACATGACACCTTAGGTCTCAGGGGTGGCAAAGCATCTGCATTTACACCTCTGGTTTCATCAGTGTGAACTGCTTGCTTGTTTGCTACCGTAAAAAAATACGTATTTGTTTAAAATTCCACTCCATAGCACGGAGGTGCTAAATATTCAGCTTACATAAAGTACAATTGCGAGATGTGATATACTTTTATGGTAGAGGCTGCGCTTTTGTCTCGGTCGTGATCAATCATTGTGCCGACGATGGACCGACGCGATAAGCGGACAACGTGCTGCTGATTTATGCCATTGTGCTGCTGAAGGAGTTACTGCTTCGTAGACCTTGCCGTGTTATCCTTGGTATTTTTCTGGTGTATCATGTTTTTTTCAAAATCTCACATGCGAATGAATAGATATAGTAATTTAAAGACGACCCGTCCTACTACCCGTGGACTAACCGTCCAGCGGTGTGAGATGATCTTTTGATTCGAAGGGTCGCGGGTTCAATCCCCGCACCGGGACAAATATTTATATGGCCTACAGATATTTGTTTCGGGTCTGTATAGTGTTTGTGTATGTACTGTATGTGTACAACCATCCACAGCACATCTTTATACCTAGTGTGAAGCTGTGAGTGATAAAGTATACATCATGTAAGTTGGAGGGGATCCGCCAACGTCAGGAGATATTTTTCTATCCGTTTTTTTTTTAATTTCGTCGTCTAACCACTACCAAGTGCTGGACGCTGTCGTGAATTGCAAAAACTTTATACAAAGAGTATTCTTTATAATTTTACAATACTTTTTATACATTTCGTACACCTGATACAACAAACAGTAAAAAATAAAGTTTTCTCCAATGAACTCTAGATTCCATTCCATTCTCAATATTAACATATCGTAACGATTTTTCTGTTCCAATATTGGATATCCCCTGACATTATAATACTGGATTGCCTCCGTCCTAGTTCTTATTCACAGATTAAAGATACAAAACCACATAATAAAAGCTTGAGAATGGTTAAGACTATCGTCTCGCTGGAGGAACTTTCTGCTTATGATTCAGGTCATAAAATTTAATATGTTTAGTTTCGTTATTGCTTCACAAGAGGCTGACGCACCGAAACTCATTTTGGAAACAATAACCCGATGATGGAATACTTTGCTAGCCTTGTAGGAGTTCAATTGTGTAAACGTTTTACGATAAACTATCTTGAGTTGATGTTTTTTTCGGACAATTTTTTTCTGGAGGTTACTTTAAGGAATACTTATTATCATTCAGTTTTTTTCTCTCTTACTCGACGACATTTAATAGACATAATGTTAATAAAAAAACAAAACAAAAGGACACTGCGATCGTAATAATTGTATGATTGCATTTTAAAAGAAATCCACACTTTTTCGTTTTTCGTTCCAGACGTTCCAAACGTTTAATTTTGTACCATCTTTTTACATGTCAGCGTTGTGCGAATAGAAACGAGATGACAAATTGTGTATATTCTATCAGACAACTAAAATCAAAACACAAACCACCGCTTAATCGTTAAAATACACGTATAATTAACATTCAAGAATAGCGTCGTGCTATATGAATAATGAATCAAATTCCTCAAACTTAAACTTTATTAGAGGGCAATAAAACTTTACGGCGCCTAACCCTGGAACTACGCAAATGACTTATCAAAGTACATCTGGCCGCTCCCGCGACTCGCATTTCATCGTTCGGATTGTGGAGCGCTGTGATGCTGATGCGGCCTAAGTTATAAGGGAAATAAGTAAATCGGTAGCGTTTTTAACTAGATGGTAATAATACTGGTGGTAGAACTCCAGTGACGGAGCTTGCGGGCGTAGGCAACACCGCATTACCTAATATACTTGCCGCTAAATGGTACTGTTCAGCACTATCATGTTCCGGTCAGGTGGTAATGTACGGTCCCTGTAATTTCCGGCACAGAGGCATAACACCTTAGCCCTCAGGGGTGGCAACGCATCTGCATTTTTACCTCTGGTCATTGTGTGGGTGTCTATAGGCTGCAGTCATCACTTAAAATCAATGTGAACTGCATGCTTGTTTGCCACTTTTATTACATAACAATTTTTTCCGTAATGATTATTCAAGCATGGGATTAGTTCGAATTGATGATAAGTTAGTACTGAGGTGTGCATAAAAAATATCAACCCACTTTCTATGGTGGCAGACTTCCAGTGTAGGAGCTCGAGGGCGTAGGCACCACCGCATCACCTATCAATCTGCCGCTAAATGGTAGTGTTCGGCACTATCGTGTTCCGGTGAGATGGTAATGTATGGCCCCGTAATAACTTATCACAGAGACATGTTTAAGGTCTTAGGGGTGGCAACGCATCTGCATTTCGAACTCTGGTCTTTGTGTGGGTCTAATCTGACGCGCTGGAGTAGGTTCGAAAATCCCCTCTTGGGCTCCTCTGCTATTAGAACATGGTGGGAGAGGGTGAGACGTATGCGATTCGAGAGTGTAACTTTTCATCATCAATTGTTGATAACCGGAATAGCGACTTGCGGGTAGTTCCAGGGTCAGAGCATGGGGGGAGCGAGGAACGAGTCGCGATACGCGGTGGTTCGTAGATTGATTGTTTGTTGTGTTGAAAGAAATCGTTCCTCACAACGATAATCAACGTTGAATCAGACTGTTTTATTGTTGGTAGAGCTCCAGTCACGGAGCTCGCAGACGTAGGCACCACCGCATTACCTAATATACTTGCCGCTAAATGGTAGTGTTCAGCATTTTCGTGTTCCAGTCAGGTGGTAATGTATGGCACAGAGGCATAACACCTTAGGCCTCAGGAGTGGTAACGCATCTGAATTTTGACCTCGGTCTTTGTGTGGGTGTCTATAGGCTGCAGTCATCACTTAACATCAATGTGAACTGCATGCTTGTTTGCCACTTTTATTACATAACAATTTTTTCCGTAATGATTATTCAAGCATGGGATTAGTTCGAATTGATGATAAGTTAGTACTGAGGTGTGCATAAAAAATATCAACCCACTTTCTATGGTGGCAGACTTCCAGTGTAGGAGCTCGAGGGCGTAGGCACCACCGCATCACCTATCAATCTGCCGCTAAATGGTAGTGTTCGGCACTATCGTGTTCCGGTGAGATGGTAATGTATGGCCCCGTAATAACTTATCACAGAGACATGTTTAAGGTCTTAGGGGTGGCAACGCATCTGCATTTCGAACTCTGGTCTTTGTGTGGGTCTAATCTGACGCGCTGGAGTAGGTTCGAAAATCCCCTCTTGGGCTCCTCTGCTATTAGAACATGGTGGGAGAGGGTGAGACGTATGCGATTCGAGAGTGTAACTTTTCATCATCAATTGTTGATAACCGGAATAGCGACTCGCGGGTAGTTCCAGGGTCAGAGCATGGGGGGAGCGAGGAACGAGTCGCGATACGCGGTGGTTCGTAGATTGATTGTTTGTTGTGTTGAAAGAAATCGTTCCTCACAACGATAATCAACGTTGAATCAGACTGTTTTATTATTGGTAGAGCTCCAGTCACGGAGCTCGCAGACGTAGGCACCACCGCATTACCTAATATACTTGCCACTAAATGGTAGTGTTCAGCATTATTGTGTTCCGGTCAGGTGGTAATGTACGGCCCTGTAATTTCCGGCACAGAGGCATAACACCTTAGGCCTCAGGAGTGGTAACGCATCTGAATTTTGACCTCGGTCTTTGTGTGGGTGTCTATAGGCTGCAGTCATCACTTAACATCAATGTGAACTGCATGCTTGTTTGCAACTTCAGTAACATAAAAAAGTATATATTTTTCAGATAAGCAGGCATTATGTTCCGTAAATACTACGATTGCAAATAATGAACAACGCACTTGCGCCAGCCCTCGCGTCCACGTTCCGCGCCATAATATTTCACACAAAGGTCACGTTGAGACAGCCTACTCCATAGATTAATTCCGATCTCGGATTATGAAGCTCGGGATTTATCTGTAGCCGAGAGTTATTGCAGGCATTCGGCAAGTCAAATTTACAAGGGATTGGCACTTTGCGGATTAAGGAGCTATCCGTCTAACGAGCTAACTCTCTTTATATTGGGAACTGGTTTAATATTTATTGCTCTAGTTTGTGTTATAGTACTGTTTGGTATGGGTGTGGTCGCTTGGGGTACTCACTTCATATTAATTAGTAATAGATCTATTTTGTGAGATGTATTTGGATAAAATAGAGCAAATGCCAGTTCAGAGGCACAATAAAGATTTTGTAAGAAAAGTAGAACAAGTGTTGTTGGGATTGATGTAGAGAGACTGCCTGCAAGAGGTGATGCGCTTATACAAATTAACCCTGTATTGTATTTATTTTTTATTATTATGAAAATCTACAACAGGTAGAAATGGGTAATATTTCATATTATTATTAATGTAAACGCTACTAAAAGCATTTGTTAAGTAATATGTTTTGTTAGTTCTGGTTTGTGGTTTGTATCGGTTTACTTAATGGTGTCACTTGTTTGTATTGTCTGCGTACAACACTATGAGCGTTGCCCAGCAATAATCTGTCTAATTTGATTGGTCAAGTTTCTCTTGCATATAACTTGTGAAAGGTGAATAAAACGTCTGAAGTATAATCCAATGATATCGTGGTTGAATTTGCATAAAATGCGTCTGAATTTCCAACAATACCTACGTTTTGTAAGGGTTTTTGGGTGCAGTCCCCAGGTTGTAAATATCTATTTTGCTAAACAATGTAAATTACAAGTCATGCTTCAATGAAATATTCCATTTCAATTATATCTTATAGGTACCAGAGATACTTGTGAAGGTACTAAAGATAAAAAAAGAAACTCGAGTCACATTTGATGGGCGTGAGTAAAATACGTGAAAAACGACTTTTTTATTCCACAAGGATCAAGTATATGACTGCGCAGCGGATTCTTAAAATATCTATTATCACCAGCTTATGTCGGCGGGTTTACGAGATGGTAAAGTAAATGATCAAGACGCGGCGTTGACTTGCCTTTATGTTGTTACAAATTTTGAGCGCCATGATAATATCTTAGGATATATTATTGTAATAAAAGTCAGAATTTTAATTGTAATGAGAGATATTATTGTAATTTTTGATGAAAATTGAGAAAGATCTAGATAAAATGGTGGACTTTAAGGGAGTCAATCATTGAAAGGTGGATTAAAGATCAAGATTTCCTACTTATAATGTCACACATAATGTGACTGGAGTCAAAAAAAGTCAGTCAGTCTCGCCACCTGTTACATGGGCCAAAACGTAACCAGCGAATGGTGGATGTTTGCATGTATGCATTTACCTCTGCCTAGCCCTACAGGAATTACAGGCGTGAAGTTACGTTTTAAATGTTTTTAAAAATATAAAGCCACCCATTTCACAACTGTACTTATTAACGTCAGATTTTTCATCACAAGACATGCATCTGTGGCAACCCCAATGAATGTAATATTTGTTCACAATACGCTTGCAGGACCATTTGTATTCGTTATATTAAAAGGGTGATACATCTCGGAGAATATTTGCAAGAGTTCGCAGACATATGTAGATGAAGTCGAGAAAGTAAGGTGGGAACTTGGAGCCATCGATCATGCAGACGTGTGCCAACTGCGAACTACTTCGGAAACAATTATTGGGAGTATTCCGTTTGTAACACGGTTTATTGCGTGGTTAGTGACGAGTCGGTTCTCAGTTGTTTGGAAATATGTATGAGGATGAGATGAGATGAGATGAGGATGTACGTCTAAATAATTCGCCTGATGGGAGCACAATATGGTTTATGACGTGAAAAGGTTGAATGTTCTTAGGTTTTCGCGAGCTTTGCTTAATGAAATAAAAATAGTTTTCGGATTTATCTCGCACATATTAAACTAAAATGATTATTTAAAATCAACCCGACGTTCTGTTGTTTTACAGATTCCGTGGTCTCGGGCAGACTGAGGTAGCAAATGTCTGACAACAGTTTCAAAAAATATTATGTGTACCTCCATCTATTTCGCAAACGTCTTGTGTAGCGTTCAGGATTAACACAGGAGCCGCCTCAGTCTACCCGAGACCAGGGAACCAGCAACCGAAACTTCGGGTTGATTTTAAATAATAATATTAGTTAAAATACGCTGGATAAATCCGAAAAACAGTTTTATTTCAATGATTACCTCAAATAAAACAGGAGGTTCATACCAGTTCATACTTACATACCTACGATACATACACAATGTGCTTTTCATTTTTAAGTCAATATCACGACAAGTATATCTGATTCTATGTTTCTGTATTCTACATGAAATGTTTTTTTTTAATTTAATGAAGGTGGCAAAAAAGCATGCAGTTCACATTGATGAAGTGATGATTGCAGCCTATAGACCCACACAAAGTCCAGAGGTCCAAATGCAGATGCGTTACCATCCCTGGGACCTTAACTGTTTTGTCTCTATGATAGTTATTGCGGAGCCACACATTACCATGTAACCGGAACACGATAGTGCTGAACACTATCATTTCGCGGCAGATAGATTAGGTAGTGCGGTGGTGCCTACGCCTTATAGAACCACATCTGAAATTCTACCGCCAGTAATAAAAATAAGGTTAAGTAGCGTTAGTATGAACTTATTTTCGTGTGAAAAAGTATTCCAGTACATCTGAAGCAGCAATTTTCTTTTCCCTTTCAATCTTTGAAGTTCGCAATACAATATCTAAAAGAAATAGATTTTATTAAAACTAAAACTTTGTCAGAAGTCAGATGCGACAAATTGTGATTTCATATTTTTATTTTCAACATCAAATTGTATCTACCACGATTAATTATTCATTAAATTGGTTTTGCTAAAAGTCAAAAGTTCAGAGGTTCTTTGTTGCCTTTATCTTCAACATTCGGCGAATCGAGATGAAGTGGGCGGGCACACATTTTGTTTGTAAAAGTATGTATTTATTTTATCTTTGTTTACTTTGTAAAATGAGGTTGTAACCATGCGAAAACGTCTTTTTGTACCGATGGCTTCCAGTGCCAGAGATTACGGTTGAGCTGACATAAATACATATTAAGCAATATTTCGAGGTGAATTAAACTATAATAATAATGATATGTTCTTAGGTTTTCGCGAGCTACACTCATTGAAATAAAACTATTTTTATATAAAAAGATTCATCAGTATTTAAGACCCATTAAAAGTAATATTCCATTACAAAATTCTGGCATTTATAAATTAGATTGTGATTGTGGACTCTCATATATTGGTCAAACGAAGAGAGCTGTATCCACCCGCGTTAAAGAGCACATTGCTGATGTCAAAAACCGAAGAACAGGGAGGTCTGCAGTCTGTGAACATATAGCGGATAAGCCGAACCATTACATCCGGTTTAATAAAATTCAAATACTCGCTAGAGAACACAAACCCATTCCACGAATGGTACGCGAGGCTATTGAAATTAAAAAACACCCAAATTTCAATAGAGAAGATGGATGGCGATTATCAACATCATGGGATCCCATACTTAGCAAGATTAAATCCCAGCCGCAGCAGTCTGCAAGACCTCAAGATACCATAAGTAATTATTGTGTTAATCCTGAACGCTACGCAAGGCGTTTACGAAATCGATGGAGGTAGCTACATATAATTTTTTCAAACTTCTGTCAGACAAATGTCACCTCAGTCTGCCCGGGACCACGGAAGCTGAAAAGCGACCGAAACGTCGGGTTGATTTTAAACATCATTTTAGTTTAATATACGTGAGATAAATCCGTAAAAATAGTTTTATTTCAATATAATAATAATATATTGTTTTTAACGTATTTTCATGCGTGTAATCCCCGAAGGGGTAGGCAGAGGTAAATGCATGCATTCAAGCATACATGCAAACACCCACAATTCGCCGGTTACGTTTTGGCCCATGTAACAGGTGGCGAGCCTGTTGACATCTCCGGGCACATTACCAAACCTTGAGGTACTGGGAAATTTTCAGAAAATGTAAAATTCCCAATAGAACCAGAGATAAAGGACTTTACACCATTATCTCTCATAACCCGCTACTCGGGAATTGAACCCATGACTTCAGCGTAGTAGTAGTGGTCTGCTTACCACTAGGCTACCGAGGCAGTTACTACATTTTTTTTAGATCTCCGAAAAAGCTTTTATTATAGCCCAGTATTTTTCATAGAAATAGAAATAGAAATAGAAAATATTTTTATTTCGAATAGATCTTTACAGATACTTTCAAAACGTCAATAAATCATAAACTACCTAGAGCGAATAACCATTACATATAGTAAAAGCAAAATCATATATTAATAGTAAATTAAAAATTACAATTTAAACTACTTGATTAAAACATAATAATCATAAAAATTTTCAATTCCTTCAATTATAATAAATGAAGAAAAAGAAAAACTTATTCGTCAAGATCAATGTTATTCACTTAGCAGAGTTCCAAGTGCAGTCACTACTGAGAAGAACTCCGCTACCCAACAAATTCAGTAAGAGCTCTCTTAAATAAGAGCTTAAATCTAGTACAGATTATCGTGAAAAATCAAATAATGTGAACGTCCATAGCATAGATGCAAATAAACTGCTGTCTACTAAATGCGATGTAGCCCCTGCAAACCAGAACAGACCAGTCCCCACCAACAGTACCCGTTCACGAGTATGACGCATGTGACAGCCATTGCCCTCCTCGACCATTTTAGAGGGAAGTGAGCAACCCGCCACACGACGCCGCCAAAGGCAAAAACATTTAAGCGTGCATGACTGTTCTGGAAATAAAAGATGGAATCTAATAGGTACCTATATAAAATTCTCGTGAAAAAAATAAATTCTCTCATCATTATGAAACTTTGTACGTGTATTTGGAAGGTGTGAGAATCGGTTGCATCGATTGCACCAAATATATATTTTTTTTCGATTTTTTAATACATTTTTTTTATACCTCTAAGACGATATGAAGTTTGTGGGGGCAGCAAGTAATATTATAGGTACCTTCTCAAATAATTCTTGTGTGCGTGTGGTGTTAGATGTTAGGCCTCTATGCCGGAAATTACAAGGTCGTACATTACCACCTGATCGGGACACGATAGTGCTAAACGCTTCCATTTAGCGGAAAGTAAATTAGGTAATGCGGTGGTGCCGACGCCTGCGAACTCCGTCACTGGAGCTCTACCACCAGTAGTATGTAGTAATACTACGTATAGAATGGACACTTCGATGCCCGCCCGATTTCCCCGCCTCACCCAACCTCCTCCCCTCTTATGGGTGACGTTTGGTATTTTCTACGTTCTAATACACGTCACTGATTGATGTCTGTATAATATAGGCCAAATTAAACGTTTGTATGGATTTTTGGCGGAGTGTCCGCGGTGTGTTTATGTATACTAATTCTGAGACAATACGAAGTTTGCCGGAATAGCTAGTATTCTTATAAAAAGTGCTGTCTTTCAAATGTTAATTTGAAAACTAACAATAAAGCGTTACCATGTATATCATACCACTTTTGTTCTAAAAAGCAGTTAATTGAAGCTACACTTTGTCCGGTCACGTGCGATCGAGTTAGGCTAACAAGAAGTTCAGATGGTTAATGTGTGGGATGTAATCCAATCTGATTGGAAACTTCCTCAATCGATTTCTTTGTTTCTTATGGAAGGAAATATTCAAATATCCTGTCATGTTTCAGTTTATTCAACTTGCCGTTAAATGGTAGTGTTCAGTGCTTTCGTCTCCCCTTCAGGTGGGGACACGGCCTTGTAATTTCTGCCACTGACATATAATGGTGAGATTCACAGACCACACTACAATACACTGTGAATAAAGTATGAGTTTTAACAGTTCTAAGTATACTTTGCTCAAAGTAAAAGTCGTAGTGCGTTCTGTGAATCTCACTCCAAGACAACAGAGAGAGGAAATTACTGATATTTTGAGCAATGAGTAATTGTTAGACCAGCTTTTTCTAAAATTTTAATTTCCGTATACATTTAAGGCATACTCTACTGGAGAGAAAATAAATAAATTTAGGCTTAACAACACTTGATTATACAACCATACAAGATATAATTATGCTGTGTCTTGTAGAAATTATATTTGCGGATTTTCTCGCATACGCAACACTCCCAACTTCTTCTTATACCTAGTTCAGTTCAGTGAACATCGTCGAATTAGTCTGCTCGTGACCACGGCAGCTGTAAAGCGACCGAAACGTCGAGTATAAGAAGAAGTTGGGCGTGTTGTATACGCGAAAATATCTACAAATATAAATTCTATAACGGATGAAGCTCGCGAAAACCCGCTAATACGTTATTCTATGTCTTGTTGGCAAAGTCTAAGTAAATTTACATAAATCTGAATCCTACTCTTATGCATGTTAATCTGAGAACCAATTTATTTGCGGTGCAGTTTAAATAAAGCTCTGCAGCTGTTGTTGTGTCCTGTCTAGCTAAACTGTTGCGAACATGTCCGGATGTGGTCGGAATATCTAACTATATAGACTGTGACGACAGTTGTGACATTAAACTGCCTCAGTAGCCAGTAGTAGGTTGCAGGCCACTTCTACTACGCCGGGGTCCTGGGTTCGATTCCCGGGTCCCCCATATTAGAGTTAACTGTGTAAAAAATACTTTATCTCTGGTTCTATAGTTTTCCAGAAGTATCCCAGAACCTCGAAGCTTGGTAATGTGGTCGGAGATGTCAATAGGCTAGCCACCTGTTACATGGGCCAAAACGTAACCGGCGAATTTTTGGGTGTTTGCATGTATGATTGAAATGCATGCATTTACCTCCGCCTACACCTTCGGGGATTGCAGGCGTGAAGTTACGTAGACGACAGGCAATATTGTGGTTGGTATGAATTTTATATAAGGATAAATTTTAATTATATTTGAATGTAATTTGGCAGTCAAAAGACCATTATTGTATAAATAGACACGGGATACAATATATGCATAAAAAAGCACTGGTAATGAAATCCCAATGTAAGGACTAGAGGGCGTAGGCCCTTTATTTATCTGCCGCCAAATGGTAGTGTTCAGCACCGTGGTCGTCGTCACGGGGTGGTAGAGGGGCAACTGACCTTCCCCTGCCTTTTAGAGAAAAAAAAATGGCGCAACTTACAGCAACAACTGGTATGTGCCATAAGTAACAAAATGCTGCCCCTAGAGCCAATCTGCCCTCCCCTATAGCCAAACTCTGTGTATCGTCGACTGGCGACGCTCTTGTTCAGCACTGTCTATGGTGTTCCGGGTAATGTATGGCCCCTTAATCTATTACAGAGATATAACAACTAAGGTCTAAGGGGTGGCAACCCATATGTATTTTGACCTTGGGTTTTGTAGATGTCTATAGGCTGCAGTCATCACTTAACATCAGCTGCATGCTTTTTTGTCATTACATATATATATATATATATAAGTCTGTTTTACTACATGAAAGAAATAAACCTTGTGTTGCTGAAAAGAAGTTTTATTGTTAGTTTTTTTTATACAGAGACTATTTTATTTAGGTAATATAAAACAATATGAACTCAAACCTGAAAAGAAGAAACGACAATGAAAGTTTATTCTTTCACTTTTAAAACATAAAATAATATAATATTAAAATTTTCATTAATTATGCAATTGTCAATCAACTCGTATTTAAATCTGTCATCTGACATTCTGAATTCGTTTCTTCTTTAAAATCAGACAATTAAAAAGTTAAAAACTATAACCAAACTTCATGGTAAATAAACACACAGAGTGCGAAGAAAGAAATAGTATTTCTTTACATATATATGTATCTTCACGCCAGGTCCCTAACGGGGTAGGCAGAGAGTGTAGAGCGCCAGATAACCCGGTTCTGACAATCCTCTCGTGCCTCGTCTACCTTCATCATTCTCTTCATACATGCACGCCGATTCCTAAGACTTTTGATCCCACCATCAGACAGAACTTGACCTATTTGGTTATGGTAGGTCAGTCTTGGTCTTCCTGGGCCTCTGCAACCATCCACATTCGCATTGTATATCTGTTTAGTCATTCGCTCATTCGACATTCTTTCTATATGCCCGAACCATCGGAGCATACCTTTTTTCATTCTTACCCCGATACTATCATTCACACAAAGCCTCTTTCTTACATCTTCATTACAAACGCGATCGGTGAGTGATACACCACAAGTAGTGATGCCTTAATATTTTAGTTTATACCAGACATTGAGACAGGTATTTATGAATCCATCTCAGGACTATGCAAACAAGCGAATTGCACATAACCAAATAACTACATACCTATCTACTTCTTTGTTTTAACTCTAAAGTGCATTTTTGTAACTCTGACCAGTTTTTATTAGTTTTACTACAGATAAAATTAAATATAAAAATTGCTCGGAATTTTTTAGGTTAATAGTTATTTTACATCAGCTATTTATAGAGTATGTAGACTCATATTAGCAAAGTCTAAGTACTCGTAAAACATGAATTCGAGTCCTATTCTTAAGAAGGCTATTCTCGCAACCGATTTATTCGCGGTGGAGCTTAAATAAGGCACTCCAGCCGTTGTCATGTCCTGTTTAGCTAAACTGTTGCGAACTTGTTCGGATGAGGTGGAAATATCCAGCAATAATTGACGGTGATGACAGGAGATATTTTGGTGAGTATTGTATTCTTGATTTTAAGTTACCTTCGAAGACAGTTAAAAGGGGATTTTAAATAATCATTTTAGTTTAATGTACGCGAAATAAATCCGAAAACTAGTTTTATTTCAAAAAGGGAATTATTAAACTTATAGGTATGTCATACAATATAAAGCAAGACTGTAAAAATAATATTAAAAAACCATCAAAATAGACATGTGTGAAGTACCTGCTGGTCATTACATCGGTACTATAAATCCATCTGAGGAATATGCAAATCAGCTTACCAATATGAAATACCTACTACACTACTACTACCTGCCGTGTCGGATTGCCGTCCGCTATGAGAGTGAGGAAACAAAGTGTGCATCTGTGTTTGTGCATAGACTTGTGTACTATAATATCTCCCGCACAGTTTCCTTGCCTTGGCCGCCGTGGCCCGGATTCAGTCTGAAGCATATAGCATAAGTAGTATCGATCCAGAGCCGTTACGTCTCTCGAGGCGTAAGATAATTAAGTTGAAAAGAAGAAGTAGGTATAGTACCTACCTCTTCTTTTCAACTTAATTTGTGCATTTCTGTTATCTGGTGCTCCACACTCACTGCCTACCCCGTAAGGGACTTGGCGTAAAGATACTTAAATACATTTCTGTTACTCTGACAAATTTTTGTTTTTCATAATTAAGGTAGGTATTTTGGCTAGAGAGAAACATAATATCGGTGTAATTTTTATGGTATCACAGAGCCATAATATGAATTTAGGTTTTTCCTAGGAGAAATGTTATTAGGCTTTACTGTGAGGAAATTCTCAGTAATAGCCCGGAGTCTGGTACCTGTGCCTCGGAGAGCACGTAAAACCGTCGGTCCTGCGCCCGATCTTTCTCCGGTCGTGTCGGATTGCCGTCCGCTATGAGAGTGAGGAAACAAGATGTGCATCTGTGTTTGTTATATCACTTATTTATCTGTTGCCTGATTGGTTTATGCCAACATCCTTAGAGGGGAAATTAATGTGTCACCGAATGGCTTCCAGTTGAAAATCAGTGTCAGTCACGAGACTGATAAATGCTGAACTGGAAGCTATTTGGTGTAGCCGTGAGACATTTCTTAGGTAGTAGGTACGTGTTAATGTAGGTTGGTTTTCGAAATATTGTTTAACATTTCCACTTCGTAGAGCCAATGCTGAGGCAGTAATAAAACACCTAGAAGATTCTGTTTTCTTAGTACACGGTGTTCCACAAACTATATTCTTGGATAACGGCAGTCAATTCATTAGTAAGAATTTGGATACATTTTTTTAAAAATTATAAGATACTAAATGTCTTCTTAACCCCTCGGTACACACCTCAAATTAACACTGTTGAGCGGTACAACAAGACTATAATTACTTGTATTTCAACTTTCATTGACAATGATCACAGAGCGTGGGATGTAAAATTACCAAACTTACAATTCGCTATTAATAATTCTGTTAACGAGGCAACTGGGTATACACCAGCATTTTTAGTATACGGTAGAGAATTAGTAACATGCGGGTTTCACTATTTAGACTCTGATCTAGGCAATGAACTGCTTTTCCTTCCGCGTAATATATACGCAGAAAATATTGGCCATTTGAAGACAATTTTCAATGAAGTACAAGCTTCTCTCTGGCATGCACATTCTAAAAATTCTGCTCACAACTTAAGACGCAAACCAGCAGAATTTGAAGTGAATGATATAGTATGGAAGAAAACTTACTTCCAAGGCGACAAAGATCAGTATTTTAGTAAAAAACTAGCGCCTAGATTCATGAAATGTCGTGTTATTGCTAAAAAATCACCCTTAGTGTACGAGTTGGCTGACATGTCTGGCAAAGATCTTGGCACTTGGCATATCAAAGACTTAAAATTAAACGCAAGGCAAGATAATTTAAATTAAGTCGTTTTTTTTCTCCTTTTGTTATTTTAATCAAGTGCAGTCAATCTTATACGGATTTTTACTATTTAGACAGTAAAAATCCTTCATGAGCGAGCGGGGTACTTGTAACGTTATTTATTATTTAATTTAAAAAAATCAAGCATAACTACCGATATTGGGACGACGATGAGTGTTTATCGACACGCCGCCTTCCCTGAGAATGACGATGCGCGAGGCGTACACGATCAGCGTGTACTTCAAAAAGAAGCTTATAATTTGGGCAAGATAGAATGGGACTGGAAATCAAGCATTTTTTTTAATGTTCAAAGGCTGTGTTGGCCTCACTAGTCCAAGAAAATGGAGGAGAATCCTTCCTACTAGATGTAAGCTTGTTTAGTGGACCCGCAATTGTACTAAAATTTGGCCCCACGTTGGGCGCCACTTGTCGTGTCTAGGTTGTCCAACAAAAAAAAAGCATACATGTAACAGACAGACAAAATTATTTATTGTATAAACGGTCGTAGGTCACAGGCCCGTTTGGAAAGGTATAGAGTTAGATCGTGGAGTAGGCTGGTACTCCCCTTTTTTTTCTCGCTGTCCTGGAGTAGTGGATAGATGCAGGTAGGTAGCCGCGAACTGTGCCGTGGTCCCTGGAAAGCACAACGCACACCGTAAGGACACCGATTAAACACGGTTCCACGTATGCCAGGCCACAACACATACCTAACTATCAGTAGTCCTAAGTTTGGTTGTGGCGGCAACGGGAATGGAAGCGGAGGCACATTGATCATAATTAGGATTTAATATTTTTAACACAAGAAATTAATTTAAGTATAAAATATATATTTATATACCTATGATAACATTATGGGCTTTAACCATTTAATTAACCCTAAGTTATTAAGGCTAAGCATATTATACGTATACATTATAAGTAAATAGTCGAAGTTAAGTAAGTACTGTACATTTATGATATGGCGGTTTAGCTAGACGCCATTACCACTACGGTGCGATAAGCTAAAATGTAATTATGAAAAGCATGTGCTAAAGCATGATCTGGAAGTGATTTCTACGATTTATTAAATAGTTACACACTTACCCAAAAGCGGGGGAAACACAACACTTTATTAGTTAAGTATTTCAAGATAAAAGATGATGATTTAAATTGCCACGAAAGGTACGAACGGCTCGCAGAGCGACGTGCGCTTACTCTGACGCTTCAAAATGTCCTGGCGCGTCGTCCGTCGCCGGATGGCGCGTACGCCTCGCGCATCGTCATTCTCAGGGACGGCGGCGTGTCGATAAACACTATTGTCGATATTGGGGATGTCCCAATATCGATAGTTATGCTTGATTTTTTTAAATAAAATAATAAATAACGTTACACTGGGTACCTACCCAAGAAGGTATCTCAAGAATTAAATTTGGGAATTAAGTTATTTAGGTACCTACTCACTTAAGCAGTTCTATGTTGTTTTTTTTTTCCTATATTTAATTATTTTGTTTATGTTTCGTTTGTAAATTTTATTGTTTTTTTTTCTTTGTTTTCTGTGTAATTTATTTCATTTCATACATACCATACATACCTTTACGGCAAATAAATAAGTTATCATTCATTCATTCATTGTTTGTGCATAAACTTGTATACTATAATATCTCCAGCGCAAGTTTCCCTGCCTGCATTGAAATAGGCCGCCATGGCCGGGATTCAGTCTGAAGAACATTATAGCATAAGAATATGATCCAGAGACGTTACATCTCTCGAGGCGTAAGTTGATATGCATCTGTCCCAGAAAAAACGGGGCCGGACGTGGGCCTTACGTTGTTACAACACAATTAAAATACACTTGGATGAATTAAAACATAATCATTTAGATAAGAAATGCGGTGGTGCAAGCATTCACATAAACGTTAAGTGATAACTGCAGCCTATAGACACCCATACAAAGACCAAGGTCAGAATGCAGATGCGTTACCACTCTCGAGGCCTAAGGTTATGCTTCTGTGCCGGAAATTACAGGATTTACAGGGCCATTGCATAATATCAATGTTAACAACACTCTCATCTATCCAACATTAATATATCCCAAAATGGTCCCTACACAACCATACACATACCAATCGTAGGACTATTAATTACCTGCACAATGGGAAACTCCTCGTTGTAATCGTATTACATCAAATCTTATTATGGGCCCGGATTAAACTAAACTCGGCGTGTAATTGAGCGAAAGTTTTTGAATGGGAAGACTGCGGGCCTAAGCTTGAATAATATTGTTTTAGAACTGAGATCGCTTGAGATTAGCTTTCGGTGTGGAACCGGAGCTTTGATTAGATGGAGAATTTCCTAAAATTAATATGTCCACCGCCTAATATAATAATATAATAATAATGGCAACCCATTATACGTCCCACTGCTGGGCACGAGTCTCTCCCCTTTTTGGGCGGAGGCCTGGAGCTTACTCCAACACGCTGCTCCAATGCGGATTGGTGGAGATACGGGTTAGGGGCCAACCCGCTGTCGGATATTTTCAAACCGCCCATAAGGCCTCCGACAAGGTTTAACGACTGCTATCCATCGATAGCAACCGGGACCGACGGCTTAACGTGCCCTCCGAAGCACGGAAACGCGCATTCAATTTGCCACTAGCGGTCACCCATCGCACTACCCGACAGTGCCCGTAGTGCTTAACCGAGTAGATCGCTTACGATCTACACCAGCCACTGGGCCATGCGCGCCTATAAGTGCAGGCAAATACTTCCGCGAGTACAGTCAGTCAACAGAACAATGGCGGTTAAACTATGGGCGGCCACACAAAATCATAATATGTGATGTATTCGTGCAAATTCGCAGATGTTTGCGATGCGATGCGCATTCGCGGTTATGTGTGGGCGCTTTATGGCAGTAGGATGGTAGCAAATCAATAATTCTAGACAAGCAGCAGTGTTTCGCGATAAAACTAACGCCAATGCTATCACTATTCGCATGCATAGCGATTATGGCATTTTTTCTTCCCCATAAACTCTGTTGTGGGCATATTTGGAGAGGCTTTTGTCTTGCAGTAGACAATTTGTAATGATAAAAGTACACGCGGACGAAGACGCGGGCAAAACCTAGTAAATAATTATCCTTATTACGGCCATGTAATTTCCGGCACAAAGGCATAACACCTTAGGCCTCAGGAGTAGTAACGAATCTGCATTTTGACCTTGATCTTTGTGTAAGTCTATTATTCTAAGAGCCTGCGACGCCCAGACCTTCGTTATATTATAAAACCTGGAAATTCTTCTATATATGTCCCCTATAAAATATACAACCTGGGTAGCGGTGGCTTTGGCAGGTAACAGGTAGTAAAGGTGAGTAAAATTGTGTTTCAAATTTGTGATAGTATAAAACTTAGTTTTCATATATTTTAACTTACAATCATAATAGAAACCGCCTCGTCTATCGGCGGACACTTTGGACGGTGGCAACCCCTTGCCAGACACCCTCACAGTCTAATTACTATAAGCAAAACCAAAATATACAACCTGGGTAGCGGTGGCTTTGGCAGGTAACAGGTAGTAAAGGTGAGTAAAATTGTGTTACAAATTTGTGATAGTATAAAACTTAGTTTTCATATATTTTAACTTACAATCATATTAGAAACCGCCTCGTCTATCGGCGGACACTTTAGACGGTGGCAACCCCTTGCCAGACACCCTCACAGTCTAATTACTTATAAATCTACTTTCGTCATAGTATAAAATCTAACTTTTATGTATGTTATGCAGAAAACTATACGAATAATGTTTCCACAATTCCCAGTCACTTTCGATGGTTCCCCTATCTTCCCAGGGACATTGAAATCTACTCCAGGCGTGCGCGCGATGAATATACATATACGTTGGTGCGAGTGAAATAGCATGATCGGTCCACGACGATCTCTTTCTGCGCATCAGCTGTCTCGTACTCCGTAATATATATTGTGTAGTGGGGACTGTCATACGTACAGAAACCATTGAATAATAAATTTGTAATAAAAGTGAGGGAAAATTAATTTTGTTCTCAAGAGACATTAAAGAAATGTCAAACTGACGATCCGCTTAGCCCAACGGTGTGAGATGACCGTTTAATTCGACGGGTCACGGGTTCGATCTCCGCACCGGGACCAATATTTGTATGCGCTACAGATATTTGTTTCGGGTCTGAGTGTTTGTGTATGTGTTATATGTGTATAACGGTACCCACGACACAGGTTTATACCTTCATTCCAGGTTTTATAATATAACGAAGGTCTGGGCGTCGCAGGCTCTCAGAATATATAGGCTGCAGTCATCAATTAACATCAATGTGAACTGCATGCTTGTTTGTCACATCCAATCCATAAAAAAAAATATTCTTTATTCACTCGCGTGTATTATTGTGAAAAAGAATAATATCACAATAACATCCTGCTTACTTTTACGGATAAATAAACACATGAAATTATAACCTATACGTTTTCACTATTTTGTTTCTATATACGGATACAATTATCGTAGTAATCATTGTTTAGTATCATAAAATATAACGGGGGTGTTTCCGCGCTCACAAGTTAACCTTAATGAACCATTTCCTTAATCAAAATATACCTGGTTATAATGAATGATAAGCTACTCTTTTGCAATGAAACGCAAAAATCATACTTTCTGCTAAAGTGATAAAGACGATTTCTTTTATGTTTTCGTATTTAACCCATCAAGTCACGAGAAAAATATGAAAATTGATTTTCAATTGGGAAACCCTTCCCAAAAACCTTCCCTTTCCTTGGGTAAAAGAGATTTTTACTTGCTCAGTGCTCGTAACTTGCTCGTGGTTAAATTTTTAGGGTTCTCAATCTCAAAAAGAAAATAAACTGAAGATTATTCGTTTTTCTGTCTATTGTGAGTGATTTAACAGGGCCGTACGTTACCACCTGGCTGGGACAAGATAGCTGAATACTACTACTTATTGGTAAGATGATTAGGCTATGTGGTAATGCCTACACCCTTGAGCTCTACCAATAGAAAAATCTATCCATTTTTAGGGTTCCGTAGTAAACAAGGAACCCTTATAATTTCGCGATGTCCGTCTGTCTGTCTGCCCGTTCTCGGTTTAGCGCAAAACGTATTGGTATTAGAGACGTGAAATTTGGCACAAATATACAACCCAATCACGCCGACAAAGACGTAGAATAAAAACATGAAAAATTAAATTACTTAGCGTACCTCCCCTACATGTAGAGGGCAGATATTATTTTTATTTTTCGTTTTTTATATAGGACGGGATATCGTTGGATAGCTCTTTAAAAAAAATTAGGGGTGTGCTAACATCATTTTTGGATTTAGTTAACTGTCCGTGACTTATTGAGCTTTAAAATTCCAATATTCGTTAGAGTCAAGTGTCCCCCACTTTATTAACTAAACGGTTATTGTTAGAAATTCAAACATTACGGCCATAATAGCTATATATAATGAAATTAAAAAGAAAACTTGCAAGTAATGGTCGACTAAATTATTTACTCGAAATTTTTTAACATATCCATAGAAAATATTTACATATATTTTTTACATTACATTAATCAAACCTAAAAACTACGGAACCCTACACGGCGCGTGGCCCGACACGCACTTGACCCTTTCCTTATATGAAATGATGATGGCAAATTAACATGTAGCTGTTAAATGCAGCTTCTTGACATCTACACAAAAATCGAAGGCCAGAATGCAGATTCATTGCTAACCTTAAGGTCCAGAGTTTTTGTTCAGAGAAGTTGTTTGACCTCTTTAGTTGTTACTACGGGCCCATACATTAGTGTATTTCTCTTTAAAATTTATAATACAGAAACGCCAGCAAACTCATTGTCATTGATATAATACATTGATTACATACATAGGTACGAGTATGTAAGTATCTTCTTACGGGGTAGGCAGAAAGTGTAAAGCACCAGATATCCCAACCCTGACACACCGCCCGTGCTTCTTCTACATTCATCATTCTCTTCATACATGTACACCGATTCCTGAGACTCTACCACCAGTGTACAGTGTACAGTTTTGTAAAGAAACCCTTGAATACACACTCTGACGAGCACAAAACTCAATTACATGTACAAATTCGTTAAAGTGTAGTAAAAATAAAATAAATAATGTGATAATAAATAAGCTGTAAAATTGGTATGCCGGTGTGTGTGCCATAAAGTGGGCTTTACGAGCTCCCGTTCGTAACTACTTCCGAAGTTGGCCAATACGTGTGATTTAAGTTGCTCGGGTTACTGTTTTTGGGGGCTTCCTGTAGTAAAATGTCCCTTGTGACTTTTAATGAAATTGATGCCACGTATGTGCGATCTGTTTAATATCCTTATGTGATCTCTGGTGTTAAACGGAGACTAGTATTTGACGGATTGTTTTATAATTTAAGTAATAGAGATAAAAAAAAGTAAACCGTCATCCATTTTAGGGACTGAACAATATTTTTCTCTGAAATTTAAATTAAATCTAATCATCAATCGATAATTTCACCCGTATTGAACTACCCAAAAATTTGATTAAGAGAGTTATAAATTAAGAACACGTGTTTGATATTACTGTTTGGACTCCAAAGTTGGAAGAAAATAGTGAAATTAGTTAGGTATGTGTTTTTAGTAGCCTGCCATCGGCAACCGTTATCCGCTTGACGTATCTAAAACTTTCATATTTTCTATATTAACAATATTATAATATGTAAATGATACAATACATATCAAAGAATCAACCACCGGAGTTATAGATTAGGAGTACAATTCAGGGAAATCCAAATCATATTTTTTTTTGTTTTATTCTTCAATGTGCAAAATATGACCTGATTTTGCAAATTTTAACATAAAAATAGTCTTCCCTCACTAAAACTTCCCAACTCTTAAAAAAAACATGTCAAAGGGATGGAAATGAAAATTATCATTTGTACATTAATCGTTGTTGTTGATATGCTGATCTTATTTAACATTTCTTTCCGCTCTGAGATTTCTTTTCAAGGCAAAAGAAATAACTAGAATATTCTGAAGTTTTAAACCCTAAACGGATCCAAGATCCCTCTCGCTCGGGGCATCCGATATCATTAGGTTTTCCTCTTGAATGTTTTTCAGGTCCAACGCTTGAATTAGAGTTGTACTGTATCGGAAAAATCAATAATATTGAGGCTCAACAATCGACATTCATCAACAATTCGATGTCAATTTTACAGAATCGATTCGTGTTTGACGGAATATTATAAAAAAAATTATGGTTATATATGTATATTATGATAAAAAAATATTTAGTAGACCAGATACACATCCTGTACGCGCCTTAAATGCGAAATTGCCATCTTTTTTAATGAGTTGTAACAATCGAAATATATATATATATATATATATATAATTAGAACTGTTGAAATTCATAGTTCAGGTACTGTGAATTTAAACAGTTCTCGTACCACTCAAACACACACAAAAAAATCTTTTGAAATGTTTTGGAGGACATCGGTCACAAATTTTCCTACACAGGATTTATAGAAATATTGACACATCAATATTATTCTTTTAACATATTTTATTTATTCTTTTTATATATTATTATTTGTACAAAGCTGAAGCTTTGTAAAAATGATATGATAAAATATTAGTATTCGTATAAAAAATTGTGACATCGATATAAATATCGATACGAGAATCACCTTGCAGCTCTAACCCCCGGCAGACGATTCAAAAGTTTCATTGAGTTCTTCGCTGGTTTTTATTTCTTCCATACTTAGTTGTACCGCTTTATTAGCCTTTATTTAATAATGTAACTGAACTTCTACTTAATCCCATTTTTAATGAAAGTCAAATTTGTTTTTATTTTAACAAACTTTCTTTTTTCTACGTCTTTAAGGACGGCCTGTATTCTATTAACGTTTAAACGCTGCTTTGAGCTTCCAGTTATTTAGATTTCTAAATTAGGAATTCACTGCCTTGGTTTTTGCTTCATTATAATATTTACCGGCGTTGCTACCTTACAGGAATATCAGGTAAAGTATCAACGTTACTTTATCCTTGTTCTGATAGCAGATTTTCAGGCTAATTTCGAGTATTTAGGTCGGATATCATGAATGTGCAGTTTTAGAAATCTCGTGAATGTCCATGTGGTTTAAATTGGTTTTTATCACCACATCAATTTATTGGCGCTCACCGCTCTACACTCTCTACCTACCCCGTTAGGGACCTGGCGTGAAGATACATACATACATCATTTTTTTTTGTATGTGATGAAAGTGGCAAACATGAAAACAGTTCACATTAATGTTAAGTGATGACTGCAGCCTATAGACACTTACAAAGACCAAGGTCAAACAGCAGATGCATTACCACTCCTGAGGCCGAAGGTGTTTGAAGGTGCCGAAATTACAGGGCCGTACATTACCACTAGACCGGAGCACGATAGTGCTGAATACTACCATTTAGCGGCAAGTATCTTAGGTAACGCGGTGGTGTCTACGCCAGCTCCGTCACTGGAGCTCTACCACCAGTAAACACGTCAGGTTTACGACCTATTACGCACTAATAAACTTGAACATCTGAATCAACACAGAGATATTGGAAGTGAATTTATTACCGTATTTACAAAAGTGAGTGCTCTGCTGAATTACTTGATATGGTGCCGTATTTTATCCTACACTACACTACCCACTGAAGGAGCAAGGTCCGCCCACAAGCACTAGATGCGTGACCAGTGATCATCAGTGATTATTTCTGCCCATAAAGTACAAAGTGTGAAACGAACTTCCCCCTGAGGTGTTCCCTCGGTACTACAATACGGGACACTTGCCTCTGCCTATTTAGGTTACGCATTTTACAATATACAAATGCACGAATTTCAAGATACTAAGCAGAAGAGAAATTGAACAATAGTATACGTAAAGTTCTGATATAACATTACAAACCCATTTTAAAATAGCTTATTTCCTCAATAACTTATATCGAAGAGTGTATAAACGTGATTAGTTCGGTATACCACGAACGATAGTGGTTCACGGACGTGACGTCACCCGGATATAATTTGGTATCGCCTCACAACATTACACACAATTTCTCTTTGGCTCCCAAGAATTTTGGAGCGGATATTGAACATTCGATATTGTAGAAATACGTGCGTCAGTGCTGATCGGGTAAGAAATTTATAAATATACTAGTTTTGGGTCACAACTTCGTCCGTCTGGAATTCATGCAGAAACTTCAATTTCTAAATTTTGAATCCTTAATTATTAAATTCTCAGAGAAGCAGCTGAAGCACGTGCTTTACTATTTTTAATTGAGTATAATTTCGAAATGGTTCGAACCCCAGGTCAAGGGTTATCAGAGATAACGGTGTGAAATCCTTTATCTCTAGTTCTATTGGGATTTATTCCATTTTCTGGAAGTTGCCCTCTAGGTACTTTTGAGTTTTTATGTGTGGAGTAGTAATGTGCCTGGAATAGGCTCGGTATCTGTTACATGGGCCAAAACGTTACCGGCGTTTACCTCATTAGAGGCATGAAGTTACGTTAAAAATTTGCGTTGTCGATCAAAGCAAAGTTCTATTTCGCAAAATGACTTTACTACATTATATTATGCGAGACAAATACTAGAAACGTCAATTCAGCGTAAAAAAATCTATTAGCAATTGCAATGACGATACGATGAAAATAACTTTAAGTAGCAAAACACATAATCGAGTTGCGGCGCCACGCCTCTAGAATCGGCAGTACCGTCAATGCAGATTGTAGCCGAGCGGAAATTTTTGAAAACATAATCGTTTATTTAAAACAAAAAGTAATGTCTTTTTACTAACAAATAAGCAATAAGTTTCTCACGATGGTCCATAGCAGAGACACGTCTATCCACAATCAAAAATCGCGAGGATAGATATCCTAACATACGACAGTAAAACGTTGTTTTTCGTGACACAAACCGCCGATTTTAGCGGCGCGGCACCGCAACGCGATTATGTGTTTTGGCCCTAAGTCCATACACTGCAGCTTAATTTATATGCGGTGGACGAAGGATAATAAACTTAAGCGGAGAATCGTGGCTGAGATCACCAATAAAAGATACAAAGTTGGCTGTGATTGGGCAGAGACGCTCTAAAAGGATGGGGGAGGGGGTTGGTAAAAGAATTGTAAAGAAAGACATTATCTTTACAGCCTACTGCTTGTTTGGTTTTTTGTTATTTTTGTTGCTTTGTGAAAATACTGAATTATCATTGAAACATAATTTCAACGGGTAGGTATGTCTGTAACTTGAGCGAGTATGGAAAGTTGTATGCATATTAATTATATTACCACGCGGAAGTCCATGTAATATAGGACGAGTGAATTCAATTAAATTAACTATATTTATACTGATAGTGTCGTAGATAAAGATTTTTCATCAAAATCAAACAAACCTTCTCCTAAAAGGAACGAACGAAATTGGAAAGAAAAAATTGAAGATTTTACTATTTTACACGGCATTTTAACAAAAAATTACGTTGACTATGACGTTGAATAATTACACACGAGTTATGCTAGCCTTAATAAATTCCTTTAAGTGTCTTTTTTGTGAAAATAAAAATTATAATTTGGTGCAAGGTAGTGATTATTTGGCATTATAACAAATTTATTATATAACTTGAGAACCACTGAGTTTTGCGAAACCATTGCGTCATCAACAAATTATTATATGTCAACATGAAAGTACCGATCATAAAAAGTTCAACCAATTAGCAAACTTTCCACATAACTTCTCCAACACTCTATACAGCTAATCAACGAGTACTCGAATATCGTCTCAACTATTAGCGATTCTCAACACGGGAACATAAATCAGTGATGCGCATGTGCGCGCGATATTGCGAAAGTTGTCTGCTAACACGAACTAATTACAATAATCCCTGAATCTTGAGCCACCTATGGAATCAGCAACTGCCGCTTGTATAGAACGTTCTCTATTGTATTTCCTTAATAGATTTTGTCTTGATTGAGTGCGGGGATTATAATATAAGTTGCTATAGTGCCGATTCGCTTCGATACATCTAATATATATAAATCTCGTGTCACAATGTTTGTCCTCAATGGACTCCTAAACCACTTAACCGATTATAATAAAATTCGCACACCATGTGCAGTTCGATCCAACTTGAGAGATATAGCTTACATTACGCTATGACTAATAGGAGCAGAGCAGCGCGGGCGAAGCCGGGGTGGGCCGCTAGTCTTAATCTTAATATATATAAATCTCGTGTCACAATATTTGTCCTCAATGGACTCCTAAACCACTTAACCGATTATAATAAAATTCGCACACCATGTGCAGTTTGATCCAACTTGAGAGATAGGATAGCTTACATTACGCTATGACTAATAGGAGCAGAGCAGCGCGGGCGAAGCCGGGGCGGGCCGCTAGTATTATATATTTTTTACAACGTAATTTGTGAAATGAATGTATGTTAGCTTGTGATACGTACAGTGTAACGCAGATAAAAGTCGGTTGGTTGGTTTTTACATTTAATTTTATAATGGCTCTAAAATTTTATATAATTAAATTTTATATATACAAAACAGTCCATTCCGTGTATGTATTTTTTTTTTTTAGGTCGGGCTTTCTGTTGGCGTCCTGTCTCGAGACGGCACTAGTCTACTTCACCGGGCAATCGGCGAGCGCAGAAGGCGCTCCAGCCTAAGCAAAAAAGTTAGCGCAACTGCCTAAGGGTGACCCATGCGGGTCCGTGCCTCGGCTTAGGACATTGCGGACATATGAGACATATGCGATTATGGGCGGTGCAACTTTCGCTCTACTCCATTCGGTTGGTGATAACCGGAATGTCATCGGCCTCGCGGGGCCGGAGATAGGGTCGGGATCAGGGGCGGGCGCGGCGCGAAACGCGTCGGCGCGTTGTATTGGCTCCGTGTATGTAGAATTTTTTTTTATTTTATACCATAACAATGTAGTCTAAAGGCATCAGAGTTACGGAGTGATCAGCGCCTATTTTGAGATTTTATATTTACAAAATCTAAAGCCTAAACTAAAATTTTCTTAACATTACAAATATCACATTAACGAAAACTGTGATATCATCTCAACTATTTGCGATTCTCAACACGAGAACATAAATCAGAGATAGGCGTGTGCGAGCAATATTGCGAAAGTTGTCCGCTAACGCGAACTAATTACAATAATCCCTGAATCTTGAGCCACCTATGGAATTGGCAATGCCACTAATATAGAAAATAAATCTGTATTGTGTTTCCATAATAGCTTTTGTCTAGTCTTGGTTTTGTGCGGATGATCGATCTCGTGTCTATTTGAGACAGGTAAAACAGATATGAGAACTGAAAATGTTTTTTATTACGTGGAAATAATAAAATTTGCCTCTGATAATGAGATGTGTACTAGGTCAAATTACAAATATAAAATGAAAGCAAATAACAAAAATACGTTAAAAAAAATCCTCAAATTAAAAAAAATATAATGGTCCAAAAATACGTAATCATAACTACAATGCTTACCGGTATAATTGAACTTAATTATTTACCACGGTAATAACAAACTTATGTATTGTTGTAATGTTATATTTTTATGTTTATCATCCAAATAACTTAAAATATAAACTCTAACTTCTTCACCCCTAAACGCCGAAATGAAGCCTCATTTGATCCACCAGTCACACAGTATGAATCGGTAGTACATTCCTCGTTAGTGCGGAGATCTCTATTAGCGGGTGTCGTAAAGACAGTTTATAGCGGCCGATAACGGAAACTTTCTCTTTTAGGCTTGGCGCGTACTAATAGGTACATATATTTATTTCAAACATAATCACTTCGAATAAACGTGATGTTGACTTGCCGTTGGGACGTGACGATTCTGCCACCCACTAGTTAAATGTTTTCTGCTAGGGCAGTCCGTTATCCGAATTATGGCCGTAAGACTATTTCAATAGGACTAAATAACGCAGGATGGAGAGCAGTGTTCCGAAATAAGTCTATCACCGCTACAATTATTGTCAATCCGTATTCTGAGCAAAGTAATGATGACCATGGCCAAACGAGTCCTTCAGGGCAGGCAGCGCGTTGGTAACTCCCTTGGTGTTGCAAATATTCATAGGCAACTGTGACCACTTTCCACCAGGTGGCCCGTTTGCTTGTCTGATAACCTATAAACACACGAAATAATTTTATTTTTTAAAAATTCATTAGGCGTTACTAACTTTGTCATATCCGGGATACGTCAGTCCTTACAGGGTCGCGAAGCCGCCGCCGCTTAATGGGCGAGTCGCTGTCCTTATCGCAGTACTCCAGTTTATAATACCCTATTGAACGGCTGCTTTACTGGCGGATCGGTTGTCTCCGCAGTTTATTGTTCCGTCAATCTTAATACTGTACAGTTTATTCTGTACTAGCTGTGCCTGCGACTTTGTTCGCGTGGAATGGTGACTTTGGGACTTTGGGCAGCGCTTTTGGATATAAAAAATGTACTTTACAGAAATGCTTCTCTGTACACGATATTAGACGTTTGGCTATCGGGGATAAAAGCACACAGGCTGCTAGGATTGCGAAAAATGGCTAATTATGTGTTTAAACGCTCAGTCGTGTAAGTACCTACCTATAAACGTCCATCCTACGGTAAACCGTATTTTCGAAAAAGCCATTTTAAAATTCTATGCATTTTTTTTTGTATAGACAATAATTACACAGTTTTGTAAAGTTTCAGTTTATTAGAGCTACTGACAGAGAATGAAAGATGAAGGATAGATCTATACGGTAGAAGTGAAAAATTACTTTATATTACATTTTTATTTCATTATTTAATAAGGGAGGTAATATACAACATAAGACCTAAAAATTTTGTGAAAATTTTAAGAGTAATTGCTATCGTTTTTATTATAGAGCAAAAAATATACGAAAAAAAACACGTTTATTGTATGCCCCTTGGACCGCTCTTCTTCATTTTCTTATTTTTAGTAATTAAATTTGTCTTTATAGCGATATCAGAAATACATAATTTGTGAAAATGTTAGCTTTCTAGCTATCACTATTTATGAGATACAGGCTGGTGACAGACAGACGGTCGGACGGACAGACAGACAGACAGACAGCGGAGGATTAGTAATCCGTAGGGTCCGTTTTTACCTTTTAAGTACAAAACCGCCTAAAAGATAGAATTAAGATATAAAATAGCTTAAAAATATTCGATATGATTCTTTAAATTGACATAACTTTTTTATTTCTGAACCGATTCACATGAAACAAACACTAAACGTTAAGTGAAACTTACCACAATATATCAGTGAAAAACAGCAAATCGAATAAGCCGTTTCTGAAATTAGCGTGCACAAACACACAGACAAACAGACATTTTTCCGGGATAAAAAGTACCCAGTATTGTGCGCCAAAGGTTAAAATATGATCGTACCAAGTTGCATCGTAATCGGATCGGTAGATTTTGTGTGATGCTTGAACAAACAGACAGACAGACAAAAAATTTTCTAATCACATATTTGTGTTCGGTATTGATCTAGTAACATCCCCTGGTATTTATTTTTTCAATATTTTCAATGTACAGAACTTACACTTCTACAGTTTTATTATAAGTAGAGATAGATGACCGGAAACTGGTTTTGGATTTTAGATGACGAGCGATCAAATTATTCTGCTGTAGTAGTCCAAAACGGCGACGTTTGGTATCTATAAATTGTCTGGTCTGCATGTTTTTACCCTAGATAATCTGCTATTTGTGAATCGAGCTGACGTCTGACCAGATTCCTCATGAGGTTCTTTAAAAGATCATTTTAATGGCGTTCACCTCAGCGTTCTTTTGAAATTTCGAGAAATATCCCTGCGCCTGTTTCCTCTGTCCAACATGGCGGTTTCTCAAAAGTGGCGAAGAGTTCAAGAAATCCTATAATATATAAGTAATTTTTAACCTTTTTTAGTTACAGAAAAGAGTTAAGAGCATGTATGTAGAATGAATGTAGGGATAAGGTAGGATACATCCTTACAGGGTCGCGAAATCGCCGCAGCTTAAAGGGCGAGTCGCTGTCCTTATCGCATTACTCCAGTTTACAATACCCTCCTATTGAACGCCTGCTTTACTGGCGGATCGGTTGTCTCCGCACTTTATTGCTCCGACAATCGCAGTACTTTTTTTTTCAAACAAGCATGCAGTGATGACTGAACATCAATGAAATGATGACAGCTCTGTAATTCCGACACAGAAGCATAACACCTAGGCCTCAAGAGTGGTAACGCGTCTGCATTTTGACCTTGGTCTTGTGTAAGTGTCTATAGGCTGCAGTCATCACTTAATATCAATGTGAACTACATGCTTGTTTGCCACTTCCATTACACAGAATATATATATATATATATATCCTCTTCTCCAGCCAGAACATCTAAGTAGTGTTGTCTGCGTGTTTTTCCTTAAGCCGATATGTTTTTCGTATTTGTGGGCACTCGAGCGGGTGATGAAATAAAGCACATGGTTTAGCAGAAAATAAAGCAAGAGTCGTATATTGCCAAAGATCCGCCCATTCGATTACGCCGGCAGAGAAGAACGGGCAAGAAACTCTTACGACCGGGAGATACAATTACCGGAATACAAATGTTCATTGCACAATGTAAATCTCTTCTGCCAATCAATTCAGTACTACCCGAATCGTTACTATATCTCGTTTACCACTATTACAAACTGTACATCTTGAATCTAGATGATTATATCGAGTTACAGAATTAAATCAAGGACCCGGCGCCGAACGCGCTCTTTTATTTTCTCATTTTTAAATTCTAATTCAACTGTCAAGTTTAGTGTCGTTGATGACACTTGTCAATCAAACTACTGGGTATGTTTAGTACTTTCTTTATGTTTAGGTCTTTTCATAATCATTGGTTTAGTCAGGTCAGTACGTATATATGTATATATATATATATATACATATACAAAAATGTAATTTATATATTTTATATATATATATATATATATATATATGTACGGTGCAACACCGAACATTTTGTCCCATCAGCTTATTACCCACATGACGTCCATTCTTATATCATATTTCAGTTCGCAATAATCAAGCACCGCGCGCACTCACTATCATTGCATATCATTTAAATCAAATGTGTTTTAAATAAATACCTTATCAAACTATCAAAAATTATCAATCAACCTATCATTCATAGCTGTAGGGATACACCCTACATCTTAATGGTCCTTCGAGCCTATAATCAGCGGCATCTTAATGATCTATCGAACCTAGCTTTCGCGAGTGTGGTGATACGTGTTACTAAGTGTGGGAAAGGATTATCATTTTATTAGCAGCATCGTGTAGCGAATCGGTTTCATCGGCCTCCCACAAGCGGGTCTCACCGGTGAAATTGAGAAGGCGCATATCTTCAAGCAGCCCTTTACCTATTCACACTTAAATCACGTCAGCATTTTAATCAATCAGAAATGGAAGACATCTACGCGAATCAATATCAACTTATTGAAAGCATTGAGAAAATTCTCATCAACTTTAAAAAAGATGGAGCTGAACGTAAGACTTATTCTAATATTCAGCGGCGATTATCCACTTTAAATACTTTGTGGAATGAGTTTAATAGCAATCATTCGCAACTAGTGGATTATCAAGACTTCGAACATAACTACATCAAACAAGATTGCTATAGGAAGACGAAAGAGTTTTGTGAGAAGCTTTCGTCTTACTTCAAAGATTACCTAAATTACATGGAGAATCCCACGACCTCCGAGATACCTACGACTCCAAGGCCAGGTATCATTACAACATTTGAAATTCCTAAACTGAAACCAAGTGCTCTAAAAATAGATTTACCGTCCCTTAAAATTACTCAACGTACGCCAAGCCCTACGACATCCGCCGTACTCACGTCGCCGGCGGCAGCCGCACCATCAGATCGTCAGCATGACACCTTGAGCGTGCCGAAGCAAGTGCAACCAAACCAGCATGAAGGTTTGACCAAATTAAGCAATCGCGGCTCTTCTAGCAGATTAGATGAAATGCTACGCAAGCAAAATAGTAATTTTAAGGCCTTTTCTCGAACCATCACCAGCATTGACTTCGATAATTTATCAGAAAAATGGGAGTACGAAGAGGTTTTAAAGAAGATAGATTCTCGTTGGTCTACGATCGACTCTCTGCACTGGGAAATTGACAGTGAGAGGTATGAAGAAGATAAAGATTATGAGCGTTTGTTTAACCGCTATGAGAAGGAGTACAACGACATCAAGAAAGCTTTGAGTACGAAAATGTGGTCAACATCATATAAATCAAAAATGACACCGACCATGGACATTCCTACGTTCCACGGTGATTATCATAAATGGGTTTCATTTAAAGACCTATTTAGCGAATCTATCCATAGCAACCGATCACTATCAAGTGCACAGAAAATGCAATTCTTGAAAAGCAAGGTCAAAGGCGAAGCCGAGAAATTAATCCAGCATCTAAGCATAACCTCGGACAACTATCAAGTCTGTTGGGATATTCTCAATCACAGGTACAACAATAACAAATTGATATTCAGTTCTCATATGAATATCCTCATGTCTCTGCCTACCATGCAACAACAATCATCCGTACATATAAAGAAAATGCATGACGCAACCAACGAATCTTTAAATGCAATCAAGACTCTTGGGGTGGACATATCTACGTGGGACCCTATGCTTGTGCATATCTTATCTCAGAAATTGGATTCCGAAACGCACAAGGACTATATTGAATCATTAAAAAATCCTCGTGATCTACCAGTGTTACAAGAATTCATCGATTTTCTCGAAGTCAAGTTTACATCACTCGAAGCATCTCGGCGAAAACAAGATAGCGTTCATCAAAAATGTGTGATGCCATCTCCATCATATACTGCAAGAAAACCCATGTATTCTCAACATAGCAACAACAAATATTACCAGCAAAATAATAAGTATTCAAATGATCATATAAATACTTATAAACCGATTGCAAAGGCGTTACACATATCGTCAGCAAATACCTGTCCTCATTGTAATGGCAAACACGGTATATTTATGTGCAAAGATTTTATTGAAATGTCGAATGAAATGAAATTGAAGACTGCAAATAAGTTACGGCTTTGTTTAAATTGTTTATACGACCACAAAGATAAGAAATGCATTTCTACAAAAACATGCCGAAAATGTCCTGAATCACACAACACTTTACTACATGACGCACTCATGAAACCATCAACCAGCATCCCTCAGCATTCTTCAGATACCGTACACATCTCTCAAAACAAATTATCAGAGATTTTGCTAGCAACAGCAATTATTCAAGTGGAGGCTGCAGACGGCACCCACCACATTATGAGGGCACTCATTGATCAAGGCTCGCAAATCTCACTTATCACCGAAAAAGCAGCCCAGAGATTGAGACTACCACGGCGTCACTGTAAGGGCGTAGTTTTTGGTCTGGGCGCTCAGCAAAATAACTGCAAGGGAGCACTGGAAATTAAAGCAATGGCAATGTACGGAGATTTTAACTTCAACGCCAATGTAATCATCATGAACAATCTCACGAATCATCTACCTAATCGATCCTTCGAGAAACCTTCATGGTCGTACTTGAAGAATATCAACTTGGCGGATCCCGAATTCTACGTCAGTCGTCCCATAGACCTGCTACTAGGCGCTGAGATTTATTCTCTTATCATGATGGGTGGCATGATAAAGGGCGACGACTCGGAACCAATTGCTCAACAGACAGAGCTCGGTTGGTTGCTTTGCGGATCCATGAAAACATATCAATGCAACGTTGTGATGAACGACCTACTCGATTTACAGAGATTTTGGTCAATAGAGGACGTACCAGAAAACACATCAAATTTATCATTTGAAGACGATCATTGCATAAAACATTATGAAAAACATACTTTTCGCCAAGCAGATGGTCGCTATGTCGTCAAATATCCGATGAAATCTGACTTCGCTGAAAAATTAGGAGAGTCAAAGAAAAAAGCATTAGCGCAATTTTTCCAATTGGAAAGAAAACTATCAAAAAACGAAAAAATATCAGCTGATTACAATTCGTTCTTAAATGAATATATTGTACTGAACCATATGTACGAGGCGAACAATGGCGGTAACTCGACGCTACTATCATGTTACTTACCGCATCACTGTGTACTGCGGGCCGACTCTACTACGACCGCGCTACGAGTTGTCGTGAATGCGTCATCTCCTACAACATCAGGTCATAGTCTCAATGATCTCATGTACAGTGGACCCAATTTGCAACAAGATCTGCTATCATTAATTTTAAATTGGCGTCAATATGAAATAGCATTCACAGCAGATATCGAAAAGATGTTTCGGCAGATTTTGCTGAATCCTGAAGATCACAACTTACAAAAAATAATTTGGAGAAATAGCATGCATCAGCAGATACGAGAATACAACCTAGCAACTGTCACCTACGGCACTAAGGCAGCACCTTTCCTGGCCATGATGACTTTAAAGCAGTTAGCAAGAGATGAAGGTCATAAATACCCACTATCACCAGCAAAGCAAACATTAGAAGAGAATTTCTACATGGATGATCTTCTGAGCGGAAGTCATAGCATTTCAGCAGCAAAGCAATTACAATCAGATTTGGTACAGTTACTCCAGTCTGGTGGCTTCAAGTTACGCAAGTGGTCTTCAAATAAGCAAGAACTTTTGGAGGGAATTGAGACTGCAGTAAACACAGACATCTTCAATTTTAAGTACCCAGAATCTACAAAAACTCTTGGATTACAGTGGAATCCACAAGAAGATTGTTTCACATTTCAACTGAAGCTCAATCCACCATCATCAAAACCGATCAGCAAAAGATCACTTTTATCAGAAATATCAAAGATTTTTGACCCACTCGGTTGGCTCTCCCCTGTAACTACAAAATTAAAATTATTATTTCAAAAACTTTGGCTACTAGATATTCAGTGGGACTGCGAAATACCTGAGGACCTAAGCATTGAATGGCGAAAAATCAGAGATGAGTTAGAAAATATCAAAGAGATCAAGGTGCAGAGATGGCTGGAGACCCATGAAGGCGATCAAATTGAACTTCATGGCTTTTGTGACTCATCTACAAAAGCATACGCCTGCGTTATTTACTCAAGAGTGAATAAACAAAACCGTGATGGCACTCAATACCAGTCGATCAATATTGTTGCAGCAAAAACACGATTGGTACCCATCAAGAAAAATATCACATTACCACGACTCGAGTTGATGTCCTGTCTTCTGTTATCAAAACTCATGAAGACAGTACTCAAAGGTTTATCATCATACAATGTTAAAATGTTCGGTTGGACAGACTCTACAGCAGTATTGGGATGGCTGCAAGGTGACTCTACTCGCTGGAAAACATTCGTAGCCAATAGAGTGGAGCAGATCAAAGCTATAGTGGACTCAGATCAATGGAATTATGTAAAGACGTCAGAAAATCCTGCAGACTGCGCCAGCCGAGGTATCACTGTAAAACAACTGCAGGAGCATTACCTGTGGTGGAGCGGACCTATATGGTTAGCCTCTTACAAGCATGAAGTCCATCAGAAGCAAGTAACATACGATACTATCTTAGAGCAAAGAAAAATATTACAAATAAATATTGCCACGATAAATACCGAGAATATTATAAACGATATTTTACGTAAGCATAGCGACTTTGCTCGCGTAACTCGAGTGCTAGCTTGGGCAATACGTGCGGTGTCACGTAATCGACCAAAACAAGCATATTTGTCAGTGGATGAATTATCAAAATCAAGAAGCAAAATTATCAGTCACATGCAACATTCAGCATTTTCAAATGAGATAAGCAAACTAGAAAATCAGCAAAAAATTGACTCTAGAAGCCAAATTCTCAGCTTAAATCCATTTTTAGACAAAAATCGACTACTGAGAGTTGGCGGTCGAATCAAACAAGCAAACATTAGTGAAGATATGAAATATCCTCTGATCATCCCCCATGAGAGTCATCTAACAAACTTGCTTATAGATCAAGCTCATAGAGACACATTCCATGGAGGAGCACGTTTAACTAACGCACGTCTACGGCAACACTATTGGATAGTTGGAGGTAATCGAGCAGTTAAGAAAAGGTTACGCAACTGTGTAATATGCCGAAAGCATGACCCTATAAAACAATCACAGTTAATGGGGGACCTGCCAGCAGCAAGAAGCAACCCTACTCGGCCATTCTTCAATACCGGCGTGGATTTGACCGGCTTCGTAGACGTGAAAGCAAATAAAGGCCGAGGAATTAAAACTACGAAAGGGTACATTACCGTCTTCGTATGTATGGTGACAAAGGCCATACATCTGGAGCTAGTCTCAGATTTATCATCATCAGCATTTCTAGCAGCACTGCGCAGAATGGCGGCTCGACGAGGAGCTCCACGTCACATATATTGCGACAATGGTACCAACTTCGTCGGGGCCAGCCGCATATTGCACGAAGAAAGTATCAATTTACAAGCAGTACTGGATGCAGAATTCCATTCACAAGTGTCGGACATGGATATCGAATTTCATTTTAACGCACCTTCCTGGCCCAGTGCTGGTGGCCTCTGGGAAGCTGCCGTGAAGAGCCTCAAACACCATCTTCGAAGAGTGCTCGGTGAACAAAAACTTACATTCGAAGAGTGGTCAACACTGTTAGCACAGCTGGAGGCATGCCTAAATTCAAGGCCACTTTGCGCTTTAACAGAAGATCCAGACGACACAAACTACTTAACTCCATCACACTTTCTGGCATGCGGACCAACACTTACAATTATTGAAACTGAAAAAGATGCGAGGACACGTTGGCAACTCACACAAAAAATGGTTGATGACATCTGGAAGAGATGGCAAGCAGACTACTTGTCTCAATTATCAGCACGCAGCAAATGGCAACAGCCACAAAGCAATCAAAAAGTCGGTGACGTCGTGATAATTCATGAAGCAAACTTACCTGCAGGCAAATGGACCCTTGGCCGGGTGGTAGAGCTGCACCCTGGAAAAGATGGTCATGTACGAGTTGTGAGTGTCAAAACCAAGAACGGCATCTTAAAAGTGTGGCCTTGGCCGGGTGGTAGAGGATGTACGGTGCAACACCGAACATTTTGTCCCATCAGCTTATTACCCACATGACGTCCATTCTTATATCATATTTCAGTTCGCAATAATCAAGCACCGCGCGCACTCACTATCATTGCATATCATTTAAATCAAATGTGTTTTAAATAAATACTTTATCAAACTATCAAAACCTATCAATCAACCTATCATTCATAGCTGTAGGGATACACCCTACATCTTAATGGTCCTTCGAGCCTATAATCAGCGGCATCTTAATGATCTATCGAACCTAGCTTTCGCGAGTGTGGTGATACGTGTTACTAAGTGTGGGAAAGGATCATCATTTTATTAGCAGCATCGTGAAGCGAATCGGTTTCATCGGCCTCCCACAAGCGGGTCTCACCGGTGAAATTGAGAAGGCGCATATCTTCAAGCAGCCCTTTACCTATTCACACTTAAATCACGTCAGCATTTTAATCAATCAGAAATGGAAGACATCTACGCGAATCAATATCAACTTATTGAAAGCATTGAGAAAATTCTCATCAACTTTAAAAAAGATGGAGCTGAACGTAAGACTTTTTCTAATATTCAGCGGCGATTATCCACTTTAAATACTTTGTGGAATGAGTTTAATAGCAATCATTCGCAACTAGTAGATTATCAAGACTTCGAACATAACTACATCAAACAAGATTGCTATAGGAAGACGAAAGAGTTTTGTGAGAAGCTTTCGTCTTACTTCAAAGATTACCTAAATTACATGGAGAATCCCACGACCTCCGAGATACCTACGACTCCAAGACCAGGTATCATTACAACATTTGAAATTCCTAAACTGAAACCAAGTGCTCAAAAAATAGATTTACCGTCCCTTAAAATTACTCAACGTACGCCAAGCCCTACGACATCCGCCGTACTCACGTCGCCGGCGGCAGCCGCACCATCAGATCGTCAGCATGACACCTTGAGCGTGCCGAAGCAAGTGCAACCAAACCAGCATGAAGGTTTGACCAAATTAAGCAATCGCGGCTCTTCTAGCAGATTAGATGAAATGCTACGCAAGCAAAATAGTAATTTTAAGGCCTTTTCTCGAACCATCACCAGCATTGACTTCGATAATTTATCAGAAAAATGGGAGTACGAAGAGGTTTTAAAGAAGATAGATTCTCGTTGGTCTACGATCGACTCTCTGCACTGGGAAATTGACAGTGAGAGGTATGAAGAAGATAAAGATTATGAGCGTTTGTTTAACCGCTATGAGAAGGAGTACAACGACATCAAGAAAGCTTTGAGTACGAAAATGTGGTCAACATCATATAAATCAAAAATGACACCGACCATGGACATTCCTACGTTCCACGGTGATTATCATAAATGGGTTTCATTCAAAGACCTATTTAGCGAATCTATCCATAGCAACCGATCACTATCAAGTGCACAGAAAATGCAATTCTTGAAAAGCAAGGTCAAAGGCGAAGCCGAGAAATTAATCCAGCATCTAAGCATAACCTCGGACAACTATCAAGTCTGTTGGGATATTCTCAATCACAGGTACAACAATAACAAATTGATATTCAGTTCTCATATGAATATCCTCATGTCTCTGCCTACCATGCAACAACAATCATCCGTACATATAAAGAAAATGCATGACGCAACCAACGAATCTTTAAATGCAATCAAGACTCTTGGGGTGGACATATCTACGTGGGACCCTATGCTTGTGCATATCTTATCTCAGAAATTGGATTCCGAAACGCACAAGGACTATATTGAATCATTAAAAAATCCTCGTGATCTACCAGTGTTACAAGAATTCATCGATTTTCTCGAAGTCAAGTTTACATCACTCGAAGCATCTCGGCGAAAACAAGATAGCGTTCATCAAAAATGTGTGATGCCATCTCCATCATATACTGCAAGAAAACCCATGTATTCTCAACATAGCAACAACAAATATTACCAGCAAAATAATAAGTATTCAAATGATCATATAAATACTTATAAACCGATTGCAAAGGCGTTACACATATCGTCAGCAAATACCTGTCCTCATTGTAATGGCAAACACGGTATATTTATGTGCAAAGATTTTATTGAAATGTCGAATGAAATGAAATTGAAGACTGCAAATAAGTTACGGCTTTGTTTAAATTGTTTATACGACCACAAAGATGAGAAATGCATTTCTACAAAAACATGCCGAAAATGTCCTGAATCACACAACACTTTACTACATGACGCACTCATGAAACCATCGACCAGCATCCCTCAGCATTCTTCAGATACCGTACACATCTCTCAAAACAAATTATCAGAGATTTTGCTAGCAACAGCAATTATTCAAGTGGAGGCTGCAGACGGCACCCACCACACTATGAGGGCACTCATTGATCAAGGCTCGCAAATCTCACTTATCACCGAAAAAGCAGCCCAGAGATTGAGACTACCACGGCGTCACTGTAAGGGCGTAGTTTTTGGTCTGGGCGCTCAGCAAAATAACTGCAAGGGAGCACTGGAAATTAAAGCAATGGCAATGTACGGAGATTTTAACTTCAACGCCAACGTAATCATCATGAACAATCTCACGAATCATCTACCTAATCGATCCTTCGAGAAACCTTCATGGTCGTACTTGAAGAATATCAACTTGGCGGATCCCGAATTCTACGTCAGTCGTCCCATAGACCTGCTACTAGGCGCTGAGATTTATTCTCTTATCATGATGGGTGGCATGATAAAGGGCGACGACTCGGAACCAATTGCTCAACAGACAGAGCTCGGTTGGTTGCTTTGCGGATCCATGAAAACATATCAATGCAACGTTGTGATGAACGACCTACTCGATTTACAGAGATTTTGGTCAATAGAGGACGTACCAGAAAACACATCAAATTTATCATTTGAAGACGATCATTGCATAAAACATTATGAAAAACATTCTTTTCGCCAAGCAGATGGTCGCTATGTCGTCAAATATCCGATGAAATCTGACTTCGCTGAAAAATTAGGAGAGTCAAAGAAAAAAGCATTAGCGCAATTTTTCCAATTAGAAAGAAAACTATCAAAAAACGAAAAAATATCAGCTGATTACAATTCGTTCTTAAATGAATATATTGTACTGAACCATATGTACGAGGCGAACAATGGCGGTAACTCGACGCTACTATCATGTTACTTACCGCATCACTGTGTACTGCGGGCCGACTCTACTACGACCGCGCTACGAGTTGTCGTGAATGCGTCATCTCCTACAACATCAGGTCATAGTCTCAATGATCTCATGTACAGTGGACCCAATTTGCAACAAGATCTGCTATCATTAATTTTAAATTGGCGTCAATATGAAATAGCATTCTCAGCAGATATCGAAAAGATGTTTCGGCAGATTTTGCTGAATCATGAAGATCACAACTTACAAAAAATAATTTGGAGAAATAGCATGCATCAGCAGATACGAGAATACAACCTAGCAACTGTCACCTACGGCACTAAGGCAGCACCTTTCCTGGCCATGATGACTTTAAAGCAGTTAGCAAGAGATGAAGGTCATAAATACCCACTATCACCAGCAAAGCAAACATTAGAAGAGAATTTCTACATGGATGATCTTCTGAGCGGAAGTCATAGCATTTCAGCAGCAAAGCAATTACAATCAGATTTGGTACAGTTACTCCAGTCTGGTGGCTTCAAGTTACGCAAGTGGTCTTCAAATAAGCAAGAACTTTTGGAGGGAATTGAGACTGCAGTAAACACAGACATCTTCAATTTTAAGTACCCAGAATCTACAAAAACTCTTGGATTACAGTGGAATCCACAAGAAGATTGTTTCACATTTCAACTGAAGCTCAATCCACCATCATCAAAACCGATCAGCAAAAGATCACTTTTATCAGAAATATCAAAGATTTTTGACCCACTCGGTTGGCTCTCCCCTGTAACTACAAAATTAAAATTATTATTTCAAAAACTTTGGCTACTAGATATTCAGTGGGACTGCGAAATACCTGAGGACCTAAGCATTGAATGGCGAAAAATCAGAGATGAGTTAGAAAATATCAAAGAGATCAAGGTGCAGAGATGGCTGGAGACCCATGAAGGCGATCAAATTGAACTTCATGGCTTTTGTGACTCATCTACAAAAGCATACGCCTGCGTTATTTACTCAAGAGTGAATAAACAAAACCGTGATGGCACTCAATACCAGTCGATCAATATTGTTGCAGCAAAAACACGATTGGTACCCATCAAGAAAAATATCACATTACCACGACTCGAGTTGATGTCCTGTCTTCTGTTATCAAAACTCATGAAGACAGTACTCAAAGGTTTATCATCATACAATGTTAAAATATTCGGTTGGACAGACTCTACAGCAGTATTGGGATGGCTTCAAGGTGACTCTACTCGCTGGAAAACATTCGTAACCAATAGAGTGGAGCAGATCAAAGCTATAGTGGACTCAGATCAATGGAATTATGTAAATACGTCAGAAAATCCTGCAGACTGCGCCAGCCGAGGTATCACTGTAAAACAACTGCAGGAGCATCACCTGTGGTGGAGCGGACCTATATGGTTAGCCTCTTACAAGCATGAAGTCCATCAGAAGCAAGTAACATACGATACTATCTTAGAGCAAAGAAAAATATTACAAATAAATATTGCCACGATAAATACCGAGAATATTATAAACGATATTTTACGTAAGCATAGCGACTTTGCTCGCGTAACTCGAGTGTTAGCTTGGGTAATACGTGCGGTGTCACGTAATCGACCAAAACAAGCATATTTGTCAGTGGATGAATTATCAAAATCAAGAAGCAAAATTATCAGTCACATGCAACATTCAGCATTTTCAAATGAGATAAGCAAACTAGAAAATCAGCAAAAAATTGAGTCTAGAAGCCAAATTCTCAGCTTAAATCCATTTTTAGACAAAAATCGACTACTGAGAGTTGGCGGTCGAATCAAACAAGCAAACATTAGTGAAGATATGAAATATCCTCTGATCATCCCCCATGAGAGTCATCTAACAAACTTGCTTATAGATCAAGCTCATAGAGACACATTCCATGGAGGAGCACGTTTAACTAACGCACGTCTACGGCAACACTATTGGATAGTTGGAGGTAATCGAGCAGTTAAGAAAAGGTTACGCAACTGTGTAATATGCCGAAAGCATGACCCTATAAAACAATCACAGTTAATGGGGGACCTGCCAGCAGCAAGAAGCAACCCTACTCGGCCATTCTTCAATACCGGCGTGGATTTGACAGGCTTCGTAGACGTGAAAGCAAATAAAGGCCGAGGAATTAAAACTACGAAAGGGTACATTACCGTCTTCGTATGTATGGTGACAAAGGCCATACATCTGGAGCTAGTCTCAGATTTATCATCATCAGCATTTCTAGCAGCACTGCGCAGAATGGCGGCTCGACGAGGAGCTCCACGTCACATATATTGCGACAATGGTACCAACTTCGTCGGGGCCAGCCGCATATTGCACGAAGAAAGTATCAATTTACAAGCAGTACTGGATGCAGAATTCCATTCACAAGTGTCGGACATGGATATCGAATTTCATTTTAACGCACCTTCCTGGCCCAGTGCTGGTGGCCTCTGGGAAGCTGCCGTGAAGAGCCTCAAACACCATCTTCGAAGAGTGCTCGGTGTACAAAAACTTACATTCGAAGAGTGGTCAACACTGTTAGCACAGCTGGCGGCATGCCTAAATTCAAGGCCACTTTGCGCTTTAACAGAAGATCCAGACGACACAAACTACTTAACTCCATCACACTTTCTGGCATGCGGACCCACACTTACAATTATTGAAACTGAAAAAGATGCGAGGACACGTTGGCAACTCACACAAAAAATGGTTGATGACATCTGGAAGAGATGGCAAGCAGACTACTTGTCTCAATTATCAGCACGCAGCAAATGGCAACAGCCACAAAGCAATCAAAAAGTCGGTGACGTCGTGATAATTCATGAAGCAAACTTACCTGCAGGCAAATGGACCCTTGGCCGGGTGGTAGAGCTGCACCCTGGAAAAGATGGTCATGTACGAGTTGTGAGTGTCAAAACCAAGAACGGCATCTTAAAGCGACCTATTATAAAACTATCACCGCTCCCAGTAAACAATGAGATAAACCAGCACGCGCCGAATCATAACACCGTATCACATGTCATAACAAAGAAATCAAAACATAAAGCATGGAGCTTTAAGACTGCTGCTATCACATTACTGTTGCTTTTGGTCGTTATGCCGGCACAGTGTGTTTATAATATAGCACAATTAAATGTCAATCAAACGATATACTTTGATAAGATATCAGACATGCACCTTAGCAGCGACGAATGGAAGCTGATTGTCTATTATGACATGGGCCCCTACTGGCAAGGGTCTAAAATGCTAACAAATTATATCAGCAGTCTAGACAGCGTATGTCAAAAGTCCAGAAAACCGAATTTATGTGACGTATTCTTGATACAATTACGTCACTCATTCGACGAACTTGAGCATTATAATCACATGTTACTGAATCAACCGAATCCCGGTACACACAGGCGTGTGCGCCGCGGCTTTATCAACGTAGTTGGCAATATTGCAAATACATTATTTGGAGTACTGGATGATCATTTTGCAGAGCAATATCAAAAAGATATCGAATCGCTAAAAGCAAACCAAAAACATCTATCAATGCTCTGGAAAAATCAAACCTCGGTCGTCGAAGCACAATATAATTTATTGCAAAGAGTAGAAGAAAGCATGAATAAACAGCATAAACTTATCAACCAGCACATCAAAGCATAGAAAATGTCACAAATTCATTTAAAAAGGAAATACAAATAGTAGAGTCCAATAATTATTTCGCACTATCAGCGATTATAGCAAACAACATGTTGACTGACCTGAGAAATATTCAAGAATACTTACTGGACACAATGGTTGATCTTCATCACGGAACATTTAACTTCCATCTGATCACTCCTGAACAACTCCGAGATGAATTAAACGTGATATCCGGCCAATTGACAAGAGATTTATCATTACCGATCAATAATATTCCGAGCGATTTACCGAAGATCTACAATCTTTTGAAGGTCAAAGCAAAGATGACTCTACAGTTCTTCATCTTTGAAATCAGAATACCTCTGGTCAGTCGGGATTATTATGAAATTTATCATTTGATACCGACACCACGTAATATCAAGAACAACATGGTCTCCATCAAAATAGCATCAGAGTATGTTGCAATGAATATACAGAAAGATTCCTTCATGCCAATGTCATCTTCAGATCTCCAGAGATGCAATCAAAATGATGAAGCCACATATCTTTGCCCACTACGAATACCAGTTTATCAAATGACATCGTCAGTGAGCTTATGCATAAAGGATGACGTAACAACACAATGTAAAACAGAGATAGTGCCATGTGAAATATCTTGGTCAAAGTTACACGAAATGAATAAACATTTATATTCATGTTGTGGGCTATGCAACATCAGAATCATATGTGGAAAACAAGTGACAGCGGAAAAATTAAGTGGTAGCGGAATCATTAGCCTAAGTGAAGGATGTATTATAAAAAGCCAAACCTTCACAATTTATTCACACAGACAACAGAATAGTAAATTAAATATAGAAGCAGATATACTGAACATCGAAATACCGCCTATTAACCACATAATAGAGTTATCACTACCCAGCATCAATGAGACTGGCATACTAGATGATGATCTATTCAACCAGACCTCTATTCACAAGCAATTAAAGCAGATAGGCGAGCGAATAGAGCAGTTGAAAGAAACTGGAACAGATGTAGTTCTAGCAGAGAGAACGTCATCTCATGACGTCACTCAATACGTAATGATATACATCATCATGGGAGTTATCATTACAATGAGCGTAATATTCGCACTACGCCAATGGCGCTCATATCAATTACGCTTATCAAGAAATGCAACCGGAGACGATGTGACACGCGTGGAGCTCGTTGCTGCCCGCCCCGAGCTCCCCGCGCGCGCCGCACCCGACGCACCGACGCCTGAGCACCAGCCGCAAATCGGATCCACTGCGTCGTCAGCAAAACTTATACCGCAATTTATTAATAGGGCTACGTCGCCTATATGTCGCATACGATTTGATCAATGTAACCCTTGAAATATTTAAGTCTGTGAAATGTAAATATTTAAGTATCATTCAGTATCACTCACATATCATCAATCTCATTTGAACTTATCATTTTATTTTTTTTGTAATCAGCATCCTTTCATCATCTTCTTTCCTTCCTCTCCCGGAAGATGTACGGTGCAACACCGAACATTTTGTCCCATCAGCTTATTACCCACATGACGTCCATTCTTATATCATATTTCAGTTCGCAATAATCAAGCACCGCGCGCACTCACTATCATTGCATATCATTTAAATCAAATGTGTTTTAAATAAATACTTTATCAAACTATCAAAACCTATCAATCAACCTATCATTCATAGCTGTAGGGATACACCCTACATCTTAATGAACGGCATCGTAACTCGAGTGCTAGCTTGGGCAATACGTGCGGTGTCACGTAATCGACCAAAAACTACGCCCTTACAGTGACGCCGTGGTAGTCTCAATCTCTGGGCTGCTTTTTCGGTGATAAGTGAGATTTGCGAGCCTTGATCAATGAGTGCCCTCATAATGTGGTGGGTGCCGTCTGCAGCCTCCACTTGAATAATTGCATTGAACGGCATCTTACACTGTTGTTAGTCTTTAGGGAAGGCTTTGACTAGCAGGCAGTGGACGTCTGATGATAAAAACGATAATCTTGTTTCATTGTTAAAGTTTAATCCAAACCAATAACATTCGATAAAAATTTAATATACGAGCAGAGTAAATAATGTTCCTGAATAAATATGCACATTTTGTGACATTTCACGATATTTTCTCCTTTACAGTATGAATGTAGCTATAAATTGTTGCATTTTTGTTTACTCAATAATCCATATTGCATGGATTGACAATTTTTTTTTTATTCAAACATGAAATATGTTTATACTGTTTACTGTTCCACATAGACATTGTTTATCGCGTTTATACGCGTTTGTGTCATGAATTAATGTATTTATTTTTAAAATTAAGTCATTGCATAAAAACAGCTGTTATTGCCTTAGTACAATTTTCTGTTCATTTGAATAGTGGTATTTTAGTACGGTGTGAAATTAACACGCTTTTTATCTCTTAATTTAATTTATATTTTCAATACTTCTTTTGTCATTTTGTGGGTATGTATACGCTGCAGTCATCTCATCAATGTGAACTGCATGGTTGTTTACCACTTTCATTACATAAAAAAAAAACTACTATGTACATGTACGTGACACGCGAAACATAGGATTACGTAGCTTTCTAAGGATATTTTTATTCTACAAAGTGTTTCTTCCGCGAAATTATTGAGTCGAGTTAGCCTTTACAGTTTTCGATAAAAAAAAGAAAACTTTATATATGATATTTCCCTATTTTTTTTCATCCGTCCAAATATTATTAATATAACTTACTATTCGAATATGGAATGTATTCGCATAGTTTTATCTAGGTTAAACAAACTAGAAAATCAATTTTATTGCTAACATGTTTTAATGTAAGTAAAATTGTTCTGCCTTTGCATTAGCACAATTTTACTAATTCATTAGAATTATCGTGAAAAGCATTTGATATACTGATAAAAGATATTCCACAAACTGAAATAAGGTTAAAAGTACTTTTTATTACCGTATATTTTTACGATATCATATTACCTGTAATCATTAAAAGTTATAGGACGCCCATTACGCAGTAACGTTAGTCTTACGCTCATAAGATTCCTTGGAACTTTAATTACATACTATTTGGTTCAGTTATCACGAAACATCATTAAAAGTTGTCTTCATGTTTAATATTGCTAAAGCGAGACGCGTTCTGTCACAACTTTGTTTAAGGGCAGAATTATTTGCATCGTTTCCAACAAACAAAGACGCCTTTGTTTCTGTCTATATACATTGATACTGGATATTAATAGAAATTATGCTTCTGTCTGCTACTGACTAGACCACGACGGTACGATTCGTATTCTTGTGTTAAAATGAATATACTTTTAATGGTTCGCGAGGATATTGAGGTATAAAAAAACATCCAAATTTCAATAGAGAAGATGGTTGGCGATTGTAACCAACATGGGATCCAATACTCAGTAGAATTAAAGCCCAATTGCAACAGTCTGTAAGATCTCAAGATACAATTAGTAACTTTTGTGTTAATCCTGAACGCTACGCAAGATGTTTGCGAAATAGATGGAGGTAGCTGCACATAATAATTTTTCAAACTGCTGTCAGACAAATACCACCTCAGTCTGCCTGAGACCACGGAAGCTGAAAAGCGACCGACACGTCAGGTTCGATTTTAAATAATCATTTTAGTATAATATACGCGGGATAAATTCCGAAAACTAGTTTTATTTCAATACTTTTACGAGTTTTGAATAAGTAAGAGTATCATGTAAAATGTCCACTGCTGGACCAAAGCATCCCCATAAGGGGCATATGCCGTATCGCCACGCTTGGCATCCGGAATTGCGATCGCAGTGGCGGTAATTTTATCGTGAAGCTGCTGTCCATCTTGCGGTATTGCAGTTACTACCACCCCATTGTGACTGACTCCAATAGTGGAAGAATATAGTCTTCCAGTAGAATAAAATTCTTCCGCTAGAGGGCGGGGGGCGGTCACGTTCCGACGCGAGTCAGCCAGCGAATTAAAAAAAATATCCAAACATTTTTTTTTATGTAACGGAAGCGGCAAACAACCCTGCAGATCACATTGATTTTAAGTGATGACTGCAGCCTATAGACACCCACTGAAAGACCAGATGCCAAAATATAGATGCGTTGAGATCTTAGATGTTATGTATCTGTGGTAGTTATTACGGGGCCATACATTACCATCTTACCGGAACACGATATAGCAGCACACTAACCATTTGGCGTGAGATGGACACTGGATCACTAACACCAGTAGGAAATATAAACCACTCACTACATATATAACACCAGCCATCGAAACCTACAACTGTCCTACTAAAGGCTCGAGCCAAACACACGGGCCACAGAAAGTTCGCAAATTATGTGAGCAATTAGAATATTACAGGGTGTTTGTTCGAGTTTTGAACAAAATTTCATGACGTAATGGGCGTCGCTGGGATTACGCCGGACAAGTAATTTATGGAGTAGTCATTGCAATGTTTTAAATGAGAATTAAATAGTTTGGGTTTAAAAGTTTTCGCAAGTTCATGCCTGTGTTTTTCGAAGAAGACAGAGGAGTGTAATTAAATATTAATAAAATACTCATAGTCCCACACAAGGTGTGGGGCTATGAGTGGAACCTTCACCACCGGTCACATTCCACTCAATGCTTTTAAGTTTCTAATGAGGCTAATGAACTCGCCAAATTGTACCACTTGTGATAGGCTAGAGGATGTGTACCACATTGTGGTGGAGTGTGAACGGAGCGCTACTTTAAGGTCTTTAATATCTAAAGTCCACGGTGTAGATTTAAGGAATTTAGGTGAAATCCAAAGCATCTTAGCTGAGCTTTTGTGTGATATTAGTAAAATTCTTTGCAATGGTATATGTAACATTGTGAATTCTTGATTAGGCGACACTAATAAGCAACCACGGGGCTGGCATAGTCGAGCGACGACACACAGTCCCTAATAAATAATAGAAAAAAAAAAAAAAGGTATAAACTGTGTTGCGGATGCCATTGTACACATACAACAGATACACAAACATCCAGACCCGAAACAAATATCTGTAGGCCATACAAATACTTGTCCCGGTGCGGGTATCGAACCAGCGACATCTCACTAACCGGGTAGTCGATGTATGTCTCGTATGTATCTTCAGGTCAAGTTCCTTACGGGGTAGACAAAGAGTGTGGAGGGCCAGATATCCCGGTCTTTACACAATACACCCTGGTGTTCATATCGATAATTAATTAATTCTATAGTTTAGGATTATAAGATAGTATGATTATAGTGGGACTAATAGGATTTCTGGGGCGCGCGTAGGCATCAACGCATTATCTAATATACTTGCCACTAAATGGTAGTGTTCAGAACTATCGTGTGCCGGTCAGGTGGTAATGTACGGCCTTGTAATTTCTGCAACAGAGGAATAACACCTTAGGCCTCAGGAGTGGTAACGCATCTGCATTTTGACCTTAGTCTTTGTGTGGGTGTCTATAGGCTGCAGTCATCACTTAACATCAATGTGAACTGCATGGTAGTTTGTCTCTTCCGTTACATAAATAAAAATAACAGGCCGAGGCCTAAGCTGTGCCTAAAGTTACAGGGCTTGACATTATCCCCAGACCGGTTTAGTTAGACCGGCCATTAGGTCCATCGTCGAACTAGTAAGATTTTTTTTTCTCATTTGATCGACCAGATGAGAAAGAAAATTCTCACTAGTTCGACGATCGAACTAATGCATCGAACTTATGAGAATAAGCCCAATATTTCGTGTTGGATACTGTATGTTCAGCGGTATACATACACTATGCCACTGAAAAGTTTAAAAGAAAAAAAAAACTATTTCCATCAAAACACAGCTAAAACACAAAGACGGATTTCTCGCACATTTAATGATTCCTCAACATTCAGACGTTTCAATAGTTTTGCAGCTCTCGTGGTCCCGGACCAACTTTGTTTCTATTTTAATGTGTGAAGCGCAACTCGACGCAACTGTCTCAATTTAAACAAAATAGTTTAACAGCTTGTATTTCAATAAAGCTATTTTGCTTCGTGAATATTTCTTGTACGTATGTATTATAATAAAATATTATTTATGAAGTTATATTTCTCTTGGCGAGATTGGAATTATAAATATCTTAGCTTAACTACACGAATTAATCATCTGTAGTCAAATTAGCAAAGCTTGTCTCAAATATCTCAAATAGCGCCAATCACCTAACAATCTATTACTAATTAATAAGACAGTAAAAAACGAGTGTCTGTACATCAAATATTCTTCCAAAAAACTGAAAGGGGGCGTTTTTTTATGTAATAAAAGTGGCAAACAAGCATGCAGTTCACATTGAGTGATGACTACAGCCTATAAACACCTACACAATGACCAGAGGTCAAAATGCAGATGCGCTGCCACTCCTGAGGCATTAGGTGTTATGCCTCTATGCCGTACATTACCACCTGACCGGAACACGATAGTGCAGATCACTACCATTTAGCGGCAAGTATATTAGGTAATGCGGTGGTGCCTACGCCCGCGAGCTCAGTCACTGGAGCTCTACCACCAGTACAATTAAAGAAGAGTAACAAAAACAAAAAAAAATGGAATTTTTGTCTGTCTGTCTGTGTGGAATAAGAAGTTAGCGTCGATTGAAAATTTACTTCAAACACTACTTCAAAACTTTTAAACAGATTTGAAAACAGTTCACCTATGTGATGAATGCCTATGCATTAGTGGCGTTGCTGGTGGTGGTGGCGTTGGTGGCATTAGTGACGTTGGTGGCGATGGTGACATTGGTGACGTTGCTGGCGTTGGTAGTGGTGGCGTTGGTGTCGTTAGTGGCGTTGGTAGCGTTTGTGACTTTGGTCGCATTGGTGGCGTTGGTAACATTGATGGATATTATGGACATATGTATGTTTATTTATACTATTATATTTACTAACGGATATATGCATGATTAGCTCTAGTAATTATTACACAGAGGCCACAGTAATTAGCCACAGAGGCATAACACTTTAGGCCTCAGGAGTGGTAACGCATCTGCATTTTGACCTTGGTCTTTGTGCGGGTGTCTATAGGTTGCATTCATCTCTTAACATCAATGTGAACTGCATGCTTGTTTGCACTTCCATTACATGTAAATAAATAAATAAGAAATAAAACATCAATCCTATAGGTTTATGGTTGTACACCACTTCATTTTTGATCACATTTTTCCACATACCCCGTCAAATATTCCAAACAAATAGAAAACTGAATGCTCTACTTTCAATATCAACGTGAATGTGTCGCGGTCTATTCCGGGGACTCCCCGGGGTATGGCCATTGTTTTTTAACCACCATCCAATTTATTGGCTGTCAGATTACCTTTGGACAGGTGTGAAGTTAGCCGTATGTGGGATAGTCCATTCGATTGTTAACTCGATTATTTTTTTTTTTTTTTATGTAATAAAAGTGGCAAACAAGCATGCAGTTCACATTGATGTTAAGTGATGACTGCAGCCTATAGACACCCACACAATGACCAGAGGTCAAAATGCAGATGCGCTGCCACTCCTGAGGCATTAGGTGATATGCCTCTGTGCCTGAAATTACAGAGCCGTACATTACCACCTGACCGGAACACGATAGTGCTGAACACTACCGTTTAGCGGCAAGTATATTAGGTAATGCGGTGGTGCCTACGCCCGCGAGCTCCGTCACTGGAACTCTACCACCAGTAGATTGACGTTGTGTTTCATTCACAAAAAGTCTTTTAAAAATATCATATGTGAATTTAATTCTTTAATAGAAGTACAAATCTGATTTACTGGTGGTAGAGCTCTAGTGACGTAGCTCGCGGGCGTAGACTCCACCGCATTATCTAATATACTTGCCGCTAAATGGTACTAGTTCAGCACTATCGTATTCACGGCCTTGTAATTTCCGACACAGAGGCATATCACCTAAGGCCTCAGGAGTGGTAACGCATCTGCATTTGACCTTGCTCTTTGTGAGGGTGTCTATAGGCTACAGTCATCACTTAACATTAATGTGAATTGCATGTTTGTTTGCCAGTTCCAATACATAAAAAAAAACTCGCTTTGAAAATCAATCCCTTTCATCTCAATCAAATAAAACCACCGACATGAACCACTCAACCCACCAGAGCATGTACAAGATAAAACATTGTTAAGGACTTTCCACACTTTTAATTCACAACAGACTTTAGGTCTGTTTGTAGAAGGCCCGTATCGTTGTCCGGTAAACATTATGTTAATGATAATTGCGAGGTATCCGCCATTTGCATTCCGAGCCGAACCGTTCTAATGATGGACCGCCATCTTGAAATCTGGCGCGAGCTTTTTGAGATGTAAATATTAACGCGATTAAGGATTCTTTTGTGCTTCTCACTTTGAGTTTTTTTAATTTTACTTCCTTGTTGATACGAATATATTTTCAAAAGATTTATAAAAAATTTTTTTTTTATGTTAAGTGGCGAGCAAGCCTGCAGGTCACATTAATGTTAAGTGATGACTGCAGCCTATAGACACCCACACAAAAACCAGAGGTCTAAATGCAGAGCCCTAAAGTGTTATGCCTTTGTGCCGGAAATTACAGGACCTTACATTACCATCTGACATGATAGTGCTGAACACTACCATTTAGCGGCAAGTATATTAGATAATGCGCTAGTTTCTATGCCCGCGAGCTCCGTCACTATAGCTCTACCACCAGCAAACTATTGAGACCCATTTCAAATTAAATGTGTCTTTGGCATTTCATTTCAAATGGGATCAGTTAGAAAGTCAATCCATCGGAACGGCTACAGCATGATATTCCCATTTTCTTCATGTTAGTAAGTAATAAAATGGAAAATCTATTCATAAATACATACCTTACATGCAAACTACGGGGAACTACTAAGAAAGTATGTTATAAGCTTCCATCCATAACTGAATAGTCATACCTATAGCGTCATCATCACTCCAGTCGAAAGATGTCCACTGCTGGACAAAGCTTTCCCCAAGGACGCCGTTAACAGCATTGTGCGTCATTAAGGGAGATTAAGCCATAATTTTTACTGGTGGTAGAGCTCCAGTGACGGAGCTCGCGAGCTTAGACACCACCGCATTACCTACCGCATTACCTAATATACTTGCCGCTAAATGGTAGTGTTCAGCACTATCGTGTTCCGGTCAGGTGGTAATGCACGGCCCTGTAATTTCTGACACAAAGGCATAACACCTTAAGCCTCAGGAGTGGTAACGCATCTGCGTTTTGACCTGGGTCTTTTTGTGGGTGTCTATAGGCTGCAGTCATCACTTAACATCAATGTGAACTGCATGCCTGTTTGCCACTTGCATAACATTAAAAAAAAATCGCCACGCTTGACAGGCGGATTGGCAATCGCAGTGGCGGTAGTTTTATCGCGGGATTCTGCTGCCCGTCCCGCGTTATTATTTTTACTACCCCCCTAATAGAATGGATTGACCACCATTGTTCGGTTTACTGACTGCACTAGCGGCAGAATTTAATTGCGATAATGCGCGGTGGGGTTGGCAAATCTCGATGCCTTGATTATTAATTTAATAATACACTTTAAGTCTTCATCAACTGCAGAAATGTAATTTGAAATGAGATTTACTGTTGAAATGCATAAAACGTGTGTGTGGGCCACAAAACTTTTTGCTTTGAAACTTTCGAGTAAGAAACAGTGTCGCGCTCAACTCGCGTTAGGGTCTCGGTGAGAGCGAGAACGCGGGGGGACTTTATTATCGTGTAAGGACATGTTTATTATTGATATGTTATATAAACAAAAAATTAGCTGGTAAAGTGATAGGAGTGAAGGTTTGAGGCAAAGTTTACATCGAATTACCGAACTTTTTTTTATGTAATGGGAGTGGCAAACAAGCACGCAGTTCACATTGATACTTAGTGATGACTGCAACCTATAGACACCCACACAAAAACCAAGGTCAAAATGCAGATGCGTTACCACTTCTGAGGCCTAAGGTGTTATGCCTCTGTGTCGGAAATTACAGGGCCGTACATTACCACATGACCGGAACACGATAATGCTGAACACTACCATTTAGCGGCAATATTAGGTAATGCGGTGATGCCTACGCCCGCGAGCTCCGTAACTGGAGCTCTACCACCAGTAAAAATAGTTAAGTGATGAATGCAGCCTATAGACACTTACACAAAGACCAGCGGTCAAAATATAGATGCGTTGCGACCTCTGAGCAGTAGGTTGGCGGTAGTTTTATCGCAGTACGCTGATGCCCATCTTGCGTTATTGCACTTATTATCACCTTACTGGAATAATTTGACTGCCATCATTCGGTTTTTCTGTTAACTTGAAAAATACTTAATCGATTAAAAAATAAGACTGAACGCAATTCTTAATTATCAATTTAAATCCACAGAAAGCAAACTAAGTAGGTATGTATTAGCATCTATAAATACCTATACCTAATATATCCTAGATGTCCATCATCTGTCAAAGTACAAGACCAAACGGTCTTGTATTTTGACAGAGGGCAAGGCCTGCATATGGCTACTCCCCTCCGGTTCGCCGCGGCCGGTGGCCCGCGTTGCTCTATGAATGCAGATGATGTCACTTGAATAACAATGATACATGGAGAATAAGATACCAAGAAATGTCACGATTCGTTCACAATTGTGAGATATAAAATAATTATAAATGAAAAATAGACGATAAACAGAACGAAATTAAAAACACAATGCGCTTTAATTAACTTTTTACATAAATTGAAAACTTTTAATGATAAAACTTTGTTGAAATAAGATAAATATTTTTGTTGATTTCGTAAGACGTTCGTTGCTAGATATATTCACAATTAAGAATTTTATATTCTTCTTAGTCCTGCACTCTTGGCAGAGTGGTCGTGGTCATGTATCGGTCACTTTATCTTTCTCCGTCGTGATCGCGATGCGTCGCCATGTAGCTCGATGTCTGGCAGAGTGAGAGCAGTCATTGATGCTGGAGTGCGTCACAGATTTTATGATGTCTGTCAATCTGGTCGGTGAGCGTCCACGAGATCGTTTGCCCTCAACTTTCCCTTGCACTACCAGTCGTTCCATGGAATCCTCGTTACGGGTGATGTGTCCGAAAAACTTTATGATTCGTATCTGCACAATCGACGATAATCTTTGCTTGATCTTCAGCTCATTTAAAATAGAGACATTGGTACGGTGTGCGGTCCACGGGATTCTGAGCAGGCGTCTCCAGCACCACATTTCCAGTGCGTCAATTTTGCGACGATCCTGTATCCTCAGCGTCCACGTCTCAGCTCCATAGAGAAAGATCGGAAAGACCAAGCATCGCATTAACCGAACCCCTGTGTTTTTTGTTATTCTGCGGTCTTTCCAAATCTTTGTGAGTTTTTCCACTGAGGATCTTGTCAAGGCACAACGTCTACGAATCTCATCTTCGCAACCTCCAGAGTTGGTAATAGTGGAACCATGGAATTTTATATTACAAGAAAGTTTTTTCTTCTAAATTATTTTTTTCATTAGCGTTTGTTTTCCAATCTTTAAACTTTCTATGATACACACATGTAATGTTTGAGGAACTATTTACACAATTTGGCGTCTACTGGACAGATGGGTTTTGCGTTAAGTTTCTCTTTGCCTTTCCTAGGAAAATTTAACTGAATGCTTAGCAATCGTACTCCACTACCAACAAACTACTAAAGTTGTTTTTAGAAATGGCACGGGTGCAATGAATGTATTAAATAAATAAAAAAACGCTTACACTCACAGCCCCACAGTAGGTATAAGCCTGTGTCGTGGGTGCTTTTGTACACATACAACATATACACAAACACCCAGACCCGAAACAAATATCTGTAGGCCATACAAATACTTCGAATCAAACGGTCATCTCACACCGCACTTACCGGGTTGTCAATTCATTATAGCAATTAATGGTGAAAGAATTTTTGAAATCGATCCAGTAGTTTTTGCGTTACAAACGTACACACAAAAAGACAAATGTTTCCACTTTCGAATATGGGTATAAATATACTACAGATATGTTTCTCTTTTATTTCAGGTATGCATTCGATCTGCTATCTCACCAGTAGAAATTGAGTCATGAGACAAGTAAACAAACTTTCGTTGCCATGCTAATGGCAGGGCAATGGTAAGTATGTAGTAGGTACTTTTAAGTGTCTACAATATTTAATTATAAAAATTCAAGCAATGCAAACCTGCGGCTAATCTTTTTCTTTTTATGTGTGTATGTTGTGTGACACCATAAAAATAAATGGTTAGTTTAAAATAAGCGAGATAGATCCGAAAACTAGTAAAAAAGGCATGCTCCGATGGTTCGGGCATATAGAAAGAATGTCAAATAAGCAAATGACCAAACAGATTCTGATATACAATGCAAATGTGGATGGTTGCAGAGGCCCAGGAAGACCAAGATTGATCTACATGACCAAATAGGTCGAGTACTGTCTAATAGTGGGGTCAAAATTCTTAGAAATCGGCGTGTATATATATATGAAGAGAATGATGAATGTAGATAAGGCACGGGAGCTGTGTCTGGACCGGGATATCTGGCGCTGCACTGTCTTAATTAACGCGATTACTATAGAATTGCTTAAACTTAAAGCCCCACACTAGGTAGGTTTCAATATGGTTGGGTGACCTCACCTGAGTCTACAAAAAACACCGTAATACACACAGTTTTCTATTAATAGGTGACAGAAATAAGGCTCACTTGGGGGAGCTTCGGCAGCATACCGGTGAAAAGACGGTCGCAATATTTATGTCATCTCCATCTGGGGGATCATGCCTTAATCACCACGCTTGAATTGGCGGTCACAGTAGAGGTAATTGTACCGCAGGACGCCGTTGCCTATCTTGCATTGTTGCACTTACTGCTTATTAAATAAACTCCATTATTGTACACAACCTTTTAACCATAGAATGAATTGAATGTTAAGGATTTCAAAGAATTAATAATTGTAACTGCCTCGGTAGCCTAGTGGTAACAGGCCACTACTACTACGCTGAAGTACTGGGTTCGATTCCCAGGTCGGGGTCGGGGGTTATCAGAGATAATGGTGTAAAGTCCTTTATCTCTGGTTCTATTGGGAAATATCTCAGTACGTCAAAATTTGGTAATGTGCCCGGAGATGTTAACAGGCTCGCCACGTGTTACATGGGCCAAAACGTAACCGGCGAATCGTGGGTGTTGTGTGGGTGCATGTATGCTTGAATGGGGATTACAGGCATGAAGTTACATAATGATTGTATTTTTTTTTAAAAAGATGCATTAGTGTTCTCAGTTTTACGCAATAAAACCAGCGGAATATAACCGTACCACAAACACAAAGCAACAATTTTCCACGGTCTTCTTTGGAGCACTAAATAAAAATTGTAATTGCCAGTATCTGCACCGAAAACAGCCATTTTCGTTACCGCTCTCCCTCGTTCAAAAGTAGCCACATTGTAATTTTACTTGGCGCATTTTAAACGTTATGGCTTTTTAAAATGTTGCTTATTTTACTCTGAGAGACGTCCCGACAGTTCGCCTTGGTATAAATTAAAAATGCTAGCTCCAGTGAACATGGAAGTTGCGGAGTATCTTAGTGCTATATAATGCAGTGGCAATCAGGGGACAGCTGTTATTTTTGAATTCCGTTTCTTTTAAAAAAGAATATCAAATGTAACCCTTTCTTTTATAGTCTCTTATTTATGTATAATTTAGTAGACATTGATTATTTGAATCGCTGAACAATGAGATAAAATAACTTATTCATTCACTAGACTATTCTAGACCATTTCATTTTCGAGATCATATTTTTTTAGGTGCTTAATGTAAATTTGTGTTTCTCAATAGATTGATGGTGTTTCGATGCTTCCTTAGCCAAATAAAAAAAATGGAACCCTTATAGCTTCGTCAGGTCTGTCTGACTGTTTGTTTTTCTGTATGTCACAGTTTACACCGAAACTATAAGGATCCCATACTTGAAACTTGATACAAAATGCATTTTGTAAACCACTTTATAATATTATACCAAAACAGAAAATGGGTAATGATACCTTTTGACGAAATTTAGTTTGAACTAGATATTCTAAGTAGTTTTTGAGATATGACATATTTAAATAAAAAACTACAAATAAAAGATTTAGTCATGGCCGAATCCGACCATCACTTGGCCTTTTTTTTGGACCACGCATGCCATTTTTGCAGTGAAAATGAATTTTGTCACCGACTCATTTCAAGTTAGAAATACCTCGATACTTCATATTCTCTGGAAAACAAAATGTATCAACAATCAGCGCCGTCTATGAGTAACTCTATATCGTCCTCACCGAACCAAAACCGGCTAACAAAGTACAATTTTCAAGACACTTACTTCTTAAATGAAAACCTCTTAAGATCCGATTCAGTAAGCCGACGATGACCTTTGAGTTACCTACAGCGACCCTTTTAAGTACAATCCGTACTAATGGCTACCCATCAAACGGGTACTTTCTCTATTTACATAGTGTTACCGCGGCTGTGGGCCACTGGTGACGGATTGATTGTTTATGGGCAAGCTATTTCTTGTATTATTTGAATTTTACGTAGGTACACTTAATTTTCTTAGTAAATCACTACATAGGTATTATAAAGTAAAGTCTGTCTATATCAGTGGCGATTCCTGGTGATTATAATTGGGGTGGTTCCAGCTTTTGTTATATAGGGTGTAGTGTTAAGTGCGCAAAACCTGAAAACAGTTTTTTTAGACGGTCAATTTGAACAACTTTCAGTCTTCCATTAAGGAACGTAGGTACCGACCTACTTTGCAAAAAATAAATTTCATACAATTTAACATTTTTATTTTTGTATGAAAAAGCTCATGTTTTTTCGCGATTTTAGGGTTTAACCCTTAACCACCTAACACCGGTCTCAGAGACCGCAACGATTTTTCAAGTTTAAATATTTCCACGTGTGGATGGCGTGTTATACGGTGCGTCCATGTACTTTTCCTTTAAACCGATCAGCATCGCCCTTGCGCTTGACGTTAGTGGCCAGGGTAAGTAAAAATATTCCATGAGCGGTCTCCGTGACCGCACGTAGGTGGTTGTGACTTTTTGGTATTAATTCATTTTTGCTATTTTCGTAACAAAATGAATAAAAAGAATGACTTTATCTAAAGATAGCTTCAGCAAGAGATCTGGGATGAAGAAGACATTTCTGGCGAGGATTGCAGCAACGTCGAACCTGGTGTATACGTTGACTAAGTGCAGACTGAAGAATATGAAGCCGAGTCTGAAATTGAGGGTGATGACGAACAAAATAGTTCACGAAATCAGTCCCTTTAAGGTCACAATCACCAACCAGTTCTCAATCAGCATCCAGGTTTCGATCAACATCAAAGTCTCAATCAGCATCCAGGTCTCAATCAGCATCCAGGTCTCAATCAGCATCCAGGTCTCAATCAACATTCAGGTCTCAATCACCATCCAGGTCTCCAGAGAATAGTGACTCGTCGGAAGATAATATTTCGCTTTCGAGATTGCAGTCTAGAAGTAGGCCGAGGAAGATAAATTATTAACCACACATGGAACGTCGCAAAAAAATGGTCATATTCCGAGGGACATCAAGAACTCTATTCGCCGTATCTTGCAGATAAAGAAAGTACTTCTGATGCTGAAAAACTTGAAGTACGTAAAACATGCTTCACGTGTGATTCAGAAAAGAAACGCAAAACATCTTTGTGTGTAAAGTGCCAACTTGTGTGGAGTGCTCAAAAGATATTAGCTGTAGATGCCGCGAAAAAATCTAATAGTTGAGACATTGCAATTTTGTTTTGTTTTAAATATTTTTTGTGGTTTTCTTGTTTGGTTACATTTTTTGTTGATTCTAATTATTAGAAATTAGAAAAAGAAGTGCAAAATTAAGGTTCCCTATGATAAAGATCTCATTTTCTTAGTATAGTTGATTTTGGTGCCAAAATTATTATTTAATTAGATATTTTCTATTTTTGTTAGACTTTTAAATTATTCTTGCTAATTTGTGGTGCTTGAATAAAGCTAATGAGTAGATACATGCATTTTATTCAACTAAACATCAAATTCCCATCATATATCACAAAATATACGCATTAGTCTAACAGCGGTCTCCATGACCGCACGTAGGTGCTTAAAGGACAAAAATAGGTGCTAGGTGGTAAAGGGTTAATTACTCAATAAAAAGTCAATTTAATCAATAGAAAGATAGAAAACGTAACAAACACTATCACACATCTACACTATCACGTAAAATATGCGAAAAATCGTTAGGTAGTGCGCCATTCACAGCGCCAGATCCGCGCTTCAAACTCCGTGAGTAATACTAGGCGATTGAGAGGGCGGGCGCGGGCGGCGAACGACTTTGTATCGGCTCCGCATGCGCTGGCAAAAGCGCATCGCTCGCCTCGGCCGCGTTCGGTGCCGATCGAACGCGACGACAATCGCGAGTTGCGTTCGTGATAGAAAACCGCAGCACTCGTAAAATGCAAGGTTACTAATTAATTAGATTGTAAATATATTATTATTTACATTTGAATGCTTAACAATTATGATATGGCGGCGCCAGACGCGCCATCTTAGAGAAATCGCCACTGATCTGTATGCATGCGCTAGTCTCGTAAAGTTGTGAACAGATTTTTGTTCCTGTTTAAAATGTTGGCAAGAGGGTTTTCTGAGGAAGTTTTATATCTATTATTTATCAATATCGCACATATATTTAGCGAAAATTAAAGAATGGACTATCAACGCCATCTATGAACAACTTTGTGTTATTATCTACGGGAGAATCAACAAACACAATGGTCCATGAGGATACTTGTTTCTTAAATGAAAATCTCTTAATATTCGATTCAGTAAGCCGACGATGACCTTTGAGGTACCTACGGTGACCCTTTTAAGTAGAAATCCGTATATATTAATGGCTACTCATCAAACCGGGACTCTCTCTATTTATTTACATACACCGTTGCCACGGATATGGGACACTGATGATCGATTTATTTTGTATACAGGTACGTGATTCGTTGTGTCTTTCATATATTAGGTGCCAAATTTATGTACCGCCAAATGGTAGTGTTCATTCAGTTCGATCTTGTTCCAGTTAGATGGCTATATACAGGCCCGTAATAACCGTCAGAGAGACATAACAACGAAGGCCTCAGGGGCGACTACGCATCTGCATTATGAAACCTTGAGTTTTATCTTTAAGGAATCTCATATGTAAGCACCAACAAGTAATTTGTGCCAGTAGTAACATCACCCAATATCATCTAGCTATCTCGCCCTTTTAGGGTTCGGTAGACAAACTGTAACTTTTTATAGTTTCGTCAAGTTGCCCTTGCAGTTATGACATCGTAACTTTCTTGCGAACTTCACATTTTACGAGCTTCCATGGTGAATTTTTATGGGAGACGCTTGTGGTACTCTCAATATTCAATAGAGAAATGTTGTCTTTTTTGTACTGCCAGTAGGTAATAAAATTGTATGTATGTATGTATCTTCAAGCCAGGTCCCTAACGGGGTAGGCAGAGAGTGTAGAGCGCCAGATATCCCGGTTCTGACAAACCTCTCGTGCCTCGTCTACTTTCATCATTCTCTTCATACATGCACGCCGATTCCTAAGACTTTTGATCCCACCATCAGACAGAACTCGACCTATTTGGTCATGGTAGGTCAGTCTTGGTCTTCCTGGGCCTCTGCAACTATCCACATTCGCATTGTATATCTGTTTAGTCATTCGCTCATTCGACATTCTTTATATATGCCCGAACCATCGGAGCATGCCTTTTTTCATTGTTACACCGATACTATCATTCACACAAAGCCTCTTTCTTACATCTTCATTACGAACGCGATCGGTGAGTGATACACCGTAGATCTTGCGCAATGATCTCATCTCGACCGCGTTCAACTTACTTTCATACTCTTTCCTGCATACCCAGCTCTTGCTTCCATATAAAAGCGTTGGAGTAAGTACAGCATTATGTACGGCTATTCGAGCCCGCTGGCTGAGATGTTTAGATTCTAGCAGCTTACCCAACGCTCCATTCACGCAATTCCCAGCAAGCACTCTTCTTTCTATGTCAGTGATGTACCTACCATCCTTGCTTAAAGCACATCCAAGATATACAATTTCATCCACCTGTTCTAACACTGCATCATCTACTACTACCCTTGCATTTGTTCTCTGCTCATCTCTTTCAAATACTAATACTTTAGTTTTATCCACATTCAATTGTAAGCCTTTCTCCATACAATCCTCTTTCATGACTGTGACTAGTGCTTGTAGCTCAGATGGTGTAGAGCTAACAATTTCCGCATCATCTGCGTAAAGCAGACAGTTCACCACTAAGTCACCCATACGCACTCTCACATCCATCAACTTCACCCTCTGGAGGCATTTGTCCAGATATATGATAAACATCCTAGACGAAAGCACGCAACCCTGTCTGACACCGATGTTAACATCAAACCAGGGTGACATGTTACCATCTACCCGTACACATGCTTGACAGCCCACATACGTGGACTGTATTGCACGGAGCAGACTGCCATCAATACCATACTCTGGCAAAATGTCCCACAGCTCCTTTCATAATACCCTATCAAAGGCTTTTTCCAAATCCACAAAACCGCAGAAAACCTTCTGACTCACAGCCAGATGCTTCTCTATGATGTTGCGGAGGGAGAAAACTTGATCCATACATCCTCTTCCAGTTCTGAACTACCCTGTGCATCCCACAACAACCCGTCGAACTTCTCTTTCATTCTTCTTTCTAAGACTTTCCCATAGACTTTAGCTGCCAAACTGATCAAACTGATCGCTCGATAACTGGTGCAGTCCATACGTGAACTCTTGCCTTTATACAAAGGCACGATGACCGAACTCCGTCAATCCTTTGGCATTCTTCCGGATCTCCTGCAAAGGTTGCACAACACCCAGATAGAATCCCAAAGGCCAGCACCACCATATTTGATCATTTCGGCAGAAACCTGATCAATACCCGCAGCCTTACCACATTTCAAACTTCGTATTGCCCATACAATCTTATCTATTGTTATATCCTCATAAGCCGGCACCGTCAAGTCAGCAACTCCGGCGTCAGTGTTGTGAGCATAATCATACATTTCCCCATAATACTCGCTCCATCGTTTTAGCACATCTTGCGTGTTCTCAAGAATGTCACCAATCTTAGATTTTATTCTATTTGTTCCAGAAACTGGAGAAGAGCTTTTAGACTTTTTCACCTCCCTCCAATAGAGTTTGATGTTAGTCTCAAAGCTCTTCGCCAGTCTCTCATCAGCTTCCACTTTATCTCTCTCACGCTTTTCATTCACTAAAATCTTGGTGTCATTCTTGAGCCGACGGTAAATTTCTCTCTTCTCATCTCTCATACCATTACTCATTTGCAAAGATGCTACATAATCCAGCCATGCTTTCTTCTTTCTTTCAACGGAGTCTTGCACCTCCTTGTCCCACCACGCATTCCCTTTCAAGGATTTGCGTACCTTTGCATAACCACATACTTCTTTAGCAACTTCCACCATACTATCTTTCATAACTTGCCAACATTCATCCACGTTCAAGTCCGTAAGACAAACCTTGTCTAACTTTTCACGGACTTGACGTTCATACACTCTCCTTGCACTAATTGTAATGTCAATTAAAAAAATAAATTAAAATTAAAATGTCAAATTACTTGCGCTTACGCAAAAAAAAATTCGCGTGCATTAATCCATCTGCCGCCAAATAGTAGTGCTCAGCACTATTGTGTGCTGGTTAGATGGTATCGTATGGCACTGTAATAACAATTATAGAGGGAAAACAACTAGACTTCGGGGTGGCAATGATTATATATGTTGCCTTCCAGTTTTTGTTTAGATGTCTGTAGGCTAATACAATCGCAATAGTATCTGTAGGCAAAAAATATTATTTTTTTCAGTCGTTCTCTTCAGTCGTTCAGATTTTGTTTTACGAGACGAAACGTGTACTTATTTTAATCTATAAAGGTTTTCTTTTCAAAATCAATTATTGTGTATGTGTGTCCTCCTGGTTTTTTGTTTATTTTTTAATGCAATCGCTTTGGTTAACGAGAACGGACCCTCAAAAATAGAATGACAATTACAACCCAACCCTAGTATATCAATTAATAATCTATACATATAATAAAACAGAAAAATCCGCGTGTCTGTACATTGTATATATTTACGAAAAACCAATTGGGGGCGATGTTAAAATAGTATTAGAAAACTTTTCAATGATTTTAAAACTTTTTGTCTGTCTGTTTGTCCCTTTCTCCAGGCTAATCTCCGAAGATACTGGACGGATTCGAAAGAAACTTTTTGTGTATAGATACTAAGCCTGGCCAACATTTAGACTACTTTTTACTGCGGGAATATTACTCATTCCCACGGGAAACTCTACATTTAATTTCATTTTCCTATTCAAATTGTCCGTATCTATCAAACCTTTGACACATTATTTCATTGTGAGGCAATACGAAGTTTGCCGGGTCAGCTAGTAAGCTTTAAGGCTGATTTCTTCAAGCAGCGTACTATCTCCAAAAATGTGTAACAAGTTTGGCTCCGTAATAACCATAAAAAAACATAACAACCAAGGTTTCAGGGGTGGCAAAGCATCTGCATCTGACCTCTTATTTTTGTGTAGATGTCTATAGGCTGCAGTCATCACTTAACATTCACGTGAACTGCATGTTTATTTGCTACCTTCATCACATAAAAAAACTCTCAAAACAGCAAAGTCACCTTCAAATGAACTTTTTAAAGATTCAAATCAAAAAGCGCTTAATTGTTTGATTGTGATAATTAAAAAATAATGAAACCTTGTCAAATGTCCGCGACGCATGTAAATGCACGCACGCAATGTTGTAAACTAAATGATTGCAAGCGTTTCATTGCTATAAACGGTGTAAGCTGATAAAAATTTAATTGTACATTCTCTTTTTGCTTGTCGTTTTAAACTTTAAAGAAATTATTAGTTCTGAGGCAGTAAAGATTGCTGACACGCGTGTTGTGATTTATGTGTTCAGTATACTTTAAAAACTTTATTGTGATTGTTGCAGGAAACATATAATTAAAAACTACAAAACTTAAATGCAGTGATGTTAAAAACACTCAGGAAACGTCATATGGATTATCAGACTGGTGGTAGAGCTCCAGTGACGTAGCTCGCAGGCGTAGGCACCACCGCATTACCTAATACTTGCCGGTAAATGATAGTGTTCAACACCCTCGTCTTCCGGTCAGGTGATAATGTACGGCCCTATAATTTCCAGCACAAAGGCATACCACCATAGGCAAGTGGTAACGCATCTGCATTTTGACCTCTGATCTTTGTGTGGGTGTCTATAGGCTGCATTAATCACTTCACATCAATGTGAACTGCATGCCTGATTGCCACTTTCATTACATGAATAAAAAGTCATGTTAACACACTTAGGAAAAGTCATGGATTATCAGATAATTGGCTGCTTGATCACATACTTATGTAATGGTAAAAAAACCTTATACTAAAACAAAAACTCATCTTTTAATCATTTGTAAATACGAACAGTCAAAACGACAAACAGATATATATATACGATATATAGATATTTTCAATTATTTTTGTTTTCCGCGTTCGTTAGGGCTTTTAAAACTCGACAAACTGTTTGTTACGTAAACATAATTGTAGTTACCTAACTTTAATTACGTTTAGGACCCAAAGTTAGTTCATTCGTGACAAAAAGGTAGCAGAATGCTCACAGCAAGCTTGGCGACAAAAGACCTCTTGAGATTGAGATTCGAGAGCACAATGCGCATTCAGGAAGGCAGCGATAAACTAACACTTTTCGAGCTGCGTAACATTTAAATTAAGTAAGGTTTTTTGCTTCGTTAAACACATTTTTATCGTAACGATGGTAGACATGCATTCAATTAAAAAAAATACGCTTACACTCATAGCACCACATTCTACTAAATGCGAAAGTTTGTGAGTATGAATGGATGGATAGATGTTTGTTACTCTTTCACGAATAAACTACTGGCCGGATTTGGACGGCCAGGATTGGCCATACATTACCTGACTGGAACACGTTGGTGCTGAACACTACCATTTAGCGGCAAGTATATAAGTTAATGCGGTGGTGCCTACGCCCGCGAGTTCCGTCACTGGAGCTCTATCACCAGTAAAAAGGCCATACAAATATTTAAACGGTCATCACAAACCGCTGGACCGACGGGCTCGAACTGTTTTGGTCTTATTAACAAAAAATCATGTGATACGACGAATGACCGAGATTTCCTCAAATCACCCAAAAAGGAGGATACAGTCAACAGACAAACAGGCAATTACGACAACCAAATAGAACTCAGAATTGTTAATGCTTCCGCCAAGTAAAGTTTCAGTAGCCCGTCAGTGTCGTGGGCGAGTGACAAACGAGCCTTAGTCACGCTCACTCTTCACGCTTTGGATGAGCTGCTTGGGTGAATATGACCTCAATATGTAATCTATTGTTAATCAGTTACATTTTTTATTTTCAAACTTGACACGTCATAAGTAATTTCATTAAAATTGTAGTCAAAATATTCGACAGTAAAGACATTTTTTGAAATTTTATACTGAGTTTGCTGCGACCATTTTACTTGTAACAATATAAAAAATAGTACTAACGTCTTTAAAATATAATGAAAATAATGTTAATGTTTGTCTGGTACAGTAATTTAATGTATGTATGTATCTTCACGCCAGGTCCCTAACGGGGTAGGAAGAGAGTGTAGAGCGCCAGATAGCCCGGTCCTGACAAACCTCTCGTGCCTCGTCTACCTTCATCATTCTCTTCATACATGCACGCCGATTCCTAAGATATTTGATCCTGACTTTGAGTTATTCAAATTACTACGAATGGTATTTGGCTTAAATTTGTGTATAGTGCTCATCAAGAAATAATGCACATCGAGCTTATGAAAGTGACAATCGACTAGTATCGGCTTCATAGAGCGTTATCTCTGCTGCACTATGCCTACGTAAGCATCATTAGTCCGGTATTGGTCAAAACTTGATCAAAATGGTCGACAAACGTCAAATAGGTCAGGTGCGGAAGAGATAACGCTCTACAGATCCGAAATAAGCCGACGTTTCTTCGTGTGGTCGAAGTGCATTATTTCTTATTAAATACTGTACATAAAACATAAACTATAAGTTTACAGTCACAACTAGCTCCCTTATTTTCAGTACACAAGTCTAGTCGCCTTCGCAAATGAACCGAGATTGTAATAAATAATTGCATAATATGCATTCTTCCGGCACATACATCACTTGAGCTCGTATCTGCGATGGAGGAAGTCATATTTTTGGTGTTATGACCCGTGCACGTAATGACCTAGTACTTTGTGTTATCCAGGCTTAAATTCTAGTAAGAGGAATTTGAATGAAATATAAGTTTTAAGTCGAGAAGCGACAGAAATGATATTCCATGCTAGAAAGGATAAATAACAGCCGAACTTTAACTAAACATCAAAATACTGATACTGCTCTGATGATTCGTTTTTTTTATATCACTAAGGTGAAAAACAAGCGTACAGCTCTCATGGATGTTAAGTGCATAGTATTTGTATACTCTTTGGTTAAGTGATGACTGCAGCCTATATACATCTGCACCAAACCCAGAGGTCAAATATGTTGCCAACCCTGATACCTAAGTTGATATGTCTCTGTGATATTTATTCAGAGCCGTACATGTTTGTTTGATAGATTTATTATTGCACGGACCTTGTGAAATGGCTAGTAAAATTATATATATATATATAGATAGTTGCAAATTGATGATTTATGCTAAATTATAATAAAATGAGGTGCAAAGGTATAGTTGAACAAGGCCACACCGCGGACACTCCGCCAAAATTCGATATAAACGCTTAATTTGGTCTCTATAACACAGACATCATTCTTTGACGTGTATTTACACGTACATCTGTGTGCGGCGTAGCACGTGTAGAGAATACCAAACGTCGCTCATAAGAGGGGAGGTTGGGTGAGGCGGGGAAATCGGTCCGGACGTCGAAGTGTCCCTTCTATACGTAGTATTATTACATACATATATCTCTGACAAGGCATAGCTCGTACAATTACATATGAATAATAATTTATCAGTTACATTTCCTTACATCAATGAAACACAGAACTATACTATTATACAACCTAAACACAATAATAATATCCTCTCCAGTTGACCTCTTAATGGAAAAGGGGACACGTGATGAATTATGATGTATGTAATATCTCATTCATCAACACCGTTACGTTGTGATCCCATAAAGATATATTAATATAGTAAGACCCTTCTACGCATCATATTCAGGCATAGAAAACAATCAATTACTAACGTATGTATGAAAGTTTGTACTAGTTCTACTCTGGCTTAATTTAATGTGTGAATGAGTTTTCTGAAGAGGTTAAAGTTATTGAGAGGAAAGTAAACTCTAATGGGTTGTAACTTGTAAAACAACTCACAACCTAGATCATTCAACGCGACACAACGATATTGCTGTCTGACAAGTACACAAATTATTCCTCTTCTAACTTTAAAGGACTATGTACACCACGTTTTTTCACGCACCTTCGACGCACGTTTCACGATCGCGCATTAATTGCGGTCCTGAATATGAAAAGGATAGATCACTTGCGATTGCATCACTGCAAATACATGTGAGGTGCTCTGCAACAATGAGCATAATAACATTATTGCTCTGCAAATACACGCGGAACGCGCTACAAATGCGCGGACTTACTACGAATGCGGACGGATGAAATGCAAACACGCGCGGCCTTGCTACAAATGCACGTGGACTAGCTACAAACGCGCGCGGATGAACTACAAACGCGCGCGAACAAGCTACAAACGCGCACTGACACGCTGCAAGCGCCCGTGGACTAGCTTCAAATGCGCGTAGCCTAGCGGACTAGCTACAATGAATATGTGTACCTTTCCTTGTAAATAACGCCAAGTCCCTTACAGGGTAGGCAGAGAGTGTGGAGCGCCGGATACCCCGATCCTGACACACCTCCTGTGCTTCTTCTACATTCAACATTCTCTTCATAAATGCACAACGGTCATGGTAGGTCAGTCTTGGTTAACCTGGACCTCTGCAATCATTCCCACTCGCATTGTATATCTGTGTAGTTGTTCATTCGATATTCTTTCTATATGCTTTCTATTCTTACATTGATACTCTCATTCACGCAAAGCCTTTTTCTTAAATCTACACGTAAATTACAGAAGAAAATACATATTTTATATAAAAAAATGATAACCAAACTAACCAACTGTAAGTAAATAATAGAAATTACTAAAAAATGATGAAAACATGAATTAAACAAACAAATTGCAAATCAAGGGTCCGCAAAAACGAAATGGCGCGAGCAAATATTTAGACGCACAAAAAATGGAGTTGAAATCGGATGAATGCAGTGGCAATACGAAAAAAACTGATCATAAGCGAGTCTGACTCGCGTATATAGGGTAGCATTAATACAATTGGCAGATTTATTTATTTAAAACCTTCCCAATGGATTATTCAAGTTACATACATTTTTATATGTATGTACCTAAAATTGGAGACAAGATTGAATCATGTAGTCTTTAATTATTCTTATCCAAAACTGGTTTTGATAAATAGAAATAAAAACTTAGTAACCTACTTAAATTTTATTTTGTTGTATTTAATAAGTAATACAAATTACGAAAAATAAATAAAAACGAATTGCAATCAGGAAAAATGAAATCCCACGAACAAATATTTGCAGGCAAACAAATAAGTGGGGCTGAAATTGGACGGATTGAGTGGAAACATGAAAAAAAACAGAACGGATCAGAAAACTGATATCTTATGTACCTATGTACATATAAAAGTCGAGTATCGCGGATAAACTTCTAACAAACAGGGAGAACCTAGTTCTGCAGATTTGTTTCCGCCAGTTTGCTGGTGCACTTCCTTGGAATATAACAAAGGGCCCGCTACCATTGTTGCTCGAACTTTTAACACTAGAAGCGCCGAAAATTACGCCCTCCCTTAAACCGCCGGTGTGACAAATTTGTCCCATTGTATTTATTGCAACGTTTTTAGCAGATAGCATGAAACTTAAGATTAAAACTATTTATTATTTACTGTTTTACTATTTACTTACTTACTATAACATGTTTATTTATTAATTATAATATTTTTACTCCTTAAGAAACAAAAACGTAAATTATTGTCACGCAATTTTTTTTTTGGTTGTATAAAATAATATCAAAGCTTACATAGACATTTTTAGTTTACTTAATACTTTATGAAATACTATACTATCTAAATAATGACGTAAAAAAGGTTTAAAAAAATTCATAATTTTATTTTATTTACATTACCATACAGTAAGAGTCTGTCAAATATAGAAAATAATATTAGATATAAGCTAAATTTGACATTAGATAACCTAATTTGTTATAATAACAAGTTTTATAAATTGGACATAAACTGTATTCTTAAAAATAATTTTTATTTGACCAAAGATAATTACTATCTTAATAAATTTTTGAAACGACAGATAGCTGTATCGCTATCAAATTATATTGACCATATAGCCAAAAATTTGGCTATGCCGACTGCCTCTATTGGGCAATTGCATAACAATATACAGAGTTTGGAAAGTATTCCAAATATTAGCATAGTAAATGACAAATCAGTATTGAGTAGTTTTACTACCAATACTGTGAATAATAGTTTACAAATGACATCTAATAATGTGGACATTCAATTAAATCATTTAAATTAGATTTAGAGACAAAAGAGACAGCCTCTTGCTCTCATTTTCCTAAGGAAAATGTTTATAAATCTAGTATGTTGTTTCATAATAATAATAATAACATTGTAAACCTGGTGCATCAAAATATACAAGGAATATTGGGTAAAGAATTAGAAATTGAGTTATTTTTAAACATTCATGACATACAAATTTGTTGTTTTACTGAACATTGGTTGAAAAATGGCGAATTAATATTCAATTTTAGTGGGCACCAGGTAGGCAGTTCGTTCTGTAGGTCACATGCAATACGTGGTGGCTCTCTTATATTGTTAAAAAAAGACATTAAACATAAGGAACGCAGAGATATAGTGAGTCTTTCTGTTGAACGAACTGCAGAAATAGCCTGTGTGGAGCTTGAGCGCTTGATTATTGTGTCCGTATACAGACCTCCAAGTGGATCTTATGAATGTTTTGAAAAAATTTTAGATGTTGTACTAAACAATCTAACTGCTTCAAAAAAACGTGTCATTATTTGCGGAGATTTCAATATAAATTTATTGGAGGAAACTCCAACAACTGTGAGGTTTAAATCGTTACTTATGTCATTTAATCTGCATAATTTGTTCTCAGAACCTACTAGAATTACACAGTACTCAGCGACATGCATAGACAATATTTTTATCGATTTTGAACCTACACATAAAAATATTTTGACTGAATTAAGCTCCGACCATTGTGGTCAGTTAGTTTCCTTCTGTAGTCAATTACATAATGATAAAAATAAACGAGAAATAGTATTTGTTCCTTTCAATGCGAAGCGAATTAAGAAATTCAGAGAAAATATTGTCCCAAAACTTGCAAACATGCAATACCATAACGATCCTAACATATTATACAATGACTTTTTTGCCACAATTTTAACAGAATTTAATTTAGTTTTTACCAATAAGACAATAAATGTAAGAAGTCATAAGTCGTTCAATGAATGGGCGACGGTTGGAATACATAAGAGTAGACAGAGATTGTATGACCTGTATGGAGAAAAGTCACATAATCACACAAATTCGTTTAAAAATCATGTTAAATTATATTCGAAAATATTCAAGAAAGTGTGTTTTGCAGCCAAGGCACTTCACATTAAAAATAAAATTAAAAATTCAAATAACAAAATTAAAGCGACTTGGAATGTAATTAATAGTGAAACTGGGAAACAAGCTGAACGCAACTCTGATTTTAAATTAATAATTGACAATAAATATGTTACTACTGACGAAGAAGTTGCTTTAGCATTTGAAACATTCTTTGCTAATATTCCAGTTTCTTTGACTGGAGACCTCATTTCATCGCCTACCGTCGCCGAATCATTATTGAAAAAAAATGTACATCAAAGTAAAACTATATTTAATTTTAAGTTAGTTAATACTGCGGATGTTATACATGCCTTTAAGTCTATTAATATTAAGAACACAACTGATTTATGGGGCTTATCTGTAAAAGTTGCATATGAAATAATGGATGTGATTGCACCTTACCTAGCGGCAATGTTTAATAATAGTATTGTAAGTGGTATATTTCCTGACTTAATGAAACATAGTAAAGTGATTCCTCTTTTTAAATCTGGTAGTACAAGTGACCCCACAAATTTTAGACCAATTTCTGTACTACCTGTCTTAAGTAAAATTTTTGAAAAACTTATTTTAATTCAACTACTTGCACACTTTAACCATCATAAACTTTTACATTGTCGACAGTTTGGATTTACTAGGGGTCGTTCAACTACCGATGCAGGTGTTGAACTTGTCAAACACATTTTTGAAGCTTGGGAAAAATCACATAATGCACTAGGGGTATTCTGTGACTTATCTAAAGCATTTGATTGCGTTCAGCATGAAACATTGGTCAGAAAGTTATATCACTACGGCCTTCGAGATACCGCTCTCGAGCTTATGACTTCATATTTAAACAATAGAAATATGTGTGTTGATGTAAATGGGACAAGATCTCCCGGGACTTCAATGGATATGGGGGTCCCACAGGGCTCTATTTTAGGGCCATTTCTTTTCTTAGTCTATATTAATGACTTACCCTACATTATCAATGATGGCCAAGAGATGGTATTGTTTGCTGATGATACTTCTTTAGTGTTCAAAATTAAAAGACAGGAGGTAGATTTTGACTGTGTAAACAATACTCTCTCTAATATAGTACATTGGTTTAGCGCCAATAACCTTTCGTTAAATAGCAGTAAGACAAAATGTATTAAATTTACTACTCCTAACGTAAAACAGGTTGAAACCAATGTTAAGATAAATGAGGAAGTATTGGAGATCGTAGAGTCCACGGTATTTCTTGGCATTACCGTGGATGCTAAATTGCAATGGGGTCCCCATATTGCCAAATTAGCTAGTAGACTTAGCTCGGCAGCATTTGCTGTGAAAAAGATTAGACTATTAACAGACGTCGAGACGGCTCGCCTTGTTTATTTTAGTTATTTTCACAGTATAATGTCCTATGGCATTTTGCTATGGGGAAATTCCGCCGACGTCAACACTATTTTTGTACTGCAAAAGAGAGCTGTCCGGGCTATCTACGGGTTGAGTCCGAGGGTATCTCTTAGAGATAAATTTAAAGAAATAAATATTCTGACTGTAGCTTCGCAATACATTTATGAAAATGTATTATATGTCCGTAAAAACATTAATGAGTTTCCTACAATAGGTAACAACCACAGTATAAATACTAGGAACAAATACAAGTTGTCCATGCATGCAACGCGGCTGAATAGGGTCAGTAATTCTTTTAGAGGTCAATGTATACGGTTCTTTAATCAAATCCCCAAAAACGTTCAAAGTCTATCGATCAATAAATTTAAGAAAGTAATGAAAGAACGTTTATATAAATGTAATTACTATAAGACCAGTGATTATCTTAATGATAATACGTCTTGGGATTATAGCGATCGCTGCCAGGCTATTTCATGATCCTGTGATTTCGTGTATTCTGTAATTAGTATCTACTATTGTTAAGGGTTGAATAATGTGAATACCCTGGCTGAAAATGAATTCCATCTTTTATTTTGCCGTATGCATATCCGGAACAGTCATGCACGCTTAAATGTCTTTGCCTTTGGCGGCGTCGTGTGGCGGGTTGCTCACTTCCCTCTAAAATGGTCGAGGAGGGCAATGGCTGTCACATGCGTCATACTCGTGAACGGGTGCTGTTGGTGGGGACTGGTCTGTTCTGGTTTGCAGGGGCTACATCACATTTAGTAGATAGCAGTTTATTTGCATCTATGCTATGGACGTTGACATTATTTGATTTTTCACGATAATCTGTACTAGATTTAAGCTCTCATTTAAAAGAGCTCTTACTGAGTTTGTTGGGTAGCGGAGTTCTTCTCAGTAGTGACTGCACTTGGAACTCTGCTAAGTGAATAACATTGATCTTGACGAATAAGTTTTTCTTTTTCTTCATTTATTATCATTGAAGGAATTGAAAAATTTTACGATTATTATGTTTTAACCAAATAGTTTAAATTTTAATTTTTAACTTACTATTAATATATGATTTTGCTTTTACTATATGTAATGGTTATTCGCTCTAGGTAGTTTATGATTTATTGACGTTTTGAAAGTATCTGTAAAGATCTATTCGAAATAAAAATATTTTCTATTCTATTCTATTCTATTCTAAAATTAGTGTCCGACCGAAGCTTCGGCTTCGGCATCGGCCACCTTCGGCCAAAAAAAACATCGTCCGGGTTTTGGGCCGATATACGCATTTGATTTGATTGATTGACTTGATTTTGGCTTTAACATTTATTGTAAGGCGAAACGACTTTGCCAGATCAACTAAATAAAAAAGTTTGTAAAAAAAGTTATCTTCTTGATTGACGTTAGCTACAAAGTCGTTAGGAACAAAGTCGATGTACCTCATAGTTTCAGGTGAAAACCCTGCGAGTTTCTGCAGTTCAGTAGTAGCAATTTATACGTACGGAGCCAGCAGTTTCGCAGTGTCGCTCGGCGCCCACTCACTCTGATCGTTTTGAGCGAATCAGCCGAGCGAACTTTTGTGTTCTAAGCTTTGGATTTGGTAAATCCCCTTGTATTCTGCATGTACGTGCCTGATTGAAATTTATATCGGGCTATCGGAATTCATTGAGCCATTCGTATGCATATGCTCAGTATACGGTCGTAAGAACGGTAATCTTACATCCGCTGATGTGTTTGTGTGTGTGAAGCTTGTACCTACGGGCGTTAGCTTGGAAGAAGTTATTTTAGGCGATGAAAAATTTATTGGCTTGTTCAATTTAGGACTTGCTGGGAAACAGTCTTAGACATAAAGTGATCGCTGGCTGCTGCAGAGAAATTATTTGCTTTGAATGCGAATTGACTGTTCAGGATTCAAAATTAGATTCCATCTTGCTACCTAGATAGACGAAAATGTGCTTCATCAACTATCGATAAGTCTAGTACCTATTTAAATATAATTTAAAAACAACGTTATTGGCCATGTGAATGTCCGACAAGTTAAGGTCCGTTTTTCATCACAGGATTTTTGGTCAAGAAGTAGGTGGCATGCCTGTATAAAGAGGGGCTATGTCTGACCTGTATTAAAACACATTTGGTTCACACATTTTATTTAAAAAACAAATAGGAAATAGAATCAAAGTAGTCAAATTAAAATGATTTTTGGATATGGATGGATTATGGATTCATTATGTCCGTCCGTCCGTCCCTCCGTCCGTCCGTCCATCCATATGTCATAGCCACTTTAATTCGAAACTATTAAAACTACATACTTCGACTTGGTAGGTAGATGTATTCTGTGAATCATATCATCGTTCTTATACAAAAATAAAAAATATGGGCGGTCTCAATACTTGAAACTGTAAATACTGAAATTTAAAAAAAAATGAGTCAACTCCGCCGCATGACGGGAGTTTACTCGGTGTACGTAGGAAGATCGCAAGTGTGCGGCTCGGAGGAGCTCGCGGGGAAATCGCGCGTAACGCCTCAACTTTCGTGTTACACTTGATTTTACTCCTCATAAAATTTCCGCCAGGTCTTTCAAATCGTTTTTTCATCGTATGGGATATCAATCTATATACAGGTCTTTTAAAATACATTACAACAACAAACAACGTAAGTATGTAATATGCTTGGTCCCTACTAAGACTGTGATCAAAAAGGGTAAAAAACATCGCTATATAAAAGTAAATTCAAATTTCAGTCCTGTCTGAAACGAAAGTGGCAAATCCTCTTGAAATTAAACACACCTTGAATGAAGCTCGTATTATTGTAATGGCATTCTTTCATCTAAAAGTACCATTTTATCAGCAAATACTGTAATTGGATAGGCAGTGTAATGTTTTTATAATATTCCCCGTAGCTATATTACCTTTGGTAATGAATACCATTTCGTTTTATCTCAGTGTCTCCTTTTGTTCAGATAGGCAGTTGAGGGTTGGGAACAATTTAAATATGAAATGTTACCTTAGGACAAGACTAGAATTATTCCTATTAAATAGTTATTTAGCTAATAGGAATGTGGTTAAATGGTTGGAAAATATTGTTTATTTTTAATTTTGACGTGATAACGTCTTATAAATCGATAAACGCTGGCTGTACGTATGAAAAAGTGTCACGTTCCGCCAGAGCCGAGTGTGCAAGCGAGACCGCGGAAAGCACGATCGGCCTAAGTGTTCGAATCGTTCCGTTAATACGTAACTACGTTTAGCAAAAACATAAAGCCTAAATAAAGTCATATTCTCGATTCTTTGCTTAAAGATGCAGTAATAACAATCCTTTCAAACAAAATTCACCTTGTGCCTGCTTTTAGAATTTTTTTTCAAAATAATAAGAATGGAAGAAAATAATATTATAATCTGCTTTAAACTCTGTTTATATAAGGTTAGACATGTACTATCATTCTGTTCCTAACACATCCCCACTTCCCTATAACGAATACAAAACAATTCAAAGTAATCGGTCGTCCTATTATCGAGTGTCGCGCTCACTTCCCAGATAAAGCCGTATCGAGTCGCGCGGCCGAGCGTGTCGTGTGCACTCGTCCGGCGCTGATGCGTCCGCGACCTGTGTGTACTGGCTTAGATATTTTGATACTTGAATCGAAATCCTATTGACTGCTTGCCTACACCGCACAATATCCAATATACATACAGGACAATACAAATCGTGGTGCTCACTTCTCTGATAAAGCCGCGCGGTAGCGTGTGTCGTGGAAACTCGCCTAGCACTGATGTGCCCGCAACGTATGTAGGTATACTCGTTTTATTGAATAATACGTCCATTACTTGTATTTAGTACACTTAATATTCTGACAGTCTTTCTATTATTTTCCATTAATGAACACAGAACAATATAAACAAAGTGATCGGTCGTCCCATTACCGAGTGTCGTGGTGCTCACTTCCCAGATAAAGCCGTATCGCGGCGCGCGGCCGAGCGTGTCGTGTGCACTCGCCCGGTGCTGATGCGTCCGCGACCTGTGTATACTGGCTTTGTTTATTTAATACTGAACTCGAAATGCTATTGCCTTGATGCATCAAATATTGAAATGAAGTTGTTTTTTTTTTTACAATTTACATTTTAATTTCAATTGTGACATGGACTTAGCCACCGAAGATGCTCATTGTGCTGAATATAATTTAGTGCGGAGTAACGCAATTAAAATTAAAGAGCTTGGTTTTCTGTAAAGGAAAAAGTCATATTAGATAAATCAATCAAAATACCTAATTAATTCGATTATGTATTTCATTCAAATTTAAAGACCCACCACAAATAAAAAATCAACGGAAAACCGCAAACATTCGGTTTTTTGTAAAGGCTTACAATAATTGATAGCGGTTGGATCAAAGCACAAATATAGCTATGGATCAATGGTCGGATTGCTTTAGTTAGAAATAGGGCTGCCAAACTATGCCTTGAATAACATTTTTGATAAAAAATATATTAAACTATAAAAAATCCGCGATGGAATAAATTTATCCTTTAAGGATAGCTTACTATACCATCTTTGAAAAAATTGTTTACAATCTCGCATTGTAATTGGAAAGCTATTTAGACCAATACAGTATTAAATCATATGAAATTAAATACTAGTCGTATAGTTACTTTACGTTTTTTACTGATGGTAGAGCTCCAGTGACGGAGCTCGCGGGCGTAGGCACCACCGCATTACCTGATTTACTTCAGCACTATCGTGTTCCGGTCAGGTGGTAATGTACGGCCCTGTAATTTCCGGCACAGAGGCATAACACCTTAGGCCTCAGGAGTGGTAACGCATTTGCATTTTGACCTTGGTCTTTGTGTGGGTGTCTATAGGCTGCAGTCATCACTTAACATCAATGTGAACTGCATGCTTGTTTGCCACTTCAATTACATTAAAAAAAAAAAAAAAAAAAGTTAGTTACCTTACGGCCAAATACTCAACCGTCACTTAAATCTAAGTGGGACTTAAAAGTCTTCTGTCTTTATAAAACACGTTCAAACGATAGATATAGCGCACATTTGAGGATTGCTTAAAATTGAGTAACGTTTGAGTATTCGGCCATTAAACATTTAATAATGCTTATTTGTTGTAATACACCATATCATTAAAACGAATATCTTAGAAGATATCGGAAAAAATAAATGGTCCTGCAATTAAAGAGATAAAATGAAGAGAGATTTGATCGGCGGATTTTTTCTAATACTTGTGTGGCAATGGCGTTTGTCGAGTAAGTTAATTATCAAATAAATATTTTTCTTAAGAAAATAAACAAAAATTCACCGCCCTCTCCTCCTTTAACTATACTTATTAAATATTGCAGGAAAACCTTTAAACAAGTCTATAACATAGGGAATCTCTCTATTGTTCTGAACCCTATATACGTGTGCCCCATCATATAACTAACACTCTTTCGTATTTTCGACGTATCAGTATTATTTTTACCAATAAGTTGCGAACCCTAGCTCGAATTGTGATGGAGTCCGCACCGGGATCGATTGAAACCTATTTCATACATAATTTAGCCGGCATGTAATGGCCCAGATGGTCCCATTTAATTCACTAGACAATAGCGATTGACAATGTGTGTGTAATAATGCTTAAATATACCAGATCCCTTAAGTAGCGATTTATTTTATTCAATAATATAAAAAAAATATTGCCTCAGTTGTCTAGTGATAGCAGATCATTATTGCTAGACTATAAAGTTCAATTTCCGGGTTAGGGAAGAGTGCCTAATCTGCCGCCAAATGGTAGTTGTAGTCCAGGACTATAATATTTCGGTGAGAACTACCAGAGATAAAGATGCAAAATCCTTTATCTCTGGTTATGTTAGGATTTTTAAATTTTCTGGAGGTTTTCCAATGTCTCGGAGTTTTATAAAGTGCCCGGTGATGTCAACAGGCTCGCTACCTGTTACATGGGCCAGAGACGTAACTGGTGAATTGTGGGTGTTTACATATTATTATGTTTGAATAGGTAGCCCGTTTGCTTGTCTGTCAAACTATGAACATAAAAAAGTCGAGTCTCGCCTGAAGTCATATTTTTCTTTCCATTTTTCGTTAAATAAAACATAAAAAAGTTGCATTGGAGATCAAAGACGTGACTATTCTATATAGTATACCCTCAGGTCCTGTTTGCTCTTCCTGACCACGCGTGTAGTACGGTGTTACTTTCTTCTTATCACCGCCGTCTTATTCGATCGTAACTTGATCTTCCACCAGCTTATTAAGGAGTATTGATTGTTGGAAAACGACGTTTAAATTCAAAACATATTTCCAAATTCAAAATTTGTCTTAACTCGTTATTCTGTTTACTTCGTTTCAAACATAATCAAATGAACTTAACAGTCAATGGTGTCTGATGAAATTCATATTAAATATTTATTTGCGAATTTCCGCTTTGTTCGGAGGCAAAGTTCTTAAGCCTCTTCAGGTCTAACTGGTCCATTTCCATGAATTAATTTATTCGCAGACGACAATGTAAATTGTTATGAATTAAGCCACTAATGGCGAGTTATAAGACAAAGTTGTGAGAAACTCTCGGCAGTCAAAATATTGTTCGCTAAATATATCGACTGTTTTGTTAGACCTTTTTCTTCTTTTTCATTAGAGGTGGAATAAGACTTGAGTTCAGAGGGTTGTAATCTGTAGGTAACTATTTTCTATTTTTTTTTTTAATTTTAGGCCAACTCAATGTTTCTAATACTAGGAATTTCTATAGACGGAGCTCGCCGGCATAGGCACTATCGTGTTCCGTTTAGGTGGTATTTATTTATTTATTTATTTATTATCAATATAGCACACAAAACAGATAACAATTTCATTTAACATTCAGGAGTTTGTGTAAGAGTAATGATCTAAATTGTAATCCAAAACATGCATGCCTATAAGCTACATAAATTAATATTTAATTTATATGATTTTTTTTTTCGTTACAATTTTTTTTTAATTTTCTGTGTTCTAATCATTTATGAGAAAATTTACAAATAATTTAAATACAATTTGGAAAAACAGTATAAAAATACAATTATTATTATATTACTCATTATCATTATTATTATTAATTATTGAACATATTAAAATATAAATATAGTTATTACATTTCATTATTATAATATCCAAACCCACATTCTTCACTCAGATGATTTTTTATTTGCCTCTGGAATTGGTGCAAGTTAAGGTGGAAGATGTCAATGTCTCTGTTAGAGACAAGAATTTTATTGTAGAGGCGACACATTCTTACTATGGGATTGAAATAGGAGATATTATTTTTAAACACTTGCAAGGTAAATATATTAAAGTTACGATTCCGAGATCTAAATCTGGTATTTATATTTATTTGAGTAAGGAGCGATGGCGACTTTAAAGTAGAGTGTAATATCTTGTGAAGGAGGCTAAGATCATAATATATTCTGCGGTTTTCAAGGGAAACAACATGAAAATGTTCCAATCGTTCTTTGTAAGAATTCAGCCTGCGACCCATGCCACATCTGTAGCTAACAATTCTAAGCAACCGTTTCTGAATACTCTCAATTCTGTCACTGTGATTTTTATAGAACGGAGACCAGATGTAGGAATTAAATTCAAGTATACTGCGTATTAGCGTATAATAAAGATATATAAAACTTTTCGGTCTCTTAAAATGTATTGTGCTTCTTGAAATAAAACCTAGTAGCCTAGAGCTTCGTTCCACGATACAATTATAATGACTGTGAAACGTAAGAGAATCATCAAAGATTATACCCAAATCCTTCACCGAATGATTTCGTTGAAGAGATTTATCATTTATTTTGTAATCGAAGATAATTTTTTGTTTTTTCTTAGTGAAGCTAATAATTAGACATTTGCTTACATTCAATTGCATTTTGTTTAGGTGACACCAGGCCGTTAAAGAATTTAAATCTCTTTGTAATTTAACTGCATCTTCATTACTGTCAACAACAGTAAAGATCTTTAGATCATCAGCGTAAAGAAGGCAAGGACAAGACAGGCAGTCAACTAGGTCATTGATAAAAAGCGCAAATAGCAAGGGCCCTAAATGACTGCCTTGTGGCACCCCAGATGGGATCGTCACTGGCTGAGAAAGATAGCCTTTCAATGCTACTAGTTGACTCCTGTAGTTTAAGTAAGAGTTGATCCACCGAAGTAAGCAACCGTGAATGACTAGTACTTCAAGCTTTGCACAAAGTATGACATGATTCACTTTATCAAATGCTTTGGCAAAGTCTGTATAGATGGAGTCTACTTGGCCTCTCCTAGAAATAGAAATAGAAATAGAAAATATTTTTATTTCGAATAGATCTTTACAGATACTTTCAAAACGTCAATAAATCATAAACTACCTAGAGCGAATAACCATTACATATAGTAAAGAAAAATCAAATATTAATAGTAAATTAAAAATTAAAATTTAAACTATTTGGTTAAAACATTATAATCATAAAATTTTTCAATTCCTTCAATGATAATAAATGAAGAAAAAGAAAAACTTATTCGTCAAGATCAATGTTATTCACTTAGCAGAGTTCCAAGTGCAGTCACTACTGAGAAGAACTCCGCTACCCAACAAACTCAGTAAGAGCTCTTTTAAATGAAAGCTTAAATCTAGTACAGATTATCGTGAAAAATCAAATAATGTCAACGTCCATAGCATAGATGCAAATAAACTGCTATCTACTAAATGTGATGTAGCCCCTGCAAACCAGAACAGACCAGTCCCCACCAACAGCACCCGTTCACGAGTATGACGCATGTGACAGCCATTGCCCTCCTCGACCATTTTAGAGGGAAGTGAGCAACCCGCCACACGACGCCGCCAAAGGCAAAGACACTTAAGCGTGCATGACTGTTCCGGATATGCATACGGCAAAATAAAAGATGGAATTCATTTTCAGCCAGGGTATTCACATTATTCAACCCTTAACAATAGTAGATACTAATTACTGAATACACGAAATCACAGGATCATGAAATAGCCTGGCAGCGATCGCTATAATCCCAAGACGTATTATCATTAAGATAATCACTGGTCTTATAGTAATTACATTTATATCAACGTTCTTTCATTACTTTCTTAAATTTATTGATCGATAGACTTTGAACGTTTTTGGGGATTTGATTAAAGAACCGTATACATTGACCTCTAAAAGAATTACTGACCCTATTCAGCCGCGTTGCATGCATGGACAACTTGTATTTGTTCCTAGTATTTATACTGTGATTGTTACCTATTGTAGGAAACTCATTAATGTTTTTACGGACATATAATACATTTTCATAAATGTATTGCGAAGCTACAGTCAGAATATTTATTTCTTTAAATTTATCTCTAAGAGATACCCTCGGACTCAACCCGTAGATAGCCCGGACAGCTCTCTTTTGCAGTACAAAAATAGTGTTGACGTCGGCGGAATTTCCCCATAGCAAAATGCCATAGGACATTATACTGTGAAAATAACTAAAATAAACAAGGCGAGCCGTCTCGACGTCTGTTAATAGTCTAATCTTTTTCACAGCAAATGCTGCCGAGCTAAGTCTATTAGCTAATTTGGCAATATGGGGACCCCATTGCAATTTAGCATCCACGGTAATGCCCAGAAATACCGTGGACTCTACGATCTCCAATACTTCCTCATTTATCTTAACATTGGTTTCAACCTGTTTTACGTTAGGAGTAGTAAATTTAATACATTTTGTCTTACTGCTATTTAACGAAAGGTTATTGGCACTAAACCAATGTACTATATTAGAGAGAGTATTGTTTACACAGTCAAAATCTACCTCCTGTCTTTTAATTTTGAACACTAAAGAAGTATCATCAGCAAACAATACCATCTCTTGGCCATCATTGATAATGTAGGGTAAGTCATTAATATAGACTAAGAAAAGAAATGGCCCTAAAATAGAGCCCTGTGGGACCCCCATATCCATTGAAGTCCCGGGAGATCTTGTCCCATTTACATCAACACACATATTTCTATTGTTTAAATATGAAGTCATAAGCTCGAGAGCGGTATCTCGAAGGCCGTAGTGATATAACTTTCTGACCAATGTTTCATGCTGAACGCAATCAAATGCTTTAGATAAGTCACAGAATACCCCTAGTGCATTATGTGATTTTTCCCAAGCTTCAAAAATGTGTTTGACAAGTTCAACACCTGCATCGGTAGTTGAACGACCCCTAATAAATCCAAACTGTCGACAATGTAAAAGTTTATGATGGTTAAAGTGTGCAAGTAGTTGAATTAAAATAAGTTTTTCAAAAATTTTACTTAAGACAGGTAGTACAGAAATTGGTCTAAAATTTGTGGGGTCACTTGTACTACCAGATTTAAAAAGAGGAATCACTTTACTATGTTTCATTAAGTCAGGAAATATACCACTTACAATACTATTATTAAACATTGCCGCTAGGTAAGGTGCAATCACATCCATTATTTCATATGCAACTTTTACAGATAAGCCCCATAAATCAGTTGTGTAACGTAACTTCACACCTGTAATCCCCGAAGGGGTAGGCAGAGCCAAATGCATGCATTCAATCATACATGCAAACACCCACGACTCGCCGGTTACGTTTTGGCCCATGTAACAGGTGGCGAACCTGTTGCCATCTCCGGGCACATTACCAAACTCCGGGGTACTGGGAAACTTCCAGAAAATGGAAAAATCCCAATAGAAGCAGATATAAAGGATTTTAAACCGTTATCTCTAATGTCCCTCGACCCGAGAATCGAACCCAGGACCTCCAGCGTAATAGTAGTGGCCTGCTACCACTACGCTACTGATCAGTTGTGTTCTTAATATTAATAGACTTAAAGGCATGTATAACATCCGCAGTATTAACTAACTTAAAATTAAATATAGTTTTACTTTGATGTACATTTTTTTTCAATAATGATTCGGCGACGGTAGGCGATGAAATGAGGTCTCCAGTCAAAGAAACTGGAATATTAGCAAAGAATGTTTCAAATGCTAAAGCAACTTCTTCGTCAGTAGTAACATGTTTATTGTCAATTATTAATTTAAAATCAGAGTTGCGTTCAGCTTGTTTTCCAGTTTCACTATTAATTACATTCCAAGTCGCTTTAATTTTGTTATTTGAATTTTTAATTTTATTTTTAATGTGAAGTGCCTTGGCTGCAAAACACACTTTCTTGAATATTTTCGAATATAATTTAACATGATTAAATTATATTACTAGCAAAAGCAGCGCATATATAATTTTTATATTCTAAAAGATTAGAAGTAGTAGACTTGTTAGCCACAAATCCGTGTTGTTCTGGCTTAAGATAGGACTTAAAGTGATTGTAAAGATCATCATACACGACACTTTCAAATAATTTGGAAAAGCAGGATAATATACTGATCGGCCTATAATTTTTACAGTTAGTCTTTTCCCAGTTAGTCCCAGATTTGAAAATAGGCACAACATGAGCAACTTTCCAAGCCGTTGGAAACTTGCCGCTGTGAATAGATTTATTGAATATAATCTGTAGCGGCAGACAAAGCTCTTTGCTACAGTTTTTAACAAATAGAGCCGGTATACCGTCAGGACCAGGTCCTTTCGATTTATCCAACTTTCGTATTTTATTAGTTATGCTAGATAAACTAATGAACACTCTACTGAGAGTATTGACCTGCGACTTTAAAGGAACGAAAGAGTGAAAAGCGGTAGTGTCCTCTTCGAAAACAGACTTGAAATATTCAGAGAATAACTCACAGATGTCAAACGGATTAGAGGATGAAATATTTTCATAATTCATAGTTGCAGGTATGGAGTCAGAGCCCTTCTTACTATTAATAAATCTCCAAAATGCGTTGATGTCACTATTTTCACCATCTAAGGAGTCTTCAGTAATAGAAACAAATTTTTTATAACACGTATCTATCATATCCTTGCTTTTGGCCCTATAAAATGAAAATTGATCATAATCGCGGGGGTTGCCGAATTTTTTGTATAGCTTATGATATTTAATTTTTTTGTCAATACATCGTTTTAGAGCGGGACTAAACCAGATGGGGTATCCATCGTCTTTATGAGATGAAAAAGGTGTATTATTCTTAATGATTTGCATTAGAGTTTCATAAAATTTTGCAACATCCATATCTATGTCATCAAATGATAGGTCGGAGTGCCAGTCAATTTGTGATAATTCATACCTAACCAGTTCAAAATTACATTTATAGAAATTTAAACGTTTATTCGTACTAGTTTTCAGAGTTTTAGTATTTAACGTGTAGTTATAATCAAAATCAATTACGATCGATGGATGGTGATTGTCTAAACGGCTTAGAGGTTCTGCACCGTAGACTTGAACATCAAAAGTTGTTAGTACTAAATCAAGGATACGATTATTCATGTTTGCAATATGATTAAACTGACGAAGCTGACATAGAGCCATTGTATCATGCAATAATATAGATTTATTGTCATGAGGCTGACTGGCCATCATCACTGTTGTATTAAGTTCTTTAGACCAAGACAAACCGGGGGTATTAAGATCACCAATACATAAAAATTCTTCGTTGTCATTAGAATTTAAAATTACTTTGTGAACATTATCATAAAACAAATTTAGAAAACCTTGCGGAATGTCCGGGGGCAAATAACATAAACAAATATTAATAATTCTATTGTTTGTTTTACACGGCATTAACGTCAACCACAAATCTTCGATACAAGTTTCGCACGAGAAATTACGTACTACATTAATGTCTTTTTTCACAGCGATTAATATACCTCCACCATCGGTCTTAGCAATCGCTGTGGAAGAGCGATCACGTCGAAATATGTTATATCGTGAATCGAAAATTTCAGAATCGAAGACACCACTATTTAAATTAGTCTCTGTGAGGCAAATAATATCGTAATTACAGGACAGTGAGTTTAGATAAATATCAGTAATTTTTGAGCGAATTCTATTTACATTCTGATAGAATACTAGCATTTTTGATTAACAAAAAGTGTATAAAATAATGATTATAACATAAAGAACTTAATTAACTACCTACTACTACAATTAACGCGGAACTAAGACAATGTTTTTAATGTTTCCAAATTTTTTACATAAATACTACCACTGCCGTCGTCTTTCCGCAAGTACACTCTACCATATTTCGCCCACACATATTTGTATTTTTTCTCTCTCGAAAACTTCCGCGCAGCGGCGTGTAGCTGCTTGCATTCAGGAGATAAGTGTTCTAAGACATAAATTTTACGGCTTTCTCCACTCATACCAAAATGACGAGAGTTAAGAGTGTCTTTCGAATGTACCCTGTTAAATTTTTGTACGGCTGATAGAACGGCATCCTTCATACGAGGGGAAGCTAAAGTGACAAGAATATTCCGAGGTCGTTTGGAAGTGCTGTCCATTTTAGCAACTCGCCGGCATGCATGTATGGTGATGTCTTCAATAGGCATGTTCACCAGATCACAAAGTTTTTTAAACAAGGCCGTCACGTTCTCATTCTTGCTCTCTGGCATGGCTTGGATCTCTATATTGTAACTGCGGGTATTTTTTTCTATAGAGGTCAAACGGCTGGTTAATCCACGAACGTGTTCATTTAGGCGCCCACACTCGGCTGACAATTCATTAATAGTGACGTTTTTTTGCTCAATTTGAGATTGCAAGTCATCCTGTTTCGAACTCAAGTAGTCGGTGATATGTGTAAAATCATCCTTAAGTTCCTTCACCACTGTCACCATCTCAGAACGCACCCACCCCTTCACATCTTCTTTCATCACCGCGCGAAATTCCTTCATCATAATAGAAAAGGAGGAGTTTAATTTCTGATCGAGTAAAGTGCTTATTTTCTCCAATGTAATACCGCTGCAACCAGAGTGATAAGGCACTGGCTCCGATAAGTCAGCGACAGTGGTAATCGAGCTGTCGACGTCGAAGGACATATTCATAGATTCCTCGTTCGAAGGTACCTGATGCTGTCGAACAGGCGTGTTGGTGTTATTTCTGGCTCTGCGTGATATGTTTGTGCAGGACGGACATAACCAGCTATCCTTAAATCTTGGGCTTAAATTTGAGAATTGAGCATCATGTATGTTAAGGCAATTGCTATGAAATAGTTCCTTGCACGCCTGACATCGCATAAAATTATCGTTGACTATATGTTGTATGCAAGCTTTACATTGCTTCATTATTGCTGTTTCAATTAATGCTATTCTCAATACTGCTAGCGACCTCTAAGGTATTATGATACAACTGTATCGGTAATCGTAATGAGGTGCAGATGACTAGTGTGTTGTGTTCAAAGTTTCAGAAGAAAGTTCCAGCAAAGTCCAGTAGATGGCGTTGTTAGCAATACAAATACCGGGTAAATTTGTTGTTTAAATCACTTTTATGGTACCGATTAATGTCTATGATGATTTATTATTTATGCAAAATAACCAAAAACCCGATTATTGCACAGCAATGTCACAATTCCCTGATTATAGGAATTAATAATGTTCTTACGCTGTTTGCGAATATAGCGCCATCTAGTGTAATAAGCTAAATTTATATCGATTATCGGTATGTCCGTATACGTGCAGACAACGAGAAGTGTAGCATATAAGATTAGAAAAAAAGTTCAGGCAAGTTCTAATAGACGGCACTGCTCAGCGATAAGAATGACGAGCAGATTTGAAGAAGCAAACGGCCGAATTATAATTTTGTAACTTCACTTGAATCCGATTATTGCACAAAAATGTCACAGTCCACGAGTATCACAACACAGGGTAACGTCAATATTGATGTCTTCACGCTTCTTTTTTAACAAAACAACAAAAAAATAAATAAATAGATTTTACAGTTTTGGTCACAGTATTAGATATCGTAATTATCACTGTTTACTCACTATGTCACTGAAATTGTTTATTTACACATTTATAGCTATACTAGAATTACACTTTAAGAATATTTTTACTACTGATATTCCGATATTTATATTTTATTAACATTAAAATTTCGGAGCTACTAATTAGTCAATGATTACATTATAAGCGCCCTCTAGCGAAAAAAAGGTATTATACGGCCCTGTAATTTCCGGCACAGAGGCATAACACCTTAGACCTTAGTGGTAACGAATCTGGATTTTGAGCTTGGTCTTTGTGTGGACACCTATAGGCTGTAGTCATCACTAAACTCAACCTTTAACTAGGGACGTGACAAATTGAGAACACTATAAGGGACATGTAGTCTCACAGGCTACTACTTTTAAATTTAAATTTTGTCGTAAAATTGCATTACATACAATGATTTAAAATGCGTTGATATTTATTTGTTGGAATGTAATAAAACAAATATAAATTAATTCAATCAGTTTTTATAATCACTTTAAACACAAATGATAATTAACACTTACTTGTACTTTTCAGCCTTAATTGACATGAGATCCTTATTTTAACATTTTAATAGACCTTACATAAATGATATGACAAATGTAACTCTTTTTATGAAAACTTAAACAATACAAAGATAAAAAAACATAAAAGCTACTTCTGAAAACAAAACATAAAAATTCTGACACATAGTCTGTTTGGCATAAATCATTGGCAATTTTTACACAAGGGTCGAGAACATTGCAAACATACGGGATTGCAACACCCGACACATGTGTACACAGTCATTCTGTGAAGTTTAGGCGGACAAATACTGCATGCCCTTCGTTTGCCTTGACTAGTTTGAGGACTTTGGACATCTTCTTCAGCCATATCGTCAGCCAGAACTCCTTTTATCACTAGGCGTAACTCCCTTGGTAATTGCCTGCACACAACACGTCTTTGCAAGTGGGGTAGCACTAGTGAACGGGCTAATGACTTTAGAAAATCTCCGGTTAAAGACAATTTATTTCTCATAAAAACTTACATGTTCACTTACATGAGATTTAGAAGCTAAACAATAATAATATTAAGTAAGTACAATTCATTCATCGATCGCTCACACTGGCAGTGCGAACTCAGAGTAGGTATATTGAAGTGGGTAAGTACAAAGAATAGTCATAAGTAAATAGTTGGTAGGTTACACTCACTATCGAACTGGTTAGATTTGTTTTATTTTATTTATCTTGAGAGGTAGGTAATATTAGATATCCTTTAGGTATTTTAGACGTCACTAATTACGTACTCCTTTAGTTTTGATTTAAATGCAGCGGTTTCACTTGTTTCCCTAATATTTTCGGGAAGTTTATTAAACAATTGTGCACTCTCATATAGGAAATTCTTTTTGCCATAATTATGAGTTCTCGGTTGACGTAGTTTGATTTTATTTTTATTTCTTAAGTTGTGGGTTTGTTTGTTTTTTTACTAAGGGTTAGATTAGAGTGGACAGTCTTATTAATTATTTTCTTTACTAGTATGCAGGTATTGTATGTATATATTTGGTTTAAGTTAAGTAGTTTAGTTTTTTTGTACAGTTCTGTTGTTGGTGTCAGACGGTTAAAATGGAAGAGAGTTTTAATAAGTTCATTTTGGGAAATTTGTAGGTCTTTTAAGTTAGTTTTTGTAGCAGTGCCCCAGACTTCTATGAGATAGTCGAGATGTGATTTAGCCAACGAATTGTAGATTACATATTTAATTTTGCTAGGTACACAGTTTGATATTTTGCGTAGGGCTCCAGTGAGTGATGCTAGTTTAGATCTTACGTGGTTAATATGGGCTTTCCAGTATAATTTGCCATCTAGTCTTAAGCCGAGGTATTTCTCTAGATAGGAGCGCTCTATTGCCGTGTTATTAACTATAAGTGGCTGGTAAGGCGGTATTTTTTTGTTTTTGGAAACAAATATCATATACGCTGTTTTGAATGTGTTTATAGTGAGGAGATTATGCCAGAGATTAGAGATTATTAAAAACCACTCATTAAGCAAATACAGATCAGCTTGGGCTTGTACAATGATGTTGTGGATTGAGTGGCCATAGTAAAATAGACAAGTGTCGTCGGCATAAAGTGTCAACTGTCCAGTTAGGCCAAGTGTTTTGATATTGTTGACGTAGATAAGAAAAAGCAATGGTCCGATTATCGAGCCTTGTGGGATACCACAGGTTATACTGCGCGGGCTACTTGAGTATTCACCAATTTCGACAAGCTGGGATCTATTGGTAAGATAGGATTCAAGGATCTTAAGTGCATTGCCAATGATTTCGATGTTTTCTAGTTTTTTAATAAGTTTGTGATGGCTAACGATATCGAAAGCCTTTTTTAGGTCTATAAAGATGCCTAGCGCTACATGTTTTTGATCAATATTAGTTTTTATATTAGTTACCAAGTCAACTGTTGCCGTCACGGTGTTTGATTTCGCTCTAAATCCGTATTGTTCTTCTATGAGAAAGGTTTTTTCGTTCAGATATTGTTCTATTCGTGAAAGAATATTATTTTCGAAGATTTTGGACATTACAGGTAGTACAGAAATGGGTCTGTAATTATTTGGGTCGAATCTTGCGCCTGATTTGAAAACGGGGGTCACTTTAGCAATTTTGAGACTGTCCGGGAACACTCCTTGTTCTAAGCATTTATTTATGCAGTTTGTCAGTTCACTTGCTATGAGTGGTTTTATTAATTTAATCGCTTTCGTACTAATACCATCAACTCCTGTACTCGTATTATTATCCAGATTGTCAATTATATTTTTAACTTCTTTTATTGTGCATGGTTTCAGTTCTTTTAATATGTTCGAGTGATTGTATTTACTTTTATACATAAGAATGTTTGTTGTGCTAGTATGATATTTGTTAGATATTTGATTTGCTAAATCTGTACCAATAGTCGAGAAAAAATTATCAAAAACTTTACAAATTTTATAACCATCTGTTACGGGTGCTGAATCAACAATGAGTTTGGGCAGGGCACTTTGTTTAGGGATCTTATTTTTGGCTAATGTATTGATTTGTTCCCACATTTTCTTCGGATTCTTCTCGCATTGCTTGAAAGTGTTGTAGTAATATGTTTTCTTTTTGTAGTTTATAAAGTCTGTAGTTTTAGCTTTTTCTTGATTGTATTTGTTTTCAAGTCTTTCGTTTTTTGAGTCACTTTTCCAGCATTGCCATATTAAATTTCTTTTGCTCAGCTGTTCAATAATATCTTTACAAATCCAGTCCTTTTGCGGAAGATTCAATATCTTGGTCTTCGTTATTTTGTTTTGTGTTACATGCTGTGCGATTCTTGATTCCAATATAGTGTAGTCGTCGTCGTCGTTGTCATTATTTGCCTTGAATAGACTATCGTACAATCCTTTGTAGTTCAATGCCTCATATTGTGTTCGTTGATTTTGATTGGCCTGTGATGTCATGACTTCAAAAAAGATCTGTTTATTGTCAGATAGTGGTGAGTCTATTAACGAGAAGGTAAAAGCATTGCAGTTAAGTTTCGTGGAGACATGGTCCAGTATGGTTCTAGTTTTTGGCGTTTCCCGAGTAGAGTGAGTTGACTGGTGGTAGACCTTTAGTGACGGAGCTCGCGGGCGTAGGCATCACCGCATTACCTAATATACTTGCCGCTAAATGGTAGTGTTCAGCACTATCGTGTTCCGGTCAGGTGGTAATGTACGGCCCTGTAATTTCCGGCACAGAGGCATAACACCTTAGGCCTCAGGAGTGGTAACGCATCTGCATTTTGACCTTGGTCTTCATGTGGGTGTCTATAGGCTGCAGTCATCACTTAACATCAATGTGAACTGCATGCTTGTTTGCCAAGCCCATTACATAAAAAAAAGAGTATTGACCATCAATTTTATTTAGTACATCATACTCTTGAAGCATTGTCTGGTATTGTTTAGTAGGATTGTCTGGGTTTGATAAATCGAGGTTTAATACGATTGATCTCTTCCTTTTCTCAAGTTGTACAGAGTAGACGTCCAAAATGTCTTCAAAGTTGGTGTCACCTGGCTTGTATATACCACCTATGTTGAGTGCGTATTTAGTCAAGTATACCCATAGATAGTGGTTTCTATTGTCTGAGATATTTTCTGTAATTTCATACTGTGTGCTGTTATGTATGTATATTGAGACTCCGCCACCGGTCCTGCCTTTTCTGTAGTTATATACATGGTCATAGTCAGGTAGTTGATATAGTTTGGCGTCATCTTCTGATTTAATCCATGTCTCAGTGAGTACTAATACATGTGTGGGGGTGGGGAGAGCCTTTAGAATACATTTCATTTCATCAAACTTACCAGGTGTTCGTATACTTCTTACATTAGCATATAGAAATTTAATAAATATTTTATTTGAGGGGAGATCTTCATATTTTGTTGCCAAGTTATATGAAATCGGGTGCGGAGGAGAACTATGTGAAGTCTCTATTTGGCTTTGTCGTTTCTTGAAGCGGTGGGATTTGCGATAATTTTTGGTACGCCATTCATGAATTTTATAATGAGATTATCTTCACCTTTCTCAGCGCGTAGTTTCAGCTCATCTTGGATACTGCGTAGATAGTTTTTCTGGGCAACTGTCTGATCAGCGTATATGCGGATATTTTCGGGTAGCTTAGATTTATCCCTGAGTAACATTTTAGGAGTCTCAGAAGATCTAAATAGAAGCTTTAGAGGTCGGTCTGTACCTGGTTTGTATTTTCCAAGTCTTATTGTCTTATGTGGATCAGAGCAGCTTTCATTGATAGAGCGCAGAAAATTAACAGTTTTCGTAAGGTCATGTTTTTGCCGATCAGAGAGAAGTTTGGTGTCTAGTTCAGGTATTCCAATTAAGACAATATTTATTTCCCTTTCGGAGCGATTCTTAATCTCGACGATGAGATTTTCTTGTGACCTTAAAAACGACTGTTGTGGAACGTGATCTTGGGATTTCAGGTCTGTTATATCGTTTTGGAGTAATTCAATCTTTCGTTCAGCATCAGCATTTGCAGATTTTATTTCAAGTATTTCATTCTTCATCTCAGTATGCTCCTGATTTAGTTTGTCGGTTGCGGTCTTTATAAGCTTTAATTCTTCTCTAATCTCTGACATATTTTGTGTTATTTTGCCAAGTTTTTCGCTCTGATGTGCTGCGAAATTAGCGAAGACATCCATAATTTCTGTACGGAAGTTAGCAAGATCGCTCTTGAACTCATATTCATTATCCCGTTCCTTGCGTATTCTGGGCTTATTGTTTATATTAAAATCGACGTCCTTAAAAGACAGATCGGGGGCAGATCCTCCACCGTTTCCGCTGTCGCTTATGAGCATTCCGCTCGGCGGCGTTCGTTGTAAACTCATCCTTAGTGTAACGTTGTATTTTTTCTGGTTTTAAAAATGGTCACAACGCCATCTTGTGAATCACCGCCGTACTAGGTCAACATTATCAATAGTATCACGTATTCCATACGACGCATAGTTTGATTACATAATTTATCTAATACTTATAATTTGTCTTAAAAATACAATTTCGATATTTCCAAATTAAATACTAGATATAACGACAAGAACATAATTAAAATATTATTCGGTGAATTTCATTAGCATTGTGGCTGAAAGTCTAAAAAAGACACGAATCCAGGGCCGGTAAAGGGAATTTCTGAGAGGTTATTAGACGTCATCGATCATTTGATTTTTCTCTGTCAAACTAGTTAGTGGTGACGCACTCGAAATTATGTAAAGGCAGGAAGCCTTGAATATTTTAGCCATCATGGCCTAAATGCCTATTCAATAGGTATTTTTATCACCAATTGAGGTAAGATCTTCAAGAATCTTTGGATATTTTCTCGTTCACATGTCGATTTGAGAAATGGCGTGATGACTTCATGTTGGGTTGTTTGTTGCAGCCAGTTTCCTTAATGTCGGGAGGAGTTGGGATGCAGAGGCTTTATTCAGTTATGAAATGATAGCGAAAAGTCCTCGTAAGTAATAATTTCCACTTCCACAAGTTTTGTATAGGGAGGCTGTTTGATTCATGTTGAGTTTGGTACTAGATTCTTCATGAACCAAACAGAGTTAATGCAGATGGTAACCAGTGTGATTTTGTTTCAGATGCGGGTTATTTTTAATTTAACTATTTAATAATTTTTATTTTTAATTAGTTTTATTTATTTTCTAATTTGAATTTTTAATTTGATCAATTTTAATTTGTTCATATTTTAATTTGATCATACGTTCATTTGATCATTCGTTAATTGGTTAGGTCATACTTTAGCATAGGGTATATATATATCATGGGGAATCCTCAACTTACCTTTTAGGTACGGATCATTGTTAGAATATTTTTTTCCTTCCCCAATGATGGTGTTAAATCTGACTGACCTCTGGATGCGGGGTGTGACCGGTTACCCTGAAGCCTAGTGGAGTAGATAATACTGGGCCCCTCCGTAAGCTGTCTACTAAGGTACCATCTTAAGGATTTGTAGAAAGGATTAGGGTTACCGGCATTACCATGCCCGGGGACAGGTAATAAAGTAAAGTATATATATTAAATTAAATTAGAAGAGAGAAAAAAAAAGGAGCAGTAATCGTCACCACTCGAACCATTTCATATTCACGACCCTGTTTTCTTGATAGTTTGGTACTGGATCACATTGGTAAAAACAAGTAATAAGAATTTGTAAGTTACAATTTTAAAACATAGATTAAAGAACAATAATAAATAAATATCAGTGTACCAAACCAACAGCTTTTTATTCATTCTTCATTAACAGAACTGGATTCAAGTAATAGAATAATATTCTGCGAGCCCGGCTTTCAGTGGCTTTCAGTTTCAGTCGGCTTTCATTAGTGACGTTGCAACGAAGCAGCGTGTGCGCACTCGAGTGCGAGCGAGTCAAAAAATGCAGCGCTTTCTTTTACTCGAGGGGGTGAGGAGCGGTTACCTTGATGCGCTAGTCGGTGGTGGCGCGTCTTGTAGGAACAGAACGGTTGATGACACACGCCTCGCGAATAATTAAAGCGGCTACAATGCACATTCACTTAAGCTTAAATTTACTTGGGCGTTATTTAATTTGCGAAAAAAAATTGTATTGGTAATTAACATGGATGCGTTCGCTTGTGGTGAGCAAACGAAGAACTGTCTCACTGAATCTCCTCTATCTGTATTTTTGGGCTGATGCATATTATATAATATATAAGCATTCATGCCGCTCAAGTCCACTATGAAGTAGAATACCACCATTGGCCACCTTCTCGTTCGGCGGCTTCCGGAATAAATTAAGCATTTTTTATCTGCTTCATCTACGCCTCCTTTTGTCATGTTGTAATATAGTATAATTTCATGCTTTTTAGTATCTTCGTCAACTACAACATCGTGATGCATTGAGGACACAAGTATCACCGCTCTATTCTTCTTAGGGACATATGAGCACACAGTATTCCTCTTCAAATGATGGACTATCCACTTGATAATACTTTTCTTTTTGATGAAGTCGACGGCTGAAGTTCACGTTTCCTAGCGTTTTCTGCCATTTTGCACTAAAAACAAAAAATTGTTCGAAAAATATTTATTTCACAACTAAGGATATGTAGCCTCACAGGCTACAATCGAATATCAAATTAAAATTACGAACCTATTACATATCTGATGGCACGTCTGCTCCCTTCTATGGTTGTTTTGGCACTAAAACAAAAGCTACTGAGACGCCAGGTCACTGCAAGCGGGGGGAAATCATCAATTCTAAGAATTTACCAAACACACGACACCTGTGGGACTACACGTCACTAGTTAAAGGTTAACAGCAATGTGAACTGCAGCTCGTTTTCCACTTTAATTATATAAAAAAATCACTGCACTGGATGTTACCACAGTGCAGTTTTTAAATTTGTAAAAATAAAATAAGCAAATTATCTTTAGCGTCCATAAAATTATATAACTCATATTTTATTTAAAGAAAAATGGATAGAAAAATTTGACTTCAGGCGAGACTCGAACTCGCGCCCTACTGGGAATCTAGTCTAGCCGCTCTTCCAATTGAGTAATAGATGGCGCTGCTGCTACCATAAAGCAATGCAATAAATGTGAAGGAAAGATTTGACAAATCGGGCAGGACTTCAGTAGCTCAATTGGAAGAGCGGCTGGACTAGATTCTCAGTAGGCCGCGAGTTCGAGTCTCGCCTGAAGTCAAATGTTTCTTTCCATTTTTCTTTAAATAAAATATATTTCACAAGCATGTGTTAATGCAAAATAATATAAAACAATTATATGACTCTTTCATCAAAACAATGTAACATTGTAAGAAAACAACGTATCCCCTTTTAAACATAGCATGCGACATGTAACAGGAAATCTCCAACAGCCATTAACCGTCTCACACTCGGGCCAAGAATGCGGCGATCGACGCGGCGGGGTCGAAGCGACCCACTGCAGTCAAACAGGCAGACTACACTTAACCTACATGTAGAGAACCCTCGAACACTACTACTGAATGTACCCCACATTCAGCCGCTGAAAAATAACCCTTATCCCGCTCAAATAAACACTAATTCGGTGTGTATAGGATGGAACACTCTATGATTCATTGCTTACCAGCGTCCGGTGACTTCCGTGTAGCGATTTATGGTTCGCAACATTTGCTTAGGAACTTGCAAGGGCCTATATGGACTTCCTTTAGTGTATTGTTGTAGCTGTTTATGAGATGTATTGTTTGCTGTGGACTTAAGGCTTTTGCTAGAGGTTGGGTGATAGAGATGGCGCATTTTAGTTCATAAGATGCCAACAAACATTAAAGTGTTAGTAAGTAGATATGGTTCGTAAGGATTACATTTGAATATGAGTCTTTATTTCACACATACATCCATGATATACGAGTTATATATACATGTCGTAAGTTCCTAACTATAAAAATTAAAAACCCCTTTTCACTGTCCTCACATCCGACATTGACATTTCCGGGTTCATAACCAAACATTGTGATTTTGATTTTTTTGTAGAGTTATAAACTCATTATCATTTACTTCTCGACATGGGTATCAACCAGTGCCTTTATACCTAATAGAAATGGCTTGCCACCAAGAAAGTTGCGTTTGAACGAGTAAATTATGGAACGAACTTCCCTCTGAGGTGTTCCCTCAGCTCTACAATATGTGGTGGTAAAACTGACCTCAAAAGTGTCCTTTATAGCTGGCAAGTGGGCAACTACCCTGATGTTGGAAATATTCGTAGACGACGGTGAACACTTTCCGGGACCCGTCTACTTGTCTGGCAACCTTTAGATGTAATGAAGTCATTACACCAACAAGATAGCTTTTTATGCAAGGAAGGTGGCAAACAAGTACGCAGCACACATTGATGCTAAGTGATGACTGCAGCCTATAGACATCCACACAAAAACCGGGATACAAAATGCGTTGCTACCCTTGAGAATTAAGTTGTTATGGCACTGTGATAGTTACTACGAGGCCATACATTACCATATAACTGGAACACAATAGTGTTGAACTCTTATCATTCGATGGCAGATAGATAGAGACAATCTTATTTATTTCACACTAGCTGACCCGGCAAACTTTGTATTGCCTCAGAATCAAATAATGTGTCAAAGGTTTGATAGATACGGACTCTTTGTTTGGGAAAATAAAATTGTGGCTTTTACTATTTCCCTTCAATTTCTTCATATTTTCGTACCCTTTGAACCTTCCCTGGCCTTCCAAAAATCAATTAAAACCAAAAGTAGTCAAATCGGTGCAGCCGTTCTCGAGTTTTAACGAGACTAACGAACAGCAATTGATTTTTATATATATACAAGATAGAAAATAGATCACATGAGATATGTCTACAATAAAATATTGACGCACCTCTTAACCCTAAACAAAAGCGCACCGCTCTTGCAAAATTAATGGGCGCGTTGACAGACAATACATTCTAATGGTAACATGTTTAGATAACAGAACACCTCTACGTGACACGCGTTACCTATTATTGTTCGGGTCGATGTGCCCTGGAGAGGAATGGGGCTTATATTAAGTGCCTCGTTATTATTGCAGGTCTTTAAGAACTGTGCCTCTAGGGTAACACGTGTCGAGTGAGATTCAATGTAATTTTGAAAGGAAACGAGATTTCATAGGTTTTTTACGAGGCGCTTTTTTAAGTACCGATTCATATGCGACGTCGGCGCGGCTGTCCTTGCGCGGTTTTCTGATATATACATAAACTTGCGATCCGGTACCGGTGCAGCTTCGGTGCGTCTCCGGCATCGTGTACATGAAGCCTAAGGCCTCCCACCACATTAGGCGTGCGCGTTCTTCGGGCGTGCGAAGAGCGCGAGCGCGCTTCATGAGCATCGCGTTTTGCTGCCCTGCGTTGCTCACACGCCCGAAAAGCGCGCACGCCTAATGTGGGGGAAGCCTAACGCGTTGCAAGTAATGGACCACGGTGACCATATACCATCAAGCGGCCCGTCTTCTTGACTGTCAATCTTTTGTCGTATAACAACATTCTTCAAGGCGTCGTTAATAGGTTTAATTTAGAAGGAACCCACTAAAACATAATATATTTAATTTCACCCAGAAGAATACACTAAAAATTCTACGCGGATACATTCGGAACAATGCGTAGCCAAGTTGACAGTGTCAATGGATATCCATCGTATATACGTACGACGATACGACTATATTCTCAAACGTGTCACGCGGGAGTCGGATGAACAGCGCCATGTTTAAATTTGCAATTGGAGCGGAACGCGGAACACCTCCCCCTAACTATGGCGTACCCTCAATATTTGATAAACAAATATGAAAATGAACGCGACGCGCTGAATTACGGAGGGTCTTTGAGATACCAAGAACTTGGAATTATTTCATAATCTTTGGGAATGTTTGATGATATAATTATGTTATTTTTAGCTTTGGAGACTTTATCGTCTTTCGTAGATGACATGCCTTCTGTAGGGTTCCTAAGCGTACAAGAAACCTTTTTAGTTTTGCCGTGTCCATCCGTCCGTCTGTGTGCTCGTAGAATTTTAACACTAGAAAGCTATCATTTGAAACGAATATACATATTCGCTATGAGGAGAGAGTGAAGCAAAAAAATGAACGTTTTGAGACAATCATCTTTCAAACGAATGAAACTTTAAAAAACATAGCTTCCCCCTCTCTTTGTCTACCAAAGGTAGACAAGGCAAGACGTTCTGTTCAATATTTTTACACATTATTGGAGTTTGGAGGTATATTATAATCAAGGTGAATGGCCCCACCATTCACATTGATTGACAATATAACATATGTCACTTAGTAGTAACGTAGTATTCAATTGGTAAAAAAGAATCAAAATTTGTCCCGAATTTCCTGAGCTTATTTGAAATAAACATTCAACACTCAGAGGTTTTGTCTTTATAGGTAATACTCGTATTTTCCATTTCTGTGCGAATCCCTAAGAAGGGAGACGTCATCACGTAACCAGTTATATTCAAACAACGATTTACCTCACACACGTTTTCTACCGGAAAACATTTGAAATCAATAAAAACCATTTCAAGGTGAGCCGTGCAAATAATTCTGGGAGCGTCACAAACTTATTGACGCATAAACACGTCACGGACACGAATTGTGGTGTCGTACCTTAACGATTTATGTCGTCGGGCGCTTGTGTTGCTGACAAACGCTTTGTAGGAAATGTACAATACTCATTTGTTTATTCGTATGATGTTATATCTCACTGTTGGTTCCTGGTTTCTTCCGGTAAAGTACTTACTAAAAGAGAGTTTATTGTTATTTATGGAACTAAGACTCCTTAAAAACAAGAAAAATGTAACTACAATTTACTTTCAATGCGAGTTGTGTTTGATGCGAAGGGTCGCGGGTTCGATCCCCGCTCCGGGACATATAGTGGTATGGCCTACTGATATTTGTTTTGGGTCTGGTGGGTAGTGTGGGGCTGTGAGTGTAAGCGTATTTATTTAAACTTTAAGATACAGTTAGTAATTTTTGTGTTAATCCTGAACGCTACGCAAGACGTTTGCGGTAGGTAGCTGCAGGTAGCTGCACATAATAATTTTTCAAACTGCTGTCAGACAAATGTCACCTCAGTCTGCCCGAGACCACGGAAGCTGAAAAACGACCGAAACGTCGGGTTCGATTTTAAATAATTATTTTAGTTTAAAATATATGCGAGATAAATCCGAACACTAGTTTTATTTCTATATATAAACCTTATGAATAAAATTTATAATCGTCCAAAAACAACAAAGAATTAAAATATTTGTATAAATATTGTAAATTCACGTAAACAACATTCAAGACATTGTTCAGCAAACGTGACTCTGTCATCCCCCGACGTCTTGTAAACAAACATTCAATACTTTTATCGCAATGATAAAATGTACGAGTCGTCGTTTGTTTGTCGAAACATTTTCTAATATTCTTTGCCGCAAACTGAGGACGTTGGAAGCGGAATATTAATGCGTTGTAACATGTCTGCATTCTTTACAGATTGACGTCACGTAAGCTTGTTTCATTTGAGCCAACATGTATTGTTATGGTTGTTATAGATTGAAAGCAGTCGTTAAACCTTGTCGGAGGCCTTATGGGCGGTTTGAAAACATCCGACAGCGGGCCATTAACTCATATCTTGGAGTACATCGTGGAGAGCTACCCGCATTGGAGCAGCGTAGTGGAGTAAGCTCCAGGCCTGACCCCAAAAAGGGGAGAGACTCGTGCCCAGCAGTGGGACGTACAAGGGTTGCCATTATTTATGTAATACATGACCGTGCCCTGAGTTAAAACTTGAGTGAAACTGACCGACTTGAGTGAAAACTACACCAAACTTGGCCTTCATATCTTCGAAAAGACTTGCAGAGCTTTATATTATGTAGGTGCTTTTATAAAACTAAGAATCTTAATAAATAGGGAAATAGCACCTGTCACTTAATTGTAGTGCAATTTTTTTGTTATTTTGTTAAACTCATTACATTACAAAATTTCACACTTAGGAATTAAGAGATATGATTTTATTTTTCAATACCAGAATAAAATATTCGTAGAAATATTATAATATTCGTACTATTATTGTAATATTCGAATAAATAATGCCAGAGCCATTGTAACTTTACATTACACGCAAATACATTACATTACATTCATTACGCAATACACTCTGCCGGTGAATGACAAAGAATGACTCTTTTTCTTTTCTTTTTACTCTTTGTTATCTCTTTTATTATATATGTAAGTACAATAGTATATTATAATAATAATTATCATTCATTCATCCAGGAGCTACAGTGATATAGACAGTTACATCCACAGACACAGACAAACAGGTCAAACTTATAACACCTCGTTTTTGCGTCGGAGTTTAAAAAATCTATCTCTTTTGTAACACCCAATACTTTTCTACAACATTCTGCTTTAAATTCATGCAACAATAATGACGCAGTGAATCGGATACCAAAGAAAATGGCAGAAATACGTTCAAAATGAAAAGGACAAAAATCGATTTCTCTGTTTTTGTTTCCGTCGTCGGTGCCCTGATAAGTTCTGCTAACTAACATTTCAAAGTTATAAATTAGTTAGAAAATGTTATCGATAAGTTTTGTAAGACTGTTTTTCTATTCGCTGAATTCTCTTTGAAATTTCCAATTGCTTTGCAACATTTGTTTGGTTTCGTTTAGTGTTGTGCAACTTTTTTACATCGGTTTACAATTTTACAAAATTTCTTTTTTTATTTTACGGCTAACTCGTTTGCATACAATCTTCTTCGGGCTTCGTACAATTAAGACTATTTCTAAGTTACCTTTACAAACCATATGATTCGTATAGGTTTACATGTAATAAGTATAAAATTATTTTCAATTACCTTAGTAGTCTGGTGGTACCAGGCCATTACTGCTACGCTGGGAATCGAACCCGGGCGGGGTTCTGAATTTATTTTTTAACGTAGATAAACGCAATTTTTATTCTCAGAAATATTTAAAAATAGCGGAATCCGATTAAAAACGATTGGAAGCTTTCTAATATTCAATACACGAAATTTCTTCGGCAAAGAACACTGTGTGAAAAAATGTTTATTGAATGATTCGTTTCACGACCTTTTTATTGGCTTCGCTTGTGAATATCGAATTCATCTTATAAGAGTTAAATATGTGAAATCAAAGTAAAGTAAAAATAATTTTCTTTGACTTGAAACTACGAGTATGTCTATTATGTATATGTAGGTACATATTTTATTTTTTACCATAATATTTATTTACTTATATTATTTTGACGACCTGGTTATTCCAGCGGTGTGAAACCACCGTATGATTCAAAGGGTCGCGGGTTCGATCCCCGCATTGGGATAAATATTTGTATGGTCTACAGATGTTTGTATCGGGTCTGGGTGTTTGTGTATGTGTTGCATGTGTACAACGGCATACATCACACAGGTTTATTTTATACCTAATATTAAGCTGTGTGTAAGCGTATTTTATTATTTTATATGTTATGATGGTGAAAAACCGCATGCATGATGATTTTATGTGAATAATACACAAAAAGCGAAGAAATCGAAATCCAGATGCGTGGCCACCCCTGAAGCCAAAACAGTTCTGCCTCTGTAATAATTGTTACGGGGCCTCTACATTGGCAGCAGATATAATAATATTGCGGTGGAGCCTACACTCTCGAGCTCCGACACTCTACTGGCAGTTAAAATAGTATATCTTGAAGAAATAAAAAAGAACTTTATTTAATACATCATTATACGTTTCAGATTAAACTGTGAGGAGTCCCTGGCCTCCTTTTAAGTATCCAATACATGTGTTAGGAGGTTCTGATCTTCCTTATCAGTCACTATCGGACTATACTCAAGATCAAACACGGAAAACGACCATTAAAAAAAACATCACAAAATCGATGCCAAGCCGATAAAGTTTTCACTTTGCCTCGCAAACAATATACAAAACAAATCAGATGGTCATCGCAACAAACCAAAAATCGCTAATACGATCGCACCCTTACCACCCGTCAGCGGTGACGGGGAAAAATGAGCGACTGTAGCGCTCTCTGCAAACAACACTATCTGTCGATTTATTCGTGTCTCGCAACGTCACTCCGGTGACAGCTGCACGCTGATGTTTGATAATGGAAGGTTTAGGAGAAAACCCGTTGCCAACCGTTGAAACTGTAAAACATCCTAGTCTTACAAAGGGCCTTAATTGAATTTCAGTTTTTTTAGTGTGACTATAATATAACCCCCTTATTCATAATCGTACTTTAGCTAAAGTGTTGCTTATCTTTCCTTTGTCTTTTTCTATCCCGCACATTTGACAACGCAACTGACAAAGACAAAGCATTCTATAGCTAAAACGTATCTAATGTACGTTAATGAATAAGGGGATAGTCTCATAATACTAGTCTTTAATTCAGCTCATATCGCGATAATGTTACATTCAATAACGATAAGCAGTATAAACTCAAAGTCAAACTCAAACTCAAAAATTCATTTAATCACTTGGAAATAATAGAATTTGCTTGTGATAGGTCAAATTACAAATATAAAATTAAAGCGAATAACAACTGATATGTTGATTAATATGTCAAAGTAAACAAAATAAAATAAATAATAGTCCAAAAATACTTAATGATAAAAATAGGTATCAACAGAATGTTCCATACTTTCTTTTACAAACGGCAAGATAGGACAAAACAAAAATATATCAACACGATCCGGATTTTTAATTAGTGTAAGTGTTTAAAGTGTTATATACCATTCATCTCTCCGTTAAGATCGATTGCAAAGGTTAAAATTAAAACTCAGCCCAACAAATGGATCGAAATTACAATGTGAAGCAGCATCATATAAAAAGGCTTATCACAAAATCGGAGACTAACTGATCAAATTTTCACTTTGTTTCGCCTCGCAAAGAATAAACAAAACATATATCAGGTAGACATTGCAAAAATCCAGAAATAGTGCGAATCAAATCGCATAACGACGGATCGACATAAATCGCTGATACGATCGCACCCTTACGACCCGTCAGCGATGACAGGGAAAAATGAGCGACTGTAGCGCTCTCTGCAAACAACACTATCTGTCGATTTATATCCGCGCTGTCTATTTTTATTCGCGCCTCGTAACGTCACTCCGGTGACACGCTGATGTTTGACGCTGAGGTCTAGAATTAAATTCGTTGCCGTCCGTTGGAAGTTTAATACCTTATGGGAACAAAGGATCGTATCTATAATAGTAGTAACACACGACCGGATTTGGACCGGCGTACCGAATCCGCTGTCTTCTCCGTAGGTACCAAATTCGGACGTGTGTTACGACTATAAAATTGAACAAACACCATCCAAGCAGATTTAGTCGATGGCAAAACATAGTAAATTTTAAAGATATTTCACCGCAATGATAGAAATTATGGGGCTAACTTATTAATTAGTAAGAAGACAGAAGTTAAAGTAACTTACTTCATAAGTGAGTTTTTGTAGGTAGGTATATTAAACCTAACTTCAATTTGCATCTCTCCGACTTTTTAAAAACTGACTTTCTAATAAACTAACCCAACACATTCCTCGTTGACTGACCAACGCTTCGTGCAAGTAAGCTTCGTATATTAGATATTTTGCTTGTTTTTCGCCATGTTGCCGCTTCGTCACCGAATCGCAGGCTTTTAGGAATATCGCAAATTGACAAAGGGTGGGCAGCCGTCGTTTTGTGGCAAGCGAGTCGGCTCGCGCGGAATACGCGATGAGATCTGAGGAAATGAAAAACAACGGCCACTGAAAAATATGACGGACGTGAGAGATAGTCGAGCACGGTATTGCTGTGACTGCTGTAAGGAAATTTAAGAGTAGTGGTGTAAATTCTATAGCAAACTCAAGCATTACTATTTTAATAAGTAATGAGAATGTATCTACCATTATCATATAAGGAAGGTTAGACCGCATACACGTAATAAACCTGTAATGGTTTTATGTGTGTCTTTGCATGTAACACCCTAATTTGTACGAATTGTTTGTAAGAAAATAAATTTAAAGGAAAAAGATATTAACAATTATTAAAAACTAGCTGTGCCCGCGACTTCGTCCGGGTGAGAATTTATGATTGTTCAGTATCTACCCGGACGAAGTCAGTATAGGGGTAGTATACTATACGAGCGCAGCTAGTATAAAGCTTAAGCTATCTGCCAGTGAAAGTTCCGTCAAAATTGGTCCACCCGTTTCCGAGATTAGCCGGAACAAACAGACAGATAGGCAGATTATAATTAAACCAAAATAAAATTTGTAAAAAATGTTATTTTGGTTTAATTATGTACCGTGTATACATACATATGCATTTAGTAAAAAGCGGTTATTTTTATTTTACAAACAGACACTCTAATTTTATTTATTTGTATATATTGGGATATTAAAACTGAAAATACGTAACTCCACTTGAGTTACGTATTTTCAGTTTTATAGAGATTTTCTGAAGAATTCCATTGTCTTTCGGTATAATAATATCATTTTAGATATTATTTTTGTGTTTTAACTTTTCACGATTTGTATTCATATTTTTATATTGTAAACGGGACTTAATCGCGTACTATTTTAATCGAAGTATTTACCTCGACACTCGACGTTTCGGCCGTAATGCAACGGCCGTGGTCACGAGTAGACTGGCGTAGAGTGTCGAGGTAAATACTTCGATTAAATAAAATAGTACGCGATTAAGTACCGTTTACAATATAAAAAAAAAAAAAATTGTGTGTTGTGTTATAGTAGTAACACACGTCCGGATTCTGTCTGAATCCGCCGACCAATTCGCGCGAGCGGACCGCATCGGATTTGATTAATAATAATTATGTTCGTCGGACTCCTCTACACACGGCCAGATTTGGTTCGAACCGTACAGAATCCGCTGTCCGCTCCGCTGTCCGCTCCGCTGTCGGCTCCGCTGTCCGCTCCGCTGTTGTTGTTGTGTGTGTTACCATTTTCACAAAGTGTATTCATTACACTATTTATGACTTTGTTTTTCTTGTATAAAGCCGTTACTGCATCGCAGCCATTACTGAAACACTAGCGTAAAAATGACAGTTTTTACTAAATCGGTTAAAAATAAAAATAAAAAAAAGGGAAAGCATAATTTGACGCATCGGGGTGGAACTTCGGTAGCTTAGTGGTAAAGCGGCTGGACTGGTTATCCTGAGGTCGCAGGTCACCTGCCCGAAGTCAAGTTTTTCTTTCCGTCTTTTCTTTATTTTCTAAAGTTCACACGCATGTGTTATTGCGAAAAATAAATAGTACAATGTCAATTAATGCAATAAAACGAATCCGATTGGTGCAAATTTTGTATTCGAACTAGCTCTTATTCCTAAGATATTGTTACTTAACGCCACAGCTTAACGCTAAACTTGAAAAAATGTGTTGAAACAGTAAAAACAAAGTAGACGCTATGGATACACTCTACCTACTAAAATTAAATTGTCGAAACGATTTATGTATACGGTGTAACGTGAACCTAAAGATGCGTAAATCGCAACAAACACGAGTCTACTCGTGCGTAAAGTGTGTCGATTCACCGCAAGCTGAGACACTTGGAGTTACTAGTTTCCTTTATTACGTTCAGCTTTAACATATCCAAGTGGAAGCATCCTCGAGAGTAAAGTCTCTTTCGAGATAGATGTACTTGATAGAGTAGATTTACAACGAATGAGTGTTTTCTGTATTAGAGTTGAGACTTACGTGTATTATTTTATTAGTAATTAATAAAATAATACACGTAAGTCTCAATACAACTCGTACAAGTAAAGCTACCTCGATGGTCTCAAGTGTCTGGTTTGAATACCAATTCTGACGTTAGTTGACACCGTAATATCTGTGGTGATATTTTGTTGATTGAAAGATTATTAGTGGTACCTTCAGTCTTGACATGTAGTCAATCTGCTCAATTGAAATTAAATGCTCGTCCACCATTTCTTTGAAACTCGGAAAACATAACTGACAGATACATAGTAACATACTGATAGTAAAGTTCCAGTATAGGAGCTCGACGGCGTAGGCACCACCGCATTACCTAATCTATCTGCCGCTTAATGGTAGTGTTCAGCACTATCGTGTTCCGGTTAGATGGTAATGTATGGCCCCGTAATAACTATCACATCACAGAGACATAATAACTAAGGTCTCAGGGATGGGAATGCATCTGCATTTTGATCTCGGGTCTTTGTGTAGGTGTCTATAGGCTGCAGTCATCGCTTAACATCAATGTGAAATGCATGCTTGTTTGTCACATTCATTACATAAAAAGAACATTATATCATTGAATTAGGTATAAACGCGTTACTGCATACCAGTTAATAGTAAAAGCGGTACATTTGTAGAGTGTAAAGTGAGAGTAATGATGCATAAGTCGTAATACTATGTGTGTGTTACCGTGTATAAAGTGTGTTGATTCACCGCGAGATGAGATATTTGACGTTCAGTCTGAACATTTCTAAATAGTAGCAGCCTCAGTCTCCTTCGAGATATATGTACTTGTCAGAGCAGATTTACAACGATAGAGTGTTTCCTGGATTTGTTTTGAGATAGGAGTTTTTATTTACCGTCACCAGTCTTGGGTCTTGGTGTTTATCTATAGTCAAACCTTGCAATTTAATTTTACCTGCTTCCCGTTGTTCAATTGTTCTGAAATTTTGTATATACACTCACAAATTTCAGTGTCAGCTGTGTTCCAGTTTTTAAACCGACAAGACACAAGAAAACACCGGCGGCTAGTGAACAACTGAAATCAATTTTCTTATTTTTCTCGCAAGCTGACGGGTTAATCGTTACTTTTCTCTATTTGATAACATACTTTAACCAAGTAGGTAGCATACTTTTAAAGCGTGTGAGTTATGTTGAATAATAGGAGTGTAGCAAATTGATAAAAGGCGAGCGTCCTTTGTGGCGAGTGAGTCAGCTCACGAATACGCGATGGGATCTGAGGAAATAAAAACAAGTGAAACTGAAAAAATATGACGGACGTGAGCGATAGTCGGCTGCGGCCATTGTGTGGAATAATAAAACTCTAACGCCAGCATACCTATACGTACTAGGGTATAGGCACAGTACAAATATGAACAGTATGGAAACTACGTACAAAACGTTCGAAACGGCACACTAACGCTAACATGCCCATCGATGCTCGATGTAGCGAGTGACTCAGTACTGCAGCACCGCGAGAACCGCTTAGAGGCCTCGTTGATGCGCATGTTTGTGTGAGTGTGACGTTTCCACGTTTTGTACGTAGTTTCCACACTGTTCATATTTGTACTGCGGTATAGGTATGCTGGCTATGTATGCTGTGGTATTTATATAATCTGCTAGATTTAGCTCGCGACTTCATCCGCGTTTTCTTTGAAATTAAACAAATTGTAGCCTATATATTATTTCAATCTATAACCTATATTGCTGTAAAGTTTCATCCAAATCCGTTTAGTAGTTTTTTTTGTGAATGATTAATAAATGTCCATACTCACAATCTATCGAATTTATAATAATAGTAGGAGGCATAATACCTTGGGCCTCAGGAGTGGTAGCGCATCTGCGTTTTGACCTTGGTCTTTGTGTGGGTGTCTACAAGCAGCGGTCACCACTTAACATCAATGTGAACTGTATGCTTGTTTGCCACTTACATTACATAAAAAAAAACTTTCAAAATCCCCATCAAATTTCTGTCAACGCTACAGAATCTGCATGGAAAGCGATGAATGCGGGGAGAGAGCACCAGTACTTCATATAATCCGCTTCGTGATTATGCACTGCAGGACGTTTTGTTTCGCTCGCCTTTTGAATTTTCCACATTAGCGAATAAGAGTCGTGGAGAGGTTGATTAATGGCTGCCATTTGGTATCACTGTTAAAATTTTTTGTGAGTTTTTTTGCGACATTAATGATCACTTTAGAGTCATCTTCGATGATGTCTTCCTGTGTTTTTATTCTGGGTTAACACCTTCAGTAACAGTAAGAAATCACCAGAATTATAAAAAATATTTTCAAATAAAAAAAAACCGCCTTCAAAAAAAAAATAAAACTGAATAGACAAAAAACACTAAAAAGCGAAAAATAAACTCAATCAGATCATTTCATTTTAAGGGAATAAACACGTAACCTATTAATTATAATAAGACAATTACTTTAATATGGGCTACGTACCTACCTACTCATAGGTCTGAAGTCGGTGCCAAGTTAAATAAAAAAATTTAGGGCCTATTTCACTGCGATTCAAATAGCCGCATTTGATAACAACACAACATTAGTCCTAACGCGCGGGCCGCACTATTGGCTTGGCACCGACTTCAAACCTATGAGTAGGTAGGTCATCATCATCATCATCATATCAGCCATAAGACGTCCACTGCTGAACATAGGCCTCCCCCAAGGACCTCCATGCCGACCGATCGGAAGCGACGTGCATCCAGCGGGTACCTGCAGCCTTGATCAGGTCGTCGGTCCATCTTGCAGGTGGACGTCCTACGCTGCGTTTGCCGATACGTGGTCTCCACTCGAGAACCTTTCTGCCCCAGCGGCTATCGGTTCTCCGAGCTATGTGCCCTGCCCATTGCCACTTCAGCTTGGAAATCTGCTTGGCTATGTCAGCGACTTTCGTTCGCCTACGGATCTCCTCATTTCTGATTCGATCCAGTAGGGAAACGCCGAGCATAGCCCTTTCCATTGACCGCTGAGTGACTTGGAGCTTTCGTAGGAGACCCATAGTGAGAGACCACGTCTCGGCACCGTAGGTCATCACCGGTAAAACGCACTGGTTAAAGACTTTCGTCTTCATTAGTAGGTAGGTACGTAGCCCATATTTTATGCTTTTTAGTGGTGTAACTATTATTAGTATTAAGTATTACAGTAAAAGTAGATAAGTATTTGAACTACTATTACTACTATCTATAGTCTTTATCATCAGTTCTAGAGGTATGTACGAGTAATGGCGGCTTTTCTGGAATGGCAAAGAAACGAAACTAGCTATTGAATTCTAATAGCGATTTCGAAAACTATCTATTCCAGTAGCTGGTTTTTAGGCAGTCAAGCATAAGGCAAATTCAAAGTGTAGTGATAAAACCCGTTATCAAGATAGATAGTTTTGTAATGTTTAAAAATCTCGCTAACCGCTACTGTAGTGATAGATTGTTTGAATAGGTACTATGGCTCTTCCTTTATGAAGCACAAAACTGTTGTGGACATCTTCTGGGTAGGCTTTGTCCAGCTGTGGACATCTTCCGCCTGGAGTGATGTTGATGATGGTGATAATGGTGATGGTGATGATGTTGATAGAGGTGGTGATGAAGATGATGGGGTTGATGACAGACATGGTGATGATAGTGATGTTGATGGAGGTGATGATGAATATGACGATGATTATGATGGTGATGATGATCGTGACACGCATAATAATATAAACATCTCTTTTATCATCATCACTTTCATCATCATCACCCCCATCATCATCATCTTTATCATAATCACCTCCATCATCATCCCCTCCATCACCATCACTTCCATCATCACCCCTCCATCATCATCATCACCTCCATCATCATCGAATCAAACGGTCATCTCACACCGCTGGACTAACCGGGTCGTCAAAATGCTATGTGTCGTGTGCTATGAAATTTGAGTATTTCCCTCGATTTCTCCAGGATCCCATCATCACATCTTGACATGGTGACAATGGGACTACCTGTGAGGTATACCCACCCCTTCAAACAAAAAAAAAACCAAATTGGTTCAGGCGTTTTAGAACAATCGCGGTTTATAATAATAATGTTTTAAACAAACGTGTAACTATTATTAATATCACTACAGTAAAAGTAGGTATTTCAACTTAAAAGGTACCATCAAATATAGTCTTCATGATCAGTTCCACTTCATCAAATTGTGCCTTCCGAAAGCAAACACACGGAACATTATATAATATCGAAAACCTTTCAAGTGTGCAATGAAATTTGAAGAGTTCCCTCGATTTCTCCAGGATCCCATCATCACACCTTGTCATGGTAACAATGGGACCAACTGTGAGGCACACCCTTTCAAACAAAATCAAAATGATCCAAATCAGTACAGGCGTTTTCAAGGTATCGGTGAACATACATAAAAAAAAAAAGACCGGACTTATTGAGAACCTCCTCCTTTTTTTGGAAGTCGGTTAAAAATCAGAGGTTCTACGTTAGGGTTAGGTGATGTGTAAAATTTTTTTTCTTTATACGAATCTTTCATACCTTTCGTTTCTGTCACAAAGAGCAGTTTGAAAAATTAAAGGTACGATTCAGAATTTGGCAACACGCAGCAGTGCTGCCGCAGCACTACTGGTCTCCATATATTATTATTATTTATGAGTTTAAATGAGACAACATTCAGAGCTACGCGACACTGTCTCGGTAGCAATGCAATAGAAAATAGAGAAATATAGTGCTGCGGCAGCACTGCTGCGAACTACCGAGTTCGGCATCGTACCTTAAATGCACCTACCGCCAACGATTATGTAGACGCCTTGACTTATGGTATCATGAGGTCTTGCAAACTGTTGCCACTAGGATTTAATCTCACAAAGTACCTATAGGATCCCATGATTTAGCGAATCGCCAAGCATCTTCTCTATTAATATTTAAGAGTTTATAACACGCTTTTTTTAATATCATTAGCCTTGCGTACCCGTTCGTGAAATGGGTCTGTGTACTCCAGCAAGTATCCGAATGTTATCAAACCGGATGTAACAGTCTTGTCTAAATCGTAGTGTTCAGCGCTATTGTGTTTCGATCAAGCTGTAATGACTATTGTCAATTATAGTCCTGTTATTTCTATATAAGCGCTGTAGCTTTTAGTGTAGCCTTTCTTCACTTCCCACCCATATGAACTGTATAAAAGAGTACGTCAACGAAATAAAATTTCTAAAGGAGATCTATCTGGACAATAGAATATAACTAAACAATTTACATACCTAAATTCTATGACCCTTGAGAGGCTGGGACTAGTTGATAGATATTATAAAAAACATGGCCCGTTCTTAAGAGTACGATTCTAATAGTAGGTACATCATTAAATCCGAGATTTGATGAAACGTTTCTCTTTTTATTTCATCTTTATTTTTTCATAACAATACAATGACATAGTAATACTCGTATTTCTTGGTATCGGCTTACCTTTTAAGCCTCTTACTAGTCCTGTTTTCAGCTTATATACAAAACAAACAACTTTTTGGTGTATAACGGAAAATATGGCGTCCTTTATTACATACTAGTTGCCCGCGACTTTGTCCGCGTTACTTTTAATCATTACAAATTGTAGCCTATATGTTATTCCAATGCATAACCTATTACTGTAAAGTTTCATTCACATCCGTCCAGTAGGTTTCGTGAAAGAGTAACAAACATCCACCCACCCATCCACCATTCTGGAATAGAGTACAACTATCTCTTAAGGTATTTTTTTTTATTTTGATTTTAACGTACTATTTTTCTTTTTCTTCTTGTCTGGTTTTTGGAAGAATGCAATGTAATTTTTAATTATATTTTATCAGTTTTTAATTCACCTAATATCTGTTTTACTTTTAATTTATGTAAAAGTTTTTGATTTTTAATAACTTTTCGAAAATGGTTGTAAAATTTTACTCGAAATAATTTTCATTTTTTTATGTTCTTAAGCCTGGATGTCAGATTAAGAATTTGTAACTTTTTCTACTTAAAATCAAGCTCAAAAAAAAACAAGCATTGTTTCTTTGAAAATTTTAATGTGCGTGATATTTGCGCACCACTTAAATAATAATGTAATTTCGAAATTAAAAGCAGCCAAGGGAATCGAGTCATGCCGCCCTCTCTTTTATTAAATTCTTAATACCTTGATATGAAATTTGAATTCTTGTCCGAAACATCGTATTAATTCTTCCAGATGTTTTTGCTGCCTGGTTTCATCACAGCTCAGTTTCTTTGATAATATATTGGGTACCCTCTTATCGGTCGAACGCTTTGGTATAGTCGATGAGGATACCTAAGTAGGTGTCTGACTCTAAAGAATGCATCTTGAATGAGTTTGTAGTCGATGGCTGTAGGAGTGCGTATGGGTGACTTAGAGATGAACTGTCTGCTTTACGAAGACGATGCGCTCATTGTAAAATCTACATCATTTGGGCTACGAGCACAGTCATGAAAGAGGATTGTATGGAGAAAGGCTTACAGTTCAATGTGAATAAAACTAAAGTATTAGTATTTGAATGAGATGAACAGAGAACAAACGCAAGGGTAATGGTAGATGATAAAGTGGAAGGACAGGTGGATAAAATTGTATATCTTGAATGTGCTTTTAGCAGGGATGGTAGGTACACCGCTGACAAAGATAGGAGAGTGCTTGCAGGGAATTGCGTGAATGAAGCGTTGGGTAAGCTGCTAGAATGTAAACATCTAATAAAAGCGTGGTAACAAATCCATCCAACATAATTTGAAATTCAGTACAAAATCAAAACATCCAGGTACTCGAAGCCTTTTATACCCTTTCGTTGTTAATGCCATTGGGGAAATAAAGAGCTAAAGTCAAATTTCATTAAATCCCATTATGGCGGTCACATCGCTCAGTCCGATGAGAGACAGTTTTTTGTTGGCCGCAAAATGTTTGCGACCGCTGAAATGTTGGATTTGACTCGTGTTACATTTGTCGCTTTTTACGACTATTGTACGGAAATGTTTTAGGTGTTAGTGATGTCAATCAAAAACGTTTTTGTTTTCGTTTTTTTATTTTACTAAAGTGGCGAACAAGCATGCAGTTCACATTGATGTTAAATGATGACTGCAGCCTATAGACACCCACATAAAGATCAGAGGTTAAAGTGCAGATGCGTTACCACTTCTGAGGCTTAAGGTATTAAAAGATGTTTTTGCTTAAGGTATTACCACCTGACCGGAATACGATAGTGTTGAACACTACCATTTAGCGGAAAGTATATAAGGTAATGTGGTGGTGCCTGCAAGCTCCGTCACTGGATTAAATTCATTGCACTCGTGCGAAGTCGGGGCAACCACTAGTAGGAAGTAAACGTAAAGAGTAATATTTAATTTTCTACGATCCAATCAAACTTTCGTATGTTATAATATTTATAATAGCAAACGAAAGTTTGTAGACTAAATTTAAATATCAACCTAGTTTTTTAATAGACGTTGGATTTTTTATTAGCGTAGATAATTTCACTGAGCAGTTAATTCTCGACACTATCTTATATCTATTATTTTTTAGGTCGGGCTTTGTGTAGGCGGCCTGTCTCGAGACGGCACTAGTCTACTTCACCGGGCATTCGGCGAGCGCAAAAGGTGCTCCAGCCTAAACAAAAAGTTAGCGCAACTGCCTAAGGGTGACCCATGCGGGTCCGTGCCTCGGCTTAGGACGTTGCGGAGAGACGTATGAGACATATGCGATTATGGGCGGTGCAACTTTCGCTCTACTCCATTCGGTTGGTGATAACCGGAATGTCATCGGCCTCGCGGGGCCGGGGATAGGGTCGGGATACGACACTATTTCTAGCATAATGATCAAAGTGATGTTTCTTTGAAACCCCTTCGTATTTTATTTTATTAGCGAAATAAAAAGTTGACGTCTATTTACTCCATTACGGCAGTTACACCGATGAGAGTAAGTTTTTGTTGGCCGCAAAATGTTTGCAACCGCTGAAATGTTGGATTTGACTCGTGTTACATTCGTCGCTTTTTACGACTATAGTACGGAAATGTTTTAGGTGTTAGTGATGTAAATCAAAAGAATGTGTTTATTTCGTTTGTTTTTTAGTTGCAGAGAAAACTTCACAGGGTTTGTGATATTGTTAAAAAATATAATAATTGAATTTTTTTTTTTAAATACGAAATTTTCTTTTGGCAAAGGGTCGGATGTAGACCATAATGCCATTGGTCGAGTTTTTGGATTGGGTTTTTGGACTAGGGTTGGGTTAAATCGGGGTAACTTGGGATATATATGATTACGATATAGTATAAGGACGGTAGATAAAGATTTAGAAGAGTTGATCAGATAAGTATTAAATGAAATAATAGGTATATGGGTTTTGAGGAAAGTTGAAAGTCATTTGCTGGTAAAGGACCAAATATATTACACATTTATGTTATTACTAGCGGCCCGCCCCGGCTTCGCCCGCGCTGCTCTGCTCCTATTAGTCATAACGTAATGTAAGCTATCCTATCTCTCAAGTTGGATCGAACTGCACATGGTGTGCGAATTTCATTATAATCGGTTAAGTGGTTTAGGAGTCCATTGAGGACAAACATTGTGACACGAGATTTATATATATTAAGATGTGATAGGAAGAAACTAATAGCTTTGTATAAATCAGGATTAAATACTAATAATAAGGAAAAAGATGTCGGAAAAGGAACACCAAGGGATGCAAGGCGGTTTAGGAAGTAGGATCGGTCATGATTGGGACAATTAAAAATTATATGGTTGACATCTGCTATATCAGCGCCACATGAACACGTGCCACGGTCCACAGTCTGTAACTTTGCTAGGTGTGCGGGAGTACAAACATGACCCAAACGCATTCTTATGAACATACTAGTTACACTTTTTCCAAGATCAATCCCAAAAAACCAAGGTCTATAGGACAGTTATACAGGTCGTATACGATTGACAAATACACAAAATTATCAAAAAGTACGAGGAAAAATGTTCAGTGCTCGATGATCTTTATATTCGTAAGAATTCTCATACAAAAATACGTAGAGTTACATTTTTTTGCTTAACTTTCCTCCGCTATACTGACTCCTATAGACTTTAAATTTTGCCCCGGTTTTAAAACCTATTAAATCTAAATAATCTAACGTTTTTATAATACCAACCTAGTTTTTTAAATAAACGTTTGATTTTATACTGTGGTATTTAATTCCACTGAGCTTCTCGACACTACCTCAAGCTTATCAACAAAATTATATTTCTATTGAACACCTTTGTATTTAATTTCATGAGTGAATATTCACAAAATGTTTAATTTAATTCCATTTCATTACTAATGAGAATAACCCATATTTTTTAGAAAGTTTCTAAAACAGTGAAATACTAACGTGAAGTTTTAATATGTAAATGGATTAAGTACCGTAATATAAATTTATTACTATTTACTATTGATGATACAACGCAGCTTCTCTAAAACGCGGATCATAAAGCTTTGGCATATTTCGATAAAAACAAATTTGGCTGGTCATCCCTATGATTTTGATATATTATGATTTTTGAAATTAGAACGCAACGTCCCACTTCTTCTGCCTTCTGGCAGTTGACAGAAAGAATTCTATACAAAAATCCAACATTCACAGTCTATAGTTCTATCGTCGATGGACCTACCCAAGTAATGTCTTACATAGAGGTACTATGATGATTTAGTGTCACTGTCGGGGACTTTCGGCATCTCTTCGGTTTGCAGCGGTGCGGGGAGCCGCGGGGACGATGCAGACATTGACGCGCGCGCACCCGTCACTCGATTCCACTACTAGCTAAGCTAACGTCTAGTCAAAAATTCAATACAGCATTAGTTACAGTCCACGAAGCATTTTATTTCACCTCAACATATGGTCCTTTCGCCGTCAAGAGGAATTTTAAGGACGTCTTAGGGCTTGGTCTTAATTTGTGGATCAACATAATATTCGTGAAGAATTACACGCGACGTCTACAAAGTGCACGTCATTGAAGAGGACAAGGGCAAATAGCGGACGAACACATGTATCATCAACCTCGTGGAAAAAGGGATACAGACATCGAGTGAGTTCGTTCCTTTTTATTCCCTCTTAATTCCTTTCTTTTCAAAAAATCCATTTTCGTATCCTAATTTCATTTGCTACAATTTGGATCAGTGCATAAAATCATTTTACATTAGCTTCATATAGGTACTAGTGAACCGTTGCCTATATTCTGTCATATTTCCGCTACCAGTATTAAACAAACCTAAATAATTTGTTATCGCTTATCGCAGATTACCTATAGTCATAAACTCGAGCAAAAAATATCTATTCAATGCATGCATGAGTCACTTGTTTATTGCATTCGTACGCAGCTGAGACTACCTACCTATATCGGCATTCACATCTTGAGTTCATAACGCGTTATTACGTCGATACAATTTGTTCCGCGTATAATTAACAATATTTCAGTTTTTTTTTTAAATTTATAGTGTTCAATCAGTGAATAAAGTGTAAGTTTATCATGTCAGAGTTAAAAATTTTAATCAAAAAACGATCTGCTATCAAATCAAAGTTCACTATTTTTAGTAATCATATTAAAATAATTCAAACCTCAAAATTTTTAACCGAGTTGCAAATCATAGACTTAGAGTGTCGCTTACAAAAATATGAGCCCTTATGCGAGGAATTCGATGCGTTACAGACGGAGATTGAGATACTTTCCGATGAGCTACAATCTGGTGAAGTTTCGGTGGAGCGTCAGCAATTTGACAACGACTACTACACACTTCTAGCTGCAGCTAAGAGCCTTCTTCAATCTGGTAAAAGAACTCATGCGGGGTCTGTGACGAGCTTCAGTGACGCAGAGTCAGGTGCGCAGGTTAAGAATTTCGTTAGATTACCTAAAATTGACTTGCCTCATTTCAGCGGTGGCTATCAGAACTGGCTTGAATATAAAGACACATTCCTATCTCTCATTCATAACAGTGACTGCATTGACAATATAAATAAGTTTCACTACCTCCGGGCTTCTTTACAAGGAAGCGCCGCTTTGATCATTAAAAACATAGATTTTAAGAGTGATAACTACAAATTAGCATGGGATCTGTTGTGCGAGAGGTTCGATAATAGCCGTTTATTGATAAATAACCACATACAGGCATTGTTTAACGTCGAATCATTACGTACCGAATCTTGTAAGTCAATTCGTTATCTTATTGATGTTACTAACAAAAACTTGAGAGCTCTTAAATCATTAAAAGAACCTACTGAATATTGGGACACTATTATTATATATATGATGTCAAATAAGCTTGTGGTGGTCGGGCCCTGCCTATTTGTCACATTCTGAAGCTGATTGGCCTAAAATGCCTAACGACGCACAAAAAATTGACCTTCCAGATCTTAAGTCATGTCTAATTTTAAATAATAATACTATAAGTGACGATAATAAATTATTTACAAACCTTATAACTAAGTACTCGCGATTTACACATTTACAAAGAGTTATAGCATATATACACAGATTTATTCATAATTGTAGAAATAAAAATAATAAATACAGTGGTCATCTTTCTTATGACGAATTACAAAAATCTTATAATTTTATCTTACGTATTGCTCAGTTAGAAATGTTTCCCGATGAATATTTTATCTTAAAATCAGGTAAGTCTTTACCTAAGAAAAATAGGTTAATATCTTTGTCCCCATTTTTAGATACAAATGATATTCTAAGAGTTGGTGGCAGGCTTGATAACTCACCATATGGCTACGACATCAAGCATCCAATATTGCTTTGTAGCAAGTATCAATTAACAAAAATAATATTTCGTATGTATCATTTAAAACTTTTACATGCTGGACCACAGTTATTGTTATCCAATATTCGTCAAACTTATTGGCCATTGGGAGGAAGGAATCTGTCAAAATCTATTACAAAGGCATGCATTAAATGTTTTAGATTCAAAGCCAATAATGTTCAGCCCATAATGGGGCAGCTCCCTGAATCTAGAACTTCGCTAGAATTTCCTTTTTTGCATAGTGCAGTAGATTATGCAGGGCCAGTTATGATAGCTAACCGTCAAGGTCGTGGATGTCGTTTAATTAAATCTTACTTGTGCATTTTTGTCTGTTTGGCTACTAGGGCAGTGCACTTGGAGCTCGTTACAGATCTTTCGAAAGAGGGATATATTGCTGCCTTAAACCGATTTGTAGCACGTCGAGGAAAGCCTCAAAGTATAACCTCTGATAACGGCACCAATTTTGTAGGTACTTATAATGAATTACATCGTTTCTTACAAGACTCTAATTCACAACTTAGTTCTGAGCTCGCTAGTGATGGTATTATCTTTAAATTCATCCCTAGCTACACTCCTCATTTTAATGGTATGGCTGAGTCTGCTGTTCGTTGCACTAAACACCATCTGCGTAGACTTTTGCAACTTACGCATTTTACTTATGAGGAAATGCACACATGTCTGACCCAAATTGAAGCAGTACTTAATTCCCGCCCTATCACTGCCTTAAGCTCCGATCCTTCAGACCTGGTTCCATTAACTCCTGCTCACTTCCTTATAGGACGACCACTCGTGTCTGTTCCTTACCCTCAGGTGACAGAGAATATCACCAGCCTTGAGAGACATAAGAGAATTGAACTCATTAAGCAACATTTTTGGCAAAGGTTCTCCGATGAATATGTCACCACTCTACAGCAGAAGACAAAATGGCCCACTAATGTGAACGTCTTGAAATTGGGATCCTTAGTCCTTATTAAGGACAAAGCAATGCCGCCGCTACGCTGGTTACTCGGACGCTGTGTGGGCGTATATCCAGGATCAAAGGATCAGACCGCCCGAGTTGCCGATATTCGGGTCAAAGGAGGGACCATCATTCGAAGGGCATTTAACAACATTTGTCCCCTTCCAGATTCTGATGTTTGAACCACACCTTCCTACTTCAACCCCGGGAGTATGTCGGGGACTTTCGGCATCTCTTCGGTTTGCAGCGGTGCGGGGAGCCGCGGGGACGATGCAGACATTGACGCGCGCGCACCCGTCACTCGATTCCACTACTAGCTAAGCTAACGTCTAGTCAAAAATTCAATACAGCATTAGTTACAGTCCACGAAGCATTTTATTTCACCTCAACAGTCACAAACAACGACCACTTGCTATTCACACCAACGCAACGTTCCCAATCAATTGAAAGGAACAAGTCAGTCCCTTTCAATCCATGCACACGACGTCGCCCGTCACGATAGCGATACACGTCACGGCATCGCCGACGTGACGTCCGCCTTATCGTCGCGTATCGCGATCGCGCGTGAAATATCGTCCGTTGTTGGCGAAGTTTCGACGTCGGCGAACTTGTATAGGCTGTACTATGTGTTGGAATTAGTTTGCCGGTTGTGTTACAATGGATTTTGTACGTTGTTAATATCATGAGTATATGTATTTGAATGGTGTTTGAACGTTGTAAACGTTCTCTCTGAAACTCTCTGGAATTTAATAATTTCGATCATGATAACTAATTTAATAGCTCCACCGATTTTGTAGAAATCAAACCTGAAGGTAATTTGGACCCTAACAAAGGACACAGCATACTTATTGTATCAAAATCAAATAAAATGCTGATGAAGTCGTGGAGAACAACAATGTCAATCTCTTTATAAATACAAAGCGGTACTTTTTCCAAAATGTAATTTATAGCTCAGCAACCAATCTAAATCTTTTGAGAAAATGCAACGAAATCCATAACAAAAATGCAGTAACATTTTGCTGACGTGCGGTACGATCGAGCGATATGCGTTTGACGCTGACAAATATTGTATTGGAGTTTTTGTCGGATCCCGTGCATTCGACTGTTACCCCTTCAACGCTTGCGTTGAAAATGAAAATCACTGGAAGTATTGTAACGCATACCTTATTCAATGGGTCGAACCGGGAGCCTCTTTGTGTTTGGGCAACTTTTGTTCTTTTCACATCACGATACGTTTTGATGAAACGCGGATTTATGTGATGGATTTAAGTGGGAAATATAGTTAAGTTAATGTGATCGACCGATTGCGTGTTGTGTAAGTTTTTACATGGGAATTAATTGTTGATGGAGTTTAGTGTTCGTTAATTGCCATGGCTTGATTGTTTTACATTTTTGCTGATTAATTTTTATAGTTTGAGATTGAAGCTGCATAATTTTATTGAAACATACATTTTATTACAGATTACATGAAGTCATCCAATTTAATTGAATTTTTGTTCAATATTTCAAAATATCGTCGTATCAAAAATGGGTCTAACAATGGAGTTGTTTAATTGGAATATGATAGCGTTGAACCGCCATTTCGGCAGCTGATAAGTAAATTAAATAATGCGTTGTTGCCTGAGCCTGCTTATGAATGTTCTATTCTAGTATTCTCTAGCATTTTCATAATTCTTCGTTTTCGTTTTAAATAAATTTGAAGTTTGTTTAAAACGAATGTTCTTGTTGGATCTATAGACATTGGTTTAACTTTAAGTAACTTAAATGCTTTTTTACCGGGATCAAAAAAATAGATTATAAGAATGTCTCAATACATCTCTATTATATAAACTCATCCGTAACGGCTTGACCGATTCATATATATTTTTTTGTGTATACCTCTTATCGTAAGATCTAAGAATAGTAAACCATTTTATATATCTTTAAGGTGATACAAAATTGGCCGTAGCAACTAGTATTTTGTAGGTATAAAAGGTTGCATTTTATTCGGTCTAAAAAACCGTTTCTTTTTGTTTAAGAAAGTAAATGTCATACGTATGTACTCATACACGTTTCCTTGTTACAGTTTCGACGTGCGTGGCAAACACCTGTCCGAAGCGCGTCACTGGTCTGCGCCCGAAGTGTTTGGGCCGCGCGCCCATTTCTCCACGTCCCCGCCCCCCGCCTCACTTCTAGTGCGTGACGTCAAAAGGCGTGATGAAGGTGTCTATAGATGTCGCGTCGATTTCCGCAACACGCAGACCACTAGCTTCAGATATAACCTCACTGTTGTCGGTAAGTCTTACTATTAGATTCTAAGGTATCTAACGCGGCAGCGCGCGATCCCGTGTGTGAAACACGGGAGCGCGCGCCGACACGGTAGGCGGATTTCATGTCGCTTGGCCTCTCTACGTTGGCCTACTCTATGAAATACGTTGATACCGTTCACACTACACCGCCCGACCGCGCGGACTAGTTTACTCACCTCCACCGCAATCCGCGGCGGCGCGCGGTCCAGTGTGTGAATCGGCCTTAAAGACTAAGATACAAATTATATTTTACTCTTTTATGATAAAGAAATCCAGATGCTGGGACATACAATGACTTTGATGAAACCTTATGATTAACGAGATTTGATTTTTGATGAGTTTATGAGACACACGCTTTGAATGACTAACCTTAGCTACAAAATTAAATTATGTTATACACCACACTATCTCTGTTGGTATCTTAAAACCTGTCTTATAAGAAAATATCTTAATACAGCCAAAAAACTAAGAACGTAAAAACGAAATAACAATGGTATGTACAAAATAACAAATTTCATAGTAATGTACTCGATTCTGTATTGATAAACGCAGACTAAACTAGACTTTATTACGTATATGAAAACTGAAAACTAAAGAGTAACGGAAAACCTATAATGCCTTAAACATTAAACTTATTATCGTGCCTGCAAATCCAACGTAGAAGCAGAATATGAAAACCGTTAATTCAGGACTTAAAACTCTAAAGTAGGAAACTTGTCGTCGCACTAAACCAGTGCGCACCAAACTCCGTCTCACACGTATTCATAAAGTCCGCTTAATTGTTTGGTTTCGAGCGGCTTGAGTATTGCAGTATTGTTCCTGCGCTGATGTATGGTAACGAGCCGGAGGAAGCTTCGCCTAAGTTATGTGCAGTAATTAACGTTTAGTGGTTGCTTTCTATTAATGACTGGAATCCTGTATAAATGTAGTGATGTGGTATTATTAGTATTAAGAATAATAAATAAATAATAAGAAATATTATAAATACTACCAAAAAATAAGAAGAAGATTATAAAAGACCAGACTTCAGATATATAGGAACAAATAAATTGTAGCCCTGAAGTAACTCACAGTTTTTACGTTTTTTGAAGTGATAGTTTCTTAAGTGTCGTGATTTGAAAGTAGATGAAACGAAAAGACGACAGTAAAAAGAGACAGACATATAAATTCATAAGATTTAACGTGGAAAAACATGAGATATAAAAAAAGCTTGATTTTTTGAGGGATTCACTTCTGCCACGTGTAAATAGTACGCATCATGTTTTTTTTTGCTTAGGCTATGTTGAATTACATTTTTTATTTTACAACAGTGATAAACAAGTAAGTACGCAGTTCACATTGTTGGTAAGTAATGATCCAATATTTAGAATACAAAACCTAGAGGCATTGCAATCTTACTGGTGGTAGAGCTCCAGTGACGGAGCTCGCGGGCGTAGGCACCACCGCATTACCTAATATACTTGCCGCTAAATGGTAGAGTGCAGCACTATCGTGTTCCGGTCAGGTGGTAATGTACGGCCCTGTAATTTCCGGCACAGTGGCATAACACCTTAGGCCTCAGGAGTGGCAACGCATCTGCATTTTGACCTTGGTCTTTGTGTGGGTGTCTATAGGCTGCAGTCATCACTTATCATCAATGTGAACTGCAAGCTTGTTTGCCACTTCCATAACATAAAAAAAAAAAAAAAAAAAATTTCATTTGCGCTGCCACTTTTGAACCCTCCCCAAAAAAAAACAAATTGTCGCCTTATTTGCATTGAAGACAATATAATTACATAGATACATTCAAAATATCGTATTACATTATAAAATTCTTGGTCGTACTATCTTTAGGCAACTAAATATACATTTTGAAATTTTCTATTAAAGTCTCAAATAATATCAAGAACATTCATCAAAGTAATCCGGTATTGCTATGAACTAAGTTGAGGCATGTTTAATCAAGTCTGTCTCCTTTCTGTGGATCGCTTTGTAGTCTCTTTCTTTCAAAGTACAGCGAGGCGAACTTGCCTTATATTACTTCATATTATAGTTACAATGACGGTAATATCTTCTGTTCAATTTTGCATGATAAGGTATTTTTCATACAGATTCTTATAGTTGTATCTATTATGTAGAGGTAAATACTTATATACGATATACATGCATTACATCCGTATATCCAAGAACATGGCGAACCAAGCAATTTACTTTTACTCGAATCAATTCGTCGTTTCTATTTAAACCAAATAATTGAGTTTTGATTATACCTATCTGACTAGCGGCCCGCCCCGGCTTCGCGGGTGCAATGTTACTTACCCTCTTCTATTCATCTTAGCGTGATGTTATATAGACTACTAGCTGTTGCTCGCGGCTTCGCCCGCATGGATGTCGTTTAAAAAGTAGCCTTTGTTCTTTTTTCTCAAAGTCAACTCTATCTCTGTACCAAATTTCATTAAAATCGGTTCAGTCGTTTGGTCGTGAAAAGGTAACAGACAGACAGACAGAGTTACTTCCGCATTTATAATATATGTAGGGATAATCTTCCTCATCAAATGGGCTATCTAACACTGAACAGCGTCCCGACGTCAAGCGTACCGACGTCAAGCGTACCGACGCCCAGCGTCCCGACGCCCAGCGTACCGACGCCTAACGTTCCGACGCCCAGCGTCCCGACGCCCAGCGGCTCAACGCCCAGCGTCCCGACGCCCAGCGTACTGACGCCTAGCGTCCCGACGCCCAGCGTCCCGACGCCCAGCGACTCAACGCCTAGCGTCCCGACGCCTAGCGTCCCGACGCCTAGCGTCCCGACGCCCAGCGTCCCGACGCCCAGCGTCCCGATGCCCAGCGTCCCGACGCCCAGCGACTCAACGCCTAGCGTCCCGACGCCCAGCGTACCGACGCCTAGCGTCCCAACGTCCAGCTACCCAACGCCCAGCGACTCAACGCCTAGCGTCCCGACGCCCAGCGTACCGACGCCTAGCGTCCCGACGCCCAGAGTCCCGACGCCCAGCGTCCCGACGCCCAGCGTCCCGACGCCCAGCGACTCAACGCCTAGCGTCACGACGCCCAGCGTCCCGATGCCCAGCGTCCCGACGCCCAGCGACTCAACGCCTAGCGTCCCGACGCCTAGCGTCCCAACGTCCTGCGTCCCGACGCCCAGCGACTCAACGCCTAGCGTCCCGACGCCCAGCGTCCCGATGCCCAGCGTCCCGACGCCCAGCGACTCAACGCCTAGCGTCCCGACGCCCAGCGTACCGACGCCTAGCGTCCCGACGCCCAGCGTCCCGACGCCCAGCGTCCCGACGCCCAGCGACTCAACGCCTAGCGTCCCGACGCCCAGCGTCCCGATGCCCAGCGTCCCGACGCCCAGCGACTCAACGCCTAGCGTCCCGACGCCCAGCGTACCGACGCCTAGCGTCCCAACGTCCAGCGTCCCGACGCCCAGCGACTCAACGCCCAGCGTCCCGACGTCCAGCGTCCCGACGTCCAGCATCTCGACGCCCAAGGTGTTGTTTTTGTATGATCCAAAATTAACCAAAAGTTATATCCAAAAATGCTGCCCAAAGCCACTATTCCACGCGAACGAAGTTGCGGGCACAGCTAGTAATATAATAAAACTTACAGCTTCAATTTTCTTGAAGACGAAATTGGACTTTTTTAAATATCGATAAGATCTTAAGTATGAGAGCGATACTCAAACATTAAAATTAGTTGTTACATGTCATCGCACTATACTTTAATAATTTCGCACAGAAAGTAGGATGTGCTGAGAATGTACTACAGTTGTGTTATCTCCGACTACAACCAGTAGTGCGCGGGATTTAGGGCTTACCACCGCGGTGCTCGTACTCCTCGTCTCTTATAAATTGAGCGAGGATTGTTCCTGTTTCGTGGTACTTGTAATAACTAACACTAATTCCAGTGCTCGAGCCTGAAGGAAAGTTATGTTTTGTTTCATGTAGTAGGCGGCGAGCCTATTGACTTTAATCTATGGCTGTGATTTAGGTTCGGTTGTACCAAAATGTTTGTTTAAGTTATGGTTTTTGTCAATTTTAATTACAATTACTGCGGAATGCATTGAATCAACGTTTTTATAAAGTTACCACTGTTGGCATATTCCCTTATTTTGAGGTTAATTTTAACATTAATGTGCAGTTTGGCCGGTAATAGTTAAAGTTAAATCTATGACGTCATTGAACAATTTTCAAATGGTGCAACTCATTTTTTAATTAACCAGAACTTTAACAAAGTTAAATCTTATCTTACTCATCTTACTTTAAAGTTAAAGTAAGATGACATTTTTTTTTTCAAAATTTGGTGCATTGATGTGGGACTTCGGTAGCTTAGTGGCTGGACTGGTTATCCTTAGGTCGCAGGTTCGATTCCTGCCCGAAATCAAATTTTTCTTTCAGTTTTTTCTTTTATTTCTATAGTTCACTCGCATGTGTTATTGCAAAAAATAAATAGTACAATTACTTACCATCAGTTCGAACTTTTCTGTTTATGATGTAAATAATTTTTATAAAAGTATTTTATATTACATTTGATGCGTAAAATCCCACCGAAAACCGTAAATAGTCTGAAGCAGCTAAACAAAGGTGAAGTGATCGCACACGTCAGTAAAAGTTTCCGTGTCGTGTTAGCGGTGATCGATAGGCCCAGTCAGTCAGCGCTGCTCTTCCATCACCATTGTCTCATGTGAACCAGCTTTATTGGTGTTTTACGTTAATTACACTGATTTTAGGCCGATAGTGAAGCTAAAAGCTAAAACACAGGCTTAAATATTAGGTATTTAAAGTTTCAATAAATAAAACATGTTAAAAATAAATTACGCTTTTATTCATTTATTTATTTATCTATTGAATTATGTTATCAATAAAGAATGTATAAATAAATATGTATCTATACGCATAACATAAGCATGAAGGTAGATGAGGCACGCGAGGTATGTCAGGACCGGGATATCTGGCGCTCTACACTCTCTGCCTACTCCATTAGGGACTTGGCGTGAAGATACATACATACATATACGCATTACATAATCAGCCTATCCCTGGATGGTATTGTGGTTTTCTATCCTGTTCTTCTTAAGTGGAATTATTTTTTTATGATATGAAGTGGCAAATAATCATACGGCTTACATTGACGATAAATGTAGCCTATATACCAAATGAAACCAAAGATTTCAATGTTAAAATGCGTTGCCACCCCTGAGGCCTAAGGTTATATAATTTATATTATAACTTTATGCAGGAAATTACAGGGCTATACATTACCATCTAACCGAAACACTATTATTTAGTGGCAGATAGGTAGATGACGCTCTCAAGTTCCTACACCAAAACTTTACCAAACGTAAAGTTTTGGTGCCGCCTGTGATTACCTAAGACAGTTATACTCTAAGTGTGTTCCATGGAACCCTAGGGTTCCGTGATACCTCAGTCGGGGTTCCTCAAGAATTTAGAAAAAAAAATCAAAACACCTCTCCCTGGTCGCTCCGCGGCCGCACAAAACACCTCTCCCTGGTCGCTCCGTGGCCGCACAAAACACCTCTCTCTGGTCGCTCCGCGGCCGCACAAAACACCTCTCCCTGGTCGCTCCGTGGCCGCACAAAACACCTCTCTCTGGTCGCTCCGCGGCCGCACAAAACACCTCTCCCTGGTCGCTCCGTGGCCGCACAAAACACCTCTCTCTGGTCGCTCCGCGGCCGCACAAAACACCTCTCCCTGGTCGCTCCGCGGCCGCACAAAACACCTCTCCCTGGTCGCTCCGCGGCCGCACAAAACACCTCTCCCTGGTCGCTCCGTGGCCGCACAAAACACCTCTCTCTGGTCGCTCCGCGGCCGCACAAAACACCTCTCCCTGGTCGCTCCGCGGCCGCACAAAACACCTCTCCCTGGTCGCTCCGTGGCCGCACAAAACACCTCTCTCTGGTCGCTCCGCGGCCGCACAAAACACCTCTCCCTGGTCGCTCCGTGGCCGCACAAAACACCTCTCTCTGGTCGCTCCGCGGCCGCACAAAACACCTCTCTCTGGTCGCTCCGCGGCCGCACAAAACACCTCTCTCTGGTCGCTCCGCGGCCGCACAAAACGCTATGCACGTTATTTATTTATTTATTTGTATTTGTAGAAACATGTGTTACAATAGCTGGTACTTTTTTTAATGTTTTCTTTTATTGTCCTTTCCAAGTGGTGAAGTAAGTAATAATTAGTAACTGTTACATTGTACTTTTATTATGCTGATTAATAAAAAATACACTTATAAAAACAATTGCTTTATTGTAGGGTGCCATCAAGTATTTTGATTCCCAAAAGGGTTCCGTCATTTAAAAAGTTTGAGAACCCATGAAGAGGTAGGCAGAGGTAAATGCATTCATTCTCACAACACTCACGAATCGCCGGTTACGTTTTGGACCATGTAACAGGTGGCGGGCCTATTGACATCTCCGGGCACATTACTAAACTTCGAGGTACCTACTGGGAAAACTCCTGTAAAAACTTAGAAAACGGAAAATCCCAATAGAACCAGAGATAAAGAATTTTACACCGTTATCTCTAATATCCCCCGACCCGGGCATCGAACAACCTTTGCCATCAGTAGAAAATCCCTTTTGTACCTAAAATATCAATATATAAGTAAATAATGATTCTCATGCTATAATTTAAATATAAAACTAGTCCCGTTCATAAAAATCTGAGCAAACAATAGTAGGAAACAGAAGTAATCGTTCACGTCGGTAAAGTTTAGGTGTCGTCGGTGATCGATCGGTGGAGTGGTGGTCTTCCATCAACATTGTCTCTTTTGAGACCCTCCATATTCATTACGTCGGGTATTAATTTGATTATGTGTGTGAAATTTTGGTAAGCAAATTTGTTTTGCAGCAATTTGGGTGTTTTTAGCCTTGCATTACAATATTTGAAGACCCGGTTAGTCCAGCGGTGTGAGATGACCGTTTGATTCGGAGGGTCGCGGGTTCGATCCCGCACCGGGACAAATATTTGTATGGCCTACAGATATTTGTTTCGGTTCTGGGTGTTTGTGTATGTGTTGTATGTGTAGAACGGCACCCACGACACAGGTTTATACCTACTGTGGGGCTGTGAGTGTAAGCGTATTTTATTTATTTATTTATTATCAACCGCTCGCTGTAACTTTAAGATATGAGACTTAATATTATTTATTTTATTCATATCCTGAAGTGGGAAACAAGCATACAGTTTACATTGATGGTAACTAATATTGGAGACTATTAAAATCTACATGAAACTTTAATGTAGATGCGCTGCCACCTCTGAGGCCTGAGGTATTATGCTTCTGTGCCGGAAATTACAGGGAAACTACATTACCACCTGACTAGAACACGATAGTGCTAGAACACTACAATTTGGCGGGAGATAGATTAGGTAATGTGGTGGTGCCTACGCTCTCGAGCTCCATCACTGTAACTCTACCACCAGTAAAAAACATGTTCAGAAACTCGCGGTAGGTGGCTAGGACAAGGGCTTGATACGGCAGGTTTTACTGTTACTCTTTGTACTACCTAGTCGACATGGTGCGAATAGTGGGGAGACTCCTTTCTCTGCATCTCTCACCACCTGCAACTTGGATCCCGTACCCGCGTCGCTATTTTAAGAGTTTCGTACCCAATGGGTAAAACCGAGACCCTGTTACTAAGACTCGACTGTCCGCCTATCTGTCTGTCTATCGCCAGGATTGTATCTCATGAACAGTGATAGCTAAAGCATTGTTTTTTTACAGATAAGGTGTTTATGTGACACCAAAAACAGAATAATATAGAAATAAATATTCCCATATAAAAAACGTGATTCTTTTGCTCGATATTTAGTTCTACATATTACTATATTATTGACATTAAAAAGAAATAACTAAAAAAACTGTAGAAAGTAAATTTCGTCTACCTCCATAAGTAATAACCACAATACTATCCCACTATATTCCCAAGGTGTTGTATTTGTAAAACAAAGGTCATATCAAACATACGACAAGCCTGTTATTGTGGGGCGGCCAAAGCGAACAGTTAACCTTCCTTTCAAATGCCACGGAAATGCTAATAGCTTCCATTGCTCGCACCTCGCTCGGCATTATTGCGATGCAAATGCCATCTCCTGTTTTAAATATTGCATTTATATACTAGCTTGTGGTTTGTGTGTGAAAAACGTAGTGTATAGTTTCACTACTGAGAAATAAAGAATAGGTATATGCCTCGGTAGCCTAGTGGTAGCAGGCCACTACTACTACGCTGAGGTCCTGGGTTCGATTCCCGAGTAGGGGGTTATCAGAGATAATGGTGAAAAGTCCTTTATCTCTGGTTATATTGGGATTTTTATATTTTCTGGAATATGCCCAGTACCTCGAAGTTTGGTAATGTGCCCGGAGATGTCATCAGGTCGCCACCTGTTACATGGGCCAAAACGTAACCGGCGAATCGTGGGTGTTTGCATGTATGCTTGAATGCATGCATTTACCTCTGCCTATGCCTTCGGGGATTATAGGCGTGAAGTTACGTTATAAACAGATCATTGAATTTTTCATTGACTTCCTAGTTATTTACTCTTTTTTTTTTTCATTTTGAGTACTTTGCTAAAAACGTTTTTTGGTCTAAAGGTGGCAAGCCAAACAAGCTTGTAGACGTGAATACTGCAAGCTACCTACACAAAAAAGTACAACCTACGCAACGGGATACTTGCTCTCCTATGCCGCGCCGGCGGTCTACTCTCCATCCTTATTACGAATATTCGATCAGGTCACGTGTCCTAATGCGAGTTTACCAATTTTTATCCATCATAAAAAGTGTACAACGTGGCCAATGAAGTTTTATTTCAAAAATCATGGATAAAGGATTTTACACCTATCTCTCTGTTAGCCCTCGACCCGGTAATCAAACCGAGGACCCCAGCGTAGTAACGACCTACCACCACTACAACACAACTGAGGCAGTTATATTTAGAACTATCTTAAAACATTTTTCTGTTTATTTTTTTTTTTATTTTTTAACCGCCTCGATAGCCTAGTGGTAGCAGGCCACTACTACTACGCTGAGGTCCTGAGTTCGATTCCCGGGTAGGGGGTTATCAGAGATAATGGTGTAAAGTCCTTTATCTCTGGTTCTATTGGGATTTATTAATTTTCTGGAAATTTCCCAGTACCTCGAAGTTTAGTAATGTGCCCGGAGATGTCAACAGGCTCGCCACCTGTTACATGGGCCAAAACATAACCGGCGAATCGTGGGTGTTTGCATGTATGCTTGAATGCATCCATTTACCTCTGCCTACCCCTTCGGGGATTACAGGCGTGAAGTTACGTATTTTTCTATTTCGTGAGTTCACAATAGTACTTTCAATGTTCCCTACGTTACATATAACGGTACACCAAACACACATTTATCTTCTGAACATTTACAGAAATAAGATTTTATAGCAAACATCAAATTTACATACAGCGCAGACTTGAAAGTCCGTCCTTAAAATGTTCAAGTATCCATTATTATATTGCAGAACAGTGAAACAAGTCGCATACCTCTGTGGCAGAATCTAATCACTTAGACCGACGCATTAGAATATTACTATTCTGTACTTCGCTTACTGAATGCTAGAACTACTTGTAATATTGCATTGAATACTGTTTTAACTTCACTTGTCTACCCTCTGTGGCTCTCTGTTTTGGACGGAGTAGACAAAGCCTCTCAAAAGATTTAATATTTGATAAGAATCACAACTGCGAATGTAATGTTTTTCGAGAGGACAAAATTGTTGAATCTGGTTGTGGTTACTTACAAATGTAACATATTATGTATCTCGAAAGACCGATGCGTCTCAATGAAGCTGCGTCGTGTCGTCGATGGTCTCGATATATCTTAAGAACAGTAATAGCTGAGAGTTGTAATTTTTACAAGAGATGTATTTTTATTACCGCTATAACTTCAAATTCAAAAAAAGAACAACATAAATATTTAACGGGGGTCTGGCATACAACAAATTATATTATTGTTTTATACTATTTCGCATTAACACATGCTTGTGAAATATATTTTATTTAAATAAAAATGGAAAGAAAAATTTGACTTCAGGCGAGACTCGAACTCGCGGCCTACTGGGAATCTAGTCCAGCCGCTCTTTTAACTGAGCTACTGAAGTCCTGCTCGATATGTCAAATCTTTCCTTCACATTTATTGCATTGCTTTATGGTAGCAGCAGCGCCATCTATTGCCAAACTATGCTAGTTAGACCGCGAGTTCGAGTCTCGCCTGAAGTCAAATTTTTCTTTCCATTTTTCTTTAAATAAAATAAATTATACTATCGCTGTTTTTTAAACATGACTAGCTAGTGCTTGCGACTTCATCTGCACAGGATTAGAATTACACGCAATATCTTTAGGAATTTTTATTGTTATAAAATTTCATTAAAATCCATTCAGTTTTTACTTGAAAGAGTTACAAACATCCATCCATACATACAAACTTTTGCATTTATAATATTACTAAGATAGTATAGTATAGTATAGTAGAACCCTTCTTGAGCAAGTCCTACTCGTACTTGACCTTATTTGCACCTTACGAAGGCGCAAACAAGCATGCAGTTCATATGGATGTTAAGTGATGACTGCAGCCTATAAACATCTACACAAAAACCAGATGTCAAAATTAAAATGCCACCCCGAGACCTTACGTGTTATTTCTCTGTGATAGTTATTACGGGGCCATACATTACCACCTAACTGGAACGCGATATTGCTGAACACTACCATTTGGCGGCAAATAGGTAATGGGTGGTGCCTACGCCCTCGAATTCCTAGACTGGCACACTACCACCAGTAAAAAATTCCATCAGTTTCTTTTATCGACCCTGTAATGTCCGGCACAGATGCATAACACCTTACGTCTCAGGAGTGGTAACGCATCTGCATTTTGACGTTGGTCTTTGTGTGGGTGTCTATAGGTTGTAGTCATCACTTAACATCAATGTAAACTTGCCATTTCCATTACATAAAAAAAACTACATATCAATATGCCGCAGTTTTCACATATTAACATTTTGAACTTACTTGTTTTCCTTTCACCATACGCACAAATACTTTGTACCACAGTTGTGACTAAACAAATATTTCTTTTGTTCTCGAAAAAAATATACACGAACAACGATCAAGGAAGTTGTCCAAAAGTGAAAGACAATTTCAATTTCCATAGCTTATCGCGACAATGATAGATGCTAGTCATAGAAATACGGAACAAATTGGATGCCGCCACGAATACATAGGATGTAGTCTAAGATACGGTATCAGAAATGTATAACCTACCTATAAACTGTCTCAGTATTCTAATGGTAACAGGCCACCACTGCTGCGGTCCTGGGTTCATGAATAGGAAATTACCAGATATATAGGTGTATTATCCTATATCTCTGGCGCTATTGGGATTATTCCATTTTCTGGAAGTTTTCCAGTGTCACCCCCAGATGTAAGGTGTCCGAAGATGTCAATAGACTTGCCACCAATTGTATGGGACAAAACGTAACCGGCAACTCGTAAGAATGTTTGAATATAAAATAGAATAGAAAAGAAAATCTTTATTTGTGACAATATCTTACGACTATAAAACTAAGAACATAAATTTATCTTGGTTGTTACAAAAAGGGCCCCAATCCAGTACAAAGCCGATCTTACGAACGGTGCTGGTCTTCCATTGAGGCCGATTTTGTGATATAATATATAGCACCTAAATTGCGGCAGCAAAACGCCTGTCGTATAGCATAAATATATACATTTACATCTGCTTCGGAGTCATTGCGTCGCGCCGGATGACATGGCGGTGTCACGACTGTGATACCACGGTGGTTGTAGCTTAATTAATTACCATTTAGCGGCAAGTAGATTAGGTAATGCGTTGGTGCCGATGCGCGCGAGCTCACGGAAGCTTTATCATCAGTAGAGAATTAGTTAAATTACTCGTATCAGTCACCAATATTCAATAAAACAGATATGTGCGCGATTTATTGTTTAGTAACAGAGGCTCTCTATTTTTTCAACCATGTCTCGCACTATAAAGACTTGCACGTGTCTCGATGTCAAATGAAACTCAACTTGTATTTCGATAGAAACAAAGGTCACGGATTTAGTTGAGTGACATCGGAGCAGGAATTATTTAAATTTCCTTCAGTTTGTTGACACTTTTCTTAGTCACTAGTATATATTATAGGTACTAGTTTTTACATTACACCTATATATTCTCAATATATCACATATAATATATATTTTTTAGATCATAAATGTACGTAAAAGTCAGGTTTGCAGCATATCTGGATGGCCGAAACAATTCTGCAGCGGGATCCTAATCTATTACCAGTTTCATCACAAAATATTATCATCATCATCACGTTACTTCACGCCTGTAATCCCCGAAGGGGTAGGCAGAGGTAAATGCATGCATTCAAGCATACATGCAAACACCCACGATTCGCCGGTTATATTTTGGCCCATGTAACAGGTGGCGAGCCTGTTGACATCTCCGGGCACATTACCAAACTTCGAGGTACTGGGAAAATTCCAGAAAATTGAAAAATCCCAATAGATTTAGAGATAAGGGACTTTACGCCATTATCTCTGATAAACCTCTACCCGGGAATCGAACCCAGGGCCTCAGCGTAGTAGTAGTGGCCTGCTACCACTAGGCTACCGAGGCAGTTAAATCATCATCACTCTAGCCGAAAGACGTCCACTGCTGGACAAAGCTTTCCCCAAAGATGCCCACAACAGTGTTGTGCGTCATCAGTGAAGAATATGCCATAATCGCCACGCTTGGCAGGCGGATTGGCGATCGCAGTGGCGACAGTTTTATCGCGGGACGCTGCTGCCCATCCCGCGTTTTTTTTTTTTTTTATGTAATGGACGTGGTAAACAAGCATGCAGTTCACATTGATGTTAAGTGATGACTGCAGCCTATAGACACCCACACAAAGACTAAGGTCAAAATGCAGATGAGTTACCACTCCTGAGGCCTAAGGTGTTACGCCTCTGTGCCGGAAATTACAGGGCCGTACATTACCACCTGACCGGAACACGATAGTGCTGAACACTACCATTTAGCGGCAAGTATATATGCGCGTTGCTATGTTTACTTTAAGAATATTCTTCCAGTAGAAGAAAACTCTGTCGCTAGTGGGCAGTGGGGTCGTCATGTCCCTGTGCCATCGTCACGTCATCACAAAATATACTTAGAGAAAACTGTCCCACGTAGCCCATGATGATCCCTTGCGTCCGTTGACGTCGCACGTTAATTGCCATTCCTTATTGGAAGCCCATCACACGGCCATTCAATTTCATCCGATTTAAATTCCGGCCGGATTCTTCTGTGTACTGTTGTTCGATTTCACGGTGAGTTAGTCACGCCGGCCCGCGAGGTAAGGCTGGGCGTGCACGGCCGACTTGGTTGGGTATCGTTGGATGAGTGCAAAAGGGGTAGGTAATGTGAAAATTTATTTTTGAAACGTAGTTTTATACTTTAAGAATTCAGTATTTAATTAATGTTTCTTACTCACTGTATGAAATACTAGCTGTTGCCCGCGGTTCTGCCCGTGTGTAGGTCGCTTTTCACGTAACCTGTGGAAACACATCAAATCACCCCATGACATTGTTTTGGGATTTAAAGTATCCTATAATCTAAGTCAGCTAATACCCTATTTGTACAACGAATTACATCAAAACCCGTTCAGTTTTTTCGGCGTGATTGACGGACAAACATCCAAACAAAGAAACTTTCTCATTTATAATGTTAAAATAGTGTGATTCATTCCCCTGAAAAGGTAGGCTGAAGTATAATACATGCATGCAATATGTCTATAGCTCGTATTAACAGGAGCATGTGGGATATGAATTGACGATCTTACGAAATATTCTAATGTTATACGGTGTAAAACAGCAATTTACACGCGAGTTCCCTTGATACGGTACCGATTAATATAATAAGAACAGTAATACATAATAAGTTGGGGAAAAAGTCTTCGCATTATAGTATATATGAACTTGTAATAAAATCTTTTTGGCTGTAGTAATTGTATCTGGCTGGTTTTGGTATCATTGAAAGTTAAAATTTTAAAGAACATAATTTTAAATTCAAATTAGGCAAATGTGTGATTTTCATTTGTTTTTCGTACTGTCAAGATGAGTGAATCTAATGAAGAAATTCGATACATTTTAAAATTTTACTACAAAAAAGGTAAAAATGCAACGCAAGTAGCGAAAAAAATTTGCAATGTTTATGGACCTAGTGCAGTGTCTGTGAGAGTAGCACAAATTTGGTTTAAGCGTTTTCAATCCGGAAATTTTGATGTCAAAGATCGATCGTCAAAGAAAGATCGAGAAAGCACCTCGCTCTGGTCTATTACGGATAAAATGGATGCCATTTTTGAAAAAGTGGAGCAAGATCGACATATCATTAGTTACGACGTAGCTGAAGAACTTAGAATTGATCACAAAACAGTTTTGGCGCATTTGAAAAAAGCTGGGTACAAAAAAAGCTCGATATTTGGGTACGTCACGAGCTCACTGAAAGAAACCTAATGAACCGTGTACTCATTTGTGATTCTTTATTACGACGTAATGAAACCGAATCATTTTTGAAGAAGTTGATAACTGGTGATGAAAAGTGGATCACGTACGACAAGAACGTGCGAAAAAGGTCGTGGTCAAAGGCCGGTCAGGCTTCACAGACTGTGGCGAAACCCGGGTTAACTCGCAATGAGGTGATGTTGTGTGTGTGGTGGGATTGGAAGGGCATTATTCATTATGAGCTATTACCACCAGGCAGGACTATCGATTCTGAACTCTACTGCGAACAACTGATGAGATTAAAGCAAGAAGTTGAGAGAAAGCGGCCGGAATTGATCAACAGAAGGGGTGTGGTGTTTCATCATGATAACGCTAGAACTCACACATCTTTAGCTACTCAGCAAAAATTAAGAGAGTTTGGCTGGGAGGTGTTAATGCATCCGCCGTATAGTCCTGACCTTGCACCTTCAGATTTCCACCTGTTTCGGTCTCTTCAGAATTCTTTATGCAATGTTAGGTTAACATCACGAGAGGACTGCCAAATCCACTTGTCGCGGTATTTTGATGAGAAGTCCCAAAATTTTTATAGCAATGGGATCATGTCCCTACCTACAAGATGGCAAAAGGTTATCGAACAAAATGGTACATACATACTTTAGTTAAATTTAAATAAACTATATTAAAAAATGTTTTGGATTATCTTAAAAAATGCGAAGAAAATTTTTCCTCAACCTTATTATACATAAATAAAACGAAAATCATTATATTTAACCACTACATCTGCTATATGTCCGTAGTTTCATTAAATAATATTACACACCGATGAATACGTGCTACTTACATGTGGTGAAATATAATGATTTTCAGTCAGTTTCACTTAGTTTATTCATGCTCACATAACATTCGCTCAGCAAGATTTTCTCCTATCAATTGTCGCACACTTTAAATAATATTTAGGAATGCTTTTGCGTCCGTTTTCACCATCCCCAGCTAATTAGTTCAAAATTATACTGACGAAAAGACAATAATATGCATGAAAAGCTACGTATTGAATCCAACTTCTTAACATTTCTGAGAAATACGGTCGTGAAGTTACTTTGTTTTTACTTATAAAACATTTCGCAGAAGTCGATCAACAAAGACGTTAATGCGCGCCTAGCTTAACCCGGCCGGCCAATATCTGGTTATCCTTTTGTTGTCTTTCTATTAACTATCCCGAATTTCCCTTTCGAGGTAGTCGTCAGTAATAACAAGTTTGAATTAATTTGCGTAGCCTTCGTAGTCTTTTAGATTGTTTTATCTGAGAGATTATCGGAGACCACTTCGCTGAGAACATAGCTTAGATATACCGATCATTTTAATTAAAATGTTTGATGATTATTTTCGTTCGATAATAATTTGGTTAAGCGAAAATTTTGTTTTGGTATCGTGGTGCATTTACTAATGGGCTCGTGTTAATCTCTTTAAATAGCACAAATCTGATTCAAGGTATAATGTTTAATTTGAAATTGAACAAGAGCGTATTTTTGTGTATATTTCTAGCAGACCCTCCAACATGACATCTACAACTAACTACTAAATAAATCAACGAAAAAATATATTTAATTTGTTTCCTTAAGATAGAGTGTATTATGGATTAATAAAGTTAAATATTAGCGACTAAGTTTAATTTTGAAATAAAAGGCTTATATATGGAATATGGCTTTTTATGGCACCAAGGTGACAAGCATGGATGTTAAGTGATGATTATAGCCCATAGGTAGATATCTACATAAAAACCAGAGGTCCATAGCTTCAGGTGTATACCCATGCATATCCCTTAGAGTAACTAGGCGCGAGGTTACATATAAGTACATAATAGAGCCATTGTGATTAATCACAAATTCCACAATGCTCCCATTGCTCGCAACACTAGACAGAGACCCAACAAATTCCTAGAGCCCATCCCACCCGAATACATTTCCCTATGCCTATATAAATTCACACTAGTTTCACTCGGGGTAGTCAATGTTTCACGGCCGAAATTAGAGGCCAAAGTTAGATTGGACGAGAGCGGCATGTCGAATGTAAAACCCAATTGGGCTTTGATGGTTTAAACGGGGCTAACCGGAATAACCCGGCGCAGAAATCGACAATCGATGGAAATCAAACCTTATATCTGATGCTTTAAGGACGCTATATCAGTTAGAGAATTGCATGCCCTGCCCAATACACAGCTTTCCGCACCATGGTCGTATTATCGCGTATGCTATAAATAAAGAGCATTTATATTTCACTGGTGGCTACTAGAGCTCGGAGGCGTAGACTACCGCATTGTATAAACTACCTGCCGCGAATGATGATATTTAGCGCTATATGCTCTGGTTAGATGACTTTTAGGGTTCAGTACTCAAAAAAAAATCTTAATATTTTATTTGTGGAATGAAGGTGGTAAACAAACATGCAGTTCACATGGATGTTAAGTGATGACTGCAGCCTATAGACATGTAGGTACACAAAAACCAGAGATCAATCAGATGCGTTGCCACCTGGAGACCCCAGTTGTTATGCCTCTGTGATAGAAATTACGGAGCCATACATCATCATCAGCCAAAAGACGTCCACTGCTGGACAAAGGCCTCCCTCAAAGATTGCCATAACGAATGGTCCTGGGCCACCCTCATCCAACGATTGTCCAAGACCTTCACCAGGTCGTCAATCCACCTCAGGGGGGCCTGCCTACGCTTCGTCTTCCGGTACGCGTTCGCCACTCCAGAACTCTTCTGCCCCAACGGTCGTCAGTTCTGCGAGCTATGTGCTCTGCCCACTGCCACTTGAGTTTCGCTATTCGGTGGGCTATGTCGGTTACTGTGGTTCTCTTGTGGATCTCCTCATTTGTGATTCGATCTGGCAGGGAAACGCCGAGTACAGTCCTTATAAGGTCCATAAAGGGCGCCCACGTTTCAGTTCCGTATGTCATCACTGGCATCACACATGGGGCCATACATTGCCATCTAATAGGAATACGATAATGCTGAATACTACCAAATACCGGCAGATAGATTAGGTAATGCGGTGGTGCCTACGTCCTTGAGCTCCTGTTTCAGTACAAGAGCTCAAGGACGTAGGTAGACTCGACCATCAGAAGAAATTAAAGAAAATGAAATGGTTTTCCTGAGGTCGTGGATTCAAATCCTGCCATACGTCAAATTCTTCTTTCCATTTTTTCCTTATAGGTTAGGACCCCACTGCAGAATCATTTCGTTCATCCAGATATGCTGCAAACCTAATTTTTACTCATATTTTATAATCTAAAGAATATATATCCACTATATATATAAATATTTATTTATTTATTTATTTATCACCACAATTAGCTTAATACTACACAGTTTAAAACATTTCAATAACTTCAAAAAGTTGTGAGTTATTATTAAAGTAAATTGTGGGAGACTGGTCCTTAACTAAGCAGAGCCTGTATTTCAGGACACCAGCTCTTCCCTCATAACAAAGGATTACAAAAATTCATGTATAATACATTGTGCTTGTGCTTATAATAAGGTAGATTAGGTGGTGGTTCATGTACAGATATGTCACCTTTTTTCATATTTAGAAATAAAGTTAAAAGTTACACAAAATAACAAAGGCTAGTGTATGAATGAGCGTGCGTGCGTGAATGGATATGTGTGTATGTGTGTATGCGCGCGAGAGTGCGTATTAGGTTTCCAGCTTATCTGAATGAACGAAATGATACTGCAGTGAGATCCTAACCTATTAATTTCTAAATTCATATAATTATAAACAGAACAAAAAAAGAAACAAACAATTATTTCATTTTTTTTCTGTTTGTTCAACACCTTAAGCCTTCAATTAAACAATTTCACTAACATGGAAACACAGCTCAACTAAGCAGCAATAATGAAACGGAGCTGTTACCGATCCCGTGACCAGCATTGAGCTGATTAATTGCGGAGCCTCAGATATTATTGTTTATCGCCTATCGCCATATTACTGCTGATTGTATCCCGGTTTTAATGAGACACGATCGCAGATCACGGATTACGTATTGTGTTAATTGCGATCCGTTCCAACGGATTTGGTTGTTGTTGCTGTGTGTTTAGATTGTTTCGTTGAAGATATAGGTATTAGATTCAAATTGTTATATTGTTTTATAAGGTATAGTAGTGTCACAATATTATATTTTGATAATATATCATTTCAACATTTTGAGAGTCGAGCCGTCGAGCTGTGATCGTGGATTTTTTTTTTAATGTAAAGGAAATGGCATACAAGCATGCTGTTCACATTGATGTTAAGTGAGGACTGCAGCCTATAGGTACCCACAAAAGACCAAGGTCAAAATGCAGATGCGTTACCACTCCTGAGCCCTAAGGTGTTATGCCACTGTGCCGGAAATTACCACCTGACCGGAACACGATAGTGTTGAACACTACCTAGTATTTAGCGGCAAGTATATTAGGTAATGCGGTGGTGCCTACGCCCAGCTCCGTCACTGGAGCTCTACCACCAGTAAAAACTAAAACACCTAAAGTTTTATTTAAAATCACTAGTGGGAGAGCTTGTGGCTTCGGGACGTGGCGACCCAACCGCGCACTAGCGGAAGAATTTATCTTCTACTGGAAGAAAGTTCTTCCGTGAGTGCAGTCAGTCAACCAAACGATGGCGGCCAAACCATTCCAATAGGGCGGTAGTAAAAAAAATAACGCGGGATGGGCAGCAGCGTCCCGCGATAAAACTACCGCCAATACGATCTCCAATCCACCTGCCAAGCGTGGCGATTATGGCAAATTCTCCCCTAATAACTCACGACACTGTTGTGGGCATCCTTGGGGAAGGCTTTGTCCAGCAGTGGACGTCATCCGGCTGGTGTGATGATGACGATGAGTGAGAGAGAGATGAGACGAGACTCTTACCTTTGAACTGAAAGTGAAAAGATAGGTACATTAACTTATATTTAAAACAACCCGGTAGGGTCCATAGCTTTGAGCTCAACTACTGAAGTTCCATCTCCGCTACACAACGCTACAAAACGTAGCAATAGCTCTATAGTTCTGTCTTTAGTTATTTCACAACTAAATAGATTGTCCCCAATTACTACATTTCAATGGTGAATCCCGCGCGAACAACGTAAACCTATTATACCCTTATCACCTCCTCTACACAGGACTGTCCTTGGTGTCGACTGTCCCGAGGCTCTCTGGATTTGTCAGTGTGCATCGACATTGTTTTTATTCTACGCTCCGTTTGTAGAAGATAATTAATGTAATTAAGATTTACACATCGTTTTATTTTAATTTATTACCAGTAACGAAAATATTATTCATGATTTTACCTACAGTACGAATATTTTTTTGATTACGAATCTACAGATTCTTTATCGTTATTTGAACATAATTATATACGCATAAACAATGTCGACCACGATTCGCCAGTTACGTTTTTGGTCCATGTAACAGATGGCGAGGCTATTGACATCTCCGGGCACATTACCAAACTTCGAGGTACTGCGAAACTTCCAGAAAATGGAAAAAATCCCAATAGAACCAGAGATAAGGGATTTAACACCGTTATCTTTTATATCACCCGACCCGGGAATCGAACGTAGTAGCCTGCTAACGAAATAGTAGTAGCCTGCTACCACTAGGCTACCGAGGCAGTTACTAAAGGCAGTTACTCGTTTAAATGCGATTAAAATTTATAATCGCATGTAAAATTTTATTTCCAAGAAGGACTACGTAGCGAATACGAGTATATTGTGTTTACCTTACATACGGAAAATCAAATGCTGTTTGAATAACAAACTTTGTGTTTGTCTTTCAAATACAATTTCCAGGAAACAAATTTAATTCCTCAAACTTAATTTATGAAAACGATCATAAAGTCATTATTATCATTGAAAAAGTTATTTCACTAAAAGGTTATGTTTGCGTTGTTATTTGTTACTTGAGATTATGCTTGTTCGGATGCGGCTCTATTTAGAAAGCTTAGATTTTGTAGAGGTACTCAACAGCTTGCAAGGCAGCACCTATATCCTAAACAGATATACTCTAGTAAATCCGAAGATCCTCTCTAGGACTCCCCTACTATGAGACCATATAGACACTAATATGAAACTTGAACGTATGCTAGCATGAACAAACTTGCAAAACTCTTTAAATTGCTTCTTTATTGGCATTCGTCAACCTCCGGTATCCTAAGCGGTATTCAAATAATCTTCTTTATACTCGTTTATTTATATAAAACAAAGTCGGGTTTGTTACAACACTTATAACTCGAGATCTGCGGGACCAATTTTCATGGTTTTTGATTTGTTGGATTTGTCTCCGCCCCGAATAACAGAATACATCTTAAAAATAAGAAAAAATTACGAATATTTGAAAAACCTAAAAGTTCTTTAGTTTCGGAGCTGTCAATTTTTTTTGTAAAAATCTGTAAGTAATGATTGACATTTATGCTTGCGTTCATAAACTATATAAAATATATGAATAAACTATTACGTGTATTGATTTTTTTTTTAATATTTTTGCATCGCTATTACGCATATTGCCAGTGTCAAGTAAAACGATATCTCATATTCGTAATAAGCAGCGTAAAAGTCAGAGTCAGTCAGTCAATTTATCAGTCCCTCAGTCAGTCACAGTCAGTAATTAGAGTAAAGCGATGGCTACTTTACTAGAACATTTACAATGAAGTTTTGGAGGCAACACGAAAGGACGTGTTTTCGCACTATTATTCTATTTCACTATACACAGGCACTGTAATAAGGCTATATCAAACAAAATTGCACCAACTCCATTTAATATAACTCAAAAATAAAATAAGAGCACCACACGCCTCTTTCAAGGTTGCCGCCAAAACTGTTTTTTGTTTTTTAAATTGTTTTTTGAAAAGTATTACGCGTGCGTTCAGAAATGTGTAATGAATACTTATCATTTCAATAAATGCTCATTTGAAACTATTCTCTATCTTCTATCTTTTTTTTGTAACTAACGTTGGTGGCGTTAGTTGCGTTAGTGGCGTTAGTGGCTTTGGTGTCATTGGTGTCGTTGGTGGCGTAGGTATTGTTGGTGACTCTGGTGGCGGTGTTGATGGCGTTGGTGGTGATGGTGATGGTTTTTAGTCGCGATGGAGGCATTAGTGGCGTTCGTGACATTGGTGGTGTTGTTGGTAGTTTTGGAGGAATTGGTTGTGGTGGTAGTGGTGGTGGTTTTGGTGGCATTGGTGGCATAGGTGTTTGGTGATGTTGGTGTTGGTGGTGGCGTTGATGGCGTTGGTGACGTTTGTGGTGGTGAGGGTGGTGGAGGTGGTAGCGGTGACAGTGGTGGTGGTGATCGTGGTGGTGGTGACGATGGTGGTGATGGTGGTGGTAGAGTTGATGACATTACTGGTTAAAAATGCACAATGTTAATATGTATCCGCAAAATTCGTATCTTTTGATAATTCGTGAAATAAAAACAATAATTTTATAAATTCAAATGTCAATTGCCCGCCATTATGACGTACACTTTTTATTTTGATGTATTACCGAAACTGGACAGACCATGCAATTTTCAAAAATCAATTTCTGTTTGTTACTTTCGCTAAAACTGTAGTGTATTTTTTAATCTTTACTTTAAAGCGATACGAAGTTCGCCGGGCCAGCTAGTAAACTATATTTTCATTTTAAAATCGGTATATACTCCCGAGTATTTTTTGTGAATTGATTTTTATATGATTGAGGTGAATATACACCCTATAAACATCTACATAAAATTTGAAGGTCAAATGAGGACGCGTTACCTAATGGCCTTTTTCCTGTCAAGCGGATTTGCGTCCGCACACGAGTGTGGCCTGTATGCGTGTCACACGGATCCCATCGGTTCATACACGGATCACCTCCAATGATATGTGGTTTCATATAACCCTTTCCTTTGACGAGTGGCCAAAAAAGCCATGCTTCGGAACCCCGCACGCGGGTGCGTGCGGGGTGCGAAGCATGGCTTTTTATGTCGAATCTGTATATGACTGTATCTGTTAGCGGCACGCGAAAATAGCAACGGTGCAGATTTGTTGTTCTGCGTGTGGGACGCAAAACCGCTTTACAGAAAAAAGGCCTTAAGATTTTTTCTGTCTGTGTCATATTTATTGCGGAGCCATACATTGCCATATACACGACAGTCCTGAACTAGTGTTCGGCATTATCAGTAGCGGTAATGGTAGTCATAGATTAAATAATGCGGTGGTATCTATATTCTCGAGGTTTATTCTGGAACTCTTACGCGAGTGAAACATAAAATTAAAATATTTTTGTTATTTTCAAATTGGAAAAAGATAAGTAATTTAAAAAATCGAATAAAATTAAAATTGTGCATGCTACTTAGCTTACTACGAGATAAAGGCGGATACGAAGAAAAATTTAAATAAAAGGGTTGTGCAAGTTTTCCGGCTCGCGCTGGATAAGTTCGGGTATGAACAAACATGGCGAGATAAATATTTATATAATCCTCTCGGTTTTTCACCTTTATGAGACGAAGATTGTTTTAACTAGAAATATTTTTATATGAATATTATTTTGCACCTACGGGTTGTTAGCAGAGGATTTATTTATTAATTTAAAACGATGGTGGCAAGAAGCATGTTCGCATGTTTGCAGTGAGATAACAACACCAACGTGATGTAATAAACAAATTCTATTAATTTCGTTCGATATAGACATAGTATTGAATAAAATACGTAGGTATTTAAAATATAATGTAACATGGAATAGAAGTTGTGCGGCTTAGTATTACCAGAGTCAGGCGGATACGAAGAAAAAGTTGAATAAAAGAGTTGTGCAAGTTTGCCGGCTCGCGCTGGATAAGTTCGGGTATGAAAAAACATGGCGAGATAAATATTTATATATTCCTCTCAGTTTTACACCTTCGTGATACGAGAATTGTTAGAACTAGGAATTTTTTTAATGATATGGATATCATTTTGATCTTACACACTGTAAGCTAAGGATTTATGTATATAATGATGATGGCAAACAAGCACGTTCGCATGCAAACTGTGAGATAACAGCACCAACATATTGTAATAAATACATGCTATAATATATTTATTACGTTCGATTAAATAAATAACTTCACCACCAACCCGCATCGGATTCCTTTCGGTCTTGCATCTTCGCGAGACGAGAATCGTTTTTACTAGGATTATTTTTTATGTCAATATTATTATTTACTCGTTCAACTAAAATCAAATTAAATACTGTTTGAATATCAAATATTATTTCTATTCTCTTTTTTTATGTAGAACGAAAGTGGCAAACTAACATGCAGTTCACATTCATGTTAAGAGATGAGTGCAGCCTATAGACACCCACACAAAGACCAGAGGTCAAAATGCAGACTCGTTACTACTCCTGAGGCCTAAGGTGTTATGCCTCTGTGTCGGAAATTACAGGGCCGTATGTTTCCACCTGACCGGAACACGATCGTGCTGAACACTACCATTTGCAGCAAGTATATTAGGTAGTACGGTGTTGCCTACGCCCGCGAGCTTCGTCACTGGAGCTCTACCTCCAGTAATTGTAATCTCTATTTATATCGAAATCATAGGCATCTTCACTATTTATTCTATACCAGCTGTTGCCCGCGCCTTCGCCCGCGTGGATGTCATTTTATAAATAACTAAGTAGCCTATGTTCTTTCTCAAAGTCAGCTCTATCTCTGTACCAAATTTCATCAACATTGGTTTAGTCGTTTGGACGTGAAAAGGTATCAGACAGACAGACAGACAGAGTTACTTTGGCATTTATGATAATAATAATAACAGTAGGGATTATTTTTTGTGCCAAACCACATTGCACGCGTACGAAATCGCAGGAAACAGCTTGTATAAATATTACTGACAAAACTTAAATCTTGTTCATGCACTTACATTAGCCTAAGAGATAAGGAATTTAAGTTATCATGATATTACAAGATAATAGTAACTAGCTTACAGCTTGTTACATACTTGACGATAGAGCTCGTTACGAAGTGTATAAATCCTGCCTTTACCTAACTTCATTCGTCTATTGAGTTTTGAAGATGCCAACTAGATCTGTGTAACTTAAAACTTGTTGAGGTTTCATACAACCACATGACAGTAAATAAAGTTAAAGTTATGTGGTTGACTAAATAGGTTAGGATCCCACTGCAGAATCATTTCGTTCATCCAGATATACTGCAAACCTATTTTTACGCATATGTATAATCTAGAGGATATAATTATATCCACTAGGTTATCTATTAAAAAATGGCCGCAAGTTATTTTATAATTTAGTTACTTATAATTTATTTGAGAAAGATTTTTTTTTATCTTGTTTTTTCAATAAAATATTGTCCATTTCACGGCAGTGTGTATGAAGACTCGGGAAAGTCACGGCTACTGTTGCGCACTTGGCCGCCCCTACATATTTTCGTTCCGCCCCGATAACTGTTTACGTCCATAATGTTCATGTATTATTTATATATCAAATTAAAGCTATTTTTTTTTATTATTATGATATACGGAAGCCAAATTAAATCAGCCGCAAATAAGAGTTGATGGCTGTTAAAGATAAAATAATTTAATTGAAAATACTTGCGACCAAATTACGACAGGCAACCTAGTGGATATATGTATATTCTCTAGATTAAAAGTATGCATAAAAATTAAGTTTGCAGCATATCTGGATGAACGAAATGATTCTGCAGATGGATCCTAACCTAAAAATAGACCAAGTGCTTTCACACAGCCATATTCTGTTTCGGTCTCATGATACGTCCCATTCAGTGGTAGATATATGGGTTTCAATAGACGCGTTTACAGCGTCTATACGAATATACTGATGGGGTATCGCTGCACAATACTACTAAGCTACACTATTCTGAATTTTTTTGTGTGGAGCGCCGGTCTCTGGAATTCTACTATTCTGATTCTGATTCTGATTCTGAAACCATTGTTGAAACAATGGTTAAAACGCCATTGCGTTTAAATCATTCAAATGGGGCGGTAGTAAGTGCAGTAACGCAAAATGGGCAGCCGCATTTCGCGATAAACATACCTCCTCTGCGATTGCCATTACGCATGCCAAGCGTGGCGATTGTGGCGTATGCGGCTTTGCGGATACGCTACAATACCAAACCAAAGCCTCTCCATAGGGGAAAATGGTGCACCTCCATTAATAGTACAAATTATTTTTTTTCATGATCATACTTTAATTATTTTATTAATAATTACTATTTGAATTAGATATTTAATAATAAGCCTATTTCTTATTAAATAAATTAATAAAAATAAAAAATTAAATAAAAAGTTTATTTTAAAATTAAATAATTGATCCAAATAATGCCTTATAGAAGAGTATTTCGGCTGATATGATGATGATGATTGGAGAATTTCCAATAATGTCCATGCTTGACAATATAGAATTTTCTAACATGCTAACGTTTGTTGCAGTTCCACCAGAACGGCCGGTAGTGGTGGATCGTTGGGGACGGGTGATCAACACCACGACCCTTGGCCCTCATGAAGAGGGGGATGACGTGATGCTCACATGTCGGGTACTTGGAGGTAAGATTGTAGCTATTGTGTGGGCATTATCAACACAAATATTGCGTCTCATCAAGATTCTTTAATCAATACATGAATAATGGGTTTAGGCGTCGGAGGTTTAAACATAATAAACGATTTAATTTTACTGGTGGTAGAGCTCCAGTGACGGAGCTCGCGGGCGTAGGCATCATCGCATTACCTAATATACATGCCGCTAAATGGTAGTGTTCAGCACTATCGTATTCCGGTCAGGTGGTAATGTACGGCCGTGTTATTTCCGGCACAGAAGCATAACACCTTAGCCCTCAGGAGGGGTAACGCATCTGCATTTTTACCATGGCTTTGTGTGGGTGTCTATAGGCTGCAGCCATCACTTAACATCAATGTGAACAGCATGCTTGTTTGCCACTTCCATGACATAAAAAAATAATGATCTATATTTTAAGAAATCAAATTACAATGGATTCTTTTATCCTAATTATACTAATTTGTTGGCCTCGACTACTCGGCAATTGAATAGGGACGCAACCACGGAATCGACTGCTTGGTTCGGTGATAGAATCTAAGATGTTGTTAGCCAGGCATCGCTGTCCACTGATGACCACGCTGGTCTTCACCGAAAAGGTTTCGCAATTACCATTGTAGCGTGACACGCGATTGTGTGATAGGGGTGTAAGGGCTGCATAACACATGTAACAATATTGACACGTACAGCAAAACATTAAAACAAAATGAAACATCTGCGTAATGTTACCTTGAGAATATGAAAGAAAGAAAACATTTATTAGGACAAAAAGGTACACAAAAGAAAACAAAAACAGAGAAAAAAAGAAAAATAGAATTATTTAAAACTAAAACAAGAATTAAATTTTAAAATTGTCCTAAAGGGTCCCCAGCTCAGCATTGTGCCGGATTAAAAACCCGGCGCTGGTATTATGTTGGGGCCCTAAACTGTGACACTACGGATGCCCAACTGCTGCCAATTTAGAGCTGAAGTTAAAAAAATAAAAAACTAAAAAGGGACACTTACTTTAAATAATTTTTAAATAATAATATAAATTAAGTACATAAATACCATAAGTTTATTCATAACAAAAAAAATATACATATATGTATATATATATAATATGTAAAATGGTAATAAAAATGACATTATATATATAAATACGGAATGAATGGCGCGGTCATGTCGCGTTCAGTCGACTTCACCGTAACTTTTGTTTCATGTCACCTGTTTTTTTCGTTATTTTTGTTAGCGATTAGTTATCAGGGAGCGTGGGTACGGCCGGTTATACAATAGTTCTCGGGCTGTAATTAGGGAGTTAAACAGATTACAGAGTTGTGCAAGTATCGAGTTAGTGAAAGTGATGACATAAATGATTGTGTTTATAGTGTAAAGCCACAAGTGGTGGAGATATGAGAATGTAGCAGGAACGTTATGCAGGCAGAGCAATCTAGGCAGAGACGCAATGGCGTCATCGTATCTGGTCTGCCATTGTGCCTGTAGCAATTCTGTAGCCGCATAATGTTTATTGCTAAGTACCTAATCATCGGCGGGTCGTAGTCCTAGGCCCATACATATCAGGGCAACGTAGTGCAGACTCCGGACCTCGTGAAGAGAGGAGCTGCCAAATTTTCAGCCGTGGAACCAGAAGGACGGATTAATGTTGCTTGCAGTTATGTTCGAACTAAACACAGCTCATATTGCCTCAGATTGGAGAGAGAAAAAGAGAAAACAAAAAAAAAATATTTCCGATAAACCAGCGTCACGACTTCACGACGTGCGACGTGCTTTCACCCATTACAGTGCCTAATTACTTAAAATATTTATGATATGGTGTGATTGTGGTTGAATGATAGTGGTATAGGTACGAATATGAATTGGAGTGATAATCAGTATGAGCTAAGAAGTGTAGGTAGGTATAATAAGAAGACACTGATTAAATAATTGTTATGATACATTACAAGAAGATACAATACGAGTAACGTGCATAATGCAAGTTTCTACTATAGTATATAAATAGTAAATACATGATGGAGATTTCTATGGGTATGTGAGACTTTTTCATTACTTAGATAATAATATATAGATCTCTATTTCTTTTTTTTATATGATTTATGTGTTGAAGTTTATGTGTTTTCCTTCTGTGTGTTGATAAGAAATTTTATTTTTAAAGAAAAATGGAAAGAAAAATTTGACTTCAGGCGAGGCTCGAACTCGCAACCTACTGGGAATCTAGTCCAGCCGCTCTTCCAATTGAGCTACTGAAGCCCTGCCCGATTTGTCAAATCTTTCCTTCACATCTATTGCATTGCTTTATGGTAGCAGCAGCGCCATCTATTATTACCAACTATGCTAGTTAGGCAACCGATATAATAAACTTTTCAGTTTATTGAATATCGTAAAGAAGTCGCTTTTACCCTTAATAATTGTTTTATATTATTTCGCATTAACACATGCTTGTGAAATATATAACCTAACTAGCATAGTTGGTAATAGATGGCGCTGCTGCTACCATAAAGCAATGCAATAGATGTGAAGGAAAGATTTGACCAATCGGGCAGGACTTCAGTAGCTCAATTGGAAGAGCGGCTGGACTAGATTCCCAGTAGGTCGCGAGTTCGAGCCTCGCCTGAAGTCAATTTTTTTTTTCCATTTTTCTTTAAAAATAAAATATATTTCACAAGCATGTGTTAATGCGAAATAATATAAAACAATTATTAAGGGTAAAAGCGACTTCTTTACGATATTCAAAAAACTGAAAAGTTTATTATATCGGTTGCCTAACTAGCATAGTTGGTAATAGATGGCGCTGCTGCTACCATAAAGCAATGCAATAGATGTGAAGGAAAGATTTGACAAATCGGGCAGGGCTTCAGTAGCTCAATTGGAAGAGCGGCTGGACTAGATTCCCAGTAGGTCGCGAGTTCGAGCCTCGCCTGAAGTCAATTTTTTTTTTCCATTTTTCTTTAAAAATAAAATATATTTCACAAGCATGTGTTAATGCGAAATAATATAAAACAATTATTAAGGGTAAAAGCGACTTCTTTACGATATTCAAAAAACTGAAAAGTTTATTATATCGGTTGCCTAACTAGCATAGTTGGTAATAGATGACGCTGCTGCTACCATAAAGCAATGCAATAGATGTGAAGGAAAGATTTGACAAATCGGGCAGGGCTTCAGTAGCTCAATTGGAAGAGCGGCTGGACTAGATTCCCAGTAGGTCGCGAGTTCGAGCCTCGCCTGAAGTCAAATTTTTCTTTCCATTTTTCTTTAAAAATAAAATATATTTTACAAGCATGTGTTAATGCGAAATAATATAAAACAATTGATAAGAAATTGTTTTAATTTTTTTTTCTGAAACTACTAATTGTATTGAGTCGGCGTATCGGTGGAGGAATGTTGTTCCAGCATTTCGAAGCCGCGTAACAAAAGCTACCTCTAAATGCGGCTGTTTTGTGTACTTTAAGTGAAAGCTGTTGTGAGAATTGTCTTCGTGCGCAGTCCCTATTACTCCCAACCCAGCTCAATTTATTAAAGAGGTACTCTGGCGCCTTGTACTTGAGGACTCCAAAAAGATGGCACGCAAGATGCAGTTTGCAACGCGATTTCATTTTTAAGATCGAAAGTTTATTAAGAAACGGTGTAACGTAACCTCTGAATGGAATCGAAAAACAAAAGCGTGCGCATGCATTTTGTATCCTTTGAATTAATCTTTCCGTGCGTGATAATAATCTCGGCCCGTAAATTGCATCTGCGTAATTTAGTTTAGAAAGCACGAGAGTCTCAGCTAGTTCGATACGTAGCTCCTCGGATAGATAAGGTCTCATCTTGTATAGTAGCCGAAGTCTATAGAAACAGCTGCGCACTGACTCTGACACATGCTTTTCGTAAGTGAGTTCCTGCCGGGTGGTAATAGCTCATAATGAATAATGCCCTTCCAATCCCACCACACATACAACATCACCTTATTGCGAGTTAACCCGGGTTTCGCCACAGTCTGTGAAGCCTGACTGGCCTTTGACCACGACCTTTTTCGCACGTTCTTGTCGTACGTGATCCACTTTTCATCACCAGTTATCAGCTTCTTCAAAAATGATTCGGTTTCATTACGTCGTAATAAAGAATCACAAATGAGTACACGGTTCATTAGGTTTCTTTCAGTGAGCTCGTGAGGTACCCAAATATCGAGCTTTTTTTTGTACCCAGCTTTTTTCAAATGCGCCAAAACTATTTTGTGATCAATTCTCAGTTCTTCAGCTACGTCGTAACTACTGATATGTCGATCTTGCTCCACTTTTTCAAAAATGGCATCCATTTTATCCGTAATAGGGCGACCAGAACGAGGTGCATCTTTGACATCAAAATTTCCGGATTGAAAACGCTTAAACCAAATTTGTGCTACTCTCACAGACACTGCACTAGGTCCATAAATATCGCAATTTTTTTTCTTTGCCTAATTTGAATTTGGAATTATGTTCCTTAAAATTTTAACTTTCAATTATACCAAAACCAGCCAGATACAAATACTACAGCCAAAGAGATTTTATTACAAGTTCATACATACTATAATGCGAAAAGACTTTTTCCCCAACCTATTATTTTCGTGAAAGCGGTGGAATTCGAAATATGTTAATAGTGATATAACATACGGGATTACCAGGTACATTTAAAAAATAATTGTTGAGTTTATCTGGATCTCTAAGATGTTCCGGTAAATCAACTTGTTGTTTAGTGGGCATAACAGTGGATTTTATATTCTTCCACAGAACTTTTCGCTTATTAATTTTGCTGTTTATATTGTACCTAAAGTATACAATTTTTTCACGGTAAAGAGAAGTTGTGACGAGCGTTTTTAGTTCTTTGTAATATATTTTCTTCGTTTCTAATTTCGTTTTACGGAACCTAGATAACGCATGATCCCGTAAGTTCATCATAGTCCTAATCGTGAATAATAATATCATAAGTTTCATTCATATCGTAATATAAGAAGTATCGTTACAGGAAGTTAGGGTAGGTAAACATATTTTTATGCCAGGAAATTCTGGTATAAAAATATGTTTCGTGACGTTATTAGTGATGGCCATCATCATAATCACTACAAAACATACTTTCATCGGCAGAAGAAGTCATGTGTCAGGTCCGGGATATCTGGCACTCCACACTCTCTGCCTATCCCGTGAGGAACTTGGCATGAAGACACTAAAATTATACATATTTGCCACGTCAAACAACCCTTATGAGGACTTTAGGGATTAAATTCCTGTATCAGCATTCTAATACCAAATTACCATATCGCTGGGCAAATGAAATTCTGAGAATTTAGGCTGTATTTGACGATACCGCGTCCACATTCCCTCCCGGACGCATAGCCAAAGCAAATGATGAATTAACATTTCTATTTGGAGCGTAGACCGGGATACGATAATAGAAATATATATCCAGTAGTGGCAGAGTTCCAGTATCGGAGTTTGAGGGCGTAAGTGCGGCCAATGTGTTGGGCATTAGGTACATGTATGTAAGATCAGAGGTCGAGATGAGGAAACAATACAGGGAGAGATTGACTAAAGTCAAGCGGATCTACAGGATTCTACTCTTTCAAATTGCGTGTGCCTGCTAAACATCTGCAGATTTTCCTTAGTCCTGATTTTTGGCCCGAAGGTGTAGGTTTCAGACGATTTTGGGAGGCGAAACGTACGTTCCATGTGAATTGACGTGAATAGTTTTAAGATAAATGATAGTATTATTTAAATTATTTATTGTTATCTGTGCATTGTATGTTATGGGCCCTGGTTGAAAACATGAGCAAGGAGTAAGTATTTTTGGAAATCCCACCCCTAGGGGGATAGAGTTTGTATGGAGATCCGAAAATTTGTTGTCAGAATTATAATACTTGGATCACTTGCCCTGTAACTTCCGGCACAGAGGCATAACACCTTAGGCCTCAGGAGTGGTGACGCATCTGCATTTTGACCTTGGTCTTTGTGTGGGTATCTATAGGCTGCAGTTATCACTTAACATCATTATGAACTGCAAACTTGTTTGCCACTTCCATTCCATAAAAAAATAATTTACTACAATTTGGCTCTAAAGTTAAAAATAATCTTACTAATAATTATAACAGATGATTTATATATTTCTAATACAGTATCCAAGACTATAGTTGAATAATTCAAAATAGAGCCGATGCTCTGTGAAGGTCGACACTGATTAACGCCAAACATGTGTCAAAGGTAATCTCGTTAGCAGTATTAGAGGAATGAGCATTAATATGTTGATAAATATTTACTGTTCAAGTCGGGGTTAAACGTTAAATAGGACGAATAATTTATTGTGTCTCGACTTCATTTTGTAGGTATCCAATTATCCAATTGTATTTTGAGTAGGTCTATCTACCATATACCTATATTCATTATAATTTTACTGGTGCAACTTATTACTTATGTCATGAATTGGTAAACAATCATAGAGTTCACAATGATGGTAAGTTTTTTTTATGTTACGGATGTGGCAAACAAGCACGCAGTTCACGTTGATGTTAAGAACACAACTACTATTAAATAGCACTTTATGTTCGCGAAATTTGCCTCGGAAATTCGGCAGAACTCGAAACCGCGACCACTGCGATCACTAGTCCAGTGACTCTCTCAATTGAGCTACCGAACACCACACCCAACTATCGAACTTTTCATTCACATTTTATCGCATTGCCTTGGGTGGCTGGCAGTCGAATGCGGACTAAAAATTATTTGACTGATTTTTTTAAAAACATTTTTTAAAAATTATTTTAGTGATTTCTAAATTCAAAACATTTCTGTTTTGAGATATGTTTTTGGTAGAAAATGCTTCATATAGAATAAGTAAAAATATTGAGTAACCAGTATTTTTTTTTTGTTATATTGTTTTTTTGCAAAATTATTCTTCTCTTCTCAGAACATTCAAATCCATTCAGAGACACAAAGCACAAAATTCATAAAACATCTAACAGGACAATAGATAAAGCGAACGAAGCATATAAAATCGGACAATATCACGACACGGATAGCATAGAAATAAATTCATCCCCAGACAGGTTCATACACTTAAACTTATTCACCCGCAGTACTGAGGCGGGTGCATCTCAACGGAGCGACACACTGTTGTTAGTATTTTTCCGTCTCCGAAGACACCGAAATGCTTTTATCCGGGCTCCGGCAACAATACACGGCTCTCGTTATTTCAGCTCCAGTGGCGTTGTTACACTGTTATGCCCGTTTCAGACGTGTTCAAACCACGGTTCTGAACGTTGTGTTACAGTTACTTAGTGACTTTTTTCAACGTGTTTGTTACGGTATACTGTATGCTGTAAGTCATCTGAAGAGACCTAATTATCTGCAGTGACATTTGAGATATGGTTTTAGTCAAGATACAGGTACATAGTCAGAATTCAATTGTGCCCAATTTAATTGTACCTCCATAATTTTATTATTATTCATACTATGTTGGAGTAATGGTGATAGGATGCAAAATGGGAATTAGGTCACGTATAAGCGATAAAGATTTATTTATGGAGAAAATACGCCTAATGAAAAATGTCATGAAATCTGAACGACTACTGAACTTCCGAAGCAGTCAGTCAATTGAATAATGGTGGTCAAATCATTCAAATAAGGCAGTAAATACAATAGTGCAAAATGGGTAGCAATTTCCCGTGGATAAAACTACCGCCACGATCGCCAAACTCTTGACATGCAGCGTTGTAGTTATATTCTTCCCAAAATGACCAACAACTCTGTTGAGAAATTACCGAAGATTCTTCGGATCTTAGTGATAAAGCTGGATCGGTTCGATTCCTGCCCGAAGTCAAATTTTTCTTTCCATTTTTTCTTTAATTTCTAAATTCACTCGCATATGTTATTGCGAAAAATAAAACAACAACTCTGTTGTGGTCTGAAATGACGTCCCTAAGCTCAACTGCTACCAGATGGACAAACAGATTGATGGATATGACGAATCCATAAGGGTTCCTTCTAAGCTTCTTCTTCTTCTTCTTAGTCGTGGACTCTTGGCAGAGTGGTCGTGGTCATGTATCGGTCACTTTTTCTGTCTCCGTCGTGATCGCGATGCATCGCTATGTAGCTTGATGTCTGGCGGAGTGAGAGCAGTCATTGATGCTGGAGTGCGTCACAGATTTCATGCGGTCTGTCCATCTGGTTGGTGAGCGTCCACGAGATCGTTTGCCCTCAACTTTCCCTCCTTCTAAGCTACGGAGTCCTAAAACCATCGTAACTTGAACCGAATAAAAACCAAGCATACATAGCTAAGAGTCCATCAATTTTAACAAAAGATCCCTCTTGCATAAAACACGTTAATATCACGACTCAAATCAAAACAGACTTTATCAAATAACAGTATATCCGAGACGAATTGACGAGGCCCGGGCAATTTGCATAATCGAGAAATTGATTGGAGCGTACTCCCTGAAAATTCACGTCGAAAAAAATCAATTCTAAAGCGGGCAGATGCCTTTCTAATGATGGGGGCTTAGTTGGGCCTTTGTTTTTTTACGCCCGCTTTGTATCACCCCAAACCGAGCCTGTTGCGTCACTGTCTTTGTATATCAATTCGTTTAGTTACTGTGACCTTCGTTTTGTGATGAGTTTTATTGCGTTTTTGTTTTTATATTTTTTTTCCCTGTTATACATTCAAGTGGAGATCCAAATTGCGTCGTCAATCTTGAGGACGCAAGAATTGATGTGTTGTGCACTAAAAATAAAGCAGATATAAATTATGAATTAAAGTATAATAAAAATTAACCTCATTCTTTAAATTTATCATATTTGTTATGAAAAAACGTAAACGTAACTTACATTTAGGTTTTTTCACGCCTGTACTCGCCAAAGGGGTAGGCAGAGGTAAATGATTGTATTCAAGTAGGTATACATGCAAACACCCTTGATTCGACCGGCTATTTTTGTCCCATGTACCAGATGGCGAGCCTGATGACATCTCCGGGCATCACCTTCCAAGGTTGCTACTGAGAAACTACCAGAAAATGAAAAAATCAGAATAGAACCAGAGATAAAGGATTTTACACCGTTGTCTCTGATAACCTCCGGCCCGGGAATCGAACCCTCCGGGGTACCCAAGTACAATAGTAGTGTTCTACTACCACTAGACTACTGAGAGAGTTACAAGAAAAGTATTCGAAATAGTCTAAATTATTCCTTAATTTTATTGCAGAGTTTTAAGAGCCATTAAACTCAAACTCAAAAACTGGATTCTATTTTTTTAAAGTTCTGCATACTTTCACCCGTCATACCAGTTTCTTTCTAAGAAACGAAGCCAAACCTCAGCGTACAGCTCTTTTGACGTTAATGAAAGTTCCCTGCACTCTTATACCATTTGAAAAGGCAACCAAAACTACGTAAAGCGAACGTGAAATTAGGCCGAATATCGTGACCTAATTCTAATTGAGAAAAGTTGAAAATTGCAGCTCAAATCGATATGTCAATGTGCTATCAGAACGAGAAGCTATATTTTTGTAGTTTAAGTGTAACAAAGGAACTAAAATGTTCTACCTTCCAATAAGATAATAGATAATGAAGAGATAATAAATAAGATAATAATAATAGCTAATGCAATACAATAAAGATATTGTTAGTTGTTATTAACAAATGTAGATCCACGAAAGGTGTGTACCGTGTTTGCCATAAAAATGTAATGTAATGTACACCTTAGTCCTCAGGAGTGGCAACGTATCTGCATTTTGACCTCTGATCTTTGTGTGGGTGTCTATAGGCTGCAGTAATCACTGAACATCAATGTGAACTGCATATTCAGATATTTTTTAAAATCCTTGTAATATTAAAAATGCATGATAGATAGTTTTTTTTCATATTTTTCTGATAACTGTCTTGGCCTATCACCCGTTTTCGGTATATCGTTGATTACTGGGACACCCTGTATATTCTTATTATTTAGATGTCTCTGGTGTTACCTTGACATAAATGAACATATATACCGATAGGAATGTCTATGGCCCAAGCAAGTAACCATACAAGAAACAGTTAAATAAAATATATAATATGGACTTGACTTAACAAGATTATTTAATTACACACCCAAACCATCCGACACGATGACTCAGTCTCAAATTACAAAGACACGTGACTCGTATCGCTGTCCTCGTCTGACTGGTGATGTTACACGCTAGCTATTTTTCACTCTATTTACAATATTAACCATCTTTAACAGCCAGCAACCCTTACTTGCGGCCAGATTTAAATTGGCAACTGCATACCATAATAATGAGAAAAAAATTAGCTTTAATTTGATATATAACTTATTAATGTACGTTATGAACGTGAACGAATGAGCGAATGACTAAACAGATATACAATGCGAATGTGGATGGTTGCAGAGGCCCAGGAAGACCAAGGCTGACCTACCATGACCAAATAGGTCGAGTTCTGTCTGATGGTGGGGTCAAAAGTCTTAGGAATCGGCGTGCATGTATGAAGAGAATGATGAAGGTAGACGAGGCACGAGAGGTTTGTCAGAACCGGGATGTCTGGCGCTCTACACTCTCTGCCTACCCCGTTAGGGACCTGGCGTGAAGATACATACATACATGAACGTAAAAACGTTTCCTTGATCATACATGTTTACACCTGGCTGCGAAGAGGTGCGGCCAAGTGCGCAACGGCTGCCGTGATTTTTCATATATTTTTTTCATATATATAGAGTCTTTACATATATTGCCGTGAAGTGGACGATATTTCATTGAAAAAACAAGTCAACGAAATATTGTCCCAAAAATAAAAAAATATTTAAAAATACTTGTGGCCACATTTTGATAGGCAACCTAAAGGATTTATATTCTCTGGATCATAAATATGCGTAAAAAATGGGTTTGCAGCATAAACTCGATAAACGAAATGTTTGTGTTATGGGATCTTAACCTATATTGCCGTAACGTTCGCGAACAGTTAACTAAATCGAAAAATGATATTAGCACACCCCTAACATTTTTCAAAACCTATCCAACGATATCCCACACCTTAAGGAAAACGGAAAAAAAATATCCACGCGTTACGTGTAGGGGAGGTAAATAATTTAACCCTAAATAATTTAATTTTTCATGGTTTTATTCTAGAATTTCAAGCTCTAGTGCCAATAGTTTTTGCGCTAAACCACGGACGGGCAGACAGACAGACAGACGAACATGGCGAAACTATAAGGGCTCCTTGTTTACAACGGAACCCTAAAAAGGTATTTAATAAAAATACAAGACATTCAATTGATTTAACTATATCATTCCATTGGAAAACGAATTCATAGACAAACGATATTTTAGTAGCGAATAACCAAAAAGTGACCCATTTGTAATTATGAAAGGGCGAACGCCGCTTGTAAAATCGACATGTGAATGTGCTATCAGAACGCAAGCGACCTTTTCTAAGTTCGGCGCAGAGGAAAAAATTATATTTTTTCCCAGCTACAAAATATCGGCGAATTTGCCAATTGCGTTAGAGGCAATTCCTAAAATTGTGCTGCCCATTTGTAGGTGTTTTTGATCTGTTTATTTTTATATAACCTATTCGCGTTGCTTTTTTTGGTTTCGTTCGGAAATTTGTTCTCGACTTTCTTCCGTAATCACGGCACGTGTTGGGTAGGATGTTGAGATGGTTGAATTTGTTTCTAAAGCGAATGGTGGCAGGTTTTTGAATTTGATTAGCTAGTAAGCGTCGGTTCATGAAATCAGTGTGTTCTTTCAGACAAGTATTGTAACTTATGTCCGTTAAAGACGCATTTCAATTTAAACTCTGTAATTTTAACTGTAAAAAAGCGCGCACGGCTCCGCAGCTGGTGTAGATCGGAAGCGATCTACTCGGTTAAGCGATACGGGCGCGGTCGGGTTTGTGATGGGCGACCGCTAGTGGCAAATTGAAATGCGTGTTTCCGTGCTTCGTAGGGCACTGTAAGCCATCGGTCCCGGTTGCTATCGACAGATAGCAGCCGTTTATCTTTGTCGGATGCCTTATGGGCGGTTTGATAACATCCGACAGCGAGTTGGCCACTAATCCTTTCGCCACCAACCCGCATTGGAGCAGCGTGGTGAAGTAAGCTCCAGGTCTCCTCTCAAGAAGGGAGAAGGGGAGAGACTCGTGCTCAGCAGTGGGACGTATCAAGGGTTGCCATTATTTCATGTAAACTCACAATACGTACGCGATCTCTTACTAACCAGTAACATTAGTAGCCGGGCAGCGCGCCAATGTAGTATCTAGTATTTATAAAATACAAGCAACAATGTGTTGTTGGACTTGAACAAGCTCAGTACAGTTGTTGTTGAGTATGACAGATGATTTTGTTCCTTAAGAACTACCGTCACGTGCACCGTGCAATTTCCTACTTAGAACTGGATGCGTTGTGGGATATTTCAAACTAATGCTACTTAGTGTTGTTTGTTAGCAAATTAAAATTATTCACGTTGAAAAGAGATTTGTTCTACATCACTTGCTAAAGCCAACCATTGTTTACCAACCGTTACATAAAAGTGGAAAATTAATAGCTACGTAATTTACATTGATGGTAAGCAAAGCGACAGATAGTTGAGCTACTATTATGAAGCCATCCTCAAGCTTTGTAATACTTGAAATGCACAGACTAATCAGCCTTCCTTCTTGGTTCCATAGTCGATGTTGAAATCCAACACATTTTTTTTTTCAAACTTAATAGTTGCGTAAATCCGAAATTATGAAGATGTAAAATATAATAAATATTATAAAAAGGTAAAGTTCGTAACTTTGATTATTTGTTTGTTTGTAGGGACTAATCTTCGGAAATACTGAACCGATCATGAATCGACCAAAAGTTATTTCACAATCAGAAAGCTACACTATTCAGGAATGCTAAAGCTTATATTTTATTACGATAGTAGTAATGTATGTGTGCAATGTTACCCATGCAAAGCCGGGACGGATCGCTAGTGTCAATACAAACATGGACACGATCTTTTACTGCCCAGTACCATTAGCAGTCGGGCAGCGCGCCAATGTAGTATCTTACATTTATAAAATACAAGCAACAATAAGTTGTTGGACTTGAACAAGCTCAGTACACTTGTGGTTGAGTATGACGGATGGTACTGCTTCTTAAGAACTCGTGTTACGTGCACTGTGCGGTTTCTTATTTGTGGCACACGTTGCAGAATATTTCATACTAGTAACACTGTTATTTATTAGTGAATTCAAATTGAACAAATTGGAGTAAAAGTTAAGCTTGCTTTTGTGGAACGGAGTTCAAACGCACGGCGATTTAAGATCATATGAGTGGAAATGGAAATAGATAAAATAGTTGAAAACATAATTAGATTCGTTTGAATGTAACTTTTAGGATAATTACGTAATTATAGAACACGGACCCACCATCCTGGGGTAGGTTGTCTAAAGATAAGTTTCGCATAGCCGAGTAGATAGAATAGAATAGAATAGAAAATATTTTTATTTCGAATAGATCTTTACAGATACTTTCAAAACGTCAATAAATCATAAACTACCTAGAGCGAATAACCATTACATATAGTAAAGAAAAATCATATATTAATAGTAAATTAAAAATTAAAATTTAAACTATTTGGTTAAAACATAATAATCATAAAATTTTTCAATTCCTTCAATAATAATAAATGAAGAAAAAGAAAAACTTATTCGTCAAGATCAATGTTATTCACTTAGCAGAGTTCCAAGTGCAGTCACTACTGAGAAGAACTCCGCTACCCAACAAACTCAGTAAGAGCTCTTTTAAATGAAAGCTTAAATCTAGTACAGATTATCGTGAAAAATCAAATAATGCCAACGTCCATAGCATAGATGCAAATAAACTGCTATCTACTAAATGTGATGTAGCCCCTGCAAACCAGAACAGACCAGTCCCCACCAACAGCACCCGTTCACGAGTATGACGCATGTGACAGCCATTGCCCTCCTCGACCATTTTAGAGGGAAGTGAGCAACCCGCCACACGACGCCGCCAAAGGCAAAGACATTTAAGCGTGCATGACTGTTCCGGATATGCATACGGCAAAATAAAAGATGGAATTCATTTTCAGCCAGGGTATTCACATTATTCAACCCTTAACAATAGTAGATACTAATTACTGAATACACGAAATCACAGGATCATGAAATAGCCTGGCAGCGATCGCTATAATCCCAAGACGTATTATCATTAAGATAATCACTGGTCTTATAGTAATTACATTTATATAAACGTTCTTTCATTACTTTCTTAAATTTATTGATCGATAGACTTTGAACGTTTTTGGGGATTTGATTAAAGAACCGTATACATTGACCTCTAAAAGAATTACTGACCCTATTCAGCCGCGTTGCATGCATGGACAACTTGTATTTGTTCCTAGTATTTATACTGTGATTGTTACCTATTGTAGGAAACTCATTAATGTTTTTACGGACATATAATACATTTTCATAAATGTATTGCGAAGCTACAGTCAGAATATTTATTTCTTTAAATTTATCTCTAAGAGATACCCTCGGACTCAACCCGTAGATAGCCCGGACAGCTCTCTTTTGCAGTACAAAAATAGTGTTGACGTCGGCGGAATTTCCCCATAGCAAAATGCCATAGGACATTATACTGTGAAAATAACTAAAATAAACAAGGCGAGCCGTCTCGACGTCTGTTAATAGTCTAATCTTTTTCACAGCAAATGCTGCCGAGCTAAGTCTATTAGCTAATTTGGCAATATGGGGACCCCATTGCAATTTAGCATCCACGGTAATGCCCAGAAATACCATGGACTCTACGATCTCCAATACTTCCTCATTTATCTTAACATTGGTTTCAACCTGTTTTACGTTAGGAGTAGTAAATTTATTACATTTTGTCTTACTGTTATTTAACGAAAGGTTATTGGCGCTAAACCAATGTACTATATTAGAGAGAGTATTGTTTACACAGTCAAAATCTACCTCCTGTCTTTTAATTTTGAACACTAAAGAAGTATCATCAGCAAACAATACCATCTCTTGGCCATCATTGATAATGTAGGGTAAGTCATTAATATAGACTAAGAAAAGAAATGGCCCTAAAATAGAGCCCTGTGGGACCCCCATATCCATTGAAGTCCCGGGAGATCTTGTCCCATTTACATCAACACACATATTTCTATTGTTTAAATATGAAGTCATAAGCTCGAGAGCGGTATCTCGAAGGCCGTAGTGATATAACTTTCTGACCAATGTTTCATGCTGAACGCAATCAAATGCTTTAGATAAGTCACAGAATACCCCTAGTGCATTATGTGATTTTTCCCAAGCTTCAAAAATGTGTTTGACAAGTTCAACACCTGCATCGGTAGTTGAACGACCCCTAGTAAATCCAAACTGTTGACAATGTAAAAGTTTATGATGGTTAAAGTGTGCAAGTAGTTGAATTAAAATAAGTTTTTCAAAAATTTTACTTAAGACAGGTAGTACAGAAATTGGTCTAAAATTTGTGGGGTCACTTGTACTACCAGATTTAAAAAGAGGAATCACTTTACTATGTTTCATTAAGTCAGGAAATATACCACTTACAATACTATTATTAAACATTGCCGCTAGGTAAGGTGCAATCACATCCATTATTTCATATGCAACTTTTACAGATAAGCCCCATAAATCAGTTGTGTTCTTAATATTAATAGACTTAAAGGCATGTGTAACATCCGCAGTATTAACTAACTTAAAATTAAATATAGTTTTACTTTGATGTACATTTTTTTTCAATAATGATTCGGCGACGGTAGGCGATGAAATGAGGTCTCCAGTCAAAAAAACTGGAATATTAGCAAAGAATGTTTCAAATGCTAAAGCAACTTCTTCGTCAGTAGTAACATGTTTATTGTCAATTATTAATTTAAAATCAGAGTTGCGTTCAGCTTGTTTCCCAGTTTCACTATTAATTACATTCCAAGTCGCTTTAATTTTGTTATTTGAATTTTTAATTTTATTTTTAATGTGAAGTGCCTTGGCTGCAAAACACACTTTCTTGAATATTTTCGAATATAATTTAACATGATTTTTAAACGAATTTGTGTGATTATGTGACTTTTCTCCATACAGGTCATACAATCTCTGTCTACTCTTATGTATTCCAACCGTCGCCCATTCATTGAACGACTTATGACTTCTTACATTTATTGTCTTATTGGTAAAAATTAAATTAAATTCTGTTAAAATTGTGGCAAAAAAGTCATTGTATAATATGTTAGAATCGTTATGGTATTGCACGTTTGCAAGTTTTGGGACAATATTTTCTCTGAATTTCTTAATTCGCTTCGCATTGAAAGGAACAAATACAATTGCTCGTTTATTTTTATCATTATGTAATTGACTACAGACGGAAACTAACTGACCACAATGGTCGGAGCTTAATTCAGTCAAAATATTTTTATGTGTAGGTTCAAAATCGATAAAAATATTGTCTATGCATGTCGCTGAGTTCTGTGTAATTCTAGTAGGTTCTGAGAACAAATTATGCAGATTAAATGACATAAGTAACGATTTAAACCTCACAGTTGTTGGAGTTTCCTCCAATAAATTTATATTGAAATCTCCGCAAATAATGACACGTTTTTTTGAAGCAGTTAGATTGTTCAGTACAACATCTAAAATTTTTTCAAAACATTCATAAGATCCACTTGGAGGTCTGTATACGGACACAATAATCAAGCGCTCAAGCTCCACACAGGCTATTTCTGCAGTTCGTTCAACGGAAAGACTCACTATATCTCTGCGTTCCTTATGTTTGATGTCTTTTTTTAACAATATAAGAGAGCCACCACGTATTGCATGTGACCTACAGAACGAACTGCCTACCTGGTGCCCACTAAAATTGAATATTAATTCGCTATTTTTCAACCAATGTTCAGTAAAACAACAAATTTGTATGTCATGAATGTTTAAAAATAACTCAATTTCTAATTCTTTACCCAATATTCCTTGTATATTTTGATGCACCAGGTTTACAATGTTATTATTATTATTACGAAACAACATACTAGATTTATAAACATTTTCCTTAGGAAAATGAGAGCAAGAGGCTGTCTCTTTTGTCTCTAAATCTAATTCTAATTTGATATAAGATGGCTTGCGTTCTACACCAGCTGGAGGGCCATGAACGCTTTTGTCGATGTCGTCATTATTAGTACATAATATTGGGCTATACATGTAATATTTGCCAGCCATACATACAGATATTGTGTTTATAAACCTGTTTTTAAAGTATCCATTGTAACACGGTAGACACCGGCCATTGAGAAATCTTAAATTATGAACTTTCTCGAACTATACAACACGGGCTTTCCTGGGACGTATCGCCTGAGATAACAAATACGTTGATAATGAACATACCAGAGACGATGACGTCTTTATTAGAATACAAAATTGAGCTATGATTATTGTTTGCAACCCATACAAGAAGTTGTTGCGTATTTTGATAAAAAGATGGCATTACACAAATTAATATAACCCCAAACTCGCACTATAGATACTTTCTGAGGATTACATAAATATCAGAATGCTGTTACTCGTAAGAAGATTAAATTCAACAATTTCAACAAGTTACGGATGGACGTCTCTATGGAAACACAGTCGACAACGGCCATTGTGAAATCTTATTATGAACGTTCTCGAATTATAGAACACGAGCCTTACTGGGACGGATCGCCTGAGGTAACAGCTACGTTGATAATGTGAATTTCAGTCTCAGTTTCAGAGACAATGACATCGTCCGTTTAGCTTTACGAGGTAAGTTTGTCGCCGGTTACACAGCGATACGGAATTGAGATTTTAAAGTTATTGTGCGGGATTTTCATTAATTGTTAAATATTTTCTCATTTTCATTGCCGAAATTCATGAAGCGAAATTTGGTGTTGTGAAACCTAAACTCCGTTATACAAATCTACTATTCACCCAATGCCTCTGTGCCTCTGGTGTCCGGATTGCTTCTAAGGAATTAAGCTACGACTGAACCCATGCGTCCTCATTAACAGTGTCAATGGCTTCCAGTCAGATTTGCAACTTTAGATCTGAAATTTTCAAACTATTTTCAATAATAGTGTTCGGGTCAGGTGGTGGTACGGCCCTATAATTTCCGGCACAGAGGCTTTAGGCACCTTAGGCCTCATTAGTGGTAACGCATCTGCATTTTGACTTTGGTCTTAGTGTGGGTGTCTATAGACTGCAGTCATCACTTAACATCAATGTGAACTGGATGCTTATTTGCCACTTCCATTTTCTTAAAAACAATGTATCTATTCCAACAGCGACAACATTAGATCTTGCTTGACGATTTATTTGTATCCTCGTACTAACTTTACCTGTTTAGGCACAAAGTGTTTGATTTTAATGAGAGCGGTTTAACTTGAGTGATGAGAGCGGAGGTACACTACAAATTAATGTTAGGATCTCCTAAAAGATATAAACTTGCACTCCTAATTTCGGCATCCGTTCTTTGCCACTTAGTTATTCACTCAAAACCTCTTGCAGCTGAATCTCTTGGCTAGAATGGAACAACGACTCAACCCGTATCACCTTGTTCGTAGCAAGAAAGGATTCCATTTGTATTTATGTGGTACCTAAACTTGCATCTAATCCAATAGCGAAAACTTGCTTGATATTTCATTTGTATCCTCGCACTAACTCTTTGTATTGTGTTCAGTTACAAACCCCTACTATACGCTTACTATGGGCCTCATAAGAAGACTCAAGGTCACTGAGAGAGCAATGGAGAGGGCTATGCTCGGAGTTTCTCTGCGTGATCGAATCAGATACGACGAGATCCGCATGAGAACCAAAGCAACCGACATAGCCCACCGAATAGCGAAATTAAAGTGGCAGTGGGCAGGGCACATAGCTCGCAGGACTGATGGCCGTTGGGGCAGTTCTGGAGTGGCGACCGCGTACCAGAAGCGTAGGCAGGCCCCCCACGAGGTGACCCGACGACCTGGTGAAGGTCGCGGGCAATCGCTGGATGAGGGCGGCCCAGGACCGTTCGTTGTGGCATTCTTTGGGGGAGGCCTTTGTTCAACCGTGGACGTCTTTCGGCTGAAATGATGATGATGATGACAAACCCCTAATTAACGCATAAACTCTTGTGGTCATCTTTGGCGAAAATTTTTGTCCAGACATCTTTCGGCTGAAGTGATGATGATGACTTTTATTTCATAAATTAATCATCAAACTTAAGAGTTGAACTTTTAAGTTCCGAATTCATTCTTCATGGTCACCAGCTTAATCAACCAGCGCATTCCACAGTCGGACAACAGTCGGAGGAATTATACCCCTTCTACCCGTGCCCATTCACGATGTCAATGGATTCAATTTGGATTTATGTGTTACCGAAACTTGCATCTATTCCAATAGCGACAACATTAAATCTTGCTTGACGATTAATTTAAATTCTCGCACTAATTTGATATGTTCAGGTGCAAAGTGCTGATTTTAAATTGCTTTCATTCAGATAGCAGTTTAACTCGTGTGTCGCGAGAGTGAAGTACTAGATACTGATTAACCAAGTTTATCTTCCGCTAAATGGTATTACTTACAGATTTTTCAAACACCACATATCGTTTCGGTCTGATAAACGGATCCGTATAGGGGCCTATTTATTTCTATGTGCGTGTTTACATCAGCAAACTGTTGGAGTATCGCCGTCGATCGTGACAAAGGAAGAACCATTAGATACCCTCAGAAACCGAATCCCTCTGTGGAAGAAAAGTAATTAGTCTCTCAATTAGACTTGAAATTAGAGATTAGGGCTTTAATAGAGGCTTTAGATGGTCATGAAATCATGAACAGTTTCTTCGATCTTTATTTCTTCACCAGTATTATTTCTAAACTTGTGGCAAATTAATCATTTAGCACATCCCGCAGTCAGACCATTTTGGGGAAATTAAACTACGACTAAGCCATGTCTCCTCATTCACAGAGTCAATGGATTCAATTTGGATTTATGTGGCACCGAAACTTGCATCTATTCAAAAGCCGGCAATATTAGATCTTGATGATGCATTTGAATCCTCGTACAAAATGTCTGCCGTTTGTATAGTGTTAGTATGAGTGTTGACATACGAAGCGTTTGATAGTTGTTGAGTAACTGGCGAATCGTAGGTGTTTGTATTATGCAAATGCAAATGTTCAGCCTTCACTGCTGCTTGATGCTTAAATACATTTACTTTACCTACATTTCTGGATAATCCCCGAAGGGGGTAGGTAGAGGTAAATGCACGCATTCAATAACCCATGATTCGCCGGTTACGTTTTGACCCATGTAACAGGCGAAGAGCCTATTAACATCTCCGAGCACATTACCAAATTTCGAGGTACTGGAAAACTTCCAGAAAACGAAAAAATCCCAATAGAACCAGAGATGAAGGATTTAACACCTTTATCTCTAGTATCCCCCGACCCGAGAATTGAATCCAGGACCCCAGCGTAGTAGTAGTGGCCTGCTACCACTAGGCTACTGATTCAATTAATTTAAAATTATTTTTGTTGCAGGTCGTCCAGAACCCTCAGTCCGGTGGCTCGTCAACGGCGTCCTGGTGGACGAGGAGTACGAGCACAACACCGGTGACGTCATAGAGAACCGGCTGATGTGGCCAGCTATAAGTCGTTCTGACTACGCCGCTGTATTCACTTGTCAAGCCGCCAACTCACATCTTGTACCACCGAAGGAGCTGTCACTTGTTTTAGATATGTTTTGTAAGTACAGTTTGTTCATGATGGTAAAGTACGTACAGTATCCACTATGAAATAATGCACATCGATCTCAGGAAGAGACGTCGGCTTATTTCGGATCTGAAGAGCGTTATCTCTTTCGCACCTTACCTATTTGACATTTGTCGAACATTTTAATCAAGTTTTGACCAATACCGGACTACGGATGCTTACGTAGGCAGTGTGCAGCAGAGATAACGCTCTATGAAGCCGAAATTAGCTGATTGTCACTTTCATATGCTCGATGTTCATTATTTCTTGATGAGCACTGTACTTAATGTATGTTTATGAATAAGGGATGGTGTATGTAATGAACTGGAATTATAGTGAAATAGAAAAATCTTTACCAAAAATCAACTACGTGTCTATAATTCAAGTCTTTTTGTTTCACTTACGATTCGGCAATTACGTTTTCTTTTTAATGTGACATCTGGGGGTGCATCGGCAACTCAACATATTTTTTGTTGAAGGGATTTCCGTATAACTAACAATCTATATGCACGTGAACTTTAGAATTTAAATAAAAAATTGAAAGGAAAATTTGACGCATGAGTTATTGCAAAAAATTAAATATTACAATTTATTTGCATGGTTGCTTGTATGCACCTCCTGTATATTGCTGTATACCTCTGCCTTCTCCTTCAGGGATTACAGACATGAAGTAATGTTTACGTTACCTACTATCTGACGCAGAGATCAGACCTGGGCAGATTAAAAAAACGTAGTAGGAGCTATGGAGACTACTATAACCTATTTCGTCACTTACAGCTTATTACAGTAAAGACTATTCAATCGTGAGACATCTAAAGTATTATATTCCTAAATTTTTATCAGAAGAAACTTATTGCGAACAAATTGGTAAAACAATCTAGGTCCCTATTATAGGATACAAACTTGAAGCGCCATTAGTCACTTTCTTACAAAAGGCGAATAACTTTTGGAAATGTAAATAAAATTGATCAATTCAATAAAGATATTTTGTATTCAATATTAGTTTTCGTCCAATTTTTTTACTATTGGGATTGGAACGGCGACCACCAAGATCCAGTGTTACCAGCTGATAGTTTTTAACGTAACTTCACGCCTGTGGGCAGACAAATGCATGCATTCAAGCATACATGCAAATAACCACGACTCGCCGGTTACGTTTTGGCCGATGTAACAGGTGGCGAACCTGTTGCAATCTCTGGGCACATTACCAAACCTCGAGGTACTGGGAAACTTCCAGAAAATGGAAAAATCCCAATTGAACCAGAGATAAAGGATTTTAAACCGTTATTTCTGATAGTCCCCGACCCGGGAATCGAACCCAGGACCCCCAGCGTAGTAGTAGTGGCCTGCTACCACTACGCTACTAAGGCAGTTATAGTTTTTATGAGTATGCGATTTGTTTTTTATAATAGGATGAATTCTCAGTGGTTTTTATTTGGATTTAATGCGTTTCTTACTTTCCTCGTCCTCTTTCCACTATTCCGTTAAAAACTTAGTTCGAAAATACAAAATATACCTTTCAAGAAAATAAAGATATGCATTGAAGGTCTACGACGTGAAATTGTCTTGTTGGATTAGAAATGAATTAAGACCTTCGCCAAACATTTTTAGCAACTTACTCGTCGAAATTTTGCAGTGAGGCCGCTAACAGTGGAAATCAGGAAGCCTTCAGAAGTGGGCGAAGGAGGAGTGCTCACTGCCGAGCGGAGGTACGAGGTGGCGTGCGAGTCAGCTGGCAGCAGACCGCCGGCCGTCATCACCTGGCACAAAGGCAAACGGCAGCTCAAGAGAATTACTGTAAGTACCTAGCTATACATGACGTCACTAACACAATTATAGCTTTTGGTGGTAACATTAATTATTGACCAGTTATTATGCGCATGTTTTATGTTGCACGATGCGATGATATTAATACCTTACGAAGTGAGCGGTTCGTGCAATAAGTATGAAAGAAAAATAATTATGTGTTGACCATTTTGTGCTTTATATATGGTAAGTGGATTTTAGCATTCTACGTATTAAATTTTAGGAATAGAAATCAACAAAATTAACATTCCAATTTATTTTGCACGCAATATATTTAGTCATTAATGTATTGTTATCTGCCAAATATCAATTCAATTTCTATTCAAATTCACCCTCACCAAACACTAATGCACTATTATTATTGACTTATATTATTATTATGCAAATTCAATGTGAATTTTACGTGTGAACCGGACAATATGGTATTCATTGATTACGACCAACAATTTATTGGTTGGAGTATCAGCGAATACATAATGCCGATGGGGTAATCATGACTAAGGTACCTGTTACAGAAGGTACGTTTTATCACGAGCTACACTCATTAAAATTATATTTTCGGATTTATCTCCCGAACTTAACTTAACTCTTACTTACTCTGCCTACCCCGTTAAGGACCTGGCGTGAAGATACATGCATTCTAAATTATTTACCAAACCGTTTCCGGAATAGATGTTGGAAGCTGTGCATAATACATTTTTAAACTGTCAGACAAAAGTCGCCTCAGTCTGCCCAAGACCACGGAACTATTTTCTATCAGATAGCTGCATGGGCAACTTTTTGAGAACAACAGTGAAAAAACTATGTCGATGAAATCAGGTTCGAAGAGTTTCCTACCAAAATGATGTCTAAAGACTACGCTGCGTTAATAATTCTTGAGGAACCCCGATTGTTAGTCGCCGTTGATCAATGGGTTATTTGACTATTAACCTAAACTTAATCCTTCCTGATATCATCCAGTTGTTAGGGGTCCGTTTGAAAATCAGCGCCGTTAGACCAATGAAAACTGAAAGTGTCACTGTCAATTGGTTTAACTATCATGGGTGCACTTGTACACACACAACATACATACAAAGATCCAGACCCGGTGAAGTATCTGTGGACTATACTAACAAATATTTCTGCGGTACAAGGATCGAACTGACAGCCCTCAGATCCATAAAGTGGACTGACTGGATCGTCAAATTCATTTAAGGCGAGATTCACCGACCGCACTACGACTTTACTTTCGAGCAAAGTACGCTTCGAACTGTCAAAACGTGGTCGAAACCCATACATTTCTGACAGTTCTAAGCATACTTTGTTCAAAGTAAAGTCGTAGTGCGGTCTGTGAATCTCACACTTACGAGTCTAAGCGGGTCGATGATTTCGATGGAATATTCATGAATGGCATATTGAACGATTATAACAATGCAGGAAAGAAGTCTGGCGAGTGGCCAACAGCACGTGAGGGCAATCACGCGATATTTGAATGTGGGGAAATCGAAAATCGATGCAATACTATTATTTGATCCAATGTGAATTTGGCTAAAATCAAGTGCTACTTTGATTAATATTGGTGTAGGCTGGTAAAGTTTAGCTGACAGTTGACAGACACTGCAGGCAATAGTTGATAATATGATGTTCTTTTTAGAAGTAAATAGGTAATGCTTGAAGATTCTGAAATTGAGGGGAGAGGTGATTGATCATGCAGTGTTGGCGATAGCAGTTGTAGTTTTATCGTGGGACGCTGCTGTTACATTATTGCATTTATTATCTCCCCATTGCAATTAAGCTTTGAAAGACACATGATAATATTATTGTTATCACTATCATAATTTTAAGTGTTTATTGATTTACACGACGAATTCTAACCAGTGTTCATTTTACTACCACACGCCAAAAAGACTATCTCTGTAGATTTTCAAAGCATGGTATCTGATAACAGTCCAAACACTTTCTGCAGAGATGTTTTCTGATGGCTAAAAAAACGTTTCTTTATGGGACGCAATATGTAAGCAACTGATCTGTTTAGGACGCTTGCAGGACTAATTATTCTTTGAGAACCTTGATTAAGAAAGTTACCTTGAAATTAATTAACTTACTGACCTACTTAAATTATAATTGGGTCAGTGAGCTAATGAATTTAACTTTTTAATGACTCCATGAGGATTTCCTCCTAAACAAAATACCTCACTCAACGTACAAGCTCTTTATACGAATTCTGGCAGTTTTTGTATCAGAGTTGCGAAATATGCCTGTCTTTCACTACTCATTAATATTTCTAGCCTTTCTCAGTGTTAATAATAGAATATAAATCCATTATTTAGACAACAAAGACATGTAGACATATGTCAACAAATAACTAACAACATTAAACAATAATTATTCGAGAAATAAGTTTAAAAAAAAGTATGTTTCATGGTCGATTCAAAAGGCTACTCAGATCAGCTTCATACCAAGCAGATACGATAGTATCAGCACAGTAAGCAATTCTTGGAGAGAAATAATTGACAAAGTTAACTTGTCGGTTTCTGTGGGTTAGTTACTTAACAGACAAAACTTCTCAATGGCTCCATGAGGATTTCCACCTAAACAAAATACTTCACCCTATGTACAGACTCTCTAAAGCAAGCGCCTTGAAAGTTTGTACGAAATAGTTACGAGCTCAGTCTACTTCTAGTATGGGAGCCAAAGAGAGGATAGGGGATAGGCTTTGCTCGAGTACGATCAAGATAAGTGGGACACCTGGTATCCTGTGGAGGCTTTTCTGGGTTAGAGAATAAATACACACGCGCCATCCAAGCGAGCAATGCATCAGTGACGTAATGAAGCTACGCTTCGTAATTACAGGCGATGATAGACGCGGCTGGCGGGCCGCCAGCTCGCGATCCCAATCGATGTTGGCTAGGGATGCGATGCTTATCGATAATTTGAAATCGTAATTGGTGAAGTCCAGTTCAGCTATGGTATCAGTTGGGCGTACGCATTTTGGTATACATCGAAATCCGAGTTGATATGTTGTACAAATTCCTCTTTTCAACAAAAGAGGAATTTGCGAGGAAATTAGGTTGATGGTCCATATTCATAATTTATGAGTCGAAAGACTAATTAATTAAAATAACCATTTAAATGTACGGAATCGTTTAGAATATTTTAGATAATCAAAAACCTTATTAAGATATTTCATTACGTACTTTAAACCATAGTCTGAGAATTTTATTGCTTATTATAATGAAAAACTGGATCCAATTGTCCGGTTATTATAATTCAGAACTTTATCTGCGCAAACGTTCCAATTTAAATAACTTTTGTTACAGCACTAATTTTATCCGTTCATAACCAGCAGCTGTTCATTATCGGGGGATCAATTATAACTACCTTCATTTTTTTATCCATTAAATATAAATTTTATGAAACACAACCATAAAAAAAATATTATGTGAGTAATTTATTGATGAAAGTAACTTTAGAAATCAAAGAAAAAACGGAAATAAACATTTGACTTCGGGCAGGAATTGAACCTGTGACCTCAGGATAACCAGTCCAGCCGCTTTACCACAAAGCTACCGAAGTCCCACACCAATGCGTCAAATTTTGCTTTCCCTTTTAGTTTTTTAACCAATTTAGAGTCGGGGGACGACATCCATTGATAACTAATTAATAACTTACTATACACGTAATACGCATAATGAAAGTAACTTAATATATTCAATTTTATACATGTGTACGTGCCTTGAATCATCGGTATGTTCTGGAAATACACTCATGACGTTAATTAAAAAGCTGGAACCTTCTTGACAGAAAATGCAGGTAATTGTGATGCGGTTGCTTTCATAAGACACATTTATAAACTCTGAAGAAGACAAAATTGAAATTGAATTGCAAAAAAAAACAAAAATCGTTAATTCATGGACCAAATCAAAATGCGAAGACCTTTGAGCAGAAGTCTTGACTAAATATCGATAACTAACCATTGATGAATATAAAATTAGAGCAGCCCTAATCACGGTAGCCAAAGTTGCATGGAGCAAGTCCGAACTAAGTAGAGCTCATCCTGCGCCCAAGTCACTTTAGATAGTTGCACCGAAATGTTGCCGGAATTAATCACTTGCTAGTGTTTGGACTGCGCGTGTATTGGCAGCTGGACCGCCTTAACAATCAAGTTTGCGTTTGGGAGACGCGTTATGGTTTAGGAGTGACAAACGTGAACGTAATAGTTTCTCTGGAATTCAAGTGGAAATTACGTTTGTGTTTCCGTGATGGGACATGGTTTATATCGGTAATGAACGTAAACATGATTCTGGTGTTAATTGAATCGTAAAATATTTGAAACTAGTGGAGGAGTATGTAGCTAAGGTGTTCTACTCTTTAAATATACTAACCTTATGTCGGCCGATATGGCTTGACGCAGCCATAGCCAATTCTGACATTCTTGTAGTTTTCACGTATTTTATGTCTCATCATTAGTATGTGTACATATACACAACAGTTAAGTGATTTTTCGTTTGATTAACGGTTGCAGGGTAAGCAATTTAGGAATTAATGATGTCTGCCTAGCGTAACCTCCTGTGACTCTTTTCCATTCTGCTCTTTATATATGAAAGCTAATTCCCTAGACTTACATGCATTTTTAGACAGAATGGACATTAGCTTGTCTCCTAAATAAAAATAATACCTACTTACTTTCGCAAGTAACACATTTAAATCTTCTTAAAAAACAGTTTCAGTTAAATTTTCTTCTACGTTAAATATTTTACGAACATGATATTAGAACCTTATATAAGAGCTTCATTTAAGCACCACAACTAAATTATATCCTAGATAAAGCCGTTCTCACAACGCACCCGAGCAACGCCAGGCATGCCGCGGCCTGCGGCGTGGCGCAGGGGCGCAGGTCATACGTTAGTGTGTTAAGCTATTGACTATGGCACGGCAATTGCGGCCCAGTGACCCGTGCGCGCCTCGCTCCATAACCCCCCTGCTCTGTTTGTATCCGCATGCAATCCGCCCGCGATCCCACACTGCGGCCGTGTCCTGAGTCACGGCGCACGGCGTATAGCAGATTGCGGAGCGGATTTGATGTCCTTAGTGCACGTAGGAAAGTTTGAAATGTGCGCGCCCGGACTCCGGAAATGTTCAAACGTGTCGAACATTTGTTTAATGCGCCGTTCATTCCAACTGCGCAGTGCGCTGTCATTCAGGACGTACATTTAGGTTGGTTTGTAAATCGAACCACGCTTAAATTTGTATCTCGAGTGTTTACTATAGCATTAATTACATCTGTGACCTCAAGAAGAGAATAATCATTTTTTTAATAACTTGACATAAGCTCTTTGTTTATAAAGATTAGAATACATCTGGACAAACAATCTTGCGGAATAGGTAATGCGTTGGTATATTTCACATTACAACTACTTTTTTTTATTTAAATCAGATAAAGTCATTTTCACACATCGCAGTCTGCGGGCGTGTGGGGGGAGGGGCGCAGGTCATACGTTAGTGTGTTAAGCTATTAACTATGGCACGGCAATTGCGGCCCAGTGACCCGTGCGAGCCTCGCTCCATAACCCCCGCTCTGTTTGCATTCCGCATGCGATCCGCCCGCGAGTTATTACATAAATTTTAGGGATGGTTAATTTTTTCATCCGTTTTTACTGAATAGAACAGGTCTTTGAGGTTGCATATAATTTTAGTTATTGGGTTTACAAACTTCACTCGGTTACTGTTTATCTCAATCTAAGCTTAAGATAACTGTTTTGTGCCTGACTCGAAAATATAAACTGAGATTTTAAGCTGAACAACAGACCCAGACTGAGGTATACCAGTAATTAAACACCACCAGCAGGACTTTTTTCCCACTGAATTCTTCTTCTTGTAGTAGTGAAGTATAGGTTGGTCTCTCTATCATTATTTTCCATAAAACTCTTCCCTTGCTGACTGAGTGACTAAAACATAAAACATAAAACGATCAGCAGATATTACTGGGGGCAGAATAATAATAATAATAATAATGTATTTATTTGCTTATTACAGTTTACAATTATACAGTAAACACAGTTGTACATAAGATAGTGTTAATGCATATTTCGTCAATTTCATGTGTGTCGCAACTAGAACTTTTGCTAAGTTATGGAATAACTTGTATTAAAAGCGCTAGTCCCAACCCTTGAAGAAGGTAGAATGATTGGGTGATAGAGGAGCAAACTATCACTGGTAGAATTCCAGTGTCGGAGCTTGAGACCGTAGGCACCAACACAGTAGTTCAGCACTGTCGTGCTTAAGTATGATGGCCATACATTACCATCCTTTAAATCATCAAAAAAGTTGTTCAGCCTCACTGTAATATCACTGAGGCTGCACACCTTTTTTTTATGTAATGGAAGTGGCAAACAAACATGCAGTTCACACTGATGTTAAGTGATGACTGCAGCCTATAGACATCCACATGAAGACCAAGGTCAAAATGCAGATGCGGTACCACTCCTGGGGTCTAAGGTGTTATGCTCCTGTGCCGGAAATTACAGGGCTGTACATTACCACCTGACCGGAACACAATAATGCTGAACTCTACCATTTAGCGGCAAGTATATTAGGTAATGCGGTGGTGCCTACGCCCGCGAGCTCCGTCACTGGAGCTCTACCACCAGTAATCTAAAAACGTGTCCACACCTTCAGCGAATCCAGGTGTGAAATGATAAAAAATCTTGCGGCTCAGTAAAAATTCACGAAGTGCCATCAGAAGGTAAAAGGTAAAAATACTTCGTTTAACATAAAATTTACAAACAAGCGACAGATAAAATACAACGTTGTATTTTATCCCTTCTCAAAGTCATGCCCTTCGCGACGGCACATTAAAAGGCTGTAACTTTTTATCACAAAATTAATTAGGCGGAATTCCATCGGCACGATCCAGTTACAAAAAAAAAAGTTTTGTGACGATCAAGTAGACATTGTGCATTATTGAGTATCTACAAAATTAAGGCCGTGTTTAAAAAGCTACCCTTTTTTAATTTAATAAAAGTTTTTTTATGTTGTCACTCGTGTTAAATTTAGGACATTGGATTATTACAGTACTCTGTCCCTCCTTATTAACATGAAGTACTCGTAAGAGCTAATTTTGAATAATATTTTAAACATTACATTTCATATCGTTTTTTTTTATGTAATGAAGGTGGCAAACAAGCATGAAGTTCATTGATATTGATGACTGCAGCCTGTAGACATCCGCACAAAGACCAGAGGTCAAAATGCAGATGTGTTGCCACCCCTGAGATCTTAGTTTTAATGTCGGGGCCATACATTACCATCTGATCGGAACACGACAGTGCTTAACACTAACATTTGACGGCAGATACTGATTTTTACTGGTGGTAAAGCTCCAGTGACGGAGCTCGCGGGCGTAGACACCACCGTATTACCTAATATACTTGCCGCTAAATGGTAGTGTTCAGCACACCACCTGACCGGACGGCTCTGTAATTTCCGGCACAGAGGCATAACACCTTAGGCCTCAGGAGTGGTAACGCATCTGCATTTTGACCTTGGTCTTTGTGTGGGTGTCTATAGGCTGCAGTCATCACTTAACATCAATGTGAATTGTATGCTTGTTTACAACTTCCATTACATAAAAAAAAAAAAATTAGGCAATATGGTGTTGCCTACACCCTCGAGCTCCTACACTGGAACTCTACCACCAATAAGTTGACATCAATCTGAAATACTTAAACACAGAACTAATGAAGTATAAGTTTATTCAGTTTATTTCATGTAATTAGGCTCCTGGAGAGCACTTTTACATAGTCATTTTTTAAACTAACCTAGAGTGAATAACCACTAATAATAATCAAAATCACATAATAAATTAAATAGAAACTAAACAATTTAAGCATAACGCTACTCACTTTACAAGCCACTATAAACAGTTTATGAATATTATCCGAGCTCCCATTAGGTATGAAAGTCATTCTTACGATAATTGCATTTGGTATCAAGATTTACGTGTTCCCCTACACGGGTCGGGGAAATGGCGAATGAATTACTGTTCCAGTTTACTGACCGCTAATTTCAGCAATGGTTAGTATGGAAATTTGTTGACCAGGTTAGTATGCGTACTGTACATTCTACAGGGGTTGGCTCATTTAATCAGGTCAGTTATGGTATACACGTTCAGACTGCAGACTGGTAAACAAACATATTACGAGACCATCAAAATCAAATGATGTTTTTACATCTTATAAGAAAACTAAAAATTTAGAGTTCCAAAGCCGGAGAATAATACGGTAATGCCTACGCTTTGAGGTTGTGGGCATTACCGTATCATGTAATCTATCTGTCGCCAAGCTTGTTGAGACTAAAGGCGCGGGCCCACCGCGTCGCATGCTGTGCACGGATAGACGGCGCATTTTAGCTGCGTGTAATAATTTGTTTGACAACGCGGGTCAACGTGGCGTAGCACGGCGCACGGAGGCTACGCACGTCCCACTGCAATCCAAGGGTATATGAGGTGGGACGGGCGGGGAAGCGAGCGGCGATATATACGAGAAACAAAACGCGTACGTTCCACAAGGTCTATGGCTAAAAACTGCGCTGAGATAAGCGAGTTGTACATAGTCGTGGGCCATATTCGTGTACTCCCAATGGAAACGTTGACCCACGTTGATAGCGTTGAGCGATGTAACCGCCTATTCGAGCTGGCCACGCATATACATGCGTGGCCAGCTCGAATAGGCGGTGGTCTCTTCATGGGTTGCAGTGGACACTACCACATACAATTTCATTTATAACGAAGCTTAATACACGTGCGCGGCCTCTTCATGTACCGCGGTAGGCCTGCGCCTTGAGGCCGTAAAGAGCGGTATCCACCAAAATAAAAAAGAACATAAATCTAATGTCAATAAAGCACATAATATTTTTCCGAATTGTTGTCAGTCTGCCCGCGGCCACGGAAGCTGAAGAGCGACTGAAACTTCGAATTGATTTTAAATATTAATTTTAGTTTAACGTATGGAAGATTAATCCGAAAACTAAAGAACATACTTTGTATTTTTTTAGTTATACTTGTGTACTTAAAAATGCAATGTTAGAATAGGCTGCATTAATTTACCGTTCATCAATGAGGCTTTGTAGCTACTTGCGGAATTAATGGAAAAAAGAAACATCTCAAATTCAAAATAGAGTCAGCAAATGTCGATAAGAGAGTGGGCGTGCGCTGGCGACGTGCCACGATAATTATCTTCTATTCATTTCGGCGCCAAATCACTGGCTCGCGGAAACCGATCGGCTCCACAACCCTATTCATGTGAGCGCTATTTGCGGGGCTATATACGCTCGCTCGTGTGCGACGGGCTTAGTTAGGTGATTGCATTATACATTTCTTTGGATGCTAGCAAATTTTAGAATTTTTTTAATGTAATGGCTTTTATAGCTACTCAGAAGTCGTTTTGGACGTTTAATGATAAATTAATTATAATTCATTTACCATTTTACTATTTCAGTAATTAATAGTTATATTTTTGAAGAGAAATGGAAAGAAAAGTTTGACTTCAGGCGGAACTCGAACCCACGACCACTGGGAATCTAGTCCAGCCGTTTTTCCAATTGATCTACCGAAGTCCACACCTGAATTTCAAATTCCTCCATCACGTTTATTGCATGGTCTTATGGCGGTGGTAGTGACATCATACATAAAGTTAAATGTATATGTAGCTCATACACAGTAAAATAAAATGTATTCTGCTTCATTAACAGTTGGGAAATAACAATTACCCCCGACTCGAAGACTTGCCACGGGTCGTCAAACGTACTAAGCCGTCAATGCCATAAACTATGTTCAAATGAGGCTCAGAAAGATCACATAAGATACTACAAAAGATATTTGAAAAATAACTCAATAATAATGCTCGGTATACAATACAAAATCTGCACTCAACATATTCTAACCTACAAATATGAGAGCCACGTCAGGCGCATCGAAGGCAATTCAATCCGCATTAGGAAGATAAGATTCGCCGACATAATACGACAACATTTCAATACACTTTCATACAATAACCAGGCTGGGAATGTTGGCGTTCGACTTTATTACATAAATATATTTAAATATATTGTAGTTGTTGTTGCACTTGTTTAGTTTAGCTGCCGCAAAAGTTAGAAAATAATTGTCCCTGATCTTTTTAATATTTAACCAATTATAAATGTACCGAATATAATGGTGATAGCAATGACCCATATGTACTTTAGTTTTTTGCATTCAATTTACCATACTTTCTCATAGTAACATGACAGCTGACTTGAATACGTCTTTCATAATCAGCAGCCGTGGTCACGGGCAGAGCGAAAAGACTAGCGAGAAAATCCGCAAATAAAATTTCAACAATGTATGAAGCTCGCGAAAACCTGCGGACGCGTTATTTCCAAGTATAGGTATTTTTTATTTTTAAAACATTTAAATATTGAAAATAATAATACACCAGTCACGACAAAACGTATATTTTACATATCCTCCCAAACTTTCACGGCTCGCCGCTGCATCCTCCGTGAACGGCGCCGCAATATCCCGAGTTCGGATATTAAAACATATCAAAGATTACCCGCGCCGCTGCCTCCGCGGCAATCGGTCGCGCATGCATTACTTGCTCCAGTGAGCTTGTACGTTTCGACGCACATTTTTTTACCCGCCTCCTGTTTTTGTACTTTCGGAAAATATGTCGGTGCCATATGTTTTTGATTTCTACAAGAATACGCTTCATAATCATGAAAAATACTTTCTGCAGCCTTTATCATTATCATTTGCGTATGTTGTATGTTTGTTGCAGGACGTTGATTGCATAAGCCAGTCACGATCAAAACAAGAATTTCTCCCAGTTATATCTTCCTAAACTTGAGAGGCTGCCGCATCCTCCACGAACGGTGCCGCAATATCCCGAGTTCGGATATTAAAACATGTAAGGGATTACCCGCGTCGCTGCCTCCGCGGCAATCGGTCGCGCATGCATTACTTGCTCCAGTAAACCTGTACGTTTCAACGCATATTTTCTTACCCACTTTTAAACTATAGGTCGAGGTCGTCTAATAGGTCGAGTTCTGTCTGATGGTGGGGTCAAAAGTTTTAGGAATCGGCGTGCATGTATGAAGAGAATGATGAAGGTAGATGAGGCACGAGAGGTATGTCAGGACCAGGATATCTGGCGCTCTACACTCTCTGCCTACACCGTTAGGGACCTGGGGTTAAGATACATACATACTTTTAAACTATTTTGTTTAAAAAGTGATGACTGCAGTCTGTGGATATTCTACACAAAAAACAGAGGTCAAAATACGTTGCAACCCTTGACGCCTGAGTTTTTATGACTTTGTAATGGCTATTATTAGGCCTTATTTATTACCATCTAACCTTATCACAATAGAGCCGAACACTGATGCCAATGCCATCAAGTCCTTACACTAAAACGTAGAGTTTTAGTATAAGGACACTAGCGGAAATTTTGATAATCCTCATATAACTTACTTGCTGAGTAAGTTATATGAGACGTGGCTTAAACCATAGTTTTAGCTTAAAATACATTGCCTTGGATTACCCTATGCTTTATACATAATTAATGCTTAACAGTTAACATTTTATTGTTATAAACGACGTCCACGCAGTCAAAGTCGCGGACAGAATCCAGTTCAAAAAAAGGTCCCTCGATCCGACCCCATTCGCAGTAGACGGACACAACCGAGTGGCAGAAAGATAAGAATTACAAAGGTCCACAATCAAAACATGAACAAAGCGGGAAATATTTTTTCTCATTCACTGAATAATGGGGCGTGATTCAGGAGGAGTAATTTTTCAAAACGATAACAGGAGGGACGTGTGAGGAAGGTTTGAGAGCGGGTAATAAAGTGTAATCTCGTCGAGTCTCCCAAGTTAACTGTCTAGATACTCATAAAGGAGAATTACTGTTTCGGAAAATGTCCCTTTTTTAATTTTAAGCCTTGAGTCTTTTTGTTTGATTTGAGTTATTTGGTTTGGTGAAACTTCTTATTCTGGGAGTTACAAGATTTAATAAATGTTGTGTCGTATTTTTTGTTCTTGTGTTGAGAGTAAAGGATTTGGAATAGTTTTTGGAATTAACTCTCTAAGGAACGATTTGAGTTACAAGATCCGGAAATTTTATGAACAGTAAAATCAAGCGAAGCCCGCAAGCGTTGCGACCGAGCGGACGTGTTTCACTCGGCCGCACACTAGCGATCTCCTTACGCACACCGAGTAAACTCCCGTCGTGCGTTGGAACTGACACACATACCTTTTTTATATTATTCATCACCAGTCATTTTTCACCATAGATAGTTCTCTAAAAAAAACATAAAAATGCTGTCAAAGAGGCTAATTGTATAACATGTATGACTTATTGATATATTTTTTGAGGTCCCTGTTGTTGATATGGAGTTTATGTGTTTCCATTTAGTTTTTCAGCGGTCTCCTCAAAATTTGCAAATGTTGGATCTCGCACTCTTAAACATCCCCTTATTCTATTTTAAATATACAGTGTTTTTTTCTAGAACACGTTTAAAAGTTATACATTTGTTTTATCAACACAAAAAAGAAAAACAAATTTTGATCATTAATATGACTGTATGAAATGACTTGTTGACACACCCGTTAAACTCAATTCCATTTTTATTGAGGCAACACATTAAAGATGATCACAAATTACCTTATTTGCATTGCGCGGTACGCGAGGCTTTTGCCACTCGAGCCGCTCTCCCAAAATTGCTTTTTTAAAGGCAAATAAAAGTAAACAGGAAAATAGGCGCATAAATAATTCACTGACTCGCAACTCTTGAACAGCGCCGAATTACTGAGGGCGGTACAACGCACGGACGGTCGCGGAATATAGCAAAGCGTATTTTTTATTAAACGTAACTTCAGCGTGTGTATTCTCCGATGGTTTAAGCAAAGGTTTTGGGTTCATTGAACATGTCATTGCTCACAATTCATCAGCTTTATTAATTTAATGAAGGTGGCAAATAAACTTGCAGTTCACATTGACTGCAGCCTATAGACACCCACAGAAAGAACAGAAGAAATGCAGATGCATTGTCACTCTTAAGATCTTAGTTGTTGTCTCTGTTTTAGTTATTATGGGGCCAAAAATTACTACCTAACTTTAACACGACAGTGCTGAACACTACCGTTTGGGGGCAGATAGATTGGGTAATCCGGTGGTGCCTACGCTCTCGAGCTCCTACACTGGAACTGTACCAGCAGTAGAGTTACTTACAATTTCGGTTACAGAGGCAATGAAACTTCGGAAGTCTGAAGTATCTGGTGCTTTACACACTTTGCCTACCTCATAAGGGACTTTACTTTAAGATACATACATGAGTCAGAGATAAAAAATCACTTGTATTTTCACCCCTGGTTTTTGATGAGATTGAAATTGTATTTTAGGTACTATTCTTGTAAGCTGTATGTTAAATAGAAAAGCTATGTTTTTTTTTTATTTCTTTTACATTAAAAGGGATCTTGTTTTTTTATATCTATATATATAAAAATCAATTGATGTTCGTTAGTCTCGATAAAACTCGAGAACGTCTGGACAGATTTGGCTAATTTTGATTTTAAATTATTTTTTAAAGTCCAGGGAAGGTTTAAAAGGTAACAAAATAATTGGTATAATAATGTAGGTACAAGTATACTAATTTAAGTTGAAGGGAAATAGTAAAAACCACAATTTCAGTTTTCAATACAAATAGTCCGTATCTACCAAATCTTTGACACATTATTTCATTCTGAGGCAATACGAAGTTTGCCGGGTCAGCTAGTTATTATATACAATCTTGTATCTTTCTTAAATCAATATCAAACTTATTTCTTCATTCTGATTTTTTATTTCTAACTAAAAATTGTGACTAAAAAAATCTATTAGCTATGTTTCAGTTCCATGTAATAGGTGGCGAGCGCATTTGTGTTCATTGAACACGTTTACAAATTCCAAGATAGACTTTGGTAAACTGTTGTCATGTATATCAAACTCTTAATTATATCTGTAAATATCTATCGGCTGCCGTTGTTATTCAATATCAACTTGAATACCATGTTTATTTAGTTCTTTTGTAAAATACAGAAATAATAAAATATAACATGTAACAAATTCATAAAATACGACTGCCTTAGACTACACGACTGAAGTAAAACCTTCCTTAGCTCTGTCTCTTATTATCTTCACTAAGTTATATTTCCCTCTCAACTTCACACTTTTCGAACCGCTCTGGTGACGTATTCACCGGCTAATTCTCCAAATCAAGCGTGTGTGAAAACTTTACTTCAATAATTAGCAATAATCGATACTAAAAGCCAAAGAAGATTAGTACGTGAATAAAAACTTAATAAAATATTCATAAGCCTTAATGCACCTAAATAATTCCACAAAAGGTAAAATCATGAAAGAGTACAAAATAAATATAAATAAAAAACGAAATCCGATTTAAAATTGACTCCATCATTAAAAGCTAACAAAAGAAAATCAACATTCTCGTAGCATACTGTCTACGTCGTAGCCCCGTAGCCCCGTAGCCCCGTAGCCGCTCGCATCTGTCACTCGCGCGCTAAAAGGGAATTATACAGGAGTCGTGAAATGTTTTATGAGAAAGGAAGAAAAAGTTGTAAGGCAAAGAGTTATCTCCCGGTAGGCGGGTCGCCTTGTAACTTTTCAGTGCATGAGTAAGTTGGGGGATATTGGGATAGCTACCATTTACAACTGACTGCGTATCTATATTATTGTATTTTGAGAATTACAATACCATCTAAAAATTACAGTATAGTTAATTTATAATTATGTAAAGTAAATAATTTATAATTAATTATGTAGAGTAAAACATTTACGATACAAATTGATTTTAGCTACGAATAGAGGTTTTACTCAAACTCTATATAACATTGATATAAAAACCTCCTATTACTCTTTCATAAAAATAACAACAAGGTTTAACGACTGCTATCTATCGATAGCAACCGGGACCGACGGCTTAACGTGCCCTCCGAAGCCCGGAAACGCGCATTTAATTTGTCACTAGCGGTCACCCATCACACTACCCGACCGCGCCCGTAGTGTTTAACCGAGTAGATCGCTTATGATCATTGCTTCATAAGCACATATTTCACTCCTATTATATTTATTAAAATCAAATCTTATAAACTTATAATATTTTTTTTTAATAATCTTAATTCGCTGGCTAATATTGGCATTGTTCCTCGACAGTTGGTTACAGAATCACCGAATCTGACATTATTAGTGTGTCGACGAGGTCTGGTGTCCCCGTCACGTGCATGGTGCGGCGCCAGTGCTTGCATGCTCCTCTATCTTTTTTGGGTTCCGTAACCCTCATAGAACGAGTAACCATTTTTTTTCTTGGTATGAGTTATCGTTGGATAGGTCTTCAAAAAGTGTTGAAGACTTTAAAAGACTGAAGAATGGTCAATTTTCGTCGTTTTCCTTTAATAACTTCAAATTTGTTTATGCAAAAATTATAAAAAAATATATCTGAGATGCTGACAACAACTTGTTTCATTTGATATGTCACACGACACAGTTTACGATTTAAAAAAAAAAATTCTGATTTACCCCCACTGAAAGTGCCCCAGTTTAAAATTTATTATTTTCCTTGACGTGTTCATCTTTGGGTCACCAATTTACATATAATCATCAAATTTCAACTCAATCGGTCTAGTAGTTTTGGAGAAAATTGGCTGTGACAGACGGACAGACAGACAGACAGAAGCCAGAGTGATCCTATAAGGGTTCCTTTTTTCTTTTTAAGGTACGGAACCCTAAAAAGGTGCAAAGACAGATTATTTCCACGAAATTTACAGTCCTACCAACTATATAACACGGTGGTGGCAGGCTTACAAGAAAAACCCTTTCAGTAAAAAAAAACTCAAAAATAATTTTCTATTTACATACAAGGTCGATCACAGTAATTTTGTGAACTTAAAATATTTAGGTAACATTACCATTATATTGATATTTTGGCAGCTTCAATGAATGGATCACCAAATCTCACATTAGTGGTGTGGCAACACGTAGCAGATGTGTCGACGTGGCCCGATGTCCCCGTCACGTGCTTGGCGCGAAGCCAGTGCACGCGCGCCCCACTCTCCTCTCGGGATATACAATAACGAAAAAACTTATTTATTAGCAATAAATAATATGTTTTTTGTGTTTTAAGTAACAAGTTCATGTGCAGGAATATATTTTTAGTAACGAGCAAATATGTAGCCATTTTGGTATCAATGTGCTATTTGTTACTCATAGTCACAAAATTATTTTGTATTTGTAACTTCCAAAGAAATTTAGTTTTTTTTTTTAATATACAAATGTTATAAATAAAATCCTCGTGTCACAGTGTTTGTGACACTAATCCTCCAAAATGCCTGGACAGATCATTATGATTTTTTTTGTGTAGATTTGGTTGGTGTACAAAATCAGTTGTAAAATATTTTTTTAATTCAAAATGGTAAAGTGGCCCACCCCTTTTTTCTGATATTTTTGAGACTTTTTTAAAAATACTAATTTAGCTTTAAATTTATTTAACTTTAATTTTTAAATATAACATTAAAGTTTTTTAATGTATAACCCTTAATTTTGACAACACTACCACTAATCCCCATTTTGTAATAGCGGTATTAATATCTCCACTTTCGATCTATTGGGCGATACGAAGTTCTTCGGGACAGATAGCAAATAATATAATTTTGTAGTATTGCTCTCGATTGGTCAGCTTTCCAATAACAACATTTATAATATCAAACTCAAAAATTTATTTAATCACTTGGAAATAATAGAATTTGCTTGTGATAGGTCAAATTACAAATATAAAATTAAAGCGAATAACCAAAAAATAAAAATGACAGAATACAACTAATGAAAAAAAATTACAGAATACAATTATTGGGACGTTTTCCTGCAAAACGGTTCGATGTGTAGATAGACTTTTACCAAAACTGGATTAAGGTTAATGATTGGGATCCTCCGTTTGTTTATATGTACTTAAGTATCGGGCAGTGACCGAAATGCATTCTACTCCAGTCTCATGCAAAAGAAACATCACTTACTATTTGAATTAAAAATATAATTCATTTTTCAAGAACTGCCTCGGTAGCCTAGTGGTAGCAGGCCACTACTACTACGCTGAGGTCCCGGGTAGGGGGTTATCAGAGATAATGGTGAAAAAGCCTTTATCTCTGGTTCTATTGGGATTTTTCCATTTTCTGGAAATTTCCCAGTACCTCAAAGTTTGGTAATGTGCCCGGAGATGTCAACAGGCTCGCCACCTGTTACATGGGCCAAAACGTAACCGGCGAATCGTGGGTGTTTGCATGTATGCTTGAATGCACGCATTTACCTCTGCCTACCCCTTCGGGGATTACAGGCGTGAAGTTACGTTTTTTTTTATTTTTCAAAAACCGTCGGCCGAATATCAAATTTGACATGTGTAGTGTGACTGCATATAGCTGATGTGCTGATGTAGCCCGGTGTCCCCATCACGTTCCTGGTGCCAGAGCGTGTTAACACCTAATGTTCCCTCATGCTTGTTTAATTGCTTTATGATTGGACGTGACTTGTTTACCCCGCGTGCCCCATTCTCTTTATAATAGATAATGTACATTAATATAAAAATGCTGTCATCAGTCAAGCCGAAGACATCCACTTCCCATAGGCGCTCACTACAGTGTTGTGATCGTCATTAGGTCAATATGGTATAATCGCCATGCCTGTCAACAGACGGATTAGTGATCGAAACGGTAGTTTTATCGCGGCTCGTTGCTGCCCATCTACTGTTGTTATTTTTACTACCACCAGTACTAGACGTAGTTTGCTATTAGTCTACTATATCAGAACAAAATTCTCAACAGTAAAAAGCACTGTGGCTGTAAACTATATTTCGATATAGATTATATCGAAACGGCCACTTTGTGAAGAAAGGCTGTAAAAAATGTTTAACTTTTTTTTTTTAATAATGGCATCGCTATTACGCATATTGCCAGTGTCAAGTAAAACGATATTTTCTATTTGTAATAAGCAGCGTAAAAGTAGTAAAAGTCAGAGTTAGTCAATTATCAGTCAAATTTGAGTAAAGCGATGGCTACTTTACCAGAACATTTACAATAAAGTTTTGGAGGCAACTTGAAAGGCCGTGTTTTCGCACTTTTATTCTATTTCACTATACGCAGGCACTGTAATAAATCTATATCAAACAAAACGCCACCTACTTTATTTAATACTACCTGTGTTCGCGATTTCGTCCGCGTGAGAATTTATGATTGTTCAGAACCTGTTCTACCCGGATAAAGTCGTGGGTGCAGCTAGTATAAAAGTAGCCTAAGTTACTACTTATTACATCAGATATCTGCCTGTGAAAGTCCCGTCAAAATCGGTCCAGTCATCCCCAGGAATAGCCCCGCCAAACAGACGACAGACAGGCAGACAGACAAAAATTGTAAAAAATGTAGCTTTGGTATATATTATGTACCGTGTATACATAGATATGCATGTAGTAAAAAGCGGTTATTTTAATATTACAAGCAGACACTCCAATTAATAATTTTTATTTATGTGTATAGATAACTCAAAAATGCACAAAGAAAATGAAATAAACTTAGAGCACCACACGCCTTCTTCAAGGGTCCCGCCAAAACTCAATATTGTCTTTACACTAGAGATCCGTCACTAGAAATCTACTATGAGAGTACGGTAGTTATTTAACACAAAGTTTCAACTGAAGGTGTCTCAACTGCGTTCCTTCAACAACGCATTTAGAGTTGCCCTACACATATTTTGTACGCACAGCGGCACAAACTAAAAACATGCTAGAATAACTCTTAAGCTATAAAGCTCGTGAATACGTTTGCCCGTTGCTGTGTGTATAGCAATGACTGGCAACTACCGACTACAAGCGACTGTCTTTATTTCAATACGCAATTCATCTGAAACGTTTAATTTTTTTTAAACAAAATGAAATATATACCATTGTCATTCATAACTAGCTGACCCGGCAAACTCTGTATTGCCTGAGAATGAAATAATGTGTCAAAGGTTTGAAAGATACTAAATAGTATCTATCAAACCTTTGACACATTATTCAAATGAAAAACACGTTTGTTTTCTTTAGACTGTGCTATTTGTGTGAAAAAAATTCTTCATATTTTCTTACCTTTTAAACCATCCCTGGACTTCCAAAAATCATTCAAAACCAAAATTAGCCAAATCGGTCCAGCCGTTCTCGAGTTTTAGTGTACGGCCTCGTAATAACCATCATAAAGGCAAAACAACTTAAGTCTTCGTGATGGCCATATATTTAATATGGCCACATATTTGACCAGTATCTGTTAATACAGATACTGGTCAAATATCTTGTAGTTATCTAGACTAATGTCTAGATAACTACAAGATTGCAATGTTCACTTACTATCGATGTGCATTTCATGCTTGCCATCTTAATTTTATAATGAACAATTAGAGACGTTACAAAAACATTAAGTAAATTAAATTTATTCGAGCTGCCATTATTCTTTAGTATGTGCACTAAATCATGTGTGTGTCATCATAATATGTAATGAAGGGTTGATTTCATTGAATTAAATTTTAAGCTGTAAACAAGTATAGAGTTTAGTTTTCATGATATGAGCAATTTTACGATATGGCCACAACACAATGATATACAATAATAATAATAATGACAACCCTTGATAGGTCGCACTGCTGGGGACAGGCTCTCCGTTTTTTGGGAGGAAACCTGGAGCTTACTCCACCACGCTACTCCAATGCGGTTTGATGAAGATAAGGGTTAGTGGCCAACCCGCTGTTGGATGTTTTCAAACCACCCATAAGGCCTCCGACAAGATTTTAACGACTGCTATCAACCGAGACCGACGGCTTAACGTTCACCCATCACACACCCGGCCGCGCCTGTATCGCTTAACCGAGTAGATCGCTTCCGATCTACACCAGCCGCAAGGCTATGCGCGCTTCAACAAACACATACAACACGCAAAAGGAAATAAAAAATAAAACCTTATAAATTGCTGTTATAACGTGCCTCTTGTGATAAAAGATCATTAATATTAATAGAAAACCTATCATCTTAAAGGACGTATTAATAAGCAATGTTACAGTAATGAAGTAGTCCCAGGTGGCTAGTGAGAGTGTGCGGGACGTCAACGACACGAAATTTATGGCTTAATAGCCGACGACACGTCGCCGATATCGCGCCGGAATTTCGTGGGGAAATGAATGGCTCAATTACAAAATCAGCGAATTGACGGCGCGTCGTTACGTGATCTAAATATAATATATTGTATTAATATTGTATAATATATTACTTTTTTTAGGGTTCCTTACTTTCAAGGAATAAAACGTTGGTCCGTCTATTTGTTCGTCTGTCATAACCGCTTTCTCCCGAAAGTATTGAAACGGTTGATATGAAATAGATCAGCCGCGTCTCCACCGAACGCATGCGCGGGAGCCGAGGCAGCCTCGTGAGCGAAATGCTTGGTCGCTGAGGACGTGCCTCGGGGTTGTGTGGACGCGCGGTAGCTCGACCCATTGGCTCGGAGCTGAGTCGGTAAAGCGCGCATGATCAAAGGTGCCTCTGTGTACGCCCGAGTATATACACTAGTCTATAGTGTCCGCTGCGCGTTCGGTTATAATTTTCATTTCCGATACTATTATTACCAGTTGCAAACTATTCAGCTGAGCACGCTTCTCTCCCCTTTTCGCGCTGTTCGGTTGGCGGAGACACGGGTTAGTGCCCAACCCGCTGTAGCATCTTTTCAAACCGCCCATTATGCCTTCGACAAGGTTAAACGACTGCTATCTAGCGATAGCAACCGGGGCCGACGGCTTAACGTGCCCTTCAAAACACGGAAACGCGTATTTTTAATCACTCGCGGTCACCCATTATACACTTGATCGCGCCCGTATCGCTTAACCGAGTAGAGCGATCTACACCAGCCGCATGGCCATGCGCGCTTTAAGATATTTTATAAGTCTGGATTTTATAGAAATCCAAACTTCTCAAAATTCATTAATTGTCACTTTTCTGGTCAAATTTTTGTCGCTATACCTTAAACAGAGGCGCTTAACATAAACCACTTAGCAGCAGGTGATGCGGCGATGACTATATCCTCCAGCTCGATTAACTAACTCTACTTCCAGTTTTTTCACTCACTGCTCTAAAACAGAAACTGTGTAACATTTTAATTAAAAATAAACATTAAAAATGTTTGTAGAACGGCAACGATATAGGATAAAGGAGTATCTTCATTAAGTGATTAGCTATTGAGCCGAGGGCACCGCCGGGGGGCACCGCCAGGGGGCCGGGTCACTGTCGATACCTAATGGATTGGGGACAGCGGCCCGCTGGCTAGGGCGCTTCTGTTATCGTTTAATGATACTACTTTAGACATAAAGGTTAACTGAGTGAAATCGCAAAATGAATATGTACGTTTTTAAGTGTCTAGGCGACTTTAATTAGTTGAGAAGCTTATATTCCAGCTCAATGCAAAAAAAAAATTAAAATGTGTATTATGAAGCCCTCTAGTCATGAGAAAAATATAACAATTGATATTCAATTATGTCTGGCCGCCGGCGGCTTTACGTTCCTTGAAGGATTAAATGCATAGTTATCTTTTATACTTGCGTAATTCATTACGATATAGGGATAGATGATTTTATCTTTTAGTCTTTCGTAATTTGATCTGGAATTATATACATTTTCAGACTCTGGGAGTCCCGATGAAAATTTTCCTGACTGAAAAATAAACACATTTTTTATAGATATCCATAAACATTAGTACTGCAGTATTTAATTGCCATTTATGCGGAACGATTTCTTTTATGGAAGTTAGGTGGCAAGCAAGCATGCAGCTCACATTGATTTTAAGTGATGACAGCAGCCTTTAGACATTTACGAGAACACCAGAGGTCAAAATACAGATGCTTTGCCCCCTCAGATCTAAGTTGTTATGCGTCTGTGATAGTTATTACGGGTCTTACGGGGCCATACATTATTAGTTATTGTTTTTGTCACATTCATACAAAGCATTTTACCTCCAGTCTGCAAGTCACACATATCCCAAAATTATATTCCACATTCTCAAACAAACATCCCGAAATACGGAAACTTGACTCGGGAATAACATTGGAATAATAGAGCTTCCGTCGTCAGCCGAAGTTACCCGAGCATCGAAAGATGCTTGTCTGTACAAGTTCGACACTTGCGATCTTTGGGCCGCGTTCCACTGCCAGCTACCGATCAAATAGTTTGAAGATAAAAGTAATGTGGCCCCCGATAATGAAGTTGAGTAACTCCTTGAGTCTTCACTGTAATACTTACTTAAGCCGAGTTCGAGAAAGTTCTGGAGCCTTCGAGAGATAGTTGTCCGAAACGCTACAGTTTTTCATTACCTTTTCGCTGGATTTAAAATGTGCATTCAGCCGTGGAAATGCGCTTCACAGTAAATTATGTAATACAGGTCGTGTTTCCTGAGAAATTCAATTTTATTTTGTTTGCAAAAATAATATCTAACTTGTTATCATCCGTCTTTCCATCGACCCATCTTTTAATCCATCTGTCCTTTTCATCCGTTCAACCATTTACCTATCAACTCGTCCACCTATCCCGTTAATTACAATGGACGGAATCGAACAATTTTTCCGATAGTGTTTTGTTTTTCTGGATTATGTCCCCGTTTTAATTATCACAGAGACTTATGAACTAAGGTCTGAGACCCTCAGGGTTGGCAATACATCTGCATTTATCCTTCGGTCTACAGGTTGCAGTCATCACTTAACAGTGATGTGAAATGCTTGTTTGCCACCTTCGTTACATAGAAAAATGCATGTTATTTTTCTTCACACCCATACACAATCAAATTACACGCACTACTTATATCATTGCATAATTGGTGAGAAACCCACAGAGAAACACAAAAAAATGTAAAAATGCACAAAATATGTAAGAGACTTCCACGCGCAACGCCAGAGTACCTTCCACCAGAGCGTATCTAACTACATCCTTAATAGGAATACATCCGTCTACATTGTCCTCGAGATGTGAAATGTTTGCGAACCATCGACGGTAACGACAGCATCTCGAAGACGGCTCTCGGAATACTGATACAGCAACATCGAGCGAGCCCGAGCTAATTGAGTACGTCAACCGATACGTCTCGATACCGTCTCGACCACGTTCGAGGACGGTAGAACAAGATGCCGTATCCAGTGGCTATCTAGACTATTGGGTGCATGTTTGGATACTAAATTTACTTCATTTATTATAGTATACTTGCTGGGAATTCCATGAATGAAGCGTTAGGTAAGCTGTTAGAATCGAAACATCTTTACTTACTCCAGCGCTATTAAATGGAAGCGAGAGCTAGGTTTGCAGGAAGGAGCACGAAAGTAAATTAAACGCGGTCGAGATGAGATTATTGCGCAAGATCTGCGGTGTATCGCTCATCGATCGCGTTCGTTATCAGATGTAAAAAGGCGCTTTGTGTGAATGAGAGTATCGGTGTAAAAATGAAAAAAAAGGCATACTCTGATGGTTCGGGCATATAGAAAGAATGTTGAATGAGCAAATGACTAAACTGATTTACAATGCGAATGTAAGTAGTAGCAGAGGCCAAAGAAGACCAAAATTGACCTATCATGACCAATCAGGTCGAGTAAATAATACGATAAACTCTTACTCTCTGTCATTAATAACTGTAGGTAGGTATTCTTAATGTTGAATTTCAAATAACTAAATAGATGGGACGACGGACGCCAGACCGAGCAAGTTGGCGCGGACAGCTGCAACTCGACAAACTTCCAACACTTTATAATAAACTTGTCACCGCGATGTTTGGCCAAATGTAATTCTAGAGGTAATCATACAAACGTATTTGTTGCAGTCTTTATGGTACTACCACACCGCGGACACTCGCCTAAAATTCCATTCAAACGCTTATTATGGTTACACAGACATCAATAAGGACGTGTTTTTACAACTCTGATGTTTCTCACATTTGTTTATTTCTCTTTGCGTTGATGTTTATACCTGTTACTGAGGTGTCACTTATCATAAATTGTATGTTTGTCTTATACCATTGATCTTGTATTGTCTTGTTGGTGTGACAAATAAATAAATATATAAATATATTGCCTCAGAAGCGTAGTCGGCAGGCCATTACTACTACTCTGAGGTCCGGGATTCTATTCGGTAATGTTGTAAAGTCCTTTGGTTCTATTGGGATTTTTCCATTATCTGGAAATTTCCGAGTACCTCGAACTTCCCTCTGAAGTGTTCCCTCGGTGCTACAATATGGAGTTCTTCAAAAATGGCGTCAAAAGAGTCCTTCAGGGCTGGCAGCGCGTTGGCGACGCCCCTGGTGTTGCAAATGTTCATAGGCGACGGTGACTACTTTCCATCTCGTTTGCTTGTCTGTCAACCTTCAGACATAAAAAAAAAGAAGTTTTTGGTTATGTGCCCGGAGATGTCAACAGGCTCGCCACCTGTTACATGGGCCACACGTAATCGGAGAATCGTGATTGTTTGCATGTATGCACGCATTTACCTCTTCGGGGATAACAGTCGAAAATTACGTTAAATATTATTGAAAATATTATTATTGTAACATTTTAACAATGATGAATGTTATTTTGATGAGTTTTAGAAATCTGGCATTAGTTGGCACAGACAGTAGCAGCTTTACAAACTTCCAAGACTTTATAATAAACTTGTCACCGCGATGTATGACCGAATGTGATTCCAGAGGTAATCATACAGACGTATTTGTTGCAGACTTTGTAATACAAGTTGCGAAATTGTAAGTTTAACTCTCATAAGTAGTCTACAAGACGTGACTTATTGCGAGAAAAGATAAGTTTGGAATATTTACTTTTAACAAAGAAGTTCTTGTATAAGATACTAGCTTTTGTCCGTGACTTCGTAAACCTGTACTATAGTAATGCATATGTTTTTATGTAGAGCTCTGGTGATGGAGCTCGCAGGCGCAGGCAGGCATCACCTAATCTATCGACGGCCAAGTGGTAGTGTTCAGCACTATCATGTGCCGATTCAATGGTAATGCATGGCCCGTAATAACTTTTACAGAGACATGACACCTTAGGTCTCAGGGGTGGCAACAAGCATGCAGTTCACATTGATGTTAAGTGATAACTGCAGCCTATAGACATCCACACAAAGACCAGAGGTCAAAATGCAGATGCGTTACCACTTCTGAGGCCTAAGGTGTTATGCCTCTGTGCCGGATATTACAGAGCCGTACATTACCACCTGATCGAAACACGATAGTGCTGAACACTACCATTTAGCGGCAAGTATACTATTTTTAAATCGGGTAATGTGGTGGTGTCTACGTCCGCGAGCTCCGTCACTGGAGCTATACCAGCAGAAAAACACTCATACAGACATATTAACAAATTACAATTACAATACTCACACAGACGTACTATATATTTCCAAATAAATAAAATAATAAAAGTTTTGAAACTATTTAATTTTGACGGATAGACAGACAGACATCAATATTCCATTATTTTCTTTTGAGGTACGGAACCCTAGTGTACAAGATGTAATATTGCGGTGTATGAAGATGTTATAACTGGGTAACGTCCCATAAGTAAATGAGCGCGTGCCCGCGTCAAAGCCTGCCTCGTGCCACGACAATGACGGCCGCCGCCGCTCTCTTGGCTCCTATCTCGCCCGCCCTTAAAGGTGCTGCTATAGTGGTTATATTAGCGATGTCTTTTTGTTTTAAAATAAACGTAAGTTAACCCCTACATGCATGTAAATAAGCAAACACCTACGATTTTCTTCTTGCGTTTTGACACATGTATTTATACAGGCAATTGCGAGCCTTTTGAGAACTGCAGTAAAATTACCAAATTCTGAGGGTCGGTTTATCGCCCGTGCCGGGAATCGAACCCATGACCACTAGTGAGGGATTTTTAATCTAAAAACTGCTTACCTAATATAGCATCTCACTAGTTTGGATTATATTTCTAGGTATCATCTACAATCAGAAATCAGAATTAGTTTTTGGCAATTGCACTGCCATTATCTGTTGTACAGTTAATTTATTCAGCCTTATGAAATTAAAATTGACACTGCTTTATTCAGAATAACCAGCACCAGCTTTTAAGTTATGCTAATCAGCACCAGCACAAATGCTACAAAGTTCTTTAATCATGAAGATAAAACAATACATGGGTAATTAAATGAAAAAATATGTTCATAGTAGTTCTTGTCATTTGCACAATGGAATTTTTTATGTATAACAGGCCTACCCGACTCGTGCCCAGCAGTGGGACGTATAATGGGTTGCCATTATTATTATTATTATTTATTAAAACAGAATAACGATACATATTTTGTATCAGAGTATCTGATAAATATTCGAGTAAATGTAACAGAACCTCGTCTCCCGCCACCATCGCCGCGCCGCGTTCTCTCGACTTTTTCTGGTCGCACTTTGTTTTCAGTAGGCCGCTCTGATGGATTCCCCAATGATAAAGCTGTTTTCTCAGCAACAAGGCCACGCTTGTGTACACTGTTTTTTGCGGCGCGACAAAACTTTCACATTTATTGTACAGATATTGAGGAGACGAATCTTTTTACGACTGGCCGAATTGTAAACACGTCAAGGTTACTTTTTAAGGAACTTTTGTTCGTTTTGAGAGCACAAAGGTCTATTGCTTATTGTCTTAGTCTGGCAATCTTTAAATTTAATATTACCTTAGTTGATATTGGCCTAGTTTTGTATTTTGTCTAGTTATAAGACTAGACTGTAGTGTAATTAACTACGTAATGCCTGGAAGAAACGAGCGGCGACAGATATTTTTTAAGAGTAGGTAATAGAGGGAAGAGGAGATTTTAATTTTAAATCTTCATCCAGCAGGTCGGTATTCTGAACGTTTTCCCGCTATTATAATATTAAACAACCCAGATTACTGTTACTCTATAATACCTACCTAAGTATACTATTCTAAGAGTCGCGGGTTCGATCCTTGCACCGAGACAAATATTTGTATGGCATGGCCTACATTTGTTTCGGGTGGGGTGTTGTGTATGTCATTGTGTACAACGTCATCCACGACACAGGTTTATAATAGGCAAATTGTATTTAAAACAAAAATAAAAAAAGTTTGGGCAATTTGCAATGCCATACATTGCCTGTAAGTATAATCATAAAAGCAAATATAATTTACTAATTAACTCGATGCCTATACGCTACAACCTCTTCCACCAAGTACTGATTTACCTACATCATCTTACCATTACCATCACAACAGAAGTACACAGTACTGTAACCAGTAGAGCAATACTAATCCGATAAAAAAGCATTCCTCGAGCATCCATTGTTATCTCCGAGTATAATAATAATAAACTACGCCGCCGTAAAAATGCAAGGCCAAAATAAGTGTCATACTAAATCAAACTGTGTCTTTACAAAATATACCTTATTTTGTGTAGAGTTTGGTTTGTTTTTCTGGAGCAACGGTTAGGGTTGAGCGAACACACGTGGCTCCTAGATTGGAGTTGCGGCTAATATAACCTACCAGCTCTTTGCGTAATTGGCCACGTTTAGCTCACGCTTTATTCAAAATATATTTTTTGTTGCTAAACCTTACAGGCCTGCTTTTGACTTGACTTTGATGAAGTAATTTGGAATCTGCTTACAAACTTCGTGTACAATATTTTTAAAATGTTTTGGTTTTTCTAGAGATCGGTAAATTACTTTTGGATCGAGTTTCGTATCTCTACGAGGAAATATGTATTGCCGCATTATTTGATCTAAGCTTTAACTTAAGCAGTAAGTTAAAGCTTAAATTAGTTTAAATTATTTAATTATTTCACAAGTTTAAATTACAATTACATAATAATTGTAATTTAAACTTGTGATGAGGCAGTATATATATACTTAGTAGCGGCCCGCAATATTATCTACATTACATTATAAGCTGTAAAATTACAAGTGCAGATATAATAATATTGAAAGATAGGAAGAAATAAGATAAGATTTTCTTTCAATGGGAAAATTCACAGTAGCTCCTCCTGAAATTAAGCTCATTAAAATCTCATGCATTACATCCAAAATTTTACTGGTGCTAGAATTTTTCGGAGCTCTAAGGTGTAGGCATACCACCTACGCCTTACAACTCAATAGCTCAATAAATACGTTATCTAAAAATTAGATAACGTATTTATTTTAATTTTAACGTAACTTCACGCCTGTAATCCCCGAAAGGGTAGGCAGAGGTAAATGCATGCATTCAAGCATACATGCAAACACCCACGATTCGCCGGTTACGTTTTGGCCCATGTAACAGGTGGCGAGCCTGTTGACATCTCCGGGCACATTGCCAAACTTCGAGGTACTGGGAAATTTCCAGTAAATGGAAAAATACCAAAAGAACCAGAGATAAAGGACTTAGCACCATTATCTCCGATAAACCCCTACCCGGGAATCGAATCCAAGGCCTCAGCGAAGTAGTAGTGGCCTGCTACCACTAGGCTACCGAGGCAGTCAATTTTAATTATAATATTAGATAATAATATTTATTTTAATTGTAACATATTATTTATGAAATGGTGCCCAATGTTTACCACAATAATATGGTTATTATAATAGGGCTCCGTAATTTCTATCACAGAGGTAAATAATTAAAGACTTAGGAGTGGCAGCACATCTTCATTTTGAGCTATACTTTTTTATGCAGGCTGGAATATATTCATAACTAGCTGACCCGGAAACTTCGTATTGCCTCACAATGAAATATTGTGTCAAAGGTTTGATGGATACGGACTATTTGTATGGAAAAATGCAATTGTGGTTTTTACTATATCCCTTCAACTTCTTCATATTTCCTTACCTTTTAAACCTTCCCTGGACTTCCAAAAATCATGTAAAACCAAAATTAGCCAAACCGGTCCAGCCGTTCTCGAGTTTTGACGAGACTAGCGAACTGCAATTGATTTTTATATATATATTATAATTCTTGTGAACTGCACGTTTGCTTATATGATGACAAAAAAGACCAAAATTCTCACAAATGTTAATTTTGTCCCATGTTTTAGTCTCTGTTACAAAAAATCTGCTTTTGATAGTCAGCCAGAATCAAATCTTTATTTAATGTGAACTGTCATAAACCCACATAGGTCCCGCGGGGACGACTAGGGTGACATATGGGCAGGACCACACCGCAAATTATCTGGCTCGCCTCCCTCGGCGCGAACTGCCCTGCTGCCACCTCGACAGTCTTATCATACGGACTATTTATTTACTTAATACTACTAATTGTATAAATAGATTTTTTTATATGCTTACACTCCCAGCCCCACTAGGTATGAACCTGTGTCGTGCGTGCCGTTGTACTGTAGACCTGTGTTGTAGACCGTAATCAGAATCAGAATCAGAAACTCATTTAGGTATTCATTTAGGGGGTGACAGGCACCTCTCATGACACGTCAAAAACAAACAAAATAAATTAAAATGGATAACAATTGGTATACCTACATGTCAAACAAGATAAAAAATATATGTATAGTCAAAAATATCACTAAGATTAAACTAAAAATGATATACTAATGTAAAAAGTATATCAGTAGAATGTCTCATTTCTCCTTTACATACTGGTAACAAAGAGTAATAAGAAAAGAAAAAGAGTCATTCTTTGAAACAAATATCTGTAGGCCATCGAAATATTGACCCGGTGCGAGGATCGAATCCGCGATCCTGCGAATCAAATGGTCGTCTCACACCGCTGGACTAACCAGGTCGTCTACAGATATTTATTTCGGGTTTAGGTGTTTGCTAGTTATACTTTGCAAAACTTTTTTTTTAGTAATTAATCCACCGACAGCGATGTTGTAATATAAATTCAATTAGATACATTATATTTTTCTTAATTTAAGTCGATCAATTATTACTCTTATAAATGTGTTAAACTCATCCTCAACTCATGAATAGGAGCTCTTCTAACATCATATTAATACAAAGCCCGAAATCAAATCGCCACTTCCATAATAAGAAACTGGAAGTGCAAAAAACATATTAGAACCGTCAAATAAGGCGTTTACACGTTGAAATTGGCCATCGCGGCCCCACACCGACTCGGATAAGTTCCCAAGAGATAATGAAAAGCTCGTAAAACTAAAGCGAGTCGAGCGATCACATAAAAAGATTTATGGGGCCCGATGTGCGCGGTTAGCGTTACCGCGTTTTTAGACTCGCGACGATCTGTTCCCGTCAATCGCCATCGCCATATTTCTCGATTCGTTTGGTTTTATCCTGCGTATCGATACTGTTTAATTGAAGCCTACCAAGAACATTTTCATGCAGCGAGCCAAGACCAGTAGGTACAAATTGCTTGAACTATAAAAATATATCCGGTCTATCTAAATATATCTTAAAAAGATTAAAAAAACGAATTCTTATTTTATAATGTTTTATTACACTAAAATATAGTATTTTAATTAGACTGATGATTAATGTGTAACTTACTTATATACGGGTGGTGACAATAATAATGTAGGTATAATACTACCTACTTATTCATACACGCAACTGTTCGGAGGTACGTGTACGATTTTTCATGAAAAATATACATTAATTAGTAATACACACAATAAAAGATAGAATACTGAAGCTTTTTCTGTACAACTAGACTTATTTACTAATAGTCATTATGTAATTCCATAATTATTGTGCAACATTCACGATCAACAAGCGTTATCATCTCCATAAAAACTAACGTACAAAACGAGGTCGTATAAATGTAGTTTTACCAACTCCCAAACGTCCGCAGCTTTTGACGAGCGTGTTGGTATCAGGTCGCTAATCGTCGGACAAATTAACTTTATTAGTTCCCGGTTTTTGAGTTCACACTCGTAGTGGGAAGGGCTGGGGACGGCTGGGGACGGCTTGTTGTCCCGGTGAAGTGATAATTGATATTGTATTATTTTCGGATCTCTTCGTTTGTTCATTTGTTCGGCGAATATTGTATTTTTGGATAAACGTTCTGAGTGTTTAGTTGTTTATCTGTTCTGCATTTTGATCCCTGGTTTTTATTCAGATGTCTCTAGGTTATAATCATCTCATAACATCCAAATGAACTGTATGCTTGCTTGTTTGGTTATATAAAAAAATGTCCTTCCTTCCCAAATAGGAAAAATAGGGGTCAAAATACAAATCGTTGCCGTCCCTGAGGTTTCAACTGTCTTACCTCAGTGAAAGTAATTATGGGCCATCTACCGAAACACAACAATGCTGGACGTTCTTTTTTGGCATCAGATGACGAAGCACAGGGGTGTTTACGCCCCATGTTCAAGTACTGTAATTATTGCTTGTCGTTAATAATTATGAGTTATGACAATGACAAAGAAAAATATAAGAATACAAACTAAAATATATTTTACTCTAACGGTTATACCACATCTAGTGTCCGCGATTTGTATACATTTTTGTTTATTCCTCATTGGGATAATCCCAATATATGGTGGTATGGTCTAAAAAAAAGGCTTAATTTTATTCCTAACATTTGATACGAAGTAGCTCACATCTGTAGTGGATAGGAACATTTTGCACGTGAATATCGCTCGTTGGTATTTCAGTTAATCAGTAAGCAGAGAGGGCGCTGCAGCCGCGCGTTACTCGGCCGTGAGCGCAATTTTAAACCCGGATTTTGAATTTGAAATCTTGGATTTTCATGGCACATGAAATGAAAAAATTGTACTAGTTAATCTCTTCTTTTTTAAAGAAGAAATGTAAATTGTTTGCTAGTAGATATTTTTTCTACAGTTTAATCTAGTTTTGTTAGAAGCATAAAACGATAGATACATTTAGATTCTGACTATACAATTTGATGGTTGGATTTCGAATTTCAAGTGCGTTTGGTATTCTGATTCTGAAATTTTTTAACTAAACTTTCACTGTTTTGAGTGATGTTCACTCTTTTTTCTGGTTTCAATTAAAATATTTTTCGATCATTTTCATCTCAAGAGTGTTCATTAAGAAATCCTCCATGTAACAATAAACAAACGTGAGTTCGGACCGTTTCCACCAGCCGACGACAGAGCTATTTACAAACATATCGAACAGAAGTGACTGTGATTATCACTTCACCGGGAAAACAATGCGTCACCAGCAGTCACCAGCCGTCACCAGCCGTCCCCACTGCGAGTGTGAACTCAAAGACCGGGCACAAACAAAGTTAATTTATCCGACAATTAGCGGCCTGATACCAACTCGCTCGTCAAAAGCTGCGGACGGTTGGGAGTTGGCGAAACTACATTTACACGGCCTCGTTTTGTTGGTTAATTTGTTGGTGATAGGGGAAGACGGAAAACTTTGTTAATCGTAATTTTTTTGTAATAATTGCCAGTGAAAATAAAATATTAATATAGCTATCAATAAAAATTTCTTGTTTCTTCGAAATTTGGGCAAAGTAAAGTGCATGCATATTTTTTATCCAATATTCCAGTTATGTGTTTAATTGCCGATTTAATTGCACCTGCTTATTTAAGAAGGCACCAATCCTGAACCGAGAACTCTATCACTAAAACTCTACCACCAGTGAAAACAATAACCTCCAATTATGCGCTCAACATAGATTCACAATATTTAAACTTAAACTGGTATATTGTTTTAAATCCCGCTCATTTCTTTTATTATTCCACTTACAAAATTTAAAGTTCTAAGAAAGTATTTCCGCATCCAAACCAAACCGAAAACTAATTTCACAGAACATTTTCCGAGACTCAGATTCTCATCACAGCCCGTTTCAAAAACGCCCGCAGGTAAAGTAATAAAGCGTTATCTTAACAGCGCCAGTTTGCAGATGATAATCTCGTTTAGACGGTTGAAAAATAGGAACGGACGATTAGGCCGGGCCATGCACTCGGACGCAGTTTGGCATCGCTCCAGCGCTGCAACTCCGAAATTACGCCGCGTCATCAACTGTGGTTTAGCCAGATTTAAATTTTATAGTTAGAAAAACTAGACTCTGGAAAGCTGACTTAGGACAACTTTAATTATAGAAAACATTTTAAGTGTCGGTAGAGTTCTAATGTAGGAGCTCAAGGGCGTAGACACCACCGCATTACCTAACCTATTTGCCGCTAAATGGTAGTTTTCGGCACTATTGTGTTTCGGTTAGGTGGTAATGTATGGCCCCGTAATAACTATCACAGAGACACAACATCTAAGGTCTCAGGGGTGGTAACGCATCTGCATTTTGACCTCTGGTCTTTCTGCATATGTCTATTGGCTGCAATTATCATTTAACATCAATGTGAACTGCATGCTTGTTTGCCATCTTTGTAACATATAAAAATAAATTAGAAAACGAACTCATTCGATTTTCATTAAAAAGTACTTCGAAAGCTTAACTTTCAAGTATCCAAACAAGAGTTACGCTAATGGTGCATTATCTGTCAATTAGCCATCTGTAGGTAGGCTCTTGAAATGGAAAATTAGCTTCTAGTTAGAAAGTCCAATTAGAGCGGCGTAGTGAACGAACATTTGAAATTGTAAGATTTTATGAAACGAAATTACAATCTTGGAATTTTACAAAGAGCTTTTTGAATATCTATTAATTGTACGAGTTGAAATGGGGGATGGGTTGCGGAGACATGGTGAACGGAAACTAAGATAAGATAAGATAATATTTATTTGCATAAACATGTGTGTGTACATACATCGAAGGTGTATACATACAGGATGACAAAATCAAATTAAGCGCAGACATGTTTGTCACAGAGTGACGTGCAAAAATATTTTTTTTTGTGTTTTGAAAAGTTAACGAGGAAATATTAATTTAATAGTATTTGTCATGATTATAATAAAATTACAGAGATCGATATTTAATTCACATTACATAATGTCAAGTTTATTACAATTATAAAAAAATTGCGTAGTTTATTTTTGAAAACAAGTTGAGGGAGTTCCTTCCAACTTTTAGGTATATTGTTATAAATTACTGGTGTCATGCAGTAAACACTTTTGCGCATCAGGGCCGTCTTGGCGGATTGGAGACAAAGTTGACTATTATCACGTCTACTGCGTCGATATGTGTCAGCTAAACGATTATAGTAATGTGGATTTGACTTAACAAACACAGCTACTTCTAATATGTACAAGGAAGGTAAAGTTAATATTTGTTATTTTTTTAAATAGGGCACGCAGCTATCTGTTTTCGCCAGTTTGAACATTGCCCGTAGACATCTGTTTTGATATTTGAATGCTGATTCTTTTTCCGACGAATTACCCCAAAATATTAATCCATATCGAAGAGGAGTTTCTACTAAACCGTAGTACGCTGTAAGGAGAGCATCCGTATATAACGTGTATAAAAGTGTGTGTAGAGCGAATGCGGATATACTAAGCTTTTTACATACAGTCTCGATATGTGGTTTCCAGTTAAGGTTTTTGTCAATCTGTAGGCCAAGAAAATTTGTTGAATTAACTGCTTCTATGCTTTCATTACAGTATCTTATACTCAGTTTCATAGCAGGTAACCGTTGCGCAAAATGTATATATAGTCTTCGTTTTTTTTTTAATTTATTTTTTAATTGTGTTCCTGCATTCATTGTATAGCTGATTTTAAGGAATTATTTATATCAGTCTCATATGTCTCCACATTTTTACAAGGTATTGTCAGTACATACAACATAACATACTTTTTTAAAACTTACAGTTTGAAGACTCAAAAACCTCTCAGCAAACACAAAACACAAATTAAAAAGCGGCGAAGTGCGAGGCGGACCGCCCATGAATTATGGACTACGTATAGGAAATATTTGATCTTAGAATTTTAACTCTATCTATAATAGAAAAATAAGTCCGATTGCCACGGTTTTGCATTCGTTGGAAAGGTCTCGGGCTCCGTGAGGAAAGAAACTTCAGGATTATAAAACGACATCCACGCGGGCGAAGGCATGGGCAACCGTTAGTTATTTTTAAAATTCAGGGGAACATAATATTTACCGCTTTGGAAATGTCTATCTTTGATTGATTGATTTTGAGAAAAAATGGCTATAGAAAATGTAAATAAAAATAGTTTCATATCCAAGTATGAGAGTCTCGCATATTTATCTTTTATTATTGTATATAAATCCTGAAGCAGTTTATTGAATCTACCTACTGAGTTTTAAGTATTTAGTCCTAATAGTTTCAAGAGTTGCTCTCGTTGTCCATATGGCTTTGACATACGGACAGATGGACAGGACGGACGGACGGTTTCTTTTCTATTTCACACACATCAGAGAATTCCTCCGCCAGTGTAGTCGGTCAACTGAAAATGAAAGGTGGCACTAAAAGTAATCACGTGGAATGGGGGGCAGTATCTCACGATAGCTCTGCCACCACTGCCATCTCCAATTCGTATGCCAAGCATGGCAATTATAGCTTATTCTCCCCTAATGACCTAATGAATGCCATCGTGAACATCTTTAGGGTAGGCTTTTGCCCATGGATGTCTTTCGGCTAAAGTAACCAGGATGATGAGTTTAATTTAGCGCTAAATAATAGAATTGGATAATGAGGACACACTGGAGCTCTATCGTTCGATCTCAATAACCATCAATGCTGTATCAGTGCCAAATTAAAAGTAATTGCACCATACCTGTCATTGAACTTAATACCGCAATGAACAATTAAAACATTAGGGTAAAATGGTGAAAAACTCAGGAAATATGCCCCACTTGCAATATAAAGCACACCGAACTATCAAATGTAATAGTTAGAACGCCAATTGATAGGTGGCAGTAGTACTCGAATTCGTTGAAGCAAGCGGGTGCAGTTTGTTGGTAATTAAGAAAAAAAATCATAATCTTGAAAAAAATAGTTCAGATTGTAACACAACTTACGTGGGTGAGTATTTTTAAGTATTTTTAACATATTCAAGTAATATTTTTAAATGAGTGTGAACGATTTATGATATTAGATAGGTACATGAGCTTTATAAAATTACCAATTTTTTTGCAAGTTTATATTAGTTTTAGGTACTAAGCGCTGGGGTGTATTTGCGTACGTTTTGTGAAATACGCCCCGATTTTGTAGGTGAGATATGCCTCAATTTTTAATCGGCCTTAATTTGTTTTTTACTGATTAATTATGGGTAGATGTTACAAAATAAAAATATGCAGAGCATCGTGGACGGCTGAAGCTCAAAATGAGGCAATGTCAAAGGTCACCAGTAAAGAGTTAGAGATCAACAAAGCCAGTACACTGTATCCAGTCTATTTGTCCCTTGGCAAGGTGACTGGATACAGTGTACAAGATGCTTGAAATGGTTGCATGAATATTGTACGATGTACAATAATTTCTGTAACAAGTGTGGCGGCTCTAATGTGCGGCAGCAACACAAGTAATATTTTTTTCTATGTTATGTTGTTTTTTCTTTATTACTATTAATATTTTGTTTTTTTTTACAATAGGGCATTTTCACAAGCCCCCCGGCAAATACGCCCTTTTCTATAGTTTTTAAAATAACGTGCAAGTCAAAAAATAATTAGAATTACTGGCTGAATTACCAAATAATAAGAGGCTGATTAGTTAATGTAACAAATGATTCCCAAGAAATAAATATAATTTGCTTTTAAATGTGTTTTATTTGACAAAATTAAAAAGTAGGGCGTATTTAACCAGTTTACCCTATATAGAGTAAAAGGAAACATACAATTGAAAAAAAAAACGGTACTCTCTTCAAACACATTTAAAAGTTACAAAGGATGGAAAAGACGTATTAAATATCAATTCGAAGCGCATTACTGCAGGCGTTTAACCTCGGAGGTCGACAATGAAGTTAATTTCGCAAACTAAACACCCCCTCCCGCCTACTTCACCCATTTCCCCCTTCTACCCCTTCTACCCCTTCTCCCCGCCGTCCACTCAATGCTTCTAAACTAACTCGGACTCTCCCTTTGTGAAGGAACTCATTGTGAAGGCAGCTGTGTGCAGTCATTTTTCTCGTGTTTGTCGAATAACGACTGTTCGGTGAAGTGAACGAGTCTCTTTCAATTATTTTATTACTTCATCTATTTGCTAATAACAGCTCTATGAGTTATTTAGCTGCTTGTAGCAATTGCGTAGAAATGTAGTTGGGGATTAAATTTATTTGTGGACTGGGAATTGGATTCTGTTATGTAGTTCCTACCGCATTATGTACTATATTTATTTTGATAATGCGGAGGAGTTTTATGTTATCATACTGCTGCCTCAGTAAACTTCGTACCAGCTCAGAATTTAATAATGTGTAAGAATTAACAGTTAGGTACTCACTGTTTGTATAGGACAATAAAATTGTTAAGAAATTAAGGTATACATGAAAGAAAAAGAAATTGAAAAAAAAAGTAAAAATTGAAAGACATATTATTTCGAAATAATATAAAACAAAAATTGAAAGATTGTTTTTGTATAAAGTCATATTTACAGACATTTTTGAGGCCTAAATATTATATTATAGACGGTATCTATCTATCTATATTATATTTCGCTAACCGCCTGTCTTTAGAATCAGATACTAAATAATTTGGTAATCGCAGATAATCAACTCACCAATGTAAACTGCAAACTTATTTACCGAACAGGTCACATCGGAAAAAAAATTAAGGCTTAAGGTGCAATTCCACGGGTCGCGATCGATCGCGGCCGCGCGCGACTATAGATGTAGTATGAAAATGTATGGAACCGCTTTCGAGGTTCGCGACAGACGCGCGCGGCCGTGTTAGGTTAGGATCCCACTGCAGAATCATTTCGTTCTTCCAGATATGCTGCAAACCTATTTTTACGCATATTTATAATCTAGAGAATATATATCAACTAGGTTGCCTATAAAAAATGGCCTCAAGTATTTTTTGGGAAAGGTTTTTTTTTCTTTTTTCAATATAATGTTGTCCACCTCACGGCAATATGTATAAAGACTGAAAAATCACGTCCGCCGTTGCGCACTACGTATTTTCGTTCCCCCCCCCCCCGATTACTTTTTACGTCCATGATGTACATGTATTATTTACATATCACATTAAAGCCATTTTTTTCTCATTATTTTGGTATACGGGAGCCAAATTAAATCGGCAGCAAATGAGCGTTGCTGGCTGTTAAAGATAAAATAATTTATTTAAAAATACCAAATTTTTGACTTGCGACCAAATTTTGATAGGCAACCTAGTAGATATATATTATTTAGATTATAAAGTTGCGTAAAAATTATATTTGCAGCATATCTGGGTGAACAAATTGATTTTGCCGTGGGATCTTAACCTATGTCTTGAAAATTTCGTAATTAGTCGGTGTTGTCTGTCGAAATGACAAACATATTACGTGTGCTGTGTAACTAGCCAGTGGTAAAATGGTTTCAACATAGAGGTTCGTTATGTTTATACCATGAAATCCATGACGTTTTTGACGTCATCGGCCGCGCGCGGCTTGCGACAGTCGTTGGCCGCGCGCGTCTGTCGCAAACCGCGGAATCGGGTCCATACATTTTCATACTGCATCTTTAGTCGCGCGCGGCCGATGACGTCATCGGCCTCGCGCGGCTGCGATCGGTCGCGACCCGCGGAATTGCACCTTTACGAACTTACGAACATTAACACTAAGGCAATAAACAATTCACATTACGTTACATTAGTTTCATGTATTATATATACTTTCATGAAACTAGTTTCAACAAAATAGTTGCACCGCCAATTTTGACAGTATTATTGAGATCATGGCACCATCTATATCAGATTTATTTTGAAATATAAAATAAATAAAAGGTTATTTCGAAAGGAAAGGCGTAAATGAATTCTAAAATTGTTAGCAAGATAGCATCTGGGAGCAATATAACTAATTTCTCAATTATCCAATTGTTTCGCAACACTACTTTAACGTCACATTTACATTATGAAATTAGTTGCATGACATTAGTTTCGCACAAAAATCATAAAACTAATTCAGTGTCATGCAATTAATGCATGCATTGTAAAGCCCAATGCTTACACGTCTATTTATCAGCGAAATCAATGTCATGAAATTAGTTTCACGTCACTAGTTTCGTAAGTATAGTGATATATTATAAATAAACATAGTATCTTAGTGACAACAAATCAGTGTGCGTTGAGTATAAAATATTCATGTACATTCCTTATCATAAATTTGAACTGTTTTACGAAATACGAAGCAGTATACGAGTATTCCAGGTAATATTTTTAAATACTTCGCTCGACGTCGCTTTTCAAAGTGCTCCTTCCTTTTATCAAGGATGGTTGCGGTGGTTTTTAATTAGTATGGTTTTTCTTTTGTCAGCTCGCCGAGCAATTACAGTCGTTCAACTGAATTTGTAACTGGTTTTCATAACTCGCTTACAGGCTATTTCCTTTTTTAATCACTCACGTATTTTTACGTGAATGACGTAAATGGGCTTGCGATCCGTGTTATGTTAGGAAGTTTTGTAGCTCAAAAGGTAATGGATAGAAGCAGTTAGATATGATTTCTACTGGTGGTAGAGATCCAGTGACGGAGCTCGCGGGCATAGGCACCACCGCATTACCTAATATATCGTGTTCCGGTCAGGTGGTAATGTATGTAATTTCCGGCACAGAGGCATATCACTTTAAGCCTCAGGAGTGGCAACGCATCTGCATTTTGACCTTGGTTTTTGTGTGGGTGTCTATAGGCTGCAGTCATCACTTAATATCAATGTGAACAGCATGCTTGTTTGCCACTTCCCTAACATTAAAAAACTGATGGATGATATTTCATCCCTTCAGCTGAAAGATGCTTACCACTGGACAAAAACCTTACTTACCTGCTCACCAGTGATACAAACAACAGTGTTGTGCGACATGAGGGGAGAATATGCCATTGTCACTACACCACACCGCGGACACACCGCCAAAATTCCATACAAACGCGTATTTTGGTCTCTATTACACAGACATCAATCAGTGACGTGTATTTACACGTGCAACTGTGAGCGTAGCACGTAAAGAATGGCAAACGTCGCCCATAAGTGGGAAGGAGGTTGGGTGAGGCGGGGAAATAAGGCGGGACGTCGAAGTGTCCATTCTGTGTGTAGTATTATTACATTATCTCTGACTAGACTTAGCATACACCATAGATTATACAGTATATAGGGTATAGATTGGCAACTGAACGTAAAGTTTGGGAAAAGTGAGGGGCATTCACCACTAGATAGCGCTTTCATGTGATTTTACGTGGGTACCAATAGATGGCGCTTGTATTTATTTGTATAAAGGGTACCTATATTATTAAGAACTCTAAATATATTTTTTTAAATTCTAAACAAGTGGTTTATTACCTCTTGTTTAGAATTAAAAAAAAAACATTGATAAACAATATTTAAAGGCAGCCGATACGCCTTTTAATTTTCTGTTTAATGTAAATAACAACACTGCTTATCAAGTCAAAAATAAAATAAGGTATATACTTTTGAAGTGTTTTATTTCAAATTTAGTTCAACATAAGAACATATGTAGATATATAATAACTGAGAATATTTTAATTGCTTGTGATACGAAAGAAAAAAAAGTTAAGGGGAAATACAATTGATACATTGACAGTCAATTTTATTTTATTTTTTCAATTAAATAAATAATCGTTCAAAAATTACTACAACTTAAAATAGTTCAATACATCACCAGAATGTTACATTTTCTCTTTTACGAACTGACAAAACATAAGTTTGGCAAAATAAAACTAGACATTCTCTTTCCATACCTTCACTTACAAATAATTTAACAGTAATGATAATAATACATCACAAAATCATTATTTCAACAGTTTTGTACAGCTAAATCAGCATTGAGCCAAGCAACAAAGCATCTTATAATAAGAAAGCATCTAATAAATAATAAACAAACAGTGAAGATTTTCAGATTAAAAAAATTGAATTACTTAAAAAGTAACAATACATCACTTTTATGTGCCATTTGGTAAACCAGAATTTCAAATTCAAAATAGGTATAAAACTTCGGAAATTTATATTTAGAATATTTCCCATCATCACTCCAGCTGAAAGACATCTACTGCTGGACAAAGTCTTCCCCAAAGATGCCCACAACAGAGTTGTGCGGTATTTGAGGAAAAGATTCTTGCATAAGAAAGAAAGAAACATTTATTTGACACACAGCGAGACACATAAAACAGACATAAAACGTTGCTAACAATAAACAAAGAAAAGACAACACAATTTCTAAAATTATTAGGTACATACCTTCACGTAATATGTGCCTCACGGCTGCGTCAAAAATGTGTCCTGTTCAGTAAATGTCAGGTAACTTCGTATATGAGGTACCTGACGCTGGTTTTCAACAGGAACCTTAGCGAGAATGAACCACAGATGTGAAATGATTTATAATGGCACTAATACTTATACATGGTACATACAGATATAATACATATAATAAAACCATTAAAATAAAATACTTAATAAAACGATAAATGTAATAAATACTACCAATAAACAAATAGATAAATACCAGAGTAAATAAAATTACGAGCCATAGACAATACAGGTCAATTCATCATATTTTTCAAAACATTATTGAATGCATTTTTATTTTCTTAAAAAAAAAATACTGAGCAATATTATAGTGAATATATAATTACTATAATTATTTAAACATGAAATATTAATTAACAAAATATACAGAGTTACTAGTGACATCTCCTGCCATATTGTGACATTAATTAGCAAAAGTTTATTTTCTGGCGGGGCATTCGTCGCTAGTTGGCGCTAGTGTATATGGAAAAAAGTGTTGAATTATTTTGTACTAAGTTTCATGGCCCTGGCATACACGGTCGCACTGGCAGTCATTCTATCGCGGGACACTGCTGCCCATCCCACGAAGAATTCTCCGCTAGTGGGTGATCGCCACGTCCCATCGCGCACTGTCATCCACGCAAAACGGGGCGGCTATGAATTATGGAAATAACTATTATGTTGTTATAGATCAACGTTCTGGAAGTTTTTCAGTTTTCCATTTCAAAAACGCCATAATAGAACCATTTCCGTGCATAAACCTGGTCGAACAGTGATATAAGGCCATTGATGTTAATTGTACGTCTGTGTCATTTTCATAAAATGACAATTTTAACAGTTTTTTTGACAATCTTCTCGAACATTACACGTATTTAATTTTTAAGTCATATTAAGCTTTAAAATACCAATAAATTAACAGCAAATTGGCGACACGTGTGTAGAGCTAATGTAGATGTGGAAGCAACCTGCTCGCGCACAACTACCCTTGTACTGCAAAGGCTCGTTAGCGACACCCCATCATACCGAATGCACCTTTTGAAGCTACATGGTTGTTATTTTTTGTTTTTGTTTTACTTAGTCACTAAAGTGCAATAGAAACATCATCAGACATCGTATTTCGTGAAATATTATTCATTGACATACCCGTAAAAACTTTACTTTTCTATGTTTGTGTGTGTGTATGTAAGTATGTTTAGGCGTAAGTTCCTTAGCTGAGAGTATGGAGTAACAGATATCCATCCCGTGCTTCTTCACAATTATCATTCTCTTCATACATGTACGCCGTTTTTAAGATTCTTGCCCCTCCCCTAGATAATACTCGACGTATTTGGTTGATGTGATCAGTGTTAGACTTTCTGTCCCTCTTCAAACAGCCACATTCTTTGTTTGTTTTTCAGTTTTTCCTCATTTGGTATCTCATCAAATCTTGATATGATAGGGCCCAAGTTCGATTTTCAGTTGTGAGGAAGTGCTTTTGAGATTAATATGAACAAGGGATTCATATTTAATTTGGAAATAGAAATAAAAACAAAAATATTTTTTTAAACTTTCGGTATTAATTATAGCCGTTTGGGACCAAATTCAGAGAACATATTCATAGAAAGATCCGCTTTCCTTTGACATATGCCCCAATTTCCGCACTATCTTCGAATCTTGGCAAGGTGCTCGCTCTATTATAGTTAATTGTGCATTAGTGCATGCCACTTGCACGACGAGATTTGAAAGGACGTGATAAAGTGGCGATAGTGGTGCCACTCGAACTGCTCAGCGACAATCGCGCACTTAGCACGTTACACGTCATAATGCATTGGCTGATGGTCCTTCGGTGCTGGTTAACGAAAATTAAATTCTAATTGCAGTTTCTAGATGATTTAGGTATCGATAAAATGTCGATAATATTATCGATACGATTTCAAACAATTTAATCAGGTCACTAGAAAATTGACTGTTAATGAAAATTTAATAGAACACTTACTTCTCGACTTTACTCCTTAAGAAACGATTTGAGGTATAAGGCCCAGTACGGAAATTTTATGAGGAGTTAAATCAAGTGAAGCACGAAAGTTGAGGGTACCTTTATTCTAATGAACCATAAGTATAAAGGTACGCTGTGGTTACGCGCTATTCCCGCGCGAGGGCTGCGACCGAGTTGACGTGTTTCACTCGGCCGCACACCTTGTTAACTCCCGTCGTGCGTCGCAGCTGACACACACACTTTTTATGTCATGAAAGACAAACAAGCATATAGTTTACAATGATGTTATGTGAATTCAGTAGTCCAGAAAATCAACGTAAATTTCAATACCTTACCTTCCCCAGTAACACCCTTAATCAAAATTCGTACCTCCTTTAGGTTTCTTTGAGTAAGTTTCTAAAATATTTAGGCTGAGAACCATTTGCGTTCGCTATTTGCCTAGTGCTGAAGAACATAAAACTGCCTGAGTACAATCTATTTGCATACTTACGCACAGCAATGAATATTGTCATTTAAGTTTTATTTTATTTAAAGAAAAATGGAAAGAAAAATTTGACTTCAGGCGAGACTCGAACTTGCGGCCTACTGGGAATCTAGTCCAGCCGCTCTTCCAATTGAGCTACTGAAGTCCTGCCCGATTTGTCAAATCTTTCCTTCACATTTTCTGCATTGCTTTATGGTAGCAGCAGCACCGAGTTCGAGTCTCGCCTGAAGTCAAATTTTTCTTTCCATTTTTCTTTAAATAAAATATATTTCACAAGCATGTGTTAATGCGAAATAATATAAAACAATCATTTAAGTTTTACCAAGTGTTTTTCTGTTAAATCTCTGCTTACTTTTTCGAAAAACCTGAAACGATGTTCAGATATAACTATATACTACAGCAATAAACAGAGACCAGATACAGTACCTTTACTATTAGTTAATTAAAGTACGCTTTTATTTATAGAGAAAATGAAAACCAGAACAATCGTGTTTGTTTCCGAGCTCGTAAGTCTAGGAAAACTTTAGATGAAGTAACGTGTAGGTCGCATCAAATAATAAATTTGATGTTGGTACAGGTTAGGTGCGCCACGTTTGAAACGGAGCCGTCCTAACTCAATTTCTCTTTGTAGAGCATTGAATCTAAACGGGCGGTATAAAAGGTTGGATTTAGTTTGGCAGACAATTGGAGTTGTTTCGAAAGTGCTCGCTTCAAGTGGTTGTTTGGGAGGCCGCAATACTGGGCTGTTTGCCCGCACCAGCGCTGTTCCGCTCCTAGCGGGATTACCTTCGATATCATGTTTTCTTTGCAACAAAACAAACCTTGGATTCAATTCTAAGATTAGTTTTTCAAAAACCGTCGGCGGCACGCGCTTTTGTTGCCTCGCTATTGGATCGGAGCTGGATCAATGTTCGATTGTTTTTTGTTTTTTATTACTGTTCGCTGATGTACTATTGGAGAACTATGGACGAGTTTTATTGAGAATATTGCTGTTGATTTGTTATACGAAATCATTGGCATATTTTTGAGGTTCCGTATATGAAAAAAAATCGTTTTTTTCTTTTGAGGGAACCTGTAAAAATACTTGACTTAGTAAAAATCCGATTTGTTCTAATGTTATTAATAAAACAATATTTGCACTTTTAGATACGCAGTTTTATTCTCACTATGAAAACGTAGAGTGCAATGATGAGAAAAATAGACAGTGTTACCACAGATCAACACAAAATTAGAGTTAAGCTAAATATTACATAAATTAGTGTTTGTCTATGCCGGTGTTCTATATATGGCATACTTATTAAATATTATTTCGATATCCAAATTCAACAACTTCAGTTCGGTGTGGACTTCACGTCTATTAAAGTAACCTGGAGTATGATTTTGATCACTTTGAAGCTCACCCTTCCGTATGGTAAATAACTTGTGAATCTAATTTCCGGTATTTAATTCCCGCGTGTGTTGAGGGATGATAGGTATTTCCAATTCGATTAATTTCTGAAATAACCCGAGTTTTGAACCCAATTAATACTGGTGTTTATGTAACCTTTATACAAATTAAGGTCGGGGCGTGATGACCCAACCGCTCAATAGTGTAGAAGAATTATTTTGCTGGTGCTGTCAGTCAACCGGACAACGACAGTCAAACTATACGCATGTGGTAGTAAGTACGATAAAGCGGGGTGGACAGCAGCGTCCCGCGATAAAGCTATCGCCACTGTGATCGCCAAACCGCATGTTAAGCGTTTCGATTATGATACATCTCATCATTTGTATGCATGCAACGTATGTATAAATCATGACTTAAGAGTCGGAACATCATGATATAATGAATAATCGTAAATAGATCTTCACGATACAGGCTTGCCTAGTGTGAAGATCATTACTTAACTTTATTATGGGAAATATGCTTCTAGCGCTTGGCTCATATTGACATCACATATGTTTTATTATATCTAAACTGATAAGTACCTTACTTTATGTGTCATTTGTTGCAAATAAAGCTTTTTTTTTCTCCCATAACGCTGCAATAGCACAATATAACAATAACAATTAATATGAAAATTTATACAACTGCCTAGTAGTAGCAGGCCTATAAGTAGCCTAGTGGTAGCAGGCCACTACTACTGGGGGTTCTGGGCTCGATTTCCGGTAGGGGGCTATCAGAGATAACGGTATCAGTCTCTGGCTCTATTTGGATTCTTCCATTTTCTGGAAGTTTTCCATAAAAATTACCTTGGATTTTCGTAATGTGCCCGGAGAAGTCAACAGGCGCGCCACCTGTTAAATGGACCACAACGTAACCAATGAATCGTGGGTGTTTGCATGAATGCTTAAAAGCATGTATTTACATCTGCCTACCCCTTCGGGGATTACAGTCTTGAAGTTACACATGAAAGTTCTTTTTGTTTCCCAAAAACACACAGATAATCCTATTGAAACCTGAAAATATAAACCTTACCACAGAATACAAGACAAAGCGTTCACAAACACTACCCCGTTGAAAAGGACGCACGCATAACTCTGGACTCAATTTGAGCTGAACTTTTCAAGTTTTTCAAATGAATCCCGTCACGTCAGCCCGCCACGCCACGGGCTCTTTTATTCTAATTTGGAAAAGATAGCGACAGTGTAAAGTGACTGCCAGTAGGGAAAGTCTCGTTTGCCATTTTATTTAAGCTGACTCATGTTAGTGAATTACACAAACTAAAAAGTAATTTTCAACGCACTTTTAGTTGATATTTATTAATGTTAAATGTGATATAAACATAGTACGTCAGCGCGTTGCTCCCCAGATGGTGCAAATGTTTATAAGCGACCGTAATCACTTTAGTTACCATTTACCATGGAAATAAAACAAAATGTATATAATATTTCACAACTTCATCAAATACCGTACCATCATCCCTTATTATATCGGATTATTTAGACTCAATATAACTCGACCAAGCTTCCGGATACAAATGTGTAAGTATTTTTTTTTTTATTTAATAAAATATCTGAAACACATTAAAAGAAAATTTCATCGCAGGAGACAAAGCATAGGCAGCTTCCCTACGAGGTTGTGGGTTTGTACATATAATAAAAAAAAAATCTTTCTTTTCTTCTGTACTTATAGGCATATTTTTATCCCTACTGAGGACACACATGCGCGGAGCAATGTTTTCTTTAGGATTTTTTTTTATACCGCTAGTCCACTTATAATATTTAGACTGTGGCGTCGGTCACGTCGGTACTCTCGAGTTCCCGCTCACTCGGATGCAACGTGACGTTCCTTACGTGCATGGCTTTTTAAACAGTTCCTGAGAATTTATTTTACTAGTGCTGTCCGGTTGGACCTGTTGACGTTATTTTTGTAACAAAATATGTTACTGTGTTACTTTACTGCTTTGCTCTTGTTTGTTTATTTTATTTTAAATAAAATAAAATAAACAAACAAGAGCAAAGCATAGAGGAGAGAAGCAATATCACAGTAAGCAAATGAAGTAAATAGCATTAACCTCTCTTATTTTTTTTAATTTAATGACGTTACAAAGTACAGTTCACAGTGAACAGTAAGTAGCGACTGCAGCCTATAGACACAAAAACAAGAGGGCAAAGTGAGTTGCCACCCCGGAGGTCTTAGTTGAAAATGTAAGCCATACATCATGTTTTTCGGGGACAGAGCTCTAGTGATATAGCTCGCGGGCGTAGGCACCACCGCATTACCTAAATTATACTTGTCGCTAAACGGTAGTGTTCAGCACTATCCTGTTCCGGTCAGATGGTAATGTACGGCCCTGTAATTTCCGGCACAGAGGAATAACACCTCAGGCCTCAGGAGTGGTAACGCATCTGCATTTCGACCTTGGTCTTTTTGTGGGTGTCTATAGGCTGCAGTCATCACTTAACATCAATGTGAACTGCATGCTTGTTTGCCACTTCCATAACATAAACAAAAACATCTTACCGGAACATGATAGTGCTGAACACTACCATTTGGCGGCAGATAGATTAGGTAATGCGGATGCCTACGCCATCGAGCACAGAGTTTGGAAATCTATTACCAATAAAAAAGAATGGACCAAAATATCATGGCAAATGTGTACTTGTAGGTATTTATGCAATTGTTTTCATTCCTACCGAGGAAACACAAGCGTGGAGCAATGTTTTATTAAGGATGATTTTTTTAATACCACTAGACCAATTATTTAATTGTATCGTCGGTCACGTCGTTACTTTCGAGTTGCCGCTCACTCGGATACGATGTGACATCCCTTATAGTCTAAGATCCGAATCCAGGTCGACCTTCACCTATCTTTTTACTGAATGAAACATTTTGTTTATCAAATTTCATTCATAAACAAACACGTCTTGCATGAATTGCCAATCAAAATATAAAAGTACCTACTTTTATACCTAAAAATAAAAAACAGAAAAAAGGATTGCTAACATAATTACCGTAACTAGAGATATTTGTCTTTTTTATGTAATGCAAGTGGCGAACAAGCATACAGTTCACATTGATGTTAAGTGATGATTGCAGGCTATAAACACCCACACAAAGACCAAGGTCAAAATGCAGATGCGTTACCACTCCTGTGGCCTAAGGTCTTATGCCTCTGTGCCGGAAATTACAGGTCCGTACATTACCACCTGATTCGATTGTGCTGAACACTGCCATTTAGCGGCAAGTATATTAGGCAATGCGGTGGTGCCAACGCCTGCGAGCTCCATCACCGGAGCTCTACCACCAGTAAAGTTGGATTTTTTTGTACTTAAATATTAATAGCTTCTGCCTACATTGAAATAAAACTATTTTTACGGATTTATCTCGCGTATATTAAACTAAAATGATTTTTAAAATCAACCCGACGTTTCGGTCGCTTTTCAGCTTCCGTGGTCCCGGGCAGACTGAGGTGACATTTGTCTGACAGAAGTTTGAAAATTATATGTAGCTACCTCCATCGATTTCGTAAACGCCTTGCGTAGCGTTCAGGATTAACACAATAATTACTTATGGTATCTTGAGGTCTTGCAGACTGCTGCGGCTGGGATTTAATCTTGCTAAGTATGGGATCCCATGATGTTGATAATCGCGATCCATCTTCTCTATTGAAATTTGGGTGTTTTTTAATTTCAATAGCCTCGCGTACCATTCGTGGAATGGGTTTGTGTTCTCTAGCGAGTATTTGAATTTTATCAAACCGGATGTAATGGTTCGGCTTATCCGCTATGTGTTCACAGACTGCAGACCTCCCTGTTCTTCGGTTTTTGACATCAGCAATGTGCTCTTTAACGCGGGTGGATACAGCTCTCTTCGTTTGACCAATATATGAGAGTCCACAAAATCATTTTAGTTTAATATACGCGAGATAAATCCGTAAAAATAGTTTTATTTCAATGAGTGTAGCTCGCGAAAACCTAAGAACATATTCTGCCTACATTCCAATGAAATACGATCATGAAGTTATGTTATTTCACAATCATAAATAATTTAAACATCAAACATAATTTGGATTATGGTTAAGTCTGCCCTACTTTGGCCAAATAGTTTAGATATTATCTAAGATGCAAGGATGGATGTACGGAACCAACGTGCATGTGCGATGAGTGGGATGAATAAGAAGTTATGAATATAGAAGTAGGAGTTTGAGAATTCATAAATTATTGGATTTTCATGTTCCGTCTTGATATGAAGATCATCAATATAAATATACGAATATTTTAGGGGAAATGAGACATTCTACTGAGATACTTTTTACATTAGTATATTATATTTAGTTTTATCTTAGTGATATTCTTGACTATACATATATATATTACAAACAAACAAATATATACAAACAACAAATATATATATATATATACTATATTTATTTGTTTGACATGTACATCATTTGTGCAGCGAGGTGTGAGACAGGGAGATGTTATATCTCCGAAACTGTTCACCGCTGCATTGGAAGACATCTTCAAGCTTCTGAACTGGAAAGGACTCGGCATCAATATTAACGGCGAGTACATCTCCCACCTCCGATTTGCAGATGATATCGTAGTCATGGCTGAGACCCTGGAAGACCTTAGCACAATGCTCAATGACCTCAGTAGGGCCTCCCAACGAGTGGGCCTTAAAATGAACATGGACAAAACGAAGATCATGTCAAATGTCCATGTTACACCCACTCCTGTTATGGTCGATGGTACTACACTCGAAGTTGTTGATGATTATGTATACCTGGGACAAACGGTCCAGTTAGGTCGGTCCAACTTCGAGAAAGAGGTCAATCGCCGAATCCAACTCGGTTGGGCAGCGTTCGGGAAGCTACGGTTCATCTTCTCGTCCGACTTACCGCAGTGTCTCAAGAAAAAGGTCTTTGATCAGTGTGTGTTGCCAGTGATGACTTATGGGACAGAAACGTGGTCGCTCACTATGGGCCTCATAAGAAGGCTCAAGGTCACTCAGAGAGCAATGGAGAGAGCTATGCTTGGAGTTTCTCTGCGAGACCGAATCAGAAATGAGGAGATACGCATGAGAACCAAAGTTACCGACATAGCTCACCGAATAGCGAGACTCAAGTGGCAGTGGGCAGGGCACATAGCTCGACGAACTGACGGCCGTTGGGGCAGAGCAGTTCTCGAGTGGCGACCGCGTACCGGAAAGCGAAGCGTAGGTAGGCCTCCCACAAGATGGACCGACGACCTGGTGAAGGTCGCGGGCAATCGCTGGATGAGGGCGGCCCAGGACCGTTCGTTGTGGCATTCTTTGGGGGAGGCCTTTGTTCAGCAGTAGACGTATTTTGTCTGAAATGATGACGATGATATCAATTGTTATTCACTTTAATTTATTGTTTGTTTTTGACGTGTCATAAGAGGTGCCTGTCACCCCAAATGGATAAATGAGTTTCTGATTCTAATTCTTTAGACTACCTTTTTCCCGCGACTTCATCCGCGTAGACTTCAGATAAAATACCGGCACTCTTGAAACATATTATAAGGATTAATGAGCAATAGTTATTTACAGGTAAGTCTTTTTATTGTCGTCGGTCTACGAGTCTACGTTCGGATACATGCAAAGCAATTTTAATCAACAACTTTTTTTTATGTCGACAAGCATGCAATTCTAGTGACGGAGCTCGCGGGCGTATGCAATACTGCATTACCTTATAAACTTGCCGCTAAATGGTAGTGTTCAGCACTATCGTGTTCCGGTCAGGTGGTAATGTACGGCCTTGTAATTTCCGGCACATAGGTGTAACACCTTAGGCCTCAGGAGTTGTAACGCATCTTCATTTTGACCTTGGTCTTTTTGTGGGTGTCTATAGCTGCAGTCATCACTTAACATCAATGTAAACTGCATGCTTGTTTGCCACATCCATTAAATGAAACAACAAAAATTTTGATGGTATTTCTGTTCAACAGTAGGATTAGTTTTTTAAAAACTATTATCGTTGTTCCGTTATCGTTATCTTTCTTCGTCCGACTGTTTATTTTAATGGTCAATGTCAGTTGCAATTGACAGGTGACAATGTCACCCTTCCTGACACGTAACGAGGAATGTGCGCATGTGGCGTGGGAGCTCGCCACCGCTTGAGTGTGTTGAGTATCGAAGTTCTTCTCAGTAGTGACTGCACTTGGAACTCTGCTAAGTGAAGCAAGCGGTGGTGCCTACGCCCGCGAGCTCTGTCACTAGAGCTCTCCCACCAGTACTAAGTACACAACTAAGTATGTTTAAATATATTTTTTCAAACAATCTTTCCTAAATCTCAGCCACGTAAACCTCTAGTTATTATAACTGTCCATCTAAGAAGGAAATAATAATTTGTGATATTTAAATAGACACAAATCCTAAACTCGTATGTATGCCAACTAAGCTGAGCAGTTAAGTTCTGACGTTATTCAACAATTCTCAAATGATGCAACTTATTTTTGACTTAACTTGTACCTCAGAAAGTTGGTTAAAGTTAAAATAACATTATGCAATATAGCTTAACCCCCTTATTCATAAACATATTTTATCTTAAGTGTTGCTGATCTCTCCTTTGTCTTTTTCTATCCTGCATATTTGACAATGCAACTGACAAAGACAAAGCATTCTATAGCTAAAACGTATCTAATGTACGTTTATGAATAAGGGGGTAAATGTTCATATCAATGCGTAGAAGAAGAATGAAAGAGTTGGTCCATTCACGATAACATTACATCGATATGAATAATGATATCAATATTCTGTAATTATTATGGAAACATATCTCACAACGAGTTGATCAATTACATACGTTAATCCCAGTGGTTTCGAACACAATCGGAATGTAATCGGAAACATATTCGATAATAACACGACAAAGCTGGAACTACATTATATTGTAGTCGTCGAGATCTGATTGATGACTCGTTTATCAAATTTGTATATCGATATTTTAGGCAGTTAAGTTTACTTATTAGAATTTAGCGCCAGTGCCCATTAAGGCCAGTTATTTGTAATAGACACAGATTTAGATTTAATATTGAGTAAATCAAAGAAACAGTTAAATAAACTGTCAAAAATGTTATATTCACTACTTTATTTTAAGAAAGAAGATACAGCTTTTATCGACCTATTTTCTTTAGGTGTATTTTCGTTAGGTATGATGGTGGCAGACCAAAATCCGGCTGGTCACCATGGGGTTTCAGACCGTAACCCTCCATATCCGAAATTACATATTACTTACAATATTAGATCCCTAGCGACTTCAGAGAAAATAGTGCAATTAAAAAACGTCTTGAGTAATATCAATATCAATTCGATGTCATAGGCCTTGCAGAAGTTCACGATGGGCTGATGACATTAGTGCCAGTGCTGGCCCAAATTGGTTCAGACATCAGGGACAGAGACAACTGGAAGGTGCTGGAGGAGGCCTATACCCGAAAGGGGTCCTTAAAATAACTAAATTAAAAATGAAACCTACTATGTACTTACCTATTTAAGGAATAAATGGCTTTTTATTTATTTATTTATTTATTATGATGGTGGCAAACAAGCATTCAGTTCATTTACTGTTCATGTGAACTGTAAAGCTAATTTTGCCATCTCACCGATGACTGATCCCACTATCATACCTTTGATACGCGTCCCAATTACAATGGAATTATTATTTGAACGTCTCTTTTGTCAAACGGATCGAAGTTTGGGTTCGACTCATTGACAACACTATGATTTGCCAAATATGGATTGAGATCGAATAATGGGACCGGTTGTCAGCTACTAGCACTTTGACCATGTCACACAACACTAATATAGTCGAAGCTTAGGAGCGGTGCGGTGTCGCCGCGGACACACGGCGCTGCTGACGCTAATCGAGTTGCACCGCAATCAACTCACATTGACATCGAGTTGCGACTTCTCTAAACTTCGCCTCTTGAATTTCTCTCGAGTAACCGTTCACGAATTGCGTTTAAGTTTGAGGTTTTGATTCGGCGTGTCTAATTGTGATTTGGTATTTGTATAAAAACAAAAGTTACTCATCGATGATAGACCTCCAGTGATAGACCTGCTGGAAGAAGTAAGCATACTATTCCTTCCAACCATAAACCAAACCGTACGTTGGTAAATAATAGTACCTACTCTGCGCTACGTCACAAATTGTACCTTTAAAGTAGAATAGAATAGAATAGAAAATATTTTTATTTCGAATAGATCTTTACAGATACTTTCAAAACGTCAATAAATCATAAACTACCTAGAGCGAATAACCATTACATATAGTAAAGAAAAATCATATATTAATAGTAAATTAAAAATTAAAATTTAAACTATTTGGTTAAAACATAATAATCATAAATTTTTTCAATTCCTTCAATGATAATAAATGAAGAAAAAGAAAAACTTATTCGTCAAGATCAATGTTATTCACTTAGCAGAGTTCCAAGTGCAGTCACTACTGAGAAGAACTCCGCTACCCAACAAACTCAGTAAGAGCTCTTTTAAATGAAAGCTTAAATCTAGTACAGATTATCGTGAAAAATCCATAGCATAGATGCAAATAAACTGCTATCTACTAAATGTGATGTAGCCCCTGCAAACCAGAACAGACCAGTGCCCACCAACAGCACCCGTTCACGAGTATGACGCATGTGACAGCCATTGCCCTCCTCGACCATTTTAGAGGGAAGTGAGCAACCCGCCACACGACGCCGCCAAAGGCAAAGACATTTAAGCGTGCATGACTGTTCCGGATATGCATACGGCAAAATAAAAGATGGAATTCATTTTCAGCCAGGGTATTCACATTATTCAACCCTTAACAATAGTAAATACTAATTACTGAATACACGAAATCACAGGATCATGAAATAGCCTGGCAGCGATCGCTATAATCCCAAGACGTATTATCATTAAGATAATCACTGGTCTTATAGTAATTACATTTATATAAACGTTCTTTCATTACTTTCTTAAATTTATTGATCGATAGACTTTGAACGTTTTTGGGGATTTGATTAAAGAACCGTATACATTGACCTCTAAAAGAATTACTGACCCTATTTAGCCGCGTTGCATGCATGGACAACTTGTATTTGTTCCTAGTATTTATACTGTGATTGTTACCTATTGTAGGAAACTCATTAATGTTTTTACGGACATATAATACATTTTCATAAATGTATTGCGAAGCTACAGTCAGAATATTTATTTCTTTAAATTTATCTCTAAGAGATACCCTCGGACTCAACCCGTAGATAGCCCGGACAGCTTTCTTTTGCAGTACAAAAATAGTGTTGACGTCGGCGGAATTTCCCCATAGCAAAATGCCATAGGACATTATACTGTGAAAATAACTAAAATAAACAAGGCGAGCCGTCTCGACGTCTGTTAATAGTCTAATCTTTTTCACAGCAAATGCTGCCGAGCTAAGTCTATTAGCTAATTTGGCAATATGGGGACCCCATTGCAATTTAGCATCCACGGTAATGCCCAGAAATACCGTGGACTCTACGATCTCCAATACTTCCTCATTTATCTTAACATTGGTTTCAACCTGTTTTACGTTAGGAGTAGTAAATTTAATACATTTTGTCTTACTGCTATTTAACGAAAGGTTATTGGCGCTAAACCAATGTACTATATTAGAGAGAGTATTGTTTACACAGTCAAAATCTACCTCCTGTCTTTTAATTTTGAACACTAAAGAAGTATCATCAGCAAACAATACCATCTCTTGGCCATCATTGATAATGTAGGGTAAGTCATTAATATAGACTAAGAAAAGAAATGGCCCTAAAATAGAGCCCTGTGGGACCCCCATATCCATTGAAGTCCCGGGAGATCTTGTCCCATTTACATCAACACACATATTTCTATTGTTTAAATATGAAGTCATAAGCTCGAGAGCGGTATCTCGAAGGCCGTAGTGATATAACTTTCTGACCAATGTTTCATGCTGAACGCAATCAAATGCTTTAGATAAGTCACAGAATACCCCTAGTGCATTATGTGATTTTTCCCAAGCTTCAAAAATGTGTTTGACAAGTTCAACACCTGCATCGGTAGTTGAACGACCCCTAGTAAATCCAAACTGTCGACAATGTAAAAGTTTATGATGGTTAAAGTGTGCAAGTAGTTGAATTAAAATAAGTTTTTCAAAAATTTTACTTAAGACAGGTAGTACAGAAATTGGTCTAAAATTTGTGGGGTCACTTGTACTACCAGATTTAAAAAGAGGAATCACTTTACTATGTTTCATTAAACTAAAAAAAGCAAACAACTAAAAAAAGTGCATAATAATATGTTCGTGTCTTGTTTGCCACTTCATGACTGAAAAAATGTTCTAATTATTTCCTTATGACTTTAACTAAATATCAGGTATTTATGTAAAATCGATTACCTTTCGACTGAATTAAAAGACCATTGTCAAATTCATAAAAACGTAGTAATAAATAACAATGAAACAACGCAATACTCGTGAATGTCATATCATTTTACGAACCGGGTCGTGACGCGATATAGATATTGGGTAAAAAACACTTTTTACCTTTATTCCGACGTTTCGACTCGGTTGCACAAGCCGTGGTCGCGGACAGACTGTTGTAACAGCAAAATGTCAATTTGCGGGTAGCTTGATGTTCTTCTACCTACAAGTTGCGTGATTATTGTGGAGGCCGGCACACAACGCTCACTGTATCCGACGATAGGTCCGATGTTACATCGCGCGATCCTAAATTGTTTATGACCGGTGTCCAGGTCGGAGACAATTTATATCCATCTTCACGATTGAAATTGTTTTTGTACTTATATATTTCAATCGCCTCTCGTATTATCCTGGGATAATAATAACGTTCAGTGGAGAGGACTTTTGGATTGTGAAGATTGATCCAATGATTAGTCTCCGAGGTTAAAAGGTGTTCCGCGATCGCCGATTTTTGCATCTGTCGGTTTTTTAGAGCTGCGATGTGTTCTTTGATCCTTTCCTGGACGCTGCGTTTTGTCTGTCCAATGTACACCTTACCACAACTGCACTGTACTTTATACACCCCTGGATTCTGATACGGAATCACGTCTTTCGGGCTGCGTAGATGTGTAACTAATTTGGATAACGGCGTGTAGACAGTCTTAATCGAGTTCCTTCTCAACACCGTGCCTATTTTGTCTGTTACCCCTTTCACATATGGTAAGAAAGCTAATTGTCGGCTAACATCTGGACGCTTTTCCGTATTCGATTTTCGCAGCTGTCTTGTTGGCTTATATCCATTCCGTACAAGTACCTTCTTTACGTGTGATAGCTCAGATTCAATATGGTCAGAATCGCATAGGTCATAAGCTCTGTTCTCTAAGGAGGCTACCACAGAGTACAGGTGACGAGGGTGATGGTGGGATGACGCGTGCAGGTACCTATCAGTGTGTGTGGGTTTCCTGTAAACAGTGTGTGACAAGGAACCGTCTGTCTTCACCATCACTTTGACATCCAGAAAAGCTAGAGCTCTGTCACGTTCCATCTCACTAGTAAACCTGACCTTTGGATGAATGGAATTTAGGTAGTCAAGGTATTGTTCTACAGCAACCGTACCTCCGTTAATGACACTGAACACATCGTCAACGTATCTCTTCCAGAGTTTGACTGGTGCAGGACCGCCCTTTAAGGCCAAACTTTCAAAGTTCTCCATCCAGATATTGGCAATTACGGGCGCTATTGGACTTCCCATTGCCACACCATCGATTTGGAGAAAATATTGACCCTGGTAAAGAAAGTAGTTTCCGCTGAGACATTGATCAATCAATCCAAGATAACCTTCCGATAAGCCACCATCCTTTAACCTGCTTCTGATGATATCCAGGCACTCATTTATTGGAACATTGGTAAACAACGACTCCACATCGAAGCTTACCATCATATCACCCGGTTCCAGTTTCACGCCCTTTACTATCTCCACGAAATGCTTAGAGTCCTTTACAAACGATGTGGTTTTACCTATAAGTTTTTGAAGAACCCCCGCAACATGCTTCGCAAGGTCATAGGTGGGTGACCCGATCTGGCTCACAATTGGCCGCAGAGGAATACTGGCTTTGTGTATTTTGGGCAGGCCGTAGAACTTAGGTGGCTGAACAGGATTGGGTCTATGTAACTTCTGGTATTCGTCCTCTGTGAAAAGATATTCATGCTCAGCAATCATAGCACGAACGCGGCGATATACCCTAGCTGTTGGGTTGTAGTTGACGGGCTTGTACACCTTGTCATCGCTTAGCAACGTCTGGATCTTCGTATTGTAGTCCTCCGTATTTAATACTACAGTGCAGTTGCCTTTGTCAGCCTTAAGCACCAGTATATCTTTATTGTCTCGAAGTGCTTTAAGTGCTCCTCGCTCTACAGTTGCTATATTGCTTGCAGGAAGTCGCGATTTTCGTAAAATGACAGCGATATCCTGACGCATAGTTTCCGCATCAATCATTGGTACCCTGTTTCGTATAATCGCCTCTTCCACTCCGCATATAATATTTTCCACTGGCACTCGCTTCGGTGTTATAGCAAAATTCATACCTTTCTTCAGAGCCGAGGTGGTTGCGTCATCCAGTATTATATTTGACAGATTAATAACAGTGTCAGCTAGATCAGATTGTGTATCAATTGTATCTTTCTTCCGTTCTTGTCTTGAGATCAATCTGTCGAACTTTCGCTGGTGTGTAACACTACTGATTTCCTTTTTTCGTTCTGCCTGTTGATATGTTATTCGGTCACATAGATCAAAACTACTACTCATTACTACTAATCATTGGATCAATCTTCACAATCCAAAAGTCCTCTCCACTGAACGTTATTATTATCCCAGGATAATACGAGAGGCGATTGAAATATATAAGTACAAAAACAATTTCAATCGTGAAGATGGATATAAATTGTCTCCGACCTGGACACCGGTCATAAACAATTTAGGATCGCGCGATGTAACATCGGACCTATCGTCGGATACAGTGAGCGTTGTGTGCCGGCCTCCACAATAATCACGCAACTTGTAGGTAGAAGAACATCAAGCCACCCGCAAATTGACATTTTGCTGTTACAACAGTCTGTCCGCGACCACGGCTTGTGCAACCGAGTCGAAACGTCGGAATAAAGGTAAAAAGTGTTTTTTACCCAATATCTATATCGCGTCACGACCCGGTTCGTAAAATGAGTGAAATTAGTGTTAAACGCGAGTGTTTTAAAAGTTATAATGTCATATCAATTTAATAGTTAACCACAAAGAACATATTTCTTATTCAAACACAGAAAGTTCCACACAAAAAAGTTATCATATATTTTATGGCAGTCATTTTTACGACTGCCGATTGAAGTTTATATGAAGCACGTGAAACTCAAATAAAATTGAATAAGCTTTTATAAAGTAAACCCAACGCTAAGTGGCTATGTGGGTTGCGAGGCGCTAAGACATTCCTCTTTTTACCCCCAAATGTGCTCTTCACGCGTTATATATTATTTTCAAGAGAAATCTTTGCTTTATGTTTTATACCAACATTCAATATAAATTATCTCTGCACACATACTTGAGTTAGAGCGGTTACCTTTTTGGATTATCATAATTGAAATGAAGAATAATATAGAACGCTGTTATAAACAAGAAGCGTAAGTTCGTTTAGATTTTCTCGCGGAGTTAGGCAGATGCGAATATGAGCAGTTTTCTTAATAATTATCAACTCTGTAGATGTGTTTTTAAGGACAATGCATAAATTTTATCGTATTCAATAAAAAACTATCGATATCTCATAATTTCAATCACTATCAATAAGTGCTTATAATAAAAGAAACTTGAGATATCCACTTGACGACCCGGTTAGTCCAGCGGTGCGTTTGATTCGAAGGGTCGCGGGTACGATCCCCGCACCGCAACAAATATTTGTATGGCCTACAGATATTTCTTTCGAGTCTTGGTGTTTGGGTATGTGTTGTGTGTGTACAACGGCACCCACGACACAGGTTTATACCTAGTATGGGGCTGTGAGTGTAAGCGTATTTTATTTTTTTATTATTTTTTATATACACATCATATGCGATTTAAATCAATAGACAGATCGAATCGATCGTAGAGAAGATTCAATGTACTGGTAGATTTAATAAATTATGATTTTTTCGTAAAGTTTTAAATATTTATGTAAAGGTGTGTAAAAAAATAGTTGCTTTTCCACAACTAAATGTATTTTTCTAGTTATTACAATCGATCTGCAACATTATTTTATTTATAAGTTAGGCCATATCACAAGGCCCGTGTTCTTCACTCATTTTCAATTTGTCGGCAGCGCAATGTAAGTGTGCTGCTAGTTCAAGTAGTGCATATAACATTTAGTAAATTACAATTTCACACGCCCTAGAGATGATCATCATTTCTTAATTTATTAAACATATTACTTATTTTTAATTTTCCCTGTTATGTTTCTGATAATACACAACCACTAACATTTTACAACGCGATGTGAATTTCTACAAATGCTTATCAATATTTTGTGCGTTGTTGGTTAAATCAAGTGAGGCTATTGATTAACTGTGTAAACAATGCCATGTGACGTCAATGCAAATATCTTGTGTGCTGTTTGGGGACGATGATGCAAACAAACAAAGAGACACGAATGTAATTGGTGGCTACACCTGAGGATCGGTAATGGGTTTGTTGACCGCTAATCTGACCGCCTGTTTGATTTGTATTATTGTGGTGTCAATCAAAGTAATACAATAAGGCTTAATTTAGGAAAAAAATACAGCAATGTTAAGTTTGTCGTCTTATAAATGTTGATTTTTTGTATCTTTAATAAAGACAAATTGGAAAGAAAGAAAGAAATAGTTTATTTCTTGACACGCACAATACATCACTAAGTACCATTCTAAATAAATAATAATAATGAAAAATAAAAAATAAATAAACAAAAATACTAATAATAAAAACAGAGAAGACAACTTAATACAACGGTGCACACACATTCATCATGCATGTGTGAGATCAAAAAAATGGTACTTATCTCAGCTGCTTGCTGTGGTTGGCACTACAGCGCTGGTATTCTGATGGGACCGTAGGGACACTACGATTTCTTGTTTTTTTTTTAATCCAATTTTTGTTAGATATTTATGGCAAATATTTTTACTTCTGAATGGGTCAGAAAGTGCCTAAGCTCAAGCCTCTATGATTTGAGGTGTACTGGTTTGTTACCAAATGTATATCATAATCTTCATCATTTCAGCCGTAAGACGTCTACTGCCGGACCGAAGTCTCCTCAACAAGGGTGATATGCCATAATCGCCACGCTTGGCATGCGGATTGGCGATTGCAGTAGTTTTATCGCAGGACATACCCCATTGGAATGGGTTGACCGCAATTGTTCGGTTGACTGACTGTACCTGCGGAAGAATTATCTGCCACAGACAAAAGTTCCTCCACTAGTGTTCATTTGGATCATCACGTCCCGACGCCGATAAGCTTATACTCTCAAGCTTTTCTTGAAACGGTACCATAAGATTACCAGCATTACGTCACGTGTAAAAATACTTTGCCAACAAAAAAATGAAGCCAAGAGCACACGAGCGAGGCACGTAATTAAATTATATTTATTTCTCTCCTAATGAAAACGGCCGCAGTTCCAGATAAAACGAAGTACCTTTGTGCATAATTTAAAAGGTAATAAATTGCTATGAAACACGGTTAATTAGACAATAAAATTCACTGGAAGGGTTGGGAATCAAATGCGGATTGTTAAATTGTTCTTGACAGTGATTGTAGTTTTCATGTCGTTTTCGTAGCGTATAGGTCATTTTTAGGGTTCCGTAGTAAACAAGGAACCCTTATAGTTTCGCCGTGTCCGTCTGTCTGTCTGTCTGTCTGTCCGTCCGCGGTTTAGCGCAAAAGCTATTAGTACTAGAGACTTGAAATTTGTCACAAGTATACACCTTAATCACGCCGACAAAGTAATACAATAAACGCGTGAAAAAAAAAATTTTTAGCGTAACCTCCCTTATTAGTAACGCGCAAATATTTCATTTTATTTTTGATTTTCATATAGTGTAAGGTATCGCTGGATAGGTCTTTTAAAAATATTATGGGTTTGCAAACATCATTTTTCGATGCAGTTAACTGTTCGTGACTTATTAAGCTTTAAAGTGTAAATTTTCGTTAGACTCAAGTGTTCCCCCCCCCTAAGACTAAACGGTTGTTGTTAAAAAAAACTATCACACTAAAGTTGGCCTTGCAAGTTTACGAGTTATAGTCGACCAAATGTATTTTACACGAAAATTTCGAACAAGTCCATTGAAAATACTTACTTATTTTTTTCATTACATCTCTTACTCTGTAACTACGGAACCCTATACTGCGCGTGGCCCGACATGCATTTGACCGGTTTTTATCTTAAGCTACACTAGTTACTGATTGCAGAGCTTCACTATGAATATAGTATGACAAGTAAACGTTATTCCAAACAAACAGTATGACAAAGAAATGTATACAAAATGACCTTCTTCCTTTCTTTCTTTCAATAGATGGTAACGGCCCTGTTATTTGTGGCATAGAGGCACAACTTAGATCTCAGGAGTGGCAACGCATCAACATTGAAATCTCTCTGGTAGTAACAAATATCAATTATTGTGTGGAAACATAAATAGACTAAAATCATACACGTTTACACGCGACATTGTATCCTAAATTCAATGTTCCAAAGGAAGTTAGCTGTCTCTGCAAAATTTTAAAATTCAGATGTCGCAGCGGGGAACGTGCCTGAAATAAACTTTTTAAGCTGCAATTGATACCAACAACATCCCGCACGGATCCACCGCGAGCTGCGTTGAGCCAGAATAACAAAACGACACATCTGAGCCCTATCGTATATCGTGTACCCTACCCATACATTTGTGTATATGTGCGTGTACAATCGCAGACATTAAATTGTTCATCATCATCACCTGAGCCGAAAAAGTTAACTGCTGGACGAAACCCTCCATATGCCATAATCGCCACGCTTGGCATGCGGATTGGCGATCGCAGTGGCGGTATTTTCATCGCTGGTCACTGCTGCCCATCTTGCGTTATTGCACTTACTATCTCTCCATTGGAATGGTTTGACCGTCACTGTTCGGTTGACTGATTGTATAAGCGGAAGAATTTTCTTCCACTTGAAGAGAATCCTTCTGCTAGTGTGCGGTGGGGTCATCACGTGCCGACGCCGTGTCGTCACGTCCCGACGCCGGGTCGTCACGTCCCGACTCCCAGTCGTCACGTCGCGACGCCGTATTGTCACGTCCCGACGCCGTGTCGTCACGTCCCGACGCCGTGTCGTCACGTCCCGACACCGTGATCGTTATCATGGTAGTAAGTAATTGTAAAGGTATTTGTAAATAATATCTACTTATTACAATATTTTTCCTATACGCTTACTTTTTGTAAATAGTTGACGGCTTATATTGGTAATGAAAAGTAGCAGTTTATAATTATCTGTGGAAGATGCCTTTTTCCACAAGACTACTGTAACAATTATACCATAAAACCAATGTCAAACCATGAAAACCCAAATCCACTTTCACTTAAACATAGAAGTAATTAAAATGCCCTCCTGTTTCCAAAATAACGGAGTCCTTATTAAAATTTGCATTCCAGAGCGTGCTCGCATAAATATAGTCCGTGTGGATGCTTTGTTGCGTTCAACTCGCTTTATTTCTGGCTGCTGATGTAGAACTCTTTAAAGAGTATGAAAATGTAAAATATTCAATTGGCCTCTAACATTCCCTAAGTCTTTTCAAAATTCAAAAGTGGATTTTTTTGGTATGTGTATAGTGTAGTGTAATGAGGAATTAGTGCTTTCATTTTTTTAATGTAACGAAGGAGACAAGCAAGCATACAGTTCACATTGATGTTAAGTGATGACTGCTGGTGATAGAGCGCCAGTGACGGAACTCGCGGGCGTAGGCGCCACCGCATTACCTAATTTAATTGCCGCTAAATGGTAGTGTTCAGCACTATCGTGTTCCGGTCAGGTGGTACGGCCCTATGATTTCCGGCACAGATAACACTTTAGGCCTCAGGAGTGGTAACGGATCTGCATTTTGACCTTGGTCTTCGTGTGGGTGTCTATAGGCTGCAGTCATCACTTAACATCAATGTAAACTTGTTTGCCACTTCCATTACATAAAAAAAAAGCCTATACCTAGATACTCACACAAAGACCAGAGGTCAACATTCAGATGCGTTGCCACCCCTGATACCTTTGTTGTTATGTGTCTGTGATAATTATTATCTAACCGGAACACGACAGTCTTGAACAGTGTGCGGAGGTGCATAGACACCACCGCACACTGTACATAGTGTAGGACATAGGTCCTCGAGCTCCTACACTAGAACTCTACCACCACAAACAATGCAGCTTTAATTATAATATGTCACCTTTAATAAGTTTAACAACTATTCTAACGGGGACAGACGGACAGAGGACGGGGACAACGGGAAGTAATTTTTATTAATTAATTAAAGTAGCGTTGTTCCCGTCGTACAGGGGCGCGGGGCGCGGGGCGCGGGGCGCGGGGACAGCGGGAATAAACACTTTTTATGATAGAACTTTCAGATTTACTGGTGGTAGAGCTCCAGTGGCGGAGCTCGCGGGCGTAGGCACTACAACATTACCGAATATATTTACCGCTAAATGACATTGTTCAGCACTATCGTATTCCGGTTATGTGGTAATGTACGGCCCTGTAATTTCCGACACAGAGGCATAACACCTTAGGCCTCAGAAGTGGTAACGCATCTTCATTCAAAATGATGGTCTTTGAGTGGGTGTCTATAGGCTGCAGTCATCACTTAACATCAATGTGAACTGCATGCTTGTTTGCCACTTCCATTACATAAAAAATAGATTGCTGACTATATTGTCAACTGCCCTTTCGATTTGTCACAAACAATAGCCTTTGTCTTTTCTTAGTATTCAAACTATTTTTATTTGAAATTCTATCATAATCAGCGGTTTGGCGTTAACTTCTTTTGCATTTGTTGCATTAACTCATGCGATCACTCGCATTTAGAAATCAAAGAAAAAACCAAAAGAAAATTTTACTTCGGAAAGTAATCGAACCTGCGACCACTAACCAGTCCCAGGTTTCGTAGCACGTGCTATGACCTGCCAAGAAAATTTCATTAGACCTCCTACATTTTAGTTTGATTTGCTTATACTGTCGCTAAAATTATACCGATGACGATGAAAGCAAGTTACACTGTATAGCAACTATTATTCAAATATGTAAGGCTTGGAGGAAACTTAATATTCATGCATTCTTAGACTTAATGACGGCTTTACATATACACTTGCTTCATGAATGGGTACGGGAATCTTCGTGACAAGCCTTACTGTTAGTGTCTATCTGTTGTACAATATACTAGAGTTGTGCAACATTCCTATGTGTTATTTGGAATAAGAAAACGTAAATTCACGTCTGTAATCCTCGAAGGGATAGGCAAAGGTAAACAAGCATACAAGCATACATGCAAACACCCTCGATTTTCCGGTTACATTTTGGCTCATGTAAGAGGTGGCAAGCCTGTTGACATCCCCGGGTACATTATCAAACTCCGAGGTACTGATGAACTTCCAGAAAATGAAAGAATCCCGACCAGAGATAAAGGAAAAGATTTCACATTGTTATCTCTGATCCCGACCCGGGAATCGAATCCAGGACTTCAGTGTAGTAGTAGTGGCCTGCTACCACTAGACTACTGAGGTAGTTCGTGTATTCAAATCCAAAAAATAAAATTTAAATTTTTACTGGTGGTAGAGCCTTGAGGGCGTAGGCACCACTGTCACACCGTGGACACCCCGCCAAAATTCCATAGAAACGCTAAATTTGGTCTAATCTATTACACAGACATCAATCAGTGACGTGTACTTAAACGTGCACCTGTGTGCGTAGCACTAAGAAAATACCAACCGTCGCCCATAAGAGGGGAGGGGGTTGAATGATGCCGGGAAATCTGGCGGGACGTCGATGTGTCCATTCTATACGCAGTATTACTACATATTCTCTGCCACTGCATTCCCTAACCTATCTACCAATAAATGGTAGTGTTCGGCAATATTGTGTTCCGTTTAGTTGCTAGTGTATGTACCCGTAATAACTATCACAGCCTTAAAGGGCAGGCAGGAGAGCTTTGGGATATATAGTGACTCCAGGGTGGCTCTTGAAACCGTGGTAAACCAAAGCTCTCCACACCCTCTTGCCGTACAAACTCAGAGAAACCTGCAATCGGCCCTGGCTCAGGGTAAAAGTGTATTTTCGTTCTAGGTCAAGGCCCACGCAGGACTGCCTGGCAATGAGCGCGCAGATCAGTTGGCCAGGGAGGCAGCTCTATATAGCAAAAAGAGACCGGATTACGATCTATGCCCGGTGTCAATCGCCAAGCGACTTATCCGCGAGGAATCGCTTGACGAGTGGAACCGGAGGTATCGGTGTGGCGAAGCTGCCATCACCAAGCTGTTCCTCCCTGACGCTCGTCAAGCGTATAAACTGATAATACGCCTCCAGCCCACAGGTGTGCTGACCCAGGTGTTATCAGGCCATGGCGGGTTTTCAGAATACTAACACCGGCTTAAATGTAAGGAGAGCCCGTCGTGCATCTGTGACCCGGAAGCTATAGAGTCAGTCCCGCACGTTCTTTTGGAATGGCCAGTCCACCTTGTTGAGCGGCATAACCTGCAACAAAAAATAGGAATAAATATTACAACACATAACTTATCGGAATTGTTACATAGTAGGGTAGATCAACAGGCATTCATAGATTATTGTACAATAGTATGTAAGAAAATAATTAATAGAAATAGAATAGATACATAAGCATATGTTATTATAATAATATATAAGTAGCCTTTATATAGTAATAACACGTTCGTTTTCTTTATTTATTTATTTATTTATTTATTTATTTAACTTTATTGCAAACACAGAAATGTTGTACAAAAGGCGGACTTAATGCTACTAAAAGGCATTGTCTACCAGTCAACCTTTGGGTAAATAGAAAACAACGAAAGGCGCGTAAAACTTATAAATTAAATAGTTAATTATAAAACAAGGAAATAACCTACGAATAAATATTACACTATATAAAATATATATCTATACATATAATATACATAAATAAATACATAATATACAAACATACAAACTATAAATATATATCGATATGATTGAGAAGAAAACGGCAAATAATATAATGATAGCAAGAAGAGATATTATGATTGTCTACGATGATGTTTTTAAATAAAAGTTACGTAGATTACGCTTGAATGACAACTTGCTCGGAGCTTTTTTGATGGAGGCGGGAAGCGTGTCCCAGAGCTTGATAGCTGTGACGGCGAAAGAGTTGGATAAAAAGCCAGTACGGTGAGAAGGAATTTCTAAAATGAGATTATCCAAGGAACGGAGGTTGAGATGATGAGAGACTCCAAGAAATTTAAATTTACGTTTGAGATAATGAGGAGAGAGTGGATCGTAAAGGATAGAGAACAGTTGACAAAGAATCCTAATGGATCTTCTTTGCCGGATGGGAAGCCAATTGAGTTTGGCACGGTATGAAGAAATGTGATCATATTTACGGAGACCATAAATAAAACGGATACAATTGTTAAGTATGCGATCCATTTTGTTCAGGAGTTCTTGAGTAATAATAATAAATCACAGTAACAAACATCTGCATAATCATTGGCCGGAAGAATGAGCGATTGTACTAAGAGAAGTTTAGTTTTAGAGGGAAGAAAATTCTTGAATCTATATAGAGAACGCAGTGACGCAGTGGCGTTTTTACAGATATTACTAACTTGGTAATCCCAGTTAAGATTAACATCCAAATATATACCTAAGTCTTTTACATTATGGGAAATAACAATTGGAATGTTATCTAAGAGTAATGGCGCTAGGTTATTTAAATTAAGCTTGCTGGTGTGATAATGACTACCTAACACAATAGCTTGACATTTGCTGGTGTTCACCGATATACCAAACTTATCACACCAAGTAGATATTGCTAAAAGATCATCATTCAGTAAATCAATCGCAACGTTAATATTTTCATGATGTACTTGAGCATAAACCTGCAAATCGTCAGCATACAAATGGTAAGGGCATTTGAGATTATAAGTGATAGAATTCATAAACAGAGAAAACAGCAAAGGAGAAATGGTACCGCCTTGAGGGACACCAGCAGACAGGGCACACCAAACAGACAAATCACGGTCAACACGGACTGCCTGCTGACGACCTCGAAGATATGAAGAAAACCATTCCTAGACCACTGATGAGGTTCCAATTTTCGAAAGAATGGCAATCAAAATGTCATAGTCAACGGCATTGAATGCATTTGAAAAGTCGATAAGAACAAGTATAGTTAGCTGGGAGTGCTCCATACCGGACCTGACATCTTCTATCACCTTGAGGAGAGCTGTTGACGTGCTGTGACCAGGTCTAAAACCCGACTGGAAAGGGGATATAAGATCATGTTTGAGGATATACTTACTTAATTGGGAGTGAACAACGACTTCCAGAATCTTGGACAAAAATGGTAAAATCGAAATAGGCCGGAAATGGCTGACTAAGCTGGGGTTTGAAATTTTAGGAACGGGAGTAATAAAAGCCTTACGCCAGATTAAAGGGAATGTTCCAGACTGCAAAGAAAAAATTATGATGTGAGTAAGCGACGGTAATATATAATTTAACAAGGGGAGTAACATCACACGACCAACTTCATCGTGGCCAACAGCTTTCGATTTAAGTGTGTTAAAAATTTTTGAAACCTCGTCAATAGTTACCGGGGAGAAGGAGAAAATATGATTAGTGAAATTTGGTATGGAAGAAAGATAGAGAAGGGTGTGAGATTTAATGTTTTGATCTATGGATGACGCTTTAACAAAGTGTTGGTTAAGTTCTTTAGACTGTGGTAATAGCATAGATAGGCGTAACGTAATCACATTTAAAATAGAATAAGTACAAAATGTAAGTAGGATATTATAGTAATAGAACATATAATTAAAGTAGTTATAAGGTATAAAAAAGGCCGCAGTCATCACTTAACATCAATGTGAACTGCATGTTTGTTTGCCACCTTCCTAATATAAAAAAAATCAAACTAGTTATATTTTAAACATTCCCACGACTGTACAAAATCCATGAACTAGCTGCTAGCTCGAATAAAACGATCCATTGCACTTAGAACACGTCGCAAGTAAATCCTTATAAATACATCAAAGTGAGGCTTCGGCGCTGCACCGTCGAGTCTGGCGCAAACAGTTAGCGGTGTCAGTCCGTTACACTTGCGGCCCGCTCTTGCAGATCAATACTGCATCGACATGAACATTTAGGAGTTAGCTTTTTGCATACACGTTGTAGTCAAGTGGTAGCAGGAGGCTTACTGGTGGTAGAGCTCCAGTGACGGAGCTCGTGGGTGTAGGCACCTACCTACATGTTGCTGCTAAATGGTTGTATTTAGTACTATCATGTTCCGATCAGGTGGTAATGTACGGCCCTGTCATATCCGGCACAGAGGCATAATACCTTGGACTCAGGAGTGGCAACACATCTGCATTGAAATCTTTGGTTTTATGTGGATGTTTATAGGCTACAATATTACTTACCATCAATGTAAACTGTATGCTTATTTGCCACTTCATCACATAAAAAAAAGATACTGTGACGCTGGGGTCCTGGGTTGAGTCTGAGCTGAGTCAGGTGCTATCAGATTTATAATAGTGTAAAATCTTTTAACTATGGTTCTCTTGGGATTTTTCCATTTTCTGTTAACAGGTTTACCACCTGTTACATGGGCAAAAACGTAACTGGCGAATCGTGGATATTTGCATATATGTTCTAATTATACGAGTACCTTCGGGGATTACAGGCGCGAAGTTCCGTATATCCTTACGAACCCTTTAAGCAATTGTCTCATAAAAATTTCAACGGTAATGACTGTAATTGTTATAGAAATTAATATCATACTTTTATACTGTCTACTGCATTTCGCACGAGGATAAGGGTTTCATACAGATTTCATCATGTCGGACAAAATCGCATCGCAGCAATCCGCATCGCAGGTTTCTGCGATGCGGCGTCACATCGCATCCCATCGCTGTTTTGTGTGGCCGCCCTTCCTCTACCTGAGGGGATTACAGGCGTGAAGTTCTATCCAACAAAAAACTATCCATTGCATTTCTCACGAGCATAAACTGAAGTACCAAAAACACTACAATGTACTGTCAAATACGGCGCAAACAGTTAGTGGTGTATTGACACCACTAACTGTTTGTAACACATTGCTGTTACACTGGCGGACTGGCGAGCTGGCGGGCCGCGAGCACTGGATATAAATACTGCATCGACAGCTGCATCAGTTAGACTAGTCCAAACTTAGCTGTGGGGAATGCTTTGGACATGTTTATGATCGTTTGCTAACTAAGTTGTAGGGTATTGGATATGAGAACAATCTGCCTATATATTATACACAATGGATCACCGTTATCGCACACTTTTTAGGTTGAAGATTGGGTACATACATATCGCAAGGATACATGAATTTGTCGATGTTTTTTTTTATTTAATGAAAGTGGCAAATATGCCTGCATTTCACATTGACGTTAAGTGATGACTGCAGCCTATAGACACCAACACAAAGACCAGAGGTCAAAATGCAGATGCGTTACCATTTCTGAGGCCTAAGGTGTTATGCCTCTGTGCCGGAAATTACAGGGTCATACAATACCATCTGACCGGAACACGATAGTGCTGAACACTACCATTTAGCGGCAAGTATATTAGGTAATGCGGTGGTGCCTACGCCTCCTTCACTGGAGCTCTACCACCAGTAATAATAATTTAATCTTCAAGTTACGGGATTTTTATTATTATTTGAAGTTAGTTGAATCCACCGTCACTACAACTGCACTCTTATTTCATCCGTGCTTATCTTGATGAGATGCGACTTATTTGTCCTCCGAACAATGTAAGATGCAATTAACTCGGCGGAACTTCGCTAATTAAACGGAGATATTCGTAAAAGCAGACTTTCCTACGCTTTTAATTCGTAATAACCTTTTATGCAGCTCTGTCATCCGTTTGGCTTGTAATCAACAAATCAAAGAGCGGAGGACGCCAATTTCAACGGGATGTTCTGTAATGAGATATTCGCCGAGTCCCAACTGATGGATTGTAATGATTGTTTTGAGTTTTCAGCTACACAATGCTGATCCGATTGAGCTTTATTGAGCAATCTGTTGGTATTTTTTACTAAGGTCGCCTTCACTCTCAAAATGCCTTTGCATTATAAAAAATATACCTATTTTTCGGATGCATTTGTGAAATGAAATGGAAAATAATAATTCACATTAACATTGCCGCCAGTTCGTCGATTGATGGATTATTAGTTTTGACCACGATGGTCTAGTCAGAGATTTTATGGAGCACGAGTGCATTTTGATCGCATCCGTGTTTATCCTGATTAAAGCACACTGACAACAACGGACAATTTAAAACCCAATTAACTCTACGCTAATTCAACGAAGATATTCGTTAATAGCAGGCCCTCATAGGCTATTAATTCGTAATGACGGTGCCTTTAGACGGCCCAGTAATAAGTTAAAAAAATCAACGTAGAACGCCAATTCTACCCGGATGCTCTGTAATGAGATATTTGCCGTGTTCCAATTGATGGATTGAAACAATGATTTTACCTAAATGAGTTTTCAGTTGCACAAAGCCGAGTTTAAAATTTATCTGACTGTATTGTCTTCGGGTGTCTCATACGTTAAGTAGATTATAAGATCTTACAAATACCTATGTGTGGTATTAAATTTAGTTAGTTTATGCTAATGGCCATATTAAATGTACCCAATCTTCACATAATATTAGGTTGGGGAAAAAGTTTCTTCGCATTTTTTAAGATAATTCAAAACATTTTTTAATATAGTTTATTTAAACTTAACTAAAGTATGTATGTACCATTTTGTTCGATAACCTTTTGCCATGTTGTAGGTAGGGATCCCATTGCTATAAAATTTTGGGACTTCTCATCAAAATACCGCGACACGTAGATTTGGCAGTCCTCTCGTGATGTTAACCTAACATTGCATAAAGAATTCTGAAGAGACCGAAACAGGTGGAAATCTGAAGGTGCAAGGTCAGGACTATACGGCGGATGCATTAACACTTCCCAGCCAAACTCTCTTAATTTTTGCTGAGTGGCTATAGATGTGTGAGGTCTAGCGTTATCATGACCACACCCCTTCTGTTGATCAATTCCGGCCGCTTTCTCTCAACTTCTTGCTTTAATCTCATCAGTTGCTCGCAGTAGAGTTCAGAATCGATAGTCCTGCCTGGTGATAATAGCTCATAATGAATAATGCCCTTCCAATCCCACCACATACACAACATCACCTTATTGCGAGTTAACCCGGGTTTCGCCACAGTCTGTAAAGCCTGTCTGTCTGTAAGTAACTAACCAGGACTGTAAGTAACCAGGACCTTTTTTGCACGTTCTTGTCGTACGTGATCAACTTTTCATCACCAGTTATCAGCTTCTTCAAAAATGATTCGGTTTCATTACGTCGTAATAAAGAATCACAAATGAGTACACGGTTCATTAGGTTTCTTTCAGTGAGCTCGTGAGGTACCCAAATATCGAGATTGTTTTTGTACCCAGCTTTTTTCAAATGCGCCAAAACTATTTTGTGATCAATTCTCAGTTCTTCAGCTACGTCGTAACTACTGATATGTCGATTTTGCTCCACTTTTTCAAAAATGGCATCCATTTTATCCGTAATAGGGCGACCAGAGCGAGGTGCATCTTTGACATCAAAATTTCCGGATTAAAAACGCTTAAACCAAATTTGTGCTACTCTCACAGACACTGCACTAGGTCCATAAATATCGCAAATTTTTTTGTAGTAAAATTTTACATACACATATACACATACTATAATGCGAAAAGACTTTTCCCCAACCTATTATGTAAGAGAATTTTGGAAAAAATATTTGTAACAGACGGACGAACAGGCAGACAAACAAACGACACATAAGGATTTCATTTTTTCATTCCAATATCCGGAACCCAAAGATAAAATTACGTCAGTTAAAACCATATGCGTTCTTCGATTCAAGCCTTAATATACTGTTATAATGTGCAGTGTTCTTAAAGAACACTGCACACCGCACTAACAACACCGGGCAATTTAAAACGCAAACGGACAAATAACTCCGCGAAACCTCGCTAATTATCGTAATGGGAGATTTTCGATAATAGCAGATGCTCCTACGCTTTTAATTCGTAATAACCTTTAGGCGGCTCAGTGATCCGTTTGGCTTGTAATCAACAAATCAAAGAGCGGAGGACGCCAATTTCATCCGGATGCTCCGTAATGAGATATTCGCCGTGTTCCAGCTGATGGATTGGAACAATGATTTTAAATGAGTTTTCAGCAGTTTGGTGGCGAAATTTAAATGCACTACGAGAGCGTATTATGCCTCAGGTGCTTTATACAAATCCAATTAACAATACCATTCATAATCCTGTTCAAACTTTGTAGTCTTTTTTTTTTTTTTTTTTTTTTTTTTTTTGTATCTTCACGCCAGGTCCCTAACGGGGTAGGCAGAGAGTGTAGAAGTAGTAGTCTTTGTAGTCTTAGTAGTAATAAACGTGATCATTAGTGGTAGTTTTCTTTAAAAGCGCCAATCTATTTCTTTTTCTTAAACTGAAATCAATTTAATTCCAATTACTGGTACTAGAGCTTCAGTGACGGAGGTCGCGGCCGTAGGCACCACCGCATTACCTAATAAACTTGCCGCTAAATGGTAGTGTTCAGCACTATCGTGTTCCGCTCAGGTGGTAATGTAGGGCCCTATAATTTCCGGCACAGAGGCATAACTGAACTGCCTCGGTAACCTAGTGGTAGCAGGCCACTACTACTACGCTGAGGTCCTGGGTTCGATTCCCGGGTAGGGGGTTATCAGAGATAATGGTGTAAAGTCCTTTATCTCTGGTTCTATTGGGATTTTTCCATTTTCTGGAAATTTCCCAGTACCTCGAAGTTTGGTTATGTGCCCGAAGATGTCAACAGGCTCGCCACCTGTTACATGGGCCAAATCGTAACCGGCGAATCGTGGGTGTTTGCATGTATGCTGAATGCATGCATTCACCTCTGCCTACCTCTTCGGGGATTACAGGCGTGAAGTTACGTTACAGAGGCATAACACCTTAGGCCTCTGGAGTAGTAACGCATCTGCATTTTGACCTTGGTCTTTATGTTAGTGTCTATAGGCTGCAGTCATCACTTAACATCAATATTATTATGAACTGCATGCTTGTTTGCTAGACCTTAGTTGTCAAGTCTCTGTGATAGTTATTACGGGGCCATACATTACCATCTAATCGGAACACGACAGTGCCTACCATTTGGCGGTAGATAGAGTAGGTAAAGCAGAGGTAGCCTCAAGTCTCTACACTGAAACCACACCAGTAATTTTATAAACGTAGATTATTTACTGTTGGCTCGAGAGAGCTCCAGTGACGAAGCTCGTGGGCGTAGGCACCACCGCATTACCTAATAGCTATACTTGCCGCTTAATGGTAGTGTTCAGCACTATCGTCCTCGGGTCAGGTGGTAATGTACGGCTCTGTAATTTCCGGCACAGATGCATAACACCTTAGGCCTCAAGAGTGGCAACGCATCTGCATTTTGACTATTGGTCATTCTATAAGCTGCAGTCATCACTTAACATCAAAGTGAGCTGCATGCTTGTTACTTTATTGCATAAAAAAAATGAAAGCCAACCAAAATCTGTTCAAGGAATCCGTTACATTCATATTAAAATGAGACACCATTACCATACTCTGAATGCATTGTGATGTATAGCATTGACTTTAATCCCTCGGATTGAGTGGGACCGCGGCAATCGGATAAAACCACCGCAATACAGCTTTTAATTAGCTGATGACTTTCCACCTGATAGTTACCTTCAGTTTCCGATTGAATACCTGTATTTTTAAATCGATAGTAGACCGTAAAGCAAAGGTTTTCTATATTTTTACTGATAGGAATCTGGAAAGCAAAGAGTTAATTCCCCTATATTTGGTAGATAATGTACCTTGAAGAAGTAAAGGACTAAATACTTTTATGTTTATTGAATTTTATATAAATAAAAGCTATGTAAGGTAAATATTTTTTTACTGGTGGTAGAGCTCCGGTGACTGAATGCGTGGGCGTAGGCGCCACCGCATTACCTGTGTCTGCCGCCAAATGTGGTAGTGTTCAGCAGTATCGTGTTTCGGTTAGATGGTAATGGATGGTAAAATATATGGCCTCGTAATAACTATCACAGAGATGTAACAACTTAGGTCTCAGGGGTGGCAACGCATCTTCATTTTGACCTCTGGTTTTTGTGTAAATGTCTTTAGGCTACAGTCAACACTTATCTTATCTTGCCGTTTGTAAAAGAGAGTATGGAACATTCTGTTGATACCTATTTTGATTATTAAGTATTTTTGGACCATTATTTATTTTATTTTTGTTATTTTTGACATATTAACCAACGTACCAGTTGTTGTTCGCTTTAATTTTATATTTGTAATTTAACCTATCATAAGCAAATTATATGATTTCCAAGTGATTAAATAAATTGTTGAATTTGAGTTTAACTTAATTGTTGAGTTTCAATTTAATCAATGAGAGCTGCATGCATGTTTACCACATTCCTTGTATAAAAAAATGAAATGGACTAGCCAATAAATTGTTAAACCAATTAAAATTGTCAAAAACCAAAAATAATAAAATAAATCTATGTTACTTATAATGGATTGCACGCCCATACTTATATCACTAACCTTTTGGTTAATTAAGTCAGATTTTTGCCTCAGAAGATTCGGGTAAGACAACATTACATTTATTTCGCAAGCCAGCTGCGTGTAAGCTGACGGCGTGTTGACCGTGTATCGAGTCTTTATGAAGGCGTTAGTGCTGACGACCGCGTCGCTGCTCTCTTGTTTGCTGGACGCTTTGTGAGCCGCCGAAAGGCTGTTTGTTTTACCTCACTAGTATCTCTCGCTTTTGTATTGAGTTGGATATTCTACGGTCATAGATATTTTAAAAAGGTATGAAATCATGTAGTTTTTAATTTTGTAAAAACAATATGTAATTAAATAACCGACTGAAGTATATTGATAACGTCAGTTTACTTCATGATTATCATAATTTCAGCCAAAAGACGTCAACTGCTGACTGTTCACCCCGATTGCCACCGTCTCTTTCCCTTCATCGTCCGACATCACACCGAACCGCACCGACTGGACACCTGGCAGTGCTCAATGGTGCGGTTTTCTCGTTCGTTTCTGTCCAGAACGTGTAAATTGTGGAACGAACTTCCCTCTGAGGTGGTCTGTCGGTGCTACAATATGGGGTTCTTCAAAAATGGCGTGCGTCAAAAGAGTCCTTCAGGGCTGGCAGCGCGTTGGCGACGCCCCGGGTGTTGCAAATGTTCATAGGCGACGGTGACCACTTTCCATCACTTTCCGTCTGCTGCGAAACTTTCAAAAAACAAAATAGCCTGCTACCACTAGACTACTGAGGCACTTGGCATTATAACCAAAACTGCAATATCCATTTAAAAAAATATATTCAGGTCTTGTCACTGATAGTGTTATAAGGAACCTTTATTTAAATAGCTGTAATAACCATTGAAGATACTCGAACATAACAGTCAAGCGAATGGAGGGGAGCGAAACACTTGTATATAGGATTTATGTCGCTTACGTGTTCACCCCAATGGAAGATAAAATAGATATGAGACGTTTGTAACAATATCATCGCGGCATTATTGATAACTGTTGATGGGCTAACAGATGGTTTGTTCAGTTAACGTAGAACATGATCTTTCACATTGATCGAACAACTAGTGGCCCGCCCCAGTTTTGCACGGATGCATTGAAAAATAAGACATTCGAAGACACATAAATTCGCTATCAGCTGAAAATAAGTATCGTGTTTCGGTCAGGTGGTGTAATGTATGGCCCTGTAATTTCCGCCACAGAGGCATAAACCTTAGGCCTCAGAAGTGGTAACGCATCTGCATTTTGACCTCTGATATTTGTGTAGGTGTCTATAGGCTGCAGTCATCACTTAACATCAATGTGAACTGCACTTTCATAGGTAACGTTACTTCACGCCTGTAATCCCCGAAGGAGTAGGCAGAGGTAAATGCATGCATTTAAGTATACATGCAAACACCCACGATTCGCCGGTTACATTTTACTTTCATGACATAAATGTAGCTTCACTTTGATTTTTTGGTCTAATTTGACCGGACCGGACCGGATATTGTTAATTTCAATTATAAGCTGACGCTGATAAGACGCTAGTGCAACACATGGCGCAGTTACCTACTGTTGTCAATAAGTCAATGTTATTGTTAAATTTGACAACCATAACTTAAACGAATACCTATTTTGTTGCAACCGAACCTTAATGTTTCCCTTTTGTAATTAAGATAGATGATAACATTCACTGCAACAATAACCATTACCGTTCAAAACTTTTTCTACAAATTCGACGGCTATAAGCAACCCTAACAATACCCATCGCCATAGCATCGAAGTACGTGACGGACGCGGGTCGGGGAGGAGCCGCTTGTATTCACAATTTATCGCAGCTACGTGCCCGCGGTGATGGAGTACATGAATAAAAAGTTCATTCTACTTTAATCCCTCAATAGGATTGATACCAAAATCTTGCTACGGATCATTTTTTGGTAATCAACAGCCTATAAAATACACGTGCAGTCATTTAGTTAAGTTCAGAAATCACTATGTTTTGTACGAGCATTCACACTACGTTCAGAGATTTATAATAAATCCTTTCTTGACTGAGATTCGGAATTCAAAATGAGTTGAGAAAGTAGTCATATTTGTAAAACGTCATTTTCATAAATAAAGTTTTTTTCAAGATTTATTTTGGTGATGCGGATGCTAATGAGCATCCCATCTTTATACAATTACTAGCTGTTGCCCGCAGCTTCGCCCGCGTGGTAGTCGTTTTATAAACATTTTTTCCTGAATTTTCTTTGCTATTAACCACACGGAGCCCGAGACCTTTCCAACGAATGCAAAACCGTTTAAATCGGTTCGTGCGTTCCGGAGTTATAGCGTCAGGAAGGAAAACCCGACTTATTTTTATATTATAGATAAAGATACTAATAGGATTTCAAAAACAAAAAAACTCAATAGTATCACACGTCACCTAAGTCCATTAATGAATAGGTATTTAAAAATTAATTCAAACCAAAATCAACACAGGCAGCAATGTCTATTTACGTCACAGAAGAAAGCGTCTCAACACTACCATCATCAAGTTTTCCCAAAATCAATTGCGTTATAAGCAACCCTAACAATTCCCAACGCCATAATATCAAAGAACGTGACGGACGCAGGTCGGGGAGGAGCCACTTGTATAAATATTATACAATTATTAAACAATTTATTGAGGTTACGTGTGCGGCGATGGAGAAGAAAGATAAAGCGTTCGTGACGATATACACATTATTATCAATAATACCTACAAATCGGCAGTGTTCAGTGTGTGAGCTGTTTGGCGCTAAATGGTTATGGTGACATGCCCCTCAAGCTCTGTCACTAGAACTTTAATATCAGTAATGATCTAATGGAATCAAACCATAACATTAAAGCCTGGGTTGCACCACTATATTTGTTTAGGCTGGAGCGCCTTCTGCGCTCGCCAATTGCCCGGTGAAGTAGACTAGTGCCGTCTCGAGACAGACCGCCTATATTAGTCCGATCTTAAAAAAAAAGAAAAAAAAAGATATTTGTTAAAGTTAAAGTTATTGTATCACTTCACATCCTCCTCTAACTTAAAGACATCTGTTAAAGTAAGTAAGTGCGCAAAGTAAGTCATTCTGATAGCGGAGGTACTCAGTGTTATTACGAAGTGTTTTTCGCTATACTTCATATTTTCGCCATTTTTTTTTACAAAACAAAATTATATGTTTCTGATTCTCACACAATTCCAGTACATGTAACATGATACAGGTCTCTAAATTGAAAAAAAAACACCGCAACAAATTGGCCTCGATGTTTGAAATTCATTTATTTACGGTACACATCCATGTTTGAGTCATTGATCTACATGTGTACGAAACATTTCAATCCACTCAGTAGTTTTGAAACAAATTGGCTATGACAAACCAACAGACACACAAGGGATCCTATAATAGTTCCCTTTTTATTTTTATGACAACTTTTCGGAAAGAATAAAATATATATCACCTATTTTATCCAGTCAGGCAATTGACGGTTAAGTACAGAACTCCTACTGAGATACATGCTGTCTAATACGGCAGTAAATTACCTACAAAGGCATCAATAAACAAGCGCCGAAGAAGCCTCCAGTGGCGATATGACGTACGCCCAAACACCCGATTGTTTGCTTATCGGCTACCTCACCACCTGACGTGTGCCACACTCACACCTGTGCGGTTGATGCGTTGTAAGTCATATCATCATGCGCCTGATTTGACCGAATATTGAACATTGCATATATTTTGATAATGAAAATATGTACAAAAAACAAGAAAATATATCAGTGCAGGTACATGGTATGTACGCACGGCACTATATAAGCTAACTAGCTTTTGCCCGCGACTTCGTTCGCGTGGACTTCAGGTTCGTCCCGTCTAGTCTAGTAAAGTAAGAAATACGGTAACTAAGCACTGCAGAGCCCTAATTTGTACGTGTAACTCCTAACCAAAAAGAAACCTGGCAATAACTAACCTTAGGCCTATATTACTTAAAGTAGGCGACCATACGTTTTTATCAAATCGCTAGTGCCTTGAAAATTCGCAAAACGGACACAACCGTCAACGACGTCTGCCCTCACGTCACGCGTCTGCCCGCGTTCGGGTCGCTCACTCAGCGATGAGCCACTTCTTCCCCACCGCACCTACCCCGCTCCCCCCACGCCCCGTTCGCCTGGCGCCGCTGCCGGTATTTATCACCGAAACGGTATTTATCGCCGAAATTGCTATGACTCTGCATTTTAAATCTGTGATATCTTCGAAAATATTTATTTAATTTACATGCTGTAAAAAACCATATTGATCTTTATTAAATGCACAATGTATTTAAGATACTTAATTGGATAAGGATTAATACTGTATTGCTTAAAATCGCTTCGTAAATAAGCCATTATTTCTCGTACAAAGTAAAGGATAAAAAATGGTTATTGTGGGTTATTCCTAAGAGATAAACATATACCATCACGGACTTTTTTGTAGACCTTTTTAAGTTGTACAATACTGTAGTAAATTGTTTTGATCTATCTTGTAGGATTCAGTCAGCGTTTGCAATGTAAGCGCAAAAATGTGTTTTTTCTATGACCTCACATTAAAAACCTCAAAAATTGTAGCCTATGTGTTATTCTGATGTATAAGCTATAGCCTATGTGTTATTCTGATGTATAAGCTATATTGTGGTAAAGTTTCATTCAAATCCATTCAGTAGTTTTTACGTGAAAGAGTAACAAACATCCATACATCCATACTTACAAACTTTCGCCTTTATAATAGTAGTAGGATATAGAAATAATATTTGTATGGCCTACAGATATTTGTCTCGGGTCTGAGTGTTTGTGTTGTATCGGTACAACGGCACCCTCGGCACAGGTTCATAGGTACCTAGTGTGGTGCTGTGAGTATAAACGTGAGTGTAAGCGTCTTGTGAACCTGTTGTAGAAAGTAGTACCAATTGCAGAATGAAAACAACAATGCCTTGTCCCTCTGATGCAAGTGGCTATGCCTCTATGACAGTTACGTCGTTGTGTGAAAATACACACACATATTAGATGTGTTACTTAGAAAAGTTGTTTGTTCCGCAATAGTGTGTAAACACCACCGTCCACAGCCGCGGACCGGGCTGTTAACCCTCAATACATAATCGATATCGAATTACCTGAGCGAAGTGTTTGCACGATTAATAACGTCTAGTAATAGGTTTGCTTATTAATCACGAACGTCTGATCTTCAGATACCTCGATTACTTTTGGTTAACCCTTACTCGATAAAAAGGGGTCAAGTTGAATCGATTATTTGGATTGTAAATACAAGCCAATTGTAGAGTTTTGACTAGTAATCAGCTTTTTGTGGCGATTTTGTTTCCTTGTACGGCACCTTGTGGCTACAAATTAGATCAAAATGTTCTAAATTATCTAAGCTCACGGCTCCAGTCTAATAAAAAACTGGCCAGCATTAAAATTCCATGAAGTATTAATAGCATAAAATGATAACGATAATCATAGGTAGTCGTGCGATTATTTGCTTTTCTTTTTTTACGTAATGATGGAACAAGCATACAGTTTACATTGATATAACACTGTAGCTTAAACATGAAACCAGATATTTCAATGTGTTGCCACTCCTGAGGCCTAAGGTATTATGCCTCTGTGCCAAAAATCACCGGGTCGTACATTAATGTAATGAAAAAAATAAATTAATGTTTTCTATGGACTTGTTCAAAAATTTCGAGTGTTACATTTGGTCGACTATTACTCGCAAACTTATAAAGCTAACTTAGGTGTGATAGTTTTCCTTTTAATTTCGTTATATGTAGCTACTATTGCCGTAACGTTTGAATTTCTAACAACAACCGTTTAGTTGGTAAAGTAGAGTTGGTAGAGAGACACTTGACTCTAACAAAAATTGGCACTTTAAAGCTTAATAAATCACGAACAGTTAACTTGATCCAAAATAATGATAGCACACCCCTGACATTTTTGAGATACCTATCCAACAATATCTCACGCTATACCTATAGAAAACGAAAAACAAAAAAATATCCGTGCGTTACATGTACGATAGTGTTGAACACAACCGTTTAGCGGCAAGTACCTATATTAGGTAATGCTGGGGGCTACGCCCGCGAGCTCCGTCACGCAGATTATTTTTCAAGACAAAGGACGCGGCTTAACGTGCCCTCAGAAGCACGGAAACGTGCATTTAATTTACCACTAGCGGTCACCCATCACACTACCCGACCGCCCCCGTAGTGCTTGACCGAGTAGATCGCCTATGATCTACACCAGCCGCCAGGCCATGCGCGCTGAAATAAATAAAAGGTCTTCTTAATTGATTCAACCATTTAAATATAATTTAGAGATAAAAACGTTCACAAGAATGAAGTTTTAATAGATAATTTGTCACAGTTGTGGTTATTTTATTATCTCGAGAGTATGAATACAAGTTAGCTTTAATTATATTTTATCTAGTGACGTCAGAGTTCGGTCTTTGTAGACGGGACAAAGGAAAGTCCTGTACATTTGTACGGCAACGTTGTGACCTAAAGGCTTTACCGTTACTTATTTCATTAGGTTAAAAGCAAGTCAGCTTGTATTATCAGACGTCTGAAGCTTACCTACATTGGTTACGGTCAGACGTCTTTTGGTTATTTCGTTTCTGTTGTATCTTACAATACGGCTGACGCGGGGCCTTTTTGACATTGTACTCGTACAAGCTAAGTTTCCTTTCGCGAATCTCTCTAAAGAAATATCCTAAATGTGTTTTGGAACCCGCAATTTTTATGTTATGAAAGTGACAAGCATACAGTTCACATTGATGGTAAGTGATTACTGTAACCTATAAACATCTTCATAAAAACGAAATTTCAATGTTCCCCTGAGACCTTAGTTGTTATGTCTATGTGACAGTTATTACGAGGCCATACATTATCATCTAATCGGAATACGATTGCGCTGAACACTACTAAGGTAATGCAATGGTGCCTACGCCCTAGAGCTCCTGCACTGGAATTCTACCACCAGTTATAACGAATATAAACAGGGTTAATTTAAATTAACGCATTTTTTCCCCCTCTGAACTACATTTACTCGGAGGTAGGTGCCACGTGCTTTGCGTAGGCAAAATATCGCCACGTGCGGGGCGCGGGGCTGCAGAGTGATGTAGCAGCGGCTATGCTCTTTTGAACCAGTGAAAACATTTTTTTGTATCTTTTTTTTTTGTTATTTATCAAGATTTGTTAAAAGTCGAACAACAAATGTTGTTGACATTGATGTAGAGAGGCTGTCTCCAAGAGGTGATCCGCTAATTTTAATTAATCCAACTGCATGATTGTTTCTAATTACTTGAAAACAAATGTAACATACAAAAAGTTTAATTACCTGTTAAATTATGGAACTTTTCAAACACAATTTATTGTTTCACAAGGGACACCAGTTATTTTCACATTAAACAAAGTATCGTAGCGTTAAACAAATTCAACTTACTATTACAAACGCAAACTGTTATTTAGTAATATGGAAATGAAAATCATGAATTAGCGATTAATATCGGACATCAATTTTGTCGAGTGTCAAATATTATTATTATGAAGCGACCCGCGACCCGCGACGGGTCGCGGGTCGCGGGTCGCGCGTCGCTCACACGACACTGCGGACGGAGGTGTTGCTCGCAACGAAACAAACTAGATTGATGCATGGCTGGTTCATATTCGATCGCAACATTGTTAACTGAATAGTTGGCTTATTTCAATTACTTAGATACAATTGATTTAATGGATATAAAAGTGGATGTCATTTAGAATTATACATTACCCTATTACATACAAAGATTAAGTAAATAGGTAAAGAATATTTATGCGGTTGTCTCATTATCTCAACATAATAATAGAAAAACTAAATTCACTCAATGTTGCACAAATACAAATTATATTAAAATTTTAACCATTGAAATTATGAAAAGTAACAATGGTACATAATTTTGCTGTTGTATTAAATTACGAGGAATATAATAATGAGGCCGTTGTATTGTTACAATTTAAATTACGGATTTTAATGACAGAACAAGCTTCATATTCAAAATAAATGTTTGCCAGTATTATTTTAATTGGGTCTAGTTGTGAAAAATATATATATTTAGTTTAACAATTGATTTTATATTGTAGTGATATTAATTATTTTGTTATGACAAGGCATCTAGTTAAAAACTGAAAGTAAATATATTGTTACTTCTAATTATTACTTTGAATTCTGCCTGATAGATTTTTTTATATGTCATGCAAGAATCAAACAAATCAATAGAGTGAGATAATTTTTACCAGCGAACACTGCTCACATTGCTTCTTCAAATTTTAGTGCACTAACAAAATTTGTTGTCTAACTAGCAGTTGGTCAGCAAAGCGAACACGCAGTTACTGATTAAATATCGTGCGATAAACAACGTCAGTGCACTGGATTTTGGTATTTGTTACACGTCATTTGGCCGAACGGCATTTTGTGATTGAGCCATTCAGTGGCTCGTCGACGTCGATGTATTTACGGACCATGGCACATTCATGATTCATGAATGCGCGCTTATTCGTGTTGTGTGTAAGCGTAATGTATATGTTTCATAGCCCCGCCAATGGCGCCGGACGAGTCGGAACACCGCGAGATTTTAGTGAGTCGAGTCTCACACTTCCGCTACCTGTTTCTAACGACAGGTGTCTATAAACGCGTAAAAAAAAGTGTGAAAATCAAATATGTGATTTTATTATTTTTTGACATGAATTAAAACTATTAATTAACTAACAAGCGCTTCGTTAACAAAACGAGCACAATGGCGTGCAGTCATTCGATATTGCTCAGTGATATAATATCGCGTTGACAACACCATTGCACTAGGTTTCACTATTCGTTACACGTCATTTGGTAGAACGGGATTTTGTGATTGAGCCATTCATTGGTTCGTCGATATTAGCGTGTTTTTCAGCACAAACGTTGTGGATTTATTTACGCTGAGTACATATCTACACGAAGGATTAACTCAGGATTTTAAGACCGACATTAAATTATTAAAAGATACACGTAACGTAACTTCACGCTTGTAATCCCCGAAGGGGTAGGCAGGGGTAAATTGAAGCATACATGCAAACACCCATGGTTCGCCGGTTACGTTTTGTTCCATATTTCCATGTAACAGGTGGCGACCTTGTTGATATCTCCGGGTACATTACCAAATTCTGAGATGCTGGAAACTTCTAAAAAATGGAAGAATGAATAGAACCAGAGATAAAGGATTTTACACTGTTATTATTCTCATTTATTAAGCTTTTTACATATTTTGTATATTTTTACATACATATATTATTACAAAAATAAAAAAACATACATATATAAAAACATACAAAATAGGTTCCGCCGGTAGCGGGAGCAGGGTCCTAGCTGCCGGTGGTTAGGGGCTTAGGGAGAGGAACCTCCTCACAATACGTGCCGTTACACTGTTATTATTATTATTTATTTATTATTTCTCCGATAGCCCCCGACCAGAGAATCGAACCCAGGAGGCCCAGGAAGTAGTCGTAGGAGGAGGCCCAGCGTTGTAGTAGTAGCCCGCCTACTTCTAAAAAAGTCGTATTTTACCTTACCAAGGCAGTTTAAAGCTATAAATTAGCTATTATTCTATCATTAATTCTATACGCCTCGTAGTGTGAAAAGAACGATATATTTTTGATAAAGGCAGCTTTAAAAATATATGACGACGTGGTTTTTAAATTTTAATGATCAAAATGGCGTGAAAATACACAAATACATAAATCTACAAACAGCTATCAAAGCGCGCGATCACTGGTTACGTTCACTGAATTACTATCGCGCGATAAACAACACCAATGTACTGGATTTGTTTGTTACACATCTATTACTACTGAACTGAACGATTAACTGACTGAACGATATTTTATTCACGGCGATATGTTTACGCATCTGTACCTACATTTTGTTGATTTATATAATTTTTACTAAGTCTGAGTTGCGTCGTTTTACTTCTAATTTTAAAAATTTGGTAAATTACCAGTTAAGTGAGAGATTTAGAATGTTTCAAAACCGTTAAATGACGTCATTTTTATGTAACGTACATGGCAAACAAGCACGTAGTTATCATACATTTAATACTCAATACTCAATACTTTATTGCACCATAATGTACCTACAACATTAGGATTATGGACCCTGTTGGGCACCGCAATGTAGGAGAGAGGATGATTTATACTCAATTAAATACCTATTATTTTAACATATACCTACATTATTTATATAATTACCATAATTTATTTATATTTTAATTTAATTTTACTCTATACTTATATATTTTTCTTGAAAGAATTCATTAATGCTGTAATAGGTTTTATTTAATAAAATTTTCTTCAATTTGGTCAAAAATGTTTTATCATTATCTAAGTTTTTTAATTTTTCAGGTAGATGGTTGTATATTTTAATGGACGTTGGATAAGTGCCGGAAGAGTGGAGGTTTAGTCGAGATGGGGGTAGCCTTAGTTTATTTTTGTGTCTTAAATTCTTGATGGATATGTCGCCTCGTTTTTCGTACAAATTTGGATGATTTCGGACAAATTTACAAATTTCAAGAATGTAGATGCAGGGTAGAGTGAGGATTTTTAATCGTTGAAAGTGAAGTCGACTACTGTCAGTTTGTTTGATATTTGTTTTATATTATTTCGCATTAACACATGCTTGTGAAATATATTTTATTTTAAAGAAAAATGGAAAGAAAAATTTGACTTCAGGCGAGACTCGAACTCGCGGCCTACTGGGAATCTAGTCCAGCCGCTCTTCCAATTGAGCTACTGAAGTCCTGCCCGATTTGTCAAATCTTTCCTTCACATTTATTGCATTGCTTTATGGTAGCAGCAGCGCCATCTATTACCAACTATGCTAGTTAGGCAACCAAGGGGTGGGAAGTCAGGGTATGGTATTGGTGGAAAGTGCTGCGTTAGTAAGGTCAGTACTATCCTCGAAAAGCCAATGAAAACCATCTGCTGTGTTTGTAGTGGAACACCATACCAAAAACAGAGCCCTGACCAGTCCGAGTCCTCCACGTCCCCGTCGTCCACTCTGGGAACTGCTGCGACCACGCAACCGCGTGACCACTGCCTTAGTGTTGCAACTGAGCTGAGGAGGCAGGGCAAAAGGCGAACATTCTGCGCCTGAAAACAGAATCAACCTTACTGAGGGAGGATACCCGAAACAAACTGAGCGTGTTCATAAGCTCTTGAAGCGGCAGCCCCGCTAATGAACTAAGGCATAGTGGGTTAATCACCTGCTTGCTCGAAAACCCCTGATTAAAGAAACCGAAACAGTGCAAAACCGGACCGATCCTATACCGACGACCCTTGGCATGAAAATACGGACTCGAATTGCTTTTTGGAATATACGAACGCTTACCGATGACGTAAGACTAGCTCAAGTAGAAGCAGAAATGCTCAGATACAACCTGCAAATACTCGGCCTGAGTGAAGTGCGAAGAAATGGTTTTGGCGAATTGAGAACGGACAAGGGCTTAACTTTGCTGTACTCCGGCAAGGAAAGGGAGGAGGAGGTGCATGAACATGGCGTAGGACTCCTTCTTTCAGAGTCTGCTAAGAAAAGCCTATTAGACTGGAAGCCGATCTCGGATCGTATCATGTGCGCCCGTTTTAACACCAGAGTTCGTAAAATCTCTATAATTCAATGTTATGCTCCTACCAATTCGGCGTCGCAAGAAACCAAAGACGATTTTTACGACTTGCTTAATACCACCATTAAAAACATCAGGAGACAGGATATCGTAATTGTAATGGGAGACCTGAACGCAAAAGTTGGGCTATGTAACAAAAGCCGCGAGAGATACATGGGAAAGCAAGGACTTGGAGTGTGCAATGAAAATGGAGAAAGGTTTCTAGAGTTCTGCCAAAACCAAGATCTAACCATCGGTGGTACTTTATTCATCCATAAAGATATCCACAAGTACACCTGGACTTCACCCGATGGCATTACAAGGAACCAAATCGATCATTTGGCCATTAGCTCCAAATGGCGTTCGTCTTTACTGGATGTACGTAATCGCAGAGGCGCTGATCGCGATCACCACTTAGTTGTCGCAGAAGTGCGTCTCAAAATTGCGGTAGCGCGACCAAGTGCTCGACCAGGCAAAATTGGAAAACGATTCGACACCTGTAAGTTGCAAGACCCGATCGTATCCGATATGTTCAAACTTGAACTTCGCAATCGTTTTTCCAGGCTTGAAGTACCTGCGGACACCATAGAGGACAAATGGAACCACATCAAAGTGGCTTACACCGAGGCTAGCTCCGTCGTCTTAGGACACAAATTGCGATCTCGTGACGAATGGATTTCACAGGCGACATGGGATCTCATTGGCAGTAGAAAAGAGATTCATCTTAAATTATTGGATACACGCGATGAAGCACGAAAGGAAAATCTCATGCAACAGTACCGCCAGATGCGTAGAAAAATTTATCGCAGCACCCGTAAAGACAGAAGAAAGTGGACTGACGGTATTGCTGACCAAGCCCAACTTGCTGCTAAGACCGGAAATCTGAAAGAGCTCTATAAAGCGACAAAAACCTTGGCTGGGAAAAGTAGTGTTAAGAAGAAGCCACTCAAATCCAATGAGGGTCAAATAATCGTTACGTCAGAAGGGCAACTGAAACGTTGGCGAGAACATTTTGAGGAAGTCTTCCAAAGCTCCGTGATCATGAGACCACCTCAGATGCAAGACACTATATCGCCGCCTCGACTTCTTGATATAGACACTGCTCCTCCTAATCAGGACGAAGTAGCAGAGGCTATCATATCGTTGAAGAACGGTAAAGCGCCAGGTCTCGATTTAATATGTGCGGAAATGCTTAAAGCGGACTTTCCCTTCGCTGTAGAGACTATGACGCCTTTAATCGAATCCATATGGAATAGCGAAGAACTACCTGATGACTGGAATAAGGGACTACTAATAACTTTGCCCAAGAAGGGAGATCTTAGTCTATGCAGCAACTGGAGAGGTATCACTCTACTCTCGATTCCGTCTAAGGTCTTCTGTAAAGTCATCATGAATAGGTTATCCAAGGCTGTAGAACCGCTTCTGAGAAATGAGCAGGCTGGTTTTCGGCGTGACCGCTCGTGTACCGACCAAATCAATACACTACGGATTATACTTGAGCAGGCTTCAGAATGGCAAAGGGATTTATATGTTACCTTTGTTGACTTTGAAAAAGCTTTTGACACGTTGAGTTGGTCCAGTCTATGGTCGCGCCTTCTGTTCATTGGTGTACCGCCGAAAATCGTCAACCTCATCAAAGCTGTCTACAGGAATTACTCGTGCAGAGTAACGCATGACGGCCTAATTTCTGAAGATATCGCCGTGCTTTCTGGTGTTCGTCAAGGATGCCTCTTGTCGCCGCTCCTTTTCTTAGTTGCCTTAGATGGAATTATGCATAGCTTGTATCGGAATGGGCGCCGCGGGATAGAGTGGGGTATATCCAATATCTTAGAAGACTTGGACTATGCCGATGACTTATGCCTCCTGAGTCATACACTCGCCGACATGCAGGCTAAGCTCGACGACCTAAGGTCTACCGCATTAAATACTGGCCTAAAGATTAACACTAGGAAGACCCAAGAGATGCGTAGTGGAGTGACGAATACGACACCGTTGAGGATAGGCAGCGACATAGTGGAGCGCGTTCATAAGTTTACGTATCTGGGTAGCGTCGTATCAGAGACGGGAGGTACGGAAGATGACGTCACTTCACGTATCGCTAAAGCCCAAGTGACTTTCGCGCAGCTGCGGCCCATTTGGCAGTCAAATAAACTGACTCGTAGAGTTAAGCTCAGAATTTTCAAGTCCAACGTGAAGTCCGTGCTATTGTATGGCTGCGAAACCTGGAAGGTCACCAAGGCCATTTCATACCAACTCCAGGTTTTCGTTAATCGTTGTCTTCGCAAAATTCTCGGGATATACTGGCCCGAGAAAATCTCAAATGTGAACCTACTTGAACGCTGCCACGAGACTTCAATCGAGGAACAAGTTAGGCGCCGTAAGTGGAATTGGATTGGCCACACACTCCGACGGGGTCCTGATCACATACCAAAACAGGCATTGGACTGGAACCCCCAAGGAAAGCGAAAGCGTGGTCGTCCGAAGCAGACTTGGCGACGAACAGTTACTGACGATGTGAAGAAGATCGGGAAGTGTTGGAGTGAAATTAAGCGCGAGGCTCAAGACCGATCGAGATGGAGAACCACTGTGGACGCCCTCTGCCCCATCTAGGGGACATAGGACCATAAGTCAAGTAGTTAGGCAACCGATATAATAGACTTTGCAGTTTGTTTGATATTGACTATTATTCTAATAATTATTTTCTGTAAAGTGAATAGTGTGGGTACATCTGTACTATTGCCCCATAAGATTACACCATAACTTAGCCACGAGTGTGCGTAGGCATAGTATGTAGTTAAAGCAGTTTGGACGTCTGTAGTTTTTTTAACTTCTCGAAAAGCGTAAGTATATCTAGAAACTTTGTTTTTAATTTTGTATAAATGAGATTTCCAATTGATGTGCGTATCTATATCCAGCCGAGAAATGTGAAGTTATTAACGACGTTCATTATAATATTATGATATATGTAGTTTATATTCGATGGTGCTTTCTGGCAGGGGTGAAAGCACATTATTCTGGTTTTAGAAAAGTTGATAGTTAAATTATGATCTTTTAACCAATTATTGGTATTATCTAATATTGTGGTTAGTTTTGTATTTATGGTGGTAGGATTTTTAGATGAGGTTAACAAAGAGATATCGTCAGCGAACAGGGTACAGGAGGGCTCTTGCATTATTTTTGGAAGATCGTTAATATATATTAAAAATAAAAGACACCCGATTACACTCCCTTGTGGGATAGAGGCATTAATATTTTTATTATCAGAACGAATCATATCTATTTCCTTTGTCGTGAAGTTAAAAAATTCAAGTTCTACTATTTGTTCTCTATTTTGTAGGTATGAAACTAACCATTTATGAGCGGGACCACGGATTCCAATTCCGTATAATTTATTTTATAGAATATTATATTGCACCCTATCCTATGATAGGGCCTATGCCTTAGACATATCAAGCAACAAACCTATCGCATACCTTTTATCATTTATTATATTTAAAACTTCTGGTACATAATTATATACTGCTAATACCGTTGAGCGTTTCTTACGAAAGCCGTATTGCGCTTCTGCGAAAATTTTATATTTTTCACAAAATGCGCAAAATACGGTTGCACATAGCTTTTTCAAAAATCTTAGAAGCTGACGGCAAAAGAGCAATTGGGCGGTAGGGTCAATTTCTGAGTGTTTCTTATGGATTGGTTTTATGACTGCTTTTCTTAGTAAGTCTGAAATGATTGATTAATTAGAAAACATAGAGGTGCTGTTAGTTCATCTGCGCTTTGCTTGAACAACGTAGGAGGGATCTCGTCAATTCCACAGCTAAATTTATTTTTTAAACTCTTAATAATTTAACTAACTTCATGATTATTTACTGGTGTCAAAAACATGGTATTCTGTGTTAGGTTTACGACCGTTCGTCCAGTAGATCCTGGGGAAGCATTTTCGCCGGCCGATGCGAAGGAATCGTTAAAATTATTAGCTATTTGTTTAGGGTCTGAGACTAAGGTATTATTTATTAATAATTTAATGTTCTTTTTAAGTTTTTTACACTTTTTGTTTGTCCGTTCATTTACTATACTCCAAGTAGTTTTGATTTTATTGTTTGAATTTTTAGTTCTATTTATAAAGTTAATTTTTTTGATGCAGTTACTGTTTTTTTAAGTACTTTTTCATAGTTTTTATAATATTTTTTAAGTATTTGACTGTTTGATTTAGATGATAATATGTTTAATAATCTTTTGTTGCGGCAGGATACTTTAATGCCAATGGTTAACCAATGTTTTTTATAATCATTTCTAATTTTTTTGTAGTTTCAAATTATAAATTATTTTTAAAATTATGAATTATATATATAAAATTATGAAATATTTCAAATTATAAATTATTTTTATAATATGAATGAAAATTATAAATTATTTCACGATATTATCGTAAATACTCTAAATTCATTAATTTAGAGTATTTACGATAATATCGTGAAATAATTTATAATTTTCATTCATATTATAATGAGTTTGCAATACTTTTGACCATTCTATTGAACGTAATGAAGACTTAAAATTATCTATATTTTGACTACTGAATAACCGTTTCCTGACTTTCCAAACTATTGTTTTTTTAGGTTGATATGGAATTTTTGTCTGTATTATAACAGCCATATGATCGGAAAAACCTAAATCTTCTATAGTAGTTGAAGTATTACGCAAAGGAAAATTTATGAATATTAAATCTAGACATGTAGAAGTATTTAGTGTGACTCGTGTAGGTTTTTTAATTAAATTTGTAAAATTATATTCGAGCATAAGTTCTACAAATGAATTCGATTTTAGATGAGTATTTAGGATATTTATATTAAAGTCTCCGCCTATAATTATTTTGCATTTTGAGTATTTTATGGTAATATAAACTAACATTTGTTTCATACGATAGTAAAATATATCTTCCTCTCTTCTATTCCCATACATGTTTATTATTAATATATTTATCATTGGCAGTTCTATGGCACAGATCTTTAATACGTAATCAATTGACATCTTGGTAATTTCTTCTCTCTCAACGTGTTCTATGTCTTCTTGCAAAAATATACTCACACCTCCTCCAATTGTCTGTTTTCTGCAATATGATGCTGCAATTTTGTATCCAGTAAAAATTATTAAATCTAATTTGCCTTGTGACAACCAAGTTTCGCACATACATATAGCTTGGTATTTAGGGTTATTGCTAAGGAATGTTTCTATTTGGTCTTGCTTATTATACATACTTTGAATGTTTTGGAATAGTATGTATAGATCTTTGGTTTCGAAAGGAATGGTCTTCGTAATTATCAGTTCTATGTATATGTTGGTTCATTAGAATATGTTGGCTATTGTTTTTTGTTAAGTTAGAATTTGGGCTTTTGGGATCTGTTTCTTTATCGTGAATGTATTCTCTACCGTCTATGAAAAGTTTTTTCTTATGTATATAAGCTTATTTTCCGTTTCTTCTTGCAGTGTATAAGGCTTCACGCATAGTTTTCCTTTGTCTACGTCCATCTTGATCTAAATATTCTGAGATGTATAGTCCGGTATTTCTGAAATAATTTACATGCTGAAAAAGGTTCTTCGTTATCCTCTTACTCATCAATTCGAAAGTGATGCCTGCAACGCATAGACACACATATAAAGACTAGAGGTAAAAATGCAGATGTGCTGATGTTATATCTGTGTGATAGTTATTACGGGGCCATACATTACCATCTAACCGGAACACAATAGTAGTAAACCTTACCATTTGGCGACAGATAGATTAGGTAATGCGGTGGCGGTGTCTTTCTAGCTCCTACACTGAAACTCTACCACCACTAATTCATATTCCTATGTTCAAGCTGCTCGATCCTGTTCCTACAAGTAAAATGATTGAATGACAAACTGTTTCTATATAAGCTACTTCACCCTATAAAATGAAAGTAGATGCTCATTTGGAAAACGAGAAAAAAATAAATCTGAATACCTAGATTGTTATATAACAAAGTAACATTCTATGTTACTAAATAAATTAGTTACAAAACTTGTCAAAGATAATACTTAGACAAGTCTTGTGACTAATTTATTCCATAGACATTCAGCACTCCGATAAATTGTGGCTGATCAAAGGCACGGCTTTTGCAAAATATTAAACCTAATTAGAGCCAATTGTAATAATTCATAAGGGCCTTTCTAAGGCAATTAGTTGACATTCAAGGGACAGAATTAATTGAAATATAATTAGAGAACGATAATTTCATTGCTTTTTAGTTACATCTAAAACGTAGTTTCACTCCTGTATTATCCGAAGGCGGTAGACAGAGATAAAATACATGGATTCCAACGTACATGTAAACTCACACGATTTGTCGGCTACGTTTTGTTCCTTCCATCTTATTCACAATATTTTCTATATTATCTTCAACAGGAGGAGTTGCGAGACAACATGACGGTCAGCGTGATGAGCTTCGTACCGACGCTCGACGACGACGGCAAACCGCTCACGTGTCGCGCTGAGAACCCTAACGTGACGTCACTCTTTCTAGAAACTACTTGGACGATAAGTGTTGTGTGTAAGTACTTGACATTTTTTTTGTTAAGTAAGTTCTAGATTTATGCCTAATTCTTACAAATGAATATCAAAATTTTGTGTTAATGTTCGAAGGTGACAAACCGCTCAAGCCGGCTGAGAATCCGAACATGACATCATTATATCTAGGAACTAACATGTTCGTCCGGCTGCCGCGGCCAGGCTACCTAGTGCACGTGGGTTCTAATTATCAGGCTTCAATGTACAGACCCGTAATAACTTAGAGGCATAACAACTAAGGTCTCAGGGGTGGTAACGCATCTGCATTTGACTTCTGGTCTTAGTGTGGGTAGACACCCACACTAAGACCAGAAGTCAAATAGGCTGCAGTCATCACTTAACATCAATTTATGATGGAACTCGCGGGCGTAGGCACCACCGTATTACCTAATATACTTGCCGCTAAATGGTAGTGTTCAGCACTATCGTGTTCCGGTCAGGTGGTTAATGTATGTCCCTGTAATATCCGACACAGAGACATAAAACCTTAGGCCTCAGGAGTGGTAACGCATCTGCATTTCGACCTTGGTCTTTGTGTGGGTGTCTATAGGCTACAGTCATCACTTAACATCAATGTGAACTACATGCTTGTTTGCCACGTCCATTACATTAAAAAATGTAAACTGTATGCATGTTTGCCACTTCAATAACATAAAAAAAAATCATCAGATCATCGGTTCAGCCGAAAGATGACTACTGCTGGACAAAGCCATCTCCAAAGTAACCAAAAACTGTCCGAGGTGTCACATGTGGGACACCCGATTGGAACAAAGTTCTTCAATTTCACAATCCATTGTTTATTTTTGTAAATAACTAAAACTACATACACACGAATACGATGTACGCATACACAGCAGACGCGCGCGTCGCGTGGCTTGTCACCGTCGAGAGAGAGAGAGAGAACGAATAAGTCGAATTCTATACTCGGCCCGCCCCCTCTCCGATTGCTACGCACTATAGCAAAAGCGTGAGGATTTTTCGTGACGCTCGTCTAGCCCCCTTAGCCAGCGTACCGCGCGATAACGAGCTCCGTTCCAACAACAGTATTGTGTGTAGTTTTATTGCGGGACGCTGCTGTCCATGCTGCATTGTTATTTTAAAGCTGTGTAAAAATTACAGCAACTCGATGCCGCGCGCGGCAACCCCGTCTACATAGAGCGCGGCTGCCGCGCGCGCCAATGTTCGATGGTTTACCGCGCTTAATTTGTAGACAACTTTACTACCACCCTGGAATGGTTTGGCCGCCATGGTTTGGTTGACTGACTGCACTAGCGAAGGAATTCTCCTCCACTAGAGGGCGCTGGGGTCGTCACGTCCCAACGCAGTTAATTAATGGTGTAACTAACCTTTAATAACGTCTGAAGAGTATATAAGTAATTATGTACTTAACTTTTAATTGTAACTTAATAAAGCCTAATTTGTTTGCAAGTCGACGTTAGTCTTGATGGAATTAATCTGACTGTTTTAAAAGTGTCCCAATTTAATTTTTAAATGCAATAGTAACTTTCAGAAACATTATATTTTGGTTACTCTACACTCTCTGCCTACCCCGTTAGGGACCTGGCGTGAAGATACATACATACATATATTTTGGTAACATTTTGTTTTTCGAGAGTTTAGAACATTTAAGGTCAATTTATACATAAATATTTGTCTAACTTTATACTCGTACAATTAAAAAAATCAATTTCAGGGCGTTTTTTCACTCTGAACTATATTCTAAGCGGGGTAGGATAGTCGTTTACCTATACTTATTACAAAATAAAGTCCCACATCGCGTCTGTCTGCCTGTCTGTGTGCGATAAACTCATAGACTATTGCACGGATTTTCATGCGGTTTGCAGCAATAGATGGAGTGATTTATGGAAAGTTGATTTACGGAGTTTACGATGAGAAGGTTTTGGGTTTAGTTTTTTTTTCTTGGGATTGTATATGAACGCGTCTTGTTGACAGATCCACCAGTAGTGTGGCTGAGGCTGGGCAGCTCGCTCGCGGCGGGCGACATCAAGGAAGGCGACGACGTGTACTTCGAGTGCCACGTGCGCGCCAACCCGCCCGCCAGGAAACTCTCCTGGCTCCATGATGTGAGTACTTAGCCGTAAGACGCAATGATCATTGATCCAATCTTCTTATAAATATAAAATGAATGTTTGTCTGTATGTCCTTTATCACATGACGCATGGTCATGTGATGATCTTTAGTAAAGTTGTTGTGCATGAGCCCACGAAGGTTTCTGAGTTGGCAAATTCGACAGATGGGGCCACTGTCATTTTTTAATTGGTAGCGTAGGAACGCGCGCAGGGTATAGCTAGTTAGCATATAAACTTGGGATTGACCGTCTTTTTTCATGCACTCACAAAAAATAAAACAGGAAAATATTTGCGGAAAAATTCTTTCATATCACCTTTTTTACAGCAGTGTTAATATCTGCCTTGCCTTGACATCCTCCAAGGGGAAATTCAAATAAGACTGCTATAAAAGGTGGATGAATTGCACCAAGACTGTAATGTTCGTTATGGTTGTTGCTTGCAACTAAATAGATGCACCTAAAAAGCGATTCAGTTGCAATTCAACTTTGATTAAGTTATGAAAATAGCGATCAGGTTTTTTTATTCAGTGCGAAACTTAAACTTCGTCGTGTAACTAAGTATAAGCTACCGTCTCTCAATGTTAATAAACAGGAATATTGGAATACCAATCGCGCTCTTGCTTCAACTCTTGGGTAAAGCTGCCCCCAAAGAAATACCATAAGAACCTTCTTCTACACTTATTTCAAGGCGACAAAAGGTAATTCGGTGAATATCGTCCGGTCCACTACTTTTTAGTTATAGCCGGACTTAGTCTTTAGCCCACTATCAGAGGGTCCAACTTCGTTCTCGAAACAATCTGCAATTAAATGATGGTGAATTTGCTGCACTATTAAGTGTGAGAATACTGGTATTGGGTGACATTATTAGATTATTCAAATACGCTAACCAAAATACATAACTATATTTGGGTCCATCTTAAGTTTCTTTATATTAACTATTCAGTAATCTTTCCCAACACTTCCTCAATCCGACAAAAGTTAATTCGGTGAATGACGTTAGGATTATAAAAGGTTCTAACATCTCACACCTCCGTCCTCTGAGCGCTGAGCAATATTCCATAATTTGCATACTTATGGGTTCGGACGTGATTTGCGTTTTTCCCCAAGGAGCTACCATTGGGTTCACTCAGCTTGTAGATTAGCTGCGTGACGTCATATTACTGGTCACCTCGTGTGGCTTTCTTGGTAGAGATTGCGTTTAGATTACTTTTGGGAATTCATGTTTATTTGCGGATTGGTTGATAAAAGGATTGTATTCATCTTATTCATTATGTTTATTTAAATACTGCTTTCAAATAAAAAAAACATAAGTCAGCCTTGATATTGTATAACGAAATAGCTAACTCGACGAACTTCGTTTTGCCTTAAAGGTAAAAGAAAATTAAATACTTTACGACCCAAAAAAACATGGAACTACCGAATATTAACACAAAAAACATAACAATCAGTTAAGTCGTTTGGGAGGAGTTTGGTTAACCTTGTGCTGCGCAACTAAACCTCACCGAATCTCCTCTCCTCAACACACCCCTTAACAGATTCACAGTCCGAAAACCAGATACAATTATTCCAACTTACCTTCTGCGTAGTACCTCCTTAACTTCTGCTCAGTGCCCATACTGTTCAATTCCTAGGGAAATAAACGCCTCGAAGTTACGTCTCGAATATTCAAGACGAGGCTTAATTTTCTTCAGAGTTCACATATACTACTTTTTTACGGATTCCTTTACATTAAACAATCTGTACACGTAAACGGAGTCCAATAACGACACCCATAACCCTTCTATCACAAAACCAATGTGCACAATGAACGTAAACAGTGACTAATCCATCAGATGACGAAGCTCCGGAAACGATTACCCGTGACACGCTTCTTAATAACCCGCGACCCACTTCGCAGATCAGTTGCTAATTACATAATCCCTGAGATCTTGTTATTAATTATTGTCTTTATAGACATAGTGGAGTGGAGCGTAATGCGGGTGTATACTTTATAGCTTAGGAGCCCGCTGCAGAATAGATATATATTTTTTGATTCACAAAATTTACAGATGTTTCAAATACTTACATTAACTTTATTTATATGTATATCTTATATCCGATTACGGATTTAAATTATGTATGTAAAAATGATAAAATAACAGTCTTTAAAGAGCACAAAAGTGTTGGTTGTATACATTATTATAGGTAGGGTACGTTAAATTATGAAAAGACAGTAGTAGGTACACATTCATACAGCAAACAAATCATGTAAATAATGTATTAAGTACTATATTAACATAATATATAAATAATATATTCTATAGATCATAAATATGCGTAAAAAATAGGTTTGCAGCATATCTCGATGAACAAAATAATTTTGCCGCGGGATCTGAATATAGATCCTATATCTGTTGCTTTAATCATTTCGTAGTTGTCTTAGATTTGTTTTCTGTGAGTAAATAACGTAACATAATATATCTTTTCGCCTATAATCCCTGAAAGGGTAGGTAGAGGTAAATACATCCATTCAAGCATATATGAAAACACCTACGTTTCGCCGGTTACATTTTGGCCCATGTAGCAGGTGGCAAGCCGGTTAAGATTTCTGAGCACATAACCAAGTTTCGAGGTGCTGGGAAATTCCAGAAAACCCTAAAATCCCAAATGTAATCTGAGATAAAGGATTTTACAACGTCATCTGTTTTAGCTCCCCACTCTGGAATAGAACCCAGCACCAGAGCGTAGTAGTAGTAGTCTCCTACCACTAGCTTAGACCTACATTTTTACTGGTGATAGAGTTCCAAGTGTAAGAGCTCGAGGGCGTAGGCACCACCGCATTATCTAACCTATCTGCCGCTAAATGGTAGTGCTCGGCAGTATCGTGTTCCGGTTAGAATACAGAGACATAACAACTAAGGTCTCAGGGGAGGGGGTCATCAAAATGCAGATTTGTGTCTATAGGCGACATTTGACGACTCGGATAGTCCAGCGGTATGAGATGACCGTTTGATTCTAAGGGGTCGCGGGTTCGATCCCCGCACCGGGACTAATATTTGTATGGCCTACAGATATGTGTTTCGGGTCTGGGTGTTTGTGTATGTGTTGTATGTGTACAACAGCACCCACGACATAGGCTGTATTTTTTACTTAACATCAATGTGAATTGCATGCTTGAATGCCACCTTCATTACATAAAAAAAAACACAAGCAAAATATCTGTATCACTAACATTGAAGCCTCTATTTCACAGACATGCATAAACAAGAATATTCAACATAAGCACAGATTACAGCCCCGTTGCTCAGTCACATATAAAGAGTCGCGGACGAGGAGGCGAATGATAAACAACGGAAATGCTCGTGATCCGCACAACGCGCGACTGATTGACACTGACACAGTGAAGCGACAAAAACTTGCAAAGTGCGATTCGGAAATATGCACGGAATTCCGCAATTAAGACTTTAAATCCAAATATAAAAAAGCTGGTGCTGGTAGAGTTTCAGTGTAGGAGCTTGAAAGCGTAGGCACCACCGCATTACCTAATCTATCTACCGCCAAATGCACCAGCACTATCGTGTTCCGGTTAGATGGTATAACATCAATCACAGAGACATAGCAACTGTTACTGGTGGTAGTGCTCCAGTGACGGAGCTCGCGGGCGTAGGTACCACCGCATTACCTAATATACTTGCCGCTAAATGGTAGTGTTCAGCACTATCGTGTTCCGGTCAGGTGGTAATGTACGGCCCTGTAATTTCCGGCACAGAGGCATAACACCTTAGGCCTCAGGAGTGGTAACGCATCTGCATTTTGACCTTGGTCTTTGTGTGGGTGTCTATAGGCTGCAATCATCACTTAACATCAATGTGAACAGCAAGCTGGTTTGCCACTTCCATGACAAAAAAAACTAAGGTCTCAGGGGTGGAAATGCATCTGCGTTTTGATCTTTGTGTAATCTATAGGCTGCTGTTATCACTTAAAATCAATGTGAACTGCATGCTTGCTTACCAGTTTCATTACATAGAAAAAAGCGAAAGGTCACTCACTCATCACGAAATCTCAGGAAATATAAGTGCTAGAGTTGCAAATTTTGCATGGGGGTTCTTTTTAGAGCGTAGGTGCTCGCTATGACAGGGCGGCCCATATGATTGGATATTGGCTTATTGTTGAATTTACGATTAGTGATCGGCATTATTTGCGAAAATTGCGAACACCTGTAATTTATAACACTGTTTATACATCTGGAACAAAATATGGAACCATGAAAACATGACGTATGTAAACACACTTAAATTAAGATCTAGTTTCAGATAATTGGCTCTAGTTTTATATCTTTTGCAGATAAACAAACGTCACAGGAAATACAGGCGGTTGAGTATTATTGACCCATTTCCCTACGTGACCCTAAAAAATTCGTTGCAGATTAAAACGCGACAGCACAAAGCGATTATCGGACCGTACACTGTCGTCTATTACGTTACCCCGCGCCCCGCCCCGCCCCGCCCCGTTCCGTTCCGACAGCCATTGTTGTTTTTCGCATCGACGTCGAATTACCCGCTCTCATATTGTAAATACTCTTTCAACGCTGTCATGCAAAACGGAAGGTTTATGCTTATCTTGTAAATAGGTGAAGGGGCCATTTAATTATATGAAAAGCCCGATTGTTTTTATGCTTAAAACGAAATCCGTGCCCAAAGATTGTAAGTAATAGTTTAAAAAAATACAATAGATTCGGCTCCTATAACTGAAAGTTCATACTATCTCAGTCTGCAATTACGACCACATACTCGTATTAATTCCAAAACAGTGAATAGGTAGGTATTTACATAACAAAACAATGATCCATGAATAACGCATTTTAATAAAAATAGTTTGTTTGACCTTTTTACCTACGTGACTCCAAAAAAACTATCCAGATTAAAAAGCGAGATTACAAAGCGATTATCGGACGGTACACTGTCGCCTATTACGTTACCCCGCGCCCCGCCCCGCCCCGCTCCGTTCCGTCTCTACAGCCATTGTTGTTTTTTGCATCGACGTTGAATTACCCGCTCTCATATCGTAAATATTATGTGCACGCTGTGACGCAAAGTAGAATGCTTATGGCTATCAAATAAATTGGCAAATAGGTCTACTTATTTAACTAAGAATGCAATTGTTTGTGTAACAAATTAGAAGGCAAAATAAATACGCAAATGGGCCTACTTACATACACAAGAAAGTTGCTTCTGAGGGTGCCATAGTTAACAAGGACCCCTTATAGTTTCGCCATGTCCGTCTGTCTGTCTGTCCGTCCTCGGTTTAGCGCCCTACCGACTAAACGGTTGTTGTTAGAAATTCAAACGTTGCGGCAATAGTAGCCATACTCGTATATAATGGAATTAAAAGAAAAACTATCACACTTAAGTTGGCTTTACAAGTTTGCGAGTAATAGTCGACCAAATGTATTTTACTCGAAAATTTTGAACTACTCCCTTGAAATTAGGCAATAGATGGCGCCAGGCATCATTTACATGTTTCGAAAATATACAAATATAGTTAAAAGTTCACTTCGTCCTCGAAATTTTACCTGTTTGTTTACTTTGTTTATTATAAATTCAAGTGAATTGCGTTTATATCGTAAAAGCGTAAATTTTGTCGCTTAGTTGAGGAGGTAGTGTGTTGGTATTGGAAGCGGACTAGCGGACACTTCTGTAAGCGAATTCTATTCACTCTTGGCTGATGTAAAACCAAATAAATAACGACGGAACCCTAAACGGCGCGTGGCCCGTTACGCACTTGACCGGTTTTTTTTTTATTATGGCTAGGTAATCTGTGGGCAAAAAGCAAATGTGCTATCGACATTGACGAGAAATTATTATCCCAGCATACTAAAGGTCAAAAAAAGATACTATGGAATATTTAATTTCTATAACATCATTTTAATTTTTTTTTTCATCGTATTCCTGTCTATTTAACAAGGCACTACAAATAACATGCAAAATATATTGTAACAGTGATCCAAGAAGCAGTTGCATCAACGCATTTTCCTACGTAACTCTAGAATAAAAACATTGCAGATTAAAAAGCGACAACATAAAGCGATTATCGGACCGTACACTGTCGTCTATTACGTTACCCCGCGCCCCGCCCCGCCCCGCCCCGCTCCGTTCCGAGAGCCATTGTTGTTTTTCGCATCGACGTCGAATTACCCGCTCTCATATTGTAAATATTCTGTCGACAACGTGATCCAAAGTTGAACGCTTATGCGTGTTTAAAATGTAAAGGCAAAAAAAGGAAGGAAAAAGACGTGGAAATTGTACTTATTTTATTTATGCTTAAAACGGTAAACCGATATGATCTTCTTTTTTAACCGACTTCAAAAAAAGGAGGAGGTTCTCAATCCTTTTTTAAATATTTTTTTTTATGTATGTTCACCGATAATTTGAAAACGCCTGTACCGATTTAAATAATTTTGGTTTTGTTTGAAAGGGTGTGTCTTACAGTTAGCCCCATTGTAACTATGTCTATATGTGATGATGGGATCCTGGAGAAACCGAGGGAACTCTTCAAATTTCATAGCAGACTTGAAAGATTTTCGATATATTTTATAATAATAATGTTCCGTGCCTTGTGGCCTTATACCTCACAGGTGGGCCCACTGTCACCATGACAAGATGTGATGATGGGATCCTGGAGAAATCGAGTGAACTCTTCAAATTTCATAGCACACTTGAAAGGTTTTCGATATTTTTTTTTAAGTGGAACTGATGATGAAGACTGTTTATGGTATCTTCTTAGTTGAAATACCTACTTTTACTGTAATAATACTAATTATGATTAATGATCAGCCTAGCCAAAAATATGATTACAAAAAATATTATTATACAGTATATTGAGCTTCTGTTACCGAATATTCAGACTACCTCAGGCCTACTTATATTTCTTTTATATAATGGAGGTGGAAAAAAAGCATGCAGTTCACATGAATGTTAAGTGATGACTGTAGCCTACAGACATATACACAAAAAGCAGAGGTCAAAACGCAGAGACGATGTGACTTTACTTGTTATATCTCTGCGATAGTTATTACAGGGCCATTCATTAGCATTTAACAAAACAAGGATCCATTAAAACGCGTGTATTTGTATAAAAAAAGATTCTTTGCTCTTGTTTAATATTTAAAGCGACATAATTCTAGAAAATAAATAAAAATAGGAAATAAAATTTTGAACTATTAAGCTACCGAAGCTTAGTGGTAAAGCGGCCGGACTGGTTCGATTCCTGCCCGAACTCAAATTTTTCTTTATTTTCTAAAGTTCATTCGCATATCGTGTTCCGGTCAGGTGGTAATGTATGGCCCTGTATTTTCCGGCACAGAGGCATAACACCTTAAGCCTCAGGAGAGGTAACGCATCTGCATTTTGACCTTGGTCTTTGTGTCTATAGGCTGCAGTCATCACTTAACATCAATGTGAACTGCATGCTTGTTTACCACTTCCATTACATAAAAAAAAAGTGTTATTGCGATAAATAAAATATTACAACATAATTCTAATGCAGATAAACAGCCGACAGACGTCAAGGTAGTTAGGTCGCGTTGACCCATTTGCCTACGGGACTCTAAAAGAGACGTTGCAGATTAAAACGTGATAGTACAAAGCGATTATCGGACCGTACATTGTCGTCTATTTCGTTACTCCGCTCATTCCGTCTCGTTCCCACAGCCATTGTTGTATTAGCATCGACGTTGTTTTACCTGCTGTGATATTGTGAAATCTTGTTAATCGTCAATTATAATCACTTATCCATTAGTTTCAGTTCTTTAATTTTGTATTTTCTGATTTTTTTCAACGAAATGATCGTGACTTCCTTGACATCACAGTGTGCTAAATATGTAAAATGTAACTTATACGGCGCGGCAATCAGTCGATCATCTGAGCGGAAAACTACTTCTGGACAGGATTAGCGCCTCAACCGCCTATCTTAGTCGCTTGTATCCTTGTTTACGTCTATTTGCACGTCTTGTTTTTACCACCTGTAGGTCCGCCTATAGGTCTATTATTATAGGGACAAATATCTATTAATGTACCTACACGTTTATGTCCCATTTTATGATGAAAAAACCGCTAAACATCAATGGAATTTTCAACCATTTCGTTATGCTCGTTGAGCATAGTACGAATGTTGCAAATATTCTTCGAGCACGAGTGGGCGAAAGACATGTGGATTGTTCGCAAGAAGTTTTGTCAGTGGAATATCTCGAGTTGAGAACTATCGCGGCACTTGTTCGGCGTTGCATCGCCTCTTGAGTTCTTTACCCGGAGGGCGAAAACAGAACCTTATTAATACATCGCCGTTCATGGGCCGTCTGTCGTCTGTCACAAGAAGGTTTACATTACATTGATTATTTTTACGTGATTTCTAAAAGGAGACTGTCAATCCGACACGTACGTTTGCTACATTCTTGGACAGATTTGGATGAAACTTTACTGTAATGTAGGTTATACATATATATACATTGCATATAGGCTACAATTTATACCTAATGATTAAATTACACGCGGACAAAGTTGCGGGCAAAACCTAGTATCATATAATCGGAGCTCCGTGGCGAAGGTTAAGCTATCTGCCGCCAAATAATATTCAGCACTATGGTGCTGCAGTTCGATGGTAGTGAATAATCCCGTTATTTATTTAGTAATGGCAACCCATTATAAGTTCCACTGCTGGGCAAGAGTCTCTCGCCTTTCTTTGGGGGGAGGCCTGGAGCTTATTCCAATGCGGATTGGTGGAGATACGGGTTAGTGGCCAACCCACTGTCGAATGTTTTCAAACCGCCCATAAGGCCTCCGACAAGGTTTAACGACTGCTATCTATCGACAGCAACCGGGACCGGCGGCTTAACGTGCCCTCCGAAGCACGGAAATGCGCATTTTTAATTTGCCACAAGCGGTCACCCATCAAACACCCGACCGCGTCCGTAATGCCTAACCGAGTAAATCGCCTAAGATCTATAACAGCCGCGGGGCCATGCGCGCTTTATTTATTTATTTAATAGATTTAAAACAAATTTGAACTCAGTTGTAATCCATGGGAAATGTAAATAAGTCTCATCACCACTTCATGACCTTCAAAAAATCTTACTGGTTTCATTCATAAATAAATACCTATACTAATAAACTCACCGAGAAACCTATCAAACAAAAACATAAAAACACTGACCACAACGAATTCCCAAGTCAGTGCGAGCTCGCGGCATTTAAAGCGGGCCATTTGTCGGTCCCGCGACGACGCGCCTCATTGTTTTGTATGTGATTGTTTTTGAAAAATGTCCGCCGACGCGATACGCTCGAATTAAAGCGCTAAAATTTACTGCGCTCGTTTGTGAAACGGAACGGTGGATTTTTATACGAATAATACGATGTCCGCGGATATATCGCGTTACTTTTTGCGGGCGGTGACGTGGTGTGTGGGGCGGACACAAATTATTGACGTGACGTCGTGTTTACACGAACATGAGGCAGGGTATCACTTGTTTTAATAAGTAAGGATTTTCCACACGAAAAGTTGTAGAACATTATACTCGTAAAACGATAACATTTTATAACATGTTAAGCTTGTATACGTTGTAGATGCTCACAAACAGTCGTTACTAATTAAATTACTCCATGTAACAAAGAAAAAGAAAACAACAAAGCGGCAAAATAAAACGTTGTTACATAAATAATAAATGTGACAATTTTGCGTTGAATAAACTGAAAATTCGATTGAAATGGCAATCGATTCATATATCCGCCGTCATCAATTGCAGCGAATCAAATGGACAGTTTCATATTTTATTTGTGTTCATTAGACGGCTAACATTTCTGTATTGTTTGTTATCGTTAATTTGTGTTTCATCTGATATACAGTAAAGTAAAAGGAGTATAGTTTACGGTCTAGATAAGAAGCTTTAACTTTTTTTATGCCGTTAAAGTAGTAAACAAATACGGTGTCCACATTTCTAATAAGTAAATCTTGTTACTATAAGAACACGATAGCGTTGAACACTGTCATGTTTTTATTTGACGTAGGTGGCAAACAAGTTTGCAGCTCAGATGAATGTTAATTGATGACTGCAGCCTATATACATCGTCACAGAAACCAGAAGTCTAAATGTCTCTGTGATAGTTATTACGGGGCCATATATTACCATCTAACCGGAACACAAGAGTGTCAACTATTCAACTTTTTTGACTTTTACATATATTTTTTATCTTGTTTGACATGTACATCAATTGTTGTTCACTTTAATTTATTTTGTTTGTTTTTGACGTGTCATAAGAGGTGCCTGTCACCCTAAATGAATAAATGAGTTTCTGATTCTGATTCTGATTCAAATCAATCCGCTTAGAAGACCACTTTTGTTTCACTGGTCACATTGAAATTTCAATATATTTTTTCATAACATTGGAGTTCATTTATTTTCTTTTCAGTTTATTCATTTTTATAACCACCCGCACCGTGGATCAATAGAGGGGTACGCATGGCTATGTCTCGTAGAGATAAAGCCTTCCGCAGATTTCGTAGAGAACGCAGCGAGGAAAATTGGATTTCATATAAGCAAGCTCGGAATCGTTGCAACCAGATGGTAAGGGCTGCTAAGCGCCACTATATTTATCAAAATGTCCTAGACTGTTCTCCGGCTGATTTATGGAAGTTTCTCAAGTCTCTCGGATTCTCTAAGCCACAAACGAGTATTGTATCCTCAAATCTCTCCTTAAATCTTCTCAATCAACATTTTGCTACTGCCTCAGTTCTTGAACCACTAGTCAAATCTAAAACTATCCTAAACATAACTTCCTTGCCGGTAAATTATTCATTCACTTTTTCTCCTGTAACTGTTGATGAGGTCAGAAAGATAATGGCATCCATCAAATCAAAGGCTATGGGTTGTGACAACATTAGTAGAACAATGATTTTTTTTATTATAGACTGTGTACTTCCTTTCTTCACTCATATCATCAATTTTTCGCTACATACGGGGTCTTTCCCTTTTATCTGGCGCAAAGCTTTTGTTACTCCTCTTCCGAAAATTTCTGACCCCCGTTCTGTAGATCACTATCGACCAATCTCCATCTTACCCTTTCTGTCCAAGGTCCTGGAAGCCGTTGTCCATAAGCAGTTCGCTCAACACATTTTTGATCACAACTTGGTTTCCCAATATCAGTCTGGCTTTCGAACCAGCCATAGTACGACAACTGCCCTGCTTAAAGTTACTGAAGACGTGAGAAACGGTATGGAAAACTCGCGGTTGACGGTATTAGTCCTTATCGATTTCTCCAACGCATTTAATACCGTGGACCATGATGTTTTGATTGCTATCCTTAGACAAGCTGGCGCCTCATCATCAGTTCAGGACTGGTTTTCATCCTACCTTTGTGGTCGCCAGCAAGCTGTTCGCGTTGATCGGGATTTATCCGATTGGTGTGATTTAAGCTCTGGTGTTCCACAGGGCGCTATACTATCTCCCTTACTCTTTTCGTTATTTATAAATTCTCTTACTGGTAGACTCAACTGCTCTTACCATCTGTATGCTGACGACTTGCAACTATATGCTCAGACGGATTCAGATAACTTACCTCACTGTATCTCTATCATCAACAAAAATTTGCAAGTAATATCACAGTGGAGCCAGGAATTTGGAGTTACGGTTAATTCTTGTAAGTGTCAAGCCATCATCTTGGGCAGTAGATTTTATATTAATAGCATTGATTTGAGTAATTTACCACCATTGATTTATAATAATTCGATTATTCAATTTTCACCATTTGTAAAAGATTTAGGACTATATCTCGACTCTACCTTGACTTGGAACAAACAAATTAGTAATGTAAGTAAAACTGTCATTTCCTCGCTGCGGTCACTTTATAGGTTTAAAAATTTTTTGCCTTTCATAACCAAGAAGCTTTTGGTGCAAGCTCTTATTTTACCCGCTATGGACTATGCAGATGTTTGCTATCCTGACTTGTCCCAGGAGCATTTGAACAAACTGGATCGCCTCCTTAATAGTTGTATACGTTTCATTTTCGGTCTGCGAAAGTTTGATCATATTTCCTCATATCGCGCCAAACTTAAATGGCTTCCCATTCGTCAGCGAAGATCTGTTAGAATACTTTCCTCATTGTTTAATGTTATTCATGATCCACGTTCTCCTAACTATCTCAACATTAATTTTCAAACACTGGGCGATTGTCATAATTTTAATCTCCGTTCCTCGGAAAATCTTATCCTGGCCGTTCCCTCTCACAACACTTGTTTTGTATCCAACTCTTACACCGTCTCGGCAATAAAGCTCTGGAACGCACTTCCCGTGGCTATCAGAAAATCTACCTGTAAATTCACCTTCAAGCGGAAAATTAGAGAACACTATTTGAATTTACTTTCTTAGAAGTCACAAGTTTGGCATTCATCGTTGGATTTTCCTTAAAATATTTGATTATATTTTAATTGTATGTATGTGTTTGTATATATATATATATATATAATCTATATTATATATACCATATGTATAGTTGCTGTATATATGTAATTTTTATTATATATCTATTTATTAATATAATTATTATATCAAATCATTTTCCACTCATAATTTCTAAATTTAGACCCGTTTTGCACCTACATCGTCGCTCTCTTCATAACCCAAAGGTTGACTGGGAGATAATGCCTAGTGGCATTAAGTCCGCCTTTATGTACACCATCTTCGTGCATAAAAAGAGTAAATAAATAAATAAATAATCCCCGCTGTCGTAAGAGCCGTAATGGCATTACAGCCGGTCGCCGGTCGCCGGGCCGGTAGCCCGAGGGGCACTTGAAAGCTTCCTCCTATTTTCATTATTAATGCGAATATCATATAACACCTTGTGATAACAGATTTAGAATGTTTTTTAATGTAACATGTTATGATAATTTGTAAACCAAATATTTGGTTAATGGCTTACATTTGCGGCTTTCTCGCAGGTACAATACCAAGAATGAGTCCAACAGAGAACAAATACAAGGGTAGCGGTAGATGGTTATTTTATTATTTAATTAATTAGAGTAATGGTAGAGTATCGGTGTGGAGGTCATGAGCGTTGGCCCAATCGTATTTTTTTTTAATTACGATTACTTATGACGTTGCTAATTTAAAAAAAATGCAGGAAATAGCAATTGATATACCATATCCAAATTTAGGAAAATGTACCAAAAATCATTATTTATTTATTTATTTATTTTCAGGCAACAATGCTTACAATAAACAATAGGCCCATATAAAATATATACCTTAAATAAAGTCAAATTATAAAATCATAAAATTTAAACATAATAATAATAATAAATAGGGGCAGAGCAGCTTGTGGCGAGCTGTTGGTGAGTAGCGACACCTCCCCCTACCATCATCTCGAGTTCCTCCGAGAGAACTGGGCTCCACCTCGTCCACCACACAGAGGTACGGCCGGACAGAGCATCAGGTCTCTCACCTCTGGCTTGCCTTCATTGGCCGGTCCGAGTGGGGCGCTAGAGGTATGGCATTTGCAGAAATTTAGATAATAGGCTGTTGTCTAAATTTCTGCAAGAGCCATACACTCGGGGATGTAAATGTCTAAAGGCGTAATAGCGGGGAAGCCCGCTCCGAGCTCGAGATTACTCGTTCGTGATGGTGAAACCGGGGCCACACGGGGTACCCGAGGCACTGCAGAACCGGGGTAGCCCCATCACCGCCCTGAAAGCATTGTTAAACTGAACACGGAGAGCGTTGTAATTTTTCATTGTATATGTCGCCCACAGGCGTGCAGCCTATAAAGCGACGTACAATATGCTTTAAAGAGTGTTACTTTTACCTGTTTTGAGCACCGAGCGAACCTATGGGCTATCATATTTGTCCTGACTGACAGCGCTCTCCGCTTCCGTTCAATATCAGCATGATCGTTTAGGTCAGAGGTGAGTACATGTCCCAAATATTTAAAATGCTCTACCCTTTCTAGACAGATATTATTTAGTTTGACCTGTGGAATGACTAGAGGGCATTTCTTTCCATCGGCACCAAATACCATAACATGACTTTTACCGACATTGTATTGCAATCCATGACCACAAGCATATTCCTCGCATATGCGTATCAGCTTCCTCAGTCCGCACACCGAAACGCTGAGTAGCACCATGTCATCTGCATAGCTCAAATTCTTGACACAGACACCGTCAATATGGTGTCCGACATGCTGACCGCTAAACGCCTCGATTAGGCCGTTAATATAAAGATTAAACAGCGTGGATGACATCACTGCACCTTGGCTGATACGGATGCGACATTACTCCCGCCCACTTGACGCAATTAGACTGGTGCTCATACCAGAACTGGAACACTCTGATGAGCTCCTGTGGCATGTTTACATTCCTCAGTTTGTCCCAGAGCATGTTGTAACCTACACGCTCATAGGCCTTCGACAAGTCGAGAAAGCACGCATATACTGGTGTTTTACGATCGGTGTAGTATTTAACGGTTTGTTTAAGACACAGTTTAGCACTTTCTGTGGACAATTTAGGACGGAACCCAAATTGATTGTCGTGTATTTTAACGTGATTATTTAACTGTGTGGTAAGCAAACCGTCAATTACTTTTTTTTGCAATGATAGTGGCAAGAGAAATAGGTCTATAGTTACCTTCACCTGCAAGGTTAACAGTTTTGTTTTTCACTACCAGAGTTTTCATTAAATCGGCGGGCAAGTACGAGTGACTCACACATAGGGAGTAGAACATCGCCAAAACTCTTGAAATATGGGGTCCAGCGTGGCGAAGGTGCTCAATGCTGAGTCCATCATGGCCCGGCGATTTGCCTCTCGACATGGATGCTAAGACTTTAACTACATCCTTCGCCAAAAATCTAACCTCTACTTGCTGCCTGTTTCTATCGACATCGAACACCTTTTCCACAGGATCCAAGAGAGATTTTACACAAAAACGTTCTTTGAATATATTAGCGATTTCCTTCGGATCACTGGTCCCACCGACGCTAGCAGGGAGGCCAGGTCGTACATTTAGTTTATGGGTACCCTTTCAAAAGCCACGGAAAGCACCTTTACTATGCTTAACAGCAAGTGCGTCCATGCGTATTTGGTCTTGATGGTCTTGACACCATTTTAATCGGGATTTAAACACACGCTTGCTGTTACACATGTCATTATATAGAGGACCCATTTTGGGCCTGCCGCACATAACCCACTCTATAAGCCTAGATCTGGTCCCTGTGAGCCTCGGAGACGTGTTTGTTCCACCCGATTAAGCGCGAGCGACTCCCGCCTCTCTTCGTACTCCCCCGACCTGCCGATATCGCCGCGTCGTGGAGAATGGTCACAATGTCGGAATAAAGAGAGTCAAGAATGTGCCTGTGATCACAGTTATCACAAAAATAGTCAGCACATTTAGCGAACTCCAGAGGAAAAGCTATTAATTTTAATTTATTGTGGCACTCTCTATTAAACAAAGCTACTTGTTCCTCACTTCGTTCACACCAAATAATGTCACTATTTTGCGTACATATTTCATTTACCACTCGTGGGTTCAATAATTTTATGTTACATTTAACAATTAGTGGAAAGTGGTCCGACCATCGAGTGTCATAATTAACATTCACGCTGACAACAGCTTGCTTCGCTGCGGGAGTTGTGATACAGTGATCCAGCCAGCTATTTGTTCCATGCACGTCACTTATGAAAGTAAATGTACCGGAATCTCGACCTAACATGTCTACATCTACATATAACCCTACGCCGGACTCCGTCCCTGCGGTGGTGTTGAAGATGTGCGCTCCCGAGCTGACCCCCGTACTGAGGCGCCTGTTCTCGCTTTCCTACGATCAAAGAACCGTACCGTCTGCGTGGAAGACCGCCCTCGTGCACCCGATACCCAAAAAAGGGGATCGTAGTGACCCGGCCAATTATAGGCCCATAGCAATAACCTCCCTACTCTGCAAAGTCATGGAGCGTGTGATCAATACTCAACTGCTGCAGTATCTAGAGGATCATCAGCTGATCAGTGACCGCCAATATGGATTTCGTCATGGCAGATCTGCTGGTGATCTTCTAGTATATCTCACGCACCATTTGTCCCACGCCTTGAACAAGAGTGGGGAGGCATTGGCTGTAAGCTTTGACCGGGTCTGGCACAGGGCACTTCTCGCAAAACTTCCTTCCTACGGTCTTCCCGAGAGGCTATGCAACTGGACAGCCAGCTTTCTGTCTGAGCGTTATATACAAGTCTTAGTTGAAGGTCACCGCTCAGACAGACTTCCTATCAACGCTGGTGTGCCGCAAGGCTCTGTGCTATCTCCCACGCTTTTTCCTCTGCATATCAATGAAATATTGGAGCAAAATTCCAATTTTCATTGCTATGCTGATGATAGCACGGGAGATCCACACTACACTAGCCGTGCAAATGCCTCTCGGACACTTATCGAGGAAAGCAGGACTAGACTTGTGTTTGAAATCGAGCACTCTCTGGAGCGGGTCTCGGATTGGGGTCGACTTAATTTAGTACAGTTCAACCCCTCGAAGACACAAGTCTGCGCGTTCACCGCTAAAAAAACCCCATTCATTGTAGCACCACAGTCCCAGGGCATTCCTCTCGCCGTTGATAAGAGTATCGGTAACCTGGGCGTTGACATATCGAACGAAGTGCAATTCGGGAGTCACTTTGAGTGTAAGACCAAGTTGGCATCCAAAAAGCTAGGGGTGCTTAACAAAGCGAGGTAGTATTTCACATCGGGGCAGCTATTATAGCTTTATAAGGCTCAAGTGCGGCCCCATCTAGAATACTGCTCTAATTTGTTTTTTCATTTGGGGCGGGAGCCCCCAAATACCAGCTTGGTCCACTTGACTCCCTACAAAAACGCGCCGTTCGTATTGTTAACGATCCAGGACTTACCGACAGGCTCGAACATCTGAGCCTGCGCAGAGACATTGGGAGTTTGTGCGTGTTGTACCGTCTCTACAATGGTGAGTGCTCTGCTGAACTGTTTGACATGGTGCCACCGTCTCTTTTTCTACACCGTACTACCCGCCGAAGAGAGAAGTTCCACCCACACCGACTGGACACCTGGCAGTGCTCAACGGTGCGGTTTTCACGTTCGTTCCTGCCCAGAACGTGTAAATTGTGGAACGAAGAGAACTTCCCTCTGAGGTGTTCCCTAGGTGCTACAATATGGGGTTCTTCAAAAATGGCGTCAAAAAAGTCCTTCAGGGCTGGCAGCGCGTTGGCAGCTCCCCTGGTGTTGCAAATGTTCATAGGCGACGGTGACCACTTTCCATCAGTTGGCCCGTTTGCTTGTCTGTCAACCTACAGACATAAAAAATAAAAATAAAAAAAATAACCAGTGCTGTTCATTACAAATCTTAGTTAATTCACTGTAAAACAACTCACCCGGATCCACATTGAAGTCGCCCCTAACACTGATTCAATGCCGTACTCATCCGCAATAGCGCTAATTGCACTTAAACAATCTGTAAAGTCTTGTAGATTGTCAACAGAGTTTGTAGGTAAGTACGCACTCACTATTATAACCGGTCGGTCACTTGTTACAATTTTAATTGCACAGATTCTCGTGTTATCATATGATAGCACTGACACTTGTGGAAATGCACTGTACCGCCATAACAACGCAACTCCTCCACAGGGTCGGCCGCGCAGGATACCGGCGGACGTGTCTACCGCCGATGCTGCCGTGTAACCAAATCCATTGTCAATAGTACCAATGTAAGGTATATCGTGTGATAGTAGCCAAGTCTCCTGTAAACACACGATATCGCACATACGACACAGCTCTCTGACGTCGTTAACGGATCTTTTAACATTCTTGCAGTTAAAAGTAACGAATTAATAGTAATTTTCACCCATTTTTTTTTTTAATAAATTTTTAGCCGGTTTTTTTTTTTTTTTTTTTTTTTTTATGTAATAAAAGTGGCAAACAAGCATGCAGTTCACATTGATGTTAAGTGATGACTGCAGCCTATAGACACCCACACAATGACCAGAGGTCAAAATGCAGATGCGCTGCCACTCCTGAGGCATTAGGTGATATGCCTCTGTGCCTGAAATTACAGGGCCGTACATTACCACCTGACCGGAACACGATAGTGCTGAACACTACCATTTAGCGGCAAGTATATTAGGTAATGCGGTGGTGCCTACGCCCGCGAGCTCCGTCACTGGAACTCGTACGTTATCGCATTATCATTGGGCTGATGTGCCTTGTTCGTGTTTTTGTTCTTAAAGCTTACAAATCTTCTAAAAATAATACCTTCCGGCCATAAAGACGCAGGTATTTAGCTAATTTTGTTTCTTTAATAAAAAAATTGTAAGCCTTATGGCATCTGTCAATTTTCATGTGAATTTTCACAAGAACGACTTTTTCTTGTGTTTTACTGAAAATGTAGTTACTTATATCGTTTTCAGTCGTCGAATTATGTACGTTTGTAATGAACATAGACACTGACTTTTCTGCAGCTCGGAAAGAGCACTGTATATCTTTAGCAACTTTTGATTTGCCAGCATATCTGTACTTTGGGTGTTTTTTACGATATGTAACCGTTTGCCATCCTTTTTTGTTTTTATTTACATCTAGTACCGATTCGCGCGCAGTCCGATCACCTTGCTGTAGTCCTGCTTCATTAGCCAATTGATTCATGCTAGGCCTAACGGTATCAGGTAAATCTGACGTCACCACGGTAATCAGCTGTTTTGAACCGGGCGTAGCGCACGGGTCTCGCTGCAGAGATACCGGGGGCGGTGTGGGCGCGAGCGCGGGCGGAGCGGTTGCGGGCGCGGGCGCGGACGGTGAGGGTGCGGGCGCAGGCGGTGCGAGCGGTGGACTGTCGCCTCCCGCTCCCTTCCTGGCGCTCTCCGCTGTCGCCTCCGTTCGAAAAAGTACCCGTTGCGCCTCATTTGAGGCGCACTCTGAACATTCTTTTGAGATACCCTCAACTGTCGATATTGTAGTAGCGGGGTTGTAATAATCGGAGAATTACTAGCGTTTTCATCAGGTTCTTTATTTAATAATCATCCTTATGTTATGCAGGTAGTTTATGGCAACTTTCATTAATGTTAATTTATTTTATCTATAACTATTCGTTGTATAAACGACAGCAGAAATATCTGTAAAAATGTCAACTCTCTAGCTTTCGGTTCATGAGATACAGCCTGAGGTTGACAGACGGACAGCGACGTCTTAGTTATATGGTTCCATTTTCAGCCTTTGCGTAGAGAACCCTAAAAACCATCGTGAACTCAATTAATTAAAGTACCACGCATTATGAAATTAAACTCCCATAAAACAAAAGAAATGAAATTTAAATAGAACAACCGAACACCTTAATCTCACTACAGCTGTATTCGGATTCACAGTAAAACGAAACACTAGAAACGAAGAAACGGGAGTAAGAGGCAAAATCCGATTCCCAGAAGCCTCAGTATTAATAGAAATTATTTCCAAAGCCGCAACCTGAAGACCATTAATTAATTTCCTTCCACTAATACCAATAAGAATTTCCAGTAAACGAACTGTTACGGTAAAGAAATTCAAATATCAACTGAAATTCTTTTAGGTATTCTTTTCGGATTTTTAAGGATTCTAATTAAAAATTCATTTGATAATTGCCGATCTCCGAAAAATGATAATAAAAATTCTGAAGAGTTTTGTTTATTTTTTTTATGTTATGGAAGTGGCAAACAAGCATGCAGTTCACATTGATGTTAAGTTATGACTGCAGCCTATATACACCCACACAAAGACCAAGGTCCACCACCTGACAGGAACACGATAGTGCTGAACACTACCATTTAGCGGCAAGTTCATAGTTAATGCGGTAGTGCCTACACCCGCGAGCTCCGTCACTGGAGCTCTACCACCAGTAAAAGTTTTCTTAATCTGTTTATGATTTCCTCGCTGTTCCTGCAAGATCGAATCAGAAACTAGTAAAAACTAGTCTATACATCACCAAATAAGGTACCTAAGAATCATCGCGTTCCAGTATCTTACCGCAACTCGATGATCCTGACGCATCCCGGTAATAACTGCCAGAGAGACATAATAACTAAGGTCTTGGCGATGGCAACGCATCCGCATTTTGACCTCTGTTTTTTGTTATCTTAAGGTTACACTTATTATTTCACATCCATGGAAATTGCATGCCTGTTCCACGATGCCACCTTAGTTACACATAAAAAAAATATTTTTCGTTTTCAACTAGTGCAAAAAGACTGTATTTTAATTGTTTGAAAGTTTCGCATCTCATTTCTCTTCTCTCTTTATAGATTCATCTTAAATTATTTGCTTTTTCTGCAGCTAATAATGCAAGGATAGAGATCCTTGCATTATTTGAGCGACAAAAAAGCTCGTATACAATGTCCTAAAGCCAACACAACACCGGATAACGTGATTGTCCCTTCCATACTTCAGCTTCCAACGGTCGCATTAATCCACCCTTACACAACACTTCATGCGGAATCCCATTACTGCTACAGAGTTGGATTTTTGTCTTTGCGTTATAAAAGCTAATTATGCTTACAGTGAGAAAAGTAATCGCTAGTTGCATTTGTGTTTTCTAGACTACCGTTTTATGCATATGTATGTATCTTCACACCAGGTTCCTAACGGGGTAGGCAGAGAGTGTAGAGCGCCAGATATCCATATTTTATGCATCTATACAAATAAATAAAACTGAAGTTTCTGTCTTGTAATATTAAAATAACCGCTTCTTACTAAATGCATATACCAAAACAACATTTTTTACAATTTTTGTGTCTGTCTGTCTGTCTGTCTGTTTGGCGGGGTTAGTCTTGGGAACGGCTGGACCGATTTTGACGAGACTTTCACTAGCAGATAGCTGATGTAATAAGGAGTAACTTAGGCTACTTTTATACTAGCTGCGCAAACGACTTCGACCTGGTAGATACTGAACAATTTTAAATTTTCATGCGGACGAAGTCGCGGGCACAGCTAGTACTTAATATTACAAAGAGAAAACATTTTTGTTTTCGTATGTGTTTGTTACGTTTTCACAGGAAAAGTACAGATTTCAAACATTAGACAGCTGCATCTTCAGCGAGTGACATAGGCATGCGTTATTACTTTCATGCACCCGTGCGAAGCCGAAGCAAACCGTTAGTGTTGAATAATGATAACCATTTGCAAAAATAATATTTTTAGTGCTCCGTAGCGTACTAGAAACTAGAGTTACTACAGGGGAATTTCCTCACAGAAAAAGAACTGTTTTTCCTGAGCCCGGGTACCTACTCAGGCTTCAACATCGTGATTGCGACCAATGGACTAACGAAGCAGTTCAAAATGTCACGCATTATTGCCATTTTGGACTGCCATATCTCTTTCCCTCTATCCTTTCGTCCCTTAACTCGGTATTTTGCACTACAAGTGTGGTTTTATCGTCCATCACCCAACGTTAGGATTTTAAAAACCATTAAAAATATTTCTTCAATTTCTACAATTCCTGTCTTTGTATTTTTTTTACCGTTCCCTAGTTTCTTTTTAGTGTTAAAAATATGAAAGTATGAATTATATTGACAACTAGCTGACCCGGCAAACTTCGTATTGCCTCAGAATGAAATAATGTGTCAAAGGTTTGATAGATACGGACTATTTGTATGGGAAAATGAAATTGTCCCGGAAGAGTCCGGTCCAAGTCGGAGACACTTCAATTCTATTTGTATGTAAGTAGTCTAAGTTACTCCTTACTACATCAGTTGTCTATCTACCTGCCCATCAAAGTCGGAGCTCCAATTCTATTTATTTGTATGTAGGTTTGTATGTTTGTATGGATGTATGTCTAAGTTACTCCTTGTGACATCAAACAGCTATCTGCCAGTGAAAGTCTCGTCAAAATCAGTCCAGCCATTCCCAAGATTAGCCCCGCCAAACAGACAGACAGACAGACAATAATAAATTTGTATTGTTATATGTACCCTGTATACATACGTATGCATTTAGTAAAAAGCGCTTATTTTTATATTACAAACAGACACTCCAATTTTATTTATTTGTGTAGATGTACCTATATACTAGATAATTAACATGTTTTATTTAGACTGTGCTATCTCCAAGTTCAAGTCACCGAAGCATCTGAGGGCCTTACGAACCAACCCATAAAAATTGTAGTAAATGATTTTATATTGCATCTACCTACATTTTCAAAATTACACAGATGAAGAAAACGAACGCGCGCGCTTCGAAATAATACGAGTATATGACATTTACGGCGCGACGCGCTTATGTGGAATAAAGATGGGCGCTAGCAACAATAAATTGTAATTTTCAGACAGCGCTCTCTCTCAGACACTACATTGTAAGATAGCAATCAAATAAATGGTTTTCATAGCTACAGTGTATTCTTACTTCACAAATGCAATGAGATTGTGTTTAGAAATGCTTAGAAAAAAATGTTAGACGCAAAAATGGTATAGGACATGCGTACATAACCTTAAAAGCTTCGCGTTTTATTCGAAGCTAGGTCTTATTTTTCATAGTATTCAGTCATTCATCTTGGAGATCAACAAGACCTTTTTCAATTGTGTAAGTTATAGGTTACATATCATTAATATTACAATCACAGCTGGATTCAGAATTTTTCTTAAGAGTTAATTGTAATAAATCTACTGATATCTAGACTTTGAATGCTATTGCTAAGTATAAAAAACCGGTCAATTGCGTGTCGGGACACGCGCAATGTGAAGGTCCGTTTTTTGAAGATCATATTAAGACTCGTAAAGTGGTTGAATCCACTTAGCCGTTACAGCTTCAATTAATTATATGTTCTAAAATCGTGTCTTTTTTCAGCGTCTAAATACCATCGATTAGCTGGCAGAAGCTGTATAAATGTATGTGTATATACGCCAAGTGCCTTACGGGGTACGGCAGAGTGTGGACCGCCAGATATTCCGGTTCTACTGGGAAATACAAGCGTTACTTACTTTCTATATGAAAAATAAAATACAAATAGCGACTACTCGAGAATTGAATATTCCAGAATTCCATAAAAATTGAGCATTGTATTGTCGACCAACCAACATATCCAGTAGAGTGTAAAAACATTCTTATCCTGGGAAATCTATTGGAGTCCTGAGTGCCAGTGAGCTTCCGCGAACGCCTCTCAGTGCTTCCAGGAACCAGGTATCGATACATTAGAATAATAATTTATATCTTTCATAAAACGTTCCGGGAATTCTGTTCCTCCTTTATTTTCCTTCGCATTTATCTGCAAGGTTCGCTGCGCATGGTAAAATATTTTATACTTTGTTAAATAATTCCTTTTACCTTTTTTTACGTAATAAAAGTGGAAAACAAGCATGTAGTTCACATTGATGTTAAGTGATGACTACAGCCTATAGACACCCACACAAAGATCAGCGGTCAAAATGCAGATGCGTTACTTGTAACGCGCTGATATATATTTTTTTATTTTCGATTTCCATATAGTGTATCGTTGGATAGGTCTTTCAAAAATATTATGGATGTCAGAACATCATTTTTCTATTAAGTAACTGTTAACTGTTTGTGACTTATTAAGCTTTAAGGTGCTAATTTACTAAAACTAAACGGTTGTTGTTAGAAATTCAAACGTTACGGCAATAGTAGCTACTTAAAACGAAATTAAAAGGAAAATATCACACTTAAGACCTTGACCTTGGCCTTGCAAGTTTGCGAGTAATAGTTGACTAAATGTTTTTTACTCGAAAAATTTGAAACAACTCCATAGCAAATATTTATTTATTTTTTCATTACATCTCTTACTCTGTAACTTTGGAACCCTACACTGCGCGTGGCCCGACACGCACTGACCGGTTTTTTTCTAATTAAATGTAAGTCAATCCATAGTTAAATAGCCATAAATCATGGGTGAAGCGGGCCGACCGCGAGTGTATCCAGCAATTTATCAGCATGATAATGTCCACCGGATATCTGTTTGATGGTCCCCGGAATGATGTTGTGGCGAGCCCCTCCCCCCCTCCCCCGCCCTTCCCCCTCCTGACCACTAATGCCTCTGCAGGGCCCTACAAAAACACTTAGCTTACTCCGACTCCGAGCCACCAACTACAAACTGTGTAGTTTGCCCGCATTACTTAACTCGGTAGGCTCTAATGTTTTGTAAATTACAATGTTGCATAATATCTTAGGTTTAATACTGAAGTTTGAATATTTTGTTGCACGATAATGATACATTTAAATGCTTTCATAATTCTGAACAAAAATACTACATTTGTTATTTTTCTGTTTATATAATACAGTACAGTATGTTTGCTCGCATAGTAATATACATTATGGCAACCGTAAAAGGAGTACATTTCTTTATTAATTTTTTTTTATGTAATGGAAGTGGCAAACAAGCTTGCAGTTCACATTGATGTTAAGTGATGACTGCAGCTTATAGACACCCACACAAAGATCGATATCAAAATGCAGATGCGTTGCCACTCCTGAGGCCTAAGGTGTTATGCCTCTGTGCCGGAAACTACAGGGCCGTACTATAAAAATTAATTTTACGTAATCTTAATTTCATAAAAATAAAAAAGTCAGTGCTGGGTTATACCTATTGTTATTCCGTTAATAATAATTCAGTATTTAATTGACAGATGCGGACTGATGGTCCGATATATCTATTCTGTTGGCCTATGAAGGACCTTTGAAAGATTGTTTTTCAGAATATCTTTTTGCGTTTATGTAATCCATTGTGAGCACAATTTCATCATCGTCTTCATCATTTCAGCCTCAAAACGTCCACTGCTGTACAAAAGCCTCCCTAAAAATTGCTACAAAGAACGGTTCTGGGCCCCCCCTTATCCCGCGACCTTCACCAGGTCGTTGGTCCATCTTGGGGGCCTGCCTACGCTTCGTCTTCTGGTACGGTTCCGGACGACAGGGGAAATCTTCTGCCCCAACGGCCGTCACTTCTTCGAGCCCTGCCCACTGTAACTGTAACTTTGGTTCTCACGCGGACCTCTTCATTCCTGATTCGATCTCGTAAAGACGATGTTGATGATTATTTACGATACGATACGTACGTAACTTCACGCCTGTAATCCCCGAAGGGGTAGGCAGAGGTAAATGCATGCATTCAAGCATACATGCAAACACCCACGATTCGCCGGTTACGTTTTTGGCCCATGTAACAGGTGGCGAGCCTGTTGACATCTCCGGGCACATTACCAAACTTCAAGGTACTGGGAAATTTCCAGATAATGGAAAAATCCCAATAGAACCAGAGATAATGGACTTTACACCATCATCTCTGATAACCCCCTACCCGGGAATCGAACCCAGGACCTCAGCGTAGTAGTAGTGGCCTGCTACCACTAGGCTACCGAGGCAGTTACTTACGATACGATAAAGAGTAGTATTTACGCCTTCAATCGCCAGTGTCGTTATTGCTAGTTTAGCGCTACCCAGTGGACACATGCATGGTATCTAAAGCATTCTCCTACGGATGTCAGTAACATTAATTCCTCACGAGTGTTTATATAAAAGATGGAGGTAAATTCTGTAAACGGTACTCTGTACTCCGATATATTCTGTACTCCGATGAGACAAAAGAATTCCTGTCCTCGTAAACGCTGCTTCTATTACATGACATTATTATTTTACTTAAACTCAAACTGGGCTCAATTTCTTAGAGCAAATTATGTTTGCGTGGCCTTATTAAATTCTTCGGTATATAAAAACTTCGAGCAATGTAATATTATATTCTTAATTATTGTATACCGGTCGGTATTTACTACTTAAATTCAAAAGAATTATAATTGTTTTAATTTTAAATAGCTTCCTATTCGGCGTAGTGGTAATACTACTGTACCTACTAGTGCCATGCTGAAGTTTCGAAGTTTGATTTTCAGATCAGACAGAGGCTTAGCGTCTTAGCCTCAGATAAAGAATTACATAGAACTGACATGAAAATAGTGCAATTATTTTTTGATTAAGTGATACGCAATTATTTTATTAAGTTCAATAACTCGATAAAACTGTGAAAGAATGCACTCACATGGGAACAAAGAGCAACACGGGCCACGTCGCGGCGGAGGGGAGTAGCCATATGCAGATTTTGTGTCAAAGCACAAGTGATTCTATGCCTGTCGCCAAATTTTGTTGTTTAAATGTGTGCGTGAAATTGTTTATGTTTTTTAATAGGGCCCTTTTCCTGTCAAGCGTGTTTGCGTCCGTATGCGGGTGTGCCCGTATGCGGGTAAACACGTTTGCGAGCTACACGCAGAACAAAAAATCTGCACCGTTGCAATTTGGTGCGTGCCGCTAACAGATACAGTCGTAAATAGATTGGACATAAAAAAGCCACGCTCCGCACCCGGCAAGCGGGTGACCCCCGTCAAAGAAAAAAGTTGTATGAAACTACGGGATCCGCGTGACACGCATGCGGGCCACACCCGCGTGCAGATGCAAATCCGCTTGAAAGACTTTAAAGTCTAAAAAGTAGGAATTAATACATACCAGCATGTCAAGTCTATTGTATCCTTTGTCTAAGGGAAACCTTAAACACCACCGCATTACCTAATTTATTCGCCGCCAAATGCTAGTATTCAGGACTTTAATAACTATCACAGAGACATAACAACTTAGTTCTCAGGGTTGGCAACGTTTTTGCATTTCGATCTCTGATTTTGGTGTAGATGTATAACATATAACGGGAATAATGCACACTCTTAAACACCTCGATTAGGAAATGGAGTAATAATCATAATACATGAACTGAAATGACTTGTTTAATATTTAATATTTTTTATTTAAGAAACAAGTTGCCCTCAATTTGTTCGAACAGTATGCACACCCTATGCATACTTACCCTAACTCTACTTACGATCACACATAAAACACAAACCGACTCACACACGTACACTGTCACAATGTGGTGTAGCGTAACCTACGTAGCCCTATTTGACACTTGCTTGTAATAACATTCATTTTCACTATTTTATTTCTTAAACTAGCTGTGCCCTCGATTTCGTCTACGTGAGAAAAAGTATGATTGTTCAGTATCTACCCGGACGAAGTCGTGGGCGCAGCTAGTATAAAAGTAGCGTAAGTTACTCCTTATTACATCAGCTATCTGCCAGTGAAAGTCTCGTCAAAATCGGAGACACTCAAATTCTGTTTATTTGTATGTATGTATGGATGTATGGAGATAAAAGTAGCCTTAGTTACTCCTTATCACATCAGCTATCTGCCAGTGAAAGTCCCGTCAAAGTCGAAGACACTCCAATGCTTCTAATGTGTATGTAGGTATGTATGTATGGATGTATGGAGATAAAAGTAGCCAAAGTTACTCCTTGTTACATCAGCTACCTACCCATGGAAGTCCCGTCAAAGTCGGATACACTCCAATTCTACTTTTTTGTATGTAGGTATGTATGTATGTATGGATGTATGGAGATAAAAGCCTTAGTTACTCCTTATCACATCAGCTATCTGCCAGTGAAAGTCCCGTCAAAATCGGCCATGTCGTTCCCAAGATTAGCCCCGCCAAACAAACGGACAGACAAACAGACAAAAATTGTAAAAAATGTTGTTTTGGTATATGTACCGTGTATACATACATATGCGTTTAGTAAAAAGTGGTTATTTTAATATTACAAACAGACACTCCAATTTTATTTTTTGTATGTATATAGATTTATTATGGAAGCTACAATACAACATAAGACCTAAAAATTCTGTGAAAATTTGTAAGCGTCTACATTATAGCGGTAACAGAAATTTATAATTTGTGAAAATGTTAGCTTTCTAGCTATCATTATTTATGAGATACAGTCTGGTGAACAGACAGACGGACGGACGGACAGACAGACAGCGGAGGATTAGATATCCGTAGGGTCCGTTTTTACCTATTAGGTACGAAACTCCCTAAAAGATAAAACTAAGATACAGATAAGCTTAAAAATATTCGATACGATTTTTTAAATTGACATAACTTTTTTATTTCTGAACCGATTCAAATAAAACAAACACTAAATATTAAGGGAAACTTACCACAATATATTAGTGAAAACCGCAAATCGAATAAGCCGTTTCTGATATTAACGTGCACAAACACACAAACAAACAGACTTTTTTCCGGGATAAAAAGTACCCAGTGTTGTGCGCCAAAGGTTAAATATATAATCATACCAAGTACTTTCATTGTACTCGGACCGGTAGTTTTTATGTTATGCTTGATTAAACAGACAGACAGACAGACAGACAGATAGACAGACAGACAGACAGACAGATAGACAGACAGACAGACAGACAAAAAAATCTAATCACATATTTGTGTTCGGTATCGATCTAATAACATCACCTGGTATTTATTTTTTCAATATTTATAATGTACAGAATTTACACTTCTACAGATTTATTATAAGTATAGATTATTGTTAATAATAAAACGCACGTCTCAACGAGTTCAAATAAATTTGTTGCGACTAGCGTTTTATTTTGGATAGACGTTTGTCTTATTTTCGTTTGTATTTTACATATATTTTTTATCTTGTTTGACATGTATATCAATTGTTGTTCACTTTAATTTATTTTGTTAGTTCGTCGTGTCATAAGAGGTGCCTGTCACCCTAAATGAATAAATGAGTTTCTGATTCTGATTCTGATTGACTGTTCACCAAATGGGTAACCATAATTTCCTTAATTGTAATTAAGTTTGGGACAAAATGTTACGTAACTTCTTCACGCCTGTAATCCCCGAAGGGGTAGGCAGAGGTAAATACATGCATTCAAGCATACATGCAAACACCCACGAATCGCCGGTTACGTTTTGACCCATGTAACAGGTGGCGAGCCTGTTGACATCTCCGGGCACATTACCAAACTTTGAGGTACTGGGAAATTTCCAGAAAATGGAAAAATCCCAATAGAACCAGAGATAAAGGCTTTTTCACCATTATCTCTGATAACCCCCTACCCGGGAATCGAACCCAGGACCTCAGCGTAGTAGTAGTGGCCTGCTACTACTAGGCTACCGAGGCAGTTACCTTAAAAATACTACCTACTCTACCTACAAAATGTTACCTTTATCAATAATGCCTAAAATCGTTTCGATTATCGATTTTGAACAAACTAGTTTCGGGTTGTACATTCAATCCTGTTACACGTTGTATAGACAGCCTGCACTGATCACTTAACATCCATATGAACTACATGCTTGTTTGCCAACTCCATTACATAAAAAGTAAACTTAACTTATATCTGCCGCTTTACACACTCTGCCTACCCCGTTAGGGACCTGGCGTGGAGATACATACATATATAAACATAACTTGACTTTACTTACAAAAATGGTAAACACATGCTACCAAAATCGAAACCAACTATTCCATACTCCAGTTAACCCGAGAATACCTTCGCAGATAGCATTCATTCGACAAAATATTATTTCCATAACAATACGAAATTGTAGGTTACATGAAATATTCCTGGGAACATTGTTACGGCCATAATGAGGCGAGGCAAATACATGAGCTGTTCTGCAAAATATGGATGGATGTATAAATAATACGAGTTAATACAAGTGAAATGCCCGTGGCGTCGAGAAATATTCTCGAAATATTATAATTGAAATGTATTTTTTATGCGGTCACACATGGAGATACAGATACGCAGCTCACTTTGAAGTTAAACACATACCAAACATTAATGCAGATAAGTTGCGATTCCTCAGATCTAATATCGTTTGTTTAGGACCAAAAAAATAGGGAACACGATAGCATATTTCTATAATTATCACTTGTAATATATAATTTTTTTATGTAACACATTCACATTGATATTAAGTGATGACTGCAGCCTATTGACACCCACATAAAACCCAAGGTCAAAATGCAGATGCGTTGCCACTCCTAACCTAACATGTTATGCCATTGTGCCGGAAATTACAGGGCTGTAAATAACCACCTGACCGGAACACGATAGTACTGAACACTACCATTTAGCGGCAAGCATATCAGGTAATGCGGTGGTGCCTACGCCCGCGAGCTCCGTCACTGGAACTCTACCACCAGTAAAACATAGTACATTTTAAAGTATCACCAAAGCTTCCCCCTTAGGGGGGATATGTCATAATTACCACGCTTAGTGTGCGGATTGACACCCACATTGGATTGGAAACCAACCTACCGGACTTGACACCCCCGGACGCGACTTCAGGCGACATGTACTACTCTCGTAATAGATATGAGCACTAAGAAACAACAATTTAAGAAAAAGTAACGATCCACTCAAGAAGGTTTTAATCAGAAACTAAAAGCCATGATGGCACAGCCAAGAACCTGACCGTATCAACGGTCGACAAAAATAACCTCTCGCAGGGGTCAACTGCCCCGAACGTGGTCCCCCATACCCCACAGGGTATGAGAAGACAGTACGACGGATTGGCGATCGCAGTAGCGGTGGTTTTATCGCAGGACGCTGCTGCCCCTCTTGCGTTATTGCATTTGCTACCGCCCCATTGGAATGGTTTGACCGCCATTGGTCGGTTGACTGACTGCAGAAGCGGAAAAATTCTCTTCATACTACTTTTGCTACGCTGTGGTCCTGGCTTCGATCCCCAAATCTGAACTCTTTGTTTTTTTTTTGTTATAGAAATAAAGCACATAAAAACACATTATTTTATGTAGAATGGCACTAGAACTCAAATATAGCGCAATCTCATAGCATAAAGAATGGTTAATTTATTGATATACTAGCTGTCCCGGCACACTTCGTATTGCCACACAATGAACGTGTCAAAGGTGATAAATAGATACGGACAATTTGTATGGGAAAATGAAATTGTGGTTTTTACTTCCCTTAAATTTCATCATATTTTCTTACCTTTTAAACCTTCCCTGGACTTCCAAAAATAATTCAAAACCAAAATTAGCCAAATCGGCAGAGCCATTCTCGAGTTTTAGCGAGACTAACGAACATCAATTGATTTATATAGATTATTATGATTTTACCATAATTTAATTGTATGGTGAACTCAAAACGTATTAAAATTTCGTCGTCAGTACTGCATTTTGCAAATCATCTTATAATTAATCTAAAAGTGATAATATTTATTTTTTTGATAACGTTATAACTGACAACAATGTTAACTGGCGTGTTACAAGCAACCTAAATTAAAAAAAAAATGTTCAGTTCAATTCAATTCAATTCACTTTATTTGCATAAACATGGGTATAAAGAATTGTTGTTACAAAATAAATTGTTGTTTCGCCAAGTTCCACCTGTTAAGGCATGCAAAATTTTGAGTTTACAATGCAATGTAAGTAATTATTAAACTGTTATTTCATTAAATTTCATTAAGTATTTAAATAATCCTCATTTTAATTTATATGATAGTTACTTATAATATAATCATTGATTTCAGTCATAACATAAGAATTCGATAATTTACATAATAAAGGGTTAGCAAAGATTTAACAATAGTTAAAATGTTAGAAATTGAATTAAATTATAATCTTTCAACATTATTATTACATTTTTATATTATGAATGTCAATGTAATTAAAATTTAAATTAATCAATACGTAAGTTAATAAATAATAATTTTCTCATTTGTCCAGTAAAAATTCAGTAACAGAATAATAAGCTTTGTCTGCTAAGTATTTCTTAAGTAAATTTTTAAAGTCATAACTAGTATTACATTTTATATTATTTGGCAAGTTATTATAGATTCTAGGTCCCATACAGAAAACACTATCATGATATAACTTGGTCCTTGAGTACACAGTTCTTAGTTTATTTTTGTGGCGATTAATTTTCATAATTATGGATATCATGTTTTATCATTAAGGCCATTTCAAAGATAGCGAAGGGATAGTCAACATTTTCAGTCTTTGGAAGTAAGGCTTACACGATTCAGTTGAGGACAATTTACATATGGATCTAACACATTTCTTTTGAGCTTTGAAAACACTTACAATACCTGCAGCATTTCCCCAAAATATAACCCCATATCTTAGTATACTTCCAACATATGCGTGATACGCAGTAAGAATCGCATTTGTATCGACTACTTTAGACAACATATGTAAGGCGAATGAAAATTTATTCAGTTTTGTGGTAACATATTCTAAATGGCATTTCCACCTTAGGTTTTGATCAATATAAATTCCTAAAAATTTTGTTGATGTAACTTCAGATATGAGAGTACACTCGTAACAGATTTGCAGATCCTTGGGAGTTGTATTTTTATTAACGAATTTTACTAAGCATGTTTTGTCTAGGCTGATTTTAAGATTATTATCATGCATCCATTGTATAAGATTTTTAAGCGAATTATTAATATCAGTTTCATATGTCATTGGGTTATTGTCAATAAATATACCAGTGCTATCATCTGCAAAGAGAACCATAGGGGCTTCAATGACTTGAGGTAAGTCATTAATATATACTAAAAATAGCAATGGTCCCAAAATGCTGCCCTGAGGCACACCATATGTATTTTCTCTTGGTTCTGAGAAATATTTTACAGCAGTTTTAGTGGCCATGTTTATTTTGTTTATTTCTGTAATTTGTTATCTACCAGACAAATATGATTGTATTAGATCAAGTGAATTGTTTCTCAGTCCATATTTTTCTAATTTATTAATGAGGATGGAATGGTCAACATAATGAAATGCCCGACTCATGTCCATGTATATAGCTAACACTCGTTTTTTACTTTTTAAGCCCGTCATAACTATTTTTAAGAAATTTTGAATTGCTCTATTTATCGATTTACCTTTACGAAATCCAACCTGTTCGTAATGTTAAAATATTATTTTTTTCTAGGTAGGAGTAAAGGTAAAGTAAATAATTTTTTCAAATATCTTAGATAAAATGGGAATTAAAGCAATAGGTCGATAGGATTGCATATTGTGTTTGTCTTTTTTCTTGAATATGGGCTTTATTGAAGTAACTTTCATTTTGTCCGGAAAAACGCCAAATTCAATAGATAAATTAAAAATGTGACATAATACAGGTGATACAATATGAGCAGCGCTCTTAATAATTTTTGTGTTTAGGTTATCATACCCAACACTATTTGTGTTTTTTAAAGACCGTATAGTGAGCAAAACATCTTCTATGCAAGTTGGCTTTAAGAAAAAAGAATTGGGCTGATTATGTCTAATTGTAGGATTGAGATTACTATTTTTATTTTTACAGTTACTTAGAATCTGATCAATGAAGAAGTTGTTAAACTCCTGCGCAATGCTGCCTAAATGTGACAACCCTAATGCGTTATTAATGTTGCGTTTGCTGGGTGAAGACGGTATTTTGCAAAACAAACGCGATTATAACCTACTCTATGTTTTTTTATACTATGGCAATATAATGTTCGCTATAAGCGTTAGTAACTGCCTCAGTAGCGTAGTGGTAGCAGGCCACTACTATTGCGCTGGAGGTCCTGGGTTCGATTCCCGGGTCGGGGACTATCAGAGATAACGGTTTAAAATCCTATATCTCTGCTTCTATTGGGATTTTTCCATTTTCTGGAAGTTTCCCATTACCCCGGAGTTTGGTAATGTGCCCGGAGATGGCAACAGGTTCGCCACCTGTTACATGGGCCAAAACGTAACCGGCGAGTCGTGGGTGTTTGCATGTATGATTGAATGCATGCATTTACCTCTGCCTACCCCTTCGGGGATTACAGGCGTGAAGTTACGTTTTATAAGCGTTAGTCGAGCGCCCAGTTATTGAAAGTAATAGCTTACTAAGTTCTAACAAAGTTAGAGGGGAAATTTCAATGAGAATATTATTTCACGAAGAGCCACAGAGTAGTGGTGTCTGCAGCATAGGAGTGATGTTCCTATAAATTTTACTGATGATAGAACTTCAGGAGTAGTACCACCGCATTTTCGAATCTACTTGTCGCTCAACTTTACTTTCTAACAGGTACACACTAGTGCTGAACACTACCATTTGGCGGCAGATCAATTAGGTAATGCGGTTGTGCCTTTTCCCCTTAAGTTTCTACATTGGGACTCTACCACCACTAAAAATATGTGACAATGTCTTTGTGACGTAAATTTTGAAAACAAACAATGTTATTATACGTATGTTTACAAATAATATTTAAAAGAACCAAGCTGAAAAGACTTCGTAATACGTATTTGTTGAAAAATAAGCTTAATCATACGAGCAAACGTTATTCAATAATTTTTGATTCCAAATTGCCCGACCTGAAATTAACTCATGAATAACTCTCCAGATATTTCGCATTAGGGTCGGGACACATTGATCAACGGGGTTCGACGGTTTATTCATACAAAAAGGGAACGAAGTATGGAACACCTTATTCAGTTTTCAGTTTATTCGGTGGCCGACTGCGGCGATTTACGGCCGACAGTGTACGGACACAAAACGCTATAATGCGTTGTAGTGTGTTCCGTTTCAATCGGCAAAATGTGAAAGGATGTCGATCAATATGTCCCAACCCTTACACAACTTCAAGATGAAACATAATAACATCTAATATCATCGCAGCCGTGTACTAATTCAGAACAATTTCCAAGTGGCAGACACGAGGTCTAATTTGCACACTGCTTCAATACTGCAAGGAGTGTTCGTAACATTAAATTAATAATGAAATCTTTAGCGGAATTACTTCGAGTGTGTTTGTGTTACAGAATCGGGGCGTCACGCAATTAGTGATGATACGTGACTCGGTTTGGGATACTGCGTTATTTGTACTGTGGCAGTTGTATGATGAGGTGGTTTAATGAAAAATTCGAAACAGGTCTTTATATTTACACTGTTGCTACGCTGGGATCCTGTGTTCGATTTCAGGATCAGAAATAAAAGTGTAAAATTCTTTTTAGTTCTGTTGAGATTTTCCCATTTTCTGGGAGTATCTCAGAGTTTGGTAATGTGCCCAGAGATGTCACCAGGCTTGCCACCTGTTACATGGGCTATAACATAACCCGCAAATCGTGAGTATTACCTCTACCTACCCCATCGGCGATTCTTCTCCCAAGACTTTGGTCGGTAGGTGGTTATGGTTAGATGAGATTCCGGCATATTGTACTACTTATACGATAAGTTATAGGCTGTTTATCATATATCTGGACAAATGCCTCCAGAGGGTGAAGTCGATGGATGTGGGAGTGCGTATGGGTGACTTAGTGGTGAACTGTCTGCTTTACGCAGATGATGCGGTAATTGTTAGCTCTACACCATCTGGGCTACAAGCACTAATCACAGTCATGAAAGAGGATTGTATGGAGAAAGGCTTACAATTGAATGTGGATAAAACTAAAGTATTAGTATTTAAAACTGCCTCAGTAGCGTAGTGGTAGCAGGCCACTACTATTACGCTGGAGGTCCTGGGTTCGATTCCCGGGTCGGGGTATATTAGAGATAACGGTTTAAAATCCTTTATCTCTGCTTCTATTTGGATTTTTCCATTTTCTGGAAGTTTCCCAGTACCCCGGAGTTTGGTAATGTGCCCGGAGATGGCAACAGGTTTGCCACCTGTTACATGGGCCAAAACGTAACCGGCGAGTCGTGGGTGTTTGCATGTATGATTGAATGCATGCATTTACCTCTGCCTACCCCTTCGGGGATTACAGGCGTGAAGTTACGTTTACGTTTATTAGTATTTGAAAGAGATGAGCAGAGAACTCAAACTCAAACTCAAAAATTCATTTAATCACTTGGAAATAATAGAATTTGCTTGTGATAGGTCAAATTACAAATATAAAATTAAAGCGAATAACAACTGATACGTTGATTAATATGTCAAAGTAAATAAATTAATAATAGTCCAAAAATACTTAATAATAAAAATAGGTATCAACAGAATGTTCCATACTCTCTTTTACAAACGGCAAGCTAAGACTAAACAAAAAAATATGGTACATTCTTTGTCATTCACTGGCAGAGTTCCAAAGCCCACAAAAGCAAGGGTAGTAGTAGATGATGCAGTGTTAGAACAGGTGGATGAAATTGTATATCTTGGATGTGCTTTTAGCAAGGATGGTAGGTACACCACTGACATAGAAAGAAGAGTGCTTGCTGGGAATTGCGTGAATGGAGCGTTGGGTAAGCTGATAGAATCTAAACATCTCAGCCAGCGGGCGCGACTAGCCGTACATATAGCTGTACTTACTCTAACGCTTTTATATGGAAGCGAGAGCTGGGTATGCAGGAAAGAGCATGAAAGTAAGTTGAACGCGGTCGAGATGAGATCATTGCGCAAGATCTGCGGTGTATCACTCACCGATCGGGTTCGTAATGAAGATGTAAGAAAGAGGCTTTGTGTGAATGAAAGTATCGGTGTAAAAATGAAAAAAGGCATGCTCCGATGGTTCGGGCATATAGAAATAATGTCGAATGAGCGAATGACTAAACAGATATACAATGCGAATGTGAATGGTTGCAGAGGCCCAGGAAGACCAAGACTGACCTACCATGACCAAATAGGTCGAGTTCTGTCTGATGGTGGGATCAAAAGTCTTAGGAATCGGCGTGCATGTATGAAGAGAATGATGAATGTAGACGAGGCACGAGAGGTTTGTCAGAACCGGGTTATCTGGCGCTCTACACTCTCTGCCTACCCCGTTAGGGACCTGGCGTGAAGATACATACATACATTATACGACAAGTCAGTGTGTGTGTGTATTAGTATGTGTACATTATAATAATTACAGTATTAAACAATTAATATTGTACATCGAGGCTGCGAAAGAGATGGTTTCGTAGAGCGTTATCTCTGTTGCACACAGCCTACGTAAGCACGGACAGTCCGGTCTTGGTCAAAACTTGATCAAAATGCTCGACAAACGTCAAATAGGTACGGTGCGAAAGAGACAACGCTCTGCAGACCCGAAATAAGCCGAAGTCTCCTTCCTACGCTCGATGTGCAATATTTATTGTTGAGCACTGTATACGACCGCGCTTGTGAATTGAAAGGCGAAGGTAAAAACATGGAAATGAGGAACAAACTGAAGCACATAGAATACGACGTTGAACGCTTGATCGCATTCTATCACCAAAATCTTTGAGCTAAAATATGTTTTCACGCAGACGCGTAATGTCACTGAGGGCGAAGGTAAAAACATGTAAATGTGAAGTGCAAACAGGCGACCGGCCCGTTATCTGGGAGCTCGCAATCAGTTCCTTATTTTCTCAACAATCTGCCGATCATATTAGATTTCTGATAATCTTGAATATTGAATATATTTGTATATAATTGATTTAAACTCATTGTTCAACCTTTTGTATTGTCGTGTAATAAAACGACAATACTTGATACTAAAAGAATTAGTCACGAACTTTCTTTTTACGTATACTCGTATACCTATAGAACACAATTTTTTAAGGTTATACTTTTTGGTGCGATTGAAAAAAAATATGAGAATCATTTTACGATGCGCGCGCACACCGTAAAAATGATTCTCATATTTTTACACCACGCACAAAATAAATAAAAGCGACAGTCTGAAGTAAGATGCTGAACAGATAAAAGCAACAGCCTGAAGTTAGTTGCTAAGCTTTTTTTTGTCATTTAGTGTTATTTCTGGTGTATTGGATTCTTACCATAAATAGGTTATTATAAATTCATACTTAAGCGTACTTGAGTATACTGCTTTTTTATACTGCTTTATAAGTATACTGCTTTTTTATATATGTGGCAAACAAGCCGACAGTTCACATGGATGTCAAGTAATGACTACAGCCTATAGACATCTGAGATCTAAGGTGTTGTATCTTTGTGATAATTATTACACAGTCATTCTATGTAAAGGATTTTTTTTATGTAATGGAAGTGGCAAGCAAGCATGCAGTTCACTCAATGTGAATGTGTTAAGTGATGACTGTAGTCTATAGACCAAGATAAAACCAAGGTCAAAATGCAGATGCGTTACCACTCCTGAGGCCTAAGGTGTAATGAAATTACAGGGGCATACATTACCACCTGACCGGAACATGATAGTGCTGAACACTACCATTTAGTAGCAAGTAGATATTTTTTTTATTATTATAAAAAATGGCTCTTTATGAGAAATTACACAGCCATACATTTATATTCAACCGTCAAACGTTTGTGTCGAACACTAATATAGGAGCAAGTGTGACACAGGAGCTCTACCACCAGACATCCTTGTAATTCCTCTTGATTGACGGGACGCATTCACAAAACCTTTGTAGGTGTTCGAAGAACGAATCACCCACCGATATGTCACCATCAGTTTGCGGGGACACGCGGCGAGGCGGGTAATCCTCGAGCCGTGTATGGAATCCGTCAGTAATACGGTTAAGTGTAAGAATTTAATACCTAAATCGTCAACATGACCAATTATATATTGTTAATGACATAAAAAAAGCCACCAAAATCCTCTCAGAAGTAATATTTTCTTTACATAATTCCAGTCCTTTATTAAACTTTAGTTAGATATAGATTGTTTTCCACTAAAAATAAATATATACGCTTACACGCTTATACGCTTACACTCACAGCCCCACAGTAGGTATAAACCTGTGTTGTGGGTGCCGTTATATACAAACAACACATACACAAACACCCAGACCCGAAACAAATATCTGTAGGCCATACAAATATTTGTCCCGGTGCGGGGATCGAACCCGCGACCCTTCGAATCAAACGGTCAACTCATACCGCTGGACCAACCGGGTCGTCAAACCTCGACAACCGATATTTGCTAAACGGTCAATTTCTTCAATGATTATGCTTTTCCAACACATACCGTACTCTGACGCGCATTCCGCACACGGCTCGAGCTTACTGCCGCGCCGCATTTCTCCGCAAACTGATAGTGACATATCGGTCGGCGATTCGTTCTCCGGTAACCAAATTGGATTTGTGGATGCGTTCCGTCAATCACGGGGAATTATTAAATCCGTCGAAGGAAGTGCGCCGTGACTCGCATCTGGACGGTTTATTAACATTCCCCGCGTGTACCTCGATATTAATCTCGCGACTGTCGAAGCCGTACATGGGGTTCTCAGAAAAAATCCCCCTCTTAAAAAAGATAATCCAATCTTTAGAAGACTCGAGCTATATGCCAAATGAATATATTACTTGGCGAGAATTGATTGCTGTTTTATTCAGACCGCATACGGCTCTTGTTAGCATATTCAATCACTTAGAATACTTTGGTAATCTACAAGTAGAGGTTAGTGCTTTCAGGTTTAAGTACTCATCAAGAATTTCTGAATTAGCCGAAATTTTATTCTTTAAGAAGTTTGGAACGTGAATCACTTGAACGTGCTGTTGATTATAGAATAGTTTTTGTCTGGCTTTCATCTTCACTTCGTTCATAGTATGCTGGCTTATTTTTATACACAAAATTTAATTACATACTTTACTACTCCAAGATATAAAAAAACTGGTGTTGATGCTGTATGGCCAATTTATCGACCACTAAATATTAGGTAGGTACTGCTATTCTATTTTATATGATTGCTACCAAATTTGGGGTTTGGAATCTGAGTGTTGAATACTACCGCAATTTCTGATAGCTTTTGTATCAGACGTGTAGTATATAGAGGAGTCGTCTTGAGACTGCCATAATCTACTTCACCAGGCATTCAACCAGTGCAAAGGGATCTCGACTCTAAATTGAAAGCCAGAAAAAAATAAAAAAAATCGACTTTAAGTATACCAAGCATTACATTATACATTACTAATAGGCGTCATAGCTCACTACAGTCACCCTACCCGGCACCCGACCAGCACCGCCTCGTTTTAAGGCGTCCACTCGTTGTCGACGAATGGTCCACGGGCGAACGACGCGATGTTACTTGTGAACCACTCGCGGACAGCGCGTGGTCCACTTGGAAGCAGCGCGTTGGTAATGCAAAGTCAACGCAAGACAACCTAGTGGTCACCGAGTGGTCCACTCGCAGTCCACGCGTGGAACGCGCGCCGCCTACGCGTTGACGGCTTGCGGTCGAGGCGATCCGGTGTCGATACGGAGCGCAGTTGATGTAATGAGCGCAAGCCATTCGAGGTAGGCGGTCGGGCGCTGGTCGGGTGCCGAATGGCTCTAGTGAGCTATGACCCTAAGGCCGTTGATTTCAATGTAGATGCTTAAACGTCTTAAACTCGTCATTGGCAATTGCCGCTTGATTTCAGTGATAGCACAAAAATAACATCAATTAATAAATACTATTTAAAATCAGCAATTCCCGTAGGATTCACCAGCAATCCCGACCATAACAAGTCAACAAAAATCTCCCGAATTGTCCATTGTCGCATTCAACAGCAATCTCGATGGCAAATGACATCCATCTATTCAAGTCACCGACACCCGCGGAAACAGCGCCCAGATATTAACTATCCGCGAATGAGACGTCGGAATAATAAGACTGCGCATAAATTTCGCGTCTTAAGCCGTCATAAATTTAAGGGAAATTTATATGTATTGTAATCTCAACAATTATTTAGGCGGGGTTCGCAAGCACTGTGGCTTCTGGTCAACGCACACTTGTACGAGCCGAACGCATCAAATGAACCGAATGAAACATAATTGAAAATTATGGAATCGCATGAAACCTCGCACACATGTCCATGTATGTGAAAGAATCTCCGAAATTGTAGACGAATTGAAATGATACAATCAGATTCGGCATGATCGGTGTGATCGAATCAATCGATGTAGCACCGATTCTGACCGTCACATTTATGAGTATACCTATATAAGATCATTTTTGTATTCGTACCAAGTATTCCCAATGAGTTAAATCTATCTGGAATCGAAACAGTCGAAAAAAACTAGTACAAAGTTTGACAGTTGGATACCGTGAAAATTGCGTATTAAGTATTATTTCAATCAACCCGATGATGAAGTCATTTGAATGTAAATTACGAACAGTAACTAAGCATTCTGAGTAACGTGCGAATACTACTTAGGATGGTATCTTAACGCGCAGTCGATGAGGTCTCCTTGACTTTGAGTTGTTTTGCGCATTCGGCTCGAATAAGTGTGAGTCTACTTTTACGCGGCCGGCTTACCGGACGCCTGCGGGCGGTTAATGCAAAATCATATTTTATTGGCGCGGCTACACAGAGCGGGTTTCTGCTAATTATTGAATTAACGTCAGCCGCTCGGACCTAACTTGGATCGCTGGAATTATGGAATTTAGTGGTCCAGGGAAGTTGAGTAGATTTGTTGCAAATTATCCATCGATTTAGGAATTATGTAATTATATTGATAAGGGCTTTGAAGCGGAGTGATTAAGCTATTGTAAATGGGCCTGAGACTGGTATCAATATATAATTTAAATAAAAGTCATATCTATTTTGTATCTATATTGAATGGTTTTATTTAAGTATGACTTTAAAGGTGCAATAAACATAGGATTCACCAGTTACTGTTAAGGCACGAGTGAACAAAATTCAATCTACACCTTCCGCTCGCAAAGCAATGTGTAATTTTTGTACGTGCGTAGTTAACTACTTCATATTTTGTAGTACTTATTAACTGGGCACATTAACAAACTCGGGAAAGGACACTGAAAACTTCTTCATCCATGCCATAAATGATAGTTTGATTGATAGGTTTTGACGGATTAATAAAGTATTTACTTAAAACACATGAGAGGTATGTCAGAACCGGGATATCTGGCGCTCTAAACTCTCTGCCTACCCCGTTAGGGACCTGGCGTGAAGATACATAATTATTATCTATGCAAATTTATGAGCAGGCACTATACTACTACTACACTATATATTTAAAACACATTTGATTTAAATGATATGCAATTATAGTGAGGGCGCGCGGTGCTTGATTATTGCGAACTGAAATATGATGTAATAGAATGGACATCATGCGGGTAAAAAGCTGATAGGACAAAATACTTTACGTAGTGTAAAACGTTTGAAGGTTCACTAATATTCTCAAAATTATTATATGCAGAAGCAAATCAATAAAATCAATTTAATAATCGTTCACTGCATCAAACTGTTTCTATTACATTAAGTTCAGAACAAAGTTTAATTTTAACAAAGCGGAATTTTACAACTCACCAAACATCGGTGAAACCGGAGAATATTGGCGCTAATTTATTTCCAATCACGAGCTGCAGCCAAATGAAATGCGGCGCAACTTGGAGGCATAACTCCAGCTTCCAGTGGATAGGGTTTAAAGACATTAGAGGCGTCGCGATCGGCGCAAGTTTAACTCCGCAAATCCGATGCCAATAGTCCCCTTTTGTTCCGCGCCGCTGCGTTTCATCATTTTGATATTAGAGCGGAGAAGTTTGCGTCGCGCGTCGGTGCGGGCGTCGATAATTATGAGCGCTTCATCTTGACCCCCTTATAGTGATTGAATTTTCACAGTGCCCGCTCATACATTTGCATCTGTATTTTGCAGAATAGTTTAGCAAAACGTAACTTCACGTTTTTACTACAGATTTTAAAAAGATATTATAAAATATTTATTCTTCTGCACATCTACGACTAACTCTTCCAATTGAAGACCATAGCCGATTTTTTATTTGCACCTTTCGTCCCATATCACTGTGACAAAAATTGACTTACGCTTTTAATAATATATTTGTGAACACTACATTTACCCCCTTATTCATAAACGTATTTTAGCTAAAGTGTTGCTAATGTCTCCTTTGTCCTTTTCTATCCTGCACATTTGAGAATGCAACTGACAAAGACAAAGCATTCTATAGCTAAAAAAATTTAATGTGTGTTTATGAATAAGGGGGTTAGAAATAAGAACTGGATTAATTTGCCAGATGTTTATTTTTTAGAATAGCAGCTAAGCGGCTCCATTGTTGAAATTCATCAGAAAAACAACGAAAAACACGAATATTACGTATTTTTAAGCGATTGGCACAAGTCTGTGTTCGGAAAAACGTTGCCAATAGTTTCATTTTAAGTCATGCTACTGCGTATCATCATTTTGGTATTAGAGCGGAGGACTTTGCGTCGTTGTCAGCGTCGATAATTATGAGCGCTTCATCTTGACCCCCTTATATTGATTGTATTTTCATAGTGCCTGCTCATAAATTTGCATCTGTATTTTGTAGAACAGTTCAGTAAAACTATTAGGTTCAGTGGTGATACTCCAGGTATATGTATCCTGTACAAAAAAAAACAAAATACAATTTGAAGATGAATTTGTCCCAAATTCTTCAACACGGATTCTGTTTTCTTTGCTCATTTTTTAAAATCATTATTCTGTATTTTTTACTGATGTTAGAGTTCCAGTAAGGGGGGTAGGCACGCATTGCCTAATTTACTTATTTGCTGCAAAATAGCTGTGTTCAGCATTATCGTGTTCGGGTTAGGTGGTAATGACCCCGTAATAACTATCACAGAGACATTACCAACTAAGGTCAAAACGCATCTGAATGTTGACCTCTGGATTTGTGTACATATCTATAGGATCCAGTCATCACTTAAAACCATATGAACTGCAACTTTGTTTGTCACCTTCGGTACACAAAAAAAAACCAACGGCTTCTTACAATAAAAACATGATGCATAACTGCTAACGTCATTTCTGATTTAACACGATCCAACCCCACGTCACCCCGGGCGGGAAGTGCGGCTGACGTTGATTCAATAACTCGCCCCGTTTTAACCTTTTTCTCTTACCTTAATTTTGTAGGTCAAGAATTGTTAAGCAATCATTCGCGCTTAAAAAAATATATTTCTTATCGATGAGGTTATTGTACAAAACAGACACTGGGACAATAGTCGGTTCCGTTTCGAAATTGATTTGACAGATAGTTATGTTAGACATTTCCACGTCATTTGTCATGTTACTATGTAAGAGTGTTGTCAATCGACTTCTGGAAATTGGTCCAATAACCCATCAACATGCCCATATGCCCAACAGGCATAAATCTATCATTATATTTTTATCTCTTACCATCTCAGGGTGATCAATGGTCTCACGCTTGTTTTCCTCTTCACTGACAAAAATCTTCTTAATTAAGCAAAGATTAAAATTGTACTGTAATTTTTGGCATATAGGCATAATGTATATGCATATGCATACCTTCGCCCTCAGAAGCGACAACGCATCTACATTGAAATTTTGTTTCATGTTGATGTTTATAGGCTTATATCATTACTTACCATCAATGTAAAATGTAATACTTGTTTGTCACTTCTTGACGTAAAAAATAAAATGTTTTTTTTTTTCCAATTAGTTTTTCTATTATGGCATCGCTCTATGCGGATGTGGGTCTCATCTCCATGTTTTGGTGATTAAAGTTACGACATTATTGTATAGTGCCTCTGTGCATTGCCATTGTGCCATTTATGCTCGAATCACATTTTTGATTTTACGTACGACTCAGATTCATACTGGAATTTTGTATTTTTGAACATGAAACTAAAGTACTCTTTGGGGTTCGTGACAAATATTGAGAGCAAAATTCTATTGTACGGTCCATTTTGCGCAGCATATTGATCTTCAAAAAATTCCATTGTTGTTGGTTGAGGTTGAACAGAACATGCGGAATATAAAATATTTTTAATGACGAGTGAACTTTTTATCCGAATTCCCATTTTCAATACTTTATTAAATGTTATATATTATAACAACGCTTTTATACGTCTCAGTTGAAGCGAAAATATTTTTCGGTCTCAAATTTATGAAGACGGATTTTTATTAAATATCTTAATCAACAAACACCTCATGCATTTTAATTGAAAACTTCATTCAACTAATAGGTTGGGGAAAAAGTCTTTTCGCATTATAGTATGTATGAACTTGTAATAAAATCTCTTTGGCTGTAGTATTTGTATCTGGCTGGTTTTGGTATCATTGAAAGTTAAAATTTTAAAGAATATAATAATTCCAATTGGGCAAATGTGTGATTTTCATTTATTTTTCGTACTGTCAAGATGTGAATCTAATGAAGAAATTCGATACAATTTAAAATTTTACTACAAAAAAGGTAAAAATGCAACGCAAGCTGCGAAAAAAATTTGCGATGTTTCTGGACCTAGTGCAGTGTCTGTGAGAGTAGCACAAATTTGGTTTAAGCGTTTTCAATCCGGAAATTTTGATGTCAATTTTTGAAAAAGTGGAGCAAGATCGACATATCATTAGTTACGACGTAGCTGAAGAACTGAGAATTGATCACAAAACAGTTTTGGCGCATTTGAAAAAAGCTGGGTACAAAAAAAGCTCAATATTTGGGTACCTCACGAGCTCACTGAAAGAAACCTAACGAACCGTGTACTCATTTGTGATTCTTTATTACGACGTAATGAAACCGAATAATTTTTGAAGAAGCTGATAACTGGTGATGAAAAGTGGATCACGTACGACAAGAACGTACGAAAACGGTCGTGGTCAAAGGCCGGTCAGGCTTCACAGACTGTGGCAAAACCCGGGTTAACTCGCAATAATGTGATTAATAACGTAGGTTTCAATAATGTGATATGTTAGTTTTAAGAGTCACCTGATATATTCCTAACCGTAGAGCAACTTGGCCCATCGGTCGCGGCGGACCGGAGCGGAGTAGCCGAAGCGTTAATTACTGATACAAAACAGTCTGTCATTTTTTGCGGGGGAAAATACGTGTGACAGACACAATACAAAAATCGTCTATTAAAACTCACACCTCGACCTTAATAAATACATAAACAATATCACGCACACATTTAAGTATCTGGGCGACAGGCATAGGACCATTTGGTCTTGTACTTTGACAAAGGGCAAAGCCTGCCATATGGCTACTCCTCTCCGGTCCACCGCAGCCGGTGGCCCGTGTTGCTCTATGTTCCTAATTTATCGATAAAAACCTTCAAACTGTCACCTCAAGAGTATTTTAAGTGTACATTATAAACTGACTATTTCAAAAGGTCGAACTTCAATTGCTTTATCAAATTTCTTGAAGTTTCGAGTTCTCGACGACTTTTTGAGTCGAGAATTATTTTCGAGAAACCTTAACATACACAAAGAAACGCATATTGAGCCCAACGAAGCGAAGACACAAGCAAGCAGCGTTATCAGTTGGAAAATTCTCTTTATTCGCTAATGACAGCCATTTCCTCACCCCCGATCATCCGCTAGATTGTGCGCCGATGGAACTCGTCGATGTAATGGACGTCCATGATTGAATCACTCGCACTCCTTTCACGGGGGATTGATTTGATATCGCGATCGGCCACGGGCAGGGTAGATGCGACTGTCTCATTAAAAAACTGGTCAAGTGTAAGTCTTTTTCCAGTTCGCGGAACGAAGGTTCCGTGACCTAGTGGTTAGTAGTGGCCAGCTAACACTAGGCTACTGAGGCAGTTTAGAGCGGTTAAAGTTATTGTTAATGTCAATAAAATGATCTGTCAGATGTTCAAAATTTAATTAAAGCCATGGTAACACAGCAATATCAAAAATACGTATTCCGTTCTGTTAAACATGACAAAAATTATAACTTTAACAAATATTTTGAAACAACCAAATTTTAATTTTCCTAGATAACTTTACGCGCTCTTAAGAAAATAAGTATTGCCGAACAGACAGGTGTAAGTGAGTGATCCTACAAAGGGTTTCTATTCAGATACACACAATCCTAAAAAGTCTTGTTGTACTTAATAGTAAGTAACTAAGACTACTTTTTTTTTTAAAGAAAACTGGAAAGAAAAATTTGACTTCAGGCGAGACTCGAACTCGCGGCCACTGGGAATCTAGTCCAGCCGCTCTTCCAACTGAGCTACTGAAGTCCTGCCCGATTTGTCAAATCTTTCCTTCACATTTATTGCATTGCTTTATGGTAGCAGTAGCGACATCTATTGCCAAACTATGCTAGTTAGGTAGTTTAAAAAAATATATTTCACAAGCATGTGTTAATGCGAAATAATATAAAACAATTATTAATGGTAAAAGCGACTTCTTTACGATATTCAATAAACTGCAAAGTCTATTATATCGGTTGCCTAACTAGCATAGTTTGGCAATAGATGGTGCTACTGCTACCATAAAGCAATGCAATAAATGTGAAGGAAAGATTTGACAACTCGGGCAGGACTTCAGTAACTCAGTTGGAAAAGCGGCTGGACTAGATTCCCAGTGGCCGCGAGTTCGAGTCTCGCCTGAAGTCAAAATTTCTTTTCATTTTTCTTTAAAAAATATTTCACAAGCATGTGTTAATGAGAAATAGTATGAAACAAACACTACTTTTACTTTGGAATTAAATTTTACGCAGACAAGTTGCGTGTACAGCTTTAAATTCAACAGCAGGTACAACTCTACGCGTCTTCAGATGCGCGCAACCCTAAAGAGGGGAGACGCGAAGGGTCACACATCCCAAACAATTAGCGTGCGTACCTTTTTTAACGAGAGTATGTCTCGGATAAAACATTTGCGCAAATGAGTAGCGAACCGTCACCTGAGCCCGACTTACTCAGCTAAAATTATCGTATGTAACTTGACATGATATTATTATGGCCTGTAATTTCTGTCACATTAGCAAACACTTTTATTTCATAAATATGTCACACAATATACTTTGCAAATTTTTTTTGAATACTATTTATGGTACAGAATCCAGTGATTTTAATAATGGCGACCCTTTATACGTCCCACTGCTGGGCACGAGTCTCTTCCCTTCTTGGGAGGAGGCCTGGAGCTTACCGGTGGAGATTAGGGTTAGTGGCCAACCCGCTGTCGGATGTTTTCAAAGCGCCCATAAGGCCTCCGACAATGTTTAACGATTACTATCTATCGATAGTAACCGGGACCGACGGCGTAACATGCCCTCCCAAGCACGGAAACGATTATTTAAATCATTTGCCACTAGCGGTCATCCATTACACACTCTACCGCGCCCGACCGCGCTCAGTAATCTTACAAAAGAATTATATTTAATTTTTAATTTTTTGTATCTTTTTAGTTCGCAATTACACCTACCAGAGTGTTGTTACTTATTTCTTCTTTTATTTGTTTTGTGTACCTAAGCCAAAGAATAAAGTATTTTTCTTAACGTAAGAAGTATTTTATTATACTCATTTTCCAATGTATAATTAAAACCATATTCCTAAATAAATAACCATGCTGCAGGCTACGAGCTGCAGGCAAATTAATCAAAACATCACAAAATTTGAGACGTCAAAGGAATAATATTAGATACATAGACACTTAAATTAAAATCAAATATGGCGGCGCTGTAATTAATGAACACGAGCTCAGTGCTCACTCGCTTTGATTGGGATCGACAAACATTGCTCCTTTGACTATGTGATTGCTTAATTTGTCATCGGTCTTTTCCGATGCTGGGGCCTCATATGATGCGATATTCGCGAAAGTATTTTTACTTCAGTATAAATAAAATACGCTAAAAATGTGCTTACACTCACAGCACAGCCCCACAGTAGGTATAAACCTGTGTCATGGGTGCCGTTGTATACAAACCCATACCCGAAACAAATGGCTGTTCGCCATACAAATATTTATCCCGGTACGGCGATCGAACCCGCGACCCTTCGAATCAAACGGTCATCTCACACCGCTGGACCAACCGAGTCGTCAAAAAGTGTTTTGCGTAGACATTTTCATACTTCAATAGAGTGCTCTTGCGTGATGTTTGACGTATTTAACTAGAAGTGGTGTAGAGTAGGTAATCTAGGCCACCTAAGGTGGCCTTGGGTGGGTGGGTAACTAGGGCATCGGGGCGTGACGACCCACGATCCACGACGACCAACGACACTGGTGGAGCAGAATTCTTCAAAAAAAACTATTCCAATAGGGTGGGTAACACTAGTCTATGCAAAATGTAAGCTTTATTGAGACTATAAATTGTGATGTACGCTATCCTAAGTGATAAGTTGAATCAAACTGCACTCATTAAAATCGGTTAAGTAGTTTAACAGTCCATCGCGGACAAACACCGTGACACATGATTTATATATATATTAGATTTAAGATAATACATCAATAGTTTGCTAGTTAGTTCATGCTATTGCACTGACATAACAAAACGAAAATAGGTCTGAATTTCCATCTAGATTTCAAGAGTATCTATAACATGTGTTTCACGGGAACAAAGCCTCACTCTGTGATTTAAATATCTCCATCAATTAATAGGTATCCCTAAAACGTTGTAGGGGATTTCAATAGCTGAATAATTCTGGTGACAAATGCAGGCGCGTAACGAAGACGCTTTGACAATACACGGTAGTGAGGAATATTGTGAGGTGTTCCATGATTAATGGAGCCCGGTAAAGGTACTCCCACACATGTCATCAGTAACTAATAAAAACGATACCTTAGCTAAGTATAACGATAACCAAGAGTAACTAATAGAAACGAAGTTTAGTTAACATTTTTTTTTGTTAAAATTTATTTTTAAAATATTACAAATCATGTAGATCAAAGCAAACCAAAAATCACCAAGACTGGTCCGGTATGCTTAGGCAAATCTATGTATGTATGACAACACTAACATCACAGTCAGTACATATAAAAATTTTCTTATCTATTATTCTAACATATTACAACATAAACAGTGTTGGCGCCGTATTTGGTTTCACGGATGAGAGAATTGCAGCGACGGAGCTTGCGGATAGGCTCCACCGCACTACCTACTGACTCCCTGTTTTTTATGCAAATTACTTGTACGAACAAGAGGTTCCACATCTGCCAGGTGTCCCGTGACTATTTTTTTCGTACAAAATCTTAAATTAAAACCATGTAGAAGTGTGTGTTATACATAATTTTGTAATACAATTTTGAAACGAATTTCACAATATTATGTTATCTTATTATCTGACACTAGCGGCCCGCCCCGGCTTTGCACGGATGCAATGTTACCTACATTACTACTATCATAATAAAATATAGCCTATAGCACTCTTGAATAGTGAAGCTTTCTGATTGTGAAAAAAAGGAGATTAGCCAAAATGGTACATAGATTGTACATGAACAAATACTTTACATAAAATTTGTGCTCATAGAGCTGTAAATTTTTCAGTATATTAATATTCTGAAAACCACCGGAAAAGTATTTAAAACAGTTTTTGAAAAAATCTGTACTTTTGATATTTATGATGGCGTAGAAAGGAACGTAACGAAATGTAATGGCGTAGGATATAATTATTGTATCAGAAAGTATCGACTAATCATATTAAAAAAAATCGGTTTAAAGGTGCCTTACAATTCGTATGAACTATAGAATAAGGTCTATCAAAATGTACAATATCACCAATGTTAAGTTTTTACAAAAACCTATTTAGTTAGGTATAATATCTTTAATCTTTATGCGCGTATCTACTGATTAAACATAATAAAAGTGACTCAACCCGGTAGTTTTAACGTTGGGCGCCATTTGTTACGGGTTTTCAAAGATTTAAGAAACACAATTTCATGGTGAACGTGATTTAATCGTGCACTTAGTGGGTACAATTTATGCATGTATAGACCTAATCACTAAACAATGCTAACTTATATGCTAACTTACATGCTAACTTTCATCCTATGCTTATCTTAAATATTTAGAAGTTTTGGACGCCAGGAGAGTTTTTTTTGTAGTGGAACTCTGCCAAAACCGAGCCTCGGCTAGATCGTCATTGATGATTGACGTCACGTCATTCACTTGGCGTTCTGTGACTTCTCTGTGTTTTGACTACTGGCTTGTTTATGTGCTTGCGTGCTTTCGTCTAGGCTGTTTATTATATATCTGGACAAATGCCTCCAGAGGGTGAAGTTGATGGATGTGGGAGTGCGTATGGGTGACTTAGTGGTAAACTGTCTGCTTTACGCAGATGATGCGGTAATTGTTAGCTCTACACCATCTGGGCTACAAGCACTAGTCACAGTCATGAAAGAGGATTGTATGGAGAAAGGCTTACAATTGAATGTGGATAAAACTAAAGTATTAGTATTTGAAAGAGATGAACAGAGAACAAATGCAAGGGTAGTAGTAGATGATGCAGTGTTAGAACAGGTGGATGAAATTGTATATCTTGGATGTGCTTTTAGCAAGGATGGTAGGTACACCACTGACATAGAAAGAAGAGTGCTTGCTGGGAATTGCGTGAATGGAGCGTTGGGTAAGCTGATAGTATCTAAACATCTCAGCCAGCGGGCTCGACTAGCCGTACATAATGCTGTACTTACTCCAACGCTTTTATATGGAAGCGAGAGCTGGGTATGCAGGAAAGAGCATGAAAGTAAGTTGAACGCGGTCGAGATGAGATCTTTGCGCAAGATCTGCGGTGTATCACTCACCGATCGCGTTCGTAATGAAGATGTAAGAAGGAGACTTTGTGTGAATGATAGTATCGGTGTAAAAATGAAAAAAGGCATGCTCCGATGGTTCGGGCATATAGAAAGAATGTCGAATGAGCGAATGACTAAACAGATATACAATGCGAATGTGGATGGTTGCAGAGGCCCAGGAAGACTAAGACTGACCTACCATGACCAAATAGGTCGAGTTCTGTCTGATGGTGGGATCAAAAGTCTTAGGAATCGGCGTGCATGTATGAAGAGAATGATGAAGGTAGACGAGGCACGAGAGGTTTGTCAGAACCGGGTTATCTGGCGCTCTACACTCTCTGCCTACCCCGTTAGGGACCTGGCGTGAAGATACATACATACATACATACAATTTATTATAATCTGCAAAAGCAGACTGGAGTTTTCCCAAAAAAGTGCTCGGTGTTCAGTGAAAAGCATTCATAGGTAGGTATTTGTGGATACAAGCGTGATTATTTAGTGTACAAATCATTTACTTAGCGATAATAGCAATCTACAAACCGTTAATTTTAAATTAGCGCCTATTTTTGTACTAATACAAAAATAAAAAAATATGGCGGAAAAACGATTTCATTCTTACAATTTTTTAATTGGTATATCTCACGAACCCCACGCGTCAACGAAGTGAAATATGTTTTAAATAGTAGTATATGTACTAATGTCTGAGGACGAAAAGTTTTATTGATGTACAATTATGTACCAATGCCCCATACAAAGTGGCTGATCTCCTTTCATGATCTGCTCAGCATTTCCGAAGATTACCCCCTACAAACAAACAAACAAAGTTACAAACTTTACCTCTTTATAATATTAGTCTAGCTAAAGATCGTACTTGTGTGGAATTACCTTAACAGCTTTATCGTAGTCACATGGTCAAAGTGAAATTAAACACACTCCTATTGAATGATTCAACCCATCGATGCTTCGTACTCGTATTTATTGAAACGATTTTGAATAACGTTCCGAAATATGTTTAGACCGATTTTTGAAACATCTCGTATAAGGTAATGATGTCTCACATTGATAATAAAGTCATAAATTGTAATTAGAGGTAAATGATTCATTCAATTTTCCACTCAAGTAGCCTGTTCAGGTTGCGTCCCTAATGAGTCTTAGAAGCTCAAGTCATCCCACAGCCTCAAGCCATTACATCGCGACAAACGTGTGCTTGTCTGTGTTCATGTCGCTTGAATGATAACTGGGTCATTTTCCGCTAATTAAACACAATCTCGGCATGCGACGAGTTGCGCTGTGAGTGTGATGGCTGCTTAAATGTGACAATTTTGTTTATGTTTACAGTGTCTTAGGACTAATAAACAAAACAAAATTTGAGGTTTTTAATTCACATATCATAGTCAAGTCAGCTGGTCTCTCCATTTTTTGATATAAATCTATACACCTCCGCCTTGGCCAATAGCTTTTTACACAAATACAAATATGTCCATGTCTGAAGAGATAAGATCTTTTACTGGTGGTAGAGTTCCAGTACAGGAGCCTGTGGGCGTCAGCACCACCGCATTACTTAATTTTTCTGCCCCAATTGTAGTGTTCAGGTTAGATAGTAATGTATGGCCTCGCAATAACTATAACGAAGGGCTCAGGGTCAGGTGGCACCGCATCTGCATTTTGACCTCTGGTCTTTATGTCGGTGTCTATAGACTGCAGTCATCACTTAACATATTGATGTTAAGTGATGATTATTATTTTTTTTTTATGTAATGGAAGTGGCAAACAAGCATGCAGTTCACATTGATCTAAAGTGATGACTGCAGCCTATAGACACCCACACAAAGACCAAGGTCAAAATGCAGATGCGCTACCACTTCTGAGGCTGAAGGTGTTATGCCTCTGTGCTGGAAATTACAGGGCCGTACATTACCACCTGACCGGAACACGATAGTGCTGAACACTACCATTTAGCGGCAAGTATATTAGGTAATGCGGTGGTTCCTACGCCCGCGATCTCCGTCACTGGAGCTCTACCACCAGTGGAAAATATAGAAAATATATCTTACAGCCGCACTCAGAGACGTTTAATGCTTACTTAAGCATAAACTAAGTAACGATTTGCAAAATTTACATCTCAGAGTCGGTTAATCATCCGTTAGTAAGCTTAAAGAGACTTTAACTTTAAGGGAGCGCTCCACCCTTACTTAAACTGCTAATGAGTGATTTGACAGCTGACATTGACGTGTCAATTGAGGTTAGAGATACTTTTTTCAACGTGGGGATACGTGCTGTGATCTTAAAATTTGTAGATTTTTAGAAGAAGTTAAAATGACGGATTTTGTAGATTTTATCGAGTTTGTGGACTACGCTAGAAGGTTCAGAGAAGTAGGGCCACGTCGGTATCTACGAGATTATGCTGACCCATTCACCAAATATTCGAATGAAGAATTCTTTGCGCGATACAGATTTTTACCTCAAACGGTAAAAAATGTTCTATTACCGATGCTGGTTGAACTGAAAAAACCTTCAAAAAGAGGATTACCATTTGCGCCAGAAATAATGCTCCTCATAACACTACGATACTTCGCTACAGGCTCTTTTCAGGTTAGTCGATATACCTACGTGGTATTTTTAATATCTCCATTATGTGGAATTTGTGTTAATATATCCTAACTAGTTTATTCTCATTTATTTTGCAGAAATTGGATGGAGATGTAATGAACATCTGTCAACAATCTGTTTCGAGAATGATTGCTCAGGTGTCTGTATCATTAGCAAATGAAATGAAGAATTTCGTTAAGTTCCCTTCTACTGTAGGAGAAATAAACACAGTAAAGCAAACATTTTATGAAATCTGCCAGTTTCCAGGGGTAATTGGTTGCATTGATTGTACACATATTAAAATAAGGAGCCCTGGAGGAATTATATCTGAAGTATATAGAAACCGAAAAGGGTGGTTTTCAATAAATGTGCAGGCAGTCACTGGTCCAAACTTGGAGTTTTTGGACCTGGTTGCTAGGTGGCCTGGCAGCACTCATGACAGTTTTATATACAACAGCAGTGCTGTAAAGCAGCGACTCAGTAATGGAGTATTGCAGGGGCTTGTTTTAGGGGACAGCGGGTATGCAGTAAGCAATGTTTTATTGACACCATTCTTATCACCAAATTCAGTTGCTCAAGAAAAATTTAACAAAAGTCATATTAAAACGAGAAACACTATTGAAAGATGTTTTGGTGTGTGGAAGAGAAGATTCCCATGCCTACAAATGGGGATGGCCATTAAAAAGGAAACAGCAGTAGCTGTTATATGTGCATGTGCTACATTGCATAATATTGCATTGTCAGCAAACGATGTCATACCATCAAACTGGAGCATTCAACATCAAGTTGACAGTATTGTTGAAACTCCAGTTGATAACCCCAACAGTAACGGATTCTTGGTGCGACAGTCAATAGTGGACAGATTTTTTACATAATTAAAATATTGTACATGTACTATTTATCATTTTATTAAATTATGTAATTAATAATTTGTGACACTATCAATTATTTTGTTTTAATTTATTTAATTCCAATTTTGTTTTTTCTAATAACAGTTTGTTCCTCTCCTCCTCCAACAATGCTGCCCTTTTTTTTATTTCTTCAGTTTCCAACTGCAAACATTTAAAATTATTAAAGCTTCATAGTAACTAGTGGGTCACCCCATGAAATTTCGTGTTTATATGGACAGGCGGACATTATTTTTCTGTACATCTACAGCTGGAACTCATAAATGAGACCAAACCTATTGCTTTATGTCCCAGAATCTATAACGTCCCATAATCACCGGGACAAAATTTATTCACACTATTAAATTAGGTATCAAAGTAATAATTGTCTTGAAGATTTGTTAAAGTGTATCCCTTGTCATTTGTATATTTTATGAGGATATATATTATAAAATATATAATACTTTTTGGGTATCTTCAAACCACATTAAACATTTTAGAAAAATTTTAAAAGTTATTGCACTTTTAATTATGAAATAAAATTGAGCCAATTGAAGCTAATTTTATTATTCATGTATGAAGAGAATGATGGAAGTAGATGAGGCATGGGAGGTTTGTCAGGACTGGGATATCTGGCGCTTAACACTCTGCCTACCCCATTAGGGATCTGGCGTGAAGATACACACATACATATTATTATTCAGAAACAGGAGGCATACCTGTGTTTTTAATATTTGAGTTTCAAGATTATTTTTATTTTCCAAGTACTTAATCCTTAAAACAGCTTCACGGCGAATATAATCTGCTGGTCTACGTCCTTGGTATTGACAAAGGTTTTGTACATTGTTATTTTTTTTACTTACTGAATCTGAAATATAATAAAAAACAATAAAATGTATTAGGAATAAATAGATAGCAAAAGAACTAAGCTTGAAACATTTATGAGAACCTATAGCAGTAGTGACATCATCTGATGTATAGAATTTTAAGTTTTCTTGCTGCATTTTGTCCTCCTCTTGTAAGACATCATCTAAAATAAAAATTAAATCATATTATTTAGTATAAAGCGATTGATGTGTTTCTGTCATTCTGCATAACTACTTTAAAACCATACCAATTTTAATTGATTTCTCACTGTAAAGTGTTTTAGGTATTATAAGATCACTTGTGCATCCATAAATAACATCACTCAAGTGAAGTGATAAATTCATAAGGATTATTTAATTGCCAAGCTTGGATAGTGGCTAGAAACAAATACACTAAGGAAAATGAATCCAATACATACCAGACATGCCAACTTGTTGTAAATTTGAGTACATATCACCTGTCAAGGTTTCTATTACTTGTATCTTATCGTTATTATCAATAGAACTTAGAATGGTACCATCGCTGTCAAAAGAATTCTGTATTTCACAGATCATTACCGGTGCTGCCTCTAAAACAAATTTTAACGATAAATATAAATGTAACACGAATTAGTATCGACAATTGATGTACATTATTTATTTACTTATAGCTTTAATTCCATACTGTTACAGAATTGTATATTATATATGTTTCATTTATTGTTATTGTTGCTGCTCAACAGTATGTCCCTGAAGGGTAAACGGCTCCTTCGTCTTATTCCAACGTCTCCTGTCTTTTTTTATTAAGAACTCAGACATAACTTTAAACTCCATATTTTACTGTACATACCTCTTCTATCATGCTTATTATGGCCCCATTTTGTGGTGATGATGGTGGTTGTCGTGGGCCACCACCAGTTCTGATGAGGTTACCTCTTTCCATAGCGCGAGTTTTTCGGGCCATCGATTTCATATTATCCCATGCCCTCTTTAAAGTGATAGTCTGACGCTGAAATAAGAAAAATAAAGTAAAGCATCGAGTTGAAATGTTATTTTCTGTTCGTGGGTAACACTTATAGCAGTAGCAAGCTATTAATCTAACCTTTATGACGTTCGCGTTGCAGTTGAACTCCTGTGTAATTAATTCCCACGCTGCTTGCTTCTTAGCGATCGACTTGCCGTCTGTTAACTTTGACTCAATAATCGGCTTTTTCTTTATTAATTGAGCTAATAACGCCTTTTCATCTGCGGTGAAATTGGCCACCCTTTGGCGTGGGGATTTTGCTTGCAGATCCTAAAATTAATCAATGATACATACTGATAACACTTGGAACTTATTTATATCAACTTATAACATTACTTAGCGATACTTACCATGATTTCAATAAATAACCGAGTCTTTATTTATGATATTTTAACGAAATGTACCACAACAAACCGAACCGAAGTAAATATTTAGATGATGACAGATGTTTAGCATTGACATTGACATAAATATTGCCTTGGACAAAAATGAATATTTAAATAACGTAAATAAAGTCATTTTAATTCGTAATTTTAGTGTGTATTAAGATAAACTAGAATATTGATTATTAATAAATGCTAGTAATAATTTTTCGATGCGTTTTACTAGTTTATTTGTGAAAATTAAATGTAATATTTTTTATTTATGACAACACAGACGCTTTATCGACAAAGTATCGATACGGATTCCGGATGTAGCTTTTCTCTACGGTCACTTAAATCGAACTTTAACTAACGAACCCTTAAATTCTGTCTCTGGGATGTAAAGATACTTAACAGATTTAAGTTTAATTAGTAAACGGACTGTTAGGACTAATTTAATGACTGTCTCTGAGTACGGCTATTAGTATTGTACGATTTAAAAATAAATATAAATTTATCTGGTGGGCGGTGGAGTTGTCACATCCCGCTGCCGGGAAATTTCAGTGTAGCTGTAATATTAAATAACATGAAATGATGATGTCTTATATTCTTAATGAAGTCATAAGTTGTAATTAGAGGTAACTGTATCACTTAATTTTCTACTCGAGCGGCCTCTTCAGGGCGTGTTCCATGACTCTCAGAAGTTTTGACAGGTTGTTCACCGGTCGCAAGCCATTACGTCGCGACATTGGACACAACGTTCCGTCGCGACAAACGTGTGTTTGTCTGTGTTCATGTCGCTGCAATGATAATGGCGTCATTTTCCACCAAATTAAACACAATCTTCGTGAATCAGGTTGTGAGTGATGAGAGTTTATTTTTATATGTCATGAGTTGGCAAACAAGCGTACAGTTTACATTGGTGGTTAGAACCTAATAGGTATTGTAGCCTATAAACATATATGCAACCAGAAATTTCAATACAGATTTTTAATTTTTACTGGTGGTAGAGCTGCAGTGACGGAGCTCGTGGGCGTAGGCACCACCGCATTACTTGCCGCTAAATGGTAGTGTTTAGCACTATCGTGTTCCGGTCAAGTGGTAATGTACGGCCCTGTGATTTTCGGCACAGGGGCATATTACCTTAGGCCTTTGGAGTAGTAACGCATCTGCATTTTGACCTTGGTCTTTGTGTGGGTATATAGGCTGCAGTCATCACTTAACATCAATGGGAACTGCATGCTTGTTTACCACATCCATTACCTACATAAAAAAGATGCCTTGCCACTCCCAGGGCCTAAATAATAGGGCCGTACTACCACCTGACCGGAACACACTATTATACACCATTAGTGACAAGTAGATGGCAATGTATGGCCCCGTATTAACTGCATGCTGGTTTACCACCAACGTTATAAAAAAAAAATAACTGTAGTACATCAATGGACGTATACTGTTATTATGCCTTCGGGAATATACAGGTATGATTATTTCCTCCTTATTTCGTGTTCAAAATTGATAACTCCCTGTTGTACCAGGCTCGCATTGAACAGGCAACGTAATGATATATTATTATAAATGATGACATCACATTTTGGCCTAGTCTAAGAGAATCGGCATGCATTCATTCATCTCTTCGAAAGAGACTGGTGAATAGTAGAAGAAGCACAGGATATCTGGCGCTTGATACTCTACCGTCCCTAAGGGGCTTGGCGTGAAGAATACATACACCAATATTTTAAGAAATATAATGCTGTTAAAATTTTAAATTTCAATAACGCTCCAAAGGGACAAAGTATTATTTATCTTTACATAATCTTATTATTATTCCCGTTGGGGGCAATGCACACTTTTTCAATTGTTGACTCCCAGTTGTACCAGGCTCGCATAAAATAGCAAGACATTGAACGGGCAAGCGTAATGAAATGTCTGCCTCACCTGAGCCGCTGTCCTCGTGTGATGGATGTTCTTCAGCGCATATGGGCGACATTTATACGACTAGACAAATATTTATAACGTCTTATTTTGAAATGGTATTTGTATTATTGATTATCTAATATCCTTATTTTAATATTACACATCCGAATTTCAGTCTGTTTGTTATACTTTCACACAAAAACTAATTGACCAATCACCATGAAACTTTGTACACATATTTTTGGCGGTATTAAAAGTAAAATAGGATACTTTTTATTAAAAAAAGTAACATGCTTACAAAATCACGGACAAAGCGGGGGGGGGGGAGGAATGCCGCCCCCTCTCCCTATAATTACTATTTTCACGGATATCAAATATTTTTTTAAGTTAACCCGTTACGTTATGGGTTGTTTTACCATATCTGTAAGGTAGCAGCTAGTATACCTTTGTTTATTAAATAGGCTCATCATCGATTACATGTCACCAGGCAAATTGAGGTTGAATGTATTAATGTATGTGTAGACAGAGCTAAGGCTGTCTAACATTTCTTAAAACTCAAGCAAGAAAACTACGTAAGAAAACAAAAAAAAACTAGAAGCTTTACAAAATATAACTTCATCAAAGTGCTCTCCAGCAATCCCGTGCACAGTATCGATAACAGCTCTCAACACGACTGTCGCAATGCAAAGCGATATTAAAAACATTTCTGTTCGCCGTCCACCAAGACAGTCCACCGGAGCGATAAAACATAAAAACAGCAAGCATTTTTATGCGAGCGACGCTTCGCCTGCGCCTGACAATTGTCAGAAGTAGGAAATTTTGTGTTTTTCAATTCACACACAAAGCTTCCTTCCAATTTCACGCAGCTTTTAAAATGTCTCTTTTAATTTCAACAGAACAACAGAGAGGCCGCGCGAAAGGTTTTGTTTGCGTTCGGAGACTTCATTAGCAGAAATGAAATTTTGTCTCAACGACCTCGCATTGTACATACCTGAGCCGAACTGATTACCTCAGTATCTGAAAATTAAGACTTTAATCTGCGCTCCCCTAACAAACCACATAATTAACTGGGCATAATCAGCCCCTTCTGCAACTAATTTTACTATTTTCCTACCCCCCTTTCGCTTGTTTACTAAATTGTGGCAACAAACCCGGCTCTTATCTGATCGTATTAAATTAATGAAATTACAACGAATACTGTTTTGTTCTATCTTTAAAAGAAAATTTTATTAAACATTGAAACTGAAGAGGAGTAATCAGCGGCCAATTGATTGGCCTTTATTATATTAATTAGTTTGTCTAACTTTTTCTAAAGAAAGCTAACGAGGCTTCTTCGAAAAAAAAACTCTTGAAGTTTTACTATCTAAATACATATTTTAATTAAGATCGATATCCGTGGGTGTAGTTTGAGAGGCTCGTCATCATCACCTTCGTTATCACCAGCTCGGTTATCTGCTCCAATAATTAGAGAGGCTTTTGTTCGAAACAAGAAATAATCAGTCGTCGGCACAACGAGTCTTTGTCCGCCTCCGCTATTGTGCCGCGCAGTTAATAGGGGGACCTTTTGTACATAATCATATTCAGCAAAACGTCTCCCTTTCGTTTTGCAAGTTTACTGGCGCACTTTGTTCACAAAAATGCTCCCTTGTTTCGTTTTATAGTGCGACATATGAGCTTTGTTACTTGTACTTGGATTGTTTGATTTCACTTAAGTGTAGTTTTAGGGTGCGTTTTTGTGTAATAATGGAGTGTTAATGTTTTATCGCCATTGTATTCAGACTAGTTGTGAGAAGAAGTGTCAACTTTTGCTGTTAGGGGCGCATCGTGATTTGTGCTTTAATGCCACGGAATTGATATTCCGTGTTTAACGCAACTTTTTCTAACTATTGATAATTAAATGACATTTTGTTTAATGAGTTTTGTTTTTCTTTTTAACACTTGAAATCTAAATAATGATAAACTTATATAATAATTTTTTAGGACAATGGGTAATCATTTACTTATATTACTATTAATTCGCGATAGTGTATTATGGAAGTCCGATGTATTATTTTTATATGAAATATGTGTTTTGAAATAATGATATTATATTAAATTGCTTAAAATGCAAAACTTTATTATTTATGTCTAGAAGTGGCTCTTAGTGATATTGTATATTTTCAAGGATCACGATATTATTTATTTTGACTGTAAGAAAATTATCAGTGACCAATGTTTAAATTTGAACGATTGATGATTGTTCCAGGACCGGCCACTAGCGCACAATGCGACGGCGCGCGTGTTCCACAGCAACCAGAGCCTGGTGCTGCAAAAGGTCACGCGCCACAGCAGCGGCCGCTACGCCTGCTCCGCGCTCAATGCTGAAGGCGAGACCGTCTCCAATGAGCTGCACTTCAGGGTCAAATGTGAGTACCACTTCTACAACTTTCTTGAATTTGTTAAGGCTGAGTAAAGATTAGGATTTTTCTGGTACTATCTGAATTGAATAAAGGGCAGTCACTCTCATTCTTTTGGAAAGTTACACCGAGCGTACTGTAGATCAGACAGATTTGTCTGCAGTAAAAATTGGACATTCTTCTTCATCTTCACGTTGATGAATAGCATTACAAGGTAGAGAGGATTCGTCAGAATACAGAAGTGCGCATATCAATTGAAATCAGAGCCTCGAGCTGCAGAAAGTATTAAGTCAAAGCAGAATTTGCTACCCCTGTTCCATGCTCAACGCTGAAGGAGACCATCTCTAATGAGCTTCATTTCAGAGTTACCTAAATAAATCTTTCATAACCGTCAAACTTCCAAGACAGGCTTGATGGCGGTTAAAAAGATTTAAATTTTGACATCTATGATACTGACAACTTTCGTAGGCTTGACGTGCAATATATTTTGCTGGGTACTGATCACTACTCTCGATAGAAAATCTTTTTGAGTAGGTATCCCGCTGACGTAGTTACCTCGATAACTTTTTAATCAAACACGACTTACACGAATGTTCGCTTTCGTGTAAAACCTTATTCCAGTTGGTTCGAATTGGGCCCCAGACATGATACAATAATGACGTCCCTGTTAATTACCCGAAGTTTCGTTCTGCTGTAAACGGCAAACATTCACACGTGCCGCTTAATGACCTACCTTTTTCGCGCGCGATGACGGCCGAAAACAATTAAACGAAAACTTTCCCCTTTCGATAACCCGACTGAAATATGTGGGTGGACGGCTGCATGCAACGCGGTCGGGTGTCGTCTCTCCCTAACTGGCACGGTTAGTCGGTCATTAATTAATGCGGGAGTGGGCCGCGGCGCATTGTGCCGCATCCGACTCGATTGTTTCGAATGAGCCCGGAATAAACCGGGCGACGGTTGAGGACTTCCTGGAGAAAGCGCCGACCCTCGATCACTTTGTTTTGCTAACGTGTAGGAAAATTTACTGGTGGTAGAGTTCCAGTGTAGGAGCTCGAGGGTGTAGGCACCACCGCATTACCTAATCTATCTGCTGTCAATTTTGACATCTGGTCTTTGTATGGGTATCTATAGGCGCAGTCATCACTAAACATGAATTTGAACTGCACGATAGTTTGCCACCTTCATAACATAAAAAATACAGGGAATATTCGACGCGTGAAATTTCAGGGCGATATTTTTGGTTGCATCGCACTAAGGTGAGCTTGTTAGCTGTTCGGGCTCAGCTGTAAATCATTACGCGTGATGTACGAGCGGTAGGGAGTTTGAATTAAAATAGATTAGCAGCTCGTTATATAATCCCAGAGGTCTGGCTGGAGGAGCGCTCGCCTTATTTATTGTGCCGTAAGCTTTTTGTGTAATTTCGCTAAACACTTTTCATATGGGGTCTAGCGACGAAATGTGATATGATTTATTAATGCGAGGGTAAAATATTTTTGTGTATCTCATAAATTTTATGGTGACACGACAAACGATAAAGGTCGAATTAAAAAAATTACTAAACAAAATTATACGGCATTTTAAATAATGGAAAATACATTGTTGTAAATAAGCAGGTATACTTCGTAATTTATTCATAGAAAGTAATTCAGTAGATATCTGCGAAGAGTGGTTGAGGCACCGGAATATTATGAAAAGGATAAGCAGCAGCAAAGAACAGTAAATGTTAGCCGGCTCGAACGAATTTTGAGATTTAGCTGATGAATCACCAAGAAGAAAGATTCACAGGTCGAAAGTGTCATGAACAAGTTAGTTACTGTTGGTTACTACTGCTAAACTCCGGTAGAATATTGAGTTGAAAGGAAGCGAACTGAATATTTTGTGCACTATTAATAGGAATGCTTTATCTACCTGCTGACAAATCTATCAGATTGATGACAGATCGACGGTGAAACTTCCCTAAGGCAATTTGGTCATATTATTCATATGAATAATTACATAAAAAAGTTGTACGGTCAGCAAGAAAAAAAATCCTAACACCGGACGAGGCGGCGGGCAAGCGCTGCTCCCAAGCGCCCCCCCCCGCCGACCTAAACTGGCAAAGTCGGGGGGGGGGGCGCCCACAGTCCCCATCAGGATCCATATTGGGTTGCATAAAATCAATCTCACGTATCTTATATCACGCGAAAATGTACTTCGAATTGACGTACATAGTAGGTACTTGTATACTTTAGTTCTCACAAAATATAAAATTTCAAACATCGTTATATTGTACTGTCTAACAAACGAACATCGTAATGGTATATAGGTATTAGATCTCAGAAATTGCGGAATTTCGCACTTCGAAATTGAGTATCGGAGTGAGTAATGTAAATGCAATAACGCGAGATGGACAACAGCATCTCGCGATAAAACGAACGCCACTGCGATCACGAATCCTTAGTGTCCTTATGATGATGGCGATTATGGAATATCTATCTTTATGATCCAAAAGGACAAACAAACAGACTACGTAGATTCGTCCGTTGCTTTCGACTTGAACAGGTTAACTGAGATAAGGGAGAGAGGGGTTGGGGAATCGCGCGAGTGGCTTGTGGCGGCGTTTTATATTGGCGCTTAGTGGCCGGTGCGGGCCACAAGAAGCGAACAACGACGATTTGTAACGTTTGGCGGCCACCAGCTTCAACCGTGTGCGGCGAGTCCATATATAGTGTATGACAGTACAAAAATATGCCAGACCTAAAACCTATTGACCTAAACTGGCAAAGTCGGGGGGGGGGGCGCCCACAGTCCCCATCAGGATCCATATTGGGTTGCATAAAATCAATCTCACGTATCTTATATCACGCGAAAATGTACTTCGAATTGACGTACATAGTAGGTACTTGTATACTTTAGTTCTCACAAAATATAAAATTTCAAACATCGTTATATTGTACTGTCTAACAAACGAACATCGTAATGGTATATAGGTATTAGATCTCAGAAATTGCGGAATTTCGCACTTCGAAATTGAGTATCGGAGTGAGTAATGTAAATGCAATAACGCGAGATGGACAACAGCATCTCGCGATAAAACGAACGCCACTGCGATCACGAATCCTTAGTGTCCTTATGATGATGGCGATTATGGAATATCTATCTTTATGATCCAAAAGGACAAACAAACAGACTACGTAGATTCGTCCGTTGCTTTCGACTTGAACAGGTTAACTGAGATAAGGGAGAGAGGGGTTGGGGAATCGCGCGAGTGGCTTGTGGCGGCGTTTTATATTGGCGCTTAGTGGCCGGTGCGGGCCACAAGAAGCGAACAACGACGATTTGTAACGTTTGGCGGCCACCAGCTTCAACCGTGTGCGGCGAGTCCATATATAGTGTATGACAGTACAAAAATATGCCAGTGGCGGCGTTTTGTGGTTGTGGCTGGAGGTTCGTGTGCGGCGACCCTAAGTCAAGCAATGATATATACTTACTAATAAATCTATTGTTTACTCAAATCTAAATACACCACGAAAATGGAACACGATCAGTGTAGCATATTTACCAGATTAATAACCGCTAATTCGAGCGGCGATTCCTTGCTAGAGTCAGTGGGTTCCCGCCAATGTTCCCGCAATCCGCGAACAATGCCCAATGTCTCAGGTTAATTTAAATGGATAATTTTTCCCTCTGTCCCGGATTGTCCGGGAAGGAAGCCTAAACAATAGTCAATTACGGAGCTGGATAGAATTGCGGTGATTAAGCGGGACTCAGTCGAAGGATAAATAAAGGATATAAATGGGGGTGCGGGGTATGGGTGCGGGGTGCGGGGTGCGGGGTGCGCGGTGCAGGGGGAGGGGTACGCAGGTGTAACTCTGTCGCTATTGGAGCTGTCACGACTTATTTAATCATTTGGATTGGATGCAAAGAGAAGTGCTTATTCCATTGAATCGTTTTTGTACCTGCACGCAGTTTCTGTACGTAGTATGTGTATCTAATATATGTATTTGTATAAAAAACTATGTTGTCTGCCTTTATCAGAATCGGTATTTATATAATTGTTTATATTCTAATTTAAAAATTGGATGACTTATAAAACGTGGGAATTTCACCCCTGTCTTTAAGAGTTCTGAAGAAGTTAAAACCATTAATTTGGTTTTGCTTACAAACTAGTTTTTTGCTACTAGAGACTTGGAGCGAGAGGATATAGCAGGATATGACAGGATGCGTAATCCAATGAACATTAGCATGTACCTATGTGCTGCTTAAAAACCATATTTACGCCCCATCAAAAAGAAAAGAATTTTAAAAATCGCTCAACACTCCCAAAATGTATTTATTACACGAGAAGAAAATGCAACGAAAAACGTTCTCAAACTGAGCATATAGGTCAACATAATTTGTATGTCTGTCTCAATATTTTTAAGCTCTTTCAATTTTTTCGTGACACCAAAAAATGTAGGTTAACAATTTTCTCATTATTAACTTATACTTCATTTAAGCTACTATAACTCAGGTATGGAACGTAAATAAGTGTGAATAAAGCACCATCAACCTGTTAGCCTTGTTATGGTTGCCTAATTGAATATCCAAGCGTCCCGTGGTGGGCCGACAGCCTTACAAAGGCTGCATGCTAAACTGGCGGTGACAGAGTAACGGATACGAAATCATGGCTGGGAGCATTTCCTAAAGGTAATGTTTGTTGAAACCATTAATTTGGTTTTGCTTACAGACTAGTCCTTTGTGGTCTAAAAGAGGCTTGAAGCGACATTATATCGTTCTATGGTATCTTTCTCTGTAATATCGAAACAGGAGATCAGATCTCACATTTATAATCGTATACTAACCCTGTTTTACCATCTCATCTGCAGATAATTGTGGAACAAAATGTTATGGTGGTGGGTATCACGCTAGTGGCGGACTATGTTGGGGACGGCAGGGGCAGGTCGCCATAGCTGCATGTAATAACTGCAGACAATTTTTTTTTATTTAATAAAAGTGGCAAACAAGCTTGCAGTTCACACTGATGTTAAGTGATGACTGCAGCCTATAGACAGCCACACAATGACCAGAGGTCAAAATGCAGATGCGCTGCCACTCCTGAGGCATTAGGTGTTATGCCTCTGTGCCGGAAATTACAGAGCCGTACATTACCACCTGACCGGAACACGATAGTGCTGAACACTACCATTTAGCGGCAAGTATATTAGTTAATGCGGTGGTGCCTACGCCCGCAAGCTCCAGCTCCTGACTGGAGCTCTACCACCAGTCTTTAAAAAGATATTCTATAGACAAGTACCAGTACAGTACTTACACAAAAATCGATGGTCAAAATTCAAATGCGTCGCCACCTCTGAGACTTAAATTGATTTGCCTCTGGCTGGATAGTTTTAACGAGGCCAACATTACCTACTTAGTGATAATAGTGGTAAACACTACCATTTGGCGGCAAAAACTAGGTAATGAGATGGTCCCTACACCCTCAAGCACCAACCCTCGACCACTACCACCAGTGATAATTATCACGAAAAACGATAATTTTAGAGCATGTAGGTATGCTTGAATGCATGCATTTACCTCTGCCTACAACTTCGGAGAACACAGGAGGGAAGTTGCGTTTCATATAAATTGAACCACTTCCTATTTATCTCACATTATTCAGCTCTTTGTTTTATTCGCCCAAAATAAGAGCTCGATATATTGGTGTAATATCGGCATATATTGCCAGTAATGAGGCACGCAGGGGAAATGTGTGAACAATCTTTCGGAAATCGGGACATAAGCGGTGATCTCACCGATGCGATTCATATAACTATTAAGGCAGGGCTATTTTACTTTACCGCTTTAGTAGAATAGCAGGATTCCATTACTACTTTATTTTGACTTGTAGTCGAACTTTCAATGCATATTTTGTTTGAAAGGTAAGTCAAAACTATTATTAAAACAAAATTAAGGTAATAAAATTATTATAGTCAGTAGAGTCATACTGTGGTCGTAGACACGATTATCCAAGCTGTTCTGTCCACCGCGAAACACTATAAATTATTATAATAATCCATTATAACCACAAAGTCAAAATCCATCATTACACATTCAACCAACCGTTAAATTACAGTACCTACCCAGCAGCACGTGGGTATCTAATGTCAGTTGGAAGTAAAAATGCATATTTATTAAAATCTATGCTTTTATGAAACCCGTTAACCCTAAACATTCACCATCCACAAGGAGAAAATGTTTTAAGGTTCCATCCCTCCGTAAGGAAGAAAGCTTAACCCTTCTAAGGTTGATAACTCGTGCGAGAAAATGAGTGATTACCGGACGAATAGAGAGTCTGTCTGACTCTCTATTCGTCCGGTAATCACCCATTTTCTCTGAAAGTAGTGGGCGACGCGAACACAAGTCAGTTCACATTTATTGAAATAAAACTATTTTTACGGATTTATCTCGCGTATATTAAACTAAAATGATTTTTAAAATCAACCCGACGTTTCGGTCGCTTTTCAGCTTCCGTGGTCCCGGGCAGACATCCGTAAAAATAGTTTTATTTCAATGAGTGTAGCTCGCGAAAACCTAAGAACATATCAGTTCACATTTGGCCGCTTTTTACAATAATTTGCCAATTTATTACTCAGGTACTGCTCTTTTCCACAGCTTTAGCCGCGTGGTCAATGGCATTGTCAAAAAAAGTAGTATTTCTCAGTGTTTTAATTATTATTATCTTCATGTTAAGTTTCTTCGCTTTCGATTCAACAGACTGGTCTTGCAAGCTTATACTAAGCAAAACATTAATACAGATTTATTTTTACACTTTTTTTTATGTAATCGAAGTGGCAAACAATCGTGCAGTTCACATTGATGTTAGGTGATGACTGCAGCCTATAGACACCCACACAAAGACCAAGGTCAAAATGCAGATGCGTTACCACTCCTAAGGCCTAAAGTGTTATGCCTCTGTGCCGGAAATTACAGGGCCTTACATTACCACCTGACCGGAACACGATAGTGCTGAACACTACAATTTAGCGGCAAGTATATTAGGTAATGCGGTGGTGCCTACGCCCGTGAGCTCCGTCACTGGAGCTCTACCACCAGTAAAAAAAAAACATTTGTAATAGTTTGGAAGTACGAATACATAGTGTTTATTTTTTCTCATTAATCTCAACCGGTTATTTCAGTTCTATGTCTGCTCACTTAGCACGAATATCTCGTCTTACCTAACCATTCAATTAGAGTCGCACAGTCGTGCTGGTGAAACCCAAGCTTAAGGTATTAGGACGAGCAATTACAGGGCGCGGGAGAACGCGATTAATAATGGACCCACCGCAATGCAGGTTTTACATTTCTTGGGCACAATACGGCGGCGTAAGTGGAAGGGAACGCGTTGTGTTGTTGATCGTGCCTGTTTCGTTGGAAAGATAGGCATAAGTATATTCAAGACAAATGGTATTAGATCTAAGTCGAAAGTTTGAAAGAGCTATTGCTGAGTTTGTGTTGTGGTGGTGTTCTTCTCAGTAGTGACTGACGTAACCTAATTATGACTAGGGTAGATTGTTTATTAGAGAATTCTAAGTGGCGCCACGGTCGGCTTAGTTGCATTTTGTTACCTTAGAGGGGATAGTTATATCGGGTTTATAAAGGCTAGCAAATAGTTCATGACAGTCAATCATAGAGTAACAGTCGATCAGTCACAGTCACACAGTTGAATCGAATTATAATAGGGCAGTTATGCTGTCAGTTAGAACAGTGAACGTCAGTGATATTAAAATGATATAACGCGGGTAGTTCTGAATCAAATGTGCAGAAGACTAGTGATAGTAGTAGTATGGTATCCTGGTAAAAGTGGTTTCCCGGTCCGAAGGGTTTCTTGCCCGTTCTTCCCTGCCGGAAGTAATCGAATGGGCGGATCTTTGGCAATATACGACTTTCTTCTGCCAACCTGTGCTTTATTTCATCATCCGCTCGAGTACCCACCTACAGAAACTACAGATGTCCACAAACAGGAGTAACATGTCGGCTTATGGAAAGACACGCCCACAACACTACCCACATGTCCTGACTGGAGAAGGCCCTCCTGCCGACATATTATTTTACGTTTACTTTATGTAATGGTTATTCACTGTAAGTAATTTTTAATTTCTTTTCGAAAGTTACTGTAAAAATGTACTGTAAATGAAAAATATTTCCTCTTTTCATGTTTTGACAAATAGATTAAAATTGTATGTCGGAGGCGAGCAATTTTTACGCTTTGCTATTGAAAATCCACTTCGTACTGTGTCATGAAAAAAGCAAACGAGCATGAAGTTTACATTGACGATAAGTTCATTCTGTCTCAGCGGTACACAATTCACTGGGTTAGTTTATTCCAAAAGAATAGATTTTATCAAGAAGAGAAACCTCTTCAATTCGGCATTATTTGGAAAAACAAATAATAAACTTCGCACCATTATTTCTTGAAACAAAATTTGGTTCATTATATACCTACAGTGTGCATACATGTACAGTCTCAGTTTTCATGCAAAAGCACTCAAGCCAAACAAACCTCCACGTGTATGGGTACATAAAAACTGGAGCAAGGCTCATCAATACTTTCCGATGGCAGTCGCATGTCACGGTTCATTTATATCGGGCGCACCTTCAATTTGCCTGATACCAGCGATCGCCGACCGATAGCGACGCATACATTTAATACCCATATTACTATCTCACTGACTATAAGCAGATTGTTCACTATATGTAGCAATTTACAGAAAACAAATCACAGATCCTGTGGTTTATGGTAATGTTTATCTATTAAACAAAGTCGCAAAATTGTGTTAGGTACAGCTTCATAATTCATAATTTAAAAACAGCTATGTGTGTTGATTAACGACCGCGACGCGATCTTTTGCCTTCAGAAGTCACCTTCAGTTGCAGTTAATGAGGTAATGCCTCTACAATGTAGCCAAAAGTTTTTTTATGAGAGTGACAAAAAGCTTAGAGTTCATATTGAAGGTTAGTGACTACTCTAGCCAATTATGAACATCCATTGAACTCTACTTTTCAATTATAATACGTTGCTATACCTGGAGTACCTATACCTATTATATCTCTGTGCTGCAAATGACAAGGCAGTCATCCTTGACTAGACCTGAATACGATAACGCTGAACAATAGTTTAGCGGCAAGTAGATAAGGTACCTAATACATTGGTGCATACGACTATAGTTCTTACCATAGCCCATTGATTAAATTAAGTAAATCTGAACCCCGTGGATAAGATTAACCTATATCACAAACACCCCAACCCGAAACAAATATCGGTTGGTCATAAAAAAAATAACCTAATGCAAGGATCGAATTCGTATCCCCCGGATAAGTGGAAGTACACTGGACAAAATAGATCATCCAATACAATTTCACATGTCCACCAGTATACAAGTAGTTTTATTTTAAACACAAACACAATAAAAACGTGCGGCGGCAAAAATTAGAGCGTCGGTGCAAATCAGGTCGGGGGTCGAGAAACAAGTAAATATTTTTACAGCTGTTGACTCTGTCCCAAATGAAGCAATTCCCCGGCGGGTCGCGTCTGAACTGAATCTATGATTACATTGAACCGCGGTGACGTACTATTGGCAGTTGGCACACTGCCACTGTTTGGGTCCTCGTAAAATTCGTATGAATGCCAATGGACCAGCCTTGGATGGTGTTAGGGGTCGCTAATATTTTTAAGAGTGTAACGGGCGGTTACTTGTGAATAGAAAGTCACGGATTATTGTCTCGTCTGCTATGGAAATTATTTGTCAATGACAAGAAATTTACAGGACATGATAAAAGGCTACTATTGGTGGGTTTCGATACCCAGATTGAGGAGTTAACAGTATGGGACAGTATAAGAAAGTGTTATTATTATATGACAGCAAAACGAGATATGGCACACTGCCATTGTACCCTCCTCATAAAATTGGTACGAGTATAAAACGAATAATTTAGCTCTGCATGGTGTTACGGATCGATAGTAATTTTAAGTAAGTATGTAACGGGGTGTTGGTTGTGGATTAAATACCACACTCTCTGTCTACCAACGCAGTTCATTACATCTCGAGCAGGTGGTGGTGAATAGAGGATAAAAACGAAGATGTTTCAGAGTTGCTAGTGAGAAGTTGCTTCCAATAACGTCGGGGTAACTCACCACTGTAGAGAAATGGGCGAAAATTTTCCTCCAATTCCACAGGGAAGATTATCTGACCAGGCGGGGCGCTAGCGCCTGGCAGGCCGCAGTCCCACAATTAACGCTACGAATTTCTATTCAGTAACCTCGTACGATCTTCATATGTGTGACTCAGCGCCTCATTTGCCGCATTGGACAAACACTTTATTGCCTCAGTATTACTCGTACACTGGTTCGCGTCTCATGTAATGGAAGCAACATGTACCTTTATAATTAATGTGAAGTCAGTGTTTTACGTGTTTCTTTTTTGATCCAGATGCGCCATCCTGCCGCAGCAGCGGGGTCTCGGTGGTGGGCGCGGCGCGTGGCGAGTCGGTGGTGATCGTGTGCGAGGTGGACGCCGACCCCCCGGCCGCGGTCTTCAAGTGGAAGTTCAACAACTCGGGCGAGACGCTCGACGTCGCTGCTGACAGATACACGTCCAACGGTAGCGCTTCTAGCCTTAAGTACGTATTCAAATTTACCTAGTTTCTCTGTAAATGTCCAATATTATATTTACAATTTATTTGGGTTATGCCCACTTTGAGCACATAATATAAAATGACTGGGTTTGGACGAGTCCGTAAAGCAATTTCGTTCGCCAATATGCGAGATACACGTCCAATGGCAGAGCTTCTAGCCTAAAGTAAGTATTAAAAATTAACCAAGTGTCTATGTCAATAACCCATCTAAAATGAGATAATATTTCAATTATTTGGCTTATACACTCTCTCGAGGAATGCGAAAAGCAAGCACATCTTACTCCCACGTCTACTGGTACTCCATACTGTAAGCAATTCGAAGTGTGCTAATTTATTAGGGTTGTTTTACTAAGGGCGAACTTGTATGATTCTCTTACCTTTAGGCATCGACGATACAACGCAGCTTAGGGTTACATTAAGTTTGACGCTCGACGTCACCGCCAACCATAGAGCAACACGGGCCACCGCGCGCCGCGGCAGGCCCGGAGCTGCGGAGGGGAGTAGCCATAGCGTTTATTACCGCTGCAAAACAGTCTGGCATTTTTTGCCTTCCAACGTAGGGGGAACTACGTGTGATACACACACATATTACAAAAATTGTCTATTACAACGACACCAGCACCTTAACTTTAACAAAATACATAAACAATTTCACGCACACATTGAAACATCTGGGCGACAGGCAGAGGAACACTTGTACTTGAATAGCATTATTAATTGAAACAAGATAAAAAGATTAAAATAAAATTAACTGCCCCACCTACTCCACTGGAGGTACCAATTATAAAGGTATTAAGTTCACACGTGTATTAACAAGAAGCGAAATGTTTTCTTAATAATCTTGTCGTAAGGAAAATACAAAACTCATATTCATTGAATGAGCGAATTACGAAAGCTACTTAAATTCAAAGAGAGCCGAAATAACATTGTAAGCGAATCAAAAATCGACTTAATGCGAGTTCCGTACAAAATAAAAAAGGCTGAAAATGTTCATCGAAAAAAGACGTCATTTGTCTATCTTTCCGTGTAAATTTTCAGTATTTACCTACAATAATTTGTCGTTTGATAACATGCTGTCACCATATATCTGCGTCGATATATGGTGACAGGATGTTTTCCAACTGCAAATCTATACAATATAAAAGCGAAAGGTCACTCATCACGAAATCTCAGGAAATAGGTAGAATTTTAATATTTTGTATCTGCGTTCTTTTAGGACGTAGGTAGGCTCACTGAGGTTTTTACGAAATTTGTCATTTTAGGGGTTGATTTTGAGGGAGATGTTTTGTATGAAATTCCTTTTCTACAGTGCTAGGACTCTCAAAGTTTCCAGTGGGTAGTTTTAAGCACGTAGGTCATACAGGATTTTGCAAAATTTTACTGCTAAGGGTGTGTTTAATATATTACCGGGGACAGAGTACGGGGACAACGGGAAGTAATTTTAAATAATTAATTAAAGTACCGTTGTCCCCGTACGAGGGGGACAATATCTTCCCGATATTATTATTATTAAAATGTGAATGTTCCCAGGTACATGCCGGTGGCGGACCTGGACTACGGCACGCTGTCGTGCGCCGCCTCCAACGAGGTGGGCCCGCAGCTCGCGCCCTGCGTCTTCCAGATGGTCGCCGCTGGTTAGTATACTGTCATAACATTATCATCATTTCAGCCCGAAGATATCCAATGCTGGCAAAAGATACATATATTGCAACATATGGGAGGATATGCTGTAATAACCACGCTTGACAAGTAGGTTTGCGATCGAACTAACGATTTTTTTTTAGGTCATGGAATTGTTAAACAAGCATGCAGTTCACATTGATGTTAAGTGATGACTGCAGCCTATAGTAGTACCCACACAAAGACTAAGTTCAAAGTACAGATGCGTAACCACTCCTGAGGCCTAAGATGTTATGCCTCTGTGCCGGAAATTACAGGGCCGTACATTACCACCTGACCGAAACACGACAGTGATGAACACCATTCAGCGGCAAGTATATTAGGTAATGCGGTGGTGCCTACGCCCGCGAGCTCCGTCACTAGAGCTCTACCACCAGTAAATAGTTTAGGCGTTAGTTATATCGCGGGACGCTGCTGCGCCACTCTGTTGGAATGCTTTGACTGTTCGATTCACTCACTGCACTCGCCACTCGCGGGCAGCCTTATCCTCCACTAGTGGGCGGTGAGATCGTCACATCCAGACGCCTACTGTCTCATTCTGAATCATATTACATAGCTTTGTATCTTATCTATATTAAAGCTAAAACTCGAGAACGGCTGGACCGATTTAACTAATTTTGATTTTGAACTATTTTTGGAGGTCTAGGGAGGGTTTAAAAGGTAAGAAAATATGAACAAATTGAAGGGGAATAGTAAAAACCACAATTTAATTTTCCCATACAAATAGTCCGTATCCGTATCCGTATTTAATTCTGAGGCAATATGAAAATTGCCGGGTCAGCTAGTATTATAATAAATAAATAATAATGGCAACCCTTGATACGTCCCACTGCTGGGCACGAGTCTCTCCCCTTCTTGGGAAAAGGCCTGGAGCTTACTCTAATACGCTGCTCCAATGCAGATTGGTGGAGATAAGGGTTAGTGGCCAACCCGTTGTCGGATGTTTTCAAACCACCCATAAGGACTCCAACAATGTTTAACGACTGCTATATATCGATAGCAACCGGGACCGATAGCTTAACGTGCCCTCCAAAGCACGGAAGCGCGCATTATAATTTGCCACTAGCGGTCATCACACACCCGACCGTATCGCTTGATTGAGTAGATCACTTCCGATCTACACTAGCCGCGGAGCCATGCCCGCTTTGTATATTAAGACTATTTAAACCATTGTTTTTCTGTATTTCATTTTGACACTTCATTTTGATTTTAGCTTATAGGAAAATTTTAACGATAATTAAATATTTACATTTTTAAATTATTATGTATTAATTTTCTAACATTCCCTCTGTATTCATTTTAATGTATTTTTCTTGCGTGGATGTAATTTACCTGAATAATAAATAATTCATTCATTCATTCATGACGAAGGTGGCAAGCAGGCATGTTCACCTGGATGTTAATTCTATTTTTTTATACGTTTACACTCACAGCCCTACACTAGGTATAAAGGGCTTTACGTCTGTCCTTCCGGGATAAAAATTCTGAAATATTATGATCATGTCAACATGTAATTTGTTGCGTATATAAAGAGAATCATATTTTTTTGTGTTATAGAAGTGATAAACAAGCATGCAGTTCATATTGATGTTAAGCTATGACTGCAGCCTATAGATATCCATACAAAGACCTAGGTCAAAATGTAGATGCGTTATGCCTCTGTGGCGGAAATTACAGGCCCGTATAATAATAATAATATGAAAGCATGGTACATGTGACAGGCAAGCCTCACGCGCCGCGCAACTGCACGATGTGGAACCAGACGGCGGACTCGGTGGAGGTGACGTGCGTGGCGGGCTTCGACGGCGGCCTGCCGCAGCGCTTCCTGCTCGAACTGTACTCGGGCGACGACACCGTGCCCAGGTAAACATACAAAAATAAAATAAAAACACGCTTACACTAACAGCCCCACAGGAGGTATAAACCTGTGTCGTGGGCGCCGTTGTACACATACAACACATACACAAACACCCAAACCCGAAACAAATATCTGTAGGCCATACAAATATTTGTCCCGGTGCGGGGATCGAACCCGCGTCCCTTCGAATCAAACGGTCATCTCACACCGCTGGACTAACCGGGTCGTCAAACCCACAAACTCATAAATGTCAAACATGGAAACACATCAAACAGCCTGTACTCAAGCAGCGACTCCGTATCCAGGTTATTATGATCACAGGTCGCGCACGTTGTACACATGGCCACACATCACATACACTTTGACGGTCTCATACCGCAGCGCTTCTTACTCGAGCTGTACTCAAGCGACGACGACGCCGCCGACCGACCGACGACTCTGAGTCTAAGCTGCACTTGCAAACTGGGCTCAATCTATAAAATACCAATCAAAATATAAAAATCTGGGCTCAATCATAATAATATCTACAAATAAATAAAATTGGAGTGTCTGTTTGTAATATTAAAATAACCGCTTTTTTAAAGAAAAAGAAATTAAAGAAAAAACGGAAGGAAAATTTGACTATGCTTTGCCTTTTTTGATTTTAACCGATTTAGGGGCGCAGCCAAAATTTGACGTATCGGTGTGGGATTTAGCTTAGTGGCAAAGCGGCTGGACTGGTTATCCTGAGGTAGCAGGTTCAGAAAAATTTTTCTTTCCGTATTTTCTTTAATTTCTTAAGTTCACTGGCATATGTTATTGAGATGACAAAGAATGACTCTTTTTCTTTTCTTTTTACTCTTTGTTATCAGTTTGTAAAGGGGAAAAGAGACATTTTACTGATATAATTTTTACATTAGTTTATGACATTTAGTTTTATCTTAGTGATATTCTTGACTTTACATATATTTTTTATCTTGTTTGACATGTATATCAATTGTTATTCGCTTTAATTTATTTTGTTTGTTTTTGACGTGTCATAAGAGGTGCCTGTCACCCTAAATGAATAAATGAGTTTCTGATTCTGATTCTGATTCTGATGAATAATTGTATAAACGCTTTTTACTAAATGCATATGTACGAGTATGTATGCTCGGTACATATACCAAAACAACATTTTTATTTAAAGAAAAATGGATAGAAAAATTTGACTTCAGGCGAGACTCGAACTCGCGGCCTACTGGGAATCTAGTAAAGCCGCTCTTCCAATTGGGCTACTGAAGTCCTGCCCGATTTGTCAAATCTTTCCTTCACATTTATTGCATTGCTTTATGGTAGCAGCAGCGCCATCTATTGCCAAACTATGCTAGTTAGGCAACCGATATAATAGACTTTGCAGTTTATTGAATATCGTAAAGAAGTCGCTTTTACCCTTAATAATTGTTTTATATTATTTCGCTTTAACACATGCTTGTGACATATATTTTATTTAAAGAATATAGATATAGATTTATGTCAATCTAGAAACAGATGCCGATGTGAAATAAAACCCTTTTAAAACCCATTCCTCAAAAGCATCTTATTCTACATTATTCTCAAAGCACACTGAAGCCACCGAACTAATTATACAAGCGATTAATGTACATTATGGGTGATAGCGCTGCCACCGGACACCGAACGGAGCTTATAACACAATACCCGCAGACTGCGTGTTACCACTTAATTGGCCCGGTGATGGTAATGAGGCCGTCATACCTCACTGACGTTACTTGCAAGGCTGTCGTGGAAGTGGACAGTGTTTGCTATTTATAGTGAAGTCAGCTCTAATATATTGAACAAAAACGGCAGAATATTTATACTGATTTCGTGACTTCATTTCGTAACAGTTGTAATTTGTCATTTATGCTACATTTTTTACGCATGAGAAATATTCTCGATTCATTCACAATAGAGTTAGACGACTAGAGAGTTCTACTGTCAGTGATCGAGAGCGAAGACAACACCGCATTACCAAATCTATCTGACACTAAATGGTAGTATTCAACACTAACATATTTCAGTTAGATGGTAAGAACTATTATAGAGGCAAAACTATCTAGGCCTCAGGAGTGGCAACGCATCTTCATTACGGTTTTATATAAAAGCATTACTGTGTTAAAATGATCTTGTAAAGTTTCCATTTTCTTTCCTTTTGAGATACGAAACCAAAATAATCTTTGAGATAGAGAAAAACACACATTGCTCGGAACTCTTTAATGGTGGTAGAGCTCCAGTGACGGAGCGGGCGCGGGCGTAGCCACCACCGCATTACCTTAATATACTTGCCGCTAAATGGTAGTGTTCAGCACTATCATGTTCCGGTCAGGTGGCAATTTACGGCTCTGTAATTTCCGTCATAGAAGCAAAACACCTTAGGCTTCAGGTGTGGTAACGCATCTGCATTTCGACCTTGGTCTTTGTGAGGGTGGCTATAGACTGCAGTCATCACTTAACATCAATGTGAACTGCATGCTTGTTTGCCACTTTCGTTACAATAGAAAAACTATACTGCCACCTAACTAGAACAAATAGTATTGAACACTACTATCAAAGATGAACGGTGCCAGAATTTGATGACCCCACCCTAGTGGGCGGAGGAATTCTTTTCTAGCGGAAGCGAATTCGGTGGAAGTGTTGAGTCACGTTCAAAGGTACTGACTTTGCCATAAAAGAAGAAAGAAAGAAAATGTGTCAGTGCGCCTAGGCACATGAAAAGTCACAGAAACATTAGAACTATGAACTTATGAACTGGCATTACTGAAGTTAAAACTAATATACTTGGACAGAATATTAATTTTATTCCAATGAACCAAAATAAATGCCACCTTAGACTCACACTCATGCTTCATTTTCTTTCTATTTAACTCGCTTTATAAAATCAAATCGATTTACTAAAAACACTGTGCATTTGTTAAGTATTCACATAAAATTCAATTCAATTCAAAAATTCTCATGTTAATAATATGTACTTCAGTAAATTAAGGTTAAATTGGTTTGTGTTATAAACACTTCAATCAAATTTTAATCACAATAAATTCCTGCCAACTAACAATTAATTCTATCACAAACCACAGGTCTTGCAGTTTTGCATAAAATTAAACCAACCCAATGAACATGCATCAATTCGTGTAAACGTGCATAAAGTTGTTCATTAAAATTCATTAAACAAATGAGAAATACAAGGTTGAATAAATTTCCGCTTTAATTTAGCGATTGTAATTAAAGCAATTAAACATTAGAGGCTAGAGCGGATGTAAATGAAATATCTCGCAGGCAACTTTGATCGCAACAACGCAATTACATCAAAATATCTAAATGCGTTTTGATGTACGTACGTACATTATACGCGCGTATTGATGCTCGTGCGTAGGCTGTAATCATTTTAAAGTGAAAACCTGTGTACTTGTGTACACGCCTGGAGGCTGGAGGGCACGCTAGGACTCGTAGCGGCTCCGTAGGACTAACCGTAGCATGTACTTCGGAGCTACAGATACTCGTAGCGAACATTGTTACAGATTTTAATAAATTATTAGTTGAAAGAAGGAGAAAAAATGTTTTTATTTCGAATAGATCTTTACAGATACTTTCAAAATCAAGAAATCGTGAAATTCATAATAACTATTACATATAGTAAAAGCAAAAACAAAATTAACTATTAAAAGTAAATTAAAATTTGAAATACTTAGTCAAAACATAATAAACCCAATTTTTTTCAATTTCTTCAATGATGATAATTGAAGAAAAAGAAAAACTTATTCGTCAAGATCAAAGTTATTCACTTAGCAGAGTTCCAAGTGCAGTCACTACTGAGAAGAACTCCGCTACCCAACAAACCCAGTAAGAGCGCTTTTAAATGAGAGCTTAAATCTAGTACAGATTATCGTGAAAATCAAATAATGTGAACGTCCATAGCATAGATGCAAATAAACTGCTATCTACTAAATGAGAAGTAGCCCCTGCAAACAAGAACAGACCAGTCGCCACCAACAGCATCCGTTCACGAATATGACGCATGTGACAGCCATTGCCTTCCTCGACCATTTTAGAGGGAAGTGAGCAACCCGCAGAGCTAGTAAAAGGTTATGTACTACACATACTTACTTATTGTCTCAATATATTTAATAACCAGTATCTGCGTATTTTTAAAAAGAATATACTCGTACCTGTATTAAAAACTATAATTTTTTTTTTTTTTTTTATGTAATGGAAGTGGTAAACAAGCATGCAGTTCACATTGATGTTAAGTGATGACTGCAGCCTATAGACACCCACACAAAGACCAAGGTCAAAATGCAGATGCGTTACCACTCCTGAGGCCTAAGGTCTTATGCCTCTGTGCCGGAAATTACAGGGCCGTACATTACCACCTGACCGGAACACGATAGTGTTGAACACTACCATTTAGCGGCAAGTATATTAGGTAATGCGGTGGTGCCTACGCCCGCGAGCTACGTCACTGGAGCTCTACCACCATTATTATGTTTTAATAGTTATACGAGTATAATAAATTTAACTATTAGTCCTCATAGTTATTAACATGAAAAAGACACACCATGATACAATTAAGACCACATATTAATTATATGGGTCAGTAAATTTTGCCTAAATTACTATCTGACCGCCAATTTGCACCATTTACCTGCGGGTCCGTATTAACTATCACAGAGACATAACAACTTATGTCTGAGGGGTGGCAACGCATCTGCATTTAGACCTTTTTTTTGTAGATGTCTATAGGTTGCAGTCATCACTTAACATCTATGTGAGCTGAATAATATGAATGCTTGTTTGCCAGTTTATTTACATAAAAACATATCCTAGGTGGATATGTTTTTATGTAACAACAAAACCGTTTTTTTATTGCTCATTCCTGAGAAGCTCCCAGTAGTGGTTGAACACCAATGACGAAGTGGTAGTGTTCAGCGCTATCATGTTCTGATCAGGTAACATACACATACTTAAATGTCTTTGCCTTTGGCGGCGTCGTGTGGCGGGTTGCTCACTTCCCTCTAAAATGGTCGAGGAGGGCAATGGCTGTCACATGCGTCATACTCGTGAACGGGTGCTGTTGGTGGGGACTGGTCTGTTCTGGTTTGCAGGGGCTACATCACATTTAGTAGATAGCAGTTTATTTGCATCTATGCTATGGACGTTGACATTATTTGATTTTTCACGATAATCTGTACTAGATTTAAGCTTTCATTTAAAAGAGCTCTTACTGAGTTTGTTGGGTAGCGGAGTTCTTCTCAGTAGTGACTGCACTTGGAACTCTGCTAAGTGAATAACATTGATCTTGACGAATAAGTTTTTCTTTTTCTTCATTTATTATCATTGAAGGAATTGAAAAATTTTATGATTATTATGTTTTAACCAAATAGTTTAAATTTTTAATTTTTAATTTACTATTAATATAATATGATTTTTCTTTACTATATGTAATGGTTATTCGCTCTAGGTAGTTTATGATTTATTGACGTTTTGAAAGTATCTGTAAAGATCTATTCGAAATAAAAATATTTTCTATTTCGATTTCTATTTCTACGGTCCCGTAATTTACGATACAGAGGTATCGGACTACTTATTGATAAAGAGGCTTAACTGGTTATCCTGAGTTTGATCCCTGCCCGCAATTTTCTGTTTTTTTTCTTTCATTTCTAAAAGTCACTTGCATGAGTTATTGCGCAAAATAATAAAATATTACAGAGACATAATACCTAGGCTTCGAATGTACCTTGAAATCTTTGGTGTTTAAGATGTTTATAGGCTTTATTATTTACTCACCATCAACGTGGACTGTACGCATGTTTGCTTTAGTGACATAAAAAAAAATTCAATAATTTATATTGACACAATTAAGAATATACTATCCTACCAATAATAAAAGACGTGGTGACAAAAACTGCGAATGTATCGTACACAAGACCGCAATAAACGTAATCGGCGATACTTGCCGCGAGTAATGACGCGAACGCTTCCGCAGTCCACCCACGCGTCGTAAGTGAGCCACTACCACACCTATGCTAATGACACGTCTAACCGATATTCATAAGTGAGCTATATTTTCTAAGTATATGCATATAATCAAAATAAAAGTAAGTGAGATGCTGTTACACCCCATTATAATGAGTACCATACATAACTTTTCATTACAAATAATAATATTTATGGTATCTAACACATTATGACATATCAAATATTTTGAATATGACTTAAAGAAAATATGTTCTGTATTCAATTTATACTGTTTTTCATACATCTTCAAATAAAATATTAACTGCATCGTCGAAGACTAACATTTTCAAATCCTTGAATTCATGATTCTAATTAAAACAAATTATATCACAATCATTGTGCAGCTGCAAGTAGATAGAAAATGAGAAGGTATTATATTTTATTGGAATATTTCTCATCAAGGCAGGGGTTTACTAGAAATGTTAAAAAAACTTAGTTTGTCTACAACTGAATCTTTACCACCACTAAAAGACGCTTAACATAAAATTAAATGTTGAAAGAGTCGCTATTGTGTAAACATAACGAGATAATCGCGAGCCTCACTCCATGACAATGGAGTACAGACAAAGCCTAAGATGATATAAATGTGCGCAAAAATTTGGGTCTGTAAGAATACACAAAGTGGCGACTCACCGAAGGTAACGCTCGTTTGTGGGCGCGTCGCATGACGTTGATATGGATTGAAAAGTGGATCATAAATATATTTTCATATTTAATCAGACATTTCTTTGTGTTGTGTTGTGTGTGTGTGTTGTGTTATTTGTGGCATGGAAACTCCGTATTGCTTACAGATTTCTATACAAATGTACACTAGAAAGACACATCTTTTAAAATTCCTCAAGTCACAAAGTTGTGATCATACCTTAACGAAGCCATCGCGAGCCCCTTCCGCGACAATGGGGCACGGACAAAGCCTAACGATGATTTAGATGTGTGCAACAATTTGGGCCTTTCTTACACAAAGTGGCGACTCGCTGAAGGTCACGCTCGTAATGGGGCGCCCCGCGTTATGTTGATATGGATTGAAAGGTGGATCATTAATATATTTCTTACATGACCAAGCGTTTACTACATAACCTTAATTATGTAGAAAATATGTAATATGTATGTAGAGATTTTTTTATGTTTTAGTTTTCTATAGTATTTTAGAGCGATAGAAGGATTGCCTTGGAGTTCGGTAATGTCCTCGGAGATGTCAATAGGCTTGCTACCTATGATATGGAACAAAATGTAACTGATATAACGAATATTTCATAAATGCTTATTGTATTTATTCACATCTGCCGATGGCGTAATCACTGTCCAAACTCATACCTATTTGGATTTTAACAACTTCAATTCCTTGAAACGGAATCATCTATTTTGTCGAGCAAATATTTTGTTTATTAAATACTTTCTACTGCCAGGATAAAGTCTTCTATTTCTTGTACTTGTTATGATTCAAAAACAGTAAATAAATTTATATCATAAGATGAGTTGATGAGAGACCGTTTAAGAACTTATCGAATTCGAAAAGGTATCAATCAAACCTATTTTCAGTCTATTTAATTCAAGTTAACACTATTTACTTCTAAGTATAAGTGTTCCACCATCACCTGTAGATAAAAATGTATCGATTCACCTAGGGATCAGTGATAATAATTTAGATTTCTATGACTATAAAATAGTCCATTTAACGCTTCTAATAAATCACCATATTAAGCATGTCTAGAAACTTAACACTTCCGCAGGTTTTCGCTTCATACACTGTTAAAATTAAATTTGCGGTATTTATCGCTTATACAAATATCTCGGGTAAAGAAAATCCGCAAATTTAATTTCTACAACTCAGCACTGCTATAAAATTAAATACCAATGTAAAATATACATATTATTACTAACAAAAAATACTGAGACTAATATTAGCAACGCATCTGCATCAAATTCCTTTGTATTGCAGATGTGAATACGATACGCAGTTATTTTCTAACGATGCGGAACATCATTTCCGCTACTTCAATTACATAAAAAGGCTATTATACATTTCAAACAATCATTAAAAAGTATAATGAACGCATAAAAACAAAATCATTCTTCGTAATTCAAACCGGTTTAATCTGTGAACATTTAGGAAGGAACATCGCCCATCCCGCTTAATGTAGCCCTCCATTATATTTGTGTTGTTTTGAAATAAAATGCGTGTTTATGTAACGCGTGACGTTGGGAAAGGTTTCGATCATTTGATTACATTTTCACCTTTATGTCGTAAATATAAGTACTATTAATGTACTGTTTATTACGATCCAAGCGTTTTTATGGTTTTTTAATCATTGTACATGAAACCTTTTGGAAGGATTGCTTTAGAAAAGCTTCAATGATGCAATAAGCAACTCGGTAAGGCTAAAACTAAAACTCGCTAAGGCGCATAAGGTATCTTTTGTAAGTGAAAGTTTTATGTGTATTTTATGGCAGACAACCGGTTAATGCAGCTGTATATACATATATTGATTTATAGCTTTGGTTCATTTCTGTACAACTACCTACATCATTTCACGGACACCGCAGTAAGTCGCCACGTATCGGGCATGCTCGCCTCACCCGTATATCAATTTCAAGAACAAACAACGCCCCACTTGGTGACGTGTAAGGGCTGATGCACATGAAGTTTTACTTGCGATTGTATTGCTGCAAACACAAAATTTTCCGTCTTGTCTGTCATTCCGTGGCTGCAAAAGCTTCCCGAATCCACTACAAAATATGAGCGAATGCGTATCCAGTATTTACGTTTATACATTTACTGTTCCTTTTCAACATAAGTAATAAGACCAGTGTAAGAAGTGTTGTCTCGATGTACCTACTCTAAATGTGTGTGTTAAAAATATCGTATGCATGGGCCCTAAGGTTTTGTGCTGAGCTGTAATAGGGCACATCGTGTTCATACAACACAATACCACATTTGAGACTTTACTGATCCAGCGGGTGATGTTAGTTTGTTACATAAATTACTGACAAAATTTAAAGAAAGTTAACTGAAGTTATTTGACTCAACAATTAAGTGACAACCGAGACTAAAGGACATTTTTTTTTTTTTATGTTATGAAAGTGGCAAACAAGCATGCAGTTCACATTGATGTTAAGTGATGACTGCAGCCTATAGACACCCACACAAAGACCAAGGTCAAAATGCAGATGCGTTGCCACTCCTGAGGCCTAAGGTGTTATGCCACTGTGCCGGAAATTACAGGGCCGTACATTACCACCTGACCGGAACACGATAGTGCTGAACACTACCATTTAGCGGCAAGTATATTAGGTAATGCGGTGGTGCCTACGCCCGAGGGCTCCGTCACTGGAGCTCTACCACCAGTATATATATATATTTTGTACATATAATGGTGAATGCAACTTTTTTTCGGTCTACATATATAAATCTGATGTAAAGCTGTTTAAAAGGGTTGCTCCTCATGGCATTAATATAATAATGGCAACCAACCCTTGATACGTTGATACTTGAGGGGAGGCCTGGAGCCTAATCCAACAAGTTGCTCCAATACGGGTTGGTGGAGATACGGGTTAGTGGCCAACCCGCTGTTGAATGTTGTCAATCTGCCCAGCATATACATAGGGAGGTAAGTTATCATTCAGCTTTTATGACATCCAAAAATATAACTCGATTATGTTACGTACATGTCTTATAACCGCTTTGTTATTATAGTCTTCCATTATTCCCATAACGATGAGTGGGGACAAGGCGTCGGTGCGAAATAAAAAAGGCTATTTTATTGTTGAAGGCACGCGCGCCCCCTCCCCCCGACACACGTTGATGCAGCGATATAGCCTTCGATAACTCTTTATTCGTAATGAAGTGCTAAGTGGAAGAAACGAGGCTTTTTAAGAATGGTGCTTTTGTAGAAATATTCCTTTAAAAGTCCAAAGTACATAAAAACGTAACTTCACGCCTGTAATACCCGAAGGGGTAGCTGTCTACCCCTTCGGGTATACCTCTACCTCTGTAGGTAAATACATGCAATTAAGCATACATGCAAACACCCACGATTCGCCGGTTACGTTTTAACCCATGTAACAGGTGGCGAGCCTGTCAACATCCCCGGGCACATTACCAAACTTCGAGGTACTGGGCAATTTCCAGAAAATTTTTAAAATCCCAATAGAACCAGAGATAAAGGACTTTACACCATTCTCTCTGATAAGCCCCCTACCCAGAAATCGAACTCAGGACTCGAGCGTAGTAGTAGTGGCCTGCTACCACTAGACTACTGAGGAACATCTGATACATATACCTAACATCTCATGTATACTGCGTATGTGTTTGCTCTCCTACAAAACGGTTCGATCGATAGTAAGTGCAATAACGCAAGATAGGCATCAAAAGCGTCAAACGTGGCGATTATGGCATAATATCCTCTTTGTGGGCGAGGCCTTGGTCCAGTAGTAAACATCATAAGGCTGAAATGACTGATGATACAGTTGGTATGAGAATGGGATCGTTATGAAGCATACAGGCATAATACAGACGTTGATGGTAAGTTAATACTGCAGCTTATATACATCTACACAATAACCCGAGGTCAAATGCAGATACGTTACCACTTTAAGGCCTCAGACATAGTTGTTTAACCTCCTGTTATAGTATTACGAAGCCATTTATTAATTACACACAGAAATCAATGATACATAGAATATTTACCCATTCTGTTGTTAAAAAAATGACATAAATAATATAACAGGGTTTCACTGTATATAGTAGCGTTGCAGATATTCAGAACAAAGGTCAATGTAAATTTAGATTTTTATTTCGCTTGTTTTAAGTTCAGCAGCGAGTGTTATGGGTCATGGCCAGGTTACTAGTACAGTCTGAAAATATATGAAACTGAATATTTTCAGAACTTTTAATTTTATATTGAAATTGGGCACTATCATTCAATACATAAGATAATGTCAACTATAAACTTCAGTATGTAAAATTAAGTCCGAATTTCAAGATACAGTAATAAGTTTTTAAATTGAAGCCTTGGCTCAATTTATGAAAGAAGCTACATATCTTTCTTCTTTTCATAACATTATTTTTCAATCTATTAATGATTAATAATCATCTTTTACACAATTTATTAATTTATTTATTTGTAGAACCAACAGCACATAACATATTTAACAAAATTAAAGTACACAAGTAAATAACGTTCAAAATTTTTAGACTTGCTCCATCATAAGACAGAGCTGTCTCGATAGCCTTTATGACCATTGATTAATGTAGCTGCTGATGCTTGATGAGTTCAGCACTCCCGTATTAACTGCCTAATGGTAGCAAACCACTACTGCTACGTTAGGATCGGGGGGTAAGTGTGTGCTAACTTCGGAGGTTGGAAATATGCCCTGACATTTCAATCTCAATCAAGACTCGTCAACTGTTACGTTGAACAGAATTGACAAATTGTAACTACACTTAATACATCTAATACAGACGTGAAATTACATTATCTAACTCATATGAATATTCCAGAATAAACCTAACATCAGACGAGCCGTCGTGGACGGTGCGCGGGCTGGAATGGGAGGTGCGGTTCCGGCTCGCGGCGCGCGCCGTCAACAGCAAGGGTCGCTCGCCACCGGCGCATCTTGACGACCTACTGTTTAGAGACCCAGAAAAGAGGACAGGTTAGTGTCTATAGACCAGTGATTGACTTGCGAATTTGAAAAGATCCATAAACAGATGCAGTTAGTTATTTATAGATCAGTAGCTCCAAAGCTGGCAAACCATTGGTGCTTGCTGAAGATGTACGGAGTGGTCTATGAGCTGAAAGACGTGCGCTTTCGATAGTAAAGGCCGGTCGCCATCAGCACATATCGATGACTAGCTCTACAAAGGTCTGAAAAAAATAATAGTTTAGCGTATTTAAGCCAATGATATCTAACCAGTGAAATTCGATTCACTTGTGCTCGTGAGTGATTGAGTAAGAGAAGATGAATGATTGGTTCTTTTAAATCAGTAGCTCCCAACCGCTGAACTACAAACCACTGGTGGTCTCTAAGAGCATCCAAATCCGAATCCAACGACCACTCGCCTTCCAGCTCATCTCGACGACATACTGTTTTGTGACCCGTAGAAAAGGAAAACTTTTAAGTCTGACGAACGTCGTAGTCTCCGTCTTGAACATAATGCCAAGTTTATTTTCCAAGACTCAGCAGGATAAGTTAACAAATCCAAACATAATAATTGCTCACTTCGCATCACAGTACACGATATAAAGTATTAATAAATTTTCTGATTTTTAGATTACGCTATGCGTATTTGACACTTTCATTACCTACATACAAAAATATCAAGAGGTTCTCGAAGATTGAATCCGGGATCTCGGTCGTAGTTTGTATACCTATATCACAGCATTCATGGTGGAGTCTAAAAGTCTTAGGAATCGGCGTGCATGTATGAAGAGAATGATGAAGGTAGACGAGGCACGAGAGGTATGTCAGGACCGGGATATCTGGCGCTCTACACTCTCTGCCTACTTTGTTAGAGACCTGACGTGAAGATACATACATACAGCATTCATTTTTCATTGATACGAACTGATTTACCATTTTCACGATAAACCAGATTAGTTCACACAAATGAATATAACAATCACCACGCTAATATAATAACAGTTAAGCTTCACAAGTGTCAACGTAACACGTCGCCGAGTTAGAATTCAGGGCGCGCAAGTAGTTTTCTTGTAAATCACTTAATGAAACTCAATTGCGAGGGTAAAGGGTGTGTCCCAGGGGCGCGGCCGCCTTAAGTGGCGCAGCGGACATTCGCCATTACTGCCAACTGGCAATACCACGTTCGGATAACTTAATCTTGAAGACAAATGATGTAAATCGATGCAATTGATTGTTATGACAATAGATCTAGGTTTATTTGTAAATTTGTTAGTTTTAGAGATCTATATGTTATAGATGTGAGGAATCATAATCTCTCGTCATAATATTATTTTCCCCGCTACTAAATCGTTTTGTCTTGGTAAAAAGACAGATTGAATGGACAATCCATTCAATCTAAATACCTTTCTAGCTTTCGAGATGTTCATTTATAATTTTGTTTTAAATCTTTATGTCTCCATAATACTACTGAGGGCAAATTGTTTTTTTTGCCGGCAAACAACCACAAAAATTTCAACCTCTATAGCAATATCCTCATGTCAGTTTTCTCTGTAAGAGTAGGAAGGGTACAAGCAATCACCTACGATTCCCAGTTACACTTTTTGAGTCCCATATGTTGATGGCTGACAAAAGATGTAACAATCTCCGAGGTAGGTGTTTCATGCCAAGACCATTACGGATCAGGAAGAGTCCTTAGATCGAGGGTGTTACTGAAAACCTGAACTAATAGGATAAAACTAATTGAGATTTGTCACCCGAATATCGTTAATGCCCAATGTGCCCATGATATAAGTAAATAGGTATTTTAAATTATGGCCCCGTAATCTTATAGGCATAACAACTTCAGGGGCGGCAATGCATCTGGTTTTTGTGTATATCTATTATATAAAAATAAGTCGGGTTTTTCCTTCCTGACGCTATAACTCCAGAACGCACGAACCGATTTCCACGGTTTTGCATTTGTTGGAAAGGTCTCGGGCTCCGTGAGGTTTATAGTAATGAAAATTCAGTATTATAAAACGACATCCACGCGTGCGAAGCCGCGGACAACAGCTCGTGGTGTATAAGTTTGTTTATATGCTGCAGTCTTCACCTAATGTCCATGTGAACTACATGCGTGTCTGCCACTATCGTTAGAGAACAATCTTCCAAATATATAGCCTTTGAAACTCGCACAGTGAATTAAATAAATTTTCCTAACTTTTAAGGGTTCCGTAGTAAACAAGGAATCTTTATAGTTTCGCCATGTCCGTCTATCTGTCTGTCTGTCTGTCCGTCCGCAGTTTAATTAGCTTTTTTTCTAGTCTCTAGTATTAATTTACTATTAATACTAGAGACTTGAAATTTGACACAAGTATACACTTTAATCACGCCGACAAAGTGGTAAAATAAAAACATGAAAAACAAAATTATTTAGGGTACCTCCCCTACATGTAACGCACGGATATTTTTTTTATTTTTCGTTTCTCTACATAGTGTGGGATATCGTTGGATAGGTTTTTTATAAATGTAAGGGGTGTGCTGACATCATTTTTGGATTTAGTTAAATGTTCGTGATTTATTAAGCTTTTTAAGTGCCAATTTTCGTTAGAGTCAAGTGTCCTCTCCCCCTACCAACTAAACGGTTGTGGTTAGAAATTCAAACGTTATGCCAATAGTAGCTACATATAATGAAATTAAAAGGAAAACTATCACACCTAAGTTGGCTTTACAAGTTTGCGAGTAATAGTCGACCAAATGTAATACTCGAAATTTTTTAACTACTCCTTAGAAAATATTTATATATTTTATCATTACATTAATCAAACTTAAAAACTACGGAACCCTACAATGTGCGTGGTCCGACACGCACTTGACCGGTTTTTCTTATCACTTTGAAAAATATAGGGACATATGACATGTCATTTTGCTTCCCAAACATTACTTCATATAATCCAAACGTTAATCATCCTAAATAGAGGTGTATTTTCTTCAAGCAAACGTGAGTGATCTTCCACGTGTCTTGGCGCACCATGAGCCACTCACAACGTGCGGCTGCATCTCAATATTATCCTATTTTAATTAAACGCGCCCGGATCGTCGGTGAGATTAGGAGGGAGCTCTAATTACCTCCGCTATCTTGCCTTCGCCACTACAAAGCTAACCATCCTATCTGATACACCCGCTGTGATTGCAGCTTACATTACCTGAATCGTTGTTCTAAGGCTGTGTCGGACATTCCATATCGATAACATTTAGAAAATGTGCTCGCTGAATGTCAGTAGGCTCAGACTTGCAAAATACATGGAAATTAAAAACAAAGCAAAACATTCACAGCCTTTGCATGAATGAACTACCTAACGGTCAAACAAAGTATGAAGTTATGATTTCTGTTGAGTCATTTGCAGAAAGATTAACATTGTGTTTAATTAGCAACTTATGCGTCATGTGAAGTCCTTCTGAACGCTATGTCTTACGATTCAAACATTATTCATACAGTTATCTTCAAACAAACGACGTAAGTGATCCTCCACGTGTCTCTTTGGACCTTGAGCCGCTTAGAGCTAGAAGCGTTCGGCTGCATCTCAAGATAATCCTATTTTAATTAAACGCGCCCGGATCGCCGGCGAGATTAGTAGGGAGCTCTGAATACCTCCGCTATCTTGCCTCTGCCACTACAAAGCTAAACTATCTAGGACACCCGCCATTAACACGCTCGATATTACCTGAACCATTATTGATTGATTCTGAAGCTTTGTCGGATATTTCTTGTTGGCATTGATTATAAGGAACCACCATGTAGTGTCGAAACTTATTTTTGCTTTGAATTTTAAACGCAAATACGCTTTACTTTAATGTTTTACTGGAGAATTTATCAACTTTGTGGAAAAGCATTATTTTTAAAACCATTTTTTGTATTTTAGTAAGTGTTAACTTTTTATACAGAACCGCCATCGGAGATTTTATAATTTGTATTTGCTATATTTTTTATTAATTTTTCAAACAAACCTTTTTTGGCACAAATAAACACATAAAGGAACGATTTTTTTCAATTTGGTACCTACAGTGGTCTGGAAGTTTACAAATCAACATTTTGACGATCATATTATTATCAGTATGAAAGTCGTGTTGTTTTCTTATCTAAATTTATTTCGAGGGTTTTGTCCACTGAGAATATGTCAGTCCCATCATATCCTAATCTATAATATTCACATATTCATGGATAAAAACATTTATGTAGTGATATCATACTTTACAATGATTTTGCTACATCACTAAATGGTTACCTATATTGAAATAAAACTATTTTTACGGATTTATCTCGCGTATATTAAACTAAAATGATTTTATGGTTACCTATAGCTTGCTCCTATTTCATATTTATTGACTATGTACCTATACGTACGTCATACTTTAATCGATTGGTAATAAACACTTTTGAAAGCTTTCGTATTTAGGTCATCCGCAAGTGCAATAATATCTTAATTTCAATATTGGTTTGGTCTATGGTATGGTTTGGTCATATATCAATGGTCCATGTGAAGTACCTTCCTGAGCGTTACTTCATGTGGATCAAACAACGTGGGTGACCCACCACAAATATTAGTAGGCCTTGAGCCACTTACAGCTGTTCGGCTGCATCTCAAGATAAACCCATTTTAATTAAACGCGCTCGGATCGCCGGGGAGATTAGTCGGGTGCTCTGAATGCCTCCGTTATCTTGCCTCTGCCACTACAAAGCTAACCGTTCTATCTGAGACCCCCGCCTTCGTCCCTTATTGTACCTTGTGTTACCTGAAGCGGTGTTGATAGATTCCAAGGCTGTGTCCAATGATTCGTAGTATAACAGAATTGGTCGTTATGTTTATTTCTTGGAGTCGAACTGTCGAAATATTAACTAAAAAACACTGTATTTTTTATGTAAATCATAATTGCAAACGATTTTGCTGCCTATAAGCATTGTAATGTAACAAATATACCTTAAAATTTCCACAAGATTAAATACCTAAGATACTTCTGTAGATTTTTTTCTTTTAATAACAAAGTGTTTCTTTATTACATATCCATTTTGTGTTCATTGTAACATACTGTGTATTCAAAAAGGCACTCTCACCGCAACTGTACGTATTCACAAGACTACACATCTTTACCGTTAAATGGAAATCCCCCTCACTTTCCACGGAGCAGGCTCCTCAAATATTTTACTTTCGTCTAAACAACTCGCCGCAGTTCACTATCTGCAGTACAAAAGACGAGTTAAGTTGACCGCGAGCCTTTTTTAAGGAAAGAATGCCCACTATTACGTTCAAAAAATAATTTACTTTTAATACAGATTGGAGGAAAGTGAAATGTTGTTATACTTGACGCTCGACTCCAAGTATTTCGATTAATTTTTGTGTAAAGATATTTTATAAATTTGTTTGGACCAGTGATCTCGACACGAGATTTTTCCTTCTTTTAGAAAAATCTGTGCCTTATTTTTGTTTAACTTTTTGTATATCAATAATAAATTCGGCTCATTTTCGTTGTAGTGTTGTTACCATAGAGCAACACGGCCCTCCGGCCGCGGCGGACCGAAGGGGATGCTTTCCCCTCTGTCGAAGTACAAACACAAATGTGCCTATGACTGTCGCCTAGATGTTTAAATGTGTGCGTAAAAGTCACGGTGTGATTTTCGTAGTAATAGACGTTTTTTGTAGTGTGTGTGTCACGCGTATCTCCCCTCGCAAAAATGACTGTTTTGCATCGGTAGCAAACGCTATGGCTACTCCCCTCCGGTCCGCCGCGGCTGGTGCGGGCTGGGCAAGGCTGGGCCTTGCTGCTCTATGTCGTCAACGCATTTTGTTGAATATATCTAATTAGTAAATCAGTAGATATCACAAATGTAATAAAAATCACAATGCCATTCTTTTACGGACATAATTATAACGAACCACATCAGATTAATCCTCTGTCTGACAATGACGAACGCAATAAATACAATTTTCGTTCTTTAGTGACTTTTTACACGTCCACAGATAATTCTGACATATCCTTCAGTGGACAAAAGCCTCCAAATAAATTTATATAAAGACTGAATTGTAAAACTTTCATTAGGTAGCCTAGTGGTAGCAGGCCAGTGCTACTAAAATCCTTCATCTCTAGTTCTATTGGGATTTTTTCATTTGCTAGAAGTTTCTCGAACCTCGAAGTTTGGTAATATGCCCGGAGATGTCAACAGGCTCGCCATCCGTTAAGTACATGGCCCAAAAAAGTAACAGGCTAATCGTGGGTGTTTGAATGTATGCTTAAATGCATGCATTTATCTCTGCCTACCGCTTCGGGGGTTACAGGCGTAAACGTTACGAATTGTCAAATATGGTGGACCATGCCCCATGGTATAGGGAAGCAATATTAACTTAACTTTCGATATATGGTCCCATCACGGTCGAACGGCCGCCGTCATTTCACGCCACAGTCGCTTGGCGGGTTGAACGCGTTGATATTTCATGAAACAAATCTACGGAGAAATAGGCTATCGGTCACATGATGAAATCACTCGAAAAACTAACCTTCAAGCTGTCGGACCTTTAATTTCTCGCCTCACAGGGCGGTGAGCCTCTTAAAGAGGGTTTTTAGGGTTCCATAACTTGTGAGAAAAACGTTATCCTTATAGGGTCAGTCGTGCGTCTGTCTGTGTGTCTTTTAATCTGGTCCACTGTTATGGTCAATTTTCTCTCAAATTACTGGGTCCATTGGATTGAAATTTTCCACATATAATTTTATTATAATGTTAGAAACCAAACATTACAGTCGCGAGTTCGAGTCTCGCCTGAAGTCAAGTTTTTCCTTCCATTTTTTCTATAAAAAATATATTACTGAAAAAGTTTTTGCACAGTTTATTTTATGACATCATTGTATAAAATAAGGTATAGGAGATAGGAGGGTTTTTAAGGACCTCATATTCGTTCTTATAATTTAAAAACAAATCGTTTTGAAGATTTAATAACTTTACTAATTGCAATTTGTAAGCGAAAATTGACCATTATTCCACTCCTTATCCACTATATTCATGCCCCTCCCCGAAACCACTGGCCCTGGAATTCTTATAAAATATGGAAAATTGATCTATAAATATGAACTACAGACAAACTTACCAGTAAAAGAAGTGGATAATATATTATTAAGGGTAACAGAAAATTATCAACTGAACGGAATACTATGCGCGTGAGTCCAACTCGCACTTGGCCGTTTTTTTTTAATATCGAACGTTTGATCGCCTTTAGCCGCGCCATGGAGCTCGGGCTCGGCTCCCACTGATCCGACAATCTCGTTAATATTATGTATCCTTTAGCTTATCGGTAGTGGACTGGTGTGATTTATTTGCGATCTGAAGAAATTTTTGTGTGTAAATTAATGTATGTCATGTAAGTCACATTTGTAATGGAAATCTATGATCGATTTTTTTCTACTTTTAGTAGAATGGAAAGGGTTTCAAATTCCGAGGGTGAGACTGAAAAACTTCCGAAAAATAATAATTATAAAAATATTAGATAGAAATAGACCTACATTCTCGAAAGGGCTTCTACTTGTTGAACCCATGTTCCCGCGCAAGCCTAACAAAGGCTCGGGGTTCAAATTGGACTTCCTGCTGAGGTGAGATATAATAAGGTACATACATGCTGGACCTATGTCCCCGCGCAAGTCTAACAAAGGCTCGGAGTTCAAATTGGATCCCCTGCTGAGAAGAGACACAATTAGGTACATACATATTGGACCCATGTCCCCGCGCAAGTCTAACAAAGGCTCTGGGTTCAAATTGGACCCTGAGATGACGAAAAATATAATAGGCAACCGACTTCGAATAAGTATGAATAATAATAATATTTATATACATTAAAAAGCTCAATAACTAACGTATGACTTGGTAGAGTTCCAGTGTCGGAGGTCCAGTGCATAAGCACCGCCGCATTACTTAATACGAGTATATCTGCCGCCAAATATTAGTGTTCAGCATTATCGTGTTTCGGTTAGATGACAATGACTGGACCCGTGTAACTATCACAAAGGCAAACCTACCTTAGGTCTAGGATAGGAACGCATCTGTATTTTTATGTCCGTATTAGACGTATATGAGCTGCAGTATTCACTTACCGTCACTGCTGTTTGCATGCTGGTTCCATCATAACATAACAAATAGTACTTGTCCTTACACTCATAGCTCCACCACTAGGTATAAACACAGAACGTATAAATCTGTGTTGTGGGTTCCGTTATACACACACAACACCCAGACCCGAAACTACTACTATTTGTTTCGGGTCTGGGTCACACCGCGGACACTCCGCCAAAATTCCATACAAACGCTTAATTTAGTCTCTATTACACAGCCATCAATCAGTGACGTGTATTTACACGTGCACCTGCGTGTGTAGCACGTAGAGATTACCAAACCTCATCCATAAGAGGGGGGGAGGTTGGGTGTCCATTCTATACGTAGTATTATTACATGTTCTCTGGGTGTTTGTGTATGTGTTGGCCATACAAATATTTGTTCCGGTGCGGGGATCGAAACCACGACCCTTTGAATCAAACGGTCGTCTCACGCCGCTAGGCTAAGCGGGTCGTCAAAATAAATAAAAGTGATTTAAAGTTAAGTACGTTACTCGGCGTTTCTAATTCTGTGAGCTCCATGCCGTAGGTAATATTTTCAGCGATTTCACAATGTAAATACAACGAAAACCATTATGTTTGCGATTGGAATTTGATTTGAACATCTGTCACAAGCATTTGTCGCGAACGAAATTCAGTTGAAATTAAAAGATTAGGGTGGCTTCGTGGGTACGGCGGGAGGCGGGACGCGTGCCGGTGGCATCCCGCACAAGCCCGTGGAAATTGGAAACAATATTATTGTATTTGTATAGAACCAATACAACGTGTTCAAAGTTATGATGGTGACAAACAATCATGTAGTTCACGTTGATCATAAGTGAAGAATGCATCTTATCCGCTTGATATCTACACAAAAACCGAAGGTCAAAATTAACCCCTGAGGCCTAAGTTGTTTACTTTTTTGTATGAAATAAAGGTGGCAAATAAGCATGCAGCTCACAACATAGAGCAACACGGGCCATCGGCCGCGGCCGACCGGAGAGGAGTAGCCATATGCAGACTTTCCCCTCTGTCAAAGTACAAGCACAAGTGACCCTATGCCTGTCGCCGAGGTGTTTAAATGTGTGCGTGAAATTGCTATTTATTTTCTTAAAGTCAAGGTATGAGTTTCGTTGTGATAGACGATTTTTGTTGTGAGTGTGTGTGGCACACAAATCTCCTCCGCAAAAAATGACAGACTGCTTTGCATCGGTAATTCATAGACGCTATGGCTACCCCCTCCGGTCGACCGGTGGTCCGTGTTTCTCTATGGTTCACAATGATTTGAGGTGTTTTATATTATTTCGCATTAACACATGCTTGTGAAATATATTTTATTTTTAAAGAAAAATGGAAAGAAAAATTTGACTTCAGGCGAGACTCGAACTCGCGACAGCCGCTCTTCCAATTGAGCTACTGAAGCCCTGCCCGATTTGCCAAATCTTTCCTTCCCATCTATTGCATTGCTTTATTTTCTTAAAGTCAAGGTAGCAGCAGCGCCATCTATTACCAACTATGCTAGTTAGGCAACCGAGTTCCCAGTAGGTCGCGAGTTCGAGTCTCGCCTGAAGTCAAATTTTTCTTTCCATTTTTCTTTAAAAATAAAATGATTTGAGGTGATTACTGTAGCCTATAGTTACCCACACAAAGACCAGAGGTCGAAATGGAGATGCGTTGCCACCTTTCAGACCTTTTGTTTTGCCTCTGTGATAGATATAACAGGGCTTTACAACATATCGATGTATCGACATCGTAATTTTTCGTGTACTGAGACATACGACATTTTCAATCTTTTAACATAAATTAGGCGATGTGAGCGGCTATTTTTATTTCAATGAAGTAATAATGTGTTATGTACAACTAGGAATACTAATAACTGTGCAAAAATTAAATATCATCGATATATCGAATATCGTTGTATCGATGTTACCATGTTGCCAGCACACAAACAATTATTTTTGAGTGAAATTGAAAACAAACAGGCGGATAGCGGAGCTCCAGTTTTAATATCGACGAAAATTTTCGATGTTTGTCGTTCGCTTGGACTGTTGTTCGCTTGAGTGATTTGCAATCAATTTTTTCTTTAGAACACCGGTTATGGAACATTGTGTAGTTTTCACAATTTAGACACATAAAGAAACCGTCTTAGACTACAAAAATAAATGGTAAAGGAAAAAAACCGCTATTCTAAAAAAATCTTTTAAAACTAGTGAAAATTCTTAAAGAAATATTTTATTACATTTTAAGACGTTATTTAAAAAAAAATATGTCTCATTATTTAATGGAGATGTCTATAGACTCATACGCGCTTGCCATTTTAATTATATAAAAAGAAATCATTTTTTTCGAGAAAATATTAAAAAAATACAATAAGCATAATTTTTATTCTACGGGCAGACTTTTCAAAGAGTTATGTATACATTACTTTTTTACTTTTTGAAAAAAGAGTAATTTACGTAGTACATGAGATAATAACTAATTGATTTAAAAATGAATCAAGTTCTGTTCTTTTTAGTATACTTAGAAAGTTTACTTAAAACTCAGTTGACATTATTGGCGTGGTTGGTCAGAAATGACATTTCGCTTGTCGCCAAGTCGCCAACAAACAAACACGCGATAATTTTTGAGCGAAATTGAAAACAAACAGGCCAACAACGGAGCTCGAGTATTAATATCGATGGAAATTTTCCATTCTTATCGTTTGCTTGGACTGTTTGTTGTTCGCTTCTGTGAATCGAAGTTTTCGCTTTATATCACCTACCTAAAACAAAACTATAGAATTTTTGCGAGCTGCATTCATGAAATTAAACGTCACCGTCTGTCAAGATGCGCATGGCTACGCGACTATTGTAGATCCGAAGCGATGTGCTCGGTTTAGCGATACGGCCGCGGTCGGGTATGTGATGGGTGAACTCTAGTGGCAAATTAAAAAATGCGCGTTTCCGTGCTGCGGAACGGGCACGTTAAACCGTCGGTCCCGGTTGCAATCGTAAGATAGCATTCGTTAAACGTTGTCGATGGCTTTAAAAACATCCGACAATGGGTTGGCCATTAACCCTTATCTCCACTAACCCGCATTTGAACAGCGTAGTGCAGTAAGCTCCATGCCTCCCCCAAAAAGGGGGGAGACTCGTGCCCAGCAGTGGGACGTATCAAAGGTCGAATCGGGCTCACGTTCACAAAGATCATAAAATAAATTAATTTCATAAGTTTTCTTAAATACATGCCTTGTGGCTTTCAGTTTTTTTATTGAAAAAAAAAATGTACTCAAAATTCAATTTAAATGTTATGTTCTATGGTATTTTTAACCGACTTTGAAAAAAGGAGGAGGTTCTCAATTCGTCCGGGTGTTTTTTTTTTTATGTATGTTCCCCGATAATTCGAAAACGTCTTTACCGATTTTCGATATTTTTTATAATAATAATATTCCGTGCCTTGTGGCCGTATACCTCACAGGTGGGTCCATTGTCACCATAACAAGATGTGATGATGGGATCCTGGAGAAATCGAGGGATCTACACTTGAGTTGATAGAGGTGGTAATGATGAGAGGTGATGATGACCGTGGTGATTTTTTTTTTTTTTTTTTTTTTATGTATTAAAAGTGGCAAACAAGCATGCAGTTCACATTGATGTTAAGTGATGACTGTAGCCTATAGACACCCACACAATGACCAGAGGTCAAAATGCAGATGCGCTGCCACTCCTGAGGCATTAGGTCATATGCCTCTGTGCCTGAAATTACAGGGCCGTACATTACCACCTGACCGGAACACGATAGTGCTGAACACTACCATTTAGCGGCAAGTATATTAGGTAATGCGGTGGTGCCTACGCCCGCGAGCTCCGTCACTGGAACTCTACCACCAGTAAAAATGAAGGTGATGATGATGGTGGTGATGATGGTGATGATGATGGTGGTGACGGTGGAGGTGATGATGATGGGGGTCATGATGATGGAGGTGATGATGTAGGTGATGATGATGGAGGTGACGATGATAATATCACACTTAAAATTAGCCTTTTGCTTGACTGCCTAAAATCCAGCTACTGGAATAGATCGTTTTCGAAACTGCTATTAGAGTTCAATAGCGGTTCTTTGCCGTTCCAGAAAAGCCGCTATTATACACCTCTAGAACTGATGATAAAGACCATAGATAGTACTTTCGTAGTTGAAATACCTACCTACTTTTACTGTAATACTTAATATTAATAATAGTTACACCACTGAAAAGCAAAAATAAATTATTTTAAAACTAAAAAAACAACCGCCTTCAAAAAAATTCAAAACTGAATAGACAAAAACACTAAAAAGCGAAAAATAAACTCAATTACTTACCTACCTACCTACTACTCATAGGTTTGAAGTCGGTGCCAAGCCAATAGTGCGGCCCGCGCGTTAGGACTAATGTTGTGGTGTTGCAGTATCAACTATGTTAAGTTATCAAATACGGCTATTTAAAGCGCACTATTGCCTTGGCACCGACTTCAAACCTATGAGTAGGTAGATACGTAGCCCATATTAAGTTTATTAATAATTGGAATTGAGTTTATTTTTCGCTTTTTAGTGTTTTTGTCTATTCAGTTTTGAATTTTTTTGAAGGCTGTTTTTTTTAAGTTTAAATACTTGACTTTGTGGGCACGTGGCGAGCGGCAGCGTCCAGTATCCTTCACCAATTACCAACAAACTAACAAATGATAATTTTTGAGCGAAATTGAAAACAAACAGGTCTACAGCAGAATTTGACCGAGAATTATTATCGATGTAAATTTTACACTTTAGTCGTTTGCTTGGACTACTGTGGACTTTTGTGATTTAAAGTTAGTTTTTTCTTTAGATCATCAGTGATTGAAAATTTGACAACCGAATCCGAAAGTTTATAAATAGCTGCAAGAACGTGCGCAAGAAAAATCGAATATATGACATAATTTTTGTGTTGTAGCAAAAACTATGTCATATATTCAATAGAATCTAGAGATGGTATATTAAAGGCTTATGTATTATTTAACATATTACATACATAATATAAGCATTATTTTGTTGACAAGATATTTTCAAGCACCGGTCAAAACGATGCCATTGTACGTTTTAGTTTTTGACAAGCCCATTACTGAGATATAAACAAGACTGTATACTTTCTTTTCTCATCTACGAACGAATCAAACAGTTTTTTTTTTTGTTTTTGTTTTTAGACGCCCAAAATATACAATACTTCTTTTGAAGAATACCTCTGACCTGTACCAATAAGATCAAACAACTCATTTAATCAAAATATAACATTGCTGCACGATAATTCCGCTTTTAAAATATTTCAATCTTATATGCACCACATTAATGAGACTACCCGTGCATTTCCTATTCCGTGCATATGAATGCTGAAACGCGACATTTCCCAAACCCATTGAAACGTTCACTCAACCTTTGCATTTATAATACGCAGCATCAACATACATCATACGAGATTGTCAACTATTTAAATTAGGGTTTTCAGCGCACATTATTATTATACACAATGAATTTCTATGCACATTACAGTCGGGCAAATTAAAAGTAATGGGACGCGAACGTGACGGAGAGGATACGACGTCGCATGAGGTGCAAATAATGTCTGTCGCCGAGAATAAAGCATAATTTGTAGAATACCCGTTAGTTTGTCTTTAGTAAATTTTACACAGAAATAGTAAAGTAAAATTGAAGAATAATTATGCTATAAACAGTATTCTCGATATATATGATTTTCATATTCACCTCTTTAAACATAAGTTATTAATTTAGCTTACATAATGACAAACTTCAAAATAAATGAATACATGTGCTTATTATGTTGGACTTACGTTCAGTGTTTAAAATTTCATTAGTATCAGTCTGAACGTCACATTTATTTTATTGAGCTTTTCATAAAAAATATCACGTACGCGTATACATATATATATACATATACGAGTATACCCACGTATTTAACGTCGGTGTGGTTTACATTGGCTGACTGATCAAGCCAACTACTGGCATTCTTATATATTTCGATACCACTGGATGGAACTGTTTTAAATGTGTCATGCAAAAAAATGTTAATATTATCTGTGAAAAAAAAATTCAAAAACTATATCGAAACAAAATCCGCAATAGAAACAAGTACATTTACTCTTATTATGTGACACCATGATTAATAATGTAGGTAAAATCTCATATACATTACAATGTAGCAAAAGACGACGTGACGGGGGCGACACGACGTGACGTTGCGATGTCCGCCGCGGGGAGCGCGCCGCACTTTGTGCATTACACAAAACTTGGTTTGTTGCGCTGTGAAATATTATTGTTTGGAACTGTTCTTTCTGAAAATGTGAGAACTAATGGATATTAGGTTTTTAATGTTCAAGTTTTATGTGAATACTGTGTGTATTGTTGGGAATTTGTTTTATGGCAAAAATAAAATAATATATACCAAAATATTTGTGATATATTTATATTGAGTATACGGTATTTTCACTACTTATTTTGTATAACGATGAACAAGTACCCTATTATATTTTATATTGAAACAAAACCTACATCTCACACTTTTTGTTCATGTGTGTAAATGTAACTTCATATTTGTAATTGGAGACAGACCATAGTAAATGCATGCATTCAGTCATACGATTTACCAGTCATGTTTGGTCACATGTAAAAAGCGCGGGTGGCCCCGCGGCTAGTGTAGATCATAGGCGATCTACTCGGTTAAGCACTACGGGCGTGGTTGGGTGTGTGATGGGTGACCGCTAGCGGAAAATTAAAATGCGTATTGCCGTGTTTCGGAGGGCACGTTAAACCATCGGTCCCGGCTGCTATCGATAGATGGCAGTCGTTAAACCTTGTCGGAGGCCTTATGGGCGATTTGAAAACATCCGACAGTGGGTTGGCCTCTAACCCATATCTCTATCTATATAATATGTGTCGAATCGATTGACATCTCTGGGCACGTCACCAAATTCAGAAGTTGGTCCTTTCAGAAAATGAAAAAAATCCTATAGCACTTACCTGCCCGACCCGAAGTTCGAATCCAGAATCCCAGCGAAGCAGTAGTGGTTTGCTACCACTAGACTATTGAGACTGTGAGATGTGAGTGGTATACACTAACTACTTATGTGGGTGTTATTTTGTTTCAAACGAATAAGGTGCTTATTCACTCTACGTCCAGTTTCTTAAAATTTGCTTCCATAAGATGAAAAAACTACTACCTAATTGATGTTATATTTCATAACACAAGTGTCTAAAAAACAGCGTCTCATTTTCCGCAAGCAATTAACAAATATAATATATCGCTTTATATGATGACTCGCGAATTTGTGCAATTAGCGAACAACGTGAACTGATTATCAGAGAGAAATGTGTGACCACAAATTTGTGGAGACTGTGTAACGCACATTGGGGTTCACAATATAGAGATTATATAGAATTAGATCGCTTGGCAACTTATACATGCTTCCTTTTCAGTTGCATAAACAAGATACTGCATAATCTATTTATTTTTTACTGGTGATAGAGCTCCAGTGACGTAGCTCGCGGGCTTGGGCGTGGGTTTAGCGTTTTCCGGTCATGTACGGCCCTATAATTTCCGGCACAGAGGCATAACACCGTAGGCCTCAGAAATGTTAACGCATCTGCATTTTGTGTAAGTGTCTAGAGGCTACAGTCATCACTTAACATCAATGTCAATAGGCGATACCTACGAGAGGTCGGAGCGTTCAACGCAGCTGAATGGTAACGCTAGGGTGAGCTACATAGAACTATCGCGGTAAGCACATTTCATTACGCATAGTTCCCTTTCTCTTTCCGGAGACGTGAACAAAGCGGTGTGCGCACGTGTGTCCGCGAGCAACACCGGCGGGCGACTCTTAGCGGCGGGCAGTAGCGTACCGCGATAAAACCAACGTCTCTACGATCGCCAAGCATGGCATATTCTCCCCTAATGACGCTTATCACTGTTCTGGGTGTCTTTGGGAAAGGCTTTGTCCAGCAGTGGACGTGTTTCGGCTGGAGTGAATTCATAATGATACGGATCATATTAACCTTCTCTGTGTGTGTACACCTTCCGTATATCTTCTACACTCATAAGTCTCTTCATACCTACATGCTTGCGGATTCCTAAAACCCTTGACCCAACCTTTGATTATATACACGTCTAGATAGAGCATTTGAGTTCCTAAGCGTCCAAAAAAATATCAGTTAACTGTTAGCTGATATCTTCGTTTCGCTCGCTCAGTAGCGACACCGTCATTGTGACGGGAACACGTCCGCATCTGTGCTTTCAATATGACGAGTTGCGCTATTAAAGTGTGCCGAAATTACAAAGTAAGAATAAAAACATCTAAAAACATTTCTTATTATCGATAAGTACACTTTCCATAGTCCTAAATTAATGCTAGAAATAAAACAACAATTTTTAATTTTATCTCGAATTGTACGATTTATTGATCGCCATGTTTACTGTGTTGCCAGTTTTTTATTTAAAATCTGCCCAGTGAAATATGAAGTTATAAAATAAAATGTATGTAAATCATGTTTAAGTACATAAATACATTATTTTATTAACCCCCGATGGAAAAAGAGAGGTGTTTTAAGTGTTTTAAGTGTGTCTGTTTGTGGGCTTGTAAATTCCCAACTACCAATTTTGATTTTGTTCTTAAAAATGTATTTGTTTTTCTCCACAATAATAATAATTTATATTAACAACTAATCAGAAATAATTAAAACTAAACTAAAGCTATACCTATACAATCAAAAAAATAAAAATAACTAAAAAGTACTAACTGAAGCTACCTACTATGGGACGATCCAGTTAGTCCAACGATGTGGGACGACCGTTTTAGCCGGAAGGTCGCGGGTTCGATTCCCGCATCGTAACAAATATTTATATGGCCTACAGATATTTGTATCGGGTCTGGGTGTATGTGCATCTGTTGTATGTGCATAAAGGTTATAACTAGGCTGTACATGCATTTTGTTCTTAATCTGAGTATATCTCTATTATCTGTATACTACCGTAACATTGAGAGGACCGTTAGATTATATCCTTACGTACATTCCTTTGTTAGATTATAATTATAGGTATCTTACAATAAAATAATTATATCTTGAGTTGGTAATTTTGTTAAATTGTAGTCAAACAGTTTTCACAACAATATGGTGATATTGGCGATATGTCATAAATTAGGAAAAAAGAGAACTCGACTTAAGGTAATTTTCCCTATTTTAGGGAAAAAATTCACAAGTAAGCAACATATTCACCAGTTTAGTAGTGTGTGTAAATAAAATATATGTATTTGTGTGCGTTACACGCACACAAGGCTTCTCGAGTTGGGACATTGTTTTTGCGACGTTTGTAAAGCGACGCTCCATCTAGACGTGTATATAATCAAAGGACCCAACACACAGACAATACTCGTCGTATTTGGTCAAGGTTAGTCAGTCTTGGTCTTCCTAGGCCTCTGCAATCTTAGTTTAACTAGTTTACAATAGTTTATAAGTCCAAGTACATATTACTAAGAAAAATTCCCAATACAAAAAACACGTTGAAACTGCGGTGCAATTGTAACATGATACCAAACAAACTAACGACCTTTTAACATTCACAGTGTTCAATGCATCCTCAAAAGCAATGCGACAAGTTCCTGCGTCAACAGTTCATGAATGATGCATGCCTCTCCCTCCCCCATCTACCCGTCCCATTTCCGCGCGTTAATTAATCAGCAATGTTAATTATGCATTCACACATCATCGAAGTTACCTACGTCGCGTCGCCGTCGCGTCGTTTCGGATACGTGTCGTGATTTTTTAGGAATACTTGTTGGTTTTAGTTTTGCCAATTGTTTTATTGTGCATCTTATAGAATGCTTAATGTTAAATAATCGTAGATGTTTGAATGTATGCTTGAATGCATGAATTTACCTCTGCCTACCCCTTCGCGAATTACGGGCGTAAAGTTACGTATGTACAAAAACCAGAGGTCAAAATTCAGATACGTCGCCAACCCTGAGACCTTAATTGTTGTCTCTGTGATAGTTATTACAAGGCCATACATTACCATCTAACCGAAACACAATAGTGCTGAACGCTACCATTAAGCGGCAGATAGATTAGGTAATGTGGTGGTGCCTGTGCCCTCGAGGTCCTGCACTGGAACTCTACCACCAAAATTCAAAAATTCACAATTGAAATCATTTATTTCAAATTGGTCTACAAGGACACTTTTGCATTGTGGGGTTATAAGCTATCTTTAGTGAATGACTTATAATAATACAATAGGTAGTAATGAATACTATTTCAATAATAAAATTTAACCAATATGTACTAAAATCATAAAAATGTTCAATTCCTTCATAGAATTTACTGGTGGTAGAGCTCCAGTGACGGAGCTCGCGGGCGTAGGCACCGCCGCATTGCCTAATATACTTGCCGCTAAATGGTAGTGTTCAGCACTATCGTGTTCCGGTCAGGTGGTAATGTACGGCCCTGTAATTTCCGGCACAGAGGCATAATACCCTTAGGCCTCAGGAGTGGTAACGCATCTGCATTTTGACCTTTGTCTTTGTGTGGGTGTCTATAGGCTGCAGTCATCACTTAACATCAATGTGAACTGCATGCTTGTTTGCCACTTCCATTACATAAAAAAAAAAAAAAAAAAAGAAGAAAAAGAAAAATCTTTCGTCATAATCATAGTTATTCACTTAGCAGAGTTCCAAGTGCAGGCACTACTGAGGAGAACTCCGCTACCCAACAAACTCAGCGTGTTGCTCTTTTGTCAAAGCCTTAGATTTAATACATATGTATATTATTAAATAGAATTGAAATTAAAATGGAATAAAGATAATATGAACGTCCATGGCATATAAATATTTTCATATAAGCACTTACGCAAAATTATTTACCTATATAATCGTAGATTTTTGCATGCATGCTTGAATGTACGCATTTACCTTTGCCTACCTCTTCGGGGAATACAAGCGTGTAGTTACAATATACTGCTTAGTATCAATAATTTATACCTTTATATTAAACGCTGTAATATATTATTTTTTGCGATGCCCCTACGGGGTGTTACATGTATTTAGCTCATAAAATTTAATTGCAAGACCATAAATGTACCATGTAACAAGCAAAAATAAATTGAAATTGAAATTGAAATACCTAATGCTCTAATAAAAACATGCACTGTAAGAATATAGTATAGTTGGAATCTATCGACGTAAGAGTATACCAAATTGCCGCTCTATCAGCCCAGTTGATGAATGACGCACGCCTCCCTCTCACTCTCCCCCCCCATCACCCTTCCCGTTCTAGCGAGCTAATTAAATGGCGACAGTGCAGTTAACTATGCATTCACACATCATTGAAACTAGTATGAGTCATGTGGGAAACCTGTCGGAACCTTATGATAGTCCTTGTGGGCTGAACTCGTTGAAATAAACCATTTCTTTCAGAGATTAAGGCAGTAGTAAGCGTAACAATTTTGAAAATCAATACATTTTAAGTTTTTTTTTATGTTGCTTACGCTGCCACTCCTGAGGTATTAAATGTTATGCCTTTGTGCCGGAAATTACAGGGGAGTACATAACCACCTGACGAGAACACGATAGGGCTCAATACTACCATTTAGCGGCAAGTATATTAGGTAATGCGGTGGTGCCTACGCCCACGAGCTCCGTCACTGGAGCTCTACCACCAGTAAATGTAAGGTAGATGGCAAACAAGCACGCAGCTCACTTTGATGTTAATTGATGACTGCAGCCTATACAAAATGAGTCTGTGTTACTGAATAAATAAATAAAATAAATAAAAAAATATAGACATCTACATAAAAACCAGAGGTCAAAATGCAGATGCGTTGCCACCCCTGAGACCTAAAGTGTCATGTCTCTGTGATAGTTATTACTGGGCCAAACATTGCCATCTATCCGGAACACGATAACACGATAATGGCGAACACTATCATTTAGCGGCAGGTAGGTTAGGTAATGCGGTGGTGCCTACACCCCCGAGTTCCTACACTTAGAACTCTACCACCAGTGTAAAACTGACTGTTACTATGTTTTAATCACTCGACATTCTTATGACCTCGGAACAAAGTAGATTTTATTAAGAGACTACAGAAAAAAAATTACTTCGGACAAGAATCGAACCTGAGACCTCAGAACAACCAGTCCAACCGCTTTACCACAAAACTACCGAAGCCCATATACATTTTTCGTCCCTTAACTTAACCGATAGCAGCATAAAATTTTGTTCATTTTATAAGTGTATAACTTTATCGTATTCTCCGTTCTTTGTAGAGATATTTACAAAAATAAATACACAAGAAATACGCAACCGCTCGTCATTTATAAAAGAAGGGAACACAGAATGACTCCAGCCAAATAAAGAAACTTTATCCTGCTCATTACATTACTGCGCATGAAAGCGGAAAAATTCTCTCAACGTTTAGAGGCGTCTGCAACAAGCCAACAAATACTAATTCCTCGTTCACTCTGTTAGTGGGACGAAGCCGGGATCATACTTCACAGAATAAAAATCACAGAGAGTTAAATTATATTTAACTTGTAGGTAGGTGACAATAGTTAGTATGACAATGCTAGCAGTTATACAAGCTTTTTTCTCTTTACAGTTGCAAAATACGGTAAGCTAACAAATAAATACTTGTTATTACAGTAGTCGGATTTTTAAATCTTAATTTATAAGAAGTACTATACGACGTTTGAGTTGAATTTTTTAGAAATATTAAAACGTTTATCAAAAAGCGTTGTTATATTTCTTAAAAATTGTAATGAATAATTCAATTCGCAGTATAAGCGTTAACGGAATCACCCTATGGAGCAAACCTCGCCGATCCAAAAGATCTTATAAAATTGTGCCAACTTATGACATTACAAATCATAAACATGTTCACATTTGTACGGCTTTGCAATTTCCGGCACAGAGGCATAACACCTAATGCCTCAGGAGTGGCAGCGCATCTGCAATTTGACCTCTGGTCATTGTATGGGTGTCTATAGGCTGCAGTCATCACTTAACATCAATGTGAACTGCACGCTTGTTTTCCACTTTTATTACATAAAAAAAAACATGCAAAGTGCCTGGATTAGATGTAGCATCGCTATTAATAATAAACAGTAAATTCTATGTAACATTATTGGATAAAATATTAAAAATGTGAAATTTTACTATACAGTGACGTAAATGTGTTGGTTTATAGGTAATAATATATATTAAATTCACATAAACCTCAAACAAAAATATACGAAACAAGAAACTGCTTGTAATTTATAAAATAACGGCACACATAATGACCCCAGCCGTTCATTCAAATAAAGAAACTTTATTCCGCTCATTAATCGTAATCGTATTGAATATAAAGACTACACCAGCTTTCGGACTGCTCAATTAAGGATATTTCGGTTGCGTTCATTGACGTCACAAAGCTTTGACATATCGCCAGTTCCCGAACGATACTGGTCTAATAATCTAACATCCACTGACAGTTGTTACGCCTCACCTAAGTGGTGAGGGGAATACGCAAAGAGGTTTCTCATTCCAAATGAAAATATACTCGTCATTCATGTCGTGTAAGGCTGTGTCCATATTGCATAATTGGTTACGACGACTGATGATTCATTAATTATCATATCACGGTATTCCTGCCACCTCTTTCTGTCTGTCTTTCTCTCACTGTGAACGCGATAAAATTTCATAACTACTGGTATAATTGATTTTTAATAGATTTTTAAGCACTGATCATCAATGGGCGGCACGGTGCTAAGGAAGTACAATAAAATCGTTTTAAAATGAGGCAAGAAGCATGCCTATATTTAATTTAATTGAAATGTTTATAGGCAGTAATAAATACAACAGCACGGGTCAGATAGCAGCATCCCACGATAAAAGTACCGCCACTGCGATCGATAATCAGCCTGCCAAGCGTGTGATTATGACATATTCTCCCTAATAACAACCTTGTTGTGGGCATCTTCGGAGAAGGCTTACTTATGTCAGCTGTAAATCTTTGATTGAAGTGATGATGGTGATGAAGGTGTAATTTTTTGAGATAATCTTAATCTGAAAAAACTTAATTAGCTGTGAGCAAATTCTATTTATTTAATTTTAAATTGTATTTGATGTTAACATCGGTGTTAAACAGGGTTGCGTGCTTTCATCTAGGCTGTTTATTATATATCTGGACAAATGCCTCCAGAGGGTGAAGTTGATGAATGTGGGAGGGCGTATGGGTGACTTAGTGGTGAACTGTCTGCTTTACGCAGATGATGCGGTAATTGTTAGCTCTACACCATCTGGGCTACAAGCACAAGTCAGTCATGAAAGAGGATTGTATGGAGAAAGGCTTACAATTGAATTTGGATAAAACTAAAGTATTAGTATTTGAAAGAGATGAACAGAGAACAAATGCAAGGGTAGTAGTAGATGATGCAGTGTTAGAACAGGTTGATGAAATTGTATATCTTGGATGTGCTTTTAGCAAGGATGGTAGGTACACCACTGACATAGAAAGAAGAGTGCTTGCTGGGAATTGCGTGAATGGAGCGTTGGGTAAGCTGCTAGAATCAAAACATCTCAGCCAGCGGGCTCGACTAGCCGTACATAATGCTGTACTTACTCCAACGCTTTTATATGGAAGCGAGAGCTGGGTATGCAGGAAAGAGCATGAAAGTAAGTTGAACGCGGTCGAGATGAGATCTTTGCGCAAGATCTGCGGTGTATCACTCACCGATCGCGTTCGTAATGAAGATGTAAGAAAGAGACTTTGTGTGAATGATAGTATCGGTATAAAAATGAAAAAAGGCATGCTCCGATGGTTCGGGCATATAGAAAGAATGTCGAATGAGCGAATGACTAAACAGATATACAATGCGAATGTGGATGGTTGCAGAGGCCCAGGAAGACCAAGGCTGACCTACCATGACCAAATAGGTCGAGTTCTGTCTGATGGTGGGGTCAAAAGTCTTAGGAATCGGCGTGCATGTATGAAGAGAATGATGAAGGTAGACGAGGCACGAGAGGTTTGTCAGAACCGGGATGTCTGGCGCTCTACACTCTCTGCCTACCCCGTTAGGGACCTGGCGTGAAGATACATATATATATATATATATATATATATATATATATATATATATACATACATATTAAATTGTAAAGAATTTTCATCAAACGCGAAACAGCTGCGCTCAATGTTGACACAGCTTTATCGTGCATATTGTACGATATGTTCACCGCATGAGTAAATAAATGTAAACTATACTCGTACATAGACGATGCAACCATTTGCTAAGCGCAGTTGCTGCCTCTCAAAGCTAAATAATATACTGACGTGATGAGCTAGCTTCCTTCAATCATTTAATATTAAAAGCTAAATTTGCTAGTAAAGCGCGAAATTCACTACTAGTGAAGCTGTTGAAGCTTTCAAGTTTACAGATATTTCAAAATATCTCAAAATGTGTATTGTGAAAATTGAAAATGTTTCCCAGAAATTGTCAACAATCCTAAAGGGCAGATGAAATAGATTTGAGAAAAAATTGACTTCAAGCGGGACTTGAACCCGCGACCACTGGGCCCGCTTGTCTATTTGGTCTCTCAACTGATTTACCGAACTCCACTAAATCTATTTTTCCTCATCTAAGATGAAGTTATACAAAGCAGGTACCCTGAACGATTTTCGAAAAAAAAAAAAAGGAAGAAAAGCTACCTCAGTCTTTTAATGGTAGAGCTGCTGGCTTGAATCCCGCAAAGAAATAGTTTTTATAGCCCTCCCCCCCACTCTGGTCCGCTGCTCCATGACTACAACCCAATCTGTAATGATTACTACTGCAAAACTCAAACCCTTCACTATCCATAAACAAATTATACGCTGCGTTTTATCGTTGATTTATAGCTACGTTATTGTATTTTTCTGCACGTAATTAATCCGACAAATCTGGACCGAAATATCGCATTTGTTATTCAGGGCAACCAGCTATGTAACGCTCGACGCTGTTGGGGAAAATTGAATGCATATTATAAGCGTCGCATTGATTCAATGTTTATTTCCCATTGTTCTGAGTTTTCAACAAGTGAAGGATCTAGTGTTTCTAAATGATATGTACTGATACGTGATGTACGGCCCTATAGTTTCCGGCACAGAGGCACCTTAGGCCCCAGGAGTGGCAACGCATCACATTGAAATCTCTGGTTTCGTGTTGATGTATATAGGCTACAGGCTTACGTACCGTCAACGGAAAGTGTATGCTTGTTTTCCACTTCATTACATAAAAAAAATATTTTTTCAGCTAATAAAATATCTGACGCGTAATATATTAGCCGACAAAAGTAATGGGCGATTGAAACCACCAGTTTAAGTGGAAAATCCACTAAGTTGGCAACATTGGTTGGATCATGAAATGTACAGAAACTAGGCGCGTCGTCAGTTAAAACGATGGATTTATGATTCGCCATTTTTGTTTCACGTTAGTCCAACTGATCAGTTTAACTGATCGTCAATAAGGTCTTTAGATTAGCAAAGACATGTTGTAGTCTTTGGCTTACTGTCAAAATTAACTGCAAGTTTACTCTTTTCATCACATGAAAATACTACTCCCCGGTTAAAGTAAGTTTTCCCCATCAACCTTGACCTCCTCAATGAACAAGTAAAAAATTAGGCCATTATGGAGAGTGTTTCTGTGACGTCACGTGGCCGGTGTGAGGTAATCACCACACAAATTATGAACCATAAAGCTTTTAACCGATTCGAGATGAGCGATTACAAGTTGTACGCGTGTTGCGGTTAGTTGGAACGTTCCTGTTTTTGGGGAAACAACTTGCGGGGAATAGAATTGAAATTTTGATAAACGCTTTTACTTACGCATATTGTGGTCCAAGAGGTAGTGAACCCTTCGAGTATCGGAACGCCTGTAAGCCTAGAATTTTTTGTAGGGTTGAGTCATAACATCCTAAGTACGATAACCATCGCCTGGCAAGGATCAGCCCGTCACGTCATCTGGCTTTCTGAAGGTGGATAGAATCCTAAAGGAATATTTTCATGGTTTGCATGGTCTGCATTGCTTTCCACCACGCACCTATTATGTTCAGCGCAGATGCGTTGCCACCCCTGAAACCTAAGTTGCTATGTCTATTTGCAACTTAGAATAATAAACGTGAGCTATAGCTATTACGGGGCACAGGTTCAGCCATCTAACCGGATCACGACAGCGCCGAACACTACCATTTGTCGGCCGATAGATTAGGTATACTACGTCCACGCTCCCGAGCTCCTGCACTAGAACTCTTAAGACCAGTAAGAGCTAATCTATCTTTAAGATGATAAACCTCCAGCTTACTTTAGCTACCAAAAACTGTTCTAGTTAATTATCTAAAGCTTAAGCTGGGTTTAAAATGAACAGATACATTCACAAAAACTGTCAAGGATTTATCTCATGAATATCAAAAAACTACTCGCACATTTTCAGGAGAAATCCCTCGCGAGTCGCGACCCACGCACAGTTAAGAATATTTTCTTATGATAAAATGTTTTGTACATTTATCACCGCTTCTGTGCTATTTTTATCGAATTAAATCAAAATAAATTGCATATTAAGCTTATGTAAATAAAACTATAGAAAAGACTTGTTGCTTATGGAAAGTCATTCGGTAAGCTTCGGTTCACAGGACTGATTGAATTTATCAAAATTAATAGTAACATTGGCTGCAGCGTCTTTTTTTGTCATTGTTAAATTTATCAGGGTTGACAGATACCCTGAACATCAAGTTTGACATTAACCAGCGCAGCTCGGCTGGTTAGCGGTTAGCATTCAAGTTTTGCCGTCATTTAACAATTTTCTAAAGTAGCAACCTTATATCCAAGCCTTAACCTTATTCATAAACGTTTTGAAGCTAAAGAATTGCAAATCACTCCATAACTCCTTGGTTTTTATCTTATACAACTGACAAAGACAAAGCATTTTATAGCTAAAACGTATCTAATTCACGTTCCTGGATAAGTAAATAAGAAAATAACGTGTTCCGTCACTCTCTATGCATCAGCTTCAATATACTTGAGTGATAATTTACATTATTCATAATTCGTAAACACACGTACTTTACATATCCCTCAGTCCCCATGTACGTAACATAATTTTCTTACCCACTTAAATAGTCTCTCAAGACGTCAAAGCCTTCAATTTAGCACGTGTTCAAAATCCAATGTTAGATCAGAACCTTCGATAATTATCAGAGACCTGAAATTTGTACCACTGACCGCGACATACAACTCTTGGGCGAATGAATACATTAGTGTGGAAGGTGAGGGACGCGGTGCGAGGGAGGGGAGGGAAGCCCAACTTGAATCATTAATAGCAAGCATGATTAATATTTATATTAATTTCATGCAAACTGGCGGCTTCGTAACCGCATGGTTAAGCACGATTTAAGGTTGCGCGCTGCCTGTTGTTTCCTTCTTATTTTAATACATGGCAAACAGGCATGCAGTTCTCGTGGTAAGATGAAGGTTACTTTACCCTGCGTTAAAGACGTCAACAAATAATAACACAGGCTTTAATTAAAATGACAGCGTTAATTATTATGCTCGAAACCAAATTGTTTTGCTAATTCTCAAAGTGTCTTGTAACCGAAAGTCAGTAATCAACGAGTATGCCCTAACTAATGAATACTGTTGCAAACTATATGTACAATGCTACCTCTCTATCTCAAGCTGCAAGAGTATCGAGGTTTTATCGCTAGATGAAAAAATAAATCTTTCAGATGGGTTAAGTAAGTGGCGGGGGTAGGCGAAGAAGTAGGCTCGTCTTCAAGAACATGAATGTATCTTCACGCTGATATCCTTGTAAGCTAACAAACCGCTTAAGTTTCTCTTATATTTTGCAGTCCTTATACATGCCTCTCGATCTACCTTTGGTTAGAAGCCTAGACAGCTTTGCCAAAAGTGATAGATACTGGTGGTAGAGCTCCAGTGACGGAGCTCGCGGGCGTAGGCACCACCGCATTACCTAATATACTTGCCGCTAAATGATAGTGTTCAGCACTCGTGTCAGGTGGTAATGTACGGCCCTGTAATTTCTTGCACAGAGGCATAACACCTTAGACCTCAGGAGTGGTAGGTAACGCATCTTCATTCTGACCTTGATCTTTGTGTAAGTGTCTATAGGCTGCAGACATCACTTAACATCAATGTGAACTGCATGCTTGTTTGCCACTTTGAATCCATTAAAAAAAGTGATCAGGGCATACGGTACCTAACATCAAACAGGAACTCAGTAACACTCAACTGCCATTTTGCAACAACTACCTTGCCTAAACAATAATCAAAACCCCCATATTTCACTTTTGTAGTTTTATATTTAAAAAAGCATTGTTGCAAATGGGATCTGAAATAAGGTTTCATCTCAATTAAACTTTCCACTTACAACTTGTGGTAATGTCTATATCTTCATGCTAAGTCCCTTAAGAGTTAAGAAGTGTGGATTACCAAACATCTCTGTCTTTTTTTATTTTTAAAGAAAAATGGAAAGAAAAAATTGACTTCAGGCGAGACTCAAACTCGCGACCTACTGGGAATCTAGTCCAGCCGCTGTTCCAATTGAGCTACTGAAGCCCTGCCCGATTTGTCCAATCTTTCCTTCACATCTATTGCATTGCTTTATGGTAATAGGTAAAAAATAGGTAAATAAGGTATGGTAGTAGGCAATAGATGTGAAGGAAAGATTTGACAAATCGGGCAGGGCTTCAGTAGCTCAATTGGAAGAGCGGCTGGACTAGATTCCCAGTAGGTCGCGAGTTCGAGTCTCGCCTGAAGTCAATTTTTTCTTTAAAAATAAAATATATTTCACAAGCATGTGTTAATGCAAAATAATATAAATAAAACAATCTCTGTCTTTACTAACCACTGTTACTTTTCTTTTATTCAACGTTCCCTTGCACACCAAGTTTGAAAATGAGATTTGTAGTATCCTGCGCAACCCAATTAAAATATCATAACAGACAAATTTAAACAAACACAATCCTACCTTCTGGGAGACTCCGTGTTTCGCCAAAACATATTTTTACTCTCATAGGACTTAATATGGCTCCCATCTGTGGTCACTCTCACATCTTGCTTGTATTGTGTACGGTCCACGGTGCGCGGGGCTAGAGAGGGAGAGGGGGGAGGGGGGGAGGGAAGGACGGGATGATCCCATTTAGGGCACTTTTCCCGAAGCACCTCGTGAATATTAAAGCGGGCGAACAACAGGCCGCGTGATATGCTCCGGCCAGTTTGTACAAAGAAAGTACTTAGTGAAATGGCACATACGCGCAAATAGACTATCTCATGAATATTTGCGGAGCGCGTTCATAAAAGTGTAAAATTTCCGCGTGTTGCTAGAGTTTGATGCATGTTTTTATCAGTTATGTTCATCTACTGAGCTCGGGTGTCTCGCAAATGAATAATTTGTGTGTGCAAGATGAGGTACTCTTCTGCAGGCTTTCTTATTAGTAGTTCTTATAAGAAACTCAGCAAACAATCTAAGAAATTGATATAGAATGAGGTAGAATTCCAGACTTAAGGACGTAGACGCATTACCTGATCTATCTCTCTCCTGCCGCTAAATGGTTTGTTTGGTTAGGGTTAGAGTAGCAAGGTTAGACGGTAATGTATCGCCCTGTAATAACTATCACACAGACGGAACAACCTATATAGGTCGCATAGGTGGCAACACATCTGCATTTTGACCTCTGGTTTTTATGTAGATCTTTAGAAGCTACAGTCATCACTTCACATCGATGTGCAACGGAAGCTTGTTTGTCACCTTCTTCAATTTAAAAAATACGATACCAAATACATAATGGGTGAATCATGAATTGCTTGAACTCATACAAGACTAGACACTTGACAAGACTTGTTGTGACAGGTTGATGTGATGTAGAGTTTTATAATCAAGGAGAAATGTCTTCAGTAGTGCAGCTTCAGTGAATGGGGAAGTCGTAGACCCAATTAGATTAGAACATTGCTTTTATGTGTTACCGTATTTTGTACCGCGCTACTTCCACGATCTTGTTGATCTAGCGGTGAGTGGCGGCTGTTTTATTCTAGGTTGATGAATTCGATCCCTGCACCGGAACTAATATTTGCAGGTTCTACGTTTGTTGCGGGTTGTGTAATTTGTGTATTTGTTGTGTATGTACAACGGCCCCCACAATGTAGATTTATACTTAGTGTGGGTCTGTAAGTGTAAACGTATCACTTTTTTTTCCTCATCATTTCCAGCAGAGAATTTTAAGGTGTAATGCTACTTACTACATTCAAACCTTATTTCTTATACAAAATATTTATAGGCCAGAATATTAATTAACTGTTAATATAAATTGTATTCTATTTTAGTCACACAACAAAAACATATTCAAGAGGCCAGAATTTTGCTATTAATTGCTATATAACAGCACAGAATAGCGTTGAACCAATCACTGCAGACGTATTTTTGCCTATCCAGGATCCGGGTGGATCGAATAACAAGCAAGCTTAGTCTGGCTGAGCTTGATAAGAAATTAATTATAAGCACACCCCACCTCCCCCTTTAAGCAAATGCCTCCCAGGTTTACGTGAATTGGGCACCTGTTCTGATATTATTCTGTTGTTAAACTTATCCCGGTATCTCGCCTAATATCATTAGGAAGCCTTTGTGTTATTCATTACAGACAAAAGGAATCTTTATGTATACAGATAATTTATTGCAAGAGCTCCATTTGACGGGCACGTAGCCTAGAAAGGAGGCTAGGTTGGTTGTTCTGAAACAAATACGAGTAATAAAGCACCGGCGGTGTGTGAGTGAGTGTTTCGATCTAATTCAAGGTGTAGATGAGAATGAATCTAAAAGTCTATGAAAATCTATGAAGATGCTAAATCTGTATCGACGTTTTTCTTTTGGGAGAGAATCCTTCGACTAGTGCAGTTAGTCCACGGAAAAATGGCGGTCATTTCCAAAAAAAAAATACGCAACAGATTATAAAACCACCGCCACTAAATTGCCGATCCACATGCCAACCGTGGCAATTATGGCATATCCTCCTTATTGCTTTGCAGTAGACATCTTTCGGCTGACATGATGAATGGATGTGCAGGCGATTGCACCTAGTTAGTCCTGACTTAAAATGAACAGCACCAAACGAAAATAAATTTTACGCCAGAAAATACGCCTCATCTTTATATTGCTCTCTGCAACCATTCACATTTGCATTGTATATCTGTTTAGTCATTCGCTCATTCGACGTTCTTTCTATTATTATATCTATATTTATTACTTCACAAGCAATATTTCGTTATCCAGAACTTTTGTTTGATGTAAACATATTGCATCGATAATACGTGACAGGGAATATAAAACAACTTGCAGTGAGAGCGCTGGGAGCTGTTGGTATTGTGAAACGTTTATAAGCTATCATATTTTATAAGCTATAGCGTCCCTTGTTATCTGCACTTTTGAAAATCATGTTCATAGTACCTAAGCTAGCCGTCACCCGCAGCTACACCCACGTGGATGTGGTTACTGAACTGAAAAACTTGTAACGTCTACCGAATCGTTTTGCATAAGCTACTAACGTCTACTTATTACATCTCTTCCAAATTATTAATTGAGCTCCCAACAAAGAGTCTTACGATTAAAAAGTAAGATGTATGAGTGGCAGATATCAGAAAATTTTCAACAGCGACACAGTATGGACAGGTCATATTTAGTAGAGACTCGACAAGGTATTCACCATATCCTTAGATAATATGACGCGCTCTAATATATTTCTTTTATGTAATGGAAGTGGCAAGCAAGCATGCAGTTCACATTGATGTTTAGTAATTATTACAGCCTATAGACACTTACACAGAGACAAAATGCAGCGTTACCGCCCCTGCGGCCTAAGGTGTTATGACTCTGTGCCGGAAATTACAGGGCCGTATATTACCACCTGACCGCAACACGATAGTGCTGAACACTACCTTTTAGCGGCAAGTATATTAGGTAATGCAGTGGTGCCTAATCCGTCACTGGAGCTCTACTACCAGTATAATACGAAAAAACCTTTTTATCATCCCTTTTTATAGGCATCCTTCTATTTTACTTAAGTACGTAAAAGTACGAAACCCATTTATTACAAGAACAAAGCAATTCCATATCATAATAATTTCACATCAACAAAGAGCCAAACTGCAAACTAAATGCACGTGTTAAAACTAGGAAACTTACACGGGGCGGAGTGCACTAGCGAATTAAGATATTTCACAAGAAGAGGCCTTGCCATAACTCGCTCGTGTTTGTACTAAAATTTGCATAGATTGAAGAGGAGGCCGGCGACGCACCTGCGCTGTGATTAATTATTGAAGTTACACCTGTCCTGCTCTCAACGCGTCCTCTGTCCCGCTCGCACCTGCAACAACCCTTACCTTATTAGTAACTATTTTCAAACATTATAATAAAAATAGCATCGTTTTACCTGAAATAAAACGATTATTATATACTTACCTTAGTAGAAGCTTATATAATGAGATAGGCACATCCGTTTCCTGTTGTATTTTTTACCTCTCTTTCTATCTTTATATGTGTGTCCCTTTCGCACTCCTCCCACCAGGCATGCTTGAGGGGCCGTAGGTCTCGCTAAGTTTTGTCTTCATTGTGTCGAAATTATATACATGCCACCAGGCAGTAATTAAAACTAAGCTTCTACTAAGGTAAGTATATAATAATCGTTTTATTTCAGGTAAAACGATGCTATTATAGACTTGACCGTTAGTAGAAGCTTATATAATGAGACCTGTTTGTTATCGCCTGGTGAATTACGCCAATGTGATAAAAGTAAATATAATAAAAAAAGAGTGTGCGAAATAACTTTTAATTTTCAGAAAATAAATTTCTCAACAGTTGTTTTCAAAACAATCAAATATAAAATAATTCCACACCTCTCAAAATTAACGATAATACAGTTGCCAATCAAACCTATTGTAATAATGAAATAGAGCTATCAAGTCAGTCTATTCAATGTACTGAATTAAAACAATGAGTCACATTGTTGACATTACCGTCTCTAGGAACTATTATTTGACGACAATAAAACTTTTGAAAGGTTTTAACAGATCTCCAATTACCTCTATCTAAAATATCCTCAAGAGGAAAATTATCTATCCAATTTCTTGAGGCAACAGCAGAGCGCACACTTCCCGGTGAAGCCGAGATACCGGCTGCTTTCAAGAGAGACTTGAACCAACCGGCAATAACAGTGCGAGAGGCAGGTGATGGAGGACCACGCAAGTTTACAAATAAAATTGTTGAATTTGACTTTTCACGCCTTTCATTTAAAATATTTATTGTTTTATTGATCCAGTAGACAGGGTTTAACTTTAGATTTTCATCATTTACCAAAAGTTTCCAACCTGACTGTCTATATTCTGAGCAATCTGTCTTTGACCCAAACTTAGGCTGGAAAATTATACAATCATTTTGAACATTGCAATGATCACTGTCAACACATAACAAGGTCAAATCATGGATCCTGCGCCCCGAACACAGACATAATAATGCAGCAGTGTGTCTAACAACTTGATAAATATTGTTAGAATCTAAAGTGTAGTTACTCATATAATTAGTTAGAATAGTAATATCCCAAATAGGCGGTTTAGCAGATTTAGGGGTTTTTAAAGATATCGCTTTTAAAACATGCTTAACTAGAACGTCTTCGGATAATTTACCAGACAACTCTGCGTTACAGAGCGTAGAAATTACCGACTTATGCAAAAGGATTGTATTATGAGAGAATTTAAATTTCAGATATAAATCGGCCAGAAATTTTGCAAGTTCAGACCCTTCGGGGTGCAATGGATCTATGTTTTGATCTTTTGACCAGGACAACCAACGCTTCCAGGGTTTTTCGTAAGTTTTTAAAGTGGACTGTCGCCATGAAGATTTTAGTAAAGTAATTTGGTCGGGATTCCAAGTTCTTAATTTCTTACCCCACCCCCACATTTCCATATTTCTAAAATCATATCCTGTACTTTGGGAGGCGGTAACCTGGTCGTGGTATCGATTAGAAACCGTTTCAGATTCGTTAGGGTGATTGGGGGCGCTACCGCACGCGCTTTCAGGTCGGCTCTCCAAAATACCTTTTCCCATCGTGGTACTACTATTAAATACAGGCCGGTCGCTTGATTCAGATGCATCAGTACTTGTGGTATGAGAAAAGGTGGTGGAAATACCCAAGCCAATGGGAAGTTCCATGTTATGCTCAACGCGTCGTAGTATATTGCATCGTGGTCGTTGAAATCTAGGGTTGCGTAGTTCATTACCACGTGGGCGGTCTTGGATGCGAACAGGTCGATCACGGGTGTCCCCATTTTCGCGAAAATTGTTTCCGTGCAACTTTGTATTAAATGCCACTCCGGAAGTTTGCGATGCCTTGACAAGCAATCCGCATGGTTGTTGAATTTCCCGGGAATATAATATATTTTGAAATGAATCTGATAGTGGTCTAGAATCTGAAGGATCTTTTGGGAGAGATTCATGAGAGACTGAGACTTGGTCCCGCCCTCCTTGCGAAGATAAGCTACTGCAGAACGGTTGTCCGACTGAATGAGAACCGATGCCCCTGTCATGTTCGCAGCGTGCGATTGTAGCACTTTTAGAATGGCTAACAGCTCTTTTACGTTGCAGTGGAGGTGTTTTTCTGTTGTGCTCCACTGACCCGACATAGTCTGTTTGTTTAGTTGTGCGCCCCAAGCGATGTCGGAGGCATCTGTGGTAAGAAAATGCGTCGTTGGTGGTACATGGAGTACGGAGTGGGATTGACAATTTTGAAGCCACCACTGAATTTCTTTTAATACCGCGCAAGGAAGAGCGTACCTGGTTTGCGTCTGGTATTTCTGTAAAGTTCCTAGAAATGCGAGAGTTGCTCTGTGATTTAAGCGTCCCCGCGGGACAACAAAGCTCGCAAAATTTAAGAAGCCTACGAGGCTTTGTAGCTCTTTCAGAGATACTTTCCTCTTTCTTACAATTGAAGCACCCTTGTTTATCACAACAGTTGACTTTTCTGTTGGCAGTTTTTTGAAATTGTTCCACGGGTCCCATACAATGCCTAGAAAGGTTATTTGTTTTTGTGGAGTAAGCACGGACTTCTCGTAATTTATTTGCAAGCCGAGGTAACTCAGCAATTTCACGACTAGGCTTATATGCTGTGTTAGCACAAGTGGATTTTGATGTACAACTAAAAAATCGTCGAGATAAACAATTATTCGAACGCCTTTTTGTCGAACATTTTCTGCAATCCAATTTGCAACGCACGCAAAAGTTTTTGGTGCTGTAGTGAGCCCGAATGGTAGGCAAGTCATTTCGAGGATTTCGTTTCTGTATAACAGCCGTAGAAAGCGTCTGTGTGATTGAATTATTGGCAGATTGAAATAAGCTTGCGATAGGTCGACCTTGCACATCCAATCTTGGGGTTGAAGAAATTCCGGAATGCGGTACATATTTATCAGTCGGAATCGATCTTTTGAGACATAAGAATTCAATGCCTTTAGATTGAATATGGGGCGGTATGAATTGTCTCCCTTCGGTACCAGAAAAAGTGGAGACACAAAGCTTGGACTGACTGTGGCTACGTCTAAAACACCCTGTTCTTTCATTTGATGAACAATTAAGTCCATTTCCACTGAATGTGGTGTGCGATGATGATTGCTTTTTATGTTCGGAATAATCAGGGGTGGTTTTTGTATGAACGGTATGCGGTACCCGGAAATTACACGAAGTACAAAGTTTGGAGCTCCCAGTTCTCTCCACCGGCTGACGTAATGCGTCAGTCGCCCTGCTTGAAACTGCATCGACTGCGAGTCAATATTTTTGCCTTTTGTTTCCTTTAAAATTGGAGGGTGAGAAGTGGCGCTTCTGACCTCTTTGTGATAGCCCTTGTTGCTTGGATCCACGAGGACGAAAGGAAGAATTTCTATTATTGAAATTGCTATCAGGACCATTTTGTGGTCTTGATCGGATATCGAATGATTGTTGATGGCCCTGCGGGGGCTGAGCATAGTGGTGCCAATTGTTTTGGTGATCATGAAAACAGTTAGCTTGACCATGACCTTGTAATGGCATATAATTACGCACTGGACCCTGCGAGGGACGATGTGCAACAGCATTTGGTTTTGCTCGAGAAGCTCTGGTACTCTGAGATTGACTAACAGGCCAGAAAGCTTTTCTCACCCCACCAGCTTTTTCTAATAAAGACGTTAAAGCTTCAGAATCGAACATGTGAGTACTAGAAGGAGGTATTTTGATTAAAGAAGATCTTATTAATGGATCTTTGACTGATTTAAGCACACCATCTCTCCTCATTTCTATAGTTTCGGCTCTGTGGCCACATACCATCTGTAAAAGGTCTTGAGACACCTTCATATATTCGCCTTTGATAAAAATATCATCAATTTTTTCGTTAAGGTTTACGAGAGCAGCGTTAGACGTTCTAGACCAGGTAATTAAACTACGCAAACCTTGTTGAAAAACTTCTTTTTGCTTTAAAATGCAAAACGTTATGGCTGCATATGATTTATCAGAATAATTTAAGTGACGTATGTTATCGTACGCCCTTACCTCTTCATTTGCTGAGAGGTCAATAAAACCTGGCGAATGGTTATATATTTTTTGCGTATCAGCATATCGGACGTCGGTCCACGTACTTTCCCCGAAATGTTGAACCTCGTTTAACATTTTTAAATATAGCTCCGGAGTGTTAGGCACAGACGGATCTTTAAGCTTAGTTTCAATATTAAATGATAAGTCGGGGGTATGAGCACTTTCATCATTCATTGGTGCTTGCGAGGCACAACAATCATAAAGATCGCGACTTACATCGGATATTAGGGATTCGTTATCATTATCACAATAGTTCTTGCGTAAATCTCCTAGATATTGAACAGTTTTTTGCAACTGACCTACATCGTTGGACAATTTTTCTATAATACGGCGGTCGCGCCGTTTTTGTTTAGAGTGACGGTGTTTCGTTTTCTTTCTCTTTTTTCTAGAATCTTGCGAAGATTCAGAGGAACTAGAAGAAGAAGTTGACGAACTACTACTACTATTTTTTGATGCCGCTGGCCTCTTCTCAAGCAAATGCGATTTTCTGCGTTGCGAAACCGCATCCAATACAATAGCGGGTTCATTCCGACTATCGTTATCCATTTTTAGATATAACGATGGTCTAAAAAGATAAAGAAAAAAAATCAAAGTCGGAAACAAGAATGAGAAGAGGGTAGAATATTATTTTAGTCACGAACGGTAACACCGTTAAATCTATCGAAAATATGCTTGTGCAACTTACATGTAAGTCTCCTTGGTACACTTGCACTGATTTTAAATTTAATCAAAATATTTTATAGCGCAAGCAATTTTAATGTTAACACAACAGGAAATTTCACGCCAATGAAGACAAAACTTAGCGAGACCTACGGCCCCTCAAGCATGCCTGGTGGGAGGAGTGCGAAAGGGACACACATATAAAGATAGAAAGAGAGGTAAAAAATACAACAGGAAACGGATGTGCCTATCTCATTATATAAGCTTCTACTAACGGTCAAGTCTATAATTACTCGGTTTCATTGGACATGAATAATTATTTAAATAAAATCCTCAAATCAGCTAAATTAACATATTTATAACTAGATGTTGCCCGAGGCTTCAACCGCGTGGATGTCGAAAAGTAGCGTATGTTCTTTCTCAAAGTCAGCTCTATCTCTGTACCAAATTTCATCAAAATCGGTTCAGTCGTTTGGACGTGAAAAGGTAACAGGCAGACAGATAGAGTTACTTTCGCGTTTATAATTTTAAGTAGGGAAGTAGTGATTGGCCCTGGCATCAACTCATTAAACCTACCCAACACATTACCCCGCAAACGTAGCGTTGTACGAGTAGTAACGTTGGCAAGTAAAGAAAGTTCCGCTAACCTTCATCTCAGCTGTAAGCGTCTAGGGTTGATAATTTAAAGGCAACTACGATTTTGTAAATTATTTCGTGCTACATCTCAAATCGAATTCATTTCAATTTGATTTTAAATTAAATAAGAAAAAATGCATCGATGTACTAAAATTTATTATTCTAATCAAATTGTGAAATCCTTATCATCAATGTCGCACTCTTCATTATTGAAGGTCGTGCCCATCCTGAAGTGTTTTGGTGGCTTTGGTCACCAGATTCTTCCAATCTAGCCTGTCCACGGCCTTCTTCATGGCTTTTGTTATGGGGAGCCCAGTGAGTTTGGTGACTTGGTCAGTCCATCTGATAGAAGATCGGCCCCGAGGTCGTTTGCCTCCTACCTCTTTCCTTATCCTTATTATTATTATTATTATCTTTTATTGGTAAACAACAAGGTCCAAATGTGTTAGTAAACATACAGAATAACTTAACACTAATATTAGTAACACAACAAAACAACAAAAACTAGGTAAAAATTGTGGGCAATCAATAAAGAATATGAAATGAATGAAATTAAATAAAATGAAATGAAAAATACTTTATTCTTTGGCTTACACATCAAGAACAAAATAAATAAAAAAATAATAAAGATGAACACTCATTAACCAGTACTACATAGTTAAGTAGTAGCTATGCAGATATGCTCAATGTGTGAAGCCAAAAAAATGGAACCCATCTCAGCATTATGCTGTAGCCGAGACTACAGCGCTGGTATTCTGATGGTAAAAAAAAAAAATATGTATTCTTAATTGATCATCCTCCACACAAGTGTCTTCAGGATGGGAGATCTCCAATTCTCTGCCACCGTGCGCATTATACTATTATTGCTATCCCGTATTCTGCGTAGTAATGATGCTGTTTTTAACCGAGTTAAAAAAATGAGAAGGTTCTCAATTCGGAAGGTATGTATATATATTTTTTTTTATGTACATACGCGATTTTCGCCGAGATTTCTGGACCGATTTACGTAATTCTTTTGTTGTTTGATGCGTACATTTTTATGGGACCAACCAACGCATTGGTCCCATAAAAATTTACAACGACTTCAAACCTATTAGTAAATAGCACATATAAATAATAGGTAATACATAATTACACTTAAATCTTTATTATTTTGTACTTTTCAGTTTTGAAGTCGATTTATCTTACGTAAGATGGCCGTAAAGTCATCTGTACGGGTATGTGCAAACATATAATAAACCTAAAGTGCCGTAATATTTACAATATCTTATTTCTTTACATTCATCATAATAATCATTACAGTAAAAAAACAATATTAATTAAACACAAACCTTCGATCAGTTAAAATGCTTAGAGTTTTAACATAATAAATATTGTTAAATTTACATGCATATTAGGAGCAAATAAATGTAAGGGAACAAATGTAAAGTAACAAAATTCAACTCGAGGGTAGGGAAACCTCAAAAATGTTTCAACAAGCATAATTAGCGCGGGCATCAACTCATTAAAAACTACTCAACCCATTACCCCGCAAACAGTAGCGTTGGCAAGTGAAGAAATGACCGCAATGTGTCGTCAACCTGCTCAACTGTGACCGTCTAGCGTCGACATTTGAAATGGCACAATTTTGAACCAGCGCAGCGTTGTATGAGACTAAAAAATATAAGCATTTTGAATGATTTAGTAGTGGTAGTGAACCTGACGGCCCAGGTTCAGGGGTTTACTATTAAGTATTTTTGTTTATACCTAAAATCACTTATTCTATGTGATTTTACGTATATCCTTTCTAACCTGGGAATAATACTTCTCAAACTTACTAGTACTGGCCAGCTACCTTATTTTTTACTTGTAAAAGTCCATCATGGACCCAACCCACCCAGCGCCTAAAGGAACAGGCGGCGACTAATCTGATACTCTTGAAACTAATATATTTATCCTGCTAATCTTTTATATTCATCTCGACCAGTAATAAAAATAGTTCGAAAAAGTCGTTGTGTAATTTATGCTTAGCTAACGCAAGATAAATGAGATACGAGTGTATTTTGCCTGTGCGTTTAAGCTGTAGCTTGATCATCAGTGAGACCTTGCCAACATTTTTAACAGTTCCCACTTTACAGCTAACGTTTTTCGTGTACCTCGTTTGTTTAAAATGTTCCTCAACTGATTGATGGACTTAGGGAAAAATGCATAAAGATTTTAGCGAAAATCACGGGCTGTGAAAAATTGCGTGGAAATTCCGAACTTTGCTCGTAATGAAGTTGGTTTACCCTTTTTTCATCGAACTTAGTCTTGGTCCGTACTTCAAAGAGTTAGGCGATTTTTTATTGCTGCTCCATACTTAAGCTGTTTTGTGTTCGTTATGTCTGCTTTACTCTCTTCCGTATTTTTTAGTTTCAATACAGTGACTAAAATCGTCTTATAGTTGAAAGATTCATTTGTGATTGAAGATCCTATCAGAGTTTGAAGGACATCTGTAGATAAAAGCAGACAGTAAAGTAAGTAAGTAAAAAAACGTTTAATTTCCTTCACAAATTTTAGGCTTATAGGTACTTATTGCTAATACAGTACTTGTGCACTTCGATCCTATTTTTGTGAGGGACTGGTGCCTGAAATAGGTTTCTAAATGAAATCTGTGCTACAGGTCGCCAGGCCCCTCCCGCAGACAGTTCTCAATTTACAGCAAGACATAGTAAGAGAAAAAGAAAAACACTGCCTAGATTATTGCCGTTACAAAAAAATATAGATATATAAAAAAAAAAAGAAAACGTGTGGACATTTATGACAATATCTAATTAAGATTAAATTTAAGCGCAATAGAAAAGGCGAGTTACAGTTTGATTTCAATAATTATTTGGGTGTGTTTTGTTGTTCGCTAGAGAGCGTTTGTAGGTGAGTGAATGTGGAGTGTGCGTGTGTATGTGTGTATGTGCTTGTGTGTGTGTATGTGCTTGTGTGTGTGTGTATGTGCTTGTGTGTGTGTGTGTGTGTGTATGTGTGTGTGTGTGTGTTTGTGTTTGTGTGCATGTGTGTGACGGCTGCGTGGTGGAGCGGAATTTACGTGTCTAGAAAGGAGTATTGGTGAGTAATAGGTAAGTTTTGGTCATAGGTAAGTTTTGCGTTATTTTATCACTACGTTTATTTATTATAGATATGTATAATAAGTATTTAAATTATATGCATTTTAGATTATAATACCTATTATGTATATATATATATATATATATATATATATATATAATATTCCAAAGTTGTATACAATCTTATTTTAAAGTAAGTATGATTTTTTCTGTAGTGTCATAATCCAGAGTTTTTAAATATTTTGTAACTAATCGTTTGCAATACGTTTTACGTTGGGGATATATGTTGAGAATAGTATTCAGTTTATTATATAGAAAGGGCCCTAGAAAATGGTAGAAATTCTGTGAGAAGGAAGTATTGAGAGTTGGTAGGGTACAGACTAGACACAAGCTTCTATGTAGACTTCCACCGCTAGATCACAGATTATAACATTTTGAGGCCCCAGTATTGGTCCTGAGGTAAAAAATAAGTGGTACTAGACGTTTTCCCCCAGCGAATTTCCAGATATTTATATTAACATGCATTTATAGATTATGGCATTCAAAAGCCACTTTTTGTAACCAGCCGAAAGACGAGCACTGGTGAACAAAACCTTACCCAAAGATGCGCACACTATCAGTATAGTGCGTCATTACTGGATAACATGCCCTAATGGGCACGTTTGGCTGGCGTTAGTTTTATCCCGCAATGCTGCTGTTCATCCCAAATCATCATATTTACTACCACCTACCCGCTTATTGGAATGGTTTGATCGCTAATTGGAATGATTTGGTTAACTATGTAAGTACGATTGGAAGAATTCTCGCTACGTTAGATGGCGCTGAGATAATCACATCCCGAGGCCTTGAGTAAATACAAATTTGATTATCATACTAATATTAAAAATGCGAAAGTTTGTATGTTTGTTTGTTACTCCTTCACGCAAAAACTGCTGAACCGATTTTCATGAAACTTGACACACACATCACGGTCACTTAGATTAGTACATGGGAGTGTTATCACGAAAAAATGTTCCTGTGGGATGCAATGGGATGATTTGATGAGTTTCCACGGGTTACGCGAAAAGCGACCTACACGCGGGCGGAGCTGCGGGAAACAGCTATCTTTCAATACAAACCCTCATTTGTTAAGCCTTGCAAAACTCATTAGCAAAAAAGAAATGTAAAATTAAAAATCTGGAACCACCGTAATAGAATGTGACCTGGCAATTAGGGGAACAATCGTGGAAATCGTGGGCTCGGGGCAAAGCACCAAAGTTGGAGTGCGCGCCTAGCATTCTTGGACTGTATTAATTATAATTAGCCACGTAATTGGGTGCTGGCGATGGGCGCGATGAGATATGGAACTTAGTCGGATAGTTGCTTTGTCTCACTCGCTGCCTTCTCGTCGAGTGACGCTGCAACTTAACTTGGATATTCAAAAATTCGTTTTGTAAGAAGATTCGTAAGAAGATCTTTATGTTGCGCGTGGAACTTTGTAAAAAGAAACTTGTCCAAATTGAACTCAAGTGTATATTATAATAAAATTTAAAAAAAAATATTGCTAATACTTTTTGTAACGCAAATACACAACATTTTCCGAGTTGGCAACCCCTGTCACTACATTAGATTAATATATGAACTGAGCATTTTATCTACTAAAATACTACCTAACTAACCATGAAAGCTGTAAGCGAGTGTAAGTAGAAATCTGCCTAATGATAATTAGATATTTGCAATAATGTGTCAAGCTCGGGTAGACTACAGAAAAGTAATTTTACATTAATAGATACACAAGTTTGTTTACATGATTTTTCTATTATTTATTAGTACTCATAGCTGATGAACATTACAATGAAGCACTAATAGCTTGCTGTCGTGTACAGGATAGACAAAGACGTGCATTCAGGCTAACATGCAAACACTCACGATACCCCAGTTACTTTTAGTTCCATGGTGGCGAGCCCATTGACATCTCCGGGAATAGAATCAACTACCAGAAAATGGAATCGAAATGGCAATCACTACCCGACAAGTGGATTGAACCCAAGACCTCAGCACGTTGCCCTGCTACCACTTTACTATGGAAAAACTTAAGCCTACCGAATCCTAGAGAATCGATTTTACTTAAGCCCTTGAAGAAGATTCACCATACCTCATACCTCAAATTTAAAATCAGTAACTCATTCCGAGGCACCAATATCGTTCGCAAGGTACAGCAGTAGTAAATCATAAACTATTAAACAAGGAATAAACACGGCTCGTTCATGAGTGCGGCGGTTGTGTAAAGAAGCGATGGTTATGCTAATGCGCCCACTCAATTTATTGCCACCGGCAATTCGCCCACCTCTGCACCTCTGCTCGCCTGGTGTACACATTTATCTAGCGAAATTCGTTTCAGAAAATTATTTGTCTTTCTTTCACATTATCAGCACTTTAACAGGCTGGAGAAGGACACATCGATGTTCTTTTTAGGGTTCCGTTGATCACAAAAAACCTTCTAGTGTCACCAAGTCCGTTCATCTCTCCGTCCGTCCGTCCGTCCGTCTGTCCTCAGATAAGCTCAGATACTATAAATGCTAGAAAGCTATAATTTGACACGGATTTATCATAAGGCAAAGCGACGCGACAAAGAGGCAAAATATTTTTTTCCCATACATTTTTTTTGGGATACCTTCCGTACCCGTGAGTTGGGGATGGTTTTTTTTTCGCGCAGTTTAGCATACATCTCAATTAGAAACAATTCATTTAAGAGAACCTGAATTCATGTGTTGTTTGTTCCCCAGCATCAGAGTCGGGGCTGGGGGCCGGCGCGGCGGGCGCGGCGGGCGCGGGCGCGGCGGGAGCGGGCGCGGCGCTGGCGCTGCTGGCGGCGGCCTGCCGCGCGGCCCGCCGCCGCCGCTCGCCGCGCAAGCCGCTCGCCGCCGCGCGCGACAAGACCGCCGAGCACGACGACGCCGAGCCCGACCTCATACCTAATAATTACTGTGAGTATAGTACACTAACCTAATTATAATGACATAATATTATTACTATGACTTCTACAAGTATGTTTCATCTTAACCGATATTTCAGAATATAACTATTGTACCCTGGACGGGGCCGTTAGTTCTATATCAATAGGTAACGATATTATTTTTGCACTGTGAGATTCAATTCAAAAACTTGTATAGCCTATAGATAGAGAAACGGGGAATACCATTTTATGTGTCAACGTTTTATGAACTGCTACATCCCGATTAAGGAACATTCTTGTCATGGCGATGTACACTTGTGTGTGATTCCTATTGATATTAAAAGATTCCTCAACGTTCATAGAAGAATTTCAAATTTTGCTATAACATTCGGAGGCCTCCTGTGCAAGTTAATCTAAGATATAACCATATTTTGCCTAACAATTCTGCTACGCTGTAAATTTTTCAGATTTCTATAGGTAACGCGGTCCCAAGACCTTCAAATCACTTGATATTTCAAACACATTTACAGAATGAAATGGATAGCTCATAAATCTAACTTACTCTTTTATCAGGCTCAGATTTAACGCATCTATCACTAGAAATATTACTTTCAGTACAGATAATTGTAGACTTTGCTTTACTTTATTTACACATAAATAGATTATTGAGAAAAGTGAACAAAACAACTCGGTATCTGAAACTCAATAAGTATAACAAGAACAACAAACATTCATAGGAGCTGGAGTAATCTCCAGCGATAGCATTATATGGGATAACGTGTCTACTAGTCTCCCGGCGGACGGCTGTTTGCCGACTGCCCGCAAACAAAACATATTATTATCTTTCCTATACATCTGCGAGCCACACCCGATCAGGGAGCTCAATATCTTCGCTCTTACGTGACTGAACTTTCTAGTGCTCAGAAAAATATTGTTTTACAATTTGCTGAGATTTGGCTTGAATTATGTTATTTAATCGAGCAACATATTTTATATGATATGTTCTTAGGTTTTCGCGAGCTACACTCATTGAAATAAAACTATTTTTACGGATTTATCTCGCGTATATTAAACTAAAATGATTTTTAAAATCAACCCGACGTTTCGGTCGCTTTTCAGCTTCCGTGGTCCCGGGCAGACCAGTTTTCGTGGTCAGTCTGTTTATTGTCATTTTAGTTTAATATACGCGAGATAAATCAGTAAAAATGTTTTATTTCAATGAACATATTTTAAAGTCTAAACGATTTATATTATGATTCTTCCGAGATTGGTTGATGATCCTTTGCTGTTAGGCTTAAGGTGTTTGGATATAAATATTGGGAATAAAACGATGTTTGATCGAAATGAACAATCTAACTACGAGTATCTATTGAAAACTCAATGCATGAGCCGAAGCAATCATCGGTGACAATATTAGATTGGGTAGTTCCTGCGGTGCTACAATATGGGGTTCTTCAAAACTGGCGTCAAAATAATATTTTAGGCCTGGCAGCGCATTAGCAACTCCCCTGTCTGCCCCTGGTGTTGCAAATGTTCTTAAGCAACGGTGAGCATTACCCATAAGGTGGCCAATCTGCTTGCCTGTCAACGTTTTGACATAAAAAAGCACCGAACGATTATAACCCTTGTTCCGTTCTTAGCGTTTGATTACAGAAAGATCTACAAACAAAACAAAACAATATTTGAAATGAACAAACTATTTTTTTATCAATAATAAGTATAACAATAAGAACAAACAGTCATAGGAGCCGGAGCAACCTGGATGCAATCTGATGCATATCCGGAACAGTCATGCACGCTTAAATGTCTTTGCCTTTGGCGGCGTCGTGTGGCGGGTTACTCACTTCCCTCTAAAATGGTCGAGGAGGGCAATGGCTGTCACATGCGTCATACTCGTGAACATATTTAGTAGGTAGCAGTTTATTTGCATCTATGCTATGGACGTTCACGTTATTTGATTTTTCACGATAATCTGTACTAGATTTAAGCTCTCATTTAAAAGAGCTCTTACTGAGTTTGTTGGGTAGCGGAGTTCTTCTCAGTAGTGACTGCACTTGGAACTCTGCTAAGTGAAAAACTTTGATCTGGACGAATAAGTTTTTCTTTTTCTTCATTTATCATCATTGAAGGAATTGAAAAATTTTGTGATTATTATGTTTTAACCAAGTAGTTCAAATTCTAATTTTTAAATTTACTTTGAATATATGATTTTTCTTTTTCTATATGTAATGGTAATTTACTCTAGGTAGTTTATGATTTATTGACGTTTTGAAAGTATCTGTAAAGATCTATTCGAAATAAAAATATTTTCTATTCTTTCCATTCTATTCTAATCTTCAGCGATGGTATTAGACGGGATAACGTGTCTCCCAGCGGACGGCTGTTTACCGACTGCCCGCAAACAAAACATATCTCACCTCCATACATCCGCGAGTCGCGCCCGATCGGGGAGCTCAATATCTTCACTCTTACGTGACTCAACTTTTTAGTGTGCAAGGAAAAATACTGTTTTACAAAGATATATTGCTGAGATTTGTTTGGGTTAAGCGTTATTAATCGGACAATACGCGTATACAGTTTATATTAGGATTGTGCCTCAGTAGATTGATGATCTTTTATTACAAGATTTAATGTAATGGTTTCTATAATGTGTTTACCTAACGACCAAATACTGAAACGACACATATATTTAAATGGGACTTAGATGTCTTTATCCCTAGAAAACACGTTTAAAGAAAAGAGATAGCTATCTCTTTTTTTTAATACTCAAACGTCACTTAATTTAAAAATTAAGTGACGTTTTTATTCGTATTTCGTTCGTATACGACTATAAAATTACCGATTTAACTATCGGTTGAAACTCAATGAAATAAGGTCAACAAGCAGTCATATACGAGACGAACCGATCTTTAGCAAACATGTTAGATTTTTTACAAAAGAGATTTTGTATAATATAATGAAGGTGGCAAGCAAGCGTGCAGTTCGGATGGATGTTAAGTGATGACTGCAGCCACACTCAAACCAGAGGTCAAAATGCAGATGCGTTGCCTTCCTAACTTTAGTTGTAATGTTGTTGTTGTGTAATGTCTCTGTGATAGTTATTACAGGGCTATACAAGATGGGATAATGTTAAACATCGAATGATCAACCTGTTCTTGCTCTAAGAGTTCGATTACTCAGCGACCTACAAGCAAAACAATGCTTTAAAACGACCACACCAACTCACTGACGGAAACGCGATAAGTATAACAAATAGTCATAGGAGCCGGAGAAATCTCCAACGATAGCATTAGATGGGATAACGTGTCTCCCAGCGGACGGCTGTTTACCGACTGCCCGCACACAAAACATATCTCACCTCCATTCGTCCGCGAGCCGCGCCCGTTCAGGGAACTCAATATCTTCGCTCATACACAATAATATTACTTACGTGACTGAGCTTCTTAGTGGTAAAAGAAATGTTGTGTATAAATTAAAAAACTGAAACGATGAGATTTTGCTTTTGGATTATTTAGTCGTGCAAAATATACGGTGAGGTTTATAGAATTCTTACTGCATACAAGGTATGCAGTAAGTCTCTAGTCTCTAGTTTGTTCAAACTTTGCACATGTGACGTTTAGAATGTACCCAGTGAGTATCATTGAATAAGCATTCGATTATACTTCAAAAAATATAATGCGAAATGGAAAGCAAAATGAATATTTTTGGTGAATCAGTAATATACAATGAGGAAAATGTACCGTTAGTTTCATTACTTTGTGTAAGAGCATCATAATTATACAAAGCAGGCAGAAAAGTAATATATAAAGAAAAAAATAATACTCTATACAAACGATTTATAATTAGAAGATTCATAATTTAAGAAACATCAGAGTAAAACGACTGCATCGCAAAATTAATTTAAAACCGTTAAAATAAATTGCATGTGCAAGTTTAATTTTTTCACAAAAGCTGAATACCATCAAAAATTCAGTTCCATCCAAACAGCCATTCTGTAGTTAATAAGAATATCGGAGCGAGACAATATAATATTCCGGCGAAGCGGGCGAACGACAATGGGCGGCATGCATGCGTGATGGCGGCTCTAATGCCTCTTGCTTGCCGTCTCATGCATGCATGCACACGATTGTATTGAGCTCTGTGATTGCCTTTCTGAGCTTATGACTTAATGTTGCATTATTAACGGCCACGATTTTGTCCCGGTTGAACTTAGTCCTTCCTATTTTAATTCATTAAGGCTGAACATTTATCGACGAAGAATCTTAAGAGATGTTACGTGACGATAGGTAACAAAAGATTCAACAAAATTACTGATTCAGTACCAGTGTAGGGACTCAAGGTTGTAGCCACCTCCGCATAACCTAATTTATTTGCTGCCAAATGGTAGTCTTCAGCACTATCGTGTTCCGGTTAAATGGTAATGTATGGCCCCGTTATAACTACTACAGAAACATAACAACTAAAATGTCAACAACAAGGTGGCAACGCATCTACATTTGGATGTCTGACGTTTTTGTGTAGATGCCTATAGGCTGCAGTCAATAAAATTACTTCGTAAATTTAAAGTACAATGTCATAAGCGAACATACACACTCTTCGCAATGCATGTTCAAGCTCTTCAAGTGAAGCTCGCGAAAATAAAAAAAAACAATATCGAATCATCATCACTCCAGCCGAAAGACGTCCACTGCTGGACAAAGCTTCCCCAAGATGGCCACAACAGTGTTGTTCGTCATCAGGGGAGCACATGCTATAATTGCCATGCTTGGCAGGCGGATTGGCGATCGCAGGGCGGTAGTTTTATTGCGGGACGCTGCTGCAATAATTCAATATCGAATATGATGAAGCTCGTATTTATAGAAATTAGATGAATAAATATGTATAACAAATGTCCAGATTTACATTCAGTTTCCTTGGTATTAGGCGGTAACCGACAAAGTTACAAGTGCAGGACTGCAGACGCGCAGACGTATCAATTTAACTTTTCCACTTTAACTGCCAGAATAATCCTTCGTCTGTGTTGGTACCTCGACTTTGTTTGAGCATAACTAACTATAACTTATATTTATTTTATTTTAACAGCTCATTTTTCGAGCAAACTAAAATAAATAAAAATAATACCCGCCGATGAGAATAAATTTAAAAATATAAATACCGAACTAAAAAACAAATAATCAGTACACTGTATTCCAAGAATAATATAATGTATCCATAAATATACCCATTTTACCCACAAAAATATACCCATGTTATCATACGTGGGTATATTTGGAGCTTTTGTGCAGCTGTAAACATATTTCTTCACATAAACCGAATGGATGTTCGTCGCTTTCTTAACTTTATAAAAATTAGAAGCATATTTTTAAACGCTACAAGTACCAAGCGTAGCTAACTAGACATCGCATCATCCTGATGGGGAAGGGGATTTGGACGGATTTTACGCAAAACTCGCTCCAAGCCGGATAGTCGAGCGTCGCGCGGGATATTTCCAGTGAGATTAGCTTATACCAACTGGACAAGTACAGTGATAGCTGAGAGATTAAACAAGATATTGCTGTTTATGATTAGAGTTATGACTATTGTAAGAGTGTTGGGATCTGATTTTGAGAAAGTACGCCATAGTCGGAAATATATTTCAAATCCCATTACCATTTCATTATAGAATTGAAGAGTGAATAATGTTTCTTTAGAAGTGCCGATACAAATCCCATTTGAGATAGAAATATTTGTTAATCCGTTTATTAACAAACTACTTAGTTAGGCCTTGTAGTTCACCGCCCTAATCGCATATGTCCCTCCACAACGCTCCTTAGGCAATTGTGCTAAATTTATTTACGCTGCGCTTGCCGATTGCCCGGTGAAGTAGACTAGTGCCGTCTCGAGACGTGCTGCCTACATAGTCCCATCCCAAAAAAAAGACTTCTACTTTCAGGTTTGCGAGGTTAAGGTAGATTTTTTTCTCCAATCAGAAATATTCTCAGTGGCCGAAGTTTGAAAATACGTCTGTCGAATGATTTAAATGATAAAACAATTCGTTCTTCTTTTTACATAAAATTGACACAAATGTTCAAAACTCCGATAATGCTTTCCCTTTGCTTTGCTAATTTCTTCGCATAAAAAAATATAAGCAATTTCTTGAACAACAAAAGTTCCAAGCGTAGCTTACCAGGCGATGTATCTCATAGTCCTGATGGAGGAGAGGCTTAGGACGGATTTTACGCAAAACTAGCTCCAAGCTGGATAGCCGAGCGCCGCATGTTGTATTTCAAGAGAAATTAGCTTAAATTCCAACTGGGCAAGTAGAGTGGTAGCCGAGAAATTTTACCGGATATTACAGTTTATGATGTTAGTTTGGGATCGTATTTTCATAATTTACTTCTTAGTCGGAATTACATTTCAAATCCCAGAATCATTCCATTATAGATTAGAAAGTAAGAAATCCACAACGAAGTCGAAGGTCGTCGAAGGGTCGAAAATAGTCTTAACTGCTTCGAAAAAAGCATGGTGTGGCCGTGCCGCTATTTTAGCTCGACTTGGCGAGGGCACAGCCGTGTCCCCAGATATTTCGTAGCCCTTTTATTACGCAATCTCCTTAGTTACGTAGTAGGTAATAGCCAGACCGTGCCAGACTTGTTGTTCCAGGTTCGAGGTTAAGGTTGATTTATTTTGGTTGTAAAATTTTCTAAACTGCAGATATGCATTCATTACAACAAAAAATCATAGGAGTCTGAGTAATCTTCAGCGATAGTATTAGACAAGATAACGTGTCTCCCGGTGAACGCTGCTTACCGACTGCCCGCTAACAAAACATACCTAATTGTTTCATATTATTTCGCATTAACACATGCTTGTGAAATTTTCTTTAAATAAAATAAAACATATCTATCTCACTTCTATACCTCCACGAGCCGCGCCCGTTCAGGGGGCTCAATATTTATTTATATCTGTTCGGCCGTTTGAACGTGTTTGCGTAAGAAGTATCCATCCCAACTTTCACATTTTATATATAATACAATTCTTAAGATATGTTATTAATTACTGAGTATAATGGTACTTAAGCTACAAGTTTGAATATACATTATGTTCCAAAAGGCTTAACTGGAGATGGCTGACTTCCTAAGCGACCTCGGACCCGGATGCAAGACAGACTTACGGAAGATTGTACATAGAAATTAGTTCAGGAGTCGACAGTCGCGAGTATGTGGTGCTTCAAGCAAAAATAGATAACATTCTGACTGGGATAGAAGTTATTTTAAAACGAAATGTGATGATTACGAGACTCTTTGACAATGATGGCTCTTTGGCTCTTTGATTTTTCACAAAATGTGAACTTAATTACAAAAAAAACCGGTCAAGTGCGTATTGGGCCACGCACATTAGGGTTCCATAGTTTTTTTATTTAAATAATGTAATGAAAAAATATATATATTTTCTATGGAGTTCTTCAAAATTTTCGAGTAAAATAAATTTGGTCGATTATTACTCTCAAATTTGTATAGCCAACATAAGTGTGATAGTTTTCCTTTTAATTTCGTTATATATTATGTAGCTACTATTGCCTTAACGTTTGAATTTCTAACAACAACCGTTTTGTTGGTAGAGGGAGGGGGACAGAGAGAGTCAACTAACGAAAATTGGCACTTTAAAGCTTAATAAGTCACGAACAGTTAACTAAATCGGAAAATTATATTAGCACATCTCTAACATTTTTGAAAGACCTATCCAACTATATCTTACACTATATAGAAAACGAAAAATAAAAAAATAATCCGCGCGTTACATGTAGGGGAGGTACCCTAAATATTTTTTTCACGTTTTTATTCTACCACTTTGTCGGCGTGATTAAGGTGCATAATTGTGCCAAATTTCAAGTCTAGCACCAACAGTTTTTGCGCTAAACAGCGGACGGACAGACAGACAGACAGACAGAGGGACATCGCGAAACTATAAGGGTTCCTTGTTTACTACGGAACCCTTAATAACCGGCCAAATGCGTGTCGAGCCCGCGTAATGTAGGGTTTTGTTTTCCAAATAAATAACTTGATGGATGATGGATGGATGAAAGTTGTAGAGCATGCATACTGTCAGCTGTTAGCTGTCAGTTGAGGTGGTAGAGTTCCTGTGTAGGAACTGTCGTATTACGATGACTTTTTTCACATGTTCAAAAGCCAGTGATTAGATGGCAGAAGGAAGGGGGGGGAGACACTTGAGTATAATAAAATTTGCTGCAGCATGAACATCTACAAAAATATAAAATGCTTACAGAGTTGTATCGTAGTTCTATAATCGAGCCATGTTTTAATTCTAACAACGTCCATTTCACGTTGAATTTATTTATTAGATTGTATAATAAAAGTTTAAATAATAAAAGTGGCAAACAAGCGTGCAGTTCACATTGATGTTAAGTGATGACTGCAGCCTAACCGACACAATTACCAGAGGTCAAAATACAGATGCGCTGCCACTCCCGAGGCATTAGGTGTTATGCCTCTGTACCGGAAATTACAGAGCCGTACATTGCAATTTAATTTATGTTTTGTTGTAGTGACTTTTTTAATTTCCATAGACCAGGAACTGATATAGTTTCGCCATGTTCATCATTTTTGCACACTACTATATATACTAAATAGTCAGTGTGCAAAAATTAAATAAAAAGGTCCCAATCGTCGCATTTGCACGTCGATATTCTAACTGTGGTTTTGACACAGTTAAAAAAATACGGCGTATAAAAAATACTTTTCACAGTCGCCGGTATGAACGTGGGGTATTTTTAAGGGTTTGCGAGCACGCACCGTAAACCGCGGATGCTTCTCGTTTTTTGCTATGAATATTTGAACGTGTTTCCGTGATCCGACATTCGCCGCCCGCTGTAGCTTACAGACTGCGTAGGGTTACTAGATGAATGGGATATTCCAGACATTTTCTAAATTTACCCGGGCTTAGAAAAGCTGTGTTGGCACTTTAATTGGACATGTAAATCTCAGTGTTAACTATTTTTCTTCTAATTACCACTTCTGTTGCGGCGTAAAGTTCAGCGGTTTAGAATACCGAAGATTGGTAGTGAGGGGAAAAAGACGGGATGTTGAGGTACGTTTGACGATGGTGGAGGCACTCCTCGACACTGAACTGCACTTCGCGAGGGCTGCTACTGCAGCCGATGTTATAACGGTCGCGGGTTAGCGGTATGCGGTATGCGGTGCGGTATGTTGCGTGCGCACGCATTCGTGAGCAACGGGCTTCTAACGATGCAGCGCTGTCCGTCGCACCTCCACCGTCTAATAGGAGCAAGGACGAAGGAAGGCGGAAGACAGAGGGCAGGGGGAAGGAAGGCGACAGTGCGATGCACGCGCGCGGCTCATACGGTGTATAAATTTTGGCGGTAACATTTCCACCCCCCCTTAAAGGTTCCTTACCTTTAAAATAATGCGTGTGTGAGAAAAAGAAAAAAATAATAAATAAAGTAAATAAGTTATATTATATAAGGTATACGCCGGTCGCAGTTCGCACAGAAACAACTCGTACCGAACCATCATTACTAGGACAAGTTTTCTATATAATACCCAATGGCCAGGACAATGGCGGAGTATTGTTAGTCATTTTAACAACGATTGTTCCTGGTGGTACTTGTTAATTTTCGATGCGGGCTTGTTTTAAGACACATAATTTTTGAGGCGCATACACATAGGTGTAGTCCCAGGGTAACCTAGGCACACAGTGTATAATTTATATAAAAAAATAGCTTGGGAAACAATTTTTTGGATCTGATAACCCTACCGGAGTGCGAACTAATGCGCGTCAACACTCACCCGCCGTAAATAGATAAAAGATGAATGTCGATGGTTCAACTCGACGCCGACGTCGAACCGCCCGTTGTATCACGTTTCAATCAAAAACTACCAGATTTTAATCATTTTTATTTGCCCAACAAAACGGACAATAGGCATTTGATATATTTCTTTCAAAGATTAAATCAGTTATAACTTATGCTACGTATTACTACGTCTTTTCTTCTTTTGCATGATGCAAGTACTTTTTTCTTTAATGCTTCTGGAAGAAGATTATGATGTTTATAAAATCAATGCTCGACGCTAAACTTTATTTTTAGTTCATGAAAATGTAGAACTAACTTCAAAATAGTTTTCAATGTTCGATTACCCCATGATACCTTTATCAGATCTCAAGCTCGTTACAATGAGACCAATTTCGGAGTACATATTACACCATTTTGAACGACACCAAAAATATCTTATAAATTTGTCTATTGTGAACCATCACAACCGACAGATTAATCGGTGAATATACATAAAAAACATACGTACAGTCAAACATAGAACCGTCAAAAATACCCACGAACAGACTATGTCTCGTTGTTAGTGCTTACAAAGTGCAACGCTGTGTACATTTTTACGTTACAGCATTACATCCCATAGTGTTATACACGTAGTTGTATTAACAGTAATTACGGCTGGTAGTTAGTAACCGATGTGTGCGGCGCCGCGCCACAGTATCGATACAAACAGTATGGAAACTAAGCCCATTTTATAAAATATTTACCTACACTCCATTGAAGCAATAGGGATGTCACTATATTTTTAAATAATGGTGTTATTATTTTAGCATTTACTGACCTTTAATCAATCGTATCGTACAGAAGCGCGCATGGCCCGGCGGCTGGTGTAGATCACAAGCGATCTACTCGGTTAAGCACTACGGGCACGGTTGGGTAGTGAGATGGGTGACCGCTAGTGGCAAATTAAATGCGCGTTTCCGTGCTTCGGAGGGCACGTTAAGCCGTCGGTCCCGGTTGCTATCGATAGATAGTAGTCGTTAAACCTTGTCGGAGGCCTTATGGGCAGTTTGAAAACATCCGACAGCGGGTTGGCCACTAACCCCCAACACCTCCACCAATCCGCATTGAAGCAGCATGGTGGAGTAAGCTCCAGGCCTCATCCCAAAAAGGGGAGAGACTCGTGCCCAGCAGTGGGACGTGTAATGGGTTGCCATTATTATTATTATTATTTTATTATTGGTTACCCTGCAATAGTATTGGATAAATAAATACTATGTGTCTTTGAAACATATAGTCAATAAGTACCTAAAAGTTATTAAGATTTAACGATTCAAAATGTTGCGAATAGTGAAATGACTCAAAACGGCCTATATAAAATTGCAGCACGTTATGACGTCACACCACGGTACAACAGTTTACAAATAATAATATGTAGGCTATGTACATAATCTTATGGTGTTGATTAATCCCAGCAAACGGAACTATGTTAGTATCCACTCATTTATTCTTGTTCTTATTTAATATTTTTACATACATAAGTAGTTATAAAACAATCAAACAGATCTATAAGATCTTAAAAAATAGTGCGCCGCCGGCAGCGGGAACAGGGTCTAAGCTATCGGTGGTTAGGGTCACAGAGACAAGAACCTCCTCACTATACGTGCCGTGCCGAGGAGTACCGCCTTCTGTATTAGACCCATGATCCAACCTTCATCTTATTATAATTATGGTTTTAAGTACGAAAAAAAGTTTAATATTGATGTAACTTGTAGATCTGTGTTTTTAACCATTACATATAAAATACTTTATTCTTCATAAATATTTTAACAAATTATAATTCCTATTGCTGCTGTGAATCAGGTCTTAAAAATAACAAAACTGAGTGCTAATTACTTGGGTGATTTTTATAGTTCTTACGACAGTACAATCTTAATAAATAGCTGCCCCGACGAATTTCGTATCGCCTTAGAGGTATAAAAAAATTAAATGTCCAAAAAATCGAAAAAAAAATTGGTATGAATCACCATTTAGGGATATAAAAAAGACTACAACCGATTCTCATACCTACCAACTATGCTATGCCGCTGCGGAGGAGTATTGTTACAAACACTATCACACGAGAATTTTTTAAATATGTTAGTTATCAAAATCACCAGGAAGTTTAAAAAACGATACCTCCGGTTTTGATGATGCAGAGGTCAAACAGTCGTATACCACGCAATACGCTCGTGGCATCTTTATAACACTCGTGGAACAAAAATAAATCGCAACGTGACCGCTCGTCTCGACGCGACAGTCCGCGACACTCGCTACTGTAGCACTGCGAGAACCGCTTAGATGCCTCGTAGATGCGCATGTTTGTGTGAGTGTGCCGTTTCGAACGACTTGTTCGTAGTTTCCGTACTGTTCATATGTCTTCTGTGGCCGCGCGGCGTGATGTGGGCGACGCGGCGCGGCGCGGCTCGCGTGCCGCACGATACTACATTCACGCTGATCGCGCGATTATCACCGGTACTGGCCGGTAGGATTGCGTCCGGTGATATATTGAAGGGCATTGAGAAATGTATCTTTGTCTGAAAAAACAAATATTGAGTCCTACAATAAATAATTATTTCTCTATCAAAACTGTTTCTGTGAGATGAAGCTGTTTTTTTTTATGTTACAACCTAAATATACACATATGCTGAACACGACCAGGTGACAGATAGATTAGGTAATGTGGTGGTACCTACGCCTTCGAATTCTTAGTGCGAGATTCACAGACCGCACTACGACTTTACTTTGAGCAAAGTATGCTTAGAACTGTCAGAAATGTATGGGTTTTGACAGTTCGAAGCGTACTTTGTTCGAAAGTAAAGTCGTAGTGCGGTCTGTGAATCTCGCCCATAGACTGGAACTCTACCACTAAAATAGAGCGTGAAATATATTTTTCATGAAATTATCTTTGGTGCCACAACGCCTCCCTATGCATAGTCAGAACGCACTTGATCAATTGCCATTATTAAATATCACCATTAATGTTGTTAAAGAAATATATCAAGTTTAAAAAACGTGTAAATCAGTTTAACGCTCGCTGCGTCGCCGTGCCGCATCGCGTTTTATTATACTATACGTTGCGGAAGGAATTATTGCCGTCGTAATCACGCTCGCACATCCCTTTAAATATAAAGTCCGAGCTTATCACATACGATGGCCTACAAAAATGCGTTGAGGGAGATTCACATTGATATAGTTACTTGACCCAGTTGCTGGAACATTTTGTACGTGTCAATATTTTTTGTAGGATTACTATTTTGAATGCAGCTTACCATGTACAATGATAGTATATAATGACTACTAGTTGTAGATAGCTATTCACTTATATGTATCTTCACGCCAGGTCCCTAACGGGGTAGGCAGAGAGTGTAGAGCGCCAAATATCCCGGTCCTGACATACCTCTCGTGCCTCGTCTACCTTCATCATTCTCTTCATACACGCACGCCGATTCCTAAGACTTTTGACCCAACCATCAGACAAAACTCGACCTATTTGGTTATGGTAGGTCAGTCTTGGTCTTCCTGGGCCTCTGCAACCATCCACATTCGCATTGTATATCTGTTTACTCATTCGCTCATTCGACATACTTTCTATATGCCCGAACCATCGGAACATGCCTTTTTTTTAATTTTTACACCGATACTATCATTCACACAATCCTCTTTCTTACATCTTCATTACGAACGCGATCTGTGAACGCTATTCACTTAAAATCTGAAAATACGATAATCCAAAGATCATCCTATCACTGTACCTGCACTCGTGCTATAACTTAGGTATCATTCAATTGTTGATTAAAGAAACGTCAATTGTTTGAAAATCCTATCATTATTATGTACTTTCTAGCTAAACTAATAGCAAGTTGTTTAGGTACTTAAATACAGATTTTTGTATTTAGTATTCAAGGATGTTATTAATTCTCGTCAGTCTTCGTGAACGAACGTAGAATTTGCATTTGTCTGCTATTGCACTCAAATAAAAATGATGTCAATTTCAATTAGATATATCATAAAATGTTCAGTTCGAATCTTTTACTGTGTCTAGAAGCACAAAATTCACTAATTTGGCTACAAGTAAGCTAGAAGTAAGCGATGTAATCCACGGTAGTCACTGGAATGTTAAACTGGATCAAGTAACTATGCAACATAAACCTGTCCTTAATAGTCCGCCCTCAGTAAAACATTATGGACGCTACTTTACGGAGTAATCGCCGGTTCTACATAAATAATAAAAGCTCCAACATAAAACAAACTACCCAATAAACAAAGGCGGGTACAGAAAAGAAGCAATTTAAGTATTATCAATGCATGTAACGCTACTTTTGTGCCCGCGCCGGTGTCTAGAAATTCATAAGATATACCTACTGAAGCCAAATTCACAATCAGGATTGTGTGAAAAACGTTTATTTTCTTTCCTTAGTTTAGATTTGTCATTCCTAAAAGTGAGAGAGATTGATTTGATTGTGCAGCTTTGCATTCTATGACAATACTACTCTAGTACGTGAGGTATTAGACAACAAGCTATTTGAACACAGGGCTAAATTTCGGCGATAGGTCAGCTGATTTCTTATATAGATAAGACGTAAAGTCAATGTCATGATGATGAGGCGAGTTCTTCTCACATATTCAGTTATTTCCTCGCCGAAAAAGAATAGGAAATTGCTATTAAATATTCAGACTAAAAATTCATAGTTGAACAATGAAGGTATAAAAGGAGAAAAATCGTTAAGCCAGCGAAATCCATCAGTAGGGTATACGTAACTTGTTTGATATTATTTCGCATTAACACATGCTTGTGAAATATATTTTATTTTTAAAGAAAAATGGAAAGAAAAATTTGACTTCAGGCGAGGCTCGAACTCGCGACCTACTGGGAATCTAGTCCAGCCGCTCTTCCAATTGAGCTACTGAAGCCCTGCCCGATTTGTCAAATCTTTCCTTCACATCTATTGCATTGCTTTATGGTAGCAGTAGCGCCATCTATTACCAACTATGCTAGTTAGGCAACCGATATAATAGACTTTTCAGTTTATTGAATATCGTAAAGAAGTCGCTTTTACCCTTAATAATTGTTTGATATTATTTCGCATTAACACATGCTTGTGAAATATATTTTATTTTTAAAGAAAAATGGAAAGAAAAATTTGACTTCAGGCGAGGCTCGAACTCGCGACCTACTGGGAATCTAGTCCAGCCGCTCTTCCAATTGAGCTACTGAAGCCCTGCCCGATTTGTCAAATCTTTCCTTCACATCTATTGCATTGCTTTATGGTAGCAGTAGCGCCATCTATTACCAACTATGCTAGTTAGGCAACCGATATAATAGACTTTTCAGTTTATTGAATATCGTAAAGAAGTCGCTTTTACCCTTAATAATTGTTTGATATTATTTCGCATTAACACATGCTTGTGAAATATATTTTATTTTTAAAGAAAAATGGAAAGAAAAATTTGACTTCAGGCGAGGCTCGAACTCGCGACCTACTGGGAATCTAGTCCAGCCGCTCTTCCAATTGAGCTACTGAAGCCCTGCCCGATTTGTCAAATCTTTCCTTCACATCTATTGCATTGCTTTATGGTAGCAGTAGCGCCATCTATTACCAACTATGCTAGTTAGGCAACCGATATAATAGACTTTTCAGTTTATTGAGCAATTTATAAAGCAATGCAATAGATGTGAAGGAAAGATTTGACAAATCGGGCAGGGCTTCAGTAGCTCAATTGGAAGAGCGGCTGGACTAGATTCCCAGTAGGTCGCGAGTTCGAGCCTCGCCTGAAGTCAAATTTTTCTTTCCATTTTTCTTTAAAAATAAAATATACGTAACTTTTCGAGAATTACATACAAACCGTTGATGTATATAAGTCTAGGATCCTGATTTGCAAAAATTAGGTTTCGCTTAATGTTCCAACATGTTCTTTTTTACAAGCATTTTTATCTTGCTCTCAAAACAGATGGTCTAGGATGAACATGTAATAGAAAACTGAGTGATGACCCCGCAAACTGACGTGAGCAACAGCTCAGAAGTATTATCCTCAATTCCAGGCTCCGTTTTAAGACTCTTTAGCCCCTCATTTTCTTCTAATTCTATGCTCATACAAAACACATTTTGGAACATTTACAGCAAAACCGAGCCATATTCACTAGATTGTCGATTACACTTGCCCAACCCTAAAAAATACAACATAAAGACCATCTCATATTCATAGCGGGCGGACGCAAACTGTGCGGAATGCGGACGCGGGGGAGGGGAGACCATAAATTGTTCGGTAATGAATGCCGTTCTCGCCTCAATAAAAACTCGCATATTATATGATAGAGGGCAGATTTATGCGGCTGGCCGTAATCCCCGCGGATACATAGCGCGCTCTTACCTATCCTGCTACGGGCTGCTATACTGGTTTAACGTAACTTCACGCCTGCAATCCCCGAAGGGGTAGGCAGAGGTAAATGCATGCATTCAAGCATACATTCAAACACCCACGACTCGCCGGTTACGTTTTGGCCCATGTAACAGGTGGCAAACCTGTTGTCATCTCCGGGCACATTACCAAACTCCGAGGTACAGGGAAACTTCCAGAAAATGGAATAATCCCAATAGAACCAGAGATAAATGATTTTAAACAGTTGTCTCTGATAGTCCCCGACCCGGGAATTGAACCCAGGACCCCCAGCGCAGTAGTAGTGGCCTGCTACCACTACGCTACTGAGGCAGTTCAGTTTACTATACTGGTTTGAGTTTCAATTTAGGAAAGCGAAAATTTCCAAAACAATGATGATTGATTCAATAATATACCAACTGTCACCAGCAGAATTCATGTCTTTGATGATGAAAAACCGTTCAAAGATGTCCACCGCTTAGTAGAGGTAGGCTTAGAAGGCTTCCTGATATGTGACGCTTCTGTTTGACTTCGACCTTTGTATTGCTTTCTATCAAATGTACTATCACCCCTGATGGTTGCTGGTGCAGTGGTAAATCTGTTTGATTAATCATGTAAGAACTTTCTTCTTAGTTTATTCTACGGTATTTTATCCTGCTTGAATTGAATGTTAATAAAATTCGTTTATCAATTTGTAAATATCTACACTACGATAGAATTCACAATATATGCTTACAGTTTTACTTCGTCGGCAATATACAAGTAGATACTGCTACCTATATTATATGCAATACAATTTTAAGAGATCTACATCTCAAAATATTTGTTTCCATTCTTCTTTTTTATCATATGCCGCCAAGCTTTTCTTAAATTTTTAACAAAATTTTAAAAAAATAAACGAGTGGTTAACTCTCTAACAGATCGCAATATCAAAATATGATATTGAATCAGGCTTAAACATGGTATAAACAAGGTCCTTGGACATTGCACCGAAGTCGCGGCGTATCGAAAGAGTTTATTGAAAAATATTTTCATAGCGACCACTGGCAGGCGGGCGAGGGGGAAGCAAGGGTGGGGGGTGCACTGTTCATGAATATTGATGCATCGTGAATATTCAGAGCGCCGACACTAGCAATTGAAAACACGCCGCGGAGTGCGAAGCGACGCAGGCTCCGGTCCTAGACTGATCCGCAACCTGACTAAACCACTTTTAAAATTATGCTGCAAACAGATATTTAATCGATGATAGCGAGTCTGCCCTTGTAGTATATGTACTACAAGGGTAGACTCGCTATTATATTGTATTAATAACTTACCAAACATGTGGACCACATAAAGCCGTGAGGTCAGCTAAATAGCTTGGGCCGTTTAGCTTGGGGCGGACACCTTACTCTTACAAAAATGGACACTTTAAACTTTAATATTTCACGAACAGATCCATCAATTGAAACATGGTTTAGTCGGTTTAACCCAGTATTTTTTAAAAACCCACCCAACAATATCCCAGTGTACTTTGAAGTTTGACTCCCTACGTTTTGCAGTACCTTGCATCTCCTGTTAAATTAATTTCGAAGTCGAGTCGAAACATTGAATGTTTCCTCGAAGGAATACTCTACCTTCATCGCACCTGTAAAATGGAAATGTGGGAGCATGTGAGGCTTTGAAGCCTTTGTAAAGATTCACACCAGAGAGACCCAGACACAATATCTCGAGCATAGTAATGAAATAATACTACTGCACAAACACTATTATAACCTATATACATTTATATATGTAGTTTGTAAATTGAAATGGTATATCAATTGCTATTCGCTTTCATTCATTTTGTTTAAATTCAATGTTTCATAAGAGGTGCCTGTCACCCTAAATCAATATATACATTTCTGATTCTGTACGGCTATTAATAAGTTATCAATGGGGGTCGTCCACCGATCTCGAATCGGTTAAAAACGAAGAAGAGAAATTCGACGCTCGTATGTGGGCTTCGGTAATTAAGTGGTAAAGCGGCTGGACAGGTTATCCTGAGGTCACAGGTTCAGTAGATTGTACCCGAAGTCAAATTAACATTAATTTTTTTTTTATTTCAATTTCGTTCGCATTTTTTTAGTGATGCAATGGAGAGTTCATCTTATAGTTAAATTAACCATAAGATGAACTGCATTGAAAGACGAACTTAACATCAGATCCCAGCTTGGTGGAAATGGGACCAACTTCAAAGTATACGTTTTCAAACGACACAATTCTCAGAATCGGTCCACAATAGACGGAGTAATACATAAAAATAAACATACAGTCAAACATAGCCCCTATTTTGAGGCCGGTTATAAACAGAGATAGACGTACATTGAAGTGATTCTATAAGTATGTATTTCTATTTTTCAAGTCCAGGTGACTGAAAAGAATTGTAATCTACATTATATTACGAGATCAATCTGACCAAAATACAGACGAATGCCATGATATTTGGAGAGAATACTATGATCAAAGATTTTTAGAAAAAGGTATTTGGTTTAAGACAATACAAAGCGAACCTCTTCATATACCTTGGTTTGGTCAATCCAATCTCTCGCGCAGACTTATTTTGACTTATTATTGCACACAGAATAAGAACGGGCCATTTCCCTTTGAAAAAAATTGCTTATTTGATGGGAAAGGGTGACTCGCCAAATTGTGATTCGTGCGGAGTTGTTAAGGACGTACGTCACCTGCTGGTGGAGTGCGTCCGCTTTCAGCGTGAGAGGCAGTTCCTTGTACGGACTTACAATCTGAATACAATAGATGTGGGTGTTTTTATTAAGATTTTGGTTGAACCACTATCTGAGGCTGCCAAGGCATTATTCAAACTTGTGAGTCAGTACAAGTGACTTCATAGCTTTAAGTTGGTTATTGGTTATTCTTATTTCATAATTATTTGTTATTAATATGTTAGTATCTAGATAGTCTTAATATAAAAAGCATATATATGTCTGACATGTAATTAATTATAAAGGACCTGAAATTAATAAAGATTAAAAAAAAATACGAGATCATATTTCTACTGTGTCACAAGCACGCCACCGCGGATCTCGCGAGGTGAGCGTGGTGAGCGTGGTGAGAGTAACAGGCTCCTGAATAGAGGGTTGATATAATTAAGATTTATGGTGGGCGCGATGCTGCGAGTGGGTGCTATTAATGAGAGCAATTTGAATAAACTTGTGCGCATTAACGCCGCCGAAGCCAAGCACATTTATTATTTCTTTGGTCTTAACTTATGCACGCCTCCCGCTGTCTTCTGAGGCCCTGGCACTTTGGTATATATATTTAACGTAGCAGTTGCTCTTAAGGATGTACCAAATGTTCATTAAATTCCACACAATGGTTTTCGAAAGTAACATCAAGACAGATTTTTTAGGATATTTAAGAGTATGTTAGAAGAAAGCCTTAGCTAGCGTAACTTGGGAGTGTTAAATATAAATATCCTAATTAGATAAATCCTAGAGCCTTGAATCAGCGTGGCATAAATGACGACCCAGTTGGTACAGTGATTTGAGACGGTTTGATTTACATAAATGACTTTGTGTTTGAGCGCGGGCGGGCTCGCATAATATTATTATAAAGAATTAAACTTCAGATATGATTTGTTGCGAATCTGAGTGCTTGTGTATGTGTTGTGTATGTAACGAACATGGTATCCATGACCCTAGTAAACGTATTTTTTTTATTTTAATATCGTATCGCATAATCGGTTGATTAATAAAGTCGAAGTCTCACTACATCTTTTGTAATAAATGGTAGTTGAATTTCGTCCCGAGAATGTCCCATATCCAATATATCTTTTGAAGCCTGTTTATTAGTGACTATTTAGTGTGTACCGAGTGTATGAGGGATCGACATAAATAAGAACGATCGAGGGTCGCGGAGATTTATCCGTCGGCGTCGGTCGGCTTCACGGAAAAAACTTGATTAATCACGGGAGACGGAAGACGGGAGACGCGGGACGTGGGGTGATAGGCTTGCGATTTATCCCGTCATAGGGAATGCTCAACTAAGATCTGGGTTTAGGGACGAATTAAATATGTAGTTCAAGAAATCCGTTGATTGCCAATCAGACCATGTTCAAAGAAGGTGTAGTGTGACAGTTACTGGGAATATCTCGTGGGGTTTTAAGCTTAAGCTAAATCAACGAAAATGATAACATAGTAACAATTTGCCGGTCTGCTGTCTGTCTTTTTTAAGTTAAGTCAGTGACTAATCTTAAAAAAGTTTTTAGTAATAATTCGCTCATGTGTCGTAAAGGAATTTGCTTTTACAATGCGGCACAAAAAAAATATTATTTGCTACCTATGTGGACCGATACCATAAGGTTTTATTACGATTCAATTGAAGAACTGCCAAAATGTTGTGTCATTTTTAACAGAGTTCAAAAAACGAGAAGGTTTTCAATTCGGCCGGTATATATATTTTTTCTTTTTTTTTATGTATGTACGTGAATTTCACTGAGATTTTTGGACCGATTTACGTAATTCTTCTTTTGTTTGATGCGGAATAGTTTCGAATCGGTCCCATAAAAATTTTATTCAGATGGGCCCATTAGTTTTTATTTTATGAGCATTTTTTTACTTACTTTCACCTCACACTAAGGAATAAGAATAGACGGCGAGTTGTCATACAGTGCGTTGAATTCACTGACGTCCTTGATAGTCCTAATGCGCATGTCAACAAGATGACAACTAGTGACAATGACACATTTACTCATCGACGACACAGCACAGCATATTAACTCTTTCGTAGATAAAATTTTTTCATTGATTTCATATTGTCGTGTAATAATTTTGTATCGACACACCTAAACAAAATAATTAGGTATCTAATTGTCACGAAGCTAAAAGATTCAGATTTTATAAATTTAACAGATGTGAACATTAATCTAATTGACAATGCAGCAATAAACTAAAAAGTATGAAATAAATATAACTACGTAAAGAAAAACCGACTTCAAAACTGAAAAGTAAAAAATAATAAAGATTTAATTGTAATTATATACTACCTATTATTTATATGTGCTATTTACTAATAGGTTTGAAGTCGGTGCCAAACTTCACGCCTGTAATCCCCGAAGGGGTAGGCAGAGGTAAATGCATGAATTCAAGCATACATGCAAACACCCACGATTCGCCGGTTAGGTTTTGTTCAGTGTATTAATTTGCTCGTATTCATATTTAAGTGATTAAAATATAATTATTTGTTTAAAGGCTTGGCACCGACTTCACACCTATTAGTAAATAGCACTTAAAAATAATAGGTAGTATATAATTACAATTAAATCTTTATTTGTTTTTTACTTCTCAGTTTTGAAGTCGGTTTTTCTTAACGTAGTTATATTTATTTGATTGGATTGTCGTATATTTCCGAACATAGCTCAAAAAACTACCATTACATTGTGAAATCCATCCAAATCACAAACCTTCTTATTCAATTGAATGGACTTTATTTAATGGAACTTAGTGGAGGACTAATGTCCTCCATTTCATCCTGTCAAAAGTAGTAGGAATCGGCGTGCTTGTATGTAGAGAATGATGAAGGTGGATGAGGCACGAGAGGTATATATAATATGTCAGGACCGGGATATCTGGCGCTCTACACTCTCTGCCTAGCCCGTTAGGGACCTGGCGTGAAGATACATACATACATACTAGTGTCCTAGAAAAACGGATAAATGTACGATTTTCCTATAGCACTAAACCAGGAAAAGTTAACAATTGCATTCATTTTTGCAAAACGAATCTCACAAAGGCGCATGTGTGCACTCGTACAATGTTGCACTTGATAGTGTGTGCAGCCTTTGTGGACCAATCATGCGTCCTGTTGCCGCACCGCCGCTGAATGCGATTGTAACCGAGTTAAACCGGACCGCTTTGGTGATTATTGTAAAAATGTCAACTGCTTCCCTTCGCTTATATTTGTTTTCAATGCTTCAATGCCATCGCATTGATTTAACTGGGTCAAACGGGAGCAAGTAAGTTTAAAACTTACTGTTTCGACTTTTAAGCCACGTGTATCAAATAGCAAACGGCTTCGTGTTTGTGGCACAGAGGCAAAAACAGCTTTGAGCTCAAGAGTAGCAACTTAAATGAAAGAATTATAGATTTCATGCATGTCTTAAGACTGCAATGCTTACCTGCTTATCACCAATGACCTGAAAAAAAATTACTCACAAAAATGACCTGGCTAAAAGTACATATATTTATTGGTATTTATAATTTACCAAAATTAAAGCGCAGATATGATTTTCCTATCTCAATAAACAAAACTTTGCAATCCCAATTCGCTCATGTGTGCGCCGTAAATAGATTTACAATGCAGCTGTAAAGAGCGTGTGCAGCGTCTTTGTGAGGCGGCCATGCGCACTATTGCCCTGTACCAGCGTCCAACACGATTGCAACCGAGTTTAACTCGCCCGCTTGAACGACTGTTGTGTAGAGATAGCAAACCTTTCTTTTGTTTTTCACGTATATTATAGTGGGACAGAGTGGCAAAACTTTTAATGAATATTACATTATGTACGACTTGTGTGGCTTAGAACAGTAGCAATATGACAGAAATTACGTCAAATTCGTTCGTATTGCCTGGCAGTATGAATTGTGTTATTTCTGTCAGGTAGATAATGTTCTAAGTTACATCATTTTATATTTGTATGGAGCTCCGTCTCTGAAAATGTAGTGGTTATGTTATTTTGGCAGTGGCGTATTTACGCACTCGAACTTCACCCAAACTTTATCTCCAGTTGCTACTATGATGTTCTATCATAGTTTACTATTATGTTCCACTCGTATTCGTTGAACTGGCTTTGACGAGCCAGTTGGTCCAGTGGCGTGTCACAACCGAATGAACCGAGGCTCTGGGATTCGATCCCCGCACTGGGACAAATACTTTTATGGCCTACAGATATTTGTTTCGGGTCTGGGTGTTTGTGTATGTGTTGTTTGTGTACAACGGCACCCACGACATAGGTTTATACCTAGTGTGGGACTGTGAGTGTAGGCGAACCTATTGCTGACGACTGCTAGAATTAGCTTGTGTATCGACGTGTTTGAAGGCTTTTAACAATTTTACTGATATACACATGAATTTTAGTCCATCAGACTAAAAAAACATACAACAACACAACACACTGGACAAGATTTATAGGCACGACAACAGACCTCAAGAGTGGCATCTACATATATTTAGTTTTTGTGAAGATGTTTATAGGCTTTCTGTATTCACTTACCATTAATGTGTACTACATCCTTGTTAGCAACTTCATGACATTAAAAACCCTTTAATGAAAAACAGTGATGTCATTAATTACCACATTTTACAGGCAACATTGATCCCACTTCCAACACCGGAGCCGGTCAACAGCATTTTTTGCGATAAGCGTCGCTTCAACGTGTTTCCTCATTAGTCCCGGCGTATTGGCCGTGAATTCGGGCGATACGAGATGGGTGATAGGCGATAGGGCGATAGGGCGATAGGGCGATAAGGCGAGCTGATTGATCCGGGCGCGGCGGTAATTAATTGGGCGGGAGTGCACCGTCACGCCCTCTGTCATTAGCTCCTTCCGACCGCTGCCGATTCATTTGTTGACGCTATCTGCTAAGGCTTAATTGCTTTGCTGGTGTCTTCCGATATGTCATTGAGGTGTTTTCAATTTGTATGTCTACTACTCCTAGCAATAGCACGCAGGTTTTCCTGCGTTCTCTCCATCCTGTTTGTAATGTTACCATATCACATGGCCATTGCTCTATGTATAGACTGCAAGTGCCTTGCCACTCCTGAAAACTATTTTGTCTGTCAGTGTACTAAACATCTGCAAACCATTCATGTATTTGTTATCAAAGACGATAATTTATAACTAACCGTGAGTTCGCATTGACGAAACATTCGCATAGAAATATGTTTGACAGCAGTGCGAACTGCGAACGCTAGCACCAACAACACATTCATCGCTATACATACTTTATGCGACGAGTTGCGTTAGTTGCGTAACATCATCATGTTTAATGTTTATAGTGCAAACTAGGGATAGACGATACTCGTATTACTTGTTTTTCTTTATGTTATGTTATAACTGCAGCCTTACTTATACACAAACTAGAGAACACGATGCAGGTGAACTCCTCCGACCGTAATTATTATGTCTCTATTACGGGGCCATACAATACCATCTAACCGGCACAGGATAGTGCTGAACACTACCATTTAGCGGCAGATAAATTAGTATGATTGGTATTATTTGTTTTGAAAAGCGTCAAAATCTTCTAGTTTACGAATGGCATCGTATATGCGTTTACATAATAATGAAAACCCTTGAGACGTCCCACAGCTGGGTACAAATCTCTCCCGTTTTTTGGGGGGAAGCCTGGAGCTTACTCCACCACGCTGCTGTAATGCGGGTTGGTGAAGATACGGGTTAGTGGCCAACCGGTTGTTGGATGTTTTCAGACCACCCATAAGGCCTCTGACAAGGTTTAACGACTGCTATCTCGAGCAAACGGGACCGATGGCCTAACGTGCCCTCCGAAGCACGGAAATGCGCATTTCAATCTGCTAGTGGCGGTCACCGTCCACACACCCGACCGCGCCTGTATCGCATAACTGAGTAGATCGCTTGCGATCAACACCAGCCGCGGGACCATGCACTCTACTTTTAAGTTACAACAACGATAATGTAACTATTCATTACATATTATTATTGTTTTCATATTTTTTTTTTTTTTTTTTTTATGTATTAAAAGTGGCAAACAAGCATGCAGTTCACATTGATGTTAAGTGATGACTGTAGCCTATAGACACCCACACAATGACCACAGGTCAAAATGCAGATGCGCTGCCACTCCTGAGGCATTAGGTGATATGCCTCTGTGCCTGAAATTACAGGGCCGTACATTACCACCTGACCGGAACACGATAGTGCTGAACACTACCATTTAGCGGCAAGTACATTAGGTAATGCGGTGGTGCCTACGCCCGCGAGCTCCGTCACTGGAACTCTACCACCAGTAACTCTAACAACAATACTACAAAATATATAAAAAGTAAAGCAATATTTATCGCGCCTTTAGCGCCACCATCGAATCTCCACCAAACGACTTCAAGCGCAGTATTCGGAACGGTGAGATCACTTCGCATACATCACGCTACCAATAACTTATGCAATAGAATCAAGACGTTTCGGTCACGAGCAAAAAAATGTGATGCCATCTTTCACCTCTCCATTACCGAAATGGAGGCTCGACTAGATGCATCACCGGTGATCTCATCGGTGACCACCCTCCGCCATCCGCCATCCTTCCCCAACATATAGGGTTGTCAATACTATTATAGAGTAGTGTTGATTGATTTGGCTTTTAGCACATCTCAACTACGAAATCACACTTGGGAAACCGAAATATTTTCACCGTGACTTGTTATGGTGATAGAATTCCAGAGTCGAAGCTCGAAGGCAAGATCACATTGCGTTATATATCTGCTGCTAAATGGTAGTGTTCAAACAGTATCGTATTCCGGGTAGATGGTAATGTATAGCCCCTTAATAACTCTCACAGAGGTAAAACATCTTTGTCCTCAGGGGTGGTAACACCTCTGCATATTGACCTCTGTTATCGTGTAGATGTCTATAGGCTGCAGTCATCACTTACCAATGAGAATTATGTTTTTTTTTTATTTGGTAGGACGGTGGAATTATCATTATTCATCTATTTTGAATATTCATCTACTCTCAAATAATTTCGAAACTACAGTGTGACAGACGAACAGACAGACGCACGAGTGATCTCTTAAGGGTTTCGTTTTTACCCTTTGAGGTACAGCACCTTGAAAATAATAATTTCAAGGTTCTGATCTGAAATTCCATTTTGGCTCATACAATGTTGTCAGCCCTACCTCTATGCCGTCGAACATATCGCCAATATGTCTAATGCCACATTTATATTCAATGGTTCAACACACGCAATCGCGCCTCATAGCTCTCTGTTTCAGTCATTACATTTATGACGAGATATCAATAATATTTATAAATATTAGACGATACAGTTGGTCCAGCGCTGTGAGGCAATCGCGTCTGAGAATAGAGATTAAAAGAACGATCGTGAAACCATAGAAACGTAAGACGCTACCATAATTCTTAAGAATTGATCACAGAATGCTTATTGAACTGCTTCCATATTGAAAACAAACGACTCTGATTCATATAAATATTTACAAATGAACTTCCATATATCCTGTTCACGCATCGTAAGCGAGTTGATATCCCGTATTAGCGTATTGCGTGATCTTGCAGCCATGCCCCTCGTGCACCAATATATTATCTGTAACATCTACATGAGCGGATATAGACGATATTTGTTCCAATATCAATAACTGTCGACGTTGTTTTATTTAACTGCCGCTTTTGTAACTCAATAAAATTCCTATTGATTTTACGAACTCTATTGATGTGAGGCTTAAGTTACGTTTTTACTGCGGGAATTTCGTTTTACTGTTTAGTTTGCTTATTTTTTAATAGATAAGTTAGAACCGCAATTAAATTTCATGCCTGTGTTCCCTAAGGGGTAGACAGAGGTAAATAGTACACGTACATGTAAATACCTATACCTATTCGTCGGTTATGTTTTTTCTTTAGACTTTAGACATCTCCAGGCACAATACCAAACTCCCACGATTAGAATGAAAAAATTGCAATAGCATCTGCAAAATTGCATAACCTCGACTCGGGGATTGAACCCAGGATATTAGCGTATGCGTGGCCTGCTGCCTCTACACTACTGAGGCAGTAGTAAGTTAGGTAGAACTTGAATAAAATTAGTCGGTATTAAATTACCGCGAATGAAAAATATTTTGTAACGTAGATCAGAGAAGAGACTGCCTCTACGTGTGAAAAGTATAAATGACTTCTATTAAGCCGTGGGAATGAATCGAAGCAGTTCTCTGTGAGTGATTACATACAAGCGCCATACTTCAGAACGCTTTGAGTAATCACTATACATGAACGTCGCAGACGCCAAATTGGCAATTTACGATATCAGCCAAAAAGGCAATAAATTCGTAGTGATGCGGCTATCGGAAGGGACACCACATCAATTAGTGAATGCAAACCAATAAGCGAGTGACAGGACGCCTAAATTCAAAATTCAGATATTTGTAGCGTTGCATTCGGCGATCCCAATTACTTTTTTGTCCGGCGCCGGCTTAAGGACACTTTTTCATCAGAGATGTACTGTGCTACGTTGTTACAATTGGGCGTAATATCCACCGACTGTTTTTATTGCTCTTTATAGCTCAGCACTGGTGGCAATAGACTCAATGCAGCTTCATCTTCGTCAGAGAGATATGCTGTATAAGAGAGCTGTGATATCGCCTTAGGGGAATGGCAAAATCAGGGATGGTGACTCCCAACACACTGACAGACGTAAAGAATTATTTTGGCGCCTGTAGTGAAGAACCCTACATGACCAATATTGTAGCGCTTCATACTACATTAGTGCTTTCGTAAGCAGTATTAATGTAATTACGACAAAAACTTCTAAATGTAGATGAGGCACGTGAGGTGTATCAGGACCGCGATAACTGGCGCTCCTCACTCACTGCCTACTCCATTAGGGAGCTGGCGTAAAGATACAAACATACATACCCTTTAAATAGGTAGCCGCTTTATATTTTCTAGGTGGTTTAAATTAACAAAATATAATTCAAAACTTAACCACAACCAACTTAGGCGGTCAACAATAATGGAAACTGTCACATAATTTCATAGCCTAACTCCCACTACATACATCACTGTATAGGTAACCTTATACGTTCGCCTCGCTCTAGCCACCCATTAATCAATCTTTTTTCTTTGTCCAACCGAGTGGATCACCGGCGACCGGAGATTTATTCTCCGCCTCGCTCACCTCGCGTTGCGGTCTCGCTACTCGCTAATGAATTTGACAATTAATACTCGGCCGTGCTGCATTATTCATTGTTTTTAGCGAACCACACACTCATATCACAAACAGTTTGTGGATTTCTCTTATAAGTAATAGGTTTATAGAAGCGGTCGCAGCTTAATGAGGCCTTAGTGTGGAGTGATCATTTGAGTTAAGCACGATATGTTCAGGTGTAGTTAGTATTTTGTTAGATAAACAAAACCTTACGCTTCTATTTTCCATGAAAAGGTAATAGAAATATGTATCTATCTCCACGCTAAGTCCCTTACGGGGTGAGCAGAGAGTGTGGAGCGCCAGATATCCCGGTCTTGACACACCTCCCGTGCCACTTCTACATTCATCATTCTCTTCGTAATTGCACGCTGATTCCTAAGACTTGACTCCACACTCAGGCAGTATTCGACCTATTTTTTTTGGTCATGATAGGTCAGTCTTGGACTTCCTGGGCCTCTGCAACCATTAACATTCGCATTGCATATATTACGTTTAGTTATTTTGATCAATCAAATTCTATATATAGATGCCTATGTACGAGTTGGTAGCGTACGAAAGACATAATGCTCTACAGAGCCGAAATCTCTGTCCTAAAGTCGATGTGCAATATTTTTTGATGAGGTGAATCATATACTGTACCTGAACTATCTATAGCCAAATAACAGTGTTCAGCACTATCGTGTTCCGGCTAGATGGTAATGTATGGCCCCGTAATAACTATCACAGAGACATAAAAACTAAGGTCTTAGGGGTAGCGACGCGTCTGAATTTTGACCTCTGGTTTTTGTGTAGATATCTATAAGCTACAGTCAGCACTTAACATCAATGTCAACTGCATGGCTATTTGGCACCTTCAGTACATAAAAAATATATCAAACTTTAGTCTGATAATACTGAATCAATTCGCATAGAGCAATAAGCGCGAGTACCGGAGTATACTTATCCCCAGTAATTTGTTCCAGGCGAGACGTCGAGTGCGCCGTGCCTGGCCGTCTCGTCACCCGGCCGGACGGCGCCTGCGCCGGTGCCTACACCTGTGAGTATACGCCTTATTCTTACTGTGCCTCGTGTGCACTCGAGCCAACTTAACAAAATTATTATTATGGATAAGTAAGGTATGGATAAGTGTACGTCCTGAGTGACGGCGCCTGCGCAGGCGGAATGAACTGTTGAATGCGAAAACAAATGTTCGACACGTTTGAACATATCCGGAGTACAAGCGGGAGCGCACGTTTCAAACTTTCTCGCTTACACTAAGGACATGTATCGATGTGTATTTGTGTAAATCCACTCCGCATTGACCGCAATCCGCAATACACGGTGCGCCGTCACCGTCGCTCAGGACGGACTCTACCGCTGCCTTGGCAGGCGAATTAGATTAGCGATGTACAGTGGCGGTAGTTTTATTGCGGGACCCTGCTACTTATCTCGCGTTGTTTTATTCATTACCATACCAACCCATTATCTCACTGGTGGTAGAGCTCCAGTGACGGAGATCGCGGGCCTAGGCGCCACCGCATTACCTAAATGGTAGTGCCTTACTTGTCGCTAAATGGTAATGTTCAGCACTATCGTGTTCCGGTCAGGTGATAATGTACGACTCTAATTTCGTATTATCGTATTATGCCTCTGTGTCAGAACACAGAGGCATAATACCTTAGGTCTCAGGAGTGGTAACGCATCTGAATTTTGACCTTGGTTTTTGTGTGGGTGTCTATAGGCCCCAGTCATCACTTAACATAACTGTGAACTGCATGCTTTTTTGCCACTTGCATTAAATAAAAAAAAATAATAATGAATTTACCGCCATTGTTCGGTTGAACAAAACCAATAGCAGAAGATTTGCTTTAGTGCTTTGTTTACCAACATCGTTTGAAATATATTTTATTTAAAGAAAAATGGAAAGAAAAATTTGACTTCATGCGAGACTCGAACTCGCGGCCTACTGGGAATCTAGTCCAGCCGTTCTTCCAATTGAGCTACTGAAGTCCTGCCCGATTTGTCAAATCTTTCCTTCACATTTATTGCATTGCTTTATGGTAGCAGCAGCGCCATCTATTACCAACTATGCTAGTTAGGCAACCGATATAATAGACTTCGCAGTTTATTGAATATCGTAAAGAAGTCGCTTTTACCCTTAATAATTAGTAATTATCTTCTCGTCATCTTATAATTATTAATTATTAAGGGTAAAAGCGACTTCTTTACGATACTCAATTCTATTGTTTGATTTGTCTATTCCGTGTGCAATACACATGAGTACACTCACGTAAAACTAACAAACGATCCTTTTAACAATTTAACCCTGTCGACACTTAAAATGTTTTTCAAGCTGAAATACCGTTCATAGCGATAAAGATGAAAATGGAAACAAGTATATATCGCATTCGCTTTGCTTCGGCTATGACCATGAAACTCAAACACACTTGATGCCACGGCCGATACACAAAGCGGCAATCCATTTCCTCCCTCTTTGGGTAAGGCATTCGATTGCATTATAGCCGCCGCACGAGCTGCAATGCGGCTGCGGGCGAGTTACCTTTATGACACTGTGAATTACATGAAGACATCATAAACAATGTATTTACTGTTTTTTTATGTAAGGAAGGTGGCGAACAAGCGTGCTGCTCACATTGATGTTAAGTGATGTCTGCAACCTATAGACATGATATGTTCTTAGGTTTTCGCGAGCTACACTCATTGCAATATAACTATTTTTATAATCAATATTTTTAAATCATTTTAGTTTCATATACGCGAGATAAATCCGTAAAAATAATTATATTTCAACCTATAGACATTTACATAAAAACCAGAGGTCAAAATATAGATGCGTTGTCACCCCTGAAACCTGAGGTGTCATGACTCGGTGATAGTTACTAAGGCGCCATACATTACCACCTAACCAGAACACGATAGTGCCGAACACTATCAATTAGCGGCGGATAGTTTAGATAATGCGGTGGTGTCTACGCCCTTGAGCTCCTACACTTGGATCTACTCGTATCACCAGTAAACCTAACTCAGATACGAGCCATTTGATCTAGCGATGTATGACTATCGTTTTAATCAACACGTGTGTGTTCGATTCCCGCACCGGGAAAAATATTTGTATGGCCTACAGATATTTGTTTCGGGTCTGTGTTGTGTGTGTATAACGGCACACACGACACAGGTTTATTCCTAGTGTAGGGCTGTGAGTGTTAGCGTATTTTTTATGATCTGATGATCTTTTGTAAACATAGTGTTGATCCATTTCCAACCTCCATCCAGCTAGGTATTATGACTGACGACCCCACTGAAGTCTATTACTACATTTACCACGACACGAGTCCCTCAATCACTCTTAAATTTATAATCGCTTAGAAGCGCTGCGGTCCAGTCAGAAGAACCGTAGCTATGTGAGATTTTGATTCATGTAATGTTCGATGTGTAGCTCATTAATTGATTGGGATAATTGTTAAAATTTACTATTATATTATACATATTTTGTAAATTGTATAATAAGATTTTTTGACCGACTTCAAAAAAGGAGGAGTTTCTCAATTTGTCTAAATATTTTTTTTCCATTTTTATTAACAAAGTTGGTTTATTAATATAATATTCGATTATTTATCGGTTCTCTTGGAAAAGTTAAGAATACTGAACAAGTTTAATACTGTACCTATTATTGTTTCAACTATACGTAACATGTGAAGTTTTATGTTCGGTGAGAAACAAAAAGGTTTTTTTTTTACACCCACGAGGTATTACCGGAGACCGATTGACTGCGCTACGTAACTTGTCTACGAGATCGCGGCTACATGCTATTTCGTTCTATGCAACTTTGCTACGAAATTGTAGCCATGTAGCCAATTTCATTACAAATTGTTATGTTTGTATCTGTGTATATGTCTATGGTTGTCCTTGAATGTCAATGTCAATGTTATTACGTCAATAAATCAGTGTGTTGCTAGCCGCCTTGCGTTTCACTTGTTATCCCTGCACACGCTAACTTAACAGTGGCGACGAGTTACCCGCGTTTGTGCGATAGACAAAATGGCGTGCACTAACTTCGGAGTGTTAAGTAATTTCGATCATAGTGTTAATACGTGGAAGACATGGAAATGCAGACTCATGCAATGGTTCATCGCGAACGATATCGACGCGATAAAGGATTCAGCGGGAGTCAAAAGGCGTGCAATATTGCTCAGCGCACTCAGCGAAGGCACTTACAAGCTTGCGTCCGATCTAGTGCTTCCTAAAGAAATACAAGACGTACCATTTGAGGTTATTTTGGACGCATTGGATGACCACTTCACCCCTAAGTCGGTAGGGTTTAGCGAGCGTCACAATTTTTATGCCGCTACACAATATCCGACGGAGTCGGCGTCGTCGTGGGCTGCAAGGTTGCGAGGGCTCACTTCGCGATGTCATTTCACGAACGTGGAAGAAGCTTTACGTGACCGCTTCATTATGGGAATGCTGCCGGGAGGGGAAAAAGAAAAATTGTACACGCAGGATTTGACCGGATTGTCACTTGCTAAGGCTGTGGAGTTAGCGGAGAGCCTGCGGAGCGCGCGCGCGGCCGCCGCCGCCAGCGCCGGCGCCGAGCCCGCCGCCGCCGCCGCCGCCGACCAGCTGTACAAGATTGGCAGTCGTCCGACTATTAATGCTCCTCTGAACGCTAAATCAAAGTGTTCCGTGTGTGGTTATACGAACCATAAATCCGCGGAGTGTCGGTTCACGAATTATACGTGTAGAAAGTGTAACAAAAAAGGGCATTTACGTAGGATGTGTAAAAGTATTAATTATGTGGTGACCGAGGAGAACGGTGATGACGACGACGGTAAGCTTTTTAATATACGTTCGGTGAGGGGCGAACCGTTAATTGAAACTGTACGGGTTAATGGCGTCGATTTAAAATTTGAAATTGACAGCGGTTCCGCGGTGACGGTTATGTCCGAGTGTACTTTTTCGAGATATTTTAAAAATATGAATATGTCGCATACTACTTAGAAATTGCTTAGTTATTCAGGCGCGGAGTTATGTTGCACCGGTCGGGTTCAGATGTCGATGCAGTGGCGCGGGGAAACGCGTGCGCTCGACGTGTACGTGGTGCGTGATGGCGGCCCGCCATTGCTCGGCAGAGATTTTATTTCACAATTTAATTTACAATTGACACCTGTGTATAAATGTGATGTTCCGGGCGATACGTTACAATCTCTGCGCACGCGGTATCCTTGCGTGTTTTCAGATGATTTAGGTCGCTTTAATAAATTTAATGTTAAGTTGACATTAAAGGATAATGCCATGCCAACTTTTTTTAAAGCTCGTCCGGTAGCATTCGCGTTAAGAGATAAAGTAGCAAAAGAAATTGATCGTTTAGTTGATTTAGGGGTGCTTCGTCCGGTAGATAGTTCCGAGTACGCATCGCCAATAGTACCGGTACTAAAGCGCGACGGGTCTGTGCGGATCTGTGTCGATTATTCTGTTAGTATAAACAAACAGCTGATCGTAGAACATTATCCGTTGCCCACTATTAATGAATTGTTTTCGAGATTACATGGGGGTCAAAAATTTACAAAATTAGATTTGTCTATGGCCTACGGACAATTCGTACTCGACGAAGAATCACAGAGGCTAACGTGCATTAACACGCATCGCGGATTATTTGCATATACGCGACTGGTGTTCGGGCTGTCGAGCGCGCCTGCCATTTTCCAACGCGCTATGGATTCAGTTCTCGCGGGGCTGGATGGTACGCTGTGTCTGCTCGATGACGTGTTGGTCACGGGTCGTGATGATGCAGAGCATATGCAGAGGCTGCATTTGGTTTTGCAAAGATTACAGGATGCCGGTCTAACGTTGCAAAAGGATAAGTGTCATTTTTTTAAAGATGAAATTTGTTATTTAGGTTATGTCATAAACAAAGATGGGTTGAAAAAGTCACCCGAAAAAATAGAGGCAATTGTAAAAGCTCCCGTACCTACATCTGTTGGTCAGTTACAGTCGTTCTTAGGATTGGTAAATTATTACAGAAATTTTGTTCCGGGTGCATCGAGTATATTGAGTCCGTTATATGACTTGTTAAAAAAACAGTCAAAATGGAATTGGTCAAAGATACACGACGAGGCGTTTGGTAAAATTAAAAAAATTCTGACTTCTGACCAAATCTTAGCCCATTTCGATTGCAACGCCAAACTTATTTTAACCGTCGACGCTTCTCCGAGCGGCTTAGGGGCCATTCTCTCTCAAATTGAGGAGGACGGCTTGGAGAGGCCTATATCTTTTGCTTCGCGGACTCTTAACTCAGCCGAAAAAAAATATTCGCAGATTCAAAAAGAAGCGACTGCGATTATTTTTGGTGTCCGCCGGTTTCACCAATATTTATATGGCAGATCGGTGCCTTTCACATTGAGAACGGATCATAAGCCGTTGCTTGCAATTTTTGGACCCCATCGCGGTATTCCGGAGGTGTCCGCTAATAGGCTGCAACGGTACGCGTTATTTTTAAGCGGCTATAATTATGTGATTGAGTACGTTAAGAGTGCGGATAATAGTGCCGATTACTTATCTCGCGCGAGCCTCCCAGGAGGAGACGCCGCGGCGGCACTCACGGGCGGTGCGGAGCCTGCCAAGGCTGACCGCGCCGCATACGTGTGCTTCGTAGTGCAAGGGGCACTGCCGATTTCAGCATCTGAATTGCGGGACGCAACGGCTAGTGATGGCACGTTACGAAAAGTTGTGAGATTTATTCAGAACGGTTGGCCTCCGAAAGGCGTAGAGGCAGATATTAAACCGTATTATCTGTGCCGGCTGCAACTCTCAGTGGAAAACGGTTGCGTTATGAGGGGTCATAAAGTGGTGATTCCCGAGTTGCTGCGGAATCGAGTGTTAGCGGAGTTGCATGCATCACATTTAGGCATTGTTAAAACGAAAGCAGAGGCTCGATCGCGTATGTGGTTTCCTGGCATAGACAGTGCGCTCGAGCGCATGATAGGCGCATGTGAGATATGCATGCAGCTCCGCCCGTCGCCGGCGCGCACCCCGCCCTCCCCGTGGGAATATCCTCCGAGGCCTTTCCATCGAGTACACCTCGACTTCCTCGGCCCCGTAGCCGGCCGTATGTATCTAGTCGCGGTGGATGCGTACTCGAAATGGGTGGAGGTATACGACATGAGCAGCACATCAAGTACCCTGGTCATTGAAAAAATGTACGAATTTATGTCCAGATTCGGGTTGCCGAACACTATCGTAACCGATAACGGAACGTATTTCTGTTCGCAAGAATTTCTACGTTTTTGCAACCTTAACGCTATTACTCATGTCACGTCTCCTCCATATCACCCAGCTAGCAATGGACAAGCGGAATCTTTCGTAAAAATTGTAAAAAAGGGGTTAAAGATATGTCTGATGGATAGTTCAAGCGCCAGAGAAACTAAGCTTAAACTGTATAAATATTTATTCGACTATCGGAACTCAATACACTCAACGACAGGCATGTCACCGGCGGAATTGGTGTTCGGTAGGAAATTAAGATCGAGGTTAGATTTTATGCATCCGTCACGGTCGTCATCATCACCATTCTTGCCTACCTCTCTATCTGATCACGTCAAATCGAAACAGTGTTCGCAAACTGAGGCAAAAGGTGGTAAGCCTAGAACATTCCGTACTGGTACAATTGTACTGTATAAAAAAATTGGTAACAATAATAAATGTATCTGGCGTAAGGGTATTATTGTAAAGAAACTGGGTAAAAATGTGTACGTTATTAAAGACTTTGTCTCCTCATTGGAATTTAAAAAACATTGTGATCACCTAATGTTATACAAAGGTGATATTAAAGAACAACCCTGGGACAACGATCTGACGAATCAAGAATTTCCGGCCGTTAGCACTGGGTCGCATCTAGAATCATCATCTGCGTCTTCGTCGGCCGACAGTGTTGGTACCCAGTCGAGAGGGGAAGACGATGGCGGAACTACTGTAACTGGCAACGTACTGTCGCCATCCACTGACGAGGTGCCAGCAACGGAACTGTCTCCATCGCCGTGCCGTGTCACAGTAACGAGAGGGGTACGACGTCCGCAGGGGTCTGATGATGAGGAGGAGCTCTGTACGCAGGAGGAAACAGACAGCATCGATGCTGACTCCGAAGAAGTGCCTGCAGTCCAAGTAGGTCCTAGTCCTACTCGTCGAACCCGTCCCAGGGTCGATTATAAACGTTTTTTGTGGTAGTGTAAAGACTATTGGGGGAGGAAATGTTATGTTTGTATCTGTGTATATGTCTATGGTTGTCCTTGAATGTCAATGTCAATGTTATTACGTCAATAAATCAGTGTGTTGCTAGCCGCCTTGCGTTTCACTTGTTATCCCTGCACACGCTAACTTAACACAAATTTTAGTAAACGAAGCGCACTGGTGGACTCGAGTTATATTTGTGTATGGAATGACGATAATAGGTATAATTGTGGTTATATTGTTCTGTGTACGATTCGGTCAGAGTGCCCATTGTACCGACTGAACAATACAATGCTTTGCTTTTGACCGACAACGTATTCCTGTAATTTAATTACCGGTAGGCGGTAGGTACTCGTGTGTGATAAAGTGACAATAAATATCCTATAGTTTGCTCGTTGGGAATGTTCATAGGTAAAGTTGTCAATCTGTTGTCAATATATCAAATATCTCTTGCCTCTAAAAAAGTAGCGATGAGTTTTTTTTTGTGTCGTGAAGTAGCAAGCGTGTAGATAGTTGTTACAAGCATATAAGTCGTAATAGACACGAGCTCAAAGAGATCGGACACAAGACCGACCGTCTTACGACGTTAATGAAGCACGGTTACCAGGACTACACCTGGGAATTCCTTAACAGAAAAAACCGAATAACAGTTTTTTCCAACCTGGAGATTGAACTCGATACCTAAGGAGCTGGTTCGCGATTGCAACCAATAGACCAACGAGGAAGGAGCGTCAATTATCCCGGTTTTTACACGTCTCCGGTGCCTCCTCCACATTCATTACTTTCTGCCTACCCTGTTAGAAACTTGGCGTGAATATAAATATAAAAGGCGCCGAACAGGATATTAATATTAATCAGACACTAGCTGACTCAGTGAACATCGTAACGCCCACTAGATTTAAATAATGTGTCAAAAATTAGCCAGCTACAAACTATATTTTGTTGTATAGTACATCTGCCGCTAAATGGTAGTATTCAGCACTATTGTGTTCCGGTTAGATGGTAATGTATGGCCTCGTAATAACTATCACAGAGACATTATAACTAAGGTCTCAGGGGTGGCAACGCATCTGTATTTTGTTCTCTGGTCTTTGTGTGTGTGTCTATAGGCTGTAGCCATCATTTAACATCAATGTGAACTGCAAGCTTGTTTGCCACCCTCATTGTAAAAAAAAATCTTCCTTGTACTTCTTAAAATAATTAAAACTAAAAGCAGGCAAGTCGGTGCAGTCGTAGACGAGTTTTACCAAGACTAACAAACGTCATTTCATTTGACATTTCAGTACTACTATTAATCAATCTAATAGGAAAACTCATTGTTACTTACATTATCCAACAAGAAATAATACACATCGACCGCAGGAAGAAGACTTTGGCTTATTTCGGTTCTGTAGAGCGTTGCCTTTTTCCCACCTTACCAATATGACGTCTGTCCACCATCAAGTTTTGACCAATACCGGTCTATCAGTGCTTACGTAGGCAGTGTGTAGCAGAGATAACGCTCTACGAAGTCAAAACTAGCCGATTGTCTCTTTGATAGGCTCGATGCGCAATATTTCTTGATGAGCACTGTTCCTCACTCCTAGCTTAATGGACAAGATACTGAGGCAGTTTTATCGTCTATTACCAGGTCCATTAAATAAATACGTGTGCTAAAGGCGTAGCATCGCCGGCGAGTAATATCTCGCTGACTAATTGGCGTTCGAGGCGAGCGACTCCCCCGGGATCACCAAATGCTGAATGTTGTAGGATATCACTATTGTACTCGTAGTAATCTACTTCTAAGTAATAAATGAAAATGTTACTTCTATTCTTGTGGCTTATAGAAATCATAGAAAATCAGAATAGTATCTAACAAATCACCAAGAACTTAAATCGTTTTTTATTATTTTATTAAATTAATCTTTTATGAGGTTTATTTTTACATTTTCTGGAAGTTGCCCACCTTCTGAGTTTAATAATGTAGGAAATATCACTAGGGTCACCATCTGTTACATGGGACAAAACGTAAGCGCTGTATACTTACATTCGGGAAACACAGGCGTGAAGTTACGTTAGTTATATATTTATTGTTATAAAAATGGCAAAACATCTCATCAATTGTAATTGTCAACGCCAAATTACACCTGAGACAACAGGTCCCGCTGTTGTGCTTTTCTGTGATAGTAAAATGTGTAACCGTATCATATACTAAACAGAACACGAATATATTAAGTACTGCAATAGTTACCCCTTAACGTCTACCGTCCCGTAAAATCAAACTTTTAAGTCCAAGAAAATTAAATATCAAATGCCGAAGAATGGAAGATAACGCAGCGCACATGTGTGACGCGATCCACTGACCGCCATAAAGATAGTGGCGACAAAAAGGCGATAGCATCGTGGTAAATCGCAACGAACCGCCAACGGCCAGTTTATGTGCACGGTTTTATGATCTCTAAGATTTGAGATTTGTACTAGAAATGAAATCATATTGCCTTGAATGATATTTTATTGCTGACATTTTGGAGTCACTTGTTTGCAGTCACGAGATCTTATGCTCGATTTCTTTTTGCATTTAGCAGTACGTAAACCTGAAAACTTTTACGAGTATGTACATTTTTAAGTCAATACAAGCTCAATAACAAGCTCAAGTATATGGATGACATGTGAAAGTGGTTATCGTCGTCTATTTGCAACACAAGCACTTACCAACGCGCTGGTAGCCCCAGAGTGCTCTTAGAGAGCAATTTTCAATAAACTTTTATTTTATGTAGGTAGCTATGAGCCTTAGAAGAAAGTGTGCTTAACATTTTTAATGTAGTTACTAGGTTAAAATGAACTGGAACTTGATCTTCGAACACTTCCACTCGTCCAGTCTATGCAGATGGAACCTCTGAGAGTGTAACCAATCCTATCCAGTGATTGCTGAATATATAAAAGAAGATATTGAAACCAGATCAAAAAATTCTGCAAAACACAAATTATTAGAGAGTATGCACAAGGCAACATGTTTGAGATAAGTCTGTGTCTCAACCAGAAATTAGAAAATCATTCTGATTCTTAAAAACGTAGCTTCACGCCAAGTCCCTTATGGAGTAGGCCGAATGTGGATTGCCACACGCGGTTTATTACACACTCCTGTGCATCTTCTAAATTCGTCATACTCTTCATACATGTACGCCGATTCCTATGACTCTTGACCCCACTCTCAGTTTAAAAGTAAGTAATAACCTTCGCGTTGGGCTAGCTACGTCGCGCATTTTCATTTTGTTCATACATTCTTTGTGGAAGTGTTGATATTTACTGAAGTGAGGCGTGAGGCTAACCCACTTAGCAAGTTCGACGTTTCTGTTGGTTCGAGCCCGTTCCAAAGGTAATTGACTTCCGCGGAAATACTTAATGTGGCAATGTTAAATTTAATCTCAAATTCTCATCTTTGTTTCATGAAGCTTGACTTGTTTATCCTTATTGTTTGCTTATACATTTATTGATGATATGATTACTTTTGTTTCACCAATAACATGATTACAACTTATTAAAATGTATATCGGCATGAGGACCTCTTCAGTCCGGATATCTGGGTAGTATTGCGGGCGTGTCTTTCCATAAGCCGACATGTTACTCGTGTTTGTGGGCATCTGTAGGTGGGTACTCGAGCGGATGATGAAATAAAGCACAGGTTGGCAGAAGAAAGTCGTATATTGCCAAAGATCCGCCCATTCAATTACTTCCGGCAGGGAAGAATGGGCAAGAAACCCTTCGGACCGGGAAACCACATTTACCAGGATACGATACTACTACTATCACTAGTCTTCTGCACATTTGATTCAGAACTACCCGCGTTATATCATTTTAATATCACTGACGTTCACTTTTCTAACTGGCAGCATAACTGCGCTATAATAATTCGATTCAACTGTGTGACTGTGACTGATCGACTGTTACTCTATGACTGACTGACTGACTGACTGTCATAAACTATTTGCTAGCCTTTATAAACCCGATATCGGCAAGTAACTATCCCCTCCAAGGTAACAAATCCAAGTACCTAAGGCGACCGTGGCGCCACCTAGATATCTCTATTAAATAATCTACCCTAGCATAATTAGATTACGTCTCCAACAAACTAGATGGCGCTAGTAGTTATCCAGTCGCTGTCTCGAATAATTTCGACTGCCGTCATGTATATACTCGTATTTATATTGATAAAAATGTGAAACGCAAAATTGTATGTTTTTATTGTTTGCTTCTATTCTAATATGTTTATTTACCCAAATTGTCTTGGTATCATGTAAGAATTACCTAATATACTTGCCCCTAAATGGAAGTGTTCACCACTATCGTGTTCCGGTCAGGTGATAATGTACGGCCCTGGAATTTCCGGCACAGAGGCATAACACCTTAGGCTTCAGGAGTGGTATCGCATCTGCTGTGGTCGTGCGTGTGATGGGTGACCGCTTGTGGCAAATTAAAATGCGCACTTCCGTGCTTCGGAGGGCACGTTAAGCCGTCGGTCCCGGTTGCTATCGATAGATAGCAGTCGTTAAACCTTATTGGAAGCCTTATGGGCAGTTTGAAAACATCCGACAGCGGGTTGGCCACTATCCCGTATCTCCACCAACCCGCATTGAAGCAGCGTGGTGGAGTAAGCCCTCCACCCTAAAAGGAGAGAGACTCGTGCCCAGCAGTGGGATGTATAATGGGTTGCCATTATTATAAGCTCATAGCAGCCTAACTAGCAGATGGGCCACCTGCTACATAACTGGTTACCGTGTTAAACTTTGATTAGGCTGAGAGCTCTTTGTGTTCGCCGATTGCCCGGTGAAGTAGACCAGTGCCGTCTCGCGACGTGCCCCCTACATGGGTCCATTAAAAAAAGCACTCAAAATCACTAAGTCGTGAGAAACCGGTTAAAATTTGTAAGGAACTAAAACTGTATTTTGAGAATCCTGGACTAACTTGCGAGCGTCTCTTTTGCAGTTTTTCTTTTGAAAGTACGTAATTAACTTGGCATTACATAAATTACGTCGCGCCACACGTTTTTAATTTGCTCATACCTTTAAGACGAGTTGATATGTAAACTCAAGTGAAGCGTGTCGCCAACCTACTTAGCAAGTTCGACGTTCCTGTTGGTTCTGTTTGCGGAGCCCGCTGCAAACGTAATTGGCTTCCACGGAAATACTTAATGTGGAGATATTAAATTTAATATTCATCTCTTCTTATTCACAAATTCTCATCTTTGTTTACCGAAGCATGACTTGTTTGTTCGTATTGTTTGCTGTCTTCATGTATTGATACTCGTACTCACATTCTTCTTAATTTGCCAATAACGTGGTTATATTTTTCACATACATAAATGATTAAATCATACAAACATTGATGTTAAGTGATGACTGCAGCCGATAGACATCTACACAAAAACCAGAGGTCAAAATGCAGATGCCTCCCCTGAGACCTAAGTTGTTATGCCTCTGTATTACACACACTAATATCGCACACACATGCCACAAAATATAACATTGTACAACATTCAGATGGCTGAAAAGCTTTAGCATTAAAAAGTTCGCCGGTCTATAAATGATTTAATGTCTCATCATTTAGCGTGAACCCAATGTCATAACAAGCAATAAGAGGAAATGAAACATCGTGTTGCACAGACGCGGCCGGCGGAGTAAGGAGTGGTGCACACCGCACACCGCTCGCCACCGACAGTGATGTATCGCAGACACGTGGACTGATCACATAATACTGTAAACAAGTGCAACAGAGTTACAGACTACGGTGATGTTGGCGTATACATGTTTAATGGCAATACTCAGAACCAGCTGGTTAAATGAACTAATGTCTGATGCACACGTGACAATAGGTGTACCACAGGTTATATGGAACTTGAAATGTAACAGATTACGTGTGACATTTAAATCCAGCTCCAGTAATGGAGCTCGAATCGGCCATTGAAGTTATACGTTAGAACTGTAGAAGCTGTCTCATACAAGTAACATGAATATGAACCTTAAAATAAACATGGATAAGACGAAAATCATCTCTAATAGCCATATTACGCCCACTCCTTCTATGGTTGAGGATACCCATAGAGCAACACGGGCCACCGGCCATAGGGGAGTAGCCATAGCTTCAATTGCCGATGCAAAACAGTCGGTAATTTTTTGCGGGGAGAAATGGGTGTGACACACACACACACACTACAAAATTCGTCTATTACTAAGAAACTCACACCTTGACTTTAACAAAATACATAAACCATGTCACGCACACATTTAAATATCTAGGCGACAGGCATAGGTCCACTTGTGTTTGTACTTTGATAGAGGGGAAAGCCTGCATATGGCTACTCCCCTCCGGCCTCCGGTCCGCCGCGGCCGGTGGCCCGTGTTGCTCTATGGTTCATTATCATCACTTCAACCGAAAGACGTCCACTGCTGGACAAAGCCCTAAGGACAAGGCTCTATTGCTTCAACTATACAGCTGCATGTACGGAGAGCCTAACGTTACCGATGCGGCAGAGAGAGAGAGAGAGGCATCGATGTGATTTGTGCGTCTAATTTCGGCGCCGCGATCACTGCGTATATCACCTTCTATTGTTCATTCGCACTCCGTCGCGTCGCACTAAACTGCACCTGCTAGTTGCTTAGATCACGACTACTGCGGCGGCCAGTTGGCACCCTATATATTTCTTTCCGGTCTTCTCTTACTTACGATGACAATCGTATAGCAGCTGTATTTGTCGTCAGTTTTTCTTTTAAATACCCTCATGAAAATTTACGAACGTAAGATTATTCGCTGCCTTTGAAACCCATAATGTAGTTATGCCATGTGACACGTATAAAGAGTCAGTACTGACAGGAACATAAAATTGGCAATACTTCGCGGCGGGACTTTTCGTGAATTTTCTATAGCTACGCACCAAGCATTTGTGCAATAGATAGATTGTCCAAACGCGACCTAGGAAGTATAGACTTGACTAGTTACGCCAGTTATTGGGTTTGAGATGGAACGAGGTATCGATGTGATTTATGCGTCCAATTTCATGTCGTTCATTACACATTGTCTACTCGCACATGGGCGCACTAAAATGCATCTGTTTCTTGTGTAGCTCACAATAATTGCAGCGAGTTGGCTACACTATATTTGACTTACATTGTATAGATTCAGATTCTTTATTCATAACATAATTGAGTTACAAGTCAGAAAAAATTATGTGTACACATTTAAGTCTACATACAATTAAAATTAAAATATTATTACACTATTATTATTTCACTTATTAAATACGTGGAAACTAATAATAATTATTATTGTTAAAAAAAAAACCGGGGCTATAGAAACTAGGGCTTCCAATACCGGTATGCCGATGTATGGCCGATCCCAGTATTGAAATTCAATTACATGTATTCGTAATTTATAATCATTAAAATATGTATAATTTCGTCAACATATTTTGTAATGGCAAACAAGCATGTAGTTCATGCAAGTTAAATGACGAATTAATTCTATAGATATTTGAATATTATATGTATGATAGAGAGTGGATTTTCAACCTGAGTTTACGTTTTTGGGAAAGATACTAACTTCAAGCTATCAGGGCCCGAGATCATTCAATGAAACAGTACACGACTGTATTTATTAATTTAAAAATGAACAGCATATTATATTGGAGCTATTCTAACAGTTATTAATTTGAGAAAGAAGTGAGACGCTGATGTCATTTTTGCGTCCAATTTCATGCGCGTTGGATTTGGTATTTAACATGTGGTTCTCTCGCACATAGGCACATCCCTAAAATTCTTGTGTTCCTTGCGTGATAATGTTGTAAATGATTTGATCTTTCAAATCCTTTTATCACTACCACGGTGTCACTTCAGACGTAAACGTACTTTTGTACGGTAACTTTAACGCAAACACTAAAGTACCGGAGAACGTTATTGGATTACGGCGCATACCGCGATTGCTGAGTGTTCCCATTGTTAGCGCGTTAATTAATGCGACGCACTCGTGTCTGTGTCGTCGCCACGCGTGTTGCGTGCCATTGACGTCACACGGGTGGCGTGCCGCGAGCACGGGACATAGTTTATTCCGAATGGGTTTGAAATTTTAAGCATTTTATACTATGTTGCTCTTAACGTAGACATTTTCTGAAGTAATTTTTCACAAAATGCTGTTTTGATAATTCATAAAAAATACAAATTTTCAGGGTGCGACGGGATAAATTTAATTATTATGCAAATATTCTTTATGTCATACCAAACGAACTTTGATGGTTAATAAATACAACAAGCTTTACATAATCATTATATAAATAAAATAATTACATAGCATATGACGATATCGTCATAATGCTTCTCGTAACCGAAATATTATGATAAGTATATAAGTAACTGGAACATAATATTAATACTGTGCAATGCCTACGGTGCAGTGACTGACTGATGCCTGTGTATATGATCCTATTCCATTTCTGCTACTTATACACAAACACGAGCCACACTACAACTACAAAATTTAATTTTGTATGAAATTAGTTGCACAAACGCGATCATTAAATCGCTTATAAATTTAAATTTGTATGAAAATTATAAAAAAGAAAGAAGCACACATGGATAATAAAGGAATGCCTACCGCAGCCTAGTCTGTAGTGTTTTCCCCGCACTGCTGCAAATATTTGTACGACCTACAAACATTTGTTTCTGATCTGGGTATTTGCGTGTATATAACATCCACGACAGAGGGTTTTACCTAGTATCCCCATATTAGATACTGTGAGTGTAAGGGTATTTTATTTATAAATGTATTTCTTCCAGGCGTGCAACGGTCCCGGCGCCTCATGGACGTGGAGCTCTCGGGCGAGTGCGAGCGGCGCCGGCGCGGGCGCGGCGGGCCTGGGGCGCAGCGCGTCCGCGACCCTGCGCGCGCCGCACGCCGCCGCCGCCGACCTCAACGTCGACGCCATCAAGGAGAAGCTCCTCGACCATCGGATCCCGGAGTCATGCGTTTAGTTCTCTAGTCGCAGCGCCACGCTCGTTTTTGTTTTCCGGTATAAATACCGGTTGAGAATTAGAGAGAATCCAGTATGTTTAAGAGACGGAACGGAAAAAGGTGAGGCTAGGATTATTCCTATTGGTATTATTACCAAAGTGACAAAAATAACCTAATTCATACTACTCGGCAATAGAAGTTAAAATATAAAGACGTTATGAATGTCAGGTTTGTATTATTCTGAGCTGACTGATTTGATCCATTCATAGAATTGGGTATAGAGTCGCGCCAGGCTGTTGAGAAATTGCAGTCGTATCCATAAAAATATGATTCCGTTGTATTGATACTCGTGACTGTAGCTTATGAGGAATTAAAAGTTAACATTTCTTGTAAGTAAAATCTCTTATACCTAACTGAATACCGTTTCGTCTATGTAAATAATGTACCGGTATCTGACAATCCAGTTCTCGTAAGCTCTCAGTTCCATTAATTAAATTTTGAAGTTAATTGTTGTACTCATTACTGTAACGATTTTATTAAATCAATTAATTTAATTGCAAATTACGATTTAGTTTCACACAATGGTATCAACTCGGCAGTTACAATGTGAATTATTTGTTAATTGATGATAATTGTAATAAATTTGTGAATACTCGTTAAGGCAGAGTGAATGAAAGCGAGCGTGGTACCTTTATCCCTGTAAATAAATTTCTTGCAAGCAGTTGTCCTAGGTAATTGTAAATGTTGTAGGTAGCGCCCTCTCGAAGTTATTTCCCGTAAACTTTCACGCGTGCCGAATATCCGATTACGATGCTTCGAGGCCATAAATCTACCGAAACGCATTAGTAAAACAATTTTGATTTATCGGCAGTAAAAGTGACAGTAGATAAGTTCGGTTTCTAACTGTTATTAATTATTCCCCGCACCGGCACTCGTTACCGGTATCGACGTGCCGCAAATCGGATATTCCTCACGCCGTTTCTGAATCGGTGACTATAACTAATCTCTTATTTTGTTTTTAAATAAATTCTGTGATGTAAATATTAGGTTGTAAGTGACTGACTCTTTGCCACTTTTTTACATGTCTACGGAACTCTAGATGATAACGGTGAGGAAGTGAAGAGGCAAACAGCGATGTTGTGTAAATGCGGGTAGGTTACGTGTAAATAGTTTGTACTTCGCTGTAAGGTTTCCGAGAGAAGCGGCCGCGGGGACGCACTGATCCCACCATCGACACATTACATAATTGTAGTTATTGTCAATATTGTGTTACTCATACTGTGAATCGATTGTGATTGCATCACTCTTATAAAAAAATTAACCTACAAAAAATTTACAAAATTAGAAAAAACGAACTCTTAAAACACAGTAAACAATTTTGTGAATATAGGTATGTATTTTGACATCTGGTTCCTAACGGGGTAGGAAAAAGCCGTGGAGTGCCAAATATCTCAGTTAAAAGCGATACCACGGATTAAAGCTGTCAATTGAATTTGACAGATCACGTCTATTCTAATCTAATTGACAACCCGGTTGACAGTCAAACTGACAGTCCAGCGGTGTGAGAGGACCGTTTGATTCGAAGGGTCGCGGGTTCGATCCCCGGACCGGGACAAATATTTGTATCGGGTCTGGGTGTTTGTGTATGTATTCTATGTGTACAGCGGCACCCACGACACGGGTTTATACCTACTGTGGGGCTGTGAGTGTAAGCGTATTTTTTTAAATGGCATACAAACTGGGACTGTTCAAATTAATCAATAAGATCTTACAATAATCGGTCAAAATACAAATGGAAATGACTCTATTTTGTGTAACTGTCACATATGAATATTTATTCTCGCTCGAGCAGTAATCGCTTACATAAACTTCATTGCACGATGACTTGATGGGAATGATAATTTACTTATAAATCATATAAGACAAGTTTAACTCACCAAGTTGATTCTGCAAAGTATTTAACTTCAAAATAGAAAGTGGCGCTAGATAATCAATGAGATAAGTAGGTAAATACATTATTCATTTATTTTAAAAGTGGGTTCAGTGCGAAGGTTGTGTAAAGACGTACAGTGTTGGTGACGTCAGTGACTCCATTCTCTCGTATTGTATCGCAATCGACCCATACATTTACCATGAGTTCATATCTGCTGAAGCTGCAAAGTTTATACTATCTGTCTGTCATCGATTAAAATGTAACCAGTAAACTCATGGCAGTGGTATAGGGTATGTCAGCCGTATTGTGACGTAGCAATTGTACTTTATATCATGGTACCTAACGATCTTCCGACTTCCATATCATTCTAGAATATCGCGTGCGTCGTTCAAAGATTATGTGCTAAGAAGATATGACATTTGGATTCCATATTATTCCTTTCTTACTTTTGGACATAAGAACACCTTTCTCACGTAATGTTATTTCCAACAATACGGTATTGCAAGTACTTGAGCGGCGCAAGCGCAACGGATTATTTAGCGACGTTGTGATATAGTCTATTGTGTTCTTTTGATAAGTTTGTGATTGACTTTAACGAATGATATTTCTTCATACGAAATGAAATAAAACTAATAATCACATATCAAACTTGAAATGAAATCTATTTACATAATTTTAAATCTTGACCCTTAGGGTAACTTCTTATCAAAATGTTTTCGGTTGCTTGTATCTGTAATAAAGCTGAGTGCAACTATAAACATTATTTTTACACGTATTATAGTGAATCTGTATTTGCAACATTATAGCAATTGATTGTGCATATTATCTTAATAAAGAATCGCTGATTAAGAAAATCTTGGCTACTATAATAATATGTCATCTGGAAGCCTCGTCTGTGTGAAACGCATCCAACCCATACTTAATAGGTGCACTTAATATAAAATAGTATAACATTCACAAAGTTCTTTCGGCCTAAAACTTATTTTCTTATTATGACTAAGATTCAGTTATGTACTTGATAAACATGTTCTAGAGTAGATAACTAATTGAAAACTCAATTGAGAGTAATATAATAGCAACGGAGTATGGTAATAATAGATGAATAGATGTGATAATGATGATTTCAAAACCATTATGAATAGGTACATCACAACGTCGCCTCTACAGAATGTAACATATCTTTGAACAGGACGAGCTCTGCCTCTGTATGTCGTTCGAACGCATCCCGATGAAGCGTTGTCTTGTAAACAAACACGTTTTCACTTGTGTTACTAAAGGTGCTTGTATTTTCTCTTTGTTTCATTAGCTTTTATGTTTGAAGAATAGTACAGTCAGTGAAGGTAACAGTGTTAAGAAAACCTAAGAACATACTCGTACTATAACAGTGTTTCTTCTGAACTTGGGACGATTTTTGTTTTAGTTGAATTTTTAATGAAGTATTATCTAAACCCAGCAGTAGTGGAGTTCCAGTGCAGGCGCAGGCACCACCGCATTGCCTTATCTATCTGACGTCAAACGTTAGTGTTCAGGACTATCGTATGCCGGTTAGATGGTAATGTATGGCCTCACAATAGCTACTACCGTGTCATAACAAGATAGGTCTCAGGTATGCGTCGCCAGCATCTGCAGTTTGACCTCTGATTTCATATCTAAGTAGATGTCTATAGGCTGCAGTCATCACTTATAATCCACGTGAAGTGCATGCTTGCTTGCAACCTTAGTTACAAAAATAGTATTGAGTAGCAAAATTACTCATAGAAAATTGAACTGTGACACGAATGCTGCATTTTGTAAAGAATCTTAGTTGATTCATTGAATACTAATGTTCCTTCAAAATTAACAATAACTAATAAAAATTGGGGGGCAGAGCAGCTTGTGGCGAGCTGTTGGTGAGTAGCGACACCACCCCCTACCATCATCTCGAGTTCCTCCGCGAGAACTGGGCTCCGCCTCGTCCGCCACACAGAGGTACGGCCGGACAGAGCATCAGGTCTCTCACCTCTGGCTTGCCTTCATTGGCCGGTCAGAGTGGGGCGCTAGAGGTATGGCATTTGCAGAAATTTAGATAATAGGCTGTTGTCTAAATTTCTGCAAGAGCCATACACTCGGGGGTGGAAGTGTCTAAAGGCATAATAGCGGGGAAGCCCGCTCCGAGCTCGAGATTACTCGCTCGTGATGGTGAAACCGGGGCCACACCTCTCGACACCCCCAGCCTCTCTCAACAGTGTTGCCCCCTGTCGACCATCGGGTTGGCTGTTTGGGGGGCCCACCAAGGAGAGGCGAGTCACCGCCTGCCTAAAGTAGGATTCGATAATGTGAGATGTTGAATATAGGCAGGTGCCGGATCTCACTCCATAGGCCCAGCCATCTAGTCCCCCCAGTTCACCCCCATAGCCCAAAGTTTGGCAAGTCATTTTCATTACAATAGTCCCATTATATTCTGCGGGGTCTGTCTGTGTCTGTATTAACTATTGATGCAGCCAGAGAGAGGTCCCGCCGAATATAACCCATTACAAAGTAGATCAAAATTCTCGAAAGGGCCTCTACGTGTTGGACCCCCCATGTCCCCGCGCAAGCCTGACAAAGGTCCGGGGTTCAAATTGGACCCCGTGCTGACGAGAGACTAATAAAAATTGTATTTTTATAAGCTAATTTCATTTGTGAAATTAACATTTGTTTTTGTATGAAAACTGATAACACTTTATAATTTAAATAGGTATATGCAAGATTTTTTTTATTATTTCCTCTTTTTTCCAATAAGTGTAGGTCGCGATGACTATTGGTACCTTCATTGACTGAACAAAGCGATAGTAAAAACGCAACTGAGATGCGTTCCACATCGACATACAAATATGAGGCGAGCGCATATCGCAACGTCGACCGACACCGACTGATCCTCACGGACATAGCTAATCTATTAGATAACTAATTTGTAAGTATTAAGTGATTTGTTAATATAAAGTTTAAACAACTCAAAGAGTTCGCCCTACTGTTGACTTATTTATTTTGGACGAGATTAAAGGTTGTCTTGAAGTACACTCTGCGTTTTATTTGGAATCTGATTGATTGTAAACACCCCGAATATCTCGAATATCCCTTCGAAGTACTTCGGCAAATGCCCGGCCCCGTATAATTATGGAGATGCCTCAGCTTCTCGATTAATTTATGTTTATCAATATTAAATCTGTTGATTTAGGATAAAAAATATTTAACATAAAATGTATTAAAGAAATTAATAATAATGCAACCAGCTTCCTGCTACGACTGCCCTCGGGGCTACAATAACGTTCTTCAAAACTGGGTCATAAGAGTCCTAAAGTGCTGGCAAAGCGTTGTTTATACTCCCTCGGCGCTGCAAATGCGTGACGGTAACTACACTAACCACTTTGGAACAAGTCCACTCGCTGTATTTAATTATGAGTGACGTGCATTGGTTTTCGAGCTACGCAGGCTGTTAGCAGCTGTTGATCCATGGGGGAGGAGGCTGCCTTGGATCCAGTAATAGAACCATGACAAAACAAGAATGAGCTTCCCATCCAGCTGAAGTGGAACAATTTGTACTTCATTAAAAATATCACTTTAAAAGTCACGATCATTTCAATTCTTTTGTTTGCACACACATTGGATGGAAATATTTTTAATCAGATATGCAAATGTGTGCATAACAGGAAGATCATTGTGGGATGAGTTATGAGTGTTATGGCTGACAACCGCGACGGGACGGGACAGACCGGGACGGGTCAGGACGGGTCGAGACTGAACGAGTTGGAACGCTTCCCGTCCTATTGTAAACCATGGAGCTCGCGAGCCTTCATACAATAATTGTTCCAAATCAAAACAAGTTGTGACGCGACCCAAATCCACTCCTTACATCCTGTGCTTTTCAAATCTTGACACTTTATTCTGAAATGCTACAATTTAGATGAATTAATGATTTCAACTGAATGTTTTTTGAATCGCTTATAAATAAATGAAAAGTTTTGAACGAATTTATTTTTCATTCATTTATTCACAAACAAGTTCTCTAAATTAACGTTAGAGATAAAAATAAGGGTTGTCGCGCCATAGTGTTACAATATTCAAAAAATTGCCGATTCATAGTTTTCATCGCTCTTGCAGTCTAAGTTATAACAGTATGAGTGAATCACGGTGGCTCCCAAGTTGTACTATCTCGAGCTTGACCAGCTACCGACGCTCGACCAGCAGTAGATATTTTGTTAAAAGGAGATGATGCAAAAATGTATGGACCTCCGGCCATGTATTGTACACAATATCATTAACAGGCAAAATCAATATAAATACGTTTTTTACTACATATTTTCATTTATTTAGCTTTGTTTGCAGTTACAAAACATTATTTGCAGTTAGAATTGCAACTCAAAACCAACATGGCAAATATGGCGGGCTATGTCATTTTGACATTTTCATTTTTTAAATGGTTTTTTGGTTGTATAGTACTTGGAGAAAGAAGAAATATTTTCTAAAAACTATCGAAATCGATTTCATGTGTTAATACTTAGAACTTAATACTAAACGATTTCCAATTTAAAGAAAATCATCGGAACTTCTATAGATTGATCGATTCGATACATAGTTTATAGCATTAGTTTTGTTTTTTCTACATAGGTGAACATGAACATGGTTAAAAATCATAAAATCGTTTGAATAAAATGTGGTTGTAACTCTAAAATATATTCTTGAATAAATTAATTGTATTTGTTTCGGATTCTTCTTTAATTTACCCATTTTTTGAGGACGTGTACGAACTAGAGCCGAGCTCACAACATCTCCTTTAATTACCAAACATTGAATCCTTACTTTTTTATGTGATGCAGACAAGCATACAGTTCACGTTTAGGTTTATTAATATGCTTGATTAAATGAATACGGTAGCCTATAAACATCTTCATTTAACTTTGGAAACAATCGCGTTTAACATTAATTACAAGAACCGAGTCGTGACGTTATGCAAGGTGTAACGGCAAGGTCCAGGTGTCCAGGTGTTCATCTATATTAAGTTTCAAATCATTTAACGTAAACAATAACAATGCAATAACAACTTATTTTTTTCATTCAAACTTTAAATAATATTTATTTGTTATTTCATTTGTCAACCCTAACAAGTCGTCAATGAAAACGCTCAGCATCTCACATGCACACACGCGTAACGTTCGCCTTCGACTGATATATGCCGTCAGCAGTTGTTGTCAGGGTTGAAACACATAAAATTTGAATCAAAGTTTAGCTCATAATAACTGATGATTTTACATTCTCAGGAAAAAAAGTCCTCGGGGGATGAAGTCAACATCAGTTTAAGCATGGACTGTTGAAATATTGTTGGACCTTGCGGTTACACCTTGTATTAACAGTGTCCATATTGGGTTGCAAAAATTATAGAGGCATATTTCACTCCCCATCCCCCTTCGCAGGACCCCGCTATCGTCGCGCATCACGATGATTGCGAACGCCGCGTGAGGGAATTATTGTCTGCCACGCCGGAGCCGCTCCGGGGAGAGGATTTCATCTCCCCGTCCGAGGTGAGGAGGGCATTCAGCTGGTTGGCTCCACGGAAGGCGCATCCCCACTGCCGCGTTACATTATCTGCCGTGGGGTAATCTGGTATCCCTAACCAGGCTATTTAACGGCATACTCCGCACGGGCCGATTTCCCGAACCTTGGAAACTTGGGAAAATAATAGTCCTCCCAAAACCGGGTAAGTACCGCCGCCACGCTTCTAGCTACCGCCCTATAACTCTGCTTTCACACCTCGCTAAGCTGTTTGAGCGGCTTCTGCTGCGGAGGCTGAGACTGCACCTCCCGTGCAGGGAGGAGCAATTCGGCTTCCGCGCGGGGCATTCAACAACGCTTCAGCTAGCGAGGGTGCTCCACTACCTCGCCAACGAGCACAACAGGGGCCGGTACTCGATCGGAGTCTTTCTCGATATCGACAAGGCCTTCGATCGGGTGTGGCATGTTGGGCTGTAGGCAAAGGTAGAGATACCATCGGGCCTGCATAGGGTGGTGGCTAGCTTCCTCAAGGGCCGGCGGTTTTACGTTTCGGTGGACGGAGTTGATTCGGCCGAACACTCGATCAGAATCAGATAAGATTGAAATCACCCGACCTGGGTTCGAGTCCCGGGTGAACAAGGTTCCCTCCTGGGGCGCGGCCACAAGCCCAGCTAGAGCCAGGGCAATGGTTGCGCCGTATAACTGTGGGCGTCGTCATCTTGGTGGGGACGCCTGCCACCCTTTGTTGTTGCAGCCGAGTGCCGAAGAAGCCCGCTACAAACATTGAGAAAAGAGAAGAGGATGAGAGCGCAGCAGGACCTAGATGCCAATACCAAGGTGGCATGAGTCCATGGTGCCCACCTCCTCCACCACAGCCCCCAAGAGGGTGCCAAACGCCGTCCTGCAGCCGCAGGGCAGAAGAAGCTGCAGCAGAGGGGGATGCCCCGGTGCTGCATCCGCGTCGCGCGAATTGTGCGCTCGAAGACCAGTGATGAAAGCATATTTTAAGTCTGCATACCGTTTTTAACCGACTTCAAAAAGAAGAGAGTTTTTACTCGACTGTAGGTTTTTTTAAAAAAAACATACGAACGAATTGAAAAGGTGTTACATACCGTGTAGGCGTTTACCTACAAGTTAAACATATACATTAGTTTAAACATGTACATTATGTATAAGAGGTAGATAAAGATTTGTAAGTCATTTTTTTTTAATAATTTGGCATTCTCTTCTTTCCGCATAACGTTAATTCAAAAACAATCATTATGAATACTAACTTCTTTTATGATAATGAACTAAATAATGAACGAAATAATGTTTTTATAATAATGATTACTGATCATAACATTTATTGGGTTGGGGAGGTGAGATACCTCAACTTATTCAATACTCGATACTATATTGCACCATAATGTACAACGGTAGGTGGTGTTCCATAAGCATTATAGGCCCTGGTGGGCACCGCAAAGTACGAGAGAGAAGGATTGATACTGAATTAAAAACTTTTTTTTTTTTCACATATAACCTATATAATTACCATAATTAATTAATATTTTGATTTAATTTTTACTGTATATTCATTTATTTTTCTTGTAAGAATTAATTTATGCTGTAATAGGTTTTAAATAATAGAATTTTCTTTAATTGGGATAAAAATGTTGTTTCATTATCTGAGTTTTTTAATGTTTCAGGTAGGTGGTTGTAAATTTTTATGGACTTTGATAGGTACCGGAAGAATGAAGTTTTAGTCGAGATGAGGGTCGTAGTTTATTTTTGTGTCTTAAATTCTTAATGGATATGTCATGTATGGGCATGGCGTGGATGCAATGAACTCTATCATTTAGCGGCAATCACATTAGGTAGTGTCTACACTGCTGCCTCACTGAAGCTCTACCTACAATAGTTATTACCACTATGTAAGTGTACGCAGACAATCATTGCCAAACATCTTGAGTCCAAAGAGAACTTTTAATACGAAGATCATTCAAACAATCTGCAGATTCCTGACAATACAGCGAGCAGCCGCGCGCGACAGCTCCATTCTTTAATTAATCGAGTCGCCCTCGAGTCGGCAACTCCGGCCAACAAGTCTCCACTCTCGTCTGTCGGCTGGCAGCTGCGGCCGAGAGCTCGTCACTACACAATGCCGCGCCGACTCTTCTATTGGGAACTCGCTAATATTCCGCAAATTAAACGTCAACAAACTATTGGAAAGGAAATAACGCGTATACAGGTCCGTTTTAACCACGTTGTGTTAATGTGTGGTAATATCTTTATTTATTTTCGTGGTGAATTTATTTTAGCATCAAGCATTAGAAAAAAATCGTTGAAAAATAAATAGGCAGTAAGCAAATGTATCGCAGCAGGATTTCTGTCGCAGAGACAAATAGGTACCTTAGGCCTAAGGGGTAGCAACATTTTACCCTGTAGTTTTGAATAAATGTTTATTGTATTAGACTATAGTAATAGTACCCGCCTACCATCTACATCATTACATACAAAAGGCTTTTTGATAAAACTATTTTGCCTTACTGTGAAGGTATTAAAGGGACATACAATGTGTGGAAGTGTGTTGATAGAAAAATGTTCAAATTGATGCTGTAGATTTACCATAGCTAGCTCAATACTATAGCTCAATACTGAGCTGCAATAGTTGAATTAATCGAGTCGCCCTCTAGTCGACAACTCCGGCCAACAAGTCTCCACTCTCGGCTCTCGGCTAGCAGATGCGGCCGAGAGCTCGTCACTACACAATGCTGCACAGTTTCTGGTATCGGAAGCTTATATTCCGCAAATTAAACGCCAGCACTATTGGAATAGAAATAATGCGTGTTCAGGTCCTTTTTCGCGTTACTTTTAATTCGAAAGATTTCCAACTTAGAGTTCGATTAGCTAAAAAATATTAATAAACTGAATTAAGTGAATAAACTCCTTTAAGATGGATGCTTTAGTAGTCTAGGTTATTTCAAAAATAATAAACAAAGTTAAGCAGATAGAAGGTTTATTGAACTACAACGTAGACAATTATCTATAATAATCAGAAAAATAACAGTTTTTTTTGTATTCGTGTAATATATCTATGGAACTGTTATTCCAAATATTAATTATTATATCATTACGCAATTTATTAATGTTTAATTTTATTCATTTTCATCCTTATTTTTTATAGTTTTATATTAATTAAAAAACATGTTACATACGTTATAATATTATTTTCTTTATTAAATAAACGATTACATTGAGGTACAAGTAGTCAATTATATTGTCTAGCAATAACATCTCTACACATATTATTATTACAATACAACTCAACGTTGGCGGTACAATCCTTATGATTAATTTCTTCAATAAATAGGAATGTTTGCAATTCTACGCTCTTCGAGTGTCCCCTGCATTGAGCGAGTGGTTTGATACATAACATATAAAGTGAAAGTTTTCTATTCCCTTTGATAAAATTTATCAATGGTATTATAAAAAACATACCGACAATACGCACGGCTGCTAAGCGTCCCTTCGACTAATGAACGATCAGGTGTCCCCTTCTACTCACGCGGCAATGAATGCCATTTCGGCTAAATGCTCATATTTAAGGGTTCCCTACGTTACTGCGAAATACGTTTCATCGAAAAATCATTGGCCGACAACTATACATCGAAGACTTCATTGAGCGATGCTTTATTTTGCCGAAAATTTATAAATTGGAGTTTCGTTTGCCCGATGCTACGTTTCATCGAAAATTTTATTTCGAAGCATTTTTGATCGAGGTCTTGTTTTAGCGAAAACTATGGAATTTTCGATACTTCTTTGGTAGATGTTCTTTTTCTTTTCTTACTGTCCAGCATGCATGACTGTGATGTGTAGTGCTCTATATGGAATTGAAGATAACATATTCGGTAATCTTAACTTAATATTATAAAGCTGAAGAGTTTGTTTGTTTGAACGCGCTAATCTCAGAAACTACTGGACCGATTTTAAAAATTCTTTCACTATTCGAAAGCTACATAACATAGCTATATATATCTATGCTAGTAACATAGGCTATTTTGGACCTTTAACCTATTTTGGAAAAAATAGGGCTCCGTTAGATATTTGGGTTTTTCGGACACAAGATGTAAGAAATCAACCAGAAAAGTTACTTATTTTGCGTACGCTGCCTAAACTATAGGAAGGCTTTAGGCTATATCTGTAATCATCACGCTAAGACGAATAGGAGAGGGTAGGTAACATTGAACCCGCGCGAAGCCGGGGCGGGCCGCTAGTTATATAGATAATAAAATGGAATTAAGGAAATTGATTCGTACCGGCGACAGTATCTAGTCCTTTATAATTTCTTTAAAAAAATCACATTTTTAAAAACTAAAAAGTCGAATAAGTTATCCACCAAACAAACCAAGCATACATTCGAGGACACAAATTTGAAGTAAAAAAACCTTCGATCAAATAAGCATCGACGAAACAAGGTATCGGTCAATCGTTTTCGATCAAACGTACATCGAGCAATGAAGCTTCGGCGAAATAAAGCATCGCTCAATGAAGTTTTCGATGTATAGTTATCGGCCAATGATTTTTCGATGAAACGTATTTCGCAGTAACGTAGGGAACCCCATATTTAAAGAGAAATGAACCGTTCAATATTTTGTCATCAAAATCAAACATTTAAATAAATTACGAGTAAATCGCTCAGCAATATACAAACAAACGTGCAATCCTAGTTTTGTTCCTCAATTTTTTTCTCCTCAAAAAAGCAACTGTAGTAAATTTCATAGCAAACGTGTGTATTTTCAGTGTCTTTACTAAGTCAAATGTACGACACTATGCACCGTACACTAATACACCGATTGTACACTGTGTGTGTGTGTGTGAGATTCACAGACCGCACTACGACTACTTTGAGCAAAGTATGCTCAGAACTGTCAAATCAAACTCATAATTTAATGACAGTTCTAATATACTTTGCTCAAAGTAAAGTCGTAATGCGGAATGTGAATCTCACCCTTAATGTTTTTGAAATAATACATAAAATAGTTGACACAGAACGGCAGCAGCTAGGGTGGGTCCGGGGTGGGGGCGCGGGCGGCTAGTAGACCTCGACGCTCTCCTGGTGGTGCACGGTGTCCTGCCGGAACAGCTGCACGTCGGCCTGGCTGTCGGCTTGGATCAGCTTCGCACGACCCTCCTGAAAACCATTATTCGATTTAAAGATCTCAAAAGGATCTTTTTAATTTAATAAATCCCTTTATCGTATGCTCGCTGCCTACTTAGACATATTTTTTTTATTATTTTTTTTCCCCATTTTATCTGCCATCGGCCATAAGCCATAATCAGATTTGATCTTTGTTTGGGTTTACTTCAGTGTCATTGCAGCAAATGACACCAAAACATAATGAAGAAACTATTTGTAAGCAATTTCTGTAAGCATCTATTTTCTGAGATGCAAATCAAATATATTATATGCCATCTCTTGAGGCGACTGATTCTGTTAGACTGTAGAAGGTTCTTGGCTAGTTGGTTTGTGTGTCCATTTAGCCCTTCTTTATATTTTTGGCTCAATCTGCTGACTTCTTCTTTTACAGTTGGAATTTCAAGGTGTTCATGGATTTCAGAATTCCTAACAAACCAAGGAGAGTTAGAGATATTTCTCAGTATTATGTTCTGATATCTCTCTAGAATTTCTATGTTGGAGTTGCTAGCAGTACCCCATAGTTCGATTCCGTAGCTCCAGACTGGTTTCAAAATAGCCTTGTATACAAGCAATTTATTGCTGAGGGATAATTTTGATTGGTTGCCCAGTAACCAGGATAAGCTCTTATAATGCAATGTTAATTCTTTCCTTTTTGCTTTGATGTGGTTCGACCAAGTGGGTCTACTTTGACATGTGTCAAAAATATTCGTGAAAAATGTAGAAATGTTTAAATTATAAGTTAATCATTTTACAACTTTTTTGTGCCCAAAATCTTTTACTGTACTTTTACTGTACTGTACTTTTTATATAAGTAAATGAACCGGGATCGCCCATCAAAAATGCCTGTTCATAGTATTATAATATAAATTGTGGCGTCGACGAAAACAATTCATTTCATTTCACTCATTCAATTATGAAATTTTGGTTAGCTATGGATTATGACTGTGGCTTGAAAATACTTACAAGATGCTGAAGTTAGAATGAAGACTCGAAGATATAACGAAGATGGACCTAAAGACATACTCATCTACAGGTTCTAATAGGAAAAGAAACACAATTATGGTTTTAGTGGTATTTTACAATGATCCTTCCTAGCTACAATGATCAAACATAATGAGGTACAAATATCTCAGATATAGCATTAGAAGTGGCAATAATGAAATGTCAGTAACAATTATTTTCATCAGATTTGTTATCCGAACGTACACATCTTTATAAATAACTATGTAATGATGTTTGTTTGTCTCAATAGAAGACTCAGGAAAGGCTATACCGATTTGGCTAATTAGAATATTGCAATATACGTAGGAAAAAAGTAAAATGCTAGAAAACATGAAGACATTGTTGATTAAACATCTAAAGGAGATGTTGCGAGCTCGGCCCTGGTTCGTACATGTCCTCAAAAAATGGGTAAATTATAGCAGAATCCGAAAAAAATACAATTAATTTAATCAAGAATATATTTTAGAGTTACCACCACATTTAATTGTAACGATTTTATCATTTTCAACCATGTTCAACACGGTGGCGATACAGCCAACGATTGGTATCAATCGATTTCGATAGTAAACGTAACGTAACGTAACTTCACGCCTGTAATCCCCGAAGGGGTAGGCAGAGGTAAATGCATGCATTCAAGCATACATGCAAACACCCACGATTCGCCGGTTACGTTTTTGGCCCATGTAACAGGTGGCGAGCCTGTTGACATCTCCGGGCATGTTTGTATAAGTTTTTCGATAGTATTTATATTATTTTTTTTCTCAATCAAAAAACAATTTAAAAAATGAAAATGTCAAAATGACATAGTCCGCCATATTCGCCATGTTGGTTTTAAGTTGCAATTCTAACTGCAAATAATGTTTTGTAACTGCAAACAAAGCTAAATAAGTGAAAATATTCAGTTAAAACGTTTTTATATTGATATTGTGTACAATACATGAGAAGGTTTGATCCGGTACTGGGTATACCTACTCATTAACTTTTTTTTATGTTAAGTGGCAAACAAGCATGCAGCTCACATTGATGTTAAGTGATGACTACAGCCTATAGCCATCGTCACAAAAATCAGATGTGCGTTGCCACCCCTGAGACCTAAGTAGTTACGTCTCTGCGATAGTTATTACGGGGCCATACATTACCACGGTAGTGCTGTAGTGCTTACACTGCTATCTAGCGACAGGTAGATTAAGTAATGCGGTTGTCCCTACGTCCGCGAGCTCCGTCACCAGAGCTCTACCATTACTTGCTATATCTATCGAAGAAGAATGCGTACCTTGGGATGCATGAGGATGAAGGGCAGCTCCGCGCTGAGCTCTCCGCCGAGAGCGCCCAGGTACAGCTTCACCTTCACGCTGTAGCTGACCAGGATGCCGAACGCGTCACGCTGCTCTGGGTCTAGCAAGCTGTAGAAACCAATCAAGATAGGAAACTATGGTAGTACGTGACATCTGCACCGATTTGGCAATATAATGCGGTTTTGTGTAGAAACGCTGTGCGACTGATGATCGTTTTCTTAATCTATCTTCTTCTATATAAATAAAAATGAATCGCAAAATTTTTTGCTAAGCGCAACCGATTTCGCAAATTCTTGTGTTGAAAAAAAAATTGGTAGTTGTGCAAAACATTTTAAGAAAACTCAAGGTCCGTTTTAACTTTTCTAATGTAAACCGTATGGCGTTTGACATAACGGTCCGTCAATTGTCGATTTGAACAGTTGGATTGGTAGAAACTGATGATTGAAAACGGTATAAGGAGGAACATACAGCATGGTGGAAGCGAGCGTGGTGCCGTGTCGCTTGAGCTGTATGTTAAGTGCGAGGCCGGAGCGGTTGCACAGTGTGCTGAGCGCCGGAAACAGCTGAACTATCTCCTGCATGTTGGTTACACAGTAGCAGATAATGTGGAGGTACAATTTGGCATTTTTAACGGTTTTTTCTCAATACGTTTGCGCTCGGCGGGCGAATGCACAATGAACGGATGATGCTTGACCCGTGTGCGGGACCGGTCACCTGACCGTCCACGAGTCTAAACGAACGCTCAGCGGCCGGTGCGTATTAGCAATCTAACTCCTCTAATATCTTTGGAGCTGCCCGTCGAGCGCGAGGCCGGAGCGGTCGCGCAGCGTGCTGAGCGCCGGCCGCAGCTGAACTATCTCCTGCACGCTGGCTACACAGTAGCAGGTGATGTGGAGGTACATACAGCGTGGTGGAGGCGAGCGAAGTGTCGTGTCGTTTGAGCTGCCCGTCGAGCGCGAGGCCGGAGCGGTCGCGCAGCGTGCTGAGCGCCGGCCGCAGTTGAACTATCTCCTGCACGCTGGCTACACAGTAGCAGGTGATGTGGAGGTACATACAGCGTGGTGGAGGCGAGCGAAGTGTCGTGTCGTTTGAGCTGCCCGTCGAGCGCGAGGCCGGAGCGGTCGCGCAGCGTGCTGAGCGCCGGCCGCAGCTGCACCACCTTCTGCACACTCGCGCCCGGCTGCAGGGGGCACCCGTCCCTGTACACACACAAGAAATGAACTCTGAGATATAGTGGCTATGGCTTCGGTTATTGATAATGTAGGTCTACTAAAATATATTTAATATTTTATCATAAAAGTGGGAAGTATTTGGTTTGCATTAACGAGAATACTGCCACTTATAGATATCTGTACAAAAACAAGGGTCTCAATGACCTTGCACTCCTGTACACTATGCTGTTTATGCCTCTAGAGCCAGATCTATCGATAGCAACCGGGACCGACGGCTTAACGTGCCCTCCGAAGCACGGAAACGCGCATTTCATTTGCCACTATATGCCGGTCACCCATCACACTACCCGACCGCGCCCGTAGTGCTTAACCGCAGTCGCCGGGCCATGCGATGCGGCGCTATATATTATCACAGAACTGAAGCTCCTTTACATCAGATCTACCGATCAGGGAGGATGGTTATATTTCGGTTCCATTATTAGACATTATAATTCTATAAAATCCTTTTTCATTATATTAATATTATAATACAAATCCACGCTTAGTAAGTGGAAAGAATTAGTTCGATGCTCCTACTTTTAGTCGCCATTAAATTAATTACGACCTTAATATGCTCGTGTACAAAAAAACTGTTCAGGGTTGTACAAGTGAACTCACTGCGTCTCGATGCTGGTGACGATGTTACGGTAGCTGCCGTTCTGGAAGAGCACGACGTCGACAGCCTGCAGCACGCTCGCCTTGATCTTCTTCACCACCTTGTTGCTGTGGTTGCGCACGCTGATGTTCACCGACACTGTCTCACCGTGCATGTACAACTGCCACAACAATGGTAGGTAACCTTAAGATTATTATAAAATATAATTAGCATACATAGAAAACGAGCATAGTACACATCAATACTGCGCCCATAAATATCTTCATGAATACCAGTCTCCTGAGAGCAAAGACATCTTTCTTTCAATAGGTTGATGCACAACGAGACGAGCCTTGGGATTGAAAGTGATAACCGACCTCTATAAATATTTGCAAAACCAGGGGCATTCCTAACGGGATGATATGGCCTAGCCCATGAGGTAAATCATATTGGGAAACCTCAAGTTTATTCCTCAGTTTTCACATTCTGCATTTCCTGCCGGCCAATTCGATGATAAGATGCTATTTTTCTTTATTAGTATGCGACAGAAAAAAAAAAATTAAAAACTGTCGTTTTAATAAAAATACTTTTGGAAAATAAACATTACAAATAAAATCACAAAATTGTTTCAAAACAACACAAGTCGCAGATCCATCAAATAATAACGCTATACAAATATCCATCTAATCTCTAACACCTGTTTATCAAGCGTGAGCTCCAGCTCCAGCTGGCCGGGCGACAGCACGAAGTCCTTGCGCACGACGGTGCAGGGCTGCGGGCCCGGCTTGCTCGGCGCGTACTGCACCTTGCGGATGCCGAGCGCCACTGTGCTCCTGACAAATGTTACAATACATACAAATTAAGCATAATGGGCCAATTTCTATGAATTATCTGCTCATTGCGAAAAAGTAGAGGATGTACAACACGTCTTAATGGAGTGTGTCAGGAAATCAATTCCTGACATACTCCACAAAGAGATGTGATGATACAGACCTGTAAAATTGATAAGTTAAATGTAGGTGTTTTTCAGTGTATGTACCTAAACCTACTATAATAGAAACATACTTCTATATTATTATGATGTTATATAATTTTGTAAAACTTAAAATAATAAGATATACAACATGTAACGGGAATAATGCATACTTTCTAACACCTCCATTAGACAATCGAGTTATAATCATATTACATAAACATGTTTATGTATTTAATAATTTTTATTTAAGAAATAAGTTGTCCTCAATTTGTACGAACAATATGCACACCTTATGCATACTTACCCTATCTCTACCTACGGCCACCAAGAATAATGTGACATTTCACATAGCGCGATCTATGTGAAATGTCACATTATTCTTGTAAAGAGGCGATGTGTTCAAAAGTTCCTTGTTCCCATAATAAAAAAAAAAATCTGCTCAGTTGATTTTCCTTATTTAATGCTATAGGTACATAGAATTCATCGACGGTGGTGAGAGTGGTGAGGTGTATTTTGATCTGAGTCATATATAAATTAAAATAGATCTCGTTATCGTTTACATATCGTTTACAACTATTCTACAGCAGTTATCGTTACCTTCTGTGCGAGCGGTCGATCTCAGTATCTCCAACGAAGATCTTGACATAGTAGTGCACGCCGCACGGTTCGCCCTCCTCCTCCAGCGCCGGCTGCAGCGTCACGGAGCCGGGAGCACCCGCCGGCACAGTCAGCCGGAAGGGGAGTGCACAATCACCCAACTTGCGTACCAGTCGCTCCTGAAAAAAATAGCTCTATGTAACATAATTATTATTATTTCCTTCGAGTCGTGGAGTTTGAGCGTCGGCACCACCGAATTACGGTTTGGCTAAGTATACATTTTTTTAGCAAGAGATTTAAGTCTCTAGAGAGTCATTAAGCTAAGATATCACAATTAAAACTCGTTTGGTTATAAGTGCTAAAATTAAATGTACTAGCTTATTTGTGATTGTTTTTATATTATTTCGCATTAACACATGCTTGTGAAATATATTTTATTTTAAAGAAAAATGGAAAGAAAAATTTGACTTCAGACGAGACTCGAACTCGCGGCCTACTGGGAATCTAGTCCAGCCGCTCTTCCAATTGAGCTACTGAAGTCCTGCCCGATTTGTCAAATCTTTCCTTCACATTTATTTCCTTGCTTTATGGTAGCAGTAGCGCCATCTATTACCAACCATGCTAGTTAGGACTAGATTCCCAGTAGGCCGCGAGTTCGAGTCTCGCCTGAAGTCAAATTTTTCTTTCCATTTTTCTTTAAAATAAAATAGCTTATTTGTGTTACAGACAATAGCTGGGTCCAACCGGCAGAGCACGGTAGCGGTCGACTGATCATTGCCGCTTCATAAAAGGTTCCACCACATTCCAACATAAATCAATACGTATCTCGGAAGACAGGGCCAGCGGCAATAAAGACAAATAGACAGCTTTTATGGCTCTGCAACAATGGAGTGTTTACGCCATTGCGCCATTCGGTGGATGGCTGCGGACATTCCTGTCGCTCTTGCCCTTGCTTGCCTCGCTTCATTACAATGCAATGACCCTAAGGATCTAAGGCCGACTAACTAATACTATCAAAGGCTATTCAAACCACAATTCAGACAACATATTATTTCACATCGAAAAAGACTTAGGACTTCTAGTTGTCGTTTTAGACATGTTAAACGTCCATGATATGCCTTAGTGTGTTTTTTAAATTCAACACAACACTCAAGCAGTGGTTCTAGACGTATTGTGTGCACTATAGCATTGTCTTTTCGAAATGATAGTGTTCAACGTTATCATGATCTAGCTAGATTGTAATGTACCTACGCTCCGATAATTGACTGCAGCTTAGAGACAACTGCGGTGAAATTATGAGATATTTATCGGCTATTTAAATTTACCATTAGCTTTTTACGTATTTGCTATTTAAATAACATAAAAATGAAGGGTTTCCGATTGACACAGACACAATGATGATGAAAAAACAATATTATTGCTCTCTGAAACAGGTAAGTACCTGATTTTATACTAACTAGCTACCAAAGCAGCTAATTCGCAATTAAGTTTCCAATAGACTCGCTTCTAATTACGTTATTACTGCGTTTGCTAACTCAGTCGGTCATCATGTCCCGCGGGATTTTAGTACCTTGGTAAAGGAGACGCTGGAACTGGTAGGATTTATTGTTGGTTATTGTGTTTTGGTAATATTTGATACTTGTTCTATTTCTACTGATATAAGACGATTAAAAATAATTATTTGGAATGTGATTGGTGAGAGAGGTGAATGTTTACTAACTTGTATGAGTATCGTTTAATATTTATATGTAATGAGAATTAAATGATGGTGACATGATAAATATTAAATTATTTTGTTGTTTTATTTTAATGTTTATGACATTAGGTAAGGATCCCACTGCAGAATCATTTCGTTCGTCCAGATATGCTGCAAACCTATTTTTACTACGCATTTTTATAATCTAGAGAATATAATATTTATCCACTAGGTTAACTATCAAAAAATGGCCGCAAGTATTTTCTCATTTTTTTTTTTGGGAAAGATTACTTTTTAATTGTAATTAATAAAATATCGTCAACTTTACGGCAATATGTTTAAAGACTGAAAAATCACGGCTTCCGTTGTGCACTTGGCCGCCTCTACATAATATTTTCGTTCCGCTCCAATGTTTTTTACGTCCATAACGCACATGTATTATTTTTAAATCAAATTGAAGGGACTTTTTTCTCATTATTATGATATACGAGAGCCAACTTAAATCGGCGGCTTATAAGAGTAAGTCTATTTCTCATACAGTGTGAAAGTTAATTCATCGTCATTTTGATTAGGATTTAACGTGACCTATGAGTGCCGAAATATTGTTTACAGTTCTGAGGAGTAGAACCCAGGCTTTAATTATAAAATTGTAATGTTAACATGATATTTCACTTTGCGTTAGTCACTCCGGAAGCAGGCTCAAATACTGTAGTACATTCTGACTAAATATACTATTGTATCGGCAATTAGTGCAAAGTTCCGCTGGCGGAGTAGTGGCGCTCACGGGAGGAGGTAGTTTACGAGCGCGGGCGAAGTGGGTTGCAGTCTCTGCCGGTAGTGAGTAACGGCTGCATGTTGCCGGTACTCTGCTGCTAAGTAAATTTAGAAAGGTAGCGGTAGCCCGCATTTTTGCCTGCGTTTTAAATTGTTTGCCATGAGGTGTGTGTTATGTACCTATTATACCCATGTTGGCTCGTGGTAGAGAGCTACTTAATCTTTTTACCGCCAAATGGTAGTGTTCAGCGTTATCTTGTTCCAGTCAGATTATAATGTACAGTAACGTAATTACGAGTGTATAAATATGTAAAACTAAACCAACGAAATGTTTGAATGTTTGTAAGCGCAGAACTTCCAAACGACTGCACCAAATTGTATAAATCTTTCTTTTATGTGCTCGTTAAAGTGTTCGATAAACAAATATAGCAAATATTTGAAAATATATTACAACTTTGTTTTACATAGATACTAGCTGTGCTCGCGACTTCGTCCGCGTGAGAATTTATAATTGTTCAGTATCTACCCGGACGAAGTCGTGGGCGCAGTTAGTATAAAAGTAGCCTAAGTTACTTCTTATTATATAAGTTATCTGCCAGTGAAAGTCCCGTTGAAATCCGTTAAGCCGTACTCGAGATCAACCCCGCCAAACAGACAGACAGACAAAAATTGAAAAAAATGTTGTATTGGTCTATGTACCATGTATACATAATAGGTTGGGGAAAAAGTCTTTTCGCATTATAGTATGTATGAACTTGTAATAAAATCTCTTTGGCTGTAGTATTTGTATCTGGCTGGTTTTGGTGTCATTGAAAGTTAAAATTTTAAAGAACATAATTCCAAATTCGAATTAGGAAAATGTGTGATTTTCATTTGTTTTTCGTACTGAAGAAATTCGATACGTTTTAAAATTTTACTACAAAAAAGGTAAAAATGCAACGCAAGCCGCGAAAAAAATTTGCGATGTTTATGGACCTAGTGCAGTGTCTGTGAGAGTGTGCTACTCTCACAATTTGGTTTAAGCGTTTTCAATCCGGAAATTTTGATGTCAAAGATGCACCTCGCTCTGGTCGCCCTATTACGGATAAAATGGATGCCATTTTTGAAAAAGTGGAGCAAGATCGACATATCAGTAGTTACGACGTAGCTGAAAAACTGAGAATTGATCACAAAACAGTTTTGGCGCATTTGAAAAAAGCTGGGTACAAAAAAAAGCTCGATATTTGGGTACCTCACGAGCTCACTGAAAGAAACCTAATGAACCGTGTACTCATTTGTGATTCTTTAAAACGACGTAATGAAACCGAATCATTTTTGAAGAAGCTGATAACTGGTGATGAAAAATGGATCACATACGACAAGAACGTGCAAAAAAGGTCGTGGTCAAAGGCCGGCCAGGCTTCACAGAATGTGGCGAAACCCGGGTTAACCCGCAATAAGGTGATGTTGTGTGTGTGGTGGGATTGGAAGGGCATTATTCATTATGAGCTATTACCACCAGGCAGGACTATCGATTCTGAACTCTACTGCGAACAACTGATGAGATTAAAGCAAGAAGTTGAGAGAAAGCGGCCGGAATTGATCAACAGAAGGGGTGTGGTGTTTCATCATGATAACGCTAGACCTCACACATCTATATCCACTCAGCAAAAATTAAGAGAGTTTGGCTGGGAGGTGTTAATGCATCCGCCGTATAGTCCTGACCTTGCACCTTCAGATTTCCACCTGTTTCGGTCTCATCAGAATTCTTTATGCAATGTTAGGTTAACATCACGAGAGGACTGCCATTTCCACTTGTCGCGGTATTTCGATGAGAAGTCCCAAAATTTTAATAGTAATGGGATCATGTCCCTACCTACAAGATGGCAAAAGGTTATCGAACAAAATGGTACATACATACTTTAGTTAAATTTAAATAAACTATATTAAAAAATGTTTTGAATTATCTTCAAAAATGCGAAGAAACTTTATCCCCAACCTTTTACATATGCATTTAGTAAAAAGTGGTTATTTTAATATTACAAACAGATACTCCAATTTTATTTGTCTGTATAGATTTACATGCTGCAGTATTCGCTTGACATCGCTAGGAACTATATTATTATGCTTGTTTAATACAGAAAGAACTTAATTATTATTTATTTATTGCCCGTTTATATTTGACAAATCGGTAACAACATACCTGCGTGCGCGTCAGATCATATGACCTTTTCTCTGGCGCCGGGTACACCTGTTCGGAGGCAAGGTACAGTTCCTTGTAGAAGTTGAGGCCCATCACCTCATCCTGCTCCCGCCCGTACCGGAACGTGCACACCACCTGCGCGAAAACCTTGCGCCCGCGCACGTACTCCTCGTCTACCACTACCACACCATCTGCAATGTGTGCATGGTTCTAGAGTCATGTCACTTCTTAGGATAGAATTGAGATCTTTAGTTATATCTATACGGAACAGAACAACTATCGACCAAAAATTTGCCTCGAATAAGATCCAAGGTTATGGAGGAACCACACTACAGGCCAATATAAAGAAACAACGCAGTAACATATTAAGAATTAGAATCGATCTTTCACCACTGCACTGCTAGAACTGTTCTTGAGATCTAGCTAAAACTAAGACTGCGACTTCCACTGACCTATAGGCTCCACATACGAGATGTGATCGACGAAGTCCCGCTTCGCCATATACAACGTCACCTTGCCATTAGGCGCGCACTTTTTAAACACTTTGAAGTTGTACACCATTTTGAATAATGTCACGATAACTGTAGAGGAAACGCAACGAATGCGACGACAGGCGAGTTCCGAGGAGATATATAGGGGATTTAGCCTGAGAGGCTTCCCGGTAATCTCATTTGGCTCATTAGTGGCTCACGGGTGCGTCGCCGCGGGCGCCCACGCGTGATCCGCCGATTTGTGGCGAAAATCCGATATATCGCTACTTAAACGGTATTTGCCGTGTCTTTGTGTTAGTTGTACGTTATCATCCCCACTTATGACTGAATCTGTATACCGAACAAGAGACATTTATTTCTTGCGTACCATATATAATTAATATACTTATATCACAGTCTAAAGAAAACGAACGTGTTAGCTGCTTATATTTTATACTGGTGGCAGAGTTTCAGTGTAGAACTCGAGGGCGTAGGTGTCACCTCCCCAAATTTATCTGCCACGAAAAGTTTTCAGCACTATTGTGTTCCGGTTACATGGTAATGTACTAACTATCACATAACCATAACAACTAAGGTCTCAAGGGTGGTAAGACACCTGCGTTTTGACCTCTGGTTTTTGTAAAGATGTGTACTAGCCCTCCCTTCCCATTGCATACAAATTCAATCCAACTACTACAAATTTCAGTACACATCTCACGCAGTTTGCGGCCGGAGCGAAACCGTCCAGCGGAACGTTCAGAATGTTATGGCGGATATTATGACATCAGAGCAACTATTTGCATAAACGCCCCTCGCTCCACTCCACTGGACTCTCAAATTGAGCGGACACTCTGGCCGTATACTTAGTGTTATTAATATTTTGGTGTTAAACTTGATGCGCTAAAGTGGACCTCCCCCTAACCCAAAAATCGATCCGCCTTTGGTGACTATCAAGTCTATAAATAAGAAATTTAAAAAGGTTTTCCTCGTCCCATATCAAGGGCGATGTATCCGAGCTAAAAATACTTCAAATATCGAGAATGGTGAAAGTTTCCGTAAGGCGTGCGACGGTTAGGAGGTCCTCGGAGGCCACTTGTTTTGTAAGCAGGCGGCCATCCGATGGTATCGAGGCTCGTCTGCGAGCGCCAATAGATTGATAACAGCGGCAAATGGCGGCTGACCGAATTTGAAGGGTCTACGATGAGTCGGGGACGAGATGGCTTTATTTATTCCGAATCCACCGCTTATTGAATATGCGGCTTTTACGATGCGCCTCTGTCTCGATTGATACGACTTTTTTTCAATTTACAGTAAAGCGCCAGTTGTTTATGAAAGGTTCGTCAGTTTATGTGTTGCGTGTCTGTTGTTTTTTTAGGGTTCCGTACTTCGTGCGTTTATCACTGTCTATCTATCACAGCCGATTCTCTCTCAAAGTACTCGTACTGGGCCGATTGAGTAAAAATTTGATAAATTCATGTAAATCGTAATGTTTTTATTATTCGCAATAATACATGGAAGTGAATTTTAAAAATTGACTTCGGTCAGGAATGCAAATCATTCGCCCATTTAAAACTATTTACAAGAACGCTAACCGAAAATAAATGCAACATATAATAAATAAGGGATACTTTTTGGGGATAATTTAGCCACTTAGCTATTAAAGAAAAAAGGGTGAAAATTGACCATAGGGGTAGGATCATAGGGGTAGGTAGGTATATCTCCGAAACGACGGAGTCTAAATAAATAAAACTGATATCATATAAATATATTGCCATAATAATATGGTTATGGCATATGGTAACATAGGGATTTTCTCAATTGTACGGAACCCTGAGCACGCAAGTCTGGCCAGTTCTTTAAATTCATGTTCGTGTGTTCATTGTTTATTTTGAGGTGAAGTACTTGAAGCTTAAAGTTAGCTATACATTTTATTCGAAAGACATTTTTTTAATGAAATGAAGACGACAAGCAAGCATGCAGTTCAGATTGATGTTACTGAGTGACTACCTAGTGGCAACCTACAGACATCTACACAAAAACCAGAGGCCAAATGCATTTTCTACCCCTGAGACCTTAGTTGTTATATCTGTGTGATAGTTATTACGGGGCCATACATTCTGTTCCTGTTAGCTGATATTTTAATGGCTCTATAATATCTAGCACAGAGATAAATGTTTTAAGACCTCAGCTACATGTCCGCCTTACTTTTGTTAATTACTGTTGTCCTGGTTTACCTACCTCTTTATTTTTTTTTGTCCTTGCTTACCGTCTATAAGAACGATAGCTGTAATCTAATTATCACCTTTACTCTTAAGGCTGTACGGTGAGACATTTTTTTTCATTTATTAGACAATAATATGAGACTAAGCAAGAACAACAGGGATTAAATTATTAAGTTAGACAGTCGCGCTACAGAATATGGAATGTCTTTTGTTCTTATCCAGAAGGCTATAGGATATACCTACCTCGTATTTACGACTATTTTCACCACCTACAGCGTTCACTAATTTCATTAAGTGGAAAGGCTCGTATAAAAAACAATATCTAGAATATTAGGCAACCACAAGTGTTCACGTAGCGCTACCCGCTTGTTCCCGTGGGCGGTGCAAAAGGCGATTATGGAGTGAGTCACAAACATAGTCACTGTAATGTTGCCCTTTTGAGAATTATAGGACTTATTATGTAGTGTTTTGCGCTTTCACATACATACAGGAATGGCACTTATATCGCCTCTTTGACATTAAGATTTAGAAGAAAATAACTCAGTTGCTGATGGACAAGACCCTGAAGGACTTTAGTTAGGAATGGGGTATAGAGATAGGACGGTAATCATGGAGAGACTTAGGATTAGGTTTCTTAGGTATGGGGATAATATGAGCGTCTTTCCAGGCGGAAGGAAAACATCCATGAGCAAGAGAATAGTTAAAGATAGAACAGATGATAGGGCTTACAGTTTCTATCACAGGAATTATCATTTTCCGACTGATCATGTCACTTCCCACCGCGTCCGAATCAATATTCAGGATGGTTCTCCTAACATCACGATCGGATAATTGTTCGAAATAAAACGGTGGATAGTCAGGAGTGCATAAACAAGACAGAGAATTTAGGGTGTGCAACTTATTGACATCGTTAATAATAGGAGTCGAAGAGAAATGTTGAATATACATATCAATGTGAATACCACAAAGTGGTGGAGCGGAAGTACTACGAGATTTACCAACTCCAAGTGACTTGAGAAATTTCCACACTTTTGCTGGGTTGTCATGAGAAACAGATGCATGAATATGGCGTCGTTGCGCATCCCTACACACTTTGTTGCAGCGATTTCTTAACAATACATAGCATTCTCGGTTGATTTCAGATGGGTTATATTTGTACCTCCGTTTAGCAGTATTTCTTTTCTTCATCAAAGACCTAATTTCCTCAGTAAGCCAGGGAGCAGGAAGATGCTTAATCCGAATTGGGCGCACTGGCGCATGCAAGTCGAAAAGTTGCGTTAAAAGAGAGTTAAACAGTTTGACTTTCTCATCAACATCATGCGCACTGTCAATGACGCTCCAATCAATTTTCACGACATCCTCCAGTAACCGATCATTATCTATGCCACCAAAGTTACGCTGCAGGAGAATTTTAGTTTTGGCTTTGGGAGGGCGAATTTTATACGATACGAAGATAAGATCATGATATGAAAATGCCTCAGCAGAACATTGTCCATGCTTTGCTATATATATAGGGGAAGATATCAACATTAAATCGAGATAGGATGGTACAGAATTTGGGAAAAAGTGAGTTGCAGAGAGAGGGAGTAAATGCATATCAGCTGATTCAATAATGCTTTTCAAGCGATTGGATCGTGTTTCATTTTTCAAGAGGCAAGTATTAAAATCACATCATTAAAATCAATCAGGAGTGAGACCTTCTAGAATACTCTCAAAAGATGAAAAATAATTTACTGTAAGGGACGGGCTATAATAAACGCCAAGAAGCAACTTCGTACTAGAAAAAAGGACTTCAACAAAAAGATGTTCTGCACCTTCATCCGATTGCGCAGACTTATGTACAATGGAGAAAAGGATGTGCGAACGGAGATATATTGTATGTCCCACAACAGCCTATGTGCTGAATTGGCCATTGAGAGACAAAGGCGGGCTTTATACTGCCAATGCTGCAAGGCAATTCAAAAATTATATTAATAGTAAGTAGAAGAGTTATCACGCAGATGGTTTGAAATAAAAAAGTTAATGTAGAGTTGTTGTTTGTAAGCGCCTATTTTTTTTTCATAACAATTAATTGAATAGACCTATTATAGAGCTTCAGCGACTGAACTAAAAGGCGTAGGTACCACCACATTTTGGGACCTAATGCAAAATATAAGCGTACATACAATACATCCATGTATTTTTTTATAAAAATGTTAGATATAACGCCTGATTATGACAGAGGGTCGACAACGGCGATTATGCGTAGTATGCAATAATCCGTAGTTTGCGGGACGGTGGGTACGGGCACCGGTGACCTCAGCCCGCCTCAGCTATTGAAGTGTGTTGTGTACCATTGTTACACAGTTCCAGTATCTCTATTTTCAGTATATACCTAGGTACAATGAACTCTGTGGTCTTTATCGTTTAAGTAGAGCTACCAAGTTAAGCGCTGATTAAAATTAGATTTCAAAAACTTGCTATGACAATAAATATATTATAATAAATAGGTATATAAATAATAAATTATTATTTTAGCTACCAAGCTTCGTTCCAAAATCCAAAATTTGATCTAAATGATAGTTAATAGGTAAATTAATCTTAAATGGGATCTCAAAATATTATGCCTATTTGAATTAGTTCAATATTCAAACTGTTCCATGTTTTCGTTCACACAGTTAAAATGTTACAAAATATTTACACGAATTTTCGTACAAATACCTAAGTAATCAAAATTGGTATTTTTTGCAAATTCAATTATTTTGAATTTTCATTAAATTATTTCAATAACGATTTTATAATAAAATGTAGAACGAAGTTACAACACCATCAATGAAACCACAACTCGCCACAAGTTCAATACCCAATGCCCATTTCTATTCACCAAGACGATGATGTCATTCAACGGCGGCGTCTTGCCGACTCCCGCGCATGTGGCCCTGCCCCCGCGCCCCACGCACCACCCCGCGAGCCTCCTCAACACAGTTACCTGACCACCTTTGCCATGCGAAGTTATTCAGACTTTCTTACAGTTACGCTCGAGTGATGATGTGATCTTCAATTTATTTTGTTATTTATTACATTCAATTTTACTGTGAGTGCCTATGTTAGTGGTGTTTTTTAATTAGTGTTTAATCAGTAGTTGATAACTTTCTTATAACCGGCGGATTAGGTGCCACATCTTCACAATAAGATGGGTGCTACATATTTGTGGTGCTGGTGAAAGTATACAATTAAGTGTGTTGTCGTAGGTCATGTTCAATGACAGTCGAAGATAGTGTTCGGTAAGCTTATCGTTATGTTTACGTTTCAAAATCGTCGTCTGATAATGTTAATGAGTGGAGTGTTGCGTGTGTGAGATAAGGAATCATTCATTAAAACGAAAATCTATAATTTATGAATGATTAACATCTCAAACCACGGGGAACGCACCATCAATTCAGATCTTTTAGTACCGGTCACGTGTCTATTCATCAGCTCTACATAATGATACCTACACAACCAGCAAGTATTTTGTTTGTACAGAAATAGGGCCGATGGTCAAAACAGGATTTCTAATTAGATTAATGTAAATTTTGTTTAGTTATAAACACAAAGTAAGAACCCTGCAATTAAATAGGTACGTGCAGAGGGTACGTCTTACTTTAGATAGTCAACTAGTAGAGCTGAGTCATTGTCATGATAGTAAGAGCATTAGGTAGAGCTCAAATTAAGTTACCATAATTAGTTGGAAAACAAACGTGCAGTTCACGTGGCTGGTAAGTGAATACTACAACCTGTAGACATCTACACAAAAACCAGAGGTCAAAATTCAGATGCGTTGCCCTGGGACCTAAGTTTTGTCTCTGTGATAGTTATTAGTTTATAGGCTGCAGATAACACTTAACATCAATGTGAACTGCAAACTTGATTGCCCCCTTCCTTACACAAAAAAACGATAATCACATGATTACCACAGAGTTCAAGAAATTCTACTGTAGGTAAGTATGTATCTTCATACCCCATACAGGGTAGACAATTCTACTACCCACCTAATTTGTCCTATCAAACATTTCTAGGTCCAAACGTCGGATTGATTTTAAAAATCATTTTAGTTTAATATACCTAGGTACCTACCTACGCGAGATAAATCCGCTAAAATACTTTTTCTTTCAATTTCTAGGTAGCTGATCCGCAGCCATGTCCATCAGTCCCGATCTTCAGTCAACGCCAGGTAAAGATGAATTATCTATACATATTTAGATAAACGTAGCTAATACTCATGAAGAGAATGATAAAATAATTATACCTAAATAAGTGGAGGGTTATTAATTTATAAATATTGTGACATTTGGCGTTACATTATCATCCGCCTATCCCTTACAAGATTACCTTTGAGTTTGGCAAAATCCTATTCCATGATACTAATTAATAAAAATAACAATAAAATCGTAGGTGACGTGATGCATGTGCGAATCTGTCAAATCATGTGTTCATATCTGTCTACACTTTATGAGGATGTTAATGTTTTAGGTATAACGGTATGATACGGTTCCCGCAAAACCGAGGAACTGTAAGTGAGAATAATACATAATTGCTCCACATTAAAAATAAAAAATAAAATACGCTTACACTCACAGTCCCACTCTAGGTAGGTATAGGTAGGTACTTGTGTTATGGGTGTCATTGTACACACCACATACTACAAACACCCAGAACCAAAACAAATAGGTACCTATCTGTAGGCCATACAAATATTTGTCCCAGTAGGTACGGGGACCGAACCAGTAAGCCTCGGTTAAAACGTTCGTCACATACGGCTGGACCAAATGGCTCGTCATCATTTTGGCAAAACATGCCACGAAATAGAATATTACTTTGTTTTCTTATAAAAGAAAAATCTGTTCGATCAGATCACGTTTTGACCTGAACAAAAATGATAAAATGGCCTGCTGATAAACAGATGAATGGACGACCAGTTAGACAACGGAGGCTAATCAATAAAGTTCCGTCAATATCGTCATCACCCGTTTGGATATTGCACAATACCGACTGCAGACGTAAATAAAAGCTGATAGTCGGCCGGTTCAATCAATTCCCGCCGGCGTGATAAGCATCTATAGTTATTTCAATATTTACTATTGATGGTATCTAGGCGATTTGTCGGCTCGCGGCTCTCCTATCTCAATAAAAATCTTTCATTTCCGCAGCAGCTCCCCGACGGCGACGCGGGTGTTTCATTGCGCCACCATCCGTCCCCTGATACAAATTGTTCTCACTCATTTCTCAGATATTACCCATCGCTTCAAACGACAGGCTATTGTTCAATTTGTCTGCAAAAGAATACAGCGTTAATTCAATACGGCCCATACTCTGACAATAAAGACTTTCCTCTCTGATGAATATGATCAAAATTAAGTGATAAGTGTAATAGTGCCATGTTCAATTTGGAATTAGAGATGAGCATATTTTTGAGTAGAACACGTGCGTATGCTTACAATGTATTAGATAGGGTTAGTGTTTAGGTTAGTGCCATGGGTGTGAGCCTATCGTCATACATCCTTTGAGCCCATTGTCTAAAAAGCTATCTGGGAATTTTCTCCATTGGAAAAGACAATCTCCTAAGTCGCGGAACCCAGAAGCTTAGGAATAGCATTGAGCTATTTTACTTAACCATTTTATTTTATATCTGGTGCTGCTATTTTATCTTTTCAGTGTATTAAAGTCAGCTGTTAGTGACTGTTAGAACTTTTAGTACATTCTGATTAGCAAATAGATAATACGCTGCTAATATACGAATAAGAAATATCGTTTTACTTGATACTGGCTATACGCGTAACAGCGATGCCATTATAATTTTAAAAAAGGTATGGCAGAAGTGTTATTTGGTGTTAAAGTCAGCATGTATAATTTGAGGTGTGGTGGAGCTGCGCGAGGACGTGCCGCTGCAGCCGCACAGCGACGAGCGGCTGTGCGCCGCCGGCCCGCGCCTCATCCTCGTCGCCTTCGCCGCGCTCTCCGCCGCCATCACCCTCGCGCTCCTCACACAGATATACTACGGCGACTATGAGGTACTACCTATAAGGTTGACAGACATGCAGACGGATATACTTCAGCAATAATCGAGGTACTACTCTCACAGTGAATAATAAATAATGTGTCATATTCTTTTTGTTTATATCTTATCTTGCGAGGTTGTAAAAGAGAAAATGGAACATTTTCTTCATGCCATTATATTTTGACTACTTTTGCACGATTGTTTATTTTATTTACCTGTATGTTTTAAATTGGCATATCAATGAATTTATCAAATCACTTTAACTTAAGCTTTTTTGAAATTGGTAGTGAATACATTTTTGAGTTAAGTTTAGTTGAGTTAATTGGGAAACAAAAGAAAGGTGAAAAAACGAGGACGAGGAATGACGACTTTTGCGTCTCCATGACCTTCGCGATGCTCTCCACAGCCATCACCCTCACGCTCTTCATGTAGATATGTTACGTGACTGTAACGTACTCTCCTAAGGGCCCTATTTCATGAGAACACCGTGTTGGCGCCACCAACAAAATATGTATGGGTATCTTGCCTGGTGTAGCAACTTGATGGTGCAACCATATTGTTGCTGAGAACCGAATCAACCACTACTGATACAACTATTAAGTTGCTCTACCAACTACCTGATGCTTCGCCTATCAGAGACGTCTCGTTGTTGTAGCCTTCGCCACGATTTAGTAACTATCTACTCGTATATCCGAAGTGTCAATTCTGTCTCAAAACAAATTGGAGATCTCTTGCAGTATTAAGGCGTTTTTACTCCTGAAAAAAAAACAATAAAATGGTGCTCAAGGGGAACCTTGGCCTCAGGCAGTCTACATGAATATTTTCAATCTGCAGGTGGTCCCGCACGGGTCGGTGTCGACGTCTGCGGCGGAGTGCTCGCGCGCGGGCACGGCGGCGCTGCGAGCGGGCGGCCGCGCGCTCGACGCCGCCGTCGCCGCCGCGCTCTGCCTCGCACTCGTCGCGCCGCACCGCACCTCCTTAGATGCGTATGTACACACACACACACACAAGCCGCGGGTTTGTTGTTCCCCATTTGTCCCTACCGCACCTCGTTTAACGCGTACGTACTCACACACACACACACACGCCAGTGCTCGTTGCTCTCCATGGCACCCACAAAGCAACACGGGCCACTGGCTGCGGCGGACCGGCGGGGACTAGCCATATGCAGGCTTTCCCCTCTATCAAAGTACAAGCACAAGCGTGCCTGTGCCTTTCGCCTATATGTTTGAATGTGTGCGTAAAATTGTTTATGTATTTTGTTATGACTTTAGTTGTTGAAGTGTGTGTGTGTGTCACACGAATTTCCAGATAATTTAAAGACAGACTTTTTCGGATCGGTAATAAATGCTATGGCGTATATACTTCCCTCCGGTCCGCCGTGGCCGGTGGCCCATGTTGCTCTATGATGGCTCCTTACTCCCCGCTCGACGCGTACGTACTCACATACACACACACACACATACGCCATCCCCATCACCTCGCTCCTCGCTTGACGCGTACGTACTAGAAATAGAAATAGAAATTATTTTTATTTCGAATAGATCATTACAGATACTTTCAAAACGTCAATAAATCATAAACTACCTAGAGCGAATAACCATTACATATAGTAAAAGCAAAATCATATATTAATAGTAAATTAAAAATTATAATTTAAACTACTTGGTTAAAACATAATAATCATACAATTTTTCAATTCCTTCAATTATAATAAATGAAGAAAAAGAAAAACGTATTCGTCAAGATCAATGTTATTCACTTAGCAGAGTTCCAAGTGCAGTCACTACTGAGAAGAACTCTGCTACCCAACAAACTCAGTAAGAGCTCTTTTAAATGAGAGCATAAAATCTAGTACAGATTATCGTGAAAAATCAAATAATGTGAACGTCCATAGCATAGATGCAAATAAACTGCTATCTACTAAATGTGATGTAGCCCCTGCAAACCAGAACAGACCAGTCCCCACCAACAGCACCCGTTCACGAGTATGACGCATGTGACAGCCATTGCCCTCCTCGACCATTTTAGAGGGAAGTGAGCAACCCGCCACACGACGCCGCCAAAGGTAAAGGCATTTAAGCTTATAACACTGCCATCTAGGTTTGTCTAATGGAAACTCGTGATTCTTATGAAGTCAACCTGGCGAAACAACTAGCGACCTTACATACGCTCTTTTTTATACGTATGCCTCAATATCAATTGCTACTTTTTAATTTTTATTTATCATTCAAATCAATAATAATTTATCGATTTCATCACACATTAAAAAAAAATGTTTTAATTGCAAAAAAATATTTTGGTTTCTTTACATGTGCTGCCATCTGTCAGGAAAGGCGGTGAATCATATAGGCTTATGTTAACAATAAAATTGTACCTCTATGAGCTGCAATATGTAGAGTCGAGATGGCTTTATTAAGCAATTACATTCTAGAGACATGTGTCTCTAGAATGTAATATAACTATTCAATTGAGTTATTTAAAAATAAATCAAGAACCTACCTTCCTATTGTCTGAAATATTTTGTACAGATATTTTTAGTGATGGAGAGAGAACAGAAAGTATATCTTTTTTAAAATTGGGTCGTATACTAGGTATGTAGATTATGTCACGCCTAGGTAAATAATCAGAAATGGCAGCGTCATTATTCCATATCACCAGATAGGTGTTCACATAAAGGATTAAGTGTGGTGAAATTTGTACAAAAATAAAATATGTTCAATAACCTATCGAGTCACGAGAAAAATATGACAATAATTGATTTTCAATTTTCGTTCCTTGAAGGGTCTTTCAAATATTATTGTTATTTTAAGAATCCAAAAAACTTTTTCCGATATTTAAAATATTTTACTACCAACTTACATTATTAGGATGCCGCACCGAAAGGTAGGTGCAACTGCCCTATCCTCGCCATAGTGCCGTCTGTAAAATATCTGAGAATTCATATCGATGGTAAATTAGATTGGCGAGAACAAGACATTGACGCCACTCTACGATACCGTTACGTGATAAAGTTACCTGTCGAAGGCAAAATTAAAGGCAAGAAAAAAAAATTACAAAACGTTATCCATTTATAAATACAACTTAGATGAAGTGAAGCATCGGCTCATATAATGAATACCTACAGAGCAAATAATAACACAATAGCTATAACTCACACCACCACAAACTCACACGAATACACACCACACACATACCAACACACATGTCGCGTGGGCGTTGACATATCGAACGAAGTGCAATTCGGGCGTCACATTGAGTGTAAGACCAAGTTGGCATCCAAAAAGTTGTCACAGGATTGACAGACAAGCAGACGGGCCACCTGATGAAAAGTGGTCACCGTCGCCTATGAACATTTGCAACATCAGGGGAGTTGCCAACGCGCTGCCAGCCCTGAAGGACTCTTTTGACGCCTGTTTTGAAGAACCCCATACTGTAGCGCCGGGGGAACACCTCAGAGGGAAGTTCGTTCCACAATTTGCACGTTCTGGGCAGGAATGAACGCGCGAATCGGGCTATTGAGCACTGCCAAGTGTCCAATCTGTGCGGGTGAAACTTCTCTCTTCGGCGGGTGGTAAGATGAAGGAATGGAGACGATGGCACCAGATTGAACAGTTCATCAGAGCATTCACCATTGTAAAGGCGGTAGAAGATGCATAGACAACCGATGTCTCTGCGCAGACTCAGATCTTCGAGTCGATCTGTGATTCCTGGGTCGTTGACGATCCGAATGGCACGTTTTTGAATGGAGTCAAGGGGACCGAGCTGGTATTTAGGGGATCCCGCCCAAAGATGAGAGCAGTATTCCAAATGGGGCCTCACTTGAGCTTTATATAGCTGTAGAAGTTGCCCCGGTGTGAAATACTGCCTCGCCTTGTTTAGCACCCCGTGCTTCTTGGATGCCAGCTTGGTCTTACCCTCTATATGACCCCGAAACTGCACTTCATTCGAAATGTCAACACCCAGGATACCTACACATTTACTAATGGTGAGTTGAGTGCTCTGAAACTTAACAAAGCGAGGCAGTATTTCAATTCGGGGCAGCTACTACAGCTTCATAAGGCTTAAGTGCGGCCCCATCTGGAATACTGCTCTCATTTGTGGGCGGGACCCCCCAAATACCAGCTTGGTCCACTTGACTCCCTACAAAAACATGCGTTCGTATTGTTAACGATCCAGGACTTACTGACAGGCTCGAACATCTGAGCCTGCGCAGAGACATTGGTGCCACCGTCTCTTTTTCTACACCGTACTACCTGCCGAAGAGAAAAGTTCCATCCTCACCGACTGGACATCTGGCAGTGCTCAACGGTGCAGTTTTCACGTTCGTTCCTGCCCAGAACGTGTAAATCAGGAACGAACTTCCCTCAGAGGTGTTCCCTAGGTGCTACAATATGAGGTTCTCAAAAGAGTCCTTCAGGGCTGGCAGCGCGTTGGCATGTTGCAAATGTTCATAGGCGACGGTGACCACTTTCCATCAGGTAGCCCGTTTGCTTCAACCTTCAGACATAAAAAAATGACATCACACAATAGCAAATATTAACAATGAATTGTTTTTTTATTTCTCATTTAATAGGTTTGCTTTCATGTTTTATTTATTTTTTGGTTATATACTTGTTTCATAAATTGTTTTACTGTGTCATATAATGGGAGAGGGCGCTGATTTGTGTAACACAGGTTTACCACCTAGCACATGTGTCAGAGACTTTCATATTATAAACTGTATCTCTTTTATGAAATAAAGATTATATTATTTAGTATTATAAAGGTTACATACGGAACCATATTCCCTACTGGAGCGCCATTGTTCGGTTGACTGACAGTACTAGGGGAATGATAATAATTCTCGTTTACAAGTGAGCGGTGGTGGTTCCGTGGTTCCACATCCCTACGCCAACTACTACGCACTTCGTTGTGAACTGAATTCTAGTTTACTTTTATTACATAAATATATCGAGTGTCTCAAGTAGTAAATTATCAACATGGCAACGGATGCGCTCAACGGCGCCGTAAACTGAGATGTATGAGAGTACACGCCATTGAACAATTCCATCAGCGCGCACCAAACATTCGTTACGGAATATCCTTTGTTTGCCGCAAGTCGCTGTCATGTGGAAGGATTTTAATCACTCAAATACCCTATTTCAAATCAAGTCTCTAATGTGTGTGTGAATAGCAGGATTAATAAAAAGGATGGGGCAAATTGTATAATAATATACCAAACAATGTGTAACAGGCTTAACGCACACGGTGAAATTAGCTGAAATTAATATTAAGATGTACTGAATGAAGGTGTATTTTTTTCTTGTATTCTCCGAAGAAATAGGCAAAGGTAAATGCAACAAACAGACACACGATTTTACAAAAACGTTTCTTGAGACCAAAAATAGCAAGTTTATTGACGTTCATTGACCACATTTAAGAAACGAGGATAGCATTTTGTAAAGAGAATATCCCAATAAGCAGTATTTGTCCCCCGACCCGAGACTTCAGCGTTGCACTGCTGCAATGTGCCAAAAATACTCGCAGAAATACTTAAGAAGTCGCGTATGGCCATGCCATAGATTTTGGTTTAACAATACTACATCTATGGGCTATGCCAAGAAACATAACACACAGTTGAACTTGTAACAAATGTGTACAATAATAAGATCGGCCTATCTTATCCTTGCAGGAGCGGCGCGCTAGTGTACTGGGAGTACCGCACGTCGCGGTGGACGGCGCCGACGCTGGCGGAGTGGGGCGGGCCGGAGGGCGCGCAGGTGCAGGTGCAGGTGCAGGTGGCAGGCAACGCGACGGCGCCCCCGCGGCCCCCGCGTCTCGTGTCCGCGCTGGCGGCGCTCCATGCGAGGCTGGGGGTCGCGCCTTGGCCGTCCCTGCTACAGCCCGCTATTGATTTAGCTAGGTAAATTAAACTATTTATTTAACGTTATTGGTAAAACAGAATAATACGACAGGACACGCACGATCTCTGCGTGTCGCGTTAGCTGAATTGTCAAGGTAAGTAGGCGATGAGTCCGGGCCCGCGTGACCTTCGCGTCTAGTGTTGTCGCGAATTATCTACTACTCTACTGCAGCTCGCCATTGACTCGGTACTCGGTGAGGTCATTAATGGCTGGGGGAGAAGACGAGAAGTTGGGGCCCCTTATACCCCTTGCAGTTCCAATATCGTCGTCATAAGATAACTTATAACGGTTGTATTATACATTTGAACTGTTCATGTTTTTTGTCACTTTCATTGTGAGACCGATTTTCATATTTTATTTATATTGAACTGGCGTTGAGGTTTCTCTTCGGGGGTGGGCGAGCTCAGGCCTGGCTCCCGTGACGTGGGTCCATAGGTTGCTGGTGGAGCTTGAATCCTTAAGAGTTTGTACACGAGGAGTCTGTTATTCGGTTACACACACGCACAGACACTATAGAAGATGATCGGAGTCACGTAAGTCCACACGTGGTACGCGGCGTGGGCAACTCGCGATCGACGAAAGTATATGGAAATGTTATATTTGAGAATACGCTTGGTTACGCGGCGTATCTCACCAACGACATAAAAGGCAAATGATGGCCCGGAAGGAATATAATACATAGGATATACCTACTTGCATTTCTTTTACATAAATTCACTAATGTTGCGATATGTTATGCTCCATTGTTCTCAGAGAGCCAACTAGTTAACTTACTGTCGATTCATCTGACTAAGACCAAAAGCTTTAAATTTTTTCAGAAGTGGGTTTCTGGTGTCAGAAGGTCTGGCGACGGCTGCGGCGTTCGCGGGCGGGCTGCGGGCAGCCAAGTACCAGAGCGGCGCTCTCCTCACCGAGCCTCACTTCGCCGGCTACCTCGAGAGCCTGCAGCTCAACTCTAGCGCTGGTGAGATTATAGCGTAGACTTGATAGCAATAGGTGATTTTACATTATTTATACAACACTCTCATTATCCAACTCATTCTCTTTGTGTATAAGATTCCATCGTCGTTCATTGTGAGGACCATGTTGACTAGCAGTAAACTTTTTTGTATTTAATGAAGGTAATCAAGCACGCAGTTCACATCGATGGTAAGTGAGGACTGTAGCCTATAGACATCCACGCAAAGACCAGAGGTCAAAATGCAGATGCGTTGAGACCTCAGTTGTTTTGTTTCCGTGATAGCCATTACGAGCCCAGACTTTCCCCTCACGGGCTAGTCCAATGCACACTTGGTCGCCTTTTCCTCAAATAATGACTAAGCGATGGTCGTATGGTGATTCCAGAGCTGTGCGCGGCGTGGCAGTGCACCGACTCAGTGCAGTGGTGGGCGGCTGGCGCGGGGGCAGCGAGCGCGGGGACGGAGGGGGCGGAGGGGGTGGAGGGTGCGGCGGGCGCGGGGGTGGGCAGCGCGGGGGCGGAAGGGGAGGCGGCGGGACGGTGGCGCGTGTGGGGGGGCGGCGCGGGCGGCGAGCTGGCCGCGTACGCGCTGCACGTGGCCCTCGACTCGCCGCCGCCGGACGCCGCCGCCGCCACCGACAGGTCGACGATAGTCAGCATTACCACCCTACATTTACGTACTAAACGTACTTCTGAGCGTCGGACGTCGGGTCGGGACGACCCCACCGCCCATTGGAATAGAATTCTTCCGCTGGTACAGTCGGTAACCCGATCGATGGGGTCAGACCGTTTCGATTTGATGACAGTAAATGCGATAACGTAACGTGCCACGTTGCCCATCGGCGACAGTATCCCGTGACAAGTTTACCGCTCTGTCGATCACCGATTCGCAAGCCGAGCGGAGTGACTATGACATAGGTATTCTCATCTAATGATGCACAACCCTTTGGTAAGAATCTTTCGGAAAACTTTGTCCGGCAGTGGACGTGTTTTGGCTGAAATGATTTTAGGGTATGTACCGCCTCTGGCGATGCCTGTACTGTTAAGGAGTAAATGAAACACCTTTTCGGCTTTTTCCCGAAATTAAGAACATAATAATTAATGCATTTATTACGATCGGTGAGCATTCAGCAGTATAGACGAGTGGTCGTAATAATCGTTATGAGGCCGAAGTTTCGAATTAACAAACTCTTTTCATAATCGATGTGATAACCAGAAATAGGTGCCTACCTCTTTGTAAGCGTAAATATTTTCTGCTAATTTCCGAGATGCTGAGTCACCAGAACGAATATTCAGAGAACAGATTTAAAGCAATTATTGTCAATCTATGCGTACTGAAGAGAGATTGTGAATGAGTAGTGATTGTGCAGGGTAGTGCGGGCGCTGCAGCAGCAGCTGGCGGCGGCGGGGCGCGCCTGGCCCGCCGGCGTGGCCTCGGGGCTCGCCGTCGTCGACCCGAGGGACACCTACGCCGCCTTCGTCACGTTAGTATCCACAAGTATTATGAACAAATAGACAAACCCTCTTATTGATTTTTTTTATGTAACGGATATGACAAACGAGCTCGCAGTTGAGCGTTGCCAGGTATCCGGTTGCTGAGAAGTTCTTGATCTTCGGCGGATAGCGCTATGTAGGAAATGAGATGGTGGCTGCATATCGAACAGTCCACCATAATGGTATCAAACGTGCACGATTCAGAGCGATCATACGCCATCTTGCGTACTAGACCAGTACTTGTGTTTTCTCATTGTTTACCAAATGTTCTACTCGGTGGCGCCTTATGTAGTGGACGCTACCCACACATTTCTTGTTCTCATATAAGTAATGTAATATCATTTTTTTAGTGATAGGTACAGGTCTTTTTTTGTGTGGGGGAGAAAAATTTGAAGTAAAACTATTAAATGTGACATACATTAAGCATGATAGCATTTTTGGCGGACTTTACTAAATATGAATGGACATTGAATGGTTCAATACCGCATTGATATTAGGTCATCGCTATGATTTTCGAGAATACCACAAAGCAGTCGTGCGTACCTACTATACTAGTGCGTCTTGATGAAAGCCGTGGGTAAGCACTGAACTAGTTTTCAGTATAGCTGCCGTGGATATCTTTAAAAGTCGCTGTTGTCTAGTGAACTTCTTTCGGCTAACATTGTCATGATTTATTGTATTCGAGGATTATGTGAAGAAAGTAAGTACGTGGGGTGTTTTTTTATATGACAAAAACTGTTTTCACAGAGGGTTGTCGAAAGCATTCGGTTCTGGAGAGGCCGTGGAGGACGGCGGGTGGTCGCGTGATGAGCCCACAGAGTCACTCGACCTGGCGCCCGCCATCATCGTCGATGAGAACGTTTGCGGTCAGTCTAATTCGCAGATAGAAATTTATACTCACTAGAGAGTAACGATTTTTTCTGAATGCTTGCACATAGCACGAACATTATGGACTTGTACATGCTTAAAGTTTCATTAATATATTGTAAAGTGTGTAACTAACAAGCGGCCAGGTTTGTTACCGGAATGTGGTGCGTCGTGGCGTGATAGATAATTATCCGTTTCATCAACATGAGTATTTTCACAAGCAAAGCATGAAATCTACTACGCCCCGTCGCGTTACGACACACCACAAAATATTAATCTACTTCGGATACCACTCGGCTAAAATTCCATAAGAACGCTTATTCCGGTTACTTACTACACAGACATCGATGAGGACGTGTTTTTACACGCGCACACAGTTCCCCGCACGCAACCTCAGCGCACGAGGCTGAGGGAGCGGTGCTCGAGGGGAGGTGTAGGTTTGTAAGAGAGGAAATCGGGCGGGACGTCGAAGTGTCAATTATATACGTAGTATTATTACTATTCTCTGTGGATACTAAACGAAGGGGCCGGTGTGCAGGGACGCGATACGTGATAGGAGCGGAGTCGGGCGCGGCGCTGGCGCAGGCGGCGGCGGCGGCGCTGGCGGGCGGCGACGCGGGCGCGGGGGGCGCGGGGGGCGCCGCCGAGGCCGCAGAGGGCGCGCGCCTGGCCGTGGCGGCCGGCGGCCTGGCGCTGGAGGCGGCTCGCCCGCCGCCGGCTCTGGCGTTACCGCAGGTATGCGATAGGCGTGGCATCGAGCGAACGTCACACGATTGGCAGCGGCCACCGGCGGTCCACCGGCGCTGCAGATGGTTCGTCAGTCGGCAACCTCTTGAAATATCACCGTTCAGGGTCCGAAGTCGTGCGCTCGTCGGCAACCGCACGACTCGACGTACCGGGTAGTCGATCGGCACCGGAAGCGGCCCGTTTCGCGGTGAGCGTAGAGACCGGGGCGCCAAAGCGGCGGCAGCCTTAAACTTTCCGTTTATGTATCGGAAGTTGCAGAACCATCTCTTTTAACGAACGTCGTATTCTAGTCAGATGCTACGCGCGATGCGAGGCTACGATACCGCAAATGTTGCGAAATAACAAATCAAAGTTTAAACTCAACTAAATTGATCACGGGCTGATATATCGAAATTTGTATATTTACCCCCTTATTCAGAAACGTACATTTGATACGTTTTAGCTATAGAATACTTTGTCTTTGTCAGTTGCATTGTCAAATTTTAATGTGCAGGATAGAAAAAAACAAAGGATAAGCAACACTTTAGCTAAAATACGTTTATGAATAAGGGGGTTAGTATATTCGTATCTGAAACGCTCTCAGCCGCTTTACACTTAGCTACCTAAAAAAAACACAATTTTTATCTGATTTTTTTGAAGTTTGTGAACTCACTCGAATGTATTTATTTCGTAAAACACCATGTCACGATTAGACGACCTATTGAGTGGTCGTTCCGCGAGTGATCAATCTAAAAGTCGGATGTTTCCATCCGTAGGTTTTGCAGAACGCGACTCCTCCGTATGCCGCCGTCAACTTGATACAGCAGCGTGGAGACGCGCTCCTCTCACACGCCGACAGCCGCGGTGGCGGGCTCGCCTCGCGCTTCTGAATCACTCTGAACGCTTCTGGCACATGCTGGAGTTACCTCACTACACACGCTGCAGGAACGCCGCTACACACGCCCTGAGACATTACTCTGACTCCGACAGCCGGGGCGGCGGGCACGCCTCGCACTTCTGAATTTCACTACACGCTGTGGGAATCTCACTATACAGGCAGCTGGAACACCACTAAATGGGCCACGGAAAGTCGACTGGTAGAGAAGTAGGCTGCGGGAACCTCACTAACACGCTGAGGGAACCCTATTTAACATGCCGCGGAAACTCCACTACTCAGGCCGCGGGCACTTCTTTGTTTGTACCTACTAAAGGTACGATTCCGAACTCCGCTGCACGCAGCAGTGCTGCCGCCGCAGTGCTGCCGCAGCACCATATCTCTCTATTTTCTACTGCTTGCTGCCGCGACTCTGTCCGTAGCTCGGAATATAATCTCATATTAACTTATAGAGTATATATTATTGTGGAGACCAGTGCTGCGGCAGCACTGCTGCGTGCAGCCGAGTTCGGAATCGTACCTTTAAGCACCACTTTTCCTTGTTTCTACTAGATATATGTATAATGATTAGTTATTGTTAACTACGAAAATATTCGTGTGGACATTGTTCAATTTAAAATAAATTCTTGTTATACAAAAAGTTCCTCAACAACTCAACACTCTCATATTTGTTCTTTATTAATTACTAGCAGCTGCCCGCAACGTCGTCTGCGTGAAGGCTCTACAGCACCAAACGTACGTAAACTAAGATGCCAGTGTCGCTTTAGCATTATAAGCAAACAACTTTTATAATAGTATTAAATTAAAAATATAAGTTTTTTTGCAAGCAAAGCAAGTGAAGGGAGTCATATGGGAATCCTGCTGAGTTCAGTAGTATTATTACATATTCTCTGGTTCAACCTTACAACACTTTCCTATAAACTACGTTGGTAGTTATTCTGCCAAGAGCCAAAATGTAAAAAGAGACAGGACTGGTAACGCGGTAGCAAGCGACGTACAGTTGCCCGTGTGAGAAGCAACTTGTCCTGAGGTTAACACCCGCTGACCTCAGGGTCTGCCCCTGGGGCTTATTGATGGTCATCACGAAGCAAACATTCAACTGTGCGCGCTTGAACTGGAATGTGTAGTTATGCGGTATGAGGGGAATGCGTGGTATAAATACTGCCTCGCCAATGCCGGGTCCCGTTATACAACTTCGGAGGAGATAAGTTCCGAAGAAGGAAGTTCAGAAATGCCATGGGATAATGTCATCTTGCTCGACGATGGTATTTATGGAGGTATAGACCACTTCATTGCCTATTCATTGCTGCAGCGTGATCATTTTTGGGCGGCAAAATGGCCCGCTCACACACCCAAAACGTCGTTTTCTGCTGGTGCGGTATACGACTAATGTCCCCGTAGACACCGAGAATGAGTTCTTCTCTCCTGGATACACCTCTGTCGAGGGTTCTGGAAACACCACCTATCCACCCCTCTCTTCTGGTAGGGTGCTTCCGCGAAGACTTAGAAGGACATCGGAAAATTCTTGAGCACGTGCATTGTCGTCGAGCCGAGCTCTCATATTAATGGGCAAGCGCAGCGTCAATACGAACTCGTTAAGATCGTTTCAACAAAGCATTAATCTCGTCAGCCCTCGATCTTCGCGTCACCACGGGAAGCGTTTGCCGGAAATCGTCAGTGAACAGTAATGTGACACCACCCACTCAAATGTTCGTTCCTGCGGATGTCCTGCAGGGTTCTGTCCACGGCCTCAACTGCCTTTCTATTGGCCATCGTACACTCATCCCATACAATCAAGCAATCCTTGAGCACGTGTCCCTTATACCGTTACATGACACACTAAAAACGTCATTTCGGCGCTCTCTAAATATAATGGAATTTTAAACATGACATGTACTGTCTTGCTATCCGGAAGCAGTGTGGCAGCAATTGCCCACGACGCTACAGCAGCTGACCTCTGCCAGTATGCCAGTGATAACAAATGTTTTTCTTGTTCCACCAGGAGCATCCAAAATCCAGGAGAAAAACATTTTACCCTGGTTTTGCCCAACGCTTTCGAGGACGGTATCATAAATTTGTTTTTGCTCTGAAGAGAACAAAGCGACATGGTCATTTCGCCCGGATCGTAATTTGTCTCAGCGATATACTCCCAATTTCTACGGTCTTGATGCGGTGATGATTTGGGGAGCTAGTAACCCATATTCGATAGTTCAATCGGTGGTGGAAATTACCACATCTTGAAATGAACTAATACAGGTGTTCAGCATGCGTTCATTAGTTACTTCGACTTCGTCTCCAGTAGCACGTGTCTCAAAGCTCGTAGAAAATCTACAGACAGATGATGGCGATATTTCTCCGTCACTGACGCTTGCCTCCGCGAGGGTGTAATCCCAGTTTTGGTAACCGTCGAGAAGGTGACGTGCTACGCAGGCTGCGCGGTAAGTGGGATACTCCACGCCATCAAATGGGCCTCGGACCGTGTGAAGTAACAACCGCAGGAAATAGCTTTCGCCATTATTTGGATGCACGGTACCTATAAACCTTACCCAATTTTGTGTGAGGTGAAAACGAGGTGTCCTTGAATTTTCAAGGACACCTCGTCCTTGAAAATTCTCGGATGTTCATGCAAAATTAGAAGTAAATCCATTAAGATCCATTACTTTTTGAGTTTAGCTCGCACATACATACAGACAAACAACAACAGACAAAACAAACACTATATTTGGCTTCGATATCGATAGTCACACCCCAAATATTCTTTAAAACAAAAAAATCTATGTGTAGTTTTGACTATCCTACGATTTAAAAGATTTACAGCTCTTCCCCCGTAGGAGATGGCGTGATAATATGTAGCCTATATGTTGACCGGACCTGTTAGTATTAATTAACAAAATTTTTCTTCAAATTTTGCATGAATTTTACTAACGGGCGCCATTTAGTAGGTACTTTTTTAGTTTAGCCCGGACATACATAGAGACAAACAGACAAAAAATCTGAAAACTATATTTTTGGCTTCGATTTCTATTGTAGATCACGTTCCAAGTATTCTTTTAAAAAATATTCAATGTACAGTTTTGACTTTCCTACTATTTTATGAAATGTAGAGATTCCCGTGGGAATGAGGGATTTTCCCGCAGTAAAAAGTATCCTAAATGTTGGCCAGGCTTAGGTATCTATACACCACAAAAAGTTTCATCTGAATCCGTCCAGTATCTTCGGCGATTACCCTGGACAAAGGGACAAACAGACAAACAGACAGACAATAAAATTAAAAATCAAACATCGCTCCCAATTAGTTTTGTTTTTCGTAAATATATACAATGTACAGACACGCGGGTTTTACTGTTTTTAATTTTTTTGAAGACTGTCACTCTAGTGCATTTAATGTTATTGTAATTTAAACTAGTACCTAAGTACCTACTTAATATAAATTTGCAAAATGTTATTAAAAAATATATATATACCTTGTCGCTGTTTATCTGTGAAACCTACACCATGATTTTTGACAGATCGACTACACTCACTTTACAGTACATTATGGCATGAACTGACTTACAATTTAGTTCTAAAACTCGTCCTTTTTGTTAATTCTAATCCTAACCACATCACTCACCCCAACAAACTATATTAAATGTGCATGTACCGCTATTAAGGAATTCGGTAGAAAGTTATTGTACTGATGGTGGAGTCTCAGTGTAGGGACTCAAGGTCGAAGACACCATCGCATTACCTAAATTACATATCTACCGCCTAATGGTACTGTTCAGCACTATCGTATTCCAGTTAGATGGTAATGTATCGCCCCGTAATAACTACACAAAGACATAACAAATCAAGTCTCAGGGGAAGCAACGCATCTGCATTTTGACCTCTGGTTTTTATGTACATGACTATAGGCTGCAGTATTCACTTAACCTCCATGTCAACTGCATGCTTGCATGCCACCTTCGTGTCATAAAAAACTGCTGAACACTTTTTAACTTGGTTTTATTTAGCGACAACCCTAATATCCGGAGACAAAATACAATAGCAAATAAGTACATGTAATTCATTTGGTACCTACCTACTGAGAATTTCCATAACAATCGATTACAATGGAAACTGTTTCAAACATTTAGTTTCAGGGTCAAACAAATATGTTGGTTACATAATAGTAATATGGTGATATTGTATGTTTTCTATATTATTCATACTTATTGTAAAGCACAAACATAGGCCTCTGACAGTTCAGGATCATGACATTAACAAGTACCTACCTAGTGAATACAAACAAAAGTGACAATGTTCATCATAACTTATAAAACAAGAATGTACAGGTAAGTACCTGCAAGCATTGAATAGGTGTATAGGGACCGTGCACGAGTTCAGCGCCACCTAGCGTCCGCAACTTTGTGGGACCGTTGCTTGTCTAACCATAATGACATATTACCGCGAAATTTTGATAAAATATTATTATAATCGAAAATTATATATTAATCTTCTTCTAAAATTACTCTGATACCTTATTAACTTGGGTAGAAAAAGGGTTTGAAAAAAAAAAAATTGTTTCACAAACAATTTTTTTTTCTTTCAAATCCAATGAGTTGAGTAAAATTTATTCAAAAAGTGTGTCTTATTTCGAATATATGTCAGGGTTTGTGTCAGTTTTAAAATAAAACAAGACAATATTTAGGCTATTTTATGGGTAACATGCAATAATTATAAACATATAGAATTGTTTTTGTATCACTAGTAATAAATTAAATGTCGTTTTCAAATCGAAATGAGTATTATTTTAGGATCCGGGTTTGTGAGTATGACACACTATAAAATTTCAACCACAAACAATCTTTAAAGGAAAATTGTTGGTTTCTCCTGGACATGTCCTTGATATAGAGGAATTAAGAAGAAAACAAGGACAGAAATCAATGATTCAAGCTGGCATCATAAGACAAACATGTATTTTGATACCTTACAAAACTTTTTTAGGGTATAAACAATCTCAGTTCGAAGTCATATCCAATTTGATTGGGTTGTAATAGACGTAATATTTAAGTAAAATGCAGCACGAGTGTGAAATGTATTTTTTTTTTTTTTTTTTTTTTATGTAATGGAAGTGGTAAACAAGCATGCAGTTCACATTGATGTTAAGTGATGACTGCAGCCTATAGACACCCACACAAAGACCAAGGTCAAAATGCAGATGCGTTACCACTCCTGAGGCCTAAGGTCTTATGCCTCTGTGCCGGAAATTACAGGGCCGTACATTACCACCTGACCGGAACACGATAGTGTTGAACATTACCATTTAGCGGCAAGTAATTGCGTGTTTGTTATCCATTTTTTGTATTGTTAAATTTTCCAAGTAGCTCTTGAGAATCAATCGATAAAACTTGCGTTTACTATGGCGGGTGGCTCATGGTCATGCGCCATACTCATGAACGGGTGCTGATGGTGGGGACTGATCTGTTCAGGTTTGCCGGTGCTACATTTCATTATGGTGGATAGTCATTGATTTCTACTTATACAAATACATATGCTATATACGTTTACATTACTAGATTTGAATGACTATCTGTATAAGACATAAGTTAAGAATTTAAAAGAGCTCCAACTGAGTTTCTTTGGTAGCGGAGTTCTTCTCAATAGTGACTGTACTTGAAATTCCGTCAAGTGAATAACATAGATTTTGATTTTGACAAATAAGTTTTTACTTCTCTTCTTATCTAGCTTTTGGAAGGAAGGAATTGAAATGTTTTTACCTAATAGTAAGTTTATTTTATCCCTATTCTAATTTACTTAATTATCTATTTTATTTTAACTTTATGAATTGAGTAATTATTCACTTTAAGTTATTATTGACTTCTAAGGACTATTCAAAACGATTGTAAAATTTTACTCGAAATAAACATATTTTCGTTCTTTTTTTCTCCCTTTCCTACCTTTACTCTTATTTCTAACTGATATTTTTGCAGTTTACAACACAAAAACTGCTGTTTACCATTTGGTCGGCGGTTAAATGTGATTATGAAAATTACATAACCAAGTCTAAACAGATTTCTTTGAGGTGACAGGTCCTACATTATTGCTACTTTTCGCCACCATGGGCGCTGCGATCGATTACATTACCCCCACCTAGTACTTCGCACGGTCCCTATACCTAGTTACACGATATAAAATGTTGCGTTGTAGTACTGTCAAGATGAGTATTTGCAGGGAAGATGAGACAATCGCCATTATTTCAGCGGAACGACACCCACAGCTGGACAAAAGCATTCCCAACGATGTTCACAACAGAGATGTGCGTTATTTTGAGAAAAAATGTATCATAATGACCACGCATTGGCATGCGGAATGACGACGAGTGGTGGTAGTTTTACTGCAGGATGCTGCTGCGCATAAAGCGTTATTGCTTTTAGTACCCTATTTGAGTTTATGACCTAAATGCGCATCACAAGTTACAAAGTCCAGATTTTTCATAAAAGACTATTGCCAGTTGCTATACGAAAGATAATAATTATTTAAAAGGTAAAAACAAAAACAATACGAATTTCAAAGTAAATGTCTATAATTTATATGATGGCGTCATTCCAACTAAAAGTTTTGTTGATTTTAACCATTAAATATACCGTATAGCTACCTGTTTGAAATATATTTTATACATATTAAATAGAATAATATGTTTACGAGCATTTTTGTTAACTCAGAACAGTGGCGAAACTAGTTAATTTGGGCTCCGCGGGAGAAAATGAAATCAAAAGCAAAGTTGACTTAACCCCTACATAGATTTAATCTTCCTAATGTTTTGCGTACTTTCATTTTATTCGGGACAATCGATACGCTCAGTCTGATTCACACTTGGCTGTGAATTTTTTAGGATATCCTCCCGATACTGAATCCTGGCAATGCCAATACTTGTTTGCCAATTTAGGTAAAAAAACCCTCATCTAACCACCGCTAAATGGCAGTGTCGTTTTCAGTTCGATAGTGATTAAACCCCCTACTTTCTACCCTACCTACCTTTTTTTATGTAACGAAGGTGGCGAACAAACATGCAGTTCAAATGGATGTGAAGTGATGATTGCAAGAACCAGGAGTCAAAAATTCAGATGTGTTGCCAAATCTGATACCGTAGTTGTTATGTCTCTGTTAGATATTACGGGACCATACATTTTACTGGTGGTAGAGCTCCAGTGATGAAGCTCGCGGGCGTAGGCACCACCGCATCACCTAATACACTTGCCGCTAAATGGTAGTGTTAAACGTAGGTAGTGTTAGCGACAGGGCTCTAACTCAGTCATAGTACAAATATGAACAGTATGGAAACTACGCACAAAACGTTGAAACGGCGCAATCACACAAACATGCGCTTCAACGAAGCCCCTAAGCGGTTCTCGCGGTGCTGCAGCTCCGAATCACTCGCTAATCGTGCGTCGATGCGCATGTTTGTGTGAGTGTGCCTTTTGAACGTTTTGTACGTAGTTTCCATACTGTGAGGGCGTTTGGCTGGCCGGGCCGCTCCGGTCGCCTTAATTAGGGCTCTAATTCCCTAAATGTTATTACACTACCCTGACCCTTGCTATCGTACCCTGAATACCGTGCCGTGTAATAAGTCCATAAGCCCTATCGTGTTCCGGTCAGGTGGTTATCATTACACCATAACATACATTTGAGACATAACACCTTAGGCCTCCTCAGGAGTGGTAGTGCATCTACATTTTGACCTTGGTCTTTGTGTAAGTGTCTATAGGCTGTAGTCATCACTTAACATCAATGCGAACAGCATGCTTGTTTGTCACTTCCATTACATAAAAAAATATATACATCGTAAAGTTTATGACGGACGATTGACGCTGATAAAGGAGATTATGAAACAATCGACGTCGATATTAAGTGTTGGCATGTAATTACCTTCGCGTAGGCCGTTATCTTGAGCACTTTGTGTACTACATATTATAATACGTATTAACCACGGAATAGATAAATAAATTTTATTTTTAAAGAAAAATGGAAAGAAAAATTTGACTTCAGATGAGACTCGAACTCGCGACCTACTGACGACATGTTTTTACTGAATTAAGTTCTGATCACTGTGGTCAACTAATATCCTTTCATGAAAAAATCAAAAATAGAGATTCAAAACATGACATAGTGTTTGTTCCTATCAATGCGAAGCGGATTAAGAAATAAATACTAGGAACAAACACAAGTTGTCTGTGCATACAACACGACTGCATAGGGTGAGTAATTCTTTTAGAGGTCAATGTATACGCTTCTTTAACAAAATACCTGAAGATGTTCAAAGTCTTTCGATTAATAAATTTAAGAAAATTATCAAAAAACGCTTATACATGTGCAACTATTATAAAACATGTGATTATCTTAATGACACTACACCATGGGATTGAAGCGATCGCTCCCAGGCTATTTCGAAAACCTGTACTTTGGATTTACAGACTGTATTAGATTTAAGTTTAAATTCAAAAGAGCTGTACTGAGTTTCTTCAGTGGCGGAGTTCTTCTCAGTATTGACTGCCCTTGGAATTCTGCCAAGTGAATAACCTTTATTATGACGACCAAATTCATTATTTCTCAGTTTTTTGAAATGGGGAAATGGAGGAATTTGTAAATAATTGATGCTTTCCATATTGTACAAAATTGTTCAGTGTCTATTTTATTATGTGTTTTTGATTATTATTAGTGGTTATTCACTCAAGGTTAGTTTAAAAAAAATGACGATGTAAAAGTGTTCTCCAGGAGCCTAATTATATGAAATAAATGAATAAACTGAATAAACACCTCCACGTTCCTCTACATTGAGGTAGAAACAAAATCAAGGTACCTACCTACCTACATTCCGTACATTTCGCATACTAGGAAAACAAAGTAAGATGAAATAAAGTAGGTAAATAAAGGATTACATCCGTGAGTACCTGATTCTTGGAAAGCAACAATGCAATGTTTCTCTCGTGTGCCCCTCGTATATACTCTCGTATACATCGGAAATAATCAATAATTTAGTCGTGCCGTCCGACGTCAGTTTAGTTCATATAAATAGCACTAAAGATAAATGTCATAGAAGCTCACTAGCCTCATATTTTTTAAAAATTATATTGGTGGTGAATAAGCATGCTTTTCACATTGGTAAATGATGACTGAAGCCATCTAGGCAAGTGTGGGCCTTGTGTTAGTTACGGCTCTGTAATTTCCGGCACAGAGGCATAACACCTAATGCCTCAGGATTGGCAGCGCATCTGCATTTTGACCTCTGGTCATTGTGTGGGTGTCTATAGGCTGCAGTCATCACTTAACATCAATGTGAACTGCAAGCTTGTTTGCCTCTTTTATTACATAAAAAAAAGTTAAGTATATGTCATACATTACCACCTTACCGGAACACGATATTGTTAGACACTACCATTTGGCGGAAGGTAAATTAGGTGATACGCCTACGGTCTCGAGCTCCGACATTGGAACTCTACCAATATTTAAATGCAGACTCGTGGATGTCTATCCACCAGAATAACATCACTCTTGTGGTAACAAGGTATACCGAGGTGAAGTGCCTATATTTAGCCACTAGGGCTAACATAATTCCACTATTTTCAAAATGTAGGTATAGGTAATCTGAAATGGGATGTAAGATGTAACAGGTGAATCGTGGGTTCATACATGTATTTATGGGTTATCTCGGCTTTCTCCTTCGAGGAAGATAACTGGGAAGTCATGTTCGATTAATTAATGTTTTATTTCCAAAATATACTTAAAAAAGAGTTCCCAATCCTATCTGATGCAATCGGTGGCGTGCACAATGCGCCTGCGCAGTACGCTTACGCGCGAGCGTTATACCTCTATGCGCGCGAGTGATTCCCTAGGCATCCTCATTACGGATATATACCTACCTATGTGATAATTAATGTCTTGGTAAAGGACCGCATACACCATACAGACCGATCGAACGGTTTTAATTTTATATAAACTGGTCCGATACCAAAGTTTACAAAAGGGAAGGCAATTCCTCAACTACTCGTATATCAACGACATCCCTTGCAAGAGATAACATTGATTTGTAAAAAAGTCGAATAGTTTACATAGATTTGATCGTCGCTACAGCTGTTTATTGGAGGTGTTTATAACGGGAGAATAACATGAGCTAAGTAACATGACACAAAAATTGAAGCATTTTACTATTTTTCTGGTGTTATCTGCCACCAAATAGAACCCAGTGTTCAGGATATTGTGTTTCGTTTATACTCGTATAATAAAATATGGCCCCGTAATTTCTATCACAGAGGCAATATACTTTGCCTCCCATAGGCCTAGCACTGGGTGGCAAAGTGTGTATCAATGACTTGATGATTTTTTGTGTAAATGTCTATAGGTTGGCCGGTCCTTTGAGACGTAGACGATTTTTGATTACGGCCGAAAGGACCACGGTCCATCCTTTTTGGTCCGTTCAGACTAAGTACCTGTTGTTTTTACTGTAGGTGTAGTAATTTAATCTTAAAAGGGTACATTTAATCATCGTTTATTAGAAACGATAATAGAGCGAAATGTAGGTAGGTAGGTACTTAGGTAGTTAAAAGCAGACACCACTCTCGCGTCTAGGTAGGTACATATTATAAACAGAAGGAAATAATAATATTCAAAGCTCATAATTCGATCCAAGCAACAGTAGTGTGTAGGAAACTTAAAGTAGTACGCAGTGCATCTCGACCTCCTATGACGTCATCACCTTACATAAATTGATTTTATGAATGCTCGCTTGTTCGCTCAGCTCGATGCCGTCGCAAATAACTTATTATCTACGACTGGCACGAGTTCATTTTACTGAATGATTTACTTACATCCATACTTACAAACTTTCGCCTTTATAATAGTAGTAGGATAGATTCCTTCCTGGGGGTTAAACCGTATGGTTTAGATACAGTAGTAAACCCTCATTTATTAGGCTAGATCAAATCATTAAATAATACTAAGGCGGTAGGTTTTGATGATGTTTCGACATATATTGTGAAGGAATGTTGTACAGAAATTACAGATATATTATGCCATCTTATAAATAAGTCGTTGAACGCAGGAGTATTTCCAGATTTATTAAAATACTCTATCCTTAAACCATTGTATAAAAAAGGAGATGAAAAACAGGTGGGTAATTATAGACCGGTAGCGCTGATTTCAATAGTTTCAAAAATATTTGAAAAAATTATTAATTTGCGTCTATCTGGATTTTTGAACAAATTTAACATAATAAAGGACGAACAGAACGGTTTTCAGAAAAATAAATCTACAACATTGGCAGCATTTAAATTAGTACAAAATATCACTGAAAATATTGACAAAAAGAAACGTGTGTCAGCCATATTTTTTGATATGAGCAGGGCATTTATTTTGTTGACCATGAAATACTACAAAATAAATGTGAACGGTATGGAATTAGAGGTTAAATATTAGACTGGATTAATAGCTATCTCAAAAATCGTTGGCAATGTGTAGAGATATCTAAATTAACCAAATCTCATACACTTAACCAATACCAATCCAGTTACAAGCAAAATAAATATGGTGTGCCCCAAGGGAGCATATTAGGGCCGCTTCTTTTTCTAATCTACATAAATGACATTCCTAACATCACTCAATTTAGATGCACTCTCTTTGCGGATGACATTTCAGTTATTGTTCCTGACGACCGTAAAAGTGAAAATTATGACATTTTAATATCCGACACAATTAAATTATTTACAGACTGGCTAAATAAAAATAACTTGACAGTAAACATGACAAAAACAAAAATTGTACAATTTAATAATTATAAAAATAAAATGCCCACCATGAATATAAAATATAATAATGACACAGTAGAAGATATTACTGAAATTAAATTTCTTGGAATTACGTTAGACTCAAACTGTAACTGGAAGGCACAGATCACCCCCAATCATCCCCCAATAGATACCGCATTAGTGAATATTTGTTCGGAACCGTGTTCACCGTTTTTGAGGTACGCGGGTGTTGCGGGAGACATAACTAAAGCGCTGTGATTGGCTGTTTGAATTGGAGACTTGGCCCGCCCCATACGCCCGCCCACTCATTGAGCTGGGAAGTTATCGATATTTCTTATCGATATTTTTTCCACATTTATTTGCCATTTTTATAGATAATTCAGCAGAACTTCGTAGATACAGTTGTCAGTAATCGGAAATAATATAATCATAATTTCAGAAATAGGTAAATTAAAATATTAGTAGTATATCATTTGAGTAGGTAAATAAAAACGCATAAATGCTAATAAAGTAATTATTTTACGTTATAGCTTAAAAGTATAAGTAAATGTTTGTCAGGCCATCGCGCATGTACAGCACACCAGATAATGATTATTTAATAAAATATCACTTAAATAGGCCACTTTAAAGCATCTCTTTAATTATAATAATTGTACGGAATTTCCATACAAACGCTTAAAATCTGGTTACCTATTACATAGACATCAATCAGTGACGTTACGATTTACACACGCACTTATCAACATTAATTTTTTTTTAGAAGAAAATAAAAAAAAAAAAGGATATTAGTTTTAGAGCTTACTTAACGAGCTCAAGATCACTCTCGAACTCATTCAGCACCTCTGCATTATATAATTTACCTACCACTAAGCGATAGTGGTAATCAGCGACAACAGAACCACTAGACACCCTATGTCATCGTTTCTACTAAGAAACATTTCAGTCAAAGTGATGAGGTATGAAGGGCCGGGCAGCGGCAAAAGAGAGCGTGATTGGTCGATTCAAGGTTGCGACAGGTCATAAAATATAACTAGTGATGGGAAAGTTTTTGTTTTGATTGCAAGAGGAGTAAGTTTTAATTTTATCGTGGTCATTTCAATTTCAACTCGTTTCATATACATACTTATAACGTTTAGTTAAGAAAATGTAAAACAATAATTTGACATATTTTATTATAAATGCATGTCAAAAAAAATACACAAAATAATTTTTGCTTTTGTATATTTCTTTATGCAATTTTTTGTTCAATGAATTAATAAAGACTTTATTATCATTATATGTAATAATAATAATCAATGATAGAGCTCAAAGGCACACAAATATTACGTGAGTAATATGGGTAGGTATGTCAGATAACCTCTAATGATGGGTGTCAATTTTGTGGTTTCTTATCGTGATGTTAACGAAACATCTTTTTCTACAAGACAATTTTTTCTTTCAAAATATTCCTTTTTGGGGGTGCTGATTACGAATACGTTTTTTTATTAAATATGACATGTTCGAAGGCGTGGACGTGGAATTTTTGGAATTGGACACCCATATCATATTCTACTAACTTATTTAACGTACCTACTATATCCACAAAATTATAGTATTTAGCTCTAACGTGTTCCGGTTAGATGGTAATGTATGGCCCAGTAATAACTGTCACAGAGGCAGATTTTTTTAGGACTCGGGAGTGGCAAAGCATCTGCACTTTGACCTCTGGTTTTCGTGAACATGTGAACTTCATGTTTGTTTACAAAGTTCGTTACAAAAAAAAAAAATTACCGTATAGGTACCTACCTACTTACGCCAACTAAGTATAATATTGTTTCTTCACTGCGACCAATGACGCTGTTTTACAGATAGGTTTACACTTAATACAAGTGTTTTCGTGGGATACAATATGAAAAAGTGAAAAAAACGTTTAAAAACAAAAAGCTTTTCATTGTACTTTTAATATCTTATCATTTTTAAATTAATTTGATACGCAAGGTTTAATTAAGTTGCATTTAACTCTTGTGTATTTTTTAAACTGATTTCATGTTGATAAGTTAAACTATAATAATTTACTGTTACTGGTTTTGTAATGCATGTTCATAACGTCCTTCACACGTTCTGCATTCAAAACAGTGTGATTTTTTTTGCTGTTACACTCAAAATATACTTACATTATTTGTTTTTATATTATTTCGCATTAACACATGCTTGTGAAATACATTTTATTTTTTTTAAAGAAAAATGGAAGGAAAAATATGACTTCAGGCGAGACTCGAACTCGCGACCTACTGGGAATCTAGTCCAGCCGCTCTTCCAATTGAGCTACTGAAGACCTGCCTGATTTGTCAAATTTTTCCTTCACATCCTATTGCATTGCTTTATGGTAGCAGCAGCGCCATCTATTACCAACTATGCTAGTTAGGCAACCGATATAATAGACTTTTCAGTTTATTGAATATCGTAAAGAAGTCGCTTTTTACCCTTAATTGGAAGAGCGGCTGGACTAGATTCCCAGTAGGTCGCGAGTTCGAGTCTCGCCTGAAGTCATATATGTCTTTCCATTTTTCTTTAAAAAAAAATAAAATATACTTATATTAGTCTGCCACTAATAATGCAATGAAATCGTTTTAGTTGTAGGAATGTTCAACCTCGTAACTCATGATTTGCACGATTTGGCGTATTTTTATATTACGCATAGGAGTATCATAATAAAATAAAAAGGCCTTTATTTCTTGCCTTGATCAAATTTACAAACATGCGATAGTTCTACAAACTTAATATTTCAATTTAAATGCATCAATTTAGTTAACTTTCAATTTTACCCTATTATTTAATTTTTATGAATATTATTTATAGAATACGATACTTATTTATTATAATCTAATTTACTTAGTAAGTACCTACATCTAATTTCTGGATATATAATATTAATTTTGCTTTTGGTTTAAGAGTAAACAATCAAGTATTAGGTAGGTATATTATTTTAAACGAGTATTATACTGGCCCGTAAACAAACCAGAATGGTTCTTGGTAGAGATAAAAGGAATAAACTAGTAAAATTACAATTTGATTAGTGGTAGAGTTCCAGGAGGTCGAGGGCGCAGGCACCACCGCATTACCTAATCTATATGCCGGCAAATGGTAGAGTTCAACAATATCGTGTTCCAGTTAGATGGTTATGTATAGCCCCGTAATAACTATCACAGAGATATAATATAACAACTGAGGTCTCAGGGGTGGCGACGCATCTGCATTTTTACCATCTATGTGAACTGCAAGCTTGCTTGCCGCATTTGGTAACGAAAAAAAAAATGTAGATAGACCGAGACTTTGTCCTTCAGTATACCTACTACATTTATGAAAGTTGTTAGTAAGTAAAATAAATATATCAATTATTTGATGCTTTACCAAGTTGTATATATTACGAGTATGTCATGAATGTGGAAAATAATCATGCAGTTCACATTGATATTAAGTGATGACTGCAGCCTTATAGACACCCACACAAAGATCAGAGGTCAAAAGAGATGTAGATACTCGTACGTTGCCACCCCGAGACGTCTCCGTGATAATTATGACGGTAGCGTAGTGCCGTGGTGGTCACGCCCTCGAGATTCCAACTGGAACTCTACCACCGGTAGTAACAATTTATTTACGAAATTCGAGACATGTACACGTCTTGTGACATCATTCTTACATTAATTTACTGTAAATACCTACTTAGTTGAGGTATTCATAAAACATAAAACGAGTAAAGACAAAAACGATAAAATATGGCTAGAAGTAAATGCCAGTATCATTACATAGTGAAATATTTTATATGTTGTTTTGAGAATGACGTACCTACTTGCAGTGAACGGCGGATAGAAAGTATCTCAAGCTAATTACACTAATTACTTACACAAGTGCCTGCTTATTAAGATGTCCTTAATCCGAATAGGTTGTTATCATAAGAGATTCAATTTTAACAAGCTTTTATAGGCTTGGGTTGTTAACGGAATTTTTGAGCATAATTTTCACCAAATTCCAGAAGTCTGATTAATTTGAACTCTGCATATATTGGAAGGACAGATGACAATGAAATAATTTGATAACAGTTTTCCGTTATCCTTAATAGTACCGCCAGGATTACGTAATAAATGGGCGATTATTTATTTATCGTTTATTCAAATAACGTAGTCGTACAAGCATACCTTACAATTTAGGTTGATGGTGAGCGAATACTGTAGCCTATAGGTAGGTACCATCGAGGAAGTTTCAGGTCGTCCAAAAATATTGCTAATTGGACTTTATCAAAACATAACAAGGCATCAATGCGACCGACCGGTCATATCTATAATACAAATAATAAAAAATACATGATTGCTCCCTAATAGTTATCATAGAAGCACCGCAAATTAGACAGGTGAGTGTTAAGTTAGCGTGTGCAGGGATAACAAGTGAAACGCAAGGCGGCTAGCAACACACTGATTTATTGACGTAATAACATTGACATTGACATTCAAGGACAACCATAGACATATACACAGATACAAACATAACATTTCCTCCCCCAATAGTCTTTACACTACCACAAAAAACGTTTATAATCGACCCTGGGACGGGTTCGACGAGTATGACTAGGACCTACTTGGACTGCAGGCACTTCTTCGGTGTCAGCATCGATGCTGTCTGTTTCCTCCTGCGTACAGAGCTCCTCCTCATCATCAGACCCCTGCGGACGTCGTACCCCTCTCCTTACTGTGACACGGCACGGCGATGGAGACAGTTCCGTTGCTGGCACCTCGTCAGTGGATGGCGACAGTACGTTGCCAGTTACAGTAGTTCCGCCATCGTCTTCCCCTCTCGACTGGGTACCAACACTGTCGGCCGACGAAGACGCAGATGATGATTCTAGATGCGACCCAGTGCTAACGGCCGGAAATTCTTGATTCGTCAGATCGTTGTCCCAGGGTTGTTCTTTAATATCACCTTTGTATAACATTAGGTGATCACAATGTTTTTTAAATTCCAATGAGGAGACAAAGTCTTTAATAACGTACACATTTTTACCCAGTTTCTTTACAATAATACCCTTACGCCAGATACATTTATTATTGTTACCAATTTTTTTATACAGTACAATTGTACCAGTACGGAATTCTCTAGGCTTACCACCTTTTGCCTCAGTTTGCGAACACTGTTTCGATTTGACGTGATCAGATAGAGAGGTAGGCAAGAATGGTGATGATGACGACCGTGACGGATGCATAAAATCTAACCTCGATCTTAATTTCCTACCGAACACCAATTCCGCCGGTGACATGCCTGTCGTTGAGTGTATTGAGTTCCGATAGTCGAATAAATATTTATACAGTTTAAGCTTAGTTTCTCTGGCGCTTGAACTATCCATCAGACATGACTTTAACCCCTTTTTTACAATTTTTACGAAAGATTCCGCTTGTCCATTGCTAGCTGGGTGATATGGAGGAGACGTGACATGAGTAATAGCGTTAAGGTTGCAAAAACGTAGAAATTCTTGCGAACAGAAATACGTTCCGTTATCGGTTACAATAGTGTTCGGCAACCCGAATCTGGACATAAATTCGTACATTTTTTCAATGACCAGGGTACTTGATGTGCTGCTCATGTCGTATACCTCCACCCATTTCGAGTACGCATCCACCGCGACTAGATACATATGGCCGGCTACGGGGCCGAGGAAGTCGAGGTGTACTCGATGGAAAGGCCTCGGAGGATATTCCCACGGGGAGGGCGGGGTGCGCGCCGGCGACGGGCGGAGCTGCATGCATATCTCACATGCGCCTATCATGCGCTCGAGCGCACTGTCTATGCCAGGAAACCACATACGCGATCGAGCCTCTGCTTTCGTTTTAACAATGCCTAAATGTGATGCATGCAACTCCGCTAACACTCGATTCCGCAGCAACTCGGGAATCACCACTTTATGACCCCTCATAACGCAACCGTTTTCCACTGAGAGTTGCAGCCTGCACAGATAATACGATTTAATATCTGCCTCTACGCCTTTCGGAGGCCAACCGTTCTGAATAAATCTCACAACTTTTCGTAACGTGCCATCACTAGCCGTTGCGTCCCGCAATTCAGATGCTGAAATCGGCAGTGCCCCTTGCACTACGAAGCACACGTATGCGGCGCGGTCAGCCTCGGCAGGCTCCGCACCGCCCGTGAGTGCCGCCGCGGCGTCTCTTCCTGGGAGGCTCGCGCGAGATAAGTAATCGGCACTATTATCCGCACTCTTAACGTACTCAATCACATAATTATAGCCGCTTAAAAATAACGCGTACCGTTGCAGCGTATTAGCGGACACCTCCGGAATACCGCGATGGGGTCCAAAAATTTCAAGCAACGGCTTATGATCCGTTCTCAATGTGAAAGGCACCGATCTGCCATATAAATATTGGTGAAACCGGCGGACGCCAAAAATAATCGCAGTCGCTTCTTTTTGAATCTGCGAATATTTTTTTTCGGCTGAGTTAAGAGTCCGCGAAGCAAAAGATATAGGCTTCTCCAAGCCGTCCTCCTCAATTTGAGAGAGAATGGCCCCTAAGCCGCTCGGAGAAGCGTCGACAGTTAAAATAAGTTTGGCGTTGCAATCGAAATGGGCTAAGATTTGGTCAGAAGTCAGAATTTTTTTAATTTTACCAAACGCCTCGTCGTGTATCTTTGACCAATTCCATTTTGACTGTTTTTTTAACAAGTCATATAACGGACTCAATATACTCGATGCACCCGGAACAAAATTTCTGTAATAATTTACCAATCCTAAGAACGACTGTAACTGACCAACAGATGTAGGTACGGGAGCTTTTACAATTCAGCTCAGCGCACTCAGCGAAGGCACTTACAAGCTTGCGTCCGATCTAGTGCTTCCTAAAGAAATACAAGACGTACCATTTGAGGTTATTTTGGACGCATTGGATGACCACTTCACCCCTAAGTCGGTAGGGTTTAGCGAGCGTCACAATTTTTATGCCGCTACACAATATCCGACGGAGTCGGCGTCGTCGTGGGCTGCAAGGTTGCGAGGGCTCACTTCGCGATGTCATTTCACGAACGTGGAAGAAGCTTTACGTGACCGCTTCATTATGGGAATGCTGCCGGGAGAGGAAAAAGAAAAATTGTACATGCAGGATTTGACCGGATTGTCACTTGCTAAGGCTGTGGAGTTAGCGGAGAGCCTGCGGAGCGCGCGCGCGGCCGCCGCCGCCAGCGCCGGCATAACAGAACAGTGAGGCAACACGTCTGCATTTTGACCTCCGGTGTTTGTGTAGGCAGTATCTATAGGTAGCCAGTATTCTCTTACCATTACCCCTTATCAATACCTGAGAAAAATATGACAATTGATTTTCAATTGTTCCGTATTCCGGCGGTTTTACGATGCTTTTGACTTGAGGTATAACATAAAAAAGAGGACATAGATTTTATAAGGGTACCAGTTTTATTTAGAATCTCAAAATTCTAAAAAATATGTTTGCCTGTTTAGGGGAAATAAATAAGTAGGTAATTTGACGACCCGGTTAGTCCAACGGTGTGAGACGACCGTTTGATTCGAAGGGTCGCGGGTTCGATACCCGCACCGGGACGAATCTTTGTATGGCCTACAGATATTTGTTTCGGGTCTGGGTGTTTGTATATGTGTTGTGTGTGTACAACGGCACACACGACGCAGGTTTATTTTATACCTAGTGTGGGGCTGTGAGTGTAAGCTTATTTATTTATAATTTTTGTTTTAGTATCATTTAATTTTCACGCCATTTTAGCAGACTGGCAGTTATCAGAATGCGTTCCGCTTCAAATACCCGTCGGCAAATAGGTATTTAGAGTGCAGGTTTACTCATTGTCTGGATAAAGTTATTAAGTAATTGTTATATTACATTTTTTAAATACGCTCGGCTGGGCACTTGAAATCCAATTAGTGTTTTTTCATTTGTTTTTATTATTTACAGTGAATTGGACTACAATTGTAAAACCGGCCGACGGTATAACATCTCAAACGAGGTATTTTTGCAACTCAAATATTATTTCTGATCTCTCAAACCTCATTTACTTCAACATCCACGTTAATTGTTAATAATAATTTTTGAAGAACCCTATTGCACCGAGGGAACACCTCCGAAGTTTGTTCCACAGTTTACACGTTCTGGGCAGAAATTAACGCGAAATCCGCACGTTGAGCACTGCCAGCTGTTCAGTCGGTAGAATTTCTCTCTTCGAATTTGTTTCTGAGTGCGATGTAGGAAATGAGATGGCACCATGTCGAATAGTTCAGCAGAACACTCGCCATTGTAGTCACGATAAAAAACGCACAGATTCCCAATATCAGTGGTCAGTCCTGAATGGTTGCCGATGCGAACGGCGCGTCTTTGCAGGGACTCAACTTCATTTGTTTATAGGTATTCCATGTTTGTGTTTGGATCGCCGAGTCACATATTATGTGTACCAAATAAGTCCAAATATCAATGCGATAAGTAGCGCCAAATTAGTCATGAGTGTTTTATTTAAAGAAAAATGGAAAGAAAAATTTGACTTCAGGCGAGACTCGAACTCGCGGCCTACTGGGAATCTAGTCCAGCCGCTCTTCCAATTGAGCTACTGAAGTCCTGCCCGATTTGTCAAATCTAAAAAAAATCTTTCCAATTTTCTTTAAATAAAATATATTTCACAAGCATGTGTTAATGCGAAATGATATAAAAATCAATTATTAAGGGTAAAAGCGACTTCTTTACGATATTCAATAAACTGCAAAGTCTATTATATCGGTTGCCTAACTAGCATAGTTTGGCAATAGATGGCGCTGCTGCTACCATAAAGTAATGCAATAAATGTGAAGGAAAGATTTGACAAATCGGGCAGGACTTCAGTAGCTCAATTGGAAGAGTGGCTGGACTAGATTCCCAGTAGGTCGCGAGTTCGAGTCTCGCCTGAAGTCAAATTTTTCTTTCCATTTTTCTTTAAATAAAATATATTTCACAAGCATGTGTTAATGCGAAATAATATAAAAATTAGTCATGAGTGTCCCGTATTTTTTAAGACACGGATCCCTAACAAAACAATAAATATATACTTCTCTTCATATTTTAATAACAATAAAGTTGGTAGGTATATTAATTTGTATGAATAATTTTAAATATGAAAGTATGATTAATGATTGTGTATTTAATAAAAGTATGACAAGACAATTTCTGCGAATTTTGCTCTCCTAACTGTAATATGCCAATTAGCGAATAATTTTGGTAACTGTTTTCCCACATATACATTTAATATTAGAAAATTATACTTGTACCTATTGTGAGAAATTCTGCTTTAATTATTTTAACAGTAATCTAAAACACTATTACTGCTACACTCCACAGAGTTCGTCTCAGTTTGATTCCCGGGTGTTTAAAAATCCTACCCTACTTTGGGTAAGATTTTAATATAGGTATACTACTTATTTTAATATTAGTAGTTTTGACTGATTTGGAAATCATAAATATTCAAGGTGTCATCGCAAAACAGATGCAAAATGTAATGTGGGGACTGGTCTGTTGTGATTTGCTGGTGTTATTTTCTATCACGATACTAAGCTGTTGATGGGTATTTGCGTATGTGTTTATATGCAAATATTTATAGGTATGCCATGGACGTTCACATTATCTTTATTATTTTTAATAATATTTGTATTATATCTAAGGTTTTGACAAAAGAGCAACACGCTGAGTTTGTTGGGTAGCGGAGTTCTTCTCAGTAGTGCCTGCACTTGGAACTCTACTAAGTGAATGACTATGATTATGACAAACAGATTTTTCATTTTCTTCTATGAAGGAATTGAAAAATTTGATGATTCACGGTTCGCTAAAATTAATGTAATTATTAAATTAAATTAATAAATAAATATTATTATTAAATTGGTATTTATTAATACCTATTGGAATATTATTATGTCATTCTCTCTAGGTAGCTTATAACCCGACAATGCAAAAGTGCCCTTGTAGACAGACCAATTTGAAATAAATGATTTGAATTTTGAATTTTGAACTATCAGGGAACTGGGACTGGTAGTAATGAAAACTATAATTAATTAATTTTGAATGAGCGGAGACTGCCCTGACAAACGTACACCCACACCCACTATTACAAGGACATGAGATCTCTAACCTCTCTTAATAGTGATAGAGTTCTAGTGTCGGAGCTCGAGTGTGTAGGCACCACATTACCTACTGTCTACCGAGTGTTCAGTACCTACAACAACAACTTAAGCCTCAGAGGAGGCAACGCATCTGCATTTTGAACTTCCAGTTTTTGTGTCTATGTAGGTATAATGAATATACGCTGCAATGTGAACTCCATGCTTGTTTGCTACCATCATAGGTCCTGTAATAAAAATAGTTTCAGTAAGAGTTTTTCGGCGATGTAAATACCTATATATATCTAATTGATGCTCTTTTCATAAGCTGCCGGATGGTAGGCAAGTTAGCATCGATATGGAGATTTTTGTTAGTAGTTGATTAGCAAGGCGCGCCTATGGATTTACTTAAAAATCGATAGATTTTGACAGTAAGCGTGTACGTCAGCTATTGTCCACGAATTGTAGCAATCACTCACAACAACACGAATATATTATTATAATTACTTACGTTACTAATACAAAAAACAAACCTTTGTCAAATGGAATGAGCCGACCGGCGCCGGCGCACGCGTCACCGCCGGCCGATACAAACAACACACTTAAAATCACATAAATAACTCACTCTCCACCACACTACGGCGAGTCGTGCGATTATTGCCACTAATTCACCGTGATGTATCACGCGCTGCGTTCTGACAATAGTGTCTAAGCTAGTTTAGGAATCCTTTGGGAAGTGCTCAAAAAACTTTGATACTAAACTACAGAAGAGGTTGTCATCATCGCGTCTAATCTATCAACTAAGTAGGTACCTAAATACATTTTGTGTGCAGCGCTCCTTCTTCCTATGTTAGGTTATTCATTATTTCTAACAACTTTATCACAACATTCTCAACAATAATACTTGAGGGCCACTGAACAACTTAAAACTATTTTGACGGATTTATCTTGCATGCGTTGAAATTAAAATTATTTTAAAATCAACCCGACGTTTCAGTCGCTTTTCAGCTTAAAAAGCTTAAGCTTTGTCGCTTCCGTGGAAATTTCGTGGTCTCGAACAGACTGAGGTGAGGTTGTGTGACACCAGTTTAAAAATAATGTGCAGTAAAGTAAATGGTAATTTTCCGAAAATCTCCATCTTTTAAAATAGTTTTTCTAAATAAGTGACATACTCATCACACCTTTCTTGCCAAGACTGCCAAGACCGCCAAGTAAGAAGGGAACAGTCAGTGGGCCTCTCTCCTTCAATAATTAATGAGACTCTAGAGCCCAACGGTGGCGATTATATTTTGAAATAAACGACATACATTCTTATGAATTCAAATTCTTGGAACAACGAAAGCAGCACATAAATCAGAACCACGCTTCATATTGATACGTTTGAATTCATTGAACTTTGCGAAGCAAAACGTAAACAAGTTGCCAAACACACGACCGGTTGACGCAGTTGTGTAAGCAATGTCGCCAGTGCCAAGGGTTCATTATTGAACTATTCTGAGTGGTTGGAACATTACTGGTGTAGCTCCAGATGAGTCCAAATCTAAGGAGGTGGGACTGTAGATGGTTCTGATGGATCTGTTCCATGTATTTTATGTTACGGAAGTAGCAATCACATATAAAAATCTACATAAAAGCTAGAGACTTTAATGTAATTGTGGTGCAAATCCTGACACCTAAGTTTTTATGCACCACAAATTACGGGGCTGTACATAACCACCTGAACCACCTGACTGGAACTAGGTATCGCTGGACAAAACAATGACGACAGATTTTTAAGTGTTAGTTACCAATTGACTTTCCCTATTTATTTTTTAGTTTCATAATGTTATTGAACAACGTTAGTATTTTTTAAAAATGAGGTAGAAAAATGAGAAATAGTACATACTTGAAATCACGTTGTGCTTCAATAATAAATTATACAGTTTACTATCTAAAATATGCGAAACATTATTTCAAGTAGGACAACTATCGATAGAGAATGCGTTATTTATGAGGTTCGCAGTAAACGTGGTGACGATGAGCAATACGAGTATGTGCATTATCTTGCTCGTGCATTACAGATAAATGCTAACGTGGAACGTAATCAGCCAATGACGTCCTATTGTGGGAAATCACACAACGCGTATCATAAGAACCGTCTTTATACATTCAATATGATCTCAACTTGTATGATACTTTATCTTCTCTGTGGCAAGGTCAATGACTGCTGCATGCGACCCCTATAATATTTGAGTTTTCTGTTCTTAATTAGGTATATTGTTTGAAAATAACAATCGTTATTGATGTATTAGTTATAGCAGCGTTACTTTTATCACGGACAAATCAATTTAGAACTCATGGGTTATAACGCATCTGCAATTTGACATTTTATTTTCGTGTAGATGTCCATAGGTTGGTGTCGTTACTTAACATCCATGTTAACTTCATGCTGATATGCCTCCTCCTTGGTTACATAAAAAATATGTAGGTATTTCCTAATTTATATGTGCCATTCATTCGACAAAGGCCGGTTTAAAACATATGCTGGCGCTTCTATAAGTTATGTGTCCTGTATGTTTTTCCCTACAACTTTGAAAAACTACGCCTAATGCATTAGGTATGTTGTTTATGTTATGATTTCTACTCTAAATATGACATGATAACTAAATATATTTTTAAAGTTTTATATTAATCGCAGCCCAAACATGAACATGTTATGCTAAATAAACCTAGATTTTATGCAATGACAAAATTTGCTCATCCCAATCGGAGCGAGGCCTCGTCGCCGTGTGGGCCGAACGTCTGCAAGCGACCAGTAAAGTGTTAATCGAGGCGTTTCACCAACGTAGTTTCATTATCTTTCATCATAATGGAAGAAGTATACGAACAATTAGACTTTTCTGACGTAAAAAAAAAAATGTAACTTTCTCGCCTGTAATCCCCGAAGGGGTAGGCAGAGGTAAATGTATGCATTCAAGCATACATGCAAACACCCACGATTCGCCGGTTACGTTTTTGGCCCATGTAACAGGTGGCGAGCCTGTTGACATCTCCGGGCACATTACCAAACTTCGAGGTACCTACTGGGAAATCTCCAGAAAATGGAAAAATCCCAATAGAACCAGAGATAAAGGACTTTACACATTATCTCTGATAACCCCCTACCCGGGAATCGAAGCCAGGACCTCAGCGTAGTAGTAGTGGCCTGCTACCACTAGGCTACCGAGGCAGTCACTTTTCTGACATTTCATCAAACCAGATATACCTACTTATTCTAATTTGTTTGAGACGAATCCCAGAATACCTACTGGTGGTTCCGTCACTGGAGCTCGCGGGCGTTGTTACCACCGCATTATCTGCCTAAACTTTTTGCCGCTAAATGGTAGTGGTCAGAGCTTTCATGTTCCGGTAAATCAATATGAACTGTAGATACGCTTGTTTGCCACTTAGACGCGTTAAAAATAACAAAAAATGTAAAATGAGAATTTACAAAAGAACTTTTGAGGTCGTAATTGTATTCTCCTATTTTGTATTTTTCTATTACAAGGCATTCGAGCGACAAAATATTAGGTTTGTAGGGACATAGGTATTCGTGATGGAAATAAGATTGTTTTATATTATTTCGCATTAACACATGCTTGTGAAATATATTTTATTTAAAGAAAAATGGAAAGAAAAATTTGACTTCAGGGGAAGCTCGAACTCGCGGCCTACTAGGAATCTAGTCCAGCCGCTCTTCCAATTGACCTACTGAAAGTCCTGCCCGATTTGTCAAAATTTGACATTTATTGCATTGCTTTATGGCAGCAGCGCCATCTTTTGCCAACTATGCTAGTTAGGCAACCGATATAATAGACTTTGCAGTTTATTGAATATCGTAAAGAAGTCGCTTTTACCCTTTATAATTGTTTTATATTATTTCGCATTAACACATGCTTGTGAAATATATTTTATTTAAAGAAAATTGGAAAGAAAAATTTGACTTCAGGCGAGACTCGAATTCGCGGCCTACTGGGAATCTAGTCCAGCCGCTCTTCTAATTGAGCTACTGAAGTCCTGCCCGATTGTTCAAATCTTTCCTTCACATTTATTGCATTGCTTTATGGTAGCAGCAGCGCCATCTATTGCCAACTATGCTAGTTAGGCAACCGATATAATAGACTTTGCAGTTTATTGAATATCGTAAAGAAGTCGCTTTTAGCCTTTATAATTGTTTTGTATTATTTCGCATTAACACATGCTTGTGAAATATATTTTATTTAAAGAAAAATGGAAAGAAAAATTTGACTTCAAGCGAGACTCGAACTCGCGGCCTACTGGGAATCTAGTCCAGCCGCTCTTCCAATTGAGCTACTGAAGTCCTGCCCGATTTGTCAAATCTTTCCTTCACATTTATTGCATTGCTTTATGGTAGCAGCAGCGCCATCTATTGCCAACTATGCTAGTTAGGCAATCGATATAAAAGACTTTGCAGTTTATTGAATATCGTAAAGAAGTCGCTTTTACCCTTAATAATTGTTTTATATTATTTCGCATTAACACATGCTTGTGAAATATATTTTATTTAAAGATTACAGACACTCGATTTTTACTGTCTTAATATATATATGTATTGATAAGTTCCTAATAGATTCTCAGGGACTTTATCAGTAAGTGGTGAAACAGGTCCTAAACCTTCTTATTCACATTGACTTGCAAATATAGTTATTGATTTTTATTACATTAATTGAAATCATACTTGATATGGGTTTGGTAATGTAAATAATCAACTTTGCATTAGTATTTACAAAACAAAAAATAAGTAATGTTTCATCATCATCATCATTTCAGCCAAAAGACGTCCACTGCTGAACAAAGGCCTCCCCCAAAGAATGCCACAACGAACGCTCAATCGCTAGATAAGGGCGGCCCAGGAGGGCCGCCCTTATCCAGCGATTGCCCGCGATCTTCACCAGGTCGTCGGTTCATCTTGTGGGAGGCCTGCCTACGCTTCGTTTTCCGGTACGCGGTCACCAATCGAGAACTGCTCTGCCCCAACGGCCGTCAGTTCGTCGAGCTATGTGCCCTGCCCACTGTCACTTGAGTATCGTTATTCGGTGAGCTATGTCGGTAACTTTGGTTCTCATGCGGATTTCCTCATTTTTGATTCGATCTCGTAGAGAAACTCCAAGCATAGCTCTCTTCATTGCTCTCTGAGTGACCTTGAGCCTTCTTATGAGGCCCGTAGTGAGCGACCACGTTTCTGTCCCATAAGTCATCACTGGCAACACACACTGGTCAAAGACCTTTTTGTTTAGACACTGCGGTAAGTCGGTCGAGAAGATATAGTAGCTTCCCGAACGCTGCCCAACCGAGTTGAATTCGGCAATTGACCTCTTTCTCGAAGTTGAACCGACCTAAGTGGACCGTTTGTCCCAGGTATACATAATCGTCAACAACTTCGAGTGTAGTACCCTGAGGCATAACAGGAGTGGGTGTAACATAGGCATTTGATATGATCTTCGTCTTGTCCATATTCACCAATTGTAACCAGATTGTTGTGTAATTGGACCAACTCCGTTTCTCATATATATAAATGAGCTAGGTTTGCTGACACTCCCTGGGGGTAAAATTATCACGTTTGCGGACGATACTGCACTCCTCTTCAGTGCCAACTCATGGCAAAAAACCTTTGAGTGCGCCCAGTTGGGTTTTGATATTGTGACAGAGTGGCTACAAAATAACATACTCACCCTTAATGCAGAAAAAACGAAATATCCTTTAAAAAAAAAACCTTATAAATATACCTTTTTTCTTAAGAATGTTGTCCAATCCGTGCCGTTACTTTCTTCCTATTCAATAAAAGCACACAGTTGTACACAACAAAATGTTCACACATGCTCCTGTCCTACCATACAGAAATCAGACACTATAAAGTACTTGGGTGTAATATTGGACAGTACTTAAAATTCAATGATCACATTAACACGCTTAGCAATAGGATACGAAAATTAATATATATCTTTAAGACGATAAGAAACGTAACTGATGAAAAGTTGCGAAAACATATTTACTACTCTGGCTCAATCTCTGCTCACGTATTGCATTACATATTGGGGGGTGCCCCAAAAAATACTATTTTAGATTTAGAACTAGAAAGAGCTCAGAGAGCCATTCTGAAGGTGTGTTATTTTCATCCTTTTAGATATCCCACTGCTCTTTTGTATTCCGAGACAAAAGTCCTAACAGTACGTCAGTTGTTCATACTACACACAGTCCTAAAGCAGCATAGACTTCTCAAATTCAACCCCTCTCTATCTCTAGGTAAACGACGATTTAATCCCGTCGACTGCTACCAAAATCGACTTCGCACTTTGTTTCCAAAACGGTTTTTCTGTTATCTTGGTGGATATCTATATAACAAAATAAATAGGATACTACCTGTTTACAATCTTAACAGGATACAATGTAAAATTAAAGTACGGTCGTGGCTCCAGGAATTGAACTACGACGATACAGAAAAATTACTGTTAAAACTGAACTAGCTATAGCAGCACTTCATTTCACCGTGACGACCACAATTCAACTGATCCCCGCTTACCATTGACAAGCCAATTTATACCATTGACAAACTCATTTCTACCCCCCAATTACTCGACTTCGTAAACAACATTCGAGTCGTTATACTTTAATCACTCTTTTCATTAATTGTCTACTATTTTTTTTATTTTCAACCTAGTTTAATAATAAACAAAAAAGATAACCGCTTTAAAACGTATTTTAGATGAAAACAAAATACACACTTGGAATAATAATTGTTAAACATATTCTTCTCCTAATGTAGTAAGGAGGAGTAAGTAGTGAAAAGTTCATACAAAAATCTACTTCCATTTAAGAGAAAATTATCATCTTCTTTTATGGAAGTGAAAATATTAATATTAAACAAGACAATATTGCATTATTCAACTCATTATACCTAGTAGATATAGGTACGTAAAATAAGTCCATAATATTTCACTAGAAACTGATTTACTCATCTTGAATCATTAAACTCACTCTAACCTCAAATTTTTCGTATTTCTGCTGACTATCTTTCGTAAAGTAAACAGTAAACAACATTAATCGGCGTTGTTCGGCTTGGCGTGTGCGAGACTCCCGCGCCGAGTAAGCTGTCAAAATAAAGCCATAGACAAATGGTGCCAAATTCGATAGTGAATATTCGCATTCGCGAATGTCTAAAAATTGATATTCGTTATCGTTCATCACTAATACGAGTAGGTATGTCAACAATCAATTGTTATTGTTAGCGCTAGTGCAGTCGCACTGTAATATGAGCGCCGTCAAAGATCCCGATCGTCGCCCGTTGAGGCGCGGTGCGTGACTACCTATGGCCCACAGTCTGCTCGTGGTCTGCTCCTATCCCCCGACTATATTGGTTGTTTGTATGTCGTGTGGCATTAGATTATATTTGCCAGATATTTTCTTTAATTTCATATCCTAAGTTTAGTAGATTAAACTCCACATAAGTATAATCCTACAGGTTCTATAGTGTTGACTATGCCATCAAGACATCGGTTTAAGGCTGGGGTTTGTTTTACCTGGGAACCCTCATTGGTACCCGTCGTCTGGGGGAATAGATGTTGGGTAGTGTGGGACTAGTACCAATACTCACTAAAACCCCGCTATCTATATGCCGCCAAATTCTACCGTGTTCCGGTTGGATAGTAGGTAATGTATGGCCCCGTAATAACTATCACAGGTAGGGTTGCCAGGCGTCCGGATAGAGCCGGACATAGTTAGGCCTTTTGATTACTTATCCGGTCAAAATATACGGCTTTTGTTAGGCTTTTTACATTTCTTAAACGAGCGAGCCTCTAGCACAGCCGAACGCTTCTATTGCGAGTGTCCGGCTTTTTTACCCGAATATCTGGCTAAACTTGATGGTCTGTCCGGCTATTAGATTCAGCGACCTGGGGTGCTACCGCCTATCTGTATTGCTGTTGGCATTGTCCTTGCTGTCAAATTTTCATGTCGATTTGTATCTCCTTTAAAAGTAGTAGTGATAATCTGATTGATGTTCTCGCTTCCGTAGGTGATAAACAAGCGATAATGGTAGATTATTTCAGTTTATGTTATTTAGTTAAAGTAAAAATCGACTGCAAAATTTGACAGCAATGACAATGTCAGCAGCAATACAGATAGGCGGTAGCACCCCTGGTAAGCCTAATCACAGAGATAGGTATAACAACTAAGGTCTCAGTTCTGGTTTTTGTGTCGGTATTTTATAGAATGCAGTCATCAAATAATACGCTGGTGCAACGACATACGCTGTCACTGCTAAAGAGAATGTTACTGTTATTGTAACATTTGATAAAACATATCTTTAAATAACTTCTGTGGTACAACTGATCCTAAGCATTTAATTAGATTAAAAAACCAATAATATTTGTCCTGACGGAGCGGTCACTTTTTGTAGAGCGGAGTAATTGAGGTGCCTGAATTCTACATAATAAATCAATTTATAAATGTACACGAGTACGTGCAATATTGTTTAACACACAATAACACATATAATCTATGATAACACCTGTGTACCAATTTTATAGAGGTATTTTCTGTGGAGAGAGCGAGACGCGCGAACAAGTGTGCGCCGCGAGATAAACATTGTCGGCACTGCATTCCGTGTGAACGGCCACTAAGGCTGGCCGCATACAACACTAATTGTTTTTTTTTTTTATTTTTATAAATATTATCATATCATAAAATAGCAATCAAGGATGTAGTTCCCATTGATGGGACACGAGAATCGGAGGTCAAAATGTAGACGCAGGTAGCGAAAATAAGTGATTTTTTTTTCACTTTTGTGTGATAAATTAGAGAACTAGAAAAACGATTTGTAAACCATACCTACTTTGTGATATATTGTAAGACAAGCCTTATTGTGAAGATTTAAAAATTTAACCGTATGTATGCGGGCGGTCTCAGGCGACTTGCATAATGAACGCGAGTGTGTGCCAGACAATGTCAGCTGGCGACCTTGGGCGGCGAAAGTGGGCCGGTCCGGAACAACGTACGCGTCGACCACTTGCTGACATATCACGTCACAAGCAAAATCATTTTACGGGTACACAGGGCTGCCACTTAACTGACTTACTGATTTTGTACATAAATTTTATAAAAAATAACTTTTTATGTACCTAAGTAACAAAGGTTTTATAAAAATTTAATAAAATAAAACAAACTGCAGCTGCGTCGCCACCCCTGAGACCTTAGTTATTACGTCTCTGTGATAATAATTACGTGACCATATATTACCATCTAACCGGAACACTACCTCCCATTTAGCGGCAGAAAAATTAGGTAATGCGCTGGTGCCTCCGCCCTCGAGCTCCTACACTGGAACTCTACCACCAGTTTAGTTAGTTTTCCGTAAAGTCGGTTTACGCTCGACAATTCATCTCCTTTTTCCTTGATACCACAGATTTTACGTGATAACGTCCTAAGTAAACACGCATCACAATTATTAACAAGCCACATTATCTCGCTGGCAGCGGCTGGCAGTGGCTGGCACGCTCGGTGCAGGCGGCACGTGATACTTTTTAGGGTTCCGTCTTAAACAAGGAACCCTTATAGTTTCGCCATGTCCGTCTGTCTGTCTGTCCGTCCGCGGTTTAGCGCAAAAACTATTGGTAGGTATTAGAGACTTGAAATTTGGTACATGTATACATACACCTTAATTACGCCGACAAAGTGGTAGAATAAAAACATGAAAATAAAAATTATTTAAGGTACCTCCCGTACGCGTCACGCGCGGATATTTTATTTTATATTTTTAAGTTTTCCTTTTCTATATAGTGTAGGATATCGTTGGATAGGTCTTTCAAAAATATTAGGGGTGTGTTAAAAGAATTTTCGACTAAGTTAACTAAATGCTTAATTAAGAAAATGCTGTTCGTGACTTATTAAGCTTTAAAGTGCCAATTTTCGTTAGAGTCAAGTGCCCCCTTCCTCCCTCCCAACCCCTCTACCAACTAAATGGTTGTTCAGAAATTCAAAAGTTACGGCAATAAACTCAAACTCAAACTCAAAAATTCATTTAATCACTTGGAAATAATAGAATTTGCTTGTGATAGGTCAAATTACAAATATAAAATTAAAGCGAATAACAACTGATACGTTGATTAATATGTCAAAGTAAATAAATTAATAATAGTCCAAAAATACTTAATAATAAAAATAGGTATCAACAGAATGTTCCATACTCTCTAATAGTAACTATATAATGACGAAATTAAAAGGAAAACTATCACACCTAAGTTGGCTTTACGAGTTTGCGAGTAATAGTCGACCAAATATAATACTTGAATTTTTTGAACAATAAGTACCATTTTATTTTTTTCATTACATTAATCCAATGAAATTGTATGTTACTCGTATTAATCAAACCTAAAAACTACGGAACCCTAGACTGCGCGTGGCCCGACACGCACTTGACCGGTTATTCATGCGTGCCGCCGGCGGCATTCATGGATTTATGAACGTCGTTATAGCATCAAAAAGTGATCAGGTACTCGTAGCAGTCGACATTTGAAATTTGCCTGAAATGTTTGTTATATAATAATAGTTATGTAATAAACATACAGAATTCGTTTCTTCTTCATATAACAAATGTGTGTAATTAACATTTTTTTCATAAATTTATTTAATCAATTAATCAAACCTTTAAAAAATTGTTTGTCAAGCTTTTTTGCATGGTGGAAAAAAAACACGATAATACAATTTTTGGATATTTATAACGATAACGATAGGGATAGACCCCTGCATAAGTAGGTATCAATGGTAAGTAAGTAGGTACAATCAATAAACATGAGCGACATATTTTTAAGGTCTCACTGCCTCTCTTCTGTCAACTGGCTCATATAATTCTCATGGAATACCGTTTATTAAGGCTTTTCCATCTCTATACAAAAATGAAATAACGTTTCTTAGTCTCATTAATATTCGTAGAAGTTTCAAAAGTAAGAATATACAAAAAAATTGCATGGCGAATAAAAAAAATTACGACGCGTCAAACTTCGTTTCACAATTTGCACGTTCTGGGCAGGAATGAACGCGCGAATCGGACCGTTGAGCATTTCCAACTATCCAATCTGTGCGGGTGGAACTTCTCTCTTCGGCGGGTGGTGAGATGTAGGCATGTAGGAATGTAAAAGATGGCACTACATCGAACAGTTCATCAGAGCACTCATAAAGGCGGTAGAAAATGCACAGACATCCGATGTCTCCGCGCAAACTCAGATCTTCGAGTCTATCTATGATTTCTTTTTCCTATAGATTACAGGCAAACAATTAGGAAGTCTATGGTAATGACATTCCGTGGTAATGACGGTAACCTGAGAAATCTTTCAATTGTACGGAACCCTGTCGGCACGCTAATCCGAATAGCACTTGACAGGTTTTTTTTTGAATTTCAGTTAATTGAGAATTAAGTAAAATAATAAATATAGAGATAAGTAAAATACTTAATTAGATTATACTTTTAAAAAAAAATATGTAATCAGGTGTTGCTGGTGCTAACTGACCGGAACCGCGACAGTCCGCGCCCTCACTTCTGATAGGATCCCACTGTAGGTAGAATCATCCATCGTTCATCCAAATATGCTGCAAAACCACCAGTCGCGCCACCCGCCAACCACAGAGACTCGCCGAGTTCGCCGAGACCGGTGGCCCGCGTTGCTCTGTGTGCAAAACCTAATTTTTATACGCTTCCATTTATAATGTAGAGAATATATATACATATATCCACTAGGTTGCCTACCAAAATTTGGCCGCAAGTATTTTTAATAAAATTATTTTATCTTTAACAGCCCGCAACTCTTATTTGCAGCCTATTCATTTGGCTTTCGTATAACTGATATATTATTATAGTACATTTATTTAATTTCATACATAGATTATACATTAATTGGTTAAAGTTATCGGGGCGGAAAGAAAATATGTAGAGGCGGCCAAGTGCGCAACGGCAGCCGTAATTATTCAGTCTTTATACCTACATATTGCCGTGAAACGAACGATATTTTATTAAGAAAACCAGTTAAAAAAATATATAAAAAATACTTGCGGCCATATTTGATAGGCAACCTAGTGGATATATATTTTCTAGATAATAAACATGCGTAAAAATTAGGTTTGCAGCATATCTGGACAAACGAAATGGTTCTGCAGTGGGATCCTAGCCTATCACACATACGCACTCAACACACACAAGCGTAGTATATTACAAATACTCGTATGTTTGCTAACACGAAAAAATTACAACGCAATAAACCTACGATTTTTAATTACGTTCTTACTACATACTTTTATTGTAAAAAATACCACTTAAATTTATATTCAAGTCAGTAAATGCGCAATACTTTTAAAATCTTAAAATAACCAAGCAGATGAATAATTAAACGGATACGCGGCGGCAAAAAACAATATAACTTACAGCAAATAAACGTGAAAAAAAATACGCTATCGAGGTAGGCATATAATGTTTGGAATACGAGTGACTTAGCAAAATAATTTGTGTACTTATCGGAAAAATATTTGGCTCTCTTTAATTTAATGAGTATGTAGCTGTAGAAATAATTGAATACGTGTTAGTCTACCATCATCCTCTAGTAGTCCACTTCTTACCGAGTGCTCTGATTTAAAATCTCAATAAATATTCAATCCGACTTTAACAATAAAATAATGATAGTAATAAAAAATAGTAGAGCTCTGGTGACATAACTTGGGGCACAGACACCAGCTGCTGCTGCTGTGTTGGGGAGTAAATACTGTTAAATTTTCAAATTTAAGGAAGTTACAGAGTGCTGGCATCACTGCGATCGCCCATCCGCATGCCAAGCGTGGCGATTATGGCATTTTTCGGCTGATATATTGGCGACAAAGTGCGAAAAGTAGATTTGTATATCCTCCTCATTCATAAAAAAATCACAAGAGTACTTATCACCGGTGATTGAACCCTGGACTACAGCGTAGCAATAGAGGTCCGCTACTAGTATGCTATCGACGATAAAATATAACTTGTTTCATAATGTCAATAGGTAACAAGTAAATATAGGTAGGTTCATATATGTATGTACTAAAGTACTAGACAGGACAGTCCCGTTAGCAGCCTGGTTCCAGTTTCCAGAAGTCGATTTACACTTTCCTACTGGAACATGACTAATGATGTGAAAACGTCTCACGTAAATCTGTCAAATACATTTAAAAACGGAAACCTTCTCTATATATTAATATGTCGACGTATTTCATTATTTTACGAAATACGTCATTATTTCCAGTTCGGTTTTGATCTTAATCCATATTCATTGGAAATTAATAAGTATGAGATTTGTGCCAGTACCACCATTAAATATTAAACATTAATAAATTAGTGTGATATAAAGTTACATTCCATACCGTTATTATCAATGTATTTGTAGCGTAGTAGCAAAGAAGCCATAAAATAAAGGAATAAACAATACGACTTCAAAAAGAAAGTGCATTTTAATTTTAGGGTCCTATTTCACTAGGACTCCATGCTCGCACGATCTGTTGTGTATTTCTATGACTAGGACTAGGACTCTATGGTAGCACGACCAATCATGATGGGTAGAGGAGGTACTATTATTGGTAGGGCTACCAAGCGAGGAACACCAAAATCAACATTAGGATTGTCAGTTTCATAATCGTCGTCGTAGCGATCTTTACTAGCGTAACTGGTCGAACTGGTGTAAGAGTGAGTGAGATGGCAAATAGCTTGATAGGATATTAATGGTTGAGCCAGCAGCGGACGATTTTAAAATCAGAATCAGAAGAATAGTGCAAGTATTCATTTGCCATCAGAATCAGAAATGAAAACAACGGAATATACAACTGTTCAGGCGTCAATGGAACGTAGTGCAAACTGGTTGCACCGACGTCGTCCAATGGGAGGTAGCGTAGTGACGTACAAACTACGCAATGTATTTTTATTGGTTATTTCGATGTTCCCTTGTTCCCCTTCCTCGAATGATGTAAATTAAATGGCGATTAAGCACTTACTTTCTGAACCCTAATACGAACACAAGCATTTCTTATTTTCCACAAAATTCCCCATCTTTGAATATACGCAAGCACCGAAATATAGTAAATTTATATGTGGCTAAATCACGCGGCTACATAATTTACCAAGCTAAATTTAGTACATGGAGCCTATTTTTGTAGTGTAACTGATATTAGTATTTACTCATTCAAATAACTAACGAGATGAGCGGTTCATTCTTGTAAAATAAAAAAAAACTCGCGTTGACGCTGACAAAAAATAATTTAAATGTGTGAATAACTTATTTCACATGATTCAAGAACCTATTTACGGAATAGGTAGATATTTGCAATTCTAATTGCGTTATCTATCCTATGTTTCATATGATATATTAAGTTGCAGATAAATTAATTCATCGGTCAAAACTATTTGTGTCTGCTACAGCGCGAGCGGTGATTCACACGGGATCTTTCTCAACACACATCACTAAATTACGTCTATTATTTTGTCACGAAATACGCAATAGAAACATGGTTTCATAGTATAAAAACTTATTTAGAAAAATACGTTTATGAATCTCGACAATCTCTACCTACGCCTGCCTTGGCCAAATGTACACACACCAACCTAATTACGTACAAAACTATTTATTGACATAAAATACCAATAGTCAAGCGCTACTTTAAAAAAAATAACACTTGTCTCAAACTCACTCTCTGTCATCCCTCCCACAAAATGTACGATACTACCTTAAACCCTGTTCTTATTGACTTGTGAGCAGTGGTTGAACTTCAAATTGTCAACTTTGTACTCGTAACATCAAAGGCTTCAAAGTGCCTACAAAATGGTCGTACAATCTGTTATTCCTCGCCGATAAATTAGAAATATTCCCTAATGAATTCTCTCTTTCGGAATCGCGTTCAACACTACATTCAATTGAAAACACATATTGCGGTGTGCGGTGATGTCCACGTCCTCGCGCTCGTAGACACAATCAGTTTAGACCCAGACAGTTTTTTAACAATAACATGTAATACTGGTGGTTCTCGAATTTAAATGATAGATTTCCAGACAAATATGCGCATAAGTACCTACGTAACCTGACACCCTGACACCTACAGTCGCATGTTTGCTATTGCCAGTAGCAAGTCGGCCGTGGGCGCAGAGAGTTCCGCAGATACTGAACCATTTATGACATACCTATTTAATTAAGAATTTCAATTAAAAACTCTCATGATATTTTTGTATTTAAAAACAATCTTTCTAATATTAACAAGACATAGTATGTTCTTAGATTTTCGCGAGCTGCACTTATTAATATACGCGAGATAAATCCGAAAACTAGTTTTATTTCAATTAACAAGACAGTTAAATATCGCAGTAGTCTAGTCAATCAATTAATCAATCAAATTATTTATTTTATTCTAGTGGTAACTTCTGCTACGCTAAGGCACACTTCATTTTGTGCAAAACTGGGCCATCTTAAAGACAAAACATGAGTCCGTTTTGCTAAGGAACCCTAAAGTTTTATCGAATAGTAGATATTATAATATTTCATATCTTTATTTGGTTGAGCGATGGTTATTATATCATCGAACGCCTATTAAGTAGGTATATAGTTTTCCATCGGACACGAAAAAAAACTGTGTTCTTACAAAAAATAGTAATTTATTTGTTTTTAAACAGTTTTATAAAAAAGAAAAACAATTTAGAGATAGCCTTGCAAGTATGTAAAGGAAACAAAAAAGATGAGTTAAAATGAAATAATGATACATTTAAACCTACACTCAGGCAGCGTGTAACATAGGAAAGTTCCTAATATCTACACAGCAGCCAGTAAGCCAGTAAGATATATTGCACATCGAGCTTGAGAGGTATGAGACAATCTGCTAAATTCGACTTCGTGGAGCGTCACCTCTGTTGACACTGCCTATGTAAGTGCTGATAGTGCGGTATTGCTCAAAATTTGATCTAAACGGTCGACAAGCGTCACATGATAATATGTAATAGATGTAGTGTGCGAAAACGCTCTACAGAGCCGAAATTAGCCGAGATCGCTTTCCTAAAGGCGATGCGCAATATAATTTCTTTGTAATGAACTGTCTAGTCTAGAAGTAGCTAGCCATTATTGTTACCCAGCGTAGCAGAAATGCCATCGTCTTGGGTCCTCGGTTCAATCTCCGGATCACCGGGACCCGCGAAAAAGGAAAAATTCCAACGACATAAAATATTTTATTTCATTATCTGCAAATGAAAAAAAAATGAAATGGAAATACAACACATACACAAACACCCAGACCCGAAACAAATATCTGTAGGCCATACAAATATATGTTCCGGTGCCGGAATCGAACCCGCGACCCTTCGAATCAAACTGTCATCTCACACCGCTGGACTAACCGGGTCGTCTTACAGAATATACAAAAGTTTCCGAACTATTAATAACACACGTCACTGCCGAACTCTCCTGCGGAGAAATATGAGCGAGAAGCTACGCATTTAATTCTGACATTAAAGCAACAGCAGTTGACTATTAGATTATAATAAAGAGGAAAATAATAATGTTTTACTGTTTCATAATTGTATGTATTTAGTATTTATAGAAACTCTTTTCCCTCTGCAGAGATTGTCTCGGTGGTTTACCGGACTCTATTAGGCCTGTAAACTACCTGTGGTTTGTGATTATCTGTGTAATTGAATTGAGCCGGTATGTTATTCATAGTTCAATTTGTTTTTTTTTTTAATGCGGCCTTTAGATTCCTAAAACACTCAGAAGCCTCTGTTGAGACGTTGACAAAAACAGAACTACGCCGAACTAACTATACTGAGGGTACAATTTCAGTATCAAAGCCCGAGGGCGTACCACATGTCATTACCGAATCTATCTGCCCTCAAATGGTAGAAATCAGCACTGTGGTCATTGTGTATTCTATGCTGCCGTGTTCCAGTTGGCAAAACAAATTAAGCCCCAGGGGTAGCTCAGCATCTGCATAATGATATCCATATTGAGGATTTTGATTTCTGGCTCTAGTTTTTGTGAAGATGTCTATAAGCTGCAGAATTCAATTACCATCCATGTGAATTGCTTGTTTGTCTACCAGTTCTACTAGCGTCGTACAGAGGTGGTGTTCGCCTATTGGGTCTCCACGGGTCTAGCTAACTGGGCTTGCTGCAAGAAACTCAACCTTAACACCCCTAGCGTGTGAGGAGCCATCGACCTACTGAACAGTCTAACCTTGTTTTCCCATTCGCGGTAAAAGTTCGAGATACAAAGTTGAGAATACGCGTATTAAGGAAAGGAAAACGATGACAGATTACAAGGATGCTTCAAAATAAATAGCAGCAGTAGTAATACATAATACAAAAAGACAGACCCTGATGCCCACCATCGTTATACAAGAAAAACAAATGCGGCCTCCCCGTGTCCCATGTCCCGTGTCCCGTGACCCGGGTCCCATGTCCCGTGTCACGTGTCCCTTGTCTCGACCGCCGCTATAGTCGAAGAGGAAAATAAACGCAAGATTAACTCAATTACTTGTGCTATCGATTGACGCAATTTCTTCACGATTCCACGTAATACTTGTATATATCATTTATAACAGGTGGCGTTTTCCTTTACTTCACACTGTTATTGGAATTAGTTTTATCGTCCTATTTCAATTTGACTGCCTCGACAGCGGTAAAAGGCCAAGCGCGAATTTTTTTTTTAGAACTTATCTCTTCAAATTCTTTGAATTCTAATTATTTTACGGCTGTTAAGTTGCAGTAGCTGTTAATGCTATTTGGAAATATGTTTCGGAGATGACAATCTGTTCACTCACACATGGGTCAAACGAAACCTGAAGAATATACCTATATGTGTGAGGAATGTCGATTATGCCCGCTTTACCTGCAATAAATCCCATGGAACAGTGCCTTGTGTAAGGCGCCATTGTGTTCCAGTTTTAAAAGACCACCAAAATGGCGATAGGTTATATGCATATACACGTCTTCTTTTTATAAAAATATCTCTAGATCCTGAAGTCGCAGACTACAGTATTCAAATAATAGTATGATTATGAATCGTTGTTTCCACTTTTTAAACACAAATCTATACAATATATCTCTATACAAAACACAATTAATGTTGTTATTTTTTATGTTTTATGAAGTGTAAATAAAACGATCTAATAATACATTATTATGATGATAGAACGTTATGATCAACAAGAGGCCATCTACTTAATTATGCAAAATGTGTGTAAAGCGGCGCGCGGCGGGGTGCCACCCGGTGCCGCCCGCCGCGCAGCGGGGCGCTCGCACTGATCTGTTTTGCAAAGTCTTTTTTAACTACATGTATCATCGTCATCATCATTTATTTGCTAATCTCGTATCAAAATATAAAAATATGACTAGATACATGCCTTCATCCCGCAAACCCTAAACAGAGGTATATTAACTATGTAAATAGAGAAACACCTACCTTTCGCCAGTTATCATTTTGTTAGTACCCTAAATTAAACGAGGCCCAAAGAATCATCTAAGTATGTAAGTTGCAAATCAGAAAAACCGGCTCAATGCACCGACACAACCACACACAGGAAAACTGTAACACCTACTTAACAATGATAGTTTTCCTTTTAACGTCGTACTAGGTACTTACTTGCTTACGATTTTTTCACACCTCTGAATTCAACCATTAGGGGACACTTAACTCTAACAAAAATTGGTACATTGCAAGCTATTAAATGTTAATATTTCACAATCGGATCCTCTTTGTTAAAATGTTACTTAACTCACAATATTTTTGACAACCTATTCAACAATTAAATTACATCTCGACTTTAAATGGAGGAGAGGTACCTACCTAGTCAAATTGCAGATAGGTTGCCTTCCTCAAAACCTAAGTTATTTTTCCTCTGTGATAACCATATCAGGGCCACACATTACCATCTAACTAACCGCTCCAGTCGGTCCACACTGTCACTTAGCGGCAGATAAATCAGCCATTGAGGCAGAGCCTTCGCTCTCGAGCTCCGACACTGGAACTCTACCGCTGATTATACATGACTATAAATTAAATAACTTATGACTGGGTTATTATTGTACTGCGATCTGTTTACTCTAGTACAGTTATTTCCTTTATCCGGCTATACCTACATGTTTTATTGGCTTGTTTACCAATTATGCAAAGAAACTAGTTCACGGCTCGTTAACGTCAAAAATGTTGGCAAAATACATCAATTGATCTACAACAAACCTAATATGACTGCGAGACGCTCGTTTATATCAATCAAAGTAGAATAGTTTCCCACGCGTGCGCCCGCGCATCTGTCTCACGCAACTGCGGCGAGCAGGGCATGAGATTGAAAAGCCGGTTTATAGTTATTTATTTAATCGTATGGCGTACACAAAAGAGACAAAACATAATAAACGAAATATAGGTACCTATCTGTAGTTAAAACAACCCCTCCCTCCCTCCCCCTGTGAAGTAGATTTCAGCTAGTGCAGCCAGTCAACAGAACAGAGAATGGGCAGCAGCGGTGTGTAGCTTTTGTAACATTTTACGTTACTTTTAACCCTGTTGCTTCCATATTACGTAATTGTTAGACCGAGAGCGGAGCGATCTAACGCGTGGATTCTCAGGACGGCAGCGGCGCGGCGCGGCGCGGCCCAGGGCGGCCCGGTCGCGCGCCTACACTCGCCGTCACTCCGCATACCACTTAAATACAGTTTATGGCCTTACTGTTACTTTATGTTACTTCTAAGAATTAATAAAAATAAGTAGGTACCTACTTAGTCAAATATTTTCCAGTTAGAAATCGGAACGGATAGGTATAAAAAAATTTCGATCGTCGTCATGATAAATTGACCAGAAATTTATTATTATAGATAGAAACTTAGAACAAAAGTTACTTTACACTGGACTTTACGGTGGAGAACCTCGCCATCAGAACAAGGTTGTGATCAACGCAATACTATTTTATTATTTATTATTTTACGCATTATTTTACCTGCAATTAAATAAAAATTAAGGTGTGTTACGTTAAGGTTGTGTTGAAGCTCACTGCGCATTCACGGAACCAGTATGAAGGTTAATAAGAACGTGGAAATGGTTTTTATAATGTAACGGTGGCAAACAAGTATGTAGTTCACTTGGTTATTAAATGAATACTGCAGCCTTTATTTATCTTCAGAAAATGTCAGATAGGAACGTTGCCATGTTGCCATCCCTGAGATCGAAGTTTTACTCTGTCATAGTTATACCGGCGCCATACTTATGCCATACATAATCAGTATCCGAATACGAAATGTATTTAATCATTTAGGATAACAAAAACCGAGAAACATCTAAAACAAATAAATGAAAGCGAAAACCGATTTAAATAAAGATCAATAATTTATTTTGTAAATAATTTATAAATTATATAATCAGTTGATTGGAACACGATAGCGTCGGATGATGATGGCCAAATGACTTTTACTCGTGTAAAAAGTTGGTGGCCACACACACACACACTGGCCTCGTCCAGTGTGTGTGTGTGTGTGTGTGTGTGGATACAACTTTTCCGGCGGCGACAGCAGGTGGTGCGATGTAAAAAACTGACGATCGTTATGCCATCAGATCAAAACAAGATATTGGAGAGAACTCTTCATAGAAAAACATTTATTTAATGAGTTTCCTCATTTCACGCACGAATATAAAACGGAATGCAATTTTTCACTCGCACTAGTAATTTTTCACGAACGTTTTAACAGTTTGACATCATTCGAACAAAGTATTTTTAGAAATAGTTTTTTGTTTTCTACAAAAGCAAGACGCTTATTGAGGAATTTCAATTGAACGAATACCTACCGCTAGTCAAGAACCTGTATAATTATTTATAGTAACGGACGAGATGGCAAGACCTTGAATTATAGATATTATTAGTAAATGTACATTATTTTTGATTCGCAAGGAATTCGATCGCGGAAAATAAAATAGTACTCGCAGTGGGTTTAATTATAATAATTCGTCGAATTAGTCGCAAATAGCAGTCGCTAGGGTGGCCGTGACTCAAGCGAGCGGTGAGTCCCCGGCGCCGACCAATTACAAATATTACAATACGCTACTATTTTGCCTTCTTATAACTTCACTTTTCTTCGAAGATAAGTCATTTAGATGCATGCATTGCATCCATCGCTTCGCGGTATGAAAATATTATGATATGTAAACAAGTGTATTTCGGACTCAAGCAATATGATGTCTAAGTAAGTAGTAAGTGTCGCGGAAATCACAGAAACCGCGATTGGCTCCTACACAACCGACTAATCGACTAGTCGGTCATAATCGACACATCTCTAGTATTTAGTAGATACAACCCTTACCTACTGCTATTGTTAGCTATTTAGCTCTCAGTCACGTGAGATCACAGAATGGACAAACATGTGTTATTTTTACGGAAAGTAAAAGTAGTTTACAGCACAGCTCGAGGCGCCTCTGGTTTAAGCAGAGGTCTACCGACTTTTATAGCTTTTAATATTATCTAAACTGAACATGATCTGAAAAATCGCCAAGGGAATCTGAAATTGCAATGGGTTCCATCTCATACATAGAGGTTTGTGTGGGAACGAAGAGGCTGATCGATTGGCAAAGTTAACAATCACAGAAGGCTTCGAATTAAACATTATTCCATACTACTTTGAAATTCTCTCAAAATTTCGAAATCTTGTAGTGTTCGGTCGCAAGTTTTCTTTTCATGTCATAGAGTCGTGGCAAGCAAGCATGTAGTTTACATTGATGCAACATTATTATGTAATAATCTCTGGTTTCATATACCTAGTTGTTAATAATACGAGTACCTACTCGTATTGTAAACAACTGGGCCTACTAAGCTATATCTTTGAATGTATCTTGATCTTTTCAGTTTCTCATTTCGGTGGATTTTTTTCTCGTTAAAAAATTATTATCTCGCCTCGAAAATAATCATGATTATGCAGAAATTCATGATAAGTTTGTGTCAATAATTTAAATTAAAAATTAATAATGATGACGAGAAATTTCCGGCTTAAGATAAGGAAACTGTATGTGAAAGTCAGTAGGTACCTGTTCGTCAGTAAATATTCCTTAATAAATGTATAAATCTAGGTATATAAAATATTCAATAGGTGATATAATGATATGATATTTGAAAAGATCACTCTAAAATGTGCACGAGAACGACAATCCATTCTGTATACACAGTGGGTTGTGTTTTCACATATCATTTTCATTCCCTGCTGATTTCATATCGCCCTCGGAAAATACTCCTCCAGGTTCTGAGCTGCAGTGGCTTATTTGGCGCACGCTAACGGTTACGTTCCGGAGTGGGGAGTGGGCCGCCGCTGATCCCACAGAATTGTTCTGTGGCTGATCCAATATGTTCAGATAGGGTTATTCTTCTACACCTGAATGCGACTGCGGTGCTCCGATACAAGACATGACGCATCTGCTTTCCTGCCCATTGTTCCCTAACAGCTGCACCATTACAGATTTAATGGAGGCGACGGACTCGGCTATTACGTTGTCATGTTTCATACGGATCAGTATAATATACACAGATAAAATAATGAAATTGGCCATCGACACGAGAGGAAGAAGAAGATTATCATTCAGCTAACGACCAAGATTCTGTTATTTTTGCTGAGTAGGTAGAAGATTACATCAGCACCCTGAAACAATTAGTAAGTAGAGATTATAGTGGTAATCGCGTGATTACAAGTTCCATGTTAGCACAATGACAGGGGGGACCAAACCAGTTTGTCGAATACATTTCCAAATTCCAGCCTCAGATTCGCAAAACCATAAAAACCAAATAAAACTTTGTTTACGGACTCGTACCCACTTGCCGATCGCCGGCTGACGACAAATAAACAAAAACCCCCTCCCAGCTAAACAGTTGTATTTGGGCGTTTGACATGGTGATAGTACCTAATATTATTATTATGAATTTAAAAGCCTATCACGGCTAAAAAGAGTCAACAATATTACTAGTTATAGTAATAGTGGAAAACAAATAAAAAAAATAAAAACAGAACCCTACATTGCGCATGTCCCGACGCGCACGTGGCCGGTGTTACTAATTGCATATACTCGTATATGTATACTCAGTACAGTACTTACTACTTAAACCAAAATAAAATTTTATACAATTTTTGTCTGTCTGTCTGATTTCTGCTTGTTCCGGCTTACCTGTAGACCGATTTTACGGGACATTCTCTCGAAGAAAACTAAAGTAATGGAGTACCTTAGATTACTTCTATTTTAGAATTAAATTCTACGCGGACGTACTCACGGGCACGGCTAGTGGGTATATATGTATAAAAATCTCAATGGACGGATTTTTTGTCTCACTTCACGAAACTTTCAACCTCGACGTCATAAGCTCGACCGACTTTTTTTTGTATACATACCTATTTGGTAAGTGTGAGAATAGGTAAAGTGTGTTTCATACGGCTAAAGCAACACGGAGCTCGCCGGGCCAGCTTGTATTTTATAAATAATCCGAAATGTTATCGTATGTCGTTATCTACGACAGCGGACGCAGGGGACGCAGGGGACGCAGGGGACGCAGGGGACGCAGGGGACGCGTCATGCAGACGATGAGACCAAGATGCAAGTCCATCGACAGACAGATTGGCTATATCGGACATTTTTATTACAAACATATTATTCAGTTTATTCATACATTACATGCTAGCTTTTGTCTGCGCCTTCGTCCGTGTGTACAATGGCGAAAAGTAAAGTCGATAAGGATACGAACAATGTTGTGATATCTATATCCTACGTAATATGCATTCTATGGTAATATGTAAATACATCTCGACACGAGCGGTCGGCCGGCTGAACCGCGCGGGTCCGGGGTCTGAGGTCCGGGGTGCGGGGTGCGGGGTGCGGGGTGCGGGGTGCGGGGTGCGGGTGCACGCGCCGCCCGCCGGACACACAATTACATCACACCATTATTACTATCTAAATGTATTAATATAACAAAAACAAGAAAGTCGCTCGATTAAAAATAAACTGAATAATATCGGCGGCTGCCAAATCACCGACGTTTAATAGAATAGACGCAGCGACACGAGCTGCGCATTTAAAAAGTATCTAGAATGACCTGTGGAGAGGTTTATGGGTGCCGGTGTGTTGTTGGGGCTTGTTTGTCGAGGTTGGTCCCACACACGGCCACACGTGTAGCATACAACTACGCTGAGGTCCTGGGTTCGATTCCCCGGTCGGAGGTTATCAGAGATAATGGTGTAAAGTCCTTTATCTCAGGTTCTATTGTGATTTTTCCATTTTCTGGAAAGGAGATGTTGCAAAAATGTATGGACTTCCGGCCATGTATTGTACACAATATCAATAACAGGCAAAATCTATATAAAAACGGTTTTTACTGCATATTTTCACTTATTTAGCTTTGTTTGCAGTTACAAAATATTATTTGCACTTAGAATTGCAACTCAAACCAACATGGCGAATATGGCGGGCAACGTCATTTTGACATTTTCATTTTTTAAATTGTTTTTTGATTTCAAAGTACTTGGAGAAAAAAAGTAATATTTTCTAAATACTATCGAAATCGATTTCATGTGTTAATACTAAGAACTTAAACTAATCGACTTCCAATTTAAAGAAGCGTCGGCTGTATCGCCGCCATGTTGAATATGGTTGAAAATGATAAAATCGTTTGAATTTAATGTGGTAGTAACTCTAAAATATATACTTGAATAAATTAATTGTATTTTTTTCGGATTCTTCTTTAATTTACCCATTTTTTGAGGACGTGTACGAACTAGAGCCGAGCTCGCAACATCTCCTTTCCCAGTACCTCGAAGTTTGTTGATAATGTGCCCGGCGATGTCAACATTGATTAAGATCATAAAAATTCCGCTCGTTTCATTCAATTCATTGAATATATTTGAACAGTTGCTTGAATCTCTTAATTACGTAAAATCGTAACCTAACTTCACGCCCGTAATCCGTGAAGGAGTAGGCAGAGGTGTATATTTGCTTGTACATGCTTACCTACAAACATACATGCAAACACCCTCTATTCACCAAATGGCAAAAAAGGGAACCCTTATAGATTCGTCTGTCTGTCTATCTGTCCCTCTTTCCGTATGTCACAGACACTTTAATCCGAAACTATTAAGACTACATACTTGAAATTGGTGAGGTGCATTGTGTCTGTATACATATTATATTAAAAATACCATTCAATTATTAAAAGTTTTTGATACTTACCCTTATTAAAAACTGCAAAGTCAGGTCTACCGAGTTCCAATGTAGGAGCTTGAGGCGTAGGAGCGTAGGCACCACCGCATTAACTTACGAGTATCTTTCTTCCGCCTAATGGTTCCGCACTATCGTGTGCCGGTAGGTGGTAATGTACAGTCCCGTAACAACTATCACAGATACAATATGACAACTTAGGTTTCAGGAGTGGTAACGCATCTACATTTTTACCTCCACTTTTTGTGTTGGCTGCAATCATCACTTAACATCCATGTGAACTGCATGCTTGTTTGCCCCCTTCCTTGTTTATAAAAATAAATAAATATTACCTGCTCGACTCGAACTTGGCCGCTTTTTTATTACCACCAGCGATGGCTATTTATTTGCATATATTCGCAGTCACATATCGAGCATGTTGTAGACCCCCCCCCCCCCCCCCCACATACACATCGTTCAAATTTTAAACTATTATTACGGTCTAGGTTTTAGTTTTATTTAACGCAATGAGTTATTTCGGTAGCAGGTTCCTTCTCAGTCTGAGCGAATGACCTTATTAATTCAGCCATTATATTTGTTTAATTTTTATGGACTGGAGAAATCCTAGAATTTGAAATTTATATATTCTTTTCATATTTTTTTTTATGTAATGGTCGGGGCAAACAATCATTAAGTTCACATTGATGTTAAGATAACTGCAGCCTATAGACACTTACAAAAAGACCAAGGTCAAAATGCAGATGCGTTACCACTCCTGAGGCCTAAGGTGTTATGCCTCTCTGCCGGAAATTACAGGGCCATACATTACCACCTGACCGAAACACGATAGTGCTGAACACTACCATTTAGCGGCAAGTATATTAGGTAATGCGGTGGTGCCTATGCCCGCGAGCTCCGTCTCTGGAGCTCTACCACCAGTAATATTAATAAATATAAACGTACCCAAGTTTATCAAAATAACCCTTTTAATGTTTGATTAACTCATGTTTTTTGTCAGTTAATGTGATAAAATAAAACAAAATGTCACGGCACTTCGTCTTGAGTTTCGCTGTTCAGTGGGGTTTTGTCAGCAGAAACGCCGAGCAGCAGCAGCAGCCGAGCAGCAGGATTGCCCTCTACGAGGCCTCAAGCTTTCTTATGAGGCCCATAGTGAGTGACCATGTGTCAGCCCCTGGTTATTCATAATTGATTAAAAAAATGATGAGATGCGTACCTACTTGCAAGACATAGAGTCTTAAAACTATGCCAATAAACTGAATTGATAAACGAATGCTATGATACAAGATAGTTGAAATGAAACAGGTTTAATTAAAATTAAGCAACAAACATGAATTGAAATAGCGAAATCGAACAAAAACAATATAAATTAAATAAAACACCACAAGTTTCTTTTGGCGATAATACGACATTGAATATATTATTATGTTAATTGGTGTAACTGGATACCAATGACGAGGGACAAGTTGTATGTAAAATAGCATTATTAGGCATTTATTTGGCGTATACGACCCGCCAGTCACGGTCCGTTGTAGTCATATGGGGAATTAGCTTAAGTATGTATTATAAAATGTTGAAGAAAAGCTAATTTTCCGTTCGACATGTTGGGCTAGCATGTGGAGCCTGCGTTAGAGGTATTGTCACTTCAATAATTTTGACTGACACCAGTGTTTGAGAGGTGGTGACGGCGGTGACGGGGCGGTGACGGCGGTGACGCGGTGAGGTGTGGACGAGGTGTGGACAGTAATCGATCAACTGTCTCATTAAATGTCGCAGTTCCTTCAGCGTTGACAACAACATGATAGTTAAGTAATTTACATTTGAAATGTAACGCGTGTTATGCAAACGAATAATTAAAATGGACGAATATCGAATATCGAGGTCTCGCCTACATTCGCCGCCCATTCCTCCCTCTCAGGTGCGCACGCGACGCTGCCGAGGGCGCTATCGGGATCTGAGAGGAGATTCACTAGATAGACTCACCCCGGCAGAATTTACGGATTTAATTATATTTTTTTTTTGGTTCCGTACCTCAAAAATAAAAAAACAACTGCCTTCAAAAAAAATTTAAACCTGAATAGACAAAAAACACTAAAAAGCGAAAAATAAACTCAATGAGATAATTTCATTTTACGGAAATAAACACGTAACCTATAATAAGACAATTACTTCAATATGGGCTACGTATCTATCTACCTACTCATAGCTTTGAAGTCGGTGCCAATCATATGGCTAATTTAAAGTGTAATTATAAAACCCACTATTATGGGATGTAAGGGGTCTCAACCAACACCATCGAGACTCAAGTCAACCTCACCTGCACGTGGTGCACCCTGCTGCACAACAAACGAGGCTCTGGCGACCTGCCAAAACGCACTGGACCAGCGTGGCGGATTATGGTCTAAACCCCCCAGATGGAAATGCAGAGGAAAGAAAGGCCCCAAGTGCCCGGCGGCTCCAGTAGCAAAACCGGCGTGGACGGGTGCTGGTCGAGCTCTGGAGCCAGGGGTGCTAAGAATCTCCGGGTGAGTCGCTTCCGTCAAACGACTTCGACATGCACAACGGAAAACCGACGTAGGTTATCACTGGTAACATACAATACACGCACGTTAAGGACAGACGAGAAAATTGCTGAGCTGGAAGAAGAATTGAACAAGTTGCACTGGGACATCTTAGGGCTATCTGAAGTCCGTAGACAGGGAGAGGACACTATAACCCTGAAGTCTGGCAACTTGTTCTTCTACTGGGAGGGCGACCAGCAGTCCCAAGATGGTGTCGGGTTTATCGTCCACAAGTCTCTCGTTAACAACATTGAATGCATCACGAGTTTGTCGAGTAGGGTCGCGTACCTGATACTCAGAATATCCAAGAGATATTCCATGAAGGTCATCCAGGTCTACGCACCGACCTCGGCACATCCGGACGACGAGGTGGAAGCTATGTATGAGGACATAAGTAGGGCCATACATACTTCCAAAACGTATTTTACTGTTGTTATGGGAGACTTCAACGCAGGGCTGGGCAAGGGATGCGATAATGAGCTGAGAGTGGGGCAATTTGGATGTGGGCATCGGAACCCTAGGGACCAGAGGCTGGCCAACTTTTTGTTGGAGAAGGAGGAACTCTTCATGATGAACTCCTTTTTCAAGAAGCCGCCTCATAGGAAATGGACCTGGACGAGCCCCGACGGTTCCACAAAAAATGAGATAGACTTCATAATGACCACCAAAAAACACATATTGAAAACCGGAAGTGATCACCGAATGGTTAGGGGCACATTGAATTTAAACATCAAGATCGAAAGATCTCGTCTAATGAAGTCTACGCTCCGACCTACTGTTGCTCACATACAAAACCCCGAGAGCTTTCAGCTCGAATTTAAAAATCGCTTTGCTTGCCTGGAGGATTGCATCTCAGTGGACGATATGAATGACAGGTTGGTAGTAACTGTCCATTCGGTGGGGTCTAAATACTTCAAAACCCGCCGACGAAATAGACCTCAGAAACTCACGGATCAAACCCTCAACCTTATGGCAGAACGACGCTCAATGACACTGCAGACCTCTGAGGAAGCTAAAAAAGACCGGCAACTTAATAGTCGGATCCAACAGTCCTTGCGGCACGACATCAGATCCATCAACACAAAATGTGTTGAGGAAACGATTGAGCGAAATAAAGGCTCCAAAGTGTTTGCAAGGGATCTGTCTATTGGACAGAGCCGGTTGATGCAGCTGAAGACAGAGGACGGCAGTTTAGCGTCGACTAAGCCTGAGGTATTGCGGGAGATCGAGAGGTTCTATGGGCAGTTATATACCTCGGTCGCACAACCTGCCTCTGATTTGGTCAGAGACCCAAGAGCCAAATTAACCCGACACTATACCGAAGATATCCCGGACATCAGACTGTACGAGATTAGGATGGCCCTCAAACAGCTTAAGCACAATAAGGCGCCTGGAGAGGACGGAATCACGACAGAGCTTCTGCAAGCGGGTGGATCACCGTTACTGAAAGTCCTTCAGAAGCTCTTTAATTCCGTCCTTTTCGAAGGTTCTACTCCAGAAGCATGGAACAGAGGCATGGTGGTGCTTTTCTTCAAAAAAGGTGATAAAGCCCTATTGAAAAATTATAGACCCATCTCGCTTCTGAGCCATGTCTATAAGTTGTTTTCGAGGGTGATCACGAACCGTCTCGGTCGCAGGTTTGATAACTTCCAGCCTCCCGAACAAGCCGGTTTCCGAAAAGGCTATAGTACCATAGACCACATACACACGCTGCGGCAGGTTATACAGAAGTCCGAGGAGTATAACCGGCCATCATGCTTAGCGTTTGTGGACTATGAGAAAGCCTTTGATTCGGTTGAAACATGGGCTGTGCTGCAGTCTTTACAGCGTTGCCACATTGACTATCAGTATATCGAAGTGTTGAAGTGTTTGTATAAAAACGCCACCATGTCAGTCCGAGTATAGGACCAATGCACGAGGGCGATTCCTTTACAGAGGCGAGTAAGACAGGGGGATGTCATTTCACCTCTGCTCTTCACCAATGCAATGGAAGACGCCTTCAAGCTCCTGGAATGGCAAGGACTGGGCATCAATATCAACGGCGAATATATCACTCACCTTCGGTTTGCCAACGATATTATAGTCATGGCAAAGTCGCTGGAAGATCTAAGCACAATGCTCGAAGACCTCAATCGAGTGTCCCAAAGAGTGGGCCTTAAAATGAACATGGATAAGACCAAGGTCATGTTCAATAACCTTGTATCACCCACTCCAGTGTCCGTTGGGAACTCGATCCTCGAAGTTGTCGACGAATATGTCTATTTAGGACAAACCATACAACTAGGCAGGTCGAACTTCGAGAAAGAGGTCATTCGCCGAATCCAACTCGGCTGGGCAGCGTTCGGGAAGTTAAGGAGCGTTTTCTCGTCAAACATCCCGCAGTTCTTGAAGACGAAAGTCTTTAATCAGTGCGTTTTACCGGTAATGATCTACGGTGCCGAGACGTGGTCGCTCACTATGGGTCTCGTACGAAATCTCCAAGTTACTCAGCGGTCAATGGAAAGGTCCAGTAGGGAAACGCCGAGCATAGCGCTCGGCGTTTCCCTACTGGATCGAATCAGAAATGAGGAGATCCGTAGGCGAACGAAAGTCGCTGACATAGCCAAGCAGATTTCCAAGCTGAAGTGGGCACAGGCACATAGCTCGGAGAACCGATAGCCGCGGGGGCAGAAAGGTTCTCGAGTGGAGACCACGTATCGGCAAGCGCAGCGTAGGGCGTCCACCTGCAAGATGGACCGACGACCTAGTGGGGGCTGCAGGTACCCGCTGGATGCAAGTCGCTTCGGATCGGTCGGCATGGAGGTCATTGGGGGAGGCCTATGTTCAGCAGTGGACGTCCTATGGCTGATATGATGATGATGATGGACTCGATGACTATCTAAAGGATAGAGATGCCTGGCCAAAGGCGGGTCTAGCTCCACAAGACTAAACAATAATTTTGTGAAATGAATGTGCACTGTACTTGATATTGTAAAACATAGTTATAAGTGTCATATTGTGAAAATAGTTTTAAGGAACATATTTTGAAAAGACCCTACAGAGTTTTGATTTGGCAGGTTTTTTCTCAGTAATGTGGGCTTTGGAACTCTGCCAGTGAATGACTAAGAATGTCCCATATTTTTTTTGTTTAGTCTTATCTTGCCGTTTGTAAAAGAGAGTATGGAACATTCTGTTGATACATATTTTTATTATTAAGTATTTTTGGACTATTATTAATTTATTTACTGTAGCTGGAAAGCGACCGAAACGTTTAAAAAAAAAAGTTTGGGAGTGTTGTATACACGAGAAAATCCGCAAGTTTAATTTCTACAATGTATGAAGCTCGCGAAAGCCTACGAAAACGTTAATTTATTTACTTTGACATATTAATCAACGTATCAGTTGTTATTCGCTTTAATTTTATATTTGTAATTTGACCTATCACAAGCAAATTCTATTATTTCCAAGTGATTAAATGAATTTTTGAGTTTGAGTTTGATGATGACTATTATGATCATAGAGCAACTCGGCCCACCGGTCACGGCGGACCGGAGGGGAGTAGCCATATGCAGCCTATGCCTGTCGTCCAGATATTTAAATGTGTGTGTGAAACCATCTTCATCATCATCACCTCCATCATCATCTCATCCATCATCATCACATCCATCATCATCACCTCCATTGTGATCACCACCATCATCACGATCATCACCTCCTATAAAAAATATCGAAACAGTGCTATGTGTATATATGTGTGTGTGTGTGAAATTTGAAGAGTTCCCTTGCTTTCACCAGGTTCCCATAATCACATCTTGACATGGTGACAATTAGACCACCTGCGAGGTATACGGACACACGGCACGGAACGTAATTATAAAACAAATCGAAATCCTTTCAAGTGTGCTATGAAATTTGAAGAGTTCCCTCGATTTCTCCAGGATCCTATCATCACATCTTGACATGGTGACAATGGGATCACCTGTGAGGTATACCTCTTCAAATAAAACAAAATTATCAAAATCGGTACGAATTGAGAACCTTCTCCGTTTTCTGAAGTCGGTTAAAAATAAAAACAAGACAAGCCCAGGAAAAGTTAAAAATGTGAGAAGCTATGAAGAAATTGTACAAAAAAAATAAAAACAATATAGGTACATATTTTCCCATACAAATAGTTCGTACCTGTCAAGTCATTGTGTAAAAATTGACAACCTTACCACTTAACCTTACCAACTTACCACTTTAGACGGTACGAATGGGATGTAAACATACAAAAAAATTGCCACAGCAGCCGTCCGGCAACTGCGGCACTCGTCATGCGGAACTATAATTAAAGACGTTTGTGCCACACGTGGATTACGAAATGTTTCTTTGTTCACATTTCTTCAGGAATAGTGGATGGGCATCAACTTCGTTTTATCATTAAAAGCTTTCTCCGCTGGCAGAGCGCCGCCGCGTCGCCCGTGTCTAATCTCCGAACAATCCATTACAAAATAGGGATGGCGATTCTTTCCGAAAAATATCGATTCGAATTGAGATAAATCGATCCACAAAAGAAGCGACGTAGAAACAATCGATAGTCTAGTCACGGTCTATTTAGGATTTGCATTTAGGATACATAAATTTATAGTACAAATCATGGAAAACAAAGAGAACCAAAAAAACCCACCCGTTTCATACTTGCTGAGGCTAAAGTGATGATGGAGTTCGCCGGCGTAGATACTGTCGCATTACCTAACCTACTTGGCGCTAAATAGTAGTGTTCAGCACTATCATGTTCCAGTCCTATGGAAATGTAAGACCATGTAAAACGTAACTTAGACCTCAGGAGTGACAACGCGTCTACATTGAAAACTCTAATTTTTATATTAGTAGGTATATGTTCAACGATTATAGGATACAGTATTTAATTATTAGGTTTAACCAATGATGTTATTTATAAGCTCATTGGGCTTGACAAACAGTGTTACAATCAATGTTTACACATGTAAATAAAGTACAATTCATTTTACTTACACCACACCGTAACATCCGTAGCGTCAACCAGAAGAAGAAGAAAAGAAGAAAAATATTTATATTCATGGCACACACAACAACCAATAATAATTAACGTTAAAAACAAGTAAAACAATGGTTACATATTTGGTTGTGGGAGCCAACACAAGCCAACACAAGCCAACACAAGCCAGGACAAGCCAGGACAAGCGGCTCCCACCTCAGCTGATTGCTGCAGAGTGACTGCAGCGCTGATATTCTGGTGGGTCCTAGTGGCATAACGAACTTCAAGCTGCCAGGCAATGCCTGAACCTCATAAAAAAAAAATTGCCAGAAAAAAATAGACTACATATATAGTATTCATATATAAGTAAACTACCATCAATACATATACATATATATTACACTACGATAATAAAATAATAAAAAAATGATTTTTTTAAATTAGTTGAATTACATATGTACCTAAAATAACAATAAGTTAAAAAGTTAAATACCTATAGTATATAGCTTAGAAATAAAATTACGTAAATAGCCACAATAGTGGAAATTGAAAAGAATACATAAATACTCAAACCAACAGATAAATAAAATAAAATAATAAAATATTAATAAAACAATTTAAAACAAAAGGAAAAAAAAAAAGAATAAAAAGAGACAGTCACAAAAAACGAAATGCAGCCACCACCACTGTCCGGTATTTTGTTTACTGTCACTGTCGTGAGTGACGTCAAGTGACGTGTCTTAAAAGGTGGGAAAAGAAATTATGTACATACCTGAAAAACGAAAATTATAAGTTATGCAACCAACAATTTTATTGTTAACTAGCTGTGCCTGCGACTTCGTCCACGTGAGAAAAAATATGATTGTTCAGTATCTACCCGGACGAAGTCGTGGGCGCAGCTAGTATAAAAGTAGCCAGTGAAGAAGAAGTCGAAGAGTTTGAAGTCCCGTCAAAATCGGAGACACTCAAATTCTATTTATTTGTATGTAGGTATCTATGTATGCATGTATGTATGGAGATAAAGTTGCCTATTCCTTATTACATCAGCTGCCTACCCGTGGTAGTCCCAAAGTCGGATACACTCCAATTCTAATTATTTGTTTGCAGGTATGTACGTTTGTATGGATGTATGGAGATAAAAGTAGCCTTAGTTATTCCTTATCACATCAGCTATCTGCCAGTGAAAGTCCCGTCAAAATTGGTATAGCCGTTCCCAAGATTAGCCCCGCCAAACAGTCAGACAGACAGACAGACAGATAGACAGACAGAGAAAAATTGTAAAAAAAAATGTTTTGGTATATGTACCGTGTATACCTACATACACATGCATTTAGTAAAAAGCGGTTATTTTAATTTTACAAACAGACACTCCAATTTTATTTATATGTATAGATTTATTATGGAAGGTAATATACCACATAAGATCTTAAAATTCTGTGATAATTTGAAGCGTCTACTTGCTACCGTTAATATTATCGAGCAAAAAATATACGAAAAAAAACACGTTTATTGTATGCCTCCATGGACCCCTTAACATTTTCATTTTCTTATTTTTAGTAAATATTTTTTTCTTTGTAGCCGTATCAGAAATACATAATTTGTGAAAATGTTAGCTTTCTAGCTATCACTATTTATGAGATACAGGCTGGTGACAGACAGACGGACGGACAGACAGACAGCGGAGGATTAGTTATCCGTAGGGTCCGTTTTTACCTTTTAGGTACAAAACCCCCTAAAGGATAGAACTAAGATATAGAATAGCTTATAAATATTCGATATGATTCTTTAAATTGACATAACTTTTTTATTTCTGAACCGATTCTCATGAAACGAACACTAAATGTTAAGTGAAACTTACCATAATATATTAGTGAAAACTGCAAATCGAATAAGCCGTTTCTGATATTAACGTGCACAAACACACAGAAAAAAAGACATTTTTCCGGGATAAAAAGTACCCAGTGTTGTGCGCCAAAGGTTAAAGTATAATCATACCAAGTTTCATTGTAATCGGACCGGTAGTTTTTATGTGATGCTTGAACAAACAGACAGACAGACAGACAGACAGGTAGACAGACAGGGCTACATAAAGGTTAGTAATACAGGGCTACGCTACATAAAGGGCCTAGTAATATTTAGGAAATTCCTATGTTACCTTAAATACCACATACTTCTTAAATAATATCCTGCAATTTTTTTAAACCATTGCTTTTCGAGATTAACTTTAGAATGACCTTTTATTTGATAACCCAGTTTTCCCACAAACACTTCAAAAAGTTCAAGTTTGGTTTATTTGTGTGCATTCATTGTGTCACGTAACACCTACTGCTTTTGGTAACTGACTCAATCAACCCAGTACTCACAGAGAATTTCGTCGGTCGATAGACCGACATGCGACAGATGTTTTTTCCTTGTGTGATACGGAACCTAACCTTGGTTTTCTAGAGTGGAATATCGATTTACTAGATCGATTCAGTTACTGCAGATCAATTACAAGAATCAATTCTCGGAAATCTCAGATCGCCAACCCTATATCAAAATGCCTTCAAATAATAGCATCCACTGATTTAAACCGGACGTATTTGAAAGGTTAAAAAAAATGCAAATGCTTATAATTAGAACTGGATTAGTCTATAATTGATTAAGACAGATGCTGTGATAATCCAGTAAGATACTATAATATATTTCTATGCGAAGCGAAACAGAAATGTTTTCGAGAAAGTGACATATTATTGTGAGTAATATTCAAATTGTCAAACCTATTATATCTTTTTCAATGCTACCTAAGAGACTCGAACGTGTTATGCGAGTGAATATTCAATTTTAAAACTACAATTTTAAAAGTCGGACTCACGTGTACATACCTGTTTCCTTACTGTTGATCGATTTCCAATTTTACCTTATACATATAGGTACGATAACCTTCATATTTTATAGATTTTCCTATAATCTGTAGGCAACTATTTTGAGTATTTTTTTTAAAGTTTTAAGTTGAATTGTGACCGACAATGGCGGTCCAACCATTCGAATAGTCCGGTAGTAAATTTAATCTCAATATAACATTTTCAGGTAAAATGTTGTTAAGACAAGACCATACCTCCGAGCCTCTGAAGGCTCGCTAGGGCACGCGAGATGTGTAGCAGCGAGCAGCGTCCCGCGGTAAAGCTATCGCCACTCCGATACTAATCGTGAAGATCAGTGTTTCCCAATGTGGTTCAGGTGTACCCCCTGGGGTCCATGGGAAACTCGATGGGGTCTACGTAGGCGTCAATAAAAATAGGAAATATGGGTATCTGATTCAAATGTAGCAAGGATCCACAGAAACCAGAAAAAAATTTAAGGGGTCTACAAAGAAAATATAGTTTGGGAACCTCTGGTGTAGATTATGGCATATTCCTCTCTTATATCGCAAAGCTCTGTTGTGGGTATCGTTGTGAAAGGCTTTTGTCGCTATAAACGACTTTCGGTTGAAGTGATGACCACTTAGTTACTGCTTTAGGTCTGCAGCATTTTTTTAGATCACCACTTTGTTTGAACCGGCGACATCCGGATGAACACTTCAGACGACTCCAGTCTATTTACCCTTTACCAAGTTACTGATTTTTATGTACTTATTGAAAGATGTAAAAATCACCTAAATGACATATTCACACGGATGGTAAGTAAATACGGTAGCCTGCGGGGGATTGAACTCCAATGACGGAGCTTGAGGGTGGAGGCAGCGTTGGTTCCGTTTAGATGGTAATGTATGGCCTCCTAATAACTCACCGAGACATGACAAATTAGGTCTCAGGGCAATCAACGCATCTACATATTGATCTCTGGTTTTTATGTAGATGTGTAGAGGCTGCAGTCATCATTTAACATGCATGTGAACTGCATGCTTGCCACCTTCGTTACATTGAAAAAGATGTCGTCGCGTCGGTGCGGCAGGAGCGGCAGGAGCGGCGGCAACCGTGTGTGGTCCGCGGTCCGCGGTCAGCTCAACTACAATTATAATTAACCACTAATTAGTGGTAGCGGCAGGGGCCCGGGGGTGTGGGGAGGAGGGGGGGAGGGAGGCAGGGGGCGTCTCGGGCGCACGCGAGCGCGAGCGCGAGTACAGCGTGCTCTCTGGCCGCGGCTGCCCGCGCCCCGCACTACGCTCGCTACGTTCGCTACGTTCGCTACATCCACTACGTCCCGGTCGCTACGGCCGCTACGGAGGCCGCGCCGCGTCCACACTCCCGCCGGCCTCGCCCGCTGCGATGTCCCCGCCGCGACCCACCCCTTTGTTTTCATAGTGACCGTGAGTGCTGTAAATGTTCAGTGACAAAATTGATGTGCGTTGAAAGTTTTGGCGTTGACCGAAGAAGTTGTCTCCTTTTCTTGGGTATCTATATCGTTATTTAAATTTATTGGTTTTATACACTGGAATCGTTTTCCTGACATTTATTAAATTCTCGTAAAATTAAAAAAAAGTAAAAATCAGCCAAGTGTGATTAGGATTAAAATAAAATGCATCTGTATTATTTTAATTTCATCTACGACTCAACACTCAACTGGCCGCGCTCGAGTGTCGCGGTCGGTGAATCAACTTGTTTTGTTTTTGTATGCAGCTGGTACGAGTATTATCGTCATTGATAGCGATGTTATTTACTTACAGACTTGTTTATCAGTTACATATACGAGTATGTTGTTACTGTGATTGATATTTAACGCATATGTATGCCTCATTCACTGCATTATTATGCATTTTAAACTGTGCGTGTGTGTGTGTGTCTGTGTGTTTTTAATGTTATAAGCGTGGTAAACAAGCATGCAGTTAACATGGATGTTAAGTGATGACGGCCAATAGGCAACTTCACAACAACCAGAGGTTTAAAAAAAAGCAGATGGGTTGCCACCTCAGACACCTTATATGTTATGTCTCTGGGATAGTTAATAGGGGACCGAATATTAAAGAATGTCGCACGCAGGAAGATAAGGTAACACGGTGGTGTCTACTGTCTACACCCTCCAGCACCCTCCAGCCCCTACACAGGAACCCTACCCCTGTACCCACCATCAGTGTGCGATTGCCAACGTGTTGTACATGAATTGATAACACAATATGAGCGTTATTTCCACAACTCGCGGCAACAATAAGAAGTCGTGTAATTACAAAGGCGAGGCGATTAATCCGTAAATGGAGATTAATTACGTTTGCTATTGCGACAACCATCGTCAGTGTGTCGAGGTGCGGATACGAGTTGCGAGGTGTAGGGTTTAAGCTCTTGCCACACATTGGCCGAGATATCACAAACCTGGTTTTAAGGGTGACGACAGGAAAGACCCTTGGTCTAAGCCACTAGGGAAATCATAAATCTTATTTTATTGTTACTTAAGTTTCTTATTAAAAAAATGTACTTAGTTTGACAAAAAAACTAAAAAACACGCCTTTAACACTAATTGAATTAAAAAAATATAAATAAATAATACGTAATTGAACAATAATATGATTTTTTCAATTGATCACTACGTACTGCTTTTTTTTTTTTTTTTTTAGTTCAATTAGTTTTTAATTTATTTTTAACCTTTTAGCCATGGAGATTTTTTAAGTCATATATTTACGAATTACTGCATTGTCATCGGTCCTTGAGTCGTGTGCAAAGTTTCAGGTTGATCAGACTTCTAGAAACCGGAGAAATTAAGCTCAAACATTCCTTTACATAATATACATACATACATAGATACAACCCAAGCTTATAAAAGCGAGTTGATAAAAAAATTAGGTCATTGTGTATCTTCTTAGAAATGTCTAAACTAATCACCTATAAGAAATGTCGTTAACGATCTAAATATAGTTTTTCTATCACCGGAATTACTCCTGTTTCGGAGCTCCTGTGACGGAGCTCGCAGGCGTAGGAATCACCACATTACCGTATCTACTGACCGCCAGGTAGTGTTGAGCGCTATCGTGTTCTTAACAGTTGGTTATGTATTTGTATGGTACTGTAATTTTTGATACAGGGGCATAACACCTTAGGCCTCAGGAGTGGCAACTCGTTTACATTATAAATATTTGTTTCTTTTACTTACTGGATCGGATAAGAACTTCAGTATCGACCCAGAGGTTCCGTTTGAAGTCAATATTTTATTAAAATGTTTTCTTTAAAATCCTTACACATTCGCGAACTGATGCCGGCCATTGTGTAGAAGCGGCGCGCGGCTTGAGAGCGGCGCGGGCGCCAAGGTGACTCGTTCACAAACAAACAACGCTAGTATCGATTACACTAAATACCTCTTTTCTTAGTCCACGATCACGTTGTGTTAAGACCTTATGATTAGTTATAATGCGTCGATGACCTTGAACCTATGTAACGAAGGTGGCAAACAAGCATACACACATGGATATTAAGTTATGAATGCAGCTTGTAGATGAAAAAAAAACACAAAAATCAGAAGTCAATATGCAGAATTATTCCCAGTTGCCCCCGCGGCGATTGCCACCGGAGGCACATATGCTTTTACTGGTGAAGCTCCAGTGACGGAGCTCGCGGGCGTAGGCACCACCGCATCACCTAATATACTTGCCGCTAAATGGTAGTGTTCAGCACTATCGTGTTCCGGTCAGGTAGTAATGTACGGCTCTGTAATTTCCGGCACAGAGGCATAACACCTAATGCCTCGCGAGTGGCAGCGCAACTGCATTTTGACCTCTGCTAATTGTGTGGGTGTCTATAGGCTGCCGTCATCACTAAACATCAATGTGAACTGCACGCTTGTTTGTCACTTTCATTACATTTAAAAAAATATGTATATATATGTGTTGCCACCCATGAGTCCTAGTTGTTACCTATCTCTTTTTTTTATAATCTAAATTTATTTGGAGGCTTTTGTCCACTTGAGGATATGTCAGCCCCATCAACCTATATCTCTGTGATAGTATTACGGAGTCATACATAACCATATAATCGTAATATGGTAGCGCTGACCACTACACTAGAACTCTACCACGAGTGATTTTATTTATTTTATTAAATTTTAGTTGCATTTTTTCTGTCATGAAGTTGCTGACCTGCATACCGTTTACATTGATGGTTAGTTACCTATCCTGTAGCCTACTAAGTACCTACTTCCGGTACGCGCACGCCGCCCGCGCAACTATCTTTTCTGTTAATTATACATATAAAAATAAATCGATCGATCGATCGCAAACAATTCCAATAAGCGACAATCTTATGATTAGTCGCCGCCACCTCGCCCACAGTTAATACTTTTAAAAATAGTTTTACTATTTAGAATCGTCGTGTTTTTCTGTCAATTGCGTCGCTATAACGCTGGTATTGCATTAGAACGATAATGAATATTACGTAGTTGTCCAGGGTTGCCATCTGAAATATTGTAAAATTTATTTTTTATTGCGAATAAGAATCTTGGTTTTTTTTTTGTGGCAGCAAACAAGCATGCTGCTCACATTGTTGTTGATGATGACTGCAGCATATATAGACATCTACACAAAAACCAGAGGTCAAAATGCGGATGCTCTGCCACCCTTGAGACTTAACTTGTTAGGCGACCAGCGAAAATTTAATCTTAATTAATCCATTAAAATACACATCATACCTTTTACATTTGGGTGCACACAATTTAGTTTTTATTTTTTATTTTTCAGTAAACTTTCTTTGGGGTTCCGTAGCCTCCACGGAACCCTTACAGTTTCGCCATGTCCAACCGTTCGTCCGCAGTCAGTCCGCAGTGAGCATCTACTAGAAAGCTGGAATTTTGCAAGAACTGTAATTCTAAAATGAAAATGTTTGTTAGAATCAAATTCCCCCCCACCCCGCCCGCCCGCCAGCTAGGAAAAAAATCGTGGTTATTACCATGATTTTACTATTTTACCTACTTGTAAGGATAAACTCACACTACTTTAATAAACTCAACAACTTAACGAGTAAAAGTCGATCTACTTAAGAAATGTACTTAAAGGAGAAACGGAACCCTACATCGCGCGTTTCCCGACACGCACTTGGCCGGTTTTAGGTCATAAAGTGGCAAACAAGCATACAGTTTACATTGATTGTAAGTAAAATTGTAGCCTATAAATTATCTACGTCAGTGATCCCTTAAGTGGTCCAGGACTCCCTGGGGTCCATGGGAGACTCGATCGAGGTCTACGTACGCGTGAATAAAAGTGAAAAATATGGGAATATGATATAAATGTAGCAAGGAGGAGATCCACCGAAAAAAAGGGGTCGGTCTACAAGAAAAAATTGTTTGGGAACCTCTGATCTTCATGAGCCCCGAGATAGATAGATATATAAATCTAGAGCCTCGAAGCATAAGGGCGGATGTGAAGATCGGGCAAAATATTTTTATTGTTTCATAATGAAAAGGGCTTCATTCTCTTTCTGTACCACTAACAACCATATTTCTATCCCTTTCCTGGGCTAAGTAAGATAAATTAGTGCATAATGTCGGTTCTAACAGCTTTTCAAAAATCGTTGGAACCATAAGATTTTATTTTCACTTCCGTCTCTCTGCATGTCTATTGCTATATCTAGAGCCTAGTTGTAAAAGGGCGGAAGTCGATTTTGCCAACTTCACAGGAGAGAGTAAAATAAATTTTCAATTTTATCGGCAAATATTTTAATAAGTACAAACAACACGTGAATTATTTCTATGTCCATATTTTGCGTAAGTAAGTACTTTTCTAGCCCCATACTTAAAATTTTGAAATAATGATTCTAACTTGTGAAAAAAACAAGGTGGTAAATATAGATTGCGTTTTTTGTAAATTACAGCCGTACATTACCACCTGACCGGAACACGATACGACTGAACACTGCCATTTAGCGGCAAGTGGATAAGGTAATACGGTAGTACCTACGCTCGCGACCCTGAGCTCCGTCACTACGCAAAATAAAAAAAACATCGACAACCTTCGTGCTAGTGGAAGTAAAGTGCGTGGGAGAGTCCAACGTTATCGCCTCTGTTTACGTCCTTATCGATAACATAATAAACACGTATTGCGTAGCGAGCGCCTGGCCGCCTAGTGTGCCGTGTGCTGCGTGCCGTGTGATGTGCCGAACACGAATACTACAAAAATAAAATTAAATAAACATAACTACCGAATCAATAGTGTAACTGCAAATGCGACAGAGGTTGTGTCATCAAAATAAGGTTTACAGAAAAGCAAACGGGTCACAACCACGAATAATTACCGTAGCTTATCAACATTTGCATCTCTAGAGGAGTTGTCCACCAGTTGTGTTAACCAGTTGTCTCGTACTTTAATTTTTTTTTTTTTTAATTTCATTACCTACTAGGGACTATAAAAAATAAAACTTACTGGTTTCCACGAGGGAGGCGGGCGGCAGCAGACTGTTCGCCGCACTGAACTCTAGGCACTCCTCACGTACAAAAAACAAACGAAGGTCGTCGCACTCCGTCCCATTTGCATTTCCACGCCGAGGTGATACGCAGTCGCTTAAGACAATTAGCGAGAAAATTAAAATACTATAAACATTATGCAAATAGAAACATTCCGAATTATCTTGAACGATTTTATCATTATTTTTTATTTTATATTTTATTCGACGAAGGCTACCGACACTATTAAAACTGTCGAATAAACGTGTTGAGAAAGGGAAGTAACTCTACTTCGTTTAAAGTCGTAGTCGTAAAATAATAATAGACAATATTTTGATCATAAAAACACATTGAAGCACGGCGCGCTTTTTCGTTTACGGTGGCGGCAAGCCTCGATCCCGGACAGCGGCTGGCCGCTGTCGGGTGATTCTGTAGTAACTGGACTAACTGGGCCCTGATGGCAGTCACACGTTCACACCACTTGCTTAAGTAGATAGATATAATACCTAGAAAGCAAACCCACTGTTTTCCTAAAACGGCGAATTGAACGCATTTGAACAAGTTTGAAGATCTATGTATGAGCTCTCTTGGAGAAACATACCTCTATCGGCTATCGGAGCGCTCGCTCTTTTCCAAGCTGTCGTAAATATGAACCTGACACTCCTCCCAACGTGCCAACTGCCTACCCACCGCCGAGCGCCGTGCCTGTGTATCTCATGGAAATATTAATAGTTGGTCTTGTTATTAATTAACATATGGAACTGGCAAACAAGCAAACGGTTTACATTGATGGCAAGTAACACTGTAGCCCATAAACATCTACATTAAACCATATATTTCGCAGAAGGAGCAGAATTTGTTTGTCATAGCAGGAGAGTTTCCCCCATAATAACTACAAGTAGCCAAGAATATACTTACACACCAATCAAATAAACATTAACGATGATGAATAACAGATAAGGATTTCCATTTAGGATTCACATACATGGATTCAACTATTACAAAAAATGTTTTTTTTTTTAAATATTTTTTAATGTCAGTTTCGAACAAGATCTTTGGAGAACATCTGGCAGCGCATTCCACAAGCGAGCTGCCTGAACAGTGAAAGAGTTAGAAACGAAACCAGATCTATGAAGGGGTATAGAAAGGGTGAGAGATTCATTACAGCGGAGATGTAGAGAGTGGGAAGTTAGGAGTTATTTTTTAAATAAGTAGGAGAAGAATCGTAAAATAGGATTGAAAAAAGTAAACACAAAATTCTTGATTGTCTTCGTTGGCGGATGGTTAACCATTTAAGGTCATTACAAAAAGTGGACACATGGTCAAACTTACGAAGACGGAAGATGAACCGGATTGCATTATTGATCACTCGATCTAGTTTATGCCTCATTTAAGTCCAGATAACACGCATCAGCGTAATCTATTATAGGAAAAATAAGTGCTTGTATAAGACGAATTTTTGTCTGAGTGGGTAGGAAGTTTCTTAGTCTATTTAGAGAGCTTAATGAGGCATAGGCAGAACGACAAACTTCACTGACTTGCACGTTCCAGCTGAGAGTGGCATCCATATGTAGTCCTAGGTCCTTGACTGATGGGCAAAATGTAATTTTCTGGCCCTCTAAAGTGACAGGTGCTACGGAACTGAGGTCTAATTTGGCTAGTTGCTTTTGGCTACCAACTACAATGGCTTGACACTTCTTAGGATTCACTTTGATCCCGCACTTATGAGACCATATGCTAATAGTTTGTAAATTCTAGTTAATCTTGTTGATACAGTTACTAATATTATTAATATCAGATTGAACGTATATTTGTAAATCGTCAGCATAAAAGTGGTAGGAGCAGTCAAGTAGGTGACACAACGAATTGATAAAGATGGTGAACAGCAAGGGCGATAGTATACAACCCTGCGGCACACCAGTAATCAAATCACTCCAGTCAGACAGATTTTTATTTAGACGAACTGCTTGTTGTCTGTTCCTGAGTTACGCGGCAAACCAATCTAAAACGGTTGTAGAGAATCGGAGATGTTTTAATAAAGCAAGGAGGATATCGTGGACAACCAGGTTTATGATTATCAATGACTTTTGTTACTTAGTTTTAATGATTTATGCACGAGCATTATAAAAATACGCGTGTGTTTTTGTGCAGAAGCGTGGCAGGTGGCGGCCGCCGCCCCGCCGCCGCCGCCCGCATGAGGCCCGCATTCCTGCCTCCGCCGCCGCTGCTGCTGCTGCTGCTGTTGCTGACCCTGCTGCTCGCGCGCGCCGCCGCCTCTCCACATGGTACGTGACACATATTATTATAATATTCATAATATTTATTATATCATAATATTCGTATCTTACCTCATGTTGTTTGTCATTATCACCGATTGAAAGTTCTTCTACTTCTCGAACTCCACGGGTCTCATAGTGAGTCGGTGACAACGTAAAAACGTCGAAGTCAACACTGCAAAATTCGCGCTTCCCGCGTTCGAATAATCCTTACGCGAGCTTAAATAGCATCTTTTATAAAAGAGATTTTGCTCTCTTCGGTGACAGACGCATCGGAAGTTTCGGGCGTGACGGTGAGCGCCTGTCTGCCGGGCGAGGCGGGCGCGGCGGAGGCGCTCGCGGAGCTGGCGGCGGGCGCGGTGCGCGCGGCCGGCGGGGGCGTGGCGCGCGTGCTGCCGCCGCCGCCCGAGTGCCGCGCGCCCGTACCCGCCGACGCCGCCGCCTGCCTGGGCGCGCTCACCGCCGCGCTCGCCGCGGGCCGCCTCACCGCCGCGCTGGCCGCCGCGCCCGCCGCCGCCGCGCCCGACGCCTGGCGCCTGCGCGACGCCGGCCTCGACCGCCTCGGCGACGCCGCGCCGCCCGCCGCCCGCCTCTGCTTCGCCACGCGCCCGCCCGCGCGCTCTCTGCTCGACCTGGCCGACCCTCGCCTCGCGAGCCTCTACGCTCTGCCGGACGAAGTCGTCGTCGCCGCTCGAGCTCGGGCTCTCGCCGACGCCGATCGCGACGGCTCGTCCGATCGGTGAGTATCGTATTCTTTTCGGTCCCCGGTGATCGATGTCGTTTCGGACAGAAGATCGAACGCTTCTACGTTCGATCTTCTGCTCACGATTTCCGTCTCGTGGATTCCAGAAGCGCCGAGTTTTCGAGGACGGCCCTCGTACCCGAGCGGTGCGCGGCCGTCGACGCGACTTGCGCGACCGTTCTGGTCGGCGATGACGCGGAGGCGGGTGTGATCTTCGACGAGGTGAACGCGAACGGTCTCTTCGCTCGCGTGCTGCCGCTGGGGGCGAGGCCGGCGAACGTCACGCGCGCGCTGGAAGGTCACGCGGCCGTGGCGTGCGACTGGGCGCCCGACCTCGGCGACCTCGCCGACCTGCCCGCCACTGCGCTCGGGCCGCCGGCCTGCGCGCCCGGCGCCGCGTGCCCGTTCGAGAGCCGACGGATCGTGAAACTGGTGAACGCTCGCGCCCTCGCTCGCTCCCCGGCCGCGCTGCGTGCTCTCGTGCGGCTCCGCGTGTCGGCCGCCGAGCTGCACGAGCTGGGACAGCGCGCGCGCCGGGCGGGGCCCGCCCGCGCCGCCCTCGACTTCCTGGCGGCGCACCCGGACCGCGGGCCGCGCCGCGAGTTGCGCGTCACCGTGCTGCTACCGAACGCGACGCGGCGCGAGGCGTACGACGCGAGCGCGCTGGCGGCCGCCGCCGCGCTCGCCGAGGCGGACCTGGAGGCGGCCGGCGCGGGGGCGGGCCGCGCGCGCTACAAGGTGGCCACGTTCGACGACCGATGCGAGGCGGCGCGCGCGTACAAGCACCTGAGCGACGCGCTCGGGACGGGCGAGTACGGCGCGTTGGCGGCGGTGGCGGGGCCGGCGTGCGGCGCGGCGTTCGCGGACGTGGCGCGTCAGTCGACGGCGCACGCGCTGCCGGTGCTGGCGTACACGGGGGCGGCGGAGGCGGGCGGCGGCGCGCTGGCGCTGCTGGGCGCGGGCGCGGGCGCAGCGCGCGGGGCGGCGCTGGGCGCGCTGCTGGTCGCGGCGCGCTGGCGGCGGCTGGCGGTGCTGGCGGACGCGGCGGCGCGCCCGTTGCTCGCCGCCGCCTCACTGCACGCCGAACTCGTCGTCCACCTCGAGCTCGACGAGGACCCCGCCGACCACGACTACGACGTCTTCGTCCAGGTGATCTTCTAGCGCGTGCACTTATCCTGTCGTTCAGAGTTCATTGATATTAATAATTGATGTTGCCGAGTGAACTTTCAAACCATAAATATTTGTACGAGACGTAGCGACGACACAAAAGACAGTGTGCAGGTTTTGTTCGTCGCTACGAGAAATAAACAACATGGTCTCTACCAACACTATTGTTACATCAATTCAACAACACATAATAAACTCACCGATTCATATACAGTTCATATGGACAAAAGCCCACACCGGTATAGTAGGCAATGAGGCAGCCGACCAACTGGCTAAAGCAGCGGCTATATCCCACCGCACCTATGACTTTTCCCTTTTCCCGATCAGTTACGCAAAGAAATCGATTCGCAATAAATACATGCAAGACATTTCAGATTTCTACCCGACCTCAACTCAAGGTTAGCCACACGCGCCAGTGGTTACTTTACCTGGGATAGAACGTTTTGACATCTTAAATTTTAAATTGATTAATAAATTGCCCAAATTTCCATTTAACACAAATTTTAACAGGCCTATTTGGCCAAGCAATTTTGTGATATCCGCACAAACAGTATCTACATCGCATCGTTTCAACATTACGCCCACCGACACATGTCCATGCGATAATACTACTACCCAAACCATTGATGATTGACTCAGAGATTGTATAAGATACAGCAAAGAACGCAACGACCATTTCATAATCAGCACTATGGTAAACATAAGCCCATTCGACCTCAATGAAATAGCCACAAAAGAAAACACATGCACATCGTTCAACAATTTCACCAAATTCATCATTAGTACACTTAATTTTTTTTTCAGCTTTGTGTCAAGTTTCTAAGCTGAAAAAAAAGGCTTTGTTCGGACTATTTAGTGGTTTATGTGAAGATTGTACAAAATCGGTGGAGCGGTTCTTCATTTATCACATTTTTTGTAACAAATTAATTCAATAAATGGCGAATCATTTTGTAAAGGCTGAGCAGTAATATAGGTAACATTGCACCCGTGCGAAGCCGGGGCGGGCCGCTCGTAAAAGATAAAACAAGTGTTCACGCATTCATTTATGATGATCGAGTCACGGTACAAGACCGATAACCTGAATACGTATATGACATCGCAGTGGGCTTCGCGCGTCCGGGAAGCGAACGCGCGCATCGTGTACGTGTGTGCGGAGGATTGGCGAGCGACGCGCGCAGCGCTGTGTGCGGGGCGCGCCGCCGGCCTGCTGCCCGCCGCCGGCTGGCTCTGGCTGCTGGCCCCGCCGCCGCGCGCCCTCCGCCCCGCCGGCACCGATGTGCAGCCTTGCTCACACGATCAGCTGCTTGAGGTATGTCGCTCGCAACCTCCACCACCCCCATCACCCCTATATGCTATATGCTAACCTATACTCGCACAATAAGCTGCTTCCTGCCCGGCGCCGCCGCTTATACGGCTGCTTGAGGAAGCGCGAGATGCGCGTTGCATCGCACGATCAGCTCACTGAAGTAATAAGGCACACGTTGCGTGAGTCTTGTGGGATTTAATTGTTTAAAAAAATGTTTTTAATCATTTATACAAGGAACATAGAGCAACACGGGCCACCGGCCGCGGCGGACCGGAGAAGAGTAGACATGTGCAGGCTTTCCCCTCTGTACTCTGTACGAGACCAAATGGTCCTATGCCTGTCGCCCAGATATTTAAATGTATGCGTGAAATTTTGTATGTACTTTGTTAAAGTCAAGGTGAGAGTTTCGTACTAAAAGACAATTTTCATACTGTGAGTGCGTGTCACACGTATTTCCGCAAAAGATGAAAGCGCTTTCATGTTGAACACATAAATAATAATGCTGTAAACAGGTGGCGGACGGACACTTCAGCGTGGTGCCCGCGTGGGAGCTGGCGTGGCGCCCGGACACGGAGCAGCTGGCGGGCGCGGGGCAGGATGCTGGAGCGGGCGCGTGGCTGGAGCGGTGGCGCGCGCAGTGCCGCCTGTTCGCGGGCGTCGCCGACTGCGCGCGCCCCGGCCCTTACGCCGCGCTGCTCTACGACATGCTGCGACTTTGGTTCGCCGCACTCGACCGCATGCTCGCCGACAACGCGGGCCTCGTTGACGACCTGCACGACCCCGCACTCGTCAGGTGACTCCCTCGCTTTACCCTTTTTCACGCTATTTATTAAAGACCTTAAACGTAAATGATCATATCCCGCCAACCTTCCCATGGCCCCACCAACCTTTTTGGTTATATGGGCCGAATCTCAAGAGATGCGCGCACGAACCGCTCTTCGCTTATGTCGCGCGCGCATGTGTTCTTGACTCCCTACAAGTTCTTTACTTTCAGTGTTTACAGGCGTCCCTAGTGTCTTCGCAGTCTTTTCTTCTTTCTTCTTTCTGTCTTTCCTTCTCTTCTCTCTCAAGTCTACTCCGTATCTCGAGCCACCGATGCGCGAAGTCCCGTAGCCGCCTAAAGTTCGCCTCCGAGCCCACAAGATCATGATAGTAAATCGGACCCACTTCGAGCGGCCTCACGCCGTTCAGTAGGTCGTCCCTAAGCTCGCTATAGAGAGAGCACTCCCACAAGACGTGGTGTACGTCCTCTACCTCTACGTTTCCGCAGGGGCAGGACCCCGCGTCTGCAAGTTTCAGCCGGAATAGTCTTCCTTTGAAGCCACCGTGGCCTGACAGTATCTGCGAGACTTGGTAGTCCGGCTCGACCCAAGTTGCCTTGAGTCTAACCGCCATCTCCGGGAAGAATGGATACAACTCCCGCCCTTTGTGCGATGCGTCCCAACGCTTCTGCCAAGCGGCGGAAGCGGACTCAGATGTGCTGAGTTTGGCACGCTGCAGCTCCTCCTTGGTAACCGTGGTCTCGCGCGCCACACCTAGTTCGCCAGCACGGATTACCTCGAGGTCGGCCGGTAGGACTCCGGCTAGGACCGAAAGGGCGTCAGTGCTCGTCGATCGGTAGTAGAAGGACCAAGGCGGATCTCTGTGTGCGCAATAGCGCACTCCGCAAGTGAAGGGACGCACGCTCGTACCAATATTCCGCAGCATATTTCACCGTGGCGATGTAAGTGCCACGGTACAGGATCCGAAGAGCCCTGAACCCGAAGAGACAAGCTACGCCATTTGTTAGAAAACATGTCATGTACGGTCTGAGAACTAAAATTAACGTAAAATTGCAGATCCCTCGTGGTGAACGCGACGAAGCTCAATTACACCGGGCTCACCGGCCGCTTCGAGTGGACGGCCCTCGGCGGCGAGTCGACGGCGTTCGCGCGCAGCTCGGCCGTCGCGCTGCTGCAGTGGGTCGGCGGCGCGCAGCGGCTCGTGGGCTCGTGGCGGCCCGGCGCGCCGCCGCCCGACCTGGCCGCCGCGCGCTGGCTCACCGCCGACGGCCGCGTGCCCGACGACGGCGGCGACCGCTGCGCGCTGCGGCCGCTCGCCGACCTGCTGCGCGCCGACTGCCGCGCCGCCTTCGTGGCGCTCGGCGCGCTGCTGCTGCTGGTGGCGCTCGCCGCGCTCGCCGCCGCCGCGCTCTACTGCCGCCGCCGCGCCGAGCGCGACGTGCGCGCGCGCCTCGACGCGCTCGGCCTGCGCTCGCTGCCCAAGGCGGTCGGCCTCGACCGCTGGGAGATCCCGCGAGAGCGCGTCGTCATCAACCGCAAGCTCGGCATGGGCGCGTTCGGCACCGTGTACGGCGGCCACGCGCTGCTCGCCGAAGACCGCGGCTGGAGCGCGGTCGCGGTGAAGACCCTCAAGGCGGGCGCGAGCACCGAGGAGAAGCTCGACTTCCTGTCGGAGGCGGAGGCGATGAAGCGCTTCGACCACCGCAACGTGGTGCGGCTGCTCGGCGTGGTGACGAAAACGGAGCCGGTGTGCACCGTGATGGAGTTCATGCTGTACGGCGACCTGAAGAACTATCTGTTGGCGCGACGGCACCTGGCGGGCGCGGCGAGCACGGCGGGCGCGGAGGGCGAGGCGGAGGCGGAGGCGGAGGGCGCGGAGGAGCAGGTGTCGGCGCGGCGGCTGACGGCGATGGCGCTGGACGCGGCGCGCGCGCTGGCCTACCTGGCGCGCCTGCGCTACGTGCACCGCGACGTGGCCGCGCGCAACTGTCTCGTGAGCGCGCGCCGCGTCGTCAAGCTCGCCGACTTCGGCATGACGCGCCTCGTCTTCGAGAACGACTACTACCGTTTCAGCCGCAAGGGCATGCTGCCGGTGCGCTGGATGGCGCCCGAGAGCCTCGCGCTGGGCGTGTTCTCGCCGGCCTCCGACGTGTGGTCGTTCGGCGTGCTGCTGTACGAGATCGTCACGTTCGGCTCGCTGCCCTTCCAGGGCCTCAGCAACGCCGAGGTCCTCGCGCGCGTCAAAGGGGGCGGCACCATCGAACTTCCCGTCGGTCTCAAACCGCAACTGTGAGTGGTCCCGCGTTCTTTTTTATCTAAGCTAATGAAATAGCGATTCGATGCATGTATTCAAGCATCGGAACATTATGCATCGAAGTGAACTTTCCGTTTCGCCAGTTACGTTCTATCTCGTGTTATATGCGTCGAGCCTCTTGACATATCCGGGTACGTTATCGAATTCTAAGCGCGACATCGGGAAGATTCCTTTAAATCGAAATATATCGATCTAAAGAGAGTAATAAACTTCAATTCCATATATTATTTATTTAAACTTTCTTGCACTTACAAGTACACAAGGCGGATATCGTGTGCTCGTTCGTATCGAGTCGACTCACCTCCTTCGACTGTGACGCCGGCAGGGAGAGCCTGATCCTGTCGTGCTGGCAGCGCGACGGGCGCGCGCGGCCCGCGGCGGCGGCGCTGGCGGCCGCGCTGGCCGACTGCCCGCGCCTGCTCGCGCCCTGCCTCGACGTGCCGCTCGACGCGCTGCCGCTCGACGCCGAGCCGCCCTGGCGCCTGCCGCGCGACCAGGCCGAGGTCAGCCCCGACCCTTTCCTCCTCCCTGCCCGCGCCCGCTCGCGCCCTGCCTCAACGTGCCGCTCGACGCGCTGCCGCTCGACGCCGAGCCGCCCTGGCGCCTGCCGCGCGACCAGGCCGAGGTCAGCCCCGACCCTTTCCTCCTCCCTGCCCGCGCCCGCTCGCGCCCTGCCTCGACGTGCCGCTCGACGCGCTGCCGCTCGACGCCGAGCCGCCCTGGCGCCTGCCGCGCGACCAGGCCGAGGTCAGCCCCGACCCTTTCCTCCTCCCTGCCCGCGCCCGCTCGCGCCCTGCCTCGACGTGCCGCTCGACGCGCTGCCGCTCGACGCCGAGCCGCCCTGGCGCCTGCCGCACGACCAGGCCGAGGTCAGCCCCGACCCTTTCCTCCTCCCTGCCCGCGCCCGCTCGCGCCCTGCCTCGACGTGCCGCTCGACGCGCTGCCGCTCGACGCCGAGCCGCCCTGGCGCCTGCCGCACGACCAGGCCGAGGTCAGCCCCGACCCTTTCCTCCTCCCTGCCCGCGCCCGCTCGCGCCCTGCCTCGAAGTGCCGCTCGACGTCGAGCCGCCCTGGCGCCTGCCGCGCGACCAGACCAAGGTCAGCCCCGACCCTTTCCTCTTCGCCGCCCGCGCCGGAGCGAGCTACGTTTTTGCCGTGTAAAGAAGGTGGCGATGGAGTCGTCGACGGGCTCGCCACCTGTTCACATGGGCCGAAACGTAGCCGGCGAATCGCTCGGCCCCGAAATCACTATCACAGAGACGTAATAACTGAGATCTCAAGGGTAACGCATCTGCATTTTGACCTCTGGTTCTTGTGCTGATGTCTATAGGCTGTCACTTAACATCCATGTGAACCGTATTCTCGTTTGCATTTTTTGATACTTAAAAAAAATGCTTGAATATCTTTAATATTTATTTTCCTCCGCCTACCCCTTTCGGGGCTCACAGGCGTGAAGTTACGTTTATCGCATGTAAAACTGATAGCCTCCTCTTTTATTTTGAAGTCGGTTAAAAATGTGCGTGCCTATGTGTGACGTATCGTGATGAAGATCCATATACATTGCAGGCTCGCTGGGTGTCCTGGGCGGCGCCGGCCTCGGCCGCCACCGACACCACCTACCTGAGCACGGAGCCGCGCGAGCACGACCGCTTCCTGCCCGACGCCTGACGCCCGACGCCCGACGCCTCACGCCTGACGCCTGACGCCTGACGCCTGACGCATCATGCACGATGTGCTACACCTGACGCCCCACGCCTGGCACGCCACGCCTGATGCCCTACGCCAGATTCTTATTGCGCGATGTGCGCCTGCATCTTGACGGTTGATGAGTGACCCCACGTACTTTATTCAACATTTGAATATCTAACTTATTTTCACGCCTGTTATCCTCGAATGGTAGGCTGAGCTAAAATGAACGCCACGATTCGCCGGTACGTTCGGTCCATATAACAAGTGGCGAACCTGTTGCTATATCCGGCCACATTACCAAACTCCGAGATGCTGAGAAACTTATAGAACCAGAGATAAAGGATTTTACACCTTTATCTCTGGCAGCTCCCGACACGGCAAGAACCCAAGAGCTCCGAGTACCAGTAATGACCTACTAGTCTACTGAGGCCGTTCTAGAACTTAAATCTAATATTGTACTTCGCGAGGATAAATCTAATATTTATTTTAAATTCACCCTTATGTATGTTTAGTAAAGATCTTATAATATTCTCGATCGGGTAGGTTTATCACACCCAAAAATAGACTCCGATATTATTATATGCTTTCCGTTAACATAAACCACAGCTTTATATACAAATAACATTTCGAATTAATAATATAATTGTTTCCTGTAGGTTCTCGCTGGCAAATAGTTATTTTCAGGCTAATGGAAGAGGATGACCAAAATCATGAGGATGTTCGGTTGCACCAAAATGATTATTAAAGTTTTTGTCAAATTTAGCAATAGCAGTAAGAATTTAACTGTAAGTTAACTTCAATTATCTGTCAGATGATGAGGGAATCTGTCAACTGTGAAAACCTTTATCTGTTACTTGTGCAACGCATTTCGCAGTCATTGCTAAAGTAGATGTTTCTGTTTTTGTTAAATTTGACAAGAATTACCTACCAGCTATTTATGATAATATAATTAACAGTTATAAAATAATTCGAAATGTTGGGTATTTTGGTGCAACCGAACCTAAGGACGAAATACATAATTTTGACAAAAGGCTAAAATGCTCATTATATTATTATGTCATGTAATTTTTATTATTATTTCGAATGAACTGTTTCTGTTGACCCAAGTGGTGATCATATTAGGTAATTGTATTTAAAATATACATAATTAGTAATTAGTCAATGACTATGGCAATATTTGTTTTTTCTTTTTAATAAATCATGGTGACGTAATTGTTAAAAATATTAAGTTACCGGTTTACAATTATAATAATATACAACTTTATTTTAATATGCAAATAATGTACAAAATTTACAATAAAAGAAGCAATATTTTTTTTAATAGGACATTAATTAACCAACATAGTTTATGAATTAAAAACAACAGGAGATTCGTTTTCTTGATACTATAACTACCAGTACGAGTGTAGTGACTATAGGTAGGTAGGTAAGGGTATTCTTGTTACTAGAAATAACGTGTTATTACACGCGATAAGCAGCTCAATTTGTAAAGGTATTGTTAAAATAATGTTTGAAACTAATATAATAATTACTTAATTTATTTGTGTAAATACAATGTACGAGTAGGTGCCGTGTTGTACAAGTATGTGTGCGATTACTGGGTTAACGGGGCTGGGCCATTCACTGTGGGTGTCTTTTACTCATATATAACGTCAAGGAGGGGGGGGGAGTGAATCTGAACTGAAATAATGCCCGCCTGACAATATTCTGCGCCATTTTTGGGATCAAAAGTGACGAGAGTTTAGTTTTAAGTACAAATAGGAGGAGAGGGGGGCTGTGGGAGTCGGCAATAACCGTGTAGGTGTGCGAGTACTGTGCACGTACATGCATTACACTTTTATACATTCCAATACATTCTAGTCACACTTTAGCAGCTTCTAATGTTTCTATATTTAATAGATAATTTTTTATACATACTAAGTATGTTATAAGTTTTATTATATGTTATCGACTTGACAACTACATTTTTGTAAAAAGTTAATAGTTTATATGAGTACCTACTGGTAGCTATTTATGATAATTTATGTAAAAAATATGAAATAATGCGAAAAATAAGATTTTTCATCAAAATCTTTAGAGTTTGCTCATAATAATATGTGCTAGAGCGTAAAGTCATAATATAAGAAATGTTATAAAAGTTTAATTGTTTCATTTCCCTGTTATAGTACCTGTCATGATCACAAGGCTCTGGAGCCGAGGGCGCTGGTGAAGCAACACTTTTGATATGTCTTCATAAGTTACCATTCACCGTCTTCATGCCATTCAAGTAGTTCCAAAATTCACAAGTAGGAATGTGTCGGATCATGCGCAAAGTACAAATAGGTACTTGTATACGTTTTACGATTATTTACTCTCAGAAAACTTTACAACCTGAGAGTCACAACGCGGTTGATCCAAATTCCAAATTGACTCACCAGCAGCAGGTGAGTTTCCTGACTTGGGACCGAGGGAGATTGGCGAAGCACTTGAGCAGCTCAACATAGGAGGATAGAGTTCAACAGAACTTATGAATGTTAGAACCAAAGACATCTTTGGTTAGAACAATGCCCCCAGTCCCAGCACAATGCCGTAGTATCATCATCTACATATTCTCTGACGATGCTCAGTAACAGTAGCTTCACTTGAAAACTGTTTCCCTAAAATATCGTTATCGTCGTCGTAGGATAAATACCTAATGTACAATTTTTCCTCATCACCCACAATGTGCAGGGAACCAATGATAAGACTGGTTATTTATTGTTATTTTTTTAATGTAATGGAAGTGGCAAACAAGCATGCAGTTCACATTGATGTTAAGTGATGACTACAGCCTATAGACACCCACACAAAGACCGAGGTCAAAATGCAGATGCGTTACCACTCCTGAGGGGCCGTTCAAGTATTACGTAAGCAGACTTATTACAATTCTGTACCCCCCCATCCCCCTTGTCAGCAAAAGTAAGCAAAGCTCTTACCCCCTCCCCCCATGCCTACGTAAACATTTTTCAATTAAAGTATTGTATTTTTTTATATTATAATTATAGTTTTAAAAATAAAAAAATAGATTTCGGATAGAGATTAGATTTTACTGTTACCGTATTAAGTAAATAACTACCGATAAAGTTATCATCATCTAGACTCCCCTACCCCCCATGTCATACAAAATAAGCAGAGCAAAGACCCCCCCGCCCCCCTATAGTGTTCACGTAATACTTGAACGGCCCCTGAGGCCTAAGGTGTTATGCCTCTGTGCCGGAAATTACAAGGCCGTACATTACCACCTGACCGGAACACGATAGGGCTGAACATTACCATTTAGCGGCAAGTATATTAGGTAATGCGGTGGTTCCTACGCCCGCGATCTACGTCACTGGAGCTCCACCACCAGTAGTTTTGATAAAACTTTATATTTTCATTAAAATTAGCGATGTAAACTCCACTCAGACTAGTCTACTATTCTTTTTGGTCCGTTTAGACTAAGTAGCCATTGGCTACTTAGTCTAAACGGACCAAAAAGAATGGACTACGGTCCGAACGTCCAACACACCCCTAACGTTTTGAAAGACTTATCCAACAATATCCCACACTATATGTATAGAAAAAGGAAAAATAAAAAATTATCCGCGTGTTACATGTAGGGGAGGTACCCTAAATAATTTTATTTTTCATGTTTTTATTATATCAATTTGTCGGCGTGATCAAGTTGTACAGTTGTGCCAAATTTCAAATCTCTAGTACCAATAGTTTTTGCCCTAAACCGCGGACAGACAGTCAGGCAGACAGACAGATAAATGGACATGGCGAAACTATAAGGGTTCCTTGTTTACTACGGGACCCTAAAAACACTGATTGCATATTATTATGAATCTTCTTTTCGCCACTCCTCTTACGTAACAGATAAACTGCCTGCTTGTGATTGGTTGATAAATAAGAAAGGGTCATTGTTGAGTTAGGTACATGAAGTCGTGCCAACTAGAAACGATGATGAAAATGATTTTGTATACTTAGATTGCAACTATTAGATTAAATACCTACTACTTTAAATATGTAAGTAAGTATTTTTTAGTGCACATTTATAAACCATACGACTGTTACGCTTGTTTGCGACTGTACTTTTAAATTAATTTACAACCGGGCCGTTGGGACGTAGACGTTGATGTTTTGATTACGGCCGAATGGACTACGGTCCATTCTTTTTGGTCCGTTCAGACTAAGCACCCACTCAACTCAATACCCATTTATATAAATGTCGTCAGTGACGAATATTTTAGCTATAATGCGTACCCTACATGGTCAATACGTGGTGAAATTCTTGGCACCACTTCAGGATTGGTAGGTACCTATACAAAAATAAATAAGAAATGGAGCTCCTTATATTTAAAACAAGTATAAGTCGTATCGGAGGAGTTTGGTCACAAACACTATGTTCATGTGTACAAATCTTGTGCTCGCACCTAAACCTTGTCGAATCTCCGCTCCCGACTGGAACGTCAGGGTTACTTACCTGTATTTTAGATAAGGGGATTCCAAAATTGTGGGAGAAAAATTCAACAGTCAGGTGTGGACTTTGGTAGCTTAGTTGGGAGAGCGGCTGGACTATAGAGATCCCAGTGGCCGCGGGTTAAGGCCCCGCCTGAAGTCTATTTTTTCTTTTAAAAATCTTTGAAAAGTAGCATTCATACAAGACATCATTACTCTACGATCAATAAAATCAGGTCTCGTTCGGGGACCGTATATTTTACCGGAATAAGAAGGCTAGGTCTTTTCCTGACCCTTCAATTGCCTCCTGTCTACGATTTACGCAAAAATCGTGTTACCACTTGCTACATGAAATTGTATCCCACCACGTCCCATTCCCCTTGCTACCTTTCGGTATACTTGTGAGCTCATAATGATGAAGTAAGTTTAGTAATCTTGCCCGTGTTACTATGCGGTACTAGCAATATAAATAGTAAGATTACTAAACTTACTTAATCATTATGAGCTCATTTTTCAAGATAGATAAATTAAGTTGTTTAAATGAAATACTTACTTGTTATCTATATATCTTTAAATAATTCAGAATTATGTCGATACCATTGATATGGTAGCTCACTGCAACAAATGTCTGCCACAACTATTAAATAATTAGACTGAACTCTGGCACAAGAATAAATTATGAGAATTTTTTCCTTCCTTATATTATTATCAGTAAATTGTGCGTTTTTCCTGCTCAACCCGACAGTGTATGTTTGGTAGAAAACGTGTAGAGTTGTGCGAGTGGAGCTTCCTCGAGGCTCCGATGAGGGCGCTCGCCCTACTGCAGCTGCTGCAGCTGCCGCTGCTGCCGCTGCCGCCGCCGCTGCAGGCGAGCGCCAGTAGCGCCAGTAGCGCCGGCTCCAGCTGCGCGGCCCTGCAACACTACTCGCGCCCGCGGCAAGGTCACTGTTTCTGAATATCTTTCATTTCTTGATACCTACTGTGGTGTGCGCAGCGTCATAGATGCACACACTCTAAAATGGTCGAGGAGGGCAATGGCTGTCACATGCGTCATACTCGTGAACGGGTGCTGTTGGTGGGGACTGGTCTGTTCTGGTTTGGTTTGCAGGAGCTACATCACATTTAGCGGATAGCAGTTTATTTGCATCTATGCTATGGACGTTCACATTATTTGATTTTTCACGATAATCTGTACTAGATTTTATGCTCTCATTTAAAAGAGCTCTTACTGAGTTTGTTGGGTAGCGGAGTTCTTCTCAGTAGTGACTGCACTTGGAACTCTGCTAAGTGAATAACTTTGAATTTGACGAATAAGTTTTTCTTTTTCTTCATTTATCATCATTGAAGGAATTGAAAAATTTTGTCATTATTATGTTTTAACTAAGTAGTTTAAATACCTACTAATTTTTAATTTACTATTAATATATGTTTTTGCTTTTGCTATATGAAGTGGTTATTCACTCCAGGTATTTTACGATATATTGACGTTTTGAAAGTATCTGTAAAGATCTATTCGAAATAAAAATATTTTCATTTTCGTCAGTCACGTCATGACTGACGAGAGTTTTGGCGAGAACGCGGAAAAGAGCTGTGTCGCTGCGTGATATTATTATCGAAATTTGTGAATAGTCGCGTTTTTATGTGTAAAAGTGGTGGGATTTTTATCATAAAGCATTCAATAACGTTCACAGGTGTAAGAATGATATAATGAAGTGAAAAGTGTTTTTTTCATGTTGCCTAAAAAACTTCGTAAAATCTCCTAGTAAAGTCCCCATCACTTTACTGGAGCCATCTCATCATATTCCACATGGAAGCATCCAATCATCGTCATCTTCCATATGGATATTCATTATCATAAGAAACTAGCTGTTGCCCGCGGCTTCGCCCGCATTGAAATTTTCCCTGTATTTTCTTCGCTATAAACCTCACGGAGCCCGAGACCTTTCCAACGAATGCAAAACCGTCGAAATCGGTTCGTGCTTTCTGGAGTTATAGCGTCAGGAAGGAAAATCCGACTTATTTTTATATTATAAAAAAATGAAGAAAACAATTTACTGAAGATTGGCTGTTAAGGACTTGCTTCCGTGGCCGTAAAATAATTTAAAAAAAAGACGTGACTGACTGACGGACTAACCGGACTTTTCTTCAATGGTTATTATAACAACAACATAGGTACAAAAGCGTTCTACAATATACCTACTCCCATACATTTATGTTTTAATTATTCATTAACATACCCTTAAGTATTATAACATAATTAAATCATTAAATTATTTTATGTATTTTCATATTTATATATATGTAAATGATATGTGTATAAATTGTGTGATTGCAGATGTGGATATGGGAATGGAGGCGGAGACGGAGGTGGTGGTGGTGGCGTGCGCAGGCGCGGGCGGCGCGAGTGGCGCGGGGGGCGCGGGTGGCGCGGGGTGCGCGGGGGGCTCGGGGGGCGGCGAGGGGCGCGCGGCCGCCGCGCTGCTGTTCGCGCTGCTGCGCCACGGCCTGCGCTACCGCTCCGCGCGCCTGTACCTGCCCACCACCCCGCCCCACTTCTGCCAGCTCTCCTACATCAGGTCATTAGGTTCACTTAACTTCCCTTACACATGACACGAACAATAGTGCGCGCAAAACTTAAATGCCACTTGGCTGCGTAAATTTTGCGCCAGTCTCTAGGTTGCGTATTGTAGGACATGCCCTGTTGAAAAGTAGATACCTATAGGTTATATACAAATTGGCATAATGCACACTCTTTAATACCTCGATTAGAAAATCGATTTATAATCATAATACATGGACTGATGTCACATATTTATGTATTAAATATTTTTTATTTAACAAACAATTTGTCCTCAATTTGTATGAACAGTATGCACACCCTACACATACTACCCTACTGCACAACCTACGGCTGCACATAAAACACTAACCTACTCACGCACACTGTCGCATCAATGTAATGTAGTGTAACCTTCTTCTATATTTAAGAGCTGTGCTCTTGTCGGTGGAATAACCGCCAGCGTTCTCTATCCTGTGCCAACCTCTTGACATCCTGGTACGACACAACTTTTACTTTTTCCTTTACTTGGTCTATATAACTTCTTCTTGGTCTCCCTCTGCTCAGGTGGCTCAGTATTCTGCCTCGTCTGTTTTCAATTATATTTAATATTTGTTTCTTCTCTCTCACCAAAGCAAGCACCTCTTCATTGGTTTTCTTCTCCGTCCAGCTGATTCTCTCCATCCTCCACCTCTCAACACCACATTTCAAACGCCTCCAATCGATCCCTATCCTTTTGTGTCAAGGTCCAGGCTTACTTCCGTATAGAGCAATGCTCCATAAGTAAGTTTTAATGAATCGTTTTTTTACTTTGGTACCTAGCTATTCTTGCCCTAAGTAGGTGTTTCTTGTTTAGAAACTTTCTCTTTGCGATAGCAATTCTGGCTATAATATCATGCGTACATCTGGAGTCTTGCGTTATAACACTTCCTAAATATTTGAAATTAGTCACCTGTTGTATTGTTACATTACTAACTATAATTGGGTCTTATTGGTGTTGATTTTCAGGTCAAATTCATTGAACACTTTATCCATTTCACCAATAAGTACTTCCAATTCTGTTTTAGCTTCAGCCAGTTCCGTTATATCATCTGCAAACCTAATAAAAATATTTTTTTCCGTTAAAAGTGACTCCTCCTTTCTCTGACTCAGTTATTCTTCTGATGGCATGTTCTATAAAGATATTAAATATTAATGGTGAAAGCGGACACCCTTGTCTTACCCCTTGTCTGATTCTTGCTCTTTTTTCTTCTTCTCCCACATTCACTAGTCTCTTGTTCCTTGTAAAGTGTGTATATAATTTTCCTATCTCTATAATCTATCCCCGTGCTCTCCAAAATTTTCATATTTTTTTTTCCAATTAATTTTATCAAAAGCTTTTTCTAAATCTATGAAAGCACTATGTGTATCTAAATTGAAGTCCATCCTTCTATCAATCACGAGTCGTAAAGCCAAAATAGCCTCTCTTGTTCCTCTATTCTGCCTGAAGCCATATTGGTCGCATCCTAACAAGCTTTCGCTGACCGATCTAATTCTGTGTTGGATTATTTTGAGCAATATTTTGGATGCTTGTGAAATGAGGCTAATCGTTCGATGTTCTTCACACTTGAGTGTGTTTTGTTTTTTCGGCAACATCACTATTTTACATATTTGAAAGTCTTTCGGTATGTCCCCTGTTTCATACATAGCCTTTGTTATGTTAGATATTTCGTCCATTAGAGGTTCACACACTGCATACTTTATAAGCTCTTTGTAAATTTGGTCGCATCCTGTCGCTTTCCCGCTTTGTATATTTCTTAATGCTCTATCAAATTCTTCTCTCAATACAGTTGATCCCATCTTTGCCTCATCCACTACGGTTACCTCTTCGATATCATCATCCGATAGTCCATGTACAGCTCCTCTATATACCTTTTCCATCTATCTGCAATGTCATTATTATTTATAAGTATCGTGCCATTTTCGTCAAATACAGATAATCCCTTTGTTTTGAGTTCTTTGTCCATATATTTAATTGCTTAATATGCTTTGTACATTTGCCCCTTATTTATGTAGTCTTCAATTTCTTCACATCTTATATTCATTTCTCTTTCTTTGGCTTCTTTGCATTTAAATTTTGATTAATTTTGGATTAAAATATTACCTATATTAAAAATGCCTGAAGTTTTTTTATTTAATGAAAGGTAGGTAGGTAATGCGGTGGTGCTTACGCCCGCGAGCTCTGTCATTAGAGCTCTACCACTAGTAAAAAATTTCCTAAAATCGATTCAGTCATCGATTCTGAACAAACTAGTATCGGGTTGTACATTTAATCCTGTTACACGTTGTTTATTACATAATTACATTTTTTAACAGCAAGAGCTATATGGCGTTCAGCGAGTGGCGGGCCGCCGTGTTAAGTTACGCGGGATACGCGTCCGCGGCGATTGCCGCCGATGTGCTGCAGGCGCGCGGCATCTTCGGCCACTGGTCCGACGACGTCTTCCCGGTGCGTCTGCCTTCCAACCCGGACTGTGTTATAGCGGTAGTCGTCGGCAACGGCTCGTTGATCTCTCGAATCTCGTCGATCGTCCGAAGATTCGACCCGGACCCGCGCAATTTGACAGCGATCTTAAAAGACGCGGGAGACCTCGAGGAGGCCGCCTGCCGCTGGGCCTCGAGCTACCGAACCGCATTCGATAGTTGGCTAGGGTACGACGATTCCTTGTTTCGAATCCAAGTCATGATATGTTCGCGTGAACCCGACTATAATAGAACCATGAGCGCGTTGACGGTGGCCTTGAGGTGGGCGGAGTGCACAAACGGGCGAAAAAACTTTTTTAAGTTGCATTTATCGCAAATTTTATGTAACAATCCGAAAGATGTAGAGAATCAATTAGAACTATTACAAGCAAAACAACCGGGGGCGGCCGCTGTCTTGTGGGGTGCGGAGGCGGCGGCGAGGCCGCTCGTCGTGTTCGCGGGCGCTCTCGCTAACGCCACCGCGCCTTCCGGCCGCCTCGATCATCTCGCTCTAGCACATCTTCATCTCCTGAATCGTTGCGACTGGACTCGCTTGGCGATACTCTCCGACGACACGTCGTACGCCAAAAGTTTCTACGAGCTACTTAAACTGCCAGAGAATAAAATAATACATCGTGTCAAAAAAAATCTGACCGCGTACAACGCGAATTCCATTTTGGTGGGTTTGAAAACCGACGACGCTCGGATTTTCTTCGTGAACACCGAACCCGGCGTAGCCGAAGCGGTACTCTGCGCCGCTCTGAGACTAAACATGACCGACGCGAAAAAGTACGCGTGGATCTTGCGCGAATGGCGTTGGAACGAGTTGGAATGCGACGGAATCGACGCGAATCGAAGTCGAATAAATCATTTGACGATCGGCTACGGGTGGCGCGGGGCTGAGACAGTGGGCGTGGCGGACGATGAGAGCGCTGCTTGTGGCGGGAGCACGTTGCGGAGCAAGCTGCTGGCGGCGACGGGGGCGGCGGCGAAGCGCGGCTCGCTGTCGCCGCTCGCCGCGCCGCTCGTCGACGCCTTGCTTTTCGTGGTGCGCGCCTACTTCGATCTTCGCGAAGACACTTTCAACACATCTAGGTAATTACGATTCCTATTCGTAAAATGAAACAAATATTTTGCTATTTCTAAAATGCCAGTACTGTACGTAGGTACGTAGTACTCCCGTGTTCTATTTATCTTCCGCTAAACGGTAGAGTTCGGCGTTACCGAATTCTGGTCGAACGATACGATGCGGGGCCCTCGATGGCGAACGCCGCGCGATCGACGGCTCGCCACTTAAAACGTTAACAATCAAAAAGGGAAAGCGAAATTAGACGGGATTAGCATCTACTTTAATTTCTAATGAAGGAATTGTTCAAGAGTGAATAACATCGGTGCATCGGTGTGGGACTTCGGTAGCTTAGTGGTAAAGCGACTGGACTGGTTATCTAGAGGTCGCAGGTTCGATTCCTGCCCGAAGTCGAATTTATCTTTCCGTTTTTTCTTTAATTCATAAAGTTCACTCGCATCTGTTATTGCGAAAAATAAATAGTACGAAAGTAAAAGAGGCGATATTTTTTCCAGAAACGTTTGTAAAATTTAGCACATCATATAAATATATTCCATCATTTCATGAAACTGTCACACGCCTGTCCAGTTCCAGTTCCAGTTCCAGTTCCAGTTGCCTTAACGTCATAAATATTTAGATAACCAGTACAAGTCCATTGATTTTTTCGCGAGATCACTCTACTCATCTGTCAGAGGTCGCTATGTTGCCTCATATGCAGCACCTCTACCGATAATTATTGCAACCATTATAGGTACGATATCATTAAATCAGCTTGAACATTTCATGCAGTGGCCTCGCGTTTAATCGATCATATCGACAAACGATTCTTCTACGATATGCCTACGACATAGATTAATTTTTACAGAAATTACTCGAAGGATTTTTCCAACACCGAGGTTCCGGGCGTCGTACAAGTGGTGCGTCCAGATTCTAATAGAAGTCCATATATATTCGTGGACGAATGGAGCAACGGGAAGTACGAGCGGGCGTTGGGCACGTGGCGGGTGGAGGAAGGCGCGGTGCGAGAGATGGTGTGGCGGGCGGACGAGGTGTGCGAGGTGCGCGCGCACGTCGCGCCGAAGCCCTGCTGGCTGCCCGTCGGCGACGACCCCTTCGTGCGCCACTGCCAGAACCACATCGTCATCATTGTAGCTTTGTTTTTCGTCGCCATCATCGCCTTCTTATATATCGTGATGCGCAGGATCACGATCTCTCGCTTAAAAGAACATTTACACGATATGTCCGCGCCGGCGAGCCGAGATGTTCCGGTCCATTACTTAGTCGAACGAGAGGCGCTAGAGATCAGAGAAGAGATCGGTTCGGGAAGCTACGGGCGAGTGAACATCGCCCTTTTGCGGCTCCCCGGGCGACCGACGGACGTGGTGGCTGTGAAAGAGCTCCGATCGGACGCCCGAACGGTGGAGGAGATTGAGTTCGTCAAGGAGGCGTGCGTTCTTGCCTCGCTGAAACATGAAAATATCATAAATTTCATAGGCGTATGCGCCAAAAACGGCCCTCTTCTGGTCATCATGGAACACGCGTTTTTCGGTGATCTGCGTCAGTACCTGCTCGCTCGACGTCATTTCGCGGAGCGAAATGTCTCTCGTGGGAACGCGGAAGAGGAGGCGAGTTTCGTGTCGGGCCGGGCGCTCACCCGGCTGGCGAGTCAAGCAGCGGCGGCGCTAGAATATTTATCTACACGAAGACTCGTGCACAGAGACGTTCGCGCCGCTAATTGTCTCGTCGACGAACACCGCATGCTTAAGCTTGCAGATTTTGGATTGGCGATAGAATTGGGAAGTTGCTCATCGGAATACGCGTCAAGAAGACGGGCGCTGTTTCCTATCTTGTGGATGGCCCCCGAGAGCCTGGAGGCGGGCGTATTCTCGAGCGCATCAGACGTGTGGGCTCTGGGCGTGCTGATGCTGGAGATCGTGACGCTGGGCGCGCGGCCATACGGCGCCTGGCCGCCGCTACACGTGTTCCGCTACGTCCTCGACGGCGGACACCCACCTCTGCCGCCTGATGTCACTTCACACATGTAAGTAGCGTATTTCTCTGTCTACATCTGTCTAGGAGTAAGTACATCTGGGGATGCACGCTGCGCGTCGTAGCATGCCTTGTATGACTTTCGAATCCCTATTTGACTTTGATTAAGGAATTATTTTGATAAATTTTAATATGAACCACGTGTCGCATAATCTTATAAAGAGTATACATAATATATTTGACAACGGCACCCACGACACAAGTTTATACCTACTGTGGGGATGTGAGTGCAAGCGTATTTTATTTTATTTGTTTATTATTTATTAATATTAGGTACGGGGAGAAGAAAATAATTCACAGAAAACTTGTAGTAGCGGAGCCCAGGATGCTATTTTTGTATTTACTCGAGCGCGTCAGATTAAGTTAAAGAAGATACCTTGCACCCCTCTCAGTACCTCCAATCTCCAATCTCCAAATCTAAGATTGGTGGAGTGGTTCGAGCCTGAAGTCAAATTTTTCTTTCCATTTTTTTTATAAACATTTTTTATTCATATGCAGAAAAAAAGCGTGGGAGATAGCACAGAGTCTTGCGGCACACCAGCGTTGATAAGTATTCTGTCTGAGCGTCAACTAAGACCTGTATAAAATGCTCAGACAGAAAGCTGACTGTCTAGTTGCATAGCGTCTCGGGAACACCGTAAGATGAAAGTTTCGCAAGAAGTACCTCGTGCCAGACCCGATCAAAGGCCTCAGCAATGTCTAAGCTTACAGCCAGTGCCTCCCCACTCTTGTCCATTGCGTGCAACCAACGATGCGTGGGATATAGTAGAAGATCACCAGCAGATCTTCCATGACGTATGCATTTTAGCGATCACTGATCAGCTGATGATCCTCTAGATACTGCAGCAGTTGTAGGTTGATCACACGCGCCATAACTTTGCAGAGTAGGGAGGTTATCGCTATGGGCCTGTAATTGGCCAGGTCACTGCGATCCCCTTTTTTGGGTATCGGGTGCACGAGGGCTGTCTGTCAAGAAGTTTGTGGCAATAAAAAGACTTAACGTCGCATTGTAGAAAACGCGCATGAGAATATTCAGTTATTTTGAATTTTTCTTAATTCACATGCGATTGCGTAAATCGAAAAATTGATTCTAATCTGCGGATAGACGGGTTGACCGTCAGACGGAAATGGCGAAACTATTTTATTTATTAATTTTATCTGAATACAAAAAAGGTTTTCTCGAGCGCACATTATTTCATAATGACTATTGAACTGGGTGACAACAGTAGGTAAGTGACGGTCGGTTTGCAGGCGAACGCTGGCGATGTGGTGTTGGCAGCGCGCGGCGGAGGCCCGGCCGGCAGCGGGCCAGGTGTGCGCCTCCCTCGCCGCGCTCCCCGACGCGCTGCAGCCGGCGCTACTCGCCGCCACCGCGCCCTAGTCTCGTGGCCACACTAGCCACACTGGCGATGTGGTGTTGGCAGCGCGCGGCGGAGGCCCGGCCGGCAGCGGGCCAGGTGTGCGCCTCCCTCGCCGCGCTCCCCGACGCGCTGCAGCCGGCGCTACTCGCCGCCACCGCGCCCTAGTCTCGTGGCCACACTAGCCACACTGGCGATGTGGTGTTGGCAGCGCGCGGCGGAGGCCCGGCCGGCAGCGGGCCAGGTGTGCGCCTCCCTCGCCGCGCTCCCCGACGCGCTGCAGCCGGCGCTACTCGCCGCCACCGCGCCCTAGTCTCGTGGCCACACTAGCCACATTAGTCACACTAGCCACACTGGCGATGTGGTGTTGGCAGCGCGCGGCGGAGGCCCGGCCGGCGGCGGGCCAGGTGTGCGCCTCCCTCGCCGCGCTCCCCGACGCGCTGCAGTCGGCGCTACTCACCGCCACCGCGCCCTAGTCTCGTGGCCACACTAGCCACATTAGTCACACTAGCCACACTGGCGATGTGGTGTTGGCAGCGCGCGGCGGAGGCCCGGCCGGCGGCGGGCCAGGTGTGCGCCTCCCTCGCCGCGCTCCCCGACGCGCTGCAGTCGGCGCTACTCACCGCCACCGCGCCCTAGTCTCGTGGCCACACTAGCCACACTACCACACTAGCCAGCGCGCCCTAGCCACGTTGCCGCCACGGCCTATTCTCTAATTTTGAAGGCCTAGTAGTTTCGAGGATAAAGAGAGAAGGGACGGTCATGTTTCATTTTCAGTTTTAAAATTGACGACCCGGTCAGTCCAGCGGTGTGAGGCGACCGCTCGATTCGAAGGGTCGCGGGTTCGATCCCCGCACCGGGACAACTATTTGTATGGCATACAGATATTTGTTTCGGGTCTGGGTGTTTATGTTGAAGGTGTACAACGGCACCCACGACACGGGTTTACCTATGCCTAGTCTGGGGCTGCGAGAGTAAGCTATTTGTAGGGACAGCCTACTATACCTTCACGCAACTACACTTCTTTTAAAAACGTGGTCAGAGTCAGTCGCGCTGTTAGGAGAGCTCACTCGGCTTATTAAAAGTGTTCTAAAATATATATAAAATTATAATAACTATCTTGTTGAGTAATAAACTTTATTTATGTTATACACAACTATTATTGGAGTGCCTCACCTTCTACAGTTAGAACAAACACATAAATTAACATATATAGCATATCTAACATTGGTGACCCCGAGAACGCGAGTGCATTCCAAAACTATTATTACCTGTTGCCAAGATGGCAATGCAGCAGTTACAAACACCACCGCAACCACCGCAACCGCCTCCAGACGTCATGGCGATATCTGTTGCGTCGCGTATACCAGAATTTTGGGTGGACCAGCCGAGAGTTTGGTTCATACGAACCGAAGCAACCTTAGCAGCTCAAAAATTAGGAGACGACTCAAGATTCGACATCGTCGTATCCAAGCTACCAAAAGAAGTCATTGCTCGCCTAGCAGATTTCCTCACCAACCCGCCGGACACAGGAAAATTCCAGACCTTGAAAAGCAAACTACTGCAGCTGCTGGAAGATTCCAAGACACGGCAGATAGAAAAACTGATGCGTGAGATGGACTTGGGGGAGCAGAAACCATCACAGCTTCTACAGAAAATGAGAGAACTAGCAAGAGACAAGGTACCTGATGAGACACTAAGAGTGCTGTGGGAAGGTCACCTGCCTACGACCGTACGTGCAGTTCTTACCGTATCCGACACCAAGGAATTAGATAATCTGGCCAGCATCGCAGACAACGTCGCCGAGGTTACCCGATACAACCAGATCTCGGAGGTATCCCGTCAGCAATCATCAGCATGCAATTATAGTACAGCAGATCCAGATGCTACGAACATCCGTGCGGAGATAGCCCAGCTGAGTGCCCGTCTCGCTGACATAGAGAGAAGATCAAGATCTAGATTACCACAGCGTGCCCGTTCCAGAGGTTCATCACAATCAGTTTCCAGAGGTCGACAACGTCGCATTCCGGAAACGACGAACAGATTATGCTTCTATCACTTCCGATTTCGGCAAAGAGCGCATAAATGTGTTTCACCGTGTGCATGGCAATCCAGATCAACTCAGGATAAGAGGATGGAGAAGCCGGAAAACTAAGAAGCGAGGTGCAGATGCCAGCGGAGGTCTGTACCGTTTCGCCAAGCAACCGCTTATCTGTCATGGACTTTAACTCCGGACTACGATTTCTCGTCGACACAGGTGCCAATATATCCGTCTTACCCGTCACCGCTACTCAAAAACTTAAAGGTACTCCATGTTCTAATTATAAATTGTATGCTGCAAATGGTACAGTTATAACTACTTATGGTGTTAAATCCTTACTTTTAGATTTGAAATTGCGTAGACCGTATCGTTGGGATTTCATAATTGCAGATGTACAGCAGCCAATTTTGGGCGCAGATTTTTTATGTAATCACAAACTTTTAGTAGATGTCCATAGGCGTAAGTTAATTGACCAGGTTACAGATTTAAATGTATTAGCAGACGTTACCTACTCAAAGCAGCCTACTGTCAATTCTTTTGATGAAAAACACCCATATTATAATTTATTAAGCATGTTTCCTAACATTACAAAACCAATGTCATTCCGAGAAACACCCGCGCATCCCGTGTTACATTATATTGAAACAAAAGGACCGCCTGTACATGCGCGAGCACGTCCTTTACCACCTGCTCGGTACAACAAAATTAAAGAAGAATTCAGGGTTATGCAGGAATTGGGTATTTGTAGGCCTTCAAAAAGCCCTTGGGCCAGTCCATTACACGTAGTGCCTAAGAAGAATGGCGAATTAAGACCTTGCGGCGACTACCGCGCATTAAACGCTATCACAAAACCTGACAGATACCCAATACCTCGCTTACACGATTTTACCTACATTTTGGGTGGCAAAACGATTTTTTCAAAATTAGATATTTGTCGAGCTTACCATTGCGTAAATATTGCCCCCCAGGATATAGAAAAAACCGCAATTATTACACCCTTTGGTCTTTTTGAATTCCCGCGAATGACTTTCGGTTTACGTAATGCTGCGCAAACTTTTCAACGCTTCATGTACAATTCAGTTTTACAGGGATTCGATTTTTTATTTAATTATTTGGATGACGTCTTAATTGCTAGCGAAAATGAGGCCGTACATAAGGAACACTTAAGGTTGGTATTTGAACGATTCAATACTTATGGTATCACTATCAACTTAAGTAAATGCATCTTCGGACAGTCGCGTATAGAATTTCTAGGACATGAAGTTAGTATAGACGGTATTAAACCTCTTAATGAGAAAGTTCAAGCTATTATTAACTATCCGAAACCTAAAACAATTTGCGAATTACGCAGATTTTTAGGCATGCTAAATTTTTATAGACCTCATTTGCCAATGTTAGCGTCATATCAATGTGAACTCAATAAATATTTAGTTAGTTCTAAAAAGAATGATAAGACTTTAATTAGTTGGACGGATGTAGCTGAAGAGGCATTTGTACAATGTAAGTCAGGTCTTCAACAGGCCGTTACATTGTCACACCCGCTACCAGACGTTCCGTTGTCGTTGATGACAGATGCATCCAACACCTGTATGGGTAGTGTACTTCAACAAAAAGTTGAAGGCAATTGGAAACCTCTTGGTTATTTTTCCAAAAAGTTTACACCCACAGAGCAAAATTATTCTACATATGACCGCGAATTACTAGCCATTTACAAATCCATTAAATATTTTCGTAAATTATTTGAAGGGAGACCACTGACAGTGTATACAGACCACAAACCCTTATGTCAAGCTTTTACAAAAATGGGTAAAGAAAGTAATGAAATTCCTAGACGGACAAGACAGCTTATTTTTATTAGTGAATTTACTGTCGATATTCGTCATATTCCTGGTAAAAATAATATTGTTGCAGATTCATTATCACGAATCGAAACAATTTTGTGTCCGACTGTACTTGACTATGATCAACTTGCTGACGCGCAAGTGAAAGACGAGTACTTGTTTCAATATTTGCAGTCACCGTGTGACAGTAATATTAAAATTAAGCAAATATTAATACCTATTTACGACAAATTATTGTATTGCGAAATTTCAACAAACGTAATAAGACCCTATGTGCCGAAAGAATTTAGGTACATTGCCTTTAAAAGCGTTCATGATTTAAATCATTCAGGCATTCGGACAACCCGAAAAATGATGGCCCAAAAATTTTTCTGGCCATGTATGAATAAGGATGTGGGTCAGTGGACTAAAAATTGCATACAATGTCAGAGATCAAAGATAAATCGTCACGTAATTTCCGATTTAGGTATTTTTCAGGATACAGGTCGTTTTGAGCACATCCATGTGGACATCGTTGGTCCATTACCAACATCTCCACAAGGTTTTAGGTACTTAGTCACAATTATAGACAGATATACGCGTTGGCCTGAAGCTTTTCCTGTTAAAGAAATAACCGCGGAAGAAGTAGCCAAGACAATATATGAGGGATGGCTTGTAAGGTATGGTATGCCAATTAAAATTACGAGTGACCAAGGTCGCCAATTTGAGTCTAGTTTATTTAAAAATTTAATGTCATTTTTAGGTATTTCAAAAAGCCGTACTACCCCGTATCACCCTCAATGTAACGGTATCGTTGAGAGGTGGCATCGATCGCTAAAAGTAGCTTTAACAGCTCGTTTAAGCAGTAACTCCTCATGGGTGACAGAGCTGCCTGTCGTTTTATTAGGTCTTAGAGCAGCGTTGCGTAGTGATAATGGAGTAAGTGCAGCAGAACTCACGTTTGGTAAAACTTTACGTTTACCAGGTGAATTCTACGATACTTCTAGAGAAGTTTATGATAGCGATCCCAATAGCTTAGTAGAGAATATTCGTAAAAGTATCTCTTCCTATCGGCCCACACGAAAAAAGCAACAAAGTGGACGACCGATATTTGTTTACTCAGATTTGGATAAATGTAATTATGTATTTGTACGAGATGATGCAGTTAAAAAATCTTTAAAACCACCCTATGATGGACCTTATAAGGTCATCGAAAGGGGGCTTAAAGTTTTTAAAATACAATTCCCTGGTCGTGAATCTCGCATTTCAATCGATAGGTTGAAACCTGCATATTTATTAAATGAAACGTTAGAGCAACTTTCCCACGTAACGCCAGGTGATAACCAAGTATCTCGTAATACACTTGAGAAACCTAATACTCATGAATCAAATAATAAACAATACGTGACTAGATCGGGTAGAGCCGTGCGGACACCCGTGAGATTCATGAGTTAACATAAACATTATCGTACCTACAGGATACTGTGCATGGGAACTTTCATGTTCACATAGGTATCATTATCTAAGTGTTGACCGTAATTATAAACTGCAATTTATTTTCAATACTTGAATGACGTATAGGTATATAACTTATAATCATTTTTTACTACTTACTACTACTAGTATCTTCACGTTTTGTTCCATATGGGATAAGCAGAATGCGTAGATAGATGTACCAAATGCTTAATGAATTATGATAAGACTATTTTTTGAACAACGATTTTTTTATACAATGTAATCTATATGTCTAACTTAGCTTAAAATAAAATGTTTTTACCTTATATATAGAAAATAAATCATAATTATATACACGTACCTTACATACATTTCACCATTCTATTATTTTTATACATAAAACTTACCTATTAAACGTGTTACCTTAAGTTATATACTTACTATGAAATCGCTAATTGTAATCCGCTATATCTCGGACCACAAACTGAAGCACATAAAATTAACACCTTAGCGATTCCAAAATTATTTCGCATATTTCATTTTTATAATGAATTCGAATCAGTTGATTAGAATACTGGTAGTCAATCACTTCGATTTTTTTTTAAAAAACCACGACATGGGCAATTATCAGACTCGTGACAACAAGGTGTCTCAAACACAAACACAAAGTAACATAAATAGTGAAAATTTAGAGCATACAACTAATGTATTAGGCATAATTGCGATATTCTTCGCGATACTCTTTGTTGGCGGAGTAATATACATGATACGCGCCAGATGTAAGAAGACCGCTAGAAGATGGTTAAGGCGGGAAATACTTTCCAATCAGAATGACCCACCGGTCGTTCGTGTGGTGGCTACACAGCCGCAGCCAGTCGCTCCTGCAAATACCACTACAGGCGTAACGAACGCCGCTTACGTCATGTAGCATACTTACATACATGTACTTACGTGAAAGTTAACTAGTGCTGTTGGTCCCAGATATTTAGTGTGATGTTTTAACTATATATATACATATTGTGTGATATTTTAATGTGTTTAATTGTCAATGGATGTTGTTTTGTTTTTTAACTAAACGAGTGAGTATCTATTTGAATTGTTCAGAGTCGTTCCATAATTGTTATTTCATGTTACTTGTATTAAAAATTTTTTTTTTCTACTTACCTTGTTTAATTTAGGAAGGGGGTAGTGTAGGGACAGCCTACTATACCTTCACGCAACTACACTTCTTTTAAAAACGTGGTCAGAGTCAGTCGCGCTGTTAGGAGAGCTCACTCGGCTTATTAAAAGTGTTCTAAAATATATATAAAATTATAATAACTATCTTGTTGAGTAATAAACTTTATTTATGTTATACACAACTATTATTGGAGTGCCTCACCTTCTACAGTTAGAACAAACACATAAATTAACATATATAGCATATCTAACACTATTTTTTTTAAATAAATACATTATTTCTTTTAAAAAAATAGTTTACAAAGCAAATTACTGGGTTTTACTGCGATTAAGGTTTTAGGACAAATACGTCAAGCAATCCTCGACCGTACGAGGATGTGCTACTAGTGTGACAACGGGCTTTAAGATGCGTTTTGCATTATTATTTATTATAAGTTGCTCTCGCCCACAGAGTACATTGTATATATGAAACTCTCGCCAGAGAATATGTAATAATTGCTCTCGCTGGTGCTCTACGTTTTTAGCGATGTTTTAAGTTTTTTACTGTAAGGAAGGTGGCAAACAAGCGTGCAGGTCACATTGATGCTGCAGCCTATAGACATCTACACGAAAACCAGAAATCAAAGTAGATACGCATGTGTTGCTACCCCTGAGACCTAAGTTGACCCGATGGAATGTTATTCCTTTATTGGTGTAAGTAGATGAAACTCATGAAAACATTTCCGCAGTTCGAAATGCTACAAAACACTGCCATCCTTATATCTCTAAATTATAAATCTGGAAAATTATTAAATGGCGGACAATGCATCAGTGACGGGAGCACGGGACCACGGGACCTCGGGACCACGGGACCTCGGGACCACGGGACCAATAGTGACACTCTGCACAAGGCGACAACACTTCTACCTATTGCCTTTTTATTTAGATTTCTATGGACTGGATCCATCTTGTGAATAGATACCTACTCCACCATAGAAAACCTACATTCAATGTTTTTGTTTCAATAACAATCGTACCATAAATACTTAGTGACATGTAGGTTTTACCGGTGGTAGAGCTTCAGTGTCGGAGCCGGCGGGCGTAGGCACCACCGCATTACCTAATCTACTTGCCGCTAAATGATAGTGTTCAGCGCTATTGTCACTTGGCAGACTTGTGTTCCGGTCAAGTACCTAGTAGGTAATGTACGGCCCTGTAGTTTCGGCAACGCATCTACACTGAAATCTCTGGTTTCATGTAGATGAATATAGGCTACAGTATATTACTTACCATCAATGTGAACTGTACGCTTGTTTGCCATCTCTTCATGACATTTAATAAAATGTAGGTATAAATCAACCACAGTGACAAACATGACATTATTGTAATTAAAACTTTGTTTGCTAATCTTTGTTGTCCATCATTGAATTTGTAGTACCTACCTTCCTATTTATTATTACGAGTATATTAGGTATACACAAATTTAACATATGCATCTACCTCCTTATATCGATTAATCGGAACTATATTTTTGCACGTCAATTTAATCGTGGGTCGACACTGATTCGAATTGAAGTTGAGTGGGCCGGATTCCGTCCCTGCAGTGGTGTTGAAGATGTGCGCTCCCGAGCTGACCCCGTTCTGACGCGCCTGTTCTCGCTTTCTTACGATCATGGAAAAGTACCGTCTGCGTGGAAGACAGCCCTTGTGCATCCGATACCCAAAAAAGGGGATCGCAGTGATCCGGCCAACTACAGGCCCATAGCAATAACCTCCCTACTCTGCAAAGTCATGGAGCGTGTGATCAATGCACAGCTGCTGCAGTACCTGGAGGATCATCAGCTGATCAGTGACCGCCAATATGGCTTTCGTCAAAGCAGATCTGCTGGTGATCTTCTAGTATATCTCACGCACTATTGGTCTCACGCCTTGGACAAGAGTGGGGAGGCATTGGCTGTAAGCCTGGATATTGCTAAGGCCTTTGACCGGGTCTGGCACGGGGCACTTCTCGCGAAATTGCCATCTTACGGTCTTCCCGAGAGGCCATGCAACTGGACAGCCAGTTTTCTGTCTGAGCGTTTTATACAGGTCTTAGTTGACGGTCAACGCTCAGACAGATTACCTATCAACGCTGGTGTGCCGCAAGGCTCTGTGCTATCTCCCACGCTTTTTTTTCTGCATATCAATGAAATGTTGGAGCAAAACTCCAATTTTCATTGCTATGCGGATGATAGCACGGGAGATGCACACTATACAAGCCGTGTAAATGCCTCTCGGACACTTATCAAAGAAAGCAGGACTAGACTTGTGTCTGAAGTCGAGCACTCTCTGGAGTGGGTCTCAGATTGGGGTCGACTCAATTTAGTGCAGTTCAACCCCTCGAAGACACAAGTCTGCGCGTTCACCGCTAAAAAACCCCATTCATTGTAGCACCACGGTTCCAGGGCACTCCGCTTGCCATTGGTAAGAGTATCGGTATCCTGGGCGTTGACATATCGAACGAAGTGCAATTTGGGAGTCACATTGAGTGTTAGACCAAGTTGGCATCCAAAAAGTTGGGGGTGCTTAACAAAGCGAGGCAGTATTTCACATCGGGGCAGCTACTTCAGCTTTATAAGGCCCAAGTGCGGCCCCATCTGGAATACTGCTCTCATTTGTGGGCGGGAGCCCCCAAGTACCAGCTTGGTCCACTTGACTCCCTACAAAAACGCGCCGTTCGTATTGTTAACGATCCGGGACTTACAGACAGGCTCGAACATCTGAGCCTGCGCAGAGATATTGGTTATATTATATTCGGCGGGACCTCTCTCTGACTGCATCAATAGTTAATACAGGCACAGACAGACCCCGCAGAATATAATGGGACTATTGTAATGATAAGTGATTCGCCAAACTTTGGGCTATGTGGGTGAACTGGGGGCTCTAGCTGGCTGGGCCTATGGAGTGAGATCCGGCACCTGCCTATATTCAACATCTCACATTACCGAATCCTACTTTAGGCAGGTGGTGACTCGCCTCTCCTTGGTGGGCCCCCCAAACAGCCAACCCGATGGTCGACGGGGGCAACACTGTTGAGAGAGGCTGGGTGTGTAAGTATAGAACAGTGAGGTTTCGAGAGGTGTGGCCCCGGTTTCACCATCACGAGCGAGTAATCTCGAGCTCGAAGCGGGTTTCCCCGCTATTATGCCTTTAGACACTTCCACCCCCGAGTGTATGGCTCTTTCAGAAATTTAGACAACAACCTATTATCTAAATTTCTGCAAATGCCATACCTCTAGCGCTCCACTCTGACCGGCCAATGAAGGCAAGCCAGAGGTGAGAGACCTGATGCTCTGTCCGGCCGTACCTGTGTGGCGGACGAGGCGGAGCCCAGTTCTCTCGGAGGAACTCGAGATGATGGTAGGGGGTGGTGTCGCTACTCACCAACAGCTCGCCACAAGATACCTACCTTGTCGCGTCGATGCTTATAATCAACACGCACTAAGTGAATTCAATTGAAAACAATTTGTGTGTGTGTGTGTGTGTACGTCATCGCTTTGTTCCATTTTGCATTCTTGTAAAAAAGTGTCACTCTAGTGATAAATACTATTGTAAAAATAAATTAATAAAAAACACGGATAGTAGTTTGAAACAGACTGACATTAAATTTATTTTACTGAAGTAAATACACGTTGCTTAGGCTAGATGGCGCCACTTGTAGCATTTTTAATATTTAGGTACAACAAAAAACAATACCACCACTTAACTAAATAATCTAAAAATATTGATTAGACAATAACAAACAAAACAATGTTATGTAACTTGTGTAAATAATGTAAGAAATTTTGAATTTATTTTTTTTCCTTTTTCCATTTTTAAATTAATTTCCATAAGGGTTTCTATATTTTTACAGTTTTCCAGACCAAATTTACACAATAATTTATCAATGAACCTTTCTTGATCAATAAAAATACAATCTTTTTGTATCTTTATGTCCATACCCAGACATTGTAGCTTTAGGCCAATCTATAATTCAATATTGTATTACGTCATGGGGAGGGGCTTTAAAAACCATTATCTTACCCCTAGAACGAGCCCAAAGAGCGATTTTAAAAGTAGCTAATTTCCACCCCTTTTTTCTATCCTACATATTTATTGTACAAGTCCTGCAATGTAATAACAGTTCGCCAAATTTTTATTATGAACATAATACGAGTATTAAAACAGCACACCAGACTTGAAATTACTAACAAAAGACGATACGATATAGTCTGCAACTCGATTACAACCTTGAAACATGCCTTCACAAAACGATTTTTTTCTTTCCTGGGTCCATTTTTGTACAATAAATTAAACAAATACCTAACTTTTTACAAGTTAGATTATTTTAATTGCAAACAAGTTCTATTGAAATATTTGCATGGTATTTCTTACGATAGTACAGAAAATTTACTTGTAGTTTGTAAATGATTTAACTATCATAGTTTAAGTTTATTGTAAATCTAAGAAAACTATCTTTACTATTTGTTCTCCTTAAATTATGTATTAGGTTGGGGAAAAAGTTTCTTCGCATTTTTTAAGATAATTCAAAACATTTTATAAAATAGTTTAATAAATTTTACTAAATTATGTATGTACCATTTTGTTCGATAACCTTTTGCCATCTTGTAGGGACATGATCCCATTGCTATAAAAATTTTGGGAATTCTCATCAAAATACCGCGACAAGTGGATTTGGCAGTCCTCTCGTGATGTTAACCTAACATTGCATAAAGAATTTTGAAGAGACCGAAACAGGCGGAAATCTGAAGGTGCAAGGTCAGGACTATACGACGGATGCATTAACACCTCCCAGCCAAACTCTCTTAATTTTTGCTGAGTGGCTATAGATGTGTGAGGTCTAGCGTTATCATGATGAAACACCACACCCCTTCTGTTGATCAATTCCGGCCGCTTTCTCTCAACTTCTTGCTTTAATCTCATCAGTTGTTCGCAGAAGAGTTCAGAATCGATAGTCCTGCCTGGTGGTAATAGCTCATAATGAATAATGCCCTTCCAATCCCACCACACACATAACATCACCTTATTGCGAGTTAACTCGGGTTTCGCCACAGTCTGTGAAGCCTGACCGGCCTTTGACCACGACCTTTTTCGCACGTTCTTGTCGTACGTGATCCACATTTCATCACCAGTTATCAGCTTCTTTAAAAATGATTCGGTTTCATTACGTCGTAATAAAGAATCACAAATGAGTACACGGTTCATTAGGTTTCTTTCAGTGAGCTCGTGAGGTACCCAAATATCAAGCTTTTTTTTTGTACCCAGCTTTTTTCAAAAGCGCCAAAACTGTTTTGTGATCAATTCTCAGTTTTCAGCTACGTCGTAACTACTGATATGTCGATCTTGCTCCACGTTTTTCAAAAATGGCATCCATTTTATCCGTAATAGGGCGACCAGAGCGAGGTGCATCTTTGACATCAAAATTTCCGGATTGAAAACGCTTAAACCAAATTTGTGCTTCTCTCACAGACACTGCACTAGGTCCATAAACATCGCAAATTTTTTTTGCGGCTTGCGTTGCTATTTTACCTTTTTTGTAGTAAAATTTTAAAATGTATCGAATTTCTTCATTAGATTCATTCATCTTGACAGTACAGTACGAAAAACAAATGAAAATCACGATTTCTGATACACACAGTTATTACACACACACACACACACACACACACACACACACACACACACACACACACACACACACACACACACACACACACACACATACTCACCCTTCTTTGTAAAATTTTTGATTACTTGATATATCTACCTTGTTTAATGTTTAATGACAAAATAATTTTAAGTGAAGTTATAACTCGGAGAAGCCACTGATTCCCGAAACACAGTGTAGACTAGTTCGGGAATCTATGGATTCAATATTAACCATTGTAAAAATGTTTTTGTCAATAAATGATTATATTATTATTTATAAAATTTGCCTAATTTGAATTTGGAATTATGTTCTTTAAAATTTTAACTTTCAATGATACCAAAACCAGCCAGATACAAATACTACAGCCAAAGAGATTTTATTACAAGTTCATACATACTATAATGCGAAAAGACTTTTTCCCCAACCTATTATTTCGATTGTTATTTGTAACTTTATATATATTGTTGTAGCTCTATCCAGCCTAAAACACAGGTCTCACCTTTTTTTTTTTTTTTTTCTCCAGGGGAAAATGCGTTACGCATACCCACCTTTGGGGAGAGGGGTGGGTTATGTGGGACTCCGGACAAAGAGAGACGTCCGTCTACCCACTAAAAACCCCTGGGTGCTCCGGCTCAGCCGCCCTCAGGGGCGGGGTCGCGGAAACGCTTTAGCACACATCCGCAACCCTGCCGGCGGCCGCCCGCAAAAGGCCCAACTCACAAAGGGAGCCGAATGGCTCCCGGCCACGCTAGTGGCGTGCAGAGCACTAGCACGCCAACCAGCTCGGGACTCAACTTAACCCGGGCGCCGGACATCCCCTAGTCCGTCACCCGGAAGTCCCTGTTAGGGCGGGAGATGGTGGGCATATGCCCGCCGCCGCCGCCCAGGTCGCCTGCGCCTGATTGGGGCAGAGAGAGCGTTATCCTCCCGCTCCCTTTCCGCCGCCTCCTTCTGCGACATCACTATCTCGCAGAAGGCAAGCATTGCCTGCCACGACCTCTCGCTATCGACCATGCATGTTTTTTGCAGCCGCACAGACGGGACAGTGCGGGGCCGCGAAACAATCTTTGGCGCCTTATGGCCATTTTTCCCGCAGCGGCGACACATGTCGCTGCGGTCCACCTCTGATGTGCACTTGTGCCGGATGTGACCCGACCCAAGACACCGGAAGCACATCTTGGGTTTGGGCTCGAGCAGCTTAACCTGCGCCGAGACCCACCCCACAAGAATGCGCCCCTCCTTGGCGACCTTCTTAGCTGCCGTGACCGGACAGCGGACCGACCACAAATGGCCGAGGCCACACAGGTCTTACCTAGTTCAGGTAATGTTTATTTGAAACTTTGTTACATTTTAAGTAGATACTAGTATATTTTGTAATTCTTTGTACTTATTTTACAAATAAACAATTATTATTATTACTGTCTTAACTGACCTAGATCTTTTAACTTGAATCTTTCGCTTAATTGACTTTTTAAATATTCTACTTCTTTATTACAGTTATAAAATATGAAAAAATCGTCAACAAACAAAGCCACTAACGTTTTGACATTTTTAAATGATTTTACAAACAAACAAAGTTCATACAATTATTTTTTATAGCCCAAATTTTGTAAACAATCATCAACCTGCTTATACCTGGCCCGTGCCGATTGCTTCAACCCGTATATGGCCTTTTTAATTTCAAAACTTTATTCGACATCATATCACATTTAAGATTCTGAGGTAACTGCATATAAACAGTCTCTTCTAAGTGGCCATTTAAAAAAGCTGTAGTTACATCTAAATGGGATATATTAAGGTCTAATTGAACACTCAATGCAAATAACAATTTTAGAGTAGAATATTTAAGTACTGGTGAAAAAGTATCTTTATAGTCTATGCCTTCGCGTTGTGTGAAACCTTTAGCCACTAACCTTGCTCTATATCGCACTGTGTTGTCAACGTTCAATTTCTTTTTATACATCCACTTGCACTGCACCACCTTAGCATCACTTGGTTTGTTCACCAACTCCCAAGCATTATTTTCTTCAAACGATTTCAGCTCTTCATCCATGGCATTGCACCATTGCTCTCGTTCTGGTCCACTCATAACCTCCTCATATGTGAAATTATTTTCATCTAAACCGTCATCAATTTTACATATTATATATTACCGTATATACCGTATATACCATACCTGTCTGGTTTTCTTTTTTCTCTCTTTCCAATGTCAACAAACTCTGATTCTAGACTATCTAGAGCTTCATCATACAGAGACTTGCTATCACAGGATTCTTCTGAGCAAGACGGGCTAGAAGTCACATCCGGTATATATGTATCATCCTGTTCATAGGTTAAGCTATATTTTTCTGGACTCGAAATGGTATCTTTCTCTTCTTCTCCATCTTCAATGGTTGGCTCAATGTCTTTAGTGTCTTCCACCACTGCTTGGATTACATCAGAGTTCTTTTTCTCCATAATGAAAACGTCTCTGCTGGTAGTAATACTCTTTGATCTTGGATTATATAGTCTATAGCCCTTAGTGTTTTCGTCATAACCAACCATGATATATTCTTCAGACTTTTTATCCCACTTAGTCCTCTTCGCTTTAGGAACGTGGACCATTGCACGGCTTCCAAATATCCGAACGTGGCTGAGATCTGGTTTTTTATTGCTCCATAACTCATATGGTGGTTTTTGTAAACCCGAAGCTAGCGTTCTATTACGTAAATAGACAGCCGTATTGACTGCCTCCGCCCAGAATCTTTTATCAAGATTTGCTTCAAACAATAGACATCGAGCTCTCTCCGCAACTGTTCTATTTAGACGTTCACAAAGACCATTTTGTTCTGGTGTATACGGGTTTGTTGTTTGATGCACTATTCCATTTTTCTTTAAATAGTCTTCAAATTCCAAAGAGCAAAACTCCCCACTATTATCTGTTCTTAAAACTTTCAGTTTTTTTTCTGTTTGTTTTTCAACAAGAACTTTAAACTCCTTGAAATACTTTAAAGCTTGATTTTTGGCCTTGAGGAAGTAGACAAAAGCCATTCTACTGAAGTCGTCAACAAAAAGCAAAAAATATCTCGCTTGGCCCAAAGAGACCTGTTCCATCGACCCACAAAGGTCCGCATGAACAATTTCAAGCACATTTTCACACCTTTTCCCTTTGTATGAAAAAGGTTATCTTGACTGCTTACCTGCACAGCATGTGATGCAGTTAGATTTATCAATTTCTGCTTTATCAATGTACTAAATTCCCTCTACTGCGCCATCCCTCATAGCATTCAGGTCCTTGCTATTGATGTGTCCTAATCTACGGTGCCATATCTCACCTGTCATTGTTGTGGCTGAGCACGCCATCAAACTGCCTGACTTTACATTCAACCTGTATACTCCTTTCACCAAATCTGCTTTTCCAATCAGTACATTCTGTCTATTGCGTATATAGCAAACTTCTTTTTCGAAACTTACTTTGTTTCCATTTCGAATAAGTTGACTTACTGATAACAAATTGGTTGATAGGTTAGCAACACACAACACATCCTTGACTAGAATGTCGAATTCTCAATTATCAACCATGGTTCTAATCATTGCATTTCCTGAGCATATAACTGGTACTGTTTCCTTGTGAGCAACTACTATCTCCTTTATTTTGTGGCCGAGTGTGACACTTTCTAAACAACTCTTATCTGTGATCATATGCGAACTTGCCCCGCAATCTACATACCAATCAGATTTTTGAAAATTATTGTTCATAAATATAGCACTAAAAGCATTTGTTTCACTTTTATTTTACATTTATAACAACGTATCGCTTTGACAGATTTCGAAGACGCCATTTTCGATTTTTGTGTGCCTGTTATGTTGGCTTTCTTGATACGGTGTTGCCATCCTTTCGATAAAAAAGCGTTGTTCGTTCCGTTGCTATTAACTTCCGAACTCATGTCTAATAATTTCGACTTGATTATGTCCGTACTGATAACCATGCCAGAATGCTCTATGGCCATTATCATGGGAGCGAATCTTTCTGTAAGCCCCGCCAATAGCAATGAACCAATCCACTCGTCAGTGTTCTGGAAACCGGTTCCTTTTAATTTTTGTGCAGTATCCACCATTTGTGTAACGTATGTCCCCATTGATTCGCAATCTTCCAATCGAATAGAAATAAGTTGACGAAGTAAGCTGATGCGACACGTAAAACCAGAGTCGTCATAAAGGCACTTCAAGCGTTTCCACACACCTTGAACTGTTTGCTCGTTTTTGATGTAAACATAAATAGACGAGTCAATTGTCATGATCAGTTTCGCCTTTGCCTTTTTTTCATCAACAGAACCTGCATCACACGATTCCTGTTTTTGGATATCCACACCATTTAACATTAGAAAATTTTCCGCTGCAAACGCCCATTCGTCGTAGTTTTCGCGCCCTTTTAGTTTAGGCACATTCACTATGTAACTTCCAGCCATTTTCCTAAAGTTCACTGCGCCACGCGGTAACCGACAATCAATCAGATTTAAGTCCACAAAAGGAGCGATTTCCACCGTGATTTTATATTTAAATATCAAACGGTACACTGATAGTCCACGAAAAGTTAATAATCCGGTATAAAACTTCAATTTATCACGAATTAAGGCCTGGGCCAATAACCTAATAAAAAACACGGATAGTAGTTTGAAACAGACTGACATTTATTTTACTGCAGTAAGTAAATACACGTTGCTTAGGCTAGATGGCGCCACTTGTAGCATTTTTAATATTTAGGTACAACAAAAAAACAATATAAATGACTTCAGTATGTAAGTTTTTGGTACGCATACTGACAAAACTTCATACCTACTGTAAGCGGTAATATAGTTCGCTCTAGCGGCTAATAGATGGGGGACACTATGTTTTAATAAAATGTCCTAAATGACGCTGTATAGTTCTCGACCTAACGTAGAATAAAAAACTTATTCGTGCTGTGACGAGTCGTATTATTATTAATCCTTCACACAGTACTACCAGTAACCATCTATCTGTCGGTTGGTACATTGGTCCTTCAGAGTCGGATGTCTGTCCGAAACTGTACCAAGCGGTTGTGTTAGATGTTGTATGAACTTGTATAGTTATAATGTTATACATGTTCTAACTGCAGAAGGGAGGCACTCCAATAGTATTAATAGTTTGTATATAAAATAGATAAAGTTTATTCTCGGAACCAATGAAGTTACACCAATATTTAATATACTATTTTATAACACTTTATCACAAGCCGAGTGAGCTCTACCTAACAGCGCGACTGACTCTGACCACGTTTGTATAAAAAGCATTTCTCGATTGATCTCGATGCGTTAGTAGGTATAGTAGGGCTGTCCCTACAGGTTGTTTTAGACGGACAAGCTTGCGGCAATTATAACATATTCTCTGCTTGCGGACAAACGCAGAGTTGGAAAATTCGACATAGTTCCCGGTGGAAGTGTTGTATACGCGAGAAAATCCGCAAATTTAATTTTTACAATGTATGAAGCTTGCGAAAACGTTAGAAAAAGTGAAATACATACAGGAGATTGACTTCTGTACCTTTCTGTTCTGTGGTACGCCTTTGTAAGGTAGACGTTTTTTTATTACGGACGAATGGACCACGGTCCATTCTTTTTGGTCCGTTCATACCCCGAATGAGTACCCCAAGGGGCGTTCCAGTACTAAGACTGGGTTGCACCAAGATATTTGTTGAGGTTAAAGTAATTGTAACATTTCACATCCTTCTCTAATTTTAACAGATTTCTATAAGTTAGAGAAGGATGTGAAATGTTACAATAACTTTAACAAATATCGTGGTGCAACCCTGGCTCTGTCTCCGAGGTATCCTAAATATAAAGCTCCGTCGGTCTTCGAAGGAGATCCCGGTGGACGATCGCCGAAACCGTCCGAGCCGGGCGAGGAGAAACCGTAGGTAATAGTCAGTTCTTCGATCGAGCGAGGGACAGAAAAGAAATCAGGAGTCATATAAATACGTATATTTTTATATTATCATTCGTGAGTTATTTATATGCATTGATTACACAGAGTGCGGATAAGTGTACGAGTAGATTTAGCGAAGGTGAGCTTCGAGCTTGTTTGTATGTACACGGGGAGCGCGAGACCGAGGCGAGCGAGGCGGCGGCGGCGATCAGCATCTGCAACAGAAGCGGCGGCGGTCAGCGGCCCGCTCTGCTGAGATCTGAGATCTCTCGGTTTGTTCATTTAGCGAACACGTTAGTTTAATTAATTAAAAGCACTTACAGGTATAGCGCGGGGCGTGGAGGGGGGAGGGGGAGGGAGGCTCACCTGGGCGGCGGCTGGTGCGGCAAATGTAGTGCGGCGTGCGGGGTGTGGAGGGGGGAGGGGGACTCACCTGGGCGGCGGCTGGTGCGGCAGGTAGAGCGCGGGGGGCGCGGGGTGTGGGGGAGGGGGGCTCACCTGGGCGGCGGCTGGTGCGGCAGGTAGAGCGCGGGGGGCGCGGGGGGCGCGGGGTGTGCGGGCGGCGCGGGCGGCGGGTAGAGCGGCTTGGGGTCGCGCATGAGCGAGTGGTAGAGGTTGAGCGCGTCGACGAGCGCGGCGCTGAGCTGCGTGAGGCGCGCGTGGCGGCGGTCGGCGCGCTCGAGCGCGGCGTCGACGAGCGGCCCCATGGCGTGCACGCGGCCCTCGAGCGCCGCCAGCCGCGCCTCGTCCGGCCCTGCGGAGCGCGACGTGAGGGACGTGAAACTTGAAATGCGACGGTGTCGGGTGCGGCGGTGTCGAGTGTGTCGCCCTAATACCGTCGGTGAATATTGAATTTTAGGAAGTTCACCGGCACCGCCGCTTTCGGAATTCGGCGATGCGCTCGGAGTTGTCGTTACGGTCGTGGACGCCCGTATATTGGCGCGAAAACGATGGATGTAGATGTAGACGGATCGTAGGCGTTCGCACGTACGCTCGAATGGGTGCGTTTAGTCGGAAACGACTCGAAGCGCGAGGACGGCGACGCGTTCGTATTTCGACCGCCGCGCCGAATACACATCCAAAATAACACATCCTCTTTAATTAAACTCATAATTAGCTATCGACGTATTGCAAAGTCTGTACGAGCACGGCGCGTGCGACACGGTTAACGTAGCGGCGCTCAATGAATTTGTAGAATGAGGCGCTCAATGAGTTTGTTGTTGTTTTCTCGTGTGCTACGCCGCGCGTACACACGCGTGTTCAGTCGGCCGCGCCCCGCGCCGTGCGACGGCTGTCCGCCCGTCCGCCGCACGCAGCGCTGCTCAATGACATAACATGAACCAAGCACGCGGAACGGACGCACGCGCCTTGCGCCCGCTCAAGGCAACGATGGCACTAAACCGCAGCGTTCGATCATAATCCGTGTCGCCCGCACGATCGTGCCAAATAGACATCCGCGAAGACAATTTACAGACGATAATGCTACGTGATAACGTCAGAAAATAATTAGCGCGTGCTAGCCGCACGTACGAACTATATGTTCGTCGATTTATAAGTCGTTATCACACCGAAAAACTTAATTTAAACGACGGGCACAAAATACAAGAATAAGTCGAGAGTACCACAGTCTCAGTATAAAAATACAAAAATCTAGAGATCGCCATTGGCAGTTTTTTAAGTTTTCCCGAACCGTTACACAACTATATCGAAAGTTAAAACAATAATAATGGCAACCCATTATACCTACGTGTCACTGCCGGGCACGATTCTCTCCCTTTTGGGTGCGGCCTGGAGCTTACTCCACCAAGCTGGTCCAATGCGGGTTGGTGGAGAAACGGGTGGTGTGGTAGTAGTGGCCAACCCGCTGTCGGCTGTTTTTCAAAACTGTAGGCCTATAAGGCCTCCGACAAGGTTTAACGACTGCTAATATTGCTATCTATCGATAGCAACCGGGACCGACGGCTTACCGTGCCCTCCGAAACACGGAAACGCGCATTTTAATTTGCCACTAGCGGTCACCCATCACACACTCGACCGCGCCCGTAATTCTTAACCTAGTAGATCGCTTACGATCTACACCAGCCGCGGGGCCATGCGCGCTTCCAGTGTTTAAACCAATATTATAACAATAAATGTTATTTGTGACTTACCGATGGAAAGATATACCTCCTCGCTTTATACTTGAGGTCTGACATTTCATATTACATGAAAAATTGGCACTACACGGTATTTTACCAAGAGATACGTCGTTCAAGTAGTCTACACGACACTACGAGCGGCGAACGAATGGTTCGGCCGAACTGTGTTATGGCGCGGTAGTTGTGTATACATAGTTGTGGCGCGGTTGCCACGTCCATATTACCATTCCATCTTTATTTATCTATTCCGTGGTTAAAACAATAATTAAAACTATTTTCGTCGGGGTGGTGCGAGCGCCCTTTATTAAAAAGTCGAAGATAACAATAATTTATAGGTCACGATCACGCCCGTGACGTCATAAACGTCATTAAAAAACAATCTCCGATATGAAGGAAAGGGTAGGTGTTATCGACCGACCTGCGGGTGCGGCGGGGTCGGCGTCGTGCAGCAGCGCCAGCGCCGCGTCCATGGCCGCCTCGTCGATGTGCGGCGGCCCGGCGACCTCCGGCGCGCCCCCCGCGCCACCCGCGCCCCCCGCGCCCCCCGCGCCCCCCACTGCGTCCGCGAACTGCACGCTCTTGCCGGCGGCGGCGGGGGGGGGCGCGCGGTCGGCGGCGCGCGGCTCGTCCAGCTCCTCCGTCACGAAGTTGGCGGGGAACAGGCCCTCGCCGCGCTCGTTGTACCCCTTCCACCAGTTGCGGTCGCTCGAGTCCGTCACGTGCACTGCGCAACGAGCTCCGAGCGTTCACATCCCCGATCGGCTCTCCGGAACGACGCGAGCCGGGCTCGGCCGGGCCGGACCTCGGGGCCTCGGGGCGAACGCCGAGGTCCGAGGTCGGGTGATCGGAATTCCGTATCGGAGAACCGAATCGGGAACACGTACGTACGGCAGATCTTAGATCGAAACGACAACGAGGGTGGAGATATGTGCTCGCTGGGAATAGCATAAATGGAGCGTTGGATACGCTTCTAGAATCCAACCATCTAAGCCGGCGGCGGGCTGGACTACCCGTACACAATACTCCAACGCTATTATAATGCAAGTCAGAGCTGGTTATGAAGGAAAGAGAAGAAACAACATGAACGTAAATTATTTTTTTAAATCTGACGATTTGGACGCAAGCTCGTGGCCGATGCTCGAAGCACGCTCCCCGCGTCAGTAGCGAATAACGCGCAGCTCTGAATAAGGCCATAATTATAATAGCCCTGATGCAACGGGCAATATTGGTATCTTGGGTATTACAAAAACTAAACGAACCCGTACCCACTTCGTTTGGCGCCGAAAATTTAACATTTTGCTTTTCAGTTGCATTTATTTTCGGCGGTTTCATTTTTTTTATGGGTTACAAAATTGTCATACACACACCCTATCCAATAAAATACACAATTATCAAAATCAGACAACTCTGAAACAAGTTATGCATATGTTTTTAAAGAAAAATGGAAAGAAAAATTTGACTTCAGGCGAGACTCGAAGTCGCGGCCACTGGGAATCTAGTCCAGCCGCTCTTCCAACTGAGCTACCGAAGTCCTACCTGATTTATCAAATCTTTCCTTCACATTTATTGCATAAATATAGTATAATAGTAGTTTCTGAAATTTGCGCTCCTGGATGTTAATTAATGAATCAAATTCATCATGTCTCAATCTCAATCCTATGTATTCCTCGCCCGCGGCTTCTTCCACTTGGCAATCGTTTTGGTCCCAGAAATCTTAACAGTTTTCCTTCCACGAGTTCGAGCTAATAGTGTTATGGTAGTAATTATAGTTACAGTAAAGTAATTCAAATTAGATACGAGGGCTACATTTAGTATTCGTAGAAAATCAAAAACTGAGCAAACTAGCAAGTTATAAGCTTTATTATACGAGGGTGGATCCAAAAGTTCGTGGCCCAAACTACAAGGAGACATGACATCTTTTTAAATTTACCGTCATTTGTTAGTATGTCTTCTATTGATTTATTGTGCGCAGTTTCATTCCGATACTGCCCAATATAAATTTTCTGTGATTATTTGTTTGAAGCATTCTGACGCGATTTTCAATAATGGAGAAAATTGAACATCGTGCAGTCATTAAATACCTCAATAAAAAAGGCCTGTCACCAAAAGACATCCATCAAGATATGGTGGGCACTTTGGGGGAGTCTGCTCCATCGTATTCCAGTGTCAAGATGTGGGTAGCTGAGTTTAAGCGCGGTCGTGAGAGCATTGAAGATGATCCTAGGAGTGGACGGCCGACAACCTACCACGAAAGAAAACATCGATAAAATTTGTGATCTCGTACTGGGTGATCGACGTTTGGACCATCGGTAAGATAGCTGAGACAACAGACATTAGTTATGGCCGGGTGCAACACATAATAACGAAAGAATTGGGATTCCATAAGGTTTCTGCTCGCTGGGTCCCGAGGTTGCTTTCAGCTGAACAAAAACGAGTTCGATTCACAATTTCGCGAGACTGTTTGGAACTTTTTGAGACTGATCCCGAGGACTTTTTGTCTAGATTTGTTACCATGGATGAAAGCCATATTCCTGAATCAAAGCAACAATCCAAACAGTGGAAAAGATCTGACTCACCTACACCGAAAAAGGCTAAAGTCGTTTTGTCGACTAACAAAGTCATGGCTTCTGTTTTTTGGGATGCGAAGGGCATTATTTTTGTAGATTATTTACCGAAAGGTCAAACTATTAATTCTAGTTATTATTGTAACCTTTTACGAAGACTACGAGAAGAAATAAAAGAAAAAAGGCCGGGAATGTTGCGTAAGAAAGTTTTGTTCCATCAAGACAATACACGTGTTCACACTTCGGTTGAAACAATGTCTGTAATCCATGATTGTGGCTACGAATTGCTGCCCCACCCACCTTATTCGCCGGATTTAGCCCCCTCAGATTATCATTTATTTCCAAATTAAAAAAAAACATTTGGGTGGCTCGAAATTTTCGACCAAAGATGAGGTGATAGTCGCAGTAAACGAATATTTCGCCGACCTTCCGGAATCTTTTTTTTTGGAGGGGATAAACAAGTTGCAGTTCAGGTGGAAGAAGTGTGTTGAGCTAGATGGAGACTATGTCGAAAAATAAAAATAAAATTAGACCCACTTTTCTTTCATTTTCTTGGTCGGGCTTCGAACTTTTGGATCCACCCTCGTATCTTTTCAAAATAGTGTCCATTCACATCAATATACATCGCTGCATTCGGTGGAACCACCAAGAAAAGCACTTTGCTTACTCGTTTTGAGGGGTCTCTTCTTCTTGGGAATAAATAAAAATCGCGAGGTCGGGGCTATACGGCGGGTGACCCAGTAATTCCACGTCTAACGTCGGCAAATAGTCGATCGTTCGCCTGGCGGTGTGCGACGAGGCGTTGTCGTGGTGAAGGAGGATCTTACTGCGAGGTCGTTTCTCCCGAACTTTTTCCAAGACAAGGGGACAAAGAATTGGTAGTGTACCACTCTGCAGTAACTGATTTTTGATTCTCTAAAACAATTGTCGCGTAATGATCTCTCCTTCCAAAAAACAACCCCCATCCACCACCATCCACCCACCATCTGTTTCTGTTCTGCCACCATCTGTTTTCCCACGCTTCCCCTCTCTTCAATTTAGTTGGCAACTCCTCGGAAGGAAACACCCACTGAGTAGACTGTCTTTTGGTTTCCGAATCATAAAAGAGTAAGTACAACTTTCGTCGCCCGTAACTATATCGAACACAGCATTTGAGTCACCTCCGTTAAACCTTTGACTCATTTCATGACATCAATCAACACGACGGAGTTTTTGGGCCTCGGATCAAAATATGGGGTATCCGCCGGGCACAAAGCTTCCTGACCGCTAAATGTTCATGGAGGATGCATGTGCACTTGATTCATACCGACACATAAGCTTGTCCGAATCTGCTGATAGGTTACTCTTTTATCAGTCTCTATCGTACGCCGCACAACACCGGTGTTATCTTCAGTCGTCGCCGTAGGAGGCCGTCCGTCACGCGGATCATCGGTGAGATTAATGCGTCCAAGTTTAAACTCATTAAATCAGTTATAAACAGTGGCACGAGACGTAGCTTCATTGTAAAAGGCCAATCTAAGTCTATCATAACTCTCTTGTTGTCTTAAATGACATCGAATGTCATTAAAATAACTGTACGAAAATTTTCTGGCGGTTAATTCATGATGACGTGACGCAGACAATTTTCAATTTACCGCCTAATGCCTAAGCGTAAAACAAATGACAAATTAATGAAATACATACTCAATAATTTTAGCATAGAGTTCCATTTTCAAAATGTAATCTAATTTTTTTATCATATTGTTTACAAGTGGCCAGTTCTAAAAACTTTCAGTGTCACTCTCGTGCTAGAAAGAGTCTAGTATCAAATTTGAATTACTTTACTGTAAATATTTATGTCATGAACAATATTTTGTCTTTGTTTTCTGTATAAAAGATAGATATAAAAGTTGATTAATTACGCCACAACTTGTATTTAATGTAAAACTTATCTTTATTTAAGGCAAGTGCTCGAGATATCCGCGACACTCGATTGCCTCGTTTCTCATTACACCGCCCTGCTCTCCGCTGCGGAATTTTAGAACCATCACTTAAAAATATTATCGAACCGAAATCGTGGATAACATTCATCTCGAATATAAAAGCCCGCCCGATTTATTAAAAAAAAAAACAACATTTACGAAGTGAGCGAAGTCGCGGGCGAAAATCGGCATAAGTCACAAAAGGCAGATACCGACATGCGTAGGTAGTTTAGTTTATTCATTTATTTCATGTAATTAGGCTCCTGGAGAGCACTTTTACATAGTCATTTTTTTTTAAACTAACCTAGAGTGAATAACCACTAATAATAATAAAAAACACATAATAAATTAAATAGGTACCGACCGATCTCGCCCGCCATGAAGGTGAGCTCGTTGTCCTCGGCAGCCTCGAAGTCGTAGAGCGCGCGCACCTTGCGCGCCGGCGCCGCCGCCGCCTCCGCCGCTTCCACACGCGGGTACAGCGCGCCCCCTGCGCCCCCCGCGCCCCCCTCCACCGACGGGGGTCCGCCCGCCGTCGAGGGGGGCGCACCCCCCGCGCCCGCCTCCCGCAGCGACAGCGCGATGGCGCGCGCCAGCTCCTCCTGCTCGCGGTGCGCCGCCGCCGCCGCCGCCGCCGCCGAGCTCGCCGACGTCGCGTTCTGAAACACGCCGCGTCCGGATGGGTTCGAGTCGAAAGGGTGGGACGCGGAGGGCGACGGAGGGCGACGGAGGGAGACGCTCACCTGCGGCTCGGGCGCGCGCTCGCCGGCCTCCTGCGCGAGCTTGGCGCTGAGGGTGGGGATGAGGTCGAGCTGCGGGTCGTCGCGGAACTCGTTGTCGGCCCACTTGCGCAGGAGGGCGAGCAGGCGCGCGGCGACGCCGGGCTGCGCGCGCGCCACCAGGCGCCGGAACTCGAGCTCGAAGTCGCGCGAGGCCACCTCGAGCAGGAAGGCGCGGCCGCAGTTGGCGACGCAGGCGTCGAGCAGCGTGGCGGCGTGCACCTGCACGTGCGGGTCGGGGTGCGCGAGGCGGCGCAGCACGGCGCGCAGGCAGTCGCGCGCGGCGCCGGGGGACGCGCCCGCGCGGTCGCAGATCTCCATGATCAGCCCCCACTCCTCGCTCGTGTTGTTCTCGCTCGTGGCGCGCTCTGCCGGGGTCGACGGTCACACGTTACTTTATAAGTTTACGGGCTCCGGCAGTCCTACCTACTAAACCTACCTACCTACTTAAATTCGATTTGACGATATAATAGGTTGGGGAAAAGGTCTTTTCGCATTATAGTATGTATGAACTTGTAATAAAATCTCTTTGGCTGTAGTATTTGTATCTGGCTGGTTTTGGTATCATTGAAAGTTAAAATTTTAAAGAACATAATTCCAAATTCAAATTAGGCAAATGTGTGATTTTCATTTGTTTTTCGTACTGTCAAGATGAGTGAATCTAATGAAGAAATTCGATACATTTTAAAATTTTACTACAAAAAAGGTAAAAATGCAACGCAAGAACTTAAACTAATCGATTTCCAATTTAAAGAAGCGTCGGCTGTATCGCCGCCATGTTGAATATGGTTGAAAATGATAAAATCGTTTGAATTTAATGTGGTAGTAACTCTAAAATATATATTAGAATAAATTAATTGTATTTTTTTCGGATTCTTCTTTAATTTACCCATTTTTTGAGGACGTGGTTCGCCCTGGTTCGCTTGCACTGCTATATCCGCCATACGGCGTGCGTCTTCAATCCAGTAAATAGTAAAGTGTGGTTCGCCACAAATAAAATAACAAAATAACACCTAAACCACCTACATGAAAGCAATAAAACTTTGAACTAATACCATAGTATGAATATCGACATCTTATTTTCGTTGCCGATTTAAATAGTTTGTTAAACTATAAAAGTTTTTATATTGGCGCAACTATAATACTTAGATATACCCTACCGCGGACTTTTCTGTACATAATAATGTGGTCTACAAAATCGTAGTACATTATTTTGCTCCATCATCAATAGTTATTACAGCGCACGCGATTTAAGGTATTTCAATAGTGATTTTTATCGACGGTGTTTTATGTTATTGAAGTTTTCGCAAGGATCCCTATTTTTTCAAAATAAAATATAGCCTATGTTACTTTGGAAAGATGTACATTCATAATGGTGAAAGAATTTTTAAAATCGGTCCAGTAGTTATTGAGCCTATTCCAAACAAACAAACAAATAAAAAAATATTACCTCTTTATAATATTATTAGTTTAGAAGTTGAGATTAGGTACATTCCCAGCCACGCGACAATGTCGCGGCAGCAACGCAATAGAAAATCGAGAAATATGGGGCTGCGGCAGCACTGGTTGCGTACAGCGGAGTTCGGAATCGTACCTTTATATAGGTAGGTACCTACTCGTACAATGTTAGCAAACCGTAAGTAAGTAGTGGTGGTATAGTATTGCACTGTACACAATTACTTTAAAAAATAGTTATGTAGTTAACAGCTTACATAAAATCAAAGGTACGACACACGGACAACATAGTATTTACAAAATTATGTTATTTTTATTTACAAAATTGACAATGTTTTATAGGAATTCATAATCAGACATTGAGACAAGTTTATTGAGAAACTATATGAATTGAGTGTGATTGTAAAGGTGGCATGAGAGGAAAGGACACATTCCTAAATGTATGGAGCTTGGGCCCGCACCCTGTACACTATATTGAGAGAAGAAGCATAAAATACTAACACCCATATTCTAAGACGTTACTTTAAACATTCCTTGACTCACACTCAGCTATGGACACATTATGAGGACGCCTCAAAATCCCTATTCTTATTCGTATTTTGACAAGTAACTCATGTGTACGGATTTCCATAGATAATTCACAAAGTCTTGAAAATCAATTTTTATTGAAGAATATGATACCTATTTAATTATATTTCCAGACAGTTCCGACACGAACAACTTACTGACCGCAAGAATATGCCGCAAATATAAATACTCCTCAAGTTTGACAATTGCTTCCTTACCTCAAACGGAGGAGAACGTCGAGTTGACGTTATTAGTTACAACTAAGAATACCAATTCCCTTGAGTAAGGTTGAGTTAAGGTCAAGGTTAGAATATGGGTGTATCTACAGCCATATTCTAAGTCTTAACCTTCCTTTTTAATTTTCAGCCATTCAAATTGTTTACTACATGTACCTTCAATTAATTGTCGTAAGTATAGTTCACGAACAAGAAAGTAATAGTAGCAATATGGTAACATATTGCTCTCATACAAACATTTCATAAAATAAATATTTCCGACAAAAAAAGTCTCAAATTACTTTGTGAGTATTTTTCCATGATTCTACTTATCTTTATCTATCTTTTGTTAAAGTGTACAAGGTGCGGGCCCAATGTGGAACTTGTCCTTTGTCTATTCCATAATTTTTAGACTAGCACATAAATCAATCATTATCTATAAAGTGTATATAACGTTATATTATTTATTTTACTGGTGGTAGAGCTCCAGTGAAGGAGCTCGCGGTCGTGGGCACCACCGCATTACCTAATATACTTGCCGCTAAATGGTCGTGCTCCGGTCAGGTGGTAATGTATGGCCTTGTAATTTCCGGCACAGAGGCATAATACCTTAGGCCTCAGAAGTGGCAACGCATCTGCATTTTGACCTTGGTCTTTGTGTGGGTGTCTCTAGGCTCCAGTCATCACTTAACATCAATGTGAACTGCATGCTTGTTTGCCACTTTCATTACATAAAAAAAAAAAAATTAAAATTATTTTAATATCGTTGTTGGCGTTCCACACTCTTTGCCTACCTCGAAAGGGACTTGGAATGAAGATACATACATACTTATATGAATTTGTCTTTACTTACATATTATGTATTTCAGAACGCATACTAGCTCTCTTATGTTCTGCACTTTAAAACAAATTTCATATCAATCATATCCTCTTATTGTACCTTAAAATAATACATCGCATTGCATCTGATTGTTTTGCGCATACTACAGCGTTAAGCATGCTCAAAACTGGTTATCGACATGTATTGTATTCTATGAATGTGAAGTAGGTACATTCGAAATTAGCTCCTAAATCTATCTGTTATAATTGAATATGCTTGGGTAGGATTTTTACCTTGCCGTAACACAGTTTCGACTAGCACGGAAGGTAAAAAAATAATAATCTGTGTACTGCCAACTTATCAATTATTTCTGTTCATAAGTAATGATAGTGTATCGCTTTTGTTATTCATGAACTAAATGTACTTATGTTATAGGTATAACATGATTTTAAATAAATTTACTGTTTACTGTTTCATCATTACCTCAACAGAAAGACATCCACTGCTAGACAAAAGCTTGTCTAAAGATCAATCATCTTTGGGTCCCAAGGCTTTTGATAAATCAATCTTTTGGCTTGCTTATTGGTCCCAATTTTTACCCCTGGCTCCCGATTTACTTTACGTACTGTCTTGTTTTTCGTTAGCTGACCCGTTAAAAGGAAACAATGATCTATTCCTTCTAATTCTTTACACACAAAAATTCATGCCAAGATCCATACACTGATTTGTACAGAAAAATATAAAAAAGGTACTTACAAGGTAAAACAACTTTTAAATATTATAGGAAACCTTAGAGTTAAGATAAAAGATTACCTGGTATATAAAATGTTTTTAACTCTGAAATTTAAAAAAAAAATTGAAGTTTAGTATGGAGTGCATTTACTGCTCTCTAGATAGACCATTTTATGTCACAGAATTAAATATATTTGAAATGCCAGAAAAGGTTATTAATAAGTTTTATATTCACTAGATAATATTTCAAAGCAGTTTTTCCTTATACTACTTTTTTCTGTACAAATGTTGCCCTGATCCTCTCCGTAGGTTAGTTTCCTACATTCTACATCTGTTGTCCATTTTATTTTCTGATAATTTAATATACAATTGTGACTTTAGAACTTGTCATGGACCCTCACGTTTCATGTAAAGTGCAATAGAAGCCCTCGCTTACAAACGACCTCTGTTTTCTTCTTACAAGTGAGTCATATGTTAATCAATTTGTTATCTTTGTGTTGAACAGGCACATGCGAGTAAACTTCTGAACCCTCTCAAAGAGAGGTCGCATAAAACACTTTTTCTTTGTTGATAAATGTGTTATTAACCCGCTCTGAGACGAGCAACGCAGTGTACCACAGTACCTACGACGTAAAGTAATGAGGGCAACCAATAGCACAAGCATATTGCAATTGCCATATTATCTTGTGTTTGAAAAAATTAGTCTACGTACCCACATCTTGATCATAGGGCGACGATGTGCCGAATATGCCCATGTTTGATTTTCCTCAGTTTTCGCAGCCCTGGAACTTCAATTTACCTTCACGACACTGACCAAAACTACACACAACTATTGACGCAGTTCCAGTAGATACCATTAGATTAAACTTGTTCTTCGCGTTATCTATTAGTAATATTTTTACTTTTCGTAATTCTGCAGAAATTATGAACAAAAATTTCAATTTAATTTGTAATTTTTGTACAATCAAACTCGATCAAACTTCATCAACATTAACGATGACTGACAATCACAGACCATTAAAAACAAATGACATGACAATTTGACATTGACAAACATAATTGACATTGGGTACGTTCCATAAACCGACCGCAAATCGCGACCACGACCGCTGAAATTGTCGTCCCACTAACGCAGTGATTCCCAAAGTGGTCCATATCCCCTGGGGTCTATGGGAGGCTCGATGGGGTCTACGTATATGCGTAAATAAAAATGGGATATATGGGTAAGTGATATAAATGTTAGCAAGGGTGTAGGATTATACTTATGTTGAGTTTTATCTACTAAACTTAGGATGGTGAAATTAAAGAAGATATCCGGCAAATATAATTTAATCCCACACGACATACAAACAACCAATATAGTCGGGGGATAGGAGCAGACCACGAGCAGACTGTGGGCCATAGGTAGTCACGCACCGCACCTCAACGGGCGACGATCGGGATCTTTGACGGCGCTCATATTACAGTGCGACTGCACTAGCGCTAACAATAACAATTGATTGTTGACATACCTATGCCCTACAAGGGTGTCCACCGAAACCAGAAAAAAAATGAAAAATAGTTTGGGAACCTCTGCAGTAACGTAAAAAGGGCGCGGGCGCTGGCGGCGAATCTTTTATGTGGAAGTAGTTGAACTCACATCTTAAGCGCTGTGTGCTCGCTAAATTATGGCGGCATAGTGATATCGTTCTTTTTTGGAATTTTGGTGAAAGCCCACTTCGATCCACTATATAATATTTTGTGGGCGATGCGGTCGCAGACAGTAATGTCATTTATGACGTCAAACGATCGCTCGCGATGACCACGCACCTTAGATCCGGACAAGACGGCCGCTTTCGTAACACGCCGCTTACCGCAGCCGCTCCGACTGCGAGGCCAGGACATAGCCCGGCAGTCTGCGGTGAAGTATCGCCAACGTCAACATATTTAACCGTCTGTACGCGGCGCGCGACGAAATAGCTGAGGGAGAGAAAAGAATATACCCAAAAAAAAAAAAAATTAAATACAAAAAAATATCAAAAAACAAAGAAAAGGGTTAAAAAGTTCAAATAAAAAAGTGTGTGAAGCCTCCATCAGGGAGTTTCCCCGCGTGCCAGCATCTCCCGTTTAGGACCACGCCCCCGACGTCTCGGGGGCAGATAGGCCCGGGGAAGGAGGACATTCCTCGACCCCCGAACCATCCCCCCCTTCTGTTGCGCTTCGCGCTCGGAGGGAGGGATGATGAATATACAGTCAGGACCTTAGGTGGAACCTGGAACGTTACAGAGGGCGTTACAATCGTTGCGGCCGTTTAGTGGAACGCGGCCATCATTCCACAGATTAAGGATTAGTACCAAGTAGGTACATAGGTAAACACAGTTTAGGGTTCGGTTTTGTGAGTGTCATCTATCTATATATAATATATAAAAATGCAACCCGATTTCCTTGGTCACGGCATCACGCGTGAATGGCTAGACCGATTTGGCTAATATTGATTTTGAATGATTTTTGGAAGTCCAAGGAATGTTTAAAAGGTAGAAATATGAAGAAATTGAAGGGAAATAGTAAAAACCACCATTTCATTTTCCCATATGTTGGGTTTTGTTGTAATTAATTTTGGAGATAAATAAAAAGTCTGAATCTAATGGCAGAGTCTATTGTCCAAACCCATAAATTACATCACTCACAATATTAACAGAAGTACACTGTCTTACACAAGGGGAGCAGGACGACTGCGGGGCAAACGACATGCGCGGCTATGCACGCTTACAAAAACCTTACTCAACAAATTATAATGCATATAGTCCCTACAATCATCCCCCTCTTAAAAAAAATATTATTCATACTGTCATGTTATAAAATAATGTGAAAGTTAAATATCATAAAATGAAGCACCAAGGCACACAGGAATGTGCTGAATTGTATTGCAGTCGCCTACTTGACCACCTATTAGACATAAACAAGTATATCATATTTCGAATTACAATGACAAGGTTTGTACCTACTGATATCTCAAAAATAGAATACACAATAAATTGTTTTATTCATTTTAAATTTATATAAAAGTCTCACAATAGTGTAAAAAAATGATAATGTATAATTGACATAGTAACACAAAATAAGTAAAAATTTGTAAGCAACCTGTCAAAATAAAAATTGAGTAAAACAAATGCCAAATGTAAAAAAAAATGAAATTATTAACCAAGGTTTCTTACTTATTATAAATCACTAATCACTGTTTCCTTTCATTTTATGCAATCTAACATGGATTTCCATAAGACACCTGGGTCTGTGACGCAATTGCCGGCCCAGTAGTTGGTTCCGCAGTCCCCAAGGATGTTAATTCTTTCCTGATCCATTCTTTAGTATTTTTACAGCAACGTTTTCCACAAAAACACAAACATAATAGCGTGATTACTACGGCGATACTTATAACGATGCCTCCGTAGATTTCTACTTTCTTTTCTAAATCTCCTACTTGTTTGGCGTTATTCGCACCTTGCTGCGTAATAATAACTTCTTCGTTTTTCGTTTGGTAATTTCCCATATTAATTATAGGCATTAAATGACTCTTTTCACACAAAAAAAAAAATTGAAGTGGAAAATTACTACCGAATTTAAATGACTGCAGGAACAAATGTAATAGAAATGAAAGAAAACAGCAATTTCACATCATGTTATATCCGAATTGTTTCGTAATTATCTTAATCTAAACATTATTAACTACTTACCTAAGTACAATCAAAAAATCGCACGGGTGGCCTAACTGTCCGGCCACTGCGCGTGGTTCGAGTCATAAGCGCGGGCGATTTTACCATCTGCTCGCTATTATAACTTAAATCTTTATTTTTACTTTTATCAAATACATAATTATCTAAACATTCATCTTTATCTAATAGAAATGCTGGCTTTAACCTGTCTATCGATACACAAACATCCCTGTTAGGTAATCTAATATTAAAAATTTTAGTATTCCTACTTAAAATTGGGTATGGGCCATCCTAGGTAGGACTAAGTGACTTTTTCATACAATCATTTCTAATAAATACGTGACTACAAGTTTTTAAATCTTTACTGACGAAAATTTTTCGTGAAACGCTACCCGCTCGTGACTTTGGTTGAACCCTATTTATAATTTTGCGTAACTGTCCCAGAAAAACATGTTGATCGCTAAACCGCTGATTCTCTGAATGGAAAAATTCGCCTGGCAACCTAATAGTTTGACCATACACTAACTCAGCTGCACTTAACCCTGTATCTGTTCTGCATGCGGCTCTTAACCCTAATATGACCGTAGGTAGTTCATCAGCCCAATCTGTACCATCAGTTAAACGTGTAGTTAACGCATTCTTCAAAGTACGATGCCATCTCTCTATCATTCCATTGCTTTGCGGTAATTGTAGGGACTATATGCATTATAATTTGTTGAGTAAGGTTTTTGTAAGCGTGCATAGCCGCGCATGTCGTTTGCCCCGCAGTCGTCCTGCTCCCCTTGTGTAAGACAGTGTACTTCTGTTTTTGATTACCGAGTATTTATTTTCTTCGGGTGGAGTCATGATCAAATCGCCTACCTGTTGCAGAGCGTCGCGATTAAGCTTGGCTACAACCATATTAAATTTTGATGTGTCCCCTTGTTTCTGTGGTTCCATAACCGTCTCAAATTGCGCGAACCATAGCCTGGGCATGTCAGCCCAAAACTCGGGTATCCTTGCCGATACGGAGATGGTCGCCAGGTCACTCGCTTCTTGGATCATACCGGTAGCTTGAGGTTTATTCATTTTGAGTCCAGCAGTCGTCAGCGATAATCGTAAGTCTCCAGTAGCATAGTTTAAAAATTATGTCGGTGCAGGTTAAATAAATCACAACGGGGCAGTTTAAAGAAATCACGTCGGGGTCACCAATGTTGGGTTTTGTTGTAATTAATTTTGGAGATAAATAAAAAGTCTGAATCTAATGGCAGAGTCTATTGTCCAAACCCATAAATTACATCACTCACAATATTAACAGAAGTACACTGTCTTACACAAGGGGAGCAGGACGACTGCGGGGCAAACGACATGCGCGGCTATGCACGCTTACAAAAACCTTACTCAACAAATTATAATGCATATAGTCCCTACACCATAAAAATAGTCCGTATCTATCAAACCTTTGACACATGTCATATTTTTATTCTGAGGCAATACGAAGTTTGCCGGGTCAGCTAGTACACTATAAAATTTCAACCACAAACAGTCTTCAAAGGCAAATTGTTGGCTTCTGCTGGACATGTCCTTGTTGTAGAGGAATTAAAAACAAATCAATAATTCAAGCTCATGGCATCTTATGACAAACTTGTATTTTGATACCATAAAAAACGTTTAGGGTTTAAATAGACGTAGTATTTAAATAATATAATATTAATGCAGCATATAAAATGCAGCATGAGTGTGAAATGTAATAGCGTGTTTGTTATTCATTTATTTCATTGTTCATTTTTCCAAGTAGCTCTTGGGAATCAATCGATGAAACTTGCGTTTACTACCAATGATATTATAAAGTACTAGATTGGCAGTTTACGGCAGCGATGCGTAGCCACTTTGAAGATGCCCGCAGGCATATCTGATTCTATTCTGCCAGTGACCGGATGAATAATACATAATTGCTTGTCCAGCTAAAATATTTTGTTAGTACGTGAAAATAATCTCAACTGCAAGGTGTCACCTCAGATCGTGTTCACGCACTAACAAAAGACTTACGAGTGACTACCATGGAGTCTCCTACAGAAAAATAGATTATATAACACACCTATACTCGTATTACTTTCACACCGTTTGCACGTCTTCGACCTCTATCATTGGAGCTTTACCTTCGTACAATATGCTCCTTTATACTAAACGTATTATTGTATACGCTCTCTTAGGACGGAAGTGTAATATTTATGTATTGTAAGCAGTATTTTTTAAGTTAATATTTTATTATAATTTATAATTCACTCAATAAACTACAGTTAAGCTATGAAGTTGTCTCAATCATGTAACCCTCAAGACCTCAACATTTCATGGCGACACTCATCACACTTTAACTAATAGGAACGGAGCAACGCAAGCGAATGTGAAATGAGTAATTTAACGTTACGTTTTTTTTTTGCTTTTCACAAATCCATTAGGAGCTTTTTTTAACGACGCAAAAAAAAGGAGGAAAGGAAGGCAAGTCGATGTTTCTTATAAAAGATATCACGAGATAAAGTCAAGTAACTACACATTTAGCACTCTGGCCCCTACCATACTTATAAGTATTGAGTACTGAACTCCTCACTTTGGTTGTATTTTTAAATTAATTAGGACTCTTTTCGTGTCTCACCTCCAGCATGGCCACCAGATGCATAACAAACAAAGATAACAAGCAATGTGAGCGGCAGGTGGAAGCTCGAGAGTCCTCTGTCAGTCTCCGGCCGAGTGGACTCCGACTGAGTGCCTGAGTGCATGTCTGCGTCACTCCGCGTCGCATCGCGTCAACCTGAGGGCCTAAGGGCTGAGGCTGAGGGCTGTTGTTTGTTTTATTGTTACGAATGTATGATACCGCATTTACACATTCGTGCGAATCACGAGGCGAATAGCGAACACGAATGTGTAAATGCGGTTTAAGATGTTTACTACACAGGGCTCCCCCGCCCACGTCCTACTTTTTGTAGGACAGATAATCGGTCCAATTTTTCATCCGATTTTTATGACCGATTTTGTGGCCGACTCAACGCCCACGTCCGTTTTTTTTGTCGGTGGAGTAGTACGTCATAGACAGAGAGCCGAGAGAATCTCATGAGTATAAGGAGGAAGGTGGATTTACAGAGGAAGGTTTGTCATTGGCTTTTGAGGAACAGAAGAGAAAAAAGAAAGCATTTCGCGGCAAGTATATTAGGTAATGCGGTGATTCCTACGCCCGCGAGCTCCGTCATTGGAGCTCTACCACCAGTAAAACCTCCACTCCTTGCCTAGCGATGAACATAAATACGTGGGTAATGCCTTATAAACGTATTTTATATGGCTTAAACTTTTACCCCCTTATTCATAAACGTACATTAGATACGTTTTAGCTATAGAAAGCTTTGTCTTTGTCAGTTGCATTGTCAAATGTGCAGGATAGAAAAAGACAAAGGAGAGATTAGCAACACTTTAGCTAAAATACGTTTATGAATAAGGGGGTTAGTTTCAAACACATTTAATTGGTTAACAAGTGGGTGAAAGTTGCTAATAAATATTTTTCAATTAATCATACTTATGAACATATTATTATTTCTATAGGCAATACATGCAAGACATGTTTTGCCTATAGAACTAATGAAAATTGTGAAAAAATGGTTAATTCGGTAAACAGATAGGTGAAGGTCGACCTAGGTTCGGCTCTTAGACTATTACCTTGCAAGTACATGCGGTCGACTGTCGGTGAGTCGGTGAGTAGTGCGTTGACGCATACATTTCCGAACGTTCCATTTTTCACCGATTATCGGATCGGTCGGGATGAACCGATTTTATTTCTGACCGATTTTTTGTAGGACGTGTGCGTTGCACTATTGCTATCAGTACCTTCTATTTTTCTCCTACAAAGAGTCGGTCACCGATTATCGGATGTGGGCGGCAGCCCTACATATTGAAGAACATTTTGTTAATTGAATTATGTGTATGATAATATTAGGTTGGGGAAAAAGTTTCTTCGCATTTTTTAAGATAATACAAAACATTTTTTAATATAGTTTATTTAAATTTAACTAAAGTATGTATGTACCATTTTGTTCGATAACCTTTTGCCATCTTGTAGGTATGGACATGATCCCATTGCTATAAAAATTTTGGGACTTCTCATCAAAATACCGCGACAAGTGGATTTGGCAGTCCTCTCGTGATGTTAACCTAACATTGCATAAAGAATTCTGAAGAGACCGAAACAGGTGGAAATCTGAAGGTGCAAGGTCAGGAATATACGGCGGATGCATTAACACCTCCCAGCCAAACTCTCTTATTTTTTGCTGAGTGGCTATAGATGTGAGAGGTCTAGCGTTATCATGATGAAACACCACACCCCTTCTGTTGATCAATTCCGGCCGCTTTCTCTCAACTTCTTGCTTTAATCTCATCAGTTGTTCGCAGTAGAGTTCAGAATCGATAGTCCTGCCTGGTGGTAATAGCTCATAATGAATGCCCTTCCAATCCCACCACACACATAACACCTTATTGCGAGTTAACCCGGGTTTCGCCACAGTCTGTGAAGCCTGACCGGCCTTTGACCACGACCTTTTTCGCACGTTCTTGTCGTACGTGATCCACTTTTCATCACCAGTTATCAGCTTCTTCAAAAATGATTCGGTTTCATTACGTCGTAATAAAGAATCACAAATGAGTACACGGTTCATTAGGTTTCTTTCAGTGAGTTCGAGAGGTACCCAAATATCGAGCTTTTTTTTGTACCCAGCTTTTTCAAATGCGCCAAAACTGTTTTGTGATCAATTCTCAGTTCTTCAGCTACGTCGTAACTACTGATATGTCGATCGTGCTCCACTTTTTCAAAAATGGCATCCATTTTATCCGTAATAGGGCGACCAGAGCGAGGTGCATCTTTGACATCAAATTTCCGGATTGAAAACCCTTAAACCAAATTTGTGCTACTCTCACAGACACTGCACTAGGTCCATAAACATCGCAAATTTTTTTCGCTGCTTGCGTTGCATTTTTACCTTTTTTGTAGTAAAATTTTAAAATGTATCGAATTTCTTCATTAGATTCACTCATCTTGACAGTACGAAAAACAAATGAAAATCACACATTTGCTTAATTTGAATTTGGAATTATGTTCTTTAAAATTTTAACTTTTAATGATACGAAAACCAGCCAGATACAAATACTACAGCCAAAGAGATTTTATTACAAGTTCATACATACTATAATGCGAAAAGACTTTTTCCCCAACCTATTACTAGGGCGTGTGCACGGACTTAAAATTTTTGCCAATATTGCAGATTTTCCTATCGTTCGCAGTTTTCTTGTTACAAGCATTTGCCCGTCGCCGTGGTGCATTGGCACCGCAATTATGATTTTGCACGATATCGCGCGATCTGGCCCGCCATCCAGTGGCCTTCCACGCGATATCGCGTGATTGTAGAAGTTTTGTATGAGTTGTGGAATAGCGGCCATTTGCAGAACATCAGCTATTCCAGCTGGCATTGACGTGTTTTTTGTGCCACGCTATTAATGAAAACCAATAATAAGTTATTAATCTGACATTGAGCCGTCGGTCCCGGTTGCTATCGATATATATCAGTCGTTGAACCTTGTCGGAGGCCTTATGGGCGGTTCGAAAAACATCCGACAACGGGTTGGCCACCGACCCGCATTGGAGCAGCGTGGTGGAGTAAGCTCCAGGCCACCTCCCAAGACGGGGAGAGACTTCGTGCCCAGCAGTAGGATGTATCAAGGGTTGCCATTTTTAATATATTAATATTTATTTAATTTATTTATTTATTAAGTAACACAGACTCATTTTGTAAGTATAGTTGTACTTAGAACTATGTTAGTTACAATGTACATTATTGAATGACATTAAATACCTACATATATTTTTAACATTTATTATTATATTGTACAACTCATGACCGTCACATTCCAGTTGATATGTACAGACAATCTAATCTGCTTGTGATCATGCTCAGAATGCTATTGGTACTGCCACGCACTCTGCGCACCAGGGACGCGCACCTCTTACGCATTGTAGCATAAAAACAATCGTGCCTCCGCAAACATCCCTGACGCACTACAATGCCGTGGCAACCCCAGCAACACCCTGAACGCGTTATTGTATTGTACTCAGAGGGCATTATATGCTTTTTGAGTATATCTGGCCCACAGGCTGCATGTATAGAAATTTGTGCAATAAGCTCTAAATAATGTTATTTTTACGTTAGGTGAACATAGTGTGAACCGGCGAGCCAGCATGATCGCTCTCACAGACAACGCCCTCCGTTTTTCTTTCTACATAGTCATCATCTCTGAGGTCAGGAGTCAATACGTGACCGAGGTATTTAAATGTGTACACCCTTTGAAGTGTTTGTTTATTTAATACTAGCGGCCCGCCCCGGCTTTGCGCGGTGCAATGTTGCCTACCCTCTCCTATTCGCCTTAGCGTGATGATTATACATTGTACGAGCTGCTCTGTACATTTGAATATCACGTTTTACAACAAAGCATTTTTGTATCTTATATCAGTGCAATAAAATCAATCATCAAAAGCGGTCGTGTTGATATTATCATTTTCTATCATATTATCATAAATTGCTGGGGCTAAACCCCACACTAAGCCTGGGTTGCACCACGATATTTGTTACACATTCCACATCCTTCTGTATCCTTCGGTATCTTAGCCCTAACTATAGTCCGCGGACTCCATCACTGGAGCTCCACCCCTAAAAACGTTTTTTGAAAAAGTTTTGAATAGGTATACCAGTTTTTATTTGTCAGTACACTCTACGTTAGGGATCATCCCGAACAACGTTCCTTCGAGTGGCATTGATTACAAAACTCTGTCTGCACCGAGCATCAATCCTAGCCCGTATTAAATTAATAAACTGGTATCAAGTTGAGATGACTCTTCGTAACATGGGTGCGTGAACAAAAAAATATCTAACATAAAACTTTTTTGCCGTTACTAACTGAGTGATTAAATAGCTGACAGATAAAACACAGCTGCAACTACTGGTGTTAAAAACATCCTCTATTGGTTTCCTTTAAGCTAAAATGGATTTTACGTGCCGCATTATAGCTTTAGAGAGAATTACCTATTAATTAATTAAAGCTTTACCCAAATAAAATGATTCGTAATTCTTAGGCGTACGACATCGCTGGAAGAAGCTTCTTAGATAATTATAAAAACGATTAATTATCTAGTTAACTTCTTCAAGGTTCTGGCGTAAACCATAAACAATGTAAATTATAACTTATAACCCTCGAGCAGGTGTGTCGGTTAGAGCTGTGCAGGTGGGCAGGTAGAGCGGCGGGCGGCGGCTGTGCTATGGCGTCGCGTACGAGATCGATGGTCTGGCGAAGGGCCGGCGCCGGCGCCCTGCACGAATCGCGCAGCTCGGCGCCGAGCCGCAGGCCCGGCAGCAGCGCGCCGTCCGCGTTGATCGCGTCCAGCGCCAGTAGCGTCGCCTCCACGCGCTGTATGCCGTAGTGCTCGCGCACGGCGCCGCACCGCGCGCCCGCCGCAGCCGCCGCCGGCGCTCCGTGCACCGCGAACAGCGCGCCCAGCCGCACCGCGCCCGACACCGCCCCCGTCCCCGTCCCCGCCGCCACTGAAAAGACCAGCATTGACTTTGGTCTCGCCATAAGCAAAATGATGATAGTCGATCGCAGTACAAGTAACAAAGATAATAGGGAACTGTGAAGTCGTCCGGAGCTACATCTCATCGATCTGGGATTCGAGATCAACAAAAGCGGCGGCTGTTCTGCGGGCCTAGCCATAATCGCAATCTATTCAGTTTTCGCTACGGAAAAGGAATAAAAATGTATAGGGTTGACATAAGAAACGACAGATTACATCAGCATTCAGCAAGCGAAGCGAATTTCACTGGCAGTCAACTAATTTAAGTGAGGCGAACGCTAAGTCGTATGTAATCGACGTCTCAAAATATAATTTTGTCAGTAAAAAATCCATATCCTCATTGTTTTAGTATCACGTGACATCAGTGTGTGCTAGGGCCCAGGCACTAGAACACGAGAAATCTCCTATTAGTTCGTTAACCCGCCGAGAGATGGCAGAAACGGCACTACAATCAAGCCATAAGTCAATATTTGTTTTTCATGAATAGTAGAATTAAAATTTACGCTAAAATACCTATAGCTACTACTCGAACTCGAACTCGAACGAGTGTTATTTATACCTATGCATGTATGTATAAATAAGACCGAGTAATACGTATTCATTCAATGCAATAACTTTCATTAAAAAACACCAAATTCTTAATAGTAATCAGTATGGTTTTCGAGAAAAAAGCTCCACGACACTAGCATGCTTCAATTTAATTAAAAACATCACTGATAGCATAAACCAGGGGGTTCCGGTTGCTGCGCTGTTTCTCGATATGAGCAAGGCCTTTGATTTTGTTGACCATAAAATTCTCATTAGCAAATTGTTCAACTACGGCATTAGAGGTCTAGCGCTTGACTGGATACAAAGCTATTTGGAGAACAGACAACAATACACGGAAATTAAAAAAATTAACTCTCGGAACAAAACGTTTTGTAAATTTAAGTCATCACTCAAGATAAACAGAAGGGGTGTACCCCAAGGTAGCATCCTGGGGCCTCTATTATTCCTATTATATATAAACGATTTGCCAAATGTAATAACTCATAACTGTATACTGTTTGCAGATGACATAACGTTAGTTGTTAAAGGCACAGTTCCGAGCCTATTTAGTGATGACATCAATAATGCACTAGCGAAAACTATTGAGTGGCTAATAAACAATAACTTGACTATCAACATTAAGAAAACCAAAATGATACAATTTGGAACTCATAGAACAAAGGTCATACCAGTGCAAATAAAATATAATGATGAAGTGATTGATGCTGTTCAAGTCACTAAGTTCTTGGGAATTTACATAGATAGGTTCTGTAATTGGAAGGACCATGTGGATGATTTATGCAAAAGAATAAATAAATTTGTCTTCGCACTAAGGAAATTAAGTAGGACAGTATCTAGGGAAGTGGCAATGACAGCGTACTATGGCTATGTGTCATCGATCTTGAGTTATGGTATCATATTGTGGGGCAATTCGGTGGATGCCAAGAAGGTGTTCATAGCTCAAAAGAAATGTATTCGTGCGATTTGTAAAGCCCCTTTTAAAAGCTCATGCAGACCACTTTTTAGGGCAACGAAAATTCTACCTTTGTGCTCTCTATATATTAAAAATATTAGCTTATTTGTACGTGATCATCCCGAGTATTTTAGTAAGCGCAATGAATATTATCCTAGATCAACCAGATATAAGGATTTCTTATACAGACCACCATCTAGAGTACATCTACACAAGCAAAATGTTTATAGTATGTCCATACACATCTTTAATTGTCTTCCCAACCATATTAAAAATTGTTCAAGTGTAAATAATTTTAAGAACAGTATTTCGCAATGGCTTTTGGAGAAATGTTTCTATTCTCTCAATGAATATTATGATGACGCTGAAAAAACATGACATATTTATTATTATATAATTTATTTTCTATCGTTTCTTATATCCTATGATTATATGATTAAGTATGCAATTGACATTTTGAGTTTTCAATGCTTGGTAGATATTTCTGACATTTAATTATTACAAATTAAGTTAAATTATAATATATATATATTTTTTTAAGTGAATGATACCTAAATGTAATGTATTATTATGTACTATTTCCTTATTAAATTAAATCTGTCGATTCAAACTGTAAGAGTACGAGTATGTTACCTACTGAAAAATTCGCATGCCGTGAGCGGCAGAACATATGATACAATCAAATATTTAAGACCAAAGCATGTAATACTATGTTCTTGTGAATAAATGATTATGATTATGATTATGATTATGATGAAAGTTTGTTAAGCTGCCCACAATATATCGCTGTCGACTAGGAGTACTCTATTCCCGTATGTATTCCCGGTCTACCGTTTACCTTATCCTTCCGTCAAATCCCGTTTTGCACAACGTTTTGGTAAATTTTCAAGTACACATATTATTTATAATTCTGTTGTCAGGCATTCTGATATTAAAGGAAAGTCCACCTATGAAACAAAAAGGATTCTTCAAACAAGGCTATCTAAACTAAATTAAGATAACACCGAAGAGATCTTCGGTGATATGTTATCTTTATCACATGATAAAGATAACATCAGGTTGTCTTTCAAGAAAGAGAAAAAAAAAAGAGTTTATGCTGAAATAAAAATATTTTCCTTTTCATTTTCATTTCATTTCGTGTATAATGTCCTCTGTGGTGTGTACAAAATGGTTTAAAACTAAACTTAAAATTGGAGGAAACCTCAAAAGAGGTGTGTGGTGCTCTGCTCTTATTTTATTTAATTTTCTTGGTGTATTTTTGAGTTATCTATATATATAAAACAAAGTCGGGTTTGTTACAATACTTGTAACTCGAGATCTGCTGAACCAATTTTCATGGTTTTTGATTTGTTGGATTTGTCTCCGCCCCGAATAGCAGAATACATCATAAAAATAAGAAACATCGACGAATACGTGAAAAATGCGTTATTTTCCCTAAAAGTTCTTTAGTTTCGGAGCTGTCAATTTTTTTTTGTCAAAATCTGTAATTAATGATTGACATTTATGCATGAGTTCATAGCCTATTTCAAATGTATGAATAAACTATTATGTGTTTTGTTTTTTTAAAAAGATTGAAAAGTATTACGCGTGCGTTCAGAAATGTGTGATGTACTTAATCATTTCAATTAATGCTCATTTGAAACCATTCTCTATCTTCTATCTTTTTTAGGATTCCGTAACTAAAAGGTAAAGAAAGGTAAAAACGGAAGGAAGGAAGGAAGGAAGGAAGGAAGGAAGGAAGGAAGGAAGGAAGGAAGGAAGGAAGGAAGGAAGGAAGGAAGGAAGGAAGGAAGGAAGGAAGGAAGGAAGGAAGGAAGGAAGGAAGGAAGGAAGGAAGGAAGGAAGGAAGGAAGGAAGGAAGGAAGGAAGGAAGGAAGGAAGGAAGGAAGGAAGGAAGGAAGGAAGGAAGGAAGGAAGGAAGGAAGGAAGGAAGGAAGGAAGGAAGGAAGGAAGGAAGGAAGGAAGGAAGGAAGGAAGGAAGGAAGGAAGGAAGGAAGGAAGGAAGGAAGGAAGGAAGGAAGGAAGGAAGGAAGGAAGGAAGGAAGGAAGGAAGGAAGGAAGGAAGGAAGGAAGGAAGGAAGGAAGGAAGGAAGGAAGGAAGGAAGGAAGGAAGGAAGGAAGGAAGGAAGGAAGGAAGGAAGGAAGGAAGGAAGGAAGGAAGGAAGGAAGGAAGGAAGGAAGGAAGGAAGGAAGGAAGGAAGGAAGGAAGGAAGGAAGGAAGGAAGGAAGGAAGGAAGGAAGGAAGGAAGGAAGGAAGGAAGGAAGGAAGGAAGGAAGGAAGGAAGGAAGGAAGGAAGGAAGGAAGGAAGGAAGGAAGGAAGGAAGGAAGGAAGGAAGGAAGGAAGGAAGGAAGGAAGGAAGGAAGGAAGGAAGGAAGGAAGGAAGGAAGGAAGGAAGGAAGGAAGGAAGGAAGGAAGGAAGGAAGGAAGGAAGGAAGGAAGGAAGGAAGGAAGGAAGGAAGGAAGGAAGGAAGGAAGGAAGGAAGGAAGGAAGGAAGGAAGGAAGGAAGGAAGGAAGGAAGGAAGGAAGGAAGGAAGGAAGGAAGGAAGGAAGGAAGGAAGGAAGGAAGGAAGGAAGGAAGGAAGGAAGGAAGGAAGGAAGGAAGGAAGGAAGGAAGGAAGGAAGGAAGGAAGGAAGGAAGGAAGGAAGGAAGGAAGGAAGGAAGGAAGGAAGGAAGGAAGGAAGGAAGGAAGGAAGGAAGGAAGGAAGGAAGGAAGGAAGGAAGGAAGGAAGGAAGGAAGGAAGGAAGGAAGGAAGGAAGGAAGGAAGGAAGGAAGGAAGGAAGGAAGGAAGGAAGGAAGGAAGGAAGGAAGGAAGGAAGGAAGGAAGGAAGGAAGGAAGGAAGGAAGGAAGGAAGGAAGGAAGGAAGGAAGG